>CM073504.1:10005000-19612500 GCA_037074495.1 Acacia confusa
CACTTAGAATAATATCCTAAGAGATATTTCCACCTCTATCTACCTCTCTACCCTTGGTAATTTTGTTATTTACAATTCTGCCCTTACATTTAATTAAAAACGTAGTGCAGTATTTTTTGGGCAGATTTTTCGATAACTTTGAAAAATCATAACTAATTCTAGAAAAATCGAAATGAGGATCCGTAAAATTCCCAGGAACCATTAGGATGTATATTTTTGAGGAAAAATATTCATGTTCACCCAGAATTAGTGAATCATTCCCAGTTTTTACGTTTCTTAACGTTATCCAGATTTTATTCCAATAAAAATGGCTTAGCTTTAAAAATTCATAACTCATTGTTCAAAGCTTAAAACGTTACAAATTATATATCAATAGAAAGCCCCGGATGTCTACTTAATATCTCAAAAATTTCATAATTTTTAAAGACCATTTACTATTTAAAATGATTCCCACAACATGACTGACTTCAGAAAAACTGAAATCTGGGAATTTTCTTAATCTTTCACAATATTATTCTTTTGATCTCAAAAATCATTTCTCATCTTGTTTTCACTCTAATTTTCGTTTTAAACTCATTAGAGACCTTAAAAACATGTACAGAAATTTACTTTAAAATTTCTTGAATTAAACTATAATTCTACCAAAAATCTATAAGTTAGAGCTCAAGAACTTACCTCTTAAAGTTCTTACTCCTTCTTCTTCTTGCTCCTATCTTGCCTTACTCTCTATCTTGATTTGAGTTTTAGTTTGAAGAATGAAGAGGAATTCAAGCTCTATTTATAGAGTTTTGGGTCTCAACCTCTTTTAAAAAATCACATGATAAACCAACTGCCCATCTACCATAAATATGTCTATCTACTTGTTCATCTACCATACAAAAGTTCATCTACTAAAACTCATCTTCCAATCAAATATCACATGTAAATCTACCTTCATCTACCATACACATGTCCCTCTACCCATTTACCAATCAAATATCATATTTATATAAATTTCTTAATTAAATTTGGAAGAAAATATATTAAATAAATTATATTTCTTTTTCACAAATAATTTTTACCAATTATTTTAAGCCTTTTCTTATAATAAACTTAAGACTTTGGACTCTTATGGGCCTAGTAGTCCTCTTATTTTAGTTTTATTTTGAAACTTTATGCCTCAAAATTGGGATATTACACAGAAAAGGGAATCACCTAGTGACACTAAATTAAAAAGGGTTCAACGTTTATTATAATGATACATCTAATTAATTTTGGTTGAAGCTGAATTTAAAAGAAGTTGATGCAACAACAAAGTCACACTCCATTTCCCACGACACAGCCTGTCTCTCTCGACCGAATACTTGACTTGGAAGTAAACCTCAAAGTCACACTCCATTTCACACTACACAGCCTCTCTCTCTCTCTCTCTCTAAATGTATGACATGTTTTTTGTATTTGTCCATTCTTTCTTAATTTACCCTTATTAATATTCCATCAACCATAATTAAGTAAAAGATAAATTAAAAGAATTAAGGAAGATTATTAGGTATTTTAGGGGAAAAAACCATCTTATTAATTACTTTAACTAATTTCTTTTATTTAATCAAATTAGGTAAATATGTCTTACATTAAAGAATGGGATAGTACCATATAAATAGCACAACTTTCCTTTTTTTTTTTTTAACAAATCTTTATATTGTCTGTGGAAAAAATGGTAAGTTTTTTTCGTATGTATATTTCAGAAACCACAACAGTCAGTCTAATAATCCACCTTTCGCGCATGACAGTTGAAGAGACCATTGCGTGCAATTTTTAAATTTAAATCATTATGAAAAGTTACATTAAAGGATATCACATCCTAATGAAATTAATGTTAGCTAGTTTATTTTACATGAATATAGGTTGCATTATTTTATGTAATGGAATTTTCATTATTATTTTTAAAGCAAAACCTGAATGAAATTTTAGAGATTATCTATTTTTTCAATAATGATCTAAAATATAAAATAATCAATATAAAAATTAGCCGGTCAAGTATGAAATCAATTCTCAACAGATTTTAAGACTCTTATTTAACTCTTTTAAAAAACAATATTACCTTTAGTTTTAATATAAGACCTAAATAATTAATTTGAGGAGATTAAGAAAGCTAAATAAATCGTTTAATTATAATATATGTTATATTATCTTTCAGAAATACTTATCTATAACATTAGATTATATATTAGTTTATAAATGTGAAAAATTAGTTTAAACAAATTGAAGGCAAAAAAATACTTTAAACAAATTAGCTTTAAAAAAAAAAAAGACGAACCTTTGAACAATGCTATAAAGTCCTAATTATTGGATCGGATTTCAAGAGTTGTACTCATGTGTACGATCAATTATATAAAGCACATGTGCTTTGTATAATTGATCTTTAAACACCTTTCAATTTTTGTTAGCTAGGCACAAGTATCCTCTTATTTTAAGTAATCTATTTCAAGGCACTAAATGTGGATACTTTTCCCAGTTGACTCTTAGTTCGTATTGTGAGAAACTAAATCCTTCCACGAAACCCAACCCTTATTGATAACTCCTCTTTTTTTTTTTTTTTTTTGATAGAAATGATAACACCTCTTATGTTATTGTCTCTAGGATTTGTTTTTGGGTCCCTAGCTTCGGCCTCTTTAGCCATAGAAACATTCGTCGCAGGCCCAAAGACTTCAATGATCCTCCTGGGCCTACCTCTCAAGTTATCCTATCCAAGAATGTTTCTTAACTAGATCCTCCTACTTTATATTATATTGCAATAATTAATTATTATAAAGCTACAAGTTGAGAGATAATCTTCCAACTCCTCTCATGTCATCAAAATGACTTAAAAAGTTCATAAATAAAAAAATTAAATGACTTAAAATCAACAATAGTAATTATTGATTTTCTGCTAAAGCTTTCATGGGTACAAAAAAAGCTTTTAAGACCGAACAAAAGAGGCATCCGCAGACCGGACTCGCGACCGGTCTTATTCCAGTCGGTATTAAAAGTATATCTTTAAGAGCGGACTTTAACCGGTCTTAAATAAACTCTTTTCAGACCGGACATTTAAAAACACCAGGTCTTAAAAGTGATATTAAATCCAACCGAAATATTTTTTTGTCGGTCCTAAAACTCAATTTTTAAGACCGGACAAAAATGTAACCGCTCTTAAAAGGTTTATTTTTAAGACCGGACAAAAATAATTATATGCGGTCTTAAAAGACTCACTTTCAAGATTGATTGATTAATACGTCCGGTCTTAAAGATTAACTTTTAAGACCGGGCATATTAAAACCAACAGTCTTGTAAGACCAACTTTTAGTACCGCATATCAAATATGTCGTCTGACCTTTAAGATTGCGCATTTAAGTAAATCCGAGTACATCCGATCTTAAAAGTTGAACTTTTAAGACCGGCATTTTTGTTTTATCGGTCTAAAGTTTCCTTCATTTTTTCCCTATTCTGTTCTTATTGATCATATATATACACAAATCCATACCAGCCAATCCAGCACATAAAACGGTATACTTTAAGCTACAAGCTATAAACAATTGTGGATAAATTGAATGATCTATACATAAATCCATACAAGCCAATCCATCACATAAAAGGCTACACTTTAAGCTACAAGTTATGAACAATTATGAATAAATTGAATTAGGAAAAAGCAGATCGTTGAATACAAATATTATTGACCATGAGTTACAAATACAAATACAATAAGATGTTGCAATAAGATATACCACACTTAAATCAACATACATGCCCAATATTCACCATGCCTTCATCTGATTCCCATCCAACGTAACAACGTAACACATCCTCTTTTATAACATGCATGCCCCTTTGGAACGGATCCTGGCACCAAAATAAAACAAGAACAAACGTCATAGAGTTAGTGACATTCTTTAAAAACACGGATGAAATATAATAGTGTTAAAACCTTAAAGTTTTCAAAGATTTGTGCAGTTACCTTTGGAATTGACTCTTTTATAAAGGAATATCATCCCATATCCCTTCTTGATGATCATTCCTTATGCCGGGTTCATTACATGCCCAATATTCACCATGCCTTCATCTGATTCCCACCCAACAACTCCCTGAAGATGAAGGAAATCACCAAGAGGGGGGGTGAATTGGGGATTTAAAATTTCTTTTGGACTCCTTTTTTTTAAAAAACCGTGAGAAGTAAATGATGAGAGAGTAAAAGTAGAAAAGCTGGACACAGAGAATTTATACTAGTTCAGTCTCAACCTTGACCTACGTCTAGTCCCCAGATATCTACTGGGTATTTTCACTAGTTCAACAAGCTTAAACTACAACAATGTAAACTACAAACAATCTTATCCACCAAGGACTTGCTCCCCCTTATACTATGTAATTAAGCTTCCCAACTCACAGGTTTCCACAACCTTGAGCTTTCACAAATACAAATGATTTCAAAGAATCAAAACTCTCAAAAAGAGTAGATAAAGATAAACACTGAAGAACAAGTTGAAAATAATAATATAGACTCAAATTTCAAAGTATAATCAAGATAGCTTCGTTGTCTATCTTTTGCTCTGAGTCTTCATAGCCTTTTATAGACTAAATGGATGAGCTAGCTGTTGCAATTCTTTCTCTAACGTTCAGCTGCAATTCTGGAAAAATAGCAGTTGCATATTTTGCTCTGTTCTTTGAATTCTTAGCTGGAATTTTGGAATTTAGTTGTTGCAAAAGGTCTTCTAGATTTTCAGTTATTCTATGATCGTAATTTGACCATTTAGAGTGATCCTGAAGTGTTGCAATGTTCTGAACTGAGCATCTGGGATAAGGGAGAAAGATTAGCCCTGTTCTTGGTTCTTCATTTAATGCACTTATCCCGGATCTTGATCTCACCTTGATCTTAGCTAAACTTATCTGAAAAATACTCAAAACTTCATCAAAGACATTAGAAACAATAATATCATATGATAGAATAATTTTAGATTGACCCATTAAGATTTTGCAGATCAACATCATTTGATTTTTCAAAATCCCCATGCAAACTTGAGTTTATTCTTCCAGACTCGAGTTTGAAGTTCATCCAGAAAGCATGTCGGTTGGTCAGTGGTCTAAACTTGCAGTCTGTAAAAGCTAACTCGAGTTTGGCTTTTACAGAGAGAACTGTCGGGCTCTGGAATTGGGATGGAACTTTGGGCATGGAGCTAAACTCGAGTCAATTAGTGACTAACTCGAGTTTGGGTCTATGTTTGAAGAACAGGCCTAAGTTCGTAATCTTCCAGACTGGAGTTTAGGGTCATAGACTCGAGTTTGTAGTGTAGCCAAATGGACGATCTTTCTGTATGATCCAGACTCGAGTTTGGGGAGCAACGAGTTTCAGTGACTACCGAAACATTTGAGGTTTATCTGGGTCAAGTGCAAACTGGAGTTTGGAAGGCCAGACTGGAGTTTGGGAATCTATTGAGTTTTCTGGGTTCCTTTCTGTTTGGTCTAAACTCGAGTTTGATAATCCAGACTCGAGTTTGGCTTGCTTGGGATTCTGTATCTTCCAGACTTCAGGTTTTATTTGCAAACTGGAGTTTAACTTGATGTGAAAATTTTGGATTCCTTTCTATGTCTGCCCAGACTCGAGTTTGTCTATGCAGACTCGAGTTTGGCTTTTATGTAGAATTGAACATCTTTCTGTCAAGTCTCAAACTCGAGTTTATATACCTAAACTCGAGTTTGCCTTTGACAATGAGATTTTCATATTGCCAAAAACAAACTTCATATCAAGTTTACAATTGCTAGTTATCATCAAAACACATTGAGAACTAACATTCTCCCCCTTTTTGATGATGACAACACTTGTAAACTTGAAGTTTCAAAAATTTGATATTCACTTCAAGATTTAGAAGTTGTTATGCATAAATCAAGGTAAGTCAAATAGTCAAATAATGTAACATTTGTCATTTGATTTAGCAAGAATACACAAATGATTACAGTCATAAGAGAGCAAGTTTACAAGCACAAGAGCAAACTGAAAGGACAATAAGCAGTTAAAACTAAAAAAATCTCAACTAAAAAACACTCAAGATTGCTCTGAGGTGTTCTCTCCCCCTTTGTCATCATCAAGAGGAAGGGTAGGGTCAACTGGAGGGGTAGGTGGATGAGAAGTCTGAGATGTAAAGGCTGAAATGTTGAGGTGCTGCATGATCTGGTCTAACTGAGCCTTCATGGCATCTTGAGATTCAATCAAAGCTTGATTGGTCTTAGTGAGCTCAGACACAATTTTGTCTATCTCAGTTTCAACCTTTGCAACAAAAGTATCCAGTGCTGCATCAACAATTTCTTTGATCATGGCAGCAAAGTTAGAAGGGATGGAAGTCTGAGGAGGTGGAGGAGTTGATTGGGCCTCATGAACTCGAGAGTAGGTAGCTCTAGTTCTGGAGGGTGCTCTTGACTGGCCAGACCCTTCAGCATCAAAGCTAATCTTCATTAGGTGCAGTTGAGGCTTCCCAAAAGTTGGTGGTCGAATGATGGTGTCTATGGCTCCAACATGCCAGATCTTATAGTGGAAGAGAATGACAGATATCAAGGATGGGAAAGGAAAATGGGTTGTCACTCTAGATCCAAACCTGAATCGAACCATCTCCTCAAACACCCATTGTCCTATGTTTAGTGGCTTCTTGTCCACTACAGCCGCAAAGGGGGCATAATCTCTCTTGGTGAAGTGAGTAAAGTTGCCACCTTTCTGAACTAGGTTTCTGGAATAGATATACCAAAGTACCCGGTAGGTGGGGGACATAGAAGCAGGTTTGAATTAAAGAGAGAGCAGCTGGTCTTCAGTGACAGGCTCATTAGGTAGTAGGATTTGAAGACACTCCCTATTTGAATATTCTATGGTGTGGCGAAGAGGAGGATTGTTAATACCTAGAATAGAGTTCAAGATAGAAGCAGAAAGGGTAATGTTTACTCCCCTAACTGTGGTGGTTACACTCTCCTTATTCACAATTTGGTCATCTTCCTCTGAGGTTCCCCATTGCATGTTAAAGTAGAATAGTTTCACAATATTAGGAGTGAAATGGGCAGAGATGGATAGGAGGTTTTTGAGCTGGTTTAGCCATGGGGAGAGATCAAGGTTGCATTCCTGTCTAAAGTTATCTAAGTTGACAGAAACTACAGGACAAAAGGGCTTTTTACCAAATTCCTCTTTGAATTTGGTAGCTTGTTCGCTTGACAGAATTGTGTTTTGGGTGTTGAAATCAGAAGGAGGTGAATTGTGGTTATAAATCTCAAAGATGGCTTTTGTTACCATTGGAGTCTCAGACTGAACAGGGGAAGGAGGATTTGTAGAGGCTTAAGCCTTGGAAGAAGTTTGGCTCTGGGTGGTTCTCTTTCTCTTGGAGCCCTTTGAGGATTCAGTAGCTTTATCTTTCCCTTTTCCAGCTACTGCTTTTGGTTTCTGCCTTGATTGAGTCTCAGTGGGCTCTTGAATTGAAATGCCCTTCGTTTGGGGGAAGTGTGAGGGATCCCTGGGATTTGCTTATCGATTCCTGAAGCAAACTTCTTGAGAATCAATTTTTCCCTTCTAGGTCTATGAGTAGGAATGGATTTCATCTTAGGTTTTCGTTGAAGGGGAGAAGGTGAGGTAGATTTTGAAGTTTCCTCTTCATTAGAAGGTTGGAGTGGTTGATTTGAGGCCATTGAAGTTAGAGAGGATGAATTCGAAGATGAAGAGCAGAGAGGGTACGGAGAAAACTCTAGGGCAAACTTGAGTTTGAGAGTTGTAAAGTGAACAGTCACAACAACCACATATATATAGAGTTCCGATAGACTCGAGTTTACAAGCCAGACTCGAGTTTGGAAGAGTGGGATACTTACCTGGACTTCAAGGATGTAGATGTGAATCCTTGAAACCCCGACAAACTCGAGTTTGTATCTGCTGACTCGAGTTTGAAGTCTCCTCTGATTTTCATATTTCTCTCTATGTAATGCAGACTCGAGTCACTTACTTAATAACTCGAGTTTGGAGGCTCTTCAAGAACTTCAGGATTCCTCTTGTTTGATGCAGACTCGAGTCAGTCACTTAATGACTCGAGTTTGACCTGGTTCCAGAAACTCGGTTGTTGTAGGTTCCCGATAAACTTGAGTTTAGCTGTACTGACTTGAGTTTGGTACCTGGCAGACCTTGAGGTTCATCCTGCAAAAACACATCTAAACACTCCATTGTTTAAGTTAGTAATAATTAACCATCAAAACACATAGTTAGCATTGGGATAGAGTCATCTTACAATTCATTGGGATTTACCATTCCTAATTCTCTTCTAATAAAGGTAAATTGCTCCTTTGCAAGTGGTTTTGTGAAGATATCCGCAAGCTGTTGATGAGTTAGGATGAATAATACTTTGACATCCTTCTTTTGAACATGATCTCGAACGAAGTGATGTATGACATGAATATGCTTAGTTCTGGTATGATAGACAGGATTTTTGGCTATGCTGATGGTACTTGTGTTATCACAAAGGATTGGAATTTCCTTCAGATGAGTTCCAAGATCTTGGATCTATTGCTTGAGCCACAGGACTTGTGAGCAACAACTTGACGCAGCAACAACTTGACGCAGCAACATATTCGGCTTCAGTTGAAGATACAGCTACTGTGTTTTGCTTCTTGCTAAACCATGAGACAAGTGAATTTCCAAAGAATTCACATTGTCCACTTGTGCTTTTCCGATCAGTTTTGTATCTAGCATGATCTGAGTTAGAGTAAGCCACTAAGTGTGCAGGTTGACCTTTGGGAAACCATAATCCCAATTCTTCTGTATCACGTAGGTATCTGAAGATTCTTTTCACGTGTTCGACATGAGATTCCTTAAGTGCGGATTGGAATCTAGCACACATTCCCACACTGAATTGTATGTTTGGTCTGCTTGTTGTCAAGTAGAGTAGTGATCTAATCATGCCTCTGTACCTTGTGATATTGAAGTCTTTTCCCTTCTCATCGGCATCTAATGCAGCAGTTGAGCTCATTGGTGTGTCTGCTTCATTACAATCTTAGAGACCATATTTCTTGAGTAGGTCTCTTAGGCACTTAGTCTGAGATATGAATATCTCATTCTTACGTTGCTTGATTTGAAGACCAAGAAAATAGTTGAGCTCTCCTATCATTGACATTTCAAACTCACCTTGCATGGTCTCAGAAAATTCCTTGCACAAAACATCGTTAGTAGCACCGAAAATTATATCATCTACATAGATTTGTACAAGCAGGATTTCATTCATTTTGTTACTTTTAATGAACAGAGTGGTATCTTCTTTACCTCTTACAAATCTGTGATCTAGAAGGAATTTACTTAGCTTTTCATACCAAGCTCTAGGAGCTTGTTTTAAGCCATATAAAGCCTTCTTTAGTTTGAAAACATAATCTGGATGAAATTAATCCTCAAAACCAGGAGGTTGTTCAACATAGACTTCTTCTTGAATGAACCTATTTAAAAATGCTGATTTTACATCCATTTGATATAGTTTAAAACCTTTAATGCAAGCAAAGGCTAGAAGGACCCTTATGGCTTCCAATCTTGCAACTAGAGCATAAGTTTCTTCATAGTCAATTCCTTCTTATTGGTTATATCCTTTAGCTACTAATCTTGCCTTGTTACGGACAATGATTGCAGACTCATCGCGTTTGTTCTTGAATACCCATTTGGTGCCAATGACTGGATAGTCTTTGGGCCTGGGTACCAAGTCCCAAACTTGATTTCTTTCAAATTGATGTAATTTCTCTTGCATTGCTATCACCCAATCATTGTCTGAAAGGGCTTCTTCAATTTTAGAGGGTTCTATTTCTGAAATAAAAGCTGAAAAGATAACTTCATTCAAAATGCTTTGTCTGGTTCTAACTCCTTGATTTGCATCACCTATGACTTGGTCCAGTGGATGACTCCTACTATATTTCCAAGCTTTAGGTTGGGTTAGACCAGGATTTTCACAAGTATGTTCAGATTCAGCTTCTGGTTCTCTTTGTAAGTCATTTTCAGAATTTTCCAAAACAAAAGAAGTTTTTAAAGAAGGTGGATTCAGAATCTCATCATCTTCATCAATCATGGATTTGTTAGAGTTGGTTTCACAGAAAACAACATGGATCGATTCTTCTATAGTTCTAGTGGAGAGATTGTATATTCTATAAGCCTTACTCCTAGAAGAATAACCAAGGAATGTAACTTCATCAACTTTGGAATCAAATTTACCTACATTTTCCTTACCATTCTTGTGGATAAAACATTTGCATCTAAAGATATGCAAGTGAGCTATGTTGGGCTTTCTTCCCTTGAAAAGTTCGTATGGAGTCTTGTTCAACTTTTTCCTAAGATAAGCTCGGTTAGCGATGTAGCAAGCTGTGTTCATTACATCTGCCCAAAACACTTGGGAGGTCTGATTCTCATTCAGCATTGCTCTTGCTATTTCTGCGAGGACCCTATTCTTTCTTTCAACTACTCCATTTTGTTGGGGAGTTCTTGGAGCAGAGAAGTTGTGATGTATCCCCATTTTATCACAAAGTTCCTCAAAGGAGTGATTCTCAAATTCTCCTCCATGGTCGGTTTAGATTCCTGCAATAGATAGACCTTTCTCGTTCTGGACCTTCTTGGCAAATACAACAAATTGATCAAATGCTTCACTTTTAAAAGATAAGAATAATGTCCAAGTATATCTTGAGAAATCATCAACAATTACTAGAGTGTACAAGTTTCCACCAAAACTTTTTACTCTAGCTGGATCAACTAAGTTCATATGTAGTAATTGAAGTGGTCTATTAGTTGAGATCTCAGTTTTAGAATGAAAAGATGATTTAGTTTGTTTTCCCTTTTGGCATGCTTCACAAATCATATCCTTTTTGAAATCAAGTTTTGGTAATCCGATAACTAAATACTTCTTCATTAGTTTATCAATTTGAAACATATTGACGTGAGCTAACCATTTATGCCATAGCCAACTGTCATCTAAATTACCGATGAAGCACTCTTCAGATGGAGAGCTATTGGAGAGGTTGCGAGTGTAGCAATTACCTTCTTTAGGAGCCCTGAATAAGGCTTTTGATTTAAGGTTATCCAAGGACAGATCATCCTTGCTCACAATCAGACATTCTTCTGAGTTGAAGATGATTAGGTTACCTTTATCTGCACTTTCACTTACACTTAGGAAATTATGGCATAGTCCTTCCACAAGGTAGACATCTTGTATCTTTAATCCATCATTGTTGCCAATTTCTCTAATACCGGCTATTCTTCTGAATTGATTTCCGCCAAATGTGACCTTGTCACCTTCCTTATGAGTGATTGTTGAGAACTTAGATTGATCCCCCGTCATGTGTCTAGAGCATCCACTGTCAATATTCCACTTACCGGAATTCGATGCTCTTAGACATACCTGCAAATTTGTAGAGTTAAGTTTTAGGTACCCATTTCGTCTTAGGTCCTTTTGGGTTAGTACTTGCATTGGGTCCCTTATAGGATCCCTTAGGTACCCATTGATAGTTACCTACAGGTTTGTTTTTCTTTTCTTTCCTATGAAATCAAGAAGAAGTAGAATGACCTTTTCTATTATAGTAGTTACAGTGAGCGAAGGGATTAGAGAGGTGAACTGATTTCTGAAAGTAGCTCAAGTAGTTCTTTTGACCATTTCTTTTTCTACCTTTTCTTTTATCTAGATTAGGCTTGTAGCCAATCCCAGATTTGTCGTTTGTGAACTTTTGTTGTTTCAAAATGATGTTGAGCATTTCACTACCTTGAGTAAATTTTTCAAGGGTTTTTGAAAGTTCCTCATTTTTCTTTTGCAATGTACAACAGTTTTCACAAATCTTTTCAGAAGTAGATGGTGGGGTTTTTTGAACTAGTTGTTCTAAATCTTTTATCTTTCTTTTTGAAGAAATTAGTTCTTTTGCTATCCTTCTAAATTCAGAGCGAAGGTTATTATATTCAGACATCAATTCATCAAAGGTGGGTTAGAATCATTTACCTCTTCATTGTCATATTCTTCTTGAGCAACTAGGCAGAGATTTGTTGTTTGCTCTTCATCTTCTTCTTCTTCATCGGATGAGCTTTCTCCCCAAATAGCAGAGACATAAGCCTTCTTCTTGAATGAGCTGAATCTGGGCTTTTCTTTTTCTTTGTTCTTCAACTGAGGGCATTTAGATTTGATGTGACCAGGCTTGTCACACTCATAGCATACAATTGGCTTCTTGGCTTCCTTGTGGTTGTTGTTCTTATGAGACTTCCGGAAGGCTTGATCCTTTTTGTAGAATTTCTTGAATCGTCGGACCATCATTCCTATCTCTTCATCATCTATCTCTTCATCATCCGAGTTCCTATCTTCCTTGTTATTCTTGAGAGCAATTCCCTTCTGTTTCCCTTCTATTTCATCAAGCCCTTTTTTGAACTTGATTTTGCCTTCGTATTCTGACATGCTTCCAAAGAGAGCTGCTACGGATTGCATGGATTCTCCTCTTGCTTCCTCTATGGCTATCACTTTAGCTTCCCAATCTTTGGTTAGTATATTTAAAAGTTTTCTTACCTGAGTTTTTTGATCATACACCTTTCCCAAAGCTGACAACTGGTTGATCAGGTGGGTGAAGCGGAGCTGAAACTCTGCAATTGATTCTCTAGATTTCATGCGTAGGAGATCAAATTTGATAGTGAGTGTGTTGATCCAGTTCTCCTTGATTTATGAGGTACCTTCATATGCAATTTCTTGTGCATCCCACATTTCTTTGGCACTTGGCAAATTGCAAATGCGAAAGTACTCTTTTTGGCTTAAGGCACTCTGCAACATTAGGATGGCTTTGTTGTTAAGAACAATCTTCTTTTGATCACTTTCATCATACTCTTCTCTCCTTTTTGGTACTAGACTCTCACCAACTTTCTTTCTAGGAACATAATTCCCTTCCTCAATGACTTCCCACAGACCATACTCACTGGCCATCACAAATACTTTGAATTTGGATTTCCAGAATGAGTAGTGTTCACCATTGAATCCCGGTGGTTTGTTAATTGAAGCACCATCTAGTAGAATTCCTTCCATTGGATCTTTTTGTCTAGGAGGTGAATCCTTTAAATAGACAACCTACGCTCTGATACCAAATGAAGATGGAAAAAAAATACCAAGAGGGGGGGTGAATTGGGGATTTAAAATTTCTTTTGGACTCCTTTTTTTAAAAAAAAACCGTGAGAAGTAAATGATGAGAGAGTAAAAGTAGAAAAGTTGGACACAGAGAATTTATACTAGTTCGGTCTCAACCTTGACCTACGTCCAGTCCCCAGATATCTACTGGGTATTTTCACTAGTTCAACAAGCTTAAACTACAACAATGTAAAGTACAAGCAATCCTATCCACCAAGGACTTACTCCCCCTTACACTATGTAATTAAGCTTCCCAACTCACAGGTTTCCACAACCTTGAGCTTTCACAAATACAAATGATTTCAAAGAATCAAAACTCTCAAAAAGAGTAGATAAAGATAAACACTAAAGAACAAGTTGAAAATAATAATACAGACTCAAATTTCAAAGTATAATCAAGATAGCTTCATTGTGTGTCTTTTGCTCTGAGTCTTCATAGCCTTTTATAGACTAAATGGATGAGCTAGCCGTTGCAATTCTTTCTCAAACGTTCAGCTGCAATTCTGGAAAAATAGCAGTTGCATATTTTGCTCTGTTCTTTGAATTCTTAGTTGGAATTTTGGAATTTAGTTGTTGCAAAAGGTCTTCCAGATTTTTAGTCATTCTATGATCGTAATTTGACCGTTTAGAGTGATCCTGAAGTGTTGCAATGTTCTGAACTGAGCATCTGGGATAAGGGAGAAAGATTAGCCCTGTTCTTGGTTCTTCATTTAATGCACTTATCCCGGATCTTGATCTCACCTTGATCTTAGCTAAACTTATCTGAAAAATACTCAAAACTTCATCAAAGACATTAGAAACAATAATATCATATGATAGAATAATTTTAGATTGACCCATTAAGATTTTGCAGATCAACATCATTTGATTTTTCAAAATCCCCGATGCAAACTCGAGTTTGTTCTTCCAGACTCGAGTTTGGAGTTCATCCAGAAAGCATGTCGGTTGGTCAGTGGTCTAAACTTGCAGTCTGTAAAAGCTAACTCTAGTTTGGCTTTTACAGAGAGAATGTCGGGCTCTGGACTTGGGATGGAACTTTGGGCATGGAGCTAAACTCGAGTCAATTAGTGACTAACTCGAGTTTGGGTCTATGTTTGAAGAACAGGCCTAAGTTCATAATCTTCCAGACTGGAGTTTAGGGTCATAGACTCGAGTTTGTAGTGTAGCCAAATGGATGATCTTTCTGTATGATCCAGACTCGAGTTTGGGGAGCAAACTCGAGTTTCAGTGACTACCGAAACATTTGAGGTTTATCTGGGTCAAGTGCAAACTGGAGTTTGGAAGGCCAGACTGGAGTTTAGGAGTCTATTGAGTTTTCTGGCTCCTTTCTGTTTGGTCTAAACTCGAGTTTGATAATCCAGACTCGAGTTTGGCTTGCTTGGGATTCTGTATCTTCCAAACTTCAGGTTTGATTTGCAAACTGGAGTTTAACTTGATGTGAAAATTTTGGATTCCTTTCTATGTCTGCCCAGACTCGAGTTTGTCTATGCAGACTCGAGTTTGGCTTTTATGTAGAATTGAACATCTTTCTGTCAAGTCTCAAACTCAAGTTTATATACCTAAACTCGAGTTTTCCTTTGACAATGGGATTTTCATATTGCCAAAAACAAACTTCATATCAAGTTTACAATTGCTAGTTATCATCAAAACACATTGAGAACTAACACTCCTTGATCATTCCACCATGTACAACTACTCCCTTAACAAGATCATAATAAGGTTTGTGGAGTTCTAGTATGATCTCTTCTTTGTGTGACTGAGAAGAAACAATAATCAATACTTAAATATTAAAAATCTAGAGATAATAAAATTCGTTACTGATTAAGCTGGTTGTTACATATTAGAGAAAATTTACCTTAACATTGATCTTTGAGGGCCAAATTTTCAAGATATTGCTTCTGTAGCTTTACAGCTTCCCTCGGCTGAGAGCATTGGATCGGATCCAACTGCCACAAACATAAAACAAGAACAAACTTCATAGAGCCAGTGACATCGGTTAAAAACATAGAAGGAATATAATACAGTTAAAACCTTAAAGTTTTTAAAGAATTGTGCAGATGAATATTACCTCATGAATTGACTCTTTTATAAAGGGATATCCTCCCAAATCCCTTCTTGATGATCATTTCTGATGCCGGGTTCATTAGCTACTTCATCTTCTTTGTTCATGTCCAGTAGACCCCTTGAAAAGGAGTACTGTCAAGAAGACCATAATTTGCATGACTTTACTCATCAATATCGATGACCCTTTTACCTTAGAGAGCTACAGACCACATTTTATTTGCTTGATTGGTAATATAAAAAACTTATTTTGCCTGGTCTGCCATAATAAAAGGTTCATCTCCAAAACTTGTACTATTGAGATCGACTAACATAAATCCTAGCCGATCTATCTGAACACCACTGTTGACATTAACCCACTTGCATTTGAAAATGGGAAATCTAATGAAAACATAGTCCACCTCCCAAATCTCTTCAATAACCCCATAATATGGCATGACTGCCAATTTAGGCCGCTTGTCTTTCGAACTGGAAAAGTGCATGAATTCAGCCTCTAACATTACACCACTTTTCTGGACAGCGCTCCTCTCATCTAGGGACTTCGTGTAAAATGTGTAACCGTTGATCACATACGAATTCCAACTTATGACATCAACCTTAGGACCACGTGCTAACCATTTCATTGTCTCAAAAACAGATTCCTCTCCCTCAACCTTTTGTTTGAACCAGTTTGCAAATGTTTCGTTATGCTCCCTAAGCAATCTTTGTTCAGTCATTCGGGGATTTTCTTCCCTCACAGCTTCTTTATGGGCAGCTATACTGGCTTGAACTTCAACAACATTATTCAAGATGTATAAGTGGACTTGTGACAATTCATCAATATCTACTCTATTTACTGAGGCGCCCCGTCTACCCCCTTCAGCATGCTGACGTTTTGGAAGCCCAATATGTCTTACTTTGGCCAAATAATTTTGACAAAATTCCATGGCCTCTTCAGATACATACTTCTGAACAATTGATGCTTCTGGCCGGTATGCGTTCTTCACATACCCTTTTAGGAATTTCATAGATCTTTTAATTGGGTACATCCACCGTAAATAGACAGGGTTGGACAACTCAATCTCCCGCACTAGATGAACAATTAGATGAACCATGATGTCAAAAAATGAAGGAACAAAAAGCCTCTTAAGGTGGCACAAGATAAGATATCCTTCATTCTCCAATTCATCCAATTGTTCAATCTCGAACACTTTACTGCAAACAACATTGAAGAACAAACAAAGCCTAGTCAAAATGTGTCGAAGATCATACTCGGCTATGCCTCAAATAGCTACTAGGAGTAGTTGTTGTAAGAGGAGCTGAATCACCAAGAGGGGGTGAATTGGGGATTCTGAATTATTTTTTGTAAATTCGGCTCTTATGGTGATTAACTGAATAAAATCAGTGAGCAGGGAAGAATAGCAATGCACAACAGTTTATACTGGTTTGGCCTAACTCCTTGGCCTATGTCCAGTCCTCAGGCACCTTGAGTTTTTCACTAAATCACTTGATTACACACTCTGTAACTTTGAAGCAATTCTCTCACTAGAACTTGCTCCCCCTTACAAGTTGTAATCAATGACTTCCCAAATCTCCAAGTCCCCCGACTTGAGATTACTCACAATCAATCAAATACAATTGATAAAGACTCTCTTACAGAGTAGATAAAATTATCACTAAAGCTTTATAGTGTCAACCGACACTCTGTACAAGAAGCACTATAATAAATGAACAAAGTTAATACAATTTCGTTTTTCAGCTCAGTGTTCTAGTAGAGACTTGAATGCAACTTTATTTATACTTAGAGAGACATTAATAGCTGTTGTTGACATTCATTTGACCGTTAGAGAAGTTTCCTTTCAGTTAGAAGCAGTTTGGTCCTTTCTCTCTCTACACTTGTGCTTGTTTCTTGACTTATAGGATAGAGAGTGAATTCTAATTGTTTATATCCATTGGGATTGTCAGTCCTTAATTAAATGGAAGTCTCTTTATCCTTTTTCCACGGTGTAATGCTTGGTAGTTGAGATTTTAGCAAGTTTGGTGGACTGCATTTAATGCTTCTAACAAGACTTTGTCTTTTGTGTTAACAGCTATTTTAATCGGATTGTATCATCTGTAATTGGGCTGAAATACACTAGGAAACACATTAAACATATCTGGTAATGATGATAATTAAGAATATAAATCATTTAGATCATCTCATAAACATTACACAGATTTTACAAATTTGAATTATCAGAAGGCGCGACCAATAATCGAGTTTGTGCTCCAATACTCGAGTTTGTCACTATGCACTTAAGCCTAAACTCCAGTTTCTGAGCCTATACTCGAGTCTTCTCCTTCCAGAGACGAGACTCGTGATTTGAGCTTTGGTGTTCCTGATGAATTGAAGCCAATACTCGAGTTTTCTTCCAATACGCGAGTTTTGGACTCTTGATGAATAATTGTTCAAAACATCAAAACTGGAGTTTCCTCTCTATACCGGAGTATTGAAGGCTTAGAAACCTTGATAGCTCTCTGTATGGCTCAAAACTCGAGTTAAACTCGAGTTTCAGTTTCCATACTCGAGTTTCCTCTTTAGTTTTGAAACTCTAAAATTAGTTATGTATATGCTAAACTGTGGTTCTCAATACTGAGGTTTATAAGTGATTCAATTCAAGAACACCTTTGCTTGGCCCAATACTTGAGTATTCTAATGTGATACTCGAGTTTTCATTTGAAAATAAAAACATTTGAATTCTAGAACCAAGTTGGAAAACTATCTTTTCAAATTCCAAACTGTAGTTCTCAAAACTGTGGTTTTCCAAACTGAGGTTTTCTATTTTCAGTTAAAATTGTTTGAAGAGTCACATAGGCCTAAACTCGAGTTTTAATGTCAATACTCGAGTTTTCCCTGATGGAAAACTTGCAATGCTCTTTGTAACTCTCGATACTCGAGTATTCATTTGAATACTACAGTATTGATCTAAGTTAGGTGCATTGAGCTTTTCTTTGAAATCCCAATACTTGAGTTTTCCTACTGAAACTCGAGTATTGCCCCAATCTGCAAGTTTTCAACTTTTTGAGACAACTCTTCATTCTTGATTCCATAATTGATTGTTATCATCAAAACCTAGAGAGAACTAACAGCTATTGCATCAAGACATGACAATCATGAGACTTTTGGCCTACCACTTTTAAGTCCTTCATCGATACAAGCCTCTTAAAATTTGAAGAATACCTCGACGGAACTTTTGTACCATGCAAACACTCACAAAAACTACGTTTCTCATCCTTAGACAAAGTATGAGAAAGTATTTTCCTAGCATCATAGTATCGATGAGGCAACACATTATCATCCGGAAGCATGTCCTTAAAAGCCTCAAGCATTTCAGAAAAACTCTTATTGCTCCACCCATGACGTGCCTTCAGGCTGACCAATTTCAATACAACGTTCAACAATTGGTATTTCTTACACCCAGGTATAGTGGGGTCTCTGCATCACTATACATATTACCACATGCATGTGATCGATAAAAAGCCTCTTCTCCTACATCACGAATAATGTCCTCTATGCGATCATCCATATCAGCGTCATTATCATCAGATGTCACTTCTCTGTGTTGAGATCCACTTGGCATTTTTTCACCATGCCTTACCCATACTGTTTAGGTCTTACAAAATCCTTGACAAACTAAATGTGTGTGTATAACTTCAGGACTTAGTCGCCTCTCATTAAAACATCGTACACAAGGGCAATAAAACTTCCCACTATCATCATGGGCGTTTTGTTTAGCAAATTCTATAAATTCCCTAACCCTATTCTGATATTAAACACTTGTCCGTAAAGCATTTATCCAACTACGATCCATAGTAGAATTCCCATAAATGGAAAGATTTAACATACATATTTCATAAAAAATGAAACTTGCATATAAAATAAGCCAACTACAAATGCGTATATAAGCTATATGTCGATTCTGTCTTATGGTCATAAATGTATGACAGTGAATTAAGAAGCAAAATAAATGCATGACGAGGAAATTAAACACATTGCAAGTAGGTCTCGTGCACTTAACTGTAGCATATAGGTCAAATGCGTTTGCTGAGTCTCTCTTCTCCTACCACGAATGTTAATGTTGCAGACAGTAAGAGTAACCTGAAAACACTTGTTGGTCAGTTGAGTACGTCCCAAAAGAAGAAGATTTCATCGATTTTGGTCAACCCATAGAAAACCTAGAACAATAAGTAGGAAAAGCATACAGTTATATAGCCGAAACAACTCGTACAGCTTGGTCTATAGATGTTGAGCTAAGGAACCAGAAAGTTGTTGTCGAGAGTGGAAAGCGAAGCAGCGACGAAGCAACACACAAACACTGGAGACAGAACCTGAGTAATCACTTTCGGCTAGACGAGAGAAGTTCATATAGGGAAATTTAATTTTTCCACGTGAGTGGCGCGAAAGAGACATTTATTATTTGGGATATTATTATGACCGGTCAATTAAAAGGAATACCGTCCTAAAGATATATTTAAATTATATTGAACTTTTTAAGACCAAAGTTTTATAAAACTGCGTTCCTAAACTAAATTTAATTTAAATTTTATATTAGAAATTTTAAGATCGGAGGTTAATAATATTGCGGTCATAAAATTCATTTAATTTTGGACCGCATAATTTATAAAATTGCGGTCTTAAAAGTCAAATACTTTTTAATATTAAAAAGAAAAATTGTTGTAGCAATTGAATGCAAATAAAGAACACTGGAGAATGGAGAATAAAATATAATCTTCGTTCTTATTAATTTTTAGATCACTATGACAACATGCAAGTACAAAAGGAAACTAAGAACAACAAACTGAAAATGAACAAAAACAATATCATAATGTGACTAAAAATCCTAGTCCTTGGTATCATCTAATGTCTTGGAGATGGAGGCTTCAGCAGCAACAATTTGGCGCCGGACATAAGGAATTTCCTGTATTATGTGCCTCAGTTTCACTTTATCATCATCAACCATGAGAGCGTTGGGACCAGGAGGTTGGAGAGGGGGAGCGGGAACCTCTTCGTGGTTTGAAGGCTGGAGGGGGCCGTCAACCTCTTCATCATCCGCAATAACAATGGGTCCAACGACCCGTGACTCCTCCGTCGGAATGGAACGACGCACTGGAAGAAAACCCACGAGAGATCTGGCGTGGGCACGAGCTTGAGGAGTACTCCTGCGAGGGGTTATCTTGTATCTAACCATTGTTTGAGCAGTTGGGGAAGGAGGGGCAGAGAGCTACGTAGTGTGGAGTTACAAGGTAATAAGGACTTAAGTTAAGAAGGACAGAAAGGAAGCGTGTGGAGGATAATAAAGGCAGGACACAATAGTTAATACTCAAAAGTGCATTAAGACCGTCATATAACATATCCACAGTCCTAAAAGTCTATTATTTATTATTTCATTAAAATACTTTTAAGACTGATCATTTATCTTATACCTGGTCCTAAAAGTTTATTAATATTTTTCCATTCAATTACCTTTAAAACCGATCATTTATCTTATAACCGGTCCTAAAAGTCTATTAATTTTTTTTTTAAAAAATAATACATTTAAGAATGGATCTCTTACAATATGTGGTAATAAAAGTTCATTCTTCTCAAGTGAGAGACACCAGAGTCGCATCCTTACACTTTGTTCAAATGAATGATTCAGAGTCTCTTCGGCTTCCAGATAAACTTCCCAACTAGGCGTCTTCTCGTTTTCTGATAAACTATGTGTCTCCTCGGTAACGGTTCCCGCGTTTCACATTCTTCAGGATGGCTTCTCTATTTAAAACCGTTGTTACTTTATGTTCTTCACATTCTTCTCAATCACTTCTACAACCTCCATAATGGCCGCTCCACCACCACCAGGAATGCACAACAATGGTCCTCCCGCTCCACCACCACCACCACCACCACCATCGCCGCCCAACAATGATCCTCCACCCTAACAGCCTCCTCCGTACCCTCCTCTACTGCCTCCAAGCCCCTCCGCCCGACAGATGATACAGCACCTCCTGGCCCGCGTCGCTCATATAGACCAATGCATGGGCCAAATGTTTCAGGTCTACCACGCCGTCAACAACAAGCTGAACATGTTACTCGATGCCAATGACGTCGAGTACAATCTCTCTGACGACAACGTCTTCGACCTCTCCTCCGATCCCTCCCTCCCCTTCGACAACGACGGGGGGGGGGGGATTAAATATTTTTATGTTTTTTTTATGTTTTTTTTGTACTCTTCCTGCCCCACAGCGGGCAGGAAAAAAATGATAAATAATTTTTTTTCTATTTCGATTGTCTGTTAGTATAGTATACTTTCGTTGTCTCCATTTTTTTCCATTAACGATTTTGTGACGACGACGAGGGTCCTGAGCTTGAGCTGAACGCCAGAAACTCGAAGTGTTCTTGAGCCCTAATTATTTGTCTTAAAAAATGAGTCATCATTTCTATTTATAGGAAGATTATTAAGACCAGACATTTAACAAATAGACAGTCCTAAATATCTAGCCATATTTAATTTAGAATTATCGAAGACTTTTAGGACCGGACGTTATATAAATGTGCGGTCTTAATAACAAAGACCTTTAGAAGCGTCTGTTTAATAAATATGCGGTCTTAAAAGTGACTTTTAAGACCAGAGATGTATCAAACATACGGTCCTAAAATCAAGGCTTATTTTTTTTTAAAAAAAAGGACCTTCAAGAGCGTCTCTTTAATAAATATGCGTTCCTAAAAGTGTCTAGAACTTTTAAGACTGCATATGTATCAAACATACGATCCTAAAAGTCATAAATACTTTTCAGAATCTCTTTCTGCTAGTTACAACTCTCCAAAACTCAAAACTCAAGCAATATCCACCATCCAATATAAGTTCAGAAAACCAAAATTACACAGGCTAAGAAAATTATTCGCAAGAATAAACAAATTTATTATATAAAGAATTATACAAAATTGTAAAATTGTTCATTTATAGAATGAATTTACAAATTAATGTAGTACTGTAATTACAATTGTTGCTATACAAGCATATATTTACAAATGAATTATTACTGTGATTGTTGTATTTACTCTAAGATGTCAATAACATGTTGACAAAACACACTGCGTATGTGGTCCACCTCATCAGCAGAAAAGGAAGTCTCAGAGGCAAACCTCTGTAGCATCAAAGAAAAAAACTGAATTAATTGGTGTGCATATTTCATATGTAATATTAATTAAGACAGAAACTGAATTCAAGCATAATATGTAACATCAAATACATTTACCTTTGCAATGAGTTTATTATCTAGTTGAGTGATAATATCATACATGTGTTTCATTATGTATAGGCCACATAAGTTGGATCTGATTGGTTGCCGATGAGTCTGAAAAGAATAAGAAATATATATAATATCAAGCATATATAGCTTACTGACCAACTTCACAAGGCAGTATGCCAGTGTCCAAATATGTACTAACCTTTGGTGTGAGCCATCTAGGATCTTTGAGATCACTCCCTCGCTTTTTTCTGACCTGGTTTAGGAAGGTCTTCATGGCACTATCATCAAAATCACAAATTTATCAATAATATTCGCTGAAAATTCACATCAGAGATTTCTTACAAGAGAATCAAAATGACATGCTTACCTGTTGATGATCTCCTTCAATAGAACCCCTAGTTGGCCATAAGTGGAGCATAAGAATAACACCGTATTCGAGTTCATGATCAAGATGAGCAACTGCTAGTAGGCGCTGAAATTTCACAGCAGTAAAGTACTCAGTGATATATTATGCAAAATTAAGTGAATTGCAACAAGAGATTGATTGTGATATGTACCTATGGTGATATGGAAACAAGTACACCTTCCTTCTCACTTCACACAACCTATTTGATATGTACTCCTGTCTTTGTTCCACGGTGGCTGTGCTTGCATATACTGGGCATAAGAGTCCAAAATCATTGATTCTGCCCTATTGCTCCAAAACTTGATGCATGAACCTATAATAAAGACATTGATCATGGAATTAGTATACATGTATGTGTGTCTAAACCGTGCATTTAAATTATGTACTCATAAAAGAAGATACTTACTTCAAAAATATTTGAACACATGCTGATGTAAGCTCCTGTCCAGGAAGCAGCAGGGACCTCATATCAACGGTGTCAAAGAAAATCGGTTGAGGCTCATGAGGAACCCCTACTACTTCATTGATATCCCACGATTGACATGTAAATTCTCCTTTGGATAACATTTGGGATATTTTATCCTTGGCCCCCAACTCAGCAGTAGGGGATGCAGCTTTAAGACGGGTTTCGGCTTTATTAGGAGGGGATGGAGATGGAGGAGGGGATGCAACTTTATTATGAGGGGATGGAGATTGAGGAAGGGATTGAACTTGAGGAAGGGATGTAGCTTTATTATGATGGGATGGAGATTGAGGAGGGGATTGAACTGGAGGAAGGGATGAAGCATCAGGAGGAGTATAGACATTTACAAGCTTCACTGGCCAAGAGATGAAGGTTCCATTAACATCACTCACACGCTTCAGCTGATCGGTTGGGAGAGGGAGAGTTGCATCAATGATCACCTCTTCAATTGACACTCTAACTTCATTATCAGCCATTTGTTTGTGGTGTACAATTGATCCCAAGTTGTGGGCAGTCCCTTTGGCAACTAATTGTCTAGTTGGTTTTGCCACGTACAGGTCACAATGTTGCTCTGACTGTCCAACAATGCAGCTCCCTCTGGTGCTTTGCTGCACAAGTGCAGGTGTATGTGTGAGGGGAACACTGGTCTCTAGCCGAGAGCTAATAAGTCTCTTCATCTCCATCATTTCCTCCTTTATTTGCCTCATCTGGGCTTCAAACATCTCTTTCAATGCACGTTCTTTGGCTGCTGTGTCCTCATTTAATTGTCTAACCGCTTGGTCCATCTCCTCCCGGGTAACCATACTTTGCCTAAGTCGTTTGGTTTTACCAAAGTATTCTTTTAGGCCTACCCGTCCTCCGATCCCCCTTACTCGCCCCGGGTGATCCGGTTTTCTGGTCGCAACGGTCAGAACATCATTTTTCCCGCCTGACACAAAAGATCCCTCTGCTTCTTTCTTTTTTAGATCTTCCTGTAAGATACAGATAACGAGAAGCTTAGTAATGAAACATGTTTAGTAACTAAAAAATAACAATAAACGATACTTACAATTCTCTCAGCAACTAGACGAGTTTGTTCACTCATGTAGGCGCCTTTTTTATGTCGCTGAATATACAGCCACAAATCCTCGCGATGTATCGGGGATGCCTGCTGATCAACTACATCAGAAGGATTGGATTCAGCTTCTTCTTCCAATCTCTTATGCTTAGCCTCCATCATTTCTTCTTCGGCCTTTACATATCCCCCGCGAGAAGCCCTATGCAGGCAATCATTCCTTCTCCCTATCTCTTGTGCTTGTGCCCTTCTTCTCTGTGAATCATAATTGAAAAAAACTATTAATTATGAATTCAAGCCATCTCACTAAAAGAAATTATAGAACTTCTGCTTCATATGAACCTCAAACACTAGTCAAATTCACTTCATCAAGTTTCAACATTTTATTTAAGGAAGATGTAGAATTGTATAGAACTACGATACTAAGTTACTAATAGCAATGTCTAAGCACTACCTACTATAACAGAACTAGCTAAGAATATAATAACGGTTAACATATAAGACATGCATACTCATACATTAAACCATCATACTCAAATTCACTTCTGACTTACTTGAATATATACTTCTACTCACACATTAAACCATCTAACTAACAGGATTAGACAAACACAATAATATTCACATATCCGCACAGGTTAATAAGCAAACAGAAAGGGCAAACAAAACTAAATATGAACTCACCAAAGCATCAGTAGTGGTCTGAACCTGAACAAATTGATCCCAGATTTGTTGACCAATGAATGTGTACTTCGCCCACGAATTATGATCAGGTCGAACCTCGACAAAAATATAGGTGTTGGCGAGAAAGGTCTTAAATTTCCTCCACCTATCAGCACAATAAGACAAGGTCTTGGCTTTCAACTTGTCAGAGTCAGGGACAGTGTATGAAAGTCGGATAGTGTCCCAGATAGGATCATTCACTGTGTGTTGGTCAACATTTTTCCACTCATCTATCAAAATGCTAACCTTGTTGCGTGCCATATAGCCAACATAACTATCATATTCGTGTTTATTCACACCAACAAGTTCCAACCTGTCATTAAACTGAATCTCGATCCTTGACCCAGCATTCTGTTTTACGGACATGATGCTCATTCGTGTGCCACTTCTACCACGGCGTGCAGAGCGATCATGAGGCTCATTTTGAGAAGAAGAGGGTTGGTTCTCGCTCACACCAGTAACATTGGTAACTGGCGTTAACTGAACAGCGAGAGAATGGTTTTCTCTGTTCATTTTCGAGAAAGTAAGAGAGTGGTGGTGCGAAGGAGTAACGCCTGAGAAAGTGAGAGGGTAACAAAAGAAGGTGGTGGTTGGCGAGGAATAGACGTAATGCAACAGGAAATGGGGTTTCGCAAAGAGAACAAGGGTTTCAGAGTTCAGACAGTAAGACGTAAGTTGTAAGTAAGGTTTCGTGCGAAGAAGTATGTTTCCATTTTTAAGACTGGTTGTTATTAATGTACAAGTTACGTCCGCTCTTAAAAGTATTAACTTTAAGACCTCATTTATATATGTCCGGTCTTAAAAGTTTTATACGATTATATTTAAATATTTCGTTATTGTTCTTGATCGTAGAAAATATAAGTCGGTGATGTACGAGTTTTCTCTATAATGTAATTCATATTTTTTTAACATTTTTAAGAGCAGTTGGTTATTTTAAGCGGCCTGAATATTATATTTAAGAATTTATACGTTAGAAGAAGTTCTTTATATTTACAAAATTGCCACCGGTCATATCTTTAAGACCGGTGCCTTGAAACTCTGCTGTAAATGAGGCGATCGTAAAAATTGATGCGAGTGAAGAAGTTCTTTATATTTACAAAATTGCCACTGGTGATTTCTTTAAGAGCGGGGCGTTGATAATCCGTTGTAAATGAGGCGGTCTTAAAACACTTTTTTGCACTAGTGTTTCACTATGTAACTTGAGGGGTAAGAAACATCATTATATTTATAGGCGATTGATTTGACACAACCTTAACTACCTTGAGGTTAAATGATTTTTTTGTACTATGAATTAAAATGCAAGATATTGCAAATAACTTATAATCGTTCTCTTTTCAACAAGCCTTTTATTTTGAATTCCCAATGTTAGACTAAGCGTAAAAATAAAAAGGATAGAAAGGGGGTTTTAAAAATAGTTTTATCTAAATTAAAATGTATGGAATTAAAGCTATTTATAATCTTTTTGGTATTTTCGGAAAACAATAAACAAATGCTTTGAATTAAAAAGGATTATATAATAAAATGGGTATTGGTGACAAAGTTAGTGGCTTTTCTAGCTTTTTGAAATATCATGGGAGTATTTGCATCAAGTTAAATTTAAAATCCTAAGTAAATTAAGTCCAATCTATGTAATTAAGGACTACTCCTACAATCACATTCATAATCATCTCTTATATAAATTATTAAAAAGCACTTGATATGTGTTTGAAAATTATTTTGATGCACTTGCTTCCTCTTTAATGAGAACACAATTGTGACACTTAATTTGAAATAAATCCATCTCACACACTAGTAACATAAAATGTATAACTTCATTAATTCGAAAGGAAATATGTTCAACACAAAATCTAAGTGCATCAACAACAAATTTCAGCACAAGATCAATCCATCATAGACAAATAATCACTCATCTAAGTCTCACAAACATGTACCAATTACAAAATCAAACTAAATAGAACATAATACACGAAATAAGCAAATGGAAAACTATTGAACTCCCCTTTGTAGCACTTTGAAGCTCTAATCACTTTATTTACCACCAAGACTCAAGCAAAATCAGCCACTCATGACCTTAATTGCAACCTACTACAAAAAAAAACATCGAATTACTGCCGAAAAAAATCCTGTCAAAAATTACTGACAGAATTCCGTTGATAAATTTTTGAGATAGAAATTTCTGACAGAATTCTTGTCAGTAATTTCAGAAATGCAATGGACGTTTTCCATCAGAAATGCAATTACTAATAGAATTTTCATCGCAAAATGAAATTACTGACTGAATTCCGTCGTTAATCCAATGTTTTTTTTTTTGTAGTGCCATAGAGTCTTCAAAACATTATAAATCCATGGAAAATGTGAAACCAAATCTGATACAAGAGTGAAAGTGGGTCTATTGGGTTTGGTAAGGATCGGTGTGTTAGACTCGACTAACTCTCAAGAATGGGGGAATTAGGTGTAAGATAAAAACTTATGAACTATGAAAATCTTTTTGCATCTTAGTGAAAATAATAACTATGATGATAATGAGCCATAAAATGAAATCAATCAAACAAATCAAGTATGTTGAAAATATAAGAGACAAGGGAAGAGAATATGCAAACTATGATTTATACTGTTCGGTCCAATCCTTGATGACCTACATTTAGTCTCCAAGCTCCACTTGAGATTTTCAATCCACTATCTTCTTGTTTAATCTGGTCACAAGAGAATCCTCTACAATCCCAAAAGTTTAGCTAGGCACTTGTGAAGCATTTTACAAATCTCTCACTAAGTTACTCTTCCTTATACACTGTAAGGATACCACACCTTTATGATGAATGTGATTAAACCAATCTTCTCTCTTAGAAGTGAACAAAATGAACACTGAAACACATTATAAATAATCTTACTCTTTATGGTAAATTATATGAACACTGAGCAAACAAAGAGCATATGAGATAAATGTTAGAGTCAGAGTGTTGGCATTTTCAACGATGAAGGTGCAAGCCCTTTTTTCAGCTTTGAATGCTTTTCAATTTATATTTGATGTAGCTTTGATGACCATTGGAGATGTTGAAGTATCTGTTAGCCATGTTCATATTCTCATTATGATTTTTGTCCTTGAGCTTTATAGAAATATGACTGTTTAAGACTCTAATACAAATTGCTTTTTGGCCAATGAGCTCTAATCCAAGTTTAATCACCTATAATCCTCATGTAAACTTGATTAGAAATGATTAAAAACAATAAAATTAAGGTTTAAATGAGTTTGGAAGATTATCAAAAAAATATGTCAATAATATCACTGTAAGTGATTATGGATATGTACTCGAGTGATTTCCCAAATCACTACGAGTGATCATGCATTACTCAAGTGATTTTCAGATCACTTGCAGTTGCCCTGCAAGTGATCATGGATCACTCGAGTGATTTCCCAAATCACTGCAAGTAATCATGCAACACTCAAATTTCACTTGCAAATGACTTGCTAAAATTTTGGAAGTAAAGCTTCATCACTGAAGTGCATTCGCTATCACTCAAGTACCCTTTTCCTTTTCAGAACATAGATAGTTTGGCAAAGAGGTCAACTTTCAGTGGGCATAACTTTTTGAATATCTTTATAAGTCTCTTTAAATCTTCTTTCCAATACTAAAAGAATAAGCTTTAAATTCATTATATTCTAAAAGTTTTTATCAAATTCTTTGTAGCTGATATGAAGAAGCATCTTTATGATTGTGAAAGATTGAAATTCACATCCCTTCCAGCTATTCTTTGTTGAGCATGATCTTAATGTCATTGAAATGTCTCTCGAGTCTAGTTTTATACGCAACAAGTTTCATTCCTAAATTCATTGTCTTCTTAAAGTTATGATTCTAAGAATGACAGTTGTTCTAGAACATCATGAGAGCATCAAGCCTCAAATTTTGCGATTCATATATTTTTTTTATCTAAATCTCTTTGAGTTTGATCTCAGCTTCTAAGAAATGAATTTGGAGTATCATTTTATATGCAATAAGTTTCACTTCAATTAGATGTTTTGTAAGATACATTCAAATTACTGAACATGTTTTGACATGACACAAGAAATTCCAGTATCAAATTATGAATCCCATATCTCTTTCATATGAACTTCATTGACCTTAATCTTGGAGTCTCTATGTTGTATTGAGAGTCTAGTTTCATATAAAATAAGTCTTACCTTAATCAAATTTGTGGTTTGAGATATATGACCAAATTATCGAACCTCTTGAAAATTAAAATAGAGTTGAACAGAGTATGTTGAAACTTGAAAATTACTTCTAGAGGTGCAACTCGAGTAATAATGAAGTGTGACTTGAGTAATAACAATGAATGACTCGAGTGAAGATGAAATAGCTTCTAGGTGAGGTATTTAGACTTCGAATTAAGCCATTACAACTTTCATTTGTTCATAGAGACTTCCAATATATAATTTAAGAACTTGAATATTAATATTCCCATTAAAGTTTGTGAAACACCTCAAATTCCATACTACTTACTGTGTCTGATGACACGTAGTATCAGGAATATCAACATAATTGACGATGATACGGCTCAAAGTAAAGCGGAACGGAGAGCATGCATTACCATTTGGACGATGAGTAAATGATAAACATATGTCTAGACATATGTTAATGCCTAACTTATGCTGGTTACATTGAAAATCCTGAAGGAATATTCATTTGATACATTTTACAGACTCTAAATCTTGGTCTATCTAGACCTACAACTTGGAACCCAATATAGTTAATCAAACCTATTGGCTAGATCTGTGTTTAGTCTTGTGAGAATCTCCCCGTCTTTCACAGCGATTAATTATTGTAACCATACAGACCAACCCTTTCTTAGTTTAAGCACTGATGGTTTGAAATAACTTTATTAGATTAATGCCAGAAACTACGTCTTATTTGATTTCTTCAGACTTTTGTCTCGACTGGTGCCTCTTCATAGTTTCATCCATTCACATCGTCTTCCCAGGTTCAGATTTCCTTCCTTAAACCTTTAGTCAAGCCTGAGATTCAATTGGATTAAATCTCATGTAACAGTTAACCTTATGTTTAATTAATGACAATATATATGAGAGATATTTACAACATGGATATCAACATTTAGTATCACAATACATAGCACACATCAAATGTAATGTTTAACAGTAAATATAAAAACATTGGTACCCGACTACAATAGCACACAACAAATGTATTTCTACCAGTAAATGCACTCACTAGTGCTATATGTCCTTAGTGCTAGGAAAGCTTACATGTGGTATTATCATGTCTATTATCCACATCAAACTGAATCAATAGCTTAACTGAATGTAAACAAACATGTGACCTAAGATCGAGTCTTAGTCACACGATGCATGACCTAAGACCTCGTCTTGTTCATGACTCTATATGAATCAAACAATCATATATCGATATGCAAAACACACAAAAGTTAAAGTTACTAGTACACGAAGGTACCTTCCTTCCGTGTAGTTAGCAATATGCTCGACCTTTGAATTTGACCTCAACCTTCTCAAGTATCCTATAATGTTACAGTCGGATTTCTTCCTTTTTCCATAAAGTGTATGATATTATAATTAATATAAATTTTCCTATAATAATATCAAAAATGATATTTTCACCTATCTTGACCTTTTTACCCTTAGTGGATTAATTATCTAATAATTACCTGTAAAAACGCATTGCTGGATTTTCTTATCAGATTTTTTGGCAATTTTGGAAAATCATAATTAATTCTTTAAAAATCCAATTTGAGTGTTTCAAAAATATACATGACCCTTGACATGTCTATTTTCAAGGAAAAAAATCCCATGCACTCAAAATATCTAAGTCGTTCCCAGTTTTTATATTTTTCTCCACTGTTCAGATCACATGTCCAAAAACATGGTCAACTTGAAAAATTCATATTTGTTTGTATTAAACTCTAAAAATAGCTTGTGATATATCAAAAGAAATATGTTTGAGTCCCGTACATTTTTGGAAATTTTCATGATTTATAAGCATAATTAGATCAGCCAAACACCATGCATAAATTAGTTTAATACAAAAATTCGTAGCTCCTTATGCAGAACTCAAAACATTACAAATTTTATATCAATAGAAATATCTTGATGTCTACTTTATTTTTTAAAAATATCTTGATTTTTTAAGATCATTTATCCCATAGAAATGCCATCAGAGAGACTAAGTCCGGTAACCCAACTTTTGGAGATTTTCAAAACATTCATCATAATGATCTTTGATTCTCATAAATTAGTTTCCTAGCATATTTTCCATCCATTTTTCATTTTAAAAATCAATGGAGACCTTAAAACATGTAAATAAATTTACTTTATAATTTCCTAGATTAAACTAAAATTCTACCAAAATTTAAAAGTTAAAGCTCATGAACTTACCTCTTGAAGTTCTTACTCCTTCTTCCTCCTTCTCTTGCTTCAACTTTCACCCTAACTCTCTCTTTCATTCAATCAGATTTGATTTTTGAGTTTGGTGTGAAGAAATAAAGAGGGACCAACTAATATTTCTAGTGGAAATCAAGCCCTTAGTCAAACTACCAACCTACTCTTACAAAATATCACACTTTCTTGATTTAATCGAGAAGTTTTCTCATCTTCCATCTCATCCATTTATTTTGGACGTTTTTCCTTGCTTATTTTCAGCGCTTGAAATGCTTTTCCAGGTGTTAAACTCTCATGGCTCGTTAGCTCTAAAATATCAAGATATCTTAGCTTAATCACATGTATTTAATTGATCAGCATTTAATTGCACAGTCATTGCTTAAAATTATTGAGTCAATATTTTCTGTTAAATCAAAATAACAGTATTAACATTAAAAGACCAAACATGCACTTTACAAACTTAAATGATTAAAATGATACCAGAGGCAAACATGAAGGACCAAATGTATACTTTAGCCATTTAAAATATGTAGAGTCAATTATTGATAAAATTTGTTGTGTTATATATTCTAGTATAATATAAATGTCTAAATTTCAACATGAATGTTGGCCACCAGATTATTAATGTTTGTGTGTTTGTGAAAATATATCATTTTTGTGAGATATGAAAATATATAATAAACATAAGTGAAAGTAAAAGTTTTCATTTTTTTTCTTAATTTCCTTAAGGGTATCCTTTTAAGGATTAAAGTAAAAAGGGTTTTCATCTTTTTCAATAAGTAGGCTTCCCAAATTTAAACTTGTGTTCTCTTTATTGGGGTGTTATAAAAGAAAATGGAATTCTGATTTAAAAAGTACTTTAATTTGCTGATAAAGTACTTTAATAGACTTTATGATGTGTTTAATTATATTGTTAAATAATGTACAATTATTACCGATATCAATTACTACTTTTGTTGTACACTTTGATATTTCTCCAATTTATTATGGGAAGTCTTAACATATTCTATTTATCTCACACACACACACACACAAAATTTTATTTTACCCAAAAGGAAAAATACCACAAGTGGCCCAAAAAAACACATGTAAATAGTGCATATTTTTTTGGCAGATTTTATATAATGTATGTAGCAAAAGGTCACGCATTTTGTATGCATAAATTTGAAACACCCTAACACTGAATCTAAGGATCCACTATTTATGCTATAGAAACTTTAAGGCTGTTAGTTCTCTATGTGTTTTGATGATAACTGACAATTATAAACTTAATTTGAAGTTTGTCTTTGGAAAATTGTAAAACTTTCTGTTTAAAGGCAAACTCGAGTTTGGACTTGATAAGACAATGACTCAGTTTTTACAAAGCAAACCAAACTCCAGTTTGTGTGGACAAACTCGAGTTTGCAGAGTCACAGAGAGTAATTAAAGTTTTAAGAGTTGTAAACTCGAGTCTATGTTATGGAAACTCGAGTTTAGAATCAAATAGAAGCTTCAACGTTTTATCATGTTTTTCAAACTCTACCTTCAATCTTTCTAAAACTCCAGTTTACAAGAAAGTTTAAGAACTAAAAGGTTTAAAGTCTTGTAAACTCGAGTCTAGGTTATGTAGACTCGAGTTTGTAACAAACAGATACACTCATGTCGTTGCTTGAATTCTAAACTCCAGTTTTGTTTTCAGTAACTCCAGTTTGCACTTAAAAAAAGTTTTCAAAGTTTCAAAATACGCTGAAACTCAAGTCAGGTTTCTGGAGACTTGAGTTTAGGACTTTCTGAAAACACTCGAGTTATTACTTGATTTCTAAACTCCAGTTTTGAAAATGAAAACTCCAATTTGAGCCTTCAAAGATATTTCAAATGTTTCAGTTTTCACTGAAACTCGAATCTGGATTTTGGAGACTCGAGTTTAGCTCAAACAGAAAGCACTCAAGTAAATGACTGTTTTGAAAACTCCAGTTTGAAAAATGGAAACTCCAGTTTACATTTGGCTAAATTATTTGAAAGTTTCAGTTTTCATTGAAACTCGAGTTTTGAATATCAAAACTCGAGTCTGGACTATACAGAGAGTTATGTAACATTTCAAGTTTTGTAAACTCCAGTCTGCGTTTTCTAAACTCCAGTTTTGAAGCTCTGAACTTAAACTCAAGATTTTCATAAAAGCTCCAAACTTGAGTCAGTCACTAAATGACTCGAGTTTAGCATGGTTTCAAAACTTCATCCAAGAGCAACTCACGACTTTCTTCTCTGTAAGAACCAAACTCGAGTCAGTCACTTATCAACTCGAGTTTAGGAAGCTTTTCAAAATAAGATGCTCTCTGGATGAACTCCAAACTTGAGTCTAAATTTATAAACTCGAGTTTGTAACGCACAGATTTGTAAAACCAGATGGCACTAAATTGCGAAAACCACTTGAATGATGTTAATACTTCATATCTTTAATAGTTACTATTCCTAATGTCACTTAATCAGTTTGTTAGCAAGTTTCAGATGAATTATTGAAGGAAACAGTGAAGATTCAGACTATGAGCTGTAAAGTAAGAGAGAGAGAGAATATGTTGTCTTATAAAGTACTTCAACTTGGATTAAATTAATACAACTTTGAGAACAGCTCATTCTACTCAGGGACATCAACATTATCTTCATATTAATTAAGTCTCACATTGCAAGAATGTCTACAACAGTATAGACAAAAGCAGAATCCATCCATCAAGAACATTTGTGAGTGGGTTCTCAACAGCTAGTTGCTGGAAATGGAGCTTCAACAACCAAATTCGTAGTGCTCCTCCAACAGTCATGTTCTTCATTCAAAATGGACCTCAACTGCTATAAATATCATTCAGATTCAAAGAAGAAAGAGAGACTATATACAAGATATTTACAGTGAACCACATTGAGATTTTTGTATTCATTCTTCTGTAAATTATCCTGAGAGTTTTGAGCTTCAGTGTTTATCAATATCTGCTCTTAGAGAGAGAATGTTTCTGTTAAAATCATTTCTTTGTAAGAATCTCAAGCCTGGGGACTTGGAGATTGGGAATATCAGTTTACAACTTGTAAGGGGGAGTGTACCCTAGTGAGAGGATAACTTTCGAGTACAGAGTGTGTAACTAATTGAAAGTGATAGTGGAAATCCCAGAGAGTCTGGGGACTGGACGTAGGTCAAGGAGATAGACCGAACCAGTATAAATTTTGCTGTGTCTTGTTCTCTTCTCTCCTTCTCTACATAGCCCTGTTTCAGCGATTAAATTCCAGAATTGTGCAAAAGAATTTTTCAAATCCTCAATTCACCCCCCTCTTGGTGATTTGCTCCGGTTTTCAAAGGCTTTGTTTAGGAGTTTCATTCTGGAGGACAAGGAAAAGGAAGGGAGGATTTTGGTAGTCCCTTTCCTTATTTGTAAGTTTTAAAAATTAGAGGGGGGAAATCATGGATTTTTACAAGTCCCCGAAACCCTCTTTCTTCTTAAAAATAAAGTTCTTCCAATATGTGGGGTTTTAAAAGGAAAAATAGATTAATTATTACCCTCATTCAAATAAAACACTGTCGTTATTTATATTTGAATTAGCAAATAACATAAAACACAAGCAAAACCTTTTTGGAAAAATGATAAAAAAAGAATTTTGAAATTGCAAAATTTAAAGTTAGAGTTGTTATCAATAATTGATAAGGTAAGAGCAAGAGTTAATAAGAAATTCACAACTCATTTTATGGAAAATACATTATTTGAAATTTTACAATTTTAAATTTTTTTCCTCTTACTCTCTTTTTTTTTTTTTTTTCTTTTTGGTAATATTAGCTTTATCCCGAGAAAAACTGATTGAAATGGATCAACACTATTTTACATGTATCCTGTTAAAATCAAAATCGTTTGCAGCGATAAATTATAAATTAATATGTATGTCACATAACTTCGTATACTATATTATTTTTTGATCGGAAGTAAACTATATTACTCATGCTTATGAATAGTAAAATTTGTTATATACTCGTATTATTCATGCTTGTATTTTAAAACCTGCTGCAATCACAGTCGCGTCAATTATAGTTTTTTTTTTTTTTGGTCAGTGAATTGATTACACATTCATCCAACACAAGCTCAAGTCCAAGGCGGAAACCAAACAGCTATGTCTCACCTTCCAATCATTTCGACATTAAACCCATGAAATTTCAACCTAGCAATATTTTTTAATTAATTGAAATCTCTAACAAGTAGAACATAAAAAACTTCACATATAACTATAATAGTTACCCAAACCGACTGTCAAATTAAAGCGTCAGTTAATTAAAGCACATGATTGAATTGATATTGTTGATGTAATGGGTTTAACTTGTTGAAGTCTGTGATATTTGAATTATATACTAAGATTTTCTCATTTACAACTAGTCAAATGGAACTGCAACTGTTCTTTAAAGAAAAGAAAAAAAAAAAGATTTATGGATGTATTACTTTTTAACACAAAGATTTTAGAATAACATCATTTAATCTCAATAGATTTTAAAATAATAAATCACATTCAATTTCAACTAGTTATCCAATTATGTATAATTTTACATTATAGGTTGTAGTTTTATATATTTAAATCATTATGTACTAAAAAATATATATAAAAATCATTATAGAGAGAGAAATAACTATTAGAGAGAGAAGTATGTTTTAGAGAGAGAGAAGTATTTTTTAGGGGAAATATTTTTTGAATATAAAAATTACATAAATAATTTTTTTAGAAAATTTAAATTTAAATTTATTTGTAAAGTATAATAAATATATTAATTTTTAAAGAAAATGACAAAATGGTAAAAATAAGTCATTAATCCTCCATTTTCCTCACTTACTATTTTTTTAACTCTCAAACAAGGGGAAAAAATATCCCTCATTTACCTTCCTTCTCCTCCCCTCCAAATTCCCTGCATTCCCTTCCTTCCCCTCCCCCTTAAACTTCCAAACAAAGCCTAAAAGAACATTATGTACAATTTCTTAAAGCATTTTGAAAAATTATATTTCAGGATAACATCCTAACAAAATTAAGATCGGTTTTGTTTATACCAATACAGCTTATACCTTATTTGAGTGTGAGTTTGAATTTTATTGCTGATATGAAAATCATTTTAGCTAGTGATTAATTTTAAATACTTTTGTGAATATTTCTTGAGCTGTGAGGTATATTCTGCCCGTAGTGATCCCACACCTCAACTAAACTTTGTTTGATATTTTTATTGGGAGGGTGTACATATTAAGTTTGTGAAAAATTTTCTTGAAAATAAATAAACCTAAGCAAATCCTGCAATATTTTGTTTTTCTTGAAGCAGCATGTTTTAGTCATATATATTTGATAGCTTATTTGTATTTTTATTGTTTTAAAGATCCTTTTTTAATCCTGGGAAAGCCAATCTACTCTGGTGCTTCAGATTGGGAGGGATCTATGAAAGTTGTGTAAGAACCGGGCCTAATAACGAGATATTTTTGTTGCTGAGCCTAAGATATCTTTTTGTCGTAAATAAAATATGTGAGTTGTGTTAAAGGAAGAGTCCCACATGGAGTTATAGGGGTCCAAGTAATAAGTAATCTTCGACTATTATATGGGCCAAGAGGGAAGTGAACTTGCAAAACAATGGGCCACTGAGGCAAACACAGTTAAAATCCAGTGGTTTTACCTCATCCTTGTGCGTGGGTTAAGCACAAGATGAGCACCTTATTTTATAAAAAGCTTTTTGGTGAAAATCTGAAATTAAATTTTGATGCCTAATGGAACCATGCATTATGAATAATATTAATTCATGAATTCACACAATTAAGCAGTACCCAATCCTGCAGATTGAAAGAAAAGAAATCCCTTTGAATGGAAGTGAAATGCAACATCACATAACTAAAAAGCATAAGCGCTGATCCAGCAATGTGGGTTAGTTCCTCACAATTTAGCGAACTAAGGTTTCAACCCTAATGAAAAAAGTGCCCAGATTTAGTTTGTGAGTTTTGGCAAGTCCCACATCGGTGGGTTTTGGGTTTGAAGGGGGGAGGTTTTAGTATAAATAGAGTGCCTCCCCCTCCCTTATTCCTCACCCCACAATTGTCTCTCAAGGCATTTGTACATCTTCCTCTTTTGTAGTATTTCACTTGTAAATTATTTGGAGTGAATTTAGGATCTGATATTTCTCTTATATTTGTCCGATTTATTATTTATTAGTTGCATTTAAATATAGTAGTTGGTGCTTATTATATTATTAAATTACGTCTAGAAACTTTGTTTTCTAGTTGGGTAATTTTCTAATATAATCGGTTACACTCTATATTGCGCTTCCTCAACAATTGGTATCAGAGCCGAGGTTCTGTCTGAGTATGCTCTGTGGTTGCAGCTTAGTCTGAGCTTCCACATCAGAAAAGAATTACTTTTGAGCTTTTGTTTTGGCAACTATTAAATAATTTTTTGGAGCAGAAATGGCGGACAAAAGGAGTGATGTGTCCACAGCAGATGTTAGCGGTTCGTCGTTCTCATCATCGTATTTGACCAGAATAGTGTCAAATGCGAAGTTTGCAGTTGAAATTTTTGACGGATCTGGGCATTTTGGCATGTGGCAAGGCGAGGTTCTGGATGTCCTTTTTCAACAAGGACTAGACTTTGCCCTTGAGGAGAAAAAACCAGATAAAATGGAGGAAGAAGAATGGAGGGTCGTGAATCGTGTTGCTTGTGGTACTATTAGATCGTACCTTTCAAGAGACCAGAAGTATCCATACACAAAGGAAACTTCTGCATGTAGACTGTGGAAGGCACTGGAGGACAAGTTCTTGAAGAAAAACTGTCAGAATAAACTCTACATGAAGAAAAGGCTGTTTCGCTTCACTTACGTTCCTGGTACCACAATGAATGAGCATATCACTAGCTTCAACAAGTTGGTGACGGATTTGCAGAATTTGGACGTGACTTTTGAAGATGAAGATCTGGCCCTGATGTTGTTGGGATCACTTCCCGATGAGTACGAGCACCTGGAAACTACGCTACTTCACGGTAAGCAGAAAGTTTCTCTGGAAGAAGTTTGTTCTTCTTTGTACAGCCATGAACAAAGAAGGAAAGAGAAACAAAAAGGTGGAGAGGCAGAGGCTCTAGTGGTTAGAGGACGTACTGAGGAGAAGAAGAGATCAAAGAAAGGGAGATCCAAGTCAAGGTCTAGACCCAGCAAAGATGAGTGTGCCTTTTGTCGAGAAAAGGGACACTGGAAGAAGGACTGTCCGAAGCTGAAGAACAAAGCCAAACCTGGAGATGTGAAGGCCGATATGGACTCAAATGTAGCTGATTGTGATGATGAGAATTCAGATTTCTCACTGGCTACAACAACGTCATCAAAACCATCAGATGAATGGTTATTGGACTCAGCCTGCAGCCATCATATGTGTCCTAACAGAGACTGGTTCACTGATTTTGAAGAAGCAGAGTGTGGAATTGTTCACACAGCAGATAACTCTTCTCTTACCGCATATGGTATTGGTTCAATCAAATTAAGGAACCATGATGGATTGATCAGAACATTAACAGATGTTCGGTACGTACCAGACTTGAAAAAAAATCTCATTTCTGTGGGGACTCTAGACTCAAAAGGGTTCAAGATCACTGCAGAAAATGGAGTAATGAAGATATTCTCTGGTGCACTGGTGGTGATGAAGGGTATTCGGAAGAACAATAACACGTACCACTATCATGGGAGTACAGTTATTGGGACGGCAGCAGTAACATCCAGTAGTGAGAAGGATGCAGAAGCAACCAGGTTGTGGCATATGCGCTTGGGACATGCTGGAGGAAAATCCTTGAACACTTTAACAAGTCAAGGATTATTGAAAGGATTGAAACATTGCGTCATGGACTTTTGTGAGCATTGCGTAAAGGGGAAACACACAAGGGTTAAGTTCGGTACAGCTATTCACAATACTGAAGGTATTTTGGATTATGTACACTCTGATGTTTGGGGTCCTTCCAAAACAGCTTCATTGGGAGGTAAGCATTATTTTGTAACCTTTGTTGATGACTTTTCTCGAAGAGTTTGGGTGTATACGATGAAGACCAAAGATGAAGTTTTGGGAATTTTTCTCAAATGGAAGACGATGATAGAAGCACAAATAGGCAGGAAGATCAAATGTCTTCGCACAGACAATGGTGGAGAGTACAAGAATGATCCTTTCCAGAAGGTTTGTGAAGATAATGGCATCGTCAGACACTTCACCGTAAGAAATACACCACAGCAGAATGGGGTGGCAGAACGCATGAATCGGACTTTGCTGGAGAAGGTTCGGTGTATGTTGTCCAATGCTGGCTTGGGCAAAGAATTTTGGGCTGAGGCAGTGACGTATGCGAGCCATCTCATTAATCATCTACCATCTGCTGCTATTGATGGTAAAACACCATTGGAACAATGGTATGGTAAGCCTGCTAATGATTATGATTCTTTACATGTGTTTGGCTCAACTGCATACTATCATGTGAAAGAATCAAAATTGGATCCTAGAGCAAAGAAAGCTATTTTCTTGGGGATCACTTCTGGAGTCAAAGGATATCGTTTATGGTGTCCAGAGACGAAGAAGGTTGTGTTTAGCAGGGATGTTACTTTTGATGAGACTACTATTATGAAGCCGGTAACATCTGGAGATACCACACAGACCGATGGTGCTTCGAAGCAGGTGGAGTTTGAAGGAGAGTTGATTTTCCCAGTTCAGAGAAAGGATAGGGAAATGAGAGAAGACTTTCCTGTAGAAGATGAGCCAGTTGAAAGGGAGGTTTCAACTCAGGAACCTCAACAACAACAAGAATCAATCGCAACCGGCAGGCCACGACGAATAGTAAGAAAACCTACTCGCTTTATGGATATGGTGGCTTGTGCAACTTCAATTGCAACTGATGGCATTCCTTCAACTTATAAATGGGCTGTCCGGAGCTTAGAAAAGGAAGAGTGGATGAATGCTATGAATGAAGAAATGCAGTCCCTTCATCAGAATGGAACGTGGAGATTGGCCAAACTCCCAAAGGGTAAGAAGGCAATTGGTTGCAAATGGGTGTATGCGAAGAAAGAAGGATTTCCTAACCAAGGTGATGTGCGTTACAAAGCAAGACTGGTAGCTAAAGGCTATGCTCAGAAGGAAGGAATTGATTACAATGAGGTATTTTCTCCAGTTGTAAAACATTCCTCCATTAGAATTCTGTTGGCTTTGGTAGCACAGTTGGATTTGGAACTAGTTCAGATGGATGTTAAAACTGCATTTCTAAATGGAGACTTGGAGGAGGAAATCTATATGACTCAGCCTGAAGGATTCAAAGTTGCTGGAAAGGAGAATATGGTATGTAAACTTGAAAAATCGTTATACGGATTGAAGCAGTCTTCGAGGCAATGGTATAAACGGTTTGACAAGTTTATGTTGCGGCACAAGTACAGGAGAAGCAAATACGATCATTGTGTGTATTTGCGGAAGCTTGAAGATGGATCTTTTATCTATCTCCTTTTGTATGTTGATGATATGTTGATTGCTTCAAGAAATCAAGCAGAGATTGAGAAGCTTAAGGATCAACTGAAGAAGGAGTTCGAGATGAAGGATTTAGGTGAGGCAAGGAAGATACTTGGCATGGAGATAACAAGAGATAGACAATCGAAGAAGCTCTTCTTATCTCAAAAGGAGTATTTGAAGAAGGTGCTACATCGTTTCGGTATGAATGAAGAAACCAGGACGGTTAGCATCCCACTTGCCCCACATTTTAAGCTTAATGCTGACATGTCGCCGAAGGATGAAGATGAACGAGCATATATGTCAAGGGTGCCATATGCGAATGCTGTTGGTAGCTTGATGTATGCTATGGTTTGTACGAGACCAGACATTTCACAGGCAGTTGGAGTGGTGAGTAGGTATATGCATGATCCCGGAATGGAGCATTGGCAAGCTGTGAAATGGATTCTACGGTATATTTGTAATACTGTAGATGTTGGATTGGTCTTTCAGCAGGGTGTTGATCAATGTCTAGTTGGGTACTGTGACTCAGATTTTGCAGGTGATTTGGACAAAAGAAGGTCAACTACTGGTTTTGTATTCACTCTCGCAGGTGCACCAGTTAGTTGGAAGTCAACTTTACAGTCAACGGTAGCTTTGTCTACAACAGAGGCAGAGTATATGGCGATTACAGAAGCTGTAAAGGAGGCGATTTGGCTTCAGGGGTTGCTTGGAGAGCTTGGTGTTGGTCAGGAAAGCATCACAGTATTTTGTGATAGCCAGAGTGCTATTCAGTTAGCAAAGAACCAAGTCTACCATGCAAGAACGAAGCATATTGACGTCCGATATCATTTTGTAAGAGAAATTTTGGAAGAAGGTGGAGTCACAATACAGAAGATACGAACAGATGACAATCCTGCTGATATGTTGACAAAGGTGGTGACTTCTATTAAATTTCAACATTGTTTGGATTTGATCAACATTGTTGAACATGGTGTTTTGAATAGAAGTTACAATTAGAATTTGTAAATAGGAGAAATTGAGACTGTGAGATCTTGCCAAGGTGGAGATTTGTGAGTTTTGGCAAGTCCCACATCGGTGGGTTTTGGGTTTGAAGGGGGGAGGTTTTAGTATAAATAGAGTGCCTCCCCCTCCCTTATTCCTCACCCCACAATTGTCTCTCAAGGCATTTGTACATCTTCCTCTTTTGTAGTATTTCACTTGTAAATTATTTGGAGTGAATTTAGGATCTGATATTTCTCTTATATTTGTCCGATTTATTATTTATTAGTTGCATTTAAATATAGTAGTTGGTGCTTATTATATTATTAAATTACGTCTAGAAACTTTGTTTTCTAGTTGGGTAATTTTCTAATATAATCGGTTACACTCTATATTGCGCTTCCTCAACATAGTTTTTAATTGCATCTTGAATATGATTGCATTTAATAATTACGAGGATACTTGTGCTTATCCACACACAAAAAAAAAAAAAAAAAAAAAACTGAGGTTGCTTCCTTATGAATATCAAGAGCTGGAGTGACAATGCCGAACCGTTAAACCACATACTTTTGTTCCTAAGAATTTCAGTGTAATAACCGAGATAGTTAGGAATTAAAAAAACATTATGTTATTAATATGAGAATATGAGTTTAATATGAGGTAAATGGGTTTCTTATTTTATTATGTTGAATATTTTTAAAAAACATTTTGTTAATGCAACACATTAGGAACTAGAGAAAAAGTGGAAGTTATTATATGCGTTGTTAAATATGAGACCTTCGGGTTGAATATTTGCCGCCTCAAAAGAGTGTTTCATTTTTATTTTACCATTGTGAAATTACTGAAATGCTCTTCAAAATAACAAAGTAAATCAATAGATATAATATACCCTTTGACTTAACTTTTCCCTCTTGTCACTTCTCTCTTTCCCGATGGATGCATAGAGTAGAGACCATCAGTTGTTTTATTTTCCTTTTTTTCCTCTTCCTTGTAGAGACTTCTCAAACACATTCAATTCCCTCTTTCCATCCTACTTCTCAAACTCATGCTGCCTAATATTCTTTTGCCGCCTGTTTATTCCAATCTTCCTATTTGCCGTTCAATTCGACGATGTGAATCTTGGTTATCAAGAGATCATTAGTGATATGGTGGCTTCAATCCAGGCTTCATATTTTGCTCGTGTCAATGGAGATTGTTCCATCGGCCCCTTGGCGGTGGTCTGATTGTATAATTAGGCGTTCCTTATTGTCACAATAAAGTCTCTGAAACTTGGTCTTTTTCTTTTTTCTAAATTTATTGCCATGTGTTTTTAGAACTCTATTTTTGGTGGCTGCGTAAACCATTTATAGTTGATTTGATCATCAATGAAACCTTCATGCATTCTTAGTATTTTTATCATTAGCGGGATCGTTACTTCGGTTGTCCCTGTTAAGAGGATATATGTTTGGCCCTATAGTTGTCGAGGATATGTATTTTGGAGAAATTTTAAAGACGCCCCTCTTGAAGGTGCATCTAAAATTTTAGTTTCAAGGTTTTCAGATGAAAATCTAAGTTATATAAATTAGAAATTACTCCCTCTGGGTTTTAATGTAAGATTTAATTGGAGTTGATTTTGGTTTTCAATGTAAAACCTATTTTTTATATATATATTTGTTAAACTTTTACTAGTTTGTGTATATTAAAACTCCAACAGCAATAATCAAGGAAGGATAAGAGCTAGCTAAAGGCAAATAAGGAAAATGATTATGGCCTTTTAGAATAAGCATATTAACTACCTTAAATATATCAATATAATCAAATTAAGTAAATATATTTTACAGGATTTATAATAATTAAGGGAGATCATTGGTCAATTTCCTGAAGCACGCGTTCCAAAGTGATGATTCTCTTTTATTTGTTGGGTGGGAGATGCTGGGTGAGCAAGCTGTATGAGTATGCAGTTTTGGGCCGGATTGAGTTAATTTCGTTTTCCCCCGAAGGTGTATCATATATATGCATGGAGGTTTCTCATGGGCTCATTCTTTTCAAAGGCTGCACTTCAATAATGGGCTTAGACACATGTCTCTAATTATGTTTAGCGGTGTTTTTGGTAACCCTATATTTAACCAGCAAGTTGTTGAACTCAGCAAAAAGGGTTAGTCTTTCAACATTTGGTGAACTAAAGTTTATATTTTTACTGGAAGAGGTGCCTAAATTTAATTAAACTCCTCCTTCGCCCATTGCTACTTTGGGCACCGTAATCACAAGATTCTCTTCCCCTTCGTCTTTTGTTTTGTGCATTGTGGCTGGGAGGGAGGCAGGGTGAGTGGAGTTAATTTATTCCTTTTACTTCCTCTCTACTGTATACGTATATATGGGTGCAAGCTTCAATCTCTCTCTCTCTCTCTCTCTGTGATTTCTGAGTAGCTTTAGCTTCTTGATTCATCATCACTAAAACTTGTCTCTGCCTCTCTGTTTTGCTGCCATTGGTCGTTGTATGAATGCCATCCCTTCTTCTCTTCTCTTGTACATTTCTTTTAAACCAAGGTATGTATGTATGAATAGCTTCTCCTCCTTTGATTTCCAGAATACTTCAATTTCTAAATGAATAGAGAATGTTACTTTCCTTTATTGTCGTGCCTTTTTGTGGTTGGGAAAGGATGAATGTTACTCTAACTGGTTACTAAACTGGTGGAGATATTGGGTTAAGAGTTAGTGGATCAGATCAGAGTCAAACCAATATTAATTAAAAAATATAATTTAATTAAAATAAATAAAAATATTCATATTTTAATAATAAAATATTTTCATGATAAAAATATAGGAGTATATAATATGATGAATGGACAATATGAATGGAGCATATACAATATTATATTAAGCCCCTACTCCATGTGCAAACCCCTTCTTTATGCATTACTTCTATGTCCAATTGCACATAACTACTCCCTATTACAAATATGTACACACGGTATACCCTCCTATTACTACCCTACCATTGCATTTAATGAATTAGCACATCACTATGGTTCTCTTTCTCCTTTCATTACAGTTACTCCCTTCCCTCTCTGAACATAGCTGAACACCTTATATCTCTCCAATTAATTTTGTTCTTTCTGAACTCCCATCACATTTTGACCTCATCTCCAACGCCTCATTTCTTCTTCTTCACTCTCTCTCTCTCTCTCCCGTTGTCGTCCTTCCCTCCCCCACCATAACCCAAAAAAATCGTACCAAATGCTTGATCTGCTTCTTCTTCTTCTTCTTCTTTAATTTTCTAAAAAGTGAAAATGGCAATCCAAAATGTTTGCACCATCAGTAAAATATTTCTTTTACAAATAGATGAAACACAAACAAATCTTTGATCTGCTCATGTTCTTCACCTTTTTTTAGTGAATTTGAGGCACCGTCGTAGATGAACATTGACGAAACTCGCCGCTATGGATGGATCTACACCTTCGTCAATATCACCGTCTATTCTCTCTCTTAGCGTCGATATGCGTCCTCCTCTCTTTAGTCGACGTTAAAAGAAAAATGTGACTCGGCCGGGTTAGGTTGGGTTGACCGAGTTGACTTGGGTCAACTTAGAAACCTAGGTTTCACCTTGACTTGGAGCAGTTTTTGAGTTGGTTTCTGGTCAAACTGTCTGATCTAGTCCAGGTTCCAAAATGTTGCTAATTAGTAATTGGTTTGAGTTGTATAAGGGTTTAATTGGTAATTTGATAAGATTGCATTTGCACTTTTAATATATGAAATGTGGGATTGTTAATTTGTTTTTAAAAAAATTATTCTTCAAGCTTGTAAAATAGTGTGTGCATAAGGTTTTTGATAAAATCTTTGAGAGGAGAATTTAAAACTATAATGGTTAAAAATATCATAGTCTAAATCATGGAGTTGAGGAAACTTTGAGAAAATCTTGTTTTTATGGAATAGCTATGGTTGGATGGTATCTATCATTTATGACTCTAACTTTGATTGCTATGAGGTACTTAATGAATTGTTTGGTTTGTGAAATTTTGAGCTATTGTGGGAAAACAAGTGTGACGAAGATGTTTGTGTTATGAGTTAATCTTGAGTGGCTAGTAGGTGTTTGTTGAAATGTTTTAAAGGAATGAGACTCATTTGATGTGTTTCTATAGTATTTTTATGGTGAAGGATAAATTACACATACACACATAATTGTCTTGACTTTGATTTAAATCTTGTTTAGACTAGGGTAATTTTATCTCTTGCTATATTACTTTCATTATTTTTTTCATGTTGGATGTAATCCAGCCAAACATTTTTATGCATATGCATAATCTTTTCTTAATTATGAACCAAACAATTTCATGCAATAATCAATGCATTACAATCCATTACATTACTTCCGACTCCATAAACCAAAAGGGAACTAAGTAAAATAGACGAATTTAGAAGATTTTAAATATTCTATTTATATCTTACTTGTTAAAAAAGCTTGATCCAAAAAAATAAAGAGAAACTTTATTATTATTATTATTTTATATTATAGAATTTATTGATTATATTATTTTTGTTGTGAACATTATTTTTTTGGTTTTCACATGAGTATTCTCCGGAGAGGCGATCCAGAATACCATTATCGTATAAAAATTATAATAGAATATATAGACGTTTTATATATTAACATTACACGGTTTTTGGTCAAAAAAAACATCACAAGGATTTTTATTTTTAAAACTCACATAAATCTATTCTGTCATAAAAATAAATTGTGTAAACCTCCTTTGAATTGTTTAAAATTAAATATATATTTTTATTTTTTATATATATTTAAACTTCATTTAACATTCATAAAAAATTATCAAAAATGTTGACTTATCCAAAAATTATATAATTTTTATTTTTAAATAAAATCGAAAGTTGTATTATTATTTTTTTTCAATAGATATATACGTGAGCGGTAAAGCTTGAGACAAATTTTGTTGGGTTTGATGAAATTCAAAATATTAATGTTAGTTTCAAAAATAGAACGTAGAAGAAAATTTTTATACTTATTGAAATGCAACGAATTACCTATCAAATTAAAGCTCTTTGTGTCTACTACACATGTGGAAATTTTCATAATTTTTTAAATTTGTTTACCTATCCCGAAATGCCATGTCATTTTACCACTCCAGAATGATACCAAAAACGTTTTCAGATTTTATCTCAACTTCTAAAAATCATAACTGGAGTTGTAGACATCCGTTTGAGGTGAACCAAAGCACATTTTAAAGCTTAAGGAGAGTGCTATCTCCTGTAAAATTTTCATAATTTTATCTTATACCAATCATTCACAGTTTACAAAAATATGACCACTGCCCAGAAAACATTACAGAAACGTTACAGGATTTTGACCCATCTTCCAAAAATCATATCTTCAGCTACAGACATGCGATTGAGGTGAACCAAAACTCATTTTAAATTTTAGCATGTCAACTAAATGTCCATAAAATTTCAGGGTTAAAGAAGGTCGTTTACTATATTTTTGACCTATTTAAAGTTCGGTGTGCAGTTGAAAAATCAGCACGTGAATAGTAACGTTTTGCTACAGTATTCCTTCCATTACGAATTCACTGTACCTACCGCTGAAAAACTCTGTTTCTGCCCCGAAACAAAGGAATAAACGCATGTAACATTCCTTTCTCTTTATTCATGCATTCCTTTAGCCTAAACAGACCCAACGTTAACACATCTATACACACCTACTGCATGCATTCTCACTATATATATTCAATAATCTTTACTTTCTCTTCTTATCAGAGCAACCTTTATAACAAAGTATCATATATATATATATATAGTACTTTTTAGATTCCCTTCACGTGGTATATGCATATAGTAAGCTTTATATGTATCCTCTCTTCCAGCGTTTTGACAGCAAGCTAAGACGTAAGGCATGCAAGATTAACATATACATATACATATACATATGCATACATATATATATATATATATATATATATATATGGTTCTTCAGTTCAACAGCCCCCCCTTCGTTTTTCAGTTCTATTTCAGCAGCGTTTTAAAACTCTAGATCTTCAAATAGAAATGATGGAACTTCAGAGAGAAGAAAGTATCGGTGTTACCTTCACTGGATCAATTGCTGAATGATAAGAATGGTTGCTGTTATTTCTCCTCTATTTCAGCGACTGAAAAACAGAGGAACAAATGAATCACCCTCCCTCTCTATGTAACGCCCATATTTTCTAAGTATATTATGAGGTTCAGTTATGGTCCTAGGACTCTTATTAAACTAATTCATGTCTATTTATCAAAGTGAAGCCGTTAACAAATCAGAGTATATCACAACAGAGAACGTGCTTAATCGTTTGGACGACTGAGTAACTGATTTCATATGCGCAGACATATGCTGGTTAATTAAAATTGTCGAAGGGAATAAATACGTGATACAACAAAAATCTATCTATGAGGTTCAGTTATGGTCCTAAGACTCTTATTAAACTAATTCATGTCTATTTATTAAAGTGTAGGCGTTAACAAATTAGAGTATATCACAACAGAGAGCGTGCTTAATCGTTTGGACGACTGAGTAACTGATTTCATATGCGTAGACATATGCTGGTTAATTAAAATTGTCGAAGGAATAAAAACGTGATACAACAAAAATCCATCGCATTTGATCTTTAGTTAACGTGTTAGGTTACAGTGATTTGAAAGGTTCAAAAAACCAATACACAGTTTAAATCCAAAACATTGTTAGACCTGGCTGTTGTAATACCCTAAAAATCCTACTTAGGATAAGTATCATAATTTAGTAAATAATACCTATTGGAAATAGGTGAATATGAGGTCTCAAACACCTTGTATTGAATTTATCTTATTATTAGGACAATTTGTCCTAAGATTAAATAATATGCAAATAGGTCCCTAAAATATTTATGGGTTGTTAAATACCCTGAGAAAATTAAGATAAAATCCTAAGAGGAAACTAAATATTTATTAAAAATTAGAAAGTATGTTGTCTCTAATTTAGGTAATTTATGGGATTATTTTCCTTGAAAGATAATGAGTTAAAATTTGATATTATTTTGGGAACATAAGTTGCCTCATGATTTTTAATATTATGCATGTCGCATAAATTACCAATGTCAGTAAAATTGTTGTGGGAAAATAATTAGTTTTAATTAAGAAAATTATTAGAAATTATTAAGGGATTAATTAAGAAATTTTCAGGAATTTTATAAGATTAGAGAAATTTGGAAAACATGAAAAATAAAATAAATATAAATAATAATTATTAAGGACTGAAATTTTTGGCTAATTAAATAAATAATAATGGTTAAGATATAGTCTTAAAAAGTAAAGATCAATGGTTTAGGATTTTTCAAGAATTTATGAAAGCCTAAATCCAAGTAATTAGTTATGGACCAATGGGAAAATTTTGTGGAAAATAAATATAGGATAAATATAATATATGTGGTTAAGGAAATATATATATATATATATATATATATATATGGTGTGTTGGCCGAAATTTTGGGGGAGATAAGGATGAAGAAGATATTTGAATATAATAGTAATATAGGTTTAAGTATGTGATAAATAAGTAACAATATAATAATAGTTAAAAGTGGACAGGATAAACGAGAACGGATGGAAATAAAATCCTACATAGAAAACCGTGACCTAGGTTTCTAAAGTCAGGGTATATTGTGAACGAGGGAATTTTTATCTCGAGATGGCCGGTCTCCGAAGTCATTTCTGTAACCGACGGAGTGATTTGGAGATCCGAATAGGAAGATATTTTGTATAATTAAAGCAGATAGCCAAAAGGAGAACCGATAGAAAATAATCCCGTTGTGGGAATCTGGGGATAAGTGGGGAAAAACTAGAGTATAATGTTAATCAGTGGATTTTTGTCTCGGAGTTAGTACCGAACAACGTTATTTCTGTAGCCGGGCACGAATACCGAGGATTTTCAGCTGATAACAGAATGTCCTCAGCAGGATCAGAAACTGAGTTAAATTAGATAATTTGAAAGAGAAAGAAAAGACCTTCGGAGTGTTGTTCCCGAAATTTTAAGATTTTACGAAATTTCGCGATCAGGATACCGAACCAGGAATTTTACCTGATAAAGCAAGATGACATAAGGCTTGATGATGCAGCAGGGATGACATCATCCTTGAGAGGTGTATGGCCAAGATCTTGCCACCTCCAAAAAGTGCGATCCGACGGTCTAGAATTCATCTGACAAAGCATGAATAGTAACTTGAATTTTTCTATAAATAGCCCTTCACTTCTCTTCATTCTTCACCAATTCACACAATCCTAGAGAGAAGTTAGAGAGAGAAGCTCTGGAGGAGGAGCAAGAAGTTCATAGCGAAGCTCTGAGTAAGTCTTTCGGTCCCTAGTCTTTAGTCTTAAGTTCTTTCGGTAGTTCTTAGAGTTTTAGAGTAGATCTGTAATCTTCCAGTATATTTTAGATATCATGTTTTAGGATAGATATGATATTTATTTTGGGAAATATATTGGAGTTAGAGATATGTGGAAATTCTGGAAGATTAGGGTCAAGATAGCGAAGTGCTGGCGAAATTCCGCCGATTAGGGGATCAGGGGCAAAATGGTAATTTGTACCTAAAATGCCTGTTATGATATCAAATATTGATAAATGTGATATTATCATTATAGGATATCAGTAATCTTGTTCCGCTGTCATTTCGCTGTCGTTTCGCTGTTTTCCGTCAAAAGTACAGTTTATCGTCAACGTACTAAACGCTCGTCAACGAAGGTACGTTCGCGTACTGTAACACTAACTCTGATATTTACTGTATGCATATATGTGCTATGTGTATGATATGCTTATGTGAATTAACTGATAGCTCTGTGGTACGTTCGCGTACTGGTAACTTTAACTCTGATGTTTACTGTATGCATATATGTGCTATGTGTATGGTATGCTTATGTGAATTAACTGATAGCTCTGTGGTACGTTCGCGTACTGTAACACTAACTCTGATGTTTATGTTATGCATATATGTGGTATGTGTGCATATAAAGGTTAGAGAGTATATGTAATGCTGGGAGCGATATGTTCATATGCTGGGAGCGATATGTCTGTATGCTGGGAGCGATATGGTCGCATGCTGGGAGTGATATATATGCATTGGTTATGATAGTTTGCTTGAGTATGCGGTTTGGTGTTGTGGTATGAGTTGTCTATATATTGTGTATGTAAACATGAGGTTAACCGTTACCTGGGGTCCGTATGCATGGGACCTCAGCTCTTAACATAGCGTCAGGGTCGGGAGAACCAAGGACGGAGGACAAGGGGAAGCGCAAGCAGGTCGTCTAGAAGACCCAGCTGAAGATTTCCTTTGATGTCCCGGTAGAAGCCTTCCTATTATTGCTTTTCTTCACTTTTAAACCACGCGGTTTCTATACCGCTATTGTATCCAACCAGACTTATGACATTTTGAATATATATATCAGATACTCTTCTGCTCAAATGGTCTACTCTGATGATTTGAAATGACTTTGAATGAAAAAAAAATTATTCCGCTTTTGAAAATTGGGATGTTACAGCTGTTACCCAAGAGGTGGGGTGAATTGGGTGTCTGATAAAACTTTTGGAAACTTAGAACATCTTTTCGCAACTTACTATAGGAGGTTTGAATGACAATAATAATTTATAAACAAATAAACATTTATTTAAAACATATATGCTGAAAAGTAAGAGTTTAGGGAAGAGAATATGCAAACAGAGATTTATACTGGTTCGGCCCAATCCTTGACCTACATCCAGTCTCCAAGCTACATTTGAGATTTCCACCATCTCCTTGTTTAACCCAGGCACAAGAGAAGCCTTTACAACCTCACAAGTTTATTCGGGCACTTGTGTAGCCTTAACGACCTTCACAGATACAATTACACACTCTCTACTCAAGGTAATCCTTTCACACTCGAATTCACTCCCCCTTACAAGCTGTAATTGTTTCCTAACATTAAGATTTTACAGATAATCAAATAAGAATTATAAACTTCTCACAAGTAGTTAGAGTATTAATCACTGAAGTGCATAATCTATCATCTCACTCTCTATTGTAAAAAAAAAACAGAGTGTATGAGCTATCGACGATGAAGTGGTAAAATCATTTCATTAGCTTCGTTGATCGTCGTCTCTTCTTTCGGTTTGAAGATTTCTCTATTTATATGCCATGAAGATCGATTCGTCTGTGAGTAATTCTTCCCGTTGGAATATGACCGTTGCTCAAAGTTACCATTGTGAGCTCTGACGTCATCATTCATATTTTATAATCCGATGTTAATCCAGCTGAAACTCATTAACAAGCTCATCAACCAAGTTAGGAATGATAATAAGAAGGGATATGAGCCAGATATATCAAAGCCTGTCGAAGAGTTTTCAGAACTGATACATTTTGGCTCTTTTCTAATCTGTATCATAATTTGCTTTTTAGCTCAAAGCATTAAACGTTCTTGAAGTTCTCCATAATCATAGTTCATGAAGCAAAGTTAGTAGTTTAAAGTAATCATAGTATGCAAATAAGATCAAAGATAAGAAATGAATAAAGTAAATAAAAGATCATATCACAACATTATTTGTCAGCTCTGGACATCTCAACCTCGAGGTTTACAAGAAACCTCGAGTTTTTGCTCAACCTCGAGGTTGCATTTCCTACCTCGAGGTTGTGTGCATTGAAATGGGAAACTCGGATATGGAGACAGACCTCAAGGTTAATTCTTAACCTCGAGTTTTTCACCAACCTCGAGGTTGATAGTTGAACCTTGAGGCTAACCTACTGGAGTAAGGGAATGCTTACTGGAGTAACTAAATCATGTCTTGTTTCTGTCTTCAGTTTGACTGGAGTAAGAGCATGATTACTGGAGTAGTTAAGAGTCATTGTGTTTCTGTCTGCGATATGCCTGGAGTAATCATTTAGCTACTGGAGTGTCGGAGGTATGTTTAGTTTCTGTCATCGATCTTACTGGAGTAGCCGTGAGGTTACTGGAGTAATACTAATGTAAAGGTTGTTGCATGACTGGAGTAACTAAAACCTTAATGGAGTAGCTTATCAGACTATTGGGTTTTGGTTCTAGAAGGGTTTGAAGGTAAAGGGAAAGTAGAGACTTACTGGAGTAAGTAAGTGACTACTGGAGTAACTCTTACTGGATTAAGTCACTGTTACTGGAGTAACAGACACGTTACTGGACTAAAATGTGATTTAACAAGCAATGTTACTGGAGTAACACAATACTTACTGGAGTAAGACAAGTTAGAAACAAGTGATATTACTGGAATAACATTTTTCTGAAAGCTTAGTAAATGCATGAAATCTTATTCTTTTAATTTTCAATTGTTAAGTTATCATCAAAACATATGGAGAACTAACAAACATAACTCCTCCTAAGTTTTTACACGTGTTGCTTACCCCTTTCTCTTGCTCCAAATCCTTCTGATCCTGAAGCTAGGGTCAATTCTGAGATTTAATGCCCATTGAATCTTAGGTAACAGTTAATGTTATGCTCAAGTGTAAACAGTATATGTATGATAGATATTCATTACAATTCAGCATATAACTATACATAGCACACAACACATGTAAGGTTCACCTCTACATAATACACAGTCCATGTAAGGTCCACATAGTTTGCACATAAACCAGTGCCATGCCCTGGAGCGTGTCCTCAGCGCTAGGAAAACATCTATACAACATTACCAAGATTGTAACCCATTTTCAAATCAAAGTTGAATGTATTTCAAATGGTGACCTAAAACCCAGTCTTACCCACAGTCCATGACCCAAGACTCAGTCTTGTTTATGACTATATATGAATCATCTCATCACATATAAAGCATACAAACAACATAAGAGTTAGAGTTACAGTACGTATCCGTACCTTAGACCTTGGCGCTAGTGGTATGTTCACCTTTCGGTATTGGTTCCAAACTTTCTCGGGTATCCTATAATATCATCACCGTGTTATTTCTATTATAATTAATATCCTAAAGATGGCCTTGCCACTCATGACATTATACCTTGGTAAATTTTATTCTATTTATATCCTTTTTAATTCATTATTTTTTAATATTAACTCTTTCAGTCAGTTAATAATTTCCCTTAACAATAATAATTTTATTATTGTTGTTGTTGTTGTTGTTATTATTATTAACCCTAATAATAATTCCTCATTTATTTATTATGATTATCACTCCTTAATTACTCATCAATACTCCTCATATAATTCTTTTACCTTTTTATTAATTAATAATAATCCTCATTGGTTATTAATTAATCATTCCTTTTTTTTTACTGATAATAATAATTTATTATCATCATCATCATTATTGTTGTTATTATTATTATTATTATTATTACTCCCAATAATAATAATTCTCCATTTATTCTATTTAACTATTTCTCCATCATTATTTAAACCCCCAAGTATTATCTTTCTCCTTTAACTTAGTATTTTCATAAATAATCACATGGTCTCAAGGCTTAAACATTATTTTCATGCAAAAATGTTTTATTCTAATAAGACATACTTTATATTTAAATTTGGCCACAATATGTATATTCAATAGCAACACATACACACACATGTATATATATATTTAACTTGACTTGTCTTTGTAGTGATCCTGAAAACACTTACTCCCATTTATATATGTACGCACGTCTAACATCCTAAAACAAAATCCCCAAGTGGCGACATATACACCCATATATGTTAACTTAAGTTGTTCATCACTTTCCCCTTTCCCAAACACGTTGTATATATATATTATATATACCTGCATCCTTTCTTTTTCTTTGTTCCATGGCATAAACACACGATATCACACATACATATATTTTATATAACAGTAGAAATGATGACCGTAGCTTCTTTTTCTTCTTCATTCATCATATGACAGCAAACTCACATATATATTTATTCTCAAGGTTTCTTTTTCTTTCCACAGACCCACGGCTCGAACAGGGAAGAGTGTATGACAGCAAGGTATCTCTATTTACATTCACTCACTCACAGACCACAGTCCTATAATATGACTTGCGTAGACAGAGAAAAAAAACAAAACAAGCAGCAAACATAGGCATAACTTTGACTCAGTGTTTATTTCTTCTTTCCCTGGGCAGTCACGTTCTCATTATTATGTACACACACACACACTATTATAAGCACACTCACACAGGTCCAAAAACACGGCCTATGAGCTTTCGGCAATACAGAACCTAACGTTATCAGTTTTGTTTTTGGATTCAGTTTCAGCACTAGACTCACGTTTAGCTTTCGGTTTCAGTCTTAGCGTTTTGTTTTTCCTTCCTCAAACTAGGATAAAAAAGAACCAATGACAGCAATTAAATCCATCGTCCAGCATTTTTTCTTTGGCTTTCAGTTTTCGGTTTGCTTCAATATATATAGTTTCATTTCATTTCCGTTTTTCTTTTTTGTTAAATCTTGTGGTTTTTCTTCCTATGGTTTGACACTCATACTCTTGCATGGTAAATGACGGAAAACAGAAAGAAGAGGGACCCGACTCTTACCTTCGAAGATCAACCTTGAACGATGGAGAATGAAGTGCTGAACTTCCTCCCTGTTTCCGACAGCAAGGAACAGAGGAGAATCAGTTTCAGTTTCTCAACGATCTCTCTCTCTCTCTCTCTCTCTCTCTCTCTCTCTCTCTCTCTCTCTCTCTCTCTCTCTCTCGGACACTCTCAAACCTCACTCTCGGTCTCTCCCTCTCTTCCTTTCCTCAGTCTCTACGTTCTACTTTCTTTTTCTTCTGTTAGCTTTCTCACTCTCTCTCTGGCTGAAAGCTGTATGAAAACGTGGAACTGAGTTGAGGCATTGTTTAAATAGAAGCCCACGTCCAGTCAATGTCCAACGGTTTCACAGGCATGACCAGCAGTTATTAGGCGCATGGCTCGAGAGTTAAGGGAGTCTGAGTCTGCTGCACTGTTTTCGTGTCTGAGAGAGAACTGAGAAGGTCAACGACCTTGCGTGTACTGTAGAAGCCGAAAGCAAACTCTGGGCGTGTGTTTGCAGGCTTTACGTGACGGTGAGGAGGAGTGATCTGTTTCTTCTCTTTTCGGTGGGGCTGCTGATACAGATGATGGGTGTTTGCTGGAGGTGAAGTGGGCTGAAGAATACTTGGCTTCTGTTTTGTTGTTCTTGTCGGGTTTGAGCTGAGATTAAAGTCCATGACTAAAGCAATGGACTGAAAAAAAAACATGACTGTTCCTGCATTCATCCACCACGTCGGAACTGGAGAATGATAGCTGGTGATGATTCATTGTTGAATGGGTCTTCACGTGGCCATTCTTTTAATTGGTTGTTGGATGGGTTTATGTCGGATAGGACTTGGGCTATCGGCAATGGGCTCACAATTGATCACATTGGGTTTATTTATTTTTGCTGGTCCATCTGTTCATTTTTCATCCATTATTTTATCTAATTAATTTGGTTAATAATAAATCTAGGAAAATTTGGCAACTTAATCATAAATTTAGGCCTTATTATTCCTTACTTTTATTCTTTTTCCACAAAACAAATTAAGGAAAAATAGCCTAAATCCCAAACAATAATTATCATATATGATTAAGGCCAAATTTCATAATTTAATTCCATAACATATTAAATTTCAACTCCCAAAATTTGGGATGTTACACTCTACCTTCCTTCTTCGTCTCTCTCTTTTTCTCACTCTCACTCTTTCACTCTCAAACTTTGCTCTTGGTCTCTATTAGTCTCTTGGCAAAGAATGAATGAAAACGAATAAGGGAATATATATCTTGACTGAGAGATTTTTGAGTAGAGGGAGTATGGCTTGCTGAAGTTGTTGGCTTGAGAAGCATGGCTTTCTGTGCTTGCATGTGTTCAGCTGAAGGATGATTATCTTGAGGTGTTTGTGTGATCTTTTGATGATAAACTGCCTCTGTCTTTACGTGTCTGCTTTTATTTGTTGAAGATAAATGGCTGAACAATGAATCTGTTCTTGTTGGGCTGAAGAATGCAATGGATTGGGAGATATATGGGCTAATGATCCTACACGTATGGGCTGACAGAAATATGGATCAAGAAATCACGGGTACAAAAAAAGCTTTTAAGACTGGACAAAAGAGGCATCAGCAGACTGGACACGTGACCGGTCTTGTTCTAGCCGGTATTAAAAGTATATCTTTAAGACCGGACTTGAACCGGTCTTAAATAAACTCTTTGAAGACCAGACATTTAAAAACATCAGGTCTTAAAAGTGATACTAAATCTAACCGAAATATTTTTTTTGTCGGTCATAAAACTCAATTTTTAAGATCGGACAAAAATTTAACCGCTCTTAAAAGTTCTAATTTTTAAGATAAGACAAAAATAAATGCGCTCTAAAAAGTAGCGGCTTGTTAGACTGATGAATAATTATACGTGGTCTTAAAAGACTCGCTTTCAAAACTGAATGATTAATACGTCTGATCTTAAAGATTAACTTTTTAGACCAGTCATATTAAACCATCGGTCTTGTAAGACCAACTTTTAATACCGCACTAATATCAAATATGTCATCTGACCTTTAAGACCGCGCATTTAAGTAAATCCGAGTACATCCGGTCTTAAAAGTTGTCTTAAAAGTTCAATTTTTAAGATCAGCATTTTTGTTTTATCGGTCTAAATTTTCCTGAATTTTTCCCTGTTCTATTCTTATTGATCATATATATACACAAATCCATACCAGTCAATCCAGCACATAAAAGGGTTACTTTAAGCTACAAGCTATGAACAATTATGGATAAATTGAATGATCTATACATAAATCCATACCAGCTAATATAATCCAGCACAGAAAAGGCTACACTTTAAACTACAAACTATGAACAACTATGAATAAATTGAATTGGAAAAAAGAAGATCATAGAATACAAATATTATTGATCATGAGTTACAAATATAAATACAATAAGCTGTTACAATAAGATATACTACACTTAAATCAACATACATGCCCAATATTCATCACGCCTTCATCTGATTCCCATCTAACAACGTAACATCCTCTTTTATAACATCCATGCCCCTTTGGATCGGATCATAGCACCAAAATAAAACAAGAACAAACGTCATAGAGTTAGTGACATTGTTTAAAAACACGGATGGAATATAATAGTGTTAAAACCTTAAAGTTTTCAAAGATTTGTGCAGTTACCTTATGAATTGACTTTTTTATAAAGGGATATCCTCACATATCCCTTCTTGATGATCATTCATTATGCCGAGTTCATTATCTGCTTCATCTTCTTCGTTCATGTCCGACAGAACCCTTAAAAAAGGAGTATTGTCAGGAAGACCATAATTTGCATGACTTTCCTCATCAATATCGATGACCCTTTTTCCTTAGAGAGCTACAGACCACATTTTATTTACTTGATCGATGATATAAAAAACTTGTTTCGCCTGGTCTGCCATAATAAAAGGTTCATCTCCAAAACTTCTACTATTGACATCGACTAACGTAAATCCCAGTCGATCGATCTGAACACCATTGTTGACATTAACCCACTTACATTTGAAAATGGTAAATCTAATGAAGACATAGTCCACCTCCCAAATCTCTTCAATAACCCCATAATATGGCATGACTGCCAATTTAGGCTGCTTGTCTTTCGAACTGGAGAAGTGAATAGATTCAACCTCTAACATTACACCACTGTTCTGGACGGTGCTCCTATCATTTAGGGACTTCGTGTAAAATGTGTAACCGTTGATCACATACGAATCCCAACTTATGACATCAACCTCAGGACCACGTGCTAACCATTTCATTGTCTCAAAAACAGATTTCTCTCCCTTGACCTTTTGTTTGAACTAGTTTGCAAATGTTCTGTTATGCTCCCTAATCAACCTTTGTTCAGTCATTCGGGGATTTTCTTTCCTCACAACTTCTTTATGTGCAGTTATGCTAGCTTGAACTTCATCAACATTATTCAAGATGTATAAGTGGACTTGTGATAATTCATAAGGATCTACTCTCTTTACTGAGGCCCCTCGTCTACCTCTTTCAGCATGCTGATGTTTTGGAAGCCTGATATGTCTTACTTTGGCCAAATAATTTTGACAAAATTCTATGGCCTCTTCAAATACATACTTCTGAACAATTAATGCTTCTGGTCAGTATGCGTTCTTCACGTACCCTTTTAAGAATTTCATAGATCTTTCAATTGGGTACATCCTCTGTAAATGGACAGGGCCGCACAACTTGATCTCCCTCACTAGATAACCAATTAGATGAACCATGATGTCAAAAAATGAAGGAACAAAAAGCTTCTCAAGGTGGCACAAGATAAGATATCCTTCATTCTCTAATTCATCCAATTGTTCAATCTCGAACACTTTACTGCAAACAACATTGAAGAACAAACAAAGCCTAGTCAAAATGTGTCGAAGATCATACTCTATTATTCCTCGAATAGCTACTGGGAGTAGCTGTTGCATCAAGACATGACAATCATGAGACTTTTGGCCTACCAATTTCAAGTGCTTCATTGATACAAGCCTTTTAAAGTTTGAAGAATACCCCGACATAACTTTTGTGCCATGCAAACACTCACAAAAACTATGTTTCTCATCCTTAGACAAAGTATAAGAAGCCGGGGGACAATAAGTTCTGTTATCATATGGCCTTGGATGTAAGTCTTCACATATTCTCATTTCTTGCAAATCCAATCTTGCCTCCACACCATCATTTGTGCTACCTTGTATGTTGAGAAACGTGCCAACAATATTATCACATACATTCTTCTCCACATGCATGACATCAATACAGTGTCTCACATCAAGGTTGCGCCAATATGGAAGATCGAAGAATACTGTTCTTTTTTTTCCATATATTTGTGTCTTTTCTACCCTTTGCAGTCTTACCGAAGACGACACTTATATTTTTCACCTTTTCATACACTTGCTCCCCAGTTAATGCCACCGGAGCATCTTCATACTCTTGGCCACCAAGAAAGGCTTTCTTTAATCGACGATATGGGTGGCCCCGTCTAAGAAATCTTTATGTTCAAGATAAACCGTCTTTCTTCCATGTTGAAGTTGATGGTAGCGTGTGCCTTCTTCACAAACCGAACATGCTTTATGGCATTTTATACTATACCATGACAAGTTCCCATATGCTGGGAAGTCATTTATAGTACAAAATATCATGGCTCTCATTTTCAAGACCTCCTTCTTGAAAGAGTCAAAAATATCAACACCTTCTTCCCACAACTCCTTCAAGTCTTCGATCAAGGGGTGAAGGAAAACATCAATGTCGTTTCCAGGTTGTTTTGGTCCCGAAATCAACATAGACAACATGATGTACTTTTGTTTCATGCATAACATAGGAGATAAGTTGTAAATAATCAGGAGTATAGGCCAGGAACTATGTATGCTGCTAAGGCTTCCATATGGATTCATGTCATCCGTGCTAAGGGCAAGCCTAAGGTTCCTAGGTTCTTCGCCAAAGGTCAAAAATAATTGATCGATTTTCCTCCATTGAGAAGAATCGGCAGGATGTCGAATCCTTCCATCAGAAATCCCCTCATCTGCATGCCACCTCAAATTTTTTGCATAATTTTCATTAGTAAACAACTGCTTGAACCTTGGTATGATTGGAAGATATCACAACACTTTTGCAGGCCCCTTATTTGACTTGTACCTTGGGGTTTCACATATCGGACAATTCAGCTTCTCTTCGAACTCGTTCCTATACAACATGCAATCATTCGAGCATGCGTGGATCTTTTTGTACTCCATCCCCAGTAGACAAAGTATTTTCTTAGCATTATAGTATCGGTAAGGCAATACATTATCATCTGGAAGCATGTCCTTAAAAGCCTCAAGCATTTCAGAAAAACTCTTGTTGCTCCATCCATGATGTGCCTTCAAGCTGACCAATTTCAATACAGCGTTCAACAGTTGGTATTTTTTACACCCATGGTATAGTGGGGTCTCTGCATCACTGCACATATTACCATATGCATGTGATTGATGAAAAGCCTCTTCTCCTACATCACAAATAATGTCCTTTATGCGATCATCCATATCCATGTCATTATCATCAGAGGCCACTTCTCCATGTTGAGATCCACTTGGCAATTTTTCACCATGCTATACCCATACTGTGTAAGTCTTACAAAATCCTTGACAAATTAAATGTGTGTGTATAACTTCAGGACTTAGTCGCCTTTCATTAAAATATCGTACACAAGGGCAATAAAACTTCCCACTATCATCATGGGCGTTTTGTTTAGCAAATTCTATAAATTCCCTAACCCCATTATGATATTCAACACTCGTCTGTAAACCATTTATCCAACTGCGATCCATAGTAGAATTCCTATAGACGGAAAGATTTAACATACATAATCTGTAAAAACTGAAACTTGCATATAAAATAAGCCAACTACAAATGCGTATATAAGCTAAATGTCGATTCTGTCTTATGGTCATAAATGTATCACATTGAATCAAGAAGCAAAATAAATGTATGACGAGGAAATTAAATGCATCGCAAGTAGGTCTTGTGGACTCACCTGTAGCATATAAGGTCAAATGCATTTGCTGAGTCTCTCTTCTCCTGCCACGAATGTTAATGTTGCAGACAGTAAGAGTAACTTGAAAACACTTGTTGGTCAGTTGGGTAGGTCATAAAAGAAGATTTCATCGATTTTGATCAACCCATGAAAAACCCAGAACGATAAGTAGGAAAATCATACAGTTATATAGCTGAAACAATTCGTACAGCTTAGTCTTTAGACGTTGAGCTAAGGGACTAGAAAGTTGTTGTTGAGAGAGCAACACAAAGCAGCGACAAAGCAACACACAAACACTGGAGACAAAACCTGAGTAATCACTTTCGGCACGACGGGAGAATTTCATACAGGGAAATTTAATTTTTCCGCGCGAGTGAGAGATTTATTATTTGGGATATTATTAAGACTGATCATTTTAAAGGAATACGGTCCTAAAGACATATTTAAATTATATTTAAATTTTTAAGACCGAAGTTTTATAAAACTGCGGTTCTAAAATTAATTTAATTTTAAATTTATATTGAAAATTTTAAGACCGGAGGTTAATAATATTGCGGTCATAAAATTCATTTAATTTTGAACCACATGCGGTCTTAAAAGTCAAATACTTTTTAATTTTAAAACGAAAGATTTCAGCAGCAACTGAATGAAAATAAAGAACACTGGAGATTGGAGAATAAGCTTTTTCTTTAATGGAAAAAATAAAATATAAGCTTAGTTCTTATTAATTTTTAGATTACTATGACAATACGCAAGTACAAAAAGAAAATAAGAACAACAAACTAAAAATTAACAAAAAACAAGCTTATAATGTTACTAAAAATCCTAATGCTTATTATCAGCTAATGTCTTGGAGATATCGGCTCCAGCAGCAACAATTTCGCATTGGATATTAGCAATTTCCTGTATTATGCGCATCAGTTTCACTTCATCATCATCATCCGTGGGAGCGTTGGGACCAGGAGGTTGGAGAGGGGGAGAGGGAACCTCTTCATGGTCTGAAGGTTGGAGGGGGTTGTTAACCTCTTCATCATCCGAAATAACAATGGGTCCAAAGACCCGTGACTCCTCCGTCGGAATGGAACACACTGGAAGAGAACCCACGAGAGATCTGGCGTGGGCACGAGCTTCAAGAGTACCCCTATGAGGGGTTATCTTGTATCTAACCATTGTTTGAGCAATTGAGGAAGGAGGGGCAGAGAGCTATGTAGTGTGGAGTTACAAGGTAATGAGGACTTAAGAAGAACAGAGAGGAAGCGTGAGGAGGATAATAAAAGCAGGACAGCAGGAGTTAATACGCAAAAGTGTATTAAGACTGTCATATCACATATCCACGTTCCTAAAAGTCTATTATTTATTATTTCATTAAATTATCTTTAGGACCGATCGTTTATATAATACCCGGTCCTAAAAGTCTTTTATTTTTTTTTTCCATTCAATTACATTTAAGATCGGTCATTTATATTATAACCGGTCCAAAAAGTTTTTTAATTTTTTTAAAAAAATAATACATTTAAGAACGAATCTCTTATAATATTCAATATTAAAAGTTCATTATTTTCAAATGAGAGACAACAGTATCTTTACACTCTGTTCAAATGAATGATTCAGAGTCTCTTCGGCTACCAGATAAACTTCTCAACTAGGCGTCTCCTCATATTCTGATGAACTATGCGTCTCCTCGTAAACGTTTCCCGTGTTTCACATTCTTCAGGATGGCCTCTCTATTTAAACTCATTGTTACTTTACTTTCTTCACATTATTCTCAATCACTTCTTCTACAACCTCTACCGTAATGGCCACTCCACCACCACCAGGTGTGCCTAATCACCGTCCTCCCTCCACCACCACCACCAGGTGTGCCCAACCATCGCCCTCCCCTCCACCCCAACAGCCACCTCCGTACTCTCCTCCGCTGCCTCCAAACCCCTCCGCCCGACAGATGATGTAGCACCTCCTGGTCCGCGTCGCTCATATAGACCGACGCATGAGCCAAATGTTTCATGTCTATCACGCCGTCATCAACAAGCTGAACATGTTACTTGACGCCAATGACGTCGAGTACAATCTCTCTAATGACGACGTCTTCGACCTCTCCTCCGATCCCTCCCTCCCCTCTGACAACGATCGGGGGGGGATTAAATATTTTTATGTTTTTTTATATGTTTTTTTTGTTTGTACTATTCCTACCCCACAACGGGCAGGAAAATAGATATGATAAATAATTTTTTTCCCATATTCGATTGTCTATTCGTATATCCTTTTGTTATCTCGATTTTGTTTCAGACAAAAAGGAAACAAACAAAACCATAACTAAAATGTTTCAGACAAAATTCACAGAATACAATTAACAACATACAAAACAAAACGGAAAAAAAGACAACTTTTACCTTTTAAGAATAAAAACAAACAAAACCATAACTGAAATGTTTCAGACAAAATTCACAGAATACAGTTAACAACATTGAAAACAAAACGGAAAAAAGACAACTTTTATCTTTTAAGAATAACAACAAACACAGTGACAACTCTTCTCAAGGTTGGACCACCGTTGCCGTCAGTTTTACCACACCCAGAGTTGAAAATTTTCATTATCTTACATCTTTTCCGATAATGCTCTTCAACTTCTGGAGAGGTAAAACTGATGACAATGAGGGTCCTGAGCTTGAACAGAACGCCAGAAACTTGAAATGTTCTTGAGCCCTAATTATTTGTCTTAAAAATGAGTTATCATTTCTATTTAAAGGAAGACTATTAAGACCGCAAATTTAACAAATAGACAGTCTTAAATATATAGTCATATTTAATTTATAATTATTGAAGACTTTTAGGACCAAATATTATATAAATAAGCAATCTTAAAAGTGTTGCTATTTTTTATGAGACTTTTAAGACCGACGATATAACAAACATACGGTCCTAAAATCTAGTCTTTTTTTTTTTTTAAAAAAAAACAAAGACCTTTAAGAGCGTCTCTTTATTAAATATGCGTTCCTAAAAGTGTCGCCATATTTATGAGACTTTTAATACCGGAGATGTATCATACATACAGTCCTAAAATCTAGGCTTTTTTTTTTTTAAAAAAAAAAACAAAGACCTTTAAGACTGTCTCTTTAATAAATATGTGTTCCTAAAAGTGTCGTCACTTTTTTTAAGACTTTTAAGACTTTTAAGACCAGAGATATATCAAACATACGGTCTTAAAATCAAGGTTTTTTTTTTTAAAAAACAAAGACCTTCAGGACCATCTCTTTAATAAATATGCGGTCCTAAAAGTCGTGAATACCTTTCAGAATCTCTTACTGCTGTTTACGACTCTCCAAAACTCAAATCTCAAGCAATATCCACCATTCAATACGTTCAGAAAACCAAAATTACGCAAGCTAAGAAAATTGTTCAAAAAATAAACAAATTTATTATATATTGAATTATACAAATTGTAAAATTGTTCATTTATAGAATGAATTTACAAATTAATGTAGTACTGTAATTACAATTGTTGCTCTACAAGCATATATTTACAAATGAATTAGTACTGTGATTGTTGTATTTACTGTAAGATGTCAGTAACATGTTAACAAAACACACTGCATATATGGTCCACCTCATCATCAGGAAAAAGAAGTCTCAAAGGCAAACCTTTGTAACATCAAAGAAAGAAACTGAATTAATTCACGTGCATATTTCATATGTAAAATTAAGCCAGAAACTGAATTCAGCCATGATATGTAACATCAAATACATTTACCTTTACAGTGAGTTTATTACTTGGTTGAGTGATAATATCATACATGTGTTTCATTATGTACATGCCACATAAGTTGGATCCGATTGGTTGCCGACAGGTTTGAAAAGGACAAGAAATATATATAAGATCGAGCATATATAGCTTACTGACCAACTTCACAAGGTAATGTGCCAGTGTCCAAATATGTACTAACCTTTGGTGTGAGCCATTTAGGATTTTTCCCTCACTTTTTGTTGAACTGGTTTTGGAAGGTCCTCATGGCACTATCATCAAAATCACAAATTTATCAATAATGTTCGCTGAAAATTCACATCAGAGATTTCTGACAAGAGAATCAAAATGACATGCTTACTTGTTGATGATATGCTTCAACAAAACCCCTGGTTTGTCGTGAGTGGAGCATAAGAATAACACCATATTCGAGTCCATGCACAAGACGAGCAACTGCCAGTGATTGTTGAAAATTCACAGCAGTAAAGTACTCAGTGATATATTATGCAGAATTAAGTGAATTGCAACAAGAGATCGATTGTGATATATACCTATGGTGATATGGAAACAAGTACACCTTCCTTCTCACTTCACACAACCTCTTTGATATGTACTCCTGTCTTTCTTCCTTGGGGGTTGTGCTTGCATATACTGAGCACAAGAATTCAAAATCATTGATTCTGCCCTGTTGCTCCAAATCATGATGCATGAACCTACAAAATTATTATATATGTATGTGTGTCTAAATGGTTCATTTAAATTATGTATTCATAAAAGAAGATACTTACTTCACAAACATTTGAACAACTGCTGATGTAAGCTCTAGTCCAGGAAGCAACAGGACTTTATATCAACGGTGTCAAAGAAAACCGGTTGAGGGTCATGAGGAACCCCTACCACTTCATTGATATCCCACGTTTGTAATCTAAATTCTCCTTTAGATACCATTTGGGATATTTTATCTTTGGCCCCCAACCCAGCAGTAGGGGATGTAGCTTTAGGAGGGGGTACAACTTTATTAAGTGGCGATAGAGATTGAGGAGGGGATGCAACTTTATTATGAGAAGATGGAGATTGAGGAGGGGATTGAACTGGAGGAGGGGATGAAGCATCAGGAGGAGTATAGACATTTACAAGCTTCACTGACCAAGAGATGAAAGTTCTCTTGACATCACTCACACGCTTCAGTTGATCGGTTGGGAGAGGGAGAGATGTATCGATGATCACCTCTTCAACTAACACTCTGACTTCATCATCAGCCATTTGTTTGTGGTGTACAGTGGATCCCAAGTTGTGGACAGTCCCTTTAGCAATTAATTGTCTAGTTGGTTCTGCCATGTATAGGTCACAAAGTTGCTCTGACTGTCCAACAATGCAGCTCCCTCTGGTGCTCTGCTGCACAGGTGTAGGTGTATGTGTGAAGGGAACACTGGTCTCTGGCCGAGAGCAAATAAGCTTCTTCATCTCCATCATTTCCTCCTTTATTTGCCTCATGTGGGCTTCAAACATCTCTTTCAATGCACGTTTTTTGGCTGCTGCCTCATCATTTAATTGCCTAACCGTTTGGCCCATCTCCTCCCAGGTAAGCATACTTTGCCTAAGGCGTTTGGTTTTACCAAAATATTCTTTTAGGCCTACCCGTCCTCCGATACTCCTTACTCGCCCCGAGGGATCTAGTTTTCCAGTCACAACAGTCAGAATATCATTCCTCCCGCCCGACACAAAAGATCCCTCTGCTTCTTTCTTTTTAAGATATTCCTGTAAGATACAGATAATGAGAAGCTTAGTAATGAAACATGTTTAGTAACTAAAAAATAACAATAATGATACTTACAATTCTCTCAGCAACTATACGAGTTTGTTCACTCATGTAGGCGCCTTTTTTTGGTCGCTGAATATACAACCACAAATCCTCGGGACGTATTAGGGATGCCTGCTGATCAACTATAGCAGAAGGATTAGATTCAACTTCTTCTTCCAATCTCTTCCGCTTGGCCTTCATCATTTCTTTTTTGGCCTTTGCATATCCGCCGCAAGAAGCCCTATGCAGGCAATCATTCTTTCTCCCTATCTCCTGTGCTTGTTCCCTTCTTCTCTGTGAATCAGAATTGAAAACAACTATTAATTATGAATTCAAGCCATCTCGCTAAAAGAAATTAGAGAACTTCCGCTTCATATGAACCTCAAACACTAGTTAAATTCACTTCATCAAGTTTCAATATTTTATTTAAGGAAGATGTAGAATTGTATAGAACTAACATACTAACTTACTAATAGCAATGTCTAACCACTACCTACTATAATAGAACTAGTTAAGAATATAATAACGGTTAACATATAAGACATGCATATAACTAAGACATGTTCCTCTGATGAAGGACAAAGGATGGAAATATATACTTCTATTCATATATTAAACCATCTAACTAACAGGATTAGACGAACACAATAACATTCACATATCCGCACAGGTTAATAAGCAAACAAAAAGGGCAAACAAAACTAAATCTGAACTCACCAAAGCTTTAGTAGTGGTTCAAAGCAAAACAAATTATTGCCAAGTGTCTTGATCAATATATGTGTACTTGTCCCAAGGATTGTGTGCAGGCGAAACCTCGGCAAAAATATAGGTGTTGGCTAAAAAGGTCTTAAATTTCCTCCACTGATCAGCACAATAAGACAATGTCTTGGCTTTCAACTTCTCAGAGTCAGGGACAATGTATGAAAGCCGGATAGTGTCCCAAATAGGATCCTTCACTATGCATTGCTGCGTGCCATATAGTTGACAAAACTATTATATTCGTGTTTATTCAGGCCGAAAGGTTCCAACCTGTCATTAAACTAAATTTCGATCTTTGACCTAACGTTCCATTTTACGAACACGTTGCACATTCATGTGCCACTTCTACCACAGCGTTCAGGGCGATCACAAGGCTCATTTTGAGAAGAAGAGGGTTGGTTCTGGCTCACACCAGTAACATCAGTAACTAGCATTGACTGAACAGGGAGAGAATGGTTTTCTCCGTTCATTTTCGAGAAAAAAAGAGAATGGTGGTGCGAAGGAGTAATGCCTAAGAAAGTGAGAGAGTAACATAGGATGGTGGTGGTTGGCGAGGAATAGACGTAATGTAGCAAGAAATGGGGTTTCGCAAAGAGAACAAGGGTTTCAGAGCTCAGACAGATAAACGTAAGTTGTAAGTAAGGTTTCACAGGAAGAAGTAGATGTTTCCATTTTTAAGACTTGAGTAACTAAAACGACGGTCTTAAAGGTTAACATTTAAGACCGTCCGTTATTTATGTCCGCTCTTAAAAGTAATAAACTATTATTTTATATTTTTTCATTATTTAGTACTGGGTACAAGTTACATCCGCTCTTAAAAGTATTACCTTTAAGACTGTCATTTATATATGTCTAGTCTTAAAAGTTTTATACGATTATATTTAAATATTTCCTTATTATTCTTGACCGTAGAAAATATAAGTCGGTGATGTACGAGTTTTCTCTATAATGCAATCCATATTTTAATTTTTTTTAACATTTTTAAGAGCGGTTGGTTATTTTAAGTGGCTTGAATATTATATTTAAGAATTTATACGTTAAAAGAAGTTCTTTATATTTACAAAATTGCCACCGGTCATATCTTTAAGACTGGTGCCTCGAAACTCCGCTGTAAATTAGGCAATCTTAAAAATTGATGCGGGTGAAGAAGTTCTTTATATTTACAAAATTGTCACCGGTCATTTCTTTAAGACCGTGGTGTTGATAATCCGCTGTAAATAAGGCGGTCTTAAAACACTTTTTTGCACTAGTGAATATATGGTGTTGTTGTGACAACTTAGCTTAAATGAATGATAATATAATAGAAATATTTGGTTTGTTGACATATCTATCTATCTATATGTATTGGTTGCTTCTCATGATCACGTGGTAGTTATGGTTATGAGGAAAATAATAATAATAATAATAATAATAATGGATTGTATTTATTTTTTTTATTTAATTGGATAAAATAAATCCTATAATTCTTTTCCCAAAAAAATTTTCACGGAAATTAGGCATTAACTTCCAATAATTATTTTATCCCAAAAATTATTCCTTCCAAATATTCTTTGACTTTATTCTTTCCTCAATTAATTTATTTTGTTCATAAAATATCATCTCCAAAATATTTTGGCCAAAATTTATTTCCTAATAATTCCTTAATTTCGGAAAAATATGCCTTAATTTCAAATTCTAAATTTTAAAATTCCTTAGGATCAAATTTTCCATAATAAATCCTTAATTCCCAAAATCCAAAATTTTGGATGTTACATGAAGTATTTCCCTTAGTTTCTTATTGACTTCAGAGTATTTCCCTTGAGCATTTGTGTTGGCATTTTCTGATATTATCAGTTCGTTTGCAAGTGAATGAAAAGGATGGGAATGAATGGAACAAGAAATATGTTAAAAGGATGGAGAGAGAGACCCAAAAAAAGGAAAAGGCGTTAAATAAGTGAAATGGATTTTTATCCAAAAAAAAAAAAATGAAAGGTTTGTAATCTTGCTCCCTACTTCCTGTTACTTCCATTCTCTCCCCTTATTCCCATTCCTTCTGTTTTCATTTTAGAATGGTCGGTCAATCAAAGAACACGTTATGACAGTGTCCTCTTTGTATTTCTGCAGGCTTCTTTAGTTTCTGGCAAATAGGTTAGGGCCTAGCTATAGAGGAGACTATTAGCATGAGAAGTTATAATGCTCTCTTGCACAACTCAAGAGACCTTTGATTTCTCGCAAGACGTCAGGTAAGCCTTTCCTTTTGATTTCGCGTCAGAAGTGATCAGCCATATATGACTCTGCTTTATGATTGTCTTGCTTATACATCAATAGTGCACATACACTTGCACATACACTTGTAATTTCTTCTGAGTGCTTTTCACAATTCTTTTTTAATTGCATATGAAAACGAACCCCAGTTGTGTACACACGTAATTCTGTAATCAAAATTTCCTTTTCCACCGAAAAAAACTGAATGATGGCCAAAATCAGCATGCTAGATTCATAGTGCACACTATTAGAATATAAAAATTCGGTATTGGGTATAAGGTACTTAATAAAAAAAAGTAAATAATGTGATTCTGCCCAGCAAAAGCGTCAACTGCTATAAGAAGATATAAGATGATTAATAATATATTGTAAAAGGAAAAAATGATGCAGAAACTTGCCAGAAAAATTAATCACATTCTGTAATAAACAAATATTATCCCAAGGTTATGACTGTGTGTAAAGCTATCCTGGTGTGAAGAATATATACATGGAATAGGAAACTGTTTTCTGAAACTGGAGAAAGATGTGCAGGTGCGGTTTGAATTTATATAAACAAATGTGAAGTTGACTCATAATATTAATTGGTACATCTGATCATCTGACAACAAGATTCTTAGGGTTACAGAATCATAAAATAACACTTCATAGCATTTAAGGAAAGGAACCTAATTCTCTAACAACCCAACTTTAGAAAAAATAATAAATATCTTCATCTTCCCTTGTGGCCTCCAACTTTATAAAAGTTTTTGGTGTATGCTTTCCTGTTTCATGATATCTGATGCCTCCAACTTTATAGAAGTTTTTGGTGTATGCTTTCCTGTTTCATGATATCTGATGAAGATATTTTGGTACAGAAATATAATAGTAGAAGGCTCAACACTGAACAAAGCGGAATGCATCATGCATCATCTTTTAAGTGCTATATCTTATAGACAACAACAGGCTTGTGAAAACATCACCAATCAAAAATCAAAATATATACGAAATGTATGGGAATGACACCCAACTCTTAATTATGAATAAAATGATTACAAAATGAAGATTATCTATATCAATGTCAAAGGGTTGACTTTTTTAACGCAAAGTCAAATATGTCTTGGCTACTGCTAATTAGGCAATGATGCACAGTTTAATACTGAATCACTATAAAATAGAATCTGGACTCAGGAGTGAGCGCCAGTTTGATACATATATTCAAAAAAAGAATAATATGAAAATCCCACACCCCAAAATCGACTTGAAATCCGATCATCCAACATTTTAATAACTTTAGATACATATCCACTTGAAGGGAAAATTTTGTGATACGTATGCTTCTCATGAGTTATGAGATGTGCAGCTAGTAATTCATTAGTTCTTTTTCCCCTTGACTAGAATGAAGGAAACTGGAAAGGAATAAAAATTATGAATATAAGCAACTATTAACAGAGGAGAGAAGGGTTGGAGGAATGATAGTGGGTTTTTTGGCCTTTAGATCCTTCAGGTTGTTTGTATTTGTGACTTAAAATTGTTTTTATTGTTTAAACTCTTATAATCACTTGTCTGCAAATGTTTGTTTGCTTTCTTGCAGAATTTGAGTTTGCCCCATCTAATTCATTTTGAGAAAATTTACAGGGAGTGCTCTTGCAATTTACATATTTTGATTATTACCAAATTTTATGAATGGCACAAAGGCCAAAAGGGATAGGCGGAACTTATTTGCTAAATAAAGTAAGATCTTTATACTTAACAATTTACTTGTGTTTTTATGCAGCTTTAGTTGCTTGATAGCTCCGTACGAGATAGAATAGAAAATATCTTGCTGTCTTCTGCTTTGTGTGCTATTGTAGAAAGATCCTTAGGGTCATGGAATCATAAAATAGGATATAGTAGAAAAATATGTGTCTTCACCTTAACTTGCGGCCTTCAACTTTGTAAAAGTTACTGGTATATGCTTACCTGGTTCATGATATCTAATGAAGATGCTTTGGTGCAGAAACATGATAGTATAAGTATTTGAGGGTCCCATTTGTTAAGTTCATGGCAACAAAAAATGAAAAGCAGACATGTAAAAGTGGGCAGCAATATTGAATGTCTTATTTAATATACTAAAAAGGAAAGCATTCTGCAAAGGGCTACCATTGATTAAATAAAGTTCATAGTTGTATATATGCTTGGGTAATTTCATTCTTTCATAACAAAACCTTCAAGCTAAATATAAATTATTTGCCTATTTACATAACATAGGAGAGGTACGGAACCTTACAGCTGCATATAACAAAGGAGAGTCAAAAAAACTTACACAATGAACATGTTAAATGACTACGAAATTAAACATCATGTCTGTTTTTATACCTATTGGTTCCCTATGGTAGTCCTATGCAATAGTTGTCCCTATAAAAATTAAGCATTTTTATACCTATGCAATAGTTGTATAAAAAGTAATGTGAGTTCACTGTCACAAGGAGTTTTTATCTTCTCTAATTGATTCTTTCAAATCTTGGACTCATTGTCTGTTTTTGACAGCTTATAGTTGTCCCTATAAAAATTAAGCATTTTTATCATGTCTGTTTTGACAGCTTATTGTGCTATTCTTGGACTTAAATAATTAAATGGACGGGCTAATGGAAGATTGTGCTATTCTTGGACTTAAACTATTAATTATGCTTCATAGGTGCTTAATTCTGCTCTTCTTGGACTTAAACTCTTAATTATATATGCTTTTCAGCTTTTGTAGCATAAAAAGAAACATGAATATGATTGCTTCTGAATATCAAGTTGTAGAATTGTTATATCACCAGTAGTTTTGGAAGAAAGAAAAGAGGAATAGTTTTGACCATTCATACTTCACAATTATTACTTATTACTTGAACAAAAAAACTAAGGAGATATTGTGTGTGTGTGTGTAAATGGAAAGGAAGCAGGGGAAAGCGAATGTATTAACCTTTTTCTTTAAAAAAAATTTTATATGCCCTCCCTATTATGCCCCTCATGTACACAGTATCCTCTAGGTGCTGCAAGTGAATGCCATGGGATGAGAGTCAGATAGAAGAAGCAAGAGGAATAACAGGAGAGAAGCTTAATAATGGAGGATTGGGAAAAACGTCAAACCTCATTGTGGTCATGATTTAGTATGGGAGTGTTTGTCATTGGAGAGAAGGCAAAAACAGGAATTCCTTTCGGTCTAACATATCGAGCATCAGTTGATGAAGCAAGAATTTCAGGCTTTGCAAGCTTTCCTCCAGCTGATGTGATGACTTGCTCGAAAACTAACCACCATGGATTCAAATCATCAGTTTGTGTCATCATGGGGCGTCCCATGTTGTCTAGGGGGTCCTTTATCTTCTATCTGCCATTTATCAAATGCACTCAATGTATCAGCCATTTTCCAGATCTTTGGTTGCCCACTGATAGGCAATAAATTAAAAGCAAAGACAATGGTCAGAGTCTCAAAAATTTCCCATTCTATATGATGGTGTGTCTTATTAATGCTTCCACTGTAACATGCTGAGTTCTAAGTGTAGTTTCTTAGTTTTATTCCCACGATCATAATCTTCAAGCATGATTCACCTATGTTTATAACGAGTTCCTGATGTTCATTATCTTGATTAAAAGCTCATGAAATTAGAGCTGCTTCCAAAGTTGCTTCCAAAGTTGTTAGATTTCAAATTAGAGCTGTTTTATTTTGATAACTTATTGATTCTTAAACTCTGATTACACCCTGCATTTATGTAGGTGGAAGTTTATATCAAAAAAAATTGTCTAACACCCCCCCAAAAAAAAAACCATGCATAAAAGCTATGAATATTTTTGTGGCTTTAGTTGATTATTAAACCCTCCTAGTTATGTTTTTGTTATGCAGTAGTAGGATTGCTTTTGTTCCGTTTTTTCTAGTTACAGATAGAAAACAGAAGAGAATATGATGTATAATGACGCACTGCTTGAATATGCAGTGAGGTCTCTTATATATAGGCAGTCATACAACATTCCTGAAGAATATTTACAGTTACATGGGAAATAGCAGAGCCTATAGGAGAATAACACGTATACACAGAGGCAGCCTGTGAAATACAATCCAGGATCCACCATAGAGCAATACTAACTAACTATCGGGACCACTACGACCACCACACTAATCATAAACTAATCATACATCATTATTTGTTTTAATTCTCCTCCTCAAACGAGAGGGTACCACTACCAAACCGAGTTTGTCTTTGAAATATTCAAATTGAGACTGAGTGAGAGGTTTTGTAAGGCAATCTGCAAGTTGTTGAGGAGAAGGAACATATCTTATATCAATCAGACTAGAGAGAACTAAATCACGAATGAAATGTATATCCACCTCAATATGTTTACTTCTAGCATGTTGTACCGGATTTGCAGCCAAGGCTTTCGCACTTAAGTTATCATACCAGATTATGGAGGGTCTTTTCAGAAACAATCCTAGCTCAAATAACAACGAATTAAGCCATTTTAATTCAGTGAAGCCATCAGCTAAGGACCTATACTCTGATTTAGCATTTGACCTTGAGACCACTTTCTGTTTTCTAGATGACCAGGAGACAAGATTGTTATTGAGAAAAACACATATTCCTCCAACTGACCTCCTATCATCCAAATCACAGGCCCAATAAGCATCTATGTATGTTATCAACTGTGGCTAGAAACTATTAAATGACTTGATGTGCAAGCCAAAATCACAAGTACCCTTAAGATACCTAAATACCCTTTTAACTGCTTGAAAGTGAATAGTTCGTGGCTGAGACAAAAACTGGCTGAGTTTGTTAACAGCATAGGATATATCTGCCCTAGTTGTTGTAAGATATTGCAAAGACCTTATTGCTTGTCTATATTCAGTAGGATTTTATAAAAGTTCTCCATCTGAAGCTGAAATGGTTCTACCATTGACCATATGGGTCGGCACAGACGCACAGCCAGACATACCAAACCTCTCTAGCAAATCTAGAACATACTTAGCTTGACAAAACAAGATACCCTGTGCATCCCGATACACTTCCAGCCCTAGAAAATAATAAAGAGGTCCCAAGTCTTTTAATGAAAAAGTAAGATTCAGTTGTTTTATGAACTTTTCAACAATCACTGTATGATTCCTAATCACCAGAATGTCATCGATGTAAATCAAGATAAAAATAGTGAGATCATGCATTTGCAACATGAATAATGAAGTGTCACTAGCTATATTGTGAAATCCACAATCCAAAAGGGTGTACCTTAACCAATCAAACCGGGCCCTTGGAGCTTGCCGAAGACCATAGATACCTTTCACCAGCTTGCATACGTGCTTAGGTCATTGAGGGTCAACGAATTTCTAGTTCGCGCATGTATACATCTTATTTGAGAAATCCATTCAGAAAAGCGTTCTTTACATCAAGTTGCCGAATTTCCTACTGAAAAGTTACGGCAATCGCCAAAATTACTTGTATTGTAGTGGATTTGATAACAGGGCTGAAAGTTTCACTGAAATCAACACCAGGAACTTGTTGAAACCCCTTGGCAACTAGCCTTGCCTTGTGTTTGAGAATGGTTCCATCGGCTCTAAACTTTGTTTTGTAAACCCATCGATTATCAATCAACTTCTGGTTTGTATAGGGAACCAGGATCCAGGTTTGATTTCGGAGCAAGGCTTCAAACTCTTCTTGCATCGCTTTCAGCCAAGGTGGAGATGAAATTGCTTCTCGAACTGATGATGGTGTACCTCCTGCATCAGATTGCAGTGACGAGAGTGACTGAGTCTTGCATCGCTGAGAAGAAACGTGTAGACGAGAAGGAGCAATTAGGGATCCGATATAAGGATGATTGGGCTTTACTTTTCCGGACTTGGACCGGGTTATCATGTGATGGGGAATATGAATGCTGGGCTCGATAGTATGAGAAGTTTGTTCACGTGGACTAGACTCAGGTTGCTCTTCGGCAACATTCCCATATTTTGGTGATGATACTTCCGATTAACCATTAGAAACATCATGAGAAGAAATGTTGTCATTGATCACTTCTCCAAGAATTGAGCTAAACCTTGTCTGAATAATCATTGGAACTGCATTCGGCTCATTTATTGAATTAATAGACCGATGCAAGAAACCTGTGCGAAAGGGAAAAGAATTAGAATCAAACATGACATGTCGCGAGATGAACACTACCTGTTGAGCTTAAACATTTATGGCCCTTTTGCTGAGAAGCCACACCGATGTACACATACTTTTGACTGTGAAATTGAAACTTGTGTGCATTGTATGGTTTTAAACATGGGTAGCAAGCACATCCAAAACTATGTAGACTCTTATAATCCGGCTCTGTTTCTGTAAGTTGAAACAGAGGAGAATTATGATTCAGTACTGGCGACGGAAGTCGATTTATAATGAACACTGCCTGTTGGAAAGAGTCAACCCAGTAGCTAAGAGGCATACCAGCATAGGCAAGCAACGTTAGACCTACTTCAACTATGTGTCGATGCTTGCGTTCTGCTCGACCATTTTGGACAGAAGTATATGGACACGTATAGCGCATGTTTATACCTGCTTCATGTGCTATAGGAATGAAGGGCTTGTACTCACTTCCATTATCACATTGTAGAGCTTTTATCTTGCTATCAAATTGATTTTCAATCAAGGCTTTAAAATGTTTAAACGCATTAATAGCAGCACCTTTATGTTTTAACGGATATATCCAAGTGTACCTGCTAAAATCATCCACAAAATGAATGTAGAAGCGGTGACCGCCATGTGATCAAACAGGGGATGGTCCCTACAAATCAGTGTAAATCAAATCTAATGGATAACTAGCTTGAGAATTAGAATGCAAAAATGGCAAAAATTTTGATTTCCCTAACTGACAAGCTTTGCATACATGTTCACTGTCAAACTGATATTCAACTTTTTCATTACAATTATTCAATACTTGATGTAAAACTTTAGTACTAGGGTGTCCTAACAAATGATGCCATTTTAGAAATTGAGTACTGGGAGAGTTGATCGAGCCTGCCATTACAGCCTGTGGTCGTCCTTCAATTCTTTTTTCCTTCAACCGATACATTCCTTCCTTTGGAGTTCCTTGGATTAGAAGATCTCCTGTCATTGAATCCCTCACATCACAGCCATTGTTAGTGAAATGCACAACAACATTATTGTCACTGATTAACCTATTAACACTCATTAAACTCTTAGTAGCTGCAGGGACGTATAACACATCTTTGAGAATCAATTGAGATTTATCACATGGTATAGTGGTGGATCCAACACCTAAGATTGGACTTTTATCACCTGTACATGTAGTGAGGTAACGATGCTTACCATCAGAATTGAGATCATCCAGTTGCTCAAGGTGTGGAGTCACGTGGTAATTGGCTCCACTATCGACATACCAGGCTGGATCTGCGATGGTGTATGGACTGGCATAATGGGCTTGAGGCCCATTGTAGAAGCTTGGTTGTGATCCACTGTTTTCACGGTAGCAACAGGTCGCCAGCATGTGACCTGGCCTTTGACAGTGAATGCAGTAAGGACGACATCCACTACCTCGACATTGACCGCCGTGATAACGTCCTCCTCCGCCTCGAGAGCCATAGAAATTGACTCGCTAGTTGCCACGTCCAGGAACAGAGTCATGTTGTTTGTCAGTATCACTTCGTTAAGCTACTGCAACATTAGCAGCAGGCTGGATGGCGATATTGGAGAAATGATTAAGCTGATCTAATCTTGTCTCAAAAGATAATAGTGCAGCTTGCGTATCAACCTATGATAAATCAAGTTTATCAACCAGCTTGACCATGATAGCGTTATACTCTGTGTCGAGGCCATTCAACATGTGAAGGATGAGGTCATCGACAACAATAGGAGCTCCGGCAAGGGCGAGTTCATCGGACAAATTCTTCATTTTGTTTAAGTATTCCTCGTTCTTCATTGAGTTTTTACGAGTATTGTGCAACTCATTCTTCAGAACCATTATACATGCCTTAGTTGAGGCACAGGTTAGTTCTCTGGCTTCCATCCATAACTCCAAAGCAGTCTTGCAATGAAGAAGTTGAATACCGACATCCTGATTTATGGTGTTGCATAACCACCCCACCAACATCCGGTCTACTAAGTACCACTCTATATACTCAAGATTGGGTCTGGTTCCACCGAATGTACCAAAAAGAAGTTTCGTAGGGGCAGCGAGCGATCTGTCAATGTGGGCCTCGAGCTGGTTTCCTTCAATTTAGGGAAGGACGATGGATTCCCAGACCAAGAAATTGGCACAATCCAGCTTGATCGTGATGGTTTGGCTTGACGAACTGAATAAAGAATAGGCTCTGGCATTTGATCGTGAAACAGAGTTGACTTAGTAAGCAGATGCAGATGAATCGGCCATTGTTGCTCTGATACCAAGATAGAAAACAAAAGAGAATATGATGTATAATGACTCACTGCTTGAATATGCAGTGAGGTCTCTTATATATAGGTAGTCATACAACATTCCTGAAGAATATTTACAATTACATGGGAAATAGCAGAGCCTATAGGAGAATAACACGTATACACAGAGGCAGCCTGTCAAATATAATCTAGGATCCACCATAGAGCAATACTAACTAACTATTGGGACCACTACGACCACCACACTAATCATAAACTAATCATACATCATTATTTGTTTTAATTGTTACATACTTTGTTGTGAAGATATCTTGTTTCCATGAAGATGGGAGTTCATGCTAGTTGATACTCAAAACATACGCACCCATATCATATAAATATTTGATATCATACTTGTATTTTTCTCCATAATACACATCATGGACAACACCCTTATCGCTAGTCTTTTTTGGTCCAATATGTTTTCAAATATTTAAAAAAGCACTCCTTTCTTCTGAAACTCTCCAAAATAGCTTTGCAGCTTCTAAAAAACCTCAACAAAATTAACACTGACTGGCCCAATTTGTGTTCCTTCTGAATATATATATATATATTGCTCAAACTTTTGAGTATTATTCAGAAAAGTGGGAACGAATGCTTTAGATAGGCAAATAGAAGAGATGGAAAACTACCAAAAGAAAAAAACTATAGGAACTAAAAAACAAGTATTGAGACCTGAAGTAGTATTTTCCTAAATGAAGATCTTTATTTTACATAAAATGATTGTTTAAAACTCAATCTGTTTTGGTCAAATTCTTTGCTCATGTATTAATTTTCATGCAAAATTTCTTTATCTCACTTATCATTTGTCGTATCATGTTATATTGAGAATGTTATACAGATTTCGGTTACTTTTTGTTAGATATGATTAATTTTGATGATGTCTTATATAGATGCCATTAAAGCAAAAATTTTATATGCTATATTTATCTTCCACATTGACTAATTCCTAAATTTAATGTAGATTCAAAATGTGAAATTCATTTATGAAGAATGATCAAGAAGAAGATAAATAAAGAAGTATTGAATTAAAGAAAGGAATGAAATCAAAGATGATGTGGAGTCAAATGATGAAGAATAAGAGAAGAGAAGAAAGAAAGAAGAACTTGTTGAATGGAATGAGAAAATCATTATACAAGCTCATAAATTGATTCTAGAAGTCTCCAAGATCAAATGGAAGTTGGAATGGCTCAAATCGAAGTTAAAATAAGCAAAATCAAGCTTTGGGATGAACTAACTCGAGCTAGGAAGTATTTGACTCAAGTCGAGGCTTAAACTCGAGCCAAGTGTGTTTTCAGCAACTTTGTTCTTCTCTGTTTCACGTTCAGTTCGGGCAAGGTCTGGTAAATCGATGATATATCCTAAACTAGAGATTAGATTGAGGTGAAACTAATTTTGAATGAAACTAGATATCCAATGCATCATCTTGACAAAATTTCAATTCCAAAGAAGATCAGATGAGGGAACTATGAATTTCGGAAGTTGCCCTATCTGTTACCTTCATACAGCAGACCAAGGTTCGTTAATTTGAGGATATCTCACAAACTACAAATTGAAATGAACTGAAATTAGTGGCATATGAAACTAGACTCATATATCTTTTCAAAAACATAAATATCACAAAAAAAAAGATCAAATGAGAGAAATATGATTTTTGGAAGTTCGGAGTCTGTTTAGGATGGTGAAAAAACGTTGGTTTAAAATAGCTCTTACTAATTTGATCATAGTGCTCAACTTAAAATGAGTTTGGAGTTGATTCTTCTTACATTGGAAAGAATAATTAAATAGTATTCTAGGTATATATGTGACTTGCCAAGATTTGGAGTTTAACGAAGATGTTATGGTTATTGGAACTTGGTCAACAAAATTTGAAAAATTAGTTGTGCGTTTTATCTGTCAGATTAGCTTTAGCCAATTAATCTGACTTGAGCCAAGGATTTGAGAAATCTTAAAAATGAGACATATTGACTCGAGCCAATAAAATATGACTCGAGTTCATGCTCAAACTCGAGCCAAGGTCAATTGACTCGAGTCAACAGCTCTATACTCTGAATATCTTGCATAATTGGATTTTGACCGTTATTTTCAAAATTATGTCTCTTTACTTGAGCCTACCACAAGTGACTCGAGTTTGTGCCAAAACTCGAGCTAGGCCAATTTAACTCGAGCCTAGAGCGCTTTGACAAAACAACTTGGCTCTAGCCACAGAATTTGACTCGAGCCAAAACATATCAGTTTTTTATAAATCTTCGTTTAAACTGAGACAATCTTTAGATATGATCTACTTGGTTTATACCCTTTCTTATTATCATTCTTCACTTGTCTGATGAGTTTGTTAGTGAGTTTCAGATGATCATAACCAGATTAATATCAGATTACCAAAAAGTGACAGATTACGTTAGAGCTCACAACAATGGTAACTTTAAGCAAGTCACAACGGTCATATTCCAGCGGAAATAATTACTCAACAGACGAATTGATCTTCATTGCCAATAAATAGGAAAGTCTTCAAATCGAAAGAAGTGACGACGATTGATGAAAGAATCGACGAAGCCAACGAAATGATTTTACTATTTCACCGTCGATAGCTCATAAAATCTGTTTCTTAATGTTTATACAGTAGAGAGTGAGATGATTGATTATGTACTTCAGTGATTATTATTCATCTACTCTGCGAGAAAGTCCAAACACTTATTTAATTATCTGTTTAATGATCAAATCTCAAGGTTGTGGAACCTTTGAGAGTAGGTATACAGTGACAACTGGTAAGGGGGAGTGAATCCTAGTATGAAAGGATCACCTGAGTACAGAGTATGTAATTGTATCCTTGCAGTGGATACTGTAAAGGCTGCACAAGTGCCTGACTAAATTTGTGAGGTTGTAAAGACTTTTCTCTTTTGCTTGGATTAAACAATGAGATAGTAGATTGAAAATCTCAAGTGGAGCTTAAAGACTGGACGTAGGTCAAGGATTGGGCTGAACTAAGATAAATTAAAGTTTGCATATTCTCTTCCCTAAACTCTTAGATTTCCAGCATATATGTTTGAATGAATGACTGTTGGCTTACATCTCATTTCTGTCATATGAATTGCTTTTTGTAAGTTGTGAAAAGATTTTCAAATTCTTAAAGTTTTACCAGACACCCAATTCACTCCCCCTCTTAGATGATAGCTAGGTCTTACAATTTTATGGATCCAGTCATTTCTCGGCACCAGTTATATTTAGACTATCTCTGTATGAATGTTAAAAGGAATAAGGAAAATGGAAGAAGACGAGACACTTGTTGTGGAACAGTGAAGAAGCATCAAGCATTTGGTATGAATGTTGGACTTGCATGTGAAAGTCTCGGCTGAACCCAAGAGGGGAGTGAATTGGGTGAAGATAAAAACTTGCAACCTTTGAAAATATTTTCTCAATTCGATAAAATCAGTTTGAATGATAGTAAAGAGTTATAAAGCTATAGACAATCATTCAAACATATAGCTGGAAATAAAAGAGATTAAGGAAGAGAATTGCAAACAAAGATTTATACTGGTTCGGCCTAATCCTTGACCTACGTCCCGTCCTCAAGCTCTACTTAAGATTTCCACTATCTCCTTGTTTAATCAGGCACAAGAGGAAAGCCTTTACAACCTCACAAGTTTAGTCAGGCACTTGTGCAGCCTTCACAATCTCTCACTGAGACTCTCCCTTACAACCCTAGGGATACATATAATTTCCCACTCAAGATCACTCAATCTTGAGTATCTCTTAGAAAATAGAATGTTTTACAATGTATCTTCTCTCTAAGAAGTAAATGGATAATCACTAAAGTGTATTACAAAACATTTCACTCTCTATATGATAAATAAAGTAAGACCTGAAAAACAAAGTGTGAAGAAGCTTCAGAATTTCAGCATTTTGACAGCATAATCTCTTCCCATCATCACTCTGCGTTTTGAATGAGGCTCTATTTATAGATGAAGATCTTCTAAACGTTGAGAACATGACCGTTGTGAATAGAGACGTTGAGAATATAGCTGTTGCAAAAATATAGCCGTTAGTTTGCTTTTTGGACTTGACAGCTTAGCATTTTGATCTTCATGTAATCCTTCATTTGATCATCTGAAACATGTACACAAATGATATAAATGATGTTAAGAAGTGTTATAATTCATTCATCTGAATGATCTTGATCAAAAACGAGATTTTCGCAACTGTCATTTTTTTAAAGTGAAGGTGTATACTTGAGTATTGTCTTGAAAACTCAAGTATTGAGCTTGTTGCATTACTCTAGATTCATATCTATCTAACCAAAACTTGAGTATTGACTTACATACTTGAGAATTGAAGATCCTCTAATGTTCATTGCTTTCTGCCTGAGCTAAACTCGAGTATTCATTTGTAAACTCAAGTTTTCAACTTATTCTTGACTTTGGTTGCTCTCTGACTTGATATAGCTTCAATTTTGGCAAACCAATTATCCTCATTTAGCTCTTTGTGTCTTCTTTCCAATGAAACAAGAATCAGCTCAAAGATCATTGTATTTTGTCTGTTATGATCCAATGAAAGAAGCCTTGTTCTTAACCAGTGTTTTTGCAACGTTCTAAATTGTCAGTCAAATTTTGAAGATCATATCTCTTTGGTCTGATATTCATTTTTGTTAAATCAAGTCTTGATGGAAATCTTTATGAGTCTTCTTTCATATGCCACTAATTTCAGCTCATTTCGATGTGTAGATTGTGAGTTACACTCAAAACATTAAAGCTTGGTCTGATGTGTAGCGTGAATATTTGATCCAACTTTCAAAATTCATAGCTCTCTCATCTGATCTTCTTTGAACATGAAACTTTGTCAAGATGGCGCATTAGATGTCTAGTTTCATACAAATTTGGTTTCACCTCAATCCAATCTTTGGTTTAAGAGATATCGTCGAATTGCCAGAGCTCGCCCAAAGCTGAACGTGACACAGAGGTGAACAGAGTTGCTGATCAAAGCTGGATACTCGAGTATTGAATTGGATACTCGAGTATTGTCTGGTCCAGAGACGCCAGAGATGCTGGAAACACCTAATACTCGAGTCATTAAGTTCCATACTCGAGTATTGACCTGGAAACTAGAGTTTTGACACCCAAACTCCAGTTTTCTCGCTTTTCAGAGACAAATTACTACTGTAAGCTTGTAAACTCGAGTTTTGACCTGGAAACTCAAGTTTTCTCATTCAGAAGCTGATTTTTGATGTCTTTAACTCTGAATTGACCCATCCAACTTCCATTTGATTGTGAAGACTTATAATATCAATTTAAGTCCTTGAATATTGATTTTCTCATTATTTGTGGCAAGATCTTCCCTTTCTTTCTTCTCTCCACTTATTCATTCTCCACAACTCTATTATTTCTTTCTTCTCTTCTCTTAAACATCTTCCACATTCATATTTGAGCTGATATCGATATTCTCATTCTATCTATCAACTTCTTCCATCTTCCATTATCTCCCATCTTGATCATTCTTTATCATGAACTCGTCATTTTTTGCAAGTTCTTTAATATCTCCTCTTCTTCTTGAACTTAACATTTTCTTCAACTTCTTTCTGAAATCTCTTAACTCCTTCTTGGTCTATAATTCAACTTCTTTTTTTTCTTCTCTTGATCAATCTTGGTCACTTGACTCTTCTTTGATTCAATTTCTTTCTCTCATTCAATACTTCTTGATCTTTTTCTTGATCATTCTTCATAGATGAACTTCATATCTTTGTTTCTACATTAAATTTAAGAATTAGTTAATGAAGAAGATAAACATATTACTCAATCTTTTTGCTCTTACTAATGGCATTTATATGAGACATCATCAAAACTAATTATATCCAACAACATGTACAAAATGGAAAAAGACAGGTAGAATAAATTTGTAGAGAGCACTTGTTTCTCTTCATGTATTGTATAGCTGAGATATTTATTTGTTGAAAAAAAAACTCAGAAATGATTTAAATTTAGATTAAGGTGCCAAAATACATATATGGTTTTTTCAAAAATGTGTCTAACATTAAGTATTTTTTTAAGGTGTAAAAGTAACTATATGGCTACAAAAATAAAAATGGAGAATGGAGTAAGAGTTATATATTTCATTATTTTATGTTAGTGGGGCCCACGGTCACTTTAGCGGAATATGTGACTTTTGCTTCATTTTTGAAACCACATAGTCACTTTTACATTAAAAAAAAGCATTGAACGCACTTTTGAAAGAATTACATGTATATTTTTACACTTTAACCCTTTAAATCTTATAAAAGGTCAACCCTCTCTTTTTGTCTCCTTCAATATTTTTTGAGAGTTATAAATTCCAACTTAAACTTCACTAAACTCATTTCTCCCTCCATCACTTTTCAAAGAATTAACCATAAAATTTATGACTTTGGTGAATATTTGTTGTCTAGCTTACCCGCAAGCTTACATGTAGTTCCGGCAAGTACTAAAGCAAAGATGAGTTAATTATCACAATTATGCTTCAAGTGTATTATGAATGAAAACAATTTAATCGAAACTAAAATTAAACTTTTATTCAAGACAAGAGGAACTTAGAATCATTTCTCACCATTGTATTTCATAAAACATAATTAATTACTCATCTATTATTGTTTAAATATAAATATGTGTTAGTCTAAGATTCAAAAACATTTGATTAAGCTTTCTCACATTAAACCCAAATTTTATATTCTCAATTAACTTGCATCACAATCTCTTATTTTAGTTAATAAAAATATCCATTAAACATTAGCCTTAATTTGACTACACTAGATTAGTGTATATTTAGATTAACAATGAGAAAAATGACTTATATTTCATGATTTTTGCAAATTTAAGTTGATGTAAAAGTCAGATAATGTAATGTGATTTATATTTATATATGAGAGTAATTTTATCATTTTTTATAAAAACATAGTTGGATTCTCTTTTCTTTTAAAAAGGTCCTCTTCCTTCTTTCCTTTTTCCCTTCCCCCCTCCCCCCTCTCTCTGTCTTTTGAAAGTTAAAAGTAATTTGAAGGTGATTTACCCTTACCTCAATTTTTTTTAAAAAAAATCAAAGTGACTTATTTCTACATGTGACTCAAACAATGAAAAATAAGTAAAGCATTATAAAAGCAGGCTTTTTTCCCTCTTGTCACAAGTTTTCTTTCCCCTAACACTGACTCAAATATAGTTTTGGTACATATATCTCTATTTTACTAACAAATTTTCAATTTAACCACCTCATCCAATTCTTTGGCTTACTTCCTTTTTTTCCCCCTTTCATACTATCCTCTTCTTCAACTACAATCTCTTCCTCTACATCATCATCTTGATCAATAGCAATCTCATCACTTACACCCTCTGTCACAACAGTTTTTATATATATATATATATATATATATAAGAAAATTTTAGGAAAGGGGTTGGGTTCATCAACAATCCAAGGGTAGGACGAAATCTCTCTTCCTCCTAGGTGATACCAGTATTGGGTAGGGCGGACCATCTATTACCTTCAAGCATTTACTTAGACACCCAAGAGCTAGGATGTCTCTCCCAACGCCTTGACCAACTCCAAGATCGAACCCTCTTCCTTTGGTGAGAGTGTCTGATCCCTTTTCCAGTTAAGCCCAAAGACGAGTAGTCTCTTTCACAACAATTGGTTTAGGTATGTTAGGTAGTTATTTCCAACTACTCAATAGTATGGCTTTGCATTATTGACCCATTTGTAGCTGTGCATCACTAGGAAATCCTCTTTTGGATAATATATTCACCTGAATAGCTACTTGGCCCATTTTGACTTCTAAATTCTTGCAAACTTGGCTTCATCCGCCTCTTGATTCTTTAAAATTTCTATCAACATTTGTTTAGTATCTGATTCAATATTTGTAAAGAAAAACAAAATCAAATGACTAATAAATCAAGGTTTCTCAGATTATACTTGTTAGGTTAGGTTATAATCGAGTCTAACACTCATTGGTACTTTAATATCCCTTTAAAGTTTAAACTAATTTGTAGTTCATCTACTGAGGCTGGAAAACATTTATTTTTTTTAAATAGCATTCAATATTCTTAAGTATTTTTTAGTGTAATTTTATTATTAAAATATTATTATTATTTATTTGATTAAGGGTAATCTCTTTCAAAACTTGATCACAAAGTATTTTTTCCTTTTACAATAAGTGTGCTTATTAGAATTTGAACCTGTATTTTTTTCCTTATGAGAATAATGCTGCTTAATGTAAATGTAATATTTTAGTACTTTACATCATATAAGATTTTGATAATTTATTGTACGGCTTATATATAAATTTATCTACACATATATATCCAATGGAGTTTTGCATCAGGTTGGGTGGGGCATATAAATACATAAAATTTTTACGAAAGATCACGCTAATAATGAATAGTGTAGCTCATTTATCATATGTTATGTAATATATAAAATTCATATCTACCTAAGATTATTTCACAATATAAAATTTATGATAAGTTATAAGGTTGATACATGTTTTTTACAAAGCAAATTGATACAATGTTTGGTTCTTATAATTTGTTCTCAATTTAATTTTCATTTTTATAATTTCAAATCATTAGTTTTGGTCCCTCATATTTTTGTTCCTATCTAAAATGTGAATTTCTATGTTTTTTTTTTAATAACAGTTAGCTTCTTTTTTTTTGTCTTATGATTTATTTTTTCAATAAATTTTATTACAAAATCACATTAAAATCAAATTAAAATGATATTATTGATATAATTTTTTTTTTAAAAAATATGAATAACATAGTAGGGGTAACGGAAGAAATGGAGATAAAAAATCAGAAAAAAAATATTATTCATGTAGAATTTTTTATGTTTACAAAATTATTTGTATTAAACCTCTATTTACAAGCCTCTAACCCAATCCAAGAGCTACAATTTCACAATTAATCTACATTAATAAAATTTGCTTCAGCTATAAAGTGTGTAATTTTTTTTGTGATTAATAAAAGTGAACTGTTTTGGCCCAAAAGAATACACATTACCATACAACAAGAAACTATTAAAGGTTATAAGAATATATATAAGAAAACCATCCATTTGACTAATTGAGATTGCAGAACCAAAATTTTGTATTGATGATTTTATAAGGGTCACCGACAATGTAGAATCTTAGTATGATATAAAATAGAAAATACAAAGTCATTACAAGTTTAATGATAAACAATAAAAGATGAATCGCTATTCAGAAAGCGTGATACAAAGCAGTGAAAAAGAAAAATTTTGCTTGGAGAGAGCAGACAAAGAGGCTTGATCCCCCTGCCCCTTGACCTGGTTACCATTATTTATAGTAGAGCAATCCAGTAAGTTGGTCAACCTTTTGCGGATCTGCTTGTAAGTTGGTTTTCCCTTTTTAGATTTGCTGGTAAGTTGGTCTTCCTTTTTTGGAACCACACGGATCAGGGTGGTTACGCCTTTATTCTGGGTCAAATACGCCACGTTAGCTCCTTTGACTAGGTATTCTAAAGGTGCAAACAAATGTGTCATTGAGCTACAATCATTGGATCTTCCTTGTTAGGCTTTCCCTATAAGAACTACCTCATCTATAAGCCCCAAGCTAGAAAGCTTGGCCCTAATAAGTCTCCCTACTCTTCAAGTCCAATGGAGTATTGACTTAGAGAGTGGATCTGCCAAAACGACTATAGAATATCTGCTTAATCCAAGGGTCAATGTGTCACATCCTCCCCGATAAATAGTCATACATAGCGTGATAAGCGTGAAATTATCATTTGTGTGATAAATATTGTAAATTTTTACCTTAAGCTCCAAGATCTTTAGCTTAAAATATTTACACAGTCATCCAATCATTCCAAATTCAAAATATTAAAATTATAAAACCCAACTAACTTCTTAATTAAAAACAACAATAAAACAGAATACAAAGTATCACCACCATCAATCATAATCCACCTTCAGTTTTACTCCAAAGCCTTGCCCTTCTTACCTTATTCATTACCCCGTCGTTTTCCTGAAGTAGCAACATCTGGGATTCATAATTGAATCACAGAGTAACAATTAACCTTATATTCAAAATATGTTGAGTGTATTAAAGTCAACCATAATCAGGAATAATAATCAAACTAGTATTCAGCATATATTACAAGTAGCCAAATAATGCACACAACGTTGACGGCATAATAGCACATAGCCAATCCTGGAACCACAGTCATATATGCACACAACAATGACTATAGAGCACACAAGTTTTGGATCCACAACATTGGAAAGAACAACTGAATGCAATACACGCGTTTCCCAAACACAGATCCATTATCATGGTAAAAACATGCATACACAAACATATTAAAGATATGAGTGGTTGATTTTTAACCTAACAATTTGTTCTTGTCTCCTTAATACTTCCAGTGGTGATACTTCCTTAAATATTAAATAATATTAATCACTTATGTAAACTCTTCAAAATTCAAATGATACATGGATTAATTACCATTTAAACCTCTTTTTGGCAAAAAGTCCTTTATTAAATGTAAAACTCCAAAATTTCCATTTTTACCCTTTTCACTTTCATTTTTCAATTTTTTTCTCTAGAAATTCCACAAATTTTACCAATCTTAGAAAAATTCATAATTAATTATCCACATGTCTAAGTCAAGTGATTCAAAATTCTAAATGTCACTTGATATATCTATTTTCAAATAAACATATAACCTTCAACCACAACAATTCATACTATTCCAGTTTTACCAAAATACCCTAGCTGTCTAGATTCATGTTTCAAAATTATAGGTCAACTTTAAAAATTCATAAAAGTTTTGTACCAAACTCCAAAAATTACAAATTGCCTATCAAATTAAAGCTTATGATATCTACTTTAATTCTAAAGAATTTCATATTTATTGGACCTTATTTACTTAATCAAAAATTTGTCACAAGCTTACTGTCATGATGTACGGGTCATGAAAATAGCAAGTGGTAAATCAAGGTCATCCCACAGGGACTCAATTCAACTCATGATTAGGTGTCAAATTTCCTCTTTGGATTAAGTTGAATAACTCAGAGTTGTTTTCAAAGAGTAGAAAAAAAATGCAAATAGAATAAGAAATTAATATCAACAAACACTTTTCACGGAGAGCAAATTTCAATATCAAAAGAACAATCTAGAGTTACTAATCCCTTGTTTATTTATTAGATTTTATCCCCACTAAATTAATTTTAACTTAATTTAATCAGCTAATCTAGAGTAGTAATGTTTATAGATGCCTTCCGGTCCATCTATATACCTATCTCAATTAATCATGCAATGCCTCACACGACTAATTAAGATGCAATTTAGCTCGGGCTCACTCTAATTTGATTATGTGGAGCTTCTAGGTATATGCCTATCCTAGACGCAAATTAAATGAAAATCTAATTCAGCATTATTTAATCTCAAGATCAATTTAGGATTCCCTTCATCAAGTTCAATCGTAAATCCCCAAAACATGCTCAAGGGTGGCCAATCACTAAGCAATAACAATCAAAACAAGATTAAATAAACTGAATTAATATGAAGTAAAACTAAATAGTGGGAAAAATCTCTAAAATCCAAACAAGTTCATAGGTCCTCTAGGTTGAAAAATAATTTAGCCACACATGGCTTCAATCCAAAGCACAACAAAATCAAGACTCAGGTTCAACAACATACTGGAATTTCAGAAACTAAGTTACTGGAGTAATGGAAATTAAGGAGCTATTGAACCAAGAATTACTTGAAACAAGATCAAAGACAAGAATCATCGATCTCCCCTTCTCTCTGGTTCAGTGCAATCTGCAGCATCTCTGGGTTCTTTTTGATTTCTTGTTAATCAATTAGCCGCCAGCGTGTGCCTTCCTTCCGTGTGTTCCTTCTTTTCCTCGCTCTCTGATTCTTCTTTTTGCCGTCACGTGTCCCAGCCTTGCGCCTTATGTCTCAGCCTCTTTCTTTTGATTGCAATTCGGTTCCTTTTATATTGTCCAGCCGCCTCACTCTTTGATTCAATAATTGCCGCCTCTTCCTTGTTTTTCTTCCTTTAGGTTTTTGGCAAATCTCATTAAATCATTCATTCCAATTTGGTGGGCCCCCTTTCCATTGAATTCAAGATTCAAAATGCATTCCAGATTCAAAACGTGTCTGTGCTGTTAATGTTAAAGAGGAAATATTATTATAATAATAATAGGAATAATAATAATATTATTATTACTAAATTTTTATTTCTTCTTTTCTTTTCTTTCCTTTTCAGAAAACTTCTCATTATTATTTATTTCTTAAACACAAAAACTTTTATTTTAAATTAAAATCACACAAATGAGATGCCAACTTGATTTCTCTTAAAATTATATAATCTTAGAGAAATATCTCAAAATTGTTTAAATAACTCTCCAAATATCTTTAAAATATATCTTAAATATATAAAATATGGAGAGTTATCACATGACAGGTCTTTCACTGGACAATTTGGGAATCTTCCTAATTAAATCATGAAACTTCCAAAAATTATTGTTCCATCTTATTCCTACACCATTTTTCATTCTAATCATTCTACCTAAGATTATTTCCTTTTTATCTTGGTTCTAACGGAAATCAAGATGTAAATGAGAACTAAATTCTTCCTCATAAACCTTATGATTTTATGTGCTTTTTGGTCTTCTAATTCCATGTTTAGGCCTAATATACTCTTAAACCTATATTACAAGTCTTTATGTAGAATCTCCTCTTAAGTTACAACCTTCAAATCTACAAGAAACAAGAGAGGATTAATCCAAAATTTATATCAATAACAAGTGCAAGAGACTATGTTCATCACTTACCTAGCTTAGCTTGGTACTTGTTGAGATACTTCTTCTTGACTGCCTTTAGCTTTCGGCCTCCCCTTAGAAAATACCATAAATATTGACTTTTCAATATGTGAAATTCATAAAGATTGAAGAAGAGAAGTTTACACTTAAATCACAAATGCACATTGATTCCTTATTATTTCTTCCCTTATTCCTTCTATGTTTCAGCCTAGCTTAGCTTTTGTGTTTTTCTTGGGGTGTCTTGGTCAGAATTTACAAGACTCTGGGATAGAATTGTGTTTTATATTTGAGCCTTTGGTAAATATCCCAAATTAACCTTACTTGTGACTTATTATGACATAGGTTTTTATTTCTCCTTCCTCCTTTAACTTGGCCTCTTCTTGCACCTTAACTTACTTTGAATCATTTGGTAAATCATTAGTCTTCTTGTCCTCTCCTTGTGGTCTGAAATTTCATGGCTTGAGGGGAGGGTTATGTCATCACTTTGACCCCTTTTGCCTATGTCTTGATGTTCTTCTCAAGTCCACAAATTTTACCTACCAAGTCAAAATGTCTTGGTCTTCCTTTTAGCTACTTGGAATATCCCTAGCCACACATAAGAAATTTCATCTCTTATTCTCTTTAACTTACACATGTACATATAATTCATACATCCCATATTATGTAAGTTGCTATTGTAGAACTTTTTTTGTTTGAAAGTTCATGTATGCTATTACATATTTAGTGGTTTCGTAATATGAAACAGAGTATGAGAATTTTGATCAATTGGTATGTATGTCACATCTTCATGGCTTGGTTTGTATTCTACCATGGGAAACCTGTAAAGTTGGGATCTCAACATTTAGAAGTGCCAGTATAGAGCACTCATGAACTATATGATGCATCAGTTGTGTGTCTTTTAATTTGGTAGGTTGGTCTTGTATGCTGAGTATAAGGTAGTGAATTAGTTCGTGAGTTATGTGCCAAATAGAAGAAAATAGGTAGAAGGTAACCAAAAAATGACATTGTTAGATTAAGATAATGACTTACAAGAGGAAGACAAAATGTATAATCTTACCCCCTAGTAAGATAGAATGCATTATACAAGAGTACAGTCTCTTTTCCTTAATTGAATAACAACTAACATAGCTGAAGAATCCAATATAAGCAAAACCTATAACACAATGGATTGCATTGATGGTAGGGCTTTTTAATATCAAAATACCCAATATGACTTGATCATGCAGTTTAGAGCATCAGTCACTTTATCTCAATCATATGTATGGGTTGTACATCATGTCTTGCCCACGAGGTTAGTAAGCATGTAAAATCCAAAAACGAACTTAGAATGTAAGGATTTAGAAATTGTACCCCATTAGATGTATTCGGTCCTAACTTCGTCTTCTTCCCACTTGATTTAGGCCCAGGTTCGAGCTAATACATCATCCATTATATGACAAGTATATTTTCTTAGTTCTTTGTACAAATCAAAGTGAGTAAGCAAATCTTTGCAGAACACAACAATTGTTGTTTAGACATCACAGTTTGGTATATTGATTTTTTCTCTATTTAACTTTTCAACATAATCTCGTAACAGTTCTCTCTTCCCCTGAATGATTTTGAGGTTGCTTGGCTCTTTTTCTAGCTTTTGACTGCTGAAAAATTGTTGTATGAACAAATCATTTAGCTTTGTGAACAATCCGATTGAGTTGGTTGGTAGGTTGGTGAACCACTTCATCAGCACTGGTCCGATCAGGCTTGACCTAAAGTCTTTGCACATACAAGCTTCTTGCATCTCACATAGTATTACTACAATATACATCCTTAGTCCATATTGTGCTACGTGCTCGTTTGGGTCTGTCAAACCATCATAAAGTTGTACATGACTAAGGCAATATCATCTATGAATGGTGAGTCGGCAAAACAGTTAGAAGCGTTCTTCTTCATTGGTGATGGTATGCCGAGTAGGTAGAGTATCATGGCTTTTAATTCCTAACACCTCTACTTCCATCATCTATTGTTAGATGCAACATACTTTAGTATGTTATTTCTCGTAATCTGTCATTCTTTCTACTTGGCCACTAGACATAATTGGGGTAGTTGTTGTGCCTGTATCATGAGCTTTGTCAGTATTATTTCTAATCGGAGTGTTGTTACCTATTGACCTTATTGGTTTGTAGTGCCAAAAGTCCCTAATAGTTGCATACGTGGGATGAGTGCGGTCAAAAACCACTCTAAAGGACAAGAAGTAGGGGGGTTTGCAAGGAGAGTGAAGTAATTTGCTCCCACGAGTTTGATTTGTCTTCACACATAGCATTATTTTCCTCTTCCAAGCGCTTGAGTCATTCCTACTGTTGCGTGGCCTACTAGCCTGGTTGGAAATTTGTTGGTTCTGTTCCTCTAACAAAATTGTTAGTTTATCAAACGCTCCTAAAGATTGGTAGGTGTGTCTGTCATGATGATGGTAAAGAATTCACAAAAATGAATAATCTCCCCTTAAAAATCAACAAAAGAAATTGTTATATTCGTTGTCAGGTCCCCATGGTCAATGCTAAATTGTAGAACCAAAATTTTGTTTTAAAGATTTTGTAGGGTTCATCGACAACACAGAATCTTAGTATGATATAAAATATAAAATACAAAGTAAAATGAGTAAATTAATAATTTTATAAAATTTCAAATTGATATCTCAAAGCTGAGATGGAAATAATGATATTGGAGTCATTGAATTGTCCTTTTGAAATTTTAAATGTATTTTATTGGGATTTTCCATATGTTAAATTGTGATTAAAAAAATGGTTATGTTAAATTACAAGAATAAAGGAAAGAAAAACATTTTAACCAAAATAATAAGTCTTCCCAAAATATAATTGAAAAAGGGATGGGTTCAATCCTGATCCATATGTTGCTGGATTTTCTGCTTCCTGTCACGTCCTGCCTTTGGGACCTTTATTACATCAAAGTTAACGCGGAAAGGATCGAGGAGATTTGGACGACTTGATTTTGTAATCAAAGTTTTTGAAATTAACATTTGGAAAATACTGACTAATTTTTCGTGATTTAGATTTATCTCGTAGTCGGATGTTAATACAGTAATCCAAGATAGACGAATAATAAACGTTAATGTACTGACTAATTATTCCTACTTTTTTCCAAAAAGCTCCAACTGTTGTAATCCTTACAGCTGCTTCTTGTTTTCTGATCCCGAACCACTACTTGTATCTTTCACGTGGTCTGGAGTCCAAATGAATAGACCCCAGTGTAACAATTAATCTCATGCACATGTATGAAAATATAAATGACAATTTAGCTCATGTTAAAGCATGGAAGAAATTACACATAACCGTAACTGCAGTTAACGGCCAAGGACCACAGTCCTTGTCTAGGACATGCAGCCCCATGAGACCGCAGTCTCAAATCCATGGCCAAGAAAACATAAACAAGTAATTCAACCAGCTAGGGACGGACCTTGGAAAAAATATTTGGGGAGGCCAAATAGTGGTGGGGGATTCAGGGGTTCGGGGGCGGTGCCCCTGAAATTTTTTTTAAAAGGAAAGTTTTAAATGTATTGAAAAAAAAAATATAAATAAGAGAAGAAAAGAATTGTTAGTATTAAGTACCCAAAAAAATTAGAAGACATCATTTTTGTCCACCATTTGGAATTTGGTTGCTATGGTGATAAGACAAAGAAAAATAAAGAAACTTTCAACAATTGAATACACTAACATCTTAATTTAAAGATTATTAACGCAAGAACTCACTTAGATAATTATATATGTTGCAATATTATTCTTGTCATCTTTAATATTCTTGTATGATTTTCCATTTAATTGTTGTCCAAAGTGAAGGTTTGTGTTGCAAAAAATTATGGGTAAATTATGGGTTCTCGTCATTGAATTGTTAAGTTGCTTTAACAATGGATATATAATTATAGGTGTTGTAGAAGACTCACAGTCAAGAACACTATAATTATATTATATTAATTTTTTTAAAAACAAATCTGAATAATATTTTTTTTTGGACTTTTTTTTGGGGGCCATGGCCCCATTGTATCTACAAAGGTCCGTCAATGTAACCAGCATACATGATCAGCTTATAATTGCATAACATTTACATACATAATTATAATTATAAGATTAAAGTTACTGAGCTCAACAGCCTTGATTCCTTTTCTCCGAAGTTGTTGTTGGGATCAGATAAACATCAAGGTACAAGGATTTCGAGCTTGAATTCAACGGAAGGAGCTTGTTGTTTTCCTCTGTTTTCCAACGAAGAAACAGAGCCAGTGATGAGCTCAACACTCTCGGTCTCTCTTCTCTCTTCCAGCTCTCTCAGTTTCTCTCCTTCTCCTTTCTCTCTTTTCTGTGATCTCTACTCGAACACCGAACGGATGAAAAATGAAAACGAGCTGGGATGTAATGGCTTTATAGCCAACTGAGTATCCAGTTAAACCACTGTAATCCGCTGGTCCGAAGGCTTGTTGGTGTCTCGAGAAGCATGGTTCACATCTGACTCTCTGCTTCGGATAAGAATGATTACCTGCTGCTTAATAAATGCCAACTGTTCCTTGGTTTCGGCGGCTAAAGAAAACTGAGCTTCTTCCTCTCTTTTTTTTCTTCGGCTGCTAATGGATCAAAGGAATGGGCTGAAACAGATGGGCTTTTGTGGTTCAAAAATAATACAATTGCTTCTGCATTCCTTCACGTCAACCTTGAGCTGGGAGAAGATAATTCCTTTGTTAATTTTCCATATCTCTCACGTGGCCAAGCTTCTTTAGGCTCTGGGCTTCAAGATTGCAAGAATATACATTGGGCCTTGGGTCTTTTTATTCATTGTTGGCCCATATGATTCTTTTCTCCTCTCTTCTTATATTTTACAACAATATTTTATTTTCAATTTTAATTGGAACTTTAAATAGATGATGGAAATTAAATTCTCATTCCCATTTAAGGATCTTTCTCCCATAATAAATATTTTTCTTACGCATAAAATATTACCTCCCAAGATATTTAAGCCAAAAGTTATTCACAATTAATTATTCATAAATTTTGGAAAATATACCTTTCAATTCCAAATATTATCTTTTAAATAATAAAGACCAAATTTTCTATCATAATCTTTCGTATAATATTTTAAATTCTCAAAGTCCTAAAATTTGTGATGTTACACTTCCCTTCACAATTTTGCTGCCAGCTCGACAACCTTATGTTCAGTGTTTCCAGTTTTGTTGTTTTATGAGCGTTTTCTCATTTTCCAGTTGTGACTACGCCTTACTTTCTTCCTCCTCACATCCACAAAACACAATCTTTCTCATATATTTGCATATACGACACAAACTGTTTCTACTTCACAGCGAGCTATTACCTTTCTCTCTTCAAATTTACTCTCTCTCTCTCTAATTCACATACAAGGATTGAGATTTTGCGTCCACGGCTTCCCTATCTTGGCCTTCTGCACCTCCCAATCTTCACTTCCCAAGCCCCAAATTCTCTTCTTCTTTCCCTTTGAGATCACTCTCTTCACTTCCCTTCTCTTTGCATTCACATCACTCCCTTTCTGCTCATGCCACTGCCCCTTGCCGATGCGTTAATCCGGCCTCTGGGTCTCCATCAACGTCCGATGACTCCGTTAATCGGGGATGGGACTCGATGCTCCAGGACTTAGTTAGAGATGCCATCAAGCAGTTTGGTTCTTACGTGAATTCTCTTCAAGATGAGGCTCTGGGTGCATGGAACATTGCCACTGTGGCTGAAAAGGATGGCTCAGAAAAGGTGAATCGTGAAACCGAAGATGAAGAATGGGATTAGGATCGATAGGGCAAGCATTTTCAAGATATTGATGAGTAGAAGCGTCTCATCTCAATTCTTAAGTTGCATCTGGAATTGCAAATTTAGGTGTGTAATTAAATTTTGATGTGTAGTTGATTTTATTCTATTTCTTCATGGTTCCTACGCAAGTGTTAGCTCAACTTATAGTTTCTTTGATTTGGAAGAATGGAATAAAGCCTGAGGCTTTATCTTATGATAATTTATTATAAACACTTTAGAGATTTTATACGTGATGTAATTTAGCTAAAATTTGCGAGTTCCATTAATTAGACAAGGTTATACAAGAAGAGAGATGAGAGGGAGGCAACAGTATTATGATTTTCTATGTGATTATTTTAACAACAATCACGTTAAGGTATGGAGAAATTTTTGTCGCTTTAGTCGTAAATCACTTGTTGGTTCTAAAGATGTGGTTGACAAAAAGTAACAATTTTCTTGAATGTCCAGATTAAACAAGCTATTATTGATTTAAATTTCCTCTTCTTGTTTACTACTTATACTATTAAACCAGTTTGTTATATGCTCTTAATGTAGCATTATGAGACTACGTAGCTTTGAAACCTTTCTCATCCTATATATGAAATGTCATATACAAGATGTCAGAATAAAGATGAATTATAATGTAGTTTGGTGAAGAACCAAAAAATGTTCATGGCATTGTTGTTGTAATTATTATTAGTACATCATAGTAATCATGGTTTTTTTTTCTATTTTTTATTTATTAGACCTAAAGGAGTTTTATGGAGCCATAAGGGTGACTAAATAGTGTTGCATATATGAACTTAACCTCAAAGCTGGGAGCTCTACTGAACTAAACTGGCAATGATGCGATCCGCTGGCTGATCTTTCATTTTGGAGGCATTTTAATGCAATAATTGTTTTGTTCTAAACAGTCTCAGATAAGACATGCTGTGTGCATGGAGGATTTTGAAGATGATGCTAGGCTGAAGGTTGCAATTGCTGCTGCAGCTACCCATGACAATGTTGGAAGAGTGATATCTCATCTCAATGTAAGAATCTGGACACATGCAATGCTTTTTAGACAAGAAATATTTCTTTACTCAGTTTTAAAATTTCTTGTTTTCTTGCTTGTGAGCTTTTATGAATTTTTATTTTAAATATATTTTTCCAAAAAGCCATAGAGGAAGAACGACACACAGATGCAGCTTTTATTAGAGATAAAGCTGGTGCTAGACTTGAGTTCTTGTAAATTGTGTTGCATGAAAATTTTCATGAATAACTTTTGTCTTTTGGTCGATTTGCAATTTCATGGGGTGAACTTAGTAATGCTAGCATTTGTCCTTCAATTGCTATTACTTAAGTTGGAATAGTTTGGGTGTCTTTCATCTTGAATTTCTCTGGTATAGTTATTTGTTCTTCATCCTATTTTAGAACAATTTCATGTAACTTGTGACCATAAATGCCAATAGGGATTAGGGACTGCCTATTTCTTAGCAGTTTCAATGTGATCACTGGAATTTATGTCCTAATTTATTCGTCCTTATGAGTTGTTTAGTCTATGATAAGTTACCATAGCTCAAATCAGTTATGGGAATTAATTTTAGGAGGGTAGCAAATATGGAATTCATTTGTGTTCATGTTTGATGTGATTATCTTCCCGTAATTAGGCTGCGTTTCTCTTATTACTTTATTGGTTTTAAAATGACAGTCACTTTCCAGTAATTTGGTTAAATATGGGATTCATTTCTAGCTCTTTGGAATTAACTGTTGGTGATTTACTTCAACCTGAAGAATATATTTGGGCTTTCAAGTTGGCTGTTGGAGTGGCATTTCAAAGGATGCTAATGATTCACATGGTCTAATTATTCTTATAATTCCAAAGCATGGAAGATATGTGGCAAGGAGTTATAGTCCTAGGTATTTTCCTTCTCTTGATGATTATGCGTTAGGAATTTTGCCATTCATGAAAACAGAAAACTATTTTTTTTTGGGAAAGGAGATGCCGGTGCTACCCCTTTATCAATTGCGTAATGGGTGAATGTGTTATGTGAATGTGTGAAAATCAATTAGTACTTCGGTTTTTATTTATTTGTTTTTTAAATGATAGGGTTTGGTGAATTATTTCATACCATGTGTTGGAGACTACTTAGGAAATATTTATCTAGCTTGCCATTATTCCTTCCGTTAGTCACTTGTGGCAAAGAAACCTTGATCATGGCTGGAAACTAGGTGCAGTCATCATCCATGACTGAATGTAGTAATTGAAAATGCAGGCTTTCTATCAAAACAGTTACACAGATTCCCAGTGGTACGTTAAAAAGACACAAAGAGAGTTTTTTTTTTTTTAAAAAAAAAAAGGAAGAAGAAGATGGAAGGGGCAGCTTTTTTAATGAGAAATGTCTTGTTATGATTGATATGGAGTTTGGTGGGAATGGCATATAACAAAAATGATTGAGGCTGAGAATGAAAGGCATGCCTGCGTCCTCTTTTTCTTTGTTTCACTCACATCCTTTCACTTCATTTCTCATTTCATCGTTTTCACTTTAATCTTGCCTCTCCTTCCAATACATTGCTCATGCTATATTTAATCAATTGGAGTGGACCCCATACTTTCATATCAATTCCAAAATAAATTGTACTATTCAGAAATTCTAAGAATCTCAAATTCTGCTAATAGTTTAATTTTACTGTGTGGTGCCACCTTGTTTCTCTCACTACTGTTAGGTGTAACATCCCAATTTTCTGGGATTTGAATATGGGAATATTATGGGGAATTTAAATTATAAAATTTGGGCTAAAATAATTATGAGGATAATTATTAGAAATTAAAGCATATTTTGCCTTAATTTGTTTCAGAAAAAGAATAGATTCAAGGAATATTTGAAAGTGATAATTTTAGACCTAAATATTATAGGATTAATATTTATGGACTAAGAAAAATAAATTGAAGGAAGAATAATTGCAAGGAACAATTTTTATGGGCTTCACAACATGTAATTTTGGACCAATATCATGAAACCCATAAACATTAAACCAATTACCCAACACCCACCTACCACACAATAAACATTGTGGCCCAACTCATTATTCACAAAAGCCCAAAACACACATTCAGTATTAGTTGGAAGTGGCCCACAGGAAACAATATATATATATATATCATCCACAAAGAAGCATCCGCTCGCAGCTTATACCGAAAACACAGGATCAGCAGAGCACAAACAGATCCAGTTCACAGCAGCAAAGGAAATTTCATCAACCCATCACGCAAAAAGGTCCAGTTGCTTTCAGCTCGTCAAACCCGTCAAACAAAAGGAGCAGATCACGTCACCTTCTTGCTGTCACATAAAATGAAGGCTAGGCACGCAAGCAACGCCGAAAACAGATCATGGTGCAACAGAAGATCAATGAGAAAATCCTGAAGCCATTCTTTTCGAGCCCAGTGATTAATAACCCAACGGATATGCTTCTGGACTATCATGCCTTGCCTGGACGTGAGACTCTATTTAAATGGTTTCTCACCTCAGATCCCACGCTTTACAATCAGTTTTCGGCCAGAGAGAGAGCTAACAGAGAAAAAGAAAGTAAAGCGTAGAGAGAGAGAGGTTGAAGAGAGGGAGAGACCGAGAGTGAAGGATAGTATAAGAGTGCAAATCGAAGCTTCTCATTCTCTGTTCTGTGTCGCTGAAACAGAGGAGCATAGCAGCAAGATAACCTTCGGTAGTTTGTGAACCTTAAGCAAAAGGAAAACCAAGCTTAAATTGCTAAAACTGAATCTGAAACTTGGCTGAAAACAAAACCAAAAACAGGGGGCTGTTATCACTTTTGATTCTAATTTAGGCATGAAACTATATGGAGATATGTTGCTAAGATTTGTAAGAAAATACGCTGAAGCTTTTGACCTTTGCTATCATCGGTTTTTTTTGAGTTTATAAGTGAAACTATATGCATGATATTAAGTGTTAAAGAAAAGAAGAGGCTGGGTGTCGGTTCCTTGTACATGAGTGTTTAAGAAAATGATTTTCTTTCTGTCATGAAAGTATAAAGAGGAGGAATGTCTTGCTGTCATAAGCTTTTGTCTTCACACTATTGTTTCTCTGGTTTAAAATGTTGCTGGACTGTTGCATATTACCTCTGTTTTGTTGTGTCTCTGCCATGCACGAGAGAGAGTATATATATAGTTGATGCCTATGTATGAATAAAAACGCTGCTGTCATGTTTTTTTTTTATTATTTTGTATGTTGCTTCTTGCATGTAAATCACGGTATGTAGATAAAAAAAGAAACCAAGCTTTAGGGAGTTGAAACTGAAACCAAAGCTGAATCTGAATGAAAAATACCGGGGGATCTTTGTGTGTATGCCGTGGAAATAAAAGAAAGAAAGAAAACAAAAACGATGGGCATTTGTGTCTGAATATGGTTGCTGCATGTGAATCATTGGGAGCCTAAATATGGTCTAGTGACTTTTGTGTGTGTGTGTGTGTGTTTTGCAAAGATAGAAAGATTAAAAAGAAAAGAAGGAAGAATAGTTACCTTACATATATAAGATATTGTCTTTGAATATATATATAAAAGAAATTTCACTCTTGGGTATTTTAATATGATACTACCCATTCATGAGCTTTTATTTCGACAGCCCATCATCAAGCATGTTGTTTGACTTGGTGATTCTCTTTATAAATATATATACGTAAGTTACATTTTTAATTAGTGTCAATATTTAACTCAAATTATGGTGAAACATGTTTGCCATAGAAGTGGTATTGTAAGCTCTTAATTTAAAGTATTAAGATAATCTCTGGAGTTTAAAATAATTATAGTAAAATAACAAAATAATAATAATAATAATAAATATTATTATTAGGAAAAAGGAATGAGTAATGTTAAAGGGAATTATTAATTAATTGAGGGTGTTAGTATTAATTAATAACAAATTAAAAAGGGGATAATGGAATAAAATTTACCAGGGGTATAAGGGTCATAAGTGGCAAGGGCATCTCTTAGGATATTAATTATAAGAAAAATAATGCAGTGATGATATTATATGATATCCGGGAAAAGTTTGGAACCGGTATTAAAAGGTGAACGTACCACTAGCGCCAATGACTAAGATACAGACGCGTACTGTAACTCTAACTCTTATGTTGTCTTATATGCTTTTATATGTGATGAGATGATTCGGATAGTCATGGACAAGACTGAGTCTTGGGTCATGGACTGTGGCTAAGACTCGGTTTTAGGTCACCTTTTTAAATACATTCAACTTTAATTTGAAACGAATTACAGTCTTGGTAATGCCGTATGGATATTTTCCAAGCGCTGAGGACACGCCGGGGGCGTGGCACTGGTTATGTGCAAATGATGTGGACCTTACATGTGGTGTGTGCTATGTAGAGGTGAACATTACATTTGTTGTGTGCTATGTATTGTTGAGATATGAACTATTACATGTGTTGTGTGCTATGTATGGTTATATGCTGAAATGTAATGCATATCTGTCATACATATATTGTTTATATTTGAACATAAGGTTAACTGTTACCTGCTTGGTAATGCCGTATGGATATTTTCCAAGCGCTGAGGACACGCCGGGGGCGTGGCACTGGTTATGTGCAAATGATGTGGACCTTACATGTGTTGTGTGCTATGTAGAGGTGAACATTACATTTGTTGTGTGCTATGTATTGTTGAGATATGAACTATTACATGTGTTGTGTGCTATGTATGATTATATGCTGAAATGTAATGCATATCTGTCATACATATATTGTTTATATTTGAACATAAGGTTAACTGTTACCTGAGATTTAATAGGCATTAAATCTCAGAATTTACCCTCAGGATTAGGAAGATCGGGAGCGGGAGAAAAGGATAAGCAACATGCGTAAAGACTCATAAGATGTTATATTTTGGATAAGAATATATATAAGTTTTGTTGAACTTTTCGGATAACTGTAATCTAATGCGTCAACTGAGAACAACGTGATGAATTTATTTGTATCACGCTTATATTCCTTCGGAAATTTTAATTAACCAGCATATGTCTGGGTATATGAAATTAGTTACTCATTTGTCCAAACGTTAAGCATACTCCCTGTTGTGACTTACTTTGATCTGTCAACGCCATCATTTAAATAAATACACGCAAAATAGTTTAATAAGTGACCTAGGATCATAATTGGACACCATAAGTAATTTATAAAATAGGGGCGTTACATTAGGTCACATGTTTGAAGTTCTTTTGAAATTACATTTTCTCTCATGTTATAGATGTACATGACTTTTGTTCCTTGTCCCATCTGTTTGAATTAATGGCACCTATGAAGGATAGGCATTTCAAAAATAAGCTTCTCGTGTCTGAACTTTTGTTTAGCCTTCGTATTGGCCATGATAAGACACTTACAAATTTTATATGGTCACTTCAGATTTTGTAATGTTGCTTGGTCTGTGTTGGTGTCCATACTCCCTAGGTTGGAAAGCAACTTAAAAATTCCATTCTTTTTGTTCTATCTAACCTATGATTTGACTGTCTTAGAGATCAATTGGACATTAAGATGTATTTCTGAACAAACTATTGATTTTTTTTTATTTTTTTTTGCATTCCTCTATTGTTGTTGAGGGTTGCACATTACATGTTTTTCTTTATATGCTTGTTAGGTGCTTTTCCCTCTAATTAGAGGGATGAGGGCATTTTTTTAATTTTTATTTTATTTTGGGGAGTTATTTGATGACTTGGCATAAGAAAGTAATGAGAAAGAAACAATAGTCACATGGTAGAGACTGGAGATTCGTCTCCGTTTCTATACACATTTCGATCAAATGATCTCACCCACGTTTCAAGTGGCATCGTCCCTATCCCAGAAACTATTCCTCTCCACAATTCCACTTCTAGCCAACTAGATAGTGTAATATGCACACACTGAATAAATTAGATATTCATGATGCCAATTTTAACTTTTTTATTAGTATGCAATTATTGCTTATTTAATACAGATTTAATCCAAACAAATCATAACAGAGTAGAGGGAGGAAAGAGCAATACTGACATTGGGGGCAAATATTGGTATTATGAATGTAACTCCCACCCCTATAGGGCCTTTATTTATCAAAGTTGTTGGGCACAAGCATTGAGATGATTTGGACGACTTAATTGCGGAATAAAAGTTTCTGAAATAACTTAGTTTGAAAACATGAGGATAAATTTTTCGCGATTTAAGTCTATCCTATAGTCGGATATTAATACAATAATCCAAAAATAACAGACAATTGATAAACGAATTATTATAGTCTACTCCTTATATTATTAAGGAAGTCCCTTCTGCTGTAATCCTTATAGTTGCATCTTTCCTCTTGATCCTGATCCAACACCTGTCTCTTTCATGCAATTTGGAGTTCAAATGAATAAACCCTAAGGTAACAATTAATCTCAAGAACATATATGAAGCATAAATGACAGTTTAGCACATGTTAAGCATAGAAGCATTTACAAGTAAACAAGTCGTACCGTAACTGCAGTTAACGGCCAAGGACCACAGCCCTTATTAGGACACGCAGCCTTATGAGACACGCAGCCTCAATCCATAGCTAGGAAAAACATAACATGTAAATCATCTATCAAACATGATCAACTAATACATGAAGATATATATACATGCTATCAAGATTAAAGTTACCCACCTCAAGCTTGAATCCTTAACTTTGTCCGAAGGTGTTGGGATCGGTGGAAGTGTCAATGTATCCTATAAATATTTATCATTGTCGTTAGTCACTTACTCGAATCGCAAAGAAACTAACTATGTGAATTAGTTTAGAGAATTAATAATGGTTATTAATCCCTTAAAATTTTCCCTAATAATAATACCCCTTTTTATTTATTTAATAATCCCCTAAGATATCCTTTCCAATTTATCACTTGTTTCCCTTTCTAATTATAAAGATAATATTTATTATTATTATTATTATTATTATTATTATTTCCTATTTATTATTAATTCTCCATAATTATTTCAAACTCCTAGAGGCTATCCTAACACTTTAAATTAGGAGTTTATAAATACTAATCACATATAAATTTTAATGTTTCTCATGGTTTTCCAAAATATAAGGCTTTTTCATATATGTATGATTATAGAAATAAAAAACTTGAATTTAATAAATATTAACACCACACAAAATACACTTTATAAATAGCAATTTGGATTTAATGAATAAGGATAACCATATACTTTATTAGATACATTTATATAACATGTATGCCTTCAGTTAAATACCCCACAACAAGCATCCCTTCGTTTAACACGGATATATATTCAGCAATATTTTTTTCCCTCTTCTTCCTATATATATAACTATGGCATGCTCAAAAAAAAAAAAAAATATATATATATATATATATATATATAATGTGCAGTGCAATTATTCTCTTTCCTAAGCATTTAGGAAGGAAAACTTGTAGGTTTATACACACAGATCTATGCTTTCTGAGCACACACATTATTATTATTACTGGAAGTTAATGTACTGTGGGTCTGCAGCGTTTTTCTATCCTTCCTGCTTAATATATATCCATACATGTAACATCCTAAATTTCATGTTCGAAAATCGTGTCGGTCGACACTTAGTTTTAGGAAAATCAACGGAGTTTGAGGTGCTACAGCTTAGAGTACTGCGGAAATAGATAGCGTGCGCTAAGATTCGGATAATGAGTATATGATATAAAATGCTTAGACATATGATGATGCCCCGACATAAGCTGGTATATTAAAAATTTTCCCGAATGAATATTTATGTGATACAATTTACAGAGATTTGAATACATTTCTCTGATAAAGAAAGTCTTAAATTAGACCTATGGCTTGAAACCTAATATCATTTAATCAGACAATTTGGCCAGGTCGGTGTTCAATCTAATGGGAGTCTCACCAACTCTATGGTGACTTGTGACAACCCACCGATGAAACCTTCCTTAGTTTAAGCACAAAATAGTCCGAAATAACTTTGTTAAATCCGTGCCAGAATACTTTGCCAGAAACTAGGTCCTAATAACTTCTACCAACCTTCGTCTTCGACCGCTGCCTCTTCATGGTTCTTTCCACCGGTACCTTTTCTATCCCGGTTTCTTCCCTGTACTATTCATTAAGACTGAGGTCCAATGCCCATTGGACCTCAGGTAACGGTTAACCTTATGCTCAAGTATAACAGTATATGTATAACAGATATTCATTTACAATTCAGCATATAACTATACATAGCACACAACACATGTCATAGTTCATATCACAACAATACCTCTACATAGCACACAGCCCATGTAAGGTCCACATAGTTTGCACATAAACCAGTGCCACGCCCCGGAGCGTGTCCTCAGCGCTAGGAAAACATCCATACGGCATTACCAAGACTGTAACCCATTTTCACATAATAGCTGAATGTATAAACAATGACTTAAGACAGAGTCTTAATCACGGTGCATGACCCAAGACCCAGTCTTGTCCACAACTATATGAATCATCACATCACATATAGAGCATACAAGCAGCATAAGAGTTAGAGTTACAGTACGCGTCTGTACCTTCATTGACGATATCGTGTACTTTCGTCGAAATATGGTATGTTTGACAGCGATATGTTGGCGGTACGACAGCGAAAACAGCGGTTCGTGTTTTAGATATCCTATAAGGATTATATCACAAATATGAATATTTAATATCATAATAGGCATTTTAGGTACAAATTACCATTTTGCCCTTAGTTTGATTAGTCGGTAGAATTTTGCCAGAGCTTCGCTACTTTGACTCTAATCTTCCAAAATTTTGCCGTATCTCTTTCTCCATCATATTTTAAAAATAAATACCATATTTAAACTTAAGCATGATATCAACAACATAGTGGAAGACTAAAAGATCAAACTAACATTTCTACCATAACTACCGAACGAAACTAGAATCTTAAGACTAGGGACCGAAGAACTTACCCAGAACCTTGCTACTCCTTCCTCTGAGCTCCTCCCTCTCTCTAACATCTCTCTAGATTTTGAACTAGGCAAGTGAATTGGTGAGAAAATGAAGGAGAATGAGAGGGTTATTTATAGAAAAAGGCAATGGCATTTTGGTAATTCCTTTGAACTTTGTCTGATCAGTTTCTGACCGTCGGATTGCACTTCTTTAAGGTGGCAAGATCTTGGCCATACACCTTACTATGCTGACCTCATCCTATGTCACCAAGGTGATGTCACCAATTTGCTCAAGAAGCTTTCTACCGATAAAGTCCCTGTTCGGTGTTCTAATCGCGTAATCTTGAGAAATCTCAAAATTTTGGGAACATAGCCCCGACGATCTTTTCTTTCTCTTTTAAGATACATGGGTTATCTAAATTTTTGATCTCATTAAGGACATTCCGTTGCCTGCCGAACATTTTCGGACAACCGCTGTCGGTTACGGAAATAATTTCGGAGATAGCCTACTTTGAGATAAAAATTCACTTGTATATAATAAGTCCTTATTTTAGATACTTAGTTCACATATTTTGAGATAGGATTTATTTTCTATCAGTTCTCCTCTATCCTATTTGCTTTTTCTCAAAATATCTCACTTTATATTATTATTATAATCATAAATATGTAGATATTATTATTTTGCTACTACTACACACACATGCACAACACTTAGACACAGACACTCACAACTCTCCACATCTCATAACACTCACACACCACACATCTCACACACACAAATTTCGGTTTTTCTTCTTTATTCATGTCTAAACAATTAGCCATTAATTATTTAACTAATCACTTACTAATTGTTGACAATTTTCTTAATTAGTAATAATTATTATCTCACAACTATTTTACTTACATTGGTATTTTATGTCCCATGTAATATATCAAAAATCACGGAGTCAATTTTGGTTTCAGAATACTTTTTAATTTTTCTTCTTTTTATTTTCAAAGGAAATAATTTATTAAATTGTCTAAATTAAGGACAATATTCTTTCTAATTTTTAATAATTATTTTATTGCCCTTTAGAATTTATCACAATTCTTTTTAGGATGTTTTATGACCCTAAAATGCATTTTTAAGCCTTTTTGACACTTAATTTTCTTTATCCCTCCTAATTTCATGAGAAATCAAGGTAATTATTATACTAATTTTTGAGACCACAAATTCACCTATTTTTAATAGGTATTATTTATCAATATAATTATCTGGGTATTACAATACCCTACACTCATCTATATTTATCCAGCGAATTCACCCAAATCTCCAAATATATAACAGTTCACGTCATGCAGCAACTAACACCATGGGAAAAAATAAACTTAGACGCTACCCCTGTTTTCCGTTCAGTTTTCATCAAGGCAAGGCTTTCATCATGTACATCTAAGGCTTCATACTCGATGGGAAAATGACAAAAGACTTGAGGAAGAGACGCAAGACATCTTACCCTCATTGATTCTGCTGAATGACGAGATTAGCTTTCTGGTTATTCTCCTATGTTTTAGCAACACGAGCAGAGAAAGTTGGTCTTGGTTTTGACTCTCTCTTTTACTCTGCGTCTCTCTCTCTCTCTACTCAAGCTCAGTCCCGTTGTGTTCTTTGTTGAGGCAATGGGATTGAGTACAGCAAATGGATGATGATTATATATGGAAGATCCAGTCCGGAGGAAATGGGAACCGATGGGTATATGACGCTGGGCCAAAGACGCTGGAGAAGTATGGCGTTGTGCAACTCTGATCGTACGTGAACGATACTGCTTCTCTGATTACGTGATTAATGCTATGATCTTTTGTGCTTGCGTGTTGTGTTGTTTTATCTGATATGTGTATTTTTTTTTCTCCTACGTTTTGGTTTTAGTTAGGTTGGGGTTGAAGGGTGTTTGGGCCTAATGTCACGATGGAATTGATTATACAATGGGCCTAGAGCAATGCATCTGATATATTTTCTTGCTTGCTGTGTGTTTTTTTTTTTTTGCAATTAAATTTAATGGAAATTATTGGATAAAATTTTATTTTTAATTTCCAATAATCAATATTAAAATGTTTAGGCCAAATTTTGCAACCTAATTGTCCATGAATTATTGAAGTTTTAAATCCCCAAGGTTTGGGATATTACACTGAACTCATCTCTTATTTTGGCAAATATTTCCGACCAAGGTGAGTTACCCAACTCCATTTTTATCCTCAATATCTTCTATTGCTTCTATTGTTATTGTTTAGGAAGTGCTAGATTGTTAATTTCTTATTTTGAGAAAAAGAGAATCTTAGGTTAATTATTTTTTGTAGATTTTCAACAAAAACGAATTGGTGGTCACTCTTATGAGTGAAAGATTGAATAAAAAATCAATGAGGGAGAACCAAAATGCAATTTGCTTTCTTTCTAACAGACATTTCTAACACCGTTAGGCTTTATTTAGTAGTTTTTAACTTTGGGACTAACAAATCTAACGGGAGAAATATAAGACCCAATAAAAAGGGAAATAAAAGCTTAGGGGTCTAATTCAAATGTGATGAAAAATATAGGACATGCTAATATATTTTCCCAAAAACATAAACACAAATGAAGAAATCCACAACCAATATAATCAACTTAGAAAATTTCAAATTTCAAATACTTTATATATTATTACATCATATATAGAATCACTCAAATTTACAAGATTACTTGGGGAAAAAAAAATCACAAGGTTAAAGAAACAGTAGCTTAAATTTGATTTAACAATTATTCAACTAGTAGTGTCTCAAGCATTTTCCATAAACAAAGACTTGATTTTTCTCAATGATGCTACAACATCAATCATAGTAAGTCTTGCCTCTGGTAATTCAGTGGAACAATGTAATGCTAACTCAAAAATTGATGACATATAAGGTAGTATATTATTAGTATTTTGATTTTCTATATGTAGCAAATTGACATCTATAATATTCATGATGGAATGTGGTGTGGAGTTGCTCACCCAATCTTTCAAACTTAGTCCTTAAACAAACATTTCATCCGTTGGCTTCTTCCTTGTAAATATTTCCATTAGCAAAATCCCATAACTGTACACATCTCCTTTGGTGGAAACAACTCCTTTCGATCCAAACTCTATATGTCATATGAAAATTATTAGTAGAGAAGGTATTATATGAATAAGGTATATTAGTGTTTAACTTTTCTTTTGTATCATTAATTCAAATCTTTACACATGAAGATGACAAATATTTGCTAGAAGATGAATAATATAAAATTATATTTTAAAAAGCATAACAAACAAAAGAATATAGAAATATATCCAAAATTTTATTATTAAGTCATTACCTGGTGCTATATAGCCAATTGTTGCCAAGGTTTTGGTATAAATTTCCACTTGCTTTTCACCAAACAATTTAGCAATACCAAAATCACTAAGATGAGCCACCATATCTTCATCCAACAAAACATTGCTTGGTTTCACATCACAATGAACAACTAGTGTAGAAGAACCATGGTGAAGATACTCCAAAGCAGCTGCCACATCAATCATTATGTTCAACCTTTGCAAGACATTTAAATAATAGTTATCAGAGTATAGCCATCTATCAAGACTCCCATTTACTATGAATTCCATTATTATAGATTTGAAATGACCATTTGAGCAACTACTGATGATCTTAATGAGATTGCGGTGGCGTAAATGACACATGGTAGAACATTCAACATCAAAACTTCTTGATGCTTCTTCAATCTCTAAGTTAAACACTTTGACAGCAACTGTCTTTTTACTTGGAAGAATTGCTTTATATATTGATCCAAAGCTTCCAGAACCAACAAGATTACTCTCATCAAATCCATTTGTTCCCCGTAGAAGCTCAAAATAGGATATCCTAATCGGGGTATCCAAAGTTATTAAATCCCCCTTTGTTGAATTTTTATCATCATCTCTGTTATTCTTTAGAACCACAATGGCTAAAACAATCAACATGGCAACAATGGTAGGCAATAAGCATTTTATCATTAGCATCACTTTATTTGATATGTGCTTGTTACCTTTCCTACATGGTTGGACTTTTAGTTGGGATTTCCCACAAAGATCTTTATTCATCATAAAAGATTGAGCAGTAAAATTTTGAAAAGGGCCACCATTTGGAATCTCTCCATGTAGCAAATTGAAGGAAAGATTGATGTATTTAAGATAGAGTAATGACTCTAAGGACTTTGGAATCACGCCAGACAAATAATTATGGGAAAGATCCAGGGACTCCATGCTTACCATGCCACTAAGCGATTCAGGAATAAGCCCTTCTAATTTGTTTTCAGCCAAAGATAGGGTTTGCAAAGTTTGCAAGCCACCAATAGTTGTAGGGATGCTTCTTGAAATTTGATTTCTTGACAAGTTCAACAGTATAATTGCCCTCAAGTTTGATACCTCTGGTGAAATTATTCAATTCAATACATTGGAGAATATGTCTAAAACCATGATATCTTTAAGACTCCAAATAGAAGAGGGTATTTGAGAAACCAATTTGTTAAAGCTCAAATTCAAGTCTTGCAAAGAAGTATTCCCGAGACATTCTGGAACCACTCCTGAAAACATGTTCTTATCAAGATGCAACGCACCTAGACTTTTAAGTTGGCAAAGTTCCTTTATAATGAACCCTTGCAGTCTATTATTGCTAAGACTTAAACGTTGAAGGCTATGTAATTTGTTAAGTGTATTAGGAATCAACCCACTCAAGTGATTCTCATCCAAATACATGTCCACCAAGTTTGTTAAATTTCCAAGTACATTGGGTATGGCTCCATTAAATTTATTTGAGAACAAACTTAATGCAATGAGTTTAGAAGCATTTGATATGCTGCTTGGAATTTGTCCAGTTAGTTCATTTGCCCCCAACCTTAACTCCTTCAAGTTGGGAAGGCTAATTCCTAAATATGATGGGAGAACACTGGAGAGGGAATTATCACGAAAGCTCAAGATTGTCAATGTTGAAATGTTGAATATGTTGGAAGGGATAGATCCTTTCAAATAATTGTCAGGCAAGTCTAAGACATTAAGTTTATCAAGTTTGCCTATGTCTTTAGGTACAAAAACTGGATAGAAAAAAAAAAAGTTGATGGAAACCACGATTTTCATATACAAAGAATATATACACATAAATTTATTTCTATTATTATTTGAAGTCTTTGTAAAATTTTTAAAGAAAACATGTTAGAGAAATCATGAACTACCCATGAGATGCCATGGTCATTGAAGATTTGTTTGAAAATGTAAAGTTGTTTATGTTGTAATTTTTGAATAACTATTTAATAGGGAAACAAATGCATTTGTAAACCAGAAAAGCTAGGAACAATTGAAAAAAATTGATAAAAGAAAATTCAATAGGAAAAGATGGCGGATAAAAGAAAAGAGTTTAACTTGATAGAATATCCAAATGTGTGTATGACATGTGAGCACATTATATATGATGTTGCATTATTTGGTTGAACATGGTATATTGATATGGTATAGAGTACTTAAAAAATTGTTTTCTAACATTTACATATCATGTGTGATCCTATCCTTCTGTCATTTTAGTTTTGCCAATAATTCATGATATGTTTCGATATTTTGGGATTGTAAATTAGTAACTATATTTAAAAACTATGATTAATGAAATAATGAAAAACAAAATCTCTTTTTAAATTCATTTTCTATCAGAGAAAAAATGATTAAAAAACAACGAAAATAAAAAATAATTGAAAGGCTATTTTGAGATATGAACCGATTTATTTATAAATTTTTTAAGTTTTAGGAAAATTTATTATATCATGTACCTAAGCTTTTAGAAAAGTTTTAAATAATTCATCTTTATAATGACACTAATTGAGTCACGTGTGGGTCTTAAATGGCCAAACAATTCTAATAAGTAACTCTAGAATTGAGGAGTGACATTTTCAATGTATACGTCAGTAAATCTCCTAAAAACACCCCTCACATAAACATATTGGTTGTTCCTTTTTATTTATTTACAATAATAATTTAGGTTTTGTTTTGTTTTTTTCATCTTTTCCAGTCTTCTAATTACTTTTTAGAATCAATATTTTGTTTACTGTACATTTGTTAATTCCTAAGTTTTAATTTTTTTTAAGAAAATCCTAAATATAATTTAAATTTCAATTAAACAATATAGAATTGTTACAAATTATACATATAATAAATAATAAAGAACATAAAATTAAAGTTATTAAGAGATACATAATATCTTTGAAAAAAAAGTATTGGTGGCCATTATGTACGGTTTAAGCTTTTAATGTCTTCGAATAGTATATAATAATTTCACTTATCTATGTTACAAATATCATGAGGCTCCATTGGTTCCTGATCTTCACTTTATTTGTTATTTCACATAAATGAAATGATAAAAACCACAATTTAATTTTATAGAAAAATATTTAAAAAGAAAAGAAAGCACACAAATAAAGTACGTACCTGTAAATGAGTTATCACCCAAATATAATTCTTTTAAAGATGTACAGTTGCTTATTGATTTTTGAATGCTTCCCTCAAATTGATTAGTATCAACATCAAAGACTTCAAGTAAAGGGAATTGATGGCACATTTCTTCTGGCAAATTACCCTTTAAATGATTGCCGCCAACATTAACATATCTCAAAGAGGGCATGTTCCAAAGGAAAGAAGGAATCCCACCTATGCAAAAAATACAGAATATTTGTTTGTTGGTAGCTAGTATGTCTAGGAATTTCCTTAATTCACACACAACCATATAAGTAATACATGAAATTTTGTTAATTAGAGGTTTAAAATAATAGACTATAATTTAACTTTTGTCAGAAATCAATTTAAATGAACAACCAGGTTATCAATTACCAATTGGAAATTAATACTCTTAAAAGATATGCTAAAGAGAGATTATAGAATTAATTTCTCCTATATAAAATGAACAACCAAGTTATTTATGTTTTGCATTAAATCTATTTATTATTTACAAGACTCTAACTATAAAATTTGGCTATGAATTCATCATAGACTGAAAAGGCTAAAATTTTAGTTTTTATTTAAGGAATTTAAATACTTTTAGTTACACATCCTGAAGGTCATATAGTATATATAAAAATAAGATTTTTGTTTTAAAATTAAGAGATGTGTAGATTGAATAGACCTGTAAGAAAATTCTCTGACAGATCTAATTCCTCCAACAAAGTCTCATTACCAATTGATATCAGAATTTCACCTGTTTCAATTTACAAAATCAACAAGATATATCAAAGTAAGTTAATAGTTAAAAGGCTTTGGCATTGATCTTTAATATTATTATGCCACATCAAATATTGATAGGTCATGAAATTTTTTCAGACCAATTTTTTAAAGGGCTCCATGTTATTTTTAATCACCTAAAATTATCTTTTTCTTTCTTTCCCTCTTATTAAGATTTTTTTTTTCTTTTTTTTTTTTACTATGAGCACAATTTGACAAGCTTCTTACAGTTTTTTTTTTTTAAATGAATGAAAAAAAAAATGAAAAGCAAAATCTCTCTTTAAAATTATTTTTCACGGGATAGATTAAAACAAACACACGCAACGTATAATTAGTTCAATCATATAATTAAAATCCTTACCTTGAAAATTGTTGTTGTCAAAATATAGGAGTAAATAAAAAAATTAGTTTTCATGTTTTTATTCTCGCGTGGTCCCATCAATTCATAATATTATCTCTTTTATTTTGAGGTTATAATCACAATCTATATGTAAGTACCATTTATGAATGAACAATATATGAATGAAATGAAATGAAAAGATTAAAAGAAAAAGAAAAAGAAAAAGAAAAAGAAAATAAAAATCTCATTTCAGTTTTACTGTGGTGGAGATAATTATATAAAAATATTATAGAAAATCATAGAATAGTAGTCTCATGCTTGCTAATATGTACAATATTAATGAAAATAAAAAAAATAAAATCCCATTTTAATTTATTTTTACTATAGAAAAATATTAGAAGAAAAGAAAAGAGTGACGATAAAAAAATAGCAGTCTCATACTTGTAAATAAATTCGGCCTCGAATTACAATTGATTAACATCAACTACTTGTAAAGAAGCTTAATAGACTTTAAAAGAAAAATAAAATGGCTCATAATATTTCATAATATGTTTAATGTAAAATTATAAGACCCAGTTGACTGACTTGTAGAGATTAAAAAAACTAAATAAAGTATTTAATTATTGTATATGATACTTGAGCTATCTAAATGTTGGATTTTGGGCTCTCTTTCCTATGTGGAGAAAAGCCCAATTTGAATTACCCAAATTTTATATATTTCCTATTTTATGAGAAGAAAAGAGGGGGGGGGGGGGGGGGGAGGAGGAAAAGAGTGAGAGAATGATTAAAAAAAAGGAAAAGAAAAGTTTCCTAATTTTTGTGAAAAAAAATATTCTCTCAGAGTTTCTTAATTTTGTGGCTGTGTCTTCCTTATTTAAGTGGAGAGAGGGCATATCATTCAATAATGTCTTATGAAATAATGGAATAGAAGTTAAGACAATGATATATATAGTTAAAACTCTTACCTTGTAAGTTGTTGTTCGCAAGATATAGCCACTGGAGTTTGGTCAAATTTCCAATGTCACCTGGTATTTTTCCGCTGTCAAATCTATTATCACCCAATTGTAACTCTACTAATTCTTTGCATTGATGCCAAATGGAGGGTATTTCGCCAGACAAATCATTTCCATCCACATAAAAAATTTCAAGTTTTGGAAGTCCATAACACACATTTTTTGGGAGACTACCAGATAATTGATTTTGTTCAAAAGCAATCTCTTGTAGCACTGAAGTGTTAAATAATGAAGATGGTATAGAACCAGTGATTTGATTCCCTCCAAGATACAATATCTTCAATTGTGAAAGATCACCAATTTCATTTGGGATGCCTCCTTCAAATATTAAGGGGGTGGGAAAGAAAATAATGTCAATAACAATTTGTTACGTGTCACAAGTTATTAGGTACATGAGATAAATTAATATTTTGTAGAAACACACAAGACTTGCACATTTTTTTAAGACATGACACAAATATTGGTAAATGATAAAACACAATAAAAGGTATAGCCCTTTTAATTCAGGTGGGCTAATAACCATAGATTAAATCAACTGGTTGTGTTTGGTGGAGAAATTTTGATATGATTAAATTTAAGAGACAAATTGAAATCAAATTGGGCCTTCCTTTTCATCATTCTTATCAAAACACATGTTTCTTGGGATACTCCTAGAAAAAATCTTTTTGTTGACTCTACAAACTTTTTAAAAATAATAATTACTAACAAATAACGAAATTAAAATATAAAGTAGACTGTACAAATCAAAATTAAACGTTTGGGACATGTTGGTTGTAAAGTTTATTCAATATGAAAAAAGACAATACAAGTTTTTTATATTTATTATCTTAGTAATCCAATGACATGATCATGTATCATATTTTTAAAATATTATCAATTAACTATAAATCCATATGAAATTAATAGGACAAATATCCATGTGTGATTGGAGAATTTGACATAATAGATATAACGAACTTGAGTTAAGTATTTTTCCTTTGAAAAGCCCTTCAAAAAAAAGTTCTTAGTGATAGAATAATAAACCTTTATTTTCAAAGACTGATGATAAGCCTTTAGATCCACTTGGACTAACTCATATTATAACAATAATTTTTCTCACATTGTGTGACTACATAATTTGTTTTTAAAAAAATTTTATGATTTTTTCCCTTCGAAAAAGAGTAGAAAAAATATGACAAAAAATAATGAAGAAAATTCATAAAAGTTCCAAAAATAAATAAATAAAAAACAATCAAGACAAATTCATATTCCTTGAGGATAAGATCATTTTAACCAATTACACTTGTTTAGAACAAAGAAAAATGTCAACATTGAAAATAATCCAAAACATACCTGACAAATTGTTATAAGACAAACTTAATAACTCAAGCGAAAATAAGTTAGCAATGGTCTGGGGAATGAATCCTGAAAGTTTGTTTTCGGAAAGTTGTAAAATCTTCAATCGTTGAAGTTTGTCCACCTCTAACGGAATGGTTCCTTCAATAAAATTAAATTTCAAATCTAAAGTCTCCAACCTTGATAGATTGAATAGAGATAGTGGAATAACTCCAGTAAGACTATTATTTTGAAGATCTAGATTCTGAACTGAAGTTAAATATCCCATCCATGCTAGAACTTGCCCATCAAAGTCATTGTAGCTCAAGTTGAATAGTTTCAATCTATGCAATCGAACCAACTCTTCTGGTATTTGACCATAAAAATTGTTGTCACTGAGATCAAGTTCAGCAAGGAATGAGAGATTTCCTAGTTGTGGAGATAAGGAGCCCTTAAGACCCATGTCATGAAGATTCAAGGATTGGACCCTTCCATGACGAGTATTGCATGTGACACCAATCCAATTGCATGGAGAAGAAGAGATAGACCAATGAGCTAAGAAATCATATGGATCTGAAGTGATAAAAGATTTAAGGGCAAGCAGTGCAGATTTATCAGTACTGATGTTTGTATCAGTCCAAGCTAAGGAGGCCATGAAGCAATGAAGTAAGAGCAGAAAAACAAAGGAAGAAGGCTTTCCCATGATGAGCATGCAGACTTATCAGAATTTCAAATCTTCAACCTCGAGCAATTAACACACGTCGTTTTATATTTCTCCGGTTCCAAAATATTTTTTTGCTGCATTATTTTATTAATGGTCAAGTATGGCGGCGAATGATAAGAAGCTTGTCCCTTGACTTGATTACGTGTTGAAAAATTTCACTTTCGCGCGGACCACATTTTCATTTATGGTCGGGTCTTGTAGGCCATCAAGAGCAAACAGTACAAGGACATTTTCAGAGCTTTCTACCATAAACAATAACAAAACACACACACAGAGACATATAAACAATATATATGTTTCAAATCGATATGATATATTTTTTTTAGAGCAGTTTGATTTAAGTGACATCTGACCCTTTCTTAAATCTTGGTTTTAGTAGGAGGTCCCATAAATATATAATAGGTACACCGTACCCGAGTCCCTTTTCTTCCAATGATGGTAAAATAATAATAATAATAATAAAACTAAGGTTAATAAAACTACGGGAAAATTAAATTGATAATTTCATATTTAAATTGATAATTTCAAATTTAAATATTTTTCTAAACATGAACTTGTTAAGATGAAGATGGTCATGTTGAGTAAGTCTGAATTCGTTGCCCAATACTAAATGGCATATGCAGGGTGCAGCCAACCAAAAAATGATTTGACCAAACTAGGGGGCTAATAATGTAAACGTGTTAAAACTTATAGTAATGGTCTACGTTCTCATAAAAGAAAAATTAAAAAAGGATACAATGTAAATTTGTTCTAAAAATTTTCGCTAAGGAATATTAATATTACTTCAGAAGATTTCTTAAGTTTAATATTTATCCCGAAAGTATTAAAATAAAGCGATATAATCCATTTTCATTAAAATAAAGTGATATAATCCGTTTTCATTAAAAATGTCCTTGTACTGTTTGCTCTGAGGGTGTGAAAATACATTTGTGTTTTGGTCAAAGAAGTGTCCAATAACAAGTGTTTTTTTAAAGTGTAAGAGTGACTATGTTAAGTTTGATTTTTTCCCCCTGCCTGGACAATGTCGTAACTTTCAAAGATGCGAAAATACACATATATTTTGACAAAAAAGAGTTTCCGATATCAAATGATTTTTTTATGTGTAAAAATACTGTTAGACTATTAGTTTTATTTATTTATTTTTTTTTTTGCTGAATGGATGATGACGTAGCTTTCTTTTGTTTCTTTTCTTTGTTTGAATTTTTTTATTAACAATATTTATTATTATTATTATAATATAATATAATTAATATAAATAGAATATAATTATATAATTAATTTTTATTTCTTTTTCATTTTTGAAATATTGAAAATTGAATATAAATTTTGATTTCTAATTTATTTATATTTCTAATTTATATATTTAATATATCTATATTGAATTTGATAAATTTAGAAATATATTTATAAAATATATTTATAATTTTTAAATTTATAAAATTTAAAATTGAAAGATGAAAAATGGGTAATAAGAATATTTCAAAATCAAGTATAAGCAAGGAAAACACAGAAAAAAATAAAATAAAAGATATAGTTTAAATAAATAAATAAACTAAAGATATTAAGCATAAAAAGAAAGAACTTTAAGATAACTGTATTTTTCATTTTTGTGAATTCAATTAAAAAAAAGATCAAATTAGGTTAATATTAGTACGGAAAAAATATTAGGATTCAATTTCTATTTTAAGTTGTTATTGTTGTTGTTGTTGTTGTTATTATTATTATAATAATAATGATTTTTATTTAATTAATTGTATTTTTTATTTTTTTGAATTCAATTAAAAAAATCAAGTTAATTTAATATTATTAAGTATTTAGATTCAATTTAGATTGTAAGTTTATATTATTATTATTATTATTATTATTATTATTATTATTATTATTATTAAAATAATAATGAATTTTTATTTAACTAATATTAAATTTTTTTTATTTAATTAATATTAGTAAGTTAATAAGAAATCAAAATAAAAAAACAAAAAAAAAACTTGGTATTGAACACTCTTTTGACCAAACCACGTATGTATTTTTACACATTTAAAAGTCAAACTTAACAGTTAAACAGTATTTTTACATCTAATTTGTAATCATATAGTCACTTTTACACGTCAAAAAAGCACTTGTTGTTGGGATCTCCTTGAGGTAAAACCATGTACATTTTTACACCTTAACCCTTTTTTAAAATAAAGCTTGCGTGGATGCATTGTTCCTTCAATTATAAATGCATTTCGTTTTTTGTTATTGGTGAGATAGTTATTCCTTTCTGGACATTTATAGTTTTGTGGATATTAGAGTTAGGCTTGGATCGATGTGCTAAGAAAGACCCTGAGCTCTAATCGCATCAAATGTGAAGTCTCATATCTACAGGGTGGGGTGTAATGGATTGACAAGAGCTCTTAAGACTTGGACTTATCCCTCAGGTCCAAGGTTCGAGCTCTTGGGAGGCGCTCTTGGGAATTTATTTCCAAGGGACAAATTCCCAAGAGGGGGGAACAATACCTGCTCACTGTGGTGAGCCGGCCATAACCCACGTTGCGGTGTGGGGGCCGTTTCTTATAATGAACCTTGATTTAAATGCGGTTGAGCGATCCTCTTCGGGATTCGTAAAGTTTTTTTTTTAATTCCATTGTGTGTACAGATCCCAACAGTGGCATCAGAGCCAGATCAACAGAGCGTTTAAATTGGGTTTTCTATATGCGTGTATATGTGATGTATATGTTTAAACCGAATGCTGTAAGCATATAAATTGATAATTCACATTAGGGTTTCTACGAATAGCTAGTCCGTTATTGCGGCCATTTCTGAATTGTTTAGAATGGTAGATGATCACGCTGAATCATTGATGACATTCGCGCATAGGTCGTATTCTGAAATGTTCGGAATGAACGATCATGCTCGGATTTAATCTAAGATAAATTAAATCTATAAGCTTATAATTTGAATTAAACAAATATATTAGATTAGATATGTTTGACAAATTTAATTAATATATTATTTTAATTTTATACCATATTATATGATATTATAATATAATATAAATTCGAAAGTAATAATGATATTATTTATAGATAATAATATTATTATATTTAATATTTAATTTATTTGATAAATTAAATAACTATAATAAATTGAGATATTGTATCTCAAATTTGATTTTCGAGATATAGTATCTCAGATTTAATTAAATTGAGATATAATACCTCAGATTTAATTGAATAGAAAGATATCATATCATAGATTTAATTTATCAAGATAAATTAAATCAATAAGCTTATAATTCGAATTAAACAAATATATTAGATTAGATCTGTTGGATAGATTTAATTAATATATTATTTTAATTTTATACCATATTATATGATATTATAATATAATATAAATTCGAAAGTAATAATGATATTATTTATAGATAATAATATTATTATATATAGTATTTAATTTATTTGATAAATTAAATAACTATAATAAATTAAGATATTGTATCTCAAATTTGATTTTCAAATAAAGATATAGTATCTCAGATTTAATTAAATTGAGATATAATATCTCAGATTTAATTGAATAGAAAGATATCATATTTTAGATTTAATTTATCAAGATAAATTAAATCTATAAGCTTATAATTCAAATTAAATAAATATATTAGATTAGATTTGTTGGACATATTTAATTAATATATATTATTTTAATTCATATTCGAATTTCAAAATTAATTGGATTAATTTTGAATATTTTAATACGGCTCATTAGGGTTTTAGAAACTCTATAACAGATATTAATCTAGTTGTATTATAAAACGGATAAATAAGAAAGCCGTGACTAGCTGTTTGTAGCGTGAAAATTTAAATTATGATATTATATTATATATATTATCTAATATACTATATATTAGATGATTTTAATCATTAATAATATTTTATTTCGTAATTGTATGAATTCATATCTGTTGTAATTTGCCTTTCAAATGTTGTTTGGGTATGGTGAATAACATGGCTCATAGAGTTTTGCAAGTGTTGTAAATTTAAATATGGCTTGCGAGCCGCGCCTCTCTCTGAATATTTTTGATGTATATTCTTTTCTTATCTCACTCCCCTCATATGTGAAACGAGGTTTCTCCTTATATATTTTCTTTTATTATTTAGAGAAGTCCTCCCATTGGCTTGAGAGGATTTAAGGTTAGATGAGCCATGTTGTGTCACAGTTTTAATTTAGAATTTTAATTATGTTTTGATTAGATCACTCATAATTAATTTAGAATTTTAATTATGTTTTGATTACATCACTCATAATTAAATTCTGAGTTTTAATTATGTTTTGATTAGATCACTCATAATTAATTTAGAATTTTAATTATGTTTTGATTAGATCACTCATAATTAATTTAGAGTTTTAATTATGGTTTGATTAGATCACTCATAATTAATTTAGAGTTTTAATTATGGTTTGATTAGATCACTCATAATTAATTTAGAGTTTTAATTATGATTTGATTAGATCACTCATAATTAATTTAGAGTTTTAATTATGATTTAATTAGATTACTTCTGATTAATTTAGAGATTATATGAGATACAATAGTGATTGCATTCATATAAGTTGAATTAATAGGATTAATTAGATAATACCCTCTAAATAAAATCTTAAGTCATAATGCCATCAATAAATGAATACTTGTCAAAACCTAGATAACCAATTTGTATGTTACACCAAAGTAGATGCATTTGAGTTATCTTGGTGAGACAAGAGTGAGTAACGGTGATACTCAACATTCATTATTGTGTTGACTTAATTGAGATTATCAAAACAGTTTTGGATCTCAAGGCATTAAATGGGATTAAAAGTGCCGGTCATATGATGATCAAATCCCATAAAGATCTAAGAGTTACATGTGATATAATTGGCAAAGGGGTTGCCTACCTAAATAACTTAATTTTAAGTGTTCTGCCAAAGCAGACTTAAAATTAAGCTAAATATGGATCTTAGCCCACTAATTATAATGAGGGTTGTTAATTCAGTGGGAGATTATTAATTAACTTTACATATTTTTTATTTGTAGAATCATGTCGACTAGTAACACCGCAACACTATCACTGCAATCAGTCCTTGAGAAGGAAAAATTTAATTGGACAAACTTTCTTGATTGGTTCAGGAACTTGAGAATTGTTCTCAAGCAGGAAAGAAAGGCTTATGTCCTCGACCAACCCATTCCTGAGGATCCTGCAACCAATGCTCCAAGAGCTCAAAAAGATGCTTACACGAAGCATCAGAATGACTCTGTGGATGTAGGATACTTGATGCTTGCCACCATAGTTCCAAAACTCCAAAAGGTTTTAGAACATATGGAGGCTCTTGAGATGATTGTACATCTCAAGGAAATGTTTCAGCAACAGGCAAGGCAAGAGAGGTATGAGACCACTAAGGCCTTACATTCTTGCAAGATGGCTGAAGGTGCATCAGTTAGCTCTCATGTTTGATCACCTTGAAAGGCTTGGATTTCCCATAAGCCAGGAGTTAGTTATAGATATGATCTTGAACTCACTACCAGAAAGTTATGACCAATTTGTCATGAACTACAACATGAACAACATGGAAAAATCCATTTCTGAACTGCATGGGATGCTCAAAATAGTCGAGCAGAGCATTAAGAAGAAGCCCAACTCTGTTTTGATGGTTCAGAAAGGAAAGGGTATGAAAAAGAAAGGCAAGCGCAAAAGAAAGGGTAAAGGCTCAACTGGTGAGACCAATGAGTCAAACACGCCTGAATCTAAGTTTGCAGCCAAGAAGGCAAAGCCTTTGAAGGACAGGGTCTGCTTCTTCTGCAATGAACTTGGTCATTGGAAGAGGAATCGCAAACTCTACCTTGAAGATTTGAAAAAGAACAAAAAGGATGGCGAGGATATCGCTTCAGGTATCTATGTCATAGATATTCACTTTTCCACTTCCTTTACATAGGTATTAGATACTGCATGTGGATCTCACATTTGTACAAATGTGCAGGGTCTTAAGGACAGTAGAAAATTGAAGAAGGTCGAAGTTGACCTACGAGTTGGAAACCGAGCAAGACTTGCTGATTTAGCCGTAGGCACTTATGAATTAGTTCTGCCCAGTGGGCTTTTGTTAATTTTAAACAATTGCTTTTAGGTTCCTGCTTTGAGTAGTAACATTGTTTCACTTTCTTATTTAGATAAGGAAGATTATACTTCAATTACTAGAAACCGTAAATGTTCAATTTATCGTGTAATGACATTTTCTATGCTGATGGTGATTTGCATACTAGTCATTATGTACTTAATTTAGAATTTCCTAATAATGGACGAATCTATGACATAACTACTAAAATGTTCAAGTCAAGTGATTTGAATTCGACCTATTTATGGCATTATCGTCTAGACCATATAAATGAGAAATGCATTTCGAAACTCCATCAAGATGGATTTCTTGATTCATTTGATTTTGAATCATTTGATACATGTGAGTCTTGTTTATTAGGAAAGATAATAAAGGCACCTTTTACTGAACATAGTGAGAGGACCACGGATTTATTGGGCCTCATACATACTGATGTGTGTGGACTAATGAATATATCTACCAGAGGAGGTCATTTGTACTTCATAACATTTATAGATGATTTCAGTAGATATGGGTATATCTATCTAATGAAACATAAATCTGAATCTTTTGAAATGTTCAAAATATTCCAAAATGAAGTGCAAGATCAACTTGGCAAAACAATTAAAGCACTTCGATCTGATCGGGGTGGTGAATATTTGAGCCAAGAGTTCATTAACCATCTTAGGTGTTGTGGGATCATCTCACAACTTACTCCTCTAGGAACCCCTCAATGGAATGGTGTTTCTGAACGGAGGAATCGAACTCTATTAGATATGGTTAGATCTATGATGAGTTAAACATATCTTTCGCAGTCCTTTTAGGGCCATGCTCTAGAAACACCCGTGTTCACACTAAATCGTGTTCCATCAAAGGCAGTTGAAAAGACACCATATGAGATATGGACTAGGAAGAAACCTAGTTTGTCATTTCTTAAGATTTGGGGGTGTGAGGTTTATGTTAAACAACAAACCTCTGATAAATTATCATCTAGATCCTCAAAATGCCTTTTTGTGGGGTATCCTAACGAAACTAAGGTATATTATGTCTACAATCCCACGGATCACAAAGTGTTTGTTATCCGCAATGGTATCTTTTTGGAAAATGAGTTTATCTCTAAAAGAACCAGTGGGAGTAAGGTGAACATTGAAGAAGTTCGAGAGACACAAGACAATGTAGAACCACAGATGGAAAATGGAGAAGACTCACAAAAAGTTGTTGAGCCTACTCAAGTAACACAAGGCCCACAAAGGTCCGATAAAACACGACAAAAGCCTTAGAGATATGTATTTTTGACTACTAGAAGTCGTGATATCTTGCTCATTGAGCAGAATGAGCCAACTACTTATCGATAAGCTATAGTGGGACCAAACTCTGAAAGATAGCTAGATGCCATGAAGTCTGAAATGCAATCCATGTACGACAATAAGGTATGGACCTTAGTCAATCCACCTGAAAGTGTAAAAACCATTGGGTGCAAGTGGGTTTTCAAAGAGAAAACTGACATAGATGGCAAAGTAAATGTCTTCAAGGCACGGCTGGTTGCAAAAGGACTCACTCAAACTCATGGTGTGGACTATGATGGAACCTTTCCCCCAGTTGCAATGGCCAAATCAATTAGAATCCTTCTTGCCATTGCATCATATTATGACTATGAGATATGGCAGATGGACCTCAATACAGCCTTCCTTAACGGAAACCTGCTTGAGGATGTGTACATGACACAACTTGAGGTTTTTGTGCGTCCAGAGGACTCTGGTAAAGTTTGCAAGCTTTAAAGATCCATTTATGGATTGAAGCAAGCCTCTAGGAGTTGGAATCATCATTTTGATGAAGTAGTCAAAGAGTTTGGATTCATTCAAAATATAGATGAACCTTGTGTTTACAAGAAGGTTAGTGGGAGCACAGTTGTATTTCTGGTGCTTTATGTTGATGACATCTTACTCATTGGGAATGATATTCCTACCTTGCAGAGTGTCAAGTCTTTGTTAGGAAAGTCTTTCTCAATGAAAGATTTAGGCGAAGCCACTTACATCCTTGGGATTGAATCTATAGAGATAGATTCAAGAGGTTAATAGGCCTAAGTCAAAGCACTTCCATAGACAAGATACTGCATAGATTCAGTATGCAGGATTCTAAAAGAGGTTACATGTTTATGTCTCATGGCATTCATCTCAACAAGGATCTGTGTCCTAGGACACAAGATCAAAGAGACCTCATGAGTAAGATTCCATATGTCTCTGCCATTGGATCTATCATGTATGTCATGTTATGTACTCGACCAGATATGTCATTTTCCTTGAGTATGACCAGTAGATATCAACAAGATCCAGGTGAGGGTCACTGAATTGCTGTCAAGAATATCCTGAAGTACTTAAGAATGACTAAGGATGTATTTTTGGTATATGGTGGCTTGGAGAATGAGCTCTGTGTGACTGGTTACATAGATGCGAGTTTCCAAACTGACCTAGATGATCTAAGATCATAGTCAGGATATGTATTCCTATTAAATAGTGGTGCGATAAGCTGGAAGAGCTCAAAGCAGAACACTGTAGTTGATTTTACAACAAAAGCTGAGTATATAGCAGTGTCGGATGCAGTTAAGGAAGTCGTTTGGATCAGAAATTTTGTTACCGAACTAAGGGTGGTTCCTACTATCTCAAATCCAATAGACATGTTATGTGACAACAACGGGGCTATTGTGCAGTCCAAGGAGCCTAGGTCACATCAAAGGACCAAGCATATACTCAAGTGCTTTCATTTTATCAGAGAAATCAATGATAGAAGTGAAATAAAGATATGCAAAGTACTAGGAGAAGATAATGTTGCTGATCCTCTTACTAAGCCGCTTGCACAATCAAAATATGAGCGTCATGTTAAGACAATGAGAATTAGAGTAATTAATGATTGCACCTAGTGCAAGTGGGATTCTATTGGAAAGGCAAAATCATTGTACTTTAGACATTTATGTTATTTAAAATATTCTCTTTTAGTTATCATTTTATTTGCATGTTTATATTGATAACTATATCCCTGGATATATCTTATAGATTATCCTAAATGTCCCCGGTCGGTCTTCTAAGCGGGAGCAAAGATGAGATAAGACCAGTATGACTTTGATGAGGTATGGAGATACGAATCAAAGTCATGGGCACTTGTAAGAGTACAAGGTGCTGGACCGACCCACTATGAGAAAATTGCATGGATTTAGTCATAAGCTTATCTCATGTATAACTATGTCACAACGCCCTATGACCTGAGATCATCATGGATTCCTACATGATGAGTCATTGATCTTTGACCTAGTCAAAAGTTACCTTTGATCGAGTGATGATAAAGGCTTGGATCGAGATCAATGGTTTTCATGCAGAGGAATGTGAGTGGTGAAGATGGAATTTGTCCCTTTGTAGAGACATAATACTGAGCTCCTCGATGAGTGAGTCTAAGAAACGTATGACCATACTACAGTGGAAATGAGTTTCCATTTCAATTATTACACCACTCAAGAATCAAGAAAGCAATGGTCAAGAAAAGGAAGTTGACATTATCCATGTCTCATCCTTGGCCAAATTATTGCATGACAAAAGGGACGTGACATGGTTATACGATAGGTTGTATTGTATCATTGATCCCCATATGAATTGGGTGGTCGCAATGTCTTGCTAGAGGCCGCTTGCAACTTGTGGGCTAGTACAGTATTGGCCTACTGCCAATCTCATGTGGGCCTACAAGGTCGCACACAAGAATAGCCCAAAATTAGCAATAATGTCCAAATTCATTGAATCTTAGATATGTCTAAGAATCAATGAATACGTTTTATCTAGGGAGTATATATATATATATGATTGCACCTAGTGCAAATGGGAGTCTGTTGGAAATTATGCCCTAAGGTTAATCATTATACAACTAAAACTAATTGAGATATCGTATCTCGTATTTAATTTATGAAGATAAATCAATCATTTAATTAAATAGAGATATTGTATCTTAGATTTAAATTTTGAATTAAATATATCATATATTTGATTTAATTTAAATTGAGATATAGTATCTTAGTTTTAATTTATATATATATATATATATATATATATATATATATATATATATATTCTCAGATTTAATTTATAGAGATAAATTAAATTAGAAGGCTTTTAATTCGGATTAAATAAATAGATTAGATTAGATCTATCTGATAGATTTAATTAATATATTATTTAATCCAAATTCAAAATCTTGAATATTTTAATACGACCCAATTAGGGTTTTAGAAACTCTATAAAAGGACATTGATCTAGTTGTATTAAAGAAGAGAGAATAGCCGCAAAAGAAAACCCTAGAGAAAAGAAAAGGTGTAAGATGCAAAAAGTAAGAAGGCACTAGCACGTTAACGTTCGTGTTGAAAAGCTGTTTGGTGTAGATACCGGTAGAGGAAGGCGATTCGAAGAGTCAACTTCTGTTGATTGAGAAGGTAGCCCACTAGTTCAAATAGAATGAGACGCACACCAGCCTTTTGAAATGTACGATTTCTTATAATGAACCTTGATTTAAATGCGGTTGAGCGATCCTCTTCGGGATTCGTTAAGTTTTTTTTTTTTAAATTCCGCTGTGTGTACAGATCCCAACATCTTTTTCCCTTGAGTAACTACAATTTTATCTTTGTTGAATTGTTTCATTTATGGTCACTCTCATAGGCCCTACATAGAGAGAGTACTTCCAAAACAACGTTACTAGTTGGAAGAAACTTGCATGCATATGTTGTCGTTACCCTTCACACATACATGAAAGGAGTTGTTTTTAATTAAGAGTGCTAACATTTTAATTAGTTTTAATATAGTAAATGTTATCGTTTGGCCGTATGCTTGTACGTGTAGTTTATAAGTTTGTTATTAATAAAAGGAGTTGTTTCTACCAATGCCATTACCTCCATCCAAGATTATTATAACCATTTTTACAGTTTTATTTTCATACCTCTCCTGTCCCTTATTGTAAGCTTCAAATAACCAATTTGCAATGATTAAAAAAATAGTTCAAATTAGTTTAAAATAATAAATGTGTATTTTTTCCAACTATACATTTATTTGTAAAGACGCTAAGTGAGAAAGAATGTAATATCTCAGCACTTCATGTAAGAAATGTCTCATGTTGCTGTGATAAATGTATATGATTTAATAATTAATAAAGGGGCTAAATGACTATTGGTAAATGACTTTTGAGAAGAGGCTTCTTGACTGCTTGATGGGAGCAGTTATATCCCTAGGATGTACATGTCTTTTGGATAGGGATGCACATGTCTTTTGGATACAAAAGTTATTTAAAGGATAGAAACTTGTCCATTTACTCTCTGACCATAAGAGACGCATCTAGTTTTCTATCAAGAAGAGAGAGCGTGAAATGAAGGGTAAAGAGAATGATAAAGGTTTCAATTATCGTGTTGCAAGTTACATATTATGAAGTATCAACTCCGCAATTATGGATAAAGGTTAGTGCATCTTGACTAAAAATATTATAGTATTGTGAAAATCATGAGTTCTTAAGATCCTTGTTTATGTTCTTATTATTTGATGTTTAAGCATGAAATTATAGAAAAACTTACATGTGGCATCAAAGCTTTTGGTTTTAGAATTTATGGTTTTCCAATTATAAATCTTATATTGATACATAAATGATACTTTTGAATTTATTCTCGAATGAATTTGTTAATCTTCAAAAGTGTGTGAAATGAATTTCAAACAATTAATATTGGTTTGTTGAATCAAAAGTACACATATTATTGTGTTGTGTGAGATTCTAGTTTGAAATAGAAATGCATATGACTGCATTTATTTTTTTGCTTTATGAATTATTTAGAGTTTACTATGTGCCAAATGAAAGTATTTAGATAAAGGCTAGATTTTAAATTGGGTCATGAGAAAATAGTGGTTTTAGGTCTCAAAATAGGTTTCATTGAATAAATATTGAAAAGATAAAGAGATAGGCACCAAGAATGTGAAAAATCAATGTCAAGAATATCAATTATGGAGGAAATAAGAGTCAGGTCTGAAGGATTGACCTACAAATTCGGACGGGTCAGTGCAACCCAGCTGGAGGTTGAAGAAGATCTAAAAGGCATGTTGTTTTAGTTTAAACGGTGTCTTTCTCCCCTGTGACGGTTTGTTTTTAAATATATATAAGAAATAAATAAAGGAAAGCAAAGTGAAGTGTGGCTCAACGGGTAGAACGTTAGGCTTTAGGGTGTGACACATCCGTACGTCATGGGTTCGAATCCGCTGGGGTGCTTTTTGTACAGCACGTTTGTTTTTATAAAAAAAAAATACAAGGAAAGAGCCTGGGAGGAATCAAATAGGGGACATGATAGTTCAAGAGCGGATGCCTTAATCGCTGAGCTACTGGCACCTCTTTAGTGAGGCATGGGCCAAATATATTTTAAAGTATATTTAGCGTGGAGCTTTTTTGTTGGACTGGACCAGAATTGCTTGGGTTACCCGAAATTATTAAGAAAAAGGGAGAACAAGGAATGTTTTATGCTTAATATTTTTGGGCCGAAGTTGATTTAAAAAAATAAAATAAAATCTGTTCGGGTTGAATAGTTTTTGGCCTGTACGTTTTTTTAAAACTATTTTCTATTAGGCTGCACGTTTTCTTTTATGAAATTATGAAAGAAAAAAACGTTGGGTTCTAATTTTGGGTTGTTGCTAGATATTTTTTTTTAAAAATTGTTTTTCCCTTTTCTTTTTATTTTGGGCCAAATTTAGGCTCTACTTTGGATCATTTAGTTACCTATTATTGATGGCTTAGAAAAGGAACAATTTTTTTTTATTAATAGCCTATTATTATTGTTAAAGCGTCTATATATTGATCCAAAATATAAATTACTTAAATGTTGTGAATATCAATTGTATATTAAACATTTAAGTTTTGGAATTAATTATGGTGGATTTGTTAGTCATTAAAGTGGCCAAATTTTTATGAATTATTTTAATTCCAATTATTATTGTGATATTTCAAATTCCCCATAACTTTGATGCTATAAATTATGTTTATGTTGTGGGTGAATTAAAAGTTTGTTATTATAAGACAGTTATGAATCAACCCAAAGGTTGATTATTTGTCTTTATAATAATTAAACATAAATGTTGGTATTGTTCATATACTTATAGTTTTATTTAGACATCCAAAGATGATAAATATTTCTAGTTGGGATATGCATCAAGCTAAATTATATGAAATCTTTATAGCATCATTATGGTTGAATGTTGTATATTAGTGAGTCCCCAAAGGTGAACATTGATATTCATTGAATGAATTATGTCTGAATTTTTGAAGCATGTTAGTATGTGATATGTATGACTCAAAGCATTAATGTTAAATTGTTGTTCCTCATGTTATTGAACTACTTAATAATAATGGAGAACAAGAAATGAATGATATCACTACTCATGATGAGATTATTGTTAATGAATTGAATGAGCTCATTGCAGAAGAATCATAACAAATAGCATTAAAAGGATCTCGAAGGAAAAAGAGATCTGCTATTTCTAATAATTATGTGATACATTTACAAGAGTCTGAATTCGACTTGAGTATTTAGGATGATCCAGTTACTTTTTCACAAGCCATGAATAGTGAAAATGGTTAGATGCCATGAAAGATGAGTTGAAATCTATGGAACAGAATGATGTTTGGAACCTTATTGAGTTACCAGAAGGATGTAAGAGAATTGGTTGTAAGTGGGCCTTTAAGACCAAACGTGATTCTCATGGTAACTTGGAACGTTACAAGGCTAAACCAGTTGCAAAGGGATTTACTCATAAAGATGGCATTAACCATAAAGAAACTTTTTCACCAATTTCTAAGAATGATTCTCTAAGAATCATTATGGCATTAGTGGCTCATTATGATTTAGAGTTACACTAGATAGATGTGAAAATTGCCTAAGAAAAGGAAAGGAGCACTTGATGTGCAAATTAAAGAAATCAATATAGGACTTAAACAAGCTTTAAAACAATGGTACCTTAAGTTCAATGATACTATTGTTTTCTTTGGATTTAAAGAAAACACTATTGATTGGTTATATATCTGAAGGTCAGTGGGAGCAAGTTTGTATTGCTGGTTTTGTATGTTGATGATATCTTGCTTGCAACTAATGATCTTGGTCTTTTAAATGAGACTTGGAAGTTTCTCTATAGTATCTTTGAAACGAAAAGAAATGGAAGCAATTCCATATGCATCACTAGTTGGGAGTTTAACGTATGCTCAGACTTGTATGATACCAAATATTGGTTTTGCAATGTTGGAAAGCTGCAAAGAAAGTTTTGAGATACTTGCAAGGAACTAAAGGTTACATACTTACTAATAGAAGGTCTAGCAACCTTAAAGCGATTGGATAAGCAATCAGTAATTGCTGCATCCATTATAGAAGATGAATTCATGCATGCTTTGAGGCCATGGTTCAAGCTAAATGGCTATGGAATGTTATTTCAAGGCTTGGGTTAGTTGACAGTATAGCCAAGCTGTTGAAAATTTATTGTGATAATTCCATAGCAGTCTTCTTTTATAAAACAACAAGTATTCTAAATGTGCTAAGCAAATGGAATAGAAATATTTTGTCATTAAAGAAGAGGTTCAGAAACATAGAGTGTCAATATAACATGTTAGCACCAATATTATGATAATTGATCCCTTAACAAAGGGATTACCACCCAAGACATTCACCGGTGATATGTATAGTATGGGTATTATATTTACTAAAGAATGTTAAAAGTATTGTTATCTATTGGTCATTGACACTTTGAGCTCATTAGTATATATGTGTTTATGAGATTCTCTTGTTTTCAACTTTATATATGCATGCATAAATGATGTTGTTAGAAAATAGGATTTGTCTACTATGAAGACATTGTTGATGGACATTAAAGTTACTTCCATTAAAGTGTCATGCTAAGGAGAAAGACTAATAAAGTAGTACATGGAAGGGACTATATTGATATATTAATGCACAACAACCATGACTCGTATTAGTTTTATCCTTAACCATGACTTATGGTGGAACCAATATATATGAAATCTTTTAGCCAAGATTATGCGCAAAATTATTGTTATTTTGTTAAATCATGAAATGACATATATCACATGAGCCAAGTGGGAGAATGTAAGAAATGTCTCATGTGGCTATGATAAATGTATATGATTTAATAATTAATGAAGGGGCTAAATGACTATTGGTAAATGACTTTTGGGAAGAGGCTTCTTGACTGCTTGATGGGAGCAGTTATATCCCTAGGATGTACATGTCTTTTAGATAGGGATGCACATGTCTTTTGGATACAAAAGTTATTTAAAGGATAGAAACTTGTCCATTCACTCTCTGACCATAAGAGACGCATCTAGTTTTCTATCAAGAAGAGAGAGCGTGAAATGAAGGGTGAAGAGAATGATAAAGGTTTCAATTATCGTGTTGCAAGTTACATATTATGAAGTATCAACTCCGCAATTATGGATAAAGGTTAGTGCATCTTGACTAAAAATATTATAGTATTGTGAAAATCATGAGTTCTTAAGATCCTTGTTCATGTTCTTATTCTTTGATGTTTGAGCATGAAATTATAGAAAAACTTACACTTCATTCTTAATATTGTCCGCTTTGGGGTCCTATCATCCCTCACAATTTTAAAATGCATTGAGCAGGGAGGTATACAGACTTTCATAAGGCATCTTTTATTCTGCTCCCTAGCTAATGTGAGATATAACACTCCACCTACCTTTGGGCCTAGCATTCTCACTAGTACATCAACTTACATTGACTCGAGATTGATTCTAATACCAATTGTAACATCCAAATGTCTCGCTCTTGATATTGTCCACTTCGGGACTCTAGCTCATCGCCTCTCATGGTTTTAAAATGCGTTGAAAGGGGATGAGACTAGGGCTGGAAACAGGCCAGGCTTGACCCTTAACAGGCCAGGCTTGTTTTACAACATAGTGGCCTGAGCCTAACTGTGGCCTATTACAGGCCAATTTTTCGGCCTGAGCCTGGCTTGTTACAAGCCTGGCCTAGCCTGTGGCCTGTTAAGAGGCCTACTTTTTTTTTAGTTTTTTAATTTTTTTATATTATTATTATTATTAATTTAATAGCTAACAAGCCACTTTTTTTTTTTAAAAAAAATAATTTTCTTTAATTTTTTATATTATTATTATAATAATAATAATAATAATTTATTTAATTAAGCTAACAGACCATAGAAAAAAATAGACCTACTTTAAACAAGCTAAAAACAAGCTAACATTACAAAAATTAATACTAATAATATAAACAAGCAGGCTTGACAAGCCTAAAAGGCCTCTTACCAAGCCTGGCCATGGCCTGTTAAGCGAAAACAGACCTTATAAGAGGCCTTGGCCTGTCATTTTAGCCTAACAGGTCAGGCCTGATCATGCTTTTAACAGGCCAGGCCACAGGCCCCTGGCCTATTTCCACCCCTGGATGAAATGTTACAATTGATATTAGAGTTAGGTTTGAGTCGATATAGGCTAAGGTACCAGCCAGAACATTGGACCCAAAAATGGGTAGAATGTTATATCTCACATCAGCTAGCTAGGGAGGGAAACAAGAGATACATTATAAGGGGTTTGGATAACTCCCCCTTTCATCGTATTTTAAGGTTGTGAGGGGCGACAAGCCCTAAAACGTGTTGGACCTGGCTATCACCCAAGAGGGGGGGTGAATTGGGTGTTTGATATACTTTAAGAACTTTAAAAACTTTTCGCAACTTATAAATTGACAATTAAATTTTCAAAGATAAGAGCATATACTGGAAATGTAAAAGATAAGGGAAGAGAGTATGCAAACTGTGATTTATCCTGGTTCGGTCCAATCTTTGACCTACGTCCAGTCCCCAAGCTTCACTTGAGATTTTCAATCCACTATTTGCTTTGAACTTGATTACACGTTCTGTACTTGAAGTAATCCTCTCACTAGGATTCACTCCCCCTTACAAACTGTAATCAATTCACTTGCTTGATTACACACTCTGTACTCGAAGTAATCCCACACTCGGATTCACTCCCCTTACAAGCTGTAATCACAACAAAGTGTTTCCCACTCAAGATCACCCAATATTGAGTAACACTCAGAATAATAGGATGTTTACAATGAATCTTCTCTCTCAGAAGTAAGTGAATAAACACTGAAGCACAATACATATAATCTCACTCTCTAAGCTAGATATATGATCATTGAGATATTCAGAGAGTAGATGAAGCAGACGTTAGAATATTGGCATTTTCACTGTGTAAGCTCACGCCCCTGTTCTTGTTCTCCCTCTTGTATCTGTGTCTCTTGTTCTTCGTTTCTGGGCTTCTTATATAGATGAAGAAGAGGAATTAGCCATTGCATTTTCTTCTCTTTGATTCTTCAAAGTTCAGCTGTAAATCTGGAATATGACAGTTGCATATTTTCCTCCGTTTCTTCAATTCTTGGCTGGAATCTTGGATTTAGTTGTTGTAGATGGTCTTCCAGATTTTTAGTCATTCCATGATCTTAATTCAACCGTTTGAAGTGATCTTAATGTGTTGCAACGGTCTGAACTAAAAATCTGGGATAAGAGAGAAGAATCAGCCCTGTTCTTGGTTCTTCATTTAATGCACTTATTCTGGATCTTGATTTCGCCTTGATCTTGTGATGAACCTGTCTAAAACTTATCAAAAACTTGATCAATAATGTTAGGAATAATAATATAACATGATATGATAATTTCATATTAACCCATAAAGATTTCACAAATTGGCGCAATCTGGTTCTTATACTTCAGCGAGGCAAACTGGAGTTTGGAAAGCTAAACTGGAGTTTGCAGCGGGCAAAACTGGAGTTTAGAAATACAAACTCGAGTTTAGGTCTTCCAGAGAGGAATGTCACGATTTAAGTTTTGGAGCACACTTGAACATAAGGCTAAACTCGAGTCATTAAGTGATTAATTCGAGTTTTGGACTTTTGAAGTGAAAATAAGCTTAAGTCCACAAAGCTCTAAACTGGAGTTTTCAAATGCAAACTGGAGTTTAGAAGGTTCAGAATATTGATGAGCTCTCTGTCTGCCACAAACTGGAGTTTGTAAACTAAACTGGAGTTTACAGCAAGCTAAACTGGAGTTTGGAAATCCAAACTCGAGTTTAGGTCTTCCAGAGAGGAATGTCGTGATTTGAATTTTGAACCACACTTGAACTTAATGCTAAACTCAAGTCATTAAGTGACTAACTCGAGTTTCCTTCAGAGATGAAAATATCTTGCTCCCTGTCAAGTGCAAAACTGGAGTTTGCTAACACAAACTCGAGTTTTCTTCTCCATGGCTCAGTCAAATATCCTTCTCACAAGTTCTTTGCTTTCTGACCTGATAAAGATCAATCCCTGGAATCCAGTACCTATCTCCATAAAGTTCTTTAAGTCTTCTTTCAATTGCAAAAAGAATCAGCTCTAAACTCATTATAATCTGATAGTTATGATCCGATGAACGAAGACTGTTCTTTGTCCAGCGTTTTTCAGCATCCTGAATTTACAGTCAACTTTCGAAGATCATATCTCACTCATTTGATCTTTGTTTTCTATGATCTTTATGTTTCTGGAAAGGTATGTGAGTCTATTTTCATATGTCATCGATTTCAGCTCATTCTGATGTGTAGATTGTGAGATACACTCAAATCATTGAAGCTTGGTCTGCTGTGTGGCGTGAATTCCTATTCCAACTTTTGAAATTCATAGCTCTCTCATCTCAGCTTCTTTGGGCATGAAACTTTTTCAAGATGACGCATTGGATGTCTAGTTTCATACAAAATTGATTTCACCTTAAACCGATCTCTGGTTTGGGAGATATCATCAAATTACCAAAGGTCGTCAGTTCTGATAGTGAAACAGAGTTGGACAGAGTTGCTGAAAGCTTGCTAAACTTGAGTCATTAAGTGACTAACTCGAGTTTAGGAGTTCCAAACTCGAGTTTACATTGGCTAACTCGAGTTTTGATGATCTAGAGACGCCAGAGTTGCTGAAGACTTTACAAACTCGAGTCATTAAGTGACTAACTCGAGTTTTGAGTTCCAGACTCGAGTTTTATGTCCTAAACTCGAGTTTTTTCATAATCCAGAGGCAGATCACTTCCAGTAATGCAGTAAACTTGACTTTTAAGTATCTGGCTCGATTTTGCTCATCCAGAACCTGATATATGCTTGTTTTAACTCTGAATTGAGCTGTTCTAACTTTCATTTGATCATGGAGACTTCTAGAATCAAACTAAGAACTTGTATAATGATTTTCTTAGTTTATTCAGCAAGTTCTTCTTTCTTTCTTCTCTCTTCTTGATTATTCTCCATGAATCAACTCTTTCTTTCTTCTCTTCTCTTGTTCTTTCTCCACATGAACAAATCTACATTAAATGTAGCAATTAATCAATGTATACGGTATAAACTTTATGATATAAACTTTTTGCTCTTGATAATGGCATCTATATAAGACATCATCAAAACTAATCATAACCAACAAAACGAACAATATCAAGAACGAGGTGCTGAGATATTACAACTAGTATTAGAGCTAAGTTTGAGTTGATGTAGGCTAGGACACTAGGTTCATAGGTGGGTGGAGTGTTATGTCCCACGTCAACTTTGGAAGGAAGCAAAAGATGCCTATTTAATGTTTGAATACCTTTTCCTCTTGAAACGTTTTAAAATTATGAGGGGCGACGGGCCTCAAAGCATACCATATCAAGAACAAAATTCTAGGATGTTATAGATAAAATAAATACAATAAATAAAGTCAACGGGTAAAGTTGAAAACAAAAAAACAATAAATGTTTGGACAAACCTAAATCTTATATTTTTGAGGCACATCCATTCACAAATTTAATTTGAAACTTATAATAAAGGAAGTAATTACCACTTAAATGGTACTAATTTTTTATTCTTGAATAGTTGTATTATGTACATCTCTGCAAATTGAATAAATTGTTGAACAATCATCTCCACCTAATTTGGGTTCAAAAGAACTTACTGAATATCCATATTTGCTCTTAATTGTTATGCTTGTTCAACTTTAGAAAATAGATCTCTTTAGAACAAACAATTGGCTATTCTTATACCGACTTGTTCGGGCAACTATTATCACTAGGTTTTCTTCTATTTTCCTTGCTAAACCCTTATATTACAATGAGAATGGATCCAAGGCTTTTAAAAAATAATGTATGAGTGTAAATAGACATGAATGGTTATATATGAATTTGAAAACATATGGTTTTAACCATATATAAAGGCTTACAATTTAAGTAGGTTATAATACATGTTTTAGGCCTTATTAGACTTTCTGAAGGCATCGCCCTAGGCCTAAAAAAAGGCTCATATACAATGTCATGTTTTAAATCTCTATTGTAGGTTCATGCCTATTTAGATAAAGCATAGCCTAGCCTATTTCCATCCTTAGTGAAAAGTCAAATAAGTCATATATGAATATTTGCTTATTCAATTTAAATTAAGATTAATGATACTATAAGCCAATGCTAAACACAATTAATAAGCTCAAATTCAAGAAACCAAGGCAAATACATGATATCATTTATCCCCTAACTAAACCACCTTGAAATTAACACAAAATGTTCACAAAATCATCAATTCAATGACTAACCAGCATAAAGAAATGACAATCAAGCTAATTCATCACAATGTTAAGCGTCTAACAAAGTTTTTGGCTACATCCAATCCTCCAACACATCAAACAAAACTAGTTCAACATCATAAAATTCATCCTAAGACCTAGGAATCACAAATACAATGTAGAAATAGAGGAATCGAAAAGAAAAAAAAAACTCCCTTATTGAAGCTCCAAGCTCATGCCATAGCCATTGCTGCAACGGATTAATGGAATTTAAACAATAACAACCATGTAAGGAGAAGCTATCTTCTTCGCCAATAGTCCAGCCATGGATAAACACTGACTAATAAATGATAAATGGATGACGAAGAAAGAGATATTAATGTTGGTTGACAGTGGGGGGAAATAGAGAAAAGTAATGGCTGAATTGAAACAGGGAGCTCACCGTCAGTCTAGGAAAGGATGAAAGTGACAATGATGAAGGTGGATGCGAGTTTGAAGTGGAGGATAAAATTGGAGGCGTGGTCAGGGAAGGTGAAACTCACTAGTGATTATGGTAAGAAGAAGATGAAGGTGAAGGTTCTAGAGGCTATGACTGTATCTCTGTCTTGGGTTGAAGAAAGCAAGGGTGTAGTGTGTGAAGGAAGGAGGTCGCCAACGACAATGGAGGAAGGGACGTCGCCGACGACAATAGTAGACAAAGATGGTAAAGGTGATTGAAGATCAAGATGAAGGAGGAAGATACAGATTGATGGTTAAGGCCTGAGGTTTAGTTTTCTTGCGGTTGCTCTGTCGATGTAAACTCTCTAAAGATGTCTCTTTTCTAACCTAATTAATTGAATCAAAACGCTGCAATTTCGACGAGACCACTATGGTAGTTTTGAAATTTGCATTACTGTACTGTCATTTCCAAAATTCGAGACTCAAACTATGGTAATCCAGTTTTGAAATATTGAATGGCTCTTCTTGAGGAGGCTATTTCTCCTGAGCTGCCGGAGGATACTCTCCGGTCAACTAAGAAAGTTCGCAACCGGTATGGTGGAAATGTTGGGGAGCAAGAGGATGTGTCTTATAGGATGGACACTTTGATGGCTGACAAGGATTCTAAGGATACTGTTTCGTATCGAAACAAGCTCCTTAGTGGGAACAATATTGTAGGAGTTTATCACAAACAGACGAAGGTGGTATTATCAGAAGGGCACTATAAAATTGATAGGGATAGCGATATTCCTGGCATCAAATTTTCCCTTGAGATCTATGAGGTTCTGGTGAAAGGAATGGAGAGATCACTGATCATTAAGCTATTGGGACACTCGATTATCTATCATGATCTTGTATCTAGAAAACAATCACTATGGCAACCGTGAGGATCCTATCAGATTGTGGACATGGAAGGAAGTTACTATTGCACTACTTTTAATTTGGAGGAGGATTACTTAAAGGTCCTCATTGGTGGTCCAAGGATGATATATGGAGCCTACCTCATAGTTCAACCATGGTCCTTGGACTTTGATTTTAAATCACCCATAGTATCAAATGTTGTGGCTTGGGTTAGGATTCCGGGTTTATAAGAGTCCAAGGACCATGGTTTGAACTATAAGGTTGGTACTGTGGGTGATTTAAAATCAAAGTCCAAAGACCATGGTTGAACTATCATAAGAGTCCGTTGAGAGAGATTGGTACTGTGCTAGGGGATGTTATGAAGATTGATTACATGACGGAAACACGTGGCCATGGAAAGTACACACACATTGCAGTTCTCATTGACCTTTTGAAATTGCTCATACCCTGGATCAAAGTCGATGGTAAGACATATGGGATCGAGTGTGAAGGTCTGCCTTATATTTGCTTTGAAAGTGCAGCGAATTGATAATGCCTCTCCATAAGAGCAGATAGCTATGAATGGATCTTCCTCTTCTACTCCTCCAGGCTCATTTAACATAGATCGAGCCACCGGAAGTTCGTCGAAGGAGAACTCATCGCCATATGGGTCCTGGATGTAGGTGAAATATACCAAAAAAGGAAATAAATAGCAGTAGGGGAAAGAAACAAAGATTGGGGAATCTACTATTAATGGTGGATCTCAATAAAACGTACTATTTGAATGTGAAGATATACTTGCTTCATCCACGTAGATTGAACATGATGAATTGGTGGGGATCTCAGGAGAGGAGGAACATATTGCTAAGATTACGCTACATAATCTGGGGCCAAAACATGACACTAGACAATTCAATAGGGTAAACTCGCGTCTGAAAGCTGGTAGTCATAAAGGGAAGGATGGATCACCAAAACAAACCCAAGAGTATAGGCCCAAAAAGGTTGTGATAGATAAAGCCAATGTTTCAACTAAGAAGCCCAAGATGGTATCCTTGCCCACACCAGAGGGCCCTATTGTATCCAATAGAAATACTATGGCTCCAAGTGCTATCAACGTTTCTATTCAGGCCTCATCACAACATCTGGAATCAAGTGGGGATATAGACACCAGTTCAATGTCTTTAAAATTTACTCATCTGCCTATTCAAACATCCTCGTCCCTAGATCAAAACAAGCACACAGTGATGATACTCTAATAGAGTAGGCAGGCCCTAGAGGACATTACCCAATTTAATGTTGATAAACAGCAAGAACCATTGATGAAAGCATATGGTGACAGGGAGAGGAATACAGAAAACCGATCTACCCAAGACATAAATGAGCAACAGTTGACACATGGAATTAAAATCCAATCCACCATTCTAAGTAACTTGAAAGTCAGGAAAAAACCTCCAGGAGTCCAGATCTCTAAAAATGTGATTGAGATTCTGAGGGAAGAACTAGAAACACTGAAGGACTCCACAGTAACGCCGATGTGCTCATCTGGTTTACACCAGCTAAGATGTGGAGATAAAGATGACCCAGCGAGGCCAGGCATGCTTACATGAACCTTATTAATTGTTTAATGGATATACGACTTTTTGTTTGGAATTGCCAAGGAGTAGCAAGCAAGAGCTTCTTTGGAACTTTTACTCACTTTATGAAGGACTATCGGCCTGATATGGTGGTTCTGGTGGAGCCACGCATTTCTGGTCTCAAGGAAGATAATTTCATTAAACACTCTAGGTTTGATTGCTCTTATCAATTTGAGGCAAGCGGCTTTTCAAGTGGTATATGGCTACTATGGAAGTACATTTTGACAGTCAAGATTGAGGTATGTCGTACACAATTTATTCACACTCAAATTGTTAAATAGGGTGCTACAGGGGCAATTAATTTCACAACAGTTTATAGAAGTCCAAATAACATGTTAGGCAAAGAGCTATGGAAATCATTACTGGAGGTAGCAGGAACAGTAACAAGACCCTGGTTGGTGGCAGGAAATTTAATGCTCTGCTTAATAGTAGTGATCGGGTCGGAGGAACTACAACATGAATTCGTGGCTGTGAACTCTTTCGGCAATTTGTCTTTGATAGTGGCTTGATAGATCTAGGATTCTCAGGGCCCAAATACACTTGGCGTCGCGACACTTTGCTCCAACGCCTGGACAGAGCATTGGGTAATACTGTGTGGATGACCTCTTTTAATAGAACAGTGGTGCAACATCTTTTAAAGCTAAGCTCATACCACAGGCCGTTATATATGCAGAATTGTGGGAGTTATCACCTTCCTTGTCAACAGTGGCCTTTTCGCTACTTAGCTACTTGGGCTAACATAGACTCCTTCAAGTAAGTTATTCAAGATAATTGGTTTGATCCAATATCATTTATGTCAAACATTGAAAGGATCACAGAATCAGTTAAGCACTGGAATAGAGAAGTGTTTGGAAATATTGCTCATTGTAAAAGAAGAACATTGACCCATCTAAGTGGAATCCAAAAGGCACAGGATACCTATCGTTCACCGTGTTTAGATCAAATGGAGAATGAACTAAGAAAGGAATTTGAACTCATTTGTGAACATGAGAGCTCAATGTGGGTGCAAAGGGTAAAGTGTGTTTGGCTTAAGTTTGGGGATAGGAACACATCCTACTACCATGCTAAGGCAACCCAAAAAAGCAGGAAAAAAAAAGTAATCACTGCTCTTAGAAACACGAATGAGGAATGGTGTCATGAACTTGAGATGCTATGTGACTAGGCTTTGAATTTCTATCAAAACTTATTGCAAAAAAAGTGGATTAGGTTCCTTTGTACCAAAGTAGGGGACTATTTCCTAGCTTAGAGGACACATTATATCAGTCCCTATGTACTTCCATCTCGCTAAGTGAGACTCATTCAGCCTTCTTCCAAATGAAACCACTGAAGGCTTTAGGAATCGACGGTTTACATGCTGCTTTTTTCCAAAATAATTGGAAGATAGTAGGACCCTCGATTCACCACATGGTCATTAGCTTCTATGATCAAAATATTTTTGAATCTACCTAAAATGAAACTCTCATCACCCTTATCCCAAAAACTTCAAATCTAGAATGCCTTAAAGAGTTCTGTCCTATGAGCCTATGCACAGTGCCTTACAAGATTATATCCAAAGTTCTGGCGAATCGACTTAAAAGGTGGCTTCCACATCTAGTTCTTCCCAATCAGTCGAGTTTTGTGGCAAGAAGGCAGATTTTAGATAATATTATAATAGCCCAGGAAGTGTTACATTCCATATGCTATAAGTAAGGCCTGAAAGGGTGGATGGCGATCAAAGTAGACCTTAAGAAAGCATATGATCGATTGAGATGGGATTTTATTGAGGAGTCTCTTTATGATGTTGGTCTTCCGAATAAATTCGTTAGAGCAGTAATGATATGTGTGACTACTTGTAGTATGAGAGTCGTTTGGAATAGTGTGCGATCAGAAAAGTTCTCCCTGTCTAGAGGAATCAGACAAGGGGATCCCTTATCACCATATATTTTCGTGTTTTGTATGGAAAGACTCTCCCAGACTATCACCAAGCAGGTAGAGGAAAAGCAATAGATACCAATTAAATTAGGGAAGGGCGGCCCTCCTCTCTCCCACTTATTTTTTGCAAACGATTTGATGCTCTTTAGCTCCTCAGATGACTCTCAGGTTAATTTAATTAACAATGTTATTGAGGATTTCTGCTCTAGTTCTGGACATAAGGTAAGTAGTTCCAAGTCTGCTATTTATTTCTCTAAGAACATCCCTCCACAACGTCAAGCAAGGATTGGGGATGAGTTGGGTTTCTGACGAACTGAAGATCTTGGAAAATATTTGGGTGTCATACTCCTTTATAAAAGAGTGCGCACAACAACGTATGCATATATTAAGGAGAGGATCATTTCCAGGTTATCAGGATGGGCGACTAAAACACACTCTCTTGTTGGTCGAATCACGTTAGCCAAATCGGTGTTAGCTACCCTACCTACTTACACTATGCAAACTACTAAAATCCTCACTGGTTGGTGTCACAAAATTGAACGACATATCCGGAACTTTGTTTGGGGACATTCTGGTACAGATCATCGACCAAGTCTAGTCAAATGGGAGAACATGTGTCAGCCATGTCGAAAGGGTGGATGTGGCCTTAAGAAGCTCGATCAACGGAACTAGGCTTTTCTATTGAAGATCGGTTTTATGGTGAGCTTACGGCTTGACCTTCTTTGGGTAAAGGTCCTACGCAATAAGTATGGATGGAAGGACCTGACAGGCTCCTACAAGAAGAATACCCGTAGCTCCTATCTATGGCAGCACCTGAAGAAGCTTTGGAGAGATGTTAAAATAGGCTTATAAGGGTCAGTAGGGGATGGTTCATGCATACGTTTCTGGTCGAATAACTGGGTTCCGGAAGTTGGACCTCTTAAACACGTGATGTTCAAGGATCTGACAAAGGATGAGGAATTTCTCCCTGTTCGACATTTTATGACAGCGGAAGGAGAGTGGGATTGGAACCAACTTTGTGATAACCTACCCTCCCATGTTTTGCTAATTATCGTTGGTTGTAAGCCTCCAGCATGGGAAGATGGTGATGCCTCCTGCTTCTGGGATTACTCAACGGATGGAAAGTTGTCAATTGCTTCTGTATACGAGATGTTAGGCAATGATGGAGATGAGGGGATAGATAATCTTTGGCAGGCAATCTGGAAGTGGAATGGAGCACAAAGGGTTCGAGTTTTTCTATGGTTAGCAGTTCAAGAAGGTTTGTTAACTAATACAGTAAGGCAACATCGTCACATGACTGAAATACCATCTTGCGAGAGGTGTGGAGCTCCTGCGAAGATTGTGGATCACATACTGAGGCATTGTACCTTTGCTAATGCCGTTTGGAGTTATTTTGTTCCAGCTAGTAAACATAAGGATTTCATGCAAGTTGATTATAGGTGCTGGCTATTAAAAAATCTCACTAAGGATAGCTACAGAAACAGTGGGCAGGCTATGCTGGCAAGCCTATTTGGACTGGTATGTTGGAAGCTATGGGAGGCTAGGAATAAATCTTTATTCCAATATGTCTTTCGTCACCCTTCTGCTATTGCACGTGAAGTGCAAACCTTAGCTGAATATAACGCCCAAGCTGTGATGAAAAGAGGTGAAGTACAGGATGGAGGCACTCTTAAGCAGGTATGTCTAATTACCTGGCCCCAGCCTCCACCTTTGTGTGTAGCTCTAAACTGTGATGGTCCGTTGAAGGGAGACAATCGAAAAGCAGGGGCGGGCAGCCTGATCAGGAATCTTGAGGGACTCTGGCTTTCTGTATGCTATCGAAATATCGGTGTAAGCACTTCCCTTCAAGCAGAATTACTTGAATTGGCATGGACCAAAGGGTATAGGGATGTGGTGGTACAGGTTGATTGCTTAACAGCATTACAACTGATTAGGACCTTTGAAGAATTATCTCACGCCAGCTGAAACATTATTGGTAAGATCAAAAGGTTATTGGCACAAGAGTGAAGGGTAACCATTACCCATATCTATCATGAAGCAAATCAGTGTGCAGATTTCTTAGCCACTTTTGTTGTGACAATGGAGCTAGGGAACCACGTCCTTGAGGAACCCCCAGATGAGCTTCTCCAACTTCTGCAAAAAGATGCTGTAGGTGTCGAACATTTAAGACTTTGTCCAGGTCTATCTTGATCTTTTTGATCATCCCATTGTAAACAAAAAGAAAAAGAAATTTTTTTTGAAAACTTATACTGAAGGATAAGATCCTAACAAAATGAAGTGGTTGGTTTAGTTTGAGGATATGACTTAATACCCAGGTTGAATACGAAGTTTGTTGCTGATGCTAGAACATTTATCAGAAGTTTTATGGGTACTTGCATATTATGATTAAAAAATGAAACAAAACTGTTAATCTTTTATTTTCACTCGAGGCAGTGTGTTTTTGTCATCTTTGAAATACCTCAATCATTTTCTAAAAATTATATACTTTTTTGTCTAATCAAAGGTCTTAGATGCAAAGTGGTGGCATTGTTGAAAAGTTCATACAATAAATACTATCTCCATTTTAAAAATATTTGATGTCATTTTATTTTTCTATTATACACTTATTTTCTCTAATAACAAAAAAAAAATGCAAATGTAAAAGAAATAGGCAAAAAAAAAAAAAAAAAGCTTTAATATTTACTTGCTCATGGCGGAGAGCGAGAATATGTAACTTTATTTTATATGATTAAATTGTAATATAATTACCGATTTTCAAAAAGTATCCTCAAGTGAAGATTTAATTATAAATTAACCAAGAAAAGATAAGATATCAATAGTTGAAGTTTCAACCTTTATAAGGCATGTTTTAGATTAAGTGCCATTTTCATATTTCAAAAAGAAGTCAAGTGATTTGCTTTGTTTTTTACTCATTAAACTTATTAGTGGTTTAAAAACATTTATTTAAAGAGCACTTGCTATTAGAGCTAGGAAATTGGGCCGAGTCCATTTAGGCATTGGCCCTTTAAAGGCTGGGCCAAAAAATTTGAAGAGATAAATGAAATTGGCCCTGGAGGGCTGGCCTTGTAAGGCCTCAGGCCTTGGAGGGTCACGAGCCAGCCCATTAAGCCCTACATATTTTTTTATTATTTTAATTGAAGATGAAGTTAGGCTTGGGCGCTTCAAATACATGTTATTTTTACTCATAAAGCAAAGTCTATTGTGGTTAGTGAAGCATAATCAAATATCTTTGACATTGATGATAGTGATGAAGAAGATGTGTAGTCATCTACTGTTAGTGGTGCGCTTCTTATATTTTATGTGTTTTATTTGTGGACAGTAATTGATTGTGGATAGTAGTTTGCTTTTGATTACGAACAGATAAATGTGTTCATTTGTTAGATAATTTGTGTTGCTTGGATATTAATGTTGATAATATTTATTTGATAAATTAGAACTTTAGTTGTTGTATTTTACTAATCATATTTCTTTAAAAAAAAACTGACGAAAAATAGTTAAAATTTAGAATAGTAATTTTTTGGCCTGGGAGGGACAGCCCTGGCCCTGGTGCTCTCGGGTCGGGTTTCGAAAAACAGGTGTTTTATTCTTCCAAGCCCTGAAGGGCCGGCCCTGTTAGGCTCTAGCCCTTCAAGGGTCGGCCCTTATTCCCAGCTCTACTTGCTATGATACCCCAAAATTACGGGCACGAAATGGTAATTTTGGAAATTTTCTGGGTTTCCTTTCAATTCATCTGCGTTGATTAGGGACCAATAGACAAATAGACCCTGTCTCATCAAATGACAACCTGGTCTTCCATGTGGGAAATTGCCCTGTCGTGACCAATGGGTCTGAGACCAATGCAACAAAAGTGGGCCCAAGATGGGCCCGTTCTTAATTGGGACAGCCCAATCCAATTATTTGTAATCTAAACCATTGACCCCAATTCAGGGAGACCCCGAAGCCATCGTACTAATTATCGCTTACACAAGTGTGAGCCTCACAGCTTAAGGTCATTACTCAGTGGTAGTACAGTAATATAATATCAAAATTAAAATATTAATTTTTTATTTCGTTATTAATTCTGCTTGGTCATGTACGATGAGGCTTTTGAGTGCGGTTGTTAAATGGCAAACTCAGCATGAAAGTACATGAACCTCAGTTATTGTTACATGGATGCTCCACTAAGAATTATGCTTTTAACAGCCCCACGATGAACGCGCTACAGTGAGAACAACAATGTGTTTTTTTAGATAAGTGAATTGAAGTTTTAAAAAGTAGTTTTTTAATTAATGAACAGAAAGAAAATTACGTTAGTGATGAGAAAAAGCTTTAATTCTAACGGTGATCGATATGTTATCACATGCACTAAGGGCCATATATGCATTATCATCATATTATTATATGAATCATAGAGTAATCCTATAAAGTATCACTAGTGCAAAAAAGTGTTTTAAGACTACCTCATTTACAGCGAAGTATGGACGCCTCAGTCTTAAAGATATGATCGGTGACAATTTTGTAACTATAAATAACTTCTTAGCCCGTATCCATTTTTAAGACCGCCTCATTTACAGTGGAGTATTGACGCCCCGGTCTTAAAGATATGACCAATGGCAATTTTGTAAATATAAAGAATTTCTCGGAACATATCAATTTTTCGATAGATCTTAAATATCTTATTCAAACTGCTTAAAAAAACAATTGCTCTTAAAACCGTTATTAAAAAAAATAAAATATCAATTACATTATAGAGAAATCTAGTACATCCCCGACTTATATTTTTGTAGTAAAAAATAATAAGGAAATATTTAAATATAACCATATAAAACTTTTAAGACCTGACATATATAAATGACAGTCTTAAAGGTAATATTTTTAAGAGTGGGCCTAACTTATACTCGGTACTAAATAATTAAAAAAATTAAATTAATAGTTTATTACTTTTAAGGACGGACATAAAATAATGGACGGTCTTAAATGTTAACCTTTAAAACCGTCGTTTAAGTTACTCCGCTCTTAAAAATGGAAACATATACTTCTTTGCACGAAACCTTACTTACAACTTACGTCTTTATAGCTGAACTCTAAAACCCCTGTTCTTGTTGCGAAACCCTTCTTCCTATTGCATTACGTCTATTCCTCGCCAATCACCACCATCCTTTATTACTCTCTCACTTTCTCAGGCGTTCCTCTTTCGCACCACCACTCTTAACCTCTCTTCCTTTCTCGAAAATGAACAGAGAAAACACTTTCACTGTGGTAGAAGTGGCACACGAATGAGGGACGTGTCCGTAAGTCAGAACACTGGGTCAAAGCTTGAGATTCAGTTTAATGAACGGTGGGAACCTTTCGGTCCGAATAAAAACAAATATAATAGTTTTGTCAGCTATATGACACGCAACAAGGTCAGCATCTTGATAGATGAAGGGAAAAATGTGGACCGTCGCATAGTGAAGGATCCTATTTGGGACATTATCCAGCTTACATACACTGCCCCTGACTTTGAGAAGTTGAAAGACAAGACATTGTCTTATTATGTTGATCGGTGGAGGAAGTTTAAGACTTTTCTAGCCAACACCTATATTTTTGCCGAGGTTCAACCTGAGCATAATCCTTGGGACAAGTACACATTTATTGATCAACAAATTTGGCAACAATTTGTTCAGTTTCGGACCACTTCTGATGCTTTGGTGAGTTCATATTTAGTTTTGTTTGCCCTTTTTGTTTGCTTATTAACATGTGCAGATATGTGAATGTTATTGTGTTCGTCTAATCCTGTTAGTTAGATGGTTTAATGTGTGAATAGAAGTATATATTTCCATCCTTTGTCCTGCATCAGAGGAACATATCTTAGTTATATGCATGTCTGATATATTAACCGTTATTATATTCTTAGCTAGCTCTGTTATAGTAGGTAGTGGTTAGACATTGCTATTAGTAAGTTAGTATGTTAGTTCTATACAATTTTACATCTTCCTTAAATAAAATGTTGAAACTTGATGAAGTGAATTTGACTAGTGTTTGAGGTTCATATGAAGCAGAAGTTCTCTAATTTCTATTAGTGAGATGACTTGAATTTATAATTAATAGTTGTTTTCAATTCTGATTCACAGAGAAGAAGGGAACGAGCACAGGAGATAGGACAAAAGAATGATTGCTCACAAAAGGCTTCTCGCGGCAGATATGCAAAGGCCAAAAAAGAAATGATGGAGGCCAAGTGGAAGAGATTGGAAGAAGAAGCTGAATCTAATCTTTCTGCGATAGTTGATCAGCTAGCATCCCTGATATGTCATAAGGATTTCTGGTTGTATATTCGGCAACAGCCATATGGCGCCTACATTAGTGAACAAACTCGTATAGTTGCTAAAAGAATTATAAATATTGTTATTGTTATTTTTAGTTACTAAGCATGTTTTATTAATAAGTTTCTCGTTATTTGTATCTTACAGGAAGATCTTAAAAAGAAAGAAGCAGAGGGATCTTTTATGTCGAATGAGAGGAATGATGTTCTGACCATTGCGACTGGAAAACTAGATCACTTAGGGAGTGTAAGGGGGATCAGAGGACGGATGAGCCTAAAGGAATACTTTGGTAAATCCAAACGCCTTAAACAAAGTATGGTTACCCGAGAGGAGATGGACTAAACAGTGGCCAAATTAAATGAGGAGGCAGCGGCCAATGAAGGAGGAAATGATTGAGATGAAGATGCTTATTAGCTCTCGTTCAGAGACCAATTTTCCCTTCACACACACACCTGCACCTGTGCAGCAGATCATTAGAGAGAGCTGTATTGTTTGACGGTCAGAGCAACTTTGTGACCTGTACGTGGCAGGACCTCATAGACAATTAGTTGCTAAAGGGACATTCTACAACTTAGCATCAACTGTACACCACAAACAAATGGCTGATGATGAAGTCAGAGTGTCAGTTGAAGAAGTGATCATTGATGCACCTCTCCCTCTCCCAACTAATCAGCTGAAGCATGTGAGTGATGTCAAGGGAACCACACTACGTAGCTCTTTGCCCCTCCTGCCCTAACTGCTCAAACAATGGTTAGATACAAGATAACCCCTCACAGGGGTACTCCTAAATCTCATGCCTTCTTTAGATCTCTCATTGGTTTAGCTCCAGTGCGTTCTATTCCGATGGAGGAGTCTTGGGTCATTAGACCCATTGTTATTTCATATGATGAAGAGGTTTACGGCCCCCTCCAGTTTCAGACCATGAAGAGGTTCCTGCTCCCCCTATGCAGCCTTGTGACAATATTCGCCAACCTCCTGGTCCCAGTGCTCCCCCTCTTTCCTCTAATGATGAAGTGATACTGATGCGCATTAGACGGGAAATTGCTGATATCCGGTGCGAAATTTCTGTTGCTGAAGTCGATATCTCCAAGACATTAGTTGATAATAAGCATTAGGATTTTTAGTCACATTATATATTGTTTTTGTTAATTTTCAGTTTGTTGTTCTTATTTTCCTTTTGTACTTACATATTGTCCTAGTAATGTAAAAATTAATAAGAACTAAGCTTATATTTTATTTATTTTCATATTATCCATTAATGGAAAAAGCTTATTCTCCAATCTCCAGTGTTCCTTTATTTTCATTCAGTTGCTGCTGCAATCTTTCATTTTAATTTTAAAAAGTATTTGACTTTTAGGACTGGAGTTTTATAAAACATGCAGTCCAAAATTAAATGAATTTTATGACCGCAGTATTCTAAACCTCCGGTCTTAAAATTTTCAATATAATTTAAATTAAATTTTAGGACCGCATTTTTATAAAACTTCAGTCTTAATAAGTTCAATATAATTTAAATATATATTTAGGACCGTGTTCCTTTTAATTGACTAGTCTTAATAATATCCCAAATAATAAATGTCTCTGTCGCACCACTCGCGTGGAGAAAATAAATTTCCCTTTGTGAACTTCTCTCGTCAAGTCGAAAGTGATTACTTAGGTTCTGTCTCCAATGTTTGTGTGTTGCTTCGTCGCTACTTTGCATTGCTCTCTCGACAACCACTTTCCGGTTCCTTAGCACAATGTCTAAAGACCAAGCTATAAGAGTTGTTTCGGCTATATAACTGTATGATTTTCTTGCTTATCGTTCTTGGTTTTTCATAGGTTGAACAAAATCGATGAAATGTTCTTGTGAGACCTACCCAATTGACCAACAAGTCTTTTTAGGTTACTCTTACTGTCTGCAACATTAACGTTTGTGGCAGGAGAAGAAAGACTTAGCAAACGCATTTAAACTTATATGCTACAGGTGAGTCCACAAGACCTACTTGCGATGCATTTAATTTCCTCATCATGCATTTATTTTGCTTCTTGATTCATTGTGATACATTTATGACCATAAGACAGAACTGACATTTAGCTTATAGATGCATTTGTAATTGGCTTATTTTATATGCAAGTTTTAGTTTTTTCAGATTATGTATGTTAAATCTTTTCGTCTATAGGAATTCTACTATGGATCATAGTTGGATAAATGTTTTACAGGTAAGTGTTGAATATCATAATGGGGTTAGGGAATTTATAGAATTTGCAAAACAAAATGCCCATGATGATAGTGAAAAGTTTTATTACCCTTATGTACAATGTTTTAATGAGAGGTGACTAAGTCCTAAAGTTATACACATACATTTAATTTGTCAAGGATTTTGTAAGACTTATATAATATGGGTATGTCATGGTGAAAAAAATGCCAAGTGGGTTTCAACATGGGGAAGTGGCCTTTGATGATAATGACACGGATATGGATGATTGCATATAGGACATTATTCGTGATGTAGGAGAAGAGGCTTTTCATTAATTGCATGCATATGGTAATATGTGCAATGATGCAGAGACCCCACTATACCCTGGGTGTAAAATATACCAATTGTTGAAGGCTGTATTGAAATTGGTCAACTTGAAGGCATGTCATGGGTGGAGCGACAAGAGTTTTTTTGAAATGCTTGAGGCTTTTAAGGACATGCTTTCTGATGATAATGTGTTGCCTCACCGATAATATGATGCTAAGAAAATACTTTTTCTACTGGGGATGAAGTACAAAAAGATCCATGCATGCCCAAATGATTGCGTATTGTATAGAAATGAGTTAAAAGAGAAGCTGAATTGTCCGATATGTGAAACCCCAAGATACAAGTCAAATAAGGAGCCTGCAAAAGTGTTGTGGTATCTTCCAATCATACCAAGGTTCAAACGATTGTTTGTTAATGAATATGATGCAAAAAATTTGAGGTGACATGCAGATGAAAGGATTTCTAATGGAAAACTTCGACATCCGACCGATTCTTCTCAATAGAAGAAAATCGATCAATTATTTCCGACCTTTGGCGAAGAACCTAGGAACCTTAGGCTTGCCCTTAGCACGGATGACATGAATCCATACGGAAGCCTTAGCAGCATACATAGTTCCTGGCCTGTACTCCTAATTATTTACAACTTATCTCATATGTTATGCATGAAATGAAAGTACATCATGCTGTCTATGTTAATTTCGAGACCAAAACAACCCGTAAACGACATCGATGTTTACCTTAAGCCCTTGATCGAAGACCTGAAGGAGTTGTTGGAAGAAGGTGTCAATGTTTTTAACTCTTTCAAGAAGGAGGTCTTTAAAATGAGAGCCATGATATTTTGTATTATAAACGACTTCCCAGCATATAGGAACTTGTTAGGGTATAGTATAAATGGCCATAAGGCATGTCCGGTTTGTGAAGAAGGCACACGCTACCATAAACTTCAACATGGAAGAAAGACGGTTTGTCTTGGACATAGAAAATTTCTTAGATAAGGCCACCCATGTCGTCGATTAAAGAAAGCTTTTTTTGGTGGCCAAGAGTATGAAGATGCTCCAATATCATTGACTGGGGAGCAAGTGTATGAAAAGGTGAAAAATATAAGTGTCATATTCGGTAAGACTGCAAAGGGTAGAAAAGAAACAAACATATGGAAAAAAAGATTGGTGTTCTTTGATCTTTCATATTGGCACAACCTTGATGTGAGACACTGTATTGATGTCATGTATGTGGAGAAAAACGTATGTGATAGTATTGTTGGCACGCTTCTCAACATACAAGGTAGTACAAAGGATGGTGTGAAGGCAAGATTGGATTTGCAAGATATAGGAATACGCGAAGACTTACATCCAAGGCCATATGGTAACAGAACTTATTGTCCCCTGGCTTTTCATACTTTGTCTAAGGATGAGAAATGTAGTTTTTGTGAGTGTTTGCATGGCACAAAAGTTTCGTCAGGGTATTCTTCAAATTTTAAGAGGCTTGTATCGATGAAGGACTTGAAATTAGTAGGCCAAAAGTCTCATGATTGTCATGTGTTGATGCAACAGCTACTCCCAGTAGCTATTCGAGGCATAGCTGAGTATGATCTTTGACACATTTTGACAAGGCTTTGTTTCTTTTTCAATACTGTTTGCAGTAAAGTTTTTGAGATTGAACAATTGGATGAATTAGAGCATGAAGGATATCGTATCTTGTCCCGCCTTGAGAAGCTTTTTGTTCCTACATTTTTTGACATCATGGTTCATCTAATTATTTATCTAGTGAGGGAGATAAAGTTGTGCGGCTTTGTCCATTTACGGTGGATGTACCCAATTGAAAGTCTATGAAATTCCTAAAAGGGTACGTGAAGAACGCATACCGGCCAAAAGCATCAATTATTCAGAAGTATGTATCTGAAGAGGCCATGGAATTTTGTCAAAATTATTTTGCCAGAGTAAGACATATCGGGCTTCCAAAACGTCACCATGTTGAAGGAGGTAGACGAGGGGCTTCTGCAAAGAGTGTGGATCCTGATGAATTGTCACAAGTCTATTATACATCTTGAATAATATTGATGAAGTTCAATCCAGCAGAGTTGCACATAAAGAAGCTGTAAGGAAAGAAAATGCACGAATGATTGAACAAAGATTGATTAGGGAGCATAACGGAACTTTTGCAAACTGGTTCAAACAAAAGGTCGAGGGAGAGGAATCTGTTTGAGACAATCAAATGGTTAGCACGTGGTCCTAAGGTTGATGTCATAAGTTGGAATTCGTATGTGATCAACAGTTACACATTTTACACGAAGTCCCTAGATGATAGGAGCATCGTCCTAAACAGTGGTGTAATGTTATAGGCTGAATCTATGCACTTCTCTAGTTCGAAACACAAGCGGCCTAAATTAGCAGTCATGCCATATTACGGGGTTATTGAAGAGATTTGAGAGGTGGACTATGTCGTGATTAGATTTCCCATTTTCAAATGCAAGTGGGTTAATGTCAATAATGATGTTCAGATCAATCGGCTAGGATTTACGTTAGTCGATGTCAATAGTAGAAGTATTGGAGATGAACCTTTTATTATGGCAGACTAAGCGAAACAAGTTTTTTATATCATCGATTAAGCAAATAAAGTGTGGTATGTAGATCTCTAAGGGAAAATGGTCATCGATATTGATGAGGAAAGTCATGCAAATTATGGTCTTCTTGAGAGTACTCCTTTTTCAAGGGGTCTACCGGACATTAACGAAGAAGATGAAGTGGATAATGAATCTGACATAAGAAATGATCATCAAGAAGGGATATGGGAGGATAGCCCTTTATAAAAGAGTCAATTCGTAAGGTAATATTCATCTGTACAAATCCTTGAAAACTTTAAGGTTTTAACACTATTATATTCCTTCCATGTTTTTAAACTATGTCACTGACTCTATGAAGTTTGTTCTTGTTTTATTTTTGTGGCTGGATCCGATCCAAAGGGGCATGTCATAAAAGAGGATGTTATGTTGTTAAATGGGAATCAGATGAAGGCATGGTGAATATTAGACATGTATGTTGATTTAAGTGTTGTATATCTTTTTGTAATAGCTTATTATATTTATATTTGTAACTTATTGTATTTGTAACTCATGGTCAATAATATTTGTATTCTGCTTTTTCCCAATTCAATTTATTCATAAATGTTCATAGCCTGTAGCTTAAAGTGCAGCCTTTCATGTGTTGGATTGATTGGTATGGATTTGTGTATATATGATCAGGAAGAATAAAACAGGGAAAAAATTTAGGAAAATTTAGATCGAAAAAACAAAAATGCCGGTTTTAAAAGTTTAACTTTTAAGACTAGATGTATTCGAATGTACTTATATGCGCAGTCTTAAAGGTCGGGTGAACACATTTGATATTAGTGCAGTATTAAAAGTCGGTCTTTCAAGACCGATAGTTTAATACGTCTGGTCTAAAAAGTTAATCGTTAAGACCAGACGTATTAATCATCCAGTTTTGAAAGTGAGTCTTTTAAGACTGTGTATAATTAATCATCTGGTCTAACAAGCTGCTATTTTTTAGAGCACATTTATTTTTGTCCGATCTTAAAAACTTGACCTTTTAAGAGCAGCTAAAGTTTTGTCCAACCTTAAAAATTGAGTTTTAAGACCAACCAAAAAATATTTCAGTTATTTTTAGTATTACTTTCAAGACCTAATGTTTTTAAATATCCGGTCTTATAATAGTTTATTTAATACTGGTTTAAATCCGATCTTAAAGATATACTTTTAACACCAGCTGGAATGAGTCCGGTCTTATGGTGTCTCTTCTGTCCAGTCTTAAAAGCATTGTTTGTACCCGTGTATCTTAGTAATAAGAAGACTCTTTGTCCCTTAGAAACTACATTTTCTTCTTTGCATTATTTCAATCAAAGTGTGTAGGTCCACTCACAAGTCAAGCACGTCATGTACTGATAAGCAAATCAATTAAAGTCCGTAAACTTTTGATACATAGTATTCATGCTAGTTGCCGTGAAACAAGCTGTAGTTGGACTAACTGCATTTGAGAAGTGGAGAATAATTAAATACTCCTCAAATCCTAAATGGGATATTTCTAATCTATTTTACCGAAACAATTTTTTTTTTAAAAAAAAACCCTTAAACTTTATTAACTTTATCTATAAATTTAATAACTTTTCAAATTTATAACCATTTAATATATATTATAGTAACCATATAACTTCAAAGTCTATATAATAATAAATAAAAGATAAAGTTGTATCTTTATATGAAAAATATAACAATGTGACTTATAAATAAGACTAAACAAGATATTCTCTTTCTATCTTATAAATAGGACTTAATGAGTATATTTTTGGGTCTTATTTATTTACATGTTACCAAAGACCATCAACGTTAGGAGGGAAACACTTAAATGGTACTAATATTTTTATTTTTTCTGAGGAAGAAAAATAGCACTTGCCATGATACCCCAAAATTACGGTTATGTAATGGTAATTTTGGAAATTTAAGGACAGATACACAGATAGACCCAGTCTGGTCAAACGACAACCTGGTCTTACATGATGGGGAAATTGCCCTGCCGTGATCAATCCGTCCGAGACCACTGCGAGCAAAGTGGGCTCAGGGATGGACCCGTTCTTAATTGGGACAGCCCAATCCCATTATTTTTAATCAAAACCATTGACCCCAATTCGGGGAGAGGCCGAAGTCACCGCACTAATTATCGGTTACACAAGGGTCAGCCTCACAGCTTAAGGTCAATACTCATACTCAGTGGTAGTACAGTAATATAATATCAAAATTAAAATAATAATTCTATGCTTCGTTATTAATTAAAAAAATATATCAACATCCTTGGTACTGCACGATGAGGCCTTTGAGTGAGGTTGTTATGTAGCAAACTCCGCGTGATTATCACACCTCCCTATTTTTGTGTCTGGGTCCCTTTTTTTATTCAATTACAAAAATTTGCGATAAAAAAAAAGTTTAAAGTTTTTGATTTTACTATAGAAATATTTTTCCTATCATACTTATATAAAAAGTGGGTAGGTCCTTCTAATATTTTCTTTATCTTTTTCTTATAATGAGTCTCATTTATTTTTATGTGAGTGTGACAAAAATAAATTTTCTATAACAAAAATAAAAACATTAAACCCTAAAAACAAATTTCTTCGAAGATCTTGCTTTGTGTAGAATTATTGTTATTTTAATGATTCTATGCGTTTAGCGTATAAGATGCTCCATTAAGAATTATGCTTTTTGCAAGCTGGGACCATCGATCCACCACCGCATCGGATACTTGTTTTGAAAAAACGAGTAGCTCATTACAGCTTAACGGCCCCACGATTAACGTGCTCCAGTAATCCCATAAATCACGCTAGTAATGGGAAGAATCGTTGTTCCTAAGAAACTATATTTTTATCTTCATTGCATTATTTCATTTATGGTCATCTCGTAGGCCATCCAGGGAGAGATAGTGGAAAGAAACTTAAATGAATATATATGTTGTCGTTACCCTTCTCATTCATCTTCATAGCATGATTTCATTCAAAGTCTCTAGGTCCACTCCCAAGTCAAGCACGTTATGTTTCAATAAGCAAATCAATTAAAGTTTGAAGACTTTTCATAGATATTTTTCATACTAGTTGCCGTGAAACAAGCAGTAGTCCGACTTACTGCATTTGAGAAGAAAAATCTGGCTAAAGAAGACTTTTTAACAGAGAATAATTAAATATTCCTCAGATCCTATTTATATAACATTTCTAATCTATTTCACTCTTGAGAAAAAAACAAACAAAAAAAAAAAAGATCTATTTCACTAAAACAAAAAAAAAACCCTTAAAATTTATTAACTTTATCTATATATTTAACATCTTTTTAAATGTATCCTTATTTAATATATATATATTATAGGGTTAAGATGCAAAAATACACATATGTTTTATCTCCAGGAGCGCCCAGCACCATATGTTTTTTTTTGTGCAAAAATACACACGCCATTAGGTTTTGGGAGTAAAAATACCACTTCCGTTAATTGACCGTTAATTGACTGTTAGTTGACCGTTAACCATGGTGAAATTACCTTTTTGCCCTTAGTTTAAAATAATTAAAAAAGAAAAGGGTTAAGGGCAAAAGAGTAATTTCACCATGGTTAACGGTCAACAAACAGTCAGTTAACGGTCAACTAACAGAAGTGGTATTTTTGCTCCTAAAACCTAACGGCGTGTGTATTTTTGCACAAAAAAAAAACATATGGTGGTGGGCGCTCCTGGAGGTAAAACATATGTGTATTTTTGCACCTTAACCCTATATTATAATAATAGTACAAGTACAAAGTCTACACAATAATAAATAATGAAAGATAAAGTTGTACCTTCATGTGAAAAATATAACGATGTAACTCTGTAACTCATAAATAAGACTAAAAATGGTATTCTCTCTCTATTTTATAAATAGGACTTGATAAATATATTTTTGGGTCTTATTTATTTGCATGTTAAATTGTTAACAGAGACTATTGACATTGGAAGGGAAACACATCACAAGGGTGCTAATATTTTTATTTGTTCAATAATTGTGAGGAAGAAAAATATCATACCATGACATTCAAATAGTAAATGCATATTTTAGTCTTATGGTTGTGGTTTATAAGTTTGTTATTAATAATTGGAGTTGTTTCTACCAACACCATTATCTCCATGAACAGAAGCAATTTTAAACTAGTGTTTGCTAGCTATACATGTACTATCCAAATTAATGTTGTTCTGTGCATTACTAGACACATTAATTTGTATTTTCTATGAAACTTGCAAAAGTGGGTTATGCGATTTATAATTTCTAAATAATGCATCTTGTCATTATGTGTGTGTGTGTGTGTGTGGTAAGAGGTTCATTTGTTGCGGATCATAGTCACTTCAGAATTGACAGTAGGTTCTTTTCCTTTTTTATTTTTGTGTATAGTTCTTAACAATTGTATCAAATAATTGAACTCATAATAAACCTATCGGTATGAAGATTACTATGTTGTCTTTGCCAGTGCAGCCCAATCCACTTTCAAGAGTTTTCCTAATTTTAATGGGCTTATGATATAGACAGATCCTCTGGTTCGAGCCTGCAAAATTCTCTTGGCATTTTCAAATAACGAATGAGGAAAACAACGGCGTTGGGGTAAAAAAAAGCAACTTTATGTTAATTTTTTTAGCATGCGCATGCACACATGTTAATTTTTTGACCTATACATGCATTATTAATTTAAGGAAAAATTAATATTGAAGGCTTTCAACTTTTGACTCAATTATAACTTAGCACTTCAACTACGACTTGACACAACTCACTTCTTGAACTTTTCAATCGCTTATGACTTAATCCCTTATCTTCTCTTTTTTTTTTTTTTTTTTTTTTTTATATTATTACCCTTTTCTTCTATAACCATGGTTATTAAAACCGGATAGACTAACCGGTTTGACCACAAAATTGGCAAATTGGTCACCTAATCGGGATGTTCGGGGTAGTTTAACTAGTTCAGTGTTTATTCATAATTTTCTAACTTCAAAAATTCACATGTAATTTTACATATTTTTAACAAATTACGAGTTAAGACTCAATGGAAAGTTTGAAATGTCTAATTTTAATTCAAAATATGATCATTTGATCTTTGAAAATTATCAAATACCTAGCTGGTTTAGTGACCGATTTGGGTTTAATAACCTTTGTTTATAACTCAGTTTTAAGTTATTCCATGTGGCAAAAATTAATTCTGTCTCAGCTCCACATGATCTTTATTTTTATATCAATTTTTTTTTTTTTGGTTATGGCCAAGAATTCGAAAAGGGGGCGTTGGTTGGAGAAGGGGCTGAGTACATATGGAGGTAGTCAACAGTCTGCTCAACACCGGTTTCCGATTTTTTAGTCATCCAGTTCTTCTTTTTTAATTTAAATTTTATATAAAAAAGGAAAATGTGGAGCTGAGATGGAATTAATTTTTGCCACATGGGATAACTTAAAACTAAGTTGTAGGAGAAAATAGTAATGATATAAAAAATGAAAAGATAAAGGACTGGATTATAAGCAAGTCAAAAGTTTAGGGATTGAGTCACACCAAGTCATAATTGAAGGACTGAGTTATGGCTAAGTAAAAAGTTGAAGGAATTCAAAATTAATTTCCCCTTAGATTAAATTTTTAATGTTTATCATAACTTTTATAATGACTAAAAATAAAAAAAAAATATTTATGCTAAGTTAGACCATATATTAATATCTAACATATTATTTGTGAGATAAAAATAAATTAAATTAAAAAATATAAACAGTAAATAAAAATGGTCTAATGTTCAACACTACTTTTACATTCCATTGGATATATGCTTGATAGTTGTAGAAAATAAAGTCAAATCAGGATTACATTTTAAATAATTTAATACATGTGGGGAGTGGCTTGGCTCAACTGACAGAGTTGTACTAACTATGATTTGTAGGTTTTGAGTTTAAATCCTCAAAATGCACCCATTTTAAATAATTGGTGGGAGAAACTTAATTACTACCATTTGCAGTCATACCCGGCTTAATCGAAGGGAAAAAGATATTGGGAGAGTATTCTTTGAACTTACTAAATAATCCATATATTAATATCATCATCAGGACCTCAATGCAACTTGACTGTAGACTTTCAAATAACTCAATGCAATCTGATTCATAATAATTATCAACGTGCCTCGAATGTCAAAGTAGTGTTTTAAGTAGCACTTTTATGTTACTGAGTTGCTCCCTTTGTTTCATAATAAATCTTACAAAAAATTCTTTTACATGCATGTCATAATATGTGTCATTCTCATATTTCAAGAACATATTAAATTATTTGGCTAGTATGAAATAAGTGTCATTCTCATAATTCAAGAATATATTAATTCTTTCAAATTTGACAAATTATCCTTTAATTTGACTATGTAACATTCGGCTTTCACAAATAAAGAATAAACATGTCGTTAAGGTTTATCCAAGGGCCAATCAAAATAGTAGACTCACTAAGGTAATATTGGATATCCACCCTCCCAAGTTTGAGCTAAAGCGTAATTTATGAAAATTACGAGTACGTAATGATCATTTTAGAAATTATACCCAGAATTTCAGAAAATTCTCCAAAGACATAGGAAGGTAGAAAGTAATTCCCCATATTGTATTTGAGGCTTGATTGAGGTATAAAGGATAAAATTACTTCAAAAATTAATTTTAAAGTATTATTATAATTTTGGTTAATTAAAGGACACTTAGCCAAATTTAATCATGAAAAATATAATGGGGCCTCGGATAATTGGGGAAAATGGGGGAAATTATTTTAAGGTTAATTTGAATTTATTATAATGATTTTATGCCTTAGAAAAGGAACTTTTCTCTAAAGAATAGTTTATGGGCATTTTATTCAAGAATTAGGCAATTTTTTTCGAAATTATGGGGAAAATAGTAAAGGATTAAGTTTAAGCTTGAGAAAAATTAGGGAATTAATCCCTAATAAATTTGATTTATTGATGGTTTAACATTGATCATATTTGTAATATCCTAAATTTTGGGATTTGAACTTTGAAATGTTGAATGGGAATTAAATGTGAAAGGTTAGCCTGAATAATTATAATAATATTAATTAGGCCTATTTTTTCTTGAAATTTTTAGGAAAAGAATAAATTCAAGGAACACTTTTAAGGGATAATTTTTGGCTTAAAAATTTTAGAATTGATATTTTAAGGCTCAAAGAGGCTAGATGGTAAAGAAAATCCTTATATAGAATTAAGGATTAATTTCTAATATTTGCAATTAAATAAGCAAAGGACCTAATTGCAAATAAGAGTATTGTAGATGATCAAGTGGGTTAATTTTAAGTGGCCCCACAATACACACGCGCGCGCGCACACACATTCTCAAGCAAGGCCAATTCTCTTATTTAATCACTGGTACAAAAAAAGACTTTTAAGACTGAACGAAAAACGTCTCATAAGACCGGATCTAAGACTGGTCTCATTTCAGGCCGGTCTTAAAAGTCTGTTACTTTTAAGACCAAATATGCAACCGGTCTTAAAAATACTTTTTAGACCGGACCTTTAAAATATGAGGTCTTAAATGTCAAACTTTTAAGACCGTATTTTTAAAATATAAGGTCTTAAAAGTCTCTTTCTATCACAAAAAAAAGAAAGGACTTTTAAGACCGGATGTAAATAAAAATCCGGTCTTAAAAGTCCATTTGTTTAAATAAAAAGAAAACTGAACACCATAGATCATCATACTATCCATGGATAGTGTGAGCGTCCTTTCTTCCGTAAAAATTCAAGGATCTCAACCAAACCACCATCATTGAAAGAGAAGGGTCTCCTCTTAATACCAACAATCGTATCTTCATATGTTAGCTGACTTGCCTGTGTTTATTACCAACAAAACAAACAAAGTTAGTGATAAATGGACAACTGATGAGCATAAATAAAGAGGACGAATTGAGCCATACCTGCAAGGATCTCCCATCAATTTCCTCTTGATGTTTGACTCCAGTTGCAATAAATGTGATGCTTACCTATATCATAAAAAAATTCATAAGCTCCAGTTCCATAAAGGTAAGTTAAGAAAGCATCAAGCCCCAAATAGGGGAGAGGGAGAGAAGGAACGAGAATAACGCAGAATGATCAACGATCTTGATCCTTCAATCTTATAATTTTCCAGGTTGAAGAATCAAAAATTAAATAGATCGAAGAAAACAAAGTAAAAATTGCGAACCTGGAGAAGCTAGAATGAAAACAAGAGACTATGAGAACAAAAGACGCGAGAGCAATTTTCACAGCGTCAGAAAATTTGTGAGCGAAGTCCTTGAGATGAGACGAGGTTAAAAAGATTGAGGCGGGACTTAAAAGGTCGAAGAGAGGAATTGAAGAGAGGCTCAAAGAGTGAAATTCAATTTTCCGCGCAGGAAAGGAGAAAATTCATATTTTAGACTTTTTAGACCGATCTTTTAAAATATGAGGTTGATGCTACCAAAATTTAACTGAGTACCGCAAGTGTATGGGTCGTGAAAATAGCAAGTGGTAAATCAAGGTCGTCCCACAGAGACTCAACTCAGCTAGTGATTAGATGTCAAATTTCCTTTTTTCGTTTAAGTTGAATAGATTTGTTTTCAATAAGTAGAAGAAATGCAAATAGCATACGAAATAAATATCGACAAAGACTTTCCAGGAGAGCGAATTTCAATATCAAACGGACAACCTAGAGTCACTAATCCCTTGTTTGTTTATTAGATTTTATTCCCACAAAATTAATTTTAACTTAATTTGATCAGCTAATCTAGAGTATTAATGTGTATAAATGCCTTCCGGTCCATTTATATACCTATCTCAATTAATTATGCAATGCCTTACACGCCTAATTAAGATGCAATCCAACTCAAGCTCACTCTAATTTGATTATATGGAGCTTCTAGGTATATGTCTATCCTAGACGCAAATTAAATGAAAATCTAATTCCACATTATTTAATCTCAAGGTCAATTTAGGATTCCCTTCGTAGTTTAACCGTAAATCCTCAAAACATGCTCAATGGTGGCCAATCACTAAGCAATAATAATCAAAACAAGATTAAATAAACTGAATTAATATTAAGTAAAACTAAATAGTGGGAAAAATCTCTAAAATCCAAACAAGTTCATAGGTCCTCTAGGTTGAAAAATAAATTAGCCACACATGGCTTCAATCCAAATGACAGCAAGTTCAAAATTCAGGTTGAAAGGCATACGGGTAAATGATACAAATTGGAATCAAACTAGTCAAGAGAGATAACAAAACCAAGAATAGGAGCCAGAGCAACCACAGCCTCTCCTTGAATAATTATTCAATCCAGCCCTTCGAACACGTCTATGCTTCTTGATTTATAGTTCAGCTCCTTCTCTGTCGTTCCGTGTTCACTCTTCGCGTCAACGTCCTTACGTCTCTGCTCTTTAGTTCAGTCGTGTGTCCCCTGTGAATATGCCGACTCTGCTTCTTCCTTTCCTGATTGCCGACAGACTTCCCCGCATAGCCTTCTGTTTTCTTTTTTGTTCTCCTTTCTTGATTTAGGTTTTCTCATTTATTCATCCATTCCTCCGTGGGCCCAGTATCGTTTGCCATTCAATTCTCCTAAATCCAATGCATTCAGCCCGTATGGCCCATGATCTCCTCTTTCTTTAGGTCTTCAATTCTCAATGTGGGCCTAACTCCATACAAATCCCAAATGGCCCAAGTGCTCCTGTGCGTATCTGTATGTAGGTTTAGGTCTTTAATTCATTCCTTTCAATTGATTCCATTTGTGGGGTCCACGTACATACAATTGGATCTATTCAATTTCCCAAATCCTCATGTTCTCCTGTGCTTGCCTGATTGTGAAAATAAAAGCAATTAAATAATAATAATACTAATAATAATAATAAAACTAAGTCTTCTTTAAATTGTTATTTATTTATTTCCTAAACTTAAAAACTTTTATTTTAAATTGAAATCCCACAAATGATGCACTAATTTGATTTGAGCCTATAATCATGTAATTTCATAGAAATCTCTTAAAATTGTTTAGATAACTCTCCAAATATCTTTAAAATGTACTTTATTTATATCAATTATGGAGAGTTATCAGAGGTCTTAAAAATAAGACTTTTAAGACCTCATATTTTAAACATCCGGTCTTAATATTTTTTTATTTTTGTATTTAAAAAACAACTATCAGTCATACTTTTAAGACTATACTTTTAAAATATGAGGTCTTAAAAATAAGACTTTTAAAACCTCATATTTTAAATATCCAGTCTTAAAAGTTTTTTATTTTTATATTTACAAAACCGCCACCAGTTATACTTTTAAAACCGAACTTTTAAAATATGAGGTCTTAAAAGTAAGACTTTTAAGACCTCATATTTTAAATATCCGGTCTTAAAAGTTGCTTATTATTTTTATATTTACAAAACTGTCACCGGTTATACTTTTAAGACCGAAGTTTTAAAATATGAGGTCTTAAAAATAAGACTTTTAAGACCTCATATTTTAAATATTCGGTCTTAAAAGTTTTTTAGAGATATTTTAGGAATTATGTTTGCAGATTATGACTTTTTGAATTTCGTAATTATATTCCCGATTGTAATCCCAAGATTATATTATGCAATTGTGTTAATTAAGTTGTTAGAGAGATTTTAGGAATTAAGTTAGTAGATTATGGTTTTTTTTTGAATTTTGTAATTATATTTCTGATTGTAATCCCTAGATTATAGGAACTGCCTAGGTCAGAAGATTATTTACTTATTAGCATATGTATATAATTCCAATTAATCGAACGAATAAAGCATCGCATTCTCGGACTCATCTCTGATCGGTGTCTTTTCAAAATATTTACGAAATTGTCATTGGTCATACTTTTAAGACTGGATCTTTTATAATCCGGTTTAAAAAGTATTTTATATATTTATGAAATTGCTACCGGTCATACTTTTAAGACCGAATCTTTTATAATCTGATCTTAAAAGTGTTCTATATATTTACGAAAGTGCCACCAGTCATATTTAAAAGACCGGATCCTTTATAATTCGGTCTAAAAAGTTTTTTTATATTTACGAAACTACCACCGGCCATACTTTTAAGATATAATTCTCTATAATCCGGTCTAAATGAGGCGGTCTTAGAGCTCTTTTTTGCACTAGTGAATATTGGGTCAAAAGCAACAAAACAATCCTAATGCAACAATCCTCTCCAACCCATGATCCATTAACCAATTCAGCCCTCACATATATTTCATCCCCTATTATTTTCCCAGCCCAACAAGAAGGATCAAGAGGCAGCAAGAGATCATAGCGTTCTAAGTAAACATTAAACTTTACCATTAAATCCTAAAATAAATATTATTATTTAGTCTGAAATTGATGCCCTCAGTATATACTACTTTTACTTTTATCATAAGTCATTCCTAATCTAGTTTATTGGAAAGGTAAAAACATTAATCTTTATTAATGTTGTCTTAAAATTTAATAAGTTTTCAATTTTATCTTTGTTCAATAAACATTATATCCCATAAATATAAATTTTACGTAATAATAAATGAATGATCAATTTATATATTCATATAAAATAATTAATGATGTGGTTTATAAACAAAACTAATTAAATATTCACTATATTTTATAAATATGTGTACTAAGTAATATCATATATGTTGGATCTGACTATCACCTAAGAGGGGGGTGAATTAGGTGTTTGATAAAACTTTAGGAACTTTAAAAATCTTTTCGCAACTTATAAATTGACAGTTTGATATTCAAAGAAAAGCATATACTGGAAATGTAAAAGATAAGGGAAGAGAGTATGCAAACTGTGATTTATCCTGGTTAGATCCAATCCTTGACCTACGTCCAGTCTCCAAGCTTCACTTGAGATTTTCAATCCAATATTTGCTTTGAGCTTGATTACACGTTCAGTACCTGAAGTAATCCTCTCACTAGGATTCACTCCCCCTTACAAAGAGTAATCAATACACTTGCTTGATTACACACTTTGTACTCGAAGTAATCCTCTCACTAGGATTCACTCCTCTTACAAGTTGTAATCAACACAATGTGTTTCCACTCGAGATCACCCAATCTTGAGTATTTCTCAAATAAACTGATTTATAATGAATCTTCTCTCTCTCAGAAGTAAATGAATGAACACTGAAGCACAATACAAATAATCTCATTCCCTGAGCTAAATTATATGAAGATTGAGATATGCAGAGAGTAGATGAAGCATATGTTAGAATATTAGCATTTTCACTGTGTAAGCTCAAGTCCCTGTTTTTCGTCACTATGCACTGTGAGTGTCTTCGTTTCTGGGGTACTTATAGTTGAAGAAGAGCATTTGATCATTTGAACATCTCTTCAAGAATATGACTGTTGGATGTGCACTGAGAATATTTCTGTTATAGATCTACTTGAAAATGTAGTCGTTGGAAGTCCACTGTTAAGCATCCCTGTTTTCAGCTTTTGGTTCCAGTGATGGCTGTTAGTCCTTTGATCTGGAATATACACAATTAGAAGATAATATTGATTAGAATCTGACTGTTGGAGCTCCACTGAAATTTTTGACGTTGGAAGTCCACTGAAGCAATGATCATTTGAACATCTTGATTCCAGCCTGTTGATTCAGTGATGTTTGTTGCTTTCATATTCTGCAATACCTTCAATCTTGAAGATAAAATTGATTATCTTTTATCAGAATGGGCAGCTGAGGAATGTCCATAAATATTTAATCCAAGTTGTAAAATATTCCCCGACAAGAGCGCTGGCATCCCATACTAGAAGTTCACTTTACAGCTCAGCAAACTGACCATATCGATTTCTACTTCAATCCTCATTTGAATCAACTAAACTTCACTAAATAAACTGGTTAATCATGAATAAGAATAATAATGAATGAGAATAATAAGTATTCAAGTAATTAACCATTGATCAGAACCAAAGTTTCTGTCGCTTTCCATATGAATCACTGCAGTAAGGAAAATGTGACTGGAGTAGTCCATATTCACAGAGCTACTGAGATTTTTCTGTAGATTATATTACTGGAGTCATCCAAGATCAACTAGAGTAACATAATGTTTCTAACTTCAGATTTACTGGAGTAATCACTAAGGAACTGGAGTAACTAGATATAATTTTGTCTCTGTGTTGAGTTGACTCGAGTAGCCTTATGAGTAGCTAAGCTCTTAAAAAGTTTCTGTCTCTAATATGACTGGAGTAATAGCCTTGTTACTGGAGTAACTAAGGTTCATTTTGTTTCTGCCTGCAATCTTACTGGAGTAGGTACTTGGTTATTGGAGTAACTAAGGCATGTTTCACTTCTTTCTTAGACATTACTGGAGTAACCATATAGTTACTGGAGTAACTAAAGTTCATTTGGTTTCTATACTCGAGCTTGCTGGAGTAGGTGCTAGGATACTGGAGTAGCTAAGGTACATTTTGCTTCTGTCTGCGATATTACTAAAGTAAGGATTTGGCTACTGGAGTAATTCAGGATCATCTTGCTTCTGTCTCTGACATTACTGGAGTAACATTTTGATTACTAGAGTAACTCTAGTGTAAAAGTGCCAAGATGACTGGAGTAACCAACATGTTACTGGAGTAAAGTGACTGACTATCGGGTTTGATTCTGAGGTGGCTGAAAAATATCGACTTACTAAAGTAAGTAAGTGACTACTGGAGTAAGCCTTATTGGAGTACCCATTTCATTACTGGAGTAATGTACAAATAGAGGCGAACAGATCACATATTACTGGAGTAATGAGATGTCGACTGGAGTAACCATCAACTCTTCACTTGTTTGAGGATTAGTTCCAGAATTCTGAACAGACATTGATTTTCCAAAAAATCATATTTCTCTCATTTGATCTTTGTTTTCTATGATCTTGATATTTTTGGAAAGGTGTGTGAGTCTAGTTTCATATGCCACTAATTTCAACTCATTTCGATGTGTAGTTTGTGAGATATGCTCAGATTACTGAACCTTGTTTAGCTGCATGACATTAACAGATAGATCAATTTCAAAAATTCATAACTATCTCATCTGATCTTCTTTGGACATGAATTTTTGATAAGATGACTTTTTAAATGTCTAGTTTCATCCAAAATTGGTTTCACCTCAATACGATCTCTGGTTTGGGAGATATCATCAAATTACTGAATGTTGCCCAATTGAAACACTGAACAGAGTTGCTGGGACACACGTATTACTGGAGTAACGCGAGGCTTACTGCAGTAATTTCGAACCAGAAGTTTTATGTCTGAATCATTACTGTAGTAGGTTAATGATTACTGGAGTAATATCGAACAGAAACAGATTGGGCTCCTGAAACACGTATATTACTGCAGTAAGTAAGTGACTACTGGAGTAATGAACAACCAGATCACATATCACTACTAGAAAACTGATTTTTTGCGGCGGAATTTTTCCCTTGCAAAACAAGCATTTTCCGTCGCAAAATTATTTTGCGACAGATTTTGCGGCGGAAATTTGTCCGTCGCAAAAAAAGCCCTCGCAAATAATTTTTGCGGCGGAAAAAAGGAATTTCCCTCGCAAATTCAAATTTTGCGGCGGAACAATTTTCCCTCGCAAATTCCAAATTTGCGGCGGATAAATTTTCCCTCACAAGTTGAGATTTTGTGGCGGAACAAATTTCCCTCGCAAAATTTTTTGAATTTGTGAGAGAATTATTTTCCCTCGTAATTTTGCGACGGAAAATGTATTTTCCCTCGCAAAATTTAAAATTATTTTAAAAAAAATCATTAAAAATTATAAAAAAAATAAAAAATAAAAAAATTGTATATCATAAAAATAAATTATACAATCATCATACAAGTTTACATAATAAAAACACAATATTATATAAATTATAATGTTCTAAAATGAACTAAAAAAAAAACTCTAAATAGCAGTAGCCTGGCCATCGTCACCGCCAGTATCGTCGTCACCACTAGGAGGCAGCCCCATACCTTTGTCTTTCAATAGGGCATGGAGAAGTGCTCGCATCTCACTAATAATATTTCCTTGCTCCCTCATCTTCTCATCCTGCTCCCTCATCTTCTCGTCTTGCTCCAGCACCTTCTGTTCTTGCTCCAGCACCTTCTGTTCTAACATCTTTACCCTCTTATCCTCTGCAAAACCAACATTATGAAGTCAATTTACTTGTAATACTTCATTTATATGAAAGAGGGAGTAATGATTTGTGATTGATAACAAAAGTACAACTCTACCTTCAGGACCACCTCTACTACTGCCGGATGAGCGCCTCGAAGACGACTTCAGTTGGCTGGCAGAAGCACCCATCCCGAAGACTCTCCCCTTCTTGTCCATTCCGCCTGCAGCCTGAAGGAAGATACTCTCGTTATCGGAATAAGAGGACGACGGGTCGCTCTGAATCTGTAAGTCTCTCTCCTGCGTCAGCTGCTGATAGGTCTCCTACAAGCACAAACATACAACACAAATAATGCATATAAAATAAAAGAAAGATGTTACTGTTTGAAACAAATAATAAATGTAATTAATATCTCACCGCGAATTGCTGGGACTTGGCGTTAATCCAACGCTTGCCTTGACCCTCAACCGGCTGGGTATGAGTCCACTCAAAGGTGGTCCAAGGAATCAAATCTGCAGGAACTTCCCCAGACGCTGCCTGCAAACACAAATGATAATCATTCATTAATTATTGATTAAGTATAAAATATTGAAAGCTGAAGTAGAAAATAGCGTATACTTACAATCTTTCGTCGATGCTCACTAACTGGAATGCTGCCGCCAGCATATGACGGTCCATCCATGTGGGACCTATTTAATTTATTTTGCTCACTTTGCTTCAAAAATCTTTCGTCGGTGGCCCACTTGTCAAATAACTGGCCTGCAACCTCAGGCTGAATTCAATTTTTTTTTCCTTTTTCATGCCTCAATTTATATAATTTATCAGACAGCCACTTGCTTCCCTTGAAGTTATAAGCCTTCTTTAAAGTTGGGAGATGCTCGGGCAAGCAGCTAAACTTTCCTTGAAAAACAATACTAAACAATTAGTGCTCTAAATTATACAAGTAGTTAATCAATTTGCATTTTGATGAGAATAAAAAATTAATAACCATAAATCACATAACTTACCAATAACTCAGTGAACCAAACATCTCGCTTGCTCTGAGGAATCGCTTTCCATGTGGCCCAAGGTTGATCAAAATTACGAAATATTTGCTCGGCCATGAAATCCGCCACCGGCTTATAAGGATCAAACCTGAAAAAAAAGAGAATGTTGCAAATAGTAGCATACAAACTAAAGGTAAAAAATCATAACATTACATGACTTACTCGGTGCTCCCTACAGGATGGATCCACATCTTCCCTGTCGCAAGATCAATGGATCCCCAGACTGGGTCGTTGGAGGAACTAGCTTGCCCGCCCTGGCTATAAGGCGATGCAGTGTACTGAAAGAATAAGTATATTGAAAATGTAGAACATAGATGTTTTAACAAAATATATGTAAATCAGTCAGAAATCATAAACTGAACCTGCTCTGCCTGATGGTGTGGTGGATATGTATAAGTGAAAGGTTCACCTATATCGCCCATAACAGAGTCAGTAGTAGGCGGTGAAGATGAAAAATAAAGAGGCGGAAGCTCCGGGGAAGAGCTAAGCCCTTTGACTACATGGGGGGTAGATGATGTCGGCCTACCCCCTCTGATTGGACGGGCTCGGCCGCTACCTCTACTATATCCACTACCTGAATGGCCTCCTGGATGCTCCATTTCTGAACACTTATAAACATGATGTCAAAATATATATAATTATAAGGAAGTTACTTAACACAATAATAACTAAGCAACGGAGTATCAAATATAATAGATCGTCATAAATAACTAACTTAAATCAATCGGACGATTCCTGTTCTTCCTCTGACGTCTTATAATCGTCGAATTCAGATTCAGTACTAGAGTAACCCACTTGTTCCTCATCGTCTGATTCCGCATTCTCAATTTGGATAGGAATCAGCTCTAAGTCTCCAGTGGAATCAAAGACATTGCAAGGTACATCTTCCTCGACATTACTTACGGCAAGTACATGTTCCACATCTACTTGGAAGGGTTCAGTCATGTCGTCATTTGTTTTTGACTCTTTTGAAGTAGGTATAATATTTCGTGCTTTGGTTTTGATAACTCCCACCCACTCTTGACGGGATGTAGGGTAATATGTAAAATAAACTTGTTCTGCCTGTTGAGCAAGAATGAATGGGTCATAACTAACTGCATATCTCCGTGACCACTCGATCTCAACATTTCCATATTTGTCCACCTTTGTACCACGCGGACTGTTATCAAACCACTCACATTTAAATAGAATCACTGACTTGTCCCACTTGTAATCCAGCTGAATTATATCAATTAACTTGCCGTAGTAGTCGCACTCCACCCCGTCAACTTGGCCACCTCGACAACATACACCGTAATTGCATGTTTCCGTATTTCAGTTAGCTTCAACAGTTACAAACCGATACCCATTGATTACATATTTTTTGATCCTGGTAACAGCTGTTGCAGACCCGTAAGCTAAACTCCATACAACATCATGGGGAGCTGACGTATAAGCTGAACTCCATGTTTTTTGCTCGAAGTTGTCTCGTAACCAATGAGGAAATTTATCCTTCATGAATTCATCGAGGTCGGAATCCGAGATCAAAGGATTTATTGATCGGACCCATTGTGAGAAGTATCTGTAACAAAAAGAAAGAAATTAATACTTTAAACCGTAGCAGTTACTGAAAAGATGAAATCTTACTTTAAGTACGGGGCGGCCTCTTCACAGTTGTTTAGAATGTACCACTCCGCTAGTTTCTTATCGCTTCCTTCCAGAGTTGACCTACAATTTGTTCGAATGACCCGGCCAGTATAATTAAATATTGATATTTGACCACTCGTCTCACCGCCATCATCGTTGCGAGGTACCCCCCTCCATCTTGATATAACTTCAGGGGGATAATAGTATGAGGCAAATTTGGTGGCCTCTTCGACCAGATACGCTTCTGTAATAGATCCTTCAACGTATCTTGTATTTTTGATCTTTTATTTCAGTGTGCGTAAAAACCTTCAACGGATAATTAGAGAGTATTTATAACCTATGTCACAGTGTGTTTGAATTAATCACAGCGAAAACAAATATATATTACCTTTCAAACGGATACATCCACCTATATTGTTGCGGACCTCCTACCCTTGCTTCGTACGCCAGGTGAACGAGCAAATGTTCCATTGAGTCAAAGAAGCTAGGAGGAAACACCATCTCTAACTTGCATAGCATTTTTGGCACACTCTCCTCCAACTGCCGTAACCTGTCGACATTAAGTTCAGAAGCACAAATTGTTGTAAAGAAGAAGGAAAACTCTGTCAGGGTATCTAATACATGCTTCGGTAGTGCCTTGAAGGCCCACGACAATAATCTCTGAAAGAAAACGTGACAATCATGACTCTTCATATCGCGTAACTTCACCTCGTTCAAGTCCACACATCTTGAGAAATTTGATGCATAACCGTCCGGTAGATTCACACTATTAACCCACTTCAACAATTCTAAATTCTGCTCTTTGTTTAAGGTGTACGGCGCCCTAGGTTTGGAAATCCGACCCGTTGCAGTCTCTACCAAATGCAAAGAAGGCCTTCTACAAATCTGTTGTATGTCAAGTCTTGCATTGATTGTATCCTTTGTCTTACCCTTGGTGTCCATGACGGTGTACAGAATATTACAAAACACATTCCTCTCAATATGCATGACATCGAGGTTGTGTCTTAACAATTGATCTTTCCAATATGGTAGCTCCCAAAAGATGCTGCGTTTGTTCCAATGATGTTGAACGCCATATCCCTCAGGCTCACTGTAAGCAGCTCCTTCTTCAACACTTTGAATGTGCTTCACCCTCTCCCATATTTCTTGCCCACTTAAACGACGAGGTTTAGCTGATTATTCAACCACATTCCTGCTGAAGTCTTTTTTGTTTCTTCTAAACGGATGATCGAGGGGTAGGAATCGCCGGTGCCGGTCAAACCAAGATACCTTGCGACTGTATGGCAGGCTAAACCCCATGTTCTGTTCAAGACATATCGGACATGCAAGCTTCCCCGATGTTTGCCATCTGCTCAACATCCCATATGCAGGGAAATCATTTATCGTCCACATTAAGACAGCACGCAGGATGAAATTCTGACTCAATGATACATCATACGTAAGAACCCCCTCACTCCACAACATCTTCAACTCGTCTATCAAAGGCCTGAGGTACACATCTATTTTCTTTTTTGGGTTGGATGGCCCAGGGATTAATGCGTTGAGGAAAAAAAACTCTCTTCTCATACACATGGATGGTGGGAGGTTGTACGGAGTCACAATCACAGGCCAACTAGAATAAACCCTGCCGGTTTGGTTGAAAGGAGCAAACCCATCTGAGCATAAACCAAGACGGACATTACGGGGATCGGCTGCAAATGATGGATTTGCCTCGTCAAATTTCAGCCAAGCTTCGGCATCAGATGGATGCGTGACAAATTTTTCATCCCTATGATGCTCTCGGTGCCATCTCATATGAGCAGCTGTTTGTTCTAACGAATACAATCTCTGAAGTCTGGGCACGAGGGGAAAGTACCACATCTTGCTTAATGGTTGAGTGGTTGTTTTCCCTTTAATCTTCTTGTACCTATCATGTGAACAAAATTTACAAGTACTCCGCTCCGCATCATCCTTGTAATAGAGCATACATTCGTTGGGGCAGCAATGGATTTTTTCACAACTAAGCCCGAGCTCTTTCACCTTTTTCTTTGCTTGGTAAAAATCTTTCGGCAAATTATTGTCATTGGGAGCAACCTTACTCATGATCTGCATCATTTGATTGTAATTCTTCTCGTTCATATGGTGATCAGTCTTCAAGCTTAATGTTGCTAGGGTAGCCGATAGCGAAGAATATTCACTATTTTCAATGTGTTCGCAACCTTCCCATAAAGGACGTTGGGCATCTTGAAGCATTTGATAGAACCTACGGGCCTCCGGATTAGGATCCTCTCCCATGTGTGATGGTTGATTATGCATACCGGTCTCCTCTTCCATGCATGAAGGTCCAGCATGAGTCACGGGATCAAAATATTGGCCGATCGACGGTCCAGCCGCATCCATCACCAACTGCTGATATTGATTAAGGTTGACTCGATGAGTACTGTCTCCGTAATAACCACTTGGTGTCTGTTGGACTTCCCCGTGATGAACCCAACATTCATAATCCCTCATGAATCCTTTTCTACACAAATGGATTTTGACTGTTCCCGCGTCATGAAATTCGAAACACCTACATCTCACACACGGACAACTGATCGAGGTACTTGAATTAGTTGTGTATGCCAAAGCAAATTGGATGAACTCTTCCAAATCGTCTAAGAATACTCGAGTAAGTCGTTTTTTCTGAGTTAGACGATTGTACATCCAACTCCTATCACGATCGCCTTCCATACTTCCCCAACCTAACCTTGCACGATAATTCTTGGAACATAATATAATAATACCAACTAATTAATTCAGCTACTAACCTAAGTGACAAATACAACTGGCCACTTAACAAATTCTCTCCATAATTTTTTAATTTTTTTCCTCTTATTTGTGTCAAACTTACAAATTATATCTACAAATATTTCTCCTATAATTATAAAGTGATAGATAACATAAACATTAAATTTTTTATTTTTTTTATATTAAAACTAAGTTGATAATTTGACATTGAATACCTGCAAAATTCCCAAAGAATAAAATATTGTATTCACTCTTATTAATGATTTCAGGTTTAAGTTGATTAGGATCTAATAGTTAAATCACTTAATTAGTAGATTAAAGACAAAACATCTAAATATATATAAACTAAATGATTTTTTTTATTGTTGTTAAAAATATAAATCTAGTAACAATTATACACAAATTGTTATTCTAATGTAATTCTTAAAGATATTAACATTTATGTGTTATTTAGTTTATGTTTTCAAAATTAGAAAATTAAAACACGAATATACCAATTAACATAAAAATGTTATACCACATAAAATAAATTTATTGTATAAGTTATTAATTTATTTATTTTTCAAAAAATTATAAATATATGAATGTCTTATATTACATCCAATAGTACTCATTAATTTATCTTTAAATTCACATAGAATTATATTACATTTTTTCTTTAAACTCATGAATTTCCTCAAAATCATTACACAAGTAGTTCAAAGCTATAGTTAATTCAAATTGTTAACCTCTAAGATTTTATTTTTATCAATAAGTTATGAAAATATATTCAGGCAAAAACAAAATTAAAATAACAAAAATTTGATTTTAATATATTTTAAATTTAAATTATTAAAATTAATTCAGCATCATAATTTTTCATGTTCTAACAAAGAAATATTTATTAAATTCATATATCACAAAAGCATGCGTTTTAAAACATATTGATTAAAGCTAACATATTCAAAATAGCACTAATCATAATTTTTCATATATACAAATATATATATATATATATATATATATATATATATATATATATATATAACAGTCAATTAATGGCAAAAAATTCGAGCAAAAAATAAATTAATGGCAAAAAAAAAACGAATAATAAATCAATCCCAATAAAAAATGAAAATAGCACTAATCTTAATTAAAGCAAACATATTGATTATCACATGCAATATTGATGAATGACTATAGAATTTTAGGAAATGTCAAAGAGGAGAAAAAACGCATACCTCTTGAAGGATATCTTGGAATGGAGAAAGAAGAGCAAGGACGGCTCACCAGGATGCTTGGACTGAACGTTGGCGGTGGAGGCTAGGACGGAGCAAGACGCAAGAGAGGAAGAAGAAAGGAGCAAAGACGCAGAGAGATACTCTGGGGACGGAGCAAGACGCAAGAGAGGAAGAAGAAAAGAGCAAGATGCGAGAGAAAGGAGTCACGAATGAAAATGAAGAAGGAGGGTCGGGGATAACATATATTTGCGGCGGAAGTTGAATTCCGCCGCAAATTTGCGGCGGAATTCAATATTCCGCCGCTATTTGCGGCGGAATAAAAATTCCGCTGCAAATGTGCGGCGGAATATTCTGTTCCGCCGCAAATTTTTGCGGCGGAACGGAATATTCCGTCGCAAAATGTCGGCGGGACTGTGTCCCGCCGACAATTTGCGGCGGAAACCCCGTTCCGCCGCAAACATTTTGCGGCGGAACGGACGTTCCGCCGCAAATGTGCAGCGAAAGACTCCGTTCCGCCGCAAAAATTTGCAGTGGAACGGACTCTTCCGCCGCAGATTGTCGGCGGGACTGTGTCCCGCCGACAATTTGCGGCGGAACACGGGCGTGCCGCCGCAATTTGCGGCGGCGCACCGTCTCCCGCTGCAATTTGCGGCGGCAGACCCCATGCCGCCGCAAATTGCGGCGGCACGCGCGGTGCCGCCGCAAATTGCGGCGGCACGTGGGGGCGACGCAAATTTGCGGCGGCACTTGATTTCCACCGCAAAAATGTGCGGCAGAACCCCCGGTGCCGCCACAAATTTGCGGCGGCAATTTTCTTCCGCCGCAAATTTGTGGCGGAAGAAAAATTCCGCTGCAAATTTGCGGCGGAAGATAGAATTCCGCCGCAAATTTGCGGCGGAATGTTTCTTCCGCCGTAAAGTTGCGTTGGAGAAACATTTTCCGCTGCAAATTTTCTAATTTGCGACGGATTGAATATTCCTTCGCTATTTGGGACAAATTTGCGATGGAATTTTATTCCCTCGCAAATTCCGTCGCAAAATGACTATTTTCTAGTAGTGTATATAATTGGAGTAATGCGTGGTAACTGGAGTAACGGCACAAAAATACACATATATGACTGGAGTAATATATGTATTACTGGAGCAAGTCGATCATTAATCATCCAGAAGCTTCAACTTGCTCATTTTAGCTCCGAATTGATCCATTCCAACTTGCACTTGATCGTAGAGACTTGGAGAATCAATCTAAAAATTTGTATAATGATTTTCTCATTTTATTTAGCAAGTTTTTATTTCTTTCTTCTCTCTTCTTGATTATTCTTCATGAATCAACTCATTCTTTCTTTTCTTCTCTTGTTCTTTCTCCATATGAACAAATTTGTGATTGTAGCGAATCTACATTAGATTGTTCTCCATGATTATTCTCCATGAAACAATTCATTATTTCTTCTTTTCTCTTGTTCTTTCTTCACGTGAACACATCTACATTAAATGTAGCAACTTGTCAATGTATATGATATAAACTTTTTGCTCTTGCTAATGGCATCTATATAAGACATCATCAAAACTAATCATAACCAACAATATAACTAATCAAATTAGGTAAATAGGCTTTATATTAAGGAAACCATTATTTATGGTCTTGAATGTCTTACACATAATATTTAGTTTCTCATTGTCTCCATCACATAAAAACTATAAGTAACAAAAAAATTTATGTTTTTTGATTTAGAAAATTACTTTCATATCTTTGCTTATACACATAATATAACAGAAAGAAAATATGCTAGTAATTGTTAAAACAAGCACACATGATTGCTAAATAATAAGAGAAATATTTCATGGTGCTTAATATATAAGACAAAAGAAGAAAAAACACAAACAACGAAATTCATCGGAAAATACCTCCGGAGGCAAAGGCAACAATGGCAAGAAGAAGAGAGGCAAATTGGTGTATAAATGGTAGCCGGTGATGGTAGACGCTGGACGGAAGCCGGAGCAGAGAAGGGAGGATGAAGACAAAATGGTAGAGTGAAGAACAATGGACAGAACGAAATAGGGGAGCTGGGGAAATATAGGGCAAATTTTTTGACGGAAAAATTTTGATAGCCATTCTGTGATGAAAAGATTTTCCATTGCAGAGGGTGGCCAAAATGGCCGCATGTTTACAACATAAATCATTTTCCTCACAAATTTAAGACGGAATGGATGTTCTGTCGCAAAATGGTGGCCTTTTTGGCGTCCTTAGCATAGTTAAGGAAGCCAAAAATATTTTTGACTTCCTCAGTATATTTAAGGAAGCCAAAATCAGTCGTGATTTAAAAAATTTGAAAAATGTTTTAGCGCCAGAAATTTTTTTTGGCGTCCTTAAGGAAGCCAAAAGTAACATTTTTGGCGTCCTCAATATACTTGAGGAAGCCAAAAATAACATTTTTGGCGTCCTCAATTTACTTAAGGATGCCAAAAATGTTTACTCAAGGCATCCTTAAGTAAATTGAGGACGCCAAAAATGTTATTTTTGGCTTCCTCAAGTAGACTGAGGACGCCAAAAAAATTTTTTGGCGCTAAAATGTTTTCTAAATTTTCTAAGTTGCGCCAAAAATATTGATTTTAGCGTCCTCAGTATACTTAAGCAAGCCAAAAATAACATTTTTGGCGTCCTCAATTTACTTAAGGACGCCTAAAATGTTATTTTTGGCTTTCTAACCTAAGGACGCCTAAAATGTTATTGTTGGCTTCCTTAAGTATACTGAGGACGCCAAAAAAAAATTTATGGCACTAAAACATTTTCCAAATTTTCTAAGTTGCGCCAAAAATACTGATTTTGGCGTCCTCAATATACTTAAGGAAGCCAAAAATAACATTTTTTGCATCCTCAATTTACTTAAGGAAGCCATAAATAACACTTTTTACTTTTTACTTCCCTTTTTTTCAAAAAGGATGTCTTTTAGGGTAGTACTATCAATATTTTGTAGTAGTGATTGATCCAGATGGAAGATGGAAAAAGGAAGAACTTGCTAAAAATATCATTATTCAAGTTCTAAGATTGATCTTACAAGTCTCCATGATCAAATGGCTCAATTCAGAGTTAAAGTCAACAAAAATCAGCTTCTGGATGAGCAAACTCGAGTCCCCAAGTATTAAACTCGAGTTTACTACCTTACTGTAGTAATTTGCCTCTGGAATGGGAGAATACTCGAGTTAAGGACACAAAACTTGAGTTTGGGAGTCAAAACTCGAGTCAGTCACTTAATGACTCGAGTTAGCAGTGTCCTTAGTATTTCTGGCGTCTCTGGACTTGCAAAAATTGAGTTAATAATTATAAACTCGAGTTTGTCAAGCTTTCAACTCCTTTGTTCACCTCTGTTTTACGTTCAGCTTGGGCAAGGTCTGATAATTGGATGATATCTCCTAAACTAAAGATCAAATTGAGGTGAAACCAATTTTGAATGAAATTAGACTTCTAATGCGTCATTTTGAGAAAGTTTTATTCTCAAAGAAGTTCATATGAGCGACATCTGAATTTCGAAAGTTGGATCAGGAACTCACACCACACAGCATACCAAGCTACAATATTTTGAGTGTAACTCATAATCTACACATCAGAATGATCTAAAATTGGTGGCAATAAAAGTAGACGCATAAGGCGTTCCATCAAAACTTGATCCAACTAAAATGAAGTTTAGACCAGAGAGATATGATCTTTGAAGGTTGACTGTCAATTTAGGACGTTGCAAAAATGCTGATGAAGAACAATCTTCATTCATTGGATCATAACGAATAAAATACAACGACTTTAGAGCAGATTCTTTTTGCATTGGAAAGAATACTCAAAGAGCTATATGGGGATAAATAGTTTGCTAAATTTGGAGCTATATCAAGTCAGAGAGCAACCAAGGACAGAATAACTTGAAAACTCGAGTTTACAAATATCAAACTTGAGTTTAGTCACTAATTGACTCTAGTTTTGATTAGACAGAAAGGAATTTAGAGTAATGTAATAGCCTGAAAACTCGAGTTATCAAATGCAAACTCGAGTTTACATCTCTGCTTCAGAAAATCACCGTGTCGAAAATCTCGTTTCTCATCAAGAACATCTAGATAATTACCCAAATGATTTTTAATACTTCTTAACATTATTTATATCATTTGTGTACATGTTTCTGATGATCAAAGAGTGCTAAACCAAAGATCAAGGGTAAAGTAAATGTTGATGTCACAGCTGGTTCAAAAAAATGAAGTTCTAACGTCTAGTTTCATTTGATCTCTAACGGCTACTATTCTCAACGGTCATATTCTCAATGGTCATATTCTCAACGTTCATATGATCTTCATCTATAAGTAGAGACACATCCAAGATGGATAAAAATGATTGAAAGAGCTTGCCTTGTAAAAATGCCCAAATTCAGAATCCAAAGTTTATCTCATGCACACTCTGTTTTTCAATGCTTACATAGTTTATCATAGAGAGAGTGAAATGATTTGTATTACACTTCAGTGATTATCCATTCACTTCTTAGAGAGAAGATTCATTATAAATCATTCTATTTAAGAGATACTCAAGATTGGGTGATCTTGATGGGGAAACTGAGTGTATCCTTACAGTGTGTAAGAGGGAGAATCTCAGTGAGATATTTGGCTTCATAAGTGCTTGTGTGAACTTGTAGGTTTGTAAAGGCTTCTCTTGCGCCCGGATTCAACAAGAGAATAGTGGATTGAAAATCTCAAGTGGTGCTTGGGGATTAGACGTAGGTCAAGGATTGGGCTGAACCAGTATAAATCTTAGTTTGCTCATTCTCTTCCTTAATCTCATATATTTCTAGCATATATGTTTGAATGTCTGTCTATAGCTTTATAACTCTTTACTATCATACAAACTGATTTTACCAAATAGCAAAAAGATTTTCAAAGGTCCTAAGTTTTTATCATTCACTCAATTCACCCCTTCTTGAGTTCAGCCGGTTCTTATAGAAATTTGTTGGGTTTGTTCCTACAACAAAACTGTTAGTTCATTAAGACGTTCTTAAAGATTGGTAGGTGTGTCCGTCATGGTGATGGTAAAGAATTCATGAAAATGAATAATCTCCCCTTAAAAATCAACAAAAGAAATCGTTATATTCATTGTCAAGCCCTTATGGTCAGCGCCAAATTGTAGAACCAAAATTATGTTTCAAAGATTTTGTAGGGTTCACCCAAAACATAGAATCTTAGTATGATATAAAATACAAAATACAAAGTGGTTACAAGTTTAATGAGTAAATTAGTAATTTTATGAAATTTCAAATTGATATCTCAAGACAGATACGGAAATGGTGATATTGGAGTCATTGAACTATCCTTTTGAAATTTTAAATGTATTTTATTGGGATTTTCCATATGTAAATTGTGGGAAAAATGGTTATGTTAAATTACAAGAATAAAGGAAAGAAAAACTTCTTAACCAAAATAATAAGTCTTCCCAAAGTTTAACTGAAAATAAGATGGTACAATCCTTATCCATGTGTTGTTGGATTTTCTGCTTCTGTTCCCAATTTTGATGCCAGGTTCACAGCCTCATGTTCAATGTTTCAAGTTGTGTTGTTTTATTAGCATTTTCTCATTTTCTAGTGGTGACTACTCCTCACTTTCTTCGTCCTCATATCCACAAAACACAATCTCATATATTGGAATATACGACATAAACTATTTCTATTTCACAAAGAGCTATTACCTTTCTCTCTTTAAATTTATTCTCTCTCTAATCCACATACATGGATTGAGATTCTACGTCCATGGCTTCCATATCTCCACCTTCTGCACCTCCCAATCTTCACTTCCTAGGGCCCAAATTCTCTTCTTCTTTCCCTTTGAGATCACTCTTTACACTCCCCTTCTCTTTACATTCACATCACTTCCTTTAATAGATATGCAATTTCAAGGGGTGAACTTAGTATTAGTTCTCTATGTGTTTTCATAATAACTGACAATTGTAAACGTAAAAGATTGTTATTGATCCAATTACAAGACCATTTTGTGTTTAATCAGTTTGTTAATGAGTTTCAGCTGATTTTGATATGGATTAACACCAAATTGCAATAAAGAAATTATGTGTTGGAAGCATTAAATGCAAAGTAGAGCCAAATGCTAGAATTAGACAACCAACTCTCTGAGCAACTTAAAGGCATGTAACCACTTCCATTGCTGAGTCTTAATGGACAAATAGAACAAGGAATGTCAAAAGAGAATGACGGCGCTGATTGAAGAAAGAAGACATGTGATTAATGATTAAGGATAATCAATCTCAAAGGTTATCTTTATCAGTCTCAACGGATAATTCTCAAGCTTCTCAACGGTTATTAATACCAACAACTATAAAAGCTAGATGCATTGAATTCTCAGCTACCACAATGTTGAACATTCAATTTGTGAAATTAGAATTTATGATTTATAATCTTTGAGCAATATCATTGGATATAAACATTCTTCAATGTTTATCTATCTTCTCTTTTAGAGAGTCTTAAAATCATAATTCTTGTATTAATCTCAAGGTTGTGGAACCTTTGAGATTGAGATTAGTTGATTACAACTTGTAAGGGGTAGTAAGTTCTAGAGAGAGAACTAGTTAAGAGTTACAGAGTGTGTAATCAATTTTCAATCATAAGTTTGTTTCAAAATTTGTTTTCATCTGAGGAAGGAAAGTAGTGGAATTCGAAATTCTGGGTTCATCTTCTATTTATCTGTTTAATCTTCATTTTACTTTTTTAATCTTCACTTAATCTGTTTCAGTTTAGTTCTATTTTAATCTTCACTGCATGAAAAAAAAAACTCCCCCCAAATTGTTATTATTTTGTTTAACTGTTACTTATTTAAACCCACTATGATTTCGTTGGGAAAATGATCCAGGTTCTCATGATATTGCAAAATTATATTGATCCTGGTTATTTTGGGAGATCATGACAAATCTCTGTTAGAGAGTGGATTCGTAGAGTCGGCTCCTAGAGATTGATAAATTAAGAAGGTGTTAGCCCATGAGTTCACAAAGCACGCACACAAGTTCGTATAGATACAATTCTTAATCACTAACCTGATTTAAATGTTGTTAATAAATCCTCTTCTTGGATAAATTTCATTCCGCTGTGTGTACGAATCCCAACATATCCCTATTGGACTAATGTGTTGATATTGGATCGAATAACTACTTCAAGATTTCTATGAGTTAGATGCCCAGGGAAATGATGGATCACTATGCACGAATAAGGCTTTCACCAAAGGGGTGGTGTGTGTGCACAGTGATGGCATAATAGTAAATTAGAAAGAGTGTCATACCTTAGGGAGTACCTCTTATTTATATAGTTTTACCTATAGGGTTTGGACTTATAGGCCCTGTCCGCCTTATAACCCAAGTATTGTGCCGCCACTTCTAGGTCGATATCCATGATTAGGATCTTCCTCAATTATAGCCTTGATTATAGGTTAATTAAGATCTCCCTTCATTATAGACGAATTCTGATGCAGGTTGCCCCTTGTTGGGCCATACCATAAATGGGCCTCATAAATGGTTCTGTAATAATTGCCCCTCAACCCGGTAGTCAAGGTCTTTAAGCTGCTGGGGTGAACTAGTTGTCTAACCCAGATCTTATTTCTAAGTTGTTCAACTTTTGTTTGAGTTTCAGTGAACTTCGAATTTATTCATATTCTCATTGTAACTTGCGCCCAGATATATTGTCCAAGTTAATTTGCTTTGAACTCCATTCTTATTCATGATTATTTGGATTTTGTGCATCAACATCCAGGCCTCACATCCAGGCTTCTGGGTTACATATTCTAGCACCATGTTCCCCTAATTACTGATGACATGTCCCTTTCTTTCACCAGTGATACTTAAGGGACTGGGATAGTGCCTCAGATAACTCAGGCTCGAAAGGACTTATGTTTCACCTTCTTTCCTCATCATTAGGACAGCTGTATACTACTAACCGTCATGGCATAAAACAGTCACCTTTAACCGTCTTTGATAATTGTGCGCATTTAATGCCAACGTCGTTTTGCATAACTCATCACTGTTGTTTGGGGCGAATTATCTTGTTTGCCCTTGTCTTTTGGGATTCATAACTTTAGTGGTAACCTTAGCAGTTACCCTTTATATGATCATTCCCCCCAGTCTTCACATTTGAAAATTTTTCTCTCGTTGCTTTGCAAAGAAAACCTCTGTCACTTACTTTCTGAGATAACTTTTTTCTCTTTAAACCTTCCTTTCTCAAGCTCTCTGGCTCATGCATTTAAGTTTCTACTAGTCCCTTCAAGCATAGGTGTTTCCACCTTTTCTTTATACTTCCTTTGGTTTTGCTTCGAAGTTCTTTTCATTAGTTGTTCTCTATTTCTTTTTAGTTGCTTGGGTTTATGTCTTTGGCCACTTTTACTTATGGGTTTTCTAGGTAGCTTTCTTCTATTCCTAAGTTCATCTCTTGAGTATGAACCCTTGTTCTTGATTCTTGCTATTTTTGTTCCAGTACGTACTCCATATCTTTGTAGTATTTCTGTATTTGAACTTAGGATCATCTTATTATACCTCATTCCTTCCCTTTTATCAAACACATCAGGTGTTTTTTTGGTGATTGTCTCTATTAATGATGAATAATGATAAGCCCTTATCATCTTTGAGTCTGGATAGTATTACTGTGGAGGAGGAGGAAGAATTACATCGAATAGTCCATGCTAGATCCTGGTTTTGGTTGTGGGGTATTCTCCTTACTGAAGAAGAGAGGCAAGAATCATTGCTTTTTGGGTATCATATGAAGATGGAATATCACCTAGAGGGGGTGAATAAGTGATTAAAAAAAATATTAAGGCTTAATCAAAATTTTGGCAATTAATGCAAAATGCTAGCTGAGCAGAAATTTAAAGGAGAATTGACACGAAGCAATTTATCCTGGTTCGGTCTAATCCTGACCTACATCCAGTCCCCAAGAACACCTCAGGATTTTTCACTAACTTTCCAGAGATCACAAATACAACTTGGGATGATCTTTACTCTCACGGACTCACTCCCCCTTACTACTTGTAACCATACACCCACACTTAAAGTTCCACAACCTTAAGATTTTACAGCTGAATGAAATGAATGATTAAATAACTCCTCACGAGTTGGATAATAAATGATCACTGAAGTGCAAGGAAATATCCGAAGATATTGGAAGTAATGAAACTGATAGTAATAATAACTCAGAGTAAATGCGCAGAGTTTCGATGGATAGCTCAATTGAATGCTTCTTCAATTTATAGTTGCCTTGTAAACTAGCCATTATCTTGATACAACTGTTGTCTTCATTCGTAATCTTGGCAGGCGAAGGCGAGGTCACATGACCGTTGGCATTTTGGTACTGTCTGCTAGCAGTTTGAATTTCCTGAAGAGCTGCATGACTAACATTCATATTCCTCAAGAGAATGTTTCCGCTTAACATATCTTGACCGTTAGAGCTCTGAAAGAATGTTGTCACACTCTGTAACTGCTTTTCTGATATAATAAATGATGGTGACATCATCATCTGCTTTTGATCAGAGCATAAGAATTCTTGAATTTTTAATGGCAAGATAAACTTGAATCATAGTTAGTAATACAGGATAATCTGAGCATAAAGATATAGATTCAGGTATGGGTGAAATAAGTTCAAATCAGACACGATGATTCTACAAATCATATTTCAGTTCATAGCGTATCAAACCTCGAGTTTTCAGCACAACCTTGAGTTTTACATAAACCTCGAGTTTCATGACCCAACCTCGAGGTTTTATTCTTAATGTAAAAGAAGGCACGAAGATCTTATCAACCTTAAGTTTTGATATGTAACCTCGAGGTTTAAGGAAAACTCGAGGTTTATTCCTAACCTCGAGGTCTATGCCTGCTTAGACAGTATGGAGAGAAGACTGAATAGAGGGCCACAACCTCGAGGTAACTAATCAACCTCGAGGTTTTGCCAAACCTTGAGGTTCTATATGTAACCTTGAGGTTGGACAGCAAAATGATTAGGGGAACCAAGCACTGAACCTCGAGGTTATATTATAACCTCGAGTTTTAGCTGAACCTCGAGGTAAAGTGGCCAGCCTCGAGGTTATACTGCCAGAACTCAATTTCTCTGATTTTCTAAGTTACTATTCAGTTAAGTCATCATCAAAACATTTATCATTTATGAGAACTAACATTCTCCCCCATTTTGATGATGACAACATTAATCTTATCTTGTTCTTAACTTATTTTTGTTTCAGCTTAGATTTCATTTTAGATCAAGTTCTGTTATCTCAGATAAGCATATGAAAAGAAAAATGAACACAATAAGCATAATATTGTCAACTGCATAATATCAACAACCAGAATGTGTAGCAAATTACATGAAGTGCACAAACTGAAATTGCTAACTGCTAGTACTAAAGCTGCAAGACCTTGTCTGCTAACTGGTAACTGCTAAACCCAGAATGTAAAAAAAAAAATTGAAACTAACTAACTAAAATATTACTTGACTCTTAACTTAACTCTGCTGCTTTTTAACTCTAACTTTACTGCTTCTCCCCCTTTGGCATCATTAAAAAAGGTGGGAGCTGGTGTTGAGAAGAAAATGGATAGGAAGTGGATGGAAAGGGTAATGGGGAAGAGGTAAAGGACTGAGGAGGAAGAGATGATGAGATCTCAGGGTGAGGGTCTGCTTCCTCAAATAAGTCTGTTGTGGAACTTCCAAAATAGGTTATGTTTAGAGACAGAGGTGAGGTAGAGGGAGCTAAGGTGGGAGTAGAATCAAAAATAGGTAGAGAAGGTGCCTGAAAAGCAGGAAGAAGGCTGGAAGGAGTTGAGGGGATGGAAACAGTTGGAGTTATAGAAGGAGGCTGAGAAATGGGAAGAGGAAGGATAAATGATTGGATGGGAGAAGAGGGAGGTGCCTGGGAAGAGGATGCTGGAGGTGGAGTTGCTGCAGTAGAAGTAGTCTTGACCTCTATCAACTTGTCTACTTTGTTTATCAAGGTCCACACCGAATTGTGCATATTGACTATCTCAGTCTTGTGATCATCCAAATGTCCAGAAATAGCCTCCACTTGTTCAGTAAGATCAGCATGATCATCTTGAAGATCAGTGACTTCTTAAACCAACTTTGAGATTGCAGTTTCAAGCTTCACGCAGAGGGTATTCTGGGCTGCTATTGACATGAGCACTGGACTGAAGCTATCAGATACAGCTTTCTCCATAATGGCCTTGATTTGAGGGCCAAGTGAGAAAGGAGTATGCTGAGATGAAATTCCTGGACCAGCACTAGCAGACAGAACTCTGGATTTTGAAGTTTTTGATGTTGATAGAGCTCTTGATTCCCCAGAGCCTTCAGTGAAAGAAATCTTCATAAGATTCAGCTGATTTTTCCCAAATTGATCCGGAGCTTTTTATTGTTCCCTAGATTCCAAATACCATATTTTCTCATGAAAGAGAATGATTGAGACCAAACTAGGGAAAGGTATTGGAGAGCTTTTCTTTCAATGCTGGGCATACTTCTTCATCTCTTGGAACAACAAGTGACCCAAATTATGAGGTACTTTGTCCACAAAAGAAGCTAACAGAGGATACTCCTTCTGAATGAAATGAGTGTAATTTCTCCCTTTTTGCACAAAATTCCGGGAGTAGATATACCACAAGGCTCTGGAGGTAGGAGGCATTGTACCAGGAGTGAATTTCAAAGGTTCTGAAAAAGGAACATCGGGCTGAAGGATCTGATAGATTTCCTCATTGCTATATTCAGTGGATGGTACAGCAGGATGATTGTGAATTTGGAGAAGGGCATTTAGGTAGTCTACAGTCAATTCTATTGTCTTGCCTCTAACATTTGTGACAAGCTTTTCTTCAATTGAGTTGTTTAGATAGGTCATGTTGAAGTAAAAAATTCTAACCAGAGAGGGACTATAAGAAGCTCGAATAGATAAGAATAATTCATAGTGTTTGAACCATAGGTATTAGTCCAGATTGTAGTCAGCTTTCAATTTAGGAAGGTCCACATACATATTGGGTAGAAGGGTCTATTAGCATAGGTTTCACTAAATTTCTTGCTTTCTTTAGGGCTAAACGAATGTGGTCCACAGGCAAAATCTAGAGGAGGATTTGTTAAAGAAGCATGGTAAATGTTGTAAATAGGAAGGAGTTGGAATTATTTTGAACCTGCGGAATACCCTTTGGAACTAGACCCACCACCAGTTGATTTGGTTTTCTTTGGCATCTTTGGTGAAACTTTGACTGATTCTTTGTCTTTACGAAAGGCGGCTTCAGGATCTATAGATCTTTTTGTACGGACTTCTGATGGTTCTTGAATAACCAGTGTTTAGGGCTTCTTGGCAGCTAGTTCATCAAAATTTACTTTAGGTCTGAATCTTTTTGTTGGCAGTTTGGAGCGAGGAGCTTTGAGAATGGGAGATGAAGATTTAGGGTTTTGATCAGAACTCGATTTCGGGCCTTTAGCAGAAGATTTAGGGGACTTAGGTGATTTAGGAACATGTTTAGGAGCCATTGAGAGAAAAATCGTGCTTGGAGAGACAAGTTTTAGGATTTCAGAATTTGGTAGAGATAAAAGGAAATGAAGAGGTTTTTGAAGTCAGACTCAGGAAGACTGAAAAGTGCGCATTAAATGACCCTAGAGATTACCTCGAGGTTCATTATTCAGCCTCGAGGTTTAGCGTAAACTCGAGGTTTCATAATAACCTTGAGGTAAACCATCTTATGCAGTTCATATGATTGCAAGTTGAAAACAAGATAACCTCGAGGTTTTACCTAGCCTTGAGGTTGCTCAATAGAAAGCACAGAGAAGAATGTATTACTAGTTACCTCGAGGTTTGACTTACTGACCTCGAGGTTTGCCATAAACTCGAGGTTTGATATGAAACCTTGAGGTTCATAGGAGCTATCATGAAAAATCATTTTATGTCTTGGCTTACTGACTTAAGGTTCTAAAAATTTACTCTAGTTAATGTAACCTCTGTTTAGCTTTGTTTTCTCGTGCTCAAAACACTTTCTGATTTGATCTCTTTATTATAGGTACAATATGTTTGCTTTCTTTGCGCCTTGCTGAGGAATCATATTCTGGGGAGTCAAGTTCTGCACATCCCCAAAAAATTTTAGCGGATAACTATCTATGGGTTCCTGATGATGTGCTCACCACGTTATCTACCATGACTGTAGCTGACATCGCCGGGCTTCCCATCGACAATCCTGATAGCTACACTCTTTCTCTTCCCAACCCAAATGAGCCAGTGTCCTCATGCCAGGAAGAGGCAGACCCATCTTTTTTAGTTTTCTTCCTGGATTTGATTACCAGGCTTAATATTTGCTTCCTTTTTATCGAGTTTCAAATTGATATTTTGAATCATCTACACTTAGCTCCTACCCAACTTCACCCTAATAGTTGGGGTTTCATTATAGCTTTTGAGCATTTTTGTAGGCAGCTAGGTCTATCTTATACCCTTCCTCTTTTCATTTATTTTTTCACCATCCAAACAACTTAGACAGGTAAGGAGCCCCTTATTAAAAAGGGTTGGACGACAATCTGAGGTGCCCTTAATAAGAACCTTTTAAGTATATACAACAATTCTTTTAAAAAATTTAAAATAGGATTTTTCAAGGTGGTTGTCAAATCCAAAAACCATCCTTGGTTCCTCAAATCCCAAGAATCCAAAGATGTCGACAGGAAATTTCCATTATATTGGACCATCACGACTTCAATCCTTCCACCTACCGCTTTAAGGATGTAAAATTAGATGATTTTGATGCCAAGTTGGAAATATCGTTAAATAATTATATCAACAAGTACATCCCTGTTGGTGTGGCTTTGTCCATATCCCAGTCTCCAGCCGAGTTAGTTCCGGCACTGAGTATGGTGTCTTTGTTGTGTTTATATTTGTCAAATTGATTTTCATAATGTGTATTTAACCTCTATTTTCTCATTCTGCAGATCCAAGTATGGGGAAACAACAACTATATGTTTCTCTGTTGAGTCTTGGCAAGTCAGCTTTAGGCATAGATAAAAGCAAGAAACAACCAGCTGCTAAATCCAAAAAGAGTAGCTGAGAGACCTCATGCAAGCGGTTAAAGATTGGCCAAGACATTCCGGTCCAACAATCTAAAGATGCCTCGACCCCTGTTACTCAAGCCCCTAATCAACAAGTCACTTCTCCTCCTCCTCCTCCTCCTCCTCCTCCTCCTCCTTCACTACCTACCGGCCTCCCCCATGGGATACTTTAGATTAATGAGGTAGTAGATAAGCCTAGCTCTACCATTTGTTCAACCCCGATGTTTTTATGAGCCCATGCCTTTCTTTGAGGCCGAGTTGCACGATCTTCAAGAAATTGAGGTAAACGCCATGAGGTCCTGTGGATTGACCTAGGCTTTTGCTTTGGTTAAAAACAACTATGCCGGGGCTTTTGTCGAGCTAAAAAGGATTAGGACGGAGAAATATAAAGCTGATGAGTAGAAAAATAGAGCTTATGAGGAGCTTTAGGCGGCCAATGCGGATAAAGACAAGGCTTATGAGGAGCTTGAAAAAGCGAACTTGAAAGTTCTTCATCTTCGGGAGGCTCATGTTTCTGATATGCAAACACTGAAATTGCTTCAGATAACACATGAAGATACTGAGGCTGAGTTGAAATGTACCATGGCTGTCCTTGAAGCTACTAATGCTGAGGTCTCAAAATATGTGGCTGCATTGAAGGACGTCACAGAGAGTGCCTTCGACAATACCTTAGAGCAAATCTGGCTATTGAACCATGGCGTTGACTTGAACGTCTCCAGGTTATATTACAAGGCTTATGTTGATGAAGGCCAACTCATCCCACCTCCATCATCTCCAAGTGGTGATTTTGAATCTCAATTAGATGGGGATCAAGAGGAGGGTTGTGAATAGGGTAACGCCGTTGTCCCTGTAGGAGGAGAAGCTAGATGGAGGTTCCATCAGAGGTTCAATCGGAGCTCTGAGCTTGTCGCTATCAATAACCTCACATCCTGTGGCACCACTTTCTATGATAGATCTAAGGACGCTATAGTAAGAATTGAAGGGTCGGGATGCCAGTTTGACTTGTATCTTTTTGTTTTGGGATATTAAAGCCCCCTTTATCCTTTGTAACAATTTTTACTAGATTATTATCTTGTTTTATTTTCTTTATGTACTTAACTTCTATGTACTTAGATCAAATTTGAATGTTAATGAAAATTAATTCATTTGACCAATCTGAAAATAGTTTCAACGTTTATCGCATTCTCAAAAAATGAGTTAACAATATGAACTTAAACATATTTTAAGAGTTATATTCAATGACTGGGTCAAAGTCAAATATAATACATAGAATCTGCTAAAATATCCATCCATTACTAAAAACCAGGTATCACGTAAGTGATGCTTTTTAATAAAACCCTTACAACAGTTTAGCTTTCTTAACCAAAATTTAATTCGGAGTAAGGGCGATCTGTCACATGTTGAAACTTAGTTCTTAACCAAAACTTCAAACATTTTGACTTGATTAGGGTAAGCATGACAATTCACCTCATTACCTCAGAATAAAACTTCGATGCATCATAACTACGAAGGCTAGTCATTAAGCCTTCGCTTTACTTGAAGCCAGGTTCATTTACCATGGCATCATTCATTCATTCACAATCACTTTGTTGGAAGCCAGGCTCATATACCCCAGCCACATTCATGCATTTTTAACTAGTATAGTTCGAACGATTAGAAACATGATTCTCAACTGAGAATTTCTTCATTTATTTGATAATAAACTTGCCGACATAGTCGACTTTAAACAATTCCAAAAAGGAAATTTGAACTTGAAAACTTTACGACGAAACTTGGTGAAGATGGAAGAAATCACCAAGAGGGAGTGAATTGGGGATTTTAAAAATTTTCTTTCTGAGTAATACCCAAATTTTTAAAAGGCAAGGTTAAAAGGCAAAGAGAGAAAAGCTAGGACATAAGAGATTTATATTGGTTTGGTCTTAACCTTGACCTACGTCCAGTCCCCAGATATCTTCTGGGTTTTTCTCACTATCAATATTCTCTTATTACAATAATGTAACACTCAAGCAATCCTAATCCACTAGGACTTGCTTGACCTACATCCAGTCCCCAGATATCTTCTGGGTTTTTCTCACTATCAATATTCTCTTATTACAATAATGTAACACTCAAGCAATCCTAATCCACTAGGACTTGCTTGACCTACGTCCAGTCCCCAGATATCTTCTGGGTTTTTCTTACTATCAATATTCTCTTATTACAATAATGTAACACTCAAGCAATCCTAATCCACTAGGACTTGCTCCCCCTTACACTTTGTAATCAAAAGACTCAACTCACAGGTTCCACAACCTTGAGTTTATACAAACAAGTATTTGAAAATGATTTCAAAGATACAAAACTCTCAAAAGAGTAAATATTGATAAACACTTAAGTTCAGATCAAAAGCACAATACAGACTCAAATTTTAAATATGATCAATTGTAATTCATTGTGTGTTAATGCAATAAGTCTTCCTAGGTATTTATAGTTTGATCAGTGAAACTAGCCATTGCAAATCCTTCTCTCTTATTCTCTAATATTCAGCTTTATTTTCTAGAATATGTTCGTTGCATATTTTTCTCAATTTAATCAATTCTGATCTTGAATCCTGGTCATAGCCGTTGTAGGTGATCTTCCAGAGTTCTTGCTCTTCTGTTATTTGTTTCTAACCATTGGAGAAAACTTTGATTGAGCTATAACGGTCTGAGCTGAACCTTTGCTAAAATGGAGAAGTTTCAGGCTTGTCTTTGGCTTTTCATTCAATGCACTTGACCTAGATCTGTTTTGCTGAATTCATCTGTAACAAATAAGAAATTGGATCAAGTATATGTATGTAAGATGATTCGCAACTTAATATGTGAGTAAATAAACTTGTAAATGTGAATCAGATAGATTTCGCATCTCGTCCATGAAACAGAGTTCCGATAGACTCGAGTTAAAGATGTGTAAGCTCGAGTTTAATCGTTCTGTTGTCTTCTTGATATCTCTCTATCTAAGTCAAGCTCGAGTCTGTAAGTGCCAGGCTCGAGTTTGCTCCACTTAGGTGTGCTATATGTTAGTTCTCTATGTGTTTTGATGATAACCTGACAATTCTAAATATTAAAGTTTTTGATTTCATTCATTTACCAAATTTCTGGAAAAATAGCAAAAGTTTTGGAAAAATCTTACTCCAATAACGAGTACATTACTCCAGCAATAATGCTTGTTTTTAACTTAAGTTACTCTAGTAAGCGTAACATTACTCCAGTAATATGGCTTGTCAAATCACATTTTAGTGAAATGTTACTCCAGTAACATTTCTGTTACTCCAGTAACATGCTTATGTTCAAAGTGTTTCCAACCCAGATTACTCCAGTAGGGTTCATGTTACTCCAGTAATAAGTGTTGATTCAAATTTAGTCTTTAATATATATTACTTCAATAAGTTGTTTTCTACTCCAATAAGTCTGTCATGATGCCATGAGTGAAATATCTAAGTATCCATACTTACTCTAGTAACGACATCCTACTCCAGTAAGTGTGACTCCAGTGATCACTTACTCACTCCAGTAAGTCACCATTTTCAGTTATGTCCAAAGGCAAACTCGATAGCTTGTCAGTTTTTGAAACACAGTTTGACTACTCCAGTAACGATCTTGCTACTCCAGTAATCATTTAAGTACTCCAGTAATACTACACCTTCAGACACTTCCAGAGTCAAAACCTGATATTACTCCAGTAAGGATGTAGTTACTCCAATCATAGTACAACATTTTTACGAGGGTTACTCCAGTAAGCGAAATGTTACTCCAGTCAAATTTGTCACAGAAATGAAATGAACCTCAGTTACTCCAGTAACCATGCTCCTACTCCAATAAGGTCGTAGACATAAAAAAAATGAATCTTAGTTACTCCAGTTATTTAGTGACTACTCCAGTAATCTCGAGGACATAAACTAAATGAACCAGAGTCACTCTAGTAACTAAGTTATTACTCCAGTAAGGTCGGAGACAGAAAAATTACAAAGCTTAGTTACTCCAGTTGTCAAGTGGTTACGCCAGTAACATCTTTGTTATAAAGTAAGATTACTCCAATAACTTATAAACTACTCCAGTGGAACAGATCACAGAAACGAAATAACTTTTGGCTACTCCAGTCATGTATTTCTTGCTGAATTATCTGGAAAGCGACAGATACCTTGCTTTAATCATTGTTAATTATTTGAATCTGTTCCTACTTTCATTCATTATTATTTCTATTCATGATTAACTAGTTTATTCAGTGAAGTCAGTTGATCAAATGAGTCTTTGGAGCTGAGATCAGTTGGTTCTGACTTGCTTAGCTGTAAAGTGACTTATCAGTATGGAGAGCCAACGCCTTTGTCGGGAATCTGTGCAAGTTGAATTAAATAATCATGGACATTTCTTAGCTGCCCATTCTGATAAATGATAATCAACATTATCTTCAAGATTGAAGGTACTAGAATATGAAAGCAACAAAACATCAATGAATCATACAGGTTGGAATCAAAGATGCTTAAACGGTCATTGCTTCAGTGGACTTCTGATGTCAAAATTCTGAGTGGAGCTCCAACAACCATATTCTGGTATGCTACATTCAAATGACGCTCTTCAAGTATAAAAGGAACACCAGAAACACAGAAAAGATATAGAAGCTTATACATACAAGATTATAACTTCTACTTCAGTTTTTTCTGTGAAATACCTTGAGAGAAATTTGTACTTCAGTGATTATCATTATCTACACTTAGAGAGAGTGTTTTGCCTTGTTAAAATCGTTTTTTGTAAGAATCTCAAGTCTGGGGACTTAGAGATTGGGAATATCAGTTTACAACTTGAAAAGGGGAGTGTATCCTGATTGTGAGTGATAGTGGCAATCCTTGAGAGTCTGGGGACTGGACGTAGGTCAAAGAGTTAGACCGAACCAATATAAATCTTGCTGTGTTTTGCTTTCATCTTTTCTCTTCTGTTTATCCCTGTTCTAGCGTTTACATTGCAGAGCATTGTTAAGAAAATTTTTAAAATCCCCAATTTACCCCCCGTTTTGGTGATTTGCTCCGTTTTTCACTGTAGCTAAAAATATAAGCTTGAGTCCATATAGATGTGTTTGAGTCTATTTTCTAAGGATGCTCTCTGTATGTGTTAAGCTCGAGTTGAATTTATTAGGCTCGAGTTTGTTTCCTTGACCAACTAAGAAACACCTTCCTGTAATACTTGAACTTGAGTTAGAAAAACATGTTTGAGTCTTGAAATGTCGATATGCTCTTTGTAAGCCTTAGACTCGAGTTTATTTTGATAGGCTCGAGTGTAACTTAGAGCAAACATCTTGTCTTGCTCTCTGTAACCTCTAAGCTCGAGTTTATCATAATGGGCTCGAGTTTATCTCATATAAGAACATGAGGCTCACTCTCTGTCATGAGTAGGCTCGAGTTCATCTAAGGAGGCTCGAGTTTGCATAAGTTAAAAAGTATTATCCTTTCTATACATTAGTCATAAGCTTGAGTTTAGCAAACTTAGGCTCAAGTTTGACCAACAACAAACTTCTACCTTTCTTTGATCTTTACTATTAAGAAACATTACTTCATTTACAATTGTCCTTTATCATCAAAATACATAGAGAACTAACACTTGGTTCTAACCGAAACAGACTCAGTTTATCCATGAGCAAAAACATGAACATGGAACTCATATTTAACTATAACAAACTCTCAATTGGTCCTCGTTCCATGTTTTTTTTATTAACTTCTTCTCCAGAGTATCCAATATGTAAGCTCCCTTGCCTAGCTTTTCTTTAACCTGGTACAGGCCTTCCTAATTTGCAGCGAGCCTTCCATCTCTGGCATTTTTATTTCCCACGTCCGCTCTTCGAAGCACCAAGTCACCTTTTTCAAATGACCAAGGTTTTGCCTTTTTATCAAACTTGGCAGAGATGAGTTCTTTGGTGGCCATATCTCGACAGTATGCCATGACTCGGACCTCATCTATCAAGTGCAGCTCCACTGCCAAAGCCTCATTATTCTTTTCCTTGTTCTCTTTAAGAATCTTCGTTCTTCTCCACGAAGGCTGACCTATCTCCACCAAGATCATAGCCTCAAATCCATAGGGTAACCTGAATGGAGTTTTCCTGGTTGAAATTTCAGCACTGGTCTTGTAGCCCCACAAGACAAAGTAGAGCTGCTCAACCTAACTGGACTTTGCATCTTCCATCTGCTTTCTCAATCCACTGACAATTACTTTATTCGCTGCTTCCACTTGCCCATTCGATTGAGGATGCTCCACAGAAGCAAAGCAATGCTTGATGTGAAGATCAAACATCATTTGTTGGAACCTTTCATCAACAAATCGGATTCCATTATCTGTCACCATTTCAACCAAGATTCCAAATCTAGAAATTATATTTCTCTCAAAGAACCTTTGTACCTTGGGAAGGTGATTGTCGTAACTGGTTGTGCCTCGATCCATTTGGTAAAATAATCGACGTCTACAATGAGCTATCACAACTGTCCCGGAGCCACTTTGAATGGTCTAAGTAAATCCACCCTACTTAAAAAAGGGCCATGGGGCAGAGATAGACTACAATTCAGCTGGGGGACCAAATTATTTTCGGGTGTTTCTGACAACAGCCACATTTTTTAAGATGATCATTTGAATCTACCTCAACCATTGGCCTGTAATACCCTGCTCATAGAGCTTTCATGGCCAAAGCCTTAGCTCCCATGTGTTGGCCATTTATTCCTTCATGTATCTTAGCCAAGATGTACTCGACCTCTTCTGAGCTCAAGCATTTCAATACTGGAGAGTGTTGACCCTTGTGGTATAACTGATCTCTTACAACTGTGTGTATGGCTACGGCTCAGACTAATCACTTGGCCTAAACTGAATCATTAGGAAGGACTCCTTTTTCTAGGTAATTAATGATTAGTCTTCTCCAATTTGCCACTGTTGAGATAACCATGACATTACTGGCTCTAACAAATTTTGCTGGATCAAGGTTCTGTGGTTACCTAGGCTCTTTGTGCTGGCCAACTTTGATAAGATGTCAGCTCTAGTGTTCTCCCCTTTAGGAATGTGAGTAATGATCACCTCGTTGAATTTAGACATACTTTCTCTTACCTTACTAATGTATTTCACTAGTAAAGGACCCTTAGCTTGGTATGTCCCTTCAGTTTGTGATGCAACGAGTTGAGAGTCAGTTAAAACATGAACCTTTTTAGCCCATTTTCCTTTGCTTGAAGTAGCCCGACTACAAGCACTTCATATTCTGCTTGATATTCAACGTCAGAAATTTCAGTTGAAGGGAATGCTCCATAGACACTCCTTCTGAGCTTTCAATGATTATCTCGACTCCACTTCCTTTCACATTTAATGAGCCATCCATGTAGATTTTCCAAGTATCTGTGTCTCCATTTTCACCTCTATTTGTTAGGTTTAATTCCATGATAAAATTGGCCAATGCTTGTGACTTAATTGTGTGTCGAGCTTCATAGGTGATGTCAAACTCAGATAACTCAATGGCCCAGCTAATCATCCTTCCAGCCAAATCTAGCTTATAGAGATTTGTCGTGATCTCCCAAAATAACCAGGATCAATATAATTTTGTAATATAATGGGAACCTGGATTGTTTTCTCGATGAATTCATAGCGGGTTTGATTGTATAGTAACAACAAAATAGAAACAGTAAAAATGGGTTTTTTGGTTCAAATAGATTAAAAACGAAAAAAAAACAGAATGAAATAGACAAATAGACATTAAAATCGATCAACCCAACATTCAAATTCCAAAGACTTCCATCATTGAACGAAATATGAACAAACTCGCGCTGGGTTCTGGATGAACCGAAATCTTTGCGTCCGCCTAGAGATTCCCTCAACTAGATGATAGCCTAGCATCTGTTTGAACAATGGCGTCTCACTGTGTGATCCATAGCAACACTTAAACCTAGTTCGAACTCAGTCCTTGGGATGAACCAAACCGAATATTAAATCTAATGTTTGAACTATTTCCAGAAATCGAATCCAATAAGATGAAAACATAAACGAGTAAAGTTACCGATTAAACACAAGCTCTCCGGATGAATCATGGAATCCTCAACATTTGGTTGATTACAGAAATTTAGCCGATCATGGCTGGAACAAACAAAGAACGCGAAGAACAAGAAGAACATTGCAGAGAAAATGAAACTTCTGTCTTTAATCCGAAATTATCCAAAAACGTAGTGACATAAGATGTTTGTGGCTGCTACCTAACTTAAACTTAACTTAAAATGGAAATAGGCTAGGGCTACACAATGACCCAAAACAAAACAAATAACAAATGGCTTTTTAAAATTCCAACCCAATAAATATCTAAAATTATACATCTATCTTCGGCTCCAGAATTGATCGCCCTCTTGTCCGAATTTGTCCTTTAAGTCTTCACGACAATTGTAGCTCTTTGGATCATCTGAAAAATGAGACAAGAATAAGGCAAATCCGATGTCTGGTTCAAGAGTTATGGTAAAATTAGTGAAGCAATATAAAAGGAGAAATTTATCATTAAAAATGGCTAAAATCCAATCAATGGTCCAAAGCCTAAATGAGTATAAAAGCCATTATGTCTTAAATAAAGAGTCCTAAATTATTAATCAAGAGATAAAAAGAGTGTATCAAATATTCAATTATTACACACCATATTCAAGTCAGTGTAGTCCTTGCATACTCTCCACTTTCTGCTGGGTTTCTTCACCATAACCACATTAGACAACCAGGTGGTATACTGCACTTCTCTTTTAAATCTGACATCTAACTGTTAGTTTTCTATGTGTTTTGATGATAACTGACAATTGTAAACTAAATTTGAAGTTTGTCTTGGGTAAGTTGTAAAACTTACTGTCTAAGGCAAACTCGAGTCTTGGTAGCAAAACTCGAGTTTTGACTTAACAGAGAGTAGCTCAATTTTTACAAAGCAAGCCAAACTCCAGTTTGTGTGGACAAACTCAAGTTTGCAAGATACAGAGAGCACTCAAAATTTTTCACAACAAGACAAACTCAAGTTTCCGTCTGAAAACTCGAGTTTAGATTAGACAGAAGCATCAGCATTATCTCAAGACTTGAGAACTCCAGTCTCATCTTTACAAACTCCAATTTTACTAAATGCAAAAGACTTCAAAATTTCAGTTTACACTAAAACTCGAGTCTGGGTTTTGAAGACTCGAGTTTGGCATAAACAGAGACACTCGAGCTGTTGCTTATTTTGTAAACTCCAATTTTGTTTTCAGAGACTCTAGTTTACACTTCATAGAAAATTTTAAAGTTTCAAATTACACTGAAACTCGAGTCTGGATTCTGGAGACTCGAGTTTAGGACAAACAGAAAATATTCGAGTTACTACATGATTTCTAAACTCTAGTTTTGAAAATGAAAACTCCAGTTTACACTTATAGAGATATTTCAAAGTTTCAGTTTTCACTGAAACTCGAGTCTAGAATTCTGAGACTCGAGTTTAGCTTAAACAAAAAGTACTCGAGTTACTGGCTGATTTGAAAACTCCAGTTTTGCAAATAGAAACTCCAGTTTACACTTGACAAAGAAATCTCAAAAGTTTCAGTTTTCACTGAAACTCGAGTTTTGTATATCAAAACTCGAGTTTGGACTATACAGAAAGGTATGCAATATTTCAGGTTTTGTAAACTCCAGTTTATATTTCTAAACTACAGTTTTGAAGCTGTGAACTTAAACTTAAGATTTTCATAAAAGCTTCAAACTCGAGTCAGTCACTAAATGACTCGAGTTTAGCCATATGTTCAAAATCTCATTCAAGACCAGCTCACGACTTTCCTCTCTGTAAGAACCAAACTCGAGTCAGTCACTTATCAACTCGAGTTTGAGAAGCTTTCCAAAATACCTTGCTCTCTGGATGAAATCCAAACTCAAGTGTAGATTTGTAAACTTGAGTTTGTGACGATCAGATTTGTAAAATCAGATGGCGCCAAATTGCGAAAACCTCATGTTTAATGTTAATACTTCACATCTTTCATTGCTACTGTTTCTAACGTTATTTAACAAGTTTTCTAGCAAGTTTCAGATGATCTAATGAAGGAAACAGTGAAGATTCAAATTATTAGCTATAAAGTAAGAGAGAGAAAACATGTTGTCTCTTAAAGTGCTCCAACTTGGATTAAACAAATACAATTTTAAGTATAGCCCACTCCAACACAAGGACATCAACATTATCTTCATATTATTTAAATTCGATATTGCAAGAATGTCTGGATTAGTTGGAACCAAAATAGATGAGCTCCATCAAGAATATTTTCAGTGGATTCTCAACAGCCACATTTCTGAAAGTGGTCTTCCAAGAGCTAAATTCGTAGTGCTCAATCAACAGTCATATTCCTCATTTAAAATGATCTTCCTCAGCTATAAATGAAGTTCAGATTCGAAGAAGAAAGATTGACAAGATACTTACAGTAAACAACATTCAAATTTCTGTATTCTTTGTTCTGTAAAATATCTTGAGAGATTTGAGCTTCAATGTTTATCATTATCAGCTCTTAGAGAGAGTTCTTGTTTTGTTATCACTTGTTTGTGAGAATCTCAAGTCAGGGGACTTGGAGATTGAGAATATCAGTGTACAACTTGTAAGGGGGAGTGTATCCTAGTGAAAGGATAACTTTCGAGTAGAGAGTGTGTAACTGATTGTGAGTGATAGTGAAAATCCCAGAGAGTCTGGGGACTGGACGTAGGTCAAGGAGTTAGACTGAACTAGTATAATTCTTGCTGTGTCTTATTCTCTTCTCTCCTTCTCTACATTATCCTTCTCTAGCGATTAACTTCAAGAATTAAGTGAAAAGAATTTTTTAAATCCCCAATTTACCCCCTCTTGGTGATTTGCTCTGGTTTTTCACTAACAATTCTTTAACATGTTCTTCCAAAGCCTACCGCCTTTCTGGGCCAAGCTTCCTTTTCTTCTACGCCACCGGGACTGATCCCAGATAAATTGCCAACTTGTGACAACAAAATTTTGGATCAATCCTGGGTATTTCATATGACGTCCAGGAAAACACATTTAGGTTCTTCTTCATGAAATCTTCCAATCCAGCTCTCACCTCTAGGTTCATCATCTTGTCGATTTTCATGACTTATGAAGGCTTATCACCCAACATAAGATCCTCTAATTCTCTGTCGGGCTCTGATTTCAAAATTTTGATTTCTTTTCGCATATCTAGCTCCACCATATTTATTAGTTTATTTCAGTGACTCCCTTTTCCCTTGCTCATGCTTCTATCTCCTTCACTAATCCAAGGTAGAGAGGAAGATCCACCTTCGCCTTCTCTGACTGTTTCCTAAATACCATTTCTAAGACTCTTTCTAATATCTACTAACGGTAACAATTTTGTTTTGGCTACCCATCATCTTCAGATTTTGATGCGTGGAAACCAACATATCCTAGTTATGAATAGTTGGCCTCCCGAATATTATATTATATGGGGATGGAAAGTCAACAACAATCAACCTCACTCGTTCTATCTTGAATGCTTCCTTTGTTCCCAGAGTTGATATGAGATCGATGTACCCCTTAAGGGGAATGTGTTTCCCATTAAACCTTATAAGGGTGGTTTTACACGGCTTCAAATCTTCTTGATCGAGGTTTATCCTCTTGAAAGCGTCCTATAGGATAATGTCTGCAGAGTTTCCAGCGTCTATGAAGATCTTCTTAACCCGACAATTTACTTAGGTTTCCATAACTACCAAACCGTCTTGATGGCTAGGGACTATGCCTTCCAAATCTTCTTTAGGGAAACATAGGAAAGGAGGTTCCAACTTAATAGAGTCTTCTTTAAACTTCAGGTGACCCCTTACCGAAAGGACCTCCGTTACATACTTTCTCCTCTGGCTTATGGTATCTCCCCCTCCTCTAAGAGCTTCATTAATAACGTTGCATTCAAACTCAGTAACTTGGAATTTGTCATCATTATCGTCTAGCTTCCACTTGTCATCTCTCCACTTCTTTTCAGGAGTTGGGCTCTTACTGCAGCCTCTTGTGTTGCGCTTATTATTCTTCTAGCCTTGGATATTTATTACGTATTTTCGTAATTTCCACACTCAAACAAATTTTTAAATAACATCCCGGAGATCCCAACATTGATCAGTAGTATGTCCTAGTCCGTTTTGAAATTTACAGAATCGAGATTGATCCATGCCTAATTTATTATAAAGTAGTCGACGTCGGTATGCTTTCTTCATCTCGGTCAATGCTACCTCCCTCCAGATTTAGGATCGGGGAATGTTTAGAGGAGTGTATTTTTCATAATTGCCTTCTTATTTTCTAGCCTGAAATTTACTGTCCAGGTTCCTTCTGTGAAAACCTCGCTTTTGGCTACCCGGTTGTTCCTTTCCTTTTGAAGATGAACTTATCCTCCTTTCCTTTCATAAAGCATTAACTATCTCCATTTGCTCCAACTCCAAATATCTCTTTAAGAAAATTCTGCAGTCCACCAGGGTCTTGATGGGATCATTGTAAATTGATTTTTCCAGTCGAGACAAACCTTTCAAGCTAGCCTTGATCAAGTGCACATGCACATTTTCTTGCAATCCACATACTTGTAAAGTGGCTTCTTTAAAGTGGTCCAAGTACTTCTGGAGCGTTTCCCCTGGTTGCTGCTTAATCTTGCTTAAAGCGAACTCAGACTTTGGTTGTTTTTTGCTTATCGCAAAAAACTCAGCTCGAACCTGTCTCCCAAATCTTTAAAAGTCTGGATGGAATTTTCTGGTAGAGTGTGAAACCATGTTTGTGCATCTCCCGTCAAGGTTACAACAAAAATCCAAGAAATGATGGGGTCATTAATTCCCCTTACGAACATGTCTGTGTCGAAAGCATTAAGATAGGCTCGTAAATCTTCCAGAAAAGGAGTAGCCACGATCCCGTCAATGAACTAACTATTGTTATATTGTCCCCTTTTTTACTTCCTCCTATATTTTCCCCGAGCATTTTGCCCTGGCAGTTCTGCATCCTGACTCTGATCTCCTCCAGTCGAGTTCTTCTCGGTACGTTGGCCCTGTAGAATGGAACCCGAATTTGGAATTTCAGCAGTTCGAGCCTGGTCTCCATTAGCCATGTTATCTCTATCATTTTTGCCTTACGCGGGATCTCCAGTATCAACTTGCACAGATCTATGTTCCTTGATAATTGAATATTTTACACACTTATTTGTATCTATTAAGTAATAAATTTAGAATTGTTAGCTAATAAATAATGGGTTTTAATGCTTATTTGGGCTTTGGGCTTTTATTTGGATTTAATTCATTTTCATGAAAAAAATTCCAGATTTAATATGCTTCACTGTTTTAACCATAACTCTTAAATCAGACATCGGATTTGCCTCATTTTTGTCTCATATTTCAGATGATTCAAAGGGCTACAAATGTTATGAAGACTCGGAAGGCAAATTCGGTCAAGAGGATGGTTAAACTTGGAGCCAAAATCAGAGACGTTTTTCTGGATTTTTATTTGGGCCCAAATTTTGTAAAGGCCCATTTGTTATTTTAGGTTATTTCTTTTGGGCTGGATATTATATGACTTGGAGCCCCACTTCATTTTGCCTTTTTAGGTTAAGACAGAGGATGGCTACAAACAATTTTGTATTTTCGTTTTTGAGACTTTTGAAGATCAAACATAGGCTTTTAAAATTCTCTAAAATGTTCTTCATCCGTTCTTCGTGTTCTTCAATGTTCTACTCATCTATGCTTGGCTAAACCTCTCTGATTAACCCATGGATTAGGGATTCCATATTCCAGAGGACTCACACTTAATTGGTAACATCTAAACTCGTTTCTATCTTCTTTTATCATATTCGATTCTGGATTTGGATTGGGTTTTTGATTAAAAACTCAAATCGATTAATCCCAAAGACATATTTCAAACTGGGTTCAAGTGATTACTGTGCGATTGTTTGGTGTCACACCACTGTTGTGAAAATATTCGGGACGATTGTTCAGTTGAGGGAAATTCTGGGCAAACACAGAGATTTCGGTTTGTCCAAAAATCGATCACGAGTTTGGTGTTTTAATTTCTTCTGGTGAAGGTTCAGGAATCCATGGTTCTGGGTTAGTCGTTTTAGTCTAGTTAATCTCATTTCCTTTACTGTTTCTGTTTTAATTTCGTTTTATTGCAATTCAAAAAACTCCCCCTCAATCATTTACTGTTTTATTTCTGTTACCATTAAACTGACTGCAATTCCATACGAAACGATCCAAGTTCCTTATACTGCAAATCTTTTTACTAAACTTGGTTATTTTGCAAGGGGTCGACAATCTCTTATCATTCCTCAACCTGAGGAGGATTACTAGCATTATTTTGATTTTCCTTTTCTTTCATCCCATGTTGCTTATCTCGGTTTATTTTCCTAGCCAGGGTTTCATTTTCCTTAAACACTCCTCCAACAGCTACATTATTTTGACATCCTTTTGTCTCTGGAGGTGGTTACACTGCTCCATCTCCTCCATCCATCTTATCATTGCACTCAAAGTGGCTTGTAGAAGGAGAATGTCCAGGTTTTCAACTGGAACCTGCTGGGAAGGGTCTTGCTACTGGACTTGCTGGATCGCTATATTTTCAGGAGTCACCACAGGTGCCGGAGAGGAAGTCGTGTCTGATACATCTTCGGCATGGACTGCGCCATAATCTAGAATGTCCTCAGGTTGTTGGTTAACCTAGTCTTGTTGTTCTTGGTTTTGCCATGAATGGATTTTTAGGCAACTGCTCGTTCATAGGCAATTGACTGGTGCTTCTAGTAGCAACCATCTATGGTCACGGGAATCAAAACTTATGGTTCCCCACGGTCAGCAGCAATGTTTTGGACAAGAACATAGACGTCTAGCCTTGAAGGACTAGTATGTAGATATTAGATCGAGTAACTCACCCTTAGATATCTATGGATTAGATACCTATGAGAATAACATATCAATGTGTTAGTTCTCAGTTTAAGTTTTGATGATAACCGAACACTTGTCAAATTACTAGTTTAAGATAACTTGAGTTTGTAGTTTAAAACTCAAGTTCTATAGACCCCTGTTAAATCAATTTTTTAGTCAATAAGGTTGAGAACTCGAGTTTTTGGTTAATCAACTTGAGTTCTTGTTTTTAAAATACTTTTACAACGGCTACCATCTTTTGATAAACTAGAGTTCATAGCCTATCAACTCGAGTTCTTGTTGAAAAACTCGAGTTCATAAGTGATGAACTCAAGTTCGCGAATTCTGACTCATTCCTTAATCTTCAAACATCAAAAAGCTTTGAGAGCTAGAGTTTCTAAATAAGAAACTTGAGTTCCAGAATCGAGTTCTAGATATGAAAACTCGAGTTCTTTATTTTGAAGAACTTGGGCTTTATTCGAAAGTTTAAGAACTAGAGTTCTTGTTAAAGAACTCAAGTTCATAACTCTAGTTCATGTTTTGTAAACTCAAGTTCTTTAAGGATTGAATTTGGTCGTATATTACAAATTCAAGTTCATGTAATGTAAACTCAAGTTCATATCTTGAAAAACTGAGACGTTTGAAAACAAAACACAGAAACTCTAGTTACTGTTAAGTCAACTCGAGTTTAAGACTTGAGTTCATTATTGTGAAACTCGAGTTTGTGTGAAAGATGACAACGAGCCTTCGTCTGTGAATTTTTAAATGAATCAATCTTTAGTTGTTGCTTTCCATGATTATTAAGAATCATTTTTAAGATGGTTTTAACTTGTTTACTAGTGATTTCAAGTGTTAAAATGAAGTTTTAACCAAAAAGCATCATAAAGCAAAAGTGTGTCAGGGATATTTAATGCAAAGTAATAAAACAGAGCAACAATTAGAATGAAATATTGCAATAGAACAAAACATTCTTTTGAGGCATACTTATTTCAGCTATCACTCTGATTCATACTCTGCATAAGTACAATCAACGACCAACACATTTAATGAAAGGAGCGAATCCATTTAATGAAGCAACGGTCGACTTGGTTCAACGAGGAACAGCTATGCCTAACAGAAATTCAAATATTCAAAACGATTACATTCAACTTCCTCTCAATGGCATTAATGGCGAATGGTATAAAAGCCCAAGTATTCAATACAGCCAACTACCGAAACTTTGCACATTCATCTTTGAGTTATTTCTATTAACAGTTTCATTTATTATACTTAATATATTTGGATATTTGTTGTACTTTAGTGGTCATTAATTATTCACTCATAAGGAGTTGTTAAACACATTTATCATTTCTCTGTCAAAAGTTTAAGGTTGTAGAACCTTAAGTTGTGGGTGTACGACTACAACAAGTAAAGGGGAGTGAGTCTGAGAGTGTGAGGATCATCCTGATCTGTAATCATATTTTAAAGAGTTGGTGGAAATCCCAAGGAATTCTTGGGGACTGGACGTAGGTCTAAAGATTAGACCGAACTAGGATAAATTGCCTTGTGTCTATCTCTTCTCTAATTCTCTGTTTTATTATTGATCAGTTATGACTTGCGAAAAGTTTTTTTTAAAATAATTTTTTAGATCACCTATTCACCCCCTCTAGGTGATATTCCATCTTCACACTGTGCACGAATAGGTGTTAGCCAAAGGAGGTAGTGTATGTACACAATGAGGGCAGAATAGTAAATTGAGAGCGTATGTCATACCTTAGGGTTTATCTCTTATTTATAGAGCTTTACTGATAAGGTTTAAATTCTTGGGCCCTGTCCACACTATAACCCAAGTAGTGTGCCACCACATCTAGGTCAAGATCCTTGATTAGGATCTTCCTTAATTATAGGTTGGTTAGAGAGATGATGAAGGTCGTTACATGCTTATATGAGGCCCATTTGTTGTGTAGCCCAACAAGGGGCAATCTAGGTTAGAATACATCCATAAATTAAGGAGGATACTAATCCAAGATTTTGACCTAGATATGATAGCATATCATCTGGGCTTAATAGCATAAAGACCCATAATTCTAAACCCTACAAGTAAACTCTACATGTGTGATTATTCTCTCGCAATTACTATTCTGACGTAACTGTGCACACACACCACCCCTTTCGGCTAATGGCAATTAGTTTACATAGTGGTATGCTATACTCATTGAAATCTAATTCATAGATACCTAGGAGAGAGCTATAATGATCATATATTAACATACTAGTCTATCGACTTAGACATCTCTGTTAATCAAGACAGAACATGACGTGTAAACGAAGTCAGTTACATAAATAATTTATAGGTACACCAAATTGAATCATTGAATCACATGGAAGTTGTTAATAATTGAAAGACTAAATCACCATTTCTAATTAATTTTTTTTTTCAAAATAATGACAACAGCCCTTTTTAAATATTAAGTATTAGTTTGAAACTAATACACATCCAAAATTAACTTGTAAACTAAGTCAGAAGTAATTGAAACAAACTCATCAATGCATTCAAGAGAATAAAGACATTTAAATTATCAATCTCCTTCTCATTACATGGTAACCCCAAAATTTTTTTGACATCTTCAGGGCCTATATTAAGTGCCTTGCCTCGAATGGAGACAATGTTTGTAGGAGGGTCAAAGGCACCAATAAAGCGATCATATAAGTTTTGATGAATTTGTGAACAAGATATATTAACCAACTTATTGAAACCTATCTTTTCCAGCCTCTCCATTTTATCTGCTCTGTTTTTAATCAGTTCACAAATATTCATAAATTGGTTTGAGGCACACCGTGTGAGAAAAGGTACAACCTGATGTCTCCCTTTTCGCCTACTCAATTTCTCGGGCCTCTTCCTGTATTCTTCATTCTTATCTTCTTTTAATGCATTCCATGCCTCTTCAATAGACCCACTCTCATTTATCAACAACTTCTTGCCTTCATTCTTCTTCTTATTTTCCTTGAAATACCATTGTGTGAACAGTTTGTACCCAGACACATTCATCTTTCTCTTCCTATCTCCGTCCTTGTCCTTCGTTTTCCTCTTCTTCGCCATTTTCTTGTTCCCTGAAAATAAACATCTCAGTTTCATTTAACAACTAAATAATTATATTTATCAATGCTACTTTCAATAGTTCAATGAAAATGGTTATTGTCGGTTTCAATCATACTCGACTTGAGTTTGAATCATACTCAAGTAAACTAACAGTTCCTGAAAATCTATGCATGTTTGCCAAACCAAATGCACCTCCCAAGATGAGGATTTCATTTGAAGACACAATGAGGACTAAGCAATCGAAGAACGACGAAATGCGAATTCGAGGTGTTCGACTTACCTTTTCTAACGCAAATGCCCAATTGCAATGCCTCCTACGCCATTCTCTTCTCATCTGGTCTCATGGTTTACTCAGACTCGTCTGATGTTCGCTTGTGTCGTTTTTCCCTTTTCTTCGACTTCTCGCCATTCCCTCTCTCGCTCTGCTCGGGTAACCTCGCTAATTTCAGAAACTGTAAGGTAACTGTTAGGTGCTAGGGCGTTTCAAACTTTGGGCATAATGGTCATTTGAAACTTTCATTTTATTACACTTATGTCCCAGGGACATTTTTGGGACTATTGTGTAAAGGGAATCTGGTGGGGGACCTCTTTGTAAATATTTTTGGTCCTTGGGACCTTAGTGTAATTCTCCCTTGAATAATATGGGCTCGGCATTGTTTAATCTCTTGGTCTGGTTTTTTTTTTTTTTTTTTTTTTTCCGCTGATCCATTCCTTCCTGTCGAAACTGAAGCTAGAAGAAGATGCTTCATTGTTAAAGATCCATATCTCTCACGTGGCCATTTTATTGCCTATATGGGCCAAGATTAAGTGCTGGTTAGCAAATATTGGATATTGGGCAATGAAACTGGGCTGTTGGACTGTTCACACGTCTGGCCCAATTGAGGTATTTTATTTGTTGAAAGTCCATGTCTTGTTTCATCTATTAATGTAAAACAATAATTTTTTTACAATTAGATTTAATTGCAATGTCTTCAAAGAAATTAAAATCTTAATTTCTTAGGTGATAAAATATTAATCTTATAATATCTGAGCCACAATTATCACTTTCAATTATTCTTTGAATTATATTCTTTCCCCAAAATAAATTAAGGGAAAATATAGGCCTTAATTCTCAATAATTATTCTCATAATTATTTTAGCTCATATTTTACAATTTAAATTTCCATAATATTCCAATATTCAAGTGCCAGAAAATTGAGATGTTACATAAATACATTCTCTCAAATGTATTATTGATGAACTATGTATTTGGTTGTTGATAGCACAAGTAAAATAAACCTACTAATGAGCTCTTACATTAATTTAGAAGCACAAAATATTTGATTTGCGGATATAATATATTCGTGATGGATAATGATCAAAAGTGTGTGGATTGAAACAAAAAAGGAAGGCGCCAACAAAAAAGGAAGCAAAATCTGGGTTTTTGTTGGGAGCGACACAGCTGGTGGTGTATGCGATGTACAGAAGTCCTAAATCTGCCAACAAATTCAACCAAGACGATCATCAACCTCAAGATCCTCTCATCTCATCTCCATATATAAATGTTTAAATCAAAATGCTTCTTAATTCCAATCTCAAACTTTCCTTTACGAAATATCTACTGTTAGTTTCGAGTTTTGTGCAACGTGAATGGCCCCAGATGTTTAATTATGGGTAGGTATATTTCTATTTTAAATTTGCTTATACTAATAATAATAATAATTAAAAAAGAGAAAGGGCCTTATTTGTGATGATTATTCGGAGACTACGACATTTACAACATTTAGTGTTTCATATCATTCCAACATCATTACCATTAATTGGATAAAAAAGTAGTAGTATTGTGTAATTTATAATCTCAATGAACAACATAGGTAAGGTTAATAGCCTTACATTAGTGATATATGGTATAGCACTATCTATTTCATAACATAGATAGTGAACGTCTTTATAAGAGATATTTAATGCCAGCACACGCTTCCTTCTAGAGGACGGATAATGCGCGTTCGATTACTTCATTTACTTCACAATATACAAGTATTAGGCATATGTTGGATATTTGTACAGGATACTGTGACACAATTGGATTTTGTTTGAATACTACAATTATAGGGTGATAAAGAGTGATCTCGATCGGGTCATTCTTAATTTTCAAGAGTTTAATGAAAAAGGAAAGAAAAACGACAGTGAAATACACACTTATAAATTAATTTGTTTCTAAAATTATTCTAAAATATGAATACTTTCACCCCCACCTGTTGAAAAATCTACACTATGGTTCATATAACATTTCCTGCTCTCACCCTCACATTCATGTAATATGTTAATGTTGTATACGATATGAGACCGTTTTACACTCTCTTTTTGCGAAGATTTTCTTTTAAAATAAAAATTAAAATATTCATGCAGAAAATCTTAGACTTATTTTATTTTTGAGACTTATTTTATTTTTGGGTTGCAATCAAGTAAAGCTATATCTAACATAATCTTCTAATCACACCTGTATCTTCTAACTAGGTTTGTTTGGGTTAACAGCGGGAGTGGTGGTTTATTCCCTATCTAACTTTTTTAGAAGTCCGGTAGGAAAAAAGTCAGATTATAAATATGATTTGGGTTTAAATTGACGGTGATAGAAGTGGCGGGACCCAAGTTAAAAAGCTGAGAGTCTTTTAAAAAAAGTTACCCCATAGAGCCTTTTCCTTAACGGGCTTTCAAAAGCTTTTTTTTTTAAAAAAAAAAAAACTCAATAAACTTAAAGCTTAACCCAAACACTTTACTTAATGTTTTTTTTTTTTTTTCTACTGGAGCTTTTTTCTTACTTTAAGCTATTTAAAGTTCTCTGCAAACAGGGCCAGCATGCTAGCGCGTAAAGTCCTTCTGGGTTGTGTGATCTTGATATATTATATTCTTTCCATTGGCTGGTGTATGTTATTGGGTCATCGTTGAAGAGGCTTGGAGAACAGATTGCATCTAAGCTGTGCTGTTGGGCTGTTATAGAAAATGTAAGATGTATATTCTTTTCCTTCCTCCTCAAAATTTCTATTATAACATTAAATATTCTTCAATGGAAAAAATGGGTATATAATTGCTGGTATTCCTTGGTTTCACTACTCATATCCTGATTTACAATGATGAACGCCGTTTCTTAAGGGTTTAATTACCCATATTGGCCGAATGAAGTAGAGCCCCTGCCATATCTGTTTGTGAAATTTCCCATGTTGTACTAAAGATGTTTCCTAAATTAAATATTCTCAACAATATCTTAATAGTTACTCCGATCTGGTCCTTAATGTAATATCCCGCATTTTGAGATCTTGAAGCCTGCATGATATGTGAAGATTTATTATGGACTTTAATTTGGGGCCTATTATTATTCAAATGCTCCAAGTCCAATTACGTTAACCTAGCTCATTGTCAAATAATCCATATTTTATTAAGAATGGAAGGTTATTCGCGCAAGCTGACGAAAAATCTCACTCCCATACTACATCAGTATTCTCCTCTTTCTTTGAACACGCAAAAGCGGCAGCAGTTGAACAAGTTTGATATAAGAGTAGTGCTTGGAAGATCAGTCATCTTGCTGCAAACAAAAACTGAGATTGAGATAGAAAGGGAGAGGAAAAGCAAAGAAGCGCTCACTGTGATTCAACTTCGCATGCTTCTTCTATTCATACATCAAAGGCTAAAGGAGTACGATTTCAGCTAGTATTCCATCAAACTGAAGGTAACTATCGATTCTCTCTTCTTTCCAGTTTCTATCTATATTTGGAGGGAGCTTTGAGAGAGGCAACCGTAGAAGAAAACCAAGAAAGTTTATGTTGGGAAAACTATAAGAACTGAGCTCTGAGGTCTCTTTGTTGCATAAATTGTGAATCTGGGAGATAGATAGAAGAAGAGATAGAAGTGTGATCCTGAGATGCATGATAAGAGAAAGGAAACCTAGGTAGTACGATTATAGATGTGTAGGAAACCATAGGAAACAATTTCAACACCATTGTCTTATCCTGGCCATGACATTCCTCGACAAAACAATGCGTTCACAACTGCACCACCTGAGCTCTATCCCAGCAACCACTTCACATAAACCCCACCTGTGATGCCCGCCCTGTGGGGCCTTTAGTTATTAGAGTTAATGCGTACGGGAATCGAAGAGATTTGGACGACTTAAATGCGGAATAAAAGTATTTTGAAAATATCTTAGTTTGAAAATATACGGGCAAATTTTTCGCGATTCAAATTCATCTGATAGTTGGATATTAATACAGTAATCCCAAAATAGGTGAATAATAAACATTAAATTACAGTCTAATTACTCCTATTTATCCCAAAAACCTCCAACTACTGTAACCCTTATAGCTGCTTCTTACATTTTGATCCCAAACCACTGCCTGTATCTTTCATGTGGTCTGGAGTCCAAATGGATGGATCCCAGGGTAATAGTTAATCTCATGCACATGTATGAAAGCGTAAATGATAAAATAGCACATGTTAAAGCATGGAAGCATTTACAAGTACAAATAACCGTAACTGTAGTTAACGGTTAAGGATTGCAACCCTTGTCTAGGACACACAACCCCATGAGACTGTAGCCTCAAATCCATAGCTAGGAAAAACATATAACAATTAAATCAACAAGCATACATGATCAACTAATTAATCATAAACACTTACACACATGCTTACAAGATTAGAGTTACCCACATCCACCTTGGATCCTTATCTCTTGACTAAAGTTGTTGGGATCAGAAAAGATGTCAAAGTCTGCCTAAAAACGTTTATTATCGCCGTTAGTCATTTACTCGAATCGTAAAGAAACTAATTACACGAATTATTTTATGGGATTAATAATAATTATTAATCCCTTAAATTTTTCCCCAACAATAATAATTTTATTATTATTGTTATTATTATTATTAATCCTAATAATAATTATAATTCCTCATTTATTATTTATTTCCCCCTTTAATTTATTTATTAATTAATACAATCTCCTTTTCCTAATAACCACATTTATTTATTTAACTATTGCCCCCCATTAGTTTAAACTCCCAAGTGTTTTCTTTCTCCTTTAACTTAGTAATTTAATAGAGAATCAATTAGAGTTAATAAATACTAATCATCATTTAAAAATATAATTAAATGTATTTATTTAATGATTCTCATAGTTTCCTCCAATTTTCCATAATATAATGCTAATTACGGTTTCCAAATTATTTAATAAATATATACTTTAAATCAGGCTTTAATATACACAAACACTACATGAACTAATTTTTAACTAAGAGTTTATAAATACTAATTTTTAAACATGATAAAAATAGTAATACTTTGCTTCACGTGGCATTGCTCTTTTGGTTTCCATATATATATATCTGTGTGTGCTCGCGCTTCTTTAATATATAAACATATATATGGCAGCAACAAGCAAATATATATATATATAATTCTATGTACACACACTTAGATACTTGACGGCAAACTTTCTTTTTCTTATCTATATATTCAGCAAGTTCCTGCCTGGGACATATATATATATATATATATATATATATATATATATATATATATATATATATATATATATATATATGATGAGCTTTCAAACTTGTTGTCTTCATATCTCCATGCTTTACACAGTGAAATTTACGTGGGAAATCTTTGGACTCCTTACATGCAAGTGTGTGTGTGTGTGTATTTCAAATAGTCTCCTTTATGCATTATAACCTCAGCAAGATTTGAGCAGTAAACAAAAATGGCTTAACCGTGAGCACGACAGCAAAAGCGTTCACTATTACACTATACATTCAATACTCATATATATTTCAAGCTTCTCTAATTATTTCAGACTGAAAACTCGACGGCAGTAGGGCATTTTTTTTTTTTTTTGACAACCAAAACATGTTTTTTCCAGAACCCTTAGTAGTTTATATATATTACACTCATTCAACAAAACCAAAGGAAACCGATGACAGCTACCTCCCATTCCTTCCTTCTGCAGTGTTTTCTTTTTCTTTTATATGACAGCAAGCTTCTTCCATTTCTCTTACGTAAGACAGCAAATAACATATATATATATATATATATATATATGATCTTTCCTGGTCTAAGTTACGGCATAAAACACAGTAAACACACATATATATAAGTCCCTGTTTAAATTTTCATATTGCAGCAACTACTAGCTCATTTCCTATGACTTTTAGGTTCATAAGTTTGCATTGGGGAGTAACAAAAATAAGAATGAAAAAGACCCGTAGACTTACTTTCAGCTTTAAGCTTGTACAGTGTAATCTCTACCTTAAACAAACACCCCTGTTTCCGTGACCCAAGGACAGAGCAGAAAGTTTTCAGCTCCCTCTCAGATCCTCACGTTCCCATTCTCAGCATTCTTCTTTCCCTCACTCTCGGTTTCTCTCTTTCTCTGTGTTTTCTCTTTCTGGCCAAATGCTTAATGAAAAGCATGAAGCTGAGATGAGAGACCATTAATATAGAGATCCAAAATCCAGACTAAACCTTCGGTCCAGGCGCATGATCCTTCGGTTAAAAGACACAGGGCTCAAGGGGTATGGTTGGGTCTGATTCTTTCTGTGTTTTCTTCTTTGAAACGTGATCTGCTTCTGTTTTCCGTAGAAGACGCTGAACCTCATTATGGAGGATAAATGGCGTGATTTGCTTCTGGTTCTTTTCGGTTTTGACGAGCTGAGGATAACAGATGATGGATTGGGCTTTTGTATAATGGATGCTGATCTTTTGCCTGGTTTCACTGCTCCTGTACGTGTTGGGCTGAAGATAAACAAATGAATTGAAGCAAACTATATGCTTCTCGTGTGAGCTGAATGTATTGGGCTTCCATCTCTCTCTCTCTCTCTCTACAACATTATTTTATTTGCAATTAAACTTAATTGGCCAAGTGTGGCCTCTATTCTGATTAGTTTTATGATGTGTGTCCTAGTTTCCTTAGGACTCTAGTCCTTCATGATTGTATGGGAATTCTTTAGGACTTAACATAAGGCTTAGCCTCTTTGCATATCAAAAAAAAAAAAAAAAAACTTAATTGCAATTATTGAATAATCATGGAAATAAATCCTTAGTTAATATAGGGATTTTTCCTTCCCCAAATTATTTTTCCTAGGCCATAAAATATTGATCTTATAATATTTAGGCCTAAAATTATCACTTTCAATTATTCTTTGAATTTATTTTTTTCCTGAAATGAATTAAGGAAAAATAGACCTTAATTTCAAATAATTATTCTCATAATTATTTTAGCCCTAATTTCATAATTTAATTTCCCATACAATTTTCCAATTTCAAATCCCAAAAATTTGGGATGTTACACCACCTCAGCAACTACACTACAACAACAACATACAATACAACTACGAACCCGGTAACTACAACGACAACATACAACATACAACTATAAACTTAGCAACTACACAACAACAACAACAACATACAACATACAATTACAACTACACAATTACGACATACAACTACAACTTGGCAACGACAACAACATACAACCTATAACTACAAACTTGACAACTACAACACAAAGCTTACCTCAACACTTTACAACCCGTCACTTCAACACACAAACTAGCACAGCCCGGCACTCTCTAAGGAATCTCGGGAGAGAGCTCGAGAGAGAGATATTAGGATTGTATGATGTCCCAAGTGACTAATGGTAATGATACCGTTTATAGGTATTTCGAGATACTTTTGCTGATCCTAGTGTTAGTTCTCTAAGAGTTTTGATGATAACTGACAATTGTAAATTTAATTTGAAGTTTGTCTTCAGAAAGTTGTAAAACTTTCTGTATAAGGCAAACTCGAGTTTAGGTAGCTAAACTCGAGTTTAGACTTGATAGATAGAAGCTCGGATTTTACAAAGCAAGCCAAACTCCAGTTTGCATAGGCAAACCTGAGTTTGAAGAGTTACAGAGAGCTATTAAAATTTATAAGAGTTGTAAACTCGAGTCTGTGTATTGAAACTCGAGTTTATATCAAAGGTAGTGATACTCGCATTTCAACTAGTTTTCAAACTCTACCTTCAGTCTTTCCAAACTCCAGTTTACAAGAAAAGTTTAAGAACTGAAATGTCTAAAGTCTTGTAAACTCGAGTCTGGGTTATGTTGACTCGAGTTTAGCATAAACAGAGATACTCGAGTTATCACTTGTTTTCTAAACTCCAGTTTCAGTTTCAGTGACTCCAGTTTGCACTTAAACGAAAAGTTTTTCAAAGTTTCAAAATGCATTGAAACTCGAGTCAGTTTTCTGGAAACTCCAGTTTAGGACTGTTTCAAAACACTCGAGCTATTACATGACTTCTAAACTCCAGTTTTGAGATGAAAACTCCAGTTTGAGCTATCAAAGGTATTTCAATGTTTTAGTTTTCACTGAAACTCAAGTCAAGATTTTAGTGACTCGAGTTTAGCTCAAACAGAAAGCACTCGAGTAAATGACTATTTTGAAAACTCCAGTTTGAGAAACAGAAACTCCAGTTTACACTTGTAAAGATTTTTCAAAAGTTTCAGTTTACACTGAAACTTGAGTTTTGTATATTAAAACTCGAGTCTGGACTATACAGAGAGATAAGTAACATTCAGGTTTTGTAAACTCCAGTTTGCGTTTTCTAAACTCCAGTTTTGAAGCACTGAATTTAAACTCAATATTTCCATAAAAGCTTCAAACTCGAGTCAGTCACTAAATGACTCGAGTTTAGGCATGGTTTCAAAACTTCATCTAAGAGCCATTCGCGATTTTCCTCTCTGTAAGAACCAAACTCGAGTCAGTCACTAATCAACTCGAGTTTAGGAAGTTTTTCAAAATACATTGCTCTCTGAATGAACTCCAAACTCGAGTCTGGGTTTGTAAACTCGAGTTTGTAACGCACAAATTTGTAAAACCAGAAGGCGCAAATTTGCGAAAACCATTTGAATGAATCTTATACTTCATATCTTTGATTGCTACTATTCCTAACGTCTTTTAACCAGTTTGTTAGCAAGTTTCAGATGATTTATTGAAGTAAACAGTGAAGATTCAGACCATGAGCTGTAAAGCAAGAGAGAGAGAGAATATGCTGTCTTATAAAGTGCTTCAACTTGGATTAAATTAATACATCTTTAAGCACAGCCCATTCTACACAGGGATATTAACATTATCTTCATATTAATTAAAGTCCCACAATGCAAGAATGTCTTGAACAGTTTAGACAAAGGCTGAATCCTCCCATGAAGATTATATTCAGTGGATTCTCAACAGGTAGTTGTGGAAGTGGAGCTCCAACAGTCAAATTCGAAGTAGACCTCCAACAGCTATGTTCTTCATTCAAAATGAACATCAACTGCTATAAATACCATTCAGAATCGAAGAACATGTATCCAAGAACATTAGAACAAAAGCTGTTATTTACTAGCTTACATTTTCACTTCTTATCTTCTGTAATATCTCGAGAGATTCATTTGAGCTTCAGTGTTTATCATTATATGCTCTTCGAGAGAGTTTGCTTTCGTTTCTGATCACTTGCTGTAAGAATCTCAAGTCAAGGGACTTGGAGATTGGGAATATCAGTGTACAACTTGTAAGGGGGAGTATATCCTAGTGAGAGGATAACTTTTGAGTACAGAGTGTGTAACTGATTGTGAGTGATAGTGAAAATCCCAGAGAGTCTGGGGACTGGACGTAGGTCAAGGAGTTAGACCGAACCAGTATAAATCTTGTTGTGTCTTGTCCTTCTCTCATCCTCTGCACTATTCTAATCCTGCGATTAATTTCCAGAATTGAGCAAAAGAATTTTCAAATCCCCAATTCACCCCCTTTTTGGTGATTTGCTCCGGTTTTCACCTGGCACTCCCGAGAAGGACTCAAGGACTCAAGACCGATGTGGGTAATTGTTATCTTATTAGCCTCTATGGTTGTGTTCTTGTATGATTAGCCAGGTCTGCTTGATAATTGCATGTATTTATCCTAGCTATGGATTGGGGCTGCATGTTCCATAGAGCTGTGTGTTTTACAAACAGGGCTGTATGTCCTCCTATAATTTGGGGCAGCGTGTCTTGTAGAGGTACGTGTTCTACAAACAGGGTTGTGTGTCTTGAAGGGTTGCGGTCCTTAGCTGGTAGTTGCGGTTACGACGAGATTCATTATATTGCATATTTATCTATGCTTACATGTGCTATGTGGTCATTAATGCTTCCTACTTGCATATAAGATTAACTATTACTCAGAGGGTCTCTTCATTGGAACTCCAGATTGTATGAAAGAGACAGGTAGTAGATCAAGATCACAAGGCAAAATGCAGCTGTGAAGAGAAGTGGCTCTGTGTTTGATAGGTTTAGTTTGGATTATAGTGTAACTCAACTATCATTTTCCTATTTTGGGTTTGTATATTATCCCCTATTTGACAAACTTATCACAAAACCTAGATTTTGTTCTAAAACCTAGGTTATGTTTCCCTCTAAACAAGCCCTAAGTAGACATGTCATACAAGTGGAGAATAATTGTCTATTTATTTCGCTCACCACCTTACCATTATTTATCACGGTTTTATTTTTTATTTTTTTACTTTTTTCCAATTTGTAAAATAGACTTATTTCAATTTTCGGTTTGAGTTTTATAAAATTAATTTGTTTTTAGCCGAATAACCGAAATTTAACAAACAAAAAAAAAGTTTTATTTGTAGGTGGATTTTTTTTCCTACGACGGACCCGTCTGATAGGCGAGATATGGAGACCCAACCCAAGCTTACTCGATTACTCCTTTACGCCTTAATCAGTCACTATGAAACAAGTCAGGTCAGGTCAGGTTAGGTCTCACCCTTAATAGGTCAGGCCTGTTAAGGAGTAAAGTGGCTTGAGCCTAGCCTGTAGCCTGTTACATGCTTTTTTTTTTTTTTTGTCTGAGCCTAGCATGTGGCTTGTTAAGGAGGCCTATAGTTTTAAATATTTTGTAAGAAGCCTAACAAGCCCCAGGCCTTACCTCAAAACAGGCCTACTTCAAATAGGCCAAAAATAGATATACTTTATACAAGCCGAAAACATACCTATTTACATAAGATGGAGGAAGTATTACAATTTTACCCTCATAACATATTGGCCTGACATACCTAACAGGCTTATTATTAGGCCTAGACTTGACCTGTTAAGCAAAATAGATATTGAAAGAGGCCTTGGCCTGACCTTTTAATCTTAGCGGTCAAGCCTAACCAAAATTAGAACATGCCCCGCCTATTCCCACCCCTATTCTTAGTCCTCACTTTTCAGTCTCATTTCAACTTTTCACTCTCACAAAATCCTATCCCTCTCGCCGCGCTCACCTCTCGCACTCTCAGTCTCTCAGAATGCCTCCTGTCATTGAACTCTGCAGTTCTTGTTGCCAAACTCTACAAATCCACTCTCATAGCATTGCCAAACTCTATAGATCCAGACTTTGCAGATCCTCTCTCACAGTGTCGGCAAACTTTGTAGATCCTTCACTTCCAAGACTCTACACTCGCCAGATCCGGTCTCAGCGTCGTCTCTTACTTGGGTGAGTTGTTTCTCATATTTTCAATGTTTCCAAGCACTAAAAAATCTATGATTCTGAAATAGTATTTTTCTCCTGTGATTCTAAAAAATAGCATTAGATTATGTGATCTTGGGTTTTTCACCAGACTCTGTGAGTTTTTAGTGCTCCCTATCAGTAGATTCTGTGATTCTAAAATAGTGTTTCTCTCATGTCAGTATTTCTTACTTCCTGGTCCGATTATTTAGTGTTTCCCATACCACACTCAAGTTTTTCATTTAATTGATCATACAAATTGCTTTCACTTGTGTGGTATTTTCGTATCTCCTCTTCGCTTATGTGGGCCAAGCTGCTTATATGATAAAGTACCCTAATTGTAACATTCCAGCACCTCGCTCTTGATATTGTTCGTATTAGGGCCCATCACCTCTCACGGCATTGTTCGTATTGGGGCCCATCGCCTCTCACGGCTTTAAAACACGTCAAGAGGGGGAGGTATCCAGACCCTTATAAGACATCTTTTGTTCCCCTCCCCAGCCGATGTGGGACATCACACTCAACCCACCTTTGGGCCCAGCGTTCTAGCTAGCATGTCAACCCACATCGGCCCAGCATCCTCGCTGGCACTTCAACCCACATCGACCTTTGGGCCTAACGTCCTCGCTGGCACGTCAACCAACATTGACTTGAGTCTGGCTCTGATACCAATTGTAACATTTCAACACCTCGCTCTTGATATTGTCCGCTTTGGGGCCACCGCCCCTCACAGCTTTAAAACGCATCAAGAGGGGGAGGTATCCAGACCCTTATAAGGCATCTTTCGTTCCCTTCCCCAACCGATGTGGGACATCACACTCTATCCACCTTTGGGCCCAACGTCCTTGCTGGCACGTCAACCCACATCGACCCGAGTCTGGCTCTGATACCAATTGTAACATCCCAATACCTCGCTCTTGATATTGTCCGCTTTGGGGCCCATCGCCCCTCATGGCTTTAAAACACATCAAGAGGGGGAGGTATGCAGACCTTTATAAGGCGTCTTTTGTTCCCTTCCCCAGCCGATGCGGGACATTACACTTTACCCACCTTTGGGCCCAGCGTCCTCACTAGCACGTCAACCCACATTGACCCGAGTCTAGCTCTATACTAATTGTAACATCCCAGCATCTTGCTCTTGATATCGTCCGCTTTGGGGCCCATCGCCCCTCATTGCTTTAAAACGCCTTAAGAGGGGGAGGTATCCAAACCCTTATAAGACGCCTTTTGTTCCCCTCCCCAGTCGATGTGGGATATCACACCCAACCCACCTTTGGGCCCAGCATCCTCACTGACACATCAACCCACATCGACTCGAGCCTGCCTCTGATACCAATTGTAACATCTCAGCACCTCGCTCTTGATATTGTCTGCTTTTGGGCCCATCGCCAGTGTGATGTCCCACATCAGCTGGGGAGGGGAACGAAAGACGCCTTATAAGGGTTTGGATACCTCCCTCTCTTGACGCATTTTATAGGCGTGAGGGGAGGTGGGCCCCAAAGCGGACAATATTAAGAGCGAGGTGTTGGGATGTTACAATTGGTATCAGAGCCAGACTCGGGTCGATGTGGGTTGATGTGCTAGTGAGGACGCTGGGCCCAAAGGTGGGTAGAGTGTGATGTCCCACATCTGGATACCTACCCCTCTTGATGCGTTATAAAGCCGTGAGGGCGATGAGCCCCAAAGCGGACAATATCAAGAGCAAGGTACTGGGATGTTACACTAATTCTTATTCAAGAGTATTCTATGCTTATGTTCCTGGTGATTTGTCATAAATGATTGTTTATGCCTGTAAATATAATTCATTGTACTTCAAATTCCTATTTTCGAAGATATTTGTTGTGTTATAATTGTTTTTGTATCTTATATTTTTGTTTCTTCATACAGGAAGCCTTCTCTGGCTAGTGTTTGACTCTTTGTGATAGCCTCACTCGCTGCTATGATTGCCAGCCAAACAATGATATCTGCTACATTCTCATGCGTGAAGCAAGCTAAGGCTTTGGGCTGCTTCCCAAGGCTTAAGATAATCCACACCTCAAAAAAGCAAATGTGTCAAGTTGGGGAGTCAAGATCCAACAATAACAACATTATTTTTAACTTGGACGATTCTGAAATCAGCCAACTGGTTATGTGCCATTTATAGGCTTCTGAAGTTGGGTTCAAAGACTAGTTTATTCGTCATCTGTCTTTTGGTTTTGTATATTTGGAAGTAAAACTTGTTATCTTCCCATGTATGCAAGTATATAAGTATTTATATGCTTTTTTTGTCTTTTTATCACTGCTATTATTAATTTCCTTTCGGGAAACACTTTCTTCATTTCTTATTTTATTTTTTGCACGTCTTTTCCCTTGTATTCCTGATCTTGTGAGACATGCATTATAATGCAAACTGTGGACAAGGATCTTGCATTGAGAATATATATTAAAGTCAGAGCCACACCAAAACTTGCTGCTGGTTTTGCTGAGAGGAAAGAATTTGACAGGATTCTGATATATTCAAAGCAGGTGATAAAATATTTTGTAACTTAATATAGTTGCGTTTTCTATTAAGAAATAATGCTTATAATTTTATCTGGAGTATTACATAGTTTAGTAATATGTTTTGTTACAAGTGACTCATGCATTCTTCTCTGTTAATTTGCTGAAGGTTGGATACACACCTGATTACTTGTTCCTTCTTCAAACAATTTTACGGGCAGATCCCCAGGTAACCAGTTTCATTAAATGCAAATATTTGAAGCTTTTATGTATTAGCATGTTCTGTGAGATTTATTACTTTTGTTTTGCACTTAATTTCTGATGTAGTGAAACCTACTTAAGTCGGTACCAATCATGAATATCAGTTAATGCTGCAAATTGGACCTTGTGTATGATGTTTACCTATCCATATTATTTTTTATCTTGCTCACCTCCTCTGAAAGTTTTTCCCGTTTAGAAATTGTGTTAGAATTTTTTTCACGTAGAATAATTTTAATCTTGCTTGCTGGCAGGGTGCCGTTAGTTTTGCTTTTCAATGGACGGAGGTTGCCCAGTTGACTACAACACAATAACAGATCTCTTTGTTCAGGTTCATTTAGAATTTACCTTCATTTTTTTATAAATGGGATTGTTATTATATAATTTGTCGTTTGCTTAAATATGTCCATGTGTATTCAACATTTTTTTGTTCCTTTTCTGAAATAACGTTGTTTTTAGTTTATTATTTTTTAAAAACTGCTGGTACTTGAGCCATATTTTCATTGAAAATCATACATAAGGAATTTAAGGACAGATAATCTTTTGACAATTAAATAATTGTATTTTTCATTTAACTACAATTCATTAAAATTGGAAGACTTATAAAATACTTTAATACATGGTTAGATATTTATTTTTGATGATTTTCTTGCCTGGGCTTAGATATTTTCTATCTCCTCTATATTTGAGAACTATTTCTACTTGTAAAAGCAATAATCAACTGAGCCTTTTTGTTTCTATTGTATCTTTGTTCCAGAAACTTTGACCCTTTTCCATAAATGGTATCTTTTATTTCTGTTTTCAGAGGAATTTAATACGTGAGGCAACAGCATTTCTGTTGGATGTGTTGAAGCTTAATCTACCCGAACATGGTCATCTTCAAACAAAGGTCCTTTAGTGAGAGGATCACGGAGATGATGAAGCAGATATAGGAACAGCTCCAGTCTTTATTAAAGGACAAGCAGAAAAACAAGGAGAAACGGTCGTGATGATGATGAGTATGACTTTACAACCACTATATAGACATTATTTTTTATCTTTGTGCTGTTTAGTTTATTTTTTTGGCAATATTGTTTTCTATATTTTTTTTTCTTTATGTATAATTTCAGGATTGCTACTGTATATGTTTCTTTATATAATTTTTTTTAATACATTATTTAGTATTGTTTAATTCATAATATTTTTTCCTTTATTTGAGTAGTAGTCGAGGAAGAGTCATAATAATTATAATATTTTTCTTAAAAAAATAATTCCTCAATCTTGTTCTAGTATTATGGTTTATTGGTGCAATTATCCTTAAAAAAATAACGTTATGACTCAATCTTTCTTGGACATTTGAAGCCTCCATTGAGAGTCTCTTCTGTAGTTGCTAATTTTATGATACTACTTTTGTTTGATTAGAACCTAATAGTTACTTTTCTAATTATTAAAAAGAAGAGGAGGAATAAAGAATTGCAGTGGAATATACAAAATCTCTCAACTTGTTCAATAGTGCTTAATTGTTTATTCCAATACATGGGGAGAATATTCTTAGATGTCCAACATGGTCGTATGATATCTAAATCTACATTGTTAAAAAAACCATTTGGAAAGTTTGAATTATAAATATCAGATGGTATGACACAGAAAAATATTCAATTTCTCAAACAAGATACAATTTAAGTGGATTTTTCTCTAATATCAAGTCGTTTAAAAAACATAAGTATAGGATAGAGGAGAAAAAGAAAAATGTATGGCTCATTTTCATTAATCTTAAAATATTTTCTTCCAAAATTAAATTCCAATTTTACAAAGTTACTTTAAGAAAAAGAGTGGATTCAAGGTTCTTAAAATTCAAAACCAAAATGTTAAAACAGAAAAACAAAATATGAAAAAAAAAATCCAAAATCAATATAATCAACTCAGAAAATTTCAAATGCATTATGTATTGGTACATCATATATAGAACCACTGAAATTTACAATATCACTTGGTAAACAAATCACAAGGTTAAAGAAACAGTAGCTAAAATTTGATTTATTATTTATCCAATTATTGGTGTCTCAAGCATTTTTCATAAACAAAACCTTGATTTTTTTTCAATGATACTACAACATCAATCATAGTAAGTCGTGCCTCCGGTAAGTCAATGGAGCAATTTAATGCTAACTCAAAAACTGATGACATATGAGATAGTATATTATCAGTATTATGATTTTCATTGTGTAGCAAATTGACATCTATAATATTTATGATCGAATGTGGTGTAGAGTTACTCACCCAATCTTTCAAACTTAATCCTTGAACAAACATCTCATCTCTTGGCTTCTTCCTTGTAAGCATTTCCATTAGCAAAATCCCATAACTATACACATCTCCTTTGGTGGAAACGACTCCTTTCGATCCAAACTCTATATGTCATATTGAATGATTAGTATTGAAGTCATTATGTCAATAATGTAAGGTTTGTGGTTAAGCTTTATTTTGTATCATTAATTCAAATCTTTGCACATTTAGATATCAAATATTCGTTACAAATTGAATATACAAATAAATTTAAAATACCATCAGTAAACCATTACCTGGTGCCATATAGCCAATTGTAGGCAAAGTATTGGTATAAATTTCCAATTGCTTCTCACCAAACAATTTAGAAATACCAAAATGACCAAGATGAGCCACCATATCTTCGTCCAATAAAACATTGCTTGGTTTCACATCACAATGAACAACTAGTGTAGGAGAACCATGATGAAGATACTCCAAAGCAGTTGCTGTAATACCCGGAAAAAAAAAATACATATATTTATCTTAAATATTATATTTCCATAGATAATACCTATTTCAAATAGGTGAATATGGGGTCTCAAATTTTTGTATTGTATTTATTTTTGTTTATAGGAAATTTTCCTTAGAATTTAGGAGTATAAAAATTAATTTAGCTTGTTGATATATAAAACAATATTTTAGGGATTAAATTAGAATTTAACTCATTATTCCTAATTTAACAAGATAGAAATTTATCCAATTTAAGAGTAAATGAATTATACAATTATATTAATCTTAAATCCTAAAATTATGGGAACCAATGAGAGAGTTTCCTTCATAAAAATATGAGAACATTGAAGAAAAAATTATATAAATAAAATTAGGGGAGGGGGGCGAAATTCCATGAAGAAAAAAAGAAAAAGAAGGAAAATTAAAAGGTCAAGAGGTGTATGAAGGAAGATTGATTGTCTTGGTGACCAAGGAAATATTTAATTAAGTAGAGTTAGGAGAAAACCTATAGAAATTAAATCATAACTTGTGATATTGAAGTTAAATGTCCAAGATAAATACATATTTAGAATCAGGGAATTATGAGTTTCAACTTGGCTATTCCCAAAGATATTTCGGTTACTTTTAAAATTCGTACCTAAGCATTTTAGGAATTAAAAATCACCATAAATCTAGTCATAAAATTAGGATTCCAAAAGTGTAATCGGATTTTGAATCAAAACACTAATTTACACCTAACTAAATTAGAATTTGGGATTAATTAAACTAACTTAAGGAAGAAAAGGTTGTCTTGGGGGCTAAGCAAAACAAATTCTAGAAGGAAGAGGGGGGAGGGGTCGGCCAAGAGGGAATGGAAGGGCAAGATCATTTCTTTCTCTCCAAGCAAAGATCCAAGAGCCATGGTTAAGGAAGAAGTGCTAGATGTTTAACCCTCCTTGGCCTATAAATAGAGGACCTTAGTTAGCACATTATCCACACCAATCCTCCTAGCCTTGGCTGAAATATAGGAAGAAAGGGAGAGTGAGGAGCTGCTGGAAATAGAAGGCAAGTGGTCTTCAAGAGGCAAGAGAGTTCTTAGCTTTCAAGTTTAAGTTCTTAGTTTATGAAGTAGAAATGCTAGAAATGTTATTTTGATCATCAAACTTCCAATTCCAGTTTTATTTTCATGTTTTTATGGTTTCCAAAAGCTTTATTTCGAAAATTTGATGAAGAAGAAGTTATAGCAAAATTTTTGGAAGACTCTGGCGAAATTTCAGCAAATAGGAACTTCTAGAGTCAGTAGTAAAAATGCTAGTATTTTATGATGAAGATGATGTTCTAAAATTCTGGGACAATTCAGGATGAAAATAGACATTTAGGGCTTTCCAAATATATAAAGAGTGTGTCAATTGAAGTTTTGTGCAAAAAGATAAAAATCTCAGAAGTTAAGCTACATTTTCTGAGCGAAATTCTGGGCAGCGGTTTGAATTCTGGAAACTGGAAATTATCAATGAGTTCTGGGTAAGTTCCAGTATTTTTCCTTGAAAGTAGACATCTCAAGGATTCCGAGAAATTTTATGGATCCTCTTTTTGATTTTTCTGGAATTAGTTATGATTTTTCAAAGTTAGGCGAAATTCTGCCCAGAAATTCTGCACCAGTGTTTTTTCCGAAAATTATGTGGAAATAAATGAAAATAAATCCTTCAAGGGTAAAAATGTCAAGTATGACCAAGGTGTCTCTTGAAATATTGTTTGAGAAGTAATTGAGACAATATCACCCTTTTAGGATAGACTGTGCACGCGTACAGTCAACGAACGTACCCAACGACCCGTTAAACTCAGGTACGGACGCGTATTGTAACATTAACGCTTATGGTTATGGTTTGGTTATATATGATAGTTGTTTTCACATGATGATACTCTATTTTGAAAATTTGCTCATGAATATTGAATTGTATACGGGTTATAGTCTTGATAACACCGTTGAGTTTTCCTAGCGCTGAGGACACGATGGGCCGTCGTGGCACTGGTTATGTGCAGACTGGGATAACATACATATTGCAGTGGCTATGTTATGTTATTGCCTTACATGTGGATATTTGTTTTGAAACTATGATTATGTTGTATATCTGTGATAACTGTCATATACTGTTTACATAAGCATGAGGTTAACCGTTACCTGAGGTTCAATGGGAATTGAACCTCAGCCCCTGCCATAGCTTCAGGATCCCGGGGAGTCAGGATCGAGGACAAGGGTAAGAAGCCGGTGTGAGGACCCTGTGAAGGCATTATCTTTTTGGGATACTTATGTTAGAAGTATTAGACATGGATGACTGTATTAGTAAATATTCAGTTAGATACACTACATACAATGTTATTCAGTTACTCTTTGTCTATTAAAAATATTTCCAACTCTCTCAGCTTTGTATGGAAACGTTTATGAAAACGGGATGTTACAGTTGCCACATCAATCATTATGTTCAATCTTTGTAAGACATCTAAATAATTGTTATGAGAGTACAACCACTTGTTAAGACTCCCATTTTCCATGAATTCCATTATTAGATATTTGAAATGATCATTTGAGTAACTACTAATGATTTTAATGAGATTGCGATGGCGAAAATGGCACATGGTAGAACATTCAACATCAAAACTTCTTGATGATTGTTCCATGTCTAAGTTAAACACTTTGATAGCAACTATCTTTTCATTTGTAAGAATTGTTGTGTATACTGATCGAAAACTTTTGGAACCAATAAGATTACTCTGATCAAATCCATTTGTTCCTCGTAGAAGCTCATAATAGGATATCTTGGTTGGTGTATCTAAATTTATTAAATCCCTCTTTGTTGAATCATCATCATCATCTCTCTTATTCTTTAGAAAGACAATGACTGAAACAACCAAAATGGCAACTATGATAGGCAATGAGAATTTTATCATCAGCATCACTTTATTTTATATGTGCTTTTTTTCCTTTCCAACATGGTTGGACTTGTAGTTGGGATTTCCCACAAAGATCTTTATTCATCCTAAAAGATTTAGCAGTAAAATTTTGAAAAAGGCCACCATTTGGAATTTCTCCATGCAATAAATTGTAGGAAAGATTGATGTATTTAAGATGGAGTAATGACTCTAAGGTCTTTGGAATCATGCCAGACAAATAATTATGGGAAAGATCCAGGTACTCCATGCTTACCATGCCATTAAGCGATTCAAGAATGGGCCCTTCTAATTTGTTTTCAGCTAAAGATAGGGTTTGCAAAGTTTGCAAGCCACCCATAGTTGTAGGAAGGCTTCCTGAAATTTGATTTCTTGACAAGTTTAATAGCATAATTGCCCTCAAGTTTGAAACCTATAGTGAAATTATTCCACTCAGTGCATTGGAAGATATGTCTAAAACTAAGATATCCTTGAGACTCCATAGAGAAGAGGGTATATGAGACATCAATTTGTTAGAACTAAAGTCTAACTTCCGCAAAGAAGTATTCCAAAGGCATTCTAGAACCACTCCTGACAGCATATTGTTGGCAAGATATAGCTCACTTAGACTATTAAGTTGGCAAAGTTCCTTTATAATGAACCCTTCCAATATGTTATTGCTAAGTCTTAAACCCTGAAGACTATGTAATTTGTTAATTGTATGAGGAATCGACCAACTCAAAAGATTGTCATGCAAATATAGTTCCATCAAGTTTGTTAAATTTCCAAGCACATTGCGTGTAGCTCCATTAAATTTATTCGATGACAATCTTAATGTAATGAGTTTTGAAGCATTTGATATGCTTCTTGGAATTTTTCCAGTTAGTCCATTTTCCTCCAACCTTAACTCCTTCAAGTTGGGAAAGCCAATTCCTAAATATGATGGGAGAACGCTAGAGAGGGAATTACCAGCAAGGCTCAAGGTTGTCAATGTTGAAATGTTGAAAATGTTGGACGGAATAGTGATAACTCTCCATATTTTATATATTTAAGATACATTTTAGAGATATTTGGAGAGTTATCTAAACAATTTTGAGATATTTTTATAAGATTATATGATTTTAAGAGAAATCAAGTTGGACACATCATTAGTGAGGTTTCAATTTAAAATAAATGTTTTTGAGTTTAGGGAATAAATAATAGATGTGAAGTCTTCTAAATAAAAATTAAAAAAAGAAATAAAAATTCAGTTTTGTTATTATTATTATTATTACTATTATTTAATATTTTTTTTTATTTTCATAATCAAAAGCATCAGGACGGATTCGTTAGCCACGTGAGCATATTTCGGATGGATTTAACATAGTGGAGTTGGACTCAAGGCATTTGAAGATTGGAATGAATTCAACGTGGGCCCACCATGAGAATTAAAGCAAATGGATTTGGAAATAAATGTTGAGCCCCACGTGCTGCAAGATGGAATGAATTGGACTATTGGATATTAAACAAGCTTGAGCCCACCAACACGAATGAAATTTAACCTAAAAAGCAAGAAGAATAGGAGATAAAAAGAGGACGCGGCAGAGATGAATTAAACACGAAGAGGGAGGCGGCAATTGGAGAAAAGGGAAGCTAGGCGGACGGAGAAAAAGAAGGAACAGAGCCGAGACACAGAGACGCGAGCTACGAACAGAGAGGCGGTGGATTTTGCTGGGCAGTGAACGAAGGAACATAGAGGACGCTGGTGATTCATGGTTTTGTCTAGTTCAGTATCTTTATCATTTTCCATGTCTCTGATTTTCTGTGATCTGAATTCATTTATGTGCTGTTATGGATTTTACCGTATAGTCATGTGTGGCTAATTTTATTTTGCAACTTAGAGACCTATGAACTTATTAATGGATTAGGATTTATTTCTCATTGTTTAATTATGATTAATATTGATTTTGGTTGCTTAAATCTTGGTTAGTTTTACTATTTATTGACTGGCCATCTTTAAATAGGATTTTAAGAATTAGGATTTACCTTGGCAAAGGGAATTTTAATTAAGCTCTAGATTAAGCAATATAGGATTAAATTATAATTTAATTTGCGATTAGGATAGGAATATACCTAATAGCTCCATATAGTTGTAGAAGAGTGTATCCGGATTAAATTGCCTCTAGAGTAAATTTGTTAGGCATAACATCTTTTACTTAAGAGAGGGTTGTAAGTGGACCGGAAGGCACTTATAACTATTAATACTCGAGATTAACAAAATTAACATTAAGAGTAATTAAATTGGTGAGATAAATGTTTGTGAAATTAATAAGGGATTAGTGTCTCTAGGTTGCTCGTTTGATTATTGTGTAGATTATTTGTTTGATTTTGATTTTATTTTCTTAGTTAAATTAAATTTGATTGCTCGACGTAAACGAAAAGTGCAAGATTAATTGTTAACTGAAGTAGTGGGTACTAAGTCCTCGTGGGAACGATACTTTACTCATCTTTATTACTTGATACGGCCCGTACACTTGCGGAGTTATAGGCTTTGAAATTCTGCCCTATCAAGTTTTTGGGGCCGTTGCCGAGGACTTATGTGCCATAACTTTTTGGTTAGAATTGATTGAGCTTTAGTAGTTTTAGTTTGAGTAATATTTTTTTTTCTTTCTTTTCTTTTTTCTTTTCTTTTTAGTTTTTGGTCTTAGTTTTATACTTTGATATCTCTTTGGTTTTGTAGGTATTTTGGTCTATGCCTCGTAGATCCAAAGCGACTAAAACACCGCAGAAAACAAGGAATATCCAAGAGCTTTTAGAAGCTAACACACCTGAAAACCAAGAGGAAGAAGTGGTACAGAGTGAAACTGAAGAAATGGCTGAGGATGAGAATGATCAACTCTGTATCAATGATTTTCTGGGTAGACAATCTCGAGGATATCAATCAGGAATCAGAGTGCCTGAGTTTCAAGCCAACAATTTTGAAATCAAGCAGACTATGCTTAAGATGCTTGAACTACAGGGTCAGTATTCAGGACATGATTCAGAGGATCCCAATCGGCACCTGATACAATTTCTTGACGTTTGCAACTCATTCAAGCTCAACAGAGTTCCTAATGGTGTAATTCACCTTCGGCTTTTTCCCTACTCTCTACAAGGGAAAGCCAAAAAATGGCTTAACAACTTAGAAGAAGGCAGCATCACTTCTTGGGAGGCATTGGAAGAAAAGTTCAGATCGAGATTCTTTCCACATAATAAGATGGTAGATGCACGAGCCGCTCTCACCAATTTCTCTCAACAATTTGGTGAGCATCTGTACGAAGCATGGGAGAGGTTCAAGTTGCTAGTTAGGCAAAGCCCTAGTCACAATCTAGAGAAATGGGTCTTGCTTCAAATCTTTAGTACCCGGTTGACTCCGGAATCCAAATCAGAGTTAAATGCTGTCACTAATGGTGGAATTACAAAGCAACCGGTGAATCATGTTTGGAATTGTTTAGACGATTTATCAACTGACTTTATTCAGAACAACAATGAAAGAAGGCCAGTGAAGTCAATTGATAAAGCTGTTGAGGACTCTTCCTCACAGGTGATGGCAATGTTAAATACAATCAACAAGAGGTTCGATCACTTAGAAGCTCAAGTAAACCGATCTAATGGTAGACACATGGGGGTAAATGCTATTCATGCTCCTTGTGATTACTGTGGAAATGGCCATGACAATGGACAATGCCTTATATCTCAACAGATGGAGCCAGTGAATTATGCAGGAAACTACCGTGGCAACAACCAGAATAATCCCTACTCAAACACTTACAACTCTGGGTGGCGTAAAAACCCCAACCTCTCTTGGAAATATGGAGCTACTCTTAATGAAGCATCAACCTCTAATACGAAGCAAGTGACACCTCCTGGGTTCTATCAAATGGAAAAGGAAGCCATCCCGACCCAAGAGCCTAAATCTGATCTTGAGGCAGTGATATCTCAGCTAGCAAGTTTTCAATTAAAGAGTACTCAAGATCAAGTTGCTACTAATGCAAGACTAGACTCATCTATCAAGAATCTTGAGGTACAAATGGGACAACTTGCAAATGCTATGAATGCTTTACAACAAAGAGAATTGCCAAGCAATACTGTGCCTAATCCCCGTAGAGATTGAAAAGAGGAATGCAAAGCTCTTAAATTAAGAAGCGGAAGGGAATTACCAGAGATCCCACAACCAACGAAGCAACCCTCAGCTTTCAATGATCAAACAAATCCTACGGAGGATGGTGAAGAGGCTACATAGGAGATGAATGGAAAAGTCAATGAAGAGAAAGTTGAGATTGAATCTAGACAGAGTGAAGTGAACAAGAAGGCAACTCAAGAGAATTCCAAATGGGTACCACGCCTACCATTCCCTCAAAGATTTCAAAAGAAAGCATCAGATGAGCAATATAAGAAGTTTTTAGGGATTTTCAAGCAACTACACATTAATATCCCTATCCTTGAAGCGTTAGAGCAGATGCCTCACTATGTGAAGTTTCTAAAGGAGATGCTGAGTAAGAAGAGGAGGTTTGGTGACTATGAAACCGTTGCCCTAACTGAAGAATGTAGTGCTATTCTTCTCAACAAGTTACCCCCTAAACAGAAAGACCCAGGTAGTTTTTCCATACCTTGCATCATTGGAGAAAAATTTCAGGGAGGAGCACTATGTGATCTAGGATCAAGTGTCAACTTGATGCCACTATCTGTGTTTAGAAAATTGCAACTAGGTGAAGCTCAACCAACTTCCGTAACACTTCAGCTAGCAGATCGAAGTTTAGCTTTTCCAAAGGGTATCATTGAAGATGTTTTGGTTAAAGCTGACAAGTTTATTTTCCCCGCCGACTTCATTGTCTTGGACTGTGATGAAGATAGAGATCTACCACTCATTGTGGGAAGACCCTTCCTTGCTACAGCTCGAACTCTGATTGATGTTGAAAAAGGAGAGATCAAGTTAAGGGTAAACGATGAAGAAGTTATATTCAACATGAGAAAGGCATTGAAGTATCCTAGAGATGTTGTAGATTGTTTCAGGGTTGACATATTTGATGAGGTAATTCAAGAAACTTTAGAATCATTTTCTATAAAAGAATCGTTAGCAGCTGCACTACTTGGGAATGATGAAATTGAAGAAGGAATTATAGTTGAATGTAAGAAGTTACTTGAAGCCTCCCCTTATTACAGCAAACCATCACAGCAATTTGAGTTATTAGAGATGGAATCACGGCCAACTACTTCTTTGAAGCCTTCTATTGAGCAAGCACCAATTCTAGAGCTTAAACCCTTACCACCGCATCTTGAATATGCATACTTGGGGGAATCTGAGACACTACCTATTATCATCACTTCTTCTCTATCTAAAGATCAAAAGGAACGATTGTTGAAAGTTCTCCAGGGTCACAAAAGAGCTATAGGGTGGACAATTGCAGACATACAAGGCATAAGCCCGTCAATTGTGATGCACAAGATACTCTTGGAAGATGATCACAGGAAATCTATTCAGAATCAAAGAAGACTAAATCCTATGATGAAAGAAGTGGTCAAGAAGGAAATTATCAAATGGTTAGATGCTGGAATAATCTACCCCATTTCTGATAGCTCGTGGGTTAGCCCAGTGCAATGTGTCCCTAAGAAAGGAGGTATGACAGTAATTACTAATGAGCAAGATGAGCTTATCCCCACTCGCACCATCACTGGTTGGCGTATTTGCATGGATTATAGAAAACTTAATGACGCCACAAGGAAAGATCATTTTCCGCTTCCTTTCATTGACCAGATGTTAGATCGATTGGTTGGTAAAGAATTTTTCTGTTTCCTAGATGGGTATTCAGGATATAATCAAATTGCAGTTGCTCCAGAAGATCAAGAGAAAACAACATTTACCTGTCCTTATGGCACTTTTGCCTTTAGACGAATGCCGTTTGGTTTATGCAATGCTCCTACCACTTTCCAACGATGCATGATGAGTATATTCTCTGATATGATAGAAGAAATAATGGAAGTGTTTATGGACGACTTCTCGGTGTTTGGTAAATCATTCGAAGAGTGCTTGATAAATCTGGATAAGGTGTTGAATCGATGTGAAGAGACAAACTTAGTGTTGAACTGGGAAAAGTGTCATTTCATGGTGACCGAAGGAATAGTTTTGGGTCATAAAGTTTCCAAAAAGGGTTTGGAGGTTGACAGAGCCAAGATTTCTGTAATTGAGCAGCTTCCTCCCCCTTCTAATGTCAAAGCTATAAGAAGCTTCTTGGGCCATGCTGGATTCTATCGTCGATTCATTAAAGATTTTTCCAAGGTTTCAAAGCCCCTTTCACAGTTACTGGAGAAAGATACTCCCTTTCAATTTAATGAGGAGTGTATAAAGGCTTTTGAAGAGCTGAAGAGAAGATTAACTTCAGCGCCTATCGTCGTCGCTCCTGATTGGTCACTACCTTTTGAAGTAATGTGTGATGCGAGTGACCATGCTGTTAGAGCTGTGTTGGGACAGAGGCGTGCAAAGATCTTTCATCCTATCTACTATGCGAGCAGGACCTTAATAGCAGCTCAGGTAAATTACTCCACTACTGAAAAAGAAATGCTTGCTATAGTGTTTGCTTTTGAAAAGTTTAGGGTATATTTGATGGGTGCTAAGGTTATAGTTTACACGGATCATGCTGCCATTAAATATTTGTTAGGAAAGAAAGAATCTAAACCTAGATTGATTAGATGGGTCTTGCTGCTACAAGAATTTGATGTGCATATAGTTGATAGGAAGGGAATTGAAAATCAAGTGGCTGATCATTTGTCTAGAATTGTGAACCCTTCTGATCATGTGAATGATTTGTTGGTGAATGAATGCTTTCCTGATGAACAATTGTTTGCTGTGAGTAGTTGTGGTTTGCCATGGTATGCTGATATTGTGAATTATCTTGTATGTCACGTATTACCTCCTGAATTGAATTTCTATCAAAAGAAGAGGTTTTTACATGGTATTGCCTACTACATTTGGGAAGAACCATTTCTTTTTAAGAGATGTGTCGATTTGATTATTAGAAAATGTGTTCCTGAGATAGAACAAGAGGACATTTTGAATGCATGTCATGCATCTGCATATGGGGGACATTACGGGGGGCAAAGAACTGCATCTAAGGTGCTTGAATCTGGTTTTTATTGGCCTACTTTGTTTAAAGATGCTCACCAATTTGTTACCAAGTGTGATAGATGTCAAAGAACAGGTAATATTTCTAAGAGACATGAGATGCCCCAATCTGGAATCTTTGAGGTAGAGTTATTCGATGTCTGGGGGATGGATTTCATGGGTCCTTTCCCATCTTCAAGAGGAAACAAATACATCCTGGTTGCTGTGGAATATGTGAGTAAATGGGCTGAAGCTATGGCTTGCCAAGCTAATGATGCCAATACAATGGTTCGATTCTTGAAGAAGCATATTTTGACAAGATTTGGCACCCCCAAAGCAATCATTACTGATGAAGGGACCCACTTCAATAACAAGAATTTCAGAGCTCTCTTGGAAAAATATGGAGTCCACCACCGGATGTCACTTGCATATCATCCACAAACTAATGGCTTATGTGAGTTGACTAACAGGGAAATTAAAAGAATTCTTGAGAAAACTGTGGGCCCGACTAGGAAGGATTGGTCTGACAAACTGGATGATGCTTTATGGGCTTACAAGACAGCTTTTCACACCCCGATTGGCATGTCACCATATCGTCTGGTTTTCGGAAAAGCATGTCATTTACCTCTTGAATTGGAATATAAAGCATGGTGGGCAATCAAGAAGCTAAATATGGACTACAATCAAGCAGGAACTAAAAGGCTCTTTCAACTGAATGAGTTAGAAGAATTCAGACTTCAAGCATATGAGAGTGCACGATTATATAAAGAAAGAACGAAGAAATGGCACGACAGCCATATCTTGAAGCGTTCTTTTGAGCCAGGGCAGTTGGTGCTTCTCTTCAACTTAAGACTGCAATTATTTCCTGGGAAGCTTAAATCAAGGTGGTCTGGTCCTTTCAGAGTAGTTTCGGTGTCATCAAAAGGTGCAATTGAAGTTAAGAATGAGAAGACAGGAAATTGCTTTAAAGTGAATGGGCAAAGACTGAAGCATTACCATGGTGGTGAAGTGGACCGGCAAACAACGGTTCACTGCTTGTCATCACCTACTTAGACTGATGGTATAGTTAGGCCGAGGACTATAAACCAAGCGCTTCTTGGGAGGCAACCCAAGGTATGATTTTCTGTTTTGTTTGATTTTGTAGGACTATTGAAAGCCCATGATGAGATGTTCCACTTTGGTAGCAAGGATGAAAAGCACAAGTCCAGGACAGATAGGGGAGTTTCCTTCTACTTTTCTTTGATTTGTTATATTTGATTGCTGATAATAGATGGTTGAGTGCTGGTCTTATTTGAATATATTCGTGATGATTATTGAGTGGTTGTTAGCACTTGCACTATTCCATTGGTGGAAATATGAAATCTCTGAAATTGATGTTACCTTTGCACTTTAGATATGGTTGCTTGTTACTTCCATTACTTGTTGTTACTTGTTCACATTGAGGACAATGTGCAAGTTAAGTGTGGGGGTGAGGGTATCCTTGATTTTACATGACTTGTCATATCTTGTCCTCATTTTTTTTTTATTTTGAGGAGCATTGTCATGAGTGGTTTGATTTGAACATGAAAAGAAGTGAATTTGATTAGAGATTTATTTTATGTTCTTTGAATGTTAGTAAAGAGGCAAGAGATTTGAATTTGAGCCTAAATTTTCTTCTTTCCAAGAGAGAGTACACCTAGTGCGATTTCATCTCTAGAACTTGTATTGAATCTCTTTTGAAATTTGAAATCCCCTTGCATGCACAAAGATGATTTAGGCATTCATTTCATAGCTAGTTTGGCCAAATGTCCATCCCTATCACATCAAAATCCTTTGTTACCCCATTTGAGCCTTTTCATTTTTTTATTTTTGGTCTTTTTAAAGAAATTTGCATTAAGTAAATAGCCCTTTGTTTGAGATATGCAAATTTTTATAACTTTTTCCCCCTCCTTACTTTAGTAAGTGCTAAGTGAAGTAGTTTAAAAGAGTGAAAGAGTTAGACACTCAACACTATAAGAGTATATGTGGGTAGTGAAAAGCAAAAACAAAAACAAAAACAAAAACAAAAACAAAAGACAAAAAAAAATGGCGCAAGAAAGATAGAAAAAAGAAGGGGAGAGATCGAAAAAAAAAGGGATTGTCAAAGTCAAAAGAATAAAAGTTCTACATATATAGTGTTATTGAGTTTGTTTTTTCTTGATTGCTATTCCTTTACTCCTTCATTCTTCATCATGAGTTTCATTAAATTACTTAGCACCGATTAAAGTATTCTCCCATACCATTTGATCACTTTCATTTCATTATCCTACCTTGATCATTAAAACCTATAGAAAGTCCTTTTGATTTGAGTGTGCAATGGGATAACATGTCTACTAGAGATTGAGATGATAAACAAGCATATGATAAATGAGGTGCAATAGGTGGAATTGAGTGAAACACAAGCCCTTGAGTATCTTGAGAATTGAGTGTAAACACTTAACTTGTGAGGGACATTCTATTGTGATTTATCTTTGTCAAATTAATTGCCTTGCTACTTGCATTTTTGAAATGTAGAAAAGATTTCTAAGGAAATTTGTTTCTTGAAGGTTTGAATTAACCTCAATGTTTATCGCTTGCTTTAAAAATCTTGCTTCCTTGATTCCTTTGAATTTGATTGTTTTAGAATTAAAAATCTTGAGGACAAGATTTGGTTCAAGTGTGGGGGTGTGATAACTCTCCATATTTTATATATTTAAGATACATTTTAGAGATATTTGGAGAGTTATCTAAACAATTTTGAGATATTTTTATAAGATTATATGATTTTAAGAGAAATCAAGTTGGACACATCATTAGTGAGGTTTCAATTTAAAATAAATGTTTTTGAGTTTAGGGAATAAATAATAGATGTGAAGTCTTCTAAATAAAAATTAAAAAAAGAAATAAAAATTCAGTTTTGTTATTATTATTATTATTACTATTATTTAATATATTTTTTTTAATTTTCATAATCAAAAGCATCAGGACGGATTCGTTAGCCACGTGAGCAGATTTCGGATGGATTTAACATAGTGGAGTTGGACTCAAGGCATTTGAAGATTGGAATGAATTCAACGTGGGCCCACCATGAGAATTAAAGCAAATGGATTTGGAAATAAATGTTGAGCCCCACGTGCTGCAGGATGGAATGAATTGGACTATTGGATATTAAACAAGCTTGAGCCCACCAACACGAATGAAATTTAACCTAAAAAGCAAGAAGAATAGGAGATAAAAAGAGGACGCAGCAGAGATGAATTAAACACGAAGAGGGAGGCGGCAATTGGAGAAAAGGGAAGCTAGGCGGACGGAGAAAAAGAAGGAACAGAGCCGAGACACAGAGACGCGAGCTACGAACAGAGATGCGGTGGATTTTGCTGGGCAGTGAACGAAGGAACATAGAGGACTCTGGTGATTCATGGTTTTGTCTAGTTCAGTATCTTTATCATTTTCCATGTCTCTGATTTTCTGTGATCTGAATTCATTTATGTGCTGTTATGGATTTTACCGTATAGTCATGTGTGGCTAATTTTATTTTGCAACTTAGAGACCTATGAACTTATTAATGGATTAGGATTTATTTCTCATTGTTTAATTATGATTAATATTGATTTTGGTTGCTTAAATCTTGGTTAGTTTTACTATTTATTGACTGACCATCTTTAAATAGGATTTTAAGAATTAGGATTTACCTTGGCAAAGGGAATTTTAATTAAGCTCTAGATTAAGCAATATGGGATTAAATTATAATTTAATTTGCGATTAGGATAGGAATATACCTAATAGCCCCATATAGTTGTAGAAGAGTGTGTCTGGATTAAATTGCCTCTAGAGTAAATTTGTTAGGCATAACATCTTTTACTTAAGAGAGGGTTGTAAGTGGACCGGAAGGCACTTATAACTATTAATACTCGAGATTAACAAAATTAACATTAAGAGTAATTAAATTGGTGAGATAAATGTTTGTGAAATTAATAAGGGATTAGTGTCTCTAGGTTGCCCGTTTGATTATTGTGTAGATTATTTGTTTGATTTTGATTTTATTTTCTTAGTTAAATTAAATTTGATTGCTCGACGTAAACGAAAAGTGCAAGATTAATTGTTAACTGAAGTAGTGGGTACTAAGTCCTCGTGGGAACGATACTTTACTCATCTTTATTACTTGATATGGCCCGTACACTTGCGGAGTTATAGGCTTTGAAATTCTGCCCTATCAAATAGGTCCTTTCAAATTATTATCGGTCAAGTCTAAGACATTAAGTTTATCAAATTTTCCTATGCCTTTGGGTACAAAACCTAAACAGAATAAAAAAGTTGATGGAAACCACAATTTTCATATACAAAGAATATAGACAAATAAACTTATTTTTGTTGAAGTCTTTGTGAAATTTGTAAAGCAAAAATGTTAGAAAAATCATAAACTACCCATAAGATGGCATGGTTATTGAAGATTTGTGTAACATCCCAAATTCCACGTTCGAAAATCGTGTCGGTCGACACTTAGTTTTAAGAAAATCAATAGAGTTTGAGATGCTACAGCTTAAAATACTGCGGAAATGGATAGCGTGCGCTAAGATTAGGACAATGAGTATCTGATATAGAATGCTCAAACATATGATGATGTCTTGACATAAGCTGATATATTAAATATCTCGAAGGAATATTCATGTGATACAAGTTACAAAGATTAAATACAGTCTCTGATAAAGAAAGTCTTAAACTAGACCTATGGCTTGGAACCTAATATTAGTTATTCAGTTCATTTGGCCAGGTCGGTGTTCAACCTAATGGGAGTCTCACCAACTCTATGGCGACTTATGACAACCCACCGATGAACCCTTCCTTAGTTTAAGCACCAAATGGTTCGAAATAACTTTATTAGATTCATGCCAGAAACTTATTCCTAATAACTTCTACCGACCTTCGTCTTTGACCACTGCCTCTTCACGGCTCTATCCACCGGCACCTTCTCTATTCCGGTTTCTTCCCTGTACTATTCATTAAGACTAAGGTCTAATGCCCATTGGACCTCAGGTAACGGTTAACCTCATGTTTACATACACAATATATGGATGACATATACCACAACATCAACAGCACAAACAAACGAATTATCACAACCAATGCATATGTATCGCTCCCAGCATGCAACCATATCGCTCCCAGCATACAGACACCCTCTAACCTTTATATGCACTTCACAGTATAAATACTCTATACATACAGCACACATACCACATATATGCATATCATAAATATCAGAGTTAGTGTTACAGTACACGAACGTACCTTCGTTGATGAATTTTGGGTACACTCTGTCGGTCAGAATGCATTCACAGTTATCCTATAAGGGTAATATTGTAATACCCTAAAATTTGACTTAGGGTAAATATCATAAATTGGTAGAATATACCTATTGAAAATAGGTGAATATGAGGTCTCGAACACCTTGTATTGAATTTACCTTATTATTAGGGCAATTTCTCCTAAGAATAAATAATTTCCAAATAGGTCCCTGAAATATTTATGGGTTATAAAATACCCTGAAAATATTATAAAGAGACAAATAAATATTTATTTGAAAAAGGGAAGAATATTGTCCCTAATTTAGGTAATTTATTAAATTATTACCTTGGAAAAATTAAAGGAGAAAAATCAAAAAGTATTAGGGGACCATATTGGACCCCATGATTTTTAATATTTTGCATAATGCATAAATTATCAATTTCAATAAAACAGTTGTCATAAAATAATTAATCTTAATTAAGAAAATTATTAACAATTAGTAAGTGATTAAATAAGTAATTAATTGTTGATTGTTTAAACATGAATAAAAGGGGAATATCCAAAGTTAATTATATGAAACCCCTAATTTGATATTAATGACCAATGGAGGGTCAAAGTTGGCATAAAGAGTGTTGCTAATTAATTTAGCATAATTAAGAGGTATATTAAGTAAATTACAATTATCCTTAATAGAATAAGCTTGCACTAATTGAGATTAGTTGCACAATTCTTCAAGATGATTAGAGACAAATTAAAAGAGGGCTAATTATACTAAGCCAAAGAGAATGAAATAATATCTTAAGTAATTAAGTCTAATTCTTCATATAATTGAGTTAGCTAATGGCAAAATATAATTAAGGAGCATGTAAACACTTGATTAACATGATAATTAAGAATTGCTAATTAGTGTTGAAAAGTCAACAATGACACCTAAGCCTTGATTATGTCATCAAGATGACATCACAAGAGCACATGTGTGTGTTGTGAGTGTGTGTGTGTAGTGGATGAAAGAGAAAAGATGAATCTAAGAAAAGGGGGGGAGGTAGCATTTTTGTAAGAGGTGTAAGGGCAAGATTAAGACTTCTTTACTAAGTTTAAATCCAATTGTTAGAATGGAATTAAAGTTGCTAGGAAGTTAACAAATGATTGGCTATAAATAGAGAGCTCTCCTCTCTTCATTCTTCACACCAAACTCATACCAAAGATTGGAGAGTTTAAGAGGAGAGTGAAGCAAGAAGGAGGAAGGAGTTCAAGAGTCTTCAAGAGGTAAGCTCTAGTTCTTAATTCTAGTTTTTAGTTTTTATAAGTTCTGAGTATAAATGCTAGTTTAATCTAGAAAATTAGAGAATAAATTCCTACACTTGTTCTTAGGCCTTATTGCATTGAAAAATGCCTGAAGAGGTAAAAACATGGTGGGAAATAATTTTTGGAAGTCCTTGGATTAAGATTGTGAAAGTTGTAGAATTTTCGGTTCTTAAATCTTAGACAGGCAGCGAAAAAGATGCTATGATTTTATGTAACAAATGAACTTATAAAATTATGAAATTTTCCATAAAGAAAGTAGACATGTAGGGCTTTCCAAACATATAAAATATGCAACATTTTGATCTCTGGTCAAGGAGATATGAATTTTTGAAGTTAAGCCATTTTTGCTGGAATAAAATCTGGGCAATGTTGAGAAAAGTTAAAACTGGTAATGACTCACTAATTCTGGGTGAAAATGAATATTTTTCCTCAAAAATAGACATCCTAAGGGTTCCGGGGAATTTTACGGATCCTCATTTTGATTTTTTGTAGAATTAGTTATGATTTTTCAAAGTTACCAAAAAATCTGCCCAGAAAACTCTGCACTACGTTTTTAAATAAATGTAAGGGCAAAGTTGTAAATAACAAATCCACCAAGGGTAGATGGGTAAATAGAGGTAGAAGTATATCTTAGGATATTATTCTAAGTGATATGGTGATATATTAGGATATCCGGGAGGTCCAGGGCCGGATCCAAAGGTCGGACGTTTGACAGTTACCTGGTGAAAGGTACGGACGCATACTGTAACTCTAACTCTTATGCTGCTTGTATACTCTATATGTGATGTGATGATTCATATAGTCGTAGACAAGACTGGGTCTTTGGTCATGCATCGTGATTAAGACTCTGTCTTAAGTCGTTGTTTATACATTCAGCTATTATGTGAAAACGGGTTACAGTCTTGGTAATGCTGTATGGATGTTTTCCTAGCGCTGAGGACACGCTCCGGGGCGTGACACTGGTTTATGTGCAAACTATGTGGACCTTACATAGGCTGTGTGTTATGTAGAGGTATTGTTGTGATATGAACTATGACATGTGTTATGTGCTATGTATATTTATATGTTGAATTGTAAATGAATATCTGTCATACATATACTGTTATAAATCACAGTTTGCATACTCTCTTCCCTAAACTCTTATATTTCCAGTATACATATTTAGATAACAGATTACTGTCATAGAACAGATTTCAATTAGTTGCGAAAAGATTTTTTAAAGTTGATAAAGTTTTATCAAACACCCAATTCACCCCCCCTCTTGGGTGATAGCCAGGTCCAACACACTGGTGCAGATGTGAACAAAGCAGTTTCACACTTGTTTGTCCAAATGAAAGGTTAATCCTTCCTGGTCAACTTAGTAAGCGACATTGCTAACTCAGAAAATCCTTATATGAACCTTTTATAGTATCCAACTAATCCCAAGAAACTTTTCTTAGTTCTCTATGTGTTTTGATGATAACTGACAATTGTAAACCCAAGTTAAAGTTTGTCTTTGAAAAGTTGAAAAACTTACTATCAAAGGCAAACTCGAGTTTTGGTTAGAAAACTTAAGTTTGGACTTGATAGAGAGCAACTTCAGTTTTATAAACTTAGACAAACTCGAGTCAAGATTTGGAAACTTAAGTTTAGATCATACAGAGAACTCCTAAGTTTTTCAAGACAAAGCAAACTAGAGTTTAATTTAATAAACTCAAGTTTGACAAGACAGAAGAAGTCTAAGTTTTCTAAGTTTTGTTGGAAACTCGAGTTAATGTTTTTGTCAACTCGAGTTTACAACAGACAGAAAACTGTTATCCTAAGCTTGAGAAAACTCGAGTCATGCTTTTGAAAACTTCAGTTTACGTTTGCTAAAATGTTTCACAAAGTTTTTTCTTTTGAGGAAACTCGAGTTTAGTTCTAACAAACTCGAGTTTAAGACTCACAGAGAGCATCTCTATATTTCTAAAGATTTGGAAACTACAGTTTTCTATTGTAAACTCCAATTTGATCAATTTAGAAAGTTTTCCAGTTTTCCTAAGTTTTGTGGGAACTCGAGTTTAACTTTGTAAACTTGAGTTTATGTCATACAGAGAGCTTCGCTAAATTTAAACTTTTGAAAACTCCAATTTAAAATGAAAACTCTAATTTTGAGCTTTTGGACTTAAAATATGTTTTTCACTATGAATGTCCAAAACTCGAGTTAGTCACTTAATGACTTGAGTTTAGGTTTTGCTCAAAACCTGTTTCAGAGATCAAATCGCGATATTCTTCTCTGTGTGAAGAAAACTCTAGTTAGTTTTCTGAAACTCGAGTTTAGGTTTCTAAAGTAAAATTCAAACTCCAGTATTGATGAACTGACTCGAGTTTGTAATTCAAAATTCAAAATTTAAATTGTATGAATCTGTGAAATCTTTGCCATTGAACTATATACTTCTTATCATCACTCATTACTATTCTTAAATATGTTAAACAAGTTTGTTTAGTGAGTTACAGATGATTTACAGAGTATAAAATTGAAGATTCAGTCAAAAGTCATAAAAAATGTCAGAACATTTATTGCAAAGTACATATAGCTTGCAATCTTTTGGACAATCATCCTCTGCATGATGCAAAAGAATTAATGTATTTCTTTCCTTATCTAGCTTCTGCTATTCCAACAGATTTATCTCAAGGAAGTCAACCATAAAACTCTGAGCTCCTAGTTCAGCTAAAGAGTAGAGAGAGAAGAAGACCAAAGTTGAGCTAATCCTTCATTAACATCTACAACAGTCAGATTGAAGATTACAACGGTCATTTAATGCTCTTGGTATATATAGAGCAAAATTGAAGTCTTCCCAACAACTAAGGAACAAAAAAACTGAAAACGAACTGTATTCAAGTTTACTAACTACTCTTTCAGTTTTTAGTTGAAAAGTATCTTTTGATACATTTTACTTCAATGTTTATCTATATCCACTCTTAGAGAGAGTTCATTGATTGTAAAATCATTTATTGTAAAGTATCTCAAGTCTGGGGACTTAGAGATTGAGATATTGATTGCAACTTGTAAAAGGAAATGAGTTTTAGTGAGAGATTTACTCTTGAGTTAAAGAGTGTGAATCAATTGAGATAGTGAAAAATCCCAGAGTTTGGGGACTGGACCTAGGTCAAAGGTTGGATCGAACTAGTATAAATTCCTTGTGTCTTGCTTTTATTCCCTATACTCTGAGTAGCTTTATTTTTAGTATTCAAAAACAGAGCAATTTGAAAAGAATTTTAAAATCTCCAATTCACCTCCTCTTGGTGATTTGCTCTACTTTCAACTATGAAGTTTGTTCTTATTTTATTTTTGTGGTAGGATCCGATTCAAAGGGGCATGTTATAAAAGAGGATGTTACGTTGTTGGATGAGAATCAGATGAAGCTAGGCATGGTGAATATTGGGCATGTATATTGATTTAAGTGTTGTATTTGTAACTCATTGTATTTGTAAGCTAGGTAAGTTATATATCTTATTGTATAAATTAATTTAGGTGTTGTAGTCATAGTTATAATCATTAATTAAGAGGCCACATAAATCATGGTCAATAATATTTGTATTATGTTTTTTCCCAATTCAATTTATTCATAATTGTTCATAGCTTGTAGCTTAAAGTATAGCCTTTTATGTGCTGGATTGGGTGGTGGATTTGTGTATATATAATCAAGAAGAATAGAACAAGGAAAAAATTCAGGAAAATTTAGACCGCAAATAAAAACGCCGGTCTTAAAAGTTTAACTTTTAAGACCGGATGTATTTGGATGTACTTATATGCTCGGTCTTAAAGGTCAGGTGAACATATTTGATATTAGTGTTGTGACGCCTAGCCTTTGGGGCCTTTATTCATCAGAGTTGTAGCGGATACAGGCATCGAGAAGATTTGGACGACTTAATTGCGAAATAAAAGTTTCTGAAATAATTTAGTTTGAAAACATGAGGATAAATTTTTTGCGACTTAAGTCTATCCGATTGTCGAATATTAATATAGTAATCCAAATTCGACGAATGATAAAAGATCTATCTACTCGTATTTTCCAAAAAGTTTCATTTACTTTTTAGGCATCTCCTCCCAAAAGTTCCTTCTGCTGTAAGCGTTACAGTTATATCTTTCCTCTTGATCTCGATCCATCACTTGTCTCTTTCATGCGATCTGGAGTTCCAATGAATGAACTCCAGGGTAACAATTAATCTCATGCACATGTATGAAAGCATAAATGATAGAATAGCACATGTTAAAGCATGGAAGCATTTACAATAACCGTGACTGCAGTTAATGGCCAAAGACTACAGCCCTTGTCTAGGACATGTAGCCCCATGAGACCACAACCTCAAATCCATAGCTAGGAAAAACATATCACAAGTAAATAAACTAGCATACATGATCAGCTAATTAATGCATAAACACTTACACACATGCTTACAAGATTAGAGTTACCCACCTCAACCTTGCCTTATCTCTTGACTGAAGTTGTTGGGATCAAAAAAGTGTCAAGGTCTGCCCAAGAATGTTTATCTTCGCCGTTAGTCACTTACTCGAATTGCAAGGAAATTAATTACGCCAATTAGTTTAGAGGATTAAATAATAATTATTAATCCCTTAAATTTCCCTAAAAACAATAATTTATTATTATTATTATTATTATTATTATTATTATTATTATTATTATTATTATTATTAATCCTAAAAATAATAATAATTCCTCATTTATTTATTTAACTATTGCTCCACCATTAATTTAAACTCCCAAGTGTTATCTTTCTCCCTTAACTTAGTAATTTAATAGGGAATCAATTAGAGTTAACAAATAATAATCATCATTTAAAAATATAATTAAATGTATTTATTTAATGATTCTCATGGTTTTCTTTTAAGGCCTTGATCAATACCATTATTACATAATTTATGCTCCATGTAAATTTTGAGTTAAGCACATTTATATAAGAAAAATGCATTTTACCAATTAATTCCCAAAAATCACATTAACATAAATTTCATAAATGTAAATATAGTTGGATATAATTAGTTTTGATTATGTCTTATATAGATATCTCTCTTAAGAGCAAAAAGATTGAGTAATATGTTTATCTTCTTGATTGATTAATTCTTCTTGAATTTTAATGTAGAATCAATGATGTGAAGCTTATTTATGAAAATTGATAAAAAAAAACAAAAGAAGATCAAGAAGGTTGAGGATGTAGATGAGGATAAAGAAAAGGAAGAGAAGAAAAAGAAGAAAGAAAGATCAGCCCAAAACATATTATTGTAAAGAATGACCAAGTGAAGAGAAGAAAGAAAGAAAAGATCTTGTCAAAAAGAATGAGAAAAATCAATATTCAATGTCTTAGATTGATTCTATAAGTCTTCACTATCAATTGGAGGTTGGATGGGTCATTTCAGAGCTAAAGACAGTGAAAATCGAGTTCTGGAAGTGAATACTCGAGTTTCCAGGTCAAAACTCGAGTATACAAGCTTATTGTAGAAATTGGCTTCTTGATGAGAAAACTATGGTTTTGAAAACTAGAGTTTGGAAAACTAAGGTTTGGGAGTCAACTCGAGTTACTAAGTCAAAATTTGGGCAATGAAGGTCAAAACTCGAGTATGGGAGTCAATACTCGAGTATGGAACTTCAAAATTCGAATATCGGGTGTTTTCAGCTTCTCTGACACTTCTGGACCCGACAAAACTCGAGTTTGTAAATGAAAACTCGAGTTTCCAGCTTCTTCAGCAACTCTGTTCACCTCTGTTTCACATACAACTTTAGGCGAGGTCTGGTAATTCGATGATATCTCCTGGACCAGACATCGGATTGATGTGAAATCAAATTTGGCTGAAACTAGACATCCAATACGTCATCTTGATAAAGTTTCAAGTCTAAATAAGATCAGATCAAAGAGCTTTGAATTTCTAAAGTTGGATCAAATATTCACGCCACACATCAGACCAAGCTTCAATGTTTTGAGTGTAACTCATAATCTACAAATCGAAATGAGCTGAAATCAGTGGCATTGGAAAGAAGACACATAAGGATTTTCATCAATACTTGGTTCAACAAAAATGAAGATCAGACCAGAGAGATATGCCCCTCGACAGTTGACTGATAATTCAGACAATGCAAAAAACGCTGGTCAAGAAGAAGTCTTCATTCATCAGATCTTAATGGACAGATCACAACGAGTTTGGATCTAAATTTGTTGCATTTTGAAGAAGAATCAAAGAGCTATATGGGGATGAGTGGTTTGCTAATTTAGAAGCTATGTCAATACAAAAAGCAACCAAGGGCCAGAACAAGTCGAAAACTTGAGTTTATAAGTGAAAACTCGAGTATAGCTCAGACAAAGAGCTATGAACGTTAAAAGATCCTCAATACTCGAGTATGGGAAGCAAAACTCGAGTATAGGACATTGAGGTGAATCTGAAGAATTGAGCTAAGCTCAATACCGTAGTATTAAAGTCAAAACTCGAGTTTACACCGGAACTTCAGAAAAATCAAAGATGCGAAAATCTTGAATCTTATCAAGAACATCTAGAACCTTACCCAAATGATTTGTATCACTTCTTGATATCATTTAAATTATTTGTGGACATATTTCAGATGATCAAACGAAGGATTTTCTAAAGAACCGAAATGTTGAGCTGTCAAGTTCCAAAAAGCAAAATAACGGCTAGTTTCCAACTGCTCCATTCTCAAACGGTTCTGATTCCAACGGCTCTTTTCTCCAACGTTCAGAACATCTTCACCTATAAATAGAACAAGATTCAAAACGCAAGAGGGTGGAGGAGTAAGCTTACACAGTCATAATTGTTGGATCTGGCTATCACCCAAGAGGGGTGAATTAGGAGTTTGATAGAACTTTAGGAACTTTTAAAAAACTTTTCGCAACTTATAAATCAACAATTAGATATTCAAATATAGGCATGTACTGGAAATGTAAAAGATAAGGGAAGAGAGTATGAAAACTGTGATTTATCCTGGTTCGGTCCAATCCTTGACCTACGTCCAGTCCCCAAGCTTCACTTGAGATTTTCAATCCATTATTTGCTTTGAGCTTGATTACACATTCTGCACTTGAAGTAATCCTCTCACTAGGATTCACTCCCCGTTACAAACTGTAATCAATTCACTTGCTTGATTATACACTTTGTACTCGAAGTAACCCTCTCACTAGGATTCACTCCCCTTACAAGTTGTAATCACAACAAAGTATTTCCCACTCAAGATCACCCAATCTGGAGTATCTCTCAAATAAACTGATTCATAATGAATCTTCTCTCTCAGAAGTGAATGAATAAACACTGAAGCTCAATTACAAATCATTTCACTCTCAATGATAAGCTATGTAGGCATTGAGAACAAAGAGTAAATGATGTGAAAATCAGAGTATTAGCATGTTGAAGGTGTGGGCTTGTGTCTCTGCGTTTTTCTGTACATGGAGCCTTCAAGTCTTCAAGTATTTATGCTAGTTGTAGCTTGTGAAGGTTGCAGATCCATTCAGACTTTGATTCACTTGAAAATCTAGTTGTTATGACCATATCTGTCAGATATAGCTGTTGGGAATAATTCAGAATTGAATATTTGAATGTTGGCTCTTCAAGAATGTCTCCTATGTGGTCATGTTTGATGTTGTTTAGCAACTGTAGTTGGTAGGAGCCTTATTGTTTGTATTGAAGAATGGTTGGGCTTCTTTTTCAGAATGTGAACGTTGGAAATCCATTGAGAAAATTTCTGTTGAAAGTCCACTAAGAAATTTTTTGTTGCAAGTCCACCAAGAAAGTAGCTGTTGAATATTCTTGATTTATGCTTTTAGTTCTAACAATGGTTGACAATCCTTTGATAAACAATTAGAAGATAATACTAATCTTCTTTTACAGAATGGGCAACGTTTGGGCTTTTTTGTTTGTTTATTCCAAGTTGCAGACAGCTTCTGACATGTATGCTGGACACCATTTTGACTTTAGCATTTGAATCTGAACGTTTTTCATGTAATCCTTCGTTTGATGATCTGAAACTTACTAGAAAATTGATTAAATGAGATTAGGAACCAATAGTAATAGATAATATGAAGTCTATAAATCATTCAGAAAGTTTTCGTGGATCTGATCAAAGTGTTCCTAAAACAGAGCGTCTTAGGCTTGAGTCTGTTTCTTTAGGCTTGAGTTTGTTCATGCAAACTTGAGTTTGTTTCTTTAGGCTTGAATTTGCTTCAGTTAAAAGATCTTTGAAAACTCTTGATCTACTATAGGCTTGAGTTTATAACTTTATGCTCGAGTTTCCTACCTTAAATAAGTCTTCAAAAGCTCTCTATAAGTGACAAACTCGAGTTTGTAAATGTAGGCTCGAGTTTGAACATTTTGAAAAGCTTTGAGAAACTTTCTGTGTAAGCTAGGCTCGAGTTTATATGTCCAGGCTCGAGTTTGATCGAATTGGAAATCTCTGATAGCTCTCTGTCTGAGCTAGGCTCGAGTCTATTAGTTTTAGGCTTGAGTTTGTCGAATATCATATCGTGACTAGCTCTCTGTCTAAGTCAAACTCGAGTTTATAAGTGATAGGCTCGAGTTTGTGACATCCTGAATTTTTTAGTCAACTTCCAAAGGCCATATATCCCTAGTCTGAACTCCGTTTTAGTTTAATTAAGTATCGATGGAAAGCTCTATGAGTCTACTTTCATATGCCACCGATTTCATCTCATTTTAATGTGTAGATTGTGAGATATCCTCAAATTACTGAACCTTAGTCTGCTGAGTGACGTTAACAGATGGGTCAACTTTAAAAATTCACAGCTCTTTCATCTGATCTTCTTTGGGGATGAAACTTTGTCAAGATGACGCATTGGATGTCTAGTTTCAGCCAAATTTGATTTCACCTCAATACGATTCTTGGTTTGGGAGATATCGTCTTATTACCAGAGGTCGCTCAGCTGGAATGCGAAACAGAGATGGACAAAGTTGCTGGAATCCAATCAGGCTCGAGCCTGTAAGTATAGGCTCGAGTTTGCTCGGGCCAGAAGAGCCAAAATCGCTAGAAAACATTCAGGCTCGAGTTTGTTCACACCAGGCTCGAGTTTACATGTTTAGGCTCGAGTTTGCTCGTACTAGAAGAGCCAGAATTGCTGGAAAACTCCAGGCTCGAGTCTATAAGTGACAGGCTCAAGTTTGTTCACACCAGACTCGAGTTTAGAAGTGACAGGCTCGAGTCTGTACATCCAGAAAATGATATTTGCTTGTTTTAACTCCGAATCGAGTCATTCCAACTTCCATTTGATCGTGGAAACTTCAAGAATCAATCTTAGAACTTGTATAATGAATTTTCTCAGGCTATTCATCAAGTTCTTCTTTCTTTCTTCTCTCTTCTTGATTGTTTTCCATGAATCAATTCTTTCTTTCTTCTCTTCTCTTGTTCTTTCTCCACATGAACAAATGTTTTTCTTTCTTTCTTCTCTCTTCTTAATTAAAATCAATTCTTTCTTTCTTCTCTTCTCTTATTCTTTCTCCACATGAACAAATCTACATTAAATGTAGCAATTAGACAATGTATATTATATAAAATTTTTGCTCTTTACTAATGGCATCTATATGAGACATCATCAAAACTAATCATAACCAACAATAATACCGAAATTCTGAATCATCTTCTAACTCTGTTTTTCAAGCTTTCTTGGTTTATCTTTTAGAGTGTGAAATGACTTGTAAATGCACTTCAGTGTTTATCATAATCACTTCTTAGAGAGAAGATACACTATAAATAGTCTATTTCTTGTGAGATACTCAAGGTTGGGTGACCTTGAGTGGAGAAATTGGATGTATCCCTTGGGTTGTGAGGGAGAGTCTCTGTGAGAGATTGTAAAGGCTACACAAGTGTCTGGACAAACTTGTGGGGTGTAAAGGCTTGTCTCTTATGCCTGATTAAACAAGGAGAGTGTAAAGGCTTGTCTTTTGTGCCTGGTTAAACAAGGAGAATGGTGAAAATCTCAAGTGGAGCTTAAGGACTGGATGTAGGTCAAGGTTGGACCGAACCAGTATAAATATGAGTTTGCAATTCTCTTCCCTTAACTCTTAACTTCCAACATACATGTTTGAATGATTGTTTATAGATTTATTACTCTTTATTATCATTCAAACTGATTTTACTGAATTGCGAAAAGATTTCTAAGTTTTCATAAAGTTTTTATCTTCATCCAATTCACCCCCTCTTGGGTTCAGCTATGTATTTCAAATCTGAATATAACTCCATAACATGTACTTATTTTTATTTTTAGTTACGTATACACTTAAAAATAATTGGACTCCATAACATGTATACATATATAAATCTCAACCTATTTCTTTAAACTCTTTGTTCCTTAATTTTAATACTAATCACTACACTTCTTTTCCTTTGTTCCTTAATTTTAATACTTTTGGCTCTTCCATATACTTATATACTTACTACACACACACAGGCCCACATATATATTCATCACACTTCTTTTCCTTTCTCTGTAATACCCGGAAAATAAAAATAATTATCTTGAATATTATATTCCCAGAGATAATACCTATTTCAAATAGGTGAATATGGGGTCTCAAATTTTTGTATTGTCTTTATTTTTGTTTATAGGAAATTTTTCTTAGAATTTAGGAGTATAAAAAAATTAATTTAGCTTGTTGATATAAAAACCAATATTTTAGGGATTAAATTAGGACTTAACTCATTTATTCCTAATTTAACTTCATGAGACAAAATCTCTCTAAGTAAGAATAAATAAATTATGCAAATAAGTGAGGAAATTAAATTATTTTAACTTTAAATTCTAAAAACTATGGGAGCCAATGAGGGAATTTCTTTCTTAAACATATGAGAACATTAGAAACAAAATTTTATAATTAATATTAGGGGAGGGGGACGGTTTTTAGAGGAGAAAAAGGGGAAGAAGAAGATAGTCAACATGTGTAGATATGCTTGTCTTGGTGACCAAGAAAGAAATTAAATAAATAGAATTAGAGGAAAACCTATAGAACTTAAATCATAACTTAAGATATTGAAGTTAAATGTTCGAAATAAATACATATTTGAGATCAGTGAATTATAAGCTTCAACTTGGCTATTCCCAAAGATATTTTCGGTTACCTTTAAGATTCATACCTAAGTGTTTTGGGAATTAAAAATCACCATAAATCTAATCATAAAATTAGGATTCCAAAAGTGAAATTAGATTTTGAATTTAAACACCAACTTACACCTAACTAAATTAGGATTTTGGTTAATTAGACTAACTTAATGGGGAAGGAGTTGTTCTTGGGGACCAAGCAACAAAATTCTAGAAGGAAAAGGGTGAAAATTTCGGCCAAGAAGGGTTGGAGGGGCAAGATCATTTCTTTCTCTCCAAGTAATGATCCAAGAGCCAAGATCAAGCAAAAGTTGCAAGATGTTTAACCTCAATTTGCCTATAAATAGAGGGTCTTTGTTAGCACATCCTCCACACCAATTTCCCTTGCCTTGGCCGAAATATAGGGAGGAAGAGAGAGTGAGTAGCTGCTGGAGAAAGGAAGGCAAGAAGTCTTCAAAAGGTAAGGAAGTTCTTAGCTTCCAAGTTTAAGTTCTTAGTTTATGAAGTAGAAATGCTAGGAATGTTATTTTGATCATCAAACTTCCAATTCCAGTTTTATTTTCATGTTTTTATGGTTTCCAATAGCTTTATTTCAAAAATTTGATGAAGAAGAAGTTATAGCAAAATTTTTGGAAGATTATGATCAAAATAGCGAAGCTCTGGCAAAATTTCAGCAAATAAGAACTTCTGGAGTCAGTAGTAAAAATGCTAGTATCTTATGACGAAGATGATGTTCTAAAATTCTGGGAAACTTTATGATGAAATTAGACATTCAGGGCTTTCCAAATATATAAAGAGTGTGTGATTTGAAGCTCTGTGCAAAAAGATAAAAATCTCAGAAGTTAAGCTACAATTTCTGAGCGAAATTTTGGGCAGCAGTTTGAATTCTGGAAACTGGGAATTATCCATGAGATCTGGGTAAGTTCCAGTATTTTTCCTTGAAAGTAGACATCTCAAGGATTCCGGGAAATTTTACGGATCCTCTTTTTGATTTTTCTGGAATTAGTTATGATTTTTCAAAGTTAGACAAAATTCTGCCCAGAAATTCTGCATCAGCGTTTTTTCCGAAAATTATATGGAAATAAATGAAAATAAACCCTTTAAGGGTAAAAATGTCAAGTATGACCAAGATGTCTCTTGAAATATTGCTTGAGAAGTAATTGAGACAATATCACCCTTTTAGGATAGACTGTGCACGCGTACTGTCAACAAACGTACCCGACGACCCGTTAAACTCAGGTACGGACGCGTATTGTAACATTAACGCGTATGCTTATGGTTTGGTTATATATGATTGTTGTTTTCACATGATAATACTCCGTTTTGAAATTTGCTCATGAGAGTTGAATTATATACGGGTTATAGTCTTGATAACACCGTTGAGTTTTCCTAGCGCTGAGGACACGATGGGCCGTCGTGGCACTGGTTATGTGCAGACTGGGATAACATACATATTGCAGTGGCTGTGTTATGTTATTGCCTTACATGTGAATATTTGTTTGAAACTGTGATTATGTTGTATATCTGTGATAACTGTCATATACTGTTTACATAAGCATGAGGTTAACCGTTACCTGAGGTTCAATGGGAATTGAACCTCAGCCCCTGCCATAGCTTCAGGATCCCGGGAAGTGATCGAGGACAAGGGTAAGAAGCCGGTATGAGGACCCTGCGGAGGCATCATCTTTTTGGGATACTGATGTTAGAAGTTTCAATTTTGGATGACTGTATTAGCTAACATTCAGATAGATGTACTACATACAATGTTATTCAGTTACTCTTTGTTTATATAAAATATTTTCAACTCTTAGCTCTAGAAACGTTTATGAAAAACAGGATGTTACATTCTCACTGCATAACCACACACATCACAGCGACAATATAATATATATATGTGTGTGTGTGTGTGTAGGCCCACATTTCCTTCATTTTCAGCAACTTAAGCTTGGTTTCCAGATGCTTTGATGTCTTAGACAGTATTTCGTGGGTATAAATGACAACAAATAAAGTTTCTGCTCACTATCCCATTTCCACGGTACATATATATACATTAACACATCCAACTTTAATATACATACCCATTGTGCATCATTTTTTTTTCTCTCTTTCTCTTTTATTCGGCATATGACAGCAAAACATTCATTTTTGTAATATAGATTTAGTGAAACCGCACCCTTTTCCCTCCTGAAAGCTTTCGGCCACACCTATATATATTTATTCAGCATGATTTCATTCTTGTTCAGCCACGTTTTTAGTTTTCAGTTCATCCTTTCGGCAAGCTTATGACAACAACTAATATATATTTATCTATATATGATCATTCCTGGTCCAAGCTACGGCATAAAACACAGCAAACACAAAATGAGATGTTAACCTTCGTTTTCCAAGATTAAATGTTGCAAGTAACTTGTTGATCCTCCTTTGTTTTACCGATGCAAAACAGAGACAAATCGTGCTTCAGTTTACTCTCTCAACTCGCACTCCCTTCTTAGTCTCACTCTCTCTTTCTGTCTCTCACTCACTCCTCATCTCAGTCTTTGTTTTCTGTTTCTTTCTTTCTGGTTTTATGCAGAACTGAATGAGAATGAAAGGCTTATATAAGGACCTTCAGTCCAGTTTGAAATGAAGCATGAAGCATGAAGCATGAACCAGAGGACAATAACGCAGGGCTCAAGAATGATGGAGGAGTACGGTTTATAATCTTCTGTGCTTGCGTGTTGAATGAATTCTGATGATCTTTTTTTTTTTCTCTTTTCTGCTGTGTTCTCTGCCTGAAGCCGAAATCAACGGCGGATCTTTGAAGGGACAAGGCCCCCCCCAAAAAAAAAGATGTTTAAATTTTTTTTAAGAGTTTAATATATATATATATATATATATATATTAAACATTTTTCCATCTTTTTTTTCATTCTCTATTTCAAACACGCATCCTTCATCTCTCTTGGTTCCTTCGTTCTGCTCTGTGCCTCTGTTTGCCTTCAGTCTCCATCGCGCCGTCACACGGACAAGCAACGGCACACGCTTCCTCGGTTTTTCTTCCTCCATGGCTCCAACTGTGCTCTCCAGTCTCTATCAACCCGCCACAAGACCACAAAGTTTCCCTCTCCTGCCAAGATGCCGAGACGCCGAGTCTGAAGCCGTTCTACATCTCCAAAACGTCATAAAAGTCGATCTCTGACCCCAAAACGATATCGCAAAACTGCAATTGAAAAACAGAGGAAAGAAGAAGAGAGGAAAAGATCTTCCATCTGTGCTTGATATGCTGAAACATCCAGGAAGGTATTTTCATTTTCCTTTGATTTGCATCTTATCGTTGCTGAAATATGATTTTTTTTTAATCCTTTGAGTCAAAATTTCCATGCGCTTGAATTCTTTATGTTGATTACCGAAATTTCCTTTGATTTGTATCTTGTAGTTGCTGAAATATTAATGCTTGAATTCTTTAATTTTTGATTACTGAAATCTTTTTCTTTCCTGATTTTGTAATGGTATGAAATTATATCCTATCTATCATATTATATGTCATGTTGCTTTAGTTGCAGCATGTTTGCCCATAATGCTCCAAAATTTAACATAAATTCCAGTTCAGCCTGAAATGTTTTGCTGCTCTGTTCCATTTTTCCTTTTATATATGCATGTGTGTTTGATGCCATGTTACAACAGCTGCATTGAATGTGATTCTGAGGGATATTTGTCTGAAAATATCTATTATTGACCATACTTTTGAGTCTAATACATAACTTTCCATGGATTCAATCACACTGCTTCTCACAGTAAATTACTTGTTCTCACGAGTTATACTGAGGAGTTCATAAATGCAGTTAAATTCAATATACTACAAGCTTCTCGTACTGTTAGTAATGAACACATATAAATTCATACTTGGGCCAATTTTTTTTTTTTTTGGCCCCAAATTGGCCCAAGTATGATTTTACTTTCTTTCTATATTTATATTTAGTATGATAGTAGTTAATTATATTGTTTAAATTGTTTATAGGTTATTTGGAACGTGATAAAATCTAAGAATAGCTCAATGATGAAGAATAAAACAATTGATTCATTTTTCAAGAGGAAAGCTAGTGATCACATAGAGAAAGATAACATAGCTTCTATATCTTTACCGGTTGAAAAGACTTGCCATGATGCTCTAAGATTTGAATATGAGGAACAATCTTCTAAAATTCCTAAGGTTACTTCCAATGAGTTTGATATTAGTTCCTTAGAGTGTGATCCGGGTAAATGCCCTCAAATATGGCAATATCATGTGAATCAAAGAGATGAAGTTCGAAGGGCTTATTTAAAATGGGGTCCATACCAGTGAAACTTCAATGTTATCCTCTTATAGGAAAGAATCATCCAAGAAGATTTCAATATAGTTGGTTTGGTATATTTCCTTTTTGGTTAGAGTACTCCCCTACCAGAAATGATGCTTATTGCTTACCATGTTTTCTTTTTACTAAACCAAGTGGTCGTCTTGGAGCAGATGTTTTTACTGTTAAAGGATTTCAAAAGTGGAAAAAAGTCCTTAGTGGAAAAAATTGTGCTTTCCTCAATCATATAGGAGAAGATCCTTGCTCACCACATAACAAAGCAATGAAGGCTTGTGAAGACTTGTTGAACCAACATAGGCATATCCAGAATGTCTTTAATGTACAAAGTTCAAATCAAATTTTAAAGAACCGACTACGTCTTAAGGCGTCTATTGATATAGTATGTTGGTTAACTTTTCAAGCATGCGCTTTTAGAGGTCATGACGAAACTTTGGAGCTTTTGACACTTAGCTCTCATTTGAATCCTAAGGATGCTTATAAAGCTTTCAACATTGACAATATTTGCACTCTTGTTGCAAAATACTATCCTACTGATTTTACTGAGCAAGAGAAGATAATTTTGAGGCCTCAACTTCAACATTTTATTATTGATGCTTCTAGTCATCTAGATTTGAAGAATATACCAACTCTACCTGAATTATGTTGTGCTTTGATGAAAACATGGAAATCTAAGGTGTATTACTTAATTGATCGATTGATTCGCCTCTTATTAACTCTTCCAATTTCAACAGCTACCACAGAACGCTCATTTTCAGCAATGAAAATAATTAAGACAAGGTTGCGTAACAAGATGGAAGATGATTTTCTTGCAGATAATATGGTAATTCATATTGAAAGAGAAATAGCTGACACTTTCACTACTGATTCAATTATTGATGATTTCAAGTCATTAAAAGAGCGAAGAACATTACTATAAATGAAGGTAATTTTTAATTGTTTCCTTTAGTATTGTGTTTTATTAATTTTGTATTATAAATTACATTGTTAACTTTCAATATTTTGATATATTATATAACAGGTAATCTTCTGGAATTTCATGATATCTTCTTATTTTGTAATTGATATGACATTCATACTTGAGAAAGGTATGTTATCTTATAAATTAGAATTGTTAAAATACTTTTATTATAAATCTGAATATTTTAAACATGTTACGTGATCATAAAATTTTTTAATTAGATAATAGTATTCATTTGCCCCCCCCCAAATATTTTTCCCAAGTTCCGCCACTGGCCGAAATCCTCTTGGTTTGTTGTTGAGACGTTGTGATGAGGCTGGTCAAATGGTTCTGCATGGGCTGAACTGAATGAGATGGCTGGAGTATTATATGGGTTGTAAGCAATGAATGAGAATGGACTTAGATCTTTCGGCTATAATCTCCTGAAGCTGAAGTCATGATTTGTTGCTGAATTATATATGGTCTATGTGATTCACTTCAGCTTTTTTGTTTTGGTAAAAAAAAGTTTTTGAGGAGTTAGACACCAGTCCCCCACCAAGGCCAGGGTACGGCCCCGGGCTCTATGAGCACTTACTGGGGACTTATGAGATCGCCTACCAAAGGAGTCCCAGCAACGGCAGGGGGGATTGAACCCACGACCCAAGGGTCTAGTCCTGGATCCCTTACCATCTATGCCAACTCTCATTGGCCACTTCAGCGTTTTTAAGTTGGCAGAGATTGGAAAATGGCTATTGATATGGGCTGGAGGAGTAAAATAGATATGTGCCGTGGGGAAATCATATTGCGCTACAATGCTTTTGCACATAATGGGCTTGATAAATCACCTCATGTAAATACTTATTCTCCCATAATTGAATTCTTTTCTTGATTGTTATTTCCCAAACATTACTTCTAAAATAATTAAGGCCAATTCTATAATTCTTTGGCCTAAATTATCTTTCAATAATATTCCTTACTCCCAGTCTTTTCCTTAAATAGATTTAAGGAAATTAGACCTTAATTTCCAACATTCTCTCTTACAATTATTTTCCATGATTTTATTTCCAAGGAAAATAAATTTCTAATTTCCCATAATTGTTTTAGGCCATAAATTACCCCTTCCAAATTTTCTTTGACTTTATTCTTTCCTTAATCAATTTATTTTGGCCATAAAATGTTATTTCCAAAATATTTAGGCCAAAATTTATTTCCTAATGATTTCTTAATTTCAAAACCTCAATTTTAAAATTCCTTAAGGCCAAATTTCCATGATTAATTCTTAGTTCCCAAAAATCCAAAATTTGAGATGTTACAAATGTGGTATTAAAAGTTGGTCTTTTAAGATCGATAGTTTAATACATCCGGTCTAAAAAGTTAATTTTTAAGACCGGATGTATTTACCATCCAGTTTTGAAAGTAACTCTTTTAAGACCGCGTACAATTAATCGTCTGGTCTAACAAGCTGTTATTTTTTTAGAGTGCATTTATTTTTGTTTGGTCTTAAAATTCCGACCTTTTAAGAGCAGCCTATTTTTTGTCCAGTCTTAAAAATTGAGATTTAGGATCGAACAAAAAATATTTCAGTTCTATTTAGTACCACTTTTAAGACCTAATGTTATAAATTTCCAGTCTTAAAAGAGTATATTTAAGACCGGTTCAAGTCCGGTCTTAAAAGTATACTTTTAATACCGCCTGGAATAAGACCGATCACGAGTTCGGTCTTATGATGTCTTTTTTGTCCAGTCTTAAAAGCATTTTTTGTACGCGTGAGGCCATAGGTTCAAACGGGAAGAGGTGCATTTTTAAGAGGAATTAAGAGATGCGGGCTTGTGGCCTCCTCAAGAGTTGACAAGTGGTTGTCACCAGCGATGAGGAGAAATTCAATGGTTTTTTGTAGTGTAATACAAAATACCATAAGCATTTAAGAAAACCCTCACAATCACTAGCATGGTGTCACCATCTTCATTCACTCTGCTTTCCTTTAGTCTCCTTGCATATGCTTACCTAATTCTCTACAAAATACTATAAATATTTATGATCTATAATTACTCTTATTAAGTTGAAGTTTTAATTATTTCTTATTTTTTATTATCCTTTCGATTAAAAATGATAAAGAGGATGATTATATATTTGTATTATATATTTTTAATAATCTAGGCTCAGTATCTAACTCATACCCATACATTTTAGTTTTTACAAGTTCAAAAAGAAGAAAAATATGATTCTACATATCCTCAAAAAGAATAAATAAATAAATGGGATTTCCTGGTCCCATCCTTGATCTAGGTCTTGTCTCATCCTGGTAGGAATAGGACATGACATGTAACAGTTTTGCTATCCCATACCCTTTTGCAAAACGGGACACATAATAGGCCTATCACGTCCTCATCCCGTCCCGTTAACACCCCTAATTTTTCCTTGTCTGAGCTTTCAATTTTTTCCCGTTAACGTTTTTAGTTTAATTTTATTTTTTACATAATAAGAGCTCACTAGTTGATGTTCAAAATCGCTAGTTGGGATTATGATATCTAATCTGATGATGGCCATTGGTTTGAAAATTAAAAGAGAGAAAATAAGGCAAGAGAAAGAAAAGAACATGGAAAAAATGATAAGGTAAAATGCTGAATTTTTTATTGTTGACCATCTCACATTTCTAAACATCAATTTAGCAATCCAAACTATAGGTTGAAATGGTTTGTTGAATTAGGTTCCTATAATTGCTCAAATTTTTATATTGGCCTATTGACAATCTACAACAAAGGCATTGGAGAATATTGTGAAATTTTTTATTAATTGTTTTCTTTTAGAATTCAAAACATTACAAGATAATGTTTCGTGTGAATGTTTAAGTTATTAATTTCTTTTAAATTGTATCATTTTATCTACAATATATTGAATTTTTAATCATATAAATATATTTTTTTATTTAATATTATTATCTTGTTATTATCAATTGTTATATTTCCTTTTGAAAAAAAAATTATTATATTCAAATATTAATTGTAAAAATAAATAAAAATAAATAATAAAAATAACCGTATGTAATTAAGAAAATAAAGTCAATACATTATTTATCTACTTGGAGCATATATATATATATATATATATATATATATATATATATATATATATATATATATATATAGCGTCTACATATATATAGTGGATAATAATTATCATAAAAGGTATTTTTTATAATAATGGAGATAAATACAAGAGACAATCAAAATGAGGTCGCAAGATATATAAAAAAACTAAAAAAAAGTCCCAACACAAAATTCTTGTAAAAAAAATCCCAGTGAATGTAACTAATAACTCTCCATATTTTATATATTTAAGGAATATTTTGGAGATATTTGGAGAGTTATCTAAACAATTTTAAGAGATTTCTATGAGATTATATGATCATAAGATCAAATCAAATTGGTGCATCATTTGTGGGGTTTCAATTTAAAATAAAAGTTTTTGAGTTTAGGAAATAAATAATAGTAATTAGAAGTTAAAGAAAAAAAAAGAAAAGCAACAAATAACTATTATTATTATTATTCATTATTATTACTATTGCTTGCACAATCAGATCACGCTGGAGAATTGATGGAATGAATTGGGCTAATGAAATGCTTATTCAATTGGACTATGGATTGCAAGAAATGGGCCCACGGGTTGGATTGATCAATGAAAGAAAAGCCTAAAAGCAATTAAAAAGAGAAGAAAGAGACGGACAGGGAAAATGGAAGGAGGGCAGAGAATAATTAAAGGAAGAAATGACACCGTTTTGGGCTTAAGTATTGGATTGGAGATGGAAATTGGGCCCACAAATATGAATTGATAAATGAATCAAAAACCTAAAGGCAATGAGGCAACACGCACCTGGTGGCGGCAATCAATAAAAGGAGGGTCTGGACGAAAAAGAGAAGACGGCCGCGTGGGGAAAAAGAAAGAAAACAGAAAAGATGCTGGCGGCAATTAATTCCAGGCGAGAAGCAGAAACGAACTGGACGGCTGGACGCACGCCGAACAGAAAATGCAGGGGGCAGCTGGGCCCGGGGGAAGTGATTGAATGAAGGAAATTGGAGACCTAATAAAAATAGAGAACAGAACATACGCGTGAGGCAGAGAGCTTGACGGCACAAAGAAACAGAGACGCAGCCGCCTGGAGAAACGGGAGAGATAAATTGAGAAGGCTGGAGAACAGAAGGCGAGACGGAGACAGAGGAGAACGGTGAGACTGAGGGTTTGAAGCAGTAGCATTATTCCCTTCCTTGCTTTACTTTATTCATGTCCATTATAATTTTTTTATGTCAAATTTTGAGATTGCTGTGTTCTGGATTGAAGCCATGTCTGGCTAATTTTATTTTGCAATTTAAAGACCTATGAACTTCTTAATGGATTATGATTTATTTCTCATCGTTTAATTACGATTAATATTGATTTTGGTTGCTTAAATCTTGGTTAGTTTTGACTATTTATTAACTGGCCATCTTTAAATAGGATTTTAAGAATTAGAATTTACCTTGGCAAAAGGAATTTTAATTAAGCTCTAGATTAAGTAATATGGGATTAAATTATAATTTAATTTGCGATTAGGATAGGAATATACCTAATAGCCTCATATAATTGGTGTTGGGCTGGTTCCGTTTGTGTGGCTTTGTCTTGTATATATGTTTGGGCTGATTAATATGCTGTACGTGTTGGGCTCAAAGAAAAACAATGAAATATATATGTAATTGGCTAAATGGCCTCACTCATATATATACCTATCCTGCATGATGGTTTCGTTTTTCATAGAGTTGGGGCAGGAAATCCCGTGCACGCAAAATACCACTGATCAGCGACTTTTGCGAAACATATTCAGCAGCACGTAATCACAGCGCTTTTCACGGCAGGCGTATCCTCCAGCAGCGCAAGACCAGTGAAGAACCATACCCTTCTATCTTTCTCGAAATACCAAACCTTCGGACCAGCGGTTCAATGTGATGTAACTGGATTAAGCTTCTGTTATATATAATCCTCATTCTCGCTATTGCTCTCATCTGTGAAAGCGAGGACTTGAGAGAAAACACAGAGAGCAAGCCGAGAGAGGAAGAAGTAAAGAGAAAGAGAGAGTCCGAGAGTTGCTGGAGGAGAGGTGGGGGAGTTTAAACTGATCAGTACCTCTGTTTTGGGCGTTGAAAAACAGAGGAGGATAGCAGCAAGCAACATTCATCGTTTCAGCGTGGGCAGCGAGGGTGAGTTTCCAAATTTTCTTCCCTTCTAGTTCTCTGTTTGTGGAAGCTCAAAGTTTCTGGTTTTGCTGCACATGAGTATAAGAATATGTCCTGTGTGTCACAGCATATATAATGAAGAGGGAGAAAGAAAAGAAAGAAAAACGATGGGTGTTGAAAGTTATATATGAATATACGTTGGTTTAGGTGCATGAGGGTGAGGATATTTAAGTCACAGAGGGAACTTACTGTCATGCCATGCTAAGAGTATGTTCGTGTATATATATGTTAGAGAGAGAGAGAGAGAGAGAGAGAGAGTATTTTCACGTAAACACGCCTCAAGCATCAAACCTTCATGCCTTAGCTGCATATATATATATATATATGATATATATGTGGTTCTGTTTGAAGCATAAACTGAACCTAAAGCCCTTATTTAGAAGAGTTGTAGTCATGTTTTGATAATGGAAAGGCTTAAAGAAGTTTTTGAACATGAAGTAATAAGCTGACATGATTCTGGAAGATAGATTATTCAGTTTTAGAAAAAACGTCACTGTTCACATGCTGCTTTTTTCAACTGAGCGACAACTTTTAAATAGGTTAAACAAATAGTAAACGACCTTCTTTGATCCTGAAATTTTATGAGCATTTAGTACACATGCTAAACTTTAAAATGAGCTTTGTTTTACCTTAAACCAAGGTCTATAACTCAAGTTATGATTTTTGGAAAATTGATCAAAATTCTATAACGTTTCTATAACATTTTTTGGGCAGTGTTCATGTTTTTATAAACTGGGAATTATTGGTATAGGATAAAAATGTGAAAATATTCCAGGAGATATAGGACACGTGTAGCATTCTTTTGGTGGGTATTTTGTAATTTTCTAAACTCTGAGTCAATAGTTATGATTTTTACAAATGACCCTAAGTTTTTGAAGCTAAAACTGAACAGTCCGGATGTTTTCGAAATATGGGAAATAATTACGTGTGATGAAATGTTGGAACCAATTTTCATAGAAACTAGACTTAATAAGGAGTTCATAGGTTTTTGAACCACCCAAATCCGATGTCTAGAACTCCAGATATGGATTTTTGAAGTTGAGTTATGAAAACTGGTAAGATTTGTTCCCAAATTAGATAGTGCTTAAGTTTTTTAAATTTTGGGAATTTTTCTCAGTGATAAATCAACTTGGTGACTTTAGTTTATGAAAGTAGACTTATCAAAAAATAAATAAAAATTTGGAATCACTCCATTCGGAGTTATATAGACCAAGTTACAAATTTTCCAAATACTCGTGGAAATTAAAAGTAAATTTCTGATAAGTCTTAGAATAGTCACCTAAGTTGTAAATTGAGAAAGAATATAGAGTACAGGATAACCGACTGAAGTAAATGAAAAGGGTATAAATACCAAAGGAAATAGTGTGGTGATATTATTATAGGATATCTGAGAAAGTCAAGGATCAATACCGAAAGGTGACCGTACTGCTAGCAATGGAAACTAAGGTACGGATTCGTACTGTAACTCAAAACTCTTATGCTGCTTGTATGCTATATATGTGATGTGATGATTCCTATAATCATGGATAAGACTAGGTTTTGGGTCATGGACTGTGGCTAAAACTGGGTTTTAAGTCACCTTTTTAATACATTCAACTTTTATATGAAAACGGGTTACAGTCTTGGTAATGCCGTATTGATGTTTTCCTAGCGCTGAGGACACGCTCTGGAGCGTGGCACTGGTTTATGTGCAAACTTTGTGGACCTTACATGGGCTATGTGCTATGTAGAGGTATTGTTGTGATATGAACTATGACATGTACTGTGTGCTATGTATAGTTATATGCTGAATTGTAAATGAATATCTGTCATACATATATTGTTTATACTTAAGCATAAGGTTAACTATTACCTGAGATTTAATGGGCATTGAATCTCAGAATTTACCCTAGCTTCAGGATCGGGAGGATCGAGAGTAGGAGAAAAGGGTAAGCAATACGCGTGAAGACTCGGAAGGAGTTGCATTTTGAAACAGTACCAAGTACAAGTTGTTAAACCTTTTGGATCAATGTAACTTAACGCTTAAACTATGATCAACGCGATGATGTTTTAAATTGTATCACATTTTTATTCCTTCGGGAATTTTAATTAACTAGATATGTCTGCGCATATGAAATCAGTTACTCAGTCGTCTAAATGCCTAGGCATGCTCTTTGTTGTGTTCTACTCTGATCTGTTAACGCCTACACTTTGATAAATACACATGAATTAGTCTAATAAGAACCATAGGGCCATAATTGGACTTCATAATACACTTAGGAAATAGGGGCATTACAACTTATGACAACCCACCGACAAACCCTTTCTTAGTTTAAGCACCAATTAGTTTGAACTAATTTTATTAGATTCATGCCAAGAACTAAGCCCTAATAACATCTACCGATCTTCGTCTTCGATCGATGCCTCTTCGTGGCTTTGTCCATCGATGCCTCTCTTTGGCCCCATTCTTCAGTGTCTTCTCTGGTCCTGGTTTCGTTTCCTGAACCTTTAGTCCAAGCTGAGGTCCAATACCCATCGGACCTTAGGTAATAGTTAACATCATATGCAAAGTATAATTAATATATATGACAGATATTCATAACATTTCAGCATTAACAATACACAGCACACAACAGATGTAAAGTTACCACAACACAACAGTACATAGCACATAGTACATGTAAAGTCTATCCCTGTTTACACTAACCAGTGCCACAACGGTCCATCGTGTCCTTAGCGCTAGAAAAACCAACGGTGTTATCAAGAATATAACCCGTATATAGCTAAATGTATAAATAGTGACTTAAGACAGAGTCTTAATCATGGTGCATGACCCAAGACCTCGTCTTGTCCCGCACTCAACATGAATTAACCAATCATATATAATCATACAAGACACATCAGAGTTAAAGTTACTAGTACGCGAACGTACCTTTCACCATGTAATGACCAAATGTCTGACTCTTTGATCCGTTTCTGGACTTCCCGGATATCCTATACGTTATTGTCGGATTATCATATGCTATTTGATAAATATCATATTGCTTAAAATAATATCCTAAGGGTTTAATTTACCTTCCTACCCTTGGTGGATTTATTATTACAACTTTGCCCTCACATTTTCTAAAAAATGCTATGTTGAATTTCGGGGCAGAATTTTCTGTAACTTTGAAAAATCATAACTAATTATAGAAAAATCGAAATGGAGATCCGTAAAATTTTCTGGACTCCTTAGGATGTCTACTTCTGAGAAAAAATACTGGAATTTTCCCAGAATTTAATAAAAATTCCCAGTTTAATGATCTTCAACATCTGCCCAGAATTTCATAGAAAAACGTAGCCTTTCTTGGTGAATTTTTATCTTCTTACACAAAATTCAGAATGACACACTCTGGGTATATTTGGAAAAATCTATATGTCTACTTTAACCATGAAAATTTTCAGAATTAATGAACTTCATATTCAACATAAAATTATGGCGTTTTCACAACTACCTTCTGGAATCACCTAACCAATAAGATTTCATTAGAGCTTCGCTATTTTGATCATAATCTTCCAAAAATTTTGCTATAACACCATCTTCATCAATTTTTCGAATTAAATCCATTTTTAAAACATAAAAACATGATAACAAAAATATATTGGAAGATTAAAGATCAAAACAACATTTAAGCTATAAACTAAAAGCTTAAGCTTAAGAACTAGAGAACTTACCCTTGGAAAACCTTGCTACTCCTTGCTTTCCACTAACTCTCACTTTCGCTCTATTTTCAGATGCTTCTTGTTGGTTTTGGTGTGAGTTTTGTGAAGACTAAAGCCCTCTATTTATAGGAAAAGATTTGGATACAAATGGCATTAATCATCTTCATAAACCCCACCCATGAATACACATACTCGCATACACACTCACACCCACACACACACATACTCACTCACCAACCTCCCCCCTCTCTCCTAGCTCTCCCTTACTCGTTCATTTATTTTGCATTAACTACCCCATGTGCTTGTTAATCAATTTCTTCCTTCCTCTTCAAGTAAAAAAAAAACGTGCCCCCTTCTTGGCTCTTCAATTTGTGTTTCTTTTATCTCTAATAACCAAAGATTCTAGCCTCCTATTGGTTCTCCAAAATTCACATGGATTTGGATTAATTAAGTAGTTAATTAGGACCCTTAGATCACCTTTATTAAACTTAATCTTGGCCTTTGATTTTAGCTGCCCACTTTGACTTTTCAAAGTGATTAGCAAAATTTAATTAACTTCTTAATCAAATACTTAAAGCTTCTTAAATATAATCATCATTGGTTGCTTTAATTAATTGTAGGCTTAAACTTAAACCCATGGAAAATATCTCAAGTACTTGGCTCTCAAAGCTCCACCATGTCATTATTGACTTTTTGGGACACAATTAATTAGTTCTAATTATGTGCTTAATCCCCCTTTTTGTTGCTAATATGATTAAGGCTAATTAGTTTGTTAGCTAACTATGGCAATTAGTGCTTATTATTTGCTATTTTGCACTTAATCAAGGTAATTAGACCATTATTAGCAACTTAATTTCATCATTTAATCCCTTGATATTTTCGAAAATACAACAACCCTTTTAATGATTTAATTATCTCAAATCATGTTGCAATTAGTCTTTAACTAATGCTTTTAATTGCCTTTAGCCAAATTGAAAATACTTACACAAGTTAATTCACATTTGATTAAGCATTTTTCTTTTAATAGACATATGCAATTTTAGCATAAATTGTCTTAATCATTATGCATTTAATTTTCGTAAATATCTATTTAATTTTGTTGTCATCTACCTCTTGTCCTTAGGCTAAATTATAGCCCCTAAATAATATCTCATAATTAACCTTTGGTTAATTAATTCCAAAGTGAAATTTGGATAAGAATATAATCAATTTTGAGACCACATATTTACGTATTTTAATAAGTATTATTTATCAAAATATAATATTTATGATATTCATAAATTTTAGGGTACCACGGGCGCCCTTCTTTGGCAGCGTTGTCAGAACCAAATTGGAGGCTGAAGGTCCAAAAGACGCTTTCCTCAATTTAGAACTCATGAACAAGTTCGTGGATTATAAACTTCTCTTGCGTTAATCTTATAGTTTGAGCAAATTGTTCAGTTTCTTTGTCTCTGTTTTTAGCGCGATGAATCAGATTTTGGAGGCTCTCTGTACCGATCGGAGCTGACAGGGATTATAAACTTCTTTGTTTTTTGTCTGGCTACTGAATATTGTGAAATTTGGATTCCTATTGATAGTGAGTTAATAAAAATATGATTCTGAATTTTGAATTGAATATAACTGCTGTGATTTTGACTTTAGGAATTGATTTTAATTGCTGCAATTGATTTATTTACTTTGCAAAATTGTATTTTCTAGCAGCTTTCACAGAGAATTCCTTCACCTTATGATTCTCTGTTGGCACGGATATGTGTGGTTCACTCTGCAAAACATAGTCCTGTTGTTAATGAATACAATGTTAGCGGAACAACGTATGCACCTAAACGCATAATCTTTGACAGTCTGGGAGTACAGGTGATATTCTTTATGATTCTCAGATTATAGCATTCATTAACGAGCAACACACCCGCTTAAATTCTCAAAGACATCTCACTCGCTAACTTGAAGAAAAGGGATCAAGGGACCCTGAGGCCATGCCTAAAATGAAGTTCAAGCATCTGAGGATTCTTTGAGTTCGGAATTTTTATTTTTCCCCCTTTACGATAGACATTTAATGCTGCTGGACTTTATAAGTTTTGCATTACTGATTACTACATTGGAAAACAACATTTTCTTTTTTCTTTTTCTTTTATATTTTTTGCCAGAAGGAAAACAACATTTTCTGAAACATACATGTCTCTAATACTTTGGAAAATATGGATTTGATCCTGAAAATTTACAGACTGATGGCCTTCTATTTAAAATGATAAGAAAAAGGCTTGGATGGCCTCTGTTTCATTATTTCAGACAAGGAATGTGGATAAAATATCACAACTTTTTTTCGGTATTATAATATAATCAATATTGGCATAGGCATTAGGTCATTTTGCATTAGTCGTACAACTTTGGAATATTGAATTCTTTTACAGCTTGACATTCCAGCTCGATTGCCGTGTCTTCTTCACACGGTAATGTGTTCTGCCCTTTGCAATGAGTCTACCCTGCAGTATAACCATGATAAAGGAAAGTATGAAAAAATAGGAGAGTCAACTGAAGTAGCACTCCGTGTCCTGGCAGAAAAAGTTTGTATATTTGACATTTTTATTGTGACTCTTGTTTATGTTAACAGTATGCTTGTAGCTACTTTAGAGGTCTGACTTGTTTCTTCTTTGGCCTTTGGTTTTTCAGGGTGGTCTCCCTGGTTTTGATTCTATGCCATCAGCCTTGAGTATGTTGGGCAAGCATGAGCGGGCATCTTACTGTAATCATTATTGGGAGGAACAATTTAGAAAAGTATGCTTCATCATGTTGGTCAACTTGTCATAAAGACGAAGAAATAGACTTGGTAGTTTTATTGTAAAATTTTGAAACTTCACATTTCATGTAAGGAGCCTGTGCTTCCCCGTGCAATGTATGGGATGATAGTATTTCAAGGGTTATTTAAACATATGTTGCTTTTTAAGTGATGCGACTTTATTGTCTTTAAGAAACATTAAAATATCATTACCAATAAATGATTATATATTAGAAATAAAACATCAACAATGGTAAATTAAATTATTAGCAAAAAAAATTCAAAAACTAATAAGGTTTAGTCATAATAATTTAAAACTACAATAAAAATATTTTTACAAAATATTAAATCTAAATCATTAAAAAATTTCAATCTAGCAATTGAGACGAGTAGTGAAGGTAAAGCTTATGGGAAAAGCAAAACCAATTCCTTTTGAATATATCAGAATAGTAAACATTGATTTCCAAAAACTAATGATGAACATATTGGATCCGTTTCAACTTTGTACCTTTATTACTTTTGCCCATGGTATGGCTGTATCAAACGTTTCAAAAATTGGACGATGAATTGTTTTATTCTTAAAATAATAACAGAAAAATACTAAAAACCAAAAAAAAAAACAAAAAAGAAATGCATACTAATATTAAAAAAATTAAAAAAAAACAATTTAGACAACCAAATATTTCTCAAAAACATATTGACAAAGTGTTATAAGACAAATTCAATAATTCAAGTGAAGAAGAGTTGAAAGTTATTTGTGGAATAGCTCCAGAAAGCTTGGCAAGTGTTTTAGACTTCAAATCTCAAGTGGAGTGGTCCCCGGAATGAAGTTAACATTTGATAACTCTCCATATTTTATATATTTAAGGTACATTTTGGACATATTTAGAGAGTTATCTAAACAATTTTAAGAGATTTCTATGAGATTGGGTGATTATAAGATCAAATGAAATTGGTGCATCATTGGTGGGGTTTCAATTTAAAATAAATGTTTTTGAGTTTACGAAATAAATAATAGTAATTAGAAGTTAAAAAAAAAAGAAAATAAAAACAATAAATAAGTATTTCTATTGTTATTATTTATTAGTATTAGTAGTAGCATTAATATTATGTGACTTTCCCTTGCTTGAAAAATCAGGATAATCATTTCGGATGGACTAATGAATTGGACATTAAATGATTCAATTGCTCAGGGGCCCACCGAAATTGAAGATGAATGAATAAAAGAAGGATCAGGAGGGAGCATTATTTTGGACGTGTGGGCTGATGAGTTTGGGCTGATTTGAGATTGAATGAAAATAGAAATTAGGCCCACACCCAAATGATTCAATTGAATCAAACCTAAAAGCACCGAATAGCAATAAAAAGGAGGAGAGCCGCGGGACGCAAGAAAAAAGGACAGAGACGCGAGAGAATGAATTAAAGGAGGCGGAAGTTTCATGCGAAGAGAGAGCAGCGAGACACGAAAAAGAGGAGGTGACGGCACAAAAAGGAAGACCGGAGACGTGAGACTGCTGGGCATTGAACAAAGTAACACGCAGAGCAAGAACGAAGAGCGAAGGCCGACGGCAATCAAGGAAGAAGCAGAGCACAGTGCTGGTGTCTTGTTCTCATTCTTTGTTTGTCTAATTCCAATTTCTTTTCATTCTCCATGAATCTGAACCTAAGTTTTGATTTTGCTGTGATCTAGATTGAAGCCATGTCTGGCTAAGTTTATTTTGCAACTTAGAGACCTATGAACTTATTAATGGATTAGGATTTATTTCTCACGTTTAATTATGATTAATATTGATTTTGGTTGCTTAAATCTTGGTTAGTTTTGACTATTTATTGACTGGCCATCTTTAAATAAAATTTTGAGAATTAGGATTCACCTTGGCAAAGGGAATTTTAATTAAGCTCTAGATTAAGCAATATGGGATTAAATTATAATTTAATTTGCGATTAGGATAGGAATATACCTAATAGCCCCATATAATTGTAGAAGAGTGTGTCCGGACTAAATTGCCTTTAGAGTAAATTTGTTAGGCATAACAGCTTTTACTTAAGAGAGGGTTGTAAGTGAACCGGAAGGCACTTATAACTATTAATACTCGAGATTGACAAAATTAGTATTAAGAGTAATTAAATTGGTGAAATAAATGTTTAAGAAATTAATAAGGGATTAGTGCCTCTAGGTTGCCCGTTTGATTATTGTGTATATTATTTGTTTGATTTTGGTTTTATTTTCCTAGTTAAATTAAATTTTTATTATTCAACTTAAATGAAAAGTGCAAGATTAGTTATTAACTGAAGTAGTGGGTACTAAGTCCTCGTGGGAACGATACTTTACTCATCTTTATTACTTGATACGGCCCGTACACTTGCGGAGTTTTAGGCTTTAAAAATTTTGCCCTATCAAGTTTTTGGCGCCGTTGCCGGGGACTTATGTGCCATAACTTTTTGGTTGGAATTGATTGAGCTTTAGTAGTTTTAGTTTGAGTCATATTTTTTTTTCTTCTTTTGTTTTTAGTTTTTGGTATTAGTTTTATACTTTGAGATCTCTTTGGCTTTGTAGGTATTTTGGTCTATGCCTCGTAGATCCAAAGCGACTAAAACACCGCAGAAAACAAGGAATATCCAAGAGCTTTTGGAAGCTAACACACCTGAAAACCAAGAGGAAGAAGTGGTACAGAGTGAAACTGAAGAAATGGCTGAGGATGAGAATGATCAACTCTGTATCAATGATTTTCTGGGTAGACAATCTCGAGGATATCAATCAGGAATCAGAGTGCCTGAGTTTCAAGCCAACAATTTCGAAATCAAGCAGACTATACTTAAGATGCTTGAACTACAGGGTCAGTATTCAGGACATGATTCAGAGGATCCCAATCGGCACCTGATACAATTTCTTGACGTTTGCAACTCATTCAAGCTCAACGGAGTTCCTAATGGTGTGATTCGCCTACGGCTTTTTCCTTACTCTCTACAAGGGAAAGCTAAAGATTGGCTTAACAACTTAGAAGAAGGCAGCATCACTTCTTGGGAGGCATTGGAAGAAAAGTTCAGATCGAGATTCTTTCCACATAATAAGATGGTAGATGCACGAGCCGCTCTCACCAATTTCTCTCAACAATTTGGTGAGCATCTGTACGAAGCATGGGAGAGGTTCAAGTTGCTAGTCAGACAGAGCCCTGGTCACAATCTAGAGAAATGGGTCTTGCTTCAAATCTTTAGTACCCGGTTGACTCCGAAATCCAAATCAGAGTTAAATGCTGTCACTAATGGTGGAATTACAAAGCAACCAGTGAATCATGTCTGGAATTGTTTAGACGATTTATCAACTGACTTTATTCAGAACAACAATGAAAGAAGGCCAGTGAAGTCAATTGATAAAGCTTTTGAGGACTCTTCCTCACAGGTGATGGCTATGTTAAATACAATCAATAAGAGGTTCGATCACTTAGAAGCCCAAGTAAACCGCTCTAATGGTAGACACATGGGGGTAAACGCTATTCATGCTCCTTGTGATTACTGTGGAAATGGCCATGACAATGGACAATGCCTCATTTCTCAACAGATGGAGCCAGTGAATTATGCAGGAAACTATCGTGGCAACAACCAGAATAATCCCTACTCAAACACCTACAACTCTGGGTGGCGTAAAAACCCCAACCTCTCTTGGAAATATGGAGCTACTCTTAATGAAGCATCAGCCTCTAATACGAAGCAAGTGACACCTCTTGGGTTCTATCAAATGGAAAAGGAAGCCATCCCGACCCAAGAGCCTAAATCTGATCTTGAGGCAGTGATATCTCAGCTAGCAAGTTTTCAATTAAAGAGTACTCAAGATCAAGTTGCTACTAATGCAAGACTAGACTCATCTATCAAGAATCTTGAGGTACAAATGGGACAACTTGCAAATGCTATGAATGCTTTACAACAAAGAGAATTGCCAAGCAATACTGTGCCTAATCCCCGTAGAGATGGAAAAGAGGAATGCAAAGCTCTTAACTTAAGAAGCGGAAGGGAATTACCTGAGATCCCACAACCAATGAAGCAACCCTCAACTTCTAATGATCAAACAAATCCTACGAAGGATGGTGAAGAGGCTACACAGAAGATGAATGGAAAAGTCAATGAAGAGAAAGTTGAGATTGAATCTAAACAGAGTGAAGTGAACAAGAAGGCAACTCAAGAGAATTCCAAATGGGTACCACCCCTACCATTCCCTCAAAGATTTCAGAAGAAAGCATCAGATGAGCAATATAAGAAGTTTTTGGGGATTTTCAAGCAACTACACATTAACATCCCTTTCCTTGAAGCATTAGAGCAAATGCCTCACTATGTGAAGTTTCTAAAGGAGATGCTGAGTAAGAAGAGGAGGTTTGGTGACTATGAAACTGTTGCCCTAACTGAAGAGTGTAGTGCTATTCTTCTCAACAAGTTACCCCCTAAACAGAAAGACCCAGGCAGTTTTTCTATACCTTGCATAATTGGAGAAAAATTTCAGGGAGGGGCACTATGTGATCAAGGATCAAGTGTCAACTTGATGCCACTATCTGTGTTTAGAAAATTGCAGCTGGGGGAAGCTCAACCAACTTCTGTAACACTTCAGCTAGCAGATCGAAGTTTAGCTTTTCCAAAGGGTATCATTGAAGATGTTTTGGTTAAAGTTGACAAGTTTATTTTCCCTGCCGACTTCATTGTCTTGGACTGTGATGAAGATAGAGATCTACCACTCATTGTGGGAAGACCCTTCCTTGCTACAGCTCGAACTCTGATTGATGTTGAAAAAGGAGAGATCAAGTTGAGGGTAAACGATGAAGAAGTTATATTCAACATGAGCAAGGCATTGAAGTACCCTAAAGATGTTGTAGATTGTTTCAGGGTTGACATATTTGATGAGGTAATTCAAGAAACTTTAGAATCATTTTCTATAAAAGAATCGTTAGCAGCTGCACTACTTGGGAACGATGAAATTGAAGAAGGAATTATAGTTGAATGTAAGAAGTTACTTGAAGCCTCCCCTTATTACAGCAAACCATCACAACAATTTGAGTTATTAGAGATGAAATCACGGCCAACTACTTCTTTGAAGCCTTCTATTGAGCAAGCACCAATTCTAGAGCTTAAACCCTTACCACCACATCTTGAATATGCATACTTGGGGGAATCTGAGACACTACCTATTATCATCGCTTCTTCTCTATCTAAAGATCAAAAGGAACGATTGTTGAAAGTTCTCCAGCGTCACAAAAGAGCTATAGGGTGGACAATTGCAGACATACAAGGCATAAGCCCGTCAATTGTGATGCACAAGATACTCTTGGAAGATGATCACAGGAAATCTATTCAGAATCAAAGAAGACTAAATCCTATGATGAAAGAAGTGGTCAAGAAGGAAATTATCAAATGGTTAGATGCTGGAATAATCTACCCCATTTCTGATAGCTCGTGGGTTAGCCCAGTGCAATGTGTCCCTAAGAAAGGAGGTATGACAGTAATTACTAATGAGCAAGATGAGCTTATCCCCACTCGCACCATCACTGGTTGGCGTATTTGCATGGATTATAGGAAACTTAATGACGCCACAAGGAAAGATCATTTCCCGCTTCCTTTCATTGACCAGATGTTAGATCGATTGGCTAGTAAAGAATTTTTTTGTTTCCTAGATGGGTATTCAGGATATAATCAAATTGCAGTTGCTCCAAAAGATCAAGAGAAAACAACATTTACCTGTCCTTATGGCACTTTTGCCTTTAGACGAATGCCGTTTGGTTTATGCAATGCTCCTGCCACTTTCCAACGATGCATGATGAGTATATTCTCTGATATGATAGAAGAAATAATGGAAGTGTTTATGGACGACTTCTCGGTGTTTGGTGAATCATTTGAAGAATGCTTGATAAATCTGGATAAGGTGTTGAATCGATGTGAAGAGACAAACTTAGTATTGAACTGGGAAAAGTGTCATTTCATGGTGACCGAAGGAATAGTTTTGGGTCATAAAGTTTCCAAAAAAGGTTTGGAGGTTGACAGAGCCAAGATTTCTGTAATTGAGCAGCTTCCTCCCCCTTCTAATGTCAAGGCTGTAAGAAGCTTCTTGGGCCATGCTGGATTCTATCGTCGATTCATTAAAGATTTTTCCAAGGTTTCAAAGCCCCTTTCACAGTTACTGGAGAAAGATACTCCCTTTCAATTTAATGAGGAGTGTATGAAGGCTTTTGAAGAGCTGAAGAGAAGATTAACTTCAGCACCTATCATCGTCGCTCCTGATTGGTCACTACCTTTTGAAGTAATGTGTGATGTGAGTGACCATGCTATTGGAGCTGTGTTGGGACAGAGGCGTGCAAAGATCTTTCATCCTATCTACTATGCGAGCAGGACCTTAATAGCAGCTCATGTAAATTACTCCACTACTGAAAAAGAAATGCTTGCTATAGTGTTTGCTTTTGAAAAGTTTAGGGTATATTTGATGGGTGCTAAGGTTATAGTTTACACTGATCATGCTGCCATTAAATATCTGTTAGGAAAGAAAGAATCTAAACCTAGATTGATTAGATGGGTCTTGTTGCTACAAGAATTTGATGTGCATATAGTTGATAGGAAGGGAATTGAAAATCAAGTGGCTGATCATTTGTCTAGAATTGTGAACCCTTCTGATCATGTGAATCATTTGTTAGTGAATGAATGTTTTCCTGATGAACAATTGTTTGCTGTGAGTAGTTGTGGTTTGCCATGGTATGCTGATATTGTGAACTATCTTGTATGTGGAGTATTACCTCCTGAATTGAATTTCTATCAAAAAAAGAAGTTTTTACATGATATTGCCTACTACATTTGGGAAGAACCATTTCTTTTTAAGAGATGTGCTGATGTGATTATTAGAAAATGTGTTCCTGAGATAGAACAAGAGGACATTTTGAATGCATGTCATGCATCTGCATATGGGGGACATTATGGGGGGCAAAGAACTGCATCTAAGGTGCTTGAATCTGGTTTTTATTGGCCTACTTTATTTAAAGATGCTCACCAATTTGTTACCAAGTGTGATAGATGTCAAAGAACAGGTAATATTTCTAAGAGACATGAAATGCCCCAATCAGGAATCTTTGAAGTTGAGTTATTCGATGTCTGGGGGATGGATTTCATGGGTCCTTTTCCATCTTCAAGAGGAAACAAATACATCCTAGTTGCTGTGGAATATGTGAGCAAATGGGTTGAAGCTATGGCTTGCCAAGCTAATGATGCCAACACAGTGATTCGATTCTTGAAGAAGTATATCTTGACAAGATTTGGCATCCCCAGAGCAATCATTACTGATGAAGGGACCCACTTCAACAACAAGAATTTTAGAGCTCTCTTGGAAAAATATGGAGTCCACCACCGGATGTCACTTGCATATCACCCACAAACTAATGGTTTGTGTGAGTTGACTAACAGGGAAATTAAAAGAATTTTTGAGAAAACTGTGGGCCCGACTAGAAATGATTGGTCTGACAAACTGGATGATGCTTTATGGGCTTACAGGACAGCTTTTCGCACCCCGATTGGCATGTCACCATATCGTCTGGTTTTTGGAAAAGCGTGTCATTTACCTCTTGAATTGGAATATAAAGCATGGTGGGCAATCAAGAAGCTAAATATGGACTATAATCAAGCAGGAACTAAAAGGCTCTTTTCAACTGAATGAGTTGGAAGAATTCAGACTTCAAGCATATGAGAGTGCACGATTATATAAAGAAAGAACGAAGAAATGGCACGATAGCCATATCTTGAAGCATTCTTTCGAGCCAGGGCAGTTGGTGCTTCTCTTCAACTCAAGACTGCAATTATTTCCTGGGAAGCTTAAATCAAGGTGGTCTGGTCCATTCAGAGTGGTTTCGGTGTCATCAAAAGGTGTAATTGAGGTTAAGGATGAGAGGACAGGAAATTGCTTTAAAGTGAATGGGCAAAGACTGAAGCATTACCATGGTGGTGAAGTGGACCGACAAACAATGGTTCACCGCTTGTCATCACCTACTTAGACTGATGATGTAGTCAGGCTGAAGACTATAAACCAAGCGCTTCTTGGGAGGCAACCCAATGGTTTGCTTGCAGTTTTTATTATTATTATTATTTTTTCTTTTCTTTTCTTTCCTTGTTTCATTTTTCTAGGTTTAAAGATTATCACTCCTCTTGTGGCTACCAAGTCTTGCTCGAGCACTCTGTCTTCTCTCAGAATTTGAAACATCATGGATGGTACCAGATGAAGCACTCCACATCAAAGTTAGAGACTTAAACCAGGGGAGTACTAGTTCCTTTTCCTCTATTAATTTTTGCAACATTAAGGACAACGCTTGATTTAAGTGTCGGGGAGGGATATGATTTCTTCGATATTAGTTTGTTTGATTACCAATGATAGATTGTTGAGTGCTGGTCTGATTTGAATACATATGTGATGACTATTAAGTAGCTATTAACACTTATTTTGTTTCATTGGAGGAAATTTGAAATCTCTGAAATTGGTGTCACCCTTATACTTTAGATATGGTTGCTCTTCACCTCCATTACTTGTGTTACTTATTCACATTGAGGACAATGTGACATTTAAGTGTGGGGGTGAGGGTATCCTTGATTTTACATGACTTGTCTTGTCTTGTCCTCAATTTTTTTTTAAAAAAAAATTATGGAAGTTTGAATTTTATTCATGAGCATTGTCATGATTGGTTTGATTTGAACTTGAAAAGAAGTGAATTTGATTAGAGATTTATTTTATGTTCTTTGAATGTTAGTAAAGAGGCAAAAGATTTGGTTTTGGTACTTTACTTGAGGATATCAAAGAACCGGTGAGAAATTTGAGCCTAAATTTCTTTCTAAGAGAGAGTACACCTATTGTGACTTTATCTCTAGAACTTGTCTTGAGTCTCTTTTGAAACTTGAAATCCCTTTGCATGTACAAAGATGATTTAGGCATTCATTTCATAGCTAGTTAGGCCAAATGACCATCCCTATCTCATGAAAATCCTTTGTTACTCCATTTGAGCCTTTCTAAAGAAATTTGTATAGAATAAATAGCCCTTTCTTTGAAATATGCAATTTTCATGTCTTATTCTTTCCATTTTTCCCCTCTTTACTTTAGTAAGTGCTAAGTGAATTAATTTCAAAGAGTGAAGGAGTTAGAAACTCAACACTATAAGAATATGTGTAGGTGGTTTAAAAAAAAAAACCAAAAACATAAGAAAAAAAGAAAAGAAAAAAAAAAGAAAAGAAAGAAAGAAAAGAAGAAAGAAAGAAAGAAAGAAAGAAAAAGATTGTCAAGATCAAAAGAGTAAAGGTTGTACATATATAGTGTTATTGAGTTTGTTTTCTCTTGATGACTATTCCTTTACTCCTTCATTCTTCATCATGAATTTTATTAAATTGCTTAGCACTAGTTGAAGTATTTTCCCATACCATTTGATCACTTTCATTTCATTATCCTACCTTAACCATTAAAACCTAGAGAAAGTCCTTTTGATTTGAGTGTGCAATGGGATAATATATTGTGTGGAGATTGAGATGATAAACAAGCATATGGTAGATGAGGTGCAATGAGTGGAATTGAGTGACACACAAGCCCATAAATATCTTGAGAAAAGAGTGTAAACACTAACTTGTGAGGGATATTCTATTTGATGTATCTTTGTCAAATGAATTGCCTTGCTACTTGCATTTTTGGAATGTGGAAAAGATTTCTAAGAAAGTCTGTTTCTTGAAAAGTTTGAATTAACTTCAAATTTTTAGTGCTTGCTTTCGAAATCTTGCTTCCATGATGTTCTTGAATTAGGTTGTGTGAGGATTTAAAATCTTGAGGACAAGATTTGGTTTAAGTGTGGGGGTGTGATAACTCTCCATATTTTATATATTTAAGGTACATTTTGGACATATTTAGAGAGTTATCTAAACAATTTTAAGAGATTTCTATGAGATTGGGTGATTATAAGATCAAATGAAATTGGTGCATCATTGGTGGGGTTTCAATTTAAAATAAATGTTTTTGAGTTTAGGAAATAAATAATAGTAATTAGAAGTTAAAAAAAAAGAAAATAAAAACAATAAATAATTATTTCTATTGTTATTATTTATTAGTATTAGTAGTAGCATTAATATTATGTGACTTTCCCTTGCTTGAAAAATCAGGATAATCATTTCGGATGGACTAATGAATTGGACATTAAATGATTCAATTGCTCAGGGGCCCACCGAAATTAAAGATGAATGAATAAAAGAAGGATCAGGAGGGAGCATTATTTTGGACGTGTGGGCTGATGAGTTTGGGCTGATTTGAGATTGAATGAAAATAGAAATTAGGCCCACACCCAAATGATTCAATTGAATCAAACCTAAAAGCACCGAATAGCAATAAAAAGGAGGAGAGCCGCGGGACGCAAGAAAAAAGGACAGAGACGCGAGAGAATGAATTAAAGGAGGCGGAAGTTTCATGCGAAGAGAGAGCAGCGAGACACGAAAAAGAGGAGGTGACGGCACAAAAAGGAAGACCGGAGACGTGAGACTGCTGGGCATTGAACAAAGTAACACGCAGAGCAAGAACGAAGAGCGAAGGCCGACGGCAATCAAGGAAGAAGCAGAGCACAGTGCTGGTGTCTTGTTCTCATTCTTTGTTTGTCTAATTCCAATTTCTTTTCATTCTCCATGAATCTGAACCTAAGTTTTGATTTTGCTGTGATCTAGATTGAAGCCATGTCTGGCTAAGTTTATTTTGCAACTTAGAGACCTATGAACTTATTAATGGATTAGGATTTATTTCTCACGTTTAATTATGATTAATATTGATTTTGGTTGCTTAAATCTTGGTTAGTTTTGACTATTTATTGACTGGCCATCTTTAAATAAAATTTTGAGAATTAGGATTCACCTTGGCAAAGGGAATTTTAATTAAGCTCTAGATTAAGCAATATGGGATTAAATTATAATTTAATTTGCGATTAGGATAGAATATACCTAATAGCCCCATATAATTGTAGAAGAGTGTGTCCGGACTAAATTGCCTTTAGAGTAAATTTGTTAGGCATAACAGCTTTTACTTAAGAGAGGGTTGTAAGTGAACCGGAAGGCACTTATAACTATTAATACTCGAGATTGACAAAATTAGTATTAAGAGTAATTAAATTGGTGAAATAAATGTTTAAGAAATTAATAAGGGATTAGTGCCTCTAGGTTGCCCGTTTGATTATTGCGTATATTATTTGTTTGATTTTGGTTTTATTTTCCTAGTTAAATTAAATTTTTATTATTCAACTTAAATGAAAAGTGCAAGATTAGTTATTAACTGAAGTAGTGGGTACTAAGTCCTCGTGGGAACGATACTTTACTCATCTTTATTACTTGATACGGCCCGTACACTTGCGGAGTTTTAGGCTTTAAAAATTTTGCCCTATCAACATTCCCAATCTAAGATCTCCAACTTTGACAGATTGAGTAATATTAGATATTAGAATAAATCCACTAAGAATGTTATTTCGAAAACCCAAATGCTCAAGTATAGATAAATCTCCTATCCTTTTGGTATCTGACGATGAAAGTTTTTGTAACTCAGATCAAGTTCAACAAGGAAAGAGAGATTTCCTATTTGTGGAGATATGATGCCTTTGAACATGACTAGCACAGTGAGCAACATGGCGCCATCTCCTTTGTCTCAACAATCAAACGGTTGAAATCTCTCACTTTAGCCATCTTTAGATATTCCATAGATCATAACTACCTCGTTTTTGGGAAATTATATTATTTTGGAAAAGTAATTATGATAAATTTCCAAGTTTTTGGATCATTTTATCATGTCATTAAAATTTAATGGGGAAAAAAAAGAAAGAAAAAAAAAAGCAACTTTTGATCCTTACTCAAGACTTAAAGAGTAGTTATAACTTGCAGATCCTAACCACCTCATTTGCATGGCACCATCAACGGCCTAGATTGCATCTTACGTACCCCACATCACATCCTTCATGATATGCATCATTGGGATAAATCCCACAGTCGCATTGTTATTAGGGGCAGCCGAAGAAAACCACAAGAGGAATTCAAATCGATTATAATATACATAGAATACACACGCACTTATTTAACTTCCTTTCCTTTCATTCTTCAGATCTAATTCTGTGTTTGTGCTACTGTTCATCAATATGGCGCAGCCTCATTCTCAACGTGACGATGATGATAAGCATCAGCGTTTGATAGATGAGGCTACTCCTTTGTTCGTCAAGTGAGGCCTCCCTGAAACCTGCCTTAATCCACAAACCAGGCTACAATTCGGCTACACAAAATCCATTCTAGCCATGCTTCTCCGCCGTTTCCGGCCAATGGACTCCCCCGTCAAGCGCGAACGTGCCTTGCTCATAGGCGTCAACCATGGCTTCTTCTCAGAAATTTGAACCGCACAACCTAGCCAGTTCTATGGCTTCCATGAGTTCCTCAAGACTCCTCAAGGTCAACAAGCATGGCAAGAGATCGGTTGGCTTAAGATGTTTGAGATCCAACGGGCCCTACCTGAGAATCGGTTCTCGGAGATTTGCAGGAATCATGAAGCTACTATACGCGAACTTGAGCAGAAACTGTGTGCTGAACGTGCACGAATGAAGGAAGAGCTTCAATCCGTGAAGAACGATTTGTCTCCTGATGGTTTCTTCTACGATCTGCCTCCAGCTGATTTTAACCGGAGATGTTGGTCCTGCTACCTTGCTAAATGCGGTGCCCAAAATGTATACCACTTAGCCTTGACGGAACAAAGCTTGATCTCCGCTGGTGATCGTCATGTAATTGAATTTCTCTCCCAAGGAAATCGCAAGGTTGAACTGCAACAATGGATTGAGAAGAAAGTTGCAGAGTATGATACCGCTAAAGATTCCCAATCATTAAAGCGACTTCGAAGCCTGTTGGGAGCAGTGGGTCTTTCACCTGCTAGCATTCCGGCTGAGCCTTTGCGAGAATAATTCGCCATGGAAGTTTCAAAGAAACCCGAGGCAGAGGAATTCGAGGTCGTCATCGTGGATCATTCTGGTGAAATAGAGCAACAAACATCGTCGTCATCTTCTCCGGCGGAAGGTGCAGTTAATGGTTCAAATCGGAGGAGCTTCTACTTGCTTGGGTGATGATGCTATGTTATTAGATTGTCTTTCTGTAGATCGGAATGTTTCTGATAGGTTTGATCATTTGATAGTTTCTTTTATTTTAATTTGGTCAAAGACATTTGATAGTTTCTGGTGTGTTGGTAGTTTTGTCCATATGTGTATGTGGGTAATGTGAGCTCCTACATTTGTTATCTTTGTACGTTTCTTAATGATTCTATGTTTGTTTGTTTTTATTTGATCATGGCTTTTCCCTTATATGTTCTAACAAATGTGCGTTCCGAACTGCTTTCCAACGTATGTTCTTCTTCCCCTTATGGGGTAAATCCCTACCACTTTAACAAATAACTTATTAATTTTATAGTTAATATCTCAATGATTTCAAAAATTTAATTTATGCTTATTTGGGATCACTTTTAAACACCTCAGTGATTATTTATGTAAATATACAAATTTCTTCTTACATATTTAACTTGTATTGTAAATCACGATTAAAAAAAGCTAATTTCAAAGGTCTTCTCACATATTTATTTTATACGATAAATCACAATTAAAAAGTTAACTTCAAAGGCTTGAATCACTATTATTATAAAATTAACCGAAGTTAGGTGAGACACTTTAAGTTAAACTTTTTATTGGCAATGCTGTCATGGTTATGTTCCACTGATGTGTTACCAATAAATAAATTGAACATTATTTTAAAACAAGAGCATATTTTGTGATCATCCTTTTGAATTTTGTTGGGTATAGCGGTATTTTGAACCATTTAGATCTAATTTGTTTTATTATTTTATTTTAAATATTATATTATTTTCATATTATAAAAATTTAAAATAAATTCTCTTAAAAATTAAATGAATTTATCATTTAAAAAATCACAAATTAAAAAAAATAAATTTGAAATGTTATCAAGTGGTGAGAAATTATGTGTACTAAATGCGGACCCGGCCCATATCTTCTTTTTTATCTCATATTTTTCTCTTTATTTTTTTATATAATTTATTCATTTTTTTCCTTTTTTACTCTTATAATCATAAATATCATATTAAATACCATTTAGATCTAATTTATTTCATTATTACATTTTAACTATTTTTTATTTTCATATTATAAAATTTAAAATAAAGATAATTTTATAAATATCACTTCTCTTAAAAATAAAATTTTCATTTAAAAATTTACTAATTAAATATATTAAATTTAAACTGTTATAAAGAGATAAAAAATCAGGTGCTCATCACAAATGCAGGCCCCATATCTTCTTTTTTATCTTTCATTTTTCTCTTTCTTTTGTTTATATCATTTATTCATTTTTTTCCTTTTCACTCTTGTAATCATAAATATCATATATTTCTGGTAAAAAAAAAATCATAAATATTTCCACATAATGTCATTAATGTTATCTATTTTTAATAAAGTTAATCACTGAAGCAGGGCCTGCAAACAGAGGAGCTGAGTTTAAACATTGACAAAAATAATAAGGGAGTAGAGAACAACAATTCTAACTAAATCCCACATTTTTTTTTCTTTCTAAATGTTCACTGCTGATGGAAAAATTAATTAAATTTTGAAATATGAAGTTATTGTTTAACTGAAGAAACTCAGCTCAAAATCTAGAAAAAATGAACACACTTGAGGGTATGTGATATAACTAATGAATTTTCTTCGACATACATATGGAAGAAAAACAAGGAAAACCAAGGGCAGCAGAAGAATGAAGTACTACTATTAGTTTTGGTGATTTACCTTCGCTTCCAAGTTACACGGAAAAGTGTTGGTCTCTAATGATATTATACAGTTGTTTGATGGGCAATATTACATATTTACTACTTCAACTTCACGCAAAGTTTCATTTTAGGATTTTAGCCCTTTTAACTTTATAAAGTATCTCTTTTAACATCATTTTACCTAATGATGTTAACAAAGGAAATAAAAATACTGTTGATATTAAAATTTTAAAGGTTGAAAAAACTTTTTCAAAACAATAATAATTGTTAAAAAATTTATTATTTGAGACTGACGATGTTATGATTAAGGGACTGAAAACATGTTGTTTAAAATTAAGGTACTAGATTGAAACTTTGTATATAGTTAAAAGAATAAATGTGTGATTTTACATTATAATATGTGTGTGAATACACTATTTTTGGTTAACTTGACAAACCGGCAATCAAGCATATGCATGTTATGCCAATATGTGTTCACTAACTCTATATCTTGATTATCTTAATTTTGGTAAGCTGATTAGCAAGAAATTTTACTACAAAAAAACATTGGATTATTGATGGAATTCAATCGTTAATTTGCTTTGCAACGGAAATTATTGCAAAATTCTGTCGGTAATTGGATTTCTATAATAAAAACCGTTCATTGCAAGAAAAACTATAGTAAAAGACATTACTGACGGAATTCCGTTAATAATTTCTGTTGTAAATGAAATTACCAAAGAAATTCTATCGATAATTTCTGACGGAATTTAAATTCCGTCCCCAATCCAACGTTTTTTTTTTTTTAATTATTATTTTCTGTAGTGCAAACCTTACGATACCATTGGGAAAAGGCAAAGAAAATAAAATAAACATGATCCCTAGGCTGAATAGAAGACAACAAAACTGCACCAATAAATGTGCAACATTAGAGTTTACTTAAGGATTTCAGATTCCATGATGAGTTAATTAATTAATCAAAATAAACAGCAGGTAATAAAGCAAACGATATTTTAAAAATATTTAATAGAATAATTCATCAGCAGCAACTTATACAGAAAATTTCCTATGCAAACGATGAACACTGGTTGGTGGTGGTTGAAATTTAAAAGTAAGAAATGTGTGTGGTATCTTTTAAATAGGCTAAAGTATATGTTTAATCATTTATGTTTGTATTAAGTTTATATAGTGCATTTTTAATCTTTCAATTTTAAAAACGTTAATTTCATCACATCAAGTCATATTATTTTAATCTTGGTTGGTTGATACATCAACTCAATTTTTTTAACAAATTCATATTTTTCTCCCTTTTCCCGATCAAAACCCTCCTCCTACCTCAACGCCTTCTTCCTCCTTGAATCTTCAGTGGCTTTCTCAAGAGATGGTCATACCTCATCTAATTGATCCAACATTAACATCGTTAAAATTAAAATTAATTAATAATAAGAAAATTGATGAACGTAGCATAAACATTGTTAATTCTGGCAAAAAAAAAAAAAAATCATTAACGTAGTTAATTATATTAAAATCGCTGCTGCTGACTCACAAGAAAATTTCATGACTTCGTTGTCGATTTCTCAAAGCAAAATCGATTCTATCACTTTCTCAAGAGGACAAAATCAATTTACTTTAACGCAAAAAGTCTATTTCGTCAGGCCCACGTACGTTTTGCAAAACAGAATTTTTGAGCTGAAAAAGAAGGGTCATGGTTTCCTAACTCAATTTAAATTCAAATTGGACAAATCACTTACAATTAGAAATCTTTTTAAGTATAGTTTTTAACGCAACATGACTTGCACAAAAACTCTATATGTTCTGAACGATATGTGATCGAAATAATGAATAATTATCATAAACGTCTTTCTCACTAGATTTCTAATTAAAACCATACAATTTTTTTAGATAGATATTATTGAAAATATTTTTGATTTTTATTTTCTTATGAATCAAAGTTCACTTCAAAAGTATATAACTTGTGAGATTTAATGTAATAATATGGGTTATCAAACTTAGACTAGCCTCTAAATTGTTCAAGGCAATGGAAGGGTCAAGGGTCAGTGGGTCAGTTTAGAGTTAACCCAGAGCTAGACCGGTGGGGAATAAAAATTTTTAAAACAATTTAAATTCTTATCATAGTATTCACTACTACATAATCACACATATATGATGATCATTATTGGCCATATATGATGGTTTTAAACCGTCATATATAAAGGGGCTATATATACTCAACACATATATATAATGGTTCTGAAATGTAATGTATTTAGGGCATATATAATGGTTCTTTGTTAATAACTACAATGCATTGGCTTTTTATTATATATATTTATATTTTAATATTTATTTTTATTCAATTTTTATTGTTAAGATTTATTATATAAGGCACAATATATCATTGTTAATAACAAAATAATAATATTAAATAAAAAAAATTAAATTTATTATATTCAAAATTCAATACATTATATACATAAACATCATATAATTTAAAAGAAATTAATCACTCAAACACCCTCACAATATAACAATATTTTATATATTTTTTGAATTCTAGAAAGAAAATATATTAATAAAAAATTCCACAATATTAAATCTAATGCTTTGTTGTAGATTGTCTATAAATCACGTATACTCTTAGAGTTCCTATCACATATCTTTTAACTGTAAAAAGATAATATAAATAGGAAAATCAGAATATATAGTAAATTTAAATAAGAAAATATAAAAACTTTTTTTTTGGTCAAAGAAAATATAAAACTTGAACAAATCTCAAAATATAAATATGAAAATTAGAATATATATGGTAAAATTTGACAAGCATAAAAATTTGAGCAAATCTCGAAGCTAATTCATCAAACCAAATTTGGTTGTTAAAGTTTAAGAATGTAATATACTTAAAATTAAGGAATTAACTGACATTCAATTAGATTGTGATTTAACTGTTAGAAAATAGGAGAAAATTTTGTTATTGATTTTTAGTCAATATAATCTAGTGCTATCGAATGATCTTCATTGCAATAAAACAACAATAAGAAAATTTAACATTTTATCTCATCATTTTTTTCGTGCTCTAATTTTCTCTAATGGTTATCATAAGAAATTATATATCATTTTTAGTTTGTGATTCTTCTTTTTAGATAATCCCGATTGGAGATTTTGAGTCTCAACTAATGAGCTCTTGTTTTATGTAAAAACTAAAAATGTTAATTGAAAAAAAGAATCTTAAATGAGGAATAATTGTAATATCCTGATTTTTCTTACCAAAATTTCTTATACAATGTTTATACATTCAATGGAATTTTAGACGAATGCTTGATTTTCCTGAAACTTTAAATTTTGGGATACGATGCAAAATTGAAATATTTGACATGGAATAAATATTACATTGACTATTTTGAACCACTATGTCACCCAAAATGAAATAAAGAAAGTCATGTCAACTTTTCTTCAATGAATACATTTAAGGGTCAAAATGTCAATAATGACATTTTCATACTTAAGTTATTGTCACTTGTTGTTCCTGACCAACAAATGGCATTTTATTGAACATGTGACCATACTTAAATGGCTAAAAGTGCAACATGGTGACCACCTTATTAAGGCCATTTTCAGCCAAAAAGGAAGAAGGAAGAAAAAGGAAATTGACATGTTGGAATTTAGTCAATAGATAGCAATAATTATTTGATAAATGAGAATATGTCAAGAGATAATAAAAGACAACTTGGAAGACCTTTTTGTAAAGCCAATTTCAACCAAGTGATGAGGAAAGAAAAAGAACACAATAAATGCCATAATAGCAAGTGTCAAAAAGTCAAGAAGAGTAATTCACAAGCCTCTTATGAAAGCTTAGATTTTTGTCAAGTGTATCAAGATATTTTAGCACCTATTGAATAGTATTTATGAAGCCCCAAATGAAGACATATTTCAGCCAAAAAAGGAGGTATGAGAGGACAAATGAAATTTTATGCAAGATCATGCCACATGTCTAGGCAATTAACTCCCCTTAGCCTTAGATTTTGGTCACTTGTCTTGCTAGGATGAAAAGATGACTTTTTAATAAATTATTTGCGTGTGTCTTCAAGTTAAGAAAGGGAATAAAAGCCACAAGAAGGCCCTAATTTCGGATAAGAAGAGAAAGGGAGAGAGAAGAGTAATAAATTGCATAAGAATATATGACACAAGGTCAAGAAGTGTAATTCTCAAGCTTCTTACCTAAGCCCTTGGATTTTTTTGCCAAGTGTGGAAAAAGGGAAGACCTTGGAATTATGCTAATTTGATAAGGGATAAAGAGTCTTCATGAAGCTACAAATTGCACTCCCTATTTTGAGAAATTGATGACAAGGGACACATGTGCATGTAATTAATATGTAAAAGATGACTCAAAGGCTTTTTAAAACAACCCCTAAGTCGTTTCAACCGAGGAGGAAAAGTAAGAAACCATAACATCACTATAAGTCAAGAGATGTATTAAATAGGTTACAAGTGTATGATTTTGATTGTGCTAAGTATAAGGCATGGAAGACAAGGGAAATGACAAGTATTGAAAGTAAATAATAAGCCCCAAGTGTATGATACATTTCAGCCAAGGAAAGAGGAGAAGGGAATTAAATGAAGTCTTGACATTTAAACATATAGTACAAAAAACATAATTAAGTTCCTCTTGCCACTTGTCTAGTTAGAGAAGTCAGTTGAGTTATTAGGGGACACCTAAGCATGGAAATTACGCATTAAAATAAAGAGGAATGTGAACATCAAACAACAGTTGATAGAGAAATGGGGGTTAGAATCAGATGTCACTATCAACTATGGAGTGTTGTGGTCTGCTGCAAGGCAAAATAAAGAGGGAAACATTGACAATCCTCATGTGCAGGTATAGATCTTGATTTCATGTCGAGACCATAGAGTTTGAGATTAAGTTTAAGAACGCCAAGGACATCCTTATCTTTTGAATCGATAGTTTGACTTGGAAAACAGATAAAATAAACTGGACCATTATGAAGTCCGAACTCAGCAGTAGCCAACAAAGAGTCAGCAAAGACATAATGCCTCGCATCTCTGAGACAAACTAGACCTAAAGCATTTAAGCCTCATCGGACCAGTGGTTTAAGAGCAACTTGTACACAACTAATGTGTAAAAAGTTGTAAGTTTCTCGGTGTTTGAGGATGCAGTTTGAGGATAGAAGAGAGAATTCTTCATTTTCAAGTTGGATGGAAATGGATTCCTCAACAGTCTTAATTACATAATCAAACTTTCCCAACCATCTGTTTTTATCTTTAAAACGGTGTTTTGATCAATGATAGGAAGAGTCCAATCATCAATGGTTTGGTTTAGATCTTCAAATTGAATTTCTTCATCAAAAATATTGTTTGTTGAAGAGCAAATGCTCTCAAAGTTTATGATAGAGTTTGGAACAGAAGTAGAGGAAGAAGAATGGTGAGAAAAAGAGTGGAAAACAACAAGACATTTTGTAAAACAGAAAATAAGATTAGAAAATAAAGGTGCAAATAGAAAAACAAAAATTGAGATAAACAATAATGTAAATCTCCTTTCAATTAGTATCTTCAGCTTTAGATTCCATAGAAGTATATTAATTAAATATTTACTGGAATTTACCAGTCAAGATGTTTGGCTGATCATTTAGTATGGATTTTAGATCTAAGGCTCCCATGAGTAAATTAAGGCAGAAAATTAAAATATCTTAAATCATCCATGAAGGAGGTATTATGTCTGGTTTCTTATCAAAATGATATATGAGTCTAGACATATGATATCCTACAATGGGGCAAATCGCCTGCTTGTCTCTCATAGGTCTTACAGGCTTATGGCTTTAGGCATCCCACTACTAAAAATCAGATATCATAAGTAAAGGCTATATACAATATTTTCAGAATTCTAGACTCTTTTTTTTTTTTTCTTTTTTCTTTTTTTACTTCAGAGCTCAGGTCTAAACCATAATACTAAAGAAAGCAAAGAAAACATCCTGAGGAGGTAAATCCCCAGTCGAGATCTAATTAATACATCTATACTTCCTCTTTTGTTTCGGATACCAATCTCTATATATACATCTCTAATGTGTGTGTGTGTGATTTTTTCAATTTAATTTTTATAACTTATAAATTAATATATGATATAATGTTATGCATTTTAGAGAAATTATGTCATACATCTTATAATTAAGTAATTTATTTAATCACCCTAAATAAAATAAATAGATCTTACATTAAGAAACAAAAGTGTACAAGAAATCAAAACAAGCAAAAAATTATTGATATTATCAATTTGGAATTTTGTATGCTTGGAACATAGGGAAAAAGACAAAAAAAATGTCATCAAAATTGGTAAAAGGAAAATAAGTATATTGAATTTTTTGGTAAGAAAAAGTATGTTGAATTTCAATAATTCCAAAGGGATTGATTTTGAATTTTGAAATGTTGTAAAATTTGAGAAATTACCTAACCACCCTTAGTTTTATTAAATAAAAATCCTCAACCCCTTGCTGGCTGTTGGAGCTCTGGCGCTGAGGACTGGAAGTAGTGGCCATCACCGGAGCTCTAGTGACCTTGCTCCCAACTGCTATTGGAGCTCCAATGCTATCAACTGAAGCTCCAGCGACCATATATATATATATATATATATATATATATATATATATATATATAAGGTGTTAATAGTGATACTAAAATTGTAAACAATGGTCTAATATATAATTTTTCAAGCCAAAGTTGTCAATATGGATATTTGAGTTATTAATCACGATACTAAACTTGTAAACAAGGTATTTGTTAAATTTACAACTTTAGTATCTCTAGTAATAATTCAGGTATTCATATTGACAACTTTTGTCTATTTTTTTTTTAAATATTAGTCGTTCGGGCTTTGATGAAAGTTATTAGAAAATATTTAACAAATATTATGTTTACAACTTTAATATTATTATTAACAACTCAAGTATCCATATATATATTGACAACTTTTGCCTTAAAAATAAAAAAATATATATTAAGCTGTCATTTACAACTTTAGTATCGTTATTAATAACTCAGGTATCCATATTGACAACTTTTGTTTTAGAAATTTTTTAAAGAAAAATTGGGCCATCAGAGCTCCAGTCACTAGTAGCTATGCCAAAGCTCTAATGTTAGTCCAACAATGGGGTTGAGGGTTATTATTATTATTATTATTTAAAAATGGGGTAGTTAGGTAATTTATCAAGTTTTGCAACATTTTAAAATTGCAAATATTGTACTTTAAATTCATGGAAATTCAACATACTTATTATTATTATTATTTATTATTATTATTATTATTATTATTATTATTATTATTATTTACCAATTTTGATGATATTTTCCGGTCTAATTTAGGTCCTTATCATCAATAAATTTTTTAGTAGGTGCTTTCTTCCCCCAAACAGTTCTCATTATTCAAATGCAAAAGTAACTAATTTTGCGATATGCTAATATTAAAAAAAAAACATCATGATTCTATATTTCAAGGTTACAAGTTCCACAGAAAAATAAAAGGAAAAAAAAAAAGAGTAAAAGAAACAATTATTACAATTTGATTTAACAATTATTCATGTGGTTAGTGGTTAATTTCACTAACATTTTTTATAAAAGAGGTCTTGATTTTGTTAAGTTTAACCGCCACATCCTTCATATTAATTCGCGCTCCAGGTAAGTCAATGCAGCAATCTAAGGCCAACTCAAGAAGTGGTGATATATATGACAATATGATGTCAGTATTTTGATAATCTCTTGACAACAAATTGGCATCTAGAATATTAATGATGGAATGAGGTGTTGATTTGCTAACCCAATCTTTCAAACTCAGACCTTGAACAAACATCTCATCTGTCGGTTTCTTTCTTGTAAGAATTTCCATCAAAAAAATGCCATAACTATATACATCTCCTTTAAATGAAACAATTCCTTCTGATCCATACTCTGTATGTCAAGTTGAACCATTAATAAAAAAACATCATGACAAAAAACAAAGGATACATATTTGTGGTTTTTTTTTTCCCAGAAGTACAGATAATCTCTTATAAAAAACCGGCAGATATTTGTTGGTAATGTATAGAAATAAGGTTTCATAAAACATGGAGTAAAGAAGAGATTAAATAATGAATATTATGTTATAAAATAACTATACCTGGTGCCATATAACCAATTGTAGCCAAAGTCTTGGTGTAAATTTCCATCTGACTTTCAGCCAACAATTTGGCAATACCAAAATCACTGAGGTGAGCCACCATATCTTCATCCAACAATATATTGCTCGGTTTTATGTCACAATGAACAATTGGTATAGGAGAACCATGATGGAGATACTCCAAAGCAGCAGCCACATCAATCATTATATCCAACCTTTGCAAGATATCCAAATAATAGTTATTTGAGTGCAACCATTTGTCAAGACTCCCATTTGGCATGAATTCCATTATTATGGATTTAAATTCACCACGTGAGCAATCACTAATCATCTTAGTGAGATTGCGATGACGTAAACTGTACATAGCAGCACATTCAGTTTCAAAACTATTCAAGGCTCTTTCCACGCTTGAATTAAATACTTTAACAGCAACAATTTTTCCATTTGGAAGAACTGCTTTGTAGACTGATCCAAAACTTCCCCTTCCAAGAAGATTACTTTCATCAAATTCATTTGTTCCACGTAAAAGCTCATAATAAGATATCCTTGTGGTTGTCTCAAAATTTATTAAATCCATATTAGTTGAATCATTAACATGACCTTTCTTATGCTTTAGAAAGACTATGCACAGAACAGTAACCAAAAGGACAGACAAGATAGGCGATGAGCATTCTATCAACAACATAACTTTACTTGAGTTATGCTTGTTTCCTTTCCTACATGGCTGAACAAGTAGTTGAGGCTTCCCACAGAGACCTTCATTCATCATAAAAGAATCAGCTGAAAAATTTCCAAAAGAACCACCAGTTGGAATTTCTCCTTGCAATAAATTGTATGAAAGGTTTATGTATTTCAGATAGACAAGTGACTCCAATGATTTTGGAATCACACCAGACAAATAATTTTTAGAGAGATCCAAGGACTCCAAGCTTATCATGCCACCAAGTGATTCAGGTATAGGCCCTTGTAATTTGTTATGTGCCAAAGATAGGTTTAACAAAGTTAGCAAGCCACCCAAGGTCGTAGGGATGTTTCCTACAATTTGATTTCCTGACAAGTTCAAGTGTATAATTGCCTTCAAGTTTGATACCTCAGGTGGAATTCTTCCACTCAATGCATTGGAGGATAAATCTAAGACTAATATATCTTGGAGACTCCAAAGAGAAGAGGGTATCTGAGAAATCAATTTGTTAGAGCTTAAATCCAACTTCCGCAAAGAAGTATTTGGAAGGCAGCTTGGAATCACTCCTGAAAACATGTTGTTGGCTAGATACAACTCACTCAAACTTTTTATTTGGCACAATTCATTTGTGATGGGCCCTTGCAATCTGTTGTTGCTAAGACTTAAATGTTGAAGGCTTTGCAGTCTGTTGATTGTAATTGGAATCAACCCATTCAAAGCATTCACATCAAAATATAGTGCCATCAAGTTTGTTAGATTCCCAAGTATATTGGGTATACTCCCACTAAATTGATTCCCTGATAAATCTATCACAGTGAGCTCAGAAGCATTTGAAATGCTGTTTGGAATTTGTCCAATAAGTTGATTCTGTCCCAACTCCATTACCTTCAGGTTGGGAAGGCCAATTCCCAAATTTGATGGGAGAAAGCTAGAGAATGAATTATGTGCGAGGGAGACCCAGGTCAATGCCGAAATGTTGAAGATATGTGAAGGAAAGGGTCCATTAAAATTATTCTCTGAGAAATCCAACTCTTCAAGCTTATCAAGATTGCCTATCTCTATGGGTATAAAACCTGGAAACAAAAAGTTGTTGGATAATTAACTCAAAAAATACTGATGGATGATCAAATATAGTGAAAACTGACAAAACAGGAGTGATATGTTTTGTGTGTGCGTGTGTGTGTGCAACTTTCATGTGTTTCAAAAATTTGAATTCAATTCTCCATATAATTACAAGAAAACTCCATATATATTATTAATTTCGAGTCCTTTCAAATGTTTGCTAAACAAATAAGACTTCATTTATACTTAGATTTAGGAAAGTGGGAAAAACAAATTTTGAAATTATCTACCACCAAGCAATTACATGTGGGTCGTCAGCATAAATCTCTTTATCACTTCTTATGTTTCACATACAAAAATATAACAACTTTTTGTGGCAAGGATTCCATAGCATGTGATATTTACAGAACATTGTATAAAACTACAATAGATGCTGTACCATTCGGGTCTGAAATTTTAATGTTATAATATATATAGTACACTACTAGAAAAGCATTTCCTGGTTTTTTAATTTATTAAAAGTAGGATAGAAAGAAAATATTAAGTGCGTTTGGGTGTGTGTTTGAAAATATCATTAAAGCATAAAGCTTACAATAATATCTTTTCATATATATTAGTATGTTTGAATGAAATACTAAACATGTGATAAAGTTATAGGCAGACAACCCATACATATAGAGAGAGAGAGAAGGAAGATGGAGGGAGAGAGAAGGACGCGTATAAGTTTGAGCATACCTGAAAATGAATTCATACCCAAATGTAAGGCTAGCAAAGATGTACAGTTACTTATTGATTTTGGAATGTTTCCCTCTAATTGATTATTAACAACCTGAAAAACCTCAAGTAGAGGGAGTCGATGGCACATTTGTTCTGGAATTTCACCTGGAGAAATACACAATTTATGAATTGGACCAAGAAAAAGTTTAGCAAATAATGAATGGAATTTTGTTAAAGCATAAATTGATGGATGAGTAGATTGACATACCTGTAAAGGAGTTGTGACCTAGACATAAATATTCCAGCATTGTCAGATTGCCAATTGACGTAGGTAGACTACCATCAAATCTGTTTCTTGTTAAAAATATTTCTCTTAAAGAAGAAAGACTGAAGAGAGATGATGGAATTTCCCCTGTTTAAAATTTAGTGTCAGCAAAGAGATCATTGATATTATACTATTAATAATCGATATGCCTCGCTAGTTATTGGGCCTATACTTTAGTATAAATTATACCAAACGTTCTAAATTATTGTTGACCATAACTGAATCTGCTACAAGAAGTAAGCGTATAGGAGTTTTTGTTTTGATTTAAAGAATTCAGGTATTTCCAATTAGAATATGGGAGATAATATAGAACAAGCTTTGCTTTGGCCATTACCCACAAGTATTGTGCTACTTCCAGTCCAAAATATATAGAATGTTGTGTGCAGTACATTTTGTACTACAAATTGTCAAATATTTAAGGCCGGAGGAGTATAGGATAAATCGAATTTTGTTAAAGAGTAAAATTAATGACCGAGTAGATTGAGTATATACCTGTAAATGAGTTTTCTTCTAGATATAAATATTCCAGGAACGTGCAATTGCCGATTGATGATGGTAGTCTACCTTTTAATTTGTTGCTTGTTAAAGACACTACTATTAAAGAAGAAACGTTGAAGAGAGATGATGGAATTTCACCTGTGGAAAATTAAAAGTGAACAAAATTATAATCATTATTACGATGACAATATAATATGAACCATGCTTATTAAGCCAAGGTTCAGTATCATATGGATAATAGAGCATACCTGTAAAGGAATTGTAACTTAGATCTAAACTTTCGAGTAATGCCCAATTGCCAATTGATGTTGGGATATTTCCTTGTAGATTGTTTTGATGTAGATTTATTTCTCTCAATGAAGAAATATTGAAAAGAGACAATGGAATTTCACCTGTTTACAAATTAAAATGAGTAGATATATAATTAGATATTATTCACCTTGTTTCTGACGTCACATGTTCCATGTCTCTTAATAAAATCCAACTAGATATTATTCATTTCATACAATTTTCCACTGAATTTATAATGCAAATTAATGACTTACTAAACACATATGGACAAAAACTTTAGATATGAATAATTAACTATGGATAAAATTAAACCTCTTACCTTGCAAGTTGTTGTTGTTGAGATATAAGAATTGGAGGTTGGTCAAATTTCCAATATCACTTGGAACAATTCCTTCATTGAATCTGTTATTGCATAGATCTAACTCTGATAATTCTTTGCATTGATGCCAAATTGAGGGCATTTGACCGGACAAATTATTTTTACTTACATAGAGTCTTGTAAGTTTTGGGAGCCCAAGACATACATTTACTGGGAGGCTACCAGAGAAGTTATTGTTGTTAAGTTCAATGTACTGTAATATAGAAGTCGGTATAGAGCTAGAAAGTTGATTATTTGAAAGATATATCAATCGTAGTTGTGGAAGATTGCCAATTTCCCTTGGAAAGCCACCTTCAGATAATAGAGGAAAGAAAGAGTCAGTATTGACTTTATAACATGGATATATATAATTCAATTTTATCCATCATGAGTTGGATTGTCACAGTGAAATCTAAAAAAAAAAAGGAGCAAATACCTGATAAAGTATTATAAGACAAACTCAATCTTTCAAGTAAAGATAAGTTGGAAATTGTTTGGGGAATTGCTCCAGAAAGCTTGTTATATGAAAGTCGTAGGATCTTCAAGTTCTTTAGATTTCCTATCTCGTGTGGAATGGTCCCTGCAATGAAATTATAATTCCAATCCAAAGTCTCCAACCTTGATAAATTGGAGAAAGATGGTGGAATAAATCCATTAAAACTGTTATTGCAAAGATCCAGGTGTTGAAGTGTAGATAAAGCTCCTATCCACGTTGGAACTTGTCCACGAAAGTCATTGTAGCTCAAGTTAAGCAGCTTTAATCTATGTAGTCGAACCAATTCTTTCGGTATTTGACCATGAAAATTGTTGCTGCGAAGATCAAGTTCAACAAGAGATGATATATTTCCTAGTTGTGGAGGTATAATGCCAATGAGATTCATACCACTAAGATGTAAGGAACGGACCCTTCCATTACGAGCATTGCAGATGACACCAACCCAATTGCATGGAGAAGAAGAGACCAACCAATTTGCTAAGAAATTGTATGGATCCAAAGAGACGAAGGATTTAAAAGTAAGAAGTGCTGATTTGTCCAGGGTGATATCATTCTCACTCCAAACTACAGAGGTCATGAGGCAATGAAGTAAGAAGACAGAAAGAAAGGAAGAAGAAGGTTTTCTCATGTTTAGTGTATAGAAGATGAAAACAAAGGAAGAAGGTTTTCTCATGTTTAGCACATATCAAACTAATAAAAGCTGCAAGTATTGAGCATCCCCACCCACCCATACACAATTTTATATTTCTCCAAATGTAAATCAAGCCTAGCTATAAGAATGCAAGCAGCACGAGAAAAATATAGAGAAAATTCTTCTCATGGTTTAATTAATCAAAATATTGTTAAAAAATGTTTAAAGAAAAGTCACATGTCAAAAAAGGCCATATAGTCTTTTCTGGTATTATTTCAAAAAGTGTTAATAACTATATCAATATCCGTTAACAACTAAATTAGTACAGTTAACAATTATATATTAACAACTAAATCAGTATCCGTTAACAACTAAATCAATATCCGTTAATGATAAATCCCAATTTTACTGTATTTTATCCCACATTAATAATTTATTTTGGGGATTATTTTAGGCTAATTTGGATATATTAGATAATATTTGGATTGTTAGCCAATTTTAGGAAATAATATAAATCTCAATTAATTATAAGATATTGGGCTTAAATTATTAATATTCTGATTGATATCTTGTGATTAAATGATATCTCTTGATATATAATAGATTGTGAATTTATAAGATTCTATGGTGCCGAATTTTTCAGGATAGCTAAAAGGAAATCCAATGGTGAAATTTTATTGGACTCAAATTGATACTCTAAAAGCCCTCTCTTCCTCCCCTTTAATGAACCTAGCAGCCACCATGAAGGGATGCTCTCTTTGAAAGCTAACAGCCGCCACACGCTCAGGAGCATCACGACGCCGAACAGAGGTGGAGGAGCCCATCAATTGTGATTAATTCCCTTCACTCTCACGCACAGCACGTCTTCAATTCCAATTCAGCTATGGGTCCCACGTCCAATTAATCACCAATTCAATTCTCCGTTGATTCCAAAATCCATTCACGCACAAGCTACGGGACCCACGCTTCTTTCCTGTGCAAGCAATTGAATTTTATTCCTTAATTTCAATGGCCATGAGGAATTGCTTAACACGTGAAGGAAGGAAATCCATGGCAGTGTGAGTTAGTTGGGAGATAACTTGGGAAGAGTATGGAGGAAGCTAAAGCCTAGGGTTTACACTTGAAGATCACAAGGGAGTGTCTTTCTTTTTATCTTTTTAATTCAAACTTGAGGTTATTTAGTTTTAAAGGATTTCGAGTTGTATTAATTGAGAACAATCTAGTTCTAGATTGTAAACTTATTTCTTTTGGATTAGACTGATAATTTGAAGTTTTATGTTTATTGCTGGACTCTTGTTTGCAACCTTTGGATTGTCAATTAAATTGATAATTGAGTTTTCCTTATTAATTTAATTGTTAAATTGGTTTATCATCTTAATTGTTTAATTGGGTTGATAAATTATCTGGTTGTTCAATTAGATAATTGTAAACAAGATTTCCAAGATTATTTTGTGATTGGTTTTTAATGAGTTTAATTAGCCACCGCCTATTTCATTATGAGTTTTCTAATGAAATATGTGTTATTGAGATAAAGGGCTTCCCATGTTCAATTGGGTAATTAAATTCATTAATCTCTTTTTGGTCTAATTAATTGATTTAGGCTAAGAAAGTTAACTCCATGCAATTCCTAAGTTGTCCCCTTCATCATCATAACTGAATTAAACTTTTATTATTTGATTTGCTTTTAATTAATATTCTTCTTAGGGTTTTAATCCTTTTCTCATAAGAAAACCCCCCAAAAATTGCATTCAACTCATATAGATTAGTCTAATTTTCATATAGGTTTTAGAGTCAATAGCATTAGTACATTTAGTTAAGTTAATTGCATATAGGTAGTAGTGTTTGCATTCTAGTTTAGGTCCATTCACATTCCATTGCATCTTTTCATCACCTAAATTTAACCTAAAGAAAACCCATAGCTTGCTCCTTGGGAGAATGACCTAGGTTGACCCTAAACTACATAATTAATTAGGACCTAGTTTAGTTGATCGCTTTAACGACAAAAGTAGCTCGATCAGTTAACAACTATACCAATACTCACTAACAACTATATATGTACAACGTTTTCTGAAATAATACTAAAATAGGCCTCAGAGTATTTTTTAACATATAACTTTTATTTGCATTTTTTTTATAATATTTTGATAAATTGGGTATGAGGGTATTTTTCCAAAAATATATTACTCTCGCGAAACCTTAACTTGTGTCTTACGTTTTTCTGTCGGAACACTGAAACCCATGTTCTTGGTGCGAAACACTCAAACACCTTTTCCTGTTGCATTACTTCTCTTCCTTGCAAACCGCCACCATCCTTTGTTACTCCCTCATTTGCTCTGGCATTCCTTTCTTGCACCACCTCTCTTAACCTCTTTTCTTGTTTCGAAAATGAACGGAGGAAACGAGTGTAGTTCTGTTCCTGAAATGCCAGTTGATGATGTGACTGGTGTTAGTCAGAACGAACCATCTCCTTCTCAGAGTGAGCCTCCTCGTAACCGCCCTGTAAGCCGTCGTGGTAGAAGAGGCCCCACCCGATTGAAAGAGCTTGCCCTAGGGCGGAGTGCCAATGAAAGGCTCAATATACAGTTTGATGGAAATTTGACTCCCTGCGGCCCTAATAAAAGCAGATACAATAGTTATGTCGGCTTACAAGCATGCATCAAGGCAAGCATTTTGGTCGACGAGTGGAAAAATGTTGACAAAAAGAAGGTGAAGGATGTTATTTGGGACTCTATCTGGCTTACGTACAATGTTCCTGACGATGAGAAGTTGAAAATCAAGACATTGTCGTATTGTGCTGATCGCTGGAGGAAGTTTAAGACCCAGTTAGCGAACAACTATATTTTTGCCGAGGTTCCGGTTGGTCAGCCTCCCCCTAATCCTTGCACCAAGTATGCCTTTCTTGATGAAGCAACATGGCAACAATTTGTTCAGATGCGGACTACTGAAGAAGCTTTGGTGAGTCTATTTTTAATTTTTTTTGTCCCTTCTTGTATACTTATTAACCTGTGCGGATATGTGAATGTTATTGTGTTCATTTATGAGGCCGTTAGTCAGGTTACTTGCTTAGGAAGGTATTCTGTTATCGTAACTAGGTCACGTAGACATTGTTGTTAGTTAGTTAGTATGTTAACTGTGTGATGGTATATGTGCATGCTGTTATTGAAACTTGACTGAGTTTGAACCAGTTATGATGAATGAATGAATTGACTGAGTTGGCAGCAGTTCTGCAACTCCCTTTCCTCTGTTTCTCCCTATTTATTATACATACAATTCTACATCTTCCTTAACAAAGTCTTGAAACTTGATGAAGTGAATTTGACTAGTGTTTGAATTGAGGTTTGAAATTAATAATGAATAATTGTTTTTCTGATTTACAGATAAGAAGGCAGCAAGCACAAGAGATTGGGAGAAAGAATGATTGCCCACAAACGGCTTCTCGTGGCGGATATGAAAAGGCTGAAAAAGAGTTGATGGCCGCTAAGCGAAAGAGATTGGAAGATGAAGCTCAAGCCAATCCTTCTGAGATATGTGATCCGCGGCCGCCATCTCCAATATGTCGTGAGGAGTTATGGCTCTATATTCACAAAAAGAAAGGCGGGGCGTACTCTAGTGAACAAACTAATGCAGTTACTGAGAGAATTGTAAGTAATTATTATGCTCTTGTTATTTGTTACTTTTTAGTTACTAAACTTGTTTCGTTACTAATTATGCTCTTGTTATCTGTATCTTACAGGAAGAATTCAAAATGCAAGAACAAGAGGGATCATTTGTGTCAGATGGGAGGAAATATATCCTTACCGTTGTGACTGGAAAACCGGATCACGCGGGGCGTGTAAGGGGAATTGAAGGACAGGTAGGCCTGAAGCAATACTTTGGTAAATCTAAACCCCAAAGACAAGCAATGGTTACCCGGGAGGAGATGGAACTCACGCTGGCCAAAGCAACTGAGGAAGCAGAGGCCAGAGCAGAGAAGAAAGTAGCTGAGCGAGAAGCTTTATTAAGTGCAAAGTTTCAAGACGAGCTGAAAAAGATGAAGGAGGAGATGATGAAGATTGTCAGCTCTCGTGGAGAGAGCACTGTTCCTTTCCCACACTCACCTCCACTTGTCCAGCAGAGCACTAAAGGGAGCTGCATTGTTAGACAGTCGGCGGAACATTGTGAGCTCTACGTGGAGGATCCTAGTAGACGATTGGTTGCAAGAGGGAATGTCTACAACTTTGGATCAACTGTACACCACCGAAAAATGGTTGATGATGAAGTTAGGGTGTCAGTTGAAGAGGTGATTATCGCTGATGCGCCTATCCCTCTTCAAACCGATCAAATAAAACTTGTGAGTAATTGCTTAGGATGTAACATCCCGTTTTTCATAAACGTTTCTGGAGCTGAGAGTTGAAAATATTTTACATAAACAAAGAGTAACTGAATAACATTGTATGTAGTGTATCTAACTAAATGTTAACTAATACAGTCATCCAAGTCTAATACTTCTAACATAAGTATCAAAAAGACGATGCCTCCGCAAGGTCCTCATACCGGCTTCTTACCCTTGTCCTCGATCACTTCCCGGGATCCTGAGGCTATGGCAGAGGCTGAGGTTCAATTTCCATTGAACCTCAAGTAACGGTTAACCTCATGCTTATGTAAACAGTATATGACAGTTATCACAGATATACAACATAATCACAGTTTCAAACAAATATCCACATGTAAGGCAATAACATAACACAGCCACTGCAATATGTATGTTATCCCAGTTTGCACATAACCAGTGCCACGACGGCCCATCGTGTCCTCAGCGCTAGGATCTCTTTCTCCAGCAGCTCCTCCCTCTCTTACTCTCCCTAAATTGCAGCCAAGGCTAGAAGGATTGGTGTGAGGAATGTGTTTAGCCAAGGCTCTCTATTTATAGGCAAGGAGGGGTTAAACATCTTGCAACTCTTGCTTGATCTTGGCTCTTGGATCATTACTTGGAGAGAAAGACATGATCTTGGCCTTCCTCTCCCTCTTGGCCGAAATTTCCCCCTCCCCCTTCTAGAAATTTGTTTGCTTGGTCCTTAAGAAAAGCCTCTTCTTCATTAAGTTAATCCTAATTAATCCCAAATCCTAATTTAGTTAGGTGTAAGTTGGTATTTAAATTTAAAATCCAATCTCACTTTTGAAATCCTAATTTTATGATTAGATTTATGGTGATTTTTAATTCCCAAAATGTTTAAGTATGAATCTTAAATGTAACCGAAAATATCTTTGGGAATAGCCAAGTTGAAGCTCATAATTCCCTGATTCTAAATATGTATTTATCTTGGATATTTAACTTCAAAATCTCAAGTTATGATTTAATTTCTATAGGTTTTCTCCTAATTTTTCTCTAATTAAGCAATTACTTGCTCCCTAAGAAAATTAACTTGCTCACCAAGTTATCTTCTCCTACTCCTTTAATTGATTTATTCTTTTTCTTCCATTTTCCTTAAAAATTTCGTCCCCCCTCCCTTTATTTTTAATAATGAAGTTTTGTCTTAATTGTTCTCTCATGCTCAAGAAGACAATTCCCTTATTGGTCCATTTAGACTTTAGGATTTAGGGTTAATATCATTGTATAATTTATTTATTCTTACTTAGAGAGATTTTGTCTCATGAAGTTAAATTAGGAATAAATGAGTTAAGTCCTAATTTAATCCCTAAAATATTGGTTTTTATATCAACAAGCTAAATTAATTTTTATACTCCTAAATTCTAAGAAAAATTTCCTATAAACAAAAATAAATACAATACAACAATTTGAGACCCCATATTCACCTATTTAAAATAGGTATTAAGATAATTATTTTTCTTTTTATTATAATAATTTTTTTTCAGGTATTACATAGGAGGCTTCATCTCGTGGCCAGTGAAGCTTGTACGTGTTTGTACTCCTCCTCAAGCCCCAGCCCCTATTGATGAAGATGCAGCCCCGCGTGATATTTTGCCCGCTCCTAAGTTGACTGCCAAGGATGAGATTGGACTTCTAGTAGTCAATCAAACTTTTGAAACCAGATCGTGGCCTATAAATGCTGAAGTAGGCCTAAAAGAGAAGCCACCGGTCTTCATTGACCAGGAAGATTTAATCTCCCTTATCTTTCCTAAAAAGGAGTTAACTGATGTAATTGTGTTGTTATTCATGAAGTAAGTAGTATCTTCTTCTATGAGTACGTATATAATTTTAAGAGGTGTCGTTTATACACGTACACATACATATATACTAGCTAATTCACTTATGCATGTCATTATTGTAGGTTGATGTATCGTGAGATGGGAGTACAGGGCAGAGAACAGGATTTTGGATTCTTGTGCCTACAGTACCTAAGTGTGGCAACCGTGGCTCAAAGAACATCATACATATCTAAGAGGTTGTCTAACAATATGAGAAGGTGGTACCTTTTACCATTCAACCATTCTAACCATTGGCAGTTGGTCCTCCTTTCCGCGGAGGAAAATAAAGTAGTCTTTCTATGCTCCCTTCATCACGAACCAGTGGCTATGTTAAAGTAGATGGTTGATAAGTAAGTAGCGCATGTCATTTTGTCATTGATTTTCATTTTGAAATCTCTTCTGTGAATTTTCAGTTACCAATATTGATAATTGAAATTTTTGATTTCAATAATAGGGCCATGTCGGAATACCAAAAGAAGGCCAAGAGAAAGGCTGGGTATCAGGTCAAAGATACTATATGGATCAAACCATAGGTTAGTACGCATGGACAATGCCTTGTGAACTGTCACTATGTATATGCTCTTATATATACATATATATATATATTTCTTGTTTGATTTTAGACACGTTGCCAACCACATGCTTCCAACTTATGTGGGCTTTACGTCATGCGACACATGTATGATATTATCACGCGAAGAATTATGTCTATCATTGAAAAGGTAAATGTATATGATATTATACGTACATATATACGTTTTGCGTGCTGACCCCTTTGATGAAAGGAATTAAGGTAGTCTAATATATATTTCTGTCTTTAATGTTACAAACGTTTGATTTGGCTGACCCCTTTCCTGATGGTGATATGGAGCGCATACGACAAGTCATTTGTGAATTTGTCATTCAGGAAATCGCAAATGCCCTCCCAGGATTAATTTGTAAATATACATGTGATATAGACCTATATTACATCTGATCTTCTGTAAATAATAATTGAACAATTGTATAGTTTAATGATCAATAATTAATAAAATTGTTTATTCATTTCCAACAAATTATATTGATGCTTTCTATTTTTTTGTTGCTGAATGTATTGCATGAAATTAGTTCTTGAACCTTTAGGACAGGATGCTGTAGAATGGTGAGCTTATTAAAAAGTTCAAAGACTTTTAGGACCGTCTATTTCATATAAGTCTGGTCCTAAAAGTCTTAGTATAATTTTTTAAAATATTGGAGACTTCTAAGACCGTCTATTTCATAAAAGTTCGGTCCTGAAGGGCCTTTTTAAAAATACGTTAATTTAAATTTTAAAATATGCGAGACTTTAGGAGCGGATAGTTATTAAATGACCGGTCCTAAAAGTCTATCCCACCATTTCATTCATTATGTAGGAATCTTCTTCTGAGAAATTTAAACTAAAAGATTGGAGACTTTTAGGACATGTGAAATGGAAAAAATTGAAGGAAATTAGCCTTCTCAAATGTTGTATGACAAGCATTTGTTGAGTTTTTCACAGGTTGCCTCCTGCACATACCACAAAATAGAAGACTAAAATCCGAAACCAAGAGACTTTTAGGACCGTCTATTTCATAACAGTTTGGTCCTGAATGACCTTTTTAAAAATACGTTAATTTAATTTTAAAATATGTGAGACTTTAGGAGTGGATAGTTATTAAATGACCGGTCCTAAAAGTCTATCCCACCATTTCATTCGTTATGTAGGAATCTTCTTCTGAGAAATTTAAACTAAAATATTGGAGACTTTTAGGACATGTGAAATGAAAAAAATTGAAGGAAATTGGCCTTCTCAAATGCTGTATAACAAGCATTTGTTGAGTTTTTCACAGGTTGCCTCCTGCACGCACCATAAAATAGAAGACTAAAATCCGTAACCAAGAGACTTTTAGGACTGTCTATTTCATAACAGTTTGGTCCTTAAGGGCTTTTAAAGTTCTTTAGGACCGTCTGTTTAGATGTCTACGGTCTTAAAGGTCTTTTTAAAATAAAAATATATAATTTTCTATTTCTTTAATACAGAAATGATGTTAATGTTCAAATCAAATCAACTAAGCAAATATATCATGGTTAATTTTAAAGTAAAATAGCGAAGACTCACGATGACTTTAATTTGCATGTTTTTTATGTTCTTAATTAATGTCGTTATTATATTTTTTTTACAAATTATTTGTCATTATATAACTTATGTTAATTTCGAATCCATTTTTGGAACTTCTCAAGCGTACGCGCGCAATCAGGTTTGACAAAAGATGGCCATGGCGGCCATCATCATATATATATATTTTTTGCTGCCCTTAAGGGCAGCAACCAGCTACATACAAAAAAAAAACATAAAAAAACAAACAAGAAAATAAAACATACAAGAAAATTAAAAAAAAAAATTAATTAATCTTCCGTCTTGTTGCTGGAGGAGGAGGAGGAGGAGCAAGTAGAGTCAACTTCAGAGGATGGGACCTCGACACCATTTTCGTTGAGGACCAGGTTGACCTTCTTGTTGATTGTATGAAGGAGGCCTCAGATTCTGCCCATGTGATGGACGCGGGCCAATAGATGCTCCACAAACTGCTTCACCGTTGGATTCGGCGGTAGAGGGGGAGGTCTCGCAGGTAAGAGAGACGGAGGAGGAGAAGGAGGACCGGATGGTGGATGAGGAGGTGGGGCAGCCATTATAGAATCGGAGATTGTAGAAGAATTGAGGATGTGGAGAATAATGCGAAGAAACTAAAGTAACGAGGGGCTTAAATAGATGGAGCACCATCGTTGGATTGTCTTTCGAAGCTGAAGAGACTATCAATTATCATTACAGAGTGTAAGGATAGACACGACTGCACCTAGCCTCTTGGAATTTGGAACGAAGGAACTTTTAAGACCGCATATTCTAAGATAACCGGTCTTATATGTATTTTTAAGATCGATTAATTAAGGATCCAAGTACTTTCACAACTACTCTAGGATACGAAGAGATTCATCTGACTGAAGCATTAAATTTTGGATGCAACGCCCAATATCAGAATTTGTATCGACGACACTTTTAAAGATATTACAAATTTCAACTTAAATTCTGATTGGTTTAAATTAAAAATTAGTAATATGCAGGCAGATTATAATTTTTAAAAATTAAAAATTAGGTCTTAAATATTATTACTAATTATTTATTGCCAGTTGTATCCAATATTCTCACTTTCCCATGTCTGAGACAGTGAAGCATATGTCCTGCCATGTGATGAAATGGAAAAAATTGAAGGACTTAACTTGGCCTTCTCAAATGCTGTATAATAAGCATTTGTGAAGTTTTTCACAAGTTGCCATATTATTAACATAAAAATTGAAGGACTTTTAAGACCGTCTATTTCATAATAGTTCGGTGCTGAATGACTTTTAAAAAATACGTTTTTAATAATTTACAAATATGCTAGACTTTTAGGAGCGATGTTTTAATAAATGTCCGGTCCTAAAAGTTCTTTAGGACCGGCATTTTATATATGTACGGTCCTAAATGTCTTTTAAAAAATAAAAATAAAAATTAATTATTCTATTTCTTTTTATACAGAACTTTATTTCCTCAAGATTTTATACATAACTGAATCAAATCCTATATTCTCACATTCCCATTTTTCGTATCCCTCTGCTCCCTTTTGCCCTAAACCAAGCTAGATAATGGTTAGATACAAGATAACCCCTCGCAGGACTACTCCTGAAGCTCGTTGGAAGATCTTGAGACAACTCGTTGGGCTACATCATACTCAGACCAAGAAAACGCGTTCTGTTCAGACGGAGGAGTCTCGGGTCGTTGGACCCATTGTTATTTAGGATGATGAAGAGGTTCCCGCTCCCCCTCTCCAGCCTCCTAGTCCTGACCCTAAAGAAGTGATACTGATGCGCATACAACAGGAAATTGCTGATATTCGGCGGGAAATTTCTGCTGCTGAAGCCGATATCCTCAAGACATTAGCTGATAATTAGCTTTAGGACTTTTAGTCACATTGTAGGTTGTTTTTGTTATTTGTAAGTTTGTTGCTCTTATTTTTCCTTTGTACTTGCACATTCTCCATTAATGTAAAAATAAAAATGAACTAAACTTATTAATGGAAAAAACCTTATTCTCAACGTACTATCCTTTATTTTCATTCTGTTGCTGCTGCTGTTGAGCAAAAAAATATTCAGTTGCTGCTGCTACAACCTTGTAGTTTAATTTTAAAGAAAATGCAGACTTTCACTAAATTCTTATAATAAAAAAAATATATGAGACCTTTAGGAGCGGATGCTTAATAAGTAACCGATCTTAATAAATTCATTTAGGAGCGTATGCTTGATATGTAACCGATCTTAAAACTTCTATACCTTTAGGACCGGATGCTTTATATTTAACCGTTCTTAATGACATTAAATATAAATGATTTTGTCGCGCGGAAAAGTTAAATTTTCCTCTCTGAACTTCTCTTGTCCTGCCTAAAGTGATAATAACTCCTGTTCACTCTCAACTCTCAAGTGTTTGGGTGTTGCTTCGTCACTGCCACAAGACAGATCTCTTGACAAGCTAGTGCTGGTCAGCTTATCACATTCTGGTTGGTTCCTTAGCTAAACAGCGATAGACCTGTACGTAACATGTGTATTTCAGTTACATATATATTTTATTTTTCCTCTTTTCGTTCTGGGTTATTCATGGTTTGCACGAAATCGGTGAAATGTTGACGTGAGTTACTCTGTTGTATTTCGATACTGTACTTTGAAGTTTATGTTTTACTTGAGACATATCCGAATGACCAACAAGTGCACTTAGGGTTACTTTTGTTGTCTGCATTTATTTTCCGCGTCATGCATTTATTTTCCTTAGCTTCTTGGTTCCTCTGTACGTGATACATTTATGAGCACGAGTGATTCTTCATGTTGCATTTAATGACCAAAGTCTTTTTTTGTCTGTTTTTGGAACAATACTAGATTGACTGTACGCGATACATTTATGTTGCATTGAATGGACAAAGTCTCACTCATATGCATGTAATGGACTTGGCTTAGTTTAATGTGTAATTTTCAATTTTTTCGGATGATGTTATGTTGAATCTTTCCGTCTATACATAGGAATATAATTATACTATGGATCGTAGTTGGATAAATGCGAGACGGACGAGTGTTGAATATGAGAATGGGGTAAGGGAATTTATAGAGTTTGCAAAAGGAAATGCCGATGATGGTAGTGAGAAGTTTTATTGCCCATGTGTAGAATGTTTAAATGAGAGGCGAGTAAGTCCAGAAGTTATATACACACATTTAATTTGTGAAGGATTTTGTAAGACCTATACAATATGGATATGGCATGGTGAAAAAGTTCCAAGTGCATCTCAACGTGGTGAAGTGTCCTTTGATGATGATAATGACACGGATATAGATGATCGCAGTAATCATCTCACTAGGATTCACTCCCCTTACAAGCTGTAATCAATACAATGTATTCCCACTTAAGATCTCTCAATCTTAAGTAACTCTCAGATAGAATGTTTACAGATAAATCTTCTCTCTCTCAGAAGTGAATAAATAAACACTGAAGTACATAATCGATCATCTCACTCGGTATGGTAAACTATGTGAACAGAGAGTAAGTGAATATCAGAGTATTGCATTTTGAAGACGTAAGCTCATCTCTCTGTGTGTGTTTTTTTTTTTAAATCCTTCTCTTTTTATAGTTGATGAAGAGCATTTAACTATTAAGCAATTCTTCCAGTTGAGAATATGACTGTTGGATGTTCGTTGGAAGTAGTTGTTGGAATATAGCCGTTAGACTTGTCGTTTAGCTCATTCTATCAAGTGCTTCGTTGGATAAAGCACTAAGTTGTATTTCCACATCTTGTGTATTTTGTTCATCTAACGTTCTCACATGGCTTTGGTCAAAGGATGACTTAAAATAATGGTCAACACTTTTGCTGATATGGGCATTTCTAGAAATAATCTTGTCGGCTTTATTATACACAAGTTTAAATGCTTCACAGCTAATCAAAGTTCAAATAAGTTAACCATCTGCAACTCACTCAAGAAGATAATCAATAATAACATAAATAAGTTTGAGTGAGACTTAAACAAAAATGAATGATAACTCTAAATAATCATATTCATAGATTCATGTTTACTGTGCGTTCTGTCAGTTGGTGATCCATGTTCAACTACACTGCTTAAGCAAGCCTTTTCTTCTACTCGAGCATGACATTTCCATGCTCGAGCACAAGTCATCCAGAGGCTAAGAATAGGAGTAGAATGTTGCTGCTCGAGCACTCATTTACCTCTGCTCGAGCAAGACTTTTCATCTTTGCATCTTGGTTCACTGATGCTCGAGCATGCTAGTTCCTTGATCAAGTATGGCTCACTAATGTTATTCATCTTTGCATTTTGCCTTACTGATGCTCGAGCATACTAATTCCTTCCTCGAGCATGGCTCACCGATTTGCACTTCTTTGCTTTGAGCCTGATGATGCTCGAGCATTCCAAATGCTATGCTCGGGCAAACCTTAGCTTGCTTGATTAACATATTTAAGGTTACTCGAGTACTCTTCTATCTTGAGTCTTCTGATCCTGTGAGTGAAAATCACCTAGAGGGGGGTGAATATGTGATGTTGTTGAACTTAGAAAATTTTTGTGCAAAGTAAACTTAAATCAGAAGTAAGAGGAGGAAAGTAAAACTTTGCACACGCGATATATCCTAGTTCGGTCACAAACTTGACCTACATCCAGTCCCCAAAATTTCTGGGATTTCCACTAAATCACTTGACACAATTACACTGTACTCTAGGAAGATTTCACTATCACTCCCTTTTACAAACTGTAATTGTTACCCAATCACATGAAGTCCCAACCTCAAGATTTCACAATACAATCAAGTAAGAAATGTAAAGACTCCTAAAGAGTCACTATAAAAAAATTGGTTTTTTGCGACAGAAAAATAGGATTGCGACGGAATTTGCGACGGAATTCATCCATCGCAAAAAAGGCCTTGCAATTGCGACGGAAAATTGAATTTCCATCGCAATTTGCAACGGAATTTACATTCCAAAATTTGCGACGAAAATTTTTATGGAATTTTTTATCCTCACAATTGCGACAGAAAAATTCTGTCGCAGCTGTGATGGAAATAAATTCCGTTGCAAAAAATTTAAAAAAATTTCAAAAAAATTAAAATTTCAAAAAATAATTTTAATTAAAAAATAAATTTAAATTTAAATTTAAATTTTAAAAAAATCAGAATATATATATATATATATATATATATATATATATATATATTAAAAATATATATATAATTGCATAAAAAATATAAAAATCATTAAAAAAAAAGTAAATAAATTTTGAGATAAATTTTGCATATGATAAAAATATAAAATAACAATCATACAAAATAATGTATTAAAAAAGTGTATGGAAATATATACAATAACAATCCTTAAAAATTATACACAAACGAAATTATTGTTCCATCTAAAAACTAAACTTGGTTCCTCGTTATCAATCAAAGCTTGGCTCTTATAGGGATATTACCCCTTCATTATGCATTAGCTTACGCCTTTGAGAACCTGCTTCAGTCAAATTCTTTGATCCAAAAACACAGCAGCAGCAGCAAGATGTATAATTGTTCTTGATGAAACCACTTAGTTTCGCTTCTTTAATGCTATGAACACGTAGAAAAAGTTGCTTGCCCCACTACACCGCCTAGGATGAGAAAGAAGCAACGGATAAAAATAGAAGAAAAATCATGACGCTAAATCAGCTTGTTTACTAGTCAACCGTGCATACAAACCATCCCTTAAGAGAAGTTCTCAGTGACTCCCAATCTGCGTGGACATAAGTTATTCACAGTTAGGCTTCAGATCAGGGAAAGATAAAGGAAACAGAACTGACATATCTTAGTTATTCTTGATGTGAGTTTTAAGATTACTTTCCCGGCAAGAATGAAATAATCTGACAAATGAAAGTAATATGGCAAAAGTGGCTAGCTTCATAATCTAATACATAGAATACGCATGATCATCCAGACTAAAAAATAGATGATGGGAAAATAAAATAAAAATAAACTTCAAAAGAGAATATCAAGGAATAACTATAGGTAACAAAGAAGTTGGAAATGAAAGAATTAACCAACCTCAACAAATTTACCACTATCCATTACCACAATCATGTCTGCTGCTTGAATGGTAGAAAGCCAGCAAAGAAGATTATAAACTTTAAATGCGAAATCAAGATAGAATTTAAAGGATAACTTCAACAAAGATGACCCACTTGTACGCAATTACAATAACACTTCTCCAGTGCATCCATATCTTATGTTTGAACTAATATCCATTATGAAGAGCTTAAGTTCCCACACAAAGAAAACTTTTAGGGTAAGGAGAAATTACATTGAAGTCACAATAATTATACCGTGCTGTCAAATCATCAATAACCTGTCCAACAAATCCAATTCTTTCTCTCGACACATGATGTCCAACTCATTGAGAGGAACGCCATCAATCAAAATCTGCAATCAAACTTAACATTAAAAAAGAAAAGATATATGGATATTCAAGTAACAACTATCTACTCAAATCATATTAACCAATACCATATAACTAGTTCTCCCCAGAAACATTAACCAGCATCCAAAAAAATTAAAAAAATAAAGAGACTGGATCTTTTCTTCTCAACAAAAGCTATTTAATGAGTACTAAAGATTCTTTTCTCAGCCATTACAATGGTGCAATAATATGTTTAATAGGAAAAAGAACAAGACACTCACACAGTTACCATTCTCCATATTGATGTTGAACCCAAAAAACGATTTGTATTTATTAATACTATTTGACTTCAACATCCAGATACCTAATTGAAACCATTTGACTTCAACATCTTCATATTCCCCACCAGTTAAACTCAACAAAGATCCATACGCCATGTGGCATGGTTTAGAAGACTCAAAAGGTTACCCAAAAGGTTATTTTACTTTGTAGTTGAACTCATTCACCATACAAAGAAAAAAAGAGAGTATATCAATTATATTCATATTTTGCAATATACCTGCATGAGAAACCTCAAATAAACGAAGAAAAATAATAACAATCAGCAAATGTGACTATAAAACTCCACTTCACAAGGTGCTCTTTCCTTTCAAACCACAATTCCATTAGTTGCTTTCACGACAAATAGAAAAACGTCTTAACCCATTTGTATATAGAGAGCATAAAAACTGATGATAGACCGCAATATCCTAAAACATACAATTAAACAATGCAGAATCTGGTTTAAGGTAAGGTAGTAGATCACGAACCTACAATTTCCACTTCATGAGTTGACAGGATACTGAAAACCAAATCTTGGTAATTACTAACAATCAAACAGGATAATTAAAAAAAGTGGTCACTGGTGACAATTAAGACTAGGAACAATACAAACCTTGAAGGCATCTAACCCAAATTGATAAAGTCTTATTCCATTAGCCTTCAAATATTCCGAATTCACTTCTGGATATGGTTCAGGGCAGAAACATCTGAACACAATCAGAACTCAATAAAAATCAAATATTGAAAAAAAAAACAAAATGAAGAACAATAGCAATTTCGGTTACCAAAACAAAAAGAAAGCAGAAATTGAACTCTCATAACCGAGGCAAAGAGATTTTAAGAATATGAAATTGGCAGAATCAGGGAACCCAACCCTGAAAATGCCATTATCCAACATTGTGAAGTTCAAAAGAGGGACGAATATCTTGTCCCCATCTATATCAACATCAGCCCCATTTGCCATGGCAAAATTTGGCGACTGAAGACCATCGGAGAAGCTGCCGAGGGATTCTGAGCCATTAGATTCAAAATCGTACATGGCAGGGGAAAATAGATGAGGAGGAGAAAGTAGTAACCTGAGGAAAATGATGGTGGAACAAGGACCCATGACTCGCTCTGCAAGACCCATGGCAGCAAGACTCTCGGCGGTGAAGGCTTGAACGACGGACCGATGACGCGATCTGCAAGACCTACTATGGCAGCGAGACTCTCGGCGGTGAAGGCGTGAACGGCAGAGACCAAAGTGGGCGTCGAGCGGCAGATTTAAGTGGAGGAAGAGGATTCAAAAGACCTAAGATGTGAAATAATTTCTTAACGAAAGAAAAGTAGGACACATGAAAAAAACGATGGAGGGAATCTGCGAAATTTTTGGAGTTAAAAATCAAATATTGTGCGACAGAATAAATTCCGTGGCAACTTTTTTTTAAGAATTTTTTTTTTATGACAAAATTTATTTTCCGTCACAAAAAATCTTATTTTTTATGATGGAATTTGTTTTCGGTCGTAAAAAATCTCACTTTTTGCGATAGAATTTCAATTCCGTCGCAATTTTTTTTCTAAAATTTTTTTTCCTGCTAAAATTTGCGACGGAATTTGTTTTTTGTCACAAAAAATGCCACTTTTTGCGACGAAATTGAAATTCTGTCGCAATTTTTTTTTGAAATTTTTTTCTGCCAAAATTTGCGACGGAATTTGTTTTCCGTCGCAAAAAGTGACATTTTTGCGACAGAATTGAAATTCTGTCGCAAAAAGCTGAAATTTACGACGGAAAAAATTCCATCACAAATTCCATCGCAAATTCGCTCTTTTCTAGTAGTGAGTAGATGAGATAATCACTCAAATGTGTAGATTATAACTGTTACAGAAACAGAGTAGAGTAAATGCTATTGAGATTTTGCAGCGTAACAATAACTTCCGGTAGTTGGACACCTTCAATTTATATCTTTGCCATCAATGCCCGTTGTAATTTAGCCGTTGTCTCTTGGCGTAATCCTGGTAGATTAGTGAGGGTAATATGACCGTTAGCATTAAATGCTAGTGAGTTGGCCTTGGAAGGATAACCAGGCTTGACAAATATTTGGAGAGAATGTTTCTGCTTCATTCTTCAATATTCGACCATTAGAGTACAAGCAGAAAGAATGTTGAGACTCTTTATCTTCAAATAACGCTTTTCGACTGATATCTGGTATTACATTAAATGCTGCTGACATCATGAATCTGCTTTTTTATATCAGATCATTAAAACCTTTGCTGAAATTCTTCACCAATAAACTTTGAAGTATAGTTAATAATAATAATGAAGGCATTGCATAAAACAATCAAGAAAGCATAATTAGCAAGGCAGAGATTATCAGTAATCAACGAGCATGTGTGTGTGTGTGTGTGTGTGTGTGTGTGTGTGTGTGTTCTGCTAAAACCTCGAGTCAAGAATTCAACCTCGAGTTTTTACATGAACTCGAGTTACAGAAGATACCTCGAGTGTGTAAGGCAGGACTTAAGCTAGGCGGAGAGTCAAAGGGGGATTTTATCAACCTTGAGTTTTACTTACTTACCTTGAGTTTTGCCTAACACTCAAGGTTCATTATCAAACCTCGAGGTTTCATATGCATATTTGAAAATGTCGGTCAGTGAAACGCTTTGGACAAAAGAGACTCAGCCTCGAGTTAGTGTTTGAACCTCGAGTTTTGGTTCAACCTCGAGGTAACCTATCGCGCCTCGAGCTTGTCAAGAGGATCATTCAGAGAAGTTGAAGTCCAAACCTCGAGGTTAATTGGTTAACTCGAGTTTTATCAGAACCTCGAGGTTAAGTCATTTACCTCGAGGTAATGATGTAGAAAACTCAGAGTTCTGTTTAGACCGAAAAGTTCAGTTCCAATTTTTTCCTTATAATGTTAAGTCATCATCAAAACATGGAAGCTAACAGTGAGAACAAGTATAATATTCTCTAGTACAAATTTCAACTTCCATAATGTAGAGTCATTCAGAAAACAAGAATATTGGCAGCACAATAGTCAATTTCCCATGAGCGTAACATCTTTGATATAGCTTAAAATTTGACAAACCACCTCTACCCAGAAAGGTCTTCAAGTCTTCTTTCTAGTGCAACAAAAATCAGCTCCAAACTCATTGTATGTTGAGCATTATGATTAGATTAATAGAAGTTGTTCTGAACTAACGTTTTTCTGTACCATCCTGAACAGACTATGAAGTTCCAAAAATCATATCTCTCTCATTTGATCTTTGGTTTCTGTGATCTTGATGTTTTTGTACAGTTATTTGAGTTTAGTTTTATATGCTACTGATTTCAGCTCATTTCGATGTGTGGTTTGTGAGATACACCCAAATTACTGAAACTTGGTCTGCTGTGTGACGTTAATTGCTGTGTCAACTTCAGAAACTCATATTTCTTTCATATGATCTTATTTGGACTTTAATTTTTGTCAAGATGACGTATTGGATGTCTAAATGCATACAAAATTGGTTTCACCTCAATCCGATCTCTGGTTTGGGAGATATCATTGAATAACCAAACCTCGCTTAGGTGAAACGTGAAATGGAGTTGTGTAATACCCGGATAATTACTATCTGGACTATTATGTTACCATAATAAAAATATCCATTTATGATGATTATGGTCTCAAAATAGAGTATAATTAGTCTATTTTCAAAGGAAAGTACTAAGAAAAATTATGGAAAATTCAAAAAGGCATGGAATAATTATTAAAAATTTAGGAAATATATTATTCTTAATTTAGACAATTTAATAAAATATTTCCTATAAAAATAAAAAGAAGGAAAATTAAAAAGTATTTTAGAATCAAAATTGATTCTATGACTTTTAATATTTTGCATAGGGCTTAAATCATTAATGTTAATAAAATTGTTGTGAGAAAATAATTAATTCTAATTAAGAAAATTATTAGGAATTATTAAAGGATTAATTAAGTAATTTTCAGAAATTTTATAAGATTAGAGAAATTTAGGAAACATAAAAAATAAAATAAATATAGATAATAATTATTAAGGACCGAAATTTTTGGCTAATTAAATAAATAATAATGGTTAAAATATAGTCTTAAAAAGTAAAGATCAATGGTTTAGGATTTTTCAAGAATTTATGAAAGCCTAAATCCAAGTAATTAGTTATGGACCAATAGGAAAATGTTGGGAAATGAATATAAGAGAATTGAGTATTATGATAAATGAAAAAAAAAATGTATATATATATATATATATATATATATATATATATATATATATATATATATAGTGGCCGAAATTTTTAGGCCAAAAAGAAAAAATATATATATAATAATAAGGATGAAGGGAGATTTTTTAGCAAATAATAATAAAATAAGATTTAAGACATGTGGCAATTAATTAAATAATAATAAAAGTGGACAGGATAAACGAGAACGGATGGAAATAAAATCCTACATAGAAAATCGTGAACTAGGTTTCTAAAGTCAGGGTATATTGTGAACGAGAGAATTTTTATCTCGAGATGGCCAGTCTCCGAAGTCATTTCTGTAACCGACGGAGTAATTTGGAGATCCGAATAGGAAGATATTTTGTATAATTAAGGCAGATAGCCAAAAGGAAAACCGATAGAAAATAATTCCGTTGTGGGAATCTGGGGATAAGTGGGGAAAAACCAGAGTATAATGTTAATCAGTGAATTTTTGTCTCGAAGTTGGCACCGGACAACGTTATTTCTGTAGCTAGGCACGAATACCGAGGATTTTCAGCTGATAACGGAATGTCCTTAGTGGGATCAGAAACTGAGTTAAATTAGATAATTTGAAAGAGGAAGAAAAGATCTTCAGAGTGTTGTTCCCAGAATTTTAAGTTTCTACGGAATCTCGTGATTGGGGCACCGAACCGGGAATTCATCAGATAAAGCAAGAGGATAAGGCTTGATGATGCAGCTAGGATGAGGTCAGCTATTTTGTCTTCTTTTGGAGGGGGAGGTCGGCCAAAGAGAAGGAAAGGCCAAGATCATGCCACCTCAGAAAAGTGCGATCCGACGGTCCAGATTTCGTTTGACAAGGCATGAATAGTAACCAAATTTTCCCTATAAATACCCCTTGCTCCTTTCATAACTTCCACACCAAATCCACTTGAGATTTTTGAAATTTGAGAGAGAAGGAAGAAGGAGGAGTCCAGAGAAAAATCCTAGCGAAGCTCTGAGTAAGTTTTCGGTCCCTAGTCTTTAGTTAGGTAGTTCTTTCAGTAGTTATAATAGAAATGCTAGAGTAGTCTTTAATTTTTCAAGTTAGTTTAAATATCATGTTTTAGGAATAAATGTGATATTTATCTTAGAAATATGTTAGAGAAAAGATTGTAGCAAAAATTTTGAAAGCGTAAAGTCAAAACAGCGAAGCCCTGACAAAATTCCGCCAAAAAGTCAAACTAGGGGCAAAATGGTAATTTGTACCTAAAATGCCTGTTATGGTCTTAGATATTCATACTGCTGATATTATCCTTATAGGATACCCAGAATCACGAACCGCTGTTTCCGCTGTCACCGCTGTCAAATCACCGTCGTACCACCGTTAAACGTACCACAACGCTACCGAAGTGCCCGAAATAGTCAACGGAGATACGGATGCGTATTGTAACCTTAACACTTATGCTGCTCATATTCATATATATGGTAGACATGTTTATATACTGAAACTCTGTCGTGAGTTGTCAGTCATACATACAGCTTGTTATGGGTTATAGTCTTAATAACGCCGTTGGGTTTTCCTAGTGCTGAGGACACGATGGGAGATCGTGGCACTGGTTTATGTGCAGACATAGTATGAGGCTTTACATATTGCTGCGTGCTTATGTCCTGTCCATTGTTGATCATGCATCCGCTGTGTGCTTATGTATTGATGTGCTGTTATGTTGTTATGATTATTTGTTGCCTATATATGACTTATTTGAGCATAAGGTTAACTGTTACCTGAGATCCAATTGGGAATTGGATCTCAGTTGTAGCTTCAGGTTCAGGAAGATCCAGGGTAGAGGAGAGCGGCAAGTAGCCGATGTAGGCAAATTGGAAGAGCTTATATGTTTTAGTTTTTGAACTATTTAGATATTGTCTTTTTGGAATCAACAGATGACTGTATAAGGATGATTACACTATGGTTATGTACTTCTAAATATTCAGTTACTCGTTTAATCGAAATGCTCCACTCTAATCACGGTTCATTTTAAAAGGAAAAAAAAATTTCGGCATTTTCAATTGGGATGTTACAAGTTGCTAAACACACTAGCTTGCTCGAGCAACATATATGGCTTGCTTGAGCAGACCAAGTTTTGTGCTCGAGCATGGATATTTTTCTTCTCAAGTAAGGTGGAAATAAGAAGGAAAATCACTATATTCAACATGGCAACATATATGGCTTGCTTGAGCAGACCAAGTTTTGTGCTCGAGCAAGGATATTTTTCTACTCGAGTAAGGTGGAAATAAGAAGGGAAATCACTTTATTCAAAATGAAGCTTCAACTTGCTTATTATAGAGATTTGAATATTGATATTCTCATAATATTTGACAATTTTTTTTTTCAATCTCCTCTCTTGATCATTCTCTATAATTCAACTTTAGACTAACCTATATTAAACAAGTTAGTTAGTCAATGTAGGAGATGAATAGATTAGGTAAAACTTTTTGCTTTTAATAATACCATCTATATAAGACATCATCAAAATTAATTATATCCAATATATATATAAGATTACAAATTAAATCACAAGCAGAATTTTATTTTTTTCTCTCAATCATCTTCACCATCCCTACAAAAAAAATGGGTAAAAGTTACTTGTGAGTTGAATATGTTTAAACACAAATAAAAATTTAGTTAAATGTTATTATTTCATAAAGCATATATTAAAAAACGTACCAAACTATAGGTAAATTGTCATCTTCGTCGGGGAAGAAGTTCTCAAAGCTGGTGGGCTAGAACAGCTCCTCTCATAGGTAACATTATCAGCATCACCCATGTCGTAAAGGTCCTAAGGTTTTAAGTGAACCACCATACGTCGGGGAAGAAGTTCTCGAAGCTGGAGAGCTAGAACGGCTCACTCTCATAGGTAACATTATCAACATCACCCATGTTGTAAAGGTCCCGAGGCTTTAAGTGAACTACCATATGCCAATCCCTGTGCCTCTCATCGGTGACATAATAAACCTGATGGGCCTCTGAGGCAAGAATATACGGGTCATCATCTTTAGACTGACTAGTGTGAATAGGCTGGGAGAAATTCACTGATGTTATGCCTAAGTCGTTAGTCATGAGTCCCTAGGATGTTGTCGTATTCGCCCATAAACACTTGCACAACGTCACAGTGAAACGGCCCTGGTAATTTATCTTGACCACATCAAGTAGCTTTCCATAATACAAGACATCACCGAACTGCATGTCCCTGTCACTATTGCTCGCATAACTTCTCGTCCCAAATATGCCATATACACCTCGAGTTTTGGGTCAGCATTCCTTGATCTCATGAAACGGTGCAAAACTTGAAATCGTTGACATTGTATGCCGTAAATCTTTGGGCATAGTCAAGCAGGTCGAATGCGAGAGCTCTGAATTCTGGTGAGTGCGGGTTGTGGTAATTCATTATTCTCCTCCTAAACCAACCCAAGAATTCTCTAGACCTTTCTATCAATCTCAGCTGAGGTCTGTGTACAGATCCTCAGTTGACGCTTGACATGACTCCTGAATTCCCTGCAATTAAACATGTGAAGATGACCATGAAATGTGAGTAAAAATTGTAAGAAAATATAAAAGATACCATATATATGTGCGCAATCCTTACTGAAAGAACGATTCAACTTTAGTGCAATTAATTGAGACATGCCTATGTGCTTGAAGCTTCTCAAGTGTTGTCAGTTTGAAGTTCTCAATTCCACCAATTGGTTTACCAACACGAGGGATTACTAACTCTGTTGCTGATGGCTCTAGCTTTGGACAATCATCTACACAAGGCGATCAGTTGAATGACGTCTCAATGTCATCAAAGTACCTAGAACAAAAATACAAGATCTCATCCCCAATATAACCTTCTGCAATTGAACCTTCAGGCTACGCCTTATTCCTCACGTACGATTTCAGTTTCCCAAGAAACCTATAAAGTAATTAAGGAAAAATGTTGAGACATTAATGCTAAAATGTAAATGTCTGACTAGGAAGTTATCCTAAAGTAATTAATTTGAAATGAGCACCTCTCAATAGGATACATTCTCTTTTTTTTCAGGTTTGATCCTTATAAGCCGGTGGCGGATTTCATGACCGAGCAAATATTTCGTAATTTTGATCAACCTTGGGCCACATGGAAAGCGATTCCTCAGAGCCAGCGAGATGTTTGGTTCACTGAGTTATTGGTAAGTTATGTGATTTATGATTATTAATTTTTTATTCTCATCAAAATGCAAACTGATTAACTACTTGTATAATTTAGAGCACTGATTGTTTAGTATTGTTTTTCAGGGAAAGTTTAGCTGCTTGCCTGAGCATCTCCCAAATTTAAAGAAGGCTTATAACTTCAAGGGAGGCAAGTGGCTGTCTGATAAATTATATAAATTGAGACATGAAAAGGGAAAAAAACTTGGATTCAGCCGAGGTCGCAGGCCAGTTATTTAACAAGTGGGCCACCAACGAAAGATTTTTGAAGCAAAGTGAGCAAAATAAATTAAATAGGTCCCACATGGATGGACCGTCATATGCTGGCAGCAGCATTCCAGTTAGTGAGCATCGATGAAAGATTGTAAGTATACGCTATTTTCTACTTTAGCTTTCAATATTTTGTACTTAATCAATAATTAATGAATGATTATCATTTGTGTTTGCAGGCAGCGTCTGAGGAAGTTCCTGCAGATTTGATTCATTGGACCACCTTTGAGCGGACCCATACCCAGCCGGTTGAGGGTCAAGGCAAGCGTTGGATTAACGCCAAGTCCCAGCAATTCGCGGTGAGATATTAATTACATTTATTATTTGTTTCAAACAGTAACATCTTTCTTTCATTTTATATGCATTATTTGTGTTGTATGTTTGTGCTTGTAGGAGACCTATCAGCAGCTGACACAGGAGAGAGACTCACAGATTCAGAGCGACCCGTCGTCCTCTTATTCCGATAACGAGAGTATCTTCCTTCAGGCTGCAGGCGGAATGGACAAGAAGGGGAGAGTCTTCGGGATGGGTGCTTCTGCAGCCAACTGAAGTCGACTTCGAGGCACTCAACTGGCAGTAGTAGAGGTGGTCCTGAAGGTAAACTTATACTTTTGCTATCAATCGCAAACCATTACTCTCTCATTCATTTAAATGAAGTAGGACAAATAAATTGACTTCATAATGTTGGTTTTGCAAAAAGTAATAGGGTAAAGGCGTTAGAACAGACGGTGAGGGAGCAAGGCCAGATGATTAGTGAGATGCGAGCACTTCTCTAGTCCCTATTGAAGGACAAAGGCATGGGGCAGCCTCCTGGTGGTGACGACGATACTGGTGGTGACAATGACCAGACTGCTGCTGTTTAGAGTTTTTTTAAAATTTATTTTGGAACATTATATTTATAATATTTTGTTTTTGTAATGCAAACTCGTATGATGATTGTACAATTTATTTTTATGATATACAATTTATTTTTTTAATATAATTTTTTTATATTTTTTGGGATTTTTTTTTATTTTTTTAAAATAATTTTTAATTTTGCGAGGGAAAAATTTTCCCTCGCAAAATTCTTCGTTTTGGGAGGGAAAAGTTTTTTCCCTCGCAAAATATGATATTTTGCGAAGGAAATTTTGCCGCTGCAATTTTTGAATTTTGCGAGGGAAAACACATTTCCGCCGCAAATTGCGATAGAAAATTTTTCCGCCGCAAAATTAGAATTTGCGATGGAAATTTTTTCTGCCGCAAAATTGGAATTTGCGAGGGAAAATTTTGTCCTTCGCAAAATGAGAGATTTTACGAGGGCAAATTTTTCCGCCGCAAAATTTCAATTTGCGAGGGAAATGAAATTTTTCCGTCGCAAAACTGATTTGTGAGGGCTTTTTTTGCGACGGATACTTTTCCGCCGCAAACTATTTTTGCGATGGAAAATGCTTGTTTTGCGACGGAAAAATTCCGCCGCAAAAAATCAATTTTCTAGTAGTGTTGGAGATATAGGCTTTAAAGACTATTTAAAGGCCTACATATTAAATAACAATCTTCAAACTTTGTCAGGCCTTTTAGAGGCTGAGACTCAGGCCTAAGAAAAAGAGTATACATAGAGACTCAGGCTCGTTCAAGCTTTAAATCTTTATTACAGGCCTTCACCACTAATTAGTCTTTTAATAAACCCTATTAAGATTTTTGAGTGGGTTGATTAGGTTAAATTGTATATCTCAAATTAATTTTTTCTTTTGTTCTTAAATGTCTTCCCCCAGATCATTCAATCCCATCATAAATATAATACTCCTCTACTTCTCAAATGTCATTCCCTTAATTATTTCACTCTACCCCACAACAGAAGTATTTTATTTACTCGTTAAGTATATAAAAAAAAAGGAATTCATTAACTTGAAAAAAAAAGTGTTTGACAACGTGACACTTTGGAAATACTTTGAAAATAAAGGGGTGCACGTTGGATATCAAAGTCATTTACAACGTTTATGAGGAGGTGACTATTAGTGTTAAAATATTTTAGAGGTGAGTAGGGGTGGATTTAGGGGGTTAGGGGTAGCCCCCGCCCTCCTAAAATTATAGAAAAGAACCTAAATTTTTATGAAAGTATCTTTTGCCTTATAAAACTTTTATAATTTTCATTTTAGTCCCTTTATGTAAAGCTACATAGAATGACTAAAATGAAAATATTGAAATTTTATAGGGCCAAAATATAGTTTCATGATCATCTAGGTTCTGTTCTATAATTTTTGTCCCCCTAATTGCAATTCCTGGCTCCACCCCTGGAGGTGAGATAAAAGACTTTTCTATAAGGATTGGCTTACATCAATGATTATTTTTGAGCCCTTATTAGTTTGATTTAATGATGGTCGTTTTAACTGAGCTTATCAAAGAAGAAATCCATCACCACTTGCTTTTTATTGATGATATAGTTCTATTGGCTGAATCAAGGGAGGGAATTACTCTAAACTTGAGATATGGAGAAGGATTTTGGAGTCGGAGGGTTGTTATCGGAGTATGAGAAAAATATAATATATACATTGCAATTTTGATAAGAGACAAGTTAGAAGTGATGCGAGGTCAAATTGGGAAATCAAGTCATTCTGCAAGTGGCAAAGTTTAGATATTTGGGATAAATTATACAATAAGATGGTGAAATTGATAGAGTTGTTAATCATAGAAGTCAAGTTGGGTGTTATAAATGGAGAAAGGCTACTAGAGTTATTTGTGTTTGAAAAGTACATAATAAGGTAAAAGAGAAGTTTTATTGCACTGGTACAAGACTAACAATACTTATATGGTAGTGAGTGCTTGGCTTAAAAGAGACACATGAATATAAAGTGAGGGTAGTTGAGATGAGGATATTGAAAAAGATGTGTGACCACAAAAAAAAAAGATTCGTAATGATTATATATGTGAACAAGTTGGAGTCATAGGCGGAATTAGGGGGGCTAGGGGTGGCCCCTCCCCCCTAAATTACAGAAAAATACCCAATTTTTTTAGGTAATTATATTTTAGCCTATAAAAAGTTCATGATTTTCACTTTAGTCCTTTTATATAAAGTTACATGAAGGGACTAAAATAGAAATATTCAAATGTTTATAGGTTTGAAATATAATTTCCTGAAAATATGGGTTCTACTCTGTAATTTTCTCCCCTTTAAATTAAGTTTCATAAACATGTGGGTTCTATAGGATTATTTTCGCCCCCCTAATTTCAACTCCTAGTTCCGCCCCTGGTTGGAGTAGCATCTTTTGAGGAGAAAATGATAGACAATCGTTTGAGGTAATTAATACACGTACAGAGAATGCCATTCGATGCGCTAATGAGAAGGTTTGACCAAGTAGTGTAGAATCCTTTGGAAAGAGGTAGAGGGACCCAGAAGCAAACACTCAATGAGATTATAGGGCAGAATCTTTTATTTAATAATCTATTTAAATATTTGGTTTTTTATAGATTGCAATAATGTCATGCAATCTATATAACTGACTCTATCTAGTGAGATAAGACTTGGCTATTATTGTTTATTCCCGTGATTATTTCACTCTACCTGATCCTAAATATAATACTTCTCTAGTCTTGAATGTAAGAAATAATTAACTAATTTGAGTATATTAAGATTGTTAGTTAAGCTAGTTAATATTATATGTTTTTTTTACAAAACATCATAATCTTCTTCCTTAATCCCCCTCTCCCTCTCCTACTTAACTACTGTTTAAGGAATATCAATAGATTTAATTTAAGAAAAATAGATTAAAATGTGAAATAGGTCTTACATTTAGGATCAAAATCTACTTCTTAATTAGGTCTTATATTAAAGATTGGGGGAGTATATACTTAAATAATTTACAAAAATTAAAAAATTAGTTATTTATTATTAGTATAAAGGTTGCAGAAAAGATAGTTGATAAAAGTAATGAAATTAATTAGAGTGATGTTGGGAAAAATTAAATGAAGGAAAAAATATCATACTTGTAACATGGTGAATATGTGCGTATTAATTTTGTAGCATCCATAAATGATATTCTCTCTTCTTCTATTTATAAGCTTCAATTTGTTTTTTAAGGGATTTGATCCCTTTTAGAAGCTTTATTTTGGTCATGGATGATTATTCATTGCATTTTTTTCATTTTAACTTTAATTAATTATATGTCTCTCTCTTTTCATTTTTAATTAATTTTTTGTCATATCTTTTTCTTTTTATTCCCCCTTTACCCTCTCACTAAATAAGGATGTTTTGAAAAAAAAAAAAAGTTGTAATTCTTATCTATTTATTATTTTAACTAATTTTAACTAGCTCTTTAAATTGTATCACTTCTATTCTTTTTATAAATCCATTTTACCTAATTCTCACGTACCAAGAAAATTTAGTTAACTCATTAAATAAATTCTAAATTGATGTATTTTTTTAATTTTATCCTCATTTATAAATGATATTCTCATCCCTCTCTTTCTCATCTTTCTCTTTTTCCAACATGAATTAATTCATTTTCTCATTATATATCATAGAGGGCAAAATTTTACCCACTGTCATTAATTACTCTCTAAATGGACTTATAATAAGAAACAATTTTTTTTTTTAAATGAACTTATAAAAAGGACCAAAGTGATAAAATTTAGTAATTTGTAACTTATAAATAGGATTGGAGGAAGTCTTTATAACTTTGGTGAAATGGTTTGTTGGAAATAATGAATGGGTGAGTCACAAAGATCAAGTCCCACTTTGTTTGGGATTGTGGGGTTCAAGTAACAAGTGATCTTGAGCTACTAAATGGATCTAGAGGAGAAATATACTCATACAACAATGGGCATTAGAGGCAAACACAGTTTAATTCTGATGACCCTCCAGTTAAAAATGCGGATTTTATCAGACTATCGTCTGTGGAATGCGAAATTAAATTTTTATAATAAATGAGCTTACTATAAATGCTATTTTCACTTTGTCTTAATCGCAAAACTGAACGTTGGTGTGTTTTAAAAGTAAGAAACGGACTTCCTAAATCATGTTCTATGCTAAACGTACGGATATTGATGGTTTTTGAATGCCTTTAATTAATTTCCAAATGTTTTAGACTGATTTCTCTAGTCCTTTTTAATAGCTTTTAACGCTCAGAAACCTCCAATTCATTACAAGTAAGTGGCTGCCAACGTTTAGAATTTGAAGGCAATATAAAGTGTTTCAGGCCGCGGAGGTTTAATAGTTAATACCTCAGTTTTGGATTTTCGAGAACCTATTTTCTTCCTTTAAAGTTTTCTCTACCTACTTTGTTATATTATATTTCGTTTTTCTGCTCAATTTATTCTTGTACAAAGGATTCGTTTTAGTGATAGTTATATAATAGTAATTAAGAATAGTGTCCCATTAATCAGTTTTTTTTCCTTTTTTGTAAATGCTGTCAATAACAAGATCTAAATAGCATTCCAGAAGAGTTGAAAGATGTACTAAATTGCACAAGAATTTAGATCTAAAGCTAACATCATCACAATAATGATAAAATATGGGTATACGGGCCAAAATAACAGCTTCAATATTGATAACGGCACAGTATTACACAATGGAAGGCCACAAGCTAGTGGGTGTAGTCCTGGTGGCGTTTATTGTGGTAGACCTGAGGTAGTCTTCTACTTAATAATTCAAAAGTAGAAATCAAACAAACAAATATGGGAAAAGAAGACTTGAAACCAGGGTTGTGTGTGTGGGGACCATGGTGTTATGTGTGTGAATGGTCCCTTCTATGGTGCAGGCTAGGGTAGATGTGTCAAAAAAATTATTCAGTCAAGAAAAGCTGCAAGATAATATAAATAGTAGTAATTCAATATTACTCACTGTGTTTAAATTTCAAAATATTATATTTGTGGTAAGTGCTCCGTTTATCTGTGCGTTAATGTTGTTATTATTTTTTTTAAGTGCTAGGTTTATATGCTGCTTGTTATTTTTGGTCAATTTTACAAAATTCATGTATTAATCAACAAATAATAAGTTTTTCTTATTCCTATTTGCTTGAATAACTATTATCACTAGTTATTCTTTCTTTTTCCTTACAAAGCCTTTATATTACCTTTATATTATGACAAGAATTGATGTTAGGCTTTTAATGCATGATGTAATATTGTAAATAAGCTTGAAGGGCTATATATCAATTTGGATATATAGGCTTTAGAGGCTATTTAAAGGCCTACATATTAAATAACAATCTTCAAGCCTTGTCATGCCTTTTGGAGATTGAGACTCAAGCCTAAGAAAAAGAGTATACATACAGACTCAGGCTCGCTCAAGCTTTAAATCTTTATTGCAGGTGATCAGAGAAGACGCAGATCAGAGATGAGTCTGAGAATGCGATGCTTTATTCGTTTTCTTAATTGGAATTATATACATATGCTAATAAGTAAATAATCTTCTGACCTAGACAGTTCCTATAATTTAGGAATTACAATCAAGAATATAATTAGAAATTCAAAAACCATAATCTACTAACTTAATTCCTAAAATCTCTCTAACAACTTAATTAAGATAATTGCATAATATAATCTAAGGATTACAATCGGGAATATAATTACGAATTCAAAAAACCATAATCTGCTAACTTAATTCCTAAAATCTCTCTAAAAAACTTTTAAGTCCGGATATTTAAAATATGAGGTCTTAAAAGTCTTATTTTTAAGACCTCATATTTTAAAAGTCCGGTATTAAAAGTATCACCGGTGGCAGTTTTGTAAATATAAAAATAATAAGCAACTTTTAAGATCGGATATTTAAAATATGAAGTCTTAAAAGTCTTATTTTTAAGACCTCATATTTTAAAAGTTCAGTCTTAGAAGTATAATTGGTGGCGGTTTTGTAAATATAAAAATAATAAGCAACTTTTAAGACCGGATATTTAAAATATGAGGTTTTAAAATTTTTATTTTTAAGACCTCATATTTTAAAAGTCCGGTCTTAAAAGTATAACTGGTGATGGTTTTGTAAATATAAAAATAATAAGCAACTTTTAAGACCAGATATTTAAAATATGAAGTCTTAAAAGTCTTATTTTTAAGATCTCATATTTTAAAAGTTTGGCCTTAAAAGTATGACTGATAGCCGTTTTGTAAATACAAAAATAAAAAAATTTCAAGACCGGATATTTAAAATATGAGGTCTTAAAAGTCTTCCTTTTAAGACCTCATATTTTAAAAGTTCAGTCTAAAAAGTCTAAGATATGAATTTTCTCTTTTCCCGCGTGGAAAATTGAATTTCACTCTTTGAACATCTCTTCAATTCCTCTCTTCGACCTTGTAAGTCCTGCCTCACTCTTTTTAACCTTGTCTCATCTCAAGGACTTTGCTCACAAATTTTCTGATGCCGCGAAAATTGCTCTCGTGTTGTTTGCTCTCATAGTCTCTTGTTTTTGTTCTAGCTTCTCCAGGTTCACAATTTTTACTCTGTTTTCTTCGATTTATTTAATTTTTGCTTCTTCAACCTGGAAAATTATAAGATTGAAGAATCAAGATCGTTGATCATTCTGCGTTATTCTCGCTCCTTCTCTCCCTCTCCCTCTCCCTCTCCCCTATTTGGGGCTTGATGCTTTCTTAACTTGCTTTTATGAAACTGGAGCTTATGAATTTTTTATGACATAGGTAAGCATCACATTTATTGCAACTGGATTCAAGCGTTAAGAGGAAAATGATAGGAGATCCTTGCAGGTATGACTCAACTCATCCTCTTCATTTATGCTCATCAGCTGTTCATTTATCACTAACTCTTTTTTTTTTTTTTTGTAGTAATCACAGGCAAGTCAGCTAACACATGAAGATACGACTGTTGGTATTAAGAGGAGACCATTCTCTTTCAATGATGGTGGTTTGATTGAGATCTTTGAATTTTTACGGAAGAAAGGACGCTCGCGCTATCCGTGGATAGTGTGATGATCTATGGTGTCCAGTTTTTTTTATTATTTAAAGAAAGGGACTTTTAAGACCGGATTTTTATTTACATTCAGTCTTAAAAAGATTTTTAAGACCGGATATATTTTCACATCCGGTGTTAAAAGTCCTTTCTTTTTTTTGTGATAGAAAGAGACTTTTAAGACCTCATATTTTAAAAATGTAGTCTTAAAAGTTTGACGTTGAAGACCTCATATTTTAAAGGTCAAGTCTAAAAAGTATTTTTAAGACCAGTTGCATATTCAGTCTTAAAAGTAACAGACTTTTAAGACCGCTTGGAACGAGACAGGTCTCAGATCTGGTCTTACGAGATGTTTTTCGTTCGATCTTAAAATTATTTTTTGTATCGGTGATAATAAGGTAAAAGACAAGTTTTATTGCATTGGTACAAGACTAACAATACTTATATGGTAGTGAGTGCTTGGCTTAAAACAGACACATGAATATAAAGTGAGGGTAGTTGAGATGGGGATATTGAAAAATGTTAAATATGATTAGTTTTGATGATGTCTTATATAGATGCCTTTCTTAAAAGCAAAAAGATTGAGTAATATATTTATCTCATCCATTGATGAATTCTTGAATTGAATGTAGAATCAAAGGTGTAAAGCTCAATCATGAAGAAGATCAATGAGGTCGAGGATATAGATGAGGATAAGGAAAAGGAAGAGAAGAAAAAGAAGAAGAGAAGAGATTGAAGAAGAAAGAACTTTGAATGGAATATCCTTATTCAAGATCAGCCCAAGTTCATTTATGAAGGATAATCAAGATGGAAGATGGAAGAATTTGATAAATGAAATGAGAATATCTTTATCCAAGAACAGCTAGATATGTCTATGGAGATTGCTTAAGGGAAGAAGAAAGAAAGCATAGAGTTGTGAAGAATGACCAAGTGAAGAGATTGAAGAAAAGGAAGATCTTGTCAAAAAGAATAAGAAAAATCAATTTACAAGGTCTTGGATTGATATCATAAGTCTTCACAATCAAATGGATGTTGGGGAGAGTCAATTCAGAGTTTAAGACAGTGAAAATCAGGTTCTAGAAGAGAATACTCGAGTTTCTAGGTCAAAACTCTGAGTATACAAGCTTACTGCAGAAATTGGCTTCTGGATGAGAAAACTGGAGTTTAGAAAACTCCGGTCTGGGAGTCAAAGAGTCAAAATTTGAGTTTGGGAGTCAATACTCGAGTATGGAACTTATATACTCGAGTTTGGGGTGTTCTTAGCTTCTCTAGCGTCTCTGGACCCGACAAAACTTGAGTTTCCAGTTCTTTTAAGCAACTCTGTTGATCTCTGTTTCACGATCAAAATGGGCGAGCTCTGGTAAATCGATGATATCTCCTAAATCAGACATCGGATTAAGGTGAAATCAAATTTGGCTGAAACTAGACACTCAATACGTCATCTTGATAGAGTTTCAAGTCTAAAGAAGATCAGATGAGAGAGCTTTAAATTTCCAAAGTTGGATCAAATATTCATGCCACACAGCAGACCAAGCTTTAATGATTTGAGTATAACTCACAATTTACAAATCGAAATGAGTTGAAATCAGTGGCATATGAAAGAAGACTCATAAGGTTTTCCATCAATACTTGATTCAACAAAAATGAAGATCAGACCAGAGAGATACAGCCTTTGAAAGTTGACTGATTGTTCAAGACGTTGCAAAAACGTTAGTCAAGAACAAGGCTTCATTCATTGGATCATAACAGATGAAATCCAATGATCTTTGAGCTGAATCTTGTTGCATTGGAAAGAAGGACCAAGGAGCTGTATGAGGACAATTGGTTTGCTAAATTAGAGGCTATATCAAGTCAGAAAGCAACCAAGGGCCAGAACAACTTGAATACTCGAGTTTACGAATGAATACTCGAGTATAGCTCAGACAGAGAGCTATGAACGTGAGAGAATCTTCAATACTCGAGTATAAATCAGATAGAGATGAATCTGAAGTAATGCTACGAGCTCAATACTCGAGTTTCCAATTCAATACTCGAGTTTCCATCTATGCTTCAGAAAAATTACCGTTGCGAAAATCCTGAATCTGATCTAGATCATCCAGATCCTTACCCAAATGATTTGTAAAACTTCTTAACATCATTTACATTATTTGTGGACATATTTCAGATGATCAAACAAAGGATTACATGAAGATCTAGTTGTTGAGCTGTCAAGTCCAAAAAGCAGAAAATAACGGCTAGTTTCTCTAACTGTCATATTCTCAACGTCTCCATTTACAACGGCTCAATTCTTCAACGTTCAGATCATCTTCATCTATAAATAGAACCAGATTCAAAACGCAAGAAGATGATGAAGTAAGCTCACATTGTTATAATGCCAAAATTCTGAATCCCCTACTCTCTGTTTTTCAATGTCTCATAGTTTATCTTAAAGAGAGTGAAATCACTTGTAATACACTTCAGTGTTTATCATAATCACTTCTTAGAGAGAAGATACGTTGTAAACCATTCTATTTTTTGAGAGATACTCAAGATTGGGTTATCTTGAGTGGGAAATTGAATGTATCCCTTGAGTTGTGAGCGAGAGCCTCTGTGAGAGATTGTAAAGGCTGCACATGTGCCTGGACAAACTTGTGGAGTGTAAAGGCTTGTCTCTTGTGCCTGGTTAAACAAGGAGATAATGGAAATCTCAAGTGGAGCTTGAGGACTGGACGTAGGTCAAGGATTGGACCGAACCAGTATAAATCAGAGTTTGCAATTTTCTTCCTTAATCTCTTTTAATTCCAACATATATGTTTGAATGATTGTCTAAACCTTTATCAATCTTTATTATCATTCAAACTGATTTTAAGGAGTTGCGAAAAGCTTTTAAAAGCTTGAAAGTTTTTATCTTCACTCAATTCACCCCCCTCTTAGGTTCAACCAGGTTTTTCAAAAAAGATGTGTGGCAACAAAAAAAAAAGATTCATAATGATTATATATGTGAATGAGTTGGAGTAGTATCTTTTGAGGAGAAAATGATAGACAATCGTTTGAGGTAATTAATACACGTACAGAATGCCATTCGATGCGCTAATGAGAAGGTTTGACCAAGTAGTGTAAAATCCTTTGGAAAGAGGTAGAGGGACCCAGAAGCAAACACTCAATGAGGTTATAGGGCAGAATCTTTTATTTAATAATCTATTTAAATATTTGATTTTTTATAGAGCACAATAATGTCATGCAATCTATGTAACCGATCCTATCTAGTGAGATAAGACTTGGCTGTTATTGTTTATTCCCCCGATTATTTCACTCTACCTGATCCTAAATATAATACTTCTCTAGTCTTTAATGTAAGAAATAACTAACTAATTTGAGTATATTAAGATTGTTAGTTAAGCTAGTTAATATTATATGTTTTTTTTTTTACAAAACATCATAATCTTCTTCCTTAATCCCCCCTCTCCCTCTCCTACTTAACTACTGTTTAAGGAATATCAATAGGTTTAATTTAAGAAGAATAGATTAAAATGTGAAATAGGTCTTACATTTAGGATCAAAATCTACTTATTAATTAGGTCTTATATTAAAGATTGGGGGAGTATATACTTAAATAATTTACAAAAATTAAGAAATTAGTTATTTATTATTAGTATAAAGGTTGCAGAAAAGATAGTTGATAAAAGTAATGAAATTAATTAGAGTGATATGTTGGGAAAAATTAAACGAAGGAAAAAATAACATACTTGTAACATGGTGAATATGTGCCTATTAAATTTGTATCATCCATAAATGATATTCTCTCTTCTTCGATTTATAAGATTCATTTTTTTAAAGGGCTTTGATCCTTTTTAGAAGCTTTATTTTGGTCATGGATCATTGCATTTTTTCATTTTAACTTTAATTAATTATATGTCTCTCTCCTTTCATTTTTTTATTAATTTTTTGTCGTATCTTTTTCTTTTTATTCCCCTTTTACCCTCTCACTAAATAAGGATGTTTTGAAAAAAAAAGTTGTAATTCTTACCTATTTATTATTTTAACCAATTTTAACTAGCTCTTTAAATTGTATCACTCCTATTCTTTTTATAAATCCATTTTACTTAATTCTCACGTACCAAGAAAATTTAGTTAACTCATTAAATAGATTCTAAATTGATGTATTTTTTCCATTTTATCCTCATTTATAAATGATATTCTCAACCCTCTCTTTCTCATCTTTCTCTCTTTCCAACATGAATTAATTCATTTTCTCATTACATATCATAGAGGGCAAAATTGTACCACTGTCATTAATTACTCTCTAAACGGACTTATAATAAGAAACATTTTTTTTTAAAAAAAAAACGAACTTATAAAAAGGACCAAAGCGATAAAATTTAGTAATTTGTAACTTATAAATAGGATTGGAGGAAGTCTTTATAATTTTGGTGAAATGGTTTGTTGGAAATAATGAATGGGTGAGTCACAAAGATCAAGTCCCACTTTGTTTGGGATTGTGGGGTTCAAGTAACAAGTGATCTTGAGCTACTAAATGGATCTAGAGGAGGAATAGACTCATACAACAATGGGCATTAGAGGCAAACACAGTTGAATTCTGATGACCCTCCAGTTAAAAATGCGGATTTTACTAGACTATTGTTTGTGGAATGCGAAATGAAATTTTTAGAATAAATGAGCTTACTAAAAATGGCATTTTCACTTTGTTTTAATAGCAAAAGTGAACGTTGGTGTGTTTTAAAAGTAAGAAACCGACTTCCTAAATCATGTTCTATGCTAAACGTACGGATATTAATGGTTTTTGAATGCCTTTAATTTCCAAATGTTTTAGACTGATTTCTCTACTCCTTTTTAATAGCTTTTAACTCTCAGAAACCTCCAATTCATTACAATTAAGTGGCTGCCAACGTTTAGAATTTGAAGGCAATATAAAGTGTTTCAGGCCGCGAAGGTTTAATAGTTAATACTCCCTTCGGTCTTAATTATAAGACATAGTTGATTTTTTTGGAGAAATTAAGGAAGCTAATTAAATTACTTTATAGTGTTTTGATTTTTATTTTTTTCTTCAAACTAATTTGTTTGACTAATAAACTAACATATAATTTAAGAATTCACAACATATAAAATAATTAAGTAACTTATTTAGCTTCTTTAATCCCTTCAAAAAAGTCAACTTTGTCTTATAATTAGGACTGGAGGTAGTACCTCAGTTTTGGATTTTCGAGCGCCTATTTTCTTCCTTTAAAGTTTTCTCTACCTACTTTGTTATATTATATTTCGTTTTTCTGGTCAATTTATTCTTGTAAAAAGGATTCATTTTAGTGATAGTTATATAATAGTTCTTAAAAATAGTGTCCTTAAACACAACTTGAGTTAATCAGTTTTTCTTGTAAATGCTGTCACCAACAAGATCTAAATAGCATTCCAGAAGATTTGAAAGATGTACTAAATTGCACAAGAATTTAGATCTCAAGCCAATATCGTCACAATAATGATAAAATATGGGTATACGGGCCAAAATAACAGCTTCAATATTGATAACGGCGCAGTATTACACAATGGCAGGCCACAAGCTTGTGGGTGTAGTCCTAATTGCGTTTATTGTGGTAGACCCGAGGTAGTCTTCTACTTAATAATTCAAAAGTAGAAATCAAACAAACAAATATGGGAAAAGAAGACTTGAAACCAAGGTGTTGTGTGTGTGGGGACCATGGTGTTATGTGTGTGAATGGTCCCTTCTATGGTGCAGGCTAGGGTAGATGTGTCAAAAAAAAAAATTATTCAGTCAAGAAAAGTTGCAAGAGAATATAAATAGTAGTAATTTAATATTGGGTTAAGGTGCAAAATTGCCAACGAACTATTGACTCAGGAGCAATTTCGCCAATAAACTCTCTAGTGGACCAAAATTACTAACAAACTCTTGGATCAGGAGCAATTTCGCCAACGTCGTTAATTGAGCTTGACGCCGTTAATCTGCCTTCACGCAAAAATTATAGAATAGGACCAAAATGTTTATGAAACTATATTTAAGCCCCAAAAAATTTAAATTTTTTTATTTTAATCCCTCCACGTACTTTATATGGAGGGACTAAAGTGAAAATTATAAAAATTTTATGGGCCGGAAGATAATTTTCTAAAATTTTGGGTTCTTTTATGTAATTTTTGTGGGGTCATCCCTATCGCCAAAATCCGCACCTGGTTATAGGCTTTTTGTTTTAAACTTAGCCTGACCTGGCCTGTGGCCTATTAAGGAGGCCTGTAATTTTAAAAATTTTGTAATCAGCCTAACAAACCACAGGGCTCACTTCTAAACAAGCCTAATTCAAACCGAGCAAAAACATAATTACTTTAAACAGGCCAAAAACAGACCTACTTTAAATAGGATGTTAGATGTGGGTCTGTTTTCGGTCTGTTTAAAGTAGGTCTATTTTCACCCTGTTTGAAGTAGGCTTGTTTTGATATGAGACTTGTGGTTTGTTAGGCTGCTTACAAAATTTTTAAAATTTCAAGCCTCCTTAATAGGCCACAGGCCAGGCTAAAGCCGAAAAAAAGGCCTGTAACCAGCGACGGATTTTGAGGGGTAGGGATAGCCCCGCAAAAATTACAAAAAAAAACCCCAAATTTTAGAAAATTATCTTGCGACCCAAATTTTTTTATAATTTTCACTTTAGTCCCTCCATATAAAGTACATGGAGTGACTAAAATAAAAATTTTTAAATTTTTTGTGGCTTAAATATAGTTTCATAAACATATGGGTCATATTCTATAATTTTTGCATGAAGGCAGATTAATGGCGTCAAGCTCAATTAACGGTGTTGGTGAAATTGCTCCTGTTTTAACAGTTTGTGTAACACCTCAAATTCCATGCTTGAAAATCATATCAATTGACACTTAGTTTTAGGAAAATCAACAGAGTTTGAGGTGCTACAACTCCAAGTACTATGGAAACGAAAAGCATGCACTAATATTTGGACAATGAGTATCTGATATAAAATGCCCAGACATATGATGATGCCTGACATAAGCTGGTACATTAAAATATCCCGAAAGATTATTCAAGTGATACAATTACAGAGACATAAATACAGTTCTTTGATAAATCAACTTTATAATTAGACCTATGGCTTGGAATTCTACGCAGTTAATCAAACAAATTGGCCAGATCGGTGTTTAGTCTAATGGGAGTCTCCCCGTCTTTCACGGTGACTTGTGACAACCCATTGACAACCCTTTCTTAGTTTAAGCACCAATTGGTTTGAAATAACTTTATCGAATTCATGCCATGGACTAACCTTCTTCAAACTCTATTCTTGATCGGTGCCTCTTCACGGCTCCATTTACATCATCTGTATCGCTTACTCAAATCCAGTATTCTTCCTTGAACCTTTACTCAAATCTGAGATTCAATACACATTGAATCTCAGGTAACAGTTAACCTCATATGAAAAGTATAAACAATATATGATAGATAATCACAACATACATTTAGCATTTATCATATATGCACAACAATCCATAGCTAAATGAATACAAATACTCATGATTCAATCAATCATATCAAAGTCATACAAGTCATAGGAGAGTTAAAGTTACAGTACGCAAACATACCTTTCACCACGTAGTTACCAATACGTCCGTCCTTTGAATCCGACCCCTACCTTTACGAGTATCCTATAATGTTACCGTCGGATTATTTCCTTTTCCATATGATATACCATATCACTTGAAATAAAATCCTAAGGGTTATTTTTACCTCCTTTGACCTTTTTAGCCTTAAAGGATTTAATATTCTGATTTTACCCTTACATTTCCTTAAAAACGAAATGCTGGATTTTCTGGGTAGATTTTTTAACAACTTTGAAAAATCATAACTAATTCTACAAAACTCGAAATGAGGATCTGTAAAATTCTCTGAAATCCTTAAGATGTCTATTTTTAACGAAAAATATTCATGTTCACCTAGAATTAGTGAGTCATTCCCAGTTTTTTACGTTTCTCAATGTTGCCTAGATTTTATTTCAGTAAAAATAGCTTAATTTCAAAAATCTGTATCTCCTTCCACAGAGCTTGAAAAATTACAAATTTTATATCAAAAGAAAGCCCTGGATGTCTAATTTCTTTCTGGAAAGTTTCATGATTTTTAAAGATCATTTACTATTTAAAATAATTCCCACAACGTGACTGACTCTAGAAAAACTGAAATCTGGGAATTTTCTCAATCTTTCACAATATTATTCCTCTGATCTCAAAAATCATTTCTCATCTTGTTTTCACTTTAATTTTCGTTTTAAACCCATTAGAGACCTTAAAACATGTATAGAAATTTACTTTACAATTTCTTGAATTAAACTACAATTCTACCAAAGATCTATAAGCTAGAGCTTAAGAACTTACCTCTTGAAGTTATTACTCCTTCTTCTTCTTGCTCCTATCTTGCCTTAACCTCTATTTTGATTTAAGTTTTGGTGTGAAGAATGAAGAGGAATTCAAGCTCTATTTATAGAGTCTTGAGTCTCAACTTCTTTTCAAAAATCACATGATAAACCAACTACCCATCTACCATAAATATGTCTATCTACTTGTTCATCTACCATACAAAAGTTCATCTACTAAAACTCATCTTCCAATCAAATATCACATGTAAATCTACCTTCATCTACCATACACATGTCCCTCTACCCATCTACCAATCAAATATCATATTTATATTAATTTCTTAATAAAATTTGGAAGAAAATAAATTATATTTCTTTGAGACACATATTTATCTTTGTATTTTGCCAATTTATCCATAAATTATAAAATTTATGAGAATTGGAAAATTAGGGTATTACAGTTTGTTGGTAATTTTGGTCCATTAAAGAGTTTATTAGCGAAATTGCTCCTGAGCTAATAGTTCGTTGGCAATTTTGCACCTTAACCCTTTAATATTACTAACTGTGTTTAAATTTAAAAATATTAGATTTGTGGTAAGTGCTCCATTTATCTGTACGTTAATGTTATATATTGATTATATATATATATATATATATATATATTTTTTTTTTTTGATGTTTTAAAACTCCAAATATTCACTGCTAAAAAAACATATGTATTGAGTTAAGATCCTTTTTATATTTAAAAAAAATTGAAAAGTGTCTAATTCTTTTTTTTTTCCTAAAAAAATAAATTATCATCATTTTAGAGTGATTTTCTTTGCTTCGTTGATATTACCTACTGCCTCTTATCACTATTAGAAGGCTTGAATTTGTGGTAAGTAGTGCTCCGTTTATCTGTATGTGTGTTTTTTTATTTATTTTGATCAAGGGTTTTCTCTTGAGATTTAAGGGCAAAGTATTTTCATATTTCTTAATAAGCGCACGTCCTGTGATTTAAACTAGTGTTATCCTCTTTACTGGTGTGAGAACCCATATCACCTCAACCAACCACTTTTGGTTCCATTTATCTGTGTGTTAGTGTTATATTTTAATAATATGGTTGATGTTTTGAAACTCCAAATATTCATTGCTAAAAAAACTCCAAATATTGCATTGAGTTAAGATGCCTATTATATTAAAAAAATTGAAAATGTCTAATATTTTTTCTGTAAAATAAATTATCATCACTTCAGATTGATTTAGTTTGCTTCTTTGCTATAATCTACTCTCTCTTATCCTTATAAGTTGTTAATATATATTAGAAAATTCGAAAAAAATATTTTTTAAATAAATATAAGTTGAAAGATATTTATTATATTAAGTATCTTTTTTCCATATATAACATTAGTATGACATTTTAAAAAAATACTATGATGTTAAAATTTATTATAATTAATAAAGATAATGGTGAAAAGTGTTAAAATTTAGGGAAAATTATAATGAAGGACCTAGAAGAAAAAATATTTAATGAGAAGGACCATAAAAATTGTAATTACTTAGAAGGACCAAATATAATAATATAAATAAAAATTACTAAATTGTCCTTAATCAAACCTTCTATATTATCTTTTGCATTCATAATTACAAAAAAAAAGTAAAATTAAAAGTAAAATGGCTCGTTATTTACATATAATATCATTGTACATTCTTGTTTTCAGGTTTCAAACTTATGTAAAATCAATATATTTCTTAATTAAATACGGTTCAAACTAATATTTTTTAATTTTTTAACAAGTTGAATATTCATATAATCATCAGATCATTTAATTAACAAATATATGATCAAGTTTTCATATTTATATTGTTAACTATTAATGTTGATAACCATTAAATTCTTTTTATAAAAATAAAAACTAAACTCATTTCATTTTTTTAAGGATATAATAGATTATTTATATTTTTTAAATTTAATTATCATTAAATGAATTTTTTAACCCACATAAATTTTTCTATAATAAAAATAATTAAATCATATAATTTTTTTTCTTTAACATATACAATAAATTATAAAACACCTTGAGTTTTATTAAAATGATATAATAATTTTTTTAATTAGGAAAATGGTTTATTTTAGCAAATTATAATTTTGAAAAAAAAATTGAAGAATGTGAATTTCTTTTTCATAGATATATCTGTACAATTTCTGAAAAATGAAACTTGAGAAAAATTTTATTTAATTTACTGAAATTTAAAATTTTATGTTAGTTTCAAAATAGAGTGGGAGAAAATGTAGGAAGGAATGAAAAAGATTCTATAAGGGTAGTTTAGTATTATTAATTTTATATTCTTGTATTTGGTCTTTCTAAATAATTATAATTTTTATGGTCCTTCTAACAAAATATTTTTTCTTGTAGGTCCTTCATTCTAATTTTCTCTATAATTTTTGAATGATGATCCTATTTATAATTCATTTCCAACATATTTTGCATATAGCATGAAAAATCTTAAAACTCACCAGCTTTGCCTCAAAATTTAATTACTTTTTAATTTTATCCCTGTTTAATAATATACCTCATGAAAACAAAGTCAGCATAATTACATGAAGGGTAAAATTACATATTCATATAAAAAAATTTAATAATGTGACTTATAATAGGACTGGAATAAACATTTTCTCCCCACCTTATATATAGCTAGGATCAATGAAGTATGTAACTGACTAGCTTTCAACTCATTTTGTTAATATGTGTCATCAGGTCTGTAATATATGTCACTTGCAATCACTTAAATGAAATCTAGGAAAAAGCAGTTTGGGCAAAAAAAAAATCAAGAAAAAACATTTAATTCATTAAATCTATCTTAAATTATAAGAAGTTTCCAACTTTGCCCCAATTAAATAAGGTTTTTGAAGAGAGAAAGCTACTATTGATATGCGCACATATAATGCTTAATGAATAACGGTTACAACGAATAAATGTTATATATGTGAAGGCAAAGTTCGCACAAGAATATATAAGGCTAAAATCTAACCGTTAATTATGTGTAAAGTCATGTATTTGCTAAGAAAATTATGGTTCTTAGAAGCAACCACTATGTAACACATTCAAACGATTTGTCTTCACAACTTTATATCAACAACAAAAACAAGTATATAGTTGTTATAATAATTAACCATTAAGAATTATTCCTAATTACTTACCTTTTTTTAAGAATATTTAACGGTTAAAAATGATAACCATTATATATAAGAATGCAAGATTTTGGGGGAAAAATATATTTGATAACATTTGACAATTTTTACAATGAACTACTATATATTCTTTAAGAATACTTAATAATAAAAAAAATTATTTGACAATTCATTATGGTTCTTTACACATAACCGTGAGGTATTATTCAATATAAATAAAGGTAGGATTTTAAAATATATCATATATACAAGGGTAGGATCCTAAAAAATATAATTTAATAATACATTACGGTTTCTCAGACAAGAAACATTAAGTATTCTTTAATATAAGTAAAAATGAGATTCTAAAATATATATATTATATATAAGGAATCCTCCATTAAAAAAGAAAAAAAAACCAATACTTTACAGTTCTTTACAAAGAATTGTGAAGTATTCTTTAATATAAACAATGGTGGGAATATTAAAGATATCAAATATAAGAAGAGGAGATCTATAAAAATTTATTTAACAATACAATAAGGTTATTCATTCAAAAATATTAAGTAGTTTAACCATACATTATAGTTTATCACAAAGAAGAGTTAAGTATTCTAAAATTTGAACAAATGTGGGTTTTTGAAAAATACCAAATATAAAAAAGTGGGATTCTTAAAAAAAATATTTAATTATACATTAATGCTCTTGACTAAGAACAACTTAGTATTCTATAATAAAAAGGGAGGATTTTGAAAAAATTCTATTTGATGCAACTCTTTAAATTCATTCTCAAGTGTTTTTTAAGCTTCTCTAGTAGGTTTTATACTCTTTTATTCTTAAGTTTTATTATGGTGCTGTAAGTCTTGTTCTTCACCACCATCATTGACCTTCACTATACAACTCCTTCCTCTCATGATTCTTCTTGTAGGTGTTGGCTTATGTTCCGTTTTGATCCTGATCATTTTGGGACATTACAATCTCGTCCTAAAAAAATAAAAAATTCAGGATGGTAAGGGACACGTGATGGGCTTTGTCTTGTCCCAAAATCATGTTGTCATTAGTTTAATATATATAATATATCTATAATTTTTTTATTTTTTTTATCAGAATATCTAATATTTTTATTAAATATATAACTACTATCTTTTTTTGATGACTGTTAGCTATATAAAAAAATATTATCAAATAACATTTTTTTAGACAAAGTTTAGTCATATAAATGATGTTATCATATATTGGTTATATCTTTAACACTACAAAAAGAAAACACTCAATTTCAGGCAGAATTTGTCGAGAAATTTTTTTCCATGGCAGAGTTTCTCAGAAATTATTCCAGCAGAATTTTTCTAAGGTTGAATTCTGTGGCAAAATTTCCCACGAAATTTTATCACAAATTCTGAGGCTAATTAAAATTAAAATGTATTTAATTTTATATTAAAAATAATATCTATAAAATAATATTATTTAGAAATTAAAATATCGTTATTTATTATTATTATATTCATAAATTTAATCTTAATTATTACAATTATATTATTATTTGTTAATATTATATTAAAATTTTCTACTAAAATAATATTTATGAAATTAGTTATTATCTAAATTAAAAATAAATATTATTTATTTAATAATATTTTTATATTTTATATTAAAATAGTATTTATAATATTACATTATTTGTTATTAAGTAATTTTGATTAAAAAAATAATCCATTTTTTAAAAGAATAACTAAAAATATACTTATAAGAATATTTATGAAATATTTAAAATTTTTTGAATTTTAAATTAATTAATAATAAATATATATTTAATTTATTATTATTTTTAATAATACTATAAGCATGATAATATTATATATATAATATTTTGTAATAATATAATACAGTTTCATTTCGATACAACTAGCAAAGGTGCACAAGGGCACCGGGAGCATGAGGTTGCAGGTTCGAATAGGAGGTGGTGTATTTTCAAGCGCACGCACACTATGAGGAGTGACATATGGTGGCCGTAATTTTGTATTCAAAAATTAAAGAAATAAATTTGCAACGGAATCGCTTTGGAAAAGTTGCATTCCTTAGCAAATTACATAAAAAATTCAGTGTGTGTGTGTGTGTTTTTTTTTTTTTTGCTCAAGAGATATTCCTCATTAATAGATAACGAACTAGATACAAAGTTATCTAAACATACCAGCAACAACAATACAAGACAAAGCTAACAGCAAGAGACAGAAACCAGAAAGGAAAGATTAATAGACATAACCAGACATAAAACAAACAAACAAAATGAGGAATAAATAGCTAGACCCCAGATGGAACAGAGCCGGTATGAGGAGCCGTGCCTTCAGCAATTTCGCCTCCTGGATGTCCGAGATTAGAAGAAAACGCAGAGCAAGTGTTGGTCTGATGACCCACTCAATCGGGTACACCTCTTTATAAGCATCAGCTGCAAGAAGATCAGCTACACGAATCCCCCTCCTAGGGGTGAAGCAAACAGAAAACCCAACCTTGGACTCCATCAAGTAAATAATATAAAAAACAATACTCCTACACTGCCAGTCGATTGCATCAGGAGCTGAATCTGCGACACACATGAGGAAAGAGACTCCCACTACCTCAAGAAGGATCTGGAGAGGGAGAGGAAAGGCTCGCACCAGAGGCGAGAGGCAACCATCGACGCATATCGAGATCCGGTGGAGAACATAGGACGACCGGTGTCGAAGAAGATGGAGGCTCGCCGCAAAGCGTCCCAAGGCCGATCTGAGAAAAGCAACTCCAAAATACTCCGATACTACCTTCATATGATTCTCCGAGCCCCGATCTATAGATCTACACCGTTGTGGCTCAAAAAGGAGCTCGCCTGTGGCAAGGCCACCGCCGGCGAGAGGGAAGACCAAATGTTGCAGACGCGGAAGGACGAGAGCGCGAGAGCCCCGCAAAATATGTTGGCAGAGAGGAAATAACAAACAAAAACATGTGATATATTAATGTGTTTTTTTTTCACTATAAAACAAAATACTATAAATATTTAAGAAAACCCTTAGAATCACTGGCACGATATCACCATCTCCATTCACTCTCTCAGTCTCTCTTGCACATGCTTGCCTAATTCTCTACAAAATACTATAAATATTTATGATCCATCATTACTCTTATTAAATTTAAATTCTAATTATTTCTTATTTTTTTATTATTCTAATTATATTTGTATTATATATTTTCAATTATCTAGGTTTAGTGTCCAACACATACCCATATATTTTAGTTTTTACAGGTCCAAAAAAAAAGAAAAAGATGATGTTCTATATCCTTAAAATAAATAAATAAATGTGACATTCTGGTCCTGTCCTGGTGTGAATGGGTCGAGAATGGGACAATTTTACTGTACCATATCCTTTTGCAAGACTGGACACATAATAGGTCTATCATGTCCTTGTCCCATCCAATCCCTTGAACACTCATAATTCTTCCTTGTGTGAGATTCTTTTAAAAAAAAAATTAACATTTTTTGTTTCATTCTTTTTATATAACAAGAGCTCGCTATTTGATGTTCAAAGTCACCATATATGATTACAATATCTAATTTGATGATAACCATTGGTTTGAAGATTAAAATAAAGAAAATAAGGCAAGAGAAAACAGAGAATATGGGGAAAAAATGATGAGATAAATTGCTGAATTTTTGATTTTTGAGTATCTTACATTTCTAGATATTTAGTTAGAAACCCAAACTATAGGTTGAAATGAGGTTTCATGAATTAGGTTCGAAGGTTTACTCAAGTTTTTATATTTGTCAGTTTTTACTATATTCTGATTTTCTAAGTTATATTCCAAAAGTTTTTTTTATACATATATTTGCTTATTTTTATTTTATATATTCTTCTTTTTATAGTTATATTATCCTTTTGTACTTAAAATATGTGACAAGAACTCTTAGAACGCCTTGTCCAAAAAAAAAAAAAGAACTCTTAGAACGCACAAACATGTGATCTATGGATAATCTATAACAAAGGCATTGGAGAATATTGTGGAATTATTTATCAATTTATTTTCTTTTAGAATTCAAAATATTATAAGATAATGTCTTAGTGTGAGAGTGTTGAAAGTATTAATTTGTTTTAAATTGTATGATATTTTGTATTGAATTTTGAATCATAAAATTTTTTAATCAAAACACTCCTATCACTAGTGGTCCCAGTTTTACAATACTTTTCGAGGATAAAAATCAGTCCTCCTGGTGCATAACTAATGAGGTGAAAATCTACCAGCTGGACCATGTTTTCGAGGATATGTGTGCTGATTTCTTCAGGCTTGATATTAGAAGTTGGTTGTCTTTAATCATTCAATCTCCTTCTCTTGACATTTCCTAGAAAATTGGGGTATGCATCACCTGCTCGAAGCTCTGGGAAGTCCGCAATCAAAGAATCTTTACTGCTGCATGTTTTACTGTACCTGGAATTTTGGCTCATGTTAAGTCCATAGTTGTTCATACTCAATTTAGCTTTTCTTTATTCAAGCTCATTTTGTGATGTTCCTGCTCATACGTGTACACTCTTTTGACCATTATTAATGGAATTCCCTTTTCAATCAAAAAAAAAAAAAAAAAGAAAGAGGTGAAAACCTTGAAGAGCATTGAGACGTTTATTTGCAAGGGGCTTCATTACAACTCCAATCAACATACACTAAAATGCATCGACTTCTCTCCTCTTCTCTTAATATCCGCTCCTCTCATTTTCTTTAGAACAGTGCCGTATTGGCACAAAAAGGGCATCTAGTCCTTTTCTCTTTTTCTTTTTTAAATATTTCAGGTATTGACAGGTACTAAAAAAATACTTTAGGATACTGATCAATATTAAAAATAAATACTTCATGATCTTAAAAAATTATTTCAGGATATTGATTGGTACTAAAGAGATACTTTAGGATACTGGCTGATACTAAAAATATACTTTAAGATACTTACTGATACTGAAAAAAAATACTTCATTATCTTAAAAAATTATTTTAGAGTCTTGAACAAATATTTCAAGGTACTAATGGGTAGTAAAAGAATACTTATGGATACTGACAGAAAAAAATAGTTCAAATGATCTTTTCAAGATCATGATCATTTGAAGTATTCTTTTAAATACTAGTTAGTATATTGAAGTATCCTTTTAGTATCTTTCGGTACCTTGAAATATTTTTTTTTTTAAAAAAAACAGCAGCTTCCTTTTTCCTTTTTGCACCAAAATAACGCGGTTTTGAGAAAAAAGGAAGGGAGCAATTATATTAAAGGAAGAGGAGAAAAGCCGGTTTCAAATGAACCGGCCATTTCCTATCCATTTCTATAATAACTCTTCTAAAGCCTCAATCCCAAGAAAGCTGAAGGCCATGTAAACAACCTCATAACTCTATTGTTAGTTCAAGCCAGTCCTTTTTGGGTCACATTTCGGCATATACAAAATCATTGTAACACTATTCAGACCCAAAAATCATCTCTACATTTAGCCCACTTCTGACCCAACTTCATTAGAATTTAGAAGAGAGTGGTTTTGTAATTTAGCATGCCTCAAACCCAAACTACCCCCTCTTATTTGACTTGCAAACTTCTTCATTTGTTTTCCTTCTCTCCTCTGTTCACCCCCATAAGAAATTTCTCTTATGTTTACCAAGCACGTCGCATGGTGTAGTTTGGAATTGCTCAAGTCAAAGATGAAATTAATGTCGATCTACCAGCTGCTAAAGAGATAAAACATGCCTTCCACTTAGATAATCTGGTCTTCACCTTGTCAATAACCCCTTGAAAGGTATCTTTACAAACTCTTTGATGATGCAAAGGCACGCCAAGATATTTCCCAAGATCCACCATAGCTTAATTCGCTGCAGCTAGTGTGATTCATGATAGAGTTTAATGGTGTTATTCTATTGTCCTCCAACTAAACATTATCCATCTTGGTCAACATAGTGCCAAGGTCACTCATCGATCATATCCTCCATCCCTTCATCAACATTATTCAGCTCATTATTGCAACTAGCCCACTTTGGATTGGGACATGGGCATTAAAGAACACGTATGGGATTATTAATTCAGCTTGTGTAACACCCCAATTTTCAAAAGCGGAATATTTTTTTTTATCAAAATCATTTTAAATCATCAGAGTAGAGCATTTGAGCGGAAGAGTAACTGATATATATTCAAAGTGCCAATCGTAGTGTGTCTGGCTGATTACAACAACGGTACAGTAACCGAGTATTTCAAAAGTGATGTACAATAACAAAAGGAAGGCTCTTGCCGGAACGTCAAAAGGAAGTCTTCTGCCAAGTCTTCTATGTGTCCTACTTGCGCCTCTCCTCGGTCCTCGGTTCCCTCGATCCTGAGGCTATGTTAAGAGCTGAGGTTCAATGCCCATTGGACCTCAGGTAACGGTTAACCTCATGTTCACCTATGCAATATACGAACAAACAAATATACAACAAGTGTAACCCTATTATCACGTAGCCCCCCTTGGTGAATGTGTGGCACTTAGCTAATACATGGCACTTAGCAAGCATTTGGCACTTAGCCACTATGTATCCCAATAGCACATAAGCCCCTTGGCAGATGTGTGGCACTTAGCAACGTGAACATATCAACAATGCATAACACATAGCAGAGCTATTAATTACCATATATATAAGCATAACTTACACATAGCACATATACACATACAGTAAACATCAGAGTTAGTGTTACAGTACGCGAACGTACCTTTGTTGTCGAGTTACGATATGTTTTGACGGTCAGAATGCGGTCACAAATATCCTATAAGGATAATATTGTATTTATTAATTCACAAACAATATCCTAAAAGATATTTTGGCCACTACTGACCATATTACCGTTGGTAGATTTATTTCTTTAATTATTTCCATAAAATTTGGGAAAAAATGCTGATGCAGCATTTCTAGGCAGAATTTCACCTAACTTCGAAAAATCATAACTAATTCTAGAAAAATCGAAACGAGGATCCGTAAAATTTCTCAGAATCCTTAAGATCTCTATTTTCGAGGAACAATACTGGAACTCACCCAGAATTCAAGAATAATTCCCAGTTTCAACGTTTCTCAATGTTGCCTAGATTTTGTTCCAGTAAAAATGGCTTAACTTCAAAAATTCATATCTCCTTGACCAGAGATCAAAACGTCACATATTTTATATATTTGGAAAGCCCTACATGTCTACTTTATAACTGGAAAGTTTCATTATTTTTAAAGCTCATTTGATACATCAAATACCAGCCTCTTTGTTTGCTGCCAGCACAGGATTCAAAACTGGAAATTTTACAATTTTCACAATCTTGATCCATTGATTTCAAAACTTATTCCCTAACATGTTTTCAATCTAATTTTCATTTTAAACACATTAAAGATCTTAAAAACATGTAAATAACTCTACTTTATAATTTCCTAGATTAAACTACAATTTTACTAAGAACTTATAAAAAACTAAAGACTAGAACTTAAGAACTAGAGCTTACCTCTTGAAGACTCTTGAACTCCTTCCTCCTTCTTGCTTCACTTTCCTCTTAAACTCTTCAATCTTTGGTATGAGTTTGGTGTGAAGAGAAATGGAGAGGGAAGCCCTCTATTTATAGCCAAATATCAATGACACAAAGGGTAATTTTAATAGAGTTCCAACTTGGCTTCCTTTTTCATAACCATAGGATTCAACTTGCATCATAAGTAGTTCCATATCCACCCTCCACCTAGGTTGCAAGTTTTTCACTTCTTTGGCAAGTGGATGAGGTCATTTTGATGACACACTTGAGTGCTTAAGTGTCCCTAAATTTTTAGAAAACTTGTGGATTAAGTTGCTTAAGTTGCATGTGCTTTAATCCATAAAAATCTGATTCTTATCCCTTGGTCCAGCAGCTGCACGAAATTTTTGGCTATTGGGAGGTGATTTAATGTATTCAATTTATGCTAATAATATTTTGTATTTAATCCTCCAATTGGTTTATTTAATTTCAAGAGGATTTAGCTTAATTTCTTAAGATAATATCTTAAAATACTAGGCTCACAAAACTCCACCATGTCCTAGTTGTCATTGTTGATTTTTGGGGCACAATTAATTAGCTTAATCATATGCTTAATCCCCTTCTTTATTGCTAATATGATCAAGGCTAATTGGATTGCTAATTAATCCAAGTTATTTAAGCATTATTAGCAATTAACTCCTCATCAATTAATTTCTTCTTTATTCATGTCCAAACAATTAGCCATTAATTATTTAATTAATTACTTACTAATTGTTGACAATTTTCTTAATTAGGATTAATTATTTTCTCACAACTATTTTACTAATATTGGTAATTTATGCACCATGCATAACATTAAAAATCATAGGGCAACTTATGTTCCCCAAAATAATATTAGATTTTACCTCATTATTTTCCAAGGAAAATAATCCCATCAATTATCTAAATTAGAGACAACATACTTTCTAATTTTTAATAAATATTTAGTTGCCTCTTAGGATTTATCATAATATTCTCAGGGTATTTTATAACTCATAACTTCACTTAGGGATTTTTAGCTTTTTTTATTCCTCCTAATTTCATGAGAAATTACCTTAGGAAATAAGGTAATTATTACACTAGTTTTGAAACCACAAATTCACCTATTTCCACTAGGTATTATTTGTCAATATAATATTTCAGATAAATAATTATCCAGGTATTATAGCTTGTAAATTAAGCTGAAAAAGGATTAGAAGACTCTGAAAGCCAACATCCTTTTTCTTCACTTCACCACTACATCCTTCCTTTTAGTTCCACTGGGACCCACACTGAGGAATTATTATCATTAATTATTAATTTATTATCAGTATGTTAGTGTCCCAACTCTGTTTAAATTATTGGGCACAGAGGAATGCAATGAGTCCACATTAGGTGCCAAGCTTTTATGTGCTCATTAGGTGCTCATCCCTCTATTAGAGGGATGGGCATATTTTTTTTAAATTTTTTTATATATTGTATTTATTTATATTTAAATTATATGTTGTTTTCTGAAAAAAAAAATTCACCTAGTATCTCAAATTAATTAGTTTTCAGTCCCTACATTCAATAATATTTATCTGTAATACCAGTATCATGAAAACTAATTAATTTGAGATATTGGGTGAAATTTTTTTTTCCGGAAAGCAGCATATAATTTAAATATAAATAAATACAATATATAAAAAAATAAAAAAAAAATATGTACATCCCTCTAATAGAGAGATGAGCACCTAATGGGCACATAAAAGCTTGGCACCAAATGTGGACTCGGAATACAATATAGTATTCGATATATTGGATAGTTTGCTGGAGATATGAGGCCATAATGATTTTTTTTTTTAGCGGCTCATATATGCTTATAACCGGTCCTTATGAATTTACTATAGAAGTATTGTAACTTGAACCTTTATTTGTGATAAATTACGTTAGATTTTTTTTTTCTTGGAAAATTTAGTCTGCCTCATAGCAAATTAATTTCAATCAACTTTAAAACTTTTTGAAACTTCACAGCAACCCAATAGTCAAAATAAAATTAATTTTGTGGGTGAAAAGACAATAATACCCTTATTTTATTCTTTTATAAGAGCATTTACAAGATAAATAAAGAGAATTTTAAGACATAAAAATTAAGGGATTTGAAAGAACCTATGGAGTTAACATTTTCGTCATTTACAAGATATATATGGAAATTCACCAAATAAATATGGGCATTTGCAAGACAATAAAGATATTTACAAGATAAATAAGGAGATTCAAAAGAACCTAGAAGACAAATATAAAAATTTTCAAGACAAATATGAGTATTTACAAAACAAAAACAATTTACAAGACAAATAAAGTAAGGACATTATGGTTTTTTTATTTATCGAACCATATTTTGATGTGTTATTTTTTGAATAAATTGAGATTCTTAATGCATTTTATCGTAGTTATTGAGCTTAAAATGTCTTTCTTTTGAAAAATTAAGATTAAGAGTTGTTACGGATGTGAAATATTGGGCTCATCCAAGGTATGATTCAATAAAAGGCAACCAATTTGACAGAAGCATGACATCACATCATTTGGGCTTAGAGGCACAAGAGGCCCAACAGTCCAAACCCTAACCCTAAGGTAATCCCTATAAATAGGAGATTAAACTAACAAGGTACACACTTTGACTCTAGCTTTTATCATTCTACATACACAGAGCACACACCTCCACTCTCCTCTGGCTATAAGCCTATTTTTAACAAGCAAACTACATGGACTTTAATCCCTCTTAAGGGTATGTAGGCCCCTGGGATTTAATCTCAGGTCAAGTCCAAAATATTTTGTTCTACAACAGAACATTGGCGCCGACTGTGGAGAATCAGTAAATTTTGATTCCTACTACCAACCAAATTCAAGAAAAGCCTCAAATCCATTGATAGCAGTTGAAGGAGGGCCAAAGAAACACCTCCGCCCTGCATCTGGATCCTTCCTTCTCCATCAGTAACTCTGTAATGTCACTTTTTTATAGTTATGAGGCTCAAACACTACAAAAAAAGGTACTTTTGTAGTGGTTAAAATTGCATGTTTGTAGCGGTTTTAGCCATTACAAATGACATTAGTAGCGGTTTCCTAAACCGCTACAAAATATACCGAGGCAAGTAAATTTGTAATGGTTAAAAATTCCCGCTACTATAGACAAAACAACCGCTACTGTATCTGTAGCGGTTACGAACAACCGCCACCACAGGTGGCTGAGTTGACAACATCGTGATACTATAGTAGTGGTTCACATAACCGCTACAAAATGATATCTTCTCGCGGTTATGGAACCGCTACAAGTAGACACGAAAATTCTTCGCCAAGGATGGCGGGACAAATATTTTGAAATTAATTTGTAGCGGTTTACTAACCGCTACATAAACTGCTACAAATGTTTCCTGCCATTATTTAAGTCGTGAAATTTATTCCTGCCATTTTTTTAAACTTTTTTCCCTTTGTAGCGAATTTTAAAATAGCTACCAAGTAAACAGATTTTTTTTACAAACAATTTTTTTTTACTGCAAAAATTTTAGTTGTATTAGTAGCGGGTGTAAAACCGCTACAAAAGAATTCATTTAAAAAAATAGTCAAATATTTAATTTTAATATAAATCCATTAACCATTATATTTAATTACGTATTAGATTATGAATAATTTATATTCTGATTTGAATTATTTCTGATTTTTTTATTATAAATTTTTTTAATTAACTTTAATTTATTGTAGTTTTATTTAAATAAAATAATGTGTGTGAAAATTAAAAGAATAAAATTTCTGAAGATATATGGAATAATTTGTGTAAAAGGAAATGAAATAATGTATGAGCAAGTGTAAACAGAGAATTAATATAATCAGGGAAAAAAATAATTAAGCACACGGATGTTTAGCTAAAAAAATAAATATTGCGATCACAATCAAATTTGATCCGGGTTACCAACACTTACCTTATCAAAACACTTAATCTCCTTGAGAAAATGCAGAAGTTGGAGAGAAAAATAGTAAAAAGCGTAATAGAAAACGAAAGTGAAGTGTATTAAATGAGGTTTGATAGGGGGTTTTATATTGGTATCTACGTAGTTGTTTTGTAGCGGTTGATGCTTCGGTTTTGTAGCGGTTTTTGTTAGTAGCGGTTAATGCGTCGGTTGTTGTAGCGGTTTGTTTTTTGTAGCGATTGTTATTAAATTTGTAGCAGTTTTTAACCGCTACAAATAATTTTCTAAAATTTTCCACAATATACAAAATTACAAGGTAATCTTTTTGAAAAAAAACATATATATATATATATATATATATATATATATATATATATATATAATTTTCCACAATATACAAAATTACATATTAAATGTTTTGACAAAAAAAAAAGATTACAGATTAAAGCATAAACATAATTTTTTCTCTATCTCTCAATCTTCGTCATGATCCCTACCAAAAAAAAATTGGATAAAATGTTACTTTTTTGTTGATTATGTTGGAATACAAATAAAACTTTAATTAAATGTTATTATTTCATAAAGCGTATATTTAAAAACGTACCAAACTATAGGTAAATTGTGTTGACCATGAATGTTGTTTTGATGATAACAAACATGAGAGTTTTTGATTTAACAAAGATTGATAATTGAACCACATTAATTAACTCTCGAGAATACTAAAGCAAAGCATATGACAAATGCTCTTCTTCTTTGATTCTCAAGAATGTGCTTAAAATGTATACTTCCTCTCCTTATGTGATCATCGACAATTCTCAAGAATCAAAGGGTGATTCTCAAGAATCCAAGTATAAAGCAACAATCCTCTCTTTGTCCAATCCTAATTCTTGCTCGTTGGTTCTTGAGAATGAGAATGATTCTTGAGAATGAGATATAATGGATACATGAAATGCACACTTATCTCAACTTGTAATTCTCCAATTCTCAAGAATGATATAATCAATTCTCGAGAACCTTTAGTGAATTATAACACATACATATTCCATTTTCCATTTGCATTTGTTGATTCTTAAGAATTGAAATTTGACTCTCGAGAATCCTAAAGCAAAGAATATAACAATTGCTCTTCTTGTTAGATTCTCGAGAATCAGAAGTTCATTCTCAAGAATGAACGACTTGTGTATACTTCCTCTTATATATGATCATCGTCAATTCTCAAGAATCATGGGGTGATTCTCAAGAATCCAAGAACAAGGAAACAATCCTCCCGTCCAATTCCAATTCTTGCTCGTTAATTCTTGAGAATGGGAGTTGGAACTCTCGAGAATGAGATATGTGAGTACATGAGCCAAAGAAGTGATCACAAATCATCATCCCCTCACAGCTGTTGATTCTCAAGAATGATGTTTGAATTCTCGAGAATACCCAGAGCAAATGAAGGACACCAATAATGATTCTGAAAACCTATAACACATCCATGTTCTCTTTTCTTTTGTTGATTCTCGAGAATGAAAGGGACATTCTTGAGAATGAACAAATGGGAATAAGCTTTTTCGAATGTAACTTATATGATTTTTTTTAAGTATTGTATGACCAAGTAATGTTGTGCTTTAGGAATGTCATTGTGTATGTCAACACTTCGTCAGACTAATCCAATTGGTTCATTAATTTCTCTCTTACATAATTATATTATGTTTAATCTTTATCTAAGTATTTCGCAGATTTATCAGTAAATCCAGTTTTTAAGGAAAAGCAAATCCGACGTGTATTGAGCATTAAATGTTGACAGAAAAACAAGGCAACAATGGGAATTAGATACTGAGATAGCAGCTGTTATTCTTTTAACCAATACCTATTCTGGCTACTTCTCTGACACAAGGACAAACAACGGAAAAATCATTTAATGAGAAGCACCACTACATTTAATGAATACAACGGTCGACTGGGCTTTACGAAGGATTGAATCTAACGGAAATTCAAATAGAGATAATGGATATATTAAATGCAAGACAAGGAAGCTTGTTAAGGCGATCATATAAAAAGCCAGAACATTCAATGTGCCAACTACTAGAACACGAAGCATTCAATTCGAAATTAATTAAGTTCATTGTTCCATTAGCTTGCATTCAATATTTCTCTGTACTTCAGTGCTTAGCTTTTATCTAGTCAGTGAGGAGTGAAAATCAATTACATTGTTTGTTTATTAGTGATGCTTAAGGTTGTGGAATCTTAACTAAAGGGTGTACGATTACAATCAGTAAGGGGGAGCGAGTCTTGTGTGATTGGACTGTCGCAAGAATTACTGAGTGTGTAATTGTAATCTTGAGGATTAGTGAAATACCCATATTGTTGTGGGGACTGGAAGTAGGTCGTTTGATTTGACCAAACCAGTATAATTTATGTTGTGTCTTTTATTCCTTTTAGTTTTACTTCTTCAAATTATTCAGTGACGAAAGAAAAATCGAAATCACTTATTCACCCCCTCTAGGCGATATTCTCCTTTCAAATTGTCATCGCCGGTAGGGAAGAAATTCTCGAAGTTGGCTAGCTGGAATGGCTCACTCTCGTAGGCGACATTATCACCATCACCCATGTCGTAAAGGTCCCGAGGCTTTAAGTGAACAACCATGTGCCAATCCCTGTGCCTCTTATCGGCGACATAATAAACCTAATGGGCCTCTAAGGCTAGAATATACGGCTCATTATCTTCAGACTTACCAGTGTGAATCGGCCAGGAGAAATTCACTGATGTGATGCCTAAGCCGTCAGTCATGAGTCCCCGATACGTTGTTGTATTCGCCCACAAACACTTGAATAGCGTCACAGTGAAACGACCCTGGTAATTTATCTTGACCACATTAAGAAGCTTTCCATTATAGGGGACGTCATCGAACTGCATGTTCCCGTCAGTGCTGCTTGCATAACTCCTTGTCCTAAACGTTCCATATACACCCGAGTTTTGGGTGAGTGATCTCTGATCTCATGAAACGATGCAAAACTTGAAACCGTTGACATTGTATGCTGTAAATCTTTGGGCGTGGTCAAGCGGGCCGAGTACGAGAGCTCTGAAGTCTAGTGAGTGCGGGTTGTGGTCATTCATTATTCTCCTCCTAAACCAACCCGGGAATTCTCTGTGGACCTTTCTATCAATCTCGGCTGCTGTCTGTGTCCGGATCCTCAGTTGACGCTTGACATGACTCCTAAATTCCCTACAATTAAACATGAGAAGAAGACCAAGAGATGTGAGTGTAAAATGTAAGGAAATATAAAGGATACTTTATATCAGCTCGCATTCCTTACTGAAGGTACGGTTCAACTTTAGTGCAATTTATCAAGACATGTCTGTGTTCTTGAAGCTTCTTAAGTGCCGTCAGTTTGAAGTTCTTAGTCCCGCCAATTGGTCTACCAACACGAGGGATTAACAACTCTGTTGCTGATGACTGTGGCTCTGGCTTTGGACAATCGTCCACACGAGGCGGTCGGTTGAATGACGTCTCAATGTCATCAAAGTACCTGGAACAAAAGTACAAGACCTCATCCCCAATATAACCTTCTGTAAAACCTTCAGGCCACACCTTATTCCTCACGTATGACTTTAGTTTCCCAAGAAAGCTATAAAGTAATTAATGAAAAATGTTGAAACATTAATGCGAAAATGTGTGACAAGGTAGTAATCGTAAAGCAATTAATTTTAAATGAGTACCTCTCAATAGGATATATCCATCGGTAGTGAACCAGGCCAGTAAGCTTTGTTTCGTGGACAAGGTGTACTGTCAGGTGAACCATGATCGTGAAAAATGATGGAGGAAAGATCATCTCCAAATGGTACATTGTAATAATGATTTTCTGTTGTAGCTGGTCGAGCTCGTCTACGGTCAAAACCTTGGAACACAACCTCCTGAAGAAAGAACACAGCTCAACCAAAACGATCGACACATCAAGAGGGAGCGTATCTTTGATGGCCAGCGGAAGTAGCTGTTGCATAAGTACATGTGAGTCATGACTCTTCAGCCCAGTAACCTTTCGAGCCTGCACGTCAACACATCGCGAAATGTTGCTTGAATACCCGTCTGGAACTTTAATTTTCTTTAAAGTCACGAGGAAGATTTCCTTATTTGGTTTTGTCAGGGTAAATTTCGCTGGGTGAAATCTGTCATGCTCATTCGGCCACGCGTCTCCACGAACTCCCATCTCCCGTAAATCTTTCCTACCCTGAAGATGATCTTTTGACTTGCCAAGTTCGTTTAGAATCATGTACAACACATTGTCGCACACATTTTTCTCAATGTGCATGACATCCAGACTGTGTCGGAGCAAATTAACTTTCCACTAGGGCAGAGTAAAGAAGATGCTTATCTTCTGCCATTGTTGAGGCGCAGAACTAGAAGCCCTAACGGTCTTTGTACCTGCCTTTGCTTGATCATCTTTTTTTCCAAACTCAAACTCAATATCCTGAAGCTGCTCCATGATATCTTCACCGGATAAAACCTGAGGAGGTCCTCTTTTTTCCTGTTGCCCATTGAAGCGATTGCATTGCAACCTAAACCTGTGCATACCATCCAGAAACCTCCGATGACCCATGAAGCACCACTTACGACTGTGGGGAAGGCGCACAGAGTCAGAGTCAAAATTGCAAGCTGGACACGCAAGGCCGGTATGCACATTCCACCCGGATAATGTTCCCAGGCTAGGAAAGTCACTAATAGTCCACATCAAGGCTGCACGCATATTGAACAGTGTCTTGTCATGCGAGTCATACGTCTCGACCCCCACATTCCACAACTCGACCAACTCCGAGATCAGCGGTTGGAGGTATACATCGATGTCATTTCCCGGTGCCTTTTTTCTTGGAATGATCATAGACATAATGTAGGAGCTTTGTTTCATACACATCAAGGGGGCAAGTTGTACGGGATCAAGACAACCGGCCAAATATTGTAGCTTGTGCTGAGATTCCCAAACGGATTAAAACCATCGGTCACTAAAGCAAGACGAACATTTCTAGGGTTCGCTGCAAAATCTGGAAAGCTTGAGTCAAACGCTTTCCATGCTTGAGCATCCCGTGGATGTCTAAGTTTACCATCTTTGTTCTTGTCAGCTTCATGCCACCTCATATGCTCAGCTGTCCTGGATGACATAAACAATCTTTGTAAACGAGGCTTTAAAGGAAAGTACCTGAGAATCTTTGCGGGCTTCTTCTTCCGTCTTTTCCCCTTCCTGACAATCCTGAACCTCGAAGTGTGACACTTCTTACAAGACTCCCTACGAGCGTCCTCTCCCCAATAAAGCATATAGTCGTTCGAGCAAGCATCGATCTTTTTGTAGTTCAGGCCTAACTTGTTAATTATCTTCTTGGCCTCATAGAAGTTTGTGGGAATGTCCGCATCAGGCAACACAACTCGTATCAATTCCAGCAACATCGACATTGCCTTATCAATGATCCCATACATGCACTTGATATGGTACAACTTGATCAGGAAAGATAGTTTGGAGTATTTCCGACAACCTTGATACAACGGATGATCACTCTCATCCATTAGGCTGAAGAATTCCCGTGCTACTTCATTCTTGAAGAAAACAGGTTCTGCACCCTGAACTTCTGCCGTGAAGTTGTCGTCTTGAACACCAAATGCATCGTGGACAGCTTCATTAACCGAATCATCTTGAGCTACTTGATTTCCTACCTATGAGCTTCGAGGAAGTAGATCCCCATATCGCATACCATATTTCTCACCATGGACTCCCCAAAATGTATATTCAACCGGGAAAGGCTTGACAAAAAGATGTTCCATAGCACCTTCTCGTGTTTGCCACTTCTTAAACTTGCATTTACAACACGGACACACGATTTTGCCATTAATGCTAGTGTGGGAGAAGGCAAAATCTAAGAACATTTTCAATCCCGCTAGATATACGGGAGAATTTCGTGGCAACTTAATCCATGACTTATCCATATTTAGTGAACAAAGCTAGGATAGAATATAATTGAAGAGAAAAGGTGTAATCCTCTTCAAATGACTTTAAGTAGATTAAATGAAACATTAGTTATATTGTAGCAGTTCAAAAACTACTAGATCAACCACTACAAATAAATAAAGTACATCTAGTAGCGGTTCTTTAACCGCTACTAACTACGTAGATAGTAGCGGTTTTAAACACCGCTGCCTTAACCGCTACAATGTGTAGGCATTTAAATTTTGAATGATCCCGCCTGATGGTAGTTGCAGTTAATAGAACTGCTACAAAATGTAGGCATTTAAAGTTTTGAATGATCCCGCCTGATATTAGTAGCGGTTATTAAAACCGCTACAAAGTGTAGGCATTTAAAATTTCGAATTAACCCGCCTGATTTTAGTAGCGGTTATGGGAACCTCTACATTAACCACTACAAACGTTATTCAGTGTTTTTTATTTTTAAGGATGATCAATATTTATTTATTTTTAGACAAAAATGTATTTTGGTCTTTCTTTTTATGTAAATATAATAAACTTTATTGTTACAAACATAATTAACTTTTTTTAGATAAATATAATAAACTTGGTATATGTTAGAAGTAATATTAACGGACTAACGTAAATGACCATAAGTATTTATAAACTAATGTCATTGAAATCTAAATATTGAAATGATAATCCAAAAATCCAATCCAAATAACATAAAGAAGAAAACATAATGTCAGTGAAAATAAAAAATAGCTATTAGGAGCATGATGAGGTCTTGTCTCGGGGGGGGGGGGGCGACTTCAGCAGCAGAGGTAACAACGCCATCCTCATCGGAAGCAGGACGATCAGCAACATCAGGTCTAACAGCAGCATCACCCTCATAGATGAACGGATCTAGAGGCGGGGGAGAATCGTCCTCAATGAATGGTTGGGGAGGCGGGGGAGGTGTGAAGTGATCGTCAGGTATCAACCTGTTCAGCACACCGGCAAACCTATCCATGTAGCGACTAGGTCCATCATACCAGCGATCAAATCACTCCTGCATTCGCCTCTCCCTGGCAGCTTGCCTCGCCACTTGCGCTGCCACCTCCGCAGTAACCCCCGCAGCAACCCGCCGAGCAATAATCACCTCTAGGTCAACCAATGGTGGCATTCTCGTGCCAGAGGTTCCGGCCCAAAAGCGGAGGCCTTGCCGTACACAACCTCGGCCTGGCGCCTAGGCCCATGCCCCTAATGCGGCCAGGATGCTCGGCTGGTCTCATAGCAGCCTTTAATAGGGCCGTAGCTGCCACAGACCCTTGTGACTTCGGGGACAACGACGATTGGAGCTCTGCCTGGCTCTTCTCAATCTGGGCCTGACGCACAAATTTCATAAAATAATAATGAAAAAATTTAATTCAATTCAAATATATTAAATTACCAATACAAAAATTTTGTGTAACTTACTATGATCTGCTCTACCTCCTCAGAGGTCAGCGTCCCATCACGGTGTCTATGGGTGCGTGTGAACAACTCCCCATAGTCCGTCTGCCGGTTCTCCTCTCTAGCCTTCGCTTGCTGAAAGAATTAAAAGAATAACAAGTTTGTCAACTATTAAATTAAATGAAACTAACCAATAACTTAAATATAAAATTAAGTTTACTTTCAATTACCAGCTCACTGTAGGTTACGGCAAACATTTTGGATCCTGCCGTGTGATGAACCCTTTGATGTGCTCGACTTGCGGTGTTCCTCTGAGACAGAGCTTGCAAGGAGGAGCAAAGAAAAAGTTAAGTGAAATTATTTATTATAAATAATTAACTAATATTTAAACAATTAAATAAAGTTAAACTACTAATTAATTAAATAATTTTCCAAAAAATGTAAGGTATATATAATTGCTTTAAAGACGTACCAGTCCAGCTGGACTCCTCTTATATTGGACAAAACCTGCCCAGTCATTTGGGTCGACTCCGTCGGGGACATTCTCGATCAGCTGCTGCAGAGGAACCATCCCATCTCCATTCTTTTTGTTGTACAGACGATTCATCCGGTTCTTCCACCCATCCCTAATCTTCAGCATAGCATACCGTTTCGCGTTCCCTCCCACGTTAAACTTTTTCTATTTCGTACATAAATTATTAATTAATTAACTAAAAATAAACAAATAAATAACAATTATTATTATTATTATTATTATTATTATTATTATTATTAAGATGTAAATTTTTTTAAAGAAATACATATAACATACCTGGACAATATCTTTAAATGCATTATCCTTAGTATTTTTTGGAACACGCTTCCAACTGAAGAAGTCGAGCGGGAACAAAGCCCAATTCCCGCCGAATTCTGATAGGTACCGGTTGAAAAGGTGACCACCATTACCGACTGGCTGGTCCATCTCCGTGTTCCAGGGGACCACGACTTTTGGCCCGTCCAACAAAGTTATCCCGACAACATCAAGCGACATCCTGCTAATGTTCCCATTTGTATCTGCACAAATGAAAAACTATTTTTTACTGCTTTTAAATTTAAGGAAATGAAGTTTAAATTTAGTGAATAACTTAATTATATTTACTTTCGACATCCACTACAAATCCGGTGGAATGCGAAGACGACGATCGAGGGCTCCCTTGGTCCTACTCGTTTTCCCTCTCCAGGAACTACTGCGCTTCGCTCGTGGGCATGCCAAGATCTATCTCTTCATCTTCATCGAGGTCGCTAATCGAAAGAGTAGCGCCTCGTTCTCCTCCTACTGTCTCAAGAGTCACCGGCTCTGGGATTGGCTAACCCACGAAAAGATCCTCAAATGTCTCAGGGAGGGGAGGGGACAGAGGGATATTTGCAAGCCCACGCCCTCACCTTCGCCCTCTTGTATGGGATTTGCTGCCACTTCCTCTTATCACTTTCCTCGGGGGATCCACTCTCTTACCTCTATCACCGTTAGTCATAATGTTCAACTTTTACCGTACAAGTATACAAGTAAAAGTGAAAATGGAATGACGAGGGTAAGAGAAAAGTTAAAATGAAATCACAATTGTGAGAGAAACTGAAGTGAGTGATCGGTTAAACCGTGACATTTTGTAGCGGTTATTAGTAAGAACCACTACAAAATCTCAGCATTTTGTAGCGGTTATTTTAAACCGCTGCAGGAACCACAACCAAGTTACCTCAGTAAGCGGATAATATAGCGGTTCCTTAGAACCGCTACTTAAACCGCTACAAATGTAAGACCTTTCATATTCAGTAGCGGTTTTGCCAATAACCGCTACTAAAATGATTTTTTTAAAAAAAAAATCCAAACTAATTGATTTATTAGTTTTACTAATAAACCAATTAGTTTGGTTAAAAAAACATTTATATATATATATATATATATATATATATATATATATATATATATATATATATATATATTATTTTAAGTAAGTGTGCTTAAAATAGTCTAACAAGTCCGTGAAGATTAGGCTTTCATGTAGCCACCGATCTCTCTGAATAGGTTTACTGAATCATTTTGATCAGGGATATTTTGAAGATGGAATATCACCTAGAGGGGGGTGAATAGGTATCTAAAAGTTTAAAGGCTTAATCAAAATTTTGGGAATTAAAGTAGAATACTAGCTGAGCAGAAATTTAAAGAAGAATGGACAAAGACAATTTATCCTGGTTCGGTCTAATCCTGACCTACATCCAGTCCCCAAGAACTCCTTGGGATTTTTCACTATCTTCCCAGAATACAATTACACAACTTGGAATGATCCCTCAGACTCACTCCCCCTTACTGCTTGTAATTGTACACCCACACTTAAGGTTCCACAACCTTAAGATTTTACGACTGAATGAAATGAATGATTAACTAACTCCTCTCGAGTTGGATAACAAATGATCACTGAAGTACAGGGATATAATTGAGAGTAATGAAACTGATAAGATAATAACTCAGAGTAAATGCGCAGAGTTTCTGTTGGTGGCTGAATTGAATGCTTCTTCAATTTATAATAGCCTTCCACACTAGCCGTTGTCTTGATACAGCCATTGAGTAACCGTTAGCAGGCGAAGGCGGAGGTCACTTGACCGTTGGTATTTTGGCGTTGTCTGCTAGCAGTTTGAATTTGCAAAAGAGCTGCTTGTCTAACATTCTTATTCCTCAAGAGAATGTTTTCTTAACATAATTTGACCGTTAGAGTTCAGAAGGAATGTTGTCACTTGTGTTTTGCTTTTCATCAGATACAATAAATGCTAATGACATCATTATCTACTTTTGGTCAGAGCATAAAAATTCCTGATGTTTCCTTGATAAGATAAGCTCAAAGAAATGTGATTAGTAATAGGTATAATAATGTAATAACAGCAAAAGCAATGAATAAGATTCACATGGGTCAAATAGATACAGAAGTGATCGCATCATGTAAAAGATATATTAGATTAAAATATGTCAACCTCTAGGTTCAAACTCAACCTCGAGTTTGTATCCAACCTCGAGTTAAATCATCCAACCTCGAGGTTTATGCACGACACCGAAAGAAGCCGTGGGATCTCATTAACCTCGAGTTTGAATATGTAACCTCGAGGTTCAAAGAAAACTCGAGTTTGATTCCTAACCTCGAGGTTTATACCTGTTTAGACAATATAGAGAGAAGTTGCGCAAAGGCCCGCAACCTCGAGGTAACCAGTAAACCTCGAGGTTTTGCCAAACTTCGAGGTTCTATATGTAACCTCGAGGTTGTGCAGCAAAATGATAAGGAGGAAGTGAGCACGCAACCTCGAGGTTATGTTTTAACCTCGAGTTTTAGCTGAACCTCGAGGTAAAGAGACCAACCTCGAGATTATATCAGCAGAACTCAATTTCTCTGGTTTCTAAGCTACTATTCAGTTAAGTCATCATCAAAACATTTAACATTTATGAGAACTAACATATTTTACAGAAAGAAAGGTGGCTACAATAAAACCCAACCATCGATTACTTGTTAGACGTGATTAAGAAGAGTAGAAGTGTTTAGGCTTAAGAAATAACCAAATATGCATTGTCGCTAAAGAGCTATCTCCAGTTTCTTATAGCTACAGATATCTGCATATCTTCGTACGAAGCAGACTTGGCTCTTTTAGTGACAATGCAAATTCGGTTCTTTCTCGTTTTATATATATTTTTTCCATGTACGGTCAAGTATATATAGGTGAAATATTAGTAGCAGTTCTTCCATAAACCGCTACAAAGTTTAACAATTTGTCACGGTTTATGTAGTACTAGTATCTAAACCGCAACAAGAATGGGACCTTTGGCTTACTTGTAGCGGTTCTCTATTACAACCGCAGCAAAAGAACCGTGACAAACATATTGGCGCAAAATTTGTAGCGGTTTGTAATTATAACCGCTACAATAATACCGCAACAAAGATCCCCGCCATTTGGCTCTAAGTTGGCGCCAACTTTGTAGCGATTTTCCATGGTTAAACCGCTACAAAATAACGTTCAAACATGTGCCCATTTTGGCGGCAGTTTTCCACTACAAATTTGTAGCGGTTGTGCATATAACGGCTACAAATTCATGAATTTGTAGCGGTTCTTGTTGACCACTGCTATATAACCACTACAAAACAGGCTGTTTTTTTGTAGTGAAATCTGTTCTCTCTTATCGCCCATGCCATCCAACTTCCTCAGATATATTTATCTGAGATCTTAAATCCATGCAATAAACTTTACCATATTTAATATTTTTCGGAACACGACTTGACTTTTAGCTTGGTTTTGGGTTCCCGATGTCTATTCAACAAATGGCTTGCAGCCAAATTAGTTTATCCAAACATGATTTATCATTATGTTTGGGACATTGGATCGGGATTCCCATTTGGAAGATCTAGTCCCGTGAGTAATTCTGGGGAAAAGATTCCCGAGTACACTAGTCTGATTAAATTCAGTTATCAGTACATCATGACTTCACTCAAGTTTTAAAACTCAAATGTCAGGCTTCATATTTGAGAGCTAATCACTTATCAGGAACACTTTTTAATTTACACTTAACGGAGACATGGGAGTCTAGCGTGACTTGATGAGATGTGCATAAAAAATACAACGGTGACGGACTAGAGAAGAGAGGAGGAGAGACCGCCGGAACTGTGTTTTCATGGCAGTGAAAGTCTGTGAGTGAACCGGAGCAGAGGTGGCCGTGCAAGATTGTTTATCTTCTTAAATTGTCTTCTTTGAGAACCGGAGGAAATAGTGGAGTGACGCCATTTATGACTTCTTCCAGTATTTCTTAGAAGTTGCTCTACCTCGGTTCAACCGGGCATGACAGATTCACCGGCCAAGAGATCTACAAGAATGCAACCAGTACTTCACAAGTCAACGCCTACGCCATAGTCGGCGGCTCCAAGTAAAAGTTTCAGCACTTTATCTGTTCTTCAGACAACTTGATGCCAAGTAGAGCTGCGGGGCCAGGGAGGTCATATTCCTTATATTTAAAAATAAGGGGATACCACCTACTGGTCAATAGTTAAACCATATTTTTCTTTTCAAAAGCAACTGAATGGTGATGATAATGAGGCCAAACCCATGGGTGACGGTTCTTCCATTTTTTATCTCAGATGTACTGTTGATGAGTCAATTAACAAGGAAAACTCAGAAGTAATGATGGTCGTATGCTCCTTAGTGAGTCAGGCACAGATCACATTCTAGTGACGAACAGTGGCATATGCCAGGATAAATCTGTTGGACAATATTTTTGAATTGGATCTGAAACACGGGGAACAACAACCGATATCCCAGATCCTTTTGGGCTAGAAGTAGGTAATTCTGCAGAAATTCCAGATAGGTTTGAAGAGAAATGGTTGCTTAATGTTCATTGCATTGATACTGGAGGCCTAGAAGATAGGTTGGGTTGCAATGAGTGCAAGTGTGATCTCTATAATATAACAGTGGACAAGTATGGCCAGCCTTTAACGCTTGATTATTTAGGTGGTTTGCATTGCTACTATCATAAAACTCGATGCAGGGTAAAGGAAGGCTTTGAGGGACCAAAGAGAAGCCTTTACTTGAGATATACAGTTAAGTGGGTTGACTGGAGTGATTCGGTAGTGCTTGTTAAGATTTACATAATTGACATGACTGATACTTTGGGAAGGACTTTCTAGCATACTGCCTAAGGCACAATCAGGGATATATGGTTCTTGATTTGCGGGCGAGAATGCAATTGAGAATCTCTCAGTTTACTATTCATCTTCTTGGAACACCTATGCAGATGAGCAATTATTTTTTATTACATGGGTGCATTCAATGTTTTCGAGCTGCAAGGCTTCAATTTCGGTGGCTAAATTAAAGCCTATGACCTTGATGCATTTTTCTCATTGACAAAGATGCTGGAAGAACAAACCCTTTATTTCAGGAGCTGGGTTAGTACCAAAAATTAGATAAAATTCTTGGTGACAACAAGCATGGCCAAGTTGAAAGTAAAGGTACTATTAGCATTGTTATAATTCAAGATAATGCTAAAAAGTATATGATGTAATGCATGCTCCTACTTTGTCTCATAAGTTGCTTAGTATTGGTTAATAAATGCATAGTGGCCATTCGATTCTGCTCAATGATAACTGTCGCACTAGCAGAGATAAAAAATCTAGGCAAATTATTACTAGAGTTTCTATGTCCAAAAATATGATGTTTTCATTGGCTATTCCAATGCTTGAAAAGTATATGTTTTATAAAGGTGGACCTCAGATTAATTGAATTTAGTTGAAATCCGGGCTCCGTGTAAATTTTTGAAGGGGGACCCCAGTTAAACTGAATCTGGTTAAAATATGGGCTCCGTGTAAATTTTTGAAGGTGGACCCTGGTTAAACCGAATACGGTTAAAATCCAGGCTCAGTGTTGTGACAGTAATACTGCCAAGCCTATTAAAAATTCATATTGGAATCATTTTGCGACGGCAAATGCCGCCAAGTCTATTGAAATGATTGAATTTGGGTAAGTAAACCCATCTTCGGAAATCATATTGCGACGGCAATGCCGCAAAGTCTATTTACATGTTTGATTGACTGAATTTTGGGTAAATAAACCCGTTTTCAGAAATCATAAACCCGAAATCTCAGTGTTATACAGTTAAATCCGCGTTTCCATGATCAATTTGGAACCCGGTACAACTGAGTTTGAAGAATAGTTAAATTCGTGCTCCTTAATTGGACCCTAAACAAACTGAAAATTATACCGTTAAATCCGTGCTCCTTAATTGGATCCCGAATAAACTGAAAATTATACAGTTAAATCCGTGCTCCTTAATTGGACCCAGGATAAACGAAAAATTATATAGTTAAATCCATGCTCCTTAAATGGACCCTGGTAAACAGAAAATTGTACAGTTAAATCTGCGCTCCATAAATGGACCCCGGATAAACTAGTAAAACTTAAAAAGCTAGGGCAACACGAACCCATCTCTTACAAGATTTGTGAACAAGTTTTGTAAACGTTACAATGCATCGGAACGACAATCTGGGGTGATTTGACATTGTCATCACTGATCTTGATCAGGTTGAAATGTTTAGGTTCTTACTGGAGTCAGTTAAAACCCGAATAGGTGACGATTAGCTATCACCACAGATTATCACTTTGATTATAAATCCAAAGTGTTAAGATGATTAAATTAAATCGTCTGTATATTGAAAATCCTGATTATTAATAAGCATGCCAGTTTATTGAGATCGGCCGAACATTTAGCAGATTCTGCGTAATATATCTTGAATCTGGCCCAATCATTGAATAGAACTCTGAACATATGCTTGAGTTCGTATAATCAACTTATTGTTGGAATCAAGATACAACTCGGACATGAAGATCCAGGTTAAAAAAATCAATGCACCTCGGAAACCCAGAAAATTGGACTACCAGGCTGGGGGCAGAATGTGGACAACTGTAAAGTTGCCATGATGATATGAGAAGAGGAAATGAAAGCCCTTGTGGTGTACATGAATTTCTAAATGCTATCTTGGTTTTTTGGATGCTGTTATTGAAAAAACATGTTATCAATAACCGAGATCAAGGAAAATAATGCTATCTTGGTTTTTTGAATAGTGTTAGTCAAAAAACATGTTATCAATAACCAAGATCAAGGCAAATAAGAACGAGGAAAGAATAAAAGACAAACAAAACTGAAAACCCGGATATTTGACGTAGAATTGACCTGGACTTCACATCTAGGGGAAATTCAATTAAAACTCAAATCCGAAGTCCATCAAAACTCGGACAGAAGCTGAACAACTCAAACATGAGATTCAGATTAAATAGTCAGCGCGACTCGGAATCTCGAGCTTAGAGTATATTAACCCAGAATCTCGGGTTCGAAGAATATTAGCCCGAAATCTCGGGCTTGAAGAATATAAACCCAGAATCTTGGGGTTGAAGAATATAAACTCGAAATCTTGAGGTTAAGGTATTCAAACCTGGAATCTCAGGGTTAAAGTATCTGAACCCAGAATCTCGGGTCAGCACGTAAGAAATCCCAACAATCACGAATACCTGGTCCGGGTTAGAAAATTAATGCATCCCAGCAGCTCATAGACCTGAACTACCAGGCTGGGGGGCAACAGAGTGGACAACAAATTATTAATGGAAAATTCATGATTATCAATAATAAGAATTAATGCAAACCAGAACGAAAATCAAATTCAGATGAATATTCGAAAAGAAATCAAGCTCGAACAAGCATTCAAGTTTGACAAGAAAGAAGCGAACTGAATGATTTGCGCAAAATAGTAAGTATTTTCTATTGATTATGATTTACTTACATATTATTAAATGCAGGAACATAGACCGGGTAATTATCCCGGGAAAAATTGCTACAAAAGCAAGTAAGACAATCAGTACATCCTGGCAGCCCGGAGACCTGAACTAGCGGGCTGGGGGAAACTGTTATGGATGTGAAATATTAGGCCCATCCAAGGTATGGTCCAACAAGAGGCAACCAATATGACACAAGAATGACATCACATCATTTGGGCTTAGAGGCATAAGAGACCCAACAGTCCAAACCCTAATCCTAAGGTAATCCCTATAAATAGGAGATTAACCCAACAAGGTACACATGATCTAATTCTAGCTTTTATCATTCTGCATACACAGAGCACACACCCCCACTCCCCTCTGGCTATAAGCCAATTTTTAACAAGCGAACTACGTGGACTTTGATCCCTCTCAAGGGTACGTAAGCCCCTGGGATTTAATCTTAGGTCAAGTCCGAAATATTTTGTTCTACAACAGAACAAGAGTAAATACATTAAATTAGGCAAATTTTCCAAAATAAACCAAAAAAAAAATTGTCAGATTGGACCACTGTGCAAACATATTGTCAAAGTAAGTCATTTTGACGTGGCGCCACTGTACAGGTGGCGCCACCTAGGTGGCGTCCCATGTGGCAACGCCACCTATTTTTTTTTAAAAAAAATAAAAAATAAATTTCTATTAGCTGGAGCAGGTTTTTGACAAGGGGCGTCAGCCCCCTATCAGATTTTTTTCTTAAATTTCTTAAAAAATTATTTTATATAATATAATATGTATTATGTATTATGTATTATAAATAATATATTAATATATAATTATCATATTATATTATTAATAATATAATAATTATCATTTTTTTGCCCTTTGCTTTTGGAGTTTTTATTTTTTTGTATTTGGTTTTAATAAGAAAAATATGAATACATTTGACCAAGAAATAAAAAGTACCAGATGTGAATATTATTTCAATCAGTCTTATTATCTTATATTTACGATTGATATTTACTGCTTTACGGTTATAGCTAATGAGGGCTGAGTTCAGTGAAAAATTAATTTATTTGGTTGTAAGATAAATTATTTTTGTATAAAAAAATATAAATTATTTAAAAAAAATAGGCTATAACTAATAACATCGGATACCATATAGATAGTAGTTATTATCAGAATATATCTACTTGCTTTATATTTATTACGAGTAATTATTTGTTGTTGAGGATATAATTAATTCAGCTATGCTTGTAAATTACGGGTTTTAAAATTCTGGGAGTGGAAGATGAAACAGAGAGGTGTACGTGGTGCAAGAATGCTTATTTTTTGAAATCCTGCAAGTATGCTTATGTTTAAATGAAAAAATCACCAAAAAAAGGGAAAAAAATATTAATATATAATTATTATATTATTAATAATGTAATATGATAATTATATATTAATATATAATTATTATATTATATATAATATATAATATATATTATATTATATAAAATAATATTTTAAAAAAAATTTAAAACAAACACCCCTTGTCAAAAAAGCTGGCAAAGGAGCTAGCTAATAGAAATTTTTTTTATTTTTTATTTTTTTAAAAAAATATGTGGCGTCGTCACATGGGACACCACCTAGGTGGCATCCCACGTGGCGGCGTCGCCTGTACAGTGGCGCCACATGACATGGCGCCACACGTGGCGCCACAAAATAGCCTACTTTGACAATATGTTTGCACAGTGGTCCAATCTGATAATTTTTTTTTTTTTTGGTTTATTTTGGAAATTTTGCCCATTAAAGTAAGATTAAAAAGGGAAAAATTGTCAAAGAAATTATTATTACTCTTAATCATTGATTTTTATGAGAACATTTGATGTTAGATCAATTATTTTCATTATAGGTGCCTGAAAAGATTATATCAAATTTGAAAATGAAAGTCCAAACTCAAATTATAAAATTTTCAATTTAATCCCTCAAGCAGTTTCTTTTTGACTTTGTAGTTTAGTCCCTGGTCAAAACTAAGCTATCAGACATAGCTGAAGAAACGCGTAAAAAAAGGCAAAGCTAAGGGATATTAAAAGAACAGAGACCCGACACGGAACAGAGCAGCGTCGCGAACTAAGACCTACGCCCTGTGTCTTTATTCTTCCTCCTCACCAGCGACATCCCTTACCCTCACCGTCGCTGGTGAGTTTCGCCCATCCTTCCACCACCTTCACTCCACCGTGGTTCGACTCCCTCCTTCCTCACTCCCTCTCCATTGGTTTTCACCCTCAGTCTGCCGCCATTCTCACCTCCTTCATCGTCGGCTTCATTGGATCTCTCAACCACCATTAAGCCTCTGTCAACATCGCCACTAGAGTTCTAGAGGTAAGATTGAACCTTGAAGACCATCACTCCCTCTGTTATCAGTGTTATTGATATCGCCATTGATTTTCCTTGTGTCATTGCTGTAGGATTTGTCTCTTCTAACTATTGTGGGAGTCTTTAGCATGAACTCGTCCAATCTGAAGATTTCACTGTGTCTTCATGTCTCTCAATCCTCCTCTATCCAAATCGTGGCACTCTCTAATTTAGTGCTCAAATCCAGCCACAGTTCTTCCTCAATTTAGTTCTTAGTTGTTTAATTAATTGGTGTTCTTCAATGTCTAGTGAAGGTTTGATGGTTGGCAGTGGCTAATTTGTCTTGATCTTGGTGATGAGATTGTGTTCTTGAGCTCATTGGACAACATTAGCAGAGTTTTATCTATCTTACTATTAGCCTAGAGTTATATACTGGCTAGTTTTAGGAATTGTTGTATATGATTTTGGAATTGAGATTAATGTTAATTGTCTCGTTAGTTTGATAATTGTAATTGAGATTGAATTTTGTAGTGTGAAAAATATATATGTTTTAATTTTTTGTGGTTGCAATGAGATTATATTAATTATGTGTTATTGTCTAGTTAATATGTTTAATTTGTGCCATTGAGGGGTTGCTTAGTAGTCAAATTTAAGAAGACTTATATTGCATCATTTCAATTTTAATTGCACATTAAGTGGTTTCAAACAATATCCCAAGAGGTAGAAGTTAGCTATGGTTATATGAGCTACTATTAATTAGGAGTATTAGACTCAAGTGATATTTTGAGGTTTTCCTTATAATTACTTAATGAAGTTTAACTCCCATACTTTTTGAGTAAGGATAGTCATTTCTTCATGACCAAGAACAATTACCATTCATATTTTTAATTCATTATCATACCATTTCATACTCCATTCCATTATAAAGAAAATACCAAAAAAGTAGTAGTGTAGGATTTAATTTAGTTGATCCAAAATTGCATTCCTCTTTTAGTTTATAAATTCGAAAATCCAAAACCTATTTTCCTCTTATTTTCATTGCATGACATTTAGATTACTTAGGATTCAATAAAAGACTTCTCGAAAAGAGAGAACGATCCTAGGTTTACCTATATGTAATCCTTAGTTATTTTTTTGATTGTGAACCCTAAGGCTAAAGATAAAAAGACTTTCATCATTCACCCACAAAATTTAATTTAATTTTGACTATGGGGGTGCAGTGAAGTTTCAAACAGTTTTTGGGGTTGATTGAAATTTATATGCTACAAAGACCTAATTGAAATTTTTCATAGATTTTTTCGAATTTGCGGGATTTATTTGCAAGTAAGTCTTTTAGTTGGAATTTATAGCAAATTTTTGATGAATATTTTCTTTGTTGTTGCTCCAAAAAAATATTTAAAAAATTATATTAAACTCTAATAATTTAATATAAAATATAATAAATTAAAGGAAAAATGACAACAAGGTCCTAATTAAGAAAAATAATATCATGAAGATCACATAACTTGTCAATGATTGCTTCTTTCCTTATCATTGACAAACTATGAAATTTTTCTAATATTATTTTTCTTAATTGGGATATTGATATGATTTTACCTAAATTAAAGGACAATCCCTATAAATTATCATTTGAAATCTAAAATTTCAAAAAGTTGAGTCCACTATGCAAAATTGCAAATCCATATCGATCTCATGACCAATTAGGGATTTGTTTTTTAATAAAATGATCAAATGTCATATATTTGAAATTCCAAAAAGTTTAGTTCAATATATAAAAAAGTAAATTTTTTTAATCAATTTTTTTTTGGTAATGTTAATGCTTTTACAAAATTGCCCTTCAGTTTAAACAAAAATACAAAGCCACCCCACTGGAGCCACTGGCCGCTAGAACTCTAGCATCGATCGCTATTTTTTGGGGTCAAGAATTTTTTTTATTTTTATTTTGGGCCTCACCTTCAATCTCAAAAGATTTTTGTTATTATATTGCAAAAACATATATATTAATATGAGTAAGAGTGCCGTGTTTTAAATCAATCAATATACTTACAATGTAAATGACAACATTTATAAAAATATCTAGCATTTCTGTAACGTCATTTTTTTTACTACTTTTAACATGTTTCACAATTTGGGAAATTCAACATTTGGAGAAATAATAAATACCACAACCCCTCTCAAATATAAGAGCTATTTGAAGTCAATTGTAATCTTGGAAGACTCGAGGTGTCAGAAGCACAAACCCCTGAAGAACTCAAGGTGCCAAAGCACAAGTCCCTGAAAGAGTCAAGATGCCGAAGCATCAAATGCAAGTTCTCGAGAATAATACTAAATTAAGTTAAATAAGTCCTTGTATGATTTATTATTACTAATTATCTTTTTAACTTCTTTTTTGTTTTTTTACAAAAATATGTCCCTTTAAATAATTCTATAAGAGTTGGTTGTCACCCAAGAGGGGGTGAATTTGGTGAATAATAAAAACTTATTAGCTGTGAAAATCTTTTCACAATTTATTGAAAGTAGTTTGTATGGCAGTAATGAATTATAAAATGATAAACAATCATTCAAATATATGTGCTAGAAATATAGGAGATTAAGGAAGAAAATGTGCAAACTGAGATTTATACTGGTTCGGCCCATCTTTGACCTACGTCTAGTACCCAAGCTCCACTTGAAATTTTCAATCCACTATCAAAATAATAGATACCATTACACGCTAGGTTCTTGGATGATCCTCTCTCAGGACTCACTCCCCTTACTAGTTGTAAATGTACACTCACACTTAAAGTTCCATAACCATAAGATTTGATAATAAAATCACAAGTGATAAAATCTCTTACAGAGCATATAAATTATGAACACTGAAGTATAATGCAAATCATTTCACTCTCTGTGATGAGCTATGCATATAAGCATTGAGAATAGAGAGCGAATGGGATAAATGTTGGATGCAGAATATTAGCATTTCAACAATGCAAGTTCTCATCATCATTCTCTGTCTTGAATGTGTCTCTATTTATAAACAGTTAATATTAGTCTGTTGAGGCATTGGTCCATTCTAGAATATTACAACTATAAGTTTTAGTCCGTTGGAGAAACAACCGTTGAAGCTTCTGACGTCATCATCTACTTTTGGTAAGCTGTTTTTAATCCTTCATATAATGATTTGAAACTTATACACAAATGATATAAATAATGTTAAGAAGTAGTAAATTCCTTTTGGAATTCTTCTGAATGTTCTTGTTGACTCAGACACGGAGACTTTTCAAACAGAGGATAATTAGCTCGAGTCTATATTATCCTGGCTCGAGTTGATTCATCATTTACAAACATGGAGAATGTTTTCATTACACTGACTCAAGGCAACAAAATTCATCACTCGAGTCTGGGTTTAGGCTTGAGTCGCAAGAATCATGGCTCGATCAAGAATCAGATAATCATTTAAAAGCACAGAGGATATTTAACTCAAGGTAAATTAACGTGGCTCGAGTCAACCTCTAGACTCGAGGCAGGCAATTTAGACTCGAGTCAATCATGAATGAAAACGGTTCATAGATCGAAAACAAGATTCTAGCTCGAGTCATTAAGTGGTGGCTCAAGTCAAAAACTCTTCTCAAAACAGCTTCCTCTCTATCTGACTTTCGCTTGAGTTAGACAAGCCTTGACTCGAGGTAAGAGCTCATCAAAATTGGTTGCTCCCAAATTATATGAAACAATTGATAAGTCTAGATTCATATGGAATTGGTTTCACTTTATTTGGTTGTAAATAATGTGAGCTATATCCAGAAAACCGAGCCTTTACTGAAATGGTTCCAGAATTTCTAGAGTCAACTTTTGAAGGTCATATCTCCCTGTTATGCACTTCATTTTTGTTGGTTCAACTCTTGATGGAACGCATTTTGATTCTTCTTTCATATGCCACCAATTTCAGCTCATTCCTTATGTGTAGTTTGTGAATTACACTCAAAACATCGAAGCTTGGTTTGCTGTGTGGCATAAATTTCATTTCCAACTTCCAAAATTCATAGCTCTCTCATATAAACTTCTTTGGACTTGAAATTTGTCATGATGATGCATTAGATGTCTAGTTTCATAAAAATTTGGTTTCACCTTAATCTGATCTCTGCTTTTGAAGGTATCATCAAATTACCAAACCTCACCTAAACTGAACGTTAAACATAGGTAAATAGAGTTGCTGAAAATCACTATTGACTCAAGTTACCATTTACTGGCTTGAGTCAAAAACCCCTCTCCATATGCCAAACTCTCGGGTTTCCTGTTGGCTCGAGTTTTGACTTCCTAGAGCTTGGTTTTGTTTGTTTTAACTCTGATTTGAGTCATTCCAACTTCCATTTGATCGTGAACACTTCTAGAATCAATCTAAGAACTTGTATAATGATTTTCTCATTCCATTCAATAAGTTCTTCTTTCTTTCTTCTCTTTTATTGATCTTTCTCCATTGTTTAAACTTCATATCTATATTAATATATAAGGATTAATCAAAATAGAAGATAAATGTAGTATGCAAGCTTTTTGCTCTGGATAATGACATTAATATAAGACATCATCAAAACTAATCATAACCAATAATAAGTACTACTTATGGCTTCCCCTTTTTACATTTGGGACGCCGAAAGTGAAATACATCAACCACCATACTGCGTTAGTTTTTGTAGTAGGGACATTGAAAGGTTTTCTTTTTTTTAAAAAAAGTAGCTTCATATTTTTAATTGCCCAGCAATTAAACCCTACAAATACTATTGACCAGATCATCATAAACCACAATGTTTAGATCACCATAAACCAAAGTGTCATTATAGTAAAGAAACATACATCGCTAGCTAATAAAAAAGGTAACTACTACCATTACGTACAAGAATCGCCACAAAGTGTCAAAAAGTTGTCTACACAACTACTAAGTAATAGAAAAGTAAACTTTATTCATCTATGTGTTGAAGAAGAAGTCCAGCCAAAAGGTTTCGAATCCAATTGATGTCTTTCTCTAAGTAGGCTTCGTCATGACCAAAAATCTATAAATTGGAAAATAAGGTATGAGATAAATCAATCAAGTGAATGAATGAATTAAGAATTCAGCTACAACACCAAAAATATTATCATTTGAAAATGAAGGAGCGATTACCTTATCAAATTTGTAGTAACTTTGCTCTTAATGATGTTATACATATAAAATATAATATAGTATTCACACTCAGTGCTTTTTGATTGTCGAGGGCACACTCCTATAAGAAAAGGGCTTTTAGACCACCTTATTTAGACCAGATTATAGAGGATCGGGTGTAAAAAGTATGACCTGTAACATCATGATTTATGCTTTACTAAAATCCCTATATATTACGAATATGCAATAAAATGTTGAAATTAAATATTTAATACAATGCCAAGATTTAATATCTATTGTGACATTAATAATCTATTGATTACTCCTAAGTCACTTTTGACAAGAAAAATGAATGTTTGTCACTTAGATAAATTAGGGCATAATGACAATAAAACTATGACATATGACCTTACGCACTTAGGGAATAAAATTTAACACATGTGAATTCTATAAGGGAACATATATTTTAGTCAACAAAAGGGCAGGGGAGGAAAAATGAAGACTTGAACATGCATTCCACATTGATAAGGATCCTAACCGATCTTGTGTATTTCTTGTGATTTGATGTAAAAAAGGCTTGATCTTAGTTTTCTTCAGTTTAAAATGGTTTTTTCATATTTGTCTTGGGACATAGAGTCATGGAGCTCTAAGGGGTCATGCTGCCCAAAATAAAATCCAACGTGATCAAAGACCAAAAGGCCAAGAACTAAGACAAACCAAAGCTAAAAATCATGACCTTATAAAAAGAGGTTTTTCTTGTTTTTGTGGTCATTTTTGGCCTGAACCAAAACTCAAGGGAGAAAAATTAGCTTTTGGTGAACGGTGAAAAGCTCACTGGCGACGGTGATGTCCCCGGAGAGGAGTATTGTTGTAGACAAAGGTGAAGGTTTTCTTCCACAGCGCCTCACGTCTTATTCCTCACACTCCCAGCAAAATGTCGAGTCTGTCTCTTTAATATCCCTCATCTCCATCAATAAATTAGGTCAACTGACTCCCTTGGTCAAAAGCACATTTTGACCAAGGGACTAAAGTGAAAGAATCAAAAGTTTTTGAGAGGGACTAAAGTGTGACTTTTCAAAATATTTTTGGGGTATAACTGTGACTTCCAAAACATTTGGGTTATTTTTTGTAATTTTATCCTGGCTCCTTTTCTTTCTTGATTCCCAAGTTTCAAAAATTGTAGGCCCTTTTTGTAATTTCCCCCAATATTCAAAATATTAATTATGTCCCTCAAAGTCTTCGTTTTCTTCCAAAACACATACAATGCAAAATTAAACACAATATAGCATCAAAAATCCAAGAAATCATTTGTATGAATAATTAATAGATTATGACCATTTTTCCTCTAATTTCACTTTATTCAATACAAATGTCTCTAACTCAAATTAATGCTTAATCATGCAATAATGTCCCAGAAAATGCATTAAAAATCCCAAATTTACAATGAAAAAAATCATATAAAAATATGGTTAAATGAAAAGCCAGATGTTTAAAAAGTCTATAGAGTTGTATGTGACTAAGGCGATATCGTCTATGAATGGTGAGTTAGCAAAATTGTTGGGAGCGCTCTTTCTTCATTTGTGATGTTACACCGTGTAGGTGGAGTATCATCGCTTATAATTCCTAACACCTTTGCTTCCATCATCTATTGTCAGACGCATTGGACTTTGGTATGTTATTTCTTACAAGAATATCCGTCATTCTTTCTGCTTTGCCACCAAGCATAACTAGGGTAGTTGTTATGCTTGTATCATGAGCTTTGTCAGTATTATTTCTAATACGTGTTGTTACCTACCAACCTTGTTAGTCCATAGTGTCAGGAGTCCCTAATGATTGCATATGTGGGATGAGTGTGGTTAGAAACCACTTGAAGGATGAGAAGTAGAGGTGATTTTCAAGAAGAGTGAATTAATTTGCTCCCGCAAGTTTGAATTGTCATGACGCATGGCATTATTTTCCTCTTCCAAGTGTTAAAGTCATTCCACTATTGTGCAGCCTATCTTGCCTGGGAGGAAATTTGTTGGGTTTGTTCCTACATCAAAACTATTAGTTCTTCAAGACGCTGTTAAAGATTGGTAGGAGCATTCGTCATGGTAATGGTAAATAATTCAAAAAAAAACAAATAATCTCCCCCTAAAAGTCAATAAAAGAAATCGTTATATTAGTTTTCGAGCCCACACGGTTGATGCCAAATTGTAGAACCAAAATTCTATTTTAAAGATTTTGTAGTGTTCGCCCACAACATAGAATTTTAGTATGATATAAAATATAAAATACAAAGTGATTACAAGATTAATGAGTACATTAGTAATTTTATGAAATTTCAAATTAATATCTCAAGGCTGATATGGAAATGGGGTGGTGATATTGGAGTCATTGAATTGTCCTTTTGAAATTTTAAATGTATTTTGTTGGGATTTTCCATATGTTAAATTGTGGTTTAAAAAAATGGTTATGTTAAATTACAAGAACAAAGGAAAGAAAAACTTTTAAACCAAAATATTAAGTCTTCCCAAAGCTTGTGACGACAGCCCTTTGGAGCCGTTATTTCATCAGAGTTAACGCGTACGGGGATCGAGGCGATTTGGACGACTTGATTTCGGAATAAAAGTTTTTGAAATTAACTTAGTTTGAAAATATACGGATAAATTTTTCATGGTTCGATTTTATCCAATAGTTGGATGTTAATACAGTAATCCAAAATAAGCGAATGATAAATGTTAAAGTACAATTTATTTTCTCCTATTTTTCTCCAAAAGTTTCAGCCACTATAATCCTTACAGCTGCTTCTTGCCTTTTAATCCCGAACCACTACCTGTGTCTTTCATGTGGTCTGAAGTCCAAATGAATGGACCCCAGGGTAACAGTTAATCTTATATACATGTATAAAAGTATAAATGACATATTAGCACATGTTAAAGCATGGAAGCATTTACAATAACCGTAACCGCAGTTAACGGCCAAGGACCGCAGCCTTTGTTTAGGACACGCAGCCCCATGAGACTGCAGCCTCAAATCCATAGCTAGGTAAATATAACATGTAACAAGTAAATCAACCAGCATACATGATCAGCTAATTAATTCATAAACACTTACATACATGCTTAATAGATTAGAATTACCCACCTCGATCTTGAATCCTTAACTCTTCGTCTGGTAGGTGTTGGGATCAGGTGAGGCGTCTATGAATTTCCTATAAATGTTTATCATCGTCATTAGTCACTTAATCGCATCGCAACACAACTAACAACGCGGATTACTCTTAGGGAATCAAAAGTAATTAAAACCCTAAAAATTCCCCTTATTGATAATACCCTTATTTATTAATTAATAATAACTCTCATTTATTATTAATTAATAATCCTCATATATTTCCTTTACTCTTTATTAATTAATAATAATCCTCATTTATTATTAATTAATAATTCTTATATATTTCCTTTTCATTCACTTCAGTCGGTTATTCTGTATTCGATATTCTTTTACAATTAGCAATTTAGGTGACTATTCTAAGACTTATCAGAAACTGACCTTTAATTTCCACGGGTATTTGGGAAATTCGTAACTTGGTCTATATAACTCTAAATGGAGTGATTCCAATTTCTATTTATTCCTTGATAAGTCTACTTTTATAAATTAAAGTCACCAAGTTGATTTATAACTGAGAAAAATTCCAAAATTTTGAAAACTTAAACACTATCCAATCTTGGAATAGAAACTTACCAGTTTTCATAGCTCAACTTCAAAAATTCATATCTAGAGTTCTAGGCATCAGATTTAGGTGGTTCAAAATTCTATGAACTCCTTTTTTTTTTTTTTTGTTCTTTGGGGAATGCTAGCCCTCGAACCCGCACCCCTACTGCTTTAAAGCATGGCTTTAAACCACAAAAGCACGAGATGGCTAGCAAATTCTATGAACTCCTTGATAAGTCTAGTTTCTATGAAAATTGGTTTCATTATGTTATCACATGTCATTCATTCCCATATTTCAAAATTGTAGTCTCTATTCAAAAACAGTTTCAGATTGGTAACCCATTTTCCAAAATTCACAACTATTTGTATACTTATCGAAATGCAACGAATTACCTATCAAATTAAAGCTCTATGTGTCTACTACACATATGTAAAATTTCATAATTTTATAACTTCATTTGCTTGGACAAAAAGTCAACGTCATTTGCTACCTCCAGAAATAACACCAAAACGTTTTGGATTTTGACTCATCTTTCAAAAATCATATCTTGAGCTGCAAACCTCTGATTGAGGTGAACCAAAGCTCATTTTAAATTTTAGCATGTCTACTAAATGTCCATAAAATTTCAGGGTCAAAAAAGATCGTTTTCCCTGGTTGCACCTTGCTCAGAGATTACTGTTTCAGCTTTACAAACACAGAGTTTCAACATGCAGAAGCTTCAACGTTTTTCCTTCCTCTTTTATTCCATCTGCCTCACTTTATATATATATATGATACACCTAAGTACTTGACAGTAAACTTTTGTATCTATATATATTCCTAAGTTTCTTCATTCTTCCTTTCCAAACCGAAATTTCCAGATATGATCTTATCGTTCCTACACCACTTGTTTCTTTATGTACATGAATATAACATGACAGCAAGCCACGGTTTTCTTTCCTTCCAGCGTTACTATATGTATGTATGCATATGGTTCTGATGAACTTGCATCTGTATCTTGTTTCTTTTCTGCTTTGCGTGATCTGCTGCCTTGTTTTGAGACTGATACATTGGGTTGAATAAATATGGGCTGGGTGTGTGTGTTCCAGCTCCCTTTTGAGCCTTACACGATGGGCCAAGAAGTAGCTCATTGGGCTGATCCATTTGCTGCACATGTTGGACCGATAAGGATGAAGATGGAATGTCTTATTGCTTCTGCGTTTTGGATGAAAGCTGAAGCATTTGATATACATTTTTTTTTTATATATATATAAGAAAGTTTTGGAGAGGTTCGACACCAGTCCCCTACCAAGGCCAGGGCACGGCCCCGGGCTCTATTAGTACTTACTGGGGACTTACGAGATCGCCTATTAAAAGAGTCCTAGCAACGGCAGAGGGGATCGAATCCACGTCTCAAGGGAGTAATCTTGAATCCATTATCATCTGTGCCAACTCTACTTGATATACATATTCATAGATCTATCTCCTCTCATTCTATTGTTGTCACGTGGGCTAATATATGGGCCATGAAAAAAAACAATAGGCTTTTGTTTTGCAATTATGTCTTCTATTTTATTTTATTTTCCCAAATCTAATTGCAACATTAATTAAATGATAGGAATAAATCCTTATTTTCATATTTTCATTTAAGGATCTTTTTTTCATTAATTTATTTTGATAATGAAATATCATCTCCAAAAATATTTAGGTCAAAACTTATTTTTTAACCAATTATCCTTAATTTTAAGAAAATATGCCTTAATTTTAAATTCCAAATTTTAAAATTTGTTAAGATTCAATTTTTCATAATTAATCCTTAATTCCTAAAATCTAAAATTTGAGATGTTACAAGCTTAACTGAAAGGAAAAAAAAAAAAGAAGAAGAAGAAGAAGGGTTCAATCCTTTTCCGTTGTTCAATCCTTTTCCGTGTGTTGCTGCTGGATTTTCTGCTTCCGTTCCCAATTTTGCTGCCAGGTTCCCAGCCTCATGTTCACTATCTTCCTCCTCACATCCACAAAACACAATCTCTCTCATATATTCGCATATACGACACAAACTGTTTCTATTTTACAGACCTAGCACCTTTCTCTCTTCAAATTTATTCTCTCTCTAATCCACATACAGGCATTGAGATTATGCATCCATGGCTTCCAAATCTTCGCCTTTTGCACCTCCCAATCTTCACTTCCTAAGCCCTAAATTCTCTTCTTTCCCTTTGAGATCACTTTCTTCACTCCCCTTCTCTTTGAATGCACATCACTCTCTTTCTGCTGATGCCACTGCCCCTTGCCGGTGCGTTAATCTGGCCTCTAGGTCTTCGTCACTGTCCAATGACTCCGTTAACCAGGGATGGGACTCGATGCTCCAAGATTTAGTTAGAAATGACATTTAAGCGGTTCGATTCTTACGTGAATTCTCTTCGGGATGAGGCTCTGGGTGTGTGGAACACTGCCACTGTGGCTGAAAAGGATGGCTCGGAAAAGGAGAATCGTGAACCCGAAGATGAAGAATGGGATTGGAATCGATGGCGCAGGAATTTTCAGGATATTGATGAGCAGAAACGTCCTGTCTTAATTCTCAAGGTGCATTTGGAATTAGTAATTTAGGCGTGTAATTAAATAGTGATGTGTAGTTCATTTTATTTTGTTTCTTCGTGGTTCCTAAGCAAGTGTTAGCTCAACTTATAGTTTCTTTGATTCGGAAGAATGGAATCAAGCCTGAGGCTTTATCTGATGATAATTTATTATAAGCACTTTAAAGATTTTATACGCGATGTAATTTAGCTGAAAATTGTGAGTTCAATTAATTAGACAAGGATATGCAAGAAGAGTGGAGGTGAGAGGGAGGACGACAGTATTATAATTTTCCAAGTGATTATTTTAACAACAATCGTGTTAAGGTCTAGAGAAAGTTTTGTCGCTTTAGTCGCAAATCACTTGTTATTCAGAAGACGTGGTTGACATAAAGTAATAATTTTCTTGAATGTCCAGATCAAACAAGCTATTATTGATTTTAATTTCCTGTTCTTGTTTACTGCTTATACTATTAAACTAGATTGTTATCTGCTCTTAATGTAGCATTAGGTCCCGTACTTGTTATTTCTTGTTTATTATGAGACGATGTAGCTTTGAAACATTTCTCTTGTATAGCTTATGAAATGTCATAGATGAATTAGAATGTAGTTTTGGTGAAAAACCAAAAAATGGTCATGGCATTGTTGTTGTAATCATGTTTTGTTTTTTCTTAAAGGAGTTTTATGGTGCTATAAGGGTGACTAAATAGTGTTGCATATATGAACATAACTTCATAGCTAGGAGCTCTACTAAACTAAACTAGCAATGATGTGACCCACTAATTGATCTTTCATTTTGGAGGCATTTTAATTAATGCAAAAATTGTTTTGTTCTAAACAGTCTCAGATAAGCCGTGCTATGTGCATGGAGGATTTTGAACATGCTGCTAGGCTTAAGGTTGCAATTTCTACTATAGCTACCCATGACAGTGTTGGAAGAGTGATATCTCATCTAAATGTAAGAATTCAGACACATGCAATGCTTTTTAGACAAGAAATATTTCTTTACTTGTTTTTAAAATGTCATGTTTTCTTGATAGTGAGCTTTTATTAATTTTTATTTAAATTTTTTTTTTTCCAGAAAGCCATAGAGGAAGAATGGTACATGAATCCAGCTTTTCTTAGAGATAAAGCTGGTGCTGGACTTGTGAGTTCTCGTAAAATGTGTTGCATGAAAATTTTCATGAATAACTTTTGCCTTTTGGTCAATATGCAATTTCATGGGGTGAACTTAGTAATGCTAGCATCTGTCCATCAATTGCTATTACTTAAGTTGGAATAGTTTGCGTGTCTTTCATCTTGAATTTCTGTGGTATGGTTATTTGTTCTTCATCCTATTTTACAGCAATTTCATGTAACTTGTGACCATGAATGCTTATAGGGATTAGGAACTGCCTGTTTCTTGGTAGTTTCAATGTGATCACTGGAATTTATGGCCTAATTTATTTGTCATTGTGAGTTGTTTAGTCTATGATATGTTACCATAGCTCAAATCAATTATGGGTGTTAATTTTAGGAGGGTCGCAAATATGGAATTCATTTATGTTCACGTTTGATGTGATTATCTTCCTGTAATTAGGCTCGATTTCTCTTATTACTGTGTTGGTTTTAAAATAACAGTCACTTTCCAGTAATTTGGTTAAATATGAATTCATTTCTAGCTCTCTGGAATTAACTGTTGGTGGTTTACTTCAACCTTAAGAATATATTTGGCCTTTCAGGTTGGTTGGTGGTCTGGCATTTCAAAGGATGCTAATGATTCATATGGTTTAATTGTTCGTATAACCCCAAAGCATGGAAAATATGTGGCAAGGACTTATAGTCCTAGGTATTTTCCTTCTCTTGATGATGATGCGTTAGGAATTTTGCCATTCATGAAAACAGAAAACTATTTGTTTTTTCTTTTTTTTTTTTTTGGAAAGGTGATGCTAGTGCTACCCTTTTATCAACTGGGTTATAGGTGAATGAGTTATGTGAAGCTGTAAAAATCAATTAGTACTTTAGTTTTTATTTATTTGTTTTTTAAATGATAGGTTTTGGTGAATTATTTCATACCATGTGTTGGTGACTACTTAGGAAATATTTATTGTGCGATTTTAAATATTTTTAAATATTTCAAGGAGTTATGCTTGCCATTATTCCTTCCGTTAATGTGTGATTCACAATCCATCATCCATGACTGACTGTAGTCATTGGAAATGCAAGCTTTCTATCAGAAAAATATATGACAAATGTAAATTACATTTTCTTTCTTGTTATAGATGTACCAGACTTTTGTTCCTTGTGCCATCTGTTTGAATTAATGGAACCTATGAAGGATAGGCATTTCAAAAATAAGCTTCTTGTGTCTAAACTTGTATTTAGCCTTCGTATTGGCCATGATAAGACACTTTCAGTTTTATATGGTCACTTCAGATTTTGTAATGTTCTTGGTCTGTGTTGGTGTCCATGCTCCCTAGGTTGGAAAGCAGCTTAAAAATTCCATTCTTTTAGTTCTAAGTAACCTATAATTTGGTTGTCTTAGAGATCAATTGGACATTAAGATGTATTTCTGAACAAATTGTTGTTGTTTTTTTTTTTTTGGCAATCCTGCTAAATTATGAGGCCTCTAGTTTTGACTTTTTTTTTTTTTTTTGCAATCATGTAGAAATATAGAAGTGGAGGGGATGTGTGTAGTTAAGAGAAATGGAGAGCCACTCTCTTCTCCTCCTCAAAATCCTTGGGCTCTGTTTGGTATGAAGCACTGGGGGTAGGAACTGTGATTGGATCATGGACTGGGTCCAATCATATTGTTTGGGATAGGGAGTACCATGAAATTGAGATTGTTACAAAACCACCTCTCTGGTATCGAGTGAGCAATGTTGGAATTGAAAAAGTTTGGGACAGAGGATGGAGCGGAGAGAAGAGAGACAATATCAATAGTGAGAAAAAGATAGATAGATAGAGAGAGGGAGAGATAGACCAAGAAATTAAGAAATTCTAAAGGCAAGCTGATGAGAGATCGTCGAATAAGAGGGAGGAAGCTTGAATACCTTCTGCAATTGCAATTACACATTCCAACCAAGGTGAGTTACCCAACTTCCTTTTCATATTCAATATCTTCTATTGCTATTGTTTAGGAAGCGCTAAAAGGTTAAATTCTTATTTTGAGAAATAGAGAACCTTAGGTTAATTAATTTTGGTAGATTTTCAACAAACATGAATTAGTGGCCACTTGTATGGGTGAAAGATTGGGCAGAAATCGATGATGGAGAACCAAAATGCAATTTTCTTTCTTTCTAACCGACATTTCTAACACCGTTAGGCTTTATTTAGTAGATTTTAACTTTAGGGACTAACAAATCTAACGGGAGAAATATAAGACCTAGTAAAAAGGGAAATAAAAGCTTAGGGATCTAATTCAAAATTGATGAAAAATATAAAAACCTGCTAATATATTTTCTCAAAAAGAAAAAGAAAAATGAAGAAATCCACAACTAATATAATCAACTCAGAAAATTTCAAATTTCAAATACTTTATATATTATTACATCATATATAGAATCACTCAAGTTTACAAGATTACTTGGAAAAAAATCACAAGGTTAAAGAAATAGTAGCTTATATTTGATTTACACTTATTCAACTAGTGGCGTCTCAAGCATTTTCCATAAACAAAGACTTGATTTTTTTCAATGATGCTACAACATCAATCATAGTAAGTCGTGCCTCTGGTAATTCAGAGGAGCAATGTAATGCTAACTCAAAAACTGATGACATATAAGGTAGTATATTATCAGTATTTTGATTTTCTCTCTGTAGTAAATTGACATCTATAATATTCATGATGGAATGTGGAGTGGAGTTGCTCACCCAATCTTTCAAACTTAGTCCTTGAACAAACATTTCATCCGTTGGCTTCTTCCTTGTAAATATTTCCATTAGCAAAATCCCATAACTGTACACATCTCCTTTGGTGGAAACAACTCCTTTCGATCCAAACTCTATATGTCATATGGAAAGTATTAGTAGAGAAGGTATTATATGAATAAGGTATATTAGTGTTTAACTTTTCTTTTGTATCATTAATTCAAATCTTTACACATGAAGGTGGCAAATATTGCTAGAAGTTAACTAATATAAAATTTTATTTCATAAAGCATAACAAACAAAAGAATATAGAAATATATCCAAAATTTTATTATTAAATCATTACCTGGTGCTATATAGCCAATTGTTGCCAGAGTTTTCGTATAAATTTCCACTTGCTTTTCACCAAACAATTTAGCAATACCAAAATCACTAAGATGAGCCTCCATATCTTCGTCTAACAAAACATTGCTTGGTTTCACATCACAATGAACAACTGGTGTAGAAGAACCATAGTGAAGATACTCCAAAGCAGCTGCCACATCAATCATTATGTTTAACCTTTGCAAGATATTTAAATAATGGTTATGAGAATATAACCATCTATCAAGACTCCCATTTACCATGAATTCCATTATTAGAGATTTGAAATGACCATTTGAGCAACTACTGATGATCTTAATGAGATTGCGATGGCGTAAATGGCACACGGCAGAACATTCAACATCAAAACTTCTTGATGCTTCTTCAATCTCTAAGTTAAACACTTTGACAGCAACTGTCTTTTTACTTGGAAGAATTGCTTTGTATACTGATCCAAAGCTTCCAGAACCAACAAGATTACTCTCATTAAATCCATTTGTTTCCCGTAGAAGCTCAAAATAGGATATCCTGATTGGGGTATCCCAAGTTATTAAATCCCTTTTCATTGAATTTTTATTATCATCTCTCTTATTCTTTAGAATCACAATGGCTAAAACAATCAACATGGCAACAATGGTAGGCAATAAGCATTTTATCATTAGCATCACTTTATTGGATACGTGCTTGTTTCCTTTCCTACATGGTTGGACTTGTAGTTGGGATTTCCCACAAAGATCTTTATTCATCATAAAAGATTGAGCAGTAAAATTTTGAAAAGGGCCACCATTTGGAATCTCTCCATACAGTAAATTGTAGGAAAGATTGATGTATTTAAGATAGAGTAATGACTCTAAGGGCTTTGGAATCACGCCAGACAAATAATTGTGGGAAAGATCCAGGGACTCCATGCTTCCCATGCCACTAAGCGATTCAGGAATAGGCCCTTCTAATTTGTTTTCAGCTAAAGATAAGGTTTGCAAAGTTTGCAAGCCACCTATAGTTATAGGGATGCTTCCTGAAATTTGATTTCTTGACAATTTCAATAGTATAATTGCCCTCAACTTTGATACCTCTGGTGAGATTATTCCACTCAGTGCATTTGAGGATATGTCTAAAACCAAGATATCTTTGAGACTCCAAATAGAAGAGGGTATTTGAGAATCCAATTTGTTAGAGCTAAAATTCAACTTTCGCAAAGAAGTATTCCCAAGACATTCTAGAACAATTCCTGAAAACATGTTGTTGGCAAGATACAACTCACTTAAACTTTTAAGTTGGCAAAGTTCATTTATAATGAACCCTTGCAATCTATTGTTGCTAAGACTTAAAAGTTGAAGGCTGTGTAATTTGTTAATTGTATTAGGAATCAACCCACTCAAATGGTTCTCGCCCAAATCTAGTTCCATCAAGTTTGTTAAATTTCCAAGTACATCGGGTATGGCTCCATTAAATTTATTTGAGAACAAACTTAATGCAATGAGTTTAGAAGCATTTGATATGCTGCTTGGAATTTGTCCAGTTAGTTCATTTGCCCCCAACCTTAACTCCTTCAAGTTGGGAAGGCTAATTCCTAAATATGATGGGAGAACACTGGAGAGGGAATTACCAGGAAAGCTCAAGATTGTCAATGTTGAAATGTTGAATATGTTGGAAGGAATAGGCCCTTTCAAATAATTGTCAGTCAAGTCTAAGAGATTAAGTTTATCAAGTTTGCCTATGCCTTTGGGTACAAAACCTGGACAGAAAAAAAAGTTGATGGAAATCATGATTTTCATATACAAAGAATATATACAAATAAACTTATTTCTATTAATTTTTGAAGTCTTTGTAAAAATTTTAAAGTAAAAATGATAGAGAAATCATGAACTACCGATGAGATGCCATGTTTATTGAAGATTTGTTTGAAAATGTAAAGTTTTTAATGTTGTAGTTTTTGAATAATTATTTGATTGGAAACTAATACTTTATAAACTAGAGAAAAGCTAGGAACAACCGGGAAAAAAAAAATGATAAAAGAAAGTTAAACAAGAAAATATGGCAGATAAAAGAAAAGAGTTTAACTTGATAGAATATCCAAATGTGTGTATAACAAGTGGGCACATTATATATGACGTTGCGCTATTTGGTTGAACAGGGTATAATTGATGCGGTAAAGAGTACTTAAAAACTTGTTTTCCAAGATTTAAATATCATGTGTGATCCTATCTTTCTGTCATTTTAGTTTTACCTACAATTCATGATATCTTTCGATATTTGGGGATTGTAAATTAATAGCTATATTTAAAAACTATAATGAAATGATGAAAAAAAAATCTCATTTTAAATTCATTTTCTATCAGAGAAAAATGATTAAAAAAAACAAAAATGAAAAATGAGTGAACCACTATTTTTAGATATGAAACGATTTATTTATGAATTTTTAGTTTTAGGAAAATTTATTATATCACGTACCCAAGCTTTTAGAACATTTTTAAATAATTTATCTTTATAATGACACTGATTGAATCACGTGTTGTTCTTAAATGGCTAAACAATTCTAATAAGTAACTCTAGAATGAGTTGTGATATTTTCAATGAATCCCTAAAAATACCCTTCGCATAATTGTTAAATAATTGTTTTGTTTTTATTTATTTACAATAATAATTTAGATTTTGTCTTTTTTCATCTTTTCCAGTCTTCTAATTACTTTTTAATTAGAATCAATCTTTTGTTTCTTGTACATTTGTTGATTCCTAAGTTTTAATTTTTTAGGAAAATTCTAAGCATAATTTAAATTTCAATTAAACAATATAGAATTGTTACAAATTATACATATAATAAATAAGAAAAAACACTCCAAACTTGTCTATATTTTAATATTATTATAATTATTTTAGTATTAAGAGGATAGAAAAAACATAAAATTAAAGTTATTAAGAGATAGATAATATCTTAGAAAAAAAGTATTGGTGGCCATTCTGTACGGTTTAAGGTTTTAATGTCATCGAATAGTATATAATAATTTTACTTATCTATGTTACAAATATAATGAGGTTCCATTATTTCTTGATCTTCACTTTATTTGTTATTTCACATAAATGAAATGATAACAATCAAAATTAATTTTTGAGAAAAATATTTAAAAAGGAAAAAAAAAAACACACAAGTAAAGTACATACCTGTAAATGAGTTACCCCCCAAATATAATTCTTTCAAAGATGTGCAATTGCTTATTGATTTTGGAATGCTTCCCTCTAATTGATTAAGAACAACATCAAAGACTTCAAGTAAAGGGAGTTGATGGCACATTTCTTCTGGCAAATTACCCTTTAAATGATTGCCGCCAACGTTAACATAGCTCAAAGAAGGCATGTTCCAAAGAAAAGAAGGAATTCCACCTATGCAAAAAATACAGAATATTTGTTTGTTAGTAGTAAGTCTAGGAATTTCCTTAATTCACACTCAACCATATAAGTAATACATGGAATTTTGTTAATTAGAGGCTTAAAATAATAGACTATAATTTAACTTTTGTTGGAAATCACTATTCCTATATAATATCAATTAGCAATTGGAAATTAAAACTATTAAAACATATGCTATAGAGAGATTATGGAATTTATTTCACCTATATAAAATGAACAACCAAGTTATTTATATTTTACGTTAAATCTATTTATTATTTACAAGGCTCTAACTTTGAAATCTGGCTCTGAATTTATCATAGACTTAAAAGGCTAAAATTTTAGCTTTTATTTAAGGAAGTTAAATACTTTTAGTTACACATTCTGGAGGTAATATAGTATACATAAAAAAAAAAAAAAAAAAAAAAAAAAAAGATTTTTGTTAAAGCATAAAATTAAGAGATGTGTAGATTGAACATACCTGTAAAAGAATTCCATGACAGATCAAATACTTCCAACAACGTCACATTACCAATTGATATTGGAATACTACCGTTCAGATTGTTCTTCCCCAAGTATACAATTCTTAAGGAAGAAATGGTGAAGAGAGATGATGGAATTTGACCTGTTTCGATTTACAAAGTCAACAAGATATATCAAAGTAAGTTAATAGTTAAAAGGCTTTGGCATTCATTTTTAACATTACTATGCCACATCAAATATTGATAGGTCATGAAATCCTTTCAAACTGATTTTTTTACAAGGCTCCATGTTATTTTTAATCACCCAAAATTATCTTTTTTTCTCTTTTTAATATTTTTTTACTATGAACACATTTTGACAAGCTTCTTACAGTTCTTTAAAATGAATGAAAAAAATGAAAAGCTAAATCTCTTTTCGAAATTATTTTTCACTGGATAGATTAAAACAAACACACACAACGCATAATTAGTTCAATCATATAATTAAAAGAAAAAAAAATAAAATATCATTTTAAATTATTTTTACTATAGAAAAATATTAAAAGAAAAGAAAATAATGACGATAGAAAATAATAGTATCATGCTTCTAAAGTGTTCGCGTCGAAATACAATTGATTAACCTAAACTAAATGTAAAAAAGCTGAATGGACTTTAAAAGAAAAATGAAATGGGTCATAATATTTTCATAATATGCTAAATGTACAATTTTGATATAAAATTGATAGCTAAAATTAGCTTTGGTCCTTAATGTAAGACTCAGTTGAATGATTTGTAGAGATTAAGGAAACTAAGTAAATTATTTAATTATTATAGATGTTACTTGATCTATCTGAAAGTTGAGTTTTGGACTCCATTTCCTAAGTGGATAAAAATTCATGTGTGAATTGACCAAATTTTATGTATTTCTTATTTTATGAAAAGAAAAGAAAGGAAAGGAAAGGGGAAAAAATAGGAAAGAAAGAAAAGGGTGAGAACATTAAAACAAAAAAAAAAAAAAAAAAGGGAGAGGAAATCTTCATTATTGTTCTTTCTGAAAAAGAATATTTTTTTTTTCAGAATTTCTAACTAAAACATATTTTTATATGGTTTTTCATAATTAAATTGAGATTTTTAATGTATTTTGTAGGATATTATTGTATGATTAAGTACAAATTTAAGTTTGTGGCATTTGTATTGAATTAAGTGTAATTACGGGTGAAATTGTCATAATTAGTCAATTATTCATACAAATAATTTCTTAGACTTTTGATGCTATATTGTGATTAATTTTTGCGTTGTAGGTGTTCTAGAAGAAAATTGGTGATTTTGGAGGGTCAAAATTAATATTCTGAGGGCTAGAGAAAATTACAGAAAGGTGCTTAGGTGTTTTAAGAATTTCTTTATGATCCCTCCACAAACTTTCAAAATTTCCAGGTAGCTCACTGGTCAAAACTTGCGTTTTGACCAGGTTTCTTTGGTCAGATGAGAGGGCAGTTGGAGACAGCTATAGCGCCGCGGAGGAAGTTCGAACCAGAGAGATGTGGGTGGAGGATGAGACCTTCGTTTTCACCTTCATCTTGGCTCTTCTCTATCATCAGTGACCTTCCCGTCCATCCAACATCATCCATCCTTTTCTTCATCCCAAATCTGAGTTTCGGCGGATAGAGGAGAGGGGGGCACTGTCGACTTTCACTGATTGAAAATCTTAGGCTCATCTTAACCATAATCATTGCTGCTGACGGCTTCCATCTTCAATTTCACTCTCACCATCACACCTACCTTCACCCTCATCTCCATCATCGGTGACCTTCTCTCCTATATCCGACGGTGTGATTCTCTTAAACTGAGTTTGGCCGAGATTTTCAAGAGGAAGCAGTGATTTTCGAACAGAGGAGAGGGAGAGTGAAACCAGAGTTTAGACCACCCATTAATCACCACCATCAAACAGCTTCAGGTTTCTGGCGAGCTTCCACCTGCCACTACCCTTCATCACTGTTGTGACAGAGATCGAGTTTCAGAATATCCAGCTTGAAGAACAAAGCAGCCGTAAGTTCTTGAGCCTTGAGCTTCGACTTGTCTTCCACTCATTCTCACTGTTACCTTCTTCATCTGTCCAGACTTTCGTTGGCTCTTGTCTGTGATTTCTGGCAAGTCTATGAGTTTTCCAGCCAGACTTTGAATTTCCGACGTGACAATTTCCAAATTCCAATGAGCTTGTGTCCATGGCTGATTTGATTCTATAGATTGTGTTGGATGCTTTAATGGCTATCTGTAGCTAATTTTCTTGCTGATTGGTGATGAAGATTTGTGGCTTGAGCATTTGTACTTCAATAGATAGGTGAGTTCATTAATTCAATCTTATATTTAGATTATGTGTTTGATTTCCTTTTTTAGGTTTTTCTTTGTAGTTGTGAGACTTGGATTTCAGGTATATTGTTTTTGTGGATTGATCAATAGGTATGATAAACCTAAGTAAATACAAGTTAAGACTTGTGTGTGTATTCACATGAGTTATTGTGGCTGTCATTGTTCAGTTTTGGAGGCAACAAAACTGATTGAAAGTCTTAGTAAGTTACTAAACAATTATTCTAGGTGGTTAAGCCTTAGAGGCCTATAAATGTTGATTTAGTCTAAGTTTTAAATCTGGAAAATTTCCAGAATATAACATTAAGTGGTGTAGCATATAAGAAAGGTGCAAAATGATGGTGCTAGTGTTCATATCAAGTTGGACTTTATTAAAAGAAAATTTTCAGATGCTACCCGAGAAATTTAAAAGCTGCAACAATTCTTAAAAGTAATAATTACATGTTGAATGATAGAGGCTTAACCATGTGAGTGATTAAATAGGCAGTTGGAATATTATAGCATAAGTTTGTGAACTTTATTTATATTCCCTATTTGAATAGCACAATTTAGACGAGAAATAGTTGAACTATGACATGAATGATACACATGTTAACTATCTTGCTTTACATACAAATGTTAGGATTTGATTTGTGCCCTAACCCACCAAGAGGATATTAGGAAAGAAGTGCAAACATGAGAGAGCATGATACAAGTATATTTAATCATTAATTTCATATATTTTATTTTGGTTGCATGTTTGTTTGTGTCATTATTGCCACAGTTAAACGTAAGAACATGTAAACTCCTTACTTATGTTATTGTCATGGCCATGTGTAATAAAAGTTTCATTGTTTATAGTTACTCACTCAGTTATTTTAATTACTTTTGCATGTATATAAGCTTAAAATTGTGTGTTTTTTTTTTCTTGGGTTGTACATAACTCCATAAGGAGTAGTGGGTGAGTTTTGATATCTAAAGAGAGTTGGTGCCAAGATTTCAATCAAACAAAAGTGAAGTTATGACTAGTTTATATTTATGTTGAAATGTCAGTCTTGAGACTTTATATAGGGTAAAACTTTTATCTAAATCATGAAATTTGTCATGGTAATAGTACACATCCTAAGCTTTAATATAAGTATTAATTTGTAATTTGTAGATGTGTAGATAAAAGATATTAATTTTCTAATATGGGTCATATTTTTGGAGTTTTTGCCGAAAATTCCTATTTGCAGTATGAGTTTTAGGCAAGTTCTATAACTAATGGGATGTTGTTGAGTCTGCATCTTAATTTTCTCATAAAAAGAATCTCAAGAGCTAAAGATAGAGTTTTAAAACACTATTTTTGGATATGAAACAATTTATGTATGACTTTTTGAAGTTTTAAGAAAATTTATTATATCACGTACCCAATCTCTTAGAAAATTTTTAAATAATTTGACTTTATAAGGATACTAATTGAGTCACATATGGTTCTTAAATGGCCAAACAACTCTGATAAGTAACTCTAGAATGAGGTGTGACATTCTCAATGCATAGTGTCAGTGAATCTATGAATGTCCTAAAAGCATGCTTCACATATACATATTGGTTATTTGTTTTTATCTATTTACAATAATAATTTAGATCTTTTTTTTCATCTTTACCTGTCTTTGAATTAATTTTTAGAATCAATCACAATCAAATAACAAATAAATAAATAAACTACAAACAAAGGAAAATATAAATTTAATTTAATTGAAATGATTAAAACTAAAATAAGGCCTGCATCTACCTTTAATTTTCCTTTTTAATTATAGAGGGGTATTATGGCCTTTTAACAATATTCAGAAAAGTCCTAATTAGAAAATTGTTAAAAGTGTAGGCCTAGATTTAATTTTTGGTATTTCATTTTCTTATTGTACATTTGTTGATTCCTAAGTTTTAATTTTTTTTAAGAAAATATTAAGCATAATTTAAATTTCAATTAAACAATATAGAATTGTTACAAATTATACATATAATAAATAAGAAAAAACACTCCAAACTTGTCTATATTTTAATATTATTATAATTATTTTAGTATTAAGAGGATAGAAAAAACATAAAATTAAAGTTATTAAGAGATAGATAATATCTTAGAAAAAAAGTATTGGTGGCCATTCTGTACGGTTTAAGGTTTTAATGTCATCGAATAGTATATAATAATTTTACTTATCTATGTTACAAATATAATGAGGTTCCATTATTTCTTGATCTTCACTTTATTTGTTATTTCACATAAATGAAATGATAACAATCAAAATTAATTTTTGAGAAAAATATTTAAAAAGGAAAAAAAAAAAAACACACAAGTAAAGTACATACCTGTAAATGAGTTACCCCCCAAATATAATTGTTTCAAAGATGTGCAATTGCTTATTGATTTTGGAATGCTTCCCTCTAATTGATTAGTATCAACATCAAAGACTTCAAGTAAAGGGAGTTGATGACACATTTCTTCTGGCAAATTACCCTTTAAATGATTCATGCTAACGTGAACCTCTCTCAAAGAAGGCATTGCCCAAAGAAAAGAAGGAATTCCACCTATGCAAAAAATACAGAATATTTGTTTGTTAGTAGTAAGTCTAGGAATTTCCTTAATTCACACTCAACCATATAAGTAATACATGGAATTTTGTTAATTAGAGGCTTAAAATAATAGACTATAATTTAACTTTTGTTGGAAATCACTATTCCTATATAATATCAATTAGCAATTGGAAATTAAAACTATTAAAACATATGCTATAGAGAGATTATGGAATTTATTTCACCTATATAAAATGAACAACCAAGTTATTTATATTTTACGTTAAATCTATTTATTATTTACAAGGCTCTAACTTTGAAATCTGGCTCTGAATTTATCATAGACTTAAAAGGCTAAAATTTTAGCTTTTATTTAAGGAAGTTAAATACTTTTAGTTACACATTCTGGAGGTAATATAGTATACATAAAAAAAAAAAAAAAAAAAAAAAAAAAAAAAAAGATTTTTGTTAAAGCATAAAATTAAGAGATGTGTAGATTGAACATACCTGTAAAAGAATTCCATGACAGATCAAATACTTCCAACAACGTCACATTACCAATTGATATTGGAATACTACCGTTCAGATTGTTCTTCCCCAAGTATACAATTCTTAAGGAAGAAATGGTGAAGAGAGATGATGGAATTTGACCTGTTTCGATTTACAAAGTCAACAAGATATATCAAAGTAAGTTAATAGTTAAAAGGCTTTGGCATTCATTTTTAACATTACTATGCCACATCAAATATTGATAGGTCATGAAATCCTTTCAGACCCATTTTTTACAAGGCTCCACGTCATTTTTAATCACCCAAAATTATCTTTTTTTCTCTTTTTAATATTTTTTTTACTATGAACACATTTTGACAAGCTTCTTACAGTTCTTTAAAATGAATGAAAAAAATGAAAAGCTAAATCTCTTTTTGAAATTATTTTTCACTGGATAGATTAAAACAAACACACACAACGCATAATTAGTTCAATCATATAATTAAACGCCTAACCTTGAAAAATGTTGTCGTCAATATATAGAAGTGAATAAAAAAATTAGTTTTCATGTTTTAAACCTCACAATTTATATGTAAGTACCATTTATGAATGAACAGGATATGGATGAATGAAATGAAAAACCTAAAAGAAATGACAAAAATCAAAATCTCATTTCAATTTTACTATGGTGGAGATAATTATATAAAAACATTATTAAAAAAAATCAAAGAATAGCAGTCTCATGCTTGCTAATATGTACAATATTAATGAAAAGGAAAACAAAAAACAAAATCTCATTTTTAATTATTTTTACTATAGAAAAATATTAAAAGAAAAGAAAAGAATGACGATAAAAAAAATAACAATCTCATGCTTGTAAAGAGTTTGGCGTCGAAATACAATTGATTAATATAAAACACACTTTTTTTGGGAGACTACTAGATAATTGATTTTCTCCAAGATCAATCTCTTGTAGCACTAAATTGTTAAATAATGAAGATGGTATAGAACCATCAAGTTGATTCACTCCATGATACAATTTCTTCAGTTGTGAAAGATCACCAATTTCACTTGGGATGCCTCCTTCAAATATTAAGGGGGTGAGAAAGAAAATAAAGTCAGTAACAATTGTTACATGTCACAAATTAGTAGGTTCATGAGATAAATTAATGTTCTATGGAAACACACAAGACTTGCACATTTTTTTATGAAATGAAACATATATTTATTAGTAAAAGATAAAACAAAATAAAAGCTATAACCCTTTTTAATTAGATTGGGCTAATAACCATAGATTAAATCATCAACTGGTTGTGTTTGGTTAAGAAATTTTGATATGATCAAATCTAAGAGACAAATTGAAATCCAATTGGCCCTTCCTTTTCATCATTCATATCAAAACACATGTTTCTTGGGAGACTCCTAAAAAATATCTTTTTGTTGACTCTACAAACTTTTTTAAAATAATAATTACTAACAAATATATAATTAATGATATTAAAATATAATGTAGATTTTTCAAATCAAAATTAAGCGTTGGGGACATATTGGTTCTAAGGTTTATTCAATATGAAAAGGGACAATACAAGTTTCTTATTCCATTATCTTAAGTCATCCAATCACTTATGACTTGTATCATATTTTTAAAATATTATCAATTAACTATAAATCCACATGAAATAAGCAGGACAAATATCCATATGTGATTGGAGAACTTGACATAATAAATATAATGAACTTAAGCTAAAATTGTTTCCTATGAAAAACCCTTCAAAAAGTTTTTAATGACAAAATAATAAACATTTATTTTCAAAGACTGAGAATGAACAGTAATTTTTCTCCCATGGTCTGACTACATAATTTGTTTGGAATTTTTTATGATGATTTTTTCCCCTTTGAAAAAGAGCAGAGAAAATATGACAAAAAATAAAGAAGAAAATTCATAAAAGTTCCAAAAAAAAAAATAATCAAGACAAATTCATATTGCTCGATGATAAAATCCTTCTAACCAATTACACTTGTTCAGAACAAAGACAAATGTAAATGTTGAAAATAATCCAAAACATACCTGACAAACTATTATAAGACAAACTCAATAACTCAAGCGAAGATAAGTTGGAAATGGTCTGGGGAATGAATCCTGAAAGTTTGTTTCCGGCAAGTCGTAAAATCTTCAATCGCTGGAGTCTACCCACCTCTAACGGAATGGTTCCTTCAATGAAATTATTATTCCAATCTAAAGTCTCCAACCTTGATAGATTGAATAGAGATAGTGGAATAATTCCATTAAGACTATTATTTCGAAGATGTAGATTCTGAAGTGAAGTTAGATATCCTATCCACGCTGGAACTTGCCCATCAAAGTCATTGTAGCTCAAGTTGAATAATTTCAATCTATGCAATCGAACCAATTCTTCTGGTATTTGACCAGAAAAATTGTTTTCACTGAGATCAAGTTCAGCAAGGAATGAGAGATTTCCTAGTTGTGGAGATATGGAGCCCTTAAGACCCATGTCGTGAAGATTCAAGGAATGGACCCTTCCATGACGAGTATTGCATGTGACACCAGTCCAATTGCATGGAGAAGAAGAAACAGACCAATGAGCTAAGAAATCATGTGGATCTGAAGTGATAAAGGATTTAAGGGCAAGGAGTGCGGATTTATCAGTACTGATGTTTGTATCAGTCCAAGCTAAAGAGACCATGAAGCAATGAAGTAAGAGCAGGAAAACAAAGGAAGAAGGCTTTCCCATGAGGAGCATACAGACTTATCAGAATTTCAAATCTTCAGCCTCGGGCAATTAACACACATGGCTTTTTATACTTCTTCGGTTCCAAATCAAGTCAAGTCGTACTAACTAACAAAATGCGGAGTTGCAAAAGTACATCGTTTGTGATAAGATTGAAGAAATTGAAAAAAAATATATTAATTAGCATGTCGGGTGTATTAAATTTGTTTTCACATATATTTGAAGATATTTTTTTACTGCATTATTTTATTAATGTTCAAGTATGGTGATGAATGAGAAGAAGCTTCGTCCATTGATTTAATTGCGTGTTGACCAATTTCACTTCAGCTAGAACCACATTTTCATTTATGGTCGGGTCATAAAGAGTAAACAGTACAAGGACATTTTTTAATCATCCTTATCTGATGGTGGTTGTAATCGGAAAGGGGAGAATTTTTTCCCCCCCAAACATACTGTTTAGATCAGACTTACCTTATAATTTAAAAGTCTAGTCTAAAAGGTATTTTTTTTAAAGACCGGTTGTATATCTAATCTTAAAAGTAACAAGCTTTTTAAACGATCTCCCTTGAGACTGGTTCTAAATCCGGTCTAAGAGGCACTTTTCGTCCGATCTAAAAGGCATATTTTGTACTAGTGATAGTTTTACAGATTTAAAAATTTTACCATCTACAAAATGCTCTGCTATAACTTACTGGTATTGAAATCAAACCACCATGCTTGAAATCTAAAACACCCTGCTTTAAATCTAAACATATGAAAGAAATCTTTGTTTTCTGATGTCTCTCATTCTCATTACTTGTATTGGAATCTTAACCACCCTACTTTAAATCTAAGCAGATGAAAGAAATCTTTGTTTTCAGCTTATTATCACTATATTATTCTAAGTATACCTATCACTTCTTAACTTGGGGGTTATGTTTGTAAGGTTAACAGCCATACACAGAACAAACATAAATGGAATTGGCGAAAAAGCTTTGATTTTTTATTTTATTTTTTTCGTGGTGAAAAAACCTTTTATTTTTACATAAATGATCTTGAAGCATGGCGCAGCTCCGGAACAGATGAAAAGTCTAAAAATTAAATAAATATATTTTGAACATCTCACTGTTTATTGATTAAATTATGATAACACAAAAAGAATAAGAAAAAAAATTAGACAACCAATAAGCTATTATTTTAAGTTGTAAGTGGCCTCATGCTCTAAGGAAGAGAACAAGTCTCAGAAAATGCACTTAATGAAAAAGCTGAAAATCCTTTGTGGTCTAGCTAAGTCTGGAAAGAGGAAACCTTTGATCAAATAAAAAACAAAAAAGAAAAGAAACGGAGAGAGACAAATGCATTAAAAGAAAATTAAGTTATATATAAGATAATAATTAATTTTAAAGTTTTAGAAATAATATTGTGAAATTATTGAGATATTATATCATATAAATATAAGTTATGTCCAATCAGATCTCTCCTATTATTCCAAAACAAACTTCATTTTCCGCAAAGTATATAACTACATCTAATTATGATGTATAATTATTTTTCATTTTCTTGAGAAAAAATAGCTAAAATAATTTCTAAGGTTTAATACTTATTAATATATTTAGATGTTCTTTTTATGGATTTTGATGTCATGATTTAAGACCCAAGCAATGAAATTTCAAATGCAGCAGAGAAATTTCATCATGCGACAAAATAATACCCATAGATTGAAATATCTCGATTAGACCCCAGACATTGAAATTGAGAGAAATTGCAAGACAAAGTGGTAAACACATAAGAGGAGAAGGAGAAAGTGAATGCCTCAACTTAAGCCAGAAAGTATCAGTTATGAAGGCAAGTGAGTGCAGGGGCGATGAACATTTTGTGGAGGGGGCAATGACAAGGCAAGCCAGAAGAAGATGGTAGAAATTGTCTTCTTTAGAGACATAGTTGTGATTGACGGGAGAGTAAACGGAAGACTTTTCAAACATTATGTCACCCTCAAAAGAAAATTACGGTAGCGATGAGAAAATTGTTTGATCCTAAGTAGTGATTGATGTGTTATTACATGCACCAAGGATCATATATTCATTATCATCGTATTGTATGGATCATAGAGTAACCCCATAAAGCACGTTAGTAATGAGAAGAATCTGACTCTTTGGGAACTACATTTTCATCTTCGTTGCATTATTTCATTTATGGTCACTCTCATAGGCCAAACATAGAGAGAGTACTTCCAAAACAACATTACTAGTGGGAAGAAACTTGCATGCACATGGTGTCATTACCCTTTACACACACACACACGATAGTCTAGGTCTACTCACAAGTTAATCACATCAAATAAAGATTGATATGTACTACCTTTGATCCTTAATATAATATCTATTTTAGTGAAGAAATTGAACTCTAATATGTAGCAGTTGGGTCCAATGTATTTCATTTATGGTCACTCTCATAGGCCATACATAGAGAGAGTACTTCCAAAACAACATTACTAGTGGGAAGAAACTTGCATGCACATGGTGTCATTACCCTTTACACACACACACACGATAGTCTAGGTCTACTCACAAGTTAATCACATCAAATAAAGATTGATATGTACTACCTTTGGTCCTTAATATAATATCTATTTTAGTGAAGAAATTGAACTCTAATATGTAGCAGTTGGGTCCAATGTATTTAAGAAGTAAGATTTAGCTGAAGAAAAGTTTTTTAGCCGATAATAGTTAAATAATAACTAGATGAGGAGGAAGGGAGAGATAAATAAGAGTGCTAATATTTTAATTAGTTTTCATATACTAAATGTTGTCTTTTGGCCGTATGCCTGTACGTGTAGTTTATAAGTTTGTTATTAATAAAAGGAGTTGTTTCTACCAATGCCATTACCTCCATCCAAGATAGGATTGTTATCACCATTATATTACTTTTATAGTTTTACTTTCATACTTCTCATGTCCTTTATTGTAAGCTTCAAATAACTGATTTACATTAATCAAGAAAATATTTAAAATTAGTTAAAAATAATAAATATGTATTTTTTTCCAACTATACACTTATTTGCAAAGACGACGAGTGAGAGAGAATGTAATATTCCAACGTCTCACTCTAAATATTATCCACTTTGGGGTCTTGTCACCCCTCAGTTTTAAAACACATCAAGGAAAGGTATCCAAACCATCATAAGGTGTTTTTTGTTCTCCGCTCCAACCGATGTAGGATATAACACTCCACCACCTTTAGGCCCAGCATCCTCCTTGGTACATCACCTACATTGACTCAAATTTGATTCTAATACCAATTGAAATATTCAAGCACCTCACTCTTGATATTGTCAGCTTTAGGGCTCTCATCACCCCTCATGGTTTTAAAATGTGCCGAGAGGGGGGCGGAACCCCAAAGTGAACAATATCGAGAGAGAAGCATTGGGATGTTAGAAATGGTGTCAAAGTCAGATTTGAGTTGATGTGGGCTAAGGTACCAGCAAGGACATTGGACCCAAAGGTGAGTGGAATGTTATATCTCACATTGGCTAGGAAGGGGAATAAGAGATACATTATAAGAGGTTTGGATAATTCCCCTTTCAACGCATTTTAAGGTGGTAAGGGGTGACAGGCCTCAAAGCGAACAATATTGAGAGCAAGGTATTAGTATATTACAATTGGTATTAGAGCTAGGTTCGAGTTGATGTAGACTAGGTCGCTGGGGCCAAAGGTGGGTGAAGTGTTATACCCCACACCAGCTAGGGAGATAAATGAAAAATGCCTTATAAGTATTTGAATACCTTCCCCTCTCGACAGGTTTTAAAACCGTGATGGGTGATAGGCCCCAAAGCAGACAATACCTTCCCCTCCATTTCATTTAGCAGCTCTAATTTACAAGCACGACCCTTGAAAGGCCAGGGTTTAAATGGGTTGGCCTGATTTTCCAACTCTACTTATGATATATAGGGATCCTTTGGTTCGAGCCTCCAAAATTCTCTAGGCATTCTAAAATAACTAATGTGTAACAAATTACAAATTAAGACTCTTTAGAAAATTTGAGATGTCTACTTTCTATTTGATCTTAAAAAATTATCAAATTTCAAAACTATTCCAAAAAATATTATCGTTCAAGTTCATTCACTTACCAATTTGGCCTAGTAATTTTAGTTTGATTCCTATTTGACCCACTACCCAACCGGTTTAGTGGCTGGTTTGGATTTAATAACCTTGTCTATAACTCAGTTTTAAGTTATCCCATATGGAAAAAAAAATTAATTCCATCTTAGCTCCACATGGTCCTTATATTTATATTAAATTTAAATTAAAAAAAAAAAACAAGGACTGGATGACTAAGAGTTCAAAATGGGGGCGTTGATCGAAGAAGGGGTTAAGTAGATATGGAAGTAGTCAATAGTATGCTCAATGCCCCTTTCTGAATTCTTAGTTATATGTGTAATATCCTGAATTTTAGACCTAAAAACTTGAAAATAAGCTTGTATTAGGAAGATGATTAAGCCCAGTTCATGAAGTGTGCACAAGGGAAAGCCATGAAACTCAAAGATTTTGAGACACAAGTTAGTACAAGAATTTAACATATGGAATTAACATTTTAATTGATCCCTAAGTCTCCTAATTTTTGGCCAAGTAAATGAAGAATAAATGTAAGGGCTAACTGGGAATTTTAAAGACCATGAGACAATGATAAAACTTGGCCAATGAAATGATCTCATCAACTTTCTCATTTCAAGCTCGTTTTCGGTCAAAGAGAAGGAAACACATGTAAGAAAGAAAAATACATTAGTGATGAGAAAAAGCTTTGATTCTAATGGTGATTGATATGTCATCACATGCACCAAGGACCATATATTCATTATCATTGTATTGTATGGATCATAGAGTAACCCCATAAAGCACGTTAGTAATGAAAAGAATCTTTGTACCTAATAATATATACAACAAAGGACATACATTAGTATTTGGACAATGAGTAACTAATAATATATACCTAGACATATGCTGGCTAATTTTAACTCCTAGAGGAATATACAAGTGATATAATTTAAAATAAAAAATAGTCAGGGTTAATCCCTTTAGAGGATATTACTTGTACAGTTATCTCAAATTAATGTCAACTGGATAATTAGTATTTACAATTCCAAAATATAATAATATAAAATTTTCTTAATTAAATCCCCTCTTTCGAGATATTTATCAGCTACTACAATCGCAACGCCTTACTTCCCGATCCAGAACTTCACCTGAATCTTTAGGTATATCTAAGATCCAATTATCAATTGACTCTCAAAGTAACGGTTAATCTTATATTTAGAATGTAAACCATACATAACAAATATTTCATATATTGCAAAATAATATAAAAAATAAAAAGCATTCAGCAAATACACTGCAACCTTACTACATAGCACACAACATATATAACGTAAACATCGAGAGCACAGAAAAGTGCTAGTGTCCTAGACACAAATCCTCAGTGTAAGGAAAACAAGCATGCAACATTACCATACACTAAAAACAATGTTTTTAGCGACGGAAAAAATCCATCACAAATTAGACAAAATAAGTATGCAGCATTATCATACATTAGTTTTGCAATGGAAAACAAAATCTGTTGCAAACAAAATTTACAACAGATTGTGTCTTCCATTGCAAAGTGCGACAGAAAACAATTCCGTCACAAATTGCGACAGAATTTTTTTAAAAAATAAAATCCATCACAAATTGTAACGGAATACAAATCGACAAAATTTTTTAAAAAAAATCCTGAAAAAAGAAATCCGAGCTTCAAATCATTTACTTATAACCATTAGGCTGCAAAGGGAGAAAATGACACAAGTACCATCACCTAGAAGCAAAAAGAAAAAAGAACTAAAAAACACAAAAAGCTATGAGTGGACATTACTGTGTTCACATGCAACCATTTTTTAAGTGCCAATATTAAAAAAAAAAAAATGTTTTACCATTAGCACCCAAATAATTTAGATTTTAGAAATTAAATTTCTTTTTTCCCCTAAAAAGCTATGAGGTAAATTAGCGAAACTGTCAAAGATGGACAGAGGCACTAAATAATGCAGTCAATCTCTAACTTATGAGGTAACCAGAGAAGCAAATTTGGACTTTGCCAATGATTCTCATGAATTCAATAAAGCGGCAAATGCACATTATGTATAGCAAAATATAGATATAGAAAATTCTACAATGCTAGGACTTGTTCAGTATATTCATGTTATTCTCCACAATCATCAGTAACACCAGTATAGTCTATCTGACCTTTTTATAGTTCCATAACCGTGACAACCCACAACCAGCATTGAAGCATGATGCCTTTCAACTGCATCGCAAAGTACATTTCTTGCATCACCTTCCGCAACTTCCACCATAACATCATTCGCCTTAGCAGAAGTTGGTAATCAGATAATCAGGGCGCAGTTTATACAAGCCTATCTAAAAAGCACTGAGACTCCAAAATTCTTAACATCAGAACAATAACTTGAGGATATAATTTATCTGGGCACTAACATGAAAAAATAAAATCACAATCATACAAGCGCTGAATCATCCTAGCCTGTACTTGGGGGAAAAAATATAAAGATGGAAACGCAAGAAGCACCAAATAAGACAGATTTCAATAATTTCTTACTCAAAGAAAAATCCAGTGCAACATAGCTCCACAAAAGTCGGCAGGGACATATCAAACAAATATTTGGATCCAAAACCTCTATCGTCAGCATGAAGTCAAATAATGAATTCAAAATCTATCTCCCCGTTATCAGTCTGTGATTGGATTTGTTCCTTTCCTTTGATTTCTTTTCTACTTCCAACAAGGCATTTCATTAGAATTAAGAGATTACGACCGTTAGTTAATTGGCCTAAACAATCACACACACATATATCATCGATGGATAACTGACAGAATAACTTGGAAAACAATGACGAATTGAATTACCGATTTGCTGATGCAGAGTTCTTTGGCTTTTTCAACGACTCTGGCAGCAATCTGTCGCAGATCGAAATCAACAATGGGCAAAACATCAGCGGCATCTGCAAACTAATAATCGTATCAAAGGCGAGGCGATTCGGAATCAGTTAGCTAGGCGATTCGGCTTCAACATGGATCTAAGTCTAACCTTCAAACATTCCGAGAGAAAACCGAACAGAAAAATTAATCTAATCTAATCTAAATGGTGCATTCACTTCGGAGGCGGTGGACCCATGGGGATAGGGGTACCGAGGAGGCTGGCCTGCTGGAGCTCGAGCTCGTTCAACTGCTGCTCGGGGTCCATCTCGATAATCAAAGGGACGACGAGGATGAGGAAGGTGGTACCAGCGATCCAAGCGGCCTTGCCGGTGCTCTTGAGGAGCTTCTTGGTGACGAGAGTGGCGTTGCCGGCAATTTCCTTGCCCTTGACCGTGAAAGCTTGGCAACGATAGCGGAGGCATGGTTCTTAGAAGGCGCGAGGCTCCCTGCGAGACCTTGGACGCCATGAGATTTTGATTTTTTTTTTTTTTTTTGGTCAAAACGCCATGAGAATTGAGAATTGAGGGTTTCAAAGTGATTTGAAATGATTTTGGCCAAAAAAAAAAAAAAAAAAAGTGATTTGAAATGAGGAAATAAATTGGGAAGAGAAATTTTTTGCCATGGGTTAATTTCCGCAAATTATCACTATTTTCGTTACAAAATCCTTTACAATTTGCGACATATTTTTATTTTCATTACAAATTGCGATGGATATTTATTTCCGTGGTAAATTGTGATGGATTTTGTTTTCCATTACAAATTATGAATGATTTTTTTTCCATCGCAAATTCGGTTTCAAATGGTGACGGATTTTTTTTCCTCACAAATTCCATCAACATTACCATTTCAATATATTTTAGTAGTATAAAAACAATAATTTATAGCTAGCTTAAGAAAATGTATAGACTCAGACATACAAATTCGACCATGAATTCACAAGACATGAAGTCATGAACATACAAAGTATATATAAAAACACAAGGAATCAGATATTAAGCTATCAATCTCAACTTCAGAAATATATAAAATTCCCGATATTAAAAACTTGAATTTCCTTCAATATCATAAAGTAAGACCATTATAACTATTAATTCCCTTTTTATTTTTGTAAGGGATTCTATTAAATACCATTTTAAATTATAAAAAGGGTTTTCTTTATCCCTTAAATCACTCTTTAATCCATAAAGGACAAGAAACTTTGAGTTTATTGTACTTTATTTCTGGATTTTTCCTCATTTATGTCTAGAAATTTTCAGTAACTTTAAAAAATCATAATAAATGTACAAAAATCCAAAGGAAGTGCTTCCAACCGCTACATAACCCTTGTCATGTCTATTTTTATGGAAAAATACTCCCAACAATAAGAAACTTTCGAATCATTCACAGAATAATAAAGTTTCTCTACTGTCTAGATCATACTTCCAGAAACATGAGTCAATTAGTAAAATTCATATCTTTTTTGTACAAAACTTCAGAAATTACAAAGTACCTATCCAAATAAAGTTATTTATGTCTACTAAAAATATGAAAATTCTCATAGGAAAGGGACACCATCTACTCAGTGAAAATGCTGCCCAAAAATAATCACTGCAACTGGAACATAAAAGTTATCCAAATTTTTTTTATTAAACTTTGGAAAATCATAACTCTCATTATACATGTTCATTTAGTCTGTTCTTTAGATCAAGTTAAAGCTTATTATGTGTACTATTAACACACAAAATTTCGTGAAAAAACTCAAAGTTTTCACATGCTAAGATGGAGCTCGAAAATAATCACTCACTTTTAGAGTCTGATGTTTTCCAGTGCACTTAGGTCAACTTTAAAAAATCAAAATTTCCTTTATACACATCCTATTTATGTGTTCTTTAGATCATTTTAAATCTTAAAATGTCTACTATATTCTGATAAAATTTCATGGAAAACTCAAACTTTTGCCATTTTACAATAGAGAATGGGTGGTGCATTTAGCGTCCGTGGACTCCCTTGCAAAGGAACGTCTCAACGCTCTTTACGGATTTCACCTCATTAGTTAGTTATGTATTGTATTCTTGAAAAGATTGTAAAACTGGAACCACTGGTGATAGGAGAGACATCTCGGTGGTGCAAACCCGATTTCGGATTGATCAGTTGCTACGATAGTTGATTTCTTTTGTTGACTATCCTTTGGGCCACCTCGGTATCCACCCTCCCATCCAGCATATAAGTACTATTTTAGATGAATTCTTTTATTAATAATATAAACTAATGTGTAATTGTGGTTCGTTGTATTTATTTTCATTACTACAAAAAACACCTTTGTTAATTACCGTAATGTATTGACTTTATTTTCTTAATTACATACAATTATTTTTATTATTTGTTTTTATTTATTTTTACAATTAATATTTATTATATAAGATAATATAATTTTTTTTTGGCTTAAATACATTATAGTTCTTGAGTTTGGGTCTTAAAAATGCACCCATTTTAAATAATTAGTGGGAGAACCTTAATTACTAGCCTTAACAGTCACACCTGACTTAATCAAAGAAAAAAACATTAGGAGAGTATTAAATAATCCATATATTAACATCACCATGAGGACCTCAATGCAACTTGTAGACTTTCAAATAACTCAATGCGACCTGATTCATAATAACTATTGACGTGCCTCCAATGTCAAAGTAGGGTTTTAAGTAGCACTTGTATGCTACTAAGTTACTCCCTCTGTTTCATAATAAATATAATCTTACAAAAATATATATATATATTTTACATGCATGTTTCATAATAAGTGTCATTCTCATATTTCAAGAACATATTAAATGACTTGGCTAGTAAGTAATGAGTGTCATTCTCATATTCCAAGAACATATTAAATTCTTTTAAATATGACTATTGTCCTTTAATTTGACTATGTAACAGTGGGCTTTCACAAATAAAGAATAAACATGTCATTAAAACTAATCCAAGAGTCAACTAAAATAGTAGACTTGCCAAGGTAATATTGGATATCCACCGCCCAAGTTTGGGCTAAAGCGTAATTTATGAAAATTATGGGTACATAATGGTAATTTTGAAAATTATGCCTGGAATTTTAGAAAATTCTCCAAAGGCACAGGAAGGTAGAAAGTAATTCCCCATATTACATTTGAGGCTTGATTGAGGTATAAAGGAAACAATTACCTCAAAAAGTAATTTTAAAATATTATTAGAATTTTGGTTAATTAAAGGACAATTAGCCAAATTTAATCATGAAAAATAAAATGTGGCCTCAAATAATTGGGGAAAATGGAGGAAATTATTTTAAGGTTAATGTGAGTTTAATAAAATGGTTTCATGCCCTATAAATGGAAAGTTTACCTTAAAGAATATTTTATGGGCATTTTATTCAATAATTAGGCAACTTATTGAAAATTATGGGGACAATAGTTAAAGATTAAATTTGAGCTTGAGAAAAATTAGGGAATTACTCCCTAATAAATTTTAATTATTGATGGTTTCATATTGATCATATGATTCAAGAATCTCCAAAAAGTAATTTTGGAAGATTAATCCCATATCAACTAATAAGCAAAAAATTAAGAGGATGATTATGCTTTTGGAGATGCAATTCATGCTCCTTCAAAAGTATAAAGGTGGTGAGATTTTAAAGTGGGAAGAAAGTTGGATGAAATGTTTACCATTAGATCAAAATGGAGCAATAAAATAATTTTTTGTAATGGAGGTGAACATACAATTTTATTAATTTAAGAGATGAGTTTAAGACCACATGAGCTCTCTTTTCTGCCATTCACCTTCGAAACTCTACATCCACAAGGAAATGAAGAGAAAAAAGAAAGTGAGGGAAAGAGATAAATGAGAAAGGGAGGAGGAAGGGCAAGTGATAATAGGTAAGAACTTATTCCAAATTCATGCTTTGATTCTAATGGTGATCGATATGTCATCACATGCACCAAGGACCATATATTCATTATCATCGTATTGTATGGATCATAGAGTAACCCCATAAAACACGTTAGTAATGAAAAGACTCTTTGTCCCTTTAGGAACTACATTTTCATCTTTGTTGCATTATTTCATTTATGGTCACTCTCATAGGCCACACATAGAGAGAGTACTTCCAAAACCACATTAATAGTGGGAAGAAACTTGCACGAATATATATGTTGTCATTACCCTTCACATTCATTCATCTTCATAGTATTATTTCATTGAAAGTTTGTAGGTCCATTCACAAGTCAAGCACGTCATGTATCGACAAGCAAATCAATTAAAGTTTGAACACTTTTCATAGATATTTTTTAAGCTAGTTGCCGTGAAACAAACAATAGTTGGACTCACTGCATTTAAGAAGAAAAATCTTGTTGAAGAAGAGTTTTTAGCAGAAAATAATTAAATACTCCTCAAATCCTATTTATAAGACATTTCTATTCTATTTCACCGAAATTAAGAAAAACTTTAAACTATATTAACTTTATCTATAAATTTAACAATTTTCCAACCTTATCCTTATTTAATATATATTATAGTAATCCTACAAGTGTAAAGTCTACACAATAATAAAAGAAAAGTAAATTTATACCTTCATAAATAAGACTAAAAAATTATTATCTCTCTATCTAATATATAGGACTTGATGAACATATTTTTTGTCTTATGTATTTGCATGTTAACAAAGACTATCGACATTAGGAGGGACACACAGGATGCTAATATTTTTATTTTTTCCATAATTGTTAGGAAGAAAAATATCATACTATGACATATTCAAATACTAAATGTGTGTTTTGGTCTTATGGTTGTTTTTATAAGTTTGTTATTAATAATTGGATTTGTTTCTACCAACACCATTACCTCCATCCAAGATTGTTACTGCCATTAAATTACCTTTACAATTTTACTTTCATACTAATTACCACTGAAATTGTAACACCCCTAATTTTATGTTCATTATAATGTTCGATTATGTTCTTATATCTCTTATTACTCTAATCAGCGTTTAATTATTAGAGTGATGGCGATTACAAATTATAGTGAGTCACAACAGAAAGCATGTATTAGTGTTTGGACGATGAGTAATTGATAACATATGCCCAGACATATGTGGGCTAGTTTTAATTCTCGGACGAATATACACGTGATACAATTTAAAATCAGAAATAGTCAGGGTTAATCCCTTTGGAGGATATTAGTTGTACAGTTATCCCAAATTAATGTCACAACAGAAAGCATGCATTAGTGTTTGGACGATGAGTAATTGATAACATATACCCAGACATATGTGGGCTAGTTTTAATTCTCGGACGAATATACACGTGATACAATTTAAAATCAGAAATAGTCAGGGTTAATCCCTTTGGAGGATATTAGTTGTACAGTTATCCCAAATTAATGTCAGTCAAATAATTAGTATTTACAATTCCAAAATAAATAATATAAAATTTTCTTAATTAAACCCCTTCTTTCGAGATCTTCATCAGCTACTCCAATTGCAACACCTTACTTCTTGGTCCAGAACTTCACCTGAATCTTTAGGTATTATGAGATCCAATGATCAGTTGACTCCTAAAATAACAGTTAATCTCATATTTAGAGTGTAAATCATACATGACAAATATTTCATATATTGTAGAATAAAAAAAAAAAGCATTCAGCAAATACACCGCAACCATATTACATAGCACACAACGCATGTAACGTTAACGACGAGAGCACACACAAGTGCTACGTGTATACATGAATCCTCAAACTCGAGCCAAAGTCAATTGACTCGAGCCAACAGCTCTATACTCTGAATATCTTGCGTAATTAGATTTTGACCATTATTTTCGAAATTATGTCTTTTGACTCGAGCCTACCATAAGTGACTCGAGTTTGTGCCAAAACTCGAGCCAAGCCAATTTAACTTGAGCCAAAATATACCAGTTTTTGATAAATCTTTGTTTAAATTGAGACAATCTTTAGATATGATCTTCTTGGTTTATATCCTTTCTTATTATCATTCCTAACTTGTTTGATGAGTTTGTTAATGAGTTTCATATGATCATAACCGAATTAACATCAGATTATCAAAAGGTGAATGATTACGCCAGAGCTCACAACGGTAACTTTGAGCAAGTCACAAAGGTCATATTCTAATGGGAAGAATTACTCAACAGACGAATCGATCTTCATTGCCTATTAATAGAAAAGTCTTCAAACCGAAAGAAGTGACGATAGATGAATAATTTTGAGGAAGCCAATGAAATAATGTTACTACTTCTCCATTGATATGTCAATAACTCATATACTCTCTATTTCTCAATATTCATAGTTTACAGTAGAGAGTGAGATGATCGATTATGTACTTCAATGATTATTAATCATCTACTCTGTGAGAGAGTCCAAACACTTATTTCATTATCTGTTTAGTGATCAAATCTCAAGGTTATGGAACCTTTAAGAGTGGGTGTACAGTTACAACTTGTAAGAGGGAGTGAATCCTAGTGTGAAAGGATCATCCTGAGTACAGAGTATGCGTGTGTAAGGAGGAGTATCTCGGTAAGAGATTGTAAAGGCTGCACAAGTGCTCGACTAAACTTGTGAAGTTGTAAAGGCTTTTCTTTTGTGTCTAGATTAAACAAGGAGATAGTGGATTGAAAATCTCAAGTGGAACTTGGCGATTAGACGTAGGTCAAAGATTGGGCCGAACCAGGATAAATCATAGTTTTCATATTATCTTCCCCAAACTCTTATATTTCCACCACATATGTTTGAATGAATGACTGTTGGCTTACATCTCATTACTGTCATACGAATTGCCTTCTGTAAGTTGTGTAAAGATTTTCAAAGTTCTTAAAGTTTTATCAAACACCCAATTCACCCCCCTCTTGGGTGACAGCCAGGTCTAAGAATAACTTCCTTATCGACTAACATATATGTGTCATTCAACCTTTCTAACCAATGGTTCTCATAAAAACTCAAGTGAAATACATGAACAACTTTTCTGCTTAACACATCTGCAACAACATTGGCTTTACTGGGATGATACTTTAAATTGAAGTCAACTATTTTAAAAACTCCATCCACCTCCTTTGCCAATTGTTAAGCTCATTTTGATCCAATAGATACTTCAAACTCTCATGATCACTAAAAATTTGTTGAATTTGAAATTAATTAATCATCAAGATATAAGTATTTGTTCAAATTATTATTTAATATCATTTAGCATGTACCGAGAGTTCTCCTGTACGTTGGAGTTCTCAATCGGAACACCCAACTAAAAATGATTGACTGGGAACTACCGAGAGTCCTATCCGAAATCACTAACGTTCTCAATTGTAATTGCCTTAAGTTGCCCGGATGCAACTAGGATAGCTACCTAAGAACCATCGGTCCATTAGGCTTGACACCTAGTTCTAACCACCAGGAAGGTACTCCATGGTCAGCCCTTTCGCTCAATCAAGCCACGAGTAGTGTTGGTCCCACATGAGACGGGACAATCACATATTTGATTCAACAACTATACACAGTTATACAAAGTATATGAGATTAAAGTTACTTCCTGATAGCTTTTAAATCGTTCGGGTCGTTTCCCAGGTACTTTGCTTGTTCAAGTGATTACAAGTTCCTATAGAACACATGGACAATGGTCATTACTAATCCGAACTCTTGAAATTTCAAATGCAAGTCCTCTAGTTCCATTACTTAATCATGAGACTAATAGGCCTAATCTATGTCCAAGAATCCATTTTATATATGAACTTCAAACTAGTCATCATATGCTATCATATGTCTCATTTTCGTCTCTTTTACCAGAATTCCAGAATTTTCACTACAACTTTGAAAAATCACATCTCTTAGCACAGATGTCTAGTTTTAGAATTAATTTTACTTGAAACTAGATTTCAGAATTTCTGTGCAATTCAATCTTAGAGCTTCCAAAATTCCTACTGAACCTTTACTCTACACAATTTTTCATTTTGAACATAATGGAATAATCCATTTTTCCAAATTCCAACTCCTTAAGTCTTCCCTATATCCAACTGAAATCAGGGTTCAAAGTACCAAAAATTCTTTTGTCAATTTCACTTTGCAAACAACCTAATTCTGGTTCCTATATGCATTTTATCTCATTATTTAAATCATACACATATGATAACTCAATTTTAGAAACTCAAATAGACCCTCCCCTTAGGGTTTCATCGACCAAAATCACAGAAAACCAAAGAAATCACTGGCCAACACTAGTATACCACCAAGGCTTAGAATCGCTTACCTTAATCGTTGTTCAGTAAATTTTGTGGAAATTCCTTCTTCCCCTTTTTTTCTGATGTTGATCAGACCCAAGAGATGCTAAAACAAAATATTTCTTGAGCTAAAGGAGTGGGAGGAGTAAAGGACTATATATTATAAGTTTGTAGTACGAGAAATTACCTTGATTTCACGAAATTTTGGCTTCGTCTTCTTCTCCTTTGATTTTTGGTGGTTTTGGCATTTTGGAAGATAAGAACCGAAATGAATGATCATTTGAGAAGCATATATCATATATTGAGAGGGTGAATGGTGGTTAGGGTGAGCAAATTACCAAATCACTCTTTACTTTCCACGCATTTATCATTTGTGTCATAAGTTGTAATTTCTATTAATTTTTCTCATTTTTTTCCTTCTTCTTGGCCGAGATTTTCTCTCTCTTAGGATGATTTGGATCTATTTTGTTAACTCATAACCCGTGCTCATGTGCTCATAAATTTGAAATAATTATGAGACTTATGGCACAATTTCATAGAAGGTGCAATTTTATCCTTCCCTCAATTTTCCTCCTAATTTCCAATAATACTCATGCAATTTCTTCTCATCCCTTTTTACTCGAATTTTTTTGGGTCAAATTTTTACTCGAATTCAAGGCACTAAAATGTTACAATGAAGTATCAATTGCATATGTCCCATTGGTGCCAACATACATTCCAAAATTTTCAGTTTTATTGAAATGGGTATTTCAGGCAAAATTGACCCTTTAGACCATATTCACCATTTCTTTTAACCAATTACTTATATACATTTATCATAGTAAATTTTGGGATATTACACAGCTAGTGACAAGGCAAACTAGGGGAGTTTGAATTTGACCATTTTTATGATTCCATTATATTAAACAAGAAAAATTTTGTAGGATAGATCTTCGGTAGAAATTTTGGAAGCTTTGAGATTGAATAGTTCCAAACCCCGAAAACTACCTTGAAAAATCTATGCAAGCAGCAAATATGTGACAAATATTTGGTACAGTAAATGATGTCCAATTGCAATGTTATTTTCCAAGATTAAAGTAGACATAATGAGCTTTAATATGATAGGTCATTTTTTGAATTTGGACTTGTGTACACTAAGTTATGAATTTTTGAAAATGATCTATAATTTTGGAATGAAATCTGGGCAGAAGTCACTGTTTTATTAAACTATGAATGGTATGCATGTGATTGGCTACTGAAACTATTTTTCCTTTAAAACAGACTTAAAAAAGAGTCCATAGGCTTTGGAATCACCTCATTTGGACATTTTTACTATGAGATATGATTTTTTAAAGTTATAGTACAAATTCTAGAAAAAGTGTCCAAATGTGTGAAAATGATTCAAACCAAGGAACTTAATGATCATGGTTTAGGCCTAATAGTTTCATATTATGATCATTATGCTAGATGACATTTGAAATGTCTAAAGTGAAGTGAGTATTGACCAATGTTAATAATGTGTTCTTATAAGAACCCGTAATTACCTAGAATGGGAGAAGTTTCTGAAATCTACTCGGATAAAGCAACCAGGTAGTAACTCTAACTCTTACATATTTTGTATGACTACATATGGATGTCTGAACCATGTTTGTGAGAAGTCTTGTTGTGCAGGTTAGCAAATACTTAAGAGTCATTAGCTGGAGGAATCTCTTGGTCTCTTCCCAATAGTAATACTTGAGAGCTGTGTGGCTAGAAGAACCCTTAGTCTCTTCATGATGACACTACTTGTAAGCCAATTGGCTAGAAAGACCTCTATGTATCTTCCTAGTGGCACCATTTATAAGCTAGTTGGTTGGAAGGACCCCTAGGTATCTTCTTAGTGACAACATTTACAAGCTTGTTGGATGGAAGAACCTCATGGTCTCTTCCAATAAAAAGGTGTGGGGCCTATTGGACCTTACATTATTGAGTACCCAGTGCTGTGGTAATGTACCATGTGATAATTGGTTGCAATTTGTGTTGCTTGCAATTTTATGATGTTTAATTCCTGAGTATGGTAATATTGATGCATGGACTATTTTCTGCATATGGTTAATTGTGTGTTTATGAATAAATGTCATACACTGTTGATATTTGTATGTAAAATTAATCTGTTACTTTAGGATCTTTTAGGATTGCATCCCTTGTTAATACCTACGAAATCACAAACATTCCCAGAAGATCTGGACATCGTCAAAGATAGCAGGCAGAGTTCCAAGGAAGAAGGCAGCGAACCGTCAAGGTTGATGGCTGCAACTTAGACGTTAGATAGAATCGTAGGACTATAGATTGGTTTTGTTAAAATATTTTGGTATTATAACGTTATGACATGGATGTTCATGAATCACCGTATTTATTTGTATTAAGAACTCTGTAGTTTAATCCTGTTCATAACCAAGATTGATTATAATTTATTAGTTTACTGTAATATTCCTATGTTGCTCACTATATATTCCCTGTATTACTCTAATAAATGTCGTAATTATAAGGGGTATGATAAGATATATGATAGTTTTGTTGTCATGTACCCTTTTGCAGAACGGGACACATAATAGGCCTATATTGTCCTCATCCCATCCCATGAACACCCCTACTTCTTCCTCGTATGAGCTTTTATTTTTGTTTTCAGTTAATATTTTTAGTTTCATGTTACTTTTTTTATATAATAAGAGCTCGCTAGTTGATGAAATGAGGTTTGTTGAATTAGGTTCCAAGATTTGATCAAGTTTTTATATTGATCTATGGACAACCTGTAACAAAGGCATTGAAGAATATTATGGAATTTTTTATTAATTAATTTTCTTTTAGAATTCAAAACATTATAAGATAATGTCTTATCGCAAGAGTTTTAAGATATTAATTTCTTTTAAATTGTATGATGTTTATCTATAATCTATTGAATTCTTAACCATATAAATATAAGTTTTTATTTAATATTATTATCTTGTTATTATCAATTATTATATTGTCTTATATAATAAATATTAATTGTTAAAATAAATAAGAACAAACAATCATAATAACTGTATATAATTTTTTCAAAAAAAGCTAATACATGATGGTTATCAACAAACAACCGTTATTTATGCCCTTAATATATTATAGTTCAGAACCATTATTTATCTATACAGAGCATATATAGCGCCCACATATATATGGTCAATAATAACTACATAAAAGATGTAGTAGTGGGAATAAATACAATGAACCATATGCATACATCAGTTACAAGGGTAAATGTTGTAAATGAACATTAATTACTATCCAAGTAATTTATATTACAAATCAAAGAATTCGTCTAGAATATCACTTATATGCTGGATGGGAGGGAATTATTGTTTACATGCCGAGCATAAGTCATCCTCACACACTCCTCTTTTCCGTCTTGATGAATCACGTGCATCATGCCAAGCAAGTGTACGACACCTTCATTTTCCAAATTTTATCTCATCTATTATCAGTTCTGTCATCATTCTCAGAAAGCAGCTCATATGCTGACTTAAATGAGAAGTCCAACAACGAGCTTAATTCGCTGCACCTAGTGTGATTCATGTTAGTAGAAAAGAATAAATGAGTCTTAGTTGTGTTTATCTTTAACCCCAAAGTATTGCAAAACGAGTCTAAGCATCCTTTGATCGATGCCTCAGCAAAAAGAATTATATAATCAGCAAAGAATAAGTGAATTATCGGGAGCCCTGTTATGCTGAGTCTTATAGACCTCCACTCCTGTTGAGCCATTTTCTCTTGAATCAAATGAGTCGATTTCTCCATGCAAATTATAAACAAGTATGGCGAGATCGGGTGTCCCCTTGATGTCTAGAAAGATTCAGCATAGAATGTACTGATACCTCAATAAGGTGATTAGACAAATTTAATTCCTTTAGGAACTTGTATATAAATCTCTAATTCGCTCTATCGTATACTTTCAAATAGCCATAAAACCTTTCTTCCCAATTGTGTTCACATAGAATATATGACTTTAATAAATAATTATGATAAGCCACCTTTTCCTGTATTATTTTCAATTGCAAGATGAATGAATTGGCGATGTCGCTCAAAGACCCCGACCTGCTTAATTCCAATAAAAGTGAAATTTTGAAAACCAAGCTTACTAATTCTCTGTTTAGTGTTGTGAAAAGGTGAATGAATTTCCAATAAAGCAAGAAACCCCACATTGTAAGAATTTTTAATTTCTTGTATAAGGTTTGGAAAATACTTCAAACATAGGTTTAGAGTTTAGAAAATTCATTAAAAACCATAGAGTTTACTGGTGTTATTTTATTGTCCTCCAGCTTAAACATTTTCCATATTGGTCAACATAGGTCTATCACTCATCAAATTACTGCCAACGTCACTCATCGATCATGTCCTTCATCAACATTATTCAGCTTATTATTGCAACCAGCCCACTTTGGATTGGGACATGGGCATCCATGAACACATTTGGGGTTATTAATTCAGATTGCAAAGCTGTAAAAGGACTAGAAGTCACTTCACCACTACATCCTTCCTTTTAGTTCCCACTGGAACCCACACTGAGGAATTATTATCATTAATTATTAATTCATTATCAATATGTTAGTGTCCCAACTCAATTTAAATTTAGATTCGTTGGAATTCAATATAGTATTGGATATATTGGATGGTTTGCTGTAGATATGAGGGCATATATAATTACATTTCTTTTTCGAGGCTTGTATATGTTTATACCGGTCCTTACGGATTTACTATAGAAATATTGCAATTTAAACCTGAATTTGTGATATATTACATTATATTTTTTTTTTTTGGAAAAATTTCAGTCAGCCCCCTCTATAGAAAATTAATTTCAGTCAATTTCAAAACTTTTTGAAACTTCATTGCACCCCAATGGTCAAAACGAAATTAATTTTTGTGGGTGAAAAGACAATAATGCCCTTATTTTATTTTTTTAGAAGAGCATTTACAAGAAAAATAAGAGCATTCATAAAATAAATAGAGTTACAAGACAAATAAAGGGATTTGAAAGAACCTAAGAAATTAAAAATATTTTGCCCATTTACAAGACAAATAAATATATTTTGAAGATAAATAAAGGGATTCAAAAAAAACTTAGAGGGTTAAATACAGTTTTACCATTTACAAGACAAATATAAACATTTAGAAGACAAATAAAGATATTTACAAGATAAATAAAGGGATTCAGAAGAACCAAGAGAGTTAAAAATATTTTAGCCATTTACAATACAAATAAAAAAATTCACAAGACAAATATAGATATTTACTAGAAAAATAAGGGGATTCAAAAAAATCTAGAATAGACAAATATAAAAAGTTACAAGACAAATATGAATATTTAATTATAAGACATATAAGTAAGGGCATTGTGGTTTTTTCACCAACAAAAATTAATTTCATTTTGACCATAGAGGTACAGTGAAGTTTCAAAAAATTTTAGGAGTTCGTTGAAATTAATTTACTACAGAAAGGCTAAATGAAATTTTCCCTAGATTTTTTCAAATTTGCAGGACTTCTTTATAAGTAAGTCCTTTATTTGGAATTTATAACAAATTCTTAATGAATATTTTCTTGAAAAAAAATGATAGAAAAATACTATTTGAACTTTAAAATTATGTTGATAACAACAGTAATGTGACTAACAAGAACAATAAAGTAATTGATAACTTGTTTTGTTAGAAAATTACTTATTTAGGATTTTGAAGTTTAGGTGGTATTTTTTTAGGATTTTCTTTATTTTCTTTTTTTGATTGCCCCAAAAAATAATAAATAAAAGCTAACCAAAATTATATGAAAATCTAATAATTTAATTTAAAATGCAATAAATTAAAGGGGAAATGACAACATCCCAATTAAGAAAAATAATATTAGAAAAATATCATAACTTGTTAATAATAGCTCATCACTTGTGAATGATTATTTCTTTACTTGTTATTGATAAGCTATGAGACTTTTCTGATATTATTTTTTAATTGGTATATTGGTGTGATTTTCCTAAAATTAAAGGGCAATACCTATAAATTATCATTTGAAATCTGTAATTTCGAAAAGCTGAGTCCAGTACAACATTGCAAATCCATATCGATCTCATGACCAAATAGGGATTTTTTTTTTTTTTGACAAAATGATCGAATATCATAAATTTGAAATTCCAAAAAGTTGAGTTCAATATACAAAATTGGAATTTTTTATCAATATTTTCACAAATAAATAATTATTTTAATTATAAAATAAGTTATTATAATTTTAAATAAAACTATATTTATAATAATTAAAATAATATTTTATAACTAAAAACATATTATTATAAAATTAATCTAAAAAAAAGTCACTATTGAACAACAATCTTTCATACATAATAGAATTTGTTGCCAGATCTTTCAGGGACGAATTTTTCATTTTTCTGGTGGAGGTTCAGAATAAAAGTTGGAAACTGGTCTTAACTCAAAATGAGGCTCATGATCTGCATTGCTTCTATTCAATATTTGTATTTGATTGCTTTTGATTGATGCAGGAAGTGTAGTGGTTTGGATTTTCAACTAGCTTGATGAACATAAACCTAGCTGCACCTAAACAAATTTTAGAGTTGTTGAAAAGGCAAGAGAGTGAGGATTCTGCGTTGAGGAAGAAGTAGAAATACTGTGTGTTGTGAAGATATCTGTGAGGTCTCTGCATAGAAGAAGACATTTGAAGTGAATGAAACACTGTGTAAAGCTATGCCATGTATTGTGTATTGGAAATATTATGTCCTTTTTTTACGAGTTATATTTATTGGGGGCAGTTTGTTATATGTAATGGAATATTGATTACCATTGTTATGATGTATGTAATATAGTATTAGTAAAGAAATACTTTCTTTCCATTTAGAGCATGGTTAAACTTGCAATATTGCTTTAACTGTATACATGGTGTCAAATTTTCTGTACTGTGCACATGTCCCTGTACAGTCTCACAGCATAACTTGCAGGTACTACTATAGCCCAAATCCATGCTCATTGTTGCCATATTTACTGTTGTTTTACATTTATTAAGACAGAACGACGATGCTGCCAAAATAAGTTTCAAACAAATACTGGTTGTTGTCATATAGCCCATGTGCACACAAACTTAATTGTTGTGACGTTCTTTGCAGCTGTAAAGTTCTTGGCTGCTACGAAGTTCTTGTTGATGTGGAGTCATTTGTTGTTGTGACATTCTTTGCTAACATAGGAGTCACCGACATACTGATATAAAAAGTCTGTCTATTTCAAATCTGCTTAAGCTTTTTTTTCCATACAAGATGAAAGTTAAAAGGCAAGAAAACAAAAGTGAGAAAACAAAGCAGCAACAGCATCAGAGTTTGGCATAGGGTTCTAAGATCCGAAAGAGACTGGAGCCTCAGCTTAGGATCTTTGATGTCAATCTTATTGAATTGACCAGCGCCTAGTGAGCGCAGTGGTACGCCATCGTAGTATGGCTCCTACCAGGGTGGGTTTGATCCCTGGTACGTCCGCAAGCAATGCGTTGCTTGCTTAATCCAAAATCTTATTGAATTGATAAAAAGAATGAAACAAAATATCATGCAAATCCATTATGCCCTCTCCTCTGATTTGAATATTAGTCGAGGGGGAAAAACCAAAATATATCTTTAAAGGGAATCATTGGACTCCATAGGTGATAGCAATGCATGATGTCCTCTTCTAGCTAACTTCTTCTCAGTAATGCTTCCTATTTTTGACGCAGCAGAGATAGAAATACAAGAAGAGAATGAGAATGAATTCAGAGAGCGTAAATGGCGCTCCTTCAGTGTATCATATATATAGCCATGAATACATCATTCTAGAATAACGAATTACATCAGAGAGAATATAACAGAACCTATAGCTGCAGGACATGTGTACTGTACAATTGCATTCCTGCAGATTCTCAATATCCTAACGGTTTACACCAAATACAACTGCTAAATCCTAATCATAATTATATGAATCTGATTTACATTCTAACAACAGAGGTTGGATAGGCTCAGAAGGAAAGAGGACACCAGATGGAGGAGGAGCTGAACAAAGCCGCCAATGACGCCAACACTAAAAAGAACAGAATTTGGGAGCTGGTAAGTAGGTATGCATAGAAAATGTGTTAAATAGATATTTCTCGTCAGTCCATTATTTGAGGAATCACAGGCAGCCCGCGCAACGCTTCAAATGTGTTGAGATCTTCCCCTTTCGGGTCAGCCAAGCTTCTTCTTATGCTGCTTCAGACCACGTCGTCTTGTGGGTGTGCGTGAGCCATCTTCATCTTCAACCTTGACTCCTTCAACTCTGTTCTTCAGTGCTCTGTTTGTGTCGGTACGTTCGAAAACTTCTCTCCTTCAACTCTGAACTTATATACGGTTTCTGACTAGCTTTCTTTGTTAAGCAATTAAGGATGGAAACTAAATCAACTATTAGGATTGGTGAGATTGTGCCTGGATTTGAAGGATGATACTAATGCTTTTGAGGATTGTTTACAGTAATTGCCATTTAAATGCTACTATTTTTAAAAGAATAAAAAAAATTGAACCGTTATATTTCGTACATCTCGTGAACTGAAAGGCTATTTTAAACTAATATTTGCTAGCTATACATGTATTGTCCAAATTAATATTATTCTGTTCATTACTACACAGGTTATTCTGTATGATTTTATTTGTATGGCACTCACAAAAGTAAGTTATTTTATTTGCAATTTCTTAATAATAAGGCTTGTTGAAATCATGAAAATAAACCTATTTATACTCTTTTTGGTATTTTAAGAAAATAAAGAAGAAATATTTAAATTGAAAGTGAAGATATGAATGATAGATGTTTTTGATAATGATGGAAGTGGTTATCCTTAAAGAGTATATTAGTTAAAATTTCATTAAGTCTTAAAAACAACTTCAAGATAACACTTAAGTCCAATCTTTCTAATTAATAGTAGCTTAGACATGCATATCTAATTACTACCTCTTAAAATATATATTGTTTAAAACCAATTGTATAACTAAAATTGGGGTGATACAAATTATTCTTCTCAATTAGAATGTCGTAACGAACCATTCCAAAACTAAAATCAATTTTGATTACCAATTATAAACATAATATTGCAAGCATAATTTTATCAAATCACATTGAAAGACAAATATAAATTTGAAAATCAAATTACATCCTGCAATTAAAACTTCGATCCACATAGAACAGTATAACTACAATCCAATTCTCACAACTACAATGATAAACCTAAACAATGAAATCAATACAGTCTAAGCCTAAGATTGAATTATAGAACTCCCCAATTGAAGCACATGTGAGTTCAAGCCATCTGTAAATCATTTACAAGAGTACAAAATTGCCTAGCCACTCATGAAAATAACTTCAAGAAACATAATCCACTCCCTGATTCAAAAACCAAGACATAAAATCACTGATGAAAATGACAAATTAGCACTAAGGAAGCTTGGTCCATAAATCAAAGAAATTAAAGACATGGCTGACTATGCATCCAGAAGCAGAGGAGTGGAGGTCGAGATGAAGATGATATGGTGAAGAAGATGAACGTCCAAAGTGAAGTACACCCCTGTTCACTCTTGCGCTGCTCGATCTGGTTCTTTCGGGTCTGTCTTCGCGGCGTTGCTCCTCTGTGTTCTCTGGTCTATGTTCGTGGCATTGCCCTTGAGCTCCGTGATGCAGAAGGAAGGTCGAAGATGGTGGTGTGAGAGGAAGGTGATGGTGGGAAGTCTTCGACGGTGGTGGTAGTCTCCGTCTCGTTCCCTCTCAAGCTCTCGTGTCTCTCGTTTTCTCAGTCCGCGGCGCCACACTCTGTTTCTTCAACTTTGTCGTATCTTACTGCTGGCAGATGACCCCCTGGGGACTTAAGTACAAAGGTACAAAAGCTCGTGGTGGGGACTAAAGTGAACATTTTTCAAATTCTTGTGGGGCTGAGCTGGAATTTCTAAAATACCTTGGTCCTTTTCTGGTCTTTTTTCTTCACAGACTTGCAATTTTATAAGAATTCAAGGGAGCTTTCTATAATTTCTCCAGTTCTCATAATATTAATTTTGACCTTCAAAATCTCAAAATTTCTTATGCATATATAATGCAAGATTAAACAAAAGTAGCTTCAAAAGTTTAAGAAATCATTTGCATTAGTAATTAACAAATTATGATCATTTAATTCCTAATTACACTTAAACCAATACAAATGTCCCTAACTCAAATCAAATTAGTGTTTAATCAAGTAATGGTTTCTCAAGAAATGTATTCAAAAATCTCAATTTCATTATGAAAAAGACTATAAAAATATGGTTCAAGTAGTTACCTCTGTTTCAGCAATGCTTATCCACCTTTTACTTGGTTTATTTCTAATTTTCTATTGCCAAAAACATAATATATTCTAATTACTCATACACTAAATCTTTATCCGCGTGTCATTTTGGGTTTATAAATAAACTCCATAATTACATATAACTTAACAATATACTCTACTTTTGAGTCTGCCAAATAAATCAAACCCATGGAATTAGAAACTATGGATTCCCCAAGATTAGTCACTAGAACGATAGGATTCCCTAAAACAAAGACTTGTTAACAAGTGATCCAAATTCTTACCTCTCAAATTATATTAGTACAAGCTAAGCCTTCCATTTTGATATTCTAGTTCCTTCGCTTATTGAATTCAAGCCTTACATACAAAAAATCATTCGCTGTCATTCTTATGTCTTTAAATAAAGGGTTAAGTTATAAAAAATATACCTATAAGGTTTTTTTTTTTTTTACCAAAGTACATCCATCACATATATTTTTTATTGGAGGTACAAAAATACACACAAACATTTAATATGGAAGTAAAAATGTTAGGACAATTAAATATAACATCACATCCTTACATATGTATATGTAAAAATAGCATCGGCACCGCCAAAAAAATAATGGAGGGAGGTTAAATCTAGCTATCCTGACATTTTTTTACTCTAATTTTAATTGTTTATTGTTTTTTTATAGTAAAAGTTCGTAGTATTTTTATACCTTAACTTTAAATAAATTTTAGGTAAATGAATTTTGCAATAAGAAATTTATGAGCTATCTTCCTTTGTAATAATAAGAGAACAAGAGAAGTGGACTGGTGACGTGACAATACTACTTCATGGAAATTCCACTACATAATTCAGATCTGTTTATTTTCCCCAATCTCCCGGACATGCTAACAAATGTCATCCGTCAAAAATCAAATACTTCTTATTGACAAAGCACTTGACCCTCTCACTCTCACTCTCACTCTCACTCTCTCGCCGAGTTGGCCGCACAAACCAAAATCTTCTCAAAATGAGAGAGAAAGAGGGTGAGCGAGAGCGAAATGGATTCGGATCATCAAGCTAAGGGAAGCTTTTTATTGGTGGGATATGATAGAGGATAAGTTTAAGGATCATTTCAGAAACTCAAAGATTGAATGGTTTTATTGTTCTCTTGCAAATGGGCATTCAAATCATCATCAAGCTCATGTTTGGGAGGATTGATCTTAATCTTATAAGGGAATAGCGTAGTAAGCCTTTTATCAACTTTTGACAAATCATCTTCCGATTATTCTTGTTTGATATATATCTGGGAACCAAGCATATAAACTGGCCCTAAAAACCAAGCATATTATCAAATTTATTGCTCTCTTGACATGAAAAGAAATATTTTAAAGATAAAACGAGTCATATTTTTGGAAATATTAATGTTCGTTATTTGCATAGTTATTATGAGACACAATATTAATAAATTACATGATGTGATGGGATGCTCTCTCATCATTTTAATTAGAGAGGCATTATGATTTTTAACGATATTTATAAATATCTAATGAAGTCTTTTAATTTGACCTTATTAGAGATTTGTTAAAAGTGCAGACTCCAATTTAGATTTAAGCAATGATTTCAATGGGATTTTGCCTTTTGGAAAAATAAGATTTATTTCAAAATAAATTTCTTTAGTTTGGCAAAATTAGCCATGGAAATTCCATGAATAATTAGCCACAGAATTTTTGCAAGGAAAATTTCATGGGAAAAAAATTATTATATATTTTAATAAATTTTATGTAAAAAATAATATTATAATATTATTTATTAATTCATTTTAATTAAAAATAAATTATTATTTATTAAAATTATATTGATAATTTTACAATCAAATAATATTTATAAAATTAAAAAATTAGTTATTAATATTATATTTTTAGCTATTGAAATTATATTTATAATTTTAAATTATTGGTTATTAATTAATGTTAATTAAAAATAAAATTCAATTCCAAAAAATTGCCACAATAAAATACTGAATTTTCGAAGTTCACAATTTTTGACAGATTTGTGATGGAACAGTTTTCCGACGAATTCATTCCCTTGCTAATACATGCATGAAAAGTCAGTTTTTCACAGAATTTTAATTCCGTGGCAAATTTTCCATAGAATTTATTTGTGACTGTCACTAAATTTTTTTTTTTATTTTAAAATGCCACATGGACCTTCTCATGAGAAACCATGTATGACGTCCATAGAAGACCACCTCATCGCCAACTTGTCATCTTCGGTAACCACATCCAATAATCGACAAAAAATGAAGGCGCCAAAAGAAAGTGGGTTTTGGCGGGGGAGCGACACAGTTGGTAGTGCATGCAATGTACAGAAGTCCTAAATCTGCCAACAAATTCAACCAAGACGATCATCAACCTCAAGATCCTCTCATCTCATCTCCATATATAAATGTTTAAATCAAAATGCTTCTTAATTCCAATCTCAAACTTTCCTTTACGAAATATCTACTGTTAGTTTCGAGTTTTGTGCAATTTGAATGGGCCCAGATGTTTAATTATGGGCAGGTATATTTTTATTTTAAATTTGCTCATACTAATAATAATAATAATTAAAAAAGAGAAAGGGCCTTACTTGTGATGATTATTCGGAGACTACAACATTTACTTAATTTCGTGCTTTATATAATTCCAACATCATTACCATTAATTGGATAAAAAAAAGTAGTAGTAGTATTGAGTAATTTATAATCCCAATGAACAAACTTAGGTAAGGTTAGTAGACTTACATTAGTGATATATGGTACAGCACTATCTATTTTCATGACATAGATAGTGAACGTCTTTATAAGAGATATTTAATGCCAGCACACGCTTCCTTCTAGAGGGCGGATAATTAATGCGCGTTCGATTACTTCATTTATTTCACAATATACCAGTATTGGGCATATGTTGGATATTTGTACAGGACACCGTGACACAATTGGATTTTGTTTGAATACTACAATTATAGGGTGATAAAGAGTGATCTCGATCGGGTCATTCTTAATTTTCAAGAGTTTAATGAAAAAGGAAAGAAAAACGACAATGAAATACACTCACTTATAAATTAATTTGTTTCTAAAATTATTCTAAAATATGAATACTTTCACCCCCACCTGTTGAAAAATCTACACTATGGTTCATATAACACTTCATGCTCTTGTAATACCCTAATTTTCATAATACATGTAAATATTATATTTTGAATATGTGGTCTCAAAATTTGTGTAAATTATTAATTTAAGTTTAGGCAATTTTCCTTTAGAATTAATTAACAAAGGGTTAATTATGAGACATGATTTAAGAGAGTATGTTGTCTCTAAATTTTAATTGATTTATTATCATTTTAGGGAAATATCTAGTTTAATTGTTATTCATTAACAATTATCATTAACAAAATAAGTTTGCACTAATTGAGATTAGTTGCATAATTCTTCAAGATGATTAGAGACAAATTAAAGGTATCAAATGAGGGCTAATTATGTTTGAAAATAACTAAGTCAAAGAGAATGAAATAATATCTCAAGTAATTAAGCCTAAGATATTTGTAATAAAGAGGAGATTAATCACATGAATAGTGTTAATTAATCCAAATCTATGTGAATTTGGTAGAACCAATAGGAGGCTAGAATAATTGATCATTAGAGATAAAAGAAACACAAATTGAAGTGCCAAGAAGGGGGCCACGTTTTTGGAGAGGAAAGAAGAAATTAATTAATAAGCTCATGGATAATATAAAACTGATGAAAAGTAAATACAAGAACAAGAGATTTTAGAGAGAGAGAGAGTAGAGAGAAGTTCTCATTTCAGTGTAATTTGAATGTTTACAGAAGGCCTCTATTTATAGAAGGAAAATGGGCCTTTAGTGTAATTTCCACTTTGGGTCATTTGATGTAATATTCCCCTAATTACATAACTGTACACTCACGGGAATGCATTCCCGTGAGTTGTATTATTTTGTGTGTGGGTCCCACCAAATAGTAAACTACTATGCATGGTACTATGCGTGGGTCCCATGTCATCTTGTAATATTTGGAGACCGGGAGTCAATGGACATCCACATAATCAGTATATTCATAACACTCCCCCTTGGATGTCCATTTATGAATGTGCCTCATTAAAAACTTTAACTAGGAAAAACCCAGTGGGATAAAAACCTAGCCAAAGAAAAGAGTACATCACTCATTGATACACTATCCAGTGCTGCCTCATTAAAAACCTTTCTAGGAAAAACCCAGTGGGACAAAACCTAGATAAGGGAAAAAGAGTACAACGTGTATCAACTCCCCCTGTTGACAACATCAGTATTACTCCCTCTGATAACATCAGTTGAGATCTTTAAGTCTTCGAAGACCAATACCATAGACAAGCTTCTCAAAGATTGCTTCTGGAAGTGACTTGGTAAATAAATCTGCCAAATTTTCTCTTGAACTGATTTGCTGGATATCTATTTCACCATTCTGTTGAAGATCACGAGTAAAGAAAAATTTTGGTGAAATATGCTTCATTCTATCGCCCTTGATGTATCCTTCTTTAAGTTGGGCAATACATGCAGTATTATCCTCATATAGAACTGTTGGAACCATTTTACCAGAAGATAAATGACAAGTAGTTCGTATATGATGAATTACTGACCTCAACCACACACATTCTCGACTTGTTTCATGCATTGCTAGGATTTCTGCATTATTAGATGAAGTGGCTGATATAGTTTGTTTCATAGATCGCCATGAAATTGTTGTACCTCCACATGTAAATACATAACCTGTTTGTGATTTTCCATCATGTGGATCAGACATAAATCCAGCATCTGAATAACCAATCAGTTCATGTTTAGATACATTTGAATAATATAACCCCATATCCATAGTACCTCTGAGGTAACGAAAAATACGCTTTACACCATTCCAATGCCTTTGTGTTGGTGCAGAACTATATCTTGCTAATAAATTAACAGCAAATGTTATATCAGGTCTTGTGTGATTAGCAAGATACATTAGTGCCCCAATAGCATTAAGATATGGCACTTCTGGACCAAGTAATTGTTCTACACCTTTTTTGTTAATTACTTGGGGTTGGAATGGATCTTTTTCTTTTATCAAAGATCTTACAACCATTGGAGTACAGAATGGATGTGACTTATCCATATAAAATCGTTTCAAGACCTTCTTTGTATAAGTTTCTTGATGTACAAAGATCCCGTCCTTCAGGTACTCAATTTGTAATCCAAGACAAAATTTTGTCCTACCTAAATCTTTCATTTCAAATTCTTTCTTCAAACAATGAATGGCTTTTGTAATCTCTTCAGGAGTTCCAATAATGTTGATATCATCAACATAAACAACAATTATAGCAAATTCATTTCTCGATCTTTTTATAAAACTGCATGGGCATATCGGGTCATTTTTATACCCTTCTTTCAACAAATATTCTTTAAGGCAATTATACCACATGCGCCCTGATTGTTTCAAGCCATATAGGGACTTATTTAATTTGATCGAGTATTGTTCTCGTGAATTTGAATTAAATGCTTCAGGCATCTTGAGTCCTTCAGGAACTTTCATATAGATATCACTATCAAGTGAACCATATAAATAGGCAGTCACAACATCCATTAGATGCAAATCAAGCCTTTCATTTGCTGCTAGGCTAATTAAATAACGAAAAGTAGTTGCATCCACTACTGGTGAATATGTTTCTTCAAAATCTATGCCAGGTCTTTGTGTAAAGCCTTGGGCTACAAGGCGTGCTTTATACCTTGTAATTTCACCCTTTTCATTTCTTTTCCGTACAAAAACCCATTTATATCCAACTGGCTTTACATCTTTAGGTGTATGGACTATAGGTCCAAATACTTTTCGTTTTGCCAATGATTTTAATTCTGCATTAATGGCATCTTTCCATAGGAGCCAATCTTTTCGTTGTTGGCACTCTCTCATGGATTTTGGCTCATGATCCTCTTCTTCATTCATCACATCATATGCCATATGATTAGCAAAAATGTCATCAATGTTGACTTCATTACGGTTCCATTTGATATTATTTGTGACATAATTTATTGAGATCTCATTATTTTCATACATTTCAGATACCTGGATCTCTTCTGGGGCCTCAATATTCTCCTCTGGAGATAATTTCACTTTATGAAGTGGCTCATCCAGAGCTACGCTTTTTTCTTGATTATCCTCGACTTGGCCATCTATAATTTTAGCTTCTTTTCTTTTTCGAGGATTTTTATCTTTGGAACCGATAGGCCTACCACGCTTAAGGCGTGCTTTTGATTCATTTGTAATCGGTTGTCCTACAGGGACATCAATTCGAATAGGAGCATTAGCAGCTGGAATATGTGACTTTGTCACTTTCTTTGGGTCAGTGAATGCTTCTGGCATTCGATTAGCTGAATTCTGTAAATGAATTATCTTTTGAACTTCTAGTTCACATTGTTTTGTACGAGGATCAAAATGAGCCAATGATAATTCATTCCAGCTAATCTCTTTATTCAACTGCTTATTTTCTCCCCCTAATGTTGGGTAAACTGATTCATTAAAATGACAATCTTCAAATCGTGCAGTAAATAAATCTCCTGTAGATGGTTCTAAATATTTTATAATTGAAGGAGATTTATACCCAACATAAATTCCCATTCTTCTTTGAGGACCCATTTTAGTACGTTGTGGAGGTGCTATAGGCACATATACTGCACATCCAAAGGTCCGTATATGAGAAATATTAGGTTCTTCACCAAAAACCATTTGTAAGGGGGAAAATTTTAAATAACTAGTTGGCCTGATGCGAATTAACATTGCTGCATGCAAAATGGCATGGCCCCAAGCAGAAATTGGTAAATTAGATTTCAAAAGTAAAGGTCTTGCAATAAGTTGCAATCGTTTTACCAATGATTCTGCAAGTCCATTTTGCGTATGAACATGTGCTACAGGATGTTCAACATCAATTCCAAGGGACATACAATATTCATTAAAAGTCTGTGAAGTAAATTCACCAGCATTATCAAGACGTATTTTCTTGATAGGATAATCCGGGTAATGTGCTCTTAATCTTGTCAATTGAGCAAGTAATCTCGCAAACGCCAGGTTTCGAGAAGATAATAAGCACACATGCGACCATTTAGTTGATGCATCAATTAAAACCATATAATACCTAAATGGTCCGCATGGTGGGTGTATTGGCCCACAAATATCTCCCTGTATCCGTTCTAGAAATGTGAGAGACTCACTTTCTACTTTGGTTGGTGATGGCCGAATAATTAATTTTCCCTTGGAACATGCATCACATGAGAAATCATGGGATTTTGGTATGTGTTTCTGTTTCAAGTTATGTCCACATGAATTCTCTATTATACGTCGCATCATAATTGACCCGGGATGGCCTAACCGGTCATGCCAAACAATAAATATGTCTTTATCAACATGCTTCTGGTTTTCCATAACATTTATTTCAATTGTACTAATACTTGAATAGTACAAACCAGAAGATAACATAGGTAATTTCTCCAGAACATATTTTTCACCATATCTAACAGTAACAATTTGTAGATATTCTTTATTGTCCTCATTTATAGTCTCAATATGATATCCATTTCGACGGATATCTTTAAAACTCAACAAATTTCTATGAGACTTAGAGGAATACAAAGCATCATTAATAACAAATTTCGTACCATTGGATAATATTATTATTGCTCTTCCAGAGCCTTCAATCAATCTTGTATTACCCACTATGGTATTGATGCTTGTACTACAATTTGTTAGATGTGAAAAATATTTCTTATCTTTAAGAATTGTATGTGTCGTTGCACTATCAATGAGACATATATCTTCATTCTTGTGTGCAATATTTGAAATGTCCATGAGCTTCATTAAAAGAAAAGAAATGCATCAAAACATATTCAATATAGAAGATGCATTAAAAACATATTTATTATACATAATTGGCAACAAGTCAGAACGAAACAAAATAATTATTACAATTTTTGCAAAACTTATTTAATCATAAAAATCTTCCACCTCCAAACTTATTTAATCATAAAAATCTTCCACCTCCAAGAGAGACATAACATCATCATTTGGCTCATTGACATCATTATCTTTATGAGCCTTATCATCACATTCCACATTATTAACACTCTTTTTTATAGAGGCTTGGTAAAGTTTCGCTAAATGTTCTGGTGTACGACAATTACGTACCCAGTGTCCCTTCATACCACACCGATAACATTTATGTTCAACAACTTTTGAAGGACCTTCTTTATCATTCTTTTGTCCTTCATTGTTCATCTTTTTCTGGTGGGTATAAGGACTATAATAACCTCTTCCACCATGATAAGGACCATGATTATTTCTACCTCCACGATTTCCACGTCCTCGTCCACGACCACGGCCACGACCACGACCGCGACCATGGCCACGACCATGATCATTCCGTACACTCACATTCGCTTCAGGAAATGGAGAAGATCCAGTGGGACGATTTTCATGATTTTTCAATAATAACTCGTTATTTTGCTCGGCTACTAGTAAACATGAGATTAACTCAGAATATTTTTTAAAACCTTTCTCACGATATTGCTGTTGTAAAAGCAAATTCGAAGCATGAAAGGTAGAAAAAGTTTTCTCTAATAAGTCCTCATCAGTTATTTTTTCACCACATAATTTTAACTGAGAACTTATTTTGAAAACAGCTCAGTTATACTCACTTACAGTTTTAAAATCTTGTAACCTGAGATGAATCCATTCATAACGAGCTCTAGGAAAAATCACCGTTTTCTGATGATCATACCTATCTTTCAAACTAGTCCACAATTCAAATGGATCTTTCACCGTTAAATATTCAGTTTTCAAACTTTCATGAATGTGGTGTCGGAGAAAAATCATAGCTTTAGCCTTTACTTGAGGGGACGCATCATTTCCTGGCAATATAGCCTTTCCAAAGTCCTTTGCTTGAAGATGGATTTCAGCATCTAAAACCCATGATAGATAATTCTTCCCGGTGATGTCAAGAGCATTAAATTCAAGATTTGAAAGGTTGGAAGACATGATTCAAACTAAAAATAATAAAAATAATTAGAATCATATTATAAAATCTTATTATAAATTAAAACATAATTTAAAGAACGGTAAATAAACATGCTAAGAAAATAAAAATAAGATGAGATAGGAATGGGAGTAAACTCACAGCGAGACCTATCTCATCCGAAGGTAAGAAAGATGATGCATATATTATATAATATATAGACAACAGTAAAGAATTAAGATAAACAAATGGAGCCCTATTAGTGCCACCACCATAAAAGGTAAATAAATGCATAAATAAATGGAGCCCACTAATATTAGTGTTGCCACCATAAAAGGTAAATAAATGCATAAATAAATGTTAGTAACATAAATTTAAATGTTAGTGGCATAATGTAAATATTAATAAAGTCAGTATGGAGCTTAATATCGCCACCATGAAATAAATAAAGCAGTAAGTAAAGAATTTAAATTAAACAAATGGAGCTTAGTATCGCCACCATGAATTAAATAAATAAAACAGTAAAATTAAATTACAAATGGAGCTTAATGTTGCCACCATGAATTAATAAATAGGGAGTGGGAAGAATATATAAACATAAATAAATTACTGTAAATAGTAAAATATAAATTTACCGTGAATAGTAAAGTTACTATTCACAATGAATAGTGAATAAAAATAAATTACTGAAATATTAAATCTAGACTTTCATAAAGGAGTCAAAATAAATAGAAATATAAAATTACTGAAAAAGGTAAAATTAACATGAATAGTAAAAATTACTATTTACTGTGAATAGTAAATAGTAAATAATCTCAAATCTTAACCATGGAACCTGATGTTCAAAATAATCGGTAAAAGTAGAACTTTAATTCCATATCATGGTTAAGATTATCCCAGATAGAAAAAATAAACAAATAGTAAAGGAGATGGTAATAAAATCTTACCTTGGTAGAGTCTTCGTGCTGATAACGTAATATAAAACTGATGAAAAGTAAATACAAGAACAAGAGATTTTAGAGAGAGAGAGAGTAGAGAGAAGTTCTCATTTCAGTGTAATTTGAATGTTTACAGAAGGCCTCTATTTATAGAAGGAAAATGGGCCTTTAGTGTAATTTCCACTTTGGGTCATTTGATGTAATATTCCCCTAATTACATAACTGTACACTCACGGGAATGCATTCCCGTGAGTTGTATTATTTTGTGTGTGGGTCCCACCAAATAGTAAACTACTATGCATGGTACTATGCGTGGGTCCCATGTCATCTTGTAATATTTGGAGACCGGGAGTCAATGGACATCCACATAATCAGTATATTCATAACAATGGAGTATTTAATTGATTAAAACATCCATTAGTTGAATGAATGAGGGAGAGCCACGTGAGGAGGGATGTAATTGAGTGATTGTATGTGTGAAAATGTGTATACGTGTATGTGTGTGTGTGCTTTCCGGAAAAAAAAAGAGGAGGAGGAGAATGGATTAAGTTAGTGGGTAATTTTGTGTTTGTAAGTGTGTATGCGTGTATATGTGTGTGTGGGTGTAAATGTGTAGATGTGTATGTGTGCTGGTGGTAGCATTTGTGAAGGGAAAATACCACTTGTGTCCCAAATTTTCCCCTATAAATAGAGGGCTTAGGACTTTCATAAATTTTCACACCAAAACTCAACCAAATAGGTGAGTTCTTAGAGAGCAAGAGTAGAGAGAAAGAGAGTAGGAAGCTAGAAGGAGGAAGAGGTTCTTCAAAGGTAAGTTTTCTTGTTCTAGTTTAAATTCATAGTTATTTATACTTTGATCTTAAATAATCAAGAGCAATTTTGTTTACATGTTTTTATGGTTAAAAATGGTTTTATTTCGAAAATTATATGAAAAATATGATATGATATAGCAAAATTCTTGAAGATCGAAGATCAAAGTAGCGAATTTCTGGCAAAATGTTCGGTTAGAAGTTTCCCAGAGTCAGCAACGAAAAGACTATGATTTTATGTAGAAGATGGGATTATTAAATTCTAAAAATTTTCATGGTTAAAGTACACACATAGGGATTTTCAAATATACCTAGAATGTAACATTCTGAGTTTTGTGCTAGGAGATAAAAATTCACAAAGAAAGGCTACGTTTTCTGGGTAAAAATCTGGGCAAAGGCTAAAAACGTAAAAACTGGGAATGATATGGTTGGACTGAGTTACATCCTAAGGGTTTCGGAGAATTTGACGGATCCTCATTTCGATTTTTCTAGAATTAGTTATGATTTTTCAAAGTTACCAAAAAATCTGCACAGAAAATACTGTACTACATTTTTGAATAAATGTAAGGCAGAATTGTAAATAACAAATCCACCAAGGGTAGATGGGTAAATAGAGGTGGAAATATCTCTTAAGATATTATTCTAAGTGATATGGTGATATGTTAGGATATTTGGGAAGTCCAGGGCCGGATTCAAAGGTCGGACATTTGACGATTACCCGGTGAAAGGTACGTTCGCGTACTAATAACACTAACTCTGATGGTTATTATATGCATATATGTGCTATATGTATGGTATGCTTATATGAGGTAGTTGATAGCTCTGTGATATGTTCATGTACTGTTGTTATGATTATTCTTGCTAGGTATTGGGATACGCTTGCTGGGTGTGAAATGCTTAGTGTGAAACGCTTGCTAGGTGTGAAACGTATGCTAGGTGTGACATATCTGCCAAGGGGCTTATGTGCCAGGGATACATTTGTCTGAGTGCTCATGTACTGTTTATGTTGTGAATATCCGTAATCCATATATCGCATATATAAACATGAGGTTAACCATTACCTGAGGTCCAATGGGCATTGGACCTCAGTCATAATGAATAGTTTAGGAAAGAAACCAGGATAGAAAAGGTACCGGTAGATGGAGCTGTGAGAAGGCACTAGTGGATGGAGCTGGGAAGAGACCTCGGTTAAAGACAATGCCAAAAGAGTGTCCTCAGAGTATTCATTCTGGCATGATTTAACGAGGTTATCTTAAACGGTTTAGTGTCGAAGGCAGGGCTAGTCTATGTGGGTCAGTCAATAAGTCGCCGTGAACTCGGTGAGACTCCCATGATAGACACCTACTTGGCCAAATTATTTGATTAACTGAGTTAGGATCATTGCCCCAAGTCTAGCTACGGCTTGGTTGAATATTGTATAGTTACATGTAAGATTTGTAATTATACAAAGCTCTATATATTGTATCACATAAATATTCCTTCAAGAAATTTTTAATATACCAGCTTATGTCAGGGCATCATCACATGTCTGGGCATTTTATATCAGATACTCATTGTCCAAATATTAGCGCACGCTATCCGTTTCCGCATTACTTGAAACTGTAGCACCTCAAACTCTGTTGATTTTCCTAAATCTAAGTGTCAACCAACACATTTTTCAGGCATGGAATCTGGGATGTTACAGCTCTCACCCTCACCTTCATGTAATGTATGTCAATGTTGTATATGATATAAGACCGTTTTACACTCTCTTTTTGTGAAGATTTTTTTTTTTAAAAAATAAAATATTCATGGAGAAAATTTTAGACTTATTTTATTTTGGGGTTGCAATCAAGTAAGTCATATCTAACATAATCTTCTAACTGAACACATTTGTACCTGTCATATCTACCCTTAGTTTACAGTATGCTAGCGCGTAATGTCCTTTTGGGTTGCGGCATCTTGATATATTCTTTCCTTTGGCAGGTGTATGTTATTGGGTAATCATTTAAGGGGTTTGGAGATAGGGGCAGACCTAGAAATTGTAATCAAGCGGGGTGAAAATTACAGAATAGAACCCAAATATTTATGAAACTATATTTAAACCTCATAAACATTTCAATATTTTCATTTTAGTCCCCATATACGTTTACATGGACGGATTAAAGTGAAAATCATGAAATTTTTATAAGCTGAAAAGTAATTCTCTAAAACTTTGCATTCTATTTTATAATTTTAGGGGGTGGGGCCACCCCTAGGCCCCCTAATTCTTCCCCTGCTTGGAGAATAGATTGCCTCTAAGCTGTGTTGTTGAACTGTTATAGAGAAGGTAAAAGCATGTTATGTTGTTTAACATCGATTTGGTCAATAGATTTGATTAACTGTGTTGAGTTTCAAGTTATAAGTCTAGTTAAAGCTTGATTTAGTAGAGTTTAAGATTGTATAGTTATTATGTTATAATTATATAAGCTCTGAATAATTGTATCACATATGTATCCCTAAGAGGAATTGATTTAACCCGTATATGCCTGGTCATATATATTATATCAGTTACTCATTATCCAAATGTTAATGCATGCTCTCTGTTCCATTTTATTCTGATTTGTTAACACCGTCAATTATGTTGATATTCCTAATACTCTGTGTCAACGGACATAACAAGTAATATGAAATTTGGGGTGTTACAGCTATGCCGTTAGACTGTTATAGAGAAGGTAAAAGCATGTATATTGTTTTCCTTCCTCCTCAAAATTTCCATTATAACATTAATATTCTTCAATGGAAAAAATGGGTATATAATTGCTGGTCTTCCTTGGTTTCACTACTCATATCTTGATTTACAATGATGGATGTCGTTTCCCAAACAAGGGGAGGAAATATCTTCCATTTCTCTTCCTTCTCCTTATTTCCAAACTCCTTGCATCTCTTTCCTTTCTTTCTCCTCCAAACTTCCAAACAAAGCCTAAGAGTTTAGTGGACCCATATTGGCCGAATGAAGTAGAGCCCCTGCCATATCTATTTGTGAAATTTCCCATGGTGCACCAAAGATGTTTCATAAATTAAATATTGTCAATAATTTCTTAATAGCTATATGGTATGATACACCTCATTTTTCTCACGTGTTTCTGATGTCCATCCTTATGATATACATATTCTCACATTAAAGAGCTACTTCCTCCAGTCCTAATTATAGGACAGCATTTGAAAGTTAGTTTTGGTCCTAATTATAAGAAAAAAATTTAAATTTTTGTCAATTTCTTCCTAAAACACCCTTGTTTTATTCTCTCAAGTGTGTTTAGTTTTTTGTTATAGAATTTTCTAGTCAATAAAACTCTTAAATTGTTGGATTTTTAATTTGTTTATCAATGAGTTAACGTTAATTTACCAACACACACACACACACACTTATTTATATATGTACACACACACATGTATAGACATACACACGCATTATATGTGTGTGTGTCTATATATGTGTGTGTACATACTCATACACTTATGTGTGTGTGTGTTTGTGTATTTATGTATATGTGTGTGGATGTGTATATACGTGTGTGTGGGGGGATGTGAGGGTTTGTATTTGTGTGTAGATATGTGTGTGTGGGGGGGGTGTATATGTTTTTTTTGGGGGGGGGGGGGTTGTAGATATATGTGTGTGTGCATACTATACATACGTGCATATGTGTGTACACACACATATATGTATATATACCAAGATCATCATTTAAATTAAAAAACATGGAAATGAAGATTTTAGGTTGGGGAGGTATGTTAATGTTATTGAAAATTTATATAAGGGCATTTTAGGAAAATGAGTGAAATTAACTAATTTAACTCCCCTCTTTAATCCCCCAAAATCGATTAAATATGTCTTATAATTAGGACCGAAGGAAATATTTGATATAGTTATATTCTTATTAATCTTTAGGACAAACTTGTGTCAAATTCATTAGTACTATTGGGTTCATTGTTCCAATCAGATTCTTGTGTCCTATTTTTTTACCAGACGTAATGATTCTACAAAATTTGATCGAGGTTTTTTCCTAATCTATATGCTTTGGATGTATGTTAGTGGCCCTCACAAAAACACGAAAGATCTACCTAAATTTTGAATTAGTTAATTGCATATCAGTTTGAGTATAAGTAGACATGTCATATAATAAGTGGGGAATAATTGTCCACTTATTTCTCTCCCCACCTTACCATTAATTATCACGGTTTTTTTTAGTTTATAAAATAAATTTATTTCGTTTTTCAGTGTTTGGTTCAGATTTTATAAAATTAATTTGGTTTTAACTGAATAATTAAAATCTAACAAAAAAAAAAATTCCCTACGATGGACCTATCTAGTAGGCGAGATATGGAAACCCAACACTGGCTTTTTTCCCATAGTGTCCCTTTTTAGGAAACTATTTACCAAAATGCCCCTACTTTGAAACTATTTCCCATTATGCCCTCCTCTGGAAACATATTCCCAATATACCCCCTTTAGTCGACTAAACAAGTGGTTTAGTCGACTAAATTACGGGGGTGGACATTAAAAAGCCCACACCCGACATTTAGTCGACTAAACAAATTTGTTTAGTTGACTAAATTTCGACGGTGAGGGTTTTTAAACACCCAAACCACAGCAACATGAACCCTAATAGTGTAAAAACCTATCCAAACCTCTTCCCCCTCTCTTTTTCGTCAAAGCCTTGCTGAATCTGTTGGTGGGTTGCGTAGGAAACTTCAATCTAGTGGAATTTGTGTCGATATCGGTATGTTTTCATCTTCATTTAAGATTCCCGTCGTCATTTATGTGTTTATGCGAACCCCCATTTGCGTTTTTGCATTTTGTGCTTTGATTGGGTTGTTTTGTTGTGTGTCTTTGCTTGATTTGAGTATTTCATTCCTATTTATGGAGGAAAATGATGAATATACATGTGAAAGTGAAAAGATTTATATCGGTTGAGTGGTTTTTATTTTTTTTGAAGAATATCATTTCGTTTTTCATAAATTTTTTTATTTGGTCAGCTAAAACCCTCCATTTTGCAGCTAAAATTCTGATGTCAAAGATGAGTTCAAGTTCAAACACTTACATGACTATAATCTACCACAGTGGGAGGTATTTTGATGGTCCCGATGGTGTTCAATTTGAAGGGAAAATGAAAATGATGAAAATCAAACGAGATACTACATACAACGAGCTAAAAGAAAGAATTTACCAAAAATTGGGGCTACATGGCAGCCAATGCATTCATTGGTTAATTGCCAAAGTGGAGACTATAGTGGGTAAGGATAATGTATACTACATTAGTACCGATATATGTGATGATGAAGATGTAGATTGTGTCATAGATGCATTTGCTAATCGGAGAGTACAAAATTTTATTGAGATATATGTTGAAATTGAATCTCGCAAATCATCATCTATACCTATGCATCCAAGATCCCCACAGTATTTTGGTGAAGAAGATAGACATGTTGGTGTATCTGCACCTTCACAAGTGTTAAGTCAGATGGAAGATGAGGAAGATGAGAATATGCACAACGATGAGGAGGACAAATTTGAGAGGTTTATTCCACTAGGTGACAGCTCAGATACCGATGTGGAGGGTGATTTTGATTCTTGCCCGAACTTAGTAAACCCAAGGACTGCAACAATGCCACCACTTCGTATTGACCCAATTAGTAGTGGTAATTTAGTAAACTTAAATTTGTGGTTGTTTTTGTAATGTTTATTTACTGGTTCTGACAGAAAATTCATATTGACAGATGTTGGACCTGATAGTGAGCCGTTTTGGACTGAAAGCCCGCACTATTCTCAAATTAGTGCGGTTGACTGTGACGATGAATTAGAGATGTTGTATAGTGATGATGACAGACAAGGTGGATAGCAGTTAGGCGATCCATTATATGTGTATCAGTAGTTTCCTTCTAAGTTTGAGATGCATCATGCCGTGAAATGGTATTGCATGAAGACTCATCGTTCAGCCAAAGTTGAAAAAAGTGATGAACGGAGGTTTGTGATGAAGTGTCGAAATCATGCTGACAGTTGTCCCCGGTATACGAGGGCAATGACATGCAAGAATGAAAATTGTTGGGTGGTCTGTAAGTGGGTTAGCGATCACACCTGCCTAAACCAAAGTCTTACCCGAGATCATGGACAACTGGATTCAAATGTCATATGTGCAAGCATTATAAGTATGTTTTGTATTTTTGTTGCTTTCTACTTCTGTCTGTTTATTGACAAAATTGGTGTCCCCATCAAACTGGTATCTATCACCAGCATCAAAATCAAATCCAAGAAGATCCGTCCACATGTCAGCCGTCACCAGAATGTCAACCCCGCAGATACGAGATTGCAGATCACCATGAATGTAGATCATGTTATGGTAGAAAGCTCTCACCATAACCTCTGAACAGGGATAACTCATCTCCGCCAGCCCTCCCAAATGCGAAGTTCCTAACAACGGCACAATATCAAGGCCCTCACGTGCAAAGAATGTCATGTCTAATGACTTCGGCTTAATGATGGGTCTGGAAAAAAAATCCCTTATGAATTTTTCATGCTCTGCTTCATTATTTTCAAACAAATATTCAAACGGGAGGTCAACAATGGGCTCAGGCTCAGGTTCCGGTGCATGCTGTTGCCTAGAGGAGGATGCCCGCGCGATGCTTGGTGCTTGATCCGTCTCCCACGCACATTGCCGGTGTCAGCAGGAGCTTGTCTACGACGCATGATGAGAACAAAGACCTACAAAGGGACGTTACAATCAATCAGGAAACAAGAAACATTCATCATTCTCAATTTCACATTTACATTCATCATTTTCACTAACAAACACTTTCAACATAAACAAGAAATACTCATAAATGCAAAAAAATTCGCATAAACGCAAAAAAATTATCATAAACATGTACATTCATCGTTTTCTTCCATAAATATCAATAAAAAACTCAAATCAATCATACATACACAACAAAACCACCAATTCTTGATGAAAAACGAAGATAAATTCATCCAAAAATAAAAAAATTTGCATAAACGCAAAAAATTATCATAAACATGTACATTCATCGTTTTCCTTCATAAATATCAATGAAAAACTCAAATCAATCATACATACACAACAAAACCACCAATTCTTGATGAAAAACGAAGATAAATTCATCCAAAAATAAAAAAATTCGCATAAACGCAAAAAATTATCATAAACATGTACATTCATCGTTTTCCTCCATAAATATCAATGAAAAACTCAAATCAATCATACATACACAACAAAACCACCAATTCTTGATGAAAAACGAAGATAAATTCATCCAAAAATAAAAAAATTCGCATAAACGCAAAAAATTATCATAAACATGTACATTCATCGTTTTCCTCCATAAATATCAATGAAAAACTCAAATCAATCATACATACACAACAAAACCACCAATTCTTGATGAAAAACAAAGATACATTCGTCCAAAAATAAAAAAATTCGCATAAACGCAAAAAAATTATCATAAACATATACATTCATCGTTTTCCTCCATAAATATCAATGAAAAACTCAAATCAATCATACATACACAACAAAACTACCAATTCTTGATGAAAAACGAAGATAAATTCGTCCAAAAATAAAAAAAATCGCATAAACACAAAAAAATTATTATAAACATATACATTCATCGTTTTCCTCCATAAATATCAATGAAAAACTCAAATCAATCATATATACACAACAAAACCATCAAATCTAAGCACAAAACAGTAAAACACAAATCGGGTTTGCAATAACATAATGTCGATGGTGGAATTCTGAAAATGGGACGAAAACATACTGAAATTGATGCAAATGCAAGTTGATTGAAGTTCTCTTCGTAACCCACCAACGGATTCAGAGAGATTTTGGCGAAAAAGAGATGGGGGAGGGGTTTGGGGAGGAGATCTAGTCGATTAGCGGCATTTGGGGTGTTTAAAAATCCTCACCGTCGAAATTTAGTCGACTAAACTAAGTCAAGAGGTTTAGTCGACTAAATGTCGGGTGTGGGCTTTTTAACGCCCACCCTCGTAATTTAGTCGACTAAACCACTTGGTTTAGTCGACTAAATGGGTTTAGTCGACTAAATTTCGAGGGGATTCAAAAAATTTGAACCCTTCGAAATTTAATCGACTAAACCCCTGGTTTAGTTGACTAAAGGGGATAGATTGAGAATATGTTTCCAGAGGAGGGTATAATAAAAAACAGTTTTAAAATAGGAGCATTTTAGTAAATAATTTCCTAAAAAGGGCACTATGGGAAAAAACCCCAACACTCGGTTACTCCCTGGTTCCTTAATCCAGTCACTGCTTCTCAGTCCTCACTTTTCAGTCTCATTTCAACTTTTCCCCCTCAAAACCCGCCTCTCGCATTCTCAGTCTCTCAGAACGTCTCCTATCGTCGGACTCTGCAGATCCACTCTCACAGCGTCGCCAAACTTTGCAGATCCTTCACTTCCCAGACTCTACGCTCACCAGATCCAGTCTCAGCGTCGTCTCTCACTTGGTGAGTTGTTTCTCATATTTTCAGTGTTTCCAAGCACTAAAAAATATGTGATTCTGAAATAGTGTTTTTTCTCCTGTGATTCTAAAAAAAAAAAAAAAAATTAGCATTAGATTCTGTGATCCTGAGTTTTTCGCCAGACTCTGATTTTTTAGTTTTTTAGTGCTCCCTGTCAGTAGATTCTGTGATTCTGAAATAGCATTTCTCTCATGTCAGTATTTCTTGCTCCCTGGTCCGATTATTTAGTGTTCCCTTGCCTCACTCAAGTTTTTCATTTAATTGATCATCCAGATTGCTTTCACTTGTGTGGTATTTTTGTGTCTCCTCTTCGCTTAAGTGGGCCAATCTACTTACATGATGAAGTACCCTAATTCTTAATCAAGAGTATTTTATGCTTATGTTCCTGGTGATTTGTCGTAGATAATTGTTTATGCCTGTAAATATAATTCGTTGTACTTCAAACTCCTATTTTCGAAGATATTTGCTCTGTGTTAGTGTGTTATAATCGTTTTTGTATCTTATGTTTTTGTTTCTTCATACAGGAAGCCTTCTCTGGCGAGTGTTTGAATCTTTGTGATAGCCTCACTCGCTGCTATGATTGCCAGCCAAACAATGATATCTGCTACATTCTCATGCGTGAAGCAAGCTAAGGCTTTGGGCTGCTTCCCAAGGCTTAAGATAATCCACACCTCAAAAAAGCAAATGGGTCAAGTTGGGGAGTCAAGGTACAACAAGAACAACATTATTTTTAACTTGGACGATTCTGAAATCAGCTAACTGGTTATGTGCCATTTAGAGGCTTCTGAAGTTGGGTTCAAAGACTAGTTTATTCCTCATCTGTCTTTTTGTTTTGTATATTTGGAAGTCAAAACTTGTTTATCTTCCCATGTCTGCAAGTACATATGTATTTATATGCTTTTTTTTGTCTGTTTATCACTGATTCACTGCTATTATTAATTTCCTTTGGGGAAACACTTTCTTCATTCGTTATTTTATTTTTTGCACGTCTTTTCCCTTGTATTCCTGATCTTGTGAGACATGCATTTTAATGCAGACCGTGGACAATGATCTTGCATTGAAAATAATCAAATATATATTAAAACCAGAGCCACACTAAAAGTTGCTGCTGCTTTTGCTGAAAGGAAAGAATTTGACAGGATTTCTGATATATGCAAAGCTATTTTGTAACTTAATATAGTTGCGTTTTCTAATAAGAAATAATGCCTATAATTTTATCTGAGTATTACTGATGGATCTTGAATCCACAAAGGTAACCAGATCATTCAAGAACAAAGAATCTAAGTCCTTGACTAGAATACTTGAACATTCATATATTCATTCATGTGTTTCAACGTTGTATTACATGAGTAATATAGGCAGAGTTTACATAGGATAAGGTAACTGCCAATAACTTCCCTATAACTTCCTAAGGATAAGATATACTTAACTTCCTAATACATAACTTCCTGTAAACAGAGAAACTGACATAAATTACAGAAATACACAGAGAAACTGACATAAATTACAGAAATACAGAATTTTATAATTTAATTTGCTTTATTCATATGCTTCTTTCTTGAATAAACCATAAGAGGGCGTCCTATATTCCTATCAATTACATAGCTTAGTAATCTGTTTTGTTACAAGTGACTCATGCATTCTTCTTTGTTAATTTGCTGAAGGTTGGATACACACCTGATTACTTGTTCCTTCTTCAAACAATTTTACGGGCAGATCCCCAGGTAACCAGTTTCATAAAATGATGAAATTGCAAATATTTGAAGCTTTTATGTATTAGCATGTTCTGTGAGATTTATTACTTTTGTTTTGCACTTAATTTCTATTGTAGTGAAACCTACTTAAGTTGTTACCAATCATGAATGTCAGTTAATGCTGCAAATTGGACCTTGTGTATGATGTTTACCTATCCATATTATTTTTTATCTTGCTCACCTCCTCTGAAAGTTTTTCCCGTTTTAGAAATTGTGTTAGATTTTTTTTCCCCGTAGAATAATTTTAATCTTGCTTGCTGGCAGGGTGCCGTTAATTTTGCTTTGATGATGTCTCAAATGGACAGAGGTTGCCCAGTTGACTACAACACAATAACAGATCTCTTTGTTCAGGTTCATTTAGAATTTACCTTCATTTTTTTTAAATGGGATTGCTATTATATAATTTGTTGTTTGCTTGAATATGTCCATGTGTATTCAACATTTTTTTGTTCCTTTTCTGAAATTTCGTTGTTTTTAGTTTATTATTTTTTAAAAAACTGCTGGTACTTGAGCCGTATTTGCATCGAAAATCATACATAAGGAATTTAAGGACAGATAATCTTTTGGCAATTAAATAATTTTATTTTTCATTTAACTATAATTCATTAAAATTGGAAGACTTACAAAATACTTTAATACATGGTTAGGTATTGATTTTTTATGATTTTCTTGCCTGGGCTTAGATATTTTCTATCTCCTCTATATTTGAGAACTATATCTACTTGTAAAAGCAAGAATCAACTGAGCCTTTTTGTTTGTATTGTATCTTTGTTCCAGAAACGTTGACCATTTTTCATAAATGATATCTTTTATTTCTTTTCAGAGGAATTTAATACGTGAGGCAACTGCGTTTCTGTTGGATGCGTTGAAGCCTAATCTACCCAAACATGGTCATCTTCAAACAAAGGTGCTAGGGTTCCATGTGTCCTTTTTTGAAGAAAAACATGTTAGGAGAAATTAGGAGTGATTATTATTTCTAATCTGTTGTGATTAGGGGAGTTATTACCTTTTATATGTTGTATGGTAGTTTTGATAGGTTGTTATTTAGGAAAACCTCTATAAATATTTGTATTCTGTTTTAAGGATATTATGGAATATATGATATTCAGAATTATTGTGTTAGCTAGAGTTCATATTCTACTTTATATCGTCTTTCTTTTCCCTTTTCTTATCACAAACCTTTCTAATTCTATCAATTGGTATCAAAGCGGTGAATCCTTGGACCAAAAGATACCATGGTTGATACTCGGAATTCCTCATATGAGGATAATTCCCCATGGCAGCCTTCCCAAGACCCAGAAATACCACCCACTTCCAATCCTCACAACGATGCAGCAGTAATCATGTTGCAACCCCATCTCAAACACCATAAGAAACTGACAATGCTCAATTGGCAGCCATTATGGCACAATCAAGTCAGATGACAATAGAAATCAATACATTAGGAAGCAAAAGGCACTCGTATTTGCTCAAGGGGAGTCAAGTCAAATCAACAGGGAAACTTACAACGATAATGATGAAGGTGATGATCTTAGGTGGCACAGAAGTTTTTCCAAGTGTCCATATTCAAAAGTTGAGTTTCTAAAGTATGAAGGGGGAGATCCAAGAGGATGGATTTTGAGAGATGAAAAATACTTTAGATATTAGTAGACTCCCGAAGATTTAAAGGTGTATGTAGCAACAATGAATTTAGAAGGTGACGCACTGGATACTTTTACCTAGGTATTATCGAGAAGAACTATAAGATACTAGGAAGAATTAGTACAAGTCTTTCAAGAACAATTCGGACCAGCAGAGTTTCAAAATCCGGACGTTCATCTCTGTGGCATCAAGCAAGTCGGCACTGTAAGGGAATATAAGCAGGAGTTTGTGCACCATCAATCTCAAGTACAAGGATGGCCTAAACATTGTCTATTAGGTGTCTTCATCAATGGGTTGAAAGAAGAATTCCAAGCTGCTGTTAAAATTCAAAAGCCATGAACAGTATATAAAGCTGTGAGTTTGTAGCAAAAGCCCAATCCCAAAATTCACACCCTAATTTGTGAAACCAAATCTCAAGAGGTTCGGAAATTAATTATTATTGGCAAGAAAATAATTTTTTTTTTGCCACGTCAGCCCTGAGACCCAACTACTTATTCAAATCCAACAGGTTCTTCTACAACATCGTTATATTCGAGAACTTGCCAGACTCATCCAACAAACATGTCATCTTCAGCCCTGAGCGAACCAAATCGATCGTTGCAGACTTATTTGCCAACCATGCAAATTTCGACTTTCAACGATTCACAGCATTAGTTTCGGCGCATCAAAAGTCTCTGCTATAGATGCGGTGAACGTTTTCAACTAGGTCATCGCTGCAAGCCATCAACTCTAAAATGAATGGAAATTACCAATTATCCTGAGGAGACGCTGGCAAGTTACAAAGATGAGCAAGCTTTAAATGCCCCAATGGCCGAAATTTCCCTTCAAGCAATGTTGGGTAAGTCATCGACAACAACAATGGTATTGTTAGGGTTCCATGTGTCCTCTTTTGAAGAAAGACACATGTTAGGAGAAGTTAGGAATGGTTATTATTTCGTATCTGTTGTGATTAGTGATTAGGGCAGTTATTACCTCTTATCTATTGTATGGTAGTTATGATAGGTAGTTATTTAGGAAAACCTTTATAAATATTTGTATTATGTTTTAAGGATATTATGGCAGATATGATATTTAGAATTATTGTGTTGGCAAGAGTTCAAATTCTGATCTAGATTGTCTCTCTTTTTCCTTTTCTTATCACAAACTTTTCTAATTCTATCAAAAGGTCCTTTAGTGAGTGGATCCTGGAGTCCAGCCTTTATTGAAGGACAAGCACAAAAACAACAAGGAGAAGTGGTTGGCTCCTAGTGATGACGATGAGTATGACTTTACAACATTATTTTTTATTTTTGTGATCTTTAGTTTATTTTGTTGGCAATATTGTTTTCTATATTTCGTTTTCTTTATGTATAATTTTTCAGGATTGCTACTGTATGTGTTTCTTTATATACATTTTTTAAATACATTATTTAGTATTGTTTAATTTGTAATATTTTTTCTTTTATTTGAGTAGTTGTTGAGAAAGAGTCATAATAATTATAATATTTTTTTAAAATAATTCCTCAATTTGCAATGGAATTCTTTCCATATTTTGTTGCAAATTGTCACATTATATATATATATATATATATATATATATATATATAAAATATTTTGTATTTCCTAAATTTGCAACGGATTTTTTTGTCACAATTTGCAGCAAAAAAAATTTTCGTCACAATTTGCAGAGGAATATTTTCTGTCGCATCCATTGCAATTTGAGATGGATTATTATTTTGTTGCAATTTGCAAAGGATTATTTTTTTATCACAAAATGACACAATCTGTTGAAAATATTGTTTGCAATGGAGGATTTTTGTGATGGAATTTTTTGTTGCAAAAGCTATTTACAAGTGGGATTTTCTTTCTTTAGCGGTGGATTTTGTCTGTAGCTTTTTTTTTTTTTTTTAAGAAAAAAGTGATTCTTGAATTGAATTCGGTGATATTTTGGAAAGCAAGTGTTTTTTTTTTTTTTTTTTTTTTTTTTTTTTTATGATTGAGGAGAATTGTTGGTGAATTGAAGCATATATGTAAGTATAAGATAAGTGAAATGATGAAGACTGGTTTAGCTACCTAGGTAACCATAAGGGTGAACTCTTATTCAAAAGTCCACTATAATGGCAAATCGGACCACTATAGTACTCCCTTTGGTCTTTTTTATGAGACACTAGCTTCCAAAGTATATATTTGATCCTTTTTATAACTTGCTTATTTCCAAGGAGCATTGATTAATTTTTTTTTCTATGTATACTCATAATTAATAAGGGTCATAGGTGAGAGTAATAATAATATAATATATATTAGAGTTTAATGTAAACAACAGGTATATATATAAAAGGAACAATGAGAAGAAGAGGGTATATTTCAGAGGAAGCAATCTCAGGGAATCAATATCCTCTCAGTTCAGTTTAGGAAGCAGGTGGGTATAGATTTAAAGTTTGTAATTGTCATGGTCTATGGAGCTAGAGGTCCAATATAGGTTTTATTGTTTTATTTTTCTTTTCCTTTATGTGTTTGAAACTTTCCATAAAAAAAATTTTCAGGAGCGTTGTCTCCGAATCCTCGAATCTCACTACTAATTATGCACTCACAAACCTAAAATCCTAGGCCCACATTTGCTAAAAATTATGTTAAATCAAATTGTCTTTTCGCAACTTGTCACATAAACCTGTCTTAATATATAAGTTATTTGAAATTTGAGAATTTTGGACTCAACATATGGGCTTTGGTTGTCTTCAAGTTAGTTTTTAACTTTTATGTGTCATAGATGTACATTGAATAATTGTAACATAGAGTTAATGCCTTTTTTCCCCCTTCATGATAAGTGAGTAAAGTTTAGAAAGTGATTGAATTGAGGGAGATATACGTAAAAGATAATTGAAACGTTGGAGGAGAAATATAAATTGTTATAAAATGAAGATATGGTCCAAAAAGTAATGAAATTAATCCACCAAAGAACCAAAGTAAATCCTTTTATACCTCTTATACTATATCATTTTTTTACATAAGACTCAATTGACTAATTTAGAGAAATTAGTGGAGTTATAGAAATTATTTTTATATTTTTCATTTTTTTTCCTCTAAACTAGTTTTCTTGACTTATAAACTAATATATAATTTAATGATAAACATAAATAATTTAGTTTCTTTAACCTCTTCAAATTCATAAACTAAGTTTTATATGGAGTGAGTGGGTACATAAGTTAGTATTAATTATTCAATGACTGGGTGAACATGATTATTGGGTTCATAGTCCAGCCCTTCAATGATGAACTAAGTCTCCTTTGATAAAAAGCCCTCAGTCATTGTGGACTCCAACAAATCCCATCTTGCATTGACCCAATTAGAGAAAATGGGTCAAGACCAAGACTATCCCAAGCTTTGAAGCAGATTTATAGATACAGATTTATTTGGGTCGCCTTTATAATGTTTTGGAATATGATGTTTTATTTTTGAATGACCCATGTCATTATTGAAACAAAATTACTTTTATATTGAAATTAGTCACTACTCTCAACTGGAGATATTTAGCCAATGAGAGTTGACATAGATGGTAAGGAAAGGGCTCAAGTCCCAAAAGGACAAGAGTTCGATTCTCTCTACCGTTGTGAGAGCTTCTTTGATAGGTGATCTTATAAGTCCCTTGTAAGTTCTTAAAGAGCCCTAGGACTGTACCTGGCTTTGGTGGAGGACCAGTGCCGAACTCACCTAAATTTTTCTTGTATTAAAAAAAAAAACTGAAGATATCTTGGGCTTAAAAAAAAAATTTATATTACTGTAATCAAAATCACATTCTTCTCACATAACAAAACTTTTACATCTTAATACAATGTTTATTCCCTCTAATCTCCTCTCGTTTTAATTTTGGTCATTCTAATTTCAAAGCATAGGTTTTGATCTTTCAAATTTCATTCTGTAAATTAGTCCCTACAATTTAATAAAAAATTTATCATTTTGTCCTTTAAGGACCAATACTCATAGTTTAGTTTGAAACTTGAAGAACATATATTAACCCAATTTTTAAGTTTAATTATTTAGTGTTTCTTATCTAGTTTCACAAGATTTATTTTTCTTAACCAAAAAAAAAAAAAAAGAAAAAGAAAAGAAAAAGAGAGAGAAAGGAAGAAAGCTGGATGGGGATCTCAATATTATAATCACCACGTGTCACTCTCCCATTCGGTATCCAACGCCTTGACTGACAGGTGAAGCATTCCGCCTCTGAGAATCTCCCAAGAAAGAAAGAAAGAGAGCTCGAGAAAATGTGGGTTCAGTTTTGATCGGAAATTAACACTCCTTGCTCAAGAAAAGCTCAAGAGAGCGAGCCCAGAGCTTCCTGGAGCACCCGAGTCAGAGCCAGACTGGATCCTTTCTTGGTAGCGTGTAAGTGCTTCAGTTTATTGACCTGTTTGGCTGCCATCCTTTGCATCGCCGTCGTATCCTCTCTGCTGTGCGCTCCTTCAAGAACTGATATGATGTGTGTTACTTTTTCTTTCTCTCCATTTGTGCAATTTTATGTCCCTTGTGCATTTTATATTCAATTTTGCTTTTGCTTCATCTTGTTTTCGCTGTTTATTTCTCGTTGTTTTGTGTGCGTTTTAGGTTTTCGATGGCATATTCCGGTTTTACGCTTTGTTGATAGCTTTTATTGTGGTTGTGGCCGAAACGGAATGGAGTGTTATAACCAAGTTTTGGCAGGTTCCTTTTCTGACTTTACAGTTTAATTTGTCAGCTTCCTGAGTTATCTGGTCATTATGTGTTAATGATCATTATAACGCTATGGTTTGCATTTGGATTTCTCCTTGGCGGCGTTACATTAATGTTGTTTCTAATGTTTAAGTAAATTTTGCTGTATTATTTTACAGGTTTTGGGATACTGGGCTGGCAGGGGTATGCTGTAGATTTTGTATGTCTCTGTTTTACTGATGTTTTAGGTTATTTTTTCCAATATTTTATTCTTTTAATGAGTTTTTCTTACCTTAAAAAGCAACGTATAAATTGTAAGCTTATAAAAGTATTAAACATGTTGAGTTGGTGAATTCTATCTGGTGTGATGGCAGACTTATTTTATTCATTAGCTTTGGCCATTGATGAATGCTAATATAAATGAGAGATATTGTTAATTTTTTTTTTCCTGGAGAATTTTGTGAAACTCAGTACTGAATAAGAGCTAGCTAGCTAGTTTTTTTTTGGCTAGAGAAGTGATGCTTAGAGCCTAAAAATAAGACCAAACAATGCAACAGAACAAAATAAAACAAAACAAGAAACCACAAAACAATCTGCCACCCGTATCTACCATCTATCAGCAAACCATAAAAGGCTAATTAATCCCACAATATCCCTCTACCGTTTCCAGTCTTTGAGTCCATTTTCAATTTTCAGGAATAATTCACAATTTCTGTGTGTTTCAGTATATTTTCATCTCTTTAGATAATTTCTCTTTTCTTCTGAATAGGAGCTCTTTATGTTAATATCAAGACACACATACCATGTCTGGTTCCTGAAACATGGTTTTCTTTTTGCAGTGTTGCAGTAATGACTAGGGCTTTCCCCGATTACCTTGGGGAGAAAAAGTATCTTGTTCTTCTTCAGAATATATCATGCTATTTGCTTCTTGCTTGTGGCGTAGTTTATGTTGTCTCGGTAAGATTTTTGCAGACAGCAAACTATTAGATCAAGAGTGTGTGCATGAGTTTTGATTCTTTTTGCATGGCACATTCTCTGTTGGTACCTTCCAATGAAAATGGCATTGTATACTTAACAGTTTATTTTTAGACACACACTATATTGAGAAAAATTATAGACTAATTGTTTGATTTGGCAAAACCAAAATTAGTTCATGTTATCTTGTTAAAAGTCTTTCTATCTAACCTTGCTTACTTTGTAATACTAATTCAAGGGGATACTATGCATTGGTTTTCTGAAATGCGCCCACCAGCAGCAGGAAATCACAAGAGAGCAAGCAATCAAGGATCTAGAGGTAGGCTGTTAACTTGCTGTGTTATGACATATTAATGGGCTGATTCCTGTTTACATGTCTGTATCCCTTATTGTCTGTCATTTCTATACATATAAGATCCTAGTAAACATCTTGCCTGTAGTGATGCTGATGAACTAGAGACTAGCATACTCTTAAATTTTCTTGTCACATTGCATTCAAGCCTAAACAGAAAATTGATGTGTTTGATCACTCTGCATTGACTCGGAATTTTCTCAATACTGGAATGTATTAATAGTTAGTTACATAATCATGCTGCATTTGAAAAGCGCAAAATCATAGAGATAGTGAACTTGAATTTCTGGCCTGTGAAATTATTCTAGTCAGTCATTGCAAGAATCTCTTCCCTTGTTTGTGGATTGTTGTTCCTTTTGAATCCATCATCAATGGTGGAAATTAGGCACAAAGTTCAATGGCATGGACTAGTTTAATTTTCCAGATAGAATTGGGTGTTTTATCTGCTCCCATTTTAATCTCCATTCTATAAAGACATTCCTCTTATTAGAAATGTTACATGCTTCTATTGCCACTTTTCAGGAGTTACAACGGCGCAAAGAGGAGCTTGAACAACTGCTTCTCCCTGAAAGAGTTTGAAACTTTTCAAACGAATGGTGACCGACTAACTTATGACTTGGCTTATAGGTATATCCACTGGGAAAGGCCTGAATTTGGGTTGCTGATTTGCTGTTCTATACAAGGTTGTTTGTTCGTTCTTTGTAGCAGTTGAAGTTTGTTCTGTAAGTTTGGCGATTTGAACTTGGGGTCTTGATTTCTATTTTTGCTGTTTCATACAATGAGGTTGTCCATTCTGTGTAGAAAGTGAATTTTGTTCTGTTAGTTGGGCACTTGACAGTAAATAGTTAAAGGTAACATACACACACAATTCTGTTTTTTGACTGTCATGTTCTGCTTTTTTAATTAAACTAGATTTCACTTCCACGTGATGCGCAGGAAGATTAAAATTACTAGTGGCTCGTCATTGGGAACAATCAACCGATTTTTTATAATGATAAAAATAATTAAACGAAATTCTGTAAAAGATAAAAATGCTTACTACATGGTACATGCTTGGCAGATCTTTTAGCTTCAGATAGTTATTTTATAAGCAAATCACAACTCGCTATCTTTTGGTAAAGAAAGATCTCAATCTCAATGCGAAAAGCAAAGGATGAAGACTTTATGCGGCACGTAAAATATTGCAACCATGGGAGAATGTGTGTATAGTTACACCAATATAGCTACCTCTGCTGAGAAGTCTTAGGTGATTATTTGCTATTCAATTTTGTGGTTAAGAAATAATGTTCATTTTACGTACTTGCGTAACGCCTCTATTTCCTAAGCCACTTATGGAGTCTAATTATGATCCTAGATATCTTATTAAACTAATTCATGTGTATTTATTTAAGTGATGTTGTTAACAGATCAGAGTGAGTCATAACAGAGAGCATGCTTACCGTTTGGATGAATGAGTGACTGATAACATATGCCCAAACATATGCTGGTTATATAAAATTCCTGAAGGAATACAAGCATGATACAAATAAATTCGTTGCGGTGATCTCAGTTGACTTGTTAGATTACAATTATCCGGAAGGTTCAACATGTTTATATATATTCTTATCCAAAATAAAACTCCTTCCGAGTCTTTACGCGTGCCGCTTACCCTTTTCCGGCTCTCGATCTCCCAGATCCTGAAGCTAACGTAAATTCTGAAATTCAATGCCCATTGAATCTCAGATAACAGTTAACCTTATATTCAATTATAAACAGTATATGCATGACAGATTATTCATTTACATTTCAGCATATAACCATACATAGCACACAATATATGTAATAGTTCATATCTCAACAATATATAGTACACATCACATGTAATGTTCACTTCTACATAGCACACAACACATGTAAGGTTTACCTCTACATAACACACAACTCATGTAAGGTCCACATAGTTTGCACATAAATCAGTGTCACACTCCTGGTGTGTCCTCAACGCTAGGAAAACATCCATATGACATTACTAAGACTGTAACCCGTTTTCAAATTAAAGTTAAATGTATTTAAAAAGGTGACCTAAGGCCCAGTTTTAGTCACAGTTTATGACTCAAGACCCAATCTTGTCCATGATTATATGAATCATCTCATCACATATAAAACATACAAGACAACATAAGAGTTAGAGTTACAATACGCGTCCGTACCTTAGACCTTGACGCTAGTGGTACGTTCACCTTTCGGTATTGGTTCCAAATCTTCCTGGGTATCCTATAATATCATCACCGCATTAATTCTCTTATAATTAATATCCTAAGAGATGACCTTGCTACTATTGACCCTTATACCCCCTAGTAAATTTTTATTCCGTTTCCATCCTTTTTAATTCATTATTTATTAATATTAACTCTTTCAGTTAGTTAATAATTTCCCTTAACAATAATAATTTTATTATTGTTATTATTATTATTATCCCCAATAATAATAATAATAATAATTCCTTATTTATTATTTATTATTAATTCTCTTTATCACATACTTCCTTTTCCAACATTATTTATTATTATTCCTAATAATAATAATCCCTCATTTATTCAGTATTCTTATTTCTCCACTTTATTAATTACTTAACAATAATCGTTTTTATCCTTTTACTCCCTCTTATTCACCAATCAAAGTCAATAAAGGTCCACCATCATACAAAAATATAATTTAATATTTTATTTAATGTTTCTCATGATTTCCAAATTATATGTTTTTTTTCCTTAACCACTTAAAACACTCCTTTGCTCATACGCAAGTCCAGGAAGCCACACTTATATTTTTGATTATTTATTATTTTCACTCATTCCTAATAATAACAACATTATCTGTTGTTGTTGCAACATTATTTGTTGTTGTTGTTGTTATTATTAACCCTAATAATAATAATAATTCCTCATGTATTTATTATGATTATCACTCCTTAATTAATTTAAACTCTTATTCTTTAATATTAATAAATATCACTACACTTCAATAATATGCTCTGTATGTATAAAACTCTGGAACACACACACATATATATGTGCATCTGTGTGTAGGCCGTGAATGAGGAAGAGGAAAACTTTTGAAAACAATAAATATATATGTGAGAGTACGTTGGTTACCGGGCACATTACAAGACATGGAGTTATGGGAAGTTTAAAAGATAAGTGACTTTATATATATATATATATAGAGAGAGAGAGAGCCGTGGGTTTGTGAATATATATATATATATATATATATATATATATATATCCAAATTGTTCCTTTTCATGCAGCAAACCATAAACATATACCTATTCATACAGTAAACTTCCACACATATACCACGTCAAGCATCCTCTTCTTGGCAGGAAATAATAATAATCACAAACCCACGGCTCTCTCTCTCTCTCTCTATATATATATATATATTCCATCTTATCCTTATTATAACGCACAAACTGCTAACATATTTTGATCTTTATTATAAGACATCAACTATTTCTAAAACTAAGATTTTCCTATTTTACCCTCATTTTTAATACTTCTTGGATGTGGTGAATTTTTATCAGATACACTCTAAACATTTACTCCAAAAGGACATGTTTCTCTCTCCTTTTCAATGGGTATTAGAACCCTCCTCGTAAAGCACACTAATATTTTTTTATTGATTTTTTCATTTTAATGGGTATTAGAATCCTCCTCGTATAGCACACTAATATTTCTTTTATTGATTTTTTCATTTCAAGGCATGTTTATCTCTCCCCCCAAATTAACTTTTCATTTCTCTTTTTTTTTTCTCCTTCCAACATGTTTCTCTTTCCATCTAACACACGTATAAATCTGACAAAAAAATAATGGAGAGAGAGAAAGGATAAGTGAGAGAAATATAATAAATCTGACAAATAATACTTTTAATGTTTTAAAATCTATATCATTAAATGAGGGATAAGTATGAAAATATTTATTGACTAAACACTTTTTTAATGACTAAGTTGCCCTTCCTTATAACAGTTTATGCTTTATAATAAGAAGGATCAGAAGAAGTATATATATGTACATATAATCTTACTGTAACATCTCAGGAAACCGATGATAACAAAGGACAAAAGTTTCTGCGTTTTTCTTTTTTCTTTTTTCTTTTCTTTTTTTCCTTTTGTCTAACATTAAGTTTCACGTTCTCATCCTTCTTTAGCAGCAAAATATTCTTTGATCACAATCCATACATGACAGCAAGTTTACGTGTAGTGAACCATCGTCCAGTCGCAAGAATGACAGCAAGGCATTCACTATGCATTCAAATAACTAGTCTCCTTTGTTTTGGTTTTGTTTTCAGTTCCTTTCGGATTCAGTTTCAGTTTTTCAGAGACGTAAACAGAAATTAACAGCACCCCCCTGTGTTTTCAGTTTCATCTTCGGTGAGTTTTATTTCAGCTTCATTAGACTTCTTGCTAAGTGGGACAGGGATGGAAAAACGAAAAAAAAAAAAAAAAACAAGGGCTGATGCTTACCTCAAAGTCTAAGCCGAAGTGATGAGCAACGGTGACTGGGTTCCTCAGCCCTGTTTCTCGACAGCAAGAACAGGGGAGAGCGTTTTTTATCACCTCTCCTTCCTTTGCTCTCTAAACCTCTGCTTCTGTTTCTCGTCTCACTCTCTCACTCTCCTTTGTTAGTGGAATGAAGGAGTCTTTTAATAGAGATCTGAAGTTCAGTCAATACACAAGGATTCTAGAAGCAATAACCGTTGGGTATTGAGCTCAGGGCTCGAGAAGCATGGTCTCTCACTGATCCTTCTGAATTTGCTCTGCTATTACGTGATCTGCTTCTTTTTGGTTTTTACTGTTTAATGCATAATGGATAATAGGTAAGGAGTGGTGTTTCGGATGGAGGTAAATCTGGGCTGAGAAAACGGTTTTGTGGGCCGAAGGAATTAGTTCTGGGCTTGCGTGTGTTGTGTGCCTTGCTCCTGATTAATTTGCGGATATCTGTTTCTGCATTTTTATTCATGACGGGTTGGGTGGGGAAAGATAATTTATTGTGGATCATTATATGCCTTTCACGTGGCTGAAGTGTTGGGCCAAATGTGTCTTTATTGTGCTTGATATAGGTTTCTTAAATAAGCCCATACACTTATTCTATTTGTTCCTTAGATTTTCCCTTTTTATTTTTATTTGTAATTTGGTTTAATTTGCAATTATTGATTAATCTAAAAATTAAGTTCCTAATTTCCTAGGCCATAAAATATTTATCCCATAATATTTAGGCCTAAAATTATTACTTACAAATATCCCTTGAATTTATTCTTTTCCCAAAATAAATTAAAGAAGATAGACCTTAATTTCAAATAATTGTTCTCATAATTATTTTAGCCCAAATTTCATAATTCAATTTCCCATACAATTTTTCTAATATTCAAATCCCAGAAATTTGGGATGTTACAACTTACCATTTATAAATGGAATTATTATATATTTTTTCTTAGAGTTAAAGTGTATATTTATCTTGACAGTTTTCACTCAAGCAAATTTGACCCTTATTGTTAAAAATGTTAATAAGCAACATCAATTTTTTTATTATCAATATTATTTTTTTCATAGGGTAAGATAACTTTGCTATGTTTTAAAATTTATATGATGATAATTAGCCCAAAAAAAAAAAAACTTTTGAAACACTATTGCTATCGAGTAAAAATTCTTAGAATAAATTTACACATTAACCCTTCTTTACTCTTTATTATGTATATGTTGATAGTCATAACTAGAATAAGTTGCATGCATTTCTATAAAAATTCTAGATGAGTTCTCATATTTATGGGTTATAAATAATGGATTTGTTATCACTTTTAAATTTTAAATGTATAGTGAAAAATGCTGATAATTTTTTTGAAAGAAAAACAATTTTATTATTAACTAAATAAAATGATACATAAAAGATATTCGACAAGTAACACACTAACCTACCCGGATAAGCAATTGTGCAAGCCCAAACAAAACATATATAAAGTAACAAACCAATAACATGAAAAAAAAAAAAAAAACAAAGCAACAAACTTAAAAACAACTAAAAGAGAAAACCAAATCCGTGAAAGCTTAAACACGAAAAATAATGGGAAAAATACATACACCAATTTTTACTTCATAAAAAACACAAACACTGAATATTTATAATTTAGGGTTTGAATCCTTCAATTGAGCGATGTTAACTATTTGATCATGATATAATAGTAACACAAATAATTGATAACTAATTTAAAGTCCTCTTTTTTTTTTTTTAAAAGAAAAAAAGAAAATTGTAACTTGCCTCTCGATATCATTGAATTACAATCTAATTGAAAGTTGTTTTGGATTCAAGCCCTGTTTGGAGGGCTCCAAAATTTGTCACAAGTCTGTCAAACACCCCTATTTTTTTTAGAAATTATTTTGCATCAAAACTGAAGTTTTGTCATAAACTTATTAAACACCCCTCATGGCTCAAATCAGTTATAGGAGTTACTTTTAGGAGGGTAGATGTAACATCTTAAAATTTGGAATTAGGAATTAAAAAGAAATATGAGACTAATTATGGAAAATTTGACCTTAATTATGCTAGGAAGTAATATTTGGAAATTGAAGGCATATTTTTCCATAAATTAAGTATAAGTAGTTAAAGGATAATTTTGGCCTAAATATTTTTGAGATAATATTTTATGGCTTAAAGAAATAAATTGAAGAAGAAAAATCCTTAAAAGGGATAAGGTATTGTTTTCTAACACAAAGCCAATGTTTGCAAAACAATAAGAAAATGATTAGCTTGCAAACAAAAGACTTGTGGGAGCCAAATGGGTATTTTCTTTTAGTAAATTGGACCCATATCTCTTCTCTTTTATTGTATGTCTGCCACATAAACCCTTCTCTCTGTAAAAGTCGGACACCTCACTCCCTACATGCACACCACTTGATATTTATTCCCTTCTATTTACTTCATTCAAAAAACGCATGAACAGAACACAAAGCTCCCTCATTGTTCCTATCCGAAAGCAAGCAGACACACATACACCTCTCTTTCAGCTTCTTTCTCACACACACACAACAACCCATACCCTCCATATCCAATCTCTCATTTCCCTCACTCAGCTAGAGACCGAGAGATCTAAGACAGGAAAAAGAAAAACCAGTCAATTCTAGAGAGAGAATCTGAAAATGAAGGTAGGAAAAGAGGAAGGAAAGATCATCAAACTCACATGCAAACTGGTTTTTGAGCTTTGGTGAGTTCTCTAAACTCATTCTCATCTGATTTTATGGGATTTGCAGAAGTTTTTGAGGAGCTTTTGGAAGTCTAAAACTCATATTTGAGAGAGAGAAAGCTCATGTCAACGTTTTGCCTCTTGCATGTCTTTTTCCAGAGGATTTCTGAACTTCTTTGGCTTGGAAATGAGTTTTAAAAACTCTGCATGTCTTATATAAGGGCATGGGGTTTGATTTTTGAAAGATCTAAACCATAAAATGAAGTTGTATGTCATGATTTACACCTCTGCAACATGATCCGAAAACAGAGGATGATGTGGCATGTCGTTTTCATAAGTTATAGATTGAGTTTTTCTCTAAAAATTACATTACATATTACACTCCTTAAGCCTGAAGTTGAGCTTTGGAACACCCAAAACGGAGATCTGTAGCTCAGTTATGAATTTTGAAAGTTGAGGTATGAACTAGAAAACGTTTTGGTGTCAGTCTGGAGTAACACTGATGACGTTGCGTTTTTGAGCAAGTAAACGAATTTAAAAAATTATGAAAATTTTACTTATGATAGCTGACTCACATAGCTTTAAAATGGTATAAATTTTGGATCATTCTGAGCTACGGTAAGTGAGAAATAAATCTTACAAAAGGACCCTGTGTCTGTGAACTGAAACTGGACAGTCCCTACATTTTTCAAAACTGGGAATGAATGGAGACATATTAAATTATGAAAATTTCCAGTTAATTAGAGGACTTCCAGAGCTTTAATTTGACATATAATAGGAATTTTTATGAGCTCTGTAAGTTGAGTTATGGATTTTTAAAGATAAGCCACAATTTCTGAAAAATTCTGGACAAAGCTTAAGTTTTGGAATTTGGTAATTTTTCTCAACCATAAATCAACTTGGTGACTTTAATTTATGAAAATAGACTTATCAAGAAGTAAGTAGAAATTAGAATCACTCCATTTCTAGTTGTATAGGTCAAGTTATGAATTTTCCAAATACCCGTGGAAATCAGAGGTCAATTTCTGATAAGTCTCAGAATAGTCACATAAGTTGTTAATTATGCCTAACCTTTAAAGTAAAGGTTTCTTTGGGTAAAATGAAAGGTTAAATGGCTGAGATGATAATTATTCATAATGAATAGTATCTAATTAAATAAGTTCCAATAAGTATACATCCCTAGTCATAAGGATATTAAAAGACAAGTATCTAATTAAATAAATTTAACTTCGAAGTTGAATTTATAATTATGATTGATTTGGTTAGTGACCCATTGCCATATGTAAATTTTAATTATAGGAGTTGAGAACTACAGTGCCTGAAGGACAAGTGAAGTAATAAGAACCTGGTTGAAGGGTGAAGTCGGTAAGACCAACAGGTAGTAACTATAATCTCACATTCTCTGCATAGATATATATGGTTTTGTAAACCATATTGTATGTCCCGTCTGTATGGGGCTAGCACCACTCGTGGCTTGATTGAGCGGAAGGGCCGACCATGGGGCCAGCTTCCTGGTGGCTAGGCAAGACCTAGTGCATTCAGTAAATTTTGGTATTTGAATTACCTGAAATGAAATTCCTTGTGCTAAGGTATTTGAAATCATCGTATAATATACTTGTATTACAAGCTGCATTTGGATGTAATACTTGTCGTTTGAAATTGAATTGAAATCTGTTTGCTTTATATGCTGTGTGGACTACTCTCTTTGGTTGATTTATATATATTGCTTTATATGCTGTGTGGACTACTCTGTTTGGTTGATTTATATATATTGCTTTATATGCTGTGTGGACTACTTTGTTTGGTTGATTTATATATATTGCATATGTTAGAATTTGAGATTAACCTGTTACTTTGGGACTCATTCATTTGAATCTCAAAGCCTTCCAATAATCCAGGACGTGGACATAATAGTAAGCAAGGTCCAAGAGGCAAGGGCATAATTATCACTTGAGGCCAAGAAGGTGGTGGAGCTGATAGTGCAGTTTTATTTTGTTTCACCTTCTATTTATCTTGCATTTTGGATTAGTTATTATTTTGAGGTAGCCATATGTCACTACCGGGATGTATATTTATATAGATACTATGACTGGATAGTAGTAGAATGCTGTAAGGACGGGCACATATATCACGAGCCCATAAATGAAATGGATGTATGAGTGAATGGTAGAGCACTAGGTTAGATATAATACATAAGTAATATTCTGATAAAATCTAACCAGGTATAAGAGTATATGTATTTGTTAATAAGAGTTTGAACCACTTATTTAGTGTTTTCTAAAGTTCTAAATTTTTAGTAAAACCCATTTGAACAATAGTTTTGAAATCTATGAATGGGTTGAGTTGTTGATATATTTTTGAAAGGAAAAATGTTGTTACTTTATGGAATCAAACCTGAGCCTAGTGGTTTAAATTTTGTATTTAATAATACATTGAAAGAGTTAGGAAGATGCCACTCTGTTCTGAGTACAGAACAATGGGTTGTTATAGTAGAAAATATGGAACCTATGAAGGATAGGAATTTCAAAAAGAAGCTTCTTGTATCTAAACTTGTGTTTAGCCTTTGTATTGTCCATGATAAGACACTTTCAATTTTATATGGTCACTTCAGATTTTGTAATGTTGCTTGGTCGTGTTGGTGTCAATGCTCCCTAGGTTGGAAAGTTGCTTAAAAATTCCATTCTTAGTTCCAAGTAACTTATGATTTGGTTGTCTTGGGGATCAATTGGACATTAAGATGTATTTCTGAACAAACTATTGATTTTTTTTTTGAGGCCTCTTGTCATGTCTTGAATTTTTTTTGGCAATCATGTAGAAATTAAGAAGTGGAGGGAATGGGTAGGTAAGAGAAACGGAGAGCCACTCTCTCCTCCTCCTTCTCAAAATCCTTAGGCCCTATTTGGTACGAAGCACTGGGGGTAGGAACTGTGATTGGGTCAACGCCTGGGCCCAATTATATTGTTTGGGATAGGGAGTACCATGAAAGTGAGATTGTTACAAAACCACCTCCCTTGTATTGGGTGAGCAATGCTGGGATTGCAAAATTTTGGGATAGAGGATGGAGCGGAGAGAAGAGAGATAGTATCAACAATGAGAAAAAGATAGATAGATAGGGAGAGATTGAGATAAAGAGAGGCATACCAATAGATTAAGAAATTCTGAAGGCAAGCTGATGAGAGATCGCCTGATAAGAGGAAGGAAGCTGGAATACCTTCTGCAATTGCAATTACTAATTCCGTCCAAGGTGAGTTACCCAACTCCTTTTTCATCTTCAATATCTTCTATTGTTGTTGTTTAGGAAGTGCTAAAAGGTTAAATTCTTATTTTGAGAAAAAGAGAACCTTAGGTTAATTATTTGTGGTAGATTTTCAAGAAAAATGAATTAGAGGGTCACTCTTATGGGTGAAATATTGGGCAGAAAATCCATGAGGGAGAACCAAAATCCAATTTTCTTTCTTTCTAACAGACATTTCTAACACTATTAGGTTTTATTTAGTAGTTTTTAACTTTAGGGACTAACAAATCTAAAGTGTGAAATATAAGGCCCAATAAAAGGGAAATAAAATCTTAGGTGTTTTAATTCAAAACTAATGAAAAATATAAGGACCTGCTAATATATTTTCCCAAAGCGAAAAAACAAAAATGAAGAAATCCAAAACCAATATAATCAACTCAAAATATTTCAAATTTCAAATACTTTATATATTATTACATCTTATATAGAAGCACTCAAATTTACAAGATTAATTGGAAAATAATCACAAGGTTAAAAAACCAGTAGCTTAAATTTGATTTAACAATTATTCAACTGGTGGCGTCTCAAGCATTTTCCATAAACAAAGACTTGATTTTTCTCAATGATGCTACAACATCAATCATAGTAAGTCGTGTCTCTGGTAATTCAGTGGAGCAATGTAATGCTAACTCAAAAACTGATGACATATAAGGTAGTATACTATTAGTATTTTGATTTTCTCTTTGTAGCAAATTGACATCTATAATATTCATGATGGAATGTGGTGTGGAGTTGCTAACCCAATCTTTCAAACTTAGTCCTTGAACAAACATTTCATCCGTTGGCTTCTTCCTTGTAAATATCTCCATTAGTAAAATCCCATAACTATACACATCTCCTTTGGTGGAAACAATTCCTTTCGATGCAAACTCTATATGTCACAAGGAATTATTAGTAGAGAAGTCATTTATGAATAAGGTAAGTTAGTGTTTAACTTTTCTTCTGTATCATTAATTCAAATCTTTACACATGAAGATGGAAAATATTTGCTAGAAGTTGAATAATATAAAATTATATTTTAAAAAGCATAGCAAACAAAAGAATATAAAAATATATCCAAAATTTTATTATTAAATCATTACCTGGTGCTATATAGCCAATTGTTGCCAAAGTTTCGGTATAAATTTGCAACTGCTTTTCACCAAACAATTTAGCAATACCAAAATCACTAAGATGAGCCACCATATCTTCATCCAACAAAATATTGCTTGGTTTCACATCACAATGAACAACTAGAGTAGAAGAACCATGGTGAAGATACTCCAAAGCAGCCGCCACATCAATCATTATGTTCAACCTTTGCAAGACATTTAAATAATAGTTATGAGAGTATAGCCATATGTCAAGACTCCCATTTACCATGAATTCCATTATTAGAGATTTGAAATGATCGTTTGAGCAACTACTGATGATCTTAATGAGATTGCGGTGGCGTAAATGGCACATGGCAGAACATTCAACATCAAAACTTCTTGATGCTTCTTCAATCTCTAAGTTAAACACTTTGACAGCAACTGTCTTTTTACTTGGAAGAATTGCTTTGTATACTGATCCAAAGCTTCCAGAACCAACAAGATAACTCTCATCAAATCCATTTGTTCCCCGTAGAAGCTCAAAATAGGATATCCTGATTGGGGTATCCCAAGTTATTAAATCCCTTTTCATTGAATTTTTATTATCATCTCTCTTATTCTTTAGAATCACAATGGCTAAAACAATCAACATGGCAACAATGGTAGGCAATAAGCATTTTATCATTAGCATCACTTTATTGGATACGTGCTTGTTTCCTTTCCTACATGGTTGGACTTGTAGTTGGGATTTCCCACAAAGATCTTTATTCATCATAAAAGATTGAGCAGTAAAATTTTGAAAAGGGCCACCATTTGGAATCTCTCCATGTAGCAAATTGAAGGAAAGATTGATGTATTTAAGATAGAGTAATGACTCTAAGGACTTTGGAATCATGCCAGACAAATAATTATGGGAAAGATCCAGGGACTCCATGCTTACCATGCCACTAAGTGATTCAGGAATAGGCCCTTCTAATTTGTTTTCAGCCAAAGATAGGGCCTGTAAAGTTTTCAAGCCACCCATAGTTGTAGGGATGCTTCCTGAAATTTGATTGCTTGACAAATTCAACAGTATAATTGCCCTCAAGTTTGATACCTCTGGTGAAATTATTCCACTTAGTGCATTTGAGGATATGTCTAAAACCAAGATATCTTTGAGACTCCAAATAGAAGAGGGTATTTGAGAATCCAATTTGTTAGAGCTAAAATTCAACTTTTGCAAAGAAGTATTCCCTAGACATTTTGGAACAATTCCTGAAAACATGTTGTTGGCAAGATACAACTCACTTAAACTTTTAAGTTGGCAAAGTTCATTTGTAATGAACCCTTGCAATCTATTGTTGCTAAGACTTAAAAGTTGAAGGCTATGTAATTTGTTAACTATATCAGGAATCAACCCACTTAAATGGTTATCATCGAAATGTAGCGCAATCAAGTTTGTTAAATTTCCAAGTACATTGGGTATAGCTCCATTAAATTTATTCGATGACAAATTTAATGTAATGAGTTTCGAAGCGTTTGATATGCTACTTGGAATTTGTCCAGTTAGTCCATTTTCCCTCAACCGTAACTTCTCCAAGTTAGGAAGGCCAATTCCTAAATATGATGGGAGAACGCCAGAGAGGGAATTACCACCAAGGTGCAAGTATGTCAATGTTGAAATGTTGAATATGTTGGAAGGAATAGGTCCTCTCAAATGATTGTTGGCCATGCTTAAGAGATCAAGTTTATCAAGTTTGCCTATGCCTTTGGGTATAAAACCTGAACAAAACAAAAAAAGTTGATGGAAACCATAATTTTCATATACAAAGAATATATACAAATGAATTTATTTCTATTATTTTTTGAAGTCTTTGTAAAAATTTTAAAGCAAAAATGTTAGAGAAATCATAAACAACCCGTGAGATGCCATGCTTATTGAAGATTTGTTTGAAAATGTAAAGTTTTTTTATGTTGTAATTTTTGAATAACTATTTAATAGGAAACTAATACTTTATAAACTAGAAAAGCTAGGAACAACCGACAAAAAATGATAAAAGAAAGTTAAACAAGAAAAGATGGCAGATAAAAGAAAACAGTTTTACTTGATAGAATATCTAAATGTGTGTATAACAAGTGGGCACATTATATATGACGTTGTGCTATTTGGTTGAACATGGTATAATTGATATGGTACAGAGTACTTATAAAATTGTTTTCCAACATTTAAATATCATGTGTGATCCTATCTTTCTGTCGTTTTAGTTTAACCAATAATTCATGATACCTTTTGATATTTTAGGATTGTAAATTAGTAACTATATTTAAAAAATATGATTGATGAAATGATAAAAAGCAAAATCTCATTTTAAATTCATTTTCTATTAGAGAAAATTATTTAAAAAACAACAAAAAGGAATAAAAAAGATATAATAAACTCATGCTTGTAAAGAGGTTTGCATCCAAATATACTTATAATATAAGGTCATATTATTTGACATACATACATACATCCATCCATGCATGTACATACATTCATTCATAGATACACACATTCTCTTTCCTGTTGATTAATTCCCTATGAACAAGAAAAAATTAGTTATAAAAGCTTTACTTAATCTCACATAGGACTGAACATAGAACATCTCTTTGAATCCAAATAAATTAAAATGATGCAATTTAATTATTTGACTGTCTATTGAAAATATCTTGTATTCTCTTTCATTATTCGAGCTTAAATTTAGTTGAAGCAGCGTTTTTAGTTGCACTTACATTTTTTAATTTTTATAATATATTTTGTAATTGAATTGGGAAAATCCCAATTAAATCTAACTGAAATAAAAAAAATCTAAATTCAGGCCTACGTTTTTAATAAGTTTCTAATAAAGTTAAGAGGCCTAACTAGGGAATGAGATTTGGTAGAGGTGATTTTGGTTTTGATTATTTTAGCTATATTTAATTAGAATTCTCTCTTTCTTTTTAATATGTTTATTTGTTTGTGTTTTTTATACTTGCCTATTTGTTTGTTTTATGTGCATGTTTTGTTTGTTTTATCTTTGCTTGCCAATTACTTTTCATAATCAAATTGTGGCTAATTTGAAGTGTCCTAGGTAAGTTATGTCACGAAATACCCAAGCCAACATCCGCAATTCTTCTCCAATTCTCTTCTTCTTCTTCTCTCTAACATCCGAAATTTTAAGTTTTAAATTAATAGTTTATAGAGTGTCGAGGAGGCTTGAAGGAATTAATTAAGACCTCAAGAAAATAAATTTATTCAAAAAACGTATTTTCAAGTATGAGAATTATGAAAAATTAAGAAAGGAATTATTATTAAATATATGAAGGCCAAAAGTAATCAAGGAAAAGTTAAAAAATAATTTAAATTTATTTATTTAATTTTTGATATTTAATATTAAAAAAATAATATTTTTATAGGATATTAAATCTCAAACTGTAGAAATAAAAAAGGGGAGAGAATGAGTAGGTAAGAGAAACGGTGAGCCACTCCTTCCTCCACCTCAAAATCCCTAGGCCTACAAAGCATTGGGGGGTAGGAACTATGATTGGGTCAAGGACTAGGCCTAATTATATTGTTTGAGATAGGAAGTACCATGAAAAGTGAGATTGCTACAAAACCACTTTCCCTATATTGGGTAAGCAATAATGCTGGGATTGAAAAATTTTGGAAAAGAGGATGGAGTGGAGAGAAGAGAGATAGTATCAACAGTGAGAAAAAGATAGATAGATAGAGAGATATATTGAGATGAAGAGAGATAAACGAAGAGATTAAGAAATTCTAAAGGCAAGTGAATGAGAGCTCGACGAATAAGAGGAAGGAAGCTTGGATACCTTCTGCAATCTTCTGCAATTACAAATTCCGGTCGAGGTGAGTTACCCAACTCCCTTTTTATCTTCAATATCTCCTATTGCTGTTGTTTAGGGATTGCTAAAAGGTTAAATTCTTATTTTGAGAAAAAAGAGAAGTTACTTAAAAAAATGTTTAACGGTTCATAAATCAATGTTTTGGGGCTGACTGAAGTTTGATGGAATTTGACGGAAGTTCAATTTTATAAATGTAAACGAGGTGTTGGTATGCCATTTACAAATTGAAGATTTATGATGTTGTTGGTTTGCTGAAACTAAAGAGGTGTGTCTATCTCTCTGTGTGCGCGCGCGCGCGTGTGTATTGTAGCAGCTACAAATGCATATAAATGATGTGTATACACAAGTTGTTTGAACGCTACGGGAATCAATTTTGTGAATAAAAAATGAGGAAAAACTAAATGTTCTGAGATAAAGAAATAGGGAACAAATGTCATACATCATTTAATCACACTTAAATTATGTTCAAAAGGTTCTGCTTGGTGCTGCCTTGTGATATATAAACCATGGTTAAAGACATTTAAATGATGGTTGAATTGATGCTTGATGAACTGAATTGTTGAAACTTGAATTTGGATTATGAGTTGCTGTTTTAAGGTTTCTACATGTTGAACAAATGCCTCAAAGCATCAACGCCTGATTAAGGATCTCAAAGAGATGATTAAATTCAATATATATGTTTGTTGCATGTAAGTTGCTGTATTTTTCTAATTAAGAACAAGTGTTGTTAAACTTTGAGGATTTTCAATAAAACTAGAACATTTTCCAGATTAAGAGTGCGTGCTTATCCGTGAGGTAATGAAGTTAAGGAAGACAAAAATCTCAAGACTGGAAATTTTCTGTGGCATATATTACTTTACATGCTGGAAATTTCATTGGGTATGATAAACTTAAGTAAATACAAGTTAAGACTTGTACCCTATGTGTGTGTGTGTGTGTATTCACATGATTTATTGAAGCTGTCATTGTCCAATTTTGGAGGCAAAAAAACTGATTGAAAGTCTATTGCTTATTGCCACTAGATACTATTCAAGGTAGTTAAGCCTTAGCTAGAGGTATTTAAATGTTGATTTAGTCTTCTTTTTAAATCTACAAAAATTTCCAAAATATAACATTAAGTGGTTTAGCATATGAGAAAGGTGCAAAATGATGGTGCTAATGTTCATATCAAGTTGGACATTATTGAAAGAAAATTTTCAGATGCTACCCGATATATTTTAAGGGATTTAAATTTCTCATGTTGCATGAGAAGAAGAAGATTCCTATATACACATGAAATGGTGGGACCCACATATATGTAATTACTTCATATATATATATATATATATGAAGTAATTACATATATGTGGGTCTCACCATTTCATGTGTGTGTGACATGAGAAAACACTTCTCCTAGAATATGAGAAGTGTTTTTCCCATATTTTAAAGCTAAAAGAATTCTTAAAAGTAATAATTACATGTTGAATTTTAGAGGCTTAACCATGTGGGTGATTAAATAGGCAATTGAAATAACAAAATTTAAATTAAGGCCTATACTTTTAATAAGTTTATAATAAAGTTAAGATCCCTAACTAGGGAATGAGATTTGGTAGAGTTGATTTTGGTTTTGATTATTTTAGCTATATTTAATTAGAATTATCTCTTTGTTTTTAACTTGTTTATTTTTTGTTTGTTTGTTTGTTTTATGTATATGTATTGTTTTGATTTGATTTTTTTTTTTTATCTTTTCTTGCCAATTACTTTTCAGATTAAAATAGTGGCTAATTTTAAGAGTCCTGGGTAAGTTATGTCCCAGAAACACCTATCACTATGTCAGTGAACATCCACAATTATTCTCCAATTATTTTCTTCTTCTCTCTAACATCATAACTTTTAAGTTTTGAATTAATACTTTATAGAGTGTTGAGGAGGTTGAAGGGCTTTATTAAGATCTCAAGAAAATAAATTTATTCAAAAAACTTATTTTGATGTAAGAGAATTCTGAAAAATTAAGAAATAAATTATTATTAATTATATGAAGGCCAAAAGTAATCAAGGAAAAGTTAAAAAAATAATTTAAATTTATTTATTTACATTTTTGTTATTTGATATTATAATAATATTTTTTTTATAGGATATTAAACATCAAACTGTAGAAACAAAGAAGTGGAAGGAACGGGTAGTTAAGAGAAATGTAAAGCCACTCTCTTCTCCTCTTGAAAATTCTTGGGCCCTATTTGGTAAAAAAACACAGGAGTAGAAACTGGGATTGAGACAAAGACTGTGCCCATTTTTATTGTTTGTGATAGGGAGTACCATGAAAGTCGGATTGCTACAAAACCACTTCACTTGTATTAGGTGACCAATGTAGGGATTGAAAAATTTTGGGATATATGAAGGAATGGAGAGGGGAGAGAGGAATGAGCATAGAGGAGAGAAACAATGTCAACAGTGAAGAAAAGATAGACAGACAAACCAAGAGATTAAGAAATTCTAAAGGCAAGATCATGGATAAGAGAAAGGAAGTTTGAATAGCAATTACAGATTTCAGCCAATGTGAGTTACCCAACTCCCTTTTCATCTTCAATATCTTCTATTAGTGTAACACCCCAAATTCCATACTTGAAAATCGTGTCAGTTGACACTTAGTTTTAGGAAAAACCCACAGAGTTTTGAGGTGCTACAGCTTAGAGTAATGCGGAAATGGGTAGCGTTCGCTAATATTCGGACAATGAGTATCTGATATAAAATGCCCAGACATATGCTGATGCCCGACATAAGCTGATATATTAAAAATTTCCCGAAGGAAGATTTATGTGATACAATACAGAGCTTTGTATAATTACAATTCTTATATGGTAATCATACAATCTTCAACCAAGCCATAGCTAGACTCAGGGCAATAAACCTAACTCAATTAATCAAACAGTTTGGCCAGGTAGGTGTCTATCATGGGAGCCTCACCGAGTTCACGGCGACTTATTGACTGACCCACATAGACTAGCCTTGCCTTCGGCACCAAACCGTTTGAGATAACCTCGTTAAATCATGCCAAAATGAATACTCTGAGAATGCTCTTCCGGCATTTGCTTTGACCGGTGACCCTTCCTAGCTCCTTGTAACGCCCCTATTTCCTAAGTGTATTATGAAGTCCAATTATGGTCCTAAGGTTTTTATTAGACTAATTCATGTGTATTTATTAGAGTGTATGCGTTAACAAATCAGAGTAGAACACAACAGAGAGCGTACTTAGGTGTTTAGACGACTGAGTAACTGATTGCATATGTACAGACATATGTTGGTTAATTAAAATTCTCGAAGGAATAAAAATGTGATACAATTTAAACATCATCGCGTTGTTCACAGTTGACGCGTTTGGTTACAGTAATCCGAAAGGTTCAACAAAAACTCATACATAATCTTATCCAAAATATCACCCCTTCCGAGTCTTCACACGTGTTGCTTACCCTTTCCTCCTGCTCCCGATCCTCCTAATCCTGAAGCTAGGGTAAATTCTGAGATTCAATGCCCATTGAATCTCAGGTAATAGTTAACCTTATGCTCAAGTATAACAGTATGCATGATAGATATTCATTTACATTTCAACATAAAACCATACATAGCACACAACACATGTAATAGTTTATATCTCAACAATTAGAAAGCACACAACAATTGTAATGTTCACCTCTACATAGCACACAACACATGTAAGGTTCACCTCTACATAGCACACAGCCCATGTAAGGCCCACATAGTTTGCACATAAACCAGTGCCACACCCCGGAGCGATTTCTCCCCCCGTTCAATAAATTTTGTCCTCGAAATTTGAACGTTTATTCCTTGGGGAATCATCTTGGGCATACTGCCTATCACTATTCTATGCATGCTTACTAAGCATACAAACTTCATTATCCCATATTCTCACCGATCCTGTACCCAGGTGTCTACTCAACCACATAGGACGTACTAGTCCATTATCCGCGCTTGGTTACACAGGCTTTACCATCGGTAATAATCTACCTTTTACCCTTCAGGCTCATTCCCTTATCACAGCGCTGGATATCCTGGCCTTACTGCTCAGAAAATTACCTTAAGCCTTTAGCATATCGACTGCCACCTGGTACAGATAGAATATTTTGCTAGCCTCAAAACATCCTCCGGACACACTAGTCCAAAGCCACCATACTTGCGAGAATTCCCTAAGTGCTAAACACAGGTTTTACGACCCGGGGACACTACCCCATGCAACCTTGCACCTCGGGTCTCACAGCCATGAGCCTCTGCTCATCCATCCTATATCTGAGCTTCTTCAACTTAAGCTCTCATATCACTTTTCTCTTGCTTAGCACTACAACTAGCAATTCCTATATGACCTATCTGTTCAGATCTCTAGACCTTTCTATTCGTTTCCATTCTTGTATCCACAAAATTTACCAACTGCACTGCTTCTCATTTCAACTATGGTGTTTCATTTTCAAATTTTTTACACAAAGAAAATTTTTCTGTGGTTGCAGTATCTTTCACAATGCGCACTACACAACAGTAATAGTGCTATCACATTTTCAAATTTAATCGCTGCCAGCTCAATTTTTTGTAAAAACAATTTACTGCCGGATTAATTTCAAAACATTTACTACCGGCACACATTTATGAGCGGGATTATTCATTTCACAAATTTAACATTCGAAAACTCTCGCCACCACTTCAACCTTACGGTACAGCGGCATCTCCTCAATTTGTTCATACATAAACCACCGCAGTGGTAACGCCCTTGTTTCCCAATGTATGGTCTACCACCGTGAAGGACTCAACCATAGTTACCGTCCCCAGGGCCTAACCCCTTGCACGAGTGGTGTCTAACCAAACAAGGCAAAAATACGCGCCCTTACAAGGTGGATTTTTCTCAGATTGGATGCATACACTGCTAGTGCCAGTATCAGTTTCTCAAAATTAATCCCCTCAAAAGTGCTTTCAACAATGGCCTGCGATTCAAATGCTTAAAAACATCTGGCAAGATCCAGCAAACTGAGTACATCTACTACAGTTTCTGACCTCTTCCAGCTTTTGTACTGCTTTACCACTACATAGTTTAAAATTCAATTTCAAATCTCGGGTTCTACCAAACCCCTGTGTGAGACAACATCATGTCAACATGATCGCTATCTTGGTCTCAAATTTTGTTGAAATCATTTCTTTCGAAAACTTTAATTCAAAAATTCGAAAATTAAATTTTGAAAATTTTCCACAAAATTAGCAAGTGCATTGGAAAAATTCAACTTCAGATTTTCAAATATAACCAGGAACTAGACAACTATTTCTTAGAAGGTCATTACTACTTAGTACGTTCTAACTTAGCCTTTTTGCAGATGGGAAATATGATCTTCTTGTTACCATGGTCAATCAACGCATTATTGGTCGTCAACTGGTTTAAAACCTAAAATGATATTAATGTCATATAATGACAACTAAATTAGATCAGTCATCGACTCATGTCCATCAACAGTTATTACATAATTCAAACATGCATTTGAAACCATGGATTTTACACCAAGTGGTGTAGATACAACCAAAACATACGATAGCCTACATGCATGCATTCCTAGCCTTCTTGAATTATTTCAGGAGATTCAGGCAAAAACTCTGCCCGTGCTCTGTGGCCTCTTCTCCGCAGCATTCTGAGGACACTCTCTGCTATAATGCCCTGGCTTAAAGCAGGTGTAGCAGATTTGTTTCCCTTTACAATTAACTCCAGGGTGAGTCTTTCCGCATTTAGTGCAAACTCAGGCATTTAGCAATCTTGGATAGCCCAATATTCCCCTGGTTGAAATGGCTGTTTACTTTCGCCTGAGGGCTTAGACCATGGTATTTTCCTTTTCTGTGAGGAATTTTCGTGGTTAAAACCACCACGAGCTGGATTGCTACGGTTCTGAGTAGCACGTAGCACCCTTAGGTTGCGTTCAATAGTACGAAAAGCTTCCACTCCTCCCTTCAGTTCTTGAAAATCTCGGGACACTAATTTCTCCTTTATCTCATATTTTAGCCCATCCAGTAGCATATTGGTTCTCCAAACTTTATCATCATGACGTTTCAAGTATGAAGAGTACCTTGCCAAGTTGGTAAACCGAGCAAAGTAGTCGTCAAAGGATTCATCATTGCCTTGCTGAATATGAAGAAATTATTTTTCCTTGGCCACTTGCATTGTATGAGGAAAGTATTGCTCATTGAACTTCTTCATGAACACTTCCCAGGTGACGGGAATGTATCGTACTCGTAAAGTCATCGCAACACTCCTCCACCATCGGTCAGCATCTCCTTCAAGCTTGTAAATGGCCAGTTGAGCTTTCTTGTCTTCTGGGCATCCCATGACTTCAAAAATCTTGTCTAATCTCATCAACCATTCCTCTACAACAAATATTAGGAATGCTGCAAGAGCACCAGGGATATATCAACGAACTCCGTGAGGACATGCTGGCAAGGAGGAATGAGAGGCAACAAACTGAGGATCATTAGGTGAAGGATGATCAACAAGCTAACACTGAACAAGCGAAAGATGAGCAAGAAGATAATCAAGAAGAACAGATTGTAGAGTCAGTTTGAGCGTGTCCTCAGCGCTAGGAAAACATCCATACGGCATTACCAAGACTGTAACCCGTTTTCACATAAAAGCTGAATGTATTTCAAATAGTGACCTAAGACTCAGTCTTAGCCACAGTCCATGACACAAGACCTAGTCTTGTCCATGACTATATGAATCATCTCATCATATATAAAGCATACAAGTAATATAAAAGTTAGAGTTACAGTACGCGTTCGTACTTTAGTCCTTGGCGTTAGTGGTACGTTCACCTTTCGGTAGTTATAGTAGAAATGCTAGAGTAATCACTAATCTTTCAAGTTAGCTTAGATATCATGTTTAATGAATAAATATGATATTTATTTTCAAAAATATATCGGAGGAAGAGTTTTGTCAAAATTCTGAAAGATTAGAGTTAAAGTAGCGAAGCTCTGGCGAAATTTCACTGATTAATCAAACTAGGGGCAAAATGGTAATTTGTACCTAAAATTCTTGTTATGATGTTAAATATTCATATCTGTGATATTATCCTTATAGGATATCTGAAATCTCGAACCGCTGTTTCCGCTGTTATCGCCGTTGTACCGCTGTCAAACGTACCATATTTCGACGAAAGTGCCAGATATCGTCAATGGAGGTACGGACGCGTATTGTAACCTTAACTCTTATGCTGCTCATATACATATATGTGATAGATACGTTCATATACTGAGGCTCTACCTAGGGTCGTCAGTTATACATACAGTTTTATACGGGTTATAGTCTTGATAATGCTGTTGGGTTTTCCTAGTGCTGAGAACACGATGGGTCGTCGTGGCACTGGTTATGTGCAAACATGTTGTGGGACTTTACATATTGCTTTGTGCTTATGTTCTGTCAATGTTGTGATCATGCATCTGTTGTGTGCTTATGTGATGATTTACTGTTGTTATGTTATTATGAGTATCTGTTGTCTATATATTGTTTTATTTGAGCATAAGGTTAACCGTTACCTAAGATCCAAATGGGAATTGGATTTCAGCTGTAGCTTTAGGGCCGGGAGGATCGAGGTTTGAAGATAGGGGCAAGCAGACGGTGTAGGATTCAAGACGGAGTTTTTATATTTCTAGTTTATGTATTCACTTTCTTTTGGATATTAGATTACTATATTAGAACAATTACACTTTGGTTATATATCTTTAAGGTTCAGTTACTCACTTGCTAAAATGCTCGACTTTGATTATTGTTTTGAAAAAAAAAATTCTGCTGTTTTTAAATGGGATGTTACAACCATATAAGTAATACATGGAAGTTTGTTAATTAGAGGCTTAAAATAATAGACTATAATCTAACTTTTTTGGAAATCAATTTAAAAGGGTCTCTTCCAATATGATATCAATTACCAATTGGAAATTAAAACTCTTAAAAGATATGCTAAAGAGAGATTATGGAATTAATTTCACCTATATAAAATGAACAACCAAAGTGTTTATATTTTGCCTTAAATCTATTTATTATGTACAAGGCTCTAACTTCAGAACCTGGCTAAGAATTTATCATAGACTTAAAAGGCTAAAATCTTAATTTTTATTTAAGGAATTTAAATACTTTTAGTTACACACTCTGGAGATAATATAGTGTGCATAAAAAAATAAAAGATTTTTGTTAAAGCATAAAATTAAGAGATGTGTAGATTGAATGTACCTGTAAGAAAATTCCATGACATATCTAATACTTCCAACAAAGTCTCATTACCAATTGATATTGGAAGACTACCATTCAAATTGTTCTTCTCCAAATTCACAATTCTTAAGGAAGAAATGGTGAAGAGAGATGATGGAATTTGACCTGTTTCGATTTACAAAGTCAACAAGATATATCAAAGTAAGCTAATAGTTAAAAGGCTTTGGCATTAATCTTAGACCCATTTTTTGCAGGACTCCATGTCATTTTTAATCACCCAAAATTATCTTTTTTTCTCTTTTTAAGATTTTTTTTTAATTTTTTTTTTTTTTACTATGAACACAATCTGACAAGCTTCTTACATCTCTTTAAAATGAATGGAAAAAAAAAATGAAAAGCAAAATCTCTTTTTAAAATTATTTTTCACTAGATAGATTAAAAAAACACACACACAACGTATAATTAGTTTTCAATCATAAAATTAAAAACCTTAGCTTGAAAACTGTTGTCGTCAAGATATAGGAGTAAATAAAACAAATTAGATTTCATGTTTAAATCTCACGTGATCCCATCAATCGATATTCTTATCTTGTTTTTATTTTGATATTATAATCACAATCTATATGTAAGTTCCATTATGATGGAACAATATATGAATGAATGAAATGAAAAAACTAAAAGAAATGACAAAAGCAAAATATCGTTTTAGTTTTACTGTGGCGGAGATAATTATATAAAAATATTATAGAAAATCATAGAGTAGCATCGATTCATGAATTTTTGTTATTTTGGTGATTGTAAATTGTTAGCTATATGCAACCCCAATGCTAATATGTACAATATTAATGAAAAGAAAAATAAAATAAAATATCATTTTAAATTTTTTTTACTATAGAAAAATATTAAAAGCAAATAAAATAATGACGATAGAAAGTAATAGTCTCATGCTTCTAAAGTGTTCGTCATCGAGATACAATTGATTAACATAAACTAAATGTAAAAAAGCTAAATGGACATTAAAAGAAAAATGAAATGGGTCATAATATTTTTAATGTACAATTTTGATATAAAATTGATAGGTAAAATTAGCTGCAGTCGTTAATATAAGACTGAGTTGAATGAATTGTAGAGATTAAAGAAACTAAGTAAATTATTTATTATATATGTTACTTGATCTATCTGAAAGTTGAATTTTTGGCTCCCTTTCCTATGTGGATAAAAATTCATGTTTGAATTGACCAAATTTTATGTATTTCTTATTTTATGAAAATAAAACAAAGGAAAGGAAAAAAACAAAAAACAAAAAAAGGAAAGTAAGAAAAGGGTGTGAGAATGAAAAAAAAAGGGGAAAGTTTCATTGTTGTTCTTTTTGAAAAAGAATATTTTCTTAAAATTTCTGACCGGACCATTTTTTATATGCTTTTTTATAATTAAGTTGAGATTTTTAATGCATTTTTGTATGATGATATTGTATGATTAGACACAAATTTGAGTTAGTGACATTTGTATTAAATTAAGTATAATTAGGGGTAAAATTGTCATAATTAGTTAATTATTCATACAAATAATTTCTTAGACTTTTGATGTTACATTGTACTTAATTTTTGCATTGTAGGTGTTCTAGAAGAAAATTGGTGATTTTGGAGGGTCAAAATTAATATTCTGAGTGCTAGAGAAAATTACAAAAATGTGCTTAGGTGTTTTAAGCATTTCTTTCTGATCCCTCCACAGACTTTTAAGATTTCCAGGTAGGTCCCTAGTCAAAACTTGCGTTTTGACCAGGTTTCTTAGGTCATATGAGAGGGCTGTTGGAGACAGCTACAATGTTGTAGAGGAAGTTCGAACCAGAGAGATGTGGGTGGAGGATGAGTCCTTCATTTTCACCTTCATCTTGGCTCTTCTCTATGACCGGTGGCCTTCCCATCCATCCAAATCTGAGTTTTGGCGGATAAAGGAGAAGGGGCACTGTCGACTTTCAGTGGCCAAAAGTCTTAGGCTTGTCAATTTCACTCTGACCATCACACCTACTTTACCCTCATCTCCATTGTCGACTGCCTTCTCTCCTATGTCCAACAACGTGATTCTCTTGAACTGAGTTTGGCGAGATTTTCAAGAGGAAGCAGTGATTTTCGAATAGAGGAGAGGGAGAGTGAAACTAGAGTTTATACCACCCATTAATCACCACCATCGAACAACTTTAGATTTCTGACAAGCTTCCACCTGCCACCATCCTGCATCACTGCTGTGGCAGAGATCGAGTTTCAGAATATCCAGCTTGAGGAACAGAGCAGCCGTAAGTTCTTGAGCCTTGAGCTTCAACTTGTCTTCCACTCATTCTCACTATTACCTTGATCTGTCCAGACTTTCGTCGGCTCTTGTCTGTGATTTCCGGCAAGTCTATGAGTTTTTCGGCCATACTTTGAATTTCTGACGTGACAATTTCCATATTCCAATGAGCTTGTGTCCATGGCTGATTTGATTCTATAGATTGTGTTAGATGCTTTAATGGCTATCTGTAGCTAATTTTCTTGCTGATTGGTGATGAAAATCTGTGGCTTGAGCATTTGTACTTCAATAGATAGGTGAGTTTATTAATTCAATCTTATTTTTAGATTATGTATTTGACTTCCTTTTTTAGGTTTTTCTTTGTAGTTGTGGGACTTGGATTGCAGTTATATTGTTTATGTGGATTGATCATTAGGCATGATAAACCTAAGCAAATACAAGTTAAGACTTGTGTGTGTTTGTGTGTGTTTGTGTGTGTCTTCATATGAGTTATTGTGGCGGTCATTGTTCAATTTTGGAGGCAACAAAACTGAATGAAAGTCTTAGTTAGTTACTAAACAATTATTTTAGGTGGTTAAGCCTTAGAGGCATATAAATGTTGATTTAGTCTATGTTTTAAATCTGGAAAATTTCCAGAATATAACATTAAGTGGTTTAGCATATGAGAAAAGTGCAAAATGATGGTGCTAGTGTTCATATCAAGTTGGACTTTATTAAAAGAAAATTTTCAGATGCTACCCGAGAAATTTAAAAGCTGCAACAATTCTTCAAAGTAATAATTACATGTTGAATGATAGAGGCTTAACCATGTGAGTGATTAAATAGGCAGTTGGAATATTATAGCATAAGTTTGTGAACTTTATTTATATTCCCTATTTGAATAGCACAATTTAGACGAGAAATAGTTGAACTATGACATGAATGATACACATGTTAACTATCTTGCTTTACATACAAATGTTAGGATTTGATTTGTGCCCTAACCCACCAAGAGGATATTAGGAAAGAAGTGCAAACATGAGAGAGCATGATACAAGTATATTTAATCATTAATTTCATATATTTTATTTTGGTTGCATGTTTGTTTGTGTCATTATTGCCACAGTTAAACGTAAGAACATGTAAACTCCTTACTTATGTTATTGTCATGGCCATGTGTAATAAAAGTTTCATTGTTTATAGTTACTCACTCAGTTATTTTAATTACTTTTGCATGTATATAAGCTTAAAATTGTGTGTGTGTTTTTTTTTTCTTGGGTTGTACATAACTCCATAAGGAGTAGTGGGTGAGTTTTGATATCTAAAGAGAGTTGGTGCCAAGACTTCAATCAAACAAAAGTGAAGTTATGACTAGTTTATATTTATGTTGAAATGTCAGTCTTGTGACTTTATATAGGGTAAAACTTTTATCTAAATCATGAAATTTGTCATGGTAATAGTACACATCCTAAGCTTTAATATAAGTATTAATTTGTAATTTGTAGATGTGTAGATAAAAGATATTAATTTTCTAATATGGGTCATATTTTTGGAGTTTTTGCCGAAAATTCCTATTTGCAGTATGAGTTTTAGGCAAGTTCTATAACTAATGGGATGTTGTTGAGTCTGCATCTTAATTTTCTCATAAAAAGAATCTCAAGAGCTAAAGATAGAGTTTTAAAACACTATTTTTGGATATGAAACAATTTATTTATGACTTTTTGAGGTTTTAAGAAAATTTATTATATCACGTACCCAATCTCTTAGAAAATTTGTAAATAATTTGACTTTATAAGGATACTAATTGAGTCACATATGGTTCTTAAATGGCCAAACAATTCTGATAAGTAACTCTAGAATAAGGTGTGACATTCTCAATGCATAGTGTCAGTGAATCTATGAATGTCCTAAAAGCATGCTTCACATATACATATTGGTTATTTGTTTTTATCTATTTACAATAATAATTTAGATTTTTTTTTTTCATCTTTACCTGTCTTTGAATTAATTTTTAGAATCAATCACAATCAAATAAAAAATAAATAAATAAACTACAAACAAAGGAAAATATAAATTTAATTTAATTGAAATGATTAAAACTAAAATAAGGCCTGCATCTACCTTTAATTTTCCTTTTTAATTATAGAGGGGTATTATGGCCTTTTAACAATATTCAGAAAAGTCCTAATTAGAAAATTGTTAAAAGTGTAGGCCTAGATTTAATTTTTGGTATTTCATTTTCTTATTGTACATTTGTTAATTCCTAAGCTTTAATTTTTTTTTTAAGAAAATATTAAGTATAATTTCAATTTCAATTAAACAATATAGAATTGTTACAAACTATACATATAATAAATAAGAAAAACAAACTCCAGATTTGTCTATATTTTAATATTATTATATTATTTTAATATTAAATGGATAGAAAAAACTTAAAATTAAAGTTATTATGAGATAGATAATATCTTTGAGAAAAAAAAGAATCGGCATAAAACATGGTGGCCATTCTTTATGGTTTAAGGTTTTGATGTCATAGAATAGTTTATAAGAATTTCACTTGTCTATGTTACAAATATAATGAGGTTCCATTATTTCTTCATCTTCACTTTATTTGTTATTTCACATAAATGAAATGATAAAAACCATAATTTAGTTTTAGAGAAAAATATTTAAAAAGAAAAGAAAACACACAAGTAAAGTACATACCTGTGAATGAGTTAGTGTCCAAATATAATTCTTTCAAAGATGTGCAATTGCTTATTGATTTTGGAATGCTTCCCTCAAATTGATTAGTACCAACATCAAAGACTTCAAGTAAAGGGAGTTGATGGCACATTTCTCCTGGCAAATTACCCTTTAAATGATTGCTGTGAACGTTAACCTCTCTCAAAGAAGGCATGTTCCAAAGAAAAGAAGGAATTCCACCTAAGCAAAAAATACAGAATATTTGTTTGTTAGTAGTGAGTCTAGGAATTTCCTTAATTCACACACAACCATATAAGTAATACATGGAATTTTGTTAGAGGCTTAAAATAATAGACTATAATTTAACTTCAGTTGGAAATCACTATTCCTATATAATATCAATTAGCAATTGGAAATTAAAACTCTTAAAAGATATGCTAAAGAGAGATTATGGAATTAATTTCACCTATATTGTAATACCTAATTTTTATAATACATTTAAATATATATTTAGACAAATAATACCTATTAAAAATAGGTGAATATGAGGTCTCAAACACCTTGTATTGAATTTATTAAGACAATGTCTCCTAAGAATAAATAATTTACAAATAGGTCCCTGAAATATTTATGGGTTATAAAATACCCTAAAAATATTATAAAGAGACAAATAAATATTTATTTGAAATAGGGAAGAATATTGTCCCTAATTTAGGTAATTTATTAAATTATTACATTGGAAAAATTAAAGGAGAAAAATCAAAAAGTATTAGGGGACCATATTGGACCCCATGATTTTTAATATTTTGCATAATGGATAAATTATCAATTTCAGTAAAATAGTTGTGAGAAAATAATTAATCTTAATTAAGAAAATTGTCAACAATTAGTAAGTGATTAAATAAGTAATTAATTGTTGATTGTTTAAACATGAATAAAAGGGAATATCCAAAGTTAATTATATGAAACCCCTAATTTGATATTAATGACCAATGGGGGGGTCAAGGTTGGCATAAAGAGTGTTGCTAATTAATTTAGCATAATTAAGAGGTATATTAAGTAAATTACAAATATCCTTAATAGAATAAGCTTGCACTAATTGAGATTAGTTGCACAATTCTTTAAGATGATTAGAGACAAACTAAAAGAGGGCTAATTATATTTAAAAATAATTAAGCCAAAGAGAATGAAATAATATCTTAAGTAATTAAGTCTAAATCTTCATATAATTGAGTTAGCTAATGACAAAATATAATTAAGGAGCATGTAAACACTTGATAATTAAGAATTGCTAATTGGTGTTGAAAAGTCAACAATGACACCTAAGCCTTGATTATGTCATCAAGATGACATCACAAGAGCACATGTATATGTTGTGAGTGTGCGTGTACCTAAGTGTTGTGCATGTGTGTGTGTAGTGGAGGAAAGAGAAAAGATGAATCTAGAAAAGGGGGGAGGTGGCATTTTTTTGTAAGAGGTGTAAGGTCAAGATTTAAGTTTCCTAGTTAAGTTAAATCCAATGGATAGAATGGAATTAAAGTTGCTAGATAGTTAACTCATGGTTGGCTATAAATAGGAGGCTTCATGCTTCATTTTTCTTCACACCAAACTCATACTAAAGATTGGAGGGTTTAAGAGGAGAGTGAAGCAAGAAGGAGGAAGGAGTTCAAGAGTCTTCAAGAAGTAAGCTCTAGTTCTTAAGTTCTAGTCTTTAGTTTTTATAAGTTTTTAGTATAAATGCTAGTTTAATCTAGAAAATTAGAGAATAAATTCCTATACTTGTTTTTAGGCCACATTGCATTGAAAAATGCCTGAAGAGGTAAAAACATAGTAGGGAATAATTTTTGGGAAGCAATGGATTAATGTTGTGAAAGTTGTAGAATTTTCGGTTCTTAAATCTTAGATAGGCAGCGAAAAAGATGCTATGATTTTATATAACAAATAAAGTTATAAAATCATGAAATTTTCCAAAAAGAAAGTAGACATGTAGGGCTTTCCAAATATATAAAATATGTAACGTTTTGATCTCTGGTCAAGGAGATATGAATTTTTAAAGTTAAGCCATTTTTGCTGGAATAAAATCTGAGTAACGTTGAGAAAATTTAAAACTGGGAATGATTCATGGTGTTCTAGGTTTTGGGAATATTTTTCCTTGAAAATAGACATGCCAAGGGTCATGAGGAATTTTACATTACCTCAAAATGATTTTTGTAGAATTAATTATGATTTTCAAAAGTTACCGAAAAATCTGCTCAGAAAATACTGCACTGCGTTTTTGAATAAATGTAAGGGCAGAATTGTAAATAACAAATCCACCAAAGGTAGAGAAGTAAATAGAGGTGGAAATATCTCTTAGGATATTATTCTAAGTGATATGGTGATATGTTAGGATATCCGGGAGGTCTAGAGCCGGATCCAAAGGTCAGACGTTTGATAGTTACCCGGTGAAAGGTACGGACGCGTACTGTAACTCTAACTCTTATGCTGCTTGTATACTCTATATGTGATGTGATGATTCATATAGTCGTGGACAAGACTGGGTCTTGGGTCATGCACCGTGATTAAAACTCTGTCTTAAGTCACTGTTTATACATTCAGCTATTATGTGAAAACGGGTTACAGTCTTGGTAATGCCGTATAGATGTTTTCCTAGCCCTGAGGACACGCTCCGGGGCGTGGCACTAGTTTATGTGCAAACTATGTGGACCTTATATGGGCTGTGTGCTATGTAGAGGTATTGTTGTGATATGAACTATGACATGTGCTGTGTGCTATGTATAGTTATATGCTGAATTGTAAATGAATATCTATCATGCATACTGTTATACTTGAGCATAAGGTTAACTGTTACCTGAGGTCCAATGGGCATTGGACCTCAGTCTTAATGACTAGTACAGGGAAGAAACCAGGATAGAGAAGATACCGGTGGATAGAGCCGTGAAGAGGCAGCGGTCGAAGACGAAGGTCGGTAGAAGTTATTAGGATTTAGTTTCTGGCAAGAATCTAATAAAGTTATTTCAAACCATTTGGTGCTTAAACTAAGTAAGGGTTCATCGGTGGGTTGTCACAAGTCGCCATAGAGTTGGTGAGACTCCCATTAGATTGAACACCGACCTGGCCAAATTGTTTGATTGACTGATGTTAGGTTCCAAGCTATAGGTCTAGTTTAAGACTTTCTCTATCAGAGAATTGTATTTAATCTCTGTAAGATGTATCACATGAATATTCCTTCGGGATATTTAATATATCAGCTTATGTCGGGACATCATCATACGTCTGGGCATTCTATATCAGATACTCACTGTCCGAATCTTAGCGCACGCTATCCATTTCCGCAGTACTCTAAGCTGTAGCATCTCAAACTCTGATGATTTTCCTAAAACTAAGTGTCGACCGACACGATTTTCAAACCTGGAATTTGGGATGTTACATATATAAAATGAACAACCAAGTTATTTATATTTTACATTAAATCTATTTATTATTTACAACACTCTAACTTCGAAATCTGGCTATAAATTCATCATAGACTAAAAAGGCTAAAATTTGAGTGTTTATTTAAGGAATTTAAATACTTTTAGTTACATATTCTAGAGGTAATATAGTGTACATAAAAATAATATTTTTTTTAAAACATAAAATTAAGAGATATTCCATGACAAATTTAATTCTTCCAAGAAAGTCTAATTACGAATTGATTTTGGAAGACTACCATTCAAATTGGTCTTCACTAAACTTACATTTCTTAAAGAAGAATTAGAATTGGTTAAGAGAGATGATGGAATTTCACCTGTTTTGTTTTCCAAAATGAACAAGATATATCAAAGTAAGCTAATAGTTAAAAGGCTTTGGCATTCATCTTTAACATTACTATGCCACATCAAATATTGATAGGTCATGAAATTCTTTCAAACCATCTTTTACAGGGCTCCATGTCATTTATAATCACCCAAAATTATTTTTTCTCTTTTTAATATGTTTTTACTATGAACGCAATTTGTCAAGCTTCTTACAATTCTTTAAAATGAATGAAAAAAATGAAAAGCAAAATCTCTTTTTAAAATTATTTTTCACTGGATAGATTAAAACAAAAACACACGTGTAATTAGTTCAATCATATAATTAAAAGCCTTACCTTGAAATTTGTTGTCGTCAATATATAGCAGTGAATAAAAAAATTAGTTTTCATGTTTTAAATCTCACGTGACCCCATCAATCGATATTCTTATTTTTCTTTTATTTTGAGATTATAATCACAATCTATATCTAAGTACCATTTATGAATGAACAATATATGATTGAATGAAATGAAAAAACTAAAAGAAATGACAAAAATCAAAATCTCATTTCAGTTTTACTGTGGTGGAGATAATTATATAAAAATATTATTGAAAATCATGGAATAGCAGTCTCATGCTTGCTAATATGTACAATATTAATGACAATAAAAATATATCATTCTAATTTATATTTGCTATAGAAAAATATTACAAGAAAAGAAAAGAATGACGATAAAGAATAACAGTCTCATGCTTGTAAAGAGTTCGGCGTCGAAATACAATTAATTAACATCAACTACTTGTAAAAAAGTTAAATGGACTTTAAAAGAAAAATAAAATGGCCCATAATATTTCATAATATGTTTAATGTAAAATTATAAGACCTGGTTGACTGATTTGTAGAGATTAAAAAAACTAAATAAATTATTTAATTATTATATATGTTACTTGAGCTATCTAAATGTTGGGTTTTGGGCTCCCTTTCCTATGTGGAGAAAAGCCCAATTTGAATTGCCCAAATTTTATATATTTCCTATTTTATGAAAAGAAAAGAAAGGAAAGGGGAAAAAAAAACAAAAAGAAAGAAGGAAAAGAGTGAGAGAATGAAAAAAAAAAAAAAAGAAAAGACAAAAAAGTTTCCTGATTCTTTGTTTGTGAGAAGGAATATTTTCTCAAAGTTTCCTAATTTGAGGTTTTGTCTCACTTATTTAAGTGGAGAGGGCATATTATTCCCCAAGACAATGATATATAGAATTAAAACTCTTACCTTGCAAGTTGCTGTTCATAAGATATAGCAACTGGAGTTTGGTCAAATTTCCAATGTCACTTGGTATGTTTCCTCCGTCGAATCTGTTATCACCTAATGTTAAATGTGCTAATTCTTTGCATTGATGCCAAATGCAGGGTATTTTGCCAGACAAATCATTTCCATGCACATAAAATACTTCAAGTTTTGGAAGACCAAAACACAATTTTTTTGGGAGACTGCCAGATAATTGATTTATTGCAAGTTGAATGTCTTGTAGCATTGAAATGTTAAATAAGGTCGATGGTATAGAACCAGAAAGTTGATTCACTCCAAGATACAATATCTTCAGTTGTGAAAGGTCACCAATTTCATTTGGGATGCCTCCTTCAAATATTCAGGGGGTGGAAAAGAAAATAATGTCAGTACCAATTTGTTACATGTCACAAATTATTAGGTACATGAGATAAATTAATATTTTGTAGAAACACACAAGACTTGCACATTTTTTAAGAAATGACACAAATATTGGTAAATGATAAATTGCAATAAAAAGGTATAATCCTTTTAATTCAGGTGGGCTAATAACCATAGATTAAATCAGCTGGTTGTGTTTGGTTGAGAAATTTTGATATGATTAAATCTAAGAGACAAATTGAAATCCAATTGGCCCTTCCTTTTCATCATTCCTATCAAAACACATGTTTCTTGGGAGACTCCTTGAAAAAATCTTTTTGTTGACTCTACAAACTTTTTTAAAATAATTATTACTAAAAAATAATGAAATTAAAATATAATGTGGATTGCCCAAATCAAAATTAAACGTTTGAGACATGTTGGTTGTAAAGTGTATTCATTATGAAAAAGGACAAGACAAGTTTCTTATATCCATTATCTTAAGTAATCCAATGACATATAATCATGTATCATATTATAAAAATATTATCAATTAACTATAAATCCATATGAAATAAATAGGACATATGTCTTTGTGTGATTAGAGAACTTGACATAATGTAAATAACGAACTTAAGCTAAGTTTTTTTCTTATGAAAAACCCTTCAAAAAGTTCTTAATGATGGAATAATAACCATTTATTTTCAAAGACTGATGATAAGCCTTTAGATCCACTTGGACTAGTATTGTAAAAGTAATTTTTCTTCGTTCTATGGTGTGATTACATAATTTGTTTCAAAATTTTTATGATGAATGTTTTTTCCTTTGAAAAAGAGTAGAAAAAATATGACAAAAAATAAAGAATAAAATTCATAAAAGTTCCAAAAAAAAAAAAAAACAAAAACAATCAAGACTAATTCATATTCCTTGACCATAAGATCCTTCTAACCAATTACACTAGTTGAGAATAAAGAAAAATGTAAATGTTGAAAATAATCCAAAACATACCTAACAAACTATTGTAAGACAGGCTCAACCGCTCAAGCGAAGATAAGTTGGAAATGGTCCGGGGAATGAATCCTGAAAATTTGTTCTTGCTAAGTTGTAAATTCTTCAATCTCTCAAGCCTCCCCACCTCTAATGAAATGGTTCCTTCAATGAAATTAAATTTCAAATCTAAAGTCTCCAACCTTGATAGATTGAATAGAGATAGAGGAACAAATCCATTAAGACTGTTATTTCGAAAACCCAAGTATTCAAGCATAGATAAATCTCCTATCTCTGCGGGAACTTGCCCATGAAAGTCATTGTAACTCAAGTTAAATAGTTTCAATCTACGCAATTGAACTAACTCTTTTGGTATTTGACCGTGAAAATTGTTGTCACTGAGATCAAGTTCAACAAGGAATGAGAGATTTCCTAGTTGTGGAGATATGGAACCCTTAAGACCCATGCCGTGAAGGTTCAAGGAATGGACCCTTCCATGACGAGTATTGCATGTGACACCAGTCCAATTGCATGGAGAAGAAAAGACAGACCAATGAGCTAAGAAATCATATGGATCTGAAGTGATAAAGGATTTAAGGGCAAGAAGTGCAGATTTATCAGTACTGATGTTTGTATCAGTCCAAGCTAAGGAGGCCATGAGGCAATGAAGCAAGAGCAAGAAAATAAAGGAAGAAAGCTTTCCCATGAGGAGCGTACAGACTTAACGGAATTTCAAGTCTTCTGCCTCGAGCAATTAACACACACGTCGTTTTATACTTCTCTGGTTCCAAATAAAGTCAAGTCCTACTAACAAAACGCGGAGTGAAGAAGGACATCTTTTGTGATAAGATTGAAGAAATTGAAAAAATAAAAAACATCAGCGTGTCGGTGTATTAAATTTGTTTTCAATTATATTTGGAGATATTTTTTTGCTGCATTATTTCATTACGTGTTGAACAATTTCACTTCAGCTGGGACCACATTTTAATTTATGGTCCGGTCTAGTAGGCCACAGAGTAAACAGAAAGTTATTCCTTTCTTCACGATATTGGATATTTATAGTTGTGTCTCTACCACCACTTGGTATATAAAAATTATCAAGTGGTGGTATAGATATACACGTAAATCTACTTTTAATTATGGGTATTGATATAGGCTATAGCTAGAAAGAAGAAATGTATATAAACTGATTTTAAAAGGAAGTAAAGCATATCACATAATTAACATGAAAATAATTGTATCGAAAAATTAACATGAAAAACAATGAAAAGCAATGCTGTGCATAATTGTTATGACTCAAAGCGGAAGAGTTGCATAATATTAATGTCATATGATACATTCATTACATGACCAATCTATAATTTAAACATTTACTAAAAGGAAAAGAAGTTAAGCATATGCACTTTTTGTGACAACCCTTTGGGCCACCCGGTGTCCGTCGCTTTTTCTGAATCCTATTACCAAGTATTTGAGCAAGCTATTAATCCGGACTGAGACTTTGTTATCAGTGCTTTTTTACACTGTTTTTCCCTCTTAAAGTTGTCTATAAGTAATCGTATTGTCTGTAACATAAAACACAGATCACTGCATATATAGAAATTTGTTCATATTATAAAAAAATGGGTAATTTGCTACAATTTCCATGAGTATGGAGCACACAAATCAGAAATAAAGCAAGGAGCAATGGAGAGTCAAGTCTAGAGCTTTGGAGTGGGAACGAAGGAACGCTGATAAAGCCAAATACAATCCATTCAATTGCGTGTTTGACAAAGTTGCAAAGTAAAATTGCCTTGAAGACTTGATATTTTCATATCTTCATTCCTGAAAAAATGTCTCATCTAATTTAATTAAACTTATCCAGAGAAAAATTAAATGAGTTAGCTTAAATTAATGTAATTAGGACTGGATTGTTCAATAATATTATTTTAGAAAAATTAATTTAGTATGTAACTGATTCCTGGAGAAACATTTAAAATGAAAAATTGTAGTATTCCCTCCAAGTGCAAATGAATATGTTAACAGAGAGAAATAAATTGAAAAGAAAAAAAAAGGACACAAATGATGAACATGTTACTAATGACTAATGAGTGTTCCTTCATTTTTGAATAACAACAGAGCCTGAAAATAATTAAAATTAAAGAAAATGAAGAGTGCCTAAGCTCAATATGCTGAGCCCAATTTAGTCTGACTAGCTGAAGAAAATCCGATTTTGACAATACTATTACAATTCCAACATAATGACTTATAATAAGTTGTCATCGCAATCAAGTAGGAGAGAAACAAATAATGAAAATATATATAATGGTTAAAGTTGCCCTCTAGAAGAAGTTGTGCGGTCTTTACTTCTTTTTTTTTTGGTTATTATTACATTATTTCATTTTTGGTCAAGTCTGGTTGGCCAAAGACTCTATATCCCCACAAGAACGTTATTAAGGACTCACAATCAAATTGACAAACACTAAATAAGAAAGTCTCCTTAATTTTTAGGAACATGTAGTGCTGAATTGTGGGTAGATCAAGGTCATGCTCCATTTCACACGGCACAGCTAATTAATACATATATGTCTCTGTATTTATGTATCCTTATGAATATTTCATATATGTAATATTATTATAGGAATGTGTGAGGTTTGGATTTTATTGTCTATATCAAAATCATTTTAGCGGTTAATTTTTAAATACTTAAACTCAATTTGTTAACTTCTAGAGAGTATCCGGGAAAAACTTATAAAATAATACGTTTATTTCATTGTTTAGCTCTGTTTTTCAATTCCAAAAGGCAGAGTATATTTTAATGGGAATAGAGCATCATAACCAATGAATCTCAAAAAAAAAAAAAAAACTAATCAATGAGCCAATCAGCACATAGGATAAAGGGATGAAAGAATCATCTCAACGTATTTTGGGCTCATAAATAAACTCCAACAAACTTAAAGGGTTAGCAAAATGGTTACCGATTTGCTTTTATATATGAATTCTTATAATTTGATGTATATTTCAATGTTTAAAATAAAATATTGGCACATTCTTTTGTGCTTAATGTTATGCTCTTCTATGTCTTCTACTAATTAACCGGTTTTTGAATAATCAATCCACTCCAACATAGCCATATTTAACAGATCAGATTTTCAGAGTACACAGTGTAACACCCCAAATTCCATGCTTGAAAATCGTGTCAATTGACATTTAGTTTTAGGAAAAACAACAGAGTTTGAGGTGCTACAGCTTAGAATAATGCGGAAACGGAAAGCAAGAGCTAATATTTGGACAAAGAGTAACTGATATAAAATGCCCAGACATATGATGATGCCTGACATAAGCTGGTACATTAAAATAACCCGAAAGATTATTCATGTGATACAACTACAGAAACATAAATACAGTTCTCTGATAAATCAACTTTATAACTAGACATATGGCTTGGAATCCAACGAAGTTAATCAAACAAATTGGCCAGATCGGTGTTTAATCTAATGGGAATCTCCCCGTCTTTCACGGCGACTTATGACAACCCACCGACAAACCCTTTCTTAGTTTAAGCATCAATTGATTTGATATAACTTTATTGAATTCATACCACGGACTAACCTTCTTTAAACTCTACTCTCTGTAACGCCCCTATTTTCTAAGTCCATTATGAGGTCCAATTATGATCCTAGATCTCTTTATTAAACTAATTCTTGTGTATTTATTAGAGTGAAGACGTTTAACAGATCAGAGTAAAACACAACAGAGAGCGTACTTAATGGTTTGGACAATTGAGTAACTGATTTCATATGCGCAGACATATGCTGGTTAATTAAAATTCCCGAAGGAATAAAAGCATGATACAACTTACAATTATTGCAGTGATTTCGATTGACGTGTTAGGCTACAGTAATCCGAAAGGTTTAACAGTACATATTTAATACAGTCCAAAATAAATCTTCTTCCGAGTCCTTACGTGTGCCGCTTACCCTGTTCTCCAGCTCTCGATCCTCCTGAACCTGAAGCTAGGGTAAATTCTGAGATTCAATGCCCATTGAATCTCAGGTAACAGTTAACCTTATGTTCAAATATAACAGTATATATATGATAGATATTCATTACATTCCAGCATTAACCATACATAGCATACGGTCCATGTAAGGTTCACAACACAACAATACATAGCACCAACAAATGTAATGTAAAACAATCCATAGCACACAGCAAATGTAATGCCTCACAATACATAACATACAGCTCATGTAATGTTCAACCATCGTTTGCACATAAACCAGTGCCACGCCCCCGGCGTGTCCTTAGCGCTAGGAAAACATCCATACGGCATTATCAAGACTGTAACCCGTTTTCATATCAAATGCTGAATGTATTTAAAAATAATAACCTAAAACCCAATCTTAGCCACAGTCCATGACCCAAGACTCAGTCTTGTTCATGACTATATGAATCATCACATCACATATAAAGCATACAAGCAACATAAGAGTTAAAGTTACAGTACGCGTCCGTACCTTAGTCTTTGGCGCTAGTGGTACGTCCACCTTTCGGTATTGATTCCTGACTTTTCGGGCATCCTATAATAATAATATCACAGTGTTATTTCCTTTGGCATCTATACCCTTTTCATTCACGTCAGTTGGTTATTCTGTACTCTATATTCTTTCACATTTTACAACTTGGACGACTATTCTAAGACTTATCAGAATTTGACCTTTAGTTTCCATGGGTATTTGGAAAATTCATTACTTGGTCTATATAATTTTGAATGGAGTGATTATAATTTCTATTTATTCCTTGATAAGTCTACTTCCATAAATTAAAGTCACCAAGTTGATTTATGGCTGAGGAAAATTCTCAAAGTCATGTTTTCACTGACTGTTCTATTAAACTTCCAAAATTCATAGCTTAACTTTAAAAATTCATATATGGAGTTCTAGGTATCCAATTGAAGTGTTTTAAAAACCTATGAACTCCTTCTTAAGCCTAGTTTTTAGTAAAATTGATTCCAACATTTTATCCTATGTCATTATTTCCCAGATTTTGAAAACGTCTAGACTGTTCAGTTTTTGCTTCCAAAACTTAGGGTCATCTTGTAAAAATCATATCTCCTTACTCAGAGCTTAGAAAATTCCAAAATACCCACCAAAAGAAAGCTATGCATCTCTAATTTCTTTCTGAAAAATTTCATAATTTTATCTTATCCCAAAAATTCCCAGTTCACAAAACCATCAGGTATGTCCAGAAAACGTTACAGGATTCTAACCCGTTTTCCAAAAATCATAACTCAAGGTATAGACCTCGGTTTGAGGTGAACCAAAACTCATTTTAAACTTTAGCATGTTTACTATATGCTCATAAAATTTTAGGGTCAAAGAAGGTCTTTTGCTATTTTTTTGACCTTTTTAAAAATCGGTGCCCAGATAAAAATTCAGTGCGTGAACAGTGACGTTATTACTACAGTAACCATGCACTGTTCCTTTTCGAAAATACTGTAGCAACCGTTGAAAACCTCTGTTTCTGACCAGAAAAACAGAGAAACAGACGTACCATGCAGAACGAACCTACGTTGGGAAAATTCTTAGAAAGGTCACCTAGTTTGCTTTTCTCTTTTCTCTTCTTAGACTCTCACGGTATAAAGCATTATCATTGCAGAAAAATAATTATCTTTCGTTTCCTTTACATGATAGCGAAGTGAAAACACCACACATATATTTGACTTATTTTCAATAGTTTTTCTCTTCCTCATTCACGACATACACACAGATATATATACCTAAGTGCAGCAACTCCTATATGTATATATATATATATAGCTGCAGAATATACACTCACTCCACCAAAACCCAAGGACCCGATGACACTAAATAACCCTTGACAGCAAAATATTGCTAGGTCCATGTCTTTATTCATTTTCAGTTCAGTTTCAGCCAGCTTACGTTTAGTCCCATAAGTCTTAGTTTCTTATAAACTTTACGATAAGCAACGATGGAAAACTTAAGGAAAAGAAGACCCATTGCTTACCTTTAAGGATTTAGCTGAAACGATGAGGATAAATCACTACTCAACTCCCCTGGTTCAGCGACAATGATCAGAGCAGCAAAACTCTCGCCTCTTCTTCTTCTCCTTATTCTATCTTACTCTTCTATCTCACAGTCACAGCTCCCTTTTCAGACTCTTGCTCCTTTTCTGTGTCCTTCATTTAGATTTCTTTCTCACTCCCCGACTCACTCTCTGTCATGCTCCGAACTCCCTCTCGGTTTTAGCCCACGCTCTTGCCTTCTCTCACGCTTCTCACTTCTCCAGGTGGCTGCCCGAAGGAATGGACCAGAAATGGAAGAGTTAATGGCGCACGAGGGAACAACAGAGCATGGCTTTGACGTGCATATCAATGGAATATGGTGTTGGTCCGTTTCGAAGAGATAAATGTGCGCACGAGCTGCTGGAACTTCGAGATAACAGAGGTAGTGGATCATGGGCGTCGAGTTGCATTTTTGGAGCAAGATCATGGAATTCAAAACACAAGAGAAGTGTCGGAACTGCTGTCTCCTCTTTTCTGTGTCTCGTGCCTCTCTTCTTTGTGTTTCTACGTGCCTGGCCGAAGAAACTGATGAGGAGAATAACAATTGCAACACTATGGGCCAGGACACGATAAGGTTGGAGATGGGCCGATGACAATGGACTGGCTAAAATGATGAAACGAGATGAGATGGGTTGTGCTACTACATTCATCTTTTCGGCCTTGCACTGGATGGTGATACCTTGCTATTAGTGTGATTCTTTATGGCAACCAAACTCCCTCCACGTGGCCCATATTATTTTATACACCACCTTTTATTTGCTATTAAACCATTCAATTTTGATTATTGCATAATCATGGAGTTTATTCCTTCTTATTTTATAATACTAATTTATTTGCAATTGGACTTAATTGCAACTTATTGAAAATAAATCCTCTAATGTTTAGACTATTTTCCTTAAATTTATTCTCTTCTTAAAATAAATTAAGGAGAATTAGGCCTTAACTTTAAAATAATTATTCTCATAATTATTTTGGCCCAAATTTCATAATTCAATTTTATATAATTTTCCAATATTCTGATCCCAGAAATTTGGGATGTTACACTCTCGATCGGTGCCTCTTCACGGCTCCATCTACATCGTCCGTATCGCTTACTCAAATCCAATATTCTTCCTTGAACCTTTACTCAAATTTGAGATTTAATACACATTGAATCTCAGGTAACAGTTAACCTCATATGAAAAGTATAAATAATATATGATAGATAATCACAACATACATTTAGCATTTATCATATATGCACAACAACCCACGGCTTAAATGAATACAGATATTCATGATTCAATCAATCATATCAAAGTCATACAAGTCATAGGAGAGTTAAAGTTACAGTACGCGAACGTACCTTTCACCACATAGTTACCAATATGTCCGACATTTGAATCCGGCCCCGGACTTTTCGAATATCCTAACATATCACCATATCACTTAGAATAATATCCTAAGAGATATTTCCACCTCTATCTACCTTTCTACCCTTGGTGATTTTGTTATTTACAATTCTGCCCTTATATTTAATTAAAAACGTAGTGCAGTATTTTTTGGGCAGATTTTTCGATAACTTTGAAAAATCATAACTAATTCTAGAAAAATCGAAATGAGGATCCGTAAAATTCCCAGGAACCATTAGGATGTATATTTTTGAGGAAAAATATTCATGTTCACCCAGAATTAGTGAATCATTCCCAGTTTTTACGTTTCTTAACGTTGTCCAGATTTTATTCCAGTAAAAATGACTTAACTTTAAAAATTCATAACTCATTGTTCAAAGCTTAAAACGTTACAAATTATATATCAATAGAAAGCCCCGGATGTCTACTTAATATCTCGAAAATTTCATAATTTTTAAAGACCATTTACTATTTAAAATGATTCCCACAAAATGAATGACTTCAGAAAAACTGAAATCTGAGAATTTTCTCAATCTTTCACAATATTATTCTTTTGATCTCAAAAATCATTTCTCATCTTGTTTTCACTCTAATTTTCGTTTTAAACTCATTAGAGACCTTAAAAACATGTACAGAAATTTACTTTAAAATTTCTTGAATTAAACTATAATTCTACCAAAAATCTATAAGTTAGAGCTCAAGAACTTACCTCTTAAAGTTCTTACTCCTTCTTCTTCTTGCTCCTATCTTGCCTTACTCTCTATCTTGATTTGAGTTTTAGTTTGAAGAATGAAGAGGAATTCAAGCTCTATTTATAGAGTTTTGGGTCTCAACCTCTTTTCAAAAATCACATGATAAACCAACTGCCCATCTACCATAAATATGTCTATCTACTTGTCCATCTACTATACAAAAGTTCATCTATTAAAACTCATCTTCCAATCAAATATCACATGTAAATCTACCTTCATCTACCATACACATGTCCCTCTACCCATTTACCAATCAAATATCATATTTATATAAATTTCTTAATTAAATTTGGAAGAAAATATATTAAATAAATTATATTTCTTTTTCACAAATAATTTTTACCAATTATTTTAAGCCTTTTCTTATAATAAACTTAAGACTTTGGACTCTTATGGGCCTAGTAGTCCTCCTATTTTAGTTTTATTTTGAAACTTTATGCCTCAAAATTGGGATATTACACACAGAAAAGGGAATCACCTAGTGACACTAAATTAAAAAGGGTTCAACGTTTATTATAATGATACATCTAATTAATTTTGGTTGAAGCTGAATTTAAAAGAAGTTGATGCAACAACAAAGTCACACTCCATTTCCCACGACACAGCCTGTCTCTCTCGACCGAATACTTGACTTGGAAGTAAACCTCAAAGTCACACTCCATTTCACACTACACAGCCTCTCTCTCTCTCTCTCTCTCTCTCTCTCTCTAAATGTATGACATGTTTTTTGTATTTGTCCATTCTTTCCTAATTTACCCTTATTAATATTCCATCAACCATAATTAAGTAAAAGATAAATTAAAAGAATTAAGGAAGATTATTAGGTATTTTAGGGGAAAAAACCATCTTATTAATTACTTTAACTAATTTCTTTTATTTAATCAAATTAGGTAAATATGTCTTATATTAAAGAATGGGATAGTACCATATAAATAGCACAACTTTCCTTTTTTTTTTTTAACAAATCTTTATATTGTCTGTGGAAAAAATGGTAAGTTTTTTTCGTATGTATATTTCAGAAACCACAACAGTCAGTCTAATAATCCACCTTTCGCGCATGACAGTTGAAGAGACCATTGCGTGCAATTTTTAAATTTAAATCATTATGAAAAGTTACATTAAAGGATATCACATCCTAATGAAATTAATGTTAGCTAGTTTATTTTACATGAATATAGGTTGCATTATTTTATGTAATGGAATTTTCATTATTATTTTTAAAGCAAAACCTGAATGAAATTTTAGAGATTATCTATTTTTTCATTAATGATCTAAAATATAAAATAATCAATATAAAAATTAGCCGGTCAAGTATGAAATCAATTCTCAACAGATTTTAAGACTCTTATTTAACTCTTTTAAAAAACAATATTACCTTTAGTTTTAATATAAGACCTAAATAATTAATTTGAGGAGATTAAGAAAGCTAAATAAATCGTTTAATTATAATATATGTTATATTATCTTTCAGAAATACTTATCTATAACATTAGATTATATATTAGTTTATAAATGTGAAAAATTAGTTTAAACAAATTGAAGGCAAAAAAATACTTTAAACAAATTAGCTTTAAAAAAAAAAAGACGAACCTTTGAACAATGCTATAAAGTCCTAATTATTGGATCGGATTTCAAGAGTTGTACTCATGTGTACGATCAATTATACAAAGCACATGTGCTTTGTATAATTGATCTTTAAACACCTTTCAATTTTTGTTAGCTAGGCACAAGTATCCTCTTATTTTAAGTAATCTATTTCAAGGCACTAAATGTGGATACTTTTCCCAGTTGACTTTTAGTTCGTATTGTGAGAAACTAAATCCTTCCACGAAACCCAACCCTTATTGATAACTCCTCTTTTTTTTTTTTTTTTTTTTGATAGAAATGATAACACCTCTTATGTTATTGTCTCTAGGATTTGTTTTTGGGTCCCTAGCTTCGGCCTCTTTAGCCATAGAAACATTCGTCGCAGGCCCAAAGACTTCAATGATCCTCCTGGGCCTACCTCTCAAGTTATCCTATCCAAGAATGTTTCTTAACTAGATCCTCCTACTTTATATTATATTGCAATAATTAATTATTATAAAGCTACAAGTTGAGAGATAATATTCCAACTCCTCTCATGTCATCAAAATGACTTAAAAAGTTCATAAATAAAAAAAATTAAATGACTTAAAATCAACAATAGTAATTATTGATTTTCTGCTAAAGCTTTCATGGGTACAAAAAAAGCTTTTAAAACCGAACAAAAGAGGCATCCGCAGACCGGACTCGCGACCGGTCTTATTCCAGTCGGTATTAAAAGTATATCTTTAAGAGCGGACTTTAACCGGTCTTAAATAAACTCTTTTCAGACCGGACATTTAAAAACACCAGGTCTTAAAAGTGATATTAAATCCAACCGAAATATTTTTTTGTCGGTCCTAAAATTCAATTTTTAAGACCGGACAAAAATGTAACCGCTCTTAAAAGGTTTATTTTTAAGACCGGACAAAAATAATTATATGCGGTCTTAAAAGACTCACTTTCAAGATTGATTGATTAATACGTCCGGTCTTAAAGATTAACTTTTAAGACCGGGCATATTAAAACCAACAGTCTTGTAAGACCAACTTTTAGTACCACATATCAAATATGTCGTCTGACCTTTAAGACTGCGCATTTAAGTAAATCCGAGTACATCTGGTCTTAAACGTTGAACTTTTAAGACCGGCATTTTTGTTTTATCGGTCTAAAGTTTCCTTCATTTTTTCCCTATTCTGTTCTTATTGATCATATATATACACAAATCCATACCAGCCAATCCAGCACATAAAACGGTATACTTTAAGCTACAAGCTATAAACAATTGTGGATAAATTGAATGATCTATACACAAATCCATACAAGCCAATCCAACACATAAAAGGCTACACTTTAAGCTACAAGTTATGAACAATTATGAATAAATTGAATTGGGAAAAAGCATATCGTTGAATACAAATATTATTGACCATGAGTTACAAATACAAATACAATAAGATGTTGCAATAAGATATACCACACTTAAATATTCACCATGCCCAATATTCACCATGCCCAATAAGATATCTTATGTTGCAATAAGATATGCCCAATATTCACCATGCCTTCATCTGATTCCCATCCAACGTAACAACGTAACACATCCTCTTTTATAACATGCATGCCCCTTTGGAACGGATCCTGGCACCAAAATAAAACAAGAACAAACGTCATAGAGTTAGTGACATTCTTTAAAAACACAGATGGAATATAATAGTGTTAAAACCTTAAAGTTTTCAAAGATTTGTGCAGTTACCTTTGGAATTGACTCTTTTATAAAGGGATATCATCCCATATCCCTTCTTGATGATCATTCCTTATGCCGGGTTCATTACATGCCCAATATTCACCATGCCTTCATCTGATTCCCACCCAACAACTCCCTGAAGATGGAGGAAATCACCAAGAGGGGGGGTGAATTGGGGATTTAAAATTTCTTTTGGACTCCTTTTTTTTAAAAAACCGTGAGAAGTAAATGATGAGAGAGTAAAAGTAGAAAAGCTGGACACAGAGAATTTATACTAGTTCAGTCTCAACCTTGACCTACGTCTAGTCCCCAGATATCTACTGGGTATTTTCACTAGTTCAACAAGCTTAAACTACAACAATGTAAACTACAAACAATCTTATCCACCAAGGACTTGCTCCCCCTTATACTATGTAATTAAGCTTCCCAACTCACAGGTTTCCACAACCTTGAGCTTTCACAAATACAAATGATTTCAAAGAATCAAAACTCTCAAAAAGAGTAGATAAAGATAAACACTGAAGAACAAGTTGAAAATAATAATACAGACTCAAATTTCAAAGTATAATCAAGATAGCTTCGTTGTCTGTCTTTTGCTCTGAGTCTTCATAGCCTTTTATAGACTAAATGGATGAGCTAGTTGTTGCTATTCTTTCTCTAACGTTCAGCTGCAATTCTGGAAAAATAGCAGTTGCATATTTTGCTCTATTCTTTGAATTCTTAGCTGGAATTTTGGAATTTAGTTGTTGCAAAAGGTCTTCCAGATTTTCAGTCATTCTATGATCGTAATTTGACCATTTAGAGTGATCTTGAAGTGTTGCAACGGTCTGAACTGAGCATCTGGGATAAGGGAGAAAGATCAGCCCTGTTCTTGGTTCTTCATTTAATGCACTTATCTTGGATCTTGATCTCACCTTGATCTTAGCTAAACTTATCTAAAAAATACTCAAAACTTCATCAAAGACATTAGAAACAATAATATCATATGATAGAATAATTTTAGATTGACCCATTAAGATTTTGCAGATCAACATCATTTGATTTTTCAAAATCCCCATGCAAACTTGAGTTTATTCTTCCAGACTCGAGTTTGGAGTTCATCCAGAAAGCATGTCGGTTGGTCAGTGGTCTAAACTTGCAGTCTGTAAAAGCTAACTCGAGTTTGGCTTTTACAGAGAGAACTGTCGGGCTCTGGACTTGGGATGGAACTTTGGGCATGGAGCTAAACTCGAGTCAATTAGTGACTAACTCGAGTTTGGGTCTATGTTTGAAGAACAGGCCTAAGTTCGTAATCTTCCTGACTGGAGTTTAGGGTCATAGACTCGAGTTTGTAGTGTAGCCAAATGGACGATCTTTCTGTATGATCCAGACTCGAGTTTGGGGAGCAAACTCGAGTTTCAGTGACTACCGAAACATTTGAGGTTTATCTGGGTCAAGTGCAAACTGGAGTTTGGAAGGCCAGACTGGAGTTTGGGAATCTATTGAGTTTTCTGGGTTCCTTTCTGTTTGGTCTAAACTCGAGTTTGATAATCCAGACTTGAGTTTGGCTTGCTTGGGATTCTGTATCTTCCAGACTTCAGGTTTTATTTGCAAACTGGAGTTTAACTTGATGTGAAAATTTTGGATTCCTTTCTATGTCTGCCCAGACTCGAGTTTGTCTATGCAGACTCGAGTTTGGCTTTTATGCAGAATTGAACATTTTTCTGTCAAGTCTCAAACTCGAGTTTATATACCTAAACTTGAGTTTGCCTTTGACAATGAGATTTTCATATTGCCAAAAACAAACTTCATATCAAGTTTACAATTGCTAGTTATCATCAAAACACATTGAGAACTAACATTCTCCCCCTTTTTGATGATGACAACACTTGTAAACTTGAAGTTTCAAAAATTTGATATTCACTTCAAGATTTAGAAGTTGTTATGCATAAATCAAGGTAAGTCAAATAGTCAAATAATGTAACATTTGTCATTTGATTTAGCAAGAATACACAAATGATTACAGTCATAAGAGAGCAAGTTTACAAGCACAAGAGCAAAATGAAAGGACAATAAGCAGTTAAAACTAAAAAAATCTCAACTCAAAAACACTCAAGATTGCTCTGAGGTATTCTCTCCCCCTTTGTCATCATCAAGAGGAAGGGTAGGGTCAACTGGAGGGGTAGGTGGATGAGAAGTCTGAGATGTAGAGGCTGAAATGTTGAGGTGCTGCATGATCTGGTCTAACTGAGCCTTCATGGCATCTTGAGATTCAATCAAAGCTTGATTGGTCTTAGTGAGCTCAGACACAATCTTGTCTATCTCAGTTTCAACCTTTGCAACAAAAGTATCCAGTGCTGCATCAACAATTTCTTTGATCATGGCAGCAAAGTTAGAAGGGATGGAAGTCTGAGGAGGTGGAGGAGCTGATCCGCCTCATGAACTCGAGAGTAGGTAGCTCTAGTTCTGGAGGGTGCTCTTGACTGGCCAGACCCTTCAGCATCAAAGCTAATCTTCATTAGGTGCAGTTGAGGCTTCCCAAAAGTTGGTGGTCGAATGATGGTGTCTATGGCTCCAACATGCCAGATCTTATAGTGGAAGAGAATGACAGATATCAAGGATGGGAAAGGAATATGGGTTGTCACTCTAGATCCAAACCTGAATCGAACCATCTCCTCAAACACCCATTGTCCTATGTTTAGTGGCTTCTTGTCCACTACAGCCGCAAAGGGGGCATAATCTCTCTTGGTGAAGTGAGTAAAGTTGCCACCTTTCTGAACTAGGTTTCTGGAATAGATATACCAAAGTACCCGGTAGGTGGGGGACATAAAAGCAGGTTTGAATTAAAGAGAGAGTAGCTGGTCTTCAGTGACAGGCTTATTAGGTAGTAGGATTTGAAGACACTCCCTATTTGAATATTCTATGGTGTGGCGAAGAGGAGGATTGTTAATACCTAGAATAGAGTTCAAGATAGAAGCAGAAAGGGTAATGTTTACTCCCCTAACTGTGGTGGTTACACTCTCCTTATTCACAATTTGGTCATCTTCCTCTGAGGTTCCCCATTGCATGTTAAAGTAGAATAGTTTCACAATATTAGGAGTGAAATGGGCAGAGATGGATAGGAGGTTTTTGAGCTGGTTTAGCCATGGGGAGAGATCAAGGTTGCATTCCTGTCTAAAGTTATCTAAGTTGACAGAAACTACAGGACAAAAGGGCTTTTTACAAATTCCTCTTTGAATTTGGTAGCTTGTTCGCCTGACAGAATTGTGTTTTGGGTGTTGAAATCAGAAAGAGGTGAATTGTGGTTATAAATCTCAAAGATGGCTTTTGTTACCATTGGAGTCTCAGACTGAACAGGGCAAGGAGGATTTGTAGAGGCTTAAGCCTTGGAAGAAGTTTGGCTCTGGGTGGTTCTCTTTCTCTTGGAGCCCTTTGAGGATTCAGTAGCTTTATCTTTCCCTTTTCCAGCTACTGCTTTTGGTTTCTGCCTTGATTGAGTCTCAGTGGGCTCTTGAATTGAAATGCCCTTCGTTTGGGGGAAGTGTGAGGGATCCCTGGGATTTGCTTATCGATTCCTGAAGCAAACTTCTTGAGAATCAATTTTTCCCTTCTAGGTCTATGAGTAGGAATGGATTTCATCTTAGGTTTTCGTTGAAGGGGAGAAGGTGAGGTAGATTTTGAAGCTTCCTCTTCATTAGAAGGTTGGAGTGGTTGATTTGAGGCCATTGAAGTTAGAGAGGATGAATTCAAAGATGAAGAGCAGAGAGGGTACGGAGAAAACTCTAGGGCAAACTTGAGTTTGAGAGTTGTAAAGTGAACAGTCACAACAACCACATATATATAGAGTTCCGATAGACTCGAGTTTACAAGCCAGACTCGAGTTTGGAAGAGTGGGATACTTACCTGGACTTCAAGGATGTAGCTGTGAATCCTTGAAACCCCGACAAACTCGAGTTTGTATCTGCTGACTCGAGTTTGAAGTCTCCTCTGATTTTCATATTTCTCTCTATGTAATGCAGACTCGAGTCACTTACTTAATGACTCGAGTTTGGAGGCTCTTCAAGAACTTCAGGATTCCTCTTGTTTGATGCAGACTCGAGTCAGTCACTTAATGACTCGAGTTTGACCTGGTTCCAGAAACTCGGTTGTTGTAGGTTCCCGATAAACTTGAGTTTAGCTGTACTGACTTGAGTTTGGTACCTGGCAGACCTTGAGGTTCATCCTGCAAAAACACATCTAAACACTCCATTGTTTAAGTTAGTAATAATTAACCATCAAAACACATAGTTAGCATTGGGATAGAGTCATCTTACAATTCATTGGGATTTACCATTCCTAATTCTCTTCTAATAAAGGTAAATTGCTCCTTTGCAAGTGGTTTTGTGAAGATATCCGCAAGCTGTTGATGAGTTAGGATGAATAATACTTTGACATCCTTCTTTTGAACATGATCTCGAACGAAGTGATGTATGACATGAATATGCTTAGTTCTGGTATGATAGACAGGATTTTTGGCTATGCTGATGGTACTTGTGTTATCACAAAGGATTGGAATTTCCTTCAGATGAGTTCCAAGATCTTGGATCTATTGCTTGAGCCACAGGACTTGTGAGCAACAACTTGACGCAGCAACATATTCGGCTTCAGTTGAAGATACAGCTACTGTGTTTTGCTTCTTGCTAAACCATGAGACAAGTGAATTTCCAAAGAATTCACATTGTCCACTTGTGCTTTTCCGATCAGTTTTGTATCTAGCATGATCTGAGTTAGAGTAAGCCACTAAGTGTGCAGGTTGACCTTTGGGAAACCATAATCCCAATTCTTCTGTATCACGTAGGTATCTGAAGATTCTTTTCACGTGTTCGACATGAGATTCCTTAAGTGCGGATTGGAATCTAGCACACATTCCCACACTGAATTGTATGTTTGGTCTGCTTGTTGTCAAGTAGAGTAGTGATCCAATCATGCCTCTGTACCTTGTGATATTGAAGTCTTTTCCCTTCTCATCGGCATCTAATGCAGCAGTTGAGCTCATTGGTGTGTCTGCTTCATTACAATCTTAGAGACCATATTTCTTGAGTAGGTCTCTTAGGCACTTAGTCTGAGATATGAATATCTCATTCTTACGTTGCTTGATTTGAAGACCAAGAAAATAGTTGAGCTCTCCCATCATTGACATTTCAAACTCACCCTGCATGGTCTCAGAAAATTCCTTGCACAAAACATCATTAGTAGAACCGAAAATTATATCATCTACATAGATTTGTACAAGCAGGATTTCATTCATTTTGTTACTTTTAATGAACAGAGTGGTATCTTCTTTACCTCTTACAAATCCGTGATCTAGAAGGAATTTACTTAGCTTTTCATACCAAGCTCTAGGAGCTTGTTTTAAGCCATATAAAGCCTTCTTTAGTTTGAAAACATAATCTGGATGAAATTAATCCTCAAAACCAGGAGGTTGTTCAACATAGACTTCTTCTTGAATGAACCTATTTAAAAATGCTAATTTTACATCTATTTGATATAGTTTAAAACCTTTAATGCAAGCAAAGGCTAGAAGGACCCTTATGGCTTCCAATCTTGCAACTAGAGCATAAGTTTCTTCATAGTCAATTCCTTCTTATTGGTTATATCCTTTAGCTACTAATCTTGCCTTGTTACGGACAATGATTGCAGACTCATCGCGTTTGTTCTTGAATACCCATTTGGTGCCAATGACTGGATAGTCTTTGGGCCTGGGTACCAAGTCCCAAACTTGATTTCTTTCAAATTGATGTAATTCCTCTTGCATTGCTATCACCCAATCATTGTCTGAAAGGGCTTCTTCAATCTTAGAGGGTTCTATTTCTGAAATAAAAGCTGAAAAGGTAACTTCATTCAAAATGCTTTGTCTGGTTCTAACTCCTTGATTTGCATCACCTATGACTTGGTCCAGTGGATGACTCCTACTATATTTCCAAGCTTTAGGTTCGGTTAGACCAGGATTTTCACAAGTATGTTCAGATTCAGCTTCTGGTTCTCTTTGTAAGTCATTTTCAGAATTTTCCAAAACAAAAGAAGTTTTTAAAGAAGGTGGATTCAGAATCTCATCATCTTCATCAATCATGGATTTGTTAGAGTTGGTTTCACAGAAAACAACATGGATCGATTCTTCTATAGTTCTAGTGGAGAGATTATATATTCTATAAGCCTTACTCCTAGAAGAATAGCCAAGGAATGTACCTTCATCAACTTTGGAATCAAATTTACCTACATTTTCCTTACCATTCTTGTGGATAAAACATTTGCATCCAAAGATATGCAAGTGAGCTATGTTGGGCTTTCTTCCCTTGAAAAGTTCGTATGGAGTCTTGTTCAGCTTTTTCCTAAGATAAGCTCGGTTAGCGATGTAGCAAGCTGTGTTCATTACATCTGCCCAAAACACTTGGGAGGTCTGATTCTCATTCAGCATTGCTCTTGCTATTTCTGCGAGGACCCTATTCTTTCTTTCAACTACTCCATTTTGTTGGGGAGTTCTTGGAGTAGAGAAGTTGTGATGTATCCCCATTTTATCACAAAGTTCCTCAAAGGAGTGATTCTCAAATTCTCCTCCATGGTCGGTTTAGATTCCTGCAATAGATAGACCTTTCTCATTCTGGACCTTCTTGGCAAATACAACAAATTGATCAAATGCTTCACTTTTAAAAGATAAGAATAATGTCCAAGTATATCTTGAGAAATCATCAACAATTACTAGAGTGTACAAGTTTCCACCAAAACTTTTTACTCTAGCTGGATCAACTAAGTTCATATGTAGTAATTGAAGTGGTCTATTAGTTGAGATCTCAGTTTTAGAATGAAAAGATGATTTAGTTTGTTTTCCCTTTTGGCATGCTTCACAAATCATATCCTTTTTGAAATCAAGTTTTGGTAATCCGATAACTAAATACTTCTTCATTAGTTTATCAATTTGAAACATATTGACGTGAGCTAACCATTTATGCCACAGCCAACTGTCATCTAAATTACCGATGAAGCACTCTTCAGATGGAGAGCTATTGGAGAGGTTGCGAGTGTAGCAATTACCTTCTTTAGGAGCCCTGAATAAGGCTTTTGATTTAAGGTTATCCAAGGACAGATCATCCTTGCTCACAATCAGACATTCTTCTGAGTTGAAGATGATTAGGTTACCTTTATCTGCACTTTCACTTACACTTAGGAAATTATGGCATAGTCCTTCCACAAGGTAGACATCTTGTATCTTTAATCCATCATTGTTGCCAATTTCTCTAATACCGGCTATTCTTCTGAATTGATTTCCGCCAAATGTGACCTTGTCACCTTCCTTATGAGTGATTGTTGAGAACTTAGATTGATCCCCCGTCATGTGTCTAGACCATCCACTGTCAATATTCCACTTACCGGAATTCGATGCTCTTAGACATACCTGCAAATTTGTAGAGTTAAGTTTTAGGTACCCATTTCGTCTTAGGTCCTTTTGGGTTAGTACTTGCATTGGGTCCCTTATAGGATCCCTTAGGTACCCATTGATAGTTACCTACAGGTTTGTTTTTCTTTTCTTTCCTATGAAATCAAGAAGAAGTAGAATGACCTTTTCTATTACAGTAGTTACAGTGAGCGAAGGGATTAGAGAGGTGAATTGATTTCTGAAAGTAGCTCAAGTAGTTCTTTTGACCATTTATTTTTCTACCTTTTCTTTTATCTAGATTAGGCTTGTAGCCAATCCCAGATTTGTCGTTTGTGAACTTTTGTTGTTTCAAAATGATGTTGAGCATTTCACTACCTTGAGTAAATTTTTCAAGGGTTTTTGAAAGTTCCTCATTTTTCTTTTGCAATGTACAACAGTTTTCACAAATCTTTTCAGAAGTAGATGGTGGGGTTTTTTGAACTAGTTTTTCTAAATCTTTTATCTTTCTTTTTGAAGAAATTAGTTCTTTTGCTATCCTTCTAAATTCAGAGCGAAGGTTATTATATTCAGACATCAATTCATCAAAGGTGGGTTAGAATCATTTACCTCTTCATTGTCATATTCTTCTTGAGCAACTAGGCAGAGATTTGTTGTTTGCTCTTCATCTTCTTCTTCTTCATCGGATGAGCTTTCTCCCCAAATAGCAAAGACATAAGCCTTCTTCTTGAATGAGCTGAATCTGGGCTTTTCTTTTTCTTTGTTCTTCAACTGAGGGCATTTAGATTTGATGTGACCAGGCTTGTCACACTCATAGCATACAATTGGCTTCTTGGCTTCCTTGTGGTTGTTGTTCTTATGAGACTTCCGGAAGGCTTGATCCTTTTTGTAGAATTTCTTGAATCGTCGGACCATCATTCCTATCTCTTCATCATCCGAGTTCCTATCTTCCTTGTTATTCTTGAGAGCAATTCCCTTTTGTTTCCCTTCTATTTCATCAAGCCCTTTTTTGAACTAGATTTTGCCTTCGTATTCTGACATGCTTCCAAAGAGAGCTGCTACGGATTGCATGGATTCTCCTCTTGCTTCCTCTATGGCTATCACTTTAGCTTCCCAATCTTTGGTTAGTATATTTAAAAGTTTTCTTACCTGAGTTTTTGATCATACACCTTTCTCAAAGTTGACAACTGGTTGATCAGGTGGGTGAAGCGGAGCTGAAACTCTGCAATTGATTCTCTAGATTTCATGCGTAGGAGATCAAATTTGATAGTGAGTGTGTTGATCCAGTTCTCCTTGATTCATGAGGTACCTTCATATGCAATTTCTTGTGCATCCCACATTTCTTTGGCACTTGGCAAATTGCAAATGCGAAAGTACTCTTTTTGGCTTAAGGCACTCTGCAACATCAGGATGGCTTTGTTGTTAAGAACAATCTTCTTTTGATCACTTTCATCATACTCTTCTCTCCTTTTTGGTACTAGACTCTCACCAACTTTCTTTCTAGGAACATAATTCCCTTCCTCAATGACTTCCTACAGACCATACTCACTGGCCATCACAAATACTTTGAATTTGGATTTCCAGAATGAGTAGTGTTCACCATTGAATCTCGGTGGTTTGTTAATTGAAGCACCATCTAGTAGAATTCCTTCCATTGGATCTTTTTGTCTAGGAGGTGAATCCTTTAAATAGACAACCTACGCTCTGATACCAAATGAAGATGGAAAAAAAATACCAAGAGGGGGGGTGAATTGGGGATTTAAAATTTCTTTTGGACTCCTTTTTTTAAAAAAAACCGTGAGAAGTAAATGATGAGAGAGTAAAAGTAGAAAAGTTGGACACAGAGAATTTATACTAGTTCGGTCTCAACCTTGACCTACGTCCAGTCCCCAGATATCTACTGGGTATTTTCATTAGTTCAACAAGCTTAAACTACAACAATGTAAAGTACAAGCAATCCTATCCACCAAGGACTTACTCCCCCTTACACTATGTAATTAAGCTTCCCAACTCACAGGTTTCCACAACCTTGAGCTTTCACAAATACAAATGATTTCAAAGAATCAAAACTCTCAAAAAGAGTAGATAAAGATAAACACTAAAGAACAAGTTGAAAATAATAATACAGACTCAAATTTCAAAGTATAATCAAGATAGCTTCGTTGTGTGTCTTTTGCTCTGAGTCTTCATAGCCTTTTATAGACTAAATGGATGAGCTAGTCGTTGCAATTCTTTCTCAAACGTTCAGCTGCAATTCTGGAAAAATAGCAGTTGCATATTTTGCTCTGTTCTTTGAATTCTTAGTTGGAATTTTGGAATTTAGTTGTTGCAAAAGGTCTTCCAGATTTTTAGTCATTCTATGATCGTAATTTGACCGTTTAGAGTGATCCTGAAGTGTTGCAACGTTCTGAACTGAGCATCTGGGATAAGGGAGAAAGATTAGCCCTGTTCTTGGTTCTTCATTTAATGCACTTATCCCGGATCTTGATCTCACCTTGATCTTAGCTAAACTTATCTGAAAAATACTCAAAACTTCATCAAAGACATTAGAAACAATAATATCATATGATAGAATAATTTTAGATTGACCCATTAAGATTTTGCAGATCAACATCATTTGATTTTTCAAAATCCCCGATGCAAACTCGAGTTTGTTCTTCCAGACTCGAGTTTGGAGTTCATCCATAAAGCATGTTGGTTGATCAGTGGTCTAAACTTGCAGTCTGTAAAAGCTAACTCGAGTTTGGCTTTTACAGAGAGAACTGTCGGGCTCTGGACTTGGGATGAAACTTTGGGCATGGAGCTAAACTCGAGTCAATTAGTGACTAACTCGAGTTTGGGTCTATGTTTGAAGAACAGGCCTAAGTTCATAATCTTCCAGACTGGAGTTTAGGGTCATAGACTCGAGTTTGTAGTGTAGCCAAATGGACGATCTTTCTGTATGATCCAGACTCGAGTTTGGGGAGCAAACTCGAGTTTCAGTGACTACCGAAACATTTGAGGTTTATCTGGGTCAAGTGCAAACTGGAGTTTGGAAGGCCAGACTGGAGTTTAGGAGTCTATTGAGTTTTCTGCGTTCCTTTCTGTTTGGTCTAAACTCGAGTTTGATAATCCAGACTCGAGTTTGGCTTGCTTGGGATTCTGTATCTTCCACACTTCAGGTTTGATTTGCAAACTGGAGTTTAACTTGATGTGAAAATTTTGGATTCCTTTCTATGTCTGCCCAGACTCGAGTTTGTCTATGCAGACTCGAGTTTGACTTTTATACAGAATTGAACATCTTTCTGTCAAGTCTCAAACTCAAGTTTATATACCTAAACTCGAGTTTTCCTTTGACAATGGGATTTTCATATTGCCAAAAACAAACTTCATATCAAGTTTACAATTGCTAGTTATCATCAAAACACATTGAGAACTAACACTCCTTGATCATTCCACCATGTACAACTACTCCCTTAACAAGATCATAATAAGGTTTGTGGAGTTCTAGTATGATCTCTTCTTTGTGTGACTGAGAAAAAACAATAATCAATACTTAAATATTAAAAATCTAGAGATAATAAAATTCGTTACTGATTAAGCTGGTTGTTACATATTAGAGAAAATTTACCTTAACATTGATCTTTGAGGGCCAAATTTTCAAGATATTGCTTCTGTAGCTTTACAGCTTCCCTCGGCTGAGAGCATTGGATCGGATCCAACTGCCACAAACATAAAACAAGAACAAACTTCATAGAGCCAGTGACATCGGTTAAAAACATAGAAGGAATATAATACAGTTAAAACCTTAAAGTTTTTAAAGAATTGTGCAGATGAATATTACCTCATGAATTGACTCTTTTATAAAGGGATATCCTCCCAAATCCCTTCTTGATGATCATTTCTGATGCCGGGTTCATTAGCTACTTTATCTTCTTTGTTCATGTCCAGTAGACCCCTTGAAAAGGAGTACTGTCAGGAAGACCATAATTTGCATGACTTTACTCATCAATATCGATGACCCTTTTACCTTAGAGAGCTACAGACCACATTTTATTTGCTTGATTGGTAATATAAAAAACTTATTTTGCCTGGTCTGCCATAATAAAAGGTTCATCTCCAAAACTTGTACTATTGAGATCGACTAACATAAATCCTAGACGATCTATCTGAACACCACTGTTGACATTAACCCACTTGCATTTGAAAATGGGAAATCTAATGAAAACATAGTCCACCTCCCAAATCTCTTCAATAACCCCATAATATGGCATGACTGCCAATTTAGGCCGCTTGTCTTTCGAACTGGAAAAGTGCATGAATTCAGCCTCTAACATTACACCACTGTTCTGGACAGCGCTCCTCTCATCTAGGGACTTCGTGTAAAATGTGTAACCGTTGATCACATACGAATTCCAACTTATGACATCAACCTTAGGACCACGTGCTAACCATTTCATTGTCTCAAAAACAGATTCCTCTCCCTCAACCTTTTGTTTGAACCAGTTTGCAAATGTTTCGTTATGCTCCCTAAGCAATCTTTGTTCAGTCATTCGGGGATTTTCTTCCCTCACAGCTTCTTTATGGGCAGCTATACTGGCTTGAACTTCAACAACATTATTCAAGATGTATAAGTGGACTTGTGACAATTCATCAATATCTACTCTATTTACTGAGGCGCCCCGTCTACCCCCTTCAGCATGCTGACGTTTTGGAAGCCCAATATGTCTTACTTTGGCCAAATAATTTTGACAAAATTCCATGGCCTCTTCAGATACATACTTCTGAACAATTGATGCTTCTGGCCGGTATGCGTTCTTCACGTACCCTTTTAGGAATTTCATAGATCTTTCAATTGGGTACATCCACCGTAAATGGACAGGGTTGGACAACTCAATCTCCCGCACTAGATGAACAATTAGATGAACCATGATGTCAAAAAATGAAGGAACAAAAAGCCTCTTAAGGTGGCACAAGATAAGATATCCTTCATTCTCCAATTCATCCAATTGTTCAATCTCGAACACTTTACTGCAAACAACATTGAAGAACAAACAAAGCCTAGTCAAAATGTGTCGAAGATCATACTCGGCTATGCCTCAAATAGCTACTGGGAGTAGTTGTTGTAAGAGGAGCTGAATTACCAAGAGGGGGTGAATTGGGGATTCTGAATTATTTTTTGCAAATTCGGCTCTTATGGTGATTAACTGAATAAAATCAGTGAGCAGGGAAGAATAGCGATGCACAACAGTTTATACTGGTTTGGCCTAACTCCTTGGCCTATGTCCAGTCCTCAGGCACCTTGAGTTTTTCACTAAATCACTTGATTACACACTCTGTAACTCTGAAGCAATTCTCTCACTAGAACTTGCTCCCCCTTACAAGTTGTAATCAATGACTTCCCAAATCTCCAAGTCCCCCGACTTGAGATTACTCATAATCAATCAAATACAATTGATAAAGACTCTCTTACAGAGTAGATAAAATTATCACTAAAGCTTTATAGTGTCAACCGACACTCTGTACAAGAAGCACTATAATAAATGAACAAAGTTAATACAATTTCGTTTTTCAGCTCAGTGTTCTGGTAGAGACTTGAATGCAACTTTATTTATACTTAGAGAGACATTAATAGCTGTTGTTGACATTCATTTGACCGTTAGAGAAGTTTCCTTTCAGTTAGAAGCAGTTTGGTCCTTTCTCTCTCTACACTTGTGCTTGTTTCTTGACTTATAGGATAGAGAGTGACTTCTAATTGTTTATATCCATTGGGATTGTCAGTCCTTAATTAAATGGAAGTCTCTTTATCCTTTTTCCATGGTGTAATGCTTGGTAGTTGAGATTTTAGCAAGTTTGGTGGACTGCATTTAATGCTTCTGACAAGACTTTGTCTTTTGTGTTAACAACTATTTTAATCGGATTGTATCATCTGTAATTGGGCTGAAATACACTAGGAAACACATTAAACATATCTGGTAATGATGATAATTAAGAATATAAATCATTTGGATCATCCCATAAACATTACACAGATTTCACAAATTTGAATTATCAGAAGGCGCGACCAATAATCGAGTTTGTGCACCAATACTCGAGTTTGTCACTATGCACTTAAGCCTAAACTCTAGTTTCTGAGCCTATACTCGAGTCTTCTCCTTCCAGAGACGAGACTCGTGATTTGAGCTTTGGTGTTCCTGATGAATTGAAGCCAATACTCGAGTTTTCTTCCAATACGCGAGTTTTGGACTCTTGATGAATAATTGTTCAAAACATCAAAACTGGAGTTTCCTCTCTATACAGGAGTATTGAAGGCTTAGAAACCTTGATAGCTCTCTGTATGGCTCAAAACTCGAGTTTCAGTTTCCATACTCGAGTTTCCTCTTTAGTTTTGAAACTCTAAAATTAGTTATGTATATGCTAAACTGTGGTTCTCAATACTGAGGTTTATAAGTGATTCAATTCAAGAACACCTTTGCTTGGCCCAATACTTGAGTATTCTAATGTGATACTCGAGTTTTCATTTGAAAATAAAAACATTTGAATTCTAGAACCAAGTTGGAAAACTATCTTTTCAAATTCCAAACCGTAGTTCTCAAAACTGTGGTTTTCCAAACTGAGGTTTTCTATTTTCAGTTAAAATTGTTTGAAGAGTCACATAGGCCTAAACTCGAGTTTTAATGTCAATACTCGAGTTTTCCCTGATGGAAAACTTGCAATGCTCTCTGTAACTCTCGATACTCGAGTATTCATTTGAATACTACAGTATTGATCTAAGTTAGGTGCATTGAGCTTTTCTTTGAAATACCAATACTCGAGTTTTCCTACTGAAACTCGAGTATTGCCCCAATCTGCAAGTTTTCAACTTTTTGAGACAACTCTTCATTCTTGATTCCACAATTGATTGTTATCATCAAAACCCAGAGAGAACTAACAGCTGTTGCATCAAGACATGACAATCATGAGACTTTTGGCCTACCACTTTCAAGTCCTTCATCGATACAAGCCTCTTAAAATTTGAAGAATACCTCGACGGAACTTTTGTACCATGCAAACACTCACAAAAACTACGTTTCTCATCCTTAGACAAAGTATGAGAAAGTATTTTCCTAGCATCATAGTATCGATGAGGCAACACATTATCATCCGGAAGCATGTCCTTAAAAGCCTCAAGCATTTCAGAAAAACTCTTGTTGCTCCACCCATGACGTGCCTTCAGGCTGACCAATTTCAATACAACGTTCAACAATTGGTATTTCTTACACCCAGGTATAGTGGGGTCTCTGCATCACTATACATATTACCATATGCATGTGATCGATAAAAAGCCTCTTCTCCTACATCATGAATAATGTCCTCTATGCGATCATCCATATCAGCGTCATTATCATCAGATGTCACTTCTTTGTGTTGAGATCCACTTGGCATTTTTTCACCATGCCTTACCCATACTGTTTAGGTCTTACAAAATCCTTGACAAACTAAATGTGTGTGTATAACTTCAAGACTTAGTCGCCTCTCATTAAAACATCGTACACAAGGGCAATAAAACTTCCCACTATCATCATGGGCGTTTTGTTTAGCAAATTCTATAAATTCCCTAACCCTATTCTGATATTAAACACTCGTCCGTAAAGCATTTATCCAACTACGATCCATAGTAGAATTCCCATAAATGGAAAGATTTAACATACATATTTCATAAAAAATGAAACTTGCATATAAAATAAGCCAACTACAAATGCGTATATAAGCTATATGTCGATTCTGTCTTATGGTCATAAATGTATGACAGTGAATTAAGAAGCAAAATAAATGCATGACGAGGAAATTAAACACATTGCAAGTAGGTCTCGTGCACTTAACTGTAGCATATAGGTCAAATGCGTTTGCTGAGTCTCTCTTCTCCTACCACGAATGTTAATGTTGCAGACAGTAAGAGTAACCTGAAAACACTTGTTGGTCAGTTGGGTACGTCCCAAAAGAAGAAGATTTCATCGATTTTGGTCAACCCATAGAAAACCTAGAACGATAAGTAGGAAAAGCATATAGTTATATAGCCGAAACAACTCGTACAGCTTGGTCTATAGATGTTGAGCTAAGGAACCAGAAAGTTGTTGTCGAGAGTGGAAAGCGAAGCAGCGACGAAGCAACACACAAACACTGGAGACAAAACCTGAGTAATCACTTTCGGCTAGACGAGAGAAGTTCATATAGGAAAATTTAATTTTTCCACGTGAGTGGCGCGAAAGAGACATTTATTATTTGGGATATTATTATGACCGGTCAATTAAAAGGAATACCGTCCTAAAGATATATTTAAATTATATTGAACTTTTTAAGACCAAAGTTTTATAAAACTGCGTTCCTAAACTAAATTTAATTTAAATTTTATATTAGAAATTTTAAGATCGGAGGTTAATAATACTGCGGTCATAAAATTCATTTAATTTTGGACCGCATAATTTATAAAACTGCGGTCTTAAAAGTCAAATACTTTTTAATATTAAAAAGAAAAATTGTTGTAGCAATTGAATACAAATAAAGAACACTGGAGAATGGAGAATAAAATATAATCTTCGTTCTTATTAATTTTTAGATCACTATGACAACATGCAAGTACAAAAGGAAACTAAGAACAACAAACTGAAAATGAACAAAAACAATATTATAATGCGACTAAAAATCCTAGTCTTTGGTATCATCTAATGTCTTGGAGATGGAGGCTTCAGCAGCAACAATTTGGCACCGGATATAAGGAATTTCCTGTATTATGTGCCTTAGTTTCACTTCATCATCATCAACCATGAGAGCGTTGGGACCAGGAGGTTGGAGAGGGGGAGCGGGAACCTCTTCGTGGTCTGAAGGCTGGAGGGGGCCGTCAACCTCTTCATCATCCGCAATAACAATGGGTCCAATGACCCGTGACTCCTCCGTCGGAATGGAACGACGCACTGGAAGAAAACCCACGAGAGATCTGGCGTGGGCACGAGCTTGAGGAGTACTCCTGCGAGGGGTTATCTTGTATCTAACCATTGTTTGAGCAGTTGGGGAAGGAGGGGCAGAGAGCTACGTAGTGTGGAGTTACGAGGTAATAAGGACTTAAGTTAAGAAGGACAGAAAGGAAGCGTGTGGAGGATAATAAAGGCAGGACATCAATAGTTAATACTCAAAAGTGCATTAAGACCGTCATATAACATATCCACAGTCCTAAAAGTCTATTATTTATTATTTCATTAAAATACTTTTAAGACTGATCATTTATCTTATACCTGGTCCTAAAAGTTTATTAATATTTTTCCATTCAATTACCTTTAAAACCGATCATTTATCTTATAACCGGTCCTAAAAGTCTATTAATTTTTTTTAAAAAAATAATACATTTAAGAATGGATCTCTTACAATATGTGGTAATAAAAGTTCATTCTTCTCAAGTGAGAGACACCAGAGTCGCATCCTTACACTCTGTTCAAATGAATGATTCAGAGTCTCTTCGGCTTCCAGATAAACTTCCCAACTAGGCGTCTTCTCGTTTTCTGATAAACTGTGTCTCCTCGGTAACGGTTCCCGCGTTTCACATTCTTCAGGATGGCTTCTCTATTTAAAACCGTTGTTACTTTATGTTCTTCACATTCTTCTCAATCACTTCTACAACCTCTATAATGGCCGCTCCACCACCACCAGGAATACACAACAATGGTCCTCCCGCTCCACCACCACCACCACCACCATCGCCGCCCAACAATGATCCTCCACCCCAACAGCCTCCTCTGTACCCTCCTCTACTGCCTCCAAGCCCCTTCGCCCGACAGATGATACAGCACCTCCTGGCCCGCGTCGCTCATATAGACCAACGCATGGGCCAAATGTTTCAGGTCTACCACGCCGTCAACAACAAGCTGAACATGTTACTCGATGCCAATGACGTCGAGTACAATCTCTCTGACGACGACGTCTCCGACCTCTCCTCCGATCCCTCCCTCCCCTTCGACAACGACGGGGGGGGGGGGATTAAATATTTTTATGTTTTTTTTATGTTTTTTTTGTACTCTTCCTGCCCCACAGCGGGTAGGAAAAAAATGATAAATAATTTTTTTTCTATTTCGATTGTCTGTTAGTATAGTATACTTTCGTTGTCTCCATTTTTTTCCATTAACGATTTTGTGACGACGACGAGGGTCCTGAGCTTGAGCTGAACGCCAGAAACTCGAAGTGTTCTTGAGCCCTAATTATTTGTCTTAAAAAATGAGTCATCATTTCTATTTATAGGAAGATTATTAAGACCAGACATTTAACAAATAGACAGTCCTAAATATCTAGCCATATTTAATTTAGAATTATCGAAGACTTTTAGGACCGGACGTTATATAAATGTGCGGTCTTAATAACAAAGACCTTTAGAAGCGTCTGTTTAATAAATATGCGGTCTTAAAAGTGACTTTTAAGACCGGAGATGTATCAAACATACGGTCCTAAAATCAAGGCTTTTTTTTTTTTTTTAAAAAAAAGGACCTTCAAGAGCGTCTCTTTAATAAATATGCGTTCCTAAAAGTGTCTAGAACTTTTAAGACTGCATATGTATCAAACATACGATCCTAAAAGTCACAAATACTTTTCAGAATCTCTTTCTGCTAGTTACAACTCTCCAAAACTCAAAACTCAAGCAATATCCACCATCCAATATAAGTTCAGAAAACCAAAATTACACAGGCTAAGAAAATTATTCGCAAGAATAAACAAATTTATTATATAAAGAATTATACAAAATTGTAAAATTGTTCATTTATAGAATGAATTTACAAATTAATGTAGTACTGTAATTACAATTGTTGCTATACAAGCATATATTTACAAATGAATTATTACTGTGATTGTTGTATTTACTCTAAGATGTCAATAACATGTTGACAAAACACACTGCGTATGTGGTCCACCTCATCAGCAGAAAAGGAAGTCTCAAAGGCAAACCTCTGTAACATCAAAGAAAAAAACTGAATTAATTGGTGTGCATATTTCATATGTAATATTAATTAAGACAGAAACTGAATTCAAGCATAATATGTAACATCAAATACATTTACCTTTGCAATGAGTTTATTATCTAGTTGAGTGATAATATCATACATGTGTTTCATTATGTACAGGCCACATAAGTTGGATCTGATTGGTTGCCGATGAGTCTGAAAAGAATAAGAAATATATATAATATCAAGCATATATAGCTTACTGACCAACTTCACAAGGCAGTATGCCAGTGTCCAAATATGTACTAACCTTTGGTGTGAGCCATCTAGGATCTTTGAGATCACTCCCTCGCTTTTTTCTGACCTGGTTTAGGAAGGTCTTCATGGCACTATCATCAAAATCACAAATTTATCAATAATATTTGCTGAAAATTCACATCAGAGATTTCTTACAAGAGAATCAAAATGACATGCTTACCTGTTGATGATCTCCTTCAATAGAACCCCTAGTTGGCCATGAGTGGAGCATAAGAATAACACCGTATTTGAGTTCATGATCAAGACGAGCAACTGCTAGTAGGCGCTGAAATTTCACAGCAGTAAAGTACTCAGTGATATATTATGCAAAATTAAGTGAATTGCAACAAGAGATTGATTGTGATATGTACCTATGGTGATATGGAAACAAGTACACCTTCCTTCTCACTTCACACAACCTATTTGATATGTACTCCTGTCTTTGTTCCATGGTGGCTGTGCTTGCATATACTGGGCATAAGAATCCAAAATCATTGATTCTGCCCTATTGCTCCAAAACTTGATGCATGAACCTATAATAAAGACATTGATCATGGAATTAGTATACATGTATGTGTGTCTAAACCGTGCATTTAAATTATGTACTCATAAAAGAAGATACTTACTTCAAAAATATTTGAACACATGCTGATGTAAGCTCCTGTCCAGGAAGCAGCAGGGACCTCATATCAACGGTGTCAAAGAAAAGCGGTTGAGGCTCATGAGGAACCCCTACTACTTCATTGATATCCCATGATTGACATGTAAATTCTCCTTTGGATAGCATTTGGGATATTTTATCCTTGGCCCCCAACTCAGCAGTAGGGGATGCAGCTTTAAGACGGGTTTCGGCTTTATTAGGAGGGGATGGAGATGGAGGAGGGGATGCAACTTTATTATGAGGGGATGGAGATTGAGGAAGGGATTGAACTTGAGGAAGGGATGTAGCTTTATTATGATGGGATGGAGATTGAGGAGGGGATTGAACTGGAGGAAGGGATGAAGCATCAGGAGGAGTATAGACATTTACAAGCTTCACTGGCCAAGAGATGAAGGTTCCATTGACATCACTCACACGCTTCAGCTGATCGGTTGGGAGAGGGAGAGTTGCATCAATGATCACCTCTTCAATTGACACTCTAACTTCATTATCAGCCATTTGTTTGTGGTGTACAATTGATCCCAAGTTGTGGGCAGTCCCTTTGGCAACTAATTGTCTAGTTGGTTTTGCCAGGTATAGGTCACAATGTTGCTCTGACTGTCCAACAATGCAGCTCCCTCTGGTGCTTTGCTGCACAAGTGCAGGTGTATGTGTGAGGGGAACACTGGTCTCTAGCCGAGAGCTAATAAGTCTCTTCATCTCCATCATTTCCTCCTTTATTTGCCTCATCTGGGCTTCAAACATCTCTTTCAATGCACGTTCTTTGGCTGCTGTGTCCTCATTTAATTGTCTAACCGCTTGGTCCATCTCCTCCCGGGTAACCATACTTTGCCTAAGTCGTTTGGTTTTACCAAAGTATTCTTTTAGGCCTACCCGTCCTCCGATCCCCCTTACTCGCCCCGGGTGATCCGGTTTTCTGGTCGCAATGGTTAGAACATCATTTTTCCCGCCTGACACAAAAGATCTCTCTGCTTCTTTCTTTTTTAGATCTTCCTGTAAGATACAGATAACGAGAAGCTTAGTAATGAAACATGTTTAGTAACTAAAAAATAACAATAAACGATACTTACAATTCTCTCAGCAACTAGACGAGTTTGTTCACTCATGTAGGCGCCTTTTTTATGTCGCTGAATATACAGCCACAAATCCTCGCGATGTATCGGGGATGCCTGCTGATCAACTACATCAGAAGGATTGGATTCAGCTTCTTCTTCCAATCTCTTATGCTTAGCCTCCATCATTTCTTCTTCGGCCTTTACATATCCCCCGCGAGAAGCCCTATGCAGGCAATCATTCCTTCTCCCTATCTCTTGTGCTTGTGCCCTTCTTCTCTGTGAATCATAATTGAAAAAAACTATTAATTATGAATTCAAGCCATCTCACTAAAAGAAATTATAGAACTTCTGCTTCATATGAACCTCAAACACTAGTCAAATTCACTTCATCAAGTTTCAACATTTTATTTAAGGAAGATGTAGAATTGTATAGAACTACGATACTAAGTTACTAATAGCAATGTCTAAGCACTACCTACTATAACAGAACTAGCTAAGAATATAATAATGGTTAACATATAAGACATGCATACTCACACATTAAACCATCATACTCAAATTCACTTCTGACTTACTTGAATATATACTTCTACTCACACATTAAACCATCTAACTAACAGGATTAGACAAACACAATAACATTCACATATCCGCACAGGTTAATAAGCAAACAGAAAGGGCAAACAAAACTAAATATGAACTCACCAAAGCATCAGTAGTGGTCTGAACCTGAACAAATTGATCCCAGATTTGTTGATCAATGAATGTGTACTTCGCCCACGAATTATGATCAGATCGAACCTCGGCAAAAATATAGGTGTTGGCGAGAAAGGTCTTAAATTTCCTCCACCTATCAGCACAATAAGACAAGGTCTTGGCTTTCAACTTGTCAGAGTCAGGGACAGTGTATGAAAGTCGGATAGTGTCCCAGATAGGATCATTCACTGTGTGTTGGTCAACATTTTTCCACTCATCTATCAAAATGCTAACCTTGTTGCGTGCCATATAGCCAACATAACTATTATATTCATGTTTATTCACACCAACAAGTTCCAACCTGTCATTAAACTGAATCTCGATCCTTGACCCAGCATTCTGTTTTACGGACATGATGCTCATTTGTGTGCCACTTCTACCACGACGTGCAGAGCGGTCATGAGGCTCATTTTGAGAAGAAGAGGGTTGGTTCTCGCTCACACCATTAACATCGATAACTGGCGTTAACTGAACAGCGAGAGAATGGTTTTCTCTGTTCATTTTCGAGAAAGTAAGAGAGTGGTGGTGCGAAGGAGTAACGCCTGAGAAAGTGAGAGGGTAACAAATGAAGGTGGTGGTTGGCGAGGAATAGACGTAATGCAACAGGAAATGGGGTTTCGCAAAGAGAACAAGGGTTTCAGAGTTCAGACAGTAAGACGTAAGTCATAAGTAAGGTTTCGTGCGAAGAAGTATGTTTCCATTTTTAAGACTGGCTGTTATTAATGTACAAGTTACGTCCGCTCTTAAAAGTATTAACTTTAAGACCTCATTTATATATGTCCGGTCTTAAAAGTTTTATACGATTATATTTAAATATTTCGTTATTGTTCTTGACCGTAGAAAATATAAGTCGGTGATGTACGAGTTTTCTCTATAATGTAATTCATATTTTTTTAACATTTTTAAGAGCAGTTGGTTATTTTAAGCGGCCTGAATATTATATTTAAGAATTTATACGTTAGAAGAAGTTCTTTATATTTACAAAATTGCCACCGGTCATATCTTTAAGACCGGTGCCTTGAAACTCTGCTGTAAATGAGGCGATCTTAAAAATTGATGCGAGTGAAGAAGTTCTTTATATTTACAAAATTGTCACTGGTGATTTCTTTAAGAGCGGGGCGTTGATAATCCGTTGTAAATGAGGCGGTCTTAAAACACTTTTTTGCACTAGTGTTTCACTATGTAACTTGAGGGGTAAGAAACATCATTATATTTATAGGCGATTGATTTGACACAACCTTAACTACCTTGAGGTTAAATGATTTTTTTGTACTATGAATTAAAATGCAAGATATTGCAAATAACTTATAATCGTTCTCTTTTCAACAAGCCTTTTATTTTGAATTCCCAATGTTAGACTAAGCGTAAAAATAAAAAGGATAGAAAGGGGGTTTTAAAAATAGTTTTATCTAAATTAAAATGTATGGAATTAAAGCTATTTATAATCTTTTTGGTATTTTCGGAAAACAATAAACAAATGCTTTGAATTAAAAAGGATTATATAATAAAATGGGTATTGGTGACAAAGTTAGTGGCTTTTCTAGCTTTTTGAAATATCATGGGAGTATTTGCATCAAGTTAAATTTAAAATCCTAAGTAAATTAAGTCCAATCTATGTAATTAAGGACTACTCCTACAATCACATTCATAATCATCTCTTATATAAATTATTAAAAAGCACTTGATATGTGTTTGAAAATTATTTTGATGCACTTGCTTCCTCTTTAATGAGAACACAATTGTGACACTTAATTTGAAATAAATCCATCTCACACACTAGTAACATAAAATGCATAACTTCATTAATTCGAAAGGAAATATGTTCAACACAAAATCTAAGTGCATCAAAAACAAATTTCAGCACAAGATCAATCCATCATAGACAAATAATCACTCATCTAAGTCTCACAAACATGTACCAATTACAAAATCAAACTAAATAGAACATAATACACGAAATAAGCAAATGGAAAACTATTGAACTCCCCTTTGTAGCACTTTGAAGCTCTAATCACTTTATTTACCACCAAGACTCAAGCAAAATCAGCCACTCATGACCTTAATTGCAACCTACTACAAAAAAAAAAAAACATCAAATTACTGCCGAAAAAAATCCTGTCAAAAATTACTGACAGAATTCCGTTGATAAATTTTTGAGATAGAAATTTCTGACAGAATTCTTGTCAGTAATTTCAGAAATGCAATGGACGTTTTCCATCAGAAATGCAATTACGAATAGAATTTTCATCGCAAAATGAAATTACTGACTGAATTCCGTCGTTAATCCAATGTTTTTTTTTTGTAGTGCCATAGAGTCTTCAAAACATTATAAATCCATGGAAAATGTGAAACCAAATCTGATACAAGAGTGAAAGTGGGTCTATTGGGTTTGGTAAGGATCGGTGTGTTAGACTCGACTAACTCTCAAGAATGGGGGAATTAGGTGTAAGATAAAAACTTATGAACTATGAAAATCTTTTTGCATCTTAGTGAAAATAATAACTATGATGATAATGAGCCATAAAATGAAATCAATCAAACAAATCAAGTATGTTGAAAATATAAGAGACAAGGGAAGAGAATATGCAAACTGTGATTTATATTGTTCGGTCCAATCCTTGATGACCTACATTTAGTCTCCAAGCTCCACTTGAGATTTTCAATCCACTATCTTCTTGTTTAATCTGGTCACAAGAGAATCCTCTACAATCCCAAAAGTTTAGCTAGGCACTTGTGAAGCATTTTACAAATCTCTCACTAAGTTACTCTTCCTTATACACTGTAAGGATACCACACCTTTATGATGAATGTGATTAAACCAATCTTCTCTCTTAGAAGTGAACAAGATGAACACTGAAACACATTATAAATAATCTCACTCTTTATGGTAAATTATATGAACACTGAGCAAACAAAGAGCATATGAGATAAATGTTAGAGTCAGAGTGTTGGCATTTTCAACGGTGAAGGTGCAAGCCCTTTTTTCAGCTTTGAATGCTTTTCAATTTATATTTGATGTAGCTTTGATGACCATTGGAGATGTTGAAGTATCTGTTAGCCATGTTCATATTCTCATTATGATTTTTGTCCTTGAGCTTTATAGAAATATGACCGTTTAAGACTCTAATACAAATTGCTTTTTGGCCAATGAGCTCTAATCCAAGTTTAATCACCTATAATCCTCATGTAAACTTGATTAGAAATGATTAAAAACAATACAATTAAGGTTTAAATGAGTTTGGAAGATTATCAAAAAAATATGTCAATAATATCACTGTAAGTGATTATGGATATGTACTCGAGTGATTTCCCAAATCACTACGAGTGATCATGCATTACTCAAGTGATTTTCAGATCACTTGCAGTTGCCCTGCAAGTGATCATGGATCACTCGAGTGATTTCCCAAATCACTGCAAGTAATCATGCAACACTCAAATTTCACTTGCAAATGACTTGCTAAAATTTTGGAAGTAAAGCTTCATCACTGAAGTGCATTCGCTATCACTCAAGTACCCTTTTCCTTTTCAGAACATAGATAGTTTGGCAAAGAGGTCAACTTTCAGTGGGCATAACTTTTTGAATATCTTTATAACTCTCTTTAAATCTTCTTTCCAATACTAAAAGAATAAGCTTTAAATTCATTATATTCTAAAAGTTTTTATCAAATTCTTTGTAGCTGATATGAAGAAGCATCTTTATGATTGTGAAAGATTGAAATTCACATCCCTTCCAGCTATTCTTTGTTGAGCATGATCTTAATGTCATTGAAATGTCTCTCGAGTCTAGTTTTATACGCAACAAGTTTCATTCCTAAATTCATTGTCTTCTTAAAGTTATGATTCTAAGAATGACAGTTGTTCTAGAACATCATGAGAGCATCAAGCCTCAAATTTTGCGATTCATATATTTTTTTTATCTAAATCTCTTTGAGTTTGATCTCAACTTCTAAGAAATGAATTTGGAGTATCATTTTATATGCAATAAGTTTCACTTCAATTAGATGTGTAGTTTGTAAGATACATTCAAATTACTGAACATGTTTTGACATGACACAAGAAATTCCAGTATCAAATTATGAATCCCATATCTCTTTCATATGAACTTCATTGACCTTAATCTTGGAGTCTCTATGTTGTATTGAGAGTCTAGTTTCATATAAAATAAGTCTTACCTTAATCAAATTTGTGGTTTGAGATATATGACCAAATTATCGAACCTCTTGAAAATTAAAATAGAGTTGAACAGAGTATGTTGAAACTTGAAAATTACTTCTAGAGGTGCAACTCGAGTAATAATGAAGTGTGACTTGAGTAATAACAATGAATGACTCGAGTGAAGATGAAATAGCTTCCAGGTGAGGTATTTAGACTTCGAATTAAGCCATTACAACTTTCATTTGTTCATAGAGACTTCCAATATATAATTTAAGAACTTGAATATTAATATTCCCATTAAAGTTTGTGAAACACCTCAAATTCCATACTACTTACTGTGTCTGATGACACGTAGTATCAGGAATATCAACATAATTGACGATGATACGGCTCAAAGTAAAGCGGAACGGAGAGCATGCATTACCATTTGGACGATGAGTAAATGATAACATATGTCTAGACATATGTTAATGCTTAACTTATGCTGGTTACATTGAAAATCCTGAAGGAATATTCATTTGATACATTTTACAGACTCTAAATCTTGGTCTATCTAGACCTACAACTTGGAACCCAATATAGTTAATCAAACCTATTGGCTAGATCTGTGTTTAGTCTTGTGAGAATCTCCCCGTCTTTCACAGTGATTAATTATTGTAACCATACAGACCAACCCTTTCTTAGTTTAAGCACTGATGGTTTGAAATAACTTTATTAGATTAATGCCAAAAACTACGTCTTATTTGATTTCTTCAGACTTTTGTCTCGACTGGTGCCTCTTCATAGTTTCATCCATTCACATCGTCTTCCCAGGTTCAGATTTCCTTCCTTAAACCTTTAGTCAAGCCTGAGATTCAATTGGATTAAATCTCATGTAACAGTTAACCTTATGTTTAATTAATGACAATATATATGAGAGATATTTACAACATGGATATCAACATTTAGTATCACAATACATAGCACACATCAAATGTAATGTTTAACAGTAAATATAAAAACATTGGTACCCGACTACAATAGCACACAACAAATGTATTTCTACCAGTAAATGCACTCACTAGTGCTACATGTCCTTAGTGCTAGGAAAGCTTACATGTGGTATTATCATGTCTATTATCCACATCAAACTGAATCAACAGCTTAACTGAATGTAAACAAACATGTGACCTAAGATCGAGTCTTAGTCACACGATGCATGACCTAAGACCTCGTCTTGTTCATGACTCTATATGAATCAAACAATCATATATCGATATGCAAAACACACAAAAGTTAAAGTTATTAGTACACGAAGGTACCTTCCTTCCGTGTAGTTAGCAATATGCTCGACCTTTGAATTTGACCTCGACCTTCTCAAGTATCCTATAACGTTACAGTCGGATTTCTTCCTTTTTCCATAAAGTGTATGATATTATAATTAATATAAATTTTCCTATAATAATATCAAAAATGATATTTTCACCTATCTTGACCTTTTTACCCTTAGTGGATTAATTATCTAATAATTACTTGTAAAAACGCATTGCTGGATTTTCTTATCAGATTTTTTGGCAATTTTGGAAAATCATAATTAATTCTTTAAAAATCCAATTTGAGTGTTTCAAAAATATATATGACCCTTGACATGTCTATTTTCAAGGAAAAAAATCCCATGCACTCAAAATATCTAAGTCGTTCCCAGTTTTTATATTTTTCTCCACTGTTCAGATCACATGTCCAAAAACATGGTCAACTTGAAAAATTCATATTTGTTTGTATTAAACTCTAAAAATAGCTTGTGATATATCAAAAGAAATATGTTTGAGTCCTGTACATTTTTGGAAATTTTCATGATTTATAAGCATAATTAGATCAGCCAAACACCATGCATAAATTAGTTTAATACAAAAATTCGTAGCTCCTTATGCAGAACTCAAAACATTACAAATTTTATATCAATAGAAATATCTTGATGTCTACTTTATTTTTTAAAAATATCTTGATTTTTTAAGATCATTTATCCCATAGAAATGCCATCAGAGAGACTAAGTCCGGTAACCCAACTTTTGGAGATTTTCAAAACATTCATCATAATGATCTTTGATTCTCATAAATTAGTTTCCCAGCATATTTTCCATCCATTTTTCATTTTAAAAATCAATGGAGACCTTAAAACATGTAAATAAATTTACTTTATAATTTCCTAGATTAAACTAAAATTCTACCAAAATTTAAAAGTTAAAGCTCATGAACTTACCTCTTGAAGTTCTTACTCCTTCTTCCTCCTTCTCTTGCTTCAACTTTCACCCTAACTCTCTCTTTCATTCAATCAGATTTGATTTTTGAGTTTGGTGTGAAGAAATAAAGAGGGACCAACTAATATTTCTAGTGGAAATCAAGCCCTTAGTCAAACTACCAACCTACTCTTACAAAATATCACACTTTCTTGATTTAATCGAGAAGTTTTCTCATCTTCCATCTCATCCATTTATTTTGGACGTTTTTCCTTGCTTATTTTCAGCCCTTGAAATGCTTTTCCAGGTGTCAAACTCTCATGGCTCGTTAGCTCTAAAATATCAAGATATCTTAGCTTAATCACATGTATTTAATTGATCAGCATTTAATTGAACAGTCATTGCTTAAAATTATTGAGTCAATATTTTCTGTTAAATCAAAATAACAGTATTAACATTAAAAGACCAAACATGCACTTTACAAACTTAAATGATTAAAATGATACCAGAGGCAAACATGAAGGACCAAATGTATACTTTAGCCATTTAAAATATGTAGAGTCAGTTATTGATAAAATTTGTTGTGTTATATATTCTAGTATAATATAAATGTCTAAATTTCAACATGAATGTTGGCCACCAGATTATTAATGTTTGTGTGTTTGTGAAAATATATCATTTTTGTGAGATATGAAAATATATAATAAACATAAGTGAAAGTAAAAGTTTTCATTTTTTTTCTTAATTTCCTTAAGGGTATCCTTTTAAGGATTAAAGTAAAAAGGGTTTTCATCTTTTTCAATAAGTAGGCTTCCCAAATTTAAACTTGTGTTCTCTTTATTGGGGTGTTATAAAAGAAAATGGAATTCTGATTTAAAAAGTACTTTAATTTGCTGATAAAGTACTTTAATAGACTTTATGATGTGTTTAATTATATTGTTAAATAATGTACAATTATTACCGATATCAATTACTACTTTTGTTGTACACTTTGATATTTCTCCAATTTATTATGGGAAGTCTTAACATATTCTATTTATCTCACACACACACACACACAAAATTTTATTTTACCCAAAAGGAAAAATACCACAAGTGGCCCAAAAAAACACATGTAAATAGTGCATATTTTTTTGGCAGATTTTATATAATGTATGTAGCAAAAGGTCACGCATTTTGTATGCATAAATTTGAAACACCCCAACACTGAATCTAAGGATCCACTATTTATGCTATAGAAACTTTAAGGCTGTTAGTTCTCTATGTGTTTTGATGATAACTGACAATTATAAACTTAATTTGAAGTTTGTCTTTGGAAAATTGTAAAACTTTCTGTTTAAAGGCAAACTCGAGTTTGGACTTGATAAGACAATGACTCAGTTTTTACAAAACAAACCAAACTCCAGTTTGTGTGGACAAACTCGAGTTTGCAGAGTCACAGAGAGTAATTAAAGTTTTAAGAGTTGTAAACTCGAGTCTATGTTATGGAAACTCGAGTTTAGAATCAAATAGAAGCTTCAACGTTTTATCATGTTTTTCAAACTCTACCTTCAATCTTTCTAAAACTCCAGTTTACAAGAAAGTTTAAGAACTAAAAGGTTTAAAGTCTTGTAAACTCGAGTCTAGGTTATGTAGACTCGAGTCTAGGTTATGTAGACTCGAGTTTGTAACAAACAGATACACTCATATCGTTGCTTGAATTCTAAACTCCAGTTTTGTTTTCAGTAACTCCAGTTTGCACTTAAAAAAAGTTTTCAAAGTTTCAAAATACGCTGAAACTCAAGTCAGGTTTCTGGAGACTTGAGTTTAGGACTTTCTGAAAACACTCGAGTTATTACTTGATTTCTAAACTCCAGTTTTGAAAATGAAAACTCCAATTTGAGCCTTCAAAGATATTTCAAATGTTTCAGTTTTCACTGAAACTCGAATCTGGATTTTGGAGACTCGAGTTTAGCTCAAACAGAAAGCACTCAAGTAAATGACTGTTTTGAAAACTCCAGTTTGAAAAATGGAAACTCCAGTTTACATTTGGCTAAATTATTTGAAAGTTTCAGTTTTCATTGAAACTCGAGTTTTGAATATCAAAACTCGAGTCTGGACTATACAGAGAGTTATGTAACATTTCAAGTTTTGTAAACTCCAGTCTGCGTTTTCTAAACTCCAGTTTTGAAGCTCTGAACTTAAACTCAAGATTTTCATAAAAGCTCCAAACTTGAGTCAGTCACTAAATGACTCGAGTTTAGCATGGTTTCAAAACTTCATCCAAGAGCAACTCACGACTTTCTTCTCTGTAAGAACCAAACTCGAGTCAGTCACTTATCAACTCGAGTTTAGGAAGCTTTTCAAAATAAGATGCTCTCTGGATGAACTCCAAACTTGAGTCTAAATTTATAAACTCGAGTTTGTAACGCACAGATTTGTAAAACCAGATGGCACTAAATTGCGAAAACCACTTGAATGATGTTAATACTTCATATCTTTAATAGTTACTATTCCTAATGTCACTTAATCAGTTTCTTAGCAAGTTTCAGATGAATTATTGAAGGAAACAGTGAAGATTCAGACTATGAGCTGTAAAGTAAGAGAGAGAGAGAGAGAATATGTTGTCTTATAAAGTACTTCAACTTGGATTAAATTAATACAACTTTGAGAAAAGCTCATTCTACTCAGGGACATCAACATTATCTTCATATTAATTAAGTCTCACATTGCAAGAATGTCTACAACAGTATAGACAAAAGCAGAATCCATCCATCAAGAACATTTGTGAGTGGATTCTCAACAGCTAGTTGCTGGAAATGGAGCTTCAACAACCAAATTCGTAGTGCTCCTCCAACAGTCATGTTCTTCATTCAAAATGGACCTCAACTGCTATAAATATCATTCAGATTCAAAGAAGAAAGAGAGACTATATACAAGATATTTACAGTGAACCACATTGAGATTTTTGTATTCATTCTTCTGTAAATTATCCTGAGAGTTTTGAGCTTCAGTGTTTATCAATATCTGCTCTTAGAGAGAGAATGTTTCTGTTAAAATCATTTCTTTGTAAGAATCTCAAGTCTAGGGACTTGGAGATTGGGAATATCAGTTTACAACTTGTAAGGGGGAGTGTATCCTAGTGAGAGGATAACTTTCGAGTACAGAGTGTGTAACTAATTGAAAGTGATAGTGGAAATCCCAGAGAGTCTGGGGACTGGACGTAGGTCAAGGAGATAGACCGAACCAGTATAAATTTTGCTGTGTCTTGTTGTCTTCTCTCCTTCTCTACATAGCCCTGTTTCAGCGATTAAATTCCAGAATTGTGCAAAAGAATTTTTCAAATCCTCAATTCACCCCCCTCTTGGTGATTTGCTCCGGTTTTCAAAGGCTTTGTTTAGGAGTTTCATTCTGGAGGACAAGGAAAAGGAAGGGAGGATTTTGGTAGTCCCTTTCCTTATTTGTAAGTTTTAAAAATTAGAGGGGGGAAATCATGGATTTTTACAAGTCCCCGAAACCCTCTTTCTTCTTAAAAATAAAGTTCTTCCAATATGTGGGGTTTTAAAAGGAAAAATAGATTAATTATTACCCTCATTCAAATAAAACACTGTCATTATTTATATTTGAATTAGCAAATAACATAAAACACAAGCAAAATCTTTTTGGAAAAATGATAAAAAAAAGAATTTTGAAATTGCAAAATTTAAAGTTAGAGTTGTTATCAATAATTGATAAGGTAAGAGCAAGAGTTAATAAGAAATTCACAACTCATTTTATGGAAAATACATTATTTGAAATTTTACAATTTTAAATTTTTTTCCTCTTACTCTCTTTTTTTTTTTCTTTTTGGTAATATTAGCTTTATCCCGAGAAAAACTGATTGAAATGGATCAACACTATTTTACATGTATCCTGTTAAAATCAAAATCGTTTGCAGCGATAAATTATAAATTAATATGTATGTCACATAACTTCGTATACTATATTATTTTTTGATCGGAAGTAAACTATATTACTCATGCTTATGAATAGTAAAATTTGTTATATACTCGTATTATTCATGCTTGTATTTTAAAACCTGCTGCAATCACAGTCGCGTCAATTATAGTTTTTTTTTTTTTTGGTCAGTGAATTGATTACACATTCATCCAACACAAGCTCAAGTCCAAGGCGGAAACCAAACAGCTATGTCTCACCTTCCAATCATTTCGACATTAAACCCATGAAATTTCAACCTAGCAATATTTTTTAATTAATTGAAATCTCTAACAAGTAGAACATAAAAAACTTCACATATAACTATAATAGTTACCCAAACCGACTGTCAAATTAAAGCGTCAGTTAATTAAAGCACATGATTGAATTGATATTGTTGATGTAATGGGTTTAACTTGTTGAAGTCTGTGATATTTGAATGATATACTAAGATTTTCTCATTTACAACTAGTCAAATGGAATTGCAACTGTTCTTTAAAGAAAAGAAAAAAAAAAAGATTTATGGATGTATTACTTTTTAACACAAAGATTTTAGAATAACATCATTTAATCTCAATAGATTTTAAAATAATAAATCACATTCAATTTCAACTAGTTATCCAATTATGTATAATTTTACATTGTAGGTTGTAGTTTTATATATTTAAATCATTATGTACTAAAAAATATATATATATAAATCATTATAGAGAGAGAAATAACTATTAGAGAGAGAAGTATGTTTTAGAGAGAGAGAAGTATTTTTTAGGGGAAATATTTTTTGAATATAAAAATTACATAAATAATTTTTTTAGAAAATTTAAATTTAATTTTATTTGTAAAGTATAATAAATATATTAATTTTTAAAGAAAATGACAAAATGGTAAAAATAAGTCATTAATCCTCCATTTTCCTCACTTACTATTTTTTTAACTCTCAAACAAGGGGAAAAAATATCCCTCATTTACCTTCCTTCTCCTTCCCTCCAAATTCCCTGCATTCCCTTCCTTCCCCTCCCCCTTAAACTTCCAAACAAAGCCTAAAAGAACATTATGTACAATTTCTTAAAGCATTTTGAAAAATTATATTTCAGGATAACATCCTAACAAAATTAAGATCGGTTTTGTTTATACCAATACAGCTTATACCTTATTTGAGTGTGAGTTTGAATTTTATTGCTGATATGAAAATCATTTTAGCTAGTGATTAATTTTAAATACTTTTGTGAATATTTCTTGAGCTGTGAGGTATATTCTGCCCGTAGTGATCCCACACCTCAACTAAACTTTGTTTGATATTTTTATTGGGAGGGTGTACATATTAAGTTTGTGAAAAATTTTCTTGAAAATAAATAAACCTAAGCAAATCCTGCAATATTTTGTTTTTTTTTTTTTTTCTTGAAGCAGCATGTTTTAGTCATATATATTTGATAGCTTATTTGTATTTTTATTGTTTTAAAGATCCTTTTTTAATCCTGGGAAAGCCAATCTACTCTGGTGCTTCAGATTGGGAGGGATCTATGAAAGTTGTGTAAGAAACGGGCCTAATGACGAGATATTTTTGTTGCTGAGCCTAAGATATCTTTTTGTCGTAAATAAAATATGTGAGTTGTGTTAAAGGAAGAGTCCCACATGGAGTTATAGGGGTCCAAGTAATAAGTAATCTTCGACTATTATATGGGCCAAGAGGGAAGTGAACTTGCAAAACAATGGGCCACTGAGGCAAACACAGTTAAAATCCAGTGGTTTTACCTCATCCTTGTGCGTGGGTTAAGCACAAGATGAGCACCTTATTTTATAAAAAGCTTTTTGGTGAAAATCTGAAATTAAATTTTGATGCCTAATGGAACCATGCATTATGAATAATATTAATTCATGAATTCACACAATTAAGCAGTACCCAATCCTGCAGATTGAAAGTAAAGAAATCCCTTTGAATGGAAGTGAAATGCAACATCACATAACTAAAAAGCATAAGCACTGATCCAGCAATGTGGGTTAGTTCCTCACAATTTAGCGAACTAGGATTTCAACCCTAATGAAAAAGGTGCCCAGATTTAGTTTTTAATTGCATCTTGAATATGATTGCATTTAATAATTACGAGGATACTTGTGCTTATCCACAAAAAAAAAAAAAAAAAAAAACTGAGGTTGCTTCCTTATGAATATCAAGAGCTGGAGTGACAATGCCGAACCGTTAAACCACATACTTTTGTTCCTAAGAATTTCAGTGTAATAACCGAGATAGTTAGGAATTAAAAAAACATTATGTTATTAATATGAGAATATGAGTTTAATATGAGGTAAATGGGTTTCTTATTTTATTATGTTGAATATTTTTAAAAAACATTTTGTTAATGCAACACATTAGGAACTAGAGAAAAAGTGGAAGTTATTATATGCGTTGTTAAATATGAGACCTTCGGGTTGAATATTTGCCGCCTCAAAAGAGTGTTTCATTTTTATTTTACCATTGTGAAATTACTGAAATGCTCTTCAAAATAACAAAGTAAATCAATAATTATAATATACCCTTTGACTTAACTTTTCCCTCTTGTCACTTCTCTCTTTCCCGATGGATGCATAGAGTAGAGACCATCAGTTGTTTTATTTTCCTTTTTTTCCTCTTCCTTGTAGAGACTTCTCAAACACATTCAATTCCCTCTTTCCATCCTACTTCTCAAACTCATGCTGCCTAATATTCTTTTGCCGCCTGTTTATTCCAATCTTCCTATTTGCCGTTCAATTCGACGATGTGAATCTTGGTTATCAAGAGATCATTAGTGATATGGTGGCTTCAATCCAGACTTCATATTTTGCTCGTGTCAATGGAGATTGTTCCATCGGCCCCTTGGCGGTGGTCTGATTGTATAATTAGGCGTTCCTTATTGTCACAATAAAGTCTCTGAAACTTGGTCTTTTTCTTTTTTCTAAATTTATTGCCATGTGTTTTTAGAACTCTATTTTTGGTGGCTGCGTAAACCATTTATAGTTGATTTGATCATCAATGAAACCTTCATGCATTCTTAGTATTTTTATCATTAGCGGGATCGTTACTTCGGTTGTCCCTGTTAAGAGGATATATGTTTGGCCCTATAGTTGTCGAGGATATGTATTTTGGAGAAATTTTAAAGACGCCCCTCTTGAAGGTGCATCTAAAATTTTAGTTTCAAGGTTTTCAGATGAAAATCTAAGTTATATAAATTAGAAATTACTCCCTCTGGGTTTTAATGTAAGATTTAATTGGAGTTGATTTTGGTTTTCAATGTAAAACCTATTTTTTATATATTAAAACTCCAACAGCAATAATCAAGGAAGGATAAGAGCTAGCTAAAGGCAAATAAGGAAAATGATTATGGCCTTTTAGAATAAGCATATTAACTACCTTAAATATATCAATATAATCAAATTAAGTAAATATATTTTACAGGATTTATAATAATTAAGGGAGATCATTGGTCAATTTCCTGAAGCACGTGTTCCAAAGTGATGATTCTCTTTTATTTGTTGGGTGGGAGATGCTGGGTGAGCAAGCTGTATGAGTATGCAGTTTTGGGCCGGATTGAGTTAATTTCGTTTTCCCCCGAAGGTGTATCATATATATGCATGGAGGTTTCTCATGGGCTCATTCTTTTCAAAGGCTGCACTTCAATAATGGGCTTAGACACATGTCTCTAATTATGTTTAGCGGTGTTTTTGGTAACCCTATATTTAACCAGCAAGTTGTTGAACTCAGCAAAAAGGGTTAGTCTTTCAACATTTGGTGAACTAAAGTTTATATTTTTACTGGAAGAGGTGCCTAAATTTAATTAAACTCCTCCTTCGCCCATTGCTACTTTGGGCACCGTAATCACAAGATTCTCTTCCCCTTCGTCTTTTGTTTTGTGCATTGTGGCTGGGAGGGAGGCAGGGTGAGTGGAGTTAATTTATTCCTTTTACTTCCTCTCTACTGTATACGTATATATGGGTGCAAGCTTCAATCTCTCTCTCTCTCTCTCTCTCTCTCTCTCTCTCTCTCTCTTTGTGATTTCTGAGTAGCTTTAGCTTCTTGATTCATCATCACTAAAACTTGTCTCTGCCTCTCTGTTTTGCTGCCATTGGTCGTTGTATGAATGCCATCCCTTCTTCTCTTCTCTTGTACATTTCTTTTAAACCAAGGTATGTATGTATGAATAGCTTCTCCTCCTTTGATTTCCAGAATACTTCAATTTCTAAATGAATAGAGAATGTTACTTTCCTTTATTGTCGTGCCTTTTTGTGGTTGGGAAAGGATGAATGTTACTCTAACTAGTTACTAAATTGGTGGAGATATTGGGTTAAGAGTTAGTGGATCAGATCAGAGTCAAACCAATATTAATTAAAAAATATAATTTAATTAAAATAAATAAAAATATTCATATTTTAATAATAAAATATTTTTATGATAAAAATATAGGAGTATATAATATGATGAATGGACAATATGAATGGAGCATATACAATATTATATTAAGCCCCTACTCCATGTGCAAACCCCTTCTTTACGCATTACTTCTATGTCCAATTGCACATAACTATTCCCTATTACAAATATGTACACACGGTATACCCTCCTATTACTACCCTACCATTGCATTTAATGAATTAGCACATCACTATGGTTCTCTTTCTCCTTTCATTACAGTTACTCCCTTCCCTCTCTGAACATAGCTGAACACCTTATATCTCTCCAATTAATTTTGTTCTTTCTGAACTCCCATCACATTTTGACCTCATCTCCAACGCCTCATTTCTTCTTCTTCACTCTCTCTCTCTCTCTCCCGTTGTCGTCCTTCCCTCCCCCACCATAACCCAAAAAAATCGTACCAAATGCTTGATCTGCTTCTTCTTCTTCTTCTTCTTTAATTTTCTAAAAAGTGAAAATGGCAATCCAAAATGTTTGCACCATCAGTAAAATATTTCTTTTACAAATAGATGAAACACAAACAAATCTTTGATCTGCTCATGTTCTTCACCTTTTTTTAGTGAATTTGAGGCACCGTCGTAGATGAACATTGACGAAACTCGCCGCTATGGATGGATCTACACCTTCGTCAATATCACCGTCTATTCTCTCTCTTAGCGTCGATATGCGTCCTCCTCTCTTTAGTCGACGTTAAAAGAAAAATGTGACTCGGCCGGGTTAGGTTGGGTTGACCGAGTTGACTTGGGTCAACTTAGAAACCTAGGTTTCACCTTGACTTGGAGCAGTTTTTGAGTTGGTTTCTGGTCAAACTGTCTGATCTAGTCCAGGTTCCAAAATGTTGCTAATTAGTAATTGGTTTGAGTTGTATAAGGGTTTAATTGGTAATTTGATAAGATTGCATTTGCACTTTTAATATATGAAATGTGGGATTGTTAATTTGTTTTTTAAAAAATTATTCTTCAAGCTTGTAAAATAGTGTGTGCATAAGGTTTTTGATAAAATCTTTGAGAGGAGAATTTAAAACTATAATGGTTAAAAATATCATAGTCTAAATCATGGAGTTGAGGAAACTTTGAGAAAATCTTGTTTTTATGGAATAGCTATGGTTGGATGGTATCTATCATTTATGACTCTAACTTTGATTGCTATGAGGTACTTAATGAATTGTTTTGTTTGTGAAATTTTGAGCTATTGTGGGAAAACAAGTGTGACGAAGATGTTTGTGTTATGAGTTAATCTTGAGTGGCTAGTAGGTGTTTGTTGAAATGTTTTAAAGGAATGAGACTCATTTGATGTGTTTCTATAGTATTTTTATGGTGAAGGATAAATTACACATACACACATAATTGTCTTGACTTTGATTTAAATCTTGTTCAGACTAGGGTAATTTTATCTCTTGCTATATCATTTTCATTATTTTTTTCATGTTGGATGTAATCCAGCCAAACATTTTTATGCATATGCATAATCTTTTCTTAATTATGAACCAAACAATTTCATGCAATAATCAATGCATTACAATCCATTACATTACTTCCGACTCCATAAACCAAAAGGGAACTAAGTAAAATAGACGAATTTAGAAGATTTTAAATATTCTATTTATATCTTACTTGTTAACAAAGCTTGATCCAAAAAAATAAAGAGAAACTTTATTATTATTATTATTTTATATTATAGAATTTATTGATTATATTATTTTTTTTGTGAACATTATTTTTTTGGTTTTCACATGAGTATTCTCCGGAGAGGCGATCCAGAATACCATTATCGTATAAAAATTATAATAGAATATATAGACGTTTTATATATTAACATTACATGGTTTTTGGTCAAAGAAAAACATCACAAGGATTTTTATTTTTAAAACTCACATAAATCTATTCTGTCATAAAAATAAATTGTGTAAACCTCCTTTGAATTGTTTAAAATTAAATATATATTTTTATTTTTTATATATATTTAAACTTCATTTAACATTCATAAAAAATTATCAAAAATGTTGACTTATCCAAAAATTATATAATTTTTTTTAAATAAAATTGAAAGTTGTATTATTATTTTTTTTCAATAGATATATACGTGAGCGGTAAAGCTTGAGACAAATTTTGTTGGGTTTGATGAAATTCAAAATATTAATGTTAGTTTCAAAAATAGAACGTAGAAGAAAATTTTTATACTTATTGAAATGCAACGAATTACCTATCAAATTAAAGCTCTTTGTGTCTACTACACATGTGGAAATTTTCATAATTTTTTAAATTTGTTTACCTATCCCGAAATGCCATGTCATTTTACCACTCCAGAATGATACCAAAAACGTTTTCAGATTTTATCTCAACTTCTAAAAATCATAACTGGAGTTGTAGACATCCGTTTGAGGTGAACCAAAGCACATTTTAAAGCTTAAGGAGAGTGCTATCTCCTGTAAAATTTTCATAATTTTATCTTATACCAATCATTCACAGTTTACAAAAATATGACCACTGCCCAGAAAACATTACAGAAACGTTACAGGATTTTGACCCATCTTCCAAAAATCATATCTTCAGCTACAGACATGCGATTGAGGTGAACCAAAACTCATTTTAAATTTTAGCATGTCAACTAAATGTCCATAAAATTTCAGGGTTAAAGAAGGTCGTTTACTATATTTTTGACCTATTTAAAGTTCGGTGTGCAGTTGAAAAATCAGCACGTGAATAGTAACGTTTTGCTACAGTATTCCTTCCATTACGAATTCACTGTACCTACCGCTGAAAAACTCTGTTTCTGCCCCGAAACAAAGGAATAAACGCATGTAACATTCCTTTCTCTTTATTCATGCATTCCTTTAGCCTAAACAGACCCAACGTTAACACATCTATACACACCTACTGCATGCATTCTCACTATATATATTCAATAATCTTTACTTTCTCTTCTTATCAGAGCAACCTTTATAACAAAGTATCATATATATATATATATAGTACTTTTTAGATTCCCTTCACGTGGTATATGCATATAGTAAGCTTTATATGTATCCTCTCTTCCAGCGTTTTGACAGCAAGCTAAGACGTAAGGCATGCAAGATTAACATATACATATACATATACATATGCATACATATATATATATATATATATGGTTCTTCAGTTCAACAGCCCCCCCTTCGTTTTTCAGTTCTATTTCAGCAGCGTTTTAAAACTCTAGATCTTCAAATAGAAATGATGGAACTTCAGAGAGAAGAAAGTATCGGTGTTACCTTCACTGGATCAATTGCTGAATGATAAGAATGGTTGCTGTTATTTCTCCTCTATTTCAGCGACTGAAAAACAGAGGAACAAATGAATCACCCTCCCTCTCTATGTAACGCCCATATTTTCTAAGTATATTATGAGGTTCAGTTATGGTCCTAGGACTCTTATTAAACTAATTCATGTCTATTTATCAAAGTGAAGCCGTTAACAAATCAGAGTATATCACAACAGAGAACGTGCTTAATCGTTTCGACGACTGAGTAACTGATTTCATATGCGCAGACATATGCTGGTTAATTAAAATTGTCGAAGGAATAAATACGTGATACAACAAAAATCTATCTATGAGGTTCAGTTATGGTCCTAAGACTCTTATTAAACTAATTCATGTCTATTTATTAAAGTGTAGGCGTTAACAAATTAGAGTATATCACAACAGAGAGCGTGCTTAATCGTTTGGACGACTGAGTAACTGATTTCATATGCGTAGACATATGCTGGTTAATTAAAATTGTCGAAGGAATAAAAACGTGATACAACAAAAATCCATCGCATTTGATCTTTAGTTAACGTGTTAGGTTACAGTGATTTGAAAGGTTCAAAAAACCAATACACAGTTTAAATCCAAAACATTGTTAGACCTGGCTGTTGTAATACCCTAAAAATCCTACTTAGGATAAGTATCATAATTTAGTAAATAATACCTATTGGAAATAGGTGAATATGAGGTCTCAAACACCTTGTATTGAATTTATCTTATTATTAGGACAATTTGTCCTAAGATTAAATAATATGCAAATAGGTCCCTAAAATATTTATGGGTTGTTAAATACCCTGAGAAAATTAAGATAAAATCCTAAGAGGCAACTAAATATTTATTAAAAATTAGAAAGTATGTTGTCTCTAATTTAGGTAATTTATGGGATTATTTTCCTTGAAAGATAATGAGTTAAAATTTGATATTATTTTGGGAACATAAGTTGCCTCATGATTTTTAATATTATGCATGTCGCATAAATTACCAATGTCAGTAAAATTATTGTGGGAAAATAATTAGTTTTAATTAAGAAAATTATTAGAAATTATTAAGGGATTAATTAAGAAATTTTCAGGAATTTTATAAGATTAGAGAAATTTGGAAAACATGAAAAATAAAATAAATATAAATAATAATTATTAAGGACTGAAATTTTTGGCTAATTAAATAAATAATAATGGTTAAGATATAGTCTTAAAAAGTAAAGATCAATGGTTTAGGATTTTTCAAGAATTTATGAAAGCCTAAATCCAAGTAATTAGTTATGGACCAATGGGAAAATTTTGTGGAAAATAAATATAGGATAAATATAATATATGTGGTTAAGGAAATATATATATATATATATATATATATATATATATATATATATATATATATATATATATATATATATATATATATATATATATGGTGTGTTGGCCGAAATTTTGGGGGAGATAAGGATGAAGAAGATATTTGAATATAATAGTAATATAGGTTTAAGTATGTGATAAATAAGTAACAATATAATAATAGTTAAAAGTGGACAGGATAAACGAGAACGGATGGAAATAAAATCCTACATAGAAAACCGTGACCTAGGTTTCTAAAGTCAGGGTATATTGTGAACGAGGGAATTTTTATCTCGAGATGGCCGGTCTCCGAAGTCATTTCTGTAACCGACGGAGTGATTTGGAGATCCGAATAGGAAGATATTTTGTATAATTAAAGCAGATAGCCAAAAGGAGAACCGATAGAAAATAATTCCGTTGTGGGAATCTGGGGATAAGTGGGGAAAAACTAGAGTATAATGTTAATCAGTGGATTTTTGTCTCGGAGTTAGTACCGAACAACGTTATTTCTGTAGCCGGGCACGAATACCGAGGATTTTCAGCTGATAACAGAATGTCCTCAGCAGGATCAGAAACTGAGTTAAATTAGATAATTTGAAAGAGAAAGAAAAGACCTTCGGAGTGTTGTTCCCGAAATTTTAAGATTTTACGAAATTTCGCGATCAGGATACCGAACCAGGAATTTTACCTGATAAAGCAAGATGACATAAGGCTTGATGATGCAGCAGGGATGACATCATCCTTGAGAGGTGTATGGCCAAGATCTTGCCACCTCCAAAAAGTGCGATCCGACGGTCTAGAATTCATCTGACAAAGCATGAATAGTAACTTGAATTTTTCTATAAATAGCCCTTCACTTCTCTTCATTCTTCACCAATTCACACAATCCTAGAGAGAAGTTAGAGAGAGAAGCTCTGGAGGAGGAGCAAGAAGTTCATAGCGAAGCTCTGAGTAAGTCTTTCGGTCCCTAGTCTTTAGTCTTAAGTTCTTTCGGTAGTTCTTAGAGTTTTAGAGTAGATCTGTAATCTTCCAGTATATTTTAGATGTCATGTTTTAGGATAGATATGATATTTATTTTGGGAAATATATTGGAGTTAGAGATATGTGGAAATTCTGGAAGATTAGGGTCAAGATAGCGAAGTGCTGGCGAAATTCCGCCGATTAGGGGATCAGGGGCAAAATGGTAATTTGTACCTAAAATGCCTGTTATGATATCAAATATTGATAAATGTGATATTATCATTATAGGATATCAGTAATCTTGTTCCGCTGTCATTTCGCTGTCGTTTCGCTGTTTTCCGTCAAAAGTACAGTTTATCGTCAACGTACTAAACGCTCGTCAACGAAGGTACGTTCGCGTACTGTAACACTAACTCTGATATTTACTGTATGCATATATGTGCTATGTGTATGATATGCTTATGTGAATTAACTGATAGCTCTGTGGTACGTTCGCGTACTGGTAACTTTAACTCTGATGTTTACTGTATGCATATATGTGCTATGTGTATGGTATGCTTATGTGAATTAACTGATAGCTCTGTGGTACGTTCGCGTACTGTAACACTAACTCTGATGTTTATGTTATGCATATATGTGGTATGTGTGCATATAAAGGTTAGAGAGTATATGTAATGCTGGGAGCGATATGTCTGTATGCTGGGAGCGATATGGTCGCATGCTGGGAGTGATATATATGCATTGGTTATGATAGTTTGCTTGAGTATGCGGTTTGGTGTTGTGGTATGAGTTGTCTATATATTGTGTATGTAAACATGAGGTTAACCGTTACCTGGGGTCCGTATGCATGGGACTTCAGCTCTTAACATAGCGTCAGGGTCGGGAGAACCAAGGACGGAGGACAAGGGGAAGCGCAAGCAGGTCGTCTAGAAGACCCGGCTGAAGATTTCCTTTGATGTCCCGGCAGAAGCCTTCCTATTATTGCTTTTCTTCACTTTTAAACCACACGGTTTCTATACCGCTATTGTATCCAACCAGACTTATGGCATTTTGAATATATATATCAGATACTCTTCTGCTCAAATGGTCTACTCTGATGATTTGAAATGACTTTGAATGAAAAAAAAATTATTCCGCTTTTGAAAATTGGGATGTTACAGCTGTTACCCAAGAGGTGGGGTGAATTGGGTGTCTGATAAAACTTTTGGAAACTTAGAACATCTTTTCGCAACTTACTATAGGAGGTTTGAATGACAATAATAATTTATAAACAAATAAACATTTATTTAAAACATATATGCTGAAAAGTAAGAGTTTAGGGAAGAGAATATGCAAACAGAGATTTATACTGGTTCGGCCCAATCCTTGACCTACATCCAGTCTCCAAGCTACATTTGAGATTTCCACCATCTCCTTGTTTAACCCAGGCACAAGAGAAGCCTTTACAACCTCACAAGTTTATTCGGGCACTTGTGTAGCCTTAACGACCTTCACAGATACAATTACACACTCTCTACTCAAGGTAATCCTTTCACACTCGGATTCACTCCCCCTTACAAGCTGTAATTGTTTCCTAACATTAAGATTTTACAGATAATCAAATAAGAATTATAAACTTCTCACGAGTAGTTAGAGTATTAATCACTGAAGTGTATAATCTATCATCTCACTCTCTATTGTAAAAAAAAACAGAGTGTATGAGCTATCGACGATGAAGTGGTAAAATCATTTCATTAGCTTCGTTGATCGTCGTCTCTTCTTTCGGTTTGAAGATTTCTCTATTTATATGCCATGAAGATCGATTCGTCTGTGAGTAATTCTTCCCGTTGGAATATGACCGTTGCTCAAAGTTACCATTGTGAGCTCTGACGTCATCATTCATATTTTATAATCCGATGTTAATCCAGCTGAAACTCATTAACAAGCTCATCAACCAAGTTAGGAATGATAATAAGAAGGGATATGAGCCAGATATATCAAAGCCTGTCGAAGAGTTTTCAGAACTGATACATTTTGGCTCTTTTCTAATCTGTATCATAATTTGCTTTTTAGCTCAAAGCATTAAACGTTCTTGAAGTTCTCCATAATCATAGTTCATGAAGCAAAGTTAGTAGTTTAAAGTAATCATAGTATGCAAATAAGATCAAAGATAAGAAATGAATAAAGTAAATAAAAGATCATATCACAACATTATTTGTCAGCTCTGGACATCTCAACCTCGAGGTTTACAAGAAACCTCGAGTTTTTGCTCAACCTCGAGGTTGCATTTCCTACCTCGAGGTTGTGTGCATTGAAATGGGAAACTCGGATATGGAGACAGACCTCAAGGTTAATTCTTAACCTCGAGTTTTTCACCAACCTCGAGGTTGATAGTTGAACCTTGAGGCTAACCTACTGGAGTAAGGGAATGCTTACTGGAGTAACTAAATCATGTCTTGTTTCTGTCTTCAGTTTGACTGGAGTAAGAGCATGATTACTGGAGTAGTTAAGAGTCATTGTGTTTCTGTCTGTGATATGCCTGGAGTAATCATTTAGCTACTGGAGTATCTGAGGTATGTTTAGTTTCTGTCATCGATCTTACTGGAGTAGCCGTGAGATTACTGGAGTAATACTAATGTAAAGGTTGTTGCATGACTGGAGTAACTAAAACCTTAATGGAGTAGCTTATCAGACTATTGGGTTTTGGTTCTAGAAGGGTTTGAAGGTAAAGGGAAAGTAGAGACTTACTGGAGTAAGTAAGTGACTACTGGAGTAACTCTTACTGGATTAAGTCACTGTTACTGGAGTAACAGACACGTTACTGGACTAAAATGTAATTTAACAAGCAATGTTACTGGAGTAACACAATACTTACTGGAGTAAGACAAGTTAGAAACAAGTGATATTACTGGAATAACATTTTTCTGAAAGCTTAGTAAATGCATGAAATCTTATTCTTTTAATTTTCAATTGTTAAGTTATCATCAAAACATATGGAGAACTAACAAACATAACTCCTCCTAAGTTTTTACACGTGTTGCTTACCCCTTTCTCTTGCTCCAAATCCTTCTGATCCTGAAGCTAGGGTCAATTCTGAGATTTAATGCCCATTGAATCTTAGGTAACAGTTAATGTTATGCTCAAGTGTAAACAGTATATGTATGATAGATATTCATTACAATTCAGCATATAACTATACATAGCACACAACACATGTAAGGTTCACCTCTACATAATACACAGTCCATGTAAGGTCCACATAGTTTGCACATAAACCAGTGCCATGCCCTGGAGCGTGTCCTCAGCGCTAGGAAAACATCTATACAACATTACCAAGATTGTAACCCATTTTCAAATCAAAGTTGAATGTATTTCAAATGGTGACCTAAAACCCAGTCTTACCCACAGTCCATGACCCAAGACTCAGTCTTGTTTATGACTATATATGAATCATCTCATCACATATAAAGCATACAAACAACATAAGAGTTAGAGTTACAGTACGTGTCCGTACCTTAGACCTTGGCGCTAGTGGTATGTTCACCTTTCGGTACTGGTTCCAAACTTTCTCGGGTATCCTATAATATCATCACCGTGTTATTTCTATTATAATTAATATCCTAAAGATGGCCTTGCCACTCATGACATTATACCTTGGTAAATTTTATTCTATTTATATCCTTTTTAATTCATTATTTTTTAATATTAACTCTTTCAGTCAGTTAATAATTTCCCTTAACAATAATAATTTTATTATTGTTGTTGTTGTTGTTGTTATTATTATTAACCCTAAAAATAATTCCTCATTTATTTATTATGATTATCACTCCTTAATTACTCATCAATACTCCTCATATAATTCCTTTACCTTTTTATTAATTAATAATAATCCTCATTGGTTATTAATTAATCATTCCTTTTTTTTTACTGATAATAATAATTTATCATCATCATCATCATCATTATTGTTGTTATTATTATTATTATTATTATTACTCCCAATAATAATAATTCTCCATTTATTCTATTTAACTATTTCTCCATCATTATTTAAACCCCCAAGTATTATCTTTCTCCTTTAACTTAGTATTTTCATAAATAATCACATGGTCTCAAGGCTTAAACATTATTTTCATGCAAAAATGTTTTATTCTAATAAGACATACTTTATATTTAAATTTGGCCACAATATGTATATTCAATAGCAACACATACACACACATGTATATATATATTTAACTTGACTTGTCTTTGTAGTGATCCTGAAAACACTTACTCCCATTTATATATGTACGCACGTCTAACATCCTAAAACAAAATCCCCAAGTGGCGACATATACACCCATATATGTTAACTTAAGTTGTTCATCACTTTCCCCTTTCCCAAACACGTTGTATATATATATTATATATACCTGCATCCTTTCTTTTTCTTTGTTCCATGGCATAAACACACGATATCACACATACATATATTTTATATAACAGTAGAAATGATGACCGTAGCTTCTTTTTCTTCTTCATTCATCATATGACAGCAAACTCACATATATATTTATTCTCAAGGTTTCTTTTTCTTTCCACAGACCCACGGCTCGAACAGGGAAGAGTGTATGACAGCAAGGTATCTCTATTTACATTCACTCACTCACAGACCACAGTCCTATAATATGACTTGCGTAGACAGAGAAAAAAAACAAAACAAGCAGCAAACATAGGCATAACTTTGACTCAGTGTTTATTTCTTCTTTCCCTGGGCAGTCACGTTCTCATTATTATGTACACACACACACACTATTATAAGCACACTCACACAGGTCCAAAAACACGGCCTATGAGCTTTCGGCAATACAGAACCTAACGTTATCAGTTTTGTTTTTGGATTCAGTTTCAGCACTAGACTCACGTTTAGCTTTCGGTTTCAGTCTTAGCGTTTTGTTTTTCCTTCCTCAAACTAGGATAAAAAAGAACCAATGACAGCAATTAAATCCATCGTCCAGCATTTTTTCTTTGGCTTTCAGTTTTCGGTTTGCTTCAATATATATAGTTTCATTTCATTTCCGTTTTTCTTTTTTGTTAAATCTTGTGGTTTTTCTTCCTATGGTTTGACACTCATACTCGCATGGTAAATGACGGAAAACAGAAAGAAGAGGGACCCGACTCTTACCTTCGAAGATCAACCTTGAACGATGGAGAATGAAGTGCTGAACTTCCTCCCTGTTTCCGACAGCAAGGAACAGAGGAGAATCAGTTTCAGTTTCTCAACGATCTCTCTCTCTCTCTCTCTCTCTCTCTCTCTCTCTCTCTCTCTCTCTCTCTCGGACACTCTCAAACCTCACTCTCGGTCTCTCCCTCTCTTCCTTTCCTCAGTCTCTACGTTCTACTTTCTTTTTCTTCTGTTAGCTTTCTCACTCTCTCTCTGGCTGAAAGCTGTATGAAAACGTGGAACTGAGTTGAGGCATTGTTTAAATAGAAGCCCACGTCCAGTCAATGTCCAACGGTTTCACAGGCATGACCAGCAGTTATTAGGCGCATGGCTCGAGAGTTAAGGGAGTCTGAGTCTGCTGCACTGTTTTCGTGTCTGAGAGAGAACTGAGAAGGTCAACGACCTTGCGTGTACTGTAGAAGCCGAAAGCAAACTCTGGGCGTGTGTTTGCAGGCTTTACGTGACGGTGAGGAGGAGTGATCTGTTTCTTCTCTTTTCGGTGGGGCTGCTGATACAGATGATGGGTGTTTGCTGGAGGTGAAGTGGGCTGAAGAATACTTGGCTTCTGTTTTGTTGTTCTTGTCGGGTTTGAGCTGAGATTAAAGTCCATGACTAAAGCAATGGACTGAAAAAAAAACATGACTGTTCCTGCATTCATCCACCACGTCGGAACTGGAGAATGATAGCTGGTGATGATTCATTGTTGAATGGGTCTTCACGTGGCCATTCTTTTAATTGGTTGTTGGATGGGTTTATGTCGGATAGGACTTGGGCTATCGGCAATGGGCTCACAATTGATCACATTGGGTTTATTTATTTTTGCTGGTCCATCTGTTCATTTTTCATCCATTATTTTATCTAATTAATTTGGTTAATAATAAATCTAGGAAAATTTGGCAACTTAATCATAAATTTAGGCCTTATTATTCCTTACTTTTATTCTTTTTCCACAAAACAAATTAAGGAAAAATAGCCTAAATCCCAAACAATAATTATCATATATGATTAAGGCCAAATTTCATAATTTAATTCCATAACATATTAAATTTCAACTCCCAAAATTTGGGATGTTACACTCTACCTTCCTTCTTCGTCTCTCTCTTTTTCTCACTCTCACTCTTTCACTCTCAAACTTTGCTCTTGGTCTCTATTAGTCTCTTGGCAAAGAATGAATGAAAACGAATAAGGGAATATATATCTTGACTGAGAGATTTTTGAGTAGAGGGAGTATGGCTTGCTGAAGTTGTTGGCTTGAGAAGCATGGCTTTCTGTGCTTGCATGTGTTCAGCTGAAGGATGATTATCTTGAGGTGTTTGTGTGATCTTTTGATGATAAACTGCCTCTGTCTTTACGTGTCTGCTTTTATTTGTTGAAGATAAATGGCTGAACAATGAATCTGTTCTTGTTGGGCTGAAGAATGCAATGGATTGGGAGATATATGGGCTAATGATCCTACACGTATGGGCTGACAGAAATATGGATCAAGAAATCACGGGTACAAAAAAAGCTTTTAAGACTGGACAAAAGAGGCATCAGCAGACTGGACACGCGACCGGTCTTGTTCTAGCCGGTATTAAAAGTATATCTTTAAGACCGGACTTGAACCGGTCTTAAATAAACTCTTTGAAGACCAGACATTTAAAAACATCAGGTCTTAAAAGTGATACTAAATCTAACCAAAATATTTTTTTTGTCGGTCATAAAACTCAATTTTTAAGATCGGACAAAAATTTAACCGCTCTTAAAAGTTCTAATTTTTAAGATAAGACAAAAATAAATGCGCTCTAAAAAGTAGCGGCTTGTTAGACTGATGAATAATTATACGTGGTCTTAAAAGACTCGCTTTCAAAACTGAATGATTAATACGTCTGATCTTAAAGATTAACTTTTTAGACCAGTCATATTAAACCATCAGTCTTGTAAGACCAACTTTTAATACCGCACTAATATCAAATATGTCATCTGACCTTTAAGACCGCGCATTTAAGTAAATCCGAGTACATCCGGTCTTAAAAGTTGTCTTAAAGGTTCAACTTTTAAGATCAGCATTTTTGTTTTATCGGTCTAAATTTTCCTGAATTTTTCCCTGTTCTATTCTTATTGATCATATATATACACAAATCCATACCAGTCAATCCAGCACATAAAAGGGTTACTTTAAGCTACAAGCTATGAACAATTATGGATAAATTGAATGATCTATACATAAATCCATACCAGCTAATATAATCCAGCACAGAAAAGGCTACACTTTAAACTACAAACTATGAACAACTATGAATAAATTGAATTGGAAAAAAGAAGATCATAGAATACAAATATTATTGATCATGAGTTACAAATATAAATACAATAAGCTGTTACAATAAGATATACTACACTTAAATCAACATACATGCCCAATATTCATCACGCCTTCATCTGATTCCCATCTAACAACGTAACATCCTCTTTTATAACATCCATGCCCCTTTGGATCGGATCATAGCACCAAAATAAAACAAGAACAAACGTCATAGAGTTAGTGACATTGTTTAAAAACACGGATGGAATATAATAGTGTTAAAACCTTAAAGTTTTCAAAGATTTGTGCAGTTACCTTATGAATTGACTTTTTTATAAAGGGATATCCTCACATATCCCTTCTTGATGATCATTCATTATGCCGAGTTCATTATCTGCTTCATCTTCTTCGTTCATGTCCGACAGAACCCTTAAAAAAGGAGTATTGTCAGGAAGACCATAATTTGCATGACTTTCCTCATCAATATCGATGACCCTTTTTCCTTAGAGAGCTACAGACCACATTTTATTTACTTGATCGATGATATAAAAAACTTGTTTCGCCTGGTCTGCCATAATAAAAGGTTCATCTCCAAAACTTCTACTATTGACATCGACTAACGTAAATCCCAGTCGATCGATCTGAACACCATTGTTGACATTAACCCACTTACATTTGAAAATGGTAAATCTAATGAAGACATAGTCCACCTCCCAAATCTCTTCAATAACCCCATAATATGGCATGATTGCCAATTTAGGCTGCTTGTCTTTCGAACTGGAGAAGTGAATAGATTCAACCTCTAACATTACACCACTGTTCTGGACGGTGCTCCTATCATTTAGGGACTTCGTGTAAAATGTGTAACCGTTGATCACATACGAATTCCAACTTATGACATCAACCTCAGGACCACGTGCTAACCATTTCATTGTCTCAAAAACAGATTTCTCTCCCTTGACCTTTTGTTTGAACTAGTTTGCAAATGTTCTGTTATGCTCCCTAATCAACCTTTGTTCAGTCATTCGGGGATTTTCTTTCCTCACAACTTCTTTATGTGCAGTTATGCTAGCTTGAACTTCATCAACATTATTCAAGATGTATAAGTGGACTTGTGATAATTCATAAGGATCTACTCTCTTTACTGAGGCCCCTCGTCTACCTCTTTCAGCATGCTGATGTTTTGGAAGCCTGATATGTCTTACTTTGGCCAAATAATTTTGACAAAATTCTATGGCCTCTTCAAATACATACTTCTGAACAATTAATGCTTCTGGTCAGTATGCGTTCTTCACGTACCCTTTTAAGAATTTCATAGATCTTTCAATTGGGTACATCCTCTGTAAATGGACAGGGCCGCACAACTTGATCTCCCTCACTAGATAACCAATTAGATGAACCATGATGTCAAAAAATGAAGGAACAAAAAGCTTCTCAAGGTGGCACAAGATAAGATATCCTTCATTCTCTAATTCATCCAATTGTTCAATCTCGAACACTTTACTGCAAACAACATTGAAGAACAAACAAAGCCTAGTCAAAATGTGTCGAAGATCATACTCTATTATTCCTCGAATAGCTACTAGGAGTAGCTGTTGCATCAAGACATGACAATCATGAGACTTTTGGCCTACCAATTTCAAGTGCTTCATTGATACAAGCCTTTTAAAGTTTGAAGAATACCCCGACATAACTTTTGTGCCATGCAAACACTCACAAAAACTATGTTTCTCATCCTTAGACAAAGTATAAGAAGCCGGGGGACAATAAGTTCTGTTATCATATGGCTTTGGATGTAAGTCTTCACATATTCTCATTTCTTGCAAATCCAATCTTGCCTCCACACCATCATTTGTGCTACCTTGTATGTTGAGAAACGTGCCAACAATATTATCACATACATTCTTCTCCACATGCATGACATCAATACAGTGTCTCACATCAAGGTTGCGCCAATATGGAAGATCGAAGAATACTGTTCTTTTTTTTCCATATATTTGTGTCTTTTCTACCCTTTGCAGTCTTACCGAAGACGACACTTATATTTTTCACCTTTTCATACACTTGCTCCCCAGTTAATGCCACCGGAGCATCTTCATACTCTTGGCCACCAAGAAAGGCTTTCTTTAATCGACGATATGGGTGGCCCCGTCTAAGAAATCTTTATGTTCAAGATAAACCGTCTTTCTTCCATGTTGAAGTTGATGGTAGCGTGTGCCTTCTTCACAAACCGAACATGCTTTATGGCATTTTATACTATACCCTGACAAGTTCCCATATGCTGGGAAGTCATTTATAGTACAAAATATCATGGCTCTCATTTTCAAGACCTCCTTCTTGAAAGAGTCAAAAATATCAACACCTTCTTCCCACAACTCCTTCTAGTCTTCGATCAAGGGGTGAAGGAAAACATCAATGTCGTTTCCAGGTTGTTTTGGTCCCGAAATCAACATAGACAGCATGATGTACTTTTGTTTCATGCATAACATAGGAGATAAGTTGTAAATAATCAGGAGTATAGGCCAGGAACTATGTATGCTGCTAAGGCTTCCATATGGATTCATGTCATCCGTGCTAAGGGCAAGCCTAAGGTTCCTAGGTTCTTCGCCAAAGGTCAAAAATAATTGATCGATTTTCCTCCATTGAGAAGAATCGGCAGGATGTCGAATCCTTCCATCAGAAATCCCCTCATCTGCATGCCACCTCAAATTTTTTGCATAATTTTCATTAGTAAACAACTGCTTGAACCTTGGTATGATTGGAAGATATCACAACACTTTTGCAGGCCCCTTATTTGACTTGTACCTTGGGGTTTCACATATCGGACAATTCAGCTTCTCTTCGAACTCGTTCCTATACAACATGCAATCATTCAAGCATGCGTGGATCTTTTTGTACTCCATCCCCAGTAGACAAAGTATTTTCTTAGCATTATAGTATCGGTAAGGCAATACATTATCATCTGGAAGCATGTCCTTAAAAGCCTCAAGCATTTCAGAAAAACTCTTGTTGCTCCATCCATGATGTGCCTTCAAGCTGACCAATTTCAATACAGTGTTCAACAGTTGGTATTTTTTACACCCATGGTATAGTGGGGTCTCTGCATCACTGCACATATTACCATATGCATGTGATTGATGAAAAGCCTCTTCTCCTACATCACAAATAATGTCCTTTATGCGATCATCCATATCCATGTCATTATCATCAGAGGCCACTTCTCCATGTTGAGATCCACTTGGCAATTTTTCACCATGCTATACCCATACTGTGTAAGTCTTACAAAATCCTTGACAAATTAAATGTGTGTGTATAACTTCAGGACTTAGTCGCCTTTCATTAAAATATCGTACACAAGGGCAATAAAACTTCCCACTATCATCATGGGCGTTTTGTTTAGCAAATTCTATAAATTCCCTAACCCCATTATGATATTCAACACTCGTCTGTAAACCATTTATCCAACTGCGATCCATAGTAGAATTCCTATAGACGGAAAGATTTAACATACATAATCTGTAAAAACTGAAACTTGCATATAAAATAAGCCAACTACAAATGCGTATATAAGCTAAATGTCGATTCTGTCTTATGGTCATAAATGTATCACATTGAATCAAGAAGCAAAATAAATGTATGACGAGGAAATTAAATGCATCGCAAGTAGGTCTTGTGGACTCACCTGTAGCATATAAGGTCAAATGCATTTGCTGAGTCTCTCTTCTCCTGCCACGAATGTTAATGTTGCAGACAGTAAGAGTAACTTGAAAACACTTGTTGGTCAGTTGGGTAGGTCCTAAAAGAAGATTTCATCGATTTTGGTCAACCCATGAAAAACCCAGAACGATAAGTAGGAAAATCATACAGTTATATAGCTGAAACAATTCGTACAGCTTAGTCTTTAGACGTTGAGCTAAGGAACTAGAAAGTTGTTGTTGAGAGAGCAACACAAAGCAGCGACAAAGCAACATACAAACACTGGAGACAAAACCTGAGTAATCACTTTCGGCACGACGGGAGAATTTCATACAGGGAAATTTAATTTTTCCGCGCGAGTGAGAGATTTATTATTTGGGATATTATTAAGACCGATCATTTTAAAGGAATACGGTCCTAAAGACATATTTAAATTATATTTAAATTTTTAAGACCGAAGTTTTATAAAACTGCGGTTCTAAAATTAATTTAATTTTAAATTTATATTGAAAATTTTAAGACCGGAGGTTAATAATATTGCGGTCATAAAATTCATTTAATTTTGAACCACATGCGGTCTTAAAAGTCAAATACTTTTTAATTTTAAAACGAAAGATTTCAGCAGCAACTGAATGAAAATAAAGAACACTGGAGATTGGAGAATAAGCTTTTTCTTTAATGGAAAAAATAAAATATAAGCTTAGTTCTTATTAATTTTTAGATTACTATGACAATACGCAAGTACAAAAAGAAAATAAGAACAACAAACTAAAAATTAACAAAAAACAAGCTTATAATGTTACTAAAAATCCTAATGCTTATTATCAGCTAATGTCTTGGAGATATCGGCTCCAGCAGCAACAATTTCGCATTGGATATTAGCAATTTCCTGTATTATGCGCATCAGTTTCACTTCATCATCATCATCCGTGGGAGCGTTGGGACCAGGAGGTTGGAGAGGGGGAGAGGGAACCTCTTCATGGTCTGAAGGCTGGAGGGGGTTGTTAACCTCTTCATCATCCGAAATAACAATGGGTCCAAAGACCCGTGACTCCTCCGTCGGAATGGAACACACTGGAAGAGAACCCACGAGAGATCTGGCGTGGGCACGAGCTTCAAGAGTACCCCTATGAGGGGTTATCTTGTATCTAACCATTGTTTGAGCAATTGGGGAAGGAGGGGCAGAGAGCTATGTAGTGTGGAGTTACAAGGTAATGAGGACTTAAGAAGAACAGAGAGGAAGCGTGAGGAGGATAATAAAAGCAGGACAGCAGGAGTTAATACGCAAAAGTGTATTAAGACTGTCATATCACATATCCACGTTCCTAAAAGTCTATTATTTATTATTTCATTAAATTATCTTTAGGACCGATCGTTTATATAATACCCGGTCCTAAAAGTCTTTTATTTTTTTTTCCATTCAATTACATTTAAGATCGGTCATTTATATTATAACCGGTCCAAAAAGTTTTTTAATTTTTTTTTAAAAATAATACATTTAAGAACGAATCTCTTATAATATTCAATATTAAAAGTTCATTATTTTCAAATGAGAGACAACAGTATCTTTACACTTTGTTCAAATGAATGATTCAGAGTCTCTTCGGCTACCAGATAAACTTCTCAACTAGGCGTCTCCTCATATTCTGATGAACTATGCGTCTCCTCGTAAACGTTTCCCGTGTTTCACATTCTTCAGGATGGCTTCTCTATTTAAACTCATTGTTACTTTACTTTCTTCACATTATTCTCAATCACTTCTTCTACAACCTCTACCGTAATGGCCACTCCACCACCACCAGGTGTGCCTAATCACCGTCCTCCCTCCACCACCACCACCAGGTATGCCCAACCATCGCCCTCCCCTCCACCCCAACAGCCACCTCCGTACTCTCCTCCGCTGCCTCCAAACCCCTCCGCCCGACAGATGATGTAGCACCTCCTGGTCCGCGTCACTCATATAGACCGACGCATGAGCCAAATGTTTCATGTCTATCACGCCGTCATCAACAAGCCGAACATGTTACTTGACGCCAATGACGTCGAGTACAATCTCTCTAATGACGACGTCTTCGACCTCTCCTCCGATCCCTCCCTCCCCTCTGACAACGATCGGGGGGGGGATTAAATATTTTTATGTTTTTTTATATGTTTTTTTTGTTTGTACTATTCCTACCCCACAACGGGTAGGAAAATAGATATGATAAATAATTTTTTTCCCATATTCGATTGTCTATTCGTATATCCTTTTGTTATCTCGATTTTGTTTCAGACAAAAAAGAAACAAACAAAACCATAACTAAAATGTTTCAGACAAAATTCATAGAATACAATTAACAACATACAAAACAAAACGGAAAAAAAGACAACTTTTACCTTTTAAGAATAAAAACAAACAAAACCATAACTGAAATGTTTCAGACAAAATTCACAGAATACAGTTAACAACATTGAAAACAAAACGGAAAAAAGACAACTTTTATCTTTTAAGAATAACAACAAACACAGTGACAACTCTTCTCAAGGTTGGACCACCGTTGCCGTCAGTTTTACCACACCCAGAGTTGAAAATTTTCATTATCTTACATCTTTTCCGATAATGCTCTTCAACTTCTGGAGAGGTAAAACTGATGACAATGAGGGTCCTGAGCTTGAACAGAACGCCAGAAACTTGAAATGTTCTTGAGCCCTAATTATTTGTCTTAAAAATGAGTTATCATTTCTATTTAAAGGAAGACTATTAAGACCGCAAATTTAACAAATAGACAGTCTTAAATATATAGTCATATTTAATTTATAATTATTGAAGACTTTTAGGACCAAATATTATATAAATAAGCAATCTTAAAAGTGTTGCTATTTTTTATGAGACTTTTAAGACCGACGATATAACAAACATACGGTCCTAAAATCTAGTCTTTTTTTTTTTAAAAAAAAACAAAGACCTTTAAGAGCGTCTCTTTATTAAATATGCGTTCCTAAAAGTGTCGCCATATTTATGAGACTTTTAATACCGGAGATGTATCATACATACAGTCCTAAAATCTAGGCTTATTTTTTTTTTTAAAAAAACAAAGATCTTTAAGACTGTCTCTTTAATAAATATGTGTTCCTAAAAGTGTCGTCACTTTTTTTAAGACTTTTAAGACCAGAGATATATCAAACATACGGTCTTAAAATCAAGGTTTTTTTAAAAAAAAAACAAAGACCTTCAGGACCATCTCTTTAATAAATATGCGGTCCTAAAAGTCGTGAATACCTTTCAGAATCTCTTACTGCTGTTTACAACTCTCCAAAACTCAAATCTCAAGCAATATCCACCATTCAATACGTTCAGAAAACCAAAATTACGCAAGCTAAGAAAATTGTTCAAAAAATAAACAAATTTATTATATATTGAATTATACAAATTGTAAAATTGTTCATTTATAGAATGAATTTACAAATTAATGTAGTACTGTAATTACAATTGTTGCTCTACAAGCATATATTTACAAATGAATTAGTACTGTGATTGTTGTATTTACTGTAAGATGTCAATAACATGTTAACAAAACACACTGCATATATGGTCCACCTCATCATCAGGAAAAAGAAGTCTCAAAGGCAAACCTTTGTAACATCAAAGAAAGAAACTGAATTAATTCACGTGCATATTTCATATGTAAAATTAAGCCAGAAACTGAATTCAGCCATGATATGTAACATCAAATGCATTTACCTTTACAGTGAGTTTATTACTTGGTTGAGTGATAATATCATACATGTGTTTCATTATGTACATGCCACATAAGTTGGATCCGATTGGTTGCCGACAGGTTTGAAAAGGACAAGAAATATATATAAGATCGAGCATATATAGCTTACTGACCAACTTCACAAGGTAATGTGCCAGTGTCCAAATATGTACTAACCTTTGGTGTGAGCCATTTAGGATTTTTCCCTCACTTTTTGTTGAACTGGTTTTGGAAGGTCCTCATGGCACTATCATCAAAATCACAAATTTATCAATAATGTTCGCTGAAAATTCACATCAGAGATTTCTGACAAGAGAATCAAAATGACATGCTTACTTGTTGATGATATGCTTCAACAAAACCCCTGGTTTGTCGTGAGTGGAGCATAAGAATAACACCATATTCGAGTCCATGCACAAGACGAGCAACTGCCAGTGATTGTTGAAAATTCACAGCAGTAAAGTACTCAGTGATATATTATGCAGAATTAAGTGAATTGCAACAAGAGATCGATTGTGATATATACCTATGGTGATATGGAAACAAGTACACCTTCCTTCTCACTTCACACAACCTCTTTGATATGTACTCCTGTCTTTCTTCCTTGGGGGTTGTGCTTGCATATACTGAGCACAAGAATTCAAAATCATTGATTCTGCCCTGTTGCTCCAAATCATGATGCATGAACCTACAAAATTATTATATATGTATGTGTGTCTAAATGGTTCATTTAAATTATGTATTCATAAAAGAAGATACTTACTTCACAAACATTTGAACAACTGCTGATGTAAGCTCTAGTCCAGGAAGCAACAGGGACTTTATATCAACGGTGTCAAAGAAAACCGGTTGAGGGTCATGAGGAACCCCTACCACTTCATTGATATCCCACGTTTGTAATCTAAATTCTCCTTTAAATACCATTTGGGATATTTTATCTTTGGCCCCCAACCCAGCAGTAGGGGATGCAGCTTTAGGAGGGGGTACAACTTTATTAAGTGGCGATAGAGATTGAGGAGGGGATGCAACTTTATTATGAGAAGATGGAGATTGAGGAGGGGATTGAACTGGAGGAGGGGATGAAGCATCAGGAGGAGTATAGACATTTACAAGCTTCACTGACCAAGAGATGAAAGTTCTCTTGACATCACTCACACGCTTCAGTTGATCGGTTGGGAGAGGGAGAGATGTATCGATGATCACCTCTTCAACTAACACTCTGACTTCATCATCAGCCATTTGTTTGTGGTGTACAGTGGATCCCAAGTTGTGGACAGTCCCTTTAGCAATTAATTGTCTAGTTGGTTCTGCCATGTATAGGTCACAAAGTTGCTCTGACTGTCCAACAATGCAGCTCCCTCTGGTGCTCTGCTGCACAGGTGTAGGTGTATGTGTGAAGGGAACACTGGTCTCTGGCCGAGAGCAAATAAGCTTCTTCATCTCCATCATTTCCTCCTTTATTTGCCTCATTTGGGCTTCAAACATCTCTTTCAATGCACGTTTTTTGGCTGCTGCCTCATCATTTAATTGCCTAACCGTTTGGCCCATCTCCTCCCAGGTAAGCATACTTTGCCTAAGGCGTTTGGTTTTACCAAAATATTCTTTTAGGCCTACCCGTCCTCCGATACCCCTTACTCGCCCCGAGGGATCCAGTTTTCCAGTCACAACAGTCAGAATATCATTCCTCCCGCCCGACACAAAAGATCCCTCTGCTTCTTTCTTTTTAAGATATTCCTGTAAGATACAGATAATGAGAAGCTTAGTAATGAAACATGTTTAGTAACTAAAAAATAACAATAATGATACTTACAATTCTCTCAGCAACTATACGAGTTTGTTCACTCATGTAGGCGCCTTTTTTTGGTCGCTGAATATACAACCACAAATCCTCGGGACGTATTAGGGATGCCTGCTGATCAACTATAGCAGAAGGATTGGATTCAACTTCTTCTTCCAATCTCTTCCGCTTGGCCTTCATCATTTCTTTTTTGGCCTTTGCATATCCGCCGCAAGAAGCCCTATGCAGGCAATCATTCTTTCTCCCTATCTCCTGTGCTTGTTCCCTTCTTCTCTGTGAATCAGAATTGAAAACAACTATTAATTATGAATTCAAGCCATCTCGCTAAAAGAAATTAGAGAACTTCCGCTTCATATGAACCTCAAACACTAGTTAAATTCACTTCATCAAGTTTCAATATTTTATTTAAGGAAGATGTAGAATTGTATAGAACTAACATACTAACTTACTAATAGCAATGTCTAACCACTACCTACTATAATAGAACTAGTTAAGAATATAATAACGGTTAACATATAAGACATGCATATAACTAAGACATGTTCCTCTGATGAAGGACAAAGGATGGAAATATATACTTCTATTCATATATTAAACCATCTAACTAACAGGATTAGATGAACACAATAACATTCACATATCCGCACAGGTTAATAAGCAAACAAAAAGGGCAAACAAAACTAAATCTGAACTCACCAAAGCTTTAGTAGTGGTTCGAAGCAAAACAAATTATTGCCAAGTGTCTTGATCAATATATGTGTACTTGTCCCAAGGATTGTGTGCAGGCGAAACCTCGGCCGATCAGCACAATAAGACAATGTCTTGGCTTTCAACTTCTCAGAGTCAGGGACAGTGTATGAAAGCCGGATAGTGTCCCAAATAGGATCCTTCACTATGCATTGCTGCGTGCCATATAGTTGACAAAACTATTATATTCGTGTTTATTCAGGCCGAAAGGTTCCAACCTGTCATTAAACTAAATCTCGATCTTTGACCTAACGTTCCATTTTACGAACACGTTGCTCATTCATGTGCCACTTCTACCACAGCGTTCAGGGCGATCACAAGGCTCATTTTGAGAAGAAGAGGGTTGGTTCTGGCTCACACCAGTAACATCAGTAACTAGCATTGACTGAACAGGGAGAGAATGGTTTTCTCCGTTCATTTTCGAGAAAAAAAGAGAATGGTGGTGCGAAGGAGTAATGCCTAAGAAAGTGAGAGAGTAACATAGGATGGTGGTGGTTGGCGAGGAATAGACGTAATGTAGCAAGAAATGGGGTTTCGCAAAGAGAACAAGGGTTTCAGAGCTCAGACAGATAAACGTAAGTCGTAAGTAAGGTTTCACAGGAAGAAGTAGATGTTTCCATTTTTAAGACTTGAGTAACTAAAACGACGGTCTTAAAGGTTAACATTTAAGACCGTCCGTTATTTATGTCCGCTCTTAAAAGTAATAAACTATTATTTTATATTTTTTCATTATTTAGTACTGGGTACAAGTTACATCCGCTCTTAAAAGTATTACCTTTAAGACTGTCATTTATATATGTCTAGTCTTAAAAGTTTTATACGATTATATTTAAATATTTCCTTATTATTCTTGACCGTAGAAAATATAAGTCGGTGATGTACGAGTTTTCTCTATAATGCAATCCATATTTTAATTTTTTTTAACATTTTTAAGAGCGGTTGGTTATTTTAAGTGGCTTGAATATTATATTTAAGAATTTATACGTTAAAAGAAGTTCTTTATATTTACAAAATTGCCACCGGTCATATCTTTAAGACTGGTGCCTCGAAACTCCGCTGTAAATTAGGCGATCTTAAAAATTGATGCGGGTGAAGAAGTTTTTTATATTTACAAAATTGTCACCGGTCATTTCTTTAAGACCGTGGTGTTGATAATCCGCTGTAAATAAGGCGGTCTTAAAACACTTTTTTGCACTAGTGAATATATGGTGTTGTTGTGACAACTTAGCTTAAATGAATGATAATATAATAGAAATATTTGGTTTGTTGACATATCTATCTATCTATATATATTGGTTGCTTCTCATGATCACGTGGTAGTTATGGTTATGAGGAAAATAATAATAATAATAATAATAATAATGGATTGTATTTATTTTTTTTATTTAATTGGATAAAATAAATCCTATAATTCTTTTCCCAAAAAAATTTTCACGGAAATTAGGCATTAACTTCCAATAATTATTTTATCCCAAAAATTATTCCTTCCAAATATTCTTTGACTTTATTCTTTCCTCAATTAATTTATTTTGTTCATAAAATATCATCTCCAAAATATTTTGGCCAAAATTTATTTCCTAATAATTCCTTAATTTCGGAAAAATATGCCTTAATTTCAAATTCTAAATTTTAAAATTCCTTAGGATCAAATTTTCCATAATAAATCCTTAATTCCCAAAATCCAAAATTTTGGATGTTACATGAAGTATTTCCCTTAGTTTCTTATTGACTTCAGAGTATTTCCCTTGAGCATTTGTGTTGGCATTTTCTGATATTATCAGTTCGTTTGCAAGTGAATGAAAAGGATGGGAATGAATGGAACAAGAAATATGTTAAAAGGATGGAGAGAGAGACCCAAAGAAAGGAAAAGGCGTTAAATAAGTGAAATGGATTTTTATCCAAAAAAAAAAAAAATGAAAGGTTTGTAATCTTGCTCCCTACTTCCTGTTACTTCCATTCTCTCCCCTTATTCCCATTCCTTCTGTTTTCATTTTAGAATGGTCGGTCAATCAAAGAACACGTTATGACAGTGTCCTCTTTGTATTTCTGCAGGCTTCTTTAGTTTCTGGCAAATAGGTTAGGGCCTAGCTATAGAGGAGACTATTAGCATGAGAAGTTATAATGCTCTCTTGCACAACTCAAGAGACCTTTGATTTCTCGCAAGACGTCAGGTAAGCCTTTCCTTTTGATTTCGCGTCAGAAGTGATCAGCCATATATGACTCTGCTTTATGATTGTCTTGCTTATACATCAATAGTGCACATACACTTGCACATACACTTGTAATTTCTTCTGAGTGCTTTTCACAATTCTTTTTTAATTGCATATGAAAACGAACCCCAGTTGTGTACACACGTAATTCTGTAATCAAAATTTCCTTTTCCACCGAAAAAAACTGAATGATGGCCAAAATCAGCATGCTAGATTCATAGTGCACACTATTAGAATATAAAAATTCGGTATTGGGTATAAGGTACTTAATAAAAAAAAGTAAATAATGTGATTCTGCCCAGCAAAAGCGTCAACTGCTATAAGAAGATATAAGATGATTAATAATATATTGTAAAAGGAAAAAATGATGCAGAAACTTGCCAGAAAAATTAATCACATTCTGTAATAAACAAATATTATCCCAAGGTTATGACTGTGTGTAAAGCTATCCTGGTGTGAAGAATATATACATGGAATAGGAAACTGTTTTCTGAAACTGGAGAAAGATGTGCGGGTGCGGTTTGAATTTATATAAACAAATGTGAAGTTGACTCATAATATTAATTGGTACATCTGATCATCTGACAACAAGATTCTTAGGGTTACAGAATCATAAAATAACACTTCATAGCATTTAAGGAAAGGAACCTAATTCTCTAACAACCCAACTTTAGAAAAAATAATAAATATCTTCATCTTCCCTTGTGGCCTCCAACTTTATAAAAGTTTTTGGTGTATGCTTTCCTGTTTCATGATATCTGATGCCTCCAACTTTATAGAAGTTTTTGGTGTATGCTTTCCTGTTTCATGATATCTGATGAAGATATTTTGGTACAGAAATATAATAGTAGAAGGCTCAACACTGAACAAAGCGGAATGCATCATGCATCATCTTTTAAGTGCTATATCTTATAGACAACAACAGGCTTGTGAAAACATCACCAATCAAAAATCAAAATATATACGAAATGTATGGGAATGACACCCAACTCTTAATTATGAATAAAATGATTACAAAATGAAGATTATCTATATCAATGTCAAAGGGTTGACTTTTTTAACGCAAAGTCAAATATGTCTTGGCTACTGCTAATTAGGCAATGATGCACAGTTTAATACTGAATCACTATAAAATAGAATCTGGACTCAGGAGTGAGCGCCAGTTTGATACATATATTCAAAAAAAGAATAATATGAAAATCCCACACCCCAAAATCGACTTGAAATCCGATCATCCAACATTTTAATAACTTTAGATACATATCCACTTGAAGGGAAAATTTTGTGATACGTATGCTTCTCATGAGTTATGAGATGTGCAGCTAGTAATTCATTAGTTCTTTTTCCCCTTGACTAGAATGAAGGAAACTGGAAAGGAATAAAAATTATGAATATAAGCAACTATTAACAGAGGAGAGAAGGGTTGGAGGAATGATAGTGGGTTTTTTGGCCTTTAGATCCTTCAGGTTGTTTGTATTTGTGACTTAAAATTGTTTTTATTGTTTAAACTCTTATAATCACTTGTCTGCAAATGTTTGTTTGCTTTCTTGCAGAATTTGAGTTTGCCCCATCTAATCCATTTTGAGAAAATTTACAGGGAGTGCTCTTGCAATTTACATATTTTGATTATTACCAAATTTTATGAATGGCACAAAGGCCAAAAGGGATAGGCGGAACTTATTTGCTAAATAAAGTAAGATCTTTATACTTAACAATTTACTTGTGTTTTTATGCAGCTTTAGTTGCTTGATAGCTCCGTACGAGATAGAATAGAAAATATCTTGCTGTCTTCTGCTTTGTGTGCTATTGTAGAAAGATCCTTAGGGTCATGGAATCATAAAATAGGATATAGTAGAAAAATATGTGTCTTCACCTTAACTTGCGGCCTTCAACTTTGTAAAAGTTACTGGTATATGCTTACCTGGTTCATGATATCTAATGAAGATGCTTTGGTGCAGAAACATGATAGTATAAGTATTTGAGGGTCCCATTTGTTAAGTTCATGGCAACAAAAAATGAAAAGCAGACATGTAAAAGTGGGCAGCAATATTGAATGTCTTATTTAATATACTAAAAAGGAAAGCATTCTGCAAAGGGCTACCATTGATTAAATAAAGTTCATAGTTGTATATATGCTTGGGTAATTTCATTCTTTCATAACAAAACCTTCAAGCTAAATATAAATTATTTGCCTATTTACATAACATAGGAGAGGTACGGAACCTTACAGCTGCATATAACAAAGGAGAGTCAAAAAAACTTACACAATGAACATGTTAAATGACTACGAAATTAAACATCATGTCTGTTTTTATACCTATTGGTTCCCTATGGTAGTCCTATGCAATAGTTGTCCCTATAAAAATTAAGCATTTTTATACCTATGCAATAGTTGTATAAAAAGTAATGTGAGTTCACTGTCACAAGGAGTTTTTATCTTCTCTAATTGATTCTTTCAAATCTTGGACTCATTGTCTGTTTTTGACAGCTTATAGTTGTCCCTATAAAAATTAAGCATTTTTATCATGTCTGTTTTGACAGCTTATTGTGCTATTCTTGGACTTAAATAATTAAATGGACGGGCTAATGGAAGATTGTGCTATTCTTGGACTTAAACTATTAATTATGCTTCATAGGTGCTTAATTCTGCTCTTCTTGGACTTAAACTCTTAATTATATATGCTTTTCAGCTTTTGTAGCATAAAAAGAAACATGAATATGATTGCTTCTGAATATCAAGTTGTAGAATTGTTATATCACCAGTAGTTTTGGAAGAAAGAAAAGAGGAATAGTTTTGACCATTCATACTTCACAATTATTACTTATTACTTGAACAAAAAAACTAAGGAGATATTGTGTGTGTGTGTGTAAATGGAAAGGAAGCAGGGGAAAGCGAATGTATTAACCTTTTTCTTTAAAAAAAATTTTATATGCCCTCCCTATTATGCCCCTCATGTACACAGTATCCTCTAGGTGCTGCAAGTGAATGCCATGGGATGAGAGTCAGATAGAAGAAGCAAGAGGAATAACAGGAGAGAAGCTTAATAATGGAGGATTGGGAAAAACGTCAAACCTCATTGTGGTCATGATTTAGTATGGGAGTGTTTGTCATTGGAGAGAAGGCAAAAACAGGAATTCCTTTCGGTCTAACATATCGAGCATCAGTTGATGAAGCAAGAATTTCAGGCTTTGCAAGCTTTCCTCCAGCTGATGTGATGACTTGCTCGAAAACTAACCACCATGGATTCAAATCATCAGTTTGTGTCATCATGGGGCATCCCATGTTGTCTAGGGGGTCCTTTATCTTCTATCTGCCATTTATCAAATGCACTCAATGTATCAGCCATTTTCCAGATCTTTGGTTGCCCACTGATAGGCAATAAATTAAAAGCAAAGACAATAGTCAGAGTCTCAAAAATTTCCCATTCTATATGATGGTGTGTCTTATTAATGCTTCCACTGTAACATGCTGAGTTCTAAGTGTAGTTTCTTAGTTTTATTCCCACGATCATAATCTTCAAGCATGATTCACCTATGTTTATAACGAGTTCCTGATGTTCATTATCTTGATTAAAAGCTCATGAAATTAGAGCTGCTTCCAAAGTTGCTTCCAAAGTTGTTAGATTTCAAATTAGAGCTGTTTTATTTTGATAACTTATTGATTCTTAAACTCTTATTACACCCTGCATTTATGTAGGTGGAAGTTTATATCAAAAAAAATTGTCTAACACCCCCCCAAAAAAAAAACCATGCATAAAAGCTATGAATATTTTTGTGGCTTTAGTTGATTATTAAACCCTCCTAGTTATGTTTTTGTTATGCAGTAGTAGGATTGCTTTTGTTCCGTTTTTTCTAGTTACAGATAGAAAACAGAAGAGAATATGATGTATAATGACGCACTGCTTGAATATGCAGTGAGGTCTCTTATATATAGGCAGTCATACAACATTCCTGAAGAATATTTACAGTTACATGGGAAATAGCAGAGCCTATAGGAGAATAACACGTATACACAGAGGCAGCCTGTGAAATACAATCCAGGATCCACCATAGAGCAATACTAACTAACTATCGGGACCACTACGACCACCACACTAATCATAAACTAATCATACATCATTATTTGTTTTAATTCTCCTCCTCAAACGAGAGGGTACCACTACCAAACCGAGTTTGTCTTTGAAATATTCAAATTGAGACTGAGTGAGAGGTTTTGTAAGGCAATCTGCAAGTTGTTGAGGAGAAGGAACATATCTTATATCAATCAGACTAGAGAGAACTAAATCACGAATGAAATGTATATCCACCTCAATATGTTTACTTCTAGCATGTTGTACCGGATTTGCAGCCAAGGCTTTCGCACTTAAGTTATCATACCAGATTATGGAGGGTCTTTTCAGAAACAATCCTAGCTCAAATAACAACGAATTAAGCCATTTTAATTCAGCGAAGCCATCAGCTAAGGACCTATACTCTGATTTAGCATTTGACCTTGAGACCACTTTCTGTTTTCTAGATGACCAGGAGACAAGATTGTTATTGAGAAAAACACATATTCCTCCAACTGACCTCCTATCATCCAAATCACAGGCCCAATAAGCATCTATGTATGTTATCAACTGTGGCTAGAAACTATTAAATGACTTGATGTGCAAGCCAAAATCACAAGTACCCTTAAGATACCTAAATACCCTTTTAACTGCTTGAAAGTGAATAGTTCGTGGCTGAGACAAAAACTGGCTGAGTTTGTTAACAGCATAGGATATATCTGCCCTAGTTGTTGTAAGATATTGCAAAGACCTTATTGCTTGTCTATATTCAGTAGGATTTTATAAAAGTTCTCCATCTAAAGCTGAAATGGTTCTACCATTGACCATATGGGTCGGCACAGACGCACAGCCAGACATACCAAACCTCTCTAGCAAATCTAGAACATACTTAGCTTGACAAAAGAAGATACCCTGTGCATCCCGATACACTTCCAGCCCTAGAAAATAATAAAGAGGTCCCAAGTCTTTTAATGAAAAAGTAAGATTCAGTTGTTTTATGAACTTTTCAACAATCACTGTATGATTCCTAATCACCAGAATGTCATCGATGTAAATCAAGATAAAAATAGTGAGATCATGCATTTGCAACATGAATAATGAAGTGTCACTAGCTATATTGTGAAATCCACAATCCAAAAGGGTGTACCTTAACCAATCAAACCGGGCCCTTGGAGCTTGCCGAAGACCATAGATACCTTTCACCAGCTTGCATACGTGCTTAGGTCATTGAGGGTCAACGAATTTCTAGTTCGCGCATGTATACATCTTATTTGAGAAATCCATTCAGAAAAGCGTTCTTTACATCAAGTTGCCGAATTTCCTACTGAAAAGTTACGGCAATCGCCAAAATTACTCGTATTGTAGTGGATTTGATAACAGGGCTGAAAGTTTCACTGAAATCAACACCAGGAACTTGTTGAAACCCCTTGGCAACTAGCCTTGCCTTGTGTTTGAGAATGGTTCCATCGGCTCTAAACTTTGTTTTGTAAACCCATCGATTATCGATCAACTTCTGGTTTGTATAGGGAACCAGGATCCAGGTTTGATTTCGGAGCAAGGCTTCAAACTCTTCTTGCATCGCTTTCAGCCAAGGTGGAGATGAAATTGCTTCTCGAACTGATGATGGTGTACCTCCTGCATCAGATTGCAGTGACGAGAGTGACTGAGTCTTGCATCGCTGAGAAGAAACGTGTAGACGAGAAGGAGCAATTAGGGATCCGATATAAGGATGATTGGGCTTTACTTTTCCGGACTTGGACCGGGTTATCATGTGATGGGGAATATGAATGCTGGGCTCGATAGTATGAGAAGTTTGTTCACGTGGACTAGACTCAGGTTGCTCTTCGGCAACATTCCCATATTTTGGTGATGATACTTCCGATTAACCATTAGAAACATCATGAGAAGAAATGTTGTCATTGATCACTTCTCCAAGAATTGAGCTAAACCTTGTCTGAATAATCATTGGAACTGCATTCGGCTCATTTATTGAATTAATAGACCGATGCAAGAAACCTGTGCGAAAGGGAAAAGAATTAGAATCAAACATGACATGTCGCGAGATGAACACTACCTGTTGAGCTTAAACATTTATGGCCCTTTTGCTGAGAAGCCACACCGATGTACACACACTTTTGACTGTGAAATTGAAACTTGTGTGCATTGTATGGTTTTAAACATGGGTAGCAAGCACATCCAAAACTATGTAGACTCTTATAATCCGGCTCTGTTTCTGTAAGTTGAAACAGAGGAGAATTATGATTCAGTACTGGCGACGGAAGTCGATTTATAATGAACACTGCCTGTTGGAAAGAGTCAACCCAGTAGCTAAGAGGCATACCAGCATAGGCAAGCAACGTTAGACCTACTTCAACTATGTGTCGATGCTTGCGTTCTGCTCGACCATTTTGGACAGAAGTATATGGACACGTATAGCGCATGTTTATACCTGCTTCATGTGCTATAGGAATGAAGGGCTTGTACTCAGTTCCATTATCACACTGTAGAGCTTTTATCTTGCTATCAAATTGATTTTCAATCAAGGCTTTAAAATGTTTAAACGCATTAATAGCAGCACCTTTATGTTTTAACGGATATATCCAAGTGTACCTGCTAAAATCATCCACAAAATGAATGTAGAAGCGGTGACCGCCATGTGATCAAACAGGGGATGGTCCCTACAAATCAGTGTGAATCAAATCTAATGGATAACTAGCTTGAGAATTAGAATGCAAAAATGGCAAAAATTTTGATTTCCCTAACTGACAAGCTTTGCATACATGTTCACTGTCAAACTGATATTCAACTTTTTCATTACAATTATTCAATACTTGATGTAAAACTTTAGTACTAGGGTGTCCTAACAAATGATGCCATTTTAGAAATTGAGTACTGGGAGAGTTGATCGAGCCTGCCATTAGAGCCTGTGGTCGTCCTTCAATTCTTTTTTCCTTCAACCGATACATTCCTTCCTTTGGAGTTCCTTGGATTAGAAGATCCCCTGTCATTGAATCCCTCACATCACAGCCATTGTTAGTGAAATGCACAACAACATTATTGTCACTGATTAACCTATTAACACTCATTAAACTCTTAGTAGCTGCAGGGACGTATAACACATCTTTGAGAATCAATTGAGATTTATCACATGGTATAGTGGTGGATCCAACACCTAAGATTGGACTTTTATCACCTGTACATGTAGTGAGGTAACGATGCTTACCATCAGAATTGAGATCATCCAGTTGCTCAAGGTGTGGAGTCACGTGGTAATTGGCTCCACTATCGACATACCAGGCTGGATCTGCGATGGTGTATGGACTGGCATAATGGGCTTGAGGCCCATTGTAGAAGCTTGGTTGTGATCCACTGTTTTCACGGTAGCAACAGGTCGCCAGCATGTGACCTGGCCTTTGACAGTGAATGCAGTAAGGACGACATCCACCACCTCGACATTGACCGCCGTGATAACGTCCTCCTCCGCCTCGAGAGCCACAGAAATTGACTCGCTAGTTGCCACGTCCAGGAACAGAGTCATGTTGTTTGTCAGTATCACTTCGTTAAGCTACTGCAACATTAGCAGCAGGCTGGATGGCGATATTGGAGAAATGATTAAGCTGATCTAATCTTGTCTCAAAAGATAATAGTGCAGCTTGCGTATCAACCTATGATAAATCAAGTTTATCAACCAGTTTGACCATGATAGCGTTATACTCTGTGTCGAGGCCATTCAACATGTGAAGGATGAGGTCATCGACAACAATAGGAGCTCCGGCAAGGGCGAGTTCATCGGACAAATTCTTCATTTTGTTTAAGTATTTCTCCATCTTCATTGAGTTTTTACGAGTATTGTGCAACTCATTCTTCAGAACCATTATACATGCCTTAGTTGAGGCACAGGTTAGTTCTCTGGCTTCCATCCATAACTCCAAAGCAGTCTTGCAATGAAGAAGTTGAACACCGACATCCTGATTTATGGTGTTGCATAACCACCCCACCAACATCCGGTCTACTAAGTACCACTCTATATACTCAAGATTGGGTCTGGTTCCACCGAATGTACCAAAAAGAAGTTTCGCAGGGGCAGCGAGCGATCTGTCAATGTGGGCCTCGAGCTGGTTTCCTTCAATTTAGGGAAGGACGATGGATTCCCAGACCAAGAAATTGGCACAATCCAGCTTGATCGTGATGGTTTGGCTTGACGAACTGAATAAAGAATAGGCTCTGGCATTTGAGTTGCTCTGATACCAAGATAGAAAACAAAAGAGAATATGATGTATAATGACTCACTGCTTGAATATGCAGTGAGGTCTCTTATATATAGGTAGTCATACAACATTCCTGAAGAATATTTACAATTACATGGGAAATAGCAGAGCCTATAGGAGAATAACACGTATACACAGAGGCAGCCTGTCAAATATAATCTAGGATCCACCATAGAGCAATACTAACTAACTATTGGGACCACTACGACCACCACACTAATCATAAACTAATCATACATCATTATTTGTTTTAATTGTTACATTCTTTGTTGTGAAGATATCTTGTTTCCATGAAGATGGGAGTTCATGCTAGTTGATACTCAAAACATACGCACCCATATCATATAAATATTTGATATCATACGTGTATTTTTCTCCATAATACACATCATGGACAACACCCTTATCGCTAGTCTTTTTTGGTCCAATATGTTTTCAAATATTTAAAAAAGCACTCCTTTCTTCTGAAACTCTCCAAAATAGCTTTGCAGCTTCTAAAAAACCTCAACAAAATTAACACTGACTGGCCCAATTTGTGTTCCTTCTGAATATATATATATATATTGCTCAAACTTTTGAGTATTATTCAGAAAAGTGGGAACGAATGCTTTAGATAGGCAAATAGAAGAGATGGAAAACTACCAAAAGAAAAAAACTATAGGAACTAAAAAACAAGTATTGAGACCTGAAGTAGTATTTTCCTAAATGAAGATCTTTATTTTACATAAAATGATTGTTTAAAACTCAATCTGTTTTGGTCAAATTCTTTGCTCATGTATTAATTTTCATGCAAAATTTCTTTATCTCACTTATCATTTGTCGTATCATGTTATATTGAGAATGTTATACAAATTTCGGTTACTTTTTGTTAGATATGATTAATTTTGATGATGTCTTATATAGATGCCATTAAAGCAAAAATTTTATATGCTATATTTATCTTCCACATTGACTAATTCCTAAATTTAATGTAGATTCAAAATGTGAAATTCATTTATGAAGAATGATCAAGAAGAAGATAAATAAAGAAGTATTGAATTAAAGAAAGGAATGAAATCAAAGATGATGTGGAGTCAAATGATGAAGAATAAGAGAAGAGAAGAAAGAAAGAAGAACTTGTTGAATGGAATGAGAAAATCATTATACAAGCTCATAAATTGATTCTAGAAGTCTCCAAGATCAAATGGAAGTTGGAATGGCTCAAATCGAAGTTAAAATAAGCAAAATCAAGCTTTGGGATGAACTAACTCGAGCTAGGAAGTATTTGACTCAAGTCGAGGCTTAAACTCGAGCCAAGTGTGTTTTCAGCAACTTTGTTCTTCTCTGTTTCACGTTCAGTTCGGGCAAGGTCTGGTAAATCGATGATATATCCTAAACTAGAGATTAGATTGAGGTGAAACTAATTTTGAATGAAACTAGATATCCAATGCATCATCTTGACAAAATTTCAATTCCAAAGAAGATCAGATGAGGGAACTATGAATTTCGGAAGTTGCCCTATCTGTTACCTTCATACAGCAGACCAAGATTCGTTAATTTGAGGATATCTCACAAACTACAAATTGAAATGAACTGAAATTAGTGGCATATGAAACTAGACTCATATATCTTTTCAAAAACATAAATATCACAAAAAAAAGATCAAATGAGAGAAATATGATTTTTGGAAGTTCGGAGTCTGTTTAGGATGGTGAAAAAACGTTGGTTTAAAATAGCTCTTACTAATTTAATCATAGTGCTCAACTTAAAATGAGTTTGGAGTTGATTCTTCTTACATTGGAAAGAATAATTAAATAGTATTCTAGGTATATATGTGACTTGCCAAGATTTGGAGTTTAACGAAGATGTTATGGTTATTGGAACTTGGTCAACAAAGTTTGAAAAATTAGTTGTGCGTTTTATCTGTCAGATTAGCTTTAGCCAATTAATCTGACTTGAGCCAAGGATTTGAGAAATCTTAAAAATGAGACATATTGACTCGAGCCAATAAAATATGACTCGAGTTCATGCTCAAACTCGAGCCAAGGTCAATTGACTCGAGTCAACAGCTCTATACTCTGAATATCTTGCATAATTGGATTTTGACCGTTATTTTCAAAATTATGTCTCTTTACTTGAGCCTACCACAAGTGACTCGAGTCTGTGCCAAAACTCGAGCTAGGCCAATTTAACTCGAGCCTAGAGCGCTTTGACAAAACAACTTGGCTCTAGCCACAGAATTTGACTCGAGCCAAAACATATCAGTTTTTTATAAATCTTCGTTTAAACTGAGATAATCTTTAGATATGATCTACTTGGTTTATACCCTTTCTTATTATCATTCTTCACTTGTCTGATGAGTTTGTTAGTGAGTTTCAGATGATCATAACCAGATTAATATCAGATTACCAAAAAGTGACAGATTACGTTAGAGCTCACAACAATGGTAACTTTAAGCAAGTAACAACGGTCATATTCCAGCGGAAATAATTACTCAACAGACGAATTGATCTTCATTGCCAATAAATAGGAAAGTCTTCAAATCGAAAGAAGTGACGACGATTGATGAAAGAATCGACGAAGCCAACGAAATGATTTTACTATTTCACCGTCGATAGCTCATAAAATCTGTTTCTTAATGTTTATACAGTAGAGAGTGAGATGATTGATTATGTACTTCAGTGATTATTATTCATCTACTCTGCGAGAAAGTCCAAACACTTATTTAATTATCTGTTTAATGATCAAATCTCAAGGTTGTGGAACCTTTGAGAGTAGGTGTACAGTGACAACTGGTAAGGGGGAGTGAATCCTAGTATGAAAGGATCACCTGAGTACAGAGTATGTAATTGTATCCTTGCAGTGGAGACTGTAAAGGCTGCACAAATGCCTGACTAAATTTGTGAGGTTGTAAAGACTTTTCTCTTTTGCTTGGATTAAACAATGAGATAGTAGATTGAAAATCTCAAGTGGAGCTTAAAGACTGGACGTAGGTCAAGGATTGGGCTGAACTAAGATAAATTAAAGTTTGCATATTCTCTTCCCTAAACTCTTAGATTTCCAGCATATATGTTTGAATGAATGACTGTTGGCTTACATCTCATTACTGTCATATGAATTGCTTTTTGTAAGTTGTGAAAAGATTTTCAAATTCTTAAAGTTTTACCAGACACCCAATTCACTCCCCCTCTTGGATGATAGCTAGGTCTTACAATTTTATGGATCCAGTCATTTCTCGGCACCAGTTATATTTAGACTATCTCTGTATGAATGTTAAAAGGAATAAGGAAAATGGAAGAAGACGAGACACTTGTTGTGGAACAGTGAAGAAGCATCAAGCATTTGGTATGAATGTTGGACTTGCATGTGAAAGTCTCGGCTGAACCCAAGAGGGGAGTGAATTGGGTGAAGATAAAAACTTGCAACCTTTGAAAATATTTTCTCAATTCGATAAAATCAGTTTGAATGATAGTAAAGAGTTATAAAGCTATAGACAATCATTCAAACATATAGCTGGAAATAAAAGAGATTAAGGAAGAGAATTGCAAACAAAGATTTATACTGGTTCGGCCTAATCCTTGACCTACGTCCCGTCCTCAAGCTCCACTTAAGATTTCCACTATCTCCTTGTTTAATCAGGCACAAGAGGAAAGCCTTTACAACCTCACAAGTTTAGTCAGGCACTTGTGCAGCCTTCACAATCTCTCACTGAGACTCTCCCTTACAACCCTAGGGATACATATAATTTCCCACTCAAGATCACTCAATCTTGAGTATCTCTTAGAAAATAGAATGTTTTACAATGTATCTTCTCTCTAAGAAGTAAATGGATAATCACTAAAGTGTATTACAAAACATTTCACTCTCTATATGATAAATAAAGTAAGACCTGAAAAACAAAGTGTGAAGAAGCTTCAGAATTTCAGCATTTTGACAGCATAATCTCTTCCCATCATCACTCTGCGTTTTGAATGAGGCTCTATTTATAGATGAAGATCTTCTAAACGTTGAGAACATGACCGCTGTGAATAGAGACGTTGAGAATATAGCTGTTGCAAAAATATAGCCGTTAGTTTGCTTTTTGGACTTGACAGCTTAGCATTTTGATCTTCATGTAATCCTTCATTTGATCATCTGAAACATGTACACAAATGATATAAATGATGTTAAGAAGTGTTATAATTCATTCATCTGAATGATCTTGATCAAAAACGAGATTTTCGCAACTGTCATTTTTTTAAAGTGAAGGTGTATACTTGAGTATTGTCTTGAAAACTCAAGTATTGAACTTGTTGCATTACTCTAGATTCATATCTGTCTAACCAAAACTTGAGTATTGACTTACATACTTGAGAATTGAAGATCCTCTAATGTTCATTGCTTTCTGCCTGAGCTAAACTCGAGTATTCATTTGTAAACTCAAGTTTTCAACTTATTCTTGACTTTGGTTGCTCTCTGACTTGATATAGCTTCAATTTTGGCAAACCAATTATCCTCATTTAGCTCTTTGTGTCTTCTTTCCAATGAAACAAGAATCAGCTCAAAGATCATTGTATTTTGTCTGTTATGATCCAATGAAAGAAGCCTTGTTCTTAACCAGTGTTTTTGCAACGTTCTAAATTGTCAGTCAAATTTTGAAGATCATATCTCTTTGGTCTGATATTCATTTTTGTTAAATCAAGTCTTGATGGAAATCTTTATGAGTCTTCTTTCATATGCCACTAATTTCAGCTCATTTCGATGTGTAGATTGTGAGTTACACTCAAAACATTAAAGCTTGGTCTGATGTGTAGCGTGAATATTTGATCCAACTTTCAAAATTCATAGCTCTCTCATCTGATCTTCTTTGAACATGAAACTTTGTCAAGATGGCGCATTAGATGTCTAGTTTCATACAAATTTGGTTTCACCTCAATCCAATCTTTGGTTTAAGAGATATCGTCGAATTGCCAGAGCTCGCCCAAAGCTGAACGTGACACAGAGGTGAACAGAGTTGCTGATCAAAGCTGGATACTCGAGTATTGAATTGGATACTCGAGTATTGTCTGGTCCAGAGACGCCAGAGATGCTGGAAACACCTAATACTCGAGTCATTAAGTTCCATACTCGAGTATTGACCTGGAAACTAGAGTTTTGACACCCAAACTCCAGTTTTCTCGCTTTTCAGAGACAAATTACTACTGTAAGCTTGTAAACTCGAGTTTTGACCTGGAAACTCAAGTTTTCTCATTCAGAAGCTGATTTTTGATGTCTTTAACTCTGAATTGACCCATCCAACTTCCATTTGATTGTGAAGACTTATAATATCAATTTAAGTCCTTGAATATTGATTTTCTCATTATTTGTGGCAAGATCTTCCCTTTCTTTCTTCTCTCCACTTATTCATTCTCCACAACTCTATTATTTCTTTCTTCTCTTCTCTTAAACATCTTCCACATTCATATTTGAGCTGATATCGATATTCTCATTCTATCTATCAACTTCTTCCATCTTCCATTATCTCCCATCTTGATCATTCTTTATCATGAACTCGTCATTTTTTGCAAGTTCTTTAATATCTCCTCTTCTTCTTGAACTTAACATTTTCTTCAACTTCTTTCTGAAATCTCTTAACTCCTTCTTGGTCTATAATTCAACTTCTTTTTTTTCTTCTCTTGATCAATCTTGGTCACTTGACTCTTCTTTGATTCAATTTCTTTCTCTCATTCAATACTTCTTGATCTTTTTCTTGATCATTCTTCATAGATGAACTTCATATCTTTGTTTCTACATTAAATTTAAGAATTAGTTAATGAAGAAGATAAACATATTACTCAATCTTTTTGCTCTTACTAATGGCATTTATATGAGACATCATCAAAACTAATTATATCCAACAACATGTACAAAATGGAAAAAGACAGGTAGAATAAATTTGTAGAGAGCACTTGTTTCTCTTCATGTATTGTATAGCTGAGATATTTATTTGTTGAAAAAAAAACTCAGAAATGATTTAAATTTAGATTAAGGTGCCAAAATACATATATGGTTTTTTCAAAAATGTGTCTAACATTAAGTATTTTTTTAAGGTGTAAAAGTAACTATATGGCTACAAAAATAAAAATGGAGAATGGAGTAAGAGTTATATATTTCATTATTTTATGTTAGTGGGGCCCACGGTCACTTTAGCGGAATATGTGACTTTTGCTTCATTTTTGAAACCACATAGTCACTTTTACATTAAAAAAAAGCATTGAACGCACTTTTGAAAGAATTACATGTATATTTTTACACTTTAACCCTTTAAATCTTATAAAAGGTCAACCCTCTCTTTTTGTCTCCTTCAATATTTTTTGAGAGTTATAAATTCCAACTTAAACTTCACTAAACTCATTTCTCCCTCCATCACTTTTCAAAGAATTAACCATAAAATTTATGACTTTGGTGAATATTTGTTGTCTAGCTTACCCGCAAGCTTACATGTAGTTCCGGCAAGTACTAAAGCAAAGATGAGTTAATTATCACAATTATGCTTCAAGTGTATTATGAATGAAAACAATTTAATCGAAACTAAAATTAAACTTTTATTCAAGACAAGAGGAACTTAGAATCATTTCTCACCATTGTATTTCATAAAACATAATTAATTACTCATCTATTATTGTTTAAATATAAATATGTGTTAGTCTAAGATTCAAAAACATTTGATTAAGCTTTCTCACATTAAACCCAAATTTTATATTCTCAATTAACTTGCATCACAATCTCTTATTTTAGTTAATAAAAATATCCATTAAACATTAGCCTTAATTTGACTACACTAGATTAGTGTATATTTAGATTAACAATGAGAAAAATGACTTATATTTCATGATTTTTGCAAATTTAAGTTGATGTAAAAGTCAGATAATGTAATGTGATTTATATTTATATATGAGAGTAATTTTATCATTTTTTATAAAAACATAGTTGGATTCTCTTTTCTTTTAAAAAGGTCCTCTTCCTTCTTTCCTTTTTCCCTTCCCCCCTCCCCCCTCTCTCTGTCTTTTGAAAGTTAAAAGTAATTTGAAGGTGATTTACCCTTACCTCAATTTTTTTAAAAAAAAATCAAAGTGACTTATTTCTACATGTGACTCAAACAATGAAAAATAAGTAAAGCATTATAAAAGCAGGCTTTTTTCCCTCTTGTCACAAGTTTTCTTTCCCCTAACACTGACTCAAATATAGTTTTGGTACATATATCTCTATTTTACTAACAAATTTTCAATTTAACCACCTCATCCAATTCTTTGGCTTACTTCCTTTTTTTCCCCCTTTCATACTATCCTCTTCTTCAACTACAATCTCTTCCTCTACATCATCATCTTGATCAATAGCAATCTCATCACTTACACCCTCTGTCACAACAGTTTATATATATATATATATATATATATATATATATATATATATATATATAAGAAAATTTTAGGAAAGGGGTTGGGTTCATCAACAATCCAAGGGTAGGACGAAATCTCTCTTCCTCCTAGGTGATACCAGTATTGGGTAGGGCGGACCATCTATTACCTTCAAGCATTTACTTAGACACCCAAGAGCTAGGATGTCTCTCCCAACGCCTTGACCAACTCCAAGATCGAACCCTCTTCCTTTGGTGAGAGTGTCTGATCCCTTTTCCAGTTAAGCCCAAAGACGAGTAGTCTCTTTCACAACAATTGGTTTAGGTATGTTAGGTAGTTATTTCCAACTACTCAATAGTATGGCTTTGCATTATTGACCCATTTGTAGCTGTGCATCACTAGGAAATCCTCTTTTGGATAATATATTCACCTGAATAGCTACTTGGCCCATTTTGACTTCTAAATTCTTGCAAACTTGGCTTCATCCGCCTCTTGATTCTTTAAAATTTCTATCAACATTTGTTTAGTATCTGATTCAATATTTGTAAAGAAAAACAAAATCAAATGACTAATAAATCAAGGTTTCTCAGATTATACTTGTTAGGTTAGGTTATAATCGAGTCTAACACTCATTGGTACTTTAATATCCCTTTAAAGTTTAAACTAATTTGTAGTTCATCTACTGAGGCTGGAAAACATTTATTTTTTTTAAATAGCATTCAATATTCTTAAGTATTTTTTAGTGTAATTTTATTATTAAAATATTATTATTATTTATTTGATTAAGGGTAATCTCTTTCAAAACTTGATCACAAAGTATTTTTTCCTTTTACAATAAGTGTGCTTATTAGAATTTGAACCTGTATTTTTTTCCTTATGAGAATAATGCTGCTTAATGTAAATGTAATATTTTAGTACTTTACATCATATAAGATTTTGATAATTTATTTTACGGCTTATATATAAATTTATCTACACATATATATCCAATGGAGTTTTGCATCAGGTTGGGTGGGGCATATAAATACATAAAATTTTTACGAAAGATCACGCTAATAATGAATAGTGTAGCTCATTTATCATATGTTATGTAATATATAAAATTCATATCTACCTAAGATTATTTCACAATATAAAATTTATGATAAGTTATAAGGTTGATACATGTTTTTTACAAAGCAAATTGATACAATGTTTGGTTCTTATAATTTGTTCTCAATTTAATTTTCATTTTTATAATTTCAAATCATTAGTTTTGGTCCCTCATATTTTTGTTCCTATCTAAAATGTGAATTTCTATGTTTTTTTTTTAATAACAGTTAGCTTCTTTTTTTTTGTCTTATGATTTATTTTTTCAATAAATTTTATTACAAAATCACATTAAAATCAAATTAAAATGATATTATTGATATAATTTTTTTTTAAAAAAATATGAATAACATAGTAGGGGTAACGGAAGAAATGGAGATAAAAAATCAGAAAAAAAATATTATTCATGTAGAATTTTTTATGTTTACAAAATTATTTGTATTAAACCTCTATTTACAAGCCTCTAACCCAATCCAAGAGCTACAATTTCACAATTAATCTACATTAATAAAATTTGCTTCAGCTATAAAGTGTGTAATTTTTTTTGTGATTAATAAAAGTGAACTGTTTTGGCCCAAAAGAATACACATTACCATACAACAAGAAACTATTAAAGGTTATAAGAATATATATAAGAAAACCATCCATTTGACTAATTGAGATTGCAGAACCAAAATTTTGTATTGATGATTTTATAAGGGTCACCGACAATGTAGAATCTTAGTATGATATAAAATAGAAAATACAAAGTCATTACAAGTTTAATGATAAACAATAAAAGATGAATCGCTATTCAGAAAGCGTGATACAAAGCAGTGAAAAAGAAAAATTTTGCTTGGAGAGAGCAGACAAAGAGGCTTGATCCCCCTGCCCCTTGACCTGGTTACCATTATTTATAGTAGAGCAATCCAGTAAGTTGGTCAACCTTTTGCGGATCTGCTTGTAAGTTGGTTTTCCCTTTTTAGATTTGCTGGTAAGTTGGTCTTCCTTTTTTGGAACCACACGGATCAGGGTGGTTACGCCTTTATTCTGGGTCAAATACGCCACGTTAGCTCCTTTGACTAGGTATTCTAAAGGTGCAAACAAATGTGTCATTGAGCTACAATCATTGGATCTTCCTTGTTAGGCTTTCCCTATAAGAACTACCTCATCTATAAGCCCCAAGCTAGAAAGCTTGGCCCTAATAAGTCTCCCTACTCTTCAAGTCCAATGGAGTATTGACTTAGAGAGTGGATCTACCAAAACGACTATAGAATATCTGCTTAATCCAAGGGTCAATGTGTCACATCCTCCCCGATAAATAGTCATACATAGCGTGATAAGCGTGAAATTATCATTTGTGTGATAAATATTGTAAATTTTTACCTTAAGCTCCAAGATCTTTAACTTAAAATATTTACACAGTCATCCAATCATTCCAAATTCAAAATATTAAAATTATAAAACCCAACTAACTTCTTAATTAAAAACAACAATAAAACAGAATACAAAGTATCACCACCATCAATCATAATCCACCTTCAGTTTTACTCCAAAGCCTTGCCCTTCTTACCTTATTCATTACCCCGTCGTTTTCCTAAAGTAGCAACATCTGGGATTCATAATTGAATCACAGAGTAACAATTAATCTTATATTCAAAATATGTTGAGTGTATTAAAGTCAACCATAATCAGGAATAATAATCAAACTAGTATTCAGCATATATTACAAGTAGCCAAATAATGCACACAACGTTGACGGCATAATAGCACATAGCCAATCCTGGAACCACAGTCATATATGCACACAACAATGACTATAGAGCACACAAGTTTTGGATCCACAACATTGGAAAGAACAACTGAATGCAATACACGCGTTTCCCAAACACAGATCCATTATCATGGTAAAAACATGCATACACAAACATATTAAAGATATGAGTGGTTGATTTTTAACCTAACAATTTGTTCTTGTCTCCTTAATACTTTCAGTGGTGATACTTCCTTAAATATTAAATAATATTAATCACTTATGTAAACTCTTCAAAATTCAAATGATACATGGATTAATTACCATTTAAACCTCTTTTTGGCAAAAAGTCCTTTATTAAATGTAAAACTCCAAAATTTCCATTTTTACCCTTTTCACTTTCATTTTTCAATTTTTTTCTCTAGAAATTCCACAAATTTTACCAATCTTAGAAAAATTCATAATTAATTATCCACATGTCTAAGTCAAGTGATTCAAAATTCTAAATGTCACTTGATATATCTATTTTCAAATAAACATATAACCTTCAACCACAATAATTCATACTATTCCAGTTTTACCAAAATACCCTAGCTGTCTAGATTCATGTTTCAAAATTATAGGTCAACTTTAAAAATTCATAAAAGTTTTGTACCAAACTCCAAAAATTACAAATTGCCTATCAAATTAAAGCTTATGATATCTACTTTAATTCTAAAGAATTTCATATTTATTGGACCTTATTTACTTAATCAAAAATTTGTCACAAGCTTACTGTCATGATGTACGGGTCATGAAAATAGCAAGTGGTAAATCAAGGTCATCCCACAGGGACTCAATTCAACTCATGATTAGGTGTCAAATTTCCTCTTTGGATTAAGTTGAATAACTCAGAGTTGTTTTCAAAGAGTAGAAAAAAATGCAAATAGAATAAGAAATTAATATCAACAAACACTTTTCACAGAGAGTAAATTTCAATATCAAAAGAACAATCTAGAGTTACTAATCCCTTGTTTATTTATTAGATTTTATCCCCACTAAATTAATTTTAACTTAATTTAATCAGCTAATCTAGAGTAGTAATGTTTATAGATGCCTTCCGGTCCATCTATATACATATCTCAATTAATCATGCAATGCCTCATACGACTAATTAAGATGCAATTTAGCTCGGGCTCACTCTAATTTGATTATGCGGAGCTTCTAGGTATATGCCTATCCTAGACGCAAATTAAATGAAAATCTAATTCTGCATTATTTAATCTCAAGGTCAATTTAGGATTCCCTTCATCAAGTTCAATCGTAAATCCCCAAAACATGCTCAATGGTGGCCAATCACTAAGCAATAACAATCAAAACAAGATTAAATAAACTGAATTAATATGAAGTAAAACTAAATAGTGGGAAAAATCTCTAAAATCCAAACAAGTTCATAGGTCCTCTAGGTTGAAAAATAATTTAGCCACACATGGCTTCAATCCAAAGCACAACAAAATCAAGACTCAGGTTCAACAACATACTGGAATTTCAGAAACTAAGTTACTGGAGTAATGGAAATTAAGGAGCTATTGAACCAAGAATTACTTGAAACAAGATCAAAGACAAGAATCATCGATCTCCCCTTCTCTCTGGTTCAGTGCAATCTGCAGCGTCTCTGGGTTCTTTTTGATTTCTTGTTAATCAATTAGCCGCCAGCGTGTGCCTTCCTTCCGTGTGTTCCTTCTTTTCCTCGCTCTCTGATTCTTCTTTTTGCCGTCACGTGTCCCAGCCTTGCGCCTTGTGTCTCAGCCTCTTTCTTTTGATTGCAATTCGGTTCCTTTTATATTGTCCAGCCGCCTCACTCTTTGATTCAATAATTGCCGCCTCTTCCTTGTTTTTCTTCCTTTAGGTTTTTGGCAAATCTCATTAAATCATTCATTCCAATTTGGTGGGCCCCCTTTCCATTGAATTCAAGATTCAAAATGCATTCCAGATTCAAAACGTGTCTGTGCTGTCAATGTTAAAGAGGAAATATTATTATAATAATAATAGGAATAATAATAATATTATTATTACTAAATTTTTATTTCTTCTTTTCTTTTCTTTCCTTTTCAGAAAACTTCTCATTATTATTTATTTCTTAAACACAAAAACTTTTATTTTAAATTAAAATCACACAAATGAGATGCCAACTTGATTTCTCTTAAAATTATATAATCTTAGAGAAATATCTCAAAATTGTTTAAATAACTCTCCAAATATCTTTAAAATATATCTTAAATATATAAAATATGGAGAGTTATCACTTGACAGGTCTTTCACTGGACAATTTGGGAATCTTCCTAATTAAATCATGAAACTTCCAAAAATTATTGTTCCATCTTATTCCTACACCATTTTTCATTCTAATCATTCTACCTAAGATTATTTCCTTTTTATCTTGGTTCTAACGGAAATCAAGATGTAAATGAGAACTAAATTCTTCCTCATAAACCTTATGATTTTATGTGCTTTTTGGTCTTCTAATTCCATGTTTAGGCCTAATATACTCTTAAACCTATATTACAAGTCTTTATGTAGAATCTCCTCTTAAGTTACAACCTTCAAATCTACAAGAAACAAGAGAGGATTAATCCAAAATTTATATCAATAACAAGTGCAAGAGACTATGTTCATCACTTACCTAGCTTAGCTTGGTACTTGTTGAGATACTTCTTCTTCACTGCCTTTAGCTTTCGGCCTCCCCTTAGAAAATACCATAAATATTGACTTTTCAATATGTGAAATTCATAAAGATTGAAGAGAAGTTTACACTTAAATCACAAATGCACATTGATTCCTTATTATTTCTTCCCTTCTTCCTTCTATGTTTCAGCCTAGCTTAGCTTTTGTGTTTTTCTTGGGGTGTCTTGGTCAGAATTTACAAGACAAGAGGGATAGAATTGTGTTTTATATTTGAGCCTTTGGTAAATATCCCAAATTAACCTTACTTGTGACTTATTATGACATAGGTTTTTATTTCTCCTTCCTCCTTTAACTTGGCCTCTTCTTGCACCTTAACTTACTTTGAATCATTTGGTAAATCATTAGTCTTCTTGTCCTCTCCTTGTGGTCTGAAATTTCATGGCTTGAGGGGAGGGTTATGTCATCACTTTGACCCCTTTTGCCTATGTCTTGATGTTCTTCTCAAGTCCACAAATTTTACCTACCAAGTCAAAATGTCTTGGTCTTCCTTTTAGCTACTTGGAATATCCCTAGCTACACATAAGAAATTTCATCTCTTATTCTCTTTAACTTACACATGTACATATAATTCATACATCCCATATTATGTAAGTTGCTATTGTAGAACTTTTTTTGTTTGAAAGTTCATGTATGCTATTACATATTTAGTGGTTTCGTAATATTAAACAGAGTATGAGAATTTTGATCAATTGGTATGTATGTCACATCTTCATGGCTTGGTTTGTATTCTACCATGGGAAACCTGTAAAGTTGGGATCTCAACATTTAGAAGTGCTAGTATAGAGCACTCATGAACTATATGATGCATCAGTTGTGTGTCTTTTAATTTGGTAGGTTGGTCTTGTATGCTGAGTATAAGGTAGTGAATTAGTTCGTGAGTTATGTGCCAAATAGAAGAAAATAGGTAGAAGGTAACCAAAAAATGACATTGTTAGATTAAGATAATGACTTACAAGAGGAAGACAAAATGTATAATCTTACCCCCTAGTAAGATAGAATGCATTATACAAGAGTACAGTCTCTTTTCCTTAATTGAATAACAACTAACATAGCTGAAGAATCCAATATAAGCAAAACCTATAACACAATGGATTGCATTGATGGTAGGGCTTTTTAATATCAAAATACCCAATATGACTTGATCATACAGTTTAGAGCATCAGTCACTTTATCTCAATCATATGTATGGGTTGTACATCATGTCTTGCCCACGAGGTTAGTAAGCATGTAAAATCCAAAAACGAACTTAGAATGTAAGGATTTAGAAATTGTACCCCATTAGATGTATTCGGTCCTAACTTCGTCTTCTTCCCACTTGATTTAGGCCCAGGTTCGAGCTAATACATCATCCATTATATGACAAGTATATTTTCTTAGTTCTTTGTACAAATCAAAGTGAGTAAGCAAATCTTTGCAGAACACAACAATTGTTGTTTAGACATCACAGTTTGGTATATTGATTTTTTCTCTATTTAACTTTTCAACATAATCTCGTAACAGTTCTCTCTTCCCCTGAATGATTTTGAGGTTGCTTGGCTCTTTTTCTAGCTTTTGACTGCTGAAAAATTGTTGTATGAACAAATCATTTAGCTTTGTGAACAATCCGATTGAGTTGGTTGGTAGGTTGGTGAACCACTTCATCAGCACTGGTCCGATCAGGCTTGACCTAAAGTCTTTGCACATACAAGCTTCTTGCATCTCACATGGTATTACTACAATATACATCCTTAGTCCATATTGTGCTACGTGCTCATTTGGGTCTGTCAAACCATCATAAAGTTGTACATGACTAAGGCAATATCATCTATGAATGGTAAGTCAGCAAAACAGTTAGAAGCGTTCTTCTTCATTGGTGATGGTATGTCGAGTAGGTAGAGTATCATGGCTTTTAATTCCTAACACCTCTACTTCCATCATCTATTGTTAGATGCAACATACTTTAGTATGTTATTTCTCGTAATCTGTCATTCTTTCTACTTGGCCACTAGACATAATTGGGGTAGTTGTTGTGCCTGTATCATGAGCTTTGTCAGTATTATTTCTAATCGGAGTGTTGTTACCTATTGACCTTATTGGTCTGTAGTGCCAGAAGTCCCTAATAGTTGCATACGTGGGATGAGTGCGGTCAAAAACCACTCTAAAGGACAAGAAGTAGGGGGGTTTGCAAGGAGAGTGAAGTAATTTGCTCCCACGAGTTTGATTTGTCTTCACACATAGCATTATTTTCCTCTTCCAAGCGCTCAAGTCATTCCTACTGTTGCGTGGCCTACTAGCCTGGTTGGAAATTTGTTGGTTCTGTTCCTCTAACAAAATTGTTAGTTTATCAAACGCTCCTAAAGATTGGTAGGTGTGTCTGTCATGATGATGGTAAAGAATTCACAAAAATGAATAATCTCCCCTTAAAAATCAACAAAAGAAATTGTTATATTCGTTGTCAGGTCCCCATGGTCAACGCTAAATTGTAGAACCAAAATTTTGTTTTAAAGATTTTGTAGGGTTCATCGACAACACAGAATCTTAGTATGATATAAAATATAAAATACAAAGTAAAATGAGTAAATTAATAATTTTATAAAATTTCAAATTGATATCTCAAAGCTGAGATGGAAATAATGATATTGGAGTCATTGAATTGTCCTTTTGAAATTTTAAATGTATTTTATTGGGATTTTCCATATGTTAAATTGTGATTAAAAAAATGGTTATGTTAAATTACAAGAATAAAGGAAAGAAAAACATTTTAACCAAAATAATAAGTCTTCCCAAAATATAATTGAAAAAGGGATGGGTTCAATCCTGATCCATATGTTGCTGGATTTTCTGCTTCCTGTCACGTCCTGCCTTTGGGACCTTTATTACATCAGAGTTAACGCGGAAAGGATCGAGGAGATTTGGACGACTTGATTTTGTAATCAAAGTTTTTGAAATTAACATTTGTTAAATACTGACTAATTTTTCGTGATTTAGATTTATCTCGTAGTCAGATGTTAATACAGTAATCCAAGATAGACGAATAATAAACGTTAATGTACTGACTAATTATTCCTACTTTTTTCCAAAAAGCTCCAACTGTTGTAATCCTTACAGCTACTTCTTGTTTTCTGATCCCGAACCACTACTTGTATCTTTCACGTGGTCTTGAGTCCAAATGAATGGACCCCAGTGTAACAATTAATCTCATGCATATGTATGAAAATATAAATGACAATTTAGCACATGTTAAAGCATAGAAGAAATTACACATAACCGTAACCGCAATTAACGGCCAAGGACCACAGTCCTTGTCTAGGACATGCAGCCCCATGAGACCGCAGTCTCAAATCCATGGCCAAGAAAACATAAACAAGTAATTCAACCAGCTAGGGATGGACCTTGGAAAAAATATTTGGGGAGGCCAAATAGTGGTGGGGGATTCAGGGGTTCGGGGGCGGTGCCCCTGAAATTTTTTTTAAAAGGAAAGTTTTAAATGTATTGAAAAACAAAAAAATATAAATAAGAGAAGAAAAGAATTGTTAGTATTAAGTACCCAAAAAAATTAGAAGACATCATTTTTGTCCACCATTTGGAATTTGGTTGCTATGGTGATAAGACAAAGAAAAATAAAGAAACTTTCAACAATTGAATATACTAACATCTTAATTTAAAGATTATTAACGCAAGAACTCACTTAGATAATTATATATGTTGCAATATTATTCTTGTCATCTTTAATATTCTTGTATGATTTTCCATTTAATTGTTGTCCAAAGTGAAGGTTTGTGTTGCAAAAAATTATGGGTAAATTATGGGTTCTCGTCATTGAATTGTTAAGTTGCTTTAACAATGGATATATAATTATAGGTGTGAACACTATAATTATATTATATTAATTTTTTTAAAAACAAATCTGAATAATATTTTTTTTTTGGACTTTTTTTTGGGGGCCATGGCCCCCATTGTAACTACAAAGGTCCGTCAATGTAACCATGATCAGTTTATAATTGCATAACATTTACATACATGATTATAAGATTAAAGTTACCGACCTCAACAGCCTTGATTCCTTTTCTCCGAAGTTGTTGTTGGGATCAGATAAACATCAAGGTCCAAGGATTTCGAGCTTGAATTCAACGGAAGGAGCTTGTTGTTTTCCTCTGTTTTCCAACGAAGAAACAGAGCCAGTGATGAGCTCAACACTCTCGGTCTCTCTTCTCTCTTCCAGCTCTCTCAGTTTCTCTCCTTCTCCTTTCTCCCTTTTCTGTGATCTCTACTCGAACACCGCCGAACGGATGAAAAATGAAAACGAGCTGGGATGTAATGGCTTTATAGCCAACTGAGTATCCAGTTAAACCACTGTAATCCGCTGGTCCGAAGGCTTGTTGGTGTCTCGAGAAGCATGGTTCACATCTGACTCTCTGCTTCGGATAAGAATGATTACCTGCTGCTTAATAGATGCCAACTGTTCCTTGGTTTCGGCGGCTAAAGAAAACTGAGCTTCTTCCTCTCTTTTTTTTCTTCGGCTGCTAATGGATCAAAGGAATGGGCTGAAACAGATGGGCTTTTGTGGTTCAAAAATAATACAATTGCTTCTGCATTCCTTCACGTCAACCTTGAGCTGGGAGAAGATAATTCCTTTGTTAATTTTCCATATCTCTCACGTGGCCAAGCTTCTTTAGGCTCTGGGCTTCAAGATTGCAAGAATATACATTGGGCCTTGGGTCTTTTTATTCATTGTTGGCCCATATGATTCTTTTCTCCTCTCTTCTTATATTTTACAACAATATTTTATTTTCAATTTTAATTGGAACTTTAAATAGATGATGGAAATTAAATTCTCATTCCCATTTAAGGATCTTTCTCCCATAATAAATATTTTTCTTAGGCATAAAATATTACCTCCCAAGATATTTAAGCCAAAAGTTATTCACAATTAATTATTCATAAATTTTAGAAAATATGCCTTTCAATTCCAAATATTATCTTTTAAATAATAAAGACCAAATTTTCTATCATAATCTTTCGTATAATATTTTAAATTCTCAAAGTCCTAAAATTTGTGATGTTACACTTCCCTTCACAATTTTGCTGCCAGCTCGACAACCTTATGTTCAGTGTTTCCAGTTTTGTTGTTTTATGAGCGTTTTCTCATTTTCCAGTTGTGACTACGCCTTACTTTCTTCCTCCTCACATCCACAAAACACAATCTTTCTCATATATTTGCATATACGACACAAACTGTTTCTACTTCACAGCGAGCTATTACCTTTCTCTCTTCAAATTTACTCTCTCTCTCTAATTCACATACAAGGATTGAGATTTTGCGTCCACGGCTTCCCTATCTTGGCCTTCTGCACCTCCCAATCTTCACTTCCCAAGCCCCAAATTCTCTTCTTCTTTCCCTTTGAGATCACTCTCTTCACTTCCCTTCTCTTTGCATTCACATCACTCCCTTTCTGCTCATGCCACTGCCCCTTGCCGATGCGTTAATCCGGCCTCTGGGTCTCCATCACCGTCCGATGACTCCGTTAATCGGGGATGGGACTCGATGCTCCAGGACTTAGTTAGAGATGCCATCAAGCAGTTTGGTTCTTACGTGAATTCTCTTCAAGATGAGGCTCTGGGTGCATGGAACATTGCCACTGTGGCTGAAAAGGATGGCTCAGAAAAGGTGAATCGTGAACCAGAAGATGAAGAATGGGATTAGGATCGATAGGGCAAGCATTTTCAAGATATTGATGAGTAGAAGCGTCTCATCTCAATTCTTAAGTTGCATCTGGAATTGCAAATTTAGGTGTGTAATTAAATTTTGATGTGTAGTTGATTTTATTCTATTTCTTCATGGTTCCTACGCAAGTGTTAGCTCAACTTATAGTTTCTTTGATTTGGAAGAATGGAATAAAGCCTGAGGCTTTATCTGATGATAATTTATTATAAACACTTTAGAGATTTTATACGTGATGTAATTTAGCTAAAATTTGCGAGTTCCATTAATTAGACAAGGTTATACAAGAAGAGAGATGAGAGGGAGGCAACAGTATTATGATTTTCTATGTGATTATTTTAACAACAATCACGTTAAGGTATGGAGAAATTTTTGTCGCTTTAGTCGTAAATCACTTGTTGGTTCTAAAGATGTGGTTGACAAAAAGTAACAATTTTCTTGAATGTCCAGATTAAACAAGCTATTATTGATTTAAATTTCCTCTTCTTGTTTACTACTTATACTATTAAACCAGTTTGTTATATGCTCTTAATGTAGCATTATGAGACTACGTAGCTTTGAAACCTTTCTCATCCTATATATGAAATGTCATATACAAGATGTCAGAATAAAGATGAATTATAATGTAGTTTGGTGAAGAACCAAAAAATGTTCATGGCATTGTTGTTGTAATTATTATTAGTACATCATAGTAATCATGGTTTTTTTTTCTATTTTTTATTTATTAGACCTAAAGGAGTTTTATGGAGCCATAAGGGTGACTAAATAGTGTTGCATATATGAACTTAACCTCAAAGCTGGGAGCTCTACTGAACTAAACTGGCAATGATGCGATCCGCTGGCTGATCTTTCATTTTGGAGGCATTTTAATGCAATAATTGTTTTGTTCTAAACAGTCTCAGACAAGACATGCTGTGTGCATGGAGGATTTTGAAGATGATGCTAGGCTGAAGGTTGCAATTGCTGCTGCAGCTACCCATGACAATGTTGGAAGAGTGATATCTCATCTCAATGTAAGAATCTGGACACATGCAATGCTTTTTAGACAAGAAATATTTCTTTACTCAGTTTTAAAATTTCTTGTTTTCTTGCTTGTGAGCTTTTATGAATTTTTATTTTAAATATATTTTTCCAAAAAGCCATAGAGGAAGAACGACACACAGATGCAGCTTTTATTAGAGATAAAGCTGGTGCTAGACTTGAGTTCTTGTAAATTGTGTTGCATGAAAATTTTCATGAATAACTTTCGTCTTTTGGTCGATTTGCAATTTCATGGGGTGAACTTAGTAATGCTAGCATTTGTCCTTCAATTGCTATTACTTAAGTTGGAATAGTTTGGGTGTCTTCATCTTGAATTTCTCTGGTATAGTTATTTGTTCTTCATCCTATTTTATAGCAATTTCATGTAACTTGTGACCATAAATGCCAATAGGGATTAGGGACTGCCTATTTCTTAGCAGTTTCAATGTGATCACTGGAATTTATGTCCTAATTTATTCGTCCTTATGAGTTGTTTAGTCTATGATAAGTTACCATAGCTCAAATCAGTTATGGGAATTAATTTTAGGAGGGTAGCAAATATGGAATTCATTTGTGTTCATGTTTGATGTGATTATCTTCCCGTAATTAGGCTGCGTTTCTCTTATTACTTTATTGGTTTTAAAATGACAGTCACTTTCCAGTAATTTGGTTAAATATGGGATTCATTTCTAGCTCTTTGGAATTAACTGTTGGTGATTTACTTCAACCTTAAGAATATATTTGGGCTTTCAAGTTGGCTGTTGGTGTGGCATTTCAAAGGATGCTAATGATTCACATGGTCTAATTATTCTTATAATTCCAAAGCATGGAAGATATGTGGCAAGGAGTTATAGTCCTAGGTATTTTCCTTCTCTTGATGATTATGCGTTAGGAATTTTGCCATTCATGAAAACAGAAAACTATTTTTTTTTGGGAAAGGAGATGCCGGTGCTACCCCTTTATCAATTGCGTAATGGGTGAATGTGTTATGTGAATGTGTGAAAATCAATCAGTACTTCGGTTTTTATTTATTTGTTTTTTAAATGATAGGGTTTGGTGAATTATTTCATACCATGTGTTGGAGACTACTTAGGAAATATTTATCTAGCTTGTCATTATTCCTTCCGTTAGTCACTTGTGGCAAAGAAACCTTGATCATGGCTGGAAACTAGGTGCAGTCATCATCCATGACTGAATGTAGTAATTGAAAATGCAGGCTTTCTATCAAAACAGTTACACAGATTCCCAGTGGTACGTTAAAAAGACACAAAGAGAGTTTTTTTTTTTTTTTTAAAAAAAAAAGGAAGAAGAAGATGGAAGGGGCAGCTTTTTTAATGAGAAATGTCTTGTTATGATTGATATGGAGTTTGGTGGGAATGGCATATAACAAAAATGATTGAGGCTGAGAATGAAAGGCATGCCTGCCTCCTCTTTTTCTTTGTTTCACTCACATCCTTTCACTTCATTTCTCATTTCATCGTTTTCACTTTAATCTTGCCTCTCCTTCCAATACATTGCTCATGCTATATTTAATCAATTGGAGTGGACCCCATACTTTCATATCAATTCCAAAATAAATTGTACTATTCAGAAATTCTAAGAATCTCAAATTCTGCTAATAGTTTAATTTTACTGTGTGGTGCCACCTTGTTTGTGTGGTGCCACCTTGTTTGTCTCACTACTGTTAGGTGTAACATCCCAATTTTCTGGGATTTGAATATGGGAATATTATGGGGAATTTAAATTATAAAATTTGGGCTAAAATAATTATGAGGATAATTATTCGAAATTAAAACATATTTTGCCTTAATTTGTTTCAGAAAAAGAATAGATTCAAGGAATATTTGAAAGTGATAATTTTAGACCTAAATATTATAGGATTAATATTTATGGACTAAGAAAAATAAATTGAAGGAAGAATAATTGCAAGGAACAATTTTTATGGGCTTCACAACATGTAATTTTGGACCAATATCATGAAACCCATAAACATTAAACCAATTACCCAACACCCACCTACTACACAATAAACATTGTGGCCCAACTCATTATTCACAAAAGCCCAAAACACACATTCAGTATTAGTTGGAAGTGGCCCACAGGAAACAATATATATATATATATCATCCACAAAGAAGCATCCGCTCGCAGCTTATACCGAAAACACAGGATCAGCAGAGCACAAACAGATCCAGTTCACAGCAGCAAAGGAAATTTCATCAACCCATCACGCAAAAAGGTCCAGTTGCTTTCAGCTCGTCAAACCCGTCAAACAAAAGGAGCAGATCACGTCACCTTCTTGCTGTCACATAAAATGAAGGCTAGGCACGCAAGCAACGCCGAAAACAGATCATGGTGCAACAGAAGATCAATGAGAAAATCCTGAAGCCATTCTTTTCGAGCCCAGTGATTAATAACCCAACGGATATGCTTCTGGACTATCATGCCTTGCCTGGACGTGAGACTCTATTTAAATGGTTTCTCACCTCAGATCCCACGCTTTACAATCAGTTTTCGGCCACAGAGAGAGCTAACAGAGAAAAAGAAAGTAAAGCGTAGAGAGAGAGAGGTTGAAGAGAGGGAGAGACCGAGAGTGAAGGATAGTATAAGAGTGCAAATCGAAGCTTCTCATTCTCTGTTCTGTGTCGCTGAAACAGAGGAGCATAGCAGCAAGATAACCTTCGGTAGTTTGTGAACCTTAAGCAAAAGGAAAACCAAGCTTAAATTGCTAAAACTGAATCTGAAACTTGGCTGAAAACAAAACCAAAAACAGGGGGCTGTTATCACTTTTGATTCTAATTTAGGCATGAAACTATATGGAGATATGTTGCTAAGATTTGTAAGAAAATACGCTGAAGCTTTTGACCTTTGCTATCATCGGTTTTTTTTGAGTTTATAAGTGAAACTATATGCATGATATTAAGTGTTAAAGAAAAGAAGAGGCTGGGTGTCGGTTCCTTGTACATGAGTGTTTAAGAAAATGATTTTCTTTCTGTCATGAAAGTATAAAGAGGAGGAATGTCTTGCTGTCATAAGCTTTTGTCTTCACACTATTGTTTCTCTGGTTTAAAATGTTGCTGGACTGTTGCATATTACCTCTGTTTTGTTGTGTCTCTGCCATGCACGAGAGAGAGTATATATATAGTTGATGCCTATGTATGAATAAAAACGCTGCTGTCATGTTTTTTTTTTATTATTTTGTATGTTGCTTCTTGCATGTAAATCACGGTATGTAGATAAAAAAAGAAACCAAGCTTTAGGGAGTTGAAACTGAAACCAAAGCTGAATCTGAATGAAAAATACCGGGGGATCTTTGTGTGTATGCCGTGGAAATAAAAGAAAGAAAGAAAACAAAAACGATGGGCATTTGTGTCTGAATATGGTTGCTGCATGTGAATCATTGGGAGCCTAAATATGGTCTAGTGACTTTTGTGTGTGTGTGTGTGTGTTTTGCAAAGATAGAAAGATTAAAAAGAAAAGAAGGAAGAATAGTTACCTTACATATATAAGATATTGTCTTTGAATATATATATAAAAGAAATTTCACTCTTGGGTATTTTAATATGATACTACCCATTCATGAGCTTTTATTTCGACAGCCCATCATCAAGCATGTTGTTTGACTTGGTGATTCTCTTTATAAATATATATACGTAAGTTACATTTTTAATTAGTGTCAATATTTAACTCAAATTATGGTGAAACATGTTTGCCATAGAAGTGGTATTGTAAGCTCTTAATTTAAAGTATTAAGATAATCTCTGGAGTTTAAAATAATTATAGTAAAATAACAAAATAATAATAATAATAATAAATATTATTATTAGGAAAAAGGAATGAGTAATGTTAAAGGGAATTATTAATTAATTGAGGGTGTTAGTATTAATTAATAACAAATTAAAAAGGGGATAATGGAATAAAATTTACCAGGGGTATAAGGGTCATAAGTGGCAAGGGCATCTCTTAGGATATTAATTATAAGAAAAATAATGCAGTGATGATATTATATGATATCCGGGAAAAGTTTGGAACCGGTATTAAAATGTGAACGTACCACTAGCGCCAATGACTAAGATACAGACGCGTACTGTAACTCTAACTCTTATGTTGTCTTATATGCTTTTATATGTGATGAGATGATTCGGATAGTCATGGACAAGACTGAGTCTTGGGTCATGGACTGTGGCTAAGACTCGGTTTTAGGTCACCTTTTTAAATACATTCAACTTTAATTTGAAACGGATTACAGTCTTAGTAATGCTGTATGGATATTTTCCAAGCGCTGAGGACACGCCGGGGGCGTGGCACTGGTTATGTGCAAATGATGTGGACCTTAAATGTGTTGTGTGCTATGTAGAGGTGAACATTACATTTGTTGTGTGCTATGTATTGTTGAGATATGAACTATTACATGTGTTGTGTGCTATGTATGGTTATATGCTGAAATGTAATGCATATCTGTCATACATATATTGTTTATATTTGAACATAAGGTTAACTGTTACCTGCTTGGTAATGCCGTATGGATATTTTCCAAGCGCTGAGGACACGCCGGGGGCGTGGCACTGGTTATGTGCAAATGATGTGGACCTTACATGTGTTGTGTGCTATGTAGAGGTGAACATTACATTTGTTGTGTACTATGTATTGTTGAGATATGAACTATTACATGTGTTGTGTGCTATGTATGGTTATATGCTGAAATGTAATGCATATCTGTCATACATATATTGTTTATATTTGAACATAAGGTTAACTGTTACCTGAGATTTAATAGGCATTAAATCTCAGAATTTACCCTCAGGATTAGGAAGATCGGGAGCGGGAGAAAAGGGTAAGCAACATGCGTAAAGACTCATAAGATGTTATATTTTGGATAAGAATATATATAAGTTTTGTTGAACTTTTCGGATAACTGTAATCTAATGCGTCAACTGAGAACAACGTGATGAATTTATTTGTATCACGCTTATATTCCTTCGGAAATTTTAATTAACCAGCATATGTCTGGGCATATGAAATTAGTTACTCATTTGTCCAAACGTTAAGCATACTCCCTGTTGTGACTTACTTTGATCTGTCAACGCCATCATTTAAATAAATACACGCAAAATAGTTTAATAAGTGACCTAGGATCATAATTGGACACCATAAGTAATTTATGAAATAGGGGCGTTACATTAGGTCACATGTTTGACGTTCTTTTGAAATTACATTTTCTCTCATGTTATAGATGTACATGACTTTTGTTCCTTGTCCCATCTGTTTGAATTAATGGCACCTATGAAGGATAGGCATTTCAAAGATAAGCTTCTCGTGTCTGAACTTTTGTTTAGCCTTCGTATTGGCCATGATAAGACACTTACAAATTTTATATGGTCACTTCAGATTTTGTAATGTTGCTTGGTCTGTGTTGGTGTCCATACTCCCTAGGTTGGAAAGCAACTTAAAAATTCCATTCTTTTTGTTCTATCTAACCTATGATTTGACTGTCTTAGAGATCAATTGGACATTAAGATGTATTTCTGAACAAACTATTGATTTTTTTTTATTTTTTTTTGCATTCCTCTATTGTTGTTGAGGGTTGCACATTACATGTTTTTCTTTATATGCTTGTTAGGTGCTTTTCCCTCTAATTAGAGGGATGAGGGCATTTTTTTAATTTTTATTTTATTTTGGGGAGTTATTTGATGACTTGGCATAAGAAAGTAATGAGAAAGAAACAATAGTCACATGGTAGAGACTGGAGATTCGTCTCCGTTTCTATACACATTTCGATCAAATGATCTCACCCACGTTTCAAGTGGCATCGTCCCTATCCCAGAAACTATTCCTCTCCACAATTCCACTTCTAGCCAACTAGATAGTGTAATATGCACACACTGAATAAATTAGATATTCATGATGCCAATTTTAACTTTTTTATTAGTATGCAATTATTGCTTATTTAATACAGATTTAATCCAAACAAATCATAACAGAGTAGAGGGAGGAAAGAGCAATACTGACATTGGGGGCAAATATTGGTATTATGAATGTAACTCCCACCCCTATAGGGCCTTTATTTATCAAAGTTGTTGGGCACAGGCATTGAGATGATTTGGACGACTTAATTGCGGAATAAAAGTTTCTGAAATAACTTAGTTTGAAAACATGAGGATAAATTTTTCGCGATTTAAGTCTATCCTATAGTCGGATATTAATACAATAATCCAAAAATAACAGACAATTGATAAACGAATTATTATAGTCTACTCCTTATATTATTAAGGAAGTCCCTTCTGCTGTAATCCTTACAGTTGCATCTTTCCTCTTGATCCTGATCCAACACCTGTCTCTTTCATGCAATTTGGAGTTCAAATGAATGAACCCTAAGGTAACAATTAATCTCAAGAACATATATGAAGCATAAATGACAGTTTAGCACATGTTAAGCATAGAAGCATTTACAAGTAAACAAGTCGTACCGTAACTGCAGTTAACGGCCAAGGACCACAGCCCTTATTAGGACACGCAGCCTTATGAGACACGCAGCCTCAATCCATAGCTAGGAAAAACATAACATGTAAATCATCTATCAAACATGATCAACTAATACATGAACATATATATACATGCTATCAAGATTAAAGTTACCCACCTCAAGCTTGAATCCTTAACTTTGTCCGAAGGTGTTGGGATCGGTGGAAGTGTCAATGTATCCTATAAATATTTATCATTGTCGTTAGTCACTTACTCGAATCGCAAAGAAACTAACTACGTGAATTAGTTTAGAGAATTAATAATGGTTATTAATCCCTTAAAATTTTCCCTAATAATAATACCCCTTTTTATTTATTTAATAATCCCCTAAGATATCCTTTCCAATTTATCACTTGTTTCCCTTTCTAATTATAAAGATAATATTTATTATTATTATTATTATTATTATTTCCTATTTATTATTAATTCTCCATAATTATTTCAAACTCCTAGAGGCTATCCTAACACTTTAAATTAGGAGTTTATAAATACTAATCACATATAAATTTTAATGTTTCTCATGGTTTTCCAAAATATAAGGCTTTTTCATATATGTATGATTATAGAAATAAAAAACTTGAATTTAATAAATATTAACACCACACAAAATACACTTTATAAATAGCAATTTGGATTTAATGAATAAGGATAACCATATACTTTATTAGATACATTTATATAACATGTATGCCTTCAGTTAAATACCCCACAACAAGCATCCCTTCGTTTAACACGGATATATATTCAGCAATATTTTTTTCCCTCTTCTTCCTATATATATAACTATGGCATGCTCAAAAAAAAAAAAAAAAAAAAAAATATATATATATATATATATATATATAATGTGCAGTGCAATTATTCTCTTTCCTAAGCATTTAGGAAGGAAAACTTGTAGGTTTATACACACAAATCTATGCTTTCTGAGCACACACATTATTATTATTACTGGAAGTTAATGTACTGTGGGTCTGCAGCGTTTTTCTATCCTTCCTGCTTAATATATATGCTTAATATATATCCATACATGTAACATCCTAAATTTCATGTTCGAAAATCGTGTCGGTCGACACTTAGTTTTAGGAAAATCAACGGAGTTTGAGGTGCTACAGCTTAGAGTACTGCGGAAATAGATAGCGTGCGCTAAGATACGGATAATGAGTATATGATATAAAATGCTTAGACATATGATGATGCCCCGACATAAGCTGGTATATTAAAAATTTTCCCGAATGAATATTTATGTGATACAATTTACAGAGATTTGAATACATTTCTCTGATAAAGAAAGTCTTAAATTAGACCTATGGCTTGAAACCTGATATCATTTAATCAGACAATTTGGCCAGGTCGGTGTTCAATCTAATGGGAGTCTCACCAACTCTATGGTGACTTGTGACAACCCACCGATGAAACCTTCCTTAGTTTAAGCACAAAATAGTCCGAAATAACTTTGTTAAATCCGTGCCAGAATACTTTGCCAGAAACTAGGTCCTAATAACTTCTACCAACCTTCGTCTTCGACCGCTGCCTCTTCATGGCTCTTTCCACCGGTACCTTTTCTATCCCGGTTTCTTCCCTGTACTATTCATTAAGACTGAGGTCCAATGCCCATTGGACCTCAGATAACGGTTAACCTTATGCTCAAGTATAACAGTATATGTATAACAGATATTCATTTACAATTCAGCATATAACTATACATAGCACACAACACATGTCATAGTTCATATCACAACAATACCTCTACATAGCACACAGCCCATGTAAGGTCCACATAGTTTGCACATAAACCAGTGCCACGCCCCGGAGCGTGTCCTCAGCGCTAGGAAAACATCCATATGGCATTACCAAGACTGTAACCCGTTTTCACATAATAGCTGAATGTATAAACAATGACTTAAGACAGAGTCTTAATCACGGTGCATGACCCAAGACCCAGTCTTGTCCACAACTATATGAATCATCACATCACATATAGAGCATACAAGCAGCATAAGAGTTAGAGTTACAGTACGCGTCTGTACCTTCATTGACGATATCGTGTACTTTCGTCGAAATATGGTATGTTTGACAGCGATATGTTGGCGGTACGACAGCGAAAACAGCGGTTCGTGTTTTTAGATATCCTATAAGGATTATATCACAAATATGAATATTTAATATCATAATAGGCATTTTAGGTACAAATTACCATTTTGCCCTTAGTTTGATTAGTCGGTAGAATTTTGCCAGAGCTTCGCTACTTTGACTCTAATCTTCCAAAATTTTGCCGTATCTCTTTCTCCATCATATTTTTAAAATAAATACCATATTTAAACTTAAGCATGATATCAACAACATAGTGGAAGACTAAAAGATCAAACTAACATTTCTACCATAACTACCGAACGAAACTAGAATCTTAAGACTAGGGACCGAAGAACTTACCCAGAACCTTGCTACTCCTTCCTCTGAGCTCCTCCCTCTCTCTAACATCTCTCTAGATTTTGAACTAGGCAAGTGAATTGGTGAGAAAATGAAGGAGAATGGGAGGGTTATTTATAGAAAAAGGCAATAGCATTTTGGTAATTCCGTTGAACTTTGTCTGATCAGTTTCTGACCGTCGGATCGCACTTCTTTAAGGTGGCAAGATCTTGGCCATACACCTTACTACGCTGACCTCATCCTATGTCACCAAGGTGATGTCACCAATTTGCTCAAGAAGCTTTCTACCGATAAAGTCCCTGTTCGGTGTTCTAATCGCGTAATCTTGAGAAATCTCAAAATTTTGGGAACATAGCCCCGACGATCTTTTCTTTCTCTTTTAAGATACATGGGTTATCTAAATTTTTGATCTCATTAAGGACATTCCGTTGCCTGCCGAACATTTTCGGACAACCGTTGTCGGTTACGGAAATAAGTTCGGAGATAGCCTACTTTGAGATAAAAATTCACTTGTATATAATAAGTCCTTATTTTAGATACTTAGTTCACATATTTTGAGATAGGATTTATTTTCTATCAGTTCTCCTCTATCCTATTTGCTTTTTCTCAAAATATCTCACTTTATATTATTATTATAATAATAAATATGTAGATATTATTATTTTGCTACTACTACACACACATGCACAACACTTAGACACAGACACTCACAACTCTCCACATCTCATAACACTCACACACCACACATCTCACACACACAAATTTCGGTTTTTCTTCTTTATTCATGTCTAAACAATTAGCCATTAATTATTTAACTAATCACTTACTAATTGTTGACAATTTTCTTAATTAGTAATAATTATTATCTCACAACTATTTTACTTACATTGGTATTTTATGTCCCATGTAATATATCAAAAATCACGGAGTCAATTTTGGTTTCAGAATACTTTTTAATTTTTCTTCTTTTTATTTTCAAAGGAAATAATTTATTAAATTGTCTAAATTAAGGACAATATTCTTTCTAATTTTTAATAATTATTTTATTGCCCTTTAGAATTTATCACAATTCTTTTTAGGATGTTTTATGACCCTAAAATGCATTTTTAAGCTTTTTTGACACTTAATTTTCTTTATCCCTCCTAATTTCATGAGAAATCAAGGTAATTATTATACTAATTTTTGAGACCACAAATTCACCTATTTTTAATAGGTATTATTTATTAATATAATTATCTGGGTATTACAATACTCTCCACTCATCTATATTTATCCAGCGAATTCACCCAAATCTCCAAATATATAACAGTTCACGTCATGCAGCAACTAACACCATGGGAAAAAATAAACTTAGACGCTACCCCTGTTTTCCGTTCAATTTTCATCAAGGCAAGGCTTTCATCATGTACATCTAAGGCTTCATACTCGATGGGAAAATGACAAAAGACTTGAGGAAGAGACGCAAGACATCTTACCCTCATTGATTCTGCTGAATGACGAGATTAGCTTTCTGGTTATTCTCCTATGTTTTAGCAACACAAGAGCAGAGAAAGTTGGTCTTGGTTTTGACTCTCTCTTTTACTCTGCGTCTCTCTCTCTCTCTACTCAAGCTCAGTCCCGTTGTGTTCTTTGTTGAGGCAATGGGATTGAGTACAGCAAATGGATGATGATTATATAAGGATGGAAGATCCAGTCCGGAGGAAATGGGAACCGATGGGTATATGACGCTGGGCCAAAGACGCTGGAGAAGTATGGCGTTGTGCAACTCTGATCTTACGTGAACGATACTGCTTCTCTGATTACGTGATTAATGCTATGATCTTTTGTGCTTGCGTGTTATGTTGTTTTATCTGATATGTGTATTTTTTTTTTCTCGTACGTTTTGGTTTTAGTTAGGTTGGGGTTGAAGGGTGTTTGGGCCTAATGTCACGATGGAATTGATTATACAATGGGCCTAGAGCAATGCATCTGATATATTTTCTTGCTTGCTGTGTGTTTTTTTTTTTTGCAATTAAATTTAATGGAAATTATCGGATAAAATTTTATTTTTAATTTCCAATAATCAATATTAAAATGTTTAGGCCAAATTTTGCAACCTAATTGTCCATGAATTATTGAAGTTTTAAATCCCCAAGGTTTGGGATATTACACTGAACTCATCTCTTATTTTGGCAAATATTTCCGACCAAGGTGAGTTACCCAACTCCATTTTTATCCTCAATATCTTCTATTGCTTCTATTGTTATTGTTTAGGAAGTGCTAGATTGTTAATTTCTTATTTTGAGAAAAAGAGAATCTTAGGTTAATTATTTTTTGTAGATTTTCAACAAAAACGAATTGGTGGTCACTCTTATGAGTGAAAGATTGAATAAAAAATCAATGAGGGAGAACCAAAATGCAATTTGCTTTCTTTCTAACAGACATTTCTAACACCGTTAGGCTTTATTTAGTAGTTTTTAACTTTGGGACTAACAAATCTAACGGGAGAAATATAAGACCCAATAAAAAGGGAAATAAAAGCTTAGGGGTCTAATTCAAATGTGATGAAAAATATAGGACATGCTAATATATTTTCCCAAAAACATAAACACAAATGAAGAAATCCACAACCAATATAATCAACTTAGAAAATTTCAAATTTCAAATACTTTATATATTATTACATCATATATAGAATCACTCAAATTTACAAGATTACTTGGGGAAAAAAAAAATCACAAGGTTAAAGAAACAGTAGCTTAAATTTGATTTAACAATTATTCAACTAGTAGTGTCTCAAGCATTTTCCATAAACAAAGACTTGATTTTTCTCAATGATGCTACAACATCAATCATAGTAAGTCTTGCCTCTGGTAATTCAGTCGAACAATGTAATGCTAACTCAAAAATTGATGACATATAAGGTAGTATATTATTAGTATTTTGATTTTCTATATGTAGCAAATTGACATCTATAATATTCATGATGGAATGTGGTGTGGAGTTGCTCACCCAATCTTTCAAACTTAGTCCTTAAACAAACATTTCATCCGTTGGCTTCTTCCTTGTAAATATTTCCATTAGCAAAATCCCATAACTGTACACATCTCCTTTGGTGGAAACAACTCCTTTCGATCCAAACTCTATATGTCATATGGAAATTATTAGTAGAGAAGGTATTATATGAATAAGGTATATTAGTGTTTAACTTTTCTTTTGTATCATTAATTCAAATCTTTACACATGAAGATGACAAATATTTGCTAGAAGATGAATAATATAAAATTATATTTTAAAAAGCATAACAAACAAAAGAATATAGAAATATATCCAAAATTTTATTATTAAGTCATTACCTGGTGCTATATAGCCAATTGTTGCCAAGGTTTTGGTATAAATTTCCACTTGCTTTTCACCAAACAATTTAGCAATACCAAAATCACTAAGATGAGCCACCATATCTTCATCCAACAAAACATTGCTTGGTTTCACATCACAATTAACAACTAGTGTAGAAGAACTATGGTGAAGATACTCCAAAGCAGCTGCCACATCAATCATTATGTTCAACCTTTGCAAGACATTTAAATAATAGTTATCAGAGTATAGCCATCTATCAAGACTCCCATTTACTATGAATTCCATTATTATAGATTTGAAATGACCATTTGAGCAACTACTGATGATCTTAATGAGATTGCGGTGGCGTAAATGACACATGGTAGAACATTCAACATCAAAACTTCTTGATGCTTCTTCAATCTCTAAGTTAAACACTTTGACAGCAACTGTCTTTTTACTTGGAAGAATTGCTTTATATATTGATCCAAAGCTTCCAGAACCAACAAGATTACTCTCATCAAATCCATTTGTTCCCCGTAGAAGCTCAAAATAGGATATCCTAATCGGGGTATCCAAAGTTATTAAATCCCCCTTTGTTGAATTTTTATCATCATCTCTGTTATTCTTTAGAACCACAATGGCTAAAACAATCAACATGGCAACAATGGTAGGCAATAAGCATTTTATCATTAGCATCACTTTATTTGATACGTGCTTGTTACCTTTCCTACATGGTTGGACTTTTAGTTGGGATTTCCCACAAAGATCTTTATTCATCATAAAAGATTGAGCAGTAAAATTTTGAAAAGGGCCACCATTTGGAATCTCTCCATGTAGCAAATTGAAGGAAAGATTGATGTATTTAAGATAGAGTAATGACTCTAAGGACTTTGGAATCACGCCAGACAAATAATTATGGGAAAGATCCAGGGACTCCATGCTTACCATGCCACTAAGCGATTCAGGAATAAGCCCTTCTAATTTGTTTTCAGCCAAAGATAGGGTTTGCAAAGTTTGCAAGCCACCAATAGTTGTAGGGATGCTTCTTGAAATTTGATTTCTTGACAAGTTCAACAGTATAATTGCCCTCAAGTTTGATACCTCTGGTGAAATTATTCAATTCAATACATTGGAGAATATGTCTAAAACCATGATATCTTTAAGACTCCAAATAGAAGAGGGTATTTGAGAAACCAATTTGTTAAAGCTCAAATTCAACTCTTGCAAAGAAGTATTCCCGAGACATTCTGGAACCACTCCTGAAAACATGTTCTTATCAAAGATGCAACGCACCTAGACTTTTAAGTTGGCAAAGTTCCTTTATAATGAACCCTTGCAGTCTATTATTGCTAAGACTTAAACGTTGAAGGCTATGTAATTTGTTAAGTGTATTAGGAATCAACCCACTCAAGTGATTCTCATCCAAATACATGTCCACCAAGTTTGTTAAATTTCCAAGTACATTGGGTATGGCTCCATTAAATTTATTTGAGAACAAACTTAATGCAATGAGTTTAGAAGCATTTGATATGCTGCTTGGAATTTGTCCAGTTAGTTCATTTGCCCCCAACCTTAACTCCTTCAAGTTGGGAAGGCTAATTCCTAAATATGATGGGAGAACACTGGAGAGGGAATTATCACGAAAGCTCAAGATTGTCAATGTTGAAATGTTGAATATGTTGGAAGGGATAGATCCTTTCAAATAATTGTCAGGCAAGTCTAAGACATTAAGTTTATCAAGTTTGCCTATGTCTTTAGGTACAAAACCTGGATAGAAAAAAAAAAAAGTTGATGGAAACCACGATTTTCATATACAAAGAATATATACACATAAATTTATTTCTATTATTATTTGAAGTCTTTGTAAAATTTTTAAAGAAAACATGTTAGAGAAATCATGAACTACCCATGAGATGCCATGGTCATTGAAGATTTGTTTGAAAATGTAAAGTTGTTTATGTTGTAATTTTTGAATAACTATTTAATAGGGAAACAAATGCATTTGTAAACCAGAAAAGCTAGGAACAATTGAAAAAAATTGATAAAAGAAAATTCAATAGGAAAAGATGGCGGATAATGTAACATCTCATTTTCAAAAGCGGAATGAGGTACTTTCATTAGAGTAGAGCATCAGAGCAATTTAAAAGAGAGAGTATCTGATAAACATCCTGTTGAGGTACCTAGTTGCTTATACAACAGTACAAAGGTCCGAATATTTACTGATATGGGAATACAAGTCCAAAAAGAAATTCTTCGGCTGGGACTCTAAGCATGCTGCTTGCCCTTATCTTTGGTGCTTAGTCCTCCTGATCCTGAAGCTATATTAAGAGCTGAGGTCCATGCATCGAACCTCAGGTAACGGTTAACCTCATACTTATGTAAACAATATATGTATGACATCACAACATTAATCAACACATAAGTATATAGCAGATGCAAGATTAATATATCCACCGTACACATCACATGTAAGGTTATCTATGCTAACAATACACATCGCATGTACCGTTATCTATACAATTCACATGTATAGTTATCCATGTTAACAATACACATCACATGTAAAGTTATCTATACAATTCACTTGTATAGTTGTCTATCACATATAAGCATACAATAAGCATCAGAGTTAGTGTTACAGTACGCGAACGTACATTAATTACCTCATACAAGCATACCATACATATACGCATACAGTAAACATCAGAGTTAAAGTTACCAGTACGCGGACGTACCTTCGTTGACGAGCGTTTAGTACGTTGATGGTAAACCGTACTTTTGACAGAAAACAGCGGAACGATAGCGAAATGACAGCGGAACAAGATTACTGATATCCTATAATGATAATATCACATTTATCAATATTTGATATCATAACAGGCATTTTAGGTACAAATTACCATTTTGCCCCTGATCCCATAATCGGCGGAATTTCGCCAGCACTTCGCTATCTTGACCCTAATCTTCCAGAATTTCCACATATCTCTAACTCCAATATATTTCCCAAAATAAATATCATATCTATCCTAAAACATGATATCTAAAATATACTGGAAGATTAAAGATCTACTCTAAAACTCTAAGAACTACCGAAAGAACTTAAGACTAAAGACTAGAGACCGAAAGACTTACTCAGAGCTTCGCTATGAACTTCTTGCTCCTCCTCCAGAGCTTCTCTCTCTAACTTCTCTCTAGGATTGTAAGTGAATTGGTGAAGAATGAAGAGGAATGATGGCCTATTTATAGAAAAGCCCAATGGCATTTTCGTAATTCCTTTGAACTTTGTCTGATCAGTTTCTGGCCGTTAGATCGCACTTCTTGGAGGTGGCAAGATCTTGGCCTTACACCTCTCAAGGATGATGTCATCCCTGCTGCATCATCAAGCCTTATGTCATCTTGCTTATCAGGTAAAATTCCTGATTCGGTATCCTGATCGCGAAATTTCGTAAAATCTCAAAATTCCGATAATGACATGCTGAAGCTTTTTACTTCCTCTTTCAAATGTCATATTTTAATTCTATTTCTGATCCTGTTAGGGACATTCCGTTATCAGCTGAAAATCCTCGGTTTTCGTGTCCGATTCCAGAAACAATTTTGGCCGGTATTAGCTTCTGGATAAAAATCCACTGACCAATAATATGCTCTGGTTTTTCCCTACTTATGCCCGTATTGCCACAACGGTCTGACTTTCTAAGAGCTCCTATTTTGATTATCTGCTTAATTTCTTCAAAATATCTTCCTATCCGGATCTCCAAATTGCTCTTTCGGTTACAGAAATGAATTCGGAGACCGGCTATCTCGGGATAAAATTTCACTCGTCCGTAATATGCTCTGACTCAAGAAACCTAGTTCACGGTTTTCTAGGTAGGATTTTATTTCTATCCGTGGTCATTTATCCTGTTCACATTTTTACTATTGTAATATTATTTAATTACCACATGTCTTAATTATATTATTATTTTAATGTAAATATCTAGATATTAATTTCTTAATTTTCATTTCATTTTTCTTTATTTTTCTTCTAATTTTCGTTTTTATTTATATATATATATTTATTTTAAGTAATTTTCACCTTTTTCTCTTTATCTTATGTCTAAACAATTAGCCATTAATTATCTAATTAATCACTTACTAATTGTTGACAATTTTCTTAATTAGTAATAATTATTATCTCACAACTATTTTACTGAAATTGATAATTTATGCATTATGTAAAATATTAAAAACCATGGGGCAATTTATGTTCCCCAAAATGATATTTAATTTTGCCTCATTATTTTCCAAGGAAAATAATCTCATAAATTACCTAAATTAGAGACAACATACTCCCTAATTTTTAATAAATATTTAGTTGCCTTTTAGGATTTATCATAATTTTCTCAGGGTATTTTATAACCCATAAATATTTCAGGGACCTATTTGCAAAGTAGCTAATGTCTTAGGGACCTTTTCGCACATTATTTAATCTCAGGAGAAATTGTCCTAATAATAAGATAAATTCAATATAAGGTGTTTGAAACCTCATATTCACCTATTTTCAATAGGTATATTCTACAAATTTATGATATTTACCCTACGTCAAATTTTAGGGTATTACAGATAAAAGAAAAGAGTTTAACTTGATAGAATATCCAAATGTGTGTATGACATGTGAGCACATTATATATGATGTTGCATTATTTGGTTGAACATGGTATATTGATATGGTATAGAGTACTTAAAAAATTGTTTTCTAACATTTACATATCATGTGTGATCCTATCCTTCTGTCATTTTAGTTTTGCCAATAATTCATGATATGTTTCGATATTTTGGGATTGTAAATTAGTAACTATATTTAAAAACTATGATTAATGAAATAATGAAAAACAAAATCTCTTTTTAAATTCATTTTCTATCAGAGAAAAATGATTAAAAAACAACGAAAATAAAAAATAATTGAAAGGCTATTTTGAGATATGAACCGATTTATTTATAAATTTTTTAAGTTTTAGGAAAATTTATTATATCATGTACCTAAGCTTTTAGAAAAGTTTTAAATAATTCATCTTTATAATGACACTAATTGAGTCACGTGTGGGTCTTAAATGGCCAAACAATTCTAATAAGTAACTCTAGAATTGAGGAGTGACATTTTCAATGTATACGTCAGTAAATCTCCTAAAAACACCCCTCACATAAACATATTGGTTGTTCCTTTTTATTTATTTACAATAATAATTTAGGTTTTGTTTTGTTTTTTTCATCTTTTCCAGTCTTCTAATTACTTTTTAGAATCAATATTTTGTTTACTGTACATTTGTTAATTCCTAAGTTTTAATTTTTTTTAAGAAAATCCTAAATATAATTTAAATTTCAATTAAACAATATAGAATTGTTACAAATTATACATATAATAAATAATAAAGAACATAAAATTAAAGTTATTAAGAGATACATAATATCTTTGAAAAAAAAGTATTGGTGCCCATTATGTACGGTTTAAGCTTTTAATGTCTTCGAATAGTATATAATAATTTCACTTATCTATGTTACAAATATCATGAGGCTCCATTGGTTCCTGATCTTCACTTTATTTGTTATTTCACATAAATGAAATGATAAAAACCACAATTTAATTTTATAGAAAAATATTTAAAAAGAAAAGAAAGCACACAAATAAAGTACGTACCTGTAAATGAGTTATCACCCAAATATAATTCTTTTAAAGATGTACAGTTGCTTATTGATTTTTGAATGCTTCCCTCAAATTGATTAGTATCAACATCAAAGACTTCAAGTAAAGGGAATTGATGGCACATTTCTTCTGGCAAATTACCCTTTAAATGATTGCCGCCAACATTAACATATCTCAAAGAGGGCATGTTCCAAAGGAAAGAAGGAATCCCACCTATGCAAAAAATACAGAATATTTGTTTGTTGGTAGCTAGTATGTCTAGGAATTTCCTTAATTCACACACAACCATATAAGTAATACATGAAATTTTGTTAATTAGAGGTTTAAAATAATAGACTATAATTTAACTTTTGTCAGAAATCAATTTAAATGAACAACCAGGTTATCAATTACCAATTGGAAATTAATACTCTTAAAAGATATGCTAAAGAGAGATTATAGAATTAATTTCTCCTATATAAAATGAACAACCAAGTTATTTATGTTTTGCATTAAATCTATTTATTATTTACAAGACTCTAACTATAAAATTTGGCTATGAATTCATCATAGACTGAAAAGGCTAAAATTTTAGTTTTTATTTAAGGAATTTAAATACTTTTAGTTACACATCCTGAAGGTCATATAGTATATATAAAAATAAGATTTTTGTTTTAAAATTAAGAGATGTGTAGATTGAATAGACCTGTAAGAAAATTCTCTAACAGATCTAATTCCTCCAACAAAGTCTCATTACCAATTGATATCAGAATTTCACCTGTTTCAATTTACAAAATCAACAAGATATATCAAAGTAAGTTAATAGTTAAAAGGCTTTGGCATTGATCTTTAATATTATTATGCCACATCAAATATTGATAGGTCATGAAATTTTTTCAGACCAATTTTTTAAAGGGCTCCATGTTATTTTTAATCACCTAAAATTATCTTTTTCTTTCTTTCCCTCTTATTAAGATTTTTTTTTTTTTTTTTTACTATGAGCACAATTTGACAAGCTTCTTACAGTTTTTTTTAAATGAATGAAAAAAAAAATGAAAAGCAAAATCTCTCTTTAAAATTATTTTTCACGGGATAGATTAAAACAAACACACGCAACGTATAATTAGTTCAATCATATAATTAAAATCCTTACCTTGAAAATTGTTGTTGTCAAAATATAGGAGTAAATAAAAAAATTAGTTTTCATGTTTTTATTCTCGCGTGGTCCCATCAATTCATAATATTATCTCTTTTATTTTGAGGTTATAATCACAATCTATATGTAAGTACCATTTATGAATGAACAATATATGAATGAAATGAAATGAAAAGATTAAAAGAAAAAGAAAAATAAAAATAAAAAGAAAAAAAAAATAAAAATCTCATTTCAGTTTTACTGTGGTGGAGATAATTATATAAAAATATTATAGAAAATCATAGAATAGTAGTCTCATGCTTGCTAATATGTACAATATTAATGAAAATAAAAAAAATAAAATCCCATTTTAATTTATTTTTACTATAGAAAAATATTAGAAGAAAAGAAAAGAGTGACGATAAAAAAATAGCAGTCTCATACTTGTAAATAAATTCGGCCTCGAATTACAATTGATTAACATCAACTACTTGTAAAGAAGCTTAATAGACTTTAAAAGAAAAATAAAATGGCTCATAATATTTCATAATATGTTTAATGTAAAATTATAAGACCCAGTTGACTGACTTGTAGAGATTAAAAAAACTAAATAAAGTATTTAATTATTGTATATGATACTAGAGCTATCTAAATGTTGGATTTTGGGCTCTCTTTCCTATGTGGAGAAAAGCCCAATTTGAATTACCCAGATTTTATATATTTCCTATTTTATGAGAAGAAAAGAAGGGGGGGGGGGGGGGGGGGGGGAGGAAAAGAGTGAGAGAATGATTAAAAAAAGGAAAAGAAAATATTCTCCCAGAGTTTCTTAATTTTGTGGCTTTGTCTCCCTTATTTAAGTGGAGAGAGGGCATATCATTCAATAATGTCTTATGAAATAATGGAATAGAAGTTAAGACAATGATATATATAGTTAAAACTCTTACCTTGTAAGTTGTTGTTCGCAAGATATAGCCACTGGAGTTTGGTCAAATTTCCAATGTCACCTGGTATTTTTCCGCTGTCAAATCTATTATCACCCAATTGTAACTCTACTAATTCTTTGCATTGATGCCAAATGGAGGGTATTTCGCCAGACAAATCATTTCCATCCACATAAAAAATTTCAAGTTTTGGAAGTCCATAACACACATTTTTTGGGAGACTACCAGATAATTGATTTTGTTCAAAAGCAATCTCTTGTAGCACTGAAGTGTTAAATAATGAAGATGGTATAGAACCAGTGATTTGATTCCCTCCAAGATACAATATCTTCAATTGTGAAAGATCACCAATTTCATTTGGGATGCCTCCTTCAAATATTAAGGGGGTGGGAAAGAAAATAATGTCAATAACAATTTGTTACGTGTCACAAGTTATTAGGTACATGAGATAAATTAATATTTTGTAGAAACACACAAGACTTGCACATTTTTTTAAGACATGACACAAATATTGGTAAATGATAAAACACAATAAAAGGTATAGCCCTTTTAATTCAGGTGGGCTAATAACCATAGATTAAATCAACTGGTTGTGTTTGGTGGAGAAATTTTGATATGATTAAATTTAAGAGACAAATTGAAATCAAATTGGGCCTTCCTTTTCATCATTCTTATCAAAACACATGTTTCTTGGGATACTCCTAGAAAAAATCTTTTTGTTGACTCTACAAACTTTTTAAAAATAATAATTACTAACAAATAACGAAATTAAAATATAAAGTAGACTGTACAAATCAAAATTAAACGTTTGGGACATGTTGGTTGTAAAGTTTATTCAATATGAAAAAAGACAATACAAGTTTTTGATATTTATTATCTTAGTAATCCAATGACATGATCATGTATCATATTTTTAAAATATTATCAATTAACTATAAATCCATATGAAATTAATAGGACAAATATCCATGTGTGATTGGAGAATTTGACATAATAGATATAACGAACTTGAGTTAAGTATTTTTCCTTTGAAAAGCCCTTCAAAAAAAAGTTCTTAGTGATAGAATAATAAACCTTTATTTTCAAAGACTGATGATAAGCCTTTAGATCCACTTGGACTAACTAATATTATAACAATAATTTTTCTCACATTGTGTGACTACATAATTTGTTTTTAAAAAAATTTTATGATTTTTTCCCTTTGAAAAAGAGTAGAAAAAATATGACAAAAAATAATGAAGAAAATTCATAAAAGTTCCAAAAATAAATAAATAAAAAACAATCAAGACAAATTCATATTCCTTGAGGATAAGATCATTTTAACCAATTACACTTGTTTAGAACAAAGAAAAATGTCAACATTGAAAATAATCCAAAACATACCTGACAAATTGTTATAAGACAAACTTAATAACTCAAGCGAAAATAAGTTAGCAATGGTCTGGGGAATGAATCCTGAAAGTTTGTTTTCGGAAAGTTGTAAAATCTTCAATCGTTGAAGTTTGTCCACCTCTAACGGAATGGTTCCTTCAATAAAATTAAATTTCAAATCTAAAGTCTCCAACCTTGATAGATTGAATAGAGATAGTGGAATAACTCCAGTAAGACTATTATTTTGAAGATCTAGATTCTGAAGTGAAGTTAAATATCCCATCCATGCTAGAACTTGCCCATCAAAGTCATTGTAGCTCAAGTTGAATAGTTTCAATCTATGCAATCGAACCAACTCTTCTGGTATTTGACCATAAAAATTGTTGTCACTGAGATCAAGTTCAGCAAGGAATGAGAGATTTCCTAGTTGTGGAGATAAGGAGCCCTTAAGACCCATGTCATGAAGATTCAAGGATTGGACCCTTCCATGACGAGTATTGCATGTGACACCAATCCAATTGCATGGAGAAGAAGAGATAGACCAATGAGCTAAGAAATCATATGGATCTGAAGTGATAAAAGATTTAAGGGCAAGAAGTGCAGATTTATCAGTACTGATGTTTGTATCAGTCCAAGCTAAGGAGGCCATGAAGCAATGAAGTAAGAGCAGAAAAACAAAGGAAGAAGGCTTTCCCATGATGAGCATGCAGACTTATCAGAATTTCAAATCTTCAACCTCGAGCAATTAACACACGTCGTTTTATATTTCTCCGGTTCCAAAATATTTTTTTGCTGCATTATTTTATTAATGGTCAAGTATGGCGGCGAATGATAAGAAGCTTGTCCCTTGACTTGATTACGTGTTGAAAAATTTCACTTTCGCGCGGACCACATTTTCATTTATGGTCGGGTCTTGTAGGCCATCAAGAGCAAACAGTACAAGGACATTTTCAGAGCTTTCTACCATAAACAATAACAAAACACACACACAGAGACATATAAACAATATATATGTTTCAAATCGATATGATATATTTTTTTTAGAGCAGTTTGATTTAAGTGACATCTGACCCTTTCTTAAATCTTGGTTTTAGTAGGAGGTCCCATAAATATATAATAGGTACACCGTACCCGAGTCCCTTTTCTTCCAATGATGGTAAAAAAATAATAATAATAATAAAACTAAGGTTAATAAAACTACGGGAAAATTAAATTGATAATTTCATATTTAAATTGATAATTTCAAATTTAAATATTTTTCTAAACATGAACTTGTTAAGATGAAGATGGTCATGTTGAGTAAGTCTGAATTCGTTGCCCAATACTAAATGGCATATGCAGGGTGCAGCCAACCAAAAAATGATTTGACCAAACTAGGGGGCTAATAATGTAAACGTGTTAAAACTTATAGTAATGGTCTACGTTCTCATAAAAGAAAAATTAAAAAAGGATACAATGTAAATTTGTTCTAAAAATTTTCGCTAAGGAATATTAATATTACTTCAGAAGATTTCTTAAGTTTAATATTTATCCCGAAAGTATTAAAATAAAGCGATATAATCCATTTTCATTAAAATAAAGTGATATAATCCGTTTTCATTAAAAATGTCCTTGTACTGTTTGCTCTGAGGGTGTGAAAATACATTTGTGTTTTGGTCAAAGAAGTGTCCAATAACAAGTGTTTTTTTGAAGTGTAAGAGTGACTATATTAAGTTTGATTTTTTCCCCCTGCCTGGACAATGTCGTAACTTTCAAAGATGCGAAAATACACATATATTTTGACAAAAAAGAGTTTCTGATATCAAATGATTTTTTTATGTGTAAAAATACTGTTAGACTATTAGTTTTATTTATTTATTTTTTTTTTGCTGAATGGATGATGACGTAGCTTTCTTTTGTTTCTTTTCTTTGTTTGAATTTTTTTATTAACAATATTTATTATTATTATTATAATATAATATAATTAATATAAATAGAATATAATTATATAATTAATTTTTATTTCTTTTTCATTTTTGAAATATTGAAAATTGAATATAAATTTTGATTTCTAATTTATTTATATTTCTAATTTATATATTTAATATATCTATATTGAATTTGATAAATTTAGAAATATATTTATAAAATATATTTATAATTTTTAAATTTATAAAATTTAAAATTGAAAGATGAAAAATGGGTAATAAGAATATTTCAAAATCAAGTATAAGCAAGGAAAACACAGAAAAAAATAAAATAAAAGATATAGTTTAAATAAATAAATAAACTAAAGATATTAAGCATAAAAAGAAAGAACTTTAAGATAACTGTATTTTTCATTTTTGTGAATTCAATTAAAAAAAAGATCAAATTAGGTTAATATTAGTACGGAAAAAATATTAGGATTCAATTTCTATTTTAAGTTGTTATTGTTGTTGTTGTTGTTGTTGTTATTATTATAATAATAATGATTTTTATTTAATTAATTGTATTTTTTATTTTTTTGAATTCAATTAAAAAAATCAAGTTAATTTAATATTATTAAGTATTTAGATTCAATTTAGATTGTAAGTTTATATTATTATTATTATTATTATTATTATTATTATTATTATTATTATTATTAAAATAATAATGAATTTTTATTTAACTAATATTAAATTTTTTTTATTTAATTAATATTAGTAAGTTAATAAGAAATCAAAATAAAAAAAACAAAAAAAAAACTTGGTATTGAACACTCTTTTGACCAAACCACGTATGTATTTTTACACATTTAAAAGTCAAACTTAACAGTCAAACAGTATTTTTACATCTAATTTGTAATCATATAGTCACTTTTACACGTCAAAAAAGCACTTGTTGTTGGGATCTCCTTGAGGTAAAACCATGTACATTTTTACACCTTAACCCTTTTTTAAAATAAAGCTTGTGTGGATGCATTGTTCCTTCAATTATAAATGCATTTCGTTTTTTGTTATTGGTGAGATAGTTATTCCTTTCTGGACATTTATAGTTTTGTGGATATTAGAGTTAGGCTTGGCTCGATGTGCTAAGAAAGACCCTGAGCTCTAATCGCATCAAATGTGAAGTCTCATATCTACAGGGTGGGGTGTAATGGATTGACAAGAGCTCTTAAGACTTGGACTTATCCCTCAGGTCCAAGGTTCGAGCTCTTGGGAGGCGCTCTTGGGAATTTATTTCCAAGGGACAAATTCCCAAGAGGGGGGAACAATACCTACTCACTGTGGTGAGCCGGCCATAACCCACGTTGCGGTGTGGGGGGCCGTTTCTTATAATGAACCTTGATTTAAATGCGGTTGAGCGATCCTCTTCGGGATTCGTAAAGTTTTTTTTTTTAATTCCATTGTGTGTACAGATCCCAACAGTGGCATCAGAGCCAGATCAACAGAGCGTTTAAATTGGGTTTTCTATATGTGTGTATATGTGATGTATATGTTTAAACCGAATGCTGTAAGCATATAAATTGATAATTCACATTAGGGTTTCTACGAATAGCTAGTCCGTTATTGCGGCCATTTCTGAATTGTTTAGAATGGTAGATGATCACGCTGAATCATTGATGACATTCGCGCATAGGTCGTATTCTGAAATGTTCGGAATGAACGATCATGCTCGGATTTAATCTAAGATAAATTAAATCTATAAGCTTATAATTTGAATTAAACAAATATATTAGATTAGATATGTTTGACAGATTTAATTAATATATTATTTTAATTTTATACCATATTATATGATATTATAATATAATATAAATTCGAAAGTAATAATGATATTATTTATAGATAATAATATTATTATATTTAATATTTAATTTATTTGATAAATTAAATAACTATAATAAATTGAGATATTGTATCTCAAATTTGATTTTCGAGATATAGTATCTCAGATTTAATTAAATTGAGATATAATACCTCAGATTTAATTGAATAGAAAGATATCATATCATAGATTTAATTTATCAAGATAAATGAAATCAATAAGCTTATAATTCGAATTAAACAAATATATTAGATTAGATCTGTTGGATAGATTTAATTAATATATTATTTTAATTTTATACCATATTATATGATATTATAATATAATATAAATTCGAAAGTAATAATGATATTATTTATAGATAATAATATTATTATATATAGTATTTAATTTATTTGATAAATTAAATAACTATAATAAATTAAGATATTGTATCTCAAATTTGATTTTCAAATAAAGATATAGTATCTCAGATTTAATTAAATTGAGATATAATATCTCAGATTTAATTGAATAGAAAGATATCATATTTTAGATTTAATTTATCAAGATAAATTAAATCTATAAGCTTATAATTCAAATTAAATAAATATATTAGATTAGATTTGTTGGACATATTTAATTAATATATATTATTTTAATTCATATTCGAATTTCAAAATTAATTGGATTAATTTTGAATATTTTAATACGGCTCATTAGGGTTTTAGAAACTCTATAACAGATATTAATCTAGTTGTATTATAAAACGGATAAATAAGAAAGCCGTGACTAGCTGTTTGTAGCGTGAAAATTTAAATTATGATATTATATTATATATATTATCTAATATACTATATATTAGATGATTTTAATCATTAATAATATTTTATTTCGTAATTGTATGAATTCATATCTGTTTAATTTGCCTTTCAAATGTTGTTTGGGTATGGTGAATAACATGGCTCATAGAGTTTTGCAAGTGTTGTAAATTTAAATATGGCTTGCGAGCCGCGCCTCTCTCTGAATATTTTTGATGTATATTCTTTTCTTATCTCACTCCCCTCGTATGTGAAACGAGGTTTCTCCTTATATATTTTCTTTTATTATTTAGAGAAGTCCTCCCATTGGCTTGAGAGTATTTAAGGTTAGATGAGCCATGTTGTGTCACAGTTTTAATTTAGAATTTTAATTATGTTTTGATTAGATCACTCATAATTAATTTAGAATTTTAATTATGTTTTGATTACATCACTCATAATTAAATTCTGAGTTTTAATTATGTTTTGATTAGATCACTCATAATTAATTTAGAGTTTTAATTATGTTTTGATTAGATCACTCATAATTAATTTAGAGTTTTAATTATGGTTTGATTAGATCACTCATAATTAATTTAGAGTTTTAATTATGATTTGATTAGATCACTCATAATTAATTTAGAGTTTTAATTATGATTTAATTAGATTACTTCTGATTAATTTAGAGATTATATGAGATACAATAGTGATTGCATTCATATAAGTTGAATTAATAGGATTAATTAGATAATACCCTCTAAATAAAATCTTAAGTCATAATGCCATCAATAAATGAATACTTGTCAAAACCTAGATCACCAATTTGTATGTTACACCAAAGTAGATGCATTTGAGTTATCTTGGTGAGACAAGAGTGAGTAACGGTGATACTCAACATTCATTATTGTGTTGACTTAATTGAGATTATCAAAACAGTTTTGGATCTCAAGGCATTAAATGGGATTAAACGTGCCGGTCATATGATGATCAAATCCCATAAAGATCTAAGAGTTACATGTGATATAATTGGCAAAGGGGTTGCCTACCTAAATAACTTAATTTTAAGTGTTCTGCCAAAGCAGACTTAAAATTAAGCTAAATATGGATCTTAGCCCACTAATTATAATGAGGGTTGTTAATTCAGTGGGAGATTATTAATTAACTTTACATATTTTTTATTTGTAGAATCATGTCGACTAGTAACACCGCAACACTATCACTGCAATCAGTCCTTGAGAAGGAAAAATTTAATTGGACAAACTTTCTTGATTGGTTTAGGAACTTGAGAATTGTTCTCAAGCAGGAAAGAAAGGCTTATGTCCTCGACCAACCCATTCCTGAGGATCCTGCAACCAATGCTCCAAGAGCTCAAAAAGATGCTTACACGAAGCATCAGAATGACTCTGTGGATGTAGGATACTTGATGCTTGCCACCATAGTTCCAGAACTCCAAAAGGTTTTGGAACATATGGAGGCTCTTGAGATGATTGTACATCTCAAGGAAATGTTTCAGCAACAGGCAAGGCAAGAGAGGTATGAGACCACTAAGGCCTTACATTCCTGCAAGATGGCTGAAGGTGCATCAGTTAGCTCTCATGTTTGATCACCTTGAAAGGCTTGGATTTCCCATAAGCCAGGAGTTAGTTATAGATATGATCTTGAATTCACTACCAGAAAGTTATGACCAATTTGTCATGAACTACAACATGAACAACATGGAAAAATCCATTTCTGAACTGCATGGGATGCTCAAAATAGTCGAGCAGAGCATTAAGAAGAAGCCCAACTCTGTTTTGATGGTTCAGAAAGGAAAGGGTATGAAAAAGAAAGGCAAGCGCAAAAGAAAGGGTAAAGGCTCAACTGGTGAGACCAATGAGTCAAACACGCCTGAATCTAAGTTTGCAGCCAAGAAGGCAAAGCCTTTGAAGGACAGGGTCTGCTTCTTCTGCAATGAACTTGGTCATTGGAAGAGGAATCGCAAACTCTACCTTGAAGATTTGAAAAAGAACAAAAAGGATGGCGAGGATATCACTTCAGGTATCTATGTCATAGATATTCACTTTTCCACTTCCTTTACATAGGTATTAGATACTGCATGTGGATCTCACATTTGTACAAATGTGCAGGGTCTTAAGGACAGTAGAAAATTGAAGAAGGTCGAAGTTGACCTACGAGTTGGAAACCGAGCAAGACTTGCTGATTTAGCCGTAGGCACTTATGAATTAGTTCTGCCCAGTGGGCTTTTGTTAATTTTAAACAATTGCTTTTAGGTTCCTGCTTTGAGTAGTAACATTGTTTCACTTTCTTATTTAGATAAGGAAGATTATACTTCAATTACTAGAAACCGTAAATGTTCAATTTATCGTGTAATGACATTTTCTATGCTGATGGTGATTTGCATACTAGTCATTATGTACTTAATTTAGAATTTCCTAATAATGGACGAATCTATGACATAACTACTAAAATGTTCAAGTCAAGTGATTTGAATTCGACCTATTTATGGCATTATCGTCTAGACCATATAAATGAGAAATGCATTTCGAAACTCCATCAAGATGGATTTCTTGATTCATTTGATTTTGAATCATTTGATACATGTGAGTCTTGTTTATTAGGAAAGATAATAAAGGCACCTTTTACTGAACATAGTGAGAGGACCACAGATTTATTGGGCCTCATACATACTGATGTGTGTGGACTAATGAATATATCTACCAGAGGAGGTCATTTGTACTTCATAACATTTATAGATGATTTCAGTAGATATGGGTATATCTATCTAATGAAACATAAATCTGAATCTTTTGAAATGTTCAAAATATTCCAAAATGAAGTGCAAGATCAACTTGGCAAAACAATTAAAGCACTTCGATCTGATCGGGGTGGTGAATATTTGAGCCAAGAGTTCATTAACCATCTTAGGTGTTGTGGGATCATCTCACAACTTACTCCTCTAGGAACCCCTCAATGGAATGGTGTTTCTGAACGGAGGAATCGAACTCTATTAGATATGGTTAGATCTATGATGAGTTAAACATATCTTTCGCAGTCCTTTTGGGGCCATGCTCTAGAAACAACCGTGTTCACACTAAATCGTGTTCCATCAAAGGCAGTTGAAAAGACACCATATGAGATATAGACTAGGAAGAAACCTAGTTTGTCATTTCTTAAGATTTGGGGGTGTGAGGTTTATGTTAAACAACAAACCTCTGATAAATTATCATCTAGATCCTCAAAATGCCTTTTTGTGGGGTATCCTAACGAAACTAAGGTATATTATGTCTACAATCCCACGGATCACAAAGTGTTTGTTATCCGCAATGGTATCTTTTTGGAAAATGAGTTTATCTCTAAAAGAACCAGTGGGAGTAAGGTGAACATTGAAGAAGTTTGAGAGACACAAGACAATGTAGAACCACAGATGGAAAATGGAGAAGACTCACAAAAAGTTGTTGAGCCTACTCAAGGCCCACAAGGCCCACAAAGGTCCGATAAAACACGACAAAAGCCTTAGAGATATGTACTTTTGACTACTAGAAGTCGTGATATCTTGCTTATTGAGCAGAATGAGCCAACTACTTATCGATAAGCCATAGTGGGACCAAACTCTGAAAGATAGCTAGATGCCATGAAGTCTGAAATGCAATCCATGTACGACAATAAGGTATGGACCTTAGTCAATCCACCTGAAAGTGTAAAAACCATTGGGTGCAAGTGGGTTTTCAAAGAGAAAACTGACATAGATGGCAAAGTAAATGTCTTCAAGGCACGGCTGGTTGCAAAAGGACTCACTCAAACTCATGGTGTGGACTATGATGGAACCTTTCCCCCAGTTGCAATGGCCAAATCAATTAGAATCCTTCTTGCCATTGCATTATATTATGACTATGAGTTATGGCAGATGGACCTCAATACAGCCTTCCTTAACGGAAACCTGCTTGAGGATGTGTACATGACACAACTTGAGGTTTTTGTGCGTCCAGAGGACTCTGGTAAAGTTTGCAAGCTTTAAAAATCCATTTATGGATTGAAGCAAGCCTCTAGGAGTTGGAATCATCATTTTGATGAAGTAGTCAAAGAGTTTGGATTCATTCAAAATATAGATGAACCTTGTGTTTACAAGAAGGTTAGTGGGAGCACAGTTGTATTTCTGGTGCTTTATGTTGATGGCATCTTACTCATTGGGAATGATATTCCTACCTTGCAGAGTGTCAAGTCTTTGTTAGGAAAGTCTTTCTCAATGAAAGATTTAGGCGAAGCCACTTACATCCTTGGGATTGAATCTATAGAGATAGATTCAAGAGGTTAATAGGCCTAAGTCAAAGCACTTCCATAGACAAGATACTGCATAGATTCAGTATGCAGGATTCTAAAAGAGGTTACATGTTTATGTCTCATGGCATTCATCTCAACAAGGATCTGTGTCCTAGTACACAAGATCAAAGAGACCTCATGAGTAAGATTCCATATGTCTCTGCCATTGGATCTATCATGTATGTCATGTTATGTACTCGACCAGATATGTCATTTTCCTTGAGTATGACCAGTAGATATCAACAAGATCCAGGTGAGGGTCACTGAATTGCTGTCAAGAATATCCTGAAGTACTTAAGAATGACTAAGGATGTATTTTTGGTATATGGTGGCTTGGAGAATGAGCTCTGTGTGACTGGTTACATAGATGCGAGTTTCCAAACTGACCTAGATGATCTAAGATCATAGTCAGGATATGTATTCCTATTAAATAGTGGTGCGATAAGCTGGAAGAGCTCAAAGCAGAACACTGTAGTTGATTTTACAACAAAAGCTGAGTATATAGCAGTGTCGGATGCAGTTAAGGAAGTCGTTTGGATCAGAAATTTTGTTACCGAACTAAGGGTGGTTCCTACTATCTCAAATCCAATAGACATGTTATGCGACAACAACGGGGCTATTGTGCAGTCCAAGGAGCCTAGGTCACATCAAAGGACCAAGCATATACTCAAGTGCTTTCATTTTATCAGAGAAATCAATGATAGAAGTGAAATAAAGATATGCAAAGTACTAGGAGAAGATAATGTTGCTGATCCTCTTACTAAGCCGCTTGCACAATCAAAATATGAGCGTCATGTTAAGACAATGAGAATTAGAGTAATTAATGATTGCACCTAGTGCAAGTGGGATTCTATTGGAAAGGCAAAGTCATTGTACTTTAGACATTTATGTTATTTAAAATATTCTCTTTTAGTTATCATTTTATTTGCATGTTTATATTGATAACTATATCCCTGGATATATCTTATAGATTATCCTAAATGTCCCTGGTCGGTCTTCTAAGCGGGAGCAAAGATGAGATAAGACCAGTATGACTTTGATGAGGTATGGAGATACGAATCAAAGTCATGGGCACTTGTAAGAGTACAAGGTGCTGGACCGACCCACTATGAGAAAACTGCATGGATTTAGTCATAAGCTTATCTCATGTATAACTATGTCACAACGCCTTATGACCTGAGATCATCATGGATTCCTACATGATGAGTCATTGATCTTTGACCTAGTCAAAAGTTACCTTTGATCGAGTGATGATAAAGGCTTGGATCGAGATCAATGGTTTTCATGCAGAGGAATGTGAGTGGTGAAGATGGAATTTGTCCCTTTGTAGAGACATAATACTGAGCTCCTCGATGAGTGAGTCTAAGAAACGTATGACCATACTACAGTGGAAATGAGTTTCCATTTCAATTATTACACCACTCAAGAATCAAGAAAGCAATGGTCAAGAAAAGGAAGTTGACATTATCCATGTCTCATCCTTGGCCAAATTATTGCATGACAAAAGGGACGTGACATGGTTGTACGATAGGTTGTATTGTATCATCGATCCCCATATGAATTGGGTAGTCGCAATGTCTTGCTAGAGGCCGCTTGCAACTTGTGGGCTAGTACAGTATTGGCCTACTGCCAATCTCATGTGGGCCTACAAGGTCGCACACAAGAATAGCCCAACATGAGCAATAATGTCCAAATTCATTAAATCTTAGATATGTCTAAGAATCAATGAATACGTTTTATCTAGGGAGTATATATATATATGATTGCACCTAGTGCAAATGGGAGTCTGTTGGAAATTATGCCCTAAGGTTAATCATTATACAACTAAAACTAATTGAGATATCGTATCTCGTATTTAATTTATGAAGATAAATCAATCATTTAATTAAATAGAGATATTGTATCTTAGATTTAAATTTTGAATTAAATATATCATATATTTGATTTAATTTAAATTGAGATATAGTATCTTAGTTTTAATTTATATATATATATATATATATATATATATATATATATATATATATTCTCAGATTTAATTTATAGAGATAAATTAAATTAGAAGGCTTTTAATTCGGATTAAATAAATAGATTAGATTAGATCTATCTGATAGATTTAATTAATATATTATTTAATCCAAATTCAAAATCTTGAATATTTTAATACGACCCAATTAGGGTTTTAGAAACTCTATAAAAGGACATTGATCTAGTTGTATTAAAGAAGAGAGAATAGCCGCAAAAGAAAACCCTAGAGAAAAGAAAAGGTGTAAGATGCAAAAAGTAAGAAGGCACTAGCACGTTAACGTTCGTGTTGAAAAGCTATTTGGTGTAGATACCGGTAGAGGAAGGCGATTCGAAGAGTCAACTTCTGCTGATTGAGAAGGTAGCCCACCAGTTCAAATAGAATGAGACGCACACCAGCCTTTTGAAAGGTACGATTTCTTATAATGAACCTTGATTTAAATGCGGTTGAGCGATCCTCTTCGGGATTCGTTAAGTTTTTTTTTTTAAATTCCGCTATGTGTACAGATCCCAACATCTTTTTCCCTTGAGTAACTACAATTTTATCTTTGTTGAATTGTTTCATTTATGGTCACTCTCATAGGCCCTACATAGAGAGAGTACTTCCAAAACAACGTTACTAGTCGGAAGAAACTTGCATGCATATGTTGTCGTTACCCTTCACACATACATGAAAGGAGTTGTTTTTAATTAAGAGTGCTAACATTTTAATTAGTTTTAATATAGTAAATGTTATCGTTTGGCCGTATGCTTGTACGTGTAGTTTATAAGTTTGTTATTAATAAAAGGAGTTGTTTCTACCAATGCCATTACCTCCATCCAAGATTATTATAACCATTTTTACAGTTTTATTTTCATACCTCTCCTGTCCCTTATTGTAAGCTTCAAATAACCAATTTGCAATGATTAAAAAAATAGTTCAAATTAGTTTAAAATAATAAATGTGTATTTTTTCCAACTATACATTTATTTGTAAAGACGCTAAGTGAGAAAGAATGTAATATCTCAGCACTTCATGTAAGCAATGTCTCATGTTGCTGTGATAAATGTATATGATTTAATAATTAATAAAGGGGCTAAATGACTATTGGTAAATGACTTTTGAGAAGAGGCTTCTTGACTGCTTGATGGGAGCAGTTATATCCCTAGGATGTACATGTCTTTTGGATAGGGATGCACATGTCTTTTGGATACAAAAGTTATTTAAAGGATAGAAACTTGTCCATTCACTCTCTGACCATAAGAGACGCATCTAGTTTTCTATCAAGAAGAGAGAGCGTGAAATGAAGGGTGAAGAGAATGATAAAGGTTTCAATTATCGTGTTGCAAGTTACATATTATGAAGTATCAACTCCGCAATTATGGATAAAGGTTAGTGCATCTTGACTAAAAATATTATAGTATTGTGAAAATCATGAGTTCTTAAGATCCTTGTTTATGTTCTTATTATTTGATGTTTGAGCATGAAATTATAGAAAAACTTACATGTGGTATCAAAGCTTTTGGTTTTAGAATTTATGGTTTTCCAATTATAAATCTTATATTGATACATAAATGATACTTTTGAATTTATTCTCGAATGAATTTGTTAATCTTCAAAAGTGTGTGAAATGAATTTCAAACAATTAATATTGGTTTGTTGAATCAAAAGTACACATATTATTGTGTTGTGTGAGATTCTAGTTTGAAATAGAAATGCATATGACTGCATTTATTTTTTTGCTTTATGAATTATTTAGAGTTTACTATGTGCCAAATGAAAGTATTTAGATAAAGGATAGATTTTAAATTGGGTCATGAGAAAATAGTGGTTTTAGGTCACAAAATAGGTTTCATTGAATAAATATTGAAAAGATAAAGAGATAGGCACCAAGAATGTGAAAAACCGATGTCAAGAATATCAATTATGGAGGAAATAAGAGTCAGGTCTGAAGGATTGACCTACAAATTCGGACGGGTCAGTGCAACCCAGCTGGAGGTTGAAGAAGATCTAAAAGGCATGTTGTTTTAGTTTAAACGGTGTCTTTCTCCCCTGTGACAGTTTGTTTTTAAATATATATAAGAAATAAATAAAGGAAAGCAAAGTGAGAGTGTGGCTCAACGGGTAGAACGTTAGGCTTTAGGGTGTGACACATCCGTACGTCATGGGTTCGAATCCGCTGGGGTGCTTTTTGTACAGCACGTTTGTTTTTATAAAAAAAAAAATACAAGGAAAGCGCCTGGGAGGAATCAAATAGGGGACATGATAGTTCAAGAGCGGATGCCTTAATCGCTGAGCTACTGGCACCTCTTTAGTGAGGCATGGGCCGAATATATTTTAAAGTATATTTAGCGTGGAGCTTTTTTGTTGGACTGGACCAGAATTGCTTGGGTTACCCGAAATTATTAAGAAAAAGGGAGAACAAGGAATGTTTTATGCTTAATATTTTTGGGCCGAAGTTGATTTAAAAAAATAAAATAAAATCTGTTCGGGTTGAATAGTTTTTGGCCTGTACGTTTTTTTAAAACTATTTTCTATTAGGCTGCACGTTTTCTTTTATGAAATTATGAAAGAAAAAAACGTTGGGTTCTAATTTTGGGTTGTTGCTAGATATTTTTTTTAAAAAAATTGTTTTTCCCTTTTCTTTTTATTTTGGGCCAAATTTAGGCTCTACTTTGGATCATTTAGTTACCTATTATTGATGGCTTAGAAAAGGAACAATTTTTTTTTATTAATAGCCTATTATTATTGTTAAAGCGTCTATATATTGATCCAAAATATAAATTACTTAAATGTTGTGAATATCAATTGTATATTAAACATTTAAGTTTTGGAATTAATTATGGTGGATTTGTTAGTCATTAAAGTGGCCAAATTTTTATGAATTATTTTAATTCCAATTATTATTGTGATATTTCAAATTCCCCATAACTTTGATGCTATAAATTATGTTTATGTTGTGGGTGAATTAAAAGTTTGTTATTATAAGACAGTTATGAATCAACCCAAAGGTTGATTATTTGTCTTTATAATAATTAAACATAAATGTTGGTATTGTTCATATACTTATAGTTTTATTTAGACATCCAAAGATGATAAATATTTCTAGTTGGGATATGCATCAAGCTAAATTATATGAAATCTTTATAGCATCATTATGGTTGAATGTTGTATATTAGTGAGTCCCCAAAGGTGAACATTGATATTCATTGAATGAATTATGTCCGAATTTTTGAATCATGTTAGTATGTGATATGTATGACTCAAAGCATTAATGTTAAATTGTTGTTCCTCATGTTATTGAACTGCTTAATAATAATGGAGAACAAGAAATGAATGATATCACTACTCATGATGAGATTATTGTTAATGAATTGAATGAGCTCATTGCAGAAGAATCATAACAAATAGCATTAAAAGGATCTCGAAGGAAAAAGAGATCTGCTATTTCTAATAATTATGTGATACATTTACAAGAGTCTGAATTCGACTTGAGTATTTAGGATGATCCAGTTACTTTTTCACAAGCCATGAATAGTGAAAATGGTTAGATGCCATGAAAGATGAGTTGAAATCTATGGAACAGAATGATCTTTGGAACCTTATTGAGTTACCAGAAGGATGTAAGAGAATTGGTTGTAAGTGGGCCTTTAAGACCAAACGTGATTCTCATGGTAACTTGGAACGTTACAAGGCTAAACCAGTTGCAAAGGGATTTACTCATAAAGATGGCATTAACCATAAAGAAACTTTTTCACCAATTTCTAAGAATGATTCTCTAAGAATCATTATGGCATTAGTGGCTCATTATGATTTAGAGTTACACTAGATAGATGTGAAAATTGCCTAAGAAAAGGAAAGGAGCACTTGATGTGCAAATTAAAGAAATCAATATACGGACTTAAACAAGCTTTAAAACAATGGTACCTTAAGTTCAATGATACTATTGTTTTCTTTGGATTTAAAGAAAACACTATTGATTGGTTATATATCTGAAGGTCAGTGGGAGCAAGTTTGTATTGCTGGTTTTGTATGTTGATGATATCTTGCTTGCAACTAATGATCTTGGTTTTTTAAATGAGACTTGGAAGTTTCTCTATAGTATCTTTGAAACGAAAAGAAATGGAAGCAATTCCATATGCATCACTAATTGGGAGTTTAACGTATGCTCAGACTTGTATGATACCAAATATTGGTTTTGCAATGTTGGAAAGCTGCAAAGAAAGTTTTGAGATACTTGCAAGGAACTAAAGGTTACATACTTACTAATAGAAGGTCTAGCAACCTTGAAGCGATTGGATAAGCAATCAGTAATTGCTGCATCCATTATAGAAGATGAATTCATGCATGCTTTGAGGCCATGGTTCAAGCTAAATGGCTATGGAATGTTATTTCAAGGCTTGGGTTAGTTGACAGTATAGTCAAGCTGTTGAAAATTTATTGTGATAATTCCATAGCAGTCTTCTTTTATAAAACAACAAGTATTCTAAATGTGCTAAGCAAATGGAATAGAAATATTTTGTCATTAAAGAAGAGGTTCAGAAACATAGAGTGTCAATATAACATGTTAACACCAATATTATGATAATTGATCCCTTAACAAAGGGATTACCACCCAAGACATTCACCGGTGATATGTATAGTATGGGTATTATATTTACTAAAGAATGTTAAAAGTATTGTTATCTATTGGTCATTGACACTTTGAGCTCATTAGTATATATGTGTTTATGAGATTCTCTTGTTTTCAACTTTATATATGCATGCATAAATGATGTTGTTAGAAAATAGGATTTGTCTACTATGAAGACATTGTTGATGGACATTAAAGTTACTTCCATTAAAGTGTCATGCTAAGGAGAAAGACTAATAAAGTAGTACATGGAAGGGACTATATTGATATACTAATGCACAACAACCATGACTCGTATTAGTTTTATCCTTAACCATGACTTATGGTGGAACCAATATATATGAAATCTTTTAGCCAAGATTATGCGCAAAATTATTGTTATTTTGTTAAATCATGAAATGACATATATCACATGAGCCAAGTGGGAGAATGTAAGAAATGTCTCATGTGGCTATGATAAATGTATATGATTTAATAATTAATGAAGGGGCTAAATGACTATTGGTAAATGACTTTTGGGAAGAGGCTTCTTGACTGCTTGATGGGAGCAGTTATATCCCTAGGATGTACATGTCTTTTAGATAGGGATGCACATGTCTTTTGGATACAAAAGTTATTTAAAGGATAGAAACTTGTCCATTCACTCTCTGACCATAAGAGACGCATCTAGTTTTCTATCAAGAAGAGAGAGCGTGAAATGAAGGGTGAAGAGAATGATAAAGGTTTCAATTATCGTGTTGCAAGTTACATATTATGAAGTATCAACTCCGCAATTATGGATAAAGGTTAGTGCATCTTGACTAAAAATATTATAGTATTGTGAAAATCATGAGTTCTTAAGATCCTTGTTCATGTTCTTATTCTTTGATGTTTGAGCATGAAATTATAGAAAAACTTACACTTCATTCTTAATATTGTCCGCTTTGGGGTCCTATCATCCCTCACAATTTTAAAATGCATTGAGCAGGGAGGTATACAGACTTTCATAAGGCATCTTTTATTCTGCTCCCTAGCTGATGTGAGATATAACACTCCACCTACCTTTGGGCCTAGCGTTCTCACTAGTACATCAACTTACATTGACTCGAGATTGATTCTAATACCAATTGTAACATCCAAATGTCTCGCTCTTGATATTGTCCACTTCGGGACTCTAGCTCATCGCCTCTCATGGTTTTAAAATGCGTTGAAAGGGGATGAGACTAGGGCTGGAAACAAGCCAGGCTTGACCCTTAACAGGCCAGGCCTGTTTTACAACATAGTGGCCTGAGCCTAACTGTGGCCTATTACAGGCCAATTTTTCGGCTTGAGCCTGGCTTGTTACAAGCCTGGCCTAGCCTGTGGCCTGTTAAGAGGCCTACTTTTTTTTTAGTTTTTTAATTTTTTAATTTTATTATTATTATTAATTTAATAGCTAACAAGCCACTTTTTTTTTTTTTAAAAAATAATTTTCTTTAATTTTTTATATTATAATAATAATAATAATAATAATAATAATAATGATTTATTTAATTAAGCTAACAGACCATAGAAAAAAATAGACCTACTTTAAACAAGCTAAAAACAAGCTAACATTACAAAAATTAATACTAATAATATAAACAAGCAGGCTTGACAAGCCCAAAAGGCCTCTTACCAAGCCTGGCCATGGCCTGTTAAGCGAAAACAGACCTTATAAGAGGCCTTGGCCTGTCATTTTAGCCTAACAGGTCAGGCCTGATCATGCTTTTAACAGGCCAGGCCACAGGCCCCTGGCCTATTTCCACCCCTGGATGAAATGTTACAATTGATATTAGAGTTAGGTTTGAGTCGATATAGGCTAAGGTACCAGCCAGAACATTGGACCCAAAAATGGGTAGAATGTTATATCTCACATCAGCTAGCTAGGGAGGGAAACAAGAGATACATTATAAGGGGTTTGGATAACTCCCCCTTTCATCGTATTTTAAGGTTGTGAGGGGCGACAGGCCCTAAAACGTGTTGGACCTGGCTATCACCCAAGAGGGGGGGGGTGAATTGGGTGTTTGATATACTTTAAGAACTTTAAAAACTTTTCGCAACTTATAAATTGACAATTAAATTTTCAAAGATAAGAGCATATACTGGAAATGTAAAAGATAAGGGAAGAGAGTATGCAAACTGTGATTTATCCTGGTTCGGTCCAATCTTTGACCTACGTCCAGTCCCCAAGCTTCACTTGAGATTTTCAATCCACTATTTGCTTTGAACTTGATTACACGTTCTGTACTTGAAGTAATCCTCTCACTAGGATTCACTCCCCCTTACAAACTGTAATCAATTCACTTGCTTGATTACATACTCTGTACTCGAAGTAATCCCACACTCGGATTCATTCCCCTTACAAGCTGTAATCACAACAAAGTGTTTCCCACTCAAGATAACCCAATATTGAGTAACACTCAGAATAATAGGATGTTTACAATGAATCTTCTCTCTCAGAAGTAAGTGAATAAACACTGAAGCACAATACATATAATCTCACTCTCTAAGCTAGATATATGATCATTGAGATATTCAGAGAGTAGATGAAGCAGACGTTAGAATATTGGCATTTTCACTGTGTAAGCTCACGCCCCTGTTCTTGTTCTCCCTCTTGTATCTGTGTCTCTTGTTCTTCGTTTCTGGGCTTCTTATATAGATGAAGAAGAGGAATTAGCCGTTGCATTTTCTTCTCTTTGATTCTTCAAAGTTCAGCTGTAAATCTGGAATATGACAGTTGCATATTTTCTTCCGTTTCTTCAATTCTTGGCTGGAATCTTGGATTTAGTTGTTGTAGATGGTCTTCCAGATTTTTAGTCATTCCATGATCTTAATTCGACCGTTTGAAGTGATCTTAATGTGTTGCAACGGTCTGAACTAAAAATCTGGGATAAGAGAGAAGAATCAGCCCTGTTCTTGGTTCTTCATTTAATGCACTTATTCTGGATCTTGATTTCGCCTTGATCTTGTGATGAACCTGTCTGAAACTTATCAAAAACTTGATCAATAATGTTAGGAATAATAATATAACATGATATGATAATTTCATATTAACCCATAAAGATTTCGCAAATTGGCGCAATCTGGTTCTTATACTTCAGCGACACAAACTGGAGTTTGGAAAGCTAAACTGGAGTTTGCAGCGGGCTAAACTGGAGTTTAGAAATACAAACTCGAGTTTAGGTCTTCCAGAGAGGAATGTCGCGATTTAAGTTTTGGAGCACACTTGAACATAAGGCTAAACTCGAGTCATTAAGTGATTAACTCGAGTTTTGGACTTTTGAAGTGAAAATAAGCTTAAGTCCACAAAGCTCTAAACTGGAGTTTTCAAATGCAAAATGGAGTTTAGAAGGTTCAGAATATTGATGAGCTCTCTATCTGCCACAAACTGGAGTTTGTAAACTAAACTGGAGTTTACAGCAAGCTAAACTGGAGTTTGGAAATCCAAACTCGAGTTTTGGTCTTCCAGAGAGGAATGTCGTGATTTGAATTTTGAACCACACTTGAACTTAATGCTAAACTCAAGTCATTAAGTGACTAACTCGAGTTTCCTTCAGAGATGAAAATATCTTGCTCTCTGTCAAGTGCAAAACTGGAGTTTGCTAACACAAACTCGAGTTTTCTTCTCCATGGCTCAGTCAAATATCCTTCTCACAAGTTCTTTGCTTTCTGACCTGATAAAGATCAATCCCTGGAATCCAGTACCTATCTCGATAAAGTTCTTTAAGTCTTCTTTCAATTGCAAAAAGAATCAGCTCCAAACTCATTATAATCTGATAGTTATGATCCGATGAACGAAGACTGTTCTTTGTCCAGCGTTTTTCAGCATCCTGAATTTACAGTCAACTTTCGAAGATCATATCTCACTCATTTGATCTTTGTTTTCTATGATCTTTATGTTTCTGGAAAGGTATGTGAGTCTATTTTCATATGTCATCGATTTCAGCTCATTCTAATGTGTAGATTGTGAGATACACTCAAATCATTGAAGCTTGGTCTGCTGTGTGGCGTGAATTCCTGTTCCAACTTTTGAAATTCATAGCTCTCTCATCTCAGCTTCTTTGGGCATGAAACTTTTTCAAGATAACGCATTGGATGTCTAGTTTCATACAAAATTGATTTCACCTTAAACCGATCTCTGGTTTGGGAGATATCATCGAATTACCAAAGGTCGTCAGTTCTGATAGTGAAACAGAGTTGGACAGAGTTGCTGAAAGCTTGCTAAACTTGAGTCATTAAGTGACTAACTCAAGTTTAGGAGTTCCAAACTCGAGTTTACATTGGCTAACTCGAGTTTTGATGATCTAGAGACGCCAGAGTTGCTGAAGACTTTACAAACTCGAGTCATTAAGTGACTAACTCGAGTTTTGAGTTCCAGACTCGAGTTTTATGTCCTAAACTCGAGTTTTTTCATAATCCAGAGGCAGATCACTTTCAGTAATGCAGTAAACTTGACTTTTAAGTATCTGGCTCGATTTTGCTCATCCAGAACCTGATATATGCTTGTTTTAACTCTGAATTGAGCTGTTCTAACTTTCATTTGATCATGGAGACTTCTAGAATCAAACTAAGAACTTGTATAATGATTTTCTTAGTTTATTCAGCAAGTTCTTCTTTCTTTCTTCTCTCTTCTTGATTATTCTCCATGAATCAACTCTTTCTTTCTTCTCTTCTCTTGTTCTTTCTCCACATGAACAAATCTACATTAAATGTAGCAATTAGTCAATGTATACGGTATAAACTTTATGATATAAACTTTTTGCTCTTGATAATGGCATCTATATAAGACATCATCAAAACTAATCATAACCAACAAAACGAACAATATCAAGAGCGAGGTGCTGAGATATTACAACTAGTATTAGAGCTAAGTTTGAGTTGATGTAGGCTAGGACACTAGGTTCATAGGTGGGTGGAGTGTTATGTCCCACGTCAACTTTGGAAGGAAGCAAAAGATGCCTATTTAATGTTTGAATACCTTTTCCTCTTGAAACGTTTTAAAATTATGAGGGGCGACGGGCCTCAAAGCATACCATATCAAGAACAAAATTCTAGGATGTTATAGATAAAATAAATACAATAAATAAAGTCAACGGGTAAAGTTGAAAACAAAAAAACAATAAATGTTTGGACAAACCTAAATCTTATATTTTTGAGGCACATCCATTCACAAATTTAATTTGAAACTTATAATAAAGGAAGTAATTACCACTTAAATGCTACTAATTTTTTATTCTTGAATAGTTGTATTATGTACATCTCTGCAAATTGAATAAATTGTTGAACAATCATCTCCACCTAATTTGGGTTCAAAAGAACTTACTGAATATCCATATTTGCTCTTAATTGTTATGCTTGTTCAACTTTAGAAAATAGATCTCTTTAGAACAAACAATTGGCTATTCTTATACCGACTTGTTCGGGCAACTATTATCACTAGGTTTTCTTCTATTTTCCTTGCTAAACCCTTATATTACAATGAGAATGGATCCAAGGCTTTTAAAAAATAACGTATGAGTGTAAATAGACATGAATGGTTATATATGAATTTGAAAACATATGGTTTTAACCATATATAAAGGCTTACAATTTAAGTAGGTTATAATACATGTTTTAGGCCTTATTAGACTTTCTGAAGGCATCGCCCTAGGCCTAAAAAAAGGCTCATATACAATGTCATGTTTTAAATCTCTATTGTAGGTTCATGCCTATTTAGATAAAGCATAGCCTAGCCTATTTCCATCCTTAGTGAAAAGTCAAATAAGTCATATATGAATATTTGCTTATTCAATTTAAATTAAGATTAATGATACTATAAGCCAATGCTAAACACAATTAATAAGCTCAAATTCAAGAAACCAAGGCAAATACATGATATCATTTATCCCCTAACTAAACCACCTTGAAATTAACACAAAATGTTCACAAAATCATCAATTCAATGACTAACCAGCATAAAGAAATGACAATCAAGCTAATTCATCACAATGTTAAGCGTCTAACAAAGTTTTTGGCTACATCCAATCCTCCAACACATCAAACAAAACTAGTTCAACATCATAAAATTCATCCTAAGACCTAGGAATCACAAATACAATGTAGAAATAGAGGAATCGAAAAGAAAAAAAAACTCACTTATTGAAGCTCCAAGCTCATACCATAGCCATTGCTGCAACGGATTAATGGAATTTAAACAATAACAACCATGTAAGGAGAAGCTATCTTCTTCGCCAATAGTCCAGCCATGGATAAACACTGACTAATAAATGATAAATGGATGACGAAGAAAGAGATATTAATGCTGGTTGACAGTGGGGGAAATGGAGAAAAGTAATGGCTGAATTGAAACAGGGAGCTCACCGTCAGTCTAGGAAAGGATGAAAGTGACAATGATGAAGGTGGATGCGAGTTTGAAGTGGAGGATAAAATTGGAGGCGTGGTCAGGGAAGGTGAAACTCACTAGTGATTATGGTAAGAAGAAGATGAAGGTGAAGGTTCTAGAGGCTATGACTGTATCTCTGTCTTGGGTTGAAGAAAGCAAGGGTGTAGTGTGTGAAGGAAGGAGGTCGCCAACGACAATGGAGGAAGGGACGTCGCCGACGACAATAGTAGACAAAGATGGTAAAGGTGATTGAAGATCAAGATGAAGGAGGAAGATGCAGATTGATGGTTAAGGCCTGAGGTTTAGTTTTCTCGCGGTTGCTTTGTCGATGTAAACTCTTTAAAGATGTCTCTTTTCTAACCTAATTAATTGAATCAAAACGCTGCAATTTCGACGAGACCACTATGGTAGTTTTGAAATTTGCATTACTGTACTGTCATTTCCAAAATTCGAGACTCAAACTATGGTAATCCAGTTTTAAAATATTGAATGGCTCTTCTTGAGGAGGCTATTTCTCCTGAGCTGCCGGAGGATACTCTCCGGTCAACTAAGAAAGTTCGCAACCGGTATGGTGGAAATGTTGGGGAGCAAGAGGATGTGTCTTATAGGATGGACACTTTGATGGCTGACAAGGATTCTAAGGATACTGTTTCGTATCGAAACAAGCTCCTTAGTGGGAACAATATTGCAGGAGTTTATCACAAACAGACGAAGGTGGTATTATCAGAAGGGCACTATAAAATTGATAGGGATAGCGATATTCCTGGCATCAAATTTTCCCTTGAGATCTATGAGGTTCTGGTGAAAGGAATGGAGAGATCACTGATCATTAAGCTATTGGGACACTCGATTACCTATCATGATCTTGTATCTAGAAAACAATCACTATGGCAACCGTGAGGATCCTATCAGATTGTGGACATGGAAGGAAGTTACTATTGCACTACTTTTAATTTGGAGGAGGATTACTTAAAGGTCCTCATTGGTGGTCCAAGGATGATATATGTAGCCTACCTCATAGTTCAACCATGGTCCTTGGACTTTGATTTTAAATCACCCATAGTATCAAATGTTGTGGCTTGGGTTAGGATTCCGGGTTTATAAGAGTCCAAGGACCATGGTTTGAACTATAAGGTTGGTACTGTGGGTGATTTAAAATCAAAGTCCAAAGACCATGGTTGAACTATCATAAGAGTCCGTTGAGAGAGATTGGTATTGTGCTAGGGGATGTTATGAAGATTGATTACATGACGGAAACACGTGGCCAGGGAAAGTACACACACATTGCAGTTCTTATTGACCTTTTGAAATTGCTCATACCCTGGATCAAAGTCGATGGTAAGACATATGGGATCGAGTGTGAAGGTCTGCCTTATATTTGCTTTGAAAGTGCAGCGAATTGATAATGCCTCTCCATAAGAGCAGATAGCTATGAATGGATCTTCCTCTTCTACTCCTCCAGGCTCATTTAACATAGATCGAGCCACCGGAAGTTTGTCAAAGGAGAACTCATCGCCATATGGGTCCTGGATGTAGGTGAAATATACCAAAAAAGGAAATAAATAGCAGTAGGGGAAAGAAACAAAGATTGGGGAATCTACTATTAATGGTGGATCTCAATAAAACGTACTATTTGAATGTGAAGATACACTTGCTTCATCCACGTAGATTGAACATGATGAATTGGTGGGGATCTCAGGAGAGGAGTAACATATTGCTAAGATTACGCTACATAATCTGGGGCCAAAACATGACACTAGACAATTCAATAGGGTAAACTCGCGTCTGAAAGCTGGTAGTCATAAAGGGAAGGATGGATCACCAAAACAAACCCAAGAGTATAGGCCCAAAAAGGTTGTGATAGATAAAGCCAATGTTTCAACTAAGAAGCCCAAGATGGTATCCTTGCCCACACCAGAGGGCCCTATTGTATCCAATAGAAATACTATGGCTCCAAGTGCTATCAACGTTTCTATTCAGGCCTCATCACAACATCTGGAATCAAGTGGGGATATAGACACCAGTTCAATGTCTTTAAAATTTACTCATCTTCCTATTCAAACATCCTCGTCCCTAGATCAAAACAAGCACACAGTGATGATACTCTAATAGAGTAGGCAGGCCCTAGAGGACATTACCCAATTTAATGTTGATAAACAGCAAGAACCATTGATGAAAGCATATGGTGACAGGGAGAGGAATACAGAAAACCGATCTACCCAAGACATAAATGAGCAACAGTTGACACATGGAATTAAAATCCAATCCACCATTCTAAGTAACTTGAAAGTCAGGAAAAAACCTCCAGGAGTCCAGATCTCTAAAAATGTGATTGAGATTCTGAGGGAAGAACTAGAAACACTGAAGGACTCCACAGTAACGCCGACGTGCTCATCTGGTTTACACCAGCTAAGATGTGGAGATAAAGATGACCCAGCGAGGCCAGGCATGCTTACATGAACCTTATTAATTGTTTAATGGATATACGACTTTTTGTTTGGAATTGCCAAGGAGTAGCAATCAAGAGCTTCTTTGGAACTTTTACTCACTTTATGAAGGACTATCGGCCTGATATGGTGGTTCTGGTGGAGCCACGCATTTCTGGTCTCAAGGAAGATAATTTCATTAAACACTCTAGGTTTGATTGCTCTTATCAATTTGAGGCAAGCGGCTTTTCAAGTGGTATATGGCTACTATGGAAGTACATTTTGACAGTCAAGATTGAGGTATGTCGTACACAATTTATTCACACTCAAATTGTTAAATAGGGTGCTACAGGGGCAATTAATTTCACAGCAGTTTATAGAAGTCCAAATAACATGTTAGGCAAAGAGCTATGGAAATCATTACTGGAGGTAGCAGGAACAGTAACAAGACCCTGGTTGGTGGCAGGAAATTTAATGCTCTGCTTAATAGTAGTGATCGGGTCGGAGGAACTACAACATGAATTCGTGGCTGTGAACTCTTTCGGCAATTTGTCTTTGATAGTGGCTTGATAGATCTAGGATTCTTAGGGCCCAAATACACTTGGCGTCGCGACACTTTGCTCCAACGCCTGGACAGAGCATTGGGTAATACTGTGTGGATGACCTCTTTTAATAGAACAGTGGTGCAACATCTTCTAAAGCTAAGCTCATACCACAGGCCGTTATATATGCAGAATTGTGGGAGTTATCACCTTCCTTGTCAACAGTGGCCTTTTCGCTACTTAGCTACTTGGGCTAACATAGACTCCTTCAAGTAAGTTATTCAAGATAATTGGTTTGATCCAATATCATTTATGTCAAACATTGAAAGGATCACAAAATCAGTTAAGCACTGGAATAGAGAAGTGTTTGGAAATATTGCTCATTGTAAAAGAAGAACATTGACCCATCTAAGTGGAATCCAGAAGGCACAGGATACCTATCGTTCACCGTGTTTAGATCAAATGGAGAATGAACTAAGAAAGGAATTTGAACTCATTTGTGAACATGAGAGCTCAATGTGGGTGCAAAGGGTAAAGTGTGTTTGGCTTAAGTTTGGGGATAGGAACACATCCTACTACCATGCTAAGGCAACCCAAAAAAGCAGGAAAAAAAAAGTAATCACTGCTCTTAGAAACACGAATGAGGAATGGTGTCATGAACTTGAGATGCTATGTGACTAGGCTTTGAATTTCTATCAAAACTTATTGCAAAAAAAGTGGATTAGGTTCCTTTGTACCAAAGTAGGGGACTATTTCCTAGCTTAGAGGACACATTATATCAGTCCCTATGTACTTCCATCTCGCTAAGTGAGACTCATTCAGCCTTCTTCCAAATGAAACCACTAAAGGCTTTAGGAATCGACGGTTTACATGCTGCTTTTTTCCAAAATAATTGGAAGATAGTAGGACCCTCGATTCACCACATGGTCATTAGCTTCTATGATCAAAATATTTTTGAATCTACCTAAAATGAAACTCTCATCACCCTTATCCCAAAAACTTCAAATCTAGAATGCCTTAAAGAGTTCTGTCCTATGAGCTTATGCACAGTGCCTTACAAGATTATATCCAAAGTTCTGGCGAATCGACTTAAAAGGTGGCTTCCACATCTAGTTCTTCCCAATCAGTCGAGTTTTGTGGCAAGAAGGCAGATTTTAGATAATATTATAATAGCCCAGGAAGTGTTACATTCCATATGCTATAAGTAAGGCCTGAAAGGGTGGATGGCGATCAAAGTAGACCTTAAGAAAGCATATGATCGATTGAGATGGGATTTTATTGAGGAGTCTCTTTATGATGTTGGTCTTTCGAATAAATTCGTTAGAGCAGTAATGATATGTGTGACTACTTGTAGTATGAGAGTCGTTTGGAATAGTGTGCGATCAGAAAAGTTCTCCCCGTCTAGAGGAATCAGACAAGGGGATCCCTTATCACCATATATTTTCGTGTTATGTATGGAAAGACTCTCCCAGACTATCACCAAGCAGGTAGAGGAAAAGCAATAGATACCAATTAAATTAGGGAAGGGCGGCCCTCCTCTCTCCCACTTATTTTTTGCAAACGATTTGATGCTCTTTAGCTCCTCAGATGACTCTCAGGTTAATTTAATTAACAATGTTATTGAGGATTTCTGCTCTAGTTCTGGACATAAGGTAAGTAGTTCCAAGTTTGCTATTTATTTCTCTAAGAACATCCCTCCACAACGTCAAGCAAGGATTGGGGATGAGTTGGGTTTCTGACGAACTGAAGATCTTGGAAAATATTTCGGTGTCCCACTCCTTTATAAAAGAGTGCGCACAACAACGTATGCATATATTAAGGAGAGGATCATTTCCAGGTTATCAGGATGGGCGACTAAAACACACTCTCTTGTTGGTCGAATCACGTTAGCCAAATCGGTGTTAGCTACCCTACCTACTTACACTATGCAAACTACTAAAATCCTCACTGGTTGGTGTCACAAAATTGAACGACATATCCGGAACTTTGTTTGGGGACATTCTGGTACAGATCATCGACCAAGTCTAGTCAAATGGGAGAACATGTGTCAGCCATGTCGAAAGGGTGGATGTGGCCTTAAGAAGCTCGATCAACGGAACTAGGCTTTTCTATTGAAGATCGGTTTTATGGTGAGCTTACGGCTTGACCTTCTTTGGGTAAAGGTCCTACGCAATAAGTATGGATGGAAGGACCTGACAGGCTCCTACAAGAAGAATACCCGTAGCTCCTATCTATGGCAGCACCTGAAGAAGCTTTGGAGAGATGTTAAAATAGGCTTATAAGGGTCAGTAGGGGATGGTTCATGCATACGTTTCTGGTCGAATAACTGGGTTCCGGAAGTTGGACCTCTTAAACACGTGATGTTCAAGGATCTGACAAAGGATGAGGAATTTCTCCCTGTTCGACATTTTATGACAGCGGAAGGAGAGTGGGATTGGAACCAACTTTGTGATAACCTACCCTCCCATGTTTTGCTAATTATCGTTGGTTGTAAGCCTCCAGCATGGGAAGATGGTGATGCCTCCTGCTTCTGGGATTACTCAACGGATGGAAAGTTGTCAATTGCTTCTGTATACGAGATGTTAGGCAATGATGGAGATGAGGGGATAGATAATCTTTGGCAGGCAATCTGGAAGTGGAATGGAGCACAAAGGGTTCGAGTTTTTCTATGGTTAGCAGTTCAAGAAGGTTTGTTAACTAATACAGTAAGGCAACATCGTCACATGACTGAAATACCATCTTGCGAGAGGTGTGGAGCTCCTGCGAAGATTGTGGATCACATACTGAGGCATTGTACCTTTGCTAATACCGTTTGGAGTTATTTTGTTCCAGCTAGTAAACATAAGGATTTCATGCAAGTTGATTATAGGTGCTGGCTATTAAAAAATCTCACTAAGGATAGCTACAGAAACAGTGGGCAGGCTATGCTGGCAAGCCTATTTGGACTGGTATGTTGGAAGCTATGGGAGGCTAGGAATAAATCTTTATTCCAATATGTCTTTCGTCACCCTTCTGCTATTGCACGTGAAGTGCAAACCTTAGCTGAATATAACGCCCAAGCTGTGATGAAAAGAGGTGAAGTACAGGATGGAGGCACTCTTAAGCAGGTACGTCTAATTACCTGGCCCCAGCCTCCACCTTTGTGTGTAGCTCTAAACTGTGATGGTCCGTTGAAGGGAGACAATCAAAAAGCAGGGGCGGGCAGCCTGATCAGGAATCTTGAGGGACTCTGGCTTTCTGTATGCTATCGAAATATCGGTGTAAGCACTTCCCTTCAAGCAGAATTACTTGAATTGGCATGGACCAAAGGGTATAGGGATGTGGTGGTACAGGTTGATTGCTTAACAGCATTACAACTGATTAGGACCTTTGAAGAATTATCTCACGCCAGCTGAAACATTATTGGTAAGATCAAAAGGTTATTGGCACAAGAGTGAAGGGTAACCATTACCCATATCTATCATGAAGCAAATCAGTGTGCAGATTTCTTAGCCACTTTTGTTGTGACAATGGAGCTAGGGAACCACGTCCTTGAGGAACCCCCAGATGAGCTTCTCCAACTTCTGCAAAAAGATGCTGTAGGTGTCGAACATTTAAGACTTTGTCCAGGTCTATCTTGATCTTTTTGATCATCCCATTGTAAACAAAAAGAAAAAGAAAATTTTTTTTGAAAACTTATACTGAAGGATAAGATCCTAACAAAATGAAGTGGTTGGTTTAGTTTGAGGATATGACTTAATACCCAGGTTGAATACGAAGTTTGTTGCTGATGCTAGAACATTTATCAGAAGTTTTATGGGTACTTGCATATTATGATTAAAAAATGAAACAAAACTGTTAATCTTTTATTTTCACTCGAGGCAGTGTGTTTTTGTCATCTTTGAAATACCTCAATCATTTTCTAAAAATTATATACTTTTTTGTCTAATCAAAGGTCTTAGATGCAAAGTGGTGGCATTGTTGAAAAGTTCATACAATAAATACTATCTCCATTTTAAAAATATTTGATGTCATTTTATTTTTCTATTATACACTTATTTTCTCTAATAACAAAAAAAAAAAAAAAAGCAAATGTAAAAGAAATAGGGAAAAAAAAAAGCTTTAATATTTACTTGCTCATGGCGGAGAGCGAGAATATGTAACTTTATTTTATATGATTAAATTGTAATATAATTACCGATTTTCAAAAAGTATCCTCAAGTGAAGATTTAATTATAAATTAACCAAGAAAAGATAAGATATCAATAGTTGAAGTTTCAACCTTTATAAGGCATGTTTTAGATTAAGTGCCATTTTCATATTTCAAAAAGAAGTCAAGTTATTTGCTTTGTTTTTTACTCATTAAACTTATTAGTGGTTTAAAAACATTTATTTAAAGAGCACTTGCTATTAGAGCTAGGAAATTGGGCCGAGTCCATTTAGGCATTGGCCCTTTAAAGGATGGGCCTAAAAATTTGAAGAGATAAATGAAATTGGCCCTGGAGGGCTGGCCTTGTAAGGCCTCGGGCCTTGGAGGGTCACGAGCCAGCCCATTAAGCCCTACATATTTTTTTATTATTTTAATTGAAGATGAAGTTAGGCTTGGGCGCTTCAAATACATGTTATTTTTACTCATAAAGCAAAGTCTATTGTGGTTAGTGAAGCATAATCAAATATCTTTGACATTGATGATAGTGATGAAGAAGATGTGTAGTCATCTACTGTTAGTGGTGCGCTTATTATATTTTATGTGTTTTATTTGTGGACAGTAATTGATTGTGGATAGTAGTTTGCTTTTGATTACGAACAGATAAATGTGTTCATTTGTTAGATAATTTGTGTTGCTTGGATATTAATGTTGATAATATTTATTTGATAAATTAGAACTTTAGTTGTTGTATTTTACTAATCATATTTCTTTAAAAAAAAAAACTGACGAAAAATAGTTAAAATTTAGAATAGTAATTTTTTGGCCTGGGAGGGACAGCCCTGGCCCTGGTGCTCTCGGGTCGGGTTTCGAAAAACAGGTGTTTTATTCTTCCAAGCCCTGAAGGGCCGGCCCTGTTAAGCTTTAGCCCTTCAAGGGTCGGCCCTTATTCCCAGCTCTACTTGCTATGATACCCCAAAATTACGGGCACGAAATGGTAATTTTGGAAATTTTCTGGGTTTCCTTTCAATTCATCTGCATTGATTAAGGACCAATAGACAAATAGACCCTGTCTCATCAAATGACAACCTGGTCTTCCATGTGGGAAATTGCCCTGTCGTGACCAATGGGTCTGAGACCAATGCAACAAAAGTGGGCCCAAGATGGGCCCGTTCTTAATTGGGACAGCCCAATCCAATTATTTGTAATCTAAACCATTGACCCCAATTCAGGGAGACCCCGAAGCCATCGTAGTAATTATCGCTTACACAAGTGTGAGCCTCACAGCTTAAGGTCATTACTCAGTGGTAGTACAGTAATATAATATCAAAATTAAAATATTAATTTTTTATTCCGTTATTAATTCAAAAATATATCAACATGCTTGGTCATGTACGATGAGGCTTTTGAGTGCGGTTGTTAAATGGCAAACTCAGCATGAAAGTACATGAACCTCAGTTATTGTTACATGGATGCTCCACTAAGAATTATGCTTTTAACAGCCCCACGATGAACGCGCTACAGTGAGAACAACAATGTGTTTTTTTAGATAAGTGAATTGAAGTTTTAAAAAGTAGTTTTTTAATTAATGAACAGAAAGAAAATTACGTTAGTGATGAGAAAAAGCTTTAATTCTAACGGTGATCGATATGTTATCACATGCACTAAGGGCCATATATGCATTATCATCATATTATTATATGGATCATAGAGTAATCCTATAAAGTATCACTAGTGCAAAAAAGTGTTTTAAGACTACCTCATTTACAGCGAAGTATGGACGCCTCAATCTTAAAGATATGATCGGTGACAATTTTGTAACTATAAATAACTTCTTAGCCCGTATCCATTTTTAAGACCGCCTCATTTACAGTGGAGTATTGACGCCCCGTTCTTAAAGATATGACCAATGACAATTTTGTAAATATAAAGAATTTCTCGGAACATATCAATTTTTCGATAGATCTTAAATATCTTATTCAAACTGCTTAAAAAAACAATCGCTCTTAAAACCGTTATAAAAAAAAATAAAATATCAATTACATTATAGAGAAATCTAGTACATCCCCGACTTATATTTTTGTCGTAAAAAATAATAAGGAAATATTTAAATATAACCATATAAAACTTTTAAGACCTGACATATATAAATGACAGTCTTAAAGGTAATATTTTTAAGAGCGGGCCTAACTTATACTCGGTACTAAATAATTAAAAAAATTAAATTAATAGTTTATTACTTTTAAGGACGGACATAAAATAATGGACGGTCTTAAATGTTAACCTTTAAAACCGTCGTTTAAGTTACTCCGCTCTTAAAAATGGAAACATATACTTCTTTGCACGAAACCTTACTTACAACTTACGTCTTTATAGCTGAACTCTAAAACCCCTGTTCTTGTTGCGAAACCCTTCTTCCTATTGCATTACGTCTATTCCTCGCCAATCACCACCATCCTTTATTACTCTCTCACTTTCTCAGGCGTTCCTCTTTCGCACCACCACTCTCAACCTCTCTTCCTTTCTCGAAAATGAACAGAGAAAACACTTTCACTGTGGTAGAAGTGGCACACGAATGAGGGACGTGTCCGTAAGTCAGAACACTGGGTCAAAGCTTGAGATTCAGTTTAATGAACGGTGGGAACCTTTCGGTCCGAATAAAAACAAATATAATAGTTTTGTCAGCTATATGACACGCAACAAGGTCAGCATCTTGATAGATGAAGGGAAAAATGTGGACCGTCGCATAGTGAAGGATCCTATTTGGGACATTATCCAGCTTACATACACTGCCCCTGACTTTGAGAAGTTGAAAGACAAGACATTGTCTTATTGTGTTGATCGGTGGAGGAAGTTTAAGACTTTTCTAGCCAACACCTATATTTTTGCCGAGGTTCAACCTGAGCATAATCCTTGGGACAAGTACACATTTATTGATCAACAAATTTGGCAACAATTTGTTCAGTTTCGGACCACTTCTGATGCTTTGGTGAGTTCATATTTAGTTTTGTTTGCCCTTTTTGTTTGCTTATTAACATGTGCAGATATGTGAATGTTATTGTGTTCGTCTAATCCTGTTAGTTAGATGGTTTAATGTGTGAATAGAAGTATATATTTCCATCCTTTGTCCTGCATCAGAGGAACATATCTTAGTTATATGCATGTCTGATATATTAACCGTTATTATATTCTTAGCTAGCTCTGTTATAGTAGGTAGTGGTTAGACATTGCTATTAGTAAGTTAGTATGTTAGTTCTATACAATTTTACATCTTCCTTAAATAAAATGTTGAAACTTGATGAAGTGAATTTGACTAGTGTTTGAGGTTCATATGAAGCAGAAGTTCTCTAATTTCTGTTAGTGAGATGACTTGAATTTATAATTAATAGTTGTTTTCAATTCTGATTCACAAAGAAGAAGGGAACGAGCACAGGAGATAGGACAAAAGAATGATTGCTCACAAAAGGCTTCTCGCGGCAGATATGCAAAGGCCAAAAAAGAAATGATGGAGGCCAAGTGGAAGAGATTGGAAGAAGAAGCTGAATCTAATCTTTCTGCGATAGTTGATCAGCTAGCATCCCTGATATGTCATAAGGATTTCTGGTTGTATATTCGGCAACAGCCATATGGCGCCTACATTAGTAAACAAACTCGTATAGTTGCTAAAAGAATTATAAATATTGTTATTGTTATTTTTAGTTACTAAGCATGTTTTATTAATAAGTTTCTCGTTATTTGTATCTTACAGGAAGATCTTAAAAAGAAAGAAGCAGAGGGATCTTTTATGTCGGATGAGAGGAATGATGTTCTGACCATTGCGACTGGAAAACTAGATCACTTAGGGAGTGTAAGGGCGATCAGAGGACGGATGAGCCTAAAGGAATACTTTGGTAAATCCAAACGCCTTAAACAAAGTATGGTTACCCGAGAGGAGATGGACTAAACAGTGGCCAAATTAAATGAGGAGGCAGCGGCCAATGAAGGAGGAAATGATTGAGATGAAGATGCTTATTAGCTCTCGTTCAGAGACCAATTTTCCCTTCACATACACACCTGCACCTGTGCAGCAGATCATTAGAGAGAGCTGTATTGTTCGACGGTCAGAGCAACTTTGTGACCTGTACGTGGCAGGACCTCATAGACAATTAGTTGCTAAAGGGACATTCTACAACTTAGCATCAACTGTACACCACAAACAAATGGCTGATGATGAAGTCAGAGTGTCAGTTGAAGAAGTGATCATTGATGCACCTCTCCCTCTCCCAACTAATCAGCTGAAGCATGTGAGTGATGTCAAGGGAACCACACTACGTAGCTCTCTGCCCCTCCTGCCCTAACTGCTCAAACAATGGTTAGATACAAGATAACCCCTCACAGGGGTACTTCTAAATCTCATGCCTTCTTTAGATCTCTCATTGGTTTAGCTCCAGTGCGTTCTATTCCGATGGAGGAGTCTTGGGTCATTAGACCCATTGTTATTTCATATGATGAAGAGGTTTACGGCCCCCTCCAGCTTCAGACCATGAAGAGGTTCCTGCTCCCCCTATGCAGCCTTGTGACAATATTCGCCAACCTCCTGGTCCCAGTGCTCCCCCTCTTTCCTCTAATGATGAAGTGATACTGATGCGCATTAGACGGGAAATTGCTGATATCCGGTGCGAAATTTCTGTTGCTGAAGTCGATATCTCCAAGACATTAGTTGATAATAAGCATTAGGATTTTTAGTCACATTATATATTGTTTTTGTTAATTTTCAGTTTGTTGTTCTTATTTTCCTTTTGTACTTACATATTGTCCTAGTAATGTAAAAATTAATAAGAACTAAGCTTATATTTTATTTATTTTCATATTATCCATTAATGGAAAAAGCTTATTCTCCAATCTCCAGTGTTCCTTTATTTTCATTCAGTTGCTGCTGCAATCTTTCATTTTAATTTTAAAAAGTATTTGACTTTTAGGACTGGAGTTTTATAAAACATGCAGTCCAAAATTAAATGAATTTTATGACCGCAGTATTCTAAACCTCCGGTCTTAAAATTTTCAATATAATTTAAATTAAATTTTAGGACCGCATTTTTATAAAACTTCAGTCTTAATAAGTTCAATATAATTTAAATATATATTTAGGACCGTGTTCCTTTTAATTGACTAGTCTTAATAATATCCCAAATAATAAATGTCTCTGTCGCACCACTCGCGTGGAGAAAATAAATTTCCCTTTGTGAACTTCTCTCGTCAAGTCGAAAGTGATTACTCAGGTTCTGTCTCCAATGTTTGTGTGTTGCTTCGTCGCTACTTTGCATTGCTCTCTCAACAACCACTTTCCGGTTCCTTAGCACAATGTCTAAAGACCAAGCTATAAGAGTTGTTTCGGCTATATAACTGTATGATTTTCTTGCTTATCGTTCTTGGTTTTTCATAGGTTGAACAAAATCGATGAAATGTTCTTGTGGGACCTACCCAATTGACCAACAAGTCTTTTTAGGTTACTCTTACTGTCTGCAACATTAACGTTTGTGGCAGGAGAAGAAAGACTTAGCAAACGCATTTAAACTTATATGTTACAGGTGAGTCCACAAGACCTACTTGCGATGCATTTAATTTCCTCATCATGCATTTATTTTGCTTCTTGATTCATTGTGATACATTTATGACCATAAGACAGAACTGACATTTAGCTTATAGATGCATTTGTAATTGGCTTATTTTATATGCAAGTTTGAGTTTTTTCAGATTATGTATGTTAAATCTTTTCGTCTATAGGAATTCTACTATGGATCATAGTTGGATAAATGTTTTACAGGTGAGTGTTGAATATCATAATGGGGTTAGGGAATTTATAGAATTTGCTAAACAAAATGCCCATGATGATAGTGAAAAGTTTTATTACCCTTATGTACAATGTTTTAATGAGAGGTGACTAAGTCCTAAAGTTATATACATACATTTAATTTGTCAAGGATTTTGTAAGACTTATATAATATGGGTATGTCATGGTGAAAAAAATGCCAAGTGGGTTTCAACATGGGGAAGTGGCCTTTGATGATAATGACACGGATATGGATGATTGCATATAGGACATTATTCGTGATGTAGGAGAAGAGGCTTTTCATTAATTGCATGCATATGGTAATATGTGCAATGATGCAGAGACCCCACTATACCCTGGGTGTAAAATATACCAATTGTTGAAGGCTGTATTGAAATTGGTCAACTTGAAGGCATGTCATGGGTGGAGCGACAAGAGTTTTTTTGAAATGCTTGAGGCTTTTAAGGACATGCTTTCTGATGATAATGTGTTGCTTCACCGATAATATGATGCTAAGAAAATACTTTTTCTACTAGGGATGAAGTACAAAAAGATCCATGCATGCCCAAATGATTGCGTATTGTATAGAAATGAGTTAGAAGAGAAGCTGAATTGTCCGATATGTGAAACCCCAAGATACAAGTCAAATAAGGAGCCTGCAAAAGTGTTGTGGTATCTTCCAATCATACCAAGGTTCAAGCGATTGTTTGTTAATGAATATGATGCAAAAAATTTGAGGTGACATGCAGATGAGAGGATTTCTAATGGAAAACTTCGACATCCGACCGATTCTTCTCAATAGAAGAAAATCGATCAATTATTTCCGACCTTTGGCGAAGAACCTAGGAACCTTAGGCTTGCCCTTAGCACGGATGACATGAATCCATACGGAAGCCTTAGCAGCATACATAGTTCCTGGCCTGTACTCCTAATTATTTACAACTTATCTCATATGTTATGCATGAAATGAAAGTACATCATGCTGTCTATGTTAATTTCGAGACCAAAACAACCCGTAAACGACATCGATGTTTACCTTAAGCCCTTGATCGAAGACCTGAAGGAGTTGTTGGAAGAAGGTGTCAATGTTTTTAACTCTTTCAAGAAGGAGGTCTTTAAAATGAGAGCCATGATATTTTGTATTATAAACGACTTCCCAGCATATAGGAACTTGTTAGGGTATAGTATAAATGGCCATAAGGCATGTCCGGTTTGTGAAGAAGGCACACGCTACCATAAACTTCAACATGGAAGAAAGACGGTTTGTCTTGGACATAGAAAATTTCTTAGATAAGGCCACCCATGTCGTCGATTAAAGAAAGCTTTTTTTGGTGGCCAAGAGTATGAAGATGCTCCAATATCATTGACTGGGGAGCAAGTGTATGAAAAGGTGAAAAATATAAGTGTCATATTCGGTAAGACTGCAAAGGGTAGAAAAGAAACAAACATATGGAAAAAAAGATTGGTGTTCTTTGATCTTTCATATTGGCACAACCTTGATGTGAGACACTGTATTGATGTCATGTATGTGGAGAAAAACGTATGTAATAGTATTGTTGGCACGCTTCTCAACATACAAGGTAGTACAAAGGATGGTGTGAAGGCAAGATTGGATTTGCAAGATATAGGAATACGTGAAGACTTACATCCAAGGCCATATGGTAACAGAACTTATTGTCCCCTGGCTTTTCATACTTTGTCTAAGGATGAGAAATGTAGTTTTTGTGAGTGTTTGCATGGCACAAAAGTTTCGTCAGGGTATTCTTCAAATTTTAAGAGGCTTGTATCGATGAAGGACTTGAAATTAGTAGGCCAAAAGTCTCATGATTGTCATGTGTTGATGCAACAGCTACTCCCAGTAGCTATTCGAGGCATAGCTGAGTATGATCTTTGACACATTTTGACTAGGCTTTGTTTCTTTTTCAATACTGTTTGCAGTAAAGTTTTTGAGATTGAACAATTGGATGAATTAGAGCATGAAGGATATCGTATCTTGTCCCGCCTTGAGAAGCTTTTTGTTCCTACATTTTTTGACATCATGGTTCATCTAATTATTTATCTAGTGAGGGAGATAAAGTTGTGCGGCTTTGTCCATTTACGGTGGATGTACCCAATTGAAAGTCTATGAAATTCCTAAAAGGGTACGTGAAGAACGCATACCGGCCAGAAGCATCAATTATTCAGAAGTATGTATCTGAAGAGGCCATGGAATTTTGTCAAAATTATTTTGCCAGAGTAAGACATATCGGGCTTCCAAAACATCACCATGTTCAAGGGGGTAGACGAGGGGCTTCTGCAAAGAGTGTGGATCCTGATGAATTGTCACAAGTCTATTATACATCTTGAATAATATTGATGAAGTTCAATCCAGCAGAGTTGCACATAAAGAAGCTGTAAGGAAAGAAAATCCACGAATGATTGAACAAAGATTGATTAGGGAGCATAACGGAACTTTTGCAAACTGGTTCAAACAAAAGGTCGAGGGAGAGGAATCTGTTTGAGACAATCAAATGGTTAGCACGTGGTCCTAAGGTTGATGTCATAAGTTGGAATTCGTATGTGATCAATAGTTACACATTTTACACGAAGTCCTTAGATGATAGGAGCATCGTCCTAAACAGTGGTGTAATGTTATAGGCTGAATCTATGCACTTCTCTAGTTCGAAACACAAGCGGCCTAAATTAGCAGTCATGCCATATTACGGGGTTATTGAAGAGATTTGAGAGGTGGACTATGTCGTGATTAGATTTCCCATTTTCAAATGCAAGTGGGTTAATGTCAATAATGGTGTTCAGATCAATCGGCTAGGATTTACGTTAGTCGATGTCAATAGTAGAAATATTGGAGATGAACCTTTTATTATGGCAGACTAAGCGAAACAAGTTTTTTATATCATCGATTAAGCAAATAAAGTGTGGTATGTAGCTCTCTAAGGGAAAAGGGTCATCGATATTGATGAGGAAAGTCATGCAAATTATGGTCTTCCTGAGAGTACTCCTTTTTCAAGGGGTCTACCGGACATTAACGAAGAAGATGAAGCGGATAATGAATCTGACATAAGAAATGATCATCAAGAAGGGATATGGGAGGATAGCCCTTTATAAAAGAGTCAATTCGTAAGGTAATATTCATCTGTACAAATCCTTGAAAACTTTAAGGTTTTAACACTATTATATTCCTTCCATGTTTTTAAACTATGTCACTGACTCTATGAAGTTTGTTCTTGTTTTATTTTTGTGGCTGGATCCGATCCAAAGGGGCATGTCATAAAAGAGGATGTTATGTTGTTAAATGGGAATCAGATGAAGGCATGGTGAATATTGGACATGTATGTTGATTTAAGTGTTGTATATCTTTTTGTAATAGCTTATTATATTTATATTTGTAACTTATTGTATTTGTAACTTATGGTCAATAATATTTGTATTCTGCTTTTTCCCAATTCAATTTATTCATAAATGTTCATAGCCTGTAGCTTAAAGTGCAGCCTTTCATGTGTTGGATTGATTGGTATGGATTTGTGTATATATGATCAGGAAGAATAAAACAGGGAAAAAATTTAGGAAAATTTAGACCGAAAAAACAAAAATGCCGGTTTTAAAAGTTTAACTTTTAAGACTAGATGTATTCGAATGTACTTATATGCGCAGTCTTAAAGGTCGGGTGAACACATTTGATATTAGTGCAGTATTAAAAGTCGGTCTTTCAAGACCGATATTTTAATACGTCTGGTCTAAAAAGTTAATCGTTAAGACCAGACGTATTAATCATCCAGTTTTGACTGTGTATAATTAATCATCTGGTCTAACAAGCTGCTATTTTTTAGAGCACATTTATTTTTGTCCGATCTTAAAAACTTGACCTTTTAAGAGCAGCTAAAGTTTTGTCCAACCTTAAAAATTGAGTTTTAAGACCAACCAAAAAATATTTCAGTTATTTTTAGTATTACTTTCAAGACCTAATGTTTTTAAATATCCGGTCTTATAATAGTTTATTTAATACTGGTTTAAATCCGATCTTAAAGATATACTTTTAACACCAGCTGGAATGAGTCCGGTCTTATGGTGTCTCTTCTGTCCAGTCTTAAAAGCATTGTTTGTACCCGTGTATCTTAGTAATAAGAAGACTCTTTGTCCCTTAGAAACTACATTTTCTTCTTCTTTGCATTATTTCAATCAAAGTGTGTAGGTCCACTCACAAGTCAAGCACGTCATGTACTGATAAGCAAATCAATTAAAGTCCGTAAACTTTTGATACATAGTATTCATGCTAGTTGCCGTGAAACAAGCTGTAGTTGGACTAACTGCATTTGAGAAGTGGAGAATAATTAAATACTCCTCAAATCCTAAATGGGATATTTCTAATCTATTTTACCGAAACAATTTTTTTTTAAAAAAAAAAACCCTTAAACTTTATTAACTTTATCTATAAATTTAATAACTTTTCAAATTTATAACCATTTAATATATATTATAGTAACCATATAACTTCAAAGTCTATATAATAATAAATAAAAGATAAAGTTGTATCTTTATATGAAAAATATAACAATGTGACTTATAAATAAGACTAAACAAGATATTCTCTTTCTATCTTATAAATAGGACTTAATGAGTATATTTTTTGGTCTTATTTATTTACATGTTACCAAAGACCATCAACGTTAGGAGGGAAACACTTAAATGGTACTAATATTTTTATTTTTTCCATAATTCTGAGGAAGAAAAATAGCACTTGCCATGATACCCCAAAATTACGGTTATGTAATGGTAATTTTGGAAATTTAAGGACAGATACACAGATAGACCCAGTCTGGTCAAACGACAACCTGGTCTTACATGATGGGGAAATTGCCCTGCCGTGATCAATCCGTCCGAGACCACTGCGAGCAAAGTGGGCTCAGGGATGGACCCGTTCTTAATTGGGACAGCCCAATCCCATTATTTTTAATCAAAACCATTGACCCCAATTCGGGGAGAGGCCGAAGTCACCGCACTAATTATCGGTTACACAAGGGTCAGCCTCACAGCTTAAGGTCAATACTCATATTCAGTGGTAGTACAGTAATATAATATCAAAATTAAAATAATAATTCTATGCTTCGTTATTAATTAAAAAAATATATCAACATCCTTGGTACTGCACGATGAGGCCTTTGAGTGAGGTTGTTATGTAGCAAACTCCGCGTGATTATCACACCTCCCTATTTTTGTGTCTGGGTCCCTTTTTTTATTCAATTACAAAAATTTGCGATAAAAAAAAGTTTAAAGTTTTTGATTTTACTATAGAAATATTTTTCCTATCATACTTATATAAAAAGTGGGTAGGTCCTTCTAATATTTTCTTTATCTTTTTCTTATAATGAGTATCATTTATTTTTATGTGAGTGTGACAAAAATAAATTTTCTATAACAAAAATAAAAACATTAAACCCTAAAAACAAATTTCTTCGAAGATCTTGCTTTGTGTAGAATTATTGTTATTTTAATGATTCTATGCGTTTAGCGTATAAGATGCTCCATTAAGAATTATGCTTTTTGCAAGCTGGGACCATCGATCCACCACCGCATCGGATACTTGTTTTGAAAAAACGAGTAGCTCATTACATCTTAACGGCCCCACGATTAACGTGCTCCAGTAATCCCATAAATCACGCTAGTAATGGGAAGAATCGTTGTTCCTAAGAAACTATATTTTTATCTTCATTGCATTATTTCATTTATGGTCATCTCGTAGGCCATCCATGGAGAGATAGTGGAAAGAAACTTAAATGAATATATATGTTGTCGTTACCCTTCTCATTCATCTTCATAGCATGATTTCATTCAAAGTCTCTAGGTCCACTCCCAAGTCAAGCACGTTATGTTTCAATAAGCAAATCAATTAAAGTCTGAAAACTTTTCATAGATATTTTTCATACTAGTTGCCGTGAAACAAGCAGTAGTCCGACTTACTGCATTTGAGAAGAAAAATCTGGCTAAAGAAGACTTTTTAACAGAGAATAATTAAATATTCCTCAGATCCTATTTATATAACATTTCTAATCTATTTCACTCTTGAGAAAAAAACAAACAAAAAAAAAAAGATCTATTTCACTAAAACAAAAAAAAAAAACCCTTAAAATTTATTAACTTTATCTATATATTTAACATCTTTTTAAATGTATCCTTATTTAATATATATATTATAGGGTTAAGATGCAAAAATACACATATGTTTTACCTCCAGGAGCGCCCAGCACCATATGTTTTTTTGTGTGCAAAAATACACACGCCGTTAGGTTTTGGGAGCAAAAATACCACTTCCGTTAGTTGACCGTTAACCATGGTGAAATTACCTTTTTGCCCTTAGTTTAAAATAATTAAAAAAGAAAAGGGTTAAGGGCAAAAGAGTAATTTCACCATGGTTAACGGTCAACTAACGGTCAGTTAACGGTCAACTAACAGAAGTGGTATTTTTGCTCCTAAAACCTAACGGCGTGTGTATTTTTGCACAAAAAAAAACATATGGTGGTGGGCGCTCCTGGAGGTAAAACATATGTGTATTTTTGCACCTTAACCCTATATTATAATAATAGTACAAGTACAAAGTCTACACAATAATAAATAATGAAAGATAAAGTTGTACCTTCATGTGAAAAATATAACGATGTAACTCATAAATAAGACTAAAAATAGTATTCTCTCTCTATTTTATAAATAGGACTTGATAAATATATTTTTGGGTCTTATTTATTTGCATGTTAAATTGTTAACAGAGACTATTGACATTGGAAGGGAAACACATCACAAGGGTGCTAATATTTTTATTTGTTCAATAATTGTGAGGAAGAAAAATATCATACCATGACATTCAAATAGTAAATGCATATTTTAGTCTTATGGTTGTGGTTTATAAGTTTGATATTAATAATTGGAGTTGTTTCTACCAACACCATTATCTCCATGAACAGAAGCAATTTTAAACTAGTGTTTGCTAGCTATACATGTACTATCCAAATTAATGTTGTTCTGTGCATTACTAGACACATTAATTTGTATTTTCTATGAAACTTGCAAAAGTGGGTTATGCGATTTATAATTTCTAAATAATGCATCTTGTCATTATGTGTGTGTGTGTGGTAAGAGGTTCATTTGTTGCGGATCATAGTCACTTCAGAATTGACAGTAGGTTCTTTTCCTTTTTTATTTTTGTGTATAGTTCTTAACAATTGTATCAAATAATTGAACTCTGTTATAAAACTAATAAAAGTAAAGAAAATAACAAGAGAGAATTTTAGAGAGAGAGAGAGTAGAGAGAAGTTCTCATTTCACTGTGATCTGAATAGTTACAGAAGTCCTCTATTTATAGAAGGAAAATGGGACTTAAGTGTAATTTCCACTCTGGGTCATTTGGTGTAATTTCCCCTAAACCTTAATAATAAACGCGTAATCCATGCGTATCACCGAAAGGTGATGGAAGAAAATGTTGGCGTGGGTCCCACGTAATAGTAAATACTATGCATGGTACTATGCGTGGGTCCCATGTCATCTTGTAATATTTGAAGACCGTGAGTCAATGGACATCCACATAATAAATATATTCATAACACTCCCCCTTGGATGTCCATTTATAAATGTGCCTCATTCAAAACTTTAACTAGGAAAAACCCAGTGGGATAAAAACCTAGCCAAAGAAAAGAGTACATCATTCATTGATACACTGTTGAGTGCTGCCTCATTAAAAACCTTTCTAGGAAAACCCAGTGGGACAAAACCTAGATAAGGGAAAAAGAGTACAGCATGTATTGACTCCCCCTGTTAACAATATCAGTTGAGATCTCTGAATCTTCGCAGACCAATACCATGAACAAATTTTTCAAAAGTTGTACATGGAAGAGATTTTGTAAATAAATCTAGTAGATTTTCACTTGAACTGATTTTCTGGATATCTATTTCACCATTCTGTTGAAGATCACGAGTATAGAAGAATTTTGGTGAAATGTGTTTCGTTCTATCACCCTTGATATAACCCTCCTTGAGTTGGGCAATACATGCAGCATTATCCTCATATAGAACTGTTGGAACCATTTTAGCAGAAGATAAATGACAAGTAGTTCGTATATGATGGATTACTGACCTCAACCACACACATTCCCGACTTGCTTCATGCATTGCTAGAATTTCTGCATGATTAGCTGAAGTGGCTGTTATGGTCTGTTTCATAGATCTCCATGAAATAGCTGCACCTCCACATGTAAACAGATAGCCTGTTTGTGATCTACCATCATGTGGATCAGACATAAATCCAGCATCTGCATAACCAATCAGTTCATGCTTCGATACATTTGAGTAGTATAATCCCATATCCATAGTACCTCTGAGATAACGAAGAATTTGCTTAACATCATTCCAATGCCTCTGTGTTGGTGCAGAACTATATCTTGCTAATAAATTTACAGCAAATGATATATCAGGTCGTGTATGATTAGCAAGATACATTAGTGCCCCAATAGCACTTAGGTATGGTACTTCTGGACCAAGTAGTTCTTCTATACCTTTGTCATCAATTATTTGAGGTCGAAATGGATCTTGATCCTTATCCAAAGACCTTACTACCATTGGAATACATATTGGATGTGATTTATCCATATAAAATCGTTCTAGGATCTTCTTTGTATAAGTTTCTTGATATACAAAAATCCCATCCTTTAGGTACTCGATTTGTAGTCCAAGATAAAATTTTGTCCTGCCCAAATCCTTTATTTCAAATTCTTTGTTCAAACAATTAATTGCTTTTGAAAGCTCTTCAGGAGTTCCAATAATGTTGATATCATCAACATATATAGCAATTATAACAAATTCATTTCTCGATCCTTTCATAAAAATGCATGGGCATATTAGGTCATTTTTATACCCTTCTTTCAACAAATATTCCTTAAGACAATTATACCACATGCGCCCTGATTGTTTTAAACCATATAGGGACTTATTTAATTTGATCGAGTATTGTTCTCGAAAATTTGAATTAGATGCTTCTGGCACCTTAAGTCTTTCAGGAACTTTCATATAAATATCACTATCAAGTGATCCATATAAATATGCAGTCACTACATCCATCAGATGTAAATTAAGCCCTTCATTTACTGCTAAGCTAATCAAATAACGAAAAGTAGTCGCATCCACTACTGGTGAATACGTTTCTTCATAATCAATGCCTGGTCTTTGAGTAAATCCTTGGGCTACAAGACGTGCCTTATATCTTGCAATTTCACCCTTTTCATTTCTTTTTCTTACAAAAACCCATTTGTATCCAACTGGTTTTACACCTTCAAGTGTTTGGACTACAGGTTCGAATACTTTTCGTTTTTCCAGTGATTTCAATTCTGCATTAACAGCATCTTTCCATAAGGGCCAATCATTTCGCTGTTGACACTCTCTGATAGATTTAGGCTCATGATCCTCTTCATTATTCATTACATCATATGCTATATGATTAGCAAAGATGTTGTCAACATTGACTTCATTTCGATCCCATCGGATACCATTCATAACATAATTAATTGAGATCTCATTATTTTCATTCATTCCAGGTACCTGAGTCTCTTCTGGAACTGCAACATTCTCTTCTGGAGATAACTCTTCAAGAGATGGCTCTGCTGGAGCTACTAACTTTTCATGATTATCTTCAAATTGACCATCTATATTTTTAGCTCCTTTTCTCTTTCGAGGATTTTTATCTTTAGAATCGATTAGTCTACCACGCTTCAGGCGTGCTTTAGATTCATTCACAATAGGTTTTTCTTGAGGGATATCAATTCGAATAGGAGCATTTGCAGCTGGAACATGTGATTTTGTTACTCTTTTTGGGTCAGTGAATGCTTCTGGCATTCGATTAGCTAAATCCTGCAAATGAATTATCTTTTGAACTTCTAGTTCACATTGTTTTGTACGAGGATCAAAATGAGCCAATGATAATTCATTCAAACTAATCTCTTTACCCAGCTGCTTATTCTCTCCCCCTAATGTTGGGAAGACTGATTCATCAAAGTGACAATCATCAAATCGTGCAGTAAATAAATCTCCTGTAGATGGTTCTAAATATTTTATGATTGAAGGAGATTCATACCCAACATATATTCCCATCCTCCTTTGAGGACCCATTTTAGTGCGTTGTGGTGGTGCTACTAGCACATATACTGCACATCCAAAAATTCTTATATGGGAAATATTAGGTTCTTCACCAAAAACCATTTGTACGGGGGAAATCTTTAGGTAACTAGTAGGCTTGATGCGAATTAACATTGCAGCATGCAAAATGGCAATGGCCCCAAGCAGAAATCGGTAGATTAGATTTTTTAAGTAAAGGTCTTGCAATAAGTTGCAATCGTTTAATCAAAGATTCTGCGAGTCCATTTTGCGTATGAACATGAGCTACAGGATATTCAACATCAATTCCAAGGGACATACAATATTCATTAAAAGCTTGTGAAGTAAATTCACCAGCATTATCAAGACGTATTTTCTTGATAGGATGATCAGGGTAATGTGCTCTTAATCGAATCAATTGAGCAAGTAATTTCGCAAACGCCAGGTTACGAGAAGATAATAAGCAGACATGTGACCATTTGGTTGATGCGTCAATTAAGACCATAAAATATCTAAATGGTCCACATGGTGGATGTATTGGTCCACAAATGTCTCCCTGTATCCGTTCTAGAAATGTAAGAGATTCACCTCCTACTTTGCTTGGTGAGGGTTGAATAATCAACTTTCTCTTGGAACATGCATCACATATGAAATCATGGGACTGTGGTATTTGCTTACACTTCAGGGTATGTCCACATGAATTTTCAATTATTTGTCGCATCATAGTTGACCCAGGATGGCCTAACCGGTCATGCCAAACATTAAATTCATGAGTAAACTTCTGGTTTTCATTGGCAAACTTCTAATTTGCATTGACTAATTTATGGTTTGTATTATTAAACTTCTGGTTTACAATAACATGTGTTTCAATTGTGCTTATAAATGTATAATATAAACCAGAAGAAAAAGTAGGAAAATTTTCTAATATACATTTCCTACCAGAAATTATGCTCGTGATAGCAAGACATTCCTGATTATTTTTAATTGTTGTTTCTATATGATATCCATTTCTGTGGATATCTTTGAAACTCAACAAGTTCCTTTTTGACTTGGTAGAATAAAATGCATTTTCAATGCATAATTTTGTTCCCTCAGGTAACAAAATATTAGCTCTTCCGGAGCCTTCAATCAAATTTATACTACCAGATATAGTCTGAACATTGGCTTCTCGTATTACTAATGAAGAAAAATATTTGTCATTTTTTAGTATGGTGTGCGTTGTTGCGCTATCAACGAGACACAAATCTTCAGGATTGTTGCCAACAAGATTCATTCTTCATTATAGATACATGAAAATAAACATAAAACATAATTAAAGAAAATACATATAATAGAAGAAAATTTCAACATATTAAAACATAATCATTAATCATGAAAAATGATTTATACTAAGTAATCAGCAATATCAAAATGAGTCATCTCAACATTTTCATGTCCAGAATTTTCAACCTTATCCACATGATTTGCTTCAATCTTTGGCCCTTTACCATTATTTTTCAATGATTCTTGGTAAAGATCAACCAAATGTCTTGGCGTACGGCAGGTACGTGACCAATGACCTTTGACACCACAACGATAACATGCATTTTCAGCATGTTTGTTATTTCCACTTGTTTCTCTTCTGGGGTTCTTATCAAACTTTCCCGATTTAGGATGGGAATTTGATCCACCATAATTTGGACCACGACCACGGCCACGCCCACGACTGTGGCCACCTTTACGTCCATGTCCTCGGCTACTTGAAAATTCATTAGTTACTACATTCACTTCCGGGAATGGAGTTGAACCTGTTGGACGTGATTCATGATTTTTTAATAAAAGCTCATTATTCTGTTCAGCTACTAAAAGACAAGATATTAAATCTGCATATCTTTTAAAACCCTTCTCACGATATTGCTGTTGCAGGAGCAAGTTAGATGCATGGAATGTGGAGAAAGTTTTTTTCTAGCATGTCATCATCAGTAATGTTCTCTCCACATAATTTCAGTTGAGAAGTAATCCTGAACATAGCTGAGTTGTACTCGCTTACAGATTTAAAATCTTGTAAACGCAAATGAATCCAGTTATATCGAGCTTTTGGTAGAATGACCATCTTCTGGTGGTCATATCTTTCCTTTAGATTGTTCCAAAGAACAAGTGGGTCTTTTACAGTCAAATATTCAACTTTTAGATCATCATGCAAATGGTGGCGTAACCAAATCATGGCTTTGGCTTTTTTTTGATTGGATTCCTCATTCCCTTCTTTAATTGTGTTTTCTAGCTCATGGGCATTCAGATGGATTTCCTCATCCAGGATCCAGGATAAATAGTTCTTTCCAGTGATGTCAAGAACCGCAAACTCAATTTTGGAAAGGTTTGACATGATTCAAGCTAATTAAAGAAAAGAAACATGAATTAAAAATATGAATAATAATAACAATAAAATATTAAAGACAATAATTAAATCATTACAGCTTCAGGCCATTTATATCTCTTAATAAGAAAATTAAATTTATATGGCTTCTGGGCCATAAAAACAACATGACTTCTGGTCATAAAGGCAATATGACTTCTGGTCATATAATTTCAAAATAAGAAAATATAAGTATATGGCTTCTGGCCATAATAACATAACATTAAATGTTAGTAACAATAAAAGTAAATGTTATGTTAGTAACAGTAATATCTACAAACTGTGAATATCAAATCTAGATATCAATGTAGGAGGTCAAACCTTCCATGTAAAAGTAAAATAGACAAAATGTAAAATTACCGTGAATAGTAAAAATTACTATTCACTGTAAATAGTAAATAAGGTAAAAATACTGAAAGTTTAAATCTAGACTTCCAAATAGGAGTCGAGTGAATAAAATGTAAGATTACTGAAAAAGGGTAAAATTTACTATGAATAGTAAATTACTATTTACCGTTGTAAAATAGTAAATAATCTCAAATCTTAACCATGGAACCCAATATTTAAAATAATCGGTAAAAATATATCTTTAATTCCATATTGTGGTTAAGATTATCCCAGATAGATAAAATAAATAAATAGTAAAGAAGATGGTGATAAAATCTTACCTTGGTAGAGTCTTCGTGCTGATAACGTGTTATAAAACTAATACAAGTAAAGAAAATAACAAGAGAGAATTTTAGAGAGAGAGAGAGTAGAGAGAAGTTCTCATTTCACTGTGATCTGAATAGTTACAGAAGTCCTCTATTTATAGAAGGAAAATGAGACTTAAGTGTAATTTCCACTCTGGGTCATTTGGTGTAATTTCCCCTAAACCTTAATAATAAACGCGTAATCCATGCGTATAACCGAAAGGTGATGGAAGAAAATGTTGGTGTGGGTCCCACGTAATAGTAAATCTATGCATGGTACTATGCGTGGGTCCCATGTCATCTTGTAATATTTGAAGACCGTGAGTCAATGGACATCCACATAATAAGTATATTCATAACAAACTCATAATAAACCTATCGGCATGAAGATTACTATGTTGTCTTTGCCAGTGCAGCCCAATCCACTTTCAAGAGTTTTCCTAATTTTAATGGGCTTATGATATAGACAGATCCTCTGGTTCGAGCTTGCAAAATTCTCTTGGCATTTTCAAATAACGAATGAGTAAAACAACGGCGTTGGGAAAAAAAAAGCAACTTTATGTTAATTTTTTTAGCATGCGCATGCACACATGTTAATTTTTTAACCTATACATGCATTATTAATTTAAGGAAAAATTAATCTTGAAGGCTTTCAACTTTTGACTCAATTATAACTTAGCACTTCAACTACGACTTGACATAACTCACTTCCTAAACTTTTCAATCGCTTATGACTTAATCCCTTATCTTCTCTTTTTTTATATTATTACCCTTTTCTTCTATAACCATGGTTATTAAAACCGGATAGACTAACCGGTTTGACCACAAAATTGGCAAATTGGTCACCTAATTGGGATGGTCTGGGTAGTTTAACTAGTTCAGTGTTTATTCATAATTTTCTAACTTAAAAAATTCACATGTAATTTTACATATTTTTAACAAATTACGAGTTAAGACTCTATGGAAAGTTTGAAATGTCTAATTTTAATTCCAAATATGATGATTTGATCTTTGAAAATTATCAAATACCTACCTGGTTTAGTGACCGATTTGGGTTTAATAACCTTTGTTTATAACTCAGTTTTAAGTTATTCCATGTGGCAAAAATTAATTCTGTCTCAGCTCCACATGATCTTTATTTTTATATCAATTTTTTTTTTTTGGTTATGGCCAAGAATTCGAAAAGGGGGCGTTGGTTGGAGAAGGGGCTGAGTACATATGGAGGTAGTCAACAGTCTGCTCAACACCGGTTTCCGATTTTTTAGTCATCCAGTTCTTCTTTTTTAATTTAAATTTTATATAAAAAAGGAAAATGTGGAGCTGAGATGGAATTAATTTTTGCCACATGGGATAACTTAAAACTAAGTTGTAGGAGAAAATAGTAATGATATAAAAAATGAAAAGATAAAGGACTGGATTATAAGCAAGTCAAAAGTTTAGGGATTGAGTCACACCAAGTCATAATTGAAGGACTGAGTTATGGCTAAGTAAAAAGTTGAAGGAATTCAAAATTAATTTCCCCTTAGATTAAATTTTTAATGTTTATCATAACTTTTATAATGACTAAAAATAAAAAAAAAAATATTTATGCTAAGTTAGACCATATATTAATATCTAACATATTATTTGTGAGATAAAAATAAATTAAATTAAAAAATATAAACACTAAATAAAAATGGTCTAATGTTCAACACTACTTTTACATTCCATTGGATATATGCTTGATAGTTGTAGAAAATAAAGTCAAATCAGGATTACATTTTAAATAATTTAATACATGTGGGGAGTGGCTTGGCTCAACTGACAGAGTTGTACTAACTATGATTTGTAGGTTTTGAGTTTAAATCCTCAAAATGCACCCATTTTAAATAATTGGTGGGAGAAACTTAATTACTACCATTTGCAGTCATACCCGGCTTAATCGAAGGGAAAAAGATATTGGGAGAGTGTTCTTTGAACTTACTAAATAATCCATATATTAATATCATCATCAGGACCTCAATGCAACTTGACTGTAGACTTTCAAATAACTCAATGCAATCTGATTCATAATAATTATCAACGTGCCTCGAATGTCAAAGTAGTGTTTTAAGTAGCACTTTTATGTTACTGAGTTGCTCCCTTTGTTTCATAATAAATCTTACAAAAAATTCTTTTACATGCATGTCATAATATGTGTCATTCTCATATTTCAAGAACATATTAAATTATTTGGCTAGTATGAAATAAGTGTCATTCTCATAATTCAAGAATATATTAATTCTTTCAAATTTGACAAATTATCCTTTAATTTGACTATGTAACATTCGGCTTTCACAAATAAAGAATAAACATGTCGTTAAGGTTTATCCAAGGGCCAATCAAAATAGTAGACTCACTAAGGTAATATTGGATATCCACCCTCCCAAGTTTGAGCTAAAGCGTAATTTATGAAAATTACGAGTACGTAATGATCATTTTAGAAATTATACCCAGAATTTCAGAAAATTCTCCAAAGACATAGGAAGGTAGAAAGTAATTCCCCATATTGTATTTGAGGCTTGATTGAGGTATAAAGGATAAAATTACTTCAAAAATTAATTTTAAAGTATTATTATAATTTTGGTTAATTAAAGGACACTTAGCCAAATTTAATCATGAAAAATATAATGGGGCCTCGGATAATTGGGGAAAATGGGGGAAATTATTTTAAGGTTAATTTGAGTTTATTATAATGATTTTATGCCTTAGAAAAGGAACTTTTCTCTAAAGAATAGTTTATGGGCATTTTATTCAAGAATTAGGCAATTTTTTTTCGAAATTATGGGGAAAATAGTAAAGGATTAAGTTTAAGCTTGAGAAAAATTAGGGAATTAATCCCTAATAAATTTGATTTATTGATGGTTTAACATTGATCATATTTGTAATATCCTAAATTTTGGGATTTGAACTTTGAAATGTTGAATGGGAATTAAATGTGAAAGTTTGGCCTGAATAATTATAATAATATTAATTAGGCCTATTTTTTCTTGAAATTTTTAGGAAAAGAATAAATTCAAGGAACACTTTTAAGGGATAATTTTTGGCTTAAAAATTTTAGAATTGATATTTTAAGGCTCAAAGAGGCTAGATGGTAAAGAAAATCCTTATATAGAATTAAGGATTAATTTCTAATATTTGCAATTAAATAAGCAAAGGACCTAATTGCAAATAAGAGTATTGTAGAGGATCAAGTGGGTTAATTTTAAGTGGCCCCACAATACACACGCGCGCGCGCGCGTGCACATTCTCAAGCAAGGACAATTCTCTTATTTAATCATTGGTACAAAAAAAGACTTTTAAGATTGAACGAAAAACGTCTCATAAGACCGGATCTAAGACTGGTCTCATTTCAGGCCGGTCGTAAAAGTCTGTTACTTTTAAGACCAAATATGCAACCGGTCTTAAAAATACTTTTTAGACCGGACTTTTAAAATATGAGGTCTTAAATGTCAAACTTTTAAGACCGTATTTTTAAAATATAAGGTCTTAAAAGTCTCTTTCTATCACAAAAAAAAAAAAGAAAAGACTTTTAAGACCGGATGTAAATAAAAATCCGGTCTTAAAAGTCCATTTGTTTAAATAAAAAGAAAACTGAACACCATAGATCATCATACTATCCATGGATAGTGTGAGCGTCCTTTCTTCCGTAAAAATTCAAGGATCTCAACCAAACCACCATCATTGAAAGAGAAGGGTCTCCTCTTAATACCAACAATCGTATCTTCATATGTTAGCTGACTTGCCTGTGTTTATTACCAACAAAACAAACAGAGTTAGTGATAAATGGACAACTGATGAGCATAAATAAAGAGGACAAATTGAGCCATACCTGCAAGGATCTCCCATCAATTTCCTCTTGATGTTTGAATCCAGTTGCAATAAATGTGATGCTTACCTATATCATAAAAAAATTCATAAGCTCCAGTTCCATAAAGGTAAGTTAAGAAAGCATCAAGCCCCAAATAGGGGAGAGGGAGAGAAGGAGTGAGAATAACACAGAATGATCAACGATCTTGATCCTTCAATCTTATAATTTTCCAGGTTGAAGAATCAAAAATTAAATAGATCGAAGAAAACAAAGTAAAAATTGCGAACCTGGAGAAGCTAGAATGAAAACAAGAGACTATGAGAACAAAGGACGCGAGAGCAATTTTCACAGCGTCAAAAAATTTGTGAGCGAAGTTCTTGAGATGAGACGAGGTTAAAAAGAGTGAGGCGGGACTTAAAAGGTCGAAGAGAGGAATTGAAGAGAGGCTCAAAGAGTGAAATTCAATTTTCCACGCAGGAAAGGAGAAAATTCATATTTTAGACTTTTTAGACCGATCTTTTAAAATATGAGGTTGATGCTACCAAAATTTAACTGAGTACCGCAAGTGTACGGGTCGTGAAAATAGCAAGTGGTAAATCAAGGTCGTCCCACAGAGACTCAACTCAGCTAGTGATTAGATGTCAAATTTCCTTTTTTCGTTTAAGTTGAATAGATTTGTTTTCATTAAGTAGAAGAAATGCAAATAGCATACGAAATAAATATCGACAAAGACTTTCCAGGAGAGCGAATTTCAATATCAAACGGACAACCTAGAGTCACTAATCCCTTGTTTGTTTATTAGATTTTATTCCCACAAAATTAATTTTAACTTAATTTGATCAGCTAATCTAGAGTATTAATGTGTATAAATGCCTTCCGGTCCATTTATATACCTATCTCAATTAATTATGCAATGCCTTACACGCCTAATTAAGATGCAATCCAACTCGGGCTCACTTTAATTTGATTATATGGAGCTTCTAGGTATATGTCTATCCTAGACGCAAATTAAATGAAAATCTAATTCCACATTATTTAATCTCAAGGTCAATTTAGGATTCCCTTCGTAGTTCAACCGTAAATCCCCAAAACATGCTCAATGGTGGCCAATCACTAAGCAATAATAATCAAAACAAGATTAAATAAACTGAATTAATATTAAGTAAAACTAAATAGTGGGAAAAATCTCTAAAATCCAAACAAGTTCATAGGTCTTCTAGGTTGAAAAATAAATTAGCCACACATGGCTTCAATCCAAATGACAGCAAGTTCAAAATTCAGGTTGAAAGGCATACAGGTAAATGATACGAATTGGAATCAAACTAGTCAAGAGAGATAACAAAGCCAAGAATAGGAGCCAGAGCAACCACAGCCTCTCCTTGAATAATTATTCAATCCAGCCCTTCGAACACGTCTATGCTTCTTGATTTATAGTTCAGCTCCTTCTCTGTCGTTCCGTGTTCACTCTTCGCGTCAACGTCCTTACGTCTCTGCTCTTTAGTTCAGTCGTGTGCCCCCTGTGAATATGCCGACTCTGCTTCTTCCTTTCTTGATTGCCGCCAGACTTCCCCGCATAGCCTTCTGTCTTCTTTTTTGTTCTCCTTTCTTGATTTAGGTTTTCTCATTTATTCATCCATTCCTCCGTGGGCCCATTATCGTTTGCCATTCAATTCTCCTAAATCCAATGCATTCAGCCCGTATGGCCCATGATCTCCTCTTTCTTTAGGTCTTCAATTCTCAATGTGGGCCCAACTTCATACAAATCCCAAATGGCCCAAGTGCTCCTGTGCGTATCTGTATGTAGGTTTAGGTCTTTAATTCATTCCTTTCAATTGATTCCATTTGTGGGGTCCACGTACATACAATTGGATCTATTCAATTTCCCAAATCCTCATGTTCTCCTGTGCTTGCCTGATTGTGAAAATAAAAGCAATTAAATAATAATAATACTAATAATAATAATAAAACTAAGTCTTCTTTAAATTGTTATTTATTTATTTCCTAAACTTAAAAACTTTTATTTTAAATTGAAATCCCACAAATGATGCACTAATTTGATTTGAGCCTATAATCATGTAATTTCATAGAAATCTCTTAAAATTGTTTAGATAACTCTCCAAATATCTTTAAAATGTACTTTATTTATATCAATTATGGAGAGTTATCAGAGGTCTTAAAAATAAGACTTTTAAGACCTCATTTTAAACATCCGGTCTTAATATTTTTTTATTTTTGTATTTAAAAAACAACTATCAGTCATACTTTTAAGACTATACTTTTAAAATATGAGGTCTTAAAAATAAGACTTTTAAAACCTCATATTTTAAATATCCAGTCTTAAAAGTTTTTTATTTTTATATTTACAAAACCGCCACCAGTTATACTTTTAAAACCGAACTTTTAAAATATGAGGTCTTAAAAGTAAGACTTTTAAGACCTCATATTTTAAATATCCGGTCTTAAAAGTTGCTTATTATTTTTATATTTACAAAACTGTCACCGGTTATACTTTTAAGAACGAAGTTTTAAAATATGAGGTCTTAAAAATAAGACTTTTAAGACCTCATATTTTAAATATTCGGTCTTAAAAGTTTTTTAGAGATATTTTAGGAATTATGTTAGCAGATTATGGCTTTTTGAATTTCGTAATTATATTCCCGATTATAATCCCAAGATTATATTATGCAATTGTCTTAATTAAGTTGTTAGAGAGATTTTAGGAATTAAGTTAGTAGATTATGGTTTTTTTTTTTAATTTTGTAATTATATTTCTGATTGTAATCCCTAGATTATAGGAACTGCCTAGGTCAGAAGATTATTTACTTATTAGCATATATATATAATTCCAATTAATCGAACGAATAAAGCATCGCATTCTCGGACTCATCTCTGATCGGTGTCTTTTCAAAATATTTACGAAATTGTCATTGGTCATACTTTTAAGACTGGATCTTTTATAATCCAGTTTAAAAAGTATTTTATATATTTATGAAATTGCTACCGGTCATACTTTTAAGACCGAATCTTTTATAATCTGATCTTAAAAGTGTTCTATATATTTACGAAAGTGCCACCGGTCATATTTAAAAGACCGGATCCTTTATAATCCGGTCTAAAAAGTTTTTTTATATTTACGAAACTACCACCGGCCATACTTTTAAGATATAATTCTCTATAATCCGGTCTAAATGAGGCAGTCTTAGAGCTCTTTTTTGCACTAGTGAATATTGGGTCAAAAGCAACAAAACAATCCTAATGCAACAATCCTCTCCAACCCATGATCCATTAACCAATTCAGCCCTCACATATATTCCATCCCCTATTATTTTCCCAGCCCAACAAGAAGGATCAAGAGGCAGCAAGAGATCATAGCGTTCTAAGTAAACATTAAACTTTACCATTAAATCCTAAAATAAATATTATTATTTAGTCTGAAATTGATGCCCTCAGTATTTACTACTTTTACTTTTATCATAAGTCATTCCTAATCTAGTTTATTGGAAAGGTAAAAACATTAACCTTTATTAATGTTGTCTTAAAATTTAATAAGTTTTCAATTTTATCTTTGTTCAATAAACATTATATCCCATAAATATAAATTTTACGTAATAATAAATGAATGATCAATTTATATATTCATATAAAATAATTAATGATGTGGTTTATAAACAAAACTAATTAAATATTCATTATATTTTATAAATATGTGTACTAAGTAATATCATATATGTTGGATCTGACTATCACCCAAGAGGGGGGTGAATTAGGTGTTTGATAAAACTTTAGGAACTTTAAAAATCTTTTTGCAACTTATAAATTGACAGTTTGATATTCAAAGAAAAGCATATACTGGAAATGTAAAAGATAAGGGAAGAGAGTATGCAAACTGTGATTTATCCTGGTTAGATCCAATCCTTGACCTACGTCCAGTCTCCAAGCTTCACTTGAGATTTTCAATCCAATATTTGCTTTGAGCTTGATTACACGTTCAGTACTTGAAGTAATCCTCTTACTAGGATTCACTCCCCCTTACAAAGAGTAATCAATACACTTGCTTGATTACACACTTTGTACTCGAAGTAATCCTCTCACTAGGATTCACTCCTCTTACAAGTTGTAATCAACACAATGTGTTTCTCACTCAAGATCACCCAATCTTGAGTATTTCTCAAATAAACTGATTTATAATGAATCTTCTCTCTCTCAGAAGTAAATGAATGAACACTGAAGCACAATACAAATAATCTCATTCCCTGAGCTAAATTATATGAAGATTGAGATATGCAGAGAGTAGATGAAGCATATGTTAGAATATTAGCATTTTCACTGTGTAAGCTCAAGTCCCTGTTTTTCGTCACTATGCACTGTGAGTGTCTTCGTTTCTGGGGTACTTATAGTTGAAGAAGAGCATTTGATCATTTGAACATCTCTTCAAGAATGACTGTTGGATGTGCACTGAGAATATTTCTGTTAGAGATCTACTTGAAAATGTAGTCGTAGGAAGTCCACTGTTAAGCATCCCTGTTTTCAGCTTTTGGTTCCAGTGATGGCTGTTAGTCCTTTGATCTAGAATATACACAATTAGAAGATAATATTGATTAGAATCTGACTGTTGGAGCTCCACTGAAATTTTTGACGTTGGAAGTCCACTGAAGCAATGATCATTTGAACATCTTGATTCCAGCCTGTTGATTCAGTGATGTTTGTTGCTTTCATATTCTGCAATACCTTCAATCTTGAAGATAAAATTGATTATCTTTTATCAGAATGGGCAACTGAGGAATGTCCATAAATATTTAATCCAAGTTGTAAAATATTCCCCGACAAGAGCGCTGGCATCCCATACTAGAAGTTCACTTTACAGCTCAGCAAACTGACCATATCGATTTCTACTTCAATCCTCATTTGAATTAACTAAACTTCACTAAATAAACTGGTTAATCATGAATAAGAATAATAATGAATGAGAATAATAAGTATTCAAGTAATTAACCATTGATCAGAACCAAAGTTTCTGTCGCTTTCCATATGAATCACTGCAGTAAGGAAAATGTGACTGGAGTAGTCTATATTCACAGAGCTACTGAGAGTTTTCTGCAGATTATATTACTGGAGTCATCCAAGATCAACTAGAGTAACATAATGTTTCTAACTTCAGATTTACTGGAGTAATCACTAAGGAACTGGAGTAACTAGATATAATTTTGTCTCTGTGTTGAGTTGACTCGAGTAGCCTTATGAGTAGCTAAGCTCTTAAAAAGTTTCTGTCTCTAATATGACTGGAGTAATAGCCTTGTTACTGGAGTAACTAAGGTTCATTTTGTTTCTCTCTGCGATCTTACTGGAGTAGGTACTTGGTTATTGGAGTAACTAAGGCATGTTTCGCTTCTTTCTTAGACATTACTGGAGTAACCATATAGTTACTGGAGTAACTAAAGTTCATTTGGTTTCTATACTCGAGCTTGCTGGAGTAGGTGCTAGGATACTGGAGTAGCTAAGGTACATTTTGCTTCTGTCTGCGATATTACTAAAGTAAGGATTTGGCTACTAGAGTAATTCAGGATCATCTTGCTTCTGTCTCTGACATTACTGGAGTAACATTTTGATTACTAGAGTAACTCTAGTGTAAAAGTGCCAAGATGACTGGAGAAACCAACATGTTACTGGAGTAAGGTGACTGATTATCGGGTTTGATTCTGAGGTGGCTGAAAAATATCGACTTACTGAAGTAAGTAAGTGACTACTGGAGTAAGCCTTATTGGAGTACCCATTTCATTACTGGAGTAATGTACAAATAGAGGCGAACAGACCACATATTACTGGAGTAATGAGATGTCGACTGGAGTAACCATCAACTCTTCACTTGTTTGAGGATTAGTTCCAGAATTCTGAACAGACATTGATTTTCCAAAAAATCATATCTCTCTCATTTGATCTTTGTTTTCTATGATCTTGATATTTTTGGAAAGGTATGTGAGTCTAGTTTCATATGCCACTAATTTCAACTCATTTCGATGTGTAGTTTGTGAGATATGCTCAGATTACTGAACCTTGTTTAGCTGCATGACATTAACAGATAGATCAATTTCAAAAATTCATAACTATCTCATCTGATCTTCTTTGGACATGAATTTTTGATAAGATGACTTTTTAGATGTCTAGTTTCATCCAAAATTGGTTTCACCTCAATACGATCTCTGATTTGGGAGATATCATCAAATTACTGAATGTTGCCCAATTGAAACACTGAACAGAGTTGCTGGGACACACGTATTACTGGAGTAACGCGAGGCTTACTGCAGTAATTTCGAACCAGAAGTTTTATGTCTGAATCATTACTGTAGTAGGTTAATGATTACTGGAGTAATATCGAACAGAAACAGATTGGGCTCCTGAAACACGTATGTTACTGCAGTAAGTAAGTGACTACTGGAGTAATGAGCAACCAGATCACATATATAATTGGAGTAATGCGTGGTAACTGGAGTAACGGCACAAAAATACACATATATGACTGGAGTAATATATGTATTACTGGAGCAAGTCGATCATTAATCATCCAGAAGCTTCAACTTGCTCATTTTAGCTCCGAATTGATCCATTCCAACTTCCACTTGATCGTAGAGACTTGGAGAATCAATCTAAAAATTTGTATAATGATTTTCTCATTTTATTTAGCAAGTTTTTATTTCTTTCTTCTCTCTTCTTGATTATTCTTCATGAATCAACTCATTCTTTATTTTCTTCTCTTGTTCTTTCTCCATATGAACAAATTTGTGATTGTAGCAAATCTACATTAGATTGTTCTCCATGATTATTCTCCATGAAACAATTCATTATTTCTTCTTTTCTCTTGTTCTTTCTTCACGTGAACACATCTACATTAAATGTAGCAACTTGTCAATGTATATGATATAAACTTTTTGCTCTTGCTAATGGCATCTATATAAGACATCATCAAAATTAATCATAACCAACAATATAACTAATCAAATTAGGTAAATAGGCTTTATATTAAGGAAACCATTATTTATGGTCTTGAATGTCTTACACATAATATTTAGTTTCTTATTGTCTCCATCACATAAAAACTATAAGTAACAAAAAAATTTGTGTTTTTTGATTTAGAAAATTACTTTCATATCTTTGCTTATACACATAATATAACAGAAAGAAAATATGCTAGTAATTGTTAAAACAAGCACACATGATTGCTAAATAATAAGAGAAATATTTCATGGTGCTTAATATATAAGACAAAAGAAGAAAAAACACAAACAACGAAATTCATCGGAAAATACCTCCGGAGGCAAAGGCAACAATGGCAAGAAGAAGAGAGGCAAATTGGTGTATAAATGGTAGCCGGTGATGGTAGACGCTGGACGGAAGCCGGAGCAGGGAAGGGAGGATGAAGACAAAATGGTAGAGTGAAGAACAATGGACAGAGCAAAATAGGGGAGCTGGGGAAATATAGGGCAAATTTTTTGACGAAAAAATTTTGATAGCCATTCTGTGATGAAAAGATTTTCCATTGCAGAGGGCGGCCAAAATGGCCACATATTTACAACATAAATCATTTTCCTCACAAATTTAAGACGGAATGGATGTTCCGTCGCAAAATGGTGGCCTTTTTGGCGTCCTTAGCATAGTTAAGGAAGCCAAAAATATTTTTGGCTTCCTCAGTATATTTAAGGAAGCCAAAATCAGTCGTGATTTAAAAAATTTGAAAAATGTTTTAGCGCCAGAAATTTTTTTTGGCGTCCTTAAGGAAGCCAAAAGTAACATTTTTGGCGTCCTCAATATACTTGAGGAAGCCAAAAATAACATTTTTGGCGTCCTCAATTTACTTAAGGACGCCAAAAATGTTTACTCAAGGCATCCTTAAGTAAATTGAGGACGCCAAAAATGTTATTTTTGGCTTCCTCAAGTATACTGAGGACGCCAAAAAAATTTTTTGGCACTAAAACGTTTTCCAAATTTTCTAAGTTGCGCCAAAAATATTGATTTTAGCGTCCTCAGTATACTTAAGCAAGCCAAAAATAACATTTTTGGCGTCCTCAATTTACTTAAGGAAGCCAAAAATAACATTTTTAGTGTTCTCAAGTAACCTAAGGACGCCTAAAATGTTATTTTTGGCTTTCTAACCTAAGGACGCCTAAAATGTTATTGTTGGCTTCCTTAAGTATACTGAGGACGCCAAAAAAAAATTTATGGCACTAAAACATTTTCCAAATTTTCTAAGTTGCGCCAAAAATACTGATTTTGGCGTCCTCAATATACTTAAGGAAGCCAAAAATAACATTTTTTGCATCCTCAATTTACTTAAGGAAGCCATAAATAACACTTTTTACTTTTTACTTCCCTTTTTTTCAAAAAGGATGTCTTTTAGGGTAGTACTATCAATATTTTGTAGTAGTGATTGATCCAGATGGAAGATGGAAAAAGGAAGAACTTGCTAAAAATATCATTATTCAAGTTCTAAGATTGATCTTACAAGTCTCCATGATCAAATGGCTCAATTCAGAGTTAAAGTCAACAAAAATCAGCTTCTGGATGAGCAAACTCGAGTCCCCAAGTATTAAACTCGAGTTTACTACCTTACTGCAGTAATTTGCCTCTGGAATGGGAGAATACTCGAGTTAAGGACACAAAACTTGAGTTTGGGAGTCAAAACTCGAGTCAGTCACTTAATGACTCAAGTTAGCAGTGTCCTTAGTATCTCTGGCGTCTCTGGACTTGCAAAAATTGAGTTAATAATTATAAACTCGAGTTTGCCAAGCTTTCAACTCCTTTGTTCACCTCTGTTTTACGTTCAGCTTGGGTAAGGTCTGATAATTGGATGATATCTCCTAAACTAAAGATCAGATTGAGGTGAAACCAATTTTGAATGAAATTATACTTCTAATGTGTCATTTTGAGAAAGTTTTATTCTCAAAGAAGTTCATATGAGCGACATCTGAATTTCGAAAGTTGGATCAGGAACTCACACCACACAGCATACCAAGCTACAATATTTTGAGTGTAACTCATAATCTACACATCAGAATGATCTAAAATTGGTGGCAATAAAAGTAGACGCATAAGGCGTTCCATCAAAACTTGATCCAACAAAAATGAAGTTTAGACCAGAGAGATATGATCTTTGAAGGTTGACTGTCAATTTAGGACGTTGCAAAAATGCTGATCAAGAACAATCTTCATTCATTGGATCATAACGAATAAAATACAACGACTTTAGAGCTGATTCTTTTTGCATTGGAAAGAATACTCAAAAAGCTATATGGGGATAAATAGTTTGCTAAATTTGGAGCTATATCAAGTCAGAGAGCAACCAAGGACATAATAACTTGAAAACTCGAGTTTACAAATATCAAACTTGAGTTTACTCACTAATTGACTCTAGTTTTGATTAGACAGAAAGGAATTTAGAGTAATGTAATAGCCTGAAAACTCGAGTTATCAAATGCAAACTCGAGTTTACATCTCTGCTTCAGAAAATCACCGTGTCGAAAATCTCGTTTCTCATCAAGAACATCTAGATAATTACCCAAATGATTTTTAATACTTCTTAACATTATTTATATCATTTGTGTACATGTTTCTGATGATCAAAGAGTGCTAAACCAAAGATCAAGGGTAAAGTAAATGTTGATGTCATAGCTGGTTATGGATTGAGATTCTACGTCCATGGCTTCCATATCTCCACCTTCTGCACCTCCTAATCTTCACTTCCTAGGGCCCAAATTCTCTTCTTCTTTCCCTTTGAGATCACTCTCTACACTCCCCTTCTCTTTACATTCACATCACTTCCTTTAATAGATATGCAATTTCAAGGGGTGAACTTAGTGTTAGTTCTCTATGTGTTTTCATAATAACTGACAATTGTAAACGTAAAAGATTGTTATTGATCCAATTACAAGACCATTTTGTGTTTAATCAGTTTGTTAATGAGTTTCAGCTGATTTTGATATGGATTAACACCAAATTGCAATAAAGAAATTATGTGTTGGAAGCATTAAATGCGAAGTAGAGCCAAATGCTAGAATTAGACAACCAACTCTCTGAGCAACTTAAAGGCATGTAACCACTTCCTTTCCACTTCCATTGCTGAGTCTTAATGGACAAATAGAACAAGGAATGTCAAAAGAGAATGACGGCGCTGATTGAAGAAAGAAGACATGTGATCAATGATTAAGGATAATCAATCTCAAAGGTTATCTTTATCAGTCTCAACGGATAATTCTCAAGCTTCTCAACGGTTATTAATACCAACAACTATAAAAGCTAGATGCATTGAATTCTCAGCTACCACAATGTTGAACATTCAATTTGTGAAATTAGAATTTATGATTTATAATCTTTGAGCAATATCATTGGATATAAACATTCTTCAATGTTTATCTATCTTCTCTTTTAGAGAGTCTTAAAATCATAATTCTTGTATTAATCTCAAGGTTGTGGAACCTTTAAGATTGAGATTAGTTGATTACAACTTGTAAGGGGTAGTAAGTTCTAGAGAGAGAACTAGTTAAGAGTTACAGAGTGTGTAATCAATTTTCAATCATAAGTTTGTTTCAAAATTTGTTTTCATCCGAGGAAGGAAAGTAGTGGAATTCGAAATTCTGGGTTCATCTTCTATTTATCTGTTTAATCTTCATTTTACTTTTTTAATCTTCACTTAATCTGTTTCAGTTTAGTTCTATTTTAATCTTCACTGCATGAAAAAAAACTCCCCCCAAATTGTTATTATTCTGTTTAACTGTTACTTATTTAAACCCACTATGATTTCGTTGGGAAAATGATCCAGGTTCTCATGATATTGCAAAATTATATTGATCCTGGTTATTTTGGGAGATCATGACAAATCTCTGTTAGAGAGTGGATTCGTAGAGTCGGCTCCTAGAGATTGATCAATTAAGAAGGTGTTAGCCCACGAGGTCACAAAGCACGCACACAAGTTCGTATAGATACAATTCTTAATCACTAACCTGATTTAAATGTTGTTAATAGATCCTCTTCTTGGATAAATTTCATTCCGCTGTGTGTACGAATCCCAACATATCCCTGTTGGACTAGTGTGTTGATATTGGATCGAATAACTACTTCAAGATTTCTATGAGTTAGATGCCCAGGGAAATGATGGATCACTATGCACGAATAAGGCTTTCACCAAAGGGGTGGTGTGTGTGCACAGTGATGGCATAATAGTAAATTAGAAAGAGTGTCATACCTTAGGGAGTACCTCTTATTTATATAGTTTTACCTATAGGGTTTGGACTTATAGGCCCTGTCCGCCTTATAACCCAAGTATTGTGCCGCCACTTCTAGGTCGATATCCATGATTAGGATCTTCCTCAATTATAGCCTTGATTATAGGTTAATTAAGATCTCCCTTCATTATAGACGAATTCTGATGCAGGTTGCCCCTTGTTGGGCCATACCATAAATGGGCCTCATAAATGGTTCTGTAATAGTTGCCCCTCAACCCAGTAGTCAAGGTCTTTAAGCTGCTGGGGTGAACTAGTTGTCTAACCCAGATCTTATTTCTAAGTTGTTCAACTTTTGTTTGAGTTTCAGTGAACTTCGAATTTATTCATATTCTCATTGTAACTTGCACCCAGATATATTGTCCAGGTTAATTTGCTTTGAACTCCATCCTTATTCATGATTATTTGGATTTTGTGCATCAACATCCAGGCCTCACATCCATGCTTCTGGGTTACATATTCTAGCACCATGTTCCCCTAATTACTGATGACATGTCCCTTTCTTTCACCAGTGATACTTAAGGGACTGGGATAGTGCCTCAGATAACTCAGGCTCGAAAGGACTTATGTTTCACCTTCTTTCCTCATCATCAGGACAGCTGTATACTACTAACCGTCATGGCATAAAACAGTCACCTTTAACCGTCTTTGATAATTGTGCGCATTTAATGCCAACGTCGTTTTGCATAACTCATCACTGTTGTTTGGGGCGAATTATCTTGTTTGCCCTTGTCTTTTGGGATTCATAACTTTAGTGGTAACCTTAGCAGTTACCCTTTATATGATCATTCCCCCCAGTCTTCACATTTGAAAATTTTTCTCTCGTAGCTTTGCAAAGAAAACCTCTGTCACTTGCTTTCTGAGATAACTTTTTTCTCTTCAAACCTTCCTTTCTCAAGCTCTCTGGCTCATGCATTTAAGTTTCTACTAGTCCCTTCAAGCATAGGTGTTTCCACCTTTTCTTTATACTTCCTTTGGTTTTGCTTCGAAGTTCTTTTCATTAGTTGTTCTCTATTTCTTTTTAGTTGCTTGGGTTTATGTCTTTGGCCACTTTTACTTATGGGTTTTCTAGGTAGCTTTCTTCTATTCCTAAGTTCATCTCTTGAGTATGAACCCTTGTTCTTGATTCTTGCTATTTTTGTTCTAGTACGTACTCCATATCTTTGTAGTATTTCTGTATTTGAACTTAGGATCATCTTATTATACCTCATTCCTTCCCTTTTATCAAACACATCAGGTGTTTTTTTGGTGATTGTCTCTATTAATGATGAATAATGATAAACCCTTATCATCTTTGAGTCTGGATAGTATTACTGTGGAGGAGGAGGAAGAATTACATCGAATAGTCCATGCTAGATCCTGGTTTTGGTTGTGGGGTATTCTCCTTACTGAAGAAGAGAGGCAAGAATCATTGCTTTTTGGGTATCATATGAAGATGGAATATCACCTAGAGGGGGTGAATAGGTGATTAAAAAAAATATTAAGGCTTAATCAAAATTTTGGCAATTAATGCAAAATGCTAGCTGAGCAGAAATTTAAAGGAGAATGGACACGAAGCAATTTATCCTGGTTCGGTCTAATCCTGACCTACATCCAGTCCCCAAGAACACCTCAGGATTTTTCACTAACTTTCCAGAGATCACAAATACAACTTGGGATGATCTTTACTCTCACGGACTCACTCCCCCTTACTACTTGTAACCATACACCCACACTTAAAGTTCCACAACCTTAAGATTTTACAGCTGAATGAAATGAATGATCAAATAACTCCTCACGAGTTGGATAATAAATGATCACTGAAGTGCAAGGAAATATTCGAAGATATTGGAAGTAATGAAACTGATAGTAATAATAACTCAGAGTAAATGCGCAGAGTTTCGGTGGATAGCTCAATTGAATGCTTCTTCAATTTATAGTTGCCTTGTAAACTAGCCATTATCTTGATACAACTGTTGTCTTCATTCGTAATCTTGGCAGGCGAAGGCGAGGTCACATGACCGTTGGCATTTTGGTATTGTCTGCTAGCAGTTTGAATTTCCTGAAGAGCTGCATGACCAACATTCATATTCCTCAAGAGAATGTTTCCGCTTAACATATCTTGACCGTTAGAGCTCTGAAAGAATGTTGTCACACTCTGTAACTGCTTTTCTGATATAATAAATGATGGTGACATCATCATCTGCTTTTGATCAGAGCATAAGAATTCCTGAATTTTTAATGGCAAGATAAACTTGAATCATAGTTAGTAATACAGGATAATCTGAGCATAAAGATATAGATTCAGGTATGCGTGAAATAAGTTCAAATCAGACACGATGATTCTACAAATCATATTTCAGTTCATAGCGTATCAAACCTCGAGTTTTCAGCACAACCTTGAGTTTTACATAAACCTCGAGTTTCATGACCCAACCTCGAGGTTTTATTCTTAATGTAAAAGAAGGCACGAAGATCTTATCAACCTTAAGTTTTGATATGTAACCTCGAGGTTTAAGGAAAACTCGAGGTTTATTCCTAACCTCAAGGTCTATGCCTGCTTAGACAGTATGGAGAGAAGACTGAATAGAGGGCCACAACCTCGAGGTAACTAATCAACCTCGAGGTTTTGCCAAACCTTGAGGTTCTCTATGTAACCTTGAGGTTGGACAGCAAAATGATTAGGGGAACCAAGCACTGAACCTTGAGGTTATATTATAACCTCGAGTTTTAGCTGAACCTCGAGGTAAAGTGGCCAGCCTCGAGGTTATACTGCCAGAACTCAATTTCTCTGATTTTCTAAGTTACTATTCAGTTAAGTCATCATCAAAACATTTATCATTTATGAGAACTAACATTCTCCCCCTTTTTGATGATGACAACATTAATCTTATCTTGTTCTTAACTTATTTTTGTTTCAGCTTAGATTTCATTTTAGATCAAGTTCTGTTATCTCAGATAAGCATATGAAAAGAAAAATGAACACAATAAGCATAATATTGTCAACTGCATAATATCAACAACCAGAATGTGTAGCAAATTACATGAAGTGCACAAACTGAAATTGCTAACTGCTAGTACTAAAGCTGCAAGACCTTGTCTGCTAACTGGTAACTGCTAAACCCAGAATGTAAAAAAAAAATTGAAACTAACTAACTAAAATATTACTTGACTCTTAACTTAACTCTGCTGCTTTTTAACTCTAACTTTACTGCTTCTCCCCCTTTGGCATCATTAAAAAAGGTGGGAGCTGGTGTTGAGAAGAAAATGGATAGGAAGTGGATGGAAAGGGTAATGGGGAAGAGGTAAAGGACTGAGGAGGAAGAGATGATGAGATCTCAGGGTGAGGTCTGCTTCCTCAAATAAGTCTGCTGTGGAACTTCCAAAATAGGTTATGTTTAGAGGCAGAGGTGAGGTAGAGGGAGCTAAGGTGAGAGTAGAATCAAAAATAGGTAGAGAAGGTGCCTGAAAAGCAGGAAGAAGGCTGGAAGGAGTTGAGGGGATGGAAACAGTTGGAGTTATAGAAGGAGGCTGAGAAATGGGAAGAGGAAGGATAAATGATTGGATGGGAGAAGAGGGAGGTGCCTGGGAAGAGGATGCTGGAGGTGGAGTTGTTGCAGTAGAAGTAGTCTTGACCTCTATCAACTTGTCTACTTTGTTTATCAAGGTCCACACCGAATTGTGCATATTGACTATCTCAGTCTTGTGATCATCCAAATGTCCAGAAATAGCCTGCACTTGTTCAGTAAGATCAGCATGATCATCTTGAAGATCAGTGACTTCTTTAACCAACTTTGAGATTGCAGTTTCAAGCTTCACGCAGAGGGTATTCTGGGCTGCTACTGACATGAGCACTGGACTGAATCTATCAGATACAGCTTTCTCCATAATGGCCTTGATTTGAGGGCCAAGTGAGAAAGGAGTATGCTGAGATGAAATTCCTGGACCAGCACTAGCAGACAGAACTCTGGATTTTGAAGTTTTTGATGTTGATAGAGCTCTTGATTCCCCAGAGCCTTCAGGGAAAGAAATCTTCATAAGATTCAGCTGATTTTTCCCAAATTGATCTGGAGCTTTTTATTGTTCCCCAGATTCCAAATACCATATTTTCTCATGAAAGAGAATGATTGAGACCAAACTAGGGAAAGGTATTGGAGAGCTTTTCTTTGAATGCTGGGCATACTTCTTCATCTCTTGGAACAACAAGTGACCCAAATTGTGAGGTACTTTGTCCACAAAAGAAGCTAACAGAGGATACTCCTTCTGAATGAAATGAGTGTAATTTCTCCCTTTTTGCACAAAATTCCGGGAGTAGATATACCACAAGGCTCTGGAGGTAGGAGGCATTGTACCAGGAGTGAATTTCAAAGTATCTGAAAAAGGAACATCGGGCTGAAGGATCTGATAGATTTCCTCATTGCTATATTCATTGGATGGTACAGCAGGATGATTGTGAATTTGGAGAAGGGCATTTAGGTAGTCTACAGTCAATTCTATTGTCTTGCCTCTAACATTTGTGACAAGCTTTTCTTCAATTAAGTTGTTTAGATAGGTCATGTTGAAGTAAAAAATTCTAACCAGAGAGGGACTATAAGAAGCTCGAATAGATAAGAATAATTCATAGTGTTTGAACCATAGGTATTAGTCCAGATTGTAGTCAGCTTTCAATTTAGGAAGGTCCATATACATATTGGGTAGAAGGGTCTATTAGTATAGGTTTCACTAAATTTCTTGCTTTCTTTAGGGCTAAACGAATGTGGTCCACAGGCAAAATCTAGAGGAGGATTTGTTAAAGAAGCATGGTAAATGTTTTAAATAGGAGGGAGTTGGAATTATTTTGAACCTGCGGAATACCCTTTGGAACTAGACCCACCACCAGTTGATTTGGTTTTCTTTGGCATCTTTGGTGAAACTTTGACTGATTCTTTGTCTTTGCGAAAGGCGGCTTCAGGATCTATAGATCTTTTTGTACGGACTTCTGATGGTTCTTGAATAACCAGTGTTTTGGGCTTCTTGGTAGCTGGTTCATCAAAATTTACTTTAGGTCTGAATCTTTTTGTTGGCAGTTTGGAGCGAGGAGCTTCGAGAATGGGAGATGAAGATTTAGGGTTTTGATCAGAACTCGATTTCGGGCCTTTAGCAGAAGATTTAGGGGACTTAGGTTATTTAGGAACATGTTTAAGAGCCATTGAGAGAAAAATCGTGCTTGGAGAGACAAGTTTTAGGATTTCAGAATCTGGTAGAGATAAAAGGAAATGAAGAGGTTTTTGAAGTCAGACTCAGGAAGACTGAAAAGTGCGCATTAAATGACCCGAGAGATTACCTTGAGGTTCATTATTCAACCTCGAGGTTTAGCGTAAACTCGAGGTTTCATAATAACCTCGAGGTAAACCATCTTATGCAGTTCATATGATTGCAAGTTGAAAACAAGATAACCTCGAGGTTTTACCTAGCCTTGAGGTTGCTCAATAGAAAGCACAGAGAAGAATGTATTACCAGTTACCTCGAGGTTTGACTTACTGACCTCGAGGTTTGCCATAAACTCGAGGTTTGATATGAAACCTTGAGGTTCATAGGAGCTATCATGAAAAATCATTTTATGTCTTGGCTTACTGACTTAAGGTTCTAAAAATTTACTCTAGTTAATGTAACCTCTGTTTAGCTTTGTTTTCTCGTGCTCAAAACACTTTCTGATTTGATCTCTTTATTATAGGTACAATATGTTTGCTTTCTTTGCGCCTTGCTGAGGAATCATATTTTGGGGAGTCAAGTTCTGCACATCCCCAAAAAATTTTAGCGGATAACTATCTATGGGTTCCTGATGATGTGCTCACCACGTTATCTACCATGACTGTAGCTGACATCGCCGGGCTTCCCATCGACAATCCTGATAGCTACACTCTTTCTCTTCCCAACCCAAATGAGCCAGTGTCCTCATGCCAGGAAGAGGCGGACCCATCTTTTTTAGTTTTCTTCTTGGATTTGATTACCAGGCTTAATATTTGCTTCCTTTTTATCGAGTTTCAAATTGATATTTTGAATCATCTACACTTAGCTCCTACCCAACTTCACCCTAATAGTTGGGGTTTCATTATAGCTTTTGAGCATTTTTGTAGGCAGCTAGGTCTATCTTATACCCTTCCTCTTTTCATTTATTTTTTCACCATCTAAACAACTCAGACAGGTAAGGAGCCCCTTATTAAAAAGCGTTGGACGACAATCTGAGGTGCCCTTAATAAGAACCTTTTAAGTATATACACCAATTCTTTTAAAAAATTTAAAATAGGATTTTTCAAGGTGGTTGTCAAATCCAAAAACCATCCTTGGTTCCTCAAATCCCAAGAATCCAAAGATGTCGAGGGGAAATTTCCATTATATTGGACCATCACGACTTCAATCCTTCCACCTACCGCTTTAAGGATGTAAAATTAGATGATTCTGATGCCAAGTTGGAAATATCGTTAAATAATTATATCAACAAGTACATCCCTGTTGGTGTGGCTTCGTCCATATCCCAGTCTCCAGTCGAGTTAGTTCCGGCACTGAGTATGGTGTCTTTGTTGTGTTTATATTTGTCAAATTGATTTTCATAATGTGTATTTAACCTTTATTTTCTCATTCTGCAGATCCAAGTATGGGGAAACAACCGCTATATGTTTCTATGTTGAGTCTTGGCAAGTCAGCTTTAGGCATAGATAAAAGCAAGAAACGACCAGCTGCTAAATCCAAAAAGAGTAGCTGAGAGACCTCATGCAAGCGGTCAAAGATTGGCCAAGACATTCCGGTCCAACAATCTAAAGATGCCTCGACCCCTGTTACTCAAGCCCCTAATCAACAAGTCACTTCTCCTCCTCCTCCTCCTCCTCCTCCTCCTCCTCCTCCTCTTCCTTCACTACCTACCAGCCTCCCCCATGGGATACTTTAGATTAACGAGCTAGTAGATAAGCCTAGCTCTACCATTTGTTCACCCCGATGTTTTTATGAGCCCATGCCTTTCTTTGAGGCCGAGTTGCACGATCTTCAAGAAATTGAGGTAAACGCCATGAGGTCCTGTGGATTGACCTAGGCTTTTGCTTTGGTTAAAAACAACTATGTCGGGGCTTTTGTCGAGCTAAAAAGGATTAGGACGGAGAAATATAAAGCTGATGAGTAGAAAAATAGAGCTTATGAGGAGCTTTAGGCGGCCAATGCAGATAAAGACAAGGCTTATGAGGAGCTTGAAAAAGCGAACTTGAAAGTTCTTCATCTTCGGGAGGCTCATGTTTCTGATATGCAAACACTGAAATTGCTTCAGATAACACATGAAGATACTGAGGCTGAGTTGAAATGTACCATGGCTGTCCTTGAAGCTACTAATGCTGAGGTCTCAAAATATGTGGCTACATTGAAGGACGTCACAAAGAGTGCCTTCGACAATACCTTAGAGCAAATCTGGCTATTGAACCACGGTGTTGACTTGAACGTCTCCAGGTTATATTACAAGGCTTATGTTGATGAAGGCCAACTCATCCCGCCTCCATCATCTCCAAGTGGTGATTTTGAATCTCAGTTAGATGGGGATCAAGAGGAGGGTTGTGAATAGGGTAACGTCGTTGTCCCTGTAGGAGGAGAAGCTAGATGGAGGTTCCATCAGAGGTTCAATCGGAGCTCTGAGCTTGTTGCTATCAATAACCTCACATCCTGTGGCACCACTTTCTATGACAGATCTAAGGACGCTATAGTAAGAATTGAAGGGTCGGGATGCCAGTTTGACTTGTATCTTTTTGTTTTGGGATATTAAAGCCCCCTTTATCCTTTGTAACAATTTTTACTAGATTATTATCTTGTTTTATTTTCTTTATGTACTTAACTTCTATGTACTTAGATCAAATTTGAATGTTAATGAAAATTAATTCATTTGACCAATCTGAAAATAGTTTCAACGTTTATCGCATTCTCAAAAAATGAGTTAACAATATGAACTTAAACATATTTTAAGAGTTATATTCAATGACTAGGTCAAAGTCAAATATAATACATAGAATCTGCTAAAATATCCATCCATTACTAAAAACCAGGTATCACGTAAGTGATGCTTTTTAATAAAACCCTTACAACAGTTTGGCTTTCTTAACCAAAATTTAATTCGGAGTAAGGGCGATCTGTCACATGTTAAAACTCAGTTCTTAACCAAAACTTCAAACATTTTGACTTGATTAGGGTAAGCATGACAATTCACCTCATTACCTCAGAATAAAACTTCGATGCATCATAACTACGAAGGCTAGTCATTAAGCCTTTGCTTTACTTGAAGCCAGGTTCATTTACCATGGCATCATTCATTCATTCACAATCACTTTGTTGGAAGCCAGGCTCATATACCCCAGCCACATTCATGCATTTTTAACTAGTATAGTTCGAACGATTAGAAACATGATTCTCAACTGAGAATTTCTTCGTTTATTTGATAATAAACTTGCCGACATAGTCGACTTTAAACAATTCCAAAAAGGAAATTTGAACTTGAAAACTTTACGACGGAACTTGGTGAAGATGGAAGAAATCACCAAGAGGGGGTGAATTGGGGATTTTAAAAATTTTCTTTCTGAGTAATACCCAAATTTTTAAAAGGCAAGGTTAAAAGGCAAAGAGAGAAAAGCTAGGACACAAGAGATTTATATTGGTTTGGTCTTAACCTTGACCTACGTCCAGTCCCCAGATATCTTCTGGGTTTTTCTCACTATCAATATTTATTACAATAATGTAACACTCAAGCAATCCTAATCCACTAGGACTTGCTCCCCCTTACACTTTGTAATCAAAAGACTCAACTCACAGGTTCCACAACCTTGAGTTTATACAAACAAGTATTTGAAAATGATTTCAAAGATACAAAACTCTCAAAAGAGTAAATATTAATAAACACTTAAGTTCAAATCAAAAGCACAATACAGACTCAAATTTTAAATATGATCAATTGTAATTCATTGTGTGTTAATGCAATAAGTCTTCCTAGGTATTTATAGTTTGATCAGTGAAACTAGCCGTTGCAAATCCTTCTCTCTTATTCTCTAATATTCAGCTTTATTTTCTAGAATATGTCCGTTGCATATTTTTCTCAATTTAATCAATTCTGATCTTGAATCCTGGTCATAGTCGTTGTAGGTGATCTTCCAGAGTTCTTGCTCTTCTGTTATTTGTTTCTAACCATTGGAGAAAACTTTGATTGAGCTATAACGGTCTGAGCTGAACCTTTGCTAAAATGGAGAAGTTTCAGGCTTGTCTTTGGCTTTTCATTTAATGCACTTGACCTAGATCTGTTTTGCTGAATTCATCTGTAACAAATAAGAAATTGGATCAAGTATATGTATGTAAGATGATTCGCAACTTAATATGTGAGTAAATAAACTTGTAAATGTGAATAAGATAGATTTCGCATCTCATCCATGAAACAGAGTTCCGATAGACTCGAGTTAAAGATGTGTAAGCTCGAGTTTAATCGTTCTGTTGTCTTCTTGATATCTCTCTATCTGAGTCAAGCTCGAGTCTGTAAGTGCCAGGCTCGAGTTTGCTCCACTTAGGTGTGCTGTATGTTAGTTCTCTATGTGTTTTGATGATAACCTGACAATTCTAAATATTAAAGTTTTTGATTTCATTCATTTACCAAATTTCTGGAAAAATAGCAAAAGTTTTGGAAAAATCTTACTCCAATAACGAGTACATTACTCCAGTAATAATGCTTGTTTTTAACTTAAGTTACTCTAGTAAGCGTAACATTACTCCAGTAATATGGCTTGTCAAATCACATTTTAGTGAAATGTTACTCCAGTAACATTTCTGTTACTCCAGTAACATGCTTATGTTCAAAGTGTTTCCAACCCAGATTACTCCAGTAGGGTTCATGTTACTCCAGTAATAAGTGTTGATTCAAATTTAGTCTTTAATATATATTCCTTCAGTAAGTTGTTTTCTACTCCAGTAAGTCTGTCATGATGCCATGAGTGAAATGTCTAAGTATCCATACTTACTCTAGTAACGACATCCTACTCCAGTAAGTGTGACTCCAGTGATCACTTACTCACTCCAGTAAGTCACCATTTTCAGTTATGTCCAAAGGCAAACTCGATAGCTTGTCAGTTTTTGAAACACAGTTTGACTACTCCAGTAACGATCTTGCTACTCCAGTAAGGTTACTCCAATAATCATTTAAGTACTCCAGTAATACTACACCTTCAGAAACTTCCAAAGTTAAAACCCGATATTACTCCAGTAAGGATGTAGTTACTCCAATCATAGTACAACATTTTTACGAGGGTTACTCCAGTAAGCGAAATGTTACTCCAGTCAAATTTGTCACAGAAATGAAATGAACCTCAGTTACTCCAGTAACCATGCTCCTACTCCAATAAGATCGTAGACATAAACAAAATGAATCTTAGTTACTCCAGTTATTTAGTGACTACTCCAGTAATCTCGAGGACATAAACTAAATGAACCAGAGTCACTCCAGTAACTAAGTTATTACTCCAGTAAGGTCGGAGACAGAAACATTACAAAGCTTAGTTACTCCAGTTGTCAAGTGGTTACTCCAGTAACATCTTTGTTATAAAGTAAGATTACTCCAATAACTTATAGACTACTCCAGTGGAACAGATCACAGAAACGAAATAACTTTTGGCTACTCCAGTCATGTATTTCTTGCTGAATTATCTGGAAAGCGACAGATACCTTGCTTTAATCATTGTTAATTATTTGAATCTGTTCCTACTTTCATTCATTATTATTTCTATTCATGATTAACTAGTTTATTCAGTGAAGTCAGTTGATCAAATGAGTCTTTGGAGCTGAGATCAGTTGGTTCTGACTTGCTTAGCTGTAAAGTGACTTATCAGTATGGAGAGCCAACGCCTTTGTCGGGAATCTGTGCAATTTGAATTAAATAATCATGGACATTTCTTAGCTGCCCATTCTGATAAATGATAATCAACATTATCTTCAAGATTGAAGGTACTAGAATATGAAAGCAACAAAACATCAATGAATCATACAGGTTGGAATCAAAGATGCTTAAACGGTCATTGCTTTAGTGGACTTATGATGTCAAAATTCTGAGTGGAGCTCCAACAACCATATTCTGGTATGCTACATTCAAATGACGCTCTTCAAGTATAAAAGGAACACCAGAAACGCAGAAAAGATACAGAAGCTTATACATACAAGATTATAACTTCTACTTCAGTTTTTTCTGTGAAATACCTTGAGAGAAATTTGTATTTCAGTGATTATCATTATCTACACTTAGAGAGAGTGTTTTGCCTTGTTAAAATCGTTTTTTGTAAGAATCTCAAGTCTGGGGACTTAAAGATTGGGAATCTCAGTTTACAACTTGAAAAGGGGAGTGTATCCTGATTGTGAGTGATAGTGGCAATCCCTGAGAGTCTGGGGACTGGACGTAGGTCAAAGAGTTAGACCGGACCAATATAAATCTTGCTGTGTTTTGCTTTCATCTTTTCTCTTCTGTTCATCCCTGTTCTAGCGTTTACATTGCAGAGCATTGTTAAGAAAATTTTTAAAATCCCCAATTCACCCCCCGTTTTGGTGATTTGCTCCGTTTTTCACTGTAGCTAAAAAGATAAGCTTGAGTCCATATAGATGTGTTTGAGTCTATTTTCCAAGGATGCTCTCTGTATGTGTTAAGCTCGAGTTGAATTTATTAGGCTCGAGTTTATTTCCTCGACCAACTAAGAAACACCTTCTTGTAATACTTGAACTTGAGTTAGAAAAACATGTTTGAGTCTTGAAATGTCGATATGCTCTTTGTAAGCCTTAGACTCGAGTTTATTTTGATAGGCTCGAGTGTAACTTAGAGCAAACATCTTGTCTTGCTCTCTGTAACCTCTAAGCTCGAGTTTATCATAATGGGCTCGAGTTTATCTCATATAAGAACATGAGGCTCACTCTCTGTCATGAGTAGGCTCGAGTTCATCTAAGGAGGCTCGAGTTTGCATAAGTTAAAAAGTATTATCCTTTCTATACATTAGTCATAAGCTTGAGTTTAGCAAACTTAGGCTCAAGTTTGACCAACAACAAACTTCTACCTTTCTTTGATCTTTACTATTAAGAAACATTACTTCATTTACAATTGTCCTTTATCATCAAAATACATAGAGAACTAACACTTGGTTCTAACCGAAACAGACTCAGTTTATCCATGAGCAAAAACATGAACATGGAACTCATATTTAACTATAACAAACTCTCAATTGGTCCTCGTTCCATGTTTTTTTTATTAACTTCTTCTCCAGAGTATCCAATATGTAAGCTCCCTTGCCTAGCTTTTCTTTAACCTGGTACAGGCCTTCCTAATTTGCAGCAAGCCTTCCATCTCTGGCATTTTTATTTCCCACGTCCGCTCTTCGAAGCACCAAATCACCTTTTTCAAATGACCAAGGTTTTGCCTTTTTATCAAACTTGGCAGAGATGAGTTCTTTGGTGGCCATATCCCGACAGTATGCCATGACTCGGAACTCATCTATTAAGTGCAGCTCCACTGCCAAAGCCTCATTATTCTTTTCCTTGTTCTCTTTAAGAATCTTCGTTCTTCTCCACGAAGGCTGACCTATCTCCACCAAGATCATAGCCTCAAATCCATAGGGTAACCTGAATGGAGTTTTCCTGGTTGAAATTTCAGCACTGGTCTTGTAGCCCCACAAGACAAAGTAGAGCTGCTCAACCTAACTGGACTTTGCATCTTCCATCTGCTTTCTCAATCCACTGACAATTACTTTATTTGCTGCTTCCATTTGCCCATTCGATTGAGGATGCTCCACAGAAGCAAAGCAATGCTTGATGTGAAGATCAGACATCATTTGTTGGAACCTTTCATCAACAAATCGGATTCCATTATCTCTCACCATTTCAACCAAGATTCCAAATCTAGAAATTATATTTCTCTCAAAGAACCTTTGTACCTTGGGAAGGTGATTGTCGTAACTGGTTGTGCCTCGATCCATTTGATAAAATAATCAACGTCTACAATGAGCTATCACAACTGTCCCGGAGCCACTTTGAATGGTCTAAGTAAATCCACCCTACTTAAAAAAGGGCCATGGGGCAGAGATAGACTACAATTCAGCTGGGGGACCAAATTATTTTCGGGTGTTTCTGACAACAGCCACATTTTTTAAGATGATCATTTGAATCTGCCTCAACCATTGGCCTGTAATACCCTACTCATAGAGCTTTCATGGCCAAAGCCTTAGCTCCCATGTGTTGACCATTTATTCCTTCATGTATCTTAGCCAAGATGTACTCGACCTCTTCTGAGCTCAAGCATTTCAATACTGGAGAGTGTTGACCCTTGTGGTATAACTGATCTCTTACAACTATGTGTATGGCTACGGCTCAGACTAATCACTTGGCCTAAACTGAATCATTAGGAAGGACTCCTTTTTCTAGGTAATTAATGATTAGTCTTCTCCAATTTGCCACTGTTGAGATAACCATGACATTACTGGCTCTAACAAATTTTGCTGGATCAAGGTTCTGTGGTTACCCAGGCTCTTTGTGCTGGCCAACTTTGATAAGATGTCAGCTCTAGTGTTCTCCCCTTTAGGAATGTGAGTAATGATCACCTCGTTGAATTTAGACATACTTTCTCTTACCTTACTAATGTATTTCACTAGTAAAGGACCCTTAGCTTGGTATGTCCCTTCAGTTTGTGATGCAACGAGTTGAGAGTCAGTTAAAACATGAACCTTTTTAGCCCATTTTCCTTTGCTTGAAGTAGCCCGACTACAAGCACTTCATACTCTGCTTGATATTCGACGTCAGAAATTTCAGTTGAAGGGAACACTCCATAGACACTCCTTCTGAGCTTTCAATGATTATCTCGACTCCACTTCCTTTCACATTTAATGAGCCATCCATGTAGATTTTCCAAGTATCTGTGTCTCCATTTTCACCTCTATTTGTTAGGTTTAATTCCATGATAAAATTGGCCAATGCTTGTGACTTAATTGTGTGTCGAGCTTCATAGGTGATGTCAAACTCAGATAACTCAATGGCCCAGCTAATCATCCTTCCAGCCAAATCTAGCTTATAGAGATTTGCCGTGATCTCCCAAAATAACCAGGATCAATATAATTTTGTAATATAATGGGAACCTGGATTGTTTTCTCGATGAATTCATAGCGGGTTTGATTGTATAGTAACAACAAAATAGAAACAGTAAAAATGGGTTTTTTGGTTCAAATAGATTAAAAACAAAAACAGAAAAAAAACAGAATGAAATAGACAAATAGACATTAAAATCGATCAACCCAACATTCAAATTCCAAAGACTTCCATCATTGAACGAAATATGAACAAACTCGCGCTGGGTTCTGGATGAACCGAAATCTTTGCGTCCGCCTAGAGATTCCCTCAACTAGATGATAGCCTAGCATCTGTCTGAACAATGGCGTCTCACTGTGTGATCCATAGGAACACTTAAACCTAGTTCGAACTCAGTCCTTAGGATGAACCAAACCGAATATTAAATCTAATGTTTGAACTATTTCCAGAAATCGAATCCAATAAGATGAAAACATAAACGAGTAAAGTTACTGATTAAACACAAACTCTCCGGATGAATCATGGAATCCTCAACATTTGGTTAATTACAGAAATTTAGTCGATCATGGCTGGAACAAACAAAGAACGCGAAGAACAAGAAGAACATTGCAGAGAAAATGAAACTTCTGTCTTTAATCCGAAATTATCCAAAAACGTAGTGACATAAGATGTTTGTGGCTGCTACCTAACTTAAACTTAACCTAAAATGGAAATAGGCTAGGGCTACACAATGACCCAAAACGAAACAAATAACAAATGGCTTTTTAAAATTCCAACCCAATAAATATCTAAAATTATACATCTATCTTCGGCTCCAGAATTGATCGCCCTCTTGTCCGAATTTGTCCTTTAAGTCTTCACGACAATTGTAGCTCTTTGGATCATCTGAAAAATGAGACAAGAATAAGGCAAATCCGATGTCTGGTTCAAGAGTTATGGTAAAATTAGTGAAGCAATATAAAAGGAGAAATTTATCATTAAAAATGGCTAAAATCCAATCAATGGCCCAAAGCCCAAATGAGTATAAAAGCCATTATTTCTTAAATAAAGAGTCCTAAATTATTAATCAAGAGATAAAAAGAGTGTATCAAATATTCAATTATTACACACCATATTCAAGTCAGTGTAGTCCTTGCATACTCTCCACTTTCCGCCGGGTTTCTTCACCATAACCACATTAGACAACCAGGTGGTATACTGCACTTCTCTTTTAAATTTGACATCTAACTGTTAGTTTTCTATGTGTTTTGATGATAACTGACAATTGTAAACTAAATTTGAAGTTTGTCTTGGGTAAGTTGTAAAACTTACTGTCTAAGGCAAACTCGAGTCTTGGTAGCAAAACTCGAGTTTTGACTTAACAGAGAGTAGCTCAATTTTTACAAAGCAAGCCAAACTCCAGTTTGTGTGGACAAACTCGAGTTTGCAAGATACAGAGAGCACTCAAAATTTTTCACAACAAGACAAACTCAAGTTTCTGTCTGAAAACTCGAGTTTAGATCAGACAGAAGCATCAGCATTATCTCAAGACTTGAGAACTCCAGTCTCATCTTTACAAACTCCAATTTTACTAAATGCAAAAGACTTCAAAATTTCAGTTTACACTAAAACTCGAGTCTGGGTTTTGAAGACTCAAGTTTGGCATAAACAGAGACACTCAAGCTGTTGCTTATTTTGTAAACTCCAATTTTGTTTTCAGAGACTCTAGTTTACACTTCATAGAAAATTTTAAAGTTTCAAATTACACTGAAACTCGAGTCTGGATTCTGGAGACTCGAGTTTAGGACAAATAGAAAATATTCGAGTTACTACATGATTTCTAAACTCCAGTTTTGAAAATGAAAACTCCAGTTTACACTTATAGAGATATTTCAAAGTTTCAGTTTTCACTGAAACTCGAGTCTAGAATTCTGAGACTCGAGTTTAGCTTAAACAAAAAGTACTCGAGTTACTGGCTGATTTGAAAACTCCAGTTTTGCAAATAGAAACTCCAGTTTACACTTGACAAAGAAATCTCAAAAGTTTCAGTTTTCACTGAAACTCGAGTTTTGTATATCAAAACTCGAGTTTGGACCATACAGAAAGGTATGCAATATTTCAGGTTTTGTCAACTCCAGTTTATATTTCTAAACTACAGTTTTGAAGCTGTGAACTTAAACTTAAGATTTTCATAAAAGCTTCAAACTCGAGTCAGTCACTAAATGACTCGAGTTTAACCATATGTTCAAAATCTCATTCAAGACCAGCTCACGACTTTCCTCTCTGTAAGAACCAAACTCGAGTCAGTCACTTATCAACTCGAGTTTGAGAAGCTTTCCAAAATACCTTGCTCTCTGGATGAAATCCAAACTCAAGTGTAGATTTGTAAACTTGAGTTTGTGACGATCAGATTTGTAAAATCAGATGGCGCCAAATTGCGAAAACCTCATGTTTAATGTTAATACTTCACATCTTTCATTGCTACTGTTTCTAACGTTATTTAACAAGTTTTCTAGCAAGTTTCAGATGATCTAATGAAGGAAACAATGAAGATTCAAATTATTAGCTGTAAAGTAAGAGAGAGAAAACATGTTGTCTCTTAAAGTGCTCCAACTTGGATTAAACAAATACAATTTTAAGTATAGCCCACTCCAACACAGGGACATCAACATTATCTTCATATTATTTAAATTCGATATTGTAAGAATGTCTGGATTAGTTGGAACCAAAATAGATGTGCTCCATCAAGAATATTTTCAGTGGATTCTCAACAGCCACATTTCTGAAAGTGGTCTTCCAAGAGCTAAATTCGTAGTGCTCAATCAACAGTCATATTCCTCATTTAAAATGATCTTCCTCAGCTATAAATGAAGTTCAGATTCGAAGAAGAAAGATTGACAAGATACTTACAGTAAATAACATTCAAATTTCTGTATTCTTTGTTCTGTAAAATATCTTGAGAGATTTGAGCTTCAATGTTTATCATTATTAGCTCTTAGAGAGAGTTCTTGTTTTGTTATCACTTGTTTGTGAGAATCTCAAGTCAGGGGACTTGGAGATTGAGAATATCAGTGTACAACTTGTAAGGGGGAGTGTATCCTAGTGAGAGGATAACTTTCGAGTAGAGAGTGTGTAACTGATTGTGAGTGATAGTGAAAATCCCAGAGAGTCTGGGGACTGGACGTAGGTCAAGGAGTTAGAATGAACTAGTATAATTCTTGCTGTGTCTTATTCTCTTCTCTCCTTCTCTACATTATCCTTCTCTAGCGATTAACTTCAAGAATTAAGTGAAAAGAATTTTTTAAATCCCCAATTTACCCCCTCTTGGTGATTTGCTCTGGTTTTTCACTAACAATTCTTTAACATGTTCTTCCAAAGCCTACCGCCTCTCTGGGCCAAGCTTCCTTTTTTTCTACGCCATCGGGACTTATCCCAGATAAATTGCCAACTTGTGACAACAAAATTTTGGATCAATCCTGGGTATTTCATATGACGTCCAGGAAAACACATTTAGGTTCTTCTTCATGAAATCTTCCAATCCAGCTCTCACCTCTAGGTTCATCATCTTGTCGATTTTCATGACTTATGAAGGCTTATCACCCAACATAAGATCCTCTAATTCTCTGTCGGGCTCTGGTTTCAAAATTTTGATTTCTTTTCACATATCTAGCTCCACTATATTTATTAGTTTATTTCAGTGACTCCCTTTTCCCTTGCTCATGCTTCTATCTCCTTCACTAATCCAAGGTAGAGAGGAAGATCCACCTTCGCCTTCTCTGACTGTTTCCCAAATACCATTTCTAAGACTCTTTCTAATATCTACTAACGGTAACAATTTTGTTTTGCCTACCCATCATCTTCAGATTTTGATGCGTGGAAACCAACATATCCTAGTTATGAATAGTTGGCCTCCCGAATATTATATTATATGGGGATGGAAAGTCAACAACAATCAACCTCACTCGTTCTATCTTGAATGCTTCCTTTGTTCCCAGAGTTGATATGAGATCGATGTACCCCTTAAGGGGAATGTGTTTCCCATTAAACACTATAAGGGTGGTTTTACACGGCTTCAAATCTTCTTGATCGAGGTTTATCCTCTTGAAAGCATCCTATAGGATAATGTCTGCAGAGTTTCCAGCGTCTACGAAGATCTTCTTAACCCAACAATTTACTTAGGTTTCCATAACTACCAAACCGTCTTGATGGCTAGGGACTATGCCTTCCAAATCTTCTTTAGGGAAACATAGGAAAGGAGGTTCCAGCTTGATAGAGTCTTCTTTAAACTTCGGGTGACCCCTTACCGAAAGGACCTCCGTTACATACTTTCTCCTCTGGCTTATGGTATCTCCCCCTCCTCTAAGAGCTTCATTAATAACGTTGCATTCAAACTCAGTAACTTGGAATTTGTCATCATTATCGTCTAGCTTCCACTTGTCATCTCTCCACTTCTTTTCAGGAGTTGGGCTCTTACTGCAGCCTCTTGTGTTGTGCTTATTATTCTTCTAGCCTTGGGTATTTATTACGTATTTTCATAATTTCCCCACTCAAACAAATTTTTAAATAACATCCCGGAGATCCCAACATTGATTAGTAGTATGTCCTAGTCCGTTTTGAAATTTACAGAATCGAGATTGATCCATGCCTAATTTATTATAAAGTAGTCGAGGTCGGTATGCTTTCTTCATCTCGGTCAATGCTACCTCCCTCCAGATTTAGGATCGGGGAATGTTTAGAGGAGTGTATTTTTCATAATTGCCTTCTTATTTTCTAGCCTGAAATTTACTGTCCAGGTTCCTTCTATGAAAACCTCGCTTTTGGCTACCCGGTTGTTCCTTTCCTTTTGAAGATGAACTTCTCCTCCTTTCCTTTCATAAAGCATTAACTATTTCCATTTGCTCCAACTCCAAATATCTCTTTAAGAAAATTCTGCAGTCCACCAAGGTCTTAATGGGATCATTGTAAATTGATTTTTCCAGTCGAGACAAACCTTTCAAGCTAGCCTTGATCAAGTGCACATGCACATTTTCTTGCAATCCACATACTTGTAAAGTGGCTTCTTTAAAGTGGTCCAAGTACTTCTAGAGCGTTTCCCTTGGTTGCTGCTTAATCTTGCTTAAAGCGAACTCAGACTTTGGTTGTTTTTTGCTTATCATAAAAAACTCAGCTCGAACCTGTCTCTCAAATCTTTAAAAGTCTGGATGGAATTTTCTGGTAGAGTGTGAAACCATGTTTGTGCATCTCCCGTCAAGGTTACAACAAAAATCCAAGAAATGATGGGCTCATTAATTCCCCTTACGAACATGTCTGTGTCGAAAGCATTAAGATAGGCTCGTAAATCTTCCAGAAAAGGAGTAGCCACGATCCCGTCAATGAACTAACTATTGTTATATTGTCCCCTTTTTTACTTCCTCCTATATTTTCCCCGAGCATTTTGCCCTGGCAGTTCTGCATCCCGACTCTGATCTCCTCCAGTCGAGTTCTTCTCGGTACGTTGGCCCTGTAGAATGGAACCCGAATTTGGAATTTCAGCAGTTCGAGCCTGGTCTCCATTAGCCATGTTATCTCTATCATTTTTGCCTTGCGCGGGATCTCCAGTATCAACTTGCACAGATCTATGTTCCTTGATAATTGAATATTTTACACACTTATTTGTATCTATTAGGTAATAAATTTAGGATTGTTAGCTAATAAATAATGGGTTTTAATGCTTATTTGGGCTTTGGGCTTTTATTTGGATTTAATTCATTTTCATGAAAAAAATTCCAGATTTAATATGCTTCATTGTTTTAACCATAACTTTTAAACCAGACATCGGATTTGCCTCATTTTTGTCTCATATTTCAGATGATTCAAAGGGCTACAAATGTTATGAAGACTCGGAAGGCAAATTCGGTCAAGAGGATGGTTAAACTTAGAGCCAAAATCAGAGACGTTTTTCTGGATTTTTATTTGGGCCCAAATTTTGTAAAGGCCCATTTGTTATTTTAGGTTATTTCTTTTGGGCTGGATATTATATGACTTGGAGCCCCACTTCGTTTTGCCTTTTTAGGTTAAGACAGAGGATGGCTACAAACAGTTTTGTATTTTCGTTTTTGAGACTTTTGAAGATCAAACATAGGCTTTTAAAATTCTCTAAAATGTTCTTCATCCGTTTTTCGTGTTCTTCAATGTTCTACTCATCTATGCTTGGCTAAACCTCTCTAATTAACCCATGGATTAGGGATTCCATATTCCAGAGGACTCACACTTAATTGGTAACATCTAAACTCGTTTCTATCTTCTTTTATCATATTCGATTCTGGATTTGGATTGGGTTTTTGATTAAAAACTCAAATCGATTAATCCCAAAAACATATTTCAAACTGGGTTCAAGTGATTACTGTGCGATTGTTTGGTGTCACACCACTGTTGTGAAAATATTCGGGACGATTGTTCAGTTGAGGGAAATTCTGGGCAAACACAGAGATTTCGGTTTGTCCAAAAGTCGATCACGAGTTTGGTGTTTTAATTTCTTTTGGTGAAGGTTCAGGAATCCATGGTTCTGGGTTAGTCGTTTTAGTCTAGTTAATCTCATTTCCTTTACTGTTTCTGTTTTAATTTCGTTTTATTGCAATTCAAAAAACTCCCCCTCAATCATTTACTGTTTTATTTCTGTTACCATTAAAATGACTGCAATTCCATGGGAAACGATCCAAGTTCCTTATACTGCAAATCTTTTTACTAAACTTGGTTATTTTGCAAGGGGTCGACAATCTCTTGTCATTCCTCAACCTGAGGAGGATTACTAGCATTATTTTGATTTTCCTTTTCTTTCATCCCATGTTGCTTATCTCGGTTTATTTTCCTAGCCAGGGTTTCATTTTCCTTAAACACTCCTCCAACAGCTACATTATTTTGACATCCTTTTGTCTCTGGAGGTGGTTACACTGCTCCATCTCCTCCATCCATCTTATCATCGCACTCAAAGTGGCTTGTAGAAGGAGAATGTCCAGGTTTTCAACTGGAACCTGCTGGGAAGGGTCTTGCTACTGGACTTATTGGATCGCTATATTTTCAGGAGTCACCACAGGTGCCGGAGAGGAAGTCGTGTCTGATACATCTTCGGCATGGACTGCGCCATAATCTAGAATGTCCTCAGGTTGTTGGTTAACCTAGTCTTGTTGTTCTTGGTTTTGCCATGAATGGATTTTTAGGCAACTGCTCATTCATAGGCAATTGACTGGTGCTTCTAGTAGCAACCATCTATGGTCACGGGAATCAAAATTTATGGTTCCCCATGGTCAGCAGCAATGTTTTGTACAAGAACATAGACGTCTAGCCTTGAAGGACTAGTATGTAGATATTAGATCGAGTAACTCACCCTTAGATATCTATGGATTAGATACCTATGAGAATAACATATCAATGTGTTAGTTCTCAGTTCAAGTTTTGATGATAACCGAACACTTGTCAAATTACTAGTTTAAGATAACTTGAGTTTGTAGTTTAAAACTCAAGTTCTATAGACCCCTGTTAAATCAATTTTTTAGTCAATACGGTTGAGAACTCGAGTTTTTGGTTAATCAACTTGAGTTCTTGTTTTTAAAATACTTTTACAACGGCTACCATCTTTTGATAAACTAGAGTTCATAGCCTATCAACTCGAGTTCTTGTTGAAAAACTCGAGTTCATAAGTGATGAACTCAAGTTCGCGAATTCTGACTCATTCCAATCTTCAAACATCAAAAAGCTTTGAGAGCTAGAGTTTCTAAATAAGAAACTTGAGTTCCAGAATCGAGTTCTAGATATGAAAAATCGAGTACTTTATTTTGAAGAACTTGGGCTTTATTCGAAAGTTTAAGAACTGGAGTTCTTGTTAAAGAACTCAAGTTCATAACTCTAGTTCATGTTTTGTAAACTCAAGTTCTTTAAGGATTGAATTTGGTCGTATATTACAAATTCAAGTTCATGTAATGTAAACTCGAGTTCATATCTTGAAAAACTGAGACGTTTGAAAACAAAACACAGAAACTCTAGTTACTGTTAAGTCAACTCGAGTTTAAGACTTGAGTTCATTATTGTGAAACTCGAGTTTGTGTGAAAGATGACAACGAGCCTTCGTCTGTGAATTTTTAAATGAATCAATCTTTAGCTGTTGCTTTCCATGATTATTAAGAATCATTTTTAAGATGGTTTTAACTTGTTTACTAGTGATTTCAAGTGTTAAAATGAAGTTTTAACCAAAAAGCATCATAAAGCAAAAGTGTGTCAGGGATATTTAATGCAAAGTAATAAAACAGAGCAACAATTAGAATGAAATATTGCAATAGAACAAAACATTCTTTTGAGGCATACTTATTTCAGCTATCACTCTGATTCATACTCTGCATAAGTACAATCAACGACCAACACATTTAATGAAAGGAGCGAATCCATTTAATGAAGCAACGGTTGACTTGGTTCAACGAGGAACAGCTGTGCCTAACAGAAATTCAAATATTCAAAACGATTACATTCAAGTTCCTCTCAATGGCATTAATGGCGAATGATATAAAAGCCCAAGTATTCAATACAGCCAACTACCGAAACTTTGCACATTCATCTTTGAGTTATTTCTATTAACAGTTTCATTTATTATACTTAATATATTTGGATATTTGTTGTACTTTTGTGGTCATTAATTATTCACTCATAAGGAGTTGTTAAACACATTTATCATTTCTCTGTCAAAAGTTTAAGGTTGTGGAACCTTAAGTTGTGGGTGTACGACTACAACAAGTAAAGGGGAGTGAGTCTGAGAGTGTGAGGATCATCCTGATCTGTAATCATATTTTAAAGAGTTGGTGGAAATCCCAAGGAATTCTTGGGGACTGGACGTAGGTCTAAAGATTAGACCGAACTAGGATAAATTGCCTTGTGTCTATCTCTTCTCTAATTCTCTGTTTTATTATTGATCAGTTATGACTTGCGAAAAGTTTTTTTTAAAATAATTTTTTAGATCACCTATTCATCCCCTCTAGGTGATATTCCATCTTCACACTTTGCACGAATAGGTGTTAGCCAAAGGAGGTAGTGTATGTACACAATGAGGGCAGAATAGTAAATTGAGAGCGTATGTCATACCTTAGGGTTTATCTCTTATTTATAGAGCTTTACCGATAAGGTTTAAATTCTTGGGCCCTGTCCACACTATAGCCCAAGTAGTGTGCCACCACATCTAGGTCAAGATCCTTGATTAGGATCTTCCTTAATTATAGGTTGGTTAGAGAGATGATGAAGGTCGTTACATGCTTATATGAGGCCCATTTGTTGTGTAGCCCAACAAGGGGCAATCTAGGTTAGAATACATCCATAAATTAAGGAGGATACTAATCCAAGATTTTGACCTAGATATGATAGCATATCATCTGGGCTTAATAGCATAAAGGCCCATAATTCTAAACCCTACAAGTAAACTCTACATGTGTGATTATTCTCTCGCAATTACTATTCTGACGTAACTGTGCACACACACCACCCCTTTCGGCTAATGGCAATTAGTTTACATAGTGGTATGCTATACTCATTGAAATCTAATTCATAGATACCTAGGAGAGAGCTATAATGATCATATATTAACATACTAGTCTATCGACTTAGACATCTCTGTTAATCAAGACAGAACATGATGTGTAAACGAAGTCAGTTACATAAATAATTTATAGGTACACCAAATTGAATCATTGAATCACATGGAAGTTGTTAATAATTGAAAGACTAAATCACCATTTCTAATTATTTTTTTTTTTCAAAATAATGACAACAGCCCTTTTTAAATATTTAAGTATTAGTTTGAAACTAATACACATCCAAAATTAACTTGTAAACTAAGTCAGAAGTAATTGAAACAAACTCATCAATGCATTCAAGAGAATAAAGACATTTAAATTATCAATCTCCCTCTCATTACATGGTAACCCCAAAATTTTTTTGACATCTTCAGGGCCTATATTAAGTGCCTTGCCTCAAATGGAGACAATGTTTGTAGGAGGGTCAAAGGCACCAATAAAGCGATCATATAAGTTCTGATGAATTTGTGAACAAGATATATTAACCAACTTATTGAAACCTATCTTTTCCAGCCTCTCCATTTTATCTGCTCTGTTTTTAATCTGTTCACAAATATTCATAAATTGGTTTGAGGCACACCGTGTGAGAAAAGGTACAACCTAATGTCTCCCTTTTCGCCTACTCAATTTCTCGGGCCTCTTCCTGTATTCTTCCTTCTCATCTTCTTTTAATGCATTCCATGCCTCTTCAATAGACCCACTCTCATTTATCAACAACTTCTTGCCTTCATTCTTCTTCTTATTTTCCTTGAAATACCATTGTGTGAACAATTTGTACCCAAACACATTCATCTTTCTCTTCCTATCTCCGTCGTTGTCCTTCGTTTTCCTCTTCTTCGCCATTTTCTTGTTCCCTGAAAATAAACATCTCAGTTTCATTTAACAACTAAATAATTATATTTATCTCTGCTACTTTCAATAGTTCAATGAAAATGGTTATTGTCGGTTTCAATCATACTCGACTTGAGTTTGAATCATACTCAAGTAAACTAACAGTTCCTGAAAATCTATGCATGTTTGCCAAACCAAATGCACCTCCCAAGATGAGGATTTCATTTGAAGACACAATGAGGACTAAGCAATCGAAGAACGACGAAATGCGAATTCGAGGTGTTCGACTTACCTTTTCTAACGCAAATGCCCAATTGCAATGCCTCCTACGCCATTCTCTTCTCGTCTGGTCTCACGGTTTACTCAGACTCATCTGATGTTCGCTTGTGTCGTTTTTCCCTTTTCTCCGACTTCTCGCCATTCCCTCTCTCGCTCTGCTTGGGTAACCTCGCTAATTTCAGAAACTGTAAGGTAACTGTTAGGTGCTAGGGCGTTTCAAACTTTGGGCATAATGGTCATTTGAAACTTTCATTTTATTACACTTAAGTCCCAGGGACGTTTTTAGGACTATTGTGTAAAGGGAATCTGGTGGGGGACCTCTTTGTAAATATTTTTGGTCCTTGGGACCTTAGTGTAATTCTCCCTTGAATAATATGGGCTCGGCATTGTTTAATCTCTTGGTCTGTTTTTTTTTTTTTCCGCTGATCCATTCCTTCCTGTCGAAACTGAAGCTAGAAGAAGATGCTTCATTGTTAAAGATCCATATCTCTCACGTGGCCATTTTATTGCCTATATGGGCCAAGATTAAGTGCTGGTTAGCAAATATTGGATATTAGGCAATGAAACTGGGCTGTTGGACTGTTCACACGTCTGGCCCAATTGAGGTATTTTATTTGTTGAAAGTCCATGTCTTGTTTCATCTATTAATGTAAAACAATAATTTTTTTACAATTAGATTTAATTGCAATGTCTTCAAAGAAATTAAAATCTTAATTTCTTAGGCGATAAAATATTAATCTTATAATATCTAAGCCACAATTATCACTTTCAATTATTCTTTGAATTGTATTCTTTCCCCAAAATAAATTAAGGGAAAATATAGGCCTTAATTCTCAATAATTATTCTCATAATTATTTTAGCTCATATTTCACAATTTAAATTTTCATAATATTCCAATATTCAAGTCCCAGAAAATTGAGATGTTACATAAATACATTTGAGTTATTGATGAACTATGTATTTGGTTGTTGATAGCACAAGTAAAATAAACCTACTAATGAGCTCTTACATTAATTTAGAAGCACAAAATATTTGATTTGCGGATATAATATATTCGTGATGGATAATGATCAAAAGTGTGTGGATTGAAACAAAAAATGAAGGCGCCAACAAAAAAGGAAGCAAAATCTGGATTTTTGTTGGGAGCGACACAGCTGGTGGTGTATGCGATGTACAGAAGTCCTAAATCTGCCAACAAATTCAACCAAGACGATCATCAAGCTCAAGATCCTCTCATCTCATCTCCATATATAAATGTTTAAATCAAAATGCTTCTTAATTCCAATCTCAAACTTTCCTTTACGAAATATCTACTGTTAGTTTCGAGTTTTGTGCAACGTGAATGGCCCCAGATGTTTAATTATGGGTAGGTATATTTCTATTTTAAATTTGCTTATACTAATAATAATAATAATTAAAAAAGAGAAAGGGCCTTATTTGTGATGATTATTCGGAGACTACGACATTTACAACATTTAGTGTTTCATATCATTCCAACACCATTACCATTAATTGGATAAAAAAGTAGTAGTATTGTGTAATTTATAATCTCAATGAACAACATAGGTAAGGTTAATAGCCTTACATTAGTGATATATGGTATAGCACTATCTATTTCATGACATAGATAGTGAACGTCTTTATAAGAGATATTTAATGCCAGCACACGCTTCCTTCTAGAGGACGGATAATGCGCGTTCGATTACTTCATTTACTTCACAATATACAAGTATTAGGCATATGTTGGATATTTGTACAGGACACTGTGACACAATTGGATTTTGTTTGAATACTACAATTATAGGGTGATAAAGAGTGATCTCGATCGGGTCATTCTTAATTTTCAAGAGTTTAATGAAAAAGGAAAGAAAAACGACAATGAAATACACACTTATAAATTAATTTGTTTCTAAAATATGAATACTTTCACCCCCACCTGTTGAAAAATCTACACTATGGTTCATATAACATTTCGTGCTCTCACCCTCACATTCATGTAATATGTTAATGTTGTATACGATATGAGACCGTTTTACACTCTCTTTTTGCGAAGATTTTCTTTTAAAATAAAAATTAAAATATTCATGCAGAAAATCTTAGACTTATTTTATTTTTGAGACTTATTTTATTTTTGGGTTGCAATCAAGTAAGCTATATCTAAGATAATCTTCTAATCACACCAGTATCTTCTAACTAGGTCTGTTTGGGTTAACAGCGGGAGTGGTGATTTATTTCCTATCTAACTTTTTTAGAAGTCCAGTAGGAAAAAAGTTAGATTATAAATATGATTTGGGTTTAAATTGACGGTGATAGAAGTGGCGGGACCCAAGTCAAAAAGCTGAGAGCCTTTTGAAAAAAGTTACCCCATAGAGCCTTTTCCTTAACGGGCTTTCAAAAGCTTTTTTTAAAAAAATATATAAAAAAAAAAACTCAATAAACTTAAAGTTTAACCCAAACACTTCACTTAAGGTATTTTTTTTCTACTGGAGTTTTTTTCTTACTTTAAGCTATTTAAAGTTCTCTGCAAACAGGGCCAACATGCTAGCGCGTAAAGTCCTTCTGGGTTGTGTGATCTTGATATATTATATTCTTTCCATTGGCTGGTGTATGTTATTGGGTCATCGTTGAAGAGGCTTGGAGAACAGATTGCATCTAAGCTGTGCTGTTGGGCTGTTATAGAAAATGTAACATGTATATTCTTTTCCTTCCTCCTCAAAATTTCTATTATAACATTAAATATTCTTCAATGGAAAAAATGGGTATATAATTGCTGGTATTCCTTGGTTTCACTACTCATATCCTGATTTACAATGATGAACGCCATTTCTTAAGGGTTTAGTTACCCATATTGGCCGAATGAAGTAGAGCCCCTGCCATATCTGTTTGTGAAATTTCCCATGCTGTACCAAAGATGTTTCCTAAATTAAATATTCTCAACAATATCTTAATAGTTACTCCGATCTGGTCCTTAATGTAATATCCCGCATTTTGAGATCTTGAAGCCTGCATGATATGTGAAGATTTATTATGGACTTTAATTTGGGCCCTATTATTATTCAAATGCTCCAAGTCCAATTACGTTAACCTAGCTCATTGTCAAATAATCCATATTTTATTAAGAATGGAAGGTTAATCACGTAAGCTGACGAAAAATCTCACTCCCATACTACGTCAGTATTCTCCTCTTTCTTTGAACACACAAAAGCGGCAGCAGTTGAACAAGTTTGATATAAGAGTAGTGCTTGGAAGATCAGTCATCTTGCTGCAAACAAAAACTAAGATTGAGATAGAAAGGGAGAGGAAAAGCAAAGAAGCGCTCACTGTGATTCAACTTCGCATGCTTCTTCTATTCATACATCAAAGGCTAAAGGAGTACGATTTCAGCTAGTATTCCATCAAACTGAAGGTAACTATCGATTCTTTCTTCTTTCCAATTTCTATCTATATTTGGAGGGAGCTTTGAGAGAGATAACCGTAGAAGAAAACCAAGAAAGTTTATGCTGGGAAAACTATAAGAACTGAGCTCTGAGGTCTCTTTGTTGCATAAATTGTGAATCTGGGAGATAGATAGAAGAAGAGATAGAAGTGTGATCCTGAGATGCATGATAAGAGAAAGGAAACCTAGGTAGTACGATTATAGATGTGTAGGAAACCATGGGAAACAATTTCAACACCATTGTCTTATCCTGGCCATGACATTCCTTGACAAAACAATGCGCTCACAACTGCACCACCTGAGCTCTATCCCAGCAACCACTTCACATAAACCCCACCTGTGATGCCCGCCCTGTGGGGCCTTTAGTTATTAGAGTTAATGCGTACGGGAATCGAAGAGATTTGGACGACTTAAATACGGAATAAAAGTATTTTGAAAATATCTTAGTTTGAAAATATACGAGCAAATTTTTTCGCGATTCGAATTCATCTGATAGTTGGATATTAATACAGTAATCCCAAAATAGGTGAATAATAAACATTAAATTATAGTCTAATTACTCCTATTTATCCCAAAAACCTCCAACTACTGTAACCCTTATAGCTGCTTCTTACCTTTTGATCCCAAACCACTGCCTGTATCTTTCATGTGGTCTGGAGTCCAAATGGATGGACCCCAGGGTAACAGTTAATCTCATGCACATGTATGAAAGCGTAAATGATAAAATAGCACATGTTAAAGCATGGAAGCATTTACAAGTACAAATAACCGTAACTACAGTTAACGGCCAAGGACTGCAACTCTTGTCTAGGACATACAGCCCCATGAGACCGCAGCCTCAAATCCATAGCTAGGAAAAACATATAACAATTAAATCAACAAGCATACATGATCAACTAATTAATCATAAACACTTATACACATGCTTACAAGATTAGAGTTACCTACATCCACTTTGGATCCTTATCTCTTGACTGAAGTTGTTGGGATCAGAAAAGATGTCAAGGTCTGCCTAAAAATGTTTATTATCGCAGTTAGTCATTTACTCGAATCGCAAAGAAACTAATTACACGAATTATTTTATGGGATTAATAATAATTATTAATCCCTTAAATTTTTCCCCAACAATAATAATTATTATTATTATTAATCCTAATAATAATTATAATTCCTCATTTATTATTTATTTCCCCCCTTTAATTTATTTATTAATTAATACAATCTCCTTTTCCTAATAACCACATTTATTTATTTAACTATTGCCCCCCATTAGTTTAAACTCCCAAGTGTTTTCTTTCTCCTTTAACTTAGTAATTTAATAGAGAATCAATTAGAGTTAATAAATACTAATCATCATTTAAAAATATAATTAAATGTATTTATTTAATGATTCTCATAGTTTCCTCCAATTTTCCATAATATAATGCTAATTACGGTTTCCAAATTATTTAATAAATATATACTTTAAATTAGGCTTTAATATACACAAACACCACATGAACTAATTTTTAACTAAGAGTTTATAAATACTAATTTTTAAACATGATAAAAATAGTAATACTTTGCTTCACGTGGCATTGCTCTTTTGGTTTCCATATATATATATCTGTGTGTGCGCGCGCTTCTTTAATATATAAACATATATATGGCAGCAACAAGCAAATATATATATATATAATTCTATGTACACACACTTAGATACTTGACGGCAAACTTTCTTTTTCTTATCTATATATTCAGCAAGTTCCTGCCTGGGACATATATATATATATATGATGAGCTTTCAAACTTGTTGTCTTCATATCTCCATGCTTTACACAGTGAAATTTACGTGGGAAATCTTTGGACTCCTTACATGCAAGTGTGTGTGTGTGTGTATTTCAAATAGTCTCCTTTATGCATTATAACCTCAGCAAGATTTGAGCAGTAAACAAAAATGGCTTAACCGTGAGCACGACAGCAAAAGCATTCACTATTACACTATACATTCAATACTCATATATATTTGATAAGTATATATTTTATAATTAAATAAGTATAGATTTTGAGATATATGGGATTGAATTTATTAATATTCTATTCTTATTTAATTATCTTTTATATATTTTTCTATCCTTTAATTAAATATATGATAAGAGGATATTTTGTTACAAAATCTATTCATATCATTTATTATCTTGCATGAGGCATTATATTAAGAGATAAAAACGAACCAAATAATAAAGCATCAGCGTGAGGGACGTGAGGAGATAAGAAAGAATTTCGGATGAATGCAAACCAAGACGTGGGGCCCGCGGAAGAAGAAAAAAAACCTAAACTACATCTATTTAGAAGGCATTGTGCACAAAGGAGGCGGCAATCAATTGAATAAAAGAAGGAGCCGCCTGGAGGAAACCGAAAAAAATTGGAGACGCGAAGAAGGAACACGCCGAACAGAAAACGCAGGGGGCAGCTGGACACGAAAAAGAAGACAACGCACGAAGAGCAAAGAACGGAATTGAAAGAGGAGCGAGAGACGCAGAACAGAGGGGAAGACGGAGAAGCAGAGAAATACGTGACAGCTGGGCTTCTTTGTTCTTGTCTTGGTTTTGTTATCTCCTTTGATTAATTTGGTTCCAATTTCCTATCATTCTCTATGAATCTGAACCTGAGTTTTGATCTTGCTGTTATCTGGATTGAAGCCATGTCCGGCTAATTTTATTTTGCAACTTAGAGACCTATGAACTTATTAATGGATTAGGATTTATTTCTCATCATTTAATTATGATTAATATTGATTTTGGTTGCTTAAATCTTGGTTAGTTTTGACTATTTATTGACTGGCCATCTTTAAATAGGATTTTAAGAATTAGGATTTACCTTGGCAAAGGGAATTTTAATTAAGTTCTAGATTAAGCAATATGGGATTAAATTATAATTTAATTTGCGATTAGGATAGGAATATACCTAATAGCCCCATATAATTGTAGAAGAGTGTGTCTGGATTAAATTGCCTCTAGAGTAAATTTGTTAGGCATAACAGCTTTTACTTAAGAGAGGGTTGTAAGTGGACCGGAAAGCACTTATAACTATTATACTCGAGATTAACAAAATTAATATTAAGATTAATTAAATTGGTGAGATAAATGTTTATGAAATTAATAAGGGATTAGTGCCTCTAAATTGCCCGTTTGATTATTGCGTAGATTATTTGTTTGATTCTGACTTTATTTTCTTAGTTAAATTAAATTTGATTGCTCGACTTAAACGAAAAGTGCAAAATTAATTATTAACTAAAGTAGTGGGTACTAAGTCCTCGAGGGAACGATACTTTACTCATCTTTATTACTTGATACGGCCCGTACACTTGCGGAGTTATAGGCTTTGAAATTTTGCCCTATCAAGTTTTTGGCGCCGTTGCCGGGGACTTATGTGCCATAACTTTTTGGTTGGAATTGATTGAGCTTTAGTAGTTTTAGTTTGAGTAATATTTTTTTTTTCTTTTCTTTTTAGTTTTTGGTCTTAGTTTTATACTTTGAGATCTCTTTGGTTTTGTAGGTATTTTGGTCTATGCCTCGTAGATCCAAAGCGACTAAAACACCGTAGAAAACAAGGAATATCCAAGAGCTTTTGGAAGCTAACACACCTGAAAACCAAGAGGAAGAAGTGGTACAGAGTGAAACTGAAGAAATGGCTGAGGATGAGAATGATCAACTCTGTATCAATGATTTTCTGGGTAGACAATCTCGAGGATATCAATCAGGAATCAGAGTGCCTGAGTTTCAAGCCAACAATTTCGAAATCAAGCAGACTATGCTTAAGATGCTTGAACTACAGGGTCAGTATTCAGGACATGATTCAGAGGATCCCAATCGGCACCTGATACAATTTCTTGACGTTTGCAACTCATTCAAGCTCAACGGAGTTCCTAATGGTGTGATTCGCCTACGGCTTTTTCCTTACTCTCTACAAGGGAAAGCCAAAGATTGGCTTAACAACTTAGAAGAAGGCAGCATCACTTCTTGGGAGGCATTGGAAGAAAAGTTCAGATCGAGATTCTTTCCACATAATAAGATAGTAGATGCACGAGCCGCTCTCACCAATTTCTCTCAACAATTTGGTGAGCATCTGTACGAAGCATGGGAGAGGTTCAAGTTGCTAGTCAGGCAGAGCCCTTGTCACAATCTGGAGAAATGGGTCTTGCTTCAAATCTTTAGTACCCGGTTGACTCCGGAATCCAAATCAGAGTTAAATGCTGTCACTAATGGTGGAATTACAAAGCAACCGGTGAATCATGTCTGGAACTGTTTAGATGACTTATCAACTGACTTTATTCAGAATAACAATGAAAGAAGGCCAGTGAAGTCAATTGATAAAGCTGTTGAGGACTCTTCCTCACAGGTGATGGCAATGTTAAATACAATCAACAAGAGGTTCGATCACTTAGAAGCTCAAGTAAACCGATCTAATGGTAGACACATGGGGGTAAATGCTATTCATGCTCCTTGTGATTACTGTGGAAGTGGCCATGACAATGGACAATGCCTTATATCTCAACAGATGGAGCCAGTGAATTATGCAGGAAACTACCGTGGCAACAACCAGAATAATCCCTTCTCAAACACCTACAACTCTGGGTGGCGTAAAAACCCCAACCTCTCTTGGAAATATGGAGCTACTCTTAATGAAGCATCAGCCTTTAATACGAAGCAAGTGACACCTCCTGGATTCTATCAAATGGAAAAGGAAGCCATCCCGACCCAAGAGCCTAAATCTGATCTTGAGGAAGTGATATCTCAGCTAGCAAGTTTTCAATTAAAGAGTACTCAAGATCAAGCTGCTACTAATGCAAGACTAGACTCATCTATCAAGAATCTTGAGGTACAAATGGGACAACTTGCAAATGCTATGAATACTTTACAACAAAGAGAATTGCCAAGCAATATCGTGCCTAATCCCCGTAGAGATGGAAAAGAGGAATGCAAAGCTCTTAAATTAAGAAGCGGAAGGGAATTACCAGAGATCCCACAACCAACGAAGCAACCCTCAGCTTTCAATGATCAAACAAATCTTACGGAGGATGGTGAAGAGGCTACACAGGAGATGAATGGAAAAGTCAATGAAGAGAAAGTTGAGATTGAATCTAAACAGAGTGAAGTGAACAAGAAGGCAACTCAAGAGAATTCCAAATGGGTACCACCCCTACCATTCCCTCAAAGATTTCAGAAGAAAGCATCAGATGAGCAATATAAGAAGTTTTTGGGGATTTTCAAGCAACTACACATTAACATCCCTTTCCTTGAAGCATTAGAGCAAATGCCTCACTATGTGAAGTTTCTAAAGGAGATGCTGAGTAAGAAGAGGAGGTTTGGTGACTATGAAACTGTTGCCCTAACTGAAGAGTGTAGTGCTATTCTTCTCAACAAGTTACCCCCTAAACAGAAAGACCCAGGCAGTTTTTCTATACCTTGCATAATTGGAGAAAAATTTCAGGGAGGGGCACTATGTGATCTAGGATCAAGTGTCAACTTGATGCCACTATTTGTGTTTAGAAAATTGCAGCTGGGGGAAGCTCAACCAACTTCTGTAACACTTCAGCTAGCAGATCGAAGTTTAGCTTTTCCAAAGGGTATCATTGAAGATGTTTTGGTTAAAGTTGACAAGTTTATTTTCCCCGCCGACTTCATTGTCTTGGACTGTGATGAAGATAGAGATCTACCACTCATTGTGGGAAGACCCTTCCTTGCTACAGCTCGAACTCTGATTGATGTTGAAAAAGGAGAGATCAAGTTGAGGGTAAACGATGAAGAAGTTATATTCAACATGAGCAAGGCATTGAAGTATCCTAGAGATGTTGTAGATTGTTTCAGGGTTGACATATTTGATGAGGTAATTCAAGAAACTTTAGAATCATTTTCTATAAAAGAATCGTTAGCAGCTGCACTACTTGGGAACGATGAAATTGAAGAAGGAATTATAGTTGAATGTAAGAAGTTACTTGAAGCCTCCCCTTATTACAGCAAACCATCACAACAATTTGAGTTATTAGAGATGGAATCACGGCCAACTACTTCTTTGAAGCCTTCTATTGAGCAAGCACCAATTCTAGAGCTTAAACCCTTACCACCACATCTTGAATATGCATACTTGGGGGAATCTGAGACACTACCTATTATCATCGCTTCTTCTCTATCTAAAGATCAAAAGGAACGATTGTTGAAAGTTCTCCAGAGTCACAAAAGAGCTATAGGGTGGACAATTGCAGACATACAAGGCATAAGCCCGTCAATTGTGATGCACAAGATACTCTTGGAAGATGATCACAGGAAATCTATTCAGAATCAAAGAAGACTAAATCCTATGATGAAAGAAGTGGTCAAGAAGGAAATTATCAAATGGTTAGATGCTGGAATAATCTACCCCATTTCTGATAGCTCGTGGGTTAGCCCAGTGCAATGTGTCCCTAAGAAAGGAGGTATGACAGTAATTACTAATGAGCAAGATGAGCTTATCCCCACTCGCACTATCACTGGTTAGCGTATTTGCATGGATTACAGAAAACTTAATGACGCCACAAGGAAAGATCATTTTCCGCTTCCTTTCATTGACCAGATGTTAGATCGATTGGCTGGTAAAGAATTTTTCTGTTTCCTAGATGGGTATTCAGGATATAATCAAATTGCAGTTGCTCCAGAAGATTAAGAGAAAACAACATTTACCTGTCCTTATGGCACTTTTGCCTTTAGACGAATGCCGTTTGGTTTATGCAATGCTCCTGCCACTTTCCAACGATGCATGATGAGTATATTCTCTGATATGATAGAAGAAATAATGGAAGTGTTTATGGACGACTTCTCGGTGTTTGGTGAATCATTCGCAGAGTGCTTGATAAATCTGGATAAGGTGTTGAATCGATGTGAAGAGACAAACTTAGTGTTGAACTGGGAAAAGTGTCATTTCATGGTGACCGAAGGAATAGTTTTGGGTCATAGAGTTTCCAAAAAGGGTTTGGAGGTTGACAGAGCCAAGATTTCTGTAATTGAGCAGCTTCCTTCCCCTTCTAATGTCAAAGCTGTAAGAAGCTTCTTGGGCCATGCTGGATTCTATCGTCGATTCATTAAAGATTTTTCCAAGGTTTCAAAGCCCCTTTCACAGTTACTGGAGAAGGATACTCCCTTTCAATTTAATGAGGAGTGTATGAAGGCTTTTGAAGAGCTGAAGAGAAGATTAACTTCAGCGCCTATCATCGTCGCTCCTGATTGGTCACTACCTTTTGAAGTAATATGTGATGCGAGTGACCATGCTGTTGGAGCTGTGTTGGGACAGAGGCGTGCAAAGATCTTTCATCCTATCTACTATGCGAGCAGGACCTTAATAGCAGCTCAGGTAAATTACCTCACTACTGAAAAAGAAATGCTTGCTATAGTGTTTGCTTTTGAAAAGTTTAGGGTATATTTGATGGGTGCTAAGGTTATAGTTTACACTGATCATGCTGCCATTAAATATTTGTTAGGAAAGAAAGAATCTAAACCTAGATTGATTAGATGGGTCTTGCTGCTACAAGAATTTGATGTGAATATAGTTGATAGGAAGGGAATTGAAAATCAAGTGGCTGATCATTTGTCTAGAATTGTGAACCCTTCTAATCATTTGAATGATTTGTTGGTGAATGAATGTTTTCCTGATGAACAATTGTTTGCTGTGAGTAGTTGTGGTTTGCCATGGTATGCTGATATTGTGAACTATCTTGTATGTGGAGTATTACCTCCTGAATTGAATTTCTATCAAAAAAAGAAGTTTTTACATGATATTGCCTACTACATTTGGGAAGAACCATTTCTTTTTAAGAGATGTGCCGATTTGATTATTAGAAAATGTGTTCCTGAGATAGAACAAGAGGACATTTTGAATGCATGTCATGCATCTGCATATGGGGGACATTATGGGGGGCAAAGAACTGCATCTAAGGTGCTTGAATCTGGTTTTTATTGGCCTACTTTGTTTAAAGATGCTCACCAATTTGTTACCAAGTGTGATAGATGTCAAAGAACAGGTAATATTTCTAAGAGACATGAGATGCCCCAATCTGGAATCTTTGAGGTAGAGTTATTCGATGTCTGGGGGATGGATTTCATGGGTCCTTTCCCATCTTCAAGAGGAAACAAATACATCCTGGTTGCTGTGGAATATGTGAGTAAATGGGCTGAAGCTATGGCTTGTCAAGCTAATGATTCCAATACAGAGGTTCGATTCTTGAAGAAGCATATTTTGACAAGATTTGGCACCCTCAGAGCAATCATTACTGATGAAGGGACCCACTTCAACAAGAAGAATTTTAGAGCTCTCTTGGAAAAATATGGAGTCCACCACCGGATGTCACTTGCATATCACCCACAAACTAATGGTTTGTGTGAGTTGACTAACAGGGAAATTAAAAGAATTCTTGAGAAAACTGTGGGCCAGACTAGAAAGGATTGGTCTGACAAGTTGGATGATGCTTTATGGGCTTACAGGACAACCTTTCGCACCCCGATTGGCATGTCACCATATCGTCTGGTTTTTGGAAAAGCGTGTCATTTACCTCTTGAATTGGAATATAAAGCATGGTGGGCAATCAAGAAGCTAAATATGGACCACAATCAAGCAGGAACTAAAAGGCTCTTTCAACTAAATGAGTTAGAAGAATTTAGGCTTCAAGCATATGAGCGTGCACGATTATATAAAGAAAGAACGAAGAAATGGCATGATAGCCACATCTTAAAGCGTTCTTTTGAGCCAGGGCAGTTGGTGCTTCTCTTCAACTCAAGACTGCAATTATTTCCTGGGAAGCTTAAATCAAGGTGGTCTGGTCCTTTCAGAGTAGTTTCGGTGTCATCAAAAGGTGCAATTGAAGTTAAGGATGAGAGGACAGGAAATTGCTTTAAAGTGAATGGGCAAAGACTGAAGCATTACCATGGTGGTGAAGTGGACCGGCAAACAACGGTTCACCGCTTGTCATCACCTACTTAGACTTATAGTCAGGCTGAGGACTATAAACCAAGCGCTTCTTGGGAGGCAACCCAATGGTTTGCTTGCAGTTTTTATTATTATTATTATTATTTTCTTTTCTTTTCTTTCCTTGTTTCATTTTTCTAAGTTTAAAGATTATCACTCCTCTTGTGGCTGCCAAGTCTTGCTCGGGCACTCTGTCTTCAGAATTTGAAACATCATGGATGGTACCAGGTGAAGCACTCCACATCAAAGTTAGAGACTTAAACCAGGGGAGTACTAGTTCCTTTCCCTCTATTAATTTTTGCAACATTGAGGACAATGTTTGATTTAAGTGTGGGGGAGGGATATGATTTCTTTGGTGGTGCTTGTCCTTATTCAATTGAAAAGAATTCTTTTGAAATTTTTTTATTGTTTAAGATTGACCTTAACTTTGAGCATCCCCCATCTTAGAGAATATTATCAAGTAAAACAATAAAGAGAAGAGAAGAATGTTTGAATTAAACCTCTAAGCCTTGAATTGTTGTAGCAATCTTGAGATGGACTATGAGAATAAGGATTAGTTTGTAATATGATCAACAAATTATTAGTTTTTGAATATTTTGCTACAAGATTTCTTTAGGAGATGAGATGATGACTTTCATTAGCTAAGCAAAACTTTTGTTTAGGGAAATGACTCAAGTGGGTAAAAGAAAAAAAAATGAAAAAACAAATTGAAAAAAAAAAAGAAAAGAAAAGAAACACAACTCCAATGACTTCTCTAGACCAAACTTAGTAACCGGTGCTGCACCACCCATGTGCAGGGTCGCGTCAAACGGTAAAGTCAAAGAGGATTATGAGTTGGGCTAAAAGCCTCTTGAGGTGCCTGTTGGAGTAACTGAGTAACCGGTGCTACATCACCCATGTGCAGGGTCGCGTCAAAAGGGGACCTACAACGGCTCAAGAAAAAAAAAAAGAATTGAGTTATCTCCTACTTGAGGATCCTTATTAAATTAAATGAAAGACTTGGTTAAGTAGGGGCATTTGAATTTTTCTGGAGAAATTGGGTAGCATAATATTCTTTTACTAATCTTATTGTTGAACTTATTACTTGCCGATCCTTTGATCATGGAATATTAAGAGATTATTATGATTGTTTGAGGCGATTGGCTTAGTGACCCACTCTTATAAGACATTAACCTGAATAAAATTTGATAACATGATCTAAGTGTGGTGGTGGATTGGTCTCTTGTTTAGGAATTTCATAAACAATGCTGTTCTCATTGAAGATAATGAATTATCTTCCTTTTGCTTGAGGACAAACAAATGTTTAAGTGTGGGGGAGTTTGATAAGTATATATTTTATAATTAAATAAGTATAGATTTTGAGATATATGGGATTGAATTTATTAATATTCTATTCTTATTTAATTATCTTTTATATATTTTTCTATCCTTTAATTAAATATATGATAAGAGGATATTTTGTTACAAAATCTATTCATATCATTTATTATCTTGCAGGAGGCATTATATTAAGAGATAAAAACGAACCAAATAATAAAGCATCAGCGTGAGGGACGTGAGGAGATAAGAAAGAATTTCGGATGAATGCAAACCAAGACGTGGGGCCCGCGGAAGAAGAAAAAAAACCTAAACTACATCTATTTAGAAGGCATTGTGCACAAAGGAGGCGGCAATCAATTGAATAAAAGAAGGAGCCGCCTGGAGGAAACCGAAAAAAATTGGAGACGCGAAGAAGGAACACACCGAACAGAAAACGCAGGGGGCAGCTGGACACGAAAAAGAAGACAACGCACGAAGAGCAAAGAACGGAATTGAAAGAGGAGCGAGAGACGCAGAACAGAGGGGAAGACGGAGAAGCAGAGAAATACGTGACAGCTGGGCTTCTTTGTTCTTGTCTTGGTTTTGTTATCTCCTTTGATTAATTTGGTTCCAATTTCCTATCATTCTCTATGAATCTGAACCTGAGTTTTGATCTTGCTGTTATCTGGATTGAAGCCATGTCCGGCTAATTTTATTTTGCAACTTAGAGACCTATGAACTTATTAATGGATTAGGATTTATTTCTCATCGTTTAATTATGATTAATATTGATTTTGGTTGCTTAAATCTTGGTTAGTTTTGACTATTTATTGACTGGCCATCTTTAAATAGGATTTTAAGAATTAGGATTTACCTTGGCAAAGGGAATTTTAATTAAGCTCTAGATTAAGCAATATGGGATTAAATTATAATTTAATTTGCGATTAGGATAGGAATATACCTAATAGCCCCATATAATTGTAGAAGAGTGTGTCTGGATTAAATTGCCTCTAGAGTAAATTTGTTAGGCATAACAGCTTTTACTTAAGAGAGGGTTGTAAGTGGACCGGAAGGCACTTATAACTATTATACTCGAGATTGACAAAATTAATATTAAGATTAATTAAATTGGTGAGATAAATGTTTATGAAATTAATAAGGGATTAGTGCCTCTAAGTTGCCCGTTTGATTATTGCGTAGATTATTTGTTTGATTCTGACTTTATTTTCTTAGTTAAATTAAATTTGATTGCTCGACTTAAAAGAAAAGTGCAAAATTAATTATTAACTAAAGTAGTGGGTACTAAGTCCTCGAGGGAACGATACTTTACTCATCTTTATTACTTGATACGGCCCGTACACTTGCGGAGTTATAGGCTTTGAAATTTTGCCCTATCAATATTTCAAGCTTCTCTTATTATTTCAGACTGAAAACTCGACGGCAGTAGGGCATTTTTTTTTTTTTTTTTTTTTGACAACCAAAACATGTTTTTTCCAGAACCCTTAGTAGTTTATATATATTACACTCATTCAACAAAACCAAAGGAAACCGATGACAGCTATCTCCCATTCCTTCCTTCTGCAGTGTTTTCTTTTTCTTTTATATGACAGCAAGCTTCTTCCATTTCTCTTACGTAAGACAGCAAATAACACACACACACATATATATATATATATATGATCTTTCCTGGTCTAAGTTACGGCATAAAACACAGTAAACACACATATATATAAGTCCCTGTTTAAATTTTCTTATTGCAGCAACTACTAGCTCATTTCCTATGACTTTTAGGTTCATAAGTTTGCATTGGGGAGTAACAAAAATAAGAATGAAAAAGACCCGTAGACTTACTTTCAGCTTTAAGCTTGTACAGTGTGATCTCTACCTTAAACAAACACCCCTGTTTCCGTGACCCAAGGACAGAGCAGAAAGTTTTCAGCTCCCTCTCAGATCCTCACGTTCCCATTCTCAGCATTCTTCTTTACCTCACTCTCGGTTTCTCTCTTTCTCTGTGTTTTCTCTTTCTGGCCAAATGCTTAATGAAAAGCATGAAGCTGAGATGAGAGACCATTAATATAGAGATCCAAAATCCAGACTAAACCTTCGGTCCAGGCGCATGATCCTTCGGTTAAAAGACACAGGGCTCAAGGGGTATGGTTGGGTCTGATTCTTTCTGTGTTTTCTTCTTTGAAACGTGATCTGCTTCTGTTTTCCGTAGAAGACGCTGAACCTCATTATGGAGGATAAATGGCGTGATTTGCTTCTGGTTCTTTTCGGTTTTGACGAGCTGAGGTTAACAGATGATGGATTGGGCTTTTGTATAATGGATGCTGATCTTTTGCCTGGTTTCACTGCTCCTGTACGTGTTGGGCTGAAGATAAACAAATGAATTGAAGCAAACTATATGCTTCTCGTGTGAGCTGAATGTATTGGGCTTCCATCTCTCTCTCTCTCTCTCTCTCTCTCTCTCTCTCTCTCTCTCTCTCTCTCTCTCTCTATTTACAACATTATTTTATTTGCAATTAAACTTAATTGGCCAAGTGTGGCCTCTATTCTAATTAGTTTTATGATGTGTGTCCTAGTTTCCTTAGGACTCTAGTCCTTCATGATTGTATGGGAATTCCTTAGGACTTAACATAAGGCTTAGCCTCTTTGCATATCAAAAAAAAAAAACTTAATTGCAATTATTGAATAATCATGGAAATAAATCCTTAATTAATATAGGGATTTTTCCTTCCCCAAATTATTTTTCCTAGGCCATAAAATATTGATCTTATAATATTTAGGCCTAAAATTATCACTTTCAATTATTCTTTGAATTTATTTTTTTCCTGAAATGAATTAAGGAAAAATAGACCTTAATTTCAAATAATTATTCTCATAATTATTTTAGCCCTAATTTCATAATTTAATTTCCCATACAATTTTCCAATTTCAAATCCCAAAAATTTGGGATGTTACACCACCTCAGCAACTACACTACAACAACAACATACAATACAACTACGAACCCGGTAACTACAACGACAACATACAACATACAACTATAAACTTAGCAACTACACAACAACAACAACAACATACAACATACAACTACAACTACACAATTACGACATACAACTATAACTTGGCAACGACAACAACATACAACCTATAACTACAAACTTGACAACTACAACACAAACCTTACCTCAACACATTACAACCCGTCACTTCAACACACAAACTAGCACAGCCCGACACTCTCTAGGGAATCTCGGGAGAGAGCTCGAGAGAGAGATATTAGGATTGTATGATGTCCCAAGTTACTAGTGGTAATGATACCGTTTATAGGTATTTCGAGATACTTTTGCTGATCCTGGTGTTAGTTCTCTAGGAGTTTTGATGATAACTGACAATTGTAAATTTAATTTGAAGTTTGTCTTCAGAAAGTTGTAAAACTTTCTGTATAAGGCAAACTCGAGTTTAGGTAGCTAAACTCGAGTTTAGACTTGATAGATAGAAGCTCGGATTTTACAAAGCAAGCCAAACTCCAGTTTGCATAGGCAAACCCGAGTTTGAAGAGTTACAGAGAGCTATTAAAATTTACAAGAGTTGTAAACTCGAGTCTGTGTATTGAAACTCGAGTTTATATCAAAGGTAGTGATACTCGCATTTCAACTAGTTTTTAAACTCTACCTTCAGTCTTTCCAAACTCCAGTTTACAAGAAAAGTTTAAGAACTGAAATGTCTAAAGTCTTGTAAACTCGAGTCTGGGTTATGTTGACTCGAGTTTAGCATAAACAGAGATACTCGAGTTATCACTTGTTTTCTAAACTCCAGTTTCAGTTTCAGTGACTCCAGTTTGCACTTAAACGAAAAGTTTTTCAAAGTTTCAAAATGCACTGAAACTCGAGTCAGTTTTCTGGAAACTCCAGTTTAGGACTGTTTCAAAACACTCGAGCTATTACATGACTTCTAAACTCCAGTTTTGAGGTGAAAACTCTAGTTTGAGCTATCAAAGGTATTTCAATGTTTTAGTTTTCACTGAAACTCGAGTCAAGATTTTAGTGATTCGAGTTTAGCTCAAACAAAAAGCACTCGAGTAAATGACTATTTTGAAAACTCCAGTTTGAGAAACAGAAACTCTAGTTTACACTTGTAAAGATTTTTCAAAAGTTTCAGTTTACACTGAAACTCGAGTTTTGTATATCAAAACTCGAGTCTGGACTATACAGAGAGATAAGTAACATTCAGGTTTTGTAAACTCCAGTTTGCGTTTTCTAAACTCCAGTTTTGAAGCACTGAATTTAAACTTAATATTTCCATAAAAGCTTCAAACTCGAGTCAGTCACTAAATGACTCGAGTTTAGACATGGTTTCAAAACTTCATCCAAGAGCCATTCGCGATTTTCCTCTCTGTAAGAACCAAACTTGAGTCAGTCACTAATCAACTCGAGTTTAGGAAGTTTTTCAAAATACATTGCTCTCTGAATGAACTTCAAACTCGAGTCTGGGTTTGTAAACTCGAGTTTGTAACGCACAGATTTGTAAAACTAGAAGGCGCAAATTTGCGAAAACCATTTGAATGAATATTATACTTCATATCTTTGATTGCTACTATTCCTAACGTCTTTTAACCAGTTTGTTAGCAAGTTTCAGATGATTTATTGAAGTAAACAGTGAAGATTCAGACCATGAGCTGTAAAGCAAGAGAGAGAGAGAATATGTTGTCTTATAAAGTGCTTCAACTTGGATTAAATTAATACATCTTTAAGCACAGCCCATTCTACACAGGGATATTAACATTATCTTCATATTAATTAAAGTCCCACAATGCAAGAATGTCTTGAACAATTTAGACAAAGGCTGAATCCTCCCATGAAGATTATATTCAGTGGATTCTCAACAGCTAGTTGTGGAAGTGGAGCTCCAACAGTCAAATTCGAAGTGGACCTCCAACAGCTATGTTCTTCATTCAAAATGAACATCAACTGCTATAAATACCATTCAGAATCGAAGAACATGTATCCAAGAACATTAGAACAAAAGATGTTATTTACTAGCTTACATTTTCACTTCTTATCTTCTGTAATATCTCGAGAGATTCATTTGAGCTTCAGTGTTTATCATTATATGCTCTTCGAGAGAATTTGTTTTCGTTTTTGATCACTTGATGTAAGAATCTCAAGTCAAGGGACTTGGAGATTGGGAATATCAGTGTACAACTTGTAAGGGGGAGTATATCCTAGTGAGAGGATAACTTTCGAGTACAGAGTGTGTAACTGATTGTGAGTGATAGTGAAAATCCCAGAGAGTCTGGGGACTGGACGTAGGTCAAGGAGTTAGACCGAACCAGTATAAATCTTGCTGTGTCTTGTCCTTCTCTCATCCTCTGCACTATTCTAATCCTGCGATTAATTTCCAGAATTGAGCAAAAGAATTTTCAAATCCCCAATTCACCCCCCTCTTGGTGATTTGCTCCGGTTTTCACCTGGCACTCCCGAGAAGGACTCAAGACCGATGTGGTTAATTGTTATCTTATTAGCCTGTATGGTTGTGTTCTTGTATGATTAGCCAGGTCTGCTTGATAATTGCATGTATTTATCCTAGCTATGGATTGGGGCTGCATGTTCCATAGAGCTGTGTGTTTTACAAACAGGGCTGCATGTCCTCCTATGATTTGGGGTAGCGTGTCCTGTAGAGCTACGTATTCTACAAACAGGGTTGCGTGTCTTGAAGGGTTGCGGTCCTTAGCTGGTAGTTGCGGTTACGACGAGATTCATTATATTGCATATTTATCTATTCTTACATGTGCTATGTGATCATTAATGCTTCCTACTTGCATATAAGATTAACTATTACTCATAGGGTCTCTTCATTGAAACCCCAGATTGTATGAAAGAGACAGGTAGTAGATCAAGATCACAAGGCAAAATGCAGCTGTGAAGAGAAGTGGCTCTGTGTTTGATAGGTTTAGTTTGGATTATAGTGTAACTCAACTATCATTTTCCTATTTTGGGTTTGTATATTATCCCCTATTTGACAAACTTATCACAAAACCTAGATTTTGTTCTAAAACCTAGGTTATGTTTCCCTCTAAACAAGCCCTAAGTAGACATGTCATACAAGTGGAGAATAATTGTCTATTTATTTCGCTCACCACCTTACCATTATTTATCACTGTTTTATTTTTTATTTTTTTTACTTTTTTCCAGTTTGTAAAATAGACTTATTTCAATTTCCGGTTTGAGTTTTATAAAATTAATTTGTTTTTAGCTGAATAACCGAAATTTAACGAAAAAAAAACAAGTTTTATTTGTAGGTGGATTTTTTTTTCCTACGACGGACCCATCTGATAGGCGAGATATGGAGACCCAACCCAAGCTTACTCGATTACTCCTTTACGCCTTAATCAGTCACTATGAAACAAGTCAGGTCAGGTCAGGTCTCACCCTTAATAGGTCAGGCTTGTTAAGGAGTAAAGTGGCTTGAGCCTAGCCTGTAGCCTGTTACATGCTTTTTTTTTTTGTCTGAGCCTGGCATGTGGCTTGTTAAGGAGGCCTATAGTTTTAAATATTTTGTAAGAAGCCTAACAGGCCCCAGGCCTTACCTCAAAACAGACCTACTTCAAATAGGCCGAAAATAGACATACTTTATACAAGCCGAAAACATACCTATTTACATAAGATGGAGGAAGTATTACAATTTTACCCTCATAACATACTAGCCTGACATGTCTAACAGGCTTATTATTAGGCCTAGACCTGGCCTGTTAAGCAAAATAGATATTGAAAGAGGCCTTGGCCTGACCTTTTAATCTTAGCGGTCAAGCCTAACCAAAATTAGAACATGCCTTGCCTATTCCCACCCCTATTCTTAGTCCTCACTTTTCAGTCTCATTTCAACTTTTCACTCTCATAAAATCCTATCCCTCTCGCCGCGCTCACCTCTCGCACTCTCAGTCTCTCAGAATGCCTCCTGTCATTGAACTCTGCAGTTCTTGTTGCCAAACTCTACAAATCCACTCTCATAGCATTGCCAAACTCTATAGATCCAGACTTTGCAGATCCTCTCTCACAGCGTCGCCAAACTTTGTAGATCCTTCACTTCCAAGACTTTACACTCGCCAGATCCGGTCTCAGCGTCGTCTCTTACTTGGGTGAGTTGTTTCTCATATTTTCAATGTTTCCAAGCACTAAAAAATCTATGATTCTGAAATAGTATTTTTCTTCTGTGATTCTAAAAAATAGCATTAGATTATGTGATCTTGGGTTTTTCGCCAGACTCGATGAGTTTTTAGTGCTCCCTATCAGTAGATTCTGTGATTCTAAAATAGTGTTTCTCTCATGTCAGTATTTCTTGCTTCCTGGTCCGATTATTTAGTGTTTCCCATACCACACTCAAGTTTTTCATTTAATTGATCATACAAATTGCTTTCACTTGTGTGGTATTTTCGTATCTCCTCTTCGCTTATGTGGGCCAAGCTGCTTATATGATAAAGTACCCTAATTGTAACATCCCAGCACCTCACTCTTGATATTGTTCATATTGGGGCCCATCGCCTCTCACGGCTTTAAAACCCATCAAGAGGGGGAGGTATCCAGACCCTTATAAGACGTCTTTTGTTCCCCTCCCCAGCCGATGTGGGACATCACACTCAATCCACCTTTGGGCCCAGTGATTGAATCATATTTTTATATGAGTTTTAATGATTAAATTGGGATTCTTAATACATTTTGTCATAATTATTGAGCTTAAAATGCCTTTCTTGTGATAAACTGAGATTAAGAGTAAATACATGAAATTAGGATTAAAAACAGTCAAAATTGTCAAAGAAATTATAATTACTCTTAATCATTGATTTTTCAGAGAATATTTGATGTTAGATTAATCATTTTTATTTTAGATTCCTGAAAAGATTAAATCAAATTAAAAAAAAAAAAGGGGTTTGATTTCAAATTGTGAAAGTTTTTGAGTTTTCATTTCAGTCCCTCTGGAAGTTTTAAACTTTTTGCACTTTGGTCCCTTGGTCAAAACGCAAGTTTTGACCAAGGGGTTATTAGGTTCAGCTGGAATGATTAAAGAGGGACGCGAGGAACAGAGGCAGGGGCGGCTGGAGGCTTCTGAATCGAAAAAAAAAGACCACGAAGGAACAGACGAGAGAAGAAGAAGAAGAAGGGAGCGCCGAAACCAGAGACCTGAGAGTGACGATAGAGAAGGAGGGAACCTCACTGAACCAGTCTTCACCTTCCTCCTCATCATCTTCTTCACCGGACTGAACCAAGAGGAAGTGAGAATCGAAAAAAAAAAGAGAAGGTCCAGAGTTTCAGCGAAGAGGGAGAGAGCGTCTTCTTCCTCCTTCACTCCACCACATCTTCCACGCCATTACTCCACCGTCGGACTGAACTGAAGAAAGAAAGAAAATCCAGATTCCGGCGAAGCTTATGCAGATTCCGGCGAGTTCTTGAATTTTCCGGCGACTTTTTCCAGATTCCGGCGAACTTGCAATTTTCCGGCGAAGATGATTAATTTGATTTCACTGATTTTTCTGGACTGTTTGGTAGCTATGAGTGGCTGAATTTCTCTGATCTTGGTGATGAAGACTTGTTTCTTGAGCTCATTGGACTACATTAGGGGAGTTTTATCTATCTTACTATTAGTCTAGGATTATATATTTGAATTGCTAAATTTTGATATATGATTCTGGAACTGAGATTAATGGTAATTATCTCTGTTAGTTTGATATTTGTAGTTGAGATTGGATTTTGTAGTGTGATTTTTATATGTGAATGAATTTCTTTGTGGTTTCAATGAAGCTATGTCGATTAGCGTGGTATTGTCTAATTAATGTGGTTGATTTGTACCCTTTTGAGGGACTGTTTAGTACTCAAATTTAGAAGTCTCATGTTGCATAATTCCAATTTCAATTACGCATTAAGTGGGCTCGAACAATCTCTCAAGGGATAGTAGTTAGCTATGGTTATAGGAGCTACTATTAATTGGGAGTATTGGACTCAAGTGGTATCTTGAGGTTTTTCTTAAGACTTAATGAATTTTAACTCCCATAATCTTTTAAGAGCAAGGATAGTCATTTCTTCATTACCAAGAGCATTCACCATTAAATTTTCTATCCAAAGTATTTTTCGTTATTTCCAAAAAGACTAAAAAATATAGGAATAGTTTCTTTATTTTTCTTATGCATTTTAATTAGAGAAAAACTTATTTAGGAACCCCAAATTTCTAACCATGTTTATATCACTTAGTTTATCTTAGGAAATACAAAATAAATTTGTCTCCTTGATTAAGAGAACGATCCCGAGTTAATTGCACTGTATTGCATTTAATTCGTGGTAAATAGTGATTCGACCCCGAGGCGACTAAGGGTGAGTCGAATCAATGGCGCCATTGCCGGGGAGTCAATTTTGACTCCTTTGGTTTACTAAGTGTCAATTGGTTCAGATTGATCGGGGTTTGCCCTTGTGAGCCTATTAGGTTTTTCTTTTATTTATTTCCTTTGTTTAATTGTTTATATATAGGAAAAAAAACAAATATCTTGATTTTCTTTGTTTTTACATTTTCATTTGCACTAGCATTTCTACTTGTCCATACACACTCACACATAGTTGCACTCATTCCACTTGCACATTTTCTTGCTTGAACTTGAATGCAACACAATTTTGGCACTCCATTGTTTCATTGCTTGCTTGATAGCTTTGCATGACCGACCAATTTGAGAGGGAATCTGATCAATCCTCTAATTTTGATTTTTTCATTGACTTGAGTGATTGTGTTTCGCAAGGTACAAATATGGAAGAAGTGAACGATAATCAACCAAGGAGGAGAACCATAAGGGATGTAACAAGATCGGATGTCACTCATGACCCTTTCAACATTGCATGCCCTAACCTTGAGGTTAATTTTGAGCTTAAGGGGCCTTTGCTTAGTTCACTACCTCACTTTCATGGACTCTCAAATGAGGACCCTCACAACCATCTCAATGCTTTGTACTTGGCTTGCTCAAATATGAAGCCCGTTGGTGCTCGAATAGAGGATGTGCAATTAAAGGTGTTCTATTTCACTTTGGAGGGGAAAGCTAAGGAATGGTACATGATGCTACCAAGGCATGTTAATGATGCTCTTCGTTCATGGGTTAACTTGAAGAAAGCTTTCTTGGAAAAGTACTTTCCTGATTCAAGGATTTCAGAGCTTAAAAAGGAAATTTACTCCATCAAACAAAACCCCTTAGAGTCCTTCTATGAATATTGGAGTCGATTTCAGGAGCTTTTAAATAAGTGTCCACACCATCAAATTGCTGATGAACAGTTGATTCAATACTTCCACGATGGCCTTTTACTTAATGAGAAGGGCATTTTAGATGCTTCAGCTGGAGGTTCTTTGGAAGATTGCACGGCTGATGAGGCATAGGCTCAAATTCGAATGAGAGCTCGAAATACTCAACAATATAATGTGAGAGAGATAAGAGGAGTTTGTGAGATAGGCTCCAACCAAAGGATGGTCTCACTTGAGTCTAAAATGGATAAAGTTACTTCACAACTTTCTCTTATCACATCCGAGCTTCATAATTTGAGTATTCAACAAGCACCTCATTCTCCTAATTCACAAGCTCTTGTTGCACCTAGTTGTGATAGTTGTGGTTCAATGATGCATGTTACAAGTCTATGCCCTAATCAACATGAAGAACTCAATGCTATGTATCAAGGAAGGCCTAACCAACAACAACCAAGATGGGATTCTAATACTACCACCTACAATGAAGGTAGAAGACCTAATGCTAATTTTGGTTGGAGAAATCAAGAAGGGTCATCATATCAAGTCCAACCATATGGGTCAAACCGTGGGCAAATGGTTCCTCTTCAAGAGTCTAAAGGTGATGAGACCAATCAATTATTGAAGAGTATGGTTGCTAAACTTACTAGCATGGACAACCGGATGATGGAAGAAAGAGCTTTCAATGAGAGTAAATTCTCTTCTATCACCACAAGCCTACAAAATCTACAAAGTGATAGGGCAAGTGATAGTACTCAAATGTCTCATGTGTGCAAGAAGTTGGAAGAATTGGAATTGAAGAACAACACTATGCAATCTCACTTAACTCAATTCTCCAATTCTTTGAGTGATGTGCATGCTAAGACAAGTGGTTCTATTCCTTCAAATACTGTCATCAACCCTAAATCACTTAATGCTATTGAGTTAAGGAGTGGTAGGAAAGTACATTTCCCTGAAGAGATTGACAATGATGTGGATGAGGAAATTGAAGTTGAAAGTCCACCATTAACCCCAATGAAGCTTCCTGATTCTGAGAGTTCCAAAGAGAAAGCTATCCTTGAGAAGAAGAAGGCCAAAATAGTTGAGCAACCTCAAGTGGAACAACAACCACTTTTGAGGGAGGTGGGCTCCAAGGAAAGAAACACTTTTGAGGAAGGTGAGACAAGCAAGCAAGGCATCCTATCCAATACTGATGGTAAGGAGGTAAAAATTTCTCAACTCCCTTTTCCTAAAGCTTACTTTCAAGGCAAGAAAATGTATGAGGAACAAACTGAAAAAGAAATGTATGATTTGTTTAGCAAGCTGAATATCAATGTTCCTTTCTTTCAATTGGTCAAGTCTATGCCTAGTTATTGCAAATTCTTGAAAGAGCTTTGCACTAACAAGAGGAAGTTTAGGCTTAATGAGAGAGTGCAAATTAGCTCTAATGTGTCTGCCCTTTTCAAACCCCAACTCCCTGTTAAGTGCAAGGATCCTGGCTCATTCACTATACCTTGTACCGTAGGTAATGTGCATGTAGCTCAAGCCTTGTTAGATTTAGGTGCAGCCATTAATGTCATGCCTAGTGCCATTTTTAAATCTCTTGGTGTGAAGGAGCTTAAGAGGACTAGTGTGGTTCTCCAACTAGCTGATAGGAGCATTAGGCACCCACAAGGCATCATTGAGGATTTGCTTGTCAAAGTCAAAGACTTAGTTTTTCCTGCTGACTTCTATGTGTTAGACATGTCTCATGAGTCTAGTGAATCCACCCTTATCTTAGGGAGACCTTTTATGAGAACTGCTAGCACCTTGATAGACATGAGAGATGGTTCAATCACTATGGAAGTGGGCAATCATAAGCTAAGTTTTAATATGTATGAAGCCATGAAGCATCCTTTTGAAGATTACTCTTTATTAGGTGTGAATTCAATTGACTTGGCCATTGATGATGAGGTTAATGAATATGAGCTTAAATTCCACACTAATAATTGTGATCTTGACTGTGGTATTGCATTGGATTCATGTGATGATAAATTTCCCTCTTCTTCTGTTGAAAATTTAGATTCACTTGGGAGTGAGATTTCCAACCTTAACTCATCGATGGTTAATTGTTGGTTATCATCCCTTGATGATTTTTCTCTTACTTCTCTGAGTTCATTTGAGCTTAATTCTTCCAATGATTCATTATTTAGTGATGATGCTTGTGAGGAAGGTGTTTTTGTTAATGTTTCAGGTCACAAACTAATGGAGGAAGCTGAGTTTGAAGTCGGTAGTCAAGACTTGGATGACTTGTTCTCCAAGGGGATAGCTCTCACACCGCCTAAGACATCCTCTCATGTGACTCACTTTGGACCTAGAAACAATGTGGTTACAGGGCCATCTTCTAACTCTTCGCTTCATCATAGAACCAAGATAACTCCTCATACCTTGAGATTTTTAAATGAGCTAATCACTCCTTGTGAGGTAGGTATGAAAGAGACTTTGTTCCCCAAACCTGTTGCTGCTGTAGGCCAACCTGATGTTGGTTCAACACTTGGGAAGACCAATGTGCAAGTGATGAAATCCATGGAGCTTAGCACAAGCCATGCACCTTCTAAGTTTATAAAGGGGAGTATTTCTACTACCCTTGATCTTCCTAGACTAATTCCCTCTATTGTTCAACCCCCTGATTTAGAGCTTAAGCCTCTCCCCTCTAATTTGAAATATGCTTTCCTTGCTGTGGATGGAAAATTGCCTGTTATTATTTCAAATTCTTTGTCTGTGAATGAGGAGGATAGATTGCTTGATGTTTTGAGTAGAAATCGAAAGGCTCTAGGTTGGACTTTAGCTGACATTCCTGGGATTAGTCCTGCTATTTGTACCCATCGGATCCTTTTGCGTGAGGAATCCAAACCTCTTAGGCAACCCCAAAGACGCCTCAACCCCCTAATTTTGGATGTGGTTAAGAAAGAAGTAACCAAGCTATTGAGTGCGGGTATCATCTACCCAATTTCTGATAGTGAGTGGGTTAGTCCGGTACATGTAGTGCCTAAGAAGAGTGGGATAACTGTGGTGCAAAATGAAAATGATGAGTTGATACCTACTAGGGTGCAAAATGCTTGGAGAGTGTGCATAGACTATAGGAAATTGAATGAAGCATCTAGGAAAGATCATTTTCCCTTACCCTTCATAGATCAAATGCTTGAAAGGTTGGCGGGTAAGAGTCATTATTGTTTCTTAGATGGTTATTCAGGATATTTCCAAATTCCATTAGCTCCTGAAGATCAAGAAAAGACCACTTTTACTTGTCCATTTGGTACCTATGCCTATAGGAGAATGCCTTTTGGATTATGTAATGCACCGGGCACTTTCCAACGTTGCATGATGTCACTTTTCTTTGATTTTCTTGAAAATTGTATGGAGGTTTTTATGGATGATTTTACAGTGTATGACAATTCTTTTGATGCTTGTTTAAATAGTTTGGACAATGTTCTTGCTAGATGCATTGAGAAAAATTTGGTTTTGAATTATGAGAAGTGCCATTTCATGGTTGATCATGGAATAGTACTTGGTCATTTGATATCTAGCAAGGGCATTGAAGTTGATAGAGCTAAAATTGAGGTGATCTCCTCATTGCCCTACCCCACCAATGTCAAAACACTTCGTTCTTTCTTAGGGCATGTGGGTTTTTACCGGCGATTCATAAAAGATTTTAGTAAGATAGCTCTACCATTATCCAAACTATTGCAAAAAGATGTTGACTTTGTCTTTGATACTTCTTGCAAACAAGCATTTGATGAATTAAAAGCACACTTGATATCTCCTCCTATTTTGAAAGCACCAGATTGGACTTTGCCTTTTGAACTAGCATGTGATGCCTCTAACTCTGCTGTGGGGGTCATGCTAGGACAAAACCATGGCAAGTGGTCCAATGTGATCGCTTATGCATCCAAAACGTTGGATAGTGCACAAAGGAATTACACTACCACTGAAAAAGAACTGTTTGCTGTGATTTTTGCATTAGATAAGTTTAGACAATATCTAATCAATTCCAAAGTGGTTGTGTACACAGATCATGCAGCTGTGAAGTTTCTCTTCACTAAGCCTCAATCAAAACCAAGGCTCATTAGATGGATGTTATTGCTACAAGAATTTGATATAAGCATCAAAGATAGGCCTGGAACTACAAACCTTGTAGCAGATCACTTGAGTAGACTACCGGATGGCACAAAGGGAGTACTTGATTCTGATTTAATTTGTGATAATTTCCCTGATGCATCCCTTATGTCTATATCTGTTTATGCTCCTTGGTTTGCTAATCTAGTGAATTATATTGTGACCGGTCTCATTCCTGAGCATATGTCTTCCTTTCAGGCTCAAAAACTTAAACGAGAAGCTGAACACTACATTTGGGATGAGCCTTATTTATGGAGACTATGCAATGATCAAGTTATCAGGAGGTGTATTCCAGAGACCGAGTCCAAGGACATACTTTTTGCTTGTCATTTAATGGTTTATGGTGGACATTTTAGTGCTCATAAGACCTCTAGGAAAGTGTTAGATGCTGGATTTTATTGGCCTACCCTTTTTAAGGATGCATATCTGTTTTGTAAGGCATGTGATAAATGCCAAAGGTTTGGAGGGTTAAGTAAACGGAATGAGATGCCACAACAACCCATGCTCTTTTGTGAGGTATTTGATGTTTGGGGCATTGATTTCATGGGTCCTTTTCCACCATCATCTGGCTTTACCTACATCTTGTTAGCCGTAGATTATCTCTCTAGATGGGTAGAAGCCATTCCTACTAGGAAAGATGACGCCCAAACGGTTTCCAAATTTCTCAAGTCTAACATCTTTTGTAGATTTGGAGTACCAAGGGCTATAGTAAGTGATAGAGGTTCCCATTTTTGCAATAAATTTATTGATAACTTACTTGTTAAGCTTGGGGTAACCCACAAAATGTCCACTCCTTATCACCCACAAACGAATGGGCAAGCGGAAGTATCCAACCGAGAGATCAAACATATATTGGAAAAGATAGTCAAGCCTTCAAGGAAGGATTGGAGCTCAAGGTTGGAGGAAGCACTGTGGGCCTACAGAACTGCCTTCAAGACACCAATAGGAATGTCTCCTTACCGGCTTATCTATGGTAAAGCATGTCATATTCCGGTAGAGTTGGAGCACAAAACCTATTGGGCAGTAAAAATGTGCAACATGGATGTAGAAGAAGCTGGTTCGGAAAGGAAGTTACAAATGCAAGAACTTGAGGAAATGAGATTAGAAGCTTATGAGAGTTCTCGCATTTACAAAGAAAAGACCAAGCTTCTTCATGATAAGAAGATTATCCGAAAGGATTTCAAAGTTGGTGATCATGTTTTGCTATACAAGGCTCGATTCAAGTTGTTGAGCGGGAAGCTTAAAGATAAATGGTGTGGGCCTTACACTATCACCAAAGTACATCCATTTGGCATGGTAGAGTTGCTTGATGAGACTACTGGGAAGGACTTTCAAGTCAATGGACATCTCCTCAAGCTCTACCATGATTCATCATCAAAGCCTCCTTGAGGCCAGGTTGTCTCTTTCCTTCACTTTCATTTGTTGTTTTGGATTGTTCAATTCACTTGTGATTCTGGATGCTTGAAATAAGTGTGGGGGAGAGACTATCTCAGTAGGAAAGTAGAAGTAGTACAGTTTAATAATTTGAATAAAAAATCCACAATGTATGCTTTGCATCTTAGCCACTACCTTGCTTAATTGCCATTGTGCCTCTTCACTCTAATTTTCTGTTATTATGACTTGTTTCTTCTCTTTTCTCTTTATATGATGTTGATGTGTTGTGCTTCAATTGCAATTGGACTTCACAACTTTCCACTTCATTAAGGAACAAGTTAGAATGATAGAATTGCTTTTCAAACATTGAGGACAATGTGTTGATTAAGTGTGGGGGAGGGGAATACATTTTAAATGAGAAAATGCCAAAAACTAGAAGAAAAAAAAAATTCTTTGAGCTTTCATGAGATCTAGTGTTTTGGCAACTTTTTAAAACCATGTTTTGTTTTTCAAGTAAATGGGAAGAGAAATGAACCCACAATTGGATTTTTGCTTACTCCTTGTTTGGAAAAAGAGAGTTTCTACATCACTAGTGCTTTTAAGAGTTGAGCATTATCATAATTGATTGTGTTTTGTCAGGCTAACTCTTGGAATAATTAAGTAGATGTTTTGTTGTTAGCTTCTTATGCAATTGATTGTGTTAGAGTGGGCATTAGAGAAAAACCTTGTTGGAAGGTTATTTGAGCCTTAATTCCTTTCATGAGTGTATGTTCATTTAGTCTTTCACCTTCTAGAACTTGTTCCAACTCTTTTTTTCAAAACAATGTTTGCATTAGTGTGATGAAGAGGAAAGAGGCATTCATATTTTAATCCCTTTCACCTAAACACAAACCTACATTCACCTACCATTTGATCACCCTTTTGAGCCATTCCTATGTTGTATGCATTTCATTACTTATAATATTCATAGCATTTTAGAAATTAAAGGTAAAAAAAAAAAAAGAAATGAAATGCCATGTATATAGAAAAGAATGAAAAAGAAGTAGAAAAAAAAATATTGGAAAAAGAAAAAAAAAGAAAGAAAGAAAGAAAAGTGTTGTAAAAAAAAAAAAACAAAACAAAACAAAAAAAAAACAAAAGAAATACCATGAAGGCATTTGTTCATAATTTGCAAAAGAATTGGTAAAAGTTTGTAAAGTTGTTTAGATGCTATGAACTTGGTTATTCACTTTGACTTGCATGTCAACTATTCATTTTTTTTTCTTCTAATCAATTCATTCCATTCTACCTTCATCCAACACTACAAGCCTTTTAAGTCCTCTTAATTCATTACATTAGTTGCTATTAATTGTGGAGATGTTAGAGTGGTTACAAGCCTATGGTAAGGTGTGAATTGAATGAGCAAGAGTGAAATTATTTCAATAAGGTGAGATGAGTGAAATAGTAATACCTTGAGAGTCTCTTGTGCTTCATTTTAATATACTTGGTTGTGTAGTTAGCTAATTTCTTCACATAATTTGATTATGACTAGGGTTGGCTTGATGAGTTTAGTTAATTATTGCATTGGTTTATAATTATGAGATTGCTCAATTATCAAATGTAATAGCGATTTTGACTTGGAATTTTGTACTTAATTGCCTTTGTTCAGGAGTACAAAGGTCTAAGTGTGGGGGAATTGATTGAATCATATTTTTATATGAGTTTTAATGATTAAATTGGGATTCTTAATACATTTTGTCATAATTATTGAGCTTAAAATGCCTTTCTTGTGATAAACTGAGATTAAGAGTAAATACATGAAATTAGGATTAAAAACAGTCAAAATTGTCAAAGAAATTATAATTACTCTTAATCATTGATTTTTCAGAGACTATTTGATGTTAGATTAATCATTTTTATTTTAGATTCCTGAAAAGATTAAATCAAATTAAAAAAAAAAAGGGGTTTGATTTCAAATTGTGAAAGTTTTTGAGTTTTCATTTCAGTCCCTCTGGAAGTTTTAAACTTTTTGCACTTTGGTCCCTTAGTCAAAAACGCAAGTTTTGACCAAGGGGTTATTAGGTTCAGCTGGAATGATTAAAGAGGGACGCGAGGAACAGAGGCAGGGGCGGCTGGAGGCTTCTGAATCGAAAAAAAAAAAGACCACGAAGGAACAGACAAGAGAAGAAGAAGAAGAAGGGAGCGCCGAAACCAGAGACCTGAGAGTGACGATAGAGAAGGAGGGAACCTCACTGAACCAGTCTTCACCTTCCTCCTCATCATCTTCTTCACCGGACTGAACCAAGAGGAAGTGAGAATCGAAAAAAAAAAAAGAAGGTCCAGAGTTTCAGCGAAGAGGGAGAGAGCGTCTTCTTCCTCCTTCACTCTACCACATCCTCCACGCCGTTACTCCACCGTCGGACTGAACTGAAGAAAGAAAGAAAATCCAGATTCCGGCGAAGCTTATGCAGATTCCGGCGAGTTCTTGAATTTTCCGGCGACTTTTTCCAGATTCCGGCGAACTTGCAATTTTCCGGCGAAGATGATTAATTTGATTTCACTGATTTTTCTGGACTGTTTGGTAGCTATGAGTGGCTGAATTTCTCTGATCTTGGTGATGAAGACTTGTTTCTTGAGCTCATTGGACTACATTAGGGGAGTTTTATCTATCTTACTATTAGTCTAGGATTATATATTTGAATTGCTAAATTTTGATATATGATTCTGGAACTGAGATTAATGGTAATTATCTCTGTTAGTTTGATATTTGTAGTTGAGATTGGATTTTGTAGTGTGATTTTTATATGTGAATGAATTTCTTTGTGGTTTCAATGAAGCTATGTCGATTAGCGTGGTATTGTCTAATTAATGTGGTTGATTTGTACCCTTTTGAGGGACTGTTTAGTACTCAAATTTAGAAGTCTCATGTTGCATAATTCCAATTTCAATTACGCATTAAGTGGGCTCGAACAATCTCTCAAGGGATAGTAGTTAGCTATGGTTATAGGAGCTACTATTAATTGGGAGTATTGGACTCAAGTGGTATCTTGAGGTTTTTCTTAAGACTTAATGAATTTTAACTCCCATAATCTTTTAAGAGCAAGGATAGTCATTTCTTCATTACCAAGAGCATTCACCATTAAATTTTCTATCCAAAGTATTTTTCGTTATTTCCAAAAAGACTAAAAAATATAGGAATAGTTTCTTTATTTTTCTTATGCATTTTAATTAGAGAAAAACTTATTTAGGAACCCCAAATTTCTAACCATGTTTATATCACTTAGTTTATCTTAGGAAATACAAAATAAATTTGGCTCCTTGATTAAGAGAACGATCCCGAGTTAATTGCACTGTATTGCATTTAATTCGTGGTAAATAGTGATTCGACCCCGAGGCGACTAAGGGTGAGTCCTAGCTAGCACGTCAACCCACATCGGCCCAGCGTCCTCGCTGGCACTTCAACCCACATCGACCTTTGGGCCCAACGTCCTCGCTGGCACGTCAACCCACATTGACTTGAGTCTGGCTCTGATACCAATTGTAACATCCCAATACCTCGCTCTTGATATTATCCGCTTTGGGGCCCACCGCCCCTCATGGCTTTAAAACACATCAAGAGCGGGAGGTATGCAGACCTTTATAAGGCGTCTTTTGTTCCCTTCCCCAACCGATGTGGGACATTACACTCTACCCACCTTTGGGCCCAGCGTCCTCACTCGCACGTCAACCCACATTGACCCGAGTCTAGCTCTATACTAATTGTAACATCCCAGCACCTTGCTCTTGATATTGTCCGCTTTGGGGCCCATCGCCCTTCACGGCTTTAAAACGCCTTAAGAGGGGGAGGTATCCAAACCCTTATAAGACGTCTTTTGTTCCCCTCCTCAGTCAATGTGGGATATCACACCCAACCCACCTTTGGGCCCAGCATCCTCACTGACACATCAACCCGCATCGACTCGAGCCTGCCTCTGATACCAATTGTAACATCTCAGCACCTCGCTCTTGATATTGTCTGCTTTTGGGCCCATCGCCAGTGTGATGTCCCACATCGGCTGGGGAGGGGAACGAAAGACGCCTTATAAGGGTCTGGATACCTCCCTCTCTTGACGCATTTTACAGGCGTGAGGGGCGGTGGGCCCCAAAGCGAACAATATCAAGAGCGAGGTGTTGGGATGTTACAATTGGTATTAGAGCCAGACTCGGGTCGATGTGGGTTGATGTGCTAGTGAGGACGCTGGGCCTAAAGGTGGGTAGAGTGTGATGTCCCACATCTGGATACCTCCCCCTCTTGACGCGTTATAAAGCCGTGAGGGCGATAAGCCCCAAAGCGGACAATATCAAGAGTAAGGTGCTAGGATAATATCAAGAGTAAGGTGCTAGGATGTTACACTAATTCTTATTCAAGAGTATTCTATGCTTATGTTCCTGGTGATTTGTCATAAATGATTGTTTATGCCTGTAAATATAATTCATTGTACTTCAAATTCCTATTTTTGAAGATATTTGCTGTGTTATAATTGTTTTTGTATCTTATATTTTTGTTTCTTCATACAGGAAGCCTTCTCTGGCTAGTGTTTGACTCTTTGCGATAGCCTCACTCGCTGCTATGATTGCCAGCCAAACAATGATATCTGCTACATTCTCATGCGTGAAGCAAGCTAAGGCTTTGGGCTGCTTCCCAAGGCTTAAGATAATCCACACCTCAAAAAAGCAAATGTGTCAAGTTGGGGAGTCAAGATCCAACAATAACAACATTATTTTTAACTTGGACGATTCTGAAATCAGCCAACTGGTTATGTGCCATTTATAGGCTTCTGAAGTTGGGTTCAAAGACTAGTTTATTCGTCATCTGTCTTTTTGTTTTGTATATTTGGAAGTCAAAACTTGTTATCTTCCCATGTATGCAAGTACATAAGTATTTATATGCTTTTTTTGTCTGTTTATCACTGCTATTATTAATTTCCTTTCGGGAAACACTTTCTTCATTTCTTATTTTATTTTTTGCACGTCTTTTCCCTTGTATTCCTGATCTTGTGAGACATGCATTATAATGCAAACTGTGGACAAGGATCTTGCATTGAGAATATATATTAAAGTCAGAGCCACACCAAAAGTTGCTGCTGCTTTTGCTGAGAGGAAAGAATTTGACAGGATTCTGATATATTCAAAGCAGGTGATAAAATATTTTGTAACTTAATATAGTTGCGTTTTCTATTAAGAAATAATGCTTATAATTTTATCTGGAGTATTACATAGTTTAGTAATATGTTTTGTTACAAGTGACTCATGCATTCTTCTCTGTTAATTTGCTGAAGGTTGGATACACACCTGATTACTTGTTCCTTCTTCAAACAATTTTACGGGCAGATCCCCAGGTAACCAGTTTCATTAAATGCAAATATTTGAAGCTTTTATGTATTAGCATGTTCTGTGAGATTTATTACTTTTGTTTTGCACTTAATTTCTGATGTAGTGAAACCTACTTAAGTCGGTACCAATCATGAATGTCAGTTAATGCTGCAAATTGGACCTTGTGTATGATGTTTACCTATCCATATTATTTTTTATCTTGCTCACCTCCTCTGAAAGTTTTTCCCGTTTTAGAAATTGTGTTAGAATTTTTTTCACGTAGAATAATTTTAATCTTGCTTGCTGGCAGGGTGCCGTTAGTTTTGCTTTTCAATGGACGGAGGTTGCCCAGTTGACTACAACACAATAACAGATCTCTTTGTTCAGGTTCATTTAGAATTTACCTTCATTTTTTTATAAATGGGATTGTTATTATATAATTTGTCGTTTGCTTAAATATGTCCATGTGTATTCAACATTTTTTTGTTCCTTTTCTGAAATAACGTTGTTTTTAGTTTATTATTTTTTAAAAACTGCTGGTACTTGAGCCATATTTTCATTGAAAATCATACATAAGGAATTTAAGGACAGATAATCTTTTGACAATTAAATAATTGTATTTTTCATTTAACTATAATTCATTAAAATTGGAAGACTTATAAAATACTTTAATACATGGTTAGATATTTATTTTTGATGATTTTCTTGCCTGGGCTTAGATATTTTCTATCTCCTCTATATTTGAGAACTATTTCTACTTGTAAAAGCAATAATCAACTGAGCCTTTTTGTTTCTATTGTATCTTTGTTCCAGAAACTTTGACCCTTTTTCATAAATGGTATCTTTTATTTCTGTTTTCAAAGGAATTTAATACGTGAGGCAACAGCATTTCTGTTGGATGTGTTGAAGCTTAATCTACCCGAACATGGTCATCTTCAAACAAAGGTCCTTTAGTGAGAGGATCACGGAGATGATGAAGCAGATATAGGAACAGCTCCAGTCTTTATTAAAGGACAAGCAGAAAAACAAGGAGAAACGGTCGTGATGATAATGAGTATGACTTTACAACCACTATATAGACATTATTTTTTATCTTTGTGCTGTTTAGTTTATTTTGTTGGCAATATTGTTTTCTATATTTTGTTTTCTTTATGTATAATTTCAGGATTGCTACTGTATATGTTTCTTTATATAATTTTTTTTAATACATTATTTAGTATTGTTTAATTCATAATATTTTTTCCTTTATTTGAGTAGTAGTCGAGGAAGAGTCATAATAATTATAATATTTTTCTTAAAAAAATAATTCCTCAATCTTGTTCTAGTATTATGGTTTATTGGTGCAATTATCCTTAAAAAAATAACGTTATGACTCAATCTTTCTTGGACATTTGAAGCCTCCATTGAGAGTCTCTTCTGTAGTTGCTAATTTTATGATACTACTTTTGTTTGATTAGAACCTAATAGTTACTTTTCTAATTATTAAAAAGAAGAGGAGGAATAAAGAATTGCAGTGGAATATACAAAATCTCTCAACTTGTTCAATAGTGCTTAATTGTTTATTCCAATACATGGGGAGAATATTCTTAGATGTCCAACATGGTCGTATGATATCTAAATCTACATTGTTAAATAAACCATTTGAAAAGTTTGAATTATAAATATCAGATGGTATGACACAGAAAAATATTCAATTTCTCAAACAAGATACAATTTAAGTGGATTTTTCTCTAATATCAAGTCGTTTAAAAAACATAAGTATAGGATAGAGGAGAAAAAGAAAAATGTATGGCTCATTTTCATTAATCTTAAAATATTTTCTTCCAAAATTAAATTCCAATTGTACAAAGTTACTTTAAGAAAAAGAGTGGATTCAAGGTTCTTAAAATTCAAAACCAAAATGTTAAAACAGAAAAACAAAATATGAAAAAAAATCCAAAATCAATATAATCAACTCAGAAAATTTCAAATGCATTATGTATTGGTACATCATATATAGAACCACTGAAATTTACAATATCACTTGGTAAACAAATCACAAGGTTAAAGAAACAGTAGCTAAAATTTGATTTATTATTTATCCAATTATTGGTGTCTCAAGCATTTTTCATAAACAAAACCTTGATTTTTTTTCAATGATACTACAACATCAATCATAGTAAGTCGTGCCTCCGGTAAGTCAATGGAGCAATTTAATGCTAACTCAAAAACTGATGACATATGAGATAGTATATTATCAATATTATGATTTTCATTGTGTAGCAAATTGACATCTATAATATTTATGATCGAATGTGGTGTAGAGTTACTCACCCAATCTTTCAAACTTAATCCTTGAACAAACATCTCATCTCTTGGCTTCTTCCTTGTAAGCATTTCCATTAGCAAAATCCCATAACTATACACATCTCCTTTGGTGGAAACAACTCCTTTCGATCCAAACTCTATATGTCATATTGAATGATTAGTATTGAAGTCATTATGTCAATAATATAAGGTTTGTAGTTAAGCTTTATTTTGTATCATTAATTCAAATCTTTGCACATTTAGATGTCAAATATTCGTTACAAATTGAATATACAAATAAATTTAAAATACCATCAGTAAACCATTACCTGGTGCCATATAGCCAATTGTAGGCAAAGTATTGGTATAAATTTCCAATTGCTTCTCACCAAACAATTTAGAAATACCAAAATGACCAAGATGAGCCACCATATCTTTGTCCAATAAAACATTGCTTGGTTTCACATCACAATGAACAACTAGTGTAGGAGAACCATGATGAAGATACTCCAAAGCAGTTGCTGTAATACCCGGAAAAAAATATATATATATATTTATCTTAAATATTATATTTCCATAGATAATACCTATTTCAAATAGGTGAATATGGGGTCTCAAATTTTTGTATTGTATTTATTTTTGTTTATAGGAAATTTTCCTTAGAATTTAGGAGTATAAAAATTAATTTAGCTTGTTGATATATAAAACAATATTTTAGGGATTAAATTAGAATTTAACTCATTATTCCTAATTTAACAAGATAGAAATTTATCCAATTTAAGAGTAAATGAATTATACAATTATATTAATCTTAAATCCTAAAATTATGGGAACCAATGAGAGAGTTTCCTTCATAAAAATATGAGAACATTGAAGAAAAAATTATATAAATAAGATTAGGGGAGGGGGGCGAAATTCCATGAAGAAAAAAAGAAAAAGAAGGAAAATTAAAAGGTCAAGAGGTGTATGAAGGAAGATTGATTGTCTTGGTGACCAAGGAAATATTTGATTAAGTAGAGTTAGGAGAAAACCTATAGAAATTAAATCATAACTTGTGATATTGAAGTTAAATGTCCAAGATAAATACATATTTAGAATCAGGGAATTATGAGTTTCAACTTGGCTATTCCCAAAGATATTTTCGGTTACTTTTAAAATTCGTACCTAAGCATTTTGGGAATTAAAAATCACCATAAATCTAGTCATAAAATTAGGATTCCAAAAGTGTAATCGGATTTTGAATCAAAACACTAATTTACACCTAACTAAATTAGAATTTGGGATTAATTAAACTAACTTAAGGAAGAAAAGGTTGTCTTGGGGGCTAAGCAAAACAAATTCTAGAAGGAAGAGGGGGGAGGGGTCGGCCAAGAGGGAATATGGAGGGGCAAGATCATTTCTTTCTCTCCAAGCAAAGATCCAAGAGCCATGGTTAAGGAAGAAGTGCTAGATGTTTAACCCTCCTTGGCCTATAAATAGAGGACCTTAGTTAGCACATTATCCACACCAATCCTCCTAGCCTTGGCCGAAATATAGGAAGAAAGGGAGAGTGAGGAGCTACTGGAAATAGAAGGCAAGTGGTCTTCAAGAGGCAAGAGAGTTCTTAGCTTTCAAGTTTAAGTTCTTAGTTTATGAAGTAGAAATGCTAGAAATGTTATTTTGATCATCAAACTTCCAATTCCAGTTTTATTTTCATGTTTTTATGGTTTCCAAAAGCTTTATTTCGAAAATTTGATGAAGAAGAAGTTATAGCAAAATTTTTGGAAGATTATGATCAAAATAGTGAAGCTCTGGCGAAATTTCAGCAAATAGGAACTTCTGGAGTCAGTAGTAAAAATGCTAGTATTTTATGATGAAGATGATGTTCTAAAATTCTGGGACAATTCAGGATGAAAGTAGACATTTAGGACTTTCCAAATATATAAAGAGTGTGTCAATTGAAGTTCTGTGCAAAAAGATAAAAATCCCAGAAGTTAAGCTATATTTTCTGAGCGAAATTCTGGGTAGCGGTTTGAATTCTGGAAACTGGAAATTATCAATGAGTTCTGGGTAAGTTCCAGTATTTTTCCTTGAAAGTAGACATCTCAAGGATTCCGAGAAATTTTACGGATCCTCTTTTTGATTTTTCTGGAATTAGTTATGATTTTTCAAAGTTAGGCGAAATTCTGCCCAGAAATTCTGCACCAGCGTTTTTTCCGAAAATTATGTGGAAATAAATGAAAATAAATCCTTCAAGGGTAAAAATGTCAAGTATGACCAAGGTGTCTCTTGAAATATTGTTTGAGAAGTAATTGAGACAATATCACCCTTTTAGGATAGACTGTGCACGCGTACAGTCAACGAACGTACCCAACGACCCGTTAAACTCAGGTACGAACGCGTATTATAACATTAACGCTTATGGTTATGGTTTGGTTATATATGATAGTTGTTTTCACATGATGATACTCTGTTTTGAAAATTTGCTCATGAATGTTGAATTGTATACGGGTTATAGTCTTGATAACACCGTTGAGTTTTCCTAGCGCTGAGGACACGGTGGGTCGTAGTGGCACTGGTTATGTGCAGACTGGGATAACATACATATTGCAGTGGCTGTGTTATGTTATTGCCTTACATGTGGATATTTGTTTTGAAACTGTGATTATGTTGTATATCTGTGATAACTGTCATATACTGTTTACATAAGCATGAGGTTAACCGTTACCTGAGGTTCAATGGGAATTGAACCTCAGCCCCTGCCATAGCTTCAGGATCCCGGGGAGTCAGGATCGAGGACAAGGGTAAGAAGCCGGTGTGAGGACCCTGTGGAGGCATTATCTTTTTGGGATACTTATGTTAGAAGTATTAGACATGGATGACTGTATTAGTAAATATTCAGTTAGATACACTACATACAATGTTATTCAGTTACTCTTTGTCTATTAAAAATATTTCCAACTCTCTCAGCTTTGTATGGAAACGTTTATGAAAACGGGATGTTACAGTTGCCACATCAATCATTATGTTCAATCTTTGTAAGACATCTAAATAATTGTTATGAGAGTACAACCACTTGTTAAAACTCCCATTTTCCATGAATTCCATTATTAGATATTTGAAATGATCATTTGAGCAACTACTAATGATTTTAATGAGATTGCGATGGCGTAAATGGCACATGGTAGAACATTCAACATCAAAACTTCTTGATGATTGTTCCATGTCTAAGTTAAACACTTTGACAGCAACTATCTTTTCATTTGTAAGAATTGTTGTGTATACTGATCGAAAACTTTTGGAACCAATAAGATTACTCTGATCAAATCCATTTGTTCCTCGTAGAAGCTCATAATAGGATATCTTGGTTGGTGTATCTAAATTTATTAAATCCCTCTTTGTTGAATCATCATCATCATCTCTCTTATTCTTTAGAAAGACAATGACTGAAACAACCAAAATGGCAACTATGATAGGCAATGAGAATTTTATCATCAGCATCACTTTATTTTATATGTGCTTTTTTTCCTTTCCAACGTGGTTGGACTTGTAGTTGGGATTTCCCACAAAGATCTTTATTCATCCTAAAAGATTTAGCAGTAAAATTTTGAAAAAGGCCACCATTTGGAATTTCTCCATGCAATAAATTGTAGGAAAGATTGATGTATTTAAGATGGAGTAATGACTCTAAGGACTTTGGAATCATGCCAGACAAATAATTATGGGAAAGATCCAGGTACTCCATGCTTACCATGCCATTAAGCGATTCAAGAATGGGCCCTTCTAATTTGTTTTCAGCTAAAGATGGGGTTTGCAAAGTTTGCAAGCCACCCATAGTTGTAGGAAGGCTTCCTGAAATTTGATTTCTTGACAAGTTTAATAGCATAATTGCCCTCAAGTTTGAAACCTATAGTGAAATTATTCCACTCAGTGCATTGGAAGATATGTCTAAAACTAAGATATCCTTGAGACTCCATAGAGAAGAGGGTATATGAGACATCAATTTGTTAGAACTAAAGTCTAACTTCCGCAAAGAAGTATTCCAAAGGCATTCTGGAACCACTCCTGACAGCATATTGTTGGCAAGATATAGCTCACTTAGACTATTAAGTTGGCAAAGTTCCTTTATAATGAACCCTTCCAATATGTTATTGCTAAGTCTTAAACCCTGAAGACTATGTAATTTGTTAATTGTATGAGGAATCAACCAACTCAAAAGATTGTCATGCAAATATAGTTCCATCAAGTTTGTTAAATTTCCAAGCACATTGCGTGTAGCTCCATTAAATTTATTCGATGACAATCTTAATGTAATGAGTTTTGAAGCATTTGATATGCTTCTTGGAATTTTTCCAGTTAGTCCATTTTCCTCCAACCTTAACTCCTTCAAGTTGGGAAAGCCAATTCCTAAATATGATGGGAGAATGCCAGAGAGGGAATTACCAGCAAGGCTCAAGGTTGTCAATGTTGAAATGTTGAAAATGTTGGACAGAATAGGTCCTTTCAAATTATTATCGGTCAAGTCTAAGACATTAAGTTTATCAAATTTTCCTATGCCTTTGGGTACAAAACCTAAACAGAATAAAAAAGTTGATGGAAACCACAATTTTCATATACAAAGAATATAGACAAATAAACTTATTTTTGTTGAAGTCTTTGTGAAATTTGTAAAGCAAAAATGTTAGAGAAATCATAAACTACCCATAAGATGCCATGGTTATTGAAGATTTGTGTAACATCCCAAATTCCACGTTCGAAAATCGTGTCGGTCGACACTTAGTTTTAAGAAAATCAATAGAGTTTGAGATGCTACAGCTTAAAATACTTCTGAAATGGATAGCATGCGCTAAGATTAGGACAATGAGTATCTGATATAGAATGCTCAGACATATGATGATGTCTTGACATAAGCTGATATATTAAATATCTCGAAGGAATATTCATGTGATACAAGTTACAAAGATTAAATATAGTCTCTAATAAAGAAAGTCTTAAACTAGACCTATGGCTTGGAACCTAATATTAGTTATTCAGTTCATTTGGCCAGGTCCGTGTTCAACCTAATGGGAGTCTCACCAACTCTATGGCGACTTATGACAACCCACCGATGAACCCTTCCTTAGTTTAAGCACCAAATGGTTCGAAATAACTTTATTAGATTCATGCCAGAAACTAATTCCTAATAACTTCTACCGACCTTCGTCTTTGACCACTGCCTCTTCACGGCTCTATCCACCGGCACCTTCTCTATTCCGGTTTCTTCCCTGTACTATTCATTAAGACTGAGGTCCAATGCCCATTGGACCTCAGGTAAAGGTTAACCTCATGTTTACATACACAATATATGGATGACATATACCACAACATCAACAGCACAAACAAATGAATTATCACAACCAATGCATATGTATCGCTCCCAGCATGCAACCATATCGCTCCCAGCATATAGACATATCGCTCCCAGCATACAGACACCCTCTAACCTTTATATGCACTTCACAGTATAAATACTCTATACATACAGCACACATACCACATATATGCATATCATAAATATCAGAGTTAGTGTTACAGTACGCGAACGTACCTTCGTTGACGAATTTTGGGTACACTCTGTCGGTCAGAATGCATTCACAGTTATCCTATAAGGGTAATATTGTAATACCCTAAAATTTGACTTAGGGTAAATATCATAAATTGGTAGAATATACCTATTGAAAATAGGTGAATATGAGGTCTCAAACACCTTGTATTGAATTTACCTTATTATTAGGGCAATTTCTCCTAAGAATAAATAATTTCCAAATAGGTCCCTGAAATATTTATGGGTTATAAAATACCCTGAAAATATTATAAAGAGACAAATAAATATTTATTTGAAAAAGGGAAGAATATTGTCCCTAATTTAGGTAATTTATTAAATTATTACCTTGGAAAAATTAAAGGAGAAAAATCAAAAAGTATTAGGGGACCATATTGGACCCCATGATTTTTAATATTTTGCATAATGCATAAATTATCAATTTCAATAAAATAGTTGTCAGAAAATAATTAATCTTAATTAAGAAAATTATTAACAATTAGTAAGTGATTAAATAAGTAATTAATTGTTGATTGTTTAAACATAAATAAAAGGGGAATATCCAAAGTTAATTATATGAAACCCCTAATTTGATATTAATGACCAATGGAGGGTCAAAGTTGGCATAAAGAGTGTTGTTAATTAATTTAGCATAATTAAGAGGTATATTAAGTAAATTACAATTATCCTTAATAGAATAAGCTTGCACTAATTGAGATTAGTTGCACAATTCTTCAAGATGATTAGAGACAAATTAAAAGAGGGCTAATTATACTAAGCCAAAGAGAATGAAATAATATCTTAAGTAATTAAGTCTAAATCTTCATATAATTGAGTTAGCTAATGGCAAAATATAATTAAGGAGCATGTAAACACTTGATTAACATGATAATTAAGAATTGCTAATTAGTGTTGAAAAGTCAACAATTACACCTAAGCCTTGATTATGTCATCAAGATGACATCACAAGAGCACATGTGTGTGTTGTGAGTGTGTGTGTGTAGTGGATGAAAGAGAAAAGATGAATCTAAGAAAAGGGGGGAGGTAGCATTTTTGTAAGAGGTGTAAGGGCAAGATTAAGACTTCTTTACTAAGTTTAAATCCAATTGTTAGAATGGAATTAAAGTTGCTAGGAAGTTAACCAATGATTGGCTATAAATAGAGAGCTCTCCTCTCTTCATTCTTCACACCAAACTCATACCAAAGATTTGAGAGTTTAAGAGGAGAGTGAAGCAAGAAGGAGGAAGGAGTTCAAGAGTCTTCAAGAGGTAAGCTCTAGTTCTTAAGTTCTAGTTTTTAGTTTTTATAAGTTCTGAGTATAAATGCTAGTTTAATCTAGAAAATTAGAGAACAAATTCCTACACTTGTTCTTAGGCCTTATTGCATTGAAAAATGCCTGAAGAGGTAAAAACATGGTGGGAAATAATTTTTGGAAGTCCTTGGATTAAGATTGTGAAAGTTGTAGAATTTTCGGTTCTTAAATCTTAGACAGGCAGCGAAAAAGATGCTATGATTTTATCTAACAAATGAAGTTATAAAATTATGAAATTTTCCAGAAAGAAAGTAGACATGTAGGGCTTTCCAAACATATAAAATATGCAACATTTTGATCTCTGGTCAAGGAGATATGAATTTTTGAAGTTAAGCCATTTTTACTGGAATAAAATCTGGGCAATGTTGAGAAAAGTTAAAACTGGTAATGACTCACTAATTCTGGGTGAAAATGAATATTTTTCCTCAAAAATAGAAATCCTAAGGGTTCCGGGGAATTTTACGGATCCTCATTTTGATTTTTTGTAGAATTAGTTATGATTTTTCAAAGTTACCAAAAAATCTACCCAGAAAACTCTGCACTACGTTTTTAAATAAATGTAAGGGCAAAGTTATAAATAACAAATCCACCAAGGGTAGATGGGTAAATAGAGGTGGAAGTATATCTTAGGATATTATTCTAAGTGATATGGTGATATATTAGGATATCCGGGAGGTCCAGGGCCAGATCCAAAGGTCGGACGTTTGACAGTTACCCGGTGAAAGGTACGGACGCGTACTGTAACTCTAACTCTTATGCTACTTGTATACTCTATATGTGATGTGATGATTCATATAGTCGTGGACAAGACTGGATCTTTGGTCATGCACCGTGATTAAGACTCTGTCTTAAGTCGTTGTTTATACATTCAGCTATTATGTGAAAACAGGTTATAGTCTTGGTAATGCCGTATGGATGTTTTCCTAGCGCTGAGGACACACTCCAGGGCGTGGCACTGGTTTATGTGCAAACTATGTAGACCTTACATAGGCTGTGTGTTATGTAGAGGTATTGTTGTGATATGAACTATGACATGTGTTGTGTGCTATGTATAGTTATATGTTGAATTGTAAATGAATATCTGTCATACATATACTGTTATAAATCACAATTTGCATACTCTCTTCCCTAAACTCTTATATTTCCAGTATACATATTTAGATAACAGATTACTGTCATAGAACAGATTTCAATTAGTTGCGAAAAGATTTTTTAAAGTTGATAAAGTTTTATCAAACACCCAATTCACCCCCCCTCTTGGGTGATAGCCAGGTCCAACATACTGGTGCAGATGTGAACTTCCTCTTCAATTCTTAAAAAGCAGTTTCACACTTGTCTGTCCAAATGAAAGGTTAATCCTTCCTGGTCAACTTAGTAAGCGGCATTGCTAACTCAGAAAATCCTTATATGAACCTTTTATAGTATCCAACTAATCCCAAGAAACTTTTCTTAGTTCTCTATGTGTTTTGATGATAACTGACAATTGTAAACCCAAGTTAAAGTTTGTCTTTGAAAAGTTGAAAAACTTACTATCAAAGGAAAACTCGAGTTTTGGTTAGAAAACTTAAGTTTGGACTTGATAGAGAGCAACTTCAGTTTTATAAACTTAGACAAACTCGAGTCAAGATTTGGAAACTTAAGTTTAGATCATACAGAGAACTCCTAAGTTTTTCAAGACAAAGCAAACTAGAGTTTAATTTAATAAACTCAAGTTTGACAAGACAGAAGAAGTCTAAGTTTTCTAAGTTTTGTTGGAAACTCGAGTTAATGTTTTTGTCAACTCGAGTTTACAACAGACAGAAAACTATGTTATCCTAAGCTTGAGAAAACTCGAGTCATGCTTTTGAAAACTCCAGTTTACGTTTGCTAAAATGTTTCACAAAGTTTTTTCTTTTGAGGAAACTCGAGTTTAGTTCTAACAAACTCGAGTTTAAGACTCACAGAGAGCATCTCTATATTTCTAAAGATTTGGAAACTCCAGTTTTCTATTGTAAACTCCAATTTGATCAATTTAGAAAGTTTTCCAGTTTTCCTAAGTTTTGTGGGAACTCGAGTTTAACTTTGTAAACTCGAGTTTATGTCATACAGAGAGCTTCGCTAAATTTAAACTTTTGAAAACTCCAATTTAAAATGAAAACTCTAATTTTGAGCTTTTGGACTTAAAATATGTTTTTCACTATGAATGTCCAAAACTCGAGTTAGTCACTTAATGACTTGAGTTTAGGTTTTGTTCAAAACCTGTTTCAGAGATCAAATCGCGATATTCTTCTCTGTGTGAAGAAAACTCTAATTAGTTTTCTGAAACTCGAGTTTAGGTTTCTAAAGTAAAATTCAAACTCCAGTATTGATGAACTGACTCGAGTTTGTAATTCAAAATTCAAAATTTAAATTGTATGAATCTGTGAAATCTTTGCCATTGAACTATATACTTCTTATCATCACTCATTACTATTCTTAAATATGTTAAACAAGTTTGTTTAGTGAGTTACAGATGATTTACAGAGTATAAAATTGAAGATTCAGTCAAAAGTCATAAAAAATGTCAGAACATTTATTGCAAAGTACATATAGCTTGCAATCTTTTGGACAATCATCCTCTGCATGATGCAAAAGAATTAATGTATTTCTTTCCTAATCTAGCTTCTGCTATTCCAACAGATTTATCTCAAGGAAGTCAACCATAAAACTCTGAGCTCCTAGTTCAGCTAAAGAGTAGAGAGAGAAGAAGACCAAAGTTGAGCTAATCCTTCATTAACATCTACAACAGTCAGATTGAAGATTACAACGGTCATTTAATGCTCTTGATATATATAGAGCAAAATTGAAGTCTTCCCAACAACTAAGGAACAAAAAAACTGAAAACGAACTGTATTCAAGTTTACTAACTACTCTTTCAGTTTTTAGTTGAAAAGTATCTTTTGATACATTTTACTTCAATGTTTATCTATATCCACTCTTAGAGAGAGTTCATTGATTGTAAAATCATTTATTGTAAAGTATCTCAAGTCTGGGGACTTAGAGATTGAGATATTGATTGCAACTTGTAAAAGGAAATGAGTTTTAGTGAGAGAATTACTCTTGAGTTAAAGAATGTGTAATCAATTGAGATAGTGAAAAATCCCAGAGAGTTTGGGGACTGGACCTAGGTCAAAGGTTGGATCGAACTAGTATAAATTCCTTGTGTCTTGCTTTTATTCCCTATACTCTGAGTAGCTTTATTTTTAGTATTCAAAAACAGAGCAATTTGAAAAGAATTTTAAAATCCTCAATTCACCTCCTCTTGGTGATTTGCTCTACTTTCAACTATGAAGTTTGTTCTTATTTTATTTTTGTGGTAGGATCCGATCCAAAGGGGCATGTTATAAAAGAGGATGTTACGTTGTTGGATGAGAATCAGATGAAGGTGGTGAATATTGGGCATGTATATTGATTTAAGTGTTGTATTTGTAACTCATTGTATTTGTAAGCTAGGTAAGTTATATATCTTATTGTATAAATTAATTTAGGTGTTGTAGTCATAGTTATAATCATTAATTAAGAGGCCACATAACTCATGGTCAATAATATTTGTATTATGTTTTTTCCCAATTCAATTTATTCATAATTGTTCATAGCTTGTAGCTTAAAGTATAGCCTTTTATGTGCTGGATTGGGTGGTGGATTTGTGTATATATAATCAAGAAGAATAGAACAAGGAAAAAATTCAGGAAAATTTAGACCGCAAATAAAAACGCCGGTCTTAAAAGTTAAACTTTTAAGACCGGATATATTTGGATGTACTTATATGCTCGGTCTTAAAGGTCAGGTGAACATATTTGATATTAGTGTTGTGATGCCTAGCCTTTGGGGCCTTTATTCATCAGAGTTGTAGCGGATACAGGCATCGAGAAGATTTGGAAGACTTAATTGCGGAATAAAAGTTTCTGAAATAATTTAGTTTGAAAACATGAGGATAAATTTTTTGCGACTTAAGTCTATCCGATTGTCGAATATTAATACAGTAATCCAAATTCGACGAATGATAAACGATCTATCTACTCGTATTTTCCAAAAAGTTTCATTTACTTTTTAGGCATCTCCTCCCAAAAGTTCCTTCTGCTGTAAGCGTTACAGTTATATCTTTCCTCTTGATCCCGATCCATCACTTGTCTCTTTCATGCGATCTGGAGTTCCAATGAATGAACTCCAGGGTAACAATTAATCTCATGCACATGTATGAAAGCATAAATGATAGAATAGCACATGTTAAAAGCATGGAAGCATTTACAATAACTGTGACTGCAGTTGATGGCCAAAGACTACAGCCCTTATCTAGGACATGTAGCCCCATGAGACCACAACCTCAAATCCATAGCTAGGAAAAACACATAACAAGTAAATAAACTAGCATACATGATCAGCTAATTAATGCATAAACACTTACACACATGCTTACAAGATTAGAGTTACCCACCTCAACCTTGCCTTATCTCTTGACTGAAGTTGTTGGGATCAGAAAAGTGTCAAGGTCTGCCCAAGAATGTTTATCTTCGCCGTTAGTCACTTACTCGAATTGCAAGGAAATTAATTACGCCAATTAGTTTAGAGGATTAAATAATAATTATTAATCCCTTAAATTTCCCTAAAAACAATAATTTTTTTTTATTATTATTATTATTATTATTATTATTATTATTATTATTATTATTAATCCTAAAAATAATAATAATTCCTCATTTATTTATTTAACTATTGCTCCACCATTAATTTAAACTCCCAAGTGTTATCTTTCTCCCTTAACTTAGTAATTTAATAGGGAATCAATTAGAGTTAACAAATAATAATCATCATTTAAAAATATAATTAAATGTATTTATTTAATGATTCTCATGGTTTTCTTTTAAGGCCTTGATCAATACCATTATTACATAATTTATGCTCCATGTAAATTTTGAGTTAAGCACATTTATATAAGAAAAATGCATTTTACCAATTAATTCCCAAAAATCACATTAACATAAATTTCATAAATGTAAATCTAGTTGGATATAATTAGTTTTGATTATGTCTTATATAGATATCTCTATTAAGAGCAAAAAGATTGAGTAATATGTTTATCTTCTTGATTGATTAATTCTTCTTGAATTTTAATGTAGAATCAATGATGTGAAGCTTATTTATGAAAATTGATAAAAAAACAAAAGAAGATCAAGAAGGTTGAGGATGTAGATGAGGATAAAGAAAAGGAAGAGAAGAAAAAGAAGAAAGAAAGATCAGCCCAAAACATATTATTGTAAAGAATGACCAAGTGAAGAGAAGAAAAAAAAAAGATCTTGTCAAAAAGAATGAGAAAAATCAATATTCAATGTCTTAGATTGATTCTATAAGTCTTCACTATCAATTGGAGGTTGGATGGGTCATTTCAGAGCTAAAGACAGTGAAAATCGAGTTCTGGAAGTGAATACTCGAGTTTCCAGGTCAAAACTCGAGTATACAAGCTTACTGTAGAAATTGGCTTCTTGATGAGAAAACTGTGGTTTTGAAAACTAGAGTTTGGAAAACTAAGGTTTGGGAGTCAACTCGAGTTACTAAGTCAAAATTTGGGCAATGAAGGTCAAAACTCGAGTATGAGAGTCAATACTCGAGTATGGAACTTCAAAATTCGAATATCGGGTGTTTTCAGCTTCTCTGACACTTCTGAACCCGACAAAACTCGAGTTTGTAAATGAAAACTCGAGTTTCCAGCTCCTTCAGCAACTCTGTTCACCTCTGTTTCACATACAACTTTAGGCGAAGTCTGGTAATTCGATGATATCTCCTGGACCAGACATCGGATTGATGTGAAATCAAATTTGGCTGAAACTATACATCCAATGCGTCATCTTGATAAAGTTTCAAGTCTAAATAAGATCAGATCAAAGAGCTTTGAATTTCTAAAGTTGGATCAAATATTCACGCCACACATCAGACCAAGCTTCAATGTTTTGAGTGTAACTCATAATCTACAAATCGGAATGAGCTGAAATCAGTGGCATTGGAAAGAAGACACATAAGGATTTTCATCAATACTTGGTTCAACAAAAATGAAGATCAGACCAGAGAGATATGCCCCTCGAAAGTTGACTGACAATTCAGACAATGCAAAAAACGCTGGTCAAGAAGAAGTCTTCATTCATCAGATCTTAATGGACAGATCACGAGTTTGGATCTAAATTTGTTGCATTTTGAAGAAGACTCAAAGAGCTATATGGGGATGAGTAGTTTGCTAATTTAGAAGCTATGTCAATACAAAAAGCGACCAAGGGCCAGAACAAGTCGAAAACTCGAGTTTATAAGTGAAAACTCGAGTATAGCTCAGACAAAGAGCTATGAACGTTAAAAGATCCTCAATACTCGAGTATGGGAAGCAAAAATCGAGTATAGGATATTGAGGTGAATCTGAAGAATTGAGATAAGCTCAATACCGTAGTATTGAAGTCAAAACTCGAGTTTACACCGGAACTTCAGAAAAATCAAAGATGCGAAAATCTTGAATCTGATCAAGAACATCTAGAACCTTACCCAAATGATTTGTATCACTTCTTGATATCATTTAAATTATTTGTGGACATATTTCAGATGATCAAACGAAGGATTTTCTGAAGAACCGAAATGTTGAGCTGTCAAGTTCCAAAAAGCAAAATAACGGCTAGTTTCCAACTGCTCCATTCTCAAACGGTTCTGATTCCAACGGCTCTTTTCTCCAACGTTCAGAACATCTTCACCTATAAATAGAACAAGATTCAAAACGCAAGAGGGTGGAGGAGTGAGCTTACACAGTCATAATTGTTGGATCTGGCTATCACCCAAGAGGGGGGTGAATTAGGTGTTTGATAGAACTTTAGGAACTTTTAAAAAACTTTTCGCAACTTATAAATCAACAGTTAGATATTCAAATATAGGCATGTACTGGAAATGTAAAAGATAAGGGAAGAAAGTATGAAAACTGTGATTTATCCTGGTTCAGTCCAATCCTTGACCTACGTCCAGTCCCCAAGCTTCACTTGAGATTTTCAATCCATTATTTGCTTTGAGCTTGATTACACATTCTACACTTGAAGTAATCCTCTCACTAGGATTCACTCCCCCTTACAAACTGTAATCAATTCACTTGCTTGATTATACACTTTGTACTCGAAGTAACCCTCTCACTAGGATTCACTCCCCTTACAAGTTGTAATCACAACAAAGTATTTCCCACTCAAGATCACCCAATCTTGAGTATCTCTCAAATAAACTGATTCATAATGAATCTTCTCTCTCAGAAGTGAATGAATAAACACTGAAGCTCAATTACAAATCATTTCACTCTCAATGATAAGCTATGTAGGCATTGAGAACAAAGAGTAAATGATGTGAAAATCAGAGTATTAGCATGTTGAAGGTGTGGGCTTGTGTCTCTGCGTTTTTCTGTACATGGAGCCTTCAAGTCTTCAAGTATTTATGCTAGTTGTAGCTTGTGAAGGTTGCAAATCCATTCAGACTTTGATTCACTTGAAAATCTAGTTGTTATGACCATATCTGTCAGATATAGCTGTTGGGAATAATTCAGAATTGAATATTTGAATGTTGGCTCTTCAAGAATGTCTCCTATGTGGTCATGTTTGATGTTGTTTAGCAACTGTAGTTTGTAGGAGCCTTATTGTTTGTATTGAAGAATGGTTGGGCTTCTTTTTCAGAATGTAAACGTTGGAAATCCATTGAGAAAATTTCTGTTGAAAGTCCACTAAGAAATTTTTTGTTGCAAGTCCACCAAGAAAGTAGCTGTTGAATATTCTTGATTTATGCTTTTGGTTCTAACAATGGCTGACAATCCTTTGATAAACAATTAGAAGATAATACATCTTCTTTTACAGAATGGGCAACGTTTGGGCTTTTTTGTTTGTTTATTCCAAGTTGCAGACAGCTTCTGACATGTATGCTGGACACCATTTTGACTCTAGCATTTGAATCTGAACGTTTTTCATGTAATCCTTCGTTTGATGATCTGAAACTTACTAGAAAATTGATTAAATGAGATTAGGAACCAATAGTAATAGATAATATGAAGTCTATAAATCATTCAGAAAGTTTTCGTGGATCTGATCAAAGTGTTCCTAAAACAGAGCATCTTAGGCTTGAGTCTGTTTCTTTAGGCTTGAGTTTGTTCATGCAAACTTGAGTTTGTTTCTTTAGGCTTGAGTTTGCTTCAGTTAAAAGATCTTTGAAAACTCTTGATCTACTATAGGCTTGAGTTTATAACTTTATGCTCGAGTTTCCTACCTTAAATAAGTCTTCGAAAGCTCTCTGTAAGTGACAAACTCGAGTTTGTAAATGTAGGCTCGAGTTTGAACATTTTGAAAAGCTTTGAGAAACTTTCTGTGTAAGCTAGGCTCGAGTTTATATGTCCAGGCTCGAGTTTGATCGAATTGGAAATCTCTGATAGCTCTCTGTCTGAGCTAGGCTCGAGTCTATTAGTTTTAGGCTTGAGTTTGTCGAATATCAAATCGTGAATAGCTCTCTGTCTGAGTCAAACTCGAGTTTATAAGTGATAGACTCGAGTTTGTGACATCCTGAATTTTTTAGTCAACTTCCAAAGGCCATATCTCCCTAATCTGAACTCCGTTTTAGTTTAATTAAGTATCGATGGAAAGCTCTATGAGTCTACTTTCATATGCCACCGATTTCATCTCATTTTAATGTGTAGATTGTGAGATATCCTCAAATTACTGAACCTTGGTCTGCTGAGTGACGTTAACAGATGGGTCAACTTTAAAAATTCATAGCTCTCTCATCTAATCTTCTTTGGGGATGAAACTTTGTCAAGATGACGCGTTGGATGTCTAGTTTCAGCCAAATTTGATTTCACCTCAATACGATTCCTGGTTTGGGAGATATCATCTTATTACCAGAGGTCGCTCAGCTGGAATGCAAAACAGAGATGGACAAAGTTGCTGGAATCCAATCAGGCTCGAGCCTGTAAGTATAGGCTCGAGTTTGCTCGGGCCAAAAGAGCCAGAATCGCTAGAAAACATTTAGGCTCGAGTTTGTTCACACCAGGCTCGAGTTTACATGTTTAGGCTCGAGTTTGCTCGTACTAGAAGAGCCAGAATTGCTGGAAAACTCCAGGCTTGAGTCTATAAGTGACAGGCTCAAGTTTGTTCACACCAGACTCGAGTTTAGAAGTGACAGACTCGAGTTTGTACATCCAGAAAATGATATTTGCTTGTTTTAACTCCGAATCGAGTCATTCCAACTTCCATTTGATCGTGGAGACTTCAAGAATCAATCTTAGAACTTGTATAATGAATTTTCTCAGGCTATTCATCAAGTTCTTCTTTCTTTCTTCTCTCTTCTTGATTATTTTCCATGAATCAATTTTTTCTTTCTTCTCTTCTCTTGTTCTTTCTCTACATGAACAAATGTTTTTCTTTCTTTCTTCTCTCTTCTTAATTAAAATCAATTCTTTCTTTCTTCTCTTCTCTTATTCTTTCTCCACATGAACAAATCTACATTAAATGTAGAAATTAGACAATGTATATTATATAAACTTTTTGTTCTTTACTAATGGCATCTATATGAGACATCATCAAAACTAATCATAACCAACAATAATGCCGAAATTCTTAATCATCTTCTAACTCTGTTTTTCAAGCTTTCTTGGTTTATCTTTTAGAGTGTGAAATGACTTGTAAATGCACTTCAGTGTTTATCATAATCACTTCTTAGAGAGAAGATACACTATAAACAGTCTATTTCTTGTGAGATACTCAAGGTTGGGTGACCTTGAGTGGAGAAATTGGATGTATCCCTTGGGTTGTGAGGGAGAGTCTCTGTGAGAGATTGTAAAGGCTACACAAGTGTTTGGACAAACTTGTGGGGTGTAGAGGCTTGTCTCTTATGCCTGATTAAACAAGGAGAGTGTAAAGGCTTGTCTCTTGTGCCTGGTTAAACAAGGAGAATGGTGAAAATCTCAAGTGGAGCTTAAGGACTGGATGTAGGTCAAGGTTGGACTGAACCAGTATAAATATGAGTTTGCAATTCTCTTCCCTTAACTCTTAACTTCCAACATACATGTTTGAATGATTGTTTATAGATTTATTACTCTTTATTATTATTCAAACTGATTTTACTGAATTGCGAAAAGATTTCTAAGTTTTCATAAAGTTTTTATCTTCATCCAATTCACCCCCTCTTGGGTTCAGCTATGTATTTCAAATCTGAATATAACTCCATAACATATACTTATTTTTATTTTTAGTTACGTATACACTTAAAAATAATTGGACTCCATAACATGTATACATATATAAATCTCAACCTATTTCTTTAAACTCTTTGTTCCTTAATTTTAATACTAATCACTACACTTCTTTTCCTTTGTTCCTTAATTTTAATACTTTTGGCTCTTCCATATACTTATATACTTACTACACACACACACAGGCCCACATATATATTCATCACACTTCTTTTCCTTTCTCTGTAATACCCGGAAAATAAAAATAATTATCTTGAATATTATATTCCCAGAGATAATACCTATTTCAAATAGGTGAATATGGGGTCTTAAATTTTTGTATTGTCTTTATTTTTGTTTATAGGAAATTTTTCTTAGAATTTAGGAGTATAAAAAAATTAATTTAGGTTGTTGATATAAAAACCAATACTTTAGGGATTAAATTAGGACTTAACTCATTTATTCCTAATTTAACTTCATGAGACAAAGTCTCTCTAAGTAAGAATAAATAAATTATGCAAATAAGTGAGGAAATTAAATTATTTTAACTTTAAATTCTAAAAACTAAGGGAGCCAATGAGGGAATTTCTTTCTTAAACATATGAGAACATTAGAAACAAAATTTTATAATTAATATTAGGGGAGGGGGACGGTTTTTAGAGGAGAAAAAGGGGAAGAAGAAGATAGTCAACATGTGTAGATATGCTTGTCTTGGTGACCAAGAAAGAAATTAAATAAATAGAATTAGAGGAAAACCTATAGAACTTAAATCATAACTTAAGATATTGAAGTTAAATGTTCGAAATAAATACATATTTGAGATCAGTGAATTATAAGCTTCAACTTGGCTATTCCCAAAGATATTTTCGGTTACCTTTAAGATTCATACCTAAGTGTTTTGGGAATTAAAAATCACCATAAATCTAATCATAAAATTAGGATTCCAAAAGTGAAATTAGATTTTGAATTTAAACACCAACTTACACCTAACTAAATTAGGATTTGGGTTAATTAGACTAACTAAATGGGGAAGGAGTTGTTCTTGGGGACCAAACAACAAAATTCTAGAAGGAAAAGGGTGAAAATTTCGGCCAAGAAGGGTTGGAGGGGCAAGATCATTTCTTTCTCTCCAAGTAATGATCCAAGAGCCAAGATCAAGCAAAAGTTGCAAGATGTTTAACCTCCATTTGCCTATAAATAGAGGGTCTTTGTTAGCAAATCCTCCACACCAATTTCCCTTGCCTTGGCCGAAATATAGGGAGGAAGAGAGAGTGAGTAGCTGCTGGAGAAAGGAAGGCAAGAAGTCTTCAAGAGGTAAGGAAGTTCTTAGCTTCCAAGTTTAAGTTCTTAGTTTATGAAGTAGAAATGCTAGGAATGTTATTTTGATCATCAAACTTCCAATTCCAGTTTTATTTTCATGTTTTTATGGTTTCCAATAGATTTATTTCAAAAATTTGATGAAGAAGAAGTTATAGCAAAATTTTTGGAAGATTATGATCAAAATAGCGAAGCTCTGGCGAAATTTCAGCAAATAAGAACTTCTGGAGTCAGTAGTAAAAATGCTAGTATATTATGACAAAGATGATGTTCTAAAATTCTGGGAAAATTTATGATGAAAGTAGACATTCAGGGCTTTCCAAATATATAAAGAGTGTATGATTTGAAGCTCTGTGTAAAAAGATAAAAATCCCAGAAGTTAAGCTACAATTTCTGAGCGAAATTCTGGGCAGCAGTTTGAATTCTGGAAACTGGAAATTATCAATGAGTTCTGGGTAAGTTCCAGTATTTTTCCTTGAAATTAGACATCTCAAGGATTCCGAGAAATTTTACGGATCCTCTTTTTGATTTTTCTGGAATTAGTTATGATTTTTTAAAGTTAGGCGAAATTCTGCCCAGAAATTCTGCACCAGCGTTTTTTCCGAAAATTATGTGGAAATAAATGAAAATAAATCCTTCAAGGGTAAAAATGTCAAGTATGACCAAGGTGTCTCTTGAAATATTGTTTGAGAAGTAATTGAGACAATATCACCCTTTTAGGATAGACTGTGCACGCGTACAGTCAACGAACGTACCCAACGACCCGTTAAACTCAGGTACGAACGCGTATTATAACATTAACGCTTATGGTTATGGTTTGGTTATATATGATAGTTGTTTTCACATGATGATACTCTGTTTTGAAAATTTGCTCATGAATGTTGAATTGTATACGGGTTATAGTCTTGATAACACCGTTGAGTTTTCCTAGCGCTGAGGACACGGTGGGTCGTAGTGGTACTGGTTATGTGCAGACTGGGATAACATACATATTGCAGTGGCTGTGTTATGTTATTGCCTTACATGTGGATATTTGTTTTGAAACTGTGATTATGTTGTATATCTGTGATAACTGTCATATACTGTTTACATAAGCATGAGGTTAACCGTTACCTGAGGTTCAATGGGAATTGAACCTCAGCCCCTGCCATAGCTTCAGGATCCCGGGAAGTGATCGAGGACAAGGGTAAGAAGCCGGTATTAGGACCCTACGAAGGCATCATCTTTTTGGGATACTGATGTTAGAAGTATCAATTTTGGATGACTGTATTAGCTAACATTCAGATAGATATACTACATACAATGTTATTCAGTTACTCTTTGTTTATATAAAATATTTTCAACTCTTAGCTCTAGAAATGTTTATGAAAAACAGGATGTTACATTCTCACTGCATAACCACACACATCACAGCGACAATATAATATATATATATGTATGTGTGTGTGTGTGTAGGCCCACATTTCCTTCATTTTCAGCAACTTAAGCTTGGTTTCCAGATGCTTTGTTGTCTTAGACAGTATTTCGTGGGTATAAATGACAACAAATAAAGTTTCTGCTCACTATCCCATTTCCACGGTACATATATATACATTAACACATCCAACTTTAATATACATACCCATTGTGCATCATTTTTTTTTCTCTCTTTCTCTTTTATTCGGCATATGACAGCAAAACATTCATTTTTGTAATATAGATTTAGTGAAACCGCACCCTTTTCCCTCCTGAAAGCTTTCGGCCACACCTATATATATTTATTCAGCATGATTTCATTCTTGTTCAGCCACGTTTTTAGTTTTCATTCATCCTTTCGGCAAGCTTATGACAACAACTAATATATATTTATCTATATATGATCATTCCTGGTCCAAGCTACGGCATAAAACACAGCAAACACAAAATGAGATGTTAACCTTCGTTTTCCAAGCTTAAATGTTGCAAGTAACTTGTTGATCCTCCTTTGTTTTACCGATGCAAAACAGAGACAAATCTTGCTTCAGTTTACTCTCTCAACTCGCACTCCCTTCTTAGTCTCACTCTCTCTTTCTGTCTCTCACTCACTCCTCTTCTCAGTCTTTGTTTTCTGTTTCTTTCTTTCTGGTTTTATGCAGAACTGAATGAGAATGAAAGGCTTATATAAGGACCTTCAGTCCAGTTTGAAATGAAGCATGAACCAGAGGACAATAACGCAGGGCTCAAGAATGATGGAGGAGTACGGTTTATAATCTTCTGTGCTTGCGTGTTGAATGAATTCTGCTGATCTTTTTTTTTCTCTTTTCTGCTGTGTTCTCTGCCTGAAGCCGAAATCAACGGCGGATCTTTGAAGGGACAAGGCCCCCCCCCCCCCCAAAAAAAAGATGTTTAAATTTTTTTTAAGAGTTTAATATATATATATATATATATATATATATATATATATATATATATTAAACATTTTTCCATCTTTTTTTTCATTCTCTATTTCAAACACGCATCCTTCATCTCTCTTGGTTCCTTCGTTCTGCTCTGTGCCTCTGTTTGCTTTCAGTCTCCATCGCGCCGTCACACGGACAAGCAACGGCACACGCTTCCTCGGTTTTTCTTCCTCCATGGCTCCAACTGTGCTCTCCAGTCTCTATCAACCCGCCACAAGACCACAAAGTTTCCCTCTCCTGCCAAGATGCCGAGACGCCGAGTCTAAAGCCGTTCTACATCTCCAAAACGTCATAAAAGTCGATCTCTGACCCCAAAACGATATCGCAAAACTGCAATTGAAAAACAGAGGAAAGAAGAAGAGAGGAAAAGATCTTCCATCTGTGCTTGATATGCTGAAACATCCAGGAAGGTATTTTCATTTTCCTTTGATTTGCATCTTATCGTTGCTGAAATATGATTTTTTTTTTAATCCTTTGAGTCAAAATTTCCATGCGCTTGAATTCTTTATGTTGATTACCGAAATTTCCTTTGATTTGTATCTTGAAGTTGCTGAAATATTAATGCTTGAATTCTTTAATTTTTGATTACTGAAATCTTTTTCTTTCCTGATTTTGTAATGGTATGAAATTATATCCTATCTATCATATTATATGTCATGTTGCTTTAGTTGCAGCATGTTTGCCCATAATGCTCCAAAATTTAACATAAATTCCAGTTCAGCCTGAAATGTTTTGCTGCTCTATTCCATTTTTCCTTTTATATATGCATGTGTGTTTGATGCCATGTTACAACAGCTGCATTGAATGTGATTCTGAGGGATATTTGTCTGAAAATATCTATTATTGACCATACTTTTGAGTCTAATACATAACTTTCCATGGATTCAATCACACTGCTTCTCACAGTAAATTACTTGTTCTCACGAGTTATACTGAGGAGTTCATAAATGCAGTTAAATTCAATATACTACAAGCTTCTCGTACTGTTAGTAATGAACACATATAAATTCATACTTAGGCCAATTTTTTTTTTTTGGCCCCAAATTGGCCCAAATATGATTTTACTTTCTTTCTATATTTATATTTAGTATGATAGTAGTTAATTATATTGTTTAAATTGTTTATAGGTTATTTGGAACGTGATAAAATCTAAGAATAGCTCAATGATGAAGAATAAAACAATTGATTCATTTTTCAAGAGGAAAGCTAGTGATCACATAGAGGAAGATAACATAGCTTCTACATCTTTACCGGTTGAAAAGACTTGCCATGATGCTCTAAGATTTGAATATGAGGAACATTCTTCTAAAATTCCTAAGGTTACTTCCAATGAGTTTGATATTAGTTCCTTAGAGTGTGATCCGGGTAAATGCCCTCAAATATGGCAATATCATGTGAATCAAAGAGATGAAGTTCAAAGGGCTTATTTAAAATGGGGTTCATACCAGTGAAACTTCAATGTTATCCTCTTATAGGAAAGAATCATCCAAGAAGATTTCAATATAGTTGGTTTGGTATATTTCCTTCTTGGTTAGAGTACTCCCCTACCAGAAATGATGCTTATTGCTTACCATGTTTTCTTTTTACTAAACCAAGTGGTCGTCTTGGAGCAGATGTTTTTACTGTTAAAGGATTTCAAAAGTGGAAAAAAGTCCTTAGTGGAAAAAATTGTGCTTTCCTCAATCATATAGGAGAAGATCCTTGCTCACCACATAACAAAGCAATGAAGGCTTGTGAAGACTTGTTGAACCAACATAGGCATATCCAGAATGTCTTTAATGTACAAAGTTCAAATCAAATTTTAAAGAACCGACTACGTCTTAAGGCGTCTATTGATATAGTACGTTGGTTAACTTTTCAAGCATGTGCTTTTAGAGGTCATGACGAAACTTTGGAGCTTTTGACACTTAGCTCTCATTTGAATCCTAAAGATGCTTATAAAGCTTTCAACATTGACAATATTTGCACTCTTGTTGCAAAATACTATCCTACTGATTTTACTGAGCAAGAGAAGATAATTTTGAGGCCTCAACTTCAGCATTTTATTATTGATGCTTCTAGTCATCTAGATTTGAAGAATATACCAACTCTACCTGAATTATGTTGTGCTTTGATGAAAACATGGAAATCTAAGGTGTATTACTTAATTGATCGATTGATTTGCCTCTTATTAACTCTTCCAATTTCAACAGCTACCACAGAACGCTCATTTTCAGCAATGAAAATAATTAAGACAAGGTTGCGTAACAAGATGGAAGATGATTTTCTTGCAGATAATATGGTAATTCATATTGAAAGAGAAATAGCTGACACTTTCACTACTGATTCAATTATTGATGATTTCAAGTCATTAAAAGAGTAAAGAACATTACTATAAATGAAGGTAATTTTTAATTGTTTCCTTTAGTATTGTGTTTTATTAATTTTGTATTATAAATTACATTGTTAACTTTCAATATTTTGATATATTATATAACAGGTAATCTTCTGGAATTTCATGATATCTTCTTATTTTGTAATTGATATGACATTCATACTTGAGAAAGGTATGTTATCTTATAAATTAGAATTGTTAAAATACTTTTATTATAAATCTGAATATTTTAAACATGTTACGTGATCATAAAATTTGTTAATTAGATAATAGTATTCATTTCCCCCCCCCCAAATATTTTTCCCAAGTTCCGCCACTGGCCGAAATCCTCTTGGTTTGTTGTTGAGACGTTGTGATGAGGCTGGTCAAATGGTTCTACATGGGCTGAACTGAATGAGATGGCTGGAGTATTATATGGGTTGTAAGCAATGAATGAGAATGGGCTTAGATCTTTCGGCTATAATCTCCTGAAGCTGAAGTCATGATTTGTTGCTGAATTATATATGGTCTGCGTGATTCACTTCAACTTTTTTTTTTTGGTAAAAAAAAGTTTTTGAGGAGTTAGACACCAGTCCCCCACCAAGGCCAGGGCACGGCCCCGGGCTCTATGAGCAGTTACTGGGGACTTACGAGATCGCCTACCAAAGGAGTCCCAGCAATGGCAGGGGGGATTGAACCCACGACCCAAGGGTCTAGTCCTGGATCCCTTACCATCTGTGCCAACTCTCATTGGCCACTTCAGCGTTTGTAAGTTGGCAGAGATTGGAAAATGGCTATTGATATGGGCTGGAGGAGTAAAATAGATATGTGCCGTGGGGAAATCATATTGGGCTGCAATGCTTTTGCACATAATGGGCTTGATAAATCACCTCATGTAAATACTTATTCTCCCATAATTGAATTCTTTTCTTGATTGTTATTTCCCAAACATTACTTCTAAAATAATTAAGGCCAATTCTATAATTCTTTGGCCTAAATTATCTTTCAATAATATTCCTTACTCCCAGTCTTTTCCTTAAATAGATTTAAGGAAATTAGACCTTAATTTCCAACATTCTCTCTTACAATTATTTTCCATGATTTTATTTCCAAGGAAAATAAATTTCTAATTTCCCATAATTGTTTTAGGCCATAAATTACCCCTTCCAAATTTTCTTTGACTTTATTCTTTCCTTAATCAATTTATTTTGGCCATAAAATGTCATTTCCAAAATATTTAGACCAAAATTTATTTCCTAATGATTTCTTAATTTCAAAACCTCAATTTTAAAATTCCTAAAGGCCAAATTTCCATGATTAATTCTTAGTTCCCAAAAATCCAAAATTTGAGATGTTACAAGTGTGGTATTAAAAGTTGGTCTTTTAAGATCGATAGTTTAATACATCCGGTCTAAAAAGTTAATTTTTAAGACCGGATGTATTTACCATCCAGTTTTGAAAGTAAGTCTTTTAAGACCGCGTACAATTAATCGTCTGGTCTAACAAGCTGTTATTTTTTTAGAGTGCATTTATTTTTGTTTGGTCTTAAAATTCCGACCTTTTAAGAGCAGCCTATTTTTTGTCCGGTCTTAAAAATTGAGATTTAGGATCGAACAAAAAATATTTCAGTTCTATTTAGTACCACTTTTAAGACCTAATGTTATAAATTTCCAGTCTTAAAAGAGTATATTTAAGACCGGTTCAAGTCCGGTCTTAAAAGTATACTTTTAATACCGCCTGGAATAAGACCGATCACGAGTTCGGTCTTACGATGTCTTTTTTGTCCAGTCTTAAAAACATTTTTTGTACGCGTGAGGCCATGGGTTCAAACGGGAAGAGGTGCATTTTTAAGAGGAATTAAGAGATGCGGGCTTGTGGCCTCCTCAAGAGTTGACAAGTGGTTGTCACCAGCGATGAGGAGAAATTCAATGGTTTTTTGTAGTGTAATACAAAATACCATAAGCATTTAAGAAAACCCTCACAATCACTAGCATGGTGTCACCATCTTCATTCACTCTGCTTTCCTTTAGTCTCCTTGCATATGCTTACCTAATTCTCTACAAAATACTATAAATATTTATGATCTATAATTACTCTTATTAAGTTGAAGTTTTAATTATTTCTTATTTTTTATTATCCTTTCGATTAAAAATGATAAAGAGGATGATTATATATTTGTATTATATATTTTTAATAATCTAGGCTCAGTATCTAACTCATACCCATACATTTTAGTTTTTACAAGTTCAAAAAGAAGAAAAATATGATTCTACATATCCTCAAAAAGAATAAATAAATAAATGGGATTTCCTGGTCCCATCCTTGATCTAGGTCTTGTCTCATCCTGGTAGGAATAGGACATGACATGTAACAGTTTTGCTATCCCATACCCTTTTGCAAAACGGGACACATAATAGGCCTATCACGTCCTCGTCCCATCCCGTTAACACCCCTAATTTTTCCTTGTCTAAGCTTTCAATTTTTTCCCGTTAACGTTTTTAGTTTAATTTTATTTTTTACATAATAAGAGCTCACTAGTTGATGTTCAAAATCGCTAGTTGGGATTATGATATCTAATCTGATGATGGCCATTGGTTTGAAAATTAAAAGAGAGAAAATAAGGCAAGAGAAAGAAAAGAACATGGAAAAAATGATAAGGTAAAATGCTGAATTTTTTATTGTTGACCATCTCACATTTCTAAACATCAATTTAGCAATCCGAACTATAGGTTGAAATGGTTTGTTGAATTAGGTTCCTATAATTGCTCAAATTTTTATATTGGCGTATTGACAATCTACAACAAAGGCATTGGAGAATATTGTGAAATTTTTTATTAATTGTTTTCTTTTAGAATTCAAAACATAACAAGATAATGTTTCGTGTGAATGTTTAAGTTATTAATTTCTTTTAAATTGTATCATTTTATCTACAATATATTGAATTTTTAATCATATAAATATATTTTTTTATTTAATATTATTATCTTGTTATTATCAATTGTTATATTTCCTTTTGAAAAAAAAATTATTATATTCAAATATTAATTGTAAAAATAAATAAAAATAAATAATAAAAATAACCGTATGTAATTAAGAAAATAAATTCAATACATTATTTATCTACTTGGAGCATATATATATATATATAGCGTCTACATATATATAGTGGATAATAATTATCATAAAAGGTATTTTTTATAATAATGGAGATAAATACAAGAGACAATCAAAATGAGGTCGCAAGATATATAAAAAAAACTAAAAAAAAAGTCCCAACACAAAATTCTTGTAAAAAAATCCCAGTGAATGTAACTAATAACTCTCCATATTTTATATATTTAAGGAATATTTTGGAGATATTTGGAGAGTTATCTAAACAATTTTAAGAGATTTCTATGAGATTATATGATTATAAGATCAAATCAAATTGGTGCATCATTTGTGGGGTTTCAATTTAAAATAAAAGTTTTTGAGTTTAGGAAATAAATAATAGTAATTAGAAGTTAAAAAAAAAACAACAAATAACTATTATTATTATTATTCATTATTATTACTATTGCTTGCACAATCAGATCACGCTGGAGAATTGATGGAATGAATTGGGCTAATGAAATGCTTATTCAATTGGACTATGGATTGCAAGGAATGGGCCCACGGGTTGGATTGATCAATGAAAGAAAAGCCTAAAAGCAATTAAAAAGAGAAGAAAGAGACGGACAGGGAAAATGGAAGGAGGGCAGAGAATAATTAAAGGAAGAAATGACACCGTTTTGGGCTTAAGTATTGGATTGGAGATGGAAATTGGGCTCACACATATGAATTGATAAATGAATCAAAAACCTAAAGGCAATGAGGCAACACGCAGCTGGTGGCGGCAATCAATAAAAGGAGGGTCTGGACGAAAAAGAGAAGACGGCCGCGTGGGGAAAAAGAAAGAAAACAGAAAAGATGCTGGCGGCAATTAATTCCAGGCGAGAAGCAGAAACGGACTGGACGGCTGGACGCACGCCAAACAGAAAACGTAGGGGGCAGCTGGGCCCGGGGGAAGTGATTGAATGAAGGAAATTGGAGACCTAATAAAAATAGAGAACAGAACATATGCGTGAGGCAGAGAGCTTGACGGCACAAAGAAACAGAGACGCAGCCGCCTGGAGAAACGGGAGAGATAAATTGAGAAGGCTGGAGAACAGAAGGCGAGACAGAGACAGAGGAGAACGGCGAGACTAAGGGTTTGAAGCAGTAGCATTATTCCCTTCCTTGCTTTACTTTATTCATCTCCATTATAATTTTTTTATGACAGATTTTGAGATTGCTGTGTTCTGGATTGAAGCCATGTCTGGCTAATTTTATTTTGCAACTTAGAGACCTATGAACTTATTAATGGATTAGGATTTATTTCTCATCGTTTAATTACGATTAATATTGATTTTGGTTGCTTAAATCTTGGTTAGTTTTGACTATTTATTGACTGGCCATCTTTAAATAGGATTTTAAGAATTAGAATTTACCTTGGTAAAGGGAATTTTAATTAAGCTCTAGATTAAGCAATATGGGATTAAATTATAATTTAATTTGCGATTAGGATAGGAATATACCTAATAGCCCCATATAATTGTAGAAGAGTGTGTCCGGATTAAATTGCCTCTAGAGTAAATTTGTTAGGCATAACAGCTTCTACTTAAGAGAGGGTTGTAAGTGGACCGGAAGGCACTTATAACTATTAATACTCGAGATTGACAAAATTAATATTAAGAACAATTAAATTGGTGAAATAAATGTTTATGAAATTAATAAGGGATTAGTGCCTCTAGGTTGCCCGTTTGATTATTGTGTAGATTATTTGTTTGATTTTGGTTTTATTTTCTTAGTTAAATTGAATTTGATTGCTCAACTTAAACGAAAAGTGCAAGATTAATTATTAACTGAAGTAGTAGGTACTGAGTCCTCGTGGGAACGATACTTTACTCATCTTTATTACTTGATACGACCCGTACACTTGCGGAATCTTAGGCTTTATAAATTTTGCCCTATCAATAACATAATTGTGTCGCCCATTCATCTTTGTAAGCACGCTGATTCGTCTTCTTGCTTCCGATTTTCTATTATATCCATGGTGGTGGCTTCTGCGTCGGCTCCTTCACCTGGCCCAACTTTCACAACTACTGCCTCCGCCTCGATTCGTATCTCCAAGCCGTCATCATCACGTCGGACTATCGGCTTGCTCCGTAGAACCGACTCCTAGCCGCTATGGATGACGCATTTGCGGCTGTCAAGTGGCTCCAAGCTCACAAGCAATAACCCGGGTTCATGGCTGACCGAAGTGAGCGATTACAATCGGGTGTTCATTTCTGGTGATTCTGCCAGCAGAAACCTTGCTTACTATCTAGCCGTTCAGCTGGGCCGTGGGTCGCCCCAGTTGGCGCCAGTTTGGGTCAAAGGTTACATCCTTTTGGCTCCTATAACACCCCAAATTCCATGCTTGAAAATCGTGTTGGTTGACACTTAGTTTTAGGAAAAAATCAATAGAGTTTGAAGTGTTACAGCTTAAAGTAATGCGGGAACGGAAAGCATGCGCTAGTATTTAGACAATGAGTATCTGATATAAAATGCTCAGACATATGCTGATGCCCTGACATAAGTCGGTATATTAAAATTTCCCGAAGGAATATTTTTGTGATACAATATACAGAAACTTAAATACAGTTCTCTGTTAAACAAGTACTAAACTAGTCCTATGGCCTAAACCCCAACATAGTTAATAAGACATATTAGCCAGATCGGTGTTTAGTCTAATAGGAGTCTCCCTGTCTTTCACGGCGACTTATGTAACATCCCAAATTTCTAGGATTTGAATATTTGAAATATTGTATGGGATATTTAATTGAGAGTTTGGTCGGAAAATAATTATGAGAAATAAAAGTGTATTTTCCATAAATTAATTGTGGAAAGAATAAAATCAGGAAAAAATAATTGCAAGAGAAGGAAAAATCCTTACAGGAAATTAAGAAATTAAGGATATAAATTTATCCCAAAGTTTGTTTTTTTTTTTTTTTGATAAAAAATTATCCCAAAGTTTTAATTGAAAAGAATGAATTAATTGAATAGGCTTCATATTTAGCCCAATTCATTTTGGCCCACGGGATTTCCTGCCCCAACTCTATGAAAAACGAAACCATCATGCAGGATAGGTATATATATGAGTGAGGCCATTTAGCCAATTACATATATATTTCATTGTTTTTCTTTGAGCCCAACACGTACAGCATATTAATCAGCCCAAACATATATACAAGACAAAGCCACACAAACGGAACCAGCCCAACACCAACCCAGTACCTTTATTCATTAACCCATCGAAAATGAAGAAAAAATATCACATCAATAGAAACATATCTCGTTTAGGAGGGTTCGATCCCTGGTCAAGATATTGGAGGAGGCATCTTAGGGGTCTAGGAAGCAGTGGTAACGCTGATAGAGGTGGAGGCATGTGTACTCTCTAGCCAGTATCCCCTGTGAACATGGCTCCAAACGCCCTGCTCTTGGATTGTGGGTGAGCCCGACCCCTTTCTTAAAATTTTTATATATAAAAAAAAAATAGAAACATATCACGCAAAATACCACTGATCAGCGACTTTTGCGAAACATATTCAGCAGCACGTAATCACAGCGCTTTTCACGGCAGGCGTATCCTCCAGCAGCGCAAGACCAGTGAAGAACCATACCCTTCTATCTTTCTCGAAATACCAAACCTTCGGACCAGCGGTTCAATGTGATGTAACTGGATTAAGCTTCTGTTATATATAATCCTCATTCTCGCTATTGCTCTCATCTGTGAAAGCGAGGACTTGAGAGAAAACACAGAGAGCAAGCCGAGAGAGGAAGAAGTAAAGAGAAAGAGAGAGTCCGAGAGTTGCTGGAGGAGAGGTGGGGGAGTTTAAACTGATCAGTACCTCTGTTTTGGGTGTTGAAAAACAGAGGAGGATAGCAGCAAGCAACCTTCATCGTTTCAGCGTGGGCAGCGAGGGTGAGTTTCCAAATTTTCTTCCCTTCTAGTTCTCTGTTTGTGGAAGCTCAAAGTTTCTGGTTTTGCTGCACATGAGTATAAGAATATGTCCTGTGTGTCACAGCATATATAATGAAGAGGGAGAAAGAAAAGAAAGAAAAACGATGGGTGTTGAAAGTTATATATGAATATACGTTGGTTTAGGTGCATGAGGGTGAGGATATTTAAGTCACAGAGGGAATTTACTGTCATGCCATGCTAAGAGTATGTTCGTGTATATATATGTTAGAGAGAGAGAGAGAGAGAGAGAGAGTATTTTCACGTAAACACGCCTCAAGCACCAAACCTTCATGCCTATATATATATATATATATATATATATGATATATATGTGGTTCTGTTTGAAGCATAAACTGAACCTAAAGCCCTTATTTAGAAGAGTTGTAGTCATGTTTTGATAATGGAAAGGCTTAAAGAAGTTTTTGAACATGAAGTAATAAGCTGACATGATTCTGGAAGATGGATTATTCAGTTTTAGAAAAAACGTCACTGTTCACATGCTGATTTTTTCAACTGAGCGACAACTTTTAAATAGGTTAAACAAATAGTAAACGACCTTCTTTGATCCTGAAATTTTATGAGCATTTAGTACACATGCTAAACTTTAAAATGAGCTTTGGTTTACCTCAAACCGAGGTCTATAACTCAAGTTATGATTTTTGGAAAATTGATCAAAATTCTGTAACGTTTCTATAACATTTTCTGGGCAGTGTTCATGTTTTTATAAACTGGGAATTATTGGTATAGGATAAAAATGTGAAAATATTCCAGGAGATATAGGACACGTGTAGCATTCTTTTGGTGGGTATTTTGTAATTTTCTAAGCTCTGAGTCAATAGTTATGATTTTTACAAATAACCCCAAGTTTTTGAAGCTAAAACTGAACAGTCCAGATGTTTTCGAAATATGGGAAATAATTACGTGTGATGAAATGTTGGAACCAATTTTCATAGAAACTAGACTTAATAAGGAGTTCATAGGTTTTTGAACCACCCAAATCCAATGTCTAGAACTCCAGATATGGATTTTTGAAGTTGAGTTATGAAAACTGGTAAGATCTGTTCCCAAATTAGATAGTGCTTAAGATTTTTAAATTTTGGAAATTTTTCTCAGTGATAAATCAACTTGGTGACTTTAGTTTATGAAAGTAGACTTATCAAAAAATAAATAAAAATTTGGAATCACTCCATTCGGAGTTATATAGACCAAGTTACGAATTTTCCAAATACTCGTGGAAATTAAAAGTAAATTTCTGATAAGTCTTAGAATAGTCACCTAAGTTGTAAATTGAGAAAGAATATAGAGTACAGGATAACCGACTGAAGTAAATGAAAAGGGTATAAATACCAAAGGAAATAGTGTGGTGATATTATTATAGGATATCCGAGAAAGTCAAGGATCAATACCAAAAGGTGACCGTACTGCTAGCGATGGAAACTAAGGTACGGACTCGTACTGTGACTCAAAACTCTTATGCTGCTTGTATGCTATATATGTGATGTGATGATTCCTATAATCATGGATAAGACTAGGTTTTGGGTCATGGACTGTGGCTAAAACTGGGTCTTAGGTCACCTTTTTAATACATTCAACTTTTATATGAAAACGGGTTACAGTCTTGGTAATGCCGTATTGATGTTTTCCTAGCGCTGAGGACACGCTCTGGAGCGTGGCACTGGTTTATGTGCAAACTTTGTGGACCTTACATGGGCTATGTGCTATGTAGAGGTATTGTTGTGATATGAACTATGACATGTACTGTGTGCTATGTATAGTTATATGCTGAATTGTAAATGAATATCTGTCATACATATATTGTTTATACTTGAGCATAAGGTTAACTATTACCTGAGATTTAATGGGCATTGAATCTTAGAATTTACCCTACCTTCAGGATCGGGAGGATCGAGAGTAGGAGAAAAGGGTAAGCAATACGCGTGAAGACTCGGAAGGAGTAGCATTTTGAAACAGTACCAAGTACAAGTTGTTAAACCTTTTGGATCAGTGTAACTTAACGCTTAAACTATGATCAACGCGATGATGTTTTAAATTGTATCACATTTTTATTCCTTCGGGAATTTTAATTAACCAGATATGTCTGCGCATATGAAATCAGTTACTCAGTCGTCTAAATGCCTAGGCATGCTCTTTGTTGTGTTTTACTCTGATCTGTTAACGCCTACACTTTGATAAATACACATGAATTAGTCTAATAAGAACCATAGGGCCATAATTGGACTTTATAATACACTTAGGAAATAGGGGCGTTACAACTTATGACAACCCACCGACAAACCCTTTCTTAGTTTAAGCACCAATTAGTTTGAACTAATTTTATTAGATTCATGCCAAGAACTAGGCCCTAATAACATCTACCGATCTTCGTCTTCGATCGATGCCTCTTCGCGGCTCTGTCCATCGATGTCTCTCTTTGGCCCCATTCTTCAGTGTCTTCTCTGGTCCTGGTTTCGTTTCCTGAACCTTTAGTCCAAGCTGAGGTCCAATACCCATCGGACCTCAGGTAATAGTTAATCTCATATGCAAAGTATAATTAATATATATGACAGATATTCATAACATTTCAGCATTAACAATACACAGCACACAACAGATGTAAAGTTACCACAACACAACAGTACATAGCACACAGTACATGTAAAGTCTATCCTTGTTTACACTAACCAGTGCCACAACGGCCCATCGTGTCCTTAGCGCTAGAAAAACTCAACGGTGTTATCAAGAATATAACCCGTATATAGCTAAATGTATAAATAGTGACTTAAGACAGAGTCTTAATCACGGTGCATGACCCAAGACCTCGTCTTGTCCCGCACTCAACATGAATTAACCAATCATATATAATCATACAAGACACATCAGAGTTAAAGTTACTAGTACGCGAACGTACCTTTCACCATGTAATGACCAAACGTCCGACTCTTTGATCCGTTTCTGGACTTCCCGGATATCCTATACGTTATTGTCGGATTATTATATGCTATTTGATAAATATCATATTGCTTAAAATAATATCCTAAGGGTTTAATTTACCTTCCTACCCTTGGTGGATTTATTATTACAACTTTGCCCTCACATTTTCTAAAAAATGCTATGTTGAATTTCTGGGCAGAATTTTCTGTAACTCTGAAAAATCATAACTAATTATAGAAAAATCGAAATGGAGATCCGTAAAATTTTCTGGACTCCTTAGGATGTCTACTTCTGAGAAAAAATACTGGAATTTTTCCAAAATTTAATAAAAATTCCCAGTTTAATGATCTTCAACATCTGCCCAGAATTTCATAGAAAAACGTAGCCTTTCTTGGTGAATTTTTATCTTCTTACACAAAATTCAGAATGACACACTCTGGGTATATTTGGAAAAATCTATATGTCTACTTTAACCATGAAAATTTTCAGAATTAATGAACTTCATATTCAACATAAAATTATGGCGTTTTCACAACTGCCTTCAGGAATCACCTAACCAATAAGATTTCATTAGAGCTTCGCTATTTTGATCATAATCTTCCAAAAATTTTGCTATAACACCATCTTCATCAATTTTTCGAATTAAATCCATTTTTAAAACATAAAAACATGATAACAAAAATATATTGGAAGATTAAAGATCAAAACAACATTTAAGCTATAAACTAAAAGCTAAAGCTTAAGAACTAGAGAACTTACCCTTGGAAAACCTTGCTACTCCTTCTTGCTTCCCACTAACTCTCACTTTCGCTCTATTTTCAGATGCTTCTTGTTGGTTTTGGTGTGAGTTTTGTGAAGACTAAAGCCCTCTATTTATAGGAAAAGATTCGGATACAAATGGCATTAATCATCTTCATAAACCCCACCCATGAATACACATACTCGCATACACACTCACACCCACACACACACATACTCACTCACCAACCTCCCCCCTCTCTCCTAGCTCTCCCTTACTCGTTCATTTATTTTGCATTAACTACCCCATGTGCTTATTAATCAATTTCTTCCTTCCTCTTCAAGTAAAAAAAAAAACGTGCCCCCTTCTTGGCTCTTCAATTTGAGTTTCTTTTATCTCTAATAACCAAAGATTCTAGCCTCCTATTGGTTCTCCAAAATTCACATGGATTTAGATTAATTAAGTAGTTAATTAGGACCCTTAGATCACCTTTATTAAACTTAATCTTGGCCTTTGATTTTAGCTGCCCACTTTGACTTTTCAAAGTGATTAGCAAAATTTAATTAACTTCTTAATCAAATGCTTAAAGCTTCTTAAATATAATCATCATTGGTTGCTTTAATTAATTGTAGGCTTAAACTTAAACCCATGGAAAATATCTCAAGTACTTGGCTCTCAAAGCTCCACCATGTCATTATTGACTTTTTGGGACACAATTAATTAGTTCTAATTATGTGCTTAATCCCCCTTTTTGTTGCTAATATGATTAAGGCTAATTAGTTTGTTAGCTAACTATGGCAATTAGTGCTTATTATTTGCTATTTTGCACTTAATCAAGGTAATTAGACCATTATTAGCAACTTGATTTCATCATTTAATCCCTTGATATTTTCGAAAATATAACAACCCCTTTTAATGATTTAATTATCTCAAATCATGTTGCAATTAGTCTTTAACTAATGCTTTTAATTGCCTTTAGCCAAATTGAAAATACTTACACAAGTTAATTCACATTTGATTAAGCATTTTTCTTTTAATAGACATATGCAATTTTAGCATAAATTGCCTTAATTATTATGCATTTAATTTTCGTAAATATCTATTTAATTTTGTTGTCATCTACCTCTTGTCCTTAGGCTAAATTATAGCCCCTAAATAATATCTCATAATTAACCTTTGGTTAATTAATTCCAAAGTGAAATTTGAATAAGAATATAATCAATTTTGAGACCACATATTCACCTATTTTAATTAGTATTATTTATCAAAATATAATATCTATGATATTCATAAATTTTAGGGTACCACGGCGCCCTTCTTTGGCAGCGTTGTCAGAACCAAATTGGAGGCTGAAGGTCCACAAGACGCTTTCCTCAATTTAGAACTCATGGACAGGTTCGTGGATTATAAACTTCTCTTGCGTTAATCTTATAGTTTGAGCAAATTGTTCAGTTTCTTTGTCTCTGTTTTTAGCGCGATGAATCAGATTTTGGAGGCTCTCTGTACCGATCGGAGCTGACAGGGATTATAAACTTCTTTGTTTTTTGTCTGGCTACTGAATATTGTGAAATTTGGATTGCTATTGATAGTGAGTTAATAAAAATATGATTCTGAATTTTGAATTGAATATAACTGCTGTGATTTTGACTTTAGGAATTGATTTTAATTGCTGCAATTGATTTATTTACTTTGCAAAATTGTATTTTCTAGCAGCTTTCACAGAGAATTCCTTCACCTTATGATTCTCTGTTGGCACGGATATGTGTGGTTCACTCTGCAAAACATAGTCCTGTTGTTAATGAATACAATGTTAGCGGAACAACGTATGCACCTAAACGCATAATCTTTGACAGTCTGGGAGTACAGGTGATATTCTTTATGATTCTCAGATTATAGCATTCATTAACGAGCAACACACCCGCTTAAATTCTCAAAGACATCTCACTCGCTAACTTGAAGAAAAGGGATCAAGGGACCCTGAGGCCATGCCTAAAATGAAGTTCAAGCATCTGAGGATTCTTTGAGTTCGAAATTTTATTTTTCCCCCTTTACGATAGACATTTAATGCTGCTGGACTTTATAAGTTTTGCATTACTGATTACTACATTGGAAAACAACATTTTCTTTTTTCTTTTTCTTTTATATTTTTTGCCAGAAGGAAAACAACATTTTCTGAAACATACATGTCTCTAATACTTTGGAAAATATGGATTTGATCCTGAAAATTGATGGCCTTCTATTTAAAATGATAAGAAAAAGGCTTGGATGGCCTCTGTTTCATTATTTCAGACAAGGAATGTGGATAAAATATCACAACTTTTTTTCGGTATTATAATATAATCAATATTGGCATAGGCATTAGGTCATTTTGCATTAGTCGTACAACTTTGGAATATTGAATTCTTTTACAGCTTGACATTCCAGCTCGATTGCCGTGTCTTCTTCACACGGTAATGTGTTCTGCCCTTTGCAATGAGTCTACCCTGCAGTATAACCATGATAAAGGAAAGTATGAAAAAATAGGAGAGTCAACTGAAGTAGCACTCCGTGTCCTGGCAGAAAAAGTTTGTATATTTGACATTTTTATTGTGACTCTTGTTTATGTTAACAGTATGCTTGTAGCTACTTTAGAGGTCTGACTTGTTTCTTCTTTGGCCTTTGGTTTTTCAGGGTGGTCTCCCTGGTTTTGATTCTATGCCATCAGCCTTGAGTATGTTGGGCAAGCATGAGCGGGCATCTTACTGTAATCATTATTGGGAGGAACAATTTAGAAAAGTATGCTTCATCATGTTGGTCAACTTGTCATAAAGACGAAGAAATAGACTTGGTAGTTTTATTGTAAAATTTTGAAACTTCACATTTCATGTAAGGAGCTTGTGCTTCCCCGTGCAATGTATGGGATGATAGTATTTCAAGGGTTATTTAAACATATGTTGCTTTTTAAGTGATGCGACTTTATTGTCTTTAAGAAACATTAAAATATCATTACCAATAAATGATTATATATTAGAAATAAAACATCAACAATGGTAAATTAAATTATTAGCAAAAAAAATTCAAAAACTAATAAGGTTTAGTCATAATAATTTAAAACTACAATAAAAATATTTTTACAAAATATTAAATCTAAATCATTAAAAAATTTCAATCTAGCAATTGAGACGAGTAGTGAAGGTAAAGCTTATGGGAAAAGCAAAACCAATTCCTTTTGAATATATCAGAATAGTAAACATTGATTTCCAAAAACTAATGATGAACATATTGGATCCGTTTCAACTTTGTACCTTTATTACTTTTGCCCATGGTATGGCTGTATCAAACGTTTCAAAAATTGGACGATGAATTGTTTTATTCTTAAAATAATAACAGAAAAATACTAAAAACCAAAAAAAAAACAAAAAAGAAATGCATACTAATATTAAAAAAATTAAAAAAAAACAATTTAGACAACCAAATATTTCTCAAAAACATATTGACAAAGTGTTATAAGACAAATTCAATAATTCAAGTGAAGAAGAGTTGAAAGTTATTTGTGGAATAGCTCCAGAAAGCTTGGCAAGTGTTTTAGACTTCAAATCTCAAGTGGAGTGGTCCCTGGAATGAAGTTAACATTTGATAACTCTCCATATTTTATATATTTAAGGTACATTTTGGACATATTTAGAGAGTTATCTAAACAATTTTAAGAGATTTCTATGAGATTGGGTGATTATAAGATCAAATGAAATTGGTGCATCATTGGTGGGGTTTCAATTTAAAATAAATGTTTTTGAGTTTACGAAATAAATAATAGTAATTAGAAGTTAAAAAAAAAAGAAAATAAAAACAATAAATAAGTATTTCTATTGTTATTATTTATTAGTATTAGTAGTAGCATTAATATTATGTGACTTTCCCTTGCTTGAAAAATCAGGATAATCATTTCGGATGGACTAATGAATTGGACATTAAATGATTCAATTGCTCAGGGGCCCACCGAAATTGAAGATGAATGAATAAAAGAAGGATCAGGAGGGAGCATTATTTTGGACGTGTGGGCTGATGAGTTTGGGCTGATTTGAGATTGAATGAAAATAGAAATTAGGCCCACACCCAAATGATTCAATTGAATCAAACCTAAAAGCACCGAATAGCAATAAAAAGGAGGAGAGCCGCGGGACGCAAGAAAAAAGGACAGAGACGCGAGAGAATGAATTAAAGGAGGCGGAAGTTTCATGCGAAGAGAGAGCAGCGAGACACGAAAAAGAGGAGGTGACGGCACAAAAAGGAAGACCGGAGACGTGAGACTGCTGGGCATTGAACAAAGTAACACGCAGAGCAAGAACGAAGAGCGAAGGCCGACGGCAATCAAGGAAGAAGCAGAGCACAGTGCTGGTGTCTTGTTCTCATTCTTTGTTTGTCTAATTCCAATTTCTTTTCATTCTCCATGAATCTGAACCTAAGTTTTGATTTTGCTGTGATCTAGATTGAAGCCATGTCTGGCTAAGTTTATTTTGCAACTTAGAGACCTATGAACTTATTAATGGATTAGGATTTATTTCTCACGTTTAATTATGATTAATATTGATTTTGGTTGCTTAAATCTTGGTTAGTTTTGACTATTTATTGACTGGCCATCTTTAAATAAAATTTTGAGAATTAGGATTCACCTTGGCAAAGGGAATTTTAATTAAGCTCTAGATTAAGCAATATGGGATTAAATTATAATTTAATTTGCGATTAGGATAGGAATATACCTAATAGCCCCATATAATTGTAGAAGAGTGTGTCCGGACTAAATTGCCTTTAGAGTAAATTTGTTAGGCATAACAGCTTCTACTTAAGAGAGGGTTGTAAGTGAACCGGAAGGCACTTATAACTATTAATACTCGAGATTGACAAAATTAGTATTAAGAGTAATTAAATTGGTGAAATAAATGTTTAAGAAATTAATAAGGGATTAGTGCCTCTAGGTTGCCCGTTTGATTATTGGGTATATTATTTGTTTGATTTTGGTTTTATTTTCCTAGTTAAATTAAATTTTTATTATTCAACTTAAATGAAAAGTGCAAGATTAGTTATTAACTGAAGTAGTGGGTACTAAGTCCTCGTGGGAACGATATTTTACTCATCTTTATTACTTGATACGGCCCGTACACTTGCGGAGTTTTAGGCTTTAAAAATTTTGCCCTATCAAGTTTTTGGCGCCGTTGCCGGGGACTTATGTGCCATAACTTTTTGGTTGGAATTGATTGAGCTTTAGTAGTTTTAGTTTGAGTCATATTTTTTTTTCTTCTTTTGTTTTTAGTTTTTGGTATTAGTTTTATACTTTGAGATCTCTTTGGCTTTGTAGGTATTTTGGTCTATGCCTCGTAGATCCAAAGCGACTAAAACACCGCAGAAAACAAGGAATATCCAAGAGCTTTTGGAAGCTAACACACCTGAAAACCAAGAGGAAGAAGTGGTACAGAGTGAAACTGAAGAAATGGCTGAGGATGAGAATGATCAACTCTGTATCAATGATTTTCTGGGTAGACAATCTCGAGGATATCAATCAGGAATCAGAGTGCCTGAGTTTCAAGCCAACAATTTCGAAATCAAGCAGACTATACTTAAGATGCTTGAACTACAGGGTCAGTATTCAGGACATGATTCAGAGGATCCCAATCGGCACCTGATACAATTTCTTGACGTTTGCAACTCATTCAAGCTCAACGGAGTTCCTAATGGTGTGATTCGCCTACGGCTTTTTCCTTACTCTCTACAAGGGAAAGCTAAAGATTGGCTTAACAACTTAGAAGAAGGCAGCATCACTTCTTGGGAGGCATTGGAAGAAAAGTTCAGATCGAGATTCTTTCCACATAATAAGATGGTAGATGCACGAGCCGCTCTCACCAATTTCTCTCAACAATTTGGTGAGCATCTGTACGAAGCATGGGAGAGGTTCAAGTTGCTAGTCAGACAGAGCCCTGGTCACAATCTAGAGAAATGGGTCTTGCTTCAAATCTTTAGTACCCGGTTGACTCCGGAATCCAAATCAGAGTTAAATGCTGTCACTAATGGTGGAATTACAAAGCAACCAGTGAATCATGTCTGGAATTGTTTAGACGATTTATCAACTGACTTTATTCAGAACAACAATGAAAGAAGGCCAGTGAAGTCAATTGATAAAGCTTTTGAGGACTCTTCCTCACAGGTGATGGCTATGTTAAATACAATCAATAAGAGGTTCGATCACTTAGAAGCCCAAGTAAACCGCTCTAATGGTAGACACATGGGGGTAAACGCTATTCATGCTCCTTGTGATTACTGTGGAAATGGACATGACAATGGACAATGCCTCATTTCTCAACAGATGGAGCCAGTGAATTATGCAGGAAACTATCGTGGCAACAACCAGAATAATCCCTACTCAAACACCTACAACTCTGGGTGGCGTAAAAACCCCAACCTCTCTTGGAAATATGGAGCTACTCTTAATGAAGCATCAGCCTCTAATACGAAGCAAGTGACACCTCTTGGGTTCTATCAAATGGAAAAGGAAGCCATCCCGACCCAAGAGCCTAAATCTGATCTTGAGGCAGTGATATCTCAGCTAGCAAGTTTTCAATTAAAGAGTACTCAAGATCAAGTTGCTACTAATGCAAGACTAGACTCATCTATCAAGAATCTTGAGGTACAAATGGGACAACTTGCAAATGCTATGAATGCTTTACAACAAAGAGAATTGCCAAGCAATACTGTGCCTAATCCCCGTAGAGATGGAAAAGAGGAATGCAAAGCTCTTAACTTAAGAAGCGGAAGGGAATTACCTGAGATCCCACAACCAATGAAGCAACCCTCAACTTCTAATGATCAAACAAATCCTACGAAGGATGGTGAAGAGGCTACACAGAAGATGAATGGAAAAGTCAATGAAGAGAAAGTTGAGATTGAATCTAAACAGAGTGAAGTGAACAAGAAGGCAACTCAAGAGAATTCCAAATGGGTACCACCCCTACCATTCCCTCAAAGATTTCAGAAGAAAGCATCAGATGAGCAATATAAGAAGTTTTTGGGGATTTTCAAGCAACTACACATTAACATCCCTTTCCTTGAAGCATTAGAGCAAATGCCTCACTATGTGAAGTTTCTAAAGGAGATGCTGAGTAAGAAGAGGAGGTTTGGTGACTATGAAACTGTTGCCCTAACTGAAGAGTGTAGTGCTATTCTTCTCAACAAGTTACCCCCTAAACAGAAAGACCCAGGCAGTTTTTCTATACCTTGCATAATTGGAGAAAAATTTCAGGGAGGGGCACTATGTGATCAAGGATCAAGTGTCAACTTGATGCCACTATCTGTGTTTAGAAAATTGCAGCTGGGGGAAGCTCAACCAACTTCTGTAACACTTCAGCTAGCAGATCGAAGTTTAGCTTTTCCAAAGGGTATCATTGAAGATGTTTTGGTTAAAGTTGACAAGTTTATTTTCCCTGCCGACTTCATTGTCTTGGACTGTGATGAAGATAGAGATCTACCACTCATTGTGGGAAGACCCTTCCTTGCTACAGCTCGAACTCTGATTGATGTTGAAAAAGGAGAGATCAAGTTGAGGGTAAACGATGAAGAAGTTATATTCAACATGAGCAAGGCATTGAAGTACCCTAAAGATGTTGTAGATTGTTTCAGGGTTGACATATTTGATGAGGTAATTCAAGAAACTTTAGAATCATTTTCTATAAAAGAATCGTTAGCAGCTGCACTACTTGGGAACGATGAAATTGAAGAAGGAATTATAGTTGAATGTAAGAAGTTACTTGAAGCCTCCCCTTATTACAGCAAACCATCACAACAATTTGAGTTATTAGAGATGGAATCACGGCCAACTACTTCTTTGAAGCCTTCTATTGAGCAAGCACCAATTCTAGAGCTTAAACCCTTACCACCACATCTTGAATATGCATACTTGGGGGAATCTGAGACACTACCTATTATCATCGCTTCTTCTCTATCTAAAGATCAAAAGGAACGATTGTTGAAAGTTCTCCAGCGTCACAAAAGAGCTATAGGGTGGACAATTGCAGACATACAAGGCATAAGCTCGTCAATTGTGATGCACAAGATACTCTTGGAAGATGATCACAGGAAATCTATTCAGAATCAAAGAAGACTAAATCCTATGATGAAAGAAGTGGTCAAGAAGGAAATTATCAAATGGTTAGATGCTGGAATAATCTACCCCATTTCTGATAGCTCGTGGGTTAGCCCAGTGCAATGTGTCCCTAAGAAAGGAGGTATGACAGTAATTACTAATGAGCAAGATGAGCTTATCCCCACTCGCACCATCACTGGTTGGCGTATTTGCATGGATTATAGGAAACTTAATGACGCCACAAGGAAAGATCATTTCCCGCTTCCTTTCATTGACCAGATGTTAGATCGATTGGCTAGTAAAGAATTTTTTTGTTTCCTAGATGGGTATTCAGGATATAATCAAATTGCAGTTGCTCCAAAAGATCAAGAGAAAACAACATTTACCTGTCCTTATGGCACTTTTGCCTTTAGACGAATGCCGTTTGGTTTATGCAATGCTCCTGCCACTTTCCAACGATGCATGATGAGTATATTCTCTGATATGATAGAAGAAATAATGGAAGTGTTTATGGACGACTTCTCGGTGTTTGGTGAATCATTTGAAGAATGCTTGATAAATCTGGATAAGGTGTTGAATCGATGTGAAGAGACAAACTTAGTATTGAACTGGGAAAAGTGTCATTTCATGGTGACCGAAGGAATAGTTTTGGGTCATAAAGTTTCCAAAAAAGGTTTGGAGGTTGACAGAGCCAAGATTTCTGTAATTGAGCAGCTTCCTCCCCCTTCTAATGTCAAGGCTGTAAGAAGCTTCTTGGGCCATGCTGGATTCTATCGTCGATTCATTAAAGATTTTTCCAAGGTTTCAAAGCCCCTTTCACAGTTACTAGAGAAAGATACTCCCTTTCAATTTAATGAGGAGTGTATGAAGGCTTTTGAAGAGCTGAAGAGAAGATTAACTTCAGCACCTATCATCGTCGCTCCTGATTGGTCACTACCTTTTGAAGTAATGTGTGATGTGAGTGACCATGCTATTGGAGCTGTGTTGGGACAGAGGCGTGCAAAGATCTTTCATCCTATCTACTATGCGAGCAGGACCTTAATAGCAGCTCATGTAAATTACTCCACTACTGAAAAAGAAATGCTTGCTATAGTGTTTGCTTTTGAAAAGTTTAGGGTATATTTGATGGGTGCTAAGGTTATAGTTTACACTGATCATGCTGCCATTAAATATCTGTTAGGAAAGAAAGAATCTAAACCTAGATTGATTAGATGGGTCTTGTTGCTACAAGAATTTGATGTGCATATAGTTGATAGGAAGGGAATTGAAAATCAAGTGGCTGATCATTTGTCTAGAATTGTGAACCCTTCTGATCATGTGAATCATTTGTTAGTGAATGAATGTTTTCCTGATGAACAATTGTTTGCTGTGAGTAGTTGTGGTTTGCCATGGTATGCTGATATTGTGAACTATCTTGTATGTGGAGTATTACCTCCTGAATTGAATTTCTATCAAAAAAAGAAGTTTTTACATGATATTGCCTACTACATTTGGGAAGAACCATTTCTTTTTAAGAGATGTGCTGATGTGATTATTAGAAAATGTGTTCCTGAGATAGAACAAGAGGACATTTTGAATGCATGTCATGCATCTGCATATGGGGGACATTATGGGGGGCAAAGAACTGCATCTAAGGTGCTTGAATTTGGTTTTTATTGGCCTACTTTATTTAAAGATGCTCACCAATTTGTTACCAAGTGTGATAGATGTCAAAGAACAGGTAATATTTCTAAGAGACATGAAATGCCCCAATCAGGAATCTTTGAAGTTGAGTTATTCGATGTCTGGGGGATGGATTTCATGGGTCCTTTTCCATCTTCAAGAGGAAACAAATACATCCTAGTTGCTGTGGAATATGTGAGCAAATGGGTTGAAGCTATGGCTTGCCAAGCTAATGATGCCAACACAGTGATTCGATTCTTGAAGAAGTATATCTTGACAAGATTTGGCATCCCCAGAGCAATCATTACTGATGAAGGGACCCACTTCAACAACAAGAATTTTAGAGCTCTCTTGGAAAAATATGGAGTCCACCACCGGATGTCACTTGCATATCACCCACAAACTAATGGTTTGTGTGAGTTGACTAACAGGGAAATTAAAAGAATTCTTGAGAAAACTGTGGGCCCGACTAGAAATGATTGGTCTGACAAACTGGATGATGCTTTATGGGCTTACAGGACAGCTTTTCGCACCCCGATTGGCATGTCACCATATCGTCTGGTTTTTGGAAAAGCGTGTCATTTACCTCTTGAATTGGAATATAAAGCATGGTGGGCAATCAAGAAGCTAAATATGGACTATAATCAAGCAGGAACTAAAAGGCTCTTTTCAACTGAATGAGTTGGAAGAATTCAGACTTCAAGCATATGAGAGTGCACGATTATATAAAGAAAGAACGAAGAAATGGCACGATAGCCATATCTTGAAGCGTTCTTTCGAGCCAGGGCAGTTGGTGCTTCTCTTCAACTCAAGACTGCAATTATTTCCTGGGAAGCTTAAATCAAGGTGGTCTGGTCCATTCAGAGTGGTTTCGGTGTCATCAAAAGGTGTAATTGAGGTTAAGGATGAGAGGACAGGAAATTGCTTTAAAGTGAATGGGCAAAGACTGAAGCATTACCATGGTGGTGAAGTGGACCGACAAACAATGGTTCACCGCTTGTCATCACCTACTTAGACTGATGATGTAGTCAGGCTGAAGACTATAAACCAAGCGCTTCTTGGGAGGCAACCCAATGGTTTGCTTGCAGTTTTTATTATTATTATTATTTTTTCTTTTCTTTTCTTTCCTTGTTTCATTTTTCTAGGTTTAAAGATTATCACTCCTCTTGTGGCTACCAAGTCTTGCTCGAGCACTCTGTCTTCTCTCAGAATTTGAAACATCATGGATGGTACCAGATGAAGCACTCCACATCAAAGTTAGAGACTTAAACCAGGGGAGTACTAGTTCCTTTTCCTCTATTAATTTTTGCAACATTAAGGACAACGCTTGATTTAAGTGTCGGGGAGGGATATGATTTCTTCGATATTAGTTTGTTTGATTACCAATGATAGATTGTTGAGTGCTGGTCTGATTTGAATACATATGTGATGACTATTAAGTAGCTATTAACACTTATTTTGTTTCATTGGAGGAAATTTGAAATCTCTGAAATTGGTGTCACCCTTATACTTTAGATATGGTTGCTCTTCACCTCCATTACTTGTGTTACTTATTCACATTGAGGACAATGTGACATTTAAGTGTGGGGGTGAGGGTATCCTTGATTTTACATGACTTGTCTTGTCTTGTCCTCAATTTTTTTTTAAAAAAAAATTATGGAAGTTTGAATTTTATTCATGAGCATTGTCATGATTGGTTTGATTTGAACTTGAAAAGAAGTGAATTTGATTAGAGATTTATTTTATGTTCTTTGAATGTTAGTAAAGAGGCAAAAGATTTGGTTTTGGTACTTTACTTGAGGATATCAAAGAACCGGTGAGAAATTTGAGCCTAAATTTCTTTCTAAGAGAGAGTACACCTATTGTGACTTTATCTCTAGAACTTGTCTTGAGTCTCTTTTGAAACTTGAAATCCCTTTGCATGTACAAAGATGATTTAGGCATTCATTTCATAGCTAGTTAGGCCAAATGACCATCCCTATCTCATGAAAATCCTTTGTTACTCCATTTGAGCCTTTCTAAAGAAATTTGTATAGAATAAATAGCCCTTTCTTTGAAATATGCAATTTTCATGTCTTATTCTTTCCATTTTTCCCCTCTTTACTTTAGTAAGTGCTAAGTGAATTAATTTCAAAGAGTGAAGGAGTTAGAAACTCAACACTATAAGAATATGTGTAGGTGGTTTAAAAAAAAAAAACCAAAAACATAAGAAAAAAAGAAAAGAAAAAAAAAAGAAAAGAAAGAAAGAAAAGAAGAAAGAAAGAAAGAAAGAAAGAAAAAGATTGTCAAGATCAAAAGAGTAAAGGTTGTACATATATAGTGTTATTGAGTTTGTTTTCTCTTGATGACTATTCCTTTACTCCTTCATTCTTCATCATGAATTTTATTAAATTGCTTAGCACTAGTTGAAGTATTTTCCCATACCATTTGATCACTTTCATTTCATTATCCTACCTTAACCATTAAAACCTAGAGAAAGTCCTTTTGATTTGAGTGTGCAATGGGATAATATATTGTGTGGAGATTGAGATGATAAACAAGCATATGGTAGATGAGGTGCAATGAGTGGAATTGAGTGACACACAAGCCCATAAATATCTTGAGAAAAGAGTGTAAACACTAACTTGTGAGGGATATTCTATTTGATGTATCTTTGTCAAATGAATTGCCTTGCTACTTGCATTTTTGGAATGTGGAAAAGATTTCTAAGAAAGTCTGTTTCTTGAAAAGTTTGAATTAACTTCAAATTTTTAGTGCTTGCTTTCGAAATCTTGCTTCCATGATGTTCTTGAATTAGGTTGTGTGAGGATTTAAAATCTTGAGGACAAGATTTGGTTTAAGTGTGGGGGTGTGATAACTCTCCATATTTTATATATTTAAGGTACATTTTGGACATATTTAGAGAGTTATCTAAACAATTTTAAGAGATTTCTATGAGATTGGGTGATTATAAGATCAAATGAAATTGGTGCATCATTGGTGGGGTTTCAATTTAAAATAAATGTTTTTGAGTTTAGGAAATAAATAATAGTAATTAGAAGTTAAAAAAAAAGAAAATAAAAACAATAAATAATTATTTCTATTGTTATTATTTATTAGTATTAGTAGTAGCATTAATATTATGTGACTTTCCCTTGCTTGAAAAATCAGGATAATCATTTCGGATGGACTAATGAATTGGACATTAAATGATTCAATTGCTCAGGGGCCCACCGAAATTAAAGATGAATGAATAAAAGAAGGATCAGGAGGGAGCATTATTTTGGACGTGTGGGCTGATGAGTTTGGGCTGATTTGAGATTGAATGAAAATAGAAATTAGGCCCACACCCAAATGATTCAATTGAATCAAACCTAAAAGCACCGAATAGCAATAAAAAGGAGGAGAGCCGCGGGACGCAAGAAAAAAGGACAGAGACGCGAGAGAATGAATTAAAGGAGGCGGAAGTTTCATGCGAAGAGAGAGCAGCGAGACACGAAAAAGAGGAGGTGACGGCACAAAAAGGAAGACCGGAGACGTGAGACTGCTGGGCATTGAACAAAGTAACACGCAGAGCAAGAACGAAGAGCGAAGGCCGACGACAATCAAGGAAGAAGCAGAGCACAGTGCTGGTGTCTTGTTCTCATTCTTTGTTTGTCTAATTCCAATTTCTTTTCATTCTCCATGAATCTGAACCTAAGTTTTGATTTTGCTGTGATCTAGATTGAAGCCATGTCTGGCTAAGTTTATTTTGCAACTTAGAGACCTATGAACTTATTAATGGATTAGGATTTATTTCTCACGTTTAATTATGATTAATATTGATTTTGGTTGCTTAAATCTTGGTTAGTTTTGACTATTTATTGACTGGCCATCTTTAAATAAAATTTTGAGAATTAGGATTCACCTTGGCAAAGGGAATTTTAATTAAGCTCTAGATTAAGCAATATGGGATTAAATTATAATTTAATTTGCGATTAGGATAGAATATACCTAATAGCCCCATATAATTGTAGAAGAGTGTGTCCGGACTAAATTGCCTTTAGAGTAAATTTGTTAGGCATAACAGCTTTTACTTAAGAGAGGGTTGTAAGTGAACCGGAAGGCACTTATAACTATTAATACTCGAGATTGACAAAATTAGTATTAAGAGTAATTAAATTGGTGAAATAAATGTTTAAGAAATTAATAAGGGATTAGTGCCTCTAGGTTGCCCGTTTGATTATTGCGTATATTATTTGTTTGATTTTGGTTTTATTTTCCTAGTTAAATTAAATTTTTATTATTCAACTTAAATGAAAAGTGCAAGATTAGTTATTAACTGAAGTAGTGGGTACTAAGTCCTCGTGGGAACGATACTTTACTCATCTTTATTACTTGATACGGCCCGTACACTTGCGGAGTTTTAGGCTTTAAAAATTTTGCCCTATCAACATTCCCAATCTAAGATCTCCAACTTTGACAGATTGAGTAATATTAGATATTAGAATAAATCCACTAAGAATGTTATTTCGAAAACCCAAATGCTCAAGTATAGATAAATCTCCTATCCTTTTGGTATCTGACGATGAAAGTTTTTGTAACTCAGATCAAGTTCAACAAGGAAAGAGAGATTTCCTATTTGTGGAGATATGATGCCTTTGAACATGACTAGCACAGTGAGCAACATGGCGCCATCTCCTTTGTCTCAACAATCAAACGGTTGAAATCTCTCACTTTAGCCATCTTTAGATATTCCATAGATCATAACTACCTCGTTTTTGGGAAATTATATTATTTTGGAAAAGTAATTATGATAAATTTCCAAGTTTTTGGATCATTTTATCATGTCATTAAAATTTAATGGGAAAAAAAAGAAAGAAAAAAAAAAGCAACTTTTGATCCTTACTCAAGACTTAAAGAGTAGTTATAACTTGCAGATCCTAACCACCTCATTTGCATGGCACCATCAACGGCCTAGATTGCATCTTACGTACCCCACATCACATCCTTCATGATATGCATCGTTGGGATAAATCCCACAGTCGCATTGTTATTAGGGGCAGCCGAAGAAAACCACAAGAGGAATTCAAATCGATTATAATATACATAGAATACACACGCACTTATTTAACTTCCTTTCCTTTCATTCTTCAGATCTAATTCTGTGTTTGTGCTACTGTTCATCAATATGGCGCAGCCTCATTCTCAACGTGACGATGATGATAAGCATCAGCGTTTGATAGATGAGGTTACTCCTTTGTTCATCAAGTGCGGCCTCCCTGAAACCTGCCTTAATCCACAAACCAGGCTACAATTCGGCTACACAAAATCCATTCTAGCCAAGCTTCTCCGCCGTTTCCGGCCAATGGACTCCCCCGTCAAGCGCGAACGTGCCTTGCTCATAGGCGTCAACCATGGCTTCTTCTCAGAAATTTGAACCGCACAACCTAGCCAGTTCTATGGCTTCCATGAGTTCCTCAAGACTCCTCAAGGTCAACAAGCATGGCAAGAGATTCTCACCTACGAGAAGCTATATCGTAAGGTTTGTACCGCTTTCTCTCCTCAAGAGATCGGTTGGCTTAAGATGTTTGAGATCCAACGGGCCCTACCTGAGAATCGGTTCTCGGAGATTTGCAGGAATCATGAAGCTACTATACGCGAACTTGAGCAGAAACTGTGTGCTGAACGTGCACGAATGAAGGAAGAGCTTCAATCCGTGAAGAACGATTTGTCTCCTGATGGTTTCTTCTACGATCTGCCTCCAGCTGATTTTAACCGGAGATGTTGGTCCTGCTACCTTGCTAAATGCGGTGCCCAAAATGTATACCACCTAGCCTTGACGGAACAAAGCTTGATCTCCGCCGTGAAGACTTTTGGATCTGAGGTTCGTGATCGTCATGTAATTGAATTTCTCTCCCAAGGAAATCGCAAGGTTGAACTGCAACAATGGATTGAGAAGAAAGTTGCAGAGTATGATACCGCTAAAGATTCCCAATCATTAAAGCGACTTCGAAGCCTGTTGGGAGCAGTGGGTCTTTCACCTGCTAGCATTCCGGCTGAGCCTTTGCGAGAATAATTCGCCATGGAAGTTTCAAAGAAACCCGAGGCAGAGGAATTCGAGGTCGTCATCGTGGATCATTCTGGTGAAATAGAGCAACAAACATCGTCGTCATCTTCTCCGGCGGAAGGTGCAGTTAATGGTTCAAATCGGAGGAGCTTCTACTTGCTTGGGTGATGATGCTATGTTATTAGATTGTCTTTCTGTAGATCGGAATGTTTCTGATAGGTTTGATCATTTGATAGTTTCTTTTATTTTAATTTGGTCAAAGACATTTGATAGTTTCTGGTGTGTTGGTAGTTTTGTCCATATGTGTATGTGGGTAATGTGAGCTCCTACATTTGTTATCTTTGTACGTTTCTTAATGATTCTATGTTTGTTTGTTTTTATTTGATCATGGCTTTTCCCTTATATGTTCTAACAAATGTGCGTTCCGAACTGCTTTCCAACGTATGTTCTTCTTCCCCTTATGGGGTAAATCCCTACCACTTTAACAAATAACTTATTAATTTTATAGTTAATATCTCAATGATTTCAAAAATTTAATTTATGCTTATTTGGGATCACTTTTAAACACCTCAGTGATTATTTATGTAGATATACAAATTTCTTCTTACATATTTAACTTGTATTGTAAATCACGATTAAAAAAAGCTAATTTCAAAGGTCTTCTCACATATTTATTTTATATGATAAATCACAATTAAAAAGTTAACTTCAAAGGCTTGAATCACTATTATTATAAAATTAACCGAAGTTAGGTGAGACACTTTAAGTTAAACTTTTTATTGGCAATGCTGTCATGGTTATGTTCCACTGATGTGTTACCAATAAATAAATTGAACATTATTTTAAAACAAGAGCATATTTTGTGATCATCCTTTTGAATTTTGTTGGGTATAGCGGTATTTTGAACCATTTAGATCTAATTTGTTTTATTATTTTATTTTAAATATTATATTATTTTCATATTATAAAAATTTAAAATAAATTCTCTTAAAAATTAAATGAATTTATCATTTAAAAAATCACAAATTAAAAAAAATAAATTTGAAATGTTATCAAGTGGTGAGAAATTATGTGTACTAAATGCGGACCCGGCCCATATCTTCTTTTTTATCTCATATTTTTCTCTTTATTTTTTTATATAATTTATTCATTTTTTTCCTTTTTTACTCTTATAATCATAAATATCATATTAAATACCATTTAGATCTAATTTATTTCATTATTACATTTTAACTATTTTTTATTTTCATATTATAAAATTTAAAATAAAGATAATTTTATAAATATCACTTCTCTTAAAAATAAAATTTTCATTTAAAAATTTACTAATTAAATATATTAAATTTAAACTGTTATAAAGAGATAAAAAATCAGGTGCTCATCACAAATGCAGGCCCCATATCTTCTTTTTTATCTTTCATTTTTCTCTTTCTTTTGTTTATATCATTTATTCATTTTTTTCCTTTTCACTCTTGTAATCATAAATATCATATATTTCTGGTAAAAAAAAAATCATAAATATTTCCACATAATGTCATTAATGTTATCTATTTTTAATAAAGTTAATCACTGAAGCAGGGCCTGCAAACAGAGGAGCTGAGTTTAAACATTGACAAAAATAATAAGGGAGTAGAGAACAACAATTCTAACTAAATCCCACATTTTTTTTTCTTTCTAAATGTTCACTGCTGATGGAAAAATTAATTAAATTTTGAAATATGAAGTTATTGTTTAGCTGAAGAAACTCAGCTCAAAATCTAGAAAAAATGAACACACTTGAGGGTATGTGATATAACTAATGAATTTTCTTCGACATACATATGGAAGAAAAACAAGGAAAACCAAGGGCAGCAGAAGAATGAAGTACTACTATTAGTTTTGGTGATTTACCTTCGCTTCCAAGTTACACGGAAAAGTGTTGGTCTCTAATGATATTATACAGTTGTTTGATGGGCAATATTACATATTTACTACTTCAACTTCACGCAAAGTTTCATTTTAGGATTTTAGCCCTTTTAACTTTATAAAGTATCTCTTTTAACATCATTTTACCTAATGATGTTAACAAAGGAAATAAAAATACTGTTGATATTAAAATTTTAAAGGTTGAAAAAACTTTTTCAAAACAATAATAATTGTTAAAAAATTTATTATTTGAGACTGACGATGTTATGATTAAGGGACTGAAAACATGTTGTTTAAAATTAAGGTACTAGATTGAAACTTTGTATATAGTTAAAAGAATAAATGTGTGATTTTACATTATAATATGTGTGTGAATACACTATTTTTGGTTAACTTGACAAACCGGCAATCAAGCATATGCATGTTATGCCAATATGTGTTCACTAACTCTATATCTTGATTATCTTAATTTTGGTAAGCTGATTAGCAAGAAATTTTACTACAAAAAAACATTGGATTATTGATGGAATTCAATCGTTAATTTGCTTTGCAACGGAAATTATTGCAAAATTCTGTCGGTAATTGGATTTCTATAATAAAAACCGTTCATTGCAAGAAAAACTATAGTAAAAGACATTACTGACGGAATTCCGTTAATAATTTCTGTTGTAAATGAAATTACCAAAGAAATTCTATCGATAATTTCTGACGGAATTTAAATTCCGTCCCCAATCCAACGTTTTTTTTTTTTTAATTATTATTTTCTGTAGTGCAAACCTTACGATACCATTGGGAAAAGGCAAAGAAAATAAAATAAACATGATCCCTAGGCTGAATAGAAGACAACAAAACTGCACCAATAAATGTGCAACATTAGAGTTTACTTAAGGATTTCAGATTCCATGATGAGTTAATTAATTAATCAAAATAAACAGCAGGTAATAAAGCAAACGATATTTTAAAAATATTTAATAGAATAATTCATCAGCAGCAACTTATACAGAAAATTTCCTATGCAAACGATGAACACTGGTTGGTGGTGGTTGAAATTTAAAAGTAAGAAATGTGTGTGGTATCTTTTAAATAGGCTAAAGTATATGTTTAATCATTTATGTTTGTATTAAGTTTATATAGTGCATTTTTAATCTTTCAATTTTAAAAACGTTAATTTCATCACATCAAGTCATATTATTTTAATCTTGGTTGGTTGATACATCAACTCAATTTTTTTAACAAATTCATATTTTTCTCCCTTTTCCCGATCAAAACCCTCCTCCTACCTCAACGCCTTCTTCCTCCTTGAATCTTCAGTGGCTTTCTCAAGAGATGGTCATACCTCATCTAATTGATCCAACATTAACATCGTTAAAATTAAAATTAATTAATAATAAGAAAATTGATGAACGTAGCATAAACATTGTTAATTCTGGCAAAAAAAAAAAAAAAAAATCATTAACGTAGTTAATTATATTAAAATCGCTGCTGCTGACTCACAAGAAAATTTCATGACTTCGTTGTCGATTTCTCAAAGCAAAATCGATTCTATCACTTTCTCAAGAGGACAAAATCAATTTACTTTAACGCAAAAAGTCTATTTCGTCAGGCCCACGTACGTTTTGCAAAACAGAATTTTTGAGCTGAAAAAGAAGGGTCATGGTTTCCTAACTCAATTTAAATTCAAATTGGACAAATCACTTACAATTAGAAATCTTTTTAAGTATAGTTTTTAACGCAACATGACTTGCACAAAAACTCTATATGTTCTGAACGATATGTGATCGAAATAATGAATAATTATCATAAACGTCTTTCTCACTAGATTTCTAATTAAAACCATACAATTTTTTTAGATAGATATTATTGAAAATATTTTTGATTTTTATTTTCTTATGAATCAAAGTTCACTTCAAAAGTATATAACTTGTGAGATTTAATGTAATAATATGGGTTATCAAACTTAGACTAGCCTCTAAATTGTTCAAGGCAATGGAAGGGTCAAGGGTCAGTGGGTCAGTTTAGAGTTAACCCAGAGCTAGACCGGTGGGGAATAAAAAATTTTAAAACAATTTAAATTCTTATCATAGTATTCACTACTACATAATCACACATATATGATGATCATTATTGGCCATATATGATGGTTTTAAACCGTCATATATAAAGGGGCTATATATACTCAACACATATATATAATGGTTCTGAAATGTAATGTATTTAGGGCATATATAATGGTTCTTTGTTAATAACTACAATGCATTGGCTTTTTATTATATATATTTATATTTTAATATTTATTTTTATTCAATTTTTATTGTTAAGATTTATTATATAAGGCACAATATATCATTGTTAATAACAAAATAATAATATTAAATAAAAAAAATTAAATTTATTATATTCAAAATTCAATACATTATATACATAAACATCATATAATTTAAAAGAAATTAATCACTCAAACACCCTCACAATATAACAATATTTTATATATTTTTTGAATTCTAGAAAGAAAATATATTAATAAAAAATTCCACAATATTAAATCTAATGCTTTGTTGTAGATTGTCTATAAATCACGTATACTCTTAGAGTTCCTATCACATATCTTTTAACTGCAAAAAGATAATATAAATAGGAAAATCAGAATATATAGTAAATTTAAATAAGAAAATATAAAAACTTTTTTTTTGGTCAAAGAAAATATAAAACTTGAACAAATCTCAAAATATAAATATGAAAATTAGAATATATATGGTAAAAATTGACAAGCATAAAAATTTGAGCAAATCTCGAAGCTAATTCATCAAACCAAATTTGGTTGTTAAAGTTTAAGAATGTAATATACTTAAAATTAAGGAATTAACTGACATTCAATTAGATTGTGATTTAACTGTTAGAAAATAGGAGAAAATTTTGTTATTGATTTTTAGTCAATAATCTAGTGCTATCGAATGATCTTCATTGCAATAAAACAACAATAAGAAAATTTAACATTTTATCTCATCATTTTTTTCGTGCTCTAATTTTCTCTAATGGTTATCATAAGAAATTATATATCATTTTTAGTTTGTGATTCTTCTTTTTAGATAATCCCGATTGGAGATTTTGAGTCTCAACTAATGAGCTCTTGTTTTATGTAAAAACTAAAAATGTTAATTGAAAAAAAGAATCTTAAATGAGGAATAATTGTAATATCCTGATTTTTCTTACCAAAATTTCTTATACAATGTTTATACATTCAATGGAATTTTAGACGAATGCTTGATTTTCCTGAAACTTTAAATTTTGGGATACGATGCAAAATTGAAATATTTGACATGGAATAAATATTACATTGACTATTTTGAACCACTATGTCACCCAAAATGAAATAAAGAAAGTCATGTCAACTTTTCTTCAATGAATACATTTAAGGGTCAAAATGTCAATAATGACATTTTCATACTTAAGTTATTGTCACTTGTTGTTCCTGACCAACAAATGGCATTTTATTGAACATGTGACCATACTTAAATGGCTAAAAGTGCAACATGGTGACCACCTTATTAAGGCCATTTTCAGCCAAAAAGGAAGAAGGAAGAAAAAGGAAATTGACATGTTGGAATTTAGTCAATAGATAGCAATAATTATTTGATAAATGAGAATATGTCAAGAGATAATAAAAGACAACTTGGAAGACCTTTTTGTAAAGCCAATTTCAACCAAGTGATGAGGAAAGAAAAAGAACACAATAAATGCCATAATAGCAAGTGTCAAAAAGTCAAGAAGAGTAATTCACAAGCCTCTTATGAAAGCTTAGATTTTTGTCAAGTGTATCAAGATATTTTAGCACCTATTGAATAGTATTTATGAAGCCCCAAATGAAGACATATTTCAGCCAAAAAAGGAGGTATGAGAGGACAAATGAAATTTTATGCAAGATCATGCCACATGTCTAGGCAATTAACTCCCCTTAGCCTTAGATTTTGGTCACTTGTCTTGCTAGGATGAAAAGATGACTTTTTAATAAATTATTTGCGTGTGTCTTCAAGTTAAGAAAGGGAATAAAAGCCACAAGAAGGCCCTAATTTCGGATAAGAAGAGAAAGGGAGAGAGAAGAGTAATAAATTGCATAAGAATATATGACACAAGGTCAAGAAGTGTAATTCTCAAGCTTCTTACCTAAGCCCTTGGATTTTTTTGCCAAGTGTGGAAAAAGGGAAGACCTTGGAATTATGCTAATTTGATAAGGGATAAAGAGTCTTCATGAAGCTACAAATTGCACTCCCTATTTTGAGAAATTGATGACAAGGGACACATGTGCATGTAATTAATATGTAAAAGATGACTCAAAGGCTTTTTAAAACAACCCCTAAGTCGTTTCAACCGAGGAGGAAAAGTAAGAAACCATAACATCACTATAAGTCAAGAGATGTATTAAATAGGTTACAAGTGTATGATTTTGATTGTGCTAAGTATAAGGCATGGAAGACAAGGGAAATGACAAGTATTGAAAGTAAATAATAAGCCCCAAGTGTATGATACATTTCAGCCAAGGAAAGAGGAGAAGGGAATTAAATGAAGTCTTGACATTTAAACATATAGTACAAAAAACATAATTAAGTTCCTCTTGCCACTTGTCTAGTTAGAGAAGTCAGTTGAGTTATTAGGGGACACCTAAGCATGGAAATTACGCATTAAAATAAAGAGGAATGTGAACATCAAACAACAGTTGATAGAGAAATGGGGGTTAGAATCAGATGTCACTATCAACTATGGAGTGTTGTGGTCTGCTGCAAGGCAAAATAAAGAGGGAAACATTGACAATCCTCATGTGCAGGTATAGATCTTGATTTCATGTCGAGACCATAGAGTTTGAGATTAAGTTTAAGAACGCCAAGGACATCCTTATCTTTTGAATCGATAGTTTGACTTGGAAAACAGATAAAATAAACTGGACCATTATGAAGTCCGAACTCAGCAGTAGCCAACAAAGAGTCAGCAAAGACATAATGCCTCGCATCTCTGAGACAAACTAGACCTAAAGCATTTAAGCCTCATCGGACCAGTGGTTTAAGAGCAACTTGTACACAACTAATGTGTAAAAAGTTGTAAGTTTCTCGGTGTTTGAGGATGCAGTTTGAGGATAGAAGAGAGAATTCTTCATTTTCAAGTTGGATGGAAATGGATTCCTCAACAGTCTTAATTACATAATCAAACTTTCCCAACCATCTGTTTTTATCTTTAAAACGGTGTTTTGATCAATGATAGGAAGAGTCCAATCATCAATGGTTTGGTTTAGATCTTCAAATTGAATTTCTTCATCAAAAATATTGTTTGTTGAAGAGCAAATGCTCTCAAAGTTTATGATAGAGTTTGGAACAGAAGTAGAGGAAGAAGAATGGTGAGAAAAAGAGTGGAAAACAACAAGACATTTTGTAAAACAGAAAATAAGATTAGAAAATAAAGGTGCAAATAGAAAAACAAAAATTGAGATAAACAATAATGTAAATCTCCTTTCAATTAGTATCTTCAGCTTTAGATTCCATAGAAGTATATTAATTAAATATTTACTGGAATTTACCAGTCAAGATGTTTGGCTGATCATTTAGTATGGATTTTAGATCTAAGGCTCCCATGAGTAAATTAAGGCAGAAAATTAAAATATCTTAAATCATCCATGAAGGAGGTATTATGTCTGGTTTCTTATCAAAATGATATATGAGTCTAGACATATGATATCCTACAATGGGGCAAATCGCCTGCTTGTCTCTCATAGGTCTTACAGGCTTATGGCTTTAGGCACCCCACTACTAAAAATCAGATATCATAAGTAAAGGCTATATACAATATTTTCAGAATTCTAGACTCTTTTTTTTTTTTTTCTTTTTTTACTTCAGAGCTCAGGTCTAAACCATAATACTAAAGAAAGCAAAGAAAACATCCTGAGGAGGTAAATCCCCAGTCGAGATCTAATTAATACATCTATACTTCCTCTTTTGTTTCGGATACCAATCTCTATATATACATCTCTAATGTGTGTGTGTGTGATTTTTTCAATTTAATTTTTATAACTTATAAATTAATATATGATATAATGTTATGCATTTTAGAGAAATTATGTCATACATCTTATAATTAAGTAATTTATTTAATCACCCTAAATAAAATAAATAGATCTTACATTAAGAAACAAAAGTGTACAAGAAATCAAAACAAGCAAAAAATTATTGATATTATCAATTTGGAATTTTGTATGCTTGGAACATAGGGAAAAAGACAAAAAAAATGTCATCAAAATTGGTAAAAGGAAAATAAGTATATTGAATTTTTTGGTAAGAAAAAGTATGTTGAATTTCAATAATTCCAAAGGGATTGATTTTGAATTTTGAAATGTTGTAAAATTTGAGAAATTACCTAACCACCCTTAGTTTTATTAAATAAAAATCCTCAACCCCTTGCTGGCTGTTGGAGCTCTGGCGCTGAGGACTGGAAGTAGTGGCCATCACCGGAGCTCTAGTGACCTTGCTCCCAACTGCTATTGGAGCTCCAATGCTATCAACTGAAGCTCCAGCGACCATATATATATATATATATATATATATATATATATATATATATATATATATATAAGGTGTTAATAGTGATACTAAAATTGTAAACAATGGTCTAATATATAATTTTTCAAGCCAAAGTTGTCAATATGGATATTTGAGTTATTAATCACGATACTAAACTTGTAAACAAGGTATTTGTTAAATTTACAACTTTAGTATCTCTAGTAATAATTCAGGTATTCATATTGACAACTTTTGTTTATTTTTTTTTTAAATATTAGTCGTTCGGGCTTTGATGAAAGTTATTAGAAAATATTTAACAAATATTATGTTTACAACTTTAATATTATTATTAACAACTCAAGTATCCATATATATATTGACAACTTTTGCCTTAAAAATAAAAAAATATATATTAAGCTGTCATTTACAACTTTAGTATCGTTATTAATAACTCAGGTATCCATATTGACAACTTTTGTTTTAGAAATTTTTTAAAGAAAAATTGGGCCATCAGAGCTCCAGTCACTAGTAGCTATGCCAAAGCTCTAATGTTAGTCCAACAATGGGGTTGAGGGTTATTATTATTATTATTATTTAAAAATGGGGTAGTTAGGTAATTTATCAAGTTTTGCAACATTTTAAAATTGCAAATATTGTACTTTAAATTCATGGAAATTCAACATACTTATTATTATTATTATTTATTATTATTATTATTATTATTATTATTATTATTATTATTATTATTATTATTTACCAATTTTGATGATATTTTCCGGTCTAATTTAGGTCCTTATCATCAATAAATTTTTTAGTAGGTGCTTTCTTCCCCCAAACAGTTCTCATTATTCAAATGCAAAAGTAACTAATTTTGCGATATGCTAATATTAAAAAAAAAACATCATGATTCTATATTTCAAGGTTACAAGTTCCACAGAAAAATAAAAGGAAAAAAAAAAAAGAGTAAAAGAAACAATTATTACAATTTGATTTAACAATTATTCATGTGGTTAGTGGTTAATTTCACTAACATTTTTTATAAAAGAGGTCTTGATTTTGTTAAGTTTAACCACCACATCCTTCATATTAATTCGCGCTCCAGGTAAGTCAATGCAGCAATCTAAGGCCAACTCAAGAAGTGGTGATATATATGACAATATGATGTCAGTATTTTGATAATCTCTTGACAACAAATTGGCATCTAGAATATTAATGATGGAATGAGGTGTTGATTTGCTAACCCAATCTTTCAAACTCAGACCTTGAACAAACATCTCATCTGTCGGTTTCTTTCTTGTAAGAATTTCCATCAAAAAAATGCCATAACTATATACATCTCCTTTAAATGAAACAATTCCTTCTGATCCATACTCTGTATGTCAAGTTGAACCATTAATAAAAAAACATCATGACAAAAAACAAAGGATACATATTTGTGGTTTTTTTTTTCCCAGAAGTACAGATAATCTCTTATAAAAAACCGGCAGATATTTGTTGGTAATGTATAGAAATAAGGTTTCATAAAACATGGAGTAAAGAAGAGATTAAATAATGAATATTATGTTATAAAATAACTATACCTGGTGCCATATAACCAATTGTAGCCAAAGTCTTGGTGTAAATTTCCATCTGACTTTCAGCCAACAATTTGGCAATACCAAAATCACTGAGGTGAGCCACCATATTTTCATCCAACAATATATTGCTCGGTTTTATGTCACAATGAACAATTGGTATAGGAGAACCATGATGGAGATACTCCAAAGCAGCAGCCACATCAATCATTATATCCAACCTTTGCAAGATATCCAAATAATAGTTATTTGAGTGCAACCATTTGTCAAGACTCCCATTTGGCATGAATTCCATTATTATGGATTTAAATTCACCACGTGAGCAATCACTAATCATCTTAGTGAGATTGCGATGACGTAAACTGTACATAGCAGCACATTCAGTTTCAAAACTATTCAAGGCTCTTTCCACGCTTGAATTAAATACTTTAACAGCAACAATTTTTCCATTTGGAAGAACTGCTTTGTAGACTGATCCAAAACTTCCCCTTCCAAGAAGATTACTTTCATCAAATTCATTTGTTCCACGTAAAAGCTCATAATAAGATATCCTTGTGGTTGTCTCAAAATTTATTAAATCCATATTAGTTGAATCATTAACATGACCTTTCTTATGCTTTAGAAAGACTATGCACAGAACAGTAACCAAAAGGACAGACAAGATAGGCGATGAGCATTCTATCAACAACATAACTTTACTTGAGTTATGCTTGTTTCCTTTCCTACATGGCTGAACAAGTAGTTGAGGCTTCCCACAGAGACCTTCATTCATCATAAAAGAATCAGCTGAAAAATTTCCAAAAGAACCACCAGTTGGAATTTCTCCTTGCAATAAATTGTATGAAAGGTTTATGTATTTCAGATAGACAAGTGACTCCAATGATTTTGGAATCACACCAGACAAATAATTTTTAGAGAGATCCAAGGACTCCAAGCTTATCATGCCACCAAGTGATTCAGGTATAGGCCCTTGTAATTTGTTATGTGCCAAAGATAGGTTTAACAAAGTTAGCAAGCCACCCAAGGTCGTAGGGATGTTTCCTACAATTTGATTTCCTGACAAGTTCAAGTGTATAATTGCCTTCAAGTTTGATACCTCAGGTGGAATTCTTCCACTCAATGCATTGGAGGATAAATCTAAGACTAATATATCTTGGAGACTCCAAAGAGAAGAGGGTATCTGAGAAATCAATTTGTTAGAGCTTAAATCCAACTTCCGCAAAGAAGTATTTGGAAGGCAGCTTGGAATCACTCCTGAAAACATGTTGTTGGCTAGATACAACTCACTCAAACTTTTTATTTGGCACAATTCATTTGTGATGGGCCCTTGCAATCTGTTGTTGCTAAGACTTAAATGTTGAAGGCTTTGCAGTCTGTTGATTGTAATTGGAATCAACCCATTCAAAGCATTCACATCAAAATATAGTGCCATCAAGTTTGTTAGATTCCCAAGTATATTGGGTATACTCCCACTAAATTGATTCCCTGATAAATCTATCACAGTGAGCTCAGAAGCATTTGAAATGCTGTTTGGAATTTGTCCAATAAGTTGATTCTGTCCCAACTCCATTACCTTCAGGTTGGGAAGGCCAATTCCCAAATTTGATGGGAGAAAGCTAGAGAATGAATTATGTGCGAGGGAGACCCAGGTCAATGCCGAAATGTTGAAGATATGTGAAGGAAAGGGTCCATTAAAATTATTCTCTGAGAAATCCAACTCTTCAAGCTTATCAAGATTGCCTATCTCTATGGGTATAAAACCTGGAAACAAAAAGTTGTTGGATAATTAACTCAAAAAATACTGATGGATGATCAAATATAGTGAAAACTGACAAAACAGGAGTGATATGTTTTGTGTGTGCGTGTGTGTGTGCAACTTTCATGTGTTTCAAAAATTTGAATTCAATTCTCCATATAATTACAAGAAAACTCCATATATATTATTAATTTCGAGTCCTTTCAAATGTTTGCTAAACAAATAAGACTTCATTTATACTTAGATTTAGGAAAGTGGGAAAAACAAATTTTGAAATTATCTACCACCAAGCAATTACATGTGGGTCGTCAGCATAAATCTCTTTATCACTTCTTATGTTTCACATACAAAAATATAACAACTTTTTGTGGCAAGGATTCCATAGCATGTGATATTTACAGAACATTGTATAAAACTACAATAGATGCTGTACCATTCGGGTCTGAAATTTTAATGTTATAATATATATAGTACACTACTAGAAAAGCATTTCCTGGTTTTTTAATTTATTAAAAGTAGGATAGAAAGAAAATATTAAGTGCGTTTGGGTGTGTGTTTGAAAATATCATTAAAGCATAAAGCTTACAATAATATCTTTTCATATATATTAGTATGTTTGAATGAAATACTAAACATGTGATAAAGTTATAGGCAGACAACCCATACATATAGAGAGAGAGAGAAGGAAGATGGAGGGAGAGAGAAGGACGCGTATAAGTTTGAGCATACCTGAAAATGAATTCATACCCAAATGTAAGGCTAGCAAAGATGTACAGTTACTTATTGATTTTGGAATGTTTCCCTCTAATTGATTATTAACAACCTGAAAAACCTCAAGTAGAGGGAGTCGATGGCACATTTGTTCTGGAATTTCACCTGGAGAAATACACAATTTATGAATTGGACCAAGAAAAAGTTTAGCAAATAATGAATGGAATTTTGTTAAAGCATAAATTGATGGATGAGTAGATTGACATACCTGTAAAGGAGTTGTGACCTAGACATAAATATTCCAGCATTGTCAGATTGCCAATTGACGTAGGTAGACTACCATCAAATCTGTTTCTTGTTAAAAATATTTCTCTTAAAGAAGAAAGACTGAAGAGAGATGATGGAATTTCCCCTGTTTAAAATTTAGTGTCAGCAAAGAGATCATTGATATTATACTATTAATAATCGATATGCCTCGCTAGTTATTGGGCCTATACTTTAGTATAAATTATACCAAACGTTCTAAATTATTGTTGACCATAACTGAATCTGCTACAAGAAGTAAGCGTATAGGAGTTTTTGTTTTGATTTAAAGAATTCAGGTATTTCCAATTAGAATATGGGAGATAATATAGAACAAGCTTTGCTTTGGCCATTACCCACAAGTATTGTGCTACTTCCAGTCCAAAATATATAGAATGTTGTGTGCAGTACATTTTGTACTACAAATTGTCAAATATTTAAGGCCGGAGGAGTATAGGATAAATCGAATTTTGTTAAAGAGTAAAATTAATGACCGAGTAGATTGAGTATATACCTGTAAATGAGTTTTCTTCTAGATATAAATATTCCAGGAACGTGCAATTGCCGATTGATGATGGTAGTCTACCTTTTAATTTGTTGCTTGTTAAAGACACTACTATTAAAGAAGAAACGTTGAAGAGAGATGATGGAATTTCACCTGTGGAAAATTAAAAGTGAACAAAATTATAATCATTATTACGATGACAATATAATATGAACCATGCTTATTAAGCCAAGGTTCAGTATCATATGGATAATAGAGCATACCTGTAAAGGAATTGTAACTTAGATCTAAACTTTCGAGTAATGCCCAATTGCCAATTGATGTTGGGATATTTCCTTGTAGATTGTTTTGATGTAGATTTATTTCTCTCAATGAAGAAATATTGAAAAGAGACAATGGAATTTCACCTGTTTACAAATTAAAATGAGTAGATATATAATTAGATATTATTCACCTTGTTTCTGACGTCACATGTTCCATGTCTCTTAATAAAATCCAACTAGATATTATTCATTTCATACAATTTTCCACTGAATTTATAATGCAAATTAATGACTTACTAAACACATATGGACAAAAACTTTAGATATGAATAATTAACTATGGATAAAATTAAACCTCTTACCTTGCAAGTTGTTGTTGTTGAGATATAAGAATTGGAGGTTGGTCAAATTTCCAATATCACTTGGAACAATTCCTTCATTGAATCTGTTATTGCATAGATCTAACTCTGATAATTCTTTGCATTGATGCCAAATTGAGGGCATTTGACCGGACAAATTATTTTTACTTACATAGAGTCTTGTAAGTTTTGGGAGCCCAAGACATACATTTACTGGGAGGCTACCAGAGAAGTTATTGTTGTTAAGTTCAATGTACTGTAATATAGAAGTCGGTATAGAGCTAGAAAGTTGATTATTTGAAAGATATATCAATCGTAGTTGTGGAAGATTGCCAATTTCCCTTGGAAAGCCACCTTCAGATAATAGAGGAAAGAAAGAGTCAGTATTGACTTTATAACATGGATATATATAATTCAATTTTATCCATCATGAGTTGGATTGTCACAGTGAAATCTAAAAAAAAAAAGGAGCAAATACCTGATAAAGTATTATAAGACAAACTCAATCTTTCAAGTAAAGATAAGTTGGAAATTGTTTGGGGAATTGCTCCAGAAAGCTTGTTATATGAAAGTCGTAGGATCTTCAAGTTCTTTAGATTTCCTATCTCGTGTGGAATGGTCCCTGCAATGAAATTATAATTCCAATCCAAAGTCTCCAACCTTGATAAATTGGAGAAAGATGGTGGAATAAATCCATTAAAACTGTTATTGCAAAGATCCAGGTGTTGAAGTGTAGATAAAGCTCCTATCCACGTTGGAACTTGTCCACGAAAGTCATTGTAGCTCAAGTTAAGCAGCTTTAATCTATGTAGTCGAACCAATTCTTTCGGTATTTGACCATGAAAATTGTTGCTGCGAAGATCAAGTTCAACAAGAGATGATATATTTCCTAGTTGTGGAGGTATAATGCCAATGAGATTCATACCACTAAGATGTAAGGAACGGACCCTTCCATTACGAGCATTGCAGATGACACCAACCCAATTGCATGGAGAAGAAGAGACCAACCAATTTGCTAAGAAATTGTATGGATCCAAAGAGACGAAGGATTTAAAAGTAAGAAGTGCTGATTTGTCCAGGGTGATATCATTCTCACTCCAAACTACAGAGGTCATGAGGCAATGAAGTAAGAAGACAGAAAGAAAGGAAGAAGAAGGTTTTCTCATGTTTAGTGTATAGAAGATGAAAACAAAGGAAGAAGGTTTTCTCATGTTTAGCACATATCAAACTAATAAAAGCTGCAAGTATTGAGCATCCCCACCCACCCATACACAATTTTATATTTCTCCAAATGTAAATCAAGCCTAGCTATAAGAATGCAAGCAGCACGAGAAAAATATAGAGAAAATTCTTCTCATGGTTTAATTAATCAAAATATTGTTAAAAAATGTTTAAAGAAAAGTCACATGTCAAAAAAGGCCATATAGTCTTTTCTGGTATTATTTCAAAAAGTGTTAATAACTATATCAATATCCGTTAACAACTAAATTAGTACAGTTAACAATTATATATTAACAACTAAATCAGTATCCGTTAACAACTAAATCAATATCCGTTAATGATAAATCCCAATTTTACTGTATTTTATCCCACATTAATAATTTATTTTGGGGATTATTTTAGGCTAATTTGGATATATTAGATAATATTTGGATTGTTAGCCAATTTTAGGAAATAATATAAATCTCAATTAATTATAAGATATTGGGCTTAAATTATTAATATTCTGATTGATATCTTGTGATTAAATGATATCTCTTGATATATAATAGATTGTGAATTTATAAGATTCTATGGTGCCGAATTTTTCAGGATAGCTAAAAGGAAATCCAATGGTGAAATTTTATTGGACTCAAATTGATACTCTAAAAGCCCTCTCTTCCTCCCCTTTAATGAACCTAGCAGCCACCATGAAGGGATGCTCTCTTTGAGAGCTAACAGCCGCCACACGCTCAGGAGCATCACGACACCGAACAGAGGTGGAGGAGCCCATCAATTGTGATTAATTCCCTTCACTCTCACGCACAGCACGTCTTCAATTCCAATTCAGCTATGGGTCCCACGTCCAATTAATCACCAATTCAATTCTCCGTTGATTCCAAAATCCATTCACGCACAAGCTACGGGACCCACGCTTCTTTCCTGTGCAAGCAATTGAATTTTATTCCTTAATTTCAATGGCCATGAGGAATTGCTTAACACGTGAAGGAAGGAAATCCATGGCAGTGTGAGTTAGTTGGGAGATAACTTGGGAAGAGTATGGAGGAAGCTAAAGCCTAGGGTTTACACTTGAAGATCACAAGGGAGTGTCTTTCTTTTTATCTTTTTAATTCAAACTTGAGGTTATTTAGTTTTAAAGGATTTTGAGTTGTATTAATTGAGAACAATCTAGTTCTAGATTGTAAACTTATTTCTTTTGGATTAGACTGATAATTTGAAGTTTTATGTTTATTGCTGGACTCTTGTTTGCAACCTTTGGATTGTCAATTAAATTGATAATTGAGTTTTCCTTATTAATTTAATTGTTAAATTGGTTTATCATCTTAATTGTTTAATTGGGTTGATAAATTATCTGGTTGTTCAATTAGATAATTGTAAACAAGATTTCCAAGATTATTTTGTGATTGGTTTTTAATGAGTTTAATTAGCCACCGCCTATTTCATTATGAGTTTTCTAATGAAATATGTGTTATTGAGATAAAGGGCTTCCCATGTTCAATTGGGTAATTAAATTCATTAATCTCTTTTTGGTCTAATTAATTGATTTAGGCTAAGAAAGTTAACTCCATGCAATTCCTAAGTTGTCCCCTTCATCATCATAACTAAATTAAACTTTTATTATTTGATTTGCTTTTAATTAATATTCTTCTTAGGGTTTTAATCCTTTTCTCATAAGAAAACCCCCCAAAAATTGCATTCAACTCATATAGATTAGTCTAATTTTCATATAGGTTTTAGAGTCAATAGCATTAGTACATTTAGTTAAGTTAATTGCATATAGGTAGTAGTGTTTGCATTCTAGTTTAGGTCCATTCACATTCCATTGCATCTTTTCATCACCTAAATTTAACCTAAAGAAAACCCATAGCTTGCTCCTTGGGAGAATGACCTAGGTTGACCCTAAACTACATAATTAATTAGGACCTAGTTTAGTTGATCGCTTTAACGACAAAAGTAGCTCGATCAGTTAACAACTATACCAATACTCACTAACAACTATATATGTACAACGTTTTCTGAAATAATACTAAAATAGGCCTCAGAGTATTTTTTAACATATAACTTTTATTTGCATTTTTTTTATAATATTTTGATAAATTGGGTATGAGGGTATTTTTCCAAAAATATATTACTCTCGCGAAACCTTAACTTGTGTCTTATGTTTTTCTGTCGGAACACTGAAACCCATGTTCTTGGTGCGAAACACTCAAACACCTTTTCCTGTTGCATTACTTCTCTTCCTTGCAAACCGCCACCATCCTTTGTTACTCCCTCATTTGCTCTGGCATTCCTTTCTTGCACCACCTCTCTTAACCTCTTTTCTTGTTTCGAAAATGAACGGAGGAAACGAGTGTAGTTCTGTTCCTGAAATGCCAGTTGATGATGTGACTGGTGTTAGTCAGAACGAACCATCTCCTTCTCAGAGTGAGCCTCCTCGTAACCGCCCTGTAAGCCGTCGTGGTAGAAGAGGCCCCACCCGATTGAAAGAGCTTGCCCTAGGGCGGAGTGCCAATGAAAGGCTCAATATACAGTTTGATGGAAATTTGACTCCCTGCGGCCCTAATAAAAGCAGATACAATAGTTATGTCGGCTTACAAGCATGCATCAAGGCAAGCATTTTGGTCGACGAGTGGAAAAATGTTGACAAAAAGAAGGTGAAGGATGTTATTTGGGACTCTATCTGGCTTACGTACAATGTTCCTGACGATGAGAAGTTGAAAATCAAGACATTGTCGTATTGTGCTGATTGCTGGAGGAAGTTTAAGACCCAGTTAGCGAACAACTATATTTTTGCCGAGGTTCCGGTTGGTCAGCCTCCCCCTAATCCTTGCACCAAGTATGCCTTTCTTGATGAAGCAACATGGCAACAATTTGTTCAGATGCGGACTACTGAAGAAGCTTTGGTGAGTCTATTTTTAATTTTTTTTGTCCCTTCTTGTATACTTATTAACCTGTGCGGATATGTGAATGTTATTGTGTTCATTTATGAGGCCGTTAGTCAGGTTACTTGCTTAGGAAGGTATTCTGTTATCGTAACTAGGTCACGTAGACATTGTTGTTAGTTAGTTAGTATGTTAACTGTGTGATGGTATATGTGCATGCTGTTATTGAAACTTGACTGAGTTTGAACCAGTTATGATGAATGAATGAATTGACTGAGTTGGCAGCAGTTCTGCAACTCCCTTTCCTCTGTTTCTCCCTATTTATTATACATACAATTCTACATCTTCCTTAACAAAGTCTTGAAACTTGATGAAGTGAATTTGACTAGTGTTTGAATTGAGGTTTGAAATTAATAATGAATAATTGTTTTTCTGATTTACAGATAAGAAGGCAGCAAGCACAAGAGATTGGGAGAAAGAATGATTGCCCACAAACGGCTTCTCGTGGCGGATATGAAAAGGCTGAAAAAGAGTTGATGGCCGCTAAGCGAAAGAGATTGGAAGATGAAGCTCAAGCCAATCCTTCTGAGATATGTGATCCGCGGCCGCCATCTCCAATATGTCGTGAGGAGTTATGGCTCTATATTCACAAAAAGAAAGGCGGGGCGTACTCTAGTGAACAAACTAATGCAGTTACTGAGAGAATTGTAAGTAATTATTATGCTCTTGTTATTTGTTACTTTTTAGTTACTAAACTTGTTTCGTTACTAATTATGCTCTTGTTATCTGTATCTTACAGGAAGAATTCAAAATGCAAGAACAAGAGGGATCATTTGTGTCAGATGGGAGGAAAGATATCCTTACCGTTGTGACTGGAAAACCGGATCACGCGGGGCGTGTAAGGGGAATTGAAGGACAGGTAGGCCTGAAGCAATACTTTGGTAAATCTAAACGCCAAAGACAAGCAATGGTTACCCGGGAGGAGATGGAACTCACGCTGGCCAAAGCAACTGAGGAAGCAGAGGCCAGAGCAGAGAAGAAAGTAGCTGAGCGAGAAGCTTTATTAAGTGCAAAGTTTCAAGACGAGCTGAAAAAGATGAAGGAGGAGATGATGAAGATTGTCAGATCTCGTGGAGAGAGCACTGTTCCTTTCCCACACTCACCTCCACTTGTCCAGCAGAGCACTAAAGGGAGCTGCATTGTTAGACAGTCGGCGGAACATTGTGAGCTCTACGTGGAGGATCCTAGTAGACGATTGGTTGCAAGAGGGAATGTCTACAACTTTGGATCAACTGTACACCACCGAAAAATGGTTGATGATGAAGTTAGGGTGTCAGTTGAAGAGGTGATTATCGCTGATGCGCCTATCCCTCTTCAAACCGATCAAATAAAACTTGTGAGTAATTGCTTAGGATGTAACATCCCGTTTTTCATAAACGTTTCTGGAGCTGAGAGTTGAAAATATTTTACATAAACAAAGAGTAACTGAATAACATTGTATGTAGTGTATCTAACTAAATGTTAACTAATACAGTCATCCAAGTCTAATACTTCTAACATAAGTATCAAAAAGACGATGCCTCCGCAAGGTCCTCATACCGGCTTCTTACCCTTGTCCTCGATCACTTCCCGGGATCCTGAGGCTATGGCAGAGGCTGAGGTTCAATTTCCATTGAACCTCAAGTAACGGTTAACCTCATGCTTATGTAAACAGTATATGACAGTTATCACAGATATACAACATAATCACAGTTTCAAACAAATATCCACATGTAAGGCAATAACATAACACAGCCACTGCAATATGTATGTTATCCCAGTTTGCACATAACCAGTGCCACGACGGCCCATCGTATCCTCAGCGCTAGGATCTCTTTCTCCAGCAGCTCCTCCCTCTCTTACTCTCCCTAAATTGCAGCCAAGGCTAGAAGGATTGGTGTGAGGAATGTGTTTAGCCAAGGCTCTCTATTTATAGGCAAGGAGGGGTTAAACATCTTGCAACTCTTGCTTGATCTTGGCTCTTGGATCATTACTTGGAGAGAAAGACATGATCTTGGCCTTCCTCTCCCTCTTGGCCGAAATTTCCCCCTCCCCCTTCTAGAAATTTGTTTGCTTGGTCCTTAAGAAAAGCCTCTTCTTCATTAAGTTAATCCTAATTAATCCCAAATCCTAATTTAGTTAGGTGTAAGTTGGTATTTAAATTTAAAATCCAATCTCACTTTTGAAATCCTAATTTTATGATTAGATTTATGGTGATTTTTAATTCCCAAAATGTTTAAGTATGAATCTTAAATGTAACCGAAAATATCTTTGGGAATAGCCAAGTTGAAGCTCATAATTCCCTGATTCTAAATATGTATTTATCTTGGATATTTAACTTCAAAATCTCAAGTTATGATTTAATTTCTATAGGTTTTCTCCTAATTTTTCTCTAATTAAGCAATTACTTGCTCCCTAAGAAAATTAACTTGCTCACCAAGTTATCTTCTCCTACTCCTTTAATTGATTTATTCTTTTTCTTCCATTTTCCTTAAAAATTTCGTCCCCCCTCCCTTTATTTTTAATAATGAAGTTTTGTCTTAATTGTTCTCTCATGCTCAAGAAGACAATTCCCTTATTGGTCCATTTAGACTTTAGGATTTAGGGTTAATATCATTGTATAATTTATTTATTCTTACTTAGAGAGATTTTGTCTCATGAAGTTAAATTAGGAATAAATGAGTTAAGTCCTAATTTAATCCCTAAAATATTGGTTTTTATATCAACAAGCTAAATTAATTTTTATACTCCTAAATTCTAAGAAAAATTTCCTATAAACAAAAATAAATACAATACAACAATTTGAGACCCCATATTCACCTATTTAAAATAGGTATTAAGATAATTATTTTTCTTTTTATTATAATAATTTTTTTTCAGGTATTACATAGGAGGCTTCATCTCGTGGCCAGTGAAGCTTGTACGTGTTTGTACTCCTCCTCAAGCCCCAGCCCCTATTGATGAAGATGCAGCCCCGCGTGATATTTTGCCCGCTCCTAAGTTGACTGCCAAGGATGAGATTGGACTTCTAGTAGTCAATCAAACTTTTGAAACCAGATCGTGGCCTATAAATGCTGAAGTAGGCCTAAAAGAGAAGCCACCGGTCTTCATTGACCAGGAAGATTTAATCTCCCTTATCTTTCCTAAAAAGGAGTTAACTGATGTAATTGTGTTGTTATTCATGAAGTAAGTAGTATCTTCTTCTATGAGTACGTATATAATTTTAAGAGGTGTCGTTTATACACGTACACATACATATATACTAGCTAATTCACTTATGCATGTCATTATTGTAGGTTGATGTATCGTGAGATGGGAGTACAGGGCAGAGAACAGGATTTTGGATTCTTGTGCCTACAGTACCTAAGTGTGGCAACCGTGGCTCAAAGAACATCATACATATCTAAGAGGTTGTCTAACAATATGAGAAGGTGGTACCTTTTACCATTCAACCATTCTAACCATTGGCAGTTGGTCCTCCTTTCCGCGGAGGAAAATAAAGTAGTCTTTCTATGCTCCCTTCATCACGAACCAGTGGCTATGTTAAAGTAGATGGTTGATAAGTAAGTAGCGCATGTCATTTTGTCATTGATTTTCATTTTGAAATCTCTTCTGTGAATTTTCAGTTACCAATATTGAAAATTGAAATTTTTGATTTCAATAATAGGGCCATGTCGGAATACCAAAAGAAGGCCAAGAGAAAGGCTGGGTATCAGGTCAAAGATACTATATGGATCAAACCATAGGTTAGTACGCATGGACAATGCCTTGTGAACTGTCACTATGTATATGCTCTTATATATACATATATATATATATATATATATATTTCTTGTTTGATTTTAGACACGTTGCCAACCACATGCTTCCAACTTATGTGGGCTTTACGTCATGCGACACATGTATGATATTATCACGCGAAGAATTATGTCTATCATTGAAAAGGTAAATGTATATGATATTATACGTACATATATACGTTTTGCGTGCTGACCCCTTTGATGAAAGGAATTAAGGTAGTCTAATATATATTTCTGTCTTTAATGTTACAAACGTTTGATTTGGCTGACCCCTTTCCTGATGGTGATATGGAGCGCATACGACAAGTCATTTGTGAATTTGTCATTCAGGAAATCGCAAATGCCCTCCCAGGATTAATTTGTAAATATACATGTGATATAGACCTATATTACATCTGATCTTCTGTAAATAATAATTGAACAATTGTATAGTTTAATGATCAATAATTAATAAAATTGTTTATTCATTTCCAACAAATTATATTGATGCTTTCTATTTTTTTGTTGCTGAATGTATTGCATGAAATTAGTTCTTGAACCTTTAGGACAAGATGCTGTAGAATGGTGAGCTTATTAAAAAGTTCAAAGACTTTTAGGACCGTCTATTTCATATAAGTCTGGTCCTAAAAGTCTTAGTATAATTTTTTAAAATATTGGAGACTTCTAAGACCGTCTATTTCATAAAAGTTCGGTCCTGAAGGGCCTTTTTAAAAATACGTTAATTTAAATTTTAAAATATGCGAGACTTTAGGAGCGGATAGTTATTAAATGACCGGTCCTAAAAGTCTATCCCACCATTTCATTCATTATGTAGGAATCTTCTTCTGAGAAATTTAAACTAAAAGATTGGAGACTTTTAGGACATGTGAAATGGAAAAAATTGAAGGAAATTAGCCTTCTCAAATGTTGTATGACAAGCATTTGTTGAGTTTTTCACAGGTTGCCTCCTGCACATACCACAAAATAGAAGACTAAAATCCGAAACCAAGAGACTTTTAGGACCGTCTATTTCATAACAGTTTGGTCCTGAATGACCTTTTTAAAAATACGTTAATTTAATTTTAAAATATGTGAGACTTTAGGAGTGGATAGTTATTAAATGACCGGTCCTAAAAGTCTATCCCACCATTTCATTCGTTATGTAGGAATCTTCTTCTGAGAAATTTAAACTAAAATATTGGAGACTTTTAGGACATGTGAAATGAAAAAAATTGAAGGAAATTGGCCTTCTCAAATGCTGTATAACAAGCATTTGTTGAGTTTTTCACAGGTTGCCTCCTGCACGCACCATAAAATAGAAGACTAAAATCCGAAACCAAGAGACTTTTAGGACTGTCTATTTCATAACAGTTTGGTCCTTAAGGGCTTTTAAAGTTCTTTAGGACCGTCTGTTTAGATGTCTACGGTCTTAAAGGTCTTTTTAAAATAAAAATATATAATTTTCTATTTCTTTAATACAGAAATGATGTTAATGTTCAAATCAAATCAACTAAGCAAATATATCATGGTTAATTTTAAAGTAAAATAGCGAAGACTCACGATGACTTTAATTTGCATGTTTTTTATGTTCTTAATTAATGTCGTTATTATATTTTTTTTACAAATTATTTGTCATTATATAACTTATGTTAATTTCGAATCCATTTTTGGAACTTCTCAAGCGTACGCGCGCAATCAGGTTTGACAAAAGATGGCCATGGCGGCCATCATCATATATATATATTTTTTGCTGCCCTTAAGGGCAGCAACCAGCTACATACAAAAAAAAAACATAAAAAAACAAACAAGAAAATAAAACATACAAGAAAATTAAAAAAAAAATTAATTAATCTTCCGTCTTGTTGCTGGAGGAGGAGGAGGAGGAGCAAGTAGAGTCAGCTTCAGAGGATGGGACCTCGACACCATTTTCGTTGAGGACCAGGTTGACCTTCTTGTTGATTGTATGAAGGAGGCCTCAGATTCTGCCCATGTGATGGACGCGGGCCAATAGATGCTCCACAAACTGCTTCACCGTTGGATTCGGCGGTAGAGGGGGAGGTCTCGCAGGTAAGAGAGACGGAGGAGGAGAAGGAGGACCGGATGGTGGATGAGGAGGTGGGGCAGCCATTATAGAATCGGAGATTGTAGAAGAATTGAGGATGTGGAGAATAATGCGAAGAAACTAAAGTAACGAGGGGCTTAAATAGATGGAGCACCATCGTTGGATTGTCTTTCGAAGCTGAAGAGACTATCAATTATCATTACAGAGTGTAAGGATAGACACGACTGCACCTAGCCTCTTGGAATTTGGAACGAAGGAACTTTTAAGACCGCATATTCTAAGATAACCGGTCTTATATGTATTTTTAAGATCGATTAATTAAGGATCCAAGTACTTTCACAACTACTCTAGGATACGAAGAGATTCATCTGACTGAAGCATTAAATTTTGGATGCAACGCCCAATATCAGAATTTGTATCGACGACACTTTTAAAGATATTACAAATTTCAACTTAAATTCTGATTGGTTTAAATTAAAAATTAGTAATATGCAGGCAGATTATAATTTTTAAAAATTAAAAATTAGGTCTTAAATATTATTACTAATTATTTATTGCCAGTTGTATCCAATATTCTCACTTTCCCATGTCTGAGACAGTGAAGCATATGTCCTGCCATGTGATGAAATGGAAAAAATTGAAGGACTTAACTTGGCCTTCTCAAATGCTGTATAATAAGCATTTGTGAAGTTTTTCACAAGTTGCCATATTATTAACATAAAAATTGAAGGACTTTTAAGACCGTCTATTTCATAATAGTTCGGTGCTGAATGACTTTTAAAAAATACGTTTTTAATAATTTACAAATATGCTAGACTTTTAGGAGCGATGTTTTAATAAATGTCCGGTCCTAAAAGTTCTTTAGGACCGGCATTTTATATATGTACGGTCCTAAATGTCTTTTAAAAAATAAAAATAAAAATTAATTATTCTATTTCTTTTTATACAGAACTTTATTTCCTCAAGATTTTATACATAACTGAATCAAATCCTATATTCTCACATTCCCATTTTTCGTATCCCTCTGCTCCCTTTTGCCCTAAACCAAGCTAGATAATGGTTAGATACAAGATAACCCCTCGCAGGACTACTCCTGAAGCTCGTTGGAAGATCTTGAGACAACTCGTTGGGCTACGTCATACTCAGACCAAGAAAACGCGTTCTGTTCAGACGGAGGAGTCTCGGGTCGTTGGACCCATTGTTATTTAGGATGATGAAGAGGTTCCCGCTCCCCCTCTCCAGCCTCCTAGTCCTGACAATAAAGAAGTGATACTGATGCGCATACAACAGGAAATTGCTGATATTCGGCGGGAAATTTCTGCTGCTGAAGCCGATATCCTCAAGACATTAGCTGATAATTAGCTTTAGGACTTTTAGTCACATTGTAGGTTGTTTTTGTTATTTGTAAGTTTGTTGCTCTTATTTTTCCTTTGTACTTGCACATTCTCCATTAATGTAAAAATAAAAATGAACTAAACTTATTAATGGAAAAAACCTTATTCTCAACGTACTATCCTTTATTTTCATTCTGTTGCTGCTGCTGTTGAGCAAAAAAATATTCAGTTGCTGCTGCTACAACCTTGTAGTTTAATTTTAAAGAAAATGCAGACTTTCACTAAATTCTTATAATAAAAAAAATATATGAGACCTTTAGGAGCGGATGCTTAATAAGTAACCGATCTTAATAAATTCATTTAGGAGCGTATGCTTGATATGTAACCGATCTTAAAACTTCTATACCTTTAGGACCGGATGCTTTATATTTAACCGTTCTTAATGACATTAAATATAAATGATTTTGTCGCGCGGAAAAGTTAAATTTTCCTCTCTGAACTTCTCTTGTCCTGCCTAAAGTGATAATAACTCCTGTTCACTCTCAACTCTCAAGTGTTTGGGTGTTGCTTCGTCACTGCCACAAGACAGATCTCTTGACAAGCTAGTGCTGGTCAGCTTATCACATTCTGGTTGGTTCCTTAGCTAAACAGCGATAGACCTGTACGTAACATGTGTATTTCAGTTACATATATATTTTATTTTTCCTCTTTTCGTTCTGGGTTATTCATGGTTTGCACGAAATCGGTGAAATGTTGACGTGAGTTACTCTGTTGTATTTCGATACTGTACTTTGAAGTTTATGTTTTACTTGAGACATATCCGAATGACCAACAAGTGCACTTAGGGTTACTTTTGTTGTCTGCATTTATTTTCCGCGTCATGCATTTATTTTCCTTAGCTTCTTGGTTCCTCTGTACGTGATACATTTATGAGCACGAGTGATTCTTCATGTTGCATTTAATGACCAAAGTCTTTTTTTGTCTGTTTTTGGAACAATACTAGATTGACTGTACGCGATACATTTATGTTGCATTGAATGGACAAAGTCTCACTCATATGCATGTAATGGACTTGGCTTAGTTTAATGTGTAATTTTCAATTTTTTCGGATGATGTTATGTTGAATCTTTCCGTCTATACATAGGAATATAATTATACTATGGATCGTAGTTGGATAAATGCGAGACGGACGAGTGTTGAATATGAGAATGGGGTAAGGGAATTTATAGAGTTTGCAAAAGGAAATGCCGATGATGGTAGTGAGAAGTTTTATTGCCCATGTGTAGAATGTTTAAATGAGAGGCGAGTAAGTCCAGAAGTTATATACACACATTTAATTTGTGAAGGATTTTGTAAGACCTATACAATATGGATATGGCATGGTGAAAAAGTTCCAAGTGCATCTCAACGTGGTGAAGTGTCCTTTGATGATGATAATGACACGGATATAGATGATCGCAGTAATCATCTCACTAGGATTCACTCCCCTTACAAGCTGTAATCAATACAATGTATTCCCACTTAAGATCTCTCAATCTTAAGTAACTCTCAGATAGAATGTTTACAGATAAATCTTCTCTCTCTCAGAAGTGAATAAATAAACACTGAAGTACATAATCGATCATCTCACTCGGTATGGTAAACTATGTGAACATTGAGAACAGAGAGTAAGTGAATATCAGAGTATTGCATTTTGAAGACGTAAGCTCATCTCTCTGTGTGTGTTTTTTTTTTAAATCCTTCTCTTTTTATAGTTGATGAAGAGCATTTAACTATTAAGCAATTCTTCCAGTTGAGAATATGACTGTTGGATGTTCGTTGGAAGTAGTTGTTGGAATATAGCCGTTAGACTTGTCGTTTAGCTCATTCTATCAAGTGCTTCGTTGGATAAAGCACTAAGTTGTATTTCCACATCTTGTGTATTTTGTTCATCTAACGTTCTCACATGGCTTTGGTCAAAGGATGACTTAAAATAATGGTCAACACTTTTGCTGATATGGGCATTTCTAGAAATAATCTTGTCGGCTTTATTATACACAAGTTTAAATGCTTCACAGCTAATCAAAGTTCAAATAAGTTAACCATCTGCAACTCACTCAAGAAGATAATCAATAATAACATAAATAAGTTTGAGTGAGACTTAAACAAAAATGAATGATAACTCTAAATAATCATATTCATAGATTCATGTTTACTGTGCGTTCTGTCAGTTGGTGATCCATGTTCAACTACACTGCTTGAGCAAGCCTTTTCTTCTACTCGAGCATGACATTTCCATGCTCGAGCACAAGTCATCCAGAGGCTAAGAATAGGAGTAGAATGCTGCTGCTCGAGCACTCATTTACCTCTGCTCGAGCAAGACTTTTCATCTTTGCATCTTGGTTCACTGATGCTCGAGCATGCTAGTTCCTTGATCAAGTATGGCTCACTAATGTTATTCATCTTTGCATTTTGCCTTACTGATGCTCGAGCATACTAATTCCTTCCTCGAGCATGGCTCACCGATTTGCACTTCTTTGCTTTGAGCCTGATGATGCTCGAGCATTCCAAATGCTATGCTCGGGCAAACCTTAGCTTGCTTGATTAACATATTTAAGGTTACTCGAGTACTCTTCTATCTTGAGTCTTCTGATCCTGTGAGTGAAAATCACCTAGAGGGGGGTGAATATGTGATGTTGTTGAACTTAGAAAATTTTTGTGCAAAGTAAACTTAAATCAGAAGTAAGAGGAGGAAAGTAAAACTTTGCACACGCGATATATCCTAGTTCGGTCACAAACTTGACCTACATCCAGTCCCCAAAATTTCTGGGATTTCCACTAAATCACTTGACACAATTACACTGTACTCTAGGAAGATTTCACTATCACTCCCTTTTACAAACTGTAATTGTTACCCAATCACATGAAGTCCCAACCTCAAGATTTCACAATACAATCAAGTAAGAAATGTAAAGACTCCTAAAGAGTCACTATAAAAAAATTGGTTTTTTGCGACAGAAAAATAGGATTGCGACGGAATTTGCGACGGAATTCATCCATCGCAAAAAAGGCCTTGCAATTGCGACGGAAAATTGAATTTCCATCGCAATTTGCAACGGAATTTACATTCCAAAATTTGCGACGAAAATTTTTATGGAATTTTTTATCCTCACAATTGCGACAGAAAAATTCTGTCGCAGCTGTGATGGAAATAAATTCCATTGCAAAAAATTTAAAAAAATTTCAAAAAAATTAAAATTTCAAAAAATAATTTTAATTAAAAAATAAATTTAAATTTAAATTTAAATTTTAAAAAAATCAGAAAATATATATATATATATATATATATATATATATATATATATATATATATATATATATATTAAAAATATATATATAATTGCATACAAAATATAAAAATCATTAAAAAAAAAGTAAATAAATTTTGAGATAAATTTTGCATATGATAAAAATATAAAATAACAATCATACAAAATAATGTATTAAAAAAGTGTATGGAAATATATACAATAACAATCCTTAAAAATTATACACAAACGAAATTATTGTTCCATCTAAAAACTAAACTTGGTTCCTCGTTATCAATCAAAGCTTGGCTCTTATAGGGATATTACCCCTTCATTATGCATTAGCTTACGCCTTTGAGAACCTGCTTCAGTCAAATTCTTTGATCCAAAAACACAGCAGCAGCAGCAAGATGTATAATTGTTCTTGATGAAACCACTTAGTTTCGCTTCTTTAATGCTATGAACACGTAGAAAAAGTTGCTTGCCCCACTACACCGCCTAGGATGAGAAAGAAGCAACGGATAAAAATAGAAGAAAAATCATGACGCTAAATCAGCTTGTTTACTAGTCAACCGTGCATACAAACCATCCCTTAAGAGAAGTTCTCAGTGACTCCCAATCTGCGTGGACATAAGTTATTCACAGTTAGGCTTCAGATCAGGGAAAGATAAAGGAAACAGAACTGACATATCTTAGTTATTCTTGATGTGAGTTTTAAGATTACTTTCCCGGCAAGAATGAAATAATCTGACAAATGAAAGTAATATGGCAAAAGTGGCTAGCTTCATAATCTAATACATAGAACACGCATGATCATCCAGACTAAAAAATAGATGATGGGAAAATAAAATAAAAATAAACTTCAAAAGAGAATATCAAGGAATAACTATAGGTAACAAAGAAGTTGGAAATGAAAGAATTAACCAACCTCAACAAATTTACCACTATCCATTACCACAATCATGTCTGCTGCTTGAATGGTAGAAAGCCAGCAAAGAAGATTATAAACTTTAAATGCGAAATCAAGATAGAATTTAAAGGATAACTTCAACAAAGATGACCCACTTGTACGCAATTACAATAACACTTCTCCAGTGCATCCATATCTTATGTTTGAACTAATATCCATTATGAAGAGCTTAAGTTCCCACACAAAGAAAACTTTTAGGGTAAGGAGAAATTACATTGAAGTCACAATAATTATACCGTGCTGTCAAATCATCAATAACCTGTCCAACAAATCCAATTCTTTCTCTCGACACATGATGTCCAACTCATTGAGAGGAACGCCATCAATCAAAATCTGCAATCAAACTTAACATTAAAAAAGAAAAGATATATGGATATTCAAGTAACAACTATCTACTCAAATCATATTAACCAATACCATATAACTAGTTCTCCCCAGAAACATTAACCAGCATCCAAAAAAATTAAAAAAATAAAGAGACTGGATCTTTTCTTCTCAACAAAAGCTATTTAATGAGTACTAAAGATTCTTTTCTCAGCCATTACAATGGTGCAATAATATGTTTAATAGGAAAAAGAACAAGACACTCACACAGTTACCATTCTCCATATTGATGTTGAACCCAAAAAACGATTTGTATTTATTAATACTATTTGACTTCAACATCCAGATACCTAATTGAAACCATTTGACTTCAACATCTTCATATTCCCCACCAGTTAAACTCAACAAAGATCCATACGCCATGTGGCATGGTTTAGAAGACTCAAAAGGTTACCCAAAAGGTTATTTTACTTTGTAGTTGAACTCATTCACCATACAAAGAAAAAAAGAGAGTATATCAATTATATTCATATTTTGCAATATACCTGCATGAGAAACCTCAAATAAACGAAGAAAAATAATAACAATCAGCAAATGTGACTATAAAACTCCACTTCACAAGGTGCTCTTTCCTTTCAAACCACAATTCCATTAGTTGCTTTCACGACAAATAGAAAAACGTCTTAACCCATTTGTATATAGAGAGCATAAAAACTGATGATAGACCGCAATATCCTAAAACATACAATTAAACAATGCAGAATCTGGTTTAAGGTAAGGTAGTAGATCACGAACCTACAATTTCCACTTCATGAGTTGACAGGATACTGAAAACCAAATCTTGGTAATTACTAACAATCAAACAGGATAATTAAAAAAAGTGGTCACTGGTGACAATTAAGACTAGGAACAATACAAACCTTGAAGGCATCTAACCCAAATTGATAAAGTCTTATTCCATTAGCCTTCAAATATTCCGAATTCACTTCTGGATATGGTTCAGGGCAGAAACATCTGAACACAATCAGAACTCAATAAAAATCAAATATTGAAAAAAAAAACAAAATGAAGAACAATAGCAATTTCGGTTACCAAAACAAAAAGAAAGCAGAAATTGAACTCTCATAACCGAGGCAAAGAGATTTTAAGAATATGAAATTGGCAGAATCAGGGAACCCAACCCTGAAAATGCCATTATCCAACATTGTGAAGTTCAAAAGAGGGACGAATATCTTGTCCCCATCTATATCAACATCAGCCCCATTTGCCATGGCAAAATTTGGCGACTGAAGACCATCGGAGAAGCTGCCGAGGGATTCTGAGCCATTAGATTCAAAATCGTACATGGCAGGGGAAAATAGATGAGGAGGAGAAAGTAGTAACCTGAGGAAAATGATGGTGGAACAAGGACCCATGACTCGCTCTGCAAGACCCATGGCAGCAAGACTCTCGGCGGTGAAGGCTTGAACGACGGACCGATGACGCGATCTGCAAGACCTACTATGGCAGCGAGACTCTCGGCGGTGAAGGCGTGAACGGCAGAGACCAAAGTGGGCGTCGAGCGGCAGATTTAAGTGGAGGAAGAGGATTCAAAAGACCTAAGATGTGAAATAATTTCTTAACGAAAGAAAAGTAGGACACATGAAAAAAACGATGGAGGGAATCTGCGAAATTTTTGGAGTTAAAAATCAAATATTGTGCGACAGAATAAATTCCGTGGCAACTTTTTTTTAAGAATTTTTTTTTTTATGACAAAATTTATTTTCCGTCACAAAAAATCTTATTTTTTATGATGGAATTTGTTTTCGGTCGTAAAAAATCTCACTTTTTGCGATAGAATTTCAATTCCGTCGCAATTTTTTTTCTAAAATTTTTTTTCCTGCTAAAATTTGCGACGGAATTTGTTTTTTGTCACAAAAAATGCCACTTTTTGCGACGAAATTGAAATTCTGTCGCAATTTTTTTTTGAAATTTTTTTCCGCCAAAATTTGCGACGGAATTTGTTTTCCGTCGCAAAAAGTGACATTTTTGCAACAGAATTGAAATTCTGTCGCAAAAAGCTGAAATTTACGACGGAAAAAATTCCATCACAAATTCCATCGCAAATTCGCTCTTTTCTAGTAGTGAGTAGATGAGATAATCACTCAAATGTGTAGATTATAACTGTTACAGAAACAGAGTAGAGTAAATGCTATTGAGATTTTGCAGCGTAACAATAACTTCCGGTAGTTGGACACCTTCAATTTATATCTTTGCCATCAATGCCCGTTGTAATTTAGCCGTTGTCTCTTGGCGTAATCCTGGTAGATTAGTGAGGGTAATATGACCGTTAGCATTAAATGCTAGTGAGTTGGCCTTGGAAGGATAACCAAGCTTGACAAATATTTGGAGAGAATGTTTCTGCTTCATTCTTCAATATTCGACCATTAGAGTACAAGCAGAAAGAATGTTGAGACTCTTTATCTTCAAATAACGCTTTTCGACTGATATCTGGTATTACATTAAATGCTGCTGACATCATGAATCTGCTTTTTTATATCAGATCATTAAAACCTTTGCTGAAATTCTTCACCAATAAACTTTGAAGTATAGTTAATAATAATAATGAAGGCATTGCATAAAACAATCAAGAAAGCATAATTAGCAAGGCAGAGATTATCAGTAATCAACGAGCATGTGTGTGTGTGTGTGTGTGTGTGTGTTCTGCTAAAACCTCGAGTCAAGAATTCAACCTCGAGTTTTTACATGAACTCGAGTTACAGAAGATACCTCGAGTGTGTAAGGCAGGACTTAAGCTAGGCGGAGAGTCAAAGGGGGATTTTATCAACCTTGAGTTTTACTTACTTACCTTGAGTTTTGCCTAACACTCAAGGTTCATTATCAAACCTCGAGGTTTCATATGCATATTTGAAAATGTCGGTCAGTGAAACGCTTTGGACAAAAGAGACTCAGCCTCGAGTTAGTGTTTGAACCTCGAGTTTTGGTTCAACCTCGAGGTAACCTATCGCGCCTCGAGCTTGTCAAGAGGATCATTCAGAGAAGTTGAAGTCCAAACCTCGAGGTTAATTGGTTAACTCGAGTTTTATCAGAACCTCGAGGTTAAGTCATTTACCTCGAGGTAATGATGTAGAAAACTCAGAGTTCTGTTTAGACCGAAAAGTTCAGTTCCAATTTTTTCCTTATAATGTTAAGTCATCATCAAAACATGGAAGCTAACAGTGAGAACAAGTATAATATTCTCTAGTACAAATTTCAACTTCCATAATGTAGAGTCATTCAGAAAACAAGAATATTGGCAGCACAATAGTCAATTTCCCATGAGCGTAACATCTTTGATATAGCTTAAAATTTGACAAACCACCTCTACCCAGAAAGGTCTTCAAGTCTTCTTTCTAATGCAACAAAAATCAGCTCCAAACTCATTGTATGTTGAGCATTATGATTAGATTAATAGAAGTTGTTCTGAACTAACGTTTTTCTGTACCATCCTGAACAGACTATGAAGTTCCAAAAATCATATCTCTCTCATTTGATCTTTGGTTTCTGTGATCTTGATGTTTTTGTACAGTTATTTGAGTTTAGTTTTATATGCTACTGATTTCAGCTCATTTCGATGTGTGGTTTGTGAGATACACCCAAATTACTGAAGCTTGGTCTGCTGTGTGACGTTAATTGCTGTGTCAACTTCAGAAACTCATATTTCTTTCATATGATCTTATTTGGACTTTAATTTTTGTCAAGATGACGTATTGGATGTCTAAATGCATACAAAATTGGTTTCACCTCAATCCGATCTCTGGTTTGGGAGATATCATTGAATAACCAAACCTCGCTTAGGTGAAACGTGAAATGGAGTTGTGTAATACCCGGATAATTACTATCTGGACTATTATGTTACCATAATAAAAATATCCATTTATGATGATTATGGTCTCAAAATAGAGTATAATTAGTCTATTTTCAAAGGAAAGTACTAAGAAAAATTATGGAAAATTCAAAAAGGCATGGAATAATTATTAAAAATTTAGGAAATATATTATTCTTAATTTAGACAATTTAATAAAATATTTCCTATAAAAATAAAAAGAAGGAAAATAAAAAAGTATTTTAGAATCAAAATTGATTCTATGACTTTTAATATTTTGCATAGGGCTTAAATCATTAATGTTAATAAAATTGTTGTGAGAAAATAATTAATTCTAATTAAGAAAATTATTAGGAATTATTAAAGGATTAATTAAGTAATTTTCAGAAATTTTATAAGATTAGAGAAATTTAGGAAACATAAAAAATAAAATAAATATAGATAATAATTATTAAGGACCGAAATTTTTGGCTAATTAAATAAATAATAATGGTTAAAATATAGTCTTAAAAAGTAAAGATCAATGGTTTAGGATTTTTCAAGAATTTATGAAAGCCTAAATCCAAGTAATTAGTTATGGACCAATAGGAAAATGTTGGGAAATGAATATAAGAGAATTGAGTATTATGATAAATGAAAAAAAAAATGTATATATATATATATATATATATATATATATATATATATATAGTGGCCGAAATTTTTAGGCCAAAAAGAAAAAATATATATATAATAATAAGGATGAAGGGAGATTTTTTAGCAAATAATAATAAAATAAGATTTAAGACATGTGGCAATTAATTAAATAATAATAAAAGTGGACAGGATAAACGAGAACGGATGGAAATAAAATCCTACATAGAAAATCGTGAACTAGGTTTCTAAAGTCAGGGTATATTGTGAACGAGAGAATTTTTATCTCGAGATGGCCAGTCTCCGAAGTCATTTCTGTAACCGACGGAGTAATTTGGAGATCCGAATAGGAAGATATTTTGTATAATTAAGGCAGATAGCCAAAAGGAAAACCGATAGAAAATAATTCCGTTGTGGGAATCTGGGGATAAGTGGGGAAAAACCAGAGTATAATGTTAATCAGTGAATTTTTGTCTCGAAGTTGGCACCGGACAACGTTATTTCTGTAGCTAGGCACGAATACCGAGGATTTTCAGCTGATAACGGAATGTCCTTAGTGGGATCAGAAACTGAGTTAAATTAGATAATTTGAAAGAGGAAGAAAAGATCTTCAGAGTGTTGTTCCCAGAATTTTAAGTTTCTACGGAATCTCGTGATTGGGGCACCGAACCGGGAATTCATCAGATAAAGCAAGAGGATAAGGCTTGATGATGCAGCTAGGATGAGGTCAGCTATTTTGTCTTCTTTTGGAGGGGGAGGTCGGCCAAAGAGAAGGAAAGGCCAAGATCATGCCACCTCAGAAAAGTGCGATCCGACGGTCCAGATTTCGTTTGACAAGGCATGAATAGTAACCAAATTTTCCCTATAAATACCCCTTGCTCCTTTCATAACTTCCACACCAAATCCACTTGAGATTTTTGAAATTTGAGAGAGAAGGAAGAAGGAGGAGTCCAGAGAAAAATCCTAGCGAAGCTCTGAGTAAGTTTTCGGTCCCTAGTCTTTAGTTAGGTAGTTCTTTCAGTAGTTATAATAGAAATGCTAGAGTAGTCTTTAATTTTTCAAGTTAGTTTAAATATCATGTTTTAGGAATAAATGTGATATTTATCTTAGAAATATGTTAGAGAAAAGATTGTAGCAAAAATTTTGAAAGCGTAAAGTCAAAACAGCGAAGCCCTGACAAAATTCCGCCAAAAAGTCAAACTAGGGGCAAAATGGTAATTTGTACCTAAAATGCCTGTTATGGTCTTAGATATTCATACTGCTGATATTATCCTTATAGGATACCCAGAATCACGAACCGCTGTTTCCGCTGTCACCGCTGTCAAATCACCGTCGTACCACCGTTAAACGTACCACAACGCTACCGAAGTGCCCGAAATAGTCAACGGAGATACGGATGCGTATTGTAACCTTAACACTTATGCTGCTCATATTCATATATATGGTAGACATGTTTATATACTGAAACTCTGTCGTGAGTTGTCAGTCATACATACAGCTTGTTATGGGTTATAGTCTTAATAACGCCGTTGGGTTTTCCTAGTGCTGAGGACACGATGGGAGATCGTGGCACTGGTTTATGTGCAGACATAGTATGAGGCTTTACATATTGCTGCGTGCTTATGTCCTGTCCATTGTTGATCATGCATCCGCTGTGTGCTTATGTATTGATGTGCTGTTATGTTGTTATGATTATTTGTTGCCTATATATGACTTATTTGAGCATAAGGTTAACTGTTACCTGAGATCCAATTGGGAATTGGATCTCAGTTGTAGCTTCAGGTTCAGGAAGATCCAGGGTAGAGGAGAGCGGCAAGTAGCCGATGTAGGCAAATTGGAAGAGCTTATATGTTTTAGTTTTTGAACTATTTAGATATTGTCTTTTTGGAATCAACAGATGACTGTATAAGGATGATTACACTATGGTTATGTACTTCTAAATATTCAGTTACTCGTTTAATCGAAATGCTCAACTCTAATCACGGTTCATTTTAAAAGGAAAAAAAAATTTCGGCATTTTCAATTGGGATGTTACAAGTTGCTAAACACACTAGCTTGCTCGAGCAACATATATGGCTTGCTTGAGCAGACCAAGTTTTGTGCTCGAGCATGGATATTTTTCTTCTCAAGTAAGGTGGAAATAAGAAGGAAAATCACTATATTCAACATGGCAACATATATGGCTTGCTTGAGCAGACCAAGTTTTGTGCTCGAGCAAGGATATTTTTCTACTCGAGTAAGGTGGAAATAAGAAGGGAAATCACTTTATTCAAAATGAAGCTTCAACTTGCTTATTATAGAGATTTGAATATTGATATTCTCATAATATTTGACAATTTTTTTTTTCAATCTCCTCTCTTGATCATTCTCTATAATTCAACTTTAGACTAACCTATATTAAACAAGTTAGTTAGTCAATGTAGGAGATGAATAGATTAGGTAAAACTTTTTGCTTTTAATAATACCATCTATATAAGACATCATCAAAATTAATTATATCCAATATATATATAAGATTACAAATTAAATCACAAGCAGAATTTTATTTTTTTCTCTCAATCATCTTCACCATCCCTACAAAAAAAATGGGTAAAAGTTACTTGTGAGTTGAATATGTTTAAACACAAATAAAAATTTAGTTAAATGTTATTATTTCATAAAGCATATATTAAAAAACGTACCAAACTATAGGTAAATTGTCATCTTCGTCGGGGAAGAAGTTCTCAAAGCTGGTGGGCTAGAACAGCTCCTCTCATAGGTAACATTATCAGCATCACCCATGTCGTAAAGGTCCTAAGGTTTTAAGTGAACCACCATACGTCGGGGAAGAAGTTCTCGAAGCTGGAGAGCTAGAACGGCTCACTCTCATAGGTAACATTATCAACATCACCCATGTTGTAAAGGTCCCGAGGCTTTAAGTGAACTACCATATGCCAATCCCTGTGCCTCTCATCGGTGACATAATAAACCTGATGGGCCTCTGAGGCAAGAATATACGGGTCATCATCTTTAGACTGACCAGTGTGAATAGGCTGGGAGAAATTCACTGATGTTATGCCTAAGTCGTTAGTCATGAGTCCCTAGGATGTTGTCGTATTCGCCCATAAACACTTGCACAACGTCACAGTGAAACGGCCCTGGTAATTTATCTTGACCACATCAAGTAGCTTTCCATAATACAAGACATCACCGAACTGCATGTCCCTGTCACTATTGCTCGCATAACTTCTCGTCCCAAATATGCCATATACACCTCGAGTTTTGGGTCAGCATTCCTTGATCTCATGAAACGGTGCAAAACTTGAAATCGTTGACATTGTATGCCGTAAATCTTTGGGCATAGTCAAGCAGGTCGAATGCGAGAGCTCTGAATTCTGGTGAGTGCGGGTTGTGGTAATTCATTATTCTCCTCCTAAACCAACCCAAGAATTCTCTAGACCTTTCTATCAATCTCAGCTGAGGTCTGTGTACAGATCCTCAGTTGACGCTTGACATGACTCCTGAATTCCCTGCAATTAAACATGTGAAGATGACCATGAAATGTGAGTAAAAATTGTAAGAAAATATAAAAGATACCATATATATGTGCGCAATCCTTACTGAAAGAACGATTCAACTTTAGTGCAATTAATTGAGACATGCCTATGTGCTTGAAGCTTCTCAAGTGTTGTCAGTTTGAAGTTCTCAATTCCACCAATTGGTTTACCAACACGAGGGATTACTAACTCTGTTGCTGATGGCTCTAGCTTTGGACAATCATCTACACAAGGCGATCAGTTGAATGACGTCTCAATGTCATCAAAGTACCTAGAACAAAAATACAAGATCTCATCCCCAATATAACCTTCTGCAATTGAACCTTCAGGCTACGCCTTATTCCTCACGTACGATTTCAGTTTCCCAAGAAACCTATAAAGTAATTAAGGAAAAATGTTGAGACATTAATGCTAAAATGTAAATGTCTGACTAGGAAGTTATCCTAAAGTAATTAATTTGAAATGAGCACCTCTCAATAGGATACATTCTCTTTTTTTTCAGGTTTGATCCTTATAAGCCGGTGGCGGATTTCATGACCGAGCAAATATTTCGTAATTTTGATCAACCTTGGGCCACATGGAAAGCGATTCCTCAGAGCCAGCGAGATGTTTGGTTCACTGAGTTATTGGTAAGTTATGTGATTTATGATTATTAATTTTTTATTCTCATCAAAATGCAAACTGATTAACTACTTGTATAATTTAGAGCACTGATTGTTTAGTATTGTTTTTCAGGGAAAGTTTAGCTGCTTGCCTAAGCATCTCCCAAATTTAAAGAAGGCTTATAACTTCAAGGGAGGCAAGTGGCTGTCTGATAAATTATATAAATTGAGACATGAAAAGGGAAAAAAAACTTGGATTCAGCCGAGGTCGCAGGCCAGTTATTTAACAAGTGGGCCACCAACGAAAGATTTTTGAAGCAAAGTGAGCAAAATAAATTAAATAGGTCCCACATGGATGGACCGTCATATGCTGGCAGCAGCATTCCAGTTAGTGAGCATCGACGAAAGATTGTAAGTATACGCTATTTTCTACTTTAGCTTTCAATATTTTGTACTTAATCAATAATTAATGAATGATTATCATTTGTGTTTGCAGGCAGCGTCTGAGGAAGTTCCTGCAGATTTGATTCATTGGACCACCTTTGAGCGGACCCATACCCAGCCGGTTGAGGGTCAAGGCAAGCGTTGGATTAACGCCAAGTCCCAGCAATTCGCGGTGAGATATTAATTACATTTATTATTTGTTTCAAACAGTAACATCTTTCTTTCATTTTATATGCATTATTTGTGTTGTATGTTTGTGCTTGTAGGAGACCTATCAGCAGCTGACACAGGAGAGAGACTCACAGATTCAGAGCGACCCGTCGTCCTCTTATTCCGATAACGAGAGTATCTTCCTTCAGGCTGCAGGCGGAATGGACAAGAAGGGGAGAGTCTTCGGGATGGGTGCTTCTGCAGCCAACTGAAGTCGACTTCGAGGCACTCAACTGGCAGTAGTAGAGGTGGTCCTGAAGGTAAACTTATACTTTTGCTATCAATCGCAAACCATTACTCTCTCATTCATTTAAATGAAGTAGGACAAATAAATTGACTTCATAATGTTGGTTTTGCAAAAAGTAATAGGGTAAAGGCGTTAGAACAGACGGTGAGGGAGCAAGGCCAGATGATTAGTGAGATGCGAGCACTTCTCTAGTCCCTATTGAAGGACAAAGGCATGGGGCAGCCTCCTGGTGGTGACGACGATACTGGTGGTGACAATGACCAGACTGCTGCTGTTTAGAGTTTTTTTAAAATTTATTTTGGAACATTATATTTATAATATTTTGTTTTTGTAATGCAAACTCGTATGATGATTGTACAATTTATTTTTATGATATACAATTTATTTTTTTAATATAATTTTTTTATATTTTTTGGGATTTTTTTTTATTTTTTTAAAATAATTTTTAATTTTGCGAGGGAAAAATTTTCCCTCGCAAAATTCTTCGTTTTGGGAGGGAAAAGTTTTTTCCCTCGCAAAATATGATATTTTGCGAAGGAAATTTTGCCGCTGCAATTTTTGAATTTTGCGAGGGAAAACACATTTCCGCCGCAAATTGCGATAGAAAATTTTTCCGCCGCAAAATTAGAATTTGCGATGGAAATTTTTTCTGCCGCAAAATTGGAATTTGCGAGGGAAAATTTTGTCCTTCGCAAAATGAGAGATTTTACGAGGGCAAATTTTTCCGCCGCAAAATTTCAATTTGCGAGGGAAATGAAATTTTTCCGTCGCAAAACTGATTTGTGAGGGCTTTTTTTGCGACGGATACTTTTCCGCCGCAAACTATTTTTGCGATGGAAAATGCTTGTTTTGCGACGGAAAAATTCCGCCGCAAAAAATCAATTTTCTAGTAGTGTTGGAGATATAGGCTTTAAAGACTATTTAAAGGCCTACATATTAAATAACAATCTTCAAACTTTGTCAGGCCTTTTAGAGGCTGAGACTCAGGCCTAAGAAAAAGAGTATACATAGAGACTCAGGCTCGTTCAAGCTTTAAATCTTTATTACAGGCCTTCACCACTAATTAGTCTTTTAATAAACCCTATTAAGATTTTTGAGTGGGTTGATTAGGTTAAATTGTATATCTCAAATTAATTTTTTCTTTTGTTCTTAAATGTCTTCCCCCAGATCATTCAATCCCATCATAAATATAATACTCCTCTACTTCTCAAATGTCATTCCCTTAATTATTTCACTCTACCCCACAACAGAAGTATTTTATTTACTCGTTAAGTATATAAAAAAAAAGGAATTCATTAACTTGAAAAAAAAAGTGTTTGACAACGTGACACTTTGGAAATACTTTGAAAATAAAGGGGTGCACGTTGGATATCAAAGTCATTTACAACGTTTATGAGGAGGTGACTATTAGTGTTAAAATATTTTAGAGGTGAGTAGGGGTGGATTTAGGGGGTTAGGGGTAGCCCCCGCCCTCCTAAAATTATAGAAAAGAAAATAAATTTTTATGAAAGTATCTTTTGCCTTATAAAACTTTTATAATTTTCATTTTAGTCCCTTTATGTAAAGCTACATAGAATGACTAAAATGAAAATATTGAAATTTTATAGGGCCAAAATATAGTTTCATGATCATCTAGGTTCTGTTCTATAATTTTTGTCCCCCTAATTGCAATTCCTGGCTCCACCCCTGGAGGTGAGATAAAAGACTTTTCTATAAGGATTGGCTTACATCAATGATTATTTTTGAGCCCTTATTAGTTTGATTTAATGATGGTCGTTTTAACTGAGCTTATCAAAGAAGAAATCCATCACCACTTGCTTTTTATTGATGATATAGTTCTATTGGCTGAATCAAGGGAGGGAATTACTCTAAACTTGAGATATGGAGAAGGATTTTGGAGTCGGAGGGTTGTTATCGGAGTATGAGAAAAATATAATATATACATTGCAATTTTGATAAGAGACAAGTTAGAAGTGATGCGAGGTCAAATTGGGAAATCAAGTCATTCTGCAAGTGGCAAAGTTTAGATATTTGGGATAAATTATACAATAAGATGGTGAAATTGATAGAGTTGTTAATCATAGAAGTCAAGTTGGGTGTTATAAATGGAGAAAGGCTACTAGAGTTATTTGTGTTTGAAAAGTACATAATAAGGTAAAAGAGAAGTTTTATTGCACTGGTACAAGACTAACAATACTTATATGGTAGTGAGTGCTTGGCTTAAAAGAGACACATGAATATAAAGTGAGGGTAGTTGAGATGAGGATATTGAAAAAGATGTGTGACCACAAAAAAAAAAGATTCGTAATGATTATATATGTGAACAAGTTGGAGTCATAGGCGGAATTAGGGGGGCTAGGGGTGGCCCCTCCCCCCTAAATTACAGAAAAATACCCAATTTTTTTAGGTAATTATATTTTAGCCTATAAAAAGTTCATGATTTTCACTTTAGTCCTTTTATATAAAGTTACATGAAGGGACTAAAATAGAAATATTCAAATGTTTATAGGTTTGAAATATAATTTCCTGAAAATATGGGTTCTACTCTGTAATTTTCTCCCCTTTAAATTAAGTTTCATAAACATGTGGGTTCTATAGGATTATTTTCGCCCCCCTAATTTCAACTCCTAGTTCCGCCCCTGGTTGGAGTAGCATCTTTTGAGGAGAAAATGATAGACAATCGTTTGAGGTAATTAATACACGTACAGAGAATGCCATTCGATGCGCTAATGAGAAGGTTTGACCAAGTAGTGTAGAATCCTTTGGAAAGAGGTAGAGGGACCCAGAAGCAAACACTCAATGAGATTATAGGGCAGAATCTTTTATTTAATAATCTATTTAAATATTTGGTTTTTTATAGATTGCAATAATGTCATGCAATCTATATAACTGACTCTATCTAGTGAGATAAGACTTGGCTATTATTGTTTATTCCCGTGATTATTTCACTCTACCTGATCCTAAATATAATACTTCTCTAGTCTTGAATGTAAGAAATAATTAACTAATTTGAGTATATTAAGATTGTTAGTTAAGCTAGTTAATATTATATGTTTTTTTTACAAAACATCATAATCTTCTTCCTTAATCCCCCTCTCCCTCTCCTACTTAACTACTGTTTAAGGAATATCAATAGATTTAATTTAAGAAAAATAGATTAAAATGTGAAATAGGTCTTACATTTAGGATCAAAATCTACTTCTTAATTAGGTCTTATATTAAAGATTGGGGGAGTATATACTTAAATAATTTACAAAAATTAAAAAATTAGTTATTTATTATTAGTATAAAGGTTGCAGAAAAGATAGTTGATAAAAGTAATGAAATTAATTAGAGTGATGTTGGGAAAAATTAAATGAAGGAAAAAATATCATACTTGTAACATGGTGAATATGTGCGTATTAATTTTGTAGCATCCATAAATGATATTCTCTCTTCTTCTATTTATAAGCTTCAATTTGTTTTTTAAGGGATTTGATCCCTTTTAGAAGCTTTATTTTGGTCATGGATGATTATTCATTGCATTTTTTCATTTTAACTTTAATTAATTATATGTCTCTCTCTTTTCATTTTTAATTAATTTTTTGTCATATCTTTTTCTTTTTATTCCCCCTTTACCCTCTCACTAAATAAGGATGTTTTGAAAAAAAAAAAAAAGTTGTAATTCTTATCTATTTATTATTTTAACTAATTTTAACTAGCTCTTTAAATTGTATCACTTCTATTCTTTTTATAAATCCATTTTACCTAATTCTCACGTACCAAGAAAATTTAGTTAACTCATTAAATAAATTCTAAATTGATGTATTTTTTTAATTTTATCCTCATTTATAAATGATATTCTCATCCCTCTCTTTCTCATCTTTCTCTTTTTCCAACATGAATTAATTCATTTTCTCATTATATATCATAGAGGGCAAAATTTTACCCACTGTCATTAATTACTCTCTAAATGGACTTATAATAAGAAACAATTTTTTTTTTTTAATGAACTTATAAAAAGGACCAAAGTGATAAAATTTAGTAATTTGTAACTTATAAATAGGATTGGAGGAAGTCTTTATAACTTTGGTGAAATGGTTTGTTGGAAATAATGAATGGGTGAGTCACAAAGATCAAGTCCCACTTTGTTTGGGATTGTGGGGTTCAAGTAACAAGTGATCTTGAGCTACTAAATGGATCTAGAGGAGAAATATACTCATACAACAATGGGCATTAGAGGCAAACACAGTTTAATTCTGATGACCCTCCAGTTAAAAATGCGGATTTTATCAGACTATCGTCTGTGGAATGCGAAATTAAATTTTTATAATAAATGAGCTTACTATAAATGCTATTTTCACTTTGTCTTAATCGCAAAACTGAACGTTGGTGTGTTTTAAAAGTAAGAAACGGACTTCCTAAATCATGTTCTATGCTAAACGTACGGATATTGATGGTTTTTGAATGCCTTTAATTAATTTCCAAATGTTTTAGACTGATTTCTCTAGTCCTTTTTAATAGCTTTTAACGCTCAGAAACCTCCAATTCATTACAAGTAAGTGGCTGCCAACGTTTAGAATTTGAAGGCAATATAAAGTGTTTCAGGCCGCGGAGGTTTAATAGTTAATACCTCAGTTTTGGATTTTCGAGCACCTATTTTCTTCCTTTAAAGTTTTCTCTACCTACTTTGTTATATTATATTTCGTTTTTCTGCTCAATTTATTCTTGTACAAAGGATTCGTTTTAGTGATAGTTATATAATAGTAATTAAGAATAGTGTCCCATTAATCAGTTTTTTTTCCTTTTTTGTAAATGCTGTCACCAACAAGATCTAAATAGCATTCCAGAAGAGTTGAAAGATGTACTAAATTGCACAAGAATTTAGATCTAAAGCTAACATCATCACAATAATGATAAAATATGGGTATACGGGCCAAAATAACGGCTTCAATATTGATAACGGCACAGTATTACACAATGGAAGGCCACAAGCTAGTGGGTGTAGTCCTGGTGGCGTTTATTGTGGTAGACCTGAGGTAGTCTTCTACTTAATAATTCAAAAGTAGAAATCAAACAAACAAATATGGGAAAAGAAGACTTGAAACCAGGGTTGTGTGTGTGGGGACCATGGTGTTATGTGTGTGAATGGTCCCTTCTATGGTGCAGGCTAGGGTAGATGTGTCAAAAAAATTATTCAGTCAAGAAAAGCTGCAAGATAATATAAATAGTAGTAATTCAATATTACTCACTGTGTTTAAATTTCAAAATATTATATTTGTGGTAAGTGCTCCGTTTATCTGTGCGTTAATGTTGTTATTATTTTTTTTAAGTGCTAGGTTTATATGCTGCTTGTTATTTTTGGTCAATTTTACAAAATTCATGTCATTAATCAACAAATAATAAGTTTTTCTTATTCCTATTTGCTTGAATAACTATTATCACTAGTTATTCTTTCTTTTTCCTTACAAAGCCTTTATATTACCTTTATATTATGACAAGAATTGATGTTAGGCTTTTAATGCATGATGTAATATTGTAAATAAGCTTGAAGGGCTATATATCAATTTGGATATATAGGCTTTAGAGGCTATTTAAAGGCCTACATATTAAATAACAATCTTCAAGCCTTGTCATGCCTTTTGGAGATTGAGACTCAAGCCTAAGAAAAAGAGTATACATACAGACTCAGGCTCGCTCAAGCTTTAAATCTTTATTGCAGGTGATCAGAGAAGACGCAGATCAGAGATGAGTCTGAGAATGCGATGCTTTATTCGTTTTCTTAATTGGAATTATATACATATGCTAATAAGTAAATAATCTTCTGACCTAGACAGTTCCTATAATTTAGGGATTACAATCAAAAATATAATTAGAAATTCAAAAACCATAATCTACTAACTTAATTCCTAAAATCTCTCTAACAACTTAATTAAGATAATTGCATAATATAATCTAAGGATTACAATCGGGAATATAATTACGAATTCAAAAAACCATAATCTGCTAACTTAATTCCTAAAATCTCTCTAAAAAACTTTTAAGTCCGGATATTTAAAATATGAGGTCTTAAAAGTCTTATTTTTAAGACCTCATATTTTAAAAGTCCGGTATTAAAAGTATCACCGGTGGCAGTTTTGTAAATATAAAAATAATAAGCAACTTTTAAGATCGGATATTTAAAATATGAAGTCTTAAAAGTCTTATTTTTAAGACCTCATATTTTAAAAGTTCAGTCTTAGAAGTATAATTGGTGGCGGTTTTGTAAATATAAAAATAATAAGCAACTTTTAAGACCGGATATTTAAAATATGAGGTTTTAAAATTTTTATTTTTAAGACCTCATATTTTAAAAGTCCGGTCTTAAAAGTATAACTGGTGATGGTTTTGTAAATATAAAAATAATAAGCAACTTTTAAGACCAGATATTTAAAATATGAAGTCTTAAAAGTCTTATTTTTAAGATCTCATATTTTAAAAGTTTGGCCTTAAAAGTATGACTGATAGCCGTTTTGTAAATACAAAAATAAAAAAATTTCAAGACCGGATATTTAAAATATGAGGTCTTAAAAGTCTTCCTTTTAAGACCTCATATTTTAAAAGTTCAGTCTAAAAAGTCTAAGATATGAATTTTCTCTTTTCCCGCGTGGAAAATTGAATTTCACTCTTTGAACATCTCTTCAATTCCTCTCTTCGACCTTGTAAGTCCTACCTCACTCTTTTTAACCTTGTCTCATCTCAAGGACTTTGCTCACAAATTTTCTGATGCCGCGAAAATTGCTCTCGTGTTGTTTGCTCTCATAGTCTCTTGTTTTTGTTCTAGCTTCTCCAGGTTCACAATTTTTACTCTGTTTTCTTCGATTTATTTAATTTTTGCTTCTTCAACCTGGAAAATTATAAGATTGAAGAATCAAGATCGTTGATCATTCTGCGTTATTCTCGCTCCTTCTCTCCCTCTCCCTCTCCCTCTCCCCTATTTGGGGCTTGATGCTTTCTTAACTTGCTTTTATGAAACTGGAGCTTATGAATTTTTTATGACATAGGTAAGCATCACATTTATTGCAACTGGATTCAAGCGTTAAGAGGAAAATGATAGGAGATCCTTGCAGGTATGACTCAACTCATCCTCTTCATTTATGCTCATCAGCTGTTCATTTATCACTAACTCTTTTTTTTTTTTTTGTAGTAATCACAGGCAAGTCAGCTAACACATGAAGATACGACTGTTGGTATTAAGAGGAGACCATTCTCTTTCAATGATGGTGGTTTGATTGAGATCTTTGAATTTTTACGGAAGAAAGGACGCTCGCGCTATCCGTGGATAGTGTGATGATCTATGGTGTCCAGTTTTTTTTATTATTTAAAGAAAGGGACTTTTAAGACCGGATTTTTATTTACATTCAGTCTTAAAAAGATTTTTAAGACCGGATATATTTTCACATCCGGTGTTAAAAGTCCTTTCTTTTTTTTGTGATAGAAAGAGACTTTTAAGACCTCATATTTTAAAAATGTAGTCTTAAAAGTTTGACGTTGAAGACCTCATATTTTAAAGGTCAAGTCTAAAAAGTATTTTTAAGACCAGTTGCATATTCAGTCTTAAAAGTAACAGACTTTTAAGACCGCTTGGAACGAGACAGGTCTCAGATCTGGTCTTACGAGATGTTTTTCGTCCGATCTTAAAATTATTTTTTGTATCGGTGATAATAAGGTAAAAGACAAGTTTTATTGCATTGGTACAAGACTAACAATACTTATATGGTAGTGAGTGCTTGGCTTAAAACAGACACATGAATATAAAGTGAGGGTAGTTGAGATGGGGATATTGAAAAATGTTAAATATGATTAGTTTTGATGATGTCTTATATAGATGCCTTTCTTAAAAGCAAAAAGATTGAGTAATATATTTATCTCATCCATTGATGAATTCTTGAATTGAATGTAGAATCAAAGGTGTAAAGCTCAATCATGAAGAAGATCAATGAGGTCGAGGATATAGATGAGGATAAGGAAAAGGAAGAGAAGAAAAAGAAGAAGAGAAGAGATTGAAGAAGAAAGAACTTTGAATGGAATATCCTTATTCAAGATCAGCCCAAGTTCATTTATGAAGGATAATCAAGATGGAAGATGGAAGAATTTGATAAATGAAATGAGAATATCTTTATCCAAGAACAGCTAGATATGTCTATGGAGATTGCTTAAGGGAAGAAGAAAGAAAGCATAGAGTTGTGAAGAATGACCAAGTGAAGAGATTGAAGAAAAGGAAGATCTTGTCAAAAAGAATAAGAAAAATCAATTTACAAGGTCTTGGATTGATATCATAAGTCTTCACAATCAAATGGATGTTGGGGAGAGTCAATTCAGAGTTTAAGACAGTGAAAATCAGGTTCTAGAAGAGAATACTCGAGTTTCTAGGTCAAAACTCTGAGTATACAAGCTTACTGCAGAAATTGGCTTCTGGATGAGAAAACTGGAGTTTAGAAAACTCCGGTCTGGGAGTCAAAGAGTCAAAATTTGAGTTTGGGAGTCAATACTCGAGTATGGAACTTATATACTCGAGTTTGGGGTGTTCTTAGCTTCTCTAGCGTCTCTGGACCCGACAAAACTTGAGTTTCCAGTTCTTTTAAGCAACTCTGTTGATCTCTGTTTCACGATCAAAATGGGCGAGCTCTGGTAAATCGATGATATCTCCTAAATCAGACATCGGATTAAGGTGAAATCAAATTTGGCTGAAACTAGACACTCAATACGTCATCTTGATAGAGTTTCAAGTCTAAAGAAGATCAGATGAGAGAGCTTTAAATTTCCAAAGTTGGATCAAATATTCATGCCACACAGCAGACCAAGCTTTAATGATTTGAGTATAACTCACAATTTACAAATCGAAATGAGTTGAAATCAGTGGCATATGAAAGAAGACTCATAAGGTTTTCCATCAATACTTGATTCAACAAAAATGAAGATCAGACCAGAGAGATACAGCCTTTGAAAGTTGACTGATTGTTCAAGACGTTGCAAAAACGTTGGTCAAGAACAAGGCTTCATTCATTGGATCATAACAGATGAAATCCAATGATCTTTGAGCTGAATCTTGTTGCATTGGAAAGAAGGACCAAGGAGCTGTATGAGGACAATTGGTTTGCTAAATTAGAGGCTATATCAAGTCAGAAAGCAACCAAGGGCCAGAACAACTTGAATACTCGAGTTTACGAATGAATACTCGAGTATAGCTCAGACAGAGAGCTATGAACGTGAGAGAATCTTCAATACTCGAGTATAAATCAGATAGAGATGAATCTGAAGTAATGCTACGAGCTCAATACTCGAGTTTCCAATTCAATACTCGAGTTTCCATCTATGCTTCAGAAAAATTACCGTTGCGAAAATCCTGAATCTGATCTAGATCATCCAGATCCTTACCCAAATGATTTGTAAAACTTCTTAACATCATTTACATTATTTGTGGACATATTTCAGATGATCAAACAAAGGATTACATGAAGATCTAGTTGTTGAGCTGTCAAGTCCAAAAAGCAGAAAATAACGGCTAGTTTCTCTAACTGTCATATTCTCAACGTCTCCATTTACAACGGCTCAATTCTTCAACGTTCAGATCATCTTCATCTATAAATAGAACCAGATTCAAAACGCAAGAAGATGATGAAGTGAGCTCACATTGTTATAATGCCAAAATTCTGAATCCCCTACTCTCTGTTTTTCAATGTCTCATAGTTTATCTTAAAGAGAGTGAAATCACTTGTAATACACTTCAGTGTTTATCATAATCACTTCTTAGAGAGAAGATACGTTGTAAACCATTCTATTTTTTGAGAGATACTCAAGATTGGGTTATCTTGAGTGGGAAATTGAATGTATCCCTTGGGTTGTGAGCGAGAGCCTCTGTGAGAGATTGTAAAGGCTGCACATGTGCCTGGACAAACTTGTGGAGTGTAAAGGCTTGTCTCTTGTGCCTGGTTAAACAAGGAGATAATGGAAATCTCAAGTGGAGCTTGAGGACTGGACGTAGGTCAAGGATTGGACCGAACCAGTATAAATCAGAGTTTGCAATTTTCTTCCTTAATCTCTTTTAATTCCAACATATATGTTTGAATGATTGTCTAAACCTTTATCAATCTTTATTATCATTCAAACTGATTTTAAGGAGTTGCGAAAAGCTTTTAAAAGCTTGAAAGTTTTTATCTTCACTCAATTCACCCCCCTCTTAGGTTCAACCAGGTTTTTCAAAAAAGATGTGTGGCAACAAAAAAAAAAGATTCATAATGATTATATATGTGAATGAGTTGGAGTAGTATCTTTTGAGGAGAAAATGATAGACAATCGTTTGAGGTAATTAATACACGTACAGAATGCCATTCGATGCGCTAATGAGAAGGTTTGACCAAGTAGTGTAAAATCCTTTGGAAAGAGGTAGAGGGACCCAGAAGCAAACACTCAATGAGGTTATAGGGCAGAATCTTTTATTTAATAATCTATTTAAATATTTGATTTTTTATAGAGCACAATAATGTCATGCAATCTATGTAACCGATCCTATCTAGTGAGATAAGACTTGGCTGTTATTGTTTATTCCCCCGATTATTTCACTCTACCTGATCCTAAATATAATACTTCTCTAGTCTTTAATGTAAGAAATAACTAACTAATTTGAGTATATTAAGATTGTTAGTTAAGCTAGTTAATATTATATGTTTTTTTTTTTACAAAACATCATAATCTTCTTCCTTAATCCCCCCTCTCCCTCTCCTACTTAACTACTGTTTAAGGAATATCAATAGGTTTAATTTAAGAAGAATAGATTAAAATGTGAAATAGGTCTTACATTTAGGATCAAAATCTACTTATTAATTAGGTCTTATATTAAAGATTGGGGGAGTATATACTTAAATAATTTACAAAAATTAAGAAATTAGTTATTTATTATTAGTATAAAGGTTGCAGAAAAGATAGTTGATAAAAGTAATGAAATTAATTAGAGTGATATGTTGGGAAAAATTAAACGAAGGAAAAAATAACATACTTGTAACATGGTGAATATGTGCGTATTAAATTTGTATCATCCATAAATGATATTCTCTCTTCTTCGATTTATAAGATTCATTTTTTTAAAGGGCTTTGATCCTTTTTAGAAGCTTTATTTTGGTCATGGATCATTGCATTTTTTCATTTTAACTTTAATTAATTATATGTCTCTCTCCTTTCATTTTTTTATTAATTTTTTGTCGTATCTTTTTCTTTTTATTCCCCTTTTACCCTCTCACTAAATAAGGATGTTTTGAAAAAAAAAGTTGTAATTCTTACCTATTTATTATTTTAACTAATTTTAACTAGCTCTTTAAATTGTATCACTCCTATTCTTTTTATAAATCCATTTTACTTAATTCTCACGTACCAAGAAAATTTAGTTAACTCATTAAATAGATTCTAAATTGATGTATTTTTTCCATTTTATCCTCATTTATAAATGATATTCTCAACCCTCTCTTTCTCATCTTTCTCTCTTTCCAACATGAATTAATTCATTTTCTCATTACATATCATAGAGGGCAAAATTGTACCACTGTCATTAATTACTCTCTAAACGGACTTATAATAAGAAACATTTTTTTTTAAAAAAAAAACGAACTTATAAAAAGGACCAAAGCGATAAAATTTAGTAATTTGTAACTTATAAATAGGATTGGAGGAAGTCTTTATAATTTTGGTGAAATGGTTTGTTGGAAATAATGAATGGGTGAGTCACAAAGATCAAGTCCCACTTTGTTTGGGATTGTGGGGTTCAAGTAACAAGTGATCTTGAGCTACTAAATGGATCTAGAGGAGGAATAGACTCATACAACAATGGGCATTAGAGGCAAACACAGTTGAATTCTGATGACCCTCCAGTTAAAAATGCGGATTTTACTAGACTATTGTTTGTGGAATGCGAAATGAAATTTTTAGAATAAATGAGCTTACTAAAAATGGCATTTTCACTTTGTTTTAATAGCAAAAGTGAACGTTGGTGTGTTTTAAAAGTAAGAAACCGACTTCCTAAATCATGTTCTATGCTAAACGTACGGATATTAATGGTTTTTGAATGCCTTTAATTTCCAAATGTTTTAGACTGATTTCTCTACTCCTTTTTAATAGCTTTTAACTCTCAGAAACCTCCAATTCATTACAATTAAGTGGCTGCCAACGTTTAGAATTTGAAGGCAATATAAAGTGTTTCAGGCCGCGAAGGTTTAATAGTTAATACTCCCTTCGGTCTTAATTATAAGACATAGTTGATTTTTTTGGAGAAATTAAGGAAGCTAATTAAATTACTTTATAGTGTTTTTATTTTTATTTTTTTCTTCAAACTAATTTGTTTGACTAATAAACTAACATATAATTTAAGAATTCACAACATATAAAATAATTAAGTAACTTATTTAGCTTCTTTAATCCCTTCAAAAAAGTCAACTTTGTCTTATAATTAGGACTGGAGGTAGTACCTCAGTTTTGGATTTTCGAGCGCCTATTTTCTTCCTTTAAAGTTTTCTCTACCTACTTTGTTATATTATATTTCGTTTTTCTGGTCAATTTATTCTTGTAAAAAGGATTCATTTTAGTGATAGTTATATAATAGTTCTTAAAAATAGTGTCCTTAAACACAACTTGAGTTAATCAGTTTTTCTTGTAAATGCTGTCACCAACAAGATCTAAATAGCATTCCAGAAGATTTGAAAGATGTACTAAATTGCACAAGAATTTAGATCTCAAGCCAATATCGTCACAATAATGATAAAATATGGGTATACGGGCCAAAATAACAGCTTCAATATTGATAACGGCGCAGTATTACACAATGGCAGGCCACAAGCTTGTGGGTGTAGTCCTAATTGCGTTTATTGTGGTAGACCCGAGGTAGTCTTCTACTTAATAATTCAAAAGTAGAAATCAAACAAACAAATATGGGAAAAGAAGACTTGAAACCAAGGTGTTGTGTGTGTGGGGACCATGGTGTTATGTGTGTGAATGGTCCCTTCTATGGTGCAGGCTAGGGTAGATGTGTCAAAAAAAAAAATTATTCAGTCAAGAAAAGTTGCAAGAGAATATAAATAGTAGTAATTTAATATTGGGTTAAGGTGCAAAATTGCCAACGAACTATTGACTCAGGAGCAATTTCGCCAATAAACTCTCTAGTGGACCAAAATTACTAACAAATTCTTGGATCAGGAGCAATTTCGCCAACGTCGTTAATTGAGCTTGACGCCGTTAATCTGCCTTCACGCAAAAATTATAGAATAGGACCAAAATGTTTATGAAACTATATTTAAGCCCCAAAAAATTTAAATTTTTTTATTTTAATCCCTCCACGTACTTTATATGGAGGGACTAAAGTGAAAATTATAAAAATTTTATGGGCCGGAAGATAATTTTCTAAAATTTTGGGTTCTTTTATGTAATTTTTGTGGGGCCATCCCTATCGCCAAAATCCGCACCTGGTTATAGGCTTTTTGTTTTAAACTTAGCCTGACCTGGCCTGTGGCCTATTAAGGAGGCCTGTAATTTTAAAAATTTTGTAATCAGCCTAACAAACCACAGGGCTCACTTCTAAACAAGCCTAATTCAAACCGAGCAAAAACATAATTACTTTAAACAGGCCAAAAACAGACCTACTTTAAATAGGATGTTAGATGTGGGTCTGTTTTCGGTCTGTTTAAAGTAGGTCTATTTTCACCCTGTTTGAAGTAGGCTTGTTTTGATATGAGACTTGTGGTTTGTTAGGCTGCTTACAAAATTTTTAAAATTTCAAGCCTCCTTAATAGGCCACAGGCCAGGCTAAAGCCGAAAAAAAGGCCTGTAACCAGCGACGGATTTTGAGGGGTAGGGATAGCCCCGCAAAAATTACAAAAAAAACCCCAAATTTTAGAAAATTATCTTGCGACCCAAATTTTTTTATAATTTTCACTTTAGTCCCTCCATATAAAGTACATGGAGTGACTAAAATAAAAATTTTTAAATTTTTTGTGGCTTAAATATAGTTTCATAAACATATGGGTCATATTCTATAATTTTTGCATGAAGGCAGATTAATGGCGTCAAGCTCAATTAACGGTGTTGGTGAAATTGCTCCTGTTTTAACAGTTTGTGTAACACCTCAAATTCCATGCTTGAAAATCATATCAATTGACACTTAGTTTTAGGAAAATCAACAGAGTTTGAGGTGCTACAACTCCAAGTACTATGGAAACGAAAAGCATGCACTAATATTTGGACAATGAGTATCTGATATAAAATGCCCAGACATATGATGATGCCTGACATAAGCTGGTACATTAAAATATCCCGAAAGATTATTCAAGTGATACAATTACAGAGACATAAATACAGTTCTTTGATAAATCAACTTTATAATTAGACCTATGGCTTGGAATTCTACGCAGTTAATCAAACAAATTGGCCAGATCGGTGTTTAGTCTAATGGGAGTCTCCCCGTCTTTCACGGTGACTTGTGACAACCCATTGACAACCCTTTCTTAGTTTAAGCACCAATTGGTTTGAAATAACTTTATCGAATTCATGCCATGGACTAACCTTCTTCAAACTCTATTCTTGATCGGTGCCTCTTCACGGCTTCATTTACATCGTCTGTATCGCTTACTCAAATCCAGTATTCTTCCTTGAACCTTTACTCAAATCTGAGATTCAATACACATTGAATCTCAGGTAACAGTTAACCTCATATGAAAAGTATAAACAATATATGATAGATAATCACAACATACATTTAGCATTTATCATATATGCACAACAATCCATAGCTAAATGAATACAAATACTCATGATTCAATCAATCATATCAAAGTCATACAAGTCATAGGAGAGTTAAAGTTACAGTACGCAAACATACCTTTCACCACGTAGTTACCAATACGTCCGTCCTTTGAATCCGACCCCTACCTTTACGAGTATCCTATAATGTTACCGTCGGATTATTTCCTTTTCCATATGATATACCATATCACTTGAAATAAAATCCTAAGGGTTATTTTTACCTCCTTTGACCTTTTTAGCCTTAAAGGATTTAATATTCTGATTTTACCCTTACATTTCCTTAAAAACGAAATGCTGGATTTTCTGGGTAGATTTTTTAGCAACTTTGAAAAATCATAACTAATTCTACAAAACTCGAAATGAGGATCTGTAAAATTCTCTGAAATCCTTAAGATGTCTATTTTTAACGAAAAATATTCATGTTCACCTAGAATTAGTGAGTCATTCCCAGTTTTTTACGTTTCTCAATGTTGCCTAGATTTTATTTCAGTAAAAATAGCTTAATTTCAAAAATCTGTATCTCCTTCCACAGAGCTTGAAAAATTACAAATTTTATATCAAAAGAAAGCCCTGGATGTCTAATTTCTTTTTGGAAAGTTTCATGATTTTTAAAGATCATTTACTATTTAAAATAATTCCCACAACGTGACTGACTCTAGAAAAACTGAAATCTGGGAATTTTCTCAATCTTTCACAATATTATTCCTCTGATCTCAAAAATCATTTCTCATCTTGTTTTCACTTTAATTTTCGTTTTAAACCCATTAGAGACCTTAAAACATGTATAGAAATTTACTTTACAATTTCTTGAATTAAACTACAATTCTACCAAAGATCTATAAGCTAGAACTTAAGAACTTACCTCTTGAAGTTATTACTCCTTCTTCTTCTTGCTCCTATCTTGCCTTAACCTCTATTTTGATTTAAGTTTTGGTGTGAAGAATGAAGAGGAATTCAAGCTCTATTTATAGAGTCTTGAGTCTCAACTTCTTTTCAAAAATCACATGATAAACCAACTACCCATCTACCATAAATATGTCTATCTACTTGTTCATCTACCATACAAAAGTTCATCTACTAAAACTCATCTTCCAATCAAATATCACATGTAAATCTACCTTCATCTACCATACACATGTCCCTCTACCCATCTACCAATCAAATATCATATTTATATTAATTTCTTAATAAAATTTGGAAGAAAATAAATTATATTTCTTTGAGACACATATTTATCTTTGTATTTTGCCAATTTATCCATAAATTATAAAATTTATGAGAATTGGAAAATTAGGGTATTACAGTTTGTTGGTAATTTTGGTCCATTAAAGAGTTTATTAGCGAAATTGCTCCTGAGCTAATAGTTCGTTGGCAATTTTGCACCTTAACCCTTTAATATTACTAACTGTGTTTAAATTTAAAAATATTAGATTTGTGGTAAGTGCTCCATTTATCTGTACGTTAATGTTATATATTGATTATATATATATATATATATATATATATATATATATATATATATATATATATATATATATATTTGATGTTTTAAAACTCCAAATATTCACTGCTAAAAAAACATATGTATTGAGTTAAGATCCTTTTTATATTTAAAAAAAATTGAAAAGTGTCTAATTCTTTTTTTTTTCCTAAAAAAATAAATTATCATCATTTTAGAGTGATTTTCTTTGCTTCGTTGATATTACCTACTGCCTCTTATCACTATTAGAAGGCTTGAATTTGTGGTAAGTAGTGCTCCGTTTATCTGTATGTGTGTTTTTTTATTTATTTTGATCAAGGGTTTTCTCTTGAGATTTAAGGGCAAAGTATTTTCATATTTCTTAATAAGCGCACGTCCTGTGATTTAAACTAGTGTTATCCTCTTTACTGGTGTGAGAACCCATATCACCTCAACCAACCACTTTTGGTTCCATTTATCTGTGTGTTAGTGTTATATTTTAATAATATGGTTGATGTTTTGAAACTCCAAATATTCATTGCTAAAAAAACTCCAAATATTGCATTGAGTTAAGATGCCTATTATATTAAAAAAATTGAAAATGTCTAATATTTTTTCTGTAAAATAAATTATCATCACTTCAGATTGATTTAGTTTGCTTCTTTGCTATAATCTACTCTCTCTTATCCTTATAAGTTGTTAATATATATTAGAAAATTCGAAAAAAATATTTTTTAAATAAATATAAGTTGAAAGATATTTATTATATTAAGTATCTTTTTTCCATATATAACATTAGTATGACATTTTAAAAAAATACTATGATGTTAAAATTTATTATAATTAATAAAGATAATGGTGAAAAGTGTTAAAATTTAGGGAAAATTATAATGAAGGACCTAGAAGAAAAAATATTTAATGAGAAGGACCATAAAAATTGTAATTACTTAGAAGGACCAAATATAATAATATAAATAAAAATTACTAAATTGTCCTTAATCAAACCTTCTATATTATCTTTTGCATTCATAATTACAAAAAAAAAGTAAAATTAAAAGTAAAATGGCTCGTTATTTACATATAATATCATTGTACATTCTTGTTTTCAGGTTTCAAACTTATGTAAAATCAATATATTTCTTAATTAAATACGGTTCAAACTAATATTTTTTAATTTTTTAACAAGTTGAATATTCATATAATCATCAGATCATTTAATTAACAAATATATGATCAAGTTTTCATATTTATATTGTTAACTATTAATGTTGATAACCATTAAATTCTTTTTATAAAAATAAAAACTAAACTCATTTCATTTTTTTAAGGATATAATAGATTATTTATATTTTTTAAATTTAATTATCATTAAATGAATTTTTTAACCCACATAAATTTTTCTATAATAAAAATAATTAAATCATATAATTTTTTTTCTTTAACATATACAATAAATTATAAAACACCTTGAGTTTTATTAAAATGATATAATAATTTTTTTAATTAGGAAAATGGTTTATTTTAGCAAATTATAATTTTGAAAAAAAAATTGAAGAATGTGAATTTCTTTTTCATAGATATATCTGTACAATTTCTGAAAAATGAAACTTGAGAAAAATTTTATTTAATTTACTGAAATTTAAAATTTTATGTTAGTTTCAAAATAGAGTGGGAGAAAATGTAGGAAGGAATGAAAAAGATTCTGTAAGGGTAGTTTAGTATTATTAATTTTATATTCTTGTATTTGGTCTTTCTAAATAATTATAATTTTTATGGTCCTTCTAACAAAATATTTTTTCTTGTAGGTCCTTCATTCTAATTTTCTCTATAATTTTTGAATGATGATCCTATTTATAATTCATTTCCAACATATTTTGCATATAGCATGAAAAATCTTAAAACTCACCAGCTTTGCCTCAAAATTTAATTACTTTTTAATTTTATCCCTGTTTAATAATATACCTCATGAAAACAAAGTCAGCATAATTACATGAAGGGTAAAATTACATATTCATATAAAAAAATTTAATAATGTGACTTATAATAGGACTGGAATAAACATTTTCTCCCCACCTTATATATAGCTAGGATCAATGAAGTATGTAACTGACTAGCTTTCAACTCATTTTGTTAATATGTGTCATCAGGTCTGTAATATATGTCACTTGCAATCACTTAAATGAAATCTAGGAAAAAGCAGTTTGGGCAAAAAAAAAATCAAGAAAAAACATTTAATTCATTAAATCTATCTTAAATTATAAGAAGTTTCCAACTTTGCCCCAATTAAATAAGGTTTTTGAAGAGAGAAAGCTACTATTGATATGCGCACATATAATGCTTAATGAATAACGGTTACAACGAATAAATGTTATATATGTGAAGGCAAAGTTCGCACAAGAATATATAAGGCTAAAATCTAACCGTTAATTATGTGTAAAGTCATGTATTTGCTAAGAAAATTATGGTTCTTAGAAGCAACCACTATGTAACACATTCAAACGATTTGTCTTCACAACTTTATATCAACAACAAAAACAAGTATATAGTTGTTATAATAATTAACCATTAAGAATTATTCCTAATTACTTACCTTTTTTTAAGAATATTTAACGGTTAAAAATGATAACCATTATATATAAGAATGCAAGATTTTGGGGGAAAAATATATTTGATAACATTTGACAATTTTTACAATGAACTACTATATATTCTTTAAGAATACTTAATAATAAAAAAAATTATTTGACAATTCATTATGGTTCTTTACACATAACCGTGAGGTATTATTCAATATAAATAAAGGTAGGATTTTAAAATATATCATATATACAAGGGTAGGATCCTAAAAAATATAATTTAATAATACATTACGGTTTCTCAGACAAGAAACATTAAGTATTCTTTAATATAAGTAAAAATGAGATTCTAAAATATATATATTATATATAAGGAATCCTCCATTAAAAAAGAAAAAAAAAACCAATACTTTACAGTTCTTTACAAAGAATTGTGAAGTATTCTTTAATATAAACAATGGTGGGAATATTAAAGATATCAAATATAAGAAGAGGAGATCTATAAAAATTTATTTAACAATACAATAAGGTTATTCATTCAAAAATATTAAGTAGTTTAACCATACATTATAGTTTATCACAAAGAAGAGTTAAGTATTCTAAAATTTGAACAAATGTGGGTTTTTGAAAAATATCAAATATAAAAAAGTGGGATTCTTAAAAAAAATATTTAATTATACATTAATGCTCTTGACTAAGAACAACTTAGTATTCTATAATAAAAAGGGAGGATTTTGAAAAAATTCTATTTGATGCAACTCTTTAAATTCATTCTCAAGTGTTTTTTAAGCTTCTCTAGTAGGTTTTATACTCTTTTATTCTTAAGTTTTATTATGGTGCTGTAAGTCTTGTTCTTCACCACCATCATTGACCTTCACTATACAACTCCTTCCTCTCATGATTCTTCTTGTAGGTGTTGGCTTATGTTCCGTTTTGATCCTGATCATTTTGGGACATTACAATCTCGTCCTAAAAAAATAAAAAATTCAGGATGGTAAGGGACACGTGATGGGCTTTGTCTTGTCCCAAAATCATGTTGTCATTAGTTTAATATATATAATATATCTATAATTTTTTTATTTTTTTATCAGAATATCTAATATTTTTATTAAATATATAACTACTATCTTTTTTTGATGACTGTTAGCTATATAAAAAAATATTATCAAATAACATTTTTTTAGACAAAGTTTAGTCATATAAATGATGTTATCATATATTGGTTATATCTTTAACACTACAAAAAGAAAACACTCAATTTCAGGCAGAATTTGTCGAGAAATTTTTTTCCATGGCAGAGTTTCTCAGAAATTATTCCAGCAGAATTTTTCTAAGGTTGAATTCTGTGGCAAAATTTCCCACGAAATTTTATCACAAATTCTGAGGCTAATTAAAATTAAAATGTATTTAATTTTATATTAAAAATAATATCTATAAAATAATATTATTTAGAAATTAAAATATCGTTATTTATTATTATTATATTCATAAATTTAATCTTAATTATTACAATTATATTATTATTTGTTAATATTATATTAAAATTTTCTACTAAAATAATATTTATGAAATTAGTTATTATCTAAATTAAAAATAAATATTATTTATTTAATAATATTTTTATATTTTATATTAAAATAGTATTTATAATATTACATTATTTGTTATTAAGTAATTTTGATTAAAAAAATAATCCATTTTTTAAAAGAATAACTAAAAATATACTTATAAGAATATTTATGAAATATTTAAAATTTTTTGAATTTTAAATTAATTAATAATAAATATATATTTAATTTATTATTATTTTTAATAATACTATAAGCATGATAATATTATATATATAATATTTTGTAATAATATAATACAGTTTCATTTCGATACAACTAGCAAAGGTGCACAAGGGCACCGGGAGCATGAGGTTGCAGGTTCGAATAGGAGGTGGCGTATTTTCAAGCGCACGCACACTATGAGGAGTGACATATGGTGGCCGTAATTTTGTATTCAAAAATTAAAGAAATAAATTTGCAACGGAATCGCTTTGGAAAAGTTGCATTCCTTAGCAAATTACATAAAAAATTCAGTGTGTGTGTGTGTGTTTTTTTTTTTTTTGCTCAAGAGATATTCCTCATTAATAGATAACGAACTAGATACAAAGTTATCTAAACATACCAGCAACAACAATACAAGACAAAGCTAACAGCAAGAGACAGAAACCAGAAAGGAAAGATTAATAGACATAACCAGACATAAAACAAACAAACAAAATGAGGAATAAATAGCTAGACCCCAGATGGAACAGAGCCGGTATGAGGAGCCGTGCCTTCAGCAATTTCGCCTCCTGGATGTCCGAGATTAGAAGAAAACGCAGAGCAAGTGTTGGTCTGATGACCCACTCAATCGGGTACACCTCTTTATAAGCATCAGCTGCAAGAAGATCAGCTACACGAATCCCCCTCCTAGGGGTGAAGCAAACAGAAAACCCAACCTTGGACTCCATCAAGTAAATAATATAAAAAACAATACTCCTACACTGCCAGTCGATTGCATCAGGAGCTGAATCTGCGACACACATGAGGAAAGAGACTCCCACTACCTCAAGAAGGATCTGGAGAGGGAGAGGAAAGGCTCGCACCAGAGGCGAGAGGCAACCATCGACGCATATCGAGATCCGGTGGAGAACATAGGACGACCGGTGTCGAAGAAGATGGAGGCTCGCCGCAAAGCGTCCCAAGGCCGATCTGAGAAAAGCAACTCCAAAATACTCCGATACTACCTTCATATGATTCTCCGAGCCCCGATCTATAGATCTACACCGTTGTGGCTAAAAAAGGAGCTCGCCTGTGGCAAGGCCACCGCCGGCGAGAGGGAAGACCAAATGTTGCAGACGCGGAAGGACGAGAGCGCGAGAGCCCCGCAAAATATGTTGGCAGAGAGGAAATAACAAACAAAAACATGTGATATATTAATGTGTTTTTTTTTCACTATAAAACAAAATACTATAAATATTTAAGAAAACCCTTAGAATCACTGGCACGATATCACCATCTCCATTCACTCTCTCAGTCTCTCTTGCACATGCTTGCCTAATTCTCTACAAAATACTATAAATATTTATGATCCATCATTACTCTTATTAAATTTAAATTCTAATTATTTCTTATTTTTTTATTATTCTAATTATATTTGTATTATATATTTTCAATTATCTAGGTTTAGTGTCCAACACATACCCATATATTTTAGTTTTTACAGGTCCAAAAAAAAAGAAAAAGATGATGTTCTATATCCTTAAAATAAATAAATAAATGTGACATTCTGGTCCTGTCCTGGTGTGAATGGGTCGAGAATGGGACAATTTTACTGTACCATATCCTTTTGCAAGACTGGACACATAATAGGTCTATCATGTCCTTGTCCCATCCAATCCCTTGAACACTCATAATTCTTCCTTGTGTGAGATTCTTTTAAAAAAAAAATTAACATTTTTTGTTTCATTCTTTTTATATAACAAGAGCTCGCTATTTGATGTTCAAAGTCACCATATATGATTACAATATCTAATTTGATGATAACCATTGGTTTGAAGATTAAAATAAAGAAAATAAGGCAAGAGAAAACAGAGAATATGGGGAAAAAATGATGAGATAAATTGCTGAATTTTTGATTTTTGAGTATCTTACATTTCTAGATATTTAGTTAGAAACCCAAACTATAGGTTGAAATGAGGTTTCATGAATTAGGTTCGAAGGTTTACTCAAGTTTTTATATTTGTCAGTTTTTACTATATTCTGATTTTCTAAGTTATATTCCAAAAGTTTTTTTTATACATATATTTGCTTATTTTTATTTTATATATTCTTCTTTTTATAGTTATATTATCCTTTTGTACTTAAAATATGTGACAAGAACTCTTAGAACGCCTTGTCCAAAAAAAAAAAAAGAACTCTTAGAACGCACAAACATGTGATCTATGGATAATCTATAACAAAGGCATTGGAGAATATTGTGGAATTATTTATCAATTTATTTTCTTTTAGAATTCAAAATATTATAAGATAATGTCTTAGTGTGAGAGTGTTGAAAGTATTAATTTGTTTTAAATTGTATGATATTTTGTATTGAATTTTGAATCATAAAATTTTTTAATCAAAACACTCCTATCACTAGTGGTCCCAGTTTTACAATACTTTTCGAGGATAAAAATCAGTCCTCCTGGTGCATAACTAATGAGGTGAAAATCTACCAGCTGGACCATGTTTTCGAGGATATGTGTGCTGATTTCTTCAGGCTTGATATTAGAAGTTGGTTGTCTTTAATCATTCAATCTCCTTCTCTTGACATTTCCTAGAAAATTGGGGTATGCATCACCTGCTCGAAGCTCTGGGAAGTCCGCAATCAAAGAATCTTTACTGCTGCATGTTTTACTGTACCTGGAATTTTGGCTCATGTTAAGTCCATAGTTGTTCATACTCAATTTAGCTTTTCTTTATTCAAGCTCATTTTGTGATGTTCCTGCTCATACGTGTACACTCTTTTGACCATTATTAATGGAATTCCCTTTTCAATCAAAAAAAAAAAAAAAAAGAAAGAGGTGAAAACCTTGAAGAGCATTGAGACGTTTATTTGCAAGGGGCTTCATTACAACTCCAATCAACATACACTAAAATGCATCGACTTCTCTCCTCTTCTCTTAATATCCGCTCCTCTCATTTTCTTTAGAACAGTGCCGTATTGGCACAAAAAGGGCATCTAGTCCTTTTCTCTTTTTCTTTTTTAAATATTTCAGGTATTGACAGGTACTAAAAAAATACTTTAGGATACTGATCAATATTAAAAATAAATACTTCATGATCTTAAAAAATTATTTCAGGATATTGATTGGTACTAAAGAGATACTTTAGGATACTGGCTGATACTAAAAATATACTTTAAGATACTTACTGATACTGAAAAAAAATACTTCATTATCTTAAAAAATTATTTTAGAGTCTTGAACAAATATTTCAAGGTACTAATGGGTAGTAAAAGAATACTTATGGATACTGACAGAAAAAAATAGTTCAAATGATCTTTTCAAGATCATGATCATTTGAAGTATTCTTTTAAATACTAGTTAGTATATTGAAGTATCCTTTTAGTATCTTTCGGTACCTTGAAATATTTTTTTTTTTAAAAAAAACAGCAGCTTCCTTTTTCCTTTTTGCACCAAAATAACGCGGTTTTGAGAAAAAAGGAAGGGAGCAATTATATTAAAGGAAGAGGAGAAAAGCCGGTTTCAAATGAACCGGCCATTTCCTATCCATTTCTATAATAACTCTTCTAAAGCCTCAATCCCAAGAAAGCTGAAGGCCATGTAAACAACCTCATAACTCTATTGTTAGTTCAAGCCAGTCCTTTTTGGGTCACATTTCGGCATATACAAAATCATTGTAACACTATTCAGACCCAAAAATCATCTCTACATTTAGCCCACTTCTGACCCAACTTCATTAGAATTTAGAAGAGAGTGGTTTTGTAATTTAGCATGCCTCAAACCCAAACTACCCCCTCTTATTTGACTTGCAAACTTCTTCATTTGTTTTCCTTCTCTCCTCTGTTCACCCCCATAAGAAATTTCTCTTATGTTTACCAAGCACGTCGCATGGTGTAGTTTGGAATTGCTCAAGTCAAAGATGAAATTAATGTCGATCTACCAGCTGCTAAAGAGATAAAACATGCCTTCCACTTAGATAATCTGGTCTTCACCTTGTCAATAACCCCTTGAAAGGTATCTTTACAAACTCTTTGATGATGCAAAGGCACGCCAAGATATTTCCCAAGATCCACCATAGCTTAATTCGCTGCAGCTAGTGTGATTCATGATAGAGTTTAATGGTGTTATTCTATTGTCCTCCAACTAAACATTATCCATCTTGGTCAACATAGTGCCAAGGTCACTCATCGATCATATCCTCCATCCCTTCATCAACATTATTCAGCTCATTATTGCAACTAGCCCACTTTGGATTGGGACATGGGCATTAAAGAACACGTATGGGATTATTAATTCAGCTTGTGTAACACCCCAATTTTCAAAAGCGGAATATTTTTTTTTATCAAAATCATTTTAAATCATCAGAGTAGAGCATTTGAGCGGAAGAGTAACTGATATATATTCAAAGTGCCAATCGTAGTGTGTCTGGCTGATTACAACAACGGTACAGTAACCGAGTATTTCAAAAGTGATGTACAATAACAAAAGGAAGGCTCTTGCCGGAACGTCAAAAGGAAGTCTTCTGCCAAGTCTTCTATGTGTCCTACTTGCGCCTCTCCTCGGTCCTCGGTTCCCTCGATCCTGAGGCTATGTTAAGAGCTGAGGTTCAATGCCCATTGGACCTCAGGTAACGGTTAACCTCATGTTCACCTATGCAATATACGAACAAACAAATATACAACAAGTGTAACCCTATTATCACGTAGCCCCCCTTGGTGAATGTGTGGCACTTAGCTAATACATGGCACTTAGCAAGCATTTGGCACTTAGCCACTATGTATCCCAATAGCACATAAGCCCCTTGGCAGATGTGTGGCACTTAGCAACGTGAACATATCAACAATGCATAACACATAGCAGAGCTATTAATTACCATATATATAAGCATAACTTACACATAGCACATATACACATACAGTAAACATCAGAGTTAGTGTTACAGTACGCGAACGTACCTTTGTTGTCGAGTTACGATATGTTTTGACGGTCAGAATGCGGTCACAAATATCCTATAAGGATAATATTGTATTTATTAATTCACAAACAATATCCTAAAAGATATTTTGGCCACTACTGACCATATTACCGTTGGTAGATTTATTTCTTTAATTATTTCCATAAAATTTGGGAAAAAATGCTGATGCAGCATTTCTAGGCAGAATTTCACCTAACTTCGAAAAATCATAACTAATTCTAGAAAAATCGAAACGAGGATCCGTAAAATTTCTCAGAATCCTTAAGATCTCTATTTTCGAGGAACAATACTGGAACTCACCCAGAATTCAAGAATAATTCCCAGTTTCAACGTTTCTCAATGTTGCCTAGATTTTGTTCCAGTAAAAATGGCTTAACTTCAAAAATTCATATCTCCTTGACCAGAGATCAAAACGTCACATATTTTATATATTTGGAAAGCCCTACATGTCTACTTTATAACTGGAAAGTTTCATTATTTTTAAAGCTCATTTGATACATCAAATACCAGCCTCTTTGTTTGCTGCCAGCACAGGATTCAAAACTGGAAATTTTACAATTTTCACAATCTTGATCCATTGATTTCAAAACTTATTCCCTAACATGTTTTCAATCTAATTTTCATTTTAAACACATTAAAGATCTTAAAAACATGTAAATAACTCTACTTTATAATTTCCTAGATTAAACTACAATTTTACTAAGAACTTATAAAAAACTAAAGACTAGAACTTAAGAACTAGAGCTTACCTCTTGAAGACTCTTGAACTCCTTCCTCCTTCTTGCTTCACTTTCCTCTTAAACTCTTCAATCTTTGGTATGAGTTTGGTGTGAAGAGAAATGGAGAGGGAAGCCCTCTATTTATAGCCAAATATCAATGACACAAAGGGTAATTTTAATAGAGTTCCAACTTGGCTTCCTTTTTCATAACCATAGGATTCAACTTGCATCATAAGTAGTTCCATATCCACCCTCCACCTAGGTTGCAAGTTTTTCACTTCTTTGGCAAGTGGATGAGGTCATTTTGATGACACACTTGAGTGCTTAAGTGTCCCTAAATTTTTAGAAAACTTGTGGATTAAGTTGCTTAAGTTGCATGTGCTTTAATCCATAAAAATCTGATTCTTATCCCTTGGTCCAGCAGCTGCACGAAATTTTTGGCTATTGGGAGGTGATTTAATGTATTCAATTTATGCTAATAATATTTTGTATTTAATCCTCCAATTGGTTTATTTAATTTCAAGAGGATTTAGCTTAATTTCTTAAGATAATATCTTAAAATACTAGGCTCACAAAACTCCACCATGTCCTAGTTGTCATTGTTGATTTTTGGGGCACAATTAATTAGCTTAATCATATGCTTAATCCCCTTCTTTATTGCTAATATGATCAAGGCTAATTGGATTGCTAATTAATCCAAGTTATTTAAGCATTATTAGCAATTAACTCCTCATCAATTAATTTCTTCTTTATTCATGTCCAAACAATTAGCCATTAATTATTTAATTAATTACTTACTAATTGTTGACAATTTTCTTAATTAGGATTAATTATTTTCTCACAACTATTTTACTAATATTGGTAATTTATGCACCATGCATAACATTAAAAATCATAGGGCAACTTATGTTCCCCAAAATAATATTAGATTTTACCTCATTATTTTCCAAGGAAAATAATCCCATCAATTATCTAAATTAGAGACAACATACTTTCTAATTTTTAATAAATATTTAGTTGTCTCTTAGGATTTATCATAATATTCTCAGGGTATTTTATAACTCATAACTTCACTTAGGGATTTTTAGCTTTTTTTATTCCTCCTAATTTCATGAGAAATTACCTTAGGAAATAAGGTAATTATTACACTAGTTTTGAAACCACAAATTCACCTATTTCCACTAGGTATTATTTGTCAATATAATATTTCAGATAAATAATTATCCAGGTATTATAGCTTGTAAATTAAGCTGAAAAAGGATTAGAAGACTCTGAAAGCCAACATCCTTTTTCTTCACTTCACCACTACATCCTTCCTTTTAGTTCCACTGGGACCCACACTGAGGAATTATTATCATTAATTATTAATTTATTATCAGTATGTTAGTGTCCCAACTCTGTTTAAATTATTGGGCACAGAGGAATGCAATGAGTCCACATTAGGTGCCAAGCTTTTATGTGCTCATTAGGTGCTCATCCCTCTATTAGAGGGATGGGCATATTTTTTTTAAATTTTTTTATATATTGTATTTATTTATATTTAAATTATATGTTGTTTTCTGAAAAAAAAAAAAATTCACCTAGTATCTCAAATTAATTAGTTTTCAGTCCCTACATTCAATAATATTTATCTGTAATACCAGTATCATGAAAACTAATTAATTTGAGATATTGGGTGAAATTTTTTTTTTCCGGAAAGCAGCATATAATTTAAATATAAATAAATACAATATATAAAAAAATAAAAAAAAAATATGTACATCCCTCTAATAGAGAGATGAGCACCTAATGGGCACATAAAAGCTTGGCACCAAATGTGGACTCGGAATACAATATAGTATTCGATATATTGGATAGTTTGCTGGAGATATGAGGCCATAATGATTTTTTTTTTAGCGGCTCATATATGCTTATAACCGGTCCTTATGAATTTACTATAGAAGTATTGTAACTTGAACCTTTATTTGTGATAAATTACGTTAGATTTTTTTTTTCTTGGAAAATTTAGTCTGCCTCATAGCAAATTAATTTCAATCAACTTTAAAACTTTTTGAAACTTCACAGCAACCCAATAGTCAAAATAAAATTAATTTTGTGGGTGAAAAGACAATAATACCCTTATTTTATTCTTTTATAAGAGCATTTACAAGATAAATAAAGAGAATTTTAAGACATAAAAATTAAGGGATTTGAAAGAACCTATGGAGTTAACATTTTCGTCATTTACAAGATATATATGGAAATTCACCAAATAAATATGGGCATTTGCAAGACAATAAAGATATTTACAAGATAAATAAGGAGATTCAAAAGAACCTAGAAGACAAATATAAAAATTTTCAAGACAAATATGAGTATTTACAAAACAAAAACAATTTACAAGACAAATAAAGTAAGGACATTATGGTTTTTTTATTTATCGAACCATATTTTGATGTGTTATTTTTTGAATAAATTGAGATTCTTAATGCATTTTATCGTAGTTATTGAGCTTAAAATGTCTTTCTTTTGAAAAATTAAGATTAAGAGTTGTTACGGATGTGAAATATTGGGCTCATCCAAGGTATGATTCAATAAAAGGCAACCAATTTGACAGAAGCATGACATCACATCATTTGGGCTTAGAGGCACAAGAGGCCCAACAGTCCAAACCCTAACCCTAAGGTAATCCCTATAAATAGGAGATTAAACTAACAAGGTACACACTTTGACTCTAGCTTTTATCATTCTACATACACAGAGCACACACCTCCACTCTCCTCTGGCTATAAGCCTATTTTTAACAAGCAAACTACATGGACTTTAATCCCTCTTAAGGGTATGTAGGCCCCTGGGATTTAATCTCAGGTCAAGTCCAAAATATTTTGTTCTACAACAGAACATTGGCGCCGACTGTGGAGAATCAGTAAATTTTGATTCCTACTACCAACCAAATTCAAGAAAAGCCTCAAATCCATTGATAGCAGTTGAAGGAGGGCCAAAGAAACACCTCCGCCCTGCATCTGGATCCTTCCTTCTCCATCAGTAACTCTGTAATGTCACTTTTTTATAGTTATGAGGCTCAAACACTACAAAAAAAGGTACTTTTGTAGTGGTTAAAATTGCATGTTTGTAGCGGTTTTAGCCATTACAAATGACATTAGTAGCGGTTTCCTAAACCGCTACAAAATATACCGAGGCAAGTAAATTTGTAATGGTTAAAAATTCCCGCTACTATAGACAAAACAACCGCTACTGTATCTGTAGCGGTTACGAACAACCGCCACCACAGGTGGCTGAGTTGACAACATCGTGATACTATAGTAGTGGTTCACATAACCGCTACAAAATGATATCTTCTCGCGGTTATGGAACCGCTACAAGTAGACACGAAAATTCTTCGCCAAGGATGGCGGGACAAATATTTTGAAATTAATTTGTAGCGGTTTACTAACCGCTACATAAACTGCTACAAATGTTTCCTGCCATTATTTAAGTCGTGAAATTTATTCCTACCATTTTTTTAAACTTTTTTCCCTTTGTAGCGAATTTTAAAATAGCTACCAAGTAAACAGATTTTTTTTACAAACAATTTTTTTTTACTGCAAAAATTTTAGTTGTATTAGTAGCGGGTGTAAAACCGCTACAAAAGAATTCATTTAAAAAAATAGTCAAATATTTAATTTTAATATAAATCCATTAACCATTATATTTAATTACGTATTAAATTATGAATAATTTATATTCTGATTTGAATTATTTCTGATTTTTTTATTATAAATTTTTTTAATTAACTTTAATTTATTGTAGTTTTATTTAAATAAAATAATGTGTGTGAAAATTAAAAGAATAAAATTTCTGAAGATATATGGAATAATTTGTGTAAAAGGAAATGAAATAATGTATGAGCAAGTGTAAACAGAGAATTAATATAATCAGGGAAAAAAATAATTAAGCACACGGATGTTTAGCTAAAAAAATAAATATTGCGATCACAATCAAATTTGATCCGGGTTACCAACACTTACCTTATCAAAACACTTAATCTCCTTGAGAAAATGCAGAAGTTGGAGAGAAAAATAGTAAAAAGCGTAATAGAAAACGAAAGTGAAGTGTATTAAATGAGGTTTGATAGGGGGTTTTATATTGGTATCTACGTAGTTGTTTTGTAGCGGTTGATGCTTCGGTTTTGTAGCGGTTTTTGTTAGTAGCGGTTAATGCGTCGGTTGTTGTAGCGGTTTGTTTTTTGTAGCGATTGTTATTAAATTTGTAGCAGTTTTTAACCGCTACAAATAATTTTCTAAAATTTTCCACAATATACAAAATTACAAGGTAATCTTTTTGAAAAAAAACATATATATATATATATATATATATATATATATATATATATATATATAATTTTCCACAATATACAAAATTACATATTAAATGTTTTGACAAAAAAAAAAGATTACAGATTAAAGCATAAACATAATTTTTTCTCTATCTCTCAATCTTCGTCATGATCCCTACCAAAAAAAAATTGGATAAAATGTTACTTTTTTGTTGATTATGTTGGAATACAAATAAAACTTTAATTAAATGTTATTATTTCATAAAGCGTATATTTAAAAACGTACCAAACTATAGGTAAATTGTGTTGACCATGAATGTTGTTTTGATGATAACAAACATGAGAGTTTTTGATTTAACAAAGATTGATAATTGAACCACATTAATTAACTCTCAAGAATACTAAAGCAAAGCATATGACAAATGCTCTTCTTCTTTGATTCTCAAGAATGTGCTTAAAATGTATACTTCCTCTCCTTATGTGATCATCGACAATTCTCAAGAATCAAAGGGTGATTCTCAAGAATCCAAGTATAAAGCAACAATCCTCTCTTTGTCCAATCCTAATTCTTGCTCGTTGGTTCTTGAGAATGAGAATGATTCTTGAGAATGAGATATAATGGATACATGAAATGCACACTTATCTCAACTTGTAATTCTCCAATTCTCAAGAATGATATAATCAATTCTCGAGAACCTTTAGTGAATTATAACACATACATATTCCATTTTCCATTTGCATTTGTTGATTCTTAAGAATTGAAATTTGACTCTCGAGAATCCTAAAGCAAAGAATATAACAATTGCTCTTCTTGTTAGATTCTCGAGAATCAGAAGTTCATTCTCAAGAATGAACGACTTGTGTATACTTCCTCTTATATATGATCATCGTCAATTCTCAAGAATCATGGGGTGATTCTCAAGAATCCAAGAACAAGGAAACAATCCTCCCGTCCAATTCCAATTCTTGCTCGTTAATTCTTGAGAATGGGAGTTGGAACTCTCGAGAATGAGATATGTGAGTACATGAGCCAAAGAAGTGATCACAAATCATCATCCCCTCACAGCTGTTGATTCTCAAGAATGATGTTTGAATTCTCGAGAATACCCAGAGCAAATGAAGGACACCAATAATGATTCTGAAAACCTATAACACATCCATGTTCTCTTTTCTTTTGTTGATTCTCGAGAATGAAAGGGACATTCTTGAGAATGAACAAATGGGAATAAGCTTTTTCGAATGTAACTTATATGATTTTTTTTAAGTATTGTATGACCAAGTAATGTTGTGCTTTAGGAATGTCATTGTGTATGTCAACACTTCGTCAGACTAATCCAATTGGTTCATTAATTTCTCTCTTACATAATTATATTATGTTTAATCTTTATCTAAGTATTTCGCAGATTTATCAGTAAATCCAGTTTTTAAGGAAAAGCAAATCCGACGTGTATTGAGCATTAAATGTTGACAGAAAAACAAGGCAACAATGGGAATTAGATACTGAGATAGCAGCTGTTATTCTTTTAACCAATACCTATTCTGGCTACTTCTCTGACACAAGGACAAACAACGGAAAAATCATTTAATGAGAAGCACCACTACATTTAATGAATACAACGGTCGACTGGGCTTTACGAAGGATTGAATCTAACGGAAATTCAAATAGAGATAATGGATATATTAAATGCAAGACAAGGAAGCTTGTTAAGGCGATCATATAAAAAGCCAGAACATTCAATGTGCCAACTACTAGAACACGAAGCATTCAATTCGAAATTAATTAAGTTCATTGTTCCATTAGCTTGCATTCAATATTTCTCTGTACTTCAGTGCTTAGCTTTTATCTAGTCAGTGAGGAGTGAAAATCAATTACATTGTTTGTTTATTAGTGATGCTTAAGGTTGTGGAATCTTAACTAAAGGGTGTACGATTACAATCAGTAAGGGGGAGCGAGTCTTGTGTGATTGGACTGTCGCAAGAATTACTGAGTGTGTAATTGTAATCTTGAGGATTAGTGAAATACCCATATTGTTGTGGGGACTGGAAGTAGGTCGTTTGATTTGACCAAACCAGTATAATTTATGTTGTGTCTTTTATTCCTTTTAGTTTTACTTCTTCAAATTATTCAGTGACGAAAGAAAAATCGAAATCACTTATTCACCCCCTCTAGGCGATATTCTCCTTTCAAATTGTCATCGCCGGTAGGGAAGAAATTCTCGAAGTTGGCTAGCTGGAATGGCTCACTCTCGTAGGCGACATTATCACCATCACCCATGTCGTAAAGGTCCCGAGGCTTTAAGTGAACAACCATGTGCCAATCCTTGTGCCTCTTATCGGCGACATAATAAACCTAATGGGCCTCTAAGGCTAGAATATACGGCTCATTATCTTCAGACTTACCAGTGTGAATCGGCCAGGAGAAATTCACTGATGTGATGCCTAAGCCGTCAGTCATGAGTCCCCGATACGTTGTTGTATTCGCCCACAAACACTTGAATAGCGTCACAGTGAAACGGCCCTGGTAATTTATCTTGACCACATTAAGAAGCTTTCCATTATAGGGGACGTCATCGAACTGCATGTTCCCGTCAGTGCTGCTTGCATAACTCCTTGTCCTAAACGTTCCATATACACCCGAGTTTTGGGTGAGTAATCTCTGATCTCATGAAACGATGCAAAACTTGAAACCGTTGACATTGTATGCTGTAAATCTTTGGGCGTGGTCAAGCGGGCCGAGTACGAGAGCTCTGAAGTCTAGTGAGTGCGGGTTGTGGTCATTCATTATTCTCCTCCTAAACCAACCCGGGAATTCTCTGTGGACCTTTCTATCAATCTCGGCTGCTGTCTGTGTCCGGATCCTCAGTTGACGCTTGACATGACTCCTAAATTCCCTACAATTAAACATGAGAAGAAGACCAAGAGATGTGAGTGTAAAATGTAAGGAAATATAAAGGATACTTTATATCAGCTCGCATTCCTTACTGAAGGTACGGTTCAACTTTAGTGCAATTTATCAAGACATGTCTGTGTTCTTGAAGCTTCTTAAGTGCCGTCAGTTTGAAGTTCTTAGTCCCGCCAATTGGTCTACCAACACGAGGGATTAACAACTCTGTTGCTGATGACTGTGGCTCTGGCTTTGGACAATCGTCCACACGAGGCGGTCGGTTGAATGACGTCTCAATGTCATCAAAGTACCTGGAACAAAAGTACAAGACCTCATCCCCAATATAACCTTCTGTAAAACCTTCAGGCCACACCTTATTCCTCACGTATGACTTTAGTTTCCCAAGAAAGCTATAAAGTAATTAATGAAAAATGTTGAAACATTAATGCGAAAATGTGTGACAAGGTAGTAATCGTAAAGCAATTAATTTTAAATGAGTACCTCTCAATAGGATATATCCATCGGTAGTGAACCAGGCCAGTAAGCTTTGTTTCGTGGACAAGGTGTACTGTCAGGTGAACCATGATCGTGAAAAATGATGGAGGAAAGATCATCTCCAAATGGTACATTGTAATAATGATTTTCTGTTGTAGCTGGTCGAGCTCGTCTACGGTCAAAACCTTGGAACACAACCTCCTGAAGAAAGAACACAGCTCAACCAAAACGATCGACACATCAAGAGGGAGCGTATCTTTGATGGCCAGCGGAAGTAGCTGTTGCATAAGTACATGTGAGTCATGACTCTTCAGCCCAGTAACCTTTCGAGCCTGCACGTCAACACATCGCGAAATGTTGCTTGAATACCCGTCTGGAACTTTAATTTTCTTTAAAGTCACGAGGAAGATTTCCTTATTTGGTTTTGTCAGGGTAAATTTCGCTGGGTGAAATCTGTCATGCTCATTCGGCCACGCGTCTCCACGAACTCCCATCTCCCGTAAATCTTTCCTACCCTGAAGATGATCTTTTGACTTGCCAAGTTCGTTTAGAATCATGTACAACACATTGTCGCACACATTTTTCTCAATGTGCATGACATCCAGACTGTGTCGGAGCAAATTAACTTTCCACTAGGGCAGAGTAAAGAAGATGCTTATCTTCTGCCATTGTTGAGGCGCAGAACTAGAAGCCCTAGCGGTCTTTGTACCTGCCTTTGCTTGATCATCTTTTTTTCCAAACTCAAACTCAATATCCTGAAGCTGCTCCATGATATCTTCACCGGATAAAACCTGAGGAGGTCCTCTTTTTTCCTGTTGCCCATTGAAGCGATTGCATTGCAACCTAAACCTGTGCATACCATCCAGAAACCTCCGATGACCCATGAAGCACCACTTACGACTGTGGGGAAGGCGCACAGAGTCAGAGTCAAAATTGCAAGCTGGACACGCAAGGCCGGTATGCACATTCCACCCGGATAATGTTCCCAGGCTAGGAAAGTCACTAATAGTCCACATCAAGGCTGCACGCATATTGAACAGTGTCTTGTCATGCGAGTTATACGTCTCGACCCCCACATTCCACAACTCGACCAACTCCGAGATCAGCGGTTGGAGGTATACATCGATGTCATTTCCCGGTGCCTTTTTTCCTGGAATGATCATAGACATAATGTAGGAGCTTTGTTTCATACACATCAAGGGGGCAAGTTGTACGGGATCAAGACAACCGGCCAAATATTGTAGCTTGTGCTGAGATTCCCAAACGGATTAAAACCATCGGTCACTAAAGCAAGACGAACATTTCTAGGGTTCGCTGCAAAATCTGGAAAGCTTGAGTCAAACGCTTTCCATGCTTGAGCATCCCGTGGATGTCTAAGTTTACCATCTTTGTTCTTGTCAGCTTCATGCCACCTCATATGCTCAGCTGTCCTGGATGACATAAACAATCTTTGTAAACGAGGCTTTAAAGGAAAGTACCTGAGAATCTTTGCGGGCTTCTTCTTCCGTCTTTTCCCCTTCCTGACAATCCTGAACCTCGAAGTGTGACACTTCTTACAAGACTCCCTACGAGCGTCCTCTCCCCAATAAAGCATATAGTCGTTCGAGCAAGCATCGATCTTTTTGTAGTTCAGGCCTAACTTGTTAATTATCTTCTTGGCCTCATAGAAGTTTGTGGGAATGTCCGCATCAGGCAACACAACTCGTATCAATTCCAGCAACATCGACATTGCCTTATCAATGATCCCATACATGCACTTGATATGGTACAACTTGATCAGGAAAGATAGTTTGGAGTATTTCCGACAACCTTGATACAACGGATGATCACTCTCATCCATTAGGCTGAAGAATTCCCGTGCTACTTCATTCTTGAAGAAAACAGGTTCTGCACCCTGAACTTCTGCCGTGAAGTTGTCGTCTTGAACACCAAATGCATCGTGGACAGCTTCATTAACCGAATCATCTTGAGCTACTTGATTTCCTACCTATGAGCTTCGAGGAAGTAGATCCCCATATCGCATACCATATTTCTCACCATGGACTCCCCAAAATGTATATTCAACCGGGAAAGGCTTGACAAAAAGATGTTCCATAGCACCTTCTCGTGTTTGCCACTTCTTAAACTTGCATTTACAACACGGACACACGATTTTGCCATTAATGCTAGTGTGGGAGAAGGCGAAATCTAAGAACATTTTCAATCCCGCTAGATATACGGGAGAATTTCGTGGCAACTTAATCCATGACTTATCCATATTTAGTGAACAAAGCTAGGATAGAATATAATTGAAGAGAAAAGGTGTAATCCTCTTCAAATGACTTTAAGTAGATTAAATGAAACATTAGTTATATTGTAGCAGTTCAAAAACTACTAGATCAACCACTACAAATAAATAAAGTACATCTAGTAGCGGTTCTTTAACCGCTACTAACTACGTAGATAGTAGCGGTTTTAAACACCGCTGCCTTAACCGCTACAATGTGTAGGCATTTAAATTTTGAATGATCCCGCCTGATGGTAGTTGCAGTTAATAGAACTGCTACAAAATGTAGGCATTTAAAGTTTTGAATGATCCCGCCTGATATTAGTAGCGGTTATTAAAACCGCTACAAAGTGTAGGCATTTAAAATTTCGAATTAACCCGCCTGATTTTAGTAGCGGTTATGGGAACCTCTACATTAACCACTACAAACGTTATTCAGTGTTTTTTATTTTTAAGGATGATCAATATTTATTTATTTTTAGACAAAAATGTATTTTGGTCTTTCTTTTTATGTAAATATAATAAACTTTATTGTTACAAACATAATTAACTTTTTTTAGATAAATATAATAAACTTGGTATATGTTAGAAGTAATATTAACGGACTAACGTAAATGACCATAAGTATTTATAAACTAATGTCATTGAAATCTAAATATTGAAATGATAATCCAAAAATCCAATCCAAATAACATAAAGAAGAAAACATAATGTCAGTGAAAATAAAAAATAGCTATTAGGAGCATGATGAGGTCTTGTCTCGGGGGGGGGGGGCGACTTCAGCAGCAGAGGTAACAACGCCATCCTCATCGGAAGCAGGACGATCAGCAACATCAGGTCTAACAGCAGCATCACCCTCATAGATGAACGGATCTAGAGGCGGGGGAGAATCGTCCTCAATGAATGGTTGGGGAGGCGGGGGAGGTGTGAAGTGATCGTCAGGTATCAACCTGTTCAGCACACCGGCAAACCTATCCATGTAGCGACTAGGTCCATCATACCAGCGATCAAATCACTCCTGCATTCGCCTCTCCCTGGCAGCTTGCCTCGCCACTTGCGCTGCCACCTCCGCAGTAACCCCCGCAGCAACCCGCCGAGCAATAATCACCTCTAGGTCAACCAATGGTGGCATTCTCGTGCCGGAGGTTCCGGCCCAAAAGCGGAGGCCTTGCCGTACACAACCTCGGCCTGGCGCCTAGGCCCATGCCCCTAATGCGGCCAGGATGCTCGGCTGGTCTCATAGCAGCCTTTAATAGGGCCGTAGCTGCCACAGACCCTTGTGACTTCGGGGACAACGACGATTGGAGCTCTGCCTGGCTCTTCTCAATCTGGGCCTGACGCACAAATTTCATAAAATAATAATGAAAAAATTTAATTCAATTCAAATATATTAAATTACCAATACAAAAATTTTGTGTAACTTACTATGATCTGCTCTACCTCCTCAGAGGTCAGCGTCCCATCACGGTGTCTATGGGTGCGTGTGAACAACTCCCCATAGTCCGTCTGCCGGTTCTCCTCTCTAGCCTTCGCTTGCTGAAAGAATTAAAAGAATAACAAGTTTGTCAACTATTAAATTAAATGAAACTAACCAATAACTTAAATATAAAATTAAGTTTACTTTCAATTACCAGCTCACTGTAGGTTACGGCAAACATTTTGGATCCTGCCGTGTGATGAACCCTTTGATGTGCTCGACTTGCGGTGTTCCTCTGAGACAGAGCTTGCAAGGAGGAGCAAAGAAAAAGTTAAGTGAAATTATTTATTATAAATAATTAACTAATATTTAAACAATTAAATAAAGTTAAACTACTAATTAATTAAATAATTTTCCAAAAAATGTAAGGTATATATAATTGCTTTAAAGACGTACCAGTCCAGCTGGACTCCTCTTATATTGGACAAAACCTGCCCAGTCATTTGGGTCGACTCCGTCGGGGACATTCTCGATCAGCTGCTGCAGAGGAACCATCCCATCTCCATTCTTTTTGTTGTACAGACGATTCATCCGGTTCTTCCACCCATCCCTAATCTTCAGCATAGCATACCGTTTCGCGTTCCCTCCCACGTTAAACTTTTTCTATTTCGTACATAAATTATTAATTAATTAACTAAAAATAAACAAATAAATAACAATTATTATTATTATTATTATTATTATTATTAAGATGTAAATTTTTTTAAAGAAATACATATAACATACCTGGACAATATCTTTAAATGCATTATCCTTAGTATTTTTTGGAACACGCTTCCAACTGAAGAAGTCGAGCGGGAACAAAGCCCAATTCCCGCCGAATTCTGATAGGTACCGGTTGAAAAGGTGACCACCATTACCGACTGGCTGGTCCATCTCCGTGTTCCAGGGGACCACGACTTTTGGCCCGTCCAACAAAGTTATCCCGACAACATCAAGCGACATCCTGCTAATGTTCCCATTTGTATCTGCACAAATGAAAAACTATTTTTTACTGCTTTTAAATTTAAGGAAATGAAGTTTAAATTTAGTGAATAACTTAATTATATTTACTTTCGACATCCACTACAAATCCGGTGGAATGCGAAGACGACGATCGAGGGCTCCCTTGGTCCTACTCGTTTTCCCTCTCCAGGAACTACTGCGCTTCGCTCGTGGGCATGCCAAGATCTATCTCTTCATCTTCATCGAGGTCGCTAATCGAAAGAGTAGCGCCTCGTTCTCCTCCTACTGTCTCAAGAGTCACCGGCTCTGGGATTGGCTAACCCACGAAAAGATCCTCAAATGTCTCAGGGAGGGGAGGGGACAGAGGGATATTTGCAAGCCCACGCCCTCACCTTCGCCCTCTGGTATGGGATTTGCTGCCACTTCCTCTTATCACTTTCCTCGGGGGATCCACTCTCTTACCTCTATCACCGTTAGTCATAATGTTCAACTTTTACCGTACAAGTATACAAGTAAAAGTGAAAATGGAATGACGAGGGTAAGAGAAAAGTTAAAATGAAATCACAATTGTGAGAGAAACTGAAGTGAGTGATCGGTTAAACCGTGACATTTTGTAGCGGTTATTAGTAAGAACCACTACAAAATCTCAGCATTTTGTAGCGGTTATTTTAAACCGCTGCAGGAACCACAACCAAGTTACCTCAGTAAGCGGATAATATAGCGGTTCCTTAGAACCGCTACTTAAACCGCTACAAATGTAAGACCTTTCATATTCAGTAGCGGTTTTGCCAATAACCGCTACTAAAATGATTTTTTTAAAAAAAAAATCCAAACTAATTGATTTATTAGTTTTACTAATAAACCAATTAGTTTGGTTAAAAAAACATTTATATATATATATATATATATATATATTATTTTAAGTAAGTGTGCTTAAAATAGTCTAACAAGTCCGTGAAGATTAGGCTTTCATGTAGCCACCGATCTCTCTGAATAGGTTTACTGAATCATTTTGATCAGGGATATTTTGAAGATGGAATATCACCTAGAGGGGGGTGAATAGGTATCTAAAAGTTTAAAGGCTTAATCAAAATTTTGGGAATTAAAGTAGAATACTAGCTGAGCAGAAATTTAAAGAAGAATGGACAGAGACAATTTATCCTGGTTCGGTCTAATCCTGACCTACATCCAGTCCCCAAGAACTCCTTGGGATTTTTCACTATCTTCCCAGAATACAATTACACAACTTGGAATGATCCCTCAGACTCACTCCCCCTTACTGCTTGTAATTGTACACCCACACTTAAGGTTCCACAACCTTAAGATTTTACGACTGAATGAAATGAATGATTAACTAACTCCTCTCGAGTTGGATAACAAATGATCACTGAAGTACAGGGATATAATTGAGAGTAATGAAACTGATAAGATAATAACTCAGAGTAAATGCGCAGAGTTTCTGTTGGTGGCTGAATTGAATGCTTCTTCAATTTATAATAGCCTTCCACACTAGCCGTTGTCTTGATACAGCCATTGAGTAACCGTTAGCAGGCGAAGGCGGAGGTCACTTGACCGTTGGTATTTTGGCGTTGTCTGCTAGCAGTTTGAATTTGCAAAAGAGCTGCTTGTCTAACATTCTTATTCCTCAAGAGAATGTTTTCTTAACATAATTTGACCGTTAGAGTTCAGAAGGAATGTTGTCACTTGTGTTTTGCTTTTCATCAGATACAATAAATGCTAATGACATCATTATCTGCTTTTGGTCAGAGCATAAAAATTCCTGATGTTTCCTTGATAAGATAAGCTCAAAGAAATGTGATTAGTAATAGGTATAATAATGTAATAACAGCAAAAGCAATGAATAAGATTCACATGGGTCAAATAGATACAGAAGTGATCGCATCATGTAAAAGATATATTAGATTAAAATATGTCAACCTCTAGGTTCAAACTCAACCTCGAGTTAAATCATCCAACCTCGAGGTTTATGCACGACACCGAAAGAAGCCGTGGGATCTCATTAACCTCGAGTTTGAATATGTAACCTCGAGGTTCAAAGAAAACTCGAGTTTGATTCCTAACCTCGAGGTTTATACCTGTTTAGACAATATAGAGAGAAGTTGCGCAAAGGCCCGCAACCTCGAGGTAACCAGTAAACCTCGAGGTTTTGCCAAACTTCGAGGTTCTATATGTAACCTCGAGGTTGTGCAGCAAAATGATAAGGAGGAAGTGAGCACGCAACCTCGAGGTTATGTTTTAACCTCGAGTTTTAGCTGAACCTCGAGGTAAAGAGACCAACCTCGAGATTATATCAGCAGAACTCAATTTCTCTGGTTTCTAAGCTACTATTCAGTTAAGTCATCATCAAAACATTTAACATTTATGAGAACTAACATATTTTACAGAAAGAAAGGTGGCTACAATAAAACCCAACCATCGATTACTTGTTAGACGTGATTAAGAAGAGTAGAAGTGTTTAGGCTTAAGAAATAACCAAATATGCATTGTCGCTAAAGAGCTACCTCCAGTTTCTTATAGCTACAGATATCTGCATATCTTCGTACGAAGCAGACTTGGCTCTTTTAGTGACAATGCAAATTCGGTTCTTTCTCGTTTTATATATATTTTTTCCATGTACGGTCAAGTATATATAGGTGAAATATTAGTAGCAGTTCTTCCATAAACCGCTACAAAGTTTAACAATTTGTCGCGGTTTATGTAGTACTAGTATCTAAACCGCAACAAGAATGGGACCTTTGGCTTACTTGTAGCGGTTCTCTATTACAACCGCAGCAAAAGAACCGTGACAAACATATTGGCGCAAAATTTGTAGCGGTTTGTAATTATAACCGCTACAATAATACCGCAACAAAGATCCCCGCCATTTGGCTCTAAGTTGGCGCCAACTTTGTAGCGATTTTCCATGGTTAAACCGCTACAAAATAACGTTCAAACATGTGCCCATTTTGGCGGCAGTTTTCCACTACAAATTTGTAGCGGTTGTGCATATAACGGCTACAAATTCATGAATTTGTAGCGGTTCTTGTCGACCACTGCTATATAACCACTACAAAACAGGCTGTTTTTTTGTAGTGAAATCTGTTCTCTCTTATCGCCCATGCCATCCAACTTCCTCAGATATATTTATCTGAGATCTTAAATCCATGCAATAAACTTTACCATATTTAATATTTTTCGGAACACGACTTGACTTTTAGCTTGGTTTTGGGTTCCCGATGTCTATTCAACAAATGGCTTGCAGCCAAATTAGTTTATCCAAACATGATTTATCATTATGTTTGGGACATTGGATCGGGATTCCCATTTGGAAGATCTAGTCCCGTGAGTAATTCTGGGGAAAAGATTCCCGAGTACACTAGTCTGATTAAATTCAGTTATCAGTACATCATGACTTCACTCAAGTTTTAAAACTCAAATGTCAGGCTTCATATTTGAGAGCTAATCACTTATCAGGAACACTTTTTAATTTACACTTAACGGAGACATGGGAGTCTAGCGTGACTTGATGAGATGTGCATAAAAAATACAACGGTGACGGACTAGAGAAGAGAGGAGGAGAGACCGCCGGAACTGTGTTTTCATGGCAGTGAAAGTCTGTGAGTGAACCGGAGCAGAGGTGGCCGTGCAAGATTGTTTATCTTCTTAAATTGTCTTCTTTGAGAACCGGAGGAAATAGTGGAGTGACGCCATTTATGACTTCTTCCAGTATTTCTTAGAAGTTGCTCTACCTCGGTTCAACCGGGCATGACAGATTCACCGGCCAAGAGATCTACAAGAATGCAACCAGTACTTCACAAGTCAACGCCTACGCCATAGTCGGCGGCTCCAAGTAAAAGTTTCAGCACTTTATCTGTTCTTCAGACAACTTGATGCCAAGTAGAGCTGCGGGGCCAGGGAGGTCATATTCCTTATATTTAAAAATAAGGGGATACCACCTACTGGTCAATAGTTAAACCATATTTTTCTTTTCAAAAGCAACTGAATGGTGATGATAATGAGGCCAAACCCATGGGTGACGGTTCTTCCATTTTTTATCTCAGATGTACTGTTGATGAGTCAATTAACAAGGAAAACTCAGAAGTAATGATGGTCGTATGCTCCTTAGTGAGTCAGGCACAGATCACATTCTAGTGACGAACAGTGGCATATGCCAGGATAAATCTGTTGGACAATATTTTTGAATTGGATCTGAAACACGGGGAACAACAACCGATATCCCAGATCCTTTTGGGCTAGAAGTAGGTAATTCTGCAGAAATTCCAGATAGGTTTGAAGAGAAATGGTTGCTTAATGTTCATTGCATTGATACTGGAGGCCTAGAAGATAGGTTGGGTTGCAATGAGTGCAAGTGTGATCTCTATAATATAACAGTGGACAAGTATGGCCAGCCTTTAACGCTTGATTATTTAGGTGGTTTGCATTGCTACTATCATAAAACTCGATGCAGGGTAAAGGAAGGCTTTGAGGGACCAAAGAGAAGCCTTTACTTGAGATATACAGTTAAGTGGGTTGACTGGAGTGATTCGGTAGTGCTTGTTAAGATTTACATAATTGACATGACTGATACTTTGGGAAGGACTTTCTAGCATACTGCCTAAGGCACAATCAGGGATATATGGTTCTTGATTTGCGGGCGAGAATGCAATTGAGAATCTCTCAGTTTACTATTCATCTTCTTGGAACACCTATGCAGATGAGCAATTATTTTTTATTACATGGGTGCATTCAATGTTTTCGAGCTGCAAGGCTTCAATTTCGGTGGCTAAATTAAAGCCTATGACCTTGATGCATTTTTCTCATTGACAAAGATGCTGGAAGAACAAACCCTTTATTTCAGGAGCTGGGTTAGTACCAAAAATTAGATAAAATTCTTGGTGACAACAAGCATGGCCAAGTTGAAAGTAAAGGTACTATTAGCATTGTTATAATTCAAGATAATGCTAAAAAGTATATGATGTAATGCATGCTCCTACTTTGTCTCATAAGTTGCTTAGTATTGGTTAATAAATGCATAGTGGCCATTCGATTCTGCTCAATGATAACTGTCGCACTAGCAGAGATAAAAAATCTAGGCAAATTATTACTAGAGTTTCTATGTCCAAAAATATGATGTTTTCATTGGCTATTCCAATGCTTGAAAAGTATATGTTTTATAAAGGTGGACCTCAGATTAATTGAATTTAGTTGAAATCCGGGCTCCGTGTAAATTTTTGAAGGGGGACCCCAGTTAAACTGAATCTGGTTAAAATATGGGCTCCGTGTAAATTTTTGAAGGTGGACCCTGGTTAAACCGAATACGGTTAAAATCCAGGCTCAGTGTTGTGACAGTAATACTGCCAAGCCTATTAAAAATTCATATTGGAATCATTTTGCGACGGCAAATGCCGCCAAGTCTATTGAAATGATTGAATTCGGGTAAGTAAACCCATCTTCGGAAATCATATTGCGACGGCAATGCCGCAAAGTCTATTTACATGTTTGATTGACTGAATTTTGGGTAAATAAACCCGTTTTCAGAAATCATAAACCCGAAATCTCAGTGTTATACAGTTAAATCCGCGTTTCCATGATCAATTTGGAACCCGGTACAACTGAGTTTGAAGAATAGTTAAATTCGTGCTCCTTAATTGGACCCTAAACAAACTGAAAATTATACCGTTAAATCCGTGCTCCTTAATTGGATCCCGAATAAACTGAAAATTATACAGTTAAATCCGTGCTCCTTAATTGGACCCAGGATAAACGAAAAATTATATAGTTAAATCCATGCTCCTTAAATGGACCCTGGTAAACAGAAAATTGTACAGTTAAATCTGCGCTCCATAAATGGACCCCGGATAAACTAGTAAAACTTAAAAAGCTAGGGCAACACGAACCCATCTCTTACAAGATTTGTGAACAAGTTTTGTAAACGTTACAATGCATCGGAACGACAATCTGGGGTGATTTGACATTGTCATCACTGATCTTGATCAGGTTGAAATGTTTAGGTTCTTACTGGAGTCAGTTAAAACCCGAATAGGTGACGATTAGCTATCACCACAGATTATCACTTTGATTATAAATCCAAAGTGTTAAGATGATTAAATTAAATCGTCTGTATATTGAAAATCCTGATTATTAATAAGCATGCCAGTTTATTGAGATCGGCCGAACATTTAGCAGATTCTGCGTAATATATCTTGAATCTGGCCCAATCATTGAATAGAACTCTGAACATATGCTTGAGTTCGTATAATCAACTTATTGTTGGAATCAAGATACAACTCGGACATGAAGATCCAGGTTAAAAAAATCAATGCACCTCGGAAACCCAGAAAATTGGACTACCAGGCTGGGGGCAGAATGTGGACAACTGTAAAGTTGCCATGATGATATGAGAAGAGGAAATGAAAGCCCTTGTGGTGTACATGAATTTCTAAATGCTATCTTGGTTTTTTGGATGCTGTTATTGAAAAAACATGTTATCAATAACCGAGATCAAGGAAAATAATGCTATCTTGGTTTTTTGAATAGTGTTAGTCAAAAAACATGTTATCAATAACCAAGATCAAGGCAAATAAGAACGAGGAAAGAATAAAAGACAAACAAAACTGAAAACCCGGATATTTGACGTAGAATTGACCTGGACTTCACATCTAGGGGAAATTCAATTAAAACTCAAATCCGAAGTCCATCAAAACTCGGACAGAAGCTGAACAACTCAAACATGAGATTCAGATTAAATAGTCAGCGCGACTCGGAATCTCGAGCTTAGAGTATATTAACCCAGAATCTCGGGTTCGAAGAATATTAGCCCGAAATCTCGGGCTTGAAGAATATAAACCCAGAATCTTGGGGTTGAAGAATATAAACTCGAAATCTTGAGGTTAAGGTATTCAAACCTGGAATCTCAGGGTTAAAGTATCTGAACCCAGAATCTCGGGTCAGCACGTAAGAAATCCCAACAATCACGAATACCTGGTCCGGGTTAGAAAATTAATGCATCCCAGCAGCTCATAGACCTGAACTACCAGGCTGGGGGGCAACAGAGTGGACAACAAATTATTAATGGAAAATTCATGATTATCAATAATAAGAATTAATGCAAACCAGAACGAAAATCAAATTCAGATGAATATTCGAAAAGAAATCAAGCTCGAACAAGCATTCAAGTTTGACAAGAAAGAAGCGAACTGAATGATTTGCGCAAAATAGTAAGTATTTTCTATTGATTATGATTTACTTACATATTATTAAATGCAGGAACATAGACCGGGTAATTATCCCGGGAAAAATTGCTACAAAAGCAAGTAAGACAATCAGTACATCCTGGCAGCCCGGAGACCTGAACTAGCGGGCTGGGGGAAACTGTTATGGATGTGAAATATTAGGCCCATCCAAGGTATGGTCCAACAAGAGGCAACCAATATGACACAAGAATGACATCACATCATTTGGGCTTAGAGGCATAAGAGACCCAACAGTCCAAACCCTAATCCTAAGGTAATCCCTATAAATAGGAGATTAACCCAACAAGGTACACATGATCTAATTCTAGCTTTTATCATTCTGCATACACAGAGCACACACCCCCACTCCCCTCTGGCTATAAGCCAATTTTTAACAAGCGAACTACGTGGACTTTGATCCCTCTCAAGGGTACGTAAGCCCCTGGGATTTAATCTTAGGTCAAGTCCGAAATATTTTGTTCTACAACAGAACAAGAGTAAATACATTAAATTAGGCAAATTTTCCAAAATAAACCAAAAAAAAAATTGTCAGATTGGACCACTGTGCAAACATATTGTCAAAGTAAGTCATTTTGACGTGGCGCCACTGTACAGGTGGCGCCACCTAGGTGGCGTCCCATGTGGCAACGCCACCTATTTTTTTTAAAAAAAAATAAAAAATAAATTTCTATTAGCTGGAGCAGGTTTTTGACAAGGGGCGTCAGCCCCCTATCAGATTTTTTTCTTAAATTTCTTAAAAAATTATTTTATATAATATAATATGTATTATGTATTATGTATTATAAATAATATATTAATATATAATTATCATATTATATTATTAATAATATAATAATTATCATTTTTTTGCCCTTTGCTTTTGGAGTTTTTATTTTTTTGTATTTGGTTTTAATAAGAAAAATATGAATACATTTGACCAAGAAATAAAAAGTACCAGATGTGAATATTATTTCAATCAGTCTTATTATCTTATATTTACGATTGATATTTACTGCTTTACGGTTATAGCTAATGAGGGCTGAGTTCAGTGAAAAATTAATTTATTTGGTTGTAAGATAAATTATTTTTGTATAAAAAAATATAAATTATTTAAAAAAAATAGGCTATAACTAATAACATCGGATACCATATAGATAGTAGTTATTATCAGAATATATCTACTTGCTTTATATTTATTATGAGTAATTATTTGTTGTTGAGGATATAATTAATTCAGCTATGCTTGTAAATTACGGGTTTTAAAATTCTGGGAGTGGAAGATGAAACAGAGAGGTGTACGTGGTGCAAGAATGCTTATTTTTTGAAATCCTGCAAGTATGCTTATGTTTAAATGAAAAAATCACCAAAAAAAGGGAAAAAAATATTAATATATAATTATTATATTATTAATAATGTAATATGATAATTATATATTAATATATAATTATTATATTATATATAATATATAATATATATTATATTATATAAAATAATATTTTAAAAAAAATTTAAAACAAACACCCCTTGTCAAAAAAGCTGGCAAAGGAGCTAGCTAATAGAAATTTTTTTTATTTTTTATTTTTTTAAAAAAATATGTGGCGTCGCCACATGGGACACCACCTAGGTGGCGTCCCACGTGGCGGCGTCGCCTGTACAGTGGCGCCACATGACATGGCGCCACACGTGGCGCCACAAAATAGCCTACTTTGACAATATGTTTGCACAGTGGTCCAATCTGATAATTTTTTTTTTTTTTGGTTTATTTTGGAAATTTTGCCCATTAAAGTAAGATTAAAAAGGGAAAAATTGTCAAAGAAATTATTATTACTCTTAATCATTGATTTTTATGAGAACATTTGATGTTAGATCAATTATTTTCATTATAGGTGCCTGAAAAGATTATATCAAATTTGAAAATGAAAGTCCAAACTCAAATTATAAAATTTTCAATTTAATCCCTCAAGCAGTTTCTTTTTGACTTTGTAGTTTAGTCCCTGGTCAAAACTAAGCTATCAGACATAGCTGAAGAAACGCGTAAAAAAAGGCAAAGCTAAGGGATATTAAAAGAACAGAGACCCGACACGGAACAGAGCAGCGTCGCGAACTAAGACCTACGCCCTGTGTCTTTATTCTTCCTCCTCACCAGCGACATCCCTTACCCTCACCGTCGCTGGTGAGTTTCGCCCATCCTTCCACCACCTTCACTCCACCGTGGTTCGACTCCCTCCTTCCTCACTCCCTCTCCATTGGTTTTCACCCTCAGTCTGCCGCCATTCTCACCTCCTTCATCGTCGGCTTCATTGGATCTCTCAACCACCATTAAGCCTCTGTCAACATCGCCACTAGAGTTCTAGAGGTAAGATTGAACCTTGAAGACCATCACTCCCTCTGTTATCAGTGTTATTGATATCGCCATTGATTTTCCTTGTGTCATTGCTGTGGGATTTGTCTCTTCTAACTATTGTGGGAGTCTTTAGCATGAACTCGTCCAATCTGAAGATTTCACTGTGTCTTCATGTCTCTCAATCCTCCTCTATCCAAATCGTGGCACTCTCTAATTTAGTGCTCAAATCCAGCCACAGTTCTTCCTCAATTTAGTTCTTAGTTGTTTAATTAATTGGTGTTCTTCAATGTCTAGTGAAGGTTTGATGGTTGGCAGTGGCTAATTTGTCTTGATCTTGGTGATGAGATTGTGTTCTTGAGCTCATTGGACAACATTAGCAGAGTTTTATCTATCTTACTATTAGCCTAGAGTTATATACTGGCTAGTTTTAGGAATTGTTGTATATGATTTTGGAATTGAGATTAATGTTAATTGTCTCGTTAGTTTGATAATTGTAATTGAGATTGAATTTTGTAGTGTGAAAAATATATATGTTTTAATTTTTTGTGGTTGCAATGAGATTATATTAATTATGTGTTATTGTCTAGTTAATATGTTTAATTTGTGCCATTGAGGGGTTGCTTAGTAGTCAAATTTAAGAAGACTTATATTGCATCATTTCAATTTTAATTGCACATTAAGTGGTTTCAAACAATATCCCAAGAGGTAGAAGTTAGCTATGGTTATATGAGCTACTATTAATTAGGAGTATTAGACTCAAGTGATATTTTGAGGTTTTCCTTATAATTACTTAATGAAGTTTAACTCCCATACTTTTTGAGTAAGGATAGTCATTTCTTCATGACCAAGAACAATTACCATTCATATTTTTAATTCATTATCATACCATTTCATACTCCATTCCATTATAAAGAAAATACCAAAAAAGTAGTAGTGTAGGATTTAATTTAGTTGATCCAAAATTGCATTCCTCTTTTAGTTTATAAATTCGAAAATCCAAAACCTATTTTCCTCTTATTTTCATTGCATGACATTTAGATTACTTAGGATTCAATAAAAGACTTCTCGAAAAGAGAGAACGATCCTAGGTTTACCTATATGTAATCCTTAGTTATTTTTTTGATTGTGAACCCTAAGGCTAAAGATAAAAAGACTTTCATCATTCACCCACAAAATTTAATTTAATTTTGACTATGGGGGTGCAGTGAAGTTTCAAACAGTTTTTGGGGTTGATTGAAATTTATATGCTACAAAGACCTAATTGAAATTTTTCATAGATTTTTTCGAATTTGCGGGATTTATTTGCAAGTAAGTCTTTTAGTTGGAATTTATAGCAAATTTTTGATGAATATTTTCTTTGTTGTTGCTCCAAAAAAATATTTAAAAAATTATATTAAACTCTAATAATTTAATATAAAATATAATAAATTAAAGGAAAAATGACAACAAGGTCCTAATTAAGAAAAATAATATCATGAAGATCACATAACTTGTCAATGATTGCTTCTTTCCTTATCATTGACAAACTATGAAATTTTTCTAATATTATTTTTCTTAATTGGGATATTGATATGATTTTACCTAAATTAAAGGACAATCCCTATAAATTATCATTTGAAATCTAAAATTTCAAAAAGTTGAGTCCACTATGCAAAATTGCAAATCCATATCGATCTCATGACCAATTAGGGATTTGTTTTTTAATAAAATGATCAAATGTCATATATTTGAAATTCCAAAAAGTTTAGTTCAATATATAAAAAAGTAAATTTTTTTAATCAATTTTTTTTTGGTAATGTTAATGCTTTTACAAAATTGCCCTTCAGTTTAAACAAAAATACAAAGCCACCCCACTGGAGCCACTGGCCGCTAGAACTCTAGCATCGATCGCTATTTTTTGGGGTCAAGAATTTTTTTTATTTTTATTTTGGGCCTCACCTTCAATCTCAAAAGATTTTTGTTATTATATTGCAAAAACATATATATTAATATGAGTAAGAGTGCCGTGTTTTAAATCAATCAATATACTTACAATGTAAATGACAACATTTATAAAAATATCTAGCATTTCTGTAACGTCATTTTTTTTACTACTTTTAACATGTTTCACAATTTGGGAAATTCAACATTTGGAGAAATAATAAATACCACAACCCCTCTCAAATATAAGAGCTATTTGAAGTCAATTGTAATCTTGGAAGACTCGAGGTGTCAGAAGCACAAACCCCTGAAGGACTCAAGGTGCCAAAGCACAAGTCCCTGAAAGAGTCAAGATGCCGAAGCATCAAATGCAAGTTCTCGAGAATAATACTAAATTAAGTTAAATAAGTCCTTGTATGATTTATTATTACTAATTATCTTTTTAACTTCTTTTTTGTTTTTTTACAAAAATATGTCCCTTTAAATAATTCTATAAGAGTTGGTTGTCACCCAAGAGGGGGTGAATTTGGTGAATAATAAAAACTTATTAGCTGTGAAAATCTTTTCACAATTTATTGAAAGTAGTTTGTATGGCAGTAATGAATTATAAAATGATAAACAATCATTCAAATATATGTGCTAGAAATATAGGAGATTAAGGAAGAAAATGTGCAAACTGAGATTTATACTGGTTCGGCCCATCTTTGACCTACGTCTAGTACCCAAGCTCCACTTGAAATTTTCAATCCACTATCAAAATAATAGATACCATTACACGCTAGGTTCTTGGATGATCCTCTCTCAGGACTCACTCCCCTTACTAGTTGTAAATGTACACTCACACTTAAAGTTCCATAACCATAAGATTTGATAATAAAATCACAAGTGATAAAATCTCTTACAGAGCATATAAATTATGAACACTGAAGTATAATGCAAATCATTTCACTCTCTGTGATGAGCTATGCATATAAGCATTGAGAATAGAGAGCGAATGGGATAAATGTTGGATGCAGAATATTAGCATTTCAACAATGCAAGTTCTCATCATCATTCTCTGTCTTGAATGTGTCTCTATTTATAAACAGTTAATATTAGTCTGTTGAGGCATTGGTCCATTCTAGAATATTGCAACTATAAGTTTTAGTCCGTTGGAGAAACAACCGTTGAAGCTTCTGACGTCATCATCTACTTTTGGTAAGCTGTTTTTAATCCTTCATATAATGATTTGAAACTTATACACAAATGATATAAATAATGTTAAGAAGTAGTAAATTCCTTTTGGAATTCTTCTGAATGTTCTTGTTGACTCAGACACGGAGACTTTTCAAACAGAGGATAATTAGCTCGAGTCTATATTATCCTGGCTCGAGTTGATTCATCATTTACAAACATGGAGAATGTTTTCATTACACTGACTCAAGGCAACAAAATTCATCACTCGAGTCTGGGTTTAGGCTTGAGTCGCAAGAATCATGGCTCGATCAAGAATCAGATAATCATTTAAAAGCACAGAGGATATTTAACTCAAGGTAAATTAACGTGGCTCGAGTCAACCTCTAGACTCGAGGCAGGCAATTTAGACTCGAGTCAATCATGAATGAAAACGGTTCATAGATCGAAAACAAGATTCTAGCTCGAGTCATTAAGTGGTGGCTCAAGTCAAAAACTCTTCTCAAAACAGCTTCCTCTCTATCTGACTTTCGCTTGAGTTAGACAAGCCTTGACTCGAGGTAAGAGCTCATCAAAATTGGTTGCTCCCAAATTATATGAAACAATTGATAAGTCTAGATTCATATGGAATTGGTTTCACTTTATTTGGTTGTAAATAATGTGAGCTATATCCAGAAAACCGAGCCTTTACTGAAATGGTTCCAGAATTTCTAGAGTCAACTTTTGAAGGTCATATCTCCCTGTTATGCACTTCATTTTTGTTGGTTCAACTCTTGATGGAACGCATTTTGATTCTTCTTTCATATGCCACCAATTTCAGCTCATTCCTTATGTGTAGTTTGTGAATTACACTCAAAACATCGAAGCTTGGTTTGCTGTGTGGCATAAATTTCATTTCCAACTTCCAAAATTCATAGCTCTCTCATATAAACTTCTTTGGACTTGAAATTTGTCATGATAATGCATTAGATGTCTAGTTTCATAAAAATTTGGTTTCACCTTAATCTGATCTCTGCTTTTGAAGGTATCATCAAATTACCAAACCTCACCTAAACTGAACGTTAAACATAGGTAAATAGAGTTGCTGAAAATCACTATTGACTCAAGTTACCATTTACTGGCTTGAGTCAAAAACCCCTCTCCATATGCCAAACTCTCGGGTTTCCTGTTGGCTCGAGTTTTGACTTCCTAGAGCTTGGTTTTGTTTGTTTTAACTCTGATTTGAGTCATTCCAACTTCCATTTGATCGTGAACACTTCTAGAATCAATCTAAGAACTTGTATAATGATTTTCTCATTCCATTCAATAAGTTCTTCTTTCTTTCTTCTCTTTTATTGATCTTTCTCCATTGTTTAAACTTCATATCTATATTAATATATAAGGATTAATCAAAATAGAAGATAAATGTAGTATGCAAGCTTTTTGCTCTGGATAATGACATTAATATAAGACATCATCAAAACTAATCATAACCAATAATAAGTACTACTTATGGCTTCCCCTTTTTACATTTGGGACGCCGAAAGTGAAATACATCAACCACCATACTGCGTTAGTTTTTGTAGTAGGGACATTGAAAGGTTTTCTTTTTTTAAAAAAAAGTAGCTTCATATTTTTAATTGCCCAGCAATTAAACCCTACAAATACTATTGACTAGATCATCATAAACCACAATGTTTAGATCACCATAAACCAAAGTGTCATTACAGTAAAGAAACATACATCGCTAGCTAATAAAAAAGGTAACTACTACCATTACGTACAAGAATCGCCACAAAGTGTCAAAAAGTTGTCTACACAACTACTAAGTAATAGAAAAGTAAACTTTATTCATCTATGTGTTGAAGAAGAAGTCCAGCCAAAAGGTTTCGAATCCAATTGATGTCTTTCTCTAAGTAGGCTTCGTCATGACCAAAAATCTATAAATTGGAAAATAAGGTATGAGATAAATCAATCAAGTGAATGAATGAATTAAGAATTCAGCTACAACACCAAAAATATTATCATTTGAAAATGAAGGAGCGATTACCTTATCAAATTTGTAGTAACTTTGCTCTTAATGATGTTATACATATAAAATATAATATAGTATTCACACTCAGTGCTTTTTGATTGTCGAGGGCACACTCCTATAAGAAAAGGGCTTTTAGACCACCTTATTTAGACCAGATTATAGAGGATCGGGTGTAAAAAGTATGACCTGTAACATCATGATTTATGCTTTACTAAAATCCCTATATATTACGAATATGCAATAAAATGTTGAAATTAAATATTTAATACAATGCCAAGATTTAATATCTATTGTGACATTAATAATCTATTGATTACTCCTAAGTCACTTTTGACAAGAAAAATGAATGTTTGTCACTTAGATAAATTAGGGCATAATGACAATAAAACTATGACATATGACCTTACGCACTTAGGGAATAAAATTTAACACATGTGAATTCTATAAGGGAACATATATTTTAGTCAACAAAAGGGCAGGGGAGGAAAAATGAAGACTTGAACATGCATTCCACATTGATAAGGATCCTAACCGATCTTGTGTATTTCTTGTGATTTGATGTAAAAAAGGCTTGATCTTAGTTTTCTTCAGTTTAAAATGGTTTTTTCATATTTGTCTTGGGACATAGAGTCATGGAGCTCTAAGGGGTCATGCTGCCCAAAATAAAATCCAACGTGATCAAAGACCAAAAGGCCAAGAACTAAGACAAACCAAAGCTAAAAATCATGACCTTATAAAAAGAGGTTTTTCTTGTTTTTGTGGTCATTTTTGGCCTGAACCAAAACTCAAGGGAGAAAAATTAGCTTTTGGTGAACGGTGAAAAGCTCACTGGCGACGGTGATGTCCCCGGAGAGGAGTATTGTTGTAGACAAAGGTGAAGGTTTTCTTCCACAGCGCCTCACGTCTTATTCCTCACACTCCCAGCAAAATGTCGAGTCTGTCTCTTTAATATCCCTAATCTCCATCAATAAATTAGGTCAACTGACTCCCTTGGTCAAAAGCACATTTTGACCAAGGGACTAAAGTGAAAGAATCAAAAGTTTTTGAGAGGGACTAAAGTGTGACTTTTCAAAATATTTTTGGGGTATAACTGTGACTTCCAAAACATTTGGGTTATTTTTTGTAATTTTATCCTGGCTCCTTTTCTTTCTTGATTCCCAAGTTTCAAAAATTGTAGGCCCTTTTTGTAATTTCCCCCAATATTCAAAATATTAATTATGTCCCTCAAAGTCTTCGTTTTCTTCCAAAACACATACAATGCAAAATTAAACACAATATAGCATCAAAAATCCAAGAAATCATTTGTATGAATAATTAATAGATTATGACCATTTTTCCTCTAATTTCACTTTATTCAATACAAATGTCTCTAACTCAAATTAATGCTTAATCATGCAATAATGTCCCAGAAAATGCATTAAAAATCCCAAATTTACAATGAAAAAAATCATATAAAAATATGGTTAAATGAAAAGCCAGATGTTTAAAAAGTCTATAGAGTTGTATGTGACTAAGGCGATATCGTCTATGAATGGTGAGTTAGCAAAATTGTTGGGAGCGCTCTTTCTTCATTTGTGATGTTACACCGTGTAGGTGGAGTATCATCGCTTATAATTCCTAACACCTTTGCTTCCATCATCTATTGTCAGACGCATTGGACTTTGGTATGTTATTTCTTACAAGAATATCCGTCATTCTTTCTGCTTTGCCACCAAGCATAACTAGGGTAGTTGTTATGCTTGTATCATGAGCTTTGTCAGTATTATTTCTAATACGTGTTGTTACCTACCAACCTTGTTAGTCCATAGTGTCAGGAGTCCCTAATGATTGCATATGTGGGATGAGTGTGGTTAGAAACCACTTGAAGGATGAGAAGTAGAGGTGATTTTCAAGAAGAGTGAATTAATTTGCTCCCGCAAGTTTGAATTGTCATGACGCATGGCATTATTTTCCTCTTCCAAGTGTTAAAGTCATTCCACTATTGTGCAGCCTATCTTGCCTGGGAGGAAATTTGTTGGGTTTGTTCCTACATCAAAACTATTAGTTCTTCAAGACGCTGTTAAAGATTGGTAGGAGCATTCGTCATGGTAATGGTAAATAATTCAAAAAAAAACAAATAATCTCCCCCTAAAAGTCAATAAAAGAAATCGTTATATTAGTTTTCGAGCCCACACGGTTGATGCCAAATTGTAGAACCAAAATTCTATTTTAAAGATTTTGTAGTGTTCGCCCACAACATAGAATTTTAGTATGATATAAAATATAAAATACAAAGTGATTACAAGATTAATGAGTACATTAGTAATTTTATGAAATTTCAAATTAATATCTCAAGGCTGATATGGAAATGGGGTGGTGATATTGGAGTCATTGAATTGTCCTTTTGAAATTTTAAATGTATTTTGTTGGGATTTTCCATATGTTAAATTGTGGTTTAAAAAAATGGTTATGTTAAATTACAAGAACAAAGGAAAGAAAAACTTTTAAACCAAAATATTAAGTCTTCCCAAAGCTTGTGACGACAGCCCTTTGGAGCCGTTATTTCATCAGAGTTAACGCGTACGGGGATCGAGGCGATTTGGACGACTTGATTTCGGAATAAAAGTTTTTGAAATTAACTTAGTTTGAAAATATACGGATAAATTTTTCATGGTTCGATTTTATCCAATAGTTGGATGTTAATACAGTAATCCAAAATAAGCGAATGATAAATGTTAAAGTACAATTTATTTTCTCCTATTTTTCTCCAAAAGTTTCAGCCACTATAATCCTTACAGCTGCTTCTTGCCTTTTAATCCCGAACCACTACCTGTGTCTTTCATGTGGTCTGAAGTCCAAATGAATGGACCCCAGGGTAACAGTTAATCTTATATACATGTATAAAAGTATAAATGACATATTAGCACATGTTAAAGCATGGAAGCATTTACAATAACCGTAACCGCAGTTAACGGCCAAGGACCGCAGCCTTTGTTTAGGACACGCAGCCCCATGAGACTGCAGCCTCAAATCCATAGCTAGGTAAATATAACATGTAACAAGTAAATCAACCAGCATACATGATCAGCTAATTAATTCATAAACACTTACATACATGCTTAATAGATTAGAATTACCCACCTCGATCTTGAATCCTTAACTCTTCGTCTGGTAGGTGTTGGGATCAGGTGAGGCGTCTATGAATTTCCTATAAATGTTTATCATCGTCATTAGTCACTTAATCGCATCGCAACACAACTAACAACGCGGATTACTCTTAGGGAATCAAAAGTAATTAAAACCCTAAAAATTCCCCTTATTGATAATACCCTTATTTATTAATTAATAATAACTCTCATTTATTATTAATTAATAATCCTCATATATTTCCTTTACTCTTTATTAATTAATAATAATCCTCATTTATTATTAATTAATAATTCTTATATATTTCCTTTTCATTCACTTCAGTCGGTTATTCTGTATTCGATATTCTTTTACAATTAGCAATTTAGGTGACTATTCTAAGACTTATCAGAAACTGACCTTTAATTTCCACGGGTATTTGGGAAATTCGTAACTTGGTCTATATAACTCTAAATGGAGTGATTCCAATTTCTATTTATTCCTTGATAAGTCTACTTTTATAAATTAAAGTCACCAAGTTGATTTATAACTGAGAAAAATTCCAAAATTTTGAAAACTTAAACACTATCCAATCTTGGAATAGAAACTTACCAGTTTTCATAGCTCAACTTCAAAAATTCATATCTAGAGTTCTAGGCATCAGATTTAGGTGGTTCAAAATTCTATGAACTCCTTTTTTTTTTTTTTTTGTTCTTTGGGGAATGCTAGCCCTCGAACCCGCACCCCTACTGCTTTAAAGCATGGCTTTAAACCACAAAAGCACGAGATGGCTAGCAAATTCTATGAACTCCTTGATAAGTCTAGTTTCTATGAAAATTGGTTTCATTATGTTATCACATGTCATTCATTCCCATATTTCAAAATTGTAGTCTCTATTCAAAAACAGTTTCAGATTGGTAACCCATTTTCCAAAATTCACAACTATTTGTATACTTATCGAAATGCAACGAATTACCTATCAAATTAAAGCTCTATGTGTCTACTACACATATGTAAAATTTCATAATTTTATAACTTCATTTGCTTGGACAAAAAGTCAACGTCATTTGCTACCTCCAGAAATAACACCAAAACGTTTTGGATTTTGACTCATCTTTCAAAAATCATATCTTGAGCTGCAAACCTCTGATTGAGGTGAACCAAAGCTCATTTTAAATTTTAGCATGTCTACTAAATGTCCATAAAATTTCAGGGTCAAAAAAGATCGTTTTCCCTGGTTGCACCTTGCTCAGAGATTACTGTTTCAGCTTTACAAACACAGTTTCAACATGCAGAAGCTTCAACGTTTTTCCTTCCTCTTTTATTCCATCTGCCTCACTTTATATATATATATGATACACCTAAGTACTTGACAGTAAACTTTTGTATCTATATATATTCCTAAGTTTCTTCATTCTTCCTTTCCAAACCGAAATTTCCAGATATGATCTTATCGTTCCTACACCACTTGTTTCTTTATGTACATGAATATAACATGACAGCAAGCCACGGTTTTCTTTCCTTCCAGCGTTACTATATGTATGTATGCATATGGTTCTGATGAACTTGCATCTGTATCTTGTTTCTTTTCTGCTTTGCGTGATCTGCTGCCTTGTTTTGAGACTGATACATTGGGTTGAATAAATATGGGCTGGGTGTGTGTGTTCCAGCTCCCTTTTGAGCCTTACACGATGGGCCAAGAAGTAGCTCATTGGGCTGATCCATTTGCTGCACATGTTGGACCGATAAGGATGAAGATGGAATGTCTTATTGCTTCTGCGTTTTGGATGAAAGCTGAAGCATTTGATATACATTTTTTTTTTATATATATATAAGAAAGTTTTGGAGAGGTTCGACACCAGTCCCCTACCAAGGCCAGGGCACGGCCCCGGGCTCTATCAGTACTTACTGGGGACTTACGAGATCGCCTATTAAAAGAGTCCTAGCAACGGCAGAGGGGATCGAATCCACGTCTCAAGGGAGTAATCTTGAATCCATTATCATCTGTGCCAACTCTACTTGATATACATATTCATAGATCTATCTCCTCTCATTCTATTGTTGTCACGTGGGCTAATATATGGGCCATGAAAAAAAACAATAGGCTTTTGTTTTGCAATTATGTCTTCTATTTTATTTTATTTTCCCAAATCTAATTGCAACATTAATTAAATGATAGGAATAAATCCTTATTTTCATATTTTCATTTAAGGATCTTTTTTTCATTAATTTATTTTGATAATGAAATATCATCTCCAAAAATATTTAGGTCAAAACTTATTTTTTAACCAATTATCCTTAATTTTAAGAAAATATGCCTTAATTTTAAATTCCAAATTTTAAAATTTGTTAAGATTCAATTTTTCATAATTAATCCTTAATTCCTAAAATCTAAAATTTGAGATGTTACAAGCTTAACTGAAAGGAAAAAAAAAAAGAAGAAGAAGAAGAAGGGTTCAATCCTTTTCCGTTGTTCAATCCTTTTCCGTGTGTTGCTGCTGGATTTTCTGCTTCCGTTCCCAATTTTGCTGCCAGGTTCCCAGCCTCATGTTCACTATCTTCCTCCTCACATCCACAAAACACAATCTCTCTCATATATTCGCATATACGACACAAACTGTTTCTATTTTACAGACCTAGCACCTTTCTCTCTTCAAATTTATTCTCTCTCTAATCCACATACAGGCATTGAGATTATGCATCCATGGCTTCCAAATCTTCGCCTTTTGCACCTCCCAATCTTCACTTCCTAAGCCCTAAATTCTCTTCTTTCCCTTTGAGATCACTTTCTTCACTCCCCTTCTCTTTGAATGCACATCACTCTCTTTCTGCTGATGCCACTGCCCCTTGCCGGTGCGTTAATCTGGCCTCTAGGTCTTCGTCACTGTCCAATGACTCCGTTAACCAGGGATGGGACTCGATGCTCCAAGATTTAGTTAGAAATGACATTTAAGCGGTTCGATTCTTACGTGAATTCTCTTCGGGATGAGGCTCTGGGTGTGTGGAACACTGCCACTGTGGCTGAAAAGGATGGCTCGGAAAAGGAGAATCGTGAACCCGAAGATGAAGAATGGGATTGGAATCGATGGCGCAGGAATTTTCAGGATATTGATGAGCAGAAACGTCCTGTCTTAATTCTCAAGGTGCATTTGGAATTAGTAATTTAGGCGTGTAATTAAATAGTGATGTGTAGTTCATTTTATTTTGTTTCTTCGTGGTTCCTAAGCAAGTGTTAGCTCAACTTATAGTTTCTTTGATTCGGAAGAATGGAATCAAGCCTGAGGCTTTATCTGATGATAATTTATTATAAGCACTTTAAAGATTTTATACGCGATGTAATTTAGCTGAAAATTGTGAGTTCAATTAATTAGACAAGGATATGCAAGAAGAGTGGAGGTGAGAGGGAGGACGACAGTATTATAATTTTCCAAGTGATTATTTTAACAACAATCGTGTTAAGGTCTAGAGAAAGTTTTGTCGCTTTAGTCGCAAATCACTTGTTATTCAGAAGACGTGGTTGACATAAAGTAATAATTTTCTTGAATGTCCAGATCAAACTAGCTATTATTGATTTTAATTTCCTGTTCTTGTTTACTGCTTATACTATTAAACTAGATTGTTATCTGCTCTTAATGTAGCATTAGGTCCCGTACTTGTTATTTCTTGTTTATTATGAGACGATGTAGCTTTGAAACATTTCTCTTGTATAGCTTATGAAATGTCATAGATGAATTAGAATGTAGTTTTGGTGAAAAACCAAAAAATGGTCATGGCATTGTTGTTGTAATCATGTTTTGTTTTTTCTTAAAGGAGTTTTATGGTGCTATAAGGGTGACTAAATAGTGTTGCATATATGAACATAACTTCATAGCTAGGAGCTCTACTAAACTAAACTAGCAATGATGTGACCCACTAATTGATCTTTCATTTTGGAGGCATTTTAATTAATGCAAAAATTGTTTTGTTCTAAACAGTCTCAGATAAGCCGTGCTATGTGCATGGAGGATTTTGAACATGCTGCTAGGCTTAAGGTTGCAATTTCTACTATAGCTACCCATGACAGTGTTGGAAGAGTGATATCTCATCTAAATGTAAGAATTCAGACACATGCAATGCTTTTTAGACAAGAAATATTTCTTTACTTGTTTTTAAAATGTCATGTTTTCTTGATAGTGAGCTTTTATTAATTTTTATTTAAATTTTTTTTTTTCCAGAAAGCCATAGAGGAAGAATGGTACATGAATCCAGCTTTTCTTAGAGATAAAGCTGGTGCTGGACTTGTGAGTTCTCGTAAAATGTGTTGCATGAAAATTTTCATGAATAACCTTTGCCTTTTGGTCAATATGCAATTTCATGGGGTGAACTTAGTAATGCTAGCATCTGTCCTTCAATTGCTATTACTTAAGTTGGAATAGTTTGCGTGTCTTTCATCTTGAATTTCTGTGGTATGGTTATTTGTTCTTCATCCTATTTTACAGCAATTTCATGTAACTTGTGACCATGAATGCTTATAGGGATTAGGAACTGCCTGTTTCTTGGTAGTTTCAATGTGATCACTGGAATTTATGGCCTAATTTATTTGTCATTGTGAGTTGTTTAGTCTATGATATGTTACCATAGCTCAAATCAATTATGGGTGTTAATTTTAGGAGGGTCGCAAATATGGAATTCATTTATGTTCACGTTTGATGTGATTATCTTCCTGTAATTAGGCTCGATTTCTCTTATTACTGTGTTGGTTTTAAAATAACAGTCACTTTCCAGTAATTTGGTTAAATATGAATTCATTTCTAGCTCTCTGGAATTAACTGTTGGTGGTTTACTTCAACCTTAAGAATATATTTGGCCTTTCAGGTTGGTTGGTGGTCTGGCATTTCAAAGGATGCTAATGATTCATATGGTTTAATTGTTCGTATAACCCCAAAGCATGGAAAATATGTGGCAAGGACTTATAGTCCTAGGTATTTTCCTTCTCTTGATGATGATGCGTTAGGAATTTTGCCATTCATGAAAACAGAAAACTATTTGTTTTTTCTTTTTTTTTTTTTTGGAAAGGTGATGCTAGTGCTACCCTTTTATCAACTGGGTTATAGGTGAATGAGTTATGTGAAGCTGTAAAAATCAATTAGTACTTTAGTTTTTATTTATTTGTTTTTTAAATGATAGGTTTTGGTGAATTATTTCATACCATGTGTTGGTGACTACTTAGGAAATATTTATTGTGCGATTTTAAATATTTTTAAATATTTCAAGGAGTTATGCTTGCCATTATTCCTTCCGTTAATGTGTGATTCACAATCCATCATCCATGACTGACTGTAGTCATTGGAAATGCAAGCTTTCTATCAGAAAAATATATGACAAATGTAAATTACATTTTCTTTCTTGTTATAGATGTACCAGACTTTTGTTCCTTGTGCCATCTGTTTGAATTAATGGAACCTATGAAGGATAGGCATTTCAAAAATAAGCTTCTTGTGTCTAAACTTGTATTTAGCCTTCGTATTGGCCATGATAAGACACTTTCAGTTTTATATGGTCACTTCAGATTTTGTAATGTTCTTGGTCTGTGTTGGTGTCCATGCTCCCTAGGTTGGAAAGCAGCTTAAAAATTCCATTCTTTTAGTTCTAAGTAACCTATAATTTGGTTGTCTTAGAGATCAATTGGACATTAAGATGTATTTCTGAACAAATTGTTGTTGTTTTTTTTTTTTTGGCAATCCTGCTAAATTATGAGGCCTCTAGTTTTGACTTTTTTTTTTTTTTTTGCAATCATGTAGAAATATAGAAGTGGAGGGGATGTGTGTAGTTAAGAGAAATGGAGAGCCACTCTCTTCTCCTCCTCAAAATCCTTGGGCTCTGTTTGGTATGAAGCACTGGGGGTAGGAACTGTGATTGGATCATGGACTGGGTCCAATCATATTGTTTGGGATAGGGAGTACCATGAAATTGAGATTGTTACAAAACCACCTCTCTCGTATCGAGTGAGCAATGTTGGAATTGAAAAAGTTTGGGACAGAGGATGGAGCGGAGAGAAGAGAGACAATATCAATAGTGAGAAAAAGATAGATAGATAGAGAGAGGGAGAGATAGACCAAGAAATTAAGAAATTCTAAAGGCAAGCTGATGAGAGATCGTCGAATAAGAGGGAGGAAGCTTGAATACCTTCTGCAATTGCAATTACACATTCCAACCAAGGTGAGTTACCCAACTTCCTTTTCATATTCAATATCTTCTATTGCTATTGTTTAGGAAGCGCTAAAAGGTTAAATTCTTATTTTGAGAAATAGAGAACCTTAGGTTAATTAATTTTGGTAGATTTTCAACAAACATGAATTAGTGGCCACTTGTATGGGTGAAAGATTGGGCAGAAATCGATGATGGAGAACCAAAATGCAATTTTCTTTCTTTCTAACCGACATTTCTAACACCGTTAGGCTTTATTTAGTAGATTTTAACTTTAGGGACTAACAAATCTAACGGGAGAAATATAAGACCTAGTAAAAAGGGAAATAAAAGCTTAGGGATCTAATTCAAAATTGATGAAAAATATAAAAACCTGCTAATATATTTTCTCAAAAAGAAAAAGAAAAATGAAGAAATCCACAACTAATATAATCAACTCAGAAAATTTCAAATTTCAAATACTTTATATATTATTACATCATATATAGAATCACTCAAGTTTACAAGATTACTTGGAAAAAAATCACAAGGTTAAAGAAATAGTAGCTTATATTTGATTTACACTTATTCAACTAGTGGCGTCTCAAGCATTTTCCATAAACAAAGACTTGATTTTTTTCAATGATGCTACAACATCAATCATAGTAAGTCGTGCCTCTGGTAATTCAGAGGAGCAATGTAATGCTAACTCAAAAACTGATGACATATAAGGTAGTATATTATCAGTATTTTGATTTTCTCTCTGTAGTAAATTGACATCTATAATATTCATGATGGAATGTGGAGTGGAGTTGCTCACCCAATCTTTCAAACTTAGTCCTTGAACAAACATTTCATCCGTTGGCTTCTTCCTTGTAAATATTTCCATTAGCAAAATCCCATAACTGTACACATCTCCTTTGGTGGAAACAACTCCTTTCGATCCAAACTCTATATGTCATATGGAAAGTATTAGTAGAGAAGGTATTATATGAATAAGGTATATTAGTGTTTAACTTTTCTTTTGTATCATTAATTCAAATCTTTACACATGAAGGTGGCAAATATTGCTAGAAGTTAACTAATATAAAATTTTATTTCATAAAGCATAACAAACAAAAGAATATAGAAATATATCCAAAATTTTATTATTAAATCATTACCTGGTGCTATATAGCCAATTGTTGCCAGAGTTTTCGTATAAATTTCCACTTGCTTTTCACCAAACAATTTAGCAATACCAAAATCACTAAGATGAGCCTCCATATCTTCGTCTAACAAAACATTGCTTGGTTTCACATCACAATGAACAACTGGTGTAGAAGAACCATAGTGAAGATACTCCAAAGCAGCTGCCACATCAATCATTATGTTTAACCTTTGCAAGATATTTAAATAATGGTTATGAGAATATAACCATCTATCAAGACTCCCATTTACCATGAATTCCATTATTAGAGATTTGAAATGACCATTTGAGCAACTACTGATGATCTTAATGAGATTGCGATGGCGTAAATGGCACACGGCAGAACATTCAACATCAAAACTTCTTGATGCTTCTTCAATCTCTAAGTTAAACACTTTGACAGCAACTGTCTTTTTACTTGGAAGAATTGCTTTGTATACTGATCCAAAGCTTCCAGAACCAACAAGATTACTCTCATCAAATCCATTTGTTTCCCGTAGAAGCTCAAAATAGGATATCCTGATTGGGGTATCCCAAGTTATTAAATCCCTTTTCATTGAATTTTTATTATCATCTCTCTTATTCTTTAGAATCACAATGGCTAAAACAATCAACATGGCAACAATGGTAGGCAATAAGCATTTTATCATTAGCATCACTTTATTGGATACGTGCTTGTTTCCTTTCCTACATGGTTGGACTTGTAGTTGGGATTTCCCACAAAGATCTTTATTCATCATAAAAGATTGAGCAGTAAAATTTTGAAAAGGGCCACCATTTGGAATCTCTCCATACAGTAAATTGTAGGAAAGATTGATGTATTTAAGATAGAGTAATGACTCTAAGGGCTTTGGAATCACGCCAGACAAATAATTGTGGGAAAGATCCAGGGACTCCATGCTTCCCATGCCACTAAGCGATTCAGGAATAGGCCCTTCTAATTTGTTTTCAGCTAAAGATAAGGTTTGCAAAGTTTGCAAGCCACCTATAGTTATAGGGATGCTTCCTGAAATTTGATTTCTTGACAATTTCAATAGTATAATTGCCCTCAACTTTGATACCTCTGGTGAGATTATTCCACTCAGTGCATTTGAGGATATGTCTAAAACCAAGATATCTTTGAGACTCCAAATAGAAGAGGGTATTTGAGAATCCAATTTGTTAGAGCTAAAATTCAACTTTCGCAAAGAAGTATTCCCAAGACATTCTAGAACAATTCCTGAAAACATGTTGTTGGCAAGATACAACTCACTTAAACTTTTAAGTTGGCAAAGTTCATTTATAATGAACCCTTGCAATCTATTGTTGCTAAGACTTAAAAGTTGAAGGCTGTGTAATTTGTTAATTGTATTAGGAATCAACCCACTCAAATGGTTCTCGCCCAAATCTAGTTCCATCAAGTTTGTTAAATTTCCAAGTACATCAGGTATGGCTCCATTAAATTTATTTGAGAACAAACTTAATGCAATGAGTTTAGAAGCATTTGATATGCTGCTTGGAATTTGTCCAGTTAGTTCATTTGCCCCCAACCTTAACTCCTTCAAGTTGGGAAGGCTAATTCCTAAATATGATGGGAGAACACTGGAGAGGGAATTACCAGGAAAGCTCAAGATTGTCAATGTTGAAATGTTGAATATGTTGGAAGGAATAGGCCCTTTCAAATAATTGTCAGTCAAGTCTAAGAGATTAAGTTTATCAAGTTTGCCTATGCCTTTGGGTACAAAACCTGGACAGAAAAAAAAGTTGATGGAAATCATGATTTTCATATACAAAGAATATATACAAATAAACTTATTTCTATTAATTTTTGAAGTCTTTGTAAAAATTTTAAAGTAAAAATGATAGAGAAATCATGAACTACCGATGAGATGCCATGTTTATTGAAGATTTGTTTGAAAATGTAAAGTTTTTAATGTTGTAGTTTTTGAATAATTATTTGATTGGAAACTAATACTTTATAAACTAGAGAAAAGCTAGGAACAACCGGGAAAAAAAAAATGATAAAAGAAAGTTAAACAAGAAAATATGGCAGATAAAAGAAAAGAGTTTAACTTGATAGAATATCCAAATGTGTGTATAACAAGTGGGCACATTATATATGACGTTGCGCTATTTGGTTGAACAGGGTATAATTGATGCGGTAAAGAGTACTTAAAAACTTGTTTTCCAAGATTTAAATATCATGTGTGATCCTATCTTTCTGTCATTTTAGTTTTACCTACAATTCATGATATCTTTCGATATTTGGGGATTGTAAATTAATAGCTATATTTAAAAACTATAATGAAATGATGAAAAAAAAATCTCATTTTAAATTCATTTTCTATCAGAGAAAAATGATTAAAAAAAACAAAAATGAAAAATGAGTGAACCACTATTTTTAGATATGAAACGATTTATTTATGAATTTTTAGTTTTAGGAAAATTTATTATATCACGTACCCAAGCTTTTAGAACATTTTTAAATAATTTATCTTTATAATGACACTGATTGAATCACGTGTTGTTCTTAAATGGCTAAACAATTCTAATAAGTAACTCTAGAATGAGTTGTGATATTTTCAATGAATCCCTAAAAATACCCTTCGCATAATTGTTAAATAATTGTTTTGTTTTTATTTATTTACAATAATAATTTAGATTTTGTCTTTTTTCATCTTTTCCAGTCTTCTAATTACTTTTTCATTAGAATCAATCTTTTGTTTCTTGTACATTTGTTGATTCCTAAGTTTTAATTTTTTTAGGAAAATTATAAGCATAATTTAAATTTCAATTAAACAATATAGAATTGTTACAAATTATACATATAATAAATAAGAAAAAACACTCCAAACTTGTCTATATTTTAATATTATTATAATTATTTTAGTATTAAGAGGATAGAAAAAACATAAAATTAAAGTTATTAAGAGATAGATAATATCTTAGAAAAAAAGTATTGGTGGCCATTCTGTACGGTTTAAGGTTTTAATGTCATCGAATAGTATATAATAATTTTACTTATCTATGTTACAAATATAATGAGGTTCCATTATTTCTTGATCTTCATTTTATTTGTTATTTCACATAAATGAAATGATAACAATCAAAATTAATTTTTGAGAAAAATATTTAAAAAGGAAAAAAAAAAACACACAAGTAAAGTACATACCTGTAAATGAGTTACCCCCCAAATATAATTCTTTCAAAGATGTGCAATTGCTTATTGATTTTGGAATGCTTCCCTCTAATTGATTAAGAACAACATCAAAGACTTCAAGTAAAGGGAGTTGATGGCACATTTCTTCTGGCAAATTACCCTTTAAATGATTGCCGCCAACGTTAACATAGCTCAAAGAAGGCATGTTCCAAAGAAAAGAAGGAATTCCACCTATGCAAAAAATACAGAATATTTGTTTGTTAGTAGTAAGTCTAGGAATTTCCTTAATTCACACTCAACCATATAAGTAATACATGGAATTTTGTTAATTAGAGCCTTAAAATAATAGACTATAATTTAACTTTTGTTGGAAATCACTATTCCTATATAATATCAATTAGCAATTGGAAATTAAAACTATTAAAACATATGCTATAGAGAGATTATGGAATTTATTTCACCTATATAAAATGAACAACCAAGTTATTTATATTTTACGTTAAATCTATTTATTATTTACAAGGCTCTAACTTTGAAATCTGGCTCTGAATTTATCATAGACTTAAAAGGCTAAAATTTTAGCTTTTATTTAAGGAAGTTAAATACTTTTAGTTACACATTCTGGAGGTAATATAGTATACATAAAAAAAAAAAAAAAAAAAAAAAAAAAAAAAAAAAGATTTTTGTTAAAGCATAAAATTAAGAGATGTGTAGATTGAACATACCTGTAAAAGAATTCCATGACAGATATAATTCTTCCAACAACGTCACATTACCAATTGATATTGGAATACTACCGTTCAGATTGTTCTTCCCCAAGTATACAATTCTTAAGGAAGAAATGGTGAAGAGAGATGATGGAATTTGACCTGTTTCGATTTACAAAGTCAACAAGATATATCAAAGTAAGTTAATAGTTAAAAGGCTTTGGCATTCATTTTTAACATTACTATGCCACATCAAATATTGATAGGTCATGAAATCCTTTCAGACCCATTTTTTACAAGGCTCCACGTCATTTTTAATCACCCAAAATTATCTTTTTTTCTCTTTTTAATATTTTTTTACTATGAACACATTTTGACAAGCTTCTTACAGTTCTTTAAAATGAATGAAAAAAATGAAAAGCTAAATCTCTTTTCGAAATTATTTTTCACTGGATAGATTAAAACAAACACACACAACGCATAATTAGTTCAATCATATAATTAAAAGAAAAAAAAATAAAATATCATTTTAAATTATTTTTACTATAGAAAAATATTAAAAGAAAAGAAAATAATGACGATAGAAAATAATAGTATCATGCTTCTAAAGTGTTCGCGTCGAAATACAATTGATTAACCTAAACTAAATGTAAAAAAGCTGAATGGACTTTAAAAGAAAAATGAAATGGGTCATAATATTTTCATAATATGCTAAATGTACAATTTTGATATAAAATTGATAGCTAAAATTAGCTCTGGTCCTTAATGTAAGACTCAGTTGAATGATTTGTAGAGATTAAGGAAACTAAGTAAATTATTTAATTATTATAGATGTTACTTGATCTATCTGAAAGTTGAGTTTTGGACTCCATTTCCTAAGTGGATAAAAATTCATGTGTGAATTGACCAAATTTTATGTATTTCTTATTTTATGAAAAGAAAAGAAAGGAAAGGAAAGGGGAAAAAATAGGAAAGAAAGAAAAGGGTGAGAACATTAAAACAAAAAAAAAAAAAAAAAAGGGAGAGGAAATCTTCATTATTGTTCTTTCTGAAAAAGAATATTTTTTTTTTCAGAATTTCTAACTAAAACATATTTTTATATGGTTTTTCATAATTAAATTGAGATTTTTAATGTATTTTGTAGGATATTATTGTATGATTAAGTACAAATTTAAGTTTGTGGCATTTGTATTGAATTAAGTGTAATTACGGGTGAAATTGTCATAATTAGTCAATTATTCATACAAATAATTTCTTAGACTTTTGATGCTATATTGTGATTAATTTTTGCGTTGTAGGTGTTCTAGAAGAAAATTGGTGATTTTGGAGGGTCAAAATTAATATTCTGAGGGCTAGAGAAAATTACAGAAAGGTGCTTAGGTGTTTTAAGAATTTCTTTATGATCCCTCCACAAACTTTCAAAATTTCCAGGTAGCTCACTGGTCAAAACTTGCGTTTTGACCAGGTTTCTTTGGTCAGATGAGAGGGCAGTTGGAGACAGCTATAGCGCCGCGGAGGAAGTTCGAACCAGAGAGATGTGGGTGGAGGATGAGACCTTCGTTTTCACCTTCATCTTGGCTCTTCTCTATCATCAGTGACCTTCCCGTCCATCCAACATCATCCATCCTTTTCTTCATCCCAAATCTGAGTTTCGGCGGATAGAGGAGAGGGGGGCACTGTCGACTTTCACTGATTGAAAATCTTAGGCTCATCTTAACCATAATCATTGCTGCTGACGGCTTCCATCTTCAATTTCACTCTCACCATCACACCTACCTTCACCCTCATCTCCATCATCGGTGACCTTCTCTCCTATATCCGACGGTGTGATTCTCTTAAACTGAGTTTGGCCGAGATTTTCAAGAGGAGGCAGTGATTTTCGAACAGAGGAGAGGGAGAGTGAAACCAGAGTTTAGACCACCCATTAATCACCACCATCAAACAGCTTCAGGTTTCTGGCGAGCTTCCACCTGCCACTACCCTTCATCACTGTTGTGACAGAGATCGAGTTTCAGAATATCCAGCTTGAAGAACAAAGCAGCCGTAAGTTCTTGAGCCTTGAGCTTCGACTTGTCTTCCACTCATTCTCACTGTTACCTTCTTCATCTGTCCAGACTTTCGTTGGCTCTTGTCTGTGATTTCTGGCAAGTCTATGAGTTTTCCAGCCAGACTTTGAATTTCCGACGTGACAATTTCCAAATTCCAATGAGCTTGTGTCCATGGCTGATTTGATTCTATAGATTGTGTTGGATGCTTTAATGGCTATCTGTAGCTAATTTTCTTGCTGATTGGTGATGAAGATTTGTGGCTTGAGCATTTGTACTTCAATAGATAGGTGAGTTCATTAATTCAATCTTATATTTAGATTATGTGTTTGATTTCCTTTTTTAGGTTTTTCTTTGTAGTTGTGAGACTTGGATTTCAGGTATATTGTTTTTGTGGATTGATCAATAGGTATGATAAACCTAAGTAAATACAAGTTAAGACTTGTGTGTGTATTCACATGAGTTATTGTGGCTGTCATTGTTCAGTTTTGGAGGCAACAAAACTGATTGAAAGTCTTAGTAAGTTACTAAACAATTATTCTAGGTGGTTAAGCCTTAGAGGCCTATAAATGTTGATTTAGTCTAAGTTTTAAATCTGGAAAATTTCCAGAATATAACATTAAGTGGTGTAGCATATAAGAAAGGTGCAAAATGATGGTGCTAGTGTTCATATCAAGTTGGACTTTATTAAAAGAAAATTTTCAGATGCTACCCGAGAAATTTAAAAGCTGCAACAATTCTTAAAAGTAATAATTACATGTTGAATGATAGAGGCTTAACCATGTGAGTGATTAAATAGGCAGTTGGAATATTATAGCATAAGTTTGTGAACTTTATTTATATTCCCTATTTGAATAGCACAATTTAGACGAGAAATAGTTGAACTATGACATGAATGATACACATGTTAACTATCTTGCTTTACATACAAATGTTAGGATTTGATTTGTGCCCTAACCCACCAAGAGGATATTAGGAAAGAAGTGCAAACATGAGAGAGCATGATACAAGTATATTTAATCATTAATTTCATATATTTTATTTTGGTTGCATGTTTGTTTGTGTCATTATTGCCACAGTTAAACGTAAGAACATGTAAACTCCTTACTTATGTTATTGTCATGGCCATGTGTAATAAAAGTTTCATTGTTTATAGTTACTCACTCAGTTATTTTAATTACTTTTGCATGTATATAAGCTTAAAATTGTGTGTTTTTTTTTTCTTGGGTTGTACATAACTCCATAAGGAGTAGTGGGTGAGTTTTGATATCTAAAGAGAGTTGGTGCCAAGACTTCAATCAAACAAAAGTGAAGTTATGACTAGTTTATATTTATGTTGAAATGTCAGTCTTGTGACTTTATATAGGGTAAAACTTTTATCTAAATCATGAAATTTGTCATGGTAATAGTACACATCCTAAGCTTTAATATAAGTATTAATTTGTAATTTGTAGATGTGTAGATAAAAGATATTAATTTTCTAATATGGGTCATATTTTTGGAGTTTTTGCCGAAAATTCCTATTTGCAGTATGAGTTTTAGGCAAGTTCTATATCTAATGGGATGTTGTTGAGTCTGCATCTTAATTTTCTCATAAAAAGAATCTCAAGAGCTAAAGATAGAGTTTTAAAACACTATTTTTGGATATGAAACAATTTATGTATGACTTTTTGAAGTTTTAAGAAAATTTATTATATCACGTACCCAATCTCTTAGGAAATTTTTAAATAATTTGACTTTATAAGGATACTAATTGAGTCACATATGGTTCTTAAATGGCCAAACAATTCTGATAAGTAACTCTAGAATGAGGTGTGACATTCTCAATGCATAGTGTCAGTGAATCTATGAATGTCCTAAAAGCATGCTTCACATATACATATTGGTTATTTGTTTTTATCTATTTACAATAATAATTTAGATTTTTTTTTTCATCTTTACCTGTCTTTGAATTAATTTTTAGAATCAATCACAATCAAATAACAAATAAATAAATAAACTACAAACAAAGGAAAATATAAATTTAATTTAATTGAAATGATTAAAACTAAAATAAGGCCTGCATCTACCTTTAATTTTCCTTTTTAATTATAGAGGGGTATTATGGCCTTTTAACAATATTCAGAAAAGTCCTAATTATAAAATTGTTAAAAGTGTAGGCCTAGATTTAATTTTTGGTATTTCATTTTCTTATTGTACATTTGTTAATTCCTAAGCTTTAATTTTTTTTTTAAGAAAATATTAAGTATAATTTCAATTTCAATTAAACAATATAGAATTGTTACAAACTATACATATAATAAATAAGAAAAACAAACTCCAGATTTGTCTATATTTTAATATTATTATAATTATTTTAGTATTAAGAGGATAGAAAAAGCTTAAAATTAAAGTTATTATGAGATAGATAATATCTTAGAAAAAAAGTATTGGTGGCCATTCTGTACGGTTTAAGGTTTTAATGTCATCGAATAGTATATAATAATTTTACTTATCTATGTTACAAATATAATGAGGTTCCATTATTTCTTGATCTTCATTTTATTTGTTATTTCACATAAATGAAATGATAACAATCAAAATTAATTTTTGAGAAAAATATTTAAAAAGGAAAAAAAAAAACACACAAGTAAAGTACATACCTGTAAATGAGTTACCCCCCAAATATAATTCTTTCAAAGATGTGCAATTGCTTATTGATTTTGGAATGCTTCCCTCTAATTGATTAAGAACAACATCAAAGACTTCAAGTAAAGGGAGTTGATGGCACATTTCTTCTGGCAAATTACCCTTTAAATGATTGCCGCCAACGTTAACATAGCTCAAAGAAGGCATGTTCCAAAGAAAAGAAGGAATTCCACCTATGCAAAAAATACAGAATATTTGTTTGTTAGTAGTAAGTCTAGGAATTTCCTTAATTCACACTCAACCATATAAGTAATACATGGAATTTTGTTAATTAGAGCCTTAAAATAATAGACTATAATTTAACTTTTGTTGGAAATCACTATTCCTATATAATATCAATTAGCAATTGGAAATTAAAACTATTAAAACATATGCTATAGAGAGATTATGGAATTTATTTCACCTATATAAAATGAACAACCAAGTTATTTATATTTTACGTTAAATCTATTTATTATTTACAAGGCTCTAACTTTGAAATCTGGCTCTGAATTTATCATAGACTTAAAAGGCTAAAATTTTAGCTTTTATTTAAGGAAGTTAAATACTTTTAGTTACACATTCTGGAGGTAATATAGTATACATAAAAAAAAAAAAAAAAAAAAAAAAAAAAAAAAAAGATTTTTGTTAAAGCATAAAATTAAGAGATGTGTAGATTGAACATACCTGTAAAAGAATTCCATGACAGATATAATTCTTCCAACAACGTCACATTACCAATTGATATTGGAATACTACCGTTCAGATTGTTCTTCCCCAAGTATACAATTCTTAAGGAAGAAATGGTGAAGAGAGATGATGGAATTTGACCTGTTTCGATTTACAAAGTCAACAAGATATATCAAAGTAAGTTAATAGTTAAAAGGCTTTGGCATTCATTTTTAACATTACTATGCCACATCAAATATTGATAGGTTATGAAATCCTTTCAAACTGATTTTTTTACAAGGCTCCACGTCATTTTTAATCACCCAAAATTATCTTTTTTTTCTCTTTTTAATATTTTTTTACTATGAACACAATTTGACAAGCTTCTTACAGTTCTTTAAAATGAATGAAAAAAATGAAAAGCTAAATCTCTTTTCGAAATTATTTTTCACTGGATAGATTAAAACAAACACACACAACGCATAATTAGTTCAATCATATAATTAAACGCCTAACCTTGAAAAATGTTGTCGTCAATATATAGAAGTGAATAAAAAAATTAGTTTTCATGTTTTAAACCTCACAATTTATATGTAAGTACCATTTATGAATGAACAGGATATGGATGAATGAAATGAAAAACCTAAAAGAAATGACAAAAATCAAAATCTCATTTCAATTTTACTATGGTGGAGATAATTATATAAAAACATTATTAAAAAAAATCAAAGAATAGCAGTCTCATGCTTGCTAATATGTACAATATTAATGAAAAGGAAAACAAAAAACAAAATCTCATTTTTAATTATTTTTACTATAGAAAAATATTAAAAGAAAAGAAAAGAATGACGATAAAAAAAATAACAATCTCATGCTTGTAAAGAGTTTGGCGTCGAAATACAATTGATTAATATAAAACACACTTTTTTTGGGAGACTACTAGATAATTGATTTTCTCCAAGATCAATCTCTTGTAGCACTAAATTGTTAAATAATGAAGATGGTATAGAACCATCAAGTTGATTCACTCCATGATACAATTTCTTCAGTTGTGAAAGATCACCAATTTCACTTGGGATGCCTCCTTCAAATATTAAGGGGGTGAGAAAGAAAATAAAGTCAGTAACAATTGTTACATGTCACAAATTAGTAGGTTCATGAGATAAATTAATGTTCTATGGAAACACACAAGACTTGCACATTTTTTTATGAAATGAAACATATATTTATTAGTAAAAGATAAAACAAAATAAAAGCTATAACCCTTTTTAATTAGATTGGGCTAATAACCATAGATTAAATCATCAACTGGTTGTGTTTGGTTAAGAAATTTTGATATGATCAAATCTAAGAGACAAATTGAAATCCAATTGGCCCTTCCTTTTCATCATTCATATCAAAACACATGTTTCTTGGGAGACTCCTAAAAAATATCTTTTTGTTGACTCTACAAACTTTTTTAAAATAATAATTACTAACAAATATATAATTAATGATATTAAAATATAATGTAGATTTTTCAAATCAAAATTAAGCGTTGGGGACATATTGGTTCTAAGGTTTATTCAATATGAAAAGGGACAATACAAGTTTCTTATTCCATTATCTTAAGTCATCCAATCACTTATGACTTGTATCATATTTTTAAAATATTATCAATTAACTATAAATCCACATGAAATAAGCAGGACAAATATCCATATGTGATTGGAGAACTTGACATAATAAATATAATGAACTTAAGCTAAAATTGTTTCCTATGAAAAACCCTTCAAAAAGTTTTTAATGACAAAATAATAAACATTTATTTTCAAAGACTGAGAATGAACAGTAATTTTTCTCCCATGGTCTGACTACATAATTTGTTTGGAATTTTTTATGATGATTTTTTCCCCTTTGAAAAAGAGCAGAGAAAATATGACAAAAAATAAAGAAGAAAATTCATAAAAGTTCCAAAAAAAAAAATAATCAAGACAAATTCATATTGCTCGATGATAAAATCCTTCTAACCAATTACACTTGTTCAGAACAAAGACAAATGTAAATGTTGAAAATAATCCAAAACATACCTGACAAACTATTATAAGACAAACTCAATAACTCAAGCGAAGATAAGTTGGAAATGGTCTGGGGAATGAATCCTGAAAGTTTGTTTCCGGCAAGTCGTAAAATCTTCAATCGCTGGAGTCTACCCACCTCTAACGGAATGGTTCCTTCAATGAAATTATTATTCCAATCTAAAGTCTCCAACCTTGATAGATTGAATAGAGATAGTGGAATAATTCCATTAAGACTATTATTTCGAAGATGTAGATTCTGAAGTGAAGTTAGATATCCTATCCACGCTGGAACTTGCCCATCAAAGTCATTGTAGCTCAAGTTGAATAATTTCAATCTATGCAATCGAACCAATTCTTCTGGTATTTGACCAGAAAAATTGTTTTCACTGAGATCAAGTTCAGCAAGGAATGAGAGATTTCCTAGTTGTGGAGATATGGAGCCCTTAAGACCCATGTCGTGAAGATTCAAGGAATGGACCCTTCCATGACGAGTATTGCATGTGACACCAGTCCAATTGCATGGAGAAGAAGAGACAGACCAATGAGCTAAGAAATCATGTGGATCTGAAGTGATAAAGGATTTAAGGGCAAGGAGTGCGGATTTATCAGTACTGATGTTTGTATCAGTCCAAGCTAAAGAGACCATGAAGCAATGAAGTAAGAGCAGGAAAACAAAGGAAGAAGGCTTTCCCATGAGGAGCATACAGACTTATCAGAATTTCAAATCTTCAGCCTCGGGCAATTAACACACATGGCTTTTTATACTTCTTCGGTTCCAAATCAAGTCAAGTCGTACTAACTAACAAAATGCGGAGTTGCAAAAGTACATCGTTTGTGATAAGATTGAAGAAATTGAAAAAAAATATATTAATTAGCATGTCGGGTGTATTAAATTTGTTTTCACATATATTTGAAGATATTTTTTTACTGCATTATTTTATTAATGTTCAAGTATGGTGATGAATGAGAAGAAGCTTCGTCCATTGATTTAATTGCGTGTTGACCAATTTCACTTCAGCTAGAACCACATTTTCATTTATGGTCGGGTCTAGTAGGCCATAAAGAGTAAACAGTACAAGGACATTTTTTAATCATCCTTATCTGATGGTGGTTGTAATCGGAAAGGGGAGAATTTTTTCCCCCCCAAACATACTGTTTAGATCAGACTTACCTTATAATTTAAAAGTCTAGTCTAAAAGATATTTTTTTTAAAGACCGGTTGTATATCTAATCTTAAAAGTAACAAGCTTTTTAAACGATCTCCCTTGAGACTGGTTCTAAATCCGGTCTAAGAGGCACTTTTCGTCCGATCTAAAAGGCATATTTTGTACTAGTGATAGTTTTACAGATTTAAAAATTTTACCATCTACAAAATGCTCTGCTATAACTTACTGGTATTGAAATCAAACCACCATGCTTGAAATCTAAAACACCCTGCTTTAAATCTAAACATATGAAAGAAATCTTTGTTTTCTGATGTCTCTCATTCTCATTACTTGTATTGGAATCTTAACCACCCTACTTTAAATCTAAGCAGATGAAAGAAATCTTTGTTTTCAGCTTATTATCACTATATTATTCTAAGTATACCTATCACTTCTTAACTTGGGGGTTATGTTTGTAAGGTTAACAGCCATACACAGAACAAACATAAATGGAATTGGCGAAAAAGCTTTGATTTTTTATTTTATTTTTTTCGTGGTGAAAAAACCTTTTATTTTTACATAAATGATCTTGAAGCATGGCGCAGCTCCGGAACAGATGAAAAGTCTAAAAATTAAATAAATATATTTTGAACATCTCACTGTTTATTGATTAAATTATGATAACACAAAAAGAATAAGAAAAAAAATTAGACAACCAATAAGCTATTATTTTAAGTTGTAAGTGGCCTCATGCTCTAAGGAAGAGAACAAGTCTCAGAAAATGCACTTAATGAAAAAGCTGAAAATCCTTTGTGGTCTAGCTAAGTCTGGAAAGAGGAAACCTTTGATCAAATAAAAAACAAAAAAGAAAAGAAACGGAGAGAGACAAATGCATTAAAAGAAAATTAAGTTATATATAAGATAATAATTAATTTTAAAGTTTTAGAAATAATATTGTGAAATTATTGAGATATTATATCATATAAATATAAGTTATGTCCAATCAGATCTCTCCTATTATTCCAAAACAAACTTCATTTTCCGCAAAGTATATAACTACATCTAATTATGATGTATAATTATTTTTCATTTTCTTGAGAAAAAATAGCTAAAATAATTTCTAAGGTTTAATACTTATTAATATATTTAGATGTTCTTTTTATGGATTTTGATGTCATGATTTAAGACCCAAGCAATGAAATTTCAAATGCAGCAGAGAAATTTCATCATGCGACAAAATAATACCCATAGATTGAAATATCTCGATTAGACCCCAGACATTGAAATTGAGAGAAATTGAGAGACAAAGTGGTAAACACATAAGAGGAGAAGGAGAAAGTGAATGCCTCAACTTAAGCCAGAAAGTATCAGTTATGAAGGCAAGTGAGTGCAGGGGCGATGAACATTTTGTGGAGGGGGCAATGACAAGGCAAGCCAGAAGAAGATGGTAGAAATTGTCTTCTTTAGAGACATAGTTGTGATTGACGGGAGAGTAAACGGAAGACTTTTCAAACATTATGTCACCCTCAAAAGAAAATTACGGTAGCGATGAGAAAATTGTTTGATCCTAAGTAGTGATTGATGTGTTATTACATGCACCAAGGATCATATATTCATTATCATCGTATTGTATGGATCATAGAGTAACCCCATAAAGCACGTTAGTAATGAGAAGAATCTGACTCTTTGGGAACTACATTTTCATCTTCGTTGCATTATTTCATTTATGGTCACTCTCATAGGCCAAACATAGAGAGAGTACTTCCAAAACAACATTACTAGTGGGAAGAAACTTGCATGCACATGGTGTCATTACCCTTTACACACACACACACGATAGTCTAGGTCTACTCACAAGTTAATCACATCAAATAAAGATTGATATGTACTACCTTTGATCCTTAATATAATATCTATTTTAGTGAAGAAATTGAACTCTAATATGTAGCAGTTGGGTCCAATGTATTTCATTTATGGTCACTCTCATAGGCCATACATAGAGAGAGTACTTCCAAAACAACATTACTAGTGGGAAGAAACTTGCATGCACATGGTGTCATTACCCTTTACACACACACACACGATAGTCTAGGTCTACTCACAAGTTAATCACATCAAATAAAGATTGATATGTACTACCTTTGGTCCTTAATATAATATCTATTTTAGTGAAGAAATTGAACTCTAATATGTAGCAGTTGGGTCCAATGTATTTAAGAAGTAAGATTTAGCTGAAGAAAAGTTTTTTAGCCGATAATAGTTAAATAATAACTAGATGAGGAGGAAGGGAGAGATAAATAAGAGTGCTAATATTTTAATTAGTTTTCATATACTAAATGTTGTCTTTTGGCCGTATGCCTGTACGTGTAGTTTATAAGTTTGTTATTAATAAAAGGAGTTGTTTCTACCAATGCCATTACCTCCATCCAAGATAGGATTGTTATCACCATTATATTACTTTTATAGTTTTACTTTCATACTTCTCATGTCCTTTATTGTAAGCTTCAAATAACTGATTTACATTAATCAAGAAAATATTTAAAATTAGTTAAAAATAATAAATATGTATTTTTTTCCAACTATACACTTATTTGCAAAGACGACGAGTGAGAGAGAATGTAATATTCCAACGTCTCACTCTAAATATTATCCACTTTGGGGTCTTGTCACCCCTCAGTTTTAAAACACATCAAGGAAAGGTATCCAAACCATCATAAGGTGTTTTTTGTTCTCCGCTCCAACCGATGTAGGATATAACACTCCACCACCTTTAGGCCCAGCATCCTCCTTGGTACATCACCTACATTGACTCAAATTTGATTCTAATACCAATTGAAATATTCAAGCACCTCACTCTTGATATTGTCAGCTTTAGGGCTCTCATCACCCCTCATGGTTTTAAAATGTGCCGAGAGGGGGGCGGAACCCCAAAGTGAACAATATCGAGAGAGAAGCATTGGGATGTTAGAAATGGTGTCAAAGTCAGATTTGAGTTGATGTGGGCTAAGGTACCAGCAAGGACATTGGACCCAAAGGTGAGTGGAATGTTATATCTCACATTGGCTAGGAAGGGGAATAAGAGATACATTATAAGAGGTTTGGATAATTCCCCTTTCAACGCATTTTAAGGTGGTAAGGGGTGACAGGCCTCAAAGCGAACAATATTGAGAGCAAGGTATTAGTATATTACAATTGGTATTAGAGCTAGGTTCGAGTTGATGTAGACTAGGTCGCTGGGGCCAAAGGTGGGTGAAGTGTTATACCCCACACCAGCTAGGGAGATAAATGAAAAATGCCTTATAAGTATTTGAATACCTTCCCCTCTCGACAGGTTTTAAAACCGTGATGGGTGATAGGCCCCAAAGCAGACAATACCTTCCCCTCCATTTCATTTAGCAGCTCTAATTTACAAGCACGACCCTTGAAAGGCCAGGGTTTAAATGGGTTGGCCTGATTTTCCAACTCTACTTATGATATATAGGGATCCTTTGGTTCGAGCCTCCAAAATTCTCTAGGCATTCTAAAATAACTAATGTGTAACAAATTACAAATTAAGACTCTTTAGAAAATTTGAGATGTCTACTTTCTATTTGATCTTAAAAAATTATCAAATTTCAAAACTATTCCAAAAAATATTATCGTTCAAGTTCACTCACTTACCAATTTGGCCTAGTAATTTTAGTTTGATTCCTATTTGACCCACTACCCAACCGGTTTAGTGGCTGGTTTGGATTTAATAACCTTGTCTATAACTCAGTTTTAAGTTATCCCATATGGAAAAAAAAATTAATTCCATCTTAGCTCCACATGGTCCTTATATTTATATTAAATTTAAATTAAAAAAAAAAAACAAGGACTGGATGACTAAGAGTTCAAAATGGGGGCGTTGATCGAAGAAGGGGTTAAGTAGATATGGAAGTAGTCAATAGTATGCTCAATGCCCCTTTCTGAATTCTTAGTTATATGTGTAATATCCTGAATTTTAGACCTAAAAACTTGAAAATAAGCTTGTATTAGGAAGATGATTAAGCCCAGTTCATGAAGTGTGCACAAGGGAAAGCCATGAAACTCAAAGATTTTGAGACACAAGTTAGTACAAGAATTTAACATATGGAATTAACATTTTAATTGATCCCTAAGTCTCCTAATTTTTGGCCAAGTAAATGAAGAATAAATGTAAGGGCTAACTGGGAATTTTAAAGACCATGAGACAATGATAAAACTTGGCCAATGAAATGATCTCATCAACTTTCTCATTTCAAGCTCGTTTTCGGTCAAAGAGAAGGAAACACATGTAAGAAAGAAAAATACATTAGTGATGAGAAAAAGCTTTGATTCTAATGGTGATTGATATGTCATCACATGCACCAAGGACCATATATTCATTATCATTGTATTGTATGGATCATAGAGTAACCCCATAAAGCACGTTAGTAATGAAAAGAATCTTTGTACCTAATAATATATACAACAAAGGACATACATTAGTATTTGGACAATGAGTAACTAATAATATATACCTAGACATATGCTGGCTAATTTTAACTCCTAGAGGAATATACAAGTGATATAATTTAAAATAAAAAATAGTCAGGGTTAATCCCTTTAGAGGATATTACTTGTACAGTTATCTCAAATTAATGTCAACTGGATAATTAGTATTTACAATTCCAAAATATAATAATATAAAATTTTCTTAATTAAATCCCCTCTTTCGAGATATTTATCAGCTACTACAATCGCAACGCCTTACTTCCCGATCCAGAACTTCACCTGAATCTTTAGGTATATCTAAGATCCAATTATCAATTGACTCTCAAAGTAACGGTTAATCTTATATTTAGAATGTAAACCATACATAACAAATATTTCATATATTGCAAAATAATATAAAAAATAAAAAGCATTCAGCAAATACACTGCAACCTTACTACATAGCACACAACATATATAACGTAAACATCGAGAGCACAGAAAAGTGCTAGTGTCCTAGACACAAATCCTCAGTGTAAGGAAAACAAGCATGCAACATTACCATACACTAAAAACAATGTTTTTAGCGACGGAAAAAATCCATCACAAATTAGACAAAATAAGTATGCAGCATTATCATACATTAGTTTTGCAATGGAAAACAAAATCTGTTGCAAACAAAATTTACAACAGATTGTGTCTTCCATTGCAAAGTGCGACAGAAAACAATTCCGTCACAAATTGCGACAGAATTTTTTTAAAAAATAAAATCCATCACAAATTGTAACGGAATACAAATCGACAAAATTTTTTTAAAAAAATCCTGAAAAAAGAAATCCGAGCTTCAAATCATTTACTTATAACCATTAGGCTGCAAAGGGAGAAAATGACACAAGTACTATCACCTAGAAGCAAAAAGAAAAAAGAACTAAAAAACACAAAAAGCTATGAGTGGACATTACTGTGTTCACATGCAACCATTTTTTAAGTGCCAATATTAAAAAAAAAAAAATGTTTTACCATTAGCACCCAAATAATTTAGATTTTAGAAATTAAATTTCTTTTTTCCCCTAAAAAGCTATGAGGTAAATTAGCGAAACTGTCAAAGATGGACAGAGGCACTAAATAATGCAGTCAATCTCTAACTTATGAGGTAACCAGAGAAGCAAATTTGGACTTTGCCAATGATTCTCATGAATTCAATAAAGCGGCAAATGCACATTATGTATAGCAAAATATAGATATAGAAAATTCTACAATGCTAGGACTTGTTCAGTATATTCATGTTATTCTCCACAATCATCAGTAACACCAGTATAGTCTATCTGACCTTTTTATAGTTCCATAACCGTGACAACCCACAACCAGCATTGAAGCATGATGCCTTTCAACTGCATCGCAAAGTACATTTCTTGCATCACCTTCCGCAACTTCCACCATAACATCATTCGCCTTAGCAGAAGTTGGTAATCAGATAATCAGGGCGCAGTTTATACAAGCCTATCTAAAAAGCACTGAGACTCCAAAATTCTTAACATCAGAACAATAACTTGAGGATATAATTTATCTGGGCACTAACATGAAAAAATAAAATCACAATCATACAAGCGCTGAATCATCCTAGCCTGTACTTGGGGGAAAAAATATAAAGATGGAAACGCAAGAAGCACCAAATAAGACAGATTTCAATAATTTCTTACTCAAAGAAAAATCCAGTGCAACATAGCTCCACAAAAGTCGGCAGGGACATATCAAACAAATATTTGGATCCAAAACCTCTATCGTCAGCATGAAGTCAAATAATGAATTCAAAATCTATCTCCCCGTTATCAGTCTGTGATTGGATTTGTTCCTTTCCTTTGATTTCTTTTCTACTTCCAACAAGGCATTTCATTAGAATTAAGAGATTACGACCGTTAGTTAATTGGCCTAAACAATCACACACACATATATCATCGATGGATAACTGACAGAATAACTTGGAAAACAATGACGAATTGAATTACCGATTTGCTGATGCAGAGTTCTTTGGCTTTTTCAACGACTCTGGCAGCAATCTGTCGCAGATCGAAATCAACAATGGGCAAAACATCAGCGGCATCTGCAAACTAATAATCGTATCAAAGGCGAGGCGATTCGGAATCAGTTAGCTAGGCGATTCGGCTTCAACATGGATCTAAGTCTAACCTTCAAACATTCCGAGAGAAAACCGAACAGAAAAATTAATCTAATCTAATCTAAATGGTGCATTCACTTCGGAGGCGGTGGACCCATGGGGATAGGGGTACCGAGGAGGCTGGCCTGCTGGAGCTCGAGCTCGTTCAACTGCTGCTCGGGGTCCATCTCGATAATCAAAGGGACGACGAGGATGAGGAAGGTGGTACCAGCGATCCAAGCGGCCTTGCCGGTGCTCTTGAGGAGCTTCTTGGTGACGAGAGTGGCGTTGCCGGCAATTTCCTTGCCCTTGACCGTGAAAGCTTGGCAACGATAGCGGAGGCATGGTTCTTAGAAGGCGCGAGGCTCCCTGCGAGACCTTGGACGCCATGAGATTTTGATTTTTTTTTTTTTTTTTGGTCAAAACGCCATGAGAATTGAGAATTGAGGGTTTCAAAGTGATTTGAAATGATTTTGGCCAAAAAAAAAAAAAACAAAAGTGATTTGAAATGAGGAAATAAATTGGGAAGAGAAATTTTTTGCCATGGGTTAATTTCCGCAAATTATCACTATTTTCGTTACAAAATCCTTTACAATTTGCGACATATTTTTATTTTCATTACAAATTGCGATGGATATTTATTTCCGTGGTAAATTGTGATGGATTTTGTTTTCCATTACAAATTATGAATGATTTTTTTTCCATCGCAAATTCGGTTTCAAATGGTGACGGATTTTTTTTCCTCACAAATTCCATCAACATTACCATTTCAATATATTTTAGTAGTATAAAAACAATAATTTATAGCTAGCTTAAGAAAATGTATAGACTCAGACATACAAATTCGACCATGAATTCACAAGACATGAAGTCATGAACATACAAAGTATATATAAAAACACAAGGAATCAGATATTAAGCTATCAATCTCAACTTCAGAAATATATAAAATTCCCGATATTAAAAACTTGAATTTCCTTCAATATCATAAAGTAAGACCATTATAACTATTAATTCCCTTTTTATTTTTGTAAGGGATTCTATTAAATACCATTTTAAATTATAAAAAGGGTTTTCTTTATCCCTTAAATCACTCTTTAATCCATAAAGGACAAGAAACTTTGAGTTTATTGTACTTTATTTCTGGATTTTTCCTCATTTATGTCTAGAAATTTTCAGTAACTTTAAAAAATCATAATAAATGTACAAAAATCCAAAGGAAGTGCTTCCAACCGCTACATAACCCTTGTCATGTCTATTTTTATGGAAAAATACTCCCAACAATAAGAAACTTTCGAATCATTCACAGAATAATAAAGTTTCTCTACTGTCTAGATCATACTTCCAGAAACATGAGTCAATTAGTAAAATTCATATCTTTTTTGTACAAAACTTCAGAAATTACAAAGTACCTATCCAAATAAAGTTATTTATGTCTACTAAAAATATGAAAATTCTCATAGGAAAGGGACACCATCTACTCAGTGAAAATGCTGCCCAAAAATAATCACTGCAACTGGAACATAAAAGTTATCCAAATTTTTTTTATTAAACTTTGGAAAATCATAACTCTCATTATACATGTTCATTTAGTCTGTTCTTTAGATCAAGTTAAAGCTTATTATGTGTACTATTAACACACAAAATTTCGTGAAAAAACTCAAAGTTTTCACATGCTAAGATGGAGCTCGAAAATAATCACTCACTTTTAGAGTCTGATGTTTTCCAGTGCACTTAGGTCAACTTTAAAAAATCAAAATTTCCTTTATACACATCCTATTTATGTGTTCTTTAGATCATTTTAAATCTTAAGATGTCTACTATATTCTGATAAAATTTCATGGAAAACTCAAACTTTTGCCATTTTACAATAGAGAATGGGTGGTGCATTTAGCGTCCGTGGACTCCCTTGCAAAGGAACGTCTCAACGCTCTTTACGGATTTCACCTCATTAGTTAGTTATGTATTGTATTCTTGAAAAGATTGTAAAACTGGAACCACTGGTGATAGGAGAGACATCTCGGTGGTGCAAACCCGATTTCGGATTGATCAGTTGCTACGATAGTTGATTTCTTTTGTTGACTATCCTTTGGGCCACCTCGGTATCCACCCTCCCATCCAGCATATAAGTACTATTTTAGATGAATTCTTTTATTAATAATATAAACTAATGTGTAATTGTGGTTCATTGTATTTATTTTCATTACTACAAAAAACACCTTTGTTAATTACCGTAATGTATTGACTTTATTTTCTTAATTACATACAATTATTTTTATTATTTGTTTTTATTTATTTTTACAATTAATATTTATTATATAAGATAATATAATTTTTTTTTTTGGCTTAAATACATTATAGTTCTTGAGTTTGGGTCTTAAAAATGCACCCATTTTAAATAATTAGTGGGAGAACCTTAATTACTAGCCTTAACAGTCACACCTGACTTAATCAAAGAAAAAAACATTAGGAGAGTATTAAATAATCCATATATTAACATCACCATGAGGACCTCAATGCAACTTGTAGACTTTCAAATAACTCAATGCGACCTGATTCATAATAACTATTGACGTGCCTCCAATGTCAAAGTAGGGTTTTAAGTAGCACTTGTATGCTACTAAGTTACTCCCTCTGTTTCATAATAAATATAATCTTACAAAAAAATATATATATATTTTACATGCATGTTTCATAATAAGTGTCATTCTCATATTTCAAGAACATATTAAATGACTTGGCTAGTAAGTAATGAGTGTCATTCTCATATTCCAAGAACATATTAAATTCTTTTAAATATGACTATTGTCCTTTAATTTGACTATGTAACAGTGGGCTTTCACAAATAAAGAATAAACATGTCATTAAAACTAATCCAAGAGTCAACTAAAATAGTAGACTTGCCAAGGTAATATTGGATATCCACCGCCCAAGTTTGGGCTAAAGCGTAATTTATGAAAATTATGGGTACATAATGGTAATTTTGAAAATTATGCCTGGAATTTTAGAAAATTCTCCAAAGGCACAGGAAGGTAGAAAGTAATTCCCCATATTACATTTGAGGCTTGATTGAGGTATAAAGGAAACAATTACCTCAAAAAGTAATTTTAAAATATTATTAGAATTTTGGTTAATTAAAGGACAATTAGCCAAATTTAATCATGAAAAATAAAATGTGGCCTCAAATAATTGGGGAAAATAGAGGAAATTATTTTAAGGTTAATGTGAGTTTAATAAAATGGTTTCATAAATGGAAAGTTTACGTTAAAGAATATTTTATGGGCATTTTATTCAATAATTAGGCAACTTATTGAAAATTATGGGGACAATAGTTAAAGATTAAATTTGAGCTTGAGAAAAATTAGGGAATTACTCCCTGATAAATTTTAATTATTGATGGTTTCATATTGATCATATGATTCAAGAATCTCCAAAAAGTAATTTTGGAAGATTAATCCCATATCAACTAATAAGCAAAAAATTAAGAGGATGATTATGCTTTTGGAGATGCAATTCATGCTCCTTCAAAAGTATAAAGGTGGTGAGATTTTAAAGTGGGAAGAAAGTTGGATGAAATGTTTACCATTAGATCAAAATGGAGCAATAAAATAATTTTTTGTAATGGAGGTGAACATACAATTTTATTAATTTAAGAGATGAGTTTAAGACCACATGAGCTCTCTTTTCTGCCATTCACCTTCGAAACTCTACATCCACAAGGAAATGAAGAGAAAAAAGAAAGTGAGGGAAAGAGATAAATGAGAAAGGGAGGAGGAAGGGCAAGTGATAATAGGTAAGAACTTGTTCCAAATTCATGCTTTGATTCTAATGGTGATCGATATGTCATCACATGCACCAAGGACCATATATTCATTATCATCGTATTGTATGGATCATAGAGTAACCCCATAAAACACGTTAGTAATGAAAAGACTCTTTGTCCCTTTAGGAACTACATTTTCATCTTTGTTGCATTATTTCATTTATGGTCACTCTCATAGGCCACACATAGAGAGAGTACTTCCAAAACCACATTAATAGTGGGAAGAAACTTGCACGAATATATATGTTGTCATTACCCTTCACATTCATTCATCTTCATAGCATTATTTCATTGAAAGTTTGTAGGTCCATTCACAAGTCAAGCACGTCATGTATCGACAAGCAAATCAATTAAAGTTTGAACACTTTTCATAGATATTTTTTAAGCTAGTTGCCGTGAAACAAACAATAGTTGGACTCACTGCATTTAAGAAGAAAAATCTTGTTGAAGAAGAGTTTTTAGCAGAAAATAATTAAATACTCCTCACATCCTATTTATAAGACATTTCTATTCTATTTCACCGAAATTAAGAAAAACTTTAAACTATATTAACTTTATCTATAAATTTAACAATTTTCCAACCTTATCCTTATTTAATATATATTATAGTAATCCTACAAGTGTAAAGTCTACACAATAATAAAAGAAAAGTAAATTTATACCTTCATAAATAAGACTAAAAAATTATTATCTTTCTATCTAATATATAGGACTTGATGAACATATTTTTTGTCTTATTTATTTGCATGTTAACAAAGACTATCGACATTAGGAGGGACACACAGGATGCTAATATTTTTATTTTTTCCATAATTGTTAGGAAGAAAAATATCATACTATGACATATTCAAATACTAAATGTGTGTTTTGGTCTTATGGTTGTTTTTATAAGTTTGTTATTAATAATTGGATTTGTTTCTACCAACACCATTACCTCCATCCAAGATTGTTACTGCCATTAAATTACCTTTACAATTTTACTTTCATACTAATTACCACTGAAATTGTAACACCCCTAATTTTATGTTCATTATGATGTTCGATTATGTTCTTATATCTCTTATTACTCTAATCAGCGTTTAATTATTAGAGTGATGGCGATTACAAATCATAGTGAGTCACAACAGAAAGCATGCATTAGTGTTTGGATGATGAGTAATTGATAACATATACCTAGAAATATGTGGGCTAGTTTTAATTCTCGGACGAATATACACGTGATACAATTTAAAATCAGAAATAGTCAGGGTTAATCCCTTTGGAGGATATTAGTTGTACAGTTATCCCAAATTAATGTCAGTCAAATAATTAGTATTTACAATTCCAAAATAAATAATATAAAATTTTTTTAATTAAACCCCTTCTTTCGAGATCTTCATCAGCTACTCCAATTGCAACACCTTACTTCTTGGTCCAGAACTTCACCTGAATCTTTAGGTATTATGAGATCCAATGATCAGTTGACTCCTAAAATAACAGTTAATCTCATATTTAAAGTGTAAATCATACATGACAAATATTTCATATATTGTAGAATAAAAAAAAGCATTTAGCAAATACACCGCAACCATATTACATAGCACACAACGCATGTAACGTTAACGACGAGAGCACACACAAGTGCTACGTGTATACATGAATCCTCAAACTCGAGCCAAGGTCAATTGACTCGAGCCAACAGCTCTATACTCTGAATATCTTGCGTAATTAGATTTTGACCATTATTTTCGAAATTATGTCTTTTGACTCGAGCCTACCATAAGTGACTCGAGTTTGTGCCAAAACTCGAGCCAAGCCAATTTAACTTGAGCCAAAATATACCAGTTTTTGATAAATCTTTGTTTAAATTGAGACAATCTTTAGATATGATCTACTTGGTTTATATCCTTTCTTATTATCATTCCTAACTTGTTTGATGAGTTTGTTAATGAGTTTCATATGATCATAACCGAATTAACATCAGATTATCAAAAGGTGAATGATTACGCCAGAGCTCACAACGGTAACTTTGAGCAAGTCACAAAGGTCATATTCTAATAGGAAGAATTACTCAACAGACGAATCGATCTTCATTGCCTATAAATAGAAAAGTCTTCAAACCGAAAGAAGTGACGATAGATGAATGATTTTGAGGAAGCCAATGAAATAATGTTACTACTTCTCCGTTGATATGTCAATAACTCATATACTCTCTATTTCTCAATATTCATAGTTTACAGTAGAGAGTGAGATGATCGATTATGTACTTCAGTGATTATTAATCATCTACTCTGTGAGAGAGTCCAAACACTTATTTCATTATCTGTTTAGTGATCAAATCTCAAGGTTATGGAACCTTTGAGAGTGGGTGTACAGTTACAACTTGTAAGAGGGAGTGAATCCTAGTGTGAAAGGATCATCCTGAGTACAGAGTATGCATGTGTAAGGAGGAGTATCTCGGTAAGAGATTGTAAAGGTTGCACAAGTGCTCGACTAAACTTATGAAGTTGTAAAGGCTTTTTTCTTGTGTCTGGATTAAACAAGGAGATAGTGGATTGAAAATCTCAAGTGGAACTTGGGGATTGGACGTAGGTCAAGGATTGGGCCGAACCAAGATAAATCATAGTTTACATATTATCTTCCCCAAACTCTTATATTTCCACCATATATATTTGAATGAATGACTCTTGGCTTACATCTCATTACTGTCATACGAATTGCCTTCTGTAAGTTGTGTAAAGATTTTCAAAGTTCTTAAAGTTTTATCAGACACCCAATTCACCCCCCTTTTGGGTGACAGCCAGGTCTAAGAATAACTTCCTTATCGACTAACATATATGTGTCATTCAACCTTTCTAACCAATGGTTCTCATAAAAACTCAAGTGAAATACATGAACGACTTTTCTGCTTAACACATCTGCAACAACATTGGCTTTACTAGGATGATACTTTAAATTGAAGTCAACTATTTTAAAAACTCCATCCACCTCCTTTACCAATTGTTAAGCTCATTTTGATCCAATAGATACTTCAAACTCTCATGATCACTAAAAATTTGTTGAATTTGAAATTAATTAATCATCAAGATATAATTATTTGTTCAAATTATTATTTAATATCATTTAGCATGTACCGAGAGTTCTCCTGTATGTTGGAGTTCTCAATCGGAACACCCAACTAAAAATGATTGACTGGGAACTACCAAGAGTCCTATCCGAAATCACTAACGTTCTCAATTGTAATTGCCTTAAGTTGCCCGGATGCAACTAGGATAGCTACCTAAGAACCATCGGTCCATTAGGCTTGACACCTAGTTCTAACCACCAGGAAGGTACTCCATGGCTAGCCCTTTCGCTCAATCAAGCCACGAGTAATGTTGGTCCCACATGAGACGAGACAATCACATATTTGATTCAACAACTATACACAGTTATACAAAGTATATGAGATTAAAGTTACTTCCTGATAGCTTTTAAATCATTCGGGTCGTTTCCCAGGTATTTTGCTTGTTCAAGTGATTACAAGTTCCTATAGAACACATGGACAATGGTCATTACTAATCCGAACTCTTGAAATTTCAAATGCAAGTCCTCTAGTTCCATTACTTAATCATGAGACTAATAGGCCTAATCTATGTCCAAGAATCCATTTTATATATGAACTTCAAACTAGTCATCATATGCTATCATATGTCTCATTTTCGTCTCTTTTACAAGAATTCCAGAATTTTCACTACAACTTTAAAAAATCACATCTCTTAGCACAGATGTCTAGTTTTAGAATTAATTTTACTTGAAACTAGATTTCAGAATTTCTGTGCAATTCAATCTTAGAGCTTCCAAAATTCCTACTGAACCTTTACTCTACACAATTTTTCATTTTGAACATAATGGAATAATCCATTTTTCCAAATTCCAACTCCTTAAGTCTTCCCTATATCCAACTGAAATCAGGGTTCAAAGTGCCAAAAATTCTTTTGTCAATTTCACTTTGCAAACAACCTAATTCTGGTTCCTATATGCATTTTATCTCATTATTTAAATCATACACATATGATAACTCAATTTTAGAAACTCAAATAGACCCTCCCCTTAGGGTTTCATCGACCAAAATCACAGAAAACCAAAGAAATCACTGGCAAACACTAGTATACCACCAGTAGGCTTAGAATCGCTTACCTTAATCGTTGTTCAGTAAATTTTGTGGAAATTTCTTCTTCCCCTTTTTTTCTGATGTTGATCAGACCCAAGAGATGCTAAAACAAAATATTTCTTGAGCTAAAGGAGTGGGAGGAGTAAAGGACTATATATTATAAGTTTGTAGCACGAGAAATTACCTTGATTTCACGAAATTTTGGCTTTGTCTTCTTCTCCTTTGATTTTTGGTGGTTTTGGCATTTTGGAAGATAAGAACCGAAATGAATGATCATTTGAGAAGCATATATCATATATTGAGAGGGTGAATGGTGGTTAGGGTGAGCAAATTACCAAATCACTCTTTACTTTCCACGCATTTATCATTTGTGTCATAAGTTGTAATTTCTATTAATTTCTCTCATTTTTTTCCTTCTTCTTGGTCGAAAATTTTCTCTCTCTTAGGATGATTTGGATCTATTTTGTTAACTCATAACCCGTGCTCATGTGCTCATAAATTTGAAATAATTATGAGACTTATGGCACAATTTCATAGAAGGTGCAATTTTATCCTTCCCTCAATTTTCCTCCTAATTTCAATAATACTCATGCAATTTCTTCTCATCCCTTTTTACTCGAATTTTTTTGGGTCAAATTTTTACTCGAATTCAAGGCACTAAAATGTTACAATGAAGTATCAATTGCATATGTCCCATTGGTGCCAACATACGTTCCAAAATTTTCAGTTTTATTGAAATGGGTATTTCAGGCAAAATTGACCCTTTAGACCATATTCACCATTTCTTTTAACCAATTACTTATATACATTTATCATAGTAAATTTTGGGATATTACACGGCTAGTGACAAGGCAAACTAGGGGAGTTTGAATTTGACCATTTTTATGATTCCATTATATTAAACACGAAAAATTTTGTAGGATAGAGCTTCGGTAGAAATTTTGGAAGCTTTGAGATTGAATAGTTCCAAACCCCGAAAACTACCTTGAAAAATCTATGCAAGCAGCAAATATGTGACAAATATTTGGTACAGTAAATGATGTCCAATTGCAATGTTATTTTCCAAGATTAAAGTAGACATAATGAGCTTTAATATGATAGGTCATTTTTCGAATTTGGACTTGTGTACACTAAGTTATGAATTTTTGAAAATGACCTATAATTTTGGAATGAAATTTGGGCAGAAGTCACTGTTTTATTAAACTATGAATGGTATGCATGTGATTGGCTACTGAAACTATTTTTCCTTTAAAACAGACTTAAAAAGGAGTCCATAGGCTTTGGAATCACCTCATTTGGACATTTTTACTATGAGATATGATTTTTTAAAGTTATAGTACAAATTCTAGAAAAAGTGTCTAAATGCGTGAAAATGATTCAAACTAAGGAACTTAATGATCATGGTTTAGGCCTAATAGTTTCATATTATAATCATTATGCTAGATGACATTTGAAATGTCTAAAGTGAAGTGAGTATTGACCAATGTTAATAATGTGTTCTTATAAGAACCTGTAATTACCTAGAATGGGAGAAGTTCCTGAAATCTACTCGGATAAAGCAACCAGGTAGTAACTCTAACTCTTACATATTTTATATGACTACATATGGATGTCTGAACCATGTTTGTGAGAAGTCTTGTTGTGCAGGTTAGCAAATACTTAAGAGTCATTAGCTGGAGGAATCTCTTGGTCTCTTCCCAATAGTAATACTTGAGAGCTGTGTGGCTAGAAGAACCCTTAGTCTCTTCATGATGACACTACTTGTAAGCCAATTGGCTAGAAAGACCTCTATGTATCTTCCTAGTGGCACCATTTATAAGCTAGTTGGTTGGAAGGACCCCTAGGTATCTTCTTAGTGACAACATTTACAAGCTTGTTGGATGGAAGAACCTCATGGTCTCTTCCAATAAAAAGGTGTGGGGCCTATTGGACCTTACATTATTGAGTACCCAGTGCTGTGGTAATGTACCATGTGATAATTGGTTGCAATTTGTGTTGCTTGCAATTTTATGATGTTTAATTCCTGAGTATGGTAATATTGATGCATGGACTGTTTTCTGCATATGGTTAATTGTGTGTTTATGAATAAATGTCATACACTGTTGATATTTGTATGTAAAATTAATCTGTTACTTCAGGATCTTTTAGGATTGCATCCCTTGTTAATACCTACGAAATCACAAACATTCCCAGAAGATCTGGACATCGTCAAAGATAGCAGGCAGAGTTCCAAGGAAGAAGGCAGCGAACCGTCAAGGTTGATGGCTGCAACTTAGACGTTAGATAGAATCGTAGGACTATAGATTGGTTTTGTTAAAATATTTTGGTATTATAACGTTATGACATGGATGTTCATGAATCACCATATTTATTTGTATTAAGAACTCTGTAGTTTAATCCTGTTCATAACCAAGATTGATTATAATTTATTAGTTTACTGTAATATTCCTATGTTGCTCACTATATATTCCCTGTATTACTCTGATAAATGTCGTAATTATAAGGGGTATGATAAGATATATGATAGTTTTGTTGCCATGTACCCTTTTGCAGAACAGGACACATAATAGGCCTATATTGTCCCCGTCCCATCCCATGAACACCCCTAATTCTTCCTTGTATGAGCTTTCATTTTTGTTTTCAGTTAATATTTTTAGTTTCATGTTACTTTTTTTATATAATAAGAGCTCGCTAGTTGATGAAATGAGGTTTGTTGAATTAGGTTCCAAGATTTGATCAAGTTTTTATATTGATCTATGGACAACCTGTAACAAAGGCATTGAAGAATATTATGGAATTTTTTATTAATTAATTTTCTTTTAGAATTCAAAACATTATAAGATAATGTCTTATCGCAAGAGTTTTAAGATATTGATTTCTTTTAAATTGTATGATGTTTATCTATAATCTATTGAATTCTCAACCATATAAATATAAGTTTTTATTTAATATTATTATCTTGTTATTATCAATTATTATATTGTCTTATATAATAAATATTAATTGTTAAAATAAATAAGAACAAACAATCATAATAACTGTATATAATTTTTTCAAAAAAAGCTAATACATGATGGTTATCAACAAACAACCGTTATTTATGCCCTTAATATATTATGGTTCAGAACCATTATTTATCTATACAGAGCATATATAGCGCCCACATATATATGGTCGATAATAACTACATAAAAGATGTAGTAGTGGGAATAAATACAATGAACCATATGCATACATCAGTTACAAGGGTAAATGTTGTAAATGAACATTAATTACTATCCAAGTAATTTATATTACAAATCAAAGAATTCGTCTAGAATATCACTTATATGCTGGATGGGAGGGAATTATCGTTTACATGCCGAGCATAAGTCATCCTCACACACTCCTCTTTTCCGTCTTGATGAATCACGTGCATCATGCCAAGCAAGTGTACGACACCTTCATTTTCCAAATTTTATCTCATCTATTATCAGTTCTGTCATCATTCTCAGAAAGCAGCTCATATGCTGACTTAAATGAGAAGTCCAACAACGAGCTTAATTCGCTGCACCTAGTGTGATTCATGTTAGTAGAAAAGAATAAATGAGTCTTAGTTGTGTTTATCTTTAACCCCAAAGTATTGCAAAACGAGTCTAAGCATCCTTTGATCGATGCCTCAGCAAAAAGAATTATATAATCAGCAAAGAATAAGTGAATTATCGGGAGCCCTGTTATGCTGAGTCTTATAGACCTCCACTCCTGTTGAGCCATTTTCTCTTGAATCAAATGAGTCGATTTCTCCATGCAAATTATAAACAAGTATGGCGAGATCGGGTGTCCCCTTGATGTCTAGAAAGATTCAGCATAGAATGTACTGATACCTCAATAAGGTGATTAGACAAATTTAATTCCTTTAGGAACTTGTATATAAATCTCTAATTCGCTCTATCGTATACTTTCAAATAGCCATAAAACCTTTCTTCCCAATTGTGTTCACATAGAATATATGACTTTAATAAATAATTATGATAAGCCACCTTTTCCTGTATTATTTTCAATTGCAAGATGAATGAATTGGCGATGTCGCTCAAAGACCCCGACCTGCTTAATTCCAATAAAAGTGAAATTTTGAAAACCAAGCTTACTAATTCTCTGTTTAGTGTTGTGAAAAGGTGAATGAATTTCCAATAAAGCAAGAAACCCCACATTGTAAGAATTTTTAATTTCTTGTATAAGGTTTGGAAAATACTTCAAACATAGGTTTAGAGTTTAGAAAATTCATTAAAAACCATAGAGTTTACTGGTGTTATTTTATTGTCCTCCAGCTTAAACATTTTCCATATTGGTCAACATAGGTCTATCACTCATCAAATTACTGCCAACGTCACTCATCGATCATGTCCTTCATCAACATTATTCAGCTTATTATTGCAACCAGCCCACTTTGGATTGGGACATGGGCATCCATGAACACATTTGGGGTTATTAATTCAGATTGCAAAGCTGTAAAAGGACTAGAAGTCACTTCACCACTACATCCTTCCTTTTAGTTCCCACTGGAACCCACACTGAGGAATTATTATCATTAATTATTAATTCATTATCAATATGTTAGTGTCCCAACTCAATTTAAATTTAGATTCGTTGGAATTCAATATAGTATTGGATATATTGGATGGTTTGCTGTAGATATGAGGGCATATATAATTACATTTCTTTTTCGAGGCTTGTATATGTTTATACCGGTCCTTACGGATTTACTATAGAAATATTGCAATTTAAACCTGAATTTGTGATATATTACATTATATTTTTTTTTTTTGGAAAAATTTCAGTCAGCCCCCTCTATAGAAAATTAATTTCAGTCAATTTCAAAACTTTTTGAAACTTCATTGCACCCCAATGGTCAAAACGAAATTAATTTTTGTGGGTGAAAAGACAATAATGCCCTTATTTTATTTTTTTAGAAGAGCATTTACAAGAAAAATAAGAGCATTCATAAAATAAATAGAGTTACAAGACAAATAAAGGGATTTGAAAGAACCTAAGAAATTAAAAATATTTTGCCCATTTACAAGACAAATAAATATATTTTGAAGATAAATAAAGGGATTCAAAAAAAACTTAGAGGGTTAAATACAGTTTTACCATTTACAAGACAAATATAAACATTTAGAAGACAAATAAAGATATTTACAAGATAAATAAAGGGATTCAGAAGAACCAAGAGAGTTAAAAATATTTTAGCCATTTACAATACAAATAAAAAAATTCACAAGACAAATATAGATATTTACTAGAAAAATAAGGGGATTCAAAAAAATCTAGAATAGACAAATATAAAAAGTTACAAGACAAATATGAATATTTAATTATAAGACATATAAGTAAGGGCATTGTGGTTTTTTCACCAACAAAAATTAATTTCATTTTGACCATAGAGGTACAGTGAAGTTTCAAAAAATTTTAGGAGTTCGTTGAAATTAATTTACTACAGAAAGGCTAAATGAAATTTTCCCTAGATTTTTTCAAATTTGCAGGACTTCTTTATAAGTAAGTCCTTTATTTGGAATTTATAACAAATTCTTAATGAATATTTTCTTGAAAAAAAATGATAGAAAAATACTATTTGAACTTTAAAATTATGTTGATAACAACAGTAATGTGACTAACAAGAACAATAAAGTAATTGATAACTTGTTTTGTTAGAAAATTACTTATTTAGGATTTTGAAGTTTAGGTGGTATTTTTTTAGGATTTTCTTTATTTTCTTTTTTTGATTGCCCCAAAAAATAATAAATAAAAGCTAACCAAAATTATATGAAAATCTAATAATTTAATTTAAAATGCAATAAATTAAAGGGGAAATGACAACATCCCAATTAAGAAAAATAATATTAGAAAAATATCATAACTTGTTAATAATAGCTCATCACTTGTGAATGATTATTTCTTTACTTGTTATTGATAAGCTATGAGACTTTTCTGATATTATTTTTTAATTGGTATATTGGTGTGATTTTCCTAAAATTAAAGGGCAATACCTATAAATTATCATTTGAAATCTGTAATTTCGAAAAGCTGAGTCCAGTACAACATTGCAAATCCATATCGATCTCATGACCAAATAGGGATTTTTTTTTTTTTTGACAAAATGATCGAATATCATAAATTTGAAATTCCAAAAAGTTGAGTTCAATATACAAAATTGGAATTTTTTATCAATATTTTCACAAATAAATAATTATTTTAATTATAAAATAAGTTATTATAATTTTAAATAAAACTATATTTATAATAATTAAAATAATATTTTATAACTAAAAACATATTATTATAAAATTAATCTAAAAAAAAGTCACTATTGAACAACAATCTTTCATACATAATAGAATTTGTTGCCAGATCTTTCAGGGACGAATTTTTCATTTTTCTGGTGGAGGTTCAGAATAAAAGTTGGAAACTGGTCTTAACTCAAAATGAGGCTCATGATCTGCATTGCTTCTATTCAATATTTGTATTTGATTGCTTTTGATTGATGCAGGAAGTGTAGTGGTTTGGATTTTCAACTAGCTTGATGAACATAAACCTAGCTGCACCTAAACAAATTTTAGAGTTGTTGAAAAGGCAAGAGAGTGAGGATTCTGCGTTGAGGAAGAAGTAGAAATACTGTGTGTTGTGAAGATATCTGTGAGGTCTCTGCATAGAAGAAGACATTTGAAGTGAATGAAACACTGTGTAAAGCTATGCCATGTATTGTGTATTGGAAATATTATGTCCTTTTTTTACGAGTTATATTTATTGGGGGCAGTTTGTTATATGTAATGGAATATTGATTACCATTGTTATGATGTATGTAATATAGTATTAGTAAAGAAATACTTTCTTTCCATTTAGAGCATGGTTAAACTTGCAATATTGCTTTAACTGTATACATGGTGTCAAATTTTCTGTACTGTGCACATGTCCCTGTACAGTCTCACAGCATAACTTGCAGGTACTACTATAGCCCAAATCCATGCTCATTGTTGCCATATTTACTGTTGTTTTACATTTATTAAGACAGAACGACGATGCTGCCAAAATAAGTTTCAAACAAATACTGGTTGTTGTCATATAGCCCATGTGCACACAAACTTAATTGTTGTGACGTTCTTTGCAGCTGTAAAGTTCTTGGCTGCTACGAAGTTCTTGTTGATGTGGAGTCATTTGTTGTTGTGACATTCTTTGCTAACATAGGAGTCACCGACATACTGATATAAAAAGTCTGTCTATTTCAAATCTGCTTAAGCTTTTTTTTCCATACAAGATGAAAGTTAAAAGGCAAGAAAACAAAAGTGAGAAAACAAAGCAGCAACAGCATCAGAGTTTGGCATAGGGTTCTAAGATCCGAAAGAGACTGGAGCCTCAGCTTAGGATCTTTGATGTCAATCTTATTGAATTGACCAGCGCCTAGTGAGCGCAGTGGTACGCCATCGTAGTATGGCTCCTACCAGGGTGGGTTTGATCCCTGGTACGTCCGCAAGCAATGCGTTGCTTGCTTAATCCAAAATCTTATTGAATTGATAAAAAGAATGAAACAAAATATCATGCAAATCCATTATGCCCTCTCCTCTGATTTGAATATTAGTCGAGGGGGAAAAACCAAAATATATCTTTAAAGGGAATCATTGGACTCCATAGGTGATAGCAATGCATGATGTCCTCTTCTAGCTAACTTCTTCTCAGTAATGCTTCCTATTTTTGACGCAGCAGAGATAGAAATACAAGAAGAGAATGAGAATGAATTCAGAGAGCGTAAATGGCGCTCCTTCAGTGTATCATATATATAGCCATGAATACATCATTCTAGAATAACGAATTACATCAGAGAGAATATAACAGAACCTATAGCTGCAGGACATGTGTACTGTACAATTGCATTCCTGCAGATTCTCAATATCCTAACGGTTTACACCAAATACAACTGCTAAATCCTAATCATAATTATATGAATCTGATTTACATTCTAACAACAGAGGTTGGATAGGCTCAGAAGGAAAGAGGACACCAGATGGAGGAGGAGCTGAACAAAGCCGCCAATGACGCCAACACTAAAAAGAACAGAATTTGGGAGCTGGTAAGTAGGTATGCATAGAAAATGTGTTAAATAGATATTTCTCGTCAGTCCATTATTTGAGGAATCACAGGCAGCCCGCGCAACGCTTCAAATGTGTTGAGATCTTCCCCTTTCGGGTCAGCCAAGCTTCTTCTTATGCTGCTTCAGACCACGTCGTCTTGTGGGTGTGCGTGAGCCATCTTCATCTTCAACCTTGACTCCTTCAACTCTGTTCTTCAGTGCTCTGTTTGTGTCGGTACGTTCGAAAACTTCTCTCCTTCAACTCTGAACTTATATACGGTTTCTGACTAGCTTTCTTTGTTAAGCAATTAAGGATGGAAACTAAATCAACTATTAGGATTGGTGAGATTGTGCCTGGATTTGAAGGATGATACTAATGCTTTTGAGGATTGTTTACAGTAATTGCCATTTAAATGCTACTATTTTTAAAAGAATAAAAAAAATTGAACCGTTATATTTCGTACATCTCGTGAACTGAAAGGCTATTTTAAACTAATATTTGCTAGCTATACATGTATTGTCCAAATTAATATTATTCTGTTCATTACTACACAGGTTATTCTGTATGATTTTATTTGTATGGCACTCACAAAAGTAAGTTATTTTATTTGCAATTTCTTAATAATAAGGCTTGTTGAAATCATGAAAATAAACCTATTTATACTCTTTTTGGTATTTTAAGAAAATAAAGAAGAAATATTTAAATTGAAAGTGAAGATATGAATGATAGATGTTTTTGATAATGATGGAAGTGGTTATCCTTAAAGAGTATATTAGTTAAAATTTCATTAAGTCTTAAAAACAACTTCAAGATAACACTTAAGTCCAATCTTTCTAATTAATAGTAGCTTAGACATGCATATCTAATTACTACCTCTTAAAATATATATTGTTTAAAACCAATTGTATAACTAAAATTGGGGTGATACAAATTATTCTTCTCAATTAGAATGTCGTAACGAACCATTCCAAAACTAAAATCAATTTTGATTACCAATTATAAACATAATATTGCAAGCATAATTTTATCAAATCACATTGAAAGACAAATATAAATTTGAAAATCAAATTACATCCTGCAATTAAAACTTCGATCCACATAGAACAGTATAACTACAATCCAATTCTCACAACTACAATGATAAACCTAAACAATGAAATCAATACAGTCTAAGCCTAAGATTGAATTATAGAACTCCCCAATTGAAGCACATGTGAGTTCAAGCCATCTGTAAATCATTTACAAGAGTACAAAATTGCCTAGCCACTCATGAAAATAACTTCAAGAAACATAATCCACTCCCTGATTCAAAAACCAAGACATAAAATCACTGATGAAAATGACAAATTAGCACTAAGGAAGCTTGGTCCATAAATCAAAGAAATTAAAGACATGGCTGACTATGCATCCAGAAGCAGAGGAGTGGAGGTCGAGATGAAGATGATATGGTGAAGAAGATGAACGTCCAAAGTGAAGTACACCCCTGTTCACTCTTGCGCTGCTCGATCTGGTTCTTTCGGGTCTGTCTTCGCGGCGTTGCTCCTCTGTGTTCTCTGGTCTATGTTCGTGGCATTGCCCTTGAGCTCCGTGATGCAGAAGGAAGGTCGAAGATGGTGGTGTGAGAGGAAGGTGATGGTGGGAAGTCTTCGACGGTGGTGGTAGTCTCCGTCTCGTTCCCTCTCAAGCTCTCGTGTCTCTCGTTTTCTCAGTCCGCGGCGCCACACTCTGTTTCTTCAACTTTGTCGTATCTTACTGCTGGCAGATGACCCCCTGGGGACTTAAGTACAAAGGTACAAAAGCTCGTGGTGGGGACTAAAGTGAACATTTTTCAAATTCTTGTGGGGCTGAGCTGGAATTTCTAAAATACCTTGGTCCTTTTCTGGTCTTTTTTCTTCACAGACTTGCAATTTTATAAGAATTCAAGGGAGCTTTCTATAATTTCTCCAGTTCTCATAATATTAATTTTGACCTTCAAAATCTCAAAATTTCTTATGCATATATAATGCAAGATTAAACAAAAGTAGCTTCAAAAGTTTAAGAAATCATTTGCATTAGTAATTAACAAATTATGATCATTTAATTCCTAATTACACTTAAACCAATACAAATGTCCCTAACTCAAATCAAATTAGTGTTTAATCAAGTAATGGTTTCTCAAGAAATGTATTCAAAAATCTCAATTTCATTATGAAAAAGACTATAAAAATATGGTTCAAGTAGTTACCTCTGTTTCAGCAATGCTTATCCACCTTTTACTTGGTTTATTTCTAATTTTCTATTGCCAAAAACATAATATATTCTAATTACTCATACACTAAATCTTTATCCGCGTGTCATTTTGGGTTTATAAATAAACTCCATAATTACATATAACTTAACAATATACTCTACTTTTGAGTCTGCCAAATAAATCAAACCCATGGAATTAGAAACTATGGATTCCCCAAGATTAGTCACTAGAACGATAGGATTCCCTAAAACAAAGACTTGTTAACAAGTGATCCAAATTCTTACCTCTCAAATTATATTAGTACAAGCTAAGCCTTCCATTTTGATATTCTAGTTCCTTCGCTTATTGAATTCAAGCCTTACATACAAAAAATCATTCGCTGTCATTCTTATGTCTTTAAATAAAGGGTTAAGTTATAAAAAATATACCTATAAGGTTTTTTTTTTTTTTACCAAAGTACATCCATCACATATATTTTTTATTGGAGGTACAAAAATACACACAAACATTTAATATGGAAGTAAAAATGTTAGGACAATTAAATATAACATCACATCCTTACATATGTATATGTAAAAATAGCATCGGCACCGCCAAAAAAATAATGGAGGGAGGTTAAATCTAGCTATCCTGACATTTTTTTACTCTAATTTTAATTGTTTATTGTTTTTTTATAGTAAAAGTTCGTAGTATTTTTATACCTTAACTTTAAATAAATTTTAGGTAAATGAATTTTGCAATAAGAAATTTATGAGCTATCTTCCTTTGTAATAATAAGAGAACAAGAGAAGTGGACTGGTGACGTGACAATACTACTTCATGGAAATTCCACTACATAATTCAGATCTGTTTATTTTCCCCAATCTCCCGGACATGCTAACAAATGTCATCCGTCAAAAATCAAATACTTCTTATTGACAAAGCACTTGACCCTCTCACTCTCACTCTCACTCTCACTCTCTCGCCGAGTTGGCCGCACAAACCAAAATCTTCTCAAAATGAGAGAGAAAGAGGGTGAGCGAGAGCGAAATGGATTCGGATCATCAAGCTAAGGGAAGCTTTTTATTGGTGGGATATGATAGAGGATAAGTTTAAGGATCATTTCAGAAACTCAAAGATTGAATGGTTTTATTGTTCTCTTGCAAATGGGCATTCAAATCATCATCAAGCTCATGTTTGGGAGGATTGATCTTAATCTTATAAGGGAATAGCGTAGTAAGCCTTTTATCAACTTTTGACAAATCATCTTCCGATTATTCTTGTTTGATATATATCTGGGAACCAAGCATATAAACTGGCCCTAAAAACCAAGCATATTATCAAATTTATTGCTCTCTTGACATGAAAAGAAATATTTTAAAGATAAAACGAGTCATATTTTTGGAAATATTAATGTTCGTTATTTGCATAGTTATTATGAGACACAATATTAATAAATTACATGATGTGATGGGATGCTCTCTCATCATTTTAATTAGAGAGGCATTATGATTTTTAACGATATTTATAAATATCTAATGAAGTCTTTTAATTTGACCTTATTAGAGATTTGTTAAAAGTGCAGACTCCAATTTAGATTTAAGCAATGATTTCAATGGGATTTTGCCTTTTGGAAAAATAAGATTTATTTCAAAATAAATTTCTTTAGTTTGGCAAAATTAGCCATGGAAATTCCATGAATAATTAGCCACAGAATTTTTGCAAGGAAAATTTCATGGGAAAAAAATTATTATATATTTTAATAAATTTTATGTAAAAAATAATATTATAATATTATTTATTAATTCATTTTAATTAAAAATAAATTATTATTTATTAAAATTATATTGATAATTTTACAATCAAATAATATTTATAAAATTAAAAAATTAGTTATTAATATTATATTTTTAGCTATTGAAATTATATTTATAATTTTAAATTATTGGTTATTAATTAATGTTAATTAAAAATAAAATTCAATTCCAAAAAATTGCCACAATAAAATACTGAATTTTCGAAGTTCACAATTTTTGACAGATTTGTGATGGAACAGTTTTCCGACGAATTCATTCCCTTGCTAATACATGCATGAAAAGTCAGTTTTTCACAGAATTTTAATTCCGTGGCAAATTTTCCATAGAATTTATTTGTGACTGTCACTAAATTTTTTTTTTTATTTTAAAATGCCACATGGACCTTCTCATGAGAAACCATGTATGACGTCCATAGAAGACCACCTCATCGCCAACTTGTCATCTTCGGTAACCACATCCAATAATCGACAAAAAATGAAGGCGCCAAAAGAAAGTGGGTTTTGGCGGGGGAGCGACACAGTTGGTAGTGCATGCAATGTACAGAAGTCCTAAATCTGCCAACAAATTCAACCAAGACGATCATCAACCTCAAGATCCTCTCATCTCATCTCCATATATAAATGTTTAAATCAAAATGCTTCTTAATTCCAATCTCAAACTTTCCTTTACGAAATATCTACTGTTAGTTTCGAGTTTTGTGCAATTTGAATGGGCCCAGATGTTTAATTATGGGCAGGTATATTTTTATTTTAAATTTGCTCATACTAATAATAATAATAATTAAAAAAGAGAAAGGGCCTTACTTGTGATGATTATTCGGAGACTACAACATTTACTTAATTTCGTGCTTTATATAATTCCAACATCATTACCATTAATTGGATAAAAAAAAGTAGTAGTAGTATTGAGTAATTTATAATCCCAATGAACAAACTTAGGTAAGGTTAGTAGACTTACATTAGTGATATATGGTACAGCACTATCTATTTTCATGACATAGATAGTGAACGTCTTTATAAGAGATATTTAATGCCAGCACACGCTTCCTTCTAGAGGGCGGATAATTAATGCGCGTTCGATTACTTCATTTATTTCACAATATACCAGTATTGGGCATATGTTGGATATTTGTACAGGACACCGTGACACAATTGGATTTTGTTTGAATACTACAATTATAGGGTGATAAAGAGTGATCTCGATCGGGTCATTCTTAATTTTCAAGAGTTTAATGAAAAAGGAAAGAAAAACGACAATGAAATACACTCACTTATAAATTAATTTGTTTCTAAAATTATTCTAAAATATGAATACTTTCACCCCCACCTGTTGAAAAATCTACACTATGGTTCATATAACACTTCATGCTCTTGTAATACCCTAATTTTCATAATACATGTAAATATTATATTTTGAATATGTGGTCTCAAAATTTGTGTAAATTATTAATTTAAGTTTAGGCAATTTTCCTTTGGAATTAATTAACAAAGGGTTAATTATGAGACATGATTTAAGAGAGTATGTTGTCTCTAAATTTTAATTGATTTATTATCATTTTAGGGAAATATCTAGTTTAATTGTTATTCATTAACAATTATCCTTAACAAAATAAGTTTGCACTAATTGAGATTAGTTGCATAATTCTTCAAGATGATTAGAGACAAATTAAAAGTATCAAATGAGGGCTAATTATGTTTGAAAATAACTAAGCCAAAGAGAATGAAATAATATCTCAAGTAATTAAGCCTAAGATATTTGTAATAAAGAGGAGATTAATCACATGATTAGTGTTAATTAATCCAAATCTATGTGAATTTGGTAGAACCAATAGGAGGCTAGAATAATTGATCATTAGAGATAAAAGAAACACAAATTGAAGTGCCAAGAAGGGGGCCATGTTTTTGGAGAGGAAGGAAGAAATTAATTAATAAGCTCATGGAGTATTTAATTGATTAAAACATCCATTAGTTGAATGAATGAGGGAGAGCCACGTGAGGAGGGATGTAATTGAGCGATTGTGTGTGTGAAAATGTGTATACGTGTATGTGTGTGTGTACTTTCCGGAAAAAAAAGAGGAGGAGGAGAATGGATTAAGTTGGTGGGTAATTTTGTGTTTGTAAGTGTGTATGCGTGTATATGTGTGTGTGGGTGTAAATGTGTAGATGTGTATGTGTGCTGGTGGTAGCATTTGTGAAGGGAAAATACCACTTGTGTCCTAAATTTTCCCCTATAAATAGAGGGCTTAGGACTTTCATAAATTCTCACACCAAAACTCAACCAAATAGGTGAGTTCTTAGAGAGCAAGAGTAGAGAGAAAGAGAGTAGGAAGCTAGAAGGAGGAAGAGGTTCTTCAAAGGTAAGTTTTCTTGTTCTTGAAGTTCTAGTTTAAATTCATAGTTATTTATACTTTGATCTTAAATATTCAAGAGCAATTTTGTTTACATGTTTTTATGGTTAAAAATGGTTTTATTTCGAAAATTATATGAAAAATATGATATGATATAGCAAAATTCTTGAAGATCGAAGATCAAAGTAGTGAATTTCTGGCGAAATGTTCGGTTAGAAGTTTCCCAGAGTCAGCAATGAAAAGACTATGATTTTATGTAGAAGATGGGATTATTAAATTCTGAAAATTTTCATGGTTAAAGTACACACATAGGGATTTTCAAATATACCTAAAATGTAACATTCTGAGTTTTGTGCTAGGAGATAAAAATTCACAAAGAAAGGCTACGTTTTTTGGGTAAGAATCTGGGCAAAGGCTAAAAACGTAAAAACTGGGAATGATATGGTTGGACTGGGTTACATCCTAAGGGTTCCAGGGAATTTGACGGATCCTCATTTCGATTTTTCTAGAATTAGTTATGATTTTTCAAAGTTACCAAAAAATCTGCACAGAAAATACTGCACTATGTTTTTGAATAAATGTAAGGGTAGAATTGTAAATAACAAATCCACCAAGGGTAGATGGGTAAATAGAGGTGAAAATATCTCTTAGGATATTATTTTAAGTGATATGGTGATATGTTAGGATATTTGGGAAGTCCAGAGCCGGATTCAAAGGTCGGACATTTGACGATTATCCGGTGAAAGGTACGTTCGCGTACTAGTAACACTAACTCTAATGGTTATTATATGCATATATGTGCTATATGTATGGTATGCTTATATGAGGTAGTTGATAGCTCTGTGATATGTTCATGTACTGTTGTTGTGATTATTCTTGCTAGGTATTGGGATACGCTTGCTTGGTGTGAAATGCTTGCTAGGTGTGAAACGTATGCTAGGTGTGACATATCTGCCAAGGGGCTTATGTGCCAGGGATACATTTGTCTGAGTGCTCATGTACTGTTTATGTTGTGAATATCCGTAATCCATATATCGCATATATAAATATGAGGTTAACCGTTACCTGAGGTCCAATAGGCATTGGACCTCAGTCATAATGAATAGTTTAGGAAAGAAATCAGGATAGAAAAGGTACCGGTAGATGGAGCCGTGAGAAGGCACTAATGGATGGAGCTAGGAAGAGACCTATGTTAAAGCCAATGCCGGAAGAGCGTCCTCAAAGTATTCATTCTGGCATGATATAACGAGGTTATCTTAAACAGTTTGGTGTCGAAGGTAGGGCTAGTCTATGTGGGTCAGTCAATAAGTCGCCGTGAACTCGATGAGACTCCCATGATAGACACCTACTTGGCCAAATTATTTGATTAACTGAGTTAGGATCATTGCCCTAAGTCTAGCTACGGCTTGGTTGAATATTGTATAATTACATGTAAGATTTGTAATTATACAAAGCTCTACATATTGTATCACATAGATATTCCTTCGGGAAATTTTTAATAAATCAGCTTATGTCAGGGCATCATCACATGTCTGGGCATTTTATATCAGATACTCATTGTCCGAATATTAGTGCACGCTATCCGTTTCCGCATTACTCGAAACTGTAGCACCTCAAACTTTGTTGATTTTCCTAAATCTAAGTGTCAACCAACACATTTTTCAGGCATGGAATTTGGGGTGTTACAGCTGTCACCCTCACCTTCATGTAATGTATGTCAATGTTGTATATGATATAAGACCGTTTTACACTCTCTTTTTGTGAAGATTTTTTTTTTAGAAAAAATAAAATATTCATGGAGGAAATTTTAGACTTATTTTATTTTGGGGTTGCAATCAAGTAAGTCATATCTAACATAATCTTCTAACTGAACACATCTGTACCTGTCATATCTACCCTTAGTTTACAATATGCTAGCGCGTAATGTCCTTTTGGGTTGCAGCATCTTGATATATTCTTTCCTTTGGCAGGTGTATGTTATTGGGTAATCGTTTAAGGGGCTTGGAGATAGGGGCAAACCTAGAAATTGTAATCAAGCGGGGTGAAAATTACAGAATAGAACCCAAATATTTATGAAACTATATTTAAACCTCATAAACATTTCAATATTTTCATTTTAGTCCCCATGTACGTTTACATGGACGGATTAAAGTGAAAATCATGAAATTTTTATAAGCTGAAAGGTAATTCTCTAAAAATTTGCATTCTATTTTATAATTTTAGGGGGTGGGGCCACCCCTAGCCCCCCTAATTCTTCCCCTGCTTGGAGAATAGATTGCCTCTAAGCTGTGTTGTTGAACTGTTATAGAGAAGGTAAAAGCATGCTATGTTGTTTAACACCGATTTGGTCGATAGATTTGATTAACTGTGTTGAGTTTCAAGTTATAAGTCTAGTTAAAGCTTGATTTAGTAGAGTTTAAGATTGTATAGTTATTATGTTGTAATTATATAAGCTCTGAATAATTGTATCACATATGTATCCCTAAGAGGAATTGATTTAACCCGTATATGCCTAGTCATATATATTATATCAGTTACTCATTATTCAAATGTTAATGCATGCTCTCTGTTCCATTTTACTCTGATTTGTTAACACCGTCAATTATGTTGATATTCCTAATACTCTGTGTCAACGGACATAACAAATAATATGAAATTTGGGGTGTTACAGTTATGCCATTAGACTGTTATAGAGAAGGTAAAAGCATGTATATTGTTTTCCTTCCTCCTCAAAATTTCTATTATAACATTAATATTCTTCAATGGAAAAAATGGGTATATAATTGCTGGTCTTCCTTGGTTTCACTACTCATATCTTGATTTACAATGATGGACGCCGTTTCCCAAACAAGGGGAGGAAATATCTTCCATTTCCCTTCCTTCTCCTTATTTCCAAACTCCTTGCATCTCTTTCCTTTCTTTCTCCTCCAAATTTCCAAACAAAGCCTAAGAGTTTAGTTACCCATATTGGCTGAATGAAGTAGAGCCCCTGCCATATCTATTTGTGAAATTTCCCATGGTGCACCAAAGATGTTTCATAAATTAAATATTGTCAATAATTTCTTAATAGCTATATGGTATGATACACCTCATTTTTCTCACGTGTTTCTGATGTCCATCCTTACGATATACATATTCTCACATTAAAGAGCTACTTCCTCTGGTCCTAATTATAAGATAGCATTTGAAAGTTAGTTTTGGTCCTAATTATAAGAAAAAATTTAAATTTTTGTCAATTTCTTCCTAAAACACCCTTGTTTTATTCTCTCAAGTGTGTTTAGTTTTTTGTTATAGAATTTTCTAGTCAATAAAACTCTTAAATTGTTGGATTTTAATTTGTTTATCAATGAGTTAACGTTAATTTACCAACACACACACACACACACTTATTTATATATGTACACACACACATGTATAGACATACACACGCATTATATGTGTGTGTGTCTATATATGTGTGTGTACATACTCATACACTTATGTGTGTGTGTGTGTTTGTGTATTTATGTATATGTGTGTGGATGTGTATATACATGTGTGTGGGGGGATGTGGGGGTTTGTATTTGTGTGTGTGTGGGGGGGTGTATATGTTTTTTTTGGGGGGGTTGTAGATATATGTGTGTGTGCATACTATACATACATGCATATGTGTGTACACACACATATATGTATATATACCAAGATCATCATTTAAATTAAAAGGCATGGAAAGGAGGATTTTAGGTTGGAGAGGTATGTTAATGTCATTGAAAATTTATATAGGGGCATTTTAGGAAAATGAGTGAAATTAACTAATTTAACTCCCCTCTTTAATCCCCTAAAATCGATTAAATATGTCTTATAATTAGGACTGGAGGAAGTATTTGATATAGTTCTATTCTTATTAATCTTTAGGACAAACTTATGTCAAATTCATTAGTACTATTGGGTTCATTGTTCCAATCAGATTCTTGTGTCCTATTTTTTTACCGGACGTAATGATTCTACAAAATTTGATCGAGGTTTTTTCCTAATCTATATGCTTTGGATGTATGTTAGTGGCCCTCACAAAAACACGAAAGATCTACCTAGATTTTGAATTAGTTAATTGCATATCAGTTTGAGTATAAGTAGACATGTCATATAATAAATGGGGAATAATTGTCCACTTATTTCTCTCCCCAACTTACCATTAATTATCACGGTTTTTTTTTTCAGTTTATAAAATAAATTTATTTCGTTTTTTAGTGTTTGGTTCAAATTTTATAAAATTAATTTGGTTTTAACTGAATAATTGAAATTTAACCAAAAAAAAAAAATTCCCTACGATGGACCTATCTAGTAGGCGAGATATGGAAACCCAACACTGGCTTTTTTCCTATAGTGCCCCTTTTTAGGAAACTATTTACCAAAATGCCCCTACTTTGAAATTTTTTCCCATTATGCCCTCCTCTGGAAACATATTCCCAATATACCCCCCTTTAGTCGACTAAACAAGTGGTTTAGTCGACTAAATTATGGGGGTGGGCGTTAAAAAGCCCACACCCGACATTTAGTTGACTAAACAAATTTGTTTAGTCGACTAAATTTCGACGGTGAGGGTTTTTAAACACCCCAAACCACAGCGACATGAACCCTAATAGTGTAAAAACCTATCCAAACCTCTTCCCCCTCTCTTTTTCGTCAAAGCCTTGCTGAATCTATTGGTGGGTTGTGTAGGAAACTTCAATCTAGTGGAATTTGTGTTGATATCGGTATGTTTTCATCTCCATTTAAGATTTCCGTCGTCATTTATGTGTTTATGCGAACCCCCATTTGCGTTTTTGCATTTTGTGATTTGATTGAGTTGTTTTGTTGTGTCTTTGCTTGATTTGAGTATTTCATTCCTATTTATGGAGGAAAATGATGAATATACATGTGAAAGTGAAAAGATTTACATTGGTTGAGTGGTTTTTATTTTTTTGAAGAATATCACTTCGTTTTTCATAAATTTTTTTATTTGGTCAGCTAAAACCCTCCATTTTGCAGCTAAAATTCTGATGTCAAAGATGAGTTCAAGTTCAAACCCTTATATGACTATAATCTACCACAGTGGGAGGTATTTTGATGGTCCCGATGGTGTTCAATTTGAAGGGAAAATGAAAATGATGAAAATCAAACGGGATACTACATACAACGAGCTGAAAGAAAGAATTTACCAAAAATTGGGACTACATGGCAGCCAATGCATTCATTGGTTAATTGCCAAAGTGGAGACTGTAATGGGTAAGGATAATGTATACTACATTAGTACCGATGTATGTGATGATGAAGATGTAGATTGTGTCATAGATGCATTTGCTAATCGGAGAGTACAAAATTTTATTGAGATATATGTTGAAATTGAATCTGGCGAATCATCATCTATACCTATGCATCCAAGATCCCCATAGTATTTTGGTGAAGAAGATAGACATGTTGGTGTATCTGCACCTTCACAAGTGTTAAGTTAGGTAACATTGATGGAAGATGAGGAAGATGAGAATATGCACAGCGATGAGGAGGACGAATTTGAGAGGTTTATTCCACTAGGTGACAGCTCAGATACCGATGTGGAGGGTGATTTTGATTCTTGCCCGAACCTAGTAAACCCAGGGACTGCAACAATGCCACCACTTCGTATTGACCCAATTAGTAGTGGTAATTTAGTAAACTTGAATTTGTGGTTGTTTTTGTAATGTTTATTTACTGGTTCTGACAGAAAATTCATATTGACAGATGTTGGACCTGATAGTGAGCCGTTTTGGACCGAAAGCCTGCACTATCCTCAAATTAGTACGGTTGACTGTGACGATGAATTAGAGATGTTGTATGGTGATGATGACAGGCAAGGTGGATGGCAGTTAGACGATCCATTATATGTGTATCAGTAGTTTCCTTCTAAGTCTGAGATGCATCATGCCGTGAAATTGTATTGCATGAAGACTCATCGTTCAGCCAAAGTTGAAAAAAGTGATGAACGGAGGTTTGTGATGAAGTGTCGAAATCATGCTGACGGTTGTCCCTGGTATATGAGGGCAATGACATGCAAGAATGGAAATTGTTGGGTGGTCCGTAAGTGGGTTAGCGATCACACCTGCCTGAACCAGAGTCTTACCCGGGATCATGGACAACTGGATTCAAATGTCATATGTGCAGGCATTATCAGTATGTTTCGTATTTTTGTTGCTTTCTACTTCTGTTTGTTTATTGACAAAATTGGTGTCCCCATCAAACTGGTATCTATCACTAGCATCAAAATCAAATCCAAGAAGATCCGTCCACATGTCAGCCGTCACCAGAATGTCAACCCCGCAGACATGAGATTGCAGATCACCATGAATGTAGATCATGTTATGGTAGAAAGCTCTCACTATAACCTCTGAATAGGGACAACTCATCTCCGCCAGCCCTCCCAAATGCGAAGTTCCCAACAACGACACAATGTCAAGGCCCTCACGTGTAAAGAATGTCATGTCTAATGACTTCGGCTTAATGATGGGTCTGGAAAAAAAATCCCTCATGAATCGTTCATGCTCTGCTTCATTATTTTCAAACAAATATCCAAACGGGAGGTCAACAACGGGCTCAGGCTCAGGTTCCGGTGCATGCTGTTGCTTAGAAGAGGATGCCCTACGCGATGCTTGGTGCTTGATCCGTCTCCCACGCACATTGCCGGTGTCAGCAGGAGCTTGTCTACGACGCATGATGAGAACAAAGACCTACAAAGGGACGTTACAATCAATCAGGAAACAAGAAACATTCATCATTCTCAATTTCACATTTACATTCATTATTTTCACTAACAAACACTTTCAACATAAACAAGAAATACTCATAAATGCAAAAAAATTCGCATAAACGCAAAAAAATTATCATAAACATGTACATTCATCGTTTTCCCCCATAAATATTAATTAAAAACTCAAATCAATCATACATACACAACAAAACCACCAATTCTTGATGAAAAACGAAGATAAATTCATCCAAAAATAAAAAAATTCGCATAAACGCAAAAAATTATCATAAACATGTACATTCATCGTTTTCCTCCATAAATATCAATGAAAAACTCAAATCAATCATACATACACAACAAAACCACCAATTCTTGATGAAAAACGAAGATAAATTCGTCCAAAAATAAAAAAATTCGCATAAACGCAAAAAAATTATCATAAACATATACATTCATCGTTTTCCTCCATAAATATCAATGAAAAACTCAAATCAATCATATATACACAACAAAACCATCAAATCTAAGCACAAAACAGTAAAACACAAATCGGGTTTGCAATAACACAATGTCGACGGTGGAATTCCGAAAATGGGACGAAAACATACCGAAATTGATGCAAATGCAAGTTGATTAAAGTTCTCTTCGCAACCCACCAACAGATTCAGAGAGATTTTGGCAAAAAAGAGATGGGGGAGGGGTTTGGGGAGGAGATCTAGTCGATTAGCGGCGTTTGGGGTGTTTAAAAACCCCCACCATCGAAATTTAGTCGACTAAAGCAAGTGGTTTAGTCGACTAAATGTCGGGTGTGAGCTTTTTAACGCCCACCCCCGTAATTTAGTCGACTAAACTACTTGGTTTAGTCGACTAAATTTCGAGGGGATTCAAAAAATTTGAACCCCTCGAAATTTAGTCGGCTAAACCCCTGGTTTAGTTGACTAAAGGGGGTAGATTGAGAATATGTTTTCAGAGAAGGGCATAATGAAAAATAGTTTTAAAATAGGGGCATTTTAGTAAATAGTTTCCTAAAATGGGGCATTATGGGAAAAAAACCCCTAGACTCGCTTACTCCCTTGTGCCTTAATCCAGTCACTGCTTCTCAGTCCTCTCTTTTCAGTCTCATTTCAACTTTTCCCTCTCTCAAAACCCGCCTCTCGCATTCTCAGTCTCTCAGAACGTCTCCTATTGTCGGACTCTGCAGATCCACTCTCACAGCGTCGCCAAACTTTGCAGATCCTTCACTTCCCAGACTCTACGCTCACCAGATCCAGTCTCAGCGTCGTCTCTCACTTGGTGAGTTGTTTCTCATATTTTCAGTGTTTCCAAGCACTAAAAAATGTGATTCTGAAATAGTGTTTTTTCTCCTGTGATTCTAAAAAAAAAAAATATTAGCAGTAGATTCTGTGATCCTGAGTTTTTCGCCAGACTCTGTGATTTTTTAGTTTTTTAGTGCTCCCTGTCAGTAGATTCTGTGATTCTGAAATAGCATTTCTCTCATGTCAGTATTTCTTGCTCCCTGGTCCGATTATTTAGTGTTCCCTTGCCTCACTCAAGTTTTTCATTTAATTGATCATCCAGATTGCTTTCACTTGTGTGGTATTTTTGTGTCTCCTCTTCGCTTAAGTGGGCCAATCTACTTACATGATGAAGTACCCTAATTCTTAATCAAGAGTATTTTATGCTTATGTTCCTGGTGATTTGTCGTAGATAATTGTTTATGCCTGTAAATATAATTCGTTGTACTTCAAACTCCTATTTTCGAAGATATTTGCTCTGTGTTAGTGTGTTATAATCGTTTTTGTATCTTATGTTTTTGTTTCTTCATACAGGAAGCCTTCTCTGGCGAGTGTTTGAATCTTTGTGATAGCCTCACTCGCTGCTATGATTGCCAGCCAAACAATGATATCTGCTACATTCTCATGCGTGAAGCAAGCTAAGGCTTTGGGCTGCTTCCCAAGGCTTAAGATAATCCACACCTCAAAAAAGCAAATGGGTCAAGTTGGGGAGTCAAGGTACAACAAGAACAACATTATTTTTAACTTGGACGATTCTGAAATCAGCTAACTGGTTATGTGCCATTTAGAGGCTTCTGAAGTTGGGTTCAAAGACTAGTTTATTCCTCATCTGTCTTTTTGTTTTGTATATTTGGAAGTCAAAACTTGTTTATCTTCCCATGTCTGCAAGTACATATGTATTTATATGCTTTTTTTTGTCTGTTTATCACTGATTCACTGCTATTATTAATTTCCTTTGGGGAAACGCTTTCTTCATTCGTTATTTTATTTTTTGCACGTCTTTTCCCTTGTATTCCTGATCTTGTGAGACATGCATTTTAATGCAGACCGTGGACAATGATCTTGCATTGAAAATAATCAAATATATATTAAAACCAGAGCCACACTAAAAGTTGCTGCTGCTTTTGCTGAAAGGAAAGAATTTGACAGGATTTCTGATATATTCAAAGCTATTTTGTAACTTAATATAGTTGCGTTTTCTAATAAGAAATAATGCTTATAATTTTATCTGAGTATTACTGATGGATCTTGAATCCACAAAGGTAACCAGATCATTCAAGAACAAAGAATCTAAGTCCTTGACCAGAATACTTGAACATTCATATATTCATTCATGTGTTTCAACGTTGTATTACATGAGTAATATAGGCAGAGTTTACATAGGATAAGGTAACTGCCAATAACTTCCTAAGGATAAGATATACTTAACTTCCTAATACATAACTTCCTGTAAACAGAGAAACTGACATAAATTACAGAAATACACAGAGAAACTGACATAAATTACAGAAATACATAATTTTATAATTTAATTTGCTTTATTCATATGCTTCTTTCTTGAATAAACCATAAGAGGGCGTCCTATATTCCTATCAATTACATAGCTTAGTAATCTGTTTTGTTGCAAGTGACTCATGCATTCTTCTTTGTTAATTTGCTGAAGGTTGGATACACACCTGATTACTTGTTCCTTCTTCAAACAATTTTACGGCCAGATCCCCAGGTAACCAGTTTCATAAAATGATGAAATTGCAAATATTTGAAGCTTTTATGTATTAGCATGTTCTGTGAGATTTATTACTTTTGTTTTGCTCTTAATTTCTATTGTAGTGAAACCTACTTAAGTTGTTACCAATCATGAATGTCAGTTAATACTGCAAATTGGACCTTGTGTATGATGTTTACCTATCCATATTATTTTTTATCTTGCTCACCTCCTCTGAAAGTTTTTCCCGTTTTAGAAATTGTGTTAGATTTTTTTTCCCCGTAGAATAATTTTAATCTTGCTTGCTGGCAGGGTGCCGTTAATTTTGCTTTGATGATGTCTCAAATGGACAGAGGTTGCCCAGTTGACTACAACACAATAACAGATCTCTTTGTTCAGGTTCATTTAGAATTTACCTTCATTTTTTTTAAATGGGATTGCTATTATATAATTTGTCGTTTGCTTGAATATGTCCATGTGTATTCAACATTTTTTTGTTCCTTTTCTGAAATTTCGTTGTTTTTAGTTTATTATTTTTTTAAAAACTGCTGGTACTTGAGCCGTATTTGCATCGAAAATCATACATAAGGAATTTAAGGACAGATAATCTTTTGGCAATTAAATAATTTTATTTTTCATTTAACTATAATTCATTAAAATTGGAAGACTTACAAAATACTTTAATACATGGTTAGGTATTGATTTTTTATGATTTTCTTGCCTGGGCTTAGATATTTTCTATCTCCTCTATATTTGAGAACTATATCTACTTGTAAAAGCAATAATCAACTGAGCCTTTTTGTTTGTATTGTATCTTTGTTCCAGAAACGTTGACCATTTTTCATAAATGATATCTTTTATTTCTTTTCAGAGGAATTTAATACGTGAGGCAACTGCGTTTCTGTTGGATGCGTTGAAGCCTAATCTACCCAAACATGGTCATCTTCAAACAAAGGTGCTAGGGTTCCATGTGTCCCTTTTTGAAGAAAAACACGTTAGGAGAAATTAGGAGTGATTATTATTTCTAATCTGTTGTGATTAGGGGAGTTATTACCTTTTATCTGTTGTATGGTAGTTTTGATAGGTTGTTATTTAGGAAAACCTCTATAAATACTTGTATTCTGTTTTAAGGATATTATGGAATATATGATATTCAGAATTATTGTGTTGGCTAGAGTTCATATTCTACTTTATATCGTCTTTCTTTTCCCTTTTCTTATCACAAACCTTTCTAATTCTATCAATTGGTATCAAAGCGGTGAATCCTTGGACCAAAAGATACCATGGTTGATACTCGGAATTCCTCATATGAGGATAATTCCCCATGGCAGCCTTCCCAAGACCCAGAAATACCACCCACTTCCAATCCTCATAACGATCCAGCAGTAATCATGTTGCAACCCCATCTCAAACACCATAAGAAACTGACAATGCTCAATTGGCAGCCATTATGGCACAATTAAGTCATATGACAATAGAAATCAATACATTAGGAAGCAAAAGGCACTCGTATTTGCTCAAGGGGAGTCAAGTCAAATCAACAGGGAAACTTACAACGATAATGATGAAGGTGATGATCTTAGGTGGCACAAAAGTTTTTCCAAGTGTCCATATTCAAAAGTTGAATTTCTAAAGTATGAAGGGGGAGATCCAAGAGGATGGATTTTGAGAGATGAAAAATACTTTAGATATTACTAGACTCCCGAAGATTTAAAGGTGTATGTAGCAACAATGAATTTAGAAGGTGACTCACTGGATACTTTTTCCTAGGTATTATCGAGAAGAACTATAAGATACTAGGAAGAATTAGTACAAGTCTTTCAAGAACAATTCGGACCAGCAGAGTTTCAAAATCCGGACGTTCATCTATGTGGCATCAAGCAAGTCGGCACTGTAAGGGAATATAAGCAGGAGTTTGTGCACCATCAATCTCAAGTACAAGGATGGCCTAAACATTGTCTATTAGGTGTCTTCATCAATGGGTTGAAAGAAGAATTCCAAGCTGCTGTTAAAATTCAAAAGCCATGAACAGTATATAAAGCTGTGAGTTTGTAGCAAAAGCCCAATCCCAAAATTCACACCCTAATTTGTGAAACCAAATCTCAAGAGGTTCGGAAATTAATTATTATTGGCAAGAAAATAATTTTTTTTTTGCCACGTCAGCCCTGAGACCCAACTACTTATTCAAATCCAATGGGTTCTTCTGCAACATCGTTATATTCGAGAACTTCCCAGACTCATCCAACAAACATGTCATCTTCAGCCCTGAGCGAACCAAATCGATCGTTGCAGACTTATTTGCCAACCATGCAAATTTCGACTTTCAACGATTCACAGCATTAGTTTTGGCGCATCAAAAGTCTCTGCTATAGATGCAGTGAACGTTTTCAACTAGGTCACCGCTGCAAGCCATCAACTCTAAAATGAATGGAAATTACCAATTATCCTGAGGAGACGCTGGCAAGTTACAAAGATGAGCAAGCTTTAAATGCCCCAATGGTCGAAATTTCCCTTCAAGCAATGTTGGGTAAGTCATCGACAACAACAATGGTATTGTTAGGGTTCCATGTGTCCTCTTTTGAAGAAAGACACATGTTAGGAGAAGTTAAGAATGGTTATTATTTCGTATGTGTTGTGATTAGTGATTAGGGTAGTTATTACTTCTTATCTATTGTATGGTAGTTATGATAGGTAGTTATTTAGGAAAACCTTTATAAATATTTGTATTATGTTTTAAGGATATTATGGCAGATATGATATTCAGAATTATTGTGTTGGCAAGAGTTCAAATTCTGATCTAGATTGTCTCTTTTTTTCCTTTTCTTATCACAAACTTTTCTAATTCTATCAAAAGGTCCTTTAGTGAGTGGATCCTGGAGTCCAGCCTTTATTGAAGGACAAGCAAAAAAACAACAAGAAGAAGTGGTTGGCTCCTAGTGATGACGATGAGTATGACTTTACAACATTATTTTTTATTTTTGTGATCTTTAGTTTATTTTGTTGGCAATATTGTTTTCTATATTTCGTTTTCTTTATGTATAATTTTTCAGGATTGCTACTGTATGTGTTTCTTTATATGCATTTTTTAAATACATTATTTAGTATTGTTTAATTTGTAATATTTTCTTTTATTTGAGTAGTTGTTGAGAAAGAGTCATAATAATTATAATATTTTTTAAAAATAATTCCTCAATTTGCAACGGAATTCTTTCCATATTTTGTTGCAAATTGTCACATTATTTGTAATGGGATAATTTATATATATATATATATATATATATATATATATATATATATATATATATATTTATTGTATTTCCTAAATTTGCAATGGATTTTTTTTTTTGTCATAATTTGCAGCAAAAAAAATTTTCGTCACAATTTGCAGAGGAATATTTTTTGTCGCATCCATTGCAATTTGAGATGGATTATTATTTTGTTGCAATTTGAGATGGATTATTATTTTGTTGCAATTTGCAAAGGATTATTTTTTTATCACAAAATGACACAATCTGTTGAAAATATTGTTTGCAATGGAGGATTTTTGTGATGGAATTTTTTGTTGCAAAAGCTATTTACAAGTGGGATTTTCTTTCTTTAGCGGTGGATTTTGTCTGTAGCTTTTTTTTTTTTAAAGAAAAAAGTGATTCTTGAATTGAATTCGGTGATATTTTGGAAAGCAAGTGTTTTTTTTTTTTTTTTTTTTAATGATTGAGGAGAATTGTTGGTGAATTGAAGCATATATGTAAGTATAAGATAAGTGAAATGATGAAGACTGGTTTAGCTACCTAGGTAACCATAAGGGTCAACTCTTATTCAAAAGTCCACTATAATGGCAAATCGGACCACTATAGTACTCTCTTTGGTTCTTTTTATTAGACACTAGCTTCCAAAATATATATTTGATCCTTTTTATAAGGCACTTGCTTATTTTCAAGGAGCATTAATTAATTTTTTTTTCTATGTATACTCATAATTAATAAGGGTCGTAGGTGAGAGTAATAATAATATAATATATATTAGAGTTTAATGTAAATAGCAGGTATATATATAAAAGGAACAATGAGAAGAAGAGTGTATATTTCAGAGGAAGCAATCTCAGGGAATCAATATCCTCTCAGTTCAGTTTAGGAAGCAGGTGGGTGTAGATTTAAGTTTGTAATTGTCATGGTCTATGGAGCTAGAGGTCCAGTATAGGTTTTATTGTTTTATTTTTCTTTTCCTTTATGTGTTTGAAACTTTCCATAAAAAAAATTTTCAGGAGCGTTGCCTCTGAACCCTCGAATCTCATTACTAATTATGCACTCACAAACCTAAAATCCTGGGCCCACATTTGCTAAAAATTATGTTAAATCAAATTGTCTTTTCGCAACTTGTCATATAAACCTGTCTTAGGGGGTGTTTGGAAAACACCCAAAATCTAAGTTTTGTGTAAGCCGAGACAAAACTCCTCTCACATACTTACCTCGTACTACGTAAAATCTAAGTTTTGGAAGGTTTCCAAACACCCCCTTAATATATTAGTTATTCAAAATTTGAGAATTTTGGACTGGGCTTTGGTTGTCTTCAAGTTAGTTTTTAACTTTTATGTGTCATAGATGTACATTGAATAATTGTAACATAGAGTTAATGCCTTTTTTTCCCCTTCATGATAAGTGAGTAAAGTTTAGAAAGTGATTGAATTGAGGGAGATATACGTAAAAGATAATTGAAACGTTGGAGGAGAAATATAAATTGTTATAAAATGAAGATATGGTCCAAAAAGTAACGAAATTAATCCACCAAAGAACCAAAGTAAATCCTTTTATACCTCTTATACTATATCATTTTTAATATAAGACTCAATTAATTAATTTAGAGAAATTAGTGGAGTTATATAAATTATTTTTATATTTTTCATTTTTTTTCCTCTAAATTAGTTTTTTTGACTTATAAACTAATATATAATTTAATGATAAACATAAATAATTTAGTTTCTTTAACCTCTTCAAATTCATAAACTAAGTTTTATACGGAGTCAGTGGGTACATAAGTTAGTATTAATTATTCAATGACTGGGTGAACATGATTATTGGGTTCATAGTCCAGCCCTTCAATGATGAACTAAGTCTCCTTTGATAAAAAGCCCTCAGTCATTGTGGACTCCAACAAATCCCATCTTGCATTGACCCAATTAGAGAAAATGGGTCAAGACCAAGACTATCCCAAGCTTTGAAGCAGATTTATAGATACAGATTTATTTGGGTCGCCTTTATAATGTTTTGGAATATGATGTTTTATTTTTGAATGACCCATGTCATTATTGAAACAAAATTACTTTTATATTGAAATTAGTCACTACTTTCAACTTAGCCAATGAGAGTTGACATTAATGGTAAGGAAATGGTTCAAGTCCCAAAAGGACAAGAGTTCGATTCTCTCTACTGTTATGAGAGCTTCTTTGATAGATGATCTTATAAGTCCCTTGTAAGTTCTTAAAGAGCCCTAGGACCATACCTGGCTTTGGTGGAGGACCAGTGCCGAACTCACCTAAATTTTTCTTGTATTAAAAAAAAACTGAAGATATCTTAGGCTTAAAAAAAGAAAATTATATTATTGTAATCAAAATCACATTCTTCTCACATAACAAAACTTTTACATCTTAATACAATGTTTATTCCCTCTAATCTCCTCTCGTTTTAATTTTGGTCATTCTAATTTCAAAGCATAGGTTTTGATCTTTCAAATTTCATTCTGTAAATTAGTCCCTACAATTTAATAAAAAATTTATCATTTTGTCCTTTAAGGACCAATACTCATAGTTTAGTTTGAAACTTGAAGAACATATATTAACCCAATTTTTAAGTTTAATTATTTAGTGTTTCTTATCTAGTTTCACAAGATTTATTTTTCTTAACCAAAAAAAAAAGAAAAAGAAAAGAAAAAGAGAGAGAAAGGAAGAAAGCTGGATGGGGATCTCAATATTATAATCACCACGTGTTACTCTCCCATTCGGTATCCAACGCCTTGACTGACAGGTGAAGCATTCCGCCTCTGAGAATCTCCCAAGAAAGAAAGAAAGAGAGCTCGAGAAAATGTGGGTTCAGTTTTGATCGGAAATTAACACTCCTTGCTCAAGAAAAGCTCAAGAGAGCGAGCCCAGAGCTTCCTGGAGCACCCGAGTCAGAGCCAGACTGGATCCTTTCTTGGTAGCGTGTAAGTGCTTCAGTTTATTGACCTGTTTGGCTGCCATCCTTTGCATCGCGTCATATCCTCTCTGCTGTGCGCTCCTTCAAGAACTGATCTGATGTGTGTTACTTTTTCTTTCTCTCCATTTGTGCAATTTTATTTCCCTTGTGCGTTTTATATTCAATTTTGCTTTTGCTTCATCTTGTTTTCGCTGTTTATTTCTCGTTGTTTTGTGTGCGTTTTAGGTTTTCGATGGCATATTCCGGTGTTACGCTTTGTTGATAGCTTTTATTGTGGTTGTGGCCAAACGGAATGGAGTGTCATAACCAAGTTTTGGCAGGTTCCTTTTCTGACTTTACAGTTTAATTTGTCAGCTTCCTGAGTTATTTGGTCATTATGTGTTAATGATCATTATAACGCTATGGTTTGCATTTGGATTTCTCCTTGGCGGCGTTACATTAATGTTGTTTCTAATGTTTAAGTAAATTTTGCTGTATTATTTTACAGGTTTTGGGATACTGGGCTGGCAGGGGTATGCTGTAGATTTTGTATGTCTCTGTTTTACTGATGTTTTAGGTTATTTTTCCAATATTTTATTCTTTTAATGAGTTTTTCTTACCTTAAAAAGCAACGTATAAATTGTAAGCTTATAAAAGTATTAAACATGTTGAGTTGGTGAATTCTATCTGGTGTGATGGCAGACTTATTTTATTCATTAGCTTTGGCCATTGATGAATGCTAATATAAATGAGAGATATTGTTATTTTTTTTTTTCATGGAGAATTTTGTGAAACTCAGTACTGAATAAGAGCTAGCTAGCTAGTTTTTTTTTGGCTAGAGAAGTGATGCTTAGAGCCTAAAAATAAGACTAAACAATGCAACAGAACAAAATAAAACAAAACAAGAAACCACAAAACAATCTGCCACCCGTATCTATCATCTATCAGCAAACCATAAAAGGCTAATTAATCCCACAATATCCCTCTACCGTTTCCAGTCTTTGAGTCCATTTTCAATTTTCAGGAATAATTCACAATTTCTGTGTGTTTCAGTATATTTTCATCTCTTTAGATAATTTCTCTTTTCTTCTGAATAGGAGCTCTTTATGTTAATATCAAGACACACATACCATGTCTGGTTCCTGAAACATGGTTTTCTTTTTGCAGTGTTGCAGTAATGACTAGGGCTTTCCCCGATTACCTTGGGGAGAACAAGTATCTTGTTCTTCTTCAGAATATATCATGCTATTTGCTTCTTGCTTGTGGCGTAGTTTATGTTGTCTCGGTAAGATTTTTGCAGACAGCAAACTATTAGATCAAGAGTGTGTGCATGAGTTTTGATTCTTTTTGCATGGCACATTCTCTGTTGGTACCTTCCAATGAAAATGGCATTGTATACTTAACAGTTTATTTTTAGACACACACTATATTGAGAAAAATTATAGACTAATTGTTTGATTTGGCAAAACCAAAATTAGTTCATGTTATCTTGTTAAAAGTCTTTCTAACCTTGCTTACTTTGTAATACTAATTCAAGGGGATACTATGCATTGGTTTTCTGAAATGCGCCCACCAGCAGCAGGAAATCACAAGAGAGCAAGCAATCAAGGATCTAGAGGTAGGCTGTTAACTTGCCGTGTTATGACATATTAATGGGCTGATTCCTGTTTACATGTCTGTATCCCTTATTGTCTGTCATTTCTATACATATAAGATCCTAGTAAACATCTTGCCTGTAGTGATGCTGATGAACTAGAGACTAGCATACTCTTAAATTTTCTTGTCACATTGCATTCAAGCCTAAACAGAAAATTGATGTGTTTGATCACTCTGCATTGACTCGGAATTTTCTCAATACTGGAATGTATTAATAGTTAGTTACATAATCATGCTGCATTTGAAAAGCGCAAAATCATAGAGATAGTGAACTTGAATTTCTGGCCTGTGAAATTATTCTAGTCAGTCATTGCAAGAATCTCTTCCCTTGTTTGTGGATTGTTGTTCCTTTTGAATCCATCATCAATGGTGGAAATTAGGCACAAAGTTCAATGGCATGGACTAGTTTAATTTCCCAGATAGAATTGGGTGTTTTATCTGCTCCCATTTTAATCTCCATTCTATAAAGACATTCCTCTTATTAGAAATGTTACATGCTTCTATTGCCACTTTTCAGGAGTTACAACGGCGCAAAGAGGAGCTTGAACAACTGCTTCTCCCTGAAAGAGTTTGAAACTTTTCAAACGAATGGTGACCGACTAACTTATGACTTGGCTTATAGGTATATCCACTGGGAAAGGCCTGAATTTGGGTTGCTGATTTGCTGTTCTATACAAGGTTGTTTGTTCGTTCTTTGTAGCAGTTGAAGTTTGTTCTGTAAGTTTGGCGATTTGAACTTGGGGTCTTGATTTCTATTTTTGCTGTTTCATACAATGAGGTTGTCCATTCTGTGTAGAAAGTGAATTTTGTTCTGTTAGTTGGGCACTTGACAGTAAATAGTTAAAGGTAACATACACACACAATTCTGTTTTTTGACTGTCATGTTCTGCTTTTTTAATTAAACTAGATTTCACTTCCACGTGATGCGCAGGAAGATTAAAATTACTAGTGGCTCGTCATTGTGAACAATCAACCGATTTTTTATAATGATAAAAATAATTAAACGAAATTCTGTAAAAGATAAAAATGCTTACTACATGGTACATGCTTGGCAGATCTTTTAGCTTCAGATAGTTATTTTATAAGCAAATCACAACTCGCTATCTTTTGGTAAAGAAAGATCTCAATCTCAATGCGAAAAGCAAAGGATGAAAACTTTATGTGGCACGTAAAATATTGCAACCATGGGAGAATGTGTGTATAGTTACACCAATATAGCTACCTCTGCTGAGAAGTCTTAGGTGATTATTTGCTATTCAATTTTGTAGTTAAGAAATAATGTTCATTTTCCGTACTTGTGTAACGCCCTAATTTCCTAAGCCACTTATGGAGTCTAATTATGATCCTAGATATCTTATTAAACTAATTCATGTGTATTTATTTAAGTGATGTCGTTAACAGATTAGAGTGAGTCACAACAGAGAGCATGCTTACCGTTTAGACGAATGAGTGACTGATAACATATGCCCAGACATATGCTGGTTATATAAAATTCCTGAAGGAATACAAACGTGATACAAATAAATTCATTGCAGTGATCTCAGTTGACTTGTTAGATTACAATTATCCGGAAGGTTCAACATGTCTATACATATTCTTATCCAAAATAAAACTCCTTCCGAGTCTTTACGCGTGCCGCTTACCCTTTTCTCCGGCTCTCGATCTCCCGGATCCTGAAGCTAACGTAAATTCTGAGATTCAATGCTCATTGAATCTCAGATAACAGTTAACCTTATATTCAATTATAAACAGTATATGCATGACAGATTATTCATTTACATTTCAGCATATAACCATACATAGCACACAATATATGTAATAGTTCATATCTCAACAATACATAGTACACATCACATGTAATGTTCACTTTTATATAGCACACAACACATGTAAGGTTTACCTCTACATAACACACAACTTATGTAAGGTCTACATAGTTTGCACATAAATCAGTGTCACACTCCTGGTGTGTCCTCAACGCTAGGAAAACATCCATATGACATTATCAAGACTGTAACCCGTTTTCAAATTAAAGTTGAATGTATTTAAAAAGGTGACCTAAGGCCCAGTTTTAGTCACAGTTTATGAACCAAGACCCAATCTTGTCCATGATTATATGAATCATCTCATCACATATAAAACATACAAGACAACATAAGAGTTAGAGTTACAATACGCGTCCGTATCTTAGACCTTGACTCTAGTGGTACGTTCACCTTTTGGTACTGGTTCCAAGCCTTCCTGGGTATCCTATAATATTATCACCGCATTAATTCTCTTATAATTAATATCCTAAGAGATGACCTTACCACTATTGACCCTTATACCCCCTAGTAAATTTTTATTCCGTTTCTATCCTTTTTAATTCATTATTTATTAATATTAACTCTTTCAGTTAGTTAATAATTTCCCTTAACAATAATAATTTTATTATTGTTATTATTATTATCCCCAATAATAATAATAATAATAATAATAATAATAATAATAATAATAATTTCTTATTTATTATTTATTATTAATTCTCTTTATCACATACTTCCTTTTCCAACATTATTTATTATTATTCCTAATAATAATAATCCCTCATTTATTCAGTATTCTTATTTCTCCACTTTATTAATTACTTAACAATAATCGTTTTTATCCTTTTACTCCCTCTTATTCACCAATCAAAGTCAATAAAGGTCCACCATCATACAAAAATATGATTTAATATTTTATTTAATGTTTCTCATGATTTCCAAATTATATGTTTTTTTTCCTTAACCACTTAAAACACTCCTTTACTCATACGCAAGTCCAGGAAGCCACACTTATATTTTTGATTATTTATTATTTTCACTCATTCCTAATAATAACAACATTATCTGTTGTTGTTGTTGTTGTTATTAAACCCTAATAATAATAATAATTCATCATGCATTTATTATGATTATCACTCCTTAATTAATTTAAACTCTTATTCTTTAATATTAATAAATATCACTACACTTCAATAATATGCTCTGTATGTATAAAACTCTGGAACACACACACACATATATGTGCATCTGTGTGTAGGCCGTGAATGAGGAAGAGGAAAACTTTTGAAAACAATAAATATATATGTGAGAGTACGTTGGTTGCTGGGTACATTACAAGACATGGAGTTATGGGAAGTTTAAAAGATAAGTGACTTTTTATATATATATATATAGAGAGAGAGAGAGAGCCGTGGGTTTGTGAATATATATATATATATATATATATATATATATATATATATATATATATATCCAAATTGTTCCTTTTCATGCAGCAAACCATAAACATATACCTATTCATACAGTAAACTTTCACACATATACCACGTCAAGCATCCTCTTCTTGGCAGGAAATAATAATAATCACAAACCCACGGCTCTCTCTCTCTCTCTCTCTATATATATATATATATTTCATCCTGTCCTTATTATAACGCACAAACTGCTAACATATTTTGGTCTTTATTATAAGATATCAACTATCTCTAAAACTAAGATTTTCTTATTTTACCCTCATTTTTAATACTTCTTGGATGTGGTGAATTTTTATCAGATACACTCTAAACATTTACTCCTAAAGGACATGTTTCTCTCTCCTTTTCAATGGGTATTAGAACCCTCCTCGTAAAGCACACTAATATTTTTTTATTGATTTTTTCATTTTAATGGGTATTAGAATCCTCCTCGTAAAGCACACTAATATTTCTTTTATTGATTTTTTCATTTCAAGGCATGTTTATCTCTCCCCCCAAATTAACTTTTCATTTCTCTTTTTTTTTTTCCTTCCAACATGTTTCTCTTTCCATCTAACACACGTATAAATCTGACAAAAAAATAATGGAGAGAGAGAAAGGATAAGTGAGAGAAATATAATAAATCTGACAAATAATACTTTTAATATTTTAAAATCTATATCATTAATTAAAGGAGGGGTAAATATGAAAATATTTATTGACTAAACACTTTTTTAATGACTAAATTGCCCTTCCTTCGTTTAAGAGAAATAACAGTTTATGCTTTATAATAAGAAGGATAAGAAGAAGTATATATATGTACATATAATCTTACTGTAACATCTCAGGAAACCGATGATAACAAAGGACAAAAGTTTCTGCGTTTTTCTTTTTTCTTTTTTCTTTTCTTTTTTTCCTTTTGTCTAACATTAAGTTTCACGTTCTCATCCTTCTTTAGCAGCAAAATATTCTTTGATCACAATCCATACATGACAGCAAGTTCACGTGTAGTGAACCATCGTCCAGTCGCAAGAATGACAGCAAGGCATTCACTATGCATTCAAATAACTAGTCTCCTTTGTTTTGGTTTTGTTTTCAGTTCCTTTCGGATTCAGTTTCAGTTTTTCAGAGACGTAAACAGAAATTAACAGCACCCCCCTGTGTTTTCAGTTTCATCTTCGGTGAGTTTTATTTCAGCTTCATTAGACTTCTTGCTAAGTGGGACAGGGATGGAAAAACGAAAAAAAAAAAAAAAACAAGGGCTGATGCTTACCTCAAAGTCTAAGCCGAAGTGATGAGCAACGGTGACTGGGTTCCTCAGCCCTGTTTCTCGACAGCAAGAACAGGGGAGAGCGTTTTTTATCACCTCTCCTTCCTTTGCTCTCTAAACCTCTGCTTCTGTTTCTCGTCTCACTCTCTCACTCTCCTTTGTTAGTGGAATGAAGGAGTCTTTTAATAGAGATCTGAAGTTCAGTCAATACACAAGGATTCTAGAAGCAATAACCGTTGGGTATTGAGCTCAGGGCTCGAGAAGCATGGTCTCTCACTGATCCTTCTGAATTTGCTCTGCTATTACGTGATCTGCTTCTTTTTGGTTTTTACTGTTTAATGCATAATGGATAATAGGTAAGGAGTGGTGTTTCGGATGGAGGTAAATCTGGGCTGAGAAAACGGTTTTGTGGGCCGAAGGAATTAGTTCTGGGCTTGCGTGTGTTGTGTGCCTTGCTCCTGATTAATTTGCGGATATCTGTTTCTGCATTTTTATTCATGACGGGTTGGGTGGGGAAAGATAATTTATTGTGGATCATTATATGCCTTTCACGTGGCTGAAGTGTTGGGCCAAATGTGTCTTTATTGTGCTTGATATAGGTTTCTTAAATAAGCCCATACACTTATTCTATTTGTTCCTTAGATTTTCCCTTTTTATTTTTATTTGTAATTTGGTTTAATTTGCAATTATTGATTAATCTAAAAATTAAGTTCCTAATTTCCTAGGCCATAAAATATTTATCCCATAATATTTAGGCCTAAAATTATTACTTACAAATATCCCTTGAATTTATTCTTTTCCCAAAATAAATTAAAGAAGATAGACCTTAATTTCAAATAATTGTTCTCATAATTATTTTAGCCCAAATTTCATAATTCAATTTCCCATACAATTTTTCTAATATTCAAATCCCAGAAATTTGGGATGTTACAACTTACCATTTATAAATGGAATTATTATATATTTTTTCTTAGAGTTAAAGTGTATATTTATCTTGACAGTTTTCACTCAAGCAAATTTGACCCTTATTGTTAAAAATGTTAATAAGCAACATCAATTTTTTTATTATCAATATTATTTTTTTCATAGGGTAAGATAACTTTGCTATGTTTTAAAATTTATATGATGATAATTAGCCCAAAAAAAAAAAAACTTTTGAAACACTATTGCTATCGAGTAAAAATTCTTAGAATAAATTTACACATTAACCCTTCTTTACTCTTTATTATGTATATGTTGATAGTCATAACTAGAATAAGTTGCATGCATTTCTATAAAAATTCTAGATGAGTTCTCATATTTATGGGTTATAAATAATGGATTTGTTATCACTTTTAAATTTTAAATGTATAGTGAAAAATGCTGATAATTTTTTTGAAAGAAAAACAATTTTATTATTAACTAAATAAAATGATACATAAAAGATATTCGACAAGTAACACACTAACCTACCCGGATAAGCAATTGTGCAAGCCCAAACAAAACATATATAAAGTAACAAACCAATAACATGAAAAAAAAAAAAACAAAGCAACAAACTTAAAAACAACTAAAAGAGAAAACCAAATCCGTGAAAGCTTAAACACGAAAAATAATGGGAAAAATACATACACCAATTTTTACTTCATAAAAAACACAAACACTGAATATTTATAATTTAGGGTTTGAATCCTTCAATTGAGCGATGTTAACTATTTGATCATGATATAATAGTAACACAAATAATTGATAACTAATTTAAAGTCCTCTTTTTTTTTTTTTTAAAAGAAAAAAAGAAAATTGTAACTTGCCTCTCGATATCATTGAATTACAATCTAATTGAAAGTTGTTTTGGATTTTTGGAGGGCTCCAAAATTTGTCACAAGTCTGTCAAACACCCCTATTTTTTTTAGAAATTATTTTGCATCAAAACTGAAGTTTTGTCATAAACTTATTAAACACCCCTCATGGCTCAAATCAGTTATAGGAGTTACTTTTAGGAGGGTAGATGTAACATCTTAAAATTTGGAATTAGGAATTAAAAAGAAATATGAGACTAATTATGGAAAATTTGACCTTAATTATGCTAGGAAGTAATATTTGGAAATTGAAGGCATATTTTTCCATAAATTAAGTATAAGTAGTTAAAGGATAATTTTGGCCTAAATATTTTTGAGATAATATTTTATGGCTTAAAGAAATAAATTGAAGAAGAAAAATCCTTAAAAGGGATAAGGTATTGTTTTCTAACACAAAGCCAATGTTTGCAAAACAATAAGAAAATGATTAGCTTGCAAACAAAAGACTTGTGGGAGCCAAATGAGTATTTTCTTTTAGTAAATTGGACCCATATCTCTTCTCTTTTATTGTATGTCTGCCACATAAACCCTTCTCTCTGTAAAAGTCGGACACCTCACTCCCTACATGCACACCACTTGATATTTATTCCCTTCTATTTACTTCATTCAAAAAACGCATGAACAGAACACAAAGCTCCCTCATTGTTCCTATCCGAAAGCAAGCAGACACACATACACCTCTCTTTCAGCTTCTTTCTCACACACACACAACAACCCATACCCTCCATATCCAATCTCTCATTTCCCTCACTCAGCTAGAGACCGAGAGATCTAAGACAGGAAAAAGAAAAACCAGTCAATTCTAGAGAGAGAATCTGAAAATGAAGGTAGGAAAAGAGGAAGGAAAGATCATCAAACTCACATGCAAACTGGTTTTTGAGCTTTGGTGAGTTCTCTAAACTCATTCTCATCTGATTTTATGGGATTTGCAGAAGTTTTTGAGGAGCTTTTGGAAGTCTAAAACTCATATTTGAGAGAGAGAAAGCTCATGTCAACGTTTTGCCTCTTGCATGTCTTTTTCCAGAGGATTTCTGAACTTCTTTGGCTTGGAAATGAGTTTTAAAAACTCTGCATGTCTTATATAAGGGCATGGGGTTTGATTTTTGAAAGATCTAAACCATAAAATGAAGTTGTATGTCATGATTTACACCTCTGCAACATGATCCGAAAACAGAGGATGATGTGGCATGTCGTTTTCATAAGTTATAGATTGAGTTTTTCTCTAAAAATTACATTACATATTACACTCCTTAAGCCTGAAGTTGAGCTTTGGAACACCCAAAACGGAGATCTGTAGCTCCAGTTATGAATTTTGAAAGTTGAGGTATGAACTAGAAAACGTTTTGGTGTCAGTCTGGAGTAACACTGATGACGTTGCGTTTTTGAGCAAGTAAACGAATTTAAAAAATTATGAAAATTTTACTTATGATAGCTGACTCACATAGCTTTAAAATGGTATAAATTTTGGATCATTCTGAGCTACGGTAAGTGAGAAATAAATCTTACAAAAGGACCCTGTGTCTGTGAACTGAAACTGGACAGTCCCTACATTTTTCAAAACTGGGAATGAATGGAGACATATTAAATTATGAAAATTTCCAGTTAATTAGAGGACTTCCAGAGCTTTAATTTGACATATAATAGGAATTTTTATGAGCTCTGTAAGTTGAGTTATGAATTTTTAAAGATAAGCCACAATTTCTGAAAAATTCTGGACAAAGCTTAAGTTTTGGAATTTGGTAATTTTTCTCAACCATAAATCAACTTGGTGACTTTAATTTATGAAAATAGACTTATCAAGAAGTAAGTAGAAATTAGAATCACTCCATTTCTAGTTGTATAGGTCAAGTTATGAATTTTCCAAATACCCGTGGAAATCAGAGGTCAATTTCTGATAAGTCTCAGAATAGTCACATAAGTTGTTAATTATGCCTAACCTTTAAAGTAAAGGTTTCTTTGGGTAAAATGAAAGGTTAAATGGCTGAGATGATAATTATTCATAATGAATAGTATCTAATTAAATAAGTTCCAATAAGTATACATCCCTAGTCATAAGGATATTAAAAGACAAGTATCTAATTAAATAAATTCAACTTCGAAGTTGAATTTATAATTATGATTGATTTGGTTAGTGACCCATTGCCATATGTAAATTTTAATTATAGGAGTTGAGAACTACAGTGCCTGAAGGACAAGTGAAGTAATAAGAACCTGGTTGAAGGGTGAAGTCGGTAAGACCAACAGGTAGTAACTATAATCTCACATTCTCTGCATAGATATATATGGTTTTGTAAACCATATTGTATGTCCCGTCTGTATGGGGCTAGCACCACTCGTGGCTTGATTGAGCGGAAGGGCCGACCATGGGGCCAGCTTCCTGGTGGCTAGGCAAGACCTAGTGCATTCAGTAAATTTTGGTATTTGAATTACCTGAAATGAAATTCCTTGTGCTAAGGTATTTGAAATCATCGTATAATATACTTGTATTACAAGCTGCATTTGGATGTAATACTTGTCGTTTGAAATTGAATTGAAATCTGTTTGCTTTATATGCTGTGTGGACTACTCTCTTTGGTTGATTTATATATATTGCTTTATATGCTGTGTGGACTACTCTGTTTGGTTGATTTATATATATTGCTTTATATGCTGTGTGGACTACTTTGTTTGGTTGATTTATATATATTGCATATGTTAGAATTTGAGATTAACCTGTTACTCTGGGACTCATTCATTTGAATCTCAAAGCCTTCCAATAATCCAGGACGTGGACATAATAGTAAGCAAGGTCCAAGAGGCAAGGGCATAATTATCACTTGAGGCCAAGAAGGTGGTGGAGCTGATAGTGCAGTTTTATTTTGTTTCACCTTCTATTTATCTTGCATTTTGGATTAGTTATTATTTTGAGGTAGCCATATGTGACTACCGGGATGTATATTTATATAGATACTATGACTGGATAGTAGTAGAATGCTGTAAGGACGGGCACATATATCACGAGCCCATAAATGAAATGGATGTATGAGTGAATGGTAGAGCACTAGGTTAGATATAATACATAAGTAATATTCTGATAAAATCTAACCAGGTATAAGAGTATATGTATTTGTTAATAAGAGTTTGAACCACTTATTTAGTGTTTTCTAAAGTTCTAAATTTTTAGTAAAACCCATTTGAACAATAGTTTTGAAATCTATGAATGGGTTGAGTTGTTGATATATTTTTGAAAGGAAAAATGTTGTTACTTTATGGAATCAAACCTGAGCCTAGTGGTTTAAATTTTGTATTTAATAATACATTGAAAGAGTTAGGAAGATGCCACTCTGTTCTGAGTACAGAACAGTGGGTTGTTATAGTAGAAAATATGGAACCTATGAAGGATAGGAATTTCAAAAAGAAGCTTCTTGTATCTAAACTTGTGTTTAGCCTTTGTATTGTCCATGATAAGACACTTTCAATTTTATATGGTCACTTCAGATTTTGTAATGTTGCTTGGTCGTGTTGGTGTCAATGCTCCCTAGGTTGGAAAGTTGCTTAAAAATTCCATTCTTAGTTCCAAGTAACTTATGATTTGGTTGTCTTGGGGATCAATTGGACATTAAGATGTATTTCTGAACAAACTATTGATTTTTTTTTTTGAGGCCTCTTGTCATGTCTTGAATTTTTTTTGGCAATCATGTAGAAATTAAGAAGTGGAGGGAATGGGTAGGTAAGAGAAACGGAGAGCCACTCTCTCCTCCTCCTTCTCAAAATCCTTAGGCCCTATTTGGTACGAAGCACTGGGGGTAGGAACTGTGATTGGGTCAACGCCTGGGCCCAATTATATTGTTTGGGATAGGGAGTACCATGAAAGTGAGATTGTTACAAAACCACCTCCCTTGTATTGGGTGAGCAATGCTGGGATTGCAAAATTTTGGGATAGAGGATGGAGCGGAGAGAAGAGAGATAGTATCAACAATGAGAAAAAGATAGATAGATAGGGAGAGATTGAGATAAAGAGAGGCATACCAATAGATTAAGAAATTCTGAAGGCAAGCTGATGAGAGATCGCCTGATAAGAGGAAGGAAGCTGGAATACCTTCTGCAATTGCAATTACTAATTCTGTCCAAGGTGAGTTACCCAACTCCTTTTTCATCTTCAATATCTTCTATTGTTGTTGTTTAGGAAGTGCTAAAAGGTTAAATTCTTATTTTGAGAAAAAGAGAACCTTAGGTTAATTATTTGTGGTAGATTTTCAAGAAAAATGAATTAGAGGGTCACTCTTATGGGTGAAATATTGGGCAGAAAATCCATGAGGGAGAACCAAAATCCAATTTTCTTTCTTTCTAACAGACATTTCTAACACTATTAGGTTTTATTTAGTAGTTTTTAACTTTAGGGACTAACAAATCTAAAGTGTGAAATATAAGGCCCAATAAAAGGGAAATAAAATCTTAGGTGTTTTAATTCAAAACTAATGAAAAATATAAGGACCTGCTAATATATTTTCCCAAAGCGAAAAAACAAAAATGAAGAAATCCAAAACCAATATAATCAACTCAAAATATTTCAAATTTCAAATACTTTATATATTATTACATCTTATATAGAAGCACTCAAATTTACAAGATTAATTGGAAAATAATCACAAGGTTAAAAAACCAGTAGCTTAAATTTGATTTAACAATTATTCAACTGGTGGCGTCTCAAGCATTTTCCATAAACAAAGACTTGATTTTTCTCAATGATGCTACAACATCAATCATAGTAAGTCGTGTCTCTGGTAATTCAGTGGAGCAATGTAATGCTAACTCAAAAACTGATGACATATAAGGTAGTATACTATTAGTATTTTGATTTTCTCTTTGTAGCAAATTGACATCTATAATATTCATGATGGAATGTGGTGTGGAGTTGCTAACCCAATCTTTCAAACTTAGTCCTTGAACAAACATTTCATCCGTTGGCTTCTTCCTTGTAAATATCTCCATTAGTAAAATCCCATAACTATACACATCTCCTTTGGTGGAAACAATTCCTTTCGATGCAAACTCTATATGTCACAAGGAATTATTAGTAGAGAAGTCATTTATGAATAAGGTAAGTTAGTGTTTAACTTTTCTTCTGTATCATTAATTCAAATCTTTACACATGAAGATGGAAAATATTTGCTAGAAGTTGAATAATATAAAATTATATTTTAAAAAGCATAGCAAACAAAAGAATATAAAAATATATCCAAAATTTTATTATTAAATCATTACCTGGTGCTATATAGCCAATTGTTGCCAAAGTTTCGGTATAAATTTGCAACTGCTTTTCACCAAACAATTTAGCAATACCAAAATCACTAAGATGAGCCACCATATCTTCATCCAACAAAATATTGCTTGGTTTCACATCACAATGAACAACTAGAGTAGAAGAACCATGGTGAAGATACTCCAAAGCAGCCGCCACATCAATCATTATGTTCAACCTTTGCAAGACATTTAAATAATAGTTATGAGAGTATAGCCATATGTCAAGACTCCCATTTACCATGAATTCCATTATTAGAGATTTGAAATGATCGTTTGAGCAACTACTGATGATCTTAATGAGATTGCGGTGGCGTAAATGGCACATGGCAGAACATTCAACATCAAAACTTCTTGATGCTTCTTCAATCTCTAAGTTAAACACTTTGACAGCAACTGTCTTTTTACTTGGAAGAATTGCTTTGTATACTGATCCAAAGCTTCCAGAACCAACAAGATAACTCTCATCAAATCCATTTGTTCCCCGTAGAAGCTCAAAATAGGATATCCTGATTGGGGTATCCCAAGTTATTAAATCCCTTTTCATTGAATTTTTATTATCATCTCTCTTATTCTTTAGAATCACAATGGCTAAAACAATCAACATGGCAACAATGGTAGGCAATAAGCATTTTATCATTAGCATCACTTTATTGGATACGTGCTTGTTTCCTTTCCTACATGGTTGGACTTGTAGTTGGGATTTCCCACAAAGATCTTTATTCATCATAAAAGATTGAGCAGTAAAATTTTGAAAAGGGCCACCATTTGGAATCTCTCCATGTAGCAAATTGAAGGAAAGATTGATGTATTTAAGATAGAGTAATGACTCTAAGGACTTTGGAATCATGCCAGACAAATAATTATGGGAAAGATCCAGGGACTCCATGCTTACCATGCCACTAAGTGATTCAGGAATAGGCCCTTCTAATTTGTTTTCAGCCAAAGATAGGGCCTGTAAAGTTTTCAAGCCACCCATAGTTGTAGGGATGCTTCCTGAAATTTGATTGCTTGACAAATTCAACAGTATAATTGCCCTCAAGTTTGATACCTCTGGTGAAATTATTCCACTTAGTGCATTTGAGGATATGTCTAAAACCAAGATATCTTTGAGACTCCAAATAGAAGAGGGTATTTGAGAATCCAATTTGTTAGAGCTAAAATTCAACTTTTGCAAAGAAGTATTCCCTAGACATTTTGGAACAATTCCTGAAAACATGTTGTTGGCAAGATACAACTCACTTAAACTTTTAAGTTGGCAAAGTTCATTTGTAATGAACCCTTGCAATCTATTGTTGCTAAGACTTAAAAGTTGAAGGCTATGTAATTTGTTAACTATATCAGGAATCAACCCACTTAAATGGTTATCATCCAAATGTAGCGCAATCAAGTTTGTTAAATTTCCAAGTACATTGGGTATAGCTCCATTAAATTTATTCGATGACAAATTTAATGTAATGAGTTTCGAAGCGTTTGATATGCTACTTGGAATTTGTCCAGTTAGTCCATTTTCCCTCAACCGTAACTTCTCCAAGTTAGGAAGGCCAATTCCTAAATATGATGGGAGAACGCCAGAGAGGGAATTACCACCAAGGTGCAAGTATGTCAATGTTGAAATGTTGAATATGTTGGAAGGAATAGGTCCTCTCAAATGATTGTTGGCCATGCTTAAGAGATCAAGTTTATCAAGTTTGCCTATGCCTTTGGGTATAAAACCTGAACAAAACAAAAAAAGTTGATGGAAACCATAATTTTCATATACAAAGAATATATACAAATGAATTTATTTCTATTATTTTTTGAAGTCTTTGTAAAAATTTTAAAGCAAAAATGTTAGAGAAATCATAAACAACCCGTGAGATGCCATGCTTATTGAAGATTTGTTTGAAAATGTAAAGTTTTTTTATGTTGTAATTTTTGAATAACTATTTAATAGGAAACTAATACTTTATAAACTAGAAAAGCTAGGAACAACCGACAAAAAATGATAAAAGAAAGTTAAACAAGAAAAGATGGCAGATAAAAGAAAACAGTTTTACTTGATAGAATATCTAAATGTGTGTATAACAAGTGGGCACATTATATATGACGTTGTGCTATTTGGTTGAACATGGTATAATTGATATGGTACAGAGTACTTATAAAATTGTTTTCCAACATTTAAATATCATGTGTGATCCTATCTTTCTGTCGTTTTAGTTTAACCAATAATTCATGATACCTTTTGATATTTTAGGATTGTAAATTAGTAACTATATTTAAAAAATATGATTGATGAAATGATAAAAAGCAAAATCTCATTTTAAATTCATTTTCTATTAGAGAAAATTATTTAAAAAACAACAAAAAGGAATAAAAAAGATATAATAAACTCATGCTTGTAAAGAGGTTTGCATCCAAATATACTTATAATATAAGGTCATATTATTTGACATACATACATACATCCATCCATGCATGTACATACATTCATTCATAGATACACACATTCTCTTTCCTGTTGATTAATTCCCTATGAACAAGAAAAAATTAGTTATAAAAGCTTTACTTAATCTCACATAGGACTGAACATAGAACATCTCTTTGAATCCAAATAAATTAAAATGATGCAATTTAATTATTTGACTGTCTATTGAAAATATCTTGTATTCTCTTTCATTATTCGAGCTTAAATTTAGTTGAAGCAGCGTTTTTAGTTGCACTTACATTTTTTAATTTTTATAATATATTTTGTAATTGAATTGGGAAAATCCCAATTAAATCTAACTGAAATAAAAAAAATCTAAATTCAGGCCTACGTTTTTAATAAGTTTCTAATAAAGTTAAGAGGCCTAACTAGGGAATGAGATTTGGTAGAGGTGATTTTGGTTTTGATTATTTTAGCTATATTTAATTAGAATTCTCTCTTTCTTTTTAATATGTTTATTTGTTTGTGTTTTTTATACTTGCCTATTTGTTTGTTTTATGTGCATGTTTTGTTTGTTTTATCTTTGCTTGCCAATTACTTTTCATAATCAAATTGTGGCTAATTTGAAGTGTCCTAGGTAAGTTATGTCACGAAATACCCAAGCCAACATCCGCAATTCTTCTCCAATTCTCTTCTTCTTCTTCTCTCTAACATCCGAAATTTTAAGTTTTAAATTAATAGTTTATAGAGTGTCGAGGAGGCTTGAAGGAATTAATTAAGACCTCAAGAAAATAAATTTATTCAAAAAACGTATTTTCAAGTATGAGAATTATGAAAAATTAAGAAAGGAATTATTATTAAATATATGAAGGCCAAAAGTAATCAAGGAAAAGTTAAAAAATAATTTAAATTTATTTATTTAATTTTTGATATTTAATATTAAAAAAATAATATTTTTATAGGATATTAAATCTCAAACTGTAGAAATAAAAAAGGGGAGAGAATGAGTAGGTAAGAGAAACGGTGAGCCACTCCTTCCTCCACCTCAAAATCCCTAGGCCTACAAAGCATTGGGGGGTAGGAACTATGATTGGGTCAAGGACTAGGCCTAATTATATTGTTTGAGATAGGAAGTACCATGAAAAGTGAGATTGCTACAAAACCACTTTCCCTATATTGGGTAAGCAATAATGCTGGGATTGAAAAATTTTGGAAAAGAGGATGGAGTGGAGAGAAGAGAGATAGTATCAACAGTGAGAAAAAGATAGATAGATAGAGAGATATATTGAGATGAAGAGAGATAAACGAAGAGATTAAGAAATTCTAAAGGCAAGTGAATGAGAGCTCGACGAATAAGAGGAAGGAAGCTTGGATACCTTCTGCAATCTTCTGCAATTACAAATTCCAGTCGAGGTGAGTTACCCAACTCCCTTTTTATCTTCAATATCTCCTATTGCTGTTGTTTAGGGATTGCTAAAAGGTTAAATTCTTATTTTGAGAAAAAAGAGAAGTTACTTAAAAAAATGTTTAACGGTTCATAAATCAATGTTTTGGGGCTGACTGAAGTTTGATGGAATTTGACGGAAGTTCAATTTTATAAATGTAAACGAGGTGTTGGTATGCCATTTACAAATTGAAGATTTATGATGTTGTTGGTTTGCTGAAACTAAAGAGGTGTGTCTATCTCTCTGTGTATGCGCGCGCGCGTGTGTATTGTAGCAGCTACAAATGCATATAAATGATGTGTATACACAAGTTGTTTGAACGCTACGGGAATCAATTTTGTGAATAAAAAATGAGGAAAAACTAAATGTTCTGAGATAAAGAAATAGGGAACAAATGTCATACATCATTTAATCACACTTAAATTATGTTCAAAAGGTTCTGCTTGGTGCTGCCTTGTGATATATAAACCATGGTTAAAGACATTTAAATGATGGTTGAATTGATGCTTGATGAACTGAATTGTTGAAACTTGAATTTGGATTATGAGTTGCTGTTTTAAGGTTTCTACATGTTGAACAAATGCCTCAAAGCATCAACGCCTGATTAAGGATCTCAAAGAGATGATTAAATTCAATATATATGTTTGTTGCATGTAAGTTGCTGTATTTTTCTAATTAAGAACAAGTGTTGTTAAACTTTGAGGATTTTCAATAAAACTAGAACATTTTCCAGATTAAGAGTGCGTGCTTATCCGTGAGGTAATGAAGTTAAGGAAGACAAAAATCTCAAGACTGGAAATTTTCTGTGGCATATTTACTTTACATGCTGGAAATTTCATTGGGTATGATAAACTTAAGTAAATACAAGTTAAGACTTGTACCCTATGTGTGTGTGTGTGTGTATTCACATGATTTATTGAAGCTGTCATTGTCCAATTTTGGAGGCAAAAAAACTGATTGAAAGTCTATTGCTTATTGCCACTAGATACTATTCAAGGTAGTTAAGCCTTAGCTAGAGGTATTTAAATGTTGATTTAGTCTTCTTTTTAAATCTACAAAAATTTCCAAAATATAACATTAAGTGGTTTAGCATATGAGAAAGGTGCAAAATGATGGTGCTAATGTTCATATCAAGTTGGACATTATTGAAAGAAAATTTTCAGATGCTACCCGATATATTTTAAGGGATTTAAATTTCTCATGTTGCATGAGAAGAAGAAGATTCCTATATATACATGAAATGGTGGGACCCACATATATGTAATTACTTCATATATATATATATATATATATGAAGTAATTACATATATGTGGGTCTCACCATTTCATGTGTGTGTGACATGAGAAAACACTTCTCCTAGAATATGAGAAGTGTTTTTCCCATATTTTAAAGCTAAAAGAATTCTTAAAAGTAATAATTACATGTTGAATTTTAGAGGCTTAACCATGTGGGTGATTAAATAGGCAATTGAAATAACAAAATTTAAATTAAGGCCTATACTTTTAATAAGTTTATAATAAAGTTAAGATCCCTAACTAGGGAATGAGATTTGGTAGAGTTGATTTTGGTTTTGATTATTTTAGCTATATTTAATTAGAATTATCTCTTTGTTTTTAACTTGTTTATTTTTTGTTTGTTTGTTTGTTTTATGTATATGTATTGTTTTGATTTGATTTTTTTTTTTTATCTTTTCTTGCCAATTACTTTTCAGATTAAAATAGTGGCTAATTTTAAGAGTCCTGGGTAAGTTATGTCCCAGAAACACCTATCACTATGTCAGTGAACATCCACAATTATTCTCCAATTATTTTCTTCTTCTCTCTAACATCATAACTTTTAAGTTTTGAATTAATACTTTATAGAGTGTTGAGGAGGTTGAAGGGCTTTATTAAGATCTCAAGAAAATAAATTTATTCAAAAAACTTATTTTGATGTAAGAGAATTCTGAAAAATTAAGAAATAAATTATTATTAATTATATGAAGGCCAAAAGTAATCAAGGAAAAGTTAAAAAAATAATTTACATTTATTTATTTACATTTTTGTTATTTGATATTATAATAATATTTTTTTTATAGGATATTAAACATCAAACTGTAGAAACAAAGAAGTGGAAGGAATGGGTAGTTAAGAGAAATGTAAAGCCACTCTCTTCTCCTCTTGAAAATTCTTGGGCCCTATTTGGTAAAAAAACACAGGAGTAGAAACTGGGATTGAGACAAAGACTGTGCCCATTTTTATTGTTTGTGATAGGGAGTACCATGAAAGTCGGATTGCTACAAAACCACTTCACTTGTATTAGGTGACCAATGTAGGGATTGAAAAATTTTGGGATATATGAAGGAATGGAGAGGGGAGAGAGGAATGAGCATAGAGGAGAGAAACAATGTCAACAGTGAAGAAAAGATAGACAGACAAACCAAGAGATTAAGAAATTCTAAAGGCAAGATCATGGATAAGAGAAAGGAAGTTTGAATAGCAATTACAGATTTCAGCCAATGTGAGTTACCCAACTCCCTTTTCATCTTCAATATCTTCTATTAGTGTAACACCCCAAATTCCATACTTGAAAATCGTGTCAGTTGACACTTAGTTTTAGGAAAAACCCACAGAGTTTTGAGGTGCTACAGCTTAGAGTAATGCGGAAATGGGTAGCGTTCGCTAATATTCGGACAATGAGTATCTGATATAAAATGCCCAGACATATGCTGATGCCCGACATAAGCTGATATATTAAAAATTTCCCGAAGGAAGATTTATGTGATACAATACAGAGCTTTGTATAATTACAATTCTTATATGGTAATCATACAATCTTCAACCAAGCCATAGCTAGACTCAGGGCAATAAACCTAACTCAATTAATCAAACAGTTTGGCCAGGTAGGTGTCTATCATGGGAGCCTCACCGAGTTCACGGCGACTTATTGACTGACCCACATAGACTAGCCTTGCCTTCGGCACCAAACCGTTTGAGATAACCTCGTTAAATCATGCCAAAATGAATACTCTGAGAATGCTCTTCCGGCATTTGCTTTGACCGGTGACCCTTCCTAGCTCCTTGTAACGCCCCTATTTCCTAAGTGTATTATGAAGTCCAATTATGGTCCTAAGGTTTTTATTAGACTAATTCATGTGTATTTATTAGAGTGTATGCGTTAACAAATCAGAGTAGAACACAACAGAGAGCGTACTTAGGTGTTTAGACGACTGAGTAACTGATTGCATATGTACAGACATATGTTGGTTAATTAAAATTCTCGAAGGAATAAAAATGTGATACAATTTAAACATCATCGCGTTGTTCACAGTTGACGCGTTTGGTTACAGTAATCCGAAAGGTTCAACAAAAACTCATACATAATCTTATCCAAAATATCACCCCTTCCGAGTCTTCACACGTGTTGCTTACCCTTTCCTCCTGCTCCCGATCCTCCTAATCCTGAAGCTAGGGTAAATTCTGAGATTCAATGCCCATTGAATCTCAGGTAATAGTTAACCTTATGCTCAAGTATAACAGTATGCATGATAGATATTCATTTACATTTCAACATAAAACCATACATAGCACACAACACATGTAATAGTTTATATCTCAACAATTAGAAAGCACACAACAATTGTAATGTTCACCTCTACATAGCACACAACACATGTAAGGTTCACCTCTACATAGCACACAGCCCATGTAAGGCCCACATAGTTTGCACATAAACCAGTGCCACACCCCGGAGCGATTTCTCCCCCCGTTCAATAAATTTTGTCCTCGAAATTTGAACGTTTATTCCTTGGGGAATCATCTTGGGCATACTGCCTATCACTATTCTATGCATGCTTACTAAGCATACAAACTTCATTATCCCATATTCTCACCGATCCTGTACCCAGGTGTCTACTCAACCACATAGGACGTACTAGTCCATTATCCGCGCTTGGTTACACAGGCTTTACCATCGGTAATAATCTACCTTTTACCCTTCAGGCTCATTCCCTTATCACAGCGCTGGATATCCTGGCCTTACTGCTCAGAAAATTACCTTAAGCCTTTAGCATATCGACTGCCACCTGGTACAGATAGAATATTTTGCTAGCCTCAAAACATCCTCCGGACACACTAGTCCAAAGCCACCATACTTGCGAGAATTCCCTAAGTGCTAAACACAGGTTTTACGACCCGGGGACACTACCCCATGCAACCTTGCACCTCGGGTCTCACAGCCATGAGCCTCTGCTCATCCATCCTATATCTGAGCTTCTTCAACTTAAGCTCTCATATCACTTTTCTCTTGCTTAGCACTACAACTAGCAATTCCTATATGACCTATCTGTTCAGATCTCTAGACCTTTCTATTCGTTTCCATTCTTGTATCCACAAAATTTACCAACTGCACTGCTTCTCATTTCAACTATGGTGTTTCATTTTCAAATTTTTTACACAAAGAAAATTTTTCTGTGGTTGCAGTATCTTTCACAATGCGCACTACACAACAGTAATAGTGCTATCACATTTTCAAATTTAATCGCTGCCAGCTCAATTTTTTGTAAAAACAATTTACTGCCGGATTAATTTCAAAACATTTACTACCGGCACACATTTATGAGCGGGATTATTCATTTCACAAATTTAACATTCGAAAACTCTCGCCACCACTTCAACCTTACGGTACAGCGGCATCTCCTCAATTTGTTCATACATAAACCACCGCAGTGGTAACGCCCTTGTTTCCCAATGTATGGTCTACCACCGTGAAGGACTCAACCATAGTTACCGTCCCCAGGGCCTAACCCCTTGCACGAGTGGTGTCTAACCAAACAAGGCAAAAATACGCGCCCTTACAAGGTGGATTTTTCTCAGATTGGATGCATACACTACTAGTGCCAGTATCAGTTTCTCAAAATTAATCCCCTCAAAAGTGCTTTCAACAATGGCCTGCGATTCAAATGCTTAAAAACATCTGGCAAGATCCAGCAAACTGAGTACATCTACTACAGTTTCTGACCTCTTCCAGCTTTTGTACTGCTTTACCACTACATAGTTTAAAATTCAATTTCAAATCTCGGGTTCTACCAAACCCCTGTGTGAGACAACATCATGTCAACATGACCGCTATCTTGGTCTCAAATTTTGTTGAAATCATTTCTTTCGAAAACTTTAATTCAAAAATTCGAAAATTAAATTTTGAAAATTTTCCACAAAATTAGCAAGTGCATTGGAAAAATTCAACTTCAGATTTTCAAATATAACCAGGAACTAGACAACTATTTCTTAGAAGGTCATTACTACTTAGTACGTTCTAACTTAGCCTTTTTGCAGATGGGAAATATGATCTTCTTGTTACCATGGTCAATCAACGCATTATTGGTCGTCAACTGGTTTAAAACCTAAAATGATATTAATGTCATATAATGACAACTAAATTAGATCAGTCATCGACTCATGTCCATCAACAGTTATTACATAATTCAAACATGCATTTGAAACCATGGATTTTACACCAAGTGGTGTAGATACAACCAAAACATACGATAGCCTACATGCATGCATTCCTAGCCTTCTTGAATTATTTCAGGAGATTCAGGCAAAAACTCTGCCCGTGCTCTGTGGCCTCTTCTCCGCAGCATTCTGAGGACACTCTCTGCTATAATGCCTTGGCTTAAAGCAGGTGTAGCAGATTTGTTTCCCTTTACAATTAACTCCAGGGTGAGTCTTTCCGCATTTAGTGCAAACTCAGGCATTTAGCAATCTTGGATAGCCCAATATTCCCCTGGTTGAAATGGCTGTTTACTTTCGCCTGAGGGCTTAGACCATGGTATTTTCCTTTTCTGTGAGGAATTTTCGTGGTTAAAACCACCACGAGCTGGATTGCTACGGTTCTGAGTAGCACGTAGCACCCTTAGGTTGCGTTCAATAGTACGAAAAGCTTCCACTCCTCCCTTCAGTTCTTGAAAATCTCGGGACACTAATTTCTCCTTTATCTCATATTTTAGCCCATCCAGTAGCATATTGGTTCTCCAAACTTTATCATCATGACGTTTCAAGTATGAAGAGTACCTTGCCAAGTTGGTAAACCGAGCAAAGTAGTCGTCAAAGGATTCATCATTGCCTTGCTGAATATGAAGAAATTATTTTTCCTTGGCCACTTGCATTGTATGAGGAAAGTATTGCTCATTGAACTTCTTCATGAACACTTCCCAGGTGACGGGAATGTATCGTACTCATAAAGTCATCGCAACACTCCTCCACCATCGGTCAGCATCTCCTTCAAGCTTGTAAATGGCCAGTTGAGCTTTCTTGTCTTCTGGGCATCCCATGACTTCAAAAATCTTGTCTAATCTCATCAACCATTCCTCTACAACAAATATTAGGAATGCTGCAAGAGCACCAGGGATATATCAACGAACTCCGTGAGGACATGCTGGCAAGGAGGAATGAGAGGCAACAAACTGAGGATCATTAGGTGAAGGATGATCAACAAGCTAACACTGAACAAGCGAAAGATGAGCAAGAAGATAATCAAGAAGAACAGATTGTAGAGTCAGTTTGAGCGTGTCCTCAGCGCTAGGAAAACATCCATACGGCATTACCAAGACTGTAACCCGTTTTCACATAAAAGCTGAATGTATTTCAAATAGTGACCTAAGACTCAGTCTTAGCCACAGTCCATGACACAAGACCTAGTCTTGTCCATGACTATATGAATCATCTCATCATATATAAAGCATACAAGTAATATAAAAGTTAGAGTTACAGTACGCGTTCGTACTTTAGTCCTTGGCGTTAGTGGTACGTTCACCTTTCGGTAGTTATAGTAGAAATGCTAGAGTAATCACTAATCTTTCAAGTTAGCTTAGATATCATGTTTAATGAATAAATATGATATTTATTTTCAAAAATATATCGGAGGAAGAGTTTTGTCAAAATTCTGAAAGATTAGAGTTAAAGTAGCGAAGCTCTGGCGAAATTTCACTGATTAATCAAACTAGGGGCAAAATGGTAATTTGTACCTAAAATTCTTGTTATGATATTAAATATTCATATCTGTGATATTATCCTTATAGGATATCTGAAATCTCGAACCGCTGTTTCCGCTGTTATCGCCGTTGTACCGCTGTCAAACGTACCATATTTCGACGAAAGTGCCAGATATCGTCAATGGAGGTACGGACGCGTATTGTAACCTTAACTCTTATGCTGCTCATATACATATATGTGATAGATACGTTCATATACTGAGGCTCTACCTAGGGTCGTCAGTTATACATACAGTTTTATACGGGTTATAGTCTTGATAATGCTGTTGGGTTTTCCTAGTGCTGAGAACACGATGGGTCGTCGTGGCACTGGTTATGTGCAAACATGTTGTGGGACTTTACATATTGCTTTGTGCTTATGTTCTGTCAATGTTGTGATCATGCATCTGTTGTGTGCTTATGTGATGATTTACTGTTGTTATGTTATTATGAGTATCTGTTGTCTATATATTGTTTTATTTGAGCATAAGGTTAACCGTTACCTAAGATCCAAATGGGAATTGGATTTCAGCTGTAGCTTTAGGGCCGGGAGGATCGAGGTTTGAAGATAGGGGCAAGCAGACGGTGTAGGATTCAAGACGGAGTTTTTATATTTCTAGTTTATGTATTCACTTTCTTTTGGATATTAGATTACTATATTAGAACAATTACACTTTGGTTATATATCTTTAAGGTTCAGTTACTCACTTGCTAAAATGCTCGACTCTGATTATTGTTTTGAAAAAAAAAATTCTGCTGTTTTTAAATGGGATGTTACAACCATATAAGTAATACATGGAAGTTTGTTAATTAGAGGCTTAAAATAATAGACTATAATCTAACTTTTTTGGAAATCAATTTAAAAGGGTCTCTTCCAATATGATATCAATTACCAATTGGAAATTAAAACTCTTAAAAGATATGCTAAAGAGAGATTATGGAATTAATTTCACCTATATAAAATGAACAACCAAAGTGTTTATATTTTGCCTTAAATCTATTTATTATGTACAAGGCTCTAACTTCAGAACCTGGCTAAGAATTTATCATAGACTTAAAAGGCTAAAATCTTAATTTTTATTTAAGGAATTTAAATACTTTTAGTTACACACTCTGGAGATAATATAGTGTGCATAAAAAAATAAAAGATTTTTGTTAAAGCATAAAATTAAGAGATGTGTAGATTGAATGTACCTGTAAGAAAATTCCATGACATATCTAATACTTCCAACAAAGTCTCATTACCAATTGATATTGGAAGACTACCATTCAAATTGTTCTTCTCCAAATTCACAATTCTTAAGGAAGAAATGGTGAAGAGAGATGATGGAATTTGACCTGTTTCGATTTACAAAGTCAACAAGATATATCAAAGTAAGCTAATAGTTAAAAGGCTTTGGCATTAATCTTAGACCCATTTTTTGCAGGACTCCATGTCATTTTTAATCACCCAAAATTATCTTTTTTTCTCTTTTTAAGATTTTTTTTTAATTTTTTTTTTTTAACTATGAACACAATCTGACAAGCTTCTTACATCTCTTTAAAATGAATGGAAAAAAAAAATGAAAAGCAAAATCTCTTTTTAAAATTATTTTTCACTAGATAGATTAAAAAAACACACACACAACGTATAATTAGTTTTCAATCATAAAATTAAAAACCTTAGCTTGAAAACTGTTGTCGTCAAGATATAGGAGTAAATAAAACAAATTAGATTTCATGTTTAAATCTCACGTGATCCCATCAATCGATATTCTTATCTTGTTTTTATTTTGATATTATAATCACAATCTATATGTAAGTTCCATTATGATGGAACAATATATGAATGAATGAAATGAAAAAACTAAAAGAAATGACAAAAGCAAAATATCGTTTTAGTTTTACTGTGGCGGAGATAATTATATAAAAATATTATAGAAAATCATAGAGTAGCATCGATTCATGAACTATGACATGAATGATACACATGTTAACTATCTTGCTTTACATACAAATGTTAGGATTTGATTTGTGCCCTAACCCACCAAGAGGATATTAGGAAAGAAGTGCAAACATGAGAGAGCATGATACAAGTATATTTAATCATTAATTTCATATATTTTATTTTGGTTGCATGTTTGTTTGTGTCATTATTGCCACAGTTAAACGTAAGAACATGTAAACTCCTTACTTATGTTATTGTCATGGCCATGTGTAATAAAAGTTTCATTGTTTATAGTTACTCACTCAGTTATTTTAATTACTTTTGCATGTATATAAGCTTAAAATTGTGTGTTTTTTTTTTTCTTGGGTTGTACATAACTCCATAAGGAGTAGTGGGTGAGTTTTGATATCTAAAGAGAGTTGGTGCCAAGACTTCAATCAAACAAAAGTGAAGTTATGACTAGTTTATATTTATGTTGAAATGTCAGTCTTGTGACTTTATATAGGGTAAAACTTTTATCTAAATCATGAAATTTGTCATGGTAATAGTACACATCCTAAGCTTTAATATAAGTATTAATTTGTAATTTGTAGATGTGTAGATAAAAGATATTAATTTTCTAATATGGGTCATATTTTTGGAGTTTTTGCCGAAAATTCCTATTTGCAGTATGAGTTTTAGGCAAGTTCTATAACTAATGGGATGTTGTTGAGTCTGCATCTTAATTTTCTCATAAAAAGAATCTCAAGAGCTAAAGATAGAGTTTTAAAACACTATTTTTGGATATGAAACAATTTATTTATGACTTTTTGAGGTTTTAAGAAAATTTATTATATCACGTACCCAATCTCTTAGAAAATTTGTAAATAATTTGACTTTATAAGGATACTAATTGAGTCACATATGGTTCTTAAATGGCCAAACAATTCTGATAAGTAACTCTAGAATAAGGTGTGACATTCTCAATGCATAGTGTCAGTGAATCTATGAATGTCCTAAAAGCATGCTTCACATATACATATTGGTTATTTGTTTTTATCTATTTACAATAATAATTTAGATTTTTTTTTTTCATCTTTACCTGTCTTTGAATTAATTTTTAGAATCAATCACAATCAAATAAAAAATAAATAAATAAACTACAAACAAAGGAAAATATAAATTTAATTTAATTGAAATGATTAAAACTAAAATAAGGCCTGCATCTACCTTTAATTTTCCTTTTTAATTATAGAGGGGTATTATGGCCTTTTAACAATATTCAGAAAAGTCCTAATTAGAAAATTGTTAAAAGTGCAGGCCTAGATTTAATTTTTGGTATTTCATTTTCTTATTGTACATTTGTTAATTCCTAAGCTTTAATTTTTTTTTTAAGAAAATATTAAGTATAATTTCAATTTCAATTAAACAATATAGAATTGTTACAAACTATACATATAATAAATAAGAAAAACAAACTCCAGATTTGTCTATATTTTAATATTATTATATTATTTTAATATTAAATGGATAGAAAAAACTTAAAATTAAAGTTATTATGAGATAGATAATATCTTTGAGAAAAAAAAGAATCGGCATAAAACATGGTGGCCATTCTTTATGGTTTAAGGTTTTGATGTCATAGAATAGTTTATAAGAATTTCACTTGTCTATGTTACAAATATAATGAGGTTCCATTATTTCTTCATCTTCACTTTATTTGTTATTTCACATAAATGAAATGATAAAAACCATAATTTAGTTTTAGAGAAAAATATTTAAAAAGAAAAGAAAACACACAAGTAAAGTACATACCTGTGAATGAGTTAGTGTCCAAATATAATTCTTTCAAAGATGTGCAATTGCTTATTGATTTTGGAATGCTTCCCTCAAATTGATTAGTACCAACATCAAAGACTTCAAGTAAAGGGAGTTGATGGCACATTTCTCCTGGCAAATTACCCTTTAAATGATTGCTGTGAACGTTAACCTCTCTCAAAGAAGGCATGTTCCAAAGAAAAGAAGGAATTCCACCTAAGCAAAAAATACAGAATATTTGTTTGTTAGTAGTGAGTCTAGGAATTTCCTTAATTCACACACAACCATATAAGTAATACATGGAATTTTGTTAGAGGCTTAAAATAATAGACTATAATTTAACTTCAGTTGGAAATCACTATTCCTATATAATATCAATTAGCAATTGGAAATTAAAACTCTTAAAAGATATGCTAAAGAGAGATTATGGAATTAATTTCACCTATATTGTAATACCTAATTTTTATAATACATTTAAATATATATTTAGACAAATAATACCTATTGAAAATAGGTGAATATGAGGTCTCAAACACCTTGTATTGAATTTATTAAGACAATGTCTCCTAAGAATAAATAATTTACAAATAGGTCCCTGAAATATTTATGGGTTATAAAATACCCTAAAAAAATTATAAAGAGACAAATAAATATTTATTTGAAATAGGGAAGAATATTGTCCCTAATTTAGGTAATTTATTAAATTATTACATTGGAAAAATTAAAGGAGAAAAATCAAAAAGTATTAGGGGACCATATTGGACCCCATGATTTTTAATATTTTGCATAATGCATAAATTATCAATTTCAGTAAAATAGTTGTGAGAAAATAATTAATCTTAATTAAGAAAATTGTCAACAATTAGTAAGTGATTAAATAAGTAATTAATTGTTGATTGTTTAAACATGAATAAAAGGGAATATCCAAAGTTAATTATATGAAACCCCTAATTTGATATTAATGACCAATGGGGGGGTCAAGGTTGGCATAAAGAGTGTTGCTAATTAATTTAGCATAATTAAGAGGTATATTAAGTAAATTACAAATATCCTTAATAGAATAAGCTTGCACTAATTGAGATTAGTTGCACAATTCTTTAAGATGATTAGAGACAAACTAAAAGAGGGCTAATTATATTTAAAAATAATTAAGCCAAAGAGAATGAAATAATATCTTAAGTAATTAAGTCTAAATCTTCATATAATTGAGTTAGCTAATGACAAAATATAATTAAGGAGCATGTAAACACTTGATAATTAAGAATTGCTAATTGGTGTTGAAAAGTCAACAATGACACCTAAGCCTTGATTATGTCATCAAGATGACATCACAAGAGCACATGTATATGTTGTGAGTGTGCGTGTACCTAAGTGTTGTGCATGTGTGTGTGTAGTGGAGGAAAGAGAAAAGATGAATCTAGAAAAGGGGGGAGGTGGCATTTTTTTGTAAGAGGTGTAAGGTCAAGATTTAAGTTTCCTAGTTAAGTTAAATCCAATGGATAGAATGGAATTAAAGTTGCTAGATAGTTAACTCATGGTTGGCTATAAATAGGAGGCTTCATGCTTCATTTTTCTTCACACCAAACTCATACTAAAGATTGGAGGGTTTAAGAGGAGAGTGAAGCAAGAAGGAGGAAGGAGTTCAAGAGTCTTCAAGAAGTAAGCTCTAGTTCTTAAGTTCTAGTCTTTAGTTTTTATAAGTTTTTAGTATAAATGCTAGTTTAATCTAGAAAATTAGAGAATAAATTCCTATACTTGTTTTTAGGCCACATTGCATTGAAAAATGCCTGAAGAGGTAAAAACATAGTAGGGAATAATTTTTGGGAAGCAATGGATTAATGTTGTGAAAGTTGTAGAATTTTCGGTTCTTAAATCTTAGATAGGCAGCGAAAAAGATGCTATGATTTTATATAACAAATAAAGTTATAAAATCATGAAATTTTCCAAAAAGAAAGTAGACATGTAGGTCTTTCCAAATATATAAAATATGTAACGTTTTGATCTCTGGTCAAGGAGATATGAATTTTTAAAGTTAAGCCATTTTTGCTGGAATAAAATCTGAGTAACGTTGAGAAAATTTAAAACTGGGAATGATTCATGGTGTTCTAGGTTTTGGGAATATTTTTCCTTGAAAATAGACATGCCAAGGGTCATGAGGAATTTTACATTACCTCAAAATGATTTTTGTAGAATTAATTATGATTTTCAAAAGTTACCGAAAAATCTGCTCAGAAAATACTGCACTGCGTTTTTGAATAAATGTAAGGGCAGAATTGTAAATAACAAATCCACCAAAGGTAGAGAAGTAAATAGAGGTGGAAATATCTCTTAGGATATTATTCTAAGTGATATGGTGATATGTTAGGATATCCGGGAGGTCTAGAGCCGGATCCAAAGGTCAGACGTTTGATAGTTACCCGGTGAAAGGTACGGACGCGTACTGTAACTCTAACTCTTATGCTGCTTGTATACTCTATATGTGATGTGATGATTCATATAGTCGTGGACAAGACTGGGTCTTGGGTCATGCACCGTGATTAAAACTCTGTCTTAAGTCACTGTTTATACATTCAGCTATTATGTGAAAACGGGTTACAGTCTTGGTAATGCCGTATAGATGTTTTCCTAGCCCTGAGGACACGCTCCGGGGCGTGGCACTAGTTTATGTGCAAACTATGTGGACCTTATATGGGCTGTGTGCTATGTAGAGGTATTGTTGTGATATGAACTATGACATGTGCTGTGTGCTATGTATAGTTATATGCTGAATTGTAAATGAATATCTATCATGCATACTGTTATACTTGAGCATAAGGTTAACTGTTACCTGAGGTCCAATGGGCATTGGACCTCAGTCTTAATGACTAGTACAGGGAAGAAACCAGGATAGAGAAGATACCGGTGGATAGAGCCGTGAAGAGGCAGCGGTCGAAGACGAAGGTCGGTAGAAGTTATTAGGATTTAGTTTCTGGCAAGAATCTAATAAAGTTATTTCAAACCATTTGGTGCTTAAACTAAGTAAGGGTTCATCGGTGGGTTGTCACAAGTCGCCATAGAGTTGGTGAGACTCCCATTAGATTGAACACCGACCTGGCCAAATTGTTTGATTGACTGATGTTAGGTTCCAAGCTATAGGTCTAGTTTAAGACTTTCTCTATCAGAGAATTGTATTTAATCTCTGTAAGATGTATCACATGAATATTCCTTCGGGATATTTAATATATCAGCTTATGTCGGGACATCATCATACGTCTGGGCATTCTATATCAGATACTCACTGTCCGAATCTTAGCGCACGCTATCCATTTCCGCAGTACTCTAAGCTGTAGCATCTCAAACTCTGATGATTTTCCTAAAACTAAGTGTCGACCGACACGATTTTCAAACCTGGAATTTGGGATGTTACATATATAAAATGAACAACCAAGTTATTTATATTTTACATTAAATCTATTTATTATTTACAACACTCTAACTTCGAAATCTGGCTATAAATTCATCATAGACTAAAAAGGCTAAAATTTGAGTGTTTATTTAAGGAATTTAAATACTTTTAGTTACATATTCTAGAGGTAATATAGTGTACATAAAAATAATATTTTTTTTAAAACATAAAATTAAGAGATATTCCATGACAAATTTAATTCTTCCAAGAAAGTCTAATTACCAATTGATTTTGGAAGACTACCATTCAAATTGGTCTTCACTAAACTTACATTTCTTAAAGAAGAATTAGAATTGGTTAAGAGAGATGATGGAATTTCACCTGTTTTGTTTTCCAAAATGAACAAGATATATCAAAGTAAGCTAATAGTTAAAAGGCTTTGGCATTCATCTTTAACATTACTATGCCACATCAAATATTGATAGGTCATGAAATTCTTTCAAACCATCTTTTACAGGGCTCCATGTCATTTATAATCACCCAAAATTATTTTTTCTCTTTTTAATATGTTTTTACTATGAACGCAATTTGTCAAGCTTCTTACAATTCTTTAAAATGAATGAAAAAAATGAAAAGCAAAATCTCTTTTTAAAATTATTTTTCACTGGATAGATTAAAACAAAAACACACGTGTAATTAGTTCAATCATATAATTAAAAGCCTTACCTTGAAATTTGTTGTCGTCAATATATAGCAGTGAATAAAAAAATTAGTTTTCATGTTTTAAATCTCACGTGACCCCATCAATCGATATTCTTATTTTTCTTTTATTTTGAGATTATAATCACAATCTATATCTAAGTACCATTTATGAATGAACAATATATGATTGAATGAAATGAAAAAACTAAAAGAAATGACAAAAATCAAAATCTCATTTCAGTTTTACTGTGGTGGAGATAATTATATAAAAATATTATTGAAAATCATGGAATAGCAGTCTCATGCTTGCTAATATGTACAATATTAATGACAATAAAAATATATCATTCTAATTTATATTTGCTATAGAAAAATATTACAAGAAAAGAAAAGAATGACGATAAAGAATAACAGTCTCATGCTTGTAAAGAGTTCGGCGTCGAAATACAATTAATTAACATCAACTACTTGTAAAAAAGTTAAATGGACTTTAAAAGAAAAATAAAATGGCCCATAATATTTCATAATATGTTTAATGTAAAATTATAAGACCTGGTTGACTGATTTGTAGAGATTAAAAAAACTAAATAAATTATTTAATTATTATATATGTTACTTGAGCTATCTAAATGTTGGGTTTTGGGCTCCCTTTCCTATGTGGAGAAAAGCCCAATTTGAATTGCCCAAATTTTATATATTTCCTATTTTATGAAAAGAAAAGAAAGGAAAGGGGAAAAAAAAACAAAAAGAAAGAAGGAAAAGAGTGAGAGAATGAAAAAAAAAAAAAAAGAAAAGACAAAAAAGTTTCCTGATTCTTTGTTTGTGAGAAGGAATATTTTCTCAAAGTTTCCTAATTTGAGGTTTTGTCTCACTTATTTAAGTGGAGAGGGCATATTATTCCCCAAGACAATGATATATAGAATTAAAACTCTTACCTTGCAAGTTGCTGTTCATAAGATATAGCAACTGGAGTTTGGTCAAATTTCCAATGTCACTTGGTATGTTTCCTCCGTCGAATCTGTTATCACCTAATGTTAAATGTGCTAATTCTTTGCATTGATGCCAAATGCAGGGTATTTTGCCAGACAAATCATTTCCATGCACATAAAATACTTCAAGTTTTGGAAGACCAAAACACAATTTTTTTGGGAGACTGCCAGATAATTGATTTATTGCAAGTTGAATGTCTTGTAGCATTGAAATGTTAAATAAGGTCGATGGTATAGAACCAGAAAGTTGATTCACTCCAAGATACAATATCTTCAGTTGTGAAAGGTCACCAATTTCATTTGGGATGCCTCCTTCAAATATTCAGGGGGTGGAAAAGAAAATAATGTCAGTACCAATTTGTTACATGTCACAAATTATTAGGTACATGAGATAAATTAATATTTTGTAGAAACACACAAGACTTGCACATTTTTTAAGAAATGACACAAATATTGGTAAATGATAAATTGCAATAAAAAGGTATAATCCTTTTAATTCAGGTGGGCTAATAACCATAGATTAAATCAGCTGGTTGTGTTTGGTTGAGAAATTTTGATATGATTAAATCTAAGAGACAAATTGAAATCCAATTGGCCCTTCCTTTTCATCATTCCTATCAAAACACATGTTTCTTGGGAGACTCCTTGAAAAAATCTTTTTGTTGACTCTACAAACTTTTTTAAAATAATTATTACTAAAAAATAATGAAATTAAAATATAATGTGGATTGCCCAAATCAAAATTAAACGTTTGAGACATGTTGGTTGTAAAGTGTATTCATTATGAAAAAGGACAAGACAAGTTTCTTATATCCATTATCTTAAGTAATCCAATGACATATAATCATGTATCATATTATAAAAATATTATCAATTAACTATAAATCCATATGAAATAAATAGGACATATGTCTTTGTGTGATTAGAGAACTTGACATAATGTAAATAACGAACTTAAGCTAAGTTTTTTTCTTATGAAAAACCCTTCAAAAAGTTCTTAATGATGGAATAATAACCATTTATTTTCAAAGACTGATGATAAGCCTTTAGATCCACTTGGACTAGTATTGTAAAAGTAATTTTTCTTCGTTCTATGGTGTGATTACATAATTTGTTTCAAAATTTTTATGATGAATGTTTTTTCCTTTGAAAAAGAGTAGAAAAAATATGACAAAAAATAAAGAATAAAATTCATAAAAGTTCCAAAAAAAAAAAAAAACAAAAACAATCAAGACTAATTCATATTCCTTGACCATAAGATCCTTCTAACCAATTACACTAGTTGAGAATAAAGAAAAATGTAAATGTTGAAAATAATCCAAAACATACCTAACAAACTATTGTAAGACAGGCTCAACCGCTCAAGCGAAGATAAGTTGGAAATGGTCCGGGGAATGAATCCTGAAAATTTGTTCTTGCTAAGTTGTAAATTCTTCAATCTCTCAAGCCTCCCCACCTCTAATGAAATGGTTCCTTCAATGAAATTAAATTTCAAATCTAAAGTCTCCAACCTTGATAGATTGAATAGAGATAGAGGAACAAATCCATTAAGACTGTTATTTCGAAAACCCAAGTATTCAAGCATAGATAAATCTCCTATCTCTGCGGGAACTTGCCCATGAAAGTCATTGTAACTCAAGTTAAATAGTTTCAATCTACGCAATTGAACTAACTCTTTTGGTATTTGACCGTGAAAATTGTTGTCACTGAGATCAAGTTCAACAAGGAATGAGAGATTTCCTAGTTGTGGAGATATGGAACCCTTAAGACCCATGCCGTGAAGGTTCAAGGAATGGACCCTTCCATGACGAGTATTGCATGTGACACCAGTCCAATTGCATGGAGAAGAAAAGACAGACCAATGAGCTAAGAAATCATATGGATCTGAAGTGATAAAGGATTTAAGGGCAAGAAGTGCAGATTTATCAGTACTGATGTTTGTATCAGTCCAAGCTAAGGAGGCCATGAGGCAATGAAGCAAGAGCAAGAAAATAAAGGAAGAAAGCTTTCCCATGAGGAGCGTACAGACTTAACGGAATTTCAAGTCTTCTGCCTCGAGCAATTAACACACACGTCGTTTTATACTTCTCTGGTTCCAAATAAAGTCAAGTCCTACTAACAAAACGCGGAGTGAAGAAGGACATCTTTTGTGATAAGATTGAAGAAATTGAAAAAATAAAAAACATCAGCGTGTCGGTGTATTAAATTTGTTTTCAATTATATTTGGAGATATTTTTTTGCTGCATTATTTCATTACGTGTTGAACAATTTCACTTCAGCTGGGACCACATTTTAATTTATGGTCCGGTCTAGTAGGCCACAGAGTAAACAGAAAGTTATTCCTTTCTTCACGATATTGGATATTTATAGTTGTGTCTCTACCACCACTTGGTATATAAAAATTATCAAGTGGTGGTATAGATATACACGTAAATCTACTTTTAATTATGGGTATTGATATAGGCTATAGCTAGAAAGAAGAAATGTATATAAACTGATTTTAAAAGGAAGTAAAGCATATCACATAATTAACATGAAAATAATTGTATCGAAAAATTAACATGAAAAACAATGAAAAGCAATGCTGTGCATAATTGTTATGACTCAAAGCGGAAGAGTTGCATAATATTAATGTCATATGATACATTCATTACATGACCAATCTATAATTTAAACATTTACTAAAAGGAAAAGAAGTTAAGCATATGCACTTTTTGTGACAACCCTTTGGGCCACCCGGTGTCCGTCGCTTTTTCTGAATCCTATTACCAAGTATTTGAGCAAGCTATTAATCCGGACTGAGACTTTGTTATCAGTGCTTTTTTACACTGTTTTTCCCTCTTAAAGTTGTCTATAAGTAATCGTATTGTCTGTAACATAAAACACAGATCACTGCATATATAGAAATTTGTTCATATTATAAAAAAATGGGTAATTTGCTACAATTTCCATGAGTATGGAGCACACAAATCAGAAATAAAGCAAGGAGCAATGGAGAGTCAAGTCTAGAGCTTTGGAGTGGGAACGAAGGAACGCTGATAAAGCCAAATACAATCCATTCAATTGCGTGTTTGACAAAGTTGCAAAGTAAAATTGCCTTGAAGACTTGATATTTTCATATCTTCATTCCTGAAAAAATGTCTCATCTAATTTAATTAAACTTATCCAGAGAAAAATTAAATGAGTTAGCTTAAATTAATGTAATTAGGACTGGATTGTTCAATAATATTATTTTAGAAAAATTAATTTAGTATGTAACTGATTCCTGGAGAAACATTTAAAATGAAAAATTGTAGTATTCCCTCCAAGTGCAAATGAATATGTTAACAGAGAGAAATAAATTGAAAAGAAAAAAAAAGGACACAAATGATGAACATGTTACTAATGACTAATGAGTGTTCCTTCATTTTTGAATAACAACAGAGCCTGAAAATAATTAAAATTAAAGAAAATGAAGAGTGCCTAAGCTCAATATGCTGAGCCCAATTTAGTCTGACTAGCTGAAGAAAATCCGATTTTGACAATACTATTACAATTCCAACATAATGACTTATAATAAGTTGTCATCGCAATCAAGTAGGAGAGAAACAAATAATGAAAATATATATAATGGTTAAAGTTGCCCTCTAGAAGAAGTTGTGCGGTCTTTACTTCTTTTTTTTTGGTTATTATTACATTATTTCATTTTTGGTCAAGTCTGGTTGGCCAAAGACTCTATATCCCCACAAGAACGTTATTAAGGACTCACAATCAAATTGACAAACACTAAATAAGAAAGTCTCCTTAATTTTTAGGAACATGTAGTGCTGAATTGTGGGTAGATCAAGGTCATGCTCCATTTCACACGGCACAGCTAATTAATACATATATGTCTCTGTATTTATGTATCCTTATGAATATTTCATATATGTAATATTATTATAGGAATGTGTGAGGTTTGGATTTTATTGTCTATATCAAAATCATTTTAGCGGTTAATTTTTAAATACTTAAACTCAATTTGTTAACTTCTAGAGAGTATCCGGGAAAAACTTATAAAATAATACGTTTATTTCATTGTTTAGCTCTGTTTTTCAATTCCAAAAGGCAGAGTATATTTTAATGGGAATAGAGCATCATAACCAATGAATCTCAAAAAAAAAAAAAAAACTAATCAATGAGCCAATCAGCACATAGGATAAAGGGATGAAAGAATCATCTCAACGTATTTTGGGCTCATAAATAAACTCCAACAAACTTAAAGGGTTAGCAAAATGGTTACCGATTTGCTTTTATATATGAATTCTTATAATTTGATGTATATTTCAATGTTTAAAATAAAATATTGGCACATTCTTTTGTGCTTAATGTTATGCTCTTCTATGTCTTCTACTAATTAACCGGTTTTTGAATAATCAATCCACTCCAACATAGCCATATTTAACAGATCAGATTTTCAGAGTACACAGTGTAACACCCCAAATTCCATGCTTGAAAATCGTGTCAATTGACATTTAGTTTTAGGAAAAACAACAGAGTTTGAGGTGCTACAGCTTAGAATAATGCGGAAACGGAAAGCAAGAGCTAATATTTGGACAAAGAGTAACTGATATAAAATGCCCAGACATATGATGATGCCTGACATAAGCTGGTACATTAAAATAACCCGAAAGATTATTCATGTGATACAACTACAGAAACATAAATACAGTTCTCTGATAAATCAACTTTATAACTAGACATATGGCTTGGAATCCAACGAAGTTAATCAAACAAATTGGCCAGATCGGTGTTTAATCTAATGGGAATCTCCCCGTCTTTCACGGCGACTTATGACAACCCACCGACAAACCCTTTCTTAGTTTAAGCATCAATTGATTTGATATAACTTTATTGAATTCATACCACGGACTAACCTTCTTTAAACTCTACTCTCTGTAACGCCCCTATTTTCTAAGTCCATTATGAGGTCCAATTATGATCCTAGATCTCTTTATTAAACTAATTCTTGTGTATTTATTAGAGTGAAGACGTTTAACAGATCAGAGTAAAACACAACAGAGAGCGTACTTAATGGTTTGGACAATTGAGTAACTGATTTCATATGCGCAGACATATGCTGGTTAATTAAAATTCCCGAAGGAATAAAAGCATGATACAACTTACAATTATTGCAGTGATTTCGATTGACGTGTTAGGCTACAGTAATCCGAAAGGTTTAACAGTACATATTTAATACAGTCCAAAATAAATCTTCTTCCGAGTCCTTACGTGTGCCGCTTACCCTGTTCTCCAGCTCTCGATCCTCCTGAACCTGAAGCTAGGGTAAATTCTGAGATTCAATGCCCATTGAATCTCAGGTAACAGTTAACCTTATGTTCAAATATAACAGTATATATATGATAGATATTCATTACATTCCAGCATTAACCATACATAGCATACGGTCCATGTAAGGTTCACAACACAACAATACATAGCACCAACAAATGTAATGTAAAACAATCCATAGCACACAGCAAATGTAATGCCTCACAATACATAACATACAGCTCATGTAATGTTCAACCATCGTTTGCACATAAACCAGTGCCACGCCCCCGGCGTGTCCTTAGCGCTAGGAAAACATCCATACGGCATTATCAAGACTGTAACCCGTTTTCATATCAAATGCTGAATGTATTTAAAAATAATAACCTAAAACCCAATCTTAGCCACAGTCCATGACCCAAGACTCAGTCTTGTTCATGACTATATGAATCATCACATCACATATAAAGCATACAAGCAACATAAGAGTTAAAGTTACAGTACGCGTCCGTACCTTAGTCTTTGGCGCTAGTGGTACGTCCACCTTTCGGTATTGATTCCTGACTTTTCGGGCATCCTATAATAATAATATCACAGTGTTATTTCCTTTGGCATCTATACCCTTTTCATTCACGTCAGTTGGTTATTCTGTACTCTATATTCTTTCACATTTTACAACTTGGACGACTATTCTAAGACTTATCAGAATTTGACCTTTAGTTTCCATGGGTATTTGGAAAATTCATTACTTGGTCTATATAATTTTGAATGGAGTGATTATAATTTCTATTTATTCCTTGATAAGTCTACTTCCATAAATTAAAGTCACCAAGTTGATTTATGGCTGAGGAAAATTCTCAAAGTCATGTTTTCACTGACTGTTCTATTAAACTTCCAAAATTCATAGCTTAACTTTAAAAATTCATATATGGAGTTCTAGGTATCCAATTGAAGTGTTTTAAAAACCTATGAACTCCTCCTTAAGCCTAGTTTTTAGTAAAATTGATTCCAACATTTTATCCTATGTCATTATTTCCCAGATTTTGAAAACGTCTAGACTGTTCAGTTTTTGCTTCCAAAACTTAGGGTCATCTTGTAAAAATCATATCTCCTTACTCAGAGCTTAGAAAATTCCAAAATACCCACCAAAAGAAAGCTATGCATCTCTAATTTCTTTCTGAAAAATTTCATAATTTTATCTTATCCCAAAAATTCCCAGTTCACAAAACCATCAGGTATGTCCAGAAAACGTTACAGGATTCTAACCCGTTTTCCAAAAATCATAACTCAAGGTATAGACCTCGGTTTGAGGTGAACCAAAACTCATTTTAAACTTTAGCATGTTTACTATATGCTCATAAAATTTTAGGGTCAAAGAAGGTCTTTTGCTATTTTTTTGACCTTTTTAAAAATCGGTGCCCAGATAAAAATTCAGTGCGTGAACAGTGACGTTATTACTACAGTAACCATGCACTGTTCCTTTTCGAAAATACTGTAGCAACCGTTGAAAACCTCTGTTTCTGACCAGAAAAACAGAGAAACAGACGTACCATGCAGAACGAACCTACGTTGGGAAAATTCTTAGAAAGGTCACCTAGTTTGCTTTTCTCTTTTCTCTTCTTAGACTCTCACGGTATAAAGCATTATCATTGCAGAAAAATAATTCTCTTTCGTTTCCTTTACATGATAGCGAAGTGAAAACACCACACATATATTTGACTTATTTTCAATAGTTTTTCTCTTCCTCATTCACGACATACACACAGATATATATACCTAAGTGCAGCAACTCCTATATGTATATATATATATATAGCTGCAGAATATACACTCACTCCACCAAAACCCAAGGACCCGATGACACTAAATAACCCTTGACAGCAAAATATTGCTAGGTCCATGTCTTTATTCATTTTCAGTTCAGTTTCAGCCAGCTTACGTTTAGTCCCATAAGTCTTAGTTTCTTATAAACTTTACGATAAGCAACGATGGAAAACTTAAGGAAAAGAAGACCCATTGCTTACCTTTAAGGATTTAGCTGAAACGATGAGGATAAATCACTACTCAACTCCCCTGGTTCAGCGACAATGATCAGAGCAGCAAAACTCTCGCCTCTTCTTCTTCTCCTTATTCTATCTTACTCTTCTATCTCACAGTCACAGCTCCCTTTTCAGACTCTTGCTCCTTTTCTGTGTCCTTCATTTAGATTTCTTTCTCACTCCCCGACTCACTCTCTGTCATGCTCCGAACTCCCTCTCGGTTTTAGCCCACGCTCTTGCCTTCTCTCACGCTTCTCACTTCTCCAGGTGGCTGCCCGAAGGAATGGACCAGAAATGGAAGAGTTAATGGCGCACGAGGGAACAACAGAGCATGGCTTTGACGTGCATATCAATGGAATATGGTGTTGGTCCGTTTCGAAGAGATAAATGTGCGCACGAGCTGCTGGAACTTCGAGATAACAGAGGTAGTGGATCATGGGCGTCGAGTTGCATTTTTGGAGCAAGATCATGGAATTCAAAACACAAGAGAAGTGTCGGAACTGCTGTCTCCTCTTTTCTGTGTCTCGTGCCTCTCTTCTTTGTGTTTCTACGTGCCTGGCCGAAGAAACTGATGAGGAGAATAACAATTGCAACACTATGGGCCAGGACACGATAAGGTTGGAGATGGGCCGATGACAATGGACTGGCTAAAATGATGAAACGAGATGAGATGGGTTGTGCTACTACATTCATCTTTTCGGCCTTGCACTGGATGGTGATACCTTGCTATTAGTGTGATTCTTTATGGCAACCAAACTCCCTCCACGTGGCCCATATTATTTTATACACCACCTTTTATTTGCTATTAAACCATTCAATTTTGATTATTGCATAATCATGGAGTTTATTCCTTCTTATTTTATAATACTAATTTATTTGCAATTGGACTTAATTGCAACTTATTGAAAATAAATCCTCTAATGTTTAGACTATTTTCCTTAAATTTATTCTCTTCTTAAAATAAATTAAGGAGAATTAGGCCTTAACTTTAAAATAATTATTCTCATAATTATTTTGGCCCAAATTTCATAATTCAATTTTATATAATTTTCCAATATTCTGATCCCAGAAATTTGGGATGTTACACTCTCGATCGGTGCCTCTTCACGGCTCCATCTACATCGTCCGTATCGCTTACTCAAATCCAATATTCTTCCTTGAACCTTTACTCAAATTTGAGATTTAATACACATTGAATCTCAGGTAACAGTTAACCTCATATGAAAAGTATAAATAATATATGATAGATAATCACAACATACATTTAGCATTTATCATATATGCACAACAACCCACGGCTTAAATGAATACAGATATTCATGATTCAATCAATCATATCAAAGTCATACAAGTCATAGGAGAGTTAAAGTTACAGTACGCGAACGTACCTTTCACCACATAGTTACCAATATGTCCGACATTTGAATCCGGCCCCGGACTTTTCGAATATCCTAACATATCACCATATCACTTAGAATAATATCCTAAGAGATATTTCCACCTCTATCTACCTTTCTACCCTTGGTGATTTTGTTATTTACAATTCTGCCCTTATATTTAATTAAAAACGTAGTGCAGTATTTTTTGGGCAGATTTTTCGATAACTTTGAAAAATCATAACTAATTCTAGAAAAATCGAAATGAGGATCCGTAAAATTCCCAGGAACCATTAGGATGTATATTTTTGAGGAAAAATATTCATGTTCACCCAGAATTAGTGAATCATTCCCAGTTTTTACGTTTCTTAACGTTGTCCAGATTTTATTCCAGTAAAAATGACTTAACTTTAAAAATTCATAACTCATTGTTCAAAGCTTAAAACGTTACAAATTATATATCAATAGAAAGCCCCGGATGTCTACTTAATATCTCGAAAATTTCATAATTTTTAAAGACCATTTACTATTTAAAATGATTCCCACAAAATGAATGACTTCAGAAAAACTGAAATCTGAGAATTTTCTCAATCTTTCACAATATTATTCTTTTGATCTCAAAAATCATTTCTCATCTTGTTTTCACTCTAATTTTCGTTTTAAACTCATTAGAGACCTTAAAAACATGTACAGAAATTTACTTTAAAATTTCTTGAATTAAACTATAATTCTACCAAAAATCTATAAGTTAGAGCTCAAGAACTTACCTCTTAAAGTTCTTACTCCTTCTTCTTCTTGCTCCTATCTTGCCTTACTCTCTATCTTGATTTGAGTTTTAGTTTGAAGAATGAAGAGGAATTCAAGCTCTATTTATAGAGTTTTGGGTCTCAACCTCTTTTCAAAAATCACATGATAAACCAACTGCCCATCTACCATAAATATGTCTATCTACTTGTCCATCTACTATACAAAAGTTCATCTATTAAAACTCATCTTCCAATCAAATATCACATGTAAATCTACCTTCATCTACCATACACATGTCCCTCTACCCATTTACCAATCAAATATCATATTTATATAAATTTCTTAATTAAATTTGGAAGAAAATATATTAAATAAATTATATTTCTTTTTCACAAATAATTTTTACCAATTATTTTAAGCCTTTTCTTATAATAAACTTAAGACTTTGGACTCTTATGGGCCTAGTAGTCCTCCTATTTTAGTTTTATTTTGAAACTTTATGCCTCAAAATTGGGATATTACACACAGAAAAGGGAATCACCTAGTGACACTAAATTAAAAAGGGTTCAACGTTTATTATAATGATACATCTAATTAATTTTGGTTGAAGCTGAATTTAAAAGAAGTTGATGCAACAACAAAGTCACACTCCATTTCCCACGACACAGCCTGTCTCTCTCGACCGAATACTTGACTTGGAAGTAAACCTCAAAGTCACACTCCATTTCACACTACACAGCCTCTCTCTCTCTCTCTCTCTCTCTCTCTCTCTCTAAATGTATGACATGTTTTTTGTATTTGTCCATTCTTTCCTAATTTACCCTTATTAATATTCCATCAACCATAATTAAGTAAAAGATAAATTAAAAGAATTAAGGAAGATTATTAGGTATTTTAGGGGAAAAAACCATCTTATTAATTACTTTAACTAATTTCTTTTATTTAATCAAATTAGGTAAATATGTCTTATATTAAAGAATGGGATAGTACCATATAAATAGCACAACTTTCCTTTTTTTTTTTTAACAAATCTTTATATTGTCTGTGGAAAAAATGGTAAGTTTTTTTCGTATGTATATTTCAGAAACCACAACAGTCAGTCTAATAATCCACCTTTCGCGCATGACAGTTGAAGAGACCATTGCGTGCAATTTTTAAATTTAAATCATTATGAAAAGTTACATTAAAGGATATCACATCCTAATGAAATTAATGTTAGCTAGTTTATTTTACATGAATATAGGTTGCATTATTTTATGTAATGGAATTTTCATTATTATTTTTAAAGCAAAACCTGAATGAAATTTTAGAGATTATCTATTTTTTCATTAATGATCTAAAATATAAAATAATCAATATAAAAATTAGCCGGTCAAGTATGAAATCAATTCTCAACAGATTTTAAGACTCTTATTTAACTCTTTTAAAAAACAATATTACCTTTAGTTTTAATATAAGACCTAAATAATTAATTTGAGGAGATTAAGAAAGCTAAATAAATCGTTTAATTATAATATATGTTATATTATCTTTCAGAAATACTTATCTATAACATTAGATTATATATTAGTTTATAAATGTGAAAAATTAGTTTAAACAAATTGAAGGCAAAAAAATACTTTAAACAAATTAGCTTTAAAAAAAAAAAGACGAACCTTTGAACAATGCTATAAAGTCCTAATTATTGGATCGGATTTCAAGAGTTGTACTCATGTGTACGATCAATTATACAAAGCACATGTGCTTTGTATAATTGATCTTTAAACACCTTTCAATTTTTGTTAGCTAGGCACAAGTATCCTCTTATTTTAAGTAATCTATTTCAAGGCACTAAATGTGGATACTTTTCCCAGTTGACTTTTAGTTCGTATTGTGAGAAACTAAATCCTTCCACGAAACCCAACCCTTATTGATAACTCCTCTTTTTTTTTTTTTTTTTTTTTTGATAGAAATGATAACACCTCTTATGTTATTGTCTCTAGGATTTGTTTTTGGGTCCCTAGCTTCGGCCTCTTTAGCCATAGAAACATTCGTCGCAGGCCCAAAGACTTCAATGATCCTCCTGGGCCTACCTCTCAAGTTATCCTATCCAAGAATGTTTCTTAACTAGATCCTCCTACTTTATATTATATTGCAATAATTAATTATTATAAAGCTACAAGTTGAGAGATAATATTCCAACTCCTCTCATGTCATCAAAATGACTTAAAAAGTTCATAAATAAAAAAAATTAAATGACTTAAAATCAACAATAGTAATTATTGATTTTCTGCTAAAGCTTTCATGGGTACAAAAAAAGCTTTTAAAACCGAACAAAAGAGGCATCCGCAGACCGGACTCGCGACCGGTCTTATTCCAGTCGGTATTAAAAGTATATCTTTAAGAGCGGACTTTAACCGGTCTTAAATAAACTCTTTTCAGACCGGACATTTAAAAACACCAGGTCTTAAAAGTGATATTAAATCCAACCGAAATATTTTTTTGTCGGTCCTAAAATTCAATTTTTAAGACCGGACAAAAATGTAACCGCTCTTAAAAGGTTTATTTTTAAGACCGGACAAAAATAATTATATGCGGTCTTAAAAGACTCACTTTCAAGATTGATTGATTAATACGTCCGGTCTTAAAGATTAACTTTTAAGACCGGGCATATTAAAACCAACAGTCTTGTAAGACCAACTTTTAGTACCACATATCAAATATGTCGTCTGACCTTTAAGACTGCGCATTTAAGTAAATCCGAGTACATCTGGTCTTAAACGTTGAACTTTTAAGACCGGCATTTTTGTTTTATCGGTCTAAAGTTTCCTTCATTTTTTCCCTATTCTGTTCTTATTGATCATATATATACACAAATCCATACCAGCCAATCCAGCACATAAAACGGTATACTTTAAGCTACAAGCTATAAACAATTGTGGATAAATTGAATGATCTATACACAAATCCATACAAGCCAATCCAACACATAAAAGGCTACACTTTAAGCTACAAGTTATGAACAATTATGAATAAATTGAATTGGGAAAAAGCATATCGTTGAATACAAATATTATTGACCATGAGTTACAAATACAAATACAATAAGATGTTGCAATAAGATATACCACACTTAAATATTCACCATGCCCAATATTCACCATGCCCAATAAGATATCTTATGTTGCAATAAGATATGCCCAATATTCACCATGCCTTCATCTGATTCCCATCCAACGTAACAACGTAACACATCCTCTTTTATAACATGCATGCCCCTTTGGAACGGATCCTGGCACCAAAATAAAACAAGAACAAACGTCATAGAGTTAGTGACATTCTTTAAAAACACAGATGGAATATAATAGTGTTAAAACCTTAAAGTTTTCAAAGATTTGTGCAGTTACCTTTGGAATTGACTCTTTTATAAAGGGATATCATCCCATATCCCTTCTTGATGATCATTCCTTATGCCGGGTTCATTACATGCCCAATATTCACCATGCCTTCATCTGATTCCCACCCAACAACTCCCTGAAGATGGAGGAAATCACCAAGAGGGGGGGTGAATTGGGGATTTAAAATTTCTTTTGGACTCCTTTTTTTTAAAAAACCGTGAGAAGTAAATGATGAGAGAGTAAAAGTAGAAAAGCTGGACACAGAGAATTTATACTAGTTCAGTCTCAACCTTGACCTACGTCTAGTCCCCAGATATCTACTGGGTATTTTCACTAGTTCAACAAGCTTAAACTACAACAATGTAAACTACAAACAATCTTATCCACCAAGGACTTGCTCCCCCTTATACTATGTAATTAAGCTTCCCAACTCACAGGTTTCCACAACCTTGAGCTTTCACAAATACAAATGATTTCAAAGAATCAAAACTCTCAAAAAGAGTAGATAAAGATAAACACTGAAGAACAAGTTGAAAATAATAATACAGACTCAAATTTCAAAGTATAATCAAGATAGCTTCGTTGTCTGTCTTTTGCTCTGAGTCTTCATAGCCTTTTATAGACTAAATGGATGAGCTAGTTGTTGCTATTCTTTCTCTAACGTTCAGCTGCAATTCTGGAAAAATAGCAGTTGCATATTTTGCTCTATTCTTTGAATTCTTAGCTGGAATTTTGGAATTTAGTTGTTGCAAAAGGTCTTCCAGATTTTCAGTCATTCTATGATCGTAATTTGACCATTTAGAGTGATCTTGAAGTGTTGCAACGGTCTGAACTGAGCATCTGGGATAAGGGAGAAAGATCAGCCCTGTTCTTGGTTCTTCATTTAATGCACTTATCTTGGATCTTGATCTCACCTTGATCTTAGCTAAACTTATCTAAAAAATACTCAAAACTTCATCAAAGACATTAGAAACAATAATATCATATGATAGAATAATTTTAGATTGACCCATTAAGATTTTGCAGATCAACATCATTTGATTTTTCAAAATCCCCATGCAAACTTGAGTTTATTCTTCCAGACTCGAGTTTGGAGTTCATCCAGAAAGCATGTCGGTTGGTCAGTGGTCTAAACTTGCAGTCTGTAAAAGCTAACTCGAGTTTGGCTTTTACAGAGAGAACTGTCGGGCTCTGGACTTGGGATGGAACTTTGGGCATGGAGCTAAACTCGAGTCAATTAGTGACTAACTCGAGTTTGGGTCTATGTTTGAAGAACAGGCCTAAGTTCGTAATCTTCCTGACTGGAGTTTAGGGTCATAGACTCGAGTTTGTAGTGTAGCCAAATGGACGATCTTTCTGTATGATCCAGACTCGAGTTTGGGGAGCAAACTCGAGTTTCAGTGACTACCGAAACATTTGAGGTTTATCTGGGTCAAGTGCAAACTGGAGTTTGGAAGGCCAGACTGGAGTTTGGGAATCTATTGAGTTTTCTGGGTTCCTTTCTGTTTGGTCTAAACTCGAGTTTGATAATCCAGACTTGAGTTTGGCTTGCTTGGGATTCTGTATCTTCCAGACTTCAGGTTTTATTTGCAAACTGGAGTTTAACTTGATGTGAAAATTTTGGATTCCTTTCTATGTCTGCCCAGACTCGAGTTTGTCTATGCAGACTCGAGTTTGGCTTTTATGCAGAATTGAACATTTTTCTGTCAAGTCTCAAACTCGAGTTTATATACCTAAACTTGAGTTTGCCTTTGACAATGAGATTTTCATATTGCCAAAAACAAACTTCATATCAAGTTTACAATTGCTAGTTATCATCAAAACACATTGAGAACTAACATTCTCCCCCTTTTTGATGATGACAACACTTGTAAACTTGAAGTTTCAAAAATTTGATATTCACTTCAAGATTTAGAAGTTGTTATGCATAAATCAAGGTAAGTCAAATAGTCAAATAATGTAACATTTGTCATTTGATTTAGCAAGAATACACAAATGATTACAGTCATAAGAGAGCAAGTTTACAAGCACAAGAGCAAAATGAAAGGACAATAAGCAGTTAAAACTAAAAAAATCTCAACTCAAAAACACTCAAGATTGCTCTGAGGTATTCTCTCCCCCTTTGTCATCATCAAGAGGAAGGGTAGGGTCAACTGGAGGGGTAGGTGGATGAGAAGTCTGAGATGTAGAGGCTGAAATGTTGAGGTGCTGCATGATCTGGTCTAACTGAGCCTTCATGGCATCTTGAGATTCAATCAAAGCTTGATTGGTCTTAGTGAGCTCAGACACAATCTTGTCTATCTCAGTTTCAACCTTTGCAACAAAAGTATCCAGTGCTGCATCAACAATTTCTTTGATCATGGCAGCAAAGTTAGAAGGGATGGAAGTCTGAGGAGGTGGAGGAGCTGATCCGCCTCATGAACTCGAGAGTAGGTAGCTCTAGTTCTGGAGGGTGCTCTTGACTGGCCAGACCCTTCAGCATCAAAGCTAATCTTCATTAGGTGCAGTTGAGGCTTCCCAAAAGTTGGTGGTCGAATGATGGTGTCTATGGCTCCAACATGCCAGATCTTATAGTGGAAGAGAATGACAGATATCAAGGATGGGAAAGGAATATGGGTTGTCACTCTAGATCCAAACCTGAATCGAACCATCTCCTCAAACACCCATTGTCCTATGTTTAGTGGCTTCTTGTCCACTACAGCCGCAAAGGGGGCATAATCTCTCTTGGTGAAGTGAGTAAAGTTGCCACCTTTCTGAACTAGGTTTCTGGAATAGATATACCAAAGTACCCGGTAGGTGGGGGACATAAAAGCAGGTTTGAATTAAAGAGAGAGTAGCTGGTCTTCAGTGACAGGCTTATTAGGTAGTAGGATTTGAAGACACTCCCTATTTGAATATTCTATGGTGTGGCGAAGAGGAGGATTGTTAATACCTAGAATAGAGTTCAAGATAGAAGCAGAAAGGGTAATGTTTACTCCCCTAACTGTGGTGGTTACACTCTCCTTATTCACAATTTGGTCATCTTCCTCTGAGGTTCCCCATTGCATGTTAAAGTAGAATAGTTTCACAATATTAGGAGTGAAATGGGCAGAGATGGATAGGAGGTTTTTGAGCTGGTTTAGCCATGGGGAGAGATCAAGGTTGCATTCCTGTCTAAAGTTATCTAAGTTGACAGAAACTACAGGACAAAAGGGCTTTTTACCAAATTCCTCTTTGAATTTGGTAGCTTGTTTGCCTAACAGAATTGTGTTTTGGGTGTTGAAATCAGAAGGAGGTGAATTGTGGTTATAAATCTCAAAGATGGCTTTTGTTACCATTGGAGTCTCAAACTGAATAGGGGAAGGAGGATTTGTAGAGGCTTAAGCCTTGGAAGAAGTTTGGCTCTGGGTGGTTCTCTTTCTCTTGGAGCCCTTTGAGGATTCAGTAGCTTTATCTTTCCCTTTTCCAGCTACTGCTTTTGGTTTCTGCCTTGATTGAGTCTCAGTGGGCTCTTGAATTGAAATGCCCTTCGTCTGGGGGAAGTGTGAGGGATCCTTGGGATTTGCTTATCGATTCCTAAAGCAAACTTCTTGAGAATCAATTTTTCCCTTCTAGGTCTATGAGTAGGAATGGATTTCATCCTAGGTTTTCGTTGAAGAGGAGAGGGTGAGGTAGATTTTGAAGCTTCCTCTTCATTAGAAGGTTGGAGTGGTTGATTTGAGGCCATTGAAGTTAGAGAGGATGAATTCGAAGATGAAAAGCAGAGAGGGTACAGAGAAAACTCTAGGGCAAACTTGAGTTTGAGAGTTGTAAAGTGAACAGTCACGCAACCACATATATATAGAGTTCCGATAGACTCGAGTTTACAAGCCAGACTCGAGTTTGGAAGAGTGGGATACTTACCTGGACTTCAAGGATGTAGCTGTGAATCCTTGAAACCCCGACAAACTCGAGTTTGTATCTGCTGACTCGAGTTTGAAGTCTCCTCTGATTTTCATATTTCTATCTATGTAATGCAGACTCGAGTCACTTACTTAATGACTCGAGTTTGGAGGCTCTTCAAGAACTTCAGGATTCCTCTTGTTTGATGCAGACTCGAGTTTGACCTGGTTCCAGAAACTCAGTTGTTGTAGGTTCCCGATAAACTTGAGTTTAGCTGTACTGGCTTGAGTTTGGTACCTGGCAGACCTTGAGGTTCATCCTGCAAAAACACATCTAAACACTCCATTGTTTAAGTTAGTAATAATTAACCATCAAAACACATAGTTAGCATTGGGATAGAGTCATCTTACAATTCATTGGGATTTACCATTCCTAATTCTCTTCTAATAAAGGTAAATTGCTCCTTTGCAAGTGGTTTTGTGAAGATATCCGCAAGCTGTTGATGAGTTAGGATGAATAATACTTTGACATCCTTCTTTTGAACATGATCTCGAACGAAGTGATGTATGACATGAATATGCTTAGTTCTGGTATGATAGACAGGATTTTTGGCTATGCTGATGGTACTTGTGTTATCACAAAGGATTGGAATTTCCTTCAGATGAGTTCTAAGATCTTGGATCTGTTGCTTGAGCCACAGGACTTGTGAGCAACAACTTGACGCAACAACAACTTGACGCAGCAACATATTCGGCTTTGGTTGAAGATACAGCTACTATGTTTTGCTTCTTGCTAAACCATGAGACAAGTGAATTTCCAAAGAATTCACATTGTCCACTTGTGCTTTTCCGATCAGTTTTGTATCTAGCATGATCTGAGTTAGAGTAAGCCACTAAGTGTGCAGGTTGACCTTTGGGAAACCATAATCCCAATTCTTCTGTATCACGTAGGTATCTGAAGATTCTTTTCACGTGTTTGACATGAGATTCCTTAAGTGCGGATTGGAATCTAGCACACATTCCCACACTGAATTGTATGTTTGGTCTGCTTGTTGTCAAGTAGAGTAGTGATCTAATCATGCCTCTGTACCTTGTGATATTGAAGTCTTTTCCCTTCTCATCGGTATCTAATGCAGCAGTTGAGCTCATTGGTGTGTCTGCTTCATTACAATCTTAGAGACCATATTTCTTGAGTAGGTCTCTTAGGCACTTAGTCTGAGATATGAATATCTCATTCTTACGTTTTTTGATTTGAAGACCAAGAAAATAGTTGAGCTCTCCTATCATTGACATTTCAAACTCACCCTGCATGGTCTCAGAAAATTCCTTGCACAAAACATCGTTAGTAGCACCGAAAATTATATCATCTACATAGATTTGTATAAGCAGGATTTCATTCATTTTGTTACTTTTAATGAGTAGAATGGTATCTGCTTTACCTCTTACAAATCCGTGATCTAGAAGGAATTTACTTAGCCTTTCATACCAAGCTCTAGGAGCTTGTTTTAAGCCATATAAAGCCTTCTTTAGTTTGAAAACATAATCTGGATGAAATTAATCCTCAAAACCAGGAGGTTGTTCAACATAGACGACTTCTTGAATGAACCTATTTAAAAATGCTGATTTTACATCCATTTGATATAGTTTAAAACCTTTAATGCAAGCAAAGGCTAGAAGGACCCTTATGGCTTCCAATCTTGCAACTAGAGCATAAGTTTCTTCATAGTCAATTCCTTCTTCTTGGTTATATCCTTTAGCTACTAATCTTGCCTTGTTACGGACAATGATTGCAGACTCATCGCGTTTGTTCTTGAATACCCATTTGGTGCCAATGACTGGATAGTCTTTGGGCCTGGGTACCAAGTCCCAAACTTGATTTCTTTCAAATTGATGTAATTCCTCTTGCATTGCTATCACCCAATCATTGTCTGAAAGGACTTCTTCAATCTTAGAGGGTTCTATTTCTGAAATAAAAGCTGAAAAGGTAACTTCATTCAAAATGCTTTGTCTGGTTCTAACTCCTTGATTTGCATCACCTATGACTTGGTCCAGTGGATGACTCCTACTGTATTTCCAAGCTTTAGGTTGGGTTAGACCAGGATTTTCACAAGTATGTTCAGATTCAGCTTCTGGTTCTCTTTGTAAGTCATTTTCAGAATTTTCCAAAACAAAAGAAGTTTTTAAAGAAGGTGGATTCAGAATCTCATCATCTTCATCAATCATGGATTTGTTAGAGTTGGTTTCACAGAAAACAACATGGATCGATTCTTCTATAGTTCTAGTGGAGAGATTGTATATTCTATAAGCCTTACTCCTAGAAGAATAGCTAAGGAATGTACCTTCATCAACTTTGGAATCAAATTTACCTACATTTTCCTTACCATTCTTGTGGATAAAACATTTGCATCCAAAGATATGCAAGTGAGCTATGTTGGGCTTTCTTCCCTTGAAAAGTTCGTATGGAGTCTTGTTCAGCTTTTTCCTAAGATAAGCTCGGTTAGTGATGTAGCAAGCTGTGTTCATTGCATCTGCCCAAAACACTTGGGAGGTCTGATTCTCATTCAGCATTGCTCTTGCTATTTCTGCGAGGACCCTATTCTTTCTTTCAACTACTCCATTTTGTTGGGGAGTTCTTGGAGCAGAGAAGTTGTGATGTATCCCCATTTTATCATAAAGTTCCTCAAAGGAGTGATTCTCAAATTCTCCTCCATGGTCGGTTTAGATTCCTCCAATAGATAGAACTTTCTCGTTCTAGACCTTCTTGGCAAATACAACAAATTGATTAAATGCTTCACTTTTAAAAGATAAGAATAATGTCCAAGTATATCTTGAGAAATCATCAACAATTACTAGAGTGTACAAGTTTCCACCAAAACTTTTTACTCTAGCTGGACCAACTAAGTCCATATGTAGTAATTGAAGTGGTCTATTAGTTGAGATCTCAGTTTTAGAATGAAAAGATGATTTAGTTTGTTTTCCCTTTTGGCATGCTTCACAAATCATATCCTTTTTGAAATCAAGTTTTGGTAATCCGATAACTAAATCCTTCTTCATTAGTTTATCAATTTGAAACATATTGACGTGAGCTAACCGTTTATGCCACAGCCAACTGTCATCTAAATTACCGATGAAGCACTCTTCAGATGGAGAGCTATTGGAGAGGTTGAGAGTGTAGCAATTACCTTCTTTAGGAGCCCTGAATAAGGCTTTTGATTTAAGGTTATCCAAGGAGAGATCATCCTTGCTCACAATCAGACATTCTTTTGAGTTGAAGATGATTAGGTTACCTTTATCTGCACTTTGGCTTACACTTAGGAGATTATGGCATAGTCCTTCCACAAGGTAGACATCTTGTATCTTTAATCCATCATTGTTGCCAATTTCTCCAATACCGGCTATTCTTCTGAATTGATTTCCGCCAAATGTGACCTTGTCACCTTCCTTATGAGTGATTGTTGAGAACTTAGATTGATCCCCCGTCATGTGTCTAGAGCATCCACTGTCAATATATCACTTACCGGAATTCGATACTCTTAGACATACCTGCAAATTTGTAGAGTTAAGTTTTAGGTACCCATTTCGTCTTGGGTCCTTTTGGGTTAGTACTTGCATTGGGTCCCTTATAGGATCCCTTAGGTACCCATTGATAGTTACCTACAGGTTTGTTTTTCTTTTCTTTCCTATGAAATCAAGAAGAAGTAGAATGACCTTTTCTATTACAGTAGTTACAGTGAGCGAAGGGATTAGAGAGGTGAACTGATTTCTGAAAGTAGCTCAAGTAGTTCTTTTGACCATTTCTTTTTCTACCTTTTCTTTTATCTAGATTAGGCTTGTAGCTAATCCCAGATTTGTCGTTTGTGAACTTTTGTTGTTTCAAAATGATGTTGAGCATTTCACTACCTTGAGTAAATTTTTCAAGGGTTTTTGAAAGTTCCTCATTTTTCTTTTGCAAGGTACAACAGTTTTCACAAATCTTTTCAGAAGTAGATGGTGGGGTTTTTTGAACTAGTTGTTCTAAATCTTTTATCTTTCTTTTTGAAGAAATTAGTTCTTTTGCTATCCTTCTAAATTCAGAGCGAAGGTTATTATATTCAGACATCAATTCATCAAAGGTGGGTTAGAATCATTTACCTCTTCATTGTCATATTCTTCTTGAGCAACTAGGCAGAGATTTGTTGTTTGCTCTTCATCTTCTTCTTCTTCATCGGATGAGCTTTCTCCCCAAATAGCAGAGACATAAGCCTTCTTCTTGAATGAGCTGAATCTGGGCTTTTCTTTTTCTTTGTTCTTCAGCTGAGGGCATTTAGATTTGATGTGACCAGGCTTGTCACACTCATAGCATACAATTGGCTTCTTGGCTTCCTTGTGGTTGTTGTTCTTATGAGACTTCCGGAAGGCTTGATCCTTTTTGTAGAATTTCTTGAATCGTCGGACCATCATTCCTATCTCTTCGTCATCTATCTCTTCATCATCCGAGTTCCTATCTTCCTTGTTAGTCTTGAGAGCAATTCCCTTCTGTTTCCCTTCTATTTCATCAAGCCCTTTTTTGAACTTGATTTTGCCTTCGTATTCTGACATGCTTCCAAAGAGAGCTGCTACGGATTGCATGGATTCTCCTCTTGCTTCCTCTATGGCTGTCACTTTAGCTTCCCAATCTTTGGTTAGTATATTTAAAATTTTTCTTACCTGAGTTTTTTGATCGTACACCTTTCCCAAAGCTGACAACTGGTTGATCAGGTGGGTGAAGCGGAGCTGAAACTCTGCAATTGATTCTCCAGATTTCATGCGTAGGAGATCAAATTCGATAGTGAGTGTGTTGATCCAGTTCTCCTTGATTCATGAGGTACCTTCATATGCAATTTCTTGTGCATCCCACATTTCTTTGGCACTTGGCAAATTGCAAATGCGAAAGTACTCTTTTTGGCTTAAGGCACTCTGCAACATCAGGATGGCTTTGTTGTTAAGAACAATCTTCTTTTGATCACTTTCATCATACTCTTCTCTCCTTTTTGGTACTAGACTCTCACCAACTTTCTTTCTAGGAACATAATTCCCTTCCTCAATGACTTCCCACAGACCATACTCACTGGCCATCACAAATACTTTGAATTTGGATTTCCAGAATGAGTAGTGTTCACCATTAAATCCCGGTGGTTTGTTAATTGAAGCACCATCTAGTAGAATTCCTTCCATTGGATCTTTTTGTCTAGGAGGTGAATCATTTAAATAGACAACCTACACTCTGATACCAAATGAAGATGGAAAAAAAATACCAAGAGGGGGGTGAATTGGGGATTTAAAATTTCTTTTGGACTCCTTTTTTTTAAAAAAAACCGTGAGAAGTAAATGATGAGAGAGTAAAAGTAGAAAAGTTGGACACAGAATTTATACTAGTTCGGTCTCAACCTTGACCTATGTCCAGTCCCCAGATATCTACTGGGTATTTTCACTAGTTCAACAAGCTTAAACTACAACAATGTAAAGTACAAGCAATCCTATCCACCAAGGACTTACTCCCCCTTACACTATGTAATTAAGCTTCCCAACTCACAGGTTTCCACAACCTTGAGCTTTCACAAATACAAATGATTTCAAAGAATCAAAACTCTCAAAAAGAGTAGATAAAGATAAACACTAAAGAACAAGTTGAAAATAATAATACAGACTCAAATTTCAAAGTATAATCAAGATAGCTTCGTTGTGTGTCTTTTGCTCTGAGTCTTCATAGCCTTTTATAGACTAAATGGATGAGCTAGCCGTTGCAATTCTTTCTCAAACGTTCAGCTGCAATTCTGGAAAAATAGCAGTTGCATATTTTGCTCTGTTCTTTGAATTCTTAGCTGGAATTTTGGAATTTAGTTGTTGCAAAAGGTCTTCCAGATTTTCAGTCATTCTATGATCGTAATTTGACCGTTTAGAGTGATCCTGAAGTGTTGCAACGGTCTGAACTGAGCATCTGGGATAAGGGAGAAAGATCAGCCCTGTTCTTGGTTCTTCATTTAATGCACTTATCCCGGATCTTGATCTCACCTTGATCTTAGCTAAACTTATCTGAAAAATACTCAAAACTTCATCAAAGACATTAGAAACAATAATATCATATGATAGAATAATTTTAGATTGGCCCATTAAGATTTTACTGATCAACATCATTTGATTTTTCAAAATCTTCGATGCAAACTCGAGTTTGTTCTTCCAGACTCGAGTTTGGAGTTCATCCATAAAGTATGTCGGTTGGTCAGTGGTCTAAACTTGCAGTCTGTAAAAGCTAACTCGAGTTTGGCTTTTACAGAGAGAACTGTCGGGCTCTGGACTTGGGATGGAACTTTGGGCATGGAGCTAAACTCGAGTCAATTAGTGACTAACTCGAGTTTGGGTCTATGTTTGAAGAACAGGCCTAAGTTCGTAATCTTCCAGACTGGAGTTTAGGGTCATAGACTCGAGTTTGTAGTATAGCCAAATGGACGATCTTTCTGTATGATCCAGACTCGAGTTTGGGGAGTAAACTCGAGTTTCAGTGACTATCGAAACATTTGAGGTTTATCTGGTTCAAGTGCAAACTGGAGTTTGGAAGGCCAGACTGGAGTTTGGGAGTCTATTGAGTTTTTTGGGTTCCTTTCTGTTTGGTCTAAACTCGAGTTTGATAATCCAGACTCGAGTTTGGCTTGCTTGGGATTCTGTATCTTCCAAACTTCAGGTTTGATTTGCAAACTGGAGTTTAACTTGATGTGAAAATTTTGGATTCCTTTCTATGTCTGCCCAGACTCGAGTTTGTCTATGCAGACTTGAGTTTGGCTTTTATGCAGAATTGAACATCTTTCTGTCAAGTCTCAAACTCGAGTTTATATACTTAAACTCGAGTTTTCCTTTGACAATGAGATTTTCATATTGCCAAAAAAAAACTTCATATCAAGTTTACAATTGCTAGTTATCATCAAAACACATTGAGAACTAACACTCCTGGATCATTCCACCATGTACAACTACTCCCTTAACAAGATCATAATAAGGTTTGTGGAGTTCTAGTATGATCTCTTCTTTGTGTGACTGAGAAGAAACAATAATCAATATTTAAATATTAAAAATCTAGAGATAATAAAATTCGTTACTGATTAAGCTGGTTGTTACATATTAGAGAAAATTTACCTTAACATTGATCTTTGAGGGCCAAATTTTCAAGATATTGCTTCTGTAGCTTTACAGCTTCCCTCGGCTGAGAGCATTGGATAGGATCCAACTGCCACAAACATAAAACAAGAACAAACTTCATAGAGCTAGTGACATCGGTTAAAAACATAGAAGGAATATAATACAGTTAAAACCTTAAAGTTTTCAAAGAATTGTGCAGATGAATATTACCTCATGAATTGACTCTTTTATAAAGGGATATCCTCCCAAATCCCTTCTTGATGATCATTTCTGATGCCGGGTTCATTAGCTACTTCATCTTCTTTGTTCATGTCCAGTAGACCCCTTGAAAAGGAGTACTGTCAGGAAGACCATAATTTGCATGACTTTACTCATCAATATCGATGACCCTTTTACCTTAGAGAGCTACAAACCACATTTTATTTGCTTGATTGGTAATATAAAAAACTTGTTTCGCCTGGTCTGCCATAATAAAAGGTTTATCTCCAAAACTTGTACTATTGAGATCGACTAACATAAATCCTAGCCGATCTATCTGAACACCACTGTTGACATTAACCCACTTGCGTTTGAAAATGGGAAATCTAATGAAAACATAGTCCACCTCCCAAATCTCTTCAATAACCCCATAATATGGCATGACTGCCAATTTAGGCCGCTTGTCTTTCGAACTGGAAAAGTGCATGAATTCAGCCTCTAACATTACACCAATGTTCTGGACAGCGCTCCTCTCATCTAGGGACTTCGTGTAAAATGTGTAACCGTTGATCACATATGAATTCCAACTTATGACATCAACCTTAAGACCACGTGCTAACCATTTCATTGTCTCAAAAACAGATTCCTCTCCTTCAACCTTTTGTTTGAACCAGTTTGCAAATGTTTCGTTATGCTCCCTAAGCAATCTTTGTTCAGTCATTCGGGGATTTTCTTCCCTCACAGCTTCTTTATAGGCAGCTATACTGGCTTGAATTTCAACAACATTATTCAAGATGTATAAGTGGACTTGTGACAATTCATCAAGATCTACTCTATTTACTGAGGCCCCCCGTCTACCCCTTCAGCATGCTGACGTTTTGGAAGCCCAATATGTCTTACTTTGGCCAAATAATTTTGACAAAATTCCATGGCCTCTTCAGATACATACTTCTGAACAATTGATGCTTCTGGCCGGTATGCGTTCTTCACGTACCCTTTTAGGAATTTCATAGATCTTTCAATTGGGTACATCCACCGTAAATGGACAGGGTTGGACAACTCAATCTCCCGCATTAGATGAACAATTAGATGAACCATGATGTCAAAAAATGAAGGAACAAAAAGCCTCTCAAGGTGGCATAAGATAAGATATCCTTCATTCTCTAATTCATCCAATTGTTCAATCTCGAACACTTTACTGCAAACAACATTGAAGAACAAACAAAGCCTAGTCAAAATGTGTCGAAGATCATACTCGGCTATGCCTCAAATAGGTACTGGGAGTAGTTGTTGTAAGAGGAGCTGAATCACCAAGAGGGGGTGAATTGGGGATTCTGAATTTTTTTTGCAAATTCGGCTCTTATGGTGATTAACTAAATAAAATCAGTGAGCAGGGAAGAATAGCGATGCACAACAGTTTATACTGGTTTGGCCTAACTCCTTGGCCTATGTCCAGTCCTCAGGCACCTTGAGTTTTTCACTAAATCACTTGATTACACACTCTGTAACTCTGAAGCAATTCTCTCACTAGAATTTGCTCCCCCTTACAAGTTGTAATCAATGACTTCCCAAATCTCTAAGTCCCCCGACTTGATATTACTCACAATCAATCAAATACAATTGATAAAGACTCTCTTACAGAGTAGATAAAATTATCACTAAAGCTTTATAGTATCAACCGACACTCTGTACAAGAAGCACTATAATAAATGAACAAAGTTAATACAATTTCATTTTTCAGCTCAGTGTTCTGGTAGAGACTTGAATGCAACTTTATTTATACTTAGAGAGACATTAATAGCTGTTGTTGACATTCATTTGACCGTTAGAGAAGTTTCCTTTCAGTTAGAAGCAGTTTGGTCCTTTCTCTCTCTACACTTGTGCTTGTTTCTTGACTTATAGGATAGAGAGTGACTTCTAGTTGTTTATATCCATTGGGATTGTCAGTCCTTAATTAAATAGAAGTCTCTTTATCCTTTTTCCACGGTGTAATGCTTGGTAGTTGAGATTTTAGCAAGTTTGGTGGACTGCATTTAATGCTTCTGACAAGACTTTGTCTTTTGTGTTAACAGCTATTTTAATCGGATTGTATCATCTGTAATTGGGCTGAAATACACTAGCAAACACATTAAACATATCTGGTAATGATGATAATTAAGAATATAAATCATTTGGATCATCCCATAAACATTATACAGATTTCACAAATTTGAATTATCAGAAGGCGCGACCAATAATCGAGTTTGTGCACCAATACTCGAGTTTGTCACTATGCACTTAAGCCTAAACTCCAGTTTCTGAGCCTATACTCAAGTCTTCTCCTTCCAGAGACGAGACTCGCGATTTGAGCTTTGGTGTTCCTGATGAATTGAAGCCAATACTCGAGTTTTCTTCCAATACGCGAGTTTTGGACTCTTGATGAATAATTGTTCAAAACATCAAAACTGGAGTTTCCTCTCTATACCGGAGTATTGAAGGCTTAGAAACCTTGATAGCTCTCTGTATGACTCAAAACTCGAGTTTCAGTTTCCATACTCGAGTTTCCTCTTTAGTTTTGAAACTCTAAAATTAGTTATGTATATGCTAAACTGTGGTTCTCAATACTGAGGTTTATAAGTGATTCAATTCAAGAACACCTTTGTTTGGCCCAATACTTGAGTATTCTAATGTGATACTCGAGTTTTCATTTGAAAATAAAAACATTTGAATTCTAGAGCCAAGTTGGAAAACTATCTTTTCAAATTCTAAACCGTAGTTCTCAAAACTGTGGTTTTCCAAACTGAGGTTTTCTATTTTCAGTTAAAATTGTTTGAAGAGTCACATAGGCCTAAACTCGAGTTTTCATGTCAATACTCGAGTTTTCCCTGATGGAAAACTTGTAATGCTCTCTATAACTCTCGATACTCAAGTATTCATTTGAATACTACAGTATTGATCTAAGTTAGGTGCATTGAGCTTTTCTTTGAAATCCCAATACTCAAGTTTTCCTACTGAAACTCGAGTATTGCCCCAATCTGCAATTTTTCAACTTTTTGAGACAACTCTTCATTCTTGATTCCACAATTGATTGTTATCATCATAACCCAGAGAGAACTAACAGCTGTTGCATCAAGACATAACAATCATGAGACTTTTGGCCTACCACTTTCAAGTCCTTCATCGATACAAGCCTCTTAAAATTTGAAGAATACCTTGACGGAACTTTTGTACCATGCAAACACTCACAAAAACTACGTTTCTCATCCTTAGACAAAGTATGAGAAAGTATTTTCTTAGCATCATAGTATCGATGAGGCAACACATTATCATCCGGAAGCATGTCCTTAAAAGCCTCAAGCATTTCAGAAAAACTCTTGTTGCTCTACCCATGACGTGCCTTCAGGCTGACCAATTTCAATACAACGTTCAACAATTGGTATTTCTTACACCCAGGTATAGTGGGGTCTCTGCATCACTATACATATTACCATATGCATGTGATCGATAAAAAGCCTCTTCTCCTACATCACGAATAATGTCCTCTATGCGATCATCCATATCAGCGTCATTATCATCAGATGTCACTTCTCTGTGTTGAGATCCACTTGGCATTTTTTCACCATGCCTTACCCATACTGTTTAGGTCTTACAAAATCCTTGACAAACTAAATGTGTGTGTGTAACTTCAGGACTTAGTCGCCTCTCATTAAAACATCGTACACAAGGGCAATAAAACTTCCCACTATCATCATGGGCGTTTTGTTTAGCAAATTCTATAAATTCCCTAACCCTATTCTGATATTAAACACTCGTCCGTAAAACATTTATCCAACTACGATCCATAGTAGAATTCCCATAGATGGAAAGATTTAACATACATATTTCATAAAAAATGAAACTTGCATATAAAATAAGCCAACTACAAATGCGTATATAAGCTATATGTCGATTCTGTCTTATGGTCATAAATGTATGACAGTGAATCAAGAAGCAAAATAAATGCATGACGAGGAAATTAAACACATTGCAAGTAGGTCTCGTGCACTTAACTGTAGCATATAGGTCAAATGCATTTGCTGAGTCTCTCTTCTCCTACCACGAATGTTAATGTTGCAGACAGTAAGAGTAACCTGAAAACACTTGTTGGTCAGTTGGGTACGTCCCAAAAGAAGAAGATTTCATCGATTTTGGTCAACCCATAGAAAACCTAGAACGATAAGTAGGAAAAACATACAGTTATATAGCCGAAACAACTCGTATAGCTTGGTCTATAGATGTTGAGCTAAGGAACCAGAAAGTTGTTGTCGAGAGTGGAAAGCGAAGCAGCGACGAAGCAACACACAAACACTGGAGACAGAACCTGAGTAATCACTTTCGGCTAGACGAGAGAAGTTCATATAGGGAAATTTAATTTTTCCACGTGAGTGGTGTGAAAGAGACATTTATTATTTGGGATATTATTATGACCGGTCAATTAAAAGGAATACCGTCCTAAAGATATATTTAAATTATATTGAACTTTTTAAGACCAAAGTTTTATAAAACTGCGTTCGTAAACTAAATTTAATTTAAATTTTATATTAGAAATTTTAAGATCGGAGGTTAATAATACTGCGGTCATAAAATTCATTTAATTTTGGACCGCATAATTTATAAAACCGCGGTCTTAAAAGTCAAATACTTTTTAATATTAAAAAGAAAAATTGTTGTAGCAATTGAATGCAAATAAAGAACACTGGAGAATGGAGAATAAAATATAATCTTCGTTCTTATTAATTTTTAGATCACTATGACAACATGCAAGTACAAAAGGAAACTAAGAACAACAAACTGAAAATGAACAAAAACAAGATTATAATGCGACTAAAAATCCTAGTCCTTGGTATCATCTAATGTCTTGGAGATGGAGGCTTCAGCAGCAGCAGTTTGGCGCCGGATATTAGCAATTTCCTGTATTATGTGCCTCAGTTTCACTTCATCATCATCAACCATGAGAGCGTTGGGACCAGGAGGTTGGAGAGGGGGACCGGGAACCTCTTCGTGGTCTGAAGGCTGGAGGGGGCCGTCAACCTCTTCATCATCCGCAATAACAATGGGTCCAACGACCCGTGACTCCTCCGTCGGAATGGAACGACGCACTGGAAGAAAACCCACGAGAGATCTGGCGTGGGCACAAGCTTGAGGAGTACTCCTGCGAGGGGTTATCTTGTATCTAACCATTGTTTGAGTAGTTGGGGAAGGAGGGGCAGAGAGCTACGTAGTGTGGAGTTACGAGGTAATAAGGACTTAAGTTAAGAAGGACAGAAAGGAAGCGTGTGGAGGATAATAAAGGAAGGACATCAATAGTTAATACTCAAAAGTGTATTAAGACCGTCATATAACATATCCACAGTCCTAAAAGTCTATTATTTATTATTTCATTAAAATACTTTTAAGACTGATCATTTATCTTATACCTGGTCCTAAAAGTTTATTAATATTTTTCCATTCAATTACCTTTAAGACCGATCATTTATCTTATAACCGGTCCTAAAAGTCTATTAATTTTTTTTAAAAAAATAATACATTTAAGAATGGATCTCTTACAATATGTGGTAATAAAAGTTCATTCTTCTCAAGTGAGAGACACCAGAGTCGCATCCTTACACTCTGTTTAAATGAATGATTCAGAGTCTCTTCGGCTTCCAGATAAACTTCCCAACTAGGCGTCTTCTCGTTTTCTGATAAACTATGTGTCTCCTCGGTAACAGTTCCCGCGTTTCACATTCTTCAGGATGGCTTCTCTATTTAAAACCGTTGTTACTTTATGTTCTTCACATTCTTCTCAATCACTTCTACAACCTCCATAATGGCCGCTCCACCACCACCAGGAATGCACAACAATGGTCCTCCCGCTCCACCACCACCACCACCACCATCGCCGCCCAACAATGATCCTCCACCCCAACAGCCTCCTCCGTACCCTCCTCTACTGCCTCCAAGCCCCTCCGCCCGACAGATGATACAGCACCTCCTGGCCTGCGTCGCTCATATAGACCAACACATGGGCCAAATGTTTCAGGTCTACCACACCGTCAACAACAAGCTGAACATGTTACTCGATGCCAATGACGTCGAGTACAATCTCTCTAACGACGACGTCTCCGACCTCTCCTCCGATCCCTCCCTCCCCTTCGACAACGACGGGGGAGGGATTAAATATTTTTATGTTTTTTTGTACTCTTCCTGCCCCACAGCGGGCAGGAAAAAAATGATAAATAATTTTTTTTCTATTTCGATTGTCTGTTAGTATAGTATACTTTCGTTATCTCCATTTTTTTCCATTAACGATTTTGTGACGACGACGAGGGTCCTGAGCTTGAGCTGAACGCCAAAAACTCGAAGTGTTCTTAAGCCCTAATTATTTGTCTTAAAAAATGAGTCATCATTTCTATTTATAGGAAGATTATTAAGACCAGACATTTAACAAATAGACAGTCCTAAATATCTAGCCATATTTAATTTAGAATTATCGAAGACTTTTAGGACCGGACGTTATATAAATGTGCAGTCTTGATAACAAAGACCTTTAGAAGCATCTGTTTAATAAATATGCGGTCTTAAAAGTCACTTTTAAGACCGGAGATGTATCAAACATATGGTCCTAAAATCAAGGCTTATTTTTTTTTTTTAAAAAAAAAGGACCTTCAAGAGCGTCTCTTTAATAAATATGCGTTCCTAAAAGTGTCTAGAACTTTTAAGACTGCATATGTATCAAACATACGATCCTAAAAGTCGCAAATACTTTTCAAAATCTCTTTCTGCTAGTTACAACTCTCCAAAACTCAAAACTCAAGCAATATCCACCATCCAATATAAGTTCAGAAAACCAAAATTACACAGGCTAAGAAAATTGTTCGCAAGAATAAACAAATTTATTATATAAAGAATTATACAAATTGTAAAATTGTTCATTTATAGAATGAATTTACAAATTAATGTAGTAGTGTAATTACAATTGTTGCTATACAAGCATATATTTACAAATGAATTATTACTGTGATTGTTGTATTTACTCTAAGATGTCAATAACATGTTGACAAAACACACTGCGTATGTGGTCCACCTCATCAGCAGAAAAGGAAGTCTCAGAGGCAAACCTTTGTAACATCAAAGAAAAAAACTGAATTAATTGGTGTGCATATTTCATATGTAATATTAATTAAGACAAAAACTGAATTCAAGCATAATATGTAACATCAAATACATTTACCTTTGCAATGAGTTTGTTATCTAGTTGAGTGATAATATCATACATGTGTTTCATTATGTACAGGCCACATAAGTTGGATCTTATTGGTTGCCGATGAGTCTGAAAAGAATAAGAAATATATATAATATCAAGCATATATAGCTTACTGACCAACTTCACAAGGCAGTATGCCAGTGTCCAAATATGTACTAACCTTTGGTGTGAGCCATCTAGGATCTTTGAGATCACTCCCTCGCTTTTTTCTGACCTGGTTTAGGAAGGTCTTCATGGCACTATCATCAAAATCACAAATTTATCAATAATATTCGCTGAAAATTCACATCAGAGATTTCTTACAAGAGAATCAAAATGACATGCTTACCTGTTGATGATCTCCTTCAATAGAACCCCTAGTTGGCCGTGAGTGGAGCATAAGAATAACACTGTATTCGAGTTCATGATCAAGACGAGCAACTGCTAGTAGGCGCTGAAATTTCACAGCAGTAAAGTACTCAGTGATATATTATGCAGAATTAAGTGAATTGCAACAAGAGATTGATTGTGATATGTACCTATGGTGATATGGAAACAAGTACACCTTCCTTCTCACTTCACACAACCTATTTGATATGTACTCCTGTCTTTGTTCCACGGTGGCTGTGCTTGCATATACTGGGCATAAGAATCCAAATCATTGATTCTGCCCTATTGCTCCAAAACTTGATGCATGAACCTATAATAAAGACATTCATCATGGAATTAGTATACATGTATGTGTGTCTAAACCGTGCATTTAAATTATGTACTCATAAAAGAAGATACTTACTTCAAAAATATTTGAACACATGCTGATGTAAGCTCCTGTCCAGGAAGCAGCAGGGACCTTATATCAACGGTGTCAAAGAAAATCGGTTGAGGCTCATGAAGAACCCCTACCACTTCATTGATATCCCACGATTGACATGTAAATTCTCCTTTGGATAGCATTTGGGATATTTTATCCTTGGCCCCCAACTCAGCAGTAGGGGATGCAGCTTTAAGACGGGTTCCGGCTTTATTAGGAGGGGATGGAGATGGAGGAGGGGATGCGACTTTATTATGAGGGGATGGAGATTGAGGAGGGGATTGAACTTGAGGAAGGGATGTAGCTTTATTATGAGGGGATGGAGATTGAGGAGGGGATTGAACTGGAGGAAGGGATGAAGCATCAGGAGGAGTATAGACATTTACAAGCTTCACTGGCCAAGAGATGAAGGTTCCATTGACATCACTCACACGCTTCAGCTGATCGGTTGGGAGAGGGAGAGTTGCATCAATGATCACCTCTTCAATTGACACTCTAACTTCATCATCAGCCATTTGTTTGTGGTGTACAATTGATCCCAATTTGTGGACAGTCCCTTTGGCAACTAATTGTCTAGTTGGTTTTGCCACGTACAGGTCACAATGTTGCTCTGACTGTCCAACAATGCAGATCCCTCTGGTGCTTTGCCGCACAAGTGCAGGTGTATGTGTGAGGGGAACACTGGTCTCTGGCCGAGAGCTAATAAGTCTCTTCATGTCCATCATTTCCTCCTTTATTTGCCTCATCTGGGCTTCAAACATCTCTTTCAATGCACGTTCTTTGGCTGCTGCGTCCTCATTTAATTGTCTAACTGCTTGGTCCATCTCCTCCAGGGTAACCATACTTTGCCTAAGTCATTTGGTTTTACCAAAGTATTCTTTTAGGCCTACCCGTCCTCCGATCCCCCTTACTCGCCCCGAGTGATCTGGTTTTCTGGTCGCAACGGTCAGAACATCATTTTTCTCGCCTGACACAAAAGATCCCTCTGCTTCTTTCTTTTTTAGATCTTCCTGTAAGATACAGATAACGAGAAGCTTAGTAATGAAACATGTTTAGTAACTAAAAAATAACAATAAACGATACTTACAATTCTCTCAGCAACTAGACGAGTTTGTTTACTCATGTAGGCGCCTTTTTTATGTCGCCGAATATACAGCCATAAATCCTCGCGATGTATCGGGGATGCTTGTTGATCAACTACATCAGAAGGATTGGATTCAACTTCTTCTTCCAATCTCTTATGCTTAGCCTCCATCATTTCTTCTTCGGCCTTTGCATATCCCCCGCGAGAAGCCCTATGCGGGCAATCATTCCTTCTCCCTATCTCCTGTGCTTGTGCCCTTCTTCTCTGTGAATCATAATTGAAAAAATCTATTAATTATGAATTCAAGCCATCTCACTAAAAGAAATTATAGAACTTCTGCTTCATATGAACCTCAAACACTAGTCAAATTCACTTCATCAAGTTTCAACATTTTATTTAAGGAAGATGTAGAATTGTATAGAACTACGATACTAAGTTACTAATAGCAATGTCTAACCACTACCTACTATAACAGAACTAGCTAAGAATATAATAACGGTTAACATATAAGACATGCATACTCACATATTAAACCATCATACTCAAATTCACTTCTGACTTACTTGAATATATACTTCTACTCACACATTAAACCATCTAACTAACAGGATTAGACAAACACAATAACATTCACATATCCGCACAGGTTAATAAGCAAATAGAAAGGGCAAACAAAACTAAATATGAACTCACCAAAGCATCAGTAGTGGTCCGAACCTGAACAAATTGATCCCAGATTTGTTGATCAATGAATGTGTACTTCGCCCACGAATTATGATCAGGTCGAACCTCGGCAAAAATATAGGTGTTGGCGAGAAAGGTCTTAAATTTCCTCCACCTATCAGCACAATAAGACAAGGTCTTGGCTTTCAACTTGTCAGAGTCAGGGACAGTGTATGAAAGTCGGATAGTGTCCCAAATAGGATCATTCATTGTGTGTTGGTCAACATTTTTCCACTCATCTATCAAAATGCTAACCTTGCTGCGTGCCATATAGCCAACATAACTATTATATTCGTGTTTATTCACACCAACAAGTTCCAACCTGTCATTAAACTGAATCTCGATCCTTGACCTAGCATTCTGTTTTACGGACATAATGCTCATTCGTGTGCCACTTCTACCACGGCGTGTAGAGCGGTCACGAGGCTCATTTTGAGAAGAAGAGGGTTGGTTCTCACTCACACCAGTAACATCGGTAACTGGCGTTAACTGAACAGCGAGAGAATGGTTTTCTCTGTTCATTTTTGAGAAAGTAAGAGAGTGGTGGTGCGAAGGAGTAACGCCTGAGAAAGTGAGAGGGTAACAAAGGAAGGTGGTGGTTGGCGAGGAATAGACGTAATGCAACAGGAAATGGGGTTTCGCAAAGAGAACAAGGGTTTCAGAGTTCAGACAGTAAGACGTAAGTCGTAAGTAAGGTTTCACGCGAAGAAGTATGTTTCCATTTTTAAGACTGGCTGTTATTAATGTACAAGTTACGTCCGCTCTTAAAAGGATTAACTTTAAGACCTCATTTATATATGTCCGGTCTTAAAAGTTTTATACGATTATATTTAAATATTTCGTTATTGTTCTTGACCGTAGAAAATATAAGTCGGTGATGTACGAGTTTTCTCTATAATGTAATTCATATTTTTTAAAAATTTTTAAGAGCAGTTGGTTATTTTAAGCGGCCTGAATATTATATTTAAGAATTTATACGTTAGAAAAAGTTCTTTATATTTACAAAATTGCCACCGGTCATATCTTTAAGACTGGTGCCTTGAAACTCTGCTGTAAATGAGGCGATCTTAAAAATTGATGCGAGTGAAGAAGTTCTTTATATTTACAAAATTGTCACTGGTGATTTCTTTAAGAGCGGGGCGTTGATAATCCGTTGTAAATGAGGCGGTCTTAAAACACTTTTTTGCACTAGTGTTTCACTATGTAACTTGAGGGATAAGAAACATCATTATATTTATAGGCGATTGATTTGACACAACCTTAACTACCTTGAGGTTAAATGATTTTTTTGTACTATGAATTAAAATGCAAGATATTGCAAATAACTTATAATCGTTCTCTTTTCAACAAGCCTTTTATTTTGAATTCCAATGTTAGACTAAGCGTAAAAATAAAAAGGATAGAAAGGGGGTTTTAAAAATAGTTTTATCTAAATTAAAATGTATGGAATTAAAGCTATTTATAGTCTTTTTGGTATTTTCGGAAAACAATAAACAAATGCTTTGAATTAAAAAGGATTATATAATAAAATGGGTATTGGTGACAAAGTTAGTGGCTTTTCTAGCTTTTTGAAATATCATGGGAGTATTTGCATCAAGTTAAATTTAAAATCCTAAGTAAATTAAGTCCAATCTATGTAATTAAGGACTACTCCTACAATCACATTCATAATCATCTCTTATATAAATTATTAAAAAGCACTTGATATGTGTTTGAAAATTATTTTGATGCACTTGCTTCCTCTTTAATGAGAACACAATTGTGACACTTAATTTGAAATAAATCCATCTCACACACTAGTAACATAAAATGCATAACTTCATTAATTCGAAAGGAAATATGTTCAACACAAAATCTAAGTGCATCAACAACAAATTTCAACACAAGATCAATCCATCATAGACAAATAATCACTCATCTAAGTCTCACAAACATGTACCAATTACAAAATCAAACTAAATAGAACATAATACACGAAATAAGCAAATGGAAAACTATTGAACTCCCCTTTGTAGTACTTTGAAGCTCTAATCACTTTATTTACCACCAAGACTCAAGCAAAATCAGCCACTCATGACCTTAATTGCAACCTACTACAAAAAAAAAAAACATCGAATTACTGCCGAAAAAAATCCTGTCAAAAATTACTGACAGAATTCCGTTGATAAATTTTTGAGATAGAAATTTCTGACAGAATTCTTGTCAGTAATTTCAGAAATGCAATGGACGTTTTCCATCAGAAATGCAATTACTGATAGAATTTTCATCGCAAAATGAAATTACTGACTGAATTCCATCGTTAATCCAATGTTTTTTTTTGTAGTGCCATAGAGTCTTCAAAACATTATAAATCCATGGAAAATGTGAAACCAAATCTGATACAAGAGTGAAAGTGGGTCTATTGGGTTTGGTAAGGATCAGTGTGTTAGACTCGACTAACTCTCAAGAATGGGGGAATTAGGTGTAAGATGAAAACTTATGAACTATGAAAATCTTTTTGCATCTTAGTGAAAATAATAACTATGATGATAATGAGCCATAAAATGAAATCAATCAAACAAATCAAGTATGTTGAAAATATAAGAGACAAGGGAAGAGAATATGCAAACTGTGATTTATACTGTTCGGTCCAATCCTTGATGACCTACATTTAGTCTCCAAGCTCCACTTGAGATTTTCAATCCACTATCTTCTTGTTTAATCTGATCACAGGAGAATCCTCTACAATCCCAAAAGTTTAGCTAGGCACTTGTGAAGCATTTTACAAATCTCTCACCAAGTTACTCTTCCTTATACACCGTAAGGATGCCACACCTTTATGATGAATGTGATTAAACCAATCTTCTTTCTTAGAAGTGAATAAGATGAACACTGAAACACATTATAAATAATCTCACTCTTTATGGTAAATTATATGAACACTGAGCAAACAAAGAGCATATGAGATAAATGTTGGAGTTAGAGTGTTGGCATTTTCAACGGTGGAGGTGCAAGCCCTTTTTTCAGCTTTGAATGCTTTTCAATTTATATTTGATGTAGCTTTGATGACCATTGGAGATGTTGAAGTATCTGTTAGCCATGTTCATATTCTCATTATGATTTTTGTCCTTGAGCTTTATAGAAATATGACCGTTTGAGACTCTAATACAAATTGCTTTTTGGCCAATGAGCTCTAATCCAAGTTTAATCACCTATAATCCTCATGTAAACTTAATTAGGAATGATTAAAAACAATACAATTAAGGTTTAAATGAGTTTGGAAGATTATCAAAAAAATATGTCAATAATATCACTGTAAGTGATTATGGATATGTACTCGAGTGATTTCCCAAATCACTACGAGTGATCATGCATTACTCAAGTGATTTTCAGATCACTTGCAGTTGCCCTGCAAGTGATCATGGATCACTCGAGTGATTTCCCAAATCACTGTAAGTAATCATGCAACACTCGAATTTCACTTGCAAATGACTTGCTAAAATTTTGGAAGTAAAGCTTCATCACTGAAGTGCATTCGCTATCACTCAAGTACCCTTTTCCTTTTCAGAACATAGATAGTTTGGCAAAGAGGTCAACTTTCAGTGGGCATAACTTTTTGAATATCTCTATAACTCTCTTTAAATCTTCTTTCCAATACTAAAAGAATAAGCTTTAAATTCATTATATTCTGAAAGTTTTTATCAAATTCTTTGTAGCTGATATGAAGAAGCATCTTTATGATTGTGAAAGTTTGAAATTCACATCCCTTCCAGCTATTCTTTGTTGAGCATGATCTTAATGTCGTTGAAATGTCTCTTGAGTCTAGTTTTATACGCAACAAGTTTCATTCCTAAATTCATTGTCTTCTTAAAGTTATGATTCTAAGAATGACAGTTGTTCTAGAACATCATGAGAGCATCAAGCCTCAAATTTTGCGATTCATATATTTTTTTATCTAAATCTCTTTGAGTTTGATCTCAACTTCTAAGAAATGAATTTGGAGTATCATTTTATATGCAATAAGTTTCACTTCAATTAGATGTGTAGTTTGTGAGATACATTCAAATTACTGAACATGTTTTGACATGACACAAGAAATTCTAGTATCAAATTATGAATCCCATATCTCTTTCATATGAACTTCATTGACCTTAATCTTGGAGTCTCTATGTTGTATTGGGAGTCTAGTTTCATATAAAATAAGTCTTACCTTAATCAAATTTGTGGTTTGAGATATATGACCAAATTATCGAACCTCTTGAAAATTAAAATAGAGTTGAACAGAGTATGTTGAAACTTGATAATTACTTCTAGAGGTGCAACTCGAGTAATAATGAAGTGTGACTTGAGTAATAACAATGAATGACTCGAGTGAAGATGAAATAGCTTCCAGGTGAGGTATTTAGACTTCGAATTAAGCCATTACAACTTTCATTTGTTCACAGAGACTTCCAATATATAATTTAAGAACTTGAATATTAATATTCCCATTAAAGTTTGTGAAACACCTCAAATTCCATACTACTTACTCTGTCCGATGACACGTAGTATCAGGAATATCAACATAATTGACGATGATACGGCTCAAAGTAAAGCGGAACGGAGAGCATGCATTACCATTTGGACGATGAGTAAATGATAACATATGTCTAGACATATGTTGATGCCTAACTTATGCTGGTTACATTGAAAATCCTGAAGGAATATTCATTTGATACATTTTACAGACTCTAAATCTTGGTCTATCTAGACCTACAACTTGGAACCCAATATAGTTAATCAAACCTATTGGCTAGATCTGTGTTTAGTCTTGTGAGAATCTCCCCGTCTTTCACAGCGATTAATTATTGTAACCATACAGACCAACCCTTTCTTAGTTTAAGCACTGATGGTTTGAAATGACTTTATTAGATTAATGCCAGAAACTACGTCTTATTTGATTTCTTCAGACTTTTGTCTCGACTGGTGCCTCTTCATAGTTTCATCCATCCACATCGTCTTCCCAGGTTCAGATTTCCTTCCTTAAACCTTTAGTCAAGCCTGAGATTCAATTGGATTAAATCTCATGTAACAGTTAACCTTATGTTTAATTAATGACAATATATATGAGAGATATTTACAACATGGATATCAACATTTAGTATCACAATACATAGCACACATCAAATGTAATGTTTAACAGTATATATAAAAACATTGGTACCCGACTACAATAGCACACAACAAATGTATTTCTACCAGTAAATGCACTCACTAGTGCTACATGTCCTTAGTGCTAGGAAAGCTTATATGTGGTATTATCATGTCTATTATCCACATCAAGCTGAATCAATAGCTTAACTGAATGTAAACAAACATGTGACCTAAGATCGAGTCTTAGTCACACGATGCATGACCTAAGACCTCGTCTTGTTCATGACTCCATATGAATCAAACAATCATATATCGATATGCAAAACACACAAAAGTTAAAGTTACTAGTACACGAAGGTACCTTCCTTCCGTGTAGTTAGCAATATGCTCGACCTTTGAATTTGACCTCGACCTTCTCAAGTATCCTATAACGTTACAGTCGGATTTCTTCCTTTTTCCATAAAGTGTATGATATTATAATTAATATAAATTTTCCTATAATAATATCAAAAATGATATTTTCACCTATCTTGACCTTTTTACCCTTAGTGGATTAATTATCTAATAATTACCTGTAAAAACGCATTGCTGGATTTTCTTATCAGATTTTTTGGCAATTTTGGAAAATCATAATTAATTCTTTAAAAATCCAATTTGAGTGTTTCAAAAATATACATGACCCTTGACATGTCTATTTTCAAGGAAAAAAATCCCATGCACTCAAAATATCTAAGTCGTTCCCAGTTTTTATATTTTTCTCCACTGTTCAGATCACATGTCCAAAAACATGGTCAACTTGAAAAATTCATATTTGTTTGTATTAAACTCTAAAAATAGCTTGTGATATATCAAAAGAAATATGTTTGAGTCCTGTACATTTTTGGAAATTTTCATGATTTATAAGCATAATTAGATCAGCCAAACACCATGCATAAATTAGTTTAATACAAAAATTCGTAGCTCCTTGTGCAGAACTCAAAACATTACAAATTTTATATCAATAGAAATATCTTGATGTCTACTTTATTTTTAAAAAATATCTTGATTTTTTAAGATCATTTATCCCATAGAAATGCCATCAGAGAGACTGAGTCCGGTAACCCAACTTTTGGAGATTTTCAAAACATTCATCATAATGATCTTTGATTTTCATAAATTAGTTTCCCAGCATATTTTCCATCCATTTTTCATTTTAAAAATCAATGGAGACCTTAAAACATGTAAATAAATTTACTTTATAATTTCCTAGATTAAACTAAAATTCTACCAAAATTTAAAAGCTAAAGTTCATGAACTTACCTCTTGAAGTTCTTACTCCTTCTTCCTCCTTCTCTTGCTTCAACTTTCACCCTAACTCTCTCTTTCATTCAATCAGATTTGATTTTTGAGTTTGGTGTGAAGAAATAAAGAGGGACCAACTAATATTTCTAGTGGAAATCAAGCCCTTAGTCAAACTACCAACCTACTCTTACAAAATATCACACTTTCTTGATTTAATCGAGAAGTTTTCTCATCTTCCATCTCATCCATTTATTTTGGACATTTTTCCTTGCTTATTTTCAGCCCTTGAAATGCTTTTCCAAGTGTCAAACTCTCATTGCTCGTTAGCTCTAAAATATCAAGATATCTTAGCTTAATCACATGTATTTAATTGATCAACATTTAATTGCACAGTCATTGTTTAAAATTATTGAGTCAATATTTTCTGTTAAATCAAAATAACAGTATTAACATTAAAAGACCAAACATGCACTTTACAAACTTAAATGATTAAAATGATACCAGAGGCAAACATGAAGGACCAAATGTATACTTTAGCCATTTAAAATATGTAGAGCCAGTTATTGATAAAATTTGTTGTGTTATATATTCTAGTATAATATAAATGTCTAAATTTCAACATGAATGTCGGCCACCAGATTATTAATGTTTGTGTGTTTGTGAAAATATATCATTTTTGTGAGATATGAAAATATATAATAAACATAAGTGAAAGTAAAAGTTTTCATTTTTTTTTTCTTAATTTCCTTAAGGGTATCCTTTTAAGGATTAAAGTAAAAAGGGTTTTCATCTTTTTCAATAAGTAGGCTTCCCAAATTTAAACTTGTGTTCTCTTTATTGGGGTGTTATAAAAGAAAATGGAATTCTGATTTAAAAAGTACTTTAATTTGCTGATAAAGTACTTTAATAGACTTTATGATGTGTTTAATTATATTGTTAAATAATGTACAATTATTACCGATATCAATTACTACTTTTGTTGTACACTTTGATATTTCTCCAATTTATTATGGGAAGTCTTAACATATTCTATTTATCTCACACATACACACACAAAATTTTATTTTACCCAAAAGGAAAAATACCACAAGTGGCCCAAAAAAACACATGTAAATAGTGCATATTTTTTTGGCAGATTTTATATAATGTATGTAGCAAAAGGTCACGCATTTTGTATGCATAAATTTGAAACACCCCAACACTGAATCTAAGGATCCACTATTTATGCTATAGAAACTTTAAGGCTGTTAGTTCTCTATGTGTTTTGATGATAACTGACAATTGTAAACTTAATTTGAAGTTTGTCTTTGGAAAATTGTATAACTTTCTGTTTAAAGGAAAACTCGAGTTTTGATAGCCAAACTCGAGTTTGGACTTGATAAGACAATGACTCAGTTTTTACAAAGCAAACCAAGCTCCAGCTTGTGTGGACAAACTCGAGTTTGCAGAGTCACAGAGAGTAATTAAAGTTTTAAGAGTTGTAAACTCGAGTCTATGTTATAGAAACTCAAGTTTAGAATCAAATAGAAGCTTCAACGTTTTATCATGTTTTTCAAACTCTACCTTCAATCTTTCTAAAACTCCAGTTTACAAGAAAGTTTAAGAACTAAAAGGTTTAAAGTCTTGTAAACTCGAGTCTAGGTTATGTAGACTCGAGTTTGTAACAAACAGATACACTCATATCGTTGCTTGAATTCTAAACTCCAGTTTTGTTTTCAGTAACTCCAGTTTGCACTTAAAAAAAGTTTTCAAAGTTTCAAAATACGCTGAAACTCAAGTCAGGTTTCTGGAGACTTGAGTTTAGGACTTTCTGAAAACACTCGAGTTATTACTTAATTTCTAAACTCCAGTTTTGAAAATGAAAACTCCAATTTGAGCCTTCAAAGATATTTCAAATGTTTCAGTTTTCACTGAAACTCGAATCTGGATTTTGGAGACTCGAGTTTAGCTCAAACAGAAAGCACTCAAGTAAATGACTGTTTTGAAAACTCCAGTTTGAAAAATGGAAACTCCAGTTTACATTTGGCTAAATTATTTGAAAGTTTCAGTTTTCATTGAAACTCGAGTTTTGAATATCAAAACTCGAGTCTGGACTATACAGAGAGTTATGTAACATTTCAAGTTTTGTAAACTCCAGTCTGCATTTTCTAAACTCCAGTTTTGAAGCTCTGAACTTAAACTCAAGATTTTCATAAAAGCTCCAAACTTAAGTCAGTCACTAAATGACTCGAGTTTAGCATGGTTTCAAAACTTCATCCAAGAGCAACTCACGACTTTCCTCTCTGTAAGAACCAAATTCGAGTCAGTCACTTATCAACTCGAGTTTAGGAAGCTTTTCAAAATAAGATGCTCTCTGGATGAACTCCAAACTCGAGTCTAAATTTATAAACTCGAGTTTGTAACGCACAGATTTGTAAAACCAGATGGCACCAAATTGCGAAAACCACTTGAATGATGTTAATACTTCATATCTTTAATAGTTACTATTCCTAATGTCACTTAATCAGTTTGTTAGCAAGTTTCAGATGAATTATTGAAGGAAACAGTGAAGATTCAGACTATGAGCTGTAAAGCAAGAGAGAGAAAGAATATGTTGTCTTATAAAGTACTTCAACTTGGATTAAATTAATACAACTTTGAGAACAGCTCATTCTACTCAGGGACATCAACATTATCTTCATATTAATTAAGTCTCACATTGCAAGAATGTCTACAACAGTATAGACAAAAGCAGAATCCATCCATCAAGAACATTTGTGAGTGGATTCTCAACAACTAGTTGCTGGAAATGGAGCTTCAACAACCAAATTTGTAGTGCTCCTCCAACAGTCATGTTCTTCATTCAAAATGGACCTCAACTGCTATAAATATCATTCAGATTCAAAGAAGAAAGAGAGACTATATACAAGATATTTACAATGAACCACATTGAGATTTTTGTATTCATTCTTCTGTAAATTATCCTGAGAGTTTTGAGCTTCAGTGTTTATCAATATCTGCTCTTAGAGAGAGAATGTTTCTGTTAAAATCATTTCTCTGTAAGAATCTCAAGTCTGGGGACTTGGAGATTGGGAATATCAGTTTACAACTTGTAAGGGGGAGTGTATCCTAGTGAGAGGATAACTTTCGAGTACAGAGTGTGTAACTAATTGAAAGTGATAGTGGAAATCCCAGAGAGTCTGGGGACTGGACGTAGGTCAAGGAGATAGACCGAACCAGTATAAATCTTGTTGTGTCTTGTTCTCTTCTCTCCTTCTCTACATAGCCCTGTTTCAGCGATTAAATTCCAGAATTGTGCAAAAGAATTTTTCAAATCCTCAATTCACCCCCCTCTTGGTGATTTGCTCCAGTTTTCAAAGGCTTTGTATAGGAGTTTCATTCTGGAGGAAAAGGAAAAGGAAGGGGAATTTTGGTAGTCCCTTTCCTTATTTGTAAGTTTTAAAAATTAGAGGGGGGGAAATCATGGATTTTTACAAGTCCCCGAAACCCTCTTTCTTCTTAAAAATAAAGTTCTTCCAATATGTGGGGTTTTAAAAGGAAAAATAGATTAATTATTACCCTCATTCAAATAAAACACTGTCGTTATTTATATTTGAATTAGCAAATAACATAAAACACAAGCAAAATCTTTTTGGAAAAATGATAAAAAAAGAATTTTGAAATTGCAAAATTTAAAGTTAGAGTTGTTATCAATAATTGATAAGGTAAGAGCAAGAGTTAATAAGAAATTCACAACTCATTTTATGGAAAATACATTATTTGAAATTTTACAATTTTAAATTTTTTCCTCTTAATCTCTTTTTTTTTTTTTCTTTTTGGTAATATTAGCTTTATCCCGAGAAAAACTGATTGAAATGGATCAACACTATTTTACATGTATCCTGTTAAAATCAAAATCGTTTGCAGCGATAAATTATAAATTAATATGTATGTCACATAACTTCGTATACTATATTATTTTTTGATCGGAAGTAAACTATATTACTCATGCTTATGAATAGTAAAATTTGTTATATACTCGTATTATTCATGCTTGTATTTTAAAACCTGCTGCAATCACAGTCGCGTCAATTATAGTTTTTTTTTTTTTTTTTTTTTTTTTTTTTTTTTTTTTTTGGTCAGTGAATTGATTACACATTCATCCAACACAAGCTCAAGTCCAAGGCGGAAACCAAACAGCTATGTCTCACCTTCCAATCATTTCGACATTAAACCCATGAAATTTCAACCTAGCAATATTTTTTAATTAATTGAAATCTCTAACAAGTAGAACATAAAAAACTTCACATATAACTATAATAGTTACCCAAACCGACTGTCAAATTAAAGCGTCAGTTAATTAAAGCACATGATTGAATTGATATTGTTGATGTAATGGGTTTAACTTGTTGAAGTCTGTGATATTTGAATGATATACTAAGATTTTCTCATTTACAACTAGTCAAATGGAACTGCAACTGTTCTTTAAAGAAAAGAAAAAAAAGATTTATGGATGTATTACTTTTTAATACAAAGATTTTAGAATAACATCATTTAATCTCAATAGATTTTAAAATAATAAATCACATTCAATTTCAACTAGTTATCCAATTATGTATAATTTTACATTATAGGTTGCAGTTTTATATATTTAAATCATTATGTACTAAAAAATATATATAAAAATCATTATAGAGAGAGAAATAACTATTAGAGAGAGAAGTATTTTTTAGAGAGAGAGAAGTATTTTTTAGGGGAAATATTTTTTGAATATAAAAATTACATAAATAATTTTTTTAGAAAATTTAAATTTAATTTTATTTGTAAAGTATAATAAATATATTAATTTTTAAAGAAAATGACAAAATAGTAAAAATAAGTCATTAATCCTCCATCTTCCTCACTTACTATTTTTTTAACTCTCAAACAAGGGGAAAAAATATCCCTCATTTACCTTCCTTCTCCTCCCCTCCAAATTCCCTGCATCCCCTTCCTTCCCCCTCCCCCTTAAACTTCCAAACAAAGCCTAAAAAAACATTATGTACAATTTCTTAAAGCATTTTGAAAAATTATATTTCAGGATAACATCCTAACAAAATTAAGATCGGTTTTGTTTATACCAATACAGCTTATACCTTATTTGAGTGTGAGTTTGAATTTTATTGCTGATATGAAAATCATTTTAGCTAGTGATTAATTTTAAATACTTTTGTGAATATTTCTTGAGCTGTGAGGTATATTCTGCCCGTAGTGATCCCACACCTCAACTAAACTTTGTTTGATATTTTTATTGGGAGGGTGTACATATTAAGTTTGTGAAAAATTTTCTTGAAAATAAATAAACCTAAGCAAATCCTGCAATATTTTGTTTTTTTTTTTGTTTTTCTTGAAGCAGCATGTTTTAGTCATATATATTTGATAGCTTATTTGTATTTTTATTGTTTTAAAGATCCTTTTTTAATCCTGGGAAAGCCAATCTACTCTGGTGCTTCAGATTGGGAGGGATCTATGAAAGTTGTGTAAGAACCGGGCCTAATGACGAGATATTTTTGTTGCTGAGCCTAAGATATCTTTTTTTCGTAAATAATATGTGTGAGTTGTGTTAAAGGAAGAGTCCCACATGGAGTTATAGGGGTCCAAGTAATAAGTAATCTTCGACTATTATATGGGCCAAGAGGGAAGTGAACTTGCAAAACAATGGGCCACTGAGGCAAACACAGTTAAAATCCAGTGGTTTTACCTCATCCTTGTGCGTGGGTTAAGCACAAGATGAGCACCTTATTTTATAAAAAGCTTTTTGGTGAAAATCTGAAATTAAATTTTGATGCCTAATGGAACCATGCATTATGAATAATATTAATTCATGAATTCACACAATTAAGCAGTACCCAATCCTGCAGATTGAAAGTAAAGAAATCCCTTTAAATGGAAGTGAAATGCAACATCACATAACTAAAAAGCATAAGCACTGATCCAGCAATGTGGATTAGTTCCTCACAATTTAGCGAACTAAGGTTTTAACCCTAATGAAAAAAGTGCCCAGATTTAGTTTTTAATTGCATCTTGAATATGATTGCATTTAATAATTATGAGGATACTTGTGCTTATCCACACAAAAAAAAAAAAAAAAAAAAAAAAACTGAGGTTGCTTCCTTATGAATATCAAGAGCTGGAGTGACAATGCCGAACCGTTAAACCACATACTTTTGTTCCTAAGAATTTCAGTGTAATAACCGAGATAGTTAGGAATTAAAAAAACATTATGTTATTAATATGAGAATATGAGTTTAATATGAGGTAAATGGGTTTCTTATTTTATTATGTTGAATATTTTTAAAAAACATTTTGTTAATGCAACACATTAGGAACTAGAGAAAAAGTGGAAGTTATTATATGCGTTGTTAAATATGAGACCTTCGGGTTGAATATTTGCCGCCTCAAAAGAGTGTTTCATTTTTATTTTACCATTGTGAAATTACTGAAATGCTCTTCAAAATAACAAAGTAAATCAATAAATATAATATACCCTTTGACTTAACTTTTCCCTCTTGTCACTTCTCTCTTTCCCGATGGATGCATAGAGTAGAGACCATCAGTTGTTTTATTTTCCTTTTTTTCCTCTTCCTTGTAGAGACTTCTCAAACACATTCAATTCCCTCTTTCCATCCTACTTCTCAAACTCATGCTGCCTAATATTCTTTTGCCGCCTGTTTATTCCAATCTTCCTATTTGCCGTTCAATTCGACGATGTGAATCTTGGTTATCAAGAGATCATTAGTGATATGGTGGCTTCAATCCACGCTTCATATTTTGCTCGTGTCAATGGAGATTGTTCCATCGGCCCCTTGGCGGTGGTCTGATTGTATAATTAGGCGTTCCTTATTGTCACAATAAAGTCTCTGAAACTTGGTCTTTTTCTTTTTTCTAAATTTATTGCCATGTGTTTTTAGAACTCTATTTTTGGTGGCTGCGTAAACCATTTATAGTTGATTTGATCATCAATGAAACCTTCATGCATTCTTAGTCTTTTTATCATTAGCGGGATCGTTACTTCGGTTGTCCCTGTTAAGAGGATATATGTTTGGCCCTATAGTTGTCGAGGATATGTATTTTGGAGAAATTTTAAAGACGCCCCTCTTGAAGGTGCATCTAAAATTTTAGTTTCAAGGTTTTCAGATGAAAATCTAAGTTATATAAATTAGAAATTACTCCCTCTGGGTTTTAATGTAAGATTTAATTGGAGTTGATTTTGGTTTTCAATGTAAAACCTATTTTTTATATATATATTTGTTAAACTTTTACTAGTTTGTGTATATTAAAACTCCAACAGCAATAATCAAGGAAGGATAAGAGCTAGCTAAAGGCAAATAAGGAAAATGATTATGGCCTTTTAGAATAAGCATATTAACTACCTTAAATATATCAATATAATCAAATTAAGTAAATATATTTTACAGGATTTATAATAATTAAGGGAGATCATTGGTCAATTTCCTGAAGCACGCGTTCCAAAGTGATGATTCTCTTTTATTTGTTGGGTGGGAGATGCTGGGTGAGCAAGCTGTATGAGTATGCAGTTTTGGGCCGGATTGAGTTAATTTCGTTTTCCCCCGAAGGTGTATCATATATATGCATGGAGGTTTCTCATGGGCTCATTCTTTTCAAAGGCTGCACTTCAATAATGGGCTTAGACACATGTCTCTAATTATGTTTAGCTGTGTTTTTGGTAACCCTATATTTAACCAGCAAGTTGTTGAACTCAGCAAAAAGGGTTAGTCTTTCAACATTTGGTGAACTAAAGTTTATATTTTTACTGGAAGAGATGCCTAAATTTAATTAAACTCCTCCTTCGCCCATTGCTACTTTGGGCACCGTAATCACAAGATTCTCTTCCCCTTCGTCTTTTGTTTTGTGCATTGTGGCTGGGAGGGAGGCAGGGTGAGTGGAGTTAATTTATTCCTTTTACTTCCTCTCTACTGTATACGCATATATGGGTGCAATCTTCAATCTTTCTCTCTCTCTCTCTCTGTGATTTCTGAGTAGCTTTAGCTTCTTGATTCATCATCACTAAAACTTGTCTCTGCCTCTCTGTTTTGCTGCCATTGGTCGTTGTATGAATGCCATCCCTTCTTCTCTTCTCTTGTACATTTCTTTTAAACCAAGGTATGTATGTATGAATAGCTTCTCCTCCTTTGATTTCCAGAATACTTCAATTTCTAAATGAATAGAGAATGTTACTTTCCTTTATTGTCGTGCCTTTTTGTGGTTGGGAAAGGATGAATGTTACTCTAACTGGTTACTAAACTGGTGGAGATATTGAGTTAAGGGTTAGTGGATCAGATCAGAGTCAAACCAATATTAATTAAAAAATATAATATAATTAAAATAAATAAAAATATTCATATTTTAATAATAAAATATTTTTATGATTAAAATATAGGAGTATATAATATGATGAATGGACAATATGAATGGAGCATATACAATATTATATTAAGCCCCTACTCCATGTGCAAACCCCTTCTTTACGCATTACTTCTATGTCCAATTGCACATAACTACTCCCTATTACAAATATGTACACACGGTATACCCTCCTATTACTACCCTACCATTGCATTTAATGAATTAGCACATCACTATGGTTCTCTTTCTCCTTTCATTACAGTTACTCCCTTCCCTCTCTGAACATAGCTGAACACCTTATATCTCTCCAATTAATTTTGTTCTTTCTGAACTCCCATCACATTTTGACCTCATCTCCAACGCCTCATTTCTTCTTCTTCACTCTCTCTCTCTCTCTCCCGTTGTCGTCCTTCCCTCCCCCACCATAACCCAAAAAAATCGTACCAAATGCTTGATCTGCTTCTTCTTCTTCTTCTTCTTTAATTTTCTAAAAAGTGAAAATGGCAATCCAAAATGTTTGCACCATCAGTAAAATATTTCTTTTACAAATAGATGAAACACAAACAAATCTTTGATCTGCTCATGTTCTTCACCTTTTTTTTAGTGAATTTGAGGCACCGTCGTAGATGAACATTGACGAAACTCGCCGCTATGGATGGATCTACACCTTCGTCAATATCACCGTCTATTCTCTCTCTTAGCGTCGATATGCGTCCTCCTCTCTTTAGTCGACGTTAAAAGAAAAATGTGACTCGGCCGGGTTAGGTTGGGTTGACCGAGTTGACTTGGGTCAACTTAGAAACTTAGGTTTCACCTTTACTTAGCAAAGTTTTTGAGTTGGTTTCTGGTCAAACTGTCTGATCTAGTCCAGGTTCCAAAATGTTGCTAATTAGTAATTGGTTTGAGTTGTATAAGGGTTTAATTGGTAATTTGATAAGATTGCATTTGCACTTTTAATATATGAAATGTGGGATTGTTAATTTGTTTTTTAAAAAATTATTCTTCAAGCTTGTAAAATAGTGTGTGCATAAGGTTTTTGATAAAATCTTTGAGAGGAGAATTTAAAACTATAATGGTTAAAAATATCATAGTCTAAATCATGGAGTTGAGGAAACTTTGAGAAAATCTTGTTTTTATGGAATAGCTATGGTTGGATGGTATCTATCATTTATGACTCTAACTTTGATTGCTATGAGGTACTTAATGAATTGTTTGGTTTGTGAAATTTTGAGCTATTGTGGGAAAACAAGTGTGACGAAGATGTTTGTGTTATGAGTTAATCTTGAGTGGCTAGTAGGTGTTTGTTGAAATGTTTTAAAGGAATGAGACTCATTTGATGTGTTTCTATAGTATTTTTATGGTGAAGGATAAATTACACATACACACATAATTGTCTTGACTTTGATTTAAATCTTGTTTAGACTAGGGTAATTTTATCTCTTGCTATATTACTTTCATTATTTTTTTCATGTTGGATGTAATCCAGCCAAACATTTTTATGCATATGCATAATCTTTTCTTAATTATGAACCAAACAATTTCATGGAATAATCAATGCATTACAATCCATTACATTACTTCCGACTCCATAAACCAAAAGGGAACTAAGTAAAATAGACTAATTTAGAAGATTTTAAATATTCTATTTATATCTTACTTGTTAAAAAAGCTTGATCCAAAAAAATAAAGAGAAACTTTATTATTATTATTATTTTATATTATAGAATTTATTGATTATATTATTTTTGTTGTGAACATTATTTTTTTGGTTTTCACATGAGTATTCTCCGGAGAGGCGATCCAGAATACCATTATCGTATAAAAATTATAATAGAATATATAGACGTTTTATATATTAACATTACATGGTTTTTGGTAAAAAAAAAACATCACAAGGATTTTTATTTTTAAAACTCACATAAATCTATTCTGTCATAAAAATAAATTGTGTAAACCTCCTTTGAATTGTTTAAAATTAAATATATATTTTTATTTTTTATATATATTTAAACTTCATTTAACATTCATAAAAAATTATCAAAAATGTTGACTTATCCAAAAATTATATAATTTTTATTTTTAAATAAAATTGAAATTTGTATTATTATTTTTTTTCAATAGATATATATACGTGAGCGGTAAAGCTTGAGACAAATTTTGTTGGGTTTGATGAAATTCAAAATATTAATGTTAGTTTCAAAAATAGAACGTAGAAGAAAATTTTTACACTTATTGAAATGCAACGAATTACCTATCAAATTAAAGCTCTTTGTGTCTACTACACATGTAGAAATTTTCATAATTTTTTAAATTTGTTTACCTATCCCGAAATGCCATGTCATTTTACCACTCCAGAATGATACCAAAAACGTTTTCAGATTTTATCTCAACCTCTAAAAATCATAACTGGAGTTGTAGACATCCGTTTGAGGTGAACCAAAGCACATTTTAAAGCTTAAGGAGAGTGCTATCTCCTGTAAAATTTTCATAATTTTATCTTATACCAATCATTCACAGTTTACAAAAATATGACCACTGCCCAGAAAACATTACAGAAACGTTACAGGATTTTGACCCATCTTCAAAAAATCATATCTTCAGCTACAGACATGCGATTGAGGTGAACCAAAGCTCATTTTAAAGTTTAGCATGTCAACTAAATGTCCATAAAATTTCAGGGTCAAAGAAGGTCGTTTACTATATTTTTGACCTATTTAAAGTTCGGTGTGCAGTTGAAAAATCAGCACGTGAATAGTAACGTTTTGCTACAGTATTCCTTCCATTACGAATTCACTGTACCTACCGCTGAAAAACTCTGTTTCTGCCCCGAAACAAAGGAATAAACGCATGTAACATTCCTTTCTCTTTATATACACACCTACTGCATGCATTCTCACTATATATATTCAATAATCTTTACTTTCTCTTCTTATCAGAGCAACCTTTATAACAAAGTATCATATATATATATATATATAGTACTTTTTAGATTCCCTTCACGTGGTATATGCATATAGTAAGCTTTATATGTATCCTCTCTTCCGGCGTTTTGACAGCAAGCTAAGACGTAAGGCATGCAAGATTAACATATACATATACATATACATATACATACATACATACATACATATATATATATATATATATATATATATATATATATATATATATGGTTCTTCAGTTCAACAGCCCCCCCTTCGTTTTTCAGTTCTATTTCAGCAGCGTTTTAAAACTCTAGATCTTCAAATAGAAATGATGGAACTTCAGAGAGAAGAAAGTATCGGTGTTACCTTCACTGGATCAATTGCTGAATGATAAGAATGGTTGCTGTTATTTCTCCTCTATTTCAGCGACTGAAAAACAGAGGAACAAATGAATCACCCTCCCTCTCTATGTAACGCCCATATTTTCTAAGTATATTATGAGGTTCAGTTATGGTCCTAGGACTCTTATTAAACTAATTTATGTCTATTTATCAAAGTGAAGCTGTTAACAAATCAGAGTATATCACAACAGAGAGCATGCTTAATCGTTTGGATGACTGAGTAACTGATTTCATATGCGCAGACATATGCTAGTTAATTAAAATTGTCGAAGGAATAAATACGTGATACAACAAAAATCTATCTATGAGGTTCAGTTATGGTCCTAAGACTCTTATTAAACTAATTCATGTCTATTTATTAAAGTGTAGGCGTTAACAAATTAGAGTATATCACAATAGAGAGCGTGCTTAATCGTTTGGACGACTGAGTAACTGATTTCATATGCGTAGACATATGCTGGTTAATTAAAATTGTCGAAGGAATAAAAACGTGATACAACAAAAATCCATCGCATTTGATCTTTAGTTAACGTGTTAGGTTATAGTGATTTGAAAGGTTCAAAAAACCAATACACAGTTTAAATCCAAAACATTGTTAGACCTGGCTGTTGTAATACCCTAAAAATCCTACTTAGGATAAGTATTATAATTTAGTAAATAATACCTATTGGAAATAGGTGAATATGAGGTCTCAAACACCTTGTATTGAATTTATCTTATTATTAGGACAATTTGTCCTAAGATTAAATAATATGCAAATAGGTCCCTAAAATATTTATGGGTTATTAAATACCCTGAGAAAATTATGATAAAATCCTAAGAGGCAACTAAATATTTATTAAAAATTAGAAAGTATGTTGTCTCTAATTTAGGTAATTTATGGGATTATTTTCCTTGAAAGATAATGAGTTAAAATTTGATATTATTTTGGGGAACATAAGTTGCCTCATGATTTTTAATATTATGCATGTCGCATAAATTACCAATGTCAGTAAAATTGTTGTGAGAAAATAATTAGTTTTAATTAAGAAAATTATTAGAAATTATTAAGGGATTAATTAAGAAATTTTCAGGAATTTTATAAGATTAGAGAAATTTGGAAAACATGAAAAATAAAATAAATATAAATAATAATTATTAAGGACTGAAATTTTTGGCTAATTAAATAAATAATAATGGTAAAGATATAGTCTTAAAAAGTAAAGATCAATGGTTTAGGATTTTTCAAGAATTTATGAAAGCCTAAATCCAAGTAATTAGTTATGGACCAATGGGAAAATTTTGTGGAAAATAAATATAGGATAAATATAATATATGTGGTTAAGGAAATATATATATATATATATATATATATATATATATATATATATATATATATGGTGTGTTGGCCGAAATTTTGGGGGAGATAAGGATGAAGAAGATATTTGAATATAATAGTAATATAGGTTTAAGTATGTGATAAATAAGTAACAATATAATAATAGTTAAAAGTGGACAGGATAAACGAGAACGGATGGAAATAAAATCCTACATAGAAAACCGTGACCTAGGTTTCTAAAGTCAGGGTATATTGTGAACGAGGGAATTTTTATCTCGAGATGGCCGGTCTCCGAAGTCATTTCTGTAACCGACGGAGTGATTTGGAGATCCGAATAGAAAGATATTTTGTATAATTAAAGCAGATAGCCAAAAGGAGAACCGATAGAAAATAATCCCATTGTGGGAATCTGGGGATAAGTGGGGAAAGACCAGAGTATAATGTTAATCAGTGGATTTTTGTCTCGGAGTTAGTACCGAACAACGTTATTTCTGTAGCCGGGCACGAATACCGAGGATTTTCAGCTGATAACAGAATGTCCTCAGCAGGATCAGAAACTGAGTTAAATTAGATAATTTGAAAGAGGAAGAAAAGACCTTCGGAGTGTTGTTCCCGAAATTTTAAGATTTTACGAAATTTCGCGATCAGGATACCGAACCAGGAATTTTACCTGATAAAGCAAGATGACATAAGGCTTGATGATGCAGCAGGGATGACATTATCCTTGAGAGGTGTATGGCCAAGATCTTGCCACCTCCAAAAAGTGCGATCCGACGGTCCAGAATTCATCTGACAAAGCATGAATAGTAACTTGAATTTTTCTATAAATAGCCCTTCACTTCTCTTCATTCTTCACCAATTCACACAATCCTAGAGAGAAGTTAGAGAGAGAAGCTCTGGAGGAGGAGCAAGAAGTTCATAGCGAAGCTCTGAGTAAGTCTTTCGGTCCCTAGTCTTTAGTCTTAAGTTCTTTCGGTAGTTCTTAGAGTTTTAGAGTAGATCTTTAATCTTCCAGTATATTTTAGATATCATGTTTTAGGATAGATATGATATTTATTTTGGGAAATATATTGGAGTTAGAGATATGTGGAAATTCTAGAAGATTAGGGTCAAGATAGCGAAGTGCTGGCGAAATTCCGCCGATTAGGGGATCAGGGGCAAAATGGTAATTTGTACCTAAAATGCCTGTTATGATATCTAATATTGATAAATGTGATATTATCATTATAGGATATCAGTAATCTTGTTCCGTTGTCATTTTGCTGTCGTTCCGCTGTTTTCCGTCAAAAGTACAGTTTATCGTCAACGTACTAAACGCTCGTCAACGAAGGTACGTTCGCGTACTATAACACTAACTCTGATATTTACTGTATGCATATATGTGCTATGTGTATGATATGCTTATGTGAATTAACTGATAGCTCTGTGGTACGTTCGCGTACTGGTAACTTTAACTCTGATGTTTACTTTATGCATATATGTGCTATGTGTATGGTATGCTTATGTGAATTAACTGATAGCTCTGTGGTACGTTCGCGTACTGGTAACTTTAACTCTGATGTTTACTGTGTGCATATATGTGCTATGTGTATGGTATGCTTATGTGAATTAACTGATAGCTCTGTGGTACGTTCGCGTACTGTAACACTAACTTTGATGTTTATGTTATGCATATATGTGGTATGTGTGCATATAAAGGTTAGAGAGTATCTGTAATGTTGGGAGCGATATGTTCATATGCTGGGAGCGATATGTCTGTATGCTGGGAGCGATATGGTCGCATGCTGGGAGCGATATATATGCATTGGTTATGATAGTTTGCTTGAGTATGCGGTTTGGTGTTGTGGTATGAGTTGTCTATATATTGTGTATGTAAACATGAGGTTAACCGTTACCTGGGGTCCGTATGCATGGGACCTCAGCTCTTAACATAGCGTCAGGGTCGGGAGAACCAAGGACGGAGGACAAGGGGAAGCGCAAGCAGGTCGTCTAGAAGACCCGGCTGAAGATTTCCTTTGATGTCCCGGCAGAAGCCTTCCTATTATTGCTTTTCTTCACTTTTAAACCATGCGGTTTCTATACCGCTATTGTATCCAACCAGACTTATGGCATTTTGAATATATATATCAGATACTCTTCTGCTCAAATGGTCTACTCTGATGATTTGAAATGACTTTGAATGAAAAAAAATTATTCCGCTTTTGAAAATTGGGATGTTACAGCTGTTACCCAAGAGGTGGGGTGAATTGGGTGTCTGATAAAACTTTTGGAAACTTAGAACATCTTTTCGCAACTTACTATAGGAGGTTTGAATGACAATAATAATTTATAAACAAATAAACATTTATTTAAAACATATATGCTGAAAAGTAAGAGTTTAGGGAAGAGAATATGCAAACAGAGATTTATACTGGTTCGGCCCAATCCTTGACCTACATCCAGTCTCCAAGCTACATTTGAGATTTCCACCATCTCCTTGTTTAACCCAGGCACAAGAGAAGCCTTTACAACCTCACAAGTTTATTCAGGCACTTGTGTAGCCTTAACGACCTTCACATATACAATTACACACTCTCTACTCAAGGTAATCCTTTCACACTCGGATTCACTCCCCCTTACAAGCTGTAATTGTTTCCCAACATTAAGATTTTACAGATAATCAAATAAGAATTATAAACTTCTCACGAGTAGATAGAGTATTAATCACTGAAGTGCATAATCTATCATCTCACTCTCTATTGTAAAAAAAAAACAGAGTGTATAAGCTATCGACGATGAAGTGGTAAAATCATTTCATTAGCTTCGTTGATCATCGTCTCTTCTTTCGGTTTGAAGATTTCTCTATTTATATGCCATGAAGATCGATTCGTCTGTGAGTAATTCTTCCCGTTGGAATATGACCGTTGCTCAAAGTTACCATTGTGAGCTCTGACGTCATCATTCGTATTTTATAATCCGATGTTAATCCAGCTGAAACTCATTAACAAGCTCATCAACCAAGTTAGGAATGATAATAAGAAGGGATATGAGCCAGATATATCAAAGCCTGTCGAAGAGTTTTCAGAATTGATACATTTTGGCTCTTTTCTAATCTGTATCATAATTTGCTTTTTAGCTCAAAGCATTAAACGTTCTTGAAGTTCTCCATAATCATAGTTCATGAAGCATAGTTAGTAGTTTAAAGTGATCATAGTATGCAAATAAGATCAAAGATAAGAAATGAATAAAGTAAATAAAAGATCATATCACAACATTATTTGTCAGCTCTGGACATCTCAACCTCGAGGTTTACAAGAAACCTCGAGTTTTTGCTCAACCTCGAGGTTGCATTTCCTACCTCGAGGTTGTGTGCATTGAAATGGGAAACTCGGATATGGAGACAGACCTCAAGGTTAATTCTTAACCTCGAGTTTTTCACCAACCTCGAGGTTGATAGTTGAACCTTGAGGCTAACCTACTGGAGTAAGGGAATGCTTATTGGAGTAACTAAATCATGTCTTGTTTCTGTCTTCAGTTTGACTGGAGTAAGAGCATGATTACTGGAGTAGTTAAGAGTCATTGTGTTTCTGTCTGCGATATGCCTGGAGTAATCATTTAGCTACTGGAGTGTCTGAGGTATGTTTAGTTTCTGTCATCGATCTTACTGGAGTAGCCGTGAGGTTACTGGAGTAATACTAATGTAAAGGCTGTTGCATGACTGGAGTAACTAAAACCTTAATGGAGTAGCTTATCAGACTATTGGGTTTGGGTTCTGGAAGGGTTTGAAGGTAAAGGGAAAGTAGAGACTTACTGGAGTAAGTAAGTGACTACTGGAGTAACTCTTACTGGAGTAAGTCACTGTTACTGGAGTAACAGACACGTTACTGGACTAAAATGTGATTTAACAAGCAATGTTACTGGAGTAACACAATACTTACTGGAGTAAGACAAGTTAGAAACAAGTGATATTACTGGAATAACATTTTTCTGAAAGCTTAGTAAATGCATGAAATCTTATTCTTTTAATTTTCAATTGTTAAGTTATCATCAAAACATATGGAGAACTAACAAACATAACTCCTCCTAAGTTTTTACACGTGTTGCTTACCCCTTTCTCTTGCTCCAAATCCTTCTGATCCTGAAGCTAGGGTCAATTCTGAGATTTAATGCCCATTGAATCTTAGGTAACAGTTAATGTTATGCTCAAGTGTAAACAGTATATGTATGATATATATTCATTACAATTCAGCATATAACTATACATAGCACACAACACATGTAAGGTTCACCTCTACATAATACACAGTCCATGTAAGGTCTACATAGTTTGCACATAAACCAGTGCCATGCCCTGGAGCGTGTCCTCAGCGCTAGGAAAACATCTATACGGCATTACCAAGATTGTAACCCATTTTCAAATCAAAGTTGAATGTATTTCAAATGGTGACCTAAAACCCAGTCTTACCCACAGTCCATGACCCAAGACTCAGTCTTGTTTATGACTATATATGAATCATCTCATCACATATAAAGCATACAAACAACATAAGAGTTAGAGTTACAGTACGTGTCCGTACCTTAGACCTTGGCGGTAGTGGTATGTTCACCTTTCGGTACTGGTTCCAAACTTTCCCGGGTATCCTATAATATCATCACCGTGTTATTTCTATTATAATTAATATCCTAAAGATGGCCTTGCCACTCATGACATTATACCTTGGTAAATTTTATTCAATTTTATCCTTTTTAATTCATTATTTTTTAATATTAACTCTTTCAGTCAGTTAATAATTTCCCTTAACAATAATAATTCTATTATTGTTGTTGTTGTTGTTGTTATTATTATTAACCCTAATAATAATTCCTCATTTATTTATTATGATTATCACTCCTTAATTACTCATCAATACTCCTCATATAATTCCTTTACCTTTTTATTAATTAATAATAATCCTCATTGGTTATTAATTAATCATTCCTTTTTTTTTTTACTGATAATAATAATTTATTATCATCATCATCATTATTGTTGTTATTATTATTATTACTCCCAATAATAATAATTCTCCATTTATTCTATTTAACTATTTCTCCATCATTATTTAAACCCCCAAGTATTATCTTTCTCCTTTAACTTAGTATTTTCATAAATAATCACATGGTCTCAAGGCTTAAACATTATTTTCATGCAAAAATGTTTTATTCTAATAAGACATACTTTATATTTAAATTTGGCCACAATATGTATATTCAATAGCAACACATACACACACATGTATATATATATTTAACTTGACTTGTCTTTGTAGTGATCCTGAAAACACTTACTCCCATTTATATATGTACGCACGTCTAACATCCTAAAACAAAATCCCCAAGTGGCGACATATACACCCATATATGTTAACTTAAGTTGTTCATCACTTTCTCCTTTCCCAAACACGTTGTATATATATATTATATATACCTGCATCCTTTCTTTTTCTTTGTTCCATGGCATAAACACACGATATCACACATACATATATTTTATATAACAGTAGAAATGATGACCGTAGCTTCTTTTTCTTCTTCATTCATCATATGACAGCAAACTCACATATATATTTATTCTCAAGGTTTCTTTTTCTTTCCACAGACCCACGGCTCGAACAGGGAAGAGTGTATGACAGCAAGGTATCTCTATTTACATTCACTCACTCACAGACCACAGTCCTATAATATGACTTGCGTAGACAGAGAAAAAAAACAAAACAAGCAGCAAACATAGGCATAACTTTGACTCAGTGTTTATTTCTTCTTTCCCTGGGCAGTCACGTTCTCTTTATTATGTACACACACACACACTATTATAAGCACACTCACACAGGTCCAAAAACACGGCCTATGAGCTTTCGGCAATACAGAACCTAACGTTATCAGTTTTGTTTTTGGATTCAGTTTCAGCACTAGACTCACGTTTAGCTTTCGGTTTCAGTCTTAGCGTTTTGTTTTTCCTTCCTCAAACTAGGATAAAAAAGAACCAATGACAGCAATTAAATCCATCGTCCAGCATTTTTTCTTTGGCTTTCAGTTTTCGGTTTGCTTCAATATATATAGTTTCATTTCATTTCCGTTTTTCTTTTTTGTTAAATCTTGTGGTTTTTCTTCCTATGGTTTGACACTCATACTCTTGCATGGTAAATGACGGAAAACAGAAAGAAGAGGGACCCGACTCTTACCTTCGAAGATCAACCTTGAACGATGGAGAATGAAGTGCTGAACTTCCTCCCTGTTTCCGACAGCAAGGAACAGAGGAGAATCAGTTTCAGTTTCTCAACGATCTCTCTCTCTCTCTCTCTCTCGGACACTCTCAAACCTCACTCTCGGTCTCTCCCTCTCTTCCTTTCCTCAGTCTCTACGTTCTACTTCCTTTTTCTTCTGTTAGCTTTCTCACTCTCTCTCTGGCCGAAAGCTGTATGAAAACGTGGAACTGAGTTGAGGCATTGTTTAAATAGAAGCCCACGTCCAGTCAATGTCCAACGGTTTCACAGGCATGACCAGCAGTTATTAGGCGCATGGCTCGAGAGTTAAGGGAGTCTGAGTCTGCTGCACTGTTTTCGTGTCTGAGAGAGAACTGAGAAGGTCAACGACCTTGCGTGTACTGTAGAAGCCGAAAGCAAACTCTGGGCGTGTGTTTGCAGGCTTTACGTGACGGTGAGGAGGAGTGATCTGTTTCTTCTCTTTTCGGTGGGGCTGCTGATACAGATGATGGGTGTTTGCTGGAGGTGAAGTGGGCTGAAGAATACTTGGCTTCTGTTTTGTTGTTCTTGTCGGGTTTGAGCTGAGATTAAAGTCCATGACTAAAGCAATGGACTGAAAAAAAAACATGACTGTTCCTGCATTCATCCACCACGTCGGAACTGGAGAATGATAGCTGGTGATGATTCATTGTTGAATGGGTCTTCACGTGGCCATTCTTTTAATTGGTTGTTGGATGGGTTTATGTCGGATAGGACTTGGGCTATCGGCAATGGGCTCACAATTGATCACATTGGGTTTATTTATTTTTGCTGGTCCATCTGTTCATTTTTCATCCATTATTTTATCTAATTAATTTGGTTAATAATAAATCTAGGAAAATTTGGCGACTTAATCATAAATTTAGGCCTTATTATTCCTTACTTTTATTCTTTTTCCCCAAAACAAATTAAGGAAAAATAGCCTAAATCCCAAACAATAATTATCATATATGATTAAGGCCAAATTTCATAATTTAATTCCATAACATATTAAATTTCAACTCCCAAAATTTGGGATGTTACACTCTACCTTCCTTCTTCGTCTCTCTCTTTTTCTCACTCTCACTCTTTCACTCTCAAACTTTGCTCTTGGTCTCTATTAGTCTCTTGGCAAAGAATGAATGAAAACGAATAAGGGAATATATATCTTGACTGAGAGATTTTTGAGTAGAGGGAGTATGGCTTGCTGAAGTTGTTGGCTTGAGAAGCATGGCTTTCTGTGCTTGCATGTGTTCAGCTGAAGGATGATTATCTTGAGGTGTTTGTGTGATCTTTTGATGATAAACTGCCTCTGTCTTTACGTGTCTGCTTTTATTTGTTGAAGATAAATGGCTGAACAATGAATCTGTTCTTGTTGGGCTGAAGAATGCAATGGATTGGGAGATATATGGGCTAATGATCCTACACGTATGGGCTGACAGAAATATGGATCAAGAAATCACGGGTACAAAAAAAGCTTTTAAGACTGGACAAAAGAGGCATCAGCAGACTGGACACGCGACCGGTCTTGTTCTAGCCGGTATTAAAAGTATATCTTTAAGACTGGACTTGAACCGGTCTTAAATAAACTCTTTGAAGACCAGACATTTAAAAACATCAGGTCTTAAAAGTGATACTAAATCTAACCGAAATATTTTTTTTGTCGGTCATAAAACTCAATTTTTAAGATCGGACAAAAATTTAACCGCTCTTAAAAGTTCTAATTTTTAAGATAAGACAAAAATAAATGCGCTCTAAAAAGTAGCGGCTTGTTAGACTGATGAATAATTATACGTGGTCTTAAAAGACTCGCTTTCAAAACTGAATGATTAATACGTCTGATCTTAAAGATTAACTTTTTAGACCAGTCATATTAAACCATCGGTCTTGTAAGACCAACTTTTAATACCGCACTAATATCAAATATGTCATCTGACCTTTAAGACCGCGCATTTAAGTAAATCCGAGTACATCCAGTCTTAAAAGTTGTCTTAAAAGTTCAACTTTTAAGATCAACATTTTTGTTTTATCGGTCTAAATTTTCCTGAATTTTTCCCTATTCTATTCTTATTGATCATATATATACACAAATCCATACCAGTCAATCCAGCACATAAAAGGGTATACTTTAAGCTACAAGCTATGAACAATTATGGATAAATTGAATGATCTATACATAAATCCATACCAGCTAATATAATCCAGCACAGAAAAGGCTACACTTTAAACTACAAACTATGAACAACTATGAATAAATTGAATTGGGAAAAAGAAGATCGTAGAATACAAATATTATTGATCATGAATTACAAATATAAATACAATAAGCTGTTACAATAAGATATACTACACTTAAATCAACATACATGCCCAATATTCATCACGCCTTCATCTGATTCCCATCTAACAACGTAACATCCTCTTTTATAACATCCATGCCCCTTTGGATCGGATCATAGCACCAAAATAAAACAAGAACAAACGTCATAGAGTTAGTGACATTGTTTAAAAACACGGATGGAATATAATAGTGTTAAAACCTTAAAGTTTTCAAAGATTTGTGCAGTTACCTTATGAATTGACTTTTTTATAAAGGGATATCCTCACATATCCCTTCTTGATGATCATTCATTATGCCGAGTTCATTATCTGCTTCATCTTCTTCGTTCATGTCCGACAGAACCCTTAAAAAAGGAGTATTGTCAAGAAGACCATAATTTGCATGACTTTCCTCATCAATATCGATGACCCTTTTTCCTTAGAGAGCTACAGACCACATTTTATTTGCTTGATCGATGATATAAAAAACTTGTTTCGCCTGGTCTGCCATAATAAAAGGTTCATCTCCAAAACTTCTACTATTGACATCAACTAACGTAAATCCCAGTCGATCGATCTGAACACCATTGTTGACATTAACCCACTTACATTTGAAAATGGTAAATCTAATGAAGACATAGTCCACCTCCCAAATCTCTTCAATAACCCCATAATATGGCATGACTGCCAATTTAGGCTGCTTGTCTTTCGAACTGGAGAAGTGAATAGATTCAACCTTTAACATTACACCACTGTTCTGGACGGTGCTCCTATCATTTAGGGACTTCGTGTAAAATGTGTAACCGTTGATCACATACGAATTCCAACTTATGACATCAACCTCAGGACCACGTGCTAACCATTTCATTATCTCAAAAACAGATTTCTTTCCCTTGACCTTTTGTTTGAACCAGTTTGCAAATGTTCTGTTATGCTCCCTAATCAACCTTTGTTCAGTCATTTGGGGATTTTCTTTCCTCACAACTTCTTTATGTGCAGTTATGCTAGCTTGAACTTCATCAACATTATTCAAGATGTATAAGTGGACTTGTGATAATTCATAAGGATCTACTCTCTTTACTGAGGCCCCTCGTCTACCTCTTTCAGCATGCTGATGTTTTGGAAGCCTGATATGTCTTACTTTGGCCAAATAATTTTGACAAAATTCTATGGCCTCTTCAGATACATACTTCTGAACAATTAATGCTTCTGGTCAGTATGCGTTCTTCACGTACCCTTTTAAGAATTTCATAGATCTTTCAATTGGGTACATCCTCTGTAAATGGACAGGGCCGCACAACTTGATCTCCCTCACTAGATAACCAATTAGATGAACCATGATGTCAAAAAATGAAGGAACAAAAAGCTTCTCAAGGTGGCACAAGATAAGATATCCTTCATTCTCTAATTCATCCAATTGTTCAATCTCGAACATTTTACTGCAAACAACATTGGAGAACAAACAAAGCCTAGTCAAAATGTGTCGAAGATCATACTCTATTATGCCTCGAATAGCTACTGGGAGTAGCTGTTGCATCAAGACATGACAATCATGAGACTTTTGGCCTACCAATTTCAAGTCCTTCATCGATACAAGCCTTTTAAAGTTTGAAGAATACCCCGACATAACTTTTGTGCCATGCAAACACTCACAAAAACTATGTTTCTCATCCTTAGACAAAGTATAAGAAGCCGGGGGACAATAAGTTCTGTTATCATATGGCCTTGGATGTAAGTCTTCACATATTCTCATTTCTTGCAAATCCAATCTTGCCTCCACACCATCATTTGTGCTACCTTGTATGTTGAGAAACGTGCCAACAATATTATCACATACATTCTTCTCCACATGCATGACATCAATACAGTGTCTCACATCAAGGTTGCGCGAATATGGAAGATCGAAGAATACTGTTCTTTTTTTTCCATATATTTGTGTCTTTTCTACCCTTTGCAGTCTTACCGAAGACGACACTTATATTTTTCACCTTTTCATACACTTGCTCCCCAGTTAATGCCACCGGAGCATCTTCATACTCTTGGCCACCAAGAAAGGCTTTCTTTAATCGATGATATAGGTGGCCCCGTCTAAGAAATCTTTATGTTCAAGATAAACCGTCTTTCTTCCATGTTGAAGTTGATGGTAGCGTGTGCCTTCTTCACAAACCGAACATGCTTTATGGCATTTTATACTATACCTTGACAAGTTCCCATATGCTGGGAAGTCATTTATAGTACAAAATATCATGACTCTCATTTTCAAGACCTCCTTCTTGAAAGAGTCAAAAATATCAACACCTTCTTCCCACAACTCCTTCAAGTCTTCGATCAAGGGGTGAAGGAAAACATCAATGTCGTTTCCAGGTTGTTTTGGTCCCGAAATCAACATAGACAGCATGATGTACTTTTGTTTCATGCATAACATAGGAGATAAGTTGTAAATAATCAGGAGTATAGGCCAGGAACTATGTATGCTGCTAAGGCTTCCATATGGATTCATGTCATCCGTGCTAAGGTCAAGCCTAAGGTTCCTAGGTTCTTCGCCAAAGGTCAAAAATAATTGATCGATTTTCCTCCATTGAGAAGAATCGGCAGGATGTCGAATCCTTCCATCAGAAATCCCCTCATCTGCATGCCACCTCAAATTTTTTGCATAATTTTCATTAGTAAACAACTGCTTGAACCTTGGTATGATTGGAAGATATCACAACACTTTTGCAGGCCCCTTATTTGACTTGTACCTTGGGGTTTCACATATCGGACAATTCAGCTTCTCTTCGAACTCGTTCCTATACAACACGTAATCATTCGAGCATGCGTGGATCTTTTTGTACTCCATCCCCAGTAGACAAAGTATTTTCTTAGCATTATAGTATCGGTAAGGCAATACATTATCATCTGGAAGCATGTCCTTAAAAGCCTCAAGCATTTCAGAAAAACTCTTGTTGCTCCATCCATGATGTGCCTTCAAGCTGACCAATTTCAATACAGCGTTCAACAGTTGGTATTTTTTACACCCATGGTATAGTGGGGTCTCTGCATCACTGCACATATTATCATATGCATGTGATTGATGAAAAGCCTCTTCTCCTACATCACAAATAATGTCCTTTATGCGATCATCCATATCCATGTCATTATCATCAGAGGCCACTTCTCCATGTTGAGATCCACTTGGCAATTTTTCACCATGCTATACCCATACTATGTAAGTCTTACAAAATCCTTGACAAATTAAATGTGTGTGTATAACTTCAGGACTTAGTCGCCTCTCATTAAAATATCGTACACAAGGGCAATAAAACTTCCCACTATCATCATGGGCGTTTTGTTTAGCAAATTCTATAAATTCCCTAACCCCATTATGATATTCAACACTCGTCCGTAAACCATTTATCCAACTGCGATCCATAGTAGAATTCCTATAGACGGAAAGATTTAACATACATAATCTGTAAAAACTGAAACTTGCATATAAAATAAGCCAACTACAAATGCGTATATAAGCTAAATGTCGATTCTGTCTTATGGTCATAAATGTATCACATTGAATCAAGAAGCAAAATAAATGTATGACGAGGAAATTAAATGCATCGCAAGTAGGTCTTGTGGACTCACCTGTAGCATATAAGGTCAAATGCATTTGCTGAGTCTCTCTTCTCCTGCCACGAATGTTAATGTTGCAGACAGTAAGAGTAACTTGAAAACACTTGTTGGTCAGTTGGGTAGGTCCTAAAAGAAGATTTCATTGATTTTGGTCAACCCATGAAAAACCCAGAACGATAAGTAGGAAAATCATACAGTTATATAGCTGAAACAATTCGTACAGCTTGGTCTTTAGACGTTGAGCTAAGGAACTAGAAAGTTGTTGTTGAGAGAGCAACACAAAGCAGCGACAAAGCAACACACAAACACTGGAGACAAAACCTGAGTAATCACTTTCGGCACGACGGGAGAATTTCATACAGGGAAATTTAATTTTTCCGCGCGAGTGAGAGATTTATTATTTGGGATATTATTAAGACCGATCATTTTAAAGGAATACGGTCCTAAAGACATATTTAAATTATATTTAAATTTTTAAGACCGAAGTTTTATAAAACTGCGGTTCTAAAATTAATTTAATTTTAAATTTATATTGAAAATTTTAAGACCGGAGGTTAATAATATTGCGGTCATAAAATTCATTTAATTTTGAACCACATGCGGTCTTAAAAGTCAAATACTTTTTAATTTTAAAACGAAAGATTGCAGCAGCAACTGAATGAAAATAAAGAACACTGGAGATTGGAGAATAAGCTTTTTCTTTAATGGAAAAAATAAAATATAAGCTTAGTTCTTATTAATTTTTAGATTACTATGACAATACGCAAGTACAAAAAGAAAATAAGAACAACAAACTAAAAATTAACAAAAAACAAGCTTATAATGTTACTAAAAATCCTAATGCTTATTATCAGCTAATGTCTTGGAGATATCGGCTCCAGCAGCAACAATTTCGCATTGGATATTAGCAATTTCCTGTATTATGTGCATCAGTTTCACTTCATCATCATCATCCGTGGGAGCGTTGGGACCAGGAGGTTGGAGAGGGGGAGAGGGAACCTCTTCATGGTCTGAAGGCTGGAGGGGGTTGTTAACCTCTTCATCATCCGAAATAACAATGGGTCCAAAGACCCGTGACTCCTCCGTCGGAATGGAACACACTGGAAGAGAACCCACGAGAGATCTGGCGTGGGCACGAGCTTCAAGAGTACCCCTATGAGGGGTTATCTTGTATCTAACCATTGTTTGAGCAATTGGGGAAGGAGGGGCAGAGAGCTATGTAGTGTGGAGTTACAAGGTAATGAGGACTTAAGAAGAACAGAGAGGAAGCGTGAGGAGGATAATAAAAGTAGGACAGCAGGAGTTAATACGCAAAAGTGTATTAAGACTGTCATATCACATATCCACGTTCCTAAAAGTCTATTATTTATTATTTCATTAAATTATCTTTAGGACCGATCATTTATATAATACCCGGTCCTAAAAGTCTTTTATTTTTTTTTCCATTCAATTACATTTAAGATCGGTCATTTATATTATAACCGGTCCAAAAAGTTTTTTAATTTTTTTTTAAAAAAATAATACATTTAAGAACGAATCTCTTATAATATTCAGTATTAAAAGTTCATTATTTTCAAATGAGAGACAACAGTATCTTTACACTCTGTTCAAATGAATGATTCAGAGTCTCTTCGGCTACCAGATAAACTTCTCAACTAGGCGTCTCCTCATATTCTGATGAACTATGCGTCTCCCCGTAAACGTTTCCCGTGTTTCACATTCTTCAGGATGGCTTCTCTATTTAAACTCATTGTTACTTTACTTTCTTCACATTATTCTCAATCACTTCTTCTACAACCTCTACCGTAATGGCCACTCCACCACCACCAGGTGTGCCTAATCACCGTCCTCCCTCCACCACCACCACCAGGTGTGCCCAACCATCGCCCTCCCCCTCCACCCCAACAGCCACCTCCGTACTCTCCTCCGCTGCCTCCAAACCCCTCCGCCCGACAGATGATGTAGCACCTCCTGGTCCGCGTCGCTCATATAGACCGACGCATGAGCCAAATGTTTCATGTCTATCACGCTGTCATCAACAAGCTGAACATGTTACTTGACACCAATGACGTCGAGTACAATCTCTCTAATGACGACGTCTTCGACCTCTCCTCCGATCCCTCCCTCCCCTCTGACAACGATCGGGGGGGGGATTAAATATTTTTATGTTTTTTTATATGTTTTTTTTGTTTGTACTATTCCTACCCCACAACGGGCAGGAAAAAAGATATGATAAATAATTTTTTTCCCATATTCGATTGTCTATTCGTATATCCTTTTGTTATCTCGATTTTGTTTCAGACAAAAAGGAAACAAACAAAACCATAACTAAAATGTTTCAGACAAAATTCACAGAATACAATTAACAACATACAAAACAAAACGGAAAAAAAGACAACTTTTACCTTTTAAGAATAAAAACAAACAAAACCATAACTGAAATGTTTCAGACAAAATTCACAGAATACAGTTAACAACATTGAAAACAAAACGGAAAAAAGACAACTTTTACCTTTTAAGAATAACAACAAACACAGTGACAACTCTTCTCAAGGTTGGACCATCGTTGCCGTCAGTTTTACCACACCCAGAGTTGAAAATTTTCATTATCTTACATCTTTTCCGATAATGCTCTTCAACTTCTGGAGAGGTAAAACTGATGACAATGAGGGTCCTGAGCTTGAACAGAACGCCAGAAACTTGAAATGTTCTTGAACCCTAATTATTTGTCTTAAAAATGAGTTATCATTTCTATTTAAAGGAAGACTATTAAGACCGCAAATTTAACAAATAGACAGTCTTAAATATATAGTCATATTTAATTTATAATTATTGAAGACTTTTAGGACCAAATATTATATAAATAAGCAATCTTAAAAGTGTTGTTATTTTTTATGAGACTTTTAAGACTGACGATATAACAAACATACGGTCCTAAAATCTAGTCTTTTTTTTTTTAAAAAAAAAACAAAGACCTTTAAGAGCGTCTCTTTATTAAATATGCGTTCCTAAAAGTGTCGCCATATTTATGAGACTTTTAATACCGGAGATGTATCATACATACAGTCCTAAAATCTAGGCTTATTTTTTTAAAAAAAAACAAAGACCTTTAAGACTGTCTCTTTAATAAATATGTGTTCCTAAAAGTGTCGTCACTTTTTTTAAGACTTTTAAGACCAGAGATATATCAAACATATGGTCTTAAAATCAAGGTTTTTTTAAAAAAAAACAAAGACCTTCAGGACCATCTCTTTAATAAATATGCGGTCCTAAAAGTCGTGAATACCTTTCAGAATCTCTTACTGCTGTTTACAACTCTCCAAAACTCAAATCTCAAGCAATATCCACCATTCAATACGTTCAGAAAACCAAAATTACGCAAGCTAAGAAAATTGTTCAAAAAATAAACAAATTTATTATATATTGAATTATACAAATTGTAAAATTGTTCATTTATAGAATGAATTTACAAATTAATGTAGTACTGTAATTACAATTGTTGCTCTACAAGCATATATTTACAAATGAATTAGTACTGTGATTGTTGTATTTACTGTAAGATGTCAGTAACATGTTAACAAAACACACTGCATATATGGTCCACCTCATCATCAGGAAAAAGAAGTCTCAAAGGCAAACCTTTGTAACATCAAAGAAAGAAACTGAATTAATTCACGTGCATATTTCATATGTAAAATTAAGCCAGAAACTGAATTCAGCCATGATATGTAACATCAAATACATTTACCTTTACAGTGAGTTTATTACTTGGTTGAGTGATAATATCATACATGTGTTTCATTATGTACATGCCACATAAGTTGGATCCGATTGGTTGCCGACAGGTTTGAAAAGGACAAGAAATATATATAAGATCGAGCATATATAGCTTACTGACCAACTTCACAAGGTAATGTGCCAGTGTCCAAATATGTACTAACCTTTGATGTGAGCCATTTAGGATCTTTTCCCTTACTTTTTGTTGAACTGGTTTTGGAAGGTCCTCATGGCACTATCATCAAAATCACAAATTTATCAATAATGTTCGCTGAAAATTCACATCAGAGATTTCTGACAAGAGAATCAAAATGACATGCTTACTTGTTGATGATCTGCTTCAACAAAACCCCTGGTTTGTCGTGAGTGGAGCATAAGAATAACACCATATTCGAGTCCATGCATAAGACGAGCAACTGCTAGTGATTGTTGAAAATTCACAGCAGTAAAGTACTCAGTGATATATTATGCAGAATTAAGTGAATTGCAACAAGAGATCGATTGTGATATATACCTATGGTGATATGGAAACAAGTACACCTTCCTTCTCACTTCACACAACCTCTTTGATATGTACTCCTGTCTTTCTTCCTTGGGGGTTGTGCTTGCATATACTGAGCACAAGAATTCAAAATCATTGATTCTGCCCTGTTGCTCCAAATCATGATGCATGAACCTACAAAATTATTATATATGTATGTGTGTCTAAATGGTTCATTTAAATTATGTATTCATAAAAGAAGATACTTACTTCACAAACATTTGAACAACTGCTGATGTAAGCTCTAGTCTAGGAAGCAACAGGGACTTTATATCAACGGTGTCAAAGAAAACCGGTTGAGGGTCATGAGGAACCCCTAGCACTTCATTGATATCCCACGTTTGTAATCTAAATTCTCCTTTAGATACCATTTGGGATATTTTATCTTTGGCCCCCAACCCAGCAGTAGGGGATGCAGCTTTAGGAGGGGGTGTAACTTTATTAAGTGGCGATAGAGATTGAGGAGGGGATGCAACTTTATTATGAGAAGATGGAGATTGAGGAGGGGATTGAACTGGAGGAGGGGATGAAGCATCAGGAGGAGTATAGACATTTACAAGCTTCACTGACCAAGAGATGAAAGTTCTCTTGACATCACTCACACGCTTCAGCTGATCGGTTGGGAGAGGGAGAGATGTATCGATGATCACCTCTTCAACTAACACTCTGACTTCATCATCAGCCATTTGTTTGTGGTGTACAGTGGATCCCAAGTTGTGGACAGTCCCTTTAGCAATTAATTGTCTAGTTGGTTCTGCCATGTACAGGTCACAAAGTTGCTCTAACTGTCCAACAATGCAGCTCCCTCTGGTGCTCTGCTGCACAGGTGTAGGTGTATGTGTGAAGGGAACACTGGTCTCTGGCCGAGAGCAAATAAGCTTCTTCATCTCCATCATTTCCTCCTTTATTTGCCTCATCTGGGCTTCAAACATCTCTTTCAATGCACGTTTTTTGGCTGCTGCCTCATCATTTAATTGCCTAACCGTTTGGCCCATCTCCTCCCAGGTAAGCATACTTTGCCTAAGGCGTTTGGTTTTACCAAAATATTCTTTTAGGCCTACCCGTCCTCCGATACCCCTTACTCGCCCCGAGGGATCCAGTTTTCCAGTCACAACAGTCAGAATATCATTCCTCCCGCCCGACACAAAAGATCCCTCTGCTTCTTTCTTTTTAAGATATTCCTGTAAGATACAGATAATGAGAAGCTTAGTAATGAAACATGTTTAGTAACTAAAAAATAACAATAATGATACTTACAATTCTCTCAGCAACTATATGAGTTTGTTCACTCATGTAGGCGCCTTTTTTTGGTCGCTGAATATACAACCACAAATCCTCGGGACATATTAGGGATGCCTGCTGATCAACTATAGCAGAAGGATTGGATTCAACTTCTTCTTCCAATCTCTTCCGCTTGGCCTTCATCATTTCTTTTTTGGCCTTTGCATATCCGCCGCAAGAAGCCCTATGCAGGCAATCATTCTTTCTCCCTATCTCCTGTGCTTGTTCCCTTCTTCTCTGTGAATCAGAATTGAAAACAACTATTAATTATGAATTCAAGCCATCTCGCTAAAAGAAATTAGAGAACTTCTGCTTCATATGAACCTCAAACACTAGTTAAATTCACTTCATCAAGTTTCAATATTTTATTTAAGGAAGATGTAGAATTGTATAGAACTAACATACTAACTTACTAATAGCAATGTCTAACCACTACCTACTATAATAGAACTAGTTAAGAATATAATAACGGTTAACATATAAGACATGCATATAACTAAGACATGTTCCTCTGATGAAGGACAAAGGATGGAAATATATACTTCTATTCATATATTAAACCATCTAACTAACAGGATTAGACGAACACAATAACATTCACATATTTGCATAGGTTAATAAGCAAACAAAAAGGGCAAACAAAACTAAATCTGAACTCACCAAAGCTTTAGTAGTGGTTCGAAGCAAAACAAATTATTGCCAAGTGTCTTGATCAATATATGTGTACTTGTCCCAAGGATTGTGTGCAGGCGAAACCTCGGCAAAAATATAGGTGTTGGCTAAAAAGGTCTTAAATTTCCTCCACCGATCAGCACAATAAGACAATGTCTTGGCTTTCAACTTCTCAGAGTCAGGGACAGTGTATGAAAGCCGGATAGTGTCCCAAATAGGATCCTTCACTATGCATTACTGCGTGCCATATAGTCAACAAAACTATTATATTCGTGTTTATTCAGGCCGAAAGGTTCCAACCTGTCATTAAACTAAATCTCGATCTTTGACCTAACATTCCATTTTACGAACACGTTGCTCATTCATGTGCCACTTCTACCACAGCGTTCAGGGCGATCACAAGGCTCATTTTGAGAAGAAGAGGGTTGGTTCTGGCTCACACCAGTAACATCAGTAACTAGCATTGACTGAACAGGGAGAGAATGGTTTTCTCCGTTCATTTTCGAGAAAAAAAGAGAATGGTGGTGCGAAGGAGTAATGCCTAAGAAAGTGAGAGAGTAACATAGGATGGTGGTGGTTGGCGAGGAATAGACGTAATGTAACAAGAAATGGGGTTTCGCAAAGAGAACAAGGGTTTCAGAGCTCAGACAGATAAACGTAAGTCGTAAGTAAGGTTTCACAGGAAGAAGTAGATGTTTCCATTTTTAAGACTTGAGTAACTAAAACGACGGTCTTAAAGGTTAACATTTAAAACCGTCCGTTATTTATGTCCGCTCTTAAAAGTAATAAACTATTATTTTATATTTTTTCATTATTTAGTACTGGGTACAAGTTACGTCCGCTCTTAAAAGTATTACCTTTAAGACTGTCATTTATATATGTCTAGTCTTAAAAGTTTTATACGATTATATTTAAATATTTCCTTATTATTCTTGACTGTAGAAAATATAAGTCGGTGATGTACGAGTTTTATCTATAATGCAATCCATATTTTAATTTTTTTTTAACATTTTTAAGAGCGATTGGTTATTTTAAGTGGCTTGAATATTATATTTAAGAATTTATACGTTAAAAGAAGTTCTTTATATTTACAAAATTGCCACCGGTCATATCTTTAAGACTGGTGCCTCGAAATTCCGCTGTAAATTAGGCGATCTTAAAAATTGATGCGGGTGAAGAAGTTCTTTATATTTACAAAATTGTCACCGGTCATTTCTTTAAGACCGTGGTGTTGATAATCCGCTGTAAATAAGGCGGTCTTAAAACACTTTTTTGCACTAGTGAATATATGGTGTTGTTGTGACAACTTAGCTTAAATGAATGATAATATAATAGAAATATTTGGTTTGTTGACATATCTATCTATCTATATATATTGGTTGCTTCTCATGATCACGTGGTAGTTATGGTTATGAGGAAAATAATAATAATAATAATAATAATAATGGATTGTATTTATTTTTTTTATTTAATTGGATAAAATAAATCCTATAATTCTTTTCCGAAAAAAATTTTCACGGAAATTAGGCATTAACTTCCAATAATTATTTTATCCCAAAAATTATTCCTTCCAAATATTCTTTGACTTTATTCTTTCCTCAATTAATTTATTTTGTTCATAAAATATCATCTCCAAAATATTTTGGCCAAAATTTATTTCCTAATAATTCCTTAATTTCGGGAAAATATGCCTTAATTTCAAATTCTAAATTTTAAAATTCCTTAGGATCAAATTTTCCATAATAAATCCTTAATTCCCAAAATCCAAAATTTTGGATGTTACATGAAGTATTTCCCTTAGTTTCTTATTGACTTCAGAGTATTTCCCTTGAGCATTTGTGTTGGCATTTTCTGATATTATCAGTTCGTTTGCAAGTGAATGAAAAGGATGGGAATGAATGGAACAAGAAATATGTTAAAAGGATGGAGAGAGAGACCCAAAGAAAGGAAAAGGCGTTAAATAAGTGAAATGAATTTTTATCCAAAAAAAAAAAAAATGAAAGGTTTGTAATCTTGCTCCCTACTTCCTGTTACTTCCATTCTCTCCCCTTATTCCCATTCCTTCTGTTTTCATTTTAGAATGGTCGGTCAATCAAAGAACACGTTATGACAGTGTCCTCTTTGTATTTCTGCAGGCTTCTTTAGTTTCTGGCAAATAGGTTAGGGCCTAGCTATAGAGGAGACTATTAGCATGAGAAGTTATAATGCTCTCTTGCACAACTCAAGAGACCTTTGATTTCTCGCAAGACGTCGGGTAAGCCTTTCCTTTTGATTTCGCGTCAGAAGTGATCAGCCATATATGACTCTGCTTTATGATTGTCTTGCTTATACATCAATAGTGCACATACACTTGCACATACACTTGTAATTTCTTCTGAGTGCTTTTCACAATTCTTTTTTAATTGCATATGAAAACGAACCCCAGTTGTGTACACACGTAATTCTGTAATCAAAATTTCCTTTTCCACCGAAAAAAACTGAATGATGGCCAAAATCAGCATGCTAGATTCATAGTGCACACTATTAGAATATAAAAATTCGGTATTGGGTATAAGGTACTTAATAAAAAAAAGTAAATAATGTGATTCTGCCCAGCAAAAGCATCAACTGCTATAAGAAGATATAAGATGATTAATAATATATTGTAAAAGGAAAAAATGATGCAGAAACTTGCCAGAAAAATTAATCACATTCTGTAATAAACAAATATTATCCCAAGGTTATGACTGTGTGTAAAGCTATCCTGGTGTGAAGAATATATACATGGAATAGGAAACTGTTTTCTGAAACTGGAGAAAGATGTGCAGGTGCGGTTTGAATTTATATAAACAAATGTGAAGTTGACTCATAATATTAATTGGTACATCTGATCATCTGACAACAAGATTCTTAGGGTTACAGAATCATAAAATAACACTTCATAGCATTTAAGGAAAGGAACCTAATTCTCTAACAACCCCAACTTTAGAAAAAATAATAAATATCTTCATCTTCCCTTGTGGCCTCCAACTTTATAAAAGTTTTTGGTGTATGCTTTCCTGTTTCATGATATCTGATGCCTCCAACTTTATAGAAGTTTTTGGTGTATGCTTTCCTGTTTCATGATATCTGATGAAGATATTTTGGTACAGAAATATAATAGTAGAAGGCTCAACACTGAACAAAGCGGAATGCATCATGCATCATCTTTTAAGTGCTATATCTTATAGACAACAACAGGCTTGTGAAAACATCACCAATCAAAAATCAAAATATATACGAAATGTATGGGAATGACACCCAACTCTTAATTATGAATAAAATGATTACAAAATGAAGATTATCTATATCAATGTCAAAGGGTTGACTTTTTTAACGCAAAGTCAAATATGTCTTGGCTACTGCTAATTAGGCAATGATGCACAGTTTAATACTGAATCACTATAAAATAGAATCTGGACTCAGGAGTGAGCGCCAGTTTGATACATATATTCAAAAAAAGAATAATATGAAAATCCCACACCCCAAAATCGACTTGAAATCCGATCATCCAACATTTTAATAACTTTAGATACATATCCACTTGAAGGGAAAATTTTGTGATACGTATGCTTCTCATGAGTTATGAGATGTGCAGCTAGTAATTCATTAGTTCTTTTTCCCCTTGACTAGAATGAAGGAAACTGGAAAGGAATAAAAATTATGAATATAAGCAACTATTAACAGAGGAGAGAAGGGTTGGAGGAATGATAGTGGGTTTTTTGGCCTTTAGATCCTTCAGGTTGTTTGTATTTGTGACTTAAAATTGTTTTTATTGTTTAAACTCTTATAATCACTTGTCTGCAAATGTTTGTTTGCTTTCTTGCAGAATTTGAGTTTGCCCCATCTAATCCATTTTGAGAAAATTTACAGGGAGTGCTCTTGCAATTTACATATTTTGATTATTACCAAATTTTATGAATGGCACAAAGGCCAAAAGGGATAGGCGGAACTTATTTGCTAAATAAAGTAAGATCTTTATACTTAACAATTTACTTGTGTTTTTATGCAGCTTTAGTTGCTTGATAGCTCCGTACGAGATAGAATAGAAAATATCTTGCTGTCTTCTGCTTTGTGTGCTATTGTAGAAAGATCCTTAGGGTCATGGAATCATAAAATAGGATATAGTAGAAAAATATGTGTCTTCACCTTAACTTGCGGCCTTCAACTTTGTAAAAGTTACTGGTATATGCTTACCTGGTTCATGATATCTAATGAAGATGCTTTGGTGCAGAAACATGATAGTATAAGTATTTGAGGGTCCCATTTGTTAAGTTCATGGCAACAAAAAATGAAAAGCAGACATGTAAAAGTGGGCAGCAATATTGAATGTCTTATTTAATATACTAAAAAGGAAAGCATTCTGCAAAGGGCTACCATTGATTAAATAAAGTTCATAGTTGTATATATGCTTGGGTAATTTCATTCTTTCATAACAAAACCTTCAAGCTAAATATAAATTATTTGCCTATTTACATAACACAGGAGAGGTACGGAACCTTACAGCTGCATATAACAAAGGAGAGTCAAAAAAACTTACACAATGAACATGTTAAATGACTACAAAATTAAACATCATGTCTGTTTTTATACCTATTGGTTCCCTATGGTAGTCCTATGCAATAGTTGTCCCTATAAAAATTAAGCATTTTTATACCTATGCAATAGTTGTATAAAAAGTAATGTGAGTTCACTGTCACAATGAGTTTTTATCTTCTCTAATTGATTCTTTCAAATCTTGGACTCATTGTCTGTTTTGACAGCTTATAGTTGTCCCTATAAAAATTAAGCATTTTTATCATGTCTGTTTTGACAGCTTATTGTGCTATTCTTGGACTTAAATAATTAAATGGACGGGCTAATGGAAGATTGTGCTATTCTTCGACTTAAACTATTAATTATGCTTCATAGGTGCTTAATTCTGCTCTTCTTGGACTTAAACTCTTAATTATATATGCTTTTCAGCTTTTGTAGCATAAAAAGAAACATGAATATGATTGCTTCTGAATATCAAGTGATAGAATTGTTATATCACCAGTACTTTTGGAAGAAAGAAAAGAGGAATAGTTTTGACCATTCATACTTCACAATTATTACTTATTACTTGAACAAAAAAACTAAGGAGATATTGTGTGTGTGTGTGTGTGTGTGTGTGTGTAAATGGAAAGGAAGCAGGGGAAAACGAATGTATTAACCTTTTTCTTTAAAAAAAAAATTATATGCCCTCCCTATTATGCCCCTCATGTACACAGTATCCTCTAGGTGCTGCAAGTGAATGCCATGGGATGAGAGTCAGATAGAAGAAGCAAGAGGAATAACAGGAGAGAAGCTTAATAATGGAGGATTGGGAAAAATGTCAAACCTTATTGTGGTCATGATTTAGTATGGGAGTGTTTGTCATTGGAGAGAAGCCAAAAACAGGAATTTCTTTCGGTCTAACATATCGAGCATCAGTTGATGAAGCAAGAATTTCAGGCTTTGCAAGCTTTCCTCCAGCTGATGTGATGACTTGCTCGAAAACTAACCACCATGGATTCAAATCATCAGTTTGTGTCATCATGGGGCGTCCCATGTTGTCTAGGGGGTCCTTTATCTTCTATCTGCCATTTATCAAATGCACTCAATGTATCAGCCATTTTCCAGATCTTTGGTTGCCCACTGATAGGCAATAAATTAAAAGCAAAGACAATGGTCAGAGTCTCAAAAATTTCCCATTCTATATGATGGTGTGTGTCTTATTAATGCTTCCACTGTAACATGCTGAGTTCTAAGTGTAGTTTCTTAGTTTTATTCCCACGATCATAATCTTCAAGCATGATTCACCTATGTTTATAACGAGTTCCTGATGTTCATTATCTTGATTAAAAGCTCATGAAATTAGAGCTGCTTCCAAAGTTGCTTCCAAAGTTGTTAGATTTCAAATTAGAGCTGTTTTATTTTGATAACTTATTGATTCTTAAACTCTGATTACACCCTGCATTTATGTAGGTGGAAGTTTATATCAAAAAAAATTGTCTAACCCCCCCCCCCCCCCAAAAAAAAAACCATGCATAAAAGCTATGAGTATTTTTGTGGCTTTAGTTGATTATTAAACCCTCCTAGTTATGTTTTTGTTATGCAGTAGTAGGATTGCTTTTGTTCCGTTTTTTCTAGTTACAGATAGAAAACAGAAGAGAATATGATGTATAATGACGCACTGCTTGAATATGCAGTGAGGTCTCTTATATATAGGCAGTTATTCAACATTCCTGAAGAATATTTACAGTTACATGGGAAATAGCAGAGCCTATAGGAGAATAACACATATACACAGAGGCAGCCTGTCAAATACAATCCAGGATCCACCATAGAGCAATACTAACTAACTATCGGGACCACTACGACCACCACACTAATCATAAACTAATCATACATCATTATTTGTTTTAATTCTCCTCCTCAAATGAGAGGGTACCACTACCAAACCGAGTTTGTCTTTGAAATATTCAAATTGAGACTGAGTGAGAGGTTTTGTAAGGCAATCTGCAAGTTGTTGAGGAGAAGGAACATATCTTATATCAATCAGACTGGAGAGAACTAAATCACGAATGAAATGTATATCCACCTCAATATGTTTACTTCTAGCATGTTGTACCGGATTTGCAGCCAAGGCTTTTGCACTTAAGTTATCATACCAGATTATGGAAGGTCTTTTCAGAAACAATCCTAGCTCAAATAACGACGAATTAAGCCATTTTAATTCAGCGAAGCCATCAGCTAAGGACCTATACTCTGATTTAGCATTTGACCTTGAGACCACTTTCTGTTTTCTAGATGACCAGGAGACAAGACTGTTATTGAGAAAAACACATATTCCTCCAACTGACCTCCTATCATCCAAATCACAGGCCCAATCAGCATCTGTGTATGTTATCAACTGTGGCTAGAAACTATTAAATGACTTGATGTGCAAGCCAAAATCACAAGTACCCTTAAGATACCTAAATACCCTTTTAACTGCTTAAAAGTGAATAGTTCGTGGCTGAGACAAAAACTGGCTGAGTTTGTTAACAGCATAGGATATATCTGCCCTAGTTGTTGTAAGATATTGCAAAGACCCTATTGCTTGTCTATATTCAGTAGGATTTTATAAAAGTTCTCCATCTGAAGCTGAAATGGTTCTACCATTGACCATAGGGGTCAGCACAGACGCACAGCCAGACATACCAAACCTCTCTAGCAAATCTAGAACATACTTAGCTTGACAAAAGAAGATACCTTGTGCATCCCGATACACTTCCAGCCCTAGAAAATAATAAAAAGGTCCCAAGTCTTTTAATGAAAAAGTAAGATTTAGTTGTTTTATGAACTTTTCAACAATCACTGTATGATTCCCAGTCACCAGAATGTCATCGACGTAAATCAAGATAAAAATAGTGAGATCATGCATTTGCAACATGAATAATGAAGTGTCACTAGCTATATTGTGAAATCCACAATCCAAAAGGGTGTACCTTAACCAATCAAACCGGGCCCTTGGAGCTTGCCGAAGACCATAGATACCTTTCACCAGCTTGTATACGTGCTTAGGTCGTTGAGGGTCAACGAATTTCTAGTTCACGCATGTATACATCTTATTTGAGAAATCCATTCAGAAAAGCGTTCTTTACATCAAGTTGCTGAATTTCCTACTGAAAAGTTACGGCAATCGCCAAAATTACTCGTATTATAGTGGATTTGATAACAGGGCTGAAAGTTTCACTGAAATCAACACCAGGAACTTGTTGAAACCCCTTGGCAACTAGCCTTGCCTTGTGTTTGAGAATGGTTCCATCGGCTCTAAACTTTGTTTTGTAAACCCATCGATTATCGATCAACTTCTGGTTTGTATAGGGAACCAGGATCCAGGTTTGATTTCGGAGCAAGGCTTCAAACTCTTCTTGCATCGCTTTCAGCCAAGGTGGAGATGAAATTGCTTCTCGAACTGATGATGGTGTACCTCCTGCATCAGATTGCAGTGACGAGAGTGACTGAGTCTTGCATCGCTGAGAAGAAACGTGTAGACGAGAAGGAGCAATTAGGGGTCCGATATAAGGATGATTGGGCTTTACTTTTCCGGACTTGGACCGGGTTATCATGTGATGGGGAATATGAATGCTGGGCTCGATAGTATGAGAAGTTTGTTCACGTGGACTAGACTCAGGTTGCTCTTCGGCAACATTCCCATATTTTGGTGATGATACTTCCGATTAACCATTAGAAACATCATGAGAAGAAATGTTGTCATTGATCACTTCTCCAAGAATTGAGCTAAACCTTGTCTGAATAATCATTGGAACTGCATTCGGCTCATTCATTGAATTAATAGACCGATGCAAGAAACCTGTGCGAAAGGGAAAAGAATTAGAATCAAAATGACATGTCGCGAGATGAACACTACCTGTTGAGCTTAAACATTTATGGCCCTTTTGCTGAGAAGCCACACCGATGTACACACACTTTTGACTGTGAAATTGAAACTTGTGTGCATTGTATGGTTTTAAACATGGGTAGCAAGCACATCCAAAACTATGTAGACTCTTATAATCCGGCTCTGTTTCTTTAAGTTGAAACAGAGGAGAATTATGATTCAGTACTGGCGACGGAAGTCGATTTATAATGAACACTGCCTGTTGGAAAGAGTCAACCCAGTAGCTAAGAGGCATACCAGCATAGGCAAGCAACGTTAGACCTACTTCAACTATGTGTCGATGCTTGCGTTCTGCTCAACCATTTTGGACAAAAGTATATGGACACGTATAGCGCATGTTTATACCTGCTTCATGTGCTATAGGAATGAAGGGCTTGTACTCACTTCCATTATCACATTGTAGAGCTTTTATCTTGCTATCAAATTGATTTTCAACCAAGGCTTTAAAATGTTTAAACGCATTAATAGCAGCACCTTTATGTTTTAACGGATATATCCAAGTGTACCTGCTAAAATCATCCACAAAATGAATGTAGAAGCGGTGACCGCCATGTGATCAAACAGGGGATGGTCCCCACAAATCAGTGTGAATCAAATCTAATGGATAACTAGCTTGAGAATTAGAATGCAAAAATGGCAAAAATTTTGATTTCCTCAACTGACAAGCTTTGCATACATGTTCACTGTCAAACTAATATTCAACTTTTTCATTACAATTATTCAATACTTGATGTAAAACTTTAGTACTAGGGTGTCCTAACAAATGATGCCATTTTAGAAATTGAGTACTAGGAGAGTTGATCGAGCCTGCCATTAGAGCCTGTGGTCGTCCTTCAATTCTTTTTTCCTTCAACCGATACATTCCTTCCTTTGGAGTTCCTTGGATTAGAAGATCTCCTGTCATTGAATCCCTCACATCACAGCCATTGTTAGTGAAATGCACAACAACATTATTGTCACTGATTAACCTATTAACACTCATTAAACTCTTAGTAGCTGCAGGGACGTATAGCACATCTTTGAGAATCAATTGAGATTTATCACATGGTATAGTGGTGGATCCAACACCTAAGATTGGACTTTTATCACTTGTACATGTAGTGAGGTAACGATGCTTACCATCAGAATTGAGATCATCCAGTTGCTCAAGGTGTGGAGTCACGTGGTAATTGGCTCCACTATCGACATACCAGGCTGGATCTGCGATGGTGTATGGATTGGCATAATGGGCTTGAGGCCCATTGTAGAAGCTTGGTTGTGATCCACTGTTTTCATGGTAGCAACAGGTCGCCAACATGTGACCTGGCCTTTGACAGTGAATGCAGTAAGGACGACATCCACCACCTCGACATTGACCGCCGTGATAACGTCCTCCTCCGCCTCGAGAGCCACAGAAATTGACTCGCTAGTTGCCACGTCCAGGAACAGAGTCATGTTGTTTGTCAGTATCACTTCGTTAAGCTACTGCAACATTAGCAGCAGGCTGGATGGCGATATTGGAGAAATGATTAAGCTGATCTAATCTTGTCTCAAAAGATAATAGTGCAGCTTGCATATCAACCTATGATAAATCAAGTTTATCAACCATCTTGACCACGATAGCGTTATACTCTGTGTCAAGGCCATTCAACATGTGAAGGATGAGGTCATCGACAACAATAGGAGCTCCGGCAAGGGCGAGTTCATCGGACAAATTCTTCATTTTGTTTAAGTATTCCTCCATCTTCATTGAGTTTTTACGAGTATTGTGCAACTCATTCTTCAGAACCATTATACATGCCTTAGTTGAGGCACAGGTTAGTTCTCTGGCTTCCATCCATAACTCCAAAGCAGTCTTGCAATGAAGAAGTTGAACACCGACATCCTGATTCATGGTGTTGCATAACCACCCCACCAACATCCGGTCTACTAAGTACCACTCTATATACTCAAGATTGGGTCTGGTTCCACCGAATGTACCAAAAAGAAGTTTCGCAGGGGCAGCGAGCGATCTATCAATGTGGGCCTCGAGCTGGTTTCCTTCAATTTAGGGAAGGACGATGGATTCCCAGACCAAGAAATTGGCAAAATCCAGCTTGATCGTGATGGTTTGGCTCGACGAACTGAATAAAGAATAGGCTTTGGCATTTGATCGTGAAACAGAGTTGACTTAGTAAGCAGATGCAGATGAATTAGCCATTGTTGCTCTGATACCAAGATAGAAAACAAAAGAGAATATGATGTATAATGACTCACTGCTTGAATATGCAGTGAGGTCTCTTATATATAAGTAGTCATACAACATTCCTGAAGAATATTTACAATTACATGGGAAATAGCAGAGCCTATAGGAGAATAACACGTATACACAGAGGTAGCCTGTCAAATATAATCTAGGATCCACCATAGAGCAATACTAACTAACTATTGGGACCACTACGACCACCACACTAATCATAAACTAATCATACATCATTATTTGTTTTAATTGTTACATACTTTGTTGTGAAGATATCTTGTTTCCATGAAGATGGGAGTTCATGCTAGTTGATACTCAAAACATACGCACCCATATCATATAAATATTTGATATCATACGTGTATTTTTCTCCATAATACACATCATGGACAACACCCTTATCGCTAATCTTTTTTGGTCCAATATGTTTTCAAATATTTAAAAAAGCACTCCTTTCTTCTGAAACTCTCCAAAATAGCTTTGCAGCTTCTAAAAAACCTCAACAAAATTAACACCGACTGGCCCAATTTGTGTTCCTTCTGAATATATATATATATATTGCTCAAACTTTTGAGTATTATTCAGAAAAGTGGGAACGAATGCTTTAGATAGGCAAATAGAAGAGATGGAAAACTACCAAAAGAAAAAAACTATAGGAACTAAAAAACAAGTATTGAGACCTGAAGTAGTATTTTCCTAAATGAAGATCTTTATTTTACATAAAATGATTGTTTAAAACTCAATCTGTTTTGGTCAATTTCTTTGCTCATGTATTAATTTTCATGCAAAATTTCTTTATCTCACTTATCATTTGTCGTATCATGTTATATTGAGAATGTTATACAGATTTCGGTTACTTTTTGTTAGATATGATTAATTTTGATGATGTCTTATATAGATGCCATTAAAGCAAAAATTTTATATGCTATATTTATCTTCCACATTGACTAATTCCTAAATTTAATGTAGATTCAAAATGTGAAATTCATTTATGAAGAATGATCAAGAAGAAGATAAATAAAGAAGTATTGAATTAAAGAAAGGAATGAAATCAAAGATGATGTGGAGTCAAATGATGAAGAATAAGAGAAGAGAAGAAAGAAAGAAGAACTTGTTGAATGGAATGAGAAAATCATTATACAAGCTCATAAATTGATTCTATAAGTCTTCAAGATCAAATGGAAGTTGGAATGGCTCAAATCGAAGTTAAAATAAGCAAAATCAAGCTTTGGGATGAACTAACTCGAGCTAGGAAGTATTTGACTTAAGTTGAGGCTTAAACTCGAGCCAGGTGTGTTTTCAGCAACTTTGTTCTTCTCTGTTTCACGTTCAGTTCGGGCAAGGTCTGGTAAATCGATGATATATCCTAAACTAGAGATCAGATTGAGGTGAAACTAGTTTTGAATGAAACTAGATATCCAATGCATCATCTTGACAAAATTTCAATTCCAAAGAAGATCAGATGAGGGAACTATGAATTTCGGAAGTTGCCCCATCTGTTACCTTCATACAGCAGACCAAGGTTCGTTAATTTGAGGATATCTCACAAACTACAAATTGAAATGAACTGAAATTAGTGGCATATGAAACTAGACTCATATATCTTTCCAAAAACATAAATATCACAGAAAAAAAAGATCAAATGAGAGAAATATGATTTTTGGAAGTTCGGAGTCTGTTTAGGATGGTGAAAAAATGTTGGTTTAAAATAGCTCTTACTAATTTGATCATAGTGCTCAACTTAAAATGAGTTTGGAGTTGATTCTTCTTACATTGGAAAGAATAATTAAATAGTATTCTAGGTATATATGTGACTTGCCAAGATTTGGAGTTTAACGAAGATGTTATGGTTATTGGAACTTGGTCAACAAAGTTTGAAAAATTAGTTGTGCGTTTTATCTGTCAGATTAGCTTTAGCCAATTAATCTGAATTGAGCCAAGGATTTGAGAAATCTTAAAAATGAGACATATTGACTCGAGCCAATAAAATATGACTCGAGTTCATGCTCAAACTTGAGCCAAGGTCAATTGACTCGAGTCAACAGCTCTATACTCTGAATATCTTGCATAATTGGATTTTGACCGTTATTTTCAAAATTATGTCTCTTTACTTGAGCCTACCACAAGTGACTCGAGTCTGTGCCAAAACTCGAGCTAGGCCAATTTAACTCGAGCCTAGAGCTCTTTGACAAAACAACTTGGCTCTAGCCACAGAATTTGACTCGAGCCAAAACATATCAGTTTTTGATAAATCTTCGTTTAAACTGAGACAATCTTTAGATATGATCTACTTGGTTTATACCCTTTCTTATTATCATTCTTCACTTGTTTGATGAGTTTGTTAGTGAGTTTCAGATGATCATAACCAGATTAATATCAGATTACCAAAAAGTGACAGATTACGTTAGAGCTCACAACAATGGTAACTTTAAGCAAGTCACAACGGTCATATTCCAGCGGAAATAATTACTCAACAGACGAATTGATCTTCATTGCCAATAAATAGGAAAGTCTTCAAATCGAAAGAAGTGACGACGATTGATGAAAGAATCGACAAAGCCAACGAAATGATTTTACTATTTCACCGTCGATAGCTCATAAAATCTGTTTCTTAATGTTTATACAGTAGAGAGTGAGATGATTGATTATGTACTTCAGTGATTATTATTCATCTACTCTGCGAGAAAGTCCAAACACTTATTTAATTATCTGTTTAATGATCAAATCTCAAGGTTATGGAACCTTTGAGAGTAGGTGTACAGTGACAACTGGTAAGGGGGAGTGAATCCTAGTATGAAAGGATCACCTGAGTACAGAGTATGTAATTGTATCCTTGCAGTGGAGACTGTAAAGGCTGCACAAGTGCCTGACTAAATTTGTGAGGTTGTAAAGGCTTTTCTCTTTTGCTTGGATTAAACAATGAGATAGTAGATTGAAAATCTCAAGTGGAGCTTAAAGACTGGACGTAGGTCAAGGATTGGGCTGAACTAAGATAAATTAAAGTTTGCATATTCTCTTCCCTAAACTCTTAGATTTCCAGCATATATGTTTGAATGAATGACTGTTGGCTTACATCTCATTACTGTCATATGAATTGCTTTTTGTAAGTTGCGAAAAGATTTTCAAATTCTTAAAGTTTTACCAGACACCCAATTCACTCCCCCTCTTGGATGATAGCTAGGTCTTACAATTTTATGGATCCAGTCATTTCTCGGCACCAGTTATATTTAGACTATCTCTGTATGAATGTTAAAAGGAATAAGGAAAATGGAAGAAGACGAGACACTTGTTGTGGAACAGTGAAGAAGCATCAAGCATTTGGTATGAATGTTGGACTTGCATGTGAGAGTCTCGGCTGAACCCAAGAGGGGAGTGAATTGGGTGAAGATAAAAACTTGCAACCTTTGAAAATATTTTCTCAATTCGATAAAATCAGTTTGAATGATAGTAAAGAGTTATAAAGCTATAGACAATCATTCAAACATATAGCTGGAAATAAAAGAGATTAAGGAAGAGAATTGCAAACAAAGATTTATACTGGTTCGGCCTAATCCTTGACCTACGTCCCGTCCTCAAGCTCCACTTAAGATTTCCACTATCTCCTTGTTTAATCAGGCACAAGAGGAAAGCCTTTACAACCTCACAAGTTTAGTCAGGCACTTGTGCAGCCTTCACAATCTCTCACTGAGACTCTCCCTTACAACCCTAGGGATACATATAATTTCCCACTCAAGATCACCCAATCTTGAGTATCGCTTAGAAAATAGAATGTTTTACAATGTATCTTCTCTCTAAGAAGTAAATGGATAATCACTAAAGTGTATTACAAAACATTTCACTCTCTATATGATAAATAAAGTAAGACCTGAAAAACAACGTGTGAAGAAGCTTCAGAATTTCAGCATTTTGACAGCATAATCTCTTCCCATCATCACTCTGCGTTTTGAATGAGGCTCTATTTATAGATGAAGATCTTCTAAACGTTGAGAACATGACCGTTGTGAATAGAGACGTTGAGAATATAGCTGTTGCAAAAATATAGCCGTTAGTTTGCTTTTTGGACTTGACAGCTTAGCATTTTGATCTTCATGTAATCCTTCATTTGATCATCTGAAACATGTACACAAATGATATAAATGATGTTAAGAAGTGTTATAATTCATTCATCTGAATGATCTTGATCAAAAACGAGATTTTCGCAACTGTCATTTTTTTAAAGTGAAGGTGTATACTTGAGTATTGTCTTGAAAACTCAAGTATTGAGCTTGTTGCATTACTCTAGATTCATATCTGTCTAACCAAAACTTGAGTATTGACTTACATACTTGAGAATTGAAGATCCTCTAATGTTCATTGCTTTCTGCCTGAGCTAAACTCGAGTATTCATTTGTAAACTCAAGTTTTCAACTTATTCTTGACTTTGGTTGCTCTCTGACTTGATATAACTTCAATTTTGGCAAACCAATTATCCTCATTTAGCTCTTTGTGTCTTCTTTCCAATGAAACAAGAATCAACTCAAAGATCATTGTATTTTGTCTGTTATGATCCAATGAAAGAAGCCTTGTTCTTAACCAGCGTTTTTGCAACGTTCTAAATTGTCAGTCAAATTTTGAAGATCATATCTCTTTGGTTTGATATTCATTTTTGTTAAATCAAGTCTTGATGGAAATCTTTATGAGTCTTCTTTCATATGCCACTAATTTCAGCTCATTTCGATGTGTAGATTGTGAGTTACACTCAAAACATTAAAGCTTGGTCTGATGTGTAGCGTGAATATTTGATCCAACTTTCAAAATTCATAGCTCTCTCATCTGATCTTCTTTGAGCATGAAACTTTGTCAAGATGGCGCATTAGATGTCTAGTTTCATACAAATTTGGTTTCACCTCAATCCAATCTTTGGTTTAAGAGATATCGTCGAATTGCCAGAGCTCGCCCAAAGCTGAACGTGACACAGAGGTGAACAGAGTTGCTGATCAAAGCTGGATACTCGAGTATTGAATTGGATACTCGAGTATTGTCTGGTCCAGAGACGCCAGAGATGCTGGAAACACCTAATACTCGAGTCATTAAGTTCCATACTCGAGTATTGACCTGGAAACTAGAGTTTTGACACCCAAACTCCAGTTTTCTCGCTTTTCAGAGACAAATTACTACTGTAAGCTTGTAAACTCGAGTTTTGACCTGGAAACTCAAGTTTTTTCATTCAGAAGCTGATTTTTGATGTCTTTAACTCTGAATTGACCCATCCAACTTCCATTTGATTGTGAAGACTTATAATATCAATTTAAGTCCTTGAATATTGATTTTCTCATTATTTGTGGCAAGATCTTCCCTTTCTTTCTTCTCTCCACTTATTCATTCTCCACAACTCTATTATTTCTTTCTTCTCTTCTCTTAAACATCTTCCACATTCATATTTGAGCTGATATCGATATTCTCATTCTATCTATCAACTTCTTCCATCTTCCATTATCTCCCATCTTGATCATTCTTTATCATGAACTCGTCATTTTTTGCAAGTTCTTTAATATCTCCTCTTCTTCTTGAACTTAACATTTTCTTCAACTTCTTTCTGAAATCTCTTAACTCCTTCTTGTTCTATAATTCAACTTCTTTTTTTTTCTTCTCTTGATCAATCTTGGTCACTTGACTCTTCTTTGATTCAATTTCTTTCTCTCATTCAATACTTCTTGATCTTTTTCTTGATCATTCTTCATAGATGAACTTCATATCTTTGTTTCTACATTAAATTTAAGAATTAGTTAATGAAGAATATAAACATATTACTCAATCTTTTTGCTCTTACTAATGGCATTTATATGAGACATCATCAAAACTAATTATATCCAACAACATGTACAAAATGGAAAAAGACAGGTAGAATAAATTTGTAGAGAGCACTTGTTTCTCTTCATGTATTGTATAGCTGAGATATTTATTTGTTGAAAAAAAAAACTCAGAAATGATTTAAATTTAGATTAAGGTGCCAAAATACATATATGGTTTTTTCAAAAATGTGTCTAACATTAAGTATTTTTTTAAGGTGTAAAAGTAACTATATGGTTACAAAAATAAAAATGGAGAATGGAGTAAGAGTTATATATTTCATTATTTTATGTTAGTGGGGCCCACGGTCACTTTAGCGGAATATGTGACTTTTGCTTCATTTTTGAAACCACATAGTCACTTTTACATTAAAAAAAAGCATTGAACGCACTTTTGAAAAAATTACATGTATATTTTTACACTTTAACCCTTTAAATCTTATAAAAGGTCAACCCTCTCTTTTTGTCTCCTTCAATATTTTTTGAGAGTTATAAATTCCAACTTAAACTTCACTAAACTCATTTCTCCCTCCATCACTTTTCAAAGAATTAACCATAAAATTTATGACTTTGGTGAATATTTGTTGTCTAGCTTACCCGCAAGCTTACATGTAGTTCCGGCAAGTACTAAAGCAAAGATGAGTTAATTATCACAATTATGCTTCAAGTGTATTATGAATGAAAACAATTTAATCGAAACTAAAATTAAACTTTTATTCAAGACAAGAGGAACTTAGAATCATTTCTCACCATTGTATTTCATAAAACATAATTAATTACTCATCTATTATTGTTTAAATATAAATATGTGTTAGTCTAAGATTCAAAAACATTTGATTAAGCTTTCTCACATTAAACCCAAATTTTATATTCTCAATTAACTTGCATCACAATCTCTTATTTTAGTTAATAAAAATATCCATTAAACATTAGCCTTAATTTGACTACACTAGATTAGTGTATATTTAGATTAACAATGAGAAAAATGACTTATATTTCATGATTTTTGCAAATTTAAGTTGATGTAAAAGTCAGATAATGTAATGTGATTTATATTTATATATGAGAGTAATTTTATCATTTTTTATAAAAACATAGTTGGATTCTCTTTTCTTTTAAAAAGGTCCTCTTCCTTCTTTCCTTTTTCCCTTCCCCCCTCCCCCCTCTCTCTGTCTTTTGAAAGTTAAAAGAAATAAGAAGGTGATTTACCCTTACCTCAATTTTTTTTTTTTTAAAATCAAAGTGACTTATTTCTACATGTGACTCAAACAATGAAAAATAAGTAAAACATTATAAAAGCAGGCTTTTTTCCCTCTTGTCACAAGTTTTCTTTCCCCTAACACTGACTCAAATATAGTTTTGGTATATATATCTCTATTTTACTAACAAATTTTCAATTTAACCACCTCATCCAATTCTTTGGCTTACTTCCTTTTTTTCCCCCTTTCATACTATCCTCTTCTTCAACTACAATCTCTTCCTCTACATCATCATCTTGATCAATAGCAATCTCATCACTTACACCCTCTGTCACAACAGTTTTTTTTTTTTTTTTATATATATATAAGAAAATTTTAGGAAAGGGGTTGGGTTCATCAACAATCCAAGGGTAGGACGAAATCTCTCTTCCTCCTAGGTGATACCAGTATTGGGTAGGACGGACCGTCTATTACCTTCAAGCATTTACTTAGACACCCAAGAGCTAGGATGTCTCTCCCAACGCCTTGACCAACTCCAAGATCGAACCCTCTTCCTTTGGTGAGAGTGTCTGATCCCTTTTCCAGTTAAGCCCAAAGACGAGGAGTCTCTCTCACAACAATTGGTTTAGGTATGTTAGGTAGTTATTTCCAACTACTCAATAGTATGGCTTTGCATTATTGACCCATTTGTAGCTGTGCATCACTAGGAAATCCTCTTTTGGATAATATATTCACCTGAATAGCTACTTGGCCCATTTTGACTTCTAAATTCTTGCAAACTTGGCTTCATGGCTCTTGATTCTTTAAAATTTCTATCAACATTTGTTTAGTATCTGATTCAATATTTGTAAAGAAAAACAAAATCAAATGACTAATAAATCAAGGTTTCTCAGATTATACTTGTTAGGTTAGGTTATAATCGAGTCTAACACTCATTGGTACTTTAATATCCCTTTAAAGTTTAAACTAATTTGTAGTTCATCTACTGAGGCTGGAAAACATTTATTTTTTTTAAATAGCATTCAATATTCTTAAGTATTTTTTAGTGTAATTTTATTATTAAAATATTATTATTATTTATTTGATTAAGAGTAATCTCTTTCAAAACTTGATCACAAAGTATTTTTTCCTTTTACAATAAGTGTGCTTATTAGAATTTGAACCTGTATTTTTTTCCTTATGAGAATAATGCTGCTTAATGTATCGACCAACAAATGTAATATTTTAGTACTTTACATCATATAAGATTTTGATAATTTATTTTACGGCTTATATATAAATTTATCTACACATATATATCCAATGGAGTTTTGCATCAGGTTGGGTGGGGCATATAAATACATAAAATTTTTACGAAAGATCACGCTAATAATGAATAGTATAGCTCATTTATCATATGTTATGTAATATATAAAATTCATATCTACCTAAGATTATTTCACAATATAAAATTTATGATAAGTTATAAGGTTGATACATGTTTTTTACAAAGCAAATTGATACAATGTTTGGTTCTTATAATTTGTTCTCAATTTAATTTTCATTTTTATAATTTCAAATCATTAGTTTTGGTCCCTCATATTTTTGTTCCTATCTAAAATGTGAATTTCTATGTTTTTTTTAAAATAACAGTTAGCTTCTTTTTTTTTTTTTTTTGTCTTATGATTTATTTTTTCAATAAATTTTATTACAAAATCACATTAAAATCAAATTAAAATGATATTATTGATATAATTTTTTTTTAAAAAAAATATGAATAACATAGTAGGGGTAACGGAAGAAATGGAGATAAAAAATCAGAAAAAAAATATTATTCATGTAGAATTTTTTATGTTTACAAAATTATTTGTATTAAACCTCTATTTACAAGCCTCTAACCCAATCCAAGAGCTACAATTTCACAATTAATCTACATTAATAAAATTTGCTTCAGCTATAAAGTGTGTAATTTTTTTTGTGATTAATAAAAGTGAACTGTTTTGGCCCAAAAGAATACACATTACCATACAACAAGAAACTATTAAAGGTTATAAGAATATATATAAGAAAACCATCCATTTGACTAATTGAGATTGCAGAACCAAAATTTTGTATTGATGATTTTATAAGGGTCACCGACAATGTAGAATCTTAGTATGATATAAAATAGAAAATACAAAGTCATTACAAGTTTAATGATAAACAATAAAAGATGAATCACTATTCAGAAAGCGTGATACAAAGCAGTGAAAAAGAAAAATTTTGCTTGGAGAGAGCAGACAAAGAGGCTTGATCCCCCTGCCCCTTGACCTGGTTACCATTATTTATAGTAGAGCAATCCAGTAAGTTGGTCAACCTTTTGCGGATCTGCTTGTAAGTTGGTTTTCCCTTTTTAGATTTGCTGGTAAGTTGGTCTTCCTTTTTTGGAACCACACGGATCAGGGTGGTTACGCCTTTATTCTGGGTCAAATACGCCACGTTAGCTCCTTTGACTAGGTATTCTAAAGGTGCAAACAAATGTGTCATTGAGCTGCAATCATTGGATCTTCCTTGTTAGGCTTTCCCTATAAGAACTACCTCATCTATAAGCCCCAAGCTAGAAAGCTTGGCCCTAATAAGTCTCCCTACTCTTCAAGTCCAATGGAGTATTGACTTAGAGAGTGGATCTGCCAAAACGACTATAGAATATCTGCTTAATCCAAGGGTCAATGTGTCACATCCTCCCCGATAAATAGTCATACATAGCGTGATAAGCGTGAAATTATCATTTGTGTGATAAATATTGTAAATTTTTACCTTAAGCTCCAAGATCTTTAGCTTAAAATATTTACACAGTCATCCAATCATTCCAAATTCAAAATATTAAAATTATAAAACCCAACTAACTTCTTAATTAAAAACAACAATAAAACAGAATACAAAGTATCACCACCATCAATCATAATCCACCTTCAGTTTTACTCCAAAGCCTTGCCCTTCTTACCTTATTCATTACCCCGTAGTTTTCCTGAAGTAGCAACATCTGGGATTCATAATTGAATCACAGAGTAACAATTAATCTTATATTCAAAATATGTTGAGTGTATTAAAGTCAACCATAATCAGGAATAATAATCAAACTAGTATTCAGCATATATTACAAGTAGCCAAATAATGCACACAACGTTGACTGCATAATAGCACATAGCCAATCCTGGAACCACAGTCATATATACACACAACAATGACTATAGAGCACACAAGTTTTGGATCCACAACATTGGAAAGAACAACTGAATGCAATACACGCGTTTCCCAAACACAGATCCATTATCATGGTAAAAACATGCATACACAAACATATTAAAGATATGAGTGGTTGATTTTTAACCTAACAATTTGTTCTTGTCTCCTTAATACTTCCAGTGGTGATACTTCCTTAAATATTAAATAATATTAATCACTTATGTAAACTCTTCAAAATTCAAATGATACATGGATTAATTACCATTTAAACCTCTTTTTGGCGAAAAGTCCTTTATTAAATGTAAAACTCCAAAATTTCCATTTTTACCCTTTTCACTTTCATTTTTCAATTTTTTTCTCTAGAAATTCCACAAATTTTACCAATCTTAGAAAAATTCATAATTAATTATCCACATGTCTAAGTCAAGTGATTCAAAATTCTAAATGTCACTTGATATATCTATTTTCAAATAAACATATAACCCTCAACCACAATAATTCATACTATTCCAGTTTTACCAAAATACCCTAGCTGTCTAGATTCATGTTTCAAAATTATAGGTCAACTTTAAAAATTCATAAAAGTTTTGTACCAAACTCCAAAAATTACAAATTGCCTATCAAATTAAAGCTTATGATATCTACTTTAATTCTAAAGAATTTCATATTTATTGGACTTTATTTACTTAATCAAAAATTTGTCACAAGCTTACTGTCATGATGTACGGGTCATGAAAATAGCAAGTGGTAAATCAAGGTCATCCCACAGGGACTCAATTCAACTCATGATTAGGTGTCAAATTTCCTCTTTGGATTAAGTTGAATAACTCAGAGTTGTTTTCAAAGAGTAGAAAAAAATGCAAATAGAATAAGAAATTAATATCAACAAACACTTTTCACGGAGAGCAAATTTCAATATCAAAAGAACAATCTAGAGTTACTAATCCCTTGTTTATTTATTAGATTTTATCCCCACTAAATTAATTTTAACTTAATTTAATCAGCTAATCTAGAGTAGTAATGTTTATAGATGCCTTCCGGTCCATCTATATACCTATCTCAATTAATCATGCAATGCCTCACACAACTAATTAAGATGCAATTTAGCTCGGGCTCACTCTAATTTGATTATGCGGAGCTTCTAGGTATATGCCTATCCTAGACGCAAATTAAATGAAAATCTAATTCCGCATTATTTAATCTCAAGGTCAATTTAGGATTCCCTTCATCAAGTTCAATCGTAAATCCCCAAAACATGCTCAATGGTGGCCAATCACTAAGCAATAACAATCAAAACAAGATTAAATAAACTGAATTAATATGAAGTAAAACTAAATAGTGGGAAAAATCTCTAAAATCCAAACAAGTTCATAGGTCCTCTAGGTTGAAAAATAATTTAGCCACACATGGCTTCAATCCAAAGTACAACAAAATCAAGACTTAGGTTCAACAACATACTGGAATTTCAGAAACTAAGTTACTGGAGTAATGGAAATTAAGGAGCTATTGAACCAAGAATTACTTGAAACAAGATCAAAGACAAGAATCATCGATCTCCCCTTCTCTCTGGTTCAGTGCAATTTGCAGCGTCTCTGGGTTCTTTTTGATTTCTTGTTAATCAATTAGCCGCCAGCGTGTGCCTTCCTTCCGTGTGTTCCTTCTTTTCCTCGCTCTCTGATTCTTCTTTTTGCCGTCACGTGTCCCAGCCTTGTGCCTTGTGTCTCAGCCTCTTTCTTTTGATTGCAATTCGGTTCCTTTTATATTGTCCAGCCGCCTCACTCTTTGATTCAATAATTGCCGCCTCTTCCTTGTTTTTCTTCCTTTAGGTTTTTGGCAAATCTCATTAAATCATTCATTCCAATTTGGTGGGCCCCCTTTCCATTGAATTCAAGATTCAAAATGCATTCCAGATTCAAAACGTGTCTGTGCTGTCAATGTTAAAGAGGAAATATTATTATAATAATAATAGGAATAATAATAATAATATTATTACTAAATTTTTATTTCTTCTTTTCTTTTCTTTCCTTTTCAGAAAACTTCTCATTATCATTTATTTCTTAAACACAAAAACTTTTATTTTAAATTAAAATCACACAAATGAGATGCCAACTTGATTTCTCTTAAAATTATATAATCTTAGAGAAATATCTCAAAATTGTTTAAATAACTCTCCAAATATCTTTAAAATATATCTTAAATATATAAAATATGGAGAGTTATCACATGACAGGTCTTTCACTGGACAATTTGGGAATCTTCCTAATTAAATCATGAAACTTCCAAAAATTATTGTTCCATCTTATTCCTACACCATTTTTCATTCTAATCATTCTACCTAAGATTATTTCCTTTTTATCTTGGTTCTAACGGAAATCAAGATGTAAATGAGAACTAAATTCTTCCTCATAAACCTTATGATTTTATGTGCTTTTTGGTCTTCTAATTCCATGTTTAGGCCTAATATACTCTTAAACCTATATTACAAGTCTTTATGTAGAATCTCCTCTTAAGTTACAACCTTCAAATCTACAAGAAACAAGAGAGGATTAATCCAAAATTTATATCAATAACAAGTGCAAGGGACTATGTTCATCACTTACCTAGCTTAGCTTGGTACTTGTTGAGATACTTCTTCTTGACTGCCTTTAGCTTTCGGCCTCCCCTTAGAAAATACCATAAATATTGACTTTTCAATATGTGAAATTCATAAAGATTGAAGAAGAGAAGTTTACACTTAAATCACAAATGCACATTGATTCCTTATTATTTCTTCCCTTCTTCCTTCTATGTTTCAGCCTAGCTTAGCTTTTGTGTTTTTCTTGGGGTGTCTTGGTCAGAATTTACAAGACAAGAGGGATAGAATTGTGTTTTATATTTGAGCCTTTGGTAAATATCCCAAATTAACCTTACTTGTGACTTATTATGACATAGGTTTTTATTTCTCCTTCCTCCTTTAACTTGGCCTCTTCTTGCACCTTAACTTACTTTGAATCATTTGGTAAATCATTAGTCTTCTTGTCCTCTCCTTGTGGTCTGAAATTTCATGGCTTGAGGGGAGGGTTATGTCATCACTTTGACCCCTTTTGCCTATGTCTTGATGTTCTTCTCAAGTCCACAAATTTTACCTACCAAGTCAAAATGTCTTGGTCTTCCTTTTAGCTACTTGGAATATCCCTAGCCACACATAAGAAATTTCATCTCTTATTCTCTTTAACTTACACATGTACATATAATTCATACATCCCATATTATGTAAGTTGCTATTGTAGAACTTTTTTTGTTTGAAAGTTCATGTATGCTATTACATATTTAGTGGTTTCGTAATATTAAACAGAGTATGAGAATTTTGATCAATTGGTATGTATGTCACATCTTCATGGCTTGGTTTGTATTCTACCATGGGAAACCTGTAAAGTTGGGATCTCAACATTTAGAAGTGCCAGTATAGAGCACTCATGAACTATATGATGCATCAGTTGTGTGTCTTTTAATTTGGTAGGTTGGTCTTGTATGTTGAGTATAAGGTAGTGAATTAGTTCGTGAGTTATGTGCCAAATAGAAGAAAATAGGTAGAAGGTAACCAAAAAATGACATTGTTAGATTAAGATAATGACTTACAAGAGGAAGACAAAATGTATAATCTTACCCCCTAGTAAGATAGAATGCATTATACAAGAGTACAGTCTCTTTTCCTTAATTGAATAACAACTAACATAGCTGAAGAATCCAATATAAGCAAAACCTATAACACAATGGATTGCATTGATGGTAGGGCTTTTTAATATCAAAATACCCAATATGACTTGATCATGCAGTTTAGAGCATCAGTCACTTTATCTCAATCATATGTATGGGTTGTACATCATGTCTTGCCCACGAGGTTAGTAAGCATGTAAAATCCAAAAACGAACTTAGAATGTAAGGATTTAGAAATTGTACCCCATTAGATGTATTCGGTCCTAACTTCGTCTTCTTCCCACTTGATTTAGGCCCAGGTTCGAGCTAATACATCATCCATTATATGACAAGCATATTTTCTTAGTTCTTTGTACAAATCAAAGTGAGTAAGCAAATCTTTGCAGAACACAACAATTGTTGTTTAGACATCACAGTTTGGTATATTGATTTTTTCTCTATTTAACTTTTCAACATAATCTCGTAACAGTTCTCTCTTCCCCTGAATGATTTTGAGGTTGCTTGGCTCTTTTTCTAGCTTTTGACTGCTGAAAAATTGTTGTATGAACAAATCATTTAGCTTTGTGAACAATCCGATTGAGTTGGTTGGTAGGTTGGTGAACCACTTCATCAGCACTGGTCCGATCAGGCTTGACCTAAAGTCTTTGCACATACAAGCTTCTTGCATCTCACATGGTATTACTACAATATACATCCTTAGTCCATATTGTGCTACGTGCTCGTTTGGGTCTGTCAAACCATCATAAAGTTGTACATGACTAAGGCAATATCATCTATGAATGGTGAGTCAGCAAAACAGTTAGAAGCGTTCTTCTTCATTGGTGATGGTATGCCAAGTAGGTAGAGTATCATGGCTTTTAATTCCTAACACCTCTACTTCCATCATCTATTGTTAGATGCAACATACTTTAGTATGTTATTTCTCGTAATCTGTCATTCTTTCTACTTGGCCACTAGACATAATTGGGGTAGTTGTTGTGCCTGTATCATGAGCTTTGTCAGTATTATTTCTAATCGGAGTGTTGTTACCTATTGACCTTATTGGTCTGTAGTGCCAGAAGTCCCTAATAGTTGCATACGTGGGATGAGTGCGGTCAAAAACCACTCTAAAGGACAAGAAGTAGGGGGGTTTGCAAGGAGATTGAAGTAATTTGCTCCCACGAGTTTGATTTGTCTTCACACATAGCATTATTTTCCTCTTCCAAGCGCTCGAGTCATTCCTACTGTTGCGTGGCCTACTAGCCTGGTTGGAAATTTGTTGGTTCTGTTCCTCTAACAAAATTGTTAGTTTATCAAACGCTCCTAAAGATTGGTAGGTGTGTCTGTCATGATGATGGTAAAGAATTCACAAAAATGAATAATCTCCCCTTAAAAATCAACAAAAGAAATTGTTATATTCGTTGTCAGGTCCCCATGGTCAATGCTAAATTGTAGAACCAAAATTTTGTTTTAAAGATTTTGTAGGGTTCATCGACAACACAGAATCTTGGTATGATATAAAATATAAAATACAAAGTAAAATGAGTAAATTAATAATTTTATAAAATTTCAAATTGATATCTCAAAGCTGAGATGGAAATAATGATATTGGAGTCATTGAATTGTCCTTTTGAAATTTTAAATGTATTTTATTGGGATTTTCCATATGTTAAATTGTGATTAAAAAAATGGTTATGTTAAATTACAAGAATAAAGGAAAGAAAAACATTTTAACCAAAATAATAAGTCTTCCCAAAATATAATTGAAAAAGGGATGGGTTCAATCCTGATCCATATGTTGCTGGATTTTCTGCTTCCTGTCACGTCCTGCCTTTGGGACCTTTATTACATCAGAGTTAACGAGGAAAGGATCGAGGAGATTTGGACGACTTGATTTTGTAATCAAAGTTTTTGAAATTAACATTTGGAAAATACTGACTAATTTTTCGTGATTTAGATTTATCTCGTAGTCGGATGTTAATACAGTAATCCAAGATAGACGAATAATAAACGTTAATGTACTGACTAATTATTCCTACTTTTTTCCAAAAAGCTCCAACTGTTGTAATCCTTACAGCTGCTTCTTGTTTTCTGATCCCGAACCACTACTTGTATCTTTCACGTGGTCTGGAGTCCAAATGAATGGACCCCAGTGTAACAATTAATCTCATGCACATGTATGAAAATATAAATGACAATTTAGCACATGTTAAAGCATGGAAGAAATTACACATAACCGTAACCGCAGTTAACGGCCAAGGACCACAGTCCTTGTCTAGGACATGCAGCCCCATGAGACCGCAGTCTCAAATCCATGGCCAAGAAAACATAAACAAGTAATTCAACCAGCTAGGGACAGACCTTGGAAAAAATATTTGGGGAGGCCAAATAGTGGTGGGGGATTCAGGGGTTCGGGGGCGGTGCCCCTGAAATTTTTTTTAAAAGGAAAGTTTTAAATGTATTGAAAAACAAAAAAATATAAATAAGAGAAGAAAAGAATTGTTAGTATTAAGTACCCAAAAAAATTAGAAGACATCATTTTTGTCCACCATTTGGAATTTGGTTGCTATGGTGATAAGACAAAGAAAAATAAAGAAACTTTCAACAATTGAATACACTAACATCTTAATTTAAAGACTATTAACGCAAGAACTCACTTAGATAATTATATATGTTGCAATATTATTCTTATCATCTTTAATATTCTTGTATGATTTTCCATTTAATTGTTGTCCAAAGTGAAGGTTTGTGTTGCAAAAAATTATGGGTAAATTATGGGTTCTCGTCATTGAATTGTTAAGTTGCTTTAACAATGGATATATAATTATAGGTGTTGTAGAAGACTCACAGTCAAGAACACTATAATTATATTATATTAATTTTTTTAAAAACAAATCTGAATAATATTTTTTTTTTGGACTTTTTTTTGGGGGCCATGGCCCCCATTGTATCTACAAAGGTCTGTCAATGTAACCAGCATACATGATCAGCTTATAATTGCATAACATTTACATACATGATTATAAGATTAAAGTTACTGACCTCAACAACCTTGATTCCTTTTCTCCGAAGTTGTTGTTGGGATCAGATAAACATCAAGGTCCAAGGATTTCGAGCTTGAATTCAACGGAAGGAGCTTGTTGTTTTCCTCTGTTTTCCAACGAAGAAACAGAGCCAGTGATGAGCTCAACACTCTCAGTCTCTCTTCTCTCTTCCAGCTCTCTCAGTTTCTCTCCTTCTCCTTTCTCTCTTTTCTGTGATCTCTACTCGAACACCGAACGGATGAAAAATGAAAACGAGCTGGGATGTAATGGCTTTATAGCCAACTGAGTATCCAGTTAAACCACTGTAAACCGCTGGTCCGAAGGCTTGTTGGTGTCTCGAGAAGCATGGTTCACATCTGACTCTCTGCTTCGGATAAGAATGATTACCTGCTGCTTAATAAATGCCAACTGTTCCTTGGTTTCGGCGGCTAAAGAAAACTGAGCTTCTTCCTCTTTTTTTTTTCTTCGGCTGCTAATGGATCAAAGGAATGGGCTGAAACAGATGGGCTTTTGTGGTTCAAAAATAATACAATTGCTTATGCATTCCTTCACGTCAACCTTGAGCTGGGAGAAGATAATTCCTTTGTTAATTTTCCATATCTCTCACGTGGCCAAGCTTCTTTCGGCTCTGGGCTTCAAGATTGCAAGAATATACATTGGGCCTTGGGTCTTTTTATTCATTGTTGGCCCATATGATTCTTTTCTCCTCTCTTCTTATATTTTACAACAATATTTTATTTTCAATTTTAATTGGAACTTTAAATAGATGATGGAAATTAAATTCTCATTCCCATTAAGGATCTTTCTCCCATAATAAATATTTTTCTTAGGCATAAAATATTACCTCCCAAGATATTTAAGTCAAAAGTTATTCACAATTAATTATTCATAAATTTTGGAAAATATGCCTTTCAATTTCAAATATTATCTTTTAAATAATAAAGACCAAATTTTCTATCATAATATTTTAAATTCTCACAGTCCTAAAATTTAGGATGTTACACTTCCCTTCACAATTTTGCTGCCAGCTCGACAACCTTATGTTCAGTGTTTCCAGTTTTGTTGTTTTATGAGCGTTTTCTCATTTTCCAGTTGTGACTACGCCTTACTTTCTTCCTCCTCACATCCACAAAACACAATCTTTCTCATATATTTGCATATACGACACAAACTGTTTCTACTTCACAGCGAGCTATTACCTTTCTCTCTTCAAATTTACTCTCTCTCTCTAATTCACATACAAGGATTGAGATTTTGCGTCCACGGCTTCCCTATCTTGGCCTTCTGCACCTCCCAATCTTCACTTCCCAAGCCCCAAATTCTCTTCTTCTTTCCCTTTGAGATCACTCTCTTCACTTCCCTTCTCTTTGCATTCACATCACTCCCTTTCTGCTCATGCCACTGCCCCTTGCCGATGCGTTAATCCGGCCTCTGGGTCTCCATCACCGTCCGATGACTCCGTTAATCGGGGATGGGACTCGATGCTCCAGGACTTAGTTAGAGATGCCATCAAGCAGTTTGGTTCTTACGTGAATTCTCTTCAAGATGAGGCTCTGGGTGCATGGAACATTGCCACTGTGTCTGAAAAGGATGGCTCAGAAAAGGTGAATCGTGAACCCGAAGATGAAGAATGGGATTAGGATCGATAGGGCAAGCATTTTCAAGATATTGATGAGTAGAAGCGTCTCATCTCAATTCTTAAGTTGCATCTGGAATTGCAAATTTAGGTGTGTAATTAAATTTTGATGTGTAGTTGATTTTATTCTATTTCTTCATGGTTCCTACGCAAGTGTTAGCTCAACTTATAGTTTCTTTGATTTGGAAGAATGGAATAAAGCCTGAGGCTTTATCTGATGATAATTTATTATAAACACTTTAGAGATTTTATACGTGATGTAATTTAGCTAAAATTTGCGAGTTCCATTAATTAGACAAGGTTATACAAGAAGAGAGATGAGAGGGAGGCAACAGTATTATGATTTTCTATGTGATTATTTTAACAACAATCACGTTAAGGTATGGAGAAATTTTTGTCGCTTTAGTCGTAAATCACTTGTTGGTTCTAAAGATGTGGTTGACAAAAAGTAACAATTTTCTTGAATGTCCAGATTAAACAAGCTATTATTGATTTAAATTTCCTCTTCTTGTTTACTACTTATACTATTAAACCAGTTTGTTATATGCTCTTAATGTAGCATTATGAGACTACGTAGCTTTGAAACCTTTCTCATCCTATATATGAAATGTCATATACAAGATGTCAGAATAAAGATGAATTATAATGTAGTTTGGTGAAGAACCAAAAAATGTTCATGGCATTGTTGTTGTAATTATTATTAGTACATCATAGTAATCATGGTTTTTTTTTTCTATTTTTTATTTATTAGACCTAAAGGAGTTTTATGGAGCCATAAGGGTGACTAAATAGTGTTGCATATATGAACTTAACCTCAAAGCTGGGAGCTCTACTGAACTAAACTGGCAATGATGCGATCCGCTGGCTGATCTTTCATTTTGGAGGCATTTTAATGCAATAATTGTTTTGTTCTAAACAGTCTCAGATAAGACATGCTGTGTGCATGGAGGATTTTGAAGATGATGCTAGGCTGAAGGTTGCAATTGCTGCTGCAGCTACCCATGACAATGTTGGAAGAGTGATATCTCATCTCAATGTAAGAATCTGGACACATGCAATGCTTTTTAGACAAGAAATATTTCTTTACTCAGTTTTAAAATTTCTTGTTTTCTTGCTTGTGAGCTTTTATGAATTTTTATTTTAAATATATTTTTCCAAAAAGCCATAGAGGAAGAACGACACACAGATGCAGCTTTTATTAGAGATAAAGCTGGTGCTAGACTTGAGTTCTTGTAAATTGTGTTGCATGAAAATTTTCATGAATAACTTTTGTCTTTTGGTCGATTTGCAATTTCATGGGGTGAACTTAGTAATGCTAGCATTTGTCCTTCAATTGCTATTACTTAAGTTGGAATAGTTTGGGTGTCTTCATCTTGAATTTCTCTGGTATAGTTATTTGTTCTTCATCCTATTTTATAGCAATTTTATGTAACTTGTGACCATAAATGCCAATAGGGATTAGGGACTGCCTATTTCTTAGCAGTTTCAATGTGATCACTGGAATTTATGTCCTAATTTATTCGTCCTTATGAGTTGTTTAGTCTATGATAAGTTACCATAGCTCAAATCAGTTATGGGAATTAATTTTAGGAAGGTAGCAAATATGGAATTCATTTGTGTTCATGTTTGATGTGATTATCTTCCCGTAATTAGGCTGCGTTTCTCTTATTACTTTATTGGTTTTAAAATGACAGTCACTTTCCAGTAATTTGGTTAAATATGGGATTCATTTCTAGCTCTTTGGAATTAACTGTTGGTGATTTACTTCAACCTTAAGAATATATTTGGGCTTTCAAGTTGGCTGTTGGTGTGGCATTTCAAAGGATGCTAATGATTCACATGGTCTAATTATTCTTATAATTCCAAAGCATGGAAGATATGTGGCAAGGAGTTATAGTCCTAGGTATTTTCCTTCTCTTGATGATTATGCGTTAGGAATTTTGCCATTCATGAAAACAGAAAACTATTTTTTTTTGGGAAAGGAGATGCCGGTGCTACCCCTTTATCAATTGCGTAATGGGTGAATGTGTTATGTGAATGTGTGAAAATCAATTAGTACTTCGGTTTTTATTTATTTGTTTTTTAAATGATAGGGTTTGGTGAATTATTTCATACCATGTGTTGGAGACTACTTAGGAAATATTTATCTAGCTTGTCATTATTCCTTCCGTTAGTCACTTGTGGCAAAGAAACCTTGATCATGGCTGGAAACTAGGTGCAGTCATCATCCATGACTGAATGTAGTAATTGAAAATGCAGGCTTTCTATCAAAACAGTTACACAGATTCCCAGTGGTACGTTAAAAAGACACAGAGAGTTTTTTTTTTTTTTTTTTTTTTTTTTTTTTTTTTTTTTAAAAAGGAAGAAGAAGATGGAAGGGGCAGCTTTTTTAATGAGAAATGTTTTGTTATGATTGATATGGAGTTTGGTGGGAATGCAATATAACAAAAATGATTGAGGCTGAGAATGAAAGGCATGCCTGCCTCCTCTTTTTCTTTGTTTCACTCACATCCTTTCACTTCATTTCTCATTTCATCGTTTTCACTTTAATCTTGCCTCTCCTTCCAATACATTGCTCATGCTATATTTAATCAATTGGAGTGGACCCCATACTTTCATATCAATTCCAAAATAAATTGTACTATTCAGAAATTCTAAGTATCTCAAATTCTGCTAATAGTTTAATTTTACTGTGTGGTGCCACCTTGTTTCTCTCACTACTGTTAGGTGTAACATCCCAATTTTCTGGGATTTAAATATAGGAATATTATGGGGAATTTAAATTATAAAATTTGGGCTAAAATAATTATGAGGATAATTATTGGAAATTAAAGCATATTTTGCCTTAATTTGTTTCAGGAAAAGAATAGATTCAAGGAATATTTGAAAGTGATAATTTTAGGCCTAAATATTATAGGATTAATATTTATGGACTAAGAAAAATAAATTGAAGGAAGAATAAATGCAAGGAACAATTTTTATGGGCTTCACAACATGTAATTTTGGAGCAATATCATGAAACCCATAAACATTAAACCAATTACCCAACACCCACCTACTACACAATAAACATTGTGGCCCAACTCATTATTCACAAAAGCCCAAAACACACATTCAGTATTAGTTGGAAGTGGCCCACAGGAAACAATATATATATATATCATCCACAAAGAAGCATCCGCTCGCAGCTTGTACCGAAAACACAGGATCAGCAGAGCACAAACAGATCCAGTTCACAGCAGCAAAGGAAATTTCATCAACCCATCACGCAAAAAGGTCCAGTTGCTTTCAGCTCGTCAAACCCGTCAAACAAAAGGAGCAGATCACGTCACCTTCTTGCTGTCACATAAAATGAAGGCTAGGCACGCAAGCAACGCCGAAAACAGATCATGGTGCAACAGAAGATCAATGAGAAAATCCTGAAGCCATTCTTTTCGAGCCCAGTGATTAATAACCCAACGGATATGCTTCTGGACTATCATGCCTTGCCTGGACGTGAGACTCTATTTAAATGGTTTCTCACCTCAGATCCCACGCTTTACAATCAGTTTTCGGCCAGAGAGAGAGCTAACAGAGAAAAAGAAAGTAAAGCGTAGAGAGAGAGAGGTTGAAGAGAGGGAGAGACCGAGAGTGAAGGATAGTATAAGAGTGCAAATCGAAGCTTCTCATTCTCTGTTCTATGTCGCTGAAACAGAGGAGCATAGCAGCAAGATAACCTTCGGTAGTTTGTGAACCTTAAGCAAAAGGAAAACCAAGCTTAAATTGCTAAAACTGAATCTGAAACTTGGCTGAAAACAAAACCAAAAACAGGGGGCTGTTATCACTTTTGATTCTAATTTAGGCATGAAACTATATGGAGATATGTTGCTAAGATTTGTAAGAAAATACGCTGAAGCTTTTGACCTTTGCTATCATCGGTTTTTTTTGAGTTTATAAGCGAAACTATATGCATGATATTAAGTGTTAAAGAAAAGAAGAGGCTGGGTGTCGGTTTCTTGTACATGAGTGTTTAAGAAAATTATTTTCTTTCTGTCATGAAAGTATAAAGAGGAGGAATGTCTTGCTGTCATAAGCTTTGTCTTCACACTATTGTTTCTCTGGTTTAAAATGTTGCTGGACTGTTGCATATTACCTCTGTTTTGTTGTGTCTCTGCCATGCACGAGAGAGAGTATATATATAGTTGATGCCTATGTATGAATAAAAACGCTGCTGTCATGTTTTTTTTTTTATTTTGTATGTTGCTTCTTGCATGTAAATCACGGTATGTATATAAAAAAAGAAACCAAGCTTTAGGGAGTTGAAACTGAAACCAAAGCTGAATCTGAATGAAAAATACTGGGGGATCTTTGTGTGTATGCCGTGGAAATAAAAGAAAGAAAGAAAACAAAAACGATGGGCATTTGTGTCTGAATATGGTTGCTGCATGCGAATCATTGGGAGCCTAAATATGGTCTAGTGACTTTTGTGTGTGTGTGTGTGTGTTTTGCAAAGATAGAAAGATTAAAAAGAAAAGAAGGAAGAATAGTTACCTTACATATATAAGATATTGTCTTTGAATATATATATAAAAGAAATTTCACTCTTGGGTATTTTAATATGATACTACCCATTCATGAGCTTTTATTTCGACAGCCCATCATCAAGCATGTTGTTTGACTTGGTGATTCTCTTTATAAATATATATACGTAAGTTACATTTTTAATTAGTGTCAATATTTAACTCAAATTATGGTGAAACATGTTTGCCATAGAAGTGGTATTGTAAGCTCTTAATTTAAAGTATTAAGATAATCTCTGGAGTTTAAAATAATTATAGTAAAATAACAAAATAATAATAATAATAATAATAATAAATATTATTATTAGGAAAAAGGAATGAGTAATGTTAAAGGGAATTATTAATTAATTGAGGGTGTTAGTATTAATTAATAACAAATTAAAAAGGGGATAATGGAATAAAATTTACCAAGGGTATAAGGGTCATAAGTGGCAAGGCCATCTCTTAGGATATTAATTATAAGAAAAATAATGCGGTGATGATATTATATGATATCTGGGAAAAGTTTCGAACCGGTACTGAAATGTGAACGTACCACTAGCGCCAATGATTAAGATACAAACGCGTATTGTAACTCTAACTCTTATGTTGTCTTATATGCTTTTATATGTGATGAGATGATTCAGATAGTCATGGACAAAACTGAGTCTTGGGTCATGGACTGTGGCTAAGACTCGGTCTTAGGTCACCTTTTTAAATACATTCAACTTTAATTTGAAACGGATTACAGTCTTGGTAATGCCGTATGGATGTTTTCCAAGCACTGAGGACACGCCGGGGGCGTGGCACTGGTTATGTGCAAATGATGTGGACCTTACATGTGTTGTGTGCTATGTAGAGGTAAACATTACATTTGTTGTGTACTATGTATTGTTGAGATATGAACTATTACATGTGTTGTGTGCTATGTATGGTTATATGTTGAAATGTAATGCATATCTGTCATACATATATTGTTTATATTTGAACATAAGGTTAACTGTTACCTGAGATTTAATGGGCATTAAATCTCAGAATTTACCCTCAGGATCAGGAAGATCGGGAGCGGGAGAAAATGGTAAGTAACACGCGTAAAGACTCATAAGATGTTATATTTTGGATAAGAATATGTATAAGTTTTGTTGAACTTTTCGGATAACTGTAATCTAATGCGTCAACTGAAAACAACGTGATGAATTTATTTGTATTACGCTTATATTCCTTCGGAAATTTTAATTAACCAGCATATGTCTGGGCATATGAAATTAGTTACTCATTTGTCCAAACGTTAAGCATACTCCCTGTTGTGACTTACTCTGATCTGTCAACGTCATCATTTAAATAAATACACGCAAAATAGTTTAATAAGTGACCTAGGATCATAATTGGACACCATAAGTAATTTATGAAATAGGGGCGTTCCATTAGGTCACATGTTTGAAGTTCTTTTTAAATTACATTTTCTCTCATGTTATAGATGTACATGACTTTTGTTCCTTGTCCCATCTGTTTGAATTAATGGCACCTATGAAGGATAGACATTTCAAAAATAAGCTTCTCGTGTCTGAACTTTTGTTTAGCCTTCGTATTGGCCATGATAAGACACATACAAATTTTATATGGTCACTTCAGATTTTGTAATGTTGCTTGGTCTGTGTTGGTGTCCATACTCCCTAGGTTGGAAAGCAACTTAAAAATTCCATTCTTTTTGTTCTATCTAACCTATGATTTGACTGTCTTAGAGATCAATTGGACATTAAGATGTATTTCTGAATAAACTATTGATTTTTTATTTTTTATTTTTTGCATTCCTCTATTGTTGTTGAGGGGTGCACATTACATGTTTTTCCTTATATGCTTGTTAGGTGTTTCTCCCTCTAATTAGAGGGATGAGGGCATTTTTTTAATTTTTATTTCATTTTGGGGAGTTATTTGATGACTTGGCATAAGAAAGTAATGAGAAAGAAACAATAGTCACATGGTAGAGACTGGAGATTCGTCTCCGTTTCTATACACATTTCGATCAAATGATCTCACCCACGTTTCAAGTGGCATCGTCCCTATCCCACAAACTATTCCTCTCCACAATTCCACTTCTAGCCAACTAGATAGTGTAATATGCACACACTGAATAAATTAGATATTCATGATGCCAATTTTAACTTTTTTATTAGTATGCAATTATTGCTTATTTAATACAGATTTAATCCAAACAAATCATAAGAGAGTAGAGGGAGGAAAGAGCAATACTGACATTGGGGGCAAATATTGGTATTATGAATGTAACTCCCACCCTATAGGGCCTTTATTTATCAAAGTTGTTGGACACATGCATTGAGATGATTTGGACGACTTAATTGCGGAATAAAAGTTTCTGAAATAACTTAGTTTGAAAACATGAGGATAAATTTTTCGCGATTTAAGTCTATCCTATAGTCGGATATTAATACAATAATCCAAAAATAACAGACAATTGATAAACGAATTATTATAGTCTACTCCTTATATTATTAAGGAAGTCCCTTCTGCTGTAATCCTTACAGTTGCATCTTTCCTCTTGATCCCGATCCAACACCTGTCTCTTTCATGCAATTTGGAGTTCAAATGAATGAACCCTAAGGTAACAATTAATCTCAAGAACATATATGCAGCATAAATGACAGTTTAGCACATGTTAAGCATAGAAGCATTTACAAGTAAACAAGTCGCACCGTAACCGCAGGTAACGGCCAAGGACCACAGCCCTTATTAGGACACGCAGCCTTATGAGACACGCAGCCTCAATCCATAGCTAGGAAAAACATAACATGTAAATCATCTATCAAACATGATCAGCTAATACATGAACATATATATACATGCTATCAAGATTAAAGTTACCCACCTCAAGCTTGAATCCTTAAATTTGTCCGAAGGTGTTGGGATCGGTGGAAGTGTCAATGTATCCTATAAACATTTATCATTGTCGTTAGTCACTTACTCGAATCGCAAAGAAACTAACTATGTGAATTAGTTTAGAGAATTAATAATGGTTATTAATCCCTTAAAATTTTCCCTAATAATAATACCCCTTTTTATTTATTTAATAATCCCCTAAGATATCCTTTCCAATTTATCACTTATTTCCCTTTCTAATTATAAAGATAATATTTATTATTATTATTATTTCCTATTTATTATTAATTCTCCATAATTATTTTAAACTCCTAGAGGCTATCCTAACACTTTAAATTAGGAGTTTATAAATACTAATCACATATAAATTTTAATGTTTCTCATGGTTTTCCAAAATATAAGGCTTTTTCATATATGTATGATTATAGAAATAAAAAACTTGAATTTAATAAATATTAACACCACACAAAATACACTTTATAAATAGCAATTTGGATTTAATGAATAAGGATAACCATATACTTTATTAGATACATTTATATAACATGTATGCCTTCAGTTAAATACCCCACAACAAGCATCCCTTCGTTTAACACGGATATATATTCAGCAATATTTTTTTCCCTCTTCTTCCTATATATATAACTATGGCATGCTCAATATATATATATATATAATGTGCAGTGCAATTATTCTCTTTCCTAAGCATCTAGGAAGGAAAACTTGTATGTTTATACACACAAATCTATGCTTTCTGAGCACACACATTATTATTATTACTGGAAGTTAATGTACTGTGGGTCTGCAGCGTTTTTCTTTCCTTCCTGCTTAATATATATCCATACCTGTAACATCCTAAATTTCATATTCGAAAATCGTGTCGGTCGACACTTAGTTTTAGGAAAATCAACGGAGTTTGAGGTGCTACAGCTTAGAGTACTGCGGAAATGGATATCGTGCGTTAAGATTCGGATAATGAGTATCTGATATAAAATGCCCAGACATATGATGATGCCCCGACATAAGCTGGTATATTAAAAATTTTTCCGAATGAATATTTATGTGATACAATTTACAGAGATTTGAATACATTTCTCTGATAAAGAAAGTCTTAAATTAGACCTATGGCTTGAAACCTAATATTAGTTAATCAGACAATTTGGCCAGGTCGGTGTTCAATCTAATGGGAGTCTCACCAACTCTATGGTGACTTGTGACAATCCACCGATGAAACCTTCTTTAGTTTAAGCACCAAATGGTCCGAAATAACTTTGTTAAATCCGTGCCAGAAACTAGGTCCTAATAACTTCTACCGACCTTCGTCTTCGACCGCTGCCTCTTCACGGCTCTTTCCACCGGTACCTTTTCTATCTTGATTTCTTCCCTGTACTATTCATTAAGACTGAGGTCCAATGCCCATTGGACCTCAGGTAACGGTTAACCTTATGCTCAAGTATAACAATATATGTATAACAGATATTCATTTATAATTCAGCATATAACTATACATAGCACACAGCACATGTCATAGTTCATATCACAACAATACCTCTACATAACACACAGCCCATGTAAGGTCCACATAGTTTGCACATAAACCAGTGCCACGCCCCGGAGCGTGTCCTCAGCGCTAGGAAAACATCCATACGGCATTACCAAGACTGTAACCCGTTTTCACATAATAGTTGAATGTATAAACAATGACTTAAGACAGAGTCTTAATCACGGTGCATGACCCAAGACCCAGTCTTGTCCACAACTATATGAATCATCACATCACATATAGAGCATACAAGCAGCATAAGAGTTAGAGTTACAGTACGCGTCCATACCTTCATTGACGATATCATGTACTTTCGTCGAAATATGGTATGTTTGACAGCGGATGACGGCGGTACGACAGCGGAAACAGCGGTTCGTGTTTTTAGATATCCTATAAGGATTATATCACATATATGAATATTTAATATTATAACAGACATTTTAGGTACAAATTACCATTTTGCCCTTAGTTTGTTTAGTCGGTAGAATTTTGTCAGAGCTTCGCTACTTTGACTCTAATCTTCCAAAATTTTGCCGTATCTCTTTCTCCATCATATTTTCGAAATAAATACCATATTTAAACTTAAGCATGATATCAACAACATATTGGAAGACTAAAAGATCAAACTAACATTTCTACCATAACTACCGAACGAAGCTAGAATCTTAAGACTAGGGACTGAAGAACTTACCCAGAACCTTGCTACTCCTTCCTCTGAGCTCCTCCCTCTCTCTAATATCTCTCTAGATTTTGAACTAGGCAAGTGAATTGGTGAGAAAATGAAGGAGAATGGGAGGGCTATTTATAGAAAAAGGCAATGACATTTTGGTAATTCCTTTGAACTTTGTCTGATCAGTTTCTGACCGTCGGATCGCACTTTTTTAAGGTGGCAAGATCTTGGCCATACACCTTACTATGCTGACCTCATCCTATGTCACCAAGGTGATGTCACCAATTTGCTCAAGAAGCTTTCTATCGATAAAGTCCCTGTTCAGTGTTCTAATCGCGTAATCTTGAGAAATCTCAAAATTCTGGGAACATAGCCCCGACGATCTTTTCTTTCTCTTTTAAGATACATGAATTATCTAAATTTTTGATCTCATTAAGGACATTCCGTTGCCTGCCAAACATTTTCGGACAACTGCTGTCGGTTACAGAAATAACTTCGGAGATAGCCTACTTTGAGATAAAAATTCACTTGTATATAATAAGTCTTTATTTTAGATATTTAGTTCACATATTTTGAGATAGGATTTATTTTCTATCAGTTCTCCTCTATCCTATTTGCTTTTTCTCAAAATATCTCACTTTATATTATTATTATAATCATAAATATGTAGATATTATTATTTTGCTACTACTGCACACACAAATGCACAACACTTAGACACACACACACTCACAACTCTCCACATCTCATAACACTCACACACCACACATCTCACACACACACAAATTTCGGTTTTTCTTCTTTATTCATGTCTAAACAATTAGCCATTAATTATTTAACTAATCACTTACTAATTGTTGACAATTTTCTTAATTAGTAATAATTATTATCTCACAACTATTTTACTTACATTGGTATTTTATGTCCCATGTAATATATTAAAAATCACGGAGTCAATTTTGGTTTCAGAATACTTTTTAATTTTTCTTCTTTTTAATTTATTAAATTGTCTAAATTAAGGACAATATTAATTTTTAATAATTATTTTACTGCCCTTTAGAATTTATCACAATTCTTTTTAGGATGTTTTATGACACTAAAATGCATTTTTAAGCCTTTTTGACACTTAATTTTCTTTATCCCTCCTAATTTCATGAGAAATCAAGGTAATTATTATACTAATTTTTGAGACCACAAATTCACCTATTTCCAATAGGTATTATTTGTCAATATAATTATCCGGATATTACAATACCCTACACTCATCTATATTTATCCAGCGAATTCACCCAAATCTCCAAATATATAACAGTTCACGTCATGCATCAACTAACACCATGGGAAAAAATAAACTTAGACGCTACCCCTGTTTTCCGTTCAGTTTTCATCAAGGCAAGGCTTTCATCATGTACATCTAAGGCTTCATACTCGATGGGAAAATGACAAAAGACTTGAGGAAGAGACGCAAGACATCTTACCCTCATTGATTCAGCTGAATGACGAGATTAGCTTTCTGGTTATTCTCCTATGTTTTAGCAACACGAGCAGAGAAAGTTGGTCTTGGTTTTGACTCTCTCTTTTACTCTGCGTCTCTCTCTCTCTCTCTCTCTCTCTCTCTACTCAAGCTCAGTCCCGTTGTGTTCTTTGTTGAGGCAATGGGATTGAGTACAGCAAATGGATGATGATTATATAAGGATGGAAGATCCAGTCCGGAGGAAATGGGAACCGATGGGTATGACGCTGGGCTCAAGACGCTGGAGAAGTATGGCGTTGTGCAACTCTGATCTTACGTGAACGACACTGCTTCTCTGATTACGTGATTAATGCTATGATCTTTTGTGCTTGCGTGTTGTGTTGTTTTATCTGATATGTGTATTTTTTTTTTCTCCTACGTTTTGGTGTTAGTTAGGTTGGGGTTGAAGGGTGTTTGGGCCTAATGTCACGATGGAATTGATTATACAATGGGCCTAGAGCAATGCATCTGATATATTTTCTTGCTTGCTGTGTTTTTTTTTTTTGCAATTAAATTTAATGGAAATTATTGGATAAAATTTTATTTTTAATTTCCAATAATCAATATTAAAATGTTTAGGCCAAATTTTGCAACCTAATTGTCCATGAATTATTGAAGTTTTAAATCCCCAAGGTTTGGGATATTACACTGAACTCATCTCTTATTTTGGCAAATATTTCCGACCAAGGTGAGTTACCCAACTCCATTTTTATCCTCAATATCTTCTATTGCTTCTATTGTTATTGTTTAGGAAGTGCTAGATTGTTAATTTCTTATTTTGAGAAAAAGAGAATCTTAGGTTAATTATTTTTTGTAGATTTTCAACAAAAACGAATTGGTGGTCACTCTTATGAGTGAAAGATTGAATAAAAAATCAATGAGGGAGAACCAAAATGCAATTTGCTTTCTTTCTAACAGACATTTCTAACACCGTTAGGCTTTATTTAGTAGTTTTTAACTTTAGGGACTAACAAATCTAACAGGAGAAATATAAGACCCAATAAAAAGGGAAATAAAAGCTTAGGGGTCTAATTCAAATGTGATGAAAAATATAGGACATGCTAATATATTTTCCCAAAAACATAAACACAAATGAAGAAATCCACAACCAATATAATCAACTTAGAAAATTTCAAATTTCAAATACTTTATATATTATTACATCATATACAGAATCACTCAAATTTACAAGATTACTTGGGGAAAAAAAATCACAAGGTTAAAGAAACAGTAGCTTAAATTTGATTTAACAATTATTCAACTAGTAGTGTCTCAATCATTTTCCATAAACAAAGACTTGATTTTTCTCAATGATGCTACAACATCAATCATAGTAAGTCTTGCCTCTGGTAATTCAGTGGAACAATGTAATGCTAACTCAAAAATTGATGACATATAAGGTAGTATATTATTAGTATTTTGATTTTCTATATGTAGCAAATTGACATCTATAATATTCATGATGGAATGTGGTGTGGAGTTGCTCACCCAATCTTTCAAACTTAGTCCTTGAACAAACATTTCATCCGTTGGCTTCTTCCTTGTAAATATTTCCATTAGCAAAATCCCATAACTGTACACATCTCCTTTGGTGGAAACAACTCCTTTCGATCCAAACTTTATATGTCATATGGAAATTATTAGTAGAGAAGGTATTATATGAATAAGGTATATTAGTGTTTAACTTTTCTTTTGTATCATTAATTCAAATCTTTACACATGAAGATGACAAATATTTGCTAGAAGATGAATAATATAAAATTATATTTTAAAAAAGCATAACAAACAAAAGAATATAGAAATATATCCAAAATTTTATTATTAAGTCATTACCTGGTGCTATGTAGCCAATTGTTGCCAAGGTTTTGGTATAAATTTCCACTTGCTTTTCACCAAACAATTTAGCAATACCAAAATCACTAAGATGAGCCACCATATCTTCATCCAACAAAACATTGCTTGGTTTCACATCACAATGAACAACTAGTGTAGAAGAACCATGGTGAAGATACTCCAAAGCAGCTGCCACATCAATCATTATGTTCAACCTTTGCAAGACATTTAAATAATAGTTATCAGAGTATAGCCATCTATCAAGACTCCCATTTACCATGAATTCCATTATTAGAGATTTGAAATGACCATTTGAGCAACTACTGATGATCTTAATGAGATTGTGGTGGCGTAAATGACACATGGTAGAACATTCAACATCAAAACTTCTTGATGCTTCTTCAATCTCTAAGTTAAACACTTTGACAGCAATTGTCTTTTTACTTGGAAGAATTGCTTTATATATTGATCCAAAGCTTCCAGAACCAACAAGATTACTCTCATCAAATCCATTTGTTCCCCGTAGAAGCTCAAAATAGGATATCCTGACCGGGGTATCCAAAGTTATTAAATCCCCCTTTGTTGAATTTTTATCATCATCTCTGTTATTCTTTAGAACCACAATAGCTAAAACAATCAACATGGCAAACAATGGTAGGCAATAAGCATTTTATCATTAGCATCACTTTATTTGATATGTGCTTGTTACCTTTCCTACATGGTTGGACTTTTAGTTGGGATTTCCCACAAAGATCTTTATTCATCATAAAAGATTGAGCAGTAAAATTTTGAAAAGGGCCACCATTTGGAATCTCTCCATGTAGCAAATTGAAGGAAAGATTGATGTATTTAAGATAGAGTAATGACTCTAAGGACTTTGGAATCACGCCAGACAAATAATTATGGGAAAGATCTAGGGACTCCATGCTTACCATGCCACTAAGCGATTCAGGAATAAGCCCTTCTAATTTGTTTTTAGCCAAAGATAGGGTTTGCAAAGTTTGCAAGCCACCAATAGTTGTCGGGATGCTTCCTGAAATTTGATTTCTTGACAAGTTCAACAGTATAATTGCCCTCAAGTTTGATACCTCTGGTGAAATTATTCCATTCAATACATTGGAGGATATGTCTAAAACCAGGATATCTTTAAGACTCCAAATAGAAGAGGGTATTTGAGAAACCAGTTTGTTAAAGCTCAAATTCAACTCTTGCAAAGAAGTATTCCCAAGACATTCTGGAACTACTCCTGAAAACATGTTGTTATCAAGATGCAACGCACCTAGACTTTTAAGTTGGCAAAGTTCCTTTATAATGAACCCTTGCAGTTTATTATTGCTAAGACTTAAACGTTGCAGGCTGTGTAATTTGTTAAGTGTATTAGGAATCAACCCACTCAAGTGATTCTCAACCAAATACATGTCCACCAAGTTTGTTAAATTTCCAAGTACATTGGGTATGGCTCCATTAAATTTATTTGAGAACAAACTTAATGCAATGAGTTTAGAAGCATTTGATATGCTGCTTGGAATTTGTCCAGTTAGTTCATTTGCCCCCAACCTTAACTCCTTCAAGTTGGGAAGGCTAATTCCTAAATATGATGGGAGAACACTGGAGAGGGAATTATCACGAAAGCTCAAGATTGTCAATGTTGAAATGTTGAATATGTTGGAAGGGATAGATCCTTTCAAATAATTGTCAGGCAAGTCTAAGACATTAAGTTTATCAAGTTTGCCTATGTCTTTAGGTACAAAACCTGGATAGAAAAAAAAAAGTTGATGGAAACCACGATTTTCATATACAAAGAATATATACACATAAATTTATTTCTATTATTATTTGAAGTCTTTGTAAAATTTTTAAAGAAAACATGTTAGAGAAATCATGAACTACCCATGAGATGCCATGGTCATTGAAGATTTGTTTGAAAATGTAAAGTTTTTTATGTTGTAATTTTTGAATAACTATTTAATAGGGAAACAAATGCATTTGTAAACCAGAAAAGCTAGGAACAATTGAAAAAAATTGATAAAAGAAAATTCAATAGGAAAAGATGGCGGATAAAAGAAAAGAGTTTAACTTGATAGAATATCCAAATGTGTGTATGACATGTGAGCACATTATATATGATGTTGCATTATTTGGTTGAACATGGTATATTGATATGGTATAGAGTACTTAAAAAATTGTTTTCTAACATTTACATATCATGTGTGATCCTATCCTTCTGTCATTTTAGTTTTGCCAATAATTCATGATATGTTTCGATATTTTGGGATTGTAAATTAGTAACTATATTTAAAAACTATGATTAATGAAATAATGAAAAACAAAATCTCTTTTTAAATTCATTTTCTATCAGAGAAAAATGATTAAAAAACAACGAAAATAAAAAATGATTGAAAGGCTATTTTGAGATATGAACCGATTTATTTATAAATTTTTTAAGTTTTAGGAAAATTTATTATATCATGTACCTAAGCTTTTAGAAAAGTTTTAAATAATTCATCTTTATAATGACACTAATTGAGTCACGTGTGGGTCTTAAATGGCCAAACAATTCTAATAAGTAACTCTAGAATTGAGGAGTGACATTTTCAATGTATACGTCAGTAAATGTCCTAAAAACACCCCTCACATAAACATATTGGTTGTTCCTTTTTATTTATTTACAATAATAATTTAGGTTTTGTTTTGTTTTTTTCATCTTTTCCAGTCTTCTAATTACTTTTTAGAATCAATATTTTGTTTACTGTACATTTGTTAATTCCTAAGTTTTAATTTTTTTTAAGAAAATACTAAATATAATTTAAATTTCAATTAAACAATATAGAATTGTTACAAATTATACATATAATAAATAATAAAGAACATAAAATTAAAGTTATGAAGAGATACATAATATCTTTGAAAAAAAAGTATTGGTGCCCATTATGTACGGTTTAAGCTTTTAATGTCTTCGAATAGTATATAATAATTTCACTTATCTATGTTACAAATATCATGAGGCTCCATTGGTTCCTGATCTTCACTTTATTTGTTATTTCACATAAATGAAATGATAAAAACCACAATTTAATTTTATAGAAAAATATTTAAAAAGAAAAGAAAGCACACAAATAAAGTACGTACCTGTAAATGAGTTATCACCCAAATATAATTCTTTTAAAGATGTACAGTTGCTTATTGATTTTTGAATGCTTCCCTCAAATTGATTAGTATCAACATCAAAGACTTCAAGTAAAGGGAATTGATGGCACATTTCTTCTGGCAAATTACCCTTTAAATGATTGCCGCCAACATTAACATATCTCAAAGAGGGCATGTTCCAAAGGAAAGAAGGAATCCCACCTATGCAAAAAATACAGAATATTTGTTTGTTGGTAGCTAGTATGTCTAGGAATTTCCTTAATTCACACACAACCATATAAGTAATACATGAAATTTTGTTAATTAGAGGTTTAAAATAATAGACTATAATTTAACTTTTGTCAGAAATCAATTTAAATGAACAACCAGGTTATCAATTACCAATTGGAAATTAATACTCTTAAAAGATATGCTAAAGAGAGATTATAGAATTAATTTCTCCTATATAAAATGAACAACCAAGTTATTTATGTTTTGCATTAAATCTATTTATTATTTACAAGACTCTAACTATAAAATTTGGCTATGAATTCATCATAGACTGAAAAGGCTAAAATTTTAGTTTTTATTTAAGGAATTTAAATACTTTTAGTTACACATCCTGAAGGTCATATAGTATATATAAAAATAAGATTTTTGTTTTAAAATTAAGAGATGTGTAGATTGAATAGACCTGTAAGAAAATTCTCTAACAGATCTAATTCCTCCAACAAAGTCTCATTACCAATTGATATCAGAATTTCACCTGTTTCAATTTACAAAATCAACAAGATATATCAAAGTAAGTTAATAGTTAAAAGGCTTTGGCATTGATCTTTAATATTATTATGCCACATCAAATATTGATAGGTCATGAAATTTTTTCAGACCAATTTTTTAAAGGGCTCCATGTTATTTTTAATCACCTAAAATTATCTTTTTCTTTCTTTCCCTCTTATTAAGATTTTTTTTTTTTTTTTTTTTACTATGAGCACAATTTGACAAGCTTCTTACAGTTTTTTTTAAATGAATGAAAAAAAAAAATGAAAAGCAAAATCTCTCTTTAAAATTATTTTTCACGGGATAGATTAAAACAAACACACGCAACGTATAATTAGTTCAATCATATAATTAAAAGCCTTACCTTGAAAATTGTTGTTGTCAAAATATAGGAGTAAATAAAAAAATTAGTTTTCATGTTTTTATTCTCGCGTGGTCCCATCAATTCATAATATTATCTCTTTTATTTTGAGGTTATAATCACAATCTATATGTAAGTACCATTTATGAATGAACAATATATGAATGAAATGAAATGAAAAGATTAAAAGAAAAAGAAAAATAAAAATAAAAATAAAAAAAAAATAAAAATCTCATTTCAGTTTTACTGTGGTGGAGATAATTATATAAAAATATTATAGAAAATCATAGAATAGTAGTCTCATGCTTGCTAATATGTACAATATTAATGAAAATAAAAAAAATAAAATCCCATTTTAATTTATTTTTACTATAGAAAAATATTAGAAGAAAAGAAAAGAGTGACGATAAAAAAATAGCAGTCTCATACTTGTAAATAAATTCGGCCTCGAATTACAATTGATTAACATCAACTACTTGTAAAGAAGCTTAATAGACTTTAAAAGAAAAATAAAATGGCTCATAATATTTCATAATATGTTTAATGTAAAATTATAAGACCCAGTTGACTGACTTGTAGAGATTCAAAAAAATAAATAAAGTATTTAATTATTGTATATGATACTAGAGCTATCTAAATGTTGGATTTTGGGCTCTCTTTCCTATGTGGAGAAAAGCCCAATTTGAATTACCCAAATTTTATATATTTCCTATTTTATGAGAAGAAAAGAGGGGGGGGGGGGGGGGGGGGAAGAGTGAGAGAATGATTAAAAAAAGGAAAAGAAAAGTTTCCTAATTTTTGTGAAAAAAAATATTCTCCCAGAGTTTCTTAATTTTGTGGCTGTGTCTCCCTTATTTAAGTGGAGAGAGGGCATATCATTCAATAATGTCTTATGAAATAATGGAATAGAAGTTAAGACAATGATATATATAGTTAAAACTCTTACCTTGTAAGTTGTTGTTCGCAAGATATAGCCACTGGAGTTTGGTCAAATTTCCAATGTCACCTGGTATTTTTCCGCTGTCAAATCTATTATAACCCAATTGTAACTCTACTAATTCTTTGCATTGATGCCAAATGGAGGGTATTTCGCCAGACAAATCATTTCCATCCACATAAAAAATTTCAAGTTTTGGAAGTCCATAACACACATTTTTTGGGAGACTACCAGATAATTGATTTTGTTCAAAAGCAATCTCTTGTAGCACTGAAGTGTTAAATAATGAAGATGGTATAGAACCAGTGAGTTGATTCCCTCCAAGATACAATATCTTCAATTGTGAAAGATCACCAATTTCATTTGGGATGCCTCCTTCAAATATTAAGGGGGTGGGAAAGAAAATAATGTCAATAACAATTTGTTACGTGTCACAAGTTATTAGGTACATGAGATAAATTAATATTTTGTAGAAACACACAAGACTTGCACATTTTTTTAAGACATGACACAAATATTGGTAAATGATAAAACACAATAAAAGGTATAGCCCTTTTAATTCAGGTGGGCTAATAACCATAGATTAAATCAACTGGTTGTGTTTGGTGGAGAAATTTTGATATGATTAAATTTAAGAGACAAATTGAAATCAAATTGGGCCTTCCTTTTCATCATTCTTATCAAAACACATGTTTCTTGGGATACTCCTAGAAAAAATCTTTTTGTTGACTCTACAAACTTTTTTAAAATAATAATTACTAACAAATAACGAAATTAAAATATAAAGTAGACTGTACAAATCAAAATTAAACGTTTGGGACATGTTGGTTGTAAAGTTTATTCAATATGAAAAAAGACAATACAAGTTTTTTATATTTATTATCTTAGTAATCCAATGACATGATCATGTATCATATTTTTAAAATATTATCAATTAACTATAAATCCATATGAAATTAATAGGACAAATATCCATGTGTGATTGGAGAATTTCACATAATAGATATAACGAACTTGAGTTAAGTATTTTTCCTTTGAAAAGCCCTTCAAAAAAAAGTTCTTAGTGATAGAATTAAACCTTTATTTTCAAAGACTGATGATAAGCCTTTAGATCCACTTGGACTAACTAATATTATAACAATAATTTTTCTCACATTGTGTGACTACATAATTTGTTTTTAAAAAAATTTTATGATTTTTTCCCTTTGAAAAAGAGTAGAAAAAATATGACAAAAAATAATGAAGAAAATTCATAAAAGTTCCAAAAATAAATAAATAAAAAACAATCAAGACAAATTCATATTCCTTGAGGATAAGATCATTTTAACCAATTACACTTGTTTAGAACAAAGAAAAATGTCAACATTGAAAATAGTCCAAAACATACCTGACAAATTGTTATAAGACAAACTTAATAACTCAAGCGAAAATAAGTTAGCAATGGTCTGGGGAATGAATCCTGAAAGTTTGTTTTCGGAAAGTTGTAAAATCTTCAATCGTTGAAGTTTGTCCACCTCTAACGGAATGGTTCCTTCAATAAAATTAAATTTCAAATCTAAAGTCTCCAACCTTGATAGATTGAATAGAGATAGTGGAATAACTCCAGTAAGACTATTATTTTGAAGATCTAGATTCTGAAGTGAAGTTAAATATCCCATCCATGCTAGAACTTGCCCATCAAAGTCATTGTAGCTCAAGTTGAATAGTTTCAATCTATGCAATCGAACCAACTCTTCTGGTATTTGACCATAAAAATTGTTGTCACTGAGATCAAGTTCAGCAAGGAATGAGAGATTTCCTAGTTGTGGAGATAAGGAGCCCTTAAGACCCATGTCATGAAGATTCAAGGATTGGACCCTTCCATGACGAGTATTGCATGTGACACCAATCCAATTGCATGGAGAAGAAGAGATAGACCAATGAGCTAAGAAATCATATGGATCTGAAGTGATAAAAGATTTAAGGGCAAGAAGTGCAGATTTATCAGTACTGATGTTTGTATCAGTCCAAGCTAAGGAGGCCATGAAGCAATGAAGTAAGAGCAGAAAAACAAAGGAAGAAGGCTTTCCCATGATGAGCATGCAGACTTATCAGAATTTCAAATCTTCAACCTCGAGCAATTAACACACGTCGTTTTATATTTCTCCGGTTCCAAAATATTTTTTTGCTGCATTATTTTATTAATGGTCAAGTATGGCGGCGAATGATAAGAAGCTTGTCCCTTGACTTGATTACGTGTTGAAAAATTTCACTTTCGCGCGGACCACATTTTCATTTATGGTCGGGTCTTGTAGGCCATCAAGAGCAAACAGTACAAGGACATTTTCAGAGCTTTCTACCATAAACAATAACAAAACACACACACAGAGACATATAAACAATATATATGTTTCAAATCGATATGATATATTTTTTTTAGAGCAGTTTGATTTAAGTGACATCTGACCCTTTCTTAAATCTTGGTTTTAGTAGGAGGTCCCATAAATATATAATAGGTACACCGTACCCGAGTCCCTTTTCTTCCAATGATGGTAAAATAATAATAATAATAATAAAACTAAGGTTAATAAAACTACGGGAAAATTAAATTGATAATTTCATATTTAAATTGATAATTTCAAATTTAAATATTTTTCTAAACATGAACTTGTTAAGATGAAGATGGTCATGTTGAGTAAGTCTGAATTCGTTGCCCAATACTAAATGGCATATGCAGGGTGCAGCCAACCAAAAAATGATTTGACCAAACTAGGGGGCTAATAATGTAAACGTGTTAAAACTTATAGTAATGGTCTACGTTCTCATAAAAGAAAAATTAAAAAAGGATACAATGTAAATTTGTTCTAAAAATTTTCGCTAAGGAATATTAATATTACTTCAGAAGATTTCTTAAGTTTAATATTTATCCCGAAAGTATTAAAATAAAGCGATATAATCCATTTTCATTAAAATAAAGTGATATAATCCATTTTCATTAAAAATGTCCTTGTACTGTTTGCTCTGAGGGTGTGAAAATACATTTGTGTTTTGGTCAAAGAAGTGTCCAATAACAAGTGTTTTTTTGAAGTGTAAGAGTGACTATGTTAAGTTTGATTTTTTTCCCCTGCCTGGACAATGTCGTAACTTTCAAAGATGCGAAAATACACATATATTTTGACAAAAAAGAGTTTCCGATATCAAATGATTTTTTTATGTGTAAAAATACTGTTAGACTATTAGTTTTATTTATTATTTTTTTTTTTTTTGCTGAATGGATGATGACGTAGCTTTCTTTTGTTTCTTTTCTTTGTTTGAATTTTTTTATTAACAATATTTATTATTATTATTATAATATAATATAATTAATATAAATAGAATATAATTATATAATTAATTTTTATTTCTTTTTCATTTTTGAAATATTGAAAATTGAATATAAATTTTGATTTCTAATTTATTTATATTTCTAATTTATATATTTAATATATCTATATTGAATTTGATAAATTTAGAAATATATTTATAAAATATATTTATAATTTTTAAATTTATAAAATTTAAAATTGAAAGATGAAAAATGGGTAATAAGAATATTTCAAAATCAAGTATAAGCAAGGAAAACACAGAAAAAAATAAAATAAAAGATATAGTTTAAATAAATAAATAAACTAAAGATATTAAGCATAAAAAGAAAGAACTTTAAGATAACTGTATTTTTCATTTTTGTGAATTCAATTAAAAAAAAGATCAAATTAGGTTAATATTAGTACGGAAAAAATATTAGGATTCAATTTCTATTTTAAGTTGTTATTGTTGTTGTTGTTGTTATTATTATTATTATAATAATAATGATTTTTATTTAATTAATTGTATTTTTTATTTTTTTGAATTCAATTAAAAAAATCAAGTTAATTTAATATTATTAAGTATTTAGATTCAATTTAGATTGTAAGTTTATATTATTATTATTATTATTATTATTAAAATAATAATGAATTTTTATTTAACTAATATTAAATTTTTTTATTTAATTAATATTAGTAAGTTAATAAGAAATCAAAATAAAAAAAAAAAAAAAAAACTTGGTATTGAACACTCTTTTGACCAAACCACGTATGTATTTTTACACATTTAAAAGTCAAACTTAACAATCAAACAGTATTTTTACATCTAATTTGTAATCATATAGTCACTTTTACACGTCAAAAAAGCACTTGTTGTTGGGATCTCCTTGAGGTAAAACCATGTACATTTTTACACCTTAACCCTTTTTTAAAATAAAGCTTGCGTGGATGCATTGTTCCTTCAATTATAAATGCATTTCGTTTTTTGTTATTGGTGAGATAGTTATTCCTTTCTGGACATTTATAGTTTTGTGGATATTAGAGTTAGGCTTGGCTCGATGTGCTAAGAAAGACCCTGAGCTCTAATCGCATCAAATGTGAAGTCTCATATCTACAGGGTGGGGTGTAATGGATTGACAAGAGCTCTTAAGACTTGGACTTATCCCTCAGGTCCAAGGTTCGAGCTCTTGGGAGGCGCTCTTGGGAATTTATTTCCAAGGGACAAATTCCCAAGAGGGGGGAACAATACCTGCTCACTGTGGTGAGCCGGCCATAACCCACGCTGCGGTGTGGGGGGCCGTTTCTTATAATGAACCTTGATTTAAATGCGGTTGAGCGATCTTCTTCGGGATTCGTAAAGTTTTTTTTTTTTAATTCCATTATGTGTACAGATCCCAACAGTGGCATCAGAGCCAGATCAACAGAGCGTTTAAATTGGGTTTTCTATATGCGTGTATATGTGATGTATATGTTTAAACCGAATGCTGTAAGCATATAAATTGATAATTCACATTAGGGTTTCTATGAATAGCTAGTCCGTTATTGCGGCCATTTCTGAATTGTTTAGAATGGTAGATGATCACGCTGAATCATTGATGACATTCGCGCATAGGTTGTATTCTGAAATGTTCGGAATGAACGATCATGCTCGGATTTAATCTAAGATAAATTAAATCTATAAGCTTATAATTTGAATTAAAAAAATATATTAGATTAGATATGTTTGACAGATTTAATTAATATATTATTTTAATTTTATACCATATTATATGATATTATAATATAATATAAATTCGAAAGTAATAATGATATTATTTATAGATAATAATATTATTATATTTAATATTTAATTTATTTGATAAATTAAATAACTATAATAAATTGAGATATTGTATCTCAAATTTGATTTTCGAGATATAGTATCTCAGATTTAATTAAATTGAGATATAATACCTCAGATTTAATTGAATAGAAAGATATCATATCATAGATTTAATTTATCAAGATAAATTAAATCAATAAGCTTATAATTCGAATTAAACAAATATATTAGATTAGATCTGTTGGATAGATTTAATTAATATATTATTTTAATTTTATACCATATTATATGATATTATAATATAATATAAATTCGAAAGTAATAATGATATTATTTATAGATAATAATATTATTATATATAGTATTTAATTTATTTGATAAATTAAATAACTATAATAAATTAAGATATTGTATCTCAAATTTGATTTTCAAATAAAGATATAGTATCTCAGATTTAATTAAATTGAGATATAATATCTCAGATTTAATTGAATAGAAAGATATCATATTTTAGATTTAATTTATCAAGATAAATTAAATCTATAAGCTTATAATTCAAATTAAATAAATATATTAGATTAGATTTGTTGGACATATTTAATTAATATATATTATTTTAATTCATATTCGAATTTCAAAATTAATTGGATTAATTTTGAATATTTTAATACGGCTCATTAGGGTTTTAGAAACTCTATAACAGATATTAATCTAGTTGTATTATAAAACGGATAAATAAGAAAGCCGTGACTAGCTGTTTGTAGCGTGAAAATTTAAATTATGATATTATATTATATATATTATCTAATATACTATATATTAGATGATTTTAATCATTAATAATATTTTATTTCGTAATTGTATGAATTCATATCTGTTGTAATTTGCCTTTCAAATGTTGTTTGGGTATGGTGAATAACATGGCTCATAGAGTTTTGCAAGTGTTGTAAATTTAAATATGGCTTGCGAGCCACGCCTCTCTCTGAATATTTTTGATGTATATTCTTTTCTTATCTTACTCCCCTCGTATGTGAAACGAGGTTTCTCCTTATATATTTTCTTTTATTATTTAGAAAAGTCCTCCCATTGGCTTGAGAGGATTTAAGGTTAGATGAGCCATGTTGTGTCACAGTTTTAATTTATAATTTTAATTATGTTTTGATTAGATCACTCATAATTAATTTAGAATTTTAATTATGTTTTGATTACATCACTCATAATTAAATTCTGAGTTTTAATTATGTTTTGATTAGATCACTCATAATTAATTTAGAATTTTAATTATGTTTTGATTAGATCACTCATAATTAATTTAGAGTTTTAATTATGGTTTGATTAGATCACTCATAATTAATTTAGAGTTTTAATTATGATTTGATTAGATCACTCATAATTAATTTAGAGTTTTAATTATGATTTAATTAGATTACTTCTGATTAATTTAGAGATTATATGAGATACAATAGTGATTGCATTCATATAAGTTGAATTAATAGGATTAATTAGATAATACCCTCTAAATAAAATCTTAAGTCATAATGCCATCAATAAATGAATACTTGTCAAAACCTAGATCACCAATTTGTATGTTACACCAAAGTAGATGCATTTGAGTTATCTTGGTGAGACAAGAGTGAGTAACGGTGATACTCAACATTCATTATTGTGTTGACTTAATTGAGATTATCAAAACAGTTTTGGATCTCAAGGCATTAAATGGGATTAAACGTGCCGGTCATATGATGATCAAATCCCATAAAGATCTAAGAGTTACATGTGATATAATTGGCAAAGGGGTTGCCTACCTAAATAACGTAATTTTAAGTGTTCTGCCAAAGCAGACTTAAAATTAAGCTAAATATGGATCTTAGCCCACTAATTATAATGAGGGTTGTTAATTCAGTGGGAGATTATTAATTAACTTTACATATTTTTTATTTGTAGAATCATGTCGACTAGTAACACCGCAACACTATCACTGCAATCAGTCCTTGAGAAGGAAAAATTTAATTGGACAAACTTTCTTGATTGGTTCAGGAACTTGAGAATTGTTCTCAAGCAGGAAAGAAAGGCTTATGTCCTCGACCAACCCATTCCTGAGGATCCTGCAACCAATGCTCCAAGAGCTCAAAAAGATGCTTACACGAAGCATCAGAATGACTTTGTGGATGTAGGATACTTGATGCTTGCCACCATAGTTCCAGAACTCCAAAAGGTTTTGGAACATATGGAGGCTCTTGAGATGATTGTACATCTCAAGGAAATGTTTCAGCAACAGGCAAGGCAAGAGAGGTATGAGACCACTAAGGCCTTATATTCCTGCAAGATGGCTGAAGGTGCATCAGTTAGCTCTCATGTTTGATCACCTTGAAAGGCTTGGATTTCCCATAAGCCAGGAGTTAGCTATAGATATGATCTTGAACTCACTACCAGAAAGTTATGACCAATTTGTCATGAACTACAACATGAACAACATGGAAAAATCCATTTCTGAACTGCATGGGATGCTCAAAATAGTCGAGCAGAGCATTAAGAAGAAGCCCAACTCTGTTTTGATGGTTCAGAAAGGAAAGGGTATGAAAAAGAAAGGCAAGCGCAAAAGAAAGGGTAAAGGCTCAACTGGTGAGACCAATGAGTCAAACACGCCTGAATCTAAGTTTGCAGCCAAGAAGGCAAAGCCTTTGAAGGACAGGGTCTGCTTCTTCTGCAATGAACTTGGTCATTGGAAGAGGAATCACAAACTCTACCTTGAAGATTTGAAAAAGAACAAAAAGGATGGCGAGGATATCGCTTCAGGTATCTATGTCATAGATATTCACTTTTCCACTTCCTTTACATAGGTATTAGATACTGCATGTGGATCTCACATTTGTACAAATGTGCAGGGTCTTAAGGACAGTAGAAAATTGAAGAAGGTCGAAGTTGACCTACGAGTTGGAAACCGAGCAAGACTTGCTGATTTAGCCGTAGGCACTTATGAATTAGTTTTGCCCAATGGGCTTTTGTTAATTTTAAACAATTGCTTTTAAGTTCCTGCTTTGAGTAGTAACATTGTTTCACTTTCTTATTTAGATAAGGAAGATTATACTTCAATTACTAGAAACCGTAAATGTTCAATTTATCGTGTAATGACATTTTCTATGCTGATGGTGATTTGCATACTAGTCATTATGTACTTAATTTAGAATTTCCTAATAATGGACGAATCTATGACATAACTACTAAAATGTTCAAGTCAAGTGATTTGAATTCGACCTATTTATGGCATTATCGTCTAGACCATATAAATGAGAAATGCATTTCGAAACTCCATCAAGATGGATTTCTTGATTCATTTGATTTTGAATCATTTGATACATGTGAGTCTTGTTTATTAGGAAAGATAATAAAGGCACCTTTTACTGAACATAGTGAGAGGACCACGGATTTATTGGGCCTCATACATACTGATGTGTGTGGACTAATGAATATATCTACCAGAGGAGGTCATTTGTACTTCATAACATTTATAGATGATTTCAGTAGATATGGGTATATCTATCTAATGAAACATAAATCTGAATCTTTTGAAATGTTCAAAATATTCCAAAATGAAGTGAAAGATCAACTTGGCAAAACAATTAAAGCACTTCGATCTGATCGGGGTGGTGAATATTTGAGCCAAGAGTTCATTAACCATCTTAGGTGTTGTGGGATCATCTCACAACTTACTCCTCTAGGAACCCCTCAATGGAATGGTGTTTCTGAACGGAGGAATCGAACTCTATTAGATATGGTTAGATCTATGATGAGTTAAACATATCTTTCGCAGTCCTTTTGGGGCCATGCTCTAGAAACACCCGTGTTCACACTAAATCGTGTTCCATCAAAGGCAGTTGAAAAGACACCATATGAGATATGGACTAGGAAGAAACCTAGTTTGTCATTTCTTAAGATTTGGGGGTGTGAGGTTTATGTTAAACAACAAACCTCTGATAAATTATTATCTAGATCCTCAAAATGCCTTTTTGTGGGGTATCCTAACGAAACTAAGGTATATTATGTCTACAATCCCACGGATCACAAAGTGTTTGTTATCTGCAATGGTATCTTTTTGGAAAATGAGTTTATCTCTAAAAGAACCAGTGGGAGTAAGGTGAACATTGAAGAAGTTCGAGAGACACAAGACAATGTAGAACTACAGATGGAAAATGGAGAAGACTCACAAAAAGTTGTTGAGCCTACTCAAGTAACACAAGGCCCACAAAGGTCCGATAAAACATGACAAAAGCCTTAGAGATATGTACTTTTGACTACTAGAAGTCGTGATATCTTGCTCATTGAGCAGAATGAGCCAACTACTTATTGATAAGCCATAGTGGGACCAAACTCTGAAAGATAGCTAGATGCCATGAAGTCTGAAATGCAATCCATGTACGACAATAAGGTATGGACCTTAGTCAATCCACCTGAAAGTGTAAAAACCATTGGGTGCAAGTGGGTTTTCAAAGAGAAAACTGACATAGATGGCAAAGTAAATGTCTTCAAGGCACGGCTGGTTGCAAAAGGACTCACTCAAACTCATGGTGTGGACTATGATGGAACCTTTCCCCAAGTTGCAATGGCCAAATCAATTAGAATCCTTCTTGCCATTGCATCATATTATGACTATGAGATATGGCAGATGGACCTCAATACAGCCTTCCTTAACGGAAACCTGCTTGAGGATGTGTACATGACACAACTTGAGGTTTTTGTGCGTCCAGAGGACTCTGGTAAAGTTTGCAAGCTTTAAAGATCCATTTATGCATTGAAGCAAGCCTCTAGGAGTTGGAATCATCATTTTGATGAAGTAGTCAAAGAGTTTGGATTCATTCAAAATATAGATAAACCTTGTGTTTACAAGAAGGTTAGTGGGAGCACAGTTGTATTTCTGGTGCTTTATGTTGATGACATCTTACTCATTGGGAATGATATTCCTACCTTGCAGAGTGTCAAGTCTTTGTTAGGAAAGTCTTTCTCAATGAAAGATTTAGGCGAAGCCACTTACATCCTTGGGATTGAATCTATAGAGATAGATTCAAGAGGTTAATAGGCCTAAGTCAAAGCACTTCCATAGACAAGATACTGCATAGATTCAGTATGCAGAATTCTAAAAGAGGTTACATGTTTATGTCTCATGGCATTCATCTCAACAAGGATCTGTGTCCTAGTACACAAGATCAAAGAGACCTCATGAGTAAGATTCCATATGTCTCTGCCATTGGATCTATCATGTATGTCATGTTATGTACTCGACCAGATATGTCATTTTCCTTGAGTATGACCAGTAGATATCAACAAGATCCAGGTGAGGGTCACTGAATTGCTGTCAAGAATATCCTGAAGTACTTAAGAATGACTAAGGATGTATTTTTGGTATATGGTGGCTTGGAGAATGAGCTCTGTGTGACTGGTTACATAGATGCGAGTTTCCAAACTGACCTAGATGATCTAAGATCATAGTCAGGATATGTATTCCTATTAAATAGTGGTGCGATAAGCTGGAAGAGCTCAAAGCAGAACACTGTAGTTGATTTTACAACAAAAGCTGAGTATATAGCAGTGTCAGATGCAGTTAAGGAAGTCGTTTGGATTAGAAATTTTGTTACCGAACTAAGGGTGGTTCCTACTATCTCAAATCCAATAGACATGTTATGCGACAACAACGGGGCTATTGTGCAGTCCAAGGAGCCTAGGTCACATCAAAGGACCAAGCATATACTCAAGTGCTTTCATTTTATCAGAGAAATCAATGATAGAAGTGAAATAAAGATATGCAAAGTACTAGGAGAAGATAATGTTGCTGATCTTCTTACTAAGCCGCTTGCACAATCAAAATATGAGCGTCATGTTAAGACAATGAGAATTAGAGTAATTAATGATTGCACCTAGTGCAAGTGGGATTCTATTGGAAAGGCAAAGTCATTGTACTTTAGACATTTATGTTATTTAAAATATTCTCTTTTAGTTATCATTTTATTTGCATGTTTATATTGATAACTATATCCCTGGATATATCTTACAGATTATCCTAAATGTCCCTGGTCGGTCTTCTAAGCGGGAGCAAAGATGAGATAAGACCAGTATGACTTTGATGAGGTATGGAGATACGAATCAAAGTCATGGGCACTTGTAAGAGTACAAGGTGCTGGACCGACCCACTATGAGAAAACTGCATGGATTTAGTCATAAGCTTATCTCATGTATAACTATGTCACAACGCCCTATGACCTGAGATCATCATGGATTCCTACATGATGAGTCATTGATCTTTGACCTAGTCAAAAGTTACCTTTGATCGAGTGATGATAAAGGCTTGGATCGAGATCAATGGTTTTCATGCAGAGGAATGTGAGTGGTGAAGATGGAATTTGTCCCTTTGTAGAGACATAATACTGAGCTCCTCGATGAGTGAGTCTAAGAAACGTATGACCATACTACAGTGGAAATGAGTTTCCATTTCAATTATTACACCACTCAAGAATCAAGAAAGCAATGGTCAAGAAAAGGAAGTTGACATTATCCATGTCTCATCCTTGGCCAAATTATTGCATGACAAAAGGGACGTGACATGGTTGTACGATAGGTTGTATTGTATCATCGATCCCCATATGAATTGGGTAGTCGCAATGTCTTGCTAGAGGCCGCTTGCAACTTGTGGGCTAGTACAGTATTGGCCTACTGCCAATCTCATGTGGGCCTACAAGGTCGCACATAAGAATAGCCCAACATGAGCAATAATGTCCAAATTCATTGAATCTTAGATATGTCTAAGAATCAATGAATACGTTTTATCTAGGGAGTATATATATATATGATTGCACCTAGTGCAAATGGGAGTCTGTTGGAAATTATGCCCTAAGGTTAATCATTATACAACTAAAACTAATTGAGATATCGTATCTCGTATTTAATTTATGAAGATAAATCAATCATTTAATTAAATAGAGATATTGTATCTTAGATTTAAATTTTGAATTAAATATATCATATATTTGATTTAATTTAAATTGAGATATAGTATCTTAGTTTTAATTTATATATATATATATATATATATATATATATATATATATATTCTCAGATTTAATTTATAGAGATAAATTAAATTAGAAGGCTTTTAATTCGGATTAAATAAATAGATTAGATTAGATCTATCTGATAGATTTAATTAATATATTATTTAATCCAAATTCAAAATCTTGAATATTTTAATACGACCCAATTAGGGTTTTAGAAACTCTATAAAAGGACATTGATCTAGTTGTATTAAAGAAGAGAGAATAGCCGCAAAAGAAAACCCTAGCGAAAAGAAAAGGTGTAAGATGCAAAAAGTAAGAAGGCACTAGCACGTTAACGTTCGTGTTGAAAAGCTGTTTGGTGTAGATACCGGTAGAGGAAGGCGATTCGAAGAGTCAACTTCTGCTGATTGAGAAGGTAGCCCACCAGTTCAAATAGAATGAGACGCACACCAGCCTTTTGAAAGGTATGATTTCTTATAATGAACCTTGATTTAAATGCGGTTGAGCGATCCTCTTCGGGATTCGTTAAGTTTTTTTTTTTTTAAATTCCGCTGTGTGTACAGATTCCAACATCTTTTTCCCTTGAGTAACTACAATTTTATCTTTGTTGAATTGTTTCATTTATGGTCACTCTCATAGGCCCTACATAGAGAGAGTACTTCCAAAACAACGTTACTAGTTGGAAGAAACTTGCATGCATATGTTGTCGTTACCCTTCACACATACATGAAAGGAGTTGCTTTTAATTAAGAGTGCTAACATTTTAATTAGTTTTAATATAGTAAATGTTATCGTTTGGCCGTATGCTTGTACGTGTAGTTTATAAGTTTGTTATTAATAAAAGGAGTTGTTTCTACCAATGCCATTACCTCCATCCAAGATTATTATAACCATTTTTACAGTTTTATTTTCATACCTCTCCTGTCCCTTATTGTAAGCTTCAAATAACCAATTTGCAATGATTAAAAAAATAGTTCAAATTAGTTTAAAATAATAAATGTGTATTTTTTCCAACTATACATTTATTTGTAAAGACGCTAAGTGAGAAAGAATGTAATATCTCAGCACTTCATGTAAGAAATGTCTCATGTTGCTGTGATAAATGTATATGATTTAATAATTAATAAAGGGGCTAAAAGACTATTGGTAAATGACTTTTGGGAAGAGGCTTCTTGACTGCTTGATGGGAGCAGTTATATCCCTAGGATGTACATGTCTTTTGGATAGGGATGCACATGTCTTTTGGATACAAAAGTTATTTAAAGGATAGAAACTTGTCCATTCACTCTCTGACCATAAGAGACGCATCTAGTTTTCTATCAAGAAGAGAGAGCGTGAAATGAAGGGTAAAGAGAATGATAAAGGTTTCAATTATCGTGTTGCAAGTTACATATTATGAAGTATCGACTCTGCAATTATGGATAAAGGTTAGTGCATCTTGACTAAAAATATTATAGTATTGTGAAAATCATGAGTTCTTAAGATCCTTGTTTATGTTCTTATTATTTGATGTTTGAGCATGAAATTATAGAAAAACTTACATATGGTATCAAAGCTTTTGGTTTTAGAATTTATGGTTTTCCAATTATAAATCTTATATTGATACATAAATGATACTTTTGAATTTATTCTCGAATGAATTTGTTAATCTTCAAAAGTGTGTGAAATGAATTTCAAACAATTAATATTGGTTTGTTGAATCAAAAGTACACATATTATTGTGTTGTGTGAGATTCTAGTTTGAAATAGAAATGCATATGACTGCATTTATTTTTTTGCTTTATGAATTATTTAGAGTTTACTATGTGCCAAATGAAAGTATTTAGATAAAGGCTAGATTTTAAATTGGGTCATGAGAAAATAGTGGTTTTAGGTCACAAAATAGGTTTCATTGAATAAATATTGAAAAGATAAAGAGATAGGCACCAAGAATGTGAAAAATCGATGTCAAGAATATCAATTATGGAGGAAATAAGAGTCAGGTCTGAAGGATTGACCTACAAATTCGGACGAGTCAGTGCAACCCAGCTGGAGGTTGAAGAAGATCTAAAAGGCATGTTGTTTTAGTTTAAACGGTGTCTTTCTCCCCTGTGACGGTTTGTTTTTAAATATATATAAGAAATAAATAAAGGAAAGCAAAGTGAGAGTGTGGCTCAACGGGTAGAACGTTAGGCTTTAGGGTGTGACACATCCGTACGTCATGGGTTCGAATCCGCTAGGGTGCTTTTTGTACAGCACGTTTGTTTTTATAAAAAAAAATACAAGGAAAGCGCCTGGGAGGAATCAAATAGGGGACATGATAGTTCAAGAGCGGATGCCTTAATCGCTGAGCTACTGGCACCTCTTTAGTGAGGCATGGGCCGAATATATTTTAAAGTATATTTAGCGTGGAGCTTTTTTGTTGGACTGGACCAGAATTGCTTGGGTTACCCGAAATTATTAAGAAAAAGGGAGAACAAGGAATGTTTTATGCTTAATAATTTTGGGCCGAAGTTGATTTAAAAAAATAAAATAAAATCTGTTCGGGTTGAATAGTTTTTGGCCTGTACGTTTTTTTAAAACTATTTTCTATTAGGCTGCACGTTTTCTTTTATGAAATTATGAAAGAAAAAAACGTTGGGTTCTAATTTTGGGTTGTTGCTAGATATTTTTTTTAAAAAAATTGTTTTTCCCTTTTCTTTTTATTTTGGGCCAAATTTAGGCTATACTTTGGATCATTTAGTTACCTATTATTGATGACTTAGAAAAGGAACAATTTTTTTTTTATTAATAGCCTATTATTATTGTTAAAGCGTCTATATATGGATCCAAAATATAAATTACTTAAATGTTGTGAATATCAATTGTATATTAAACATTTAAGTTTTGGAATTAATTATGGTGGATTTGTTAGTCATTAAAGTGGCCAAATTTTTATGAATTATTTTAATTCCAATTATTATTGTGATATTTCAAATTTCCCATAACTTTGATGCTATAAATTATGTTTATGTTGTGGGTGAATTAAAAGTTTGTTATTATAAGACAGTTATGAATCAACCCAAAGGTTGATTATTTGTCTTTATAATAATTAAACATAAATGTTGGTATTGTTCATATACTTATAGTTTTATTTAGACATCCAAAGATGATAAATATTTCTAGTTGGGATATGCATCAAGCTAAATTATATGAAATCTTTATAGCATCATTATGGTTGAATGTTGTATATTAGTGAGTCCCCAAAGGTGAACATTGATATTCATTGAATGAATTATGTCTGAATTTTTGAAGCATGTTAGTATGTGATATGTATGACTCAAAGCATTAATGTTAAATTGTTGTTCCTCATGTTATTGAACTGCTTAATAATAATGGAGAACAAGAAATGAATGATATCACTACTCATGATGAGATTATTGTTAATGAATTGAATGAGCTCATTGCAGAAGAGTCATAACAAATAGCATTAAAAGGATCTCGAAGGAAAAAGAGATCTGCTATTTCTAATAATTATGTGATACATTTACAAGAGTCTGAATTCGACTTGAGTATTTAGGATGATCCAGTTACTTTTTCACAAGCCATGAATAGTGAAAATGGTTAGATGCCATGAAAGATGAGTTGAAATCTATGGAACAGAATGATGTTTGGAACCTTATTGAGTTACCAGAAGGATGTAAGAGAATTGGTTGTAAGTGGGCCTTTAAGACCAAACGTGATTCTCATGGTAACTTGGAACGTTATAAGGCTAAACCAGTTGCAAAGGGATTTACTCATAAAGATGGCATTAACCATAAAGAAACTTTTTCACCAATTTCTAAGAATGATTCTCTAAGAATCATTATGGCATTAGTGGCTCATTATGATTTAGAGTTACACTAGATAGATGTGAAAATTGCCTAAGAAAAGGAAAGGAGCACTTGATGTGCAAATTAAAGAAATCAATATACGGACTTAAACAAGCTTTAAAACAATGGTACCTTAAGTTCAATGATACTATTGTTTTCTTTGGATTTAAAGAAAACACTATTGATTGGTTATATATCTGAAGGTCAGTGGGAGCAAGTTTGTATTGCTGGTTTTGTATGTTGATGATATCTTGCTTGCAACTAATGATCTTGGTCTTTTAAATGAGACTTGGAAGTTTCTCTATAGTATCTTTGAAACGAAAAGAAATGGAAGCAATTCCATATGCATCACTAGTTGGGAGTTTAACGTATGCTCAGACTTGTATGATACCAAATATTGGTTTTGCAATGTTGGAAAGCTGCAAAGAAAGTTTTGAGATACTTGCAAGGAACTAAAGGTTACATACTTACTAATAGAAGGTCTAACAACCTTGAAGCGATTGGATAAGCAATCAGTAATTGCTGCATCCATTATAGAATATGAATTCATGCATGCTTTGAGGCCATGGTTCAAGCTAAATGGCTATGGAATGTTATTTCAAGGCTTGGGTTAGTTGACAGTATAGCCAAGCTGTTGAAAATTTATTGTGATAATTCCGTAGCAGTCTTCTTTTATAAAACAACAAGTATTCTAAATGTGCTAAGCAAATGGAATAGAAATATTTTGTCATTAAAGAAGAGGTTCAGAAACATAGAGTGTCAATATAACATGTTAGCACCAATATTATGATAATTGATCCCTTAACAAAGGGATTACCACCCAAGACATTCACCGGTGATATGTATAGTATGGGTATTATATTTACTAAAGAATGTTAAAAGTATTGTTATCTATTGGTCATTGACACTTTGAGCTCATTAGTATATATGTGTTTATGAGATTCTCTTGTTTTCAACTTTATATATGCATGCATAAATGATGTTGTTAGAAAATAGGATTTGTCTACTATGAAGACATTGTTGATGGACATTAAAGTTACTTCCATTAAAGTGTCATGCTAAGGAGAAAGACTAATAAAGTAGTACATGGAAGGGACTATATTGATATACTAATGCACAACAACCATGACTCGTATTAGTTTTATCCTTAACCATGACTTATGGTGGAACCAATATATATGAAATCTTTTAGCCAAGATTATGCGCAAAATTATTGTTATTTTGTTAAATCATGAAATGACATATATCACATGAGCCAAGTGGGAGAATATAAGAAATGTCTCATGTGGCTATGATAAATGTATATGATTTAATAATTAATGAAGGGGCTAAATGACTATTGGTAAATGACTTTTGGGAAGAGGCTTCTTGACTGCTTGATGGGAGCAGTTATATCCCTAGGATGTACATGTCTTTTAGATAGGGATGCACATGTCTTTTGGATACAAAAGTTATTTAAAGGATAGAAACTTGTCCATTCACTCTCTGACCATAAGAGACGCATCTAGTTTTCTATCAAGAAGAGAGAGCGTGAAATGAAGGGTGAAGAGAATGATAAAGGTTTCAATTATCGTGTTGCAAGTTACATATTATGAAGTATCAACTCCACAATTATGGATAAAGGTTAGTGCATCTTGACTAAAAATATTATAGTATTGTGAAAATCATGAGTTCTTAAGATCCTTGTTCATGTTCTTATTCTTTGATGTTTGAGCATGAAATTATAGAAAAACTTACACTTCATTCTTAATATTGTCCGCTTTGGGGTCCTATCATCCCTCACAATTTTAAAATGCATTGAGTAGGGAGGTATACAGACTTTCATAAGGCATCTTTTATTCTGCTCCCTAGCTGATGTGAGATATAACACTCCACCTACCTTTGGGCCTAGCGTTCTCACTAGTACATCAACTTACATTGACTCGAGATTGATTCTAATACCAATTGTAACATCCAAATGTCTCGCTCTTGATATTGTCCACTTCGGGACTCTAGCTCATCGCCTCTCATGGTTTTAAAATGCGTTGAAAGGGGATGAGACTAGGGCTGGAAACAGGCCAGGCTTGACCCTTAACAGGCTAGGCCTGTTTTACAACATAGTGGCCTGAGCCTAACTGTGGCCTATTACAGGCCAATTTTTCGGCCTGAGCCTGGCTTGTTACAAGCCTGGCCTAGCCTGTGGCCTGTTAAGAGGCCTACTTTTTTTTTTAGTTTTTTAATTTTTTTATATTATTATTATTATTAATTTAATAGCTAACAAGCCACTTTTTTTTTTTTTAAAAAAATAATTTTCTTTAATTTTTTATATTATTATTATAATAATAATTATTATTATTTATTTAATTAAGCTAACAGACCATAGAAAAAAATAGACCTACTTTAAACAAGCTAAAAACAAGCTAACATTACAAAAATTAATACTAATAATATAAACAAGCAGGCTTGACAAGCTTAAAAGGCCTCTTACCAAGCCTGGCCATGGTCTGTTAAGCGAAAACAGACCTTATAAGAGGCCTTGGCCTGTCATTTTAGCCTAACAGGTCAGGCCTGATCATGCTTTTAACAGGCCAGGCCACAGGCCCCTGGCCTATTTCCACCCCTGGATGAAATGTTACAATTGATATTAGAGTTAGGTTTGAGTCGATATAGGCTAAGGTACCAGCCAGAACATTGGACCCAAAAATGGGCAGAATGTTATATCTCACATCAGCTAGCTAGGGAGGGAAACAAGAGATACATTATAAGGGGTTTGGATAACTCCCCCTTTCATCGTATTTTAAGGTTGTGAGGGGCGACAGGCCCTAAAACGTGTTGGACCTGGCTATCACCCAAGAGGGGGGTGAATTGGGTGTTTGATATACTTTAAGAACTTTAAAAACTTTTCGCAACTTATAAATTGACAATTAAATTTTCAAAGATAAGAGCATATACTGGAAATGTAAAAGATAAGGGAAGAGAGTATGCAAACTGTGATTTATCCTGGTTCGGTCCAATCTTTGACCTACGTCCAGTCCCCAAGCTTCACTTGAGATTTTCAATCCACTATTTGCTTTGAACTTGATTACACGTTCTGTACTTGAAGTAATCCTCTCACTAGGATTCACTCCCCCTTACAAACTGTAATCAATTCACTTGCTTGATTACACACTCTGTACTCGAAGTAATCCCACACTTGGATTCACTCCCCTTACAAGCTGTAATCACAACAAAGTGTTTCCCACTCAAGATCACCCAATATTGAGTAACACTCAGAATAATAGGATGTTTACAATGAATCTTCTCTCTTAGAAGTAAGTGAATAAACACTGAAGCACAATACATATAATCTCACTCTCTAAGCTAGATATATGATCATTGAGATATTCAAAGAGTAGATGAAGCAGACGTTAGAATATTGGCATTTTCACTGTGTAAGCTCACGCCCCTGTTCTTGTTCTCCCTCTTGTATCTGTGTCTCTTGTTCTTTGTTTCTGGGCTTCTTATATAGATGAAGAAGAGGAATTAGCCGTTGCATTTTCTTCTCTTTGATTCTTCAAAGTTCAGCTGTAAATCTGGAATATGACAGTTGCATATTTTCCTCCGTTTCTTCAATTCTTGGCTGGAATCTTGGATTTAGTTGTTGTAGATGGTCTTCCAGATTTTTAGTCATTCCATGATCTTAATTCGACCGTTTGAAGTGATCTTAATGTGTTGCAACGGTCTGAACTAAAAATCTGGGATAAGAGAGAAGAATCAGCCCTGTTCTTGGTTCTTCATTTAATGCACTTATTCTGGATCTTGATTTTGCCTTGATCTTGTGATGAACCTGTCTGAAACTTATCAAAAACTTGATCAATAATCTTAGGAATAATAATATAACATGATATGATAATTTCATATTAACCCATAAAGATTTCGCAAATTGGCGCAATCTGGTTCTTATACTTCAGCGACACAAACTGGAGTTTGGAAAGCTAAACTGGAGTTTGCAGCGGGCTAAACTGGAGTTTAGAAATACAAACTCGAGTTTAGGTCTTCCAGAGAGGAATGTCGCGATTTAAGTTTTGGAGCACACTTGAACATAAGGCTAAACTCGAGTCATTAAGTGATTAACTCGAGTTTTGGACTTTTGAAGTGAAAATAAGCTTAAGTCCACAAAGCTCTAAACTGGAGTTTTCAAATGCAAAATGGAGTTTAGAAGGTTCAAAATATTGATGAGCTCTCTGTCTGCCACAAACTGGAGTTTGTAAACTAAACTGGAGTTTACAGCAAGCTAAACTGGAGTTTGGAAATCCAAACTCGAGTTTAGGTCTTCCAGAGAGGAATGTCGTGATTTGAATTTTGAACCACACTTGAACTTAATGCTAAACTCAAGTCATTAAGTGACTAACTCGAGTTTCCTTCAGAGATGAAAATATCTTGCTCTCTGTCAAGTGCAAAACTGGAGTTTGCTAACACAAACTTGAGTTTTCTTCTCCATGGCTCAGTTAAATATCCTTCTCACAAGTTCTTTGCTTTCTGACCTGATAAAGATCAATCCCTGGAATCCAGTACCTATCTCCATAAAGTTCTTTAAGTCTTCTTTCAATTGCAAAAAGAATCAGCTCCAAACTCATTATAATCTGATAGTTATGATCCGATGAACGAAGACTGTTCTTTGTCCAGCGTTTTTCAGCATCCTGAATTTACAGTCAACTTTCGAAGATCATATCTCACTCATTTGATCTTTGTTTTCTATGATCTTTATGTTTCTGGAAAGGTATGTGAGTCTATTTTCATATGTCATCGATTTCAGCTCATTCTGATGTGTAGATTGTGAGATACACTCAAATCATTGAAGCTTGGTCTGCTGTGTGGCGTGAATTCCTGTTCCAACTTTTGAAATTCATAGCTCTCTTATCTCAGCTTCTTTGGGCATGAAACTTTTTCAAGATGACACATTGGATGTCTAGTTTCATACAAAATTGATTTCACCTTAAACCGATCTCTGGTTTAGGAGATATCATCGAATTACCAAAGGTCGCCAGTTCTGATAGTGAAACAGAGTTAGACAGAGTTGCTGAAAGCTTGCTAAACTTGAGTCATTAAGTGACTAACTCGAGTTTTGATGATCCAGAGACGCCAGAGTTGCTGAAGACTTTACAAACTCGAGTCATTAAGTGACTAACTCGAGTTTTGAGTTCCAGACTCGAGTTTTATGTCCTAAACTCGAGTTTTTTCATAATCCAGAGGCAAATCACTTCCAGTAATGCAGTAAACTTGACTTTTAAGTATCTGGCTCGATTTTGCTCATCCAGAACCTGATATATGCTTGTTTTAACTCTGAATTGAGCTGTTCTAACTTTCATTTGATCATGGAGACTTCTAAAATCAAACTAAGAACTTGTATAATGATTTTCTTAGTTTATTCAGCAAGTTTTTCTTTCTTTCTTCTCTCTTCTTGATTATTCTCCATGAATCAACTCTTTCTTTCTTCTCTTCTCTTGTTCTTTCTCCACATGAACAAATCTACATTAAATGTAGCAATTAGTCAATGTATACGGTATAAACTTTATGATATAAACTTTTTGCTCTTGATAATGGCATCTATATAAGACATCATCAAAACTAATCATAACCAACAAAACGAACAATATCAAGAGCGAGGTGCTGAGATATTACAACTAGTATTAGAGCTAAGTTTGAGTTGATGTAGGCTAGGACACTAGGTTCATAGGTGGGTGGAGTGTTATGTCCCACGTCAACTTTGGAAGGAAGCAAAAGATGCCTATTTAATGTTTGAATACCTTTTCCTCTTGAAACGTTTTAAAATTATGAGGGGCGACGGGCCTCAAAGCATACCATATCAAGAACAAAATTCTAGGATGTTATAGATAAAATAAATACAATAAATAAAGTCAACGGGTAAAGTTGAAAACAAAAAAACAATAAATGTTTGGACAAACCTAAATCTTATATTTTTGAGGCACATCCATTCACAAATTTAATTTGAAACTTATAATAAAGGAAGTAATTACCACTTAAATGCTACTAATTTTTTATTCTTGAATAGTTGTATTATGTACATCTCTGCAAATTGAATAAATTGTTGAACAATCATCTCCACCTAATTTGGGTTCAAAAGAACTTACTGAATATCCATATTTGCTCTTAATTGTTATGCTTGTTCAACTTTAGAAAATAGATCTCTTTAGAACAAACAATTGGCTATTCTTATACCGACTTGTTCGGGCAACTATTATCACTAGGTTTTCTTCTATTTTCCTTGCTAAACCCTTATATTACAATGAGAATGGATCCAAGGCTTTTAAAAAATAACGGATGAGTGTAAATAGACATGAATGGTTATGTATGAATTTGAAAACATATGGTTTTAACCATATATAAAGGCTTACAATTTAAGTAGGTTATAATACATGTTTTAGGCCTTATTAGACTTTCTGAAGGCATCGCCCTAGGCCTAAAAAAAGGCTCATATACAATGTCATGTTTTAAATCTCTATTGTAGGTTCATGCCTATTTAGATAAAGCATAGCCTAGCCTATTTCCATCCTTAGTGAAAAGTCAAATAAGTCATATATGAATATTTGCTTATTCAATTTAAATTAAGATTAATGATACTATAAGCCAATGCTAAACACAATTAATAAGCTCAAATTCAAGAAACCAAGGCAAATACATGATATCATTTATCCCCTAACTAAACCACCTTGAAATTAACACAAAATGTTCACAAAATCATCAATTCAATGACTAACCAGCATAAAGAAATGACAATCAAGCTAATTCATCACAATGTTAAGCGTCTAACAAAGTTTTTGGCTACATCCAATCCTCCAACACATCAAACAAAACTAGTTCAACATCATAAAATTCATCCTAAGACCTAGGAATCACAAATACAATGTAGAAATAGAGGAATCGAAAAGAAAAAAAAAACTCCCTTATTGAAGCTCCAGGCTCATGCCATAGCCATTGCTGCAACGGATTAATGGAATTTAAACAATAACAACCATGTAAGGAGAAGCTATCTTCTTCGCCAATAGTCCAGCCATGGATAAACACTGACTAATAAATGATAAATGGATGACGAAGAAAGAGATATTAATGCTGGTTGACAGTGGGGGGAAATGGAGAAAAGTAATGGCTGAATTGAAACAGGGAGCTCACCGTCAGTCTAGGAAAGGATGAAAGTGACAATGATGAAGGTGGATGCGAGTTTGAAGTGGAGGATAAAATTGGAGGCGTGGTCAGGGAAGGTGAAACTCACTAGTGATTATGGTAAGAAGAAGATGAAGGTGAAGGTTCTAGAGGCTATGACTGCATCTCTGTCTTGGGTTGAAGAAAGCAAGGGTGTAGTGTGTGAAGGAAGGAGGTCGCCAACGACAATAGAGGAAGGGACGTCGCCGACGATAATAGTAGACAAAGATGGTAAAGGTGATTGAAGATCAAGATGAAGGAGGAAGATGCAGATTGATGGTTAAGGCCTGAGGTTTAGTTTTCTCGCGGTTGCTCTATCGATGTAAACTCTCTAAAGATGTCTCTTTTCTAACCTAATTAATTGAATCAAAACGCTGCAATTTCGACGAGACCACTATGGTAGTTTTGAAATTTGCATTACTGTACTGTCATTTCCAAAATTCGAGACTCAAACTATGGTAATCCAGTTTTGAAATATTGAATGGCTCTTCTTGAGGAGGCTATTTCTCCTGAGCTGCCGGAGGATACTCTCCGGTCAACTAAGAAAGTTCGCAACCGGTATGGTGGAAATGTTGGGGAGCAAGAGGATGTGTCTTATAGGATGGACACTTTGATGGCTGACAAGGATTCTAAGGATACTGTTTCGTATCGAAACAAGCTCCTTAGTGGGAACAAAATTGCAGGAGTTTATCACAAACAGACGGAGGTGGTATTATCAGAAGGGCACTATAAAATCGATAGGGATAGCAATATTCCTGGCATCAAATTTTCCCTTGAGATCTATGAGGTTCTGGTGAAAGGAATGGAGAGATCACTGATCATTAAGCTATTGGGACACTTGATTACCTATCATGATCTTGTATCTAGAAAACAATCACTATGGCAACCGTGAGGATCCTATCAGATTGTGGACATGGAAGGAAGTTACTATTGCACTACTTTTAATTTGGAGGAGGATTACTTAAAGGTCCTCATTGGTGGTCCAAGGATGATATATGGAGCCTACCTCATAGTTCAACCATGGTCCTTGGACTTTGATTTTAAATCACCCATAGTATCAAATGTTGTGGCTTGGGTTAGGATTCCGGGTTTATAAGAGTCCAAGGACCATGGTTTGAACTATAAGGTTGGTACTGTGGGTGATTTAAAATCAAAGTCCAAAGACCATGGTTGAACTATCATAAGAGTCCGTTGAGAGAGATTGGTACTGTGCTAGGGGATGTTATGAAGATTGATTACATGACGGAAACACGTGGCCAGGGAAAGTACACACACATTGCAGTTCTCATTGACCTTTTGAAATTGCTCATACCCTGGATCAAAGTCGATGGTAAGACATATGGGATCGAGTGTGAAGGTCTGCCTTATATTTGCTTTGAAAGTGCAGCGAATTGATAATGCCTCTCCATAAGAGCAGATAGCTATGAATGGATCTTCCTCTTCTACTCCTCCAGGCTCATTTAACATAGATCAAGCCACCGGAAGTTCGTCGAAGGAGAACTCATCGCCATATGGGTCCTGGATGTAGGTGAAATATACCAAAAAAGGAAATAAATAGCAGTAGGGGAAAGAAACAAAGATTGGGGAATCTACTATTAATGGTGGATCTCAATAAAACGTACTATTTGAATGTGAAGATACACTTGCTTCATCCACGTAGATTGAACATGATGAATTGGTGGGAATCTCAGGAGAGGAGGAACATATTGCTAAGATTACGCTACATAATCTGGGGCCAAAACATGACACTAGACAATTCAATAGGGTAAACTCGCGTCTGAAAGCTGGTAGTCATAAAGGGAAGGATGGATCACCAAAACAAACCCAAGAGTATAGGCTCAAAAAGGTTGTGATAGATAAAGCCAATGTTTCAACTAAGAAGCCCAAGATGGTATCCTTGCCCACACCAGAGGGCCCTATTGTATCCAATAGAAATACTATGGCTCCAAGTGCTATCAACGTTTCTATTCAGGCCTCATCACAACATCTGGAATCAAGTGGGGATATAGACACCAGTTCAATGTCTTTAAAATTTACTCATCTGCCTATTCAAACATCCTCGTCCCTAGATCAAAACAAGCACACAGTGATGATACTCTAATAGAGTAGGCAGGCCCTAGAGGACATTACCCAATTTAATGTTGATAAACAGCAAGAACCATTGATGAAAGCATATGGTGACAGGGAGAGGAATACAGAAAACCGATCTACCCAAGACATAAATGAGCAACAGTTGACACATGGAATTAAAATCCAATCCACCATTCTAAGTAACTTGAAAGTCAGGAAAAAACCTCCAGGAGTCCAGATCTCTAAAAATGTGATTGAGATTCTGAGGGAAGAACTAGAAACACTGAAGGACTCCACAGTAACGCCGACGTGCTCATCTGGTTTACACCAGCTAAGATGTGGAGATAAAGATGACCCAGCGAGGCCAGGCATGCTTACATGAACCTTATTAATTGTTTAATGGATATACGACTTTTTGTTTGGAATTGCCAAGGAGTAGCAAGCAAGAGCTTCTTTGGAACTTTTACTCACTTTATGAAGGACTATCGGCCTGATATGGTGGTTCTGGTGGAGCCACGCATTTCTGGTCTCAAGGAAGATAATTTCATTAAACACTCTAGGTTTGATTGCTCTTATCAATTTGAGGCAAGCGGCTTTTCAAGTGGTATATGGCTACTATGGAAGTACATTTTGACAGTCAAGATTGAGGTATGTCGTACACAATTTATTCACACTCAAATTGTTAAATAGGGTGCTACAGGGGCAATTAATTTCACAGCAGTTTATAGAAGTCCAAATAACATGTTAGGCAAAGAGCTATGGAAATCATTACTGGAGGTAGCAGGAACAGTAACAAGACCCTGGTTGGTGGCAGGAAATTTAATGCTCTGCTTAATAGTAGTGATCGGGTCGGAGGAACTACAACATGAATTCGTGGCTGTGAACTCTTTCGGCAATTTGTCTTTGATAGTGGCTTGATAGATCTAGGATTCTCAGGGCCTAAATACACTTGGCGTTGCGACACTTTGCTCCAACGCCTGGACAGAGCATTGGGTAATACTGTGTGGATGACCTCTTTTAATAGAACAGTGGTGCAACATCTTCTAAAGCTAAGCTCATACCACAGGCCGTTATATATGCAGAATTGTGGGAGTTATCACCTTCCTTGTCAACAGTGGCCTTTTCGCTACTTAGCTACTTGGGCTAACATAGACTCCTTTAAGTAAGTTATTCAAGATAATTGGTTTGATCCAATATCATTTATGTCAAACATTGAAAGGATCACAGAATCAGTTAAGCACTGGAATAGAGAAGTGTTTGGAAATATTGCTCATTGTAAAAGAAGAACATTGGCCCATCTAAGTGGAATCCAGAAGGCACAGGATACCTATCGTTCACCGTGTTTAGATCAAATGGAGAATGAACTAAGAAAGGAATTTGAACTCATTTGTGAACATGAGAGCTCAATGTGGGTGCAAAGGGTAAAGTGTGTTTGGCTTAAGTTTGGGGATAGGAACACATCCTACTACCATGCTAAGGCAACCCAAAAAAGCAGGAAAAAAAAGTAATCACTGCTCTTAGAAACACGAATGAGGAATGGTGTCATGAACTTGAGACGCTATGTGACTAGGCTTTGAATTTCTATCAAAACTTATTGCAAAAAAAGTGGATTAGGTTCCTTTGTACCAAAGTAGGGGACTATTTCCTAGCTTAGAGGACACATTATATCAGTCCCTATGTACTTCTATCTCGCTAAGTGAGATTCATTCAGCCTTCTTCCAAATGAAACCACTGAAGGCTTTAGGAATCGACGGTTTACATGCTGCTTTTTTCCAAAATAATTGGAAGATAGTAGGACCCTCGATTCACCACATGGTCATTAGCTTCTATGATCAAAATATTTTTGAATCTACCTAAAATGAAACTCTTATCACCCTTATCCCAAAAACTTCAAATCTAGAATGCCTTAAAGAGTTCTGTCCTATGAGCCTATGCACAGTGCCTTACAAGATTATATCCAAAGTTCTGGCGAATCGACTTAAAAGGTGGCTTCCACATCTAGTTCTTCCCAATCAGTCGAGTTTTGTGGCAAGAAGGCAGATTTTAGATAATATTATAATAGCCCAGGAAGTGTTACATTCCATATGCTATAAGTAAGGCCTGAAAGGGTGGATGGCGATCAAAGTAGACCTTAAGAAAGCATATGATCGATTGAGATGGGATTTTATTGAGGAGTCTCTTTATGATGTTGGTCTTCCGAATAAATTCGTTAGAGCAGTAATGATATGTGTGACTACTTGTAGTATGAGAGTCGTTTGGAATAGTGTGCGATCAGAAAAGTTCTCCCCGTCTAGAGGAATCAGACAAGGGGATCCCTTATCACCATATATTTTCGTGTTATGTATGGAAAGACTCTCCCAGACTATCACCAAGCAGGTAGAGGAAAAGCAATAGATACCAATTAAATTAGGGAAGGGCGGCCCTCCTCTCTCCCACTTATTTTTTGCAAACGATTTGATGCTCTTTAGCTCCTCAGATGACTCTCAGGTTAATTTAATTAACAATGTTATTGAGGATTTCTGCTCTAGTTCTGGACATAAGGTAAGTAGTTCCAAGTCTGCTATTTATTTCTCTAAGAACATCCCTCCACAACGTCAAGCAAGGATTGGGGATGAGTTGGGTTTCAGACGAACTGAAGATCTTGGAAAATATTTGGGTGTCCCACTCCTTTATAAAAGAGTGCGCACAACAACGTATGCATATATTAAGGAGAGGATCATTTTCAGGTTATCAGGATGGGCGACTAAAACACACTCTCTTGTTGGTCGAATCACGTTAGCCAAATCGGTGTTAGCTACCCTACCTACTTACACTATGCAAACTACTAAAATCCTCACTGGTTGGTGTCACAAAATTGAACGACATATCCGGAACTTTGTTTGGGGACATTCTGGTACAGATCATCGACCAAGTCTAGTCAAATGGGAGAACATGTGTCAGCCATGTCGAAAGGGTGGATGTGGCTTTAAGAAGCTCGATCAACGGAACTAGGCTTTTCTATTGAAGATCGGTTTTATGGTGAGCTTACGGCTTGACCTTCTTTGGGTAAAGGTCCTACGCAATAAGTATGGATGGAAGGACCTGACAGGCTCCTACAAGAAGAATACCCGTAGCTCCTATCTATGGCAGCACCTGAAGAAGCTTTGGAGAGATGTTAAAATAGGCTTATAAGGGTCAGTAGGGGATGGTTCATGCATACGTTTCTGGTCGAATAACTGGGTTCCGGAAGTTGGACCTCTTAAACACGTGATGTTCAAGGATCTGACAAAGGATGAGGAATTTCTCCCTGTTCGACATTTTATGACAGCGGAAGGAGAGTGGGATTGGAACCAACTTTGTGATAACCTACCCTCCCATGTTCTGCTAATTATCGTTGGTTGTAAGCCTCCAGCATGGGAAGATGGTGATGCCTCCTGCTTCTGGGATTACTCAACGGATGGAAAGTTGTCAATTGCTTCTGTATACGAGATGTTAGGCAATGATGGAGATGAGGGGATAGATAATCTTTGGCAGGCAATCTGGAAGTGGAATGGAGCACAAAGGGTTCGAGTTTTTCTATGGTTAGCAGTCCAAGAAGGTTTGTTAACTAATACAGTAAGGCAACATCGTCACATGACTGAAATACCATCTTGCGAGAGGTGTGGAGCTCCTGCGAAGATTGTGGATCACATACTGAGGCATTGTACCTTTGCTAATGCCGTTTGGAGTTATTTTGTTCCAGCTAGTAAACATAAGGATTTCATGCAAGTTGATTATAGGTGCTGGCTATTAAAAAATCTCACTAAGGATAGCTACAGAAACAGTGGGCAGGCTATGCTGGCAAGCCTATTTGGACTGGTATGTTGGAAGCTATGGGAGGCTAGGAATAAATCTTTATTCCAATATGTCTTTCGTCACCCTTCTGCTGTTGCACGTGAAGTGCAAACCTTAGCTGAATATAACGCCCAAGCTGTGATGAAAAGAGGTGAAGTACAGGATGGAGGCACTCTTAAGCAGGTACGTCTAATTACCTGGCCCCAGCCTCCACCTTTGTGTGTAGCTCTAAACTGTGATGGTCCGTTGAAGGGAGACAATCGAAAAGCAGGGGCGGGCAGCCTGATCAGGAATCTTGAGGGACTCTGGCTTTCTGTATGCTATCGAAATATCGGTGTAAGCACTTCCCTTCAAGCAGAATTACTTGAATTGGCATGGACCAAAGGGTACAGGGATGTGGTGGTACAGGTTGATTGCTTAACAGCATTACAACTGATTAGGACCTTTGAAGAATTATCTCACGCCAGCTGAAACATTGTTGGTAAGATCAAAAGGTTATTGGCACAAGAGTGGAGGGTAACCATTACCCATATCTATCATGAAGCAAATCAGTGTGCAGATTTCTTAGCCACTTTTGTTGTGACAATGGAGCTAGGGAACCACGTCCTTGAGGAACCCCCAGATGAGCTTCTCCAACTTCTGCAAAAAGATGCTGTAGGTGTCGAACATTTAAGACTTTGTCCAGGTCTATCTTGATCTTTTTGATCATCCCATTGTAAACAAAAAGAAAAAGAAATTTTTTTTGAAAACTTATACTGAAGGATAAGATCCTAACAAAATGAAGTGGTTGGTTTAGTTTGAGGATATGACTTAATACCCAGGTTGAATACGAAGTTTGTTGCTGATGCTAGAACATTTATCAGAAGTTTTATGGGTACTTGCATATTATGATTAAAAAATGAAACAAAACTGTTAATCTTTTATTTTCACTCGAGGCAGTGTGTTTTTGTCATCTTTGAAATACCTCAATCATTTTCTAAAAATTATATACTTTTTTGTCTAATCAAAGGTCTTAGATGCAATGTGGTGGCATTGTTGAAAAGTTCATACAATAAATACTATCTCCATTTTAAAAATATTTGATGTCATTTTATTTTTCTATTATACACTTATTTTCTCTAATAACAAAAAAAAAATGCAAATGTAAAAGAAATAGGCAAAAAAAAAAAAGCTTTAATATTTACTTGCTCATGGCGGAGAGCGAGAATATGTAACTTTATTTTATATGATTAAATTGTAATATAATTACCGATTTTCAAAAAGTATCCTCAAGTGAAGATTTAATTATAAATTAACCAAGAAAAGATAAGATATCAATAGTTGAAGTTTCAACCTTTATAAGGCATGTTTTAGATTAAGTGCCATTTTCATATTTCAAAAAGAAGTCAAGTTATTTGCTTTGTTTTTTACTCATTAAACTTATTAGTGGTTTAAAAACATTTATTTAAAAAGCACTTGCTATTAGAGCTAGGAAATTGGGCCGAGTCCATTTAGGCATTGGCCCTTTAAAGGCTGGGCCTAAAAATTTGAAGAGATAAATGAAATTGGCCTTGGAGGGCTGGCCTTGTAAGGCCTCGGGCCCTGGAGGGTCACGAGCCAGCCCATTAAGCCCTACATATTTTTTTATTATTTTAATTGAAGATGAAGTTAGGCTTGAGCGCTTCAAATACATGTTATTTTTACTCATAAAGCAAAGTCTATTGTGGTTAGTGAAGCATAATCAAATATCTTTGACATTGATGATAGTGATGAAGAAGATGTGTAGTCATCTACTGTTAGTGGTGCGCTTCTTATATTTTATGTGTTTTATTTGTGGACAGTAATTGATTGTGGATAGTAGTTTGCTTTTGATTACGAACAGATAAATGTGTTCATTTGTTGGATAATTTGTGTTGCTTGAATATTAATGTTGATAATATTTATTTGATAAATTAGAACTTTAGTTGTTGTATTTTATTAATCATATTTCTTTAAAAAAAACTGACGAAAAATAGTTAAAATTTAGAATAGTAATTTTTTGGCCTGAGAGGGACAGCCCTGGCCCTGGTGCTCTCAGATCGGGTTTCGAAAAACAGGTGTTTTATTCTTCCAAGCCCTGAAGGGCCGGCCCTGTTAGGCTCTAGCCCTTCAAGGGTCGGCCCTTATTCCCAACTCTACTTGCTATGATACCCCAAAATTACGGGCACGAAATGGTAATTTTGGAAATTTTCTGGGTTTCCTTTCAATTCATCTGCATTGATTAAGGACCAATAGACAAATAGACCCTGTCTCATCAAATGACAACCTGGTCTTCCATGTGGGAAATTGCCCTGTCGTGACCAATGGGTCTGAGACCAATGCAACAAAAGTGGGCCCAAGATGGGCCCGTTCTTAATTGGGACAGCCCAATCCAATTATTTGTAATCTAAACCATTGACCCCAATTCAGGGAGACCCCGAAGCCATCGTACTAATTATCGCTTACACAAGTGTGAGCCTCACAGCTTAAGGTCATTACTCAGTGGTAGTACAGTAATATAATATCAAAATTAAAATATTAATTTTTTATTTCGTTATTAATTCAAAAATATATCAACATGCTTGGTCATGTACGATGAGGCTTTTGAGTGCGGTTGTTAAATGGCAAATTCAGCATGAAAGTACATGAACCTCAGTTATTGTTACATGGATGCTCCACTAAGAATTATGCTTTTAACAGCCCCACGATGAACGCGCTACAGTGAGAACAACAATGTGTTTTTTTAGATAAGTGAATTGAAGTTTTAGAAAGTAGTTTTTTAATTAATGAACAGAAAGAAAATTACGTTAGTGATGAGAAAAAGCTTTAATTCTAACGGTGATCGATATGTTATCACATGCACTAAGGGCCATATATGCATTATCATCATATTATTATATGGATCATAGAGTAATCCTATAAAGTATCACTAGTGCAAAAAAGTGTTTTAAGACTACCTCATTTACAGCGAAGTATGGACGCCTCAGTCTTAAAGATATGATCGGTGACAATTTTGTAACTATAAATAACTTCTTAGCCCGTATCCATTTTTAAGACCGCCTCATTTACAGTGGAGTATTGACGCCCCGGTCTTAAAGATATGACCAATGGCAATTTTGTAAATATAAAGAATTTCTCGGAACATATCAATTTTTCGATAGATCTTAAATATCTTATTCAAACTGCTTAAAAAAACAACCGCTCTTAAAACCGTTATAAAAAAAAATAAAATATCAATTACATTATAGAGAAATCTAGTACATCCCCGACTTATATTTTTGTAGTAAAAAATAATAAGGAAATATTTAAATATAACTATATAAAACTTTTAAGACCTGACATATATAAATGACAGTCTTAAAGGTAATATTTTTAAGAGTGGGCCTAACTTATACTCGGTACTAAATAATTAAAAAAATTAAATTAATAGTTTATTACTTTTAAGGACGGACATAAAATAATGGACGGTCTTAAATGTTAACCTTTAAAACCGTCGTTTAAGTTACTCCGCTCTTAAAAATGGAAACATATACTTCTTTGCACGAAACCTTACTTACAACTTACGTCTTTATAGCTGAACTCTAAAACCCCTGTTCTTGTTGCGAAACCCTTCTTCCTATTGCATTACGTCTATTCCTCGCCAATCACCACCATCCTTTGTTACTCTCTCACTTTCTCAGGCGTTCCTCTTTCGCACCACCACTCTCAACCTCTCTTCCTTTCTCGAAAATGAACAAAGAAAACACTTTCACTGTGGTAGAAGTGGCACACGAATGAGGGACGTGTCCGTAAGTCAGAACACTGGGTCAAAGCTTGAGATTCAGTTTAATGAACGGTGGGAACCTTTCGGTCCGAATAAAAACAAATATAATAGTTTTGTCAGCTATATGACACGCAACAAGGTCAGCATCTTGATAGATGAAGGGAAAAATGTGGACTGTCGCATAGTGAAGGATCCTATTTGGGACATTATCCAGCTTACATACACTGCCCCTGACTCTGAGAAGTTGAAAGACAAGACATTGTCTTATTGTGTTGATCGGTGGAGGAAGTTTAAGACTTTTCTAGCCAACACCTATATTTTTGCTGAGGTTCAACCTGAGCATAATCCTTGGGACAAGTACACATTTATTGATCAACAAATTTGGCAACAATTTGTTCAGTTTCGGACCACTTCTGATGCTTTGGTGAGTTCATATTTAGTTTTGTTTGCCCTTTTTGTTTGCTTATTAACATGTGCAGATATGTGAATGTTATTGTGTTCGTCTAATCCTGTTAGTTAGATGGTTTAATATGTGAATAGAAGTATATATTTCCATCCTTTGTCCTGCATCAGAGGAACATATCTTAGTTATATGCATGTCTGATATATTAACCGTTATTATATTCTTAGCTAGCTCTGTTATAGTAGGTAGTGGTTAGACATTGCTATTAGTAAGTTAGTATGTTAGTTCTATACAATTTTACATCTTCCTTAAATAAAATGTTGAAACTTGATGAAGTGAATTTGACTAGTGTTTGAGGTTCATATGAAGCAGAAGTTCTCTAATTTCTGTTAGTGAGATGACTTGAATTTATAATTAATAGTTGTTTTCAATTCTGATTCACAGAGAAGAAGGGAACGAGCACAGGAGATAGGACAAAAGAATGATTGCTCACAAAAGGCTTCTCGCGGAAGATATGCAAAGGCCAAAAAAGAAATGATGGAGGCCAAGCGGAAGAGATTGGAAGAAGAAGCTGAATCTAATCTTTCTGCGATAGTTGATCAGCTAGCATCCCTGATATGTCATAAGGATTTCTGGTTGTATATTCGGCAACAGCCATATGGCGCCTACATTAGTGAACAAACTCGTATAGTTGCTAAAAGAATTATAAATATTGTTATTGTTATTTTTAGTTACTAAGCATGTTTTATTAATAAGTTTCTCGTTATTTGTATCTTACAGGAAGATCTTAAAAAGAAAGAAGCAGAGGGATCTTTTATGTCGGATGAGAGGAATGATGTTCTGACCATTGCGACTGGAAAACTAGATCACTTAGGGAGTGTAAGGGGGATCAGAGGACGGATGAGCCTAAAGGAATACTTTGGTAAATCCAAACGCCTTAAACAAAGTATGGTTACCCGAGAGGAGATGAACTAAACAGTGGCCAAATTAAATGAGGAGGCAGCGGCCAATGAAGGAGGAAATGATTGAGATGAAGATGCTTATTAGCTCTCGTTCAGAGACCAATTTTCCCTTCACACACACACCTGCACCTGTGCAGCAGATCATTAGAGAGAGCTGTATTGTTCGACGGTCAGAGCAACTTTGTGACCTGTACGTGGCAGGACCTCATAGACAATTAGTTGCTAAAGGGACATTCTACAACTTAGCATCAACTGTACACCACAAACAAATGGCTGATGATGAAGTTAGAGTGTCAGTTGAAGAAGTGATCATTGATGCACCTCTCCCTCTCCCAACTAATCAGCTGAAGCATGTGAGTGATGTCAAGGGAACCACACTACGTAGCTCTCTGCCCCTCCTGCCCTAACTGCTCAAACAATGGTTAGATACAAGATAACCCCTCACAGGGGTACTCCTAAATCTCATGCCTTCTTTAGATCTCTCATTGGTTTAGCTCCAGTGCGTTCTATTCCGATGGAGGAGTCTTGGGTCATTAGACCTATTGTTATTTCATATGATGAAGAGGTTTACGGCCCCCTCCAGCTTTAGACCATGAAGAGGTTCCTGCTCCCCCTATGCAGCCTTGTGACAATATTCGCCAACCTCCTGGTCCCAGTGCTCCCCTTCTTTCCTCTAATGATGAAGTGATACTGATGCGCATTAGACGGGAAATTGCTGATATCTGGTGCGAAATTTCTGTTGCTGAAGTCGATATCTCCAAGACATTAGTTGATAATAAGCATTAGGATTTTTAGTCACATTATATATTGTTTTTGTTAATTTTCAGTTTGTTGTTCTTATTTTCCTTTTGTACTTACATATTGTCCTAGTAATGTAAAAATTAATAAGAACTAAGCTTATATTTTATTTATTTTCATATTATCCATTAATGGAAAAAGCTTATTTTCCAATCTCCAGTGTTCCTTTATTTTCATTCAGTTGCTGCTGCAATCTTTCATTTTAATTTTAAAAAGTATTTGACTTTTAGGACTAGAGTTTTATAAAACATGCAGTCCAAAATTAAATGAATTTTATGACCGCAGTATTCTAAACCTCCGGTCTTAAAATTTTCAATATAATTTAAATTAAATTTTAGGACCGCATTTTTATAAAACTTCAGTCTTAATAAGTTCAATATAATTTAAATATATATTTAGGACCGTGTTCCTTTTAATTGACTAGTCTTAATAATATCCCAAATAATAAATGTCTCTGTCGCACCACTCGCGTGGAGAAAATAAATTTCCCTTTGTGAACTTCTCTCGTCAAGTCGAAAGTGATTACTCAGGTTCTGTCTCCAATGTTTGTGTGTTGCTTCGTCGCTACTTTGCATTGCTCTCTCGACAACCACTTTCCGGTTCCTTAGCACAATGTCTAAAGACCAAGCTATAAGAGTTGTTTCGGCTATATAACTGTATGATTTTCTTGCTTATCGTTCTTGGTTTTTCATAGGTTGAACAAAATCGATGAAATGTTCTTGTGGGACCTACCCAATTGACCAACAAGTCTTTTTAGGTTACTCTTACTGTCTGCAACATTAACGTTTGTGGCAGGAGAAGAAAGACTTAGCAAACGCATTTAAACTTATATGCTACAGGTGAGTCCACAAGACCTACTTGCGATGCATTTAATTTCCTCATCATGCATTTATTTTGCTTCTTGATTCATTGTGATACATTTATGACCATAAGACAGAACTGGCATTTAGCTTATAGATGCATTTGTAATTGGCTTATTTTATATGCAAGTTTGAGTTTTTTCAGATTATGTATGTTAAATCTTTTCGTCTATAGGAATTCTACTATGGATCATAGTTGGATAAATGTTTTACAGGTGAGTGTTGAATATCATAATGGGGTTAGGGAATTTATAGAATTTGCTAAACAAAATGCCCATGATGATAGTGAAAAGTTTTATTACCCTTATGTACAATGTTTTAATGAGAGGTGACTAAGTCCTAAAGTTATACACATACATTTAATTTGTCAAGGATTTTGTAAGACTTATATAATATGGGTATGCCATGGTGAAAAAAATGCCAAGTGGGTTTCAACATGGGGAAGTGGCCTTTGATGATAATGACACGGATATGGATGATTGCATAGAGGACATTATTCGTGATGTAGGAGAAGAGGCTTTTCATTAATTGCATGCATATGGTAATATGTGCAATGATGCAGAGACCCCACTATACCCTGGGTGTAAAATATACCAATTGTTGAAGGCTGTATTGAAATTGGTCAACTTGAAGGCATGTCATGGGTGGAGCGACAAGAGTTTTTTTGAAATGCTTGAGGCTTTTAAGGACATGCTTTCTGATGATAATGTGTTGCCTCACCGATAATATGATGCTAAGAAAATACTTTTTCTACTGGGGATGAAGTACAAAAAGATCCATGCATGCCCAAATGATTGCGTATTGTATAGAAATGAGTTAGAAGAGAAGTTGAATTGTCTGATATGTGAAACCCCAAGATACAAGTCAAATAAGGAGCCTGCAAAAGTGTTGTGATATCTTCCAATCATACCAAGGTTCAAGCGATTGTTTGTTAATGAATATGATGCAAAAAATTTGAGGTGACATGCAGATGAGAGGATTTCTAATGGAAAACTTCGACATCCGACCGATTCTTCTCAATAGAAGAAAATCGATCAATTATTTCCGACCTTTGGCGAAGAACCTAGGAACCTTAGGCTTGCCCTTAGCACGGATGACATAAATCCATACGGAAGCCTTAGCAGCATACATAGTTCCTGGCCTGTACTCCTAATTATTTACAACTTATCTCATATGTTATGCATGAAATGAAAGTACATCATGCTGTCTATGTTAATTTCGAGACCAAAACAACCCGTAAACGACATCGATGTTTACCTTAAGCCCTTGATCGAAGACCTGAAGGAGTTGTTGGAAGAAGGTGTCAATGTTTTTAACTCTTTCAAGAAGGAGGTCTTTAAAATGAGAGCCATGATATTTTGTATTATAAACGACTTCCCAGCATATAGGAACTTGTTAGGGTATAGTATAAATGGCCATAAGGCATGTCCGGTTTGTGAAGAAGGCACACGCTACCATAAACTTCAACATGGAAGAAAGACGGTTTGTCTTGGACATAGAAAATTTCTTAGATAAGGCCACCCATGTCGTCGATTAAAGAAAGCTTTTTTTGGTGGCCAAGAGTATGAAGATGCTCCAATATCATTGACTGGGGAGCAAGTGTATGAAAAGGTGAAAAATATAAGTGTCATATTCGGTAAGACTGCAAAGGGTAGAAAAGAAACAAACATATGGAAAAAAAGATTGGTGTTCTTTGATCTTTCATATTGGCACAACCTTGATGTGAGACACTGTATTGATGTCATGTATGTGGAGAAAAACGTATGTGATAGTATTGTTGCCACGCTTCTCAACATACAAGGTAGTACAAAGGATGGTGTGAAGGCAAGATTGGATTTGCAAGATATAGGAATACGCGAAGACTTACATCTAAGGCCATATGGTAACAGAACTTATTGTCCCCTGGCTTTTCATACTTTGTCTAAGGATGAGAAATGTAGTTTTTGTGAGTGTTTGCATGGCACAAAAGTTTCGTCAGGGTATTCTTCAAATTTTAAGAGGCTTGTATCGATGAAGGACTTGAAATTAGTAGGCCAAAAGTCTCATGATTGTCATGTGTTGATGCAACAGCTACTCCCAGTAGCTATTCGAGGCATAGCTGAGTATGATCTTTGACACATTTTGACTAGGCTTTGTTTCTTTTTCAATACTGTTTGCAGTAAAGTTTTTGAGATTGAACAATTGGATGAATTAGAGCATGAAGGATATCGTATCTTGTCCCGCCTTGAAAAGCTTTTTGTTCCTACATTTTTTGACATCATGGTTCATCTAATTATTTATCTAGTGAGGGAGATAAAGTTGTGCGGCTTTGTCCATTTACGGTGGATGTACCCAATTGAAAGTCTATGAAATTCCTAAAAGGGTACGTGAAGAACGCATACCGGCCAGAAGCATCAATTATTCAGAAGTATGTATCTGAAGAGGCCATAGAATTTTGTCAAAATTATTTTGCCAGAGTAAGACATATCGGGCTTCCAAAACGTCACCATGTTGAAGGGGGTAGACGAAGGGCTTCTGCAAAGAGTGTGGATCCTGATGAATTGTCACAAGTCTATTATACATCTTGAATAATATTGATGAAGTTCAATCCAGCAGAGTTGCACATAAAGAAGCTGTAAGGAAAGAAAATCCACGAATGATTGAACAAAGATTGATTAGGGAGCATAACGGAACTTTTGCAAACTGGTTCAAACAAAAGGTCGAGGGAGAGGAATCTGTTTGAGACAATCAAATGGTTAGCACGTGGTCCTAAGGTTGATGTCATAAGTTGAAATTCGTATGTGATCAACAGTTACACATTTTACACGAAGTCCCTAGATGATAGGAGCATCGTCCTAAACAGTGGTGTAATGTTATAGGCTGAATCTATGCACTTCTCTAGTTCGAAACACAAGCGGCCTAAATTAGCAGTCATGCCATATTACGGGGTTATTGAAGAGATTTGAGAGGTGGACTATGTCGTGATTAGATTTCCCATTTTCAAATGCAAGTGGGTTAATGTCAATAATGGTGTTCAGATCAATCGGCTAGGATTTACGTTAGTCGATGTCAATAGTAGAAGTATTGGAGATGAACCTTTTATTATGGCAGACTAAGCGAAACAAGTTTTTTATATCATCGATTAAGCAAATAAAGTGTGGTATGTAGCTCTCTAAGGGAAAAGGGTCATCGATATTGATGAGGAAAGTCATGCAAATTATGGTCTTCCTGAGAGTACTCCTTTTTCAAGGGGTCTACCGGACATTAACGAAGAAGATGAAGCGGATAATGAATCTGACATAAGAAATGATCATCAAGAAGGGATATGGGAGGATAGCCCTTTATAAAAGAGTCAATTCGTAAGGTAATATTCATCTGTACAAATCCTTGAAAACTTTAAGGTTTTAACACTATTATATTCCTTCCATGTTTTTAAACTATGTCACTGACTCTATGAAGTTTGTTCTTGTTTTATTTTTGTGGCTGGATCCGATCCAAAGGGGCATGTCATAAAAGAGGATGTTATGTTGTTAAATGGGAATCAGATGAAGGCATGGTGAATATTGGACATGTATGTTTATTTAAGTGTTGTATATCTTTTTGTAATAGCTTATTATATTTATATTTGTAACTTATTGTATTTGTAACTCATGGTCAATAATATTTGTATTCTGCTTTTTCCCAATTCAATTTATTCATAAATGTTCATAGCCTGTAGCTTAAAGTGCAGCCTTTCATGTGTTGGATTGATTGGTATGGATTTGTGTATATATGATCAGGAAGAATAAAACAGGGAAAAAATTTAGGAAAATTTAGACCGAAAAAACAAAAATGCCGGTTTTAAAAGTTTAACTTTTAAGACTAGATGTATTCGAATGTACTTATATGCGCAGTCTTAAAGGTCGGGTGAACACATTTGATATTAGTGCAGTATTAAAAGTCGGTCTTTCAAGACCGATAGTTTAATACGTCTGGTCTAAAAAGTTAATCGTTAAGACCAGACGTATTAATCATCCAGTTTTGAAAGTGAGTCTTTTAAGACTGTGTATAATTAATCATCTGGTCTAACAAGCTGCTATTTTTTAGAGCACATTTATTTTTGTCCGATCTTAAAAACTTGACCTTTTAAGAGCAGCTAAAGTTTTGTCCAACCTTAAAAATTGAGTTTTAAGACCAACCAAAAAATATTTCAGTTATTTTTAGTATTACTTTCAAGACCTAATGTTTTTAAATATCCGGTCTTATAATAGTTTATTTAATACTGGTTTAAATCCGATCTTAAAGATATACTTTTAACACCAGCTGGAACGAGTCCGGTCTTATGGTGTCTCTTCTGTCTAGTCTTAAAAGCATTGTTTATACACGTGTATCTTAGTAATAAGAAGACTCTTTGTCCCTTAGAAACTACATTTTCTTCTTCTTTGCATTATTTCAATCAAAGTGTGTAGGTCCACTCACAAGTCAAGCACGTCATGTACTGATAAGCAAATCAATTAAAGTCCGTAAACTTTTGATACATAGTATTCATGCTAGTTGCCGTGAAACAAGCTGTAGTTGGACTAACTGCATTTGAGAAGTGGAGAATAATTAAATACTCCTCAAATCCTAAATGGGATATTTCTAATCTATTTTACCGAAACAATTTTTTTTTTTTAAAAAAAAACCCTTAAACTTTATTAACTTTATCTATAAATTTAATAACTTTTCAAATTTATAACCATTTAATATATATTATAGTAACCATATAACTTCAAAGTCTATATAATAATAAATAAAAGATAAAGTTGTATCTTTATATGAAAAATATAACAATGTGACTTATAAATAAGACTAAACAAGATATTCTCTTTCTATCTTATAAATAGGACTTAATGAGTATATTTTTGGGTCTTATTTATTTACATGTTACCAAAGACCATCAACGTTAGGAGGGAAACACTTAAATGGTACTAATATTTTTATTTTTTCCATAATTCTGAGGAAGAAAAATAGCACTTGCCATGATACCCCAAAATTACGGTTATGTAATGGTAATTTTGGAAATTTAAGGACAGATACACAGATAGACCCAGTCTGGTCAAACGACAACCTGGTCTTACATGATGGGGAAATTGCCCTGCCGTGATCAATCCGTCCGAGACCACTGCGAGCAAAGTGGGCTCAGGGATGGACCCGTTCTTAATTGGGACAGCCCAATCCCATTATTTTTAATCAAAACCATTGACCCCAATTCGGGGAGAGGCCGAAGTCACCGCACTAATTATCGGTTACACAAGGGTCAGCCTCACAGCTTAAGGTCAATACTCATACTCAGTGGTAGTACAGTAATATAATATCAAAATTAAAATAATAATTCTATGCTTCGTTATTAATTAAAAAAATATATCAACATCCTTGGTACTGCACGATGAGGCCTTTGAGTGAGGTTGTTACGTAGCAAACTCCGCGTGATTATCACACCTCCCTGTTTTTGTGTCTGGGTCCCTTTTTTTATTCAATTCCAAAAATTTGCGATAAAAAAAAGGTTTAAAGTTTTTGATTTTACTATAGAAATATTTTTCCTATCATACTTATATAAAAAGTGGGTAGGTCCTTCTAATATTTTCTTTATCTTTTTCTTATAATGAGTCTCATTTATTTTTATGTGAGTGTGACAAAAATAAATTTTCTATAACAAAAATAAAAACATTAAACCCTAAAAACAAATTTCTTCGAAGATCTTGCTTTGTGTAGAATTATTGTTATTTTAATGATTCTATGCGTTTAGCGTATAAGATGCTCCATTAAGAATTATGCTTTTTGCAAGCTGGGACCATCGATCCACCACCGCATCGGATACTTGTTTTGAAAAAACGAGTAGCTCATTACAGCTTAACGGCCCCACGATTAACGTGCTCCAGTAATCCCATAAATCACGCTAGTAATGGGAAGAATCGTTGTTCCTAAGAAACTATATTTTTATCTTCATTGCATTATTTCATTTATGGTCATCTCGTAGGCCATCCATGGAGAGATAGTGGAAAGAAACTTAAATGAATATATATGTTGTCGTTACCCTTCTCATTCATCTTCATAGCATGATTTCATTCAAGTCTCTAGGTCCACTCCCAAGTCAAGCACGTTATGTTTCAACAAGCAAATCAATTAAAGTCTGAAGACTTTTCATAGATATTTTTCATACTAGTTGCCGTGAAACAAGCAGTAGTCCGACTTACTGCATTTGAGAAGAAAAATCTGGCTAAAGAAGACTTTTTAACAGAGAATAATTAAATATTCCTCAGATCCTATTTATATAACATTTCTAATCTATTTCACTCTTGAGAGAAAAAAAAGAAAACAAAAAAAAAAAGATCTATTTCACTAAAACAAAAAAAAACCCTTAAAATTTATTAACTTTATCTATATATTTAACATCTTTTTAAATGTATCGTTATTTAATATATATATTATAGGGTTAAGGTGTAAAAATACACATATGTTTTACCTCCAGGAGCGCCCAGCACCATATGTTTTTTTTGTGCAAAAATACACACGCCGTTAGGTTTTAGGAACAAAAATACCACTTCCGTTAGTTGACCGTTAACTGACCATTAGTTGACCGTTAACCATGGTGAAATTACCTTTTTGCCCTTAGTTTAAAATAATTAAAAAAGAAAAGGGTTAAGGGCAAAAGAGTAATTTCACCATGGTTAACGGTCAACTAACGGTCAGTTAACGGTCAACTAACGGAAGTGGTATTTTTGCTCATAAAACCTAACGGCGTGTGTATTTTTGCACAAAAAAAAACATATGGTGCTGGGCGCTCCTGGAGGTAAAACATATGTGTATTTTTACACCTTAACCCTATATTATAATAATAGTACAAGTACAAAGTCTACACAATAATAAATAATGAAAGATAAAGTTGTACCTTCATGTGAAAAATATAACGATGTAACTCATAAATAAGACTAAAAATGGTATTCTCTCTATTTTATAAATAGGACTTGATAAATATATTTTTGGGTCTTATTTATTTGCATGTTAAATTGTTAACAGAGACTATTGACATTGGAAGGGAAACACATCACAAGGGTGCTAATATTTTTATTTGTTCAATAATTGTGAGGAAGAAAAATATCATACCATGACATTCAAATAGTAAATGCATATTTTAGTCTTATGGTTGTGGTTTATAAGTTTGTTATTAATAATTGGAGTTGTTTCTACCAACACCATTATCTCCATGAACAGAAGCAATTTTAAACTAGTGTTTGCTAGCTATACATGTACTATCCAAATTAATGTTGTTCTGTGCATTACTAGACACATTAATTTGTATTTTCTATGAAACTTGCAAAAGTGGGTTATGCGATTTATAATTTCTAAATAATGCATCTTGTCATTATGTGTGTGTGTGTGTGTGGTAAGAGGTTCATTTGTTGCGGATCATAGTCACTTCAGAATTGACAGTAGGTTCTTTTCCTTTTTTATTTTTGTGTATAGTTCTTAACAATTGTATCAAATAATTGAACTCTGTTATAAAACTAATAAAAGTAAAGAAAATAACAAGAGAGAATTTTAGAGAGAGAGAGAGTAGAGAGAAGTTCTCATTTCACTGTGATCTGAATAGTTACAGAAGTCCTCTATTTATAGAAGGAAAATGGGACTTAAGTGTAATTTCCACTCTGGGTCATTTGGTGTAATTTCCCCTAAACCTTAATAATAAACATGTAATCCATGCGTATCACCGAAAGGTGATGGAAGAAAATGTTGGCGTGGGTCCCACGTAATAGTAAATACTATGCATGGTACTATGCGTGGGTCCCATGTCATCTTGTAATATTTGAAGACCGTGAGTCAATGGACATCCACATAATAAGTATATTCATAACACTCCCCCTTGGATGTCCATTTATGAATGTGCCTCATTAAAAACTTTAACTAGGAAAAACCCAGTGGGATAAAAACCTAGCCAAAGAAAAGAGTACATCATTCATTGATACACTGTTGAGTGCTGCCTCATTAAAAACCTTTCTAGGAAAACCCAGTGGGACAAAACCTAGATAAGGGAAAAAGAGTACAGCATGTATTGACTCCCCCTGTTAACAATATCAGTTGAGATCTCTGAATCTTCGCAGACCAATACCATGAACAAATTTTTCAAAAGTTGTACATGGAAGAGATTTTGTAAATAAATCTGCTAGATTTTCACTTGAACTGATTTTCTGGATATCTATTTCACCATTCTGTTGAAGATCACGAGTATAGAAGAATTTTGGTGAAATGTGTTTCGTTCTATCACCCTTGATATAACCCTCCTTGAGTTGGGCAATACATGCAGCATTATCCTCATATAGAACTGTTGGAACCATTTTAGCAGAAGATAAATGACAAGTAGTTCGTATATGATGGATTACTGACCTCAACCACACACATTCCTGACTTGCTTCATGCATTGCTAGAATTTCTGCATGATTAGCTGAAGTGGCTGTTATGGTTTGTTTCATAGATCTCCATGAAATAGCTGCACCTCCACATGTAAACAGATAGCCTGTTTGTGATCTACCATCATGTGGATCAGACATAAATCCAGCATCTGCATAACCAATCAGTTCATGCTTCGATACATTTGAGTAGTATAATCCCATATCCATAGTACCTCTGAGATAACGAAGAATTTGCTTAACACCATTCCAATGCCTCTGTGTTGGTGCAGAACTATATCTTGCTAATAAATTTACAGCAAACGATATATCAGGTCGTGTATGATTAGCAAGATACATTAGTGCCCCAATAGCACTTAGGTATGGTACTTCTGGACCAAGTAGTTCTTCTATACCTTTGTCATCAATTATTTGAGGTCGAAATGGATCTTGATCCTTATCCAAAGACCTTACTACCATTGGAATACATATTGGATGTGATTTATCCATATAAAATCGTTCTAGGATCTTCTTTGTATAAGTTTCTTGATATACAAAAATCCCATCCTTTAGGTACTCGATTTGTAGTCCAAGACAAAATTTTGTCCTGCCCAAATCCTTTATTTCAAATTCTTTGTTCAAACAATTAATTGCTTTTGAAAGCTCTTCAGGAGTTCTAATAATGTTGATATCATCAACATATATAGCAATTATAACAAATTCATTTCTCGATCCTTTCATAAAAATGCATGGGCATATTAGGTCATTTTTATACCCTTCTTTCAACAAATATTCCTTAAGACAATTATACCACATGCGCCCTGATTGTTTTAAACCATATAGGGACTTATTTAATTTGATCGAGTATTGTTCTCGAGAATTTGAATTAGATGCTTCTGGCACCTTAAGTCCTTCAGGAACTTTCATATAAATATCACTATCAAGTGATCCATATAAATATGCAGTCACTACATCCATCAGATGTAAATTAAGCCCTTCATTTACTGCTAAGCTAATCAAATAACGAAAAGTAGTCGCATCCACTACTGGTGAATACGTTTCTTCATAATCAATGCCTGCTCTTTGAGTAAATCCTTGGGCTACAAGACATGCCTTATATCTTGCAATTTCACCCTTTTCATTTCTTTTTCTTACAAGAAAAGTAGTCGCATCCACTACTGGTGAATACGTTTCTTCATAATCAATGCCTGGTCTTTGAGTAAATCCTTGGGCTACAAGACGTGCCTTATATCTTGCAATTTCACCCTTTTCATTTCTTTTTCTTACAAGAAAAGTAGTCGCATCCACTACTGGTGAATACGTTTCTTCATAATCAATGCCTGGTCTTTGAGTAAATCCTTGGGCTACAAGACGTGCCTTATATCTTGCAATTTCACCATTTTCATTTCTTTTTCTTACAAAAACCCATTTGTATCCAACTGGTTTTACACCTTCAGGTGTTTGGACTACAGGTCCGAATACTTTTCGTTTTTCCAGTGATTTCAATTCTGCATTAACAACAACTTTCCATAAGGGCCAATCATTTCGCTGTTGACACTCTCTGATAGATTTAGGCTCATGATCCTCTTCATTATTCATTACATCATATGCTATTTGATTAGCAAAGATGTTGTCAACGTTGACTTCATTTCGATCCCATCGGATACCATTCATAACATAATTAATTGAGATCTCATTATTTTCATTCATTCCAGGTACCTGAGTCTCTTCTGGAATTGCAACATTCTCTTCTGGAGATAACTCTTCAAGAGATGGCTCTGCTGGAGCTACTAACTTTTCATGATTATCTTCAAATTGACCATCTATATATTTAGCTCCTTTTCTCTTTCGAGGATTTTTATCTTTAGAACCGATTGTTCTACCACGCTTCAGGCGTGCTTTATATTCATTCACAATAGGTTTTTCTTGAGGGATATCAATTCGAATAGGAGCATTTGCAGCTGGAATATGTGACTTTGTTACTCTTTTTGGGTCAGTGAATGCTTCTGGCATTCGATTAGCTAAATCCTGCAAATTAATTATCTTTTGAACTTCTAGTTCACATTGTTTTGTACAAGGATCAAAATGAGCCAATGATAATTCATTCCAACTAATCTCTTTACCCAGCTGCTTATTCTCTCCCCCTAATGTTGGGAAGACTGATTCATCAAAGTGACAATCATCAAATCGTGCAGTAAATAAATCTCCTGTAGATGGTTCTAAATATTTTATGATTGAAGGAGATTCATACCCAACATATATTCCCATCCTCCTTTGAGGACCCATTTTAGTGCGTTGTGGTGGTGCTACTGGCACATATACTGCACATCCAAAAATTCTTATATGGGAAATATTAGGTTCTTGACCAAAAACCATTTGTAAGGGGGAAATCTTTAGGTAACTAGTAGGCCTGATGCGAATTAACATTGCAGCATGCAAAATGGCATGGCCCCAAGCAGAAATCGGTAGATTAGATTTCATAAGTAAAGGTCTTGCAATAAGTTGCAATCGTTTAATCAAAGATTCTACGAGTCCATTTTGCGTATGAACATGAGTTACAGGATGTTCAACATCAATTCCAAGGGACATACAATATTCATTAAAAGCTTGTGAAGTAAATTCACCAGCATTATCAAAACGTATTTTCTTGATAGGATGATCAGGGTAATGTGCTCTTAATCGAATCAATTGAGCAAGTAATCTCGCAAACGCCAGGTTACGAGAAGATAATAAACAGACATGTGACCATTTGGTTGATGCGTCAATTAAGACCATAAAATATCTAAATGGTCCACATGGTGGATGTATTGGTCCATAAATGTCTCCCTGTATCCGTTCTAGAAATGTAAGAGATTCACCTCCTACTTTGCTTGGTGAGGGTCGAATAATCAACTTTCCCTTGGAACATGCATCACATATGAAATCATGGGACTGTGGTATTTGCTTACACTTCAGGGTATGTCCACATGAATTTTCAATTATTTGTCGCATCATAGTTGACCCAGGATGGCCTAACCGGTCATGCCAAACATTAAATTCATGAGTAAACTTCTGGTTTTCATTGGCAAACTTCTTGTTTGCATTGACTAATTTATGGTTTGTATTATTAAACTTCTGGTTTACAATAACATGTGTTTCAATTGTGCTTATAAATGTATAATATAAACCAGAAGAAAAAGTAGGAAAATTTTCTAATATACATTTCCTACCAGAAATTATGCTCGTGATAGCAAGACATTCCTGATTATTTTTAATTGTTGTTTCTATATGATATCCATTTCTGCGGATATCTTTGAAACTCAACAAGTTCCTTTTTGACTTGGTAGAATAAAATGCATTTTCAATGCATAATTTTGTTCCTTCAGGTAACAAAATATTAGCTCTTCCGGAGCCTTCAATCAAATTTATACTACCAGATATAGTCTGAACATTGGCTTCTCGTATTATTAATGAAGAAAAATATTTGTCATTTTTTAGTATGGTGTGCGTTGTTGCGCTATCAACGAGACACAAATCTTCAGGATTGTTGCCAACAAGATTCATTCTTCATTATAGATACATGAAAATAAACATAAAACATAATTAAAGAAAATACATATAACAGAAGAAAATTTCAACATATTAAAACATAATCATTAATCATGAAAAATGATTTATACTAAGTAATCAGCAATATCAAAATGAGCTATCTCAACATTTTCATGTCCAGAATTTTCAACCTTATCCACATGATTTGCTTCAATCTTTGGCCCTTTACCATTATTTTTCAATGATTCTTGGTAAAGATCAACCAAATGTCTTGGCGTACGGCAGGTACGTGACCAATGACCTTTGACACCACAACGATAACATGCATTTTCAGCATGTTTGTTATTTCCACTTGTTTCCCTTCTGGGGTTCTTATCAAACTTTCCCGATTTAGGGCGGGAATTTGATCCACCATAATTTGGACCACGACCACGGCCACAGCCACGACTGTAGCCACCTTTACGTCCACGTCCTCGGCCACTTGAAAATTCATTAGTTACTACATTCACTTCCGGGAATGGAGTTGAACCTGTTGGACGTGATTCATGATTTTTTAATAAAAGCTCATTATTCTGTTCAGCTACTAAAAGACAAGATATTAAATCTGCATATCTTTTAAAACCCTTCTCACGATATTGCTGCTGCAGGAGCAAGTTAGATGCATGGAATGTGGAGAAAGTTTTTTCTAGCATGTCATCATCAGTAATGTTCTCTCCACATAATTTCAGTTGAGAATTAATCCTGAACATAGCTGAGTTGTACTCGCTTACAGATTTAAAATCTTGTAAACGCAAATGAATCCAGTTATATCGAGCTTTTGGTAGAATGACCATCTTCTGGTGGTCATATCTTTCCTTTAGATTGTTCCAAAGAACAAGTGGGTCTTTTACAGTCAAATATTCAACTTTTAGATCATCATGCAAATGGTGGCGTAACCAAATTATGGCTTTGGCCTTTTTTTGATTGGATTCCTCATTTCCTTCTTTAATTGTGTTTTCTAGCTCATGGGCATTCAGATGGATTTCCACATCCAGCATCCAGGATAAATAGTTCTTTTCAGTGATGTCAAGAACCGCAAACTCAATTTTGGAAAGGTTTGACATGATTCAAGCTAATTAAAGAAAATAAACATGAATTAAAAATATGAATAATAATAACAATAAAATATTAAAGACAATAATTAAATCATTACAGCTTCAGGCCATTTATATCTCTTAATGAGAAAATTAAATTTATATGGCTTCTGGCCATAAAAACAACATGACTTCTGGTCATAAAGGCAATATGACTTCTGGTCATATAATTTCAAAATAAGAAAATATAAGTATATGGCTTCTGGCCATAATAACATAATATTAAATGTTAGTAACAATAAAAGTAAATGTTATGTTAGTAACAGTAATATCTACAAATTGTGAATATCAAATCTAGATATCAATGTAGGAGGTCAAACCTTCCATGTAAAAGTAAAATAGACAAAATGTAAAATTACTGTGAATAGTAAAAATTACTATTCACTGTAAATAGTAAATAAGGTAAAAATACTGAAAGTTTAAATCTAGACTTCCAAATAGGAGTCAAGTGAATAAAATGTAAGATTACTGAAAAAGGGTAAAATTTACTATGAATAGTAAATTACTATTTACCATAGTAAAATAGTAAATAATCTCAAATCTTAACCATGGAACCCGATATTTAAAATAATCGGTAAAAATATATCTTTAATTCCATATTGTGGTTAAGATTATCCCAGATAGATAAAATAAATAAATAGTAAAGAAGATGGTGATAAAATCTTACCTTGGTAGAGTCTTCGTGCTGATAACGTGTTATAAAACTAATAAAAGTAAAGAAAATAACAAGAGAGAATTTTAGAGAGAGAGAGAGTAGAGAGAAGTTCTCATTTCACTGTGATCTGAATAGTTACAGAAGTCCTCTATTTATAGAAGGAAAATGGGACTTAAGTGTAATTTCCACTCTGGGTCATTTGGTGTAATTTCCCCTAAACCTTAATAATAAACGTGTAATCCATGCGTATCACTGAAAGGTGGTGGAAGAAAATGTTGGCGTGGGTCCTACGTAATAGTAAATACTATGCATGGTACTATGCGTGGGTCCCATGTCATCTTGTAATATTTGAAGACCGTGAGTCAATGGACATCCACATAATAAGTATATTCATAACAAACTCATAATAAACCTATCGGCATGAAGATTACTATGTTGTCTTTGCCAGTGCAGCCCAATCCACTTTCAAGAGTTTCCCTAATTTTAATGGGCTTATGATATAGACAGATCCTCTGGTTCGAGCCTGCAAAATTCTCTTGGCATTTTCAAATAACGAATGAGGAAAACAACGGCGTTGGGGAAAAAAAAAAAAAGCAACTTTATGTTAATTTTTTTAGCATGCGCATGCACACATGTTAATTTTTTAACCTATACATGCATTATTAATTTAAGAAAAAATTAATCTTGAAGGCTTTCAACTTTTGACTCAATTATAACTTAGCACTTCAACTACGACTTGACATAACTCACTTCCTAAACTTTTCAATCGCTTATGACTTAATCCCTTATCTTCTCTTTTTTTATATTATTACCCTTTTCTTCTATAACCATGGTTATTAAAACCGGATAGACTAACCGGTTTGACCACAAAATTGACAAATTGGTCACCTAATCGGGATGGTCTGGGTAGTTTAACTAGTTCAGTGTTTATTCATAATTTTCTAACTTAAAAAATTCACATGTAATTTTACATATTTTTAACAAATTACGAGTTAAGACTCTATGGAAAGTTTGAAATGTCTAATTTTAATTCAAAATATGATGATTTGATCTTTGAAAATTATCAAATACCTAGTTAGTTTAGTGACCGATTTGGGTTTAATAACCTTTGTTTATAACTCAGTTTTAAGTTATTCCATGTGGCAAAAATTAATTCTGTCTCAGCTCCACATGATCTTTATTTTTATATCAATTTTTTTTTTTTTTTTGGTTATGGCCAAGAATTCGAAAAGGGGGCGTTGGTTGGAGAAGGGGCTGAGTACATATGGAGGTAGTCAACAGTCTGCTCAACACCGGTTTCCGATTTTTTAGTCATCCAGTTCTTCTTTTTTAATTTAAATTTTATATAAAAAAGGAAAATGTGGAGCTGAGATGGAATTAATTTTTGCCACATGGGATAACTTAAAACTAAGTTGTAGGAGAAAATAGTAATGATATAAAAAATGAAAAGATAAAGGACTGGATTATAAGCAAGTCAAAAGTTTAGGGATTGAGTCACACCAAGTCATAATTAAAGGACTGAGTTATGGCTAAGTAAAAAGTTGAAGGAATTCAAAATTAATTTCCCCTTAGATTAAATTTTTAATGTTTATCATAACTTTTATAATGACTAAAAATAAAAAAAAATATTTATGCTAAGTTAGACCATATATTAATATCTAACATATTATTTGTGAGATAAAAATAAATTAAATTAAAAAATATAAACACTAAATAAAAATGGTCTAATGTTCAACACTACTTTTACATTCCATTGGATATATGCTTGATAGTTGTAGAAAATAAAGTCAAATCAGGATTACATTTTAAATAATTTAATACATGTGGGGAGTGGCTTGGCTCAACTGACAGAGTTGTACTAACTATGATTTGTAGGTTTTGAGTTTAAATCCTCAAAATGCACCCATTTTAAATAATTGGTGGGAGAAACTTAATTACTACCATTTGCAGTCATACCCGGCTTAATCGAAGGGAAAAAGATATTGGGAGAGTATTCTTTGAACTTACTAAATAATCCATATATTAATATCATCATCAGGACCTCAATGCAACTTGACTGTAGACTTTCAAATAACTCAATGCAATCTGATTCATAATAATTATCAACGTGCCTCGAATGTCAAAGTAGTGTTTTAAGTAGCACTTTTATGTTACTGAGTTGCTCCCTTTGTTTCATAATAAATCTTACAAAAAATTCTTTTACATGCATGTCATAATATGTGTCATTCTCATATTTCAAGAACATATTAAATTATTTGGCTAGTATGAAATAAGTGTCATTCTCATAATTCAAGAATATATTAATTCTTTCAAATTTGACAAATTATCCTTTAATTTGACTATGTAACATTCGGCTTTCACAAATAAAGAATAAACATGTCGTTAAGGTTTATCCAAGGGCCAATCAAAATAGTAGACTCACTAAGGTAATATTGGATATCCACCCTCCCAAGTTTGAGCTAAAGCGTAATTTATGAAAATTACGAGTACGTAATGATCATTTTAGAAATTATACCCAGAATTTCAGAAAATTCTCCAAAGACATAGGAAGGTAGAAAGTAATTCCCCATATTGTATTTGAGGCTTGATTGAGGTATAAAGGATAAAATTACTTCAAAAATTAATTTTAAAGTATTATTATAATTTTGGTTAATTAAAGGACACTTAGCCAAATTTAATCATGAAAAATATAATGGGGCCTCGGATAATTGGGGAAAATGGGGGAAATTATTTTAAGGTTAATTTGAATTTATTATAATGATTTTATGCCTTAGAAAAGGAACTTTTCTCTAAAGAATAGTTTATGGGCATTTTATTCAAGAATTAGGCAATTTTTTTCGAAATTATGGGGAAAATAGTAAAGGATTAAGTTTAAGCTTGAGAAAAATTAGGGAATTAATCCCTAATAAATTTGATTTATTGATGGTTTAACATTGATCATATTTGTAATATCCTAAATTTTGGGATTTGAACTTTGAAATGTTGAATGGGAATTAAATGTGAAAGGTTAGCCTGAATAATTATAATAATATTAATTAGGCCTATTTTTTCTTGAAATTTTTAGGAAAAGAATAAATTCAAGGAACACTTTTAAGGGATAATTTTTGGCTTAAAAATTTTAGAATTGATATTTTAAGGCTCAAAGAGGCTAGATGGTAAAGAAAATCCTTATATAGAATTAAGGATTAATTTCTAATATTTGCAATTAAATAAGCAAAGGACCTAATTGCAAATAAGAGTATTGTAGATGATCAAGTGGGTTAATTTTAAGTGGCCCCACAATACACACGCGCGCGCGCACACACATTCTCAAGCAAGGCCAATTCTCTTATTTAATCACTGGTACAAAAAAAGACTTTTAAGACTGAACGAAAAACGTCTCATAAGACCGGATCTAAGACTGGTCTCATTTCAGGCCGGTCTTAAAAGTCTGTTACTTTTAAGACCAAATATGCAACCGGTCTTAAAAATACTTTTTAGACCGGACCTTTAAAATATGAGGTCTTAAATGTCAAACTTTTAAGACCGTATTTTTAAAATATAAGGTCTTAAAAGTCTCTTTCTATCACAAAAAAAAGAAAGGACTTTTAAGACCGGATGTAAATAAAAATCCGGTCTTAAAAGTCCATTTGTTTAAATAAAAAGAAAACTGAACACCATAGATCATCATACTATCCATGGATAGTGTGAGCGTCCTTTCTTCCGTAAAAATTCAAGGATCTCAACCAAACCACCATCATTGAAAGAGAAGGGTCTCCTCTTAATACCAACAATCGTATCTTCATATGTTAGCTGACTTGCCTGTGTTTATTACCAACAAAACAAACAAAGTTAGTGATAAATGGACAACTGATGAGCATAAATAAAGAGGACGAATTGAGCCATACCTGCAAGGATCTCCCATCAATTTCCTCTTGATGTTTGACTCCAGTTGCAATAAATGTGATGCTTACCTATATCATAAAAAAATTCATAAGCTCCAGTTCCATAAAGGTAAGTTAAGAAAGCATCAAGCCCCAAATAGGGGAGAGGGAGAGAAGGAACGAGAATAACGCAGAATGATCAACGATCTTGATCCTTCAATCTTATAATTTTCCAGGTTGAAGAATCAAAAATTAAATAGATCGAAGAAAACAAAGTAAAAATTGCGAACCTGGAGAAGCTAGAATGAAAACAAGAGACTATGAGAACAAAAGACGCGAGAGCAATTTTCACAGCGTCAGAAAATTTGTGAGCGAAGTCCTTGAGATGAGACGAGGTTAAAAAGATTGAGGCGGGACTTAAAAGGTCGAAGAGAGGAATTGAAGAGAGGCTCAAAGAGTGAAATTCAATTTTCCGCGCAGGAAAGGAGAAAATTCATATTTTAGACTTTTTAGACCGATCTTTTAAAATATGAGGTTGATGCTACCAAAATTTAACTGAGTACCGCAAGTGTATGGGTCGTGAAAATAGCAAGTGGTAAATCAAGGTCGTCCCACAGAGACTCAACTCAGCTAGTGATTAGATGTCAAATTTCCTTTTTTCGTTTAAGTTGAATAGATTTGTTTTCAATAAGTAGAAGAAATGCAAATAGCATACGAAATAAATATCGACAAAGACTTTCCAGGAGAGCGAATTTCAATATCAAACGGACAACCTAGAGTCACTAATCCCTTGTTTGTTTATTAGATTTTATTCCCACAAAATTAATTTTAACTTAATTTGATCAGCTAATCTAGAGTATTAATGTGTATAAATGCCTTCCGGTCCATTTATATACCTATCTCAATTAATTATGCAATGCCTTACACGCCTAATTAAGATGCAATCCAACTCAAGCTCACTCTAATTTGATTATATGGAGCTTCTAGGTATATGTCTATCCTAGACGCAAATTAAATGAAAATCTAATTCCACATTATTTAATCTCAAGGTCAATTTAGGATTCCCTTCGTAGTTTAACCGTAAATCCCCAAAACATGCTCAATGGTGGCCAATCACTAAGCAATAATAATCAAAACAAGATTAAATAAACTGAATTAATATTAAGTAAAACTAAATAGTGGGAAAAATCTCTAAAATCCAAACAAGTTCATAGGTCCTCTAGGTTGAAAAATAAATTAGCCACACATGGCTTCAATCCAAATGACAGCAAGTTCAAAATTCAGGTTGAAAGGCATACGGGTAAATGATACAAATTGGAATCAAACTAGTCAAGAGAGATAACAAAACCAAGAATAGGAGCCAGAGCAACCACAGCCTCTCCTTGAATAATTATTCAATCCAGCCCTTCGAACACGTCTATGCTTCTTGATTTATAGTTCAGCTCCTTCTCTGTCGTTCCGTGTTCACTCTTCGCGTCAACGTCCTTACGTCTCTGCTCTTTAGTTCAGTCGTGTGTCCCCTGTGAATATGCCGACTCTGCTTCTTCCTTTCCTGATTGCCGACAGACTTCCCCGCATAGCCTTCTGTTTTCTTTTTTGTTCTCCTTTCTTGATTTAGGTTTTCTCATTTATTCATCCATTCCTCCGTGGGCCCAGTATCGTTTGCCATTCAATTCTCCTAAATCCAATGCATTCAGCCCGTATGGCCCATGATCTCCTCTTTCTTTAGGTCTTCAATTCTCAATGTGGGCCTAACTCCATACAAATCCCAAATGGCCCAAGTGCTCCTGTGCGTATCTGTATGTAGGTTTAGGTCTTTAATTCATTCCTTTCAATTGATTCCATTTGTGGGGTCCACGTACATACAATTGGATCTATTCAATTTCCCAAATCCTCATGTTCTCCTGTGCTTGCCTGATTGTGAAAATAAAAGCAATTAAATAATAATAATACTAATAATAATAATAAAACTAAGTCTTCTTTAAATTGTTATTTATTTATTTCCTAAACTTAAAAACTTTTATTTTAAATTGAAATCCCACAAATGATGCACTAATTTGATTTGAGCCTATAATCATGTAATTTCATAGAAATCTCTTAAAATTGTTTAGATAACTCTCCAAATATCTTTAAAATGTACTTTATTTATATCAATTATGGAGAGTTATCAGAGGTCTTAAAAATAAGACTTTTAAGACCTCATATTTTAAACATCCGGTCTTAATATTTTTTTATTTTTGTATTTAAAAAACAACTATCAGTCATACTTTTAAGACTATACTTTTAAAATATGAGGTCTTAAAAATAAGACTTTTAAAACCTCATATTTTAAATATCCAGTCTTAAAAGTTTTTTATTTTTATATTTACAAAACCGCCACCAGTTATACTTTTAAAACCGAACTTTTAAAATATGAGGTCTTAAAAGTAAGACTTTTAAGACCTCATATTTTAAATATCCGGTCTTAAAAGTTGCTTATTATTTTTATATTTACAAAACTGTCACCGGTTATACTTTTAAGACCGAAGTTTTAAAATATGAGGTCTTAAAAATAAGACTTTTAAGACCTCATATTTTAAATATTCGGTCTTAAAAGTTTTTTAGAGATATTTTAGGAATTATGTTTGCAGATTATGACTTTTTGAATTTCGTAATTATATTCCCGATTGTAATCCCAAGATTATATTATGCAATTGTGTTAATTAAGTTGTTAGAGAGATTTTAGGAATTAAGTTAGTAGATTATGGTTTTTTTTTGAATTTTGTAATTATATTTCTGATTGTAATCCCTAGATTATAGGAACTGCCTAGGTCAGAAGATTATTTACTTATTAGCATATGTATATAATTCCAATTAATCGAACGAATAAAGCATCGCATTCTCGGACTCATCTCTGATCGGTGTCTTTTCAAAATATTTACGAAATTGTCATTGGTCATACTTTTAAGACTGGATCTTTTATAATCCGGTTTAAAAAGTATTTTATATATTTATGAAATTGCTACCGGTCATACTTTTAAGACCGAATCTTTTATAATCTGATCTTAAAAGTGTTCTATATATTTACGAAAGTGCCACCAGTCATATTTAAAAGACCGGATCCTTTATAATTCGGTCTAAAAAGTTTTTTTATATTTACGAAACTACCACCGGCCATACTTTTAAGATATAATTCTCTATAATCCGGTCTAAATGAGGCGGTCTTAGAGCTCTTTTTTGCACTAGTGAATATTGGGTCAAAAGCAACAAAACAATCCTAATGCAACAATCCTCTCCAACCCATGATCCATTAACCAATTCAGCCCTCACATATATTTCATCCCCTATTATTTTCCCAGCCCAACAAGAAGGATCAAGAGGCAGCAAGAGATCATAGCGTTCTAAGTAAACATTAAACTTTACCATTAAATCCTAAAATAAATATTATTATTTAGTCTGAAATTGATGCCCTCAGTATATACTACTTTTACTTTTATCATAAGTCATTCCTAATCTAGTTTATTGGAAAGGTAAAAACATTAATCTTTATTAATGTTGTCTTAAAATTTAATAAGTTTTCAATTTTATCTTTGTTCAATAAACATTATATCCCATAAATATAAATTTTACGTAATAATAAATGAATGATCAATTTATATATTCATATAAAATAATTAATGATGTGGTTTATAAACAAAACTAATTAAATATTCACTATATTTTATAAATATGTGTACTAAGTAATATCATATATGTTGGATCTGACTATCACCTAAGAGGGGGGTGAATTAGGTGTTTGATAAAACTTTAGGAACTTTAAAAATCTTTTCGCAACTTATAAATTGACAGTTTGATATTCAAAGAAAAGCATATACTGGAAATGTAAAAGATAAGGGAAGAGAGTATGCAAACTGTGATTTATCCTGGTTAGATCCAATCCTTGACCTACGTCCAGTCTCCAAGCTTCACTTGAGATTTTCAATCCAATATTTGCTTTGAGCTTGATTACACGTTCAGTACCTGAAGTAATCCTCTCACTAGGATTCACTCCCCCTTACAAAGAGTAATCAATACACTTGCTTGATTACACACTTTGTACTCGAAGTAATCCTCTCACTAGGATTCACTCCTCTTACAAGTTGTAATCAACACAATGTGTTTCCACTCGAGATCACCCAATCTTGAGTATTTCTCAAATAAACTGATTTATAATGAATCTTCTCTCTCTCAGAAGTAAATGAATGAACACTGAAGCACAATACAAATAATCTCATTCCCTGAGCTAAATTATATGAAGATTGAGATATGCAGAGAGTAGATGAAGCATATGTTAGAATATTAGCATTTTCACTGTGTAAGCTCAAGTCCCTGTTTTTCGTCACTATGCACTGTGAGTGTCTTCGTTTCTGGGGTACTTATAGTTGAAGAAGAGCATTTGATCATTTGAACATCTCTTCAAGAATATGACTGTTGGATGTGCACTGAGAATATTTCTGTTATAGATCTACTTGAAAATGTAGTCGTTGGAAGTCCACTGTTAAGCATCCCTGTTTTCAGCTTTTGGTTCCAGTGATGGCTGTTAGTCCTTTGATCTGGAATATACACAATTAGAAGATAATATTGATTAGAATCTGACTGTTGGAGCTCCACTGAAATTTTTGACGTTGGAAGTCCACTGAAGCAATGATCATTTGAACATCTTGATTCCAGCCTGTTGATTCAGTGATGTTTGTTGCTTTCATATTCTGCAATACCTTCAATCTTGAAGATAAAATTGATTATCTTTTATCAGAATGGGCAGCTGAGGAATGTCCATAAATATTTAATCCAAGTTGTAAAATATTCCCCGACAAGAGCGCTGGCATCCCATACTAGAAGTTCACTTTACAGCTCAGCAAACTGACCATATCGATTTCTACTTCAATCCTCATTTGAATCAACTAAACTTCACTAAATAAACTGGTTAATCATGAATAAGAATAATAATGAATGAGAATAATAAGTATTCAAGTAATTAACCATTGATCAGAACCAAAGTTTCTGTCGCTTTCCATATGAATCACTGCAGTAAGGAAAATGTGACTGGAGTAGTCCATATTCACAGAGCTACTGAGATTTTTCTGTAGATTATATTACTGGAGTCATCCAAGATCAACTAGAGTAACATAATGTTTCTAACTTCAGATTTACTGGAGTAATCACTAAGGAACTGGAGTAACTAGATATAATTTTGTCTCTGTGTTGAGTTGACTCGAGTAGCCTTATGAGTAGCTAAGCTCTTAAAAAGTTTCTGTCTCTAATATGACTGGAGTAATAGCCTTGTTACTGGAGTAACTAAGGTTCATTTTGTTTCTGCCTGCAATCTTACTGGAGTAGGTACTTGGTTATTGGAGTAACTAAGGCATGTTTCACTTCTTTCTTAGACATTACTGGAGTAACCATATAGTTACTGGAGTAACTAAAGTTCATTTGGTTTCTATACTCGAGCTTGCTGGAGTAGGTGCTAGGATACTGGAGTAGCTAAGGTACATTTTGCTTCTGTCTGCGATATTACTAAAGTAAGGATTTGGCTACTGGAGTAATTCAGGATCATCTTGCTTCTGTCTCTGACATTACTGGAGTAACATTTTGATTACTAGAGTAACTCTAGTGTAAAAGTGCCAAGATGACTGGAGTAACCAACATGTTACTGGAGTAAAGTGACTGACTATCGGGTTTGATTCTGAGGTGGCTGAAAAATATCGACTTACTAAAGTAAGTAAGTGACTACTGGAGTAAGCCTTATTGGAGTACCCATTTCATTACTGGAGTAATGTACAAATAGAGGCGAACAGATCACATATTACTGGAGTAATGAGATGTCGACTGGAGTAACCATCAACTCTTCACTTGTTTGAGGATTAGTTCCAGAATTCTGAACAGACATTGATTTTCCAAAAAATCATATTTCTCTCATTTGATCTTTGTTTTCTATGATCTTGATATTTTTGGAAAGGTGTGTGAGTCTAGTTTCATATGCCACTAATTTCAACTCATTTCGATGTGTAGTTTGTGAGATATGCTCAGATTACTGAACCTTGTTTAGCTGCATGACATTAACAGATAGATCAATTTCAAAAATTCATAACTATCTCATCTGATCTTCTTTGGACATGAATTTTTGATAAGATGACTTTTTAAATGTCTAGTTTCATCCAAAATTGGTTTCACCTCAATACGATCTCTGGTTTGGGAGATATCATCAAATTACTGAATGTTGCCCAATTGAAACACTGAACAGAGTTGCTGGGACACACGTATTACTGGAGTAACGCGAGGCTTACTGCAGTAATTTCGAACCAGAAGTTTTATGTCTGAATCATTACTGTAGTAGGTTAATGATTACTGGAGTAATATCGAACAGAAACAGATTGGGCTCCTGAAACACGTATATTACTGCAGTAAGTAAGTGACTACTGGAGTAATGAACAACCAGATCACATATCACTACTAGAAAACTGATTTTTTGCGGCGGAATTTTTCCCTTGCAAAACAAGCATTTTCCGTCGCAAAATTATTTTGCGACAGATTTTGCGGCGGAAATTTGTCCGTCGCAAAAAAAGCCCTCGCAAATAATTTTTGCGGCGGAAAAAAGGAATTTCCCTCGCAAATTCAAATTTTGCGGCGGAACAATTTTCCCTCGCAAATTCCAAATTTGCGGCGGATAAATTTTCCCTCACAAGTTGAGATTTTGTGGCGGAACAAATTTCCCTCGCAAAATTTTTTGAATTTGTGAGAGAATTATTTTCCCTCGTAATTTTGCGACGGAAAATGTATTTTCCCTCGCAAAATTTAAAATTATTTTAAAAAAAATCATTAAAAATTATAAAAAAAATAAAAAATAAAAAAATTGTATATCATAAAAATAAATTATACAATCATCATACAAGTTTACATAATAAAAACACAATATTATATAAATTATAATGTTCTAAAATGAACTAAAAAAAAAACTCTAAATAGCAGTAGCCTGGCCATCGTCACCGCCAGTATCGTCGTCACCACTAGGAGGCAGCCCCATACCTTTGTCTTTCAATAGGGCATGGAGAAGTGCTCGCATCTCACTAATAATATTTCCTTGCTCCCTCATCTTCTCATCCTGCTCCCTCATCTTCTCGTCTTGCTCCAGCACCTTCTGTTCTTGCTCCAGCACCTTCTGTTCTAACATCTTTACCCTCTTATCCTCTGCAAAACCAACATTATGAAGTCAATTTACTTGTAATACTTCATTTATATGAAAGAGGGAGTAATGATTTGTGATTGATAACAAAAGTACAACTCTACCTTCAGGACCACCTCTACTACTGCCGGATGAGCGCCTCGAAGACGACTTCAGTTGGCTGGCAGAAGCACCCATCCCGAAGACTCTCCCCTTCTTGTCCATTCCGCCTGCAGCCTGAAGGAAGATACTCTCGTTATCGGAATAAGAGGACGACGGGTCGCTCTGAATCTGTAAGTCTCTCTCCTGCGTCAGCTGCTGATAGGTCTCCTACAAGCACAAACATACAACACAAATAATGCATATAAAATAAAAGAAAGATGTTACTGTTTGAAACAAATAATAAATGTAATTAATATCTCACCGCGAATTGCTGGGACTTGGCGTTAATCCAACGCTTGCCTTGACCCTCAACCGGCTGGGTATGAGTCCACTCAAAGGTGGTCCAAGGAATCAAATCTGCAGGAACTTCCCCAGACGCTGCCTGCAAACACAAATGATAATCATTCATTAATTATTGATTAAGTATAAAATATTGAAAGCTGAAGTAGAAAATAGCGTATACTTACAATCTTTCGTCGATGCTCACTAACTGGAATGCTGCCGCCAGCATATGACGGTCCATCCATGTGGGACCTATTTAATTTATTTTGCTCACTTTGCTTCAAAAATCTTTCGTCGGTGGCCCACTTGTCAAATAACTGGCCTGCAACCTCAGGCTGAATTCAATTTTTTTTTCCTTTTTCATGCCTCAATTTATATAATTTATCAGACAGCCACTTGCTTCCCTTGAAGTTATAAGCCTTCTTTAAAGTTGGGAGATGCTCGGGCAAGCAGCTAAACTTTCCTTGAAAAACAATACTAAACAATTAGTGCTCTAAATTATACAAGTAGTTAATCAATTTGCATTTTGATGAGAATAAAAAATTAATAACCATAAATCACATAACTTACCAATAACTCAGTGAACCAAACATCTCGCTTGCTCTGAGGAATCGCTTTCCATGTGGCCCAAGGTTGATCAAAATTACGAAATATTTGCTCGGCCATGAAATCCGCCACCGGCTTATAAGGATCAAACCTGAAAAAAAAGAGAATGTTGCAAATAGTAGCATACAAACTAAAGGTAAAAAATCATAACATTACATGACTTACTCGGTGCTCCCTACAGGATGGATCCACATCTTCCCTGTCGCAAGATCAATGGATCCCCAGACTGGGTCGTTGGAGGAACTAGCTTGCCCGCCCTGGCTATAAGGCGATGCAGTGTACTGAAAGAATAAGTATATTGAAAATGTAGAACATAGATGTTTTAACAAAATATATGTAAATCAGTCAGAAATCATAAACTGAACCTGCTCTGCCTGATGGTGTGGTGGATATGTATAAGTGAAAGGTTCACCTATATCGCCCATAACAGAGTCAGTAGTAGGCGGTGAAGATGAAAAATAAAGAGGCGGAAGCTCCGGGGAAGAGCTAAGCCCTTTGACTACATGGGGGGTAGATGATGTCGGCCTACCCCCTCTGATTGGACGGGCTCGGCCGCTACCTCTACTATATCCACTACCTGAATGGCCTCCTGGATGCTCCATTTCTGAACACTTATAAACATGATGTCAAAATATATATAATTATAAGGAAGTTACTTAACACAATAATAACTAAGCAACGGAGTATCAAATATAATAGATCGTCATAAATAACTAACTTAAATCAATCGGACGATTCCTGTTCTTCCTCTGACGTCTTATAATCGTCGAATTCAGATTCAGTACTAGAGTAACCCACTTGTTCCTCATCGTCTGATTCCGCATTCTCAATTTGGATAGGAATCAGCTCTAAGTCTCCAGTGGAATCAAAGACATTGCAAGGTACATCTTCCTCGACATTACTTACGGCAAGTACATGTTCCACATCTACTTGGAAGGGTTCAGTCATGTCGTCATTTGTTTTTGACTCTTTTGAAGTAGGTATAATATTTCGTGCTTTGGTTTTGATAACTCCCACCCACTCTTGACGGGATGTAGGGTAATATGTAAAATAAACTTGTTCTGCCTGTTGAGCAAGAATGAATGGGTCATAACTAACTGCATATCTCCGTGACCACTCGATCTCAACATTTCCATATTTGTCCACCTTTGTACCACGCGGACTGTTATCAAACCACTCACATTTAAATAGAATCACTGACTTGTCCCACTTGTAATCCAGCTGAATTATATCAATTAACTTGCCGTAGTAGTCGCACTCCACCCCGTCAACTTGGCCACCTCGACAACATACACCGTAATTGCATGTTTCCGTATTTCAGTTAGCTTCAACAGTTACAAACCGATACCCATTGATTACATATTTTTTGATCCTGGTAACAGCTGTTGCAGACCCGTAAGCTAAACTCCATACAACATCATGGGGAGCTGACGTATAAGCTGAACTCCATGTTTTTTGCTCGAAGTTGTCTCGTAACCAATGAGGAAATTTATCCTTCATGAATTCATCGAGGTCGGAATCCGAGATCAAAGGATTTATTGATCGGACCCATTGTGAGAAGTATCTGTAACAAAAAGAAAGAAATTAATACTTTAAACCGTAGCAGTTACTGAAAAGATGAAATCTTACTTTAAGTACGGGGCGGCCTCTTCACAGTTGTTTAGAATGTACCACTCCGCTAGTTTCTTATCGCTTCCTTCCAGAGTTGACCTACAATTTGTTCGAATGACCCGGCCAGTATAATTAAATATTGATATTTGACCACTCGTCTCACCGCCATCATCGTTGCGAGGTACCCCCCTCCATCTTGATATAACTTCAGGGGGATAATAGTATGAGGCAAATTTGGTGGCCTCTTCGACCAGATACGCTTCTGTAATAGATCCTTCAACGTATCTTGTATTTTTGATCTTTTATTTCAGTGTGCGTAAAAACCTTCAACGGATAATTAGAGAGTATTTATAACCTATGTCACAGTGTGTTTGAATTAATCACAGCGAAAACAAATATATATTACCTTTCAAACGGATACATCCACCTATATTGTTGCGGACCTCCTACCCTTGCTTCGTACGCCAGGTGAACGAGCAAATGTTCCATTGAGTCAAAGAAGCTAGGAGGAAACACCATCTCTAACTTGCATAGCATTTTTGGCACACTCTCCTCCAACTGCCGTAACTTGTCGACATTAAGTTCAGAAGCACAAATTGTTGTAAAGAAGAAGGAAAACTCTGTCAGGGTATCTAATACATGCTTCGGTAGTGCCTTGAAGGCCCACGACAATAATCTCTGAAAGAAAACGTGACAATCATGACTCTTCATATCGCGTAACTTCACCTCGTTCAAGTCCACACATCTTGAGAAATTTGATGCATAACCGTCCGGTAGATTCACACTATTAACCCACTTCAACAATTCTAAATTCTGCTCTTTGTTTAAGGTGTACGGCGCCCTAGGTTTGGAAATCCGACCCGTTGCAGTCTCTACCAAATGCAAAGAAGGCCTTCTACAAATCTGTTGTATGTCAAGTCTTGCATTGATTGTATCCTTTGTCTTACCCTTGGTGTCCATGACGGTGTACAGAATATTACAAAACACATTCCTCTCAATATGCATGACATCGAGGTTGTGTCTTAACAATTGATCTTTCCAATATGGTAGCTCCCAAAAGATGCTGCGTTTGTTCCAATGATGTTGAACGCCATATCCCTCAGGCTCACTGTAAGCAGCTCCTTCTTCAACACTTTGAATGTGCTTCACCCTCTCCCATATTTCTTGCCCACTTAAACGACGAGGTTTAGCTGATTATTCAACCACATTCCTGCTGAAGTCTTTTTTGTTTCTTCTAAACGGATGATCGAGGGGTAGGAATCGCCGGTGCCGGTCAAACCAAGATACCTTGCGACTGTATGGCAGGCTAAACCCCATGTTCTGTTCAAGACATATCGGACATGCAAGCTTCCCCGATGTTTGCCATCTGCTCAACATCCCATATGCAGGGAAATCATTTATCGTCCACATTAAGACAGCACGCAGGATGAAATTCTGACTCAATGATACATCATACGTAAGAACCCCCTCACTCCACAACATCTTCAACTCGTCTATCAAAGGCCTGAGGTACACATCTATTTTCTTTTTTGGGTTGGATGGCCCAGGGATTAATGCGTTGAGGAAAAAAAACTCTCTTCTCATACACATGGATGGTGGGAGGTTGTACGGAGTCACAATCACAGGCCAACTAGAATAAACCCTGCCGGTTTGGTTGAAAGGAGCAAACCCATCTGAGCATAAACCAAGACGGACATTACGGGGATCGGCTGCAAATGATGGATTTGCCTCGTCAAATTTCAGCCAAGCTTCGGCATCAGATGGATGCGTGACAAATTTTTCATCCCTATGATGCTCTCGGTGCCATCTCATGTGAGCAGCTGTTTGTTCTGACGAATACAATCTCTGAAGTCTGGGCACGAGGGGAAAGTACCACATCTTGCTTAATGGTTGAGTGGTTGTTTTCCCTTTAATCTTCTTGTACCTATCATGTGAACAAAATTTACAAGTACTCCGCTCCGCATCATCCTTGTAATAGAGCATACATTCGTTGGGGCAGCAATGGATTTTTTCACAACTAAGCCCGAGCTCTTTCACCTTTTTCTTTGCTTGGTAAAAATCTTTCGGCAAATTATTGTCATTGGGAGCAACCTTACTCATGATCTGCATCATTTGATTGTAATTCTTCTCGTTCATATGGTGATCAGTCTTCAAGCTTAATGTTGCTAGGGTAGCCGATAGCGAAGAATATTCACTATTTTCAATGTGTTCGCAACCTTCCCATAAAGGACGTTGGGCATCTTGAAGCATTTGATAGAACCTACGGGCCTCCGGATTAGGATCCTCTCCCATGTGTGATGGTTGATTATGCATACCGGTCTCCTCTTCCATGCATGAAGGTCCAGCATGAGTCACGGGATCAAAATATTGGCCGATCGACGGTCCAGCCGCATCCATCACCAACTGCTGATAATGATTAAGGTTGACTCGATGAGTACTGTCTCCGTAATAACCACTTGGTGTCTGTTGGACTTCCCCGTGATGAACCCAACATTCATAATCCCTCATGAATCCTTTTCTACACAAATGGATTTTGACTGTTCCCGCGTCATGAAATTCGAAACACCTACATCTCACACACGGACAACTGATCGAGGTACTTGAATTAGTTGTGTGTGCCAAAGCAAATTGGATGAACTCTTCCAAATCGTCTAAGAATACTCGAGTAAGTCGTTTTTTCTGAGTTAGACGATTGTACATCCAACTCCTATCACGATCGCCTTCCATACTTCCCCAACCTAACCTTGCACGATAATTCTTGGAACATAATATAATAATACCAACTAATTAATTCAGCTACTAACCTAAGTGACAAATACAACTGGCCACTTAACAAATTCTCTCCATAATTTTTTAATTTTTTTCCTCTTATTTGTGTCAAACTTACAAATTATATCTACAAATATTTCTCCTATAATTATAAAGTGATAGATAACATAAACATTAAATTTTTTATTTTTTTTATATTAAAACTAAGTTGATAATTTGACATTGAATACCTGCAAAATTCCCAAAGAATAAAATATTGTATTCACTCTTATTAATGATTTCAGGTTTAAGTTGATTAGGATCTAATAGTTAAATCACTTAATTAGTAGATTAAAGACAAAACATCTAAATATATATAAACTAAATGATTTTTTTTATTGTTGTTAAAAATATAAATCTAGTAACAATTATACACAAATTGTTATTCTAATGTAATTCTTAAAGATATTAACATTTATGTGTTATTTAGTTTATGTTTTCAAAATTAGAAAATTAAAACACGAATATACCAATTAACATAAAAATGTTATACCACATAAAATAAATTTATTGTATAAGTTATTAATTTATTTATTTTTCAAAAAATTATAAATATATGAATGTCTTATATTACATCCAATAGTACTCATTAATTTATCTTTAAATTCACATAGAATTATATTACATTTTTTCTTTAAACTCATGAATTTCCTCAAAATCATTACACAAGTAGTTCAAAGCTATAGTTAATTCAAATTGTTAACCTCTAAGATTTTATTTTTATCAATAAGTTATGAAAATATATTCAGGCAAAAACAAAATTAAAATAACAAAAATTTGATTTTAATATATTTTAAATTTAAATTATTAAAATTAATTCAGCATCATAATTTTTCATGTTCTAACAAAGAAATATTTATTAAATTCATATATCACAAAAGCATGCGTTTTAAAACATATTGATTAAAGCTAACATATTCAAAATAGCACTAATCATAATTTTTCATATATACAAATATATATATATATATATATATATATATATATATATATATATATATATATAACAGTCAATTAATGGCAAAAAATTCGAGCAAAAAATAAATTAATGGCAAAAAAAAAACGAATAATAAATCAATCCCAATAAAAAATGAAAATAGCACTAATCTTAATTAAAGCAAACATATTGATTATCACATGCAATATTGATGAATGACTATAGAATTTTAGGAAATGTCAAAGAGGAGAAAAAACGCATACCTCTTGAAGGATATCTTGGAATGGAGAAAGAAGAGCAAGGACGGCTCACCAGGATGCTTGGACTGAACGTTGGCGGTGGAGGCTAGGACGGAGCAAGACGCAAGAGAGGAAGAAGAAAGGAGCAAAGACGCAGAGAGATACTCTGGGGACGGAGCAAGACGCAAGAGAGGAAGAAGAAAAGAGCAAGATGCGAGAGAAAGGAGTCACGAATGAAAATGAAGAAGGAGGGTCGGGGATAACATATATTTGCGGCGGAAGTTGAATTCCGCCGCAAATTTGCGGCGGAATTCAATATTCCGCCGCTATTTGCGGCGGAATAAAAATTCCGCTGCAAATGTGCGGCGGAATATTCTGTTCCGCCGCAAATTTTTGCGGCGGAACGGAATATTCCGTCGCAAAATGTCGGCGGGACTGTGTCCCGCCGACAATTTGCGGCGGAAACCCCGTTCCGCCGCAAACATTTTGCGGCGGAACGGACGTTCCGCCGCAAATGTGCAGCGAAAGACTCCGTTCCGCCGCAAAAATTTGCAGTGGAACGGACTCTTCCGCCGCAGATTGTCGGCGGGACTGTGTCCCGCCGACAATTTGCGGCGGAACACGGGCGTGCCGCCGCAATTTGCGGCGGCGCACCGTCTCCCGCTGCAATTTGCGGCGGCAGACCCCATGCCGCCGCAAATTGCGGCGGCACGCGCGGTGCCGCCGCAAATTGCGGCGGCACGTGGGGGCGACGCAAATTTGCGGCGGCACTTGATTTCCACCGCAAAAATGTGCGGCAGAACCCCCGGTGCCGCCACAAATTTGCGGCGGCAATTTTCTTCCGCCGCAAATTTGTGGCGGAAGAAAAATTCCGCTGCAAATTTGCGGCGGAAGATAGAATTCCGCCGCAAATTTGCGGCGGAATGTTTCTTCCGCCGTAAAGTTGCGTTGGAGAAACATTTTCCGCTGCAAATTTTCTAATTTGCGACGGATTGAATATTCCTTCGCTATTTGGGACAAATTTGCGATGGAATTTTATTCCCTCGCAAATTCCGTCGCAAAATGACTATTTTCTAGTAGTGTATATAATTGGAGTAATGCGTGGTAACTGGAGTAACGGCACAAAAATACACATATATGACTGGAGTAATATATGTATTACTGGAGCAAGTCGATCATTAATCATCCAGAAGCTTCAACTTGCTCATTTTAGCTCCGAATTGATCCATTCCAACTTGCACTTGATCGTAGAGACTTGGAGAATCAATCTAAAAATTTGTATAATGATTTTCTCATTTTATTTAGCAAGTTTTTATTTCTTTCTTCTCTCTTCTTGATTATTCTTCATGAATCAACTCATTCTTTCTTTTCTTCTCTTGTTCTTTCTCCATATGAACAAATTTGTGATTGTAGCGAATCTACATTAGATTGTTCTCCATGATTATTCTCCATGAAACAATTCATTATTTCTTCTTTTCTCTTGTTCTTTCTTCACGTGAACACATCTACATTAAATGTAGCAACTTGTCAATGTATATGATATAAACTTTTTGCTCTTGCTAATGGCATCTATATAAGACATCATCAAAACTAATCATAACCAACAATATAACTAATCAAATTAGGTAAATAGGCTTTATATTAAGGAAACCATTATTTATGGTCTTGAATGTCTTACACATAATATTTAGTTTCTCATTGTCTCCATCACATAAAAACTATAAGTAACAAAAAAATTTATGTTTTTTGATTTAGAAAATTACTTTCATATCTTTGCTTATACACATAATATAACAGAAAGAAAATATGCTAGTAATTGTTAAAACAAGCACACATGATTGCTAAATAATAAGAGAAATATTTCATGGTGCTTAATATATAAGACAAAAGAAGAAAAAACACAAACAACGAAATTCATCGGAAAATACCTCCGGAGGCAAAGGCAACAATGGCAAGAAGAAGAGAGGCAAATTGGTGTATAAATGGTAGCCGGTGATGGTAGACGCTGGACGGAAGCCGGAGCAGAGAAGGGAGGATGAAGACAAAATGGTAGAGTGAAGAACAATGGACAGAACGAAATAGGGGAGCTGGGGAAATATAGGGCAAATTTTTTGACGGAAAAATTTTGATAGCCATTCTGTGATGAAAAGATTTTCCATTGCAGAGGGTGGCCAAAATGGCCGCATGTTTACAACATAAATCATTTTCCTCACAAATTTAAGACGGAATGGATGTTCTGTCGCAAAATGGTGGCCTTTTTGGCGTCCTTAGCATAGTTAAGGAAGCCAAAAATATTTTTGACTTCCTCAGTATATTTAAGGAAGCCAAAATCAGTCATGATTTAAAAAATTTGAAAAATGTTTTAGCGCCAGAAATTTTTTTTGGCGTCCTTAAGGAAGCCAAAAGTAACATTTTTGGCGTCCTCAATATACTTGAGGAAGCCAAAAATAACATTTTTGGCGTCCTCAATTTACTTAAGGATGCCAAAAATGTTTACTCAAGGCATCCTTAAGTAAATTGAGGACGCCAAAAATGTTATTTTTGGCTTCCTCAAGTAGACTGAGGACGCCAAAAAAATTTTTTGGCGCTAAAATGTTTTCTAAATTTTCTAAGTTGCGCCAAAAATATTGATTTTAGCGTCCTCAGTATACTTAAGCAAGCCAAAAATAACATTTTTGGCGTCCTCAATTTACTTAAGGACGCCTAAAATGTTATTTTTGGCTTTCTAACCTAAGGACGCCTAAAATGTTATTGTTGGCTTCCTTAAGTATACTGAGGACGCCAAAAAAAAATTTATGGCACTAAAACATTTTCCAAATTTTCTAAGTTGCGCCAAAAATACTGATTTTGGCGTCCTCAATATACTTAAGGAAGCCAAAAATAACATTTTTTGCATCCTCAATTTACTTAAGGAAGCCATAAATAACACTTTTTACTTTTTACTTCCCTTTTTTTCAAAAAGGATGTCTTTTAGGGTAGTACTATCAATATTTTGTAGTAGTGATTGATCCAGATGGAAGATGGAAAAAGGAAGAACTTGCTAAAAATATCATTATTCAAGTTCTAAGATTGATCTTACAAGTCTCCATGATCAAATGGCTCAATTCAGAGTTAAAGTCAACAAAAATCAGCTTCTGGATGAGCAAACTCGAGTCCCCAAGTATTAAACTCGAGTTTACTACCTTACTGTAGTAATTTGCCTCTGGAATGGGAGAATACTCGAGTTAAGGACACAAAACTTGAGTTTGGGAGTCAAAACTCGAGTCAGTCACTTAATGACTCGAGTTAGCAGTGTCCTTAGTATTTCTGGCGTCTCTGGACTTGCAAAAATTGAGTTAATAATTATAAACTCGAGTTTGTCAAGCTTTCAACTCCTTTGTTCACCTCTGTTTTACGTTCAGCTTGGGCAAGGTCTGATAATTGGATGATATCTCCTAAACTAAAGATCAAATTGAGGTGAAACCAATTTTGAATGAAATTAGACTTCTAATGCGTCATTTTGAGAAAGTTTTATTCTCAAAGAAGTTCATATGAGCGACATCTGAATTTCGAAAGTTGGATCAGGAACTCACACCACACAGCATACCAAGCTACAATATTTTGAGTGTAACTCATAATCTACACATCAGAATGATCTAAAATTGGTGGCAATAAAAGTAGACGCATAAGGCGTTCCATCAAAACTTGATCCAACTAAAATGAAGTTTAGACCAGAGAGATATGATCTTTGAAGGTTGACTGTCAATTTAGGACGTTGCAAAAATGCTGATGAAGAACAATCTTCATTCATTGGATCATAACGAATAAAATACAACGACTTTAGAGCAGATTCTTTTTGCATTGGAAAGAATACTCAAAGAGCTATATGGGGATAAATAGTTTGCTAAATTTGGAGCTATATCAAGTCAGAGAGCAACCAAGGACAGAATAACTTGAAAACTCGAGTTTACAAATATCAAACTTGAGTTTAGTCACTAATTGACTCTAGTTTTGATTAGACAGAAAGGAATTTAGAGTAATGTAATAGCCTGAAAACTCGAGTTATCAAATGCAAACTCGAGTTTACATCTCTGCTTCAGAAAATCACCGTGTCGAAAATCTCGTTTCTCATCAAGAACATCTAGATAATTACCCAAATGATTTTTAATACTTCTTAACATTATTTATATCATTTGTGTACATGTTTCTGATGATCAAAGAGTGCTAAACCAAAGATCAAGGGTAAAGTAAATGTTGATGTCACAGCTGGTTCAAAAAAATGAAGTTCTAACGTCTAGTTTCATTTGATCTCTAACGGCTACTATTCTCAACGGTCATATTCTCAATGGTCATATTCTCAACGTTCATATGATCTTCATCTATAAGTAGAGACACATCCAAGATGGATAAAAATGATTGAAAGAGCTTGCCTTGTAAAAATGCCCAAATTCAGAATCCAAAGTTTATCTCATGCACACTCTGTTTTTCAATGCTTACATAGTTTATCATAGAGAGAGTGAAATGATTTGTATTACACTTCAGTGATTATCCATTCACTTCTTAGAGAGAAGATTCATTATAAATCATTCTATTTAAGAGATACTCAAGATTGGGTGATCTTGATGGGGAAACTGAGTGTATCCTTACAGTGTGTAAGAGGGAGAATCTCAGTGAGATATTTGGCTTCATAAGTGCTTGTGTGAACTTGTGGGTTTGTAAAGGCTTCTCTTGCGCCCGGATTCAACAAGAGAATAGTGGATTGAAAATCTCAAGTGGTGCTTGGGGATTAGACGTAGGTCAAGGATTGGGCTGAACCAGTATAAATCTTAGTTTGCTCATTCTCTTCCTTAATCTCATATATTTCTAGCATATATGTTTGAATGTCTGTCTATAGCTTTATAACTCTTTACTATCATACAAACTGATTTTACCAAATAGCAAAAAGATTTTCAAAGGTCCTAAGTTTTTATCATTCACTCAATTCACCCCTTCTTGAGTTCAGCCGGTTCTTATAGAAATTTGTTGGGTTTGTTCCTACAACAAAACTGTTAGTTCATTAAGACGTTCTTAAAGATTGGTAGGTGTGTCCGTCATGGTGATGGTAAAGAATTCATGAAAATGAATAATCTCCCCTTAAAAATCAACAAAAGAAATCGTTATATTCATTGTCAAGCCCTTATGGTCAGCGCCAAATTGTAGAACCAAAATTATGTTTCAAAGATTTTGTAGGGTTCACCCAAAACATAGAATCTTAGTATGATATAAAATACAAAATACAAAGTGGTTACAAGTTTAATGAGTAAATTAGTAATTTTATGAAATTTCAAATTGATATCTCAAGACAGATACGGAAATGGTGATATTGGAGTCATTGAACTATCCTTTTGAAATTTTAAATGTATTTTATTGGGATTTTCCATATGTAAATTGTGGGAAAAATGGTTATGTTAAATTACAAGAATAAAGGAAAGAAAAACTTCTTAACCAAAATAATAAGTCTTCCCAAAGTTTAACTGAAAATAAGATGGTACAATCCTTATCCATGTGTTGTTGGATTTTCTGCTTCTGTTCCCAATTTTGATGCCAGGTTCACAGCCTCATGTTCAATGTTTCAAGTTGTGTTGTTTTATTAGCATTTTCTCATTTTCTAGTGGTGACTACTCCTCACTTTCTTCGTCCTCATATCCACAAAACACAATCTCATATATTGGAATATACGACATAAACTATTTCTATTTCACAAAGAGCTATTACCTTTCTCTCTTTAAATTTATTCTCTCTCTAATCCACATACATGGATTGAGATTCTACGTCCATGGCTTCCATATCTCCACCTTCTGCACCTCCCAATCTTCACTTCCTAGGGCCCAAATTCTCTTCTTCTTTCCCTTTGAGATCACTCTTTACACTCCCCTTCTCTTTACATTCACATCACTTCCTTTAATAGATATGCAATTTCAAGGGGTGAACTTAGTGTTAGTTCTCTATGTGTTTTCATAATAACTGACAATTGTAAACGTAAAAGATTGTTATTGATCCAATTACAAGACCATTTTGTGTTTAATCAGTTTGTTAATGAGTTTCAGCTGATTTTGATATGGATTAACACCAAATTGCAATAAAGAAATTATGTGTTGGAAGCATTAAATGCAAAGTAGAGCCAAATGCTAGAATTAGACAACCAACTCTCTGAGCAACTTAAAGGCATGTAACCACTTCCATTGCTGAGTCTTAATGGACAAATAGAACAAGGAATGTCAAAAGAGAATGACGGCGCTGATTGAAGAAAGAAGACATGTGATTAATGATTAAGGATAATCAATCTCAAAGGTTATCTTTATCAGTCTCAACGGATAATTCTCAAGCTTCTCAACGGTTATTAATACCAACAACTATAAAAGCTAGATGCATTGAATTCTCAGCTACCACAATGTTGAACATTCAATTTGTGAAATTAGAATTTATGATTTATAATCTTTGAGCAATATCATTGGATATAAACATTCTTCAATGTTTATCTATCTTCTCTTTTAGAGAGTCTTAAAATCATAATTCTTGTATTAATCTCAAGGTTGTGGAACCTTTGAGATTGAGATTAGTTGATTACAACTTGTAAGGGGTAGTAAGTTCTAGAGAGAGAACTAGTTAAGAGTTACAGAGTGTGTAATCAATTTTCAATCATAAGTTTGTTTCAAAATTTGTTTTCATCTGAGGAAGGAAAGTAGTGGAATTCGAAATTCTGGGTTCATCTTCTATTTATCTGTTTAATCTTCATTTTACTTTTTTAATCTTCACTTAATCTGTTTCAGTTTAGTTCTATTTTAATCTTCACTGCATGAAAAAAAAAACTCCCCCCAAATTGTTATTATTTTGTTTAACTGTTACTTATTTAAACCCACTATGATTTCGTTGGGAAAATGATCCAGGTTCTCATGATATTGCAAAATTATATTGATCCTGGTTATTTTGGGAGATCATGACAAATCTCTGTTAGAGAGTGGATTCGTAGAGTCGGCTCCTAGAGATTGATAAATTAAGAAGGTGTTAGCCCATGAGTTCACAAAGCACGCACACAAGTTCGTATAGATACAATTCTTAATCACTAACCTGATTTAAATGTTGTTAATAAATCCTCTTCTTGGATAAATTTCATTCCGCTGTGTGTACGAATCCCAACATATCCCTATTGGACTAATGTGTTGATATTGGATCGAATAACTACTTCAAGATTTCTATGAGTTAGATGCCCAGGGAAATGATGGATCACTATGCACGAATAAGGCTTTCACCAAAGGGGTGGTGTGTGTGCACAGTGATGGCATAATAGTAAATTAGAAAGAGTGTCATACCTTAGGGAGTACCTCTTATTTATATAGTTTTACCTATAGGGTTTGGACTTATAGGCCCTGTCCGCCTTATAACCCAAGTATTGTGCCGCCACTTCTAGGTCGATATCCATGATTAGGATCTTCCTCAATTATAGCCTTGATTATAGGTTAATTAAGATCTCCCTTCATTATAGACGAATTCTGATGCAGGTTGCCCCTTGTTGGGCCATACCATAAATGGGCCTCATAAATGGTTCTGTAATAATTGCCCCTCAACCCGGTAGTCAAGGTCTTTAAGCTGCTGGGGTGAACTAGTTGTCTAACCCAGATCTTATTTCTAAGTTGTTCAACTTTTGTTTGAGTTTCAGTGAACTTCGAATTTATTCATATTCTCATTGTAACTTGCGCCCAGATATATTGTCCAAGTTAATTTGCTTTGAACTCCATTCTTATTCATGATTATTTGGATTTTGTGCATCAACATCCAGGCCTCACATCCAGGCTTCTGGGTTACATATTCTAGCACCATGTTCCCCTAATTACTGATGACATGTCCCTTTCTTTCACCAGTGATACTTAAGGGACTGGGATAGTGCCTCAGATAACTCAGGCTCGAAAGGACTTATGTTTCACCTTCTTTCCTCATCATCAGGACAGCTGTATACTACTAACCGTCATGGCATAAAACAGTCACCTTTAACCGTCTTTGATAATTGTGCGCATTTAATGCCAACGTCGTTTTGCATAACTCATCACTGTTGTTTGGGGCGAATTATCTTGTTTGCCCTTGTCTTTTGGGATTCATAACTTTAGTGGTAACCTTAGCAGTTACCCTTTATATGATCATTCCCCCCAGTCTTCACATTTGAAAATTTTTCTCTCGTTGCTTTGCAAAGAAAACCTCTGTCACTTACTTTCTGAGATAACTTTTTTCTCTTTAAACCTTCCTTTCTCAAGCTCTCTGGCTCATGCATTTAAGTTTCTACTAGTCCCTTCAAGCATAGGTGTTTCCACCTTTTCTTTATACTTCCTTTGGTTTTGCTTCGAAGTTCTTTTCATTAGTTGTTCTCTATTTCTTTTTAGTTGCTTGGGTTTATGTCTTTGGCCACTTTTACTTATGGGTTTTCTAGGTAGCTTTCTTCTATTCCTAAGTTCATCTCTTGAGTATGAACCCTTGTTCTTGATTCTTGCTATTTTTGTTCCAGTACGTACTCCATATCTTTGTAGTATTTCTGTATTTGAACTTAGGATCATCTTATTATACCTCATTCCTTCCCTTTTATCAAACACATCAGGTGTTTTTTTGGTGATTGTCTCTATTAATGATGAATAATGATAAGCCCTTATCATCTTTGAGTCTGGATAGTATTACTGTGGAGGAGGAGGAAGAATTACATCGAATAGTCCATGCTAGATCCTGGTTTTGGTTGTGGGGTATTCTCCTTACTGAAGAAGAGAGGCAAGAATCATTGCTTTTTGGGTATCATATGAAGATGGAATATCACCTAGAGGGGGTGAATAAGTGATTAAAAAAAATATTAAGGCTTAATCAAAATTTTGGCAATTAATGCAAAATGCTAGCTGAGCAGAAATTTAAAGGAGAATTGACACGAAGCAATTTATCCTGGTTCGGTCTAATCCTGACCTACATCCAGTCCCCAAGAACACCTCAGGATTTTTCACTAACTTTCCAGAGATCACAAATACAACTTGGGATGATCTTTACTCTCACGGACTCACTCCCCCTTACTACTTGTAACCATACACCCACACTTAAAGTTCCACAACCTTAAGATTTTACAGCTGAATGAAATGAATGATTAAATAACTCCTCACGAGTTGGATAATAAATGATCACTGAAGTGCAAGGAAATATCCGAAGATATTGGAAGTAATGAAACTGATAGTAATAATAACTCAGAGTAAATGCGCAGAGTTTCGATGGATAGCTCAATTGAATGCTTCTTCAATTTATAGTTGCCTTGTAAACTAGCCATTATCTTGATACAACTGTTGTCTTCATTCGTAATCTTGGCAGGCGAAGGCGAGGTCACATGACCGTTGGCATTTTGGTACTGTCTGCTAGCAGTTTGAATTTCCTGAAGAGCTGCATGACTAACATTCATATTCCTCAAGAGAATGTTTCCGCTTAACATATCTTGACCGTTAGAGCTCTGAAAGAATGTTGTCACACTCTGTAACTGCTTTTCTGATATAATAAATGATGGTGACATCATCATCTGCTTTTGATCAGAGCATAAGAATTCTTGAATTTTTAATGGCAAGATAAACTTGAATCATAGTTAGTAATACAGGATAATCTGAGCATAAAGATATAGATTCAGGTATGGGTGAAATAAGTTCAAATCAGACACGATGATTCTACAAATCATATTTCAGTTCATAGCGTATCAAACCTCGAGTTTTCAGCACAACCTTGAGTTTTACATAAACCTCGAGTTTCATGACCCAACCTCGAGGTTTTATTCTTAATGTAAAAGAAGGCACGAAGATCTTATCAACCTTAAGTTTTGATATGTAACCTCGAGGTTTAAGGAAAACTCGAGGTTTATTCCTAACCTCGAGGTCTATGCCTGCTTAGACAGTATGGAGAGAAGACTGAATAGAGGGCCACAACCTCGAGGTAACTAATCAACCTCGAGGTTTTGCCAAACCTTGAGGTTCTATATGTAACCTTGAGGTTGGACAGCAAAATGATTAGGGGAACCAAGCACTGAACCTCGAGGTTATATTATAACCTCGAGTTTTAGCTGAACCTCGAGGTAAAGTGGCCAGCCTCGAGGTTATACTGCCAGAACTCAATTTCTCTGATTTTCTAAGTTACTATTCAGTTAAGTCATCATCAAAACATTTATCATTTATGAGAACTAACATTCTCCCCCATTTTGATGATGACAACATTAATCTTATCTTGTTCTTAACTTATTTTTGTTTCAGCTTAGATTTCATTTTAGATCAAGTTCTGTTATCTCAGATAAGCATATGAAAAGAAAAATGAACACAATAAGCATAATATTGTCAACTGCATAATATCAACAACCAGAATGTGTAGCAAATTACATGAAGTGCACAAACTGAAATTGCTAACTGCTAGTACTAAAGCTGCAAGACCTTGTCTGCTAACTGGTAACTGCTAAACCCAGAATGTAAAAAAAAAAATTGAAACTAACTAACTAAAATATTACTTGACTCTTAACTTAACTCTGCTGCTTTTTAACTCTAACTTTACTGCTTCTCCCCCTTTGGCATCATTAAAAAAGGTGGGAGCTGGTGTTGAGAAGAAAATGGATAGGAAGTGGATGGAAAGGGTAATGGGGAAGAGGTAAAGGACTGAGGAGGAAGAGATGATGAGATCTCAGGGTGAGGGTCTGCTTCCTCAAATAAGTCTGTTGTGGAACTTCCAAAATAGGTTATGTTTAGAGACAGAGGTGAGGTAGAGGGAGCTAAGGTGGGAGTAGAATCAAAAATAGGTAGAGAAGGTGCCTGAAAAGCAGGAAGAAGGCTGGAAGGAGTTGAGGGGATGGAAACAGTTGGAGTTATAGAAGGAGGCTGAGAAATGGGAAGAGGAAGGATAAATGATTGGATGGGAGAAGAGGGAGGTGCCTGGGAAGAGGATGCTGGAGGTGGAGTTGCTGCAGTAGAAGTAGTCTTGACCTCTATCAACTTGTCTACTTTGTTTATCAAGGTCCACACCGAATTGTGCATATTGACTATCTCAGTCTTGTGATCATCCAAATGTCCAGAAATAGCCTCCACTTGTTCAGTAAGATCAGCATGATCATCTTGAAGATCAGTGACTTCTTAAACCAACTTTGAGATTGCAGTTTCAAGCTTCACGCAGAGGGTATTCTGGGCTGCTATTGACATGAGCACTGGACTGAAGCTATCAGATACAGCTTTCTCCATAATGGCCTTGATTTGAGGGCCAAGTGAGAAAGGAGTATGCTGAGATGAAATTCCTGGACCAGCACTAGCAGACAGAACTCTGGATTTTGAAGTTTTTGATGTTGATAGAGCTCTTGATTCCCCAGAGCCTTCAGTGAAAGAAATCTTCATAAGATTCAGCTGATTTTTCCCAAATTGATCCGGAGCTTTTTATTGTTCCCTAGATTCCAAATACCATATTTTCTCATGAAAGAGAATGATTGAGACCAAACTAGGGAAAGGTATTGGAGAGCTTTTCTTTCAATGCTGGGCATACTTCTTCATCTCTTGGAACAACAAGTGACCCAAATTATGAGGTACTTTGTCCACAAAAGAAGCTAACAGAGGATACTCCTTCTGAATGAAATGAGTGTAATTTCTCCCTTTTTGCACAAAATTCCGGGAGTAGATATACCACAAGGCTCTGGAGGTAGGAGGCATTGTACCAGGAGTGAATTTCAAAGGTTCTGAAAAAGGAACATCGGGCTGAAGGATCTGATAGATTTCCTCATTGCTATATTCAGTGGATGGTACAGCAGGATGATTGTGAATTTGGAGAAGGGCATTTAGGTAGTCTACAGTCAATTCTATTGTCTTGCCTCTAACATTTGTGACAAGCTTTTCTTCAATTGAGTTGTTTAGATAGGTCATGTTGAAGTAAAAAATTCTAACCAGAGAGGGACTATAAGAAGCTCGAATAGATAAGAATAATTCATAGTGTTTGAACCATAGGTATTAGTCCAGATTGTAGTCAGCTTTCAATTTAGGAAGGTCCACATACATATTGGGTAGAAGGGTCTATTAGCATAGGTTTCACTAAATTTCTTGCTTTCTTTAGGGCTAAACGAATGTGGTCCACAGGCAAAATCTAGAGGAGGATTTGTTAAAGAAGCATGGTAAATGTTGTAAATAGGAGGGAGTTGGAATTATTTTGAACCTGCGGAATACCCTTTGGAACTAGACCCACCACCAGTTGATTTGGTTTTCTTTGGCATCTTTGGTGAAACTTTGACTGATTCTTTGTCTTTACGAAAGGCGGCTTCAGGATCTATAGATCTTTTTGTACGGACTTCTGATGGTTCTTGAATAACCAGTGTTTAGGGCTTCTTGGCAGCTAGTTCATCAAAATTTACTTTAGGTCTGAATCTTTTTGTTGGCAGTTTGGAGCGAGGAGCTTTGAGAATGGGAGATGAAGATTTAGGGTTTTGATCAGAACTCGATTTCGGGCCTTTAGCAGAAGATTTAGGGGACTTAGGTGATTTAGGAACATGTTTAGGAGCCATTGAGAGAAAAATCGTGCTTGGAGAGACAAGTTTTAGGATTTCAGAATTTGGTAGAGATAAAAGGAAATGAAGAGGTTTTTGAAGTCAGACTCAGGAAGACTGAAAAGTGCGCATTAAATGACCCTAGAGATTACCTCGAGGTTCATTATTCAGCCTCGAGGTTTAGCGTAAACTCGAGGTTTCATAATAACCTTGAGGTAAACCATCTTATGCAGTTCATATGATTGCAAGTTGAAAACAAGATAACCTCGAGGTTTTACCTAGCCTTGAGGTTGCTCAATAGAAAGCACAGAGAAGAATGTATTACTAGTTACCTCGAGGTTTGACTTACTGACCTCGAGGTTTGCCATAAACTCGAGGTTTGATATGAAACCTTGAGGTTCATAGGAGCTATCATGAAAAATCATTTTATGTCTTGGCTTACTGACTTAAGGTTCTAAAAATTTACTCTAGTTAATGTAACCTCTGTTTAGCTTTGTTTTCTCGTGCTCAAAACACTTTCTGATTTGATCTCTTTATTATAGGTACAATATGTTTGCTTTCTTTGCGCCTTGCTGAGGAATCATATTCTGGGGAGTCAAGTTCTGCACATCCCCAAAAAATTTTAGCGGATAACTATCTATGGGTTCCTGATGATGTGCTCACCACGTTATCTACCATGACTGTAGCTGACATCGCCGGGCTTCCCATCGACAATCCTGATAGCTACACTCTTTCTCTTCCCAACCCAAATGAGCCAGTGTCCTCATGCCAGGAAGAGGCAGACCCATCTTTTTTAGTTTTCTTCCTGGATTTGATTACCAGGCTTAATATTTGCTTCCTTTTTATCGAGTTTCAAATTGATATTTTGAATCATCTACACTTAGCTCCTACCCAACTTCACCCTAATAGTTGGGGTTTCATTATAGCTTTTGAGCATTTTTGTAGGCAGCTAGGTCTATCTTATACCCTTCCTCTTTTCATTTATTTTTTCACCATCCAAACAACTTAGACAGGTAAGGAGCCCCTTATTAAAAAGGGTTGGACGACAATCTGAGGTGCCCTTAATAAGAACCTTTTAAGTATATACAACAATTCTTTTAAAAAATTTAAAATAGGATTTTTCAAGGTGGTTGTCAAATCCAAAAACCATCCTTGGTTCCTCAAATCCCAAGAATCCAAAGATGTCGACAGGAAATTTCCATTATATTGGACCATCACGACTTCAATCCTTCCACCTACCGCTTTAAGGATGTAAAATTAGATGATTTTGATGCCAAGTTGGAAATATCGTTAAATAATTATATCAACAAGTACATCCCTGTTGGTGTGGCTTTGTCCATATCCCAGTCTCCAGCCGAGTTAGTTCCGGCACTGAGTATGGTGTCTTTGTTGTGTTTATATTTGTCAAATTGATTTTCATAATGTGTATTTAACCTCTATTTTCTCATTCTGCAGATCCAAGTATGGGGAAACAACAACTATATGTTTCTCTGTTGAGTCTTGGCAAGTCAGCTTTAGGCATAGATAAAAGCAAGAAACAACCAGCTGCTAAATCCAAAAAGAGTAGCTGAAAGACCTCATGCAAGCGGTTAAAGATTGGCCAAGACATTCCGGTCCAACAATCTAAAGATGCCTCGACCCCTGTTACTCAAGCCCCTAATCAACAAGTCACTTCTCCTCCTCCTCCTCCTCCTCCTCCTCCTCCTCCTTCACTACCTACCGGCCTCCCCCATGGGATACTTTAGATTAATGAGGTAGTAGATAAGCCTAGCTCTACCATTTGTTCAACCCCGATGTTTTTATGAGCCCATGCCTTTCTTTGAGGCCGAGTTGCACGATCTTCAAGAAATTGAGGTAAACGCCATGAGGTCCTGTGGATTGACCTAGGCTTTTGCTTTGGTTAAAAACAACTATGCCGGGGCTTTTGTCGAGCTAAAAAGGATTAGGACGGAGAAATATAAAGCTGATGAGTAGAAAAATAGAGCTTATGAGGAGCTTTAGGCGGCCAATGCGGATAAAGACAAGGCTTATGAGGAGCTTGAAAAAGCGAACTTGAAAGTTCTTCATCTTCGGGAGGCTCATGTTTCTGATATGCAAACACTGAAATTGCTTCAGATAACACATGAAGATACTGAGGCTGAGTTGAAATGTACCATGGCTGTCCTTGAAGCTACTAATGCTGAGGTCTCAAAATATGTGGCTGCATTGAAGGACGTCACAGAGAGTGCCTTCGACAATACCTTAGAGCAAATCTGGCTATTGAACCATGGCGTTGACTTGAACGTCTCCAGGTTATATTACAAGGCTTATGTTGATGAAGGCCAACTCATCCCACCTCCATCATCTCCAAGTGGTGATTTTGAATCTCAATTAGATGGGGATCAAGAGGAGGGTTGTGAATAGGGTAACGCCGTTGTCCCTGTAGGAGGAGAAGCTAGATGGAGGTTCCATCAGAGGTTCAATCGGAGCTCTGAGCTTGTCGCTATCAATAACCTCACATCCTGTGGCACCACTTTCTATGATAGATCTAAGGACGCTATAGTAAGAATTGAAGGGTCGGGATGCCAGTTTGACTTGTATCTTTTTGTTTTGGGATATTAAAGCCCCCTTTATCCTTTGTAACAATTTTTACTAGATTATTATCTTGTTTTATTTTCTTTATGTACTTAACTTCTATGTACTTAGATCAAATTTGAATGTTAATGAAAATTAATTCATTTGACCAATCTGAAAATAGTTTCAACGTTTATCGCATTCTCAAAAAATGAGTTAACAATATGAACTTAAACATATTTTAAGAGTTATATTCAATGACTGGGTCAAAGTCAAATATAATACATAGAATCTGCTAAAATATCCATCCATTACTAAAAACCAGGTATCACGTAAGTGATGCTTTTTAATAAAACCCTTACAACAGTTTAGCTTTCTTAACCAAAATTTAATTCGGAGTAAGGGCGATCTGTCACATGTTGAAACTTAGTTCTTAACCAAAACTTCAAACATTTTGACTTGATTAGGGTAAGCATGACAATTCACCTCATTACCTCAGAATAAAACTTCGATGCATCATAACTACGAAGGCTAGTCATTAAGCCTTCGCTTTACTTGAAGCCAGGTTCATTTACCATGGCATCATTCATTCATTCACAATCACTTTGTTGGAAGCCAGGCTCATATACCCCAGCCACATTCATGCATTTTTAACTAGTATAGTTCGAACGATTAGAAACATGATTCTCAACTGAGAATTTCTTCATTTATTTGATAATAAACTTGCCGACATAGTCGACTTTAAACAATTCCAAAAAGGAAATTTGAACTTGAAAACTTTACGACGAAACTTGGTGAAGATGGAAGAAATCACCAAGAGGGAGTGAATTGGGGATTTTAAAAATTTTCTTTCTGAGTAATACCCAAATTTTTAAAAGGCAAGGTTAAAAGGCAAAGAGAGAAAAGCTAGGACATAAGAGATTTATATTGGTTTGGTCTTAACCTTGACCTACGTCCAGTCCCCAGATATCTTCTGGGTTTTTCTCACTATCAATATTCTCTTATTACAATAATGTAACACTCAAGCAATCCTAATCCACTAGGACTTGCTTGACCTACATCCAGTCCCCAGATATCTTCTGGGTTTTTCTCACTATCAATATTCTCTTATTACAATAATGTAACACTCAAGCAATCCTAATCCACTAGGACTTGCTTGACCTACGTCCAGTCCCCAGATATCTTCTGGGTTTTTCTTACTATCAATATTCTCTTATTACAATAATGTAACACTCAAGCAATCCTAATCCACTAGGACTTGCTCCCCCTTACACTTTGTAATCAAAAGACTCAACTCACAGGTTCCACAACCTTGAGTTTATACAAACAAGTATTTGAAAATGATTTCAAAGATACAAAACTCTCAAAAGAGTAAATATTGATAAACACTTAAGTTCAGATCAAAAGCACAATACAGACTCAAATTTTAAATATGATCAATTGTAATTCATTGTGTGTTAATGCAATAAGTCTTCCTAGGTATTTATAGTTTGATCAGTGAAACTAGCCATTGCAAATCCTTCTCTCTTATTCTCTAATATTCAGCTTTATTTTCTAGAATATGTTCGTTGCATATTTTTCTCAATTTAATCAATTCTGATCTTGAATCCTGGTCATAGCCGTTGTAGGTGATCTTCCAGAGTTCTTGCTCTTCTGTTATTTGTTTCTAACCATTGGAGAAAACTTTGATTGAGCTATAACGGTCTGAGCTGAACCTTTGCTAAAATGGAGAAGTTTCAGGCTTGTCTTTGGCTTTTCATTCAATGCACTTGACCTAGATCTGTTTTGCTGAATTCATCTGTAACAAATAAGAAATTGGATCAAGTATATGTATGTAAGATGATTCGCAACTTAATATGTGAGTAAATAAACTTGTAAATGTGAATCAGATAGATTTCGCATCTCGTCCATGAAACAGAGTTCCGATAGACTCGAGTTAAAGATGTGTAAGCTCGAGTTTAATCGTTCTGTTGTCTTCTTGATATCTCTCTATCTAAGTCAAGCTCGAGTCTGTAAGTGCCAGGCTCGAGTTTGCTCCACTTAGGTGTGCTATATGTTAGTTCTCTATGTGTTTTGATGATAACCTGACAATTCTAAATATTAAAGTTTTTGATTTCATTCATTTACCAAATTTCTGGAAAAATAGCAAAAGTTTTGGAAAAATCTTACTCCAATAACGAGTACATTACTCCAGCAATAATGCTTGTTTTTAACTTAAGTTACTCTAGTAAGCGTAACATTACTCCAGTAATATGGCTTGTCAAATCACATTTTAGTGAAATGTTACTCCAGTAACATTTCTGTTACTCCAGTAACATGCTTATGTTCAAAGTGTTTCCAACCCAGATTACTCCAGTAGGGTTCATGTTACTCCAGTAATAAGTGTTGATTCAAATTTAGTCTTTAATATATATTACTTCAATAAGTTGTTTTCTACTCCAATAAGTCTGTCATGATGCCATGAGTGAAATATCTAAGTATCCATACTTACTCTAGTAACGACATCCTACTCCAGTAAGTGTGACTCCAGTGATCACTTACTCACTCCAGTAAGTCACCATTTTCAGTTATGTCCAAAGGCAAACTCGATAGCTTGTCAGTTTTTGAAACACAGTTTGACTACTCCAGTAACGATCTTGCTACTCCAGTAATCATTTAAGTACTCCAGTAATACTACACCTTCAGACACTTCCAGAGTCAAAACCTGATATTACTCCAGTAAGGATGTAGTTACTCCAATCATAGTACAACATTTTTACGAGGGTTACTCCAGTAAGCGAAATGTTACTCCAGTCAAATTTGTCACAGAAATGAAATGAACCTCAGTTACTCCAGTAACCATGCTCCTACTCCAATAAGGTCGTAGACATAAAAAAAATGAATCTTAGTTACTCCAGTTATTTAGTGACTACTCCAGTAATCTCGAGGACATAAACTAAATGAACCAGAGTCACTCTAGTAACTAAGTTATTACTCCAGTAAGGTCGGAGACAGAAAAATTACAAAGCTTAGTTACTCCAGTTGTCAAGTGGTTACGCCAGTAACATCTTTGTTATAAAGTAAGATTACTCCAATAACTTATAAACTACTCCAGTGGAACAGATCACAGAAACGAAATAACTTTTGGCTACTCCAGTCATGTATTTCTTGCTGAATTATCTGGAAAGCGACAGATACCTTGCTTTAATCATTGTTAATTATTTGAATCTGTTCCTACTTTCATTCATTATTATTTCTATTCATGATTAACTAGTTTATTCAGTGAAGTCAGTTGATCAAATGAGTCTTTGGAGCTGAGATCAGTTGGTTCTGACTTGCTTAGCTGTAAAGTGACTTATCAGTATGGAGAGCCAACGCCTTTGTCGGGAATCTGTGCAAGTTGAATTAAATAATCATGGACATTTCTTAGCTGCCCATTCTGATAAATGATAATCAACATTATCTTCAAGATTGAAGGTACTAGAATATGAAAGCAACAAAACATCAATGAATCATACAGGTTGGAATCAAAGATGCTTAAACGGTCATTGCTTCAGTGGACTTCTGATGTCAAAATTCTAAGTGGAGCTCCAACAACCATATTCTGGTATGCTACATTCAAATGACGCTCTTCAAGTATAAAAGGAACACCAGAAACACAGAAAAGATATAGAAGCTTATACATACAAGATTATAACTTCTACTTCAGTTTTTTCTGTGAAATACCTTGAGAGAAATTTGTACTTCAGTGATTATCATTATCTACACTTAGAGAGAGTGTTTTGCCTTGTTAAAATCGTTTTTTGTAAGAATCTCAAGTCTGGGGACTTAGAGATTGGGAATATCAGTTTACAACTTGAAAAGGGGAGTGTATCCTGATTGTGAGTGATAGTGGCAATCCTTGAGAGTCTGGGGACTGGACGTAGGTCAAAGAGTTAGACCGAACCAATATAAATCTTGCTGTGTTTTGCTTTCATCTTTTCTCTTCTGTTTATCCCTGTTCTAGCGTTTACATTGCAGAGCATTGTTAAGAAAATTTTTAAAATCCCCAATTTACCCCCCGTTTTGGTGATTTGCTCCGTTTTTCACTGTAGCTAAAAATATAAGCTTGAGTCCATATAGATGTGTTTGAGTCTATTTTCTAAGGATGCTCTCTGTATGTGTTAAGCTCGAGTTGAATTTATTAGGCTCGAGTTTGTTTCCTTGACCAACTAAGAAACACCTTCCTGTAATACTTGAACTTGAGTTAGAAAAACATGTTTGAGTCTTGAAATGTCGATATGCTCTTTGTAAGCCTTAGACTCGAGTTTATTTTGATAGGCTCGAGTGTAACTTAGAGCAAACATCTTGTCTTGCTCTCTGTAACCTCTAAGCTCGAGTTTATCATAATGGGCTCGAGTTTATCTCATATAAGAACATGAGGCTCACTCTCTGTCATGAGTAGGCTCGAGTTCATCTAAGGAGGCTCGAGTTTGCATAAGTTAAAAAGTATTATCCTTTCTATACATTAGTCATAAGCTTGAGTTTAGCAAACTTAGGCTCAAGTTTGACCAACAACAAACTTCTACCTTTCTTTGATCTTTACTATTAAGAAACATTACTTCATTTACAATTGTCCTTTATCATCAAAATACATAGAGAACTAACACTTGGTTCTAACCGAAACAGACTCAGTTTATCCATGAGCAAAAACATGAACATGGAACTCATATTTAACTATAACAAACTCTCAATTGGTCCTCGTTCCATGTTTTTTTTATTAACTTCTTCTCCAGAGTATCCAATATGTAAGCTCCCTTGCCTAGCTTTTCTTTAACCTGGTACAGGCCTTCCTAATTTGCAGCGAGCCTTCCATCTCTGGCATTTTTATTTCCCACGTCCGCTCTTCGAAGCACCAAGTCACCTTTTTCAAATGACCAAGGTTTTGCCTTTTTATCAAACTTGGCAGAGATGAGTTCTTTGGTGGCCATATCTCGACAGTATGCCATGACTCGGACCTCATCTATCAAGTGCAGCTCCACTGCCAAAGCCTCATTATTCTTTTCCTTGTTCTCTTTAAGAATCTTCGTTCTTCTCCACGAAGGCTGACCTATCTCCACCAAGATCATAGCCTCAAATCCATAGGGTAACCTGAATGGAGTTTTCCTGGTTGAAATTTCAGCACTGGTCTTGTAGCCCCACAAGACAAAGTAGAGCTGCTCAACCTAACTGGACTTTGCATCTTCCATCTGCTTTCTCAATCCACTGACAATTACTTTATTCGCTGCTTCCACTTGCCCATTCGATTGAGGATGCTCCACAGAAGCAAAGCAATGCTTGATGTGAAGATCAAACATCATTTGTTGGAACCTTTCATCAACAAATCGGATTCCATTATCTGTCACCATTTCAACCAAGATTCCAAATCTAGAAATTATATTTCTCTCAAAGAACCTTTGTACCTTGGGAAGGTGATTGTCGTAACTGGTTGTGCCTCGATCCATTTGGTAAAATAATCGACGTCTACAATGAGCTATCACAACTGTCCCGGAGCCACTTTGAATGGTCTAAGTAAATCCACCCTACTTAAAAAAGGGCCATGGGGCAGAGATAGACTACAATTCAGCTGGGGGACCAAATTATTTTCGGGTGTTTCTGACAACAGCCACATTTTTTAAGATGATCATTTGAATCTACCTCAACCATTGGCCTGTAATACCCTGCTCATAGAGCTTTCATGGCCAAAGCCTTAGCTCCCATGTGTTGGCCATTTATTCCTTCATGTATCTTAGCCAAGATGTACTCGACCTCTTCTGAGCTCAAGCATTTCAATACTGGAGAGTGTTGACCCTTGTGGTATAACTGATCTCTTACAACTGTGTGTATGGCTACGGCTCAGACTAATCACTTGGCCTAAACTGAATCATTAGGAAGGACTCCTTTTTCTAGGTAATTAATGATTAGTCTTCTCCAATTTGCCACTGTTGAGATAACCATGACATTACTGGCTCTAACAAATTTTGCTGGATCAAGGTTCTGTGGTTACCTAGGCTCTTTGTGCTGGCCAACTTTGATAAGATGTCAGCTCTAGTGTTCTCCCCTTTAGGAATGTGAGTAATGATCACCTCGTTGAATTTAGACATACTTTCTCTTACCTTACTAATGTATTTCACTAGTAAAGGACCCTTAGCTTGGTATGTCCCTTCAGTTTGTGATGCAACGAGTTGAGAGTCAGTTAAAACATGAACCTTTTTAGCCCATTTTCCTTTGCTTGAAGTAGCCCGACTACAAGCACTTCATATTCTGCTTGATATTCAACGTCAGAAATTTCAGTTGAAGGGAATGCTCCATAGACACTCCTTCTGAGCTTTCAATGATTATCTCGACTCCACTTCCTTTCACATTTAATGAGCCATCCATGTAGATTTTCCAAGTATCTGTGTCTCCATTTTCACCTCTATTTGTTAGGTTTAATTCCATGATAAAATTGGCCAATGCTTGTGACTTAATTGTGTGTCGAGCTTCATAGGTGATGTCAAACTCAGATAACTCAATGGCCCAGCTAATCATCCTTCCAGCCAAATCTAGCTTATAGAGATTTGTCGTGATCTCCCAAAATAACCAGGATCAATATAATTTTGTAATATAATGGGAACCTGGATTGTTTTCTCGATGAATTCATAGCGGGTTTGATTGTATAGTAACAACAAAATAGAAACAGTAAAAATGGGTTTTTTGGTTCAAATAGATTAAAAACGAAAAAAAAACAGAATGAAATAGACAAATAGACATTAAAATCGATCAACCCAACATTCAAATTCCAAAGACTTCCATCATTGAACGAAATATGAACAAACTCGCGCTGGGTTCTGGATGAACCGAAATCTTTGCGTCCGCCTAGAGATTCCCTCAACTAGATGATAGCCTAGCATCTGTTTGAACAATGGCGTCTCACTGTGTGATCCATAGCAACACTTAAACCTAGTTCGAACTCAGTCCTTGGGATGAACCAAACCGAATATTAAATCTAATGTTTGAACTATTTCCAGAAATCGAATCCAATAAGATGAAAACATAAACGAGTAAAGTTACCGATTAAACACAAGCTCTCCGGATGAATCATGGAATCCTCAACATTTGGTTGATTACAGAAATTTAGCCGATCATGGCTGGAACAAACAAAGAACGCGAAGAACAAGAAGAACATTGCAGAGAAAATGAAACTTCTGTCTTTAATCCGAAATTATCCAAAAACGTAGTGACACAAGATGTTTGTGGCTGCTACCTAACTTAAACTTAACTTAAAATGGAAATAGGCTAGGGCTACACAATGACCCAAAACAAAACAAATAACAAATGGCTTTTTAAAATTCCAACCCAATAAATATCTAAAATTATACATCTATCTTCGGCTCCAGAATTGATCGCCCTCTTGTCCGAATTTGTCCTTTAAGTCTTCACGACAATTGTAGCTCTTTGGATCATCTGAAAAATGAGACAAGAATAAGGCAAATCCGATGTCTGGTTCAAGAGTTATGGTAAAATTAGTGAAGCAATATAAAAGGAGAAATTTATCATTAAAAATGGCTAAAATCCAATCAATGGTCCAAAGCCTAAATGAGTATAAAAGCCATTATGTCTTAAATAAAGAGTCCTAAATTATTAATCAAGAGATAAAAAGAGTGTATCAAATATTCAATTATTACACACCATATTCAAGTCAGTGTAGTCCTTGCATACTCTCCACTTTCTGCTGGGTTTCTTCACCATAACCACATTAGACAACCAGGTGGTATACTGCACTTCTCTTTTAAATCTGACATCTAACTGTTAGTTTTCTATGTGTTTTGATGATAACTGACAATTGTAAACTAAATTTGAAGTTTGTCTTGGGTAAGTTGTAAAACTTACTGTCTAAGGCAAACTCGAGTCTTGGTAGCAAAACTCGAGTTTTGACTTAACAGAGAGTAGCTCAATTTTTACAAAGCAAGCCAAACTCCAGTTTGTGTGGACAAACTCAAGTTTGCAAGATACAGAGAGCACTCAAAATTTTTCACAACAAGACAAACTCAAGTTTCCGTCTGAAAACTCGAGTTTAGATTAGACAGAAGCATCAGCATTATCTCAAGACTTGAGAACTCCAGTCTCATCTTTACAAACTCCAATTTTACTAAATGCAAAAGACTTCAAAATTTCAGTTTACACTAAAACTCGAGTCTGGGTTTTGAAGACTCGAGTTTGGCATAAACAGAGACACTCGAGCTGTTGCTTATTTTGTAAACTCCAATTTTGTTTTCAGAGACTCTAGTTTACACTTCATAGAAAATTTTAAAGTTTCAAATTACACTGAAACTCGAGTCTGGATTCTGGAGACTCGAGTTTAGGACAAACAGAAAATATTCGAGTTACTACATGATTTCTAAACTCTAGTTTTGAAAATGAAAACTCCAGTTTACACTTATAGAGATATTTCAAAGTTTCAGTTTTCACTGAAACTCGAGTCTAGAATTCTGAGACTCGAGTTTAGCTTAAACAAAAAGTACTCGAGTTACTGGCTGATTTGAAAACTCCAGTTTTGCAAATAGAAACTCCAGTTTACACTTGACAAAGAAATCTCAAAAGTTTCAGTTTTCACTGAAACTCGAGTTTTGTATATCAAAACTCGAGTTTGGACTATACAGAAAGGTATGCAATATTTCAGGTTTTGTAAACTCCAGTTTATATTTCTAAACTACAGTTTTGAAGCTGTGAACTTAAACTTAAGATTTTCATAAAAGCTTCAAACTCGAGTCAGTCACTAAATGACTCGAGTTTAGCCATATGTTCAAAATCTCATTCAAGACCAGCTCACGACTTTCCTCTCTGTAAGAACCAAACTCGAGTCAGTCACTTATCAACTCGAGTTTGAGAAGCTTTCCAAAATACCTTGCTCTCTGGATGAAATCCAAACTCAAGTGTAGATTTGTAAACTTGAGTTTGTGACGATCAGATTTGTAAAATCAGATGGCGCCAAATTGCGAAAACCTCATGTTTAATGTTAATACTTCACATCTTTCATTGCTACTGTTTCTAACGTTATTTAACAAGTTTTCTAGCAAGTTTCAGATGATCTAATGAAGGAAACAGTGAAGATTCAAATTATTAGCTATAAAGTAAGAGAGAGAAAACATGTTGTCTCTTAAAGTGCTCCAACTTGGATTAAACAAATACAATTTTAAGTATAGCCCACTCCAACACAAGGACATCAACATTATCTTCATATTATTTAAATTCGATATTGCAAGAATGTCTGGATTAGTTGGAACCAAAATAGATGAGCTCCATCAAGAATATTTTCAGTGGATTCTCAACAGCCACATTTCTGAAAGTGGTCTTCCAAGAGCTAAATTCGTAGTGCTCAATCAACAGTCATATTCCTCATTTAAAATGATCTTCCTCAGCTATAAATGAAGTTCAGATTCGAAGAAGAAAGATTGACAAGATACTTACAGTAAACAACATTCAAATTTCTGTATTCTTTGTTCTGTAAAATATCTTGAGAGATTTGAGCTTCAATGTTTATCATTATCAGCTCTTAGAGAGAGTTCTTGTTTTGTTATCACTTGTTTGTGAGAATCTCAAGTCAGGGGACTTGGAGATTGAGAATATCAGTGTACAACTTGTAAGGGGGAGTGTATCCTAGTGAGAGGATAACTTTCGAGTAGAGAGTGTGTAACTGATTGTGAGTGATAGTGAAAATCCCAGAGAGTCTGGGGACTGGACGTAGGTCAAGGAGTTAGACTGAACTAGTATAATTCTTGCTGTGTCTTATTCTCTTCTCTCCTTCTCTACATTATCCTTCTCTAGCGATTAACTTCAAGAATTAAGTGAAAAGAATTTTTTAAATCCCCAATTTACCCCCTCTTGGTGATTTGCTCTGGTTTTTCACTAACAATTCTTTAACATGTTCTTCCAAAGCCTACCGCCTTTCTGGGCCAAGCTTCCTTTTCTTCTACGCCACCGGGACTGATCCCAGATAAATTGCCAACTTGTGACAACAAAATTTTGGATCAATCCTGGGTATTTCATATGACGTCCAGGAAAACACATTTAGGTTCTTCTTCATGAAATCTTCCAATCCAGCTCTCACCTCTAGGTTCATCATCTTGTCGATTTTCATGACTTATGAAGGCTTATCACCCAACATAAGATCCTCTAATTCTCTGTCGGGCTCTGATTTCAAAATTTTGATTTCTTTTCGCATATCTAGCTCCACCATATTTATTAGTTTATTTCAGTGACTCCCTTTTCCCTTGCTCATGCTTCTATCTCCTTCACTAATCCAAGGTAGAGAGGAAGATCCACCTTCGCCTTCTCTGACTGTTTCCTAAATACCATTTCTAAGACTCTTTCTAATATCTACTAACGGTAACAATTTTGTTTTGGCTACCCATCATCTTCAGATTTTGATGCGTGGAAACCAACATATCCTAGTTATGAATAGTTGGCCTCCCGAATATTATATTATATGGGGATGGAAAGTCAACAACAATCAACCTCACTCGTTCTATCTTGAATGCTTCCTTTGTTCCCAGAGTTGATATGAGATCGATGTACCCCTTAAGGGGAATGTGTTTCCCATTAAACCTTATAAGGGTGGTTTTACACGGCTTCAAATCTTCTTGATCGAGGTTTATCCTCTTGAAAGCGTCCTATAGGATAATGTCTGCAGAGTTTCCAGCGTCTATGAAGATCTTCTTAACCCGACAATTTACTTAGGTTTCCATAACTACCAAACCGTCTTGATGGCTAGGGACTATGCCTTCCAAATCTTCTTTAGGGAAACATAGGAAAGGAGGTTCCAACTTAATAGAGTCTTCTTTAAACTTCAGGTGACCCCTTACCGAAAGGACCTCCGTTACATACTTTCTCCTCTGGCTTATGGTATCTCCCCCTCCTCTAAGAGCTTCATTAATAACGTTGCATTCAAACTCAGTAACTTGGAATTTGTCATCATTATCGTCTAGCTTCCACTTGTCATCTCTCCACTTCTTTTCAGGAGTTGGGCTCTTACTGCAGCCTCTTGTGTTGCGCTTATTATTCTTCTAGCCTTGGATATTTATTACGTATTTTCGTAATTTCCACACTCAAACAAATTTTTAAATAACATCCCGGAGATCCCAACATTGATCAGTAGTATGTCCTAGTCCGTTTTGAAATTTACAGAATCGAGATTGATCCATGCCTAATTTATTATAAAGTAGTCGACGTCGGTATGCTTTCTTCATCTCGGTCAATGCTACCTCCCTCCAGATTTAGGATCGGGGAATGTTTAGAGGAGTGTATTTTTCATAATTGCCTTCTTATTTTCTAGCCTGAAATTTACTGTCCAGGTTCCTTCTGTGAAAACCTCGCTTTTGGCTACCCGGTTGTTCCTTTCCTTTTGAAGATGAACTTATCCTCCTTTCCTTTCATAAAGCATTAACTATCTCCATTTGCTCCAACTCCAAATATCTCTTTAAGAAAATTCTGCAGTCCACCAGGGTCTTGATGGGATCATTGTAAATTGATTTTTCCAGTCGAGACAAACCTTTCAAGCTAGCCTTGATCAAGTGCACATGCACATTTTCTTGCAATCCACATACTTGTAAAGTGGCTTCTTTAAAGTGGTCCAAGTACTTCTGGAGCGTTTCCCCTGGTTGCTGCTTAATCTTGCTTAAAGCGAACTCAGACTTTGGTTGTTTTTTGCTTATCGCAAAAAACTCAGCTCGAACCTGTCTCCCAAATCTTTAAAAGTCTGGATGGAATTTTCTGGTAGAGTGTGAAACCATGTTTGTGCATCTCCCGTCAAGGTTACAACAAAAATCCAAGAAATGATGGGGTCATTAATTCCCCTTACGAACATGTCTGTGTCGAAAGCATTAAGATAGGCTCGTAAATCTTCCAGAAAAGGAGTAGCCACGATCCCGTCAATGAACTAACTATTGTTATATTGTCCCCTTTTTTACTTCCTCCTATATTTTCCCCGAGCATTTTGCCCTGGCAGTTCTGCATCCTGACTCTGATCTCCTCCAGTCGAGTTCTTCTCGGTACGTTGGCCCTGTAGAATGGAACCCGAATTTGGAATTTCAGCAGTTCGAGCCTGGTCTCCATTAGCCATGTTATCTCTATCATTTTTGCCTTGCGCGGGATCTCCAGTATCAACTTGCACAGATCTATGTTCCTTGATAATTGAATATTTTACACACTTATTTGTATCTATTAAGTAATAAATTTAGAATTGTTAGCTAATAAATAATGGGTTTTAATGCTTATTTGGGCTTTGGGCTTTTATTTGGATTTAATTCATTTTCATGAAAAAAATTCCAGATTTAATATGCTTCACTGTTTTAACCATAACTCTTAAATCAGACATCGGATTTGCCTCATTTTTGTCTCATATTTCAGATGATTCAAAGGGCTACAAATGTTATGAAGACTCGGAAGGCAAATTCGGTCAAGAGGATGGTTAAACTTGGAGCCAAAATCAGAGACGTTTTTCTGGATTTTTATTTGGGCCCAAATTTTGTAAAGGCCCATTTGTTATTTTAGGTTATTTCTTTTGGGCTGGATATTATATGACTTGGAGCCCCACTTCATTTTGCCTTTTTAGGTTAAGACAGAGGATGGCTACAAACAATTTTGTATTTTCGTTTTTGAGACTTTTGAAGATCAAACATAGGCTTTTAAAATTCTCTAAAATGTTCTTCATCCGTTCTTCGTGTTCTTCAATGTTCTACTCATCTATGCTTGGCTAAACCTCTCTGATTAACCCATGGATTAGGGATTCCATATTCCAGAGGACTCACACTTAATTGGTAACATCTAAACTCGTTTCTATCTTCTTTTATCATATTCGATTCTGGATTTGGATTGGGTTTTTGATTAAAAACTCAAATCGATTAATCCCAAAGACATATTTCAAACTGGGTTCAAGTGATTACTGTGCGATTGTTTGGTGTCACACCACTGTTGTGAAAATATTCGGGACGATTGTTCAGTTGAGGGAAATTCTGGGCAAACACAGAGATTTCGGTTTGTCCAAAAATCGATCACGAGTTTGGTGTTTTAATTTCTTCTGGTGAAGGTTCAGGAATCCATGGTTCTGGGTTAGTCGTTTTAGTCTAGTTAATCTCATTTCCTTTACTGTTTCTGTTTTAATTTCGTTTTATTGCAATTCAAAAAACTCCCCCTCAATCATTTACTGTTTTATTTCTGTTACCATTAAACTGACTGCAATTCCATACGAAACGATCCAAGTTCCTTATACTGCAAATCTTTTTACTAAACTTGGTTATTTTGCAAGGGGTCGACAATCTCTTGTCATTCCTCAACCTGAGGAGGATTACTAGCATTATTTTGATTTTCCTTTTCTTTCATCCCATGTTGCTTATCTCGGTTTATTTTCCTAGCCAGGGTTTCATTTTCCTTAAACACTCCTCCAACAGCTACATTATTTTGACATCCTTTTGTCTCTGGAGGTGGTTACACTGCTCCATCTCCTCCATCCATCTTATCATTGCACTCAAAGTGGCTTGTAGAAGGAGAATGTCCAGGTTTTCAACTGGAACCTGCTGGGAAGGGTCTTGCTACTGGACTTGCTGGATCGCTATATTTTCAGGAGTCACCACAGGTGCCGGAGAGGAAGTCGTGTCTGATACATCTTCGGCATGGACTGCGCCATAATCTAGAATGTCCTCAGGTTGTTGGTTAACCTAGTCTTGTTGTTCTTGGTTTTGCCATGAATGGATTTTTAGGCAACTGCTCGTTCATAGGCAATTGACTGGTGCTTCTAGTAGCAACCATCTATGGTCACGGGAATCAAAACTTATGGTTCCCCACGGTCAGCAGCAATGTTTTGGACAAGAACATAGACGTCTAGCCTTGAAGGACTAGTATGTAGATATTAGATCGAGTAACTCACCCTTAGATATCTATGGATTAGATACCTATGAGAATAACATATCAATGTGTTAGTTCTCAGTTTAAGTTTTGATGATAACCGAACACTTGTCAAATTACTAGTTTAAGATAACTTGAGTTTGTAGTTTAAAACTCAAGTTCTATAGACCCCTGTTAAATCAATTTTTTAGTCAATAAGGTTGAGAACTCGAGTTTTTGGTTAATCAACTTGAGTTCTTGTTTTTAAAATACTTTTACAACGGCTACCATCTTTTGATAAACTAGAGTTCATAGCCTATCAACTCGAGTTCTTGTTGAAAAACTCGAGTTCATAAGTGATGAACTCAAGTTCGCGAATTCTGACTCATTCCTTAATCTTCAAACATCAAAAAGCTTTGAGAGCTAGAGTTTCTAAATAAGAAACTTGAGTTCCAGAATCGAGTTCTAGATATGAAAACTCGAGTTCTTTATTTTGAAGAACTTGGGCTTTATTCGAAAGTTTAAGAACTAGAGTTCTTGTTAAAGAACTCAAGTTCATAACTCTAGTTCATGTTTTGTAAACTCAAGTTCTTTAAGGATTGAATTTGGTCGTATATTACAAATTCAAGTTCATGTAATGTAAACTCAAGTTCATATCTTGAAAAACTGAGACGTTTGAAAACAAAACACAGAAACTCTAGTTACTGTTAAGTCAACTCGAGTTTAAGACTTGAGTTCATTATTGTGAAACTCGAGTTTGTGTGAAAGATGACAACGAGCCTTCGTCTGTGAATTTTTAAATGAATCAATCTTTAGTTGTTGCTTTCCATGATTATTAAGAATCATTTTTAAGATGGTTTTAACTTGTTTACTAGTGATTTCAAGTGTTAAAATGAAGTTTTAACCAAAAAGCATCATAAAGCAAAAGTGTGTCAGGGATATTTAATGCAAAGTAATAAAACAGAGCAACAATTAGAATGAAATATTGCAATAGAACAAAACATTCTTTTGAGGCATACTTATTTCAGCTATCACTCTGATTCATACTCTGCATAAGTACAATCAACGACCAACACATTTAATGAAAGGAGCGAATCCATTTAATGAAGCAACGGTCGACTTGGTTCAACGAGGAACAGCTATGCCTAACAGAAATTCAAATATTCAAAACGATTACATTCAACTTCCTCTCAATGGCATTAATGGCGAATGGTATAAAAGCCCAAGTATTCAATACAGCCAACTACCGAAACTTTGCACATTCATCTTTGAGTTATTTCTATTAACAGTTTCATTTATTATACTTAATATATTTGGATATTTGTTGTACTTTAGTGGTCATTAATTATTCACTCATAAGGAGTTGTTAAACACATTTATCATTTCTCTGTCAAAAGTTTAAGGTTGTGGAACCTTAAGTTGTGGGTGTACGACTACAACAAGTAAAGGGGAGTGAGTCTGAGAGTGTGAGGATCATCCTGATCTGTAATCATATTTTAAAGAGTTGGTGGAAATCCCAAGGAATTCTTGGGGACTGGACGTAGGTCTAAAGATTAGACCGAACTAGGATAAATTGCCTTGTGTCTATCTCTTCTCTAATTCTCTGTTTTATTATTGATCAGTTATGACTTGCGAAAAGTTTTTTTTAAAATAATTTTTTAGATCACCTATTCACCCCCTCTAGGTGATATTCCATCTTCACACTGTGCACGAATAGGTGTTAGCCAAAGGAGGTAGTGTATGTACACAATGAGGGCAGAATAGTAAATTGAGAGCGTATGTCATACCTTAGGGTTTATCTCTTATTTATAGAGCTTTACTGATAAGGTTTAAATTCTTGGGCCCTGTCCACACTATAACCCAAGTAGTGTGCCACCACATCTAGGTCAAGATCCTTGATTAGGATCTTCCTTAATTATAGGTTGGTTAGAGAGATGATGAAGGTCGTTACATGCTTATATGAGGCCCATTTGTTGTGTAGCCCAACAAGGGGCAATCTAGGTTAGAATACATCCATAAATTAAGGAGGATACTAATCCAAGATTTTGACCTAGATATGATAGCATATCATCTGGGCTTAATAGCATAAAGACCCATAATTCTAAACCCTACAAGTAAACTCTACATGTGTGATTATTCTCTCGCAATTACTATTCTGACGTAACTGTGCACACACACCACCCCTTTCGGCTAATGGCAATTAGTTTACATAGTGGTATGCTATACTCATTGAAATCTAATTCATAGATACCTAGGAGAGAGCTATAATGATCATATATTAACATACTAGTCTATCGACTTAGACATCTCTGTTAATCAAGACAGAACATGACGTGTAAACGAAGTCAGTTACATAAATAATTTATAGGTACACCAAATTGAATCATTGAATCACATGGAAGTTGTTAATAATTGAAAGACTAAATCACCATTTCTAATTAATTTTTTTTTTCAAAATAATGACAACAGCCCTTTTTAAATATTAAGTATTAGTTTGAAACTAATACACATCCAAAATTAACTTGTAAACTAAGTCAGAAGTAATTGAAACAAACTCATCAATGCATTCAAGAGAATAAAGACATTTAAATTATCAATCTCCTTCTCATTACATGGTAACCCCAAAATTTTTTTGACATCTTCAGGGCCTATATTAAGTGCCTTGCCTCGAATGGAGACAATGTTTGTAGGAGGGTCAAAGGCACCAATAAAGCGATCATATAAGTTTTGATGAATTTGTGAACAAGATATATTAACCAACTTATTGAAACCTATCTTTTCCAGCCTCTCCATTTTATCTGCTCTGTTTTTAATCAGTTCACAAATATTCATAAATTGGTTTGAGGCACACCGTGTGAGAAAAGGTACAACCTGATGTCTCCCTTTTCGCCTACTCAATTTCTCGGGCCTCTTCCTGTATTCTTCATTCTTATCTTCTTTTAATGCATTCCATGCCTCTTCAATAGACCCACTCTCATTTATCAACAACTTCTTGCCTTCATTCTTCTTCTTATTTTCCTTGAAATACCATTGTGTGAACAGTTTGTACCCAGACACATTCATCTTTCTCTTCCTATCTCCGTCCTTGTCCTTCGTTTTCCTCTTCTTCGCCATTTTCTTGTTCCCTGAAAATAAACATCTCAGTTTCATTTAACAACTAAATAATTATATTTATCAATGCTACTTTCAATAGTTCAATGAAAATGGTTATTGTCGGTTTCAATCATACTCGACTTGAGTTTGAATCATACTCAAGTAAACTAACAGTTCCTGAAAATCTATGCATGTTTGCCAAACCAAATGCACCTCCCAAGATGAGGATTTCATTTGAAGACACAATGAGGACTAAGCAATCGAAGAACGACGAAATGCGAATTCGAGGTGTTCGACTTACCTTTTCTAACGCAAATGCCCAATTGCAATGCCTCCTACGCCATTCTCTTCTCATCTGGTCTCATGGTTTACTCAGACTCGTCTGATGTTCGCTTGTGTCGTTTTTCCCTTTTCTTCGACTTCTCGCCATTCCCTCTCTCGCTCTGCTCGGGTAACCTCGCTAATTTCAGAAACTGTAAGGTAACTGTTAGGTGCTAGGGCGTTTCAAACTTTGGGCATAATGGTCATTTGAAACTTTCATTTTATTACACTTATGTCCCAGGGACATTTTTGGGACTATTGTGTAAAGGGAATCTGGTGGGGGACCTCTTTGTAAATATTTTTGGTCCTTGGGACCTTAGTGTAATTCTCCCTTGAATAATATGGGCTCGGCATTGTTTAATCTCTTGGTCTGGTTTTTTTTTTTTTTTTTTTTTCCGCTGATCCATTCCTTCCTGTCGAAACTGAAGCTAGAAGAAGATGCTTCATTGTTAAAGATCCATATCTCTCACGTGGCCATTTTATTGCCTATATGGGCCAAGATTAAGTGCTGGTTAGCAAATATTGGATATTGGGCAATGAAACTGGGCTGTTGGACTGTTCACACGTCTGGCCCAATTGAGGTATTTTATTTGTTGAAAGTCCATGTCTTGTTTCATCTATTAATGTAAAACAATAATTTTTTTACAATTAGATTTAATTGCAATGTCTTCAAAGAAATTAAAATCTTAATTTCTTAGGTGATAAAATATTAATCTTATAATATCTAAGCCACAATTATCACTTTCAATTATTCTTTGAATTATATTCTTTCCCCAAAATAAATTAAGGGAAAATATAGGCCTTAATTCTCAATAATTATTCTCATAATTATTTTAGCTCATATTTTACAATTTAAATTTCCATAATATTCCAATATTCAAGTGCCAGAAAATTGAGATGTTACATAAATACATTCTCTCAAATGTATTATTGATGAACTATGTATTTGGTTGTTGATAGCACAAGTAAAATAAACCTACTAATGAGCTCTTACATTAATTTAGAAGCACAAAATATTTGATTTGCGGATATAATATATTCGTGATGGATAATGATCAAAAGTGTGTGGATTGAAACAAAAAAGGAAGGCGCCAACAAAAAAGGAAGCAAAATCTGGGTTTTTGTTGGGAGCGACACAGCTGGTGGTGTATGCGATGTACAGAAGTCCTAAATCTGCCAACAAATTCAACCAAGACGATCATCAACCTCAAGATCCTCTCATCTCATCTCCATATATAAATGTTTAAATCAAAATGCTTCTTAATTCCAATCTCAAACTTTCCTTTACGAAATATCTACTGTTAGTTTCGAGTTTTGTGCAACGTGAATGGCCCCAGATGTTTAATTATGGGTAGGTATATTTCTATTTTAAATTTGCTTATACTAATAATAATAATAATTAAAAAAGAGAAAGGGCCTTATTTGTGATGATTATTCGGAGACTACGACATTTACAACATTTAGTGTTTCATATCATTCCAACATCATTACCATTAATTGGATAAAAAAGTAGTAGTATTGTGTAATTTATAATCTCAATGAACAACATAGGTAAGGTTAATAGCCTTACATTAGTGATATATGGTATAGCACTATCTATTTCATAACATAGATAGTGAACGTCTTTATAAGAGATATTTAATGCCAGCACACGCTTCCTTCTAGAGGACGGATAATGCGCGTTCGATTACTTCATTTACTTCACAATATACAAGTATTAGGCATATGTTGGATATTTGTACAGGATACTGTGACACAATTGGATTTTGTTTGAATACTACAATTATAGGGTGATAAAGAGTGATCTCGATCGGGTCATTCTTAATTTTCAAGAGTTTAATGAAAAAGGAAAGAAAAACGACAGTGAAATACACACTTATAAATTAATTTGTTTCTAAAATTATTCTAAAATATGAATACTTTCACCCCCACCTGTTGAAAAATCTACACTATGGTTCATATAACATTTCCTGCTCTCACCCTCACATTCATGTAATATGTTAATGTTGTATACGATATGAGACCGTTTTACACTCTCTTTTTGCGAAGATTTTCTTTTAAAATAAAAATTAAAATATTCATGCAGAAAATCTTAGACTTATTTTATTTTTGAGACTTATTTTATTTTTGGGTTGCAATCAAGTAAAGCTATATCTAACATAATCTTCTAATCACACCTGTATCTTCTAACTAGGTTTGTTTGGGTTAACAGCGGGAGTGGTGGTTTATTCCCTATCTAACTTTTTTAGAAGTCCGGTAGGAAAAAAGTCAGATTATAAATATGATTTGGGTTTAAATTGACGGTGATAGAAGTGGCGGGACCCAAGTTAAAAAGCTGAGAGTCTTTTAAAAAAAGTTACCCCATAGAGCCTTTTCCTTAACGGGCTTTCAAAAGCTTTTTTTTTTTTAAAAAAAAAAACTCAATAAACTTAAAGCTTAACCCAAACACTTTACTTAATGTTTTTTTTTTTTTTCTACTGGAGCTTTTTTCTTACTTTAAGCTATTTAAAGTTCTCTGCAAACAGGGCCAGCATGCTAGCGCGTAAAGTCCTTCTGGGTTGTGTGATCTTGATATATTATATTCTTTCCATTGGCTGGTGTATGTTATTGGGTCATCGTTGAAGAGGCTTGGAGAACAGATTGCATCTAAGCTGTGCTGTTGGGCTGTTATAGAAAATGTAAGATGTATATTCTTTTCCTTCCTCCTCAAAATTTCTATTATAACATTAAATATTCTTCAATGGAAAAAATGGGTATATAATTGCTGGTATTCCTTGGTTTCACTACTCATATCCTGATTTACAATGATGAACGCCGTTTCTTAAGGGTTTAATTACCCATATTGGCCGAATGAAGTAGAGCCCCTGCCATATCTGTTTGTGAAATTTCCCATGTTGTACTAAAGATGTTTCCTAAATTAAATATTCTCAACAATATCTTAATAGTTACTCCGATCTGGTCCTTAATGTAATATCCCGCATTTTGAGATCTTGAAGCCTGCATGATATGTGAAGATTTATTATGGACTTTAATTTGGGGCCTATTATTATTCAAATGCTCCAAGTCCAATTACGTTAACCTAGCTCATTGTCAAATAATCCATATTTTATTAAGAATGGAAGGTTATTCGCGCAAGCTGACGAAAAATCTCACTCCCATACTACATCAGTATTCTCCTCTTTCTTTGAACACGCAAAAGCGGCAGCAGTTGAACAAGTTTGATATAAGAGTAGTGCTTGGAAGATCAGTCATCTTGCTGCAAACAAAAACTGAGATTGAGATAGAAAGGGAGAGGAAAAGCAAAGAAGCGCTCACTGTGATTCAACTTCGCATGCTTCTTCTATTCATACATCAAAGGCTAAAGGAGTACGATTTCAGCTAGTATTCCATCAAACTGAAGGTAACTATCGATTCTCTCTTCTTTCCAGTTTCTATCTATATTTGGAGGGAGCTTTGAGAGAGGCAACCGTAGAAGAAAACCAAGAAAGTTTATGTTGGGAAAACTATAAGAACTGAGCTCTGAGGTCTCTTTGTTGCATAAATTGTGAATCTGGGAGATAGATAGAAGAAGAGATAGAAGTGTGATCCTGAGATGCATGATAAGAGAAAGGAAACCTAGGTAGTACGATTATAGATGTGTAGGAAACCATAGGAAACAATTTCAACACCATTGTCTTATCCTGGCCATGACATTCCTCGACAAAACAATGCGTTCACAACTGCACCACCTGAGCTCTATCCCAGCAACCACTTCACATAAACCCCACCTGTGATGCCCGCCCTGTGGGGCCTTTAGTTATTAGAGTTAATGCGTACGGGAATCGAAGAGATTTGGACGACTTAAATGCGGAATAAAAGTATTTTGAAAATATCTTAGTTTGAAAATATACGGGCAAATTTTTCGCGATTCAAATTCATCTGATAGTTGGATATTAATACAGTAATCCCAAAATAGGTGAATAATAAACATTAAATTACAGTCTAATTACTCCTATTTATCCCAAAAACCTCCAACTACTGTAACCCTTATAGCTGCTTCTTACATTTTGATCCCAAACCACTGCCTGTATCTTTCATGTGGTCTGGAGTCCAAATGGATGGATCCCAGGGTAATAGTTAATCTCATGCACATGTATGAAAGCGTAAATGATAAAATAGCACATGTTAAAGCATGGAAGCATTTACAAGTACAAATAACCGTAACTGTAGTTAACGGTTAAGGATTGCAACCCTTGTCTAGGACACACAACCCCATGAGACTGTAGCCTCAAATCCATAGCTAGGAAAAACATATAACAATTAAATCAACAAGCATACATGATCAACTAATTAATCATAAACACTTACACACATGCTTACAAGATTAGAGTTACCCACATCCACCTTGGATCCTTATCTCTTGACTAAAGTTGTTGGGATCAGAAAAGATGTCAAAGTCTGCCTAAAAACGTTTATTATCGCCGTTAGTCATTTACTCGAATCGTAAAGAAACTAATTACACGAATTATTTTATGGGATTAATAATAATTATTAATCCCTTAAATTTTTCCCCAACAATAATAATTTTATTATTATTGTTATTATTATTATTAATCCTAATAATAATTATAATTCCTCATTTATTATTTATTTCCCCCTTTAATTTATTTATTAATTAATACAATCTCCTTTTCCTAATAACCACATTTATTTATTTAACTATTGCCCCCCATTAGTTTAAACTCCCAAGTGTTTTCTTTCTCCTTTAACTTAGTAATTTAATAGAGAATCAATTAGAGTTAATAAATACTAATCATCATTTAAAAATATAATTAAATGTATTTATTTAATGATTCTCATAGTTTCCTCCAATTTTCCATAATATAATGCTAATTACGGTTTCCAAATTATTTAATAAATATATACTTTAAATCAGGCTTTAATATACACAAACACCACATGAACTAATTTTTAACTAAGAGTTTATAAATACTAATTTTTAAACATGATAAAAATAGTAATACTTTGCTTCACGTGGCATTGCTCTTTTGGTTTCCATATATATATATCTGTGTGTGCTCGCGCTTCTTTAATATATAAACATATATATGGCAGCAACAAGCAAATATATATATATATAATTCTATGTACACACACTTAGATACTTGACGGCAAACTTTCTTTTTCTTATCTATATATTCAGCAAGTTCCTGCCTGGGACATATATATATATATATATATATATATATATATATATATATGATGAGCTTTCAAACTTGTTGTCTTCATATCTCCATGCTTTACACAGTGAAATTTACGTGGGAAATCTTTGGACTCCTTACATGCAAGTGTGTGTGTGTGTGTATTTCAAATAGTCTCCTTTATGCATTATAACCTCAGCAAGATTTGAGCAGTAAACAAAAATGGCTTAACCGTGAGCACGACAGCAAAAGCGTTCACTATTACACTATACATTCAATACTCATATATATTTCAAGCTTCTCTTATTATTTCAGACTGAAAACTCGACGGCAGTAGGGCATTTTTTTTTTTTTTTGACAACCAAAACATGTTTTTTCCAGAACCCTTAGTAGTTTATATATATTACACTCATTCAACAAAACCAAAGGAAACCGATGACAGCTACCTCCCATTCCTTCCTTCTGCAGTGTTTTCTTTTTCTTTTATATGACAGCAAGCTTCTTCCATTTCTCTTACGTAAGACAGCAAATAACATATATATATATATATATATATATATATGATCTTTCCTGGTCTAAGTTACGGCATAAAACACAGTAAACACACATATATATAAGTCCCTGTTTAAATTTTCATATTGCAGCAACTACTAGCTCATTTCCTATGACTTTTAGGTTCATAAGTTTGCATTGGGGAGTAACAAAAATAAGAATGAAAAAGACCCGTAGACTTACTTTCAGCTTTAAGCTTGTACAGTGTAATCTCTACCTTAAACAAACACCCCTGTTTCCGTGACCCAAGGACAGAGCAGAAAGTTTTCAGCTCCCTCTCAGATCCTCACGTTCCCATTCTCAGCATTCTTCTTTCCCTCACTCTCGGTTTCTCTCTTTCTCTGTGTTTTCTCTTTCTGGCCAAATGCTTAATGAAAAGCATGAAGCTGAGATGAGAGACCATTAATATAGAGATCCAAAATCCAGACTAAACCTTCGGTCCAGGCGCATGATCCTTCGGTTAAAAGACACAGGGCTCAAGGGGTATGGTTGGGTCTGATTCTTTCTGTGTTTTCTTCTTTGAAACGTGATCTGCTTCTGTTTTCCGTAGAAGACGCTGAACCTCATTATGGAGGATAAATGGCGTGATTTGCTTCTGGTTCTTTTCGGTTTTGACGAGCTGAGGATAACAGATGATGGATTGGGCTTTTGTATAATGGATGCTGATCTTTTGCCTGGTTTCACTGCTCCTGTACGTGTTGGGCTGAAGATAAACAAATGAATTGAAGCAAACTATATGCTTCTCGTGTGAGCTGAATGTATTGGGCTTCCATCTCTCTCTCTCTCTCTCTACAACATTATTTTATTTGCAATTAAACTTAATTGGCCAAGTGTGGCCTCTATTCTGATTAGTTTTATGATGTGTGTCCTAGTTTCCTTAGGACTCTAGTCCTTCATGATTGTATGGGAATTCTTTAGGACTTAACATAAGGCTTAGCCTCTTTGCATATCAAAAAAAAAAAAAAAAACTTAATTGCAATTATTGAATAATCATGGAAATAAATCCTTAGTTAATATAGGGATTTTTCCTTCCCCAAATTATTTTTCCTAGGCCATAAAATATTGATCTTATAATATTTAGGCCTAAAATTATCACTTTCAATTATTCTTTGAATTTATTTTTTTCCTGAAATGAATTAAGGAAAAATAGACCTTAATTTCAAATAATTATTCTCATAATTATTTTAGCCCTAATTTCATAATTTAATTTCCCATACAATTTTCCAATTTCAAATCCCAAAAATTTGGGATGTTACACCACCTCAGCAACTACACTACAACAACAACATACAATACAACTACGAACCCGGTAACTACAACGACAACATACAACATACAACTATAAACTTAGCAACTACACAACAACAACAACAACATACAACATACAATTACAACTACACAATTACGACATACAACTACAACTTGGCAACGACAACAACATACAACCTATAACTACAAACTTGACAACTACAACACAAACCTTACCTCAACACTTTACAACCCGTCACTTCAACACACAAACTAGCACAGCCCGGCACTCTCTAAGGAATCTCGGGAGAGAGCTCGAGAGAGAGATATTAGGATTGTATGATGTCCCAAGTGACTAATGGTAATGATACCGTTTATAGGTATTTCGAGATACTTTTGCTGATCCTAGTGTTAGTTCTCTAAGAGTTTTGATGATAACTGACAATTGTAAATTTAATTTGAAGTTTGTCTTCAGAAAGTTGTAAAACTTTCTGTATAAGGCAAACTCGAGTTTAGGTAGCTAAACTCGAGTTTAGACTTGATAGATAGAAGCTCGGATTTTACAAAGCAAGCCAAACTCCAGTTTGCATAGGCAAACCTGAGTTTGAAGAGTTACAGAGAGCTATTAAAATTTATAAGAGTTGTAAACTCGAGTCTGTGTATTGAAACTCGAGTTTATATCAAAGGTAGTGATACTCGCATTTCAACTAGTTTTCAAACTCTACCTTCAGTCTTTCCAAACTCCAGTTTACAAGAAAAGTTTAAGAACTGAAATGTCTAAAGTCTTGTAAACTCGAGTCTGGGTTATGTTGACTCGAGTTTAGCATAAACAGAGATACTCGAGTTATCACTTGTTTTCTAAACTCCAGTTTCAGTTTCAGTGACTCCAGTTTGCACTTAAACGAAAAGTTTTTCAAAGTTTCAAAATGCATTGAAACTCGAGTCAGTTTTCTGGAAACTCCAGTTTAGGACTGTTTCAAAACACTCGAGCTATTACATGACTTCTAAACTCCAGTTTTGAGATGAAAACTCCAGTTTGAGCTATCAAAGGTATTTCAATGTTTTAGTTTTCACTGAAACTCAAGTCAAGATTTTAGTGACTCGAGTTTAGCTCAAACAGAAAGCACTCGAGTAAATGACTATTTTGAAAACTCCAGTTTGAGAAACAGAAACTCCAGTTTACACTTGTAAAGATTTTTCAAAAGTTTCAGTTTACACTGAAACTTGAGTTTTGTATATTAAAACTCGAGTCTGGACTATACAGAGAGATAAGTAACATTCAGGTTTTGTAAACTCCAGTTTGCGTTTTCTAAACTCCAGTTTTGAAGCACTGAATTTAAACTCAATATTTCCATAAAAGCTTCAAACTCGAGTCAGTCACTAAATGACTCGAGTTTAGGCATGGTTTCAAAACTTCATCTAAGAGCCATTCGCGATTTTCCTCTCTGTAAGAACCAAACTCGAGTCAGTCACTAATCAACTCGAGTTTAGGAAGTTTTTCAAAATACATTGCTCTCTGAATGAACTCCAAACTCGAGTCTGGGTTTGTAAACTCGAGTTTGTAACGCACAAATTTGTAAAACCAGAAGGCGCAAATTTGCGAAAACCATTTGAATGAATCTTATACTTCATATCTTTGATTGCTACTATTCCTAACGTCTTTTAACCAGTTTGTTAGCAAGTTTCAGATGATTTATTGAAGTAAACAGTGAAGATTCAGACCATGAGCTGTAAAGCAAGAGAGAGAGAGAATATGCTGTCTTATAAAGTGCTTCAACTTGGATTAAATTAATACATCTTTAAGCACAGCCCATTCTACACAGGGATATTAACATTATCTTCATATTAATTAAAGTCCCACAATGCAAGAATGTCTTGAACAGTTTAGACAAAGGCTGAATCCTCCCATGAAGATTATATTCAGTGGATTCTCAACAGGTAGTTGTGGAAGTGGAGCTCCAACAGTCAAATTCGAAGTAGACCTCCAACAGCTATGTTCTTCATTCAAAATGAACATCAACTGCTATAAATACCATTCAGAATCGAAGAACATGTATCCAAGAACATTAGAACAAAAGCTGTTATTTACTAGCTTACATTTTCACTTCTTATCTTCTGTAATATCTCGAGAGATTCATTTGAGCTTCAGTGTTTATCATTATATGCTCTTCGAGAGAGTTTGCTTTCGTTTCTGATCACTTGCTGTAAGAATCTCAAGTCAAGGGACTTGAAGATTGGGAATATCAGTGTACAACTTGTAAGGGGGAGTATATCCTAGTGAGAGGATAACTTTCGAGTACAGAGTGTGTAACTGATTGTGAGTGATAGTGAAAATCCCAGAGAGTCTGGGGACTGGACGTAGGTCAAGGAGTTAGACCGAACCAGTATAAATCTTGTTGTGTCTTGTCCTTCTCTCATCCTCTGCACTATTCTAATCCTGCGATTAATTTCCAGAATTGAGCAAAAGAATTTTCAAATCCCCAATTCACCCCCTTTTTGGTGATTTGCTCCGGTTTTCACCTGGCACTCCCGAGAAGGACTCAAGGACTCAAGACCGATGTGGGTAATTGTTATCTTATTAGCCTCTATGGTTGTGTTCTTGTATGATTAGCCAGGTCTGCTTGATAATTGCATGTATTTATCCTAGCTATGGATTGGGGCTGCATGTTCCATAGAGCTGTGTGTTTTACAAACAGGGCTGTATGTCCTCCTATAATTTGGGGCAGCGTGTCTTGTAGAGGTACGTGTTCTACAAACAGGGTTGTGTGTCTTGAAGGGTTGCGGTCCTTAGCTGGTAGTTGCGGTTACGACGAGATTCATTATATTGCATATTTATCTATGCTTACATGTGCTATGTGGTCATTAATGCTTCCTACTTGCATATAAGATTAACTATTACTCAGAGGGTCTCTTCATTGGAACTCCAGATTGTATGAAAGAGACAGGTAGTAGATCAAGATCACAAGGCAAAATGCAGCTGTGAAGAGAAGTGGCTCTGTGTTTGATAGGTTTAGTTTGGATTATAGTGTAACTCAACTATCATTTTCCTATTTTGGGTTTGTATATTATCCCCTATTTGACAAACTTATCACAAAACCTAGATTTTGTTCTAAAACCTAGGTTATGTTTCCCTCTAAACAAGCCCTAAGTAGACATGTCATACAAGTGGAGAATAATTGTCTATTTATTTCGCTCACCACCTTACCATTATTTATCACGGTTTTATTTTTTATTTTTTTACTTTTTTCCAATTTGTAAAATAGACTTATTTCAATTTTCGGTTTGAGTTTTATAAAATTAATTTGTTTTTAGCCGAATAACCGAAATTTAACAAACAAAAAAAAAGTTTTATTTGTAGGTGGATTTTTTTTCCTACGACGGACCCGTCTGATAGGCGAGATATGGAGACCCAACCCAAGCTTACTCGATTACTCCTTTACGCCTTAATCAGTCACTATGAAACAAGTCAGGTCAGGTCAGGTTAGGTCTCACCCTTAATAGGTCAGGCCTGTTAAGGAGTAAAGTGGCTTGAGCCTAGCCTGTAGCCTGTTACATGCTTTTTTTTTTTTTTGTCTGAGCCTAGCATGTGGCTTGTTAAGGAGGCCTATAGTTTTAAATATTTTGTAAGAAGCCTAACAAGCCCCAGGCCTTACCTCAAAACAGGCCTACTTCAAATAGGCCAAAAATAGATATACTTTATACAAGCCGAAAACATACCTATTTACATAAGATGGAGGAAGTATTACAATTTTACCCTCATAACATATTGGCCTGACATACCTAACAGGCTTATTATTAGGCCTAGACTTGACCTGTTAAGCAAAATAGATATTGAAAGAGGCCTTGGCCTGACCTTTTAATCTTAGCGGTCAAGCCTAACCAAAATTAGAACATGCCCCGCCTATTCCCACCCCTATTCTTAGTCCTCACTTTTCAGTCTCATTTCAACTTTTCACTCTCACAAAATCCTATCCCTCTCGCCGCGCTCACCTCTCGCACTCTCAGTCTCTCAGAATGCCTCCTGTCATTGAACTCTGCAGTTCTTGTTGCCAAACTCTACAAATCCACTCTCATAGCATTGCCAAACTCTATAGATCCAGACTTTGCAGATCCTCTCTCACAGTGTCGGCAAACTTTGTAGATCCTTCACTTCCAAGACTCTACACTCGCCAGATCCGGTCTCAGCGTCGTCTCTTACTTGGGTGAGTTGTTTCTCATATTTTCAATGTTTCCAAGCACTAAAAAATCTATGATTCTGAAATAGTATTTTTCTCCTGTGATTCTAAAAAATAGCATTAGATTATGTGATCTTGGGTTTTTCACCAGACTCTGTGAGTTTTTAGTGCTCCCTATCAGTAGATTCTGTGATTCTAAAATAGTGTTTCTCTCATGTCAGTATTTCTTACTTCCTGGTCCGATTATTTAGTGTTTCCCATACCACACTCAAGTTTTTCATTTAATTGATCATACAAATTGCTTTCACTTGTGTGGTATTTTCGTATCTCCTCTTCGCTTATGTGGGCCAAGCTGCTTATATGATAAAGTACCCTAATTGTAACATTCCAGCACCTCGCTCTTGATATTGTTCGTATTAGGGCCCATCACCTCTCACGGCATTGTTCGTATTGGGGCCCATCGCCTCTCACGGCTTTAAAACACGTCAAGAGGGGGAGGTATCCAGACCCTTATAAGACATCTTTTGTTCCCCTCCCCAGCCGATGTGGGACATCACACTCAACCCACCTTTGGGCCCAGCGTTCTAGCTAGCATGTCAACCCACATCGGCCCAGCATCCTCGCTGGCACTTCAACCCACATCGACCTTTGGGCCTAACGTCCTCGCTGGCACGTCAACCAACATTGACTTGAGTCTGGCTCTGATACCAATTGTAACATTTCAACACCTCGCTCTTGATATTGTCCGCTTTGGGGCCACCGCCCCTCACAGCTTTAAAACGCATCAAGAGGGGGAGGTATCCAGACCCTTATAAGGCATCTTTCGTTCCCTTCCCCAACCGATGTGGGACATCACACTCTATCCACCTTTGGGCCCAACGTCCTTGCTGGCACGTCAACCCACATCGACCCGAGTCTGGCTCTGATACCAATTGTAACATCCCAATACCTCGCTCTTGATATTGTCCGCTTTGGGGCCCATCGCCCCTCATGGCTTTAAAACACATCAAGAGGGGGAGGTATGCAGACCTTTATAAGGCGTCTTTTGTTCCCTTCCCCAGCCGATGCGGGACATTACACTTTACCCACCTTTGGGCCCAGCGTCCTCACTAGCACGTCAACCCACATTGACCCGAGTCTAGCTCTATACTAATTGTAACATCCCAGCATCTTGCTCTTGATATCGTCCGCTTTGGGGCCCATCGCCCCTCATTGCTTTAAAACGCCTTAAGAGGGGGAGGTATCCAAACCCTTATAAGACGCCTTTTGTTCCCCTCCCCAGTCGATGTGGGATATCACACCCAACCCACCTTTGGGCCCAGCATCCTCACTGACACATCAACCCACATCGACTCGAGCCTGCCTCTGATACCAATTGTAACATCTCAGCACCTCGCTCTTGATATTGTCTGCTTTTGGGCCCATCGCCAGTGTGATGTCCCACATCAGCTGGGGAGGGGAACGAAAGACGCCTTATAAGGGTTTGGATACCTCCCTCTCTTGACGCATTTTATAGGCGTGAGGGGAGGTGGGCCCCAAAGCGGACAATATTAAGAGCGAGGTGTTGGGATGTTACAATTGGTATCAGAGCCAGACTCGGGTCGATGTGGGTTGATGTGCTAGTGAGGACGCTGGGCCCAAAGGTGGGTAGAGTGTGATGTCCCACATCTGGATACCTACCCCTCTTGATGCGTTATAAAGCCGTGAGGGCGATGAGCCCCAAAGCGGACAATATCAAGAGCAAGGTACTGGGATGTTACACTAATTCTTATTCAAGAGTATTCTATGCTTATGTTCCTGGTGATTTGTCATAAATGATTGTTTATGCCTGTAAATATAATTCATTGTACTTCAAATTCCTATTTTCGAAGATATTTGTTGTGTTATAATTGTTTTTGTATCTTATATTTTTGTTTCTTCATACAGGAAGCCTTCTCTGGCTAGTGTTTGACTCTTTGTGATAGCCTCACTCGCTGCTATGATTGCCAGCCAAACAATGATATCTGCTACATTCTCATGCGTGAAGCAAGCTAAGGCTTTGGGCTGCTTCCCAAGGCTTAAGATAATCCACACCTCAAAAAAGCAAATGTGTCAAGTTGGGGAGTCAAGATCCAACAATAACAACATTATTTTTAACTTGGACGATTCTGAAATCAGCCAACTGGTTATGTGCCATTTATAGGCTTCTGAAGTTGGGTTCAAAGACTAGTTTATTCGTCATCTGTCTTTTGGTTTTGTATATTTGGAAGTAAAACTTGTTATCTTCCCATGTATGCAAGTATATAAGTATTTATATGCTTTTTTTGTCTTTTTATCACTGCTATTATTAATTTCCTTTCGGGAAACACTTTCTTCATTTCTTATTTTATTTTTTGCACGTCTTTTCCCTTGTATTCCTGATCTTGTGAGACATGCATTATAATGCAAACTGTGGACAAGGATCTTGCATTGAGAATATATATTAAAGTCAGAGCCACACCAAAACTTGCTGCTGGTTTTGCTGAGAGGAAAGAATTTGACAGGATTCTGATATATTCAAAGCAGGTGATAAAATATTTTGTAACTTAATATAGTTGCGTTTTCTATTAAGAAATAATGCTTATAATTTTATCTGGAGTATTACATAGTTTAGTAATATGTTTTGTTACAAGTGACTCATGCATTCTTCTCTGTTAATTTGCTGAAGGTTGGATACACACCTGATTACTTGTTCCTTCTTCAAACAATTTTACGGGCAGATCCCCAGGTAACCAGTTTCATTAAATGCAAATATTTGAAGCTTTTATGTATTAGCATGTTCTGTGAGATTTATTACTTTTGTTTTGCACTTAATTTCTGATGTAGTGAAACCTACTTAAGTCGGTACCAATCATGAATATCAGTTAATGCTGCAAATTGGACCTTGTGTATGATGTTTACCTATCCATATTATTTTTTATCTTGCTCACCTCCTCTGAAAGTTTTTCCCGTTTAGAAATTGTGTTAGAATTTTTTTCACGTAGAATAATTTTAATCTTGCTTGCTGGCAGGGTGCCGTTAGTTTTGCTTTTCAATGGACGGAGGTTGCCCAGTTGACTACAACACAATAACAGATCTCTTTGTTCAGGTTCATTTAGAATTTACCTTCATTTTTTTATAAATGGGATTGTTATTATATAATTTGTCGTTTGCTTAAATATGTCCATGTGTATTCAACATTTTTTTGTTCCTTTTCTGAAATAACGTTGTTTTTAGTTTATTATTTTTTAAAAACTGCTGGTACTTGAGCCATATTTTCATTGAAAATCATACATAAGGAATTTAAGGACAGATAATCTTTTGACAATTAAATAATTGTATTTTTCATTTAACTACAATTCATTAAAATTGGAAGACTTATAAAATACTTTAATACATGGTTAGATATTTATTTTTGATGATTTTCTTGCCTGGGCTTAGATATTTTCTATCTCCTCTATATTTGAGAACTATTTCTACTTGTAAAAGCAATAATCAACTGAGCCTTTTTGTTTCTATTGTATCTTTGTTCCAGAAACTTTGACCCTTTTCCATAAATGGTATCTTTTATTTCTGTTTTCAGAGGAATTTAATACGTGAGGCAACAGCATTTCTGTTGGATGTGTTGAAGCTTAATCTACCCGAACATGGTCATCTTCAAACAAAGGTCCTTTAGTGAGAGGATCACGGAGATGATGAAGCAGATATAGGAACAGCTCCAGTCTTTATTAAAGGACAAGCAGAAAAACAAGGAGAAACGGTCGTGATGATGATGAGTATGACTTTACAACCACTATATAGACATTATTTTTTATCTTTGTGCTGTTTAGTTTATTTTTTTGGCAATATTGTTTTCTATATTTTTTTTTCTTTATGTATAATTTCAGGATTGCTACTGTATATGTTTCTTTATATAATTTTTTTTAATACATTATTTAGTATTGTTTAATTCATAATATTTTTTCCTTTATTTGAGTAGTAGTCGAGGAAGAGTCATAATAATTATAATATTTTTCTTAAAAAAATAATTCCTCAATCTTGTTCTAGTATTATGGTTTATTGGTGCAATTATCCTTAAAAAAATAACGTTATGACTCAATCTTTCTTGGACATTTGAAGCCTCCATTGAGAGTCTCTTCTGTAGTTGCTAATTTTATGATACTACTTTTGTTTGATTAGAACCTAATAGTTACTTTTCTAATTATTAAAAAGAAGAGGAGGAATAAAGAATTGCAGTGGAATATACAAAATCTCTCAACTTGTTCAATAGTGCTTAATTGTTTATTCCAATACATGGGGAGAATATTCTTAGATGTCCAACATGGTCGTATGATATCTAAATCTACATTGTTAAAAAAACCATTTGGAAAGTTTGAATTATAAATATCAGATGGTATGACACAGAAAAATATTCAATTTCTCAAACAAGATACAATTTAAGTGGATTTTTCTCTAATATCAAGTCGTTTAAAAAACATAAGTATAGGATAGAGGAGAAAAAGAAAAATGTATGGCTCATTTTCATTAATCTTAAAATATTTTCTTCCAAAATTAAATTCCAATTTTACAAAGTTACTTTAAGAAAAAGAGTGGATTCAAGGTTCTTAAAATTCAAAACCAAAATGTTAAAACAGAAAAACAAAATATGAAAAAAAAAATCCAAAATCAATATAATCAACTCAGAAAATTTCAAATGCATTATGTATTGGTACATCATATATAGAACCACTGAAATTTACAATATCACTTGGTAAACAAATCACAAGGTTAAAGAAACAGTAGCTAAAATTTGATTTATTATTTATCCAATTATTGGTGTCTCAAGCATTTTTCATAAACAAAACCTTGATTTTTTTTCAATGATACTACAACATCAATCATAGTAAGTCGTGCCTCCGGTAAGTCAATGGAGCAATTTAATGCTAACTCAAAAACTGATGACATATGAGATAGTATATTATCAGTATTATGATTTTCATTGTGTAGCAAATTGACATCTATAATATTTATGATCGAATGTGGTGTAGAGTTACTCACCCAATCTTTCAAACTTAATCCTTGAACAAACATCTCATCTCTTGGCTTCTTCCTTGTAAGCATTTCCATTAGCAAAATCCCATAACTATACACATCTCCTTTGGTGGAAACGACTCCTTTCGATCCAAACTCTATATGTCATATTGAATGATTAGTATTGAAGTCATTATGTCAATAATGTAAGGTTTGTGGTTAAGCTTTATTTTGTATCATTAATTCAAATCTTTGCACATTTAGATATCAAATATTCGTTACAAATTGAATATACAAATAAATTTAAAATACCATCAGTAAACCATTACCTGGTGCCATATAGCCAATTGTAGGCAAAGTATTGGTATAAATTTCCAATTGCTTCTCACCAAACAATTTAGAAATACCAAAATGACCAAGATGAGCCACCATATCTTCGTCCAATAAAACATTGCTTGGTTTCACATCACAATGAACAACTAGTGTAGGAGAACCATGATGAAGATACTCCAAAGCAGTTGCTGTAATACCCGGAAAAAAAAAATACATATATTTATCTTAAATATTATATTTCCATAGATAATACCTATTTCAAATAGGTGAATATGGGGTCTCAAATTTTTGTATTGTATTTATTTTTGTTTATAGGAAATTTTCCTTAGAATTTAGGAGTATAAAAATTAATTTAGCTTGTTGATATATAAAACAATATTTTAGGGATTAAATTAGAATTTAACTCATTATTCCTAATTTAACAAGATAGAAATTTATCCAATTTAAGAGTAAATGAATTATACAATTATATTAATCTTAAATCCTAAAATTATGGGAACCAATGAGAGAGTTTCCTTCATAAAAATATGAGAACATTGAAGAAAAAATTATATAAATAAAATTAGGGGAGGGGGGCGAAATTCCATGAAGAAAAAAAGAAAAAGAAGGAAAATTAAAAGGTCAAGAGGTGTATGAAGGAAGATTGATTGTCTTGGTGACCAAGGAAATATTTAATTAAGTAGAGTTAGGAGAAAACCTATAGAAATTAAATCATAACTTGTGATATTGAAGTTAAATGTCCAAGATAAATACATATTTAGAATCAGGGAATTATGAGTTTCAACTTGGCTATTCCCAAAGATATTTCGGTTACTTTTAAAATTCGTACCTAAGCATTTTAGGAATTAAAAATCACCATAAATCTAGTCATAAAATTAGGATTCCAAAAGTGTAATCGGATTTTGAATCAAAACACTAATTTACACCTAACTAAATTAGAATTTGGGATTAATTAAACTAACTTAAGGAAGAAAAGGTTGTCTTGGGGGCTAAGCAAAACAAATTCTAGAAGGAAGAGGGGGGAGGGGTCGGCCAAGAGGGAATGGAAGGGCAAGATCATTTCTTTCTCTCCAAGCAAAGATCCAAGAGCCATGGTTAAGGAAGAAGTGCTAGATGTTTAACCCTCCTTGGCCTATAAATAGAGGACCTTAGTTAGCACATTATCCACACCAATCCTCCTAGCCTTGGCTGAAATATAGGAAGAAAGGGAGAGTGAGGAGCTGCTGGAAATAGAAGGCAAGTGGTCTTCAAGAGGCAAGAGAGTTCTTAGCTTTCAAGTTTAAGTTCTTAGTTTATGAAGTAGAAATGCTAGAAATGTTATTTTGATCATCAAACTTCCAATTCCAGTTTTATTTTCATGTTTTTATGGTTTCCAAAAGCTTTATTTCGAAAATTTGATGAAGAAGAAGTTATAGCAAAATTTTTGGAAGACTCTGGCGAAATTTCAGCAAATAGGAACTTCTAGAGTCAATAGTAAAAATGCTAGTATTTTATGATGAAGATGATGTTCTAAAATTCTGGGACAATTCAGGATGAAAATAGACATTTAGGGCTTTCCAAATATATAAAGAGTGTGTCAATTGAAGTTTTGTGCAAAAAGATAAAAATCTCAGAAGTTAAGCTACATTTTCTGAGCGAAATTCTGGGCAGCGGTTTGAATTCTGGAAACTGGAAATTATCAATGAGTTCTGGGTAAGTTCCAGTATTTTTCCTTGAAAGTAGACATCTCAAGGATTCCGAGAAATTTTATGGATCCTCTTTTTGATTTTTCTGGAATTAGTTATGATTTTTCAAAGTTAGGCGAAATTCTGCCCAGAAATTCTGCACCAGTGTTTTTTCCGAAAATTATGTGGAAATAAATGAAAATAAATCCTTCAAGGGTAAAAATGTCAAGTATGACCAAGGTGTCTCTTGAAATATTGTTTGAGAAGTAATTGAGACAATATCACCCTTTTAGGATAGACTGTGCACGCGTACAGTCAACGAACGTACCCAACGACCCGTTAAACTCAGGTACGGACGCGTATTGTAACATTAACGCTTATGGTTATGGTTTGGTTATATATGATAGTTGTTTTCACATGATGATACTCTATTTTGAAAATTTGCTCATGAATATTGAATTGTATACGGGTTATAGTCTTGATAACACCGTTGAGTTTTCCTAGCGCTGAGGACACGATGGGCCGTCGTGGCACTGGTTATGTGCAGACTGGGATAACATACATATTGCAGTGGCTATGTTATGTTATTGCCTTACATGTGGATATTTGTTTTGAAACTATGATTATGTTGTATATCTGTGATAACTGTCATATACTGTTTACATAAGCATGAGGTTAACCGTTACCTGAGGTTCAATGGGAATTGAACCTCAGCCCCTGCCATAGCTTCAGGATCCCGGGGAGTCAGGATCGAGGACAAGGGTAAGAAGCCGGTGTGAGGACCCTGTGAAGGCATTATCTTTTTGGGATACTTATGTTAGAAGTATTAGACATGGATGACTGTATTAGTAAATATTCAGTTAGATACACTACATACAATGTTATTCAGTTACTCTTTGTCTATTAAAAATATTTCCAACTCTCTCAGCTTTGTATGGAAACGTTTATGAAAACGGGATGTTACAGTTGCCACATCAATCATTATGTTCAATCTTTGTAAGACATCTAAATAATTGTTATGAGAGTACAACCACTTGTTAAGACTCCCATTTTCCATGAATTCCATTATTAGATATTTGAAATGATCATTTGAGTAACTACTAATGATTTTAATGAGATTGCGATGGCGAAAATGGCACATGGTAGAACATTCAACATCAAAACTTCTTGATGATTGTTCCATGTCTAAGTTAAACACTTTGATAGCAACTATCTTTTCATTTGTAAGAATTGTTGTGTATACTGATCGAAAACTTTTGGAACCAATAAGATTACTCTGATCAAATCCATTTGTTCCTCGTAGAAGCTCATAATAGGATATCTTGGTTGGTGTATCTAAATTTATTAAATCCCTCTTTGTTGAATCATCATCATCATCTCTCTTATTCTTTAGAAAGACAATGACTGAAACAACCAAAATGGCAACTATGATAGGCAATGAGAATTTTATCATCAGCATCACTTTATTTTATATGTGCTTTTTTTCCTTTCCAACATGGTTGGACTTGTAGTTGGGATTTCCCACAAAGATCTTTATTCATCCTAAAAGATTTAGCAGTAAAATTTTGAAAAAGGCCACCATTTGGAATTTCTCCATGCAATAAATTGTAGGAAAGATTGATGTATTTAAGATGGAGTAATGACTCTAAGGTCTTTGGAATCATGCCAGACAAATAATTATGGGAAAGATCCAGGTACTCCATGCTTACCATGCCATTAAGCGATTCAAGAATGGGCCCTTCTAATTTGTTTTCAGCTAAAGATAGGGTTTGCAAAGTTTGCAAGCCACCCATAGTTGTAGGAAGGCTTCCTGAAATTTGATTTCTTGACAAGTTTAATAGCATAATTGCCCTCAAGTTTGAAACCTATAGTGAAATTATTCCACTCAGTGCATTGGAAGATATGTCTAAAACTAAGATATCCTTGAGACTCCATAGAGAAGAGGGTATATGAGACATCAATTTGTTAGAACTAAAGTCTAACTTCCGCAAAGAAGTATTCCAAAGGCATTCTAGAACCACTCCTGACAGCATATTGTTGGCAAGATATAGCTCACTTAGACTATTAAGTTGGCAAAGTTCCTTTATAATGAACCCTTCCAATATGTTATTGCTAAGTCTTAAACCCTGAAGACTATGTAATTTGTTAATTGTATGAGGAATCGACCAACTCAAAAGATTGTCATGCAAATATAGTTCCATCAAGTTTGTTAAATTTCCAAGCACATTGCGTGTAGCTCCATTAAATTTATTCGATGACAATCTTAATGTAATGAGTTTTGAAGCATTTGATATGCTTCTTGGAATTTTTCCAGTTAGTCCATTTTCCTCCAACCTTAACTCCTTCAAGTTGGGAAAGCCAATTCCTAAATATGATGGGAGAACGCTAGAGAGGGAATTACCAGCAAGGCTCAAGGTTGTCAATGTTGAAATGTTGAAAATGTTGGACGGAATAGTGATAACTCTCCATATTTTATATATTTAAGATACATTTTAGAGATATTTGGAGAGTTATCTAAACAATTTTGAGATATTTTTATAAGATTATATGATTTTAAGAGAAATCAAGTTGGACACATCATTAGTGAGGTTTCAATTTAAAATAAATGTTTTTGAGTTTAGGGAATAAATAATAGATGTGAAGTCTTCTAAATAAAAATTAAAAAAAGAAATAAAAATTCAGTTTTGTTATTATTATTATTATTACTATTATTTAATATTTTTTTTTATTTTCATAATCAAAAGCATCAGGACGGATTCGTTAGCCACGTGAGCATATTTCGGATGGATTTAACATAGTGGAGTTGGACTCAAGGCATTTGAAGATTGGAATGAATTCAACGTGGGCCCACCATGAGAATTAAAGCAAATGGATTTGGAAATAAATGTTGAGCCCCACGTGCTGCAAGATGGAATGAATTGGACTATTGGATATTAAACAAGCTTGAGCCCACCAACACGAATGAAATTTAACCTAAAAAGCAAGAAGAATAGGAGATAAAAAGAGGACGCGGCAGAGATGAATTAAACACGAAGAGGGAGGCGGCAATTGGAGAAAAGGGAAGCTAGGCGGACGGAGAAAAAGAAGGAACAGAGCCGAGACACAGAGACGCGAGCTCCGAACAGAGAGGCGGTGGATTTTGCTGGGCAGTGAACGAAGGAACATAGAGGACGCTGGTGATTCATGGTTTTGTCTAGTTCAGTATCTTTATCATTTTCCATGTCTCTGATTTTCTGTGATCTGAATTCATTTATGTGCTGTTATGGATTTTACCGTATAGTCATGTGTGGCTAATTTTATTTTGCAACTTAGAGACCTATGAACTTATTAATGGATTAGGATTTATTTCTCATTGTTTAATTATGATTAATATTGATTTTGGTTGCTTAAATCTTGGTTAGTTTTACTATTTATTGACTGGCCATCTTTAAATAGGATTTTAAGAATTAGGATTTACCTTGGCAAAGGGAATTTTAATTAAGCTCTAGATTAAGCAATATAGGATTAAATTATAATTTAATTTGCGATTAGGATAGGAATATACCTAATAGCTCCATATAGTTGTAGAAGAGTGTATCCGGATTAAATTGCCTCTAGAGTAAATTTGTTAGGCATAACATCTTTTACTTAAGAGAGGGTTGTAAGTGGACCGGAAGGCACTTATAACTATTAATACTCGAGATTAACAAAATTAACATTAAGAGTAATTAAATTGGTGAGATAAATGTTTGTGAAATTAATAAGGGATTAGTGTCTCTAGGTTGCTCGTTTGATTATTGTGTAGATTATTTGTTTGATTTTGATTTTATTTTCTTAGTTAAATTAAATTTGATTGCTCGACGTAAACGAAAAGTGCAAGATTAATTGTTAACTGAAGTAGTGGGTACTAAGTCCTCGTGGGAACGATACTTTACTCATCTTTATTACTTGATACGGCCCGTACACTTGCGGAGTTATAGGCTTTGAAATTCTGCCCTATCAAGTTTTTGGGGCCGTTGCCGAGGACTTATGTGCCATAACTTTTTGGTTAGAATTGATTGAGCTTTAGTAGTTTTAGTTTGAGTAATATTTTTTTTTCTTTCTTTTCTTTTTTCTTTTCTTTTTAGTTTTTGGTCTTAGTTTTATACTTTGATATCTCTTTGGTTTTGTAGGTATTTTGGTCTATGCCTCGTAGATCCAAAGCGACTAAAACACCGCAGAAAACAAGGAATATCCAAGAGCTTTTAGAAGCTAACACACCTGAAAACCAAGAGGAAGAAGTGGTACAGAGTGAAACTGAAGAAATGGCTGAGGATGAGAATGATCAACTCTGTATCAATGATTTTCTGGGTAGACAATCTCGAGGATATCAATCAGGAATCAGAGTGCCTGAGTTTCAAGCCAACAATTTTGAAATCAAGCAGACTATGCTTAAGATGCTTGAACTACAGGGTCAGTATTCAGGACATGATTCAGAGGATCCCAATCGGCACCTGATACAATTTCTTGACGTTTGCAACTCATTCAAGCTCAACAGAGTTCCTAATGGTGTAATTCACCTTCGGCTTTTTCCCTACTCTCTACAAGGGAAAGCCAAAAAATGGCTTAACAACTTAGAAGAAGGCAGCATCACTTCTTGGGAGGCATTGGAAGAAAAGTTCAGATCGAGATTCTTTCCACATAATAAGATGGTAGATGCACGAGCCGCTCTCACCAATTTCTCTCAACAATTTGGTGAGCATCTGTACGAAGCATGGGAGAGGTTCAAGTTGCTAGTTAGGCAAAGCCCTAGTCACAATCTAGAGAAATGGGTCTTGCTTCAAATCTTTAGTACCCGGTTGACTCCGGAATCCAAATCAGAGTTAAATGCTGTCACTAATGGTGGAATTACAAAGCAACCGGTGAATCATGTTTGGAATTGTTTAGACGATTTATCAACTGACTTTATTCAGAACAACAATGAAAGAAGGCCAGTGAAGTCAATTGATAAAGCTGTTGAGGACTCTTCCTCACAGGTGATGGCAATGTTAAATACAATCAACAAGAGGTTCGATCACTTAGAAGCTCAAGTAAACCGATCTAATGGTAGACACATGGGGGTAAATGCTATTCATGCTCCTTGTGATTACTGTGGAAATGGCCATGACAATGGACAATGCCTTATATCTCAACAGATGGAGCCAGTGAATTATGCAGGAAACTACCGTGGCAACAACCAGAATAATCCCTACTCAAACACTTACAACTCTGGGTGGCGTAAAAACCCCAACCTCTCTTGGAAATATGGAGCTACTCTTAATGAAGCATCAACCTCTAATACGAAGCAAGTGACACCTCCTGGGTTCTATCAAATGGAAAAGGAAGCCATCCCGACCCAAGAGCCTAAATCTGATCTTGAGGCAGTGATATCTCAGCTAGCAAGTTTTCAATTAAAGAGTACTCAAGATCAAGTTGCTACTAATGCAAGACTAGACTCATCTATCAAGAATCTTGAGGTACAAATGGGACAACTTGCAAATGCTATGAATGCTTTACAACAAAGAGAATTGCCAAGCAATACTGTGCCTAATCCCCGTAGAGATTGAAAAGAGGAATGCAAAGCTCTTAAATTAAGAAGCGGAAGGGAATTACCAGAGATCCCACAACCAACGAAGCAACCTTCAGCTTTCAATGATCAAACAAATCCTACGGAGGATGGTGAAGAGGCTACATAGGAGATGAATGGAAAAGTCAATGAAGAGAAAGTTGAGATTGAATCTAGACAGAGTGAAGTGAACAAGAAGGCAACTCAAGAGAATTCCAAATGGGTACCACGCCTACCATTCCCTCAAAGATTTCAAAAGAAAGCATCAGATGAGCAATATAAGAAGTTTTTAGGGATTTTCAAGCAACTACACATTAATATCCCTATCCTTGAAGCGTTAGAGCAGATGCCTCACTATGTGAAGTTTCTAAAGGAGATGCTGAGTAAGAAGAGGAGGTTTGGTGACTATGAAACCGTTGCCCTAACTGAAGAATGTAGTGCTATTCTTCTCAACAAGTTACCCCCTAAACAGAAAGACCCAGGTAGTTTTTCCATACCTTGCATCATTGGAGAAAAATTTCAGGGAGGAGCACTATGTGATCTAGGATCAAGTGTCAACTTGATGCCACTATCTGTGTTTAGAAAATTGCAACTAGGTGAAGCTCAACCAACTTCCGTAACACTTCAGCTAGCAGATCGAAGTTTAGCTTTTCCAAAGGGTATCATTGAAGATGTTTTGGTTAAAGCTGACAAGTTTATTTTCCCCGCCGACTTCATTGTCTTGGACTGTGATGAAGATAGAGATCTACCACTCATTGTGGGAAGACCCTTCCTTGCTACAGCTCGAACTCTGATTGATGTTGAAAAAGGAGAGATCAAGTTAAGGGTAAACGATGAAGAAGTTATATTCAACATGAGAAAGGCATTGAAGTATCCTAGAGATGTTGTAGATTGTTTCAGGGTTGACATATTTGATGAGGTAATTCAAGAAACTTTAGAATCATTTTCTATAAAAGAATCGTTAGCAGCTGCACTACTTGGGAATGATGAAATTGAAGAAGGAATTATAGTTGAATGTAAGAAGTTACTTGAAGCCTCCCCTTATTACAGCAAACCATCACAGCAATTTGAGTTATTAGAGATGGAATCACGGCCAACTACTTCTTTGAAGCCTTCTATTGAGCAAGCACCAATTCTAGAGCTTAAACCCTTACCACCACATCTTGAATATGCATACTTGGGGGAATCTGAGACACTACCTATTATCATCGCTTCTTCTCTATCTAAAGATCAAAAGGAACGATTGTTGAAAGTTCTCCAGCGTCACAAAAGAGCTATAGGGTGGACAATTGCAGACATACAAGGCATAAGCCCGTCAATTGTGATGCACAAGATACTCTTGGAAGATGATCACAGGAAATCTATTCAGAATCAAAGAAGACTAAATCCTATGATGAAAGAAGTGGTCAAGAAGGAAATTATCAAATGGTTAGATGCTGGAATAATCTACCCCATTTCTGATAGCTCGTGGGTTAGCCCAGTGCAATGTGTCCCTAAGAAAGGAGGTATGACAGTAATTACTAATGAGCAAGATGAGCTTATCCCCACTCGCACCATCACTGGTTGGCGTATTTGCATGGATTATAGGAAACTTAATGACGCCACAAGGAAAGATCATTTCCCGCTTCCTTTCATTGACCAGATGTTAGATCGATTGGCTAGTAAAGAATTTTTTTGTTTCCTAGATGGGTATTCAGGATATAATCAAATTGCAGTTGCTCCAAAAGATCAAGAGAAAACAACATTTACCTGTCCTTATGGCACTTTTGCCTTTAGACGAATGCCGTTTGGTTTATGCAATGCTCCTGCCACTTTCCAACGATGCATGATGAGTATATTCTCTGATATGATAGAAGAAATAATGGAAGTGTTTATGGACGACTTCTCGGTGTTTGGTGAATCATTTGAAGAGTGCTTGATAAATCTGGATAAGGTGTTGAATCGATGTGAAGAGACAAACTTAGTGTTGAACTGGGAAAAGTGTCATTTCATGGTGACCGAAGGAATAGTTTTGGGTCATAAAGTTTCCAAAAAGGGTTTGGAGGTTGACAGAGCCAAGATTTCTGTAATTGAGCAGCTTCCTCCCCCTTCTAATGTCAAAGCTATAAGAAGCTTCTTGGGCCATGCTGGATTCTATCGTCGATTCATTAAAGATTTTTCCAAGGTTTCAAAGCCCCTTTCACAGTTACTGGAGAAAGATACTCCCTTTCAATTTAATGAGGAGTGTATAAAGGCTTTTGAAGAGCTGAAGAGAAGATTAACTTCAGCGCCTATCGTCGTCGCTCCTGATTGGTCACTACCTTTTGAAGTAATGTGTGATGCGAGTGACCATGCTGTTAGAGCTGTGTTGGGACAGAGGCGTGCAAAGATCTTTCATCCTATCTACTATGCGAGCAGGACCTTAATAGCAGCTCAGGTAAATTACTCCACTACTGAAAAAGAAATGCTTGCTATAGTGTTTGCTTTTGAAAAGTTTAGGGTATATTTGATGGGTGCTAAGGTTATAGTTTACACGGATCATGCTGCCATTAAATATTTGTTAGGAAAGAAAGAATCTAAACCTAGATTGATTAGATGGGTCTTGCTGCTACAAGAATTTGATGTGCATATAGTTGATAGGAAGGGAATTGAAAATCAAGTGGCTGATCATTTGTCTAGAATTGTTAACCCTTCTGATCATGTGAATGATTTGTTGGTGAATGAATGCTTTCCTGATGAACAATTGTTTGCTGTGAGTAGTTGTGGTTTGCCATGGTATGCTGATATTGTGAATTATCTTGTATGTCACGTATTACCTCCTGAATTGAATTTCTATCAAAAGAAGAGGTTTTTACATGGTATTGCCTACTACATTTGGGAAGAACCATTTCTTTTTAAGAGATGTGTCGATTTGATTATTAGAAAATGTGTTCCTGAGATAGAACAAGAGGACATTTTGAATGCATGTCATGCATCTGCATATGGGGGACATTACGGGGGGCAAAGAACTGCATCTAAGGTGCTTGAATCTGGTTTTTATTGGCCTACTTTGTTTAAAGATGCTCACCAATTTGTTACCAAGTGTGATAGATGTCAAAGAACAGGTAATATTTCTAAGAGACATGAGATGCCCCAATCTGGAATCTTTGAGGTAGAGTTATTCGATGTCTGGGGGATGGATTTCATGGGTCCTTTCCCATCTTCAAGAGGAAACAAATACATCCTGGTTGCTGTGGAATATGTGAGTAAATGGGCTGAAGCTATGGCTTGCCAAGCTAATGATGCCAATACAATGGTTCGATTCTTGAAGAAGCATATTTTGACAAGATTTGGCACCCCCAAAGCAATCATTACTGATGAAGGGACCCACTTCAATAACAAGAATTTCAGAGCTCTCTTGGAAAAATATGGAGTCCACCACCGGATGTCACTTGCATATCATCCACAAACTAATGGCTTATGTGAGTTGACTAACAGGGAAATTAAAAGAATTCTTGAGAAAACTGTGGGCCCGACTAGGAAGGATTGGTCTGACAAACTGGATGATGCTTTATGGGCTTACAAGACAGCTTTTCACACCCCGATTGGCATGTCACCATATCGTCTGGTTTTCGGAAAAGCATGTCATTTACCTCTTGAATTGGAATATAAAGCATGGTGGGCAATCAAGAAGCTAAATATGGACTACAATCAAGCAGGAACTAAAAGGCTCTTTCAACTGAATGAGTTAGAAGAATTCAGACTTCAAGCATATGAGAGTGCACGATTATATAAAGAAAGAACGAAGAAATGGCACGACAGCCATATCTTGAAGCGTTCTTTTGAGCCAGGGCAGTTGGTGCTTCTCTTCAACTCAAGACTGCAATTATTTCCTGGGAAGCTTAAATCAAGGTGGTCTGGTCCTTTCAGAGTAGTTTCGGTGTCATCAAAAGGTGCAATTGAAGTTAAGAATGAGAAGACAGGAAATTGCTTTAAAGTGAATGGGCAAAGACTGAAGCATTACCATGGTGGTGAAGTGGACCGGCAAACAACGGTTCACTGCTTGTCATCACCTACTTAGACTGATGGTATAGTTAGGCCGAGGACTATAAACCAAGCGCTTCTTGGGAGGCAACCCAAGGTATGATTTTCTGTTTTGTTTGATTTTGTAGGACTATTGAAAGCCCATGATGAGATGTTCCACTTTGGTAGCAAGGATGAAAAGCACAAGTCCAGGACAGATAGGGGAGTTTCCTTCTACTTTTCTTTGATTTGTTATATTTGATTGCTGATAATAGATGGTTGAGTGCTGGTCTTATTTGAATATATTCGTGATGATTATTGAGTGGTTGTTAGCACTTGCACTATTCCATTGGTGGAAATATGAAATCTCTGAAATTGATGTTACCTTTGCACTTTAGATATGGTTGCTTGTTACTTCCATTACTTGTTGTTACTTGTTCACATTGAGGACAATGTGCAAGTTAAGTGTGGGGGTGAGGGTATCCTTGATTTTACATGACTTGTCATATCTTGTCCTCATTTTTTTTTTTATTTTGAGGAGCATTGTCATGAGTGGTTTGATTTGAACATGAAAAGAAGTGAATTTGATTAGAGATTTATTTTATGTTCTTTGAATGTTAGTAAAGAGGCAAGAGATTTGAATTTGAGCCTAAATTTTCTTCTTTCCAAGAGAGAGTACACCTAGTGCGATTTCATCTCTAGAACTTGTCTTGAATCTCTTTTGAAATTTGAAATCCCCTTGCATGCACAAAGATGATTTAGGCATTCATTTCATAGCTAGTTTGGCCAAATGTCCATCCCTATCACATCAAAATCCTTTGTTACCCCATTTGAGCCTTTTCATTTTTTTATTTTTGGTCTTTTTAAAGAAATTTGCATTAAGTAAATAGCCCTTTGTTTGAGATATGCAAATTTTTATAACTTTTTCCCCCTCCTTACTTTAGTAAGTGCTAAGTGAAGTAGTTTAAAAGAGTGAAAGAGTTAGACACTCAACACTATAAGAGTATATGTGGGTAGTGAAAAGCAAAAACAAAAACAAAAACAAAAACAAAAACAAAAGACAAAAAAAAATGGCGCAAGAAAGATAGAAAAAAGAAGGGGAGAGATCGAAAAAAAAAGGGATTGTCAAAGTCAAAAGAATAAAAGTTCTACATATATAGTGTTATTGAGTTTGTTTTTTCTTGATTGCTATTCCTTTACTCCTTCATTCTTCATCATGAGTTTCATTAAATTACTTAGCACCGATTAAAGTATTCTCCCATACCATTTGATCACTTTCATTTCATTATCCTACCTTGATCATTAAAACCTATAGAAAGTCCTTTTGATTTGAGTGTGCAATGGGATAACATGTCTACTAGAGATTGAGATGATAAACAAGCATATGATAAATGAGGTGCAATAGGTGGAATTGAGTGAAACACAAGCCCTTGAGTATCTTGAGAATTGAGTGTAAACACTTAACTTGTGAGGGACATTCTATTGTGATTTATCTTTGTCAAATTAATTGCCTTGCTACTTGCATTTTTGAAATGTAGAAAAGATTTCTAAGGAAATTTGTTTCTTGAAGGTTTGAATTAACCTCAATGTTTATCGCTTGCTTTAAAAATCTTGCTTCCTTGATTCCTTTGAATTTGATTGTTTTAGAATTAAAAATCTTGAGGACAAGATTTGGTTCAAGTGTGGGGGTGTGATAACTCTCCATATTTTATATATTTAAGATACATTTTAGAGATATTTGGAGAGTTATCTAAACAATTTTGAGATATTTTTATAAGATTATATGATTTTAAGAGAAATCAAGTTGGACACATCATTAGTGAGGTTTCAATTTAAAATAAATGTTTTTGAGTTTAGGGAATAAATAATAGATGTGAAGTCTTCTAAATAAAAATTAAAAAAAGAAATAAAAATTCAGTTTTGTTATTATTATTATTATTACTATTATTTAATATATTTTTTTTAATTTTCATAATCAAAAGCATCAGGACGGATTCGTTAGCCACGTGAGCAGATTTCGGATGGATTTAACATAGTGGAGTTGGACTCAAGGCATTTGAAGATTGGAATGAATTCAACGTGGGCCCACCATGAGAATTAAAGCAAATGGATTTGGAAATAAATGTTGAGCCCCACGTGCTGCAGGATGGAATGAATTGGACTATTGGATATTAAACAAGCTTGAGCCCACCAACACGAATGAAATTTAACCTAAAAAGCAAGAAGAATAGGAGATAAAAAGAGGACGCGGCAGAGATGAATTAAACACGAAGAGGGAGGCGGCAATTGGAGAAAAGGGAAGCTAGGCGGACGGAGAAAAAGAAGGAACAGAGCCGAGACACAGAGACGCGAGCTACGAACAGAGATGCGGTGGATTTTGCTGGGCAGTGAACGAAGGAACATAGAGGACTCTGGTGATTCATGGTTTTGTCTAGTTCAGTATCTTTATCATTTTCCATGTCTCTGATTTTCTGTGATCTGAATTCATTTATGTGCTGTTATGGATTTTACCGTATAGTCATGTGTGGCTAATTTTATTTTGCAACTTAGAGACCTATGAACTTATTAATGGATTAGGATTTATTTCTCATTGTTTAATTATGATTAATATTGATTTTGGTTGCTTAAATCTTGGTTAGTTTTACTATTTATTGACTGACCATCTTTAAATAGGATTTTAAGAATTAGGATTTACCTTGGCAAAGGGAATTTTAATTAAGCTCTAGATTAAGCAATATGGGATTAAATTATAATTTAATTTGCGATTAGGATAGGAATATACCTAATAGCCCCATATAGTTGTAGAAGAGTGTGTCTGGATTAAATTGCCTCTAGAGTAAATTTGTTAGGCATAACATCTTTTACTTAAGAGAGGGTTGTAAGTGGACCGGAAGGCACTTATAACTATTAATACTCGAGATTAACAAAATTAACATTAAGAGTAATTAAATTGGTGAGATAAATGTTTGTGAAATTAATAAGGGATTAGTGTCTCTAGGTTGCCCGTTTGATTATTGTGTAGATTATTTGTTTGATTTTGATTTTATTTTCTTAGTTAAATTAAATTTGATTGCTCGACGTAAACGAAAAGTGCAAGATTAATTGTTAACTGAAGTAGTGGGTACTAAGTCCTCGTGGGAACGATACTTTACTCATCTTTATTACTTGATATGGCCCGTACACTTGCGGAGTTATAGGCTTTGAAATTCTGCCCTATCAAATAGGTCCTTTCAAATTATTATCGGTCAAGTCTAAGACATTAAGTTTATCAAATTTTCCTATGCCTTTGGGTACAAAACCTAAACAGAATAAAAAAGTTGATGGAAACCACAATTTTCATATACAAAGAATATAGACAAATAAACTTATTTTTGTTGAAGTCTTTGTGAAATTTGTAAAGCAAAAATGTTAGAAAAATCATAAACTACCCATAAGATGGCATGGTTATTGAAGATTTGTGTAACATCCCAAATTCCACGTTCGAAAATCGTGTCGGTCGACACTTAGTTTTAAGAAAATCAATAGAGTTTGAGATGCTACAGCTTAAAATACTGCGGAAATGGATAGCGTGCGCTAAGATTAGGACAATGAGTATCTGATATAGAATGCTCAAACATATGATGATGTCTTGACATAAGCTGATATATTAAATATCTCGAAGGAATATTCATGTGATACAAGTTACAAAGATTAAATACAGTCTCTGATAAAGAAAGTCTTAAACTAGACCTATGGCTTGGAACCTAATATTAGTTATTCAGTTCATTTGGCCAGGTCGGTGTTCAACCTAATGGGAGTCTCACCAACTCTATGGCGACTTATGACAACCCACCGATGAACCCTTCCTTAGTTTAAGCACCAAATGGTTCGAAATAACTTTATTAGATTCATGCCAGAAACTTATTCCTAATAACTTCTACCGACCTTCGTCTTTGACCACTGCCTCTTCACGGCTCTATCCACCGGCACCTTCTCTATTCCGGTTTCTTCCCTGTACTATTCATTAAGACTAAGGTCTAATGCCCATTGGACCTCAGGTAACGGTTAACCTCATGTTTACATACACAATATATGGATGACATATACCACAACATCAACAGCACAAACAAACGAATTATCACAACCAATGCATATGTATCGCTCCCAGCATGCAACCATATCGCTCCCAGCATACAGACACCCTCTAACCTTTATATGCACTTCACAGTATAAATACTCTATACATACAGCACACATACCACATATATGCATATCATAAATATCAGAGTTAGTGTTACAGTACACGAACGTACCTTCGTTGATGAATTTTGGGTACACTCTGTCGGTCAGAATGCATTCACAGTTATCCTATAAGGGTAATATTGTAATACCCTAAAATTTGACTTAGGGTAAATATCATAAATTGGTAGAATATACCTATTGAAAATAGGTGAATATGAGGTCTCGAACACCTTGTATTGAATTTACCTTATTATTAGGGCAATTTCTCCTAAGAATAAATAATTTCCAAATAGGTCCCTGAAATATTTATGGGTTATAAAATACCCTGAAAATATTATAAAGAGACAAATAAATATTTATTTGAAAAAGGGAAGAATATTGTCCCTAATTTAGGTAATTTATTAAATTATTACCTTGGAAAAATTAAAGGAGAAAAATCAAAAAGTATTAGGGGACCATATTGGACCCCATGATTTTTAATATTTTGCATAATGCATAAATTATCAATTTCAATAAAACAGTTGTCATAAAATAATTAATCTTAATTAAGAAAATTATTAACAATTAGTAAGTGATTAAATAAGTAATTAATTGTTGATTGTTTAAACATGAATAAAAGGGGAATATCCAAAGTTAATTATATGAAACCCCTAATTTGATATTAATGACCAATGGAGGGTCAAAGTTGGCATAAAGAGTGTTGCTAATTAATTTAGCATAATTAAGAGGTATATTAAGTAAATTACAATTATCCTTAATAGAATAAGCTTGCACTAATTGAGATTAGTTGCACAATTCTTCAAGATGATTAGAGACAAATTAAAAGAGGGCTAATTATACTAAGCCAAAGAGAATGAAATAATATCTTAAGTAATTAAGTCTAATTCTTCATATAATTGAGTTAGCTAATGGCAAAATATAATTAAGGAGCATGTAAACACTTGATTAACATGATAATTAAGAATTGCTAATTAGTGTTGAAAAGTCAACAATGACACCTAAGCCTTGATTATGTCATCAAGATGACATCACAAGAGCACATGTGTGTGTTGTGAGTGTGTGTGTGTAGTGGATGAAAGAGAAAAGATGAATCTAAGAAAAGGGGGGGAGGTAGCATTTTTGTAAGAGGTGTAAGGGCAAGATTAAGACTTCTTTACTAAGTTTAAATCCAATTGTTAGAATGGAATTAAAGTTGCTAGGAAGTTAACAAATGATTGGCTATAAATAGAGAGCTCTCCTCTCTTCATTCTTCACACCAAACTCATACCAAAGATTGGAGAGTTTAAGAGGAGAGTGAAGCAAGAAGGAGGAAGGAGTTCAAGAGTCTTCAAGAGGTAAGCTCTAGTTCTTAATTCTAGTTTTTAGTTTTTATAAGTTCTGAGTATAAATGCTAGTTTAATCTAGAAAATTAGAGAATAAATTCCTACACTTGTTCTTAGGCCTTATTGCATTGAAAAATGCCTGAAGAGGTAAAAACATGGTGGGAAATAATTTTTGGAAGTCCTTGGATTAAGATTGTGAAAGTTGTAGAATTTTCGGTTCTTAAATCTTAGACAGGCAGTGAAAAAGATGCTATGATTTTATGTAACAAATGAACTTATAAAATTATGAAATTTTCCATAAAGAAAGTAGACATGTAGGGCTTTCCAAACATATAAAATATGCAACATTTTGATCTCTGGTCAAGGAGATATGAATTTTTGAAGTTAAGCCATTTTTGCTGGAATAAAATCTGGGCAATGTTGAGAAAAGTTAAAACTGGTAATGACTCACTAATTCTGGGTGAAAATGAATATTTTTCCTCAAAAATAGACATCCTAAGGGTTCCGGGGAATTTTACGGATCCTCATTTTGATTTTTTGTAGAATTAGTTATGATTTTTCAAAGTTACCAAAAAATCTGCCCAGAAAACTCTGCACTACGTTTTTAAATAAATGTAAGGGCAAAGTTGTAAATAACAAATCCACCAAGGGTAGATGGGTAAATAGAGGTAGAAGTATATCTTAGGATATTATTCTAAGTGATATGGTGATATATTAGGATATCCGGGAGGTCCAGGGCCGGATCCAAAGGTCGGACGTTTGACAGTTACCTGGTGAAAGGTACGGACGCATACTGTAACTCTAACTCTTATGCTGCTTGTATACTCTATATGTGATGTGATGATTCATATAGTCGTAGACAAGACTGGGTCTTTGGTCATGCATCGTGATTAAGACTCTGTCTTAAGTCGTTGTTTATACATTCAGCTATTATGTGAAAACGGGTTACAGTCTTGGTAATGCTGTATGGATGTTTTCCTAGCGCTGAGGACACGCTCCGGGGCGTGACACTGGTTTATGTGCAAACTATGTGGACCTTACATAGGCTGTGTGTTATGTAGAGGTATTGTTGTGATATGAACTATGACATGTGTTATGTGCTATGTATATTTATATGTTGAATTGTAAATGAATATCTGTCATACATATACTGTTATAAATCACAGTTTGCATACTCTCTTCCCTAAACTCTTATATTTCCAGTATACATATTTAGATAACAGATTACTGTCATAGAACAGATTTCAATTAGTTGCGAAAAGATTTTTTAAAGTTGATAAAGTTTTATCAAACACCCAATTCACCCCCCCTCTTGGGTGATAGCCAGGTCCAACACACTGGTGCAGATGTGAACAAAGCAGTTTCACACTTGTTTGTCCAAATGAAAGGTTAATCCTTCCTGGTCAACTTAGTAAGCGACATTGCTAACTCAGAAAATCCTTATATGAACCTTTTATAGTATCCAACTAATCCCAAGAAACTTTTCTTAGTTCTCTATGTGTTTTGATGATAACTGACAATTGTAAACCCAAGTTAAAGTTTGTCTTTGAAAAGTTGAAAAACTTACTATCAAAGGCAAACTCGAGTTTTGGTTAGAAAACTTAAGTTTGGACTTGATAGAGAGCAACTTCAGTTTTATAAACTTAGACAAACTCGAGTCAAGATTTGGAAACTTAAGTTTAGATCATACAGAGAACTCCTAAGTTTTTCAAGACAAAGCAAACTAGAGTTTAATTTAATAAACTCAAGTTTGACAAGACAGAAGAAGTCTAAGTTTTCTAAGTTTTGTTGGAAACTCGAGTTAATGTTTTTGTCAACTCGAGTTTACAACAGACAGAAAACTGTTATCCTAAGCTTGAGAAAACTCGAGTCATGCTTTTGAAAACTTCAGTTTACGTTTGCTAAAATGTTTCACAAAGTTTTTTCTTTTGAGGAAACTCGAGTTTAGTTCTAACAAACTCGAGTTTAAGACTCACAGAGAGCATCTCTATATTTCTAAAGATTTGGAAACTACAGTTTTCTATTGTAAACTCCAATTTGATCAATTTAGAAAGTTTTCCAGTTTTCCTAAGTTTTGTGGGAACTCGAGTTTAACTTTGTAAACTTGAGTTTATGTCATACAGAGAGCTTCGCTAAATTTAAACTTTTGAAAACTCCAATTTAAAATGAAAACTCTAATTTTGAGCTTTTGGACTTAAAATATGTTTTTCACTATGAATGTCCAAAACTCGAGTTAGTCACTTAATGACTTGAGTTTAGGTTTTGCTCAAAACCTGTTTCAGAGATCAAATCGCGATATTCTTCTCTGTGTGAAGAAAACTCTAGTTAGTTTTCTGAAACTCGAGTTTAGGTTTCTAAAGTAAAATTCAAACTCCAGTATTGATGAACTGACTCGAGTTTGTAATTCAAAATTCAAAATTTAAATTGTATGAATCTGTGAAATCTTTGCCATTGAACTATATACTTCTTATCATCACTCATTACTATTCTTAAATATGTTAAACAAGTTTGTTTAGTGAGTTACAGATGATTTACAGAGTATAAAATTGAAGATTCAGTCAAAAGTCATAAAAAATGTCAGAACATTTATTGCAAAGTACATATAGCTTGCAATCTTTTGGACAATCATCCTCTGCATGATGCAAAAGAATTAATGTATTTCTTTCCTTATCTAGCTTCTGCTATTCCAACAGATTTATCTCAAGGAAGTCAACCATAAAACTCTGAGCTCCTAGTTCAGCTAAAGAGTAGAGAGAGAAGAAGACCAAAGTTGAGCTAATCCTTCATTAACATCTACAACAGTCAGATTGAAGATTACAACGGTCATTTAATGCTCTTGGTATATATAGAGCAAAATTGAAGTCTTCCCAACAACTAAGGAACAAAAAAACTGAAAACGAACTGTATTCAAGTTTACTAACTACTCTTTCAGTTTTTAGTTGAAAAGTATCTTTTGATACATTTTACTTCAATGTTTATCTATATCCACTCTTAGAGAGAGTTCATTGATTGTAAAATCATTTATTGTAAAGTATCTCAAGTCTGGGGACTTAGAGATTGAGATATTGATTGCAACTTGTAAAAGGAAATGAGTTTTAGTGAGAGATTTACTCTTGAGTTAAAGAGTGTGAATCAATTGAGATAGTGAAAAATCCCAGAGTTTGGGGACTGGACCTAGGTCAAAGGTTGGATCGAACTAGTATAAATTCCTTGTGTCTTGCTTTTATTCCCTATACTCTGAGTAGCTTTATTTTTAGTATTCAAAAACAGAGCAATTTGAAAAGAATTTTAAAATCTCCAATTCACCTCCTCTTGGTGATTTGCTCTACTTTCAACTATGAAGTTTGTTCTTATTTTATTTTTGTGGTAGGATCCGATTCAAAGGGGCATGTTATAAAAGAGGATGTTACGTTGTTGGATGAGAATCAGATGAAGCTAGGCATGGTGAATATTGGGCATGTATATTGATTTAAGTGTTGTATTTGTAACTCATTGTATTTGTAAGCTAGGTAAGTTATATATCTTATTGTATAAATTAATTTAGGTGTTGTAGTCATAGTTATAATCATTAATTAAGAGGCCACATAAATCATGGTCAATAATATTTGTATTATGTTTTTTCCCAATTCAATTTATTCATAATTGTTCATAGCTTGTAGCTTAAAGTATAGCCTTTTATGTGCTGGATTGGGTGGTGGATTTGTGTATATATAATCAAGAAGAATAGAACAAGGAAAAAATTCAGGAAAATTTAGACCGCAAATAAAAACGCCGGTCTTAAAAGTTTAACTTTTAAGACCGGATGTATTTGGATGTACTTATATGCTCGGTCTTAAAGGTCAGGTGAACATATTTGATATTAGTGTTGTGACGCCTAGCCTTTGGGGCCTTTATTCATCAAAGTTGTAGCGGATACAGGCATCGAGAAGATTTGGACGACTTAATTGCGAAATAAAAGTTTCTGAAATAATTTAGTTTGAAAACATGAGGATAAATTTTTTGCGACTTAAGTCTATCCGATTGTCGAATATTAATATAGTAATCCAAATTCGACGAATGATAAAAGATCTATCTACTCGTATTTTCCAAAAAGTTTCATTTACTTTTTAGGCATCTCCTCCCAAAAGTTCCTTCTGCTGTAAGCGTTACAGTTATATCTTTCCTCTTGATCTCGATCCATCACTTGTCTCTTTCATGCGATCTGGAGTTCCAATGAATGAACTCCAGGGTAACAATTAATCTCATGCACATGTATGAAAGCATAAATGATAGAATAGCACATGTTAAAGCATGGAAGCATTTACAATAACCGTGACTGCAGTTAATGGCCAAAGACTACAGCCCTTGTCTAGGACATGTAGCCCCATGAGACCACAACCTCAAATCCATAGCTAGGAAAAACATATCACAAGTAAATAAACTAGCATACATGATCAGCTAATTAATGCATAAACACTTACACACATGCTTACAAGATTAGAGTTACCCACCTCAACCTTGCCTTATCTCTTGACTGAAGTTGTTGGGATCAGAAAAGTGTCAAGGTCTGCCCAAGAATGTTTATCTTCGCCGTTAGTCACTTACTCGAATTGCAAGGAAATTAATTACGCCAATTAGTTTAGAGGATTAAATAATAATTATTAATCCCTTAAATTTCCCTAAAAACAATAATTTATTATTATTATTATTATTATTATTATTATTATTATTATTATTATTATTAATCCTAAAAATAATAATAATTCCTCATTTATTTATTTAACTATTGCTCCACCATTAATTTAAACTCCCAAGTGTTATCTTTCTCCCTTAACTTAGTAATTTAATAGGGAATCAATTAGAGTTAACAAATAATAATCATCATTTAAAAATATAATTAAATGTATTTATTTAATGATTCTCATGGTTTTCTTTTAAGGCCTTGATCAATACCATTATTACATAATTTATGCTCCATGTAAATTTTGAGTTAAGCACATTTATATAAGAAAAATGCATTTTACCAATTAATTCCCAAAAATCACATTAACATAAATTTCATAAATGTAAATATAGTTGGATATAATTAGTTTTGATTATGTCTTATATAGATATCTCTCTTAAGAGCAAAAAGATTGAGTAATATGTTTATCTTCTTGATTGATTAATTCTTCTTGAATTTTAATGTAGAATCAATGATGTGAAGCTTATTTATGAAAATTGATAAAAAAAACAAAAGAAGATCAAGAAGGTTGAGGATGTAGATGAGGATAAAGAAAAGGAAGAGAAGAAAAAGAAGAAAGAAAGATCAGCCCAAAACATATTATTGTAAAGAATGACCAAGTGAAGAGAAGAAAGAAAGAAAAGATCTTGTCAAAAAGAATGAGAAAAATCAATATTCAATGTCTTAGATTGATTCTATAAGTCTTCACTATCAATTGGAGGTTGGATGGGTCATTTCAGAGCTAAAGACAGTGAAAATCGAGTTCTGGAAGTGAATACTCGAGTTTCCAGGTCAAAACTCGAGTATACAAGCTTATTGTAGAAATTGGCTTCTTGATGAGAAAACTGTGGTTTTGAAAACTAGAGTTTGGAAAACTAAGGTTTGGGAGTCAACTCGAGTTACTAAGTCAAAAATTGGGCAATGAAGGTCAAAACTCGAGTATGGGAGTCAATACTCGAGTATGGAACTTCAAAATTCGAATATCGGGTGTTTTCAGCTTCTCTGACACTTCTGGACCCGACAAAACTCGAGTTTGTAAAAGAAAACTCGAGTTTCCAGCTTCTTCAGCAACTCTGTTCACCTCTGTTTCACATACAACTTTAGGCGAGGTCTGGTAATTCGATGATATCTCCTGGACCAGACATCGGATTGATGTGAAATCAAATTTGGCTGAAACTAGACATCCAATACGTCATCTTGATAAAGTTTCAAGTCTAAATAAGATCAGATCAAAGAGCTTTGAATTTCTAAAGTTGGATCAAATATTCACGCCACACATCAGACCAAGCTTCAATGTTTTGAGTGTAACTCATAATCTACAAATCGGAATGAGCTGAAATCAGTGGCATTGGAAAGAAGACACATAAGGATTTTCATCAATACTTGGTTCAACAAAAATGAAGATCAGACCAGAGAGATATGCCCCTCGACAGTTGACTGATAATTCAGACAATGCAAAAAACGCTGGTCAAGAAGAAGTCTTCATTCATCAGATCTTAATGGACAGATCACAACGAGTTTGGATCTAAATTTGTTGCATTTTGAAGAAGAATCAAAGAGCTATATGGGGATGAGTGGTTTGCTAATTTAGAAGCTATGTCAATACAAAAAGCAACCAAGGGCCAGAACAAGTCGAAAACTCGAGTTTATAAGTGAAAACTCGAGTATAGCTCAGACAAAGAGCTATGAACGTTAAAAGATCCTCAATACTCGAGTATGGGAAGCAAAACTCGAGTATAGGACATTGAGGTGAATCTGAAGAATTGAGCTAAGCTCAATACCGTAGTATTAAAGTCAAAACTCGAGTTTACACCGGAACTTCAGAAAAATCAAAGATGCGAAAATCTTGAATCTTATCAAGAACATCTAGAACCTTACCCAAATGATTTGTATCACTTCTTGATATCATTTAAATTATTTGTGGACATATTTCAGATGATCAAACGAAGGATTTTCTGAAGAACCGAAATGTTGAGCTGTCAAGTTCCAAAAAGCAAAATAACGGCTAGTTTCCAACTGCTCCATTCTCAAACGGTTCTGATTCCAACGGCTCTTTTCTCCAACGTTCAGAACATCTTCACCTATAAATAGAACAAGATTCAAAACGCAAGAGGGTGGAGGAGTAAGCTTACACAGTCATAATTGTTGGATCTGGCTATCACCCAAGAGGGGTGAATTAGGAGTTTGATAGAACTTTAGGAACTTTTAAAAAACTTTTCGCAACTTATAAATCAACAGTTAGATATTCAAATATAGGCATGTACTGGAAATGTAAAAGATAAGGGAAGAGAGTATGAAAACTGTGATTTATCCTGGTTCGGTCCAATCCTTGACCTACGTCCAGTCCCCAAGCTTCACTTGAGATTTTCAATCCATTATTTGCTTTGAGCTTGATTACACATTCTGCACTTGAAGTAATCCTCTCACTAGGATTCACTCCCCGTTACAAACTGTAATCAATTCACTTGCTTGATTATACACTTTGTACTTGAAGTAACCCTCTCACTAGGATTCACTCCCCTTACAAGTTGTAATCACAACAAAGTATTTCCCACTCAAAATCACCCAATCTGGAGTATCTCTCAAATAAACTGATTCATAATGAATCTTCTCTCTCAGAAGTGAATGAATAAACACTGAAGCTCAATTACAAATCATTTCACTCTCAATGATAAGCTATGTAGGCATTGAGAACAAAGAGTAAATGATGTGAAAATCAGAGTATTAGCATGTTGAAGGTGTGGGCTTGTGTCTCTGCGTTTTTTTGTACATGGAGCCTTCAAGTCTTCAAGTATTTATGCTAGTTGTAGCTTGTGAAGGTTGCAGATCCATTCAGACTTTGATTCACTTGAAAATCTAGTTGTTATGACCATATCTGTCAGATATAGCTGTTGGGAATAATTCAGAATTGAATATTTGAATGTTGGCTCTTCAAGAATGTCTCCTATGTGGTCATGTTTGATGTTGTTTAGCAACTGTAGTTGGTAGGAGCCTTATTGTTTGTATTGAAGAATGGTTGGGCTTCTTTTTCAGAATGTGAACGTTGGAAATCCATTGAGAAAATTTCTGTTGAAAGTCCACTAAGAAATTTTTTGTTGCAAGTCCACCAAGAAAGTAGCTGTTGAATATTCTTGATTTATGCTTTTAGTTCTAACAATGGCTGACAATCCTTTGATAAACAATTAGAAGATAATACTAATCTTCTTTTACAGAATGGGCAACGTTTGGGCTTTTTTGTTTGTTTATTCCAAGTTGCAGACAGCTTCTGACATGTATGCTGGACACCATTTTGACTTTAGCATTTGAATCTGAACGTTTTTCATGTAATCCTTCGTTTGATGATCTGAAACTTACTAGAAAATTGATTAAATGAGATTAGGAACCAATAGTAATAGATAATATGAAGTCTATAAATCATTCAGAAAGTTTTCGTGGATCTGATCAAAGTGTTCCTAAAACAGAGCGTCTTAGGCTTGAGTCTGTTTCTTTAGGCTTGAGTTTGTTCATGCAAACTTGAGTTTGTTTCTTTAGGCTTGAATTTGCTTCAGTTAAAAGATCTTTGAAAACTCTTGATCTACTATAGGCTTGAGTTTATAACTTTATGCTCGAGTTTCCTACCTTAAATAAGTCTTCAAAAGCTCTCTATAAGTGACAAACTCGAGTTTGTAAATGTAGGCTCGAGTTTGAACATTTTGAAAAGCTTTGAGAAACTTTCTGTGTAAGCTAGGCTCGAGTTTATATGTCCAGGCTCGAGTTTGATCGAATTGGAAATCTCTGATAGCTCTCTGTCTGAGCTAGGCTCGAGTCTATTAGTTTTAGGCTTGAGTTTGTCGAATATCATATCGTGACTAGCTCTCTGTCTAAGTCAAACTCGAGTTTATAAGTGATAGGCTCGAGTTTGTGACATCCTGAATTTTTTAGTCAACTTCCAAAGGCCATATATCCCTAGTCTGAACTCCGTTTTAGTTTAATTAAGTATCGATGGAAAGCTCTATGAGTCTACTTTCATATGCCACCGATTTCATCTCATTTTAATGTGTAGATTGTGAGATATCCTCAAATTACTGAACCTTAGTCTGCTGAGTGACGTTAACAGATGGGTCAACTTTAAAAATTCACAGCTCTCTCATCTGATCTTCTTTGGGGATGAAACTTTGTCAAGATGACGCATTGGATGTCTAGTTTCAGCCAAATTTGATTTCACCTCAATACGATTCTTGGTTTGGGAGATATCGTCTTATTACCAGAGGTCGCTCAGCTGGAATGCGAAACAGAGATGGACAAAGTTGCTGGAATCCAATCAGGCTCGAGCCTGTAAGTATAGGCTCGAGTTTGCTCGGGCCAGAAGAGCCAAAATCGCTAGAAAACATTCAGGCTCGAGTTTGTTCACACCAGGCTCGAGTTTACATGTTTAGGCTCGAGTTTGCTCGTACTAGAAGAGCCAGAATTGCTGGAAAACTCCAGGCTCGAGTCTATAAGTGACAGGCTCAAGTTTGTTCACACCAGACTCGAGTTTAGAAGTGACAGGCTCGAGTCTGTACATCCAGAAAATGATATTTGCTTGTTTTAACTCCGAATCGAGTCATTCCAACTTCCATTTGATCGTGGAAACTTCAAGAATCAATCTTAGAACTTGTATAATGAATTTTCTCAGGCTATTCATCAAGTTCTTCTTTCTTTCTTCTCTCTTCTTGATTATTTTCCATGAATCAATTCTTTCTTTCTTCTCTTCTCTTGTTCTTTCTCCACATGAACAAATGTTTTTCTTTCTTTCTTCTCTCTTCTTAATTAAAATCAATTCTTTCTTCTCTTCTCTTCTCTTATTCTTTCTCCACATGAACAAATCTACATTAAATGTAGCAATTAGACAATGTATATTATATAAACTTTTTGCTCTTTACTAATGGCATCTATATGAGACATCATCAAAACTAATCATAACCAACAATAATACCGAAATTCTGAATCATCTTCTAACTCTGTTTTTCAAGCTTTCTTGGTTTATCTTTTAGAGTGTGAAATGACTTGTAAATGCACTTCAGTGTTTATCATAATCACTTCTTAGAGAGAAGATACACTATAAATAGTCTATTTCTTGTGAGATACTCAAGGTTGGGTGACCTTGAGTGGAGAAATTGGATGTATCCCTTGGGTTGTGAGGGAGAGTCTTTGTGAGAGATTGTAAATGCTACACAAGTGTCTGGACAAACTTGTGGGGTGTAAAGGCTTGTCTCTTATGCCTGATTAAACAAGGAGAGTGTAAAGGCTTGTCTTTTGTGCCTGGTTAAACAAGGAGAATGGTGAAAATCTCAAGTGGAGCTTAAGGACTGGATGTAGGTCAAGGTTGGACCGAACCAGTATAAATATGAGTTTGCAATTCTCTTCCCTTAACTCTTAACTTCCAACATACATGTTTGAATGATTGTTTATAGATTTATTACTCTTTATTATCATTCAAACTGATTTTACTGAATTGCGAAAAGATTTCTAAGTTTTCATAAAGTTTTTATCTTCATCCAATTCACCCCCTCTTGGGTTCAGCTATGTATTTCAAATCTGAATATAACTCCATAACATGTACTTATTTTTATTTTTAGTTACGTATACACTTAAAAATAATTGGACTCCATAACATGTATACATATATAAATCTCAACCTATTTCTTTAAACTCTTTGTTCCTTAATTTTAATACTAATCACTACACTTCTTTTCCTTTGTTCCTTAATTTTAATACTTTTGGCTCTTCCATATACTTATATACTTACTACACACACACAGGCCCACATATATATTCATCACACTTCTTTTCCTTTCTCTGTAATACCCGGAAAATAAAAATAATTATCTTGAATATTATATTCCCAGAGATAATACCTATTTCAAATAGGTGAATATGGGGTCTCAAATTTTTGTATTGTCTTTATTTTTGTTTATAGGAAATTTTTCTTAGAATTTAGGAGTATAAAAAAATTAATTTAGCTTGTTGATATAAAAACCAATATTTTAGGGATTAAATTAGGACTTAACTCATTTATTCCTAATTTAACTTCATGAGACAAAATCTCTCTAAGTAAGAATAAATAAATTATGCAAATAAGTGAGGAAATTAAATTATTTTAACTTTAAATTCTAAAAACTATGGGAGCCAATGAGGGAATTTCTTTCTTAAACATATGAGAACATTAGAAACAAAATTTTATAATTAATATTAGGGGAGGGGGACGGTTTTTAGAGGAGAAAAAGGGGAAGAAGAAGATAGTCAACATGTGTAGATATGCTTGTCTTGGTGACCAAGAAAGAAATTAAATAAATAGAATTAGAGGAAAACCTATAGAACTTAAATCATAACTTAAGATATTGAAGTTAAATGTTCGAAATAAATACATATTTGAGATCAGTGAATTATAAGTTTCAACTTGGCTATTCCCAAAGATATTTTCGGTTACCTTTAAGATTCATACCTAAGTGTTTTGGGAATTAAAAATCACCATAAATCTAATCATAAAATTAGGATTCCAAAAGTGAAATTAGATTTTGAATTTAAACACCAACTTACACCTAACTAAATTAGGATTTGGGTTAATTAGACTAACTTAATGGGGAAGGAGTTGTTCTTGGGGACCAAGCAACAAAATTCTAGAAGGAAAAGGGTGAAAATTTCGGCCAAGAAGGGTTGGAGGGGCAAGATCATTTCTTTCTCTCCAAGTAATGATCCAAGAGCCAAGATCAAGCAAAAGTTGCAAGATGTTTAACCTCAATTTGCCTATAAATAGAGGGTCTTTGTTAGCACATCCTCCACACCAATTTCCCTTGCCTTGGCCGAAATATAGGGAGGAAGAGAGAGTGAGTAGCTGCTGGAGAAAGGAAGGCAAGAAGTCTTCAAAAGGTAAGGAAGTTCTTAGCTTCCAAGTTTAAGTTCTTAGTTTATGAAGTAGAAATGCTAGGAATGTTATTTTGATCATCAAACTTCCAATTCCAGTTTTATTTTCATGTTTTTATGGTTTCCAATAGCTTTATTTCAAAAATTTGATGAAGAAGAAGTTATAGCAAAATTTTTGGAAGATTATGATCAAAATAGCGAAGCTCTGGCAAAATTTCAGCAAATAAGAACTTCTGGAGTCAGTAGTAAAAATGCTAGTATCTTATGACGAAGATGATGTTCTAAAATTCTGGGAAACTTTATGATGAAATTAGACATTCAGGGCTTTCCAAATATATAAAGAGTGTGTGATTTGAAGCTCTGTGCAAAAAGATAAAAATCTCAGAAGTTAAGCTACAATTTCTGAGCGAAATTCTGGGCAGCAGTTTGAATTCTGGAAACTGGGAATTATCCATGAGATCTGGGTAAGTTCCAGTATTTTTCCTTGAAAGTAGACATCTCAAGGATTCCGGGAAATTTTACGGATCCTCTTTTTGATTTTTCTGGAATTAGTTATGATTTTTCAAAGTTAGACAAAATTCTGCCCAGAAATTCTGCATCAGCGTTTTTTCCGAAAATTATGTGGAAATAAATGAAAATAAACCCTTTAAGGGTAAAAATGTCAAGTATGACCAAGATGTCTCTTGAAATATTGCTTGAGAAGTAATTGAGACAATATCACCCTTTTAGGATAGACTGTGCACGCGTACTGTCAACAAACGTACCCGACGACCCGTTAAACTCAGGTACGGACGCGTATTGTAACATTAACGCGTATGCTTATGGTTTGGTTATATATGATTGTTGTTTTCACATGATAATACTCCGTTTTGAAATTTGCTCATGAGAGTTGAATTATATACGGGTTATAGTCTTGATAACACCGTTGAGTTTTCCTAGCGCTGAGGACACGATGGGCCGTCGTGGTACTGGTTATGTGCAGACTGGGATAACATACATATTGCAGTGGCTGTGTTATGTTATTGCCTTACATGTAAATATTTGTTTGAAACTGTGATTATGTTGTATATCTGTGATAACTGTCATATACTGTTTACATAAGCATGAGGTTAACCGTTACCTGAGGTTCAATGGGAATTGAACCTCAGCCCCTGCCATAGCTTCAGGATCCCGGGAAGTGATCGAGGACAAGGGTAAGAAGCCGGTATGAGGACCCTGCGGAGGCATCATCTTTTTGGGATACTGATGTTAGAAGTTTCAATTTTGGATGACTGTATTAGCTAACATTCAGATAGATGTACTACATACAATGTTATTCAGTTACTCTTTGTTTATATAAAATATTTTCAACTCTTAGCTCTAGAAACGTTTATGAAAAACAGGATGTTACATTCTCACTGCATAACCACACACATCACAGCGACAATATAATATATATATGTGTGTGTGTGTGTGTAGGCCCACATTTCCTTCATTTTCAGCAACTTAAGCTTGGTTTCCAGATGCTTTGATGTCTTAGACAGTATTTCGTGGGTATAAATGACAACAAATAAAGTTTCTGCTCACTATCCCATTTCCACGGTACATATATATACATTAACACATCCAACTTTAATATACATACCCATTGTGCATCATTTTTTTTTCTCTCTTTCTCTTTTATTCGGCATATGACAGCAAAACATTCATTTTTGTAATATAGATTTAGTGAAACCGCACCCTTTTCCCTCCTGAAAGCTTTCGGCCACACCTATATATATTTATTCAGCATGATTTCATTCTTGTTCAGCCACGTTTTTAGTTTTCAGTTCATCCTTTCGGCAAGCTTATGACAACAACTAATATATATTTATCTATATATGATCATTCCTGGTCCAAGCTACGGCATAAAACACAGCAAACACAAAATGAGATGTTAACCTTCGTTTTCCAAGATTAAATGTTGCAAGTAACTTGTTGATCCTCCTTTGTTTTACCGATGCAAAACAGAGACAAATCGTGCTTCAGTTTACTCTCTCAACTCGCACTCCCTTCTTAGTCTCACTCTCTCTTTCTGTCTCTCACTCACTCCTCATCTCAGTCTTTGTTTTCTGTTTCTTTCTTTCTGGTTTTATGCAGAACTGAATGAGAATGAAAGGCTTATATAAGGACCTTCAGTCCAGTTTGAAATGAAGCATGAAGCATGAAGCATGAACCAGAGGACAATAACGCAGGGCTCAAGAATGATGGAGGAGTACGGTTTATAATCTTCTGTGCTTGCGTGTTGAATGAATTCTGATGATCTTTTTTTTTTTCTCTTTTCTGCTGTGTTCTCTGCCTGAAGCCGAAATCAACGGCGGATCTTTGAAGGGACAAGGCCCCCCCCAAAAAAAAAGATGTTTAAATTTTTTTTAAGAGTTTAATATATATATATATATATATATATATTAAACATTTTTCCATCTTTTTTTTCATTCTCTATTTCAAACACGCATCCTTCATCTCTCTTGGTTCCTTCGTTCTGCTCTGTGCCTCTGTTTGCCTTCAGTCTCCATCGCGCCGTCACACGGACAAGCAACGGCACACGCTTCCTCGGTTTTTCTTCCTCCATGGCTCCAACTGTGCTCTCCAGTCTCTATCAACCCGCCACAAGACCACAAAGTTTCCCTCTCCTGCCAAGATGCCGAGACGCCGAGTCTGAAGCCGTTCTACATCTCCAAAACGTCATAAAAGTCGATCTCTGACCCCAAAACGATATCGCAAAACTGCAATTGAAAAACAGAGGAAAGAAGAAGAGAGGAAAAGATCTTCCATCTGTGCTTGATATGCTGAAACATCCAGGAAGGTATTTTCATTTTCCTTTGATTTGCATCTTATCGTTGCTGAAATATGATTTTTTTTTAATCCTTTGAGTCAAAATTTCCATGCGCTTGAATTCTTTATGTTGATTACCGAAATTTCCTTTGATTTGTATCTTGTAGTTGCTGAAATATTAATGCTTGAATTCTTTAATTTTTGATTACTGAAATCTTTTTCTTTCCTGATTTTGTAATGGTATGAAATTATATCCTATCTATCATATTATATGTCATGTTGCTTTAGTTGCAGCATGTTTGCCCATAATGCTCCAAAATTTAACATAAATTCCAGTTCAGCCTGAAATGTTTTGCTGCTCTGTTCCATTTTTCCTTTTATATATGCATGTGTGTTTGATGCCATGTTACAACAGCTGCATTGAATGTGATTCTGAGGGATATTTGTCTGAAAATATCTATTATTGACCATACTTTTGAGTCTAATACATAACTTTCCATGGATTCAATCACACTGCTTCTCACAGTAAATTACTTGTTCTCACGAGTTATACTGAGGAGTTCATAAATGCAGTTAAATTCAATATACTACAAGCTTCTCGTACTGTTAGTAATGAACACATATAAATTCATACTTGGGCCAATTTTTTTTTTTTTTGGCCCCAAATTGGCCCAAGTATGATTTTACTTTCTTTCTATATTTATATTTAGTATGATAGTAGTTAATTATATTGTTTAAATTGTTTATAGGTTATTTGGAACGTGATAAAATCTAAGAATAGCTCAATGATGAAGAATAAAACAATTGATTCATTTTTCAAGAGGAAAGCTAGTGATCACATAGAGAAAGATAACATAGCTTCTATATCTTTACCGGTTGAAAAGACTTGCCATGATGCTCTAAGATTTGAATATGAGGAACAATCTTCTAAAATTCCTAAGGTTACTTCCAATGAGTTTGATATTAGTTCCTTAGAGTGTGATCCGGGTAAATGCCCTCAAATATGGCAATATCATGTGAATCAAAGAGATGAAGTTCGAAGGGCTTATTTAAAATGGGGTCCATACCAGTGAAACTTCAATGTTATCCTCTTATAGGAAAGAATCATCCAAGAAGATTTCAATATAGTTGGTTTGGTATATTTCCTTTTTGGTTAGAGTACTCCCCTACCAGAAATGATGCTTATTGCTTACCATGTTTTCTTTTTACTAAACCAAGTGGTCGTCTTGGAGCAGATGTTTTTACTGTTAAAGGATTTCAAAAGTGGAAAAAAGTCCTTAGTGGAAAAAATTGTGCTTTCCTCAATCATATAGGAGAAGATCCTTGCTCACCACATAACAAAGCAATGAAGGCTTGTGAAGACTTGTTGAACCAACATAGGCATATCCAGAATGTCTTTAATGTACAAAGTTCAAATCAAATTTTAAAGAACCGACTACGTCTTAAGGCGTCTATTGATATAGTATGTTGGTTAACTTTTCAAGCATGCGCTTTTAGAGGTCATGACGAAACTTTGGAGCTTTTGACACTTAGCTCTCATTTGAATCCTAAGGATGCTTATAAAGCTTTCAACATTGACAATATTTGCACTCTTGTTGCAAAATACTATCCTACTGATTTTACTGAGCAAGAGAAGATAATTTTGAGGCCTCAACTTCAACATTTTATTATTGATGCTTCTAGTCATCTAGATTTGAAGAATATACCAACTCTACCTGAATTATGTTGTGCTTTGATGAAAACATGGAAATCTAAGGTGTATTACTTAATTGATCGATTGATTCGCCTCTTATTAACTCTTCCAATTTCAACAGCTACCACAGAACGCTCATTTTCAGCAATGAAAATAATTAAGACAAGGTTGCGTAACAAGATGGAAGATGATTTTCTTGCAGATAATATGGTAATTCATATTGAAAGAGAAATAGCTGACACTTTCACTACTGATTCAATTATTGATGATTTCAAGTCATTAAAAGAGCGAAGAACATTACTATAAATGAAGGTAATTTTTAATTGTTTCCTTTAGTATTGTGTTTTATTAATTTTGTATTATAAATTACATTGTTAACTTTCAATATTTTGATATATTATATAACAGGTAATCTTCTGGAATTTCATGATATCTTCTTATTTTGTAATTGATATGACATTCATACTTGAGAAAGGTATGTTATCTTATAAATTAGAATTGTTAAAATACTTTTATTATAAATCTGAATATTTTAAACATGTTACGTGATCATAAAATTTTTTAATTAGATAATAGTATTCATTTGCCCCCCCCCAAATATTTTTCCCAAGTTCCGCCACTGGCCGAAATCCTCTTGGTTTGTTGTTGAGACGTTGTGATGAGGCTGGTCAAATGGTTCTGCATGGGCTGAACTGAATGAGATGGCTGGAGTATTATATGGGTTGTAAGCAATGAATGAGAATGGACTTAGATCTTTCGGCTATAATCTCCTGAAGCTGAAGTCATGATTTGTTGCTGAATTATATATGGTCTATGTGATTCACTTCAGCTTTTTTGTTTTGGTAAAAAAAAGTTTTTGAGGAGTTAGACACCAGTCCCCCACCAAGGCCAGGGTACGGCCCCGGGCTCTATGAGCACTTACTGGGGACTTATGAGATCGCCTACCAAAGGAGTCCCAGCAACGGCAGGGGGGATTGAACCCACGACCCAAGGGTCTAGTCCTGGATCCCTTACCATCTATGCCAACTCTCATTGGCCACTTCAGCGTTTTTAAGTTGGCAGAGATTGGAAAATGGCTATTGATATGGGCTGGAGGAGTAAAATAGATATGTGCCGTGGGGAAATCATATTGCGCTACAATGCTTTTGCACATAATGGGCTTGATAAATCACCTCATGTAAATACTTATTCTCCCATAATTGAATTCTTTTCTTGATTGTTATTTCCCAAACATTACTTCTAAAATAATTAAGGCCAATTCTATAATTCTTTGGCCTAAATTATCTTTCAATAATATTCCTTACTCCCAGTCTTTTCCTTAAATAGATTTAAGGAAATTAGACCTTAATTTCCAACATTCTCTCTTACAATTATTTTCCATGATTTTATTTCCAAGGAAAATAAATTTCTAATTTCCCATAATTGTTTTAGGCCATAAATTACCCCTTCCAAATTTTCTTTGACTTTATTCTTTCCTTAATCAATTTATTTTGGCCATAAAATGTTATTTCCAAAATATTTAGGCCAAAATTTATTTCCTAATGATTTCTTAATTTCAAAACCTCAATTTTAAAATTCCTTAAGGCCAAATTTCCATGATTAATTCTTAGTTCCCAAAAATCCAAAATTTGAGATGTTACAAATGTGGTATTAAAAGTTGGTCTTTTAAGATCGATAGTTTAATACATCCGGTCTAAAAAGTTAATTTTTAAGACCGGATGTATTTACCATCCAGTTTTGAAAGTAACTCTTTTAAGACCGCGTACAATTAATCGTCTGGTCTAACAAGCTGTTATTTTTTTAGAGTGCATTTATTTTTGTTTGGTCTTAAAATTCCGACCTTTTAAGAGCAGCCTATTTTTTGTCCAGTCTTAAAAATTGAGATTTAGGATCGAACAAAAAATATTTCAGTTCTATTTAGTACCACTTTTAAGACCTAATGTTATAAATTTCCAGTCTTAAAAGAGTATATTTAAGACCGGTTCAAGTCCGGTCTTAAAAGTATACTTTTAATACCGCCTGGAATAAGACCGATCACGAGTTCGGTCTTATGATGTCTTTTTTGTCCAGTCTTAAAAGCATTTTTTGTACGCGTGAGGCCATAGGTTCAAACGGGAAGAGGTGCATTTTTAAGAGGAATTAAGAGATGCGGGCTTGTGGCCTCCTCAAGAGTTGACAAGTGGTTGTCACCAGCGATGAGGAGAAATTCAATGGTTTTTTGTAGTGTAATACAAAATACCATAAGCATTTAAGAAAACCCTCACAATCACTAGCATGGTGTCACCATCTTCATTCACTCTGCTTTCCTTTAGTCTCCTTGCATATGCTTACCTAATTCTCTACAAAATACTATAAATATTTATGATCTATAATTACTCTTATTAAGTTGAAGTTTTAATTATTTCTTATTTTTTATTATCCTTTCGATTAAAAATGATAAAGAGGATGATTATATATTTGTATTATATATTTTTAATAATCTAGGCTCAGTATCTAACTCATACCCATACATTTTAGTTTTTACAAGTTCAAAAAGAAGAAAAATATGATTCTACATATCCTCAAAAAGAATAAATAAATAAATGGGATTTCCTGGTCCCATCCTTGATCTAGGTCTTGTCTCATCCTGGTAGGAATAGGACATGACATGTAACAGTTTTGCTATCCCATACCCTTTTGCAAAACGGGACACATAATAGGCCTATCACGTCCTCATCCCGTCCCGTTAACACCCCTAATTTTTCCTTGTCTGAGCTTTCAATTTTTTCCCGTTAACGTTTTTAGTTTAATTTTATTTTTTACATAATAAGAGCTCACTAGTTGATGTTCAAAATCGCTAGTTGGGATTATGATATCTAATCTGATGATGGCCATTGGTTTGAAAATTAAAAGAGAGAAAATAAGGCAAGAGAAAGAAAAGAACATGGAAAAAATGATAAGGTAAAATGCTGAATTTTTTATTGTTGACCATCTCACATTTCTAAACATCAATTTAGCAATCCAAACTATAGGTTGAAATGGTTTGTTGAATTAGGTTCCTATAATTGCTCAAATTTTTATATTGGCCTATTGACAATCTACAACAAAGGCATTGGAGAATATTGTGAAATTTTTTATTAATTGTTTTCTTTTAGAATTCAAAACATTACAAGATAATGTTTCGTGTGAATGTTTAAGTTATTAATTTCTTTTAAATTGTATCATTTTATCTACAATATATTGAATTTTTAATCATATAAATATATTTTTTTATTTAATATTATTATCTTGTTATTATCAATTGTTATATTTCCTTTTGAAAAAAAAAATTATTATATTCAAATATTAATTGTAAAAATAAATAAAAATAAATAATAAAAATAACCGTATGTAATTAAGAAAATAAAGTCAATACATTATTTATCTACTTGGAGCATATATATATATATATATATATATATATATATATATATATATATATATATAGCGTCTACATATATATAGTGGATAATAATTATCATAAAAGGTATTTTTTATAATAATGGAGATAAATACAAGAGACAATCAAAATGAGGTCGCAAGATATATAAAAAAACTAAAAAAAAGTCCCAACACAAAATTCTTGTAAAAAAAATCCCAGTGAATGTAACTAATAACTCTCCATATTTTATATATTTAAGGAATATTTTGGAGATATTTGGAGAGTTATCTAAACAATTTTAAGAGATTTCTATGAGATTATATGATCATAAGATCAAATCAAATTGGTGCATCATTTGTGGGGTTTCAATTTAAAATAAAAGTTTTTGAGTTTAGGAAATAAATAATAGTAATTAGAAGTTAAAGAAAAAAAAAGAAAAGCAACAAATAACTATTATTATTATTATTCATTATTATTACTATTGCTTGCACAATCAGATCACGCTGGAGAATTGATGGAATGAATTGGGCTAATGAAATGCTTATTCAATTGGACTATGGATTGCAAGAAATGGGCCCACGGGTTGGATTGATCAATGAAAGAAAAGCCTAAAAGCAATTAAAAAGAGAAGAAAGAGACGGACAGGGAAAATGGAAGGAGGGCAGAGAATAATTAAAGGAAGAAATGACACCGTTTTGGGCTTAAGTATTGGATTGGAGATGGAAATTGGGCCCACAAATATGAATTGATAAATGAATCAAAAACCTAAAGGCAATGAGGCAACACGCACCTGGTGGCGGCAATCAATAAAAGGAGGGTCTGGACGAAAAAGAGAAGACGGCCGCGTGGGGAAAAAGAAAGAAAACAGAAAAGATGCTGGCGGCAATTAATTCCAGGCGAGAAGCAGAAACGAACTGGACGGCTGGACGCACGCCGAACAGAAAATGCAGGGGGCAGCTGGGCCCGGGGGAAGTGATTGAATGAAGGAAATTGGAGACCTAATAAAAATAGAGAACAGAACATACGCGTGAGGCAGAGAGCTTGACGGCACAAAGAAACAGAGACGCAGCCGCCTGGAGAAACGGGAGAGATAAATTGAGAAGGCTGGAGAACAGAAGGCGAGACGGAGACAGAGGAGAACGGTGAGACTGAGGGTTTGAAGCAGTAGCATTATTCCCTTCCTTGCTTTACTTTATTCATGTCCATTATAATTTTTTTATGTCAAATTTTGAGATTGCTGTGTTCTGGATTGAAGCCATGTCTGGCTAATTTTATTTTGCAATTTAAAGACCTATGAACTTCTTAATGGATTATGATTTATTTCTCATCGTTTAATTACGATTAATATTGATTTTGGTTGCTTAAATCTTGGTTAGTTTTGACTATTTATTAACTGGCCATCTTTAAATAGGATTTTAAGAATTAGAATTTACCTTGGCAAAAGGAATTTTAATTAAGCTCTAGATTAAGTAATATGGGATTAAATTATAATTTAATTTGCGATTAGGATAGGAATATACCTAATAGCCTCATATAATTGGTGTTGGGCTGGTTCCGTTTGTGTGGCTTTGTCTTGTATATATGTTTGGGCTGATTAATATGCTGTACGTGTTGGGCTCAAAGAAAAACAATGAAATATATATGTAATTGGCTAAATGGCCTCACTCATATATATACCTATCCTGCATGATGGTTTCGTTTTTCATAGAGTTGGGGCAGGAAATCCCGTGCACGCAAAATACCACTGATCAGCGACTTTTGCGAAACATATTCAGCAGCACGTAATCACAGCGCTTTTCACGGCAGGCGTATCCTCCAGCAGCGCAAGACCAGTGAAGAACCATACCCTTCTATCTTTCTCGAAATACCAAACCTTCGGACCAGCGGTTCAATGTGATGTAACTGGATTAAGCTTCTGTTATATATAATCCTCATTCTCGCTATTGCTCTCATCTGTGAAAGCGAGGACTTGAGAGAAAACACAGAGAGCAAGCCGAGAGAGGAAGAAGTAAAGAGAAAGAGAGAGTCCGAGAGTTGCTGGAGGAGAGGTGGGGGAGTTTAAACTGATCAGTACCTCTGTTTTGGGCGTTGAAAAACAGAGGAGGATAGCAGCAAGCAACATTCATCGTTTCAGCGTGGGCAGCGAGGGTGAGTTTCCAAATTTTCTTCCCTTCTAGTTCTCTGTTTGTGGAAGCTCAAAGTTTCTGGTTTTGCTGCACATGAGTATAAGAATATGTCCTGTGTGTCACAGCATATATAATGAAGAGGGAGAAAGAAAAGAAAGAAAAACGATGGGTGTTGAAAGTTATATATGAATATACGTTGGTTTAGGTGCATGAGGGTGAGGATATTTAAGTCACAGAGGGAACTTACTGTCATGCCATGCTAAGAGTATGTTCGTGTATATATATGTTAGAGAGAGAGAGAGAGAGAGAGAGAGAGTATTTTCACGTAAACACGCCTCAAGCATCAAACCTTCATGCCTTAGCTGCATATATATATATATATATGATATATATGTGGTTCTGTTTGAAGCATAAACTGAACCTAAAGCCCTTATTTAGAAGAGTTGTAGTCATGTTTTGATAATGGAAAGGCTTAAAGAAGTTTTTGAACATGAAGTAATAAGCTGACATGATTCTGGAAGATAGATTATTCAGTTTTAGAAAAAACGTCACTGTTCACATGCTGCTTTTTTCAACTGAGCGACAACTTTTAAATAGGTTAAACAAATAGTAAACGACCTTCTTTGATCCTGAAATTTTATGAGCATTTAGTACACATGCTAAACTTTAAAATGAGCTTTGTTTTACCTTAAACCAAGGTCTATAACTCAAGTTATGATTTTTGGAAAATTGATCAAAATTCTATAACGTTTCTATAACATTTTTTGGGCAGTGTTCATGTTTTTATAAACTGGGAATTATTGGTATAGGATAAAAATGTGAAAATATTCCAGGAGATATAGGACACGTGTAGCATTCTTTTGGTGGGTATTTTGTAATTTTCTAAACTCTGAGTCAATAGTTATGATTTTTACAAATGACCCTAAGTTTTTGAAGCTAAAACTGAACAGTCCGGATGTTTTCGAAATATGGGAAATAATTACGTGTGATGAAATGTTGGAACCAATTTTCATAGAAACTAGACTTAATAAGGAGTTCATAGGTTTTTGAACCACCCAAATCCGATGTCTAGAACTCCAGATATGGATTTTTGAAGTTGAGTTATGAAAACTGGTAAGATTTGTTCCCAAATTAGATAGTGCTTAAGTTTTTTAAATTTTGGGAATTTTTCTCAGTGATAAATCAACTTGGTGACTTTAGTTTATGAAAGTAGACTTATCAAAAAATAAATAAAAATTTGGAATCACTCCATTCGGAGTTATATAGACCAAGTTACAAATTTTCCAAATACTCGTGGAAATTAAAAGTAAATTTCTGATAAGTCTTAGAATAGTCACCTAAGTTGTAAATTGAGAAAGAATATAGAGTACAGGATAACCGACTGAAGTAAATGAAAAGGGTATAAATACCAAAGGAAATAGTGTGGTGATATTATTATAGGATATCTGAGAAAGTCAAGGATCAATACCGAAAGGTGACCGTACTGCTAGCAATGGAAACTAAGGTACGGATTCGTACTGTAACTCAAAACTCTTATGCTGCTTGTATGCTATATATGTGATGTGATGATTCCTATAATCATGGATAAGACTAGGTTTTGGGTCATGGACTGTGGCTAAAACTGGGTTTTAAGTCACCTTTTTAATACATTCAACTTTTATATGAAAACGGGTTACAGTCTTGGTAATGCCGTATTGATGTTTTCCTAGCGCTGAGGACACGCTCTGGAGCGTGGCACTGGTTTATGTGCAAACTTTGTGGACCTTACATGGGCTATGTGCTATGTAGAGGTATTGTTGTGATATGAACTATGACATGTACTGTGTGCTATGTATAGTTATATGCTGAATTGTAAATGAATATCTGTCATACATATATTGTTTATACTTAAGCATAAGGTTAACTATTACCTGAGATTTAATGGGCATTGAATCTCAGAATTTACCCTAGCTTCAGGATCGGGAGGATCGAGAGTAGGAGAAAAGGGTAAGCAATACGCGTGAAGACTCGGAAGGAGTTGCATTTTGAAACAGTACCAAGTACAAGTTGTTAAACCTTTTGGATCAATGTAACTTAACGCTTAAACTATGATCAACGCGATGATGTTTTAAATTGTATCACATTTTTATTCCTTCGGGAATTTTAATTAACTAGATATGTCTGCGCATATGAAATCAGTTACTCAGTCGTCTAAATGCCTAGGCATGCTCTTTGTTGTGTTCTACTCTGATCTGTTAACGCCTACACTTTGATAAATACACATGAATTAGTCTAATAAGAACCATAGGGCCATAATTGGACTTCATAATACACTTAGGAAATAGGGGCATTACAACTTATGACAACCCACCGACAAACCCTTTCTTAGTTTAAGCACCAATTAGTTTGAACTAATTTTATTAGATTCATGCCAAGAACTAAGCCCTAATAACATCTACCGATCTTCGTCTTCGATCGATGCCTCTTCGTGGCTTTGTCCATCGATGCCTCTCTTTGGCCCCATTCTTCAGTGTCTTCTCTGGTCCTGGTTTCGTTTCCTGAACCTTTAGTCCAAGCTGAGGTCCAATACCCATCGGACCTTAGGTAATAGTTAACATCATATGCAAAGTATAATTAATATATATGACAGATATTCATAACATTTCAGCATTAACAATACACAGCACACAACAGATGTAAAGTTACCACAACACAACAGTACATAGCACATAGTACATGTAAAGTCTATCCCTGTTTACACTAACCAGTGCCACAACGGTCCATCGTGTCCTTAGCGCTAGAAAAACCAACGGTGTTATCAAGAATATAACCCGTATATAGCTAAATGTATAAATAGTGACTTAAGACAGAGTCTTAATCATGGTGCATGACCCAAGACCTCGTCTTGTCCCGCACTCAACATGAATTAACCAATCATATATAATCATACAAGACACATCAGAGTTAAAGTTACTAGTACGCGAACGTACCTTTCACCATGTAATGACCAAATGTCTGACTCTTTGATCCGTTTCTGGACTTCCCGGATATCCTATACGTTATTGTCGGATTATCATATGCTATTTGATAAATATCATATTGCTTAAAATAATATCCTAAGGGTTTAATTTACCTTCCTACCCTTGGTGGATTTATTATTACAACTTTGCCCTCACATTTTCTAAAAAATGCTATGTTGAATTTCGGGGCAGAATTTTCTGTAACTTTGAAAAATCATAACTAATTATAGAAAAATCGAAATGGAGATCCGTAAAATTTTCTGGACTCCTTAGGATGTCTACTTCTGAGAAAAAATACTGGAATTTTCCCAGAATTTAATAAAAATTCCCAGTTTAATGATCTTCAACATCTGCCCAGAATTTCATAGAAAAACGTAGCCTTTCTTGGTGAATTTTTATCTTCTTACACAAAATTCAGAATGACACACTCTGGGTATATTTGGAAAAATCTATATGTCTACTTTAACCATGAAAATTTTCAGAATTAATGAACTTCATATTCAACATAAAATTATGGCGTTTTCACAACTACCTTCTGGAATCACCTAACCAATAAGATTTCATTAGAGCTTCGCTATTTTGATCATAATCTTCCAAAAATTTTGCTATAACACCATCTTCATCAATTTTTCGAATTAAATCCATTTTTAAAACATAAAAACATGATAACAAAAATATATTGGAAGATTAAAGATCAAAACAACATTTAAGCTATAAACTAAAAGCTTAAGCTTAAGAACTAGAGAACTTACCCTTGGAAAACCTTGCTACTCCTTGCTTTCCACTAACTCTCACTTTCGCTCTATTTTCAGATGCTTCTTGTTGGTTTTGGTGTGAGTTTTGTGAAGACTAAAGCCCTCTATTTATAGGAAAAGATTTGGATACAAATGGCATTAATCATCTTCATAAACCCCACCCATGAATACACATACTCGCATACACACTCACACCCACACACACACATACTCACTCACCAACCTCCCCCCTCTCTCCTAGCTCTCCCTTACTCGTTCATTTATTTTGCATTAACTACCCCATGTGCTTGTTAATCAATTTCTTCCTTCCTCTTCAAGTAAAAAAAAAAACGTGCCCCCTTCTTGGCTCTTCAATTTGTGTTTCTTTTATCTCTAATAACCAAAGATTCTAGCCTCCTATTGGTTCTCCAAAATTCACATGGATTTGGATTAATTAAGTAGTTAATTAGGACCCTTAGATCACCTTTATTAAACTTAATCTTGGCCTTTGATTTTAGCTGCCCACTTTGACTTTTCAAAGTGATTAGCAAAATTTAATTAACTTCTTAATCAAATACTTAAAGCTTCTTAAATATAATCATCATTGGTTGCTTTAATTAATTGTAGGCTTAAACTTAAACCCATGGAAAATATCTCAAGTACTTGGCTCTCAAAGCTCCACCATGTCATTATTGACTTTTTGGGACACAATTAATTAGTTCTAATTATGTGCTTAATCCCCCTTTTTGTTGCTAATATGATTAAGGCTAATTAGTTTGTTAGCTAACTATGGCAATTAGTGCTTATTATTTGCTATTTTGCACTTAATCAAGGTAATTAGACCATTATTAGCAACTTAATTTCATCATTTAATCCCTTGATATTTTCGAAAATACAACAACCCTTTTAATGATTTAATTATCTCAAATCATGTTGCAATTAGTCTTTAACTAATGCTTTTAATTGCCTTTAGCCAAATTGAAAATACTTACACAAGTTAATTCACATTTGATTAAGCATTTTTCTTTTAATAGACATATGCAATTTTAGCATAAATTGTCTTAATCATTATGCATTTAATTTTCGTAAATATCTATTTAATTTTGTTGTCATCTACCTCTTGTCCTTAGGCTAAATTATAGCCCCTAAATAATATCTCATAATTAACCTTTGGTTAATTAATTCCAAAGTGAAATTTGGATAAGAATATAATCAATTTTGAGACCACATATTTACGTATTTTAATAAGTATTATTTATCAAAATATAATATTTATGATATTCATAAATTTTAGGGTACCACGGGCGCCCTTCTTTGGCAGCGTTGTCAGAACCAAATTGGAGGCTGAAGGTCCAAAAGACGCTTTCCTCAATTTAGAACTCATGAACAAGTTCGTGGATTATAAACTTCTCTTGCGTTAATCTTATAGTTTGAGCAAATTGTTCAGTTTCTTTGTCTCTGTTTTTAGCGCGATGAATCAGATTTTGGAGGCTCTCTGTACCGATCGGAGCTGACAGGGATTATAAACTTCTTTGTTTTTTGTCTGGCTACTGAATATTGTGAAATTTGGATTCCTATTGATAGTGAGTTAATAAAAATATGATTCTGAATTTTGAATTGAATATAACTGCTGTGATTTTGACTTTAGGAATTGATTTTAATTGCTGCAATTGATTTATTTACTTTGCAAAATTGTATTTTCTAGCAGCTTTCACAGAGAATTCCTTCACCTTATGATTCTCTGTTGGCACGGATATGTGTGGTTCACTCTGCAAAACATAGTCCTGTTGTTAATGAATACAATGTTAGCGGAACAACGTATGCACCTAAACGCATAATCTTTGACAGTTTGGGAGTACAGGTGATATTCTTTATGATTCTCAGATTATAGCATTCATTAACGAGCAACACACCCGCTTAAATTCTCAAAGACATCTCACTCGCTAACTTGAAGAAAAGGGATCAAGGGACCCTGAGGCCATGCCTAAAATGAAGTTCAAGCATCTGAGGATTCTTTGAGTTCGGAATTTTTATTTTTCCCCCTTTACGATAGACATTTAATGCTGCTGGACTTTATAAGTTTTGCATTACTGATTACTACATTGGAAAACAACATTTTCTTTTTTCTTTTTCTTTTATATTTTTTGCCAGAAGGAAAACAACATTTTCTGAAACATACATGTCTCTAATACTTTGGAAAATATGGATTTGATCCTGAAAATTTACAGACTGATGGCCTTCTATTTAAAATGATAAGAAAAAGGCTTGGATGGCCTCTGTTTCATTATTTCAGACAAGGAATGTGGATAAAATATCACAACTTTTTTTCGGTATTATAATATAATCAATATTGGCATAGGCATTAGGTCATTTTGCATTAGTCGTACAACTTTGGAATATTGAATTCTTTTACAGCTTGACATTCCAGCTCGATTGCCGTGTCTTCTTCACACGGTAATGTGTTCTGCCCTTTGCAATGAGTCTACCCTGCAGTATAACCATGATAAAGGAAAGTATGAAAAAATAGGAGAGTCAACTGAAGTAGCACTCCGTGTCCTGGCAGAAAAAGTTTGTATATTTGACATTTTTATTGTGACTCTTGTTTATGTTAACAGTATGCTTGTAGCTACTTTAGAGGTCTGACTTGTTTCTTCTTTGGCCTTTGGTTTTTCAGGGTGGTCTCCCTGGTTTTGATTCTATGCCATCAGCCTTGAGTATGTTGGGCAAGCATGAGCGGGCATCTTACTGTAATCATTATTGGGAGGAACAATTTAGAAAAGTATGCTTCATCATGTTGGTCAACTTGTCATAAAGACGAAGAAATAGACTTGGTAGTTTTATTGTAAAATTTTGAAACTTCACATTTCATGTAAGGAGCCTGTGCTTCCCCGTGCAATGTATGGGATGATAGTATTTCAAGGGTTATTTAAACATATGTTGCTTTTTAAGTGATGCGACTTTATTGTCTTTAAGAAACATTAAAATATCATTACCAATAAATGATTATATATTAGAAATAAAACATCAACAATGGTAAATTAAATTATTAGCAAAAAAAATTCAAAAACTAATAAGGTTTAGTCATAATAATTTAAAACTACAATAAAAATATTTTTAAACAAATATTTTTACAAAATATTAAATCTAAATCATTAAAAAATTTCAATCTAGCAATTGAGACGAGTAGTGAAGGTAAAGCTTATGGGAAAAGCAAAACCAATTCCTTTTGAACATATCAGAATAGTAAACATTGATTTCCAAAAACTAATGATGAACATATTGGATCCGTTTCAACTTTGTACCTTTATTACTTTTGCCCATGGTATGGCTGTATCAAACGTTTCAAAAATTGGACGATGAATTGTTTTATTCTTAAAATAATAACAGAAAAATACTAAAAACAAAAAAAAAACAAAAAAGAAATGCATACTAATATTAAAAAAATAAAAAAAAAAACAATTTAGACAACCAAATATTTCTCAAAAACATATTGACAAAGTGTTATAAGACAAATTCAATAATTCAAGTGAAGAAGAGTTGAAAGTTATTTGTGGAATAGCTCCAGAAAGCTTGGCAAGTGTTTTAGACTTCAAATCTCAAGTGGAGTGGTCCCCGGAATGAAGTTAACATTCCCAATCTAAGATCACCAACTTTGACAGATTGAGTAAGATTAGATATTAGAATAAATCCACTAAGAATGTTATTTCGAAAACCCAAATGCTCAAGTATAGATAAATCTCCTATCCTTTTGGTATCTGACGATGAAAGTTTTTGTAACTCAGATCAAGTTCAACAAGGAAAGAGAGATTTCCTATTTGTGGAGATATGATGCCTTTGAACATGACTAGCACAGTGAGCAACATGGCGCCATCTCCTTTGTCTCAACAATCAAACGGTTGAAATCTCTCACTTTAGCCATCTTTAGATATTCCATAGATCATAACTACCTCGTTTTTGGGAAATTATATTATTTTGGAAAAGTAATTATGATAAATTTCCAAGTTTTTGGATCATTTTATCATGTCATTAAAATTTAATGGGAAAAAAAAGAAAGAAAAAAAAAAGCAACTTTTGATCCTTACTCAAGACTTAAAGAGTAGTTATAACTTGCAGATCCTAACCACCTCATTTGCATGGCACCATCAACGGCCTAGATTGCATCTTACGTACCCCACATCACATCCTTCATGATATGCATCGTTGGGATAAATCCCACAGTCGCATTGTTATTAGGGGCAGCCGAAGAAAACCACAAGAGGAATTCAAATCGATTATAATATACATAGAATACACACGCACTTATTTAACTTCCTCTCCTTTCATTCTTCAGATCTAATTCTGTGTTTGTGCTACTGTTCATCAATATGGCGCAGCCTCATTCTCAACGTGACGATGATGATAAGCATCAGCGTTTGATAGATGAGGTTACTCCTTTGTTCATCAAGTGCGGCCTCCCTGAAACCTGCCTTAATCCACAAACCAGGCTACAATTCGGCTACACAAAATCCATTCTAGCCAAGCTTCTCCGCCGTTTCCGGCCAATGGACTCCCCCGTCAAGCGCGAACGTGCCTTGCTCATAGGCGTCAACCATGGCTTCTTCTCAGAAATTTGAACCGCACAACCTAGCCAGTTCTATGGCTTCCATGAGTTCCTCAAGACTCCTCAAGGTCAACAAGCATGGCAAGAGATTCTCACCTACGAGAAGCTATATCGTAAGGTTTGTACCGCTTTCTCTCCTCAAGAGATCGGTTGGCTTAAGATGTTTGAGATCCAACGGGCCCTACCTGAGAATCGGTTCTCGGAGATTTGCAGGAATCATGAAGCTACTATACGCGAACTTGAGCAGAAACTGTGTGCTGAACGTGCACGAATGAAGGAAGAGCTTCAATCCGTGAAGAACGATTTGTCTCCTGATGGTTTCTTCTACGATCTGCCTCCAGCTGATTTTAACCGGAGATGTTGGTCCTGCTACCTTGCTAAATGCGGTGCCCAAAATGTATACCACCTAGCCTTGACGGAACAAAGCTTGATCTCCGCCGTGAACACTTTTGGATCTGAGGTTCGTGATCGTCATGTAATTGAATTTCTCTCCCAAGGAAATCGCAAGGTTGAACTGCAACAATGGATTGAGAAGAAAGTTGCAGAGTATGATACCGCTAAAGATTCCCAATCATTAAAGCGACTTCGAAGCCTGTTGGGAGCAGTGGGTCTTTCACCTGCTAGCATTCCGGCTGAGCCTTTGAGAGAATAATTCGCCATGGAAGTTTCAAAGAAACCCGAGGCAGAGGAATTCGAGGTCGTCATCGTGGATCATTCTGGTGAAATATAGCAACAAACATCGTCGTCATCTTCTCCGGCGGAAGGTGCAGTTAATGGTCCAAATCGGAGGAGCTTCTACTTGCTTGGGTGATGATGCTATGTTATTAGATTGTCTTTCTGTAGATCGGAGTGTTTCTGATAGGTTTGATCATTTGATAGTTTCTTTTATTTTAATTTGGTCAAAGACATTTGATAGTTTCTGGTGTGTTGGTAGTTTTGTCCATATTTATGTGGGTAATGTGAGCTCCTACATTTGTTATCTTTGTACGTTTCTTAATGCTTTTCCCTTATATGTTCTAACAAATGTGCGTTCCGAACTGCTTTCCAACGTATGTTCTTCTTCCCCTTATGGGGTAAATCCCTACCACTTTAACAAATAACTTATTAATTTTATAGTTAATATCTCAATGATTTCAAAAATTCAATTTATGCTTATTTGGGATCACTTTTAAACACCTCAGTGATTATTTATGTAAATATACAAATTTCTTCTTACATATTTAACTTGTATTGTAAATCATGATTAAAAAAAGCTAATTTCAAAGGTCTTCTCACATATTTATTTTATACGATAAATCACGATTAAAAAGTTAACTTCAAAGGCTTGAATCGCTATTATTATAAAATTAACCGAAGTTAGGTGAGACACTTTAAGTTAAACTTTTTATTGGCAATGCTGTCATGGTTATGTTCCACTGATGTCTTACCAATAAATAAATTGAACATTATTTTAAAACAAGAGCATATTTTGTGATCATCTTTTTGAATTTTGTTGGGTATAGCGGTATTTTGAACCATTTAGATCTAATTTTTTTTATTATTTTATTTTAAATATTATATTATTTTCATATTATAAAAATTTAAAATAAATTCTCTTAAAAATTAAATGAATTTATCATTTAAAAAATCACAAATTAAAAAAAATAAATTTGAAATGTTATCAAGTGGTGAGAAATTATGTGTACTAAATGCGGACCCGGCCCATATCTTCTTTTTTATCTCATATTTTTCTCTTTATTTTTTTATATCATTTATTCATTTTTTTTCCTTTTTTACTCTTATAATCATAAATATCATATTAAATACCATTTAGATCTAATTTATTTTATTATTACATTTTAACTATTTTTTATTTTCATATTATAAAATTTAAAATAAAGATAATTTTATAAATATCACTTCTCTTAAAAATAAAATTTTCATTTAAAAATTTACTAATTAAATATATTAAATTTAAACTGTTATAAAGAGATAAAAAATCAGGTGCTCATCACAAATGCAGGCCCCATATCTTCTTTTTTATCTTTCATTTTTCTCTTTCTTTTGTTTATATCATTTAGTCATTTTTTTCCTTTTCACTCTTGTAATCATAAATATCATATATTTCTGGTAAAAAAATATCATAAATATTTCCACATAATGTCATTAATGTTATCTATTTTTAATAAAGTTAATCACTGAAGCAGGGCCTGCAAACAGAGGAGCTGAGTTTAAACATTGACAAAAATAATAAGGGAGTAGAGCACAACAATTCTAACTAAAACCCACATTTTTTTTTTCTTTCTAAATGTTCACTGCTGATGGAAAAATTAATTAAATTTTGAAATATGAAGTTATTGTTTAGCTGAAGAAACTCAGCTCAAAATCTAGAAAAAATGAACACACTTGAGGGTATGTGATATAACTAATGAATTTTCTTCGACATACATATGGAAGAAAAATAAGGAAAACCAAGGGCAGCAGAAGAATGAAGTACTACTACTAGTTTTGGTGATTTACCTTCGCTTTCAAGTTACACGGAAAAGTAAGTGTCGGTCTCTAATGATATTATACAGTTGTTTGATGGGCAATATTACATATTTACTACTTCAACTTCACGCAAAGTTTCATTTTACGATTTTAGCCCTCTCAACTTTATAAAGTATCTCTTTTAACATCATTTTACCCTAATGATGTTAACAAAAGAAATAAAAATACTGTTGATATTAAAATTTTAAAGGTTGAAAAAACTTTTTCAAAACAATAATAATTGATAAAAAATTATTATTTGAGACTGATGATGTTATGATTAAGGGACTGAAAACATGTTTAAAATTAAGGTACTAGATTGAAACTTTGTATATAGTTAAAAGAATAAATGTGTGATTTTACATTATAATATGTGTGTGAATACACTATTTTTGGTTAACTTGACAAACCGGCAATCAAGCATATGCATGTTATGCCAATATGTGTTCACTAACTCTATATCTTGATTATCTTAATTTTGGTAAGCTGATCAGCAAGAAATATTACTACAAAAAAACATTGGATTACTGATGGAATTCAATCGTTAATTTGCTTTGCAACGGAAATTATTGCAAAATTCTGTCAGTAATTGGATTTCTATAATAGAAACCGTTCATTGCAAGAAAAACTATAGTAAAAGACATTACTGACGGAATTCCGTTAATAATTTCTGTTGTAAATGAAATTACCAAAGAAATTCTATCGATAATTTCTGACGGAATTTAAATTCCGTCCCCAATCCAACGTTTTTTTTTAATTATTATTTTCTGTAGTGCAAACCTTACGATACCATTGGGAAAAGGCAAAGAAAATAAAATAAACATGATCCCTAGGCTGAATAGAAGACAACAAAACTGCACCAATTAATGTGTAACATTAGAGTTTACTTAAGGGTTTCACATTCCATGATGAGTTAATTAATTAATCAAAATAAACAGCAGGTAATAAAGCAGACGATATTTTAAAAATATTTAATAGAATAATTCATCAGCAGCAGCTTATACAGAAAATTTCCTATGCAAATGATGAACACTGGCTGGTGCTGGTTGAAATTTAAGTGAGAAATGCGTGTGGTATCTTTTAAATAGGCTAAAGTATATGTTTAATCATTTATGTTTGTATTAAGTTTATATAGTGCATTTTTAGTCTTTCAATTTTAAAAACGTTAATTTCATCACATCAAATCATATTATTTTAATCTTGGTTGGTTGACACATCAACTCAATTTTTTTAACAAATTCATATTTTTCTCCCTTTTCCCAATCAAAACCCTCCTCCTACCTCAACGCCTTCTTCCTCCTTGAATCTTCAGTGGCTTTCTCAAGAGATGGTCATACCTCATCTAATTGATCCAACATTAACATCGTTAAAATTAAAATTAATTAATAATAAGAAAATTGATGAACATAGCATAAACATTGTTAATTCTGGCAAAAAAAAAAAAAAAAAAAATCATTAACGTAGTTAATTATATTAAAATCGCTGCTGCTGACTCACAAGAAAATTTCATGACTTCATTGTCGATTTCTCAAAGCAAAATCGATTCTATCACTTTCTCAAGAGGACAAAATCAATTTACTTTAACGCAAAAAGTCTATTTCATCAGGCCCACGTACGTTTTGCAAAACAGAATTTTTGAGCTGAAAAAGAAGGGTCATGGTTTCCTAACTCAATTTAAATTCAAATTGGACAAATCACTTACAATTAGAAATCTTTTTAAGTATAGTTTTTAACGCAACATGACTTGCACAAAAACTTTATATGTTCTGAACGATATGTGATCGAAATAATGAATAATTATCATAAACGTCTTTCTCACTAGATTTCTAATTAAAACCATACAATTTTTTTAGATAGATATTATTGAAAATATTTTTGATTTTTATTTTCTTATGAATCAAAGTTCACTTCAAAAGTATATAACTTGTGAGATTTAATGTAATAATATGGGTTATCAAACTTAGACTAGCCTCTAAATTGTTCAAGGCAATGGAAGGGTCAAGGGTCAGTGGGTCAGTAGGTCAGTTTAGAGTTAACCCAGAGCTAGACCGGTGTGGAATAAAAAATTTTAAAACAATTTAAATTCTTATCATAGTATTCACTACTACATAATCACACATATATGATGATCATTATTGGCCATATATGATGGTTTTAAACCGTCATATATAAAGGGGCTATATATACTCAACACATATATATAATGGTTCTGAAATGTAATGTATTTAAGGCATATATAATGGTTTTTTGTTAATAACTACAATGCATTGGCTTTTTATTATATATATTTATATTTTAATATTTATTTTTATTCAATTTTTATTGTTAAGATTTATTATATAAGGCACAATATATCATTGTTAATAACAAAATAATAATATTAAAATAAAAAAAATTAAATTTATTATATTCAAAATTCAATACATTATATACATAAACATCATATAATTTAAAAGAAATTAATCACTCAAACACCCTCACAATATAACAATATTTTATATATTTTTTGAATTCTAGAAAGAAAATATATTAATAAAAAATTCCACAATATTAAATCTAATGCTTTGTGTAACATCCCAATTGAAAATGCCAAAATTTTTTTTTTCTTTTAAAATGAACCGTGATCAGAGTCGAGCATTTCGATTAAACGAGTAACTGAATATTTAGAAGTACATAACCATAGTGTAATCATCCTTATACAGTCATCTGTTGATTCCAAAAAGACAATATCTAAATAGTTCAAAAACTAAAACATATAAGCTCTTCCAATCCGCCTACATCGGCTACTTGCCGCTCTCCTCCACCCTGGATCCTCCTGAACCTGAAGCTACAGCTAAGATCCAATTCCCAATTGGATCTCAGGTAACGGTTAACCTTATGCTCAAATAAGTCATATATAGGGAACAAATAGTCATAACAACATAACAGCACATCAATACATAAGCACACAGCAGATGCATGATCAACAATGGACAGAACATAAGCACACAGCAATATGTAAAGCCCCACACTATGTCTGCACATAAACCAGTGTCACGATCTCCCATCGTGTCCTCAGCGCTAGGAAAACTCAACGGCGTTATCAAGACTATAACCCGTAACAAGCTGTATGTATGACTGACAACCCACGATAGAGTTTCAGTATATAAACATGTCTACCATATATATGAATAAGAGCAACATAAGTGTTAAGGTTACTGTAACATCCCAAATTCCAGGTTCGAAAATCGTGTCGGTCGACACTTAGTTTTAAAAAAAACAACAGAGTTTGAGATGCTACAGCTTAGAGTACTGCGGAAGTGGTTAGCGTGCGCTAAGATCTGGACAACGAGTAACCGATATAAAATGCCCAGACATATGATGATGTCTGACATAAGCTGATATATTAAATATCCCGAAGGAAAAATTCATGTGATACAGTTTACAAAGTTTGAATACAAGTCTCTGATAAAGAAAGCCTTGTACTAGACCTATGGCTTAAGAATCTAACACCAGTTATTCAAACAGATTGGCCAGGTAGGGGTCTATCATGGGAGCCTCACCGACTTATACGGCGACTGATTGGCTTCCCGGATAGATTAACCCAGCCTTAGACACCAAACTGTTCAAGGTAACTTTATTAAATTCGGGCCAGAAGCTAAGTTCTTATAACTTCTATTGTTACCGACCTTTGCCTTTGACTGCTGCCTCTTCACGGCTCTATCTACCGGCACCTTCTCTATCCCGATTTCTTCCCTGTACTATTCATTAAGACTGAGGTCCAATGTCCATTGGGCCTCAGGTAACGGTTAACCTCATATTTACATATACGATATATAATCACAGCAAAATGAATCATTCTCAAATATGTCACTCCCAGTGAATGCAAATGTACCGCTCCCAGCGAAATATATCACTCCCAGTGAAAACAGATATATCACTCCCAGTGAATACACATATATCACTCCCAGTGCATGCAGGTGTACAGTTATCCTTTAACAACAACATGTATTCAAACAACAACACCACCAACATACATACAACACACATACCACATATACACATACTGTAAATATCAGAGTTAGTGTTACAGTACGCGAACGTACCTTAATTACCTCTTACAAGCATACCATACATATAGCACATATACGCATACAGTAAATATCAGAGTTAAAGTTACCAGTACGCGGACGTACCTTCGTTGACATTTGACGGTATTTCTGGCGGAAAATGGTGCGACAGTTGGTCAAAACGTATTCAGGGATATCCTATAAGGATAATATCGCCTCTATTAACTCACAAATATTATTTCAAAGAGATACTTTGGCTATATAAGACCATTTTACCCCTGGTGGATTTATTTTCCAATTTATTCCCTAATTTTCGGAAAAAACGCTGATCCAGCATTTCTGGGCAGAATTTCGCCTAACTTCGAAAAATCATAACTAATTCTAGAAAAATCGAACCGAGGATCCGTAAAATTTCCCGGAATCCTTGAGAAGTCTACTTTCGAGGAAAAATATTGGAACTTACCCAGAATTCATGGAAAATTCCCAGATTTCATGTTTTTAAATACTGCCCAGAATTTCGCACAGAAAACATTGCCTAACTTCTGAGATTTTTATCTTTTTGCATAGAACTTCAAATGATACACTCTTTATAGATTTGAAAAGCCCTAGACGTCTACTTTCACCATGAAGTTTTTCAGAATTTTAGAACATCATCTTCATCATAAAATACTGACGTTTTTACCCCTGACTCCAGAAATCACTGTTTGAGGAGATTTTGCCAGAGCTTCGCTATTTTGATCCTAATCTTCCAAAAATTTTGATATAACTTCTTCTTCATCAATTTTTTGAAATAAATGCAATGGAAACCATAAAAACATGAAAATAAAACTGTATTTGGAAGATTGAAGATCAAAACAACATTTCTAGTATTTCTACTTCATAAACTAAGAACTTGAACTATGAACTAAAAACTCTCTTACCTCTTGAAAAACACTAGCTTCCTACTTCTTGAAGCTCCTCACTCTCTCCCTTGCTCTTTATATTTTTGGCCTATGCCTTGAGGAATTGGTGAAGATTTGTGAAGGGGTGAGCTTCTATTTATAGGCAAGCAATGAGTGGTCACCAAGTAAACTTCAATTAATCTTGGCCATTGATATTTACTTGGAGAAGAGGCAAAAATCCTACCCTTACACCTCAAAAACGTCACCTTCCCCTCCCTTCTTCTCCAAGTTGGTTTGCTTCATTCCCAAGTTACTTTGCTTCATCCCCAAGTTATCCCAAATGCTAATTTAGTTAGGGGTAAGTTGGGGTTTTTATTCAAGATCTAATTTCACTTTTGAAATCCTAATTTTGTGACTAGATTTATGGTGATTTTTTATTCTCAAAACACTTAGGTATGAATCTCAAAAGTATCCAAAAATAATTTTGGGAATAGCCAAGTTGAAGCTTATAATTCACTGATCTCGGATATGTATTTATCTTCAAGATCTAGTTTCAAGATTTTAAATTATGATTTACTTTCCATAGGTTCTCATCTAATTTTATTTAATACAAGAAAACTTGCTTACTAAGACAATTATCTTGCTCCCTAAGTTTCATTAATCCTCTTGACTTCCCTTTTCTATATTCACACAACTTTTGACCACACTTATATTCTCACAATACACATACATATTTCGGTACACAACACACACACACACTTTCTTTAGCTTCCTCTATACACTAAGCCCCTTATACTACAAGTTTTGAATATTTGAAATAATATATTCCTTTAATTGATGCCCAAGAAACCTCCTTCTCTCCCTAACTTAATTATTTAATTTATGTTTGTACATATTCTAAGAAGGAGAACCTCCCATTGGTCCACTTAGATTCTAGGATTAAGGTTTAATACAATTTGGTTTTTATTGTATCATTTATTTTCCACCAAATAGGAATTTTCGTCCCATAGAAACTAATTAGGAATAATTGGTTAAATCCTAATTTTAATTTCTAACATCATGCTTTAGGGGTTACTAGGCTTAACCACCAAAATTGACAAGGTTTCTAATTTCATTTTGATGATTAATAGCTTCTTGTGTGCCAATCAATATCATTTGGTCTTAATTTATGACCTTAAAAACTTAATCATTAACTAATTTTAAAAATTAATAAAGTGTCTCAATTATTGCAATTTCAATTGCCCAATAATTGTTGTCAATTTCCTTTAATTGATTTTATTATCCTCTGATAATTTTAATTGCTTAGAAAATGGTATAATTCCTAAAAAATAATAAAATTTCATGAGAAATCACCTTAGGAAATAATTGTAATTATTTCACTAGTTTTGAGACCACATATTCACCTGTTTTTTTTTTAATAAATAGGTGTTATTTATCAAAATTTAATATTTACATGTATTATGAAAATTGGGGTATTACAGTTACAATACGCGTCCGTACCTCCGTTGACGATTTCGGGCACTTCGGTAGCGTTGTGGTACGACGGTGATTTGACAGCGGTGACAGCGGAAACAACGGTTTGTGATTCTGGGTATCCTATAAGGATAATATCACCAGTATGAATATCTAAGACCATAACAAGCATTTTAGGTACAAATTACCATTTTGCCCCTAGTTTGACTTTTTGGCGGAATTTTGTCAGGGCTTCGCTGTTTTGACTTTATGCTTTCAAAATTTTTGCTATAATCTTTCCTCTAATATATTTCTAAGATAAATATCACATTTATTCCTAAAACATGATATTTAAACTAACTTGAAAAATTAAAGACTACTTTAGCATTTCTACTATAACTACTGAAAGAATTACCTAACTAAAGACTAGGGACCGAAAAATTACTCAGAGCTTCACTAGGATTTTTCTCCGGACTCCTCCTTCTTCCTTCTCTCTCAAACTTCAAAAATCTCAAGTGGATTTGGTGTGGAAGTTATGAAAGGAGCAAGGGGTATTTATAGGGAAAATTTGGTTACTATTCATGCCTTGTTAGACGAAATCTGGACCGTCGGATCGCACTTTTCTGAGGTGGCATGATCTTGGCCTTTCCTTCTCTTTGGCCGACCTCCCCCTCCAAAAGAAGACAAAATAGCTGACCTCATCCTAGCTGCATCATCAAGCCTTATCCTCTTGCTTTATCTGATGAATTCCCGGTTCGGTGCCCCGATCACGAGATTCCGTAGAAACTTAAAATTCCAGGAACAACACTCTGAAGATCTTTTCTTCCCCTTTCAAATTATCTAATTTAACTCAGTTTCTGATCCCGCTGAGGACATTCCGTTATCAGCTGAAAATCCTCGGTATTCGTGCCCGGCTACAGAAATAACGTTGTCTGGTGCCAACTTCGTGACAAAAATTCACTGATTAACATTATACTCTGGTTTTTCCCCACTTATCCCCAGATTCCTACAACGGAATTATTTTGTATCGGTTCTCCTTTTGGCTATCTGCTTTAATTATACAAAATATCTTCCTATTCGGATCTCCAAATCACTCCGTCGGTTACAGAAATGACTTCGGAGACTGACCATCTCGAGATAAAAATTCCCTCGTTCACAATATACCCTGACTTTAGAAACCTAGTTCACGGTTTTCTATGTAGGATTTTATTTCCATCCGTTCTCGTTTATCCTGTCCACTTTTATTATTATTTAATTAATTGCCACATGTCTTAAATCTTATTTTATTATTATTTGCTAAAAAAAAATCTCCCTTCATCCTTATCCCTTCATCCTTATTATTATTTATTATATATATATTTTTTCTTTTTGGCCTAAAAAAATTTCGGCCACTATAGAAAAAAAAAAAAAAAAAAAAAAAAAAAAATATATATATATATATATATATATATATATATATATATATATATATATATATATATATCATAATACTCAATTCTCTTATATTCATTTTCCCAACATTTTCCTATTGGTCCATAACTAATTACTTGGATTTAGGCTTTCATAAATTCTTGAAAAATCCTAAACCATTGATCTTTACTTTTTAAGACTATATCTTAACCATTATTATTTATTTAATTAGCCAAAAATTTTGGTCCTTAATAATTATTATTTATATTTATTTTATTTTTTATGTTTCCTAAATTTCTCTAATCTTATAAAATTCCTGAAAATTACTTAATTAATCCTTTAATAATTCCTAATAATTTTCTTAATTAGAATTAATTATTTTCTCACAACAATTTCATTAACATTAATGATTTAAGCCCTATGCAAAATATTAAAAGTCATAGAATCAATTTTGATTCTAAAATACTTTTTAATTTTCCTTCTTTTTATTTTCATAGGAAATATTTTATTAAATTTTCTAAATTAAGAATAATATATTTCCTAAATTTTTAATAATTATTCCATGCCTTCTTGAATTTTCCATAATTTTTTTCTTAGTACTTTCCTTTGAAAATAGACTAATTATACTTTATTTTGAGACCATAATCATCATAAATGGACATTTTTATTATGGTAACATAATAGTCCAGATAGTAATTATGCGGGTATTACACTTTGTTGTAGATTGTCTATAAATCACGTATACTCTTAGAGTTCCTATCACATATCTTTTAACTGCAAAAAGATAATATAAATAGGAAAATCAGAATATATAGTAAATTTAAATAAGAAAATATAAAAACTTTTTTTTGGTCAAAGAAAATATAAAACTTGAACAAATCTCAAAATATAAATATGAAAATTAGAATATATATGGTAAAAATTGACAAGCATAAAAATTTGAGCAAATCTCGAAGCTAATTCATCAAACCAAATTTGGTTGTTAAAGTTTAAGAATGTAATATACTTAAAATTAAGGAATTAACTAACATTCAATTAGATTGTGATTTAACTGTTAGAAAATAGGAGAAAATTTTGTTATTGATTTTTAGTCAATATAATCTAGTGCTATCGAATGATCTTCATTGCAATAAAACAACAATAAGAAAATCTAACAATTAATCTCATCATTTTTTTTGTGCTCTAATTTTCTCTAATGGTTATCATAAGAAATTATATATCGTTTTTAGTTTGTGATTCTTCTTTTTAGATAATCCCGATTGGAGATTTTGAGTCTCAACTAATGAGCTCTTGTTTTATGTAAAAACTAAAAATGTTAATTGAAAAAAAGAATCTTAAATGAGGAATAATTGTAATATCCCGATTTTTCTTACCAAAATTTCTTATACAATGTTTATACACTCAATAGAATTTTAGACGAATGCTTGATTTTCCTGAAACTTTAAATTTTGGGATACGATGCAAAATTGAAATATTTGACATGGAATAAATATTACATTGACTATTTTGAACCACTATGTCACCCAAAATGAAATAAAGAAAGTCATGTCAACTTTTCTTCAATGAATACATTTAAGGGTCAAAATGTCAATAATGACATTTTCATACTTTAGTTATTGTCACTTGTTGTTCTTGACCAACAAGTGGCATTTTATTGAACATGTGACCATACTTAAATGGCTAAAAGTGCAACATGGTGGCCACCTTATTAAGGCCATTTTCAGCCAAAAAGGAAGAAGGAAGAAAAAGGAAATTGACATGTTGGAATTTAGTCAATAGATAGCAATAATTATTTGATAAATGAGAATATGTCAAGAGATAATAAAAGACAACTTGGAAGACCTTTTTGTAAAGCCAATTTCAACCAAGTGATGAGGAAAGAAAAAGAACACAATAAATGCCATAATAGCAAGTGTCAAAAAGTCAAGAAGAGTAATTCACAAGCCTCTTATGAAAGCTTAGATTTTTGTCAAGTGTATCAAGATATTTTAGCACCTATTGAATAGTATTTATGAAGCCCCAAATGAAGACATACTTCAGCCAAAAAAGGAGGTATGAGAGGACAAATGAAATTTTATGCAAGATCATGCCACATGTCTAGGCAATTAACTCCCCTTTGCCTTAGATTTTGGTCACTTGTCTTGCTAGGATGAAAAGATGACTTTTTAATAAATTATTTGCGTATGTCTTCAAGTTAAGAAAGGGAATAAAAGCCACAAGAAGGCCCTAATTTCGGATAAGAAGAGAAAGGGAGAGAGAAGAGTAATAAATTGCATAAGAATATATGACACAAGGTCAAGAAGTGTAATTCTCAAGCTTCTTACCTAAGCCCTTGGATTTTTTTGCCAAGTGTGGAAAAAGGGAAGACCTTGGAATTATGCTAATTTGATAAGGGATAAAGAGTCTTCATGAAGCTACAAATTGCACTCCCTATTTTGAGAAATTGATGACAAGGGACACATGTGCATGTAATTAATATGTAAAAGATGACTCAAAGGCTTTTTAAAACAACCCCTAAGTCATTTCAACCGAGGAGGAAAAGTAAGAAACCATAACATCACTATAAGTCAAGAGATGTATTAAATAGGTTACAAGTGTATGATTTTGATTGTGCCAAGTATAAGGCATGGAAGACAAGGGAAATGACAAGTATTGAAAGTAAATAATAAGCCCCAAGTGTATGATACATTTCAGCCAAGGAAAGAGGAGAAGGGAATTAAATGAAGTCTTGACATTTAAACATATAGTACAAAAAACATAATTAAGTTCCTCTTGCCACTTGTCTAGTTAGAGAAGTCAGTTGAGTTATTAGGGGACACCTAAGCATGGAAATTACGCATTAAAATAAAGAGGTATGTGAACATCAAACAACAGTTGATAGAGAAATAGGGGTTAGAATCAGATGTCACTATCAACTATGGAGTGTTGTGGTCTGCTGCAAGGCAAAATAAAGAGGGAAACATTGACAATCCTCATGTGCAGGTATAGATCTTGATTTCATGTCGAGACCATAGAGTTTGAGATTGAGTTTAAGAACGCCAAGGACATCCTTATCTTTTGAATCGATAGTTTGACTTGGAAAACAGATAAAATAAACTGGACCATTATGAAGTCCGAACTTAGCAGTAGCCAACAAAGAGTCAACAAAGACATAATGCCTCGCATCTCTGAGACAAACTAGACCTGAAGCATTTAAGCCTCGTCGGACCAGTGGTTTAAGAGCAACTTGTACACAACTAATGTGTAAAAAGTTGTAAGTTTCTCGGTGTTTGAGGATGCAGTTTGAGGATAGAAGAGAGAATTCTTCATTTTCAAGTTAGATGGAAATGGATTCCTCAACAGTCTTAATTACATAATCAAACTTTCCCAACCATCTGTTTTTATCTTTAAAATGGTGTTTTGATCAATGATAGGAAGAGTCCAATCATCAATGGTTTGGTTTAGATCTTCGAATTGAATTTCTTCATCAAAAATATTGTTTGTTGAAGAGCAAATGCTCTCAAAGTTTATGATAGAGTTTGGAACAGAAGTAGAGGAAGAAGGATGGTGAGAAAAAGAGTGGAAAACAACAAGACATTTTTTAAAACAGAAAATAAGATTAGAAAATAAAGGTGCAAATAGAAAAACAAAAATCGAGATAAACAATAATATAAATCTCCTTTCAATTAGTATCTTCAGCTTTAGATTCCATAGAAGTATATTAATTAAATATTTACTGGAATTTACCAGTCAAGATGTTTGGCTGATCATTTAGTATGGATTTTAGATCTAAGGCTCCCATGAGTAAATTAAGGCAGAAAATTAAAATATCTTAAATCATCCATGAAGGAGGTATTATGTCTGGTTTCTTATCAAAATGATATATGAGTCTAGACATATGATATCCTACAGTGGGGCAAATCGCCTGCTTGTCTCTCATAGGTCTTACAGGCTTATGGCTTTAGGCATCCCACTACTAAAAATCAGATATCATAAGTAAAGGCCATATACAATATTTTCAGAATTCCAGACTCTTTTTTTTTCTTTTCTTTTCTTTTTTCTTTTTTTACTTCGGAGCTCAGGTCTAAACCATAATACTAAAGAAAGCAAAGAAAACATCCTGAGGAGGTAAATCCCCAGTCGAGATCTAATTAATACATCTATACTTCCTCTTTTGTTTCGGATACCAATCTCTATATATACATCTCTAGTGTGTGTGTGTGTGATTTTTTCAATTTAATTTTTATAACTTATAAATTAATATATGATATAATGTTATGCATTTTAGAGAAATTATGTCATACATCTTATAATTAAGTAATTTATTTAATCACCCTAAATAAAATAAATAGATCTTACATTAAGAAACAAAAGTGTACAAGAAATCAAAACAAGCAAAAAATTATTGATATTATCAATTTGGAATTTTGTATGCTTGGAACATAGGGAAAAAGACAAAAAAAATGTCATCAAAATTGGTAAAAGGCAAATAAGTATATTGAATTTTTTGGTAAGAAAAAGTATGTTGAATTTCAATAATTCCAAAGGGATTGGTTTTGAATTTTGAAATGTTGCAAAATTTGAGAAATTACCTAACCACCCTTAGTTTTATTAAATAAAAATCCTCAACCCCTTGCTGGCTGTTGGAGCTCTGGCGCCGAGGACTGGAAGTAGTGGCCATCACCGGAGCTCTAGTGACCTTGCTCCCAACTGCTATTGGAGCTCCAATGCTATCAACTGAAGCTCCAGCGACCATATATATATATATATATATATATATATATATATATATATATTGTATTTATCAAGTCAATATATATACTTAAGGTGTTAATAGTGATACTAAAATTGTAAACGATGGCCTAATATATATTTTTGAATTTCTCAAGCCAAAGTTGTCAATATGGATATTTGAGTTATTAATCACGATACTAAACTTGTAAACAAGGTATTTGTTAAATTTACAACTTTAGTATCCCTAGTAATAATTCAGGTATTCATATTGACAAGTTTTGTCTATTTTTTTTTAAATATTAGTCGTTCGAGCTTTGATGAAAGTTATTAGAAAATATTCAACAAATATTATGTTTACAACTTTAATATTATTATTAACAACTCAAGTATCCATATATATATTGACAACTTTTGCCTTAAAAATTAAAAAAAAAATATATTAAGCTGTCAACTTTAGTATCGTTATTAATAACTCAGGTATCTATATTGACAACTTTTGCTTTAGAAATTTTTTTTAAAAAAATTGGGCCATCAGAGCTCCAGTCACTAGTAGCTATGCCAAAGCTCTAATGTTAGTCCAACAATGGGGTTGAGGGTTATTATTATTATTATTATTTAAAAATGGGGTAGTTAGGTAATTTATCAAATTTTGCAACATTTTAAAATTGCAAATATTGTACTTTAAATTCATGGAAATTCAACATACTTATTATTATTATTATTATTATTATTATTATTATTATTTACCAATTTTGATGATATTTTCCGGTCTAATTTAGGTCCTTATCATCAATAAATTTTTTAGTAGGTGCTTTCTTCCCCCAAACAGTTCTCATTATTCAAATGCAAAAGTAACTAATTTTGCGATATGCCAATATTCAAAAAAAACATCATGATTCTATATTTCAAGGTTACAAGTTCCACAGAAAAATAAAAGGAAACAAAAAGAGTAAAAGAAACAATTATTTCAATTTGATTTAACAATTATTCAAGTGGTTAGTGGTTAATTTCACTAACATTTTTTTATAAAAGAGGTCTTGATTTTGTTAAGTTTAACCGCCACATCCTTCATATTAATTCGCGCTCCAGGTAAGTCAATGCAGCAATCTAAGGCCAACTCAAGAAGTGGTGATATATATGACAATATGATGTCAGTATTTTGATAATCTCTTGACAACAAATTGGCATCTAGAATATTAATGATGGAATGAGGTGTTGATTTGCTAACCCAATCTTTCAAACTCAGACCTTGAACAAACATCTCATCTGTTGGTTTCTTTCTTGTAAGAATTTCCATCAAAAAAATGCCATAACTATATACGTCTCCTTTAAATGAAACAATTCCTTCTGATCCATACTCTGTATGTCAAGTTGAACCATTAATAAAAAAAATATCATGACAAAAAACAAAGGATATATATTTGTGGTTTTTTTTTTTTTTTTTGAGAAGTACAGATAATCTCTTGTAAAAAAAAACGGCAGATATTTGTTGGTAATTTATAGAAATAAGGTTTCATAAAACATGGAGTAAAGAAGAGATTAAATAATTAATATTATGTTATAAAATAATTATACCTGGTGCCATATAGCCAATTGTACCCAAAGTCTTGGTGTAAATTTCCATCTGACTTTCAGCCAACAATTTGGCAATACCAAAATCACTGAGGTGAGCCACCATATCTTCATCCAACAATATATTGCTCGGTTTTATGTCACAATGAACAATTGGTGTAGGAGAACCATGATGGAGATACTCCAAAGCAGCGGCCACATCAATCATAATATTCAACCTTTGCAAGATATCCAAATAATAGTTATTTGAGTGCAACCATTTTTCAAGACTCCCATTTGGCATGAATTCCATTATTATGGATTTAAATTCACCATGTGAGCAATCACTAATCATCTTAGTGAGATTGCGATGACGTAAACTGTACAAAGCAGCACATTCAGTTTCAAAACTATTCAAGGCTCTTTCCACGCTTGAATTAAATACTTTAACAGCAACAATTTTTCCATTTGGAAGAACTGCTTTGTAGACTGATCCAAAACTTCCCCTTCCAAGAAGATTACTTTCATCAAATTCGTTTGTTCCACGTAAAATCTCATAATAAGATATCCTTGTGGTTGTCTCAAAATTTATTAAATCCTTATTAGTTGAATCATTAACATGACCATTCTTATGCTTTAGAAAGACTATGCATAGAACAGTAACCAAAAGGACAGCCAAGATAGGCAATGAGCATTCTATCAACAACATAACTTTACTTGAGTTATGCTTGTTTCCTTTCCTACATGGCTGAACAAGTAGTTGAGGCTTCCCACAAAGACCTTCATTCATCATGAAAGAATCAGCTGAAAAATTTCCAAAAGAACCACCATTTGGAATTTCTCCTTGCAGTAAATTGTATGAAAGGTTTAGGTATTTCAGATGGACAAGTGACTCTAATGATTTTGGAATCACACCAGACAAGTAATTTTTAGAGAGATCCAAGGACTCCAAGCTTACCATGCCACCTAGTGATTCAGGTATAGGCCCTTGTAATTTGTTATGAGCCAAAGATAGGTTTAACAAAGTTTGCAAGCCACCCAATGTTGTAGGGATGTTTCCTACAATTTGATTTCCTGACAAGTTCAAGAATATAATTGCTTTCAATTTTGATACCTCAGGTGGAATTCTTCCAGTCAATGCATTGGAGGATAAATCTAAGACTAATATATCTTGGAGACCCCAAAGAGAAGAAGGTATCTGAGAAATCAATTTGTTAGAGCTTAAATCCAACTTCCGCAAAGAAGTATTTGGAAGGCAGCTTGGAATCACTCCTGAAAACATGTTGTTGGCTAGATACAACTCACTCAAACTTTTTATTTGGCACAATTCATTTATGACGGGCCCTTGCAATCTGTTGTTGCCAAGACTTAATTGTTGAAGGCTTTGCAGTCTGTTGATTGTATTTGGAATCAACCCATTCAAAGCATTCCCATCAAAATATAGTGCCATCAAGTTTGTTAGATTCCCAAGTACATTGGGTATACTGCCACTAAATTTATTCCCTGATAAATCTAACACAGTGAGCTCAGAAGCATTTGAGATGCTGTTTGGAATTTGTCCAATAAGTTGATTCTGTCCCAACTTCAATACCTTCAGGTTGGGAAGGCCAATTCCTAAATTTGATGGGAGAAAGCTAGAGAATGAATTATGTACGAGGGAGACCCAGGTCAATGCCGAAATGTTGAAGATATGTGAAGGAAAGGGTCCATTAAAATTATTCTCTGAGAAATCCAACTCTTCAAGCTCATCAAGATTGCCTATCTCTTTGGGTATAAAACCTGGAAACAAAAAGTTGTTGGATAATTAACTCAAGAAATACTGATGGATGATCAAATATTGTGAAAAATGTCAAAACAGGAGTGATATGTTTTGTGGGTGCGTGTGTGTGTGCAACTTTTATGTGTTTCAAAAATTTGAATTCACTTCTCCATATAATTACAAGAAAACTCCATATACATTATTAATTTCGAGTCCTTTCAAATGTTTGCTAAACAAATAAGTCTTCATTTATACTTAAATATAGGAAAGTGGGGAAAACAAATTTCAAACATGTGTGAAATTAGCTACCACCGGCCAAGCAATTACATGTGGGTCGTCAGCATAAATCTCTTTATCACTTCTTATGTTTCACATAAAAATATAACAACTTTTTGTGGCAAGGATTCCATAGCATGTGATATTTAGAGAACATTGTATAAAACTACAAATAGATGCTGTACCATTCATGTCTGAAATTTTAATGTTATAATATATATAGTACACTACTAGAAAAGCATGTCCTGGTTTTTTAATTTATTAAATGTAGGATAGAAAGAAAATATTAAGTGCGTTTGGGTGTGTGTTTGAAAATATCATTAAAGCATAAAGCTTACAATAATATCTTTTCATATATATTAGTATGTTTGAATGAAATACTAAACATGTGATAAAGTTATAGGCAGACAACCTGTATATATAGAGAGAGAAGGAAGATGGAGGGAGAGAGAAGGACGCGTATAAGTTTGAGCATACCTGAAAATGAATTCATACCCAAATGTAAGGCTAGCAAAGATGTGCAGTTACTTATTGATTTTGGAATGTTTCCCTCTAATTGATTATTAACAACCTGAAAAACCTCAAGTAGAGGGAGTCGATGGCACATCTGTTTTGGAATTTCACCTGGAGAAATACACAATTTATGAATTTGACCAAGAAAAAGTTTAGCAAATAATGAATGAAATTTTGTTAAAGCATAAATTGATGGATGAGTAGATTGACCATACCTGTAAAGGAGTTGTCACCTAGATATAAATATTCCAGCATTGTCAGATTGCCAATTGACATAGGTAGACTACCATTAAATCTGTTTCTTGTTAAAAATATTTCTCTTAAAGAAGAAAGACTGAAGAGAGATGATGGAATTTCCCCTGTTTAAAATTTAGTGTCAGCAAAGAGATAATTGATATTATACTATTAATAATCGATATGCCTCGCTAGTTATTGGGCCTATACTTTAGTATAAATTATACCAAACGTTCTAAATTATTGTTGACCATAACTGAATCGGCTACAAGAAGTAAGCGTATAGGAGTTTTTGTTTTGATTTAAGGAATTCAGGTATTTCCAATTAGAATATGGGAGATAATATAGAACAAGCTTTGCTTTGGCCATTACCCACAAATATTGTGCTACTTCCAGTCCTAAATATATAAAATGTTGTGAGTAGTACATTTTGTACTACAAACTGTCAAATATTTAAGGCCGGAGGAGTATACGATAAATCGAATTTTGTTTAAGAGTAAAATTAATGACCGAGTAGATTGAGTATATATATACCTGTAAATGAGTTTTCTTCTAGATATAAATATTCCAGGAACGTGCAATTGCCGATTGATGATGGTAGTCTACCTTTTAATTTGTTGCTTGCTAAAGACACTACTATTAAAGAAGAAATGTTGAAGAGAGATGATGGAATTTCACCTGTGGAAAATTAAAAGTGAACAAAATTATAGTCATTATTACGATGACAATATAATCTCTGAACCATGCTTATTATGCCAAGGTTCAGTGTCATATGGATAATAGAGCATACCTGTAAACGAATTGTAACTTAGATCTAAACTTTCGAGTAATGCCCAATTGCCAATTAATATTGGGATATTTCCTTGTAGATTGTTTTGACGTAGATTTATTTCTCTCAATGAAGAAATATTGAAAAGAGACAATGGAATTTCACCTGTTTACAAATTAAAATGAGTAGATATATAATTAGATATTATTCACCTTGTTTCTGACGTCACATGTTCCAAGTCTCTTAATGAAATCCAACTAGATATTATTCATTTCATACAATTTTCCACTGAATTTATAATGCAAATTAATGACTTACTAAACACATATGGACAAAAACTTTAGATATGAATAATTAAATATGGATAAAATTAAACCTCTTACCTTGCAAGCTGTTGTTGTTGAGATATAAGAATTGGAGGTTGGTCAAATTTCCAATATCACTTGGAATAATTCCTTCATTGAATCTGTTATTGCTTAGATCTAACTCTGATAATTCTTTGCATTGATGCCAAATTGAGGGTATTTGACCAGACAAATTATTTTTACTTACATAGAGTCTTGTAAGTTTTGGGAGCCCAAAACATACATTTACTGGGAGGCTACCAGAGAAGTTATTGTTGTTAAGTTCAATGTACTGTAACATTGAACTATTAAATATAGAAGTCGGTATAGAGCTAGAAAGTTGATTATTTGAAAGATACATTAACCGTAGTTGTGGAAGATTGCCAATTTCCCTTGGAAAGCCACCTTCAAATAATAGAGGAAAGAAAGAGTCAGTATTGACTTTATAACATGCATATATATAATTTAATTTTATGCATCATGAGTTGGTTTGTCCCAGTGAAATCTATTAAAAAAGGAAAAAGAAAGAAAGAAAGAAAGAAAGAAAATACCTGATAAAGTATTATAAGATAAACTCAATCTTTCAAGTAAAGATAAGTTGGAAATTGTTTGGGGCATTGCTCCAGAAAGCTTGTTATATGAAAGTCGTAGGATCTTCAAGTGCTTTAGATTTCCTATCTCATGTGGAATGGTCCCCTCAATGAAATTATAATTCCAATCCAAAGTCTCCAACTTCGATAAATTGGAGAAAGATGGTGGAATAAATCCATTAAAACTGTTATTGCAAAGATCCAGGTGTTGAAGTGTAGATAAAGCTCCAATCCACGTTGGAACTTGTCCACGAAAGTCATTGTAGCTCAAGTTAAGCAGCTTTAATCTATGTAGTCGAACCAATTCTTTCGGTATTTGACCATGAAAATTGTTGCTACTAAGATCAAGTTCAACAAGAGATGACAAATTTCCTAGTTGTGGAGATATAATGCCAATGAGATTCATACCACTAATATGTAAGGAACGAACCCTTTCGTGACGAGCATTGCAGGTGACACCAACCCAATTGCATGGAGAAGAAGAAACAGACCAATTTATTAAGAAATTGAATGGATCCAAATAGACGAAGGATTTAAATGTAAGAAGTGCAGATTTGTCCGTGGTGATATCACTCTCACTCCAAACTACAGAGGTCATGAGGCAATGAAGTAAGAAGACGAAAAGAAAGTAAGAATAAGGTTTTCTCATGTTTAGCGTATAGAAGATGAAAACAAAGGAAGAAGGCTATCTCATGTTTAGCACATATCAAACTAATAAAAGCTGCAAGCATCCCCACACACATATACACGCATAATTTTATATTTCTCCAAATATAAGTCAAGCCTAACTATAAGAATGCAAGCACTGTGAGAAAAGGGAAAATATCGTAGAAAAAAATATATTAAAAAAGTCAAAATTCCAAATCTCCTAGCAAAAAAGTTTTTAAGGATTTTTTTATATTAATTGTGAAAAGTTATGGAATTCTTCTCGCAAAAAAGTCTCGCTGTCAAAATATTTTTATTAGTTATGAAAATGTTCTTATGAAAATCTCATTATCAAAATGATTTTTAATATTGTTAAAATGACTTTTCATGTTATTAAAATTTCTATATGTTATTAGCAGAAATTCGAAGAATTTTTGACTAACATGAAAATTTATTTTGACAACACTAGAAACTATTTTGATAATGAAATTTTCTAAGGGACATTTTAACAACTAATAAAATCATTTTGATAACATGAAAAGTCATTTTAATAACGAGATTTTTTTGATATTAAAATTCTGTAATTTATTTACAATTAATATATAAAAAGAAATCTCTAAAAACTTTTTTACAAGGAGATTTGCAGTTGGGACTTTTGTAATATTGTTTCTTTACTTTAGGATCTAATATTTTCCCGCGAGAAAATATATTATATTGTACTGAGTTAGGAGTGAGTTCGGCAAGCCCAACATGTGGAGGGGACAAAAAGTCAGAAATCACGGGCATGATTCATCAATTGCTGAGTGGGATCTGTGAAAGTGACAGTTCATATCTATCCAAGTTGTATATAAAAAGATATTTTTAAAGCAATCTAATAAGCCAATAGGTTGTGGGCATGAGTAGGCTGCTCCGTGACTAGCTCCCTGTTTAGAGTGAATAATCTAATACTAAATAATAAATACTAAAGTTAAAAATATCAATCATATCTATTTTAATTTCCCAATATTCAGTGGATGATGACAATAATTCCACTCTCAAGAAGATAAATTTAACGGAAAATTGATTACAAGGTCTAAGGAAGCAAAATAATTACAAAAAAGGCATAAGAAACATTCACATGCCAAGGCCTTTTTTAGCATTTTTTCAAAAAACGTTAGCAACTACATCAGTAGCGGTTAACAACTATATCAGTCCCCATTAACAACTAAATCAGTCTAATTAACAACTACATTTTAACAACTACATCTGTAGCAATTAACAACTACATCTGTAGCAATTAGCAACTATGTCCGTACACTTTTTTTTGAAAAAATACCAGAAAAGGCCTGGCATGTGAATGTTTCTTGGGCCTTTTTTGTAATTATTTTACTTCCTTAGGCCCTGTAATCAATTTTCCCTAAATTCAAAGGCTGGCCATAATTATAGACTCCATTATCTTATTTGATCTGAGGGTCAAGCATGGTGGCTTGGAGTGATTCCAAAGAACTTCGATAATGAAAAATGTGTTATAAAACTGATAAAAATAATAAGAAGAAGAGCAGAGGTTCTAGAGAGATAAAGTAGAGAGATAGATTCTCATTTCATTCAATTGATGAACAGTTACAGAAAACCTCTATTTATAGAAGAAAAATGGGACTTTAGTGTAATTTCTACCTCTGGGTCATTTGGTGTAGTTTTCCCCAAAAACCTAAACTATTCACTCACGGATTTCCTTCCCGTGAGTGATTGTATAATTGTGTGCGGGTCCCACCAAATAGTAAACTACTATGCGTGGTACTATGCAAATAGTAAATCACTATGCGTGGGTCCCATATCATCTTTTAATATTTGGAAACCGGGAGTCAATGGACATCCACATAATAAGTATATTCATAACACTCCCCCTTGGATGTCCATTTATGAATGTGCCTCGTTAAAAACTTTAACTAGGAAAAACCCGGTGGGATAAAAACCTAGCCAAAGAAAAGAGTACAACATCCATTGATACACTTTCTAGTGTTGCCTCATTAAAAACCTTTCTAGGAAAAACCCAGTGGGATAAAACCCAGATAAGGGAAAAAGAGTACAGCGTGTATCGTCTCCCCCTCTTGATTACATCAGTGTTGCTCCCCCTGATGACTATATTGCTTCAATGTCTTTCTGAGCATATTATACTTTCTGTCATCAAATATTCTGTTAGAAACACCCAATCTGATTGTTCATTATATACCTGCAAGATCTAAATCTGTCAAGTAAAGTCATAATAATCTTTTCATAAATATATATATGCATATAGAAATTCAATAAATGTTTATTCAGATAATGATGCTATATGCACTATCATCTTGAGTCCTTTTGGGACATATGTGTTTTTGGCGCCTTATGTGCTTCTAGCACATACAAATATATTGTGGCTCATGATCCTCATTATCATTCATTGTAGCATATGCTATCATAGATATTATTAACGTCGACTTCATTTTCAATCCCATTGGATTTCATTCATAATTTATTGAGATCTCATAATGTAAATACCTGGGTCTCTTCTTGGACCACAATACACTTTACTTGTAATATCTCTTCTAGAGATAACATCTCTTCAGGAGATGGCTCTTCTAGAGCTTTTCTTAATTATCCTCAACATGATCATCTATATTCTTATAGCTCCTTTTCTCTTTTGAGGATTTTTATCTTTAAAATCAATGGACTTGCAACACTTCTGGTGTGCTTTATAACAATTCATATAGGAGCATTTGCAGTTGGCACATGTGACTTTGTCACTTTCTTTAGGTCAGTAAATGCTTCTGGCATTCGATTAACTAAACTCAGCAACTGAATTATCATTTTGAATTTTTAGTGCACATTTCTTTGTACGAGGATCAATAAGAGCCAATGATAATTCATTTCACTTTATCTTTACCCAATCTGCTTATTTTTCTCCCCCTCATCAAATCATCAATTTTCTTTGTATATCCATCTTTGTATATCCATCTATGTGCATTGAAGTGGATTAATAATCATTGCACATTTAAAACATTTTAAGATGGAATTATTCTGGCTCCTGAACAAAAGCTAAATTTTACGGGGAGAATTTTGTTGGATTATAAGCTGCAAATATACACGTATGAACAATGTTCTCATAATCATTGATCTATCCATTCATAGATACTTTAATACATGATTTATGGATCATTCAATCTGGAAATTGCGCGCATAATATATTGCAAACATCTGGTTGCAATCATCACTGCAAACTTTGCAGATCAATAATTTCATATGTACTCTTTCAATTTAATATATTTCCAGAGATCCATTTCCAATAATATTTTCATAATCATATCTATTTGAGAACAAGCAGCACATAATATGACTCGGATGATCAAACAAGTCATGCCAACATTTCATATGATTTATCATCAAATCTAATATTCATTTTGGGGGAATCAACATAGAAACATTCACAAAGAATTATCACATAAATATTCACACTTGATATATATCATTATCATTCTCCCCCTCAAGTGTGAGACCTTAAAAATTAATTTATGGAATTTCCATACAATATTCCATGATAATAGCATATATGATATCTATTTCATTAAAATTCCACAGATTTCTAAATGCATTATCAATGCATAATTTTGTTACTTCTGGTAACAAAATTTCCATTTTCCAGAATCAACAAACAAATATATATTAAATACAAAATCATCAGGTGTATAATTGCAGATTCACGAGCGCAATACTATGTAATCACAGGCGCATCACTGTGGAATCACAGGCGCGACAACTCAGATTGTCGTATACATATAAAGTCAAAAAGATTCCAGGCTCGTGCTTTATAGGGAGCAAATCTGTAGAGATTTAACAGGACTACGCAAATCTGCAAAGATTCAATAGGATTTAATTCAACTATAAATAGAGGAAGGCAAACGAACATGCCTCACAAACACTCAAGCATCTGATAATATCAACTACCAGATACTCACACATATTTCTCTAAATTCTATTGCCATGGCAGGACCAAGCAGTTTTATCCCAGTTTCTGATACATCCGAAACAGCATTACTTGATGCTTTGTTGTATGATGATCAGCATAACATGTCATTTACTTCTTTGTTATCTCCTAATCCCTTTGAAATGTTTATTCCTCCTTCTACTATTCCTCCTTCTGCTTCAAATGTACCTACTTCTCCCCCTAGAACAAGTGTTCTTCCTCAATCTACAAGGATTGAAGGTACAACTGAAGCAGGTTCATCAAGGAGGCCTGTTAAGAGGTGTAGAACTATGGCAGAACTAATGGAGTCTACCAATCCAGTTCAGCCAATAGTGTCGGCAGTTAATCAACCAGCATTCACTAGCCAGCAAACTATCATCAGTTTGCCAGCAACAACCAGCCCGACAACAACAATCAGCCAACCAACAACCACTAGCCAGCCAGCAACAATTAGCCAGCCAACAGCTACAAGCCAATTAGCAACTACTAGCTTATTGGAATGTAGTTGCTGTCATGTTTTACGGGAAATTATTCATACCAACGGACTTCAGTACCATAAACGTGAAGTTCACGGAAGAAGAACAGGTATGATTACCCATGCTGTTTTATTTGAAAAAGTACAGGATAAATCTTATAATACTGACAGGCTTCCAATGTTTGATTTCACAAAGAAAAATTTTGAAGAAATCAAACAATTTCTGACACAGTATTGTATAGATTTACAAGTATCAGGATATATCTTGATGCGTGATCCTGTATTAGCCTATCATGAGGTTCTCTGTGTTGGTTCAGAATGGGCTATAAATCCAAATGACCTCCATGGAAGTTCATTTCAAACCAATATTGAACACTCATTAGGCAAAGGAAAACAACCTGCAGTAAGTATACCCTATGATACTTCATCCCTTAACCAGGGTGAATTATATAGGTTATCTATGGAGCAAAGAGAAAGAATAAAGAAAACAACGCTCCATGATTTAAGAAATTATTTTCACTTAACCCTTGATGAAGCGAGTAAACAATTAAATATGTCTACTCACACCATACAAAAAATCTATCAAAAAGGAGGGTTAACTGAGTGGCCACACAAGAAGCTCAAGAAACTTATGACGCAAATCTCGATATTACGAAGAGCTTTGCCTCATCTGGATCCCATCTCAAGAGAAGCAAAAGAAGAAGACATTAAATATCTTCAGAATGAGATGATTAAAGTTTGTAATGAAGTTGAGCCACTCGCAATTAAACTTTGTTGAAATAATATTTCCTTTTGCTTAATTATTTTGTTTATGAATATTCTTTTCTCGTATTTATAAAAATTGTTATAATCATAGAAATCACATAACAACTATAATAATATATTTGCTTCATTCACTTCTGGGAATGAAGTTGGATAAAAATTCATGATCCATAACTCACTGATTTGTTTGATCATGGCAAGAAATTAATCCACAATATTACTACTACAATAGCAAATTGAATATATTTATTTATAATATCAATCATGATCATACAATCCCTTGTCTCATAATTTAAGGGAATATTTAATGCCAAATATACAATTTTGAGGCCTTTATACAACTGATAACATACAAAATTTATGGATCAAATATTGTTTCATAATTTGTCTCTTGTTATCAGGCTAACTTGCCTCTTGGCTTCAGGCAATCTTGCCTATGAAATTAAGGCTATCTTGCCTCTTAGGCTCAAGCCAATTTATGCCTCATCTCTCAAGCCAATCTATGCCTCATATCTCTATGGCATTTTGATCTTATAATAATATATATGATCTTTTAACAGTTTATCTTCAAGATAAATAAAATATAAGCATAATAAAATAAATAGATGGAACCCACTAATAGTGTGGTTGCCATAAATAATAAGAAGGGAGAGGGATATATATATATATAGCAATAAATAAATAAAATAAAATAAATGACTGGAAATAAACATGCTAGATTAATAAAAAGAAGATGAGATAGGAATGGTAGTAAACTCACAGCGAGACCTATCTCATCCAAAGATAAGAAAGAAGATGCATATGCAAATGTAAATATATATATATATATATATATATATATATATATATATATATAATATATAGAAAACGGTAAAATAAAAAGGGAAGGGGATTTAAAGCAGTAAATAAATAATAAATAAATGGAGTCCACTATACAAGTGTTACCACCATGAAAAATAAAGCAGTAAATAATAAATGGTGCCCACTATACTAGTGTTGCTACCATGAAAGATGAATAAAGCAGTAAAGAATTAAAATAAAATAAATGGGGCCCACAAAATGTCACCACCATAAAAGATAAATAAACTCTAAATAAAATAAATAAATAGAGCCCACTAATAGATACTAGTGTGCCTCCATGAAGAATAAATAAATGTAAAATAAAATAAATAAATGGAGCCCACTAATAAATAATGTTGCCGCCATAAAAAAATAAATAAATGTTAAAATAAATAAATAGAACCCACTAGTAAATATACTAATGTGCTATCATAAAAGATAAATAAATGTTAGTAACAATAAAATAAATGTTAGTGACATAAAACTAAATATTAGTAAAGTCAGTATGGAGCTTAGTATAGCCACCATGAGATAAATAAATAAAGCAGTAAGTAAAGAATTACAAATGGAGCTTAATGACGCCACCATGAAATAAATGAATAGGAAGTGGGAAGAATATATAAACATAAATAAATTACTGTAAATAATAAAATATAAATTTACCGTGAATAGTAAAATTACTATTCACTATAAATAGTGAATAAAGTAAAATTACAGAAAGATTAATCTAGACTTCCATGTAGGAGTCAAATGAATAAAATGTAAAAATTACTGAAAAAGGGGTAAATTTACTGTGAATAGTAAATTACTATTTACCGTAGTAAAATAGTAAATAATCTCAAATCTTAACCATGGAACCCGATGTTAAAATAATCGGTAAGAATAGATATTTAATTCCATATAATGGTTAAGATCATCCCAGATAAATAAAATGGAAATATGAAATAGATGGTGAGAAAATCTTACCTTGGTAGAGTCTTCGTGCTGATAACGTGTTATAAAACTGATAAAAATAATAAGAAGAAGAGCAGAGGTTCTAGAGAGATAAAGTAGAGAGATAGATTCTCATTTCATTCAATTGATGAACAGTTACAGAAAACCTCTATTTATAGAAGAAAAATGGGACTTTAGTGTAATTTCTACCTCTGGGTCATTTGGTGTAGTTTTCCCCAAAAACCTAAACTATTCACTCACGGATTTCCTTCCCGTGAGTGATTGTATAATTGTGTGCGGGTCCCACCAAATAGTAAACTACTATGCGTGGTACTATGCAAATAGTAAATCACTATGCGTGGGTCCCATATCATCTTTTAATATTTGGAAACCGGGAGTCAATGGACATCCACATAATAAGTATATTCATAACAAAATGCAATTTGTACTCAAAGATAACATATTTGAATTGTCGGCGAGGGAGTATTCCTTGTCATGTGTGAGTGGACCTGAAAGTCTAAATCAATGAGACAAAAACAACTTCTAATATGTTTCCTTCAGAATTTACATAATTATGATGGTGTTATAATTTAATTTAAATTGGCCGGTCATATTAATCAAAAAGTGTGTCACTTTTACTCTTAGGGGTAAAAATAGGTCAAACGTCTAATAAGTGCCTAGAGTCTAACTTACATAAATTCTAACCTAACCTTTTTAGTAAATAACTTAAGTCTATGCTCAAGCCTATTGTCATGTACTTCCTCTGGTTCTTATTATAAGGCACCAACTAACAAATCACTTAAACCAATAAAAATAGGTAAAGTCAATAAAGTTGTTCTATAATTTAAGTAATTTTCAATATTACCCCTACTATTTACACTAAACTCTAATATTATATTATTACTACTCTTACCAACTGCCCCTATTAATTATTGGCATTGAAAAAAATAATTAATGCTCTTTGAAAACAAACAAGTGCCTTATAAAAAGGACCAAATATTTTTGGTAGTTGGTGCCTAATAATAAGGATCAGAGGGAATATATCTAAGTAAATAGATTATACCTATTTTCATAAGGTCTAGCTTGCAAGCCTACAGGCTTGACCTTTTTAACTCTTTTTAATTTATATTATAATATAAGGTTAAGATGCAAAAATACACATGAACTTTTTCCCCAGGAGCGTCCAACACCACATACTTTTTTTTGGAGCAAAAATACACATGTGGTTATCATTTTGGAACAAAAGTCACATTCCACCGTTATGTTTCTGTCCACCGTGATGAGAGAGAAAGAGATGAAGTGAACAATAACATAACAATGGTGAGCAGTAACATAATGGTTGGATGCGACTTTTACTTCAAAATGGTAACCACGTGTGTATTTTTTCTTCCAAAAAAAGCACGTGGTGCTGGGCGCTCATAGGGAAAAAGTTCATGTGTATTTTTACACCTTAATCCTATAATATAAGTATATATAATATCACCTAAATAAATTTATAAATTATTTAAAAATTTACCAATTTAGCCTTATATCTTGAGTTTTACATCCTATTATTATTTACACACCCAACCCTCCCATCAATCATTCACCCGTACTTGTTTTCTTTTCAATTGCTTAAAATGATAACAGAAATTCACTCCCTCTTCACTAATTTGTGTCATTTACTAGAAGATAATTACTCCGAGTTTATTTTAGTACCAAAAGAAATATTATAATTTCAATAGGAGGAGTTTATCCCAATTTATATGGGAAAAGTAAGAGAGGTGAAACTTGCACTACCAAAAAAAAAAAAACACCAGATTACAAATGGAATTTCATCGATAATTTGCTTTATGATGAAAATTACCAACGGAATTCCGCCGATAATCAGATTTCCGATAGAACAAGTCTGACACAGAAAAAAAAAGTGACAAAAGACATTACTGACGAAAATCTGTCAGTAATTTTCGTCGCAAAGAAAATTACCGATGAAATTTTGTCAGTAATGTCCGTCACAAATAATTACCAATGGAATTCTATCAGTAATTTCCGATCCATTAGTAATTTTTGACAGACGTTTTTCTGTCAATAATTATGTCCATGATCCGGATTTTTTTTGTGGTGTTGGGCTTACATGCTGCTTGTTATACTTGATCAATTTTAGAAAATTCATCTCATTAGTCAATAAACGATTAGTTTTTCTTATTCATATTTGCTTAAATAACTATTATCACTAGGCATTCTTTCATTTTCTTGACTAAGGCTTTATATTACGATAAGAATTGATGTTAGGTTTTTAATACATAATGTAAAATTGTAAATAGGCTTAAAGGTCTATATATAAAGTTGGAGATATAGGGTTTAAAGGAGATTTAAAGGCTTATATATTAAATAAGCCTTTAAACAATCTTCAACCTTATCAGGCCTTTTGAAGGTTCATGCTCAGGCCTAAGAAAAAGAATCTACATACAGGCGTAGTCCCGCTCAGGTTTTATATTTTTATTGCAGAACCAAGTCCATTTAGGTAAAGCGCAACCTAGCTTAGTCTATTTTTGCCCCTAATTAGTCTTTTAGTCAATCCAATTAAGATTTTTGAATGGGTTGATTAGGTTAGATCTTATATCTCAAATTAATTTTTTCTTTTGTTCTTAAATGTCTTCCCCTAGATCACTCAACCCCATCATAAATATAATAATCCTCTACATCTCAAATGTCATTCCCACAATTATTTCACTCTACCCCACAACAGAAGCATTTTATTTACTAGGTATCAAATAAAGGGAATTCATTAACTTAAAAAAAGTGTATGACAAAGTGCCACTTTGGAAATCCTTTGAAAATAAAGAGGTGTATGTTGGATATCAAAGTCATTCAGGACATATATGAGCAGGTGTTTAGTGTTAAAACATTTAGAAGTGAGACAAAACACTTTTCTATAAGGATTGACCTACACCAATGATTACTTTTGAACCCATATTTGTATAATCTAATGGTGGTCGTTTTAACAGAGCTTATCAAAGAAGAAATCTCTCACTGCATGCTTTTTGTTGATGATATAATTCTATTGGTTGAATCAAGGGAGGGATTACTTTAAACTTGAGATATGGAGAAGGATTTTGGAGCCGAAGGGTTTTTGTCCTAGTATGAGCAAAATAGAATATATACATTGTAATTTTGATAAGAGACAAGTTAGAAGTGATGTGGAGGTCAAATTGGGAGAGCAATTCACTTCGCAAGTGACGAAGTTTAGATATCGGATCAATTATATAACAAGATGGTGAAATCGATAGAATTGTTAATCATATAATTCAAGTTGGGTGTTATAAATGGAGAAAGACTCCTAGAGTTATTTGTATTTGGAAAGTACATAATAAGGTAAAAGAGAAGTTTTATCACATTGCTACAAGACTAACAATACTAATATGGTAGTGAGTGTTTGGCTTAAAATGGACACACGAACATAAAGTGGGAGTAGTTGAGATGAGAATACTGAAAAAGATCTGTGGTAGCAAAAAAAAAAAAAGGATTCGTAATGATCATATACGTGAATGAGTTGGATTGGCATCTTTTGAGGAGAAAATGATAGAAAATGGTTTGAGGTAATTAAGACATGTTCAAAGAAAGCCATTCAATGCGCCAATGAGAAGGGTTGATCAACTAGTATATAGTCATTTGGAAAGTGGTAGAGGGTGTTATTTCTCTTTGTGTTTTGATGATAACTGACAATTGTAAACTCAAATGAAACTTGTTTTGGCCAAATTCAAATTGTTTGAAATTTGTTCAAACTTAATTAGAACTTTACTGTCAAAGACAAACTCAAGTTTAGGATTGTCAAACTCGAGTTTGCACTTGTAGAGAAGAAGTCAAGTCTTTTGAACTTAGTTAAACTCGAGCTTGGACATGGAAACTTGAGTTTGAGATTGGCCGAGAGCTTTTCAAATAATTTTATTCTTAAACAAACTTGAGCATGGTTAGTTAAACTCAAGTTTGTCCCTGGCTAAGAGATCTCAAGGTTTCATCACCTTTAAGTAAACTAGAGCCTGTTTTAGCAAACTCCAGTTTAAGTCAGACTGAGAGTTTTCTAGGGATTTAGAACTTAAGTAAACTCAAGCCTATGTTTTCAAACTCTAGTTTACATTTGTGGACTTAAACTTATTCTCATTTCAAAAAGTTTCAAATTTGAGTTTATCACTTAATGACTCGAGTTTCCGCGATCTTAAAATGTTTTCAAAAACTATCGCGATGCTCATTTCAGCTGAAGAACTAAAGTCGTGTTGAGGTAATCAAACTTGAGTTAGACACTTGAGTGAAATATTCTAAACTCCAGTTTGAGTCTTACAAAGATGTCTTCATTTTCAACTTTAAATCCTATCGAAAGAAGATGCCTATAAGACTTGAGTTTGGAAGAGTAAACTCGAGTTTCAAACTCTAGTTTGTTTGAACAAATTCCAGTTTAAAGCGCTATGTTTTCAAACTCATTGCTCAGATTTGGGAAATCTTCTTGTTTGATCTACATACTTCATATCATCTTTTACTACTATTCTTAACTATGTTTAATCAATTTGTTAGTGAGTTTCAGATGATCAAATTTGTCTTAAACTGAAGATTAAGCATAAAGCAAAAGGTGATGTCAAAACATTTATTGTTAGCCCAGAAAACTTAGCATCCTTTTAGCAAATCATTCTCTAAACCTTGCAAAGGTTTAAGTGTTCTCTTTCCTCATTTGGAAACCACATCATCCAACAGATTTATTTCAAAGAAAGTCAACAAGAATGTCTGAGCTTCTGATTAACTAAAAGCTTGAGAGAGAATGGACCTAGTTACAAACTAATAGCAACATTAATGTTTCCAAAGGTCTTTTAATGCTTCCATCATATATAAGCTGAAGCATTCAATTCTCAACAACAAAGAAGAATACAGAAAATGAAAAATGCTCAAGTCTTACTTGCATTTACTACTCTTTTGTAAAGTATCTTTTGATACATTGAACTTCAATACTTATTCATCTGCTCTTTAAGAGAGTTTCTTATTTATTATCATTTATTGTAAAATTTCAAAGTTGTAGGACTTTAAGGTTGGATTATTAGTTTACAACTTGTAAGGGAAAATGTATCATTGTGAGAGGATAACTTTCGAGTACAGAGTGTGTATCTGATTATTGTAATAGTGAAAATCCCAGAGAGTCTGGGGACTAGACATAGATCAAGAGTTGAGATCGAACCAGTATAAATCTTTTGTGTCAAGCTTCTTCTCTCCCTCTCTGTTATACTCTGTTTTTGAGTTCTTTTTTCAAAAGCAATCGACAAACACTCAATGGGGTTATAGAGTGGAATCTTTTGAGGAGAAAATGATAGAAAATCGTTTGAGGTATTTAAGACATGTTTAGAGAAGGCCATTCAATGCGCAAATGAGGAGGTTTGACCAAGTAGTATATAGTCCTTTGGAAAGAGGTAGAGGGACCCTGAGATAAACACTAAATGGGGTTATAGAGCAGGATCTTTTATTTAATAATCTATTTAAATATTTGGTTTTTTTATAAAGCATAATAAAGTTATGTGATTTATGTAACCAACCCTATCTAGTGAGATAAGACTTTGTTGTTATTGTTCTCAAATTTCATTCCCTTAAATATTTGGTTTTTTATAGAGCACAACGTCATGCGATTTATATAACCAACCATATCTAATGAGATAAGGCTTTGTTGTGATTATTCTTAAATGTCATTCCCTCAATTATTTCACTCTACCCCATCTTAAATATAATACTTTTCTAGTCTTTAATGTAAGAAATAATTAACTAATTTGAGTATACTAAGGTTGTTAGTTAAGTTAGTTTACATTATATGTTTTTTTACAAAACACCGTAATCTTCTTCCTTAATTCCCTCCCTCCCTCTTCTACTTAACTAACTATTGTTCAAGGAATATCAATGGAGTTAATTTAAGAAAAATGGATTAAAATGTGAAATAGGTCTTACATTTAGAACCAACATCTACTCCTTAATTAGGTCCTATATTAAATATTGGAGGGAGTGTATACTTAAATAATTTACAAAGATTAAAAAAATTAGTTAAATTAGTTATTTATTGTTAGTATAAAGATTGAAGAAAAGATAGTTGATAAACCTAATGAAATTAATTAGGGTGATGTTGGGAAAAATTAAATGAAGGAAAAAAAATATCATACTTGTAACATGGTGAATATGTGCGTATTAAATCTTAAGCATCCATAAATGATATTGTCTATTCTATTTATAAGCTTCAATTTTTTGAAGGGATTTGATCCTTTATACAAGTTTTATTTTGGTCATGAATGATCATTTATTGCATGTTTTTTTATTTTAACTTCAATTAATTATATGTCTCTCTCGTTTTATTTTTATTATTATTTTTTTGTCGTATCTTTTTTTACTTATTCACCCCTTCAGCCTCTCAATAAATAAAGATGTTTTGAAAAAATAAGTTATATTTTTTTACATATTTATTATTTTAAACAGTTTTAACTAGCTCTTTAAATTGTATCAGTACTGTTCATTTTATAAATCCATTTTACTTAATTCTTACATACTAAGAAAATTTAGTTAATGCATTAAATATATCCTAAATTAATGCATTTTTTCAATCTTATCCTCATTTATGAATGATATTCTCAACTCTTTCTTTCTCATTTTTCTCTCTTTCCAACATGAATTAATTCATTTTTTCATTACATATATTAGAGTGCAAAATTGTACCACTGTCATTAATTACTCTCTAAATGTACTTATAATAAGAAATATTTTTATTTAAAAAAATGAACTTATAAAAAAGAATAGAGTGGTAAAATTTAGTTATTTGTAACTAATAAATAGGATTGGAGGAAGTCTATATAACTTTGGTGAAATGGTTTGTCGGAAATAATGAATGGATGAGTCATAAGGATCAAGTCCCACTTTGTTTGTGATTGTGGGGGTCTAAGTAACAAGTGATCTTGAGCTACTAAATGGACCTAAAAGAGGAATGGACTCATACGACAATAGGCAGTAGAGGCAAACACAATTGAAATCTGATCACCCTCCAGTTAAAAATACGGATTTTATCAGACTATTGTTTGTGGAATGAGAAAATAAATTTTTAGAATATATGAGCTTACTATAAATGCTATTTTCACTTTGTCTTAATCACAAAACTGAACGTTGGTGTGTTTTAAAAGTAAGAAACGGACTTCCTAAATCACGTTCTATGCTAAATGGGGCAAAAGTACAGAAAAAACCTTAATTAATTAATTAATTACCAAAATGCTACTGAGACAAAAGTATTAACCCATTGCCCCCTGTAATCGATTATGTAATCGATTACAGGGGGGCATGTCTCTTTTTTTTTCATTTTTTACACTATGTAATTGATTACGTCACTGTTTAGTAATCAATTACATAAAATTTACACTATGTAATTGATTACACCAATATGGTGTAATTGATTACACCAGCTGCAGAAGCACAATAAAGAAGAGATTTCGGATTGGTGCATGACGAAACTGATTTCCAACTTCTTTTTACCTACAAATGCGACTTGGGGAAGGTCTTTTTGCCAACAATTAACCGTCTACACTATACCTAGTCCATCGATGTCCCTATATCCATTTTTCGTCCTACGACATATCATTTGCAAAATTCAGTACCTCAAATCATATGAACTGAAAGCATAAACATTCATAACTAAAGTAAATGTCATAGTCAGTACAACTTCAGTAAGTCTTTAAAAAAAATTACAAGATCCAAATACAAACATCATGTCCGACAAAAAAAAAACATAGCTATCTAATCTGCATCCTCCTCTGAATCTTCCTCCTCTTCCTCATCGGAGACATTAGGCACTTGGTCCTCTTCTCTGGCTGCCTCCTGGTGTTATCCGTCCTGTAACTGCCGTAGTCCGGCCTCCAGCTCGTGCATCCGGCTCTGCATCCACCGCCATCGCTCGTTCTCCTTCTCATCGTGGCTCCTCCACCGCTGCTCGTGTCTAGTCCACCGCTTTCTTTGTCGGAGGTCCATCTGCCTCATCTGCAGCATGACGTCACAGAGCGAGAATCCATCATCCGGCTCAACCATCTCCTCATCCTCATCATCGTCATCGTCCAGCATAGGGACCTCAGGATGAACCACGGGGGCAACAGGCTTGAAACAAACATAAATTAATGGCATAATCACAATGCATGATCAATATCGGTCAACGGAGACAAGTAATTGAAAGAAAAATGCACAATCAACAATCAAACCAAATGTAATCAATAATCTTCAACATCCATACACACAATAACATGTATTTTGTGCTTCAATCCCTCTATTTACATCACTTTCACATGCAAACATACACACATTGATTTCGAAACACACAAAAACATCAATTTAATCTATTACTAGTTCAAAAACAACAACAAACAATTCAAATCAATGATGAAAACACTACATACCCAAAGAAAACAAACCCTAATCGATTATATGAACCATATCTTCAGAAAAATGGAGAAAATATAGACAAATTCGCAATGGGTATCGAAAACCTACCGGAATCAACACAAATGAGAGCAAATCTTTGATTTTTCCTCAACCCACAGCTTGAATCCTCAGCTTTCTGGCCGAAAATCACAATGGAGGAGAGTGGGGGAGCCCTAATCAGTTATAGAAATGAGAAATGAGGGAAAATGAGGCGTTCCCCCTTTTTAAAAACTGATTCCGCGATATATAATCGATTACGGCCCGTGCCGTAATCGATTACATAGCATGGTAACCACCACATCTGCCTTTTGATTTATGTAATTGGTTACGCCACTTATTGTAATCGATTACATAGTGTAAATTTTATGTAATCGATTACTAAACAGTGACGTAATCAATTATATAGTGCAAAAAATGAAAAAAAAAAAAAAAGAAATCTGACCCCCTGTAATCGATTACATAAGGCATATAATCAATTACAGGGGGCAGATGGGTTAATACTTTTGCCTCAGTGGCGTTTTGGTAATTAATTAATTAATTAAGGTTTTTTCCGTACTTTTGCCGTTAAACGGATATTAATGGTTTTTTAATGCCTTAAATTTCCAAATATTTTAGACTAATTTCTCTAATCCTTTTTAATAGCTTTTAGCGCTCAGAAACCTCCAATTCATTACAATTAAGTGGTTGCCAACGTTTAGAATTTGAAGCCAATATAAAGTGTTTCAGGCCGCGGAGGTTTAATAGTTAATACCTCAGTTTTGGATTTTCGACCACCTATTTTCTTCCTTTAAAGTTTTCTCTACCTACTTTGTTATATTATATTTCGTTTTTCTGCTTAATTTATTCTTGTAAAAAGGATTCGTTTTACTGATAGTTATATAATATTTCTTAAGAATAGTGTCCTTTAACACAACTCGAATTAATCAGTTTTTTTTTTTAAATGCTGTCACCAACAAGATCTAAATAGCATTCCAGAAGAGTTGAAAGATGTACTAAATTGCATAAGAATTTAGATCTAAAGCCAACATGGTCACAATAATGATAAAATATGGGTATATGGACCAAAATAACACCTTCAATATTGATAATGGCACAGTATTACACAATGGCAGGGCGCACAAGCTAGTGGGTGTGGTCCTGGTGGTGTTTATTGCGGTAGACCTGAGCTAGTCTTCTATTTAATAATTCAAAAGTAGAAATCAAACAAACAAATATGCGAAAAGAAGACTTGAGACCAGGGTTGTGTGTGTGGGGACCATGGTGTTGTGTCTGTGAATGGTCCCTCCTATGGTGAAGGCTAGGATAGATGTGTCAAAAAAAAAACTAGGGAAAATGCATATGGAGGCCCAAATAATTAAGATAATCCTAAAAAAGGCCCAAACTAAACTCTTTAATTAGAAAAGGCCCTAGCGCCCATGGTGGTAGTCCTGGTTGCGTTTATTGTGGTAGACCTAAGGTAGTCTTCTACTTAATAATTCAAATGTAGAAATCAAACAAACAAATATGGGAAAAGAAGACTTGAAACCAGGGTTGTGTGTGTGTGGGGGACCATGGTGTTATGTGCGTGAATGCCTGAATGGTCCATCAGTGACGTGAAAGCACACAATTCTAAAACAAGAAAAGAACTAGAGATGTTGAGCATATTGAAGGGAAAACTACTTGCTGACATGAAGAACAGTTTTGATTGCACTTCTAGCAAGGAAAAAGAAGCCGGTAATATCACCATAAACTTGAACAGTTTTGAAGATAGGATGTTAGACCTACAACTTTAGGAAGAAATGATGTTGCAAAGGTCTAAGGAAATGGAAGTTCAAAATAAGTAATACAGATGTTGTGACATCCCTTTTAGATCAAGAGCATATACTCGAACAGAAAGTGGAGGTTCTTGAATCTCAGGCTGATTTTTCTTTCATGGCAAGTTGGTACTGCAACAACGTTAAGTCACTCATTTTTGCTTTGGAGCTAGAAAATCTGGCATGTCAAATAGTTGGTAAAGAGGATGACTTGATGATGTTTTCTAAGCTGAGTGAGCATTTGAAGAAAGAAATAATTTGTTTCCAGCTAGAAGCAGAGCTTGCAGCACATATTTTGATGGACATGGAAATTGAAGTTTCTATGCTCAAAGGTGAAATTCAACAGAAAGAAGTGGAGAAGAAGGAATTGCTATCAGAGCTGAACCAGAACGTCTTAAAGATTGCAAAAATGGATGAAGCAAACCAGTCCCTTCAACAACATATTGAGTTTCTAGAAGATGGTACTCGTTCAAATAATGCATTGAAAGATCAACTTGGTCAAATAACAGAAGATAAGAAAAGACTGATGGAAAAGAATCCTGATCTTGAAACTAAAGGTGATAAAACAACTATCTTATTGAGAAGGGTGTTGTATTAACCTTGTTTTGCCATCAGATGTCTGTTATCGATTAACAAAACAAGAAATTGCATAGAGTTAACTAGATGCGAGAAAATTCATCTGGCAGACTTCAAAATGAGCTGAACATCAGCAATGAAAAGTTTGATAGACTACACAGCTTAAGGGAAGAGAATGAATCATTGAGAAATGAGTTGCCAGGATCTATTTCACAAGGAAAATTGCTTGCTGCATGATTTTATGAGTTCTTTAGAGTTCCACATTAACAGTCTACAGACTGATCTGGAGACAGAAAATACAAAGCTCAATGATATCCTATATTCCCAATCTGTCACGATTGAAGAATTAAGCTTCAAATGCAAAGAATTGTCAGAACTATGTAGCTACTATAAACAAGTTGAAGGAAGACAATGCTTCTTTGCAAAAACAACTCAGCTCTATGAGAACATCCAGACAGTGAAAATGTGGAGATGGCATCTTAATTCATTCAGCAAATTGAATGCTTGGAGCTCAATGTTAAAGACCTGGCAGCGACTTGTTCAACTCTCCAGGCTGAGTTATCCAGAAAGGATAATGTAATTAAAGGGTTACTGTATGACCTGAGCTTGCTGCAGGAATCTGCATCTGAATGTAAGGATCACAAAGACGAAATTGAAGAAATGGGAGCTACTATGGAAGCATTAGAAGATGGTCTTGCCGTTAAATCAACAAAAAGAGTGGCAGAAAATAAGCTAACAGAAAAGATAGCAAAGACATGGCTAGACAAGTAGCAAACGTAAAAAGAGAACTGAGAAAGACATTCTCACAGGAGTTCATCAAATACTCGCCGAAGTCCGGAAAGATCGGAGAATAACAAGAAGGTCGAACAGATGCAAGAAGTATTGTCCGACACTATCAAAGAAAAGTAGATCTCAAGCAAATCCAACTTATATCTTGAATTTTCTTTGTGCACGATCTCTGTATGATTTGACATTTGAGACATCAAAGACTTCTATTCAATTTAAGGACTGGGCTTCCATACTGAACTTCATTGAGAAGGCCATCAAAAATTTCTAGGGAAAGTACATAACTCAATGGAGAGTTTTGTAATGCCACTCATGTGGTACAAGCAGCTTAACTATGCAAGGAAATTGACAATGCCATTTTGGCTGAAGCAGACATAGCGAATTGTGGAAACTAAAAGAGTATGGAATTCATTGACTTTTTCTTTTTCCTTCAGACAAGTTAGCTGAAGATGACCATTGCCTATCAGATGGGCAAGTCGTTAGGTCCTCCCTTTATTATTTGCCCAGTGATGCTACAAATTTCTAATACAAATTTCAACCATCCTTGAAATTGAGCAAAGAGCCCACGAGAATGGCTTGCAGGAGAATTACTACTGGCATGACAGGATTTTATGTAGCTATCAGTCCAGAATTTATTCTGGTGATATTGGCATGTCTTTTAAGATTCAAGATAAAGGGCGATCAAAAGTTAGAGCATCTCTAACACCATCAACTGTACATTTGGCACTACAAAGAATCTTGCCTTTTCCTTGCAGAAAACAGTATACTGTTGTGATTCTACCAAATCATCTCCCTTCAAATTACTGAAATCAACATTGAAATCCACTCAACCTAGCTATACCAGATATGCGAAGATTTTGACTAAGAATTGCTGGCCTAGCAGTTGTGGTACTTAGTTTGTGGAAATATTCTCAAACTACCGAGCTGCTGCATGTTCGATTCAGGCATAATGCAGGGGATGTCTTGCTCGAAAGATGCATGCTGCTAAACGGGAAACAGCAAGAGACTAAAGTAGTGGAGATGTCAAAACTTCAAAAGATACTAGAAGCACTAAATCTTGAATTGGGTGTAACAATCAATAAGTGTAACAAGAATGTTATGCTTCAAAATTACTGCCGATTAAAGAAAGAAGAAAAGCTTCTTCTTCCAGTTCTCATTTAAATTGTAGGTTAGGTATCCTTAACGAGGTTGTTCAAGCAAACATCTTCGAAGTCTTAAGGAAAACCCAACTGGCAAAGAAGGCCTCCAGAGAGAGGAAAGCTGAAACGGTTAAGTCCAAGAGAGTGCCTGGCACTTCTCAAGGGCAGCCCAAGCCTCCTTTAGGCAACAGAAAAGCAAGCCCATGCGAGATGTGAAGGCCCAAGAAAAACACTCTCCTCCCACTGAGGAGTTTTCTAAAACTGATCCCACAAGTTGCAAAGAAGTCAAACAGCATTTGACCGTCAATCCAACTACTTTGATCAAGCTTAGAAAAACGAGAGTGGAATTATTCAAGCTTGAGTTCAATTTCAAGTCTCAAGATGAGCTCACAAGGCCTCAAAAGGTTTTTTGTGACAATTTATTTTATGCAGCAAAAACCAAGTCAGTTACTTGGAAAGCTGCAAGTGTAAATGCATTCACTTATTATCTTAGCAATATAATAATATGTGGTTCCTCGGGAATATGACGAGGAGTATATGTCACTGAAGACGAGATTCGTTCATTACCAGCAGCTTATGACAATGGAGGAAATGAAGTTGACCTTTATTATAAAGGTTACAGCTATATTTTTGAAGCAATCTCTGAATTCGAAGGAATGGACTACTTCTCTCCAGCTATCTCTTACATGGCACATATGCCTGAAGAGTTTGAAAATTATCTCCAAAAAGGAGAGAAATGTTTTTGGGCAGTTATCATAAATGTCATTTGCTTGTCATTGTGCGTCCAACCCGTCAAAGCATCCCGTAGAAAAAACAAAAGAAGAAAAGAAGGCGAACCTCAGATTAACCAAATATGGTTAAAATCCGGGCTCCGTGTAAATGTTTGAAATTGGACCCCGGTTAAACCAAAGTTGGTTAAAATCCGTGCTCCATGTAAATTTTTGAAGGCGGACCTCGACTAAAATTGAATATAGTTAAAATTCAGGCTTCGCGTTGCGATGGCAATGCCGCCAAGTCTATTTAAATGATTAAATTCGGGTAAGCAAACCCGTTTTCAGAAATCATATGCGATGACAATGCCGCCAAGTCTATTTAAATGATAGAATTCGGGTAAGCAAACCCGTTTTCAGAAATCATATTGCAACGGCAAGGCTGCTAAGCCTATTTATATGATTGAATTCGGGGTACACAAACCCGTTTTCAAAAATCATATACCTGAAATCTCGGTGTTATATAGATAAATCCGCGCTTCCATGATCAATTTGAAACCCAGTAAAACTGAGTTTGAAGAACAATTAAATCCATGCTCCTTAAATGGACCCCGGATAAACTGAAAATTATACAGTTAAATCCATGTTCCATAAATGGACCCCGGATAAACTAGTAAAGCTTAAAAGGCTAGGGCGACGCAACCCAGCTCTTATAAGATTTGTGAACAAGTCTTATAAACGTTACGATGCATCGGAACAACATTACGGGGTGGTTTGTCATCGTCATGTTGATCCTGATTAGGTCGAAATGTTTAGGATTTTATTCAAGTAATTAAATTCTGAACATTTGACGATTGGCTATCACCTTGGATTACGGCTTTAATTACAAGTCAAAGTACTAAGATGATTATTTAAGTCATCCGTTTATTGAAAATGCCTGATTATTAATAAGCATGTCTATTTATTAAGATCGGTGGAATATCTAGCGGATTCTGCGCAATATATCTTGACTCTGGCCTAGTCATTGGATAGAACTCTGAACATATGTTTGAGTTCATATAATCAACTTATTGTTGAAATGAAAATAAAATTCGAACATGAGTTCCAAGTTAAAAAATCAATGCATCCCGGCAGCCCAGAAAATTGGACTACCAGGCTGGGGGGTAGAAAGTGGACAACATTTAAATTGTCATGATGATATAAGAAGAGGAAATGAAAGCCCTTGTGGTGTACATAAATTTCCAAATGCTATCTTGGTTTTTTGAACGTTGTTATTGACAAAACACGTTATCAATAACCGAGATCAAGGAAAATAAGAACAATGAAAGAATAAAAGACAAGCAAAACCGGAAGCCCGGATATTTGATGTAGAAGGCTCCAAGGCGAATTAACCCGGACTTCACATCTGAGGGCAATTCAATTAAAACTCAAGTAAATCTAAAGTTCATCAAAACTCGAACAAAAGCTGAATAACTCAAACATAAGATTCGGATTCAATAGTCAACACAACCCGGAATCTTGGGGTTAAAGTATATAAATCCAGAATCTCGGTGTTGGAGTATTCGAACTTGGAATCTCGGGTAAGCACGCAAGGAATCCCAACAATCACAAACATCTGGTCCGGGTCGGAACATCAACACATCCCAGCAGCTCAGAGACCTGACCTACCAGGCTGGGGGGCAATAGAGTGGACAACGAGGAATTAATGAAAAGGCATGTTAGCAATAACCGAGATCAAGGAAAACCGAAACGGAAGTCAAACTCGGACGAATATTTGAAAAGAAATCAAGCTCGGGCAAGCATTCGAGTTTGAAAAGAAAGAAGCAAACTAAATGTTTGCGCAAAATAGTAAGTATTTTCCATTGATTATGATTCGGTTACATATTGTTAAATGCAGGAACATAGACTAGGTAGTTATCCTGGGAAAAATTGCTACAAAAGCAAGCAAGACAATCAGTACATCCCAGCAGCTCAGAGACCTAAACTACCAGGCTAGGGGGCAATTGTTACAGATTCAAATATTAGGCCCATCCAAGGTATGGCTCAACAAGAGGCAACCAATATGACATAAGCATGACAGCACATCATTTGGGCTCAGAGACACAAGAAGCCCAACAATCCAAACCCTAACTATAAGGTAATCCCTATAAATAGGAGATTAACTTAACAAGGTAAACACATTCTAAGCTCTGCCTTTTTACTATTCGGCATACACAAAGCACACACCCCCACTCCCTCTAGCTAAACGCTTATCTGTATATCGAACTACGTGGACCTTAATCCCTCTCAAGGGTACGTAGGCCCTGGGATTTAATCCTAGGTCAAATCTGAAATATTTGGTTCTACAATAGAACAATATATATAACATTTTGTAATAATATAATGCAGTTTCATTTCAATACAACTAGCAAAGGTGCACAAGGGCACCAGGAGCATGAGGTTGCGGGTTCGAATAGGAGGGGGCGTATTTTCGAGCGCACGCACACTATGAGGAGGGACACATGGTAGCCATAGGAGCTAACATTTTGTATTCGAAAATTAAAGAAATAAATTTGCAACGGAATCGCTTTAGAAAAGTTGTATTCCTTGGCAAATTTCATAAAAAATTCATTGTGTTTTTTTTTTTTTTTTTGCACTATAAAACAAAATACTATAAATATTTAAGAAAACCCTTAGAATCACTAGCACGATATCACCATCTTCATTCACTCTCTCAGTCTCTCTTGCACATGCTTGCCTAATTCTCTACAAAATACTATAAATATTTATGATCCGTCGTTACTCTTATTAAATTTAAATTCTAATTATTTCTTATTTTTTATTATGCTTTTGATCTAAAAATGAGAAAAGAGGATGATTATATATTTGTATTATATATTTTCAATTATCTAGGTTTAGTGTCCAACACATACCCATATATTTTAGTTTTTACAAGTCCAAAAAGAAGAAAAAGATGATGTTCTATATCATTAAAATAAATAAATAAATGTGACATTCTGGTCTTGTCCTAGTGTGAATGGGACGAGAATGAGACAATTTTATTGTCCCATATCCTTTTGCAAGATAGGACACATAATAGGCTTACCATGTCCCCGTCTCATCCAATCCCCTAAACACCCATAATTCTTCCTTATGTGAGCTTTTAAAAAAAAAAATTAACATTTTTTGTTTCATTCTTTTTATATAACAAGAGCTCATTATTTGATGTTCAAAGTCACCATATATGACTACAATATCTAATTTGATGATAACCATTGGTTTTAAGATTAAAATAAAGAAAATAAGGCAAGAGAAAAAAGATAATATGGAAAAAAAAATGATGAGGTAAATTGCTGAATTTTTTATTTTTGAGTATCTTACATTTCTAGATATTAGGTTAGCAACCCAAACTATAGGTTGAAATGAGGTTTCGTGAATTAGGTTCGAAGATTTACTCAAGTTTTTATATTTGTCAGTTTTTACTATATTCTGATTTTCTAAGTTATATTCCAAGATTTGTTTAAGTTTTTTTTATACATATATTTGCTTATAATTATTTTATATATTCTTCTTTTTATAGTTATATTATCCTTTTGTACTTAAAATATGTGACAAGAACTCTTAGAACACCTTGTCCAAAAAAAAAAAAAAGAACTATTAGAACGCACAAACACACACGTGATCTATGGACAATCTATAACAAAGGCATTGGAGAATATTGTGGAATTATTTATCAATTTATTTTCTTTTAGAATTCAAAACATTATAAGATAATGTCTTAGTGTGAGAGTGTTGAAAGTATTAATTTGTTTTAAATTGTATGATATTTTGTATTGAATTTTGAATCATAAAATTTTTTAATCAAAACATTCCTATCACTAGTGGTCCCAGTTTTACAATACTTTTCGAGGATACAAATCAGTCCTTCTGGTGCATAACTAATGAGGTGAAAACCTACCTGGACCACGTTTTTAAGGGTTGTTCAATAGCCTCAAAGGTTCGGAGGAAAATATTGCTATCGGATGTGTGCTGATTTCTTCAGGCTTGATATTAGAAGTTGGTTGTCTCTAATCATTCAATCTCCTTCTCTTGACATTTCCTAGAAAATTGGGGTATGCATCACCTGCTGGAAGCTCTGGAAACACCGCAATCAAAGAATCTTTACTGCTGCATGTTTTACTGTACCTGGAATTTTTGCTCATGTTAAGTCCATAGTTGTTCATATTCAATTTAGCTTTTCTTTATTCAAGCTCATTTTGTAATGTTCTTGCTCATACGTGTACACTCTTTTGACCATTATTAATGGAATTCCCTTTTCATTCAGAAAAAAAAAAGAGAGGTGAAAACCTTGAAGAGCATTGAGACGTTTATTTGCAAGGGGCTTCATTACAACTTCGATCAACATACACTAAAGGATATTTTAGGATATTGACTGCTACTAAAGGGATACTTCAAGATATTAACCGGTACTAAAAAGATACTTTAAGATACTTACTGGCACTAAAAAAAATTCTTCATGATCTTAAAAAATTATTTTAGGGTATTGAACAAATATTTCAGAGTACTCAATAAGTAGTAAAAGAATACTTCTGGATACTGACGGAAAAAAATAGTTCAAATGATCTTTTCAAGATCATGATCATTTGAAGTATTTTTTTAAATACCAGTTAGTATATTGAAGTATCATTTTAGTATCTTTCAGTAACTTAAAATATTTTTTTTAAAAAAAAAAAAAAAAAAACCAGCTGCTTCCTTTTTACACCAAAATAACGCGGTTTTGAAAAAAAAAAGGAAGGGAGCAATTATATTGAAGGAAGAGGAGAGAAGCCGGTTTCAAATGAACCACCCGTTCCCTATCCATTTCTATAATAACTCTTCTAAAGCCTCAATCCCAAGAAAGCTGAAGGCCATGTAAACAACCTCATAACTATACTGTTAGTTCAAGCCAGTCCTTTTTGGATCACATTTCGGCATATACAAGATCATTGTCACACTACTCAGACCCAAAAATCATCTCTACATTTAGCCCACTTGTGACCCAACTTCATTAGGAGAGAGTGGTTTTGTAATTTAGCATGCCTCAAACCCAAACTACCTCTTCTTTGGCTTGCAAACTTCATCATTTATTTTCCTTCTCTCCTCTGTTCACCCCCATAAGAAATTCCTCTTATGTTTATCAAGCACATCGCATGTTGTAGTTTGGAATTGCTCAAGTCAAAGATGAAATTAATGTCGATCTACCAGCTGCTAAAGGGATAAAACATGCCTTCCACTTAGATAATCTGGTCTTCACCTTGTCAATAACCCTTTGAAAGGTATCTTTACAAACTCGTTTTTGATGCAAAGGCACGCCAAGATATTTCCCAAGATCCACCGTAGCTTAATTCGCTGCACCTAGCGTGATTCATGATAGATTTTAGTGGTGTTGTTTTATTGTCCTCCAACTGAACATTATCCATCTTGGTCAACATAGTGGCAAGGTCACTCATCGATCATATCCTCCATGCCTTCATCAACATTATTCAGCTCATTCTTGCAACCAGCCCACTTTGGATTGGGACATGGGCATTCAAGAACACGTCTCATTATATTAATTCAGATTTTAAAGCTGAAATAGAATTAGAAGTCTCTGGGGGCCCACATCCTTTTTCTTCACTTCACCACTACATCCTTCATTTTAGTTCCCACTGGGACCTCAACTGAGGAATTGTTATCATTAATTATTAATTTATTGTCAATACGTGAGTGTCCCAACTCTATTTAAATTTAGGTTCGGTGGAATCCAATACAGTATTGGTCTATTGGATATATTGGATGGTTTATTGTTGATTTGAGGCCATAATGACATTTTTTTCGCGCTTATTAGCCTGGTTGGGTTGACGGTAGGAGCAGTGGCTTAAAAGCTATTTGACTTTTATAAAAGCTAGGTAGGAAAAAAGTCAGGTTAAGCTAAATCATATGTGTTTGAATTGTCTATTTGACTTTTTGTAAAAATGGCTTTTTTTCTAACTGAAGTGTGTTTAGATTATTATTTAAAAAGTCAGTTGAGATGGAAAATTATTGAAAATGACATGAAACATTTTGAAACTACGTATACATATTACTTGTGTATATTGAGTTAATGAAAATTTTAATTTTAATTTGAAAAAAATTAAATATTATTAAAAAAAAATAAAAAACTTAAATATTATTGCAGAAAAAACTAATAAACTATTATTAGAGATATAAAAAAATCATTCCAAATAGTGAGGTAACCCAACGCATTCCCTTCTTCGTCCAGTACATTTCTCTTTCCCACTATCACATCTCAGCAAAATCATTCATTTGGCACAGTGAGGTAACCCAACGCAGGCCAACATTTTACAAAAAGCTAGGAAATGAGGCTTTTAAGAAAGTGGTGTTTTAGGCTTTTTTTTATTTCAGCCCAGTGGACGCACCACCCATTCCAAACAGGCTGCATTTTGGATTTTGAAGATAACTAGCGTTTTTGACTTTTTTTTTTATAAAAAAAAACTGAGTTTATACTATATCCAAACAGGCCCTATATATGTTTACAACCGATCCTTACGAATTTACTATAGAGATATTGTAATTTAAACATGTATTTTTTTGCTCAAATAATTTAAACATGTATTTGCGATAAATTACATTAGATTTTTTTGGGAAAATTTTGGTTAGCCCCCTTTGGAGCAAATTGATTTTAGTCAACTTCAAAACTTTATGAAACTTCACTACAACTCAATGGTTAAAATAAAATATTTCACAATAATTTCCCATATATTATTCCAAATTTTTATATCCCAAATTTTGTGAAGTTACACCCAAGAGGGGGGTGAATTGGGTGGGTTATAGAAACTAAAAATGATCTTAACAAATAACTAAAACGCAAAAGAAGAGTTAGAAAGATATTACCAAAGTGTACACAGACAGTTATACTGGTTGGGCCTTAATCTCGTGACCTATGTCCAGTCATCAGAGCTTATATAAGATTTCCTCTATCTTTTAAACAACGATTACAATAAGATTAGAGCTATTCTCACTAGGACTTACTTTCTCTTACAATTGTAATTGGACAATCACACTCAAAGTCTGACTACCTTGAGATTTTACAACAATTAATTGAATAATGATAAATCTCTCATAGAGTAGATATATAAACGGTGATGAATTGAATATCAAAAGATATCTCACAAAGCATTAATGAGCAATAACTAAGCAATGAATGATATCGTCGTTAGTTGTTCGCTCTGAATTTAATGCTCTTCATATTTATAGTTAAACTTCATTAATGGTCATTGTTGAAGCTTCAAACTATCCGTTAAGAGACTTCAAACTTTTCATTAGACTCAGAAGCCTTCCGTTAGACACAAGCCGTAATCGTTGGAAAATTTGCGGATATGTCGCTTTCATTTGATATGCTCTGGCTTGCATTATGTGTGTGTGCTCTGTTTTTCTGCTTTGCATTTAATGTTCTAATACACTTTTGTCATTTTGAAGATTTGCAGATAACCTATCAATTAACTATATGAAACTTAATAACAAATATGTTTAGAAGCATTAAGAAAAATAATGAGTATAGATCATATGTAATGAAATGTTAATAAAATATTTTGAATTTACAAAGGCAAAGAAGGCGGAATTTTGAAGGAACTGTTAGAGCATTGCTCAAGTACAAACTTAGTCTACTTGAGTAACTTTCAAATTCTTTCACTGTAAGATTTCAATAGACAAGCTTACTCAAGTAAACATATAGCCTTGCTTGAGTATATCTTGTGAGTGCTCGAGCAATATCTTAAGATAGCTTAGATAATATGAATAAAGCAAGTTTGCTTGTGTAAGGTGAATTCTCTACTCAAGTAAAGTGCTCGAGTATAGCTTTTAAATGCTTCAGCAATATCTTGTAAGGAAAAAGGTTAGCTATCAAAATATATATGCTCGAATACATGATTACTCTTGCTTAAGTAACTTACTTGAATACTATTTCAACGTGCTCAAAAAACCATTGTGAAAGACAAGATATTAGTAATTGATACACATTTACTCTTGCTCGATGAACGTACTTGAGTAAATGCTTCAACATGCTCAAGCAACCACTATGAGAGACAAGGGATTAGTTATTAAAGACACATTTGTTCAAGTACACAATTATTCTTGGTCAAGTAAGGCGATTGCTAGAGTAATCACTAACTTACTCGAGCAAGCTTTTGCTTTTGCTCAAGTAAATTGATACCTATTTGAGTATATGCTTCAAAACTTTAGACCTTACTGAATTAAAACTATTTCCCTTTTTAAAGTAGTTCTCATCAAAACATAAAACTGATAAGTAACATGTCATATATATTTCTTATTCTTTTTTGGTATGTGGCAAAACATTATTAACATTATTTTTATGAAAAAGAACAAAGAATATTTATTTCCCTGACGTTGCTCCATGATAAAGCATTTAATATTCTTGGTTAAGATACACTACTCGACACTAAAATCTGATTACATGGTTTTTGTTGTACAACGTACAAGCCAAGCAATGACATCACAAATCATATTACCATAATGGTACGCTAGATTTAGCTAAGGCAGACTGGCGGATGAGGATAGCTTATTGAAATATTTAGTCTTTCTAGTTTATAATATAACATGTATTTCCTTATACGTATAGAAAATTAATTAATATGATATATATTTTTTAAAACATCCTAGTCACATTCCTTAATTCTCTCATTTTCTCTCCTTCTTAATAATTGTTAAGAGAGTATCTTAGACAAAAAAAAAAAAATATTAAAAAAAATATATGTCTCATATTTAAGAACAAGATCAACTTCTTAAATGTTTTTATATCAAGGATAGGAGGGAGAACAACATAAATAGCTAGAAACTGGAGAAATCAATGATTCAAATATACCAGCCAAATTTCAAATATAAATTCAAAGCCAAATTGAACAAACCAATCTCACCAAGTTTTGGGAGCAAACAAAGCCTTAAAGTATGTTTGGATGGAGAGAAAAGTGAGGAGAAAATAGAGGGGGAGGCGATACTAAGAAAAAAAAACTTTCCAAAAATAGTAATTTCTTTTTTACTATTTTTGTGTTTTTTTTTTGGTAAGAAAATGTTTAGGTGAGGGCACGTACTAGGGCCAGAGCACACATTATTTTTGTGTTTTTTTAGCAGTGAGGGTGAAATAGTAATTGCATATTTGCAATACCTCTCACTCAGGTCACTTAGGGCCCGTTTGTTACTCGGATCTGAGAAGAGGGAATGGGAACTTGGAATGCTTCCTACGGAAAAAACATGTTTGGTGCGTCTGCCTACCCTCAACCTCATTTCCCTCCTAGCGCCGGCTTCCCTTAAACGTGGGAAAGTCGGATCCTCAAAATATGACAGGATTATGAAATGTTTCCCAGGAGAGTGAAAATGTTGGACAAAAAAGCCCCTGTGAACAGTTGCTCTGTTTTAATAGAGTTTTCGAGGCAGCAGCTGGACAAAGAGAGAGCTGACGAAGAGAGCGATGCCAAAGGCATTTGGAGGCACAGAAGTTCGATGCAGAGGCAACTTGAAGGTGAAATAGAGGTAACTTGCAATGGGTTTGCATTGTGTGAATGTTTTAGCTGTATCTCAGTAATGGTGGCCGAGAAGATATTGATGTTAGGCAGCAAGAGTAACGTTCCTTTGCTTCAGGTGAATTGGAGTAATTCTCGAGAATTGACGTCAATTCTCGAGAATCTTGGAGAATTGACTTCAATTCTCCGTTGTCCTTGTGACATCAAGAATCCAATCATTGTCGCATAAGCAATATCGCATCAACTAGTACTTTACATCTGCACCTTCGCGCCATCTAAGGGTCCGACTCCGTTCCATTGCGAAAACAAAAAAAAACATTGTAGCAGTGGTTTTTCTATTTTTTGTTATAGGGGCATTTTAGGAATTTCAACTAACCTTCCCACTTAACCAACACTCAATTCTTTATACCAAACAGATCATTTTTCCTCAACTTAAGTTCCATTCTCTACTTTACCAAACAACTCACATTTTAAATTCTCTCTTAATTTTACCTTCCTTTCCTTTCACTTCCTTTCCTTTCCTTCCTAAAATTTTCCTCGTACCAAACAGGCCCTTAAGACTTTTTAGCTAGTTGAAAATTGTATGGGAATATGCAATCATTAATTCTCTTGGTTGGAACCTCAAGGTTAGATTTATCTCATTTTACTATTTTTTTTTTAATTTTCTTCTCATAATTTCATATACATAACTAAATAAAAAGAGGTTTAAATTCAATAATTTATCTAAATTGTTAGTATGAACATAAATAAATAAATTTGAACTAAAATCCTATCTAAAGAGTTCATAAGTCATAAAAGACATACAGAAAAAATAAATAAATTTTAATTTATAAAATATTATAATAATAATTTTTATACATATTAAATTTAAACCACTCGTTTTATAATTTAGCATAATTTAAAGATAAGAGACAGGATTTTGAGAATAAATCAACAAAGATGAAAAAGGAGAGAATCCAATCTCTGTCCATGTTAGTGTGATCTAGAGAAAAATGTTTCTAAATCCCCAAAACAAGATAATACAATAAAAAAAATCTCTTGAAATTTTGAATTTATAGTGAAGTCCCATGAGACAATCATCTGCTCCATTTCTCTATTTAATCAATAGGGTTTTCATATTTGAAATATATTATAAAAAGGATAGGATATTCTTACTACCATTTTTTGTTACTACCAATATTATTATCACTTTTTCACCATTAGATCATAATCTCAATAGGAGAGAGAAATGATAAAAATAGAAAAAATTCTGATCTAACAGTAGAAAAATGGTAGTAATATTGGTAGTAAGAAAAAATGGTAGTAAGAATATCTCACCCCAATATGCCAGGACTTCACTGTACATTTAGGATTTTAAGGACTTTTTATCGTTTTTTTTTTTTTTTTGTTATTTGGGGAATTATGGCCAATTCTCTCTTGGTTTCTACTCTCTATACTCGAGCTCGAAGATTCACAAAAAGATTCCACCTTCCCTGTTCGACATTTTTGCAGGCTGAGGCATGGCGAACAACAACGGGGAAGTCAAAGACGAATTCAAGGCCTCAAGCTATGGCTCTATTTGTGGATTCGATTCCCTCCATCGGCTTCTTAAAGAAAATCCCAAGCCCCAACACTTTCAGGCAGTATTATGCTGTTTCGCTGTCAACTTGTAATTTTTTTAAAAGGTGGTTTCTGTGATGTAGATCTATTCCTAGATCATACAAGGCTTTAGCGATTTCGAAGTCTATTTCTATACAGAAAAAAAGAGGAGGAAAAAAAAAAGGAAGTTGTTGACAGGTTCATGCATTTGTTTTGAATTTGATTGGGTGTTATACTGATCAGCTTATTTTCTGCTGACATTATTGAAAAGGTCTTTAGCCTTTGTGTTTTGGTTTGGTTCTGCAAATACTATCCCACCTTTTCTTATGAGAAAAGGGTGGTAAATGGTAGTCTATTATAAGAACTTTGTGAGTGCCCGTTCGTTTAGCAGTAGAAGCTGCTTTTTGTGATTTACGGTTTCCTTAAGTGTGTGAGTGGAGTTTTATTTCCACTTGTATGAACAAACTTTTCTAAAGCCAATTCAAACTGGTACTGAGTAATCATCATCAAACTAAGACAACTATAACTTATATTGTGCCCTTAGCAAAGATCAGATCAGAACTTTAAAAAGGTAGTGCCCAGGTTTTCAATAGTTGACCTTTTTTCTTTGGGGGAGACTAAGGAAGATAAATAAATTTTTCAATCATAGAATATATGTTGTGTATTTAAGTAGGACAAATTAGTCTAAAGATAATAAATATAAATACTATAAGCCAATTTATTTATTTAGCTTCTTTAATCTTTCTTGAAAAAAAAAAAAATCAGCTGGGTTTTATATCAAGCATGGGAGTATTACTAATTTATTACTGTATCAGCGTCAGCTATTTTTCTGGGTGATTGTGTTGCTCCTATGACCATTAACAAGCAATGTCAGTGTCTGCTTTCTTCCTAAAAGATTCAGTTATATGATTGTATTACAGAACATGAGTAAAAGAGGATCCTAGTAATGCTAATAGGTTGTTGGCCAAGATTAAGTTTTTTTTCCAGTACTTATAGACCTGTTGTATTGGTTTAGTAATCCCACACAACAACCGAATTTCCTTCCTCTCTTGCATTAGTTTTGCATACTGAGGTCTTTCTCCAGCCACTGTTGGTATATTTATCTTATTTGAATGAGCTATTTCTACTCAGTTGATTGGTTATTAGATATGGGAAGAAGTAATATTAAAACATGGAGGTTGAAGTTTCAAAGTGCGATCGTATGTATAGTCAGTGGAGCATTTCTCTTTGGCATTCATTTTCCACTTGTTTTCTAGTCAATGTAGCAGTGAATATCAAGGATGTATAATAGTTGGTGGAGATTGTCACCCGTAAATTAAATTCCTTTAGCAGTCTTAAGCAATATATATGATGTTGCTTGTTTACATTTGAAATCTATTGAACTGCAGAATGATTTTTGTCATTCCTTTGATCATTAACTTACTTCATTAATTTCTCATATATAGATATATTGTCTTTCTGATGGTGTATTAGAGTAATATTGCAGGAAGTTCGCCGCATCCTTCATGGGCTTAATTGTGGAAAAGCACTTAATAGTTAATTCTATCACTCTTAGCTCTCTCTTTGGAACATGGATTTGACCTCCAAATATGAAATATGAATAAAACCTTATGTTTCTTTTTAAATACCTGAATTTCATATATATAGATATTGATTTGACCTCCAACTCACTATTTCTTTTTGTTTTCTTCTTCTGATGTTAAATGTATTTTTTTCCTAATGAGCGTTTAGTTTTTTACAACTCAATATCACATGATTGGATCTTTCAAAGAAAATTTTAGAGATGTCATTTTTCTTTTGTTGATAACTTGGGTACCAATAAATATATATAAAGTATACTTAAGCCTAGTCCTTTTATACTCTACTTCTGCTGATCTTATTGATTTCTTTCAGGCTTTCTCATTTCATGCTGACAAAGAACAATTGAGAGAACCTAGAATAGTTAGGGTTGGTCTGATTCAGAACTCTATTTCCCTTCCCACAAATGCTTCATTTTTGGATCAAAAGAGGGCTATCTTTGAAAAGCTGAGACCAATTATTGATGCGGCTGGCGCTTCAGGAGTCAACATATTATGCTTGCAAGTAGGTTAATATATGTGAGCATGAACATTTACCAATTGATTTCTCCATGACATATGAACAGTCTTCAATGGTTTAATATACCTTTGCTGCAGGAAAAATGGATGATGCCTTTTGCATTCTGTACTTGAGAGAAGACGTGGTGTGAATTTGCTGAATTGGTTGATGGAGAATCAACGCAGTTTCTTAAAAGTTTTGCAGTAAAATATAACATGGTCATTATAAGTCCAATCCTTGAGAGGGATATTAATCATGAAGAGGTTATCTGGAATCTGTTGTTATTGGAAATCATGGAAATAGAATTAGGAAGCATTGTAAGGTAATTTACATAAGCTTCTTGCCTTTATTTGTGCAAAATATTAGGGTTAAGTTGTAAATTTATCCCAGAAGTTTTTATTGAATAGCAATGTTACCTTGAGAGTTTTTTTAGGTTTAATGTTATTCCGTAAGTTTTAAAATGGAGCAATGTTGCCTCTTATTATTAAAAAGTTAACAGCCAACGTCATTTTTTTAACAGTCAACATTAATTTTTCAATGGTATAGGACAAGAAACTTTTGGATCAAATTTGCACATTAACTCAAAATATTATGAGTTCCTGACTTTCAAAAACGGATAAATGTGCGGCATTGGGCAGAACCATATACCAAGAGTTGGTGACTTCTATGAGAGCACATATTATATGGAAGGAAATACTGGTCACCTAGTATTTGAAACAGCATATGGGAAGATCGCTATTAATATAAGTTATGGTAGGCACCATCCTTTAAATTGGTTAGCCTTTGGCTTGAATGATGCAGAGATTGTTTTCAACCCTTCTGCAACTGTTGGTGAACTCAGTGACTGTGATTCTATGTGGCCAATAGAGGTTAGTTTCTTCGTATTCATAATTCAATGTCAGAAAAAGGTTAAACTCTAAACAAAATCGATTCTGTTGTGCATATAGATCATTTTTTTGGTTAAGTTGGGCATTATTTTGATGGTTTGTACTTTAGACCAATGATTTAATGCTGGTACTGTACTTTTATACTTGGAATCAAATTGGTTTTAATCTGTATTATGCTTTAAGTATGAGAAATGTAATATCCTAAAAAAAAAAAATTCTACTTAGGATAAGTATCATAATTTAGTAAATAATATCTATTGAAAATAAGTGAATATGAGGTCTCAAACACCTTGTATTAAATTTACCTTATTATTAGGACAATTTCTCCTAAGATTAAGCAATGTGCGAAAAGGGCCCTAAAACATTAGATAATTTACAAATAGGTCCCTGAAATATTTGTGGGTCATAAAATACCCTGAGAAAATTATGATAAAATCCTAAGAGGCAACTAAATATTTATTAAAAATTAGAAAGTATGTTGTCTCTAATTTAGGTAATTTATGAGATTATTTTCCTTGGGAAATAATGAGGCAAAATTAAATATCATTTTGGGGAACATAAATTGCCCCATGGTTTTTAATATTTTGCATAATGCATAAATTATCAATTTCAGTAAAATAGTTGTGAGAAAATAATTAATCCTAATTAAGAAAATTGTCAATAATTAGTAGGTGATTAAATAAGTAATTAATTGTTGATTGTTTAAACATGAATAAAAGGGGATATCCAAAGTTAATTATATGAAACTCCTAATTTGATATTAATGACCAATGAATAGTCAAGGTTGGCATAAAGAGTGTTGCTAATTAATTTAGCATAATTAAGAGGTATATTAAGTGAATTACAATAAGCTTGCACTAATTGAGATTAGTTGCATAATTCTTCAAGATGATTAGAGACAAATTAAAAGAGGACTCATTATATTTAAAAATAATTAAGCCAAAAAGAATGAAATAATATCTCAAGAAATTAAGTCTAAATTTTCATATAATTGAGTTAGCTAATGGCAAAATATAATTAAGGAGCATATAAACACTTGATTAACATGATAATTAAGAATTAGTGTTGAAAAGTTAACAATGACACCTAAGCCTTGATTATGTCATCAAAATGACATCACAAGAGCACATGTGTATGTTGTGAGTGTGTGTGTGCCTAAGTGTTGTGCATGTGTGTGTGTGTAGTGGAGGAAAGAGAAAAGATGAATCTAGAAAAGGGGGGAGGTGGCATTTTTGTAGGAGGTGTAAGGGCTAGATTTAAACTTCCTAGTTAAGTTTAATCTAAGGGTTAAAATAGAATGAAAGTTGCTAAGAAGTTAACCAAGGATTGCCTATAAATAGAGAGCTCTCCTCTCTTCATTCTTTACACCAAACTCATACCAAAGATTGGAGAGTTTAAGAGGAGAGTGAAGCAAGAAGGAGGAAGGAGTTCAAGAGTCTTCAAGAGGTAAGTTCTAGCATTTAAATTTCTAGTCTTTAGTTTTTATAAGTTCTTAGTATAAATGTTAATTTAATCTAGAAAATTAGAGAATGAATTTCTATACTTGTTTTTAGGCCTCATTGCATTGAAAAATGCCTGAAGAGGTAAAAACATGATAGGAAATAATGTTTGAGAGTCCTTAGATTAAATTCGTAAGAGTTGCAAAATTTTCGGTTCTTAAGTCCTTAGCATGCAACAAAAAAGATGCTATGATTTTATGAAGCAAATGAAGTTATAAAATCATGAAATTTTCCAGAAATAAAGTAGACATGTAGGACTTTCCAAATATATAAAATATGTAACATTTTGATCTCTGGTCAAGGAGATATGAATTTTTGAAGTTAAGTCATTTTTGCTGGAATAAAATCTGGGCAACGTTGAGAAAATTTAAAACTGGGAATGATTCATGATGTTCTAGGTTCTGGGAATATTTTTCCTTGAAAATAGACATGCCAAGGGTCATGAGGAATTTTACAGCACCTCAAAATGATTTTTCTAGAATTAGTTATGATTTTTCAAAGTTACCGAAAAATCTGTCCAGAAAATACTGCACTGCGTTTTTGAATAAATGTAAGGGCAGAATTGTAAATAATAAATCCACCAGGGGTAAAATGGTCTTATATAGCCAAAATATCTCTTGAAATAATATTTTTGAATTAATAGAGATGATATTACCCTTATAGGATATCTGTGATCGCTTTCTGTCGAAACGTACCGAAAGTCATCAACGAAGGTGATGCTACCAAAATTTAATTAAGCACCGCAAGTGTACGGGTCATGAAAATAGCAAGTGGTAAATCAAGGTCATCCCACAGGGACTCAATTCAGGTAGTGATTATGTGTCAAATTTTCCTTTTTTCGTTTAAGTTGAATAGAATTGTTTTCAATGAATAGAAAGAAATGCAAATGGGATAAGAAAATAAATATCGACAAAGACTTTCAGGAGAGCAAATTCAATATCAAACGGACAACCTAGAATCACTAATCCCTTGTTTATTTATTAGATTTTATTCCCACGAAATTAATTTTAACTTAATTTAATCAGCTAATCTAGAGTATTAATATTTACAAATGCCTTCCGGTCCATTTATATACCTATCTCAATTAATTATGCAATGCCTTACACAACTAATTAAGATGCAATCCAACTCGGGCTCACTCTAATTTGATTATGTGGAGCTTCTAGGTATATGTCTATCCTAGACGCAAATTAAATTAAAAATCTAATTCCACATTATTTAATCTCAAGGTCAATTTAAAATTTCCTTTGCCAAGTTCAATCCTAAATCCCCAAAACATGCTCAATGGTGGCCAATCACTAAACAATAACAATCAAACAAGATTAAATAATTAATGATAATAAACTCTAAAATCCAAACAAGTTCATAGGTCCTTTAGGTTGCAAAGAAAATTAGTCACGCATGGTTAAAATAGAATCCAGAACAACGGTTCAGACACAAGAAAAAGAATGATACAATTGAAACACTGACTAAATCACGCCTCCCCTCTGGATCAATCACGAAGAAGCTAGTGAGGAGTTGCTTGAACAAACAGCTGCTACCTCTGGATAAATCTCGTCTCTGCTGCTCTCTAAGTCTGCCGTCACGTCTTCTCTCTTCTGCGTCCTTCCCGTCGCGCGAGTACTCTGCGTTTTCCTTCTTTTTATTCTGCCGTCAGCGTCTTCGTGTGCTCTCCCCCTTTGGCCATCACATGTGTTCTCCTTTTATAGACATCATGTAGGTTTTTCTTTTTCTTGAATTGCTATGGGCCCACGCCTTTAATCCTGATCCATGATATCTCATTCTTTATTATTCCTTTCAAAAGGTATATTGTAGCTTTTTTTGATTTTTGGCTTCTTATGCGTATCTCCAGCAACAATACAATCAATTTCATAAATCCTTTCCTTGCGTGGACCCTACGTCTTCAATCTTCCACAATAACATCCTGATAAATAATTGCTGCCATAGATCCTTACTTCATGATACTTTTTCATCATTTTCTTTTAATAAATTATCCACTGCAAAATAAAATAACATAGGATATGAAATAGATTTTATATTAACATATGTTTTTATCATATAATTAAATAAAAGATAGAAAAATATAAAATATAATTAAATAAGTATAAATTAATAATAAATTCAATCTATAATATCTCAAAATCTATACTTATTTAATTATAAAATATATAATTATCAAATTCCCCCACACTTAAACATTTGCTTGTCCTCGAGCAAAAGAAAGAGAATTCATTATCTAGATAAGAACAACATTGTTTATGAAATCCCTAAACAAAGAGCAGTACATCACCACACTTAGATCACATTATCAAGTTTTACTTAAGTTAATGTCTTATAGGAATGGGTCACTAAGCCAATAGTCTTAAACAATCATAATAATCTCTTAACATCCCATGATCAAAGGATCGGCAAGTAACAAGTTCAACAATACGATTAGTAAATTAATATTATGCTACCCAATTTCTCCAGAAAAATTCAAATGCCCCCCACTAAACCAAGCTTTTCAATTAATTTCATAGGGATCCTCGGGTAATAACTCAATTCTTTTTTTTTTATTCTTTTTTTTTTAAGTTTACTTGAGCCGTTATAGGTCCCCTTTTGACACGACCCTGCACATAGGTGATGCAGTACCGGTTACTCAGTTACTCCAACAGGCACCTCAAGCGGCTTTTAGCCCAACTCATAACCCTCTTTGACTTTACCGTTTGACGCGACCCTGCACATGGGTGATGCAGCACTGGTTACTAAGTTCGGTCTAGAGAAGTCATTGGAGTTGTTTTTCTTCTTTTTTTTTCAGCTTTTGCTTTTTTTTTCTTTTTTTTTCTTTTTTTTGAGTCATTCCCCTAAACAAAAGTTTTGCTTAGCTAATGAAAGTCATCATCTCATCTCCTAAAGAAATCATGTAGCAAAATATTCAAAAACTAATAATTTGTTGATCGTATTACAAACTAATCCTTATTCTCATAGTTCATCTCAAGATTGCTACAACAATTCAAGGCTTAGAGGCTTAATTGAAACATTCTTCTCTTTTCTTTATTGTTTTACTTGATAATATTCTCTAAGATGGGGGATGCTCAAAGTTAAGGTCAATCTTAAACAATAAAAAAAAATTCAAAAGAATTCTTTTCAATTGAATAAGGACAAGCACCATCAAAGAAATCATATCCCTCCCCCACACTTAAATCAAACATTGTCCTCAATGTTGCAAAAAATTAATAGAGGAAAAGGAACTAGTACTCCCCTGGTTTAAGTTTTTAACTTTGATGTGGAGTGCTTCATCTGGTACCATCCATGATGTTTCAAATTTTGAGAGAAGAAAGAGTGCCCGAGCAAGACTTGGCAACCACAAGAGGAGTCATCATCTTTAAACCTAGAAAAATGAACAAAGAAAAGAAAAAAAAGAAAAAAAATAATAATAAAAATTGCAAACAAACCATTGGGTTGCCTCCCAAGAAGCGCTTGGTTTATAGTCTTCAGCCTGACTACGTCAGAATGTCAAGGAGGTTGAGACAAGCAGTGCCATTGTTTCCCAGAAAAGGATGTAGAAGTCTTCGAAATTTGTTCACTGTGCCCATAAGCATTCTCCACGCTATTCTGCTCAATAAAGGGCTCTTTTATGGCAATTGAATCCAATTCAGTTTGATTGAAGTCATTTGTCGCAACCCTTGCACATTGTTTGAATTCATTTTGAGACTCTGTTGCTTTATCCCTCTTAAACTTAACTTGCTCATCACCCAGTCGTAAAATTATCTCCCCCTGCTTTATCCCTCTTAAACTTAACTTGCTCATCACCCAGTCGTAAAATTATCTCCCCCTGTTCGACATCTACCAATGCTCTCGCAATAGCCAGGAATGGTCTCCCAACAATTAGTGGAATCTCTTGATCCTCTTCCATGTCAAGAACAATGAAGTCAGCAGGATAGATAAAAGAGCCAACTTTCACCAATATATCCTTAATGATGCCATATGGATAAGAGAGATTTTGATCAGCTAGCTTGAGAGTAATAGTTGTAGGACTAGCTACCCCTAGTTGAAACTTCTTAAAAAGAGATAGAGGCATAAGATTTATAGAAGACCCCAAATCACACAATGCACAACCTTCAAATTGGTCACCAACTACATGGAATAGTTGTAGGACTATCTACCCCTAGTTGAGGTATTGTAATACCCTAATTTTTATAATACATTTAAATATATATTTAGACAAATAATACCTATTAAAAATAGGTGAATATGAGGTCTCAAACACCTTATATTGAATTTATTAGGACAATGTCTCCTAAGAATAAATAATTTACAAATAGGTCCCTGAAATATTTATGGGTTATAAACTACCCTGAAAATATTATAAAGAGACAAATAAATATTTATTTGAAATAGGGAAGAATATTGTCCCTAATTTAGGTAATTTATTAAATTATTACCTTGGAAAAATTAAAGGAGAAAAATCAAAAAGTATTAGGGGACCATATTGGACCCCATGATTTTTAATATTTTGCATAATGCATAAATTATCAATTTCAATAAAATAGTTGTGAGAAAATAATTAATCTTAATTAAGAAAATTGTCAACAATTAGTAAGTGATTAAATAAGTAATTAATTGTTGATTGTTTAAACATGAATAAAAGGGAATATCCAAAGTTAATTATATGAAACCCCTAATTTGATATTAATGACTAATGGGGGGTCAAGGTTGGCATAAAGAGTGTTGCTAATTAATTTAGCATAATTAAGAAGTATATTAAGTAAATTACAAATATCCTTAATAGAATAAGCTTGCACTAATTGAGATTAGTTGCACAATTCTTCAAGATGATTAAAGACAAACTAAAAGAGGGCTAATTATATTTAAAAATAATTAAGCCAAAGAGAATGAAATAATATCTTAAGTAATTAAGTCTAAATCTTCATATAATTGAGTTAGCTAATGGCAAAATATAATTAAGGAGCATGTAAACACTTGATAATTAAGAATTAGTGTTGAAAAGTCAACAATGACACCTAAGCCTTGATTATGTCATCAAGATGACATCACAAGAACACATGTGTATGTTGTGAGTGTGTGTGTGCCTAAGTGTTGTATATGTGTGTGTGTGTAGTGGAGGAAAGAGAAAAGATGAATCTAGAAAAGGGGGGAGGTGGCATTTTTTTGTAAGAGGTGTAAGGTCAAGATTTAAGCTTCCTAGTTAAGTTAAATCTAATGGTTAGAATGGAATTAAAGTTGCTAGATAGTTAACTCATGGTTGGCTATAAATAGGAGGCTTCATGCTTCATTTTTCTTCACACCAAACTCATACCAAAGATTGGAGGGTTTAAGAGGAGAGTCAAGCAAGAAGGAGAAAGGAGTTCAAGAGTCTTCAAGAGGTAAGCTCTAATTCTTAAGTTCTAGTCTTTAGTTTTTATAAGTTCTTAGTATAAATGTTAGTTTAATCTAGAAAATTAGAGAATAAATTCCTATACTTGTTTTTAGGCCTCATTGCATTGAAAAATGCCTGAAGAGGTAAAAACATAGTAGGGAATAATTTTTGGGAAGCAATGGATTAATGTTGTGAAAGTTGAAGAATTTTCGGTTCTTAAATCTTAGACAGGCAGCGAAAAAAATGCTATAATTTTATGTAACAAATGAAGTTATAAAATCATGAAATTTTCTAGAAATAAAGTAGACATGTAGGGCTTTCCAAACATATAAAATATGCAACATTTTGATCTCTGGTCAAGGAGATATGAATTTTTGAAGTTAAGCCATTTTTACTGAAATAAAATCTGGGCAACGTTGAGAAACGTAAAAATTGGTAATGACTCACTAATTCTGGGTGAAAATGAATATTTTTCCTCAAAAATAGACATCCTAAAGGTTCTGGGGAATTTTACGGATCCTCATTTTGATTTTTGTAGAATTAGTTATGATTTTTCAAAGTTACCGAAAAATCTGCCCACAAAACTCTGCACTACGTTTTTAAATAAATGTAAGGGCAAAGTTGTAAATAACAAATCCACCAAGGGTAGCTGGGTAAATAGAGGTGGAAGTATATCTTAGGTTATTATTCTAAGTGATATGGTGATATATTAGGATATCCGGGAGGTCCAGGACCGGATCCAAAGGTCGGACATTTGACATTTACCCGGTGAAAGGTACGAACGCGTACTGTAACTCTAACTCTTATGCTGCTTGTATGCTCTATATGTGATGTGATGATTCATATAGTCGTGGACAAGACTGGGTCTTGGGTCATGCACCGTGATTAAGACTCTGTCTTAAGTCACTGTTTATACATTCAGCTATTATGTGAAAACGGGTTACAGTCTTGGTAATGCCGTATGGATGTTTTCCTAGCGTTGAGGACACGCTCCGGGGCTTGGCACTGGTTTATGTGCAAACTATGTGGACCTTACATGGGCTGTGTGCTATGTAGAGGAATTGTTGTGATATGAACTATGACATGTGCTGTGTGCTATGTATAGTTATATATTGAATTGTAAATGAATATCTATCATGCATACTGTTATACTTGAGCATAAGGTTAACTGTTACCTGAGGTCCAATGGGCATTGGACCTCAGTCTTAATGACTAGTACAGGGAAGAAACCAGGATAGAGAAGATGCCAGTGGATAGAGCCGTGAAGAGGCAGCGGTCGAAGACGAAGGTCGGTAGAAGTTATTAGGATTTAGTTTCTGGCAAGAATCTAATAAAGTTATTTCAAACCATTTGGTGATTAAACTAAGGAAGGGTTCATTGGTGGGTTGTCACAAGTCGCCATAGAGTTGGTGAGACTCCCATTAGATTCAACACCAACCTGGCCAAATTGTTTGAATAACTGATGTTAGGTTCCAAGCCATAGGTCTAGTTTAAAACTTTCTTTATCAGAGAATTGTATTTAATCTCTGTAAGATGTATCACATGAATATTCCTTCAGGATATTTAATATATCAGCTTATGTCGGGACATCATCATATGTCTGGGCATTCTATATCAGATACTCACTGTCCGAATCTTAGCGCACGCTATCCATTTCCGCAGTACTCTAAGCTGTAACATCTCAAACTCTGTTGATTTTCCTAAAACTAAGTGTCGACTGACACGATTTTCGAACCTGGAATTTGGGATGTTACAAATACATCCACAAAAATGAATGTATATTCATTCAGAAAATAGATTAAAAAAAATACTTGTACATAATGAATAATAAGATGCACAACTCACAATCATTTTCTTAAAATTATATCCTTTTTGTCTAATCATAAGTCTTAGATGCAAAGCGGTGGCATTGGTGAAAAGTTCAAATAATAAATACTATCTCCATTTTAAAAAGATTTTATCAAATTTTATTTTTATATTATACGCTTATTTACTCTAATAACAACAAAACAAAATGCAAAGGTAAATGAAATAGGCAAAAAAAGCTTTAATTTTTACTTGGTCATGGTGGAGAGCGAGAATATGTAACTTTTTTTTTTTTGATTAAATTTTTATATAACTACCCATTTTCAAAAAGTATCCTTAAGTGAACATTTAATTATAAATTAACCAAGAAAAGATAAGACATCAATCGTTGAAGTTTCAAGCTTTATAAGGCGTGTTTCAGAATAAGTGCCATTTTCATATTTCAAGAAGAAAGTAAATGATTTGTTTTCTTTTCAACTCATTAAACTTATTAGTCGTTAAACAATATTTATTTAAAGAGCACTTGCCATATAGGCACATGACATGTTAGACTTTTAAAACATCAAATTGTCCTCAAAACAAGTTGATGCAACAAAAGAGAAAGAAAATTACATTAGTGATGAGAAAAAGCTTTGATTCTAACAATGATCGATATGTGATCACATGTACCAAGGACCATATATTCATTATCATCGTATTGTGTGGATCATAGAGTAACCCCATAAAGCACGTTAGTAATAAGAAGAATCTTTGTCACTTTAGGAACTACATTTTCATCTTTGTTGCATTATTTCATTTATGGTCACTCTCGTAGGCCCATACATAGAGAGAGTACTTCCAAGACAACGTTAATAGTGGGAAGAAACTTGCGTGAATATACATGTTGTCGTTACCCTTTACATCCATATTCAAAGCATTGATTCATTCAAATTTTGTAGGTCCACTTACAAGTCAAGCACGTCATGTACCGATAAGCAAATCAATTGAAGTCTGAAGACTTTTGATAGATATTTTTCACTCTAGTTGTCGTGAAACAAGCTGTAGTTGGACTTACTGCATTTGAGAAGAAAAATCGGGCTGAAGAGTTTTTAGCGGAGAATAATCAAATACTCCTCAGATCCTAAATAGGACATTTCTAATCTATTTCACTGGAAAAAAAAACCCTTAAACTTTATTAACTTTATCTATAAATTTAACAATTTTGTAGATTTATCCTTATTTAATATACATTATAGTAACCGTACAAGTATAAAGTCTACACAAGAATAAATGAAAGGTAAAGTTGTACTTTCATATGAAAAATATAATAATGTAACTCATAAATAAGACTATAAAAGATATTTTCTCTCTATCTTATAAATAGAACTTGATGAGTATATTTTTGGGTCTTATTTATTTGCATGTTAACAAAGACTATCAACATTAGGAGGGACACACATCATAAGGGTGCTAATATTTTTTATTTTTTCCATAATTTGAGGAAGAAAAATATCATACTATGACATTCAAATACTAAATGCGTCTTTTGGTCTTATGGTTGTGGTTTATAAGTTTGTTATTGATAATTGGAGTTGTTTCTACCAACACCATTACCTCCATCCAATATTGTTATTGCCATTAAATAACTTTTACAGTTTTACTGTCATACCTCCTTGGTATTATGACATTCATCAGAGTATTAATACACAACTCAATGAACATAACAGTTCTAACATAGTATTGCTAATATTAAAATCTAATTACATAAATGAAATCCCCACAGGGTTTATATAACTATTTATAGAGTTCCAAAATAGTTTAATACAAAATATAGATAACCATCAACAACTCTTGGTCTGACTCAATATCATCATTTATCAGTATCTATCACCTTGCCTTTCGAGCTATGTCCACTATGCTTTTCACGCCCTGAACCTTTGTGTGCGTTTAAGATTTCATAGGTAGTAATAGGGGCTAGAATCTCAAAGAATTTCAAAGTAACATATTAATCTCAGAAATAGAGTATATATAGTATATGAAAGTTAATCAAGATAAACAATACACATAATGCAGACCACATATAGTCAAACCAGCATATACATATCACATAATTGTAGCGCTGGGTATAATGAGTTAGCATATACCGAGAGCCCTATTTGGAATCCACCAGCATTCTTAACCCAACTAAAAACAATTGACTGGGAACTACCAAAAGTCCTTTTGTACTTCGAGTTCTTAATCTACAGTGCCCAAGTCACCTGAATGCAACTAGGTTAGCCACCTAAGGACTACCTGTCCAATAGGCCCTATATCTAGTTTTAACCACCAGGAAAATACTCCATGATCAGCCCTTCTACTTAATCGAGTCACAAGTGGTGTTGGTTTCACATGGGGCGGGACATTCACAATATGATTTAAACAAACATACATAGTTATACAGAGTATATGAGATTAGAGTTACTACATGGATGTCTTACCAACTCCGTATCCTCACTAGAGTTCTTCTTGCTCTGCTTATCTTTTGGGCCAAGATAACTATCAAATCCTATATATATGGAGATGGGTCATTACCCATTTAATCTTAATAACAATATTAAGATTACATTTTACTAGACCCGCTCATAGAGCTTATCCTTTTTATTTTCATAAGTTGCCTATCAGACATTATGTATTTTGTATTCTGACCACACTTAGCTATCTAGCCCTTCAAGTTTTACTTAAAATTTTCCAATTTAAGGTTAGCTGCTAGTTGCTCAAAACATGATTATTTCTAGACTTTACATAAATTCAGCTTTCAATTTCTCTAGGAAGTTGGAAAAATCATATCTTGGTCTAGAAAACTCCAAATCAAGTGGTTCTAGTTCCTAATTAAAGCTCTGTAAGTCTATTTTAGAGCAAAAATAATCACAAGATTCATTTATAGCTCTATCATTCTTAAAATTTTGAAATGTATATACAACTTGAATCTAGACATATGATTTTCCATCATTTCATGACCAAAATTTAACAAATCATAACTAATTGTACAAATTTCCAAATGAGGTGGTTACAAAGCCTATGTGATTATTGTTAAGTTCATTTTCAAGAAAAAATACTTACAGCAGTCATTCCCACACATATAAATCCAAAATCAACAATCATCACATATTGTCCTCAATTGTATTCCAAATTCATAGGTCAGTTTCAAAAATTCATATCTCTCTGAATACAGATCAAAATTAGGTGTATGACCTATCAAAGTAAATCTTATTATGTCCAATTTAATTTTGAAAAATTTCATGGCAATTGGACACCATTTACCTAGACAAAACTCTACTCGAAAATGGACATAATTCTTGGAAACACAGAAATTGTCCTTTTTTTTAATCAAATTTTGAAAAATCATAACTCTATTTTTACACATCCAATTAATGTGTTATTGGGCTTATTTTAAAGATTACGGGATCTTCTAGGTTCTAACCAAATTTCATAGAAAAACATGGTCATTTGCTTGGTCAAAATTGAGCCCGAAAATACTAACACAATTCTGGAAATAAAAATTTTACAATGTTCATTATCTAACTTTGAAAAATCATAACTACCTTTTTACACGTCCAATTAATGTGTTCTTGGACTCACTTTAAATCTTAGGATGTGTACTGTATTTGACCTAGTTTCACAGAAAAATTTAAACATTTTCCTCTGAAACAGACATGCAAAGTTTCTTTGTTTTCAATAAAAAAAAAAAAAAAAAAAAACAAAGTTGAACTTGCAGAAGCTAAACCATGTGATCTTAAGCTTCAAACTCGGAAACCCAATGTGCAGACATGCAGTAGCTAGATGGGAAGAGATTCAGAGACTCACCTTGGTCGATACTCAAGCATGCATGCAATGTTTAGTCCTTTATCTGTCTTTAACATCTCTGCCTCTATCTTTCTGTCTCATGTCTATTCTCAGATTCTCAGTCTCTCTTTCGTTCTCTACGTCACAACTATCGTTTATATAATACTTACATAGGTGGCTATTATATAGGTACATACACACACACAGAGAGAGATAAGTTGCTGCACAAAAGAAAGGAAAACCTAAGCTTACTACTGCATGTATATATATAAGTTTGTCACTGCCTGTGAAAGGAAAAGGGAAGTTATGTTTATATATATGTGTGTGTGTGTGTGTGTACGTGTTTGTTGTCATGAACATGGGAATGTTTATATAACAAAATCTTGCTTGCTATGTATACATATAAAAGTATGGCATTTGCGTGTGTGTGTGTGTTTATATAGTTGATCATAGGAGAAAAAGGAAGATTTGTATCTATTTCACACACACACACACACACACACACACACACACACACACACACACACACACACGTGCTGTTAATATTTATAAGCATACATGTAAATTGCTAATACATATGTTTATATAGAAAGATGTGTGTGTGTCACAACAAATCATATTTTATTTGGTTAGTATTTATTTAACTCAAGATTTCTAGTTCCATACACATATATGTTGAGACATATTTTACATAGTATTGGTATGTATAAAGCTCTTAATTTAAAGTGTTAGGATAGCTTCTGAGAGTTTCAAATAATTGTATATAAATAATAATAATTAGTAAAATAATAATAATAATGATAATGATGATAATAATAATAAAATAGATAGATATTATTATTATTCTTAAGAAAAGGAATAAGTAATAAAATAGATAAATAAATAATAATAAATTATTTATTAAAAAGGGTATTATTACTAAGGGAATTTTAGGGACTAATAACCACTTTTAATCCTCTAAAAGTAATTTGCGTAGTTAGTTACTTTGTGACGCAAGTAGTGACTAATGGCAATAATAAACGTTTATATGCATATCTTGACACCTCTACTAATTCTAGCACCTTCAGACAAATTAAGAATTCAAGTTTGAGGTGGGTAACTGTTATCTTATTAGCCTGTATGTATGTATTCATGTATGACTGATCATATTTGCTAGATGATTTACATGTTTATTTCCTAGCTATGGATTTTGGGGCTGCGTATCGCATAGGTCTACGGTCCTTGGTTGATAATTGCGGTCACGACACGACTTGTTTACTATAAATTATTCTATACTTATCATGTGTTATATTATCATTTATATTTCATACATGCATATAAAATGAATTGTTCCCCTAGGGTTCAATTCATTTAAACTCCAGATCGCATAAAAGAAATAAGTAGTAGATCGGGATCTAGAGGAAAGATGCAGCTATAAGGGTTATAGCATAAGGGACTTTTATGATAGTATAAGTAATGGACTGTACTATTTCATTTATCATTTGTCTATTTTTAGATTATTGTATTAAGATACCCCTATGGGATAGATATCGCTCACAAAAATTTATCCTTATGTTTTCCAACTAAGTTAAATTAAGCAAGTTTTATTTCGTAATTAAGTCGTCCAAATGATTTTGATGCTTGTGCGCTATAACTCTGATAAATAAAGGCACATTTAGGACGGGTGTCACAATAAATACCATCACCCCTCTTAAATATAAGAGTTAGTTGAAGTTAATTGTAATATTGAAAGACTTAAGGTGCCAAAAGCATAAGTCCCTGAAGAATTCTAGGTGTCAAAAGCATAAGTCCCTAAAAGACTCAAGATGCCAAAAAAGCATCAAATGCAAGTTTTAGAGAACCATACTCGATTAAGTTAAATAAGTCCTTGTATGATTTGAAGCAATCAGATTGCATGTGGTATAATCAACTCAATCAGTATCTATTAAAAGAATGATATAAAAATGATCTAATATGCTCATGCATCTTTATGAAAAGATCTTGAACTGAGTTTGCTATAATTGTTGTTTATGTTGATGATATTAACATCATTGGAGCTCCGGAAAAGCTCCAAAAAGGAATTAATTGTTTAAAGAAAAAATTTGAAATGAAGAACTTCATAAGAAATTATGTGTTGGATTACAGATTGAATCCTAAGAAATAGAATATTTGTATATGAGTATATCAAAAACCTAATATAAGGAAGGTCTTAGTGTTTTTACATGGATATCTCACATTTATTTTGTACCCTAATGATTGTAAGGTCTTTGCAAGTGAATAAAGACCCTTTTAGACCTCGATTAGCGAAGGTGATTATGAGCTACTTGGTCAAGAAATATCATATCTTAGTCCTATTAGAGCATTAGTGTATCTTTCTAATCATTCAATACTTATTATATCATTTGATGTTAGTTTATTAGCAAGATATAGTTTTTCACCAACACGAAGACATTGAAATGGAGTGAAGCACATTCTTCAACTACCTCAAAGGAACTATTTGCATGGGGTAATCCTACTCAAGTGTATCTAAGTATAAACAGATTGGTTATGTAGATACTAGATTTTTGTCTAATCCACATGAAGTAAATTACAAACAAACTATTTGTTTACATGTGGAGTTGCAACTTTGTCATGGGGATCTATGAAACAAACTATATAAGCCACATCATTCAACCATAGGAAAATTCTAGTGATACATGAAGCAACCCAATAATGTGTATGGTTGAGGTAAGTAATACATCACATACGAACCATTTGTTGTTTTTCTTCATGTAGAATGACCCCAACAACTCATATGAGAATAATGCTGCATGAATTGCTCAACTTAAAGAATATATCAAGGGAAATAGAACAAAACATATTTAACCAAAATTCTTCTTCACTCATGACCTTCAAAAGGATGGTGAAATAGATATACAACAAATCCGTTCAAGTGAAAATCTAGTAGATTTATTATCCAAGCCACTTCTAAGTACAATCTTTGAAAGCTTGTCCATGACATCTCTCTCTTCAGATACTTAAATATTAAACGACGTAGTTAGGAAGGGTAGCCAATACACATTGTACTCTTTTTTCTTTATTTAGGTTTTGTTCCACTAGGTTTTCTTAGAAAGGTCTTGAATGAGGCAGCATTAGACATTGCATCAACGAATAATATACTCTTTTCTTTGGTTAGGTTTTTGTCCCACTGTATTTTTTCTAAAAAGGTCTTTAATGAGTCGGCACTAGTCAGTGCATCAATAAATGATATACTCTTTTTTTGGCTAGGTTTTTGCTCCATTGGGTTTTTTCTAGTTAAAATTTTTAAGGAGGCACATTCATAATGGATATCTAAGGGAGAGTGTTATGAATATTAATTATGTAGATGTCTATTGATTCATATCCTAGTCAACATCTACTTGACTACATTTATTACTTTCTTATTGTTTATCCTATTTCCTCTCCAAGCCAATAAGATCTGCTTTTCAATTTTTATATTAATTGTGACTTTTGGTGCAAGACTCCTTAAGGCCTATAAATATAGGCGTGGTGTAAGCATTGTAACACACACAAGAAACTTAATGAAAATTGCTCCCCATTTTTTCTCTTGAATGTTATATTCTTTTATCTCTTGCTCTCTTACCCTAGATATTTTTATTTTTATAAATAATTATTATTGTGAGTTAACTTTCGACACTCTTACGTATAAAAATTAATACTCTTAGTCTCTCATTGAGAAAAATCAATAGTATAATCAATTATTAAAAAACCCAAAATTTTTTGGGTACCCTTTTTCCATACATAAGATGAAACTCTTAAAACCAAATTTTAAAAAACTGAAATAGATTTGGTTCAGTTTAGTTTCAAGGTTGGTTTTGCTCAACCCAAGTTATGGATTTAGAATTTTACATATTGAACTCCCTCTTTTTAGAATTTTAAATGGTATTTTATAAGGTTTTCTCAAAATAAAAAATTCACACTGCTAAAACATAGATTTTACTTCTATAAAAATCGTCTATTTTTTAAAAATGAAAATAAGAAATAAAGATAGTGACATTTTTGTAATTATATGGAAACTTTTGGGGTCACAATTTTAAAGGGATGTCAAAATCTGGGACTTCGGCGTCCAAACTTTGGAGAAAACGCTAAAAATAGTCTTTTCGGCATCCCCAATTAATAATTGGGGTGCCTAAAGTCCAATTTAGACATCTCCAATAAAAAATTGAATGCCGAAAGTGTAACACCCACTTTTCAATGATCAAGTACTTAACTAAAAACTAATTTTTATAGGGTCAAATTAATTTTCAAAAATATTTAGGGGTCAAAATAAATTTTTAAAATATTTTAGAGTTGATAAAATGTGGAAGTCTTATGGTCATAGAAAATACAAATAACATAACATACTCTAAGAGTACAAAAGAGCCTTTAAGACTCACTCCATAGGTGCATTCCATTACTCCCTACTAAAATAATATCCTAAAAAATAATAATAATAACCATAAGATTCAAGGATCTCAGTAACCATTGGCTTTTGAGAAATATACATACAAACCAAGATAAAAAAAAAAAAACATACGGTTTTAAGGATACAGTTCATCTCAAAATAAATATATTTATTTTACAATTCATACAAAACCTTTCACAAACATGTTCTCGACTCAGTTACCAAAACTTCCATCCAAAAAGAGTTCCAAAATATCATTATTCATTTTTCAAATATTTTTCACAAAAGATAATATAATATATATAACTGTAATGACAAAAAAAAAAAGAACGGTTGAGAATAAAAGTGGATGGTCTTGGATCGGTTAAATTAAAACAGGCCCATAACTCTGAGTTTGACACCTAATTATCATTTGCTCTAGAAGTGTGTACCAAGCCCATTTATGATGATGACTAAGGCGTAGGAATCTGTATTTTATTTGACCGAAGTTTTATTTGAGAAAACATATAAAAAGTGCCCTATTCCACCAACTTGAGCAAGATAAAGCAGGAAAAGAAAGGGGGAAAGAGCAAAAATGCATATCAAGATTGCCCCCAGGAGCGTTCAGCACCACGAAGTTTTTTCTGGACCAAAAATGCACACGAAGTTACGTTTTGGGAGCGTCCAGCACCACCTGCCGTTAGTCAATGGACGTTGACCGTTAAGTCTGACGGAAATGAACAGTAACTTCGCAGAAATTACAATTTTACCCCAGTTTTAAGCTGAAATTACCATTTTACCCCTAATTTTAAATAATGTTTTTTTAAAAAAAACAATAAAATAACCCCTCCCCGGTGGCCCCACCACCGCCGACCACCAACCCCACCGCCAGTTGCCGCCAGCCACACACCCCACCGCCGCCTCCGGCGATTTTTTTTTTTAAAAAATAAGGTTTTTTTTTAAAAAAAAAAACTAAAAATATATATATACTTATTTCATCTTTCCCTTCTACATCACAGACACGACACACACATATAAATATATATTTAGTCTTCATGCAGACACACAGACGCGCAACACCCACATATACATAAGTTTGTAAAACAAAAACTTCTCTCTCTTTTTTTTTTTTTAGGATAGCCACGGTAAACTTATGTGTATATATATATATAATCCAAAAGTTCTCTCTTTTTGCATAAACACCCGAAGGTCAAAGCAACAAAATGAAACCTGACACACCCTTAAACAATAACACATATATATCCAGTGCATTTTTCTTCTTCCTTTTAATAATTATGCAGCAAAGAAGACATGACAAACAGAAAGTAACACCCGCCAACAGAAAACATGCTTAACAGCAAAATAACGTTCTCTTTCATGTAGCAACACCCAACGGCAGAAAAATCCAGCATGCATGCTTAAGTGTCAGCAAAATGACACATACACAAACACATACATATATTTATATCAGTTCGGCAGTCCCAAGGTGGAAAACACAACGATTCAGAGGGAAGAAAAATAATACAAACAGCCCCTGCTTTTCTTTTGTTTTCGGTTTCTGTTTGTTCTTGCTTTATATCAGATTTACTTGGCTTTAATCTAAGCTATATCATGACAGCAAACGAAGGAGAAGGAAAGATGAGAATCACCTTCAGCTTTCCAAGTCCCAAAGGTGATGAACAGCCGCTGATCCTTGCTCTGTTTTGCGTCGGCCAGAACAAAGCGAAGATGAAGTTTCAGCTGGACTCTCTCGGTCTTTCCCTCACTCTAACACTCTCACTTTCTGTCCCTCTTTTCCGTCTCGGGCTCCCTCTCTTCCTTCCCTTTCTCTGTGTTTCTATTGTGACTTGGCCGAAAGGAAAATATGAGAAAGTTGGTATCTTGAATCTGTTATATAGTAACCAATGGACGGCGGCCAGCATTGGCTGGCGGCGGGGTTGGTGGCTGGCAGTAGTGAGGCCACGGGAGGGGTTATTTTATTGTTTTTTTTCAAAAAACATTATTTAAAATTAGGGGTAAAATGATAATTTCAGCTTAAAATTGGGGACAAAATGATAATTTCAGCTTAAAACTAAGGCAAAATTGTAATTTCTGTGAAGTTACTGTTCATTTTCTTTAGACTTAACGGTCAACGTCCGTTGACTAACGGCTCGTGGTGTTAGGCGCTCCCAAAACGTAACTTTGTGTGTATTTTTGGTATAGAAAAAATTTCGTGGTGCTGGCGGTCCTGGACGCTGCTACTCCTAGAGACAAACTTGATTTTTGCTCCTTCCCTCGAAAAGAAAATTCTGGAAGCTTGTGCTCCCTTTTTGCAACGTCATTCACTCATCGCTCACCTCACGTCACGGACGGCCCTACTGCTTTAATTAATGTGCCCAAGCTCGATGTTGTCCTCTTCTTCCTCCTCTCCAAATTTCAGTCGCTGCTTTCTCTATCTCTTCTCCCTCATTCCTCATCAACGGCCCCAGCAAAAAGGAGAGAAGTTTTTGGAATTTGCTCGACTATCTCTTCCTCTTTGTGCAAGCCACTGATTTCCTCTCCATCGCTGTGGTATGGGTGAGCTAGAACTCCACCTTCCTCCTCCTTTGTTGTTGCTATTTGTCATTGTGGAAGTCATCATTTTCTTCAAAATCCTCTGATTCGGTAGAAGCTACTGTGTTGGATTATTGCTGCCATGTATGTGAAGGCATATTTTCTTCTCTGATTGTTTTTATTTTTTTCCAGCAAGTTGCAATTTTTTTATATGCGGTAGAATGCTTTATTTTCCCCTTGTTCGGTATGTGTGAATTGGGAAATCTGATTGGTATGTGATTGAGTTGTACCACATTTTGATGATTAAATAAATTTATTTCAATTATAACTAGAATACATTAAGTAGATGTTGAAATTTTAAGAGGAACTTTGTTTTAGAACTTGCATAATTTTAATGCACATGAAGTGTTTGATAAAATGTTTGAAAGGAGAATTTAAAGCTAAATTTTGGAGTTGAATGGAATGTTTGGACTTTGTGAAACTTTGTTGATATTTGAATGTTACGTTATTGCTAAAGGGTGGAGTATGAGGTTGTTTTAAGTTAAAAGTGTTAAGAAATTTGATTTTGGTGGCTTTGTTATTTAACAAGGATGTTTGAAATTGCTTTGTTAGCAATGTGAGATGATGATGATAGTTTTATGACTTGATTTCACTCAGGGTGCTTGTGAAATTGTATAGAAGAGAAATTTAGCTAAATTAAGATTGTTCAAGCTTATGAGTTGATTTTACTTGGTGCATATGAAGTGTTTGGTTAAATGCTTGAGAAGGAATTCTTATGGACTTGAGAATGGAATATGTTAATGATGGTGTTGATTAAATTCGTACCTTACAGTCAATTGTTTGTTGTTCTACATTGAAATTGTTTAGGTTGGTTTACTCTTATGTTAACCTTTAGGATGCCTTTGAGGTGGTTGATTGTGCTTGCTAAGCTGAAGATAGGGGCTTTTCTTTTCTCTTTCTAAATTACAGAGATTTTGGATTTTGGTTGTGTCCATTATATTATTTTGGACTGTTAATTCAAAAAGATGAATAAGGTTTTGATATTAAGAGTGATAGTTATGTAATGGTTGATGTTTAGGAATCAAGGAGTAATAATTGTTACAAAATACGAGGAATGGAGTAAGTTATATATATTTGGGAGCATAGCATGTGAGTGAAAAGCATCCCATTATAATTTTTATATACAATATTTTACTATTTGCCATACTTTTATGTTAATTACCTTATTTATATGTATAATTTCACGAATGAAAGTTTGTCGGATTTGTTTCATTTTATTATTACTGATTATTTTATTCATTGCTATTTATTCTTCTCTAATTGCTTCATAGTATAATTTATGATTATGAACTAAAATGGTAAGGAAACTTTAGAGATATCTTTTAAAAGTTTCATGTTGAAATAGTCTTGCAATTTGAAATGTTCGTACGCAAGTTCTTGATGTTTGAAAAGGATTTTTGCGAACAAAAATGGAATCTAAAGAAAAGTATCTGAGATGATTTTTGTGAACCTTTATGTTGGGGAATTCAATTTTGAAGTATTAAATATTAGCTCTTATTCTCTTGAAAGAAGAATTCTCATTGCTCCGATAAATTAGCCCTAAGCATGCTTGGAAACGTTTTTGAAAGGACTGAATACAGAACGCTTGTTACTAACAGCAGTAATGTTAGTTCTTGGTGCACCATAGTCAACTTCGAGCTTGCTTGATATTCGTGGGATTTGTTCTCACGATTGTTATTCGTGGGTCTTGTACCTGCGCTTGTTTTATGGCCTCATGTTACGCCTGATTGGTTACTTACCCTCATGAACTGTGTCCATACTTGTTTTCGTGGCCTTGAGCTGCATTTGGTTGGTTACCCTCATGAGCTGTGTGTCCATGCTTGTTTCTCGTTCTGTTTAAGTCCTCATTTAGAATGAGTTTTTCATATCAGTTGGTACTTAATTTCATTGATGAGTTATTTGTTTACTTAGTACTTTCTTATTAATAACCTTTTATATAATGGCATCTACGTTTATCATTTTGTACTTGAAGGTTGAAATCAACGGTTATCTGTTTATTATATATTTCCATCCTATCAGATTATTTCTTTACATATTTTAGTTATTTTCATTAATGGGATGTTATTCACTAGAAAATATTTTGGTCTTAGATAATGGCTGAGCTTGTACTCTTGCTCATCATTGAGGGGCTTATGTGTGGAGTTGACGTAGAAGTGTGATCTTTGACGATCATCATTTCAATGTAAAATTTAAATTATGCACTAGATTTTGTAAAGTTTATTATAGGTGCTCCACGTAAACTATAGTTATGGTCCTTGCCTTCATTGTATGTTGCATATATGTTAGTATGGAGCAGAGCTACTAGTTGTGCAATTGTTGAATCTTGTTGTAATGCGCATATTTCTATTATGTAGAATTTACATGAGATCTTATTTGCATGGAGACTTTGTTGAAATTATTACAAATAGATATGATTTTTGCTAGGTGAAGTTTATCAAATAAATTTATATTTTAAATTGTATTATGGTTCATATATGAATCAGGAGCTTTGCTTATTAAAGGTTTAAGTGACGTGGGTTTTTACTCATATTCTAGGTCGGTCAAACCCTAACTTTTGGGGTATGACAATAATGTACAATTATTCACTGTGTAATATGCAACATGCCTCACTTGTATCACCTTCTAACCTTATATCACCTTCTAACCTTATACCGCTGACTGGAGCCATAGGCTAACACATAATCCAACAGAAACTTATCTATTTAACTGGATTGTTTTAAGCTCATCAAATCTTAAAATACACCCAGTCAAAGGCATATAGCTTAAGTTCGGACTATAGCTCTCATCTTTGAACACAACAATGAGGTGTCACTTGTCCCACAGCTCCAATGCAATATCGGCCAAAGAAAGACATGGAAGAAGGGGCCCTGACAAGTACCATACACTGTGCACCAAGTGATGACATAACCAAGCCTCATCATAAAAATTCTTCCTTACTCTAACCCATCACAAATTACCACCATTCATATGCATCAATGACAAGCCATCAAATAAAATAAATAACATTTTCATCATAACATACAAGCATGCTTGAAAAGTTTTAAAGAACGTAATCATGAGTTTTAATATATAACAATCTTGTTTGAAAAGCTTTTCATCTCAACAATATAAATTTTAGTCAAATGTATAATTCCAAATCAAGCGGTCTTCATAGGTACAATAAATCCCAAACTTTTCCCAAACAAAAAATTTATATATATATATATATATATATATATATATATATATATATATAATTGACAAATATATAAAAGAATAATCAAGGTTATCTCGCTCACATATAAGCACACAATAGTTACTCCAAAACTCTAACTAAGTTTACAAAATCATATGCATAAACACCTATTAATATATTAATTAAACTACTCTAAAATCTTAAAATTACCTTCTAAACTAATATTATACACACAAGCATTAGCTGCCATGGGTTGAGTGCGTTTCAATATGAAGTCATTGTTTGTTTATATGTGTGTGTGTGTGTTTTAGAAGGGGTGTGTGTATAAAGAGATTTAAAGATATTTTAATATTAAAACTATCAAAGTATACTATTCATGAAAAAGAAAGGATAATAACATGAAATATTAAAAATATATGTATACTTCTCATGTAACCACGTGAGGAAACGAAAAGGGGTCAGTATTGGGTAGTTTATTTTACTATCACTAGTCCAACTTTCCTTGGAGATGATGACCCGAAAAATAAAAATAGATAAATATATAGTTAATAGGACAAAAAAAGGCTCAACAGAAAATAGGAATAGGGAGAACTCATGCTATATACCACGTTTCAGAGGCTAAGATTTTCGTAGGTTGAATCGGAATCCACATTCCATACTTTTTTTTAGGGGGTGTTTGTTTCAACTGGGTAATTTATGATTACTGAGGAATCATGATTACTAGTAATTACTGGGTAAAATAAGATTACTAGTAATTATAAAAAAGTTCTTTGGTAAGTTAAAATATTACTGGGTAATTTGAGTCAAAATTACTGAATTTATGTTCATTTCCCTAGTAATCGATGAATACCACCTTTTTGGGGGGGAATCCTATTTGCCAAATTTACACAGAGATATTACTGAGTAATCTCAAATTACTCGGTAATTTTTGTCAATGTACTCTGCTAAATGAGGTATTCATAGATTACCTGATGATGTTTCCCAGGTAATCTTTGGATTACCCCAAAACTGTAATACCCTAAAAATCCTACTTAGGATAAGTATCATAATTTAGTAAATGATACCTATTGAAAATAGGTGAATTTTATGGTCTCAAAACTAGTAGAATAATTACCTTATTTTCTAAGGTGATTTCTCATGAAATTAGGAGGAATAAAGAGCTAGAAATTTCTAAGTGAAGTTAAGGGTTATAAAACACTATGAATATTGTGAGCAATCATAAGAGGCAACTAAATATTCCTTAAAATAGGAGAATATGTTGTCTCTAAATTTTTAACTGATTTATCATCATATTTAGGAAAATTTTCTTTGGATTCTAATAAATCCAAAATTCAATTTCCTAAATCTTATTAAGGATCATAAAATATAATCATTTAAAATCATCGGAGGATGGTAAAATCAATTAGAGGAAATTAGTAACGATTATTGGGCAATTGAAATTGCAATAATTGAGATATCTTATTAATTTTTGAAATTAGTTAATAATTAATTTATAAAGGTCATAATTAAGGATCAAATGATATTTAGAAGCTGAGATTAAATTAAAAACTTGTCAAATTTTGGTAATTAAGCTTAGTAACCCCTAAAACACTATACTATCAATAGTAACCAAGGATTTATCTAATTCTTCCTTTCACTAATAAAAATGGCGAAAATTACCAATTTAAGGATGAAGAAATTGTATTAACCTTTAATCCTAAATCTTTGTGAAATTACTTGGACCAATAAAAGGTTTTTCTTCTTAAGGTGTGAGAGCAAATAAAATGTAAATTGATAATTAAAATTAGGGGGAGGGGGACGAAATTGCTAGGGAAACAAGAAGGGAAATTATTAATAATACAAACACATAAGTCAATTGCTTGTAGGAGAAGATAAAGAAACTTGGGAAGCAAGTAATTGTTAATCAAATGCAAATCAAGGAGAATTCTTAGAAATTAAATCATATATTGAAATATTGGAACTAAGTATTACATATAAATACATATTTAGAATCAGTGAATTAAGAGCTTCAACTTGGCTATTCCCGAAGTTATTTTCGATTACTTTTAAGATTCATACCTAAGTGTTTGCTTCCACCAAAAGTGAAATTGGATTTTGAATTAAAACACCAACTTAGACCCAACTAAATTAGCATTTAGGAGTAATTAAGGTAACTTGGGGAGGAAGCAAGGGAACTTGTTGAAGAAGGAAGGAGGAGGACGAATTGGAGGAGGTGTAGGGGTGGGATTTATGCCTCTTCATCAAGTAAAGACCAATGGACAAGATCAATTCAAGTTGCTTGGAGGCTACTCATGTTTTTGGCTATAAATAGAGGCTTAAGGCAACACAAACTCCTCACCAATTTCTCAAGCTACAACCGAAATTTAGAGTGTGTGGGAGAGATTGAAAGAGCTTCAAGAAGTAGGAAGCAAGGTTCTTCAAGAGGTAAGAGAGTTTTTGGTTCATAAGTTCAAGTTCTTAGTTATGAAGTAGAAATGCTAGAAATGTTGTTTTAATCTTCAATTTTCCAAATATAGTTTTATTTTCATGTTTTTAAGGGTTCCACTGTCTTTATTTCGAAAATTTGATGAAGAAGAAGTTATAGCAAAATTTTTGGAAGATTATGATCAAAATAGCAAAGCTCTGGTGAAATCTTATCGATTAGCGATTCCTGGAGTCAGAGGTAAAAACGCCAGTATTTTATGAAGAAGATAATGTTCGAAAATTCTGAGAAACTTTATGGTGAAAGTAGACATCTAGGGCTTTCTAAATCTATAAAGAGTGTGTGATTTGAAGCTCTGTGCAAAAAGATAAAAATCTCAGAAGTTAGGTTATGTTTTCTGTGTGAAATTCTGGGCAGCAGTTTGAAATGATTAAACTGGGAATTTTCCATGAGTTATGGGTAAGTTCCAGTATTTTTCCTCACAAATAGACTTCTCAAGGATTCTGGGAAATTTTACGGATCCTTGGTTCGATTTTTCTAGAATTAGTTATGATTTTTCGAAGTTAGGCGAAATTCTGCCCAGAAATGCTGGATCAGCGTTTTTTTCGAAAATTAGGGAATAAATTGGAAAATAAATCCACCAGGGGTAAAATGGTCTTATATAGCTAAAATATCTCTTTGAAATAATATTTATGAATTAATAGAAACAATATTATCCTTATAGGATATCCCTGAAATGTTCTGACCAACTGTCGCACCGTATTCCGCCAGAAATACCGTATAGTGTCAAACGAAGGTACGTCCGCGTACTGATAACTTTAACTCTGATGTTTACTGTATGCGTATATGTATGGTATGCTTGTATGAGGTAATTAATGTACGTTCACGTACTGTAACATTAACTCTGATATTTACAGTATGTGTATATGTGGTATGTGTGTTGTATACATGTTGTGATGTGTTGTTTGAATACATGCTGTTGTTAAAGGATAACTATACATATGCATGCACTAGGAGTGATATATCTGTTTTCACTAGGAGTGGTATATTTCGTTGGGAGCGATACATTTGCATTCACTGGGAGTGACATAGTTGGTGACATATTTGGAAGTGAATTAATTGTTGTGTTTATATACCGTATATGTAAATATGAGGTTAACCGTTACCTGGGGCCCGTATGCATGGGACCTCAGCTCTTAACATAGCGTTAGGGTCAGGAGAACCAAGGATGGAGGACAAAGGGAAGCGCAAGCAGGACGTATAGTAGACCCGACTGAAGATTTCCTTTGACATTCTGGCGGAAGCCTTCCTTTTGTTGTTGTACATCCCTTTTGAACCACGCGGTTACTACACCGCTATTGTATTCAACCAGACTTACGGCATTTTGAAATATAAGTATCAGTTACTCTTCCGCTCAAATGCACTACTCTAATGATTTTAAATGATTTTTGTTGGAAAAAAATAATATTTCGCTTTTGAAAATTGGGATGTTACAAAAACAAACACCCCTTAGGTGTTTCTTAGGTGCTTTTCTCCCTAAGAAGCACATAAAGAAATATTGGTAACATTTTTTTTTAATATTTTATTTATGAGATAGGATATTCTTACTACCTCTTTATTTTACTACCTTTTGACTACCATGTTTTTACTGTTAGATCTATATTTGATCCAACGATCCTGATTTACCCTACTTAAAACCTTGGTATCACAGTTGGTGCAACGCCTTCATCTCTCAATCTTCCCTCACCCTCCGTCTCGACTCCACGATTGTTCGATACTAAGAATGGGGATAATTAAATATTTGACAGATGCATTTATGGTATTAAAAGATCAAAATACCTTGACAAAAAATCTGTCGTACCCCAAGAATCACCATCGACCATTTCTAAATTTTTTATTGATTAAATCCCTAAAGTTTTATATCCACACAGAATTAATCGTTAGGGTTTGAGGAGGTCTAATCATAAAAGCACATGCATCCTAGAAAGTCTCAGCGATAAAAGTCTTGTTAAAAAACCCTCGAAAGTAAATTGAACCTTTGGAAGTCTCGATAAAAGTCTCAGCAATAATTAAACGTTTGGAAGTAAATTGATAAAAGTTATATGTTAACCACTAAATTGATAACTGAGTGAAACCCGAATGCTACAAACATAGAAAGTCTCATTAAAAAACTCAACAATTTCATTTAGGGACCATAAATTCACAACCTAAGCACCCTTCAGAAAACACAAGCAGCAACGAAATCTTCACCTGCCTCTCCCTACATGGACTCGCATCAAAAGCAGATCGTATACCTGATTAAGAGAAAGTATCAGGAACGCAAGAAACAACAAAAGCAGATCGCATCCCGGTGGCAATCAAGAAGACGAGACGGAAGGGAAAAAGAGGAACGTGAAGGAATAAGGTTTTAAGTAAGGTAAATCAGGACCATTGGATCAAATATAGATCTAATGGTAAAAAAATGGTAGTCAAAATGTAGTAAAATAAAGAGATAGTAAGAATATCCTATCTCTTTATTTATTTAGACTAAATTATATCCTGCATTCTGAAATATTTTTTTTGCACCTAGTATATCAAATTAATTAATTTCTAGTCTTGCATATAGAAATATTTTTTCTGTAACATCAATATCTTGTAAATTAATTAATTTGAGATACTTAGCGTAAAAAAATATTTCAGGGTGCAGAATATAATTGAGTTTCAATAAATAAAATATTAAAAAAATGTTACCAATATTTTTTTATGTGCTTCTTAGGTGCTTTTCTCCCTAAGAAGCACTTAAAGAAAAGCATGGGATGTGAACTCTGTTGAATCGGAATCGAGGGAAGGTGTCTTGGTGGAAGAATCAGGGCATAGTGAAATTTGATTCAAAATGGAACTGGCGTCAGTGGGTCTGTGGAGGACGATCTTAAAGACGCCGGCGAAGTAAACGATGTAAGGACTAAGGAGCAATATTTGAAGTATCAATCTTCTCCGAGCAAAAAAAAAGTATCAATCTTGAAGGCTCGGCGGAGATAATGCTAGGGTGTGAGAAGTACAAAAGGTTTTATAAGAGTAAGGTTAGGGTTTGATTCTTATTAAAATAATAATATTTTAAAAAGATATAATGATACATAATTATTTTTGCTCTTATCTTTTTATTTAGATATATATCATATTATTTAATTAAGATACTTCCCCTACATATTTTTTTTTTATTATTCTTATTAATATCGTATACCATTGTTAATTAATTAACTTTAATAAAAAAATTGATAATATATTTATTTATTTATTTATTTTTACCTACTAAACCACAACTCACTCCCTAAGTCCCACAAATCAAGGATACTTCTAGATCTTCTCTAAACCCATATTATTTAATAAGTCATAACCTAATAGTACTAAATTTTTATTAGAAAAATTGGGATATTACCGAAATAGTCCACTTTAGTATAATTAGGACGCATAAACTATCCTTATAATCCTCCTTTGTCTGTGTTGTGCTCCCTCCTATCACTCCCTGTTAAAAAGTTTTCCTCTAACGACGTTCGACTCCCCCTACTAAAAAGTCTATAGGACTTCCAACTTCCGACAGAACAAAAAGTTAGACAGTACCTCCAAGAAGAACTGAACCGAAACAAGGGGTGACTAATTCCATGAGGCGATCCAAATTAGTCAAATTAGCAGTTCTTAGTGGCGAAGCAGAGGAGGCCGGGTTGGGCTTCGACAAATACACCAAAAACCGCACCAAATCTACCTTCATCCTACATTCGTCGGAGGTCGGACCAAATCTACCTTCATCCTCCTCCTCTTTCACTTTATATTATTTTTTCCCAGATCTACCCTCATTGACAGTGCGGAAGGAGGGAAAAGTGACCGAGAATAGTACCAGAGACATCGACGATGTGGAAGGTGTTTGATTGTAGGACTTATGAACGCGTTTAGAAGGCTGGCAAAGGAGGGGAATGCATACTTGATTATACCCTCAATTTTGTTGTCTGGTTCAATCTCCAACTAAACAATTATGTTCTTCGACTTTGTTGTCTGGTTCAATCTCTGGCTGAGCAATGTGTCGCAACAGAAACGAAGCTCAGTCTCAACACACCCAATTTGATTTTTTTTAAAGAAAAGAAAAACCTACTACGTCTGAATTTAAAAGAGGACGTCCTAAATAAGACTTACGTCCTCCTTTTTATGAAGGGCTGTCATAAGTCTTATTTATTGTGTCATTTATATAGGCGTCCCCCTAAAAAATAATTAAAAAAAAGTTAAAAAGCATATGTTAATTTTTTTTTTTAGTAGTGTTAGGAACCAAATAGCCAACCTGCAAACTGCCTCATTGAAAGAATGGTCCCTGATGATATATGTTAATTTTTGTTTTCACCAAAAATGGTCTTTCCTTTGCCTTAACATGGATGAGTCGACCGTCCAAGTTTGGTTGGTTAACTATAAAACTAGCGTCACACATGTGGTTATCATTAATCATACCCAAATTTGATCTCAGTAGCGTGAAAAGATTCTTTCCTCCCTTATTCCCAAAGGTTCTAAAAGATTCATTTTCCTTTGTTCCCAAATAGCGAGAAAAGATTCATTTTTCCCTTATTATGTTATTTAAAGGGACGTTATATACCTTGTATAGCTGTCCTAAAATGTATACTCCTTACTCCTTATGTACTATTTTGTTTCGCAATAGAACAATGATATCGGACTTGTCCTAGGATTGGATCTCAAGGCTTACGTACCTTAGAAAGGGATCAAAGTCCACGTAGTTCGATACACAACTAGGCGGTTAGCCAGAGGGGGTGGGGTGTGTGCTCTATGTGTACCGAATGATAAAAGATTAAATTGCGGTATATGCGTACCTGTGGGCGTAGACTAGTATGTATATATATAATGCACCTGAGGGCTTGATCCGTTGCTTAATCCGCTTATAGCGTGCTCACGTGGTCCCACTCACAGCTGTCCCACTATCTGCATGGCATATGGTGGTTAGCGAGATTATAGGAACAATATCTTACTAGATAATTTTGCACTTATCACTGGACTCTTTTAGCATTAGGCCTATTTTGGTGAAGGCCAATCTGTTTGTCCGTAACATATTTATATGTAGTTTTTTCTCTCTTGGGTTGGTTCTTTAATTACCTGTTTATTTTGGTTTTCAAAAGTGTTTTTATAATTTATCAGGTAAATATGTAAGAAGAATTTGGTCTCGTTTTCAAAAAAATGACTTCTGAAATCATGGTTTGGTTGCTTTCCTATTAAATACATATCTTTATATTAATGAATTACTAATTATCTTTCATTTAATCATTTATTACCCATTCTCTCTCCTATACTCTTTTCATAACTAGGGGCATATTTGACAAATTTATTGTTTTAAACTAATTTTAACCATAACTTCATTTTGCACAATCAAGCTAGTTGTTGCTTATAAGAACAACCTGAAATAGAATTAAAAGTTAGAAGATTATGAAATTTTTAAGACAAATCTTTGGAAATTGACATATTTGTATTTTAAAATTGTTTACCAATCTAAAATAATCTAAATAAATAATCTCTATTTATTTTAAGTATATTTATTCTAAAAATATTTTAATTTATATATATTTTATTTATCAAAAATAAATTCTCAAAAAAATACAATTCTCCTTTAACATCAGGGGGAGAAAGTTCTCTTTTTTCCACCCATTATATTTTACTATTCATTTATTTATTGTTGTTTACCATATGTGCTCTCAACCTAGAATGTAGTATATTGAGTATTAAATAGCATTAAAATTACTGCAAAATTGGGAAACAACCAAACCATGGTGTCAAAAGTTTTTTTAAACAACCCAAGACAACTTATCTCACGTACTTACCTCATAAATCATAAAATTAATTTTAAAAAACTATGACAAGCAGACACTTGGAAAGTTATTACATTTTAAGATCATCTAATCCTATTTATAAGTCACTTCTTACATGTTTTACACTAATAAAGAAAAATCTCAAAATTAATTAAGAATGCCTTAAAATTCGACGTATTGTTAACTTTAATTTATTTCTACTTAACATATATTATACCCATAAAATAAAGTCAACACAATAGTAAATAAAAGATACAATTTTATACTATTCAAAAAAATTTCCACCCACCACCAAAAAATTTCTATTCCGCTACAAATTGCACATAAAAAGTATATTCTAGAGAGAATTACATTAAGTTTCAATCAACATAAATAATAATTAAAAAGTTGCATGAACTTTTTTAATTACTTTAATTACTAATTAAAAAGTTTCAAGGGACTTTAGTGATAGAGTTTCTTAATATACAATTACTAGTTTGCCCATGTAAATTTGAAACAAAAAAGGGATAAAAAGTAGTAGCTGTAGCAAACTTTATAGTTTGGTGTAAACACCCTCTCTTGTACAGGGCATTTATCTAACTATTGCTAGAGTATAAGCGCACAAGCATCGAATGATTTGAACGACTTAATTGCAGAAGAAAACTTTCATAAAACAACTTAGTTTGAAAATAGTAAAAATGCAAGGATAAATTTTTCGCAGGCGATATCTATCTCTTAGGGGGATCTTAATTCAGTAATCTAAAATATTAAGACAAACGATAAACGCTTAATCTAATAGTCCTGAATGATAAAAGATAAGCTTCTAAAATATTCCTTACTGCTTCGCCTTCCCTTTGAGCCCAATCCACTTTCTATTTGCTTAATACGGTCTGGAGTTCAAATGAATGAACCCCAGGGGTAACGGTTAATCTCATGAACAGATATGATGCATAAATGATAATATAACACATATTTAACATAGAAGCATTTACTAGTAAATAAGTCACACCGTAACCGTAGTTAATGGCCAAGGACCGCAACCTTTAGTAGGACACGCAGCCTCAATCCATGACTAGGAAAAACATAACATGTAAATTATCTATCAAATATGATCAATTAATACATGAACACATACATACATGCTATCAAGATTAAAGTTACCCACCTCAAGCTTGAATCCTTAACTTTGTCCGAAGGTGTTGGGATCGGTAGAGGTGTCAGGACATGCCTAGAAACGTTTATCATTGTCATTAATCATCACTTACATCACAATGTAACTAACTACGCGGATTATTTTTAGAGGATTAAAAATGAATTAATCTCTAAAAATTCCCTTAATAATGGTACTCTTTTTAATAAATAATATTATTTATTTATCTATTTTATTACTTATTCCCTTTCCTAAGAATATTTATCTATTATTATTGCTCTACAATTATTTTAAACTCTCAGAGGCTATCTAACACTTTAAATTATGACTTTAATAAATACTAATTATTATACAATTTTATGCCTTGATGCATTATATGTAATTGTAGAAATTAAAACCTTGTGTCTAATAAATATAATCACCATACAAAATAACTTTATAAATAGCAAATTAGAATTTAATAAATAATCTAGATCCAAGATATACATACAACTAGCAAAACTTTTGTAACATCCCGTTTTTCATAAACGTTTCTGGAGCTGAGAGTTGAAAATATTTTACATAAACAAAGAGTAACTGAATAACATTGTATGTAGTATATCTAACTGAATGTTAACTAATACAGTCATCAAAGTCTAATACTTCTAACATAAGTAACCCAAAAAGATGATGCCTCCGCAGGGTCCTTACACTGGCTTCTTACCCTTGTCCTCGATCACTTCCCGGGATCCTGAAGCTATGGCAAAGGCTGAGGTTCAATTCCCATTGAACCTTAGGTAACGGTTAACCTCATGCTTATGTAAACAGTATATGACAGTTATCACAGATATACAACATAATCACAGTTTCAAACAAATATCCACATGTAAGGCAATAACATAACACAGCCACTGCAATATGTATGTTATCTCAGTCTGCACATAACCAGTGCCACGACGGCCCATCGTATCCTCAGCGCTAGGAAAATTCAACGGTGTTATCAAGACTATAACTCGTATACAATTTAACATTCATGAGCAAATTTTCAAAACAGAGTATCATCATGTGAAAGCAACTATCATATATAACCAAACCATAAGCATAAACGTTAATGTTACAATACGCGTCCGTACCTGAGTTTAACGGGTCATTGGGTACATTCGTTGACGGTATGCGTGCACAGTCTATCCTAAAAGGGTGATATTGTCTCAATTACTTCTCAAGCAATATTTCAAGAGACATCTTGGTTGTACTTGACATTTTTACCCTTGAAGGATTTATTTTCATTTATTTCCACATAATTTTCGGAAAAAACGCTGATGCAGAATTTCTGGGCAGAATTTCGCCTAATTTCGAAAAATCATAACTAATTCCAGAAAAATCGAAAAGAGGATCCGTAAAATTTCCCAGAATCCTTGAGATGTCTACTTTCAAGGAAAAATACTGGAACTTACCCAAAACTCATGGATAATTCCCAGTTTCCAGAATTCAAACTGCTGCCCAGAATTTCGCTCAGAAATTGTAGCTTAACTTCTGGGATTTTTATCTTTTTGCACAGAACTTCAATTGACACACTCTTTATATATTTGGAAAGCCCTAAATGTCTAATTTCATCATAAATTTTCCCAGAATTTTATAACATCATCTTCATCATAAGATACTAGCATTTTTACTACTGATTCCCAAAGTTCTTATTTGCTGAAATTTCGCCAGAGCTTCGCTATTTTGATCATAATCTTCCAAAAATTTTGCTATAACTTCTTCTTCATCAAATTTTCGAAATAAAGCTATTGGAAACCATAAAAACATGAAAATAAAACTGGAATTGGAAGTTTGATGATCAAAATAACATTCCTAACATTTCTACTTCATAAACTAAGAACTTAAACTTGGAAGCTAAGAACTTCCTTACCTCTTGAAGACTTCTTGCCTCTCTTTCTCCAGCAGCTCCTCACTCTCTCTTCCTCCCTATATTTCGGCCAAGGCAAGGGAAATTGGTGTGGAGGATGTGCTAACTAAGGCCCTCTATTTATAGGCAAATGGAGGTTAAACATCTTGCAACTTTTGCTTGATCTTGGCTCTTGGATCATTACTTGGAGAGAAAGAGATGATCTTGCCCCTTAATTCCCTCTTGGCCGAAATTTTCACCCTTTTCCTTCTAGAATTTTGTTGCTTGGTCCCCAAGAACAACTCCTTCCCCATTAAGTTAGTCTAATTAACCCAAATCCTAATTTAGTTAGGTGTAAATTAGTGTTTTGATTCAAAATCCGATTTCACTTTCAGAATCCTAATTTTATGACTAGATTTATGGTGATTTTTAATCCCCAAAACACTTAAGTATAAATCTTAAAAGTAACCGAAAATCATTTTGGGAATAGCCAAGTCGAAGCTCATAATTCCCTGATTCTAAATATGTATTTATTTTGGACATTTAACTTCAATATCACAAGTTATGATTTAAGTTCTATAGGTTTTCCTCTAATTCTATTTATTTAATTTCTTTCTTGGTCACCAAGACAAGCATATACACATGTTGACTATCTTCTTCTTCCCTTTTTCTCTTCTAGAAAACCGTCCCCCTCCCCTAATATTAATTTATACAATTTTGTTTCTAATGTTCTTATATGTTTAAGAAAGAAATTCCCTCATTGGCTCCCTTAGTTTTTAGAATTTAAAGTTAAAATAGTTTAATTTCCTCACTTATTTGCATAATTTATTTATTCTTACTTAGAGAGATTTTGTCTTATGAAGTTAAATTAGGAATAAATGAGTTAAGTCCTAATTTAATCCCTAAAATATTGGTTTTATATCAACAAGCTAAATTAATTTTTATACTCCTAAATTCTAAGAAAAATTTCCTATAAACAAAAATAAAGACAATACAAAAATTTGAGACCCCATATTCACCTATTTAAAATAGGTATTATCTCTGGAAATATAATATTCAAGATAATTATTTTTATTTTCCAGGTATTACAACTTTGGTTCCATATTTATCATTTAAGTCTAATTTTTAAATTCACTAAAACAATGTAACTCTAATGTATATTATAATGAATATATAATTATATGTTTGGAAAACAATAGTGGGTGTGTGTTTGTGTTCGTTCATGTGACAGTGAAGAAAAAGAGCAGATGCAATTTACAGGACCCACAACATGCTTAATATTCCCAACTAAAGTCATGATGATATATGTGTGTGTGTGTGTGTGTGTGTGTGTGTTATAATGAATATATAATTATATGTTTGGAAAACAATAGTGGGTGTGTGTTTATGTTCGTTCATATGACAGTGGAGAAAAAGAGCAGATGCAATTTACAGGATCCACAACATGCTTAATATTCCCAACTAAAGTCATGATGATATATGTGTGTGTGTGTGTGTGTGTGTGTAACACACACACATATATATAGGATCATACAAAATGATGCCATCCCAAGAAAATACGGAGGATGACTTTTATGATAGTAAGCATATATATGACAGTAAAATAAAACTTCAGCAGCACTCACTCGTTTATATAAATATACACGCATACAGATTGCATATATATATATATGTTGGATATATGCTCTTAATCACTTAAGCCCTATTGGGCTTTAGTGAGACCAAAGCCCATGAGGCTTAGGGTTAGGTTAAGTCTTGTACTTAACTCTATATATTCTAACTTACTCCTGTTGTGCCTTAGAAGTGATAGCTTATCAAAAATAGACCTAAGAGACAGATGTTCATCATCTGAATGGTTGCCCACACACCCACCTCATCCTACTTGAGAGATAGTCTGGAAGATCGGTCATAGAGCGGACGAGGACTGTTCGTGCAGAGGCTTTCAGACTGGTTTTATCTTTCCATGTAATCAAAACGATGAAGGTTCTTATTCTCCTATATCAAATCAGTTAAATACGCTTCCGTGTTTTCTGATCAGATTCCTACAATTGGCATCAAAGCCAGGGTGATGAGGAAAAGAACCCAGTTTTGATGTTCTTTTATCTGTCATGTGATTCTTTTTGAAAATATGGCATCATTTTCTATAATTGTTATTTATTTCATGAAGATTATTCGTTTACAATTCTTATTTAATATTATTTTTAATTTTAATCACTTTAATCCATGGTTAGATTTTCCCTGTATTTCTTGATTTGTAACAAGGAGGTTAATCCCATATGATTAGGTTTCCTCCTTGCTGGTTTTACTTTATTTTCAGAATTTCTATGTAAATTATGAATTTCTGGAAAAGTTGGAATCAAGAAATTGCAAAAAGATGAGCTTTCAAAGCTCCCGGGAAACTTTTCGTGGACCTCTGGAGCTCGGAATTGGACGAACAGTATATCGTTGGAAAGAGAACGGAAAGACGAGAAAAAATATAAAAACCCCATCCCCAGAATCACCGTCACGCGCCTCCACATGCCGCCACAAGCTTCTGCGCATGGGCTTCACGCGCCGGTGAAGAATAGGTGTATGAGGGCGCGTGAGAAGGAATTTTCTGGTGTTTCTGGCGGCCGTGATCTTGTCTTCCCATGGCGGTCCTTCCCCTGAAGTTTCGTGCTGATATGACTTCGGTTGACGGCGTGGCTTCAATGATAGCTAGGGTTTCTCTTTTGTGTCCTAGGGTTTTTAGCCAAAGATTGGGCTATTGGGCTTTTGGGCCTATGGATACCCTAAAGGGGCTTGGAGAAATACTATGGGCTAGACAATAAAGAAATTCGAAAGTTATAAATTTTTATCTTTTTATTTTTATAGGAAAGCCATGGATTAGAGTTATTTGTTTAATTATTTATTTAATGCTTTTATTAAATAGTATGAATTATATGTGCGATTAACATGATTAGAAATAACATACCATATAGAATAGGAAGATGTCATATTGTTGCATAATCACATGTCATAATTGCATAGTAGCTATATGTCCTGAATCGACTAGTATGATAGTTATTATGTGTGATTATTTAGGCTTTCCACTAATTAATTATCAATTATTATGATTTTTTTATATTAAAATCTAGAATAATAATTGGATTAATTAATTATGGAATTGAAATCTAGATTACCATTAAATTAATTATCAATTATTATGATTTTAAATTAAAATCTAGAATAATAATTGGATTAATTAATTGTGGAATTAAAATCTAGATAAATAATCTAGGAAATTTCCTAAGAGAATTGTAATTTTGAGTAATTCGTGGGTTATTTAAAATGGTCATGTGAAGCAAATTGTGCCAATCATGACTAAATTTTAGATACCTACTGATTTCTCTAAATTGAACAAATTCTTGGAAATTGAAAATTCTAAATTTAAAATATTGGATGGGTGAAGGTTTTAAATTAATCATTTAATTTTAAAACCTACGGGCTCCAATTGTGGGTATATTAGTGAAATGGTTATCGCTGAAGCCCCATCGGATAAGGATAATCGGATTTCTCTAGATTAAACCCTAATATTTTCAAAATTTTAGTAAAGTTTTGCACGGCCCATCGTCGGCAATACTTAGACACTAAAGATAACTTTGAAAATAAACAATGGTTAAATACATTCAACTTTGGTAAAATTATTAACCCTCCCATCGAGGCTCTAACAATGGAACTAAAGGCCCAAATTAACAATATTAGTTTTACAAGTGTCTTGCCCATCATAAGTCTTGTAAAGATAACTAATAGATTGTTAAACAATAAACAAATAGTAGTTATTAGAATTTACTAGCCTTATCTGTTTGTTGTTAATTATAGTTTGTAATTAGTGTGCTTTTCTTTATTTTTCAGAAAAATGTCTTCATTCAATCCTTTAGCTACTATTTTGAGTCAAAAACCTATGGATGGTACAAACTACAAATAATGGAAAACTAATTTGGATATTGTTCTTCAATATGAAAAGCTCAACTTTGTTCTAACTACTCCAAAGCCAGTGCAGCCTGCTGCAGATGCGCTGAAGCAATTCGGACTCAATTTCAGCAGGAGAAGGAAGAATGGGAGAACGCGAATGTGGCAGTTCACTGCTATATTTTGGCCAGTCTCACTAGTCACCTTCAGGAGCAAGTGAGCATGATTGAGAATGGAGCAATAATGCTCCAAACTCTTGATGGCATGTTTGCTACGCCTAGCAGCTCTGCAAGGCAAAATGCGCTGAATGCAGTCACCAAGACAGTGATGTCTGGAGGAAGTGTGTGGGATCATTGTCTGACAATGATAGCAAACTTCAAGAAGGCTGATGATCATGGTATCAAGTTTGAATAAGAAGTGAAAGTTGACCTTCTCTTACAATCACTGCCTGAATACTTCAATCAATTCAAGATGAATTATAATATGAATAAGATGAATCTTGATCTCACTCAACTGATGCACGAGCTTGAGAGTGCTAAACAGTCTCTAGTCAAGCAAGGAAGTGCACTTTTTTTCGGTGAGGGTTCTGTGAAACCTAAGGGGAAACCCAAAGGAAAGAACAAGAACAAGAAAAAGAAGAAATCAGGTACTCCAGTTGCCAAAATAATTGCAATAAAGCAGCCAAAAGGCAAGTGCTTCAAGTGCAGACAAAAGGGGCATTGGAAGAAAGATTGCCCACATATGAAACAACCAGGTATGGGTAATTTACATGTGATTGAGGCTTGTTTAGTGGAGAATCATGATGATAAATGGATCGTTGATTCAGGAGCCACTAACCATGTTTGTTACTCTTTGCAGTAGTTCAAACATAGCTTGCCTGTAAGTGAAGGACAAAAAGATTTGAGACTTGGAAATGGGGAGCTTGTGTCTGCACAAGCAATGGGACAAATTGTTTTATCTTTTGATAATTGTAGAACTTTGGTTTTAGAAGACTGTTTATTTATTCTAGAATTTCAGAGGAATTTAATTTCTGTTAGTTGTTTGGATAAACATGGTTTGATGGTTCAGTTTAATTCCTCAGTTTTTATAAGAAGTTCATCTTCTTTTATTTGTTCTGGTATAAAGTTTAATGGCCTTTATTTCCTTAGTCCTATTCCCTGTGAAGTTAATCATGTTGAATTAAAAGATGTTGAGCATAATAATTCATCAAAGAAAATAAAAGTTTCAAATGAAACATATCTTTGGCATTTGAGATTGGGTCATATTAACTTTAACAGGATACAAGGTTTGGTCAAAAGTGAGATTTTAAAATCCTTGGACTTTGAACCAATACCAGTATGTGAATCTTGTTTAGAGGGCAAAATGACCAAGAGACCCTTCAAGGCTAAAGGAAAACGTGCCACACTTCAGCTGGAATTGGTACATACTGATGTATGTGGACCAATAAATGTCCAAGCCAGAGGCAGGTATCAGTATTTCATCACATTTACTGATGATTACTCTAGATTTGGACATGTGTACTTGATGCATCACAAGTCTGAAGCTTTTGGAAAATTCCAAGAGTTCAAGGCTGAGGCAGAAAAGCATCTTGGTGTTCAAATTAAGACTCTTCGATCTGATCGAGGGGGTGAATACCTATCTAGAGAGTTCAGTTCTTACCTGACTACAGAGGGGATAGTTTCACAATTATCTTCTCCAGGGACACCACAGCAGAATGAAGTTGCTGAAAGGAGGAATAGAACCCTTTTAGAAATGACAAGATCTATGCTCAGTTATTCATCTCTTTCTGATTCGCCTTAGAAACTGCTATGTATCTATTGAACTTAGCACCGTCCAAATCGGTTTTAAAAACACCAATAGAATTGTGGAAAGGGTGTAAGCCCTCCATGAATCATATTCGGATTTGGAGTGCTCCGGCACATGTCTTGCAACAGAAATCAGATAAAATGGACTCGCGTACTGAAGTATGAATGTTTATAGGCTATCCTAAAGGAACCAGAGGTTGGTTGTTTTATAGTTCAAAAGAAAAGAAAGTCATAGTAAGCACTCACGCGACTTTCTTAGAGGAGGACTATATGGCAAATTATAAGCCAAAGAGTAAGGTTATTCTTGATGAGTTAGTCTTAGATCAAGTTTTACTGCAACTTCAGGTGGTTCCAGCTTTTATTCCTGTGGTTGTTCAAAAAGGGGAAAATATACCTGATGAACATACATAGGAATCACATATAGAACCAGAAGTTCAACATGATGATGAAGTTCAGCATAATGATGATGTTCAGCATGATGATGAACTTATGGAAGAACAAAATCATGAATTGGTTAATCCACTTAATGAGGGTCCTCATCCAGAAATTGTTAACCCACAAAATATGGACCCTCCTGTAGATGCACAACATCAAGTGCGACAAAGTCGTAGTGGGAGAGTGATTCATACACCTGCAGGATATCTCTTGTTGGGTGAGTCAAATCAGGATGTCATCTTTGTTGAAGATGATGATCCCACAAGTTATGACGAAGCACTAGGAGATGTTGATGCTCAGGAATGGCTTGAGGCTATGAATCGTGAAATGGATTCTATGTATTCCAACTCAGTTTGGTCTCTTGTAGATGCACCTGAAGGGGTAAGACCCATTGGATGTAAGTGGATTTACAAGAGAAAGAGAGGATCGGACGGGAAGGTTGAAACCTTCAAAGCTAGATTGGTGGCGAGAAGATATTCCTAAAGGGAAGGTGTAGATTATGAAGAAACCTTTTCGCCAGTTGCCATGCTCAAGTCCATCCGGATTCTCTTAGCTGTTGCAGCAAATCTTGATTATGAGATTTGGCAAATGGATGTTAAAACTGCTTTTCTAAACAGAAATTTGGAAGAGGAAATCTATATGCAGCAACCAAAAGGGTTTATAGCAAAAAGGCAAGAAAAAATGGTATGCAAGTTGCAAAGGTCCATTTATGGACTTAAGCAAGCATCTAGATCATGGAACATCAGATTTGATCAAGCCATTCAGTCTTATGGTTTTGAGAAAAGTCCTGATGAGCCATGTGTGTATAAAAGGATCCAAGGTAATGTAGTATCTTTTCTGGTACTTTATATAGATGATATACTCCTTATCGAAAATGATACAGAGGTATTGTTAGGCATAAAAACTTGGTTGAGCAAGCATTTTGATATGAAGGACCTAGGGGAAGCCAATTATGTTCTTGGTATTAAACTCTTACAAGACCGAAAGAATAAGGTTTTGGCATTATCCCAAGCTAAATACATTGACAAAATACTTTCCAGGTTTAGCATGGAGAATTCCAAGAGGGGAATTATACCCATCAGGCATGGGATTCATCTCTCTAAGAAGCAATCTCCTAAAACTCCTGAGCAGAGAGAACGCATGAGTATGGTACCTTATGCTTCAGCAGTAGGTAGTCTCATGTATGCTATGCTATGTACCGTACCAGACCAGACATCTGCTATGCAGTGGGAGTAGTGAGCAGGTACCAATCTGATCCTGGAGAGCAACACTGGGTAGCAGTTAAACATATACTCAAGTATCTACGGAGAACGAGAGATTATATGTTGGTCTATTCTAGTGAGAGTCTTGAAACTATTGGTTATACGGACTCAGATTTCCAAGGAGATATTGACTCAAGAAAATCCACCTCAGGATATGTATATACCCTTAATGGTGGTGCCATTTGTTGGAGAAATGTAAAACAATCATGTGTGGCTGACTCTGCCACAGAGGCTGAATATGTAGCTGCTTCTGAGGCTGCAAAGGAAGCTGCATGGTTAAAGAAGTTCCTAACGGACCTTCAGGTGATACCAGGTGTTGACTATCCTATCACACTTTACTGTGACAACAGTGGGGCAGTAGCACAGTCCAAGGAACCAAGGTGTCACAAGAGACAAAAACACATAGAGAGGAAATACCACTTGATCCGAGATATAGTTAAAAGAGGAGATACTGTGGTAGCAAAGATAGCATCAGACGAGAACCTTGCTGACCCTTTTACTAAGAGTTTGCCAGAACGTGTGTTCGAGAGGCATGTTACATCTATGGGTCTTAGGAGGATTCCAAATTTGCTATAGCTTTAGGAAGTTGTTATTTCACTTTGTTATTTTGTGTTTCTTTTCAGCAAGACATTATGACATTGCAATTTTTCTGAATATTAATAAATGAGGTATTTTATCATTTATATCGCACACTATTTACAAACACTAAGGTCCGGATCAATTGTGGAGTATATGATCATATGGATACGTTCATAGAGGATATGGTCATAGGTTCTCACAATTGATGAATAAGTTCACAGCTATTAAATTAAGTTGGGCACTTTGTTTAGGCTGCAATATTTTATGAAATGGTTTTGTCCTAATCATTATAAAATATTGGTGTGAGTTAATACTTACATTGAATGGATCAAGGAGAGATTTGATTAAGGTTGTTCTTTCTGTCATAAGGAATCAAATCTCCAGATAACTATAGTCATGTAGTTACTCTTAATCCTGAGTTTATTTTAAATAGGTAGTCGAATAGTTTTCATTCTTTAATTTACCAACAAGTGAGGTTTGATCTGTATGACGGCCAATAACTTGGTATTTTGGAATTGAAACTATTTGGTTATCGGTGTTTATGAGATAAACAACATGGAATTTATAGGAAATGTCCCCCTGATATGTTTCGGTACTTGGATATTGAAGACACTGGCCAGTGCATGTAATCCATTAGAGAAACTATAATAGTCAAGGGAATAAATAATTGATTGAGTTATAGAAAACTAGTCAATCAAATTATAAACATTCTATAAAGGAGTAATGCATATTCATGTTATAAGTGTCATTATTCTTGGAGATCACGTTCGAGCTTTTAGTGGAGTAGCACCGAACTAGATAATCTTTTGTAGATTATCATGAGCCTTGATGAATAACAAATGATAGATCCCCAGGCTAGCTCGATACAAGGGATGGGGTATATGATCAGATGATGATGGCTCATGGGCTACATGATCTTGGGTTTACGAACTCAAGTTTGTATCTTAAAAGAGCAAGTAGGAGATTGTTGGATATATGCTCTTAGTCACTTAAGCCCTATTGGGCTTTAGTGAGACCAAAGCCCATGAGGCTTAGGGTTAGGTTAAGTCTTGTACTTAACTCTATATATTCTAACTTATTCCTACTGTGCCTTAGAAGTGATAGCTCATCAGAAATAGACCTAAGAGGCAGACGTTCATCATCTGAACGGTTGCCCACACACCCACCCCATCCTACTTGAGAGATAGTCTGGAAGATCAGTCATAGAGTGGACGAGGACTGTTCGTGAACTATTCGTGCAGAGGCTTTCAGACTGGTTTCATCTTTCCAGGTAATCAAAACGATGAAGGTTCTTATTCTCTTACATCAAATCAATTAAATACGCTTTCGTGTTTTCTGATAAGATTCCTACAATATATACACCCACTAATACCTCCTAACTGGTTTCATACATATATATATATATATATATATATATATATATATATATATATATAATTAACAGCAACTAAAAATATATACTCACATAGGAAAATAACGTATATATATTTATGGGATTAAGAACATGACAGCAAGGTTTCTTATATATATAGACACACAGACCCATGCTTTTACGTTCAGCTTCGGCTTTATTCAAGTTTGATTTCATGAGCTTAATATTCACGGGCTTTCCAACGGGAAACTAATAAAATTTCAAAGGAGAAGAAGATCGACGCTCACCTTTGCTGCCCACGCTGAAATGACAAAGGTTGATTGTCTATTATTTTCCGCTGCTTCCCATCGACAAGAACAAGGGAAATATGCTCTTGGTTTTTATATCTCTCTCTCTCGTTCTCACCCTCTCATAGTCTCTATGCTCCCTCCCTCCCTCGGTCTCTCTCTTTTCTGTATCTCACTCTCACCTGCGTCTCTCTCCCTCAGCTCACCTTCAACCGCGTGAATGGGAAAATGATGGAGCATAGATGGAACTAGAGGGAGGTAATCAACAGTCTAGAGGAAACCTAGGTTAACCCTAGGTGAAAGTAGAATACCATAGTAGCAAAAATGAGATCACTTTCCTCCCCTGTATAAGTTGCTTCCCTGAAAATGAGTATTGGTTTAGCCTTCTGTTTTTTTTTTTTTGATATATAAATTTTAGAAAAAGAGTCGAGCTCACCCACAGTCCAAGGGCAGGGCGCTTAAAGCCCAGCCCACAGAGGATACTTGCCAGAGAGTAAACATGCATCTACCTTTACCAGCGTTACCATTGCTTCTTAGACCTCTAGGATGCCTCCCCCAGCGCCTTGACCAACACAGGGATTGAAACCCCTCCCTAAAGATGAGGAAGACCGACCCACACGCCAGTTGAACCTAAGGACAGAGGGATTTCAGCCTTCTGTGTTATGTGTTCACGGTTGCTGCAGTTGGTGGATAATGGTTTGGATGGATACTGGGTAGTGGATATAATGGACATGGGCTGATTGGGATTAATGGATGAAGCACTTCTTGGTTTTGGAGTATCATATTGGGCCGTGGGGTTTGGCTGCTGGGCCAAGAATTGGGATAGTATATATATGTATATATTAACTTGGTGTCTCAAAAGTATCAAAAAAAAAAAACTTGGTGTCTCAATTTAAATAAGAGTGTGTGTTCCAAAATTATCTCTTGCAAATATTCCCTTGGTTTTATTTACAAGAAAATAAATTCCTAATTCTCCAAATAATTAATTTAATCATTTGGCTAGATCCCACCGTTCAATCCTCATATATTATTTCTAAAAATTTTAAACAATATTTATTGATTATTTGAATTATTATTTTCCCAAAATAAATTAAGGGAAAAATTAAGCCTGAATCTCCCATAATTATTCTCATACTTAATTAAAGCCAAATTTTCATAATTAATTTCTATAAAATATCCAAATTTGAAATCCCAAAATTAGGGATGTTACATTTGGGGTCACTTGATTGTCATATTTTTTATTCTTTTTCTTTTTCGTATATTTAGCAAAACATTATTAACATTAGTTTATGAAAAAGAACAAATAATATATATTTCCCTAACAGGGCTCCTTGATAAAGCATGAATATACACTTTGTTAAGAAACACTCCCGACCCATACACTGAAATTTGATAACATGGTTTTTGTTGTACAAGGTCCAAGTCAAACAATAACATCATATTACCATAATAGTATGCTAGAAGTCAGACTGGGGGATGAGGATAGCTTATTGAAATATATATAGACCCTCTAGTCTATGATATAAAATTTAAAGTTGGTTAATATGATAGTATTGTTTAAAGTAGCATAGTTATTTTCTTTAATTCTCTTATTCCCTCTCTTCTTTGATAATTATTGAGGTAACATCAATAAGAGTAAATTAGGAAAATATGGATAAACATATTAAATATGTTTTATAATTAGGAGCAAGATCAACTCCTTAATTATTCTTATATTTGGGATAGGAGGGAGTGCAACACAGATGGCTAGAAAATGGGAGAAATCAATAATCCAAATATACCAGCCAAATTTCAAATCTAAATTCAAAACCAAATTGAACAAATCAATCTCACAAGGTTTTGGGAGCAAACAAAGCCTTAAGGCATGTTTGGATGGAAAGAAAAATGAGAATAAACTAGTAGAGGAAGACTTCCCAAAATTTACTATTTTCTTGAAGTTTTCCTACATAGTATTATTTCTCTCCTAAGGACTTGTTTGATACACGAAACAGTTGGGAAGGGAAGAGAATATGAGCAAGTTTCTTTGTTGGTGAACTTTTTGTATCTAATCTTCGTGGGAACTTAAGTTCTCAGGCCCACCAATTTTCTTTTAAAAATATCTTACTAAAATTAGTGGGAACTTAAATTTTCACATGAACAATAACGCTCTCGGACATATTTACTCATGAAATTTTTTTCCCTATAATTCAAGAAAATATGATTAAATTCAAATTTATGCAGTAAATTCGAACTTCTGTGATAACTTCAAACTTGGCAGGAGATTCTTTTAAACTTGGAGGGAAAATATTTTAGCCAAATTTGAACTTAACAGAAAAACATTTTAGACAAATTCAAATTTGATGGGAGAATATTTTAAATAAATTCAAATTGATATGAAGATTTTTTAAAAATATATATTTTAGTAAAAAAAAATCTTTTCATTTTGAATTAATTATTTTGGAGGGTAAAATAGGTATTTTATAATTCTTTATCAACTACCACCCCTTCATTTTCTTCATACCAAAACAATTCATCTTCCCTCATCGTTTAAAATCTTCCATTTCTTTTCTTTCCTTCCTTAAATCTTTCCTATACTAAACGGGCTGTAACTTTCTCTCCATCCCCCTTCTTCAAGGCTTGTAAAAGAACAATATGTAGGGGTGACAATGGTGGAAAGTGTCCAACGGCAAAGCTCGACAAGTGTGGAATGATGAACAATGAAGGTGAAGCACTGACAAGTACTTTTGAAAAGACCAAAGAGGAGTGGTGGCTCTGCGGGAATAATGTGCCTGTTTGGTATCTCATTAAAAGCACAAATAAGTTCATTATAAGTCCATTAAATGGAGAAAGGAAAATTTTAAGTGTTTGGCATGACTTCATTTTTTAATGAGATTGGAGCTTTTAAAGTGTTTATTTGATAAGCCACATACCCATAGCTTATATCTCATTATAAGCCCATTGGAATTATTTAGTAAATTTATATTTATTTTTAATTTTTTATCCTAAATTATCACATTTTATATAACACATGTATGTGTGTGAATTTGATTCATGCCCTTTTTTGTCATTTTCCATCTTATCTATTTTTTTAAAAGTTATGCCAAACAAGTGCTCATTAGAAACAAAAGTCATTTCTGTCATTGTTATCCCAAACACAAATCACATTAGAAAAAGTCCATTAGAAAATAAGTCTATTAAGAAAAGTCCATTAGAAATAAAAGCCACTTTTATCAAAGTTATCTCAAACGGGCCCAATATCGCTCATGATTCATGAAGTGAATCACACAAATTGCCTAACCTTTCTCCTCCTGTGTTTTTTTTATCAATGTGGGCAAAGTAGTAATTCAAATTTGCAATATGTCTCGCTCAGGTCCCTTAGGACCTTTTAGTTAGTTGAAAATTGTACGAGAGTTTTCAATCATTAATTCTCTTAGTTGAAACCCTGCAGGTAGATTTCTCTCATTTACCTTTCTTTTTTCATTTTTGTATAATCTTATATCCACAATTAAAAAGTAAATAGTTTAGATTCAATATTTTATCTAAATTATTAATGTAAACATAAATAAATAAATTTAAACTCTTAAAATTCTATTTAAAAACTTGACAATCATAATTGTTATATTTAAAAAAATTATTTTATAAAATATTATAATAATAAATTTTATAAAATATTAAACCTAAATTATTCATTTTATAATTAATATAAACTGAAAATATTTTGAGAGTAAATAATTCGAGAAGAGAAAAAAAAGATAATACTCTCTCTCTCTCTACCTACCCACCTACGCTCCTGTGATTTTCCTTATTCTATTTATAAGTCTATTTTAACTAGAAAAAATTTGATCTTTATCATAAGTTTATTTTTAAGGAAAATTATAATAAAGGACTTAGGATAAATAATATTTATTAAGAATGACCATAAAAATAGTAATTATTTTAGAGGACCAGAAATTAAAATATTCAAATAACAAGACTAAATTGTCCTTATGTTATTTCAAAATCCTCTTATATTCTCTCTCCTCAAGAACTTGGACTTTGGAGGCTGTAATGGTGGTGGAACAATTACTGGTTCTTACTATTTCAGGGACAAATGATCCACTACAATATACTTCTCTTGTTTTTGTAGGCTTTCTTTTACCATGGTTACACTAGAATGATGATGATCATGTCTGATGATGGGATTGGTTGTATTAGAAATCTGAAGCGCCATAGGAATCCATATATTAAGTTTGAGGAAGGCAGCTTCACCAGTTCAACCGGTTAGGTTGACATTTAAGGATCTCTCAACTTTTATTCTAGTTGAGCCCTTATTGTGGTGCCTATGCATTCCTCGGCATAAATTAACGTTCCTACATGATAGCGAACGTTAGCATCTATCTCAAAAAAAGAAAAAGAACAATAGGATTGAGCATGATATAAATTAAAAGCTTCCAATAAAATAGAAGAAAATCAATAACGGAATCGAAAGAAGAAGTGAATCACATAGTGAGATTTGCTTTGTATGAGAAGAGAGAATACAAGAGCATATGGAGACAATGTATGGGCAATTTAGTCTTTCTATTTTAATATTTTAATTTGTGGTCCTTTAAAAAAATTATTATGTTTATGTCTTTCTTAATAAATATTATTTATCCTAGGTCATTTATTATAATTTTTCCTTGTTTTTAAGGTAATTAAAATAAATAAAAATAATTTACCTATGTTAATGTTTGGAACCAAACATAGATAATGGCGAAATTACAAATTTAGCTTATAATGTTAATTTATACTTATGAATACCACATTAGCGGTATATTTCAAATGACTTTATAAATATTTCGACCAAAAAAAAATGACTTTATAAATACGACGTCGGAGCAGTTGCTTCTTTACGGGAGCTCGAAGATTCACAAAAAGATTCCACCTTCCCTGTCAGACATTTTCGCAGGCTGGGCATGGAGAACAACAACGGGGAAGTCAAAGACGAATTCAAGGCCTCAAGCGATGGCTCTATTTGTGGATTCGATTCCCTCCATCGGCTTCTGAAAGAAAATCTCAAGCCCCAACACTTTCAGGTAGTATATTCTTTTTTTTTTTTTTTGATATAATCAGTTAGTATATTCTGTTTCGCTGTCAACTTGTATTTTTTTTTTCATAAAAAGGTGGTTTCTGTGATGTAGATCTATTCCTAGATCATACAAGACTTTAACGATTTCGAAGTCTATTTCTATACAGAAAAAATAGGAGGAGAAAAGAGGAAGTTGTTGACAGGTTCATGCCTTTGTTTTGATTGGGTGTTATACTGCTCGGCTTATTTTCTGCTGACATTATGAAAAAGGTTTTTAGCCTTTTTGCTATGGGTTTGGTTCTGCAAATACTATCTCACCTTTTCTTATGAGAAAAGGGTGGTAGATGGTAGTCTATTATAAGGACTTTGTGAGTGAGTAATTATCATCAAACTAAGACAACTATAACTTATATTGTTCCCTTAGCAAAGATCAGAACTTTAAAAAGGTATTACCCACGGTTCTCAATATTTGACTTTTTTTCTTTGGGAGAGATTAAGTATGGTAATTCGTTGTGTATTTAATAGAGACAAATTAGTTTAAAGAAAAATGATAAATATAAATACTTTAAGCTAACTTATTTAATTTCCTTAAAAAAAGAGAAAAGAAAAAAGTCAACCGGTTTTATATCAAGCATGAGGAGTATTAGTGTATCAGCGTCTGCTATTTTTCTGGGTGATTGTGTAGCTCCTATGACCATTAAAGCAATGTCAGTGTCTGCTTTCTTACTAACAGATTCAGTTTTATGATTGCTGTGTTGGTTTAGCAATCCCACACAGCAACCGAATTTCCTTCCTCTCTTGCATTAGTTTTGCACAGAGTTCTTTCTCCAGCCACTGTTGGTATATTTATCTTATTTGAAAGAGCTCTTTCTACTTAGTTGATTGGTTTTTAGATATGGGAAAAATTTTTATATTAAAATATGGAGGTTAAAATTTCAAAGTGGGACAGTAAGTATAGTCAGTGGAGCATTTCTCTTTGGCATTCATTTTCCACTTGTTTTCTAGTCAATGTAGCCATGAATATCAAGGATGTATAATAGTTGGTGGAGATTGTGACCTGTAAATTAGATTCCTTAAGCACTCTTAAGCAATATATTTGATGTTGCTTGTTTAATTTTGAAATCTATTGAACTGCAGGATGATTTTTATCATTCCTTTGATCATTAACATATTTAATTAATTTATCATATATAGATATATTTTCTTTCTTATGGTGTATTAGAGTAATATTGCAGGAAGTTAGCCGCATCCTTCATGGGCTTAATTGTGGAAAAGCACTTAATACTGTCACTCTCCCTGAATCTGCTGCAGCTCTCTCTTTGGAACATGGATTTGACCTCCAAGTATGAAATATGATTAAAACCTTATGTTTCCTTTTAAATACCTGAATTTCATATGTGTGTGTGTGTACATACATACATATAATATATATATGGGAAAACATTTTCTCGTGTTGTAGGAAAACCATTTTCTCATGTTACACACACATGAAATGGTGGGACCCACATATACATATATAAATATATGTATATATGGGTCCCATATGTATATGTGGGTCCCACCATTTCATGTGTGTGTAGGAAACTTTTTTTTCTCATGTAACATGAGAAAACCAAAGCCCTATATATATATATATATATGTATATATTGATTTGACCTCCAACTCACTTATTCTTTTTGTTTTCTTCTTTTGATGTTAAATGTATCTTTTTCCTAATGGGCGTGAGTTTTTTACAACTCAATATCGCATGATTGGGCCTTTCAAAGAAAATTAGAGATGCCATTTTTCTTTTGTTGATAACTTGAGTACCAATAAATATATATAAATTATACTTAAGCCTAGTCCTTTTGTACTGTGCTTCTGCTGATCTTATTGATTTGTTTCAGGCTTTCTCATTTCATGCTGACAAAGAACAATTGAGAGAACCTAGAATAGTTAGGGTTGGTCTGATTCAGAACTCTATTGCCCTTCCCACAAATGCTCCATTTTTGGATCAAAAGAGGGCTATCTTTGAAAAGCTAAGACCAATTATCGATGCAGCTGGCGCTTCTGGTGTCAACATACTATGCTTGCAAGTAGGTTAACATGTGAGCATGGATATTTACCAATTGATTTCTCCATGACATATTAAAAGTCTTCAATAGTTTAATATACCTTTGCTGCAGGAAACATGGATGATGCCTTTTGCATTCTGTACTCGAGAGAAGACGTGGTGTGAATTTGCCGAACTGGTTGATGGAGAATCAACACAGTTTCTTAAAAATTTTGCAGTAAAATATAACATGGTCATTGCAAGTCCAATCCTTGAAAGGGATGTTAATCATGGAGAGGTTATCTGGAATACTGCTGTTGTTATTGGAAATCATGGAAATATAATTGGGAAGCATCGTAAGGTAATTTACATAAGCTTCTTACTTTTATTTGTGCAAAATATTAGGGTTAAGATGCAAATTTATCCTAAAAGTTTTTGCTGAAGAGTAATGTTATCTTGAAAGTTTTTTTAGGTTTAATGTCACTCTAGAAATGTTAGAATGGGGCAATGTTGCCCTTTTTCATTAAAAAGTACCAATTAACGTAAACTTTTTAACGGTCAACATTAGTTTTTTAATGGTATGGGGCAATATTGCTACGTTTTGAATTTTTAGGGCAAATTTGCACATTAACTCAAAATATTATGAGTTCTGACTTTCAAAAATGGATGAATGTGCGGCATTGGGTAGAATCATATACCAAGAGTTGGGGACTTCAATGAGAGCTCGTATTATATGGAAGGAAATACTGGCCACCCAGTATTTGAAACAGCATATGGGAAGATTGCTATTAATATATGTTATGGTAGGCACCATCCTTTAAATTGGTTAGCCTTTGGCTTGAATGGTGCAGAGATTGTTTTCAACCCTTCTGCAACTGTTGGTGAACTTAGTGAGCCTATGTGGCCAATAGAGGTTAGTTTCTTTATATTCGTAATTCAATGTCAGAAAAATGTTAAACTCTATACAAAATCAATTCTTTTGTGCATATAGATCATTTTTTTGGTTAAGTTGGGCACTATTTTGATCGTTTGTACTTTGTAGCAATGATTTAATGCTGGTACTGTACTTTTATTCTCAGAATCAAATTGGTTTTAATCTTTATTGATGTCATCTGTGTTACGCTTAAGTGTGAGAAAGCATTGGTAAGTAGGTTCACCTTACTTCTAGTTTTAATTGACGAAGCATTGATACTCAAAACGGAAGATACTCCTATATCATATACATATCTGATATCTATCATATACATATCTGATATCGTACGTGTATTTTACTTTATAATATGCATCTTGCACTCCAGCAGCTAGTCTTTTTTGTCTGATGTGTTTTGAAATATTTAAAAAGCACTGGTTTCTCTTGAAATCCTTCAAAACAGCATAAAAGCTTATAGAAAACCTTAGTTATATTAATGGAGATGAAGATCGACATTTAGTTTGTGTTTGAAGCTATGGTTCTAGTTTCTATGTTGGGAAGATACCATTCCAAGTCCCTGTACTTTAATCTTGTTTTGTTTGTAGTCCATTTAGTTTATTTTCATGGTTTCTTATCCTTTTTATTTGCTCCATCTGAAACATTAGTCCCTTTATTTTGAAAAAATCTCAGAAAGACCATTAGCTTGCCCAAACTCTGTTAATTTTACCTAAAATGATTGTTCAAAACTCAAATTGTTTTGTGCTGTTTCTTTTATCATGTATTTATTTGTTAGCAAACATTTCTGTATCTCATTTATTACGTTGTGTGATACAGATTAAATTCCCAGCATCTGGGTAACAGAGACTCTAATACTATGCCAAAAACAATTTACTTCAAAAAGCTTTGAGTTGCTAATAGTTCTGACTTGTAATTAGGATTTTTATTATAAAATCCTTAACATCCTATGTACTTTCTGTGTGTCATGATCTTTTCAGGCTCGTAATGCCGCAATAGCAAATAGTTATTTTGTTGCTTCGATAAACCGTGTTGGCACTGAGACATTCCCGAACCCCTTTACTTCTGGAGATGGAAAGCCCGCACATGCCGATTTCGGTCACTTCTATGGATCCAGTCATTTCTCAGCACCAGATGCTTCATGCACACCATCCCTTTCACGTAACCAGGATGGCTTGATAATTGCAGACATGGACCTCAACTTATGCAGGCAGTATAAAGACAAGTGGGTTTTGCAAATGACGGCTCGTTATGATCTGTACGCAAACTTAATTGCTCGCTACGTCAAACCAGACTTTGAGCCTCAAGTCATTAGTGATCCTTTATTGCAGAAGAAGTCTTTGTAACTATCTCATACCGTCTCTGTATAAATGTGAAAAAGGAATAAGCAAAGTGCATTGCATAAGAAGTCTTTGTAGCTATCTCAGACTGACTCTGTATAAATGTGAAAAAGGAATAAGCAAAGTGGAAGAAAAGCATTTGGCATGTTTTAACTCATCAGGAGCTAAGTTCATCAAGCGGGGAAGAAATTGTGAAATAAGGAATATGGAAATGATGCAGCAACATCTGATTAGTTTTCATATTTATTATTATTTCTAGGTTATTTGAATTTTTTTTGTTATTTTTATTATTTTAAGACTCAGATTATTCTTTAAGTAGTGCTAGAGATTTCAGTTATGGCAGACTAGACTTGAACATTGAATTCTCTAGCCAAAAAAATATAAAGAACATTGATATCAAATTACTGTTATTTTTTATTTTATTTTATTTTTTTTTTCTCTCCTCTTTCTTCCCCTTCTTCCTTGTTTTGGATTAATTTCTTTGTTCAATAAAGTCATAAATGATTCTCTTTTTGTATGGTCAAGCCCTCTCTTCTGTATGCCTCAATATTGTTAGGGAGTTATGAATTCCAAATTGAAATAGAATTAGGCACATTTCTACGTACAATATTTTTCAAAGACTGCCACACAATTTATGATTTAGGTTACCTCAGGGAACTCAATTCAATTAGCCAATGGGAATGAGACGGATCTCGTAAAACAACTTCTTATTTACTTAGTAGGATAAAACTTTAAAAAGAAAGAAAGAATATGAGTATCATTTGTCGCTAGCAAAAAAGATGACCTTTAACTCTTTGGAATATGTCAAACCAAAAAAAGTATTGGAAAAGTCTATTAAATTCGTCAAAATGACCTTATACCTTTTTAAAAAAAAATTACATATGGAGTATCCAAACTTCCATTGAAGCCTTTATCTCTAACTAAATTGTGAGTGTGGGACATTTTCCCAATTTTCCGGAAAAAAAGAAAAAGAAAAGAAATCTTTGAAGCATGTGATTATAGGTTATGAACTAAAACGCGGGTGACCTTTTTTTATTTTTTTTGGCTATTGCACCCAATTCACCAGAGTTTTGCCTTGACTAGTCCAGATCGAAGTTATGTCAGGTGCATATGCGGGTGACCTTTTAGATACTATGTGTTTATTATTAATTCTTTATATATGTCAGGCCAATGCCAATTAAAAAAAAAAAAATTGGTCCCATGCACCAAAAAATGGAGCAGACTCGTCTGAGTCATCTTTGGTTGGACTGGACCATTGACTGAGCAATCAGAGCATGGCCGCTACTCACTCATTTCGCCTCTCGGAAGCCCAATCGGAGGCGCGCTGAGCTTTAGATCCCGACGCACCCTCAGAGCACTTGCCGAGAAAGATGAAGAGGAACTCGTCGACGAAGAAAAGCCTCAATATTGTCTCTATTCCCAACAACATCTCCCAGAGCTTCAGGTTCTTCTCCGTCTGCTTCATTCATTTTTTTGGGTGTAAGATTGTTATGTATTTATTGGTCCAGGAAAGGAGAACCTCAATTTATTCCGCTTCCTGGTGTTTGTCTGTTTGTGATTGAGGAGCATGGCTCTAATTTTAGAAATTTATTGGTCACACGGCATTGCTGATTTTCTTGGGTCCAGGGTAATGGCTAATGGTTCTGAAATTTCCAAAACGGTTTGGTTCTTAAACGGTTTAAGAATTAGACACCCATCAATCAGTGTTTGGTTGTAATGATTGCCGTGAACAAGTTTAAATTTGAGAATTTGAGCGTGTGGATTCTGTGCCTTGGGCGTAGAATACAGTTTGAGAAGAATACTGGTCCGTATCTAATCATCACACACCTTTCTGCATCCAAATAAGTCACTGGATATCAAATCGCCTGAGCTTGGCCTTTTGAAGTTGACACGAACATCTTCCTCAAAATTTTTCTGTATCTCGACTGAGCAGAAAACTGAAGCCGTCTAGTGCACCTTATTCAAACTTCACTCAAATTGGTTTCATGCTGCTGCTTATTTGAATCACCAATTTCATTATTACACTACTACCATGTTTACTTTATAATCCTGTTAGATCAATGGAATCATCTGAAAATCTGATAAGAATTATTCTAAGAAACCCAACTACTATCGCTTCCACATGTCTTGCAAAACAATTTCATGCACAAATTCTGAAGATTAAAGGAACATTTCACTCCGACAATTCCATTGTACTTTCAATCTACTCAAACTTGAACCATTTACATGATTCAGTTCGTGTATTTGACAGCCTGCAATCTCCTCCTGCTCTAGCTTGGAAATCTATCATTAGATGCTACACTTTTCATGGCCTTTCTGTTCAATCGATCACATCCTTTAATGATATGCGGGCATTGGGAATAAATCCAGATAAACATGTGTTTCCTTCTGTTCTTAAGGCATGTGTATCGCTGAAAGACTTGAGGTTGGGTGAGTCAGTGCATGGCTGTATCATCCGTCTTGGTCTGGATTTTGATTTATACACTGGTAATGCACTGATGAATATGTACTCAAAATTTCAGAGTTTGGGCAAGTCTTGTAAAAATGATCTTTCTGCAAAGAAAATGGTTGACCAATTTACTGAAGAAAGGAGAAATGCTAAACGCCAGACTTATTTATTTAGGTGTATTGAATCAAATGGTAAAATAGTTTCTGGTGAATTAGAAGGGAAGGGAACAATGCAGTTTTTTGCAGGCAATGTAGAGAGAGAAGCTGATGGTAGTTTGATCTTGAATCATAATCATTCATGTAAATCAGAGAACAATTATGAGGGAAGGTTCCTTGGTATCAATTATCATGTAAAAGGTGATGCTGGTGTTGATTTTTTGAATCATGCTAAACAAAGTAATATTGTGATGGCTGGCATGAATACGGTGAAAATAGATAGTGTGAGAAAGGTTTTTGAGATGATGCCAATGAAGGATCTTGTTTCCTGGAACACTGTTATTGTAGGACATGCGCAAAATGGGATGTATGAAGAAGCATTAACCATGGTTAGGAAGATGGGAATTACAAAGTTGAAGCCTGATACCTTCACATTGTCAAGCATTCTTCCAATTTTCGCAGAGCATGCTGATATTATTAAAGGAAAAGAAATTCATAGCTATGCTATCAGACATGGGTTTGATGTGGATGTTTTCATTGGAAGCAGCTTAATTGATATGTATGCCAAATGTACTCAAGTGGAGTATTCACTTCATGTCTTTAACCTCTTACCTAAGCGAGATGCCATTTCATGGAACTCTGTAATTGCTGGGTCTGTGCAGAATGGTCAGTTCAATCAAGGGCTATGTTTCTTCCGTCAAATGTTGAAGGAAAAAGTCAAACCAATGCCCATTTCTTTCTCAAGTATCATACCAGCTTGTGCTCACTTGACAACCCTGAGTTTGGGAAAGCAACTCCATGGATATATAATTAGAATAGGGTTTGATGATAACAAGTTTATAGCAAGTGCTCTGGTGGATATGTATGCTAAATGTGGCAACGTTAAGATGGCCAGGCATATATTTGACAAAACAGATATGCATGACATTGTGTCATATACTGCCATTATTATGGGATGTGCTTTACATGGACATGCGCTCGATGCAGTTAGATTGTTTGAGAAGATGATAGCAGATGGAGTTGAACCAACCTATGTGTCATTTGTGGCTGTTTTAACTGCCTGTTGTCATGCTGGATTGGTGGATGAAGCGTGGAAGTATTTTAATTGCATGGCATGGGATTTTGGTATTGCTCCCGGCCTGGAGCATTATGCTGCTGTTGCAGATCTGCTTGGTAGAGCTGGAAAGTTGGAGGAAGCCTATGACTTCATTTCTGGTATGAAAGCACCACCCCCGACAGGAAGTGTGTGGTCAACATTGCTAGCTGCTTGTAGAGTTCATAAGCATGTTGAATTAGCAGAAAAGGTTGTTGAAAAGTTACTAATTGTCGATCCTGAAAACATGGGTGCTTATATTTTGATGTCAAATGTATACTCAGCTGCCCACAGATGGAAAGATGCTGCGAAATTAAGAATCCAAATGAGGACAAAGGGAATGAAGAAGACACCAGCGTGCAGCTGGATCGAGGTTAGAAACAGTGTGCATTGTTTTATGGCCGGAGATGAGTCCCATCCAGATTATGACAAAATAAATGAGGCATTGAATGTGTTATTGGAGCAGATGGAGAAAGATGGTTATGTTGCTGACATTGATCAGGTCCTCCATGATGTGGAAGAGGATAAAAAACGATTCTTGTTACATACCCACAGTGAGAGACTTGCCATAGCATATGGCATAATTAGCACTCCTGCTGGCACAGCAATCCGTGTAATTAAGAATATTCGGGTTTGTGTGGACTGCCATACTGCGATCAAATTTATAGCAAAGATTGTTGGGAGGGAAATCATTGTGAGGGATAATAGCAGATTCCACCATTTCCGGAATGGAGATTGTTCATGTGGAGATTTTTGGTGAAACAACGATTACGATGGACAATTCTGAAACATCCTTGCCACAAGATAGCCAGTGCCAATTCAGCCTATCTAGATTGTGGCAGTATTAAATACTTGAGCAAGAATGAGTTTCTTGGCTTTCAAAATCTGTGCGAGTGATTTCTTTTCCAGTCATGTTTGACATGGAATTAGACATTCATTGTCCTGCATATCATAGGGACCCAAAAGCAACCAATCTTTCTTTTATGGCCCAAAGGTCACCTACTGCAGCCTTGGCTTTAAATTGATAATGCCTTCAGCTTGAATGGGGCTGAGATTGTTTTCAACCCCTCTGCAACTGTTGGTAAACTCAGTGAACCAATGTGGCCAATAGAGGTTAGTTTCTTTATATTTATAATTTATTGTCTGAAATGTTAAATTATGCACACAATCAATTTTGTTGTGCATATGAAATGTGTCCAAAACAAGCACTACTTTTATCTCAACATATTTCATAACTATTTTTATTCAAAGTATTTCCTCTCTTCATGTTATTTAGCATATGTTGGTCTGATATTTTATTCCATTAGCTATCTTTAGCTCTTGTTATGACATTTTTCCCTTTAAAGTACCTTAGTTTCCTTTTGAGGTGTGAAGTATTTCCCTTAGTTCCTTATTGAATTCAAAGTATTTTAGCACTTGTGTTGACATTTTCTGATATATTATCAGTTCATTCGCAAGTGAATGAAAAGGATGGGAATCTGAATGGAAAAAGAAATGTGTTAAAAGGATGGAGAGAAAGACCCAAAGAAAGGAAAAGGCATTGAATAAGTGAAATAGTTTTTTTATTAAAAAAAAAAATGGAAGGTTTGTAATCTTACTCTCTACTTCCTGTTATTTCCGTTCTCTCCCCTTATTCCCATTCCTTCTGTTTTCATTTTAGAATGGTAGGTCAATTCAAGAACACGTTATGACAGTTTCCTCTTTGTATTTCTGCAGTCTTCTTTGGTTTCTGGCAAATAGGTTAGGGACGATCTATAGAGGAGACTATTAGCATGAGAAGTTATAATGCTCTCTTGCACAACTCAAGAGACCTTTGATTTATCTCAAGACTTCAGATAAGCCTTTCCTTGTGATTTCGTGTGGGAAGTGATCAACCATATATGACTCTGCTTTATGATTGTCTTGCTTATACATCAATAATATTACACACATACACTTGTAATTTATTCTAAAGTGCTTTTCTCAATTCTTATTTAATTGCATATGAAAACTAACCCCAGCTGTACACACATATGTAATTCTGTAATAAATTTCCTTTTCCACTAAAAGAAAAGTGAATGATGGCCAAAATCATCATGATTGATTCATTTTGCACACCATATTAGAATATAAAAATTTGGTATTCGGTATAAGGTACTTTATAAAAGAAGGGAATTGATGTGATTCTACCCAGCAAAAGCATCAGCTGCTATAAGAAGATATAAGATGATTAATAATATATTGTAATAGGCAAAAATGATGCAGAAACTTGCCAGAAAAATTAATTACATTCTGTAAAAAACAAATAGTTTATTATCCCAAGGTTATGACTGTGTGTAAAGATATCCTGATGTGAAGAATATATGCATGGAATAGGAAACTGTTTTCTGAAATTGGAGAAAGATGTGCCAATGTGGTTTGAATTTATATTAACAAATGTGAAGCTGACTCATAACACTAATTGGTACATTTGATCATCTGAGAACAAGATTCTTAGTGTCACAGAATCATAAAATAACACTTAATAGCATTTAAGGAAAGGAACCTAATTGTCTGACAACCCAACTTCAGAAAAAATAATAAATTTTCTACATCTTACCTTCTGACCTCCAACATTATATGTGCATGTTTGGGTTAGCGGTAAGAGTTGTTTTTCCAAAGTGATTTACGGTGTATAAGCTAAATAAAAGAAGTTTTGTCTCGACTTGTATGAACATAGTTCTTAAACGCCAACTTAAAGTTCTTGGTATATGCTTACCTGGTTCATGATATCTGATGAAGATATTTTGGTACAGAAACACACTATTAGAAGGCTCAACACTGAACAAAGCGCGTCATGCATCATCTTCTAAGTGCTATATCTTATAGACAACAACAGGCTTGTGAAAACACCAATCAGGAATCAAAATTTATACGAAATGTATGGGAATGACACCCAACTCTTAGTTATGAACAAAATGATTACTCCTACAAAATAAAGATTATCTATATCAATGTCAAAGGGTTGACTTTTTTAGCGCAAAGTCAAATATGTATTGGCTACTGTTAATTAGGCAAAGATGTAAGCAATTACGCACAGTTTAATACTGAATCACTATAAAGTAGAATCTGGACTCAGGAGTGAGTGCCAGTTTGATACATATATCCAAAAAAAAAAAAGAATAATACGAAAATCCCACACCCCAAAAGCAACTTTAAATCCTATCATCCAACAATGTAATAACTTTAGATACATAACCTCTTGCAGGGATAACTTTGTGATACATATGCTTCTCATGAGTTATGAGATGTGTAGTTAGTGATTCATTAGTTCTTTTTACCCTTTACAAGAGGGAAGGAAACTGGAAAGGAATAAAAATTATGAATACAAGAAACTATTAACAGAGGAGAGAAGGGTTGGAGGAATGATATTGGTTTTTTTGGCCTTTAGATCCTTCTGGTCATTTGTATTTGTGACTTAAATTGTTTTTATTGATTAAACTCTTATAATCACTTGTCTGCAAATGTTTGTTTGCTTTCTTGCAGAATTTGAGTTTACTCAATCTAATCCATTTTGAGACAATTTAGAGCTCATGGACTTAGTTTTCTCAACCTTCGCAGAGAGAGGTTGGACAGGGAGTGCTCTTGCGATTCACATATTTTGATTATTACAAAATTTTATGAATGGCGCAAAGGCCAAAAGGGATAGGCGGAACTTATTTGCTAACAAAAGTAAGGCCTTTCTACTTAAAATTTACTTGTGTTTTTATGCAGCTTTAGTTCCTTGATAGCTCCATATGAGATAGAATAGAAAATATCTTGCTGCCTTCTGCTCTGTGTGCTATTGTAGAAAGATCCTTAGGGACCAAAATGACAAATGGCTTGTAGGCTTTAGTTGCAAACTAGTTAATGTTCCTTTGGTTTTTGTAGAAATAATTGGTTGCATTCAGGGCCTACAATTGTATTGGTCTAAAGGGTATAGGAAGATTATTTTAGTTACTGATTGTATAGAGGCCATCAATTATATATTGAGAATATGTGATCGTTATCATCCTTTCAAGGACATAGTGGATAATATTATGATGCTTCATTATGAAGATTGGTAAGTTGTGGTCACTCACAGATATAGGGAGACCATAACAATTGCTGATCAATTAGCCAAATACTCTCATAGCATAGATGTGAATTTTTCTCTCCTAGATCAACCTCCTCCTTTTATTGAAGAGGTGGACATTGAAGAAGATTAGGAGTATTAGCTGAAGTTGATGTAATGTCTCTGTTGAGATTCTGATTCCAATATTATTCTTAAAAAAAAGATCCTTAGGGTCACAAAATCATAAAATAGAATATGGTAGAAAATATGTGTGTCTTCATCTTAACTTGCGGCTTCCAACTTTATAGAAGTTACTGGTATTTGCTTACCTGGTTCATGATATCTGATGAAGATACTTTGGTGCTAAAACATAATAGTAGAAGTATTTGAGGGTCCCATTTGTTAAGTTCATGGCTACAAAAAATGAAAAGACATGAAAAAGTGGGCAGCAATATTGAATTGTCTTATTTAATACACTAAAAAGGAAAGCATTCTGCAAAGGGCTACCATAGATTAAATATAGTTCATAGTTGTATATGCTTGGGTAATTTCATTCTGTCATAATAAGCCTTCAAGCTACATATAAATTATATGCCTATTTATATAACATAGGAGAGGTACAGAACCTTATAGCTGCATATAATAGGAGTCAAAAAAAACTTACACAATGAACATGCTAAATGACTATTGAAATTAAACTTCATGTCTGTTTTTATACCTATCGGTTCCCTATGGCAGTCCTATGCAATAGTTGTCCATATGAAAATTAAGCATTTTTATTCGTATGCAATAGTTGTATAAAAAGTAATGTGAGTTCACTGTCACAAGGAGTTGTTTATCTTCTCTAATAGATTCTTTCAAATCTTGGTTGTGGGAAAAGTGTGATAACTGCGTTGTCTCTAGTTTGTCCATATCTTCCTCTATAGCTTTTTATACAAGTATTGCATCTTGTACAATAGCCTACTATTTTTTTTGTTTATGTTCTCGTATATTCTGCCATGTCTTGCCATCAAGTCAATCAGAGGGGTTTTATAAATAAAGCTAGTATGAGATATCTCTTTCAAGGTTTAAAAATGTTACTCCTTGTGCATTTATGCCTTTCATTTGTCTCTTTATGAAAAAAGCACACCATGGATCATAAATTATGAACATACGGTCTGCAACCAGAGCAACATGACTATTTGGCTATAAACAGCTAGAAAGCTAGCATGAATTGCTGTCCCAGTGATTTGGCTTCTATGCTTTTCAGCTTTTGTAGAATAAAAAGGAGCTTGGAAAATGTTTGACAGCTTATTTGTTCTTGGACTTGAATAATTAAAGGGACGGGCTATTGGAAGATTGTGCCATTCTTGGACTTAAACTATTAATTATGCTTCATATGTGCTTAATTGTGCTGTTCTTGGACTTAAACTTTTAATTATGCTTTTCAGCTTTTGTAGCGTAAAAAGAAACATGAAAATGATTGCTTCTGAATATTAAGTGATAGATATGTTATATCACTAGTAGTTTTGGAAGAAAGAAGAGATGAATAGTTTTGACCATTCATACTTCACAATTACTTAATACATGAACAAAAAAACTAACGAGATGTTATGTATGTGTGTGTGTGTGTAAGTGAAAAGGAATCAGGGGAAGGAGAATGTACTAACCTTTTTCTTTAAAAAAGATTGCATATGCCCTTCCTATTATGCCCGTCATGTACACAGTATCCTATAGGTGCTGCAAGTGAATGCCATGGAATGAGAGTCAGATAGAAGAAGCAAGAGGAATAGCAGGAGAGAAGCTTAATAATGGAGGATTGGAAAAAATGTCAAACCTCATTGTGGTCATGATTTAGTATGGGAGTGTTTTGTCATTGGAGAGAAGCCAAAACAGGAATTCCTTTCTGTCTAACATATCGAGCATCAGTTGTTGAAGCAAGAATTTCAGGCTTTGCAAGCTTTTCTCCAGCTGATGTGATGGCTCACTCGAAAACCAACCACCATGGATTCAAATCATCAGTTTGGGTCATCATGGGGCGTGGGGCGTCCCATGTTGTCTAAAGGGGTCCTCTCTCTTTTTTCTGCGATTTATCAAATGCAGTCCTAATGGTATCAGCCATTTTCCACATCTTTGGTTGCCCACAGATAGGCAAGAAATTAAAAGCAAAGACAATGGCCAGAGTCTCGAAGATTTCCCATTCTATATGATGGTGTGTATCTTATTAATGCTTCCACTGTAACATGCTGACTTCTAAGTGTAGTTTCTTAGTTTTATTCCCATGATCATAATCTTCAAGCATGATTCACCTATGTTTGTAATGAGTTCCTGATGTTCATTATCTTGATTAAAAGCTCATGAAAATCTAAACACACCGGAAGCTGCTTCCAAAGTTGTTAGAGTTCAAATTAGAGCTGTTTTATTTTTATAACTTAATTGATTCTTAAACTCTGATTACACCCTGCATTTATGTAGGCGGAAGAAGAAACTTATTCCTCAAGGGAAAGTGGTTGAATGTTGTCTTCGAAGTTTGATTTCACAGGAAAAGAAAAGTTTAGTGTGTGGTTTATAAAATAAGCAGTAGGCTTGCATATGTAACCCATTTTTTTGTTGTTGGAAACATTGTATGCAAGATGTATATTTTTTCCATGAGTTATTGCTTCTAGCACAATACAAGGAAATAAAAGCAATGCTAAAAGGCATATATTAAAGACGCCACAAGGATGACTCCATTTGTTCAACAATAATGAATGGCTTTTTACCTGTCTAATTCAAGCTCAACTTGAATGAACAAAGGTCTTCAAAGATTTTTATATCTGTCCCATTTTTTTATGCAGAATGAACAAAGGTCTTTTAAAAAATTTTATATTATAGAAACACTTTCATGTAAGAGTTACACTTTGTCATCAAAACTCCATGTAAAAATTAACGGGAGTTTGGTCTAGCAGAAGGGGTTAGTCCCTCACAACATAGTGGAAGCAAAGTTTGAATTCATACTGTGAGAAGTGTTAACATTTAGTGCCCGACAGTTCCTCAAACATAATTGTATCCAATAGGAGGATACTTGTACCTAGCCATAAAAAATAATCCATGCATAAAGTTATGAATATTTTCACGGCTTTAGTGGATTAGTAATCCCTCCAAGTTATGGTTTTTTTGTTATGTTGTAGTTGGGTTGCTTTTGTTCCGTTTTTTTAGTTAGATACTTTGTTGTGAAGATATTTTTCTTCCATGAAGATGGGAGTTCATGCTAGTTGATACTCAAAACAAATGTACCCATATCATATAAATATTTGATATCATATGTGTATTTAACTCCATAATACATATCTTGGACTACAACACCCATATCGCTCGTCGTTTTTTGTCCTTTATGTTTTGAAATATTTAAAAAAGGCTTTGCTTTTTTTTTTTTTTTTTGAAATGCTCCAAAACAGCTTTGAAGATTATAGAAAACCTCAACAAAATTAACACCGTCTGGGCCAATTTGTGTTCCTTCTGAGTACTTTTCAAAAAAGAGGGAATGAATGTTTCAGACAGGCAAACAAAAGAGATGGGAAAAAAAAACTATAGGGACTAAAAAACAAGTATTGGGACCTAGAGTGGCATTTTCCTAAATGAAGATTTTTATTTTACATAACATAATTGTTTAAAACTCAATCTGTTTTGCCTGTTTCTTTTTTTATGTATTAAATTTCTTGCAAAATTTATGTATCTCACTTATCATTTGTCATATCATGTTATATTTAGAATGTTATACAAATTTTGTTACTTTTATGGATCCAGTCATTTTCCACCACCAGTTATATTTAGACTTTCTCTGTATGAATGTTACAAGGAATAAGGAAAATGGAAGAAAGCAGACACTCACTTTGGAACAGTGAAGAAGCATGAAGCATTTGGTATGTTGAACTTGCATGTACAAAAAGGGAAAAGAAAGGTAGAATAAATTTGTAGAGAACACTTGTTTCTCTTCATGTACTGTATAACTAAGATATTTCTATGTTGAAAAAAGAACTTTGAAATTATTTAAATTTTATCAAAAGTCAGCCATTTCTTTTTGTGTGCTTCAATATTTTGTGAGAATTATAAATTCCAACTTAAACTTCACTAAACACAATGTATTATTCCAATCAAGTTACATTTGAATGTAAAATAGGAGGATGAGCTATTTATAATATAATGGTCTCCCTCAAATCCTAATCTATTGGTTAGTACGATAATTACATAATTATCCTACTAACTATGTAGTTTACACTCAAGTCCATAGATATACTTTACAAATAGGTCCCTAAGTGCTATTTAGAGTTTCTATATCATTATACTTCATAGGTGCTTAATTGTTCTATTCTTGGGCTTAAACTTTTAATTATTCTTTTCAGCTTTTGTAGCATAAAAAGAAACATGAAAATAATTGCTTATGAATATTAAGTGATAGATATGTTATATCACCAGTAGTTTTGGAAGAAAGAAAAGATTTAATGGTTTTGACCATTCTTACTTCACAATTACTTAATACATGAACATAAAAACTAAGGAGATATTATGTGTGTGTGTAAATAAAAAGGAAGGAGGGGAAGGAGAATGTATTAATCTTTTTTCTTTAAAAAAGATTGCATATGCCCTTCCTATTATGCCCCTCATGTACACAGTATCCTGTAAGTGCTGCAAGTGAATGCCATGGGATGAGAGTCAGGTAGAAGAAGCAAGGGAAATAGTAGGAGAGAAGCTTAATTGGGAAAAATGTCAAACCTCATTGTGGTCATGATTTAGTATGGGAGTGTTTTGTCATTGGAGAGAAGCCAAGAACAGGAATTCCTTTCGGTCTAACATATCGAGCATCAGTTGTTGAAGCAAGAATTTCAGGCTTTGCAAGCTTTCCTCCAGCTGATGTGATGGCTTGCTCGAAAACTACCCACCATGGATTCAAATCATCAGTTTGGGTCATCATGGAGCGTTCCATGTTGTCTAAGGGGTTCACATTCCATGCTCATCTTTTAGTGCTCATCCTTCTAATTTTGGGTTTTTTATATATTTTTATTTATTTAGATTAAATTGTATGTTGTACTTGAAATATTTTGCACTATCTCAAATTAATTAATTTATAGTCATGCATTTAGAAATATTTTTCCTGTAATAATAATAACCTAAAATATTTTTCTAATAGCACCTAATATCTGAAATATTTTTTCAATACCAAATATTCTAAGTTAACGCCTTCATGTAAGAGTTAAATTTTGTCATCAAAACTCCATGCAAAAATGAATGGGAGTTGAATCCAGCAGTATAAGGGGTTAGTCCTTTACAACGTAACGAATCATGGTTTGACTTCTCACTAGGAAAGGTGTCCACATTTAGTGTCTGACTATGTATTGAACATAATTATTTTCAATAGAAGGATACATGTGCCTAGCTCCCAAAAAAAAAATAAAAATAAAAATCCATGCATAAAGCTATAAATATTTTTGTGGCTTTAGTTCATTAGTAAGAGCTACAAGTTTTTATTTATTTATTTATTTATTTTTATATAGCAGTAGGATTGCTTTTGTTCCCTTTTTTTTGGTTAGAAACTTTGTCTTGAAGATATCTTTTTTCCATGAAGATTTGCTTCCTGCGCAAGGCGGGGGAGTTCATGCTAGTTGATACTCAAAACAGATATACCCGTAAATCATATAAATATTTGATATCATATGTGTATTTTACTCCATAATACACATATGGGACTACGACACCCACATTGTTGGTCTTTTTTCCTCCTATATGTTTTGAAATATTTTAAAAAGCACTGCTTTCTTTTGAAATACTCCAAAACAGTTTTGAAACTTAGAGAAAACCTCAACAAAATTAACATCGTCTGGCCAAATTTGTGTTCCTTCTGAGTACTTTTCAGGAAAGGGGGAATGAATATTTCAGCCAAGCAAATAGAAGAGATGGTAAACTAGCCAAAAAAAAAAACCATAGGGACTAGAAAACAAGTATTGGACCTAAAGTGGCATTTTCCTAAATGAGGATTTATATTTTACATAAAATGATTGTTTCAAACGCATTCTATTTTGCGCTGTTTCTTTTTACATGTATTAATTTTCTTGCAAAATTTTTGTATCTCACTTATCATTTGTCATATCATGTTATATTTAGAATGTTATACATATTTCAGTTACTTTTATGGATCCAGTCATTTTCCAGCACCAGTTATATTTAGACTTTCTCTGTATGAATGTTAAAAGGAATAAGGAAAATGGAAGAAAGCGAGACACTTGCTTTGGAACAGTGAAGAAGCATGAAGCATTTAGTATGTTGGACTTGCATGTACAAAAAGGGAAAAGAAAGGTAAAATAAATTTGTAGAGAACACTTGTTTCTCTTCATGTATTGTATAGCTAAGATATTTCTTTGTTTAAAAAAAACTCAGAAATGATTTAAATTTTATCAAAGTTCAGCTCCTTATTTTTGTTGGCTTGAATATTTTTTTGTAGTTATAAATTCCAACTTAAGCTTCACTAAACACATTTCTCCCTCCATTACTTTTCAAAGAATTAACCATAAAATTTATGACTTTGGTGAATTTTTGTTGTCTAACTTACCTGCAAGCTTTCAGGTAGTTCCGGCAAGTATTCAAGCAAATATGAGTTAATTATCACAATTATGCTTTCAAGTGTATTATGAATGAAAACAATTTAATCGAAATGAAAATTAAGCTTTTCTTCAAGACAAAAGGAACTTCGAATCATTTCTCACCATTATATTTCATAAAACATAATTAATTACTCATCAATTAGTGTTTAAATATAAATATGTGTTAGTCTAAGATTAAAAAATATTTGATTAAGCTTTATCAAGTTAAACCCAAAATTCATATTCTCAATTAATTAACCTGCATCACATGTTATTTTAGTTAGTAAAATATTAATTAAACATTAACCTTAATTTAACTATGATGTATGTTTGGATTAACTATGAGAAAAGTGACTTATAGTTCATGACTTTTGCAAACTTAAGTCAATGTAAAAGTCAGATATTGTAATGCAATTTATATTTGGATTGCCTTTTACAAACTTAAGTTAGAATAATTTTATCATTTTTTATAAAAGCATGTTTGTCTAAATAATTTTACAAACTTATGTTTATCATCTTTTTAAAGGGTTAAGGTATAAAAATATACATGTGTTTTATCTCGAGGAACGTCCAACATCAAGTGCTTTTTTTATGTGCAAAAGTACACACGTGGTAACAAATTAGGTGCAAAAATACCCTTTAACCGTTAAGTTGCACTTTTTTTACTTTCAAATATGTAAAAATACATATGTGGTTTGGTAAAAAAAGCGCCCAACACCAATTTTTTTTTTAATTTAATAATTTTATTTCAATTAAAGAAAATTATTTCTTTAGGTATAATTTTTAGGAGGTCAAATTTTTTCTTCTGATTTATCATTTTAGAAAGAATGATTTATTCGATGAGTAAAAATGGTAAAAAAAATTTTAAAAAACCTTATTAAATTTTCTAATCAATAATTGATAAATGAGTATTTATAAGTCAACTTTATAAATATAAGTCTATAATATTCCTTGATTTACTTTCATTCATCATATAAATAAAAATAACTCATTTAAAGGTGCAAACATTTATATTGCATATTTCTTAATGCAATAAAAATTAAATGATATTGTTTAGTTTTAATTGAAAAATTATTTAAATAATTTTTTGTTCAATTTGTTAGATTAAAAAATTAAAATCATTTTTAATTAAATATAGTATTTATATAATAAAATTTTAAATGCATAAATACTCATTTATTAATTATTAATTAGAAAATTTAATAAGGATTTAAAAAAATTATGAACATAAAAAATTTTATGTTCCAGGAATTATACCTAGAAAAATAATAATTTTCCTTTAATTGAAATAAAATTATTAAATTAAAAAAAAACATTTTGTGTTAGACGTTCTTTTTATCAAACTACATGTGTATTTTTATACATTTGAAAGCAAAAAAAAGTCAAACTTAACGGTCAATGGGTATTTTTGCACCTAATTTGTAACTGCGTATGCACTTTTGCACCTAAAAAAAGCACTTGGTGTTGAGCACTCTTCGAGATAAAACACATGTGTATTTTTACTCATTAACCCTTTTTTAAAATGTTCTCTTCCTTCCTTCCTTTTTGTCCTTTACCCTTACCTGGCTTTTTTGTCAAATTGATTTGTTTCTAAATGTGAACTCAAACGGTGAAAAAATAAGTAAAGTATTCTAAAAGTAGGTTTTTTTTTCCTTCCTCTCGGCCTAAATTTTCTCTTCCCTAGCTAACTCAAATATAACCTTAATATATATATCTTTATTTTACTAACAAATTCTTTATTTAACCATCACCTCATCAAATTCTTTAGCTTACTTTTTTTAATAAAAAAACTATCCTCATCTTCAACTACAACTACGATCTCTTCCTCTATATCATCATCTTGATCGATAGCAATCTCATCACTAACACCCTTGCTCACAGCAATTGGTTTAGGTATGTCAGGTAGGTACTTCTAACTACTCAATTGTATGGCTTTGCATTCTTGACCCATTTGTAGTTGAGTATCACTAGGAAATCCTCTTTTGGACAATATATTCAGCTGAGCAGCTTCTTGACCCATTTGCACTTCTAAATTCTTGCAAGCTTGGCTTCATCTGCCTCTTGATTCTTTAAAATTTCTATCAACATTTGTTTAATCTCTGATTCAATATTTGTAAAGAAAAACGAAATCACATTACTAATAAATCAAGGTTTAACAGAGTATACTTGTTGGATTAGGTTAAATCCAAGTCCAACACTCAATGATACTTGATATCCCTTTAAAGTTTAAACTAATTTGTAGTTGAGTTTTTTTTTTTTTCAATAGCATCCAATATCTTTAAGTATTTTTTAGTGTAATTTTATCATTAAAATATTATTAATTTTTATTTGATTAAAGGTATACTCTTTCAAAACCTGATCACAAAGTGTTTTTCGCCTCTCACAATAAGTGTGTTTACTAGAATTTGAACTTATATTTTTCTCCTTACATATCAAGTGTGCTACTTGATATCCCTTTAAAGTTTAAACTAATTTGTAGTTGAGTATTTTCTTTTTCTTAATAGCATCCAATATCTTTAAGTATTTTTTAGTGTAATTTTGTCATTAAAATATTATTAATTTGTATTTGATTAAAGGTATACTCTTTCAAAACTTGATCACAAAATGTTTTTCACCTCTCACAATAAGTGTGCTTACTAGAATTTGAACTTATATTTTTCTCCTTACATATCAACCAACAAATGTAATATTTTAGTACTTTACATCATATAAAATTTTGATAATTTATTTTACGGTTTATATGTAAATTTATCTACACATATATATCCAATGGAGTTTTAGATTGGGTTGGGTGGGGCAGATAAATACATAAAAATTTTATGAAAGGTCACGCTAATACTGAATAGTGTAGCTCATTTATCATATGTTATGTAATATATAAAATTCATATCTAACTAATATTATTTCCCATTATAAAATTTATGATAAGTTATAAGGTTGGTACAATGTTTTTTATACAGTAAGTTGATACCACATTTGGTTCTTATAATTTGTTCTCAATTTAATTTTCATCTTTATAATTTCAAATTATTGGTTTTGGTCCCTCCTGTTTTTTTCTGTCTAAAATGTGAATTTCTATATTTTTTTATAAAAGTTAGTTCCTTTTTCTTTTTTCTTTTTTGTCTTATGATCTATGTTTTCATTAACCTTTTTTTTTTTTTTTTTTTACAAAATCACGTTAAAATCGAATTAAAATGATATTATTGATATAATTTTTTTTTAAAAAAATATGAATAACATAGTAGGGGTAACAGAAAAAATGGAGATAAATCGGAAAAAATTATTATTCATGTAGATTTTTTATGTTTACCAAATTATTTGTATTAAACCTCTATTTATAAGCCTCTAACCCAATCCAAGAGTTACAATTTCATAATTAATCTACATTAATAAAATTTGCTTCAGCTATTAAGTGTGTACTTATTTTTTTTTTGTGATTAATAAAAGTGAACTGTTTTGGCCCAAAAAAATATACATTACGATAGAACAAGAAACTATTAAAGGTTATAAGAATAAATATAAGAAAACAATCCATTTGACTAATTGAGATTGTAGAACCTAAATTTTGTATTAGCGATTTTGTAGAGGTCATTGACAACGTAGAATCTTAGTATCATATAAAATAGAAAATACAAAGTGATTACAAGTTTAATGATAAAAAATAAAAAATGAATTGCTATTCAGAAAGCGTAATACAAAGCAGTGAGAAAGAAAAATTTCGTTTGGAGAGAGCAGATGGAGAGGCTTGATCTTGGCTACTCTTATTTATTGCAGAGCAATCTAGTAAATCAGTCAGCCTTTTGCAGATTTGCTAGTAAGTTAGTTTGCCCTTTTCGGATTTGCTAGTAAGTTGGTCCTTTTTGCCTTTATTTTGGGTCAAGCGTGCCATGTCAGCTCCTTTGACTAGGTATTTTAAAGGTGCAAACAAATTGTGTCATTGGGTTGCAACCATTGGATATGCCTTGTTTGGCTTCCCCCACATGAACCACCTCATCTATAGGCCCAAGCTAGAAAGTTTGGCCCTACCTTAAGTCTCCCCACTCTTCAAGTCCAATGGAGTATTGACTTGGAGAGCGGATCTGCCATCATGATTGTAGAATATCTGCTTAACCCAAGGGTCAATGTCACACACTGAAAATAGCGGGTTGAAGCAACAACTTGAAGATGTAGTTGTGGAAGCAGCATTTCGAACTCGAGCTCAGTTGATGAAGGAGTTCAAAGAGGCTCGGTTGGTTCGACGAGATCCCGACCAAGTAATAGTACAATATCATATTCTTTTTGGTGGTAGGTTAGAAGATGGCATTTCCATCGCCAGTGTTGGTGATGGAAATGAATAAGGGATGCATATACCTTTTTGTTGGAACCCACTCTAATTCAAGTTCTCTTAGGTTCTTGGGTCTTGGGTTTCTCTTTCTGTACTAGATATATTTTGCCAAGGAAATAGATTGGTGGTGATTTATTCAAATAAGGGTTGTAGGAGGTCGGATTTGTATCATACCATCCCAAACGACTTTTCCTTGTTGTGTGGTTTGTACGGCTTGTACCTCTTGTGAGTCTATTATCTTTGGTATGCTATCATATGTAAGTAAGACATCCCACATTATGTAAGTTGCCAATGTAGAACTTTGTTTGTCAGAAAGTTCATGTATGCTAGTACATACTGTGGTGTTGTCATAATATTTGACCAAGTATGAGAATTTTGGTCAATTGATATGTACGTCACATCTTCATGGCTTGGTTTGTATTCTGCCATGGGATGCCTCTAAAGTTGGGATCTCAACATTTATAAGTGTCAGTATAGAGCACTCGTGAATTGTATGATGCATCAGTTGTGTATCTTTTAACTTAGTAGGTCAGTCTTGTATGTGGAGTATAAGCTAGTGAATTAGTTCATAAGTAGTGTGTCGAGTAGAAGAAAATAGGTGAAAGGTAGCTAAAAAATGACATTGTTATATTAAGATAATGACTTACAAAAGGAAGACAAAACATATAATCTTATTCCCCAATAAGATACAATGCATTATACAAGAATATAGTCTGTTTCCCTTAATTGAATAACAACTGACATAGTTGAAGAATACAATATAAAGAAAACCTATAACACAATGGAATGCATTGATGGTAGGGCTTTTTAATATGAAAATACCCAATATGACTTGATCATATAGCTTAGAGCGTCAATCACTTTATCTCAATCATTCGTATGGATTGTATCGTCATGTCTTGCCCACAAGGTTAGTAAGCATGTAAAATCCGAAAACAAACTTAGAAGGTAAGGATTGAGAAATTATACCTCATTAGATGTATTAGGTCCCAACTTCGTCTTCTTCCCACTTGATTTGGGCCTAGGCTTGAGCCAATACATCATCCATTATGTGACAAGTATATTTTGTTAGTTATTTGTATAGAACAAAGTGAGGAAGCAAACCTTTACAAAATGCAACAATTATTGTTTGGACATCGCAATTTGGTATGTTGATTTTTTCTCTGCCTAACTTGCCAACATAATCTTGTAACAGTTCTCGCTTTCCCTAAATGATTTTATAGAGGTTGTTTGGATCCTTTTCTAGCTTTTGACTATTGGAAAATTGTTATACAAACAAATCATTTAGCTTTGCGAACAATCTGATTGAGTTGGTTGGTAGGTTGGTGAACCACTTTAGCACCAATCCAATCAAGCTTAACCTGAAGCCTTTGCACATACATGCTTCTCACATCTCACATGGTGTTACACTTTTACTGTAGTATGCATCTTTTGTCAATATTGTCTCCTATGCTCGTCTAGGTCTGTCAAACTGTCATAGAGTTGTATGTCACTAAGGTGATATTGTCTGTGAATGGTGAGTTAGCAAAACTGTTGGGAGCACTCTTCTTCATCGGCAATGGTACACCAAGTAGGTAATGTATCATCGCTTCTAATTCCTAACACCTTTGCTTCCATCATCTGTTGTCAGACATACTAGACTCTAGTATGTTATTTCTCGCTAGGGTATCCGTCATTCTTTTTGCTCCGCCAGCAGGCATAACTGGGGTAGTTGTTGTACTTGTATCATGAGCTTTGTCAGTATTATTTCTAATCGGAGTGTTGCTACCTACCAACCCTATTGGTTCGTAGTGCCAGGAGTCCCTAATGGTTGTATACGTGGGATGAGTGCAGTCAAAAACTACTCCGAATGATGAGAAGTAGGGGTGATTTGTGAAGAGAGTGAAGTGATTTGCTCTCGCAGGTTTGAATTGTCTTGACGCAGAGAGTTATTTTCCTCTTTTAAGCGCTGGAGTCATTCCTGCTGCTGTGCAGCCTATCTAGCCTGGGTGGAAATTTGTTGGATCCGTTCCTACAACAAAACTGCTAGTTCATCAAGATGCTCTTGAAGATTGGTAGGTGTGTGATGGTAAAGAATTCACAAAAACGAATAATCTCCCCCAAATCTCCCCCAAAAATCAACAAAAGAAATTGTTATATTCATTGTCAAGCCTCACGGATGGCGTCAAATTGTAGAGCCAAAATTCTGTGTTAAAGATTTTGTATGGTTCACCCACAACATAGAATGTTAGTATGATACAAAATATAAAATACAAAGTGATTACAAGTTTCATGAGTAAATTAGTAATTTTATGAAATTTTGTGATATTGGAGTCATTGAATTGTCCTTTTAAAATTTTAAATGTATTTTATTGGGATTTTCTATATGTTAAATTGTGGTAAAAAAATGGTTATGTTAAATCACAAGAATAAAGGAAAGAAAAACTTTTTAACCTAAATAATTAGTCTTCCCAAAGTTTAACTATAAAAAAGATGGGTTCAATCTTATCCATGTGTTGCTGGATTTATTTTCTGCTTCCGTTCCCTATTTTGCTGCCAGGTTCACAGCCTCATGTTCTGGGTTTTAAGTTTTGTTGTTTTATGTGCGTTTTCTCGTTTTCCAGTGCTGACTGCTCCTCACTCTCTTCCTCCTCACATCCACAAAACACAATCTCATATATTTGAATATACGAACTGTTTCTATTTCAGAGAGGGCTATTACCTTTCTTCAAATTCATTCTCTCTCTAATCCACATACAGGATTGAGATTCTGCGTCCATGGCTTCCATATCTTCGCCTTCTGCACCTCCCAATCTTCACTTCCCAAGCCCCAAATTCTCTTCTTCTTTCCCTTTGAGATCACTCTCTTCACTCCCCTACTCTTTGCATTCACATCACTCCCTTATTGCTGATGCCACTGCCCCTTGCCGGTGCGTTAATCCGGCTTCTGGGTCTCCGTCACCTTCCGATGACTCCGTTAACCGGGGATGGGACTCGATGCTCCAGGATTTAGTTAGAAATGCCATCAAGCGGTTCGATTCTTACGTAAATTCTCTTCGGGATGAGGCTCTGGGTGCGTGGAACACTGCCACTGTGGCTGAAAAGGATGGCTCGGAAAAGGAGAATCGTGAACCCGAAGATGAAGAATGGGATTGGGATCGATGGCGCAAGCATTTTCAGGATATTGATGAGCAGGAGCGTCTCGTCTCAATTCTCAAGGTGCATTTGGAATTGTTAATTTAGGCGTGTAATTAAATTGTGATGTGTGGTTCATTTTATTTTGTTTCTTCGTGGTTCCTAAGCAAGTGTTAGCTCAACTTATAGTTTCTTTGATTCGGAAGAATGGAATAAAGCCTGAAGCTTTATCTGATGATAATTTATTATACACACTTCAAAGATTTTATACGCGATGTAATTTAGCTAAAAATTGCGAGTGGGATTAATTAGACAAGGTTATATAAGAAGAGTGGTGTGAGAGGGAGGACAACAGTATTATAATTTTCCAAGTGATTATTTTAACAACAATCACGTTAAGGTCTGGACAAATTTTTGTTGCTTTAGTCGCAAATCGCTTGTTGGTTCTGAAGATGTGGTTGTAGTAAGTAACAATTTTCTTGAATGTCCAGATCAAACAAGCTATTATTGATCTAAATTTCCTCCTTGTTTACTGCTTATACCGTTAAACTACTTTGTTACCTGCTCTTAATGTAGCATTAGGTCCCCTACTTGATATTCCTTGTTCATTTTGAGACGATGTAGCTTTGATACCTTTCTCTTCCATATGAAATGTCATATACAAGATGTCTAGATAAAGATGAATTAGGATGTAGTTTTGTTGAAAAACCAAAAAATGTTCATGGCATTGTTGTTGTGATTATTATTAGTACATTGTAGTAATCATGGTATTTTTATTTTATTTTTCCCTATTTCTTATTTATTAGACCTAAAAGAGGTTTATGGAGCTATAAGGGTGACTAAACAGTGTTGCATATTTGAACATAACTTCATAGCTGGGAGCTCTACTGAACTAAACTGGCAATGATGCAACCCACTGGCTGATCTTTCATTTTGGAGGCAATTTAATGCAAAAATTGTTTTCTTCTAAACAGTCTCAGATAAGCCATGCTGTGTGCATGGAGGATTTTGAAGATGCTGCTAGGCTTAAGGTTGCAATTGCTGCTGCAGCTACCCATGACAGTGTTGGAAGAGTGATATCTCATCTCAATGTAAGAATTTGGAAACATGCAATGCGTTTTAGACAAGAAATATTTTGTTACTTGCTTTTAGAATTTCGTGTTTTCTTGCTCGTGAGCTTTTATGAATTTTTATTTCACATATTTTTTTCCAGAAAGCCATAGAGGAAGAACGGTACACAGATGCAGCTTTTCTTAGAGATAAAGCTGGTGCTGGACTTGTGAGTTCTCGTAAAATGTGTTGCATGAAAATTTTCTTGAATAGCTTTTGCCTTTTGGTCAATATGCAATTTCATGGGTGAACTTAATAATGCTAGCATCTGTCCTTCATTGCTATTACTTAAGTTGGAATAGTTTGGGTTTCTTTCATCTTGAATTTCTCTGGTATAGTTATTTGTTCTTCATCCTATTTTACAGCAATTTCATGTAACTTGTGACCATGAATGCCAATAGGGATCAGGGACTTCCTTCTCGGCAGTTTCAATGTGATCACTGGAGTTTATGTCCTAATTTATTTGTCCTTATGAGTTCTTTAGTCTATGATATGTTACCATAGCTCAAATCAGTTATGGGAGTTAATTTTAGGAGGGTAGCAAATATGGAATTCATTTATGTTCACGTTTGATGTGATTATCTTCCTGTAATTTGGCTGTGTTTCTCTTATTACTTTATTGGTTTTAAAATAACAGTCACTTTCCAGCAATTTGGTTAAATACGGAATTCATTTCTAGCTCTCTGGAATTAACTGTTGGTGGTTTACTTCAACCTTAAGAATGTATTTGAGCTTTCAGGTTGGCTGGTGGTCTGGCATTTCAAAAGATGCTAATGATCCACATGGTCTAATTATTCGTATAACTCCAGAGCATGGAAGATATGTGGCAAGGAGTTATAGTCCGAGGTATTTTCCTTCTCTTGATGATAATGCGTTATTTTGCCATACATGAAAACAGAAAACTATTTTTTTTTTGGGAAAGGAGATGCTAGTGCTTCCACTTTATCAATTGTATTATGGGTGAATGAGTTATGTGAAGGTGTGAAAATCAATTAGTACTTCAGTTTTTATTTATTTGTTTTTAAATGATAGGTTTTGGTGAATTATTTCTTACCATGTGTAAGTGACTACTTAGGAAATATTTATCTTGCTTGTCATTTTTCCTTCCGTTAGTGTGTGATTCACGTGTTGCAAAGAAACCTTTATCATGGCTGGAGACTAGGTGCAGTCATCATCCATCATCCATGATTGAATGTAGTCATTGGAAATTCAGGCTTTCTATCAGAAAAATATATGACAAAAGTAAATTACATTTTCTCTCATGTTATAGATGTACCTGACTTTTGTTCCTTGTGCCATCTGTTTTGATTAATGGAACCTATGAAGGATAGGCATTTCAAAAATAAGCTTCTCTTTTCTAAACTTGTGTTTAGCCTTCGTATTGGCCATGATAGGACACTTTCAATTTTATATGGTCACTTCAGATTTTGTAATGTTGCTTGGTCTGTGTTGGTGCCCCTGCTCCCTAGGTTGGAACGCTGCTTAAGAATTCCATTCTTTTAGTTCCAAGTAACCTATGATTTCGTTGTCTTGGAGGTCAATTGGACATTAAGATGTTTTTCTGAACAAACTGTCGATTATTTTTTGGCAATCCTGCTAAATTATGAGGCCTCTGGTTTTGAAATTTTTTTGGCCATATTTTTTCAGGCAACTTGCTTCTTCTGCTGCTGGTGTTCCTTTGTTTGAAATTTTTCTTACAGTGAATAAGAAAGGTGAATATAAGTTGCAGGTATCTATTCTCTACTTCTTAACTTCTGTATCATTGTTTGCTTAGATATTACTATAACTGCAACAAGCATTCAGGTGAATATACATGTTTTTATGTGAAGATGTATTATATTCTTAGCAAAATTCATCTGATTTAATGAATTGTTGACCGTTAGGGGTTTCTTATGCATATTGTAGTTAAACTAATTAACTGCATGTAAAATAAAAAAAAAAATTATTAACTGAATGTTATTCCTTTACGCTTTTATTATTTTCCTCAGTATTTCCTAGTTAATTGAATATTTTTTAAAGAAATTCCTTTATGCTTTAAACCGCAACATCTGGCTCTTGCTTATACAGTCATGCAATCCTGCTGTTTGGTGGTTTTGCAATTCAACTTCTGTACAGACAATTTTTCCTCATCCGAACCTTTTAATTTAGTTATCTTATTATATGTTACCATAACCTATACATGCATCGTACCAATTCATGCTATCTGGTTTTCTTATTGCTGAATCATAATTTATGAATTCAGATATTGGTAGTTACTTATTGAATTATTCTATTGTATCATATGGCATTCTTTGAATTCATTTGTGTGCTAGCAAGAGGATACTGTAATGTTCTTTGCCTTCTTCAGGGAATAGGGGATCAAATCCTGTTTGGTTGTTTGTTCATATGTGCCAACTTACACTGATACTGTTATATCATATGTAGCTTTATGCTAGCATTCTCTTTGGCAGATTGTTTCTTGTTTTCTACTTTATATTTCCAAATAAGGGCACATTGATCATTTTGTATATAAACCTTATGGTTGATGCCTTTCAGGCTGTTTACTTAAAGCGGGGTGGAGGTGCCCACACCTCCCCAATAGCATCCTCTAAGATATCAAACCCTGCTGAGAGATTGAGCTCTGCGGAGTCACCTGAAGGCATAAGTGAGCTATTTGTTGTGAGTACCGAAGATCCTGAGAGTGGTGACGATAAGGATGATGGCTCAGACCCAACTGAGGGAATGCCTGGATTCCAGAATGTCTTAAAGGATATGATTCCTGGTAGAAAGGTGAAGGTTTTGAAATTGACTCTTTCGGAGAAGGTAGACAAGGATCTAATATCTAAGGTGATTGAACAGATAATTGAGGAAGATGAAGATGAAGAGGACGAGGAGGAGGAGGATGATGAGGAAGAGAAGGAAAATGAAACAGAAAGTCTGGAAATCGAAGATGCTAAGTCTGACCGAGAGGGAGATGATGATATTGAAATTAATACTGATCCTGAAACCATTGGACGGGAGGAGCATAATGAAGTTGCATTTAAATTTGTCATTGGTGGTCTTGCTCAGAAACTCTCCAGTAATTTATCTACTCGAAAGCTGCTTCGGGTTCCTGCTAAGCTGGAGAATGGACGTGGTTTATTTTCATTCACTGTAGAAAAAGAAGTCAACCAGCAGGATGGTCATGGCAAAGGGAAATCTTCATCAGATAAATCAACTAAGATTCAAGGTCAACGCCCTGTTGATCATGTTATATTTGATCTTGCTAAGTTTATTGGTAGGGGAAAGGTGCCGTCTAAGGTAGGTCTGAGTTTTTACTTTGACATAATTTTATTTACTGAGTGCATCTTTGATTATATTGAATTTAGCACTGATTATTCAGTACTGAATATTTAGTGATGAAATTTAACAACTGAGTTTTTTATGTTGAAAATACTTTACAAAATTGAATTTCTTTAGCAAAACTGGTTCTCCTTGACGTTGCTTATCTATAATGTTCTGCGTTATTATTTTAGGTCCTGAAAGATGTAGGAGAATTAATAAGTCATACTCTTAGTCAAGCTCAGAACCACCAACCATTGTCTGGGTCTACTATTTTCAACCGTATTGAAATACCAGCCTCTTCAGATCCTTTAAATGGTAATTTTCCACGGAACTTGTCATCTTCAGTTTTAGTTAATATTGGTCGTTCATTGTTGGACTTTAAGTTTGGATCTATGGCTTGTACATTATAGTGATCAGCAAATACTTTATTTTCATCAGGTCTATACATAGGTGCACATGGTCTTCACTCCTCAGAAGTCATTCAACTTAGACGCAAATTTGGTCAGTGGCAAGAAGACAGTGGGGCTAGGGAACCTTCAGATCTTGAGTTTTATGAGTATGTAGAAGCATTTAAATTAACTGGGGATCCTTATGTACCAGCTGGCCAGGTATTGTTTTGGACTTTTATATGTTTGACTTTATTAATCTTTTTGTCTTTTGAAAATGAAAATAATAATTGCTGTATGTTTTTGGCCTGGATTTGTTGATGTGGACAAATATATATAACTTTGAAAGTGATTCAGTGAAGTTATGATTTCTTTATCCAAAGATTTGATTTTAATAGAGCACAATATTGTCATATAATCCATGTAGTAACCTCTCCTAGTGGGATAAGGTTTCTTCTTGTTGTATATTGTAAAAGATACAAAACCATCTCAGGGCCCACAATGTTTAGCACAAGGTACAGCAGATGTGTGCTTTATCTACAGTAACACTTCTAGCTCTAGCAGCTTTAAGGAAATGGGTTTTTGACATGTATGACCCGATTAGGAGTGGCGGTTAAGCACAAGAAGCAATTTTTTCATATCTATAGGATGTAGTTTTTTCAACAACAATGATTTAGTAAGCTTTTCATTGAGAAATATGCTGCCAGCTTGAAGCTTTTATTGCCATATCCATTGTTTATGCTGGAAATTGTGTGGATGAGAAGGTCTAGACTCTAGAGTGTCATTTGCAGGGCCTTTTCTTCCATCTTTTTCTCCTGACCTTAAGTTTTCAATGATCATGTTGAATTCAAATGATGCACAGATATGGTATTGAGAAGTGTAGCATAAGGTAAGAGAAGTTATTTAAGGAGTAGGAGTTTATTATTTCTTAGATTTTATCAGCTAGGCTATTTGAGGTGTCATCAGATTGAATCCTGGAAAATAAAAATGCTATCTAGAAGACAAATCTTTGAAGCTGCTTTAGCAGCAAAAGTGTTGTGTAGGACATGAAGAGATTGAAGGATTAAGACTTGGTCGTTAAACTGTAACATGAAAATCATGTGATAGGGATTAGGGAGCTGTGGATTCTGTGACTCTTGTGGTGGATTTTTGAAGTCAGATGTTGTTTAGAGCTTTAGAGAGAATGGTCTTATCTAGACTCTTACAGCTGCCTCTGAGATTATTCAGGTGAACGTAAATCTTGCTTTAGAGGTCAATAGTAAGTTGCACAAGGAGACCCCCTTGTCCCCTTTTGCTTTTGTGGTGGATTTTTGAAATTTGATGTTGTTTCAAGCTCCCGGGAGGGTGGTCTGATCTAGCTCAACATTGAGAAAACCAGACTGGCCATTGATTTACGGTTCAATGGTCAGATTGCAATCCAACCGTAGTTGAGCCAATTGTGAATAAATTAATATACTTAAAAAGATACATGCTTAAAATAAAAATTATTAATCATTCACAATAATAAAATGAATATTAAAATTCTAAGAAACATATAGTAAAAAAGGTAATAATTATCAGTTCTATATTTTTCATCCAAAGTATCGATACTTATGTTATAAGTTATATTTGGAACACACACACACACACATTTCCTACTGATTGTTCATTTTTTCCTTCCTGATTCTTATTAAGCATCCCAATGCAGGGATAACATTGATTACCCAAATTTTTCATATTATTCAGCTTTTGCTTGGATGTCAAGTTTTAAATGGCCTATGGCTTTCTCATGCAATGGGATCTTGCAAGGCCAAGCTGGATCTTGCAACAATGATGACGGCAACAATAATAATATTTATAAGCAAGCCAAAAGTCCAAGCACAACCTGTTTTATAATTTATACTTAGAGAACTAAGAAATGTACTGTAAATAGCAATGTCACAATGTGTAGTTTACACTACGATTTGGAACATTTGTTTAGAGCAGAATGCTTATACTTCTTGGGTACTCTGTCTTTTTGCCTTTGGGTTGTGTTAAAAAACATGCCCTTTGATATGTGATTATGTTTGTGGCTTCTTTTATGTTCTTAGGGCTTTTTGAAGGGGGAGTTACCATTAGGTATACAAAGGGATCGAGTTGCTTCACTTCATGTTTAACTTTCTGTTTGGTTTACTTTGTCATTTTAGGGTTTTTTCTCTCTCTCTCTTCAGGACCGTTCCTTATTCTCCTCATTTTCATCTTTCATCTTACAAATGTGTTAAAAGAAACTGTGAAAATTGAGTTTAAATTTCTTTCTTCAGCCTCATTTTCATTACTAAATTTAATTAATCTTTTGTGGCGGACCTAAATGGCATCTCCTACTTGACACTAAAGGATGCCATTAATGTTTTTTATGGCACAATGCCAGCAATCTGCTGGCTAGCTTAAGTAGATGACAATTTTGACAGCTGTTGTCGGGTAATTGTTGCATGCATCTTGTTGGCACAGCTATCTGAGCATCAGTGCCATCATTCCTGTTTTTTCTATTTTCTATGGCCATTTATTATTGGGTTAAGGTGCAAATTTTCCCTAGAAGTTTTTGCTAAGGAACAATGTTGCCCTGGAAGTTTTTTCATGTTCAATGACCCTCCGCAAGTTTTCACTAAGGAGCATTGTAGCTTTGAAAGTTTTTCATGTTCAATGACACCTTGGAATTGTTAGAATGTAACAATGTTGCCACATACAGTTAAAAAACTAACATTAACCATTAAAAAACTAACATTGACCGTTAACTTTTTAACGGAATAGAGAAACATTGCTCCATTTTAATACTTCCAGAGTAATATTGAACCTAAAGAAACTTCTAGGGTAACATTGCTTCTCCGCGAAAACTTCCTAGGTAAATTTGCACCTTAACCCTTAATTATTCTATGTACATCTTGCGTGCTGCAGCAATACTAAAATCATATGTATGATATAATTGACTATGGTTATCTTATGCACAATTATCAAAGCCGTCTTCACAACTGAAAAGTGCATATGCTTAACTTTATTACTAGGTTATAGAAAATTAATATGTTTTGAATCTAGGATAAGAATAAGTTGATTCTCTTTTTCTTTTATGTTCTTTGTATGAGTTAATCACCCATTATGTGGCCTGTCTGATACTTCTCATTGATCATGTTACTTATCATCCTTAGGTAGCATTTCGTGCAAAAATTGGGAAGAGGTATCAACTTCCTCATAAAGGGATAATTCCAGAAGAGTTTGGTGTGGTATGACAACTTCTATTCTATACAGGACTTCCCGTTCTTTGTTCTCCTTCCATTCTTCATCACCCCCTTTCCTCTGTCCCCCTAAAATTTCCTTTCTATGTTGACCGTAATTAAGTGATATAGAAGGCACATTTCTGAAGCGTCTTTTGATCTTATTGATGCCTCAGATTGCTCGGTATAAAGGCCAAGGAAGGCTTGCCGAGCCAGGGTTTCGGAATCCTCGATGGGTTGATGGTGAACTAGTGATCCTAGATGGGAAGGTTTGCACCTCTCAATTTTGTCCAATTGTTTCATCCTGATTATTATAACTGTGGTTTGGTCACTTTGGTGTTTTCTGGTATTCTTTTTGTGGCAATGGATCTGATTGCAAGAAGCCTTCTGTGGATTTTGCAGTACATTAAAGCAGGTCCAGTTGTTGGATTTGTGTACTGGGCCCATGAGTATCAGTTTTTGGTCTTCTTCAGCCGGCTTAGGCTTCAACCTTAGAGTGTCGTTGTACATAATTTCATAAATTTGCAAATTCTTCAGATTTGTTGGGTAAGTTTTGATTCGATTTGCCAAGCTAACATATACCTCAATGGAGTCTATAGTCCGCAAAGAATATTGAGAGGATATTTTCTTGCTAAATTATGAAATCAACTTGAGTGAATTATGTAGAAAATCTTTAATGTATCCTGACGTTACAATTACCTATCGAATGGAATGAAATACAAGCTCCCATCTAAAATTGTCAACTAACCAATTACTTGTTAAGTTTTCATACTGTCAAAATGCTTAGCATAATGAGAGAAGTTTTATTCATAAAATGACTTCGTTTTTTCAATTTTTGAGGTTCCAATTATTTCTTAGCTGTTGCTGAAGTGTTATTTATAAGTATTTTGCAACCTGCTAGGGCATATACAGATTACATCAGAAAAATGAAACACAGTTTGTGCTCAAGTATGTGATATAGGGTATTTGTTCTTTACCTCATTTAACAATGTATTTATAACACTCCCTTTAGTCTTATTTTTAGATCCCTTCTCATCTTCCTTGATATAAGACCTTTAAAAATTTAATGAAACGTTAAGACTCATTCCCAACTCATCCCTCTCACTTGGTGAAAATATGGTGTGAAAAGAATTTGCATATTTTAACTTGACTTTGGGTAATTCTGAAAATTATAAATGTTTTTGACACTTGCCTAATTTCCTTAGTTTATGTACGGTAGTTAATGAGTCCTCATAATAAAGATTAGGAGGAGCATTACAAATCCTTTAAGCTCAATCAAAATCTTGGCCTGGCTTGTAGTGAAATGGTCTGGTTTTGGAATGCTAGGCAATTTTGCATATGGACAAAACTTATGTAATCTTCTTTAGTATTTCATTGATAAAAACATGTTAATTGTGAAGTAACATTCTGTGAATCAATTGTGATGCTAAGTTGTGAAAAAGTACTTCCTCTGGACTTGAATATAAGAGAAATTTAGTATACTTGCTTTGGTCCAAATTATAAGAAACAGAGCTTTTATCTAGTGCATTAATTACATTATTCCAATTATGCCCTTCTTTAAATTAGGAGTAGTACTTAAGAATCATTAAATGTGAAGTAGAAGTTTAGAAATTCAATTTGGGGTCTTTGTGTGGAAAAATTAACTTATAACATATTTAGGAAAGATGACTACTAAATCCTAAAAATTTTATAAAAAATGGCTCTGTTTAAGACTTTTCCTTCTGCATGAGGTGTAAATATGAAGATGGTAAATCCTCACCACTCCTAATTTTCTTGTGTAAGAATAATCATAAAAGAAATAAAATGAGTCTTTTCGGATTAATAGCAAATCCTACATCTATCTGGCTACCTCCCTAACCATCATTACCAATTTTTGTAGAAAGTAAAACCATGGATTTTGGTTAACCATGTTCCCTACAGCTGGCATTTTCCTGAAACATGCCAATATGAATGATCTACTACTTGGAGAACACTTCTGCTCTATCTCTGAATGTCTTAGAACCGGTGTAATTGAAATTTTTTTACTTTTATTCAGATAACATATATATAATTATATAAATAATGAAATCATACTTGTGTGTTTTCCCCACAAGACACTGAGGTGACTAATCTTCAACCCCCTTTTTCGATATGAACTGTGTGAATCTTCATTTTTTTTTTTTAATTGGTCACTCTTTTTGGTTTTTAATTTCTTCATAATTGTCATACTGAGTGCAGGATTCTGAAAGCTGCTTCTTTTTATTTATTTATTTATTGGAAAAGTTCAGGTCATTGCTTATTGTTGACCAATGGGACATCATTCGTCCCTGCAGGATCTTCCAATCGAGGCATCTGTTTCTTAATATTAGCTTATAATAGCTGTTTCATCGGAGCCAACATCAATTTTCTATGATGCAGGCTGCATTTTTATTTTTTCATTCTCTGTACAGCTTTTGAAGAATTTAGTCTCAGCTTCCTTCCAATTATCATTTATCATTGAAAAAAAAAAGAAAAAGGAATTTGGCTTCTTCCTGTTTGGTTCGGACTGATGTATGACAGGCCGGGGTATTATAAGCTTAGATAGTGGTGCTTTGACTAATTGTAGGTTGAAGAATATGGAGAAGACCTAAACAAAAGGCATAATATATTAGTTTCTTCATTGCCAAATATTATTAAATCTTCCAGTACCAAATTCTATTCTTAGATATAGAATATAGGGAAAATCTCACTCAAATCCTAAGGACCGGAAAAAATATAAAAAAAGTTCCAGTTAAAATTCTTCTATAAAAAAAGTCCTTAGGATTGTCAATGATATAGATGGACTTGTCAATTATCATTCCATGACTTGTCAATATAGACACTTACACTTGTCGACAAAAGTTGTTTTACTTAACATGGATGGGCTTGTCAATATAATGACATAATTTGTTAATGGGAACTGGTTTAGTTAATATTGAATTCAGAGGTTTAAACACTCTTTGATCTGATGTATTTTATTCATATGATCAGGCTACAATATATAGGCTCACAAGATGAGCATTCACGGTAAGGAGGAGAAGGGAAATAGGAAATACAATTAATCACAATAAAGACCTAATCTTTCCTAATAATGATGCACATAATCAGGGACTAATCAGATCAATAATCAAGACACAAATCAAGGGATTCTAATTGATTTCCTAATTCTAACACTCCCCCTCAAGCTGGAGAGTATATGTCGATCAATCCCAGCTTGCCACGAAATCCTTCAAACTTCGTTCGTCCGAGTGGTGTAGTTAGATATCTGCAATTTGATCTGCAGATCTTATGTGAGACAGTGTCATAATACCTGCTTCAATCTTTTCTTTAATGAAGTGTATGTCTATCTCAACATGTTTCGTTCTATCATGATATATTGGGTTCTTGATCATTTCAATGTTGGCCTTGTTATCACACCAAAGTTGCATCGGACCCTCATGGTGAATTCCCAACTCAGTCAGTAATCTTATAATCCAAATACCTTCACATACTCCTTTGTTGACCGCTCTTAGTTCTGCTTCAGCACTGCTTGTTGACACCACTGTCTGTTTCTTGCTTCTCCAGGTAACTAGATTTCCCCACACGTATATACAGTACCCTGAGGTTGACCTCCTAGTCTCTCTATCTCTTGCATGGTCTGCATCAGTGTAGATTTCTATGTTTCTGGTAGTGCCTTTCTTAAAGAATAGTCCCCTTCCAGGATTAAGCTTCAAGTAGCTCAAAATTCTGTAAACTGCCTCCATGTGTTCTTCTTGGGGCTAATGCATGAACTGACTTACTATTCCAATTGCATAGCTAATGTCAAGACAAGTGTGAGTTAAATATATCAATTTTCCCACAAGTCTTCTGTATCTCTTCGCATTAGCTGGAACACCTTGTGGCTTGATCTCTAGGTGACATCCCTCTTCCATTGGTATCCCTTCTGGCTGAGTGCCCAACATTCCTGTCTCATGTAACAAGTCTAGTGTATACTTGCGTTGAGAGACGTTGATGCCCTTCTTGGTCCTTGCTACTTCCATGCCTAAGAAATACCTCATTTGTCCAAGATCTTTCACCTGGAACTCAGTCGACAAGTCTCGTTTTAGTTGAGCAATGGATTCTTCATCATCCCCTGTAATGATTGTCATCAACATAGACAATCAGTATGGTGATTTTGCCATTAACTCGTCTGGTGAACGTGTCATCTGCTTGTCCTTGAGTATATCCAAGCCCTTTCACTGCTTTGGTGAATCTACCAAACCATGCCCTCGAAGATTGTTTCAGGCCATACAATGACTTGCTTAACTTACACACAGAGTTATTAGGAGCTAAAACTCCATCTGAAATTTCCATATATACTTCCTCCTCCAGGTTGCCATTTAGGAATACATTTTTCATGTCCAGTTGGTGTAGTGACCAATCCAAGTTTGCTGCGAGTGATACTGTACTTGGATGGTATTGAACTTGACCACTAGAGCAGATGTCTCCTGATAGTCAATCCTGTATGTTTGAGTATATCCTTTTGCAACAAGTCTTGCCTTGTATTTGTTGATACTGCCATCGGGATTGAATTTCGGAGTGAAGATCCACCTGCACCCTACTGATTTCTTTCCTTTAGGAAGAGTCGTGATCTCCCATGTTCTATTTTCCTTGAGTGCCCTCAATTCCTCTTCTGCAGCTTGCTTCCAATTTGGGTCAGTCATAGCTTGTTGAAATGTATTTGGAATGTTTATCTGTGCACTATTTACAACAAAACTTTGCATTTTTGCAGACAGATTACCATATGAAACAAATCGCTGAATTGGATGATGAGTACATGATCTTACCCCTTTTCTCAAGGCAATAGGCCAACCCGATTCTTCAGGATTTAATCCCGGATTGGATTCATGGTCGTTCCTTTGAATGGGAGAGATAGTTCTACCAGTGTCTGGTTCAGCTTGAACTTGTGAGCTAGACTCTACCTCTTGTCGTCTTTCAACATTTACTCTTGAATTGGTCTCAACATGTGCTTCCATTTCATTGGTTTCAGGTTGAGGTGGGCTAAGCTGATTTGTGGGAGCAAGTGAGTCAAGAGTGGCTATAAGGTTAGGTGAGGATATGTCAGGTGATGATTTGGGATTAGATGTCTCCAGGATTAGCCATTCAATGTTAGAATACTCCCCCTAAATTGGTAATTTAGGATAATATACTTCATCTTCCGAGAATACAGTATCCCGGGAGACAATAAGTTTCTTGGAAGATGGACAATATCATTTGTATCCTTTTTGAGTAGAGGAGTAGTCAAGGAATATACATTTGTCAGCTCGTGCTCTAAATTTGTTGTCATCCTTTTTGTGTACGAAGACAACACAGCCAAAGACCTTGGGAGGTAATGAATTGATTAGAGGGCAGTTTGGGAAGAGGCTAAAGAGTTTTTGAATGAGAGTGTCATAATTGAGAATTTTGGAAGGCATGCGGTTGATGAGGTAAGCGCTGTGAGGATAGCATCACTCCAGAATATGGTAGGAACATTCCGTTCCATTAGTAAGGCTCGGGTTACTTCCAAAATGTGACGGTTTTTGCGTTTGGCCACTCCATTTTGTTGAGGAGTGTAAGGACAAGAAGTTTGGTGATGGACTCCTTGATGATCAAGGAACTCCTTAAAGGCTTTACTCATGTATTCTTTTGCATTATCACTTCGTAGTACCTTAATGAAAGTGTTGAATTGGGTTCAAACAAAGGTATAGAAGTTTTGAAACACTGTGGCTACTTCAGATTTGTCTTTTAGTAGATAAACCCATGTGGTTCTGGTGTGATCATCAATGAAAGTAACAAACCATCGAGTATGGGTGAGATTAGGTAGTTGGGCAGGTCCCCAAATATCACTATGAATTAGTGTGAATGGCGCGGAAGGGATATAGGGTTGTTTAGGATATGAAGATCGTGTTTGTTTGGCAAATTGACAAGTTTCACAATGAAAAGGAATAGAATTTTTATTGAATAAATTTGGAAACACATGCTTCATATAATCAAAACTAGGGTGACCTGAGCAACAATGCTACAAAAATACATCATTATTGTAAGAATTTGAGCTAACCGGCGCTCGTCCAACCTTCAATGCATCTTTGTTCTTTGATTGCGAGCCTTCAAGGTAGAACAATCCATCCCATCTAGAAGTCCCAATCATCCTCTTCGATTTTAAATCCTGAAAAATACATAAACCATTATCAAAAATCACTCGACATATTTGACCTCTAGTCAACTTGCTCACAGATATCAGATTACAAGTGAGTTCAGGTACAAACAAAACATTATGGATTGCCAATTAATCAGATAATATAATTGTGCCAATTCCCTAAACCTGTGTGAATACTCCATTAGCTACTTTTACTTTGAGGTGTTCATGACAGAATTTAAGGTTGTGGAATAAAGTTTTGTTACCAGTCATATGATCTGTAGCTTCTGAGTCAACAATCCAGGTATCGTCATTAGTCATCACAGCGTTGAGAGCTACAATAGAATTACCTGATTGTACCAGATTAACACTAGGAACAGAGTTGGTCTTATTTGGTCTTATTTTGCTTGTCGAGTATTTTGCGAAGCATCTGTAATTCTTCCTGGCTCAGGTGGTCGTCATTCTCAACCTTCGATTCAGTTGTGGTTAGGTGATTTTGGAGACTTGATTTGCTACCAGAAGGTTTGCCTCCAGGAGGTTTTCCATGGAGTTTCCAACATTCTTCCCTGTTATGGCCCTTCCTCTTGCAATAGTTGCACCATTTATTAGGCTTTCGTTCCCCGAGTGGTCCCTGGATTGCTAGTGCTGAGCTTTCAAGTTGACTTGGTCCACTTCTGTTTAAGAGTTTCCTGCTTTCCTCAAATTGCACAAAGTTGACAACATCAAAGAGTTGTGGAAGTGGCTTTAACCCCATGATTCTGCCCCTTACTTCTTCAAAAACATCATTCAAGCCAAGTAGAAAGTCATGTATCCTTCCTTCTTCCACGATCTTTTTGTACAATTGTGCATCTTCGAGGTTTTTCTAGGGATGAACCTCGAATAGATCCTGTTGCTGCCACAGTTTCAGTAAGGTATTATAATATTCAGTTACCGACATATTACCTTGTCTTAGATCACGGAGTTGTCTCTTCAGATGAATCAACGTAGCAATGTTTTCTAGAGAAGAGTAGGTTCTCCGAGCGACATCCAATATTTCCTTTGCTGTTTGGGCAAGTATATAGCCTTCACTAATATCCAAAGTCATCAAATTACATAATCAAGTCATAACTTGATTATTTTCAGCAAACCAGGTGTCAAAAATTGGGTCATCAGGGGCTGGTTGAGGGTCTTCCCCATTAATATATTTCTCCTTTCTCTTACCACGGATATACCTTAGCACACTTTGTGACCACTGGAGGTAGTTGTGACCATTAAACTTATGGTTAATAACCATAATGTGATTTTCTGAGAAATCAGATGGTAGCTCCGTGGTTTTGGATGGTACTATAGTACTGGAAGAAGATGAAGAATTTTGAGACTGAGAACTTGTACCTGACATAAATGCGGTAGGAATTATACCGGGTGGTTTTTCAGGAATGGAGCCAAACAACGGAGGAAATTGGGAGGGGTCCATTTTTCTGGAAAATTAAGGTCGCCGGAAATCACTGTTCACGGCCGCGTGTGGGTGTCACACGCCGGGACTGTGGCGGTGCGTGGGTGTCACGTGCTAGTCAACTGGCCGTCGCACCTTCGGGATCCGTCGATCTACACGTGCTGATGCCGTCTGTGGCGGCGGTGTCGTTCAACGCGCTCTCCGTCGACCAGATCTGGGATGGCTGAACTGCTCTGTTTCCTCTCTCTCTCTCTCTCTCTCTCTCTCTCTCTCTCTCTCTCTCTCTCTCGTGTTTCGCTCTCTTTCCAGACAGTAGTGATCGACTGGCTTAATGAGTGACAAAATAAGGAGAATGATGATGTTTGGACATTGGGTCCTTTGATTATGGAGATAGGAACCTTCGACACTCATCTATAGTGGCTGAGTATGGAGCTTAACATAGCTCCCTGAGCCATTCGAACAGAAATGCTCTGATACCATATTGAATTCAGAGGTTTAAACACTCTCTGATCTGATGTATTTTATTCATATGATCAGGCTACAATATATAGGCTCACAAGATGAGCATTCACGGTAAGGAGGAGAAGGAAAATAGGAAATACAATTAATCACAATAAAGACCTAATCTTTCCTAATAATGATGCACATAATCAGGGACTAATTAGATCAATAATCAAGACACGAATCAAGGGATTCTAATTGATTTCCTAATTCTAACAATTAACATAGATAGAATTATCAATGATCACTCTATGACTTGTCAATATAATCACGTACACTTGTCAGCGGGAGATGCTTTAGTTAACACATATGAGTTTGCCAATAACCACTTTATGACTGATCCATATAATCACATACACTTCGTTAAGGTAAGTTCACATTTGGAATATCATTGAGGTCCCTTAGGATTTTGTTGATATTTTTTCTAGTCCTTGAGACTGAGACTTGACTGAGATTTTCCTTAGAATAAATGCAGGTTTCAATTCTATTTTGATCAGTTCCCCTTAATGCCTTCACATATGTTCCCATAATGTCAAAATAAGTAATTATATAGATATGTTAAAAGTCCCTATAATCACAAACACTTTGTTAATTAGATAAGTACGCATTTTGAATTTATATCATTGTGGTCCTAAAGACTTTTTTGAAAAGGAATCTACGTTGAGACTTTTTTGATATTTTTTCCAATTCTTTGAGATCTAAGGAAGATTTTCCCCAGAATATATCCTTGCTTAATATATGAAGGTTTCAATTCTATTTTGATCAGTTCCCCTTAATGCTTTACATATGTTCCCATGATGCCAAAATAAGTAATCATATAGATATAGATAGTTGCCTGATAGGAAGGCAAAATTTTATCTGTGAAGTAGGTATTTATGCAGAGTGAATCCCTGTAGAACGAACTAGATTCTGGATTTCATGTTACAATGAAGTTTCAGAAATTGTTGCATTTTCAATGGCCTGTGAATATTGCAACTTGCTTCTTTTTTTTCTAATGTTATATTTTATGAGGAAAATCGTTTTTTTTTTTTTTGGCCCAATTATAAGGAAAATCGTTGAAAAATCTATGCTTGATCATATTATTGGTTAGAATGATTGAATGGAAGAATTGGGTACTTTCGTCTACCAAATAAAATTTTTAAATGGGGACTTGAGTTATTATTTACCAAAATGAAGTATTTGTTTATTTAACAAATCTTAAATTCTAAAAGCTAAATTTCAAGACGGTGGTTGTTGGATATGTTTTGTAATATAATATTCATTATAAACTATATTATATAATTAAGACCGGAGAAGTACTATTCAAGTTGTAATTTTATGTTGCTAAATTTTTTGTTTCTTAAAATAAATTAGTTATTGATTATTGATCCATCGATACTTTAAATTCTAGAAGTTTAGGATATGATTGTTTGTGTTTTTTGTCTTTTTTTTTTTTATTTCCTAAATAGTTTTAGAAAATTATTTTTAAGAACAAGCTTTAAATAAATAAAAAAAATGTTTCCATACTTTTTTTAAAAATTTATTTTTGAAGTGATATGTCTGGGCTGTCACTAATAGCATATTAACGATAGTAAATAGGTAGAAGCTTTAAAAAAAAAATAAAAAACTAAAAATTGTTTTTGTTCTTTAGTTTTTAAAAGCAATTTCTTGTTTAAAAAAAAATTGTTGAAAATAGTTTTGCAAACAATTTTTTGTTTTTAGAAAATTGCTTTTATAAAAAATTAAGCAAACCCTGAATTTTAGGCTTTTTCCCCAAACTGCCCCTTTTTAAAAAAATATTTATCAAAATGCCTCTATTTTGAAACTATTTCTCATTCCCTATTTTGAAACTATTTCTAATTGTGCCCCTTTTTAGTTGACTAAACAAGGGTTTAGTTGACTAAAACTCGGGGCTTTAACTTTTTTTTCCTGGCCACGACATTAAGTCGATTAAGTCTTATGACTTAGTCAACTAAATTTCGGGGCAATTAAAAAAATAAAGTCGTCGAGTTTTCTATGGATTCTGAAACTTCAATTCCGGACATTTTATCTGGGGAAGAAGATAGTTATGTGGATTCTGGATGTAAATCTGCTGAATCTTCTGTATTACCAAGTCCTAGGACCTCTAGATCTAGTCTTACCACGTAAAGTTGGTATCAAATGAATTGGATCCAGTATATCATAATGTGGATTTTATTCCCCTTCAAGCTTTTTCTTGGAATTCCAGTACATCTTTTTCAGTTAACTTATTCCAGTTTCTCAGAAACTTCATCTATCCCTGGAAGCCCTCGTCCTTCATGTTTGTATTCAAAAGCCTTTGGGACATTAAAACGGTTGTTTTCATCTCATGAGAGTGGCATTAAGGAAGAGCATGATGATGTGGATGTTTCTGTTTCTACAGCTGTATTGGGGAAGAATGACCAAAAACCTTCAGAGAGGAATAGCAGCTTTAATCAGTCTATGAATACAGATGCCCGGACACATCAGCATATCATAACAGAGCTTGGGTAAAGGCTATTTCATATCTGCCTTTATTGATTTTGCAATTCGGCGGAATTGAAGTATCAGAATCCACAGAAAACTCGGTAGCTTCATTTTTTTTTACTGCCCCCGAGATTTAGTCGACTAAGTCACAAAACTTAGTCGACTAAATGTCGTGGCTAGAAAAGAAAAAAAAAACTGAAACCCTGAGTTTTAGTTGACTAAACCTTAGTTTAGTCAACTAAAAAGGAGCACAATAGGAAATAGTATCAAAATATGAGCATTATGATAAATAATTTTCTAAAAAAGGACAGTTTAAGAAAAAGGCCTGAATTTCAATGGAGTAATTGTTACTGCACAGGTAGTCATTGAAGAGTTTTATAAATTGAATTGTGAATTTGTCGATTCACTCACTCACTTTATAGTTGTTACATAATATTTTGTATTATATTATTAAGAATTATTGCGGGACTAATAGTGATATGCACCCTCCAGTTGTTAATATAGAACACACACAATTTATAGTTGTTTATATAATATTTTGTATTATATTATATTATTAAGAATTATTGTGGGACTAATAGCGATATGCACCCTCCGGTTGTTGATATATAACACACACAAATTATAGTTGTTTATATAATATTTTGTATTATATTATCAAGAATTATTGCGGGACTAATAGTGATATGCACCACGGTTGTTAATATTTATATAATATTTTGTACTATCCGGCCAGGCAATTATAGTTTGTTTATATAATATTTTGTATTGTATTATTAAGAATTATTGTGGGACTAATAGTGATATGCACCCTCCGGTTGTTAATATAAAATATGGGTTTATTTAATTTAATCATATTAAAAAAGTTAATTGAGTTAGTTAATATAATATGTACTTAATTTTGTAAAATGTTTTAGTCATCTTATTTAATTATCTCATTCACTAACCTCCTTAATTATTATTTAGAGAATGTCAATAAGGGAAAATTTGAAAAAATAAATTGATAAATATAAAAAATATGTCTTATATTTATAATTAAAACTAACTCTTCAAATATGTCTTATATTAAAGATAACTAAGGTGGAGTAACTTTTTGGAAACCAAAAGGAGTTGAGCTCTAACGGCCACTGACGGAAGTATTTTTTCCTATGAGAGCAATTAAGTAATTTTATATTAAATTTAATCTCAGAATAGTCCTTGAAATTTTTTATATTTTCGAGATCATTTTGAGATTCTCACAGTAGTTCTTAAAAATCTTTCTTTTAATTACCTTGATTTGATCGTGAAATTTTATATAGAATAAAAATTAATACTGTAATTGATCTGTATGTAACAAATATAGAAATTGATTTATTTTATGATCTGAATTACACGTGAATATCTAGTATTCATATATCATCATCTGCTATTTAGATATAAAAATAATTAACGGTGTTAAGAGAGAGAGAGAAGAAAAACTATTGGATGCATGGTAAGGAAAAGATAAGTTTCCTAATGAACTTATATAAAGAAGAATTGAAGCGGCGCCTATTGAAAAAAAAAAAAAAAAAAGATAGTAGAAAATTGTTTGAGGTAGTTTATATACAAAGAATGTCTTTGGATGCGTCAGTTACTTAGTTAGATGGGAAAGAGGAAGATCAAAGAAAACGCTCAATCATGTTATTAAATGAAATATCTTATCTAACAATTTATCATGAGATTTGGTTTTTGACCAAGCTAAATAGAATTATTTGATCCATATAACTAAGCCACCTAATGAGATTAAACTTTGTTGTTATTGAATATTTATGTAATCATACAGTTAGATTTTTCATTATCCCCTGTCTTATTATCTCACTTTGATTAAGTTGCAGGATTATGAAAAAAAGACTCCATTGTCCCATTTTAATTTTTTTTTCTTTGGTAAATCACACCAAGATCCCACATAAAGAAAATAATATTTGAAAAATATCTGACTTGTCAACGGTACCATTTTCATTTGTCATTGACAAGTTGAAACTTTTTTAGATATTATTTTCATTGGTCAGACATTCATTGGTGTGATTTTCCCTATCTTTTGTTAGGTACAGGTATCCACCTATTGTAAGTTCTAGGCATTGTTGAGTAGTGGACACCTCTGGGAATAGGAACCTGATTAGCCACCATTTCTAAATGTGAAATAATTCTTATGTTAAAAATGAGTATTTTGGTTCAAACTAAATATGTAAAAAAAACAAATTTAATGGTCAACTGAAAATTTTTGAAAATGAAAATAAAATGTCAAAATAGGCAAGAGTTTTATGTAACGCATAGGTAAAAGGGATCATTAGTATATTTTACCTCTATTTTTTATTATTTAATTTGTCATGTGATTTTTCTATTTAAAGGACTCTATTTCGAGAATAAAAAGCATAAATTTATTCTCCTACTTTCTTTCCCTATTTTATATTTACAAGTATTATTGATCGCACCATATTTTGATAGGCTAATTCATTGTGTATTTAGTGATTTTATATGCTTTTTAGTGCCATTATTGCATAACTTAGCAATTATTTCTATTAGGGGCCGTTGTTTTGAACTAAATCCATTTTGGGGTAATTTGGTCAAATTTTTGTCATATAACCTATGCAATTGAATTCTCTGGACGTTTAATTTGATGCTATAAAGTGATGGTTTTGCATTATAGGTACCTCAAAAACAAAAAAAAAACAAAAACAAAAAAAGAAAGATAAAAAAAGCACCAAGAACCATGAACACGACCAAGTCAAATTGCGAAAGTGAAGAATTGAAGTTTTTGCGTCACCAGCTTCAAGAAACCTGTTGTTGGCCGAACCAAACTTTTCCTTGTTGTGGAAAAGGCCTCTCTGTGTCATAGGCTTCGACAAATATGTTGTTGGCCGAAGCGAATTGACCTTTTTTGAATAATGCTTCTGTTTGTCATGTGCTTTGGCGAACATGATGTTGGGTGAAGTGAATTGATCTTTTTTGAATACTTGCTATTTGATTATTAGTTTGTGGAATTGGTTTGGGTTAATTTAAGTGTTGTGATTGTGTATTCATACGAGATGAAACATTTTGCATTAATTCAATTAATTTCACATATCAAATGGTTCTTTAATAATGTTCCTAAGCAATAGCCATGAATTATAATCGTTGCTAGACTCAGCTGACACCCAAAAGACCGGAGTGGATTAAATGTAAAATAAAAACTTAAGAACCTTAAAAAACCTTTTTACATCTTAGTAAAAATAATAAGTCTAAATATAATGAGCCATAAAACGAAATCAATTAAATAAATCAGGGTATGCTAGAAATATAAGAGATAAAAAAAGAGAATATACAAATTGTGATTTATACTGGTTCAATCCAATCTTTGATTATCTACGTCCAGTCCCCAAGCTTCACTTGAGATTTTTAATATATTATCTTATTGTTAATCCAGGCACAAGAAAAGTCTCTACAATCCTACAAGTTCAGGCGAGTACTTATGAAGCCATTTATAAATCTCTCATTGATATGCTCTCTCTTACACACTGTAAAGATACAACCTTTATGATTAAATATTACAACCAATCTTGTCTCTCATAAGTGAATAAGATGAATATTGAAGTATATTACAAAGAATTTCATTCTTTATGATAAATTATATGATCACTGAGAAAACAGAGAGCAAATGAAATAGACGTCAAAATGTTGACATTTTGATAGTGAAGGTGCAATCTCATATCTTCGACTTTGAATGCTTTTCAATTTATAGTTGATGTAGCTGTGATGATTATTGGAGATGATGGGGTATCCATTAGGCACATTCGTATTCCCATTGTGATTTTGTCACTTTATAGAAATATGATCGTTGGAGATTCCGACATAAATTGCTTTTTGGCTGCTGAGCTTTAATCCAAGTTCAGTCACCTATAATTCTCATGTAAACTTGATTAGAGATGACTATAAACAATATAATTAAGGTTTAAATGAGTTTGCAAGATTTTGGAGAAATCTAAGACAATGATTAAGAAAATATGTGAACAATATCACTCAAGTGATCTTTTGTTTTTTGGAAGATGTTTCAGCCTGACTCAAGTGATTTTATGGATCACTTGCACATGTTTGCAAGTAATCTCGGATCACTCGAGTGATCTTATACTAAGATCACATTACTCTTGGTTCCTCTGAAAGTGCCTTATTGAAACTACGCATCATCACTCAAGTGATCACTAATCCACTCAAGTGATGTGCATCAACTCGCAGAACCTTTGTGAGTCACTCACAAAATTCTTGCGAGTGATGTTGAATCACGTGAGTGCTACAAGCATTACTCAAGTGATCTTCCAAATTTCAAAGATAGTGCAAGTCATGTCACACCCCACTAAAATATCGACATTCTTCAAAGTGACAATACACGGCTCAATGGGCATCAAAGTAACAACCACAGTTTGGTGGGCAAATAGAAATAGCATAAAAATACTAATATAAAGTTTTTGATATGAGAGAGAGAGTAAAGTGGTAGTTTTTCAAAAGAAAAAGAGAGAGAGAGAGAGTGCTTGGAGGACAAGGAAAGAAAATAAAGAGGTGAAGTGGTATAAGTGTCAACTGATTTTGGAGAGAGAAAAGGGTAAGGTGACACCATATATGGGTCCCACACCTATCTAATCACATTTGACCCTTTTACCCCTCTACAAAACTTTTATTTGCAACTTGGTCATTTTCTCATTTTTGCCCAAAAGTCAAAACTAGCAAAATTTTCAATCAGCTTTAAAAATTCATATATTTATGCACAAATCGTTAATTGCAGTGATTTCAAAGGTTATGTGACCATTATTAAGTCCATTTTTAAGGAAAAATACCTCCCACATAGTCAATCAAACGCAAAAAATTCCAAAATCAACATTTAATTCATACTAGTCCATAAAATGTTCCATACTCAATGGCTAACTTCAAAAATTCATAACTCATGGTATACATATCCAGTTGACCTATATGACCTATCAAATTAAATCTTATCATGTCTAATTTGATTTTGAAAAGTTTCATAGCTATTGGATATTATTTGCTCAGTTAAAAACACATCACAAGCTGACTCTCTTCTAGGAACCTAATCTTCTAGCATCAAGGGAAATTCCCTTTATAACATTTGTCACACTTCTTGAACTAGACTTAGTTATCTGTCTAATACAAGTTTATTCTCTAGTTTCTAGGCCTAAAGTTCAGGATATTACAAGTCACTTGCTAAAACCTTGCGAGTTGCTCACCATCATTCGAGTGGCAACTTACTTACTCAATTGAGCTTGTTCTCACTTTTAGAAAACATCATGAGTGACTTGCAATTTCCTTTGAATAAAGCTTTATCACTTGAGTGTCTTTGCACAAAGGTCAACTTCCAATGACCATAACTTTTCGAATATAACTCCAAATTTGGTAAATGACCTATCCCAGAAATGTCTTTAACTATTCTTTCCAATGAAAAAATAATTAGCTCCAAATTCCTTGTATTCTGAAATTTTTTATCACATTCATAACAACTAGTTTGGAGTAGCGTCTTGCAACATCTTTATACGACTGTGAACTTCCAAAATTTATATCTATTCCATTTGTTCATTGTTGACCATGATATTGATGTTTTTGAAACTATTGTTTTTAGTTTAGTTTAATATGCAACAAGTTTCATTTCAATTGGATGTGTATTTAGTTTACTGAACTTGTTCTGGAATGACTTGAGAAATTCTAGTGTCAACTTCAAAATATCATATCTCTTTAATCTAAACCCTTTTGAGCCTAATCTTGGTGTCTGTATGTTTCATTGTGAGTCTAGTTTCATTTGAAACAAGTCTCAGTTTAACTAGATATGTATTTTGTGAGATGCATCTAAATCATTGATTTTGTTCTGAACTGACTTGAGAAATTCCAGTGTTGACTTCAAAATGTCTTATATATTTCATCTAAACTCATTTGAGCTTGATCCTAGTGTCTGTGTGTCTCATTGAGAGTCTAGTTTCATATGAAATAAGTTTCAGCTCAATCGGATTTGTGGTTACAAAAATATGACCAAATTATTGAACCTTCTTCATGTTGAACGAAGAATAGAGCTAAATAGAGTAGTTGGAACAGTGAATTCACTCGAGTGAATTCAGGTATCACATGAATTCACAATGTTATCACTTGCAAAGCAGCTTGAAAATCACTTGAGTGATGCCTAAGAGTGATTTTACTGTAGCTAAACAATCACTATTCATGATGAATATTGAAATAACTCATTTTAACTCCGAATTAAGTTATTTTAACTTCCATTTAATCATAGGGACTCCCAATATCAAATCTAAGAATTTGAATATTGATATTCCCATATATTTTGCAAGTTCTTACTTTTTTAATCTATTTTCTTCTTCTTGATTATTCTCTAAAAATCTTTTGATAACTTCGTGCTTTCATGACTAACATCTTCAATCTTTTTCTTCTTTTTCCTCTTGATCAATCCAACTCAATAATTTATTTCTTAATTTTCTTATTGATTAGTCTCCATAATTCAACTTAATATCTTCTAATCTACATTAAATATAACAGTTAGTCAATGTAAGAGATAGGCATATTATGTAAAATTTTTGCTTTTAATATTTGGCATTGATATTTTACATCACCAAAACTAAATATATCTAACAATTGTAAGAGTAGATTTGATTAGGAGTATTAGACCTAATGTGATAACTTGAGATTTTTAACTAAGACTTGATGAGTTTCACTTCCCATATCATTTAGTGAGCTAAGATAACCAATTGAACCAATCCCAAGAGATTCACTTTATTTATTCCCATATTCCTCTCATTTTTATCCAAACAAAACCAAAAACATAGTATCTAAGAATTTTATTCCATTCTTGCACTTACCTATGCTAAAACAAAAGCCCCAAAACCAATTTTCCCTTGTTTTCATTGTATTTGCATAGTATTTAGGCTACTCATGACCCAATAAAAGGCTTCTTGAGAAAGAGAGAACAATTATAGGTTTGCACATATACAATATTTGGATGGTTTTTTATGGTGGACACTAAGGCTAATGATGGAAAGTTTTCATAATTACACTTTAAATTAGTATTCAGCTCAGTTCAATGACCTTACTTGCTAACCTTATGAATGGAGAAATTAGAACCAACAAGTAGAATCCTACTCTATTTGGAGTCTTGCGAGTTGACTCACAAAATTTACCATTGTTACGTCTTTAACTTATAAAAGGGTAATGTGCAAAAATATATATGTGGTTTTTTCAAAAGTGCACCCAATACTATGTACTTTTTTCGATGCAAATATGACTATGTGATTACAAAAGTGAAACAAAAGTCACATATTTCGTTAAAGTGACTGTGGGCCCCACCAACATAAAGTAATGGAATATATGATTTTTGTTTTATTTTTGGAACCACATAGTCACATTTGCACCCAAAAAAGCACTTAGTGTTGATGCACTTTTGAAAAAAATCACATGTGTATTTTTGCACCTTAACCCAATTACAAAATCATGTTGAGATACTCTCAGATTCACGCTAGTTGTAAACTCAGTTCAACTCACAAGTTTACACAGAGTTTACCATTTTTATGGTTTTAGCTTATTGGTATTAGAAGTATGTCAGATTCAAATACGTGACATGTGGAAGGAATTTTCAATCTCAACACCAACATGACACTCGAATACTGACTATGTTTTTTACTTACAAAATCTTGTTAACTCATTCTTAAACTCGTTCTTAAACTCGTGTTATCTTTTTTTATCTATTCAATCATGTTTTGTAGCTTTATATATAAGTTTTAGAGAATTTTTTCTATCGATATGATAAATTATGAATAATGATGATATAATTTTAATTTTTTGTATTTAAAATATACTTAAATCAAATTGTTATCATTTTTATATTTTGTTTGTTTACTTATACACTACTAATACATATTTATTGATAAAAGCAAATTTTTATGAGTCTATGACTCAAATTCATAATATGATTGTACATCAATGTCTCAATTTTGTTTAAACTTATAAGCTTAACAACCTTTTACTTGGACCATTTACCAATAATTGATTGTGCACTATATGAAGTACATATTTAAGAAGGGGAAAAGTTATAAAAATACCAACAAAATTCATAAAAGACAAATAAATATGTTAAATTTCAATAATTCCAAAAGGACTAATTTGAAGTATTGAAATGTTGCCAAATTTTAGAAATTACCAAAATACCCCTATTTTTTTTAATAAAAAACCCTCATCACCCCTTGCAGGTCGCTAGAACTTCGGCGACATTGCGAGCAATGACTATCACTAGAGCTCCGGTGACCTTGTCAACAATCAATGCCGCTAGAGCTTCGACAATGGCAACTGGAACTCCACGTTTCATATATATATATATATATATATATATATATATATATATATATATATATATATAATTTTTCAATCAGAAGTTATCAATATAGATACTTGAGTTGTTAGTAGCGATACTAAAGTTATAAACATTAGCCTAATATATATTTTTTGAATTTTTCAGGGGAAAGTTATCAATATGAATATTTGAATTGTCAATAGCGATACTAAAGTTGTAAACGACAACAAATACTCTGTTTATAACTTTAGTACGTTATTAACAACTCATATATCTATATTGACAATTTTTAATTGAGAAGTTCCCGGGGGGGGGTGGGGAGGGAAGCTGTCAGAGCTTCAGTGAAAGTTATTAGAAAATATTCAACAAATACCTTGTTTACAACTTTAGTATCACTATTAAAACCTCAAATATCAATATTGAAGACCTTCTCTAGAGAAATAAAAACAATTTAAAAAATATTAGGTTACCATTTACAATTTTAGTATTGCTATTAACAACTCAAATATCAATATTGACAACTTTTGCCTGAGAAATTAAAAAATATATATTAGGCCGTCGTTTACAACTTTAATATCACTATTAATAACTCAAATGTGTGTGTGCGTGCGCACACACACACAATTAGGCCACCGGAGCTCTGGTCACCAACACTGGAGCTCTAGTGGCGTCGGTTGCCCATAAGGTTACCTAAGCTCTAGTAATAGTCGCTGTCGGCAACGGCACCAGAACTTTGACGGTAGGCAAGGGGTTTGAGAGTTTTTAATTAATAAAAATATGTGTGATTAGATAATTTCTCAAATTTTACAATATTTCAAAATTTCAAATTAGTCAGTTTAAAATAATTGAAATTTAATATATTTATTTGTCTTTTAATAATCTTTTTGTATTTTTCATTAAGAATAATTTTGTCCTGTAAAATATAAAAGTAACTGAAAATGTAAACACTTCTTTACCCCCCTCTGTTGTGATCTTGTGACATTTGAAAGAACTCCAACTGGTTGATGAATTGGCTTTGTTTTGTTGTATCGTATTTTGTTACGTTTGTATTCCAGTTTCCTGGTAAAAAAAAAAAAAAAGAGAACTCAAACTAAATTTATGGATATTTATGGCATGAAATGAAAATTAATGAGAATAAATAAACTAATTGAATATATCGTTATTTATTAGCCAAATCAAATCAAAATTTTCATTAATGATAATTTGATATGACCTCTATTAGTAAGTGATTTTCTTTTTTTGCCGAATATTAGTAATTGATTGAAAATATGTTAAATTACTTCAATTACCATATAGTACTGATATTTTCCATAACTCACATAGATGCGTTGGTGACGCGACTCATCTTATAGAGGTCAAAATAACTCAAGCTAGGTAAAAAACAGAACAAAAACTGTAACACCTATGCGCATTTTAGCATTCGAACTTTCTTAGTGCGCCTCTCCCTTCATAATTTCTCATCCCTCTGCAAGATGGGGAGCAAAAGAAAGCAGCGAGAAGAAACAAAAACAATTAATAACAATATTAATTAAAATATTTTTGTATATTTATAATTTATAATTTTATGAGGATATTTATTTGGTGCATGAATCGACCAACGGGCGTATAAATATGAATGAATATCCCTGTTCCATTCGTCTCTTTCTTCCGCGGAGGAGCAGCGCCCGAAACTGTACCGTGCGATCCAAATGGCGACCGACCCGAACCGATACTCGACAAACGGATCCTCCAACCGCTCCAAGTCCAAGCCTCCGCCGCCACCCCTCAGCATCCCTCCGGGTCATGTCGCTTTCCGCATGCTCTGCCACGCCTCTCGTATCGGTGGCATCATTGGGAAGTCCGGAGCCATCATAAAGAACCTCCAGCAGTTCACCGGTGCCAAAATCCGAGTGGAAGATGCTCCGCCCGATACACCGGACAGAGTTGTAGTCATAATTGGTCCGTCCGCTATCAGTAGCAAGGTTCACCTAGAGAAACCGACTGAGTGGAATGGATATGCCGACAATGGCAGCAGCGGGGATGATGGGGCCGTCAAGGTTTCGAAGGCCCAACAAGCTCTTTTGAAGGTGTTCGAGAGGGTTCTCGATGTTGCAGCAGAGACTGGCGGCACTGAAGTGAGGGATGGTGTTGTGTCTTGCAGACTACTGGCGGGTTCACCACAGGTTGGGTCGGTTATTGGAAAAGGAGGGAAGGTGGTGGAGAAGATTAGGAAGGACACTGGGTGCAAAATTAGGGCTTTGAGCTATTGTGTGCGAGGTTTGACGACCTCGGACGAAACGATTGAGGTGAGAAGTTAGCATTTAGTTTTTAAATTTTTAAAATCTGATTGGTACTCAATAGAAGATTTACGGCGAGATAAGTGCTTTCGTTGTAGGAAGCAGCAACGACAAGACAACTGCACTCTGAGGAGTATGAATTATTGATTTTATTTCAATTTGATCTTGGGAATGTTAAGTTTTAGCCTTTTTTTTTTCCACAAGAGTTCAATTTGTCCAGAAGAGGAAAATCTACAGGAAAAGAGTAATCTGCCATCAGTACTCGCTGTTGAGTCTTAACCACATCTTATATGACATAAACTGTAAGTTATTGATAATTACCTGCAAATAACCAAATATATCTGATTTATGAGGCATCAAGTCTCTTCCATTTGACCTAACCGCCATGGTTCTTTGTTTGGATTGTTTATCGACAGTAAAAGACACACTTGACATTTTGTTAAAAATTGAGTCTGGCTTCTTTATCATTTGATTAAAACCTTTACGGTAAGAACTTCTTAATTGATTCTCAGTAGTTGGAATGTAAAATAAGGCTTAGAAATGGCAACTTTTTTTGATTGACTGTTCAATGGGCAAGTGAAGATGGTAACTGGGATTTAATTATGTTATCTGAAAGGGTTTTATTTTTATGCTTATTAAAGATCACATGATCTTGTCGTAGATTGAAGGAAATGTGTCATCTGTTAAGATGGCACTTCTTGCTGTCTCTCATCGTCTTCAGGATTGCACTCCAGCTGATAGAGCAAAGATGATGGATAGCAAATCTTATGAATCTGCAGTTGTAATTCCACATGGGCCTTTGACTGACCAGCATGCAGATCACCTTCTCCAGAGAAACCCTCCACTGTCTGCTGCTTCCAAGAGCTCAAACAGCTATTCCTCAGGGTTGTCAGCTGATTTTAACAGGGTCTCAAATCTGGATTCAAAGGCACTTCATCAGGAAGTTACCTTCAGAATTCTCTGTCTCGGTGATAGGGTTGGCTGTGTAATTGGAAAGGGTGGAAGTGTTGTTAAAACTCTTCAGAATGAGACAGGGGCCTCTATAATGGTTGGTCCTTCTGTAGCTAATTGTGAGGAAAGAGTTGTTACTGTTACTGCTTCTGAGGTTTGCTTCGTCTTATTGTTTTCTTTTACTTCTGCTTCTTGGAGTTCTCACTGTCATTATTATTACTTTTCTTAATTTTTTTCCCCTTTTGATGACTTCATTTTTTTGCAGAGTCCTGAAGCAAGATATTCCCCAGCCCAAAAGGCTATTGCCCTCGTTTTCTCCAAGTTTGTTGAGGCTGGCAAGGAGAATGGGTTACGCCCAGGATCCAATAGGGGTTCACATGTTACTGCACGAATCTTAGTCCCAACAAACCAAGTAGGTTGTTTGTTAGGAAAAGGGGGAGCAATAGTCTCTGAAATGCGGAAGGCAACTGGGACTAGTATAAGAGTAATTGGGACTGACCAGGTTCCAAAATGTGCTTTAGATAATGATCAGGTGGTACAGGTGAGAGTGTGTGTGTGTGATATGTAAACTGTGAATAAATAAATTGATTAGTTAGTATTAGTTAGTTAGTTAGGAAATTAGTTAGTTAGTTAGTTGTTAATAAGTCTTGAGATTGGGTCTTGAGTTGTTGCCTATATAAGCCATACAACTCTACATTGGTGTTTATGTTTTTTAGTGAATGTGATGGATGAATGAAATGCACAGTGATGTGTTCCTCTCCTCTCCCCTCAATTTCTCTTCCCAATTCCTTTACTCTTCTACACTAATCCTATCAGTGGTATCAGAGCGAGTCATCGCTCCCCCGCTGTTAATCTTTGCAATTCTTGATCCAGTTAGAGCCACCTCCTTCTTCACGGCTCTGCCTATAACTCAAGGAGTAATCCCGGAAACTTTAAAAAAAAAAAAAAAAAAAGAAAGATTGTGTCTCTGAATTGATTCGGCCGCTCTTTACTAGGCCCAATTCTGTTCACGACACGACTAGGGAGATAGTTTTGGATTCAATTGGGTCCATTTCCTTCTCGGTCCAAGTGTTTTTTTTAAGAAGACCAACGCGTGACGAAAAGAAAACAGTCAAGATAGTCAAAGAAACCTCACGTGGCGCTGATTCAGTCACGACAAGCCACCTCAAAGTTCAACTTAGCAAGCAGCAAACCAAGAACCGCATACGTGTCGCTGCAATCAGAATATATTTCGTTATACCGGCTCTCGACGATCATCATCGATAGCATCTTCCTTCTTGATAGTGCATGGTTAATACCAGATCTCAGACAGCAGCCATGGCCGACGCTAATGAGACACAGATGCGACTCCAAGCCATCGAAGCTTCGCTACAAGCGTTAACCGCTCAACTGGCGGCAATGGCGGCAGACCGAGAATCACGCCAGGGGCACGACACTACGCAAGAAAACACCGGACGTCACCCACAGGACCGTCGAGGGCCCCACCGACCAAGAACAGGGGCCGACGACTATACCCCACCGACCAGACTTACAAAAATCGATTTTCCCAGATTCCAACGTCACAACATTCTGGTTTGGCTGGATCAATGCGAACAGTTCTTTGAAATCAAACGTACACCAGAAACATGGAAGGTTTGAATGGCTCTTAAAAGTCTTGATGAAAGGGGCTATATATGGCATCAAGCTTTCATGGAGGAAGAACAGGGCCGAGTGATTTCTTGGCCTGAATACAAACGGGCGGTTAGAGTTCGTTTTGGCCCACCATGTGTCTCTCCAATGGACGATTACAAGGATGATAACAAGAAGGACCAAGACTCTTACATCGAGGGGGGTTGTTGTTTGCCTTCCAACTTGAAGACCTTGAGCATCCCGAAGTTGAGCGTGATGGAGTCGGGAATCGAAACGCGCAGAGAAGCAAAAGTGATGTCGAGTATTTCTGGGCTTGCAGCGTGTGGGTTTGCACATGGTTTTCGAAACCCAGAAGCGACCAAGAATGTGAATCTTTCATATGGAGTTGATGGGTCTGCTGGTGTCGACTCATTTGGAGGATTACATGAACTCTCGCAGGCAATAGACACAAGGGAAATGACGGAAACGACACCTGGAGTAGTTTCCTTCATTCCGGTGAGTTCTTTTCCAGCTTCACCATTGTCCGTTTCTACACTGTCAACAGTCGTTGTTTCATATTGCTCCGTGCCGTTGGGGTCTCGTCCGTCACCACCATCTCTTGCGTCTGATCGAAGGTCTATGCAGAGCACCAATTATTTGCATGTTTCAACTAAGAGTGAACTGGTTATGAGGGAGGCTCAGAAGTGCACGTGGCTTGGGTTACTTGAGTTTGAAAAGTCTAAGGTCCAGCTGTCTTCCATCTTCTGTCAGATAGATTTAGAAGATCCAGGTGGGTTTCTCAAGCTTAATGTCCTCGTGGGCTTTGACAATAGCAGCAAGGGCCCAAAGTGGTTTCTCCAATGGATCAATCTCAATTGGCCTCCTGTGGTTAAAATCTGTCCTATTCCTACCCATTGTTTGGTTGGAATTTGGTTTAGGGGCAAGTTAATTACATTGCTCTTTGGAAGGATTTGTCCTCTGAGTGGAAAAAAAAAGAAACAAAAAACAGAAGAAGAAAAGAAGGGTGCAACAATATTGAAAGCTAAATATGTGGAGCAATATATTTTGGGGTCAAGGTTTCAAGTTGCAGATTTTTGCTAGGATAAGAAGTTTTCAGAACCAGAAGAAGTTCAAAGTTCAAGTCTATGTTTTTGCATCAGTTTTGTATTTTTGAGGTCTAGTTTTGCATTTTGTTGTTCTCATCCTTGAGGGCAAGGATGTCTTTGGGAAGGGGGTATTGATATGTAAACTGTGAATAAATAAATTGATTAGTTAGGATTAGTTAGTTAGTTAGGAAATTAGTTAGTTAGTTAGTTGTTAATGAGTCTTGAGATTGGGTCTTGAGTTGTTGCCTATATAAGCCATACAACTCTACATTGGTGTGAATGTTTTTTAGTGAATGTGATGGACGAATGAAATGCACAGTGATGTGTTCCTCTCCTCTCCCCTCAATTTCTCTTCCCAATTCTTTTACTCTTCTACACTAATCCTATCAATGTGTGTGTGTGTTTGACCAATAAAGAGATGCTGATGAATACTCTGTTTTTTAGGAATTTTTTTAATGTGATTTTTGTGTTTCTTACAACCATGGTGTGCAATTTCTTCAACGGATTCCTCAACCACCAAGGGCTATCTACAGCAGGGGGGAAATGAGGACATGATTTAGTGATAGTAGCTATTTTATTGTTATGGTCTTTAATTCACCTGTGATTTCCTAAAATTTTCTCGCTTCTGATAACTTATCTACATAGAGATGATCTTGTATCAATATCCTTGCGATGAAAAATAGAGAGGAAGAATTCACTCTTGTTGATATATTATATGAGTACATTGCTAAGGTATATATAGGCTCCAAGAGAGACACTCATCAATGGGGCAATAAAGTAAAGCAATAAAGGGAGGATTACAATCAATCAAAAAGAAATCAGAATCCTACCTAAATTAGCTAAGCTATAATCAAGGGGTATGATAAAATGCCATAATCAAGGGATTTAGTAATTATGACTAATTTCAAATACTCCTTCTCAAGCTAGAGAGTGGATGTCAACCATTCACAGCTTGCCTTGAAATCCTTCAAACTTAGTGTTTAGTCATGATATCTGCAATCTGGTCTACAGATTGTATGTGAGACAAAATCATGATGCTTGATTCAATCTTTTTTTTTTTTTAATGAAGTTTTTGTCTATCTCATCATATTTTGTTCTATCATGAAATAATGGGTTCTTGACCATTCCAATATTTCAATGCGAGTTGCATTGGGTTCCTTATGTTGAATTCCCAACTCCTTCAGTAATCTGATAACCTAGATTCCTTCAAATACTCCATTGTTAAAAGCTCTCAGTTTTGCTTCAACACTACTTTTTGACACCATGGTTTATTTTTTGCTTCTCCATGTAACCAAATTTCCCCACACATATTTTGAATATCCTAAAGTTGACCTCTTGTCTCTCTATCCCTTGCATGGTCTGCATCAGTTTAAATTTTGATGCTTTTGGTAGTACCTTTCTTAAAGAATATTCCTCTTCTAGGATTAAGTTTCATACAGCTCAAAGTTTTGTATACAGCCTTCATGTGTTCTTCTTGTGGTTGATGTATAAACTAACTTACTATTCCAATTGCATAGCTAATATCAGGACATGGGTGGGTTAAGTATATTAATTTTCCCACAAATCTTATGTATCTTTCTGAGTTAACTAGAACACTTGTGGCTTGATCTCTAAGTGACATCTCTCTTCCATTGGTGTTCCCTTTGGTTGGGCACTCAACATTCCTATCTCATGTAATAGGTCTAGGGTATACTTTTACTGAGATACGTTGATGCCCTTTTTTGTTCTTGCCACTTCCATGCCATAGAAATACCTCATTTATCTAAGGTCTTTCACCTGGAATTCAGTATCGACTAGTCCCATTTTAATTGAGCAATGGATTTTTCATTGTTTCTTGTAATGACTATGTCATCAACATAGACAATCAATATGGTGACTTTACCATTAACATAGTTGATGAACAACATGTCATTTGCTTGTCCCTAAGTATACCCAAGTCCTTTCACTGCTTTGGTGAGCCTATTGAACCATGTCCTAGGAGATTGCTTAAGTCTGTATAATGACTTTTTGAGTTTACACACAAAGTTAAGAGCTAAAACTCCATATGAAATCTCCATGTATACTTCTTCCTCCAAGTTTCCATTCATAAATGCATTCTTTACGTTCAGTTGGTGGAATGATCAATCCAAGTTTGCTGCAATTGATAACAACACTTGGATGGTATTGAACTTGGCTACTGGAGTAAATGTCTACTGATAATTGATCCTATATGTTTGGATATATCCTTTTGCAACAAGTCCTGCCTTTTATTTGTTGATACTACCATCTGGATTGAATTTTGGAGTGAAAATTCACTTGCATCCTATTGGTTTTTTTCCTTTGGGAAGAGTTGTGATCTCCTATGTTTTATTTTCCTCAAGTGCCGTCAACTCTTCTTCTGCAGCCTGTTTCCAATTTGGATCAATCATGGCTTGTTGGAATGTGTCTGGAATTGTTATCTGTACACTGTTTATAACAAAAGCTTTGCATTTTTGCATATAAGTTACTGTAAGAGACAAATTGTTGAATTGGATGCTGAGTACACGATCTTACCCCCTTTCTCAATGCAATAGGCTAATCCAATTCTTTAGGATAGAATCCCGGATTGGAGTCGTGATTGTTCCTTAGAATGAGATAGATAGTTCTACAAGTATTTGGTTCATCTTGAACTTGTAGTATGGACTCTACCTCTTCTTGTGGTTCAGCATCCATCCATGAATTGATCTCAACATTTGTTTCCATGTCATTGGGTGTGGGTTTAGGTTGAGGTGGAATATGTTCAGATTCATGATTGAGTTGGGTAGGGCTAGGTTGGTTTGTGGGAGCAAGTGCTGTAAGGTTAGGCTGTGGTGGTGGTGACATGTCTGGTAAGCCTTTGGGGTTAGATGCTTCTAGGAATAGCCATTCAATGTCAGTATACTTCCCCCTGAATGGATAATTTGGGATAATATGCTTCTTTCGAGAATATTGTATCCTGGGAGACAACAAGTTCCTTGGAAGAAGGACATAAGTATTAGTACCATTTTTTAGTAGAGGATCAGTCAAAGAATATACATTTGTCAATTTGAACAGCAAATTTGTTGTCATCCTTTTTGTGAACAAAAACAATACAGCCAAACACTTTTGAAGGTAATGAATTGATTAGTAGGCAATTTGGAAAGTGTTCAAGGAGTTTTTGGATCGGAGTGTCATAATTGAGAACTTTGGATGGCATGCAGTTAATGAGATAAGCTGTTGTGAAGATGGTATCACCCCAGAAGATAGTAGGAACATTCCATTCCATGAGCAAGGTGAGGGTTACTTCTAATAAGTGACGGTTTTTTCTCTTGGCCACTCTGTTTTGTTAGGGGGTTTAAGGACAAGAAGTTTAGTGATGAATTCCTTGTTGATCAAGAAACCTTGTAAAGGCTTTGCTCATGGGTTTCTTGGCATTATCACTTCGTAGTACCTTAATGGAAGTGTTGAATTGTGTGCACACAAAAGTATAGAAGTTTTGAAACTTTGGCTACTTTAGGTTTGTCCTTCATTAAATAATCCTATGTGGTTCTTGTGTGATCATCCATGAAAGTAACAATTCATCTAGTATTGGTGAGGGTCATACGTGTAGGACCTCAAATATCACTATGAATTTGTGTGAACAGTGAGGATGGTGTATAGGGTTGTTTGGTATATGAGGATGTAATTTGTTTTGTAAGCTGGCAAGTTTCATAATGAAAAGGAAAGGAATTTTTATTGAGTAAACTTGGAAACGTGTGTAAGCTTGGTCAGTGACCTTCGACATAGTGAGTTCAGTCATTGTGACCTTGAACATAGTGATTTCAATCATTGTGAACTTCGACACTGACCAAGAGTGGTGTTTCCTCTCTGCCTTTGTATAGAATACCCTTGCTCTGATACCATGATGAGAAATAGAGAGGAAGAATTCACTCTTATTGATATATTGTATGAGTACATTGCTAAAGTATATATAGGCTCCAAGAGAGAGACTCATCAATGGGGCAATAAAGGGAGGATTACAATCAATCAAAAAGAAATCAGAATCATGCCTAAACTAGCTAAGCTATAATCATGGGATGTGGTGAAATACCATAATCTAGGGATTTAACAATTATGACTGATTTTCAACACCTTGTAAAGTAGATTCATGTATAAGTGCTAGCACATACCAGTTATAGCCGCTGCTGAGACATTCAATTTTTCTGTCATGGCAGTAACCATTTTGGAATGACTACAATCAGTTATCTTTAAGGTCATGCTGTCACCTTGGAGTTGTGGTTGAGATATACCTGAATTCTTATTTATCTGATTATATATTTTTTACGTTCTTCCATTGATTTAGATTTGATGGTGTTTTCATCCTATTTCATAGATATACATGGATACATATGCGTGTAGAATCATGCAAACACGCACTGCACACACCAGAATGTGTCTATTTTTACTAGTGTGAACTGTAAAGTGAAAATATTTATGCTACTCAGACCTCTTCATAGAATGAGTTTACCAAAATCTTCTGTTGGATTTCATGTTTATATCATGGTAATGAACATTACAGAAAGAAAATATTTCCTTCCAAACATGAGGAGGATAGCTACTTTTTTTGGGGTTAATTCCTTTCAAGTTTGACGTGCAAGATCAATATGGTTATCACTTATAGTTTAGCAACTGCTTTGATGTAAATGTCCTATAAGATATGAAATATATATCCTTTCATATGGATGCTTAAATAGTTATTAATTTTCTGTATGTATATTTTTCTCCCCTCAGATATCAGGAGTGTTTTCAAATGTTCAAGATGCTTTGTATAATGCAACTGGTAGACTAAGAGATAATCTTTTTGCCAGCACACAAAATGTTCCTGGAACAAGGAGCACCTCCCCTGTTTTACATGATACCAGCCCCTATGGGAGACTAGTGGATTCTGCTCCTCTTGTTGGCCAACCAGGTGTTGGGATTTCTCATAATCAGAGTAAGCATACATTTTCTCGAAGCATAGATCATCCTGGACTGCCTCAAAATTCTGATTGTCCTCCTTCATCAGGGTTATGGACATCACAAGTATGTTTCTTCCTCTCTGCTGACTGGTCTTGCTTTGCAAGTTTTTCCTCATCAAATGAAAAATTTTGATTGCAGATGGTTTCAAGTGGCGTTGATGATGTTGGCAGGAAATTGAGTTCTCTTAACTGTGGCTTAGAACTAGGCAGGTTGGTGATATGAAAACCAATGTGCTAGTTTTGGTTTTGGATGCAAAGCTATATTTTCTTATATTATAAATTAAAGGCCTTCTTAGAATCACAATTCTGTTGTTTAGATATCAGAAAAGTGGTATTTTGTTTAATGGCTCCTCTAATACCAATTGTGTTCCATTGGCATTCAATCATCTCTAGTGAAATTGTTGTGTTATAAAATGTTTCTCAGAGGGCATACCATTACACTTGACCACCATGTGATATTTCATCTTCTCATTGATCTTTTTGTGATAATGTCTAATATGAAACCCTGCCTTTGAAGTGAAGTCTTAGGCTTTTGTAGCCTTCAAAAGCGCAGTTTCTTATGGAGTGGTGAAAATAAACCATTTTGAGTTATAAAATGAGGTGCTCCAAATGATTCTGATTATCATCAACTTCTTGTCTGCAGTGGAAGCAAAGCTGCCATTGTGACTAGTACAACTGTGGAAATTGCGGTTACTGATGATGTGTTTGACTCTGTATATGGGGAAGGTGGTAACAATCTGACCCGTTTGAGACAGGTACTACAACAACATTAGAAAGCATTTTGAGGCTCAAAATAACTACCTGTTAAATACAACCTCGTTATCTTTTTCCTTTACATTCACTCTGGGTACTTATAATTAAGAGCACATTTGGGAAAAAAGTACATTTCCAACATATTTATTATAAGAAGGAACGGAGGGAGTATTTGATAAAGGAAAAGGTCGTATGAAAACTCCAGTACCATTACTTTGGATATTGCATGAAGCATTAGGTGAATCTGCACTGTTATTCCAGCTTATTGTTGCATAAGCTTCAAAATGTCCTGCTTCTGTGCGTTAAATTCTCTATTTCTCTGAATCAGATCTCAGGCGCCACAGTTGCTGTCTCTGAGCCTCGTCCTGGAACAAAAGAAAGAATTTTTGTCATGTCTGGTACACCCGATCAAACCCAAGCAGCACAGAGCCTTCTTCAAGCATTTATTCTCGCTGGATCTGTCGTGACTTGATATTATAGCCTTAGCCGTAAGCCATTGTTTATTTTTATTTCACAGAAATTACTTCAGTTCCTTTCCCAGTTTAGGTTTTTTTGGGTCTCTTCCCTATTGGGGTTCTCACAGGAAAATGTAGATTAATATGGAAATATATATAGATGTGCCTTTTGTATCATGCCATTGGATAAATGAATTCAGGTCAAGCTGCTTCCAAAGCATTAATGTACTACTTTAGGATGAGTTTGGGAGCTTAAAATGTCAATTATACTGGTAGATTCTTTAGAATAAACATCATCGACAGTAAGCCCTCATTCAATGCCAATTAGAGTTTTTACCTGTTTTGGCATTGTGTATTGAAAATTTATGTCAGTCAAGTCTTTCCAATTTCTTTTTTTAATTGTGTTCATAGGTCTTTCCAATTTCACTAATTACGAGAAGGTTTCAAGAGACTTATCATTTCTTATTCATGTGCAATGGTCGTCAAATGTATTTCTTTAGCTTTCGATCATCTCTCCTTTGATCACCTTTAAACAATCAGCGCGGGGCACTAGTCGACGGCCTTTGTTTTGTAGTTATTACAAAATAGAAATGCCATGAGGAATTGGGGATTATATAAGGGAAAATCATCTCAGGGTCTAAATTGTCAAAATACTATCAAAAAAGACCTAATGAAAAGTCAGATGTCAGAAAAGATCTTAGGGTCTTTTTTGTTATTATTTCAGAAAATGTTCTATAGATATAGTTGTTAATGGGTACTAATTTAATTGTTAAGATATAGCTGTTAACGTGTACTGATATAGTTGTTAATATTGTACTAATATAATTGTTAACTTTTATCAGAAAAGATCCTAGAACTTTTTTTGACATATAACTTTTCTTTAGGCCTTTTTAGACAATATTTTGGTAACTTAGGCCTTGAGAATTATTAAATCAGACTTAATAATGTCTAATACTGGTATTAAATAATGAGTTGTAAAAAATGATTCCATTGTAACTTTCTTCATGCTATGTTTCTGTTGCCTCATCAACAAACATTATAACAGTATCCCACTATGTGATGTTGTTATTGCCTCGTCAACAAACCTTGTTCTACTAGGTGGAGCTTGCTACATTGATCATATAATATTATACTTTATCAACAACTAAATTATTAAATAGATTGTTAACCAAAAAATCTAGTTCAATGACTTTATCAAGCATTTTCCTGATTTTCCTCTATTTTTTGAGACTCCATACTATGTTATCTACCCTCCTTATCATTGCCTCCAATGGCCTTTTATAATATATGTCTGAACTCTTCAAGCAAATTCCTATCATTTTCTCTTCAATAGACACTACTCTCTTATATGATCATATTATTTTAATTTTCTTTGTACATTTTTCATTGTGCTTCCGCAATTATTACTCTAGTATTTATTTGGTTCTACTCTTTTTAAGGTGAGCATAATGATAATTTCCTTACCACTAAAATTACATTTTTCTTTTCAGTTCATCTTCTCTATATTTCCATCACGGGTACAAAATGGGGCATGTGCTTCTTTTCCTATATCTTTTTAATTTTGTCTTAAGGTACATTAGAAGATCTTTTTCTCACCCATGAGCACACGCATAAATACATAAATATTTTCGTACATACATATATGTATATAAATTTATGTTCATCTTCGAACACTTACATAGCTTTATGTATAATTGACTTCTCAACTCGAGTGATTATTTTTTCAACTCTAGTTACCGATTTTGTATTATTTGTTTGACACTGTCGCGCAAAGCATTAAAGCATATTCCTATCATTATATACCCCGTGAAGACTTTTTCTACTATCATATTACAATGTCTACGTGAAGCATTTTTCATGCCCGTACCTTATAGAGTTACAAGACACTTTCCACTTATTTTGTGTACAATACAAGACATTTAATACTAACTTACAAATCCAATAAGTGCTCATAGAGCCCGGGGTCGTGCCCTAACCTTGGTGGAGGACTGGTATCGAAACTTTCCAAAACTTTTTAGTATAAAAAAAAAAAAATACTACCTTACAAATTGTACTTTGTACCTTTCAAGACTTCTTTATTACTTTTTTTAAGACATCTTTCACATGTTCCCCTTCTTGTCTACTTTTTTCTTTTCTTCAACTTATCGGTAATGTCCACAAGCTTCTTTGTCTTCTTATTCCTTATCTTTTTTTTTTAGAGTATAGTAGGATCTAAGGCAAGTTCCTCAAAATCTTGTATGACTTTTTCTCTTTCTTCACAATAATTACATTTATAATTTATATATTCAGATAATAAATTACAAATTTTTTCTTTTTGTTTCCTCTTTTTCCATAACATTATTTTTTAGACGATCATACTACTGGCTGACCAATTTCTTTATATATATATATATATATATATATATATATATATATATATATATGTACATGAATACATATATATATACATGTATGTACATGCATGCATGCATGCATGCATATATATACACGTGTGTGTATCAATTAAACATACGAGTTAGGAACAAAATGAATTATGAATTTTCACGATTAAAGCAGACGATGAAGCGTTCTCTGTCGTTTAAAGTGAGCTTATCATCCATAGATCATGAAACATGAGATGCTCAAGGTTCATACATTGTTTAGAGCTATGGTTGATGGGTTTCTTTGTGGGTCACATTACATACCCAATGCATGTATGAGTTTAGAAGCTCATCCTGCATAAAACCACGTCGTTTTGCCGGATGAGATCTTAAGCTCATGAATGAGGTAATGCGATCTGGCTTCTTGTAAGCCCATTTCACTTTTCCATAAAAAGGAAATGATCATAGTGAATTTAATCCCTTATCCTCATTCACTCTTTTTGGGCTCTTTGAATATGTAATTTTGAGATAAAAGTATTTAATTACAAGCTTTTGAATATGATGTGAACTGCGAGCTAAATACATTTGGTAAGATATAATATTGATGACATGTAGATTGTCAGCTAAGTATATTTGATCAATTAACGATTAAAATTAACAGACATAACGGTTAGGATAAAATTGCTCCATTCTTTAAACTTCTAGGCAAAAATAACCTTAAAAAATTTCCAAAACAAAATTATCTCTTGGTGAAAGCTTTCAAAGTAAAATTATCCTTTAATCCTTTAAATTTTAACATGAAATGCATAAACTATCAATGCATAAATCAATTATAAGTCAGAAAAATATTTACTCATGTCTTGGACTTCATGTATTGTACTGTTCAGCCAAAAAGAACAGTTTAAAGCCAGCTCCCGGATCATTCACAATGTTTTAAAGCACAAAGTCTTCAAATAACAATGGAATGGTCAGCCACATGACAATATTTAGCCCTGGTGAAATTTGCCATGGCTCCACGTGGCTGCAAATAAATTCCCAGAGATATTCCAATTCAAAAATGGAACCAACACATGAATTTTATTTATGGACAAAAAGACAAGTTTAAGGCGTTTATTATAAGGTTTTTCGATTAATAGATATTGTTCATGGGTACGTTTTTACTTATGATAAACATCTAACGAACTTTACCAAATTCTTACCTTTTAGTTATAGGTTAAGTAGTAAATTCACCGGAAGTATATGTTCAAAAGCAATATTGTTCTAGAAATATTTTCAGATTCAATGTTGCCATAGAAGTCTAAAATGTCGCAATGTTGTCTTTTTTCGTTAAAAAGTTGACGATAATTATTAAAAAATTGATGTTAACTGTTAACTTTTTAATAAAAAATGACAATATTGCTACGTTTTTTTACTTTTAGGATAACATTAAAACAAAAAAAAAACTTTTAGGGCAATATTGCTGCTAGGTGTATACTTCCAGGGATGGATTTGCTAGTTAATCCTTTATTTATTTATGGGTTAAGGAGCAATTTGACCAATGAACTTTTACTTCAGGAGAGCTCAGCACAAATAACTTTTAAGTGAACTAAAAATACCAAAAAACTTTTAAAAATGTGTAGTCAGCACAACGCCGTTAGATAACTTCCGTTATCTAAGGTGCAAATTGGCTAACGAACTTTTACTCGAGGAGTACCCAGTACAAAAAAGTTTTACTCTAGGAGCGCTTAGAACAAAAAAAGTTCATGTGCAATTCACTCAAAATCCGGCTGTTATAAATTCTTGCTCGAACCCCCAACCATATGTATTGGAGTTAGAAAAAGTGAATGCAACAAAAAAATCACAAATTATGTTAATTATTTTATATTAATTATTATTATGAATTATCTTATGCAATTATTGACTATAACATTGTATTATTTACTCTTTAAATTAACTTTTTGTTGTTATAATTCTATTCAATCTTTTAAAAATATCACATATTTATATGCATAAAAATTGATATACGGCTGATGAGATTTTTTAGTTATTGATATAAGTGTGTATAATATGAGTACTTTTTTAGTTTTATTTATCATCAATTTAAAATAGTGAATGTGATTGAATCTTTCAGTTGCCTAAAAAAAATTCAAAAGCATTCGTTCCATTTTTAAAAGTAATACTCATAAAATAGCTACTTAACTAACCATAAGATTCAAATCCATAGTATGTTAATCTCATCGGCCGTATATCAATTTTCATCAACAAAAATATTATATTTATACACATAAATATATAAGATGTTTCACTTGTAAATAATTAACTTTAAATTAAACAAGAGAGGTAGTTTTTCTTTGGCATACAACTTGCATTTTCTTTAAGACTTCAAAATATCAATGTTGTTAGAAATTAACTAGTAAATTTGAGATGTCTGACTTGTAAATATTTTGATATTACAAGAGGTTGCTGTAAATATGTGAATTTTTAACTTGTAAATATTAAAGTATAAATATTTTAATAAAAAATATTTTTTTAAAAAAATTACTCTTGACCAGTGACTAGTCGAAGCCCAGCAACAGCCGAAATTTTATTGGCCAAATGATATTTTCGAAACGACTGCAAGGCCTGAGATAATAAACTGTTGGAGTATCCGAAATTTTATTGGCCAATGATACATTGAGATGTTACATCAAATGAAATGGATCATTATTATCTACATCACCTATATTTCTTCATTCAGCTTGAAAAAAATTTACATCAGTTCGGGAATATCTTTCGATAAGAATATGTATAGCTATCCCAAATACCAAAAACTATCAGAAATTGAAAAAAAAAAAAAATCATGTTAGAAGCTGAAAAAAGTGGGTTTTATTAAAAGTCATTTTTTTTAAAAAAAAATAAGCGTATCTAAAACAAAAGCTATCACAGACGCCAAAAACCTCATCATTTTTCTCCACTGGGCTTTTATTACTGTGCAGTGAGCTTTTTTCCGAGTACACCGCCATTCCAGACAGTCCCTCTATGATATCCTCCACGTAAAAAAGTGGAACTTTTTCCCAAAATACCTCCTGATTCATGAAATAATAATGAAAAATTAAGAATGATTCTGAAGAGTCAAAACATAGAGACAACAGAAATCTAATTTAAAACAGAAGGACCTAGCATGGACAAATTCACAAAACTTCTTTAGATTTTTTTTAAAAGAATGAGCATTGGACTATCATCATTTTCAAGAACAGATGTGCAACTCCATTTCGTTTAATCCAATGATGTCAGGTTTATACAGAAAATTAGCATTCGGCTGAGTTCGCTATGTGGGTAAAGTTTAACAGATTCCAATTTTAAGATGAATGATTAGTACTTCACTTGGGTCCATGTCATCATTGATCTGCTGACTAAGCCTAACAGTTTAAAATGCTTCAGTAAAGCTTACAGTAAATACACAGAATGACGTCAGCCAGCAGGAAAAATCATGTTTATTTTTTATTTTTCGCCATCAGCAGGAAATGTTATGATCAAATGAAGAATTTACAGGCAACTGCAAAAGTTCAAGCAACCAACAGAAACCATCTTCTTATACTTTCATAAACATTTATTTGTATTCTAAATTCATATTAGGTACTTTCCTATCCTAAATAATTCCAGTAGTTGTTTTTCCACTTACACCATCCAACTAGAATTCTATAATTAACATCAATTTCACTATCTTACTGTATAATTGATCCCAAATATTTAAACCTTGTAGAATAACTTGCCCTCCTAATTTAACTTCCACTTCACTTCTAACTTGTCTCTTATCAAAATTGTAATACATATATTTAATTTCACTCCTACTTAGACGAAAACCCTTTGACTCCTAGTGTGGAAAATCCAGCATTTCAAAAATAGCCAAAATGTCACTCCACACTGAAACAAGAAATAGCATATCTAAAAATGTCAGAGTGCTTAAGCCACTAGGTGTGAGTTAGCAGGAAATTTTAGGTTCAAACTTTTGATCAATGATGAAACCCACAAGGAAGTCAGAAACATAGAATGTAGAAGCACATTGCACAAGAATTTTGCAGGGACAAGTACCTAGGCATTTGTCATTCATAAGAACCAAAACCTGAGAAGCACATTATAATTGAAGTCTATCCCAAAAAAAAAAAAGAAAAAAAAGAATGACTTTCAATCCAGAACCAGTTTCTTTTCCTAAATGTGACTCCACAATGGCTAAAGCTATTGGCATAATGCAGGGTTTAGTAAGCATGACAGCATTGTCTACTCGATAACCAGTCCTGATAAAAGTTAAATGCTATGACTGGTTCTTCCAGTTTGCAGTGCTTGTTAAAGAGAATCTGAACTGGAACATGATCACTCAATAAACCAGATTTCCTTAGTTTGGCAAAAAGTTCTTCTTCCTCTTTTATGTTACCTCTCATGAAGTGCCCTCTAATTAGTTCAGTGTAAGTAATCAAATCTGGCTCATATCTCATTTTGAGCATCTCATCAAGCAATAAAAGTGAAAAACTAAGGTTACCAAAATTGCAAGCAGCACCTATCAACAAATTGTAAGTAGCCACATCAGGACGGACACTTTTTAAAACCATCTCTTCCTTCAAAGAGTAAGTATTATATATAGAAGATTCCAATCTTCTCTTGTGCATTAATTAATACATTATAAGTAAATACATTGGGTTGAACACCAAGGGCAATAAGTCTTGAGCCAAAGAGTTCAAAGAGCTTCTGGCTAGTCACAGATATGATCAAACATGTGAGACGCATGGTCAGCCAAACACAATATATGCTCAAACATTTGGCACTACCCGTCACCTACACAAGAGATTACAAGAAAACCATAAGAATTATGGATGTCCGAATATAAATTCAAGTTAAACTACTGGCAAACAATAAATATGAACATGATAAGCAAAATTAAACTACAATGGTTTGAACATGCAAGGACTAACGCAGGGACCAAGACAAATATAAAGAATTAGAAATAATCTATCTAAAATCCTCACATAGGTTGATATAGATCACACAATAGCTTGTCCGAAAAAGAAAGAAAAAAAGAAAAAGAAGATAGTCAGGAATTTATGAATATCAAAACTAAAGAAAACAAAGAAACATGTGCATTTCAATAAGACAAAAAGGCCAAAATGCATTGAGAGAATATGCGAACACCGAAGTAGCCATGGGTTCAGTAAACATGAAAGCTCTTTACGTTTATCAATCAAGAAACAGAATAGTATCCCAACAAACAGCAAAAAGTGCAAAACTACTTTCTCCTATGGCTTCATCTCACACAAAATGGCGATATCGATTAAAAACAACACAAAATGGAGAAGAATAGGAGGATGAGAAAGATTAAAAAAAAAAGACTAAAACCAGCTCATCATACTAACTCCAAGCAAACGATCTCTCAGATGAAATGGAGAAGAAAATAGTACAAACATTCGATTCTTAAGACTAATTAGACAGATATTTTTAGAGATTTTAAAAAATGATAAGAAAAGGGATGATGTCACCCAAGAAAATTGCACTCCCATGAGACTCCGATCCTATCAATAAAACGAATGGGTGACCTTCTCATAAAAATGATAAAATAGTAGAATGGGACTTTAAGACTTTTCCATTTATGGGGGACAAAACACACGCTAGAAATCAGTTGGGAAAATCTCTTACAATAAAAATATTTAAAAAGTTTCAACACATATTCCTTATCAAAAAAGCTTTTAGGGATTGTCGGTAGTCACTTTATGATTTATCAATATAGTTACATACACTTGTCAACCCAAGTTGTTTTAATTAATATAGATTGGTTTGTCAATAATCACTCTATGACTTGTCAATATAAGGACATACACTTATCAATAGAAATTGATTTAGTTAACATAGATGATATTGTCAATAATTATTCTATAACTCGTCAATATAGTCAAATACACTTATTAATAGAAGCAATTTAATTAACATAGATGGGCTTGCCAATTACCACTGTATGACTTACCAATATAGTCACATACAATTGTCAACAAGAGCTACTTTAATTAACATATATGAGTTTGTCAATAGTCATTCTATGATTTATCAATATAATCATATATACTTGTTAACAAGGTAAGTTCACATTTGGAATTTATACCACTAAAATCTCTAAGGACTTTTTTGATAAAAGAGTTTACATTGGGACTTCTTTTATATTTTTTTCTAATCTTTGGGACGGGAGTGAGATTTTCCCAAATCAGCTTCAAAAATTAAATAAATTAAGGTTAAAGACCATTTTTGCCATGAAAGTTTATCGTGAGAAGCACTGGTCACCTGAAAGGTTTTTTGGTTTTGATTTTACCTCGAAAGTTTAAAAATATAACAATCTTGCACATCCGTTAATTTTGAGCATTGAACTGTTGCTCTTCTTTGTAAATTTCTAAGGGTAAAATTACTCATAAAAACAAATTCAGGGCATATTTGCTTTGTTTTTAAACTTCCGAAGAAAAAATGAAACTAAAAAAATTTCGGGTAATTAATGCTCTTTAGGGTAAACTTCCTTGACAAAAATGATATTTAACCCAATAAATTAATTTGAAACTTTCAAACATTGCAAAATGACATCATTGCACTCACTTTTTTGGAAGGAAAAAAAACCCATTTAACCTTGCTTGGAAGCAGTCACCAATGCTCTGGTGACTTTGCTAGCTGAGCTCCAGTGACCAGTCATCAGAGCCTCAACTGAATATATTTTTTAAAATTTCCAAAATAAAAATAGTAAGTAGAGAAACTAGAGTAGTTAATAGTACAACTAAAATAATAAACAAAATTTTTATTGCCGAGTCTGTCTTAATAATTATTATTGTTTCGTTATTTACTACTTTGATTTAGCTATTAATTACTCTTGTTTTGGTTATTCAAAAAATGTATTAAGAACTTTGCCAGCGACAGACGAAAATAATCAATAGCGAAACCAAAGTAGTAAATAGTGAAACAAAGATAGTTATTAGAAAATGGTTAGCAAAAGTAACATTGTTTACTATTTTAGTTTCATTATTCACTATGCGTCTGAGGAGTTAAAAAAATCACTAGTACAAGATAGTTTTTTTAGACCGCCTCGTTTGTTTAAATTGGTTACAAAGGATGAGATCTTAAAATTATGATTGGTGGCAGTTTTATAAATGTAAAGAACATTTTAGATCAGCTCCTTTAATATGAGGCCTAAAAGATATTATTTAGTCCAGTTTCTCAAACAACCCGTCTAAAAAATTAAAAAACAAAAAATCTATTACTTTCCCCAAACAAATGGTTTAAAAAGTTAAAATTAAAATATCTCTTACTTTTAAAACCGGTTGTTATAAATAATTGGTATATATATATAGGGATAGAATATTCTTACTACCACTTTTTCACTGTTAGATCACAATCTCAATAGGAGAGAAAAATGATAAAGATAGATAAGATTCAGATCTAACGGGGTGGAAAAGAGGTAATAATAAAAAATTATAATAAAAATATCCTATCTTTTATTTATATATATATATATATATTAAATATCTATTACTTTTAAGATTGGTTGTTACAAACAACCAATTTAGAAGATAAAATTTTTTAAACCTTTTATTTCTAACAATCGATCTAAAACATAAATATTTATCGCGTCAAAAATTGTATCCCACTCTCATCTATCTTCTCCGTGCCTAGAAGGCTTGTGGTCCATGGTCTTGCACTTCCCACCAAATGCATCTTCCACGTATTTTCTCAGATCTGGAAGAAAACCCAAAATGAGTGCCTATCAGTTTGAAATAACCATCGAAATCTGTTGCAACGGCGCCGAGCAAAGGGGGCGAATCATCAGTAGTGTCTAATAGCTTGAATAATGCAAGCAGGTAAAACAAATCCTTCTACTTCTTCGGTCTTGTTTGCTCCTTTTTATTGAAATTTAGTAATAATTCTTTGTGGTTCTTAACAAGATATTTGTTTTTCCCCCCTTTTAACTTGTAGAAGGGAATTGCTTGAGTCGAAGGTATGTGAAGAATACTCACTGACACCCTAAATGTATTTTTGCCTTGATTCTAAAATGTTTAGAAGTTGAATAAATTGAAGGGCGAATCAGTAGCGTCTAACGACTTGAAAGAACCAGCGAAGTTAATGGCAACGACGTCAAACGAGAGAGACAAATCAAGAACACCAAATACGGTGGCGAAATCAACAAGAAATTGAACTCACCTTACGAAAGAGGCAAATCAAGAACATGGAGAAATCGTCCTTGAACAAGTGAAGGAGAGGAGTATGCTTCGAATGGATTGCTATGCTTGCAAAGATCAGTTAACTATTCTCGAAGAGAGCTTCAAAGAGCACAGTACTCTCAATCCCTTAAGTATTTAATTAAAAACCATACATCCTCTTCCTACTTTGTTTCTGGATCTGGATCGCCAGAAAAACGAAAGTTTTCAATAATTATTTCTTGATTCTAACGGCGAAGATCTTGTGTTGCAGAAGCAAAAGTTGGCTCTCGCGAAGCAGCTGGGACTTGGGCCTCAGCAAATGGAGGTTTGTTTCCAGAACAGAAGAGCAAGGTGAATTTAGTTTCTTTCATTCTTGTTCACGCAGTTAGATTATTGTGAAGAGTTAGATTCTTGGTATATTGGGAACATTTGGATTCTTTCTTTTTATTATTATTTTGAAAAGATCATAAGACCAGTTGTTTCCCACAACCGATCTTAACAATTCTCATTTTTAAAACCGTATATTACATAACTGGTTTTAATAAAGTCTTACTTTTTACACTTGATATTTAAATAACCGGTCTAAAAATAATTTTTTAAACTGGTTACACAACTTGTTTTAAAAGTAACAGACTTGTAGTTTTTATCCATTCAATTTTTTTCTTTTTATAATAGTGAATGTATTTTCTCACTATAGTTTTGGTGACGGGTTGTCGGCACTGAAGCTTCAATGGCCAGTGGTTGACAAGGTCATTAGAGCTCTAGCAACTTGCCATAGGTGAGGGGTGATTAGGTGGCATTTTTTAAATAGTAAGGGCCAATGATGTCTTTTCCTCAACATTTTTAAGTTGCAAAGACTAATTTAGGATTATTAAAATTTGAATTCTGATAAGAGATTTTGATATTTTAAATTTAATAGTACTTTTTAGATGTTACTATACCCTTATTTTTCTGATAAAATTAAAAGGTTGAGCCATTGTTTAGAAGATTTTTTTTAGAAGGGAGTGGAATTACTTGGAATGACCTTTCAAACCATCCTTAGCAATCCTTAGCTCACTAAGGGTGGATGATATAACGTGAAACTAATAATACTATTATAAAATTATTCTTATTTTGAAGATAAGGTAATAAAGTAAATTAAATTTTAAAAAAGGCATGAAATCATGAATTGACTTTGAAAATAGCTAGATATTAAATCGTGAACCATAAATCATAATCACCTAATAGATATCTGGAGGTTATAAAAGCTATGCATATATATTTACATACACATGTGAATCATAAATTATTCTTCCATGATCGTAGAGGGATCTCTAATCATTTTCTATCGCCTATGAATTTAAGTGTCTCCATTTATTAGGTTATAAGTGCAATAAATATATTAATAATTATATTAACTTGAAAAATTTGAGCTTAATAGTTTGATTAACGGTAAATAATATAACAATATATGATCTTACATTTGGCACTATCCGTACCTGAATAACAGATTACAAGAAATCATAAGAATCATTGATATCCAAATATAAATTCAAGTTAAAGGACTGATCGACAAACAATAAAAAGAATCAGAAACAGTCTATCTACTATCCCCACGTATGTTGATATAGATCATACAATAGATTGTCCGGAAAAGAAAGGAAAAACGAGAAGAAGATAATCAAGAATTTATGAATACCAAAGCTAAAGGAAATACAGAAACATATGCATTTCAACAAGACAAAAGGTCAGAAGGCATTGAGGGAATATGTGAACACCGAAGTAGTCATGGGTTCAGTAAACATGAAAGCTCTTTAATCAATCAAGAAACAGCAAAAAGTGTAAAACAACTTTCACCTATGGCTTGGGCCTATTTGAGTTAGCGTTAATTAAGCACATTTAAGCAAGTTGAGACAGAACTCTTCTCATATACTTATTACTTATTTCATATGTAGTAAATCATGTCATAAAAATAGTTTCCACTGCTAAACATGCATGAATCATCTCACACAAAATGGAGATGGAGAAGAATAGGAGGATGAGAAAGATTTTTTTTGTTTTAAAAAAAAAAAAGACTAAAACCAGCTCATCATACTAACTCCAAGCAAACGATCTCCCAGATCATTGGGACGAATATGACATCATGCTCTGAAGATAAGGACACAGCTGGCTGGTTTTTATTCATATTGGTATCCTCAGAAATATGATTCACTACATTTTGCAGTTGCATCATCAGATCATTGGCGCGATTCATTTTAACCTTGTTCTGAAGCAACTTCTGCGTCAATGAGTCAACTGTTTGAAGAATCAAAAGGATAAAGAGTGGGTCAATTATAATACACCTGATCTTGATTCTGATGTTCATGGCTGTCTTCGTCTCTGACATACTTGTTTCGATTTTTCAGACCATTGACTCATTGACGCTGAAGCTGCTTCAGAACAAGTTTAAAATGATCTGATGATGCAACTGCAGAATGTAATGAATCATATTTCTAAGGATACCAACAGGATAGAAAATCAGTTGCGTCCTTGTCTTCAGAGCATGATGCAATATACGTTCCTATATACAAACATTCGAATGTCTCAGCTGGTGGGCGAGAGTGGGTTCGGCTAAGTATTTAAGGACAAAGCAATCAACAAAAAATGCAACTTCACCCCAAAAAAAATTGCATCTCCCATTAATGAGACGGACAAGTAAAAAGTGTGCCTGTTAGGGTTTGTCTTTCTTGGGCCCCACTCAAAAAATTAAAACAATTAAAACAAGTAAAAAGAAAAAATCCTCATTCATTCTTCCACATCTAAATTAATAAGTAAATGGCATTAATGGTAATTGGGTTCTATTTGAAATTTGAAAAATTATGATCATTAATGATGATTGGCTTGCAATTGAAGTTTGTAATAAATGGTAACAAATTTCAAAATAATTCATCTCATTGATGTTCAAATTAGGAAATTTAGAGTGAAGTGAGGGGGAAAAATAGAAATTTAAAAATACAAAAATATTTCTCATTCATGTTTATAGGTTTAAATTAGGAAATTGTTTGTGGGAAAAATATAAAAATAACAAAAAAACGAAAAATTTAAAAATATCTCTCATTTAAGTTGATTGGGTTTAAAGTTAGAAAATTTTTATTAACAAAAATACAAAAAAAATTCAAAAAAGAATGTGCATTTATGAGAAAAACTCTATTTTCATATTATGAATAATAGAGCATGAGGGTTGAAGCAATACAAACAAAAAGGGGGGGGGGGGGGATGGGTCGTGTAATGACATCATTACATTAATTTATGCTCATTTATATTAACACTCATTCAATTAATACAAGTTATTTTTTTTTTTTTTGAAAAATCATAACAAACTATTCCCTCATACAGACAATTTCCCTTTACTACAAAAAGTTTGACCTATTCAATAATTACGGGCTAAAATTATGCTTTTTGATTCTAAATTATTCGAGTTTATTGGGATATTATTTCCATTTAATTCTCAGTTTTTATTATTGGGGCTTGAAGATAAAAAAAAAATAAATTAAATTTGAGAATAGATAAAATCATGAATTGAATTTGAAAATAGATATTAAATGAGGAATTGTAAATCATAGTCACCTAATAGTCAATAGATATATGGAGGCTATAACAGCTATATGCATGTATATTCACACACGAGAATGGTAAAAAATGCCCAAAAACTTAATCTTCTATGATTGTAGAGGGATCTCTAATAATTTTCTACTACCCATGAATTTTAGTATCTCCATTTATTAGGTTGAGTGCAATAAATTATATTAATTTGAGTAAATTTGGGCTTAAAAGTTAATTTTATATTTGATTAACGGTTAATGATATAACAATATCCAATTGAATATCCTAAAAACTAATATTCCATTTACTTCTTTTCATATTCAAAAGGGGAATATTTGTTTATCGCGTAAAATCATGTGTGGTTTCATTTATCTAAACAGAAAATGAAATTGCATGGAATTGTAATAACTAAAAAAAATAAATAATCCTTTTTCGTTACATTTAAATTTGAACCCCATACATCACTTATTCAATTATACGAAACATTCTGACAAAAAATTGTTCTAATCGGGATATTATGATAGTAATATTATATATATAAAGATGCAGTTGACAATTTGCATACAAGTTTAGTTATTGGGATATCAATACCCAAACAATTAAAATTATGACACTACTAGTCAGGATATTAAAAATTATACCAAAGTAATTTTGGAGGCTTTAATACTAAATTAGGGTTCAAAATTCATTTATAATAATAACCATGCACCGAATGAAATTATGCATTCGGAATTTAAGAAAAACCAGTGTGCAATATCATAATAAACCGAAAGTTTAAGACTTATGGAAAAAGAAGTTTATGGAATATTATTAATATTAATTGAATATGTTGTTTAAATCACCCGCACAAGTCAATTGTCGTAATTATTGGAGAATTAGTATCACAAACACTACAAAAAAAAAAAAAAAAAGCCAATTTATAGCAGTTAAAATGATGGAATTGTAGCGGTTTTCACCACTACAATAGACATTAGTAGCGGTTCACCAAACCGCTACAAAAACTACTGTCACAAACAAATTTGTAGCGGTTAAAAATAATCGATACTACATACTCAACAACCGCTACACACACTGTAGCGGTTAAACAAAACCACCACTATTTGCGTCAGACATGACGTCAACGTCATCAAATAGTAGTGGTGATTAGAACCGCTACAAGATGAATAATAGTGGCGGTTTTCTAGACTGCTACAGGTTAAAAAATAGTAGAGGTTCATCACTGCGACAAATGTTTTTCGCCGTTGCTGAGCTTTGAATTTATTTCAAATTTGTAGCGGTTATAAAACCGCTACAACATATTCTCGCCATTTTTTTCGGATATAAATATTTTCCCGCGATGTTTTCATTTCTGTTATTTGTAGTGTTATAAAACCGCTACAAAATATTCCCGCCATTTATTTGTAGCGGTTTAAAACCGATACAAAATATTCGGTAATTTTTTAATAAATTTTTTATCATCTTTGTAGTGGTTTATTAAACTGCTACAGAATCATAAACAATTAAAAAAAAAATTATAATAATTTTTTTGAGACAGTTAATTTATTATTTTTTAAAATATTTATAAAAATAGTATTTAGAATTAATCATTAAATAATTATTAAATAATTTATCATGAATTATACAAATATTACCTAAAAAAATTATATTAAAAAGTAAATTTCATATATTTATTGTATATAAATAGTTCATTATGTGTTCATTTAAATAATATCCAATACTACAATGAATATGTCTAAAAATATAATAAGTATTATGTATGAAAGTAGATAAAATAATTAATGTGAAAGTAGAAGAAAAAATGTGAGTGAAGGTGAAAAGAAATTAGAAAAAGAAAAATCATGCAATTTTCAATAAAAAACAAACATAATCAGAAATAAAGAAGAAACAGATAAATATTGATGAATATTGTGATAATCATAATATTTGATCCGGGTTAACAACACTTACCTTCTTAAAACAAATAATCTCGATGCGAAAATGTAGAAATTTGAGAGAAAACAAGGAGACATGTGTTAGAAAACGAGAGTGGAGCATATTAAATAAGGTGGGTGAGGGTGTTTATATTGGTATCTGCGTAACCGTTTTGTAGCGGTTTACTTGTCGTTTTTTGTAGCGGTTTCTTATTTGTAGTGGTTTCTTAGTTGTAGCGGTTTACGTGGCGGTTGTTGTAGCGGTTTCATTGAACTTTGTAGCGATTAGTAACCGCTACAAAAAACTTAATATATTTCGTTCCAAAAAAGCTACAGATAAGTTTTTTTTAAAAAAATATATAAAATCTTACATATGAAATCGTAAGCATAACTTTAATTTTTCCTCTCAATCTTCGTCACCATCCCTACAAAATTTTTTTCAATAAAATGTCAGTTGTGAGTTGATGAATATATATATATTTGAACACAAATAAAGCGTATATTAAAAAACATACCGAACTATAGGTAAATTGTCATCGTCGTTCGGGGAGAAGTTCTTGAAGCTGGCGGGCTGCAACAGCTCACTCTCGTAGGCGACATTATCAGCATCACTCATGTCGTAAAGGTCCCAAGGCTTTAAGTGAACCACCATATACCACTCCCTGTGTCTCTCATCAGCAACATAATAAACCTGATAGGTCTCTGAGGCAAGAATATACAGCTCATCATCTTCTGACTGTCCAATATGAATAGGCCGAGAGAAATTCACTGATGTGATGCCTAAGTCGTTAGTGGTGAGCCCCCGGGACGTTGTGGTATTCGCCCACAAACACTTGAACAGCGTCACCGTGAAAAGGCCTTGGTAATTTATCTTGACCACATCAAGCAACTTTCCATAATACGGGACGTCACCGAACTGCATGTTCCCGTCACTGCTGCTCACATAACTCCTCGTCCCAAACGTGCCATATACGCCCGAGTTTTGGGTCGCAATCCCTGATCCCGTGAAACGGTGCAAAACTTGAAACCGTTGACATTGTATGCCGTAAATCTTTGGGCGTGGTCAAGCGGGTTGAGTGCGAGAGCTCTGAATTCTAGGGAGTGGGGGTTGTGGTCATTCATAATTCTCCTCCTAAACCAACCTGGGAATTCTCTGTGGACCTTTTTATCAATCTCGGATGATGTCTGTGTACGGATCCTCAGCTGACGCTTGACATAACTCCTGAATTCCCTTTAAACATGCGAAGAAAACAATGAAACGTGAGTACAAAATGTAAGGAAATATAAACGATAACATATATATGTGCCCAATCCTTACTGAAGGTACGGTTCAACTTTAGTGCAATTTATCAAGACATGTCTGTGTGCTTGAAGCTTATCAAGTGCCGTCAGCTTGAAGTTCTCAGTTCCGCCAACTGGTCTCCCAATACGAGGGATTAGCATCTCTATTGCTGATGGCTCTAGCTCTGGCTCTGGACAATTGTCCACACGAGGCGGTCGGTTGAATGACGTCTCAATGTCATCAAAGTACCTGGAACAAAAATACAATACCTCATCCCCAATATAACCTGCTGCAATTGAACCTTCAGGCCACGCCTCACGTAGGATTTCAGTTTCCCAAGAAACCTACAAAGTAATTAGTGAAAAAAGTTGAGACATTAATGCTGAAATGTGTGACTAGATAGTAATCGTAAAGTGATTAATTTTAAATGAGTACCTCTCAATAGGATACATCCATCAGTAGTGAACCGGGCTAGCAAGCTTTGTTTCGTGCACAAGGTGTACTGTCAGGTGAACCATGACCTTGAAAAAGGACAGAGGAAAGATCATCTCCAAATGACATAGCGTAAGAATGATTTTCTGTTGCAGCTGGTCGAGCTCCTCCACAGTCAAAACCTTGGAACACAACTTCCGGAAGAAAGAACACAGCTCAACCAAAATGATCGACACATCGAGAGGCAGCGTATCTTTGATGGCAAGCGGAAGAAACTGTTGCATAAGCACATGTGAGTCATAACTCTTCAGCCCAGTAACCTTTCGAGCCTGCACGTCAACGCATCGGGAAATGTTGCTTGAGTACCCGTCTGGAACTTTTATTTTCTTCAAAGTCGCGGGAAGATCTCCTTATTCGGTTTTATCAGGTGAATTTTGCTGGCTAAAATCTGTCATGCTCATCCGGCCACGCGTCTCCACGAACTCCCATCTCCCGCAAATCTTTCCTCGCCTGAAGATGATCTTTTGACTTGCCTGGTTCGTTTAGAATCGTATACAACATATTGTCGCACACACTTTTCTCAATGTGCATGACATCTAGACTGTGTCGGAGCAAATTATCTTTCCAATAGGGCAGAGTGAAGAAGATGCTTATCTTCCGCCATTTCTGGGGCGCAGAACCAGAAGCCCTGGCGGTCTTTGTACCGGCCTTTGCTTGATCGTCCCTTTTTCCAAACTCAAACTCAACATCCTGAAGCTGCTCTATGATATCTTCACCTAATAAAATCTGAGGAGCTCCTCTTTTTTCCTGTTGCCCTTTGAATCAATTGCGTTGCAACCTAAACCTGTGCGTACCATCGAGGAACCTGCGATGACCCATGAAGCACCACTTACGGCTGTAGGGAAGGCACACCGAGTCAGAGTCAAAATTGCAAGCTGGACAAGCAAGGCCGGTGTGCATGTTCCACCCGAATAATGTTCCTATGCCAGGAAAGTCACTAATCGTCCACATCAAGGCCGCTCGCAACCTGAAAAGTGTCTTGTCATACGAGTCATACGTCTCGACCCCTTCATTCCACAACTCGAGCAACTCTGAGATAAGCAGTTGGAGATACACATCGATGTCATTTCCGGTACCTTTTTGCCTGGAATGATCATAGACATAATGTAGGAGCTTGGTTTCATACACATCTAGGGGGCAAGTTGTATGAGATAAAGACAACCGGCCAAATACTGTAGCTTGTGCTTAGATTCCCAAACGGATTAAAACCATCGGTAGCCAGAGCGAGACGAACATTTCTCGGATCTGCTGTAAAATCTGGAAACTGTGAGTCGAATGCTTTCCATGCTTGAGCATCCCATGGATGTCTCATTTTACCATCTTTGTTCTTGTCAGCTTCGTGCCACCTCATATGCTCGGCTGTCCTGGAAGACATAAACAATATTTATAAACGAGGTTTTAAAGGAAAGTACCTAAGAATCGTTGCGAGTTTCTTCTTCTGCTTTTTCCCTTTCCGTACGATCTTGAACCTCGAAGTGTGACATGTAATACCTGGAAAAAAAAAACATTATTATTATAATAAAAAGAAAAGTAATTATCATAATACCTATTTTAAATAGGTGAATATGGGGTCTCAAATCTTTTGTATTTTATTTATTTTTGTTTATAGGCAATTTTTCTTAGAATTTAGGAGTATGAAAATTTATTTTAGCTTGTTGATACAAAAACCAATATTTTAGGGATTAAATTAGGACTCAACTCATTTATTCCTAATTTAACTTCATGAAGACAAAATCTTTCCAAGTAAGAATAAATGCATTATACAATTATATTAACCTATAATATTAAAATTATGGGAACCAATGTGAAAATGTCTTTCATACAAATATGAGAAACAATTAAAAACAAAATTATATTAGTTAACCTAAGGAGGGGGCGAAATTTTTAATAAAAATGGAAGAAAAAGAATAAACCAATTAGAGTAAGAGAAGATAACTTGGTGAGCAAGTTAGCTTTCTTAGGGAGCAAGTAATTGCTTAATTAGAGAGAGATTAGGGGAAAACCTATAGAAATTAAATCATAACTTGAGATTTTGAAGTTAACTATCCAAGATAAATACATATTTAGAATCAGGGAATTATGAGCTTCAACTTGGCTATTCCCAAAGATATTTTCGGTAACTTGTAAAATTCAAACATAAGCATTTTGGAAGATAAAAATCACCATAAATCTTGTCATAAAATTAGGATTTCAAAAGTGAAATTGGATTTTGCATTAAAGCACTAACTAACACTTAACCAAATTAAGTTTTGGGGATTAATTAAGTTGCTTCATGAGCAAGAAGGATGCTTGGTGACCAAGCAAGAAAAATCTAGAAGGGGGGGGGCCAAATTTTCGGCCAAGGAGGGCATGGAGGAGCAAGATCCTTCCTTTCTCTCCAAGTAATGATTCAAGGGCCAAGCTTAAACCAAAGTTGCAAGAAGTTTAACCTCTTCTTGCCTATAAATAGAAGGCATTGGCTAACACATCCTTCACACCAAATTTCCCTAGCCAAAACCGAAATTTAGGGAGAGTAAGAGAGGAAGGAGCAGCTGGAGAAAAAGATTCAAGAAGTCTTCAAGAGGTATAAGAGTTTTTAGCTTTTGAGTTTAAATTCTTAGTTTATAAGTAGAAATGCTAGAAAAGTTATTTTAATCTTCAATCTTCCATATACAGTTTTATTTTCATGTTTTTGAGGTTTCCATTGTCTTTATTTTGAAAATTTGATGAAGAAGAGGTTATATCAAAATTTTTGGAAGATTAGGATCAAAATAGCGAAGCTCTGGCAAAATCAGTAAAACCTGAGTATGTAATAAAGATGCTAGTATCTTATGATGAAGATGATGTTCTAAAATTCTGGGAAAATTCATGATGAAAGTAGACATATAGGGCTTTCTAAATCTATAAAGAGTATGTCATTTGAAGCTCTGTGCAAAAAGATAAAAATCTTGGAAGTTGAGTTACATTTTCTGGGCGAAAATCTGGGCAACAATTTGAATTCTGGAAACTGGGATTTATCCAGGAGTTCTGGGTAAGTTACAGTCTTTTTCCTCAAAAGTAGACATCTCAAGGATTCCGGGAAATTTTACGGATCCTCATTTCGATTTTTATGGAATTAGTTATGATTTTTCAAAGTTAGGCGAAATTCTGCCCAGAAATTCTGCACCAGCGTTTTTTTTCGAAAATTGTTAGGAAATACTTAACAATAAGTCCACAAAGGGCAAAAGTGTCTAGTGGGGCCAAGGTGTCTTATAAAGTGTTGTTTGAGAATTAATGGAGACCATATTACCCTTTTAGGATAGACTGTGCTCGCATACCGACAACGAAATGTACCCAACAACCTGTTAAACTTAGGTACGGACGCGTATTGTAACTTTAACTCTTATGCTTATGGTTTGGTTATATATGATTGTTGTTTTCACATGATAATACTCTGTTTTGAAATTTATTCATGAGAGTTGAATTGTATACGGGTTATAGTCTTGATAACACCGTTGAGTTTTCCTAGCGCTGAGGACACGATGGGCCGTCGTGGCACTGGTTATGTGCAGACTGGGGTAACATACATATTGCAGTGGCTGTGTTATGTTATTGCCTTACATGTAGATATTTGTTTCAAACTGTGATTATGTTGTATATCTGTGATAACTGTCTATACTGTTTACATAAGCATGAGGTTAACCGTTACCTGAGGTTCAATGGGAATTGAACCTCAGCCTCTGCCATAGCCTCAGGATCCTGGGAAGTGATCGAGGACAAGGGTAAGAAGCCGGTATGAGGACCCTGCGGAGGCATCGTCTTTTTTATTAGATTTGGATGACTGTATTAGTTAAACATGTAGCTAGTTACACTACATACAATGTTATTCAGTTACTCTTTGTTATGTAAAATATTTTCAACTCTCAGCTCCAGAAACGCTTATAAAAAACGGGATGTTACATGACACTTCTTACAAGTCTCCCTTTGAGCATCCTCTCCCCAATAAAGCATACAGTCATTTGGGCAAGTATCAATCTTTTCGTAGTTCAGGCCTAATCTATTAATTATCTTCTTGGCCTCGTAGAAGTTTGTGGGAATGTCCACCTCGGGGAAAGCATCTCTTATCAATTCCAACAACATCGACATTGCCTTATTAGTGATCCCACACATACACTTGATATGGTACAACTTGATCAGGAAAGATAATTTGGAGTATTTCCGACAACCTTGATACAACGGACGGTCACTCTCATCCATCAGGTTGAAAAATTCCCGTGCTGCTTCATTCCTGAAGAAAACAGGTTCTGCACCCTAAACTTCATCCATGAAGTTGTCGTCCTAAACACCAAAAGCATCGCGGACCGCTTCATTAACCGGATCATCTTGAGCTACTTGATTTCCTACTTGTGAGCTTCGAGGAAGTTGATCGCCATATCGCATACCATGTTTCTCACCACGGACTCCCCAAAATGTATATTCAACTGGGAAAGGCTTGACGAGAAGATGTTCCAAAGCACTATCTCGTGTTTGCCACTTCTTAAACTTGCATCGACAACACAGACAAACGATCTTCCCATTAATGCTAGCTTGAGAGAAGGCAAAATCTAAGAAATTTTTCAATCCCACTACATATACGGGAGAATTGCATGGCAACTTGATCCATGACTTATCCATATCTAGTCAAGAAGTTAGGCTAGACTACTACAACACTAGGATAAAATGTTTAATTCTCTTCAAATCACTTGAGCTCCATAAATGTAGTTTGAACTCATTTGTAGCGGTTAAAAACCGCAACCCCAATCGCTACTGATAGAAAAGATCATTTGTAGCGGTTTAAAACCGCTACAAAAACCACTGCAATTTGAAATGTCCAATTCCCGCTACAAATTAGTAGCAGTTATACAACCGCTATTCTAACCGCTACAAAGTTATTCTTGTAGCGGTTATCTAACCGCTGCAAAGTTCTTGGAATTTGTAGCGGTTCTTTTCTCAATACCTGCTACAAATGGGTAGCGGTTTCTTCTTTTAACCGCTACAAAATGTATTTATGTTTTTTTTAAACTCAATATGTAAATATTTTTTTCCGAAAGATTATTTTCAAAATTGATACCTTTAGTGATAACAAAAATAAATTATATTATTTATTGTTCAAATAAATCAATTTTTATTATTAGATACCTATTTTATGTAATTTAGAATGTATATTTATGTAACTAATTTGACGAAATATAATACTTATAAACTACAATACATGAACGTTAAGTATTTAAATTGTAATCAAACAAACCAAACATCATAAACATCCAATAAACATTTTAAATAAATATATGTCTCCAAAAATAAAAACTAGCAATCAGGCGACTGATGATCAGGTCTTGTCTCAGTAGTGGCGCGGGCAGGAGCAAAGGTAACAGCACCCTCATCATCATAGTAGCACCAGCAGCAATAACACCAGCAGCACCAGCAGACCGGCAGGCAACGGGGGATCCTCGTGGATGAACGGCTCAAGAGGAACGAGGGGCTCCTTGTCAATGAATTTAAGGGGAGGCTGGGGAGATGGAAAGTTTCTGTTGGGAAGCAACTTTGTAAGGGCACCGGCACATGCATCCCAACTATACTTATTCGAAGCATACCAATCGTCGACCCGGGCCTGGATGCGCCTCTCCCTGGCAGCCTGTGCAGCCAAAATCCTCTCCCTCTCTGCCGCCTGTGCAGCCGTCAGGGCGACCATCTTCTCAGCAACCAGGGCAGCCACCCTCTCCTCAATCATGGCCTCCAACCCCTCCGGTGGTGACATATGTCTCGCGCTGGAGGTTCCGGCCTCAGAGGCGGAGGACTTGCCATAAACAGTACTGGGCCTCGCGCCTAGGCCCATACCCCTGTGACTCGGGGGTTTGGGAAGCTCGCAGATTTGCCGTGGTTTGCTCAATCCGGGCCTGACGGGAAGATTTCAACAAATATTAATGAAACAACTTAATTGAATTTGAATATATTAAATTAACAATATCAATAATTGTTTTCAACTTACTATGATCTCCTCAGCCGCCTCAGATGTCGGCCTCCCATCACGATGTCTATGGGTGCGTGTGAAGAGCTCCCCATAGTTTGTTTCACGGTTCTCCTCCCGCGCCTGCGCTTGCTGCAAGAATTAAAAGTTAAAAAAAGTTAGTTATTTTTAAAAATGGAGCAATGAATGTTTTATTAAATTTATTTTAAATCTCAACATACCATCTCACTGTAGGTCACAGCAAACGACTTCGATCTTACCGTGTGATGGACCGTTTAGGCTGCCCGGCTCCTGGTGTTCCTCTGGGATAAAAGCTGTGCATCTACACTCCTCCTATACTACACAAAAGCTACCCAGTTATTGGGATCTATGCCATCTGGGACATTCTCGATCAGCTGTTGTATGGGAGTCGTCCCATCTCCATTCCTCCCAAGGTACAAACGATTCCTTTGGTTCTTCAACGCATGCCCCATCTTCATCAACGAGTACCTCTTCGCCTGGCCCCCCACGGTAAACTTATCTTGTATCATAATAAATTACTAATTAATAAAATAATAACAAAATAAATAGTAACATGTAAAATTAAATAGAGCAACTTAACATACCTGGACAATGTCAGCAAATGCTTTGTCCTTGTTGTTGGACGGAACATGCTTCCAATCTTTGAAGAATATCGGAAACCATGCCCAATTCCCGCCTAAATCAGACAAGAATCGGTTGAACAGGTGACCCTCGTTCTCAATGGGTTGGTCTGTCTCCGTGTTCCAGAGGACCACTACTTTAGCGCCCCACATCAAAGTAACCGCCCTGACGTCCATCGACCTCCTGCTGATGTTCCCATTTGTATCTGCACAGTAAATAAAAAATGTTATTTTTTCTTTTAAACATAATTTAAATAAATATAAAAATGTTATTTTCACAAAAAACTAATTACATTTACCTTCCACGTCCACCACAAATCCGGTGGAGCGCGAAGACAACAGTCGGAGGTCCCCTTAGTCCCGCTCGTTCTCCCGGTCGAGAAACTGTTGGGCCTCGCTCATGGAGAAGTTTATCTCAACCTCCTCATCTTCGTCGAGGTCGCTGATCGACAAAGTTGCGCCATGTTCTCTACCTACTGTCCTCTCTAGAGTCTCCATCTCAGGGATGGTTTCATCAGCAAATATATCTTCATACTCACTCCTCTGAGGGGGCGAAGGTATACCACTCCGCGTCTGAGGGGGCCGAGGCAGACCACTCCCCGTCTGAGGGGGTGGAGGCAGATTCCTAGGCCTACCGCCTCTCGTACGGCCCCGTCTACTGCCGCTTCCTCTTAGGACGGTCTTACCCTTTCCTTTATCCATATTTAACCGTACAGAGAAGATAGTAAAAGTGAAAAAGTGAAAAGAAATGAACAGTAGCGGAGGGAAACCTGGTTAATAGCGTGTCATTTTGTAGCGGTTGATCTCAGCAACCGCTGCTAAAAGTAACAAATTATAGCGGTTATTTTTTACCGCTGCACTAACCGCTACCAATATGAAAAAATAGTAGCAGTTACCATTAACCGCTGCAACAACCGCTATTAATTGTGTGGCGTTTGAAATCTGTAGCGGTTCAACACGTAACTGCTACTATATCAGTAGCGGTTAGAGAGATTAACCGCTACTAATTTTGTTTTTCTGGAAAAAAAAAACCAAACTAATTGGTTTATTAGTTTGCATCTAATAAAAACTAATAGATGAGAACTAATAAACCAATTAGTTTGGTAAAAAAAGAAAAAAATTTATATTCAATAAGTGTACTGAAAATAGTCCAACAAGCCTATGAATATTGAGATTTATTGTAGACATCGATCTCTCTAAAAAGGCTAACCGAATCTTTTTGATCCGAGGTATTTTACAGAAAGAAAGGTAGCTACAATCAAAACCCAACCTTCGGTCGCTTGCTAGACGATTCTAAGAAAAATAGAAGTAGCGTTCACATCAGAGAAAAAACCAAATCAACTGGTAACTGAAGAACAACCTCCGGTTTCATGGATGAGACAGACAAATATCTACCGCACTGATTAGAACGAGAGAAGAGATTAGTGCTTCAGATATTTGCCCGTCTTTCGTTAGTAAACCAACGTTGTTCATTCAGTTACTAGTCGAATCCGGTGATTTCTCTGGATTTTTTTATAAATGTTTATGTGAGTTGTACGACCTGTTTATATAGGTTAAACATTAGTAGCGGTTTGACGATGTAACCGCTACTAAATTGTAAGTATTGTCGTGGTTAAGGTGTCGCAAAGCCTAAACCACAACAATATTGTGTCGTTTCGCTATCTTGTAGCAGTTATTGTTACCTAACCGCGACAAACATTCCCGCCCGTTGGCGGGAAACCCTAGCGCCAAATTAGTGGCAATTTGGTCTAGTACCCGCTACAAAATGACCGCTACAAATATTCCCTCCATCAGGCGCTAAATTTGGTCACGGTGCTTTGTGGGAGAGCCGCTACAAAATGTCACCCCAAATTTGGCACCAGTTTTGCGCAACTAATTTGTAGCGGTTTCACATTAAACCACTACTAATACTTGATTTTGTAGCGGTTTTTTGTGGCCGCTACTGTTTGACCGCTACAAATCAGACTTTTTTTTTTGTAGTGAAATAATATTAATCTTCCAATTAAAAATAACGGTATATTATAGAATTAAACAATTGGAGCAAGGAGGAGAGGAATCGCGGCCTTACATAATACCAATCTAATCCTATTTATAAGTCCCTTTTAACTAAATCACATATACTAAAGAAAAGTAATTAAATCAATTATTATAGGGTAAATTTTCAACTTTGTCCTCATTAATAAATGAGTAATTTTTTAAATATTTATTCTCTCTCTATTTTCATTGATACAATTAATATGGGTAAAATTGTCACAATCTCATTTACTATTTAAAAATGGACTTATAAATAGAACCAAATTTTTGTTGGTTAAAAGGAACTTATAAATAAGACTTGAGTGATAATTATGAGTGCATTCGGGTATGCCATGTTGGGTTTCAGGCTTTCAGCTAATGATGAGACACTCTATTTCTTTCAGTTAATGGTATTTTTTAAAGAAAAAGGTTGAGAGCCATTGTTTAGAAGATTTTTTTTACAAGGGAGTGCAATTACTTGGAAATTGAAATGACCTCTCAAACCATCCTTAGCAATCCTTAGCCCACCAGGGGTGGATGAAATGACGTGAAACAATAATACTATTACAAAATTACTCTTCTATATATTATAAAGTCATGGGGTAATTGCTACTATGTGTTATGGTCAATAGTGATTATATTAGATTGTAGTTAATAACTAATTTATTATAGTCAATTTCTTATACCAGAATTTTCTTAAAGTTATAACAGAATTGTAAACTTAACGAAAAGAGTGGGTAATCACTAATCTATTATGATATTCTTTTTTTTTTCCCGAGAACTAATCGATTATGATCAATAGTCATTACATTACAGCTAATATCTCTTACGTCAGAACTTTGTTAAACTTGTGACAAAGTTGTAAATTTGTTGGCAAAAGAGAAAGTAAGCATTTATTTTGTTTTAGTCAATAGTCATTTCACTGTAGTTAAAGGCTAATGTGTTGTAATGAGTTCTTTATTACATTGGAACTTTGTTAAACTCGCAACACAATTGTAAAGTTGGGGAAAAGAGTGGGTGATTAAATCGTTAATCTGTTTTAGTGAATATCCATCCTGTTGTAGTTAATGGATAATGTGTTTTAACAGTTCTTTGGACCAAAATTTCATTAAACCTATAACAAAATTACAAACTTGCTGGTGGTAAAAAGAGTGTGAAATCTCTAATCAAATCACTTCTAGAAAAAAATGTCTTTTAAACCAGTTAAAATTGAATTTTTAGACCGGGTTTAGGTCTGGTCTTATATGGATCGGTTTTAAAAGTCTATCTTTATTAAGAAAGGTTATTTTAGCAATGAGGGTAGAACTAAATAGGGCCACAATAACCGCATTTTTGCAAATTTGACATGAAATCTTTGGCAGAAAATGACAGCATACACTCTTCACCATAAGTCCTACATAAATAACGAAAACATCGTGATAACATTGAGCCAAAAGTTCCATCTAAGATCATAATAAGTGCATGTACTGTGTAAAAGGAGACAATCCGGAAAATAAAAAGTAGAAGGTAAATTAAATACATTGATGACTAATTCTGTATTCTCCAAGTAATGAATTCACATGAACTAGTTATCTCTTGACTTTTTACCATTTTATTAAAGCTCTGATTCAAAAATCTTAAGAGAGAAATATGGCCTGGTAGCTAGGAAAGGTGATTCTCCAAAAGAAGCTAATAGCTGAAGCAATTAACAAATTAATTGGCCACAAAGTTTATACAGAATCAACTGTAAGGTGGGACATCAATATTAATCATTACAAAGATTTTCACTTAATGCCCTTCAGCGATCTCTCAGATTTGTTGTTTTCAATTTATATTAAATAACCAAAAAATTGAAAACATCTGTAGGTAAAATAGAAACAAGTCTTCAGCCAAACAATTCAAAGAATTTCTGGCTAGTCACAAAAAATGATTAAACATGTGAGACACACGGTCAGCCAAGCCCAATATATGATCTTACATTTGGCACGACACGTCACCTGAATAGGAGATTAGAAGAAAATCAAGAGTTATTGTTATCCGAATATAAATTCACGTTAAAGGACTGGCAAACAATAAAAAGAATCAGAAACAGAAACAGTCTATCTACTATACCCACGTATGTTGATATAGATCATACAATAGATTGTCCAAAAAAGAAAGGAAATAAAGAAGAAGAAAAAGAGATAATCAAGAATTTATGAATACCAAAGCTAAAGGAAATAAAGAAACATATGCATTTCAATAAGACAAAAGGTCAATAAGCATTGAGAGAATATGCATGTGAACACCGAAGTAGCCATGGGTTCAGTAAACATGAAAGCTCTTTACGTTTATCAATCAAGAAACAGCAAAAACTGCAAAACAACTTTCTCATACGGCTTCATCTCACACATAATGGAGAATAATATATAGGAGCATGAGAAAGATTAAAAAAAAGAGACTAAAACCATATCATCGTGCTAACTCCAAGCAAACGATCTCTCAGATCATTGGGACGAATATGACATCATGCTCTGAAGACAAGGACGCGGCTGGCTGGTTTTTATTCATGTTGGTATCCTCCGAAATATGACTCACTACATTTTGCAGTTGCATCGTCAGATCATTGTTCAGAAGCAGCTTCAGCATCATTGAGTCAAATGTGTGAAAAATCGAAAGGTTAAAGCGTGGGTCAATTATAATACACCTGATCTTGATTCTGATGTTAATTGCTGTTTTAGTCTCTGACATACTTGTTTCGATTTTTCAGACAGTTGACTCATTGATGCTGAAGCTGCCTCAGAACAAGATTAAAATCACCTGATGATGCAACTCCAGAATGTAATGAATCATATTTCCGAGGATACCTACAAGATAGAAAACCAGTTGCGTCCTTGTCTTCCGGGCATGATGCTATATTCGTCCCTACATACAAACATTCGAATGTCTCAGCTGGTGTGCGAGAGTGGGTTCGGTTCAGTATTTAAAGACGAGGCAATCAACAAAAATTGCACCGTCACTCCAAAAAAAAGGTGCATCTCCTATTAATGACGGACAGATTCAATCCTAAAAAAAATTTCAGTGCTTGTTTGGATTTGTCAACACCATATTTTTCTTGGGCCCCACTCAAAAAAAAAAAAAAAAAGAAAACAAGTAGAAAGAAAGAACCCTCCTTCATCCTTCCAAATCTGAATAAACATGTAAATGGCATTAATGGTGATTGCCTTGTAATTGAAGTTTGTAATAAATGGTAACAAATTTCAAAATAATTCTTCTCATTGATGTTGATTGATGTTCAGATTAGGAAATTTAGTGTGAAGTCAAAAATAGAAATTAAAAAATACATAAATATCTCTCATTCATGTTGACAGACTTAAATTGGGAAATTGCTTGTGGAAAAAATATTAAAAAAATGAAAAATTAAAAAACAACTCTCATTTATGGTGATTGAATTTCCAGTTAGAAAATTTTTATTAACAAAAAAAAAATCAAAAACGATAAATTCAAAAAAGAAGGTGTATTTATGAGGAAAACCCTATTTTGAGACTATGATTCTATGAATAAGAGAGCATAAGGGTTGATGTAAGACGGAAAAAAAAGGGAGAGAAAAAACGCAAAAATCATCAACTTTATACATGACATCTCGTAATAACGGCTTAAAACAGGTTTAACTAAAAATGAGTTGTGTAATCACATCATTAAATTAATCCATGTGTATTTACATTGACACTCATTCAGTTAATACAAATTAAAGTAATTTATTTTTTTTGAACACCATTACAAATTATTCCCACATATAGACAATTTCTTTTTACTCCAAAAAGTTTAACCTATTCAATAATAATTGCGGACTAAAATTGTGCCTTCCGATTCCAACTTATTCGAATTTATTGGGATATCATTTCCATTTAATTTCCAATTTTTATTATTGGGGTTTGAAGATAATAATGTAATAAAGTAAATTAAATTTGCAAATAACATGCAATCGTGAATTGAACTTGAAAATAGACATCAAATCTTCAATCAGAAATCATAATCGCCTAATATATAACTAGAGGCTATAAAAGCTACACACATATATTCACATATGAGAATGTTCAAAAATGCCCAAAAACTTAATCTTCCATTATTGTAGAGGGATCTCTAATTATTTTCTGCTGCCCCATGCATTTCAGTATCTCCATTTATGAGGTTATGAGTGCAATAAATTATATTAATTTTAGCAAATTTGGGGTTTGACGTAAATTTCATATTTGAATAGCAGTTAATAATATAACAATATCTGATTGAATATCCTAGCTAATAATATTCCGTTTACTTCTTTTCATATTCAAACGAGGAATATTTGTTTTCCGCGTGGGACTTGGCTTTCCTCATATACCATTTATCATTATCATTTTTCCTCTTTTTTTTTTTGTATCGTTAGATTAAGATCTCAATGGTCCAGTAGATCTCACATACTGGTATTGGTTCAAAGTCCAAGAATTTTAAAATCCCACTTTTGACCAAACCTTGTATCCTATTAGAGTTAATATGACCCAATCTCAAATGCCAAAGATATATTTCATTTGAAACTTTTCTTTTCTTTGATGAATTAATATGCTCAACATCTTTTAATTCAACATGATTAACTTCACAGGGAATAGGACTAAGGAAATAAATACCATTAAACTTTATACCAAAACAAATAAAAGAAGATGAACTTCTTATAGAAACTGAGGAATTAAACTGAACTGTTAAACCATGTTTATCCAAACAACTAACAGAAATTAAATTCCTCTGAAATTCTGGAATAAATAAACAGTCTTCTAAAACCAAAGTTCTACAATTATCAAAAGATAAAACAACTTGTCCCACTGCTTGTGCAGACACAAGCTCCCCATTTCCAAGCCTCAAATCTCTTTGTCCTTCACTTACAGGCAAGCTATGTTTGAACCATTGCAAAGAGTAACAAACATGGTTAGTGGCTCCTGAATCAACGATCAATTTATCATCATGATTCTCCACTAAACAAACCTCAATCACATGTAAATTACCCATACCTGGTTGTTTCATACGTGGGCAATCTTTCTTCCAATGCCTCTTTTGTCCGCACTTGAAGCACTTGCCTTTTGGCTGCTTCATTGCAACTATTTTGGCAACTGGAGTACCTGATTTCTTCTTTTTCTTATTCTTGTTCTTTCCCTTGGGTTTCCCCTTAGGTTTCACAGAACCCTCACCGACAAAAAGTGCACTTCCTTGCTTGACTAGAGACTGTTCAACACTCTCAAGCTCGTGCATCAGTTGAGTGAGATCAAGATTCATCTTATTCATATTATAATTCATCTTGAATTGATTGAAGTATTCAGGCAGTGATTGTAAGAGAAGGTCAACTTTCACTTCTTGTTCAAACTTGATACCATGGTCATCAGCCTTCTTGAAGTTTGCTATCATTGTCAGACAATGATCCCGCACACTTCCTCCAGACATCACTGTCTTAGTGACTGCATTCAGCGCATTTTGCCTTGCAGAGCTGCTAGGCGTAGCAAACATGCCATCAAGAGTCTGGAGCATTGTTGCTCTACTCTCAATCATGCTCACTTGCTCCTGAAGGTGACTAGCGAGACTGGCCAAAATATAGCAGCGAACCGCCACATTCGCCTTCTCCCATTTTTCCTTCTCCTGCTGAAATTGAGTCCGAATTGCTTCAGACGCATCTGCAACAGGCTGCACTGACTTTGGAGTAGTTAGAACAAAGTTGAGCTTTTCATATTGAAGAACAATATCCAAATTAGTTTTCCATTGTTTGTAGTTTGTATCATCCATAGGTTTTTGACTCAAAATAGTAGCTAAAGGATTGAATGAAGACATTTTTCTGAAAAATAAAGAAAAGCACACTAATTACAAACTATAATTAACAACAAACAGATAAGGCTAGTAGATTCTAATAACTACTATTTGTTTATTGTTTAACAATCCATTAGTTATCTTTACAAGACTTACGATGGGCAAGACACTTGTAAAACCAATATTGTTAATTTGGGCCTTCAGTTCCATTGTCAGAGCCTCGATGGGAGGGTTAATAATTTTACCAAAGTTGAATGTATTTAGACATTGTTTATTTTCAAAGTTATCTTTAGTGTCTAAGTATTACCGACGATGGGCCGTGTAAAACTTTACTAAAATTTTGAAAATATTAGGGTTTAATCTAGCGAAATCCAATTATCCTTATCCAATGGGGCTTCAGCGATAACCATTTCACTAATAAACCCACAATTAGAGCCCGTAGGTTTTAAAATTAAATGATTAATTTAAAACCTTCACCCATTCAATATTTAAAATTTAAAATTTTCAATTTCCAAGAATTTGTTCAATTTAGAGAAATCAGTAGGTATCTAAAATTTAGTCATGATTAGCAGAATTTGCTTCACATGACCATTTTAAATAACCCACAAATTACTTAAAATTACAATTCTCTTAGGAAATTTCCTAGATTATTTATCTAGATTTTAATTCCACAATTAATTAATCCAATTATTATTCTAGATTTTAATTTAAAATCATAATAATTGATAATTAATTTAATGGTAATCTAGATTTCAATTCCATAATTAATTAATCCAATTATTATTCTAGATTTTAATATAAAAAAATCATAATAATTGATAATTAATTAGTGGAAAGCCTAAATAATCACATATAATAACTATCATACTAGTCGATTCAGGACATATAGCTACTATGCAATTATGACATGTGACTATGCAACAATATGACATCTTCCTATTCTATATGGCATGTTATTTCTAATCATGTTAATCGCACATATAATTCATACTATTTAATAAAAGCATTAAATAAATAATTAAACAAATAACTTTAATCCATGGCTTTGCTATAAAAATAAAAAGATAAAAATTTACAACTTTGGAATTTCTCTATTGTCTAGTCCATAGTATTTCTCCAAGCCCCTTTAGGGTATCCATGGGCCCAAAAGCCCAAAAACTCAATCTTTGGCTAAAAACCCTAGGACACAAAAGAGAAACCCTAGCTATCATTGAAGTCACGTCCATCAACCGAAGTCATATCAACACAAAACTTTAGGGGAAGGACCGTCATGGGAAGACGAGATCACGGCCGCCAGAAACACCGGAAAATTCCTCCTCACGCGCTCTCACGCGCCTATTCTTCACCGGCGCGTGAAGCCCACGCGCAGAAGCTTGTGGCAGCGCGTGACGGTGATTCTGGGGATGAAGTTTTTACATTTTTGCTCGTCTTTCCATTCTCTTTCCAACGATATACAGTTTGTCCAATTCCGAGGTCCAGAGGTCCACGAAAAGTTTCCCGGGAGCTTTGAAAGCTCATCTTTTTGCAATTTCTTGATTCCAACTTTTCCAAAAATTCATAATTTACATAGAAATTCCAAAAATAAAGTAAAAACAACAAGGAGGAAACCTAATCATATGGGATTAGCCTCCTTGTTACAAATCCAGAAATACAGGGAAAATCTAACGATGGATTAAAGCGATTAAAATTAAAATTAACATTAAATAAGAATTGTAAACGAATAATCTTCATGAAATAAATAGCAATTATAGAAAAGGATGCCATATTTTCAAAAAGAATCACATGACAGATAAAAGAACATCAAAACTGGGTTCTTTTCCTCATCAACCTGGCTCTGATGCCAATTGTAGGAATCTCATCAGAAAACACGGAAGCGTATTTAACTGATTTGATGTAGGAGAATAAGAACCTTCATCATTTTGATTACCTGGAAAGATGAAACGGTTTGAAAGCCTCTACACGAACGGTTCAAGAACAGTCCTCGTCCGCTCTATGATCGATCTTCCAGACTATCTCTCGAGTAGGATGGGGTGGGTGTGTGGGCAACTGTTCAGATAATGAACATTTGCCTCTTGGATCTTTTTCTAATGAGATATCCTTATCAGGCACAGCAGGAGTAAGTTAGAATATATAGGATTAAGTGCAAGACTTAACCTAACCCTAAACCTCATGAGCTTTGATCTCACTAAAGCCCAATAGGACTTAAGTGACTAAGAGCATATATCCAACATATGTACCAAATACAAAGACAGAAACATTAAACCTTTAAACAATTGAGGCAAGTGCCAGTGGAGTCACGACCTTACATAATAGTAATTATGAGTGCAATCAGGTATGCCATTTTGGGTTTCCGGCTTTCAGCTAATGATGACACACTCAATTTCTTTCCGTTAATAGTATATATATTTTTTAGATGTTACCCTTCTTTTTCTGATAAAATTAAAAGGTTGAGCCATTTTTTAGAAATTTTTTTACATCAGTTAGATACAGTTAATGGCTAATATGATGTAACCAATCTCTTAGATCAGAACTTCGTTAAACTTGGGGGAAAATGTGGGTAATATTTAATTTGTTTTAGTGAATATCCATCATGTTGTAGTTAATGGATAATGTGGCAGTTCCTTGGACCAAAATTTTGTTAAACCTATAACAAAATTATAAACTTGTTGGTGAAGAGAGTTTGTAATCGCTAATCAAATTACTATTAGAAAAAATGTCTTTTAAACCAGTTGAAATTGACTTTTTAGTCTAGGCTTAGGTCCAACCTTATATCAATTAGTTTAAAAAGTCTGTACTTACTAAGACAAGTTGTTTTAACGAGGGCAGAAACTAAATACTACCACAATAATAGTCTTTTAACAAATTTGACGAGAGATCTTTGGTAGATAATGACGGCCTACACTCTTCCCCAAAAGTCCTACTTAAATAACGAAAACATCATGAAAACATTCAGCCAAAAGTTTCATCTAAGATCATAATAAGTGTATGTACTGTAAAAGGAGACAACCCAGAAAATAAAAAGTAGAAGGTAAAACAAATACATTGATGACTAATTCTGTATTCTCCGAGTAATGAATTCGAAGTTCATATTTCTATCTCGTGGCTTTTTTTCCATTTATAAAAGCTCTGATTCAAAAATCTTAAGAGAGCAATATATATATGGACTGGCAGGAAAGGTGATTCTCCAAAGGAAGCTAATAGCCGAAGCAATTAAAACAAATTAATTGGCCACGATTTATACAAAATCAACTGTAGGGTAGTGGGACATCATTAATCGTCACTAAAGATTTTCACTTACTGCCATTCAGTTCTCTCAGATTTGTTGTTTTCAATTTATATTAAATAAAAAAAAAATTGAAAACATCTGCAAGTGAAAGAGAAAAACGTAACAAGTCTTCAGCCAAACAGTTCAAAGAATTTCTGGCTAGTCAAAAATATGATCAAACATGAGAGACGCACAGTTAGCCAAGCCCAATTATATGATCTTACATTTGGCACTACCCGTCACCTGAACAAGAGATTACAAGAAAATCATAAGAATCATTGATAATATAAATTCATGTTAAAGGACTGGCAAACAATAAAAAGAATAAAAAACAGTCTATCTACTATCCCCACGTATGTTGATATAGATCATACAATAGATTGTCCGAAAAAGAAAGGGGGGAAAAAAGAAAAGAAAAAGATAAGCAAGAATTTATGAATACCAAAGCTAAAGGAAATAAAGAAACATATGCATTTCAATACGACAAAAAGTCAAAAGGCATTGAGAGAATATGCATGTGAACACCGAAGTAGCCATGGGTTCAGTAAACATGAAAGCTCCTTAATCAATCAATAAACAGCAAAAAGTGCAAAACAACTTTCTCATACAGCTTCATCTCACACAAAATGGAGAATAATAGGAGGATGAGAAAGATTTAAAAAAAGAGAGACTAAAACCAGATCATCGTACTAACTCCAAGCAAACGATCTGTCAGATCATTGGGACGAATATGACAGCATGCTCTGAAGACAAGGACGCAACTGGTTTTTTCTTCATGTTGGTATCCTGGAAATATGATTCATTACATTCTGCAGTTGCATCATCAAATCATTTTAACTAGTTTCGATTTTTCAGACAGTTGACTCACTGATGCTGAAGCTGCTTCAGAACAAGGTTAAAATGATCTGATGATGCAACTGCAGACTGTAATGAATCATATTTCCGAGGATACCAACCAGATAGAAAACCAGTTGCGTCCTTGTCTTCCGGGCATGATGCAATATTCGTCCCTATATACAAACATTCGAAGATACCAGCTGGTGGGCGAGAGTGGTTAATTCGGCCCAGTATTTAAGGACAAAACAATCAACAAAAATTCCACCCTCACTCCAAAAGAAATTGCATCTCCCATTAATGACGGACAGATTCAATCCAAAAACAAAAAATGAGTGCCTGTTTGGATTTGTCAACACCATATTTTTCTTGGGCCCCACTCAAAAGAATAAAAAATGAAAACAAGTAAAAAGAAAAAAATACTCCTTATTCATCCTTGCAAGTCTGAATTAACAAGTAAATGGCATTGATATGGCAATTAGATTGTATTTGAAATTTAAAAAATTATCGTCATTAATGGTGATTGCTTTGCAATTGAAGTTTATAATAAATGGCAACAAATTTCAAAATAATTCCTCTCATTGATGTGGATTGATATTCAGATTAGGAAATTTAGTATGAAGTCATTGTAGAGGGAAAAAAATAGAAATTAAGAATACAAAAATATATCTCATTTATGTTGATAGGTTTAAGTTAGGAAATTGCTTGTGGAAAAAATATAAAAAATAACAAAAAACGAAAATTATAAAATATCTCTCATTTATGATGATTGGGTTTCAAATTAGAAAATTTTTATTAACAGAAAATACCAAAAAAATCAAAACGAGAATTCAAAAAAGAAGGTCCATTTATGAAGAAAACCCTACTTTGAGACTATGAATAAGAGAGTACAAGGGTTGAAGCAAGACAAAAAACATGGAGAGAAAAGACACAAGAATAATCAACTTTATACATGAAATTTCATAGTACCCGCTTAAAACCCGTTTAACTAAAAATAGGTCATATAATCACATTATTAAATTAATATTATGTATCTACATTAACACTCATTCAGTTCATATAAGTTAAATTAATTTATTTAAAAAAAAACCATTACAAACTATTTCCTTATATAGACAATTTCTCTTTACTCCAAAAAATCTGACCTATTCAATAATAATTGTATACTACAATTATGCCTTCCAATTCCAACTTATTTTAATTTATTGGGATATTATTTCGATTTAATTCCCAATTTTTGTTATTAGATTTTGAAGATAATGTAATATTGTGAATTAAATTTGAAATTTGAAGATAGACATCAAATGGTCAATCATAAATCATAATCACCTAATATATATTCACATATATGCATTTAAGACTTATGGAAAATGTTATACACCTACCGGCCTTGCCCTTTCGGGTGGCGGGTAGTGTTGGTTTTTACCTTTATTAAAATTTTAAATTATTTTCCCAAGTTAATTTACGACATTCATCAGAGTATTAACAGTAAAGTATGCACCGGTTTATACGATAATATACTGATAAAATATATTGTGGAATTGTAAACTTCCCTGGAGGGATCAAAGTGTACAATTATCCGGATAACAATGCCTGACAAGCCAAATAATATACTACAGTCATCCGGGAAAATCAAAGTAAATATCCAAAAAATAATAACCACCAGCTGCTACCATCTTAGTCCTGCCTTGGAGCTTTACCTTTGTCTCCCTACTCCGGTTGAAATGAACTATCAGAGGGCTTAAAAGAGGCTATGATTCAAAAATTGGATCCCAGAGTAACCGTTAATCTCATATAAAACGTATGAATAATGCATGTAGAAAAATCATAAATAAACAAATACCACATCACATCAGTATCAAGGCACACAGCTAAATTCTAAACTAGCAGTCCTAATAGCACACAGCACAGACCACTGGGCACGGCACACAGCAAGGCCCATAAAGCACACAACATATTCAAGTTTTATGGCGCATGGAAAGAAATGATAACAAAATGTATGTAACATACATGGTAAAACATACATACACAATCACACAAAGTATATGAGGATTAAGGTTACTACCTAGTAGTCGACTATAGATGAAAATAATAATTTTTTTTCCCGGCATGTAAGGTCACAAACAATCCCCCAAAATAATAACCAAATACAAATATAATTAAATTCCACCTTAATAAATATCTCCTATGATAGTTTAAAATAAGCTCAATTCATGTATCCATATTTACTAAATCCCTTTTCTTACTAAGGAATTTAATATGGGCTTAGAACCCTTTTATTTTCATCCATATTCTGAAATTTCTAGAAATAAATGCCCAACTTAAAAAATTCATAACTAAACCTGGAAAAATTCTTTTGGGTTGGTTTTAAAGCCCAAATAACACTTAATATGTCTATTTTTAACCAAAAATACTAATTTGGGTTGGACCAAGTCAAAATTTCAACCGTGGGCCGAAAATCACCTCTGGTCCGGAATGACTTCCACGATTTAGGGGCAGTTTTCAAAAATTAATTTCTCCCAATCTATAACTCCAAAATTTTAAAATTATATATCAACATAACCCTTGAGATATCTACTTTCTCTCTGTAAAATTTCACAATTTTTTAAGTCTATTTGCTAGGTCAAAAATCAAGTTTAACCCAGCTAATTTCACATAATTTTCAGAAATCAGACAACCAACATTTTTTACACTTTCTTCTATGGTTCCAAAATTTTGATCCAAGTTCAACCTTATACAATATCTCATTTTAAACACTTTAAAACCCTCAATAACACCAAAATAAATTCCTATCCACATGAAAACCAGCTGCACAAAAATTAATAGTTAAACACAAAATATCAAACTTCTATTCTAACTTCATAACTAACTATCATATACTAGGTTTGATCTACCATTTTAGGCCATAAACCTTGCTTTAAACCTTCAGTCATTCTTTTCACTAGCCATTTATGACCCAACAATATACTTATACTCAAATCACTAGTCATTAGCATCCTTAGACAACCAAAAGAAATTATAAGAAGGTTCAAAGATGTCTTACGTGTCTTTAAGCTTTTGGTCAACTTGAATCCTTGCCTTCTTGCCACCACAACCCTTTGACCTTCACCACAAGACACCAAGGAAATGTTGCTCTAGTGATTTCACTACTTTAGAAAAGGTAAAAGAGAGTGGATTAAGGTTTCAAAGTGAAGTACTTAACTTAGCTTCAACTTCCTTCTCCACTTGAGCTTCCTCTTGCTTGCTTGTATGAAACCACTTGATTTTCTCTCTTCTCTCTTCTTACTGGACGAAATGGCAGCCACCATGAGGAGGATTTGCCTTTTTAAAATGTCCATCTCATTGGCTTCATTAATGTCCTTGTACATGCCTAAAATAGCCATTATCTTCCCAAGTAGATTTGGTAAGCTAATGTGTATTTGGAATCCTTATTTTATGGGATTGGCTTCATCATCTTTCCTTCTTCTTTTTTTCCCCAAAAAAATGAATTTTTTTTCCTGGGGGCGGGGGGGGGGGGGGGAGCAATGATAAGATGGTTGGTTCTCTTTTCCATGCCTCTTATTTGTTTCATAAATGGTGTACTTGGATGACATGACAACATTTTCTTCTTCTTCCTTCTTGCTAATGTGTATTTGGAATCCTTATTTTATGGGATTGACTTCATCATCTTTCCTTCTTTTTTTCCCCAAAAAGGGGGGGGGAGCAATGATAAGATGGTTGGTTCTCTTTTCCATGCCTCTTATTTGTTTCATAAATGGTGTACTTAGATGATATGACAACATTTTCTTCTTCTTCCTTCTTTCCTTGTCAATTTTGAAAATCTTAAGAGGAAAAAAGTAAGATTACATGTCATTTTTCAATCCTACCTAATGTCTTTGCATTTATGAAGATATGATGTTACCTTTTTATTTATTTATTTATTTTATTTTCAAAAGCAAATTTTTGGTTCCTTTACCCTTCCAATTTCGAATTAGGCCCCCCTTTTAGGCTCCAAAAATTGTCCTTCCTATTTAACCCAATAGCTTATAGTCCTTGGCTAAGTTTGTGACAACTTCTTGGGCATTTTTGGAATTTTAAACTCTTTTATCCAATTCTTCACTTTAGGTGGAATAATCAAGGGTAAAATGGGAAAATAAAATGCGTTTTGACTTCCATTGTCATCTATTCCTTAAGGTTGTCTTTAACCATAATCATTAAATTACACATAAACAAATAATTCCACATCTTACTCTTATTATGATTATTTTTTGCAATAACGTATGTCATTAACACTTACCTTCACAAAAATCATGCATACAATTATCTTTATAATAATGCACATGAAAAATGAGAATGTTACAGAAAAGGAAGGTTATGGAATATTATTAATATTAATTGAATATGTCGTTTAAATCACCCGCACAAGGCAATTGCAATTATTGGAGTATTCGTATCACAAATAATATTAATCTCCCGATTAATAATAATGGTATATTACAGAATTAAACAATAAACCATGGGAGCCAGTGCAAGTGGAATAGCGGCCTTACAGAATAATTGAGAGGGCAATCGGGTATGGCATTCTGGGTTCCCGACACACTCTATTTCTTTCATTTAATAAATATAATAAAGTAAATACAAGAACAAGAGATTTTAGAGAGAGAGAGAGTAGAGAGAAGTTCTCATTTCAGTGTAATTTGAATGTTTACAGAAGGCCTCTATTTATAGAAGGAAAATGGGCCTTTAGTGTAATTTCCACTTTGGGTCATTTGATGTAATATTCCCCTAATTACATAACTGTACACTCACGGGAATGCATTCCCGTGAGTTGTATTATTTTGTGTGTGGGTCCCACCAAATAGTAAACTACTATGCATGGTACTATGCGTGGGTCCCATGTCATCTTGTAATATTTGGAGACCGGGAGTCAATGGACATCCACATAATCAGTATATTCATAACACTCCCCCTTGGATGTCCATTTATGAATGTGCCTCATTAAAAACTTTAACTAGGAAAAACCCAGTGGGATAAAAACCTAGCCAAAGAAAAGAGTACATCACTCATTGATACACTATCCAGTGCTGCCTCATTAAAAACCTTTCTAGGAAAAACCCAGTGGGACAAAACCTAGATAAGGGAAAAAGAGTACAACGTGTATCAACTCCCCCTGTTGACAACATCAGTATTACTCCCTCTGATAACATCAGTTGAGATCTTTAAGTCTTCGAAGACCAATACCATAGACAAGCTTCTCAAAGATTGCTTCTGGAAGTGACTTGGTAAATAAATCTGCCAAATTTTCTCTTGAACTGATTTGCTGGATATCTATTTCACCATTCTGTTGAAGATCACGAGTAAAGAAAAATTTTGGTGAAATATGCTTCGTTCTATCGCCCTTGATGTATCCTTCTTTAAGTTGGGCAATACATGCAGTATTATCCTCATATAGAACTGTTGGAACCATTTTACCAGAAGATAAATGACAAGTAGTTCGTATATGATGAATTACTGACCTCAACCACACACATTCTCGACTTGTTTCATGCATTGCTAGGATTTCTGCATTATTAGATGAAGTGGCTGATATAGTTTGTTTCATAGATCGCCATGAAATTGCTGTACCTCCACATGTAAATACATAACCTGTTTGTGATTTTCCATCATGTGGATCAGACATAAATCCAGCATCTGAATAACCAATCAGTTCATGTTTAGATACATTTGAATAATATAACCCCATATCCATAGTACCTTTGAGGTAACGAAAAATACGCTTTACACCATTCCAATGCCTTTGTGTTGGTGCAGAACTATATCTTGCTAATAAATTAACAGCAAATGTTATATCAGGTCTTGTGTGATTAGCAAGATACATTAGTGCCCCAATAGCATTAAGATATGGCACTTCTGGACCAAGTAATTGTTCTACACCTTTTTTGTTAATTACTTGGGGTTGGAATGGATCTTTTTCTTTTATCAAAGATCTTACAACCATTGGAGTACAGAATGGATGTGACTTATCCATATAAAATCGTTTCAAGACCTTCTTTGTATAAGTTTCTTGATGTACAAAGATCCCGTCCTTCAGGTACTCAATTTGTAATCCAAGACAAAATTTTGTCCTACCTAAATCTTTCATTTCAAATTCTTTCTTCAAACAATGAATGGCTTTTGTAATCTCTTCAGGAGTTCCAATAATGTTGATATCATCAACATAAACAACAATTATAGCAAATTCATTTCTCGATCTTTTTATAAAACTGCATGGGCATATCGGGTCATTTTTATACCCTTCTTTCAACAAATATTCTTTAAGGCAATTATACCACATGCGCCCTGATTGTTTCAAGCCATATAGGGACTTATTTAATTTGATCGAGTATTGTTCTCGTGAATTTGAATTAAATGCTTCAGGCATCTTGAGTCCTTCAGGAACTTTCATATAGATATCACTATCAAGTGAACCATATAAATAGGCAGTCACAACATCCATTAGATGCAAATCAAGCCTTTCATTTGCTGCTAGGCTAATTAAATAACGAAAAGTAGTTGCATCCACTACTGGTGAATATGTTTCTTCAAAATCTATGCCAGGTCTTTGTGTAAAGCCTTGGGCTACAAGGCGTGCTTTATACCTTGTAATTTCACCCTTTTCATTTCTTTTCCGTACAAAAACCCATTTATATCCAACTGGCTTTACATCTTTAGGTGTATGGACTATAGGTCCAAATACTTTTCGTTTTGCCAATGATTTTAATTCTGCATTAATGGCATCTTTCCATAGGAGCCAATCTTTTCGTTGTTGGCACTCTCTCATGGATTTTGGCTCATGATCCTCTTCTTCATTCATCACATCATATGCCATATGATTAGCAAAAATGTCATCAATGTTGACTTCATTACGGTTCCATTTGATATTATTTGTGACATAATTTATTGAGATCTCATTATTTTCATACATTTCAGATACCTGGATCTCTTCTGGGGCCTCAATATTCTCCTCTGGAGATAATTTCACTTTATGAAGTGGCTCATCCAGAGCTACGCTTTTTTCTTGATTATCCTCGACTTGGCCATCTATAATTTTAGCTTCTTTTCTTTTTCGAGGATTTTTATCTTTGGAACCGATAGGCCTACCACGCTTAAGGCGTGCTTTTGATTCATTTGTAATCGGTTGTCCTACAGGGACATCAATTCGAATAGGAGCATTAGCAGCTGGAATATGTGACTTTGTCACTTTCTTTGGGTCAGTGAATGCTTCTGGCATTCGATTAGCTGAATTCTGTAAATGAATTATCTTTTGAACTTCTAGTTCACATTGTTTTGTACGAGGATCAAAATGAGCCAATGATAATTCATTCCAGCTAATCTCTTTATTCAACTGCTTATTTTCTCCCCCTAATGTTGGGTAAACTGATTCATTAAAATGACAATCTTCAAATCGTGCAGTAAATAAATCTCCTGTAGATGGTTCTAAATATTTTATAATTGAAGGAGATTTATACCCAACATAAATTCTCATTCTTCTTTGAGGACCCATTTTAGTACGTTGTGGAGGTGCTATAGGCACATATACTGCACATCCAAAGGTCCGTATATGAGAAATATTAGGTTCTTCACCAAAAACCATTTGTAAGGGGGAAAATTTTAAATAACTAGTTGGCCTGATGCGAATTAACATTGCTGCATGCAAAATGGCATGGCCCCAAGCAGAAATTGGTAAATTAGATTTCAAAAGTAAAGGTCTTGCAATAAGTTGCAATCGTTTTACCAATGATTCTGCAAGTCCATTTTGCGTATGAACATGTGCTACAGGATGTTCAACATCAATTCCAAGGGACATACAATATTCATTAAAAGTCTGTGAAGTAAATTCACCAGCATTATCAAGACGTATTTTCTTGATAGGATAATCCGGGTAATGTGCTCTTAATCTTGTCAATTGAGCAAGTAATCTCGCAAACGCCAGGTTTCGAGAAGATAATAAGCACACATGCGACCATTTAGTTGATGCATCAATTAAAACCATATAATACCTAAATGGTCCGCATGGTGGGTGTATTGGCCCACAAATATCTCCCTGTATCCGTTCTAGAAATGTGAGAGACTCACTTTCTACTTTGGTTGGTGATGGCCGAATAATTAATTTTCCCTTGGAACATGCATCACATGAGAAATCATGGGATTTTGGTATGTGTTTCTGTTTCAAGTTATGTCCACATGAATTCTCTATTATACGTCGCATCATAATTGACCCGGGATGGCCTAACCGGTCATGCCAAACAATAAATATGTCTTTATCAACATGCTTCTGGTTTTCCATAACATTTATTTCAATTGTACTAATACTTGAATAGTACAAACTAGAAGATAACATAGGTAATTTCTCCAGAACATATTTTTCACCATATCTAACAGTAACAATTTGTAGATATTCTTTATTGTCCTCATTTATAGTCTCAATATGATATCCATTTCGACGGATATCTTTAAAACTCAACAAATTTCTATGAGACTTAGAGGAATACAAAGCATCATTAATAACAAATTTCGTACCATTGGATAATATTATTATTGCTCTTCCAGAGCCTTCAATCAATCTTGTATTACCCACTATGGTATTGATGCTTGTACTACAATTTGTTAGATGTGAAAAATATTTCTTATCTTTAAGAATTGTATGTGTCGTTGCACTATCAATGAGACATATATCTTCATTCTTGTGTGCAATATTTGAAATGTCCATGAGCTTCATTAAAAGAAAAGAAATGCATCAAAACATATTCAATATAGAAGATGCATTAAAAACATATTTATTATACATAATTGACAACAAGTCAGAACGAAACAAAATAATTATTACAATTTTTGCAAAACTTATTTAATCATAAAAATCTTCCACCTCCAAACTTATTTAATCATAAAAATCTTCCACCTCCAAGAGAGACATAACATCATCATTTGGCTCATTGACATCATTATCTTTATGAGCCTTATCATCACATTCCACATTATTAACACTCTTTTTTATAGAGGCTTGGTAAAGTTTCGCTAAATGTTCTGGTGTACGACAATTACGTACCCAGTGTCCCTTCATACCACACCGATAACATTTATGTTCAACAACTTTTGAAGGACCTTCTTTATCATTCTTTTGTCCTTCATTGTTCATCTTTTTCTGGTGGGTATAAGGACTATAATAACCTCTTCCACCATGATAAGGACCATGATTATTTCTACCTCCACGATTTCCACGTCCTCGTCCACGACCACGGCCACGACCACGACCGCGACCATGGCCACGACCATGATCATTCCGTACACTCACATTCGCTTCAGGAAATGGAGAAGATCCAGTGGGACGATTTTCATGATTTTTCAATAATAACTCGTTATTTTGCTCGGCTACTAGTAAACATGAGATTAACTCAGAATATTTTTTAAAACCTTTCTCACGATATTGCTGTTGTAAAAGCAAATTCGAAGCATGAAAGGTAGAAAAAGTTTTCTCTAATAAGTCCTCATCAGTTATTTTTTCACCACATAATTTTAACTGAGAACTTATTTTGAAAACAGCTGAGTTATACTCACTTACAGTTTTAAAATCTTGTAACCTGAGATGAATCCATTCATAACGAGCTCTAGGCAAAATCACCGTTTTCTGATGATCATACCTATCTTTCAAACTAGTCCACAATTCAAATGGATCTTTCACCGTTAAATATTCAGTTTTCAAACTTTCATGAATGTGGTGTCGGAGAAAAATCATAGCTTTAGCCTTTACTTGAGGGGACGCATCATTTCCTGGCAATATAGCCTTTCCAAAGTCCTTTGCTTGAAGATGGATTTCAGCATCTAAAACCCATGATAGATAATTCTTCCCGGTGATGTCAAGAGCATTAAATTCAAGATTTGAAAGGTTGGAAGACATGATTCAAACTAAAAATAATAAAAATAATTAGAATCATATTATAAAATCTTATTATAAATTAAAACATAATTTAAAGAACGGTAAATAAACATGCTAAGAAAATAAAAATAAGATGAGATAGGAATGGGAGTAAACTCACAGCGAGACCTATCTCATCCGAAGGTAAGAAAGATGATGCATATATTATATAATATATAGACAACAGTAAAGAATTAAGATAAACAAATGGAGCCCTATTAGTGCCACCACCATAAAAGGTAAATAAATGCATAAATAAATGGAGCCCACTAATATTAGTGTTGCCACCATAAAAGGTAAATAAATGCATAAATAAATGTTAGTAACATAAATTTAAATGTTAGTGGCATAATGTAAATATTAATAAAGTCAGTATGGAGCTTAATATCGCCACCATGAAATAAATAAAGCAGTAAGTAAAGAATTTAAATTAAACAAATGGAGCTTAGTATCGCCACCATGAATTAAATAAATAAAACAGTAAAATTAAATTACAAATGGAGCTTAATGTTGCCACCATGAATTAATAAATAGGGAGTGGGAAGAATATATAAACATAAATAAATTACTGTAAATAGTAAAATATAAATTTACCGTGAATAGTAAAGTTACTATTCACAATGAATAGTGAATAAAAATAAATTACTGAAATATTAAATCTAGACTTCCATAAAGGAGTCAAAATAAATAGAAATATAAAATTACTGAAAAAGGTAAAATTAACATGAATAGTAAAAATTACTATTTACTGTGAATAGTAAATAGTAAATAATCTCAAATCTTAACCATGGAACCTGATGTTCAAAATAATCGGTAAAAGTAGAACTTTAATTCCATATCATGGTTAAGATTATCCCAGATAGAAAAAATAAACAAATAGTAAAGGAGATGGTAATAAAATCTTACCTTGGTAGAGTCTTCGTGCTGATAACGTAATATAAAACTGATGAAAAGTAAATACAAGAACAAGAGATTTTAGAGAGAGAGAGAGTAGAGAGAAGTTCTCATTTCAGTGTAATTTGAATGTTTACAGAAGGCCTCTATTTATAGAAGGAAAATGGGCCTTTAGTGTAATTTCCACTTTGGGTCATTTGATGTAATATTCCCCTAATTACATAACTGTACACTCACGGGAATGCATTCCCGTGAGTTGTATTATTTTGTGTGTGGGTCCCACCAAATAGTAAACTACTATGCATGGTACTATGCGTGGGTCCCATGTCATCTTGTAATATTTGGAGACCGGGAGTCAATGGACATCCACATAATCAGTATATTCATAACAAATAGAGGTTGAACTTGAACCTAATAAGTGACAAGACGATGAATATGAGTTCAGTTCTCGACAATGAATATAATATAGTTGTTGCTTTTTTTTTTTTTTTGGGGGGGGGGGTGGGGTTCCCACTGACAAATTTTAATATTTTGATTTTTCTGTGTTAATTTTTTTCCTTTATTTTCAAAAACAATTTCAGAGATATTTTCTACAATGATAATCTGGAAAGTCCAGATTTGATTTTTTTTTTACCTTTTATTTTTTTAAAAAAATTATTTTAATGGGTAGAAATCTAAAATAAAAATAATCTCTTAACTAATTTTTTTTTAAAAATGATATTTTTATTAAAAAATCACTAGTTAAAAAAAAATCAAATATAAACATCCTGATGGGAGTAGCAAATGGTGCCTACCCTATGGATAAGCACGAAACCGGTTACCTGCGACATTAGATGCATGTTGGTTTCTGTCTCGTTTTGCTTCGTTTTGTTTTATTTATTTAGTCTTGTTCAACTTTGTCTTTTATTGGTACGATGAATCATTGTTTCGGTTGGTTTTGTGCCTCACCTGAGCCCATTGTTCTGCTTTGTTTCTTACACACCTCATCTGTTATATATATCTTGGAATGGTAGTTTCATCTCGGCCAATCATGAAAACCCAACTGTTTTTGGATTGGTTTTTTTATTCTATTATGTTCCCATGCTTTGAAATTGACCGTGATCGAGTTGTGTGTGTGTGTGTTTTGTTCTCCCTCCATCAATTTCCAAATGGTGCATTCTCTCATGTATTTTGGTATGACATATCTTGTTTGACCCTTTTGTCATTGATTATTGCCTCCATGATCTATTGAGTATAAATAAAGAATAGCTATCAGTATATTCGTAATACACCCTCACTATTTGCCTGCTTCAAGTCAAGTCAGGGTGAGATGTGTCGCTTAGAATAGGCCAGCACAATGATACCAATGAGCTATCGTACAAGAAAACGATAAGGATGAACAAAATACAATAAATACAAAAAGAAACATGCAAAAGAAGGAATATTCTGGAAGATAAGGCTGAGTAAGTTTATTGCTGCAATTTTGCCTTCTTGATGGACTTGGACCGTGTGATTTTGGATTGGGATTGATCTCTATCAAGCATACATAATACCTGACCCTTTGTTGATTTCATGACCTTGGCATGAGTTTTGGTCTTTTTGGAGGAGATTCAGCAGACTAAGCTTTACTGGTATTCAAGAGGTCAGCGTTGTGCACAAAAATAATTTGCAACGGAGCGAGCTTCAAGTATGGAGTCCTTTCCCCTCTATCATGTTAATTTGTATGGGCGTTTTTTCCTCTTCTCCTCTTTAGCATCTCCTTCTTTTAACCTATGTCGTTTTTGTTAAGTTGTGTGATGAGATTATGAGAATCTCTTCAGGTGTACCAATGGGGTTATTGCCTATGTTTTATTTACAAAATGGAAGAGGAAAAATGGTTTTTTTTTTTTAACACATATTTATAGTTGAAAATAAAATGGAAAAACTCTCCTTTTATGGAAATAAAAATAATAAGATCTTAAAATGATTTTCTACCATGTAAGGTTATAGACTTATAGAGCCTTCCCCGGCATAAAATGATTATTCTTTCATGTAAAGTTATGGGAACTTCCTCAAGAAATTTAATCCAGCTTTTAATAAGAAGTCTTCTTTTCTTCAAATAAAAACAGAAGAATTGCTTTAATTAACAAAAAAACACAAACCAATAAAAAAAAAATTCTCAAATAAATTAAATAAACATTTTTCTAAAAGATATCAACCAAGTGGTACACCTTTTTACCCTAGAACTATGCAAACTTAGATCCCTCTACAGGGGTGTGAATGCCCTAGGCCTTATTCCTAGATCTAGTCTAATTTTGTAAATAAATATATTTTTCCTTATTGTTTTTTTTTTCACATACATAAATAAACTTTTTTTCCTTTTAGCTTTCCTTTCGTTTCTTTTTGGCTAATTATGATATTTTTAAAGGCCATATTTTATTTTTGAATAATTGAATTAGGGTAAATGTTTTTATGAATGGGTGTTGTGGGTGCCTAACACCTTTCCCACACACAATCAACTCCCAAACTCTATCGGTTTTCATAGATCATTTTGTTCATTTTTAAAAAGGTTTCCAAAATTATCCTTTCTTTTAAAAATGTTGGTGGCAACTCCATTGTTTGTCCTCCCTTTGGGGAGACTGAATTTCAGGTGCTGCAAGATTAGTGGTAATTAAAAGATACTTTTCTAAAAAAAAAAAAAAAAATTGGACTTGACTGGCCGATCCAACCAGAAAACTAGAGAACCCGCCACATGTCTAGTCCAGATCACCCATGAACCTGGGAAAAGTGTGAACCGGAAAAAAAAAAAAAAAAACCAGTTCGAACCAGTAGCAACCCAGAAAAACCGTTGGGTTGTGCGGTTTACACAATTAAATGAAAAGACTTTGTAAGCCAAAAAAAGAACCAGAGATGGAAGATGATGATGATAGAAGAAGATAAAGAGAGATGGAAACTAATTAAGATCAACATTGATAAATGGAGATGAGGTCGCTGGATCTGAGGAGGAAGAATACAGAAATAACGTTAGAGATGGAGACGAGGTGGCCTTCTTTTGCGCTTAGTGGGAGATAGAGATTTGTGTAGTAAAAGGTGGGATGCTCTCATCAGCTGTAAAAGAGTACTGTGATGTAAGAGGATTAAGTGAATAGGGTCTTGATTGAGTCTCATGGATTTGGGCCCTTGATAATTTTAAAAAACATAATAACAAATATTTAATTCCTGAATTCTTAATTACTCAAATTTATTAAGGAGGAAATAAATTTAATTTAATTCATTTAAACCAATTATTTTCCATTATTACTATTTAATTAGACTCTAAAAATATGCTTAAAATAATATTCAAGATCCACCCAATTAATTTTCATAAATATAAAATGACTAATGAAATAAAATATAGTATATTAAATTTTATTTTTTGAATTAAATTATATTATTTTAATATTCTCGATCTAACCTTGTGTTAATTCTAGCTTGACTCGTTAACCCTTGAACCATTACCTCAACCAATTCAATCTCCAGTTCAATTTTTTGTTCCTTGCGGTGTACATAATAAATATATGAGAAGAGTTTTATTTTAGTTTGCGTAAATGTGCTTCTTAAACACTAATTCAAACAAGCCCTGAATAAACCTTCCCAAAAGCATAAATCATGGTACTGAATTTCAATAATCCCAAATCAGTTTTGAATTTAAATAAATTGATTTGAAATTCTAAAATGTTGCAGAATGACATTATTGACCTCTTTCTTTTTGAAAAAAACCCTTAATCACTGAAGCTTTGGTAACTTTATTGGCAGTCCGAGCTTGAGTGATAGGACATTAGAGCCTCGTCAAGTTAACATATTTTTTAAAACTTATGAAATAAAAGTAGTAATTAAAGGAGCTAGAGCAGTTAATAATAAGGCTAAAATAGTAAGCAAGGTCTTTATTGCTCACTATTTCCAAATAACCAAAGTAGTCATCAATAGCGAAACCAAAGTAATAAATTAGTAACAAAATTGTAAACTTAATGAAAGGAGTGGGTAATCACTAATCTATTATGATCAATAGTAATTAGTTACATTTAATGGCTAAATATGATGTAACCAATCTCTTGATTACATGAGAACTTTGTTAAACTTGTGACAAAATTGTAAATCTGTTAGTTAAAAAAGTAACCATTTATTTTGTTTTAGTTAATAGGCATTACATTGTAGTTAAAGGCTAATGTGTTGTAGTAAGTTCTTTACATCAAAACTTTTATAAACTTGGAATATAATTGTAAACTTGGTGAAGAAAATGGGTAATGTTGTCAAACTTGTGAGTGTAAGCAAACTTGTGAGAGAAATGTAAACTCAGAAACGTAAACTCGTGAGAGTTTACCTATATTAATAAATAATAGTCAAAATTATATGATAAAATAACTAAAATACTAAAAATGACAACAATTTGGTTTAAATTATTTTAAATTCAAATAACTGAAATGAATATGAGAGCTAGTTGACTTTTGTAGAGAAATTTAAAAAGTTAAATAAATTATTTAATCATAATATATGTTGTGAACTATTAGATTATATATTAGTTTATAAGTCAAGTAAATTAATTTGAAGAAAAAAGATAAATGTAAATACTTTAATGTAATTTAATCATTTTTTTAATCTCTAAAAAAATCAACTGACTCTTATATTAAAGATGAGAGATAGTAGTATATAGTACCAAATTACACCGCCAACAAATAACAAAATAAGAACTTATTTATACAAAAAATATTTAATATTAAATGTCTTAATTGTAGAAATTCAAATCCTTCTATTTATAAATAAAAATAAACTAGTTATTAAGAAAATTCCAAAGCCTGACATAACACTGCTTGCTTCTGTTACTAATATAATGTAATTGAATAGAGTTAAGTTTTATCATTTTTTCATGATTTGGGGTTTATTTATTTGATGGTAAAAAGTTTTAAATCTAGTATTTACAGATTTTGACCGGGGGGTTGAATAAATTATGGTATGGTAATATATTCTGCGGTGGTGAGAGAAAAACTGAAAAAAAGACAAGAAATTTATACCTATTATACCCACGACCGCAGAATATATTACTAAGCTGCGAGTCTGTGATTTCACTTGCAAGTTGTAACATCCCAGAAATTTTTAGATTTAAATTTGAACATTTGATGGAAATTTAAAGCATAGAATTTTGACTTAAAATAATTATAAAATTAACAAATGAAAATTTAGGTCTATTTTTCCTTAAATTATTTCAGAAAAAGATTAAATTCAAAGAATATTAGTAAAGGATAATTTAAGCCAACAAATTATAGAATTTATATTTAAAGCTTATGAAATTGAGGATTTAAATTTTTTATCACATAATTTTAATTAAATGAATATTAGCCAGAATTTGCTTCGAAATCTGTGCTTCATTTTCTCTCTCATATGAGCCCTCTCACACCTGTTTTACTTTACTGGAAATAGTAAACAAAAGTATCAAAATGCTACATGGTCAGAATTATTTATCAAAATGCTACAATTGTATTGAACTCGTTCACGCAAAGGAACGATTTCAACTTTATCATGTGACATAAAGTGAAATTATTCTTGTCAAGAATGGCTTCCATTTTTATCTTGGAGTGTCACACTTTCCCAAAATTAAACAGCCACAACGTAACACAACATTTATAAAAAATTATTTCATTTTAAGTTAGGTAATGTCTAATAGGTAATAAGATAAATATTATTATATTGTTTAAAAAATATAAGAAAGTAACATACAATTTTTGTTTTTTTTAAAAAAAAAACAGGTTGACGGGCAAGCAGCAACATACTCCTAAGGCTTTGTTTGGGAGTTTCATTTTGGAAGGAAAGGAAAGGAAAGGAAGGGTTTTGGTAGTCCCTTCCCTTATTTGAGAGTTTTAAAAATAAGAAGGGAGGGAATCAAGGATTTTTACAAATCCTCCAAAACCCTCATTCTTCACAAAAATGAAGTTCCCCCAATATGAGGGGTTTTAAGAAGGAACATGGATTAATTATTTTTTTACCCTCGTTCAAATAAAACACTCTCATTATTTATGATCTCTTTTCTATTCTTGGAATGCACACGAAAAATATTTTTTAGAGAGAGAAAATACTTTTTAGAGAGAGAACATGCTTTTTAGATGGGAACACATTTCTAGAGAGAGAAAATACTTTTTAGAGAGAGAACATGCTTTTTTAGGAGAAACTATTTTCTAGAGAGAGAAAATGCTTTTTAGATGGAAACATATTTTTAGAGAGAGAAAATACTTTTATAGGGGAAAATATTTTTAGGGAGAGTTAATATTGTTTAGAGGGTAAAATACTTTTTAGAGAGAGAAAATACTTTTGTAAGGGAAAATATTTGTAGAGAGAGAAAATACTTTTTAGAGGGAGAAAATACTTTTATAGGGGAAAATATTTTTAGGGAGAGAAAATACTTTTGTAGGGGAAAATATTTTAGAAAGAGAAAATACTTTTGTAGGGAAAATATTTTTAGAGAGAGAAAATATTTTTTGAATATAAAAATTACGTAAATAAATTTTTTTAGAAAATTTAAATTTAAATTTATTTTTAAAGTATAATAATTATATTAATTTTTTAATAAAAGGATAAAATAGTAAAAATAACTCATTAATCCTCCATCTTCTTCCTTTACTATTTTTTTTAACTACCAAACAAGAGGAGGAAATATTTTCCATTTCCCTTCCTTCTCCTTTCCTCCAAACTCCCTATATCTCTTTCCCTTCCTTCTTCTCCAAACTCCTAAACAAATCCTAAATGATTTTGATGTGGGTTTTTTCTGTCTGACCATCAAGCGGGTCAACACGCAATCGGTGGGTTAGCCCATATTATCATATCTAATTTATAATTTGAGGAGGACTGATTTTGAATAATTATTTTAAATTTTCCGAAGTTATTTTAATTATATCTCTGAAAAAAATGTCATCCATGCTGTAGAATGTAGCCATGAGATGGAGATGGTAAAAAATTGGGAAGACATTTTAATCATAATGCTTTGCTTTTTAATAATAGAGAAAAATTAATTTTTAATTGTTAAAAATTAAGAATTGAAATCAAAGTTAATATTTTCATATTTATTTTTGTTAAATAATTAATATTAAAATTATAATTAATTTTGGTAAAAGATTAAACATTATTAGTTGTTCATAAAATTAATCATAATTAATTACTTCTTCATAAAATTCTACAAAGACTTAGATGAGCCTGTCAGGTTAGCAACAAGTACAGTACCTTGCAAGAGACGGTTTGGATTTCTGTCCTTTTTTCTTCCGGCTACTTGTTCCTAAATTTTCAAATTCACTCTTTTTATTTTCGTTTATTTATATTGAACGCTGCAACAAAGGGGCCTCCCCAGGAAAGTGAAATCACAAAATCCAAAACATCCAACATTTTTCCATTCTGCCATCATAAATTGCATTCCTTAGTATGTTTTTCACTGTACACACTTCATAGTATCGCTTCACTCACACTCTTCCTAGGGTTTAGCTAGTTACCCAGAGGAAAAGCTTCAATTTCTAGTGAATTTCTGGTGATTCTACTGTTCAATCTCCGTATTACTTTTTGGAAAAGGAAGAACTTGAACCTTTTTCTCGATAAAATTCCACTGAGGGTGTACCACATAGGTGATTGATTCTTGGGAAAATGGGTACTATGAGTCCACAGCCACTGCAAGTTCGGCCTTTCGAGGATGGAGAACTACAACTGGTGCAGGTTCCAATGCAGGTGGATGGTGTCGAAGATGGATTGAATGCTCAATGTGTCAATGGACGTCGTGACGAGGTGAATGATGGGGTAGAAGAAGCTCGAGTGAGTTCTGGGTTTTCAGGGACAAATGGGTGTCCTTTCAAGCCTCGAACCAGTGAACTCACCATTTCGTTTGAAGGAGAGGTCTATGTTTTCCCAGCGGTTACGCCAGAAAAGGTTTGCTTTCTTTACTTCCCCTACTATGATTTCTTTAGGCTCTTATCGCAGATTGATTGTTAGGAAATCATTGAAGTATTTTACTCGCATTTTTTTAAAAAAATTTAGAATCTTTAAATTTTGATGAGAAAACTACTTATTGTAAGTTGTAACTCTTGTAGATATAGCAAGGTGCCATTTTCTTGCCTTACCGACTTTCCCCCCCTTTTTTCTGTTGTTATGAACTGTCAAGTGCTGAACCAAAACTTCCTTCTGGATAGCATCTTTATAAAGAGACAGCCTCATCAGTTTATGCCCCGGTAATTGCCCGGTTATAGTGTCTGTCTGCCAAGTGTTTTTGTTTCATTAAGCTTAGAAAAACCTGCATCAGATGGAAAGGAGGACAATGAGCAAGTGATGTAGAGCAGGAATTTTGTATTAAAACTCAGGAATGTGAAGAAACTTCTTCTTCTTCATTTTTTTTGAGACTGAAGAGGATGTTACACCTGCTCTCGGTATCAAGTGATAAGATTTGCAGGTCTCTATCCTTGGGAACCTTCATTGGAGAGGGTGGGGGGTGGGGTGGGTGGCTGGAATTTACACATTCTGCTATCTCTTGGTCTTTTCTGAATGATCCCCTTATTGGTTTGGGATTAACCTGATCTTTTTTAAGGTCTATATGGGGTCTAGTTTCCAGATGTTTGATCTTGAATTTACTCTTCATGCATAGCCATAGACCTTTTGTAAGCAAAACAAAGGTGGACATGGAACTTTAGGTTTTATTTTATAAAACAAACTTTGATTTATAATTCTTTTCCTATGTCTTGATTTGAAAGTAAATAAGTTATGGGATATAATTGGGTTGATGATCCCCTGTTTTCTAAATTAAAGGTACAGGCTGTGTTGCTATTGTTGGGAGGGTGTGAGATGCCCAGCCCCTGTAGTGCCCCCAGCACTGAGCTCTTACTGCAACAGAACTATCAGAACATGAGGGTATTTCCTGTCAAAGCAACTCGTTTTATTTTTAACAAAGTTTGTCACTATTATTTTAACATATCATTATATGTTCTGCTACTAATGTGCCAGGGAATTAATGATACTTCCCGGGGTTCAAAGCTTTCACGGAGATTTGCATCCCTTGTTAGGTTTCGTGAAAAGCGAAAAGAGAGATGTTTTGAGAAGAAAATTCGGTACAGCTGTCGTAAGGAAGTTGCACAGAGGTAGGGTGCAGGTAGTTGTAAACTGATGTTGCGTGCTATTTGGATAGTATTAACCTTTTAACAATGTTTATTGTTCAATCTGCTTGATAGTTGTTGATGGAGGAAAAGGAGTGCTTTTGAGTCAAGTGTTTGTTAGTTTAACATAACACATAGGTGGCTTGAAAATGTACACCTTTTAATATATCTAACAACTAGCATTTACGATTTTCTACTTCTTTTCATGGATTGCAAAATGCAAACAAGACTTGTACAAAATTTGACTTATAAATACATATGAAATACGTGTATGCGTCACTTGAGTTATGCATTGAATTTGTCAAAACTTGGTGCAGTTGAAGTCTTAAGAGGTAAAATGAGTTTCAATAGGCATGGACACTACATGGACATGAACACTGTGAACAGAGCCTTTTTTATGTGTGCATGCTTTGTGTGAACCACAGTCAGGCCTAGGAAGAGAAGTCTATGGGCTGTTTGGCTGATTTCAATATTGAATAGCTCTCTACCAGTCTTACGTAATCTCTCGCACACATGTAAGCTAGTGTTTCATGTGGTCCAAGTTGACGTGTTATGTTAATGATTAGTGCTGTGTGTCTGAGTATTTTGGCTGTACAGCATTTGACTATCCTTGCGTTAAGAATAAGTTTGGGAAATGATTTATTATTGACATTAACATTCATAGTCCTCTGCTCATTGGGGCTACTGATTGGTAACTTATAGCATTTGATTATTTGATAGGATGCATCGCAAGAATGGACAGTTTGCATCATCAAAGGAATGCGACAGTTCTGTTGCTGAAAACTGGGACTCTAGCAATGGTGCTGCTTGTTCAGAATCTAAGTTAGTTTTAAGCTATGATTTTTTTCCTAATGGAAGTTTTAACCTATGATTTTCTATTAGACTTAATGATGCACCACTTATTTTTCTTAAAGTAGTACATGTTTGTGTTAATGGTTTTTATTCTGTTGGACCTATGTCATCAAGTGAACGTAAATGTCAACATTGTGGAATTAGTGAAAAGTCTACTCCAGCAATGCGGCGAGGACCAGCTGGTCCACGATCTCTATGCAATGCTTGTGGGCTAATGTGGGCAAATAAGGTAGTTTACTTTATATCACTTTCTTAGCTCAATGTTGAATTTTTTTTCATATAATTGTATGCAGCTTGCACTGTTCTCCAGAATAGATGTAGTATAATCATGTCTCAACCTTTGGTTATTTTTTGGGGATAAAGTACTGTTTGGTTCTCTATAATTTGACCCAATGGTGGAGCCATGAATCTCCCTGGTCATGTGAACCACAAGAATAGTGTGTTGTGCTATGGTTGAATTGTGTAGTGATTTTCTGAAGTGCTTTTCAATGGATCCACTATATATGGCAAGTAATGCATTTTTCCCTCTTTTATGCTTTGAAGGGGACTCTGAGAGATCTCAGCAAAACAGGAAAGGTCACTTCTATGGAACAAAATGAACTGGTAGACATTCTTGATATTTGTTTTTCTTTTCATTTTATTCTTATTATTGGTAATAAATCATAGCTACACGCAAATTGTGTTACTGAGTAATCTCCCCGGTCCCCTTTTTGTAGGTCCCCCCCCTCCTGATTACACCCTTTTTGTAGCTTATTAATTTTAGAACAATGTGCTCTGGATGTTGGACAAGATTTACCAGAATTCAATCTCTTATTTTGTACTGCCTCCATTCCTTTTTATAAGATACAATTGTTTGAATGGGTATGTTCCTTTTTATAGGATACACTTTGGAGGTGTTTAAACATTTAATGCATTTTGTTTTCATTTTTACCTTCAATTAATTATATGTCTCACTTTTTCTCACTCATTCTTTCTCATCACTTTTTCCATTCGTTCTCTCTCCCACCCACCTCCCTTATAAATAAGAGTGTTTTTGGACAATGAGTTGCCTTTTTTACATATTTATTGTCTTTAACCAATTTTAACTAACTTTTTTATTTACGTAATTCTGTTATTTATAACTTATAAAACAGAACGGATGGAGTACTTTGTAGACACCAGCTTTCTTTTGTATAATCTATTCTCAAGAGGAGACAGCTGTGGCTACCCATCTGCATTGTATATCTATACTCTTAATGTGAAGCAGTGCATATGAGAATTTCTAGTCTGATAATGTTTTCTTTATTTTAAGGATACTTCAGCTGTGAGGAAGCCTTCCATGACTAAACCAGAAAATTCTTGTCCTGGGCAGAATGAGGAAGTATGGTTTATGGGGGCTTTTTTGTACTGAATCGATTAATTTGTTGATATTATACAATTCAATGTGATGATTACTCAATTTTTCTTGTAGTTTTTATTTCCTTAGGACATGTATGGTCCCCAATAAAATCATGTGGACATGATGTAGGACAAGGAAACTAAAGGGGAAGGGGGAAGAAGAAAGAGGGTCAAATAGAGAGATAAAGGGAGAAAGGGAAGAAGAACGACAAAGCATAATAAAGGAAGCAACTTATGATAGCTGAAAGCCTAATAAATGAAACAAAATAAAGTTACAAAATAAATTGCTATAATGTATATATTTCAAAATTTCCCATCACATTTGATAGGGTCATTAGCACAAAGAAATGTGATGATATGGATAGTTGTCATATCATGGATTTTCATTCTAGATGGTGCTGATTCTTTTTCATGTTTTTATTATTTCTAATTGCATAACAGATCTCTTATTCAGGATCTGAATATCTTTATGCTGTGTCATGAGTTCCTTAACTTTTATTTCCGGGTAACAGGGAAGCCCCAAGGAGACAAAGCCTGAGCTGGTGGAATCTGGACAGTCACCCCAGAGGGTTAATGAGCAGGTTATCTTGATTCTGAATAATCATTTTATTTGTTTTTCCTACTGTTTTACTATGCCCAAATTCTTATATATGTTATAATTGTAGATTTTAGATCTGATTATTGTGAGAAATTCAGACTTATTTTCTGATGTTTGGTGGCCAAAATCTATTGTTCCTTGACTAGATAATGTTAGCATGTTAAAGCTAACAATTGGATCACATCATAAAATCATAATTGTCAAGAGCAGTATGCTCAACTTCTTTGGAGATAAACGTGTACAAATCAGTTTCTGTCAATTATAACTTATCACTGCCCTGACTTTAAATTTAGGAACTTGTAACAATTTTGTTGTGGTATTAACCAAAGAATTGAGAAAGAGGGAAAGAGAGAGAATAAGAGAAAACAGAGAACAAAGGGATTCTGAAGATGCACACAACTGTTATTCCATCATGACAAATCTTATTTACAATAGGGATTAGGCCCCTTATGTATAGACTAGACTGACTTATTGACCAAGCTAAGACTAAACTAACTAACTAACTAACTCCTAACAGCCAACTCCCTAACAAATCCTATCTAACTTTTAAATCCTTATGTTTACATATCAATACCCCCTCCCAAAACATCCTTGCCCTCAAGGATGGTTGACAACACATACAAACTGGAATCATCAAAATAGAGACTTTAAAATTCTGAAAAATTTATCGACAGTGTAGAATTTTCTATCTTGAATGCTGCTACACACGAGTACAATTCACTTGTTTGATGCTGGAACAAATAGAAGCAATAAATCCAATCCAGACCCAAATAGCATTTTAATCAGCTCTCCCTTGAACCAAACTTGCGGTAGACTTTGTGTAGGAGAACATTCAAGAAACCAGTGCCAATTTTGCAGCAGCATGTCACTTATATATTCAGACCTTTTAGGACCCAATTGCGGCAACAAACTTGGGCCAATTTCTTCAAAGGAAAAGTCCAAAGTCCAAACTCTCATCTGACATTAACCAACCCAATGGACCATCAAAGTACTCCTGCCAAATGTAGAGAATAACGGAACAGTTTTGGGCTTTTGTCTTCTGAGCTTGAGTCCCGCCATATGCAATACACATGACACAGAACTCCAAGCTATTACCCACTGGTTATTTGCCTCAGCCAAGTATATTACTGCTTGTATCAAACTAGACCTTACAAGCATCTTCATTAGGCATCCCTTGAGCCAGATCAGACTCACGCATAGTGTAGGGCATTGATGTCAAACAAGGCTCTGGTAATTACCCAATGGACCCATGGCAGTGATGACTTTGGGACCTTTACTTGAAAGACAGCAAAAAATGCACCTTTTTCTGACTGAATCTTTTCCTTCTGCAGCAATTCTCACAACTGTGCCACATTTGTTTTCACGGACTGAAGTTCTTGTAGAATGGACACCATTTGTTCAACCATTACCGTCATACTCTGAAAGTGTTTTTCCACAGTTCTTGGAAGGAATTGAGAAGTTATAGTAGCCATTGACTAGTAGGATCCTTTTTTTTTTTTCCCTTTTTCTTTTTGCAATCACAGTGGGAGGGCCAAGAATCGGTGTCTTTGATACCACTGTTATGGTGTTAATCAAAGAATTGAGAAAGAGAGGGAAAGCGGAGAGAATAAGAGGAAACAGAGAACAACGGATTTTGAAGATGCACACACTTGTTATTCCATCATGACAAATCTTATTTACAATAGGGATTAGGCCCCTTATTTATAGACTAGATTGACTTATTGACCAAGCTAAGACTAAACTAACTCCTAACGGCTAACTCCCTAACAAACTCTAACTAACTTTTAAAACTTTATTATGTTTACAAATCAAATGTAGAGGAATGATGCTAGGTTAGGAACTCATAACCTCATGGATGCAACTCACTTATACAGGTGCATATATAGTGGGAAGGAATTTATTCAGTTATTCCTGTGGCAGTTATGTATAATCTTAATATGCAAGTGGAGGTACAAATCACGCATCTACGAATACTGATTTTATTATCTGTAGTTCTAAGACTTTTGTGTTTGTTAGAATATTACTTTTTTTTTTATTTGACTAAATGCATGAGATGATGATCTGATTTTGACCTTTTTTTCATTGTCATTAAATTGAATTCTTTGATTTACAGTATACGCTTGAAACTGCTGAAGCAGTTACTGACAATTTATCCATCCAAGTGGAGAACCTTGATGTTAATATTCATGAGCAGGTATTATTTCTAGGCAGACCAAGCCAATTCTCAGCCAATAGCCAGTTTTAAGGGCTGCTTGGCGTGAGGATTTGGAGGGGAGGGGAAATTTGAGTTAGACTTGCAAATATTTAAAAAATTAGAGAAATAGGGTTAAGAGTTTTTAATTAATTTTTCTTACTCTTTTGTCTTACATCTTCTCTTCATTAAAATTTTATAACCCCACCTTTCCAATTATTTTTAATCCGACTCATTAAAATTTTCCCTCCCTCCCCTTCCCTCCAAATCCCTCATACCAAACAGCCCCGATTCATGTAACAAGTAAAGTATACTTTTGTAGCAAGAACCTTCACTGAAGCACTTAAATACTTCATTGTGGTAAGCTTGGTCTACTAAAGAAAAGTCGGCCAAGTCTAATATCTCATAGAACATTGTTTGACAATTCATGTATGATGCGATTGAGAATTGCAGGATACTCTTGAAGATCTTGCTGATGCTTCTGGAACAGATTTTGAGATTCCTACAGGTTTTGATGAGCAGGTACTTTGTTCACTAACTTGTGATCTACCATGCGCTGACGCAAAAAAACATAATCAACATAGTCATGTCATGTTCGATACATGTCCCAAACACCTATATTCTGTCCCCATGCAGTGTCTATTTTCCATTTTGACAATAAAATTGTCTATTTTCCGTTGGACATTTTTGCTTGTGATTAGATTTAGGGGTCTTATCCAAGAGTACTTGTCTAGTGGTGAACTGGCTTGACCACAAGGTGGGTGAATGGAGTTCAAATCCACCTTGTTTAAAAAGACCCTAGGGAGAGGCATCCTGGTCACAAAGACTTGATTCAGACTAGTTAGTTGCTTGGATACTTGGTAATAAGATCTAAAAAAATGCATCAGGAAACCAGGTGGTCCAAAGGGTTATAAAAAAATAGGCGTCTTATGGTCTGGCTGGGGTTTAAAACGTTAATGTATAAGTTACCTATTCAAGTTCATGAATACAATACTTACAGATTGACATTGATGATTCCAACTTGAGGACCTACTGGTTATGAGGAAGAGATATCGTCATGCACCGTCACCGTCGAAAGATGGCCTTTTCTTGTCAATGGACACAGGTTTTTCTCAATGACGATGATTATGAGGTGCTGGTTCAAACTAACTACGCTCTTCCAGAAATGGCTTCTGTTTTATATGACAATTTCTGGAAGTTACATGGAATCTGATTGTATACTTGCAGTTTTCTTACATATGAGAGTCTCTGTATATCCCCCCATCTGTATCGGATTTAATTATTATAATGTGAATAGTTCTGTTTTTGCCTATAAACTTCTTTCTCTTCCTTTACTGTTGATGATGTTTTTATGTTCTCTTTATGATAAAAATTCTTCAAGGTCTACTAGATGAAGGAGTAAGATGTATAGTTAGATGACTTTTGTTCATTATATGATTTCTTTTATGAAAAGATTGTAAGGTGCATGCAGAGACGAGGAACGACAATTTCTTATTGATTTTACCATTTATAGTGACTGGTTGATAATGATTGACGATTGATGAACGAAATTGAAATGGTTATGGTTTGACTTTGTAGTTTGTATAGGTTTAAGGGTTAAGGAGCAAATTTGTTTTGGAAGTTTTGGTGGGGGAGCAATGTCACATTGGGAGTTTTTCTTGTCTTAATGTTACCTTGGAAGTTTTAAAATGTGATAATGTTGCTCACTCCTCTTAAAAAGTTAATGGTTAGCATTAATTTTTTTTACAGTCAATATTAATTTTTCAATAAAATAAGACAACATTGTTATGTTTTAAAATTCTTGGAAAAATATTGCTCTTGGGCTTATACTTCCGGGGGTTAAATTTACTTCTTAACCCTAGTTTTAAATATGCTAGTTACTTGCTAAAAAAATGATAGTTAAATTTTTCCCCAATTGATTCTTCTCATACGAAAAGATTCAGTTGCTAATGCGATCATGATTTTTAATCTACCATTCGTGTTTCATAAAATTATAATCTTCATATTATAAAAAAAAAAAGGTCTATTTGTTACTTTGTTTTTGATGAAAATATTCTTGTCATAGCGAAAGATAAAATTTTTTAAAAAATATGAATATTATTTCATGTAAAAAAAGGGGAAAACTGATGGAAAATCTAAAATGACACAATTTATTATGAAAAGCTACTTGAAATTTGCTTAAGCACTTGGATGCAACATATCCTCTGTGGATTCAATTCTTTTTAATTGTGTGCACATAGATTCAAAAGGATTGCACACTGCTAAAGAGTTGGATCCACGGAAGATGGATTGCATTTGCACCGCCAAGGTCTTTATAGGGACCTTTGGGTAATGACTTTTATAAGGGATTTTCTGCATTTTTTTTCTTAAAAAAGAGTATAAATATTAGCTTTTTAAGAATATGAATAGACTTGGTCGCATGAGTTTTAAGTCCTTTTCTTATAAAAATTCTTTTGGCATCAATTTATAAAAGTTTTAGACGAGTTTATTCCCGTTTTACACTATTATTATATTCTTAATTCATACAGTTCAAAAAATCTCATGTAAATACTGTCTGGAATTTCGAAGCCCAAAAAACTCTATTAATGTTTGGAAATGACATAAAGGTGATAGAGATCAAATTGAGATTTTAAAATATTAATGAATTCACCATTATATCATCAGTTTTTAAATTAGAAAAAAAAAGTGACAGAGTTCAAAGCCACTTGATATCTGTTGAAGTCATTACTATTTTTGTCAAAACTATTACTCAATTGATTACAATTTAAAATTTTTGGTTAATCATTTTACACATATTGTCCATGCTTACCAATTTTGTGAAAATCATTACAGATTTTGTGAAAAACTATTACTATTTTAGTGAATCTCATTATCAATCATTTTATACATATTGTTCGTACTTACCAATTTTGTCAAAATCATTATTATTTTAATTAATCTTGTTACTTAATTGGTCACAACCAAAAACTCTTTATTAATCATTTTACACATATTATCAGTATTTATGGATTTTTGTCAAAACCATTACTCTTTTAGTAAATTGGGAAAAGCTCGCTGGAAAATTCATAAGCTTGTTGGAATCCTAATGAGCTTGCCGAAACTGGTTTCTTGGTGTTGTGATGGTGAAAATGAAGAAAAAGAATGAAGTTGAATGGAGGAAAAGAAGATAACGGTGAAGAGAAGAACAATCGACGGAAGTGAGAGTAGAGAAGAGTTTCAATAGAAAGAGTAAGGATCAAATTGACGCATTAGTGAAAAGAAAGAAGAGCTTCAGTGACCTAGGTGAAAGGAAGGAGGAGCTATGGCACAAGTGAGAGGAAGGGAAAGCGCTCGTGCAGGGCAAGGGTGAGGAAGAGATAGAGAGAGGGAGAGGAAAGAGAAAGAGAGCATGGGAAGAGCAAGTGATGAAGGGAGAGAGATGAGAGATAAATAGGAGTTTGATTTTATATTATGTAAGTGACATTTTATAAAAAATATTTAAATTTCAAAATCTCAGATTCCTCTTGATCACTTTTGTATCCTTTTAACAGACCTTTTGAGGTTTTGAAATTTAGATATTTAAATATGATTTTCCCTAATTCGTAATCTAAAACCCTCAACAAGGATAATATTGATTTCACACCTGGTTACATCTTCTTTTCTTAAAAAAGACAATTCAATTCAAAAGCCTAAGTAAAACGATATACAAAGTATTGGGCCCCTTTACAAAATAGATTCCGATTAAATAACTAGAGCCCAATGAATAACTCCAAAAAGAAAAAAAAAAACATTAAACAGCAATATAAGAGACAAACTCGATAAAGTCAACAAGGGTTAAATCTATCGGAATGAGTTAATCCCATGTTGAACTAAGGTTATAAAGTATGAAACCCATGTACTTCAAAGGTTATTGCTTTACTAATCCTTAAATTTAAGACCTATTTATAAATTAAACAAATTAATTTTCATGTCTTATTGCACGGGCATAGACCTCTTATGCGAGAATAGCAGTAGACATTGATCTTGTCACGTTGCCATGGATATCACCTGTGGAGAAAATTCGGTTCGACAAATTACAATGAGCCCAACAATTGGAATTATTCAAATGTAATATGAATATTTTAAATTAAAATAAAAAAGGATATAGTCAAAACAATCGAGATTATTGGCAGTTTGTTACCCCTTCTCCACTCGTGGCAATAACCAAAAGTTATATTTTTGCCTTAAATTTTAATAACACTAACATTAAAATAAATTTGTAGTATGAAAATAATAATATGATTTTCAATAGAAAAATAATTAATAATTGATGTTGTAGTAAAAAATAAAGTGTTATGGTAAATAATAAATAGTTGTTTATTTCACTTTATTGAAAAAATTAAAAAAATGAATTTCATGTTTTGCAAAATTTGTAGATACTTTTATTTTATTGTGTGTATCGGGTTTCTCTTGGTTCTTGCTTCTTGGTTCTTACCCCTTCCCCACGCATTCACATGCCTACATTTATATACACTTTCTAAAACTACAGGGTCACTCAAGCTTGGAGCATACGAACGTATATATATACTCAAGCTTCTCTCATTTCTCGTTCTCTCACACAGTGAGTTCCTCTCCTTCCACCTCCAATCACACATCTTCATTCACTCCGTCCTTCATTCTCTTCTTCATCTTCCCAAAACTCTAGGGCTCCTCTGTTCCTGCAATGGCGGACGACCCCGTTGTTGTGGCTGCGCCTCCATCTTTATCTGCGGCGGCTCCTCTTGGCTCCTCCGTCATCTCATTGGTCAACCGGCTTCAGGATATCTTCGCCAGGGTCGGAAAACAGTACTCCATTAATCTCCCTCAGGTGGCCGTCGTTGGCAGTCAGAGTAGTGGCAAGTCAAGCGTCCTTGAGGCTCTTGTCGGTCGGGACTTCTTGCCTCGTGGAAGTGATATTTGCACCAGGAGGCCTCTCTTGCTGCAGCTCGTGCAGACTAAGAGGAAGCCTGATGGCACCGAAGAGGAATATGGCGAGTTTCTGCACTTGAACGGGAAGAAGTTCTACGATTTCTCTGAGATTCGCAGGGAAATTCAGGTGCTTTGATGCTTTTGTTGTTATCTGTGATTTGTCTCATTTTTCAGTGGAAATTGGTTCTGTTTTTAGTGAGGGTAAATAAGTGTGAAATATTGAGCGCAAGTATAGGCGGCGGCGGCTATTGTCTTGAGAGTGGCTCCCCCCTTTGGTTATCTCATTTTGATATTGATAATCTCAGGGTAATTCGTATATCCTTATTGTTGCTATTATGATTCTACAACTTCCAAAGTTTCAACTTGCAACTGTAGTGTAGCAAACTAATTTAAGGATATGCTACTGTTGACATATTAAACTCTACTCATGCTTTGAGAAATGGAATGTGAAGAAAGAAAAGTAATCTGATGAACTGAAGGGTATTTTCCTTATTGGTTTCCATTTGCATCATTCATATTATTAAAGTCTTGTCAATTAATCACCATTTTGGATGATGTTTCGAAATTGAATTGGTTTTCTTGCAAGGTATACAGTACATGAATTTAATCCTTTTTCCTTGATAATATTCTGCCGAGCTGCAGAATTCTTAATATTTTCTGTTTTTAACTTGTATATTTGGGATTTGACTATAGGCTGAAACTGAGAGGGATGCAGGAGGGAACAAAGGTGTTTCAGACAAGAAGATTTGTCTAAAGATCTTTTCACCTAATGTTCTTGATATAACACTTGTAGATCTACCTGGCATAACAAAGGTACCTGTTGGTGACCAGCCTTCTGATATTGAAGCTCGAATTAGAACAATGATCATGTCATGTATCAAAGCTCCTACCTGTGTCATTCTGGCTGTCACGCCAGCAAATTCAGATTTGGCTAATTCAGATGCTCTTCAGATGGCTAGAGTTGCTGATCCTGATGGTGGGTTTTAGCTTCCATATGGTTAAAACTAAACTAACTTAATTTCACAACCCCATGATATATCCTTACTGATTATTCTTTCTGTTGCAGGTAGTAGAACAATAGGTGTAATCACAAAGGTACAGCATACTATTCCAACATTCTTTGTCACAAATGTTTTTCAAAATTTGTTATACTATTGTCGTGTGTTTTGACAAAGTTTGGAACATATTCTGTGGAATGCAGTTGGATATCATGGACAGAGGTACTGATGCCCAGAAGTTGTTGCTTGGAAAAGTTATTCCTCTCCAACTGGGTTATGTGGGTGTTGTAAACCGTAGTCAGGAGGTAATAATGTTATCCTACTTTAACAAAGACGCTGTTTGAGTAAATTTTATATTTCATGTTTGAGTACACACAAGAAAGGACATATCACATGGAAACATATATACCTGTGATTATTTGATTATCACGCAGGTCAACTATCTGGCCAAAACAGTTATTGTCAACTTGAAATGCTGAAATCTGATATATATTAATTCATTTGATTAGGATATTCTTATGAATAGGAGTATACAAGATGCTCTTGTTGCCGAAGAGGAATTCTTCCGCAGTCGTCCTGTAAGAAAGTATCATTGCTTAGTTGTTTTCAAGTGAAGCCACTTCATATGCTTAAATTTTTCATCACTTACGTTATTTATAGGTGTACAATAGCATAGCAGATCGTTGTGGTATTCCTCAGCTAGCAAAGAAGTTAAACAAGGTAGAATCTTTGACATCAAAAGCTCAAATTATAATGTAGTAAGCACATGTTATGACCAGTCATAGCATGTGCTTACTCATTCAGAAGAAACAGTTCTCTTACTTCCTTTCTTTCTTGCTCTGTTAGGATCTTCAACTTTACATATGGATGGATTTTTTTTTTTTTTGTTTTTTCTGTGGTAATGTTTAGTAATTTCCTTTCACCACAAAAGAGTGGGAAAAATTGCATAGAGTTTCTTTGATCTCGAAATCTTACTTTAACAAGTCTTCTTCAGTGGCTAGGTTTTGGAACTTAGTTTCTGTGATTTCTATCATTCTTGGAAAAAAGGGGAAATACAAATACAAATTAGGGTGCAAGTGAATACCTTTGTATCTGGTTTGACTACTTGATGACAAGATACTTTGCATCATCGGGATTGGGTTCAGCATGTTTGGAGAGATTATGGCCAATTTCTGAGATCTAGAGTTGCTTGCTCTTTCTAGTTCCAGCTTTGTCACCTGCTCATTTATATGCAGATTCTTGCACAACATATCAAGGAAGTTCTTCCATGGTTGAGAGCACATATAAGCAATGCATTGGTTTCTTTTGCAAAGGAGCTTGTGAACTATGGAGAGATCACTGAGTCAAAGGCATGTATTAGTATTTGACATGTCTTTCTGACTTTTATTTTTTTACTATATAAATATATTTCTTACAGTGGATGATATCTACAATGTTGTCTACTTTTGCTGGCTATTGTGTTTTACAGTTTTCTTTGTTTTTTCCTCCAATAGGCTGGTCAGGGTGCTCTCCTTCTGACTATTCTTTCAAAATACTGTGAAGGTACCTAACTATTCCTACCTTCTGGGTTCTTAACTCCGTGACAAAAACAATCTTTATGTCTCTGATATCCTATATTCTTACTAATACTCCCCTTCCTTTATAGTTTGTAACTGATATTCCACATATAATTGAATTTACAACTTTGGTAAAAGTATTTCAAACTTTTCGCTGGTGAAACAGCATTCTCCTCTGTGGTAGAGGGAAAAAACGAAGACATGCCTACAACTGAGGTTTCAGGAGGAGCACGAATTCACTATATTTTTCAATCAATATTCGTGAAGTGCCTAGAGGTATAAACATTTGTATTTACATGAGAAGTTATCATATTTATATTGATGCTATGCCAAAATCTGTGTAGATATAACTGAATTAATCCTTTCTTGATTATGGTTTACTTTGTATGTGTTGACAACATGATAGTAAAGAAAATCTTCTTTAAATCTATAGATGGTCACCAAATTCGAAAGCTGGGTACAGGGTATTGGAACTTATAGTTCTTTTTGCTGTGTTTCTCATAGACACTGAATTTAGAGATCTAATCTTGCATTAAAACGTTTCTGAAATATTCGAATCTCTAGTTTGTGGCTTCCCTGCTATGGAATTTTACATATCAAAACCAGCATCAACTTCCCTCTCCTAGCCAAGTTGGTAATGTCTGAATCTGTGTTCAGGTGTTTGTTGAATTTGCTGATTGGAAAATAGACACCAAAGAGTATAATTTTGTTTTGTTTAAAGAATGTTTTGAAACTCATCATGAATTCTTTGGCCATTTTATCAACAAATAAAATGGGAGCAATCTGATCAAAATTTTTAGTGTAGAAAGGAATGAAAATGGTTGAATGAACTGATGCAGTTGTTTATTTCATTCATGTGATTTAAGCTCTGGTGACCTAATCTATTTAGAATCATAATAAATATTACTGACATCATTAGATGATTTGACATGCTCGATAGGTTAACAATTGGAGTTTTCTCTTCCTTATTCCATGGTATTTGCCATATTTTGATCTCAAGAATGTTATTCTTTATTTCATGAGGAATGATGGTCAGTTGAGTCTTTTGATAACTCCGCATTTTAGTAGTATGGATATTTTCGTTTTAGTGCTGTGGCCATTCTTAATTGTATTAAGTATGGATGTCGCACACAGGGTTGCATTCCCCAAGGGTCAATAAGAGTAAACATTGACGGTAATAAAAGGCAGAATACATTGCAGATGCTGTAATACAGCAAAGGCATTAAATGCTTCTTTGGAATTTTATGCCATTCCTGTTGAATGTTTAACATAATATTGCTCCTTGAAATATCCATTCTTCTCGCTCAAGACATAGTCTTTCTTTTTTAATAAATTCTTTTGTTCAAAATCTGTCATATATAACATCCAAAAATGCATGTGGAACATGCCTGAAACCATTGAATTTTTCTGTTTTTTTAGCTTTAGGAATATGTTTAATTTTATTATATAACCCCTTTTCTTTTATAGCACTATATAAACCTTTAACAACTAAAATGTTTTTTACTTATCAGATTTAATTAATTTATACTCTAAATTATGACACAATTTTGAAGCATAGGATACTCTTGAAAAATTTCTCTATCTTTTACTGCATTGAATTTGAACAAATCCTAGATTGGCTATTTCTTATTCAATAGAAAAAGTCAGCACATGAGTTAAATAAACTTGGGAGAGGCTGTTACAGGTCATCACTCTCATCCTTAGTTATCGCATGGAAATTGGATGTGATAAAACGGAATTAAAGCTTTTACTATTAGAAAAAAAACATAATGCTAGTTTCTTTGAGCTTGATGTAATTAAATGGACCTTTCAGGAAGTTGATCCATGTGACGATTTGACGGATGGTGATATTCGAACTGCCATACAAAATGCAACTGGACCTAGATCAGCATTGTTTGTTCCTGAAGTAGGTGTTGTTAGATTTCTGTTTTTCCCCCTTTGCTATTTCCTCAGTAATTATTTTTAATAAAACCTTTTGTGCTCTAATTATTCTCAATTCGTATATCAATTAAATGACTTCTGTTCATTCTTGAGGATTTCTCTTAATCTGCTTCCATACAATTAGGTGCCATTTGAAGTTCTTGTGAGAAGACAAATAGCTCGGCTATTGGATCCAAGCCTTCAATGTGCTAGGTTTATATATGATGAATTAATAAAGGTAGGGATTAATGGCTTGCCATTTCTTCTGTGCTTTACTTCACCATCCTATTAACATATTTGTATATATGTATTGTTTCTTCAGATCAGCCATTGCTGTTTGGTGAATGAGCTGCAGCGGTTTCCTTTCTTAAGAAAGCGCATTGATGAAGTCATAGGGAACTTTCTGCGAGAAGGTCTTGAACCCTCAGAGAATATGATTGAGCATATTATTGAAATGGAGGTATGTGGAATTCCGAATTCTTTTAAAGATAGAAGGGAATATCTATATATGCTTCATTGGTTCCACCTTCTCTATCTACTGTAATTATGTCATTAGCGGCCAATCAATGATAGATATTCAAACTGTGGTAAATTTTCAATGACCATGCTTGGTTCTGCTATACAAACCTTTCCAACAAAGTGATTTATGCCACAAATGGTGGCCTAAATGGAAACCACTGACATGTTTCTGGGCAGCTAGTTAGTGTCGATTTTTATGGTCATTCTATCTTTGCAGACATTCAACTTTCTTTAATAATTTAATTTTAAATTACACAAATTTGCAGATGGACTACATAAATACTTCTCACCCAAATTTTATTGGTGGAAGTAAGGCATTAGAGATTTCAATGCGACAGATGCAGTCTTCTAGGATTCCTCACTCAGTTTCAAGGCAAAGGGTATCCATGATTATATATCTCATCAAGTTTCATCCATATACGTCTATGTAGAGGATTATAATTTACTCCCACACTTTAACTTGTCTCTCCACCCTTGTTAATATCTGATAGGAGGGCGTGGAAACTGATAGGGGATCAGCCTCTGATAAGTCTCCAGGTATTTTTCGAAGGCAAGCTAATGGATTTGTGGCTGATCAGGTATGTAATTGTCTGATTATTTGTGTGTTATCAATTAGAGTAGATAATTTCCGTCCATGAACAATTTATTTCTTCAATCTGTAGTTTTAAGGATTCAAGATGTTTGGCAGAGCATAAACTACATTTTACACTCTTGTGAATTGGCTAAAAATAACCACCCCTGCGGTAAATAAGAGAAACACATTTTAATCTCTCAAGTCTTTCATTAATACTTTAGGATTTATTTTTTAATTGCCACCTATCCACTTCTAGTCCTAATAAAAATTGTCTAAGCTGATTACCTATTTCATTGATAAAGGTATGTTCTATTTACACCCTAAAAAATTTCATAATCTCTGGACCCCATTCTTTGGATTATGAGGACACTTGGAAACAAACACTATAGGCTTAATTTCAATAACAGTCTCCAAACACCATGAAACGCTTAAAGCGACAAGTGAAAGAAACTTTTAGCAATGAAATTGTTCATTTTTTCTGATCTACCTTCCACTATGTTAGCTGGAGATGCTTTCTTTCTATGTACTTTTTCTTTTAGTTTCCTCTTCTCTGGAAAGGAAGGGTGAAAACTTATTATTTTAGAGTTCATAATTATTTTAGACAAATTTACCCCTGGACATAGGTGTAACCTACCCTCTTTCAAGCTTATGGAGATTACCGAGAAAGTGGAAGGTGCTGATTTTCTAGCAACAGATTTGCCACAACCAGTCTCTTGCCGCCTTGAGGACAAGGCTTATTTCCAAGGGGGAGTAATGTTAGAATCCAACAGATGGATAAGGGGTAGTTTCATTGATAAGGGGTAGTTTCATGTATTAGTTATTTTATGAATGGGTGGTTTTATGCAGTAGTTATTTTATCTTATCTGTGTGTTAGAAGTTGTGTGTCTGTAGTTATTTCAGCTTTTATTGTCAAAACTCCATAAATAGGTGTTTGTAGGTGTTTTATGAGATGAAGAAGTATTATGCAGAAAGTTATCCTTCTATTACTTAGAGTTTCAGATTCTGGCTCAAGTAAACCCAATTCCCAAATATTTCGCTCAAGTTCTATCAGGATTACTGAGGCAACTCAGTGATAACACATTGAATGATACATTATAAATCACAGGTGGTCAGCTTGTTTTGTATCAAATCATGGGTTAAATTGTAACTTCCCCCCTCACTTAATTAGCATCCCGTAGTTATTACTTAAATTACTTCAATTCTTACGAAACTAATTCTTGACAGGGGGTTCATCCTGGTGGTCATCCTGCATTGGATGTTGGAAGGGCTGCATCCTCTGGTAATCCTTTCTTACCATTTATAGTTTAAGTATCTGTGGATTGGTGATATGTGTTCATTCATACTCGTTATTTTTTGGTTATTCAAAAAATAAACGAATAATTTTGACCATTTAAACTAATTTTTGTGATGCTCTTTTTCTTTATCAGGAACCTCTGGGAAATCAAATTGGGTTATTCCATCCATTTTTGGTGGTGATAGCCGTCTATCTCCAAGAGAGAGTACAGCAAGTAGAAGACATAGTGAAACAGTTCACAATATGGAACAATCCTCTACGATTCATTTAAGAGAGGTATATCTATTAATCTGTTAATTGAATCAAATGTTTCTTGCATGTAAATTTTCCTAATGTGCTTGGGTCCATGCAGCCCCCTCCTATCTTAAGGTCGTCTGAGAACAATTCAGAGACAGAAGTTATTGAGATTGCAGTCACGAAGTTGCTTTTGAGATCATACTATGACATCGTTAGAAGGAATGTTGAGGACTTCGTACCAAAAACAATTATGCACTTCTTGGTATTTCATATCCTCCTGCTAAGCTTTGCAAATTTCGTGTTTCTAAACTTAGATACTGTTATGATAATGTAGATTGGTTGGTTGGTTGGATTCATATGATAGGGTGGTAAGGATCAGAGTAAGTAGCTAGTAATAGCATTTAATAAATCTGATGGTAATTGGATATCATCTTATCCATGAAGTGTGGAAAATGGTGGTTGTATGGTGAACACATTTGAAAACCATTTGGTGCTTCATAGCTGCCAGGTGGCATTCTCTGTGTGCTTAAAAATAAATGACTCCAACCAATATTTTCGTTCATGGCGTAATGAGTTTTGATATGTTGTTTTTTTAAACCTTTTAAATATTGACTATATTCTCTGTGTCCATTCTGTTGAAACATTCAAGCGTTTGTGTTCCTGAATTTTCAAAGCTATTCAAATCTGACAACGTTGGGCCATATGCAGGTAAACAATACCAAACGAAACATGCACAATGTTTTTATTCAAAAGCTTTACAGGTGATCTCATGGCCCTCTAATTCATATATATTTTTCAGGCATTATCTGAAGCTGTGTATTGCTGACTATGTTATGTATGTTTCCATCCAGAGAGAGCCTGTTTGAGGAGATGTTGCAAGAACCTCATGAGGTCGCTAGGAAAAGAAGGCGCTGTCGAGAAATGCTCCAATTTTATCAACAAGCTTTTAATGTGGGTAATCAATAGTCTTATTATTTTTAACCAAAAACAGAATCTAATTGTATTTCCATTCTGTTATATGCCAAGCTAGGTTCTCCTCCAACTGAGATCGTTTCTTTGATGTTCTTTTGATAATCATGATACATGGTGCCTCTTGTTTGCTTGACTGAGTAGTCTTAATCGTATTGCCATTCTGTCTTTGTTATTTGCATATTTTTAAGTCCACTAGCTTTCAACACAACAAAATTTGGAGTAATGAAATGTCAAAGGTCTGTATTTCCTCTTGGTAGGAGTTGAACGAACTACCTCTGGAAGCTGAAACAGTTGAAAGGGGTTACAGTCTCTGTGAACCAAATGGTCGGTCTAATACTTGTCGAATGCCAACTTCATCGGCGGATTCAGCTAGCAGTCCTAGAAGGTCTTCTCACTCTAGGAAGCTTCAACCGCCACTCGAAGTTAATTCAGATTCCAATGGAACTGTGATGCCATCGGGTTATTAATCCACGGTTGATTTATGAGCTGTCTGAGCATGGTTGTTGAACCAAGTATTCTACTGAAAGAATTCTTTCGTGAGCTGGCCAGCAGAAAGTTGTGGTTATTCTTTTTTGTTAGAAGTTGCTTGCTACTTTTTCTTTCAAAAGGTTCTCTTGTCCCATTCGTATAGCTTTGAGTATTATTTGCAAGGCTTGAAAAAGAATAAAGGGGCCAGATTTTGTCCCATTGGTAGGAAATTGGTTTTCAATAAATGATTTGGCATGTATTTTTCCGAACCTTGTTTTGATGTGCTCTGATATTATTCATAGCATTTTTCCGAGGTTGAGTTCAGTTTTTAGCTGCTGTGATTACCTTAAGGAGACGACAGCAGACAACATTGTCATTATTGTAGTAGTGGTAATTTTTGGTGGGGTTTTCTCCTCAAAATCTTGGTAATTTACTTGTAGTTTTTTAATTGTTCTGGGGTGAATGAAACAATTCAATATCCTTGATTTGTTAAAGGACAAAAAGAGTTCAGGAACTAAATTTTTTCATGGCATCATATCTTTTAGTTGCCCTCCCTTGAGCAAGTCTTTGTTGGAGGAAACATTTTGTTGGCGCCCTCAGAATCAAATCTTTCAAGCCAACATTGACAATCACTTGCACTCAGAAGCAGTTTATCAAGTTTTTACCAACGACATGCTTCTACTACTCTGATTTGGTGGGATATTTTCTCATTATTATGCGTTCTCAAATATCTGTGTTGCTGTTGTTTCTTCGTCATTTTTTTTGTAGTTTTTTACTTAATACTTTTATATATATTTTGTATAACTCTCTAAAAGGGTAAAGAGCAGCTTTATAAAAGGTTGGTAGATTTTTTAAGGGATCTATACAGAAATCAATATCTAGTAGCTTAAATATACAAAACCTTTATGAACTTTAGGTTAGTTATGTATAACTTCTGACGTTTGGGTAAATACGAGAGCAATGCCTAAACCTTTGATGTTTTAATTTTAACCTTTTTAATGTTTTAATCTTTAACATTAAACACCCAAAGTCAATGTTAGAATTAAAAGTTAAAACATTATATTTAAACTTTAAAACACTAGCTCAGTCAAAGAGAATTTAAAAATTAAACATAATGGAGTTATTTGCATATGATCCAAAATTCTGGGATTTCTCAGCATTTTAGCATTTTTTGAAAAATATCTTTTCCATATCTATTTTATAACAACATTCTAAACGCTGGACCGGACCAGGTCATGATTCTAACTGTTGGAATGGTCCAGCCATTTGGTCGAACTGGTGACACAATAATTAAATAAAAATAATATTATATGCATGTAATTATAATATCACATAAACATAAAAAATAAATACCTAAATATAATACATATATATATGCTAGGTATACACTATTGATTAATAAAGACGAGATAAAAAAAAAATGCAAATCTACGAGATGAAATAGGAATTTTTAAAATAAAAAAATTATGATCTTGGATAAATTTTTATGATTTAAAAAATTAAAAATAACAAATAATAATCAAATATGCATTTATAATTTATAATTACATAAAAATATGCATCCACCCTCAGTTTAAAATCTCTTTATTATTAAGCATAATGTCCAAGTATCATGCGATCTAAAGTTTTTTGAATTTATATCTCTGGCCGTGTTAAGAGTCTATTTGAAAACTCTCTAACATTTAGATTTTGCGTAAACCGTGACAAAATTCTTCTCGCATGTTTACCTCATAAATACTAAAAAAAATTTTAAAAGTTAATCCAAAAAGCCTCTAAGTCTCATAGGGTTATTTAGCCTTAATGATATAGTTTCTCCGAAGCACTTACTTCTCCCATTTCCCTTGTTTTCATATTTTCAATGGGTCTGGACTTGTCACCGTCAGTTTCAAAACTCAAATAAAAGTACCTATTTTCTTCTCTTAAAACTTCATCATTCCGTCTCCCTCTCCTTCTACCAAGCTTGTACTGCCTGTAGAAAACTGAGAGTTCATCATCTCCATCATCTAACCCTTCGCTTTCCCTCACTGCGTCAAAACTAGAAGAGAAAAAAAGTTTTCGGCAGATAAAAATCTAGATTTGAAGTTGATGAGTTGATCTTTGTAGGTTCTCCTCTTTCTAGATTTTCTTCTTTCATCTTCGTTCGTCTATGCTCTTTTGCATGTAGATAGTCTAATCTTTTCCTCCAACTCCGGAGCTGCCCGGTTTTCTTATACTCGTCCCGGTTTTCAAACGATTTCCGTCTTAAAAGCCCGCTGGTGGTGGTGGAACCCAGCTCAACTGCTAAGACGGTGCAAAGTAAAAACAACAAGCTGCTCTTACCTTCGTTCGACGGTTGGACGGACTCAACCGTCCGGTCCTCATCAAAAAACATGGTTTTATACACTCGCCTGGAGACATTTACCAAATTATTAATTAGAAGAAAAATGTTTTTTTTATTAAGAATATAGTTTTAAAATATTGAAAATTTATTATGAGTGATTTAATCAAAAACAAAACAAAGTAAAAATTTTCTCATTCCTCCTCCACACTCTTCAAACCAAACCTCCCTACTTTGTTTTTTTTGGTTAAAAGAAACACACCCTACTGAAGCACTTTATAAGAGGTATTAGGGCTTTAAAAAAGAAGCATATAAGCCTAACCCATATGCACCAGTAATATCCATAGAACTTAGAATTCCCTATTTTGCTGCCCAATCAAATTACTCCACGGTTTTAAATTTAAGATATAGTTTGATGGTGGATTTTATTCCTAAATGTAACATTTTATTTATTTTATCTCTCATATTTATCATTTTTTCTCACATTAATTTGCTTAACTTATAATCTCATATGTACAATATAATATTATACAAAAATATTTTATAGAAATCATGTCATATGTGTTATAATTAAATATTTTATTTAGTTTCTTCAATTTATTTAAATTAGATAAATAATTTTTACATCAAGAATCCGGGTATTTATTAAAAAAAAACATATAGTTGTCGGTTGGTATACTATAGTGCCAAAGGCACTAACTAAATCAAAAGAAAATAACAAAAATGTTTAGCATGTTCTGGTCCTCCAGATCATAGACCTACATCTACTATGGCCTCAAACAATTTATTATTGGTATTTTTTAATGATTTTTTTTTTTAAAATTCAAATAATAACTATTTAGTTTTTTCCAACAAATAACTATCTAAGAGCTTAACATGACTCAAATTATTAGTTATATTAATAATTAATGGAGGCATAAATGCTTAGGGAGATGATGAAAACGAAGCTGATGATGATGATGAAGCATCGTTTTTCTGACTTGAAAGGCCTCATCATCATTAGAGCTGAGAATCAGGGCTGGCCCGTGAAGGGCCAGCGCCTAACAAGGCTGACCCTCCAGGGCCCGGAGTAAAAAAAACACCTGTTATACAAAGCTCGGCTCGAGAGCATCAGGGCCAGAGTCGGCCCGTAGGGCCCGGAAATTACTATTTCAAATTTTAACTATTTCTCCTCCACTTTTTTTTTTTTAAAAAATATAATTAGTAAATTACAATACGAATCATTCAATAAATAAGCACAGTTACTAATTCATAATCAAAAGCAAACTATGTTCACAAATAACTCACATAAAACATAAAAAGTCTATCACTAAGTGACATTAGTGTGATGACTATTATTGTCGTCATCTTCGTCACTATCATCGATTTTAACGACATTTGATTGTTCTTCACTTTGAGTAGTAGCCTCTAGCTCACAAGTAAGAATATCATGAAATTCTTCTCCTGCATCATGAACACATCCATAATCTTTATTTGCAACAAATAATCAATCAACTCATAAAATTAGAGTATAGTTATTATGTATTTGTAGTTAAATAGATAAATAACTTTATAACAAATACAATATATATAAAAATTAATAAATTTAAAAAGGAAAAAAAAAGGAAAAAACTACAGTAAAAAGGGCCTGCAGGGCTGGCCGAAGGCTCTCCAGGGCTGGTCTGTTTAAACCCGTGGCCCGTCAGAGCTAATTTCAAATAACTCGTCTATTTTTTAAGCCGGACCCTTAAAGGGCCAAGGTTGACCTGTTTTCCCAGCTCTAATCATCATGTTGAGAAGAAGTGAGAAAGATTACGATTCATTTGATGAAAGCAACCGAAGTTTTTTGTGCCGATGATATGAGAGATGCTTCGACATTTGCAAGTGAATAGTGGAAGCAGTGTTAATGGCATTCTCTCCCCCGATTTTCCTTTTTTTCTTTTTAAAAAAAAATTATCACTCAGACACATATGCTAGAAATATCATAGTCAGCTTGCCCCCTTGTCAAGCCCATCAGCATAATTAATGGAGGTAGTGCCACGTCATTATATTTAACACCGTTAAAGTCTTTTTCAAATTATAGGGGACTAACGTTTTAAATAAAAACAATATGAGCGGCTAAAACTAAAATGAAAATAAATTATAGATACCAAACATTATATTAATCCTAATTCATAATTGTAGGAGGGGCATGACTTCTTTTCTTCATCCCAAAAATCCAATCCAAATGAATTGATTTTATCAATTTTTGAAAACAAAGGAAAATGTCAATTAAAAAAAAAAGTGGGAAATGAGCCGTTTTATTTTACAACAGAACAACATATAACGGGAGCACATTCCATGCTCACTATAAGAGTTAACGGGACTGATCGATTGAAATTCTTTCGAATTCAAAAGTCGTATCATTCACAATTTTGCAACGGCTACATTAGGCTCCTGTTATTAAGGAAAGAAAATTGTTCGGTTTGGATAAAACAAGGAAATGAAAAGAAAAAGAAAAATATAAAATCTCCGAAGATACCCCTCTTCTATTGAATCCAACAATTGAGATGAAGAAGAAGATGGAAGAGAATGGGAAGCAAAATAGATGGAAGCAAAATCCAGGCAAGTAACCATAAACTAAATCTCTATCTCAATCGCGTGTGAGCCATAATTATGAGATATTTTATTTAAAACAATAATAAGATAATATCTAGATATAATCTGTATTAAATAATAAAATATGTAATCATAAATAATAAAATATCTAACATTATTGAGAAGCATCAATTTGATCTGGATTTTGTGCTTAATTTCATGATCTTCTCCTGGTTGTACGTAGGATCTATATATGCCATGAGGCTAGTACTCTTTCTTCTCTCATCTAATTCTCTTAATTCTCTCAATAAGAAGGGATTTTGCTCCCATCCACTTCCCTTCTCATTTTATTCCATCCTCTTCTTCATCTTAACTATTGGTTTGAAATATAAACGGTTCAGATTTTATCTTTTAAAAAATATTAAAAAATAAAAAATAATATTTTTATAAAAGACGAAATCTGAACCGTTCATATTTCAATCCAGTGGTTGAAATGAAGAAGATGATGAAAGAGAATGGGAAGAGAAGTGGATGGGAGCCGGATTCTACTTGCCTAGCGGGTAAGCTTTGAAATACACTTATTGCTCCTTGAGGGCTTCCTAATGGGTGACTACTATTCCTAAACTATCATTGTGTCTCATCTTCCACTACTACAAAAAGTGGATATTACTTTCCCAAATGGCGTCCTTATTTTAAAAAAGGGAGTAAAAAGTAATTTAGGCGCCCTAAATAAAATTTAGGGCGCCTAAAGTATAGGGCGGGTAAAATATATTTTAGGCGCCCTAAAAGTAATTAATTTTAAAACTTCGGCGCCAAATTTTTTTCAAAAAATTATCTAGGCGCCAAAGTGTCAAAAATTTAGTGCTAAAAAATATATTTTTAGGTGCCCTAAAAAGGTTTAGGGCGCCTAAAATATACTTTAGTCGCCCTAAAATTAGGGCGCCAAAAAACTTATGAAAAATTATTTTTTAAGCTTTTTTTTTATTTATATACTTTTTGGCGCCCAAAAAAAAATTAAGGGCGCCAAAAATCTAATTTAGGCGCCCTAAATTAAATTTAGGGCGTCTAAAGTAGGCACCCTGAATTATATTTAGGGCGCCGAAAGCTCCTTTTAATTATGTCTAAAATCCCGTACTTATATTTTCTCTTCTCATTCATTACCTCGGTGAAACTCTCCCGTGCCGACCCTCTCCTTCCCTCGCCCATCCTCATCGTCACCCTCATCAACCATAAACTCATAAAGGCAGGATGTGTATGCTGTGTATGTGCGTCATTCTCGTTGTCATCTTGATTGGTTTGCTTTTCGAGTTCGGTGTCTTCACCCATGGATTCCACAAGATCAAGGACACCTTATGCTTCTGTGATCCTTTCGTCACTAGTAGTTTATGCAGGAATTCACATGGAAGATCCTTCCGTCACGCACCGCCTCCATTCCACTAGGGTTTTTAATTTCGTTTTCCCCCTATGTTCTTTCTCGATTCATTCTTTCTCAGTTTTTGGGGATTTGTTTCGAATTCTAGGGTTAGGGTTTTTCTTAATTTATTAATTATTACTCTGGTACTTTAATTTGAATTGAAAATTGCCATTTTGGTTTCTGTAACTATCATTTGCCTCTTCTTGGGATTCTTGTTTGCTTATATTAAATATCTTGCGTTTTTTTTTTCTAGCATTACTCTAATCTGTTGTTTATTTTGTATATACAATTTTCGCAAGTTTGTAATTAACGGTTCCAGGAATATCTTGCATTCTTACTCCAGATTCTCTCTTCTCTCTCTTCGTGAATTTTTCGTTTTTCGTTTAGGTTTTGGATTTGGCTGAGGGAAAACCTGGGATTGATTGGAATGGTTGTCAAATGAGCCTTTCTAGGTTTTTTTTTTAAAAATTCATTAAGGCGTCCTGAATTTTTATTCAGGACGCCTTAGTTAAGGTGCCCTAAATTTTATTCAGGGCGCCTTAACTAAGGCGTCTTGAATAAAATTTAGGGCGCCTTAAATCAGAATTTTTTACTTCCCCACATAGACGTCCTATTAAAAAAAGACGTTAATTGAGTCTTATTTATGACGTTTTTTTAGGTTTTTTGTAGTAGTGTTCCCATTAGAAGAAGCCCTGATTTTTTCTCTTCTAATTGTAGCTCTTTCTTATCTTTTACAGTTTTCAGGTTGAGATACTACTTGCAACATCGCTATTGCCTGAAAATGTTTCATCAAGTCTAATGTTGGTGCTCTTTCTTGTAGAATTATGCAATATATTTGGGATCATCATTGTTTGATTATTCCAACAACTAAAACATTCATTCATCATCTTGATAACGAAAAAATACAAAAACTAAGAAATCAAACAATTCCAACTTCATAGGCTAACAAAGCATTACCAATGTTGCCATCACTGTTAAATTTGTACAGATCAACGGAACTATGCTTGAGATTTCTCTGTGGATCATTTTCTCCAATCCCAATTAAATCGATTCTAAGCACAACAACTGGACACTTCAATAAAAATATCCTAATAAAGGAGATCACCATCTTCTTGTCTTACTCTGCTTTTCTTTCTATAAGTTTAGGCATGAAGTGACCCCACTGGTAAGGAGAGGAAGAAGTTACTTAATGAATTCAATTTCTTGTCATCACTTAAATTTGTTGTGTTGTCATTTTCAATTAGTAATATTAATGGTATTAGAAATATAAGATCAAAAGTATACTTTATAAAAATAAAGGACGTCCAAAAGTATACATCGTGTAAAACTTAAATGATTAAAAATATACTTTAGTCTTCACTTTTATTTATAGGGAAGATGACAAAAAAAAAAAAAACAAATAAGGGTGTTGAATTTTAATAAGGGTGTGAAATCACATAAGTGTATCTACTTTTTATTGTTTTAAAAAAACCTAACTCCCCTTGTCAGCCACAAGAGTTTCGGCGTTGGCGACCCGTCACCAGCGGCCTAATATAGTTTTTGAAATTTCTAAGGTAAAAGTTGTCGATATAGACATTTGAGTTATTAATAACAATACTAAAGTTGTAAATAATAGCTTTATATATATATATATATATATATATATATATATATATATATATATATATATATCTGTATGTATGTATATTTCTTAGGTAAAAGTCATCAATATGGATATGTGAGATGTTAACATCCATACTCAAGTTGTAAAGGGGTATTTCTAACCACTACCTCATTTACAACTTAAGTATTGTTATTAATAGCTTAGGTATTCATATTGACAACTTTAGTGTAAAAAAATTCAAAATCAAAAAAATATTAGACCGTTAGAATGACAACGAAAATTATTTAGAAATATTAAATAAGTACCTTGTTTACAACTTCAACATCACTATTACCAACTCAAGTATCCATCTTGATAACTTTTGCTTGAGAAAAAAAAAATATTAGGCTGCTGATTACAATTTTAGTATCATTATTAATAACTCAAGTACCTATATTGACAGCTTTTGCTTGATATATATATATATATATATATATATATATATATATATATATATATATATATATATATATATTAGGTCGCTGGAGCTCTAATCACTGGTCATTGTCATTGGTGCATGAGCATAGGCGACTGATCGCCATTGAGGACACTGGAGCTCTAGGGACGAGCCGCAACCATAGGTCATCGGCGTTGAAGCTCCAGTAGCCGCCAAGAGGTTTTAAAGATTTTTCAAACAAAAAAAATGCAAATTAAAAAGTAATGGAACTTATGTTATTTCACACATTTGTCAACATTTCTAAATTGAAAATCAGTCAATTTGGATTATTATTGAAATTCACCACCCTTATTTACCTTTTACATATTTTGACAGTATTTTAATCTTATTTTCCCATATTTATGAGTTATAGATGTATGGTAATATGGGTTAGACAGGTGGGCTCAACCCTCCAACCTTTCATATATTCCATATGGGTTTACTAATTTTTTTGTTTTCCCGACAAACTCTGATATATTAGTTAGTTTCGTCTATCTTATAAATCGTTACAAATTATACATGCTGATCTGAAGTCATTTTATGATCTGGTTTAGAAGATGATTTTCTGACAAGTTTTTTTTTGGGACAGCCTGAATCTACTTTGTATTAAGTTTAATGATAAATAAATTCGGGCTTGGTGAGCAAAAACTTTCTTTAGTCATAATCTGAATTTAATATGCATAATGTAAAAAACATATGTACATATTGACTTTGACGTGGCCTCAACAAAAATGTTTTAAAACCCAAACTTCAATATATTCTTGAATGTTTATACATAACTAACATGTTTTTAGTTGTTGCATAAAAATTGGGAAAATCCCACATAACATTAAAAGTTATAAAATATAAAGAGGTGATTTCAATACTCATAATACCAAAAAGGTCTAAGTACGTCAGCTGTCTTTTTAAAATTTAAAGAAAATGATGAAAATGTCCCTCAATGAGTTTCAAGAAGAGAGAAGAAGGTGCGAAATTTTCACAAGTGGTCATTTTTAAATTGAGAGTTGTCATTTCTATATCAAAAGTTGTTATTCTTAAATCCAAATCTAGTAAACCCATATCAAGTATATAAATTCATCCATGCCTACATTCTCATTTCACAAGTGGCCATTTTTAAATAGAGAGTTGTCATTTTCATATCAAAAGTTGTTATTTTTAAAGTTGAACTTGGTAAGCACATATCAACTTTAAGAATTCATCCATGCCCACATTACTTTAAATTTTAGAAATATAGAGTTGTCATGGGCAAATTTGCGTAGCTTCTGTCTCTGTCCGTGTTTGCCTCACTATGTCGAAGCACAACGAAAACCCTCAAATTTGCATAGCGTAACTTCTGTATCAATTCATTTTTTGCTTCACCACGGCAAAACAATGACGAATGTTTTGCTTCTTCCTTTTTGCTCCTTGATTGGTCTTCTACTTCTAACTTCTTCTTTCAAGGCTCCTACAATATAAATTAAATCTAAACCACATCAAAGGGTCCCAAGAAATCAAATATAAAGTAAATGCACATACAATAGTGAAAAAAGAAGAAGAAGAAGAAGAAGCCCTTTTTACCCAATTTTGATGCAATCACTCTTTATCCAGAATTATCTATTAATTATGCAATAATAACCCAAATATATGTTTTTTTTTTCTTTTTTTTGCTCAAAGCCCAAATATATGTCAATTACCCCTAAAATAGCGCGCGCGCACAGATAACTTTCTCCTTCTTTCCTTAGTCGAACACATCATCCATTTAAGCTTGATATTTGTTTGCAAGACTTGTCATTTGGCTTACGCTTGGCACAATGTATGATCATGCAATTTGTAACTTTTAGTACATCTCTTCACTTGTAATGTTGTCTTATCTCCTTACCTTTCCTTCTTATTAGTTGGGAAGACATAGGGCCATTTTTAGGGAACCTTTGAGTCATCCATTACCTATTAATTACATTTCCTTCTCATCTTAGGAACACATATGCATGTAATTTAATACAAAGTAACCCTTTTTACCCTAGTATGACTAGTGGTAAAAATTCAAGGCAAAGGGAATTTAATTGCCTTGACTTTTATATGGACATGTGGCATGTTCTTGCACCAAGTTTTATTTATCCCTTTTCATCTCCTTGAATATTCCGAAGTCCTTCCCTCAATCTCTCAGCCCAAACATGGCCCCTTTTTAATAGTCTTCCAAGTTGTTTTTATTATCCCTTAGTGCATGTCCATATGACAAAGATATATTGCCATTTATGTACAAAATTACAAGAGAATAAACATTCTTCTTGCTATTCATTCTCCAAGTCGAAAATGGCTTTAAAGAAAAGTGACTTCCATGTCTCAACCATTTAAATGTAGTCACACGTGACATCCTAAATTTTGGGATTAATTATGAAAAAATCTGGCCTTACTTATTTTAAAGTTAACATTTGAAATTAAGGGCATATTTTCCCGTAAATTAATGGCAAACAGTTAGTGAATAATTTTTTACATAAATATTTTAGAGATAGTATTTTATGGCCTAAAAAAATTAATTGGGAAAAAAATCATTAGAAGGAAATAAGGATTAATTCTATCACTTATTAATGTTTGTAATTAAATTAGGAAAGGACCAAATTATAAATAAGAGCTTAGTAGGGAATAAAAAGGGATATTTGAGTCTAGGTGAGTCTCTTCTGAAAGTGGACCTAAATCACCAAGAGGGGGTGAATTGGGGATTTTAAAAATCTTTTCGGAAGGTTCTGTTTTAGATGCATTGGAACATGCACCACAAAAAAAAATTGGTTTTTTGCGACGGAAAAATTCCGTCGCAAAAACCTAAATTTTGGTCGCAAAACTGGTTTGCGGCGGAATTCTTCCGTAGCAAAAAAAGCGCCGTAAGTGTGACGGAATTTAAAAATTCCATCACTATTTGTGACAAAATTCAAATTCTGTCACAAAATTTGAAATTTGCGATGGAATTCACAAATTTCAAATTTTGCGACGGAACTTTTTTCCGTCGCAAATCCTGAGATTTGCGAGGGAAATAATTTCTGTCGCAAAACCTATCAGGATTTGCGATGGAATTTTTCCCTCTCAAATCTTGATAGGATTTGCGAGGGAATTCATTTCCCTTGCAATTGCGACGGAATTAAGTTCCCTCGCAATTGCGAGGGAATTCATTTCCCTCGCAATTGTGACAGAAAATCTATTCTGTCACAAAATTCGTATTAATTGAAAAAAATTAAAATTAAAAATAAAATTTTAAAAATAAATAATTAAATTTAAAATTTAAAAAAATATGGAAAAAAATAACAAAAAATTCTAAATTTTAAAAAATCATAAAAAATATTTATAAATATAAAAAATGATTAAAAAATATATAAAATTGCATAAAAAATATAAAAATGATTAAATAAACTAAATAACTTTCAATAAAAACTTGCATATGATAAAAACTTAAATAACAATAATAAACTTTACATTGAGAAAGTCAAATATATATAACAAAGTTGCAAAAAACATGTACTAAAAAATAATCTAAAAAACAGCAACATGATCATCATCATCGTCACCAGGAGGGTTATCACCACCAGGACGATCATCACCACCAGGAGCCGGCCAGGAACCCTTGCCTAGAGCTATGGACTGGAGTACAAGCTGCATCTGCCTCATCATCTCCTATGTTCGATTCATGTATTGTTCTTGCTGCCGTATCCTCTCATCTTGGGCTTGCAAACGAGCACCTTGATCTTGCACCAACGCCTTCATCCTCCTAAGCTCATCTTAAAAAAAAAGAACATTGCAGAGTGAGTTAATTTTTTCAACTTCATTTAAAAGGACAAGGGAATGAAAACGTAACAATTTAGAACAGATGTATTACGTTTACCTCCATCAACACCTTCGCTGCGTGGTGAGGACCGCTTCGCAGGCTTCAGTCGGCTCGTAGAGGCATCCATCCCAAAGAGTCTGCCTTTCTTGTCAATTCCTCCTGCAGCTTGAATGAATATACTCTCGTTATTCGATTGAAAGGATGTGGGGTCGGCCTCACTCTAGGAGTCTCTCTCCTGCGTCAGCTTCTAATAGGTTTCCTACAGAAAAAAGATGCATCACAGATAACACATATGAATTGAAATAAATATGTCAGTGCTTGAAACAAATAACAAAAGTAATAAATTTCTCACCGTAAATTGCTGCGACCTGGCGTTGATCCAGCGGTGCCCATTACCATCAGTAGAATCCTATGCATGGGTCCGCTTAAAGGTAGCCCACTCAACTGATTCTTCAGGAACTTCTCCAGACGCTACCTGCAAATACAAATGATGACCGCTAGTTATTTACTTCAAAGTACAAAATATTTAATACTGAAATAGAAAATGACTGTACTCACAATTTTTTGTCGATGCTCGCTGTATGGGATGGAGCCCCCAGTATATGTTGGTCCATCCATATGGGCCCTATGTTATGTAGATTGTAAATAATAATTAGGTTTAGGAATTGAGGATTGTAATTGGGGATCAAATGGCATGTTAATTCTATAAGGCCAATTATACATGTAGCACAATACTAAGTCTATGAGGCTACAAGATAAGAGGGGTAGTTTAGGAATTAGTTAGATGATATATTGGATATTAGGATTAGATATGAATTACTAGCCGTTGGAATAAGAAGAGAATAAGTTAGGATCTGTTATGGCAGTTAATGACAGTAGTCTGAAGGGAGTACCTATATAAGGGGAAACTAAAGCTAATTGATGTATGATTTCAGATTGTGTATGAATGAATTTCAGTGCAACAACACTGTTAGTTACTTCTTCTCTCTGTCCCTATTTGTTCTTCCTCTTTCCTCTCTTCAATTCTTCTTAATTCTTCTATTTCTCTACAAAATACCTATCACCCTATTTGATTTATTTTTCTCACTTTTATCTTGAAATTTGGGATCGGTGTTCCATCTTTGAAGTAATTCCTGTAAAGTCTCAGGTTGAATCCAATCAATCTTGCTTAAACCATGTCGCAATTTATAAAACCTATCAGATAACCACTTGCTTCCCTTATGATTGTAAGCTTTTTTCAACGTTTCTCGATGCTCAGGCAACCACCTAAAGTGACGATGAAAATCAATTACGCACAATTAGTGCTCCAAAGTATAAAAGTACCTGATCAGTTTGTATTTTCATATCAAATTAATAACCATAATTTACAAAACTTACTAAGAACTCCTAGAACCAAGCATCCCGCTGATTCTTAGGAATCTCTTTCCAATGGGCTATGGATGATCGGAAAATTTGGTCCGACACAAAATCGGTGAGCTGATTGTAAGGCTCAAATTTGGATACAACAAAAATGACGTAAAAATTAGCATACAAACTAAAGATAAAAAACCCGTAACATTATCATTAACTTTACATGACTTACTCTAGATCACCACGTGGATAGATCCACACCAATCCTATCTCAGGATCAACATTTCCCCACACCGGTGCGGCTGAGGAACTAGCTTCCCCAACTTGACTTTGAGGAGACGCGGTGTGCTAAAGGACGAAATGTGACGTATTGCAAAATTTTAGTACATAGTTGCTTAAGTAAAACTAAAGATGTAAATCAATTACAAATCGTAAACTATACCTGCTTTGCCCTTTGTTGTGGATCAAGGGGATTGAAAGGCATACTTGCACCTCCCATAATAGAGTTGATAGTGGTCGGTGAAGATGACATATGAAATGGTGGCAGCTCTGGCGAAGAGCTGAGCCCTCTTCCTAAAGACGGGTCAGATGTCATCGCCCTACCACCTCTGATAGGACGAGACCGGCCTCTACCACTACTATGACCACTGCCCGAATGCCCTCCTGAATGATCCATCTATGAACACCGACAAACATTATGTAAAAATATATAAAATATATACTTAATATGTCACTATCAAAGTAACAGATTATCTAGTATAATAGACGATTATAAACAAAGAACTAACACAAGTCAACCGGAAGATTCCATTTCCTCGACCTCTCCTTGCTCGCCTTCATCCGGAGTCTCATAGTCATCAAATTCAGACTCACTATCAGAGTAATTATCTTCCTCCTCATCGTCTGATTCCTCATCGATAATATGGACAGAAATCAATTCTAACTCCTTATTCACCTCGTCGACAACAATGACAAGTTGTACGTGTTCCACATCATCTTGGAACGGTTCATTCATACAGTCATTTGATTATGACTCTTTCAAGTTGGGTATGATATTGTATGCTTTGGTTTTAATAACTCCCATCCACCTTTGGCGGGATGTTGGATACGATGTATAATAAACTTGTTCTGCCTGTTGAGCAAGTATGAATGGATCATAACCAACCGTGCCCCTCCTTGACCACTGGACCTCAACATTTTCATATTTGTCAACTTTTGTCCCACGAGGAGAGTTATCAAACCACTCACATTTAAACAAAGTCACGGACTTATCCCATTGATAATTTAGCTGAATTATGTCAATTAAGATCTCGTAGTAGTCACTCTTAACTCCATCAACTAGGCCACCTTGGCAATGTACGCCATAATTGCAACTTAGTGTATTTTTGTTCGCTTCTACAGTTGCAAAATGATACCCATTGATTACATATTTTGGACACCGGGTAACAACTATTGCAGCTCTGCAAGATAAACACCACGCAACATCATGGGGAGCTAATGGATTTTGCACGAAGAAGTATTTGAACCATTAAGGAAACTCAACAATCTTGAATTGTTCAAGTTCGGAATCCGATATTAATGGATTTCTGGATCGAACCCAATCAGAGAAAAAGCTGTAACAAGATAAAATGTCATTAATATACTTTAATACTAATTGTAATAGTAAAAGTACATGAAGTCTTACGTTAAGTATGGGGTGGCCTCTTCACAGTTGTTTATAATGTCCCACTCCGCCACTCGCTTGTCTCTTCCTTCCAGAGTTGATCTCTCACGTTTTCCCACGACCCGACCTGAAAAATTAAATATAGATATCTGATCACTCATATTACCGCCATCATCGTTGCGAGCTACCCCTCTCCATCTTGATATATTTTCAGAGGGATAATAGTATGATGCAAATTTTGTGGCCTCTTCCACTAGATACGCTTCAGCGATAGATCCTTCAATGTACCTTTAATTTTTGATCTTGTACTTGAGAGTGTGTAAAAACCTATAATGGATAATCACGGGTATTTATAACTTTAGCACCATGTCGGTCAAATAATAACAGTGAGAAAGCTATATATATATATATATATATATATATATATATATATATATATATATAAAACCTCTCAAATGGATACATCCACCTATATTGTTGTGGACCTCCGACCCTTACCTCTTAGGCCAAGTGAACAGCAAATGCTCCATTAAGTCGAATAAGGTAGGAGGAAACACCATCTCTAAATTGCATAGCGTCAATGGCATGCTCTCCTCCTGCTGCTGTAACTTGTCAACGTTAAGCTCAGAAGCACAAATTTCTCTAAAAATATGGAAAATTCTGTCGAAACAGTTCGTATATGCTTCGGTAGTGCTTTGAAGGCCCACGGCAACAATCTTTGGAAAAAAATGTGACAATCATGACTCTTCATATCAGATATCTTTGCCTCATCTATTTTGACACATCTTGCCATATTTGATGCATAACCATCCAGGAGTTTCAGATTTAAATCCCATTTTAACAATTCTAAATTTTGCTCTTTGTTGATTGTGTATGGAGCTTGAGGTTTAGAAGTCCGTTCCCTAGTGTCCACCACCAAATGCAAGTCAGGCCTTCTGCAAATCACTTCTATGTTCTGTCTTGCGTAGACTGTGTCCTTCGTCTTACCTTTGGTGTCAATTACGGTGTACAAAATATTGCAGAACACATTCCTCTCAATATGCATGATATTGAGTTTGTGTCTCAACAGGTGATCTTTCCAATATGTCAGTTCCCAAAAGATGCTCCGTTTCATCCAATGATGATCAACCCCATATCCCTCAGGTTCATTTAATGCAACCCCCTCTTCAACACTTGCAATGTGCCTGACCCAGTCCCATATTTCTTGACCACTTTATCAACGAGGTTGATTTGTCCATTCGACCACATTCCGTGTGAAGTCTTTTCTATTTCTTTTGAATGAATGATTAGGAGGCAGGAATCGTCGGTGCCTGTCAAACCAACAAACCTTGCAATTGTGTTGCAAGCTAAAACCCATGTTCTGCTCAAGACAAACTGGACATGCAAGCTTCCCTGATGTTTTCCAACTACTCAACATCCCATATGCAGGAAAATCATTTATCGTCTATATTAAGGCAGCCCGCATGATAAAATTCTGGCTCAATGATATATTGTATGTAAGAACCCCTTCACTCCACAATATCTTCAACTCATCTATCAAAGTCCTGAGGTACACATCTATATTCTTTTTTGGGTTGGAAGGCCCAGGGATTAATGTGTTGAGAAATAAGAACTCTCTTTTCATGCACATGGAAGGTGGGAGGTTGTACGGAGTCACAATCACTAGCCAACAGGAATACCTCCTGCTCGTCTGGTTGAAAGGAGCAAACCCATCTAAACATTATCCAAGACGGACATTACGGGGATCTGATGTAAACAGAGGATTCACCTCATCAAATTTAAGCCAAGCTTCTGCATCGGATGGATGCGTCACAAATTTTTCATCCTTGCGATGCTCTCGGTGCCATCTCATGTGAGAAGTTGTTTGCTCTGACAAATACAATCTCTGAAGCCTGGGCACGAGGGGAAAGTACCACATCTTGCTGAATGGTTGACGGTCCGTTTTCCTCTCTTTAGTCACGGGTTTGTATATATTATGTTCACAGAATTTGCATTTGGTCAGCTCAGCATCATCTTTGTAGTACAACATACATCCTCTAAGGCAACAATGGATTTTTTCATAGCTAAGCCCAAGCTTTTTAACCTTTCCTTTTGCTTGGTAGAAATCCTTTGGCAAATTATTCTCTTTCGGAGCTCATGATCTGCATCATTTCATTATAATTCCTCTCACTCATATGGTGATCAGTCTTCAAGCTTAGTGTTGCTAAGGTAGCCGAAAGCGATGAGTGCCCACTACTTTCAATGTGTTCGCAACCTTCCTATAATGGACGTTGCGCATCTTGGAAGCATTTTGTAGAACCTATCGGCTTCCGGATTTGGATCCTCTCCCATATAACATGGTTGATTATGCGTATCGGTCTCCTCTTGCGTGTATGATGGTTCAACATGAGTAAAGGGATCAAAATATTGCCCAATAGATGGTCCCGGGGCATCCATCACCAACTGTTCGTATTGATTAAGGTTTCCTCGATGACTACTGCTCCTGTAATATCTACTCGGTGTCTGTCGGACTTTGCCATGATATACCCAACATTCATAATTGTTCATGAATCCCTTTTTACACAAATGGATTTTGACCGTGTTCACCTCTTGAAATTTGAAACACTCGCAGTTGGCACATGGACAACTGATGTATCTACTTGAATTAGTTGAGTGCTCCAAAGAAAATTGAATGAACTCTTCCAGACCGTCCAGGAATGCTCGAGTTATTTCTCTTTTCTCAGTTAAACGATTGTACATCCATCTCCTATCATGATGGCCGTCCATACTTCTACAATTTAACCCTACGTAAATATATAGAGTGGGGAAATACTCCAGTCTACAAAACAACATTACCCAAATATATAAGTGGCCAATACAACTGGCTACTCATGCCAACCAATTGCCACTGAATCATGAATAAGGTAGAAACAAACACAATACTTGAACTAATAACAGATTTCAGCAGGCAACCAAATAATGAGGATAGTTTATTAACAGATGGAGACAAATACATGAGATTATTTAAGACAATTTTATGAGTGAGGGTCATATTAAAGACCAATACAATTCTATCTTTTATATTTATAATTATATTTTAATGTAAACAGTAATGATAATTTTTTTCAAATTATTTGTATTTATTGTATAACTTGTTAAAATAATTCAAATCAAAAAATTAAATGTAATACCCCAATTTTCATAATACATGTAAATATTAAATTTTGATAAATGACACCTATTACAATAGGTGAATTTGTGGTCTCAAAACTAGTAAAATAATTACCTTATCTTTTAAGGTAATTTCTCATGAAATTAGAGTAAATAAAGAGCTAAAAATCCCTAAGTGAATTTGTGAGTCATAAAATACCCTGAGAATGTTATGATAAATCCTAAGAGGCAACTAAATATTTATTAAAATAGAAGAGTATGTTGTCTCTAAATTTTTAATTAAATTGTTATAATTTATAGGAATTACACCATTTTAAGCACTTAAAGTCATCAGAGGATGATAAAATCAATTAGAGGAAATTAGTAACAATTATTGGGCAAGTGAAATTGCAATAATTGAGGTACTCTATTAATTTTTGAAATGAGTTAATGATTAAGTTTTTAAGGTCATAATTTAAGACCAAATGATATTGATTAGCATACAAGGAGTTGTAATTAGCAAAAGTGAATTAGAAACCTTGTCAATTTTGGTAGTTAAGCCTAGTAACCCCTAAAACATGATGTTAGAAATTAAAATTGGGATTTAAAATAAATATTCCTAATTTATTTCTCTGGGACGAAAATTCTTGTTTAAAGGTAAATAAATGGAGGAATTAAATTATATTAACCATGAATCCAAAATCTAAGTAGACCAATGGGAGAATTACCTTCTTTAGTCATGTGAGAACATTAAAAATATAATTACATAAACAAAATTAAGGGGAGGGGGACGAATTTTTAAGAGAAAAGGGAGAAAGAATAATTTTAAATGCAAAACACATAAGTCAAAGAGTATGGAAGAAGATTGAACAAACTTAGGGACCAAATAAATCATAACTTGGAATCTTGGAATTAGATTTTAAAGATAAATACATATTTGAACTCAGTGGAATATGAGCTTCAACTGGGCTATTCCCAAGATTATTTTCGGTTACTCTTAAGATTCATACTTAAGTATTTTGGGAATTAAAAATCACCATAAATCTAATCACAAAATTATGATTTCAAAAGTGAAATTGGATTTTGAATTTAAATACCAACCTACACCTAACTAAATTAGGATTTGGGATTAATTAGGATTAACTTAATGAAGAAGAGGCTTTTCTTGAGGACCAAGCAAACAAATTTCTAGAAGGGGGAGGGGAAAAATTTCGGCCAAGAGGGAGAGGAAGGCCAAGATCATTTCTTTCTCTCCAAGTAATGATCCAAGAGCCAAGATCAAGCAAGAGTTGCAAGATGTTTAACCTCTCCTTGCCTATAAATAGAGAGCCTTGGCTAAACACATTCCTCACACCAATCCTTCTAGCCTTGGCTGCAATTTAGGGAGAGTAAGAGAGGGAGGAGCTGCTGGAGAAAGAGCTACAAGAAGTCTTCAAGAGGTATAATAGTTCTTAGCGTCTAAGTTTAAGTTCTTAGTTTATAAGTAGAAATGCTAGAAAAAGTTGTTTTAATCTTCAATCTTCCATATACAGTTTTAATTTCATGTTTTTGAGGTTTCCATTGTCTCTATTTCGAAAAATTGATGAAGAGGGAGTTATATCAAAATTTTTGGAAGATTAGGATCAAAATAGAGAAGCTCTGGCAAAATTTCCTCAAACAGCGATTTCTGGAGTCAGGGGTAAAAACGCCAGTATTTTATGATGAAGATGATGTTCTAAAATTCTGAGAAAATTCATGGTGAAAGCAGACGTCTAGGGCTTTCCCAATCTATAAAGAGTGTATCATTTGAAGCTCTGTGCAAAAAGATAAAAATCTCAGAAGTTAAGCTATGTTTTCTGTGCGAAATTCTGAACAGTATTTAAAAACGTGAAATCTAGGAATTATCCATGAGTTCTGGGTAAGTTATAGTATTTTTCCTTGAAAGTAGACATCTCAAGGATTCCGGGAAATTTTACGAATCCTCATTTCGATATTTGTGGAATTAGTTATGATTTTTCGAAGTTAGGCGAAATTCTGCCCAGAAATGCTGAATTAACGTTTTTTCCGAAAATTAAGTGGAAATAATTAGAAATAAATCCTTCAAGGGTAAAAATGTCAAGTGTGGCCAAGATGTCTCTTGAAATGTTGTTTGAGAATTAATTGAGACAATATTACCCTTTTAGGATAGACTGTGCTCGCGTACCGTCAACGAAACGTACCCAACAACCCGTTAAACTCAGGTACGGACGCGTATTGTAACCTTAACTCTTATGCTTATGGTATGGTTATATATGGTAGTTGTTTCACATGATGATACTCTGTTTTGAAAGTTTGCTCATGATTGTTGAATTGTATACGGGTTATAGTCTTGATAACACCGTTGAGTTTTCCTAGCACTGAGGACACGATGGGCCGTCATGGCACTAGTTATGTGCAAACTGGGGTAACATACATATTGCAGTGGCTGTGTTATGTTATTGCCTTACATGTGGATATATGTTTTGAAACTATGATTATGTTGTATATCTGTGATAACTGTCATATACTGTTTACATAAGCATGAGGTTAACCGTTACCTGAGGTCCAATGGACATTAGACCTCAGACTAAATGAACAGTACAGGAAAGAAACCGGAATAAAGAAGGTACCGGCAGATAGAGCCGTAAAGAGGCAGCGGTCAAAGGCAAAGGTCGGTAGCGGTAGATGTTATAAGAACTTAGCTTCTGGCCCGAATTTAACAAAGTTACCTTGAACAGTTTGGTGTCTAAGGCTGGGTTAATCTGTTCGGGAAGCCAAACAGTCGCCGTATAAGTCGGTGAGGCCCCCATGATAGACCCCTACCTGGCCAATCTGTTTGAATAACTGATGTTGGATTCTTAAGCCATAGGTCTAGTACAAGGCTTTCTTTAACAGAGAAATGTATTTAAATCTCTGTATAATGTATCACATGAATAATCCTTCGGGATATTTAATATATCAGCTTATGTCGGGCATCATCATATGTCTGGGCATTTTTATATCAGATACTCGTTGTCCGGATCTTAGCGCACGCTATCAATTTCCACAGTACTCTAAGCTATAGCATCTCAAACTCTGTTGTTTTTCTTAAAACTAAGTGTCGACCGACACGATTTTCGAACCTGGAATTTGAGATGTTACATTAAATGAGATATTTTTGAAAAAAATTTAAGAGTCATTTTAATCAAAAACTAACTCAACTAGCTGATTTTAAATATAATACTTAACAAGTTTTTTTAAAATCACACACATATTATTAAGTAACTTATCTAACTTCCTTACCCTTCCAAAAAAAAAAAAAATTAATCAAAAATTTATTCAAATTAATTAACAAGGTCTTATATTTTTAAGATTAGAGATACTATATTATTATAACATTTTACTAATTACTTTAAGATTTGTTTATAGATTATGATGCAACAACTTTTTTTCTATTGAATAATACTATAATTTAAATTCCAAATATGTCTTGTGTGAAAGTATTTATATATGCAGTGAGGTATTAATTTTTTCCCCAAAAAGTAGTGTTTTATTTACATATTTTTTTTGGATAAAATTATAACTGTCAAAGTCAGAATACTTGAAAAGATGTTTTATAAAATTATTGAACTAAAACGAGGCCTTATGTAAAAGTTGGAGGATTGTTTGGAGTTTTTATTCACTTTCCCTCTTTTTTACAACTCATATGGAATAATTTGGGATTCCTCGTTTCAAGGAATTTTATTCCTATTCTCATTTTTTTTTTTTGAAAAAAAGGTTGGCCAACAAGAAATGTTCTATTCTCATAGACGCGTATGCTCATAAAGTGAGTGACTAACACACGTTGTCCCCCCCCCCCCCCCGGAAGTGTAACACACGCTTACATGCACAGATAAGTCCAAAGTAGAATTAATTAATTCTGACAATAGATATTTTGAACAATAGTAATGAATAAGGATGTGCTCCTATCAAAATTTATTAATACATAATTTCTAATAATTGCTTTACCTATCGTATAAAATAGTGCCATTCATTTTCTAAATTCTACATGGTATACATAAAAACATGTCTGATTTGCATAAGAATATATGTATGAATATATAAAAATGTTACAAATAGAAATTTATTTAAATGAAATTGAGTCCATAACTTATTTTTTTGACGATACTATAGGAGAGGGAAAACAGAATTTAAGAACATAAATCACAATCTACACTAATATCTTGCTAGCAAATTGAGTCCATAACTTATTTTGTTATTCGATTATCTGCTTTACCAAAGCTGCCACCCTACAATCTTAATATATACATGCATTCTATAGGTATTTAACTGTAAGGTGTTACTGCTCGTATACCCAGAAATATCCTTCCTGCTAGATGTACCATATCACGTGTAATTAAAATTTAAGTGCACCTTCAAGATATAGTAATCCATAAGAATAAGAATATATACATCCATATGTTGTAAAATTATGCTATTATAATGGTTCATAAGGGAAAAAGTAATTTTTTTGTAAAATGGCCGCACTGTATTGTGAACTCCCCAGGGTATAAATGTCTATTATATTCTTTGTTATTCGATTATATGCTTTCATACGCTTATTTTTTTTTTATTTTCTATTAATGTTCTATATTTTAGGATTGGGCTACCTTAAATTGATAATTCTAAATTAAATAGTCTAATTTATTGTTTTGCATTTTAGATGTTAAAAGATTCTAACTGTGTAGTCCTGACGTGGAGGGAAGAATTTGCTAGCAAGATATTAGTGTAGATATGTTTAGACTTGTAAAAAATTGTATTCAACACATATTCACCACCATAACTCACTATCTCAACATAAATCACAATCAGAAACGTTGATTTAAGAACATATTCTTAATGTAAAAGTTAGAACTTAACTAATTTAGATAGATTAAGTGATAAATGGAAAGAAAGACTCACAGATGCGGATGATGAAGATCGTAGTCTCTGAGTATTGCTATAATTAAAAGAGAAGAGAGCTATCAAATTTTTTAAACCAAGAAGACCACATACACAGATGAAAAGAATAGTATTCAAGAGCTTTTATTCTTTCTTTGCAAATAAAAAAAATCAAACATACTTGACTGGAGAAGGAAACCCGACAGAAAGACGCTTGCTCGGCCAAGGAAAAAAGCTGGTTTGGGGGGCATTATATGCTGGAGGGGGGATTATAGCAAGTTGTTAGAAAATTTTGCCGCCAACTTGCACGACGGACTGGGCTCATCGATGGCCCTAGCAGGGGCCAGCGACGGGGAAACACGCCGTCACTGGCCCCCGCAGGGGCCAGCGACGGACGGCCACTCCGTCGCTGGCCCATGTCGAGGCCAGCGATAAGGGGCTACACCGTTGCTGGCTGGGGGCCAGTGTCGGAGTGTGTTCCCGTTGCTGGCCCCGGCGTAGGCTTACGACGGGGTACAATTCCGTCACTGTTTAGCGGCGGAATTTTAATTCCATCTTAGATCATTTTCTTTTGTTAAATTTTAATTTTTTTGTGGCGGAATTTCATTTCCGTCGCAAAATTCCCCGATTTGCGACAGAATTATAATTCCGTTGCAAGGTTTTGACATTTTGCGATGGAAAAATTTCCGTCACAAATTCTACATTTTCTAGTAGTGAGGGTAAAACAGAGTGCAGGGAAGAAGAGAAAAACACAAAAGTTTATACTGGTTCAGTCCAACTCTATGACCTACGTCCAGTCCTTAGGCTCCCTCAGTATTTCACTATATCAATCGATTACACTCTCTGTAACTCAAGAGCAATTCTCTCACCAGAACTTGCTCCCCCTTACAAGTTGTAATCAATGAACCCCAATCTCCAAGTCCCCTAACTTGAGATTGTCTACAATAAATGAAATACAATCAAATAACTCTCTTAAAAAGTGGATAAGATTAAAAACTGAAGCTCAATAGTATCAAAAGATACTCTGTACAAGAGAATTCAAGAGTGGATGAACAACTTGAATGCTTTTTCGTTTTCTGGCTCAATGGTTGTTGAGAAGATTGAATGCAGCTCTATTTATACATAGAGAGTGATTAATAACCGTTGCAAGCTTCAATATGACTGTTGGTGCATTTATTTAGCCGTTGGAGGCAATTTGGTCTTTTCTCTTTCTACTCTTTTGTTCATTCCTTGTGTTGGAAGGATAAATGTTGACTTCCTTGTGTTTTTGTCCGTTGGACTATCAGTGTCTTGTTTAGGTAGGGTGCATTTATCCTTTTTGCATCATGTAGAGCTTGGTAGATCAAAATATAACAAGTTAGGTGTCCTTGCATTAAATGCTCTGACATACTTTTGCTTGTGTTGAAGACAACACTTATAATTTGCTTTAAGGCAACTCTAAAACAACTGAAATCCACTAGTAAACACGCTAAACATATCTAATGAACTTGATAAATAATGCTAGGAAGCATTAAGATCAAACAAGATAGTTTTCACAGATTTGGCAAATTTGAATTTTCATTAGCCGTGACACAACCTCGAGTTTGTGTATCAATACTTGAGTTTGACACTATGCACTTAAGTATAAACTCAAGTCTCTAAGTCGATTCTCGAGTTTCCTCCTTCCAGAAAGGAAAGTCGTGATCTGAGTTTTGGAACCATTTTAGCTTGGGACCAATACTCGAGTTTTGGACTCTTAATGAATATATGTCTAAAACATCAACACTTGAGTTTTCATTCAAAACTTGAGTATTGAAATCAGTAAAAATCATTTATGCTCTCTATATAACCAGAAACTCGAGTTTCCATTTATGACTTGAAACTCATAGAGATCTTCAGTCATTTCAAAACTAGAGTTTTCGAAACTGGAGTTTTCCAACCCAGAGTCTATAAATCTATTGTAAAATAGTGATCATCTGTGCTTGGGACAAAACTCGAGTTTCCAAACCTAAACTCGAGTTTTCATTCAAAACATGAAAACATTTGAATTTTGGGGCCAAGTGGGAAATAGGAGTTTTCATTTCCTTTGGAAAATATTAAAAAGTTTCTTTAGCCTAAACTCGATTTTCCAAATCGATACTCGAGTTTGTCCTGATGTAAAACTTGCAATGCTCTCTGTAAGGCCAAAACTCGAGTTTCCAAATGGAAACGATAGTTTTGCCTTTGTCCATTAAAATTGAGCTTTTCTTTGTAAGGCTAAAACTCGAGTTTTGATCCTGCAACTCGAGTTTGCCTCAGACAACAAATTGTTACTTTCTTGAGACAAACTTCAATCTTGATCTTGCAATTGTTTGTTATCATCAAAGCCCATAGAGAACTAACATCTTTTTCGCTTTTTATCTGATTTTTGGAGATTACAGAAAGTTTTTTGAGTTTTGGAGGATTAAACTCATAATTTTGAGAGAGAAAGAGCTCATGGAAGTGAATTGCTTTTGGTATGTCAATTTCCAGTTGATTTTTGAACTTCTTTGGCTCTGGAAATGAGTTTTAAAACCGTGCATGTTTGATCTATGGTGTCTGATTTTTGAAAGCTTAGAGTTATAAAATGAGGTTGCATGCCATGTTTTCCACCTTTGCTCTTGAGTCTAAAAATAGAGCATGTTGCGCATGTCATTTATGTAGGTTAGAGGTCGATAATCTTTATGAAATTTTTGAGATGATAGTTCACTTCTTAAGCTTTAAAATGAGCTTTGGATCACCTAATATAAAGGTCTAGAACTCGAGATATGATTTTCATAAGTTGGGTCATGATTCAGGAAAGATTTCTATTATGATTCTGGAGTGACAATGTTCGAATAGGTTAAACCTGAGTAAATGACCTCCTTTGACCGTGAAACTTTGGGAACATAAAGTAAACTCCTTAAGATTTAATATGAGTTAAAGAACACATGATTTGGATAAGTATATAAGGAGTTATGGATTTTTGAAAATGAGTCACAGTTCTGGAAAGTTATCTGGACAATGCTTACATTTTTGAAATTTGGGAATGGTAGTCATACGATAGAATTCTGAAACTATATTTCCTAGAAACTAGAATTAATAAGGAGTTTATAGGCTTTTGAATTACCTAATTTGGAAGCCTAGAACTCTAGATATGGATTTTTGAAGTTGAGCATCGAAAACTGTGAGTTATGTGTTTAAATCTGGAAATGTCATTTTCAGGAGAGGTTTTGATTAAGTAAATGACATTGTGTTTCTATGAATTTTGAACAAAGTGTAGAGGGTAATAGACCTCTAAAGCTTTAAGAAAAGTCATAAATCATGTTAATTGGAGGTCTATGACTCAAAATATGATTTTTCAAATATTGGTCAGAAAATCTAGAAAATTCTAGTTCCAGATTCAAGTTAAGTCTAATTTTCTAAAATCTAAGAATGTCTCAACCATAGATTATCTTAGTGATTACAAGTATATGAAAATAAAAGCTTTAATTAGGAATTGGAACCACTCCATTCGGAGTTGTATAGGCCAAGATATGGATTTTTTCCAAGTTCCCGAAGAAATTAAAAGTTTAATTTCTAATAAGTCTGAGAATAATCACATAAGTAGATAATTGTGTTTAACTTTAAAGTGATAATTTCTTTGGTTAAGTTGAAAGGTTGAATGGCTGAAATAGTGTTTATTCCGAAGGGAATAGTATTACATTAAATATGTCCCAATAGGTATACATTTATAGTCATAAAGATATAAAAGAACAAGTATTTTGGGGTGGGTTTAGAGAAGAAATAATCTTAATTATGTGATTAAGATTGGATTGGATAATGACCTATCTCTATATATATGTTAATTATAGGAAGAGATAACTGCCCAACTTGAAAGACAGGCAAATTGAAAAGAACATTATGAAAGGTGTAACGTCAGTAAGATCAACATATAGTAACTTTAATTTCAGATTCTTTGTATAACTATATATGTTTATTTATACCATATTTGTATGTCCTGCCTGTATGGAGCCAACACCACTTGTGACTCGATTAAGCGGAAGGATTGACCATATGACCAGCTTCCCGGTGGCTAGGTAGGGCCTAGTGTATTCAGTTATTTTTGGTTATTAATTTACCCAAAATGTATTTTCTAGCGCTAAGGTATTTGAAATCATTTGATGATGACTTGTATTACATGCTGCCTATGAATTGTAATACACGTTTTATGAATTTGAATGCTTTATATGTTGTGTGGACTACTCTATTGTGGTTGTTTTACATATATTGTATATGCTATAATTTGAGATTAACCTATTACTTTTAGATTCATCATTTTAATCTCAAAATTTTCCATAAATCTAAGATGTGGGCAGTCTAGTAGACAAGGAGAAAGAGACAAGGGCATAAAAATTGCTTGACTCTAAGAAGGTGGAAGAGCATCTAGTGTATAGTTAGTTATTTTGTTCACCTTTTGTATATTATTATTATCCTTATGACTTAGCTATCATTTTGAAGTAGCCAAATGAGGCTATAGGAATATATATGTATAAATGGATACCTATGATCTGATAGTAGTAGAACATATATATATGATATTGCTGTAGGGAGGGGCACGCATATCATGAGCCCATAATAAAATGAATGATTAAGTGAATAGTACATCACTAGGTTAGATATAATAATAAAGACACACTCTGATAATATCTAACAAGGACTAAGGAGGGATGTATTTTTAATAAAGAGTTTGAACCACTAATTAAATATTTTCAAAGGTTTTAAATTTTCCAGAAAAGCCCATTCGATTTATAGGAATAGATACTGTGGTTTGGTTAATTTTTTTTTTTAATAAAAAAACTCTATTTGAAAAGTTTTTATTTTCCCAAGATCAAACCTAGCTTGATGGTTTAAATTCACTATCAAATAATACATTTGACTTGAGAATTAAGAAAGATGTCACTCTATTATGGGTTCAAAATAGGGAGGCGTTACATCACACAATTATTAAATCCCCCTTGTTAGTCAAATACGTCAAGTGATTCAATTTAAATAAGGAAGAGTCATTATTATTATTTTATTCCTTAAACATCATACTTGTTATGAAAAAAATTCCACAGGACTTCCTTTCAATTTCATTTAGTCGAAATTATGTCCCAAAATAATTAATGGAACATCAATTCGAAGTCAAATATCTTGATTTCACAATAAATTCCAAAATTGAGATTTCAATAAAATTCAGGTGTTCGGCTAACATTTCACTAATTAACACTTTGTACAAGGAATTCTTAATAGAGCAAAAACTAGGATATTATTCTCTCACTCACTCATAAATCAGTATCACAACTCACCATTCAAAGGTGAGGCCGATCGACACTTGTTTGTTGATTGTATTTGTTTGTTGTATCATATGTGTTGTTTAGATATTAATGTTGCTAACATTTTATTTGATAAATTAGAACTTTAATCATTGTAATTTACTAAGTATATTTCTTTTAAAAAAATGGAGAACAAATAGTTAAAATTTGGAATGATAACTTTCGGTCCTAGTGCTCTCAGGCCGAACTTTGAAAAACATATATTTTTCTTATCTCAGGTTTAAAAGGGTGGCCTTAATTCCTAACTCTAAATATATGCAATCAATAGTTAAAAAATGTATATGGAGGTTTTTCGTTTAGGACTTGAACAAATGTACCTACTAATTCTTACATTTAAAGTAAATTTTTTTTTCTAGTTGCATGCTTTTTGTTTTTCCAATGATTTGATTATTACCACATAAAATTTTGGGAAAATGTTCTAAAATAACTATTAACTTATATTAAAAGTGTAAAAGTAACCATAATTTTTTTTTAGTTGCAAAAATAACTATAAATATTATAAAAGATGGTAAAAGTGATACATATGTTAGAATTGGGTAACTGTACGTAAATGTTGTAAAGGTGCAAAAATAGTCATAACCTTTTACTTAAAGTGCACCAAACATCAAATGTATTTTGGAAGTGTAAAAGTACCTATGAACATGCAAAATAGAAATAAAGTACCAAAATAACCCCTACTAAAAAAACATATATTTACATGGTAAAATAATTATGATTCTCCAATACTTAACATAAATAACTGTTGTCTAGAAAAAACTTAAAATAAATTGAATTATTTATAAGCTCCTATTTTTAATGTTGACATAATAATTTTTTGGCTCTAAATTAAAATTTTCATATGAATATACAATTTTAGTCTTGTATATTATATAAGGGAAAAAATTAGAAAAGTAACTAATATACACTCTGTTCCCAAATTTCGGGATTTGAAATTAGAAATGTTGCATGGGAATTAATTGGAAAAATTTGGCCTGAATAATTATAATATTAATTATTGGAACATAAGGGCCTATTTTCCAAGAATGTTAGAAATATTCATAAAGGATAATATTTGGCTTAAAAATTATAGAATCAATATTTTATGGCCCAATATTAGAAAGGGAAAAAAAAATCCTTATATGGAACTAAGGGTTACTTCCTAATACTTATCTAATATTTACAATTAAATGAGTGAAAGACCTGATTGCAAATAAGAGTCTTGAAGAAGATCAAGTGAGTATTAATATGGGTTCTACAACACAACACTCACCCTCCCAAATTCTCATACACCTATTACCATTCAACTTAATACTCACGTGGCTCTCCTATGCACAATCGTTCAATGCATTATTCATTCTTCTCAAGCCCAACAGCGAAACCATTTCGCACAAGTGCATTTGGACAACAATGCACACTACTCCCCTAGTCCATTACTCTTTCTTCGGCCCAACAGAACCCATTCCACCTTATTTCCTATTCTGATTCATTCAACCTTCCATGGCAAAAAACAGTGTGAGAAAGGGAACACTGGAACACAAAAACAAGAGGCAACAAGAGATCACCATCCTTCTTGCGTTAGCAGTAGCACAACCCTATCCATCTCGAGCCCAACACACTCCCTCATTATAATCCCTCCAGCCTTGAGAATGAGAGATAGAACCGAGAGAGTGAGAGTCGAGAGATAGAGATGAGAAAGTTGAGAACGAGAAACAGTGACGAAGGACCAAACATTCATGCAATCTTGAGGAATCAACCAAGGTGAGTTACTAAAGTATTTTCCTTCTAGTTTTCATGGCCTTGGTATGCTTGTTAGCTGTTTGGTTAAGGAAAAGAAAAACCAGAAATGAGATTCTCTACTTTCGGGCTGAAAAACAAAGAAGCTTGTGAGCTTCTGCTCCAATGGTAAACCATCTTGTTTTTCCATGAAATTTTGGTAGTAAATAGTAAACATCTTAAGCTTTAAATTGAGCCAAAGAACAGCCAAAATGGACATGTATAATGAGATTTATGATTTTCCAAAGTATGATAGTGAAAATTGGAAAACGTTTGTTCTAAAAACGAGCAAATCTGTTTCGGGCTTGATTTTTAAATGGTAAAAATTTGATTTTTTCCATGAAAAATTTTCAGGACATAGTAGACATATTAATCTTCAAAATGAGCCAAAGAACGGACAAAACGGAAGTGTATAATAGGAGTTATGATTTTTCAAAATTGACCTATACTCATTGGAACATTTCTATTTCCATAAATTAGTTATCTTTTTAGTGGTTGAGTTTGGAATGGTAAACTTTCGAGTTTTTCTTTGAAATTTTTCTAGAAAGTAGTACACATTTTAAGCTTTGAAATGAGCTTAAGAACTAATCAAATGGACATGTATATTAAAAAAAATATGATTTTTCAAAATTGACCCATGTGCACTGGACAACTTTTGTGTTCCAGCTATAGTAATCATTTTCGTGCAGCATTTTCACTAGGTAAATAATGTCCATGTCTCATGAAAGTTTCTAGAATTAAAGTAGACATAGTAATCTTTAATTTTATGGATCACCCAACTAAGTTGGATTTATATTGAGAGAGTTATGAATTTTTGAAACTAACCCATGATTCTTAAAAAATTCTGGATAGTTTATGATTATTGTTGATTATGGACTTTTACACGTGGAAATAAATGTCATAAGTATTTTTTTTCTTAAAACTATACTCAACAATGATCACATAGCCTTTAGAATCACCCCATTTTGACATTAGTACAATTAGTTGTGATTTTTCAAAATTCAGACAAAAAATTCTAGAAAATCCAAAATCCAGATTTAAGTTGGACTTATTTTTCGAAATTATGGGAATAATATAGTCACATATTAGTGTGGTGATTATTTTTCCTTTAAAATATACTTAAAGAGCTTTGAATAGAAATTTGAAACACCTCAATTAGAGTTCTATGGAATTAATTATGATTTTCCAAAGATTTCATAGCAAATTCGCAAAAATTGGGCCTATGAGTAAAAATGGAAAATAAGGCCCAAAATATATATTTTGACCTTCAAAAATTTAAATGGACCTTAAAGGATTAATATAGGCTCAATAGCCTTACATTAAGCTTAGTGCTATGACATTGGTGATTTTGAACAGTTTGGTCAAATAATAACCTGTCGTTTGTAAATGTATATATATAGGACCTAATAGTTCTTGAGACAATTAAAAAGATTTGAAGCCAGTTGAAGATTTTGTAAAGCAATCAGGTAGGAACTCTAATCTCACATAATTAGTATGACTGTGTATGTCTGTTTAAATCATATATGTGAATGTGCCATCCAGTATAGGGGCCAGCACTACTCGTGGCTCAATTGAACGGAAGGACTGACCATGAAGAACCTTCCCGATGGATGATAGAATTGGGGTAGGGCTTATTGGACAAAAGTCCTTAGATGGCTAACCAATTGCATTTAGATGACTTGAACGCTTTCGATCAAGAACGTTGGTGGTTCCAAATAGGACTCTTGATAGGTTCCAGTCGATGGTTGTTAGTTGGGTGTCCGATAGAGAACTCCAATGGGAAGACTCTTGGTACATGTTACATGGTATACTTAGCGCTATGGTCATGTGATATGTATATGCCGTTTTGGCTATATGTAATCTACATTATGGATTCTGAATGCTTTATGCTATGTGGGCTATTATGTTATGTTGGTTGGCTTTCATATACTATTTATGCTTTGTCTGTGAGATTAACCTATTCCTCTGGGATCATTTGGGATTCCAGCCCCTATTACTACATGTGAAAAGGACATTGTATTGGACACAACTCCTTGGGCAAGGTAGCAGATATCAGCAATTGGAGATTTCAAATCATGACAATGGCAACGGTTAGCCATCTTTTATCGAATTTTTGTAATTGTGGTAATAGCTACTTTTAGAAGTTTGAAGATAATCTGTATAGCTCTACGGAAATTCCTGTTGCAATCAAGTAATATTATATCATTATGTTATGCTATTTTTGTTTGCCTATTATGTTGCACATTGTTGCTCTGATTATTGTCACTATATTAGTAAGGTGTTATACACTACTTATTTAATAGAAATAAAATTAGTATAAAAATTTAAATATACATTTTCTAATTACTTCCACCCATATATTCGAATATCTCTTGATATGAGACCATAAAGTGACCGGTTACTATTTTAAAAGCATATCAAATCTATCATGATGAGATAAGAAACAAGTTGTTGCTGAATTATAATTAAATGATAGCTAAGATAATGTAAATAAGCTTTGCATCATTGTTTTGGGATCCTTTAAGTGGAAAAATTATTATTTCACTGCCATGAAAATGTGATGTGTTAATCTTGACTAACTATAAAAAATTCAATTCATTTTTGAATTTTTATTTTTTATACGTGAGTTATTTCTATCAAGTATTAGGGATTTACAATCATTTTACCACAAACATATATGTTTTTTTTTTTTTTGGTTTGGAGTATTTTGGTACTTTCATCTTCATTTTGAATGTTCATGAGTACTTTTAAACATTTGAAATCATATGGTATTTAGTGCACTTTGTTGAAAATTTATGGTTATTTTTACATCTTTACCATTTTTGAGTAAATGATGTTACTCTATTCAAACACATGTGTCACTTTTGCCCTTTCAATAATGTTTGTAGTTACTTTTGCACAAAAAATGTTTATGGTTACTTTTGTACTTTTAGTATAAATTAATGCTTATTCTAGCACCTAAACCCTAAATTTTTTTACTATGTTTAAAAAATGTTGAATAGTTTGCTCATTTTTCTTTAGGAGAATCTCATTTAAATTCATTTGAAATACTTAAATCAAAATTCATACTTGTACTTTTAATAAATCCCTAATTAGACCAAGAGACCTCATTAGGGATATTTAAATATTGTTAAAACACTATAATATCTCTCTAATTAAAATGAAGATGGAGCATCCCATCATATTATGGTCGGAAAAAGAGAGAGGACATTGTAAGGTGAATGATGGCTTTTGAGTGACAATATTAGAGAATCAAATAAGAGAAGAAATAAAGTGATCTTGGCCAATAAAGAAAATCAAAGGGAAAGTTCTGGAAATTTCTCTTTAACTCTAATGTCCAGGGAGCTCTAAAAGGATCTACTACTTCTCAACCTTGTGAGCAATCTAGCTCCAAGGTATTCTTTGAACCATTCGATCCTTTAGCCTCTGCTTCTCTTTCTTGACATTCTCATGATTTTTGTTGTAATCCCATCCTTTTCAAAAATTCTGATGCAAATCAGTATGTGGAGCATTATGCAAACGGAAATTTCTGCCCTACTATTTATGTGTGGATCTTGCTAAGCTCAAAGAGGATTGTAATCTTGATCTTTCTCTTTGGCCTAAGCAATTTAAAAATCCACACTTCTTATAGTCCTGGCATAGTCAATATTTTTTACTTTAATATGACCTTAGCCAATCATTTGGATGATGAGGGTAATTTGTAAGAAGAGAGAATTTTCACTCATGTTAGAGGACAAAAGATAGTTTTAACTGCTAAGTATTTAAATTAATTACTTAGAATTTCAAATCCTCCTTCTGTTCCTACTTTAAACTATGATAACAGGGAAATTTTTGAAATCCTAAGACCTAATGAGCCTTTGCCTGATGAGCCATTAGGTACTCTAACCTTTCCCCTTATTGTCATGCCTCCTAAGTATAGAGCTATTTGGTACATCTATACCTGAAATCTCATGCAAAAAGGGTAAAATTTTACACACTTTGCAAAGAGGGATTACCCTATCTTTGCTTTTATTATAGACTATGTCCCTCACAATAGGGCATTGGATCCTTCAGGAAATGGCTAAGTTTATATTTACCTCTTAAAAGTCTTCTACCATTCCTTTCCCAAATCTTGTCTCCTTCATTCTATTCCAAGAGAAGATTTGGTTTCTAGCCTTGAATAAGCAAGCAATAAAACCTCCCTTGTTTGGTATAGCCCAACTCAATTTGATGAGGATAAACTTTGAAGAAGGATCAGGCCAATCAAGGCCCCCCTCAAGATCTAGGGCATCTCAGTCTAGAGCAAATGAGGCTCAGTCTGCTCCTCCTCTACCTCTTCTTCTTCTTATTTACAAGCTTAGATCAAGTCAATTATGGAAAAGGCCATTTCTGACTTGACTGAGAGAATTGAGATTGAAGTGGGAAAATTGGTTGCTGAAGTGACTAAGAGCAATCATGACCTAGTAGATGCTCAAGAGGAGCTAAATGAGAAGGTTGATAACCTTGGTGGTCACATTGAAGATCATGCTGCCAGCCCTAAGACTCTTCATACCATGATCTACATGTTATTGAAAAGGTGGATAAGATTCTGGAAAATCAGTCTTCTGCTAGTCCTGGTCTTAGAACCACCTCACTTACTACTTACCCTAGCATCCACATACCTTCCACTTTACCAATCCTTCCCCTCTCCTATCATTTATTCTCCACTACCTTCATCTTACACTTTCACCTTCATAATACCTCTCTTTACCACCACTCTTGTCATTACCACTACCCCTTCTACAACCATTATTCCTACGTCTCATACTTCCACAGTAAGGATTTCCCCTTCTGGGAATACTGCTGACTTGTTTGAAGAGGATTCCTCTGCTTCTTCTACTCATCCTGATTCACCTACTTCTTATCACTCTCCTCTACCCACACCTTTGGTTGATCTTCAACCTGAGGTTCCTATTTTAGCTCCACCACCTACTACTTGAAAGAAAACCTCCTCTGGTCCCCCCTCTTGCTTGAAACTTCTTCATTGTGCTACTTCAAAGAAACCTCCTTCTTTTGTTGATGACAAAGGGGGAGAAAAGAAGTAAAGAGCATTTGTAGCATTTCAATATATTTTAAAGCTTATCATTGCAATTCACTTGCTATGTACTTGCAATGATATATGTTCTTTTTTGAATGAAATGCAATAGTTCTGTTCAATGTTCAAATCTTTTGAAAAACTGATAAATGGTTTACTAGTGTTGTCATCATCAAAAAGGGGGAGAATGTTAGTTTTCTGTGTTTTGATGATAACTGACAATTGTAAGAAGAATGAAGTTAATGGTTTAAGTCAAAATGTTTTTAACTTGATGAAACTTAAACCAACAACTTACTGTCAAGAGTGACGCAAGTTTAGAGTCATGAAACTCGAGTCAATTCATGACAGAGAACTTTCAATAATATTTGAACTTATATTGACTTAAGCCTGTTATATGTTAACTCGAGTCATCTCAAAACAGATAGCCTTCATAAGTACTTGAACTTATGATTGACTCAAGTCTGTTATGGTTAACTCAAGTCAATGCAAGGCCAAGAGCTATCAATGTATTTTAGGCAAATATTGGCTCGAGTTAATATTGCTTAACTCGAGTCATGAGCTCTTATGATATATTTGTGAAACCTCTTTAACTCGAGTGTATGATATTTGACTCAAGTCATATTTTGTGGACTTAAACTTGTTTTCAAATTTATAAGTCCTTAACTAGAGTTAGTATATATATTAACTCGAGTTTAGTGGTTAAAACATATTTTGCAACAATCTAGTGTACTCAAGATAGTCACTTAATGACTTGAGATAACGCGATTTCAAACCACTTTCAGAATGCTATCTCGAAACTCACTTTCGAAAGAATAGCTTAACTTGAGCCTAGACATATTAACTTGAGTCATGCACATGAGTTAGTCTTTTCAAACTCGAGTTCCAGTTTATTTTAAACATCAAATTTATTTTCAAAGAAGATGATTCAGTGACTCGAGCCAAGAAAATATTAACTCGAGTCAAGAAAATATTAACTCGAGTCATGCAGTGAAATTTTGTCAGGTGCAAAATGACTTTGTTTCATAATCATCATCTTCATGAACGATAAATATTTAAGTGTGATTTGTAAATTTCATATCTTCATTCATTCTTATTCCTAATTATGTTTAATCAGTTTGCTAATGAGTTTTAGAATATCAAACAAGTTATTTAATGTAGATTACTCAAAAAGCAAATGATTATGTCAGATGCATTAAATGCTGGTTCAGAAAACAAATCACCATTTTGAGCAATCAACCTCTGCACATCCCAAAAGCATTTATGGTTTCATTCCATATCTGGTTGATTGACCTTCCAATGGGAATGTCTCAAGGAATGAGAATGGCGATGCTGATTAAAGGTTGGAGACATTTGAGTAATGAACAACTAATCGAGTCTTAATGGTCATCCTTATTACTCTCAATAGATAATTCTCAAACTTCTCCAATGGTCATAAATGTCAACACCTATAAATACCATAAGCATTGAATTTTCCAACTACCGAATCGCTATGCATTTACTGTGAAATTAATACACATTTCAGTTTCATAGATTTGTAATATCTTCAGATATATATTCTTCAATGATTATTAATCTAATTTTTTTAGAGAGTTCATTATAAAATCTTTATGCATGTAAGCATCTCAAGTCATGGGACTTGGAGATTAGGCTATCAGTTTATAACTTGTAAGGGGAAGTGTATCTAGTGAAAGGATAACTTTCAAGTACAGAGTGTGTAATTGATTGAAGTGATAGTGAAAATCCCAGAGTGTCTGGGGACTGGACGTAGGTCAAAAGTTAAAGCTGAACCAGTATAAATCCTTATGTTCATCCTCTTCTACTCTCTCTCTCTCTCTCTCTATCTTTGTGTGTGTGTGTTTGCCTTTGTTTTGTGGTGAATTTTTGATCTTATCGAAAAAGTTTTTAAATCCCCAATTCACCCCCTCCTCTTGGTGATATTCTGTCATCTACAATTAGAGCATTATTAGCAAATCAATTTCATCTTCGATTGGCCCTTGATATTTTTGAAATATAACAACCCAACTTGAAGATTTAATTTTCCTTTAATCAAATGAAGAATTTTGCAAATGATCTTAATTAGTGCAAGTTTAATTGCCCCTTAGTTTTAGCTAACTTGCTTTAATTTTTTTTAAGCATTTCCGTCACATTTTCTTGTCTTCTTTGGTTACAAAATAACCATTATTTTATGTGTTATTTATGTCACATTTTATGGCCCTTTTATGTTGTCTCAAAACCTACTATTTAATTATAAATTCCATGAAGAAATTTTCCTAGAATTATATTCAATGATGTCATAATTTTTGGAGAGACATATTCACCTTCATTTATATTAATTATTCATCAAAATAAAAGATTTATGATGAATAAGAATTTCAAGGTATTAAACTAATCAAGGGAATTCAAAGTTGATTATAGTGGGGTGGATCTAGTTGAAAGGCTCATTGACAAGAGAACGATCATAAGTTATTTACAATATATTGTATTTTATTTTGTGGTAACAATTAGTTATTTAACCCCGAGACAGCCAAGGTTGTTGTATCAAATCAATTACCTATATATATATATATATATATATAATGATGTTTCTTATTTTTTTTCCTATAAGAATAATGATGTTTATTATGCTTTTTTCATTTCGAACATGGGGTTATTGTTAACGAAATTCAATATTATAAAGCTACACGATGATTTTCTGCTAAAGAATCCGCAAGGTAACTTGATTTATAGTGGGGTGGATCTAGTTAAGAGACATTCTTGGACAAGATAACCTGAAAGGTGGGCCCAGGAGAAGCACTGAAGTCATTGGGCTTGCGACACATGTTTCTTTCATGTTGTGCACAAGACTGGTTGAAGAGGCCGAAGCTAGGGACCCAAAAAAAATGTTAGAGACAACAACATAGGAGGTGCTACCAATAAGGGTTGGCCCTCGTGAAATGATCTAGTCTCTCACAGAACAACGAACTTAGGTTTGACTAGGAAATGTGCCTACATTTAATGTTTTGAACTAGATTATCTCAAATAAGAGTATACCTATACCTAGCTAAAAAGATTGAAAGGTATTGAAAGATCAATTATATAAAGGACATGTGCTTTATATAATTGATCGCACACATGCACAATTCTTGAATGAATGAAGAGAAGCTCAACAGAATACAACTTTCGAAATACAATCCAATAATTAGGATTTATAGCATGGTTCAAAGGTTCGTTCTTTTTGTTTTTTTTAAGCTAATGTTTTTAAACTTTTTTTTTTTTTTTGCCTTCAATTTGTTTTAAATTAATTTTTCTCATTTTTAAACTAATATATAATCTAATGTTATATATAAATATTTATAAGATATAATGTACATATATTATAATTAAATGATTTATTTAGCTTTTTTTAATCTTCTCAAATTAGCTATCTAGGTCTTATATTAAAAACCAGAGGTATTATTTTGTTTAAATAATTAAATAGGAGTCTTAAAAGATTATGAGAAATGACTTCATACGTGACCGGCTAATTTTTATATTGATTATTTTTATATTTTAGATTATTCATGAAAAAATAGATAATCTCTAAAATTTCATTCAGATTTTGCTTTGAAAATAATAATGAAAATTCTATTACATAGAATAATGCGACCTATATTCGTATAAAATAAACTATCATTAATTTCATTAGGATGTGTTATCCTTTAATATAAACTTTCATAATGCTTTAAATTTAAAAATTGCCCATAATGGTCTCTTCAACTGTACAGCATGAAAGGTGGATTATTAGACTGATTGTTTTGGCTTCTGAAATATACATACGAAAATACTTACCTTTTTCCACAAACAATATATAAAATCTGTTAAAAAAAATGGAAGCTGTGCTATTTACATGGTACTCCCCCTATTATTTAGTGTAATATGTATTTATCTAATTTAATTAAATTAAAGAAGTTTGTTAAGGTAATTAATAAGACGTGTTTTTTCTAAAGTACTTAATCATTTTCTTTAATTCCTCTTATTTCTCTTTTACTTAATTATAATTGAAGGAACATCAGTAATAATAAATTAAGAAAACATGAACAAATATAAAAATAGAACGTACATTTAGGCCGAAATCAACTTTACAATTGGGTCTTACATCAATATGTAACGACCGGAGGGATTGCCAAGCGGGCAGGCGCATGGATTATTTTTTTTGGTGGGTTCATGTGATAATGATACTTCTTTTTTGTTTCATCAACTTCTTTTATATTCAGCTTCAACCAAAATTAACTAGATGTGTCTTATAATAAACGTTGTATTATAAAACTGAAGGAATTCTAGAGAGAAGTCAGATGAAATTCTAAAGAGATGAAATAGATTCTCATTCAAGTGTAATGAATAGTTACAGGAGACCTCTATTTATAGAAGGATGCAAATAGTAGATTACTATGCGTATATATCATGTCATCCTGTATTTGGAGATCATAGGTCAATGGACATCCACATAATAAGAATATTCATAACACTCCCCCTTGGATGTCCATTTATGAATGTGCCTCGTTAAAAACTTTAACTAGGAAAAACCCAGTGGGATAAAAACCTAGCCAAAGAAAAGAGTACAACATTCATTGATACACTGTTGAGTTTAACCTCATTAAAAACCTTTCTAGGAAAACCCAGTGGGACAAAACCTAGATAAGGGAAAAAGAGTACAGCGTGTATCGTCTCTCCCTCTTGATTACATCAAACTTACTCCCCCTGATGACCACATTGCTTCATTGTCTTTCTATCATCAAGTATTCATTGTATACCTACAAGATCTAAATCTTTCAAGTAAAATCATAAATATACATGTGCATAAATATTTATTCAGATAATAATATCACATGCATGATAAATGCTTCATGCTACATATGAATTCACTTAATTAATTATTCTCGAGAATTTGATGCTCCTAGCATCTTGAGTCCTTCAGGGACTTATTCTAGCGCCTTATGTTCTTCAGGAACATGTGCTTCTGGCACACACTAATATAGTATGACTCATGATCCTCATTATCATCATTACAGCATATGCTATCTTATAAACATAAATATCATCAATGTCGACTTTATTTTTCGGTCCCATCGGATTTCATTCATAATTTATTGAGATCTCATTATATTCACATATATTAGGTACCCGGGTCTCTTTTTAGACCACAATACACTCTTCTTGTAATATCTCTTTTGGAGATAACATCTCTTCAGGAGATGGCTCTTCTGGAGCTTTTCTTACTTATCCTCGACTTGATCATCTATATTTTATTACTCCTTTTCTCTTTTGAGGATTTTTATCTTTTAAAACCGATGGACCTGCAACGCTTCAGGAGTGCTTTATAACAATTCATATAGGAGCATTTGCAGTTGGGATATGTGACTTTGTCACTTTCTTTAGGTCAGTAAATGCTTCTAGCATTCGATTAACTAAACTCTGAAATTGAATTATCATTTTGAACTTTTAGTGCACAATTTCTTGTACGATGATCAATATGAGCCAATGATAATACATTCTAGTAAATCTTTACCCAATCTGCTTATTTTTCTCCCCCTCATCAAATCATCAATTTTCTTTGTATATTCATCTATGTGCATTGAAGTAGATTAATAATTATTGCACATTTAAAACATTATAAGATGGAATTATTCTATAAGATGGAATTATTCTGGCTCCTGACCAAAAGCCAAATTTTACGGGGAGAATTTTGTTGGATTATAAGCTGCAAATATACACGTATGAACAATGTTCTCATAATCATTGATCTATCCATTCATAGATACTTTAATACATGATTTATGGATCATTCAATCTGGAAATTGCGCGCATAATATATTGCAAACATCTGGTTGCAATCATCACTGCAAACTTTGCAGATCAATAATTTCATATGTACTCTTTCAATTTAATATATTTCCAGAGATCCGTTTCCAATAATATTTTCATAATCATATCTATTTGAGAACAAGCAGCACATAATATGACTCGGATGATCAAACAAGTCATGCCAACATTCCATATAATTTATCATCAAATCCAATATCAATCTTGGGGGAATCAACACACAAACATTCACAGAAAATTAACACAAAAACACTCACACTTGATATATATCAATCTCCCCCTCAAGTATGAGTCTGTAGAAATTAATTCATGTAATTTCATACAATATTCCATATATGATATCTATTTCTACAGATATCATTAAAATTCCACAAATGCATTATCAATGCATTATTCTGTTACTTCTGGTAACAAAATTTCAATTTTCCAGAAACAACAATCAAATAAATACAAAATCATTGAAATTATCAAAATACTGTGGAATCACAGATGCATTACTGTGGAATCACAGGCGCAACATGTATCACTGTGGAATTGTCGTATGCATATATAGTCAAAAAGTGTCTAAACTCGTGCTTGACAGGGTGCAGATCTGTAAAGATTTAACAGGACTGCGCATATCTGCAGAGATTCAATAGGATTTAATTCGGCTATAAATAGAAGAAGGCAAACGAACATACCTCACAAACATTCAAGCATCTGATAACATTCACTACCATATACTAACTTATCATTTTTCTTCTAATCGCGTATATTATTGCAATGGCAGGTCCAAGTAATTTTATCCCAGTTTTTGATACATCTGACACAGCATTACTTGATGCTTTGTTGTATGATGATCAGACAAACCTGTCATTTACCTCTTTATTATCTCCTAATCCTTTTGAGATGTTTATTCCTCCTTCTACTATTCCTCCTTCTGCTTCAAATATACCTACTTTTCCCCCAAGAACAAATGTTCTTCCTCAATTTAGAAGGAATGAAGGTACAACTGAAGCAGGTTCATCAAGGAGGCCTGTTAAAAGGTGTAGAACTATGGCTGAACTAATGGAGTCTACCAGTCAAATTCAACCAATAGTCACAACAATCAATGAGCCAGCATTCATAAGCCAGCAAACAACCACCAGCCAGCCATCAACCATGATCCAGCTAGCAACAATCAGCCAACCAACAACCATTATCCAGCCAATAACAATTAGCCAACCAACAACCACTAGCCAGCCATCAACTACAAGTCAATTAGCAACAACTAGCTTATTGGAATGTAGTTGTTGTCATGTTTTACGAGAGATCATACATACCAACGAACTCCAGTACCATAAACTTGAAGTTCACGGAAGAAGAACAGGTATGATTACCCATGCTGTTTTATTTGAAAAAGTACAGGATAAATCTTATAATACTGACAGGCTTCCAATGTTTGATTTCACAAATAAAAATTTTGAAGAAATCAAACAATTTCTGACACAGTATTGTATAGATTTACAAGCATCAGGATATATCTTGATGCGTGATCCTGTATTAGCCTATCATGAGGTTCTCTGTGTTGGTTCGGAATGGGCTATAAATCCAAATGACCTCCATGGAAGTTCATTTCAAACCAATATTGAACACTCATTAGGCAAAGGAAAACAACCTGCAGTAAGTATACCCTATGATACTTCATCCCTTAACCAGGGTGAATTATGTAGGTTATCTATGGAGCAACGAGAAAGAATAAAGAAAACAACGCTCCATGATTTAAGAAATTATTTTCACTTAACCCTTGATGAAGCGAGTAAACAATTAAATATGTCTACTCACACCATATAAAAAATCTATCAAAAAGGAGGGTTAACTGAGTGGCCACACAAGAAGCTCAAGAAACTTATGACGCAAATCTCGATATTACGAAGAGCTTTGCCTCATCTGGATCCCATCTCAAGAGAAGCAAAAGAAGAAGACATTAAATATCTTCAGAATGAGATGATTAAAGTTTGTAATGATGTTGAGCCACTCGCAATTAAACTTTGTTGAAATAATATTTCCTTTTGCTTAATTATTTTGTTTATGAATATGTTTTTCTCGTATTTATAAAAATTGTTATAATCATAGAAATCACATAACAACCATAATAATATATTTACTTCATTCACTTCTGGGAATGAAGTTGGATAAAAATTCATGATCCATAACTCACTGATTTGTTTGATCATGGCAAGAAATTAATCCACAATATTTCTTGACTTTACCACAATATTGCTACTGCAATAGCAAATTGAATATATTTATTTATAATATCAATCATGATCATACAATCTCTTGTCTCATAATTTAAGGGAATATTTAATGCCAAATATACAATTTTGAGGCCTTTTATACAACTGATAACATACAAAATTTATGGATCAAATATTGTTTCATAATTTGTCTCTTGTCATCAGACTAACTTGCCTCTTGGCTTCAGACAATCTTGCCTCTGAAATTAAGGCTATCTTGCCTCTTGGTCTCAAGCCAATTTATGCCTCATCTCTCTATGGCATTTTGATCTCATAATATATATGGCCTTTTAACAGTTTATCTTCAGGATAAATAAAATATAAACATAATAAAATAAATAGATGGAACCCACTAATATGTATATATTAGTGTCGTTGCCATAAATAATAAGAAGGGAGAGGGATATATATATATAGCAATAAATAAATAAAATAAAATAAATGACTGGAAATAAACATGCTAGATAAATAAAAAGAAGATGAGATAGGAATGGTAGTAAACTCACAGCGAGACCTATCTCATCCAAAGATAAGAAAGAAGATGCATATGCAAATGTAAATATATATATATAATATATAGAAAACAGTAAATAAATAAAAGGAGCCCACTATAGTGTTGCTACCATGAATAAATAAAGCATAATAAAATAAATAAATAACATAAAAGTAAATTCGTAAAAGTAAATATTAGTTACATAAAAATAAATACACACAAGTAAATGTTAGTCACAATAATAAAAATAAAATTAACAACAATAAAGATTATTTAAAAATGTAAATAATAATGTTGAGAAACTCATTAAACTAACTATATTTTATTATATAATTAGTATGAGCTACGTGAAATATATGCATGAGTAGTATTGTTTATATATAATATAATGAATGATATGGCTGCAATAACTATGTAAAACATGTATATGATGTATGTATAAAAGGACAAGTGAAGATGATAAATTATGATGGTAGCATCTTCTTTTTTTTTTAATACATTATAATATTATAATATATATTATATTAATCCTTACCTACTCAAAAGAATTGTCGGCAGAAGCATCTTTTTTTTTTTTTTGAGAAACTGTCGGCAGAAACAGTTTTTTTTTTTTTTTTTTTTTGAGAAACTGTCGGCAGTATTATTATTATTATTATTTTTTTTTTGTAAAATCTGTCAGCACAAACAATGATTTTTTTTTTTTTAAATAATATGTAAGATGACAAAAGAGAGACTTCACGTGAAGGGGGTGCAAATTTTTAGTGAGACATGTAGGGTCCATAGGTTTGAATCTGAAGGGAAAAGTAGGAGCTTGTAAAAGAATGGAGAAAATAATCATGCAGACACCGAACTAACAAACAAATAGAGAAAAGTGGCTAATAATTAATTGTACATAAATAAAGAAAGAGGAAGCCATCACCGGATTGAGGATATCTCCAGCGACCTAAGTGAGAAGAAAACCAAGGAAAATGAGGCCGAAAAGGAGTGAAAAGTCATCTTCTCAACCCAAAATACACATGGCTCTCTCTCCCTCACATAGTAAGAAAACGTTACTAACAGAAGGTGGTCAGGTATGAAAAGCAGAGAGAAGTAAAGTTGGGTGCTCGTGGTGGTCTTGCTCCTTCGTTTATGATGCCTCTGAGAAGTAAGGGAGACACACCTAGATCTAATGTTGAGCAGAGATGGGGGAGAGGGAAAAATAGATCTGAAACTGAAACTGAGAAGGAAGGGCGAAAATGATGCTGAAAAGTTGGAAGGGATGAGTTTGGTGAAAGAACGCATAGAGATCTGCAGAATGAAGAAAAGAAGAAGGTAGAAGCTATCAGCCGAAGGAGAAGCCATCGTGCTGATAACGTATTATAAAACTGAAGGAATTCTAGAGAGAAGTCAGATGAAATTCTAAAGAGATGAAATGGATTCTCATTCAAGTGTAATGAATAGTTACAGGAGACCTCTATTTATAGAAGGATGCAAATAGTAGATTACTATGCGTATATACCATGTCATCCTGTATTTGGAGATTATAGGTCAATGGACATCCACATAATAAGAATATTCATAACACGTTGAAGCCTTTTTAATTTGCCTATTTTATTTAGATGTGTCAATTTTTATTTAAAGTGACAAAAGTCCATATTCTTAAACTTTATGTTTTTCTTAATCCACTGCTTCTATTTTCGAATGAGGACTTCTCAATTTTTTAAAGAGAAAACCCACCCCGCTCAATTAAATGAAATAATTAATGAAGGGAATGAAGAAGTTAAAGACCACACTTTTTTCTTTTTGGGTCACTAGGTTATTCCCTTTTTTGTGAACTCTGTAAATTTGATCTGTTACGTTAAATATGGCTATGTTGGAGGGGATTGATTATTCAAAAATGGTTAATTAGTAGAATACATAGAAGAGCAAAACATTAAGCACAAAAGAATGTGCGAATATTTTATTTTAAGAATTCATATATAAAAGCAAATCGGTATCCATTTTGTTAACCCTTTAAGTTTTTTGGAGTTTATTTATGATGCCAAAATACGGTTGAGATGATTCTTTCATCTCTGTATTCTATGTGTTGATTGGCTCATTGATTAGTATTTTTTTTCTATGGGATTCATTAGATATGATACTCCATTCCCATTAAAATATACTCTGCTTTTTGGAATCGGAAACAGAGCTAAACAATGAACTAATCGTATTATTTTATAAGTTAACAAATTGAGTTCAAGTGTGCTCATTATGACCAGATATATCTCACAACTCTATGAATATTGGCAAAAGTATTTAAAAACTAACCGCTAAAATGATTTTCATATAGACAATAAAATTCAAACCTCACACATTCCTATAATAATATTACATATATGAAATATTCGTAAGGATACATAAACACAGAGACATATATGTATGTATTAGCTGTGCCGTGTGAATGGAGCATGATCTTGATCTACCCACAAGTCAAGCACGACATGTTCCTGCCAATTAAGGAGACTTTCTTATTTAGTGTTTGTCAATTTGATTGTGAGTCTTTAATAACGTTCTTGTGGGGATATAGAATCTTAGGCCAACCAGACTTGACCAAAAATGAAATAATGTAATGGTAACAAAGAAAAAAAAAAAGTAAAGACCGCACAAATTTCTTGCTCTTTTCACGCATCAACTTCTTCTAGAGGGTAACTTTAATCATTATATATATTTTTCATTATTAATTGTTCATTTTGTTATTTTATTTTATTTTACAGGTCAGACCATGTTCTCATCACGAGTTAAAATGTATATGATTTTTCACTTTTTCATCTTTGAGTAAATTAAAGACGATTTTATCTCTATTTGTTTATAATAATATTGTATATATGGTAAAAAAAAAAATCCATATTATCATCATTTTTATTTTATATTGATTTTCTCAAATTCTCCGATATATAGCACCTACTCGTGGAGAACATCTAACAATTCAAATGCATTTTAGAGTTTTTTTTTCTCCTACTTGATTGTGATGACAAGTTATTATAAGTCATTATGTTGGAATTGCAATAGTAATGTTGATGCCGTAGTAGCGTCAAAATCGGATTTTCTTCAGCTAGTCAGACTAAATTGGGCTAAGCATATTGAGCTTAGCCGCCCTTCATTTTCTTTAATTTTAATTATTTTCAGGTTCTGTTGTTATTTAGAAATGAAGGAACACTCATTAGTCATTAGTAACATGTTCCTCATTTGTGTGCCCTTTTTTTTTTTCCCTTCTCAATTTCCGTCTCTCTTTTATCATATTCTTTTGCACTTGGAGGGAATACTACAATTTTTAATTTTAAATGTTTCTCGAGGCATCAGCTACATACTTAATTAATTTTTCTCAAATAATAATATTGAACATTCCAGTCCTAATTACATTAATTTAAGCTAACTCATTTAATTTATCTGGACAAGTTTAATTAAATTAGATGAGACATTTTTTCAGGAATGAAAATATCTAGTATTCACGGCAAATTTACTTTGCAACTTTGTCAAACACGCAATTGAATGGACTGTAACATCCCAAATTTTGGATTTTGGGAATTAAGGATTAATTATGGGAAATTTGGCCTTAAGAAATTTTAAAATTTAACATTTGAAATTTAAAGGCATATTTTCCTGAAATTAAGGATAATTAGTTAGGAAATAATTTTTTGCTCAAATATGTTGAAAAACAATGTGTTGTGGCCAAAAGAAATTAATTGGGATTAATATAAGGTACAAGTCGCCAATGAGAGTTGCATATATGGTAAAGGATCTAGGATTAGGCCGTTAGGCCGTGGGTTCGATCCCCTCTGCCGTCGCTGGGACTCCTTTGTAGGATTAAAGCAGATAGTAGAAATGAGAACCGATGGAAAATAATTCATAGATTGAGATCCAAGGATAAGTTGAGAAAAACCAGAGTATATTATTGAGAAGTTGATTTTTATCCAGAGGTTGGCGCCGACAGACGATATTTCCGTAACCGGTAGCAATTACCGAGGATTTTCGGCAGGTAACAGAATGTCCTTAATGAGAGTATAAGGTTAGGAAAACCCGGTATTCTCGAAGAGGAAGAAAAGACCTTCAGAGTGTTATTTCCGGAATTTTAAGATTTTACAAAATTTCACGATCGGAACACCGAACAGGGACTTTATCGGTAGAAAACTTCTTGAAAAAGTTGGTGACATTACCTTGGTGACTAAGGATGATATCATCCTTGAGAGGTGTAAGGCCAAGATCTTGCCACCTCCAAGAAGTGCGATCCGACGGTTAGAATTCAACCAGACGAAGTTCAATGAAATTACCGAAATGCCATCGTCTTTTTCTATAAATAGCCTTCACCTTCTCTTCATTCTTCACAAATCCTAGAGCTTTCTAGAGAGAGATTTTAGAGAGAAGGAGGAGTCTGTGGAAATAGCAAAGTGCCGGGTAAGTTCTTCGATCCCTAGTCTTTAGTTTTAGTGTTTCTTTCGGTAGTTGTTGTAAAAATGCTAGGTTGATCTTTAATCTTCCAGGTATGTTTAGAAATCATGTTCTAGGGGTAATTAAGGTATTAATTTCGAAAATCATTATGGAGTTGGAGATATGTTGAAATTCTGGAAGATTAGGGTCAAGGTAGCGAAGTGTTAGCGAAATTCCGCCGATTAGGGGATCAGGGGCAAAATGGTAATTTGTACCTAAAATACCTGTTATGATATCAAATATTGATAAATGTGATATTATCATTATAGGATATCAGTAATCTTGTTCCGCTGTCATTTTGTTGTCGTTCCGCTGTTTTCCGTCAAAAGTACAGTTTATCGTCAATGTACTAAACGCTCGTCAATGAAGGTACGTTCGCGTACTGTAACACTAACTCTGATATTTACAGTATGTGTATATGTGGTATGTGTGCATGTTGTGGTGTGTTATTTGAATACTTGTTTGGTAAGAAATAACTGTACACCTGCATACACTGGGATGATATATCTGTTTTCACTGGGAGTGGTACTTTTCGCTTGGAACGGTACATTTGCATTCACTGGGAGTGACATGTTTGGAAGTGAACCAATTACTATGTTTATATACCGTATATGTAAATATGAGGTTAACCGTTACCTGGGGTCCGTATGCATGGGACCTCAGCTCTTAACATAGCAGCAGGGTCAGGAGAACCAAGGACGGAGGAGAGGGGAAAGCAACACGCTTAGAGACCCGGCTAGAGATTTCATTTTGACGTTCCGGCGGAAGCCTTCCTTTTGTTATCTACTTCACTTTTGAGCCATGAGGTTACTATACCGCTATTGTATCCAACCAAACTTATGGCATTCTGAAATATAAGTATCAATTACTCTTCCGCTCAAATGATCTACTTTGATGATTTTAAATGATTTTTGATGAAAAAATAATATTCCGCTTTTGAAAATTTGGGATGTTACAAAATGGAACTAAAAAAACTAAGGGGGGGCTGTTGAACTGAATGAAACATATATATATATATATATATATATATATATATATATATATATGTTAATCGTTGCATGCCTTGCGTCTTAGCTTGCTGCCATCATCTATCTTCATACTGATATATATAAATACATACCGTGAGTGCCTCTGTGTGTGTGTGTGTGTGTGTGTGTGTGTGTGTGTCTTCTCGCTGCCTGCTATATATATTAACGTCGTGAAGGAGAAGTCTAAACTAAAGGTTTTCTTGTCATGCAAATGTATATAATCGCTGCCTGTGGAAGAAAAAGAGAGTTAATGCATCATACGTTGCTGAATGTGTGAGTACTTTTCTGCATACATCAATGTTTATATATGTGAGTACTTTTCAATGTTTATATGCACATATTAGGAAGGAAGAAATAGAAAACGTTGAAGCTTCTGCATGGTAGCTCTATTTTTCTTCGCTGAAACATAATTTACAGCGTCTGCTACAGTGAATCCGAAATAGAACAGTGCCAGGTTACTGTAGCAAATGTTACTATTCACATGCAGGATTTTCCCGCTAGGCATCAATTTTTAAGTAAGTCAAAACTATAGTAAACAATCTTATTTGACTCTGAAATTTTATGGACATATAGCACACATCCTAAATGAGCTTTATTTCACCTTAATCGGAGGTCTATAGCTTAAGTTATGATTTTTGAAAAATGAGTCAAAATCTGGGAACATTTATGTGATGTTTTCTGGGTAATGGTCATGTTTTTATAAACTGGGAATGATTGGTATAGAATAAAATTATAATATTTTCCAGAATTAAAGAAGACATGCAAAGCTTTAAATTGATATATAATTTGTAATTTGTAAAGCTCTGTGCAATGAGATATTGATTTTTATAGATGAGCTATGAATTCTAAAAATTTAACAGGACAGTCAGTGAAAATATAAAAGCTGGGAATTATTTGACAAGTTCTGACCTTTGACAATATTTTTACATGAAAGGGGACTTGTCTAGAAACACGTGAGAGTTGACGAAATATTAAAATGATTTTTTGTGTAATTAATTAGAAATAATTGAAGTTACTGGACTTTTAAAGACAATGAAAGATAAAGGTTGAAAGTAACAAGTCTAAGTAACTTAATTAAACCCTAATGGAATAAGGGTTAAAAAGGAAGATAAACATTCATTCTCCTTGGTTCTAAAGATATGATTATGTCCTTAGGGCCGAAAGGAAAAGGAATGAACTTCAGGCAACCCTGATGGTTGGTGAAAGAGAAACTCGAGTAAGTGACTAACGACAGTGATAAACGTTCTTAGGTAGACCTTGACACCCTTTCTGATCCCAACATCTATCAGATAGGAATTTAAGTGCACAAGTTTGAGGTGGGTAACTCTAATCTTGATAGCATGTATGTATGTGTTCATGTATTAGCTCATCACGTTTGATAGATGATTTACATATTATATTTTTCCTAGCTATGGATTGAAGCTGCGTGTCTCATAAGGCTGCGTGTCCTAATAAGGGCTAGGGTCTTTGGTTGTTAACTGCGGTTATGGTGTGACTTGTTTACTTGTAAATGCTTCTATGCTTAACATGTGTTAAACTGTCATTTATGCTTCATATATGTTCTTGAGATTAATTGTTATCCTGGGGTTCATTCATTTGAACTCCAGGCCGTATGAAAGAGACAGGTGATTCGGGTTATAGATGGATACCTATCCTTTTTCATACAGGAATACTTTTACAGAGAATAAAAATTCTCAGACCTTCTTCCTTCAGATCATGATTAGCACAACCTTCCTCTGTTTCCTATAGGAGGCGTAACTGGATTTTTTATGAATTTTATGTGATCATAACCAAATCTTAACCTCACTTAAACATATAACCATGTATGACTCAATGGATCATAACTATTAAATTCCTGATAATATTACTCCCTAATTTGATTCATTAGAAATTTAAAAACTCATACCTTATATTTCTTCCGTTGCAGATTAAAATATTCTTCAAAGAAAGAAATGATTAAACTTCTGAAATATTATTTCTCAAGGAAACAGGATACAAGAGAGTGTGAGGTAAAGAGAGAATTTGAGTGAGAATTCAGCTCGGGGATATGGTACAAAGCAGAGTTACATGGCTTTATATAGACAGTTGGTATTCCAACTGTTTCTAATCCTGACATAAGACTTTTACACATAATGGAATATTTACAAAACATACTAATAATACCTATGACAACCTAAGACAAGCCTATGACTTAAAGTAAAGTAATAACATGCCTAAGACTTAAAGTTGATATAAAGTGGACAAGCCTACAACTTCTCCATAAGATATGCAACACTTTTATAAAGCAACTTTAAACTTTGTGTCTTTTTCTACTTTGTTTTTTACATATTAGATTTCCAACACATTTCATTTCTTTCTTTTCATCATTTCATTTTTGGTTTCTTCTATTTCTCTCTCTGTCAGCAAATCTTCAAAGATTCTTTAGAGGACACTGATATCTACTTCTGGATCTTCCATACCTTGCATTGCTCTTTCTCTGTCTTCATAATACTTACACCTGTGATTTACTTCTTTTGCTAGGAGCTTACAAATTGTATTCTTTGTCTTTTCTGAGTTTTTCATCTTATTGGTCTTCAATCTGTTGTACCACTGTGTGAAAAGTAGTTGATCATGTGATTTATTCCCAAAAGATGCAAGTAGAGTTGTTAAACCGTAATAATATACTCATTTCTTCTCATCTGATCCAATTGTTCTTTTCATTTCTTGAAAGATGATGTTGTAATTCTGGGCTCTAATATTACTTATTTTATTCTGGAATTCTTGCTCCTCTTCTATGTCTTCTTTGATTTCCACATCGGTTTCCACTGTCTTCTTTGTTGTTCCAAGTCTGATTAAACTAATAGGTGGATAAACTTTGTCTAGAGTAATTTCTACAATTGTTGAATAAAACCTTGTATAAACTTTATATTGAGTAACAATCACTGCATAAATCTTTACTGCTTCTCATATGGCTTATGGTAGTTCTATGATCTCCTTCAAGTCATTAGACACATAGATGGCCTGTAACATTCCATATTGGTATAAGATCTTGATTAAATCTAGTGAAGTTCCTGGATGGGCTACAACTTTATTAAAGGCAAAATGGGAGGCATATTTAACATGTGGGCCTGATATTTCCATATTTCCAGTCTTTTTTACAAGGGTTCTAAAGAATTTGAATTTGGAGTAGGTATCAAATGATGGACTTCTAGTAATTATGGGGGCTAAGGATGAAGCTTCTGTTAGTTCTCTATGGGTTTTGATGATAATAAACAATTGTAAAATCAAGATTGAAGTTTTGTCTCAAGAAAGTGAAAACTTGCTGTCTAAGGCAAAACTCGAGTATCAGATTCAAAACTTGAGTATTGGCCTTCTAGAGAAAAGTGCAGTTTCCACTTGGAAACTCGAGTATTGGGCCATACAAAGAGCATCGCAAGTTTTATATCTAGACATACTCGAGTATTAATTTTAAAACTCGAGTATAGGTCAAAGAGACTCTTCAGTATCTTTCAAAAGAAATGAAAACTTCAGTTTCGAAAACTCTAGTTTTTGAATGTAAAAACTCTAGTTTTCTCACTTGGTTCCAAAATTCAAATGTGTTCATTTTTCAAATGGAAACTCGAATATGACATTGAAAACTCGAGTTTCGAGCCTGGCACAGTTGATCAAAAATTTTAGTATACTTATAAACTCCATTTTGGAAAACTACAGTTTTTGAACTGGCTAATGATCTCTCCGAACTTCAAGTTAAGAATGCAAACTCGAGTATGGGTTTGGAAACTCGAGTTTCGAGTCATACAGAGAGCATCGAGGTTTTCCAAAAATTTTAATACTCCAGTTTTAAATGAAAACTCTGGTTTTGATGGTTAAGAGTTCAAAACTCGATTATGGATTGTAAACTCGAGTATTAGTCTAAGTTAAACTGAAGCTCCAAAGCTCATATCGCGACTTTCCTCTCTGGAAGGAGGAAACTCGAGTGTCAATATAGAAACTCGAGTATAGACTTAAGTGCATAGTGATAAACTCGATGCACAAACTCGAGTATGCGTCGCGGTAACTGATAATTCAAATTTCCGAAATCTATGAAAAGCTTGTTGATTGATCTAAATGCTTTCTAATATTTATTATCAACTTCATTAGATATGTTTAATGTGTTTGCTAGTAGATTTCAGCTATTTCAGAGATGATTCAAGCAAATTTTAAGAGTTATCTTCACTAAAACAAAAGAACAGTCAGAGCATGAAATGCAAAGCCACCTAACTTGCTATATTTTTGATCTACCAAGCCCTACACAATGCAAAAAGGATAAAAAGACATTCACCTAATTAAGGCACTGACATTCCAATAGATATAAACGTATAGAAGTCAATCTTTATCCTACAACACAAAGAATAAGCAAAAAAGTAGAGAGAGAAGAGACCAAAGTGCTTCTAACAAATGGACAACTTCACCAACGGTCATATGGATGTTTACAACGGTTATTAAACACACTCTAAGTATAAATAGAGCAGCATTCAAGTCTTCTCAACAACTATTGAGCTAGAAATCGAAAAACATTAAATTTGTTCATCTACTCTTATGCTTTTCTGTACAAAGTATCTTTTGATACTACAGAGTTTCAGTGTTCATATTTATCTGCTCTTTAAGAGAGTTTATTGTTTGTGCTTGATTTATTGTAAACAATCTCAAGTCAAGGTGTAACATTACAAAACAGAAAAGGGAAGTGGACAATTGTATTAGCATGTGCCTTATCGTTATTGTTTATTTCTTATTAGCATTCCTACTCTCCATTATAATTATGGACAACTAATCCACCAACTCTTGTTATTCTGCGCAGACAGCACCTATGCAATTCTCTATCATAATTGATTTATTTAATGGATAATTACTCCATTAATACTCCACTCAGATACTTATGGACAATGACGAGGCATGCACACTTAAATCCACTACACCTTTTAATTATCTATTTTGTTCGGCCATGTGGACAAACAAGATAGCACTCCACTCTATTATTTTTGTTTGTTTATGTTCAGCACTTTCCACTTATATTTATTTAATGGATAATTAATCCATTAACACTCCACTCAGCAAAAAGGAATCCTACGCAGCCGCTACATCTGATCCTTTATCATTTCAAGCAATTTCAACACTCATTCCTCATTCCCAACTTTCGTCTTCCATTTTCCTTACTTCCGTAAACTCATGCCATCAGAAAATAGAAGCAGAGACGGGAAAGGGAGAGTAAGAGCTTGAGTGTTGAAGATCTTGGATATAAAGATCAATATAAGAATAGTAGTTTTGAACAAGGTGAGTTTCCCTCTACTGTATATGCGTGTGTGAATAGCTTGCTGAAAAACTGAATTATTCAGCTGAAGCAGTAATCTTCAAGCAAAGTAAAACCTGACTAAATAATCTTCTCTGACCTTGATATTTTGTGAATATAAAGAAGACTCATAGAGATTTATTTTGATGGGTAGTTTGTAATTTTCTGAGCTTTGTGTAAAAAGTTATGAATTTTACAAACTCACCTAAGATTAAGGAATGAAATATGGACAGTGCTAATATTTTCGAAATTAGGAAAATTCTCTTAGCCATGAATTGACTTGGTGACTTTAATTTATGGAAATAGACTTATCAAGGAGTAAATAAAAATTAAAATCACTTCATTCGGAGTTATACAGATCAAGTTATGAATTTTCCAAATACCCGTGGGAATTAAAGGTCAATTTCTGATAAGTCTTAGAAGAGTCACCTAAGTTGTTAATTATGCTTACCCTTCAAAGAAAAGAAAAGGTTTCTTTGGATAAAATGAAAGGTTAAGAGGTTGAGATGATATTTATTCCTTAGTATATAGTATCTAAATAAATAAGCCGCAATAAGTATTTATCTGTAAGTCATATGGATACTAAAAGACAAGTATTTTGGGGAAGGTCTAAAGGACTAAATCTTAATTATATTATTAAGATTAAATTAATTAATGATCTATTCTCCATATAAATGTTAATTATAGGAAGTAATATTTGCCCAAGCTTGAAGGACAAGCAATTTTGAAAGAAACTTACGGAAGGTGTTTCTGTCGGTAAGATCAACAGGTAGTAACTCTAATCTCACGTTCTTTGTATACCAATATATGTTTATGTATACCATACATGTATGTCCCGCCTGTATGAGGCCAGCACAACTCGTGGCTCGATTGAGCGGAAAAGCCGACCATGGGGCTAACTTCCCGGTGGCTAGACAAAGCTTAGTGCATTCAGTAATTTTTGGTATTAATTTATCAAAAGAAATGAATTTTCTAGTGCTAGAGTATTTTGAAATCATTTAATGAATACTTGTATTACGTGCTGCATATGAAATGTAATATTTGTCGTATGAAATCTGTTTGCTTTATATGTTGTGTGGACTACTCTGTTTTAGTTGATTTACATGTATTGATTATACTAGAAATTGAGATTAATATGTTACTCTGGGATTCATTCATTTGAATCTCAGGACCTTCCAACAATTCAAGACTTGGGCAAACTAGTAATCAAGGTGCAAAAGGAAAGAAGGTAGTTACTGCGTGAACGTAAAGAAGATGGTGAAGCTGATAGGACAGCTTACTTTATTTTATTTCACCCACTATCTATATTTCCTTTGACTTATTTGGATTAAGAATATATTTTAAAATAGTCGTATGTGGCTACTAGGGTGTATATTTATTTAGATACATATGGTTGTGTGAGGTGGACATGATATAAGTGTGTATGTGTGTTGCATACTATTACTACAAGAATGGGTACATTTATTTCAAGTTTAGAAAACGCTACCCTGTTCTGAGTATAGAACAGCAGGGTGTTACAAGGGGTATTGGAGATTGGGGTTATTGATTACAACTTGTAAGGGGGAGGAAGTTCTAGTGAGAAAATTGCTTCAGAGTTACAGAGGGTGTAATCAAGTAACATAGTGTAATACTCAGGGTAATTGAGGACTGGATGTAGGTCAGATTGTTGGACCGAACCAGTATAAACTTTCGTGTCTCATTCTTCTTCCCTGTTCTCTGTTTTACTCTGTTCGTTCGTCATTAAAACAGAACTTACGAAAATTTTAAAAATCCCCAATTCACCCCTCTTGGTGATTTAGCTCCGCTTTCAGCTTCTATTACTTTTCCTTTTTTTTTTCTTTGGGCTTCTTTTTGTTATTGGGATTTTATAATTTCATTCAAAGGGGTTATTTTATAAAGTGTTTCAGTTTGGGCTTGAGTAGTAGGCCCATTAACATTCTATTGGGTAGATGACCCATTTCTAGTTGTTTGGATGGATGATCCAATCTGAGTGAATGACTCAGTTACATGGCTCAATTCTATGTCTGTTTGTACTACTGGTTCAGCCGTACTTCTATTTCTTCTTCCATCTCCTTCCAGCTTTTCTATTCTCTTGAATAGATTTTCCACTTGTTGGATTAAATGTATAATGTTGCTTAAGATACTTTGCACGCTTGTGCTACACTGACTATTTAACATATTCACATTCATTTTCAAAATATTCAACTTTGTTAAAACAATCTGGCACGTGTTACAAGTCTGATTAGATGTCATTTCTGAATTTGCACTTCCTATATTGGATTCCATCTGCTCATAAAATCTGCAATAAGGCTATTTTTTCCAGGCACATATTCAATAATGTAATCATAATATGTCAAACCTCCTTGCCATTTGATAACATTTTATTAGCTATTTTTTCTGTTTTTATTCCTTTATCTAACCAATATTTTACTTGTGTATTATCAGTCCTAATTAAAAATTGTGCATTAACTATAAAAAATACAAATTTTTCCACTACCTTTACTATAGCTAACAATTCTTTCCAATTAGAATGATATTTTCATTGTGCTTCTTTAAATTTTCCACTAGCATATCTAGTTATAATTTCTTCTCCTTTTTCATTTTCATGATACAACGCTGCACCCCAATATTCATCAATGCATCAGTATAAATTATCCATTTTATATCTTTTTGTAATGGTATTGTTAATTTTGGTAAATTTTGACATATTTTCTTTAACTGTTCTGTTATTTTAATAGTTTCATTATTCCATTTTCATTCAGTTTTTTCTCCTACTCATTTAGATATTTTTTATGTTAATTTTGCTAGATTTGCGACATAATTTCTCACTTGGTTTATTAATCCTAAAAATGCCTAAAAATCTTTCTTATTTGTTATTCTATCAAATTCTAATACTTTTTTACTTATATGATCTTGTAATTCTATTCCATTTGTAGTTGTAATTTGTCCTAAAAAAGGTATTTCTTATTTTCTTAATATAGATTTTTTAGGTGATATGTTCAAACATTTTTCTTCAATTAGATCTACAAATTGATTTAGATGTTTTTCATGTTCTCTTTCATCTTTTGAAAATATTAATATATCATCTATATATATTACAACAAAATCTCTTAAAGGTAATAATAATTTAGATACAAATTCTTGAAATTGCTAGGACTATTATGATATCCCATAGGTAATACATTCCATTCATACAATCCTTCAGAAATACTAAAAGAGATACTAAAAGCTGTATATTTTTTACTTTCTTCCTCTAACTTTATCTGAAAAAATCCTGATTTACAATCAAATTTACTAAATCCATCATTAGACCTCAAAGACTTCTCTTTGCTAGGTGGTGGATTAGTATGGGTTTGGTACACCACCTTGACCGGTTTGGAAACTTGCCTCGGGGCTTGAAAAATGTTGAAATGTCTCTTTGAATGAGTCTTGCCATCTCCACAATACCCTGCACCATCATCAGAAATAACACCTTCCTTAAAAGCATTTGGGTAAGTGGAAGACTCAACAAGTTTTTCATCATTTGGTAAAGTAGCACATGGTATGGAACAAGTGTAGTCTAGTGAACTAGCACTAGAACACTTCACATCATTACCATGCAAAGGGGAAAGAGAAGAAGAGGGGTTAGAAGGGGTAGAATTAATCACATGCGCATCAACATGATTCATATGTCCACAGAGACTAACCCACTCTCAACATGATCATCATCAAGCAATTCATTAATAAAATGCACATCAAGCAAAGAATAGTCTTCATGTGGGTGTTTCATTGTTTCATACATATGAAAATGCACAAAGTTATCACCAACAGACATAGTTATAAAACCTTCCTTCATTTTAATCTCAGTGTTAGCAGCTATGTAGCACCGAAACGTTGTTTTTCCAGAATTTTACGTTTCCGAAACGCGAATCTCACTGAAACGTGGGGAAACTTCAAATACGCAAATCTGAGAGTCAAAATGGTCAAATGTTTCTTCCTATTCTTGGGTTCATAATTTTTACTCCGACAAGCTCGAATTCGTACTGAGATGGGTAACGGTTTGAGAAAATTTGATGAATTTGAGCATTTAAATTCTCTACTTCTAATAAATCTTTTAGAAGAGCATTTGAAGATTGGTTATAGATATTGTATGAAAGGAAAGAAATTGGGAGTTTGAACTTTGTTCGATACTTCTCTTTTATGTAATGTATTCTGTGCTTTTATCAAAAAAAGAAAAGAATTGTGTGCGCTTTTGCCATCTTTTCCTCCTTTTTCCTTTGCCCTGGCAATTAATGTGAAGTTGACGAATTTTAGCATTTGAATTACTGTTTTCATATTCTAAAGATCTTCAAGAATGCATTGAAGATGGATTTGTTTTATTATATTTTGTTAATGTGAAATACACTGTTTATATTAAAAATATTATTTAATACTAAGACGTTTCGGAACGTTTCGAAATATTAGTATTTTTGAAGCCACGTTTCGATGGCACATTTCAGCAACGTCTTGAAAACGCCGTATCGGTATCGATGCATCATAGGTTAGCAGTTCTCATGAAAGGCCTACCCAACATCAATGCACTCTCACTCATACTCTCCTTAGCATGTCTAGAACATAGAAATCTGAGGGAATGAGCAAGTAATTAAATTTAACCAACCCATCTTCAAGCACACCAAGTGGATATCTAATAGTTTGATCCACTAATTACAAAATAACACTAGTGGGCTTGAGTATAGTGACCCGTAGGGACTCAAACAGATTTTGGTATCATATTTATTGCAATATCTAGGTCAAGCAATCCCTTAGAAATTGTGAAATTCTCAATTGTGCAAGGTATGGTGAAACTCCCCGGATCTTGACACTTAGCTGATAATTGGGGCTTAAACAATGCACTCACATTAGAAGGAAGTTGGACCATCTCATTAGCCTTGAATCTTCTCTTGTATTTGCATAGGTCCTTAAGATCTTAGCATACTTGGGTTGTTTAACAAGTTCAAGCAAATGTATATTGACTTTAATCTTGCTAAACAATTCATACAAATCATTATCATGCTTTTCACTGGCCTTTTCATGCCTTGAAGATAAGCATAAGAGAAAGGAAGGTCTCTCAAATTTACCTCTCTACCTTTGTGGATAATGGTTCCATAATGCTCATGTTGGCTTCCTTGTTCAGCTCCTTCATTCTTTTGGCTTGTAGAACTTCTAGAAGAAGTCTTCTTCAAGATACTTTTCTCCTTTTGGCTCTCGGATGAAGGAATGACTTTGAATGTAGAGGCTTGCTCTTGTATGCTTTCATCATAGACAAATTCTTCTTCATCCCCTTTTGGATCATCAAGCCCAACTTGCTTGCCACTTCTTAGTTGGATAGCATTTAAACTCTTAGCATTCACCATAACATTAGAAGGCAAGGTTCCGTTCTTGGCATCATTCTCACTTTTTGCATTAGCTAATTGAGAGACAGATTTGAAGATCGTCACGCTTCACTTTCATTTGTTCAATCTTGTCACAAAGCTAGCTCATCAACTTCATCAAAGCCTCATTAGGATTAGGTTCTTGAATGGGTACCTCTGTCGATGTTGATGGACCTACGATAAGAATTCATAGAGGGATTCCCAAATTGTCTTTCAGAATTTAGAGCACCTCTATAGTGGTTGTCCTTCCCTCAATAGCCTCTATTGCCATTGCCTTCCCATCTAGAATTGGAATTGTCCTTCCACCCTCCATTGAAATTGTTTTGATGATACTAGGGCGGCCTTTGATAATTCATAGGAGCCACATCACATTCTTGAGCTTGAGAAGGACAACTCAAAGTGGTGTGCATAGGGCTACCACAAGTTTTACAAGATGTAGGCACCAAGGCTTGAGATATAGGAGGAGGATATGAAGCACCAACATTGGGGACTTGTTGAGCTTGCATAGTCTTTTGGATACAACCCATTTGATCAGTTAGAATGACCAACTTGTTCAAAATCTCATTGATGGACCAAGCTCCAACTGCATAAGCTTCAGCTCCTTCTCTTGTACCAAATTTTTGGTTATTTGCAGCCATCCTTTCAAGTAAATCATAAGCTTCTTGAGATGTCAAATCAGTTAGGGAACCACCAGCTGCAGCATCAACGGTGTCTTTATTGTGAACAAGCAACCCATCATAAAAGTATTCCACCAAGTGTGGTTGAGAAATTTGATGATGTGGGCATTTGTCAAGGAGAGCCAAAAATCGAGTCCAATACTAATACAGATTTTCACCCTTTGCTTGTTGAATGCTATAAATTTCTTTCCTTATCTTAGTTGTTCTTATAGCTGGAAAGAATTTCTCCAAGAAGAATACTTTCTTCATTTGCTCCCACATCAATGTTGCAAAGTGGCAAGGATTTATATAAGCCACTCTTTAGCTTTTCCCTCCACAGAAAAGAAGAAAGTGCAGCTCATGACTTCATCTAAGTCAGCTCCCAAAGGCTTCATGGATGAAAAAACCATGTGAAGAGTCTTTGAATGCCTATGTGGCTTCAGCAGCATTACCATGAAATTTCAGTAAAGCACTTATCGAGTGAGCTTTCAATTCAAAATTAGCATTGAAATTGTAGAAGCCATAAGGATTATAATCAACATTGGAAGAAACTATATCTCTTATGCTCCTATTTCCAGCATCATCCTGCAAGTTAGCAAGCACATGATTATTATTGTGAGGTACTTCATTATTGCCATTATTAGGAACATCATTATCTTGATTTTCATTATGTCCATCCATGTTTTGATCTAGCACAAGATGATTATCAATGAGAGGGTGAAAGAACCCTTCCCTACATTGGCAAGGTCTATACACGGACACCAAGGCAGACATAGGCCAGACAGGCAAATAGGCAATATGCCTTTAAGGGTGCAGGGTTGACTTTTTTGTTTTTACTGCCTTTTTAATGTAATAGTAGGATTAGTAACTGTACTGTTAGAGTGGCCTATAGGAGACTGTGAAAGCTCCTCTATTTTGACTATAAGAGCCATTAGTTGTTTTGGGGAAGGATCATTGAGCTTTTGGTGAGAGTTGTAATAGGAGAGGGATTCAGGGACGACTTGAACCTTTTCATGGCTGTGGGAGTAGAAATACTTTCAACAGATTTTAGGAGAGGGAAGCTATTCTGTTTCACAGAGTGGCCTTCATTCTTGACTGCAAGAGGTCAAACTCTTGACAAATTGTTGTATTTTCAGTGTGTTTTTGCTGTTTGTTAATTAAACCAGTCTTTTTAGACATTATTTTGTGGTTCCTAACAATTTGGTATCAGAGCTACAACATCCTCAGAAGATGGCAGATGAAATCAGAGACTTACGAGAGTCTGTGGCAAGTCTAACAAGGAAGGTAGACGTACTTTCAGGGCTGCAGAAGCAAGTTGCATAACTGACAGAAGGGATGAACTTGATGAAGGAGATGCTCTTGCATATGGACCAAGGTTCAAGCAAGAAGAGTAAGGGGAAGAGAGACACTGACGACACCCATTCAGATACAGAAACAGAAAGTAACGACGAAACAGAGAAGAGAGCGGCCAGGTACCGAAAACTAGAATTACCTGTCTTCGATGGAGAAGACCCAATCAGATGGCTTTGCCGAGTGGAAAAATATTTCCACATCAACCACGTGTTAGGATCGGAGAGACTAGAAGCCGCCGTTGTATGCCTCGAAAGCCGAGCTCTCTATTGGCACCAGTGGAAGGAAGGATGAGGCATGTTGAAAAGCTGGTTGGAGTTCAAACTCAAGTTCTTGGAGCGGTTTCACACTTTCCAGCGAGGGGGCGAATATAAGGAGTTTTTCTCCAATAAGCAAGAGTAATCTGTGCTTGAATATGTAGAGGTTTTCGAAAGGATCTCTTTCCCGTTGAATGAAGCGCCAGAAGAATGTTTGATGGGGGCTTTTCTTGCATGGCTTGAAGCCTAAAATTCAGGCGGAACTTGAAGTGGCCGACACTACCAATCTAGAGGAACCAATCAAAGGCTTTGCGAGTAGACAACAAGAACCAAATCTTGGAGCTGGATAAGGGTGTTTGGACCCTAAGACCCGCTAGCACACTCAGGCCCAAAACGTACCTGACCCTAGAGCTGTCAAAACGGGCCACCTTGGCCCGTTAGGCCCTAGCCCAAAGCCTACAAGGCCAAAAAGCCCGAATATTAAATAGCCCACACAGGCCAAAAATTTATTATGGCCCCAAGGGTTAAGGCCAGCCCGCGGGCCAAAAATTCACAATCATCTTCATCTAAAATTATTTTTTTAGCTGTGTTAATCATTCTTTCTCGGGTTAGCCACTAAGGCTTTTATATTGGGAAGATTACATTTAGGTCCCAAACAACAATAAAAATGAAAACATGGTTCTTGAAAATCTTAAAATTGCATATAAGTCCTCTGAGATTATTTTTGCAATAAATTACAATTATGCTAACAAGTCTAGGTGGGCCCACTAACAAGTCAAGGTGCGGTTTGTAGCTTCAATTTGAACTTCATCATCCATAATAAACAATGGGTGTGGCTTCTCAAACCTCAACATGTGTTCTTCTGCAGATTACACTATTCTAGACAGTGAACAGAGAATACAAAAATAGCGATGAATTAGAGAACAAAAAAGATCCATTTCCATGGCATTGCAAACAAGCACAAGCAAATCCAACTTATACAGAAAAGGGAAAATAATCCACAAGAAATTTTATTTAAGCTTTAATATATCATTAAAAAATGATCATGAATAATGCAATGATAAACACAGTCTATTTCATACATACATATAAATATCTTAAAACAAATTCATAGAATCCTATAGGTACTACCAATACGGCTAACAAATCCAATTTTCAAATATCAATAAAAAAATAGCCTCAAAATGCAATAGCAAAAGTTGAAGTGAAACAAACAAAAGGTAGAGATAAATTAGTAATGGAAAAGAACAAAGAATATTGGATGACACACCCAAGACAACAAGGGCCAAACCAAGTTAACCCATAAATAGGAAAATGAACTTTAATTTTCCCTGTAATAATTTGCACTCCATAAATTGTTTATGGCCCTGTAATATACATCTTCTTGTACTCCATAAACTATCTGGTGTTTGATCTCAAGAATTTGAGTGGCCCTTAATATTTGAATGCAAGGTCATACAAAGAAGGATTACAAGCATTGTAATTTTAGCCCAATGGCCTTATAGCCTAACCTCATTTCGTTAGTGTCTACCCCCTCTAATTAAAAATATTGTGAATTTTGTATCCTTCAGAAAGCGAGTGGGAAGTTAAACATAGTACCATCCGTATCAGGCAATGCTATATACATAAACATCTAAGGAAAATTTTTATTATTGTTGTATAATATGCTATGTTCCCTAGCAAAGAGTGCAGAAAATGAACTAAAGTAACTATTTTTTCCCCTAACCAAAACGAATAAAGTGATATTTGCTTAAACATTCCCAAAGGGATCCCTCCTGCTACAATCTGTTGTCTCAAGAGCTAAGTTCTTGGCAATCTCAGTCTGAAATTCAATCAAATTTGACCAAAGAGAATAGGTAATAAACAAAAGAGAAGGAAGAGAGGAAACCAACAGTGCCTGTAGCCAACACGATAGCCAGAACCATGAAGAGAGAGTATCCCAAGTACACAGATGTAGATACAGGGCCACTCAAATTCTTGAGATCATTGAACATGGCTTTTACTAACAAGCATTTGATGAATTAAGGGGAAATGAATAAAAGAATGCAAATGAAGAATTTACATGTTGGAGAACTAATGAGAATAATATTTTGATATATTGTTATCAAGGACCAAAACAAAAGTTAGACAAAGAATCAACACTACTTGGATTGCATATTCAAATGACTATTGGAGTTAATGAAATGAACATATGCTCTCCATTAGCTAAAACGAAGACTACACGTGAAACATGACAGGGCCTAGATCTAGAGTCTCCCCTTTCTCAAGAAAACCAGATAGGCCTTCCATTATTCACCAAGGCAGAACAATATAAGTACCAACAGCAGCAAGGAATCAGCAGTCCGGTTACATGGTATGCTTTACTCAAAAAAACTTATGCTAGTCGAATTCAATCTCTAAAGCCGTACTTTGGATGGAAAGCAAACAAAACTAAGGAGAGGACATAGTAGCATCCTGCATTTGGTTTGACTACATCCACTTCAGGAGAATGGGAATTAGCAGGTGAAATATGACGAAGCTGAACTCATAGGAAGAAATAGCAACATTAACGAATAAACCAGAGTTTTCTAGCCATCAAGACATGCCGAAACAAGGAAGAAAAAACAAATCCAACGATCTTAGCACCCACAACAGCAATGGACAGCAACTAGACGAGGGAGCACCAATGAAGTGGACGAGATAGAAGATTGAACCAGAGAGAAGTCTCCGAAAACTACTCCCTCTACCTAAATGGTTTGAAATCAACAGCAATGAAGAAAGAGACAAAACCAGGAGAGAATCCATACAAGGCTAAAGAGCTGAATTGCTCAGATCTTGAAAAGGCAAAAGTCAAAAGCCTTAAAAAACGAAACAAATTAAGACCACCCAATCAAAAACAAAGCTCAGAAGAGAAATCAAATAACCAATTCCGATTCGAAAATATAACAACACAAGCAACAACTTACAAGATGAACAGGAGCTCGTATGTGCTTGACTAGAGCAGAAGTACACTGATTCTCCCTGGGCTCGTGCTTGCCGTGGCTCCGTATGAGACCGTTCTTGCATTCTTGGTCTTTCAATTCCAGAGAGAGCAAACAGAGGCAAATTCCACGGGTTGATTAGGGGCCACGGGCTGGCCCAATTCTAACCCCATAAGATTGGGGTTATTTTGGGTCAAGGCAAAAAATAACCCCATCTTATGGGGGCTAAAAATAAAGGGGGTTATGAAGGGGGTTAAATGGGATGGCCCATAGGGTCCAACCCATTTTTGACAGCTCTACCTGGCCCAACACAATTACTCCAGGGTGATCCAAGTCTCGGAACCCACCTGAGTAGTTGCAACAACACCTCATCACTCTCACGTTACCAAACCTGATCCGAAAGCTCAAGAAAACACCACAACGAGTTCTTCGACCGCGATCTCAACAACTCGCAAACCAAAGTGGGGTCACCGGTTACCAGACTCAGAGATGGCACACCGGCAGGAGATGGGGCTATGTTTTATGTGTGGCGAGCAATACAGTCCTACGCATACGTGCCGAGACAAACACCTCCAGGTATTCATATTCGATGTTGACGTTGAGAACAGGGACAAGAACGCCGGCGAACGCTGGCGAAACAGGGGAGGGAAGGGAGGAATTTTCTGAAGCTGACAAGGACTCTACCCGAATTTCACCTTGCGGACAAGGTGAAGCTTTTAGGGGAGGGTAATGAAAGAACCCTTCCCTACATTGGCAAGGTCTATACACGGACACCAAGGCAGACATAGGCCAGACAGGCAAATAGGCAATATGACTTTAAGGGTGCAGGGTTGACTTTTTTGTTTTTACTGCCTTTTTAATGTAATAGTAGGATTAGTAGCTATACTGTTAGAGTGGCCCATAGGAGACTGTGAAAGCTCCTCTGTTTTGACTATAAGAGCCGTTAGTTGTTTTGGGGAAGGATCATTGAGCTTTTGGTGAGAGTTGTAATAGGAGGGGGATTCAGGGACGACCTGAACCTTTTTGTGGCTGTGGGAGTACTTTCGACAGATTTTAGGAGAGGGAAGCTATTTTGTTTCACAGAGTGGCCTTCGTTCTTGGCTACAAGAGGTCAAACTCTTGACAAATTGTTGTATTTTCAGTGTGTTTCTGTTGTTTGTTAATTAAACCAGTCTTTTTAGACACTATTTTGTGGTTCCTAACAGAGGGCAATCAGTGAAATCAACAAAGAAATCACCACTATCAATAGCAATTTCCAGGTTCTCACATAGCAAAATGACAGCAAAATCTGGTTCAAAAACCGAGCAATTTCACAGACAAATTTCCTTTTAGATAACACCAAGAAAAATGCAGCAAGGTGTTCAAGCTTAATGCAATCACAAGTAATGATCTATGAAAGCAAACAATTTCCAGCAAATTTTTTTCAGCACTGATCCAAATCGCAGAAGGCTCAATGTATGCGTAGCAAATTTTTTTTTCAAACAGCCATTATCTTGCACCAACACAAAATGCTTTTTGACAGCCAATATACACAAATTTAGGGTGCTGAGCTAGCAAAAGATCAATTTCAGTAGGAATATGAGAGCTACACAACAGCAAGGCGTGCAATAAGAACCCACCAAACACAAATTAGATTTACTTCCTTTCATAGTGTAAAATACGCAATCAACACATCAGGAGAAGAATTGGTGTATCTGACACAGTAAAACACAGCAAATTGGGATAGCAAGGAATATAGGAATTTTCAGTTACCGAACCAAAATTTCAGCGAAGAGAATGCAGCCAAAGTTTTTTTTGTACAAATAGAAATGCACAATTTCCAGCAGCAAGTGAATACACTTTTAGTCTTTCAACACCAAATTCCTTGCTATAAGTGAAATCTAGGTATCAATCAACAACCACAGAAGACTAGTACTAATGACAACACAGTTCATATGCATCAGACTTTTATAGTTCAAGACCAATGATTCAGCAACCCAAGAAAACTAACAGAATTACAAAATGTAATCAAAGAATGAAATTCCAAGAATCATGCTTAATAAGTATCACTTTGCAACTCAAGTGATTTGAAATGTGCCAGTTAAACCAGAAGGTAGAACTAATGAGATTAATTTTTCTCAAGAGTGAGGACTGACAGAGAAGAAGATTAACTGCAGAAGAATGGTGAAATGCAGCAATCAGATTTAGGGGCAAACATATGTATTCAAATTTATGAGCTCACAACTGACAATAAACGAAACCACGCACTTATAACTCAGGTCACAGGTTTCAAATATAAACCAGCAAGAAAAGTGAAATTCAAATTAGATTTAAGTCAACTTGCTGCATAATAGCAGGAAAAAAATCAGAACCAATAATGACAAAATGAAAATCAACAGGTCAAGCAAAAAAATTTCAAAGAAACAAAGCTTATACACTCACTTTTATAGTTTCAGTTCAGTTCCAAAAAAAAATGACAATCCAGATTCTTCAACCAGTAACATCAAAAGTTGATTTTGGACTGCCAGCTACTTTTACGCAGAAAATTCCATACAAATGATAGCAAAATTCCACTTAACAGCAGTTAACTTCAGCACATGTGACAACAATGTTCCCAAAAAACAAAGAATAACAGCTCTTCCAATGATTAAGGATCAGTTTTCAGTTTTTTCCCCTTTGCTGTAGCAGTAATTTCATAACCTCAGTGACAGGCGTGTAACAGCAACAACTATTGAGAAGTAAGTCTCCACACACAATCAACAATCCAAATTTCAGTAAATAAAGCTCACAACAGCAAAATTTGCACAAATAAAATGAAGCTCCCCGGCAATGGTGCCAACTTGAAGAGCCATGTCGTGGGGCTATCAAATAAAATTAAGCTAAATGCACTATTGGGAAACTAACCTAGGTAGATCTCAACTAAAGCCTATATATAATTGCTAAGTAATCTAGTATAAATAACAAATTAACCAAAGAGTATGACTATGGGATATGAGTTTCATCTATCTGATTAAACTAAAGAGCTACTTGTTTATGAATTTTCCAATGTATGAGGTGAGTAAATGAGTGTGAATGCAAAAGATGAATGTCCTAAGTGACTGAATTCACTAACCATCCTTGTCCAATTTTAATTTTGAGTTCTTCTCTGAACTAAGCCGGGAAAAGGAGATACCACTGGAGGCGGGGGCTCCAAAGAGGCGACACAATTTGTCTTTGGTAGTAAGGGAGAGGGTGAGGGTGAGGGAAACACTGGGGAAAGTGAGCGAGCACAAGGAATAGCAAGAAACCTTATTAATCAATACTCCTAACTTCTCGATATATTCTAAACTTAGACTCAATTGATCAATTAGGAATATCTTGAAGTACTTAGCTCATGTTAGATTCATAAGAGATCCTCTCTATCTCCAATTAATTCCTAGAAACCTAGCAAACAATTGATTTCAAGAGAATAAAGAAAAGCAATTAAATAACAAAAGAGTGCTATAGTCCAATCACGAACCAGAAGTACAATCTAACACAAGTATCATCACCCAGACTACATCAGTCGATCATAATTCTCAGCCATATAAGCAAATCATAACATCTAGCAACCTAAAATTATAATCTGCATATACAGAGAATAGAAGATGAAATTAAGGTACAAAGAACTCCCCTAGTTGCTCAAGGACTCAGGTTAACTTCGTCGTCGTCGTCGGATAAATCGCCCTCCCCTGAGATCCTCTCACCATAGCTGCCAAATTTGCTGACAGAGTTCGCCATTGCCGCCCCCCCCCCCCCCCCCCCCCTTTTTTTCGTTTTCCCCGTTGTCATCATTTTGCCCTCTTAGGCTAGAGTTTTATGTTGTACACTCTTACAGAGATTATTTTATTTGATTTTGGTTTTAAAACACGAAGCCATCAATCTCCTTCACAATCAGTTTCATCCCAACCGATCTTATTGCTCTCTGATTTTTTTTTCTTCATAGTAAATACGGGTGCTCTAATGCAATATACGATAAGAGCACCGTTTAGGCAATTCACATGCTATTTTGCAAAAGCTGTTATGTTATTGAGTGTTTGCTTATACTCTCTTTAGTCTTTATTATAAGACATCAACTATCAATATTTTTTTTATCTTTATTATAAGGCATAAACTTACTTTAAATAACTTATTTATTAATTTTTTCTCATTATGCCCTCATTTTTAACTAAATCATTTAAAGTTACATTATTAAAGTAGGGGTGAAGTTGAAAACATTTATTAATTTTAGACCTAATTAATGAGTTAACTTTCATTCCTTGGTTTGTGAGAAAAAGTAGTTGATGTCTTATAATAAAGACCTAAAGGAGTATCTCTTATTCGATCTCTAGTTGGGCAAACAAAACGTGTCATGGTAGCATTTGAGTTATACTTTTATGTTTTAATCGTTATAAAATATTTGAATTTCTTATGAGTTAAAATTGATGATTTTATAAAGGCAGCAGAACATGTTCTTCCCTTATGAATGACTTTTATTTTATTTTATTTTATTTTTATATAAGGAAAGTTTAGGTGGGTTCAGCACCAGTCCTCCACCAAAGTCAGGACACAGCCTAAGACTTTTTGAACACTTATAAAGGACTTACGAATTCACCTACCAAAGGAGCTCTCACAACGGCAAAGGAAATCGAACTCTCGTCCTTTTAAAACCTGAACTCGTTCCTTACCATCTGTACCAACTCTCATTGACTATAAATAACTTTTACTTGATGTGTCTAAATGCATGTTTGGTATAGTTGCAGAAGTGGAAAGGAAAAAAAAAAACAACAACAACAAATAGTAGTGAGAAAAGTCCAATAGGAAAAATAGGTGTTTTTGAGATAACTTTTGAGGTGGTGAGCTTCTCCAAAAAAAAAAAAAAGTGACTTTTTCAATAAGTCACTTTTTTCCAACTTCTTTAGGAAAGATTATCTCATAAACAATGTACTATTAAATATATATTTTGTATGCATTCTACTTTATCCATTATAAAATATTTAATTAAGTAGTTTAGAGTTTTGTAATTTTTTAATAATAATTTGATTTTTTTTATCAAATTTAAATTTGATTTTTCATATTCAATTATCACAATATATATAATTAATATATATATATATATAGTAAGATTAATGTCATTTTCCATCTCAAATAATCATCTAAACAAGAGTCCATCTAGAAAAAAGTCATTTCTCTCACCGCTATTCCAAACACAAATCACATATACAATCTGACTTTTATCCTATCTTCTATTCGTAAAAGCCCATCATCTTAAACTCACTTTTATCATCACTATCCCAAACATATCGTTTATGGTCTTCTTAATTGATTGATGAAGCATGCACTTTCAGTGTGCCTTCTCCATCTGCTGCAATACTTGATTAGTTGTGAATATATTTTGTCATCAAATGGAGGAATGGTCTCAATATGATGCGGTTACAAGTTTTTTCTGTTTTCTTATGAAAATCACGATTTTGCTATTTGTGATTAGAGGTGAGCAAATGAAGACCGAAACCGAAAACTGAACCGAACCGAAGCTTATTCGGTTTTTTTTTGGTTTGGTTTTCGGTTTCAGTTCGGTTTGTAAAATATGTTTATTTCGGTTTTCGGTGTTCGGTGCGGTTTTTTTAAAATTAATTCAGTTAAAACCGAATAACCAAATAAGAATTTTTTATTTTTTATTTTTGTAAAAGCTGCAAGCCCTCACCCTCAACCCATTTGCTCACCCATCACTGAACCATAAGCCCAATCACCCCAAACCCTATTTTACAAAACTCTCACGCCTACACACTCCTCATTGGCACTTGGCAGACGCAGTCACTCCTCACTCTCACGCCTGAACTTCGCACTCCTCAGTCCTCACTTCCTCAGTTCCTCAGACCCTCCCACTCACGGCTCACTGTCAACTCTCCGCTTCGCTTCTTTGCCATCACAGATCGTTTGTCAGCCTCACAGATCCGGTGGTCGAGATCGTTCGGCGTTCGCCGTCTCTCCTTTTGGTGGTCAGCTCCCACAGATCCAGTTCTTATTAAGCCAGCCTCGTCTGGGAATATTTGGTTTCTTCATGAAATTGAGATTAAAAGCACTCACTTGTATGGTTTTGCGCATCTTTTTCCTTCTCCTTTTGGCTTAATTAATTTGAATTGAGTATAGTATGTGGGTTAGAACTTTGATACCTTGTGATTTATGCATCGATAAGATGTCTTAATTGAACTCAGCGACCTATTTTTGCTGAGAATCTTTCTGCATGATGGGTCAGTACTTCAGAAATGAATGTAAATCTGGGGTTATTATGCAAATGTGAATGGGCCTAGTAAATTTTATTGTTTCTTCAAACCCTCATTAACTTTTTTCAGTAGTCAGTGCCGTGTTTATAAAACATAATCATTGCAAGTCTAATCTTTGAATTTTTTTATTTGAAAGCAGACTCGCACGTTCATCTCTTGTTCCAGTTTGTAAGAAATTTCATTTATTTTCTCTAGTTTTGTATGTCACTTTTGTTGATAAAATCATGTAGAATTGGTCATTTTCTGAAGTTTCTTGGACTTCTTCCTTTATTTCCTTTATTCATCACTTCGGTTGCAAACAGATATGCTGCCAAAATATGTTTTTTTATTGCAAACAATTGGGAAAAAAAAACCAAAAAAGCCCAATGTAAAGCCCAAATTAAGCCCAAAACCGAAATAATTTGTAAACCGAACCAAAATATCTCGGTTTTTTTGGTTTTTCGATTTCGATTCGGTTGTAAATATGTGTGTATTTCAGTTTTTACCGAAAAACGAATAAAAACCGAATGCTCACCCCTATTTACTGATTATTTTTTCATACTAAATGTAATGTTGGACGTAGCTGCACGTACAATTTCATGGTCTCATTAATGTTGGTACTTTTTATTACCATAGTCCTATGTGCTGTTTTTCAAATCTCGAAAAAGTTATTAGCATCCCAATTCCCTTTTTAGTCCAATGTTTCTTGGTGGGTGGTGGGGGGTTCAATCTAAATAGAAATTGGAAGTAGTTCATATAAATGTGATTACTGTAATATAATTGTGGTCTATATTAATTTTGGATAATTAAAAATGCGGAATAATTTCATGATACTTTTTGCATTGAATAGGAACCATCAACAGTAGGCCAAGTTGTGAAACTGGTACTAATGTTAAAATCAGTAGCAAGTACCACAACAACAATACCAACAGTAGCAGCTGCCTACACCTCAAAGACAAGTTGTTAGGAGATTTCAAATTCCATGATGATAAAGTGCTATCCGTGCTTCCAGGACAACCACTCAAGAAGGAAAATGATGGATGCCTAAGTTGTTTTTGGCCATTTTTATAAATATAAATGGCCATATTTGTAGAAAAAATCATAGTGAGGTCTCAAGATATGAAAATAATCACAAAACAATTCCTAGAGACTTTTTTGTAATTAGTTGTGAAAAACTACTGAATTCTGTTCACAAAAAAGTCTCTAAGTAAAAATGGATTTTCATGTTGTCAAAATGACTATTATTAGTTGTTAAAATGTCTCTCTCAAAATATCGTTGTGAAAATGGCTTTTAATGTTATCAACATGGCTTTACATGTTGTCAAAAATTCTCTAAATATGTGTAGAATTTTAGAAGCCTGGAAAATTTTTGGCAACTTGTAAAGCAATTTTGACTATATTAAAAGTCATTATAACAATCAGATTTTAATAAGGACATTTCAACAACTAATAAAACCGTTTTACGTATAGATGTTTTTGTGAACGAAATTCAATAGCTTATTTACAACTAATTACAAAAAAGTCCCTAGAGACCTTTTTATGATTATTCCGTACCTTTGGGTATTGACATGATGCACAAGCCAATGTACATGATCTTTTTGTATAGGAATTTTTTTTTTGTTACAAAAAAGTTTTGGAATGGTTCGACACCAGTCCCCTATCAAAGCCAGGGCATGGCCCCGGGTTCTATGAGCACTTATTGGGGACTTACGAGATCGTCAACCAAAGGAGTCCCAGCGACAGCAGACGCGATCGAACCCACGACCCAAGGGCCTAGTCTTGGACTCCTTACTATCTATACCAACTCTCATTGGCTTTTTTGTACAGGAAATGGGTATTGAAAATTTGATATATTTTGTGATCAGGGAAGCTCATCTTGGTGTTATAAATCTGGGCTAAATATTGGCCCAATTTCAATTTTAGGTTTGGGGTAGCAATTGAACCATTTTACTCCTTTTTCTATTAGTATTTAATTATCAAATAAACTCTAAAAATTAATCCTTAATATTTTATAAAGATTTTCTACCTTAAATAGCTTCTTCATCTCGTAAAATAATTTTTGTTAAATTTTCAGCTTAAAAATTAACCTCTAACTATTTTTCTTTCAATTTTTAGGAAAATAGGCACTTAATTCCTTGAGATTAATAACTTTAAAATTATTTAGGCCATTTTTTAGAACTAAATCTCGTTATAATCCTTCTAAATTCCTAAATAATATTTCATAATGTTTCCTCAATTGGTCAATTTTTATCGACCTTGACAAAAAGATAATTGTGATGACAGTGGTCCAAACGAGCCTTGGAACCAAGGGGAACAAGAGGGCTGTGAGATGACAAAGTGTTATGGAAAGCGAATGGTGTAGAATTGACGTGGAAAGTGAGCGATAGGTGTTTAGAATGTCAACAATATACTTCTCATTAATAAGAAGAGTAAAAATACTCTTCCACCTTGTGTTTTATCTTAATTACGTGAATATCCCCGATATTTTGAAAATATATACTTAAGTTTAAATTATCAACTCCGTCGCAGATTTTTATTTTATAATTAAAATTTATATTAGAATAAATATACATATTAATTTACCCTTCATCATTACTAATTATCTAATCTTGACTAAAAAAATTTAAGTAATTTAAGAGTTTTCTCTTTCTCTGTATTCATTTTTTTTACTTTTGCAAATAGCTATATCTGCTTTAAATTGAAATAAACACTTAATTAATTTAATTAATGCAAACATAGAACACTCAATTAAAATATGATTAATTTCTTTAGTAGATGCATACTTAAATAAACATGCTTATAAATGTTTGTGCAAACAATTCATTTAAAAAATTAAAATTAAAAATTAATATAAGTTATATAATACATTATTAATAGGCATAAGTATATTTTTAGTATTTTAAGTTTGCATGAGGTATTACTTTAGTCCCTTAAATTTATAAAATATACTACTTCTAGTTCTTAAAAAGTAACATTACCAACATTACTAATGAAAAATACTAAGTAAGTAAAATTAAGGAGTGACAGTGCAATACAATATTGATGAAGCAAATTTAAACTCCAGTGCTAACTCATATATACTCTACCCAATAAAAAGGGAAAATTGATTACAGGGCCCAAGGAAGAAAAATAATTACAAAAAAGGCCCAAGAAACATTCACATGCCAGAAAAGGCCGGGCCTTTTCTGGCATTTTTTCAAAAAAAAGTGTACGGACATAGTTGCTAATTGCTACAGATATAGTTGTTAATTGCTACAGATGTAGTTGTTAATTAGACTGATTTAGTTGTTAATGGGGACTGATATAGTTGTTAAACGCTACTGATGTAGTTGCTAACGTTTTTTAAAAAAATACCAGAAAAGGCCCTAGGACCTTTTTTCTGGCATGTGAATGTTTCTTAGGCCTTTTTTGTAATTATTTTTCTTCCTTGGGCCCTGTAATCAATTTTCCCCAATAAAAATGAATCACGTCAAATACATGTCAGCCAACAAATTTTTATTAATTTCTTGTTTCTTAAAAAATAGAGATGCCTAGCTAGGTTTGGAAATGTCATGTGGTTCTGACACAAAAGGTCTGGAAATGGTCTCAATGATCCCTTCTCACTTTGTTCCACTCCCATTGCTCAATTAGCCAAGGTTATTAAAATCGGACCGGTTATTGAATCGGTCGGGGTATTAGGTTAAGGGTTAGTGGGTCAAACCAGAGCTAAGCCGGGGTCAAACCGGTGAGAGGTGAAAATTTTAGGGTAATTAATATAAAATAATAAAAATGTTAAAAAAGATGACAGAATGCATATTTTATACAAAAGGGAGATTTAAATTTCAAAGAAGAATGTTGTACAAAACATATTTTGAAGCTACTGCTTGACAAGACTTATCACCTCCAAAGTCAATTTAGTGGGCCCAATGCTTCTCCCGAAGTTAGTTTTCTTATGATTCATTTATTACTAAAATGATTTTAAAATTTACAATAACTAATAAAATATAAAGAAAATACGAAGAGGAGGGACTCATGTAGATACATGATTTGACCAAAACAAAAGATGTCAGATGCGTGTTTATTAAATAAAAATGGAGGGATAGTTTTGTGGAAATAATAATTGCAGAAATATAGGACAATGTGGGGAGACTGGACAGTCAGGCAGAGTATGCGTGTCCTTGAAGCTGAGCCCATCTTCATTCTTCATCCTTTCTTCATATCAGAAAAAGAGACAGAGCAGAGAGCGAGAAAGAGTAAGACCTTGGAAGAGAAAGCAAATCATCAGTAAGAGTGAACACATACTAGAATCTTCGACGATACGATGGAGAAAGAAAAATCTGATCTTCGACGAGGACCACCAATCCCTCCGCCAAACTAGATCAAGATAAGAGACATCGGCCTAAATCCTCGCACAAAACCCAGATCGTGATCTGGGTCGACTGTTCTTCCTCTCCATCTTCCACTTTTTTTAAAAAAAAATATTGGCTGATGACCCCAGTTCCTATGGTTTCCCGGACCGGATTCATGGCCGGTTCACCGGTTTCTGGTCTGAACCGGCCGGTCCGGTCCGGGTTTAATTACCATGCAATTAGCTACTTCGAGAGCCATAAGTTAATTCAACTTCGTAACTAATGACCCATTTCATTATAAGTAATGTAATATTCACTCTTTGTTAAACACAAATTTGAATTTTCTGTAAGAGAGAAACTTCAAGAAGCGACCAGGGATTCTAATGAAAGGTGCCTCAATGCCCAGTTGGTGGCTTGGTGCCTAAGACATCAGAGACATTTGTTTTTGGCTTGACTAACAGTGGTACTACTCATTTTTCTCATTTCCCACTTAAAGCATTTTCACAAACACATTATCTGCAATTTTGCATGTTTGATATAGCTTTTAGGAGGGGCAATCAGGCTTATTTACTATTTCAATCAGATTTATAGTTTTTTTTTTGTTTGGATGAAAAATTTTCCAAATCGGGCTTATGGAGTAAAAGCTCCTTATTTGAAAAGCTAGCTTTCCTAGCTCATAGAGTAAAAGTTCCTTATTTAAACCTGAATTATGGAGTAAAAACTACTTATGCAACCATTAATCTAAACATAAATTATATTTTACAATTTGATTTTTTCTCAATTTGATTGTTACTCAATCTGACTTTTTCATAAGTCATTTTTTCCACCGGTATCTCAAATAAGCCCAATGGACTTATTATTATTATTGTTGTTTCCTTCGTTCTCAGTTGATTTAACTAGCATTTATAACATAACTTATTAGTTTCTTTACGCATAAATGGGTACAATTTTTACTGTGTACCCATTCAATCTTTACTGCCTAAATGGTAAAGAAGAAGCATTGATCTATGCCCCATTCAATTCAAGACTCCAATTACAAAACACTAGATATTTTTATTGTTTAAAAAACAAAAAATTAATGAAAATTTGTTACATAACACTTAGATTAAATTATTTGCCATGATTCATTTTTATCAGGTAGAGTATATATAAGTTGGCATTGTTGTTTAAGTTTGCTTTGTCAGCATCACATTGTCACCCCTTAATTTTGTTTCACATTGTCACCCCTTAATTTTGTTTCACATTGTCACCCCTTAATTTTGTTTGTCAACATTTTTCATTAGTAATATATTAACCGTGTTAACTCTTAAAAACTAAAAGTACACTTTATAAATTTAAGGGGCTAAATTAATACCTTATATAAACTTAAAGTGCCAAAAATATACTTTAGTCTCGTTAAGAAGATATGGGGAATAAAAATGTCTTTCACATATGTTTCAAATCATGGCATCATGGCAAAAAAGAAAAAGAAAAATGTTTTTAGTCATTTAAAAGTTCAGGTAAAAAAAGTCATTTAAAAGAATACAAAATAAATAAATATCACTAAATATGATAAAAATTTAAATTTAACATTTTATAATATATTGGAAATTTTGAACATATATATATTAGAATTATCTTTTGATTGTATAAAAATTTATTTTTAGGAAAATATAAATGTTTATTCAATTGTTGAAAGAGGGGTATTTTGGTCAAAAAAATGTTTAATAGTTAAATTTAACGGTTAAATAATGATTAGATGGATATAAATGGAATCTTAAATATATAATAGAAATTTCTGTAACATGCATATTAATTTCAAAGGAGTTTTATATAAGTTTTCATAGTGAAGGGAAGATTTGTGTAATTTAGATAAAATTTATGGGTAGTCAATATGTTTTACTCTTATAAAAATTATCAGAAGTCACATTTTCTATACCATCCCTACTAGAATCAATTTAGAAGGGATAAAAAATGCATTTTGCACTAGTGCCTCCCAAAATATTTATGGAATATATAGAACTAAAAATTGAAAAGGTAACAGACTTTTTTCAACCCCGCTAACCACCAAAAAATTCAGAGGATTTGTTACATGATGAAATAAAGATAAGTACTGTGACTAATTAGTATGGATAGCAACAAAAAAGATCAAATTGATATATATATATATATATATATATATATTTATATATTTATTTATTTATTTATTTATTTGAGTGTGGTACCAGGCACAACCGCATGAGCATTAAATTAAAGTATGGTGCATAATAAGGAACTTGCTCCCCTTTTACCAAATCCTCGGTTCGAGTGTAAGAATAGAGAAAATGGTATTAAAAGCTCTCTCCTCACAACTGTAACTCTGTAAGCCTGACTTAGGATGAATTCGAATTAATTGGAATTGAAGGTTCTGATCAACACAGATAGGCAACAAAAAAAGATTATTATGTATATAATGTGAATAATTATTATGAATAACAACAAAAAAGGTCAAATTGAGATATTTAATTTTTATTGTTTGGTTTGGACTGTGGTGCAAGGCACAAGCATCAAATTATGGTGCATAATAGAAATTAATTTTGTTTGAGAATTTATTGTTGGAGTGTTGCGCAAGCCACGAGCATAAGTTTTATCAGAGGAAAGCTCCTTTTGGATGTTTTCTCTATCTTCCTCTCTTTATAAATTGTATGGTTTTCTACGGCTTTTTACTTTGGTTTCCTTAATTATTGGAAAGAAGAAAAGTATGTGATCCCCATACAACTGTTAAAGTTAATGATACATTCGTTTTATTTTCCCCTCATCTTCAAGACAAAGTTGCCAGTTTCTGCTCAAGTGGCAAGAAATAAGAGAGTTGGGTTTATTTTGGTGCATGGTCTCTGGAGCCACTTCTCCCTCATATTATTGGTTCAGCTCAGGATAATAATTATTCTTTTAGGGGTCAACAAATATTGCATCATTTGGTAAGGGGATGTCTCATAACGATAAGATTGTGAATTTAAATTTCACTAATGTGAGTGCTCTGTAATTACTCTTTGAGCTTGAGGCCTAAACGTGACTTACTTGTACTTTTTTTAAAAAAAAAAAAAAAAAGAAAAGAAGCAGTTTTGACTTAAATTTTTTAGAAGGCGATTTTGGGGCAAAATTATTTTGGATGTGTCAAAAAAGAAAGTAATTTTTCCCCGCAATTAAGTTTGACGGTTATTTGATCAAATATATTAAGTTGACAATCTACACATCATTTTTGTTAATATGTAAATTTTTTTTTTGAAAGTTTATGTGTCCTACACATAATTTTTTTCAAAAGTTAGATTTAAAAATTTCAGAGTAAATTTACTTTTTAACAAAAATGACATGGAGGACATGTAAATTACAAAAATCAAAATCACATTCAGGCTAATAAATTCATCTTTATTTTTTCTCTAAGAAAAAGAAGCTCGTTATACTTTTTGATAGTATTCTTAGAGGAATACAGTAATCTTTTATTCATGTTTCAATTCACTCACTTATCATAGTTTTGGTTTAAAATTCAAAGCGCGATCCTTTAAATAATATCAGGTGAAAAAATAAGTCCTTGATATAATAATAGCATATGATTATTTGCATCCATACTAACCATCATGAATCTTCCGCCGTGAGGATAGATCACAATAACTGTAAAATCTGCATGAATTCAACCATGGCCTTTTATTTATTTATTATTTATATAATGAAAATATGAATTGACTAAATCTTAAAAACTAAAATTAAATACAAATTGATCAGCCCAACGTGATTTATGAAATCGTAAAGTTAATCTTGATCTTTTTTTTTTTTTACTCGTAATATTTAAAGAGGGAAATTTTCAATTAAATATTTTTAAAACAATTAAAATAAAATTAGGCCGACATGGGCTTTCTTTTTCTTATAGAAAAAGTCCCTTTTTTTTAAAAAAAAAATAAAGTTGTTTTTCATTAATTTATACGTTTGAATAAGAGTTTTATAAAAATCAAAAATAACATAAAAAGCCAAAATTCTCCTTTTTTTTTTTTTTTTTTTTCTAAAGCTACTATTTGTAGCTTAAAAAAAAAAGCCAATGCAAAAGATGAAAGAGAATAAATTAGCAAATGACTGTTTATTTTTTATTGATTTGTTTTAACACTAATTACCGTTGATTTATAATAAAATGACAAACAATATCCATAGACATTTTTATGTGCCTGTTTCAATAATTTTATTGATAAAAAAATACTTTTCTAATTTAACATCAAAACAATTTTTTTATTTAAAAGTACTTTTAAAATGATATAACTAAATGTAAAAGAATTTTAATTTCTAATCAAAATACTTTTTAAAAGAGGAATCCTAAAACAATCATTTTTTAAAAAGCTCATCCAAATGGACGGTTTTGTTGACTACATAGGGACGTTGCAGTTTTTCAACAACATTTATAACCCTAATGAGGCCTATTGACTTAGTTAAGAATTTATAAAAAGCATATGCCTAAATATAAATTTTAGTATTTGAGCTGGTTTTAAATAAGGTTCTCCTTGTATATATATTGTGCTCTATTCTATGATTACAATTTTTTTTTTTTTTTTTAAGAAATCAGGATCCAGTTGAAAAGTCACCACGTCAATAACCTAGAATCGGCCAATCTTGTGCTTACACGCTAACACAATCTGAATTGTTCTAGAACTCTCTTGTTTTTTTGGACTAAATCCTTTTCCGCAACTCGTAATTTTATTTAGATAATTAAAAAACTCATAATTGTCATAAAATTGAAGAAATTCTAGAGAGAAGTCAGAGGAAATTCTAGAGAGATGAAATGGATTCTCATTCAAGTGTAATGAATAGTTACAAGAGACCTCTATTTATAGAAGGATGCAAATAGTAGATTACTATGCGTATATACCATGTCATCCTGTATTTGGAGATTATAGGTCAATGGACATCCACATAATAAGAATATTCATAACACTCCCCCTTGGATGTCCATTTATGAATGTGTCTCGTTAAAAACTTTAACTAGGAAAAACCCAGTGGGATAAAAACCTAGCCAAAGAAAAGAGTACAACATTCATTGATACACTGTTGAGTTTTGCCTCATTAAAAACCTTTCTAGGAAAACCCAGTGGGACAAAACCTAGATAAGGGAAAAAGAGTACAGCGTGTATCGTCTCCCCCTCTTGATTACATCAGACTTGCTCCCCCTGATGACCACATTGCTTCATTGTCTTTCTATCATCAAGTATTCATTGTATACCTGCAAGATCTAAATCTTTCAAGTAAAATCATAAATATACATGTGCATATTTATTCAGATAATAATATCACATGCACGATAAATGCTTTATGCTACATATGAATTCACTTAATTAATTATTCTCGAGAATTTGATGCTCCTAGCATCTTGAGTCCTTCAGGGACTTATTCTAGCGCCTTATGTTCTTCAGGAACATGTGCTTCTGGCACACACTAATATAGTATGACTCATGATCCTCATTATCATCATTACAACATATGCTATCTTATAAACATAAATATCATCAATGTCGACTTTATTTTTCGGTCCCATCGGATTTCATTCATAATTTATTGAGATCTCATTATATTCACATATATTAGGTACTTGGGTCTCTTTTTAGACCACAATACACTCTTCTTGTAATATCTCTTCTGGAGATAACATCTCTTCAGGAGATGGCTCTTCTGGAGCTTTTCTTACTTATCCTCGACTTGATCATCTATATTTTATTGCTCCTTTTCTCTTTTGAGGATTTTTATCTTTTAAAAGCCAATGGACCTGCAACGCTTCAGGCATGCTTTATAACAATTCATATACGAGCATTTGCAGTTGGGATATGTAACTTTGTCACTTTCTTTAGGTCAGTAAATGCTTCTGGCATTCGATTAACTAAACTCTGAAATTGAATTATCATATTGAACTTTTAGTGCACAATTCCTTGTACGATGATCAATATGAGCCAATGATAATTCATTCTAGTAAATCTTTACCCAATCTGCTTATTTTTCTCCCCCTCATCAAATCATCAATTTTCTTTGTATATCCATCTATGTGCATTGAAGTAGATTAATAATCATTGCACATTTAAAACATTTTAAGATGGAATTATTCTGGCTCCTGACCAAAAGCCAAATTTTACGGGGAGAATTCTGTTGACTTATATAATTGCTGCAAATATACACAACATATAAATTTTGTTCTCATAATCATTGATCTATCCATTCATGGATACTTTAATACATTATTTCTGGATCATTCAATCTGGAAATTGCGCGCATAATATATTGCAAACTTCTGGTTGCAAACATCACTGCAAACTTTGCAGATTTATAATCTCATATGTAAACTTTCAATTTGATATATTTCCAGAGATCCATTTCCAATAATTATTTCTATCTGAGAACAAGCAGCACATAATATATGACTCGGATGATCAAACAAGTCATGCCAACTTTCCATATGATTTATCATCAAATCTAATATTCATTTTAGGGGAATCAACATAGAAACATTTACAAAGAATTATCACATAAATATTCACACTTGATATATATATCATTCTCCCCCTCAAGTGTGAGACCTTAAAAATTAATTCATGGAATTTCCATACAATATTCCATGATAATAGCATATATGATAATTAATGCATTATCAATGCATAATTTTGTTACTTCTGGTAACAAAATTTCCATTTTCCAGAATCAACAAACAAATATATATTAAATACAAAATCATCAGGTGTATAATTGCAGATTCACGAGCGCAATACTGTGTAATCACAGGCGCATCACTGTGGAATCACAGGCGCAACAACTCAGATTGTCGTATGCATATAAAGTCAAAAAGATTCCAGGCTCGTGCTTTATAGGGAGCAGATCTGCAGAGATTTAACAGGACTACGCAAATCTGCAGAGATTCAATAGGATTTAATTCGACTATAAATAAAGGAATGCAAACGAACATGCCTCACAAACACACAAGCATCTGATAATACCAACTACCAGATACTCACACATATTTCTCTAAATTCTATTACCATGGCAGGACCAAGCAGTTTTATCCCAATTTCTGATACATCTGAAACAGCATTACTTGATGCTTTGTTGTATGATGATCAGCCCAACATGTCATTTACTTCTTTGTTATCTCCTAATCCCTTTGAAATGTTTATTCCTCCTTCTACTATTCCTCCTTCTGCTTCAAATGTACCTACTTCTCCCCCAAGAACAAGTGTTCTTCCACAATCTACAAGGATTGAAGGTACAACTGAAACAAGTTCATCAAGGAGGCCTGTTAAGAGGTGTAGAACTATGGCAGAACTAATGGAGTCTACCAATCCAGTTCAGCCAATAGTGTCGGCAGTTAATCAACCAGCATTCACAAGCCAGCAAACAATCATCAGCCTGCCAGCAACAACCAGTCAGACAGCAACAATCAGCCAACAAACAACCATTAGCCAGCCAATAATAATTAGCCAACCAACAACCACTAGCCAGCCATCAACTACAAGTCAATTAGCAACAACTAGCTTATTAGAATGTAGTTGTTGTCATGTTTTACGAGAGATCATACATACCAACGAACTCCAGTACCATAAACTTGAAGTTCACGGAAGAAGAACAGGTATGATTACCCATGCTGTTTTATTTGAAAAAGTACAGGATAAATCTTATAATACTGACAGGCTTCCAATGTTTGATTTCACAAATAAAAATTTTGAAGAAATCAAACAATTTCTGACACAGTATTGTATAGATTTACAAGCATCAGGATATATCTTGATGCGTGATCCTGTATTAGCCTATCATGAGGTTCTCTGTGTTGGTTCGGAATGGGCTATAAATCCAAATGACCTCCATGGAAGTTCATTTCAAACCAATATTGAACACTCATTAGGCAAAGGAAAACAACCTGCAGTAAGTATACCCTATGATACTTCATCCCTTAACCAGGGTGAATTATATAGGTTATCTATGGAGCAACGAGAAAGAATAAAGAAAACAACGCTCCATGATTTAAGAAATTATTTTCACTTAACCCTTGATGAAGCGAGTAAACAATTAAATATGTCTACTCACACCATACAAAAAATCTATCAAAAAGGAGGGTTAACCGAGTGGCCACATAAGAAGCTCAAGAAACTTATGACGCAAATCTCGATATTACGAAGAGCTTTGCCTCATCTGGATCCCATCTCAAGAGAAGCAAAAGAAGAAGACATTAAATATCTTCAGAATGAGATGATTAAAGTTTGTAATGATGTTGAGCCACTCGCAATTAAACTTTGTTGAAATAATATTTCCTTTTGCTTAATTATTTTGTTTATGACTATGCTTTTCTCGTATTTATAAAAATTGTTATAATCATAGAAATCACATAACAACCATAATAATATATTTACTTCATTCACTTCTGGGAATGAAGTTGGATAAAAATTCATGATCCATAACTCACTGATTTGTTTGATCATGGCAAGAAATTAATCCACAATATTTCTTGACTTTACCACAATATTGCTACGGCAATAGCAAATTGAATATATTTATTTACAATCAACCATGATCATACAATCCCTTGTCTCATAATTTAAGGGAGTATTAAATGCCAAATATACAATATTGAAGCCTTTATACAATTGATGGCATACAAAATTTATGGATCAAGCCTTATTTCATAATGTCTCTTGGATTCAGGCTAACTTGCCTCTTGGCTTCTAGCCAATTTATGCCTCATATCTCCATGGCATTTTAATCTCATAATATATATGGCCTTTTAACAGTTTATCTTCAGGATAAATAAAATATAAGCATAATAAAATAAATAGATGGAACCCACTAATATGTATATATTAGTGTGGTTGCCATAAATAATAAAAGGGAAGGGGGATTTATATAAAGCAGTAAATAAATAAATAAAAATAAAATAAATGACTGAAAATAAACGTGCTAAATAAATAAAAAGAAGATGAAATAGGAATGGGAGTAAACTCACAGCGAGACCTATCTCATTCAAAGGTAAGAAAGAAGATGCATATGCAAATGTAAATATATAAAGCAATAAATAAATAAATAAAATAAAATAAATGACTGGAAATAAACATGCTAAATAAATAAAAAGAAGATGAGATAGGAATGGTAGTAAACTCACAGCGAGACCTATCTCATCCAAAGATAAGAAAGAGGATGCATATGCACATGTAAATATATATATAATATATAGAAGGCAGTAAATAAAATTTAAATAAATGGAGTCCACTATATCAGTGTTACCACCATGAAAAATAAAGCAGTAAATAATAAAATAAATGGTGCCCACTATACTAGTGTTGCTACCATGAAAAAATAAATAAAGCAGTAAAGAATTAAAAGTAAATTAAATAAATGGAGTCCACTAATATATACATACTAGTGTTTCACCATGAAAAATAAATAAAGCAGTAAAGAATTAATAAATAAATGGAGCCCACTAATATTTAGTGTTGCAACCATGAAAAATAAATAAAGCAGTAAAGAATTAATAAATAAATGGAGCCCACTAATATATAGTGTTGCAACCATGAAAAATAAATAAAGCAATAAAGAATTAATAAATAAATGGAGCCCATTAATATATATTAGTGTTGCCGCCATGAAAAATAAATAAATGTTAGGAACAATAAAATTAAATGTTAGTAACATAAAAATAAATAAGTAAAAAAAAAAAATGTTAGTTGCATTAAAAATAAATGCACAAAAGTAAATGTTAGTAACAATAATAAAATCTCAAAATAAAACAATTAAAAGGGAAAATTAAATCTAGACTTCCAATATGGAGTCAAATTAATAACAATAAAATAAACTAGAAATAATAATATATTAAGGATTAAGGCAAATCATATATAAGAATTGAATAATATAAATTTATTTGCTCCATCATAATTCGCGTGTTCCAAGATGTCTTAAAGAAATTAAAATTAATGCTATTTGTTGTCTTCTAAAAGGACAAGGTTTACTACTTTCATTTGATCAACTTCATTTCTTTTCTTTGGCCGTGAATGTATATCACCTCATTGCATTATAATAAAGGTCATGTGGGGTAAGAGATCATATAATAATACACAAAACTATGTGTCCCATCCGCCACTTTCTTGGTTTTTTATTTTTTTTTATATGTTCATCCGTGACTTCATGTTCCTCCCTTTTTTTTAATGGATGATTATAAAAATCTTATCTAGTACAACAAGGGGATGTGGTATGCCACTATAATTTAAAGGTATTAGATAGGTACGTGGGACCTTTTAAATAATTAATAAACAACCTGCATCATAACCTGGAAATAATGGAATCTGGAGGCGAAGAATGAAAGAAAACAAACCGACAATGATCCCAGGGCCCAAGATGTCAGGCAATAACTCGGTCTGCGTGCAGAAAGACCCATTATTATCTTCTGTGTCACTTTCTCTAAAAAAAAAAATCTTCATCCTATGCAATCACAGGCAGCAACGTCCTTGAGAAAAATCCGGTGACCAGAGGCAACGGTTGCGGTTGCCGTCTTAGTCGGAAAATCCACCATGGATTCCGACCCAGTGGCATGCAAGACAGCGGAGAATGGTCGGAGGAGCTTGGACGTGAGGACGAACAGGAACAGCCTCTGAACGTCGTCAAGATTGAGAAGAGACTCTCCGGTGAGGGATCCAGCAGTGGTGGGCTTCTGAAGGTCGAACGTTCTTTCAAGGAAAATAGGTGGTGATCCATGCAGAAACCTTGCTTCGTTCCCAAGATCTGAACACTGTCAATGGTTGTCTTAGTCTTGAGGAAATTCGCCACCACTTGCGATGACAGAAGGTTGTCTCCAAGGATGGAGGAGACAAAGGTAACCAGATGGAGTAAAGAGATGAAGAAAACAACTTATCATTCACTGCCCAATTTATCTCATATGAGAGAGGAAGGGACAAAGAAAGAATCAGCCATGAATAAGGAAGAACTGGAGTTTCAGATTTGAAGGAGATTGAGGACGAAAAAAAATAAAAGCTATCAGCTATCGTGCTGATAACGTGTCATAAAATTGAAGAAATTCTAGAGAGAAGTCAGAGGAAATTCTAGAGAGATGAAATGGATTCTCATTCAAGTGTAATGAATAGTTACAAGAGACCTCTATTTATAGAAGGATGCAAATAGTAGATTACTATGCGTATATACCATGTCATCCTGTATTTGGAGATTATAGGTCAATGGACATCCACATAATAAGAATATTCATAACAATAATTTTATTGGGGAGCTAGTTATAAATTTTCCGGTTCAAGGATTTTTCGGTTCATATTTCTCCACCAGCATATTCTGTGGTTCCTCCTCCAAGATCTCCATCTCTCAATCTCGTCTTCCGCCGCCTCAACCCCATACCCTAACCATGCCTCGCCGTAGCTCCAGTGGTAACTTGTTTACTTCAAATCGATTTACATTTCGTGCTCATCTTCTGGAAACTAATCTATTAGGAATCTATTGGATTAGCTCTTCGATGATATCTAGGGCCTTTTTCCCCCCTTTCAAATTTCACGATTCATTATAGAAGAAAATTGGGATTTTAAGGCTTCTGTGTCGTGCGCTTGAAATGTTTTGTCGATGGACTGTATGCGTTTATGCTTTTTCTGAAACGTTTGTTCCGTCGTTCCCGGAAAATGGGAAATCGTTTACGGTTACAGGGTTTGATTTTTCTTTAATCCATTGACTTTTATATGTTGATGCATATGCTCTTTAATTTCTGGTGATGCGTGTGGTGCTTATTGAGTAAGCAAGATTTATACTTTGACGCTAAAAAGGTTTTTATCCCAACTCTCTGATTTGTGGTTATTATGTTTCAACTATGCGGACTGTGATATAGCAAACGGCAATGTCTCCGTAGAACATTGTTTTTGGTGAAACATTTGAAATGGTTACGGGGTCACCACGCCCTCCACCCCCCCCCCCTCCCCTCCAAAAAAAAAAAGAAAAAAAAAATCATCTAAGCGTCCGCTGCATTCCTGAACTAACTAATCAACAATCACTGAGGAATCATCTAGTTGTGTGATCCATTGTAATATGTATATATCTTTGCAGGAAGATCTTCTCGTCCAGCACCTCGTCCAGCAGCAGCTCGTAGCCCCCCTCCTCAGCCAGGTAAAGAAGAATATGATGCTAGAAATGGGTAAACTGTCCATTTTTTCCGTTTTGGTCCTCCTAGTTAAGCTGTTCACCATGCTCCTAATGCGCCTTCCAAAAAGTTTTAACTATTTTTTCACCACACAGTATACCTTACAAATAATTTTGTCTGGACAAATATTACTCAACCGGAAACTTTAAGAAATAGTTTAATTTTTGTCTAATCTTGGTTGTGTGTTAATGCAGCTCACCGTGCTCCTCCTCCAGCTCCTGCTCAGAGTGGCGGTGGTGGTATGCTTAGTGGCATTGGTTCAACCATTGCTCAGGGTATGTTAGAGAATATGATTACTTCACTCTGATGTATGGGATTGGGCTTGTGAAAATGAATTTCTTTGTGCTTAATGGATGAAAAATTGTTGTAGGCATGGCTTTTGGAACTGGTAGTGCAGTTGCACACAGGGCTGTGGATGCAGTGATGGGTCCTCGTACTATTCAACATGAAACAGTTGCCACTGAGGGTGCTGCTACTGCTCCTGCACCAACTGCAAATAGTCTTGGTAGCGATGCCTGCAGTGTTCACACAAAGGCCTTTCAAGATGTATGCATTTCTTACTTGTTCTAGCCATCTATGCGTTATGACTTGTAAATCAAACATTAACTTGCATTACTGAATAACTCTTCATAAGATGAATTTCTTTCAAATTCGCCAATTCAATTAATGTTTTGAACTTGACTTGCTTTGATATGAACAATAGTATGAAAACATCTTAGGCAGCAGAAAATAATAACTTCTCCTCCTGTCCTTAATGTGGGAACTACTTGTGGAGTTGTATTCAGTCCTAAATGTAAGACTTATCTTCTATATTTGTCAATGTTTTTCAAATTTACCCAATTGATACTTCCTTATCAATAATCAAGTAAGAAAGAGATGAAGTGAATTAAGGAAGATGATAGATAAGTTGTAGAAATTAGGAGAAATTGGGAGAAGAAGAGAGGAAGAAGGCGAAGAACTGAGAAACAGAGGGGTAGGACAGAAACAGAAGAGAGAAGGAGACGAGAGACAGAGAAGGGAAAGAACTGAACTGGAATCCTTATTCCATTAATCAACCATATTCAACAACAGAAACTCCTTAGTCTGAGTCTCCTTTATATAGGATGCTGACTTAGACCAGTGGTATCAACAGAAATAACAGAATAACAGTAATCCTATGGACCAGCTGGAGTATTTGATTTTTAATTCCATAAAATGTGCAAAATCTGTGTGAAAAGCCCTTAGTTTTTAACAGGTCCTTAATATGGGTTGTAAAACATGTTTCAATTGTATGGTCCGTGTGCTTTCCATGCTGTGTATTAATTCAGTGTGATTGCATCAGTATGGCATCATCAATTATATTATTTCTCTGGACTAAACAGATGCTTTAATGGATAACTGGAACAATGTGATTATTTTATCGGTTTCAGAATGCATTTTTAAGTCAAACATGTTTGAAATTCTAATTCATAGTTTCTTTAAGAAAATCGCCTGTAGTTTATTCATTAATGTATGAGTTCCTAGTGATTGGATCATTATGGTATATACAACTCAAGTTTCAGTTGATAGTGTACTGAATAACTGGATCAGTGTGATTATCTCATTGGTTTGAGATGGCAGTTTTTTTTCCAAATATGTTTGAAATTTGACTTTAATGTTTTTTTTAAAAAGAAATAACTGATAGATACTTATCAATTGTTCTATTCCTGCTGTTGCTTAATGATGTGATCGTAATATTTTCTGACATTAGAGATCTTCAATTGTTTTCTTGCAGTGCCTGAACGGTTATGGGAACGACATTAGCAAGTGCCAATTCTACATGGATATGCTAGCAGAGTGCAGGAAGAACTCTGGTGCCTCATTGAGTGCTTGAGCGATTCTTCCTCTGCCCTACCCCCTTCTGCAATATAATCATCTCTGCTATGAATCAGCGTCGGTGTCACTGTCCTAGACTGTCTCTGATGGCTAAGATTATTCCATATGTGGTTGTGGGCTTCATCTAAATAAAGCCGAACTGGATGATTAGACGTTATTTTGCATGAACCATCAGTATTCATTTATTGCTATTATGATCAATGGATTTCGTAATCAGTCTATTTGGTCTGCTTTGTATTTGGATCTGTTGATGGTTGTCATGCTGAATTGGGAAACAAGTTTCTCTGTTTGAACATTATCATCTAAAACTAGAATATTGAAACAATTCTTTTTTTGCTTGTTTTGTTATGACAACTAAAATTTAAATTTGCTTAAAGTAGGGATCGACGTGTACCATCAGTAACCAAATGAAGTTAACTTGCTCAGGTCTTGGGGAGTGCATTAGGATGAGATAGCTTGTTTCTTTTTCCTGTAGCCACTATTGCCTTATTTGAGTCACCCTCACATCTTTGCTTCCCAGCCTCCATGAAGTGAGTATACTGTGTTTGGCTAGTAAAGTGATTTTGAAATTAATGGAGCATTTGAATCCCATTAGGTGCCATGATTTCAACGGATTTTGTTAATCAAATTAGAAATTACGCTGTATGATTCTTGACGGATTGTTACTAAAAAAAAATTCAGTTAAGTGCCTTCCAAGTTTGAAAATCTCAAATTAGAAATTTCATTCCTACTGTAGTAAGAAAACTAGTGGTTTTGATATTTTTCTGAAATTTTACTATTGTTCGGATGTGAGAAACACTAGAACTTGTTACTAGCTTGAGAGAGAAAGGAATGCTGCCAACCACTACGCTCAATAAAGGCCTTGAATATTGCCCTGCACATTTAGCATTTTTTATTGTCCATTTACATTTTTTTACATTAAGAGGCAACACTAACCAAAATTTATTAGTTAGGATCATCTTTATAGTTTCACAATATATCCTTTTACCTCACAACAAAACTATGGGCATCCTCTTCTTGCCCAAGTCCCCTCCATAGCTTGAATTTTGAATTTAACAGATTTAAACACAATTTATATGTCATAACACGTCTTTACCCAGTTTTCACTGAAATTCAGCTTCCTCTCGATCATAATTCTTCATAGCTTCATGGCCATTGGCCAGTTTATATCTTCTACCTTGTTTCCCAGAATGTGCACTGGATCATTCTTTTACACTTGGTCCCCTGTTAAGCTTATTCTTTGAGCTCTGCTTTACTACATGCAATGAAGCTTTTTAGCGCCTTATGTTTTGGGATTCAACTAAAGTGTGAACGCGCGCACACACACACCTTTGTGGTGCAAAGGTAGCTCTACGCTACCTGTCTCATTTCCACAATGTCAATGGCTCACGGTCTTCCATCCATGTTTCCTTTTTTCGGGTACATGAGAGGGCTATAGCTCGAAAAGCATTACATTAGTCAATCTAAAAGGGGATTAAATCCCAAAGACTCATCATCTACTAAGGTCTGCAGGTGGGATAGACGCGAGTCTAGTAATGAAGAACTACATAATCCCTCCTTTACTAGAGAATCCGCAAGACGGGTTTGTTCTCTTGGTATATGTTGTAGCCTGCCATGAGCACATCATTCAACTCTGAATTGGAACAAACCAAGCTACACAGTTTGCTGTCATTTTTGTTCTGCAATAAGTCAATATTGTTTGCATATGACTCGATAATAACTTTCTTAAATCCTAAGGTCCCAACCCTTGAAAGTAGCCTAGTTTTCCACTTCAAAAGCGCTGCAGATTCAAAGAGAAAGCTTAAAACTTGCAGCTCAATGACCACTATAATCTCTAATAACTCTACCACCTCGTCTCGTTATTAGTTGAAGTTACCGTGATGAAGACGATTTAGCGAAAACATCCCTGTCCTGACTGAGTGTGAGACTTTTTCATATTTGCATCAGTTGAAGTGCAAAAATAACTATAAACTTTTATCAAATATACGTCCAACATCATATATTTTTCATAGATGCAAAGTATATAGTATTAGATACACTTTTGATAAAAGTTCATGGGTATTTTTGTAGGTTAACATTTGCATAATAACATATGCTGGTTCCAGAGGCTTAGTGAATTAAGAATCAAATATATCATTATTTCTCCATAGCTATATATTCCAAATGGTAATACCCCAAATGGAGAACCCAATTTTCATCTTTATGTCTTCATAAACCTCTCTTTAAATTGAAGGCAAACCAATCACCTAAGGGAATTGCAAAAAAAATTGAGAGCTGTACCTAGATGAAGCAGCTGATGCCATAATTCCTGTAGAATGTGCATAACATCTTCTAAACCATTATTGCAGTATGTACAAATAGGAGAGGCTGTAGACCATTGGCTCCTCCATGCATCAGTAGGAAGTCTATACTGAGCTATACGTATTATGAGGAGGTGGTTCCATTAGATAATAAGCACTATTAATTGAGAATTCTCCATTAGAAGTAGAAACCCAGGAAAGAATGTCATTTCCAGGTTCAGACATATGAGGAACCATTATGATAAGCCATTGGAACACATGACCAGGCACCAAGGTTGCTAATCTCTGAAAACCCCAAATCTCATAAGTTACCCAGTCCGATTTTAATGTCAGGAAGCAAACAGTAATCACTGAAAAATTTCACTATAACTCCATTTCGAACGTTCCATTTAATCCCCTTTCCAACTACTACTTGCAGCTGTGAGATGAATTTCCAAAGCATAGAATCTCCTGCATGAGAAGTCAGTAAAATATCATCATACCTTAACATGTACTCCCTCCCGGTCCTTTTTATTAGCAACAACTATCCGAGTTCTGCATAATAAACAAGTGGTTATAATTAGAGTAGTTAAAAGCCACTAATGTGATATATATATATATTTCAAATATACCCTTATTTCCGAAGATGATTAAGGACGGCCAGTCTCTTGACTATGACTCATATGGAAATTCCTTTTTGTTTTAAAAAAATATATATATACAAAGCCAAGCAAATAGCTTAAGAAAGTACAAAGCATCTATTAATTAGACAATACTATTGTGGTTCTGAGAGACTTAATCACATTCTGGTTTAAATAACTCTAAATAAGCAAAAGGTTGTGTCCGTAAGATATCAAAATCCTCGTTATTCTCCCGAGTCATTCGAGTTACATAGTCTGCTCATCTTAATCCTTTCATATACACATGAATGATCTCAAAATCGTAATTTGATAGGATAAGAGATTTTGCTTCTTGAATCTTATTTTGCAAAGGACGTACCTTTCCACAATCAATTAAAAGTAAATGCATAGCTTCAAGAATTGACATGTACAAAATTATTAACATAAACCTTCAATTTCGAAGGATTTAAACATAGTCAGTTACTTAAAGATAAGTAGCTTTTAAGAATATCTAGCACTCAATCATTAGTAACTAAAGTAGATTATGAAGACACTATAAAAACTGATACAACTAATAAATCATGTGCAATCAAATTTAGAACTTTGTGCTTAGAAGCATGCACTTTTCACAATGTCAAAAGGTCACATTTTGATTCACAATATTCAATAAAATTGGTTCAAAACTATTTATCTACCCTTGAAAGCTTTTCAATTCCCTTAGACACAGTCTTTGCACTGGCTAAAACTTCATAAATGTAGATCACCAGACAAGGACATTTCAATTTTAACCTCTAGAATTAAAACATTTCCAACATAAACACCACCATCCACTTATTCTAATGCTAACTTAGATTGAGATCAAGATGCTTCATTACAATTAATAAAACTATCATATAATCGATGTAAGATATCCATATTCTTCCAAAATTAATATGGGATCATTTGCCAAAATCTTTACTTAAATGTATCATAACACAGGCACACATATTATAACTTCCGTCAAAATCTACATATCCAATTGCCTTGATCTCTAATCACTCCCTGCAAGTTGTCTGGCCTCTAGCATTATGGGAGTGAAATCCCTTTGTAAGTTCCATGCATTCCATTCTGTTTCTGTTCAGTGTATTTTTTTTTGCTATTGTACCCGGTTCACCAGAGCTTTGCTCTGACTAGTTCGGATTGAGGTTTTGTTAGGCGTATACGCGGGGACCTCTCCCAGGGAAGTTTTTTACATTCACAAGGACTCGAACTCGAGATCCTTGCTTAAGCGGCCCAAGTCCTTTCCACTTGAGCTAACTTCCGTTCTGTTTCTGTTCAGTGTTGATTGGCTCATGTTTGCACTTGCATGATTTCAATGGTTGTGTTTTATGTACCAAAAAAAAAAGTGTGTCTTTTGTTGTTGCTCTTAGTGGATTGGGCCTCTTTGTGATGTTGGGTTTATCTTCTAGTGTATAGAGGCTCAATTTTTTGTATCATTATACTTGGTTTTAATAAATTGTCTTTTTATCTCACACACACAGTATTTCTTTGTAGGTGTTTCTACGAAAAAGATAAATTTATAAAACCTAACCATATAACCCATTTTAAACCTATATAGTAGTATTACGTAATTCGCATTATCTGGTCTTAATAAGTGCTCAAGCCACATTCAACAAACGCAAAATCCATGTTCATCCATACCACATTTCCAAATTGTGGATTGTAAATCAAAATTTCACAAGTATGATAACAATAATAATCATATAATACAAATCTATCATTCGTCAATTATTAAAAATTAATATTTAAATCTTATTTGGAATTTGAAATAAAATTAATTATTGATTCTTTCTTATCATCATCATCATCTGGAACAAGATGTAAAATGAATACATTATTGAATATAATCATCGATATCACTCTTTTGTCATACCTAGCACATAAAAATAAGCATTGTGATATAAGTAAATGGGAAAAAGTGTTTAGCCACTTGATTGAGAGTTTTTTTTTTTTTTTTTTTTTGTTGGCTCTAGGGATTGTGTTATCCTTGTAAAATAAAAGTAAACAGGGGGAAATGGGTTTCTGTTCACGGCACTGCTAGACAGAAAATTTGAACACCTCTCCTAGTAGAATTTTAAACATTCCTTCGTTATGAAAGATTAACTTTTTTCACTAGACTAAATCTTGTTAATTCGCCACATTTTGTGGACACATTGGTTTTGTTTTGTTTTTTTGTTTTTCATAATACTATTGGACACAAAATGTGAACTACTTTTTAAAAAGGGTTTCAAACATTAATTTGACATATTATGAAATATTAACCTCTTCCAGCAGACCAAAACCTATTGGCATATGAGTTACAATTTAAATTATGGGTTTGGAAAAACGAATTATGCTTTTATTTGTGCTCACCTTTTTCCAAACCAACCCATACCGACAAAACCTCTTCTTGCTAATGTCACGAAACGGTTGGTAGGGCCACCTTCTTTTCTCCATCTCATATCCTAATGATAATAAAAAGAAACCATAAACCAAATATTACTGGATATCAAATTAGTATCCATTAAACAAGATCAAGTCTTCGAACTGTATAGATATGGAAAATCATATTCAAATGTTGTACTTCATTGAGTTTAAAATGCTTGAGCCAAACCAAATATTACTGGATATCAAATTAGTTGTATTTAAAATATCTAGTATATGAAGCTCTTCAGGTACCATACTTTGAATTACAGATGACACTGGCAAAATAAATAAATAAATAATTAGAAATATATATATATATATATATATATATATATATATATATATATATATATATATATATAACGCTTTCCACTTGCTTTCGTCTAGGGTTGTGCGATGAGTTGGATGGGAAACCTGATTTTTTTTTTTTAATATTAAATATTTAGGAAAGGGGTTGGGTTTACCCACGATCTAAGGGCAGAGCGAAATCTCTCTTCCTCTTAGGTGATACCAATGTTGGGAAGGATGAGATACCTGATGATTAACCCACAACCTACCCATTTATTTCTTAATGGGCACAGGCTAGACCATGCCCATTAAATTTTAATTAAAGCCTATGACGAATGGGCTACGCTAAACCCGTGTGGGTTTAAATGGGAATGGGCAGCTTGACAATGCATTTTGTTTTTTTAAAATAAAAAACTTAAAATGCAACTGCACTTCTACTATATTATTGCTACTAATTTCTCGATATAAATTACCAAAAAAATATTAATAACAAAGCGTCATTATCCCTATCATTTCTCATTGAAATCACACATGAATTGACGTGCACATAATTATCAACATTAACCTTATTTAATTTGGGAGAATTTAAACACAGCTAATTTCAAGTACATATAAGTGTCTCAGCCATCTTTAAAGATCTTCTAAATATATTTAGCACTCAATCCTCAATAACTAAAATTCTAAAGATATTATAGAAACCGATGCAGCCAACAAATCACATGTAATCAAAATTGGAATTTTTGTGCTTAGAAGCATGCACTTTTACCATCCGAAAATGACATATTTTGATTCACATTCAATAAAAATCGGCTTAAGATATTTATCCACCTCTGGCTCAGACTCCCTAAATACAATCTTTGTATTGGCTAAAACTTCATAATTGTGGATTAATGGTAGACAAGGACATTTAAGTTTCAACCTCTAGAATTAAAGCATTTCCAACGTAAATACTATCATTCACTTATTCTAATGTTGACTTAGACTGAGAGATCCAAATGCTTCATTACAAGTAATAAAGCTATCATGTAAGTAATGTAAGATATTTGTAATTTGTCAAAATTAATACTTAAATGTTTATCACACGCGCACACACACAAACACATGGGGTGGGCACACGCAGCCCCTGCCCAAGGGTTTACCCATAGGCTATCGTGTTCACTACACAAGCCTACCTATTCATATATCTTATTCATTATTAATGTCATTTAAGCCCCCATCACGGGCCGTTCTTGAACCAGCCGAAATAGAGAATTTTTTGTTAGACTTAGGCAGGCTCATCGGGCTGTTGGTGATTTGCTCAGCCCTACTTTTGTCCTTACATCTTGTTGGAAATTAAGCAATGACAATAATTATATTTTGACTTAAGCTTCTTCTTCTTTTTTTTTTTTTTTTTTTTTTTTTTTTTATCTATATAAAAACGAAAATATTAATTCATTTTTATTTAATTTAAAAGAAATATGAATTTAACAATAAGAAAGTATTCATGTAATTTAATAATTTTGTTTTTTTTTTTTCCAAATACGATGGAATGGAAGTTTTGCTTTCTTAACCTCAGTAGCTAATTCAATTTATAATACAAATTTTAGTAAACACTTAAATTAATCTGACGTTTATTTTCTTCGGATTTATGCGCTACATTTCATATCCTCTTTGCCTGGACTAACTTTCTCTTACTGGCCTCTATGGTACTCAGCCAGTTAAGGAATTCACACAAGATTATAAAAATGCCTTTTTCTTAGTGCTCCTTTAATGGAGATTTAAGCATCAGCCTCAATGGAAATGTTTCTTTTCCTTTTAGTTATTTTTTCATATTTAAAAAATTAGCTCATTCTACCGCCATCTAAAACATCACTAAACTAAGAAAATTTTCTCCATCAGTGGAATTTAATTGATTAATCATGAAGGAAAATGATGTCAACCCATACAACATTAACCCTCTTCTTTCACCCATTACTTTTTAGTTTTTTTTACCTCCCTGTCTTTTCTTCCTAAAACCAACTTCAATACAAAACCTCTCTCTCTCTCTCTAATCTCTCCCTCAGTATCTTCTCTCACTGCATTGTCATAACCTACCCTTAAGAAAGCTGATGCACAGTCTCCTCCACGCATCCTTCTCCGGCTCCCTCAAAGCCAGTTTCGCCGCTACCTCTGCCGCATACGGCTCCTGTCACCGATTACAGGCGAGAGTTAGTAGTGCACATAACACAAGTTTCAACCCCCTCCAGAAAAAAAAGCAAGATTACAGGCTGAGAAAGTGAAAACGATGATATGTACATGCACAGACATATAACATTAACAAGCTTTAATTATCCTATTAGATGGTATCAGCTATATGATTATACAACGTCATTATATTCTATTAACAACTAAATTTTTGAATATGCACATACCATGATGAAATTGCGTTGGATGAGTCGATCGAGGAGGTGAAGAAGAATGTCTTTGGTGTACTCAGGGTGGCCTTGGATTCCCATGATGTGATCTCCATACCTAAACATCTCAATTCCTGTTTTCTCAGACCAAGCAATCACCTCCGCCTTTGCTGGCAGCTCTCTTACCTAAATTTATTGGGCCATTAAACTAAATCATTAAGTAAGTAAACACGTAGGGCCTATCACTAACAACTAAATATATCTGAGCCATAGGATGCTACTTCTGTGTGGTGCCCAAGTTTTAATCGTTCAATTTTATTTATTTCCTATTTTGTTAATATAATCCTTTTGGTGATTTTTTTGGATGAGGTGAATTGGTTGTCATCCTATAGTTAAACTTTCTATTAGAGCACTGCACATTGTATTTTATTTTATTTTTTTTTTGCAAATAGTAGAATTTTTCACTTTGGGCCATGGTTGTGTGCTCTCACCCACATTGAGGGGGAGATTTTTCCATATTAAATTCTTGTGTTTACGTCTATTATTTTGTGACCCATTTTATTTTCTACTATAATTGACTCCATACAATCATTTTTTATTAAAAAGATTTACTATCCGCTGGGCTCTTCCTAATGTGTTTCTTCATTCATTCATGATTAACAAATGGGCATTAAGAAAGAGGCAGAAAAGTGTGGGACAAAGGTGACGTACGTGAATGTGTATTTAACTGAGTAGGTAATTGAACCGATTAGAGGTGTCGCTTTTACAGAGAGGGAGGGACACACACCTCGTCGCGATGGCATTCGATTATGGAGAGCCTTGAAGGGAGCTTGAGAGATGATGATAGAGCCAATGATGAAGACGATGAAAACGTCACCGTTCTGACACCGATGTCCCAACCTGTGGGAGATCGAGTTACTTTCCCTCCCAGTGCTCGTCCAAGTATCTGATCAAAACCCAAATTTTCATCAGAAACTTTTTCAACATAAATTCATATTTAACTCTTTCATTCAAGGAAAAGGTGCTGTATACTATCACTTTTTCGCCTCACAAAAACACATATTATGTTACATAAATTCAGGTACATATGTGTACTAATATTCAATACGACACAACATACAGCAAGTATGTGGGTGTGATCAGTTTATCCTGACGTGGTAAACATTATCTTATCAGCCAGAAATGCGTAATTCCACCAAACCCAACACGTGGCAGAGACTTCCACAACAATTTGACACGAAACCATACATGCCATGCTTTTTCTTTTTTCCGTTTTCAGAAACAAACAAGAGTGAAAAACTACCCAACACAAGTAATATCAAATTGATGGAATCTCCTACTTATATACAATCATAATGACATTAAGAGTGAACCCAACTCTTATTGTATCACTCTAGTCCTATTCTTATTGTATCACTCTAGTCCTATTTATAAATCTATTTTGCTTTAAAAGGAGGCAAAACTTTAGCACTAAATATTTAACAATGTTGCATTCTCGAACTCTGGACTCTTTTTTTTTTTTTTTTTTTATAATTAAGGTAGTATAAACTTGCCAATTAAATAAAAATTATTTAAGAGTGAATCCAACTCTTATTGTATCACTCTAGTCCTATTTATAAATCTATTTTGCTAAAAAAATTTTGGTCATATTTATAAGTCCAGTTTCAGGATAATAAATGAGATTCTGACGATTTTTCCCATATTAATTGTACAAATGAAAATATAGAGAAAAGAAAGAGTTGAAAAATACATATTCATAAATGAGGACAAAGTTGAAAATTTATCCTATAATCATTGGACTAACTATATCAAGGTGATTTAGTTAAAATAGACTTATAAATAGAATCAAAGTGGTACAATACATATTGAAAATTATACGGTTCACTTAAATGTGTATGTGAGTGAATGGTTAGTGATTTACTCCCTCCAATTCATAAAGTAAGATCTACTTATCTAAATCTGATTAGATTAAAGAAATTAGTTATGTTAGCTTATATGACATTTTATTTTAAAACACCCTAATTATTTTCTTTAATTCCCTACATCTCTCTTACTTAATTATTGTTAAAAGAGCATCAATAGGGGAAAAAATTACAAAAAAAAAAGGATGACAAATATATGAGAAATAAGTCTAATATTTGAGACCAATGTCAACTCTCCGATTAGTTTCAATATTGAGGACCCGAGGAGTATCATACTTGGCAAACACTATCTGATGGGTTAGAAATGCATAATTTCACCCAACTCAACAAATTTAGCTACACCAAACAAAGAGGAGACATGGATTATGGGGCACCATATCACATGATAAACCTATATTATTATGCAGTAGGGAATCTATCATAGTGACCCCACAACTATCGTGGAAGACACAAAGTTTGAACATCACAAAAAGGTTGAGTAATAAACAATCATCCTCATCTACCAAATAAGGCCTAGCGGTTCTTGTGGCCATAAAAGAGATACTCATAAATTATTAGTGGACATAAAAAAAGAATACAATCCCATCTAAATCTATCTGTTTGTCTTCTAATTTCTTGGATTAATTGAAATCAATTCCCGTTACCAGATTTGGCAAGTGCTGTTAGGCGTAAAGTGGTTCAACCTTATTTATTTTGTTTTCTCTATCTACCTTTTTTTTGAAAAAGAATAAAAGGTTTTTTATATTACTAACCTTATTTATTTTGATTTCTTTATCTACTTTTTTTTTTTTGAAAAAGAATAAAAGGTTTTTTATATTACTACATGCTTTGAGAAGTCTGCAACTTCACATGGAGACTAAAACCATGGGAATAAACAATTAAAGAAGAAATAGCCACGTCATTCATGAATTAACGGCTAAGATAATCCCTCACTACGGAAATAAAGGGGAAGTGGCCGCCAGCTGTGGAAATTTTCGGTTCAGAAACAGCCGAACCACATGCCAAGTGGCTGTCAATTTTAACTTCACATCATGGATCGATTACACGTAATCCTAAGTTATCTCCACTTGCAAACAAAACTCGGCCACTAAAGTGACTGCATTTTCCACATTCCTTCATGTATTATTCCACTCTCGAAGGCAAAAAGCATTTTAAAAAAAAAGTATACACCTCTCTTATTCTCTTTCTCTCTACATATAATATATTGCATAGAGCGTGCTCTTTCTTCTGTCCATTTGAAATAATTTGGAGAAAAAATAATTTATGATGATATTAAACAACTTCATGTGTATATTTGATATTGAATAATTTATGTCGATAGTGCGTACTCCTTATAGTGAGTATAAACTTATAAATTAGAAAAAAAAAAATTGGAGAAAAAAACAAATATAAATGTTTTAAAGTATTCTAATAAGTTATTTTAATATATCCAAAAAACTAAATTTTATTTTATATTTATAATCGGAGGAGTGAGTTTTTAAAATCTTCCTAGGTGTTAAAAGAAAACTTGTATTTTACCTCACTATCAATGTCCTGGCCAAGACACTAATATCGGGTCAACTTGATGGGAATAAGCACCACACACTTTCCATTCTTTTTAATATCTCAGTAAAAAGGATTTCGAGAGAGCTATTCTAATTAAATTTGCTTAAAGTTGATTAGATAATATTATACTCTATAAGAGATAGATGATTGTATAAAAGATTGTAATAGAAATAAATAGATTTTATATATCTTATTCATTATTAATGTCATTTTCTTTCTCAGATCTATCAAAAAAAATTGCAAATAACGCTTCAAAGCTTAAAGTGGATATAAGCATCCTACTACTAAAATCTAATGCATAACTTAAACATCTTCTGTCCAAACGTAAATAAATTATATAAATAAATAATGATTTCAAATATATATAATTTTAAAATTACAATTTGAGCCCTTTTTTATGAATTTAATCTTATCCATGTTAATTACGAAAAAAGAATAGACTTTATTTTGTTCACATATTAAGATATTTACACTGTAAATGCCGACAGAAAGCATCGAATGTCTTAATTCGATCGCAGTTCTGAATCGCACGTGACATGAATAATTTGCTAAGAGCAAAAAAACAAAAAACCAAAGCAAACAATATCGCGTGGATTGATTTAGATTCTTTCAATTTTTGAAGAATTATTCAAAGTTATCATTCTAATCTATGCGGGCACTTCAATGTGTGTTTAGGTGTCCCACAGTCACGTTTAAAAACTTTTGAACCCTTAATTGAGACTTCACTTTCTGACACCATCAGTCATGTTTAAAGTATTATATTCTGATTTAATGATATTAAAGGAAGAATTAATTCATTTGTAAGAAAATAAATAAAGGTCTTTATGTCGACACCATCATATTACGATCTAATGAATCAACTTAGAAAACTGTTAGGGATCCAAATTCTAAAGCATTAGCTATTGCATGAATCTTAATTTAAGTTACGCAGTGACCCTTTAAACTTTGAAGTTATGCATAAATATAAATCGGGTTTGTAAATTTTACATTATGAACCACTAACTTTTTTACCATTTATGTAGGAAAGAGTTCACATAAAATGAATTACATACACTCTTTCTATGTTTATTACCAATTTACCATCAAACTAGAGGCAACCAGTCCATAGAGACCAGCCCCTCTATGATAAAAGTTCAATGCTAAAGATTAATCTTTATCTAATATTGAGGGCAAAAAGTACAGCCTAGTTTGTTGGAAGTTGATACTCTCCTCGTCCTTTTCTTTTATTATTTTTCATCTGTTCTCTCCTCGTCCTTTTATTATTTTTCATCTGTTCATCTAACCAGTTAATTGGGAAGATGAGAAAAAATTTAAAATAATATTTTGATATTTCAAATTGATTTGACAGATACACAATTATAATTATGAGAATTATAATTATGAGGGATGAGAAGAAAAAAATGATAAGAAAAATACAACCATTATGTTCATAAGGGTTGTAAGAAAAGAAATCCCATGATGCATAAAGAATTTAAGATAAGCTATACTATTCACAAGTTTACAAAGCTAAACCTTATTTTATATGATGATGCTACGCACTTTAATATGTATATTAAAATTTAAAATTAACAAACTAATGCAATGCACTTCTAAAAAGACAAGGGTGACTTCAGCAATTTGTTTTAGATCTCACCAACATCATCAATAAAAAATATCAATTTATTCAAAAAAGTCCCATTCACACAGGTTATCAACGGGGAATCGGGGTGGTCTAACAGGGCCGGCCCCCCAGGGCCCAGAGTAAGAAAAATACCTATTTTTCAAAGTACGGCCCGAGAGCACCAGTGTTAGGGCCGGCCCGTAGGGCCCGGAAATTACTATTTCAAATTTTAACTATTTTTGCCTTCACTTTTTTTTTTGAAAAATATAATTAGTAAATTATAATACGAATTATCCAATAAATAAACATAGTCACTAATTCATAATCAAAAGCAAATTATGTTTACAAATAACTCACATAAAACATAAAAAACATATCACTAAGCGACATTAGTACGATGATTATTATTGTCGTCATCTTCGTCACTATAATTGATTTTAACGACATTTGATTGTTTTTCATTTTGAGTAGTAGCCTTTAGCTCATGAGTAAGAATATCATAAAATTATTCTCTCGCATCATGAACACATCTATAATCTTTATTTGCAACAAATAATAAATCAAATCATAAAATTAGAATATAGTTATTATGTATTTGTAGTTAAAAGGATAAATAACTCTATAACGAACACAAAATATATATAAATTCATAAATTTAAAAAGGAAAAAAAAAAGCTACAGTGAAAAGGGTCTGTAGGGCCGGCTCGCGTTTACGCTCGAGGCCGGCTGGCCTTCTAGGGCCAATTTCGTTTATCTCTTCAAATTTTTAAGCCTAACCTTTGAAGGGCCAGGGCCTAAACAGGTTGACCCAACGGGCTCGGCCCGATCTCCCGGTTCTAGTTATCAGCCAAACAAGCTCATTCTTTATACTTAAAATGGAAGGCACCAAAAAAATTTAAAAAAACATATCCACTTCTACATAATTTTTTCAATTTTGTTAAACTATACTAATTCATTTTTCTTTCAGTTTTAGATGTTCTCATACACATAAACAGATCATACAAACAACAACATAAACAGATCACTAAAATTAAAATTAAAAAAAAGTGAACATTCAACATATATAAATTAATTCATTGAAATTAATTCGAGGAAAGTAAATAAATAAACGTACCTGGTGGCCGAAGCAAACTCCGAGAACCTTCTTCCTCATAGAATCCAATTTCTTAAGAAATATCAGTAGCTCTCTCACCCAGGCATCATTCCCATGAGCGTCATTGCAACTTCCGGTGATCACAAATCCGTCATACAGCTCTACGTCCTTGTCCGGCGGGTACTCCCCACGCGCCACCCTGTACACGTCCCATCTCTCCCCCTCTTCCTTCAGCATTCTCACAAACACTCCATAATAACCTCCGTACCTCTTCCTCACATACTCTGATTCCTCCGCGCACATCAACACCGCATATCGTCGCTCCTCCATTGCCGATCGATTCCTCCTCCGATCTCTCTCTCTTCCACTCAGATTCGCAGATCGCAGAGCCGACGGCTCAATTGTCCTCGTCCTCTTCCTCGTCTGCTTCTGTGTGATTCTCTTCCTCTCTCTGAGATTTTAGAGAGAGAGAAAATGGAGGACGATCGAAGGATTTGGGAAGAGAGGGAAAGGAGTAAGAATGGAGATGCAATGTTGGTTGTGTGAGGGAATATCTGGAATTTTGGAGCCTTTAAAGGATTCAAGTTACCAAAAAGGACGCATTTCATCGTCTTTATTACGAAAATGTCCTCCTTTGTTGTTACCTGGTCCAGTTCACCAAGTGGCAAGGGACACCGGCCCCTGATTTTTCTTTCTCTTTCTTTTCTTTTTTCATTTTTTAAAAAGCACTGACCAGCTCATACTTTTAATTCTTTTCACCAAGAACTCAAACTTCTAATCTAATTAAAATTAATAAGGGTCTTGGTGCCTAACCAAAAAAAAAAAAAAACGAGGTTAAATTGTAATAAATATTTTTAAATTTTCAAGTCAAATAGTTTCATGTTCTTCTAATCTATATGTTATTGCTAAAAAATGAATGTAATAAAAAAACATATATATACATAAAAATTGAGAATTTTTTAATTTACCATGTACTCTCTCTGGTCCTTATTATAAGGCACCAACTAACAAGTATTCTTGATCCTTTTTATAAGGCACATGCAAGTTTTCAATGAGCATTTAATATATCTATCCATGTCTACCCATAATTAATAAGGGTAGTATGAGAGAGTAATAATTAATGTGTTATTTGACTTTAGTGTAGTTAATATGGGTAATATTAGAAAACACATGAATTTTATGACAACTTCATTGCTTTTAACTACTTTTATTGGTTTATGTGAATTGGTAGTTGGTGCTTTATAATAAAGACAAGGAATAACTTTGAAAGTAATTGTGTTAAGATAGAGAGAACATAATTGGCTTAGCTAAGTTGGGTGTGACTTAATAATAAGCAATAGGTCAACGTCATAAAGTGGAGATAGTGGGGCTATGAATATAACCGGAATTAGAGGCCAAATTAGAATCATTAATGAATGCGGTCAGAAAAGTAATACAAGTAAATGGTATACCTAATTCCATGGTAATAAATTTACTATTCTGGTCAAGAAGGAAAAACGAAAAATTCAATTTAAGTAGGCATTAACAAGGAAGAACAAATTGTTAGAATTTCGGTTTTAGCTCTAGTACTTTTAAAAGTAACTTTTTTTTTTTTTTTTTAAGGTTTAGTGTTTAATATATAAGCAATTTTTTCCCCAAGATTTAAACAGCGTTTTCTTTTCTAATTTTATTAAATACATATCTTTATATTAATTATCTGTTAATTCTTTCAATTACTCATTTATTACCCATTATTTCTCATATTTTCTACTCATTCTCTCTTTTATATTCTTTTCATACATATGAGCATATTTGAAAAAACACATTACATTTTTAACACATTTATTGTCAACCTTTATTACATAAGTAACGGTCTAATCTCTTAAAAACACAATCATGTCTTCTCCATTTAGGTCCACTCCAAGTGAAAAAATGACCATTTGTTTCTAAATATAATCAATGAGATCAATCCCTTCAAACCAATCACGAAACTATCGACACATTCCCTCATTAACTCTAAACCCCCCCTCCCTTTCCTTTAAGCAAGTACTTATTTCATTCCAATCCCCCGCTAGTAGCTACTGTTCAGTCAATGTAGCATAGCTATAACGTCTAACTTAACCCATAGTTCTCCCCTCACATTTTCATGTGGACTTGCATAAATAGCAGTGAAATACCAAAGTACTTGATTTTCAAACATCAATCAACAATGTAAAAATTGTAAATGTCTCTACACTATATTAACAACCAAGATTGGATCGTCCCACATTAGCCACATACCTCCAACAAAGTCCATAGCTTCTACAATCCATTGATTGACTATTCCTTTCACCCCTACACTCCATATCAGGAACAGTTAGATTATCCTTTTTGGACCCCATTTTTACTCCTTCTTTGATTCTCCCCCCTTTATCTGACCTCTTATGTGATCCTTTGGTAACATTGTCACATCGGTAAGTAGACCATATTCTTTACTTATGCTCACCAATTTCCTTGGTCCTTTATCCCTATACTTTATAAAGTGTTTCCCATTACTATCCTCCACGATAGACCCTCTACCAAAAGAAATCCTATCATGTACTTGTTCTTTCTCCTCATGTAAAACATCATACCTTGAGGATAGTTTGACATTCTCATTACCTAACCTACACTTTCCATATTTACGAAATCTTTGAACAACCCTCCGCAGTCCTACAGCCTCCTTGTCACTATCGGCAATCTCTCCTTCCTCGATCACTTCTGACCCCTCTATGACCACCTTTCCCTCCTTATTATGCTCTTTCTTTCATTACACACATCTTTCTTTTAAGGCCTTGTTTGTTAGGAAGAAGATTGGAGAAGGGAAGGGAAGATTGCAATCTTCCCTTGGTTTTGGGTGTTTGTTATATGAAATTCATCTTATAGTGAGACATCATCTTCCTTCATCCATGAGAAGATTCCTTACTTAATCTTCCCTCACATATTGGATGGAAGATGAAATCTTCTGAAGATTTCATCTTCCATCCAATATGTAAGGGAAGATTAAGTAAGGAATCTTCCCACTGTGAGCAGATTCTTATTAGGTCCCTTTCTTCTCCCTCCTTTCTCACTGTCTCCGACTTCACCTTCTTCCTCTCACCTTCGGCTCTTTTCGTCACCAGCGAAGACTTCCTCCTTCACTATCAGAACCCGCAGACAACCACCACCTGTCGAAACTCACGTGGATTTGATTTGTTTTTTCTAGCTATCGTGGGGACGTAGGATGAAGAAGGAGGGATTTTTTTTTCCTGTAAAGGGTATTTTGGGAATTTCAAGTTTTATATTTTTATTTTAGTTTTTTAAAATTATCATCTTCCATCCCACTTTTCATATCTACCAAACAACTCAACTTTTTAAAGTTCCCTCTTAATCTTCCTTTCCATTCCTTCCCTCCTTTAAGTTCCTTTCCCTCCTTAAATCTTCTCTATAACAAACGGGGCCTAAGTGTTCAAAAAGTCCACAGTTTTAGCATAGAGCATGCAAGCTCTCATACTCCACATGCTTAAGAACTCCATCCACCATATAATGAGGAATTAAAGGCTTAGTGAGATCCAATTCGATGCAAAATCTAGCAAATTTGTTACACTACTACCAGTATGCCTATCCAATTTCAATACCTTCCCTATTAAACTGGCTAAATTATATAGTATTTTCTTGAGAAACAACTTAGCTTCAATTTCAATGAACCTTACCCAATTTGCTATCTTATCAATCCTTTCTTTAATATGATTGAAACCCTATCTCCAACACATGACACCCAAATATTTATTAGAAATTGCCCACGGACCACCTATGAGAGGCCTCTCATAATCTTCCCACTCTTGCAATGATACTGTAAGGAAATCATTTTCTGAATCCCCTAATTTAATCGCCCCCCTTTCTAGCCCAGATTTGGTTTGATTTAGATTCCAAAAAATACAAACTCATTGAACCTCCTAACAGTTTAATAAATAGAGATTTCACAAAAAATTTGCATAGATGTTCCCTTTCCTTATCATTAATAAAAAACTTGGGACACATAGAATTAGAAAGATCAACAGAGATACCTAATTGCAAGTCCAACACCTCTTTGGATCCAACACCGACTTTAGCACCAGCCCCCTTACCTGATGATGCTTCACCACCGTCCTCATCACTGGAAGTAGCAAAGTAGTTATCTCACCACTTCGTCTTAACCAACAACCACTCCTTAAACGACTTCAACTTGCTCCCTTCTTCCTTGTTTTCATTCTTCGTATTGCACATCCATTCCTCAAATCGAGGAGGGTTCAACACCTTCCCTCTAAAAACACAGTCACTGTGCCCAATCTTCCTCTTCCCACATTGAGTAGTCTCTATTTCCTCCATTGCCAGAATGCGGCACTTCAACACACCTTCTGTTTCCATAGTTCTCTCACCTCTCACAGATCCTTATCGCAGAGAGCGAACAATAACCCACTCTTTAATCTTTGTCGCAACTGGGCAACGAAGAGCACAAAAAATGTGTCTCTACGAGCTCATATAAGCTCAAAAGGACCCTAGAGGAGATGCGACTAGAGTTGCACGTTCGGAGTTGCAACACTGTATAGATCTCATTTTTCGCCCCAGCAAAGTTGCAATTCTTGAGTCTGTGTTTTTTCTTTTCTTTTCTTTCTTTCACTTTTTTTATTATGGACATACTAAAGTTCTCTCTCTCTCTCTCTCTCTCTCTCTCTCTCTCTCCATCATTGCAAATCATACAATGCTATTAAACTCACGATCTTAAGAAAACTCATAAAATTTTATAAAACTTTTATCAATTATTAAGTATTAATAGTGTATAATTAAATAATTTAAATATAAAACATGAAAATACTTTGATTTAAATATATTTTAAATCTAAATAATTGAAATTAAATCCATCAATATTAATAATTTATCATACTCAACAAATAATTTTTTTAGGGTTAAGGTGCACATGTGTTTTTTCTCGAGGAGTGGCCAACACTAAGTGATTTTTTTGGTGCAAAAATACTGTTTGACTATTAAGTTTGACTTTTTCGCTAACTGGATGATGAAGTAGCTTTCAAAGATGTAAAAATACACATGTGACTTGACCAAAAGAGCTCTCAACATCAAGTGTTTTTTTGAGGTGTAAAAATACTCATATTGAAGACGGAATATCACCTAAGAGGGATGTGAATTGGGTGATTTCAAAAACTTTTGAGATGAACCCATGAAATTGAAATGACAAAGCAAGAATAGAGAAATAATGAACATATATTATTTATATTCGGTCTAACTCTTGATCTATATCCAGTTTTCAGACTCTCTTAGTATTTCACTATCACTTTTACACGATTGCACACTCTGTAACTTGAGTAATCCTCTTTTTAGGATTCATTAGCCCTTACAAGTTGTAATTAATACACCCATACTTAAGAATCCTCTACCTTGAGATTTTTAATACATTGAAAATATAGTTAGGAATAATAATCAATGTCGATAAGTAGATATGAAATTACAATTAATGATTTTTAATTTTACGAACACGGTGATTTATAGAAGCAAAAAAGACAACTCGAGTTAATCATTAACTAACTCGAGTTGATTCATTTTATGCTCAAGTGAAATGATTGAAACATAAGTTTTGAACTGAGAAAATCATTTCACAAAGGAATGACTTGAGGCTAACAAATATTGACTTGAGTTATTAACTCGAGTCTAAAAGATATGTTACACAAACAGTATCTTCAAAATGTATTTAAAAAATGAGTTCTAACAAAGAACACTTGAGTCTTAAAATGTTAACTCTAACGAGTAACTTAAGTGAATCAATATTAACTTGAGGTTAAGCTTTTGACTGTTGAAAAAGACAATAGAGCTCGAGTCTTAAGATTTGAAAAGATAGATTTAAGTACTCACAAAGATAACTTGAGTTAATGCTTTTTATTTAAAATGTTACACTAAGCCTTAACTCAAGTCAAATAAGATTAACTTGAGTCAGTCAACACTAAAAGATGTTTTGAGTGAGGTTTTAAAACACTTGACTTGAATCTTTTAACCATGACTTGAGTGTGTCTATGACATACACATTAAACACACTTTTTGATTCAAGATTTAATTGAAGCTAAAGGTAATCACTTGAGTTCCATTAAACATACACTTAAGTGACTTAAATCATTAAGTCCATTTCTTTACAATTATTTGTTATCATCAAAATATAGAGAATTAGCACACATGATTTAGCTAAAAAAGACTGTTTGATCATGAGTTTGACCTCTTTTGATGACTAGATGGTGACGTAGCTTTTAAAACAATTGTATGGAAAAAAATGCCCTAGTCGCAAGTTTGAGTTGAGAAGAACTAATATCACCATCCCTATCCCTTTGTTTCTCCTATAACAACACTGTACCTAAAAATCATAACCTGTCTAATGAATATATATTTTTCATTTTCACACCACTTTAGCTGTATGAGTTTCACAGGACTATTTTTGAGGCATCGGCGGGTACGTGTCATTTGCTGTGTACTCGCTCTGGACGATGCTGCGATGGTTCAATTTTAATAGTTTTTTCCACACAGTTGCTTTAAAAGTCACGTCATTGTCCAGTTAGTAAAAAATGTCAAATTAACGGTCAAACGATATTTTTACACCTAAAAAAGCACTTGGTGTTGGTTGTTCTTTTAGCCAAACCACATGTGTATTTATGTACCTTTAAAGGCCACATCATCGTCTAGTCAGCAAAAAAAAGAAAATCAAATTTAAAGGTTAAATAGTATTTTTGCACATAATTTGTAACCACAAAGCCACTGTTGCACCTAAAAAAAAAAACACTTATTGTGGGATACTTCTTGGGAAAAAACACATTAATTTTTGTACCTTAACCTTTTTTTTTAAAAAAAATTCATATATAAAGCCATTGATCATGATCAAATTAAAAACATTAATATGTGTTTAATGACGAATTAACATGATTTTGTAAATTATAAATGTAAAAATGATAAACTCAATGTTTAAACTCATGAGTTTGACCGAGTTTAAAACTATCACGAGTTTAATTAAGAGTAACTTGACACAATTTTATATGATAAAAATATTAAAATGATAAACTCAAAGGGTTAACTCACTAATTTGACAACAATAAACTAATGTTCATCTCTCTTTTGTTTCTCTTTCTCTATATGTTTTTTAAGGATTTGGCTTATATCCTTTTCAGGTTGACGTCCGCTGCATTAAACGCAACCATTTTGCCCCAAAAATCCTCACATCTAATCCTTTTTTGTTAAAAAAAAAAAAGTCAGGCTCTGATAGGTAGTAAAAAGATAATTTAGGATACTGAATAGTACCAAAAAAATTCTTCATGATCTTGAAAAATTATTTTATGATCTTGAAAAAATATTTCAGGGTACCACTGGCTTCAGGATACTGACTGATACTAAAAAAATAATTCATGATTTTAAAAAATTATTTTAGGATATTTAAAAAATAGCTTAAAGTATATTTTTAGTAGCAGTCAGTGGTACCTAAATTATTTTTTCAAGATCCTAAAATAATTTTCTTAAGATCATGTATTATTTTTTTAGTATCAGTCATCCTTTGAGTACCAGTTAGTACCCTAAAATATTTTTTCAAGATCCTAAAATAATTTTTCAAGATTATGAAGAATTTTTTTAATACTATTTAGTATCATAAATTATCTTTTTACTACCTGTCAGAACCTGCTTTTTTTTTTTTTTTTTTTATAAAAAAGGATAAGATGTGAGGATTTTTGGGCCAAAACGGCTGCGTTTAATGCAAGGATTGCAATGGACATTAACCTGAAAAGGATATAAGCCAAATCCGTTTTTTAATGAGAGTCTAACTTATATGAACGGACGGGAATATTAAGAAATATATCCATAAAGCTAAGTAAGAGGTCACATTTTAAATGTGGATATCTGTAATTGGTCTGGATAAAGACAGCGCTGAGCTGACAATAGCCTGCGATAATGACATTTCATCTCATCTTTAATTTTCATTCCTAAAAAAGTTAATATTTTTATAAATGTCACTTAATGACAAAGAGATATGTTTATATTTTCAAAAATTTATATCTGATATTTGAAAAACGTTAATTATATTTGTATAATTGTTCTTAAATTGACATATTTACTTTTTTAAAATAAAATAATTGATTCATAATGAAATGAATTCATATATACAAGTGCGTGTCTGTGTCTATATATATGTGTATGTAGATATGTGTATATATATATATGTATGTGTGTGTATGTATGTGCATGTATTATAAAATGGATCTTATACTAAGAACTGAATGTAGTATATTATATTAGTGTTTCCTCCAATCATTTATACAAGCAATATTTTTTCTCATAGAGCTGATCCTTAATGTAATGAACAAATCCCTTTTGTCTGTAATTTAAAACTAGTCTTTTCATTTTTGTCTCAATTAAATATAAGCCACTCTTTGTCTCTCTTCAATAAATTTACTCATAATTTCTCATATAGGCTCGTTATAAATTAGGGTATAAATGAAAAGAAAAAATATATGTTTTACACATTTATGATTTTTAACTAACATTTTAAACGGCGTGATTTTGATAGTTATTTTTTATAAAAAAAAAAAAAAAGACATGAAGAGTCTAATTATTATGCTCAAGTTTTTTCCAAATGGGAAGGAGAGTTTCATAGAAATTAATGCATATTTGGTTTTAATCACCGACAATTATGTTATTACTTTTGAAGAAGAAACCAATAATACATCCTAAAATTAAATGAGAAAACACCGTCAGTGTGGACTGTGGATTATTGTTTCTTGGACAGTTGCTATATTCGACGCAATATTCTCTCCTACTGTGAACTCTCCTAGGGATTTTCCCCTTACACCTTGGTGGTGGTCGCCTTGAGTGCTGTTCGATTATTCTTTATCTTTCTCTCTTACGGTTCGGCTTTACTCTTTTGTCTCTCGTTAATCTTTTCCCGTTCTCTCAACAACTATATACTCCTTTCATTGTTGTCATTTTCTTTAGCGAGCTTTCACTGTACACTTTTGAGAAGTGGTACAATCAATGAGTACCGATACATATAGTTGCCATTAGGGGATCCTTCAACGTCAGAATTTCAGTATACATGGGAAGATGCAGCTAAGAATCATGATGATCAAAAGGGACTGGCGGGTAGAGTCATTTTAACTGCGAAGATCGGGCTTTGAGCAGTAAGGGGGCATGTGAAAGCAGCATGGAAGGTGAAGGGTGATCTGGATGTTAACAGCATGGGTACAAATAGCTGCACGAATATGTTTTCCTTTACCTTTCCAAATGTGGAAGAAGCGCAGAGGCTTTTGGCTAAAAATCCTTGGGTTGTTCGTCAACATAGCTTGAACTTGCAGAAGAGAAACTTATATAGTGGGGATAATGAGATCCAGATCGACACTTGTAGGTTCTGGATACAGTTGAATAATATTCCACCTGAAGGGAGAATGGTGGAGAACTATCGAATGCTGGCGGAAAAAGTTGGTAGCGTTTTGGTAGCGCAAAAACTAGCAACAAAGAGTTTTGGTAGCGTTCGGGTTGAAGTGGATGTTAATAAACCTTTGGTGCCTGGGTTTAATGTGCCAAGACCACGAAGAATCACTGACAAAAAAGATGAGGAACCTCTGCCGGTCTTGGTGCAAGTTAAGTACGAAAGCTTGACGAAACTGTGTTTCCTTTGTAATCTTGGTCATGAAGGGAGGACGTGTGATCGAGAAGACCCAGATGCTAGTGTGGTATGTGGAAGGAGGAGATACGATGTTAACATGTTTATACTGGGTTGAGTTTTTCTCATCATCATTCGTAATCTCTAAATCATATCTGTATAATCAATATAATATTATTTTTTTTTTCCATGGGCTAATGAGGGAAGAAGATAAAAATGCTCAAAGAGAGGATCTCCTATCGTTTACACCCCCATGAGAACCAAGCAAGCTTCATTGAAAAAGTCTAGCGCTGGCCAGATGGCAGCATTTATAAGGTGGAGCATAGGGAATATGAGAGAAGTAAATGCTTGCATGGGAAAGGCAAGAAGATTGAGAGGGTGTTTGGCAGTTTCCAAAACCTAGGTTTTGGAAAAAGTTTAAAAAACACCTATATTTTTTCTAAAAGAATCCAAAACTTAGGTTTTGGTTCTAAAACCTAGGTTTTTCAAAATCCATTTTTTTTTTCAATTTTCAAACTCTCCTTGTAGAAGTGGGACCCACCATGAAATCCAAAAAACCTCAAAATACCCTCCATTATATCCGTTGAAGCCCAGATTTTCTCTCTCTCCTGACACATTTGTCCTCCACTATTGGGTGTGCGTCGTTCTCCTTCCTCTCCCAGAAGAAGCCAAGCTCGAATGTGTGATTCTCATTGAGCAAGGTCTCGTTTGCTCTCAAGAGAACACGGTTGGCTTGTAGCTTCATCCCTGCCAGAATAGTTTGGTTGAGAAGAGGAAAAAGCAAGGAGGTAGAGGAAGAAGAAAGAGAAGCACAGGTACAAAAAAACCTTTTAAGACTGGACAAAAGAGGTATCGTAAGACCGGACTCGTGACCGGTCTTGTTCCAGGCGGTATTAAAAGTATACTTTTAAGACCGGACTTGAACCGGTCTTACATATACTCTTTTAAGACCGGATGAATGACCGGTCTTAAAAATTTAGACCGAACTTTTGAAATATCCGGTCTTAAAAAGGTTTCAAAATAATAAAAAAAACACACACAAATGAAACAATTGATCCCAAATCACCAGATCTGGCAATATTTTGAATGTCCCTCCATCATCAATGACGGAGAACCAAGAGAAGATTGGAAGCAACACCAGCAAGAAAAACAAAAGAGATGAATACAAAGTCTAGAAAATAAGAAAATATAACAAGAAATAGAAATCATTTACCATGGAAATCGAATTTAAATCAATATAAAATCAAAAGTGAAATTGAAGTCTAGATCTACAAAAAAATCACAAGTTTAAAGCAATCAAATCTTAGCAGGATCCTCTTGTCGATGCTGGCAAAGCTTCAAGCAACCAAAATCGAAGTCCAAATCTGAGCAAGAGCACTCAATGTAGGAACAAATACACTTAAGCAAGAAGAGATCTGGGTTTGATTTTAAGCCAGATCTGCGCGAAGGTGGCGTCGGAGGAGCCATAGATCGAAGAGGAAGGAGCCGTCATCATCTAGAATCCTCGAAGTAGTATGCTTGCGCCGTTGCTGAGGATTGAAGTTGACGCCATCGCAAAACACTTGAAGCATCTTACTGCCAACATTGCCAAGTATTTGATTGTGTGGCTCTTAGGACACTTACGAAGATTGTGAGTAGGTTAGAAGAAGAGGATGTCATTCTTGCTGAGGATTTGACCCGTGAGGCTCTTGGGATACTCGTTGAATCTATAACTAAGTAAATGTTATATCACCAAGAAGACAAGCACACTCACGGATATAACGAGTTTAGTGAATTTAGGTTTTTTTTAACACTTTTAAGACCAGTTGTTTGTAAAAACCGGTCTTCAAAATATAAACTTCTCACAATGAAGTTTGTTCTACACATATTATAAGGAATTAGAATCCAAACCAATCGCTTAAATTTAAAGAGAGCCCCCATACCACATACGTCGATGTGAGTTAGCTGCAAACATGTTTGATTGGCATTTTCCAACTTATCACTTTGATTCTTCTATTTTGTATGTCATTAAATGTCTTAAATTAACATACATAATTGGCGTAATTGATCAATATTGTTTTCCCTTTTGTTTCACACATATAATCCTTGCGTTTGCTGTGTTATCAATCAAGCTTCGTAACAGATCCATGTAAATATTTTTAAGACCGGTTGTTTGTAAAAACCGGTCTTAAAAGTAGTTCAGATTTAATTAGTTATAATTAGCATATACAATTATATTATGCAATTATCTTAATTAAGTTGTTAGAGAGATTTTAGGAATTAAGTTAGCAGATTATGATTTTTTGAATTTCGTAATTATATTCCTGATTGTAATCCTTAGATTATATTATGCAATTATCTTAATTAAGTTGATAGAGAGATTTTAGGAATTAAGTTAGCATATTACAGTTTTTTAAATTTCGTAATTATATTCCTTATTGTAATCCCTAGATTATAGGAACTGCATAGGTCAGAAGATTATTTACTTATTAGCATCTGTATATAATTCCAATTAAGCGAAGGAATAAAACATCGCATTCTCGGACTTATCTCTGATCCGCGTCTTCTCAAAATATTTACGAAATTGCTACCGGTCATACTTTTAAGATTGGATCTTTTATGATCCGGTCTTAAAAGTATTCTATATATTTACGAAATTGCCACCAGTCATACTTTTAAGACCGGATCTTTTATAATTCGGTCTTAAAAATATTCTATATATTTACCAAATTGGCTCTGGTCATATTTTTAAGACTGGATCCTTTATAATCCGGTGTAAAAAGTTCTTTATATTTACGAAACTGCCACCGTTCATACTTTTAAGACCTGATTCTCTATAATTCGGTCTAAATGAGGCGATCTTAAAACTCTTTTTTACACTAGTGAAGGTTATGGCGGAGGAAGAGGGAGAAGTGAGAAGCGACATTTTTGCTGGGGTGTGCTTGCTTGGTCAAGATTTTGGGGCTGTGGAAGCAAACAAATGGATTTAGCTAAATGAGTTCATTGTGGAGTAGAAGGATGAGCTTGGGGATGAATTTGATTCATTTTTGTTTGCTGCTCGAAATTTACAGTGGCCAGTGGGAATGGGGATGTAATTAATTTTTATATGTAAAAATTATTTTTGTCTATACAATTTATTAATATAAATGTTAAATCTAATATTTATCATATGTTACATGATTTATCAATGATAGAAAATTTTTTTTCTAACAATTTTATGTAATTTTTGATATTTATTATCAAATTTAATGTTTATAATATTTAAAATACTTCTTTATCATTTATATGCAATTTTACCAAAAGCTATAATTTTTTTTTGGGTAAATATTACCCTCAAAAAGTTATTCTGATAATGATATCCAAACACTATCATTTTTTTTCAAAAGCTATTCTGTAAAAACTATTCTTTAAAAACTATTTCTACCTTATAAATTCCTGAATCTATTTTTCAAAGTCAACATCCAAACGGGGGCTCTGAGTCAAGGTAGTAATGGATCAAGTGCTAGGCTGATATAGGAATATTTGGGCTGATCTTAAATGGCTCAAACCTGAACCCAATTGTGTGAAGATACAAGAAATTAGTTCTGAATTAGCTCATGGCCTACAAAGAACTAACTTTTATCAACAAGATGGAGTTGGGCCTGGACAAGATGATCACCCAACGAAGATGCCCAAAGATCCATGTTGGCTGCACGATATGAAGGAGCTGTTGGTTTCTTGTACTATAATACTTATTGTTTATTTTTGAGTTAAGGTGTATAATTGCTCTAGAAATATTCGTGGAAGAGTAATGTTGCCATTGAAGCTCTCATTTGTTTTAGGGTCATCCAATAAATTTTAAAATATAACAATATGACCCCTAATTTAGATCACAAATGACCAACTATTAGTTGGCCTAATTTTGCCATGCAAACGTGTCACCTCCACATAATTGGGTTAACTAACATATTGACTGTTTTGGCTATTAAGTTAGAGGGAATAACGTTATATTTTAAAATTTCCGGAGGAACATTGTAATGCCCTAGAAAATAATAGAAGATAATTAATTAATCTTATTTAAGATTTTAATTATTTGCAATGGACTTGTAAGCCGATTAGTAGCTTGGTGGTACTTGAAGCTGCTGTATCCTTTGTGGTCTTGAGTTTAATTTTTTTTTTTTTTTGGGTAAAATTCACATTATGCCAAAAGTGATATTTTATTTTGTTGTGACACAGAAAATTACTATATTGTCCTTCTGCCTTTAATGATGATGATGATGATGAGATATAAAATATTTTCCCTTTATTTGGTCGATTAAAAGGGAAGGAAAGATGGGAAGAGAAGTTTCAAGAATCCCAAACTAATGGAATAAAAAGTTTATAATTGAAGGTCTTTCATTGATTTTTCATTTTAATTAATTGAATTTATAATTATTTCTTCAGTTTCTATTTTTGTTAAGTACTAGCATGTGGTTACGATGAGTCTGAAAACAAGTTTTAAACATATATCAACGACAACACTTGTATCTTTATGTTGTGAGATTTGTATAACCCAGTTTTATTTACAGAAATTTATTTCAAGTATTTTACTAATAAATTGTGTGGAGGGACTTCATTTACTTACCTACTTTTCCCCCCAGATAGCGCAAATGAACCTAGCTCTTCCATATTAACTGTAGAGTGGATCTGGCGGATTTGACTTCCTTAGGACGAGCAGGGCGGACAAGCTCCACACCATTTAGATCTTATTTATTTATTTTTTCTAAACCCATTAAAATTATTTTTTATAAAAAAAATAAATAAGATTTAGATCGTTCAGATCATATCTGGATGTTATAGAGCTTGTCCATACGGAGGACTTCCCTCTGTTCATCCAAAGGACCGGCGGAACCGGTTCCCAATTATTAGATAGTTGTAATGATTTGGAGAAGGCCTCCCTCCTTTGCTTCTGCTGTCAGTTGCCCTCCTTAATTTACATTAAAATGGCACCATTTTAGCGGCAAAACACTAAATTTGTGCCCTTTTTTTTTAAATTTTTTAAAAAAGTTTAAGGTAGTAACTGGTACTAAAAAAGATACTCTAATAGTAAACTGGTAATAAAAAAATCCTTTATAATCTTGAAAAATTATTTTAAAATCTTGAAAAAATATCATGAAGTATATTTTTAGTACCAATTACTATCCTGAAATATTTTTTCAAGATTCTAAAATAATTTTTCAAGATCATAAAGTATTTTTTTCAATAGCAATTAGTATTATAAAGTATCTTTTTAGTACCGGTTAACACTTTGAAATATTATTTTACCATTTTGTCATTTTTTTTAAAATTAATATAATTATTATACTTTACAAATAAATTTAAAAATTATTTTCTCTCTCTAAAAATATTTTCTCCTTTGAAAATTATTTTCTCTCTCTAAAAATATTTTCCCCTACAAAAAGTATTTTCTCTCTCTAAAAATATTTTCCCTTAAAAAATATTCTCTCTCTCTAAAAAATATTTTCATGTGCATTCCAATAATAGAAAAGAAAAAAGAAATCAGAAATAACGAGAGTGTTTTATTTGAACGAAGGCAAAAAAAAATAATGAATCTATTCTCCCTCTTAAAACCCTTATATTGGGTTGGGGGAACTTTGTTTTTTTTGAAAAAGGAGGGTTTTAAGGGATTTGTAAAAATCCTCAATTCCCCCCTCTTATTTTTTAAACTCTTAAATAAGGGAAAGGACTACCAAAACCCTTACTTTCCTTTTCTTTCCCTCCAAAATGAAACTCCCAAACAAAGCCTTAGGGTAAAGTAAATTCTATGATAATTTGATCTATCCTTTTGTTGTAAAAAAAAAAAAAAAAGCTTCTCCTCAAAACTTGTAAGCATGAGTCCGTGTCATTAATTGAGTGTATACATCGATAAGAAGGATCTTCGTATTCTTCAGAACTTGGTTGATTGACTATTGCAAATATGTTTTTGAAAGTACGTTTAAAGAGATATTTAATCAATATCTATGCGAAATTATTCAAGAACAGATATTATAATGTTACTTGATATTATATTATTGAAGTAGATATTGCCGAAATAAGTAGAAAATAGTGAGTTAGACGGGTTTATGAAATAAAATCACCTTATAGTTCGTACCGACCACGGTTTAGTACTATTTGGGCTTGACAAACATTGAGAACAAAATAATTTTCTAAGCAATAATACTCATCTGAGTATACAATAAGAATGACCTTTTCTATAGTATAGTAAAAAGAGAAGAAAATGTCAAAGGAAGAGGACTGGCAGATATTATGTATCAAAAAGAGAACTGGTAGATATTTGAAGGATGAGGCGGATATTGGAAGATAACGACATGATTTTTTATTATTTGGAGGAAAAAACGGGTGATGGACAATATGCAGGCATTTATTGTAGTACCAATATTTCTGACAATGATTATATTTTTGGTGACTTTTTTTAAAGCATTGAATATCCAATGACAATCAATTGATTATTAATCTTGAAATTTAGTTTTTTTTTTAAAGAATTTATCATCAGATAATACCCACATACCATCTTATATAAATTCAAGCCTTGTAAGATCGCAAATAAAACAATATTCTCTGTGTTTTGGTTCGTTCTTCACACAATTCAAATACAAAATTCTATTTTAAACAGAAAATCATTTGCATTCCGTCTCATTTTCTCTCTCGATTTTATAAAATACAAGTTTTTAGTGATCAGCTCGTGCAATATCAAATATCAATATTACACTTGGAGGATCGAACCTGCAATCGCCCAACTAGCCCTCCTTTGGTTAGTTAGTAGCATTTAAAGAAGAAATGTCATGTCAGGTCTCAAATAAAAAAATATTATATCTAATAAAATATTATTATATCTTATATTAAAATTTAGTATATATTCATGTTGAGATATTATATATCTTATATTGATATTATTATTTGATTAGATTTATTTAAGTTAGATTAGAACGGATTCTGAGATAAGTCTAGATTTATATTTGCTTATATAAAGGCTCTTATTCAGTGACTTGTATAAAAGATTAATCATTAATGATTCAATAATTTTCAAATACTCTTGTTTCCTCTGTGATTAAATCCTTCAAATTCTAACACTGTATCAGAGTTAATGAAGAAGAGGAAGAGGAAGAAGAAGAAGAAGAATGAAGAACGTCCATTCCTTCTCACCTATAATGACAGGTAGATATACTATATTGTACTTCCCTGAGCATCAATATATACTAAATAAGAATAGCGTTTTTAGCCATCTACTGTTCAATGTCTCACAAAACACTATTGCTCTGAATAGTGTTGGCTCAGTGTGCAAGCTGATAGAGATTTCGGGCTTCGTGCTGGAGGTAGCTGGCATTTCAATTTTCTTGCAAAACTTATTTGTTCCTTTTATTTATAGTTATCCGAAAAAAATCTTTGTTGTACAATAAACCTTTGTTGGTTGTGTTGAATTAGATAAAACTGCTGTCTTGTTTCTTTGCTTCTATCCTCATCCACTTTTCGTGACAACACTCAGGATACACCCTTATTACAACTGAATCCTCCACAACGCACTGCTATACGCTCATCAACACACACAAAAAAAAAAAAAAAACACATTTACTATCATTATTGAAATACTATGGACATTTAAAACACAACATTCCATTATATATCATTAGACTATTTATCGCATTAACTTTCCTCATTCCTTGCAAAGCAATCAGGGTTATATTCATATTGACATGATGGTCTTCTTCATTTGTTCTCATACCTTCCTTACCGTTTCTCCATTTTAACTTATTTATAATTCGTCATCTTCATGAATATCCTGCGTTATTTACAACTAATGATTGTATTTTTAGGTTAATTTGTGTTGACTGTATTAAAACAAATATTGAAGCATTATTGTCGGAGTGACTCTATCTACGCAGCATAGAGTAAAGATTTATTGACTTTACTTTAAAATAATATCAACTTCATCTGAGCATCCATCTTTAACCTAATACTACACTGCTGCATCTTCAGATCTCTTTTGTAAATAGTTGTTTGCCCTTGTGTTGTTCTCAATATTTTCAACTACTTCCAACAATCATTTCCACTTGCATACGTGTCTACATAATTTTTTTGACGAACAGGTAAAACAAGTTTCATTACCACAATAATTCGTCATTCAGTTCTTTCATTTGTTTGCATCCGCTTCCATACATCAACTTCTACCTTTCTAATCAATCACACAAGTTTACCAACACCATTGACATGTCATTACAATATTAACATGCTGCACTTTATTTTAACTATGCATTCATTATTGACGCAAGCTATAAATAAGGTCCACTCATTATTTGCCATTTAATTATTAATTTCATTGAAATATTGGCATATTTGGAATTACAAAACCATAACCTGAGCTGATATATGTTTTCTTTAGTACATTATTTCACTCTGTATTCATTTAATCTCAACCCCACGATAATCGCAACAAAACCTTTGTAAATGTACATATAGGAATTAAAACAGTAAAGAAGGAAGTATACAATTACCGCAATGTAATAGACACTAAATGAATTGACTGCTTAATTCTTGCATTTGGAGAAGTTGTTCAGTTACAAAATAATATCACCGCAATTCACTGTGCAATTAAGTACAAAAATGATCCATACAAATTCAACATTTTTAAAATTTTCTTTCAAATTTACAATATACTATTACACTTTCAACATGGTCAAGTAGATAACCATCTCTATTGTAGTTTAAAAAATACCAATCTGTGCCTTCATTATAAAGGGCTTAAATGGAACATAAGCACCATAACGGAACAATCTAACAATTATTTTAAATAATTATAAGTTCACAAAAATGAGTGTGCACATGAATACATACTTGCGTACATGAATCACGAATTTTTTATTACTCTTTTTAACAATTACAATTTATTATTGTACGATCTGCACTCATTTTAACAATTACAAATTATTTTTGTACGTTCTGCATCTTATAGCAGACCATCATTTCTATTGTAATCCCGAAAATACAAAAAATAACAATATTTGAAATACATTTAAATGAAACTTATGTACCATATCTATGCATTCTAACAATGCCTAAGTGTTTAAAAATAATATTCATCCTCATTTGTAGTCAAGCACTTTTACTTAACATTTTAAGAATAAATTAGTGTACAACATAAAATTTCACTTCTTAATTTAATAACGTTATGGAAGAAGTTGTTCACTTTTCCACCCAAAATTGGATAGTCAAAACTAAAAGCACTCAAACCCATCAAAACCCACATTATGTTTGATTCTTTCTCCGCTTTTAAGATAATAGGTAAAATTTGCCTTCAATGTTGTGAAAACCACTCTACTACTCTGGAACATCTTCCTTTTCTCACCTGATCTCATATAATTATCTCCACCTCATTTGTTTAAAAAATCCACACGAAATATGCTCATTCATCTTCACAATTTCCTCAACATGCCCTTTTTTCCCCTTAATATACTATTCATTCTTTCATTTCAATGGTTAGATCAACATGTCTCCAAAGATAAAACAGCATCTCAATACTGGACAGAACCTCAACTATAAGGACGAAGCAAGGAGGGCTATTTTCCAAGACATAACAAATGTTATTCCAAATGACAAGTCACCATTTGTACCCTACAAAACCCCTGGTATAAGATAATTTAACTTGACAGTTATTATTTTTACCTCGATGCAACCAAACTTACTAAAATGTGTCCTTGCAGAGGAAATGGATTTTAGGAACAGTACCATTAGACTTCGCAGCAAAAAGTTTCGATCAATGGAGATTGACTCAGAACAACATGATACAACCCTTACTAGGTCATCAACAACGACCACGAATGATTTTGCTTACTCCTTGATCACGCGACGCTTAGAGTACCAATTTGACACAGTGATTACAGGTGATCACAAGATCAACATGATGTATATTTTCTAAAAATAAGTCCTCACACAATGACCTTTTAGTTATAAAATGCAAACGCAAGTGACCATAACTTTTTCAACTACATTATCATACAGATTCAAGCACACATGTCAATACGGAAGTGACGTCAACAAGTAGTAACTCAAGAGTAACAAATCAACAAAAAGAAAGCCATGAACATGTACAGATGGGAGCAGGTAATGTTTTTCTGAATCTTACATTATCAAGATAAACTCCGAAAAATTATTCATATTTTGCAGCAACAACATTCCCTTTACCAAAACATTGTTCCTCAATAAGGTAGCTTACATTCTTTAATGGATCCAGGACACTCTTACGAGCAAATGGACTTCACATACGATGAGTACTTGGGATATGATATGGAGGACACACAAAATGAAGCAGATCCAATTGAGGATAAGCTAGGTACCTATGTTGTTACACTCATACTAGATTTTACTAAAACACATACATATATTCTGACATTGCCCTTCATATAATTAATGTTGTTTAACTAAAGTAGGAACCACGACACAACATACATATCAATCAATGAAAAGGAAACGTCCATTCGTCATTGGTACACAACTATTAACTTCTATTTCATATCATCAAATCTATTTCACATAATTATGACATCTCAGATATTTTTGCAATTTCATAGAATACTTGGATGAAGGAGACACCACATATGAATGTCACATATGTGGTGCAAAACTATGGTCAAATGAAAGGATTCAAAGGCAACGACGTTCAGCAGTGCCTCTATTTACAATCTGTTGCCAAGGCGGAAAAGTTCGGCTTCCAAAAAATCTTATGCCTTTTGCTGTCTTGCATGACCTCTACTTTGATAAAAAAGCAGACATGTCTAAGAATTTCTAGGCTAATATTAGGACCTACAACAACATGTTCTCATTTACTTCAATGGGAGGCAAAATCGACCATGCAAAAAACAATGGATGTGGCCCTTATACCTTTGTTCTTTCTGGACTTAATTACCACCACATTGGCAGCCTTTTGCCTGAACATGGTTCAAAGCCTGTCTACTCACAACTTTACATTTATGACACCGAAAATGAAGTTCAGAATAGCATTTTTGCTGTAAGGTACATATGTACATGCTTCTCCCGCTATATTTATAATGCATTCTTCGCTATGCACTACACTCCATATCTAACACATAATTAGTTCCTTCTTGACAGTAAGCATTTGAAAGACACCAACATCAATCCTACAATTGTTGCACAAATAAAGGACACGTTGGACGAATATAATCCGTTTGTAAAACAATACCGTATTGCGGGTTCAATGATCAATAGGCCACATCCTCATAGTTTTAAGCTACGTTTGATTAGTAATAGACAACATGATGGGCGTACACATAACTTGCCTTCCGCTTCAGAAGTAGCAGCATTAATCATGGGAGACATTGATATAAATTTTCATAGGCGGGATGCCATTGTTGAGGAGTTGTCTGGTGCACCCCAAAGGATACATGAATTACATCCTTCCTATCTTCCATTGCAATACCCTCTTTTATTTCTCAGGGGAGAGGATGGTTACAGAGAAGATATCTACCACGTTGTAGATGATATTGGTTCAAACCAATCAAAGAAACGAGTCAGCATGAGAGAATACTTTATGTATAAGTTGATGACTAGAGATGTTGAGGTGTCAACTATTTTACATGCAGGGAGACTTCTCCAACAATTTTTGGTTGATGCATACACAATGATCGAGGCTCAAAGGTTGTTATGGGTAAGAACACATCAAAAAGAACTACGTGCAGACATGTACAAAGGAATATCTGATGCTTTGTTGAGCGGAGAAACAAATGCATCCGCTATCGGCAAACGGATTATCTTGCCTTCTTCATTTACAAGTGGTGCACGATACATGATACAGGCCTACCAAGATGCAATGAGTATATGTAGATTTGCTGGGTACCCAGATCTATTCATAATGTTTACATGCAACCCATCTTGGCCTGAAATATCAAAGTTTTGCGCAAGAGAAAATGTAACTACTTCAAATAGGCCTGATATCTTATCGAGGGTTTTCAAACTCAAACTCAAAGCTCTAATGGAGGTCATCAAGAAAAGAAGGTTGTTTGGCAACGTCCGTGCAGGTATGCTAGCCTGAAATCCAATGCACTTTATGTCTTTAATATTTTTCATCATCACAACCATTTATTATGCCACAATATAACTAATACTTTTTGTCGTCTCTATTTTTTCAAAAACAGAAGTTTACACGATTGAATTCCAAAAAAGAGGGCTCCCTTATGCACACATCCTTATATGGTTGGCAGAACGTGACAAGATAAAAGAACCTAATGAAGTTGACAGAATTGTATCCGTTGAGATCCCAAATCTAGATTCTGATCCACAATTGTATGAGTTGGTTCAAAAATTCATGATGCATTCTTCTTGTGGGACCCTTAATCCAAAAGCACAATGTATGGTGGATAAGAAATGCAATAAGTTCTTCCCAAAAAAATTTAATCTCCTCACAACAGTTGACCACAAAGGCTTCCTTACATACAGACGAAGAGATGATGGAAGGTTTGTTCATGTCAAAGGCATTCCATTGGATAACAAGTTTGTTGTTCCATACAATCTTGTATTGTTATCTATGTTTCACACACACATAAATGTCGAGAAATGTAATCAGTCTACAACAATCAAGTACTTATTTAAGTATATTAGCAAAGGGAAGGATCGTGTCGTTGCCTCAATTTATGAGACTAACCAGACTGGCAATCTTCAACGACCTCTTGATGAGATTGAACAATATTACAACTTCCGATATATATCCGTATGTGAGGCATCTTGGCATATATTTGGATTTGAAATCCAACATAGCTTCCCACTAGTAGAGAGGTTAAGCTTTCATCTACCAGACCAACAATGTGTCATCTACTCTAACACAGATGACGTGGTTGAGATTCTAGCAAAGCCAAGTGTTAGTGAGTCCATGTTTCTTGTGTAGATGAAACAAAATAGAGATGATGATCTGGCAAAAACTCTCTATTATTATGAATTCCCACAATATTATGTATATAACCGTACCAAGCGAATGTGGTAGATAAGGAAAAAGGGGATTTGCAATCGGCCGACTTACTCATGCTGCACCGTCATCATGAGAATTCCATTATCTCAGAATCATGTTGACTAAAGTTAAAGGACCATCTTCCTACGATGCTATTAGAACAGTAGATGGAGTAGTGTATCCTACGTACCGTGCTGCCTGTATTGCTTTGGGGTTGTTAGACGACGACTCCGAATTTGTGTTAGCTTTAAAGGAAGCCTCTATGTGGGCCAGCGGCCGATCATTGTGAACTATGTTTGTGAGTATGTTACTGTGTTGCTGCCTTTCTCGCCCAGAGTTTGTTTGGAAGGAGACTTCTCGAATTCTATCAGAAGACTTATTATATATACCACATCGTGACCCTATGTCCTCAGGTATGTTCATGTTCATCTTACTTTTCCATTTCTTTCACTTTTGACAAAAAAATTTGACTATGCTCTATGTTCCTTCATTTAGCAATACTTATATCTGCATCAGACAAAGAACAACATGCCCTTACTGAGATTGATGTTCTCCTATAGAAAAATGGGAAAAGTATCTCTGATTTTCCTTCACTACCACTACCTTCATTAGGTACTCATGCCAATGTTGGTAATTATTTAATTCGCCAGGAATTGAATTATGATAGGGCTTAGCTTCAAAAGCAGTCAGATGAAATAGTGCAATCATTGAACATAGATCAAGTTCTTATATTCCACACAGTCATGACAAAAATTGATTCTGTTGTTGGTGGCTTCTTCTTTGTTTATGGCTATGGAGGAACCGGAAAAACTTTCTTGTGGAAAGCATTTACATCATCCATTCGTTCCAGAGGTGAAATTGTGCTAACTGTTGCCTCTAGCGGTATCGCAGCCACATTATTACAATCTGGCAGGACCGCGCATTCGAGGTTTGCAATACCAATTGCAATCAATAAGGACTCGATGTGCAACATCAAACATAATTCTTTACTGGCTGATTTGATTAGAGTTACCAAACTGATTATATGGGATGAAGCACCCATGGTCCAACGTTTTTGCATTGAAGCATTTGACCGTTCATTAAAGGATATCATGCATTGCAACAGGCCTTTTGGTGGCAAAGCTGTATTGGTGGGAGGTGACTTTCGTCAGTTGTTACCCGTTATTCCAAAAGCATCAAGAGCTACTATAGTCAATGCTTGCATCACTTCTTCACCTTTGTGGGATTTATGTACAGTTTTCCAGCTAAAAAAAAACATGAGATTGTCCTGTTCATCAACACAGGATTATGATCAATTGCAGGCCTTCTCAAAATGGCTTTTAGATATTGGCGATGGTAATCTAGGGAGGCCGCACGATGGTGTTGCACAGGTTGAAATTCCAGAAAAATACCTAATTGACCACCTTGACAATCCCATGCAGTCTATTGTCTCGGCAACTTACCCAGGTTTGCTTCAAAATTTAACTAGCTCCGATTACTTCAACAGTAGAGCTATTCTGTGCCCAACAATTAAAAGTCTGAACCAGATAAATGAATACATGTGCTTCTTATTACTCAGTGAAGCGATGGAGTTTTTTAGCTGTGATACTATATGCAAGTCATCACAAGACGTTGATGGATTTGATGACCTGTACACTACTGAGTTCTTGAATACAATTATATGTTCATGTCTTCCTTTGCATGCTCTGATCCTAAAGGTTGGTGTGCCCATCATGTCGTTGAGGAATATAGATCAATCTGTTGGGTTATGTAATGGAACCAGATTGCGCGTCACTCATCTTGGCAAGAATGTCATCGAAGGCTTAACATTAAATGGGTCGAATCCAAATGAGAAAGTTTTAATCCATAGGATGGACATGAATCCTTCCAACAATAGTCTATCTTTCAGGATGAAGAGATGCCCGTTTCCTATTACTTTGTCCTTTGCAATGACCATTAACAAGAGTCAAGGGAAATCATTACAAAATGTTGGCTTATATTTGTCCAAACCAGTTTTCACACATGGACAATTATACATTGCTTTGTCAAGAGTCACAAATATTGCAGGTCTTAAGATTCTTATCCAAGATGGTCATACTGGTGACAGGCGCACAACCACCAATGTTGTATACAAGGAAATATTTAGAAATGTCTTACAAACATAATTCATTTATACTTGCCGTTCCTTCAATCCATTCAGTACGTGCTGTAGTTTTATGCTTGCAATGTTGAAGTCCATTTTGAAAGATGTCTTTGGCATGGAACGTATATTAATAAGGTCTATATAGTACCACTCACGCATACAATTAATTGCATATGCGATTCTTTATTCGTACAATTCTTTTCTCACACAACTCAAAATATTTAGTCCCTCACTTTTGTTTCAACGCTTACCGTTACGGAAATTTTCTCTCCTCGATTTGATTTCACTTGCTATCAATGTATTGTAAATAATCTGCATTCTAGCTTCCCAGTTAGTTTCACAAATTGTTGCATCGCGCAACGCGCGGGGGGATGTCCTGCTTGTTGAGATTAATACTCATGAACCTTCTTTCTATTGATAAGAATGGCTTCTCCTCATATTATCTCTTGATTTCCCTCTCAATTGTCTTGGCCTATGAAAGAGTCTCTCACCCCTCTCTCTCAATCATCTCAACCTATGAATGAGTTCCTAACTTTGGTCACCGTACTCTGTTCAAAGCGTAATGGCTGCCTTACGCATATGTTCTATCCTTTACAAACTATCTTGTTCCATTCCGTATCCATTCCTTAAGAGTTTCTAGTTCCATCCTAGAGCTATTTCAAGATCTTTAGGCCTATTCTAACAAAAAAAACCAATTTTGACAAGTCTAATACAAAATGATAAATAATTGTGACTTATCTCTATTCTCTTCCATTTATAAGAAGATGCAATGCCTTTGCCATGTAACACAAGGTAGCCGAGGCCTTCGTTTATGGCGTAATAGTAAACAATTATCACAACTTATAATAAGAAATTAAAACACCAATTTATAATAAACTATGACAGGACAATAAAAAATTAAAATATTAAATTTAAGTTCATCAACTTACTTATTGAAAACCTCAACCATGTGTGGACCATTGTTCGCATTCCCATAAACTGAATCAAAGTACCAAAGAAAACATGTCCTTCTTTTGTGCCATTCTAATGGCCATATCCTCCAGTTCCCCTTTTCTCTCCACAAAATCTGCCATATTGCCTAGATACCTTACATACAAAAACAAGAAAATGGATGAATGCACATAGGTTGCCATGAAGAACTAGTACTTTAATGCTTCAAATAACTCAAAACCCAAAACAAGCTTGAATTAGTTTCAAATCTTCAAAGAACACGAAGCTTCTCATTCAAATCAGTTTTAGATCTTCTCGTTCAAGTTCGAATCATTAGCATTAGGTTTAGAGCTTTGAAGAACCCAGAACTCAAAACAAGCCATGAAACACCTTCACAAAGAGCCATGGACATGAGAACAAGGAGAATCAGGATTTTGGCAACACAAGAGAGGGAAATAACGGTGGAGATGCTAGAAAAGAGTGGTCAGAGTTGTTCGATGTACGCGTGGAGAAATTGTGGGAATTTGGAAATCACGAGAATAGGGTTTCATAAGGTATTTTAAGGCCATATATTTGATATTTTTTTTGAAAATAAAAGTATCCAATATATAAGTTTCGCAGTGTTTTGATAAACAACCATCATTTATTAGTAGAATACATATAACGGTTTGATATATCACTATCAACTAAACCATGGATTTTTTCCCAAATAACCATTATCTATTTTATTCCCTTAACTCCACCTTTGTATATTTCATAGGTTCATGAAAATCGCTATGTATAAAGCAACAACTATGCACAAATATGTAGTAGTGTATTTTTGTGTAGAACCTGGGTAGCCTTAGTAAAATGCCATTTTTGTTTTTGTTAACCGTTGGATCGGACTAAAATTGGGTTAGTCCATCCAAAACATTCAACCTATCAATGGAAACAATTGGATTTCTTAGGTTACGTGTTACAAAGCTCGAAATATGATCAAATTTTTGGAATATGGAGAACAAATCCTAGAGGGAAGAATCAACATTTCTAACTAACTCTACTATCGGATTGTTACAAAAGTTTGTGAGCTTGTTTAGGACATCCTATTTGACAAAACCAATGGTGGAATTGTTGATTTGATTCCCTGAGTAAGTAATTAATGTATATCAAAATCAATATGTTCCTTATGTAGCTAAATGGTATTAATTTGATTTAATTTTTCCTTACTTTGTCACTTGAGTTCAAGCGTGAAATAGAAAGTTTTCAATGGTGTAAAATTAGAGAAGTACAGGTAATGTGGTCTTATCTATAGATTTTATAAAGCGTTAAGTAGCAAATTTGCCTCGAAAGTACATGCTTAGGAGCAATGTTTCCCTGTAAGTATTTTTTTTTGTCTCAATGTTGCCTAGAAGTCTAAAAATGTAGAAATGTTACCCTTCTCGTTAACACAGTTAATTTTCACCATTAAAAAAACATGTGGCACTCTTACATGGCACTCAAATGGCCATGTCATTCCACGTACTTCTTCTACCCTCTCCACCTATTATCCATATCATCATCTCCCTCTCCTTTCTCCTGTGTTCATCGTCTTCACCTAGAAAAGTTTTCTCCTTTATCTCTCTCTCTTCCTCCTTTGCTCTCGTTGGGTGGTTAACAAGCAGAAAGGAGTCTCAGAAAAAATGGCGATGATGCAACATAGTGTTTGAAAAGGCGAAGGGGAGTGAGAGAGAGATGAAAGTGATGGTAGGAAGGAAGGCGTTTGGAGGGGGAAAAGAGAGAGAGAGATGTTGACGATGATGGAGGGGACATGTCTTGAGGTAGAGGAGTCTTTTGCATTTGCATGGTGAGAGCTCATATTAGGGGGTCTGAGGTAAAGAGGAGAGGTGCGAACCCATTAGAAGACGTGTTGCAATCGATGCAATACCGATCGTGGTTGGTGGCTTTGATGGCAGTAGCTTCCAGATTGAAGTTGTGGAAGGAGATGCGATGAGATAACTGAGCCGCCCATATGTTGTTCTTGTCTTTCAAAGCTCCAGCGAGTCTCTGCCAAAGCCTCATTTCCTCCTCCTCGACCACACCAACTTGACCTCTTCCTCCGACTCTTCCCCTTCTACCCACCTGCTCCTACCTCCTTTGTCTTATAATATCTTGAATTTTAGGCCTAAAAACTTGAGAATAAGCATGTAGCAGGCAGTCGACTAAGCCCAATTTGGCAAGGAAAATAGCAAGTTTCCAAAAGCAAATAATGAATTCTATATACATGGTATAATTTTGGCCAACAAGGAGATAGAAAGGGATAAATGAAACTTGATGCAAAAGTATGTCACATATCTACAACAAAATCTAGGCAATTAATTTCCTTTGCCTTAAAGTTTTGCCACTTGTCATGATGAGGTATATACACATATGTTCCAAGTAAAGGAATGGAATAAGAAGATATGATAAGGGTCCTATTATTTCCTGCAAGACAAAGCCAAGCGAGGAAGAGAAGGAACAAAATAAAATCTTGACACTTATCTTGTTATATTATGAGATGCATGAGTATGAAAACTAAAGATTTAAAAGAGGACACATATGCTTCATTTATGAGGACACATATGGTCCATTATGGCCATACATTCCACCAACGAAGGGACAAGGGGCAACAACAAGAAGTCAAGGGAAATTCTACATGGAGGCCCAAAAGAATAAGGGAAAATTCCACAAAGTTGAAAGCTTGTCTCATGTAGTAAGATTAAAAGTCAACCAAATTCACCCTATTGTGCCACTTGTCTTCATAGGGAAAAATTTGTGGACTTGATGAAGACACCAACACATGGACAAAGGAGATCAATAAATGACTCAAAAGTTTTCCCAATAAGCCATGCAATTCGGCTAAAATAAGGGTAAGGAGAGGAATGGAATATCAACTATATTGTTGGGATAAAATGATCCAAATAAATCAAGAACAATCCTCTTACAAGTCATGTAATTTTCAGACCACAAGAGGAGGATAGGAAGATTAAAACTTTACGACACATTTAAGCTAAATTAAGGAGTAAAAATAAGGCCAAGTTTTGGCCAACAGAGGAAGAGAAAGAAAAATTACAAGACAAGCCACAAAGAGTCCTACAAGTAAGGGTAAATTTGGAAATTTTCAAGAGGAGTTCTTAGGTAAATTTCCATCAATTATAAAATACTTCTTAGCCCTCTTGTCTTGCTAAGTGCCATCCAAAGTTTCCAAGAAAATCACCAAGTAGTGAGCCAAGCCGAAACAAGGGACAAAGAAGGAAGAAGGAAGGGAACACTAAGAACCAAGGTGAATTATTATGATTTAGGTTCCCATTTCTATTCTTGAATACTTATGTAAGCTTCATATATTGAAGAATCAATGTGCATGGAATGTTTCTAAGGGAGGTCGAAAGATTGGAAGGATCAAGGAGAAGGAAAAACCTCAACAAGTGCAAAGCCAAGTTAGGTAAGTGATTCATATAGCCTCTTCCACTTGTTTATGTTGTTGGTTTATCTTGTAATTAATCTTTTCATGTTTCTTGTAGATTTGAAGGTTATGAAGTTGAACAAGAGGTTTTGCCCAAAGACTTATATATGGATTAAAAGGGCATATTAGACCTAAAAATGAAGTTAGAAGCAAATAAGAGCATAAAATTATAAACTTGGTAAAATAGAGATTTGTGGGATACATTTTTGGTCAGATTCATAACATAAGGAAATAATAAGATTTTGTCCATTTTAATGCTTCCAAAGTGTTTAAAATGAAAAGTTGTGTGGGGTAAAAGTTAAAAAGAATTTTTGGAAGCCTGAGGGCTAGATCTCAAAGAATTTCAAAGTTTGTTTAATTTAGTTTCTAGCGTGGTAAATTATTTGTGACACAATTTTGATTAAGTAAATGGTTTTCAATGACTATGAAATTTAATGGTCTTAAAGCATACATCTAAAGCTTTAATTTGATAGATAATTCATAATTTTTAGAGTTGCATATAAAGAAATGTGAATTTTTTGAAGTTGACACATGAATTTGGAACTTTAATCTCAACAAAGAAAAGATTTAAGTGAAACTAGACTAGTAGGTGTATAACTTGTAATACCCTAAAAATCCTACTTAGGATAAGTATCATAATTTAGTAAATAATACCTATTGAAAATAGGTGAATTTGTGGTCTCAAAACTAGTAGAATAATTTGTTAGTTCTCTAGGTGTTTTGATGATAACTAATAATTGTAAACTTAATTTGAAGTTTGTCTTTGAAAGTTGTAAAACTTTCTGTTTAAGGCAAACTCGAGTTTAGGTAGCTAAACTCGAGTTTGGACTTGATAGACTGAAGCTCAATTTTCAACAAGAAAGTTAAACTCCAGTTTGCATAAGGCAAACTCGAGTTTGTAGAGTTACAGAGAGCAATCAAAGTTTCCAAGAGTTTTAAACTCGAGTTTGTATTTATAAACTCGAGTTTAGATCAAAGGCAGTGACATTCGAATTTTAACTTGTTTCCAAACTCTACCTTTGATTATGAGAAACTCCAGTTTACAAGAAAGTTTAAAGGCCAAAAGTTTCAAAGACTTGTAAACTCGAGTCTATGTCTTAGAAAATCGAGTTTGGGATCAAATAGAAGATTCAACGTTTTATCAGGTTTTCAAACTCTATCTTTGAACCTTCCAAACTCCAGTTTACAAGAAAAGTTTAAGAGCTAAAGACTCATAAACTCGAGTCTGTTTTAAGAAAACTTGAGTTTAGGATAAACAGAGACACTTGTGTTATTGCTTGCTTTGTAAACTCCTGTTTTGGTTTCAGTGACTCTAGTCTGCACTTTAATGAAAAGTTTTTCAAAGTTTGAATACTCACTAAAACTCGAGTCGGATTTCTGGAGACTCGAGTTTAGGACTGTTTTGAAAACACTTGAACTATTACATGATTTCTAAACTCCAGTCTTGAAAAAGGAAACTCCAGTTTGAGCTTTCAAAGGTATTTCAATGTTTCAGTTTTCACTGAAACTCGAGTCAAGGTTTTGGTGACTCGAGTTTAGCTCAAACAGAAAGCCTCGAGTAAATGACTATTTTGAAAACTCCAGTCTTAAAAATGGAAACTCCAGTTTACATATGAAGAGATTTTTCAAAAGTTTCAGTTTACACTGAAACTCGAGTTTTGGTTATCAAAACTCGAGTCTGGGCTATACAGAGAACTAAACAATATTTCAGATTTTGTAAACTCCTCTAAACTCTAGTTTTGAAGCTCTGAACTTAAACTCAAGATTTTCATAAAAGCTTCAAATTTGAGTCAGTCACTAAATGACTCGAGTTTAGACATGGGTTCAAAACTTCATCCAAGAGCCATTCGCGATTTTCCTTTCTGTAAGAACCAAACTCGAGTCAGTCACTAATCAACTCGAGTTTAGGAAGTCTTTCAAAACAAGATGCTCTCTGGATGAACTTCTAACTCGAGTCTGGGTTTGTAAACTCGAGTTTGTAATGCACAGATTTGAAAAATCAGATAGCGCGAATTTGCGAAAACTATTTGAATGATCTTAATACTTCATATCTTTAATTGCTATTATTCCTAACGTCTTTTAACCAGTTTGTTAGTAAGTTTCAGATGGTTTATTGAAGGAAACAATGAAGATTCAGACAACGAGTTATAAAGCAAGAGAGAGAGAGAATATGTTGTCTTATAAAGTACTTCAACTTTGATTAAATTAACATATTTTTAATTACAGCCCATTCTAGCACTGGGACATCAACATTATCTTCACATTAACTAAGTCCCACAATGCAAGAATGTCTACAACAAATTAGACAAAAGCAGAATCCATCTATCAAGATAAATTTCAGTGGATTCTCAACAGCTAGTTCTGGAAGTGGAGCCTCCAACGTTCAAATTCGTAGTGCTCTTCCAACAGTCAAGTTCTTCATTCAAATTGGACTTCAACAGCTATAAATATCATTCAGATTCGAAGAAGAACAAGGACATACAAGATACAAGACAATTACAGTGTGCAACAATCAGATTTCTATATTCATTCTTCTGTAAATAGTCTTGAGAGATTTGAGCTTCAGTGTTTATCATTATCTTCTCTTAGAGAGAGTTTGTTTTCGTTAATCATTTGATTGTAAAGAATCTCAAGTCGGGGGACTTGGAGATTGATTGTACAACTACAACTTGTAAGGGGGAGTGAGTCCTAGAGAGAGGATCATCCCAAGTTACAGAGTGTGTAGTGTAGTGTGTTTGGGTATATCACTTACTGTGAGAATCTCAAGTCGGGGGACTTGGAGATTGGGATATTAGTGTACAACTTGTAAGGGGGAGTGTATCATGGTGAGTGGATAGCTTTCGAGTACAGAGTGTGTAACTGATTGTAAGTGATAGTGAAAATCCCAGAGAGTCTGGGGACTGGATGTAGGTCAAGGAGTTAGACCGAACTAGTATAAATCTTGCTGTGTCTAGTTCTCTCTTCCCTTTCTCTGCACTACTTTGCTTCAGCGATTAAATTCCAGAATTGAGCGAAAGAATTTTTCAAATCCCTAATTCACCCCCCTCTTGGTGATTTGCTCCGGCTTTTTCATAATTACTTTATTTTCTAAGGTGATTTCTCATGAAATTAAGAGGAATAAAGAGCTAGAAATTTCTAGGTGAAGTTAAGGGTTATAAAACACTCTGAGAATATTGTGAGTTAATCCGAAGAGGCAACTAAATATTTGTTAAAATAGGAGAATATGTTGTCTCTAAAGTTTTAACTGATTTATCATCATATTTAGGGAAATTTTCTTTGGAGTCTAATAAATCCAAATTCAATTTCCTAAATCTTATTAAGGATCATAAAATATCCGAAGATTATCATAATCTAGCATAATCTTAATTATACCATTTCAGCAATTAAAATCATCAGAGGATGATAAAATCAATTAGAGGAAGTTAATAACAATTATTGGGCAAATGAAATTGCAATAATTGAGATACTTTAATAAGTTTTGGAGTTAGTTCATAATTAATTTATAAAGGTCATAATTAAGGATCAGATGATATTTAGAAGCTAAGATTAGCATACAAGGAGTTGTTAATCATCAAAATTAAATTAGAAACTTGTCAACCTTTGGTAATCAAGTCTTATAACCCTATTATTCCGAAATTATTTCTAAGGGGGCGAAAATTCCTATTTATTGATGGAATAAATTACACAAATAAAATAGACCAATAAGAGATTTTTCTAAGAGTTTGTGAGGATAATTAAAACATAAAATTGTAATTAAAAGATTAAAGGGGGGCGGTTTTATCACTTGGGCAACAAGAAAGGGAATTTGCTTGAAATAAGCCTATAATTAAATTAAAGTTCTAAAAGAGAAGACTTTTGAGGTTTAAAGCAATGGAAAAGGAAGAGGAAGGTAGTGTGTGTGTATGTAGTGTGCGTGTGTGTTGTGGGACAAGTAGGAAAAAATAATAATAACATAAGGCAATTAAGTAGTGTGTGGAAGAAGATTGGGAAAAACTTAGGGAGCAAGTAGTCAAACTTGAAGAGCAAGTTATTATTTAATTAGCAAGATTAGATGAGAATCTATAGAAAATAAATCATATCTTGAAATGTTGAAACTAAGTATTTAAGATAAATACATATTTGAAATTAGTGAATTAAGAGCTTCAACTTGTCTATTCCCAAAGTTATTTTCAGTTACTTTTAAGATTCATACCTAAGTGTTTGGGAAATTAAAAATCACCATAAATCTAGTCATAAAATTAGGATTACAAAAGAAAAATTGGATTTTGAGATAAAACACCAACTTAGGCCTAACTAAATTAGCATTTGGGAGTAAATAGGAGATGAAGCAACAACTTAAGAGCTAAGGGGGGAGGGTGGACGTTTTTGGTGAGGTGTAGGGGCAAGATTTTTCCCTCTTCTCCAAGTAAATACCAAGGGCTAAGATCAATTTGAATTGCTTGGAGGTTACTCATAATTTGGCTATAAATAGAGGTCTCCTCTTCACACAATTTCCACCAATTCACCAAGCCTCAACCGAAAAATAGAGAGCAAGGGAGAGAGTGAGGAGCTTTAAGAAGTAGTAAGCTTATATTCTTCAAGAGGTAAGAGAGTTTTTAGTTTCATAGTTTAAGTTCTTAGTTTATAAAGTAAAAATGTTAGAAAATGTTATTTTGATCTTCAATCTTCCAAATATAGTTTTATTTTCATGTTTTTATGGTTTCCATTGCATTTATTTCGAAAATTTGATGAAGAAGAAGTTATAGCAAAATTTTTGGAAGATTATGATCAAAATAGCAAAGCTCTGGCGAAATCTTATCGATTAGCGATTCCTGGAGTCAGAGGTAAAAACGCCAGTATTTTATGATGAAGATGATGTTTTAAAATTCTGAGAAAATTCATGGTGAAAGTAGACATCTAGGGCTTTCTAAATCTATAAAGAGTGTGTGATTTGAAGCTCTGTACAAAAACATAAAAATCTCAGAAGTTAGGTTATGTTTTTTGTGCGAAATTCTGGGCAGCAGTTTGAAATGATTAAACTGTGAATTATCCATGAGTTATGGGTAAGTTCCAGTACTTTTCCTCGAAAATAGACGTCTCAAGGATTCCGGGAAATTTTATGGATCCTCGTTTTGATTTTTCTAGAACTAGTTATAATTTTTCGAAGTTAGGCGGAAATCTGCCCAGAAAATACTGCCCTGCGTTTTTGAATAAATGTAAGGGCAAAATTGTAAATAATAAATCCACCAGGGGTAACATGGTCTTATATAGCCAAAATATCTCTTGAAATAATATTTGTGAATTAATAGAGATGATATTACCCTTATAGGATATTTGTAACCGCATTTTGACTGATAAAACAAAACTCGACAACGAAGGTACGTCCGCGTACTGGTAACTTTAACTCTGATGTTTACTGTATGCGTATATGTGCTATATGTATGGTATTCTTGTAAGAGGTAATTAATGTACTTTTGCGTACTGTAACACTAACTCTGATGTTTATGGTATGCATGTATGTGTGTTGTATAAAGTGTCTATACTGTGGTGTGCATATAAAGGTTAGAGGGTATCTGTATTGCTGGGAGCGATGTATCTGTATGCTGGGAGCGATATGTTTGTATGCTGGGAGCGACATGTCTGTATGCTGGGAGCGATATGGTTGTGTGCTGGGAGCGATACATATGCATTAGTTGTGATAATTCGTTTGTTTGTGCTGTTGATGTTGTGTTATATGTCGTCCATATATTGTGTATGTAAGCATGAGGTTAACCATTACCTGAGGTTCAATGGGCATTGAACCTCAGCTCTTAACATAGCTTCAGGATCGGAAGGTTTGAGAACCGAGGAGAGGCGCGAGCAGGCCACCTAGAAGACCTGGCTGAAGTTTTACTTTTGATGTTCCAGCGGAAGCCTTCCATTTGTTGTTATACATCCCTTTTGAAATACTCAGTATGATGTACCGCTATTGTATCCAGCCAGACTTATGGCATTTTGAAGTACAAGTATCAGTTACTCTTCCGCTCAAATGATCTACTCTGATGATTTTAAATGATTTTAAATGGGAAATAAATTATTCCGCTTTTGAAAATTGGGATGTTACATAACTGACCACCTATGGTATGTTTGTAAGAAAATAGACTTATCAATGGTCTCATAGACTTTGGAATCACCTTAATTAGATATGTGTACAATTAGGTATGAATTTTTAAAGTTGCAAAAGTTTTGGAAATATTTGAAAATGAAAGCCTTAAAAGTCATGATTAATTATTTGGTGCTTTTGCAATTAATAAAATACTTTAAACCATAAGTTGGGCCAAATTATAATTAATTCAAGTTTTTTTTAATAATGGAAAATCTGCATAAGTGATGAATATTATTTATAATTATAGGAAGTGTTATCACCAAGAGGTTTTAAAAGAATTTAGGAGTGATTGTTAGTTTAATATGTCAGGTAGTAACTTTGATATCACATACTCTGTGTATCTGTGTATGCCTATTTAAACCATGATGGTGAATCCGTGTCTAGGATACGCGTTTATTGCATTTAGTTGTTCTGGTTTCGAGGCATAGTTGTTGTGTTTTTCCCAGCACTGTGGATCCCAGACTTACAATGTCTTGCATTTCGCAGTCAACATTACTTGTAATGTTGTGTTGCATTATGTGATTGCATATGATATATGCTTAATGTCATATTATTTATTTTCATATTATGGTTGTCTATCATATGTTGTTTATACATTGTACATTAGATTAATTGTTACTCTGGGATCCTTCGGGATTCAAGCCCTTGTTACTACCTGTGTTTTGTATAGCGTTTTGGACGAAGCTCCTAGGACAAAGTAGGCGAATGTCAGCAAAATGAACGCGCTAGACCAATTCCAAATTGTTCGAAGGATATTTTTAGAAAAATTTATATTGTTATGTTTAGAATTTATAACCAAGATTTATAATATATTATTAGTATATTACGCCCAAACTATTTTACTATTACACACCATATACTATTGAAAGGGTGTGACATGCCTCCTTTGTCCCAACAATCTAGTAGTCAATGTGTGAGAGTAAGACATCGAGGGTGTTCAGTCTAAGGATTTTCTGAACCTTTGCTTCAGTGACTAATAAGCCAAAGGCATTAAACTTAGAAGATTCTAGCACACAAACCCATTTACTTTCCTAGCATTCTTCCATCCAAGTATTTAAATCTGCTATGTTTTTTAATTTCTTTTGGAAAAAAATCCTCAAATTGCTCCACAAGACTCGGTCAGTCACTGACATTCATGATGTGTCAAGCAACTTTGATTATCCTAGTGGATCGTTTGAACATGCTCTGTCTTTCAATTTCTCTTGGAAAAAAAATCCTTAATTAGAAGGAGCAATCAAAGAAGCATATTGCTTTAACTCTGTCTCTTGCCTCTAGTAATCTTCCTAGATCAAGCAACCATAATTTTTCCAGATCAAGCAACCATAATTCTCACTAATTGAAGAGGCTTGGAGGGTAATTTTTCCAGAAAGAGCGATCAAAGAAGCAGCTGGCAAAGGTTGCGATTTTGGGAGAAGATTTTTTTTTTTTATTTTTTTATATTTATAAACTTTATTGGTAAATCTTATTTGAGAAAAAAAATGAGGAGTGTGGCAGATAGATATGCCACATCAACATTATAGGTCAATTAATGTTTGACAACTTAAAAAGCTAACATTGAGGGCAATATTACTACATTTTTAAACTTTCAAGATAACATTGAGATAAAAAAAAAAACTTTTAGAACAATATTACTTTTAAGTATATACTTCAAGAATGAATTTGTTGCTTAACCTTTTATAAATAAGTATACACAATTAAAATTATAAAAATGATATACTAAAAAGTTTAAAAATAAGGGAAAATTCCATTTAAATCCTTATTGAATTTGTAAAACCCTAAAAAGCCATATGAACTCGCAAAAGGACTGATAAGATGTGTGGGCATTTGTGCATTTTGCAAATTTAGGGGAAAATATGTTACTGGCCTTAAGTCTTCTTTCTTCATTCTGCATGAAAAATGCGCGGCTTCGAGTAATGAAATTCACAGTGGGCATAATCATTGTTCTGCAAAATTTCCATTAGCAGAGAATCATGTCCTACCTTGATTTTGGGTATAGAGTAGGCCAAACTACCCAGGTATGAAAGCTACTCATACAATCTTGCTTCAATATCATGGAAGTCTCAAGAGTCCCTTTCCCCCGCTTGCTTTTGTTGGAAAAAAATTGTTAAGTTTTATATCAACAAAATAGAATAAGCTATTTTGTCGATTAGGCGACACTCGGATTTGAACTAGGGAAAAAGGATTTGGAGTCCCCTGCCATAAAGACACCCTTCAAAGCATTCTTGAAAACGAGTCTCTGTCGAATTGAAAATCTGCTTCGTTATGGTCACAAGCCATGCACACCAGTGGTGGAGCTTAGTAGGGACAAGGGGGGGGGGGGGGGGCTGTGGCCCCTGCAAAAAAAAAATCTGTGAATTTTTTTTAATGAAAATAGGATTTTTTTTAATATATTTGGTCAAAAAATGTATACATTTGTTCTAAAAATTTATATATTTGGCCCCCTCAAATAATTTTTTTCTTAATTAGTTAATGAGTATACATTTGGCCTCCCTAAATTTTTATCTCAAGATCCGCCACTGGTGCACACACCACATTCATTGTCACTATCACTAGATTCATTTCTTTGATCATCAACTAGACACTCCCCTTCAATTTACTCGAGTAATGCTTATATTACTCAACTCGAGTAATACTTATATTACTCAAGTAATTTATGCATCCTAGCCCTTTGTTTTAAAAAATTCCAATTTACTTGAGTAATGTATATGTTACTTAAGTAATTCAATTGTAACCAGAGTTTTCATAAACAACTTTGCGACATTACTCGAGTAATTTGGTCTTTATTGGAATAATTTGGCTTTTACTCAAGTAATTCTATGCATCTTGACACAAGTGGTAACTCTTAAAAACAAATGGGTAAATACCATTACCAAATTAGTAAATGTCATTGAAATTTTGGTAATTGTCATTACAAGTTTTGTAATAATTGACATTTATTTCTCTTTTAATCAGAGACACAAGTGGTAAACTTGAAAAACGAATTGGTAAATAAAGATCTTGATTCCCATTATCATTACTATATTATTTGATAAACATCCTTATGTCTTTGTAAAACATTTGTTTGTTTATAGTGAAATAAAATGGGTTATTGCGGACAAGGAAGCATGGGATGAGTTTGTAAAGGTTAGTGACGTTTTCCTTTCCTAGTACATTAATTTCCAAATATATTGTATGGAACCTACATTTAATATATATAAAATTCTAAAGTTATTTACCTAAGTTTGGTTTCCTCCCTCATATCTACTATTTAATGATCTTAAAATAGAGATAAACAGAGACTATGCATAATATCTTGTACACTTGAGTAATACTGCATAGCCTGAGTACAAAAATGAATATATATGCTCAAGTACCAATTTTACCAAGCTCGAGTAACCAATTTATTTAGGGTTCAATTACTTCATTTGGAAAGTGAATTTGGTATGCTCGAGTAACACATATGTATGCTTGACCATACCATAAAAGTAACCAATTTTCTAGTATACTCAGGCATACATATGTGTTACTCGAGCATAAAATAACACATATGTATGCTCAAGTATATATATGTGTTACTTATGGTATGCTCGAGTGACAAATTTTACCATGCTCTAGCATATATATGTGTTACTTGAGCATACCAAATTCACTTTCCAAATGAAGTAATAGATCCCTACATAAATTGGTTACTCGAGCATGGTAAAATTGGTACTTGATTAGACATATTCATTTCATTGTTTTCTTCTTTGTTTGACTAATGCTTGAGCAAGCCTTCAGGTCTACTTGAGCAATGTACTCGAGCATAACATAAGTGCTGCTTGAGCACCAACGATAAACATGGTTATGTAAACTATTTCAGAAGGGAATACGATGTTGCTCGAGCAAGATATTTTCAAAGCCTGAGCATTGTAACATCTGCCATTTTTTACTTATGGCACATCTTCTTTTCATTTCAATATATATGGGACCATGTGTTTTTTTACTAGCCTTACTTTAATTATTAAACATATATACCCTACATACATTCATTTTTCTCTATTCGGACAACATTATAAACACATCTTCCCTACTTCTTTTTCTCACACGCATTACTCTCCTCATTACTTTAATAATTAAGGGACATCACTTCTCATTTTTTTTTTATTTTATTGGGAAACATAAACTCACATGCACATAGAAGGCAACACCATCTGCTTCAATTATACACATATGACACTCATCTTTTCTTTTTAAGTGTTAAAGAAGTGTAAGGATGGCAGCCACATTTTCTATCATGAATAATTCATTGTGCAATTGTTGCTTCACGAGTGTATGCACCTGTTCAATCATGAATGAAATATTTCTCTATCACGCTAAATATATACAATCATACGGCTTTTCATTTATTCATTTTCGGCTAAGTGAAGAAAGAACGTGGAGAGAGAGAGAGAGAGTTGAAATAAGAAAGAGTAAAAGAGTGAGGGCTTTACGGATAAGGAAGAAGAAGACTACTAAATTCCAAAGGATCAAGACAAGTAAGTAAAGGTTTTAACTTGTCTTGTGTTATTTTGTTGTGGTTAGTTTGGAATATGGTTTATCCATGATTGCTTTGATTTTTAGAGGCAAGAAATCTTAAAGGGACATATTGCCTAAATTTCTGATATGGGTTAGAATATGTACAAAAATTATTAATTTTACAAATTAACCTAAGATTTTGCAATGAAATTTGGACAGTGTTTGTGATTTTGAAATCTGGGAATTTTCTCAGCCATAAATCAACTTGGTGACTTTAATTTATGGAAATAGACTTATCAAGGAACAAAAAAGAAATTAGAATCACTCCATTTGGAGTTATATGTTGGATCTAGCTATCACCCAAGAGGGGGGGTGAATTGGGTGTTTGATAAAACTTTATGAACTTTAAAAATCTTTTCGCAACTTATAAATTGACAGTTAGATATTTAAATATAGGCATGTACTGGAAATGTAAAAGATAAGGGAAGAGAGTATCCAAACTGTGATTTATTCTGGTTCGGTTCAATCCTTGACCTACGTCCAGTCCCCAAGCTTTACTTGAGATTTTCAATCCACTATTTGCTTTCAGCTTGATTACATGTTCTGTACTTGAAGTAATCCTCTCATTAGGATTCACTCCCCCTTACAAATTGCAATCAATACACTTGTTTGATCACACACTCTATATTCGAAGTAATCCTCTCACTAGGATTTACTCCCCTTACAAGCTGTAATCACAACACAGTGTGTTTCCCACTCAAGATCACCCAATCTTGAGTAACTCTCAAATAGAATGATTTTCAATCAATCTTCTCTCTCAGAAGTGAATATGATGAACACTGAAGCACAATACAAATAATCTCACTCTCTAAGCTAAATATATGATCATTGAAATATTTAGAGTAGATGAAGCATATATTAGAATATTGGCATTTTCACTGTGTAAGCTCAAGTCTCTGTTCTTCGTCCCAGTGTGTCTTCGTTTCTGGTCTTCTTATATTTGAAGAAAAACTACTTTGAATCTTGAATATGATTGTTGTAAGTCCACTCAAAGATAGCTGTTGGAAACCCACTGAAAAATATTCTTGATGGAGAGGTTCTGCCTTTGTCTTAATAGTTGCTGACGAGAATATGTCCGTTAGACACATTTGAAGATTATTTTTTTTATTCCTCTTACTTTTGGTTTCAGCAGTATCAGTCAGTTCTTTGATCTGAAGAATAATTAACTTGAAGATAATATTGATGTCCCATTAACAGAATGGGTAGCATTTGGAATGTTCTAATTGTTTACTCCAAGTTGCAGACATTTCCTGACATATATAGAGGCATGCCGCAGAGCATTTTCCACTTTACAGCTCAGCATTTGAATCTTCATGAAATTCTTCATTTGATCATCTGAAACTTACTAGAAAACTGTTTAAACAATGTTAGGAATAATAGTAAGTCAAGATATGAAGTATTAAAATCATAATCAATGATTTCCATTTTTTGAGCACGGTAATTTTCAATTCTGTTTCTCGCATGATTGCAGTAAGTTATGCATTACTGGAGTCATTTAAGTGTGAGTTGCTCTCTGTCTTCGATCTTACAGGAGTAACTAAGGTTTATGTCGTTTTTATGATAGATCTGACTGGAGTAGCATCTTGATAACTGGAGTAACTAAGGTGAAGAATTGCTTCTGTAACACACTTACTGGAGTAGCCTTCAATTACTCAAGTTAATTTCAGTTTTGCAAAGTTACTGTCTCGACCTTACTGGAGTAGGAACTTAGTTACCGGAGTAACTAAAGTTTATTTTGTTTCTGTCCTCGAGCTTACTGGAGTAAGGATTTGGCTACTAGAGTAATTCAGGATCATTTTGCTTCTGTCTTTGACATTACCGGAGTAACAAACTTGTTACTGGAGTAACTAAGATTCATTTTGCTTCTGTCATCGAGCTTAATGGAGTAGGTACTTGGTTACTGGAGTAATTCAGGTTCATGTCATTTCTGTCTGAGATGTTACTGGAGTAACACCTTGGTTACTGGAGTAACTCTAGTGTAAAGGTGCCAAGATGACTGGAGTAACAAAAAACGTTACTGGAGTAAGGTGACTGACTATTGGGTTTTGGTTCTAGAAGGGTCTGAAAGTGAAGGGAAAGTAGAGACTTACTGGAGTAAGTAAGTGACTACTGGAGTAGCCCTATTGGAGTCACCATTTCATTACTGGAGTAATGTTAAAATAGATGCAAATAGGCCACAAATTACTGGAGTATTAAGATGTCAACTGGAGTAACTATCAACTCTTCACTTATTTGAGAATCAGTTCCAGATTTCTGAACAGAACTTGAATTTCCAAAAATCACATCTCACTCATTTGATCTTTGTTTTCGGTGATGTTGATATTTTTGGAAAGGTCTGTGAGTCTAGTTTCATATGCCACTGATCTCAGCTCATTACGATGTGTAGTTTGTGAGATATCCACAAATTACTGAACCTTGGTCAGCTGCATGACAGTAACAGGTGGCGTAACTTCAAAAATTCCTAGCTCTCTCATTTGATCTTCTTTGGACCTGAATTTTTGACAGAATGACACCTTAGATGTCTAGTTTCATCCAAAATTGGGTTCACCTCAATACAATCTCTGGTTTGGGAGATATCATCAAATTACTGAACGTCGCCCAGGTGAAATACTGACAGAATTGCTGGAACATGCTTATTACTGGAGTAACGCGGGCCTTACTGTAGTAATTTTGAACTAGAAGCTTTTCGTCTGAGCTGTTACTGCAGTAAGTTAATGATTACTGCAGTAGCCATCTGACAGAAGTGAATTCAGCAGCTGTAACATGCGTATTACTGCAGTATCTAAGTGACCATTGGAGTAATGAACAACCAGAACACATATATAACTGGAGTAACGCGTGTATTACTGGAGTAAGTCGATCATTAATCACCCAGAAGCTTCTGAAACACATAAATTACTGGAGTAACACATGGATGACTGGAGTAACTCACTCATTAATCATCCGGAAGCTTCAACTTGCTCATTTTAACTCCGAATTGACTCATTCCAACTTTCATTTGATCGTGGAAACTTCAAGAATCAATCTATAAACTTGTGTAATGGTTTTCTCAATCCTTTCAACAAGTTCTTCTTTCTTTCTTCTCTCTTCTTGATTAATCTTCATGAATCAACTTATTATTTCTTTTCTTTCCTTGTTCTTTCTTCACATAAACAAATCTACATTAAATTGTAGCAATTAGTCAGTGTATATGATATGAACTTTTTGCTCTTACTAATGGCATAAGACATCATCAAAACTAATCATAACCAACATTATACAGACCAAGTTATGAATTTTCCAAATTCTTATGGAAATTAAAGGTCAATTTTTGATAAGTCTTGGAATAGTCACCAAAGTTGCTTATTGTGCTTAACCTTCAAAGTAAAGGTTTATTTGGATAAAGTAAAAAGGAGAAGTATTTTGGGGTTGGTCTAAGGGAGCTAAATAGTAATTATGTCATTAAGATTAGATTGGTTAATGACCCATTCTCCATATAAATATTAATTATAGAAAGTGATATTTGCTCAAGCTTGAAGGACAAGCAATTTTGAAAGAATCTTACTCAAAGTGTTTTGTTGGTAAGATCAACAGGTAATAACTCTAATCTCACATTCTTTGCATAGCTATATATGTTTGTGTATGCCGTATTTGTATATCTTTCCTGTATGAGGCCAGCACCACTCATGGCTTGATTGAGTGGAAGGGCCGACCATAGGGTTTACTTTCCAGTGGCTAGGCAAGGCCAAGTGCATTCAGTAATTTTTGGTATTAATTTACCTAAAATGTATTTTCTAGTGCTAAGGTATTTGAAATCATTTAATGATTACTTGTATTACAAGCTACATATAGAATGTAATACTTGTCGTATGAAATCTATTTGCTTTATATGTTGTGTGAAATACTTTGTTTTAATTGATTTACATGTATTGCATTTGCTTGAATTTGAGATTAATCTATTACTCTAGGGATAAATTCATTTGAATCTCAGAACCTTCCAATAATCCAGGATATGGGCAAAATAGTAAGCAAGGTACAAGAGGAAAGGATATAACTATCGTGTGACGCGAAGAAGGTGCTAAAGTTGATAGTGTAGTTTACTCTATTTTGTCTCACCTTACACACACACACACACACTCCTTTTGACATATAATATTTGGACTCAGATAATATTTTGAGATAGCCATATGTGGCTATTGGGATGTATATTTAATTAGATACATATAACCATGTGAAAGTAAACAAGATATATATATATATATATATATATATATATATATATATATATATAAGTTTCTTACTATTGCTACATGGGTGGGTGTGTATATAACAAGCCCTAAAATGTGGTGAATGATTAGTAGAGCACTAGGTTAAATGGTGAAATAAGGAAATACTCTGATGAAAACTAACCAGGTTTTAAGTATCATGCATTTTAATGAAAAGCTTGAATCATTGATAAAATGTTTTAAATATTTTAGAAAAGCCCATTTGAAACTATAATATTTTTAAAAGAAATTCTTATTAAAAGGGGCTTTCATTTCCAGGATCAAACCTCGCTTACGGTTTAAATTATTTATTGACTATTGCATTAAACTGAGTTTAGAAAAACGCTACTCTGTTTTGGGGTACAGAATAGTGGGGTGTTACAAGTATGATGCTCGATCATGATACGATGTTGTTCGAGCATGAATGATCTAGTAAGGTAATTTACACATGTCTGCTCGAGCAACCATGACCATCTACTCAAGCATGGATCACCAACTACCAGAACACACGACAAATATAAATATGTGAATATGATTATTTGAGTTATCATTTGAATCTTATACTAATCATTCTGTTGAAGTGAGTTTCAGATTATTAACAACATTTGGTTCAACATTCATTAGCCGTTAAGGACTAAGCATAATAAAATATTTCTTATTCGAAACTTTCTTGCTATATCTCCACCCAATGGTCAAATTAATATGCCTTAAAAGCTCTTTAAGTATTCTTTCCAATGCAACAAGAATCAGCTCTAAACTCATTGTATGTTGAGCATTATGATCAGATTAATAGAAGCTATTCTGGACCAATATTTTTGCACCATCCTGAACAGACTATGAACTTCCAAAAATCATATCTCTCTCATTTGATCTTTTTTTTTCTATGATCTTTATATTTTTGGAAAGGTATGTGAGTCTAGTTTCATATGCTACTGATGTTAGCTCATTCCGATGTGTAGTTTGTGAGATACATTCAAATTACCAAAGCTGGGTTTGCTGTGTAACGTTAATTGAATGTACAACTTCTAAAATTCATAGATATTTCATCTGAACTCTTTTGGGCTTGAATTTTTGCCAAGATGATGCATTGAGAGTCTAGTTTTATACAAAATTAGTGTCCCTTCAATCTAATCTCTTGTTTCGAAGATATAATCAAATAACCAGACCTCGCTCAGGTGAAACATGAAATAGAGTTGAACAAAGTTGTTGAAACATTGGCTTACTCGAGTAATATATGGCTTACTCGAGTACTAACGGTTTTGTACTCGAGTAAAGCTATTTATTACTTGAGTAAGATTGTAAATTGAAGCAAAATCACTATATTTATCGTGGAGCTTCAACTTGCTTATTTGAACTTCGAATTAAGCAATTCCAACTTCTATTTGATCATAGAGACTCTAATATTCATATTCTCATAATATTTGACAAGTTCTTCTTTCTTCAATCTCCTCTCTTGATCATTCTCGATAATTCAACTTTATTCTAACCTATATTACACAAAGTAGTCAGTCAATGTAGGAGATGAATAGATTATGTAAAACTTTTTGCTCTTAATAATACCATCTATATAAGACATCATCAAAACTAATCATATCTAACATCTATTACTTGAGTAATATAGATACAGAGGCTTTTATTTGCAAGCTACACGACATTACTCAAGTAACAAGGTTTTGTTACTCAAGCTACGCGATATTACTTGAGTGTACAAGATATTATGCATAGTCTCTGTTTATCTCTGTTTTAAGATCATTGAACAAGGTATATGAGGGAGGAAACCAAACTTGGGTACATAACTTTAGAATTTTATATATATTAAATGTAGGTTCAATACAAAATATTTGGAAATTAATGTACTAGGAAAGTAAACGTTACTAACCTTTACATACTCATCCCATACTTCCTTGTCCACAATAACTCATTTTATTTCACTATAAACAAACAAATGTTTTACAAAGACACAAGGATGTTTATCAAATAATATAGTAATGATAATGGTAATCAAGATCTTTATTTACCAGTTCATTTTTCAGGTTTACCACTTGTGTCTCTGATTGAAAGAGAAATAAATGTCAATTATTACAAAACTTGTAATGACAATTACCAAATTTTCATTGGCATTTACTAGTTTGGTAATGGTATTTACTCATTCATTTTTTAGGTTTACCACTTGTGTCAAGATGCATAGAATTACTTGAGTAAAGGCAAAATTATTCCAGTAAAGGCCAAATTACTCGAGTAATATCGCAAAGTTGTTTATGAAAACGTTGGTTACAATTGAATTACTTGAGTAACAGATATATTACTCAAGTAGTTTGGAATTTTTAAAAATAGAGGGTTAGGACAAATAAATTACTCGAGTAATATAAGTATTACATTACTTAAGTAATACTTATATTACTTGAGTAATGTCACAAAATTACTAGAGTAATACTTATATTACTCGAGGAATATAAGTATTACTTGAGTAAATTGAACGGGAGTGTCCAGTTGATGATCAAAGAGACTAATTTGGTGATGGTGATGATGAATGAGGTGTGTGCACGACTAATGACCATAACGAAGCAGATTTTCTATTAAACAAAAACTAGTGTTCAAAAATGCTTTGGAGGGTGTCTTTAATTGAAGCTAGATTGTATGAACAGCTTTCATACCTAGGTAGTTTAGCCTACTCTATACCCAAAATCAAGGTAGGACATGATTCTTTGCTAATGGTAAATTTGCATATCAATGATTTTGCCTACTATGAATTTCATTACTTGAAGCCCTGTGTTTTTCATACGGAATAAAGAAAGGAGACTTAAGGGCAGTAATGTCTTTTCCCCTAAATTTGCAAAAACCTACAAATTCCCACATGTCTTATCAGTCCTTTTACAAGTTCATATGGCTTTTTAGGGTTTTGTAAATTAAACAAGGATTTAAATGGAATTTTCCATAAAAATAATCTCTAGTACCTATCCTACCATTGAGTAGCCTACTGCCTATAAAAATAAGCATGAAGAAGACAGGAAATGAGATTGATGAGTGAGAAAATCAATGACCTTGAGAAGTGTAATTTGCAAATGGGATATACTATTCTCTCTTATGCTTTTTATTTTTAAAAAAGAGAGCTCAGATGCACAGGCTATCATCCGTTGGATCAGATGAACTTGATTGAATCTCAACCACAAGGTGTTCTACAACCTCCTCCAAGCTCTCTCCCTCTCATGCTTTCATCTCAAGTCTCTGTCACTTCTTTCTCATACCTCTCTCTTTTTATTTCGTCTCAAACTTGCTTATTTTTCTTCCAAGCATTTGACTCTCCTCTACTAGATATTACTAATGTTGTTTGAAGATGTAATACCCCAAAAATCCTATTTAGCATAACCATTAAATTTTGATAAATAACACCTATTACAATAGGTGAATATGTGGTCTCAAAACTAGTAGAATAATTACCTTATTTTCTAAGGTGATTTCTCATGAAATTAGAAGGAAAAAAGAGCTAAAAATTCCTAAGTGAAGTTATGAGTTATAAAACACTCTGAAAATATTATGAGCAATCATAAGAGGCAACTAAATATTTAATAGGAGAATATGTTGTCTATAAATTTTTAACTGATTTATCATCATTTTTAGGGAAATTTTCTTTAGATTTTAATAAATCCAAATCCAATTTTCTAAATCTTATTGAGGATCATAAAATATCCTAAGATTATCATAATTTAGTATATTATACTATTTCAGCAATTAAAACCATCAGAGGATGATAAAATCAATTAGAGGAAATTAGTAACAATTATTATTGCAATAATTGAGATACTTTATGTAATACCCCAATTTTCATAATACATGTAAATATCATATTTTGATAAATAACACCTATTACAATAGGTGAATTTGTGATCTCAAAATTAGTGAAATAATTATCTTATTTTCTAAAGGTAATGTCTTATGAAATTAGAGTAAATGAAGAGCTAAAATCCCTAAGTGAATTTATGGGTCATAAAATACCCTGAGAATGTTATGATAAATCCTAAGAGGCAACTAAATATTTATTAACATAGAGAGTATGTTGTCTCTAAAGTTTTAATTGATTTATTATTATTAGGAAATTATACCATTTTTTTTAGCAATTAAAATCATCAGAGGATGATAAAATCAATTAAAGGAAAATGAAAACAATTATTGGGCAATTGAAATTTTCAATAATTGAGATGCTCTAGTAATTTTTGAGATTAGCTAGTAATTAATTTATAAAGGTCATAATTAAGGAAATATCAATTAAATTAAGGATCAAATGATATTTAGAAGCTAAAATTAGCACACAAGAAGTTATTAATCATCAAAATTAAATTAAAAACCTTGTCAATTTTGGTAGTTAAGCCTAGTAACCCCTAAAACATGATGTTAGAAATTAAAATTGGGATTTAAAATAAATATTCCTAATTTATTTCTATGAGACGAAAATTCCTATAAGATGGTAAAATTGTGGAAAATGAAGTCATATAATTTCTTTTTTTTTCTCCACCGACTTCGACTTGGAATGAGCAAGTAAATGAGATCATTTTATGTAATTATCTTTAGCTGGACAATGCATTTCGGTCACCATATCATGCGAAATGGAATTAATGGCGTTATGGTAAATAAATAGAAAAGCTAATGTCCATTAATCCTCCCTAAGCATTCACCACCGACTTGACTTGTGTTCATTAAAATCCTTTGCTTCTCTCACATTTTTTTTTCGGTCAAAGTAGCTTGGGCAAGGAGAGAAAATTATTTTACACACACATGGGATAATTATATAATAAATGGTCAATAGAGTATGGAAGAAGATTGGGTTAACTTAGGGACCAAGTTTTTAAAACTTGGGGAGCAAGAAGTGATGTAATTAAATACAATTAGATGAGAATCCCTAAGAAATAAATCATAACTTGAAATATTGGAACTAAGTATTTAAGATAAATACATATTTGAGATCAGTGAATTATAAGCTTCAACTTGGCTATTCCCAAAGTCATTTTCGGTTACTTTTAAGATTCATACCTAAGTGTTTTGGGAATTAAAAATCACCATAAATCTAATCGTAAAATTAGGATTTCAAAAGTGAAATTAGATTTTGAATAAAAACACCCAATTATACCTAACTAAATTAGAATTTGGGATTAATTGGGGACAAAGCAAAGGAATTAAAGGAAGAGAGGGGAAGGACGGTTTATGGTGAGGTGGAGGGATAGGATCAATGCTTCTTCTCCAAGTAAAAATCAAGAGCCAAGATCAAAGGGCATTGCTTGGGGGTTACTCCTTTGCTTGCTTATAAATAGAGAGCATAGGCATCACATTTTTCCCACCAATTCACAAGCTAAATTCGAAAATTTAGAGAGAAGGGGAGAGTGTGGAAGAGCTGCAGAAAAATAGAAGGCAAGTGGTCTTCAAGAGGTAAGGGAGTTTTTAGTTCATAGTTCAAGTTCTTAGTTTATGAAGTAGAAATGCTAGAAATGTTATTTTGATATTCAATCTTCCAAATATAGTGTTATTTTCATGTTTTTATGGTTTCCAATGTATTTATTTCGAAAATTTGATGAAGAAGAAGCTATAGCAAAAATTTTGGAAGATTAGGATCAAAATAGCGAAGCTCTGGCGAAATCTCCTCAAACAGTGATTTCTGGAGTCAGGGGTAAAAATGTCAGTATTTTATGATGAAGATGATGTTCTAAAATTATGAGAAAATTCATGGTGAAAGTAGACGTCTAGGGCTTTCTAAATCTATAAAGAGTGTATCATTTGAAGCTCTGTGTAAAAAGATAAAAATCTCAGAAGTTAGGCAATGTTTTCTGTGCGAAATTCTGGGCAGTGTTGGGAAACGAGGAAACTGGGAATGATATGGTTGAAACGAGTTGAAGCCGTTATTTTTCCTTAAAAATAGACTTGTTAAGGGAAATTTTGGCTTTGGTTTCACCTCAAAATGATTTTTCTAGAATTAGTTATGATGTTTCAAAGTTACCGAAAAATCTGCCCAGAAAATGCTGCACTACGTTTTTCAAAGAATGTAAGGGTAAAATTGTAATTATAAAGCTACCAAGGATAGAGGGGTAAATAGAGGTGGAAATATCTCTTAGGATGTTATTCTAGGTGATATGGTGATATGTTAGCATATCCGGGAAGTCCAAGGCCGGGTTCAAAGGTCGGACGTTTGACAACTATACGGTAAAATGTACGGACGCGTACTGTAACCTTAACTCTTGTGCTTATGGTATGGTTATATATGATAGTTGCATTCACATGTTGAAACTCCGTTTTGAAAGCTGCTCATGATATGTTTGAATTTGTATACGGGTTATAGTCTTGATAACTCCGTTGAGTTTTCCTAGCGCTGAGGACACGTGGATTCGTGGCACTGGTTATGTGCAGACTATGGGTAACATACATATTGCAGTAGCTGTGTTATGTTACTTGCTGATATGATTATGACAGTTATAAATGTGAATTTATTATTGTGATACCTGTCATATACTGTTTACATAAGCATGAGGTTAACTGTTACGTGAGGTCCAATGGACATTGGACCTCATCCTTAATGAACAGTACAGGAAAGAAACCGGGATAGAGAAGGTACCGGCAGATAGAGCCGTAAAGAGGCAGCGGTCAAAGGCAAAGGTCGGTAGCGGTAGAAGTTATAAGAACTTAGCTTTTGGCTCGAATTTAACAAAGTTACTTTGAACAGTTTGGTGTCTAAGGTTGGGTCAATCTATCCGAGAAGCCAATCAATCGCCGTATAAGTCGGTGAGGCCCCCATGATAGACCCCTACCTGGCCAATCTGTTTGATTAGCTGATGTTAGGTTCTAAGCCATAGGTTTAGTTAAGACTGGGTTTAACAGAGAAATGTATTTAAATCTCTGTATAATGTATCACATGAATAATCCTTCGGGATATTTAATATATCAGCTTATGTCGGGCATCATCATATGTCTGGGCATTTTTATATTAGATACTTGTTGTCCGGATCTTAGCTCACGCTATCAATTTCCGCAGTACTCTAAGCTGTAGCATCTCAAACTCTGTTGTTTTTCTTAAAACTAAGTGTCAACTGACACGATTTTCGAACTTGGAATTTGGGATGTTACACTTTATTAATTTTTGAAATTAGTTAATGATTAAGTTTTTAAGGTCATAATTTTAGACCAAATGATATTGATTAGCATACAAGGAATTGTTAATCATCAAAATTAAATTAGAAACCTTGTTAAATTTTGATAGTTAAGCCTAGTAACCCCTAAAACATGATGTTAGAAATTAAAATTAGGATTTAAAATAATTATTCCTAATTTATTTCTATAAGACGAAAATTCCTATAAGATGGTAAAATTGTGGAAAATGAAGTCATATAATTTCCCTTTTTCTCCACCGACTTCGACTTGGAATGAGCATGTAAATAAGATCATTTTATTTAATTATCTTCAGTTGGACAATGCCTTTTGGTCAAAGTAGCTTGGGCAAGGAGAGAAAATTATTTTACATAAACATGGGATAATTATATAATAAATGGTCAATAGAGTATGGTTGAAGATTGGGTTAACTTAGGGAGCAAGTGTTTGGCTTAGGGAGCAAGTAATTGCTTAATTAGAAGAAATTAAATGAGAACCTATAGGAAATAAATCATAACTTGAAATCTTGAAACTAAGTATTAAAGATAAGTACATATTTGAGATCAGTGAGTTATGAGCTTCAACTTGGCTATTCCCAAAGTCATTTTTGGTTACTTTTAAGATTCATACTTAAGTGTTTTGGGAATTAAAAATCACCATAAATCTAATCATAAAATTAGGATTCCAAAAGTGAAATTGGATTTTTAATTTAAACAACAACTTACACTTAACTAAATTAGCATTTGGGATTAATTAGACAACTTAATGAAGAAGTAGGAATTCTTGGGGACAAAGCAAAGCAATTTCTAGAAGAGGGAGGGGGGAGAGGACGGTGGAGAGGAGGTGGAGGGCCAAGATCATTCCCTCCTCACCAAGAAAAATCTAATGGTTAAATGCAAGAGGGAGGAATTTCAAAAATGCCATTACATTTGGCTATAAATAGGAGCCTTGGCAACACATTCTCCTCACCAATTCACTTAGCTTGGCCGAAAATTTAGAGAGAAAGAGAGTGTGTGGAAGAGCTGCAGAAAATAGGAGGCAAGTGGTCTTCAAGAGGTAAGAGAGTTCTTAGTTTTTAAGTTTAAGTTCTTAGTTTATGAAGTGGAAATGCTAGAAATGTTATTTTGATCATCAAACTTCCAATTCTAGTTTTAATCTCATGTTTTTAAGTTTCCCACTGTCTTTATTTCGAAAATTTGATGAAGAAGAAGTTATAGCAAAGTTTTTGGAAGAGTATGATCAAAATGGCAAAGTTCTGGCAAAATTTCGGTAATCAGGAATTTCTGAAGTCAGTAGTAAAAGTGTTGGTATTTTATGATGAAGATGATATTCGAAAATTCTGGGACAATTAATGATGAAAGTAGACATATAGGGCTTTCTAAATCTGTAAAGAGTATGTCATTTGAAACTCTGCAAAAAGATAAAAATCTCAGAAGTTAGGTTATGTTTTCTGTGAGAAATTCTGGGCAGCAGTTTGAAATTTTGAAACTGGGAATTATCCAAGAGTTCTGGGTAAGTTACAGTATTTTTCCTTGAAAATAAACATCTCAAGGATTCTGGGAAATTTTACGGATCCTCATTTCGACTTTTGTGGAATTAGTTATGATTTTTCGAAGTTAGGCGAAATTTTGTCCAGAAATTCTGCACCAGCGATTTTTCCAAAAATTATGTGAAAATAATTGGAAATAAATCCTTCAAGGGTAAAAATGTCAAGTATGGCCAAGGTATCTCTTGAAATATTGTTTGAGAATTAATTGAGACAATATTACCCTTTTAGGATAGACTGTACACGAGTTCCGATGTCAAACGTATCCAAAAACCCGTCAAACTCAGGTACGGACGCGTATTGTAACATTAACGCTTATGCTTATAATATAGTTATATGTGAAAGTTGTTTTCACTTGTTGATACTCTATTTTGAAAGTTGCGTATGATATATTGAATTGAATACGGGTTATAGTCTTGATAACTCTGTTGAGTTTTCCTAGCGCTGAGGACACGATAGGCCATCGTGGCACTGGTTATGTGCAAACTTGGGTAACATACATATTGTAGTGGCTGTGTTATGTTACTTGTTGATATGATTTTGACAGTGATAGTAGTGAATTTATTATTATAATATCTGTCATATACTGTTTACATAAGCATGAGGTTAACCGTTACCTGAGGTTCAATGGGAATTGAACCTCAGCCCCTGTTATAGCTTCAGGATCCCAAGGAGTCAAGATCAAGGATAGGGGTAAGAAGCATGCGTGACGACCCTGCAGAGATGTTGTCTTTTTGAAATATAAATTGTGGTATATTAAGCCCATGGATGATTGTATAGTTAAATGTTCAGATAGATACATTATATACAATGTTATTCAGTTACTCTTTGTTTTAAATATTTTCAACTCTCAGCTCTGTATGGAAATGTTTATGAAAATGAGATGTTACAGAAGATATGAATCCTAAAGTTGGAATAAATTTTTTTACCACGGACTAATATTTTTGGGAGCAGTGAGCACCCACTACCCTTTGGGTCCATTTGGTAAGGAAAGATTTGTGGTGGGAGAGGAATTTAGAGGAAGCGAATGAAAGATTATGAAGGATTAGGAAAGGTGGCTTGAGAGAATATGAATTGTTTGGTTGGAAGAAAATGAAGAGATGACAGCTCGGAAAGAATAAGAAAATATCTATTTTACTTTCAAAAATAATAATTCAAAATGAAAAGAAAAAATACATTTTAGAAAAATATACTTTTAAGAAAATATCATCTTATCAAGTTTAAATTTTTTTAAAATATTTTTTCACCAAGTTCAAATTTATCTAAAATATTTTCCTTCCAAATTTGAATTTGTTTGAAATATTTGCTTGACAAATTCGAATTTGACTAAAATATTCTCTTCCCAAGTTCGAACTTTTCACATAAGTTCAAATTTATCTCATAAATTTGAATTTTATCTTATTTTCTTGCATTATAGAAAAAATATTTTATAAGAGGTAAATATATCTAAAAGTGTCACTTTTCACGTGAGAACTTGTGCTCTCACCAATTTTGGTAAGATATTATCTTTGCACCTTTACAGAAAGATTAGGGGGCTTGAGAACTTGAGTTTTTGGAAATATTGGACACAAAAAGTGCATCAAACAAAAGACTTGTTCATCTTGCCTTCTCCTCCCACTTTTTTTGTTTACCAAAAGGCCCTTAGTGTCCACTACTATCATCTTCTTTAAAAGTACATTGTTTAGGCATAAAACAATGAAGGTTGACGCTTTTTTTTTTCCCTCAATATTTTAGGGTACTAACTAGTACTAAATAGATACTTCAGGATATTGACTGGTTTAGAAAAAATACTTAATGATCTTGAAAAAATATTTACAGGATACTAACTAGTATTAAAAAAAAATACTTTGAGGATAGTGACTGGTACAGAAAAAATACGTTATGATCTTAATAGTAGTCAGTATTTGGAAATATTTTTTCAAGATCATAAAGTATTTTTTAAATACCAGTCATTATCCTTTTAGTATCAATTAATACCTTGAAATATTTTTTTCAAAATCCTAAAATAAATTTTCAAGACTATGAATTATTTCTTATGTACTAGTTAGTATGCTCAAAGTATCTTTTTAGTATCAATTAGTACTTTAAAATATTTTTTCAAGATTTTAATATAATTTCTTAAAATCATGAAGTATTTTTTCAATACCAATCAGTATCTTTTTAGTAGCAGTCAATACTTTTAAATATCTTTTCAAGATCATAAAATAATTTTTTAATATCATGAAGTATTTTTTTGTACCAGTCAATATTCTCAAAGTATCTTTTTAGTATTAGTTAGTACCCTAAAATATTTTTTCAAGATCCTAAGATAATTTTTGAAGATCATGAAATATTTTTTCAGTACCAATCAATATCCTGAAGTGTCTTTTTAGTACTCGTCAGTTCCCTAAAATATATCAAAAAAAAAACATTAGCTTTCATTGTTTTGTGTCAAAATAGCGCAGTTTTAAAGAAGATGATGGCAGTGGACATTAAGGTCAGTTGATGCCAGGCACTCCCAATATTTTCATTACTTTGTTTAAATCTTCATATCATTTAAGTAGGTGCTTTATACATGGTATTTCTATCTCCTTTTTGATTACCTTACAGGGAAGGTATTAGGTGGTAGCAATAAGCCTAGGACTGGATGAAACTTATTATAGGGACTACTCATATGGGTGCTCTATATAATAAGATGCAACTACTATCCCCATTGCCAGGTGCCTACTGAAGTCCTTGGCACGAGACCACATTTTGACCCTACCTCAATTACTTTGCTTCACCAAGACCACATCTGTTACACACCTATCAGCCTCGCCCTTTCAGGTAGCAGGTTTCAATTTTAACTTAATTTTCCCATGTTAATTTACGTCACACATCAGAGTATACGCAGTAGAGCATACACAAGTTTTGACAATAATATATTGATAAAAATACGGAAAGATAAACTTTTCCCTAGAAGGATCAAAATATATAATCATCCGGATTATGGTGCCTGACAAGCCAAAATAAAGTATTACAGTCATACAATAATCACAATAAGTATCCAAAAGAAAAATCACCAACATCCATCATCTCACTAGCCCTGCTCCGGAGTCTTACCTCTATCACCCTGCTCCGCTCTGGATAACCGTTAATCTCATATAAAATGTATAAACAATGCATGTAAGAAAGACCAAGAATAAATACACAAACCACATACCATTCAGTATCATGCACACAATAAGGCACACAGCCAAATTCGGAACTAGCAGTTCTAATAGCATACAACATAGATCGCCGGGCACGGCACACAATAAGGCCTTTATTGCACATAGCGTGTTTCGATTCCAGAGCGCTCAGAAATAAATGATAACCAAATGTATGTAGTATACATGGTAAAACATACATACACAAATACCCAGAGTATATAAGGATTAAGGTTACTACTTGATAGTCGACCACGTATATAAATGAATTTTTCTAGTGTATAATATCACAAATAGCCCTTATTACGATTCTATAATCGGTTCAGAATTTCGGCAGTAGCTCGGCTAACCTAATGACTTGAAACTCCTCCAATGAGAAAACTAAAACTGTAGAATTTAATCTATCGAGATGTAGAACAAGATTGGTGAAGGGAGTTTTTGGATTGGAGGTGGTTTGGTAGGAGATTTTTCTTAAAGTTTGTTTCTCTCTCCTCTTGTATCCTCATACGCCATTTTTATATATTTAAGCTTTTCTCTCTCTCTCTTTTCTTTCCTACTGGTTTTTAATGCACTATATAGGAAATGAATTAATGGATATTAGCAAGTCAAGTTTAGTGGGAGCATGGTAAAAATCTTAGGACATTATACTTCCATTTAATTATAATTATGCCAACACCTTTAATTCTAGTTGTATTGTTTGACGGGATGGAAGTGAAATGGAACCTTAATCTCAATGAATATTAAAGTAATACCTTGTTACTTCAATCAAATAAAATAATAATAAGAGGTAGGGAGGTGGTAGCATTTATAAATATACGTATATATATGGCTTAATGTAGGGAAGGTATTACTTCTTAATCACATTTCATCTCCTACAATATTTTTGTTGGCAACTTGGTTCTTTACTCATTTAGTTGCAAATAATAAGTAGGTGTTAGAAATTATTCCTTAATTAGCTTCTAGGCCATAGAATATTGTCTCTAAAATTCCTAGGCCAAAATTATCCTTTACGAGTTTTCCTTAAATTTTCAAGGAAAATTGGCCCTAAATTCCAAATATATATTATTGTTTATTTTTTAAATATTATTTGGGCCAAATTTCACCTTTATAAATTCAATTTTGGTCCAAATAAATTGATTGGATGTTCGACACAAGTATCCCACTTGTGCCAACATGTATATCAAAATTTTCTGTTGTAGTAAAATTGTAATATCCCAAATTTTCAAAAGCGGAATATTATTTTTTCATCTAAAATCATTTAAAATCATCAGAGTAGATCATTTGAGCGGAAGAGTAACTGATACTTGTATTTGAAAATGCCGTAAGTCTGGCTGGATACAATAGCGGTACATCATACCAAGTATTTCAAAAGTAATGCTCAACAATAAAAGGAAGGCTTCCACCGGAACATCAAAAGGAAGTCTTCAGTCGGGTCTTCTATGTGTCCTGTTTGCGCTTCCCCTTGTCCTCCGTTCTTGGTTCTCCTGACCCTAACGCTATGTTAAGAGCTGAGGTCCCATGCATACGGACCTCAGGTAACGGTTAACCTCATATTTACATATACGATATATAAACACAGCAATTGGTTGACTTTTAAACATGTCACTCCCAGTGAATGCGAATGTACCACTCCCAGCAAAATGTACAACTCCCAGTGAATACAGATATATCACTCCCAGTGCATGCAGATGTACAATAAACAACAACATGTATTTGACAACACACCACAACATGCATACAACACACATAGCACATATACACATACTGTAAATATCAGAGTTAGTGTTACAGTACGCGAACATACCTTCGTTGATGCTATACGGTATTTCTGGTGGAATACGGTGCGACAGTTGGTCAGAACGTATTCAGGGATATCCTATAAGGATAATATCGCATATAATCAATTACTAACATCATAACAGTCATTTTAGTCACAAATGACCATTTTACCCCTAACCTCTCTAATCGGCGAAATTTCGCCAAAACTTCGTTACTTTGACTCTAATCTTCCAGAATTTTAACATATCTCTTACTCCAACATATTTTCCAAAATAAATATCATATCTATCCTAAAACATGATATCTAAAATATACTGGAAGATTAAAGATCAAAACAACATCTATCCTAAAACTCTAAGAACTACCGAACTAAGGACTGAAGAACTTACCCAGGATTCTGCTACAACTTTCTCCAGAGCTCTTCCTTCCTTCTCTACTCTAAGATTTCGAAAATTCCAAGAGGAATTGGTGTGAGAATTTTGAAAGAAGTTGAGGGCTATTTATAAGAAAAGGCAATGGCATTTTGGTAATTTCTTTGAACTTTGTCTGGTTAGTTTCTGACTGTTGGATCGCACTTCTTTAAGGTGGCATGATCCTGGCCTTACACCTAGCATTTTGCCTTCAAAGTCAACAAAATGATGTCACTAAGGTGATGTCACCATCTTGCTCAAGAAGTTTTCTACCGATAAAGTCTCTGTTCGGCGTTCTAATCGCGTAATCTTGAAAAATCCCAAAATTTCAGGAACAAGCCCCGAAGATCTTTTCTTTGTCTTCGAGAATACTGGGTTTTCCTATCCTTATATTTTCATTAAGGACATTCCCTTACCTACAGAAAATCCTCGGTAACCGCTACCGGTTACCGAAATAACTTCGGAGACAGTCTACTATGAGATAAAAATTCCCTTGTTCATAATATACTCTGACTCTAGAAACCTAGTTCAAGGTTTTCTAGGTAGGATTTTATTTCTATCCGTGGTTATTTATCCTGTTCACTTTTTATTAATATAATATTATTTAATTACCACATGTTTTAATCTTATATTATTATTATTTTTTTCATCATCCTTATCTCCTCCCCCTCCAAAAAGTTTCGGCCACCACATATTTTATATATATATATATATATATATATATATATATATATATATATATATATATATTACCATATTATTCTATTTATCTTGCATTTATTTTTTCCAAAATTTTCCTATTGGTCCATAAGTAATTACATGGATTTAGGCTTTTATAATTTCTTGAAAAATCCTAAGCCTTTGATCCTTACTTTCAAGATTACATCCTAACCCTTATTAATTATTTAATTGAGCCCAAAAATTTCGGCCCTTAATAATAATTATTTATATTTATTTTATTTTCTAGTTTCCTAAATTCTATAGTCTTATAAAATTCCCATAAATTACTTAATTAATCCCCTTCTAATTACTGATAATTTTCTTAATTAGGATTAATTATTTTCTCATAACTATTTTACTGAAATTGATAATTTATGCATTATGTAAAATATTAAAAACCATGGGGCAATTTAAGTTCCCCAAAATGATATTTAATTTTGCTTCATTATTTCCCAAGGAAAATAATCTCATAAATTACCTAAATTAGAGACAACATACTTTCTAATTTTTAATAAATATTTAGTTGCCTTTTAGGATTTTATCATAATTTTCTCAGGGTATTTTATGACCCACAAATATTTCAGGGACCTATTTACAAATTATCTAATGTTTTAGGGCCCTTTTCGCACATTGCTTAATCTTAGGAGAAATTGTCCTAATAATAAGGTAAATTCAATACAAGGTGTTTGAGACCTCATATTTGCCTATTTTCAATAGGTATATTTTACCAATTTATGATATTTACCCTAAGTCAAGTTTTAGGGTATTACAAAAATCAGGTACAATTGATCTTTTGTTAAAATTTCACCATTTCTTTTCTTCAAATGCAAGTAAATCATACATGGAATTTGCTAGGGAAATTTTAGGATAATGCAACATCGGAGAACTGGAGGTTTTTACTCACAACAAATGGCACACCATTTCACCTGTTCCTAACTCCTTTGTTACTAACATTGGTGATACCTTTCCGGTACATGATTTCAACCTATTCTCTATACACTTTAGGCACTTCCAAAATACATGATATTCATTGTTCATAGTGATAATGTAGATCAAAATTTGATTGTGCAGGCTTTAACAAACGGGAGGGACAAGAGCAGCTACCATAGGGAAATAGTGAACAAACACAAGGAGAGGAGGTCCTTGGCATTCTCTGTGTCCAAATGGAGAAATGGTAGTCAAACCCCCTTCTAGATACCATGCGCATTGATAGTACAAGGCAATACCCTGATTTCTTGTGGTTAGACCTACTTAATTTCACATTGTTTTTTTCCTCAAAAGATAGTTGCATTAATAACACCACATAATGAATCAGACTCATAAGGGAAACAAACGTAACCAAGAAAACAAACTGAAATAACAAGACATAAAGTAACAAATACAAACTGAAGTAACAAGCCTACAAGTAAAATAAAAAATTTAGAAGGAAAACAACTAGTCATTGCCTATTGAAGGCCTAGAGGGTAAAAAATCATCGGCATCTACACTAGTCTCAAAAGCCTCTAAAGTTAAAAGTGACAACAAAGCGGGTGTTGGTTGTGAAACCTATCCAATAGGACACACCCCCTTTATAAGCATCAGTTGTAAGAAGATCTGCAGGTTGGTTGCCTCGTCTAGAGGTAAAGGAGATGAAGAACCCAATCTAACTAGACAGAAGACAAATGATATTATGGACAATACTTTTACTCCTCTAGGCAAACAAATCTGGCGACTTATTATCAAAACAGGGAAATAATGGTAGACAATCAGTTTCAAAAACCACACTTTATCATGTCCTAGATCCACAACTAGTAGTAAAGCCTTGTTCAAAACCAAGACTTTAGTCATGAAAGTAGAAATTGATTTAATTTTGTCCACATATCCCCATATAAAGAAATCAAAATGGTCACAACAAATTATCCCAATAGTAGCATCATTCTCAATAGGTGAAAAGGCCCCATTACAATTAATTTTAAAGCTACCTGATGGAAGTAACCATTTAATTAATGCTATGACTATCACAGCCCTGAGCAGAACATAATCCCTTTGCAACATGTCATGATTAACCAAAAATTCAAAGTTATTTTTTCTATATATATATATATATTAAATGAAATGGGTTTTGATCATAAACAACCGAATCTTGTTGGTGTTATTGAATTGGCTAGAAAATAAACCACATAATCCAATAAATTAAAGACTGATCTTGCTTACTCGGAGAGGGTGTATGTGTCATCAAAATCCATCAATCATTAAAATTTGAGATTCTGGAGGCATCAATTCTAACACTCAGCAAACTACTAAACCAAATGCACTGAGTCCAAAGACAATGGAAAAATAAATATTCAATAGTCTACTCCTCTCCTGCATAAACTGGACATTGGCTATTTGGGTACCTTCTTCTCCAAAATAGGGCTGAAATTAGTAGTAATGATATCACTCAAGAGATGCCAAATAAATTACTGAACTCGTGGGATTATTTTAATCTTCCAAATCAAATATCAACATATAGTGAGTATGACAGTCAAGGACCTTGCTTTATTCACATTAGCAGAATTCTCAGCTCTTCAACAATGGTACCCCAACTTCATCTTATATTCTCTATTCTTAGCACTAATTCGCACCAACTTTCCTTCGAATCCGTTGGTGAGAATAAGGATTTCATATATAGCCCACTTAATTTCATCCGGTAAATATTGACTAATAGGAGTGAGATCTCATTCACTGTCAACTATAAAGTTGCAGACTCTTCTCCTTACCACAATAGTCATCATTATTACTTGGTTTCTCTGGGAAATCAAATGAATCAACATTTGGTATCCATTTATCGTTTCATATTCTAATTGCAATATTGTTGCTGAGAAATCACTGCAGGTTCTTTTCAGCAAACCACTTAATTTCACACAAAGGACTATCGAGTTGATGGATTTACCTTCACAAACTTCCTCAAATTCCTATCCTCCAAGCATGACACCGCTGCTGCTTAGCTATTCTTATCTTCTGTTGGTTGCTGGGCTGCTTATATAGTAATGAATAAGACGTCGAGATATTTCAATTATCTTGCATTAAAAAAGAAAGAAAGAAAGAAGATATTTTAGCTTTCGGTTTGGTACTTTTCTTTATATTACATAATAAAGGATAAAGATGTCTTGCAGTTAGTTGTTTGAATTTTAAAATTATAGCCTCTCATCTATTTTCTGTCTTTCTAATTTCTCTAACTCTGCTTTACACTCTGAAAATTTAAGCATATACGCTAAAATAAGACGGATTAAGTTTTCAGAGTTATATCCCTATTTTTCAAAATTAATTTTTATTTGAGGATTCTTCTTTTTACATCAATCGATTGAAATATGCACACATGGTGAAAGTTAAGCTAATGCAGCAATAACTTTTGCTAGAAATAATCCAAAATATTATAAATAATGCATGTACGGGGGGGGGGGAACATAAGGGATGTGTTACGGATATCTCACAAATGGGCCCAGCCCAATAACCAGAGAGCCTAGTCAAAATGACTTCAGTTATGCTCATAACCGCTTCCTTGAAAATAGGAGTGGTTTTATCAAGAATATCTATCGTTATGGTAACTGCCTATGAAAGAAGGAGATTATTCAAAAACGCATATCTTGATATCCCTAAAATAAAGGATAAATCCAACAGATTAAGATATGGCTCAGGTACGCCTATAAATAGGGTAAACCCCTTACAAGGTACACACTTCTGAAACCCTAGCTTTTCTATTCACACAGCGCACACACACCACCCCCTCTGGCTATCATTAGCCTGCCGTATACTCTCGAACTACGTGGACTTTGATCCACACTGTGGTACGTAGGACCCCGGGATTTCACCCCGGGCCAAGTCCAACCCAACTTGTGATCCACACAGGATCATTGGCGCCGTCTGTGGGGACTGTAAAGTCCTATTCCCGTGACCCGTGATGGCTAATACCAGAAGCAAAAGCCACCCGCATGCACACGAGCAAGGTCAGGAACAAAATTTTAGCGAAACCCAACAGCAGGACGATCAAGGCGTTATTCAGGAACAAATTGAGGGGCCCCCGGACTCGAACCTAGATGGACGAGCAGGCCAAACGCTGGAAAATACTAACCATGCTGGTCCCTCAAAGTTTCAGATTGGCAGCCCGGACATACGGCTCCTACGCAACATTGCTGAATCAATGTTGAAATGAATCGAGAATGTGGAAGAACGCGACAATCTTCAGAACCAGAAGATTGACCATATGACCGAGGTGATGAACCAAATCCTTAAACACTTACAAGACCCTCTTCAGGAGGAACGCCGGGATGATCAGCAGAATGAGGACGAAGAAACTAATCACCAAACTGTTGATCCCCTACAGGAGGACCATCCCGGGCAAGGCCGAATAGTTTCAACAAAAAATTTTCAGCAAAGTAATCACCGGGATGCGAGTCAGGAGGATCAAGCCTGGGTACATAGGAAAGACAGCCGTACCTCGGACAATCAGGGAATTCCGCCAGACTCCGGAAGGTACAAGATGTGGTATGGGGATGGAGGACAAAACAACAGCCCGTTCTCAGATGAAATTACGGAAGCTGAGTACCCAAGGAAATTTAGTACATCCGACCTCCCTAAGTACGACGGAAGTCAGGATCCCTAGACACACTTGAACACTTTCGACACTGAGATGCTGGTCCGAGGATTCAAGTGGCCAATCATCTCCAGGCTGTTCACCTCAACGTTACGAGGAGCCGCTCAAATTTGGTTCCGGACTCTATCTCCCAAGTCCATTACTGACTTCAACGACCTGAGCGAGAAGTTCCTGCTGAATTTCGCGACAAGCAAAAAGCAGCCCAGGTCGGTCTACACGTTGGACATAATCAAGCAGCAACCCCGTGAAACCCTTCAGAAGTATTTGGATCGTTTCAAGGTTGCCGCATTGCAAATCCAGGGATTAACGGAAAGCGTCCATGTACACTTGCTCATCTCGGGCTTAGATAGCGAATCCAGAATGGGGAGATCAGTCATATCTGGCGAGATCAAGACGCTGGAAGAATTCCATAGACGAGCCAAAAAGTATCTGGACATCGAGCAGATGCAAATAGCCAACGCGTCGGGAAAAGAGAGACAGAAAAGCCCACCCCCGAAAGGGAAGGACCGGGCATCAAGAGACCGACCCCGGAACTCGGACCAGAAAACACGAGGACAAAGGCATGAGGGGAAGTATGAGAGATATACTCCACTAAATGTCCCTCGTTCACAGCTATGGAGAGAGGTAGCCTTGACCGAGTTGAGGAAGGTGGAGCGACCCCGACCACTTTATAACAAGGGAAAGTTGGACCGTACACGATTTTGCGAATTCCACAATGGACCCGGGCACACAACGGATGAGTGCTGGGACCTTAGAGATGCGGTTGAAAAGTTTATCCGAGATGGAAAATTACGTCAGTACGTTATCAAAACACAAGGGCAAAAAGCCAAGCGCAAGCAGACGGATCGGAGTACAAGCCCGGTCTCCCAGAGGAGAAAACCGGATGAAGCCCATAGAAAGCACGACAATGAGGACGAGTTCCCGGAAGCAGAGTTTGACTGCAATGTCATTAGTGGAGGTTATGGAGGTGGCGGCGATACCGCCAATCAGCGGAAGAAATACCTTCGGGAAGTCTTAACCATCAGGGGACGACCGACCTTCAAGCCGGAACCATCGCAAACAGAAGAGCCTCCTAAGCTGTTCTTTACTCAGGAAGATCTGAGGGACGTAATCCCGGGTCATCAAGACGGACTGGTTATAACCGGCCTCCTGGGAAAATGCTGTGTAAAGAAGATATTCATCGATCCTGGCAGTGCGGTGGATATCATCCTGTGGGACGCCTTTAAGCGCATGGACCTCGACCCAGAGAATCTAAAGCCGTGCAGGACAACCTTAATCGGGTTCAACGGACAGGATACAAATCCCAAAGGGTGTATAGAACTAAAAATGACCTTGGGCTCTAAAGAAGCCTTTAAGACTGAGCGAGTCAAGTTTATTGTAGCGGATTTCCCTTCGTCCTACAATATAATCTTAGGCAGACCAATTATTCATAGTTGGGACATGCTCATATCAACTAAGCATCAGAAGCTGAAAATGGTAAGTCGGAAGAATGAAGTCGTCATCGTCAAAGGTGATCAGAAGGAATCTCGGCAATGCTATTTCTCGATAGTTAAAAACAATGAACCTGGAACATCTAGCTCGCAGCAGAAAGGAACTCGAAATTCAGCGCCAATTGCGCCGAGCTCGGTCAACGTGGTAGAGCGGGATGTAAGAGAAGAAGAAAAGTTGATGAAAACAGAGCCTGATGGAGAGCTCACAGGCTACCAACTAGGAGAGGAGCCCGGACAAATAACCAAGATCGGGAGTTCGCTGGCCGAGCAAGAAAAAATAGAGCTCAAAAAGCTGTTATGGAGAAACAAGGACGTATTCGCATGGAAACCTTTGGAGTTACCAGGAGTCGACCCGGCGTTCTGTTGTCACAAATTGACCATAAATCCATGATATACGCCGGTCTCGCAGAAGAAAAGAAAGATTGCACCGGACCGACAGAAAGCCCTAGCTAAGCATGTAAGAGAACTGCTGGATGCGGGATTCGTCAGGGAAATCCAGTATACCACATGGTTTTCAAATGTGGTAATGGTCAAGAAACCCAATGGCAAATGGAGGGTGTGCACCGACTACACCGATCTCAACAAAGCATGCCCCAAAGATACTTACCCCATGCCAAATATTGACCAACTGGTGGACAATTCTTCGGGATTCTAGCTGCTCTCATTCATGGATGCGTATTCTGGCTATAACCAAATAGCTATGCATCCCGAAGACCAGGAGAAAACAACTTTTATCACGGAAAAAGCTAATTACTGCTATAATGTCATGCCTTTCGGGCTGAAGAACGCAGGAGCTACTTACCAGAGGATGATGAATCAAGTGTTTGAGGAACAGCTCGGCAAGAACGTCGAAGTTTACATCGACGATATGATCGTAAAGTCAGTTAAGCGATCCGACCACATCCAAGATTTGCAAGAAACATTTGATAAGCTCCGGGATCACAGAATCCGACTTAACCCAGCTAAATGTGGATTCGGGGTACCAGCGGGTAAATTTCTCGGATTCCTGTTGACAAACCGGGGGATTGAGGCCAATCCAGACAAATGTCAGGCCGTCCTCAATATGGCTGCCCTAAAAAACAAAAAAGAGGTACAACAGTTGACTGGCAGATTGGCCGCGCTGACAAGGTTCTTACCGAAATCGGCAGAAAATGCTCTTCCTTTGTTCAAGTTATTGAAGAAGGAAGCACAGCATGGAGAATGGAACTCAGAGTGTGAAGCCGCGTTTGACAAGAGTAAAAAATGCCTGTCATCACCACCCGTGCTGACCAAACCCGAGCCCGGGGAAGATTTGATATTATATCTATCCGTGGCCCCAGAAGCAGTAAGTGCCGCCCTGGTAAGAGAAGATTCGACGGAACAGAAACCGATTTACTTTACAAGCCGGGCTTTGCAGAGTTTGGAGCTAAGATATCAAAGGTTGGAAAAGGTGGCCTTTGCGTTCCTCACTGCCGCGAGGAGATTACGTCCATACTTCCAGGGGCATAGAATAATTGTGCGAACCAGTCAGCCGATACGCCAAATACTCCACAAGCCTGACTTGGCAGGAAGAATGACTAGTTGGGCTATCGAACTGTCCAAATTCGACATAGTATATGAAGCTCGGCATGCTATTAAATCCCAGGCTTTAGCCGACTTCATTGCAGAACTGGTGCCAACAGAGGTAGTCTCGAAAGCCAACCTTGACGTTTGGAAAGTATTTGTAGACGGCTCGTCAAACGCCAAAGGAAGTGGAGCCGGGATCATAATCGAAAGCCCGGAAGGAGTTGCCATGGAACACTCCCTGCAATTGCACTTCAGAACGTCCAATAATCAGGCCGAGTATGAGGCTGTTTTGGCCGGGCTATCGCAGGCAAAAGATAATGGGGCCAGGCGGGTTCATCTCTCCATCGACTCTCAACTAGTCGCGGCCCAAATCAACGGTTCATACACGGCTAAGGGACCCTTGCTAATCAAGTATCTGGGGAAAGTCAGAGAGGCAATGGCCGACTTCGATGAGGTCGTAGTCACCCACATCCCCAGGGGAGAAAATGCGAGGGCAGATATCCTCTCTAAATTAGCAAGAACCAGGAACCTAGGAAATAATCGGATTGTAATACAACAAAGTCTGAAGGAGCCCACGTGCATCATGGTCATCGCGGCAGCAGAAGACTGGCGAAAGCCAATCTTAAATTACCTAGAAAAGGGAGTTAGCCCAGACGATCCCGGGGAAGCAAGGCAGATAGCACGGACCGCGTTAATGTACACGGTGGTCGATGACCAACTCTACTGAAAAGGCCTCTAATCCCCAATGATGAGATGTTTAAACCAGGTAGAGGTCGAGTACGTGCTATCAGAGATACACGAAGGGATAAACGGACAACACATGGGGGCAAAGGCGTTAGCCCGGAAGGCCCTTAGGGCTGGATATTACTAGCCGACAATGGTCGCGGATTCCAGAGAGCATGTACAGACATGCGAAAGCTGCCAAAAACATGCTCGGATCCTCTGGCCACCTCCGACCGAGTTGAAGACCATCACGGCTCCTTGGCCATTCTTTAAATGGGGTATGGACCTCCTTGGACCGTTCAAACCGGCCGCAGGGCAACTGAAATTGCTTGTGGTAGCGGTGGATTATTTCACTAAGTGGATCGAGGCCGAACCACTGTCGACCATCTCGGCCGCTCGAATACAAAAATTGTTCGAAAGAAATATTGTTGCAAGGTTCGGGATTCCTGCTGAGATCGTAACTGACAACGGTACTCAATTCGTTGACCAAGGCTTCCAGAGGTTGATGTCCGAGCTCGAAATCAAGCACCATTTCGCCTCGGTAGAGCATCCGCAATCTAATGGGCAAGCTGAGGCAGCAAAAGAAATCATTGTTGACGGGCTCAAGAAAAGGATGAGCAATGCAGAAAGTAACTGGGTCGAGGAACTATACCCGGTACTTTGGGGATACCGAACTAGTGTCCAAACCTCGACCCAGGAAACACCCTTCCGAATGACATATGGATGAGAGGCCATGATCCAGGTAGAAATTGGGCAAACATCATGGAGGAAAGCCAAAGTCATGGAGGAGGGAGAACACGCCAACAGCAAGCAGTTAGCAGCCGAGCTAGACCTCATCGATGAAGTCAGAACGACGGCACACTGCCGAGATCTGGCAACGAAGCAGCTGGTAGCGGCTAAGTATAACCACAAAGTTAGACCATGAGCATTCGATAAAGGTGACTTGGTATTACGCAGAGCGGATATCGGAAATAAGAATGCCCGGGACGGAAAACTTGCAGCAAACTGGGAGGGTCCTTACCGTGTTTTAGACAAAATGGGGCCCGGGACCTATGTCCTTGAGACGTTAGATGGCACGCCCATTAAACGAACGTGGAACGCAGACAAACTAAGGACTTACTACAGCTAAAGACCAGGATGCACTCGGAATAAGCGCACAGCGGATGTCAGTGGTGACTGAGAACCGCTTTTCAGTTTCAACGGATGTCGGTGGTGACCGAGAACCGTCTTTTATTACGCATTGTTTTGCTTTTGGCAGTATTTTCCATTGATTTTAAATTGTGTAATCCCAATTATTTCAATCAATAAAAAAGGTGGTTCAATTCATGGGCCAACCAAGTTATTACTTGTGAAATCAATGCAAAGATAGGCCGTGACAAAGGCAAGATAATTAAACAAAGACTTGGGTTTCGCGATCTCGGTCATGATAAGATTTGTCAACAAGTCTTGTAAACATTACGATGCATCGGAACTGTCCCCTGGGGTGGTGTGAGATTGCCATAAAAGATCCTGATCAGGTCGAAATGTTTAGGCTCCTATGCAAAAAGGATATTAGGGCCTGAACATGTGGCAGTTGGCTACCATCTCGGTAAGGTACTTTACAAGATAAAGTGCTTAGATGATTTTTGAAAATCGTCTGTTGTTTAGAATGCCTGACTATTAATAAACATGGCCCGTTTGTTAAAACGTCGGTTGAATATCCAGCAGATTCTGCGCAATATATCTTGACTTTGGCCAAGTCATAAAATAAAGAACCAAGCTTCGTGCAAGGATTACGTTCCCCTTTTACTCATCAACTGGTGAATTAAAAACACGAGTTTGGTTTAAAGGATGAAAATAAAAACATGTAAGATGGACGAGCTGAGGATGCTAGAAAAATCCGGGAACACCGGCTTGTCATAGTATTAATTTTGAGGGCAAAGGCCCCGGATTACAGAAAAAAAAATGAAAGTGAAAATACTACATAACAAGGGAAAAAATAAAAAGGTCCTAGAAGGACGATATCAAAATTGGGCTTGGCCGGGCACAAGAGAGCCAGGGGCGTCGGTCGTCGGAGCATCTTCCTCAGCTAATTGACCACGGTCATTCTCCGCGAGATGCTCGGACTCTTCGACCGGAGAAAGCGGCGCTGGTACAAATTGCCCGTCCTCTACCGAAGCTCTGAAATCCACAGCGTCCAAATTCATCGTAATGTCAGGATTTAGAGCTCGGACTTGGGCCAGGCATACGTTGAAAGCTTCAGCAGCCGTCTCCACGACCAAGACTTCCAGCTTATCCACCTTGGCAGCAGACGCCACTAGCTCGGCCTTGGAAACGTCGAGGTCGGAGTGGGCGAGATGGAGGTCCTTCACCAGCCCCGCATACTGACCCTGCAGGGCGTGCAGTGAGGCATTGAGGGTGTCTTCCCGGGCATGACTGGCGTCAAGCTCGGTGGAGAAATGATCCCTTTTAGCAAGGGCCTTTGATAGCTCCTCCACCGCGTTTATCTGCGCCTCTTCTGCTTTCAGGCGCGCCTCCTCAGCCTCCCTCTGCCTAATCTCGGCCTCTTTCTTTTCAACCCGAGCTTTGGCAATCTCGGTTGTAGCCTTGGCGTACTTATGCTTAACTGAAGCATAAGCGTCCAACATGCCGGCCGTCTCCATTAGGTGGTCCTGCAGGACCTGCAGGTGATCGAGGTCGGAGTCGGCAAAGGCCTCACCACTAAAATACTTGCTGGGAGGCTTCACCGCGTATTTGAGCTCCTCCGAGACCCCATCAGTCCATACCTCACCTCGTTAGTGAAGGCGAGACTTGCCAGGAAGTAGGGGAGGAGGGACGCTTGTGGCAGCACCAGCGTCCGGGACAGAGGCCGGACTCTCTTCTGCGACCGAGATCGATGACGCTGCCACCGACTTCGATCGCTTGCGCGGAATGAGGTCCATAGAGGCCGGAGAGGGCGTAGCCCTCTTCTCAGTAGTAGTCCTGGCAGGCGAAGGAGCAACTACAACCTTCTTCTGGGAAGAGGACTCCCCTTTCTTTTTGGCCTTAGCCCGGAGCTTCTCGGCCAGTTCTTGGAAAGAAGCCTTCCCCATGTCGGGCACTACAAAAAACATAACAAACATCAGAAAGGACAAGAGGCATACGTATAAAAAAAAATATATCCAAAGAACATCCAACAGAAATCATACTCGGTGGGTACAATTCCTCCACCGACCGTCGAATAAAAATCCGGGAATCAATAACATCCTTCTCAGCCACATGGTCAACTAGAGCTATCACAGTTTCAACCTCGGCTGGCTCTAGGCTATTATCGGAGGATGCAAACATGTTCTGGTCTTGGTCATAGTGAGTTTTCGACCAATACAGAGGAAACAGCAGCTCCACCGAGCTGGAATCGACACCCTGAAGAAACCACGGTTTATGACCGGGTTTAGCATTAATTTTGAAAAAAGAAACCTTGAAGCCTTTCCAGGTGTCGGTTGCCACATGGAAAAGCTTCTTGTCCGGTTTCCCCCGGAAAGAAACCCAACCCCTCTTTTCTTCAGGCTCCCCGGGTTGACGAGCCCGTTGGATGTTAAAAAAATAAAAGAATGTTCCGGTGGTGGGAGTACGATTTAAAAATCGGCAAAGCCGCTCGAATGCAATAATAAAGCCCCAGGAGTTAGGATGAAGTTGAGTAGGGGCTAGCTGAAGAATGTTTAAGAGATCTACTTGAAACCTAGAAAATGGAAAACGAAGGCCGAGTTTTTTGACGAAGTCTAGGTAGAAGAAGAAAAAAGAACACTCATTCCCTTCTCGGGCAACGCACACCGGTTCAGAAGGGCCGGAAAGAGATAAAGAACAATGATCCCGGTCCCCTAATGGGAGCTCGGCGATCTGATTGGTCGTGGCTTTCGATAGCCTAGACAGCACCCCGGTCGCAACCCAGTCATACTTTTCAGCAAGATGACGTGGAATACTGGCGGCCGCTGACTCCATGGATCCGGAATCCTCGACAGGACGAGGAGAAGTTGACATACTACCTAGAAAAGGCAAAACAAAAATAAATTAGAAACGAAGAAGATGATACCTGAAGGTAGTAAAGCGGGACGGGTAAAAACGGCTCCAACAACCTGCGGTTGGATATGCCGGCATCGCAAAGCTATTTCTTCAGCTTCCCATGACTGGCCAACCATCATGGCCTTAGATATCAGCCAGGAACACTCCTCGCACGGGCCGATAGGCCGGGTAAGGGAGATGAGGGGCTCCGCGCGTGAAGGAAAGGAAGAGGCGGGTAGAGGAGGACTTTCCCCCTTACCCTTTCCTAAGGGCGGCTCTGAAGAAAAAACCCTAGTGGCAGCAATCCCCCGGCCTAGACTTTCGGGCTCTACAGACTCAGACCAACCTCGAGCACTTCCCCTAACCCGACCAGACCGTCCTGGTTGACTACCGCCTTCTCCGCCAAAACCACGGAGAACGTTTTCCCTCTTTTGTTCTTCGGTCAGAGGTTTCCCGTACAGCCACCAAGCTGTCCGGGGAGGCATACGCTGAATAAGCTCGGCCTCTTCCGGGGAAAAAGCATTTGGATTAAAAGGCGGAGGAGAACCTTGATGGCTCATCCCGAGAAGATAGAATTTAAACAGGAAACCGTAAACCAAAGACGGAGAAAAAGGATTGAATAGACCAGAAGTTCTGAGAAGTTCAAGAACAAAGCAGAAGCCAGAACCCAAAGGGGAAGAAACTGGAAAGAACTCACAATAACCTACCCAGAAAAAAAAAGAAAAGACCAAGAGACAGAGAAAGAAAGGAGAAAACACAGCCAAATAACCAGAGAAGGAAACAAGGAAAGTACCTGGTTTGAAATAAGTTAAGGGAAGAGGAAATGCGCGAGCCACGAAGACCAGAAATGGGAATCTGAGGAAGATGAACGGGTGACTGGTTGCAAGTTTCTCTCAAGAAAGAAAACTCAAGGTTTGGCGGTTTTCAAAATGCAAGAAGCGGAAAGTCGAAGGCTTTTATATGCAAAACAAGCAGGCGGATGAGAGTCAAGAAACTCAACCGCCAAAGGCCCAAAGGGCCCATACACGAATGGTGACGTGGACGTTAAAAGGCGTGCGCATTTAATGTTGATGTTAAACAAACACGAAAACCAAGATAGTGGGGCAGTTGCTCTACTCAGAGGCCGGCTAGTAAACATCAAATCAGCAGGAGGCAATGATGACACTCGTGGCCTCGAGATAAGACGAGCGTTGGATCAACAGATGAGGCGGACAATGATCCCGGATTAAAATGCTCACGTGGCCGACCACATGAATACACCCCGGTCGTCCGACCTAACTCCCCATGCAATCTCAAACTTGGGGGCAACAAGTCCCGATCCACGAAAAATTGGACAAAGTACCTGTAAACAGGGAGTAAGACCAGATAGAAATGTCAATACTACCCGCCACGAATAAAGAAGGAAAGTTCGAGAAGGCATGGAAGGAGTTCGGCCTTGAATCAAAATAAACCGGAATGGGAGGCGGGGCACCCGTGTCCCACTCAAATAAACCGGAATGCAAATTGATGACAGATGGGGTAACCCGGGGACCAAAAATGTCCGACCTCGGAAAAAGAACTAGAAGTCAAAAACCTCAGGACAGCGAAATGAACTAGAACATAGAACGCAACCTGACAAGTACATCCCGGCTACTCGGAGCCTTGAACAACCGGGCTGGGGGGCAACTGTTACAGATATCTCACAAATGGGCCCAGCCCAATAACCAGAGAGCCTAGTCAAAATGGCTTCAGTTATGCTCATAACCGCTTCCTTGAAAATAGGAGTGGTTTTATCAAGAATATCTATCGTTATGGTAACCACCTATGAAAGAAGGAGATTATTCAAAAACGCATATCTTGATATCCCTAAAATAAAGGATAAATCCAACAGATTAAGATATGGCCCAGGTACGCCTATAAATAGGGTAAACCCCTTACAAGGTACACACTTCTGAAACCCTAGCTTTTCTATTCACACAGCGCACACACACCACCCCCTCTGGCTATCATTAGCCTGCCGTATACTCTCGAACTACGTGGACTTTGATCCACACTGTGGTACGTAGGACCCCGGGATTTCACCCCGGGCCAAGTCCAACCCAACTTGTGATCCACACAAGATCAGGATGAAAGCTAATTAATGCCTTGAATAGAATTTCATGAATAAATGTGCCGGGCAAAAAAATATGACCTTGATTGCCTTCCCATCTTGTAGTATTTCCATTATAGAAACAATTTGGTGGGATTTTCTCACTATATGTTAGAGTCTTTCGCTTTGATTTCCTTTAAAACTGGTAATTTTAATTATTATTATAGGCTACAATGTTATCCTTGTTATATAAATAAAAGTTAAATATGGGATAGGAGAGTAAGGGAGATTAAAAGAAAAGAAAATTCAAGAGAAAAAGTGGAGAGTAATTGTCATTCAGTTTCTTTGTTCAAGATTCTATTCATAGATCTCTAGGAGTCACCAGTTACCACTAAAAATATGATGAATACTATAATTAATGTAGATGAATATACATTAGATGTCAATTTGTCATTTGAATGTTCATTAAATAAACTTATAGTTTCTCAACCACTATTCATGAATACTAACTAGAATAAGACAGATTAAGAGTCAACCAATATCCACGTAATTAATATCACTCTGGTCTTCTTTATAAGTCTATTTTGACCAAAAAAAAAAAAAATTGATTCTATTTATAAATCCAGTTCATGTAATGTAATAATTTTACCCATATTAATTGTACTCATAAAGATAGAGAGAGAAAAGAGAGTTGAAAAATATCATATCATAAATAAAGACAAAGTTGAAAATGTACACCCATAATTATTAAGATAACTACCTCTCTTTAGTATGTGAGATTTGGTCAAAGTGGACTTATAAATAAGAACAGAGTAACATATTCATAAGAATCCTTGTGCTTATTAGGTATTATAGGCTAATCTTTTTTTCCTTAATAATATATAATATGGAGAAATTTGGGGAAAATCTTCATTTGGTAGATACCCTCAACCCCCACGAACTTCCGCTTTTAACATTTCTGGATCTTCCACACGTCTTTCAATGGTCACACCAAACTATAAATACAGGGTTAACCCTTTTTTTTTTTTTAAAAAAATAAAAAATAAAAAATAAAAAAAATATATATATATAATTCAACTTTTAATTAGTGTTTTTAAAAGGGGAAATCCCATATAAAGCTGCTTAAAATAAAAAAAAAAAAAATTCAAAGCAAGTTGATAAATTCAATAAATCCTTAATTAAGCTATTAACTCAATTTAGGTTTTTAAAATGTGAGTAAAATAACTTAAATGCCCTCTCCTAGCTATTTTTCAAAGAGTTTGATTACTTTGTAACTTATTTTCATAACATACATACATACATACATACATACATACATATATATATAATAGAACAAAATATGCATTATCTATAACCTTCAGGCAAAAAAACTTAACATTAACAATCATCATAAGAACAAAAACGTACAATATTTTTGAAAAAAACGGGTTCATTTTACTAACATGAACAACTTTTTTCAAATTAAGAAATGTATGATAGATGCGAATATATAAAAAGAAATTTTAATAAATATATTAAGTATAAAGTTTACCATAACTATTTCTTGTACAGTATAATTTTTATTTTTTGAAATTTCTATATTTTAATATGGACAACATTTTGCGAAATTTAAAGTGTATTTGATATCTTTTAAACTAAAATATCTTTTGAAGTATATCCAGTTTACACGACTCTTATTAGAAACAAATATTTAATATTAATAATGTATATTAAAGAATTGAAACATTAAAAAACTGAAATCATAACTATTTTTTTTAAAAAAATCATATTTATGTGTTTAGGAAATTAGTCAAAGCTTGTTTATAAAAACATTGGTAAAAGTGACTTTTTTAATAAATAAAAGTGACTTTTACTTTGATTGATTTTGGGAAACTAAAATTAAAATGTTTATGCTTTTTTTTTCTTCACTTGATAAAAATAACTACATCATTTTTTAAGAGAAAAAACTCAGTTTAAAAAATATTCAATTGATTTAGAAAATCATATTTCATTTTATTATATATTAATGTTGATATATAGAATAATAAAGTCAAAATGCAATAAAACTCTTTTAAGAGGGGAGAGAGAAGAGGGTATCGAAGTCATTTTACGCACATTTTGAAATCTTGAATTAGGTTAATGACTCAATTAATAATTTGTTGAATTTATCAACCTAATTTAGAATTTTTCTATTTTAGATAGCTTTATAAGGGATTTTCCCTTTTTAAAATCAGTATCTGTATTGACCAAAGAAGAAAAAAAATCTAATATTTTTTTCCCTAATAATATATAATATGCAGAAATTAGGGGAAAATCTTCATTTAATAGCTACCCTCAACCCCCACGCGGCAACCCCCACTAACTTCCGCCTTTTAACATTTCTCGATCTTCCACACGTGCTTCAATAATCACACCAAACTATAAATACAGGGTTAACCTCCTTTTTTTTTTAATATTTTAAAATTTTGACCTTTAATTAGTGTTTTTAAAATCAGTATCTGTGTTGACCATAGACACAAAATCAGTACTATATTTTTCGTCTTATGCATAAAAGCGCTTTTAAAATAAAAATTATTTTATACGGTGTTGGCTAATTTTAATCAATTATGCTTTGGGTACTCTAATTTATTGGTTTGTCTCATATTGATATAATTATGTCCAATATCTAAAATAGATCTCTTTAAAAATAAAATTAGAATCAAAAGTATCAATTTTAGAAAATTATAGATACTCAATAATTAGACATATTTTTACATAATATCAATTTTGTATGCGCCTCCCCCCCCCCCCCCCCTCCCCCCCTCCGGCGGGGCAACAATCAATCTAAGATGTCAAATAAAACTAAAATATTGAATTAAAATAATAATGTTGAATGATGTCAACTAACCGTCACATTTATTGAAGTACAGGACAACGTCAACAGATACAGGGAGTAGATTACCATCAGATTGCTCATCCTGGAAAGTAAATCAACCACCAGTCAAGGAAGTAATTTGGATCTCTCCTCATCTGTTTTTTTCCTCCTCGTCTCATCCTAATTATTGGATTGCAAAATGAACAGTTAAGATACAATATTTTATAAATCCATCATCATCATCATCATCATTATTTATTTTTAAATTATCTACCGTTATGAATTAGGACAATAATTAAGATAAGTTTCTTATATACATTACATCAATTTCCTCCATCATACATGATCATGTGCCATTATCATTTAGCTATAATTAATTCAAAGGAAACTAAAAAGAGAGACATATGGTTATTTGTTAACGGAAAATTTGACGTGACATATGTAAAAAGCTTAAGTTTTATTCCATACTAGTTATACTTTTAAAACTTTATAATATAATTTTATCAGATTTTAAATCTCAATAGTTGATTTTTTTAATTAAAAAGTTAAAATAAGACGAGGACAAGCAAAAAAGAGAAATGATGAGGATAGAATATCGATCCAACTTGACTACGTCCTTTCATTTATATATATAGCCATATTAGTGTTTCCTCTCCTCAGTTCCCAGGTAATCTCTGACAATCTTCATCTTCAAAACTATTCCTTTGTTCTTCTTCTCAAGTGTTTCATCTTCATCTTCACTATGCCAAATTCATCTCAGAACAAACATATTGCAGCCATCGTCTTCCCCTTTGGAAGCCACCAAGTTCCTTTCCTAAATTTAGTGATCAAGCTAGCACAAGCTTCTCCCAATGTCACATTTTCATTCATCAGCACGGCTAAGTCCAATCAGACTCTCTTTTCCAGGACAAACATCCCAGAAAACATCAAACCTTTCGATGTTTCTGATGGAATCCTAGAGGGACAAGTCCTAGGAACACACCCATTTGAAAGACTTAACCTTTTTCTTCAGGCTGGTCCAGAGAATCTCCAAAAGGGCATAGATTTGGCCATGAAAAGCACACATCAGAAAGTCACCTGTATTCTCGCTAATGCTTTTGTAACCCCTTCTCTAATTGTGGCTCAGAACTTGAATGTTCCGTGGATTGCACTTTGGCCTCCACTTTCAACCTCACTCTCTGTCCATTTCTACACTAACTTGATCCGACAACACTTTTCTACTGATAGAAACAAATCCAGATCCTTGGATTTCCTTCCTGGTCTGTCTCCGATTCGATTTGAAGACATCCCAAACGACGTCGTACCATGTTCTGATGAAGAAGAGACACAATTCTCAAAAGCACTAGCTTCCATGGGAGAAGTCCTACCACAAGCTAGAGCAGTAGTCCTTAGTTCCTGTGAGGATCTTGATCTACCTCTCTTTGTTCAGGACATGAAGTCCAAATTACAATCTATGCTTTACATTGGCCCTCTTACTTTCTCACCATCTGACACAAACACAAACACAGACAAGGACCCAAGTGGTTGTATACCATGGTTGGACAAGCAGGGTTCTGGATCAGTGGTTTATATCAGCTTTGGAACTGTGGTGAACCCTCATCAACATGAGCTTCTAGAAGTTTCAGAAGCTCTGGAAGCTAGTGGGTTCCCATTTCTATGGTCTCTAAAGGATGATCAAAAGAGTATTTTGCCAAATGGGTTTGTTGAGAGGACAAGTACAAGACGAAAAATTGTGTCTTGGGCACCTCAGGCACAGGTTTTGGCTCATGGGTCTACAGGAGTGTTTGTGACTCACTGTGGAAATAGCTCTTTGATTGAAAGTATGGCCAATGGAGTGCCCTTGATTTGTAGGCCTTTCTTTGGAGATCAGAGCATGGGTGCAAGATTGGTTGAGGATATATGGAAGATTGGGGTCAAAATACAAGGTGGGATTTTCACTAAAAGCGGGTTGATTCAATGTTTGAATCTGATTTTGGTGAAGGAAGAGGGGAAGAAAATTAGAGAAAATGCCTTGAAGGTGAAAAAGACAATGCAAAAAGCTCGTGGAGCAGGTGGGAAAGCTGAGCAGGATTTCAAGGCTTTGGTGGAAATAATTAGTAATCCTTAATGACTTAAAGTTCCTTTCACTTCAATCTTTGTTTACGATCAGGTATAAATAAAGTAGTCAAGCCGCTAAATTTTTATTTTTTTTAATAAAAAAAAGTCATGCCTGGTAAATGAATATTGTGTAATAAAAAAGAGTCATGCTTGGTTAGTGGATCACAAGGTTGCTTCTTGGTTCCTGGAAGCTTCATTTTTAATCTCAATGAAGTTCTTGTTTTTCTCCCTGTGTATGTATGAGAAAGCTTTTAATAAGTTTTATTTTGAAATTTATGTCTGAATACAATAATATGGGCAAAGGCTTCAAATGGGAATTATTTAGTGAAACTTTGCTTCAGAGTGGTAAAAGGGGGGGAAAAAAATCTCTGTGCTGAATAGTCCAAAAGGTGAAACACGGTTCACTTGGAAAGCATTACTGTAACATCCCATTTAAAACAGCGGAATTTTTTTTTTAAACGATAATCAGAGTGGAGCATTTTGGAAAGCGAGTAACTGAACCTTAAAGATATATAACCATAGTGCAATTGTACTTATACAGTAATCTAATATTCAAATGAAAGTAAACACACAACTAGAAACATAAAAACTCCTTATTGAATCCTACACCGGCCACTTGCCCTTATCTTCAACCCTCGGTCCTCCCGATCCTGAAGCTACAGCTGAGATCCAATTCCCATTTGGATCTCGCGTAACGGTTCACCTTATGCTCAAATAAAACAACATATATGCAACAGATATTCATAATAACATGACAACATATCAATATAAAAGCTCACAGCAGATGCATGATCATAACATTGACAGAACATAAGCACAAAGCAGTATGTAAAGTCCCACAACATGTCTGCACATAACCAGTGCCACGACGGCCCATCGTGTCCTCAGCGTTAGGAAAACTCAACGGCATTATCAAGACTATAACCCGTATAAAGCTGTATGTATAACTGACGACCCTAGGTAGAGCCCCAGTTTATGAACGTGTCTATCACATATATGTATATGAGTAGCATAAGAGTTAAGGTTACAATACGCGTCCGTACCTCCGTGGACGATATCTGGTACTTTCGTCGAAAAATGTTACGTTTGACAGTGGTACGACGACCGTACAACAGCGAAAACAACGGTTCGTGATTTCAGATATCCTATAAGGATAATATCACAGTTATGAATATTTAATATCATAACAGGTATTGTAGGTGCAAATTACCATTTTGCCCCTAGTTTGATTAATTGGTGGAATTTCGCCAGAGCTTCGCTATTTTGACTCTAATCTTTCAGAATTTTTGACATAATTCTTCCTCCAACATATTCTTGAAACAAATATCATATTTATTCCTTAAACTTGATATCTAAATTAACTTGAAAGATTAGAGATTATTCTAGCATTCCTACTATAACTACTGAAAGAACTACTTAAACAAAAGACTAAGGATCGAAGAACTTACCCAAAGCTTTGCTATGAACTTCTTACTCCTCCTCCAGAGCTTCTCTCTCTAACTTCTCTCTAGGATTGTGTGTGAATTGGTGAAGAATGAAGAGAAATGAAGGGGCTATTTATAGAAAAAACGAATGGCACTTTCATAATTTCCTTGAACTTTGTCTGGTCAGATTCTGATTGTTGGATTGCACTTTTTGAAATGGGCTGATCTAGGCCTTACACCTCTCTATGATGACATCATCTTGAGTCATCAAAGTGATGTCATGCTTGCATCATCTCTTGATTTATGTGCTTTTATTTGATAAAGTTACCTGTTTGGTGTCGTAATCGCGTAATCTTGGGAAATCTCAAAATTCTGGAAGCAAGGCTTTGAAGGTCTTTTATTCCTCTTTCAAGATACTTGGGTTATCTAAATTTTTGATCCCATTAAGGACATTTTGTTGTCTGCTGAATGTTTCGGCCAAACGCCGTTAGCTACGGAAATTGCGTCTGCCGACGTCAACTTCTGGATAAAAATTCACTGATTCATAATATGTCCAGATGTTTACCACCTTATCCCCGGATTCCATTTTATGAATTATTTTCTATAGGTTTTCACTTCCACTATCTGTTTTAATTCCACAAAATATCTTCTTGGCTCTATCTCATGATCTCTCCGTCGGTTACGGAAATGACTTCGGAGATAGGCCACTCCAAGGTAAAAATTCACTTGTCTATAATATACTCTGACTCTAGAAACTTAGTTCATGGTTTTCTAGGTAGGATTTTATTTCTATCCGTGGTCATTTATCCTACTTGCTTTTCACCATTATAATATTATTTAATTGCAAAATATCTTAGATATTTTTTCTTAATTTCTATTTTAATTTTTCTTCATAATTTCATATATATATATATATATATATATATATATATATATATATTTATTTATTTTAATTAATTTTCACCTTTTTCTCTTTATCTTATGTCTAAACAATTAGCCATTAATGATCTAATTAATCACTTACTAATTGTTGACAATTTTCTTAATTAGTAATAATTATTATCTCACTACTATTTTACTGACATTGGTATTTTATGCACCATGCATAATATTAAAAATCATGGGGTCTAATAAAGTCCCCAGAATACTTTTTGATTTCCCATTCTTCTATTTTCAAAGGAGATAATTTAATAAATTGTCTAAATTAGAGACAATATTCCTCCTAATTTTTATAATTATTTCATTGCCCTTTAGGATTTATCATCATATTCTTAGGATGTTTTATAGCCCTAAAATGCATTTTTCACATCCATTTAATTTTCTAAGTATTTTCCTTCGAAAATAGACTAATTATCTGATACTTTGAGACCATATTTATCATAAATAGCCATTCTATTAATATACTATAATATTCCGAACAACAACTGTCCGGGTATTACAATTACATCAAGAAAGTGGGTAGACCTTAGTTGCAGTTGTAGTATCTGTAAATTCTATGTATATCTTGCAGAAATTCATAGGAAAACTCGAGTTTAGAAGTAGAAACTCGAGTTTGTGCCAGTTCCCAAGAATATTCAAGTGTTTTTAGAACACACTTGAAATGAGGTCAACGTATGCTTGAAAAACTCAAGTTTTACCGTAACAACTCTAGTTGGTAACTTGAGTCATTAAATGAAAACTTAAGTTTTGATTGTTACCATTTATCAATTTAGTCTTTTTCCTGCTCTTGCTGATCTCTTCAGGCTAATTTGACTTTTTTCATTCAAATTTTACCTTATGAAGTTTAGTCTGAGTAAACTCATTTTTGAAATGATCCTTATTTTTTTAAACTATTTTATCATCATAAAAAGCATAAGTAATTTCTTCATACCAATTTCAAGTCCACCCAAGTGAACTTAAAAGTTCTTAATTTTGAGACACCATGTTGTGTCCTTTGGAGCAGGGATAACTCTAGACCTCAACATTTGGTGTCACATTATTATTTGGTATTATTAAAGGGAGCTTCACATTTTTTTTTCATGCATTCATTAAGGGGGAGCTTCACATTCACATGCAATTGATATCTTAAAAGCTTATTTCCTTTATTTGAAGAAAACCCTTTTAAGCATACTCATTGGCATTCACTATGTTTTATTAGTTTTGATGATGAATTAATATCATATCTCTTATCATTATCTTAATTTGAAAATGTTATAGAGAAAGGAATATTTTGATATCTTATCTGCACTAATAATTCTTTCTTGCATGAAAATTTTACAACTATCACAGGAGAATTCGATCAGTACAAAAATCTTCCTTAATGCTCTACAAGAAGAAACTATTACATTAAGGAAAGATGTTTTGATGCTCAATCACACTGAAGCTGAGATATGCACTACAAAGTAGGTGAAAATCCTCTTGGAGTCGGTTGAGTTAAGCTCTATAGAAGAGTTCTATAAAGAAGAAACAAAAGATGGAAGCTAAGTACTGACTATATTAATTGAGGATAACCTAAAAAAGCCGGAGCAAATCACCAAGAGGGGGGTGAATTGGGGATTTGAAAAATTCTTTCGCTCAATTCTGGAATTTAATCGCTGAAGCAAAGTAGTGCAGAAAAAGGGAAGAGAGAACAAGACATAGCAAGATTTATACTGGTTCGGTCTAACTCCTTGACCTACGTCCAATCCCCAGACTCTCTGGGATTTTCACTATCACTTACAATCAGTTACACACTCTATACTCGAAAGCTATCCACTCACCAGGATACACTCCCCCTTACAAGTTGTACACTGATATCCTAATCTCCAAGTCCCCCGACTTAAGATTCTCACAGTAAGTGATATACCCAAACACAGTATACTACACACTCTGTGACTTGGGATGATCCTCTCTCTAGGACTCACTCCCCCTTACAAGTTGTAGTCGTACAATCAATTTCCAAGTCTCCCGACTTGAGATTCTTTACAATCAAATGATTAACGAAAACAAACTCTCTCTAAGAGCAGATAATGATAAACACTGAAGCTCAAATCTCTCAAGACTATTTACAGAAGAATAAATACAGAAATCTGATTGTTGCACACTGTAATTGTCTTGTATCTTGTTTGTCTCAGTTCTTCTTCGAATCTGAATGATATTTATAGCTGTTGAAGTTCATTTTGAATGAAGAACTTGACTGTTGGAAGAGCACTACGAATTTGAACGTTGGAGGCTCCACTTCCAGAACTAGCTGTTGAGAATCCACTGAAAATATTCTTTATGAGAGGATTCTGCCTTTGTCCAAGCTGTTCCAGACATTCTTGCATTGTGGGACTTAGTTATTGTGAAGATAATGTTGATGTCCCAGTGCTAGAGTGGGCTGTACTTAAAGATATGTTAATTTAATCTAAGTTGAAGCACTTTAAGAGATAGCATCTTTTTCTCTCTCTTGCTTTACAGCTAAACCTTTCTTTCTTGGAGAAATCCTGGATTTAAATATCTGAAACTTGCTAGCAAACTTGTTAAATGACGTTAGGAATATTAGCAATAAACAATATGATGTAATAATGTTAAGCATGAGTATTTCGCAATCAGTTTTTGAAAATCCATTCGTCGCAGACTCGAGTTTACAAACACAGACTCAAGTTTGGAATTTATCCAGAGAGCAATGTATTCTGAGCAAGGTTCTAAACTGGAGTTTAGGATGGCAGACTCGAGTTTGTCTCATATAGAAGTAACTATCGGGTTTTGACATTTTGAATGTAACCTTGACATATGCCTAAACTCGAGTCATTTAGTGACTGACTCGAGTTTGGAAGTTTGTTACAGAAATAAACCTTAAGTTCAAGAACTTCCAGACTGGAGTTTACAAAGACAAACTAGAGTTTAGGATTTGAAAACATTAATGAGCTCTCTGTATGATGCAGACTCGAGTTTGCACACTCAAACTCGAGTTTCAGCTTTCACTGAAACCTTCATAGACATCTGCAAACTGGAGTTTAGAGATTGTGACTGGAGTTTAGAGATTGTTGGGCAAAACTCAAGTGTTTCTTGGTTGTACCTAAACTCGAGTTAACATATCTCTGACTCGAGTTTACAAGTCTTAAACATTTTTGTTCTTAAACTCTTCTTGTAAACTGGAGTTTGGAAGGATCAAAGGTAGAGTTTGAAAACTTGATAAAACGTTGAAACTTCTGTTTGATCCTAAACTCGAGTTTACACACATAGACTCGAGTTTACAAGTCTTTGAAACTTTGTGTACCTAAACTTTCTTGTAAACTGGAGTTTCTATGGATTAAGAGTGGAGTTTGAAAAACAAGTTGTAAATCGAGTGTTTCTGTCTTTGAGCTAGACTCGAGTCTAAATATTCAGACTCGAGTTCGCAACTCTTTTAGTTTCCAAACTTTCTCGCAAACTGGAGTTTTCAAAAGATAAGAAGTAGAGTTTGAAAGTGAGTTGAAAATCAAATGTCACTGCCTTTGGTCTAAACTCGAGTTTACATATCCTGACTCGAGTTTAGACATGTATCAAAAACTAATGCTCTTTGTTTCTTCCAAACTTGCAGTTTGAATTATAGACTGGAGTTTGGCATTCTTGCAAAAACTTTGATTGCTTTATGTTTCTGTGCAAACTCGAGTTTGCCCGTGCAAACTCGAGTTTGCCTATGCAAACTGGAGTTTGGCTTTCTCTGTTATAAACTGAGCTTCTGTCTATCAAGTCCAAACTCGAGTTTAGCTACCTAAACTCGAGTTTGCCTTAAACAGAAAGTTTTACAACTTTCAAAGACAAACTTCAAATTGAGTTTACAATTGTCAGTTATCATCAAAACACCTAGAGAACTAACATAATCGACTAAGCTACAGTGCTTATCAATAGATATGTTTTTTAAAATGAAATTTGAGCTCATTCGGAATCCTTATCACATTTTTGCCCCAAAGCTATTTGTTTGCTCGCTTTTTGTGCGACCCATCAAAGTGTAAGGCCATCCCACCTTGTTGAATGTAGTATTATTGTGTAATCATTATAGTTTCACTTTGTTAAGCTTTGTTTTTATGTAGAATTTGAAACCCAACCCCTTGAAGCTCCTAATTTTTGGTTTGAAGGATGAGTTCAAGTTCAAACATGTATGGTGCTATAATCTACAATAGTGGGAGGCATTTTCAAGGTCTCAATGGTGTTCAATTTGAAGGAAAAATGAAAATGATGAAAATCAAACGGGGTACTACGTACAACAATCTCAAAGAAAGAATTTACCAAAAATTGGGGCTACATGGCAGCCATTGCATTCATCGTTTGATTGCCAAAGTGAAAACTACTATCGGTAAGGATAGTGTATTTTACATTAGTAACGCCATATGTGATAATGAAGACGTAGAATGTGTTATAGATGCATTTGGTAATTGGAAATCACAAAAATTTATTGAGATATATGTTGAGATTGAATATGGTCAATCATCATATGTTCCCATATATACAAGTTCTCCACAATATTATGGTCAAGAAGACAGAGTTGTTGGTTTATCTTCACAGTTGCAAGTCTTAAGTCAAATAAGATTGACGGAGGAAGAGGAGGATATGCAAAGCGAGGAGGGAGAACCTGAGAGTGTTATTCCACTAGGTGACACGTTAGATACTGATGTGGAGGGTGATTTTTGTAACATCCCATTTTTCATAAATGTATCCATACAGAGCTGAGAGTTGAAAATATTTAAAACAAAGAGTAACTGAATAACATTGTATGTAATGTATCTAACTGAACCTTTAACTATACAATCATCCATGGGTTCAATATACCACAATTTATATTTCAAAAAGACGTCTCCACAAGGTCCTCACGCCTGCTTCTTACCCCTATCCTTGATCCTGACTCCCTGGGATCCTGAAGCTATAACAGGGGCTGAGGTTCAATTCCTATTGAACCTAAGGTAACGGTTAACCTCATGCTTATGTAAACAGTATATGACAGATATTATAATAATAAATTCACTACTATCACTTTCAAAAATCATATCAGCAAGTAACATAACACAGCCACTGCAATATGTATGTTACCCATAGTTTGCACATAACTAGTGCCATGATGGCCTATCGTGTTCTCAGCGTTAGGAAAACTCAACGGAATTATCAATACTATAACCCGTATTCAATTCAATATATCATAAGCAACTTTCAAAATAGAGTATCAACAAGTGAAAACAACTTTCACATATAACCATATACCATAAGCATAAGCGTTAATGTTACAATACGCGTCCGTACCTGAGTTTAATAAGTCGTTGGGTATGTTCGTTGACGGTACGCGTGCACAGTCTATCCTAAAAGGGTAATATTGTCTCAATTACTTCTCAAACAATATTTCAAGAGACACCTTGGTCATACTTGACATTTTTACCCTTGAAGGATTTATTTTCATCTATTTCCACATAATTTTCGGAAAAAAACGCTGACGCAGAATTTCTGGGCAGAATTTCGCCTAACTTTGAAAAATCATAACTAATTCCACAAAAATTGAAATGAGGATCCGTAAAATTCCCCGGAATCCTTGTGATGTCTATTTTCAAGGAAAAATACTGGAACTTACCCAGCACTCATGGATAATTCCCAGTTTTCAGAATTCAAACCGCTGCCCATAATTTCGCTCAGAAAATGTAGCTTAACTTCTGGGATTTTTATCTTTTTGCACAGAACTTCAATTGACACACTCTTTATATATTTGGAAAGCCCTAGATGTCTAATTTCATCATGAAGTTTCCCAGAATTTTAGAACATCATCTTCATCATAAAATACTAGCATTTTTACTACTGACTTCAGAAGTTCCTATTTGCTGAAATTTCGCCAGAGCTTTGCTATTTTGATCATAATCTTCCAAAAATTTTGCTATAACTTCTTCTTCATCAAATTTTCGAAATAAAGCTATTGGAAACCATAAAAACATGAAAATAAAACTGGAATTGGAAGTTTGATGATCAAAATAACATTTCTAGCATTTCTACTTCATAAACTAAGAACTTAAACTTGAAAGTTAATAACTCTCTTACCTCTTGAAGACTACTTGCCTCCTATTTCTGCAGCTCCTCACTCTCTCCCTTTCTCTCTATATTTCGGCCAAGGCTAAGTGATTTGGTGTGGAGAATGTGCTACCAAGGTTCTCTATTTATAGGCAAAGGGAGTGACATTCTTGTAGTTCTTCCCTCTTGCATGTAGCCATCAGATTTTTCTTGGTGAGGAAGACTTAATCTTGCCCTTCCACCTATACCAACCGTCTCCCCCGCCTTTCTTCTAGAATTGATTTTCTTTGTCCCCAAGAAAAGCCTTTTCTTCATTAAGTTAACTTAATAAATCTCAAATCCTAATTTAGTTAAGTGTAAGTTGGTGTTTAAATTCAAAATCCAATTTCACTTTTGAAATCCTAATTTTATGATTAGATTTATGGTGATTTTTAATTCCCAAAATGCTTAGGTACGAGTTTTAAAAGTAACCGAAAATATCTTTGGGAATAGCCAAACTGAACCTCATAATTCCTTGATTCTAAATATGTATTTATCATGGACATTTAACTTCAATATCACAAGTTATGATTTAATTTCTATAGGTTTTCTCCTAATTCTACTTAATTAAATATTTCCTTGGTCACCAAGACAATCTAAGCTTCCTCTTCACACCTCTCAAATTGACTAGTCTTTTCCTTCTCTTTTTCCCTTCTAGAACTCGTCCCCCTCCACTAATTTATATAATTTTGTTTTTAATGTTCTCATATGTTCAAGAGGAAAATTCCCTTATTGATTCATTTAGATTTTAGGATTTAGAGTTAATATCATTGCATGATTTATTTATTTTTAATTAGAGAAATTTTTGTCTCATGAAGTTAAATTAGGAATAATGAGATAAGTCCTGATTTAACCCCTAAAATATTGTTTTATATGTTAACAAGCTGAATTAATTTTTAGACTCTTGAATTTTATGGAAAAATTGCCTATAAATGAAAATAAACACAATACCAAAATTTGATAAGTTTCTAATTAAATTTTGATGATCAAAAACTCCTTGTATGCTAATCTTAGCTTCTAGATATTATTTGGTCCTTCACTTAATTGATACTTCCTTAATTATAACCTTTATAATTTAATTTTTGACTAATTTCAAAAATTATTAAAGTATCTCAATTATTGCAATTCCAATTGCCCAATAATTGTTACCAATTTCCTCTAATTGATTTCATCATCCTCTGATGATTTTAATTGTTCAAATGATATAATTAAGATTATGTGATAATCTTAGGATATTTTATGATCTCCAAATGAAATTTGAAAATTCAGGTTTTTGGTCTATTTAATTCTAGAAGAAAATTTCCTAAAATAAACTACCAAAATTTGAGACCACATATTCACTTATTTTTAATAGGTATTTTTTATCAAAATATAGTGGCTAAGCTGAATAGGATTTTTAGGGTATTACAATTTTGATGCTAACATGAACCCTGTAAACCTGAGTACCTTAGGAACATCACCGCTTCTGTTGACCTAGTTAGTAGTGGTAAGTTAGTAAATTTGTATTTGTATTTATAATTTTTATTTAGTGGTTTTGACAAAAAAAAAACATTTGCACAGGTGTAAGGCTTGAAATTGAGCCATTTGAAATGAAAGCTCGCATTATTCCTGAATTAATTGGGCGCACTATGATAATTGTAACATCCCAAATTCTAAACCCTAAGAATTGAGAATAAGCCTAAAGTAGCCGGATGACTAAGCCCAGTTCAAGGAGAATCCCAAGAATGTTGAGGGTTAAGAAGCTTCTCTGGGACTAAGTAACTTGGCTTTACGAATTAGTGGACTTAGTGTGTATAAGCCGTAGAATTAATGTGCTAATGGAAAAGGGTTATAGAACACCTATATGACATAAATTCTGTTGAAAAAGGTGCCACTAAACTATGTCCTAAGTTATAGTATACTTAGTTGAGTGAAAATATGCCGATATAAGTAAGAATACGACATTTTCAAGGCAATCGAGTATGCCTTACGTTTTTGAGAAAATACTAGTATGTGGCATTGTTTGTCGGGGCTTAGCATTTTGTGTCCCAAGCTCGAGTAAAACCCGAGCAGGATCCTGAGTAGACACCAATAAAGTAACTTTAATAAAGTCAGGACATGATGACTAATGATTACGTACTTTTGTGTTTGTCTAATAAAATCATGACACATATCTCGTCATCATGAGAAAGGGAAAAAGCTACTTTTGTGTTGGACCAGTAAAAGCATGACACGTGTTACTTCATAATTACAAGTGCAAAAGTCAAAAAGCTTGTGGAAAAGCTATATTTTGATTTGGAAGAAGCATGACACGTGTCACTTCATATTTTGCACTCTTGTTTGCGTGAGTATCTTGACCAAGAGATCAAGGACCATAGAAATTAAAGTGATAGTGCATAAGGGTATAAAAACACTTATACAGTGTTAATTTGTTGATAAAAATGCCATTTAGCTATGCCCTAAGGTATGAGACAATTAGCGGAGCAAAAATATGCTAAAATAAACATGCACGTGACATTTCCTGGATGGATAAGTGTTCCCTGCGTTTTTGAAGTAAAAGGAGAGGTAAATAAATGATGGGTGGTAGGTAAGACATGTGAAGAGGAAGAGACCAATAAGGCAAGAGAGAGAAGGGAGGAAGAGTTGATGTCATCAACTTTCTAAGCATGAAATTTGGCACCACAAGAAAGTGACACACGACACATTTTGGACTAGACAAGCGATGTGTTCTAGACATGATACACGACACTTAAGGGATTCATGCTTGACTTTTGCATAAGGGAGTACAAGAGCCATTAATAGGTGTAATCAAAAGTCATCTTCTTACCTTTCAAGTCACCAAAATACATCCAGCCAAGAGGATATGAAAGAAAGTCAAGTTGAGAAAGGATGATAAGAGCCAAAAGGTTAAAAACTAGGAAGTTAAGTTTGACTTTTGTGTAGGCAAGTACAAGGCAATTAAAAGCCATTAACAGTCAAACATTCTTGCCCTCCAAGCAAGAATTTCATGCAGCCCTAGAATTAGCAAGAAAAATCTAGAAAACTTGAAGGAAAAGCAAAGGAAATAAATTAAAACCCTAATGCACCCTAAGGACTGTTGGATAATCGCATGCCTTGGATAAGTCACATGACCCATGGTGTTTATTAATGGACCAATCTTCTCATATAATTGGCTTCCTAGGCGTGTTCAAGGGAAGGAAGAGGGAGTTCAGAAATTTCTTAGTCCATGAAGAAGAAGAAAGCATATGCAACAGATGATTTAAGGTAAGCACTCAATCGATGACTTGAATGATTTTTGTTTGAGTTTTTGCCTAATGGTGAAATCATGGGGTTACAATGGGATTTTGATGTTTTTAAGGTTTTCATTGAGTCCAAAACGAGATTCTGTGTGGGGATAGGTCAAGGTCACCTTTTTCACACACGAAAAACCCTAAAGACATAAACTACGTAAATCTGCCAGTTCTTGCATTTTTTGGGCAGTGAATGGAAATCGATGGATTTAAAATAGTAAACAAAGTTCAATGGCTTTGAAATTTTACAGGGTTGAAATAGACATCTTGGGCTTCAAGTTGATATAATATTTTGCAACTTTTAGAGTTGACAACTAGGAGAAATAAATTCTTGAAAACAGCCCAAAAATATGATCTTCTTCTTTGTCCAGTGAGCACAAATTTGATACATGAAAATAACACGAGTTTGTATGATCTCTGAAAGTATTTTTATTATAAACTAGACATCTTAAGGGTTCATTGGCTGCTGGATTCACGTCAATCGGATTTTTCTAAAATAAGTTACGAATTTTTGAAGTTATAGCATATTTTTTGGAATTTCTGGGTTATAGTCGAATTTAATGAAATTAAGAGGCAAGTTTGCATAAGTGTATGAAGTGGACTGTATTTGTTCTATTTTAGGATAGATCCATATTTGGAGTAACTTTTGGATGTTGGGAAAATTTTATTAAGACTGATCGGCTATCAAGTACGGTAACTGCTTACTCGCATACTTTATGTTGCTTTGTATGTTTGTTTTGCCATGATTGAGGATTTGGGCTATGGAACCTATTGGACCGGTGTCCTTAGGTCACTACCGAGCCGAGATGCATTTAGGATAGTTAGGGTTTGAGGCCCTGGCTACTATGTTTCCTTGCGCTGAAGATCCAGGGGCTTGTCTTGTTAGGTGGTCCTGCGGTTGTTAAGGACTGGGTCCTTTCGCAGTGAACATGAGCATATGTGGTATGCTGTGTTATATGTTACTGTGTGAGATGTGTACTGAATGCATGTGGTATGTGTTACCATGATTGTTGTTGTGATTTTCCTAATTGTGGATTGCATACATATAGTATTTGAGTTTGACAGTTACCTTGGAATTCAATTTTGAATCCCAGACCGTTCTAGGAATACAGGTGTTTCAGGTTGAGCTAATCAGGAGTATAAAAGGTAAAGGCCAGGAGTAGTGATACGAAGAGATGAAGACGCTCTAAAGGAGGCTTAGCATTGTATTTACTCTGGATGAGAGTATAAAGTTATTTTCTGTTTAATATTTTATTTGGGATTACTGTATCATAACCTTACGAGAATTTATATCTTGGAGGTTGTAGTAAATGGCTAGAGATTTGGATCCTAACTCAACCAACCACTGGATTCATGCCATTTTTGAAGGAAAATGATGATAGGGAGTGTCTGCCAAGCCCTAACCGAGTATATGATGTGTTTGGACCTTTTAAAAAAACGCAATCCACGATATGTAATCGACTAAGCATTGTAGCTTAGTCGATTACATAACATTGTAATTGAACAAAAATGAACTGTCGATATGTAATCGAGTAAGCACTGTAGCTTAGTCAATTACATGTAATACCCCAATTTTCATAATACATGTAAATATTAAATTTTGATAAATGACACCTATTACAATAGGTGAATTTGTGGTCTCAAAACTAGTAAAATAATTACCTTATCTTTTAAGGTGATTTCTCATGAAATTAGAGTAAATAAAGAGCTAAAAATCCCTAAGTGAATTTATGGGTCATAAAATACCCTGAGAATGTTATGATAAATCCTCAGAGGCAACAAAATATTTATTAAAATTGGAGAATATGTTGTCTCCACCTTTTTAGTTGATTTATTATCATTTTTAGGAATTATACCATTTTCTAAGCAATTAAAAACATCGGAGGATGATAAAATCAATTAGATAAAATTAGTAACAATTATTGGGCAATTGAAATTGCAATAATTGAGATGCTCTAGTAATTTTTTAGATTAGCTAGTAATTAATTTATAAAGGTCATAATTAAGGAAAAATCAATTAAATTAAGGATTGAATGATATTTAGAAGCTAAAATTAGCACACAAGAAGTTATCAATCATTAAAATTAAATTAGAAATTTTGTCAATTTTGGTGGTTAAGCCTAGTAACCCCTAAAACATGATGTTGGAAATTAAAGTTAGGATTTAAAATAATTATTCCTAATTTATTTCTATGAGACAAAAATTCCTATTGAATGGTAAATAAATGGAAGAATTAAATTATATTAACCATAAATCCTAAATCTAAGTGGACTAATGAGGGAATTTTCTCCTTAAAAATGTAAGAGCATTAAAAATGTAATTGAATAAATAATAACAAGAAGGAGGGGACGGTTTTTACTTGGAGTAGGGAGGAAGTAATCTCATTTTATCTAAATTCAATTAAACAAAGCACATGGGATAATCATAAGTGGTCAATAGTGTATGGAAGAAGCCAAGGCAAGTGTGTGTGATATATGTGTGTGGCGAAATGTGTGTGTATGGTGAAGGAGTGTATATGGTTAGAAGTTGTGTGAGTATGTGAGTGTAGTAGACCAAGTAGTGGGTGGAAGAAGATTGGGATAACTTATGGAGCAAGTAGATGTCTTGGGGAGCAAGAAATTATTTATTTAAAAGAAATTAAAATGAGAGCCTATAGAAATTAAATCATATCTTGAAATAGTAAAACTAAGTGTTTAAGATAAATACATATTTGAGATTAGTGAATTATGAGCATCAACTTGGTTATTCCCAAAGTTAATTTCGGATACATTTAAAATTCATACCTAAGTGTTTCGGAAATTAAAAATCACCATAAATCTAATCATAAAATTAGGATTTCAAAAGAGAAATTGGATCCTAAATAAGAACACCCGATTACATTTAACTAAATTAGCATTTAGGAGTAATTAGGGGATAAGTAGATTTTCTTGGAGACAAAGCAAAATAATTTCTAGAAGTAGAGAGGGGGGAGGACGGTCAAGAGGAGGTGTAGGGCAAGAATTTATGCCTCATCTCCAAGCAAACCTCAAGGGCCAAGATCAAATTGAATTACTTGGTGCCTACTCATTTGATTTCCTATAAATAGAGCTCTTCCCTTCACAAGTTTCTCACCAATTTCTCAAGCCTCTACCAAAAAACATAGAGAGGAGGGAGAGAGTAAGGAGCTGCTGCAAGTAGGTAGCAAGTGTTCTTCAAGAGGTAAGAGAGTTTTTAGCTTTTGAGTTTAAGTTCTTAGGTTATGAGATAGAAATGCTAGAAATGTTGTTTTGATCATCAATCTTCCAAATCCAGTTTTATTTTCATGTTTTTATGGTTTCCAATAGCCTTATTTCAAAAAATTGATGAAGAAAGTGTATGGAAAAAATTTCCGGAAGATTATGATCAAAACAGCGAAGCTCTGGCGGAATTTCATCAATTAGTGTTTTCTAGAGTCAGGGGTAAAAACGTCAGTATTTTATGAAAAAGATGATGTTCTAAAATTCTGAGAAAATTCATGGTGAAAGTAGACATCTAGGGCTTTTCAAATATATAAAGAATGTGTCATTTGAAGTTCAGTGCAACAAGTTAAAAATCTCAGAAGATAAGGCTACGTTTTCAGGGAAATTTCTGGGCAGCATTAATAAAAATAGAATCTTGGAATTTTCCGTGAAATCTGGGTAAAATCCAGTATTTTCCCTTGAAAATGGACATCTTAAGGATTCCAGGAAATTTTTCGGATCCTCATTTTGATTTTTCTAGAATTAGTTATGATTTTTCAAAGTTACCGAAAAATCTGCCCAGAAAATGCTGCACCACGTTTTTGAAGAAATGTAAGGGCAAAATTGTAATAATAAAGCCATCAAGGGTAGAATGGTAAATAGAGGTGGAAATATCTCTTAAAATGTTATTCTAAGTGATATGGTGATATGTTAGGATATCCGGGAAGTCCAAAGCCAGAATCAAAGGTCAGATGTTTGACGACTATGCGGTAAAAGGTACGGATGTATATTGTAACATTAACGCTTATGCTTATGATATGATTATATATGATAGTTATTTTCACATGTTGAAACTCTGTTTTGAAAGTTGCTCATGATATGCTGAATTGTATACGGGTTATAGTCTTGATAACACCGTTGAGTTTTCCTAGCGCTGAGGACACGATAGGCCACGTGGCACTGGTTATGTGCAAACTATGGGTAACATACATATTGCAGTGGCTGTGTTATGTTACTTGCTGATATGATTTTGAAAGTGATAGTAGTGAATTTATTATTATAATATCTGTCGTATACTGTTTACATAAGCATGAGGTTAATCGTTACCTGAGGTCCAATGGACATTGGACCTCAGTCTTAATGAATAGTACAGGAAAGAAATCGGGATAGAGAAGATGCCGGTGGGTAGAGCCGTGAAGAGGCAGCAGACAAAGGCAAAGGTCAGTAGAAGTTATTAGGACTTAGCTTCTGGCTCGAATTTAACAAAGTTACTTTGAACAGTTTGGTGTCTAAGGCTGGATTAATCTATGTGGGAAACCAATCAGTCACCGTATAAGTCGATGAGGCCTCATGATAGACTACTACCTGGCCAATCTGTTTAATTAACTGATGTTAGGTTCCAAGTCATGGGTTTAGTTTACAACTTTCTTTATCAGAGGATTATATTTAACCTCTGTAAATTGTATCACATGAATATTCCTTCGGGATATTTAATATATCAGCTTATGTCTGGGCATTTTTATATCAGATACTCGTTGTCCGGATCTTAGCGCACGCTATCAATTTCCGCAGTACTCTAAGCTGTAGCATCTCAAACTTTGTTGTTTTTCTTAAAACTAAGTGTCGACCGACATGATTTTCGAACCTGGAATTTGGGATGTTACATTACATATCGTGGAAACTAAGAAAAAATAGCCTCCGCAATATGTAGTTGACTAAGCTATAGTGCTTAGTCGATTACATAACATGGATACTGAAAAAATGAATTTGCCACTGTTTAGTCGATCACATATCTTATGTAATCAACTAAATAGGGGCAGATTGTTTAATAGTTTTCAGACAAGGGCATTTTGGTAAATAATTATTTAATTAGGGGCATTTTGGTAAAAAGCTGTCACATCAATAATATTTGATTGAATTCGTTACCTTCATAAATCATCACATGGTACCAGAGCCAGTGACTTTTTTTCCTTTTCCAATTCTACCTCTCAAAGCCTTCGTCTCTTTCTTCTTCCTTTCATGACAACCTTCGTCTCTTTCTTATTTCTTCTTCCTTTCACAGACAATTTTAGCTTTACCCTATTCAGTCTCTTCTCCAAACATTTTCTAAACTTTCCCATGGCTTCTGCTTTTCTCTCACCTTTCGATTTTGATTCAACCACCTCACCACCTCGTCGGCCGATGTCATTTGTGTCAACTCCGGTGGTTGATCAGGCAAGTCTATTCTATATCAATCCTAATGAGAATCCTACTATTGCGTTTGGTTACTCTGCCTCTTGATGGTTCCAATTATCACAGTTAGGCCAGAGCCATGCGCATGGCTCTTCTTTCTAAGAACAAATTGAAGTTTGTTGATGGTTCATTGCTTCCGCCGTCGTCGATCAACTCTACATTTCCGATTTGGGAGTGTCGTAACAACTAAGTTCAAGGCTAGCTTACACATTCTATGTCACCGATGATAGCCAAGAGTATCCTCTGGTCGATGCTACTCATGAGATCTGGAGTAATCTTCGATCTCGTTTTTCTCAATCAGATTTGTTTTGTGTTGTGGATTTACAAGAGGAGATATGCAATCTCAGATAAGATGATTACATAGTTAGCAATTATTTCACTTGGCTAAAAATCCTCTAGGATGAACTTGCCAATATTTGACATATGAAGCCCTATTTGTGTGGATCTATCACTTTGTTGCACTCCTTCCGTGAAGAATATTAAGTTATATGATTTTTGAAAGGCCCCAATGAACAATCTACTTTTGTGAAATCTCAGATAATGCTTATTAAGCCTTTACTTCCTATTACTCGAGTGTTTTCTCTTGTTCTTCATCAAGAAAGGGAGCTTCATTCACCTACTGAAGCTAAGGTTCTTGCTACTCAAGCTCCACAATTTGTCCCTCCTTGTACTTAAGCTTTGCGGTTTATTCCTACTAGTTCTAAGGCCAAGCAATGTTCATTCTATAGTAAGCCAAGGCATATTGAGGCTACTTGTTATCGAAAATATGGATTGCCCCCTAGTTTCAAATTCTAGTCCTCTGGTTCTTTAAGCTCGATGAATCATATTGCAACATTTGACTCTGGAATTGTTCAACAACCTTCCCTTGCTCTGGCTTCTCTCCCGATTCCTTCTTCACAGCTTGTCGTTCTACCTTAATTGTCTGTTGATCAATACAATAAGCTTCTCACTTTGCTCAATTCATCTACACCATCTCAACCAATAATCAATAATTTGTCTGCCTCGGTTCCTACTAAAGGTATACCTATTTCTCAATTTTCTCATATTTATGTTTCATGGATCATTGATTTTGGAGCAAATGATCATGTTTTTTCATCTCTGGCTTTGTCTGATTCATATAAGCCTATTTCTCCAATTTCTGTAAGACTTCTTACTGGCTCTAAAACTGTTGCACGCTTCTCAGGCATGGTTCGCATATCTAATTCATTAATCTTGCAGAATGTCCTTTATTTGCCTTATTTTATCTTTAATATTGTCTCTGTCTCAAGATTAACTCGTTCTCATCACAAGTGTTTTCTCACATTTTATTTCAATGCTTATCAGATACACCAAACTCATCCTTTGCTGATGATTGGTTCAACTAGACTATCTGAAGGCCTTTATATACTCACTACAGATATGAATTTCCAGAAACCATCCTCTCATATTCTTATGGCCAATGCTTATTCCATTTCACCAGCTTCTCTTTGGCACTTTTGGTTGGGTCATCCCTTTGCCTCAACATTATCTTTTTTACATAAACAAATACCTGATATTTCTTGTGTATCTCAATCCTTTACATGTGATGCTTGTCATTTTGCTAAACAAAAACGTTTATCTTTTCTCATAAGCACAAGTTCATGCAATAAAATATTTGATATACTTCATGGTGATATATGGGGTCCTTTTTCAATTCCTTCTATGTAAGGACATCGCTATTTTCTCACTCTGGTTGATGATTATTCTAGATATACCTAAGTATGTTTAATGAAAAATAAATTTGATGCCTGTACTCACATTTTTCATTTTTTCGCTCTCCTAGAAACTCAATTTTCCCATTCTATTAAAATTTTGCATTCTGATAATGGTCTTGAATTCCATTTACCTCAATTTTATGCTTCTAAGGTATCATCTATCAAACATCTTGTGTTGCAACCCCTCAACAAAATGGTTTAGTGGAACGCAACGATCGACACATTTTAAATGTTGCACATGCACTTCTTTTTCAATCTCACATTCCCCTCTCCTATTGGTCTTTTCATGTTTTGCATGCTACTCACATTATTAATTGTTTACCTTATCCCATTACTCAAAATTGCACACTATTTGAATGTTTACATGGTTTTCCTCCCTCTTATTCACATTTTTAAGTTTTTGGTTCACTTTGTTTTACATCCACTTTATCTTCTCATCATTCTAAATTTGATCCTAGAGCATGAAAATGTGTTTTCTTGGGCATTCCACATGGTTCAAAGGCTTATACTTTGCTAGATATATCCAACAACTAGATCTTTATTTCTCTCGATCTAATTTTTCATGAACATGTTCCCTTTTCAAAATGGCAGCATCTCCTCACTTTCTTTTCCTTTACTAGAACCTCAACCTTGTTCTCCTTTACTAGATGATTCCACTCCTCTCCCTTCTCCACCTTTATCTCCTCATTCTTCTGCCCCATCCACTAGTTCACCTCCCTTACCATTACCTCCTTCCCTTCTTCGTTCAACTAGAACCCACCACCCTCCTTCATATCTGCAAGAATATCACTGTGCCTTCCTATCTTCTACTACTTAATCACCATGTAAAGGTAGTCTTAGGTACCCCTTATCTTCTGTTCTTTCTTATCATTCTCTTTCTTCTACTTATAAGGATTTTATCAATATTGTTACTGTGTCTCCTGATCCTACTTCTTTTAAGAATTCTGTGAAATATTCTATGCAGGGAAAGGCTATGACCGCAGAAATTAATGCTCTTGAACAAAACCAGACATGGATTCTTACTTCATTACCAACGGGTAAGAGTACTATTGGCTGTAAATGGGTTTTCCATACCAAATATAAAGCTAATGGTGATATAAAGAGGTATAAAGCTAGGCTTGTGGCCAAAGGGTATACTCAAATCGAAGGTATTGACTATTTTGACACCTTTTGTCTGGTTGCAAAAATGACTACTCTTTGTTTATTGCTTTTAATTGTTGTTGCAAAACATTTGCATTTGCACCAATTAGATGTTAACAATGCTTTCTTACATAGGGATTTGCAAGAAGAAGTTTATATGGATCTGCCTCCTGGTTTTACACTGTCTCAATAATCAAGCGTGTAAATTACACAAGTCCCTTTATGGTTTGAAACAAGCTAGTTGCCAATGGTATTCTAAGCTTTCCACTACTTTGTTATCCTATGGTTATTCACAATCAATATCTAATCATTCTTTTTTTAAGGCATCTTCCACTGCATTTACTGTTATTTTGGTATATGTTGATGATGTGGTGCTTGTTGGAAATGATTTGGTTGAAATTCAGTTAGTTAAACAATAATTACACTATGCATTTACTATTAAGGATCTTGGTGAACTTCAGTATTTTCTTGGTCTTGAGCTTGCTCATTCTAAAGTTGGTACATTTCTATCTCAATGCAAGCTTGCCTTGGAATTGCTTGATGGCACTGGTTATTTGGCTTGTAAGCCTATTAATTTCCCTATGGATCCTCATTTGAAGCTTTTCCCAAGATCATGGTACGCCTCTACTTGACCCTCTCTCTTATCACAAACTTATTGGTCATTTGCTATACCTTACCATAACTCAACGTGATTTAAGTTTTGTTACTCAACAACTTAGTCAATTTATGTCTAGACCTTATGACACTCATTTGGCAACAACTCATCATGTTCTTCGTTATCTTAAGAATTCTCCTAGTGTTGGAATTTTCTTTTCTGCTGATTCTGATTTGAAATTACATAGTTATAGTGATTCTGGTTGGGCTGGTTGTGTGAATACACGTTGTTCTATCATTGGTTTTGCCATCTTTCTTGGTTCATCTTTGATCTCTTGGAAAGCCAAGAAACAAGCTATAGTTTCCAAGTCCTCCTCTGAGGTTGAATATAGAGCTTTGTCCTCTACTACTTGTGAATTACAATAGTTGATTTATCTTTTGAATGATTTTCACATATCTCATCTTGATCTAGCTCTTCTTTGTTGTGATAATCAATCTGCCATACAAATTGCTGCTAACTCCACTTTTCATGAGAAGACCAAACATATCGAATTGGATTGTCATCTAGTTCGTGAAAAAGTCTAGGCAAAAGTTATTCATATTATGCCTGTACGGTCTACTGATCAAGTCACTGATAATTTTACAAAATCACTCCATCTAGCCCGGTTTCATGAGCTCACATCTAAGCTGGGTCTTAAAGATATTCACACTTCAGCTTGCGAGGGTGATAGGAGTAAATGAATTAGTTAGTTTCTTGTTTTGTTATTATTATTTAGTTGTATTGTTATTACTCAGTTGTATTGTAAGTAAGTATTCTCATTATGATGCAACGGTGCGTATCTGATTGTACATATATACATACTGTCACATCAATACTATTTGACTGAATTCTTTGCCTTCACAAATTGTCACACATGTACTAGGTGCTGTTATGAAATGGTGGTTCAACTTCAAAGCCATGGACACATCGAGTTTGTACATCGCTTTAATTAATAAATACTACGCATCCACGGGCCTTCCTTTATGCAAATCAGCAACATCAACATCATGTGCATAGCGATCACCTCTTAACCAAGTGGTATATGGATGCTCTCAGTAAGTAGTGGGTCTCAGGTTTAATCTTGGTTGTAACATCTGGTCGTTAATATATGGAAAATCATTATAGGATATTAAGAAAGGAATATAATTACCAATCTCCAAGAAATTAAAGAATATAGCTAGTAAAAACGAATGAGCAATATGCAAAGATTTTGAACACACAAATAAAAATAAAAATGCAATCATAAAATCCTGTACGAAAATTGACAAGTGGCAACAACTTGCTCATTTATTATTGGGATTTTTAGGGTTTGTTTAGAATCACCTTTGCAAGACAAACAAGCATCCCAAAAGCTAAAAGCTTCATGATATAAGTCTACTTAAAGGTAAAAATGACAATAATCTAATTGAGGTCATTTTTACCAATTAAATTTTTAAAGGGGAATTTTTCTCCATTTTTTAAAAATTTAATTAATTTAGTATTTTCAAAATTTTCAAAACATACATTAACTATTTTTATTTTTATTAAATTCATTTAATTTTAAGTCATTTTGCATATAAAATTTCTTTTCTATTAATCATCCAAATAAGTTTTAATTTATCAATTTGAATTTTTCAAATGACAATCCAAATATACATCACACCACATAATCTAACTTTTATCTTATCTTATACGTCTGCAAAAGTCATATTAAAAAAAAAAATCACTTCCACTACCGCTAATCCAAATATATCCATACATTCCTTTGTTCTTTAGACCTCACAATGATTTCCTGTTAATTATTGTGAGGATTAAATTATAAAAAGGGGGGCTTAAAGTGCAAAAATACACATGAGCTTTTTCCCAAGAGCGTCCAGCACCACGTGCTTTTTTTGGAGCAAAAAGACACACATGGTTACCATTCTGGAGCAAAAGTCACATCTCAATGTTATGTTACTGTTCACTTCACCTTTTTCTCTCTCATCAAGGTGAATAGTAACATAACGGTGGGATGTGACTTTTGCTCAAAAATGGTAACCACGTGTGTATTTTCACTAAAAAAAAAGCACGTGGTACTGAGCGCTCCTAAAAAAAAACTCCATTAAACTTTTAAAGTAATAATGATTGTTTTGAAATAAAGTGAATACAACATCAAAGTGACAATTATTTTTTAAATGAAGCTGAGCAAGGAAAAAACAATTAAAGAGAGCAAAAAGGTGTTATTCATTTATTATGTATAGCAGTTTGTTTCTATGGGGCCCCCTGCCGCCGCCCCCAGGGGGCCAAACAACTAAGGCCCCGTTTGAATCAAAGAACAGGAAGGAAGGGAAAGGAATGGAAATAAAAAGAAAGGAATAGAGGGGAAAATATTTTACGTTTGATGCATTTGGTTGAGAGTGGAAAAGAAAATAATTGGATTGGAAAATTTTTGTTTGGTTAAAAGAAAATAAGTAGGAAAATAAAGAAAATTACATTTTTACCCGAAACACACGCACGTTGCTCAAGCAGTAGCCACTAAGGCCAATAATATTTTTTCTCCTCCTCACATTGCATCCCCTATACAATTGAAAAGCGAAGAACAACAAGGGCAAATAGGGGCAGATGGAACTTTCAAAAGAACAACAGGGGCAAACAGGCTCATTTTCAAAAGTGCTGGAAAATGGGTTCCCGCCATTTTTGGTGGGAACCCATTTTCCTTTGAATGTGGGAGAATAGTGTCGTGTGGGAAAATATTTTCTTACGGAAAATTTGAAACAAACACTTGCCGCTAGAGGAAAATTTGAATTTTCCTTTTCCAGCGGCGAATTTTCTTCGATCCAAACAAGGCCTAATAGTTGCTCTTGCTTTACTGACGTTTTGAGAACAATTAATATGTATACTCTCTTCAGGCTTTTCTATACTGTATGATTGAAAGAAAAAAAAAATCGGTCTTTTTTATAAAATCACAATTTGAGATATTTATTACATATTTTGAATATTACACTTATTTAGTGTTAGTTCATTTTTCAGAGTCACCATCTTGATTTAAATGAGAGCAAATAATCCAACTTTTTATTTTTAGGCGGAAAGCACAATGTTAGAAGTGTATTGTAACACACACGCACACCTACACACAGTGGATAGCTTATTTTTCACTTTATGCGCAATGCATTAAAAAAATGTGTGTTGTAAGCAAAAATTGCGAGTCTCCTTATTTGTCCCCCTACAAGACTGGCAGATATTTGGAGGATTGTGCTTAGAACAGAAGGTAAACTCGTGATTTTTTATTGTTTGGACGAAAAAAAGTGGAGGAAAATGGGAACATTATGGGTAGGCTCCCGATATGTGTGTGTGTGTGTGTCTTCGTTTCTTGTGGCTTGATAAAAGGAACTACACATGGCGAGTAAACACGTTGTAGTGATTGGGTTCCCCTTTGGAAGCCACCTCTGGCTCTTCTAAAGAAAATCATCAAACTAGCTTGTGCAGCACCAAATGCCACGTTCTCTTTCATCAATACTGAAAATTCAAACCTATCTCTCTTCTCCAGTAAACCAAACATACCACACAAAATCAAACCCTACAATGTATCTAATAGAGTACCCGAAGATCACGTGCCTGGCACGATCCCACCTGTTCCAATACTGGTTGACTTGTTTCTTCAGGCCAGTGTAGAAAACATAGGAGTCCACATTACATGCACATCTTTTATGTGCTTGTTATGTGTTCATCCCTCTATTCATAGGAGTCCACATTACATGCACATCTTTTATGTGCTTGTTATGTGTTCACCCCTCTAATGAGGGGTGAACACATAACAAGAGAGGGGTGAACACATAACAAGCACATAAAAGATGTGCATGTAATGTGGACTCAAAACATTGAATAGGCCGTAGATTTCGTAGTGAAAAGCACAAACCAGAGAGTCACTTGCATTGTTTTCTGACACTTGTGAGTGCTCCTTCTCTTTCTTTGTCTCATAAACTCAAGGTCTCTTGGGTTTCATGTTGGCCTTCACTTTCAATCTCAATCTCTCCTCATTTCTACACTCACTTAATACTCCAAAACATTAGTAATTATTCAAGCAAATCCCTGGATTTCCTTCCTGGTTTGTCACATGTGACAGTTGAGGACTTACCAGATGACGTCTTACTCAAACCTGGACAAGAACATAAAGAGACAACATTTAGTCAAGCACTAGCTTCTATAGGGCAACTGCTACGTCAAGCAAAAGCTCTGGTTATGTGTTTCTATGAGGAATTAGACCCTCCCCTCTTTGTTTATGACATGAAGTCCAATTTAAAGTCACTGCTTTATGTTGGTTTTCATTGTCACAATCTAACATTGATGAACCCAATGGTTGCTTGCTACAGTAAGACCAGCATGGTGCTAGATTATGAAAATGGAAGAAATCAACAAGAGGGGGTGAATTGGGGATTTCAAAAAAAAATTCTTTTGAAAGGTGTCTGAATTCTTTTTCAAAACCTTTGAAAAACAGATAACGAAAGAGTGAGAGAAGAAAAGCTGGACACAAAGGATTTATACTGGTTCAGTCTTAATCTTGACCTACGTTCAGTCCCCAGATATCTTCTGGGTATTTCCAGTAGTTCAACAGGATTTAATTACAACAATGTAAACCACATGCAATCTTATTCACCTAGGGCTTGCTCCCCCTTACACTTTGTAATAGAACAACCCAACTCATAGGTTCCACAACCTTGAGTTCTCACAAAACAAGTAATTAGAAATGATTTTCGAAATCACACTCTCTTACAAAGCAAATAATCATAAACGCTGAAGTTCAAAAATATTTCGCATAACAGAGCTTAAAAATCAAAGAAGCAATTAGATGTAATTTTGTTGTGTGTCTTGCTCTTCATCTTCATGGGTATTTATAGATTAACTAGTGGTACTAGCCGTTGCATTTTCTTCTCTAACGTTCGGCTGTAAATCTAGAAAATGACTGTTGCATATTTTTCCATTATTTCTTCAATTCTTGGTTGGAATCTTGGATATAGTCGTTGCAGATGATCTTCCATTATTCTTGTCATTCCATGATCCGTTTTTGACCGTTGGAGAGTGATTTGGTTGATCCATAACGGTCTGTGCTGAACCATTGGGATAGAGGATAATGTTAGTTCTCAATGTGTTTTGATGATAACTAGCAATTGTAAACTTGATATGAAGTTTGTTTTGGCAATATGAAAATCTCACTGTCAAAGGCAAACTCGAGTTTAGGTATATAAACTCGAGTTTGAAACTTGACAGAAAGATATTCAATTTTACATAAAAGCCAAACTCGAGTCTGCATAGACAAACTCGAGTCTGTATAGACACAGAAATGAATCAAAAATTTTCACATTAAGCTAAACTCTAGTTTGCAAATCAAACCTGAAGTCTGGAAGATACAGAGAGCACTCAGAATCCCAAGCAAGCCAAACTCGAGTCTAGATTCCCTAACTCGAGTTTAGACCAAACAGAAAGGAACCCAGAAAACTCAATAGACTCCCAAACTCTAGTCTGGCCTTCCAAACTCCAGTTTGGACTTGACCCAGATAAACCTCAAATATTTTAGTAGTCACCGAAACTCGAGTTTCCTTCCCAAACTCAAGTCTGAACCATACAAAAAGATCATTCACTTGGCTACACTACAAACTCCAGTCTATGACCCTGAACTCCAGTCTGGAAAATCACGAACTTAGGCTTGTTCTTCAAACATAGACCCAAACTCGAGTTGGGCACTAATTGACTCGAGTTTAGCTTCCTGCCCAAAGTTTCATCCCAAGTCCAGAACCCGACAGTTCCCTCTGTAAAACCCAAACTCGAGTTAGCTTTTACAGACTGCAAGTTTAGACCACTAATCAACAGACATGCTTTCTGGGTGAACCCCAAACTCAAGTCTGGAAGAACAAACTCGAGTTTGCATCGGGGATTTTGAAAAATCAAATGATGTTGATCTGCGAAATCTTAATGAGTTTTCCTGAAAATATTTCCTCATATGATATTATTGTTTCTAATGTCCTTGATGAAGTTTTGAGTGTTTTTCAGATAAGGTTTAGCCAAGATCAAGGTGAGATCAAGATCCAGTATAAATGCATTAAATGACGAACCTAGAATAGGGCTAATCCTTCTCCCTTATCCCAGATGTTCAGCTCAGACCGTTGTAACTCATAAGAATCATCTCAAACGGTCAAATTGAGTTAAAGGAATGACTAAAAATCTGGAAGACTTTCTGCAACAACTAAATTCCAAGATTCCAGCTAAGAATTCAAAGAACAGAGAAAAATATGCTATTGCCATTTTTCCAGAATTGTAGCTGAACATTAGAGAAAGAATTGCAACGGCTAGCTCATCTATTCAGTCTATAAAAGGCTATGAAAACTCAAAGCAAAAAACACACAACGAAGCTATCTTGATTATACTTTGAAATTTGAGTCTATATTGTTATTTTCAACCTGTTCTTCAGTGTTTATCCTTATCTACTCTTTTGAGAGTTTGTAAATTTTTGAAAGCATTTGTTTGTGAGAACTCAAGGTTGTGGAACCTGTGAGTTGGGTTGTTCAATTACAAAGTGTAAGGGGGAGCAAGTCCTAGGTGATTAGGATTGTGTCTGGTCTACATTGCTGTAGTTGAAAATCTGTTGAACTAGTGGAAACACCCAGAAGATATCGGGGACTGGACGTAGGTCAAGGTTAAGACCGAACCAGTATAAATTCCGTGTGTCAAGCTTTTCTTCTCTTACCTTCTTAACATTTACTTTCAAAAGGCTTTGAAAAAGAATTCAAAAGTTTTTTTATTAAAATTCCCAATCCACCCCCCTCTTGGTGATTTCTTCCATTTTCAGATATGTTTCAGCCTGGTTTTTGGTCCTCCATTAAATGTTCTTTAACCTAGATATGATCTATTGTAATCTGAAGCTTTGAAGCGTGTTAATGTAGTCTGTAACTCATGAACAAACTTATGAAACATATATATGATGATTCACACTTACATTTAGTTGCAAAACAAATCATAAGATTGTATCAGAAAGATGAGAGACGCGAAATATAAAACAAAGATCTGTCAGGCTCGAGTCCAAGTACAGTAGGCTCAAATTTGTTTATGAATACTCAAGCATAAAGTAGGTAGGCTTGAGTTCGCCCTTTGGAAATCTGAGTTCATTGTGATAAGTTTTTGAAATAGTGCACAGACTCGAGTTTATTAGTGACAGACTCGAGTCTAAAGCTGTTTGTAATGAAATGAAGTTTAAGTAAAAAGGCGTAGGCTTGAGTTTGAAAACGTAGGCTTGAGTCTAATCGGGCTGTGTAATTTGGTAGCTCTCTGTCTGAGCCAAACTCAAGTCTGTAAGTCTTAGGCTCGAGTTTACTTCACCCAAACGCTTTTGAGACTTCTTTCAATCTGAAATAGGCTTGAGTTAACAAAGTCATGCTTGAGCCTATTTTTGAGTAAATCTTAGTTTGCTCTTTGGAAGAGACAGGCTCGAGTCTAGCTTCATAGGCTCGAGTCTATTCACATGGAAGTTTGTTTGAAGAGCTCTCTGTAAGACTTAGTCTTGAGTTAAAAAATGCATGCTCAAGTGAAAATGCGACATGCTCTCTGTAAGGCACAAGCTCGAGTTTATTTAGGTAGGCTCAAGTCTAACTGAGAGCCAATAACTTAACTTGCTCTCTGTAAGATGTAGGCTCAAGTTTACCACAACAGGCTCGAGTTTGCCTTAGTTATAAAACATGAAACTTGCTCTCTGTCACGAGCAGACTTGAGTCTAATAAGTTAGGCTCGAGTTTGCCTAAATTCAAAACACTTATTTTACTTTCTGTTAAGTGTAAACTTGAGTTTATCGATCCTAAACTCGAGTTTAGCTAACATCATAAGTTTTAAATCAATTTTAATAATCTTAAAGCATGTTTGAACTTTAGCAACACTAAATGACTTTTAGTTTACAATGGTCTGTTATCATCAAAACACATAGAGAACTAACAGATTAGTGGTTTGTCTCAGTTTTGGCATTGTTGCTAAATTACCTCACCATGAACTTGTAGAAGTATCAGAGGCAAGGGAAGCTAGTGGGTTTCGATTTCTGTGTTCACTAAGGGATCATCAAAAGTGTTTTTTGCCAAATGGGTTTGTTGAGAGGACAAACAAAACAGGGAAAATCATACATTGGACCCCTCAAACACAGGTTTTAGCACATGGGTCTGTGGGAGTGTTTGTGACTCATTGTGGAAGTAACTTAGTGATTGAGGGTATGGCCTATGGAATGCCTATAATTGGTAGGCCTTTCTTTGGAGATCATGGAATGGCTACAAGAGCAACGACGGATTTATGGAAGATTGGGGTCAAAATACAAGGTGGGGTTTTCACAAAAAAAAAAAAGGACTGCTTCAGAGCTTGAACCTAATTCTGCTTGAAGAAGAGGGCAAGAAAATCAGAGAAAATGCCCTAAAGATGAAAAGGACAATGAAAAATGCTTCTGGGGTAGACAGTAAAGCTGCACAAGATTTTAAGACTTCGGTAGATATAATTACTTGTTCTTAAGTTATAAGGTCTCTTTCTTTGGAGATCTGGATGAAATAATAATGGAGTCATGCTAGTTAACGTTTGCTACTTTTTTTATGTTTTCAACAAGTTTATGTTTTTTCTAGGGTTAAGTATGTCGATAAGTAATGTTGCCCTGAAAGTTTTTTTGGGCTCAATGTTGTCCCGGAAGTCTAAAAACATAGCAATATTGCCCTTTTCCGTTAAAAGGTTAACGGTCAACGTCAACTTTTTAACAATAAATATTAGTTTTTTAACATAAAAGGGCAACATTGCTATGCTTTTATACTTCCGGGGCAAAATTGAGCCTGAAAAAATTTCCAAGGCAACATTACTCCTCAACATATACTTCCGGGTCGGATTTGTACTTAACTCTTTTTTCTACTCTACGGTGATGTTAAGTGTTTAAGAGTTGTCGTGTCTGTTCTTTATTTTTATTGGAAATGATAATAGTTGGAAATCTATTTTGATGTTTTTATTTAGTAGAATCTTGCGACATCCAAGCTAGAATCAAATATGTTAAGCTAATATATTTCGGAGTAACCTTTCCTTTGGAAAATATGGCTTTAGTTAAATTATAAGAAAAATGTAAAACAATAATTATCACCAAAATCAAGTGTTTCTTGTGACTCCATTCAATACTTTGGTCTTGAGGCTGCGTTGAATCAATAGTATTTGGTGATTCCATCAATACTCTTTCCCTTTTGTGGAGCCTTTACCACGTTCATCAAAGAAAGAAAGCACAAACGAAACAACAGAGAAGAATAATTTTGTAAGAGCTGAGATAATTGCCTCGAGCTCATCCTCATCTTATACATACTAAAATACACAATTCTAGAAGAATAAATTCAGATCTTACAATCATAATAGACCCTATTATTGTGTGACACGTGTGTACTGAGAATCTTGCAAATAACAGAAATACAGCTAACAGAAATACAGACCCACGGTGTACTATACAGAGAATAATACAAAAGCAATATAGTAATACAGACAAAATGATTTCATATTCTAACATCCCCCCTCAAATGAGAGGATGTAACCAAGAATCCGAGTTTGTCTTTGCAGAATTCAAATTGAGGTTGCGACAAAGGTTTAGTGAAATAATCTGCGAGCTGAAGAGAAGATGGAATATATCGAATGTCTATGACTCCATAGGACACTAAATCTCAAATAAAATGAACATCCACTTCAATGTGTTTGCTTCGAGCATGTAACACAGGATTTGAAGCTAAAGATTTTGCACTCATATTATCACACCAAATAACCAAAGGATTCTTAATGAACAAACCCAACTCAGTCAATAGAGAATTCCACCACTTGATTTTAGCTGATCCATCAGAAAGTGATCTGTATTCAGAATCAATGATTGATCTTGAGACAACTTTTTGTTTTCTAGAGGACCAAAAGACCAGATTGTTGCCTAGAAATACACAAGTTCCTCCCATTGATCTCCTATCATCTAGATCACAGGCCCAATTAGCATCCGTATAGGCTATCAATTGAGGTTCATTGAAAGGTTTGAGGCGTAAACCTATGTTATAAGTACCCCTTAAGATACCAAAAAATGCATTTAACAGCCTGAAAATGTGTGGTCCTAGGCTGAGATAAAAACTGGCTAAGCTTGTTCACTGCAAAAGAGAATTCAGGTTTTGTTGTGGTCAAATATTGCAGAGAGCCTATAGCCTTTCTATAATCAATAGGATTATGCATTAGTTCACCGTCAGTTGAAGAAATCATTCGACCAGTCACCATGGGCATAGGAACTAGTGCACAATCACTTAGACCAAATTTTTCTAACAGATCAACCACATACTTTGTTTGATTAAGATAAATTCCAGACTTAATTCTATAAACTTCTAATCCCAAAAAAAAAAAAAAGTATAGGGGACCTAAATCCTTCAAGGAGAAAATTTGATTCAGCCTCTGAACAAATTTGTCAACAAAAGCATCATTATTACCAGTTATCAAAATATCATCCATAGAGACAAGAATGAACACAGTTAAGCTACGAGTCTGAAGCTTAAATAGAGAAGTATCACTCCTCAAGCTCAAAAAGCCCTAATTGATCAGTGCCAGCCTTAATTGATCAAACCAGGCTTTTGGAGCTTGACGCAAGCCATAGATGGCTTTGACCAAATTACAAACATAAGTGGGCTTCCGTTGATCGATGAAACCTTCCGACTACGTCATGAAAACTTCTTCTTGTAGAACACCATTTAGAAAGGCATTGTTGACATTGAGTTGTCTAACATCCCAATTAAACATGACAACAATTGAGAGGACAACTCAGATTGTAGTTGATTTGATTACTGTACTGAATGTTTCTCTAAAATCAACTCTTGGAATTTGTTGAAAGCTTTTGGCAACGATTCTTGCCTTGTGCATGAGGATCAATCCGTCAGCCTTGAATTTGGTTTTGAAAACCCACTTGTTATTGATGAGGCTTTGATTTGTATAAGGCACCAGCTCCTACGTTTGGTTTCGCAGCAAAGCCTGAAATTCTTCCGACATCGCAGGTCACAAGATAGGAGACAACAAAGCTTTTTTAGCACTGGAACGTTCAAGACTATGTTTAACTGCGGCTTGCATATGGCCAACAAATGGATATTTTGGCCTAAATATACCATCCTTAGCCCTTGTCGTCATGTGATGTCGATTAATGGGCTCAACAGGAATTGAACAAGGCACTGAGTCTAGGCTAAACTCTGAGGGAGGATTGAGACAATAGGCGTCTCTGGGTTGATTGAATTCTGGTGAGACACTTGAATTACGAATGTCTGTAGACTCGAGAGCACCATGTGGACCTGATGGAGTTAGTCGCAATTCTGATTCATGATCCATACTCCTGGAGTCATGTGTGTCACTAGTATCGTTGTTGTGATTAACATGGATCAAGAAAAGAACATAAATCATGTCATCTTTCTCCTTAGAGTTAGCTGCTCGACTTGCGAAACCACTCCTGAAAGGAAAAGAAGCTACATTAAAACAAGATGGCGAGAGAGGAATACTTTACCATCCTTGTTCATGCATTTATGCCCCTTCTGTTATGATGTTGGACCAAGATAAACACACTTCTCACTGCGAAACTGAAACTTGTGCTCATTGTAAGGTAAACACGCACACCCAAATGGATGTAAACTACAGTAGTCCGGTTCTGTTATCCTTAGCCATAATAGAGGTGTGTCTCCATTCAAAACAGGAGTTGATAATCGATTAATCAAGAAAACTGAATGCTGAAATGCATCAACTCAGAATCTCAGTAGCATGCCCGCATGTGCAAGTAAAGCTAGGCCCATTTCACTAACATGACGGTGTTTTTGCTTTGCTCGACCGTTTTGCGTAGAACTGTAGGGACAAGCGAGGCGAATATTAATTCCAACATCTTGTGTAATGGAAAAGATTGGTTTGTATTCACCTCCATTATCACATTGTATTGCCTTGATTGTCAAATCAAATTGGTTTTCAACAAGACCTTTGAAGTATTTGAAAGCATGTAATGCATCACTCTTGTGCTTTAATGGATACAACCAAGTAAAACAGCTAAAATCATCGACAAACAGTATGTAAAAGCGATGGCCACTAGTATAAAGCATGGGAGCAAGACCCCATAAATCTGTAAGTATTAATTCAAGAGGAGAGGTTGACTGAGAAACAAATACAAGAAATGGAAGAAACTTATATTTGCCTAACTAACATACAAGGCTTACATAATCATCAGGAATAACATTTGAAACATGCTTGTTACATTTATTCAAAACTTGTTTTAAAACTTTGGTACTCGGGTGTCCCAGTACATGATGCCTTTTTTGGAAAACCAGTAAAGAGTCACCATACTTTGCCATAAAAGCTCGTGGTCTGTCATCCTTCAGTTTTCTTGGATTCCTTTGGTACATTCCGTCCTTTGGTGTCCCTTGCAGAAGTAGTCTACCTATTGCTTGGTCCTTCACATCACAACCTTTATTAGTAAAGTTCACACAAACATAATTATCATGAATTAGCTTGTTTACACTCATTGTATTTTTAGTTGTCGAAGGCACATATAGCACGCCATGAAGAACTAGCTTAGATCGATTGCAAGATTGTATATTAAAACATTTTAGAATGGTGGATGCCCCTAAAAAAATTACATAAAAATAGGAACCCCTACAAAATCCCCCACTATGGAAGCCTACATCATCCTCTTCAAAAGAATATCCAGATGATTGATTGGACTTCCAAAATTGTGACCCAGCAACGTAAGGATGCACCTAAGTGAATAGGACCAATAATATAGAAGACTAAGAATGTTTTAGAAGCAAACGGACTCAGTGTTGAATGAATTAAACTTTGCATGCCATCCGATTTTGTTGTTGAACTTCCCTGAGATGAGGTCGACCCAGTCCAAGCCATCGTTCCATATAGTGGGCTCTCCCTTGTTTCTGAATTATCGTGCATGGAGACTAATATACAATACATACAAATATACATGGTGTAACAAAAGAGAAGGGGATGGTTTGATTAGAGAGAATTTACTGACCAATGGGTAATATAAAACTTCAAGAAGACTTTCCATCTCTGCAGGTTTTTCATTTGGATCTAGATGGCTCTGACCATCATTTACTTGTAGTTAATAGTCAATACAAGCAACCATCACATAACAAAATCCTTCAAATTTGAGGTTTCCCAGGCATCACAACCCCATTACACCTCTGTTATACGGCGTGGATGGCCGCCACAGCCGGTATGTGTGCATTTTGCATGACAACATTTCTCGTTCACATTTGCATCATGTAGGAATGAATTAATCAGATGGAGCTGGAAAGAATTTCCCAATGCCAGAAAGTAATTTGAGCATTAAAAGCAGCGTTTGGATGAAATCAAAGCAAATTAATTATTCTTGTGAGAATCTATGACTCACTAATGATATTACTAGAGAAATCGAATAGACTATGGATCCTCTTTCACCTAGCTTCCTTATTCATTCTGTTACCAGAAGCTCTTTCTTGTATGATTAATAAGTCTCAACAACATGGTCAACTAAGAGGGATTAAACTTAGCTACACTTTCCCACAACTTTCCCACAATTGTAATACCCTAATTTTTATAATGCACTTAAAATATATATTTACATAAATAATACCTATTGAGAATAGGTGAATATGGGGTCTCAAAATGTAATATAATTAGTCTATTGTCAAAGGAGAATTGTGAAAAATTCTAAAAAGCATGGAATAATTATTAAAAATTTAGAAAACATATTATTCTTAATTTAGACAATTTAATAAATTATTTTCATGAAAATAAAAAGAAAGAAAAATTAAAAAATATTCTGAGACTAAAATTGACTTTATGATTTTTGATAATTTGCATAAAGCTTAAATTATTATTATCAATAAAATTGTTGTGAGGAAATGATTAACTCTAATTAAGAAAATTATTAGAAATTGTTAAGAGATTTACTAAGTAATTTTTGGGAATTTTATAAGCTTACAGAAAATTAGGAACATGAAAAATAAAATAAATAATTATTAAGGGCCGAAATTTTTGGCTAATTAAATAATTAATAAGGGTTAAGATATAACCTTAAAAAGAAAAGATCAATGGCTTAGGAGTTTTCAAGGAATTATAGAAGCCAAAAATCCATGTAATTATTTGTGGACCAATAGGAAAATTGTGTGGGAAATAAATATAGGTTGATTATAATATATGTGGTTGAGGAAAAAAATTAATTATATATATATATATGTATGGACCGAAATTTTTAAGGGAGATAAGGATGAAAAAGATATTTGAATATGATAATAATATAAGATTAAACATGTGGTGAATAGATAATATTAAAATAATAAAGAAAGGTGAACAGGATAAATGAGAACGAATAGAAATAAAATCTTACCTAGAAAACCGTGAACTAGGTTTTTAGGGTCAGAGTGTATTATGAATGAGTGAATTTTTATCTCGAGATAGCCTGTCTCCGAAGTCATTTCTGTAACCGACAGAGTGATTTGGAGATCCAGATAGGAAGATATTTTGCAGAATTAAAACAGATAACAAAAATGAGAACCGATAGAAAATAATTCAGAAGTGAGAATCCAGGGATAAGTTGAGGAAAACTAGAGTATCATATTGATTAGTGGATTTTTATCCCGAAGTTGGTTCCGGCCAACGTTATTTCTGTACCCGGTTGCGATTACCGAGGATTTTCAGAAGATAACGGAATGTCCTTAATAAGAATATAAGGGTAGGAAAACCCAGTATTCTCAAAGAGGAAGAAAAGACCTTCAGCGTGTTGTTCTCAAAATTTTAAGCTTTTACGGAATTTCGCGATCAGGACACCGAATCAGGAATTTTATCAGATAAAGGCACATAAAGCAAGAGATGATGCAAGCATGACATCACTTTGATGAGGTCAGCAAAGTGAGGTGTGAGGCCAAGATCAATCCACCTCAAGAAAGTGCGATCCTACGGTCAGAAATCAACCAGACAAAGTTCAAGGAAATTACGAAAATGCCATTGGAATTTTCTATAAATAGCCTTCATTCCATTTCAAATCTTCACACCAAGTTCTCTTGCAATTTTCGAAAATCAAGGAGAGGGAGGAAGAAGGAGGAGTCCGGAGAAAAATCCTAGCGAAGCTCTGAGTAAGTTCTCGGTCCCTAATCTTTAGTTAAGTAGTTCTTTCAGTAGTTATAATAGAAATGCTAGAGTAGTCTGTAATTTTTCAAGTTAGTTTAGATATCATATTTTAGGAATAAAAATGATATTTATCTTAGAAGTATATTAAAGGAAAGGTTATAGCAAAAATTTTGAAAATTTAAAGTCAAAACAGTGGAGCTCTGGCGAAATTCCACCAAGTAATCAAACTAGGGGCAAAATGGTAATTTGTACCTAAAATTCCTGTTATGGTCTTAGATATTCATATTGGTGGTATTATCCTTATAGGATACCCGAAATCACGAACCGCTGTTTCCGTTGTCACCGCTGTCGTGCCGCTGTCAAACGTGCCGTAATTTGACGAAAGTGCTAGAAACCGTCAACGGAGGTATGGACGCGTATTGTAACCTTAACACTTATGCTGCTTATAGACATATATGTGGTAGACATGTTTATACACTGAGACTCTGTTGAGGGTTGTTAGTTTACATACAACATTTTACGGGTTATAGTCTTGATAACGCCGTTTGGTTTTCCTAACGCTGAGGACACGATGGGCTGTCGTGGCATTGGATATGTGCAGACATGTTGTGGGGCTTTACATATTGCTGTGTACTTATATTCTGCCATTGTATGATCATGCATATGTTGTATGCTTATGTAGTGATTTACTGCTGTTATGAGTTTTTGAATAACTGTTATCCATATACTGTTTATTTGAGCATAAGGTTAACTGTTACCTGAGATCCAATTGGGAATTGGATCTCAGCTGTAGCTTCAGGGTCAGGAGGATCAAGGTCGAAAGATAGGGGCAAACAGCTGGCGTAAGAAGGCTTGAAGAGTTTTATGTTTTCGTTTTTGTAACTATCTAGATATTGTTTTTTTTGGAAATAGTAGTTGTCTGTATAAGAATGATTAGACTATGGTTATATACTTTTGAAATTCAGTACTCGCTTACTAAAATGCTCGACTCTGATCACGGTTTGTTTTAAAATAAACATTCCTGTGTTTTTAAAGTGGGATGTTACAACAATTTCTTTGCGGATGATGCTTTATCTTTTTTTAATTGTGAGTGAAGCAAATTATAGGCACACCTTGCATTTGTGATTAACGCAAAAACTCAAATCAAACAACAACATACTTAACAAAAGTATTTGAAATATTGCGAGTAAGGATATTTATCATAAAAATCATAAAAAAAAAATACAACATTTTGTTCAACAAAGAATCATATTTACAGTGTCAAAATAAATTTCCAAAATTATTTCAAAGTTAATAAAATGTGAAAGTCTTAAAATCATAACAAATACAAATGATATAACATGAGCTCTAGTAGTACAAAAGAGCCTTCAAGGCTAACTTTGTATGTGCCTTCCCTTGCTTCCATACTAAAATAATCTCTTGAATAAACTAAATATAGTGACCATAAGATCTAAAGATCTCTATAACAATTAGTTATTCAAAAATACACATGCAAACCAAGATCAAGAACATACATGATTTCAAAATCAAGTTCAACTTACACTAATTTATTACTATTATCAATATAAAACCTATCATAAACTAGTTCTCAATTTGGTTACCAAAACATCCTCACGAAAAAGGTTCTAAAACAATTGAATATCAATATATTTTCCAAATATCATTCACAAGAGATATCACTAAACATGTCTCAACCTTATACAAAAACTTTATCCTTTAAATCATAAATTGCACATATAACATGCTAAGTAAATGATTGATACATCGACCATCCAGCTAACAAGAAACACATTCATTTAACTGGATTGTCTCAAGTGCATCAGATCTTAAGATACATCCAGCTAAAAGTGCATAGCTCAAGTTTGGACTATAATTCAACTCCTTAAAAGAACACAACTAAGAAGGTGTCACATGTCCCCAGCTCCAATCTCAACAAAAAGAAAACATGGAAGAATGGGCTTTGACAAGTACCATCCACTGTACACCAAATGAGGCATGATAAGAGATCTCCTTATACAAATTCATCCTGAATTACTCAACCCATCACAACTCCACAACCATTTATGTGCATTAATGACAAACAATCACAATATTGGTATGTATAAACAAGTTCTAAATCACGAGTATAGTTTAAAACGAGATTTATCAAATAATCCATCCTCATTCACCCTTAAGAGAACAAATAACATCATCTAAAACATATATCATTATTTTAAAATCATTTATAATAAATGATATTTTCACCAAAACACATAAGCATGCTTAAAAAGTTTCCAAAATACAAAACCATGAGTTCTAATTCACACAAGCATACTTGAATAGTTTTCTATCTCATCAATATAATTTTAGTCAAATATACAATTCCAAATCAAGCTCTCTATAAGCACAAGAAGTCCCAAAACAATTTAATATATACATACAAACATAGTTAACAAGTATATAAAAGAGTAACCAGTGTTACTTCTATTCTGAACTTATTTTTATCAATGCTTGCTTCTTGTTGATACTAAATAATTTCTACCACAACCCTCTCTCTCCCTCTCTCTCTCTCCCTCTCTCGTCAGACTATCCGCGTTGGGTGTGTGTTGGGTGGTGTACTATATATATATATCCCCTCCCCACCCCACGGTGGGTTCCCTCACCTACCATCGTCATTATATGTAATATTATTATATTAGATCATATCATATATAATGTATGCCATATAATATAATGTGTGTGTGTGTATATTAAAAATTTATAAACTCTCACTTTAGAAAATGTACTTTCATAAAGTAATTACATGATAAATTTAAGGGCTTTGGTTTTCTCATGTTACATGAGAAAAAAAAGTGTCATACACACACATGAAATGGTGGGACCCATATATACATATATGAATTAATATATGTATATGTGGGTTCCACCATTTCATGTGTGTGAGACATGAGAAAATGGTTTTCCTACAACATGAGAAAATGTTTTCCCTAAATTTAATTACCATAAATTAATTTCTCCTAAAATATTGCTTAGTTCTAAAATAAAAAAATTGAAATGTTACAATTAACACCTATTGTATTGCGTCTGAGCAATCTGCAAATTTTGAGAAGTTTAGCATCTTCTTCTTCGAAAATACTCCAGCAGATATTAAAAATAAAGTTGGACACATCCTCGGCATCCAATCTACTAATATACTTGGGAAATATCTTGGAATCCTGAGCATTTGGGGAAAAATTAAACAACAAGCTTTATCTTTATTAGAGTGTTCCAAAAAAAAATCCAAAGTTTGCAGCACTCAACACTTGCATTTGCAGACCGAGAGGTTATGATCAACGTTTTTATAGTTCCATTCCAATCTACCCCATGCATTGTTTCAAGTTTACTCTCAACAATTGTAAGGAACTTAATAGCTTAACCTCTAATTTCTGATGGGAAGGTAATGCAGGAGAAGTAGAAGTGCATTTGAAGGCCTGGGACAATCTCACTACTCCTAAGTCAAAAGGAGGAATTAATGGGGTTTCGGGACTTTGTTGTTATGAATAAAGCCCTCCTAGCAAAAACAACATGGAGATTGCTGAATAATCCTGATAATTTGTGGGTTACAGTCCTAAGAAGTATCTATTTTCCAAGGGGCAAATTTAATGAAGCTAAGAAAGGACATAGAGCTTCATGTTGTTGGTCGGAAGGGACTTTTTGAAAAATCACTTGATCTGGGACATTCGCATAGGTACATCCATTCAAATTTGGGGTGATAAATGGCTGCCGAATGCTGACTTTTCAAAGAAACCTGAGAATAGCACTGACTACATTATTTTTCATGGTCGAGTGAGTGATTTAATTGTTGATGGACGATGGGATCTTTCTCCACTACAAACATTGGTGCCTGAAACTATTCTTACTGATATTCAACAACTCTCTCTGTACCTGCAAATCGTGTTCTTGACAAACGTGTTTGGATTCCTGTTCAGTATGGTAAATAAACTGTTAAAAGTAGGTATTATGTAGCCAAAAATCCAGAAACAAGTAATTTTATCTGAGTAAGTTCTCTACAATCATCCCTGATTCTATTTGTAGCAATATCTGGAAAATTCACACAGTGACACGTGTCCAGCAGTTTATTTTGGCGCATTTCGTTCAAAGCAGTAGCAACTAATGAAGACTTATTCCATAAAAAACATATATCTTTATATCCCCTACGATGACGTATCCAATATGTGAATTAGGAAGGAAATGTGGACATTTGTTCTTTGGCTGTGCTTGTAGATGTGTTAGGTTTGGCTGTTCATTGGGTGCTAAGGTAGATCGCCTGGGAATCCAAGTGTTCAAGAAGTGGTGGTTGGGAATCACTCAACCCAAGAGTGATTTATTAGAGTTTGTAATCTCCTTTATTTGCTGGGTTTTAAGGTATATTTGGAAACAACAAAATGAAAAAGTTTCTAATCATACTGAACCTCATCCACACATGGTTATTGAACTAGCAACTAATTCAATTAGAGATTACAGGTTCGCCTATACGTCTTCCAATTTGGTTAACAAACCTTTTTGTGTTACTACTGAGGAGGCTTCTACCCAAAAACATTGGCATGTCCCTCCCCCTGATTTTGTAAAAAGAAACTGCGATGGCTCCTTCGAAAGCATTTGCGAATCAGCAGCGGTGGGTATCATTTGTCATGATGAATGGGGATCTTTTAAGTGGATCTGTGTAGACAAAGTTAAATATTTATCGGCTTTTTTGGCTGGAGCTCTTTCATTAAACAGGGCATTGATGCCAGCTGCAGATTTGGGAAATGATAGAGTAACTTTTTTGAAACAAATAGCCTAGCTTTATAGCGCCGTTATATCTAAAATCCCTGATCTTTATGGCTGGAGATGTCATAGTATTGTCCAAGATATGGTTAATCTTCTAGAGTCTAAAGTCGGGTTTTCTTTGATGTTTACTCCTGGGAAGGAAGGGGAATTTAGGTGCTGATCATCTTGCAGATGGCGCTAACAAGAATAATTAAGATATATTATGAATAGAATAGTCTAGATGTGCATAGCTATAATAGATTGTATTCTCTGACCATATCAATTTTGTTGTAATTATGTTATCATTCTTTACACGTGAACAAATTCTATTGGATACATGTTTCTATAAATAGAATATAAAGAAAGCCTCTACCATGTTCATTTTAACTTCATATTTATTCATATTCTTGTTTAACCTTTCTTTTTAGGCCATAATCTTGGTTTTTAATCTTAATTAAGCTATGTTAAACACCTAGGGCAGAGCTTCCCTTAAGAGATATCAATTTACATAATCACCACTTATCATAATAAAGGCAACCAAAATCCAAGTCATGAAGTCAACAATTACAAGGAAGTTAAATAGGCAACTTACTTGTCACTACTTCAAAAGATAGATTTTACTTCCCTAATTAGCGTCCTATTAATAATAGAGGACCTAAAAAAAAAAAGGTGGTGACATTTTTGTAATTGTTTTTGAGAAAAGTTTCATTTTTGGCGTCTAAAACTAAGTCTTAGACACCCAAAATCAGGCAAAAAAAAAATTTTGCCGCCAAATTTTTACCAATTTTTGCACCAAAAATAATATAGGCACTTGTTTTGTGCAAAAAAAAAAAAACATTTCATATATGGCATCTAATACTTGGACTTAGACGCCAAAAATAAGGCAAAAAAATTTTTTGCCACCAAAGTTTTACCAATTCTTGCGCCAAAAATAATATAGGCACTTATCTTGTGCAAAAAAAAAAAAAAAACATTTCATATATGGCGTCTAATACTTGTACTTAGATGCCAAAAATCACCGCAAAAGTTTTACCAATTCTTGCGCTAAAAATAATATAGGCATTTGTCTTGTGCAAAAAAAAAAAAAAAAAACCTTTCATATATGACATCTAATCCTTTGACTTAGACACCAAAAATAAGGCAAAAAATTTTTTTGCCGCCAAAGTTTTACCAATTCTTGTGCCAAAAATAATATAGGCACTTATTTTGTGAAAAAAAAAACATTTCATATATGACGTCTAATAATTTTCTTAGACGCCAAAAACTAGGTAGAAAATATTTTTAACGTCAAAGGTTTACCAATTCCTCCACCAAAAATCATATAAGCATTTGTCTTGTGAAAAAAAAAAACATTTCACATTAGGCGTTTAATTAAGCTTCTTAGACACCAAAGTTGCTCCAAAAAAAGCCCAAAAAAGTATATTCGGCATCTAAGAGAGGTATTAGACACTAAAAAAGCCCACAAAACTGTTTAATTTTAACTTGTCATCTGTTATATCGAGACATCGATCAATGTCATGAGTGAGAGAGGTGCTCTTATTTTCTTCCGCCAAATCCCTCAAATCCTTCATTTTGTCCTAGCTTATTCTTTGAATCCATCCTATCTTTCAGTTTGTTTCTTGCCGAATACCAAATCGCTTCTAACCTAACCTTTAATTTGCTCTCCTCTGCTTCAGCTTCTTTTGGCTTCCTCCTCGTTGCCACCGTGAGCCTGCTGATCGGTGTAGTGGTTGCTTATCGACATTGCCATCGTTGTTGACTACTCTACCTTCAGGTACGTTATCAAACAAATTTCTTGTTTGGAAATCTAGCAAGTTAAAGTGAAAATTTCTTGTTTTTTTTTTTATAGATTTGTTCTCTTATTCTGTAAGTTATGGCACAAGTATCATTTTTGAATATGCAAGTTAAACTGAAAAACAAAGGGGCTGGGAGTTTGTGTCTTGGGGCTGGATGAGTTGAGCCGATAACATCTGTGTATGAATATGCATGTTTGTTGTAAAAATGCCTCGTTGTTATCGAGTCTCTTGTTTAAGGGTGAGCTTGTGTGGCCACATGATTGTATGATATTATTGGGAATAATGTGCTGAATTGAGAGGAGGAAAATAATGTCTGGTTCCTGCAATCTGTTCCGCTTTGCTATTTCTAGCCTATGGCCTATAGTTGGGGTTCGATCTCATTCTGCATATATTTTTCTCCAACCCCAATTAAATCGGGAAATGACTATATTGGTGGAATGTGGATTGTGCATCCACTTAAGCATCATTACGTGTATTGCTAATATTCCAAATTTTGTTTGTGGTGTAAAGTGGAATGTCATTCTGTGTATGAATGATATGTATGTTCGTATAAGGGAAACCAACTAAGATAAATATATATGTATTCGTATTTGCTGTCATCGTTTATTTTATATACTTGGGAGAAAACTTTGCTGAATGAAACGACTTTACTTGCTGTCATACCTCTCTGTTTCTATCCAAAGTTGCTGATCTGTGAAAGAGAAAGAAGAAGCCGTGAGTTATTATGTTTATATGATAGTATAGATATATGTATGTGTTGCTACGTGTAACTTAATGATAGAGAAAGAAGAAAAATTGTTACTGTATAAGCTATGGGTTTTTATTATTAATATTTTTCTGCATCTTTGTGTGTAAATCATGACTGTCCAGTGAAGGAGAAAATAAGATATGAGTGAAAGTAAAACAAGGAGCTAAAAAACTGAAAGTTAAATGGACTATATGATAGTATAGATAAATTGACTATTTTGATCTCTCTCTTTTTCTTTTTTTTTTTTCTTTTTGGTGGTGGGAGAGGGCTGTGTAACAGCAAGAAATGGAAGATGTTGATTGATTTCATTTTTGACTTTCTAGTTAGAATTTCCTTAATCTACCAAAGTTTCTATTGGCGAAAAATATGAGAATCTGCTTATGCTAAGATAACCAATGGTGGCTTGAAAACATACAAAAGTTAAGAGGGTCATCTATCATAGTGTCCAATTCAACTTATGAGTCACATGCTCACACATGGTTGCCTTCCTTTCTTTCTCTTCCAGGGTTTAAACTTTGAAGAGATCATATGTAGTAATAAGTGACAGGTTTTTCTTATGAATTGTTATGTATTTGATATTTTTTTTAATTTTACAAAAATAAACTAGAATAAGTGAATTTAATTAGAGATTTATGAAATGATAATTTCTATAAGAGTAGTTGGGAAAGACATATGTAATACCCTAAAATTTATGTTTCTCCTAAAGTATCATATTTTGGATAATAAAAGCTATTAAAATAGAAGAATATGTTGTCTCTAAATTTTTAACTGATTTATCATCATATTTAGGGAAATTTTCTATGGATTCTAATAAATCTAAAATTTAATTTTCTAAATCTTATTAAGGATCATAAAATATAACCATTTAAAATCATCGAAGGATGGTAAAATCAATTAGAGGAAGTTAGTAACAATTATTGGGTAATTGAAATTGCAATAATTGAGATACTTTATTAATTTTTGAAATTAGTTAATAATTAATTTATAAATGTCATAATTAAGGATCAAATGATAATTAAGAATTAGGGGGAGGGGGACAAAATTGCTAGGGAAACAAGAAGGGAAAATTGTTGTAATAATAATACAAACACATAAGTCAATTGCTTGTGGGAGAAGATTAAGAAACTTAAGGAGCAAGTAGTCAAACTTGGAGAGCAAGTTATTATTTAATTAGCAAGATTAGATGAAAATTTATAGAAAATAAATCATATCTTGAAATATTGAAACTAAGTATTTAAGATAGCTACATATTTGGAATCAGTGAATTAAGAGCTTCAACTTGCCTATTCCCAAAGTTATTTTCAGTTACTTTTAAGATTCATACCTAAGTGTTTGGGAAATTAAAAATCACCATAAATCTAGTCATAAAATTAGGATTACAAAAGTGAAATTGGATTTTGAATTAAAACACCAACTTAGACCTAACCAAATTAGCATTTGGGAGTAAATAGGAGATGAAGCAACAACTTAAGAGCTAAGGGGGAGGGTGGACGTTTTTGGTGAGGTGTAGGGGCAAGATTTATGCCTCTTCATCAAGTAAAGACCAATGGACAAGATCAATTCAAGTTGCTTGGAGGCTACTCATGTTTTTGGCTATAAATAGAGGCTTAAGGCAACACAAACTCCTCACCAATTCACCAAGCCACAACCGAAATTTAGAGTGTGTGGGAGAGAGTGAAAGAGCTTCAAGAAGTAGGAAGCAAGGTTCTTCAAGAGGTAAGAGAGTTTTTAGTTTATAAGTTCAAGTTCTTAGTTATGAAGTAGAAATGCTAGAAATGTTGTTTTAATCTTCAATCTTTCAAATATAGTTTTATTTTCATGTTTTTATGGGTTCCACTGTATTTATTTCAAAAATTTGATGAAGAATAAGTTATGGAAAATTTTTTGGAAAATTAGGATCAAAATAGCGAAACTCTGGTGAAATCTTATCGATTAGCGATTCCTGGAGTCAGAGGTAAACACACCAGTATTTTATCAAGAAGATGATGTTCAAAAATTCTGAGAAAATGCATGGTGAAAGTAGACATCTAGGGCTTTCTAAATATATAAAGAGTGTGTGATTTGAAGCTCTGTGCAAAAAGATAAAAATCTCAGAAGTTAGGTTATGTTTTCTGTGCGAAATTATGGGCAGCAGTTTGAAATGATTAAACTGAGAATTTTCCATGAGTTATGGGTAAGTTCCAGTATTTTTCCTCGAAAGTAGACTTCTCAAGGATTCCGAGAAATTTTACGGATCCTCGGTTCGATTTTTCTAGAATTAGTTATGATTTTTCGAAGTTAGGCGAAATTCTGCCCAGAAATGCTGGATCAGCGTTTTTTTTCAAAAATTAGGAATAAATTGGAAAATAAATCCACCAGGGGTAAAATGGTCTTATGTAGCCAAGATATCTATTGAAATAATATTTGTGAATTAATAGAGATGATATTACCCTTATAGGATATTTGTGACCGCATTCTGACCAACAGAACAAAACTCGTCAATGAAGGTACGTCCGCGTACTGGTAACTCTAACTCTGATGTTTACTGTATGCGTATATGTGCTATATGTATGGTATGCTTGTATGAGGTAATTAATGTACGTCCGCATACTAGTAACTTTAACTCTGATGTTTATGTTATGCATATATGTGGTATGTGTGTTGTAAGGTGCATATTAAGGTTAGAGAGTATCTATAACGCTGGGAGCGATATGTCTGTATGCTGGGAGCGATATGACTATAGGCTGGGAGCGATATGGTTACATTCATTGGTTGGGATAGTTTGTTTGTTTTTGCTATTAATGTTACGGTACATGTCGTCCGTATATTGTGTATATAAACATGAGGTTAACCATTACCTGGGGTCCGTATGTTTTGGGACCTCAGCTCTTAACATAGCTTCAGGATTGGGAGGTTCGAGAACCGAGGAGAGGTGCAAGCAGGCCACCTAGAAGACCCGGCTAAAGATTTCCTTTGACATTCTGGCGGAAGTCTTCCTTTTATTGTTGTACATCCCTTTTGAACCACGCGGTTACTACACCACTATTGCATTCAGCCAGACTTACAGCATTTTGAATTATAAGTATCAGTTACTCTTCCGCTCAAATGCACTACTCTGATGATTTTAATTGATTTTAAATGAAAAATAAATTCTTTCACTTTTGAAAATTGGGATGTTACAACATATCGTTTGAAAATGTTACCTGGCGGTTATTTTTTAAGAAATGTAATATTTATCATTCATACTTCATTATTGTTTAATAATATTCTATTTTTTGAGAATTGAATTAGGCATGTCATATAGAGGGCACTGGGTCGCATATATACACTTCCTAACTAAATGCTCTAATCGTTTTAAGGTGGTTTGTAGATTATTTCAAATGAAACTTCAAAGTTAATGCATTACATAATTTCTCTTAACTAAAGTCCCACATAACAGTTAACTAACTTTTTTTACTAACTCCATAAAGGTGCTTTTTCTTTCCGTTTTGACAGATGAGTTGGCATATAAGCTTTTAGGCTGCCTTTTCTCGTTTTGTTTGTTTATCAGCAACGATAATTTAGGTCTTGGTCAAAGGTTTGAAGCAAACTATTGCGCTATCAACTAAGGTTAGTTGCTTTCATTATTAAATCGCATACTTATGGATTTAAGTGTTATTACTCTATTCCTTGAAACTTTCCTTTTGTCTTCTCTTTATTATAGTAGATGTAATTATGCTGATTTGGCAATAAATTAAAAGATGAACTTATCCTGATTGATTTTATGCTTACAATTAAATTGCCAGACGCATACTCATTCCACACTTTACAAATTGATTGCTACCTTCTTGGTCAAGAGAGTGAAGGATTGGGACTTGAATTGATGCTATTGTGGTAATATTTCTATTTCACTGCTTAGTTAGTTTTGATGCTATTGTGGTGATATATGTTTGCTTTTAAATAAAAAAGCAGAGGGTCTAGATTGGGACTACGTGTGATCTAGCATATTTTAAAAAAAAAAATACTATCCTATAGCATCTAAGATCATTCTTAGACACCGTAAGAATAATTTAAGGCGTCTAAGAAGGTTGTTAGATGCCTTAAATCATATTTAAGGTGTCTAAGACCCATTCTTATACGCTTTAAGCAATGGTTTAAGGCGTCTAATACATAGTCTTAGACGTCTTAAAGAACTGCATAAGGCGTCTAAGAATCTGTAATAGACGCCTTAAATATGATTTAAGGCGTCTAATACTTGAGCTTAGACGCCTATTAGACGCCTTAAATCACATCTTGTGGCTTATCCCAATGTTTATGGCGTCTAAGAATTAGTTAGATGTTGTATGTCATAATATACGGCGTCCAACAAGAATTAGACGCCATAAGTGAAATATATACTACACCCCCCGAAAAAGGCGTCTTGATGAAATAGGACGCCAAAAGTGTAAATAATAGGACGTCGTAGACTTGTTTTGTAGTAGTGTGTCTTGAGCTTTAAACCTTTTTTGAATTCCCTTCTCCTTGAACTCCTTGTGCCTTTCGGCCTCTTCTCCAACACCATCATACAAGAGTATTTTGAAAGATAAATAAGTAGGAGATGGGAAGAATTAGAAGAAACATCAAGATCATGGCTCAAGATCTTACCTTAATGTTTTAAGCTCCTTCTTCCTTCTCTTTTTAGCTAAGTTTTTGTTCCTCTTCTTGCTTTGTCATATGGCAAAGAATAGTTATCCATGTTGACTTTTATATGAACATGTGCTAATTGTTCAAACTATTATCTTATCCTTTCTAAAAAACATAAGGCACCCTTATTGGTCTAAAAAATGTCATGTATATACCTATTTCGGCATATTCTTGTCTAGTTAATTGTCTCATGCCTTAGGACATAGCTTAGTGGAAACTTTTACCAACCAATTAGTACCGTATAAGTGCTTTGTGCTCTTATGTATTGGAACTTTAATTTTATATCCTATACAAACTAGGTCTACTTACTTAATCCTTGAAAGCTATTTTATCTCGTCATTTTTGGGACTCTTCCCAAACTAGGCTTAGTTGTCAACCTAATTTAGACTTATTCTCAAGTCTTAGTTCCCAAATTTCAGAATATTACAAAAAGGGACTACGTGGTTACAAATTATGTGCAAAAATATTGTTTGACCATTAAGTTTGATTTTTTTTTCTAACTGTATAATGACGTGGCCTTTAAAGGTGTTAAAATACACATGTGGTTTGGCCAAATGAGCGCCTAAAACCAAGTGCTTTTTTAAAATATAAAAATACACATGTGATTTTGGCCAAAAATATTGTTTGATCGTTAGTTTAAGTTTTTTTTGCTAATTGGACAATAATGTGGGTTTCAAACCAACTGTGTGGCAAAAAACCATTAAAATTGAATCGTCGCGACTCGACTGGAGTAAGTTTGCACTATGTGAAGTGTACCCGCCATTGCCCCAAAAATAGTCCCGTGAAACTCATACACTTAAAGTGCGCATGTAGATGAAAAATATATCCGCATTGGACATGTGATGTTCAAGTACAATGTTGTTATAAGGGTGAACAAAGGGATAGGGATAGTGATATTAATTTTTCCTATCTCAGACTTGTGACCAGTCGGTATGTTTTTTTTTCACATAGTTGCTTTGAAAGCCACATTATCGTCCAGTCAGTAAAAAAGTTAAATGAATGATCAAATGGTATTTTTGGCCAAATCATATGCCCATTTTTGCACCTAAAAAAAGAACATGGTATTGAGAGCTTTTTCAACCAAACTACATGTGTATTTTTGCACCTTTAAAAGCCACATCATCATTTAGTCAACAAAAAAAATTCAAAATTAACGGTCAAATAGTATTTTTGCAACTAATTTGTAACCATGTAGTCACTTTTGTACATAAAAAAAGCACTTGGTATGTGATGCTCCTAAAAAAACATAAATTTTTGCAACCTTAACAGAAAAAAGAAAAGAGGGTCTGAAAAAAAAGAGACACCCAGGGGGGCATCTAGGTCAAAGTAAGAAAAAACAAAGGAGTGATGAGAAGCGCCAGAAGTCTAGACCTTTATCTCTCCTTCTATGCCATCACATCACCATCGTCGTCAGCTACTCTCACACTCTTCACCATCATCGCCTACGACTTGCGCCATCACGTAATCAACCATTTAAGTCCAACCTGAGGCCTAGACAATAGTTGGATACTATGTTATTATCATCGTGGAACCAGAGAGAAGAACCAGAGCTATTGATTTTGGGACTGTAGGGGCTATTCTTCATTACTATTCATTTTCTTCTCAATCTTCATTCATTGATATTGCAGTTCCTCTTTTGATTCCATTGATAGTGAGGACGAGAGGAAGAAAGAAGACATATCAATGTTTTGTTCTCTATTATTTTTTTTTGTCCTATGCTTTTATTTGGATTTTGAAATGGTTTGTGCTATTTCGTATTTGAATAAATTTATGTGTGGCTAATTCTTCATTACAACCTATAAAGCCATAAAGTTATTGGTGGGTTAGACTTTATTTTCATTTTTTAGTTATAATTAATATTAATTTTGGTTACTTATTCTTATTTAGTTTTATCTATTTAGTGACTAGCCATTATTGAATATGGATTTGAGCATTAGAATTTAACTTGACAAAGGGAATTTTAATTAGGCTATGAGATTAAGTAATATGGGATTAGATTCCTATTTAATTTACAAAAAAGATAGACATATATATAATGGCCCCATATAATTGTTGAAAAGTGTGTTTAAGGTTTGTTACCTTTTGAGTAATTATGTTAGACACAACAATTTACACTCAAAAGAGGGTTCTGAGTAGACTGGCAATCACTATAACTATTTATACTCGAGATTAATAAAATTGATATTAAGGCTAATTAAATTAGTGAAATCAAGGTTTATGAAGCAATATGTGATTCATGACACTGGGTTGCTTATTTGATTATTGTAGTAGTTTGTTTATTTAAATTTCTTTTCACATAATTAAATTCAATTTGGGTTGCTCAACTTAAACAAAAGTGCACAATTAATGCTTAATGAAAGTTTAGGTACCAAGTCTTCATGGGAATGATATCTTACTCACTCTCTATTATTTCATACAGCCTGTGCACTTGTGAAGTCTTACACAATATAAATTTTGCCCATATCATCTATGGTAGTGTATAAAAGGGTGTGAGATCGAAGGTCTAAGTACCCAACTACTCAGTTGTAGCCTTCGAGCAACTTCTCTTTCCTCCTCTTATGTTTTGCCTTAGTAAGTTATATTATCTTTTGTAGTTTTGCTCACCTTATTTTTGCAAGAAGGGTTCGTCTAATCTTAGGGAGTGATGCTTCTTATCTGTTGGTAATTATAGAATAGCTCTTAAGAACAATGTCCTTAGACATGACTTAGATCAACTCTCTCATTTGCAGGTGATGTTGCTTATAGGATTTGCATGTAATTGGGGATAACTTAGAAGATCCATTGAATTGTATGATGATTTAAGAGCTTCTGCCAACAAAATCTTCTTATTACAACGTTGCTACAAGAGCCAACAAATCCTAGCAAATAATTCACTCCAACCTCCCTTCTTATGACCAATATGTATGTAGTTCAATACAATGTATGTTCTCTAATCACTACAAAAAATGACCTTTTGAGGTGGTTAAAATGACAGTTTTGTAGCGATTTTAATCGCTACAGAAGACATTAGTATCGATTGTAAAAACCACTACAAAATATATCGTTGCAACCAACTTTGTAGTGATTTCCAAAACCTACTACTACATGTAACTTAACCGTTACTATTCCAGTGGCGAATTCTTACTACCGCTACTACCTGAGACTATATGAGGTTGTGTGTATAGACTTTGCAGTGATTTAGCAACCGCTATAAAATGAAATGAACTAAAATCATGGCAGTTATATAACCGCTACCAAATACATAAAGAAAAATTTGAAAAATAGTAGTAAAATTTTGTAGCGGTTTTTTGACTACTAAAAATTTGGACAAATGTTTAAATTTATAGTGTAGCAGTTATGTAACTGTTACAAAATTTTATTGCAAATTGTTTGGAAAAATAAATTGGTTGCCTTCTTTTTAAAAAAAATTATCCAATTTTGTACCAGTTGTAAGACCATTACATAATTATGTTGAAATTTATAAGTCAAAACCTCTAATGGTTAAAAAATCGCTACAAATGAGTAACATTTTTTTAAAAAAAAAAATTGAACAAGTTGTTTAAGATTATTTTAGTAGCTAACTAATAATTTAAGCACATCAAACAATGTTGATAGATGATAGAAAATGAGAGAATACGTGTGTGGGAAGAGATGAAGAAGTATATAAAATGAGGTGTGGTGGGGGTATTTATAGGATATCTGTGTAACGCTTGTAGTGGTTTATACGATATTTGTTATAGCAGTTGTTAATTGTAGCGGTTTACGCGACTGTGTTTGTGGTAGTTGAGTTTAGTTTGTATCATTAGTTATAAAACCGCTACAAATTTTATTATGGTTTTTTTTCCAAAAAAAAAAATAGAGGATTGCAAATTAAATATGTTATCATAAGCATAATTTTTTATATCAATATCTGTTGCCATCCCTACAAAGAAATGAGGAGAAACTACTACTTGTGAGTTTAATATATTTGAACACAAATTAAACTTAAAATAAATATTATTTCATAAAGCGTATTAAAAAACTCACCGAACTATAGGTAAATTGTCATTGTCATTTGGGAAGAAAATAAAGGTGGAATATCACCTAAAGAGTGAGTGAATAGGTGATTTTGAAAAGTTTTCGCTCAAACACTCAACAATGTAGAGATAAGAAGAGAGAAGATGAACACAAGAGTTTATACTGGTTCAATTTAATTCCACGACCTACGTCCAGTTCCCAAGAACCTTGGGATCTTCAACTAATTTAATAACTGATACAATTACACGCTTAATACTAGGATGATCCTCTTACTAAGACTCACTTCCTCTTACAAGCTGTAAATGTACTCCCACATTTCAGGTTCCACAACCTTAAGACTTGATAGAAAATTGATAAGTAATTAACTCTCTTATAGAGTAGATAAAATATGAACACTGAAGTACAATGAAAATATCTAAAGATATTTGCTTAGTTAATGAAATAGTAAATGTAGTTGAGTAATTGATTGCAGAACATTTCGATAAATGGAAAATTCAATGCAATGCTTTAGGTATTTATAGTTGTTGGCATTTATTACCGTTGAAGCTCGAAATAATCCATCGTGACTCTTTAAAAGACCATTGAAGATGAACCATGAAAGGTCTCAATAATCTCCATCATTGATATTCTTAGTTCTTTTGTTTTTGCCATTTATGACCGTTGCAAAGCAGCTAAAGTAGTTTTTCCTAAGACATCTTTCGAATGTTCAGAGAGGTATATTTGTTGGTTTAGGTAAGTGCATTAAATGCTCTTAACACATTGGATTGCTTTATACAAAATCAGTGTTAATCCATATGGTAATCATCTGAAACTCATCAATAAACTAGTTAAATGCATTAAAGAACAATAATGATAGATGAAATGAAGAATCTAAAAACATGCTTAGGGATTCAGGATGTCGAGGATAAGATTTAAAAAATAGAGACAAATTGACTCGAGTTAAATGAATATTTCCTCAAGGCAATCTTTCATTTAAAAAGCATGGAGAACATTTTTATAACACTGAATCTGTAACATTCCATTTTCATAAACGTTTCCTTACAAAGCTGAGAGTTGAAAATATTTAAAACAAAGAGTAACTGAATAACATTGTATGTAATGTATCTAACTGAACATTTAACTATACAATCATTCACGAGTTCAATATACCACAATCTATATTTTAAAAAGACAACGTCTCCGCAAGGTCCTCATGCCTGCTTCTTACCCCTATCCTTGATCCTGACTCCCTGGGATCCTGAAGCTATAACAGGGGCTGAGGTTCAATTCCCATTGAACCTCAGGTAACGGTTAACCTCATGCTTATGTAAACAGTATACGACAGATATTATAATAATAAATTCACTACTATCACTTTCAAAATCATATCAGCAAGTAACATAACACAACCACTGCAATATGTATGTTACCCATAGTTTGCACATAACCAGTGCCACGATGGCCTACCGTGTCCTCAGCGCTAGGAAAACTCAATGGAGTTATCAAGACTATAACCCGTATTCAATTCAATATATCATAAGCAACTTTCAAAATAGAGTATCAATAAGTGAAAACAACTTTCACATATAACCATACCATAAGCATAAGCGTTAATGTTACAATACGCGTCCGTACCTGAGTTTGTCGGGTTTTAGGTACGTTCGTCGTCGGAACTCGTGCACAGTCTATCCTAAAAGGGTAATATTGTCTTAATTAATTCTCAAACATTATTTCATAAGACATCTTGGCCACACTTGACATTTTTACCCTTGAAGGATTTATTTTTAATTATTTCCACTTAATTTTCGGAAAAACGTTAATTCAGCATTTCTGGACAGAATTTCGCCTAACTTCGAAAAATCATAACTAATTCCAAACAAATCGAAATGAGGATCCGTAAAATGTTCTGGAATCCTTGAGATGTCTATTTTCAAGGAAAAATACTAGAACTTACCCAGAATTGATGGATAATTCCCAGTTTCCCGAATTCAAACCGCTGCCCAGAATTTTCGCTCAGAAATTGTAGCTTAACTTCTGGGATTTTTATCTTTTTGCACAGAACTTCAATTGACACACTCTTTATATATTTGGAAAGCCCTAAATGTCTACTTTCATCATGAATTTTCCCAGAATTTTAGAACATCATCTTCATCATAAGATACTGACATTTTTACTACTGACTCCAAAAGTTCTTATTTGCTGAAATTTCGCCAGAGCTTCGCTATTTTGATCATAATCTTCCAAAAATTTTGCTATAACTTCTTCTTCATCAAATTTTCGAAATAAATCTATTGGAAACCATAAAAACATGAAAATAAAACTGGAATTGGAAGTTTGATATTCAAAATAACATTCCTAGCATTTCTACTTCATAAACTAAGAACTTAAACTTGGAAGCTAAGAACTTCCTTACCTCTTGAAGACTTCTTGCCTCTCTTTCTCCAGCAGCTCCTCCTTCTCTTACTCTCCCTAAATTTCGGCCAAGGCTAGAAGGAGTGGTGTGAGGAATGTGTTAGCCAAGGCTCCCTATTTATACTAATTTGTGAGGATATGTTTGGCATTTTCATCTTTTACCTCCACCATTGGATTTTGCTTGGAGAGAAAGAAATGATCCAAGCTTTCCACCTCTTCTTTCCCCTCCTTGACTGTCCCCCTCCCCTTTCTCCTTCTAGAATTTTCTTGCTTTGTCCCCAAGAAAATCCTCCTTCTTCATTAAGTTAACCCAATTAATCCCAAATCCTAATTTAGTTAGGTGTAAGTTGGAGTTTAAATTCAAAATCCAATTTCACTTTTGGAATCCTAATTTTATGATTAGATTTATGGTAATTTTTAATTCCCAAAACACTTAGGTATGAATCTTAAAGGTAACCGAAAATAATTTTGGGAATAGCCAAGTTGAAGCTTATAATTCACTGATCTCAAATATGTATTTATTTTTAAGATCTAGTTCCTAAATTTCAAATTATGATTTAATCTCCATAGGTTTTTATTTAATTTTGTCCAATTATAACACAACTTGCTCCCTAAGTCTTACTAATCTTCTTCTACACACTTTTGACTTTATTACTTCTTCTTTTTCCTTCATGAAATTCGCCCCCACCCTTAGTTTTAATTAAATCATTATATTTTTAATGTTCTCTCACCCTTAAGAAAGGAATTCTCTCATTGGTCCAATTAGATTTTATGATCCAAGGTTAATATATCTTAATTCTCTCATCTATTTGTATAATTTATTTGTTCATCATTAAATAAGAATTTTTGTCCCATTGAGATTAATTAGGAATAATTTGCTAAATTATAATTTTAATCCCTAATATAGTGCTTTCCATGGTCACAAACTAATTTAATTCTTAGGCTCTTAAATTCTATGGAAAAATTGCCAACTAATGTAAATTAATACAACACCAAAATTTGATAAGTTTCTAATTTAATTTTGATGATTAAAAACTCCTTTTATGCTAATCTTAGCTTCCAAATCTCATTTAGTCTTTCATTTAATTGATATTTCCCTAATTATAACCTTTATAATTTAATTATTGACTAATTTCAAAAATTATTAAAGCACCTCAATTATAGCAATTCCAATTGCTCAATAATTGTTACTAATTTCCTCTAATTGATTTCATCATCCTCTGATGATTTTAATTGTTCATATGGTATAATTAAGATTATCTGATAATCTTAGGATATTTTATGATCTCCAAATGAAATTTGAAAATTCAGGTTTTTGGTCTATTTAATTCTAGAAGAAAATTCCCTAAAATAAACTACCAAAATTTGAGACCACATATTCACCTATTTTTAATAGGTATTTTCTTATCAAAATATAGTGGCTAAGTTGAATAGGATTTTTAGGGTATTATAGAATCAAGGAAATAAAATATATAGCTTGAGTTTTGGCTTAGGCTGAAGTCAGCAGAAACCATGACTTGAGCAAGAATTAAATGATCATTTAAACACATAGAAGAAACATAACTCAACAAAAATAATCATGGCTTGAGTCAACCTCTAGAATTGAGGCAGACAATCAAGCTTGAGTTAGTCACGAGGAAAGTAGTTTACAAATTGAAAGCAAGACTCTGACTCAAGTCATTAAGTGGTGGCTCAAGTCAAACTTCATTTTTAAATGTAACGGTCAAAACTTTAGCTAGAGTCAATATACATAGGCTTGAGTCAAGTGAACAATGAATTTGAAATTTTTAGTACGAATAGCAGTTGGCTCGAGGCACGGAATATGCTGGCTCGAGTTTAGTCCTAAACTCAAGTTAGGTATTTTGTGGCTCGAGTCAATGTATCAAACATGATCAACTGATATCGTTTAAGATTTTTACTTAGATGAAAATATTTTGCCTAGATCATTAAGCTTACATTGTTTTCACATGTTAATCATCATCAAAACATAAGGGAACTAACATTTTTCAAAATTGGCGAGCTGGAATTGCTCATTCTTGTAAGTGACGTTATCATTATCACCCATGTCGTAAAGGTCCGAGACTTTAAGTGAACCACCATATTCCAATCCTTACACCTCTCATCCATGACATAATTAACCTGATGTGCTTTGAGGTAAGAATATATGTCTTATCATCTTGAGACTGACCTATATGAATATGCTAGGAGAAATTTGTTGATACATTGCCTAAGTCGTTAGTTGTGATTCCTCAAGAAGTTGTCGTATTTGCCCACGAACACTTGAACAACGTCATAGTGAAACATTTTTGCTAATTTATTTTGACCATATCAAGTAGCTTTCCATAATACAAGATGTCACCAAACTACATGTTCTAGTCATTGTTGCTTGTATAACTCTTTGTCCCAAAAGTGCTATAATACCCAAGTTTTTGGTTAGCCATCCTTGATCACGTGAAACTGTGCAAAACTTGAAACCATTGACATTATATGCCATAAATCTTTAGGCGTGGTCAAGTGGGTCAAGAGTCAAAGCTCTGAATTTTGGCGAGTGTGGGTTTTAGTCATTTAGTATTCTCCATGTAAAACAACCAAGGAATTCTCTATGGACCTTTCTATTGATTTCAAAGGATGTTTATGAATTGACCCTCAGTTGATACTTCACACGACTTCTGAATTTCCTTCAATTAAGCATGCGATGATGATCATGAAACGTAAGTATAAAATGTAAGGAAATATATAAGATGACATATATTTGTGTACAATCCTTATTGAAGGTATAGTTCACCTTTAGCATAATTAATCAAGAAATGTCTATGTGCTTGGAACTTCTCAATTTTTGTCAGCTTGAAGTTCTCACTTCCGTTAACTAGTTTACCAACACGAGGGATTAACAACTTTGCTACAAATGTCTTAGGCTAAAGGCAATTATCTACTCAAGGCGGTCGATTGAAAGATGTCTCAATGTCATCAAAATACCTTGAACAAAAAATACTGGACTACATCCCATATATAATCTTCCACTATTGAACCTTCAGGCTACGCCTTATTCCTTATGCAAGACTTCAATTTCCCAAGAAACCTATAAAGTAAAGAAAGAAAAATGTTGATATATCAATGCTGAATATATGCGACTAGCAAGTCATGTTGATGTAATTTATTTTAAATGAGTACCATATATCCGTCGTTAGTGAACTAGGCCAACAAGCTTTGTTTCATAAACAAGGTTTACTATCAGGTAAACTATCATGGTAAAAAAGGATGGAGGAAATATCATCTCCAAATGACATAACGTAAGAATGATTTTCTAGTGCAATTGCTTGAGCTAATTCATGATCAAAACCTTGATACACAACTTTCGAAAGAAAGAACATAGCTCTAACAAAACAATCGACACATCAAGATGCAATGTATTCTAGATGGCCAGTAGAAGGAACTATTGCAAAAACACATGTGAGTTATAACTCTTCAGCCCAACAACCTTTCAAGCTTGCATGTCAATACTTTGTAAAATGTTTCTTGAATACCGATCATGAACTTTTATTTTCTTAAATGTCTGAGGAAGATTTCTGTATTCGATTTTGTTAGGGTGAATTTTGCAGGTTGAAATTAGTCATGCCCATTCTGTCACATGTCTCCACGAAATCCTATGTCTCATAAATCTTTCCTCATCTGAAGATGATCTTTTAACTTGCCTGGTTTGTTAAGAATCATATATAAAACATTGTTACACACATTTTGTCAATGTGCATGATATCAAGACTGTGTTGAAGCAAATTATCTTTCCAATATGGAAGAGTAAAGAAGATACTTATCTTCTACCATTGCTGAGGTACAGTAGCAGAAGTCCTGGTAGTCTTTGTCCCAACTTTTGCTGCATCGTTGTTTTATCCAAATTCAACATCAATATCTTGAAGCCGCTCTAAGAATTTTGCACTAGACAAATTCTAAAGAGGTCCTCTTTTTTCCTATTGCTTATTGAACTGATTGTGTTGCAACCTAAATTTGTGATTACCATGTAGAAAACTTTGATGACCCATGAAACACTACTTTCGGTTGTAGGGAAGGCGCATTGAGTCAGAGTCAAAATTGCAACCTAGATACGCAAGGCCAATATGCACATTCCACCTGGATAATGTTCTCAGGTCAGGAAAGTCACTTATCATCTACATTAAGGCTACACACAAGTTGAAGAATGTCTTCTCATGCACGTCATATACCTCAATGCCAACATTCCATAAATCTAACTACTCAGCAATAAGCGGTTAGAGATACGCATCGATGTCATTTCCCGGTGCCTTTTTGCCCAAAAAAATCATAGATAAAATGAAGGAGCTTTATTTTATACACATCCTGGGGCAAGTTGTAGGGTATTAAGACAACTAGCCAAATACTATAGCTTGTGTTAAGATTCTGAATCGGATTGAAACCATAGGTCCCCAAAGCAAGCTAAACATTTCCAGGGTTCATTGCGAAAGCTAGAAAGTCTGAGTCAAATGATTTCCACGCTTCAGCATCCCGTGGATGTCTTAGTTTACCTTCTTTGTTCATTTCAACTTCATTATGAACTCCCTAGAATGTATATTCTTCTAGGAAAGGCTTCAAAAGCAAATTTTCCTTAGCAACTTCTCATGTATGCCACTTCTTAAACTCACATCGACAACACAGACACACAATCTTACTATTATGCTAGTGTGAGAGAAAGTGAAATCTAAGAAAGTGTTCAATATTGTCAAATAGAAAGAATATAGTTGAAGAGAAAATGTTTAATGATTTTCACCACATCTATTAGGCTTATATGCAACATTGGATAATTTGTGGCAGTTTAAAAACTGTTACACTGACTGCTACAAAGTTGAATACCTTTTGTAGCGGTGTAAATCCGCTAGTTTAACTACTACTTTAGTTATATATTTGTAACGGTTATTGTTTAAACCACTACAAATCTGGCAGTTCACATATAAGACCATTAACATTTGTAGCGGTTTAGGATTTAAACCGCTACAAATGTCTAGGGTCTTTAAAAAGTTAGAATTTCAAATTTTATACTTTAATAGCAGAGTATGTTGGAAAAATGCTACAAAATATAACAATTTATATTTTTTATATCTATCTAAATATGTTCCATTATTATGCTTATGATAAATATTTTTGAATAAATAAGTATAACCTTTTCTATTTTCAATAACAATTTTTTATAATATAATTAATGTTAAAAATAATAAATTAATATAAGTATTAAAATCTGTTCCATTATTATGCTTATGATAAATACTTTTAAATAAATATATATAACCTTTTCTATGTTCAATAACAATTGTTATATAATATAATTAACGCTAATAATAATAAATTAATATAAGTATTAAAATATTATTCCATTATTATGCTTATGATAAATATTGTGCTGGTATTTAAATTAGCAGACATATTATGAAATGTCTACAAATAAACGATAACAAACATTTGAAATACATAGAATTGCTCAAAAATAGAAATAAAAAGCTAACTATCTGGATCCTAATCATTAGGGCTACTCTTAGGGCGGGTAGTATTAGGGTGCGTAGGAGCAGAGGTAATAACACCCTCCTCATCGATAGGAGAAGGCAATGGAGGTTGAAAATGCCTGTTAGCAAACATCTGCGCCAAGGCTCCAGTCAGAAAATCCCAGCTCTCCCTTTGATGAGTGTACCAAGTGTCAACTTGGTCCTGAAACCACCTAGCAAGCTCTTGAGTCTTGGGCGTCTACCTTCACGTCTACCTGCTCGTCAATCATCACTTAAATCGCCTCAGCTATCGGCTTTCTCACACCGGAAGGTCTGGCCTTAGAGGCATCACTCTTGTCATAGACCATGTTAGGCCTGGCGCTTGACCCTATATTCCTAACACGTCGAGGATGCTCAGCTAGGCCCATGACAACTTTCAAAGGAGCAGTAGGATCTACAGACTTGTGACTTCGAGGTTTGGGACTATTGCAGCTTCACCCGAGTTTGTGCAGCCCACTCCTAATGCACACATTTTATAAAACATTAATGAAACATTTTCATTTGATTTAAATAAATTAAATAAACTATATAAATCACTTGAATGTAACTTAAAATAACCTCCTCTACATGTTGAGAGGCTGTCGTCCCGTCACAATGTCTATGATTGTATGTGAACATCTCCTCATAGTTCGTCTGATGGTTCTCCTCCTGAGCCTTCCTCTCCTGAAAGAATTAAAAGAATATGAACTTTGTTATTTCATAAATAAAGAAATTAATAATTTTCTAATATAAAGCTAAGATTAATTTAACTTTAAAATTACCAGCTCACTATAGGTCATAGCAAATGTCTTCGATCCTGCTATGTGATGGACCCTTTGCTACGATCGGCTAATGGTGTTACTTTGGGAAATAGCCTGCAGAAAGTACGAAACATTACAGTAATTAGAAAATGAATATTTATTAACAAATTAATTATTCTTTAAATATGAACTTGTCCTTGTGGGCTCTACCTGGACTAGACAAAACTCGCCTAGTCTAATGCAGGGACACCATTTAAGACGCTCTTGATCAGCTATTATAGAGGAATCATCCTATTAGCTCAGACTTTAAACTTATGTTGTATCATAATTTAATTATTAATTAATTAATAAAAAATTATAACTATTTACATCTAAAATATAATTAAACAAAATTGCTTACTTGCACAAATTCCTCAAACACTATGTCCTTCGGCAATCTCGAAACATGCTTCTAACTCTAGAAGTGGTTACAGAACTACACCCAATTCTTGCCCTACTCCATCAACTAATGGTTGAAAAGGTGACCACTACTTTCATTCAGATGGTCCGTCATTTCATTCCAATAAACTACAACGCATAGCCCCTTCAACAGATTCACACCGGGAACATCCAGCTTCCTCCTAGTAATGTTCTCTTATGAATCTGCACAACTATAAGCACATTTTTGTATTTAATGTAAACATAATTTAATTAATTGTATAAAATTTTGATTTTGATTTTAGTTTTGTCACAAAAATAGTTAAATTTACCTTCGACATCCACCTCAAATTAGGTCAAGCGTGAAGACAACAGTCGGGGGTTCCCTTGGTCCCACTCTTCCTCTCGATTGATTAGCCACTCCGCCTCACCTATAGGAAAGTTTATGTTTATTTCATCTTTTTCCTCACAGTCGCTTAGGGATAATTGTGCGTCCTCTTACGGAATATTTATTTGTAGGGACTTTGATTGTAGGATTGGCTCCTTTGAGAAGAGCCGATCTATCTAGATCCCCACTTGCGATGGCATAGTAGGCACATGTGGCACAGGGGCATTTCTACTACTGCCCCCTTAGAGGCACTCTCGCACATATACTTCCTTTTTTTCTCTCTATATGTCTCTTATAACCCATAACTAATAATGCATCTAAATGTTGTAGAAGAGTGTGAGAGAATGAAACTTGAGAGGCGATATCTCAAACCTTGCGTGGTTTGCATTGTAGCAACAACATGGGCTTTATGGCTGTGACTTTTATAGTGATTTTATGACTAAACTGCTACAAAACTTAAACAATTGTAGCAGTTTAACATAAACCGATGTATAAACCACTACAAAATATGAACTGTACCTTGTGTAGCGTGACATTTTGCAGCGGCTTTGTGTAGCGGCTACAAATGTCTTGACTCTTGATATTTGGTAGTGGTTTTTTAAGTAAAATCACTACTCTTGACTCCTTGCATTCTATAGCAGTTTTAATGGAAAAGCCGCCACAAATGTCTTGACTTTTTTATAGTGATTTCACTGCATGTTGTACTATCTTTGTAAGATGATTTGAGTCTTGTAGGGCTATATATAGATTGAACGTATGCAGCGGTTTCAAGAATAACTGCTACAAATTATGAATTTTTGTTGTAGTTCATACCTCTTTTTTCCCAACTTCGATAAATGTTGTGATTCTACAATTTTTGCAATGGTTATTATCTTACAATCACATGCCAAGCTGGCGCCAAATTTGTAGTAGTGAATTTCTGGTAATTGTTACAAAGTGCGTTACAAACAAGCCCACGTTTTGGCACGAGTATTGGCGCTGCAAATTAGTAGTAGTTTTGGTATAAACCACTATAAATATCAAATTTGGTAGAGGCTTTTGTGCACCGCTACTAATTGACAATTTTTTGTAGTGAATGTTGCAACCCTATGACTATGACTAGGTGCTAAGTTAACTAATCTTAAGCATTTTGATCCATTTAGCATAAGAGGGAAAAAAATTGGAACTTGGCTTTGCCCTTCCCCTTACCTCTTGTGGCAAGGGAGAAGATTCTTATTTAATAAAGTTATAAAGTTAAGTATTAGAAAGTTGATTTGAAATTTGCGAATTGTTTACCAAATGGTTGATTGTGATATTATGAGGAGGTCGCGGTTGAGGAGAAAGACGAACTGAAGGCCATGGTTGTGACAATAGCATAACAATAGTAGTACTGCGCGGAGGAATTAGAACGCTAAATTGGCGTTTGAATTATGTGGAGCTGAATGAACGAGTTTTGATTGTACAAACTTTGTACGGTTTGAATAAGCGAAGTACTATATGCAATTGAAAATAATTTCTAATATAATTTACGATCTTAAATTATTCAAAACTTTTAATATCCATATTTACTCTATCTTTTCGTTCGATTATTAATGCGTATTCGTACTCCTCTCTTATTTCATTTTAACATATATAAACATTGACGAGAAATTATATTGACACCCTGGTGGACGTATGACATCTAACTTAGTACTGACAAAGTTTTAAATAATTATTGGGTAGGTAGGCATGCAGCAAGACTTGAGGGTTAGAATTTGGGAAAATCCATATAGAGGCCTTTGTAACAGGACCCCCCAGGAAAACCCAAAGATTTTGAAAATCCCAGAAAATTAAAGGCTTTTAGTATAAATTCATTAAAACTTTAGTTGTTAACGGGGTTGATATAGTTATTAATAAGGCTGATATATTTTATTAATGTTTTAATAAATTTATATCAGAAAATGTCCTGGGACATTTTTTGGGATTTTCAGAATCTTTGAGCATTTTTTAAGTTTTTTTCTATTGAAAGGCCTCCATATAGATTTTCCCTTATAATTTTACCTGATCTGAAGTTTTCATGAACATTTGTTAATGCTTGTGTATCGGGGAAAATGAGTATAAAAATCACTCAAATTGTGGTATGAGGATCATGAAATTGCCTAGTTATAATGAATTTCTTAGTGAATTTGCTATGTTAGCACTATTTGTCCATCAACTGGAGCAAATGGTTTTAACCCGACAAAATTAAAGGATTTATTCTAAACAGAAAAAAGTATATGTACCACATTTAAAATTGAAAAAACTATATGAACTAAGCAAAATGGTTTTCTCTAATATTAATCTCGTTTAAACTGATTTTGAAAGGTTTATATTTAATTTATTTTGTTTATAACAAATTAGTTTATCTTAATTAATATGGAAACTGAAATAAGAAATATTATTATAATTATTTTTTCGGAGAAAAATAAATACACAACAAACCTACCTAATGCATTGAAACAAGCAACAAAATGAGTGGTTCCATGTTTCATTGGTTTTTTTTTTTTTTTTTGGGGGGGGGGGGGGATACATGAAGACTAATTAAAATGAGCCTTTTACCTTTACTTTGTTGTGTTCTAAATAAGATTGGTTTGAAAGAGTCTAAAACTTTTCAAAATTGGATATATGCCATCTAGAAAACTATTTTCTAGACGGGTCTAAAAAAGAACATTTTTATTAACAAAAAGTTGTCCACTTTTAAAACGGCTACTGTCATAACAGTTCTAAAAAATACATTTCTTTAGGGAAAATCTTTGTAGGGTCTTAAGAGAAAAAAAAATTAAAAAAAACGTCCAAAAAAATTTTGATGTCTAAATGTTCCCAATAACAACTCTTTCAGTAGATCATTAAAAACTTTATCGGTTGATTTTAACGATGGTTGTGAAACCCGGATTGGACCGGTCAATTTAGATCGAAAACTAACAAACCAGCCATAAAACCAGTTCAGTCTATCATAGAAATTGGAGTCTTTTTTTTTATAACAAAAAATAATGATAGTAAAGTCAATGCAAGAAAGAATAGATCGGAAACTAACAAACTAGTCATAAAACTAGTTCAGTCTATCATAGAAATTGGAGTCCTTTTTTTATAAAACAAAAATAATAATAGTAAAGTCAATGCAAGAAAGAATCTACGGCGGTGTCAACGATTACAGAGAGATTTGGGGGCAGAGAGAGAGAGAGAAAAAATGGACTGCAAAGCTCAAACACACGACCATCCGAAATTCGAAGGAGGAGAATAACAACAAACAACAAAAAAGAGACATAGTTCGATCCTAAGCATGGACGTGGAGCCTTATTAACAGCAGTGAAAGATAAGAGCCAACTTCCCCAACATCACTATATATATATATATAGTTAGTTAGTTTTTCTACGCGCAGGTCTTCAAGAGTTGTTCATATACATGATTCTACACACACGTATATAAAAGTCTTGGAGGCCTATAAGCTTATACCCCAGCACACCACCTAAGCTTTGCTTCCAAATTAACGCTTTAGGAGGTGGAAATCAGTTCAACCAAAGTCTTAAAATCACGAGCCGCTTTACCTTCTGGTTTTGCAATATCTTGCAGGGTCTTCTTCATCTTCAAGGCATTTTCTCTAATTTTGTTTCCCTCTTCCTGCATCAAAATCAGATTCAAGCTCTTCAGCAATCCAGTTTTGGTGAACTCTTTTAGTTTCACACCAAAGCCCCACACATCAGACGCCGTTCTCCCACACATGCCTTGATCTGCAAAGAAGTGCCTGCATATCATAGGCACTCCATTCGCAGCACTCTCCATCATGGAGTTCATTCCACTGTGAGCGACATACACTCCCACAGATTCATGTGCTAAAACTTGCATTTGTGGAGCCCAAGGAACTATCTTCCCTCTCTTGCTTGTCCTATCAACAAACCCATCTGGTAAAATACCTTTCAGATCATCCTTTATCACCCACAGACAAGGAAACTCGCCAGCTTCTAATGCTTCTGCTATAGCGACAAGTTCTGGAGGTGGCGGAACAGTCACAGTTCCAAAGCATATATAAACTACAGATCTACTTCTTTGCTTTTCCAGCCATTCCAAGCACCCTGAAGGGTCCATTAATGGAGGAGGAGAAGAAAAAGGGCTTGGTAGAGTAAGCACACCGACAAAAAGCATAGACTGTAATTTGGATCTCATGTCTTCAACAAACAATGGCGGAACTATTTCCTCGTAGAAGTTCACCACTACTGCTTTGGCTTGAGGCAGTGCTTTCCCAAATGAGTTAAGTACCCTTGAGAACACTGTCTCCTTATCTTCATCTAGATTACGTGATTCATGCGGCAGATCCGTGATTCGCATTTGGAACACACCGGGAAGGAAATCCACGAGTTTGTCGCTTTCCATGCCATGTTTTGCGCAATGCTGTTGCACTATGTGTGCGTAAAAATGAGGAGACATTGCGGTTGGAAGACAAAGCCAGGCCGGGATCCAAGGAACCTTAAGTTCCTGAGCTAAAGTTAAAGAAGGAGTCATGAAAGCATCAGAGAGAATGCAAGTGACTCTAAGGTTTGTGCTCTTCACTGCCAAATCAACAACAGCTTGTTTGAGATTCTGACGACAAGATTTGAGGAAAAGGTCAATTTTTTCAGTGGGGTTATTTCCTAGTACATGTCCCTCTGGAACGCCATCGGAGATATCGAAGCGTTTGACATTGTGTGGGATGTTGGGCTTGGAGAAGACTTCTTGGTTGTGTTGTGGCGGAGCGATGTAGGAGAAGACGACGTTTGGAGACGCATGAGCAAGCTTGAAGACGAGGTTTGGAAGAGTGATACGATGGCTTCCAAAGGGGAATGGAATTACAGCAACGTGCTTCATCTCATCCCGGTCAGATGATGATGATGATAAAGCCATATTGCTGTATCACATAGAGAAAGACTGGATAAGTTTTTGCAGAACTACGTGCGCGCACACACAGATATAAATGGTTTTGGTGTCAACTTTTCAACAGAAAAAGGCCTTGGACTGGTAGCTCTATCTTCAAGTCATGCATTCATTAGCTGGAATAGTCGGTCTCAATAATTTCAAGCCTTATCACTAAAAAAGAAAATGAATGTAATATAAAGCTCTCCTTAACAATTTTTTTTTTTTTTAAAAAAGCATTCTATCCGAATAGAAATAGTATTGAAGTTATTACATCAAAAGCACAATCAATAAGAATAGAAGAATTAACACATACATAAATAAGAGCCAACCATTGTTGACTTTAAAATAGAATAAATAATTTTGATATATATATATATATATATATATATATATATAATCTAGGTCAAAATCTTGGATTAATATCCTCTTTGATTATAAGTAGATTCTGACCTAGATTGTCCTTTGAGAAGCCATACAATAAATGGGCATAACACACACTTGGGCTTAGAGGCACAAAGGCCCATAATTCCAAACCTACACGTAAACTCTATAAATAAGAGGTAAACTCTACATATATGATTATTCTTTCTTGACTACTGTTATGCTATCACTATGCACACACACCACCCTATTAGCTAAAGTCGTTTTATTCTTATTCGTGAATATGATTTGCTACACCATAGATACTTAATCCATAGATATCTAGGAGAGAGTTATTTGATCCAAGAGTAATATACTAGTCCAAAGGACTAGACATCTCTGTCAATCTAGATGGAATAGTTGGCATTGCCTATGGGGAGTTGATAAATTTTGATTCCCGCAACTAAAGATGGTCAATACAAGAAGCAGCAGTCAGATGCCCTTGCACATGCAGTTGGTTGAAAATCTAGTTCTAGTTAAGGTGAATCAACCACAGTAGAATCAAGAACGACAACCTAAGGATATTCCAGATTATAACACAGTGCATGTTTGTGAAGACGTATCAGATACAACCTCTACCCTAGCGCTCGCGGCAAATCCTTCAAATGCAAATGTCTCTCAAAATCAACCTAATCCTCATATTCAACAAGTTATAATTGCAAATCCAGACACTTTCCTTATTCAAACCGCTTCAAATTCTATATTAAGGCGAAAAGAGGAGTTGGAGCAGTGCAACAATCTCTTAAGGCAAGAGGATATTAGAAGAATGCAAGAGGGCATGGATCGTCGTAATATAGCTTTAGGGCAAGAAGAGATTCAAAGAATGCAGTTGGTAGAGGAGCATTTCAGATGAATTGAAAACCCAATTTGTAGTGAGAACCAAAAAGATGAGGATAGAAGGAGATAAAATGTGAATTGAAATGCTAGTAACCTTACCTAGGTTAATGCTTCAAGATTTTTTCAAGTTCATGCTAGAGATCTTGTTCAAATTGATGCTGGAGGTCTTACTCAAGTTAATAATGCTAAAAATAACCCGATTAATCAAGGCCGTGTTCAAATTCCTAAAGTTCAGGGTTCAAGTCCCCTACTACAAAGTTGACATGCTAAAGATAACCTGGATGGAGGAGATCAAAACCAGGATGTAGTACCTCAAACACGAAATGCTCCTGGGACATATAGGAGGAAGTACAGTAGGGGGTAGTATGACAACAATCCCTTCACTGATGAGATTGTGAATGCTCCTTATCTGAAAGACTTTGCTTTGGCCTTTTTGCCAAAGTATGATGGAAGTCAAGATCCACAAGTCCATATTGATACTTTCAATATGGACATGCATGTGAGGGGAATTGATGAACCCATCATTTCTTAGATATTTGCAACAACATTGACAGGAGCTGCACAAACCTGGTTTTACACTTTGTTTGCAAATTCAATTAGAAATTTTGAAGATTTGGGAGACAAGTTTTTGCTGAATTTTTCAACAAGCAAAAAACAACTAAAGTCCAAGTTTTCTCTCAACAAGATTAAGCAGCAACTAGGGAAACGCTCTAAAAGTACTTGGATTGTTTTTAAAATGCTGCTTTACAAACGCATGGATTTGAACAAAAATGTGCATGTGCACTTAGTTGTAGCCAGCTTGGATGGTTCATTATAGTTGGCAAAGTCAATTTATAAGGATTCGGTGAAGACCTTGGTGGAGTTTAGAACTTGGTTGAAGAAATATCTAGAGCTGGAGCAAATGGAGATAACTAGTGCTACAGGAAAGGAGAAGAAGAGGAGTCCATCTCCAAAAGGAAAAGAACAACCAAGTCAAAAGTAAGATTTTTGCGGAAGAAACCTAGAGAATAAAGTTTAGGTTGGAAAGTATGAAGCAAAATATGAAAAATATACTCCTTTAAATGTTCCACGATCTCAAATTTGGAGAGAGGTAGCGATGACTGAGGTGAAAAAAGTGTGATGGCCTCGACCACTTTACAATTAAGCAAGTATAGATCAATCTTGGTTTTGTGCATTTCATAATGGACCGGGACATACTACTTATAAATGTTAGGACCTCATAGATGCTATGGAAAAATTTATCCGTGAGGATAAATTATAATAATACGTGATAAAAATCCATGGATGGAAGAATAATAAGTGCAAGCAAGGAGGCCGCAGTAAAAGCTTGGTTCCTGAAAAGAAAAAGAGAGATCAAAAGCAGAAGAAACCAAATGCTCGATTAGAAAGAGATTCATGCTCAAGTACTGAGTTGCTATAATGCCTTCCCCTCCATATGTCGCTAGTGCCCGAGCATGGGATCAAGCACTAGTGACATGTTGCTCGAGCATAGAGACTTTCATACTCAAGCAACAGTGTGTTAAATAGCATTTTTAAAGCTTTTCAAAAAGGCTTGCTCGAGTAAGATTAGTTTGATGCCCAAGCATAAGGTGATCTCTAGCTCTTTTTGAAATGATGCCTGAGCATACTAATAATCATACTTGAGCATGATCACCTTTGTTTTTAAATCTCCATCTTCGTAAATCATAAATTATCAAGTATGAATTCATTTCCATATATCATTACTCATTACTATTGCTAATTGCTTTTAATAAGTTTGCTAATGAGTTTCAGATGATTTTATTATGGATCACCAATTGACAGAACGCACAGTAAACATGAATTTGTGAATATGATTATTTTGAGTTATCATTTGTTTCTACTTAAATCTTACTCAAACTTATTTATGCTATTACTGATCATCTTCTTGAGTGGATTTCATCTTCTTCAGATGATTAACGAATGTTTAAACATTGATTATCCGAAAAGCAAATTCATGTATTAGTAGCTTTTAGTGCTTATACAACTCAACACTTTATCCAGGGAAGCACTTGACAGAACGAGCTAAACAACAAGTCTAATGGCTACTTCCAATTGATCTCCAACGGTCGAATGCTCACAACGGTCGAAACACAATAACCTATAAATTGAGAAGTCTTCAAACTGGAAGAAGTAACGATTGATGAATGATTTGATGAAGCCAATGAAATAATGTTACTACTTCATCGTTGATATGTCAATAACTCATACACTCTCTGTTTCTCAATATTTATATAGTTTATAGTAGAGAGTAACATGAATGATTATGCAGTTCAGTGTTAATCATATTCACTTCTAAGAGAAGAGATTCATTGTAATCATCTTATCATTTGAGAGTTATACAAGATTGAGTGATCTTGAGTGGGAAATAAATTGTAACTTTACAATGTGTAAGGGGGAGTATCTAGGTGAGAGATTCAGCTTCACAAGTGTCAGGGTAAACTGGTGGATTGTAAACGCTTCTCTTATGCCCGAATTAAATAAGAGGATAGTGGATTGAAAATCTCAAGTAGAGCTTAGGGACTGGATGTAGGTCAAGGATTGGGCTGAACCAGTATAAATCACAGTTTGCATATTCTCTTTCCGTATCTCTTATATTTCTAGTATATGTTTATTTGAATATCAAACTATTGATTTAGAAGACGCGAAAAGATTTTCAAACTTTCAAGTTTTTAATCTTCACCCAATTCAGCCCCTCTTGGGTGACAGCCAGGTCTTTCACAAAGGATCATGTTAAAAAAATGTAGTAGTTGTCAGAAACATGCAAAAATAATTTTGTCTCCCCCAACTGAATTAAAATCTAATTTGGTCTCCATTATCCTTTTTCAAAGCGGGCATAGATTTGTTGGGACCATTTAAAGTGGCTGTATGACAGTTATAATGGCTTATCGTGGCTTTTGATTATTTTACTAAATGGATAGAGGCTGAACCTGTAACGACAATTACCTCAGCCCAGGTGGAAAGGTTTTTAGAAAGAAACATTTTTTCCAGATTTGAAATCCCAGTTGAGGTGATGACGGATAATAGAACCAATTTATTGATAAAGGGTTCAAAGAAATGATGTCCGGGTTCCACATCAAGCATTACTTTACTTATGTGGAGCATCTTCAATCAAATGGCAAGCTTAAGCAACAAATAAAGTAATTGTTCATGAATTAACGAAGCAGATGGAGGACGTAGAGTCCAGCTTGTTAGTTCTCTATCTATTTTGATGATTATTAACAATTCTAAATTAAAAATATTGTTATTGAACTTAGTCCAAGACCCTGTAATTGTTAAGAATTGTCTTGTTCAATAAGCATTTTTTTCTGAGAAAAGATGACTCGATTGAAATAAGTTAATTCAAAAGGTGATGCCTCAAGTTACTCGAGTCATCACCTTTTGAATTAACTCATTTTAATGTTAAGTGACTCTAGCTATACCCCTTTTGTGCAAAAATGTATTTAAGCTAGGTGACTCCACTCAAGTTGTTGTGACTTCAGTCACCAAAGGGAATTTCAAACATAACATTTTTCCAACGGTCAAAAGTGACTCTAATCAGTCACTTAATGGCTCTAGCCATCTACTTGTTAGTTCTCAATGTGTTTTGATGATAACTAGCAATTGTAAACTTGATATGAAGTTTGTTTTTGACAAAAATGAAAATCTTACTGTCAAAGGCAAACTCGAGTTTATGGTTTTAAACTCGAGTTTGAGGCTTGACAGACAGCTGCTTGTTCTGCAGAGAAAGGCAAACTCGAGTCTACTTGTACTAAATCGAGTCTAAGGAGTTACAGAAAGCAATCAGAAATTTTCACAACAAGCTAAACTCCAGTTTGCAAAACCAAACCTGAAGTCTGGAAGATACAAAGAGCACTCAGAATCCCAAGCAAGCCAAACTCGAGTCTGGATTCCTAAACTCCAGTCTAGACCAAACAGAAAGACACTCGAATTCCAGGCCAAGTTATAAACTCCAGTCTAGAGTTACAAACTCTAGTCTAGACCAAACAGAAAGATTTGAATAGTTTCAGCTCAAACATAAACTCGAGTCTGTCATTGTAAACTCGAGTTTAGGACAAATAGAGAAAACTCGAATTTCTACCATCTTTCCAAAACTCCAGTCTGTCTTCTAAACTCCAGTCTGGAAAACCTTGAACTTAAGCTCAATCTTCCAACTCTGACTAAAACTTGAGTTAGTCACTAATTGACTCGAGTTTAGCTTCATGCCCAAAGTTCCATCCCAAGTCCAGAGCCCGACAATTCTCTTTGTAAAAGCCAAACTCGAGTTAGCTTTTACAGACTGCAAGTTTAGACCACTGATCAACAGACATGCTCTCTGGATGAACCCCAAACTCGAGTCTGGAAGAACAAACTCGAGTTTGCATCAGGGATTTTGAAAAATCAAATGATGTTGATCTGCGAAATCTTAATGGGTCTTCCTGAAATTATTTCCTGATATGATATTATTGTTTCTAATGTCCTTGATGAAGTTTTGAGTGTTTTTCAGATAAGGTTTAGCCAAGATCAAGGTGAGATCAAGATCCAGGATAAATGCATTAAATGATTAACCTAGAACAGGGCTGATCCTTCTCCCTTATCCCAGATGTTCAACTCAGACCATTGTAACTCATAAGAATCATCTCAAACGGTCAAATAGAGTTAAAGGAATGACTAAAAATCTGGAAGACCTTCTGCAACAACTAAATTCCAAGATTCCAGCTAAGAATTCAAAGAACAGAGCAAAATATGCTACTGCCATTTTTCCAGAATTGCAGCTGAACATTAGAGAAAGAATTGCAATGGCTAGCTCATCCATTTAGTCTATAAAAGGTTGTGAAAACTCAAAGTAAAATACACACAACGAAGCTATCTTGATTATACTTTGAAATTTGAGTCTGTATTGTTATTTTCAACCTGTTCTTCAGTGTTTATCCTTATCTACTCTTTTGAGAGTTTGTAAATTTTTGAAAGCATTTGTTTGTGAGAACTCAAGGTTGTGGAACCTGTGAGTTGGGTTGTTCAATTACAAAGTGTAAGGGGGAGCAAGTCCTAGGTGATTAGGATTGTGTCTGGTCTTCATTGTTGTAATTGAAAATCTGTTGAATTAGTGGAAACACCCAGAAGGTATCTGGGGACTGGACGTAGGTCAAGGTTGAGACCGAACCAGTATAAATTTTGTGTGTCTAAGCTTTTCTTTTTCTACTCTTTTATTATCCATTTCTTAAGCTTCATTTTTAAGAGTTGAAAAGAATTTTTAAAATCCCCAATTCACCCCCTTTTTGGTGATTTCTTCCACTTTCACTACTGTGTCAAAAGTCCTTAACAATTTAAACCCAATAACTCTTTATGAAAGATTGATATAACTCGAGTAAGCCTCATATAACTCCAATCATATTTATACAAAGGTGCTCTTAGATGTGTTGAGAAATAAAGTAACTTGAGTCATGAATAATGACTCCAGCCATGTTGACATTGAGACTCTCTCAGGTGTTTTTGAAGTAATGGATGACTCCAGTCATCATGTTATAGAGAGCTTCTCAAATGTTTTGTGAATTAGATGACTCTAATCATCATGTGATGACTCCAGTCATCACACTTTTGGTTCTGTGTTTTTCAATTGCCAATCAAAGATGATTCCAGTCAAAATCATGTCACTCTAATCATATAACTCGAGTTAGTGATTTGTGACTCGAGTCAATGATCTTCAAAATGAAAAACACTGTGTTTATAATGTCTAAATCATTGATTATGATTTGAATGCTTCATATTATCACTCATTATTATTCCTAACTATGTTTAATCAATTTGTTAATGAGTTTTAGTTGATTTTGATATGGATGAACACCAAATTGCAATAAAGTAATTATGTGTCAGAAGCATTAAATACAAAGAAGTGACTAATGCTAGAATTAGACAACCAACTCTCTGAGCATCTTAAAGTCTTGCAACCACTTCCAATAGTAAATCTCAACGGACAAATGGAACAAGGAATGTCAATATGGAATAACGGTGCTGATTGAAGAAAGAAGACGTCTGTGTAACAGTTAAGGATAATCAGTCTCAATGGTCACCTTCATCAGTCTCAATGGATAATTCTCAAAGCTTCTCAATGATCATTAATGCCAAGAACTATAAAAGCCAGAAGCATTGAATTCTCCAACTACTGAAACACTATGCATTCAATTTGTGAAATTAGCATTGACTGTTTCTAATCTTTGAGCAATATCTTTGGATATAAATACACTTCAATGATTATCTATATACTCTTTTAAAGAGTCTTCAACTTATCATTTTTTTGTTAATATCAAGGAAGTTGAGCCTTTGAGATTGGGGTTAATTGATTACAGCTTGTAAAAGGGAGTAAGTTCTAGTGAGAGAATTACTCTAAGAGTTACAGAGTGTGTAATCAATCTTGAGTTAGTAAAATCACAAAGAATCTAGGGACTGGACGTAGATCAAGGATTTGAACCAAACCAATATAAATTCTGAGTCTAATATCTCTTTCTTACTCTCTATTCATCCCTGTTTTACTTGTGTGATTCAAAGGATTAAAATAAAAATTTTAAATCACCTAATTCACCCTTCCTCTTAGGTAATATTCCACCTTCCACAGCTGGGTTGAGTAGCTATACTTTGTTTTGTGGGGTTACAAGACCATTGTTCAAATGTCAACTAAGGAAACTCTGTTTAAGTTAACTTATGAATGTGAGGCTAAGATATCGGTTGAGATAGGTCAGCCATCGTGGAAAGAATGAAGATTCTTCAAGTTTGAAAGAGGAGAAGAATAATGAAGCTTTGGCTGTGGAGTTGGATTTAATAGATGAAGTCAAAGTCACAGCACATTGTCGTGATATGGTCACCAAGCGACTTATTGCAGCTAAATATAATAGAAAAGTGAAACCCAATTCATTTGAAAAAGGGGTTTTGATGCTTCGAAGAGCGGGCATAGGAAATAAAAATGCTAGAGATGACAAGATTATTGCAAATTAGGAAGGCCTTTATCGGGTTAGAGAAAAGCTTTACAAGAGAGCTTATATGTTGGAGACTGTGGATAAGAAATTAATTAAAAGAATATGGAACACGGATAAACTAAAAATAAATTACAGTTAAATCCAAGTTCCATGTCGAGTTTTTTTTGTTTTAGGCCCAATTTTCCTTTTAGAAATTTTTTAAAGTCGACTATATTAACAAATTCATCTATCAATTTCATTTTCAAACCAAATAAATGAAGAAATTTAGTTGAAATATTATGTTTCAAATTGTGGCAAGTGCAAATGAATCAATATATGAAACCAAGGTATTTGAACCTATTTTCAGATTACTTGAAGGTATAAAAATAAGCCTTCGTAGTTATGATGCATCAAAATTTTTTTTTGGGGGGTAATAAGCTGAGTTATCATGCTGTCCTTGATCAAGTAGAAATGTTTAAAATTTTGGTTAAAACCTAGTTTGAAAATGTGATGGGTTGCCCTTATGCCAGATTGAATTCTGGTTGAGCAAACCAGAATATAATGTGAAGATCTAATTACATCCTTCACAAATATGACTCTTGGTTCTTAATACCAAATGAATATCAGAGTAGACTCTGCATAATATATTTTTGACTTTGGCCTAGTTATTGAATAAAGTTCATATAATTAACCTATTGTCGTGTTGAGAATAAAACTTGAAAGTATGTTCGAGTTATAGAATCTATCATCATAAAACCTACAAAATTAGGAAAAGGTCATCAAGATTACCAATACCTAATTCTCAAGTCAGACGAAACTCGGTAACAATATTGTCAATGAAGATGTTAGATGTCGAAAAAAGAAATTGGGTTAGTAATCAGGAAATATTTATTACAAAGCAAAAAGGGGCTTAAAAACAAAAATAAAAAAATACTGGCATCTTGACCTTCAGGTATGAGGAACTTCAGTCTCTGGTTGAACCTCTCTTCTATCAGGGTCAGCAGTGCTAACTTCTTCACCTCTCTCCTCGCCTTGACCCCTATCCAGCCAAGTGACGGAATCACCACCAGGAAAGGAAGGGGGTGGGATTAAATTCCTATCACTAGTGTAAGCCTTATGATGCAACTTGTGTTTAATTTAATGTCGAGGTTCAAAAACTTGATTTGATTCAACTCGTTGTTGAAGGAACCCTCCATAAAGTCTTCTAACGCAGCTAGATAAGTAGAGGCATCGACATTGGCATTTTCGAGTTTGTCCTCAATTTCTTTTAGCTTGACCTCAAGTCTCTCATGTACTATCTTAAAATCTTTCATTGATTACACATTAGTGGCATGAGTTTGTTGAAGAAAAAGAAAATCCAAATTCGTCTTTCTAAGATCCTCTTTTGCAATGAGAAGCTCCTCATAAGGTTTGCCTTTCTCTGCTCTGGCTGTTTGGAGCTCTTCATAAGTTTTGGCATATTTTGTTTCCACAACAGCCAAAGTCTAGGTTGATAAGGAGGCTTTCAAGGCATTTAATTCAATCTCTTGAAGCTCTTGAATCTCGGCATCTGAAAAACGAGTTGGCTCATAAACGAGTTACTCCTACTTCCCAAATAATTCTACGAGAAAGCCCAGTAGGTAGATGAGGAGGAGTCTGAGTAACTTGATGAACAGCTGAGGCTTGAACAATGGAGGCTAAGGCTCTTTTTGATTTTTCAATCGAGATCTCTTTGGTTTTCTTCTTAGCTGCAGTTTTCTTGGATTCGAAAGCCTTTCATTTCCTAGTCTTCTCATTACTTGAAGACGCCTTACCATGGTTTAACACGGCTAAGAAACAAGGTTGATCTTGACTTGTCGGCTACTTTCCTATACTTGAAACTGTAAGTTAAGAAAATAAAGGTTATAAATTATGAAATTTCTTTATCTAGGAAATAAAAAACACATAATGAAGAAATCGTACCCATTTTCGAATCCAACTAGGCTTGAGATTTTGAAATGAATGAAGCTACACTAATGTGGTTGTGTTGTTTGGTATATGTAATTAAGGGTACAACTGAGTTGGCATCGGAATTAGATAATTCCTCTTCTTTAAAGCGGTAAGTGGAAGGAGCAAAGTCATGATGGTCATGGGTTCAGTATAGTGGGAATTTCCATTCAACATCTTTAGACTCTAAGAATCTAAGAAAATAGGGTTGTTTTCCAAATTGGGCTAAAACTTTGAAATAGCTATCTTTAAAGTTCTTGAAGGAGTCGGAATATACATCAAAAAAAATTTTGCTGGGGTGACCTTGGATTGTAGTCCAACACTTTCTGTTTTGAGGCTCTCTACTAGAATAAGCAGTTTAGACAATAAAAAAAAGTAGAATAAAAGAGGAATCGTACAAGGTATAGTTAAATATCTACAAAAATGCTCAAAGGCTTTGACGAAGCCCCAACTATTAGAGTGAAGTTGAGTAAAAGCAAGGTGTAAGTGATTTAGTAAGCTAATTTGAAACTCATAAAATAGGAATCAAATACCCAGTCGGGTAATCAAATCACACTAGAAGAAGAATAAAAGATGGATCGTTCCCTTTCCCATTGAAGCAAATCGATTCATCTTTATTAGGTGGACAAATGGTATAGTGTTCGGGTTTGCCTACAGAAAGCTCAGCAACATCTTTTTCTATCAGCACCAATAAAGTTCTTAACACTTCATATGTAACCCAAGGGTACTTGTTTATTAAAACTTATGGAAGACTTATGGAACCTGACTCCACAGAATGAGAATCCTCAATGTGTTTTGAAGAAGGTGAATCCATAAATACCTAAAACAAAGAAACATAATCAGAAAGTGGAAGACATACTTGAATCAAGGAAGCTACTACTTAAAGAGGAAAAAGGTTGAAAAACTGGAACATTCTTCTGAAATAGAAATAAGATAATCCATGTTACCAGAAACCGGGATGGATTTAGAAATTGAGTTTTGAGGACAGGAGGCTAAAATATACTCAGCTAAAGAGTTACAACCCCTCTGGAGGAGTTTAGAGCTTAGAAAGACACATCATAACACAGATCAACAAATTTCTATGTGTTCAAAGATGAGGTGGAGGTTATTTTTCTGCCCATGTTGTGTAGAGTAGAGTAACTCTTGCCTAGACCTTGCATAGTAGGGGATCCCGGGTTAGTTTTGCTTATACCTTGTGGCTAGGAAATCTGAGATACTGGGATAGATTTACCGTTACCACGACTCTGAATTTTTAGTGGTTGGGATCTCTTTTTATTCCCCCCACCACAGTATCTACGAAGTAATGCCTCTTACTTCTCTTATTCAGTACGGAGAATACCCTAAAACCAAAACTAAGCTCCAGGAGGAACTGTTTGACACAACTCTTCTTCCTCCTTTTGAGTTATTTTACCTTGATTCGAAGAAGGAAAAGGACTATCCTTATCCATTGATAACATAAATTGAAACCAAAGATATACAATGTGTTGGGTAAAAAGGAGGGAAGGAGATATAACAAGACAATTCTATGTTTGATAAGATGATTCTATGTTTGATTGCAGAAATAGAATGCTATAAAGATTTATGGCACGGCATTGGAAATTAAGAAGCAAGAATCAAGATACAAAGGTTCACATTCAAAGAGAGGTAACTAGAAATCAAAGTTTTTGAAGACACAGAAAACTTCGAAGATACAAATCAAATCAAAGTTTTGATAACACAGATCAAGAAACAAAAACAAAGTGACAACAAATTTAAGCACTTTAAAGTGAAATCAAAGGAAGTATTGAGAAATGGTGGAAGTATTTGTTTTTTAAAGGATATATAAAAACCTAAATGCTCGAACCAGAAGAGCTTGAGAAGGTGAGTCTATGAAGAGAACCAAAAGTTTCTCATATGTAAGAGCAAACGACAATTGTGAAGAATGGGGGGAAATGTGTGTATAAAAACATAACCGTCAATGTTAAAAATCGTAAAAGGCAGGGGAAAAAGAGACATTTCACCGCAAAAGAAATGATGAGATATGTGAAACGATGTGAGCATTAAATGTCCACAAATGTCGAAGACGGCGAAGGATGGTTATTTTACATTATACTAATTGAAAGTGGACAGCTGTAAAGTTGTCATAATGATGTAAGAAGAGGAAACATAAATCCTCTTGGGATTATATATCTCAAATACATGATCAAAGAATGGATGAAGGACAAGTAAATTGAGCCTTTTCATGATAATCCGGATTAGGGGAAACCTGTTGGTAAAACAGATTAACCTGGAAACCTAGATGTTTGATGCAAAAGAGATCTCAACAATCATGAAAATGAATAGATAAAGTTTTCAATCAAATTAACCTAGATTATACGTTTGGGGGCAATTCACAATTACAACACAAATGAATTCGAATAAAGGCTGACTAAAAATCAAGTAATTTGTGATCACACAGATATGAGATCCGGGTTAAATAATAAATACACCCTGGCAGCCCAAACAACTTGACTACTGAGTTGGGAGACAAATGTTACGGACTCTCATATAAGGCCCATTTATTGTATGGCCCAACAAGGGGCAATCTAGGTCAGAATCCACTTATAGTCAAAGAAGATACTAATCCAAGATTTTGACCTAGATATGGAAGCATAGCACTTAGACTAAGAGGCATAAATTCCTATAATTCCTAACCATACAAGCAAACTCTATAAATAAGAGGTAAACCCTACAAGCATGATTATTCTCTCTTTGACTACTGTTATGCCGTCACTATGCACACACACTACTCTATTTGCTAAAGCCATATTATTCTTATTTGTGCACAGTGATCTGCTATACTCATAGGTATCTAATCCAGAGGTACCTATGAGAGAGTTATTTGATCCAAGATTAATATACTAGTCCAACGTGTTAGTTCTCTATGGGTTTTGATGATAACAAACAATTGAAAAATCAAGATTGAAGTTTGTCTCAAGAAAGTAAAACTTGTTGTCTGAAGCAAACTCGAGTTTCAGGATCAAAACTCGATTTTTGGCCTTACAGAGAAAAGCTCAATTTTAATGAACAAAGGAAAAACTGTAGTTTCCATTTGGAAACTCGAGTTTTGGCCTTACAGAGAGCATTGCAAGTTTTTCCATTAGAACAAACTCGAGTATTGATTTGAAAACTCTAGTTTAGGCCAAAGACACTCTTCAATACTCTCCAAAGGAAATGAAAACTCCAGTTTCTAGATACTCCAAGTTTTCCATGTTTTGGGAAAACTCGAGTTTTATTAGTCAAAATGTTTTCACGCTTTAAACATTTGAAAACTTAAGTTTTTGTATTGAAAAACTTTAGTTTCCTACTTGGCTCCAAAACTCAAACGTTTTTATGTTTTAAATGAAAACTCGAGTTTAGCTTTGGAAACTCGAGTTTTGGCCAAGCACAGATTATCACTATTTTTTTCAACATTTTTTCAAGTGACTGAAGATCTCTCTAAGTTTTAAGTCATAAATGAAAACTCAAGTTTAAGATTGGAAACTCGAGTTTTGGTCATACAAAGAGCATCGATAGTTTTCACTGATTTCAATACTCCAATTTTGAATGAAAACTCAAGTTTTGATGTTTTGCACATATATTCATTAAGAGTCCAAAACTCAAGTTTCGCTTGAAAACTCGAGTATTGGTCCCAAGCTAAAATGGTTCCAAAACTCATATCGCAAGAAACACGAGTATCGACTTAGAGACTCAAGTTTACACTAAAGTGCATATTGACAAACTCTAGTATTGATGCACAAACTCGAGTTTGTGTCGCAGTAGTTGAAAATTTACATTTTCCAAATCTGTAAAAACTATCTCGTTTGATCTGAATGCTTCCTGAGATTAATTATCAATTTCATTAGATATGTTTAATGTGTTTGCTAATGTATTTCAGCTGATATAGAGATGATTTAAGAAGATCTTAAGGGATATTTCAACACAAGCAAAAGGGCATGTTAGAGCATTAAATGCAAGGCCACCTAACTTGCCCTATTTTGATCTACCAAGCTCTGCACGATGCAAAAAGGATAAAGGGACCTTACCTAATCAAGATACTGACAGTCCAACAGATAGAAACACAAGGAAGTCAACATTTATCCTCCCAACACAAAGAATGTACAAAAGAGTAGAAAGAGAAGAGACCAAAGTGCCTCCAACAGATGGACATCTTCACCAACAGTCATATTGATACTTGCAATGGTTATTACACACTCTATATGTATAAATAGAGTAGCATTCAATTTTTCTTAACAACTATTGAGCTAGAAAACAAAAAAGCATACAAGTTGTTCATCTACTCTTAAGTTTTTCTTATCTGTAAGTTTTTCTCAACAACTATTGAGCTAGAAAACGAAAAAGCATTCAATTTGATACTATTGAGCTTCAATGTTCATTCATATCTGCTCTGTAAGAGAGTTTATTGCTTGAACTTCATTTATTGTAATCAATTTCAAGTCAAGGGACTTAGAGATTGGGGTTCATTGATTACAACTTGTAAAGAGGAGCAAGTTCTAGTGAGAGAATTGCTCTTGAGTTGCAAAGGGTGTAATCAATAGTTATAGTGAAATACTTAGGGAGCCTAAGAAATGGATGTAGGTTGTAACATCCCACCTTAAAAACAGCGGAAAATTGTTTAAAAAAAAACATTGATCAGAGTAGAGTAATTTTGCAAAACGAGTAACTGAACCTTTATATTACATAACCGCAGTGTAAGTGTACTTATACAGTCATCTACTATCTACAAGGAAACAGCCCTTAACTAGGCATATAAAACTAAAGCCATAAAACTCCTTCTGCCATCCTACTCCAACTGCCTGCCCCTATCCTAAACCCTTGGTTCGCCCGAACCTGAAGCTACAGCTGAGATCCAATTACCATTTGGATCTCAGGTAACAGTTAACCTTATGCTCAAATAAAACAGTATATGGATAACAGCTATTTAACAACACATAACAACAGTAAATCACTACATAAGCACACAGCAGATGTATGATCACAACAATTACAGAACATAAGCACAAAGCAGTATGTAAAGTCCCACAACATGTCTGCACGTAACTAGTGCCACGACAGCCCATCGTGTCCTCAGCGCTAGGAAAACCCAACGGCGTTATCAAGACTATAACCCGTATAAAGTTGTATGTAAAACCAACAACCCTAGACAGAGCTTTGGTATATAAGCATGTCTATCACATATATGTATATGAGTAGCATAAGTGTTAAGGTTACAATACGCGTCCGTACCTCCGTTGACGGTTTCTGGCACTTTCGTCAAAGTACGACATGTTTGATAGGGCACGACAGCGGAAACAGCGGTTCGTGGTTTCGGATACCCTAGAAGGATAATATCACTGATATGAACATTTGGAATCATAATAGGCATTTTAGGTACAAATTACCATTTTGCCCCTAGTTTGATTACTTAGTGGAATTTTGCCAGAGCTTCGCTATTTTGACTTTAAACTCTCAAATTTTGCTATAACCTTTCCTTTAACATATTCCTAAGATAAATATCATATTTATTCCTAACACATGATATCTAAGCTAACTTGAAAAAATTACAGACTACTCTAGCTATTCTACTATAACTATCGAAAGAACTACTTAATTAGAGACTATGGACTGAAGAACTTACTCAGAGTTTTGCTACGAATTTCTCCGGACTCCTCCTTCTTCTTTCTCTCCCAAATTTTGAAAAATCACAAGAGGATTTGGTGTGAGAATTCCAAATGAAATGGTGGCTATTTATAGAAAAAGGCAATGGCATTTTGGTAATTCCTTTGAACTTTATCTGATCAGTTTCTGGCCGTTAGATCGCACTTCTTTAAGATGGCAAGATCTTGGCCATACACCTCTCAAAGATGATGTCATCCTTAGTCATCAAGGTGATGTCACACACTTGCTGAAGAAGATTTCTACCGATAAAGTCTCGGTCCGATGTCCGAATCGCGTAATTTTGGAAAATCTCAAAATTCCGGAAGCAACATTCTGAAGATCTTTTCTTTCTCTTCGAGAATACTAGATTTTCCTATCCTTATACTCTCATTAAGGATATTCCGTTATCTACCGAAAATCCTCGGTATTCGCGACCGGTTACCGAAATGACTTCAGAGACAACCTACTTTGAGATAAGAATTTACTTGTTCATAATATACTCTGACCCTAAAAACTTTGTTCAAGGTTCTCTAGATAAGATTTTATTTCTATCCGTGGTCATTTATCCTGTTCACATTTTTACTATTATAATATTATTTAATTAACACATGTCTTAAACTTTATAATACTATTATATACAAAAATCTAAATCATCCTTATCCCTCCCCCTAAAAATTTCGGCCAGCTCACATATAAATAAATATTATATATATATATATATATATATATATATATATATATATATATATATATATATATATATATATTCATTTCCCATAATATTCTATTATCTTGCATTTATTTCCCCAAAATTTCCTATTGGTCCATAAGTAATTTCATAGATTTAGGCTTCTAAAATTCCTTGATTAATCCTAAGCTTTTGATCTTGGTATTTCAAAATTACTTCTTGACCTTTATTATTTATTTAATTTGGTCCAAAAATTTCGATCCTTAATAATACTTATTCATATTTATTTTATTTCTCATGTTTCCTAAATTTTCTATAAGCTTATAAAATTCCCAAAAATTACTTAATTAATCTTTTAATAATTTCTAATAATTTTCTTACTTAAAACTCATCATTTTCTCACAACAATTTTATTGACATTAATAATTTAAGCTCCATTCAAATTATCAAAAGTCATAGAGTCAATTTTAGTCTTAGAATACTTTTTAATTTTCCTTCTTTTTATTTTCGTAGGAAATAATTTATTAAATTGTCTAAATTAAGGATAATATGCTTTCTAAATTTTTAATAATTGTTTCATGCCTTTTTGAATTTTTCTTAATTCTCCTCAAGGTGCTTTATAGCCTTAAGTTGCATTTTTCACATTTCCGCCAATAAATTTCCTCTAATTTTCTTAGTGTTTCCCTTTGAGCATAGACTAATCATATAACATGTTGAGACCGAAATCTTCATAAATGGTCATTTTTATTATTGTATCATAATATTCCAGATAATAGTTATCCGGGTATTACATAGGTTATAGAGTTAGACCAAACCAATATAATCCTTTATATTTATCTCTTCTTCCCTGCACTTTGTTTTACCCTGTTCCATCGCTATTAAAATAGAACCTTCAAAATTTTTTTTAAAATCCCCAAGTCACCCCCTTCTTAGTGATTTAGCTCCACTTTCATTTGGTATCAGAGGAAGGTCTTCTCTATAAGAGCTTAACATCTCGAGAAGTATCCTTATGGAAGGTATTTTACCTAATAGAGCTTCAATCAACACACCACCTGGTTTTAGTAGAGAACATTATTCTTTCTGGAAGTCAAAATTTAAAGTGTTCATCATGGCTTCTGAGTATGGACTTTGGAGAGTATTCGAAATTGGAAACTATCGTCCAACTGTACTTATAAATAGTCTAAGAGAGCCAAAGCTTGAAGAAGACTACAATGAGAATGACAAAAGGAATGTCACTCTCAACAGTGAAGCAATTCTCATGCTTCAAAGTGCTCTTAGTCAACAAGAGTACTTTCAGATTTGCACGTTGCCTACTGCTAAAGAAATGTGGGATGCGTTGGAAGTAGCTCACGAAGGAACTGCAGGAGTCAAAGAAAATAGAGTCAACACTCTCATGACTGAATATGATCTTCTTCGGATGAAGCCAGGGGAGTCTATCATTCAATTCCAGCTAAGATTCACTCATTTGATAAATTAGCTTGCTACCTTGGGAAAAATATATGAGCAACCTATTCAATTGAGGAAGATTCTCAATATCCTCAGCAAGGAATGGGAAGCAAAAGTCACTATTATTGAGAAAGCTCAAGGAGAATCAATGAGTTTATTGGAAGCATTATTTGGTAGCTTGTCAGAATATGAAGGCAAGATCAAGTTCAAAAAAGAGCTTGATGAAATCAATAGCAAAGGAAAAGGTGTTGCTCTTAAAGCAATCAAAGAAGCCAAAGAATCAGATGATGAGGATGAGGAAGACGAAGATGAATAAATAAGTATGATGGTTCAGAGATTCAAGAAGTTCTACAAGAGGTACCAGGGCTTCAAGAAAAGCCACAAAGGTAGCTCTAGGTTCGAAGCTAAGAAACCAATCATTTGCTACAAATGTAAGAAGCCTGGCCATATTAGATCAGAATGTCCCTAACTGAAGAACAAGGATAAAGAAAAGAAGAAATTTAACAAATTTAAGAAGAAATCCTATGTCTCAGCTATATGGGGTGATAGTTCATCGGATGAAAATGAAGCTGAAGAGGAAGAAAAAGCCAACATTTGTCTAGTTGCTGAAGAAGAAGAACAACATGACAAAGATGATGAGGTATATGATTCGCAACCAACTTATGAAGAGTTATTTGTTGAATATAACCTTGTTTAATCTGAATTTGAAAAATTGGCTGATAAATATCTTGCTATGAAAAGAAAGAATATAACTCTTGAAATACAAGTTAAAAATCTTTCTACACCTAAAAATCTTATTTGTGATGAATGTACTGAATTAGAGAAAAAGAATTTACAGCTCACAAAGGCAGTTGAGAAATTCACTAGAGGAAGTGAAATGCTCAATGTCATTTTAAAACAGCAAAGGTTTACCAATGACTGATCAAGAATTGGTTATAAACCTGATTTTGACTAGAGAAAAAGAAAAAAGAAATTTGGAGAGAAATCTTATATGAACTCTTTTAGAAAAACTATACACTCTTCAAATCCTTTTGCTCACTACAATTATTGTGATCGAAAAGGCCATACCACTTCATCGTGTTTTAGTAAAAAGGAAAGAAAGAGTAAACCTGTGGGGAATTATCAATAGGTGCCTAAGGGATCCTACAAGATTCCTAAGACACATACTAACCCAAAAGGACTCAAGAAAAGATAGGTACTTAAGGCCTGAATTTCTATGATTTGCAGGTATATCTAAGAGCATTGAATGTGAACAAATGGTACATTGATAGTGGGTGTTCTAGACATATGATGGGGATCAATCCAAGTTCGCATCAATCAAACCCAAAACTGGTGGCAAAGTAACCTTTGGTGGAAATCAATCTGGAAAGATTGCTAGTATTAGAGAAATTGGAAACAATGAAGGACCAATGATCAACGATGTCTACATAGTGGAAAGACTTTGTCACAATCTCCTTAGTGTGAGCCAAAGCACCGATAAGGGTAATTTAGTTATCTTTAATTCTAAGGAATGTTTGATTGTGAGATAGGATGCTTTCCCTTTTGAAACTTTAAAATCAAAAGCTTTATTTAGAGCTCCTAAAGAAGGAAATTGTTATACTCTTAACCTTTCTAGTAATAGCTCTGTTTCTAAAAATTGTTGTGTTAGTAATTTGAATGAGAGTTGCCTATGGCATAAGCGATTAGCTCATGTCAATATGCATTAACTTGACAAATTACAGAAAAGGATTTAGTCATCGGTTTGCCAAAGCTCAATTTTAAAAATGATATGATTTGTGATGCTTTCCAAAAAGGCAAACAAACTAAATCATCTTTCAAATCTAAAATTGAAATATCAACTAATAAACCTCTCAACTACTCCACATGGATTTAGTTGGACTGGCTAGCGTAAAAAGCCTCAGTGGCAATCTTTATACTCTAGTCATAGTTGATGATTTTTCTAGATTTACAAAGACCACGTTTTTGTCTTCTAAAGATGAAACATTTGATCAATTTGTTGTTTTTGCCAAGACGATCCAAAACAAGAAAGGTATTTCTATTGCAGGAATTCGAACTGACCATGGTGGAGAATTTGAGAATCATGCATTCGAAGAATTCTGTGACAACCTAGGAATTAACCACAACTTTTCAGCTCCAAGGACCCCACAACAAAACGGTGTTGTGAAGAGGAAAAATTGAGTGCTCACAAAGATGGCAAGAGCTATGCTAAATGAGAACAATACTTCACAAGTATTTTGAGCTGATGCAATGAGTACAACCTACTGCATCTCAAACAAAGCCTACCTCAGGAAGAAGCTGAACAAAACTCCCTATGAGTTGTTCAAAGGAAGAAAACCAACATTGACTCATCTATGCATTTTCGCCTGTAAGTGCTTCATCCATAATAACGATAAGGATAACTTGGGAAAGTTTGATCCCAAGGCAGATGAAGGTATATTTTTGGGTTATTCAAAGAGAAGAAAAGCTTATAGAGTATTTAATACCCGTACTCGCATTGTTGAAGAGTCATTGCATGTTGTATTCAGTGAAACCAATTCCAATAAACCTTTGGATGATGAAGAAGAAAATATTTTCAAAAATCAATTCGTTTCGAAAACTACTCCTGCTTCTGCAGAAAATCCTGAAGATGTTTTTGAAACTAATCCTAAGAATGATCCTGAGAATTATGATCAATCTCAACATAGAGCCTATAGATTTATTAGAAATCATCCTCTAGATCAAGTAATAGGCGATTTTAATCAAGGTGTGAGAACCAGAAGTAGTACCTTAAATGAAGTGACCTTTTTTGCATTTATTTCTCATATTGAGCCCTCTAAAATTGAAGAAGCCCTTTTAGACAATGATTGGGTGATAGCAATGCAAGAAGAGCTATATCAATTCGAAAGAAATCAAGTTTGAGACTTGGTACCTAGGCCTAAGGATCATTCGGTCATTGGCACTAAATGGGTATTCAAGAACAAACAAGATAAATCAGCAATCATTGTCTGTAACAAGGCAAGATTGGTTGCAAAAGGCTATAATCAAGAGGAAGGAATTGATCATGAAGAAACGTATGCTCCAGTGGCAAGACTGGAAGCTATAAGAGTTCTTCTAGCCTTTGCTTGTGTAAAAGGTTTAAACTTTTTCAAATAGATGTGAAAAGCGCATTTTTAAATGGTTTTATTCAAGAAGAGATTTATGTAGAGCAACCTCCTAGTTTTGAAGATGAACATCATCCAGATCATGTTTATCGTCTCAAGAAAGCTCTTTATGGACTTAAGCAAGCTCCTAGAGCTTGGTATGAAAGATTAAGCATATTCCTTCTTGATCAAGGTTTCATTAGAGGAAAAGTTGATACAACACTCTTCATAAAGAGTAATAAGCTAAACGAAATTTTATTTGTACAAATATATGTTGATGATATAATTTTTTGTGCTTCTAATGATGTTTTATGTGAAAAGTTTGCTAAGACTATGCAGGGAGAGTTTGAAATGTCCATGATGGGAGAACTCAACTATTTCCTTGGTCTACAAATCAAGCAAAAGAAGGATGGAATCTTCATTTCACAGACCAAGTATCTCAATGACCTGCTGAAGAAGTTTGGGATGGATCATTATAATGGAGCTGACATACCAATGAGTTCCACAGCTTCCCTGGATGCCGATAAAAAGGGTAAGGACTTCCATATCATAAGATATAGAGGAAAGATTGGGTCACTACTCTATCTAATAGCAAGCCGCCCAAACATCCAATTCAGCGTGGGAATGTGAGCAAGGTTTCAATCTGCTCCAAAGGAATCTCATGCTGAAAGTGTGAAGAGAATATTTAGATACCCTGCTGACACCAAAACTCTTGGCTTATGGTTTCTCAAAGGTCAACCTGATCATTTGGTGGCATACTTAGATTCAGACCATGTTGGGTACAAAACGGATAGAAAGAGCACAAGTGGCCAATAACAATTCTTTGGAGGCTCACTTATGTCCTGGTTCCGCAAGAAGTAAACGAGTGTTGCTATCTCCTCAATCGAAGCTGAGTATATTATTGTCTCAAATTGTTGTGCCCAAGTTTTGTGGCTCACACAACAATTATCTAACTTGGGAGTATACTTGAAGGAGATCCCAATATTGTGTGACAACACCAGCACAATAAGCTTGGCCAAGAATCAAGTGCAACATATCCGGACCAAGCATATTGATGTGAGGCATCATTTTATAAGGGATCATGTTTAGCAAGAAATGTCAAGGTTATGTTCATCCCAACCCATCTTCAACTGGCAAATATCTTCACAAAAGCATTAGCAAAGTAGCAATTCAATTTTATTCAAACAGAATTGGGAATGGTAAATTCCAATGAGCTGTAAGTTCCTTTTACAATGTTAGTTATGGTTTTGTTGATTTCTTAGTTACTAACTTGAGCATCGAACTTTGTAGTCTAATCTTTTGTAGGATGTTTAGAAACTTGAGTTTTGTTGACATTTGGTGAAAACTCAAGTATGTAGAACAAAACTCGAGTTTATCGGGCTTAAACAAGAAATGTAGCTTTTGGAGGATATGAAAACTTGAGTCATTAAGTGGAATACTCAAGTTTCCAGTAGATAGAGAGCAAATCATTTTGGTGAAGGGTGAAAACTCGAGTTTGAGAATGAATACCCGAGTTTTGGTCGCGGAAGTTCAAAGGTTCACCTTACACCTTTGATGTCGAGGTAAGTAACTAATCATCAAAACTTGAGTTTGAGAATGGATACTCAAGTTTTAGTCGAATTTATTTATATAAGTTACTATTCAAGTTCTTTAAAACTTTAATAAAAACTCAAGTTTGCCCTAGTGGTTATCTCCTCCCTTCCATGATTTACTCTCTCTCGATCAAACCCCTCAATCTAAACCCTAAATGGCTTCATAATCCTCTACCCAAGCTATTCCTAACACTGATTCAGATTCTAAGACTTCTAAATCCTGGTCTCCTCCTCCTCCTCCTCCTCCTTCATCTCAACAACAACAGGTGGGGGTAAAATTCATCCCTGTACATAGACCTCGACAAGAAAAAGCGATGCCCAAGAGGTTTAAGACTGGTATTGATCGTCGTATACCCGGAATTCCTGCATCCTCTCACTCCTTCAAGGCCAAAGGGATCTCAATCCAAGAACCTTCCTCTGAGGGTCGATCCAAAAGGAAACATGAGTCAGAAGCTGTTCAAGGCAAAGGAAAGGAGTGTTAGAGGAGGTGAATCACTAAGAGGGGGGTGAATTGGGGATTCTCAATAATTTTCGCAAGTTTGGCTCTTATGGTGATTAATCGGATAAAATTAGTGAGCAGGGAAGAATAGCAATGCACGAAAGTTTATACTGGTTCGGCCCAACTCCTTGGCCTACATCCAGTCCTCAAGCACCCTAAGTTTTCCACTAAATCACTTGAATATACACTCTGTAACTCTGAAGCAATTCTCTCTCTAGAACTTGCTCCCCCTTACAAGTTATAATCAATGATCCCCAAATCTCTAAGTCCCCTGACTTGAGATTTCTTACAATCAATTGATAATATAAATGAAATACTCTCTTAAAGAGCAAATAAGTTGATCACTGAAGCCCAAGTAGTATCAACTGATACTCCGTACAGAAAACTCTAAGAGTAGATGAACAAAATAAATGCTTAATCGATTTTCTACTTAGTTGTTATTAAGAGAATTGAATGCAACTCTATTTATACTTAGAGTATAATTAATGACCGTTGCAGGCATTCAATTGATCGTTGGTGAAGATGATTATCAGCTAGAAGCACTTTGGTCTCTTTTCTCTCTACTCTATAGCTTGTTCTTTGATCTTTAGGATAGAGGGTGACTTCTAGCCGTTTGTATCCGTCGGGATTGTCAGTCCTGAGTTAGTGATAGAGGCGACTTTGGCAAGTGCACCGGTCATTACAAGTAATAAAGTAATGAGAAAGTATCGTCCCACGAGGAATAGTACTTCAACCACTAATTCGTTATTTTCGCTTTAGTTGGATAAATGAGTAGTAAAAAATGAGTTGTAACTAAACAAGAATTTCAAGAATTAAAGAAAGAAAGGAATTCAAGATCAAAATTCGCAAGTGAATGTTTAGAAAAGATAATCAGTCAAGAAAAATGTAGCTAGGACTTAGAATCCCCCTATGCTCCTTCAAGAATTTGAATTGAATCCTTAATTAATTATTAATCCCATGATTGACAATCAATTCTCTAAGGTTGGACTAAGTCCCAATTTCTTAATGCTACCTTAGTCTATTTTATCTTTAAAAATAACCTAATGTCTTAGTATTGTCTAGAAAGATCAGATCTTGAACCAAAATCCTGTGATCGCATAAATTCGTAAGCTTATGTCTAGGTCATGCAACTTTATGATGAATTAACAAGTTCTAGTTAGATGCACCAACATCTCTATTGTCATACATCAACCTATGATCAATCTTAAAGGTGATCAATCTTCAAGAAAGCATTAAGCAAAGGAAATTCATTCAATCAAAGAAATCAAGATTCATACAAGAATTCAACCAAATACTTATACTCACATAGGGTTCATCATAACCCTAACAACAAAAAGGAAATTAGCCAAGTATGGCTAGATTAACAAAATAAAGAAGAAAATATGAAGAGAGAATGGTTCTTCAGAGGTTGGGGAAGGTTGATCTCCACAATTGCTTCGATCTTCTTTCTCCAATGCCGTAGAGTAGTTTCTTGTGCCAAAAGTTCCTCCTTTTCTTGCTAGGGTTGCCTCTTTTATGTATTCTGTCCAATTGGGTTTCCAAATCTCAAGAATCTTTAATTTTTCTTCTTTTTTCGGGCCCTAAAAACTTTCCAAAAATTAAAAATCAGAATTCTCGCACTTCAGGGCCCCTGAGCACCACTTTTGGCGCCCTGGCCGCCAGAATCTCTCAAAGGACAGGGAGTTGGCGCCCTGGGCGCCAACTTGCTAGTTTTGGCCAAGAGTTGGTGCCCTAGGTGCCAACTTTTGTACTAAGTTGGCGCCTTGGGCGCCAACTTTCTGTTTCTTATAGATAGTTGGCGCCCTGGGTGCCAACTTTGTTTTTCTTTGTCAGCTTCTCTTTTTGACCTTCTTTGGAGTCCCCAAATAGCTTCTTCTTATAGATAAAACCTGCACCACACACAAGAATACTTGTGAGGGCATGTCTGACATCAAATCCATGTTTTTAGCTTATTATCCTTAAGCTTTTTAATTATATTTGATCAATTTGAAGCTCAATTTATGCTTTAAAACATGGTAAATTTGTGGCTCATCAATTAGGTGTATGGTTCTTTAACCCTTTTGCTTCGTTCAAGCCTTGGTAGATCAAAGTATAGCTGGTTAGGTGGCCTTGCATTTAATGCTTCTGACAAGACTTAGCTTTGCGTAATAACAGCTCTTTTAATCTCCTTGAATCATCTGTAAATTGGCTGAAATACACTAGCAAACACATTAAAAATATCTGGTAATGATTATAATGAATAATATAAATCATTTGGATCATTCCATAAACATTGCACAGATTTCACAAATTTGAATTATCAGAAGGCGCGACCAATACTCGAGTTTGTGCAACAAAACTCGAGTTTGTCACTATGCACTTAAGCCTATACTCGAGTATTCTCCTTCCAGAGACGAGACTCGTGGTTTGAGCTTTGGAGTTCTAGATGAACTTAAGCCAATACTTGAGTATTCAATCAATACTTGAGTTTTGGACTCTTGATGAATAATTGTCCAAAACATCAAAACCGGAGTATTCATGCTATACCAGAGTATTGAAGGCTTAGAAACCTTGGTAGCTCTCCGTATGACTCAATACTCGAGTTTCAAATTCTATACTCGAGTTTTCTCCATAGTTTTGAAACTCAGAGATTATTTTAGAAAGTGCTAAACTGGAGTTTCCAAAACTGGAGTTTTCAAAACCAAAGTTTATAATTGATAGAATTTTAAAAACAACTCTGCTTGGCCTAGTACTCGAGTATTCTAATGTGATACTTGAGTTTTCATTTGAAAATGAAAACATTTGAATTATGTAGCCAAGTTGGGAAACTGTATTTTCAAATTCTAAACCTTAGTTTTCAAAACTGGAGTTTTCCAAACTGAAGTTTCTTATTTCTATTGAAATTGTTGAAGAGTCATATAGACCTAAAACTCGAGTATGCATATTAATACTCGATTTTTTCTTGATGGAAAACTTACGATGCTCTCTGTAAGGTCCATTACTCGAGTATTCATTTGAATACTGCGGTATTGCCCTTAGTCATTTACATTGAGCTTTTCTTTGAAGTTCCAATACTCGAGTTTTGCTACTAAAACTCGAGTATTGCCTCTATCAACAAGTTATTGCCTTCTTGAGACAATTCTTCCACCTTGGTTTCACAATTGATTGTTATCATCAAAACTTATAGAGAACTAACAAGGAGAAGGTTGGTGAAGGACCCACGCAACTGAAGTAGAAAAAGACCAAGAAGATTGCTTCAGAAAATAGAGCTTCTAAGCAGGAACAAGCTCCTTCACAGACTAAGGAGAATCAATTTGTAGTCAATGCCATTGAAGCAAAGTATAATCATGACTCTCTTCCCTCACGGTTTGTTAACACCACTACTGTTATTCCCACCTTATTAGGTGAGCAATTTAAAGACACCAATATGAAGAAAGAATTTTTCCCTGTCGTGTCTGTGGATCTGGTCAAACTAAAGGACAAATGTAATTTGGATATGTCACCTTGGTTGAGTAAATATGCTTCCTTCATATCTATTTCTGCCTCATACACACCAAACATTGTTAGAATCTTTTATTTTAACATATCTTATGATAATCTCCTAAACTCTGATAGATAGTTAGTTGAGAGAATCTCTACAAGTGTTAATGGAGTAAAGTTTACTCTTTCTGTTTATACTATCAATTCAACTCTAAAAATTGCCAATCCTCCTCCACCTTCCTCCATAAACTATACAAATCAGGAAATCTTTGAAATTCTTGTAACTAATGAACCTTTCCCAGAAGCAATGTGACATCACGTCTCTTTCAAACCAAGTTCAATGCCACCTATCCATAGGGTGCTTTAGTACATATATTCCCGAAACTTTGTTCAGAAAGGAGGAACTTACATCCATTTTTCTCAAAAAGATTATCCTCTTTTTGCAGCCTTTGTTAACAAAACTCCTATAAATCTTGGTCACTGGATTTTTCAGGAGATTGTTAAATTCAAATTTACTTCCCATCAACCATCCCATATACCATTTGCCCCACTTGTCTCAATTATTCTGTTTTATCACAAAATCTGGTATTGTGGTACTCCTGATACACTGAAGATCACTCCTGCATTTGGAAAATCACAACTTCATTATATGAAGATTTCCTTTGATGATGAAGAGTCAAGCCAATCAGGAGCTCCTTCACGATCGCATGTATCTTATGCAAAAACCTCTCATGCTCGGGAAGCACAATCCCTTCCTCAATCCACTGTGCCATCAGATCTTGATTCTAGAATCAAGGCTATAGTAGATGCTGTTATCGCTACACTGTCTACAAAAATTGAGGTTCAAGTCAGTAAGATGATGGAAGAAATGACTAGATGCAATAGTGAAATGATAAAAGCCCAGGATGATATGAAAGAACGGCTGATGAAACTACAAGAAAGTGTGACCAATCATGTTGTCTAACTCTCAACTATCATGGTGGCCACTGGTGCTCTCAGTGAAAAGCTAGATAAAGTGATTTCTTTCCAACAACCTGGTCCTAGTCACTCAACCTTTCAAATATGAATAGAATGCTTTAATTATCAATTGTATTGGTAATTATTGCATTGAATTTATGCTTTGCATCTAATTGGAAAATATGAGTACTGGAGTATGATTACTGGAGTCTTAAAATTTTCAATGGTTTTGTAGAAAATATCAAATATCACCCATTTACAAAATCTATGTGCAAAATTTTCACAAATCTTAAAATTTTCAAACTCTTTCGAAATCTTGAGAAATTCTGGTTTACAAGTGTTGTCATCATCAAAAAGGGGGAGAATGTTAGTTCTCTATGGGTTTTGATGATAACAAACAATTGAAAAATCAAGATTGAAGTTTGTCTCAAGAAAGTAAAACTTGCTGTCTGAGGCAAACTCGAGTTTCAGGATCAAAACTTGAGTTTTTGCCTTACATAGAACATTACAAGTTTTTCTATCACGACAAACTCGAGTATTGGTTTGAAAACTCGAGTTTATGCCAAATACACTCTTCAATACTTTCCAAAGGAAATCAAAACTACAGTTTCTTGATACTCCAAGTTTTCCATGTTTTGGAAAAACTCGAGTTTCAGTCTGAAAACTCGAGTTTTGGTAGTAAAAACGTTTTCACGCTTTAAACATCTGAAAACTTAAGTTTTTGTATTGAAAAACTCCAGTTTCCTACTTGGCTCCAAAATTCAAATATTTTTATGTTTTAAATGAAAACTTGAGTATAGCTTTGGAAACTCGAGTTTTGGCCAAGTACAGATTATCACTATTTTTTCAACATAATTATAAACTCTAGTTTGAAAAACTCTAGTTTCGAAAGCTCTAGTTTTCAAGTGACTGAAGATCTCTCTAAGTTTCAAGTCATAAATAAAAACTCGAGTTTAGGATTGGAAACTCGAGTTTTAGTCATACAGAGAGCATTGATAGTTTTCACTGATTTCAATACTACAGTTTTGAATGAAAAATCTCAAGTTTTAATGTTTTGGGCATATATTCATTTAGAGTTCAAAAATCGAGTTTCACTTAAAAACTCGAGTATTGGTCCTAAGCTAAAATGGTTCCAAAACTCAGATCACGACTCTCCTTTCTGGAAAGAGGAAACTCGAGTATTGACTTAGAGACTCGAGTTTACACTTAAGTGCATAGTGACAAACTTGAGTTTGTGTCGTGGTAGTTGAAAATTTAAATTTGCCAAATCTGTAAAAACTATCTCGTTTGATCTGAATGCTTCCTGAGATTAATTATCAATTTCATTATATATGTTTAATGTGTTTGCTAGTGTATTTCAGCTGATATAGAGATGATTTAAGATCTTAGGGCTGTTTCAACACAAGCAAAAGGGCATGTCAGAGCATTAAATGCAAGGCCACCTAACTTGCCCTATTTTGATCTACCAAGCTCTGCACGATGCAAAAAGGATAAAGGGACCTTACCTAATCAAGATACTGACAGTCCAACAGATAGAAACACAAGGAAGTCAACATTTATCCTCCCAACACAAAGAATGAACAAAAGAGTAGAAAGACAAGAGACCAGAGTGCCTCCAACAGATGGACATCTTCACCAATGATCATATTGATACTTGCAATGGTTATCAAACACTCTCTATGTATAAATAGAGTAGCATTTTGTTAGTTCTCTATGGGTTTTTCATGATAACAATCAATTGTAAAACCAAGATTGAAGGATTGTCTCAAGAAAGCAAAAACTTGCTGGTTGATGCAATACTCGAGTATCATTAACAATACTCAAGTATTGGTCTTTCAAAGAAAAGCTTAATGTTAATGACTAGAGGCAATACCGCATTATCTTAGTGGATACTCGAGTATTGGACCTTACAGAGAGCATCACAAGTTTTCCATCAGAGCATACTCGAGTATTGGTCTGCATCCTTGAGTATAGGCCAAAGATACTCTTCAGTATTTTTCAAAAAAAATGAAAGCTCCAGTTTCGAAAATTCAGGTTTTGAAATATGAAAAGTCCAGTTTTCAATTTGGCTTCAAAATTCAAATGTTTTCATTTTAAATGAAAACTCGAGTATGAATTAACATACTCGAGTATTGGGCCAAGCAAAGATGATTAAAAATTTATTACACTTACAAACTTCAGTTTAGAAAACTTCAATTTCGGAAACTCCAGTTTCACACTGACTAATGTTCTCTATGAGTTTCAAAATGAAAGCCCATACTTGAGTATGGTGTTGAATACTCGAGTATCAAGTCATACAGAGAGCTTCTGAGGTTTCTAAAGATTTCAATACTCCGTTTTTTAATTAATGCTCCGGTTTTGATGTTTTGGGCAAAATGTCATCAAGAGTCCAAAACTCGAGTATTGATTGAATACTCGAGTATTGGCTTAAGTTAAACTGAAGCTCTAAAGCTCAGATTGCGAGTTTCGTCTTTGTCCAGGTTAGCAGTATTATATCAATACTCGAGTCTTGAATAGAATACTCGAGTTTGTCGCACTTCAACTATATATATGTGTGAGATCATTTTGAAAACTATTGTTCAAAACTCCAGTTTGCCCTAGAAACATTTTCTGTTCTCTGCTCTCCTCGCTTTTCTCTGATCTGTCCTCTCATTGCCCTAAATCTTCACAAAAATCCTTCAATGGCACCTAAAAGACGCTTCCAAGAGCTAGAGGTCACCGCTATTTTGTTTAAAACTTCTAAGGGGTCTTCTCCTCCATCTTCACAACACTCTGAGAAGAAAAAGCCTGCTCCTAGGCATTTCTCCTATCGAGTAGCGAAGAAAACTGCCAAGAGGACTGCAACCTCTTTCTCTAAGGAGGTTCCGACTCTTGAAGTCCCTTCTCCAACTCCTCCTCCTCGCCCTGTCATGATGCAGTCCATATCAATTCACAGAGCAAGGATGGAAAATGACTTCCTCTATCGTCTAGGAGACTCAATCACCAAGAAACCATATGGGAAGACTCTAAGAGCGCCAAAAGCCATAGGGGTTAAGATAAGAGAACTTTCTTTCACTCCTCAAAAGAAGAAAGTTGACCATACTGCTACAACACGCAAGGACAAGGAGCCAATTGTTGAAGAAAGCTCCTCTTCTGAAAAGTATTAGCCTTCTCCTCCACAGACTGACATTCCCTCAGAGAATGCTCCTCCTTCTAACCTTCCTCCTGCATTGTCTAAGATAAACAACTATGACTCTCCACCTGAAGGGTTTGTAACAGACAATGTAGGTATCTCTATAGATTCTATGGATAAATTTCAAAAAATTTATTTCAAAAAGAAATTTTGTTCTCTGGTTTCTATAGACTAGAGAAAAGTAAAGAGGAATGTGGCATGGATTTGTCCCCCTGGCTAATCCCTTATATTTCCTATTTGTTGATAAAAGCCTCATTCTCTCCAACCATTGTCAAAGTCTTTTTCTACAACATGTTCAAAGACAATATGAAAGATTCCGAGGATAATGTGGTGGAAGAATGTCTTTCAACCTCTGTCAGGAGTGACAAAATTACTATTTCTGCCTCTATCCTTAATTCAATTCTTCAAATAAAAAATCCCCCTCCTACACCCAAAATTAGTTACTCTAATACTGAAATTTTCAAAATCCTGAGGCCTGGTGTGCCTATTCCTAATGACCAACTCACAAAACTAACCTTCACTCCCATGGAGATGTCCCCCAACTACAGAGTTTTGTGGTATATTTTCTCTAGGAATTTTCTGCAAAAAGGAGGAAACTACATCTACTTCTCCCAAAAAGATTACCCTTTATTCGCTACCTTCATTCAAAAGGTGCCTTTCAATCTGGGTGAATGGCTCTTTTAAGAAATATCCAATTTCTGCTTTTCCTCACGATCGGTATCCTATATACCCTTTGCTTCCCTGGTGTTAATGATTCTGTTTCATAACAAAATTTGGCATATTTCCTCTTCTGACACCCTCAAATGGCCGGTCAATTTTGGGAGGCAACAGTTGAACTTTATAAAGATATCAACTGTGGAAGGAACTGCTTCAGCCAAGAAATCTTCATCAAAGAAAGCCTCAGCCCCTTATTCTTCATTGTTGATCCTTTGTCTCCAGCTGATATAGATGACAAGATTCAGAAATTGGTCGGTAAGGCTGTTTCTGATATGTCAAAGAAGATTCAATTCAAAGTGGGGCAGATGGTTGCTAGTTTTCAACAGTCTCAGACTCATATTTCCAATGAACAGACTGTTCTGAAGATTCATCTGAAGCAACAGGATGACAAGATAGACCAAATTCTGAAACTTCTTTCCTCCTCTCGCCTTGGTCTTTCAACTTGATCGTTCCTGATTTCTACTCCTCCCAGTTTTTGAAGAGGACAAAGGGGGAGAAGAAACCAAAAATCAAGTTTAAGAGATAGTCCTATGCAAATATGCTTATGCTTGATGCTTTTTGTAAATCTTTTGAATTATTCTTCTATCGCTTGACTAAGTTTTCTTACTATGATTAATCCTTAGTTTATGTTTTTAGCAAGTATGCTTTCTCAACTGTATTGACTTTATGATATGAATGGAATGCTCAAATTATTAACTGCATTGGTTGTTATTGCATTGAATTTATGCTTTGCATCTAATTGAAAAATATAATTACTAAAGCATGAATACTGGAGTATAAAATTCTCAATGGTTTTGTCAACAATTTATTAAAGATCACTTATACAAAACCTTTGCACAGAACACTTTTCACAAAGTTTAAAACTTTCAAAGCATTTTTCAAAATCTGAAGAGATTTTGGCTTACAAGTGATGTCATTATCAAAAAGGGGGAGAATTTTAGTTCTCCATGGGTTTTTCATGATAACAATCAATTGTAAAACCAAGATTGAAGGATTGTCTCAAGAAAGCAAAAACTTGCTGGTTGAGGCAATACTCGAGTATCATTAACAATACTCAAGTATTGGTCTTTCAAAGAAAAGCTTAATGTTAATGACTAAAGGCAATACTGCAGTATCCTAGTGGATACTCGAGTATTGGACCTTACAGAGAGCATCACAAGTTTTCCATCAGAGCACACTCGAGTATTGGTCTGCATACTCGAGTATAGGCCAAAGAGACTCTTCAGTATTTTTCAAAAAAAATGAAAACTCCAGTTTCGAAAATTCAGGTTTTAGGATATGAAAAGTCCAGTTTTCAACTTGGCTCCAAAATTCAAATGTTTTCATTTTAAATGAAAACTCGAGTATGAATTAACATACTCGAGTATTAGGCCAAGCAAAGATGATTAAAAATTTATTACACTTGCAAACTTCAGTTTGGAAAACTTCAATTTCAGAAACTCCAGTTTCAGACTGACTAATGTTCTCTCTAAGTTTCAAAATGAAAGCTCATACTTGAGTATGGTGTTGAATACTCAAGTATCAAGTCATACAGAGAGCTTCTGAGGTTTCTAAAGATTTCAATACTCCGATTTTTAATTAATACTCCGGTTTTGATGTTTTAGGCAAAATCTCATCAAGAGTCCAAAACTTGAGTATTGATTGAATACTTGAGTATTGGCTTAAGTTAAACTGAAGCTCCAAAGTTCAGATCACGAGTTTCATCTCTGTCAGGAGAATACTCAAGTATAGAAATAGAAACTCAAGTATAGACTTAAGTGCATAGTGACATACTCGAGTATTGATGCACAAACTCGAGTATGCATCGTGACAGTTGAAAATTTAAATTTACAAAATCTGCATAATGTTTGTTGATTGATCTAAATACTTTCTAATATTCATTACCAACTTCATTAAATATGTTTAATGTGTTTGTTAGTAGATTTCAGCTACTTTAGAGATGATTCAAGCAGATTTTAAGAGCTGACTTCACTAGAACAAAAGAGCTGTCAGAGCATTAAATGCAAGGCTACCTAACTTGGTTTATTTTGATCTTCCAGCTCTGCACGATGCAAAAAGGATAAAGAGACATTTACCTATTCAAAATACTAACATTCCAACGGCTAGAAACACAAGGAAGTCAGCATTTATCCTTCCAACACAAAGAATGAACGAAGTGTAGAGAGAGAAGAGACCAAGGTTCTTTTATTAGTCAGAAAACTTCTTCAACGGTCATATGAATGCTTGCAATGGTTATTAAACTTATTCTAAATATAAATAGAGCAATATTCAATTCTCTTCAACAACTATTGAGCTGAAAATCGAAAAAGCATTAAATTTGTTCATTTACTCTTAGGCTTTTCTGTACAGAGTATATGTTGATACAATTAAGCTTCAGTGTTCATTCAATTCTCTTCAACAACTATTGAGCTGAAAATCGAAAAAGTATTAAATTTGTTCATTTACTCTTAAGCTTTTCTGTACAGAGTATCTGTTGATACAATTAAGCTTCAGTGTTCATCTTAATTACTCTTTAAGAGAGTTTACTATTTGTATCTTCATTTATTGTAAGTAATCTCAAGTCAGGGGACTTAGAGATTTGGGATCTTTGATTACAACTTGTAAGGGGGAGCAAGTTCTAGTGAGAGAATTGCTTCAGAGTTACAGAGGGTGTAATCAAGAGACATAGTGAAATACTCAGGGTGCCTAAGGACTGGACGTAGGCCATAGAGTTGCGCCAAACCAGTATAATCCTTTGTGTCCATATTCTCTTCCCTACACTTTATTTTGCTTTGCTTTATTACCTTAAAACAGAACCAGTCAAAAATTTTGAAAATCCGCAATTCATCCCCCCTCTTGGTGATTTAGCTTTGCTTTCACATTCAATTCTTCTCAACAACTATTGAGCCAAAAAACAAAAAAGCATTCAATTTGTTCATGTACTCTTAAGTTTTTCTGTACATAGTATCTTCTGATACTATTAAGCTTCAGTGTTCATTCTTATATGCTCTTTAAGAGAATTTATTGTTTGAACTTCATTTATTGTAATCAATCTCAAGTCAGGGGACTTGGAGATTGGGGTTCATTGATTACAACTTGTAAAGGGAAGCAAGTTCTAGTGAGACAATTGCTCTTGAGTTGTAGAGGATGTAATCAATAGTTATAGTGAAATACTCAAGGAGCCTGATGACTGGACATAGGTCATAGAGTTAGACCGAACTAGTATAATCCTTTATGTTTATCTCTTCTTCCCTGCATTCTGTTTTACCCTGTTCCATCGATACTAAAATAGAACCTTCGAAAAAATTTTAAAATCCCCAATTCACCCCCCTCTTGGTGATTTAGCTCCGCTTTCACAATGGACTAGACATCTCTATCAATCTTGATAGAACAATATCTATCTTACATTAGAAGTGTTGGTGTGAATGGTTTAAAAAGTATAATGAGGATGGTCCACAATGACATTGCCCTATCTATAGATCACAACCAGATTCGATTTCCATTCTCTCTGCAGCTCCATGGATCGATAACTGTGTGTAGTTAATACACGCATGTATGCTCTATATAGTCTCTTTATATTCTGAAGTTCAAAAGCCATGTTCTCTATGTCGTAACTATGAAATATTCATGTGGTGTTATATCTTAGATTTTTTTTATAAGCTAAAAAATAAACCTGAATTAAATAGGCTATCGAGCCTACTTGGCCTAGCTCCAGATATACCCTAAAAGGATATAAGTTGAGGAAGAGGCTTTTAGACATTTTAAGTTTTAAGAGGTATTAAGAGAAAAATATAACCGGTAAGTTATGCCACGATCAAACATGTAATATCTAAAAGTTTTTAGTTAGTGAATGTAATTATGAAAATATATTTAATAGGTATTTTTGAGGCCCTAATAAGATTTTAAAGTGTTTTTCTTCTTCCGGGCTCTGAAGGGCCGGCCCTGTTAGGCCTTGACTCTTCAAGGGACGGCCCTGATTCCCAGCTTTAGGAAGCACGTCCTTCTATGAGTTTCTCATTTCTTGACTAATCAATAAAGGCACAGGAGCAAGACACGCAGGAGCAATGGAGAAAAAAAGGAGGAGGTGCATGAGCAACAAAAAAAAGGAGGAGGCGCAGCTTCACTCTGGAGTCATCCTCTTCCTTAAAACACATCTAAACTAGAGAGGGAGAGAGAGAGAATGCAAACTGTTATTGTTCATCATCTTCATTGCACAAGGCACTGCTCATAAGGTCGCAACATTGGATAAGGTCGCAACATTGGAGAACATACATATATTGAACTACGTACATATTGGTCATAAGAAGGAAGGTTGGAGTGAATTCTTCGCTACGATTTGCTGGCTCTTGTGGCAACGTCGTAATAAGAGGATTTTGTTGGCGGAAGCTCCTAGATTGTCATACAATTCAATGGATCTTCCAAGTTATCCCTGTTAGTTCTCTATAGGTTTTGATGATAACAAACAATTGTAAAATCAAGATTAAAGTTTTGTCTCAAGAAAGTAAAAACTTACTGTCTGAGGTAAAACTTGAGTATCAAATTTAAAGTCGAGTTTTGGCCTTACAGAGCAAAGCTCAATTTTAATGACTAGAGGCAATACCACAGTTTCCTCTTGGAAACTTGAGTATTGGGGCATACAGAGAACATTTCAAGTTTTATGTCTGGACAAACTCGAGTTTAGACAAAAACGACTCTTCAATATCTTTCAAAATAAATGAAAACTCTAATTTCGAAAACTCTAGTTTTTAAAATGTAAAAACCTCAATTTTCTCACTTGGCTCCAAAATTCAAGCGTCTTCATTTTTCAAAATGGAAACTCGATTATGACATTAAAAACTCGAGTATCAAGCCAGGGACGGATGATGAGATATTTCAATGAACTTATGAACTCTGGTTTGGAAAACTCCAGTTTCGGAAACTCCAGTTTTGAACTGGGTAATGTTCTCTCTGAGCTTCAAGTTAAAAATGCAAACTCGAGTATGAGTTTGGAAACTTGAGTTTTGAGTCATGTAGAAAGCATCGATGATTTCCAATGTTTTCAATACTCCAGTTTTAAATGAAAACTCCGGTTTTGATGTTTTGGACATATTTTTGTTAAGAGTCCAAAACTCAAGTTTGGATTGCAAACTCGAGTATTGGTCTAAGTTAAATTGAAGCTCCAAAGCTCAGATCGCGACCTTCCTCTCTAGAAGGAGGAAACTCGAGTATCAATATGGAAACTCGAGTAAAGACTTAAGTGTATAGTGACAAACTCAAGTATACGCCGCGATAACTGATAATTCAAATTTGCGAAATCTAGTTAAAGCTTGTTGATTGATCTGAATGCTTTCTATTATTAATTATCAACATTACCAAATATGTTTAACATGTTTGCTAGTGTATTTCAGCTGATTTAAAGATGATTCAAGCAGATTATAAGGGTTGTTTTCACAAAAGCAAAAAGAGTTGTTAGAGCATTAAATAGAAAGCTACCTAACCTGCTATATTTTGATCTACCAAGCTCTGCACGATGCAAAAAGGATAAAGAGACATTCACCTAATTAAGAGACTGACATTCCAACAGATAAAAACGTATAGAAATCAACCTTTATCCTACAACACAAAGAATAAGCAAAAGAGTAGAGAGAGAAGAGACCAAAGTGCTTCCAACAGATTGACAACTTCACCAACGGTCATATGGATGTTTGCAACGATTATTAATCACACTCTAAGTATAAATAGAGCAGTATTCAATTCTTCTCAACAACTATTGAGCTAGAAATCGAAAAAGTATTAAATTTGTTCGTCTACTCTTGAACTTTTCTGTATAGAGCATCTTTAGATACTATAGAGCTTCAGTGTTCATCATTATTTGCTCTTCAAGAGAGTTTGTTGTTTGTATCTCATTTATTGTAAACAATCTCAAGTCAAGGGACTTGGAGATTTGAGGGTCATTGGTTACAACTTGTAAGGGGGAGCAAGTTCTAGTGAAAGAATTGCTTCAGAGTTACAGAAGGTGTGATCAAGTGACATAATGAAATACTCATGGTGCCTGAGGACTGGACGTAGGCCATAGAGTTGGGTCGAACCAGTATAAATCTTTGTGTCTTTCTCTCCTTCCCTGCACTATGTTTTATCCTGTCTTAACGCCTTAAAACAGAACTTGCCGAAAAATTTTAAAATCCCCAATTCACCCCCTCTTGATGATTTAGCTCCGCTTTCAATCCCTAGTGACATGCAAATCCTATTAGCAACATCACCTACAAATGAGAGAGTTGATTTGATTCGTACCCAAGAACTCTATTCTTAGAGCTATTTTGCAACTACCAACAAATAAGAAGCAATAATCCTTAGGATTAGTTAAACCGTTCTTGCAAAAACAGGGTGAGCAAAACTATGAAAGATAATAAAACTTAAAAGACAAAACACAAGAGAAGAAAAGAGAAGTTGCTTGAAGGCTAGAGCTAGGTAGTTGGGTACCCAGACCTTTGGTCTCATACCCTTTTATAGACCACGAATCAAAAGAGAACATTGCACACTTAAATACAATTAAACATTGGTTATAAAATCATGAACCCGCTTAATGAATATCAGTGGGGAGGTCACTAACCATTATGTCGTTAAACACATTAATAGGTGTTTATGATCCATAAAGGTAGAAATAAATCATACAAATTAATCTTGTATTTATGTAGATATTTTTTTGGTAAAAGTGGCCAGTATTGCATTTAATTTGCACAAAAGGGAAGGGGAAATTGCCGATTTCAACTACATTTCCGGTGGCCTGTTGTCGTAAGAGTAAGCCTATTCCTCCTCTTGACCAATTTACTAGCCCAAAATTAATTGTTATTACTTCAACCCCACAATCCCATGAAATATGGGTCTCTTCCTTTGAAACACCTACACACATTTTTTACAACAATCCCCGACATGTGTCAAATGAAATACTATTAGCTGAATAAAACACATGAGGATAACCATTGTATTTGGTGGTCAGACTATGAACTAAACCTATACTGATAACACTTAGTACACATATATGTCTAAGAAGCATGCTTTTATAAACCAACATATATTTAGTGTGCACTAGAGGCATTAAGAGCAGATTATACCCCCATATTTTTGTTTTTAACATCAGTTTTGCGTGTTAAACGACCATGTGCATGCCTCATGCATAATGAACACTCTAGAGATTTCACCATAATCTTATAAGGGAGGCCCTGCTAAACAATCACGTAAAGGTAATTTCATATAATATACCTGCAACGAGCACACTATTTCATAATATTATGAAATCATCAAGAGCTTTCACTCAACTTCATCAAAATGCATTCTAGCACTTTTTAGTGCCATATGAAGGGACTAGCAATTTATTAGTAACAGTTGAATTAACAAATGACTTGTTTTTATATGAACCTTCTTCATGGGATAACCAATCATAAATCATAAAGGTTAGGTTGACCATCGTTGTTAAGTTTGAATTGGTTTCAGTCCCACTCTCCTTAGTGTTTCAATGATTTTTCTTCCTTTCCCATGGGTTTGGTTATCAGATATGATAGGTCTACTTTTGACCTCACAAAATCGATTGAGATCATAACCCCATAATTTTTTCAAGCGTTTTATCACAATTTATCTCAAATGATGTTCACTTGTGTAAAATCCTAAATTTTGGGATTTGAAATTAGAAATGTTGTACTAGAATTAATTGTCAAAATTTGGCTTGAATAATTATAATATTAATTATTGGAATTTAAAGCCTATTTTTCCTTGAAATTTTCAAGAAAAGAATAACATCAAGTAAAAATTAGTAAAAGGATAATTTTTTGCCTAAATATTATAGAATCAATATTTTTTGGCCTATAGAGATTAAATGAGAAAGAAAAATCTTTATATGGAATTAAGGATTTATTTTTTTTACACTTATCCAATATGTGCAATTAAATGAGTGAAGAACCTTTTTGCAAATAAGAGTCTGGTGGAGGGGATCAAGTGGATAATTTTTTTTATTAGTCCTACAATACATATGCCTCTCTCATTGTCATATATTTTGGATCCTTTCTTGCTCTCACCTGAAACACATTTGGCCTACACATATACTATCTTAGTTGCTATGCGCCTTTTAGCCCAAGCCATTTGGACAGAAACCACAACCCATTCCACCCTCTATTCGATATCCTATTAATGATCAATAACCCATGCTTCTTTCGGCCAAGACATGAAAGCATAAAGATACAGAGGCAGCAAGAGATCAAGTAAAGCCATACTCTCTCATCATTCCTCTTGACCTCATCGAAAACATAGGAAAGTGGAAACGTAAGCAGTGTGATAGTAGGAACTTAGAAACATAGAGAAAGAGTAGACGGCGTGAGATCATAGCATATATAGTAGCCATACCTCTCGAGCAACCCACACCATACCTCCCCATTTTTCTCGAGCCCAGCAACAATTGCTTTGTACTCTCACTCACTATAAACCACTTGGACAGAAGCAAAATAGAAATAGAGGCTGAGAGTAAGACGGAGAGTGTGAGACAGAGGGAGTAAGAGTCTTCATTCTCATTCTTTTGGCTCTGAATGACGAAGCTGAGGCTGAGAGTGTGAGAGAGAGCCCAAGAACGAGAGACAGAAAGTTAGAGCGAGAGAGGGAACGATGGGGAATCGATGGAAGAATTAGTGTGCTCACGTTGCATACATGCTTGAGTGACAAACAAGGTGAGATCTTTGAGATTTTTCCTTCTAGTTTCCATGGAGTTTTCATGTTTGTAAACACCAGGACATTTATCTAACTATTCATAAGCGTATAAGCATCAAATAGTTTGAACGACCTAATTGCGGAATAAAACTTTCATAAAATAACTTAGTTCAAAAACATTAAAAACGCGGGGGTAAATTTTTCGTGAGTGATATCAATCCCATATGGGGAATTTTAATACAGTAATCCAAAATATTAAGACAAATGATAAACGCTTAGTCTAATAGTTTTGAATGATAAAAGATAAGCTTCTAAAATATTCCTTACTGCTGCGTCTTTCCCTTGGTGCCTGATCCACTTCCTATTTGCTTAATACGGTATGGAGTTCATATAAATAAACTCTAGGAAAACAGTTAATCTCGTGAACATATATGAAACATAAATAACAATAAAGACCGCAACCCTATGAGATATACAACCTCAATCCATAGCTAGGAAAAACACAACGTGTAAATCATCAATCAAACATTATCAGCTAATACATAAACACCTATATACATGCTATCAAGATTAAAGTTACCCACCTCAAACTTGAATCTTTAACTTGTCCGAAGGTGTTGGGATCGGTAGAGGTGTCAATGTATGCCTAGAAATGTTTATCATTGTCATTAGTCACTTTTGGCATTACGAAATACCTCACTATGCGAATTATGTTTAGGGGATTACAATGGTTATTAACCCCTAAAATTCCCTAAATAATAACACTCTTTATAATAAATAATAATATTATCTATTATTATATTTAACTATTTTATTACTTATCCTCCTTCCTAATAATAATAATAATAGAATTATTATTATTATTTTACTATTTATTATTAATTTTTCTACAATTATTTTAAAGTTTCAGAGACTATCTTAACACTTTAAATTATGAGTTTTATGAATACTAATTATTATATAATTTATAATAATAATAATAACATATATAAAAGCAGGCAGCAATATATGTATAACAATAATGCTTCTTCTTATATATATTCCATTATTTCAAACTCCATTCAATAAGTGTGGCCCACAAGGGGGTAAAGCTGAAATTGAACTACTCAAAAATAAATAATAGAGAAAGGAATATTTTTCATAATACCTTCATCATACTCAAATATTCGGGCCTTTGCTCCAGTAGCGTGCATGCGGCTAATATATATATACGCAATGAATTATCGCAAACTCCCAGATATATAACAGTTCACGACCAACAGCAACCAACATCGAAAAAACCTTAGATGCTACCTTACAGCGTGCATTATATATATATATATATATATATATATATATATATATATATAATAGTTAAACACCCTACCCCTCCAGTAGCGTGCATGCACCTAATATATATATGCAATGAATTCTCTCAAACTCCCAGATATATAATATAACAGTTCACGACCAGCAGCAACCAACACCGAAAAGAACTTAGATGCTACCTTACAGCATGCATTATATATATATGTGTGTGTGTGTGTGTGTGTGTGTGTGTGTGTGTGTGTGTGTGTGTGTGTGTGTATAAAAGTTTGACCGATGAAAAAAAAAAAGAAAAAACGAAGCAGCTAGAGGCATGATATAAACGCTAACGGCCTCTGTTTTTATTTCAATTTTCAACAAGCTTCAGTTTAATCTCTTAAGCTTCATACTCTATGGAAGAGTGACGAAGACTGAAGGAAAAGAAGGTATCATGGACTCGTGGTTACCTTCGCTGATCCACTTGAAAAGATGAAGAATGACGCTGATTTGCTTCGCCTGTTCTCGTGACGATGAGCAGAGTGAGAGGATATTCAGTCTAAACCTCTCACTCTTTTCTTCTCTCTCTCTCTCTCTCTCAACTCTTTCTCAATCTCTCCTTCACTTTCGGTGCTCTCTCTCTCAGCTTTCTCGCGTCTCACTCTCTCAATTTAAACTTTCAGCGGTTGCGAGAATGAGAATGAAGGAGGCAGTGTATATATATACAATGGTGAGCACGGTCCAGAGGCCCTAGGGTTCTAGGTGAAAGCAGAGTACCAGAGTAGCAAAAATGAGATCACTTTCTTCCCTGGTGCAGCTTGTTTCACCGACAAGGGTACTTGCTTAGCGTGGGTCTGCGCATATGTTTTTGGGGCTGAGGATATTTTCTAATAGTGCCTATGCTAATTATAAGAGAAAGTTGATTTTTTTTTTGGAGGGAGTAAGGAAATTAAATAGGTTACTTAATCATTTTCATATGTTGTGTATTTTTAGATTATATATTAGTTTATTAGTCAAACTAATTAGTTTGAAAAAAAAATAATAATACTCCAAAGTAATTTAATTAGTTTTTTTAATCTTTCCAAAAAAAAATCAACTATATCTTATAATTAGGACTGAAGGAAGTATCTCCATCCATTTTTGGTCGGGCTAAGGTTGGGCCGAAGCGAATGAAAAAAATGAGATGATATGTTCATTAAGGAATATCGGCTGTTGCTGCTTCTGCCTTTCATGTGAGAGTTGGGAATGAATGAGTGAATGAATATATATATATATATATATATATATATATATATATATATATATATATATATATATATATCCCTTTTTGCTATTTCACGTGTTGGACTTGTTGTAATACCTGAAAAGAAAATTATTATAATAAAAAGAAAAATAATTATCATAATACCTATTTTAAATAGGTAAATATGGGGTCTCAAATTTTTTGTATTGTATTTATTTTTGTTTATAAGGAATTTTCCTTAGAATTTAGGAATATGAAAATTAATTTAGCTTGTAGATATAAAAACCAATATTTTAGGGATTAAATTAGGACTTAACTCATTTATTCCTAATTTAACTTCATGAAACAAAATCTTTCTAGGTAAGAATAAATAGATTATACAATGATATTAACCCTAAATCTTAAAGTCTAAATGGACCAATAAGGGAATTGTCTTCTTGAGCATGAGAGAACAATTAAGACAAAACTTCATAATTAAAAATTAAGGGAGGGGGAACGAAATTTTTAAGGAAAATGGAAGAAAAAGAATAAATCAATTAAAGGAATAGGAGAAGATAACTTGGTGAGCAAGTTAATTTTCTTAGGGAGCAAGTAATTGCTTAATTAGAAAAAAATTAGGAGAAAACCTATAGAAATTAAATCATAACTTGAGATTTTGAAGTTAAATATCCAAGATAAATACATATTTAGAATCAGGGAATTATGAGCTTCAACTTGGCTATTCCCAAAGATATTTTCGGTTACGTTTAAGATTCATACTTAAACATTTTGGGAATTAAAAATCACCATAAATCTAATCATAAAATTAGGATTCCAAAAGTGGAATTAGATTTTGAATTTAAACACCAACTTACACCTAACTAAATTAGGATTTGGGATTTATTAAGTTAATTTAATAAGGGAGAGGTTTTTCTTGGGGACCAAGCAACAAAATTCTAGAAGGAAAAGGGGGAAAATTTCGGCCAAGAAGGGTTGGAGGGGCAAGATCATTTCTTTCTCTCCAAGTAATGATCCAAGAGCCAAGATCAAGCAAAAGTTGCAAGATGTTTAACCTCCATTTGCCTATAAATAGAGGGCCTTAGTTAGCACATCCTCCACACCAATTTCCCTTGCCTTGGCCGAAATATAGGGAGGAAGAGAGAGTGAGTAGCTGCTGGAGAAAGGGAGGCAAGAAGTCTTCAAGAGGTAAGGAAGTTCTTAGCTTCCAAGTTTAAGTTCTTAGTTTATGAAGTAGAAATGCTAGGAATGTTATTTTGATCATCAAACTTCCAATTCCAGTTTTATTTTCATGTTTTTATGGTTTCCAATAGCTTTATTTCGAAAATTTAATGAAGAAGAAGTTATAGCAAAATTTTTGGAAGATTATGATCAAAATAGCGAAGCTCTGGCGAAATTTCAGCAAATAAGAACTTCTGGAGTCAGTAGCAAAAATGCTAGTATCTTATGATGAAGATGATGTTCTAAAATTCTGGGAAAATTCATGATGAAAGTAGACATTTAGGGCTTTACAAATATATAAAGAGTGTGTCAATTGAAGTTCTGTGTAAAAAGATAAAAATCCCAGAAGTTAAGCTACAATTTCTGAGCGAAGTTCTGGGCAGCAGTTTGAATTCTGGAAACTGGGAATTATCCATGAGTTCTAGGTGAGTTCCGGTATTTTTCCTTGAAAGTAGACATCTCAAGGATTCCGGGAAATTTTACGGATCCTCTTTTCGATTTTTCTGGAATTAGTTATGATTTTTTGAAGTTAGGCGAAATTCTGCCCAGAAATTCTGCATCAGCGTTTTCCCGAAAATTATGTGGAAATAAATGAAAATAAATCCTTCAAGGGTAAAAATGTCAAGTATGACCAAGATGTCTCTTGAAATATTGCTTGAGAAGTAATTGAGACAATATCACCCTTTTAGGATAGACTGTGCACGCATACCGTCAACGAACGTACCCAACGACCCGTTAAACTCAGGTACGGACGCGTATTGTAACCTTAACTCTTATGCTTATAGTTTGGTTATATATGATTGTTGTACTCACATGATAATACTCTGTTTTGAAATTTACTCATGAGAGTTGAATTCTATACGGGTTATAGTCTTGATAACACCATTGAGTTTTCCTAGCGCTGAGGACACGATGGGCCGTCGTGGCACTGGTTATGTGCAGAATGGGATAACATACATATTGCAGTGGTTGTGTTATGTTATTGCCTTACATGTGGATATTTGTTTGAAACTGTGATTATGTTGTATATCTGTGATAACTGTCATATACTGTTTACATAAGCATGAGGTTAACCGTTACCTGAGGTCAATGGGTATTGAACCTCAGCCTCTGCCATAGCTTCAGGAACCCGGGAAGTGATCGAGGACAAGGGTAAGAAGCCGGTATGAGGACCCTGTGAAGGCATCATCTTTTTGGGATACTTATGTTAGAAGTATTAGACTTGGATGACTGTATTAGCTAACATTCAGTTAGAAATACTACATACAATGTTATTCAGTTACTCTTTGTTTATGTAAAATATTTTCAACTCTCAGCTCCAGAAACGTTTATGAAAAACGGGATGTTACACTTGTAACATCCCATTTTAAAAACAGCGGAATTTTTTTTTTTAAAACAAACCGTGATCAGAGTCGAGCATTTCGATTAAACGAGTAACTGACCATTTAAAAGTACATAACCATAGTGTAATCATCCTTATACAGTCATCTGTTGATTCCCAAAAAGACAAAATTTAAATAGTTCAAAACTAAAACATATAGGCTCTTCCAATCCGCCTACATCGGCTACCTGCCGCTTTCCTCCATCCCGGATCCTCCTGAACCTGAAGCTACAGCTGAGATCCAATTCCCAATTGGATCTCAGGTAATGGTTAACCTTATGCTCAAATAAGTCATATATAGGCAACAAATATTCATAATCACATAACAGCACATCAATACATAAGCACATAGCAGATGCATGATCAACAATGGACAGAAAATAAGCACACAGCAATATGTAAAGCCCCACACTATGTCTGCACATAAACCAGTGCCACGACCTCCCATCGTGTCCTCAGCGCTAGGAAAACCCAACAGCGTTATCAAGACTATAACCCGTAACAAGCTGTATGTATGACTGACAACCCTCAACGGAGCTTCAGTATATAAACATGTCTACCACATATATGTATATGAGCAGCATAAGAGTTAATGTTACAATACGCGTCCGTACCTCCGTTGACGATTTCGAGTACTCCGGTAGCGTTGTGGTACGTTTGATGGCGGTACAACAGTGATTTGACAGCGGAAACAGCGGTTCGTGATTTTAGGTATCCTATAAGGATAATATCACCAATATGAATATCTAAGACCATAACAGGCATTTTAGGTACAAATTACCATTTTGCCCCTAGTTTGACTTTTTGGCGGAATTTCGCCATTACACTTTCAAAATTTTTGCTATAATCTTTCCTCTAACATATTTCTAAAATAAATATCATATTTATTCCTAAAACATGATATTTAAACTAACTTGAAAAATTAAAGACTATTCTAGTAATTCTACTATAACTACTGAAAGAACTACCGAACTAAAGACTAGAGATCGAAAACTTACTCAGAGCTTCGCTGGGATTTTTCTCCGGACTCCTCTTTCTTCCTTCTCTCTCAAATTTCGAAATCCTCAAGAGGATTGGTGTGAGGATTGCAAATGGAATGGGTGGCTATTTATAGAAAACTCGGATGGCATTTTCGTAATTTCGTTGAACTTTATTTGATTGAATTCTGACCGTTGGATCGCACTTTTGCTAGGTGGTTTGATCTTGGCCATACACCTCCTTGGCCGACCTCACCCCCTCACAAGAAGACAAAATTGATGACATCAACAAGCTTGTGTCATCTTGCTTTATCAGATAAAATCCCTGATTTGGTGTTCGGATCACGAAATTCCGTGAAATCTTAAAATTCCGAGAACAACACTCTGAAGATGTTTTCTTCCTCTTTAAGAATACTGTACTTTCCTATCCTTATGCTCTCATTAAGGATATTCCGTTATCTGCTGAAAATCCTCGGTATTCGTGACCGGCTACCGAAATGACTTCGGAGATAGCCTACTCCAAGATAAAAATTCACTTATTCATAATATACTCTAACTCTAGAAACCTAATTCACGGTTTTCTAGGTAGGATTTTTTTTCTATCCGTGGTCATTTATCCTGTTCACTTTTATAATATTATTATAGTTAAACCAACACATGTTTTAAATCTTATTTTATTATTATTTGCTAAAAATCTCCCTTCATCCTTATCCCTCCATTATATATATATATATATATATATATATATATATATATATACACACATATATATATATATATTTTCCTTAACCACATATATTATATTTATCCTATATTCATTTTCCACAAAATTTTCCTATTGGTCCATAAATAATCACATGGATTTAGGCCTTTATATTTTCTTGAAAAATCCTAAGCCTTTGATCTTGGTTTTCCAAGATTACATCCTAACCCTTTATTATTTATTTAATTAGGCCACAAATTTCGGCCCTTAATAATAATTATTTATATTTATTTTATTTTTCATGTTTCCTAAATTTCTATAAGCTTATAAAATTCCCAAAAATTACTTAATTCATCCCTTACTAATTATTGATAATTTTCTTAATTAGAATTAATTATTTTCTCACAACAATTTTATTGACATTAATAATCTAAGCTCCATGCAAATTATCAAAAATCATAGAATCAATTTTGGTTCAAAAATAATTTTCAATTTTCCTTCTTTTCATTTTCAAAGGAAGTAATTTATTAAATTGTCTAAATTAAGGATAATAGGCTCTCTAAATTTTTAATAATTATTTCATGCCTTTTAGAAATTTTCATAATTCTTCTTAGGATGTTTTATGGCCCTAAAATGCATTTTCCACATTTTGACCATAAATTTCCATCTAATTTTCTTAGTGTTCTCCTTTGACAATAGACTAATTATACTACATTTTGAGACCTCATATTCACCTATTTTCAATAGGTATTATTTATCTAAATATATAATTAAGTGTATTATAAAAATTAGGGTATTACAGGACTTTGTTTCTTTTTATTTTTATTAAATCTCTTATTCATTTAATTGAAAATAAATCCTAAAATTCTAATAAATAAATATTGAGATTTCTTAGGCCAACTTTCCAAATTAACTTTCCTAGGCTTTATATTTCCCATTAATTATTTGCAATAATTGATATTGTATTTGTGATGCCTTTATTTCCAAATATTAAAAGGAAAATAAGTTCATAATTTTCCAATGATTTTTACTACATATAACCATTTAGTGTAATACCCGGATAATTATTATCTGGAATATTATATTACAATAATAAAAATACTCATTTATGATGACTATGGTATCAAAATATTGTATAATTAGTCTATTTTCAAAGGAAAATATTAAGGAAAATTATGAAGAATTCTAAGAAGGCATGGAATAATGATTAAAAATTTAGGAAACATATTATTCTTAATTTAATAAATTACTTCCTTTGAAAATAAAAAGAAGGAAAATCGAAATTTATTCTATGACTTTTAATAATTTGCATAGAACTTGGATCATTAATAAAATTTGTTGTGAGAAAATAATTAATTAAGAAAATTATTAGAAATTATTAAGGGATTAATTAAGTAATTTTCAGGAATTTTATAAGCTTATAGAATTTAGGAAACATGAAAAATATAATAAATATAAATAATTAATATTAAGGGCCGAAATTTATGGCCTAATTAAATAAATAATAAAGGGTTAGGATGTAATCTTGGAAAACCAAGATCAAAGGCTTAGGATTTTTTCAAGAAAACATAAAGGCCTAAATCCATGTGATTATTTATGTTTCTAAGGAATTTCGTGATCCAGACACCGAATCAGGGATTTTATCAGATAAAGCAAGAGGATAAGGTTTGATGATGCAGCTAGGATGAGGTCAGCAATTTTGTCTTTTAGGGGGGGGGGACGGCCAAGACACATGGAGGGCCAAGATCATGCCACCTCAAAAAAGTGCGATCTGACGGTCCAAATTTCGTCTGACAAGGCATGAATAGTAACCAAATTTTCCCTATAAATACCCCTTGCTCCTTTCATAACTTCCACACCAAATCCACTTGAGATTTCCGAAATTTGAGAGAGGAGGAAGAAGGAGGAGTTCGGAGAAAAATCCTAGCGAAGCTCTGAGTAAGTTTTCGGTCCCTAGTCTTTAGTTCGGTAGTTCTTTCAGTAGTTATAGTAGGATTACTAGAATAGTCTTTAATTTTTCAAATTAGTTTAGGTATCATGTTTTAGGAATAAATATAATATTTATCTTAGAAATATGATAAAGGAAAGGGTATAGCAAAAATTTTGAGAGTTTAAAGTCAAAATAGCGAAGCTCTGGCAAAATTCCGCCAAAAAGTCAAACTAGGGGCAAAATGGTAATTTGCACCTAAAATGTCTGTTATGGACTTAGATATTCATACTGGTGATGTTATCCTTATAGGATACCCAAAATCACGAACCGTTGTTTTCGCTGTCACCACTGTCAAATCACCGTCGTACCGCCGTTAAACGTACCACCACGCAACCAAAGTGCCCGAAATCGTCAACGGAGGTACGGACGCGTATTGTAACATTAACTCTTATGCTGCTCATATACATATATGTGGTAGACATGTTTATATATTGAAGCTCCGTTAAGGGCTGTCAGTCATACATACAGCTTGTTACGGGTTATAGTCTTAATAACGCCGTTGGGTTTTCCTAGCGGTGAGGACACGATGGAAGATCGTGGCACTGGTTTAGGTGTAGACATAGTGTGGGGCTTTACATATTGCTGTGTGCTTATGTTCTGTCCATTGTTGATCATGCATCTGCTGTGTGCTTATGTATTGATGTGCTATTATGTGGTTATGAATATTTGTTGCTATATATGACTTATTTGAGCATAAGGTTAACCGTTACCTGAGATCTAATTGGGAATTGGATCTCAGCTGTAGCTTCAGGTTCAGGAGGATCCGGGGTGGAGGGGAGCGGCAGGTAACCGATATAGGCGGATTGGGAGAGCCTATATGTTTTAGTTTTGAACTATTTAAATATTTCCTTTTTGGAAATCAACAGATGACTGTATAAGGATGATTACACTATGGTTATGTACTTCTAAGTATTCAGTTACTCGTTTAATCGAAATGCTCGACTCTGATCACGGTTTGTTTAAAAAAAAATTCGCTGTTTTTAAAATGGGATGTTACATTTAGCCCAACTTTTATAATAATTTCCCATTTAATATTCCAAATTCCTAAAATTTGGGATGTTATAATATTGGCTGGTGTTTAGGTTAAGAGAAAAATGGAAACCGAAAACACCTCTGTTTTTCCGACCAAAAACAGAGCAAGCTTATGTGCTTCTATTTCATAGGAAAATCTTCAACTTTTTCCTTGAAACTTGGTCAGAATAAAGTAGACATATTAAGTTTAGGTTAAGAGAAAAATGGAAACCGAAAACACCTCTGTTTTTCCGACCAAAAACAGAGCAAGCTTATGTGCTTCTATTTCATAGGAAAATCTTCAACTTTTTCCTTGAAACTTGGTCAGAATAAAGTAGACATATTAAGTTTTAAAATGAGCTAAAGAAAACCCAAGATGAACGTGTATAAAGGAAGTTATAATTTTTCAAAGTTGGACCATGAACACTGGAACGTTTCTATTTCTAGATTTGTCTGACCATTTTCGGGCTAGATTTTGACCAACTAAACGTTCAAGTATTTCCTGTAACATCCCAAATTCCAGGTTCGAAAATTGTGTCGGTCGACACTTAGTTTTAAGAAAAACAACAGAGTTTGAGATGCTACAACTTAGAGTACTGCGGAAATTGATAGCGTGTGCTATGATCCGGACAACGAGTATCTGATATAAAAATGCCCAGACATATGATGATGCCCGACATAAGCTGATATATTAAATATCCCGAAGGAATATTCATGTGATACAATTTACAGAGGTTAAATACAATCCTCTGATAAAGAAGGTTTTAAACTAAACCCATGACTTGGAACCTAACATCAGTTAATTAAACAGATTGGCCAGGTAGGGGTCTATCATGGGGGCCTCACCGACTTATACGGCGACTGATTGGCTTCCCACATAGATTAACCCAGCCTTAGACACCAAACTGTTCAAAGTAACTTTGTTAAATTCGAGCCAGAAGTTAAGACCTAATAACTTCTACCGACCTTTGCCTTTGACTGTTGCCTCTTCACGGCTCTACCCACCGGCATCTTCTCTATCCCGGTTTCTTTCCTGTACTATTCATTAAGACTGAGGTCTAATGCCCATTGGACCTCAGGCAACGGTTAACCTCATGCTTATGTAAACAGTATATGACAGATATCACAATGATAAAATCACATTTATAATTTTCAAAACCATATCAGCAAGTAACATAACACAGCCACTGTAATATGTATGTTACCCAAGTTTGCACATAACCAGTGCCACGATGGCCTATCGTGTCCTCAGCGCTAGGAAAACTCAACGGTGTTATCAAGACTATAACCCGTATACAACTCAAATCCATGAGAAGTTTCAAAACAGAGTATCAACATGTGAAAACAATTATCATATATAACCATACCATAAGCATAAGTGTTAATGTTACAATACGCGTCCGTACCTTTTACCGTGTAGTCGTCAAATGTCTGACCTTTGAATCCAGCTTTGGACTTTCCGGATGTCCTAACATATCACCATGTCACTTAGAATAGTATCCTAAGAGATAATTTCACCTCTATTTACCCTTCTACCCTTGCTAGCTTTATTATTACAATTTTGTCCTTACATTTCTTGAAAAACGTAGTGCAGTATTTTCTGGGCAGATTTTTCGGTAACTTTGAAAAATCATAACTAATTCTAGAAAAATCATTTTGAGGTGAAACCAAAGCCAACATTTCCCTTAACAAGTCTATTTTTAAGGAAAAATAACGGCTTCAACTCGTTCCAACCATATCATTCCCAGTTTCCACGTTTCCCAACACTGCCCAGAATTTCGCCCAGAAAATGTTAACTTCTGGAATTTATATCTTTTCGTACAAAGCTTCAAATGACACACTCTTTATAGATTTAGAAAACCCTATATGTCTACTTTCATCATGAATTTTCCCAGAATTTTATAATACCATCTTCTTCATAAAATACTGGCGTTTTTACCCCTGACTCCAGAAAACACTAATCGATAAAATTTTGCCAGAGCTTCGCTAGTTTGCTCACAATCTTCCAAAAATTTCTTCATCAAATTTTCGAAATAAAGCCATTGAAAACCATAAAAACTTGAAAATAAAAATATTTTTGGAAGATTGAAGATCAAAACACATTTCTAGCATTTCTATTTCATAACCCAAGAACTTAAACTATGAACTAAAAATTCCCTTACCTCTTGAAGACCACTTACCTCCTATTTTCTGCAGCTCTTCCACACTCTCCCTTTCTCTCTAAATTTTTGGTGATACCTTGAGGAATTGGTGAGGATTTATGAAGCCAAGGACCCCTATTTATAATGGAAAAATGAGCAGCCTCCAAGTAACTTCCCATTGATCCTAGCCCTTGATTTTTGCTTGGTGAGGAGGCAAAGATCTCCCCCTTACACCTCCCCAATTCGTCCCTCTCTCTCCCTTTTCCTTTATCTTCTATTTAATCCCAAATGCTAATTTAGTTAAGCATCAACTAATGTTTTTCTTCAAAATTTAATTTCACTTTTGAAATCCTAATTTTGTGATTAGATTTATGGTGATTTTTAATTCCCAAAATACTCAGGTATGAACCTTAATAGTAACCGAAAATAACTTTGGGAATAGCCAAATTGAAGTTCGCAATTCACCGATCTCAAATATGTACTTATCTTAAATACTTAGTTCTCATATTCCAAGTTATGATTTAATTTCTATAGGTTCTCATCCAATCTCTTCTAATTAAGTAATTACTTGCTCCCCAAGACAATTACTTGCCCCCAAAGTTATCCCAATCTTCTTCCATACACTAGGCTAATTGTCCCATGTGCTTTTCTTCCTTCCTCTCTATTCCAAACCGTGCTCCCTCTCTCTTTCCCATGGTTCAAGTGTTTTTCATTGGCTAGCCTCCTTTGTTGACTTTTCAATCTAAGCTATATGGGATAAATCATCTATTCTTTCCTCTCCCAAATTAAAAAAAAAAACGCCCCCCTCTCTTCTTAATTTAATTATCAATTTATATTTTATTTGTTTTCACATCTCAAGAAGAAAATCTCTCATTGGTTCAATTAATTTCACAAAGAATTATGATTAAGGGTTTATATAATTTCTACACTCTTTAATTAATAATTTTCGCCACTTTTATTAATTAAAGAGAGAATTAATTAATCCTTGATTACTATTGTTAATATAGTGTTTTAGGGGTTACTAGACTTAATTACCAAAATTGACAAGGTTTCTAATTTTATTTTGATGATTAATAACTTCTTGTGTGCTACTTTTAGCTTCTAACTATCATTTGATCCTAAATCATGACTTGAATCATTAACTAATTTACATGATAAAAAAATTAATAAAGTACCTCAATTATTGCAATTTCAATTGCCCAATAATTGTTACTAATTCCCTCTAATTGATTTTATCATCCTCTGATGATTTTAATTGCTGAAATAGTATAATATACTAAGTTATGATAATCTTAGGATATTTTATGATCCTCAATAAGATCTAGAAAATTGGATTTGGATTTATTAGAATCCAAAGAAAATTTCCCTAAAAATGATGATAAATTAGTTAAAAATTTAGAGACAACATATTCTCCTCCTAAATATTTAGTTGCCTCTTAGGATTGCTCACAATCTTCTCAGAGTGTTTTATAACCCTTAACTTCACTTAGAAATTTTTAACTCTTTATTTACTCTAATTTCATAAGAAATTACCCTTAGAAAATAGGAAAATTATTTCACTAGTTTTGAGACCACAAATTCACCTATTGTAATAGGTGTTATTTATCAAAATATAATTTTTACAAGTATTATGAAAATTGGGGTATTACATTTCCATACAACTTAGCTGAAATATAAATATAGTACACATGCTAAGCTTTAAAATGATCTAAAGAACACACAAAATGAACTTGTATAGTAGGAGTTATGATTTTATGAAGTTAGAAGGTTAAAAGTGAAAAACATCTATTTTTAGAAATGAACAGTCATTTTTCTGGCTTGATTTTGAAATGGTAAAAGTTTGATTGTTTCCATGAAATTCTGTTAGAATGTAGTAGACATCTTAAGATTTAAATGATTCAAAGAACACCTAAATTAAATGTGTATAAAGGGAGTTATGATTTTTTAATTGTTGACCCATGTGCATTGGAAAACATTAGATTCTAGAAATGAGTGATCATTTTCAAGCTCCTGTTTGTAATGGGAAAACTAAGTTTTTCCATTAACTTTGGTGTGTTAATAGTACACATAGTAAGCTTTAATTTGATCCAAAGAAAAAAAAAATTAAATGGAGATGTAAGATAGAGTTATAATTTTCTAAAGTTTAATAAAAAAATCTAGACAACTTTTGTGTTCCAGTTGTAGTGGTCATTTTCAAGTAACATTTTCATTAGGTAAATGGTGTCCATTTCCCATGAAAATTTCCAGATTTGTAGTAAACAATAAAGAGATTTATTTTAACAGGTAGTTTGTAATTTTTGGATTATGTACAAAAAGATATTAATTTTATAAACTGACCTAAGTTCTGAAGGTATAATCTAGATAGTAGTAGAAATTAATTAGTCTGGATATGACACAAATTTTTATGGCTATTGGTGGTGTTTTTTTTTTTTTTAAAAAAAAATAGACATGTTAAGGGGCACATGTCTTTGGGAAATACCTCATTTAACTTCATATAATTAATTATGAATTTTCAAAGTTAACTAAAAATTCTGATAGCTTTGGTATCCTTGCGAGTTTAAGAGATAAAGGTTATGGGATTGAGGCGATTCTCTTAAACGTTCATATTCCATGGTTCTATAATATGAATATGTACTTAAGGCTAGCTATGAGAAGATGGGAAGGTGCTTCAAGCAACCCTAGTGGTTGGAAGGAGAGGAAACCAAGGAAGGACATTAGTCTTTAAGGTAGTGGACTTACTCTACTTATATGTATTTGATATAATTGCTTATCTGTATATATATGATTACTATACTTGCTTATTATGTTTAATATACTTGAATGATTGAAGCTCTGTTTTTTATTATACTATGGCTTTGAGTATGTTGCATAAATCCTGAAGTATGTAGAAATATCATTATATTGGAATAAGCTTAGGCAAGACAAGCATTTCATACAGTAGTATTTATCTTGTATGTATTGTTTAGTATTCCTGTTATTGAGATTCCCCTGAATCTCACCCTCCATTATCAATCAATAGACAGGTAGCATTGAAGAAAAGTGCTACACAAGACTTCAAAGGGAAAGGTTGCTTGAAAACAAACTAATAGGGGAAACATTGAAGAATTGAAGGATGACTATGTTTAAACTTTCAATGTATATAAGGGGTATGTAACCCTGTATTAAGCACTCTTATTATGTAACAGCAAAAATTTGTATATCAGTATATTGAATTATTCTTGTTTTTCCCTACAATTGCGTATGATTATGGTAATAAATGCTAGTACCCTAGTAGGGGTGTATTAATACTCTAATGGAAGTTCAGATACCGAGGGGGTGTTACAACTTGCACCATGGTTTCTCTTAACAATGGATATTGCCATTAGGCTATCATAGCTCATCCACAATAAGTGTCAAATTTACACCAAAATACCACTCTGGTTATATTTATAACTCCCATTTGACCAAAAAATTTGGTCCTATTTATAAGTCATTTTTCAAGTAATAAATGAGATTGTGACAATTTTGCCCATATTAATTATATCAATTAAAATAGAGAGAGAAGAAAAAGTAGAAAGATACTCATTCATAAATGAGGGCAAAATTGAAAATTTACCTCATAATCATTGAGTTAACTATCTTTCCTTGGTATGTGTAATTTAGTTAAAAGAGACTTATAAATAGGACCAGAGTGGTAGTTATTAAGAAGTTTTTAACAACTTAGTCTCCAAGATTAGCCAATTCCAAAGTAATAAACTCTATCTCATAATATTTATTTTAGCTATGGTTGGATTTTCTCTCATTAAATTGAAATTCAGTTAACATCCGTGTATCTCAATACAACGGGGTATCACAAGGATTAAAAGCCATTAACGATTGTGAATTCTCAAAAATCTGTGCATACGCATATGGCCATATTGAGCCACAAAACCACTTCAAACAATGTTAGCATCATAATGAATTTTCACATATATATTCTTACACCAAGACAATTATATAGTCACAGTTTATGAAAATCACATTTATCTACTGTGACTAAATGAATAAATTTCCACACTACATAATGCTTGTTTCAATCAACATAGAAAATTGATAGATCACAAAGCTTGCTCTCAGCAACAAATAGAAATGTCTTTCTATAATTAGTTTTAAATCACAACTTGGCTTTATCAAATGAGGCTAGCTAGCAGCAATTCTACAAATTTTAAAAATTTACAGGCACCCCACACTTTCAAATATCTCAAATTATTTTCATATCTTACCAATAATAATTATAATTAAATTAGAATCTCATACCATATAATCCCCTCCCATTCAAATAAAATTAGAATTCGTGTGGAAAATGAAATCATTCTAAAAAGCGAATACAACCTATAGCGCAACAAGTATATATTCTGAAGCAAGAGTTCATAGCCTGGACTAAGTCAAAACTGAATATGACTCACCCTCAACGTGACAAAGTCATGGCAAATTTAATTAAGGCGCTTAATATTAAAAGACTCATAAACCCACGTAAGTAAAATATTCACCTATGTAGAACTGTAGATTAATGGGTATTGTCATAGCTGATGCACCTTGAGGAAATTACCGTTGACACATTAAAGTCTTTGAGATAAGCAAAGGAAATTTAAGGAACTATAACAAGGAGGTTACCCATTATTAAAATAAAGTTAAATTGTCCATTAATTAAATCCTCTAACGGAAATGGATCCACAAGGGTCACAGACATTTTAATAAGAGAAGTAAGAGATAAAATAATAATAATAATAATAACATCCATTTTGACGTTGCCCCTGTAGATTAAATCAAATATTTCACGCGTTACTGTAATCACAAAAAAGCCTCCAAATGCATACTGAAATCTATAAAACCAATTTCAGAGGAAACCATGGAATGAATTGGCAGCATATTGTACATGCCTATCAATATCCTTGTTTATTATACATGTGCGTACCTCGAGATGACCAGACTGCATGGTGGATATAACAATCTCGACAAAACCTGTTAATAATTACTACCATCGGCTTGAGTAACTCAGTACACACTCTCATCGTGTTGATGTCTAACACCAATACAGATCATTATACTAATTGGCCATGCCTAAATATCACTGCGTTAAAACTCATTTCTCATACAATTGCCACTAACGAAGGTCTTAAAAGCTAAGGCTGCGTCCATTATTAACAGAATGGTGCAAGCCACACGGGAGTAATGTAATGGGCCTAACTACTACAAACCCAATGGATACACTATCAGGACAACAAGAAGGGCCCATCAGGAGAAGCAAAAGGGCGAAGAGAAGATCTTGGAAGCTGAGGGAAATATGATATCAGTAGTTATAAATAAAGAGGGGTGTGAAGAATGTATTGGAAATCCTCTCTCTTATTCCTGTGATTCCCTTCTCCCTCTTAGATTTCTTTCTTCTGTTACGATACTCATGTCATCATCTTATTTCTGCAGCATTTCCTATCGTTTGTAATGCAGACCTTTATCTGATATATATAATATAACAGAAATGTTATCTTCTGTCATTAATATCCAGATTGCTTGTTCATTATAATTGTGATCATAACAAGTAACTTTGATTGGACATCTTATTCATTCCAGGACTGACAGGTGAGTTTCGCTAGAGAGGGTTGGCTGAAACTGGTAGATGTTTGAAGACTAGTAAATATTTCTTGGTGGCCCAAAATAAAAAGAGAAGGTCGAAGCAAGAAGACTGGTAGATGGCCATTATTTGATGATAATTTTTTGCAAAACAAATTTCAAGATTAATAATCAAATGGTTGTCATTCCTTCAATGCTTGAAAACAAATCACCAACGTTTATTCTTAGAGATATTGGTCCTACAATTATTACGTACATATATATTGTCCATCAACCGTTTCTTCCAAACTCTGCTTAATCACTCAAATATCTACCAGTTTTCTTGCTTCGGCCTTTTCTTGCTAACATGAATATTTACTAGTCTTTCTAACATTTCTAAAAGGAACCCTTTAATTGCATATAGCACTTCCCCTCAACCGAACGGTACAGTGTTCGTACAATCACAACTCGTGCAATCAACTTCACATGTTTTATCCGCCAGTTTAGCGTTCTAATTCCTAAGCTCAGCAATATTATTTTATTTAGATTTCTCAGTTAGTGTCTTAATCTTGTCCTTCAGTTCAGCTTCCTCGTCAACCATGGCCTACTCACATAGTCATACTCAACCATTCAAAATACATTTTGCAAATTTCAAATCATCTTTGTTATGATTAGCTTCATTAAATAATAATATTCTCTCTTGCCACTCAAGCAAGGCGTAGGGCAGAGCCATGTTCCAATTCTTTTACGCTAAATGGACTAAAACGCCTAAGAATAGGTAACCTAGCATTGAATCATAGAGTTGCAACATTAGACTTTAGTGATGCTCACCAAAACAATCAGCTATCATCAGCTCAAATTCAATAAACCCTTTTCTGCTTCAAATTCAATAAACCCTTTTGTGCTTTGTCTTAAAAGAGGAACCCTTAATCAAATGTTAAAAAAAATTCGAATCCCAGGAAGTATATTTGATATTTAGAAGAGACAAAAACCCTTTACACTCTATATCACGAAAAAGAGAACCCTTAATCAAATTTTTTGTTTAAAAAAAGAGAATCACTTTTTAGGGCATTTATATCTTTTTTTTTGAAGCCCGGCCTGAGAGCATCAGGGCGAAACCCGGCCCTCCAAGGCCCGAAAATTACTATTCTAAATTTTAACTATATATTTTTCGTCCGTTTTTTTTTTCAAAGAAATATGATTAGTTAAATACAACAATTAATGTTATAATTTATCAAATAAATATTATCAACATTAATATTCAAGCAACACAAATTATCCAACAAAAGAACACATTCATCATTTCATAATCAAAAGTAAACTACTGTCCACAGTCCACAAATAAAACACATAAAATATAAGAAGCATACCACTAATAACAGATGACCACACATTTTCCTCATCACTATCATTAATGTTAAAGATATTTGATTGTATTTCACTAACCACAGCAAACTCTGCTTCATGAGTAAAAATATCATGTATTTGAAGCGCCTAAAAAAATTATGCAAGGCCTAATGGACCGGCCCGTGGCCCTCCAGGGCCAATTTCGTTTATCTCCTCAAATTTTTAGACCCGGCCCTTGAAGGGTCAGGAAACAGGCTAGCTCTACGGGCTCAGCCTGATTTCCCAATTCTAGTGCTCTCAAATGAGAAGCAGATGGAGTAGACTTGTATGCCTCTTTACGTTCTTTCATCTCTCAAAAGTCATGGCTTTTGTCTTCCTTTTTTTAAAATTTGTGGGACCTAATTAATATTATATAATAAATTGCATATACATAGCTACCAGGTTTAACTTAGACTCCGGTCTAATCCACTAACCCTTAACCCAATACTCTGACTAGTTTTGTGACTAGTTTGGTTTTAATAACTTTGGTTTTAACAATGCCTTGAAACCGCTTTTATATCAAAATTTTCTTTAAGACTTTTTTGACATTTTCTTGGTCCTTAGGACCATAAAGGATTTTTCCATTTTTTTTACTCTTTTGAAATACAAAGAAGCAAATGTAAAATAAATTCAATGGTTAGTTTAGAAATTCCGATTGCAATAAATATAATGCAATTATTAAATTTAAAACATAAATACTCTAATAAACATTTGTATCTTCATCACACACACTAGAGCCGTTAAAACGGGCCAGGCCCATCGGGCGGCCCGTTTAAGCCCTAGCCCTTTAAGGGACGGGCTTGAAAAATGAATGAAATATTTGAAATTAGCCCTGAAGAGCCGGCCCTGACGGGCCTCGAGCTTAAACGGGCTAGCCCTGGAGGGCCTCGAGCCGGCCTTGCAGGCCCTTTTCACTGTAGTTTTTTCTTTTTTTCCTTTTTAAATTTATTAATTTATATATATATTGTATTTGCTATAGAGTTATTTATCCATTTAACTACAAATACATAATAACTATACTCTAATTTTATGATTTGATTTATTATTTGTTACAAATAAAGATTATGGATGTGTTCATGATGCGGGAGAAGAATTTCATGATATTCTTACTCATGAGGTAGATGCTACTACTCAAAGTGGAGAACAATCAAACTTCATTAAAATCGATGATAGTGATGAAGATGACGACAATAATAGTCATGACATTAATGTTGCTTAGTAATATGCTGTTTATGTTTTATGTAAGTTATTTGTGAACATAGTTTGCTTTTGATTATGAATTAGTGATTGTGTGTAATACTCTAAAATTTGACTTAGGGTAAATATCATAAATTGGTAGAATATACCTATTGAAAATAGGTGAATATAAGGTCTCAAACACCTTGTATTGAATTTACCTTATTATTAGGGCAATTTCTCCTAAGAATAAATAATTTGCAAATAGGTCCCTGAAATATTTATGGGTTATAAAATACCCTGAAAATATTATAAAGAGACAAATAAATATTTATTTGAAATAGGGAAGAATATTGTCCCTAATTTAGGTAATTTATTAAATTATTACCTTGGAAAAATTAAAGAAGAAAAATCAAAAAGTATTAGGGGACCATATTGGACTCCATGATTTTTAATATTTTGCATAATGCATAAATTATCAATTTCAGTAAAATAGTTGTGAGAAAATAATTAATCTTAATTAAGAAAATTGTCAACAATTAGTAAGTGATTAAATAAGTAATTAATTGCTGATTGTTTAAACATAAATAAAAGGGAATATCCAAAGTTAATTATATGAAACCCCTAATTTGATATTAATGACCAATGTGGGGTCAAGGTTGGCATAAAGAGTGTTGCTAATTAATTTAGCATAATTAAGAGGTATATTAAGTAAATTACAAATATCCTTAATAGAATAAGCTTGCACTAATTGAGATTAGTTGCACAATTCTTCAAGATGATTAGAGACAAATTAAAAGAGGGCTAATTATATTTAAAAATAATTAAGCCAAAGAGAATGAAATAATATCTTAAGTAATTAAGTCTAAATCTTCATATTATTGAGTTAGCTAATGGCAAAATATAATTAAGGAGCATGTAAACACTTGATTAACATGATAATTAAGAATTTCTAATTAGTATTGAAAAGTCAACAATGATATATAAGCCTTGATTATGTCATCAAGATGACATCACAAGAGCACATGTGTGTGTTGTGAGTGTGTGTGTGTGGTGGATGAAAGAGAAAAGATGAATCTAAGAAAAGGGGGGAGGTGGCAATTTTGTAAGAGGTGTAAGGGCAAGATTAAGACTTCTTTATTAAGTTTAAATCCAATGGTTAGAATGGAATTAAAGTTGCTAGAAAGTTAACCAAGGATTGACTATAAATAGAGAGCTCTCCTCTCTTCATTCTTCACACCAAACTCATACCAAAGATTGGAGAGTTTAAGAGGAGATTGAAGCAAGAAGGAGGAAGGAGTTCAAGAGTCTTCAAGAGGTAAGCTCTAGTTTTTAAGTTCTAGTTTTTAGTTTTTATAAGTTCTTAGTATAAATGTTGGTTTAATCTAGAAAATTAGAGAATAAATTCCTATACTTGTTTTTAGGCCTCATTGCATTGAAAAATGCCTGAAGAGGTAAAAACATGGTAGGAAATAATTTTTGGAAGTCCTTGGATTAAGATTGTGAAAGTTGTAGAATTTTCAGTTCTTAAATCTTAGACAGGCAGCAAAAAAGATGCTATGATTTTATGTAACAAATGAAGTTATAAAATCATGAAATTTTCCAGAAAGAAAGTAGACATGTAGGGCTTTCCAAATATATAAAATATGCAACATTTTGATCTTTGGTCAAGGAGATATGAATTTTTGAAGTTAAGCCATTTTTACTGGAATAAAATCTGGGCAACGTTGAGAAATGAAAAAAAATGGTAATGACTCATTAATTCTGGGTGAAAATGAATATTTTTCCTCAAAACTAGACATCCTAAGGGTTCCAGGGAATTTTACGGATCCTCATTTAGATTTTTGTAGAATTAGTTATGATTTTTCAAAGTTAGCAAAAGAATCTGCCCAGAAAACTCTGCACTACGTTTTTAAATAAATGTAAGGGCAAAGTTGTAAATAACAAATCCACCAAGGGTAGATGGGTAAATAGAGGTGGAAGTATATCTTAGGATATTATTCTAAGTGATATGGTGATATATTAGGATATCCAGGAGGTCCAAGGCCGGATCCAAAGGTCAGACGTTTGACAGTTACCCGGTGAAAGGTACGAACGTGTACTGTAACTCTAACTCTTATGCTGCTTGTATGCTCTATATGTGATGTGATGATTCATATAGTCGTGGACAAGACTGGGTCTTTGGTCATGCACCGTGATTAAGACTCTGTCTTAAGTCACTGTTTATACATTCAGCTATTATGTGAAAACGGGTTACAGTCTTGGTAATGCCGTATGGATGTTTTCCTAGCGCTGAGGACACGCTCCGGGGCGTGGCACTGGTTTATGTGCAAACTATGTGGACCTTACATGGGTTGTGTGCTATGTAGAGGTATTGTTGTGATGTGAACTATGACATGTGCTGTGTGCTATGTATAGTTATATACTGAATTGTAAATGAATATCTGTCATACATATACTATTATACTTGAGCATAAGGTTAACTGTTACCTGAGGTCCAATGGGCATTGGATCTCAGTCTTAATGAACAGTTCAGGAAAGAAACCGGGATAAAGAAGGTGCCGGTAGATGGAGCCGTGAGAAGGCACCGGTGGACAGAGCTGGGAAGGGTCACCGGTCAAAGCAAATGCCAGAAAAGCGTCCTCATAGTATTCATTCTGGCATGATTTAACAAGGTTATCCTAAACGGTTTGGTGCCGAAAGCAAGGCTAGTCTATGTGGGTCAGTCAATAAGTCGCCGTGAACTTAGTGAGACTCCCATGATAGACACCTACCTGGCCAAACTGTTTGATTAACTGAGTTAGGTTTATTGCCCTAAGTCTAGCTACAGCTTGGTTGAAGATTGTATGATTACCATGTAAGAATTGTAATTGTACAAAGCTCTGGATTGTATCACATAAATATTCCTTCGCGAAAATTTTTAATATACCAACTTATGTCGAGGCGTCATCATATGTCTGGGCATTTTATATCAGATACTCATTGTCCGAATATTAGCGCTGTAATACCCAGATAATTATATATCTGGAATATTACGTTGACAAATAAATACCTATTGAAAATAAGTGAATTTGTGGTCTCAAAACAAGTGAAATAATTACCTTATTTCTTAAAGGTAATTTCTCATGGAATTAGGAGAAAAAAGAGCTGACAATCCCTAAGTAGATTTGTGGGTTATAAGATACCCTGAAAATATTATGATAAATCCTGAATTAAAAATTAGAGAGTATGTTGTCTCTAATTTAGATAATTTATGGGATTATTTTCCTTGAGAAATAATAAGGCAAAAAATTAAATGTCATTTTGGGGGACATAAATTGCCCCATGGTTTTTAATATTTTGCATAATGCATAAATTACCAATGTCAGTAAAATTGTTGTGAGAAAATAATTAGTTTTAATTAAGAAAATTTTGAGAAATTATTAAAGTATTAATTAGGAAATTTTATAAGGTCTAAATCCATGAAATTGATTTTGGACCAATAAGGGAATTCATTGGGAAATAAATATATGATAAATGTAATTTATATGGGTAGGAAAAAAAAGATAATATATATATATATATATATATATATATATATATATATATATATATATATATATAGTGGCCGAAATTTTTTAGGCCAAAAAGAAAAAAAAATAATAAAATAAAATAAGAGATAAGATCTTGGAATATAATAATAATATAATTAGACATGTGATTTATAAACAATAGTATTTTAATAGTGAACAGGATAAATGAGAACGGATAGAAAATAATTCCGTTGTGAGAATCTGGGGATGAGTTAAGCAAAACCAGAGCATATTATTAGTCAGTGGATTTTTATCCAGAAGTTGGTACCGGCCGAAGTTATTTCTGTAATCGGACACGAATACCGATGATTTTCGGCAGATAACGGAATGTCCTTAATGAGAGAATAAGGTTAGGAAAACCCAGTATTCTTGAAGAGGAAGCAAAGACCTTCAGGGTACTGCTTCCGGAATTTTAAGATTTTACCAAATTTCGCGGTTTGGACACCGAACAGGGAACTTTATCAGATAAAGGCACATAAAGCAAGAGATGATGCAAGCATGACATCACTTTGATGACTCAAGATGATGTTAGCAAAGAGAGGTGTAAGGCCAAGATCAAGCCACCTCAAGAAAGTGCGATCTGATGGTCAGAATTCAATCAGACAAAGTTCAAGGAAATTACGAAAATGCCATTGAGATTTTCTATAAATAGCCAACCCTCTCATTTGCAAACCTCACACCAAGTTCTCTTGCAATTTTCGAAAATTTGGAGAGAAAGGAAGAAGGAGGAGTCCGGAGAAAATCCTAGCGAAGCTCTGAGTAAGTCTTCGGTCCCTAGTCTTTAGTTCGGTAGTTCTTTCGGTAGTTCTAGTAGAAATGCTAGAATAGTCTTTAATTTTTCAAGTTAGTTTAAATATCATGTTTTAGGAATAAATATGATATTTATTTTAGAAATATGTTAGAGGAAAGGTTATAGCAAAAATTTTGAGAGTTTAAAGTCAAAATAGCGAAGTGCTGGCGAAATTCCACTGGTTAGGGGATCAGGGGCAAAATGGTAATTTGTACCTAAAATGCCTGTTATGATATCAAATATTGATAAATGTGATATTATCATTATAGGATATCAGTAATCTTGTTTCGCGGTCATTTCGCCGTTTTCCGTCAAAAGTACAGTTTATCGTCAATGTACTAAACGCTCGTCAACGAAGGTACGTTCGCGTACTGTAACACTAACTCTGATATTTACAGTATGTGTATATGTGCTATGTGTGTTGTGTGCATGTTGTGGTGTGCTGTTTGAGTACATGTTGTTATTAAAGGATAGCTGTACATCTGCATACACTGGGAGTGATATATCTGTTTTCACTGGGAGTGATACTTTTCGCTGGGAGCAGTACATTTGCATTCACTAGGAGTGACATGTTTGGAAGTGAACCAATTGCTGTGATTTTATACGATATATGTAAATATGAGGTTAACCGTTATCTGGGGTCCGTATGCATGGGACCTCAGCTCTTTACATAGCATCAGGATCGGGAGAACCGGTGTCGGAGGAAAAGGGGAAGCAGCATGCTTAAAGACTCGGTGGAAGAATACCCGTCGTTGATCCGGCAAAGGCCTTCCTTTTGTTTTGTACATTACTTTTGAAAGACTCGGTTCTTATACCGCTATTGTTTCTAGCCAGACTTACGGCATTTTAAATATATATCAGTTACTCTTCCGCTCATATACTTTACTCTGATGATTTGAAATGATTTTTAATGAAAATAAAATTTATTCCGCTGTTAAAAATTGGGACGTTACAAGCGCACGCTATCCATTTCCGCAGTATTCTAAGCTGTAGCACCTCAAACTTTGTTGACTTTCCCAAAACTAAGTATCAACCGACACGATTTTCAAGCATGGAATTTGGGGTGTTACACTGTGCTTATTTATTGGATGATTTGTGTTGTAATTTACTAATTATATTTTTTAAAAAAAAAGTGGAGGAAATATAATTAAAATTTGGAATAGTAATTTTCGGGCCCTGTGGGCCGGCCCTGGTGTTCTCGGGCCGGGCTTCGAAAAACAGGTATTTTTTTTTACTCCAGGCCTTGGAGGATCGAGCCAACCCTGATTGACAGCTCTAACACACACACACACACACACACACATTATTGAATCTGTAATATTTTGATTTTCGCTTTACCAAAAACCCTGTATTTTGTGATTATTCAATAGAATATGAAGGTGAATATTTGTCTCAGGATTAATAATCTATTGATTATTTTTCAATCTAAATTTTCACTCTAAAAGTTACTGATAATTGTTGAATATGTAACCACATGGCTAAAAATGTGACATAGAAATTAAATAAAATAATGGTTATTTCCAACCTAAAGGAGTCAAGAAAGAGAATAGATGGCCCTTAGTCAAATTGATACATCTTGACAAAAAGTTCTTGGCAAATGAACTTGCACTAATAGAGATTAAAGGCTAACACTTTTAATTCCTTGTTAGGGCCATATTTTTGGCCTAAGACAAAGAGATATGAAACAATGAAAGTTATTAGTTTTCAAGGGGAATAAAGCACATAAGATTTAATGTATCTTGTGCAAGTAACATATGTCAAGCAATGGATTAATATCTAACTAATTTATATCCAAAGTGTGTATATGTCTTCAAGATAGGAATGACAATCAAGACCTTCTTGAGGGGCATTAATTTCGGCCAAGCAAGGGCCAAAAGAGGATGAAATAAATCTTGAGGAATAAGATACATGTGCATTTTGATAAGTCAATATATTAACCCTATATTGACACTTGTCATCAAGGGACACTTAATTAAGCTTTTGTTTGGAACATCAAAATGACTTCATAAACTTGCCCAATAAGTCATAAATTTTGGCCAGCGAGGGGAAGTAAATGAGAAGCAAAAAAATCCAAGATAAGATCACATAAATTTAAGCCAAAAGCTTCTAGAATTTTTTTGAGCCAATGGAGGGACCAAGACTATAGAGAGTTGACACATGGTAAAGCAATCCAAGAGTCCTGAAGAAGCCTCAAATTTCAACCAAGGGAAGGAGGAGGAGGAGATAATTAAAGAAAATAAAACTTGGAGACAAAGCAAGAAAAGGGATATTTTGCAAGGGCAAATTAGTTTTTTGACATGTGAGGCCCTCTTGGAACTTGTCTTCCAATTATAAATCACTTAGACATTCTTCTTTCATGTCACCCAAAATCAAACACTTGGCTGGATATAGAGAGTGAGAGAGGGCTGAAAATATAGAAGAGGAAGGAAGAGGGGAAAACTCTTGGAAGTTGTTCTTGCTTTTGGATGGTCCATCATTCTCAGTTAACATAGAAAATCATTTGCATTCTATTTCATTTCCTCTCTCATTTTTATAAAAACACAAAATTTGAGTGATTAGCTCGTGCAATATCAAATATCAATATTACACTTGGAGGATCCAACTTGCCCACTCGCCCTCTTTTTCTAGTTAGTAGCAATAAATAGAAGTAATAGCATAAAGAATACATCTCGGTTCAATAATACTCCTTTCGTTACTCTTTATTATAAGATAGGATTATTGAGTATGACAAGTTTTCTTTTACAAGATAGGTTTAAGGGATGCCTCAAAAGCTTTCTGTGCATCCCCATTTAACTTTACTTAATTACAAAAATTACTCATATAATTTTCCATTTTCCAAGTTAACTTTCTCTCCCCACCACGTATTATTTCTCCACCAAATATTCTCTCTCTTCTGTATAATGGTAGCATTGTTGGAAAGAAAAATTTCTTTTTTAACATAATTTTTGCAAAAATATTTTTACCAGCACATAACACATTTTAGTGCAATATTCCTTTTTACTCATGATTGTGTGTAACAATGTTTTGAATGTTGGACTAACCCGCAAGCCAAAAAGATCAAATAGGTAATGGCGCCAACAAAAAAAAAATGTTGATTAGCGATGAAATTAGATGATTCCATCATCAAATAAACTATCATGGAGGAATTGCTATGGCTGGATCTTCTCTTGTAATGGCACGGGGACATTTCTCTCTCTAGTACTGCTCCTTGTAGAATAGGACCGGGATGCTCAACCTCCTTCCCCTTGTCCTTATATCTCTCGAAAGCGATAACTCTGTAAATACTTGAGCTAAACTTTAATGATGTAATGAATCTTCCACAAGGCATGTGACAATTCAATTCGTGAAATTGGTTAACTTTTTAGTGGCCGTGTATGTATAAAGGCTACAACTTTATAGTGATTTACAAAAAAAAAAAAAAGGTTGCAAAATGTAGACATTTGTTGTTGTTTAACAAAAACCACTACATTGAGCTACAAATGACTAAACCCTACCTTGTCCAATGTGAAACTCTGTAACAGTTCTATATAACCGCTACAAATGTGCAAGATTATTTGTATTTTGTAGCAGTTTCTATGAGTAATCGCTACAAATGTGTAGAACTCTTTACATTCTAGAGCGGTTTCTACGTATAACTACTACAAAATTACAGACTCTTTGTATTTTATACACTACTAAAAAATAGTGAATTTGTGATGGAAAATTTTCCGTTGTAATACCTGGAAAAAAAAAACATTATTATTATAATAAAAAGAAAAATAATTATCATAATACCTATTTTAAATAGGTGAATATGGGGTTTCAAATCTTTTGTATTTTATTTATTTTTGTTTATAGGCAATTTTTCTTAGAATTTAGGAGTGTGAAAATTTATTTTAGCTTGTTGATACAAAAACCAATATTTTAGGGATTAAATTAGGACTCAACTCATTTATTCCTAATTTAACTTCATGAAGACAAAATCTTTCTATGTAAGAATAAATACATTATACAATTATATTAACCTATAATATTAAGATTATGGGAACCAATGAGAAAATGTCTTTCATACAAATATGAGAAACATTAAAAAAAAAATTATATTAATTAACCTAAGGAGGGGGGGGGCGAAATTTTAAAAAAAAAGGAAGAAGAAGAAATGATCACAAGTCAATACAAGAAATGTGAAGGAGAAGCTTGATTAACTTGGTGAGCAAGCTTTTTATTAATCAAATAAAATTAAATAAGAACCTATAGAGATTAAATCATAACTTGGAATCTTGAAACTAGATTTTCAAGATAAATACATATTTGAAATCAGGAAATTATGATCTTCAATTTAGCTATTTCCAAAGTTATTTTCGGTAACTTGTAAAATTCAAACATAAGCATTTTGGAAGATAAAAATCACCATAAATCTTGTCATAAAATTAGGATTTCAAAAGTGAAATTGGATTTTGAATCAAAGCACTAATTAACACTTAACCAAATTAAGTTTTGGGGATTAATTAAGTTGCTTAATGAGCAAGAAGAATGCTTGGTGACCAAGCAAGAAAAATCTAGAAGGGGGAGGGGGCCAAATTTTCGGCCAAGAGAGCATGAGAGGCCAAGATTATTCCTTTCCCACCAAGCAAAAATCCAATGGTTGAAGCAAAAGAAGAAATTACCAAACATGCCATCACAAATTAGTATAAATAGGGGGCTTGGTCTTCACAAATTTCTCACCAAATTCCCTAGCCAAAACCGAAATTTAGAGAGAGTAAGAGAGGAAGGAGCAGCTGGAGGAAAAGATTCAAGAAGTCTTCAAGAGGTATAAGAGTTTTTAGCTTTTAAGTTTAAGTTCTTAGTTTATAAGTAGAAATGCTAGAAAAGTTATTTTAATCTTCAATCTTCCATATACAGTTTTATTTTCATGTTTTTGAGGTTTCCATTGTCTTTATTTCGAAAATTTGATGAAAAAGAGGTTATATCAAAATTTTTGGAAGATTAGGATCAAAATAGCGAAGCTCTGGCGAAATCAGTAAAACCTGAGTAAGTAATAAAGATGCTAGTATTTTATGATGAAGATGATATTCTAAAATTCTGGGAACATTCATGATGAAAGTAGACATATAGGGCTTTCTAAATCTATAAAGAGTATGTCATTTGAAGCTCTGTGCAAAAAGATAAAAATCTTAGAAGTTAAGTTACATTTTCTGGGCGAAAATCTGGACAACAGTTTGAATTCTAGAAACTGGGATTTATCCATGAGTTCTGGATAAGTTCCAGTATTTTTCATTGAAAGTAGACATCTCAAGGATTCGGGGAAATTTTACGGATCCTCATTTCGATTTTTATGGAATTAGTTATGATTTTTCGAAGTTAGGCGAAATTCTGCCCAGAAATTCTGCACCAGCGTTTTTTTTCGAAAATTGTTAGGAAATACTTAACAATAAGTCCACAAAGGGTAAAAATGTCTAGTAGGGCCAAGGTGTCTTATAAAATGTTGTTTGAGAATTAATGGAGACCATATTACCCTTTTAGGATAGACTGTGCTCGCGTACCAACAACGAAACGTACCCAACAACTTGTTAAACTCAGGTACGGACGCGTATTGTAACATTAACGCTTATGCTTATGGTTTGATTATATATGATTGTTGTTTTCACATGATAATACCCTGTTTTGAAATTTGTAAATGAGAGTTGAATTGTATACGGGTTATAGTCTTGATAACACCGTTGAGTTTTCCTAGCGCTGAGGACACGATGGGCCGTCGTGGCACTGGTTATGTGCAGACTGGGATAACATACATATTGCAGTGGTTGTGTTATGTTATTGCCGTACATGTGGATATTTGTTTGAAACTGTGATTATGTTGTATATCTGTGATAACTGTCATATACTGTTTACATAAGCATGAGGTTAACCGTTACCTGAGGTTCAATGGGAATTGAACCTCAGCCTCTGCCATAGCCTCAGGATCCCGGGAAGTGATCGAGGACAAGGGTAAGAAGCCGGTATGAGGACCCTGCGGAGGCATCGTCTTTTGATACTTATTAGACTTGGATGACTGTATTAGTTAAACATTTAGTTAGATACACTACATACAATGTTATTCAGTTACTCTTTGTTTATGTAAAATATTTTCAACTCTCAGCTCCAGAAACGTTTATGAAAAATGGGATGTTACATCCATCGCAAAATTTGGGCTTTTTGCGACTGAAAAAAATTCCATCGCAAATTTTTTAAAATTTGTGACTGAAAAAAAATTATTTCGCAAAATTTTGACAAAATAATAATAAAAAAAGAATTTTTTGACGGAAAAAAATTTTGTCGCAAAAATTTGCGACTGAAAAAAAATTCCGTTGCAAAAAGGCGAAATTTTGCGACGGAATTTATTTCCATCGCAAAATTTTGTCCGAAAAATAATAATAATAAAAAAAGAATTTTGACACAGAAACAAATTCCGTCGCAAAATTTCGCCTTTTTGCAACAGATAAAAAATTTCATCACAAAATTTGTTAAATTTGCGACGGAATTTATTTCGCCTATTAAACTGCCAACCTCGCCCGATTCTTTCTCTCATTTTTCGTTCCTGCCTTTCATTTTTCAGTATTGCTTTCTTCTTCTTCTTCTTCTTCTTCTTCAATCACGTGGGATCTCAGTATTGCTTCTTCTTCTTCCCCAGGTTAGTGGCTTATTTTCATTGCTTTCGTTTTTCATTGCTTTCTTCTTCTTCTTCATGAGTTACAAGGTGACATATTCATCTATATTATTTGAATACTTGTGTGTATCTATGAATGATATTTTATGTTGGTTTATTTGAACGGTTTTTAATTTCATGAATTAACTAATTTTGATTTTAAAAAATGTTTTTCATGTGCAAAATGTAGCATTGGATTAGTGAATAAAAAAGTCATATGCATAGATTTTTCTTACCAAATAATTTTTTACTTCTGTCAAAATGTTTTGATAGAAGCTAATCTCGCAATTATTTTTATTCATCTATCAAATAATTTTATTTCTAACAATTATTATTATTCATCTAATAAATAATTTTATTTCTAATAATTATTATTCATCTAACAAATAAAAAAGACACACAAAATCCTATCGAAACATAAGCACATAAATTATACAACTTCTACGTAATTTTAATAATTTTAATTTTTTTTATGTTTATAAATATTTTTTATTATTTTTTTAAATTTTAATTTGTTTTAATTTTGCGACAGAATTGGTTTCCGTCGCAAATTTTGAAATTTGTGACGGAAAAAAAATTCCGTCACAAATTTCAAAATTTGCGACGGAAATTCAATTTTCCGTCGCAATTGCGAAGTCTTTTTTGCGACGGAAAATTGGAATTTTGCGATGGAATTTTTCCATCGCAAAAAATCAATTTTTTTGTAGTGGTTGTTTTCCATATAAACCGCTACAAATAAGCTGCCACAACTCTTGTGCCATAAGGCACCTAGCTGGCGCCGCATTTGTGGCAATTTGTGAAAAGAAACCGCTGTAAAGTAACAGCTACAAATTTGGCACCAACTTGGTGTTATATTTTGTAGTGGTTATTTTATGATAACCGCTATAAAGATCATTCTCTAACTAGCCTGTCACTTGGTGCAAGTCATATAGTTGCAAATTTGTAACAGTTTTGATATAAACCTTTACAAATTCTCATATTTATAGCGTTTTATTTTAACCACTACAAATTAATGGATTTGTTATAGTGATTAAACAAAACAAAAAGTAAAAGATGCATAGTATTATTTGAGCATGTTGTTATTGACAAATACAGTTGACAACTATATATATATATATATATATATATATATATATATATATAAAGCAAAGCTCAAACATACGACCATTTGAAATTCAAAGGAGGAAAAGAACAACAAGAAACAAAAAGGAAATCTAGCTCCTAAGCATGGACATGGAGCCTTATTAACAACAGTGAAAGATACTTTAGAGCCAACTTTATATATATATATATATATATATATATATAGTTCTTCTACACGTTGGTCTTCATTACTTGTTCATATATAAGGTTCCGTGAAATGAAAAATCAAATTATTGTAGAATTTTTTAGAGGTATACTATATAAGTTTAAGGCTTAAGGGATGTGAGTCCCCTCATGTTTCATATTAGTTTTCAAGTCGTGACAGCAGCTATACACAAATGTATACTCAATTAAGCCTCTATCCCCTTTCTTGATAAATCATCTCTAGAGTTATCACCTAAAAATGTTAAATCAAGGTGAGACAAAACTCTCATTGACCAACAATATTCCTTCTCATCAGGTATATAAGTAAGTGATAGTGAGGCCTCAATAACCAACAATGTTACATGGGTTTCATACATATCAATATACAATAATTTACTCTTTATTCTCCCTTATATCCATCCACACACCTTATATCCTCTAACTTAACCCCTCGGCTAATACTCACTTATGTAACTACGTCCCATTATGCCCTCTTGAAATAGCTCCCATCATCAACATTCACCCTCCCCTTTCATATTGATATTAATAAGATTTAAATAACAACATATATGGAATTAAATCCTTTAATTAATTTTTAGAATACATCCCAACCATTTTATAACAACATAACTCTTCCAAAAATCCATTCACCTCATAAAAGAGATTCTCTAAAATTTTCATTGAAAAAATTTATAATGCCCCCCCCCCCCAAAAAAAGAAAGAAAAAGCTGTTGAGCGTTGATTTTCTTCTCCGCAGGAAAGAAATCTATAGAAACCCTTGGGAATTCTCACTTTCATATACGAACAAGAGCCAGAACTACTTTCTTATATAATGGTGAATTTCAGTGCAGTGAGCAGAGGCGGACCCATGTATAGTCCCCCCTTGAATTTGAATGGTGTTAGGAATCAATATTATAATTAGGAATCAATGTTATAATTAGGAAATATACATTATGATATGTGTGTCAATGAATTATCTGGAATTTTGGTTCTCTGGTAAAGGGAACTTTACTCGTATTCATGAAGTGTGTAAAGGCTTCTATCGCTCTCAGCAGCAGGGTCGACCTTTAAAAGATTTCTACTTGGATTTTAAACAATTGTATGAAGAAATGAAGATACTCATGTCTCCACAGGCAGACCTCCAGACCTGTATCAAAAATCTTGAATTTCAAGCTATCTTTAGTTTTCTTGAAGCCCTTGATCCATCTTACGACACCATTCGTTCTCAGATTATGTCTAGTCAGGAGCTTCCGTCTCTTGAAGATGTGTTCTCACGGGTCCTTCATGCTGATAGTCTGATGCGTCCTTCAGTTGATCCAAATGCTAGTGCGTTGGCTGGGCGTGGTCCCTTTGATCACTGGAATCCTGGATCTAAACAAAACACACATGTTCCACCTTCGGGCAGTGTTACCTGCTATTATTGCAAGGAACCTGGGCATGTCAAGAAAAATTGTCGTAAATTGCAAAATAAACAACAGCGTGATCAGCAGCATGGCTTTGCTCATATTGCTCAGACACCTGAGCAGTCTGATTCTGGACTACCCTCTTCAGGGGCACTTGCCACAGGTACTTGGTCTTTTGGCCTTGCTACTTCTTCCCAGAAGTAGGTCATTGATTCTGGTGCCACCGACCACATGACAGGTAACCATAATTTATTTTCATCATATGCACCATATGCCAACCCATCCTCTATATTTGTTGCAAATGGCTCCCCGGTCCGAGTTCTTGGTTTCGGAACTGTTTCACCAACTAAATCCATTTCCCTTACCTCTGTCCTTAACGTTCCTGAACTCACATTTAATCTTTTATCTCCCAGTAAACTGACTCATCATTTGAACTATTTTATCTCACTATACCCTGACCATTGTTTAATTCAGGATCTTTCGACGAAGTAGATTATTGGTAGAGGCTATGAATCGGGTGGCCATTACATCCTTGATGATTAGGTGGCGCGGTCTGTTGCTTGTTCTGGTGGATCATCTCCCTTTGAAGTTCATTGTCGTCTAGGTCATGTGTCTCTGTCTTCCCTAAAACAGTTGTACCCTCAATTTTCGTCTTTATCTTCTTTGGATTGTGAGTCGTGTCAGTTTGCCAAACACCATCATGTTTATTTGGCACCTCGAGTCAATAAACGGGCTGCGTCCCCTTTTGAGTTAGTTCATTCTGATGTTTGGGGTCCTTGTTCAGTTTTGTCACAGACTGGTTATCGGTACTTTGTCACTTTTGTTGATGATTTTTCCCGAACTACTTGCTTTACTTTATGAAATAGCGTTCTGAATTGTTTGATCACTTTCGTAATTTCTGTGCTGAAAATCAAACACAGTTTAATACTCCTGTAAAAGTCCTTCGCAGTGACAATGCAAAAGAATATTTTTCCAACCCCTTCACTAATTATATGCATCATCATGGCATCCTTCACCAATCCTCATGTGTTGATACTCCTGCCCAAAATGGTGTTGCTGAAAGAAAGAACCGCCATCTCTTAGAAACTGCTCGTGCTCTCATGTTTCACTCTTGTGTCCCTAAATCATTTTGGGCTGATGCAGTCTCCACTGCTTGTTTTCTTATCAATCGCATGCCTTCAGCTATCCTTAAGGGTGCTATTCCATATTCCGTGCTGTTTCCCACTATTAGGTTGTTTCCTATTGATCCCAAAATTTTCGGCTGTGTCTGCTTTGTTCGGGATGTCTGTCCCGGTATTAGTAAACTTGACCCCAAGTCCTTGAAATGTGTCTTCCTTGGTTATTCTCGAGTTCAGAAAGGCTATCGGTGTTACTCTCCTGAACTCCGTCGTTATCTTGTGTCTACTGATATGACCTTCCATGAGTCTTCCTCTTTCTTCCCATCGTCATCCCTGTCCGAGTCTCCCTCTACCACTGATGAGTCTGATGATCTCCTTGTTTATCACGTCCCACTTCCACCAGTTCCGGCTGCTGATTCGGATCCTATCATCTCGCTGATGTTGATGCTGCTACTCCTGTGCCTTCACCAGTGCCTGCGTCGCCGACAGATTTTGTTCCTGAGCCTACACCACTCGATGCTGCCATTCCCATTCCTGAACCCCATTCCTGGTCTCAATTTCTGTATTAGGCTAAGTTCTCCTACAACACCAACTATCATTCTTCTTCCAATTACTCCCTATGCAAGGTTGTTTATGGTAAGGATCCTCCTACCTTGCTACATTTACTCTAGGTGATACTCGTATACATGATTTGAAAACTTTCTTTAAAGAAAGAGATGTTGTTTTGGACATTATCAAACACAATCTTGTTGTTGCTTTGACAAGCATGAAATCCCAGGCTGATTCCCACCTTCGGCCAGTCTCTTTTGAAGTAAATGACATGGTGTTCTTAAAAATTCAGCCTTAACGATAGCAATCTTTGACCAACCATAAGTTCCATAAACTGTCTCCTCGCTATTTTGTTCCATATCCAATCAAGCGTAAAGTGGGAGCTGTGGCATATAAACTTCAGCTACCACCTTAATCCCGGGTGCATCCAGTGTTTCATGTTTCCCTCCTTCGAGCTACTCGTAGTTATGACAATTCAGCCCCACTGCCACCTTTACCCTTTTCTACGGATTGGGAACTACTGCTAGAACCTGGAAAGGTCATCGATTCTAAACTTGTTGCTAATGATGCATCCACAGATGTCCACTTACTTATTCAGTGGAAGGATCGCCCCCCTGAAGAATCAAGTTGGTAACCCTATGACTTGATTACCCAATTTCCTCACTTTCGCCTTGAGGACAAGGCTTATTTTCAAGGGGAGGGTAATGATAGTTTACCAACAAATAAGCCAGACCGCCCCTTGCTGTTTTATTCAAGAAAGAGGAGAAGTTATGATTAGGTGGTAGTTATGTATTAGGAAGTTATGTTTGTATGTTTGAATAAGATTTATTAGGAAGTTATGTTTACGTGTATCTTATCCATTAAGAAGTTACTTTCAGTTGTTTAGGACAGTTATGTGTGTTTTTTTTTTATATATATTCCATCATTGTGTAAATAGAAGCTTTTATGCAGAAATATACATCATGTTATATTATCAAATTGGTCAAGAACTTAAGATCCTGGTTCTTGAATTGTTCTATTAGATCATAATTCTATAGGATCTATCACCTTTCTTCTTACCTCAGTAAATACTTTGGTTATGGCTGCCTCTGATCATTGTCCTATAGTTGTGTCCATAGAATTACCTCTAAAGAAGGCTAAGCTAAAGAGATTTGAATCCTTGTGGTACCAATTTAAAGATTGCTCTTGAATCATTGAACATTGTTGGGCCCAAGAGGTCCCAGGCTCTCTTAGCTATAATTTTCTCTGTAAACTGAGTCGTACCCTTAGCTCGCTTTTCAATTGGAGTAAATCTCATGTGGGAAATCTAGCAGCTAGAATTGAAGGAGTGGAAAAAAGACTGATGGATCTTCCTTTGAAAATTGATATGGGTTCCTCTTCGGGTGTTCCTTCTGTTAATTCTCGTTAACTCTATGAAGACTGGATTAGAATTTGCTTATGACTCTGAATCTAGCTACTGATCTCACAAGGCAAAAATGAAATGGAAGGTTGAAGGAGAAAGGAACACCAAGTTCTTTCCTGCTATGGTAAGTAGAAGGAAAACTCAGAATTTTATCAGAAGTCTTTGGAAAGAGGATGGGTCTTGGACTGATAATCAACAAGAATTGGCTTCCTTGGCTTTAAGTCATCTTAGTCAAGTTTTTCAAAGTCCAGACATTGTTAGTCTAGATCCAATCTTGGCAGAATTGATGAATCTACTAATGCCTTTGCTTAATGAATTTGAAGTTTAGAACCTTTTATAACATCCCTAATTTAGGAATTTGAAATTTGTAATATTAGATGAAAATTTAAATTGCAAAATTCGGTCTATAATAATTATAAAAAATTAATTATTTGGAATTAAGGCATGTGTTCCTTAAATTAATATAGGAAAATAATAAATTCAAATATGGAATACTTTAAGGCCTAAAAATTTGCAGAAATAATATTTTAGGTATTAGGAAAATCCTTATATGAAATTAGGAATTATTTCTAACATTTATCTAATATCTATTATTAAATAAAATAAAAGACATAATTGCAAAACAAAACCATATATAAAAACAACCCATCATTATTATTCCCCATAATTACAACCATCACGTGAGTAGCAGCATACATTAGCAATCAAGCACAAGCTAAATATCCAACCCACAACGTGCAGCCCAAGCCTCTACTGGATAAACCCATAAGCCCATTCCATCATTTATCATTATTTCCTCAACTCAATTCGCTGAAACACGACGGTAAATATATATCAACAAGTAACCCCCTAGCGCCATTTACGCAACAATATCAGTGATGCAAGATCCAAAAGTAGGGATAAATCAGCGACTCCATGCCTATCGTGTCAGCAAATCCAGATCACACATTCCCTCTCGAGCCCAGCGTTGGATACCCATTGGTTATTCCCTTCTCATACCGTTTGCTCCTCCTTGGTCAAGACCTTAAGTCCTTATATATATATATATATAAAGAGGAAAGAAAACTTGTGTCGCAAAGTAAACTAAACTCCGTTGCTCAAGAAGTTAATTCCTTCGGCTTATATCCATTCTTGACCTCCCACCACGGGAAGGTGTTTCATTCCTTTCTTTGGTTTGGAAGCGAGTCAGATGTTTGTGTGTGTGTGTGTAAACGCTCACCCATGCAAATATGTATGTATATATTAAACACTACTGTATGTATTAATGCTGCAAAAGAAGAAAAATAAAATAAAATAAAATAAAACGTTGCTATATGCAAATATAAGTGCTGCTGTATATATTTACACATTCAATGCTTGCTGATATATATAAATGTTGGAAAAAGAAAGAAAGAAAAGAAAGCATGGTTGTACATACATACATACATACATGTATGTATGTATGTATGTAATCGTAACTGAGTTTTTTTAGCATCTCCGTTTTGATTTTGGTATAGTGTTAATAATTTAAATCATATATATATATATATATATATTAAGAGAACCAATATATTTAAATGTGAATACAGGGAATATACTAAGATATTTTAGGTATATATTACCTATATATTTGTCTATATATATATAAATTATATATGAATAGAAATCTTAACTACACACACATATACATATATATATAATATTTCTCCTAAAATTAGCTATATATAAATAAATATCGCATTAAATTTTATTTTATATGGTTGTTAGTACTGATTAATTCAAATTACAATTTATATATACACTCACAAAATTCATTCTATGTGGTGTTTATATTTATTAAGCTATTGATTTAATATGTAGATATCGTGTTTAATATTGAAATAGAGTCAGAGAGTTTAAATTAATTTTAGAGTAATAATAATAATAAAATACATATTATTATTATTATTATTATTATTATTATTATTATTATTAAAAAGGAATAAATAATGTTATTGTGAGAAAAAGGAATAAATAATATTATTATTAGAAAACAAAAAAAGAATAAATAATGCTATTATTGGAAAAAGGAATCATTAACATTAGTATTAGAAAAGGAAACTACTAATAATTAGAAAGGAGAGCTATTGATAAATAACAGAAAAGGAAATTAACAATTATAATGGTTTTACATTAACGCTTTGGAGAAGTTTGAGTTTCTAGCACCGGGGATTGTATTTACTTGTGAAGTTGAGGTTGGTAACTTAATCTCCTATTCCTTGCATTTTTACATACACCTGGTATAATCATGTATTGTGGATTCATAGCCGGGTTCGTCTGCACGAGTCTATGCGTTTTATTTAGCTAAGCTGTAGATTATTGATTTATATAATAATGTTGCATGCTTATTTTCCTAACATTGAGGATTTGTGTTTAGGACACATAGTACTTGAGTGTGCTTTCACCATTGATGATGCATGTGATGTGTGTTATTATAGTCGGGTGGCGGTTGTATGCTGAATGTTTCCTTTTATTATGCAATATATGGAATATTTGTCATGTACGATTTACGCTTTGGATATGAGATTAACCGTTACCTTTAGATTCAATCGATCATTGAATCCCAGTTACACCTAAAGATTCAGAAAAATGTTTGGGATTGGAAAGGAAGGCTATGCAGCTGGAGTAGCTAATGAAGACCCTGAAGGAGGTGATTTATTTTGAAGAATTTATATCTGATATTTTTGGATTGTAATTATTGACTATCCAACTGATAGTGAATCCAGTATTTAAATTGTATCACACAAATATTCTTTCGAGAATTTTAAATTAACCAGCATATGTCTAGGCATATGATATCAGTCACTTATCGTCCAAACGTTAGGCACGCTCTCTATTGTGACTCACTTTGATCTATTAGCCCCATTACTATGATAAATACAAGTGAATTAGTTTAATAAGAGACTTAGGGTCATAATTGGACATCATAATGTACTTAGGAAATAGGGCATAACACCTTATGCTGCCTATTTCTGAAGAAGAAATCAAGTTTGCAACTTTTAGTCTTCCTAAAAACCATTATCCTGGACCTGATGGTTTCCATGCTCGTTTTATATGAGGATCTGGATGCTTATCAAAGATGATTTAATGTAGGTTCTACGCTCTTTCTAGCACTTAGAGCACATCTTCAAATCCTTTGATAAAACATCAATTATCTTGATTCCAAAGTGTGAACGCCCTCAAAATTGTAAAGATCTCAGCTCATCAGTTTATCAAATGTTATATACAAGATCATATCCAAGGTTCTTTGTAATATACTAAAAGGCCCTTTACAAAGTTCTCTGTAATATACTAAAAGGCCCTCTACAAAAATTTATTACCCCAAATTAGAGCGATTTTCTTAAAGGAAAACTTATCTCAGTTAACATCTTGCTTGCTTCAGATGTTATGAGTCAAATTCACTTTGCTCGAAAAGGTAGGAAAAGGTTAGCAGCGTTAATGTTAGATTTCTCCAAACCTTTTGATAGGTTGTCTTGGAGTTTCTTATTAGCAATTCTTAGAAGGATGGGTTTTCCTCAGAAATCGATTAACATTATACATCAATGTCTCTCTATGGTTCATTACCAGCTACTGTTTAATAGTCAAGTCTCTGAGGTTTTCATTCCTATGAGGGGATTTGGAAAGGGAGATCCCTTGTCTTCATATGTATTTATTTTGGCATCCAATGTTCTCTCATGCTTAATTTCCCAAAAGGAGCGCTAGAACTTGAGGAATGACATTAATATTAATAATAGGGCTACTCTTATTTCTCTCTTACTGTATATAACACCCTTATTTCCTAAGTCCATTATGATGTTCAATTATGACCTTAAGTCTCTTATTAAACAAATTCGCATGTATTTATCAAAGTGATGGCATTAACAAATCAGAGTGAGTCACAATAGAGAGCGTGTATAACATTTGGACGATGAGTGATTGATAACATATGCCCAGACATATGCTAGTTAATTTTGATTTCTGGAGAAATATTTGCATGATACAATTTAAATACTTCGAATAGTTAGGGTTAATCCCGTTGGAGGATAATAGTTATATAGTTATCCCAAATTTACTATTAGTCAGATAGTTAGTAATTACAATCCAAAAATATCGGAGTATTAAAGTCCACTAAATTAAATCCCCTTCTTCGGGAACTTCTTCAATCCCAATTGTATCGCCTTATTTCTCGATCTAGAACATCCTCCTGAATCTTTTGGCATCACTAAGATTTAGTGATTAGATGAATCCCAAGGTAACGATTAATCTCATATCCAAGGCGTAAATCATACATAACAAATATTTCATATATTACAAAACAAAAGAAAGAATTCAGCAAACATGTCGTTACTTGACTCTAAAACTGAACTACTTGGGGCCACTGCTCGCCTAACAGCTTTGGCAGCTCAACCTAATACCATCGCTTCTTGTACCTCTCCTATATATAAAGCCGCTCCACCAGGCACTCACTGCTCATTACATTCTTTCTTGTAGATTGGTAAGATGAACGAGAGCCTATGGCTTCTCAATAAGGCCTAAGACCAATTCCATTCGTAGACGTCAATGCCTCAGTACACAACACATACATCGTTAATGGTAAAAGCATGCACAAGTGCTATGTGTCTCAGACACAAATCCTCAACGCTAGGAAAATAAGCATGCAAAATTATTATATAAATCAATAATCCACAGCTTAGCTAAATAAAATGCATAGACTCGAGCATGCAAACTCGGCCATGAATCCACAATACTTATTTAATATCCTAGCTTTTTGGATCTTGAAGTCGGTAGAATTATTTTGGACTTTGGGCCTTATTATTATTCAGTTGCTCAAAGCCCAATTAAGTTAATCTGGCCCATTGTCAAACAATTCATATTTTATTAATATTGGAAGCTTAATCATGCAAAACTGATTGGAAATCCTACCCCCATATTGTGTCAGCATACTTTTCTCTCTCTACAAGCGCAAGAGCAGCTGCTCCACCTACTCTTAATTTCCTTCCAATCAAACAAGTTTAATATAAAAGGTGGTGCTTGGAAGTTTAGCCATTCTGCTACAAACAAGAGTTGAGTTTAAAGAGAGAAAGAGAGTAGAAAACAATGTAATACCTGGGAAAAAATATTTATCTTAAATATTATATTAAATAGGTGACTATGAGGTCTCAAATTTTAGTGTTGTATTTATTTACATTTATAGGCAATTTTTCCATAGAATTCAAGAGTCTAAAAAATTAATTTAGCATGTTAACATATAAAACAATATTTTAGGGATTAAATTAGGATTTAACTCATTATCCCTAATTTAATTCTATGTGATGAAAATGTCTCCAATTAAGAGTAAATAAATTATACAATTATATTAACCCTAAATCCTAAAGTCTAAATGGACCAAAGAGGGAATTGTCTTCTTGAGCATGTGAGAACAATAAAGGCATCATTGCATAATTAGAATTAGGGGAGGGGGGCGAAAATTTTCAAGGGGAAATGGAAGAAAAGTTAAGTCAATTAAGAAGTGTGTGAAAGAAGATGAGTTTGTCTTAGGGACCAAGTCTTGACAAAATTGGACAAAATTAAATGAAAATCTATAGAAATTAAATCATATCTTGAAATATTGAAGCTAAGTATTTAAGCTAAGTACATATTTGAGATCAGTGATTTATGGGCTTCAACTTGGCTATTCCCAAAGTTATTTTCGGTTACTTCTAAGATTTATACCCAAGTGTTTCGGGAATTAAAAATCACCATAAACCTAGTCATAAAATTAGGATCGCAAAAGTGAAATTGGATTTTTAATTTAAAACACCAACTTACACTTAACTAAATTAGGATTTGGGATTAATTGGGTTAACTTAATGAAAAAGGAGTTTTCCTTGGGGACAAAGCAAATAATTTCTAGAAGGAAAGGGGGGGGGGACGGCCAAGGGGGAAGAGGTGGAAGGCTTGGATCATTCCCTTCTCTCCAAGCAAAGATCAATGGCTAATTGCAAGAGAAGAAATTACAAGAAATGCCATGACCTTTGGCTATAAATAGGAGGCTTAGCAACACATTCTCTTCACAAAATCCTCTAGCCTTGACCGAAATATAGAGAGGAAGGAAGAGAGTGAGGAGCTGCAGGAATAGGAGGCAAGTAGTCTTCAAGAGGTAAGGGGGTTTTAAGCTTTTGAGTTTAAGTTCTTAGGTTATGAAGTAGAAATGCTAGAAATGTTATTTTGATCATAAAACTTCCAATTCCAGTTTTATTTTCATGTTTTTATGGTTTCCAATAGCTTTATTTTGAAAAAATGATGAAGAAAGAGTATGGCAAAAATTTCCGGAAGATTATGATCAAAATAGCGAAGCTCTGGCAAAATTTCAGCAATTAGGAACTTCTGGAGTCAGTAGTAAAAATGCTAGTATTGTATGATGAAGATGATGTTCTAAAATTCTGGGAAAATTCATGATGAAAGTAGACATATAGGGCTTTCTAAATTTATAAAGAGTGTGTCATTTGAAGCTCTGGGCAAAAAGATAAAAATCCCAAAAGTTAAGCTACATTTTCTGGGCGAAATTCTGGGCAGCGGTTTGAAATCTGGAAACTGGGAATTATCCATGAGTTCTGGGTAAGTTCCAGTATTTTTCGTTGAAAGTAAAGATCTCAAGGACTCCGGGAAATTTTACGGATCCTCATTTCGATTTTTCTAGAATTAGTTATGATTTTTCAAAGTTTGGCGAAATTCTGCCCAGAAATTCTGCACCAGCGTTTTTTCCGAAAATTGTGAGGAAATAATTGAAAATAAGTCCACTAAGGGTAAAACTGTCATTTGTGGCCAAGGTGTCTCATGAAATGTTGTTTACGAATTAATTGAGACGATATTACCCTTATAGGATATGAGAGATCGTTTTCTGATTAACAGAACGTACCAAAACTCAGGTACGGACGCGTATTGTAACCTTAACTCTTATGCTTATGGGGTTATATATGATAGTTGTATTCACATGTTGAAACTCTGTTTTGAAAGTTGCCCATGATATATTGTATACAGGTTATAGTCTTAATAACACCGTTGAGTTTTTCTAGCGCTGAGGACACGATAGGCCATTGTGGCACTGGTTATGTGCAGACTGGGGTAACATACATATTGCAGTGGTTGTGTTATGTTACTTGCTGTTATGATTTTGAATGTTATAATTATGAATTTACTATTGTGATACCTGTCACATACTGTTTACATAAGCATAAGGTTAACCGTTACCTGAGGTTCAATGGGTATTGAACCTTAGCCCCTGCCATAGTTTCAGGATCCTAGGGAGTCAGGAACGAGGACAAGGGTAAGAAGTTGGCGTGAAGACCTTGTGGAGGCATTATTTTTTTTTGGATACTTATGTTAGGAGTATTAGACATGGATGACTGTATTAGTAAATGTTCAGTTAGATACATTACATACAATGTTATTCAATTGCTCTTTGTTTATGAAAAATATTTTCAACTCTCTCAGCTTTGTAAGGAAACGTTTATGAAAACGGGATGTTATAAACAAGGCAGTGTTTGTTGTAATTCAGCTTTGCATACTTATTCTATGCTTGCATAAAAGGTCAAAGGATAAAGGGGTATGATTACAGTAAGGAATTCATCAGACAAAAGGTGACTATCAATTCTCTCTTCTTTCCAGTTTTATATGTATTTGGAGAAAGAACTTTAGGAAGGAGGACTGTAGAAGGAAAACGCAGAAAGTTATGCTAGGAAGAACTATAAGAACTGAACTATGAGGTCTCTTTTGTTGGATAAATCATAAATCTAGGGGGCGCTAGATAGAAGAAGAGATGGATGTGCATTCCGAGATGCATAATAAGAGGTAGGAAACTCGGATAGGATAATTATTAAGGTGTAGGAAACTAAGAGGAACAATTCCCAACACCATTGCCTTAACCCGACCATGCTACTCCTTGACAAACAATGCGCACACAACTACACCGCCTGAGCTCTATCTCGACAATCATTTCACATAAACCCCATCCCAACAACATACAACCACAGCGTACAACTATACTGGTACCATACAACTACAACCTACTATACAACTACGACAACATACAACACAATTATGAACCCGGTAACTACACCACCACTACAAAATAAAATAACGAAGCCGACAACTACACCACAACTGCAACATACAACTATGACATACAACTGCAACTCGACAATGACAACAACACACAAACCTTACCTCAGCACAATATAACTCGTCACCTCGACACACGTACTAGCATAACCTGATACTCTCTGGGAAGAGAGCATAAGAGAGATGTTAAGGGTTTTTGATGTCACAAGTGACTAATAGTAATGATACCGTTTATAGGTATTCTGAGATAAGTCTGTTGATCCTGGCACTTCCGAGAACGATTCAAGGACTCAAGAATGAGGCGGGTAACTGTTCTTGTATGATTAGCCATGTCTACTAGATAATTGCATGTATGTATCCTAGCTATGGATTGGGGTTGCGTGTCCCATAGAGCTGCGTAATCTACAAACAGGGTTGCGGTCTTTGGTCGTTAACTGTGTTTACAGTGTGACTTACTTTATTGCTAATTAACCTATGCTTAACATGTACTATGCGGTCATTAATACTTCATGTTTGCATATAAGATTGACTTTTACCCTTGGGGTCCCTTCATTGGAACTCCAGATTCTATGAAAGAAATAGGTAGTAGGATGGGATCACGAAGCAAGACACAGCTGTGAAGAGAAGCGGCTTTGCATTTATTATTTTGAAGTCGGACTATATCATAACTCGGATTGTATTAGGAGTCTAACAATTGCTAACACCACATAAAATAAACTTTGAATATATAAATAGCAATTTGAATTTAATAAATACTAACACCATATAAAATAAACCTTAATGGGATACATATATTTATATATAGCTAAATATCAGGATAATTATTATTTATACATATAGAATTCGAAATTTTGATTTTAATAATTACTAAAACCACGTAAAATATGCCTTATATATATTTCTTAGAAAATGTGTGTGCGCGCGCATGTGGGCGCGTGTGTGTGTATACATGGCAGCGAGTAACGCGCACACACACACACAGAGTTAAGTTTTTCTTCTTCTTTTCCAAATCAGCAATAGGCAGTAAGTTAATATATGGCAACAGTTCTCCTTCTGTACATGATAGTGTTGATATATATACATATATATCCTTGCATGACAGCCATTTCTTCCTTCTGTATATGCAATAAGTTAACACATAGTAAGTTTTCCTCTCTTTCATTCCATGTGTGGCAACTTTTTGTGTGTGTGTGTGTGTGACGGTCAAATAGAAATAAAATGCAAAAGATTCAAAGACATAATCAACGCAATACAACCATGTTTTTTGTTTTCAGTTTCAGCGAAGCAAGGTGACTATTTACTATGGTTGAGACTCTAACTAACGATAGGAAAGTGACGAAAATTAGTGGAAAAAGGGACCCGAAGACTCACGTCTATGTTTAGGCTTAAACGACGTGATTCCGCTGCTCACTTCCTTCCTTGTTTCTGGCAGCCAGAAGTAGAGCAAGATTGGTTTTCATTTGTGACTCTCTCTCTCTCTCTCACAGTCACGCCTCAGCTCATGTTTAAGACAACGAGAACAAATAAAGCCAAAGAGTAGTGATTAAATAAAGAACTAAGGGTCTAGTTTGAGGAGGAAGCTAACAGTTTGAGAAGCGAAGAACCAATGAGTAAATGACGCTGCGCTCGAGAGGGAAGGGAAGAGTCTAAAGGAAGTATGGTTTTTTTGCTGGTCTTCCGCTGCTATCACTACTTCTCTTTCTATAAAAGGTATTGGCTGATGATTCGTTGCTTTTCTACGTTTACTGATGGTGTGATCTGGTATTTGTTTTGATGTTATCTTTGCTTCTGTGTTTTGATGAGGGATGGGAATTGAACTTAGTTTTGTTGGGCTATAGGCTAAAAATGTTTTCATTGTTTATGGGGAGTATTAAATGTTGATAGGTATATATATTTGCTACTATTATCTTTCTCGGTCTAATTTGTGTCTTCATGAAGCAATGAAAGAGTATGGGCTCTGTTTATCTGGGGAATAATGGTTTGATGGTATATTGCTTATATGGGCCGTGAGTGGTTCTGCATGTATCGGCTGTAATCTTTTTTTTTTTAAAAAAAAAAAATTATGGTGTAGTTTACGTGTTGGCTAAAGGGTCATGGGTTGCTGCATGTGTTGCATGAGAGGGAATAATATATGGACTTATGGGTTGTGTTGTGGCCCCATATTAACACCTACTTGATCCTATTTAAAACCCTCATTTGCAATTAGATCATTTGCTCAACTATTTGCAAATATTAGATAATTCAAACAAATTAGGCCGTAACCTTCCAATGGTTAATACTATAATTATTTAGGCCAAAGCTCACTATTTAATTTCCAACTAATATTACAATCTTCAAATCCCAAAATTTAGGATGTTACATTTTCTCCCCACGTTAATTTAAATTTTGTCCTCAAAATTTGTTATACATTTTGTTTACCCCGAGCCATAAACTCTGGATACTTCGTCTTCATGACTTCCTCCATTTCCCAGGTTGCCTCCCGAGGAGTTAGTCCCTTCCAAACCACTTTCACGAATGAAATACTTTTGTGTCTGAGCTGCTTCTCCTGATGATCAATAATTCGTATAGACTCCACTACACAAGTGTAATCCTCACTAACATCCGCATCTTCATATTCAATAATATGCTTAGGTCTAGTTGGTACTTCTTTAACTAAGAAACATGAAATACATTATGGAGTCTACTCAGGTTTGAGGGTAAAGCTATTTGATAGGCTATTGGTCTCCATTTTGCAAAAATCTCAAACTGACAATGTAACGAGGACTTAGTTTTTGCCTCTTAAGTGGTCTACCATTACCCTTTATCGTAGATATCTTCAAAAAGACGTGATCTCTAAATTTCAAATTCTAGAGGTCTCATTCTTTTATTAACATAACTTTTCTGTTTGCTTTATGCTATTAGGAGTCTCCTCATGTTTAATTCGATTTGTTCGGAAGTTTGGTCAACTATATCCATGCCGAACAATCTTCTTTCAAACAATTTTGTACAACATAAAGGTGACTGGCACTTCTGGCCATACAACCTTTCAAATGGGGCCATTTTTGTACTTGCATTGTAATTATTGTTGTATGTGAATTCAGTCAATGGAAGATATCGATCCCAATTCCCTTTGAAATCCAATACACACACTCTCAGCATATCTTCTAGTGTTTGTATGGTTCTTTCATATTGACCATCAGTCTGAGGATGATAAGCTATACTAAATTTTAGTTTCATCCCTAGAGTTTCATGCAATGCTTGCAAAATCAGGATGTGAATCACGGATCCCTGTATGAGACAATGCTCTTTGGTATATCATAAAGTTTCACGATCTCCTTTGTATAAATCTCTGCCAATTGTTCCAAAGAATAGCTGACACTCATGGGGATAAAATGTGTGGACTTAGTGAGTCGATCCACAATCACCTAGATCGCATCATGATTCCCGATCTTATGTAGTCCCACCACCAGATCCATAGTAACACTTTCCCACTTCCATTCTAGGATCTCTAGCCCTTGAAGAAGACTAGCAAGTCACTGATGTTCAATCTTTACTTTTTGGCTAGTCAAGCATTTGGCCACGTATTGAATTACATCTTTCTTCAAACCAAACCACCAAAGTTCATATTTCAAATTCTGGCACATTTTAACCATCCTTGGATGTAAAGTATATTTACTTTTATAAGATTCATCCAATGTCTTCTTTCGTGCTCCAGCTTTCAGTCGTATATAAATTCATTTCTTATACCTAACCAATCCACTAGGTGAAAGGTTATGATCATGAATCTCGCCCGAGAGATCATCCTTCGTATTGTATTGGCCCGTTCATCTTGCTTCTGAACTTCCTCAATGTCATCTCTCAGGTCATATTCTCCTTGACTAACAAGAAGACTCACAAGAAAAGCTTCGTTAGGCGTATTTAGACTAGAAAGAATTTGGTTTTGATAGTTTTAAGTCTTTGAAATCATCTAATAGGTTTTGCTTTTGAATTATCATAAATGCCACTTGCGCCACCTTTTTGCTTAAAGCGCCCGCGACAACGTTTACTTTACCCAAATGATATCAATATAAAACACTAAACCTCTAAGTGACTTAATCATTGGTCCACATGGCTAACCTCCATGGCAATATCTCCCTCTTCGATTGGCCATTACTTGCAACTTCACACATATGGATCCCTGTGTAAATAAATATTTTTTAAACATCAATATAAACTACTAAAACCATCAGCTATTGGTCCATGTATATTATCATCATTGGTCAATAAATGGCATCGTAATTAGATAGCATGAAATATGTGGTCCAATGTGTTTGGTTACTTATAGCAATTAATATGCTAAAGATGAAGGTCTTAGGCATTTATTTGATTGGGTAATGGTGAAAAACCTCAGCCGTTCAGTTTCTTGCGTCTTCATTTATATCATAAAATAAAGTCAACGTAAAAATATATCTCATTAGGTAAAAAATTCAAAGGCCTACGTATATGGGGAGTTCCAATGAAACTAGCCTAGCCTATTCCCCATGCAACATTATTTTTTCCCATGTATTATTGGTGGTCATTAATACAATTCTCTATGCAGTATTGGTGGAGTCGAAGAGAAAGGTCAGCGTAAGGAATAATGTCATTGGGTAATACTCTCCTCTTCCACTGAACTATTTATTATATGGGGTGTTCTTATGAGATAGTTCTATTTCCTATGCAGTATTGTTGTTTCCTAACAGTTCATATTGAATTAATGGACTTGAGTGGAAGATCTCTTCAGTCACCGTCATTAATGAAGCATAATGAACTTTTCTTCTTTCTGTCGATTAATGCAAGATAGACGCTACTATTTATACCCTATTTATCAAGTTTACGAGATTCAGTTGAAAAACTCCATAGCATATCAACGTAAACTATTTCTTCAAGGAACACCAGCTTTTTGGGTGTTGATAAGCTACTTGACAAGGATGATGTTTTTGTTGCATTGCTGTGGGTGAAGATGAAAAGATTTAGTGGTTAGTCATCTTTTATCTTTTTTGTATGTGTACATATTATATTATGATTTTGATTTGGAAACATCGTTGTCATTGTCATGTACATTGTAGGTGGGGAGATCCTTTTTCTTAGCCATCATGATTTCTTAGAAGCTATTTTCAATTACGATCACCATGTTGTAGCTGATTTCCATGTTAGACTACACAAACGTGTGCTCTTGAGCTGAATGAAGACGATGACTCTACATATACTTTGCATCATGGAACTTACACACAAGTAAAAGCCAGATATCATAAATTTTTAGTTTTTTCTTTTTTATTTTCAGTTTTTGGAGGGGTTTTTTTATTTTTATTTTTTATGGATGGTTACATGTTCAGTGTGCATTTACCTTCCATATGTGGCTTTGACTTTTTTTAAATCATATATTATTGTAGTTGACGTTGACGCTATGACAATGAGTTAAAAATTAAAAAAAAAAAAATCTACAAAGTAACGCAGTTATAATTGGATCATCTTATGTCAAGTGTTGAGTATTTTTACATTATTCATTCCACTGTAAATCTCCAGTCTCTTCATTTTCTGTTTTTGATTTGAAAATAAGTATATACCGTAATCTACAAGAAAAATATTATTATTTCCTCACAACGATCATGTCGATTCACTTCTCTGTAAAATGTTATTAATGTTAATTATTAATTATTCATGCACTTGGTGAGAAGAAAACGTCTCCTCGATTCAGGCGCTGTTTCGCCAGTCGCTCAACCATTTAATCCTTTTTCATCTTCCTATTAAATAGACTGGGTGCACGTTTTTTATTTATCTTGATTCTTCTTCCATATGATATTTCTCTGCAACTTTTAGTATTTTCTTATGGCAATCAACATGAAGAACAGTATGCAAGATTTATCTTCTGGAACTTCCGAAGTGATTCAAGGTTTATCGTATTATACATTGATATGTTGAACATCGAAGTAGGAGTCACAAGCGGCCGTTACTTAAGGTAATTTGTAAAGTATAACTGTTTTTACTTAGTTTAAGTTTAGATTCATGTCCATATCAATCTTTTCAAGTCAGTTTGGTTTTTTCCGCACACGCTTTAAATAATAGAAAGATACACAGATATTGATCAAGATACAGGCTGTCGATGCCATGCACATTAGAGGTTATAACTGAAGGGGCCTGCCATCACATTTCTAAGTTTTTAGTTAGGGAAGGTGGTGAATGAGTGCATCCGTTTATCCACATTGCGAATACTAAATATTCAACAATAGTACTTGCATTCCACGACAACTTACCAAATCATTTCTTTATGCTGAATATTGTCGATGATTGCAACTGGTAAGGTGTTTCTACCAACAAGATGCTAATTGGTAAAGTTTTTATAAAGTTTAGACTTTTTATTTCGCTTTATATATATAGAACTATGTATCTTCTAGTTGGAGATTATTATTATATAAGTTGATCACATTTGTCAAATTTTCATGTTTGTGGTATTCTTAATTCAGTCATACTATCGGACATCCAATTAAAAGTGCAGGGGGATTTACTCCATGTCATTGATTCTAGACCTTACAAACAGACGGTTTATGCAGTCTTTTAACTTCACCGGATTGCTTTACTATATATTTGGCTGACCACAATTTTTTAGCATTTTATAATTCATGATATTTCAATAAGAAGGATTTTAAAAGGCTAAAACTTCCATTATTCAAATTTCTGTGTCTGTTCCTTATTTCTTCTGTAAAGTCACCATCTCGATCTTAAGGGTTTTAAGTTAAGGCTATTTCATTTATTATTAATATAATAATAGTTAGTGCCCATATGAATGATAAATCTTCGAATCATATTCTTTTTAATTAACCAAATATTGTTTGAAAGAGTAACATTCAAGGTTGAGCATTAACCAATAGAAGAAAAGTGCCAGTCTTGAGTTTCTTCTCTGAAATTATTTATCTTACAGATTTCATTATTTTCTCTTTATTTAAGCAATTATCCCAAAAAAAAAAAAAAAGTCATGATGTGCAAGATTAGCAACTTGCATCAGCTAGCAGAATCTGATGTGATCGGGAGTTCTTAAGATTTTCTTAATTAAGTGTAAGATTGGAAGTTCAAACCCTATGAGTGTGAGTTATGGAGAAAAAGTCTAACAGCTTGCACAAGAAGCTATCTTTATAAGTCACAATGATGCTGATATTAGTTCTACTTACTGGGACCACTCTTCTATTAGTATCATCACTGGTTGATTTTACCTCCACCTGAAGCTAAATTATGTGGACAAGCTATTATCAATAGATGACTTTTACAACTATATTACAATAATGAACATAAAGATCATAAATATGTATAATTTTGAAGTATTTCTTCATTTGTGATATGTGGTTATTTTACGAAAATTTAGTAGGTATTTTTTTTTTAATAAGTAGCAGCTCTAAAGAGAACACATTAGTGAGTTTAAAAATATTTTGATAGTAATTTTTCAATATAAAGTATAAAATTTATGAGGAGTTACCAATACTCATATTTTACAGACAGCATGAATCCTTTATTATTTGTTCATTTTTTATTTGTTAACTTTATTACATTTCATTAGATTTTATGAAAAAATTTTCTATTTCTTGATTTCTTACACATTTTAGTACGCACATGTTGTTTTGTTTTTTAAGAAAAATAATTATAATATTTAAAGAGCTTAAATTCTTAAGAAAATGATGTATAGTGTGCACTCCACATAAAATAATATCTTATTACTGAAAAGTACATGTGATATATTTTTATTATTTTTTAAGAAATTTGATTTTTATGATCATTTTTAATAAAGCAATAATATTTTCATGAGTTATTGACTTTTGAAAGAACTGATCGACAATATTGATGCCTTTTTAAAATGTTTGTTTGGTATGTTAATCGTTTGAATTTTTCTAACAATAGGTTTTGACAGTTGAAAAATGAAAATGACTCAATACAAACCTTTCAAATACACACCCATATTTATATATGTACAATTGCATACACTCACGAACACACATATTGTGATACACGCGTATTATTATTCGATATTCATCGATGAATAAATTTGAAATAGTGACGGCCACAAAATTATTCTCAGGTTCTTCTTATTGCAAATTGGTCAATCTCCATCCTTGAATGTAAATGAAATAAATGGCATCATAATTACATGGCGTGAAATATGTGGTCCAACATATTTCTTACATCCTCCTTTATATTGTAAAATAAAGTCAATGTAAAAATATATTTTATTGGGTAAAAAACTCAAAGGCCACATATAACCATTTATTATACGTATATTGGGAGTTCCAATGAAACTAGCTCATTCCCCATGCAACTTTGTTTTTTCCCATGTATTATTGGTGGTCTAATACCTCATTTAATTCTTCCTAATTCCCACGTCAAGAACCCTTTCCATATTCACTTGAATCTAATTGTTAAAAGTTTGAAACAAACTTAGGGGTCCTATTGGTCCTTCGAAACGGCAATCCATAAATAATTCATTCCAGTTTTGATTTTCAAAAAACCTTAATTGAACCACATGCTTTCTATAAAATGATCCTAACCCTAGCAATTGGGATAATTCATTCCGTGGAGATGAAGAGAATCGAAACGCCTTTCTCGCTCAGCTGATGCTCCTCTGCTTCTTCGTTGCTGGCCCAGCTAGTGTGTACCGTTCTCTCTGTGTTGTTCGCTACCCTCTAGGTTAATATCTCCCCCTTGCAACGGTTGTGCGTCTCTTTTCATAGATATATCTCAAGTGCTTGCTTGGGCTATCTGTGTTACGTTGGGCCGTAATCTCTTATTCTTCTTCTTTCTTTCAAAAGATATATCATAATTGCTATATTATTTCAAGCCCCATTGCACAGTGATCTGCATGATGATGACCATTATGGTCTGTAGGCGAAGGATTGATTGAGGAAGGAGAGAAAGAAAGGGAGAGAAGGCCGAGGAACTGAAAGACAGATGTAATATTCGATTTAGGTTATGAATTCAAGTTCAAAACTTGAAGTGTTGGGGCTTGAACTGTAAGACGCATGCCCCACCCAAGGTTGAAAAAGGATTTGAAAATCTACTATTAGAATTGTGAGACATGCCACAACCAACCAGGGTGAAGATGGCAAAGACAGACTAATTATATGAAGCAACTAACAAATTATAAGATGTTTGAATTTGAAATACAACAAAATTAGATAATCAAATTTTTTTGGGTACAAATCAGAAAATCAATTTGAAAATGAAATAAAGGGTATTACGAGAAAGGACAAATTGAACAAAATCAGCCACTGAATGAAAAAAAAATAAAAAAGAAAATAAAGGGACAATAAATAGAATACTAAAAGGAACAATTGAACAAAATCAGCATCTGAATGTTAACAAAATAGCTAGCAATATAATATTCAATGTTTGAAATGTTAAAACTGAACAATATTCATAAATTTGAATGAAATTGATTTTGATTTTAGCTAGCAAATTATAAAACGGTCAAAATACAACAAAATGGAAAAATCAATTTGAAATTGAAATAAAATATTTTACGAAAAAGACAAATTGAAAAAAAAAAAATTAGCTAGCAATATCAATTGAAGGAACAAAATCAGAAAATCAATTTGAAGTTGAAAGCAAATATATTAATATGTGAATGATATGGACAACACACTTGTACCAATTAGAAAGAAGGCTAGCTCTATTTTGTCAGTGTGTTGTGTGTGTGTTGATATAAAAAAAAAAAAAAAATCCCATAAAAATGCTATTTAAATTCTAAAATCCTACATCAGTTACTCTAATTTCACAAAAGAAAAATCAGCTGCAAGAGCTCCGAGCCCCCTCCCCCACCCTCTCAGTAAATAGCCACCTCGCCTGTCTCTGTGAGCAAACTCGCCGCCCCACCTAACTCTCGTAAGGAAATTCAGGTAGCCACAACAAAAGCTGCTCAAGAATTGTACTAAGTCCAATTGCTAGGTGACAGAGTGGAGTACTTAAGTTCAGATTCCATCAGTAGCATAGGTAATGTGAATGAAAGTCTTATTTAAGTTCTGCTATTTCTTATTTAACAGTTTTAAGCCACCATACTCTTCCGCTTACAACATCTCAATCTCACTGTCCATAGTAGCAACTTCTTGCCTGTCGGAAATACCACTGTTGATATTACCATTTGTTCAGGTAAATATATCTTCAAGTTCTTCAATTCAATACATTTTACACACACTCTTTCTAGCTTTGAAATTTAATTTTTTATGCTCACCTTTTGCAAATTACTTGATCTCGTGGATAAGGAATCCATCGATTCAATATTATTATTTATGGGATTCAAAGGATTATAATTTTTGTGCAAATTATGATTATACTTATTTTTAATATTCATTTATTGATAATTTATATTATTATTTAAATGTTTTGATATACATTTTTTAAATGTTAACTTGTCCAACCCTCCCATCGATGTTGAACCATATGGTACCTTTTTCAGATGTTGTGGGGCTTTTAATTGGAGTATTCGGTGTTAGTGAGATGGAGAGACGATGTACCAGTTTAACTTTGTTTTGAGATAATGGATGAATGGTTCATGTTTTACCGTCTTTTAACTTTTACAATAGATTGCTTGAATCCAGAAATAATGTGGTTGTATATGAACTTACATATGTCCAACATTTTTCTCATGTTGATATAGTGGCAATCCCTTTCATTGTTGCTTTATCGGAACAACATCATTCTGGGCTTCGTTCAACTACTCCAAGGTTTTAGGTAATGATGATGTCTTTGTTATCTTACTTTGGGTTAAACTTGAACGTCTCTGTGGTTAGTTTGTCTCGCATGTTTTCATTCAATGTGTTCCTTTTACATATTTGAACTAACACGTTCAAGTTGTTCATTCTAGGAGGAAAATTACTTCTCAATAGCTTCTGCGACATGTCCAAAGCGAGCTTTAACTACAAACACCATGCCTTTATTGCATTTTGTGAGAAGTTGCTCTGTCTGTCCAAAGAGAACATGGTTGTTAATGATGGATCACTCATCCCTTGATGTCTATCAAATCTTCTCCCATACAAAGAAAAATGAGTACAGCAAAATCCTACAGATCAATTGAATGCTAAACTAACACCATTTAGAAAGTTGTAAAGGCATTCAAAAAAAAATAAAAATAAAACAAGAATAGAAGGTGTGCTGAAATGGGTATATTGTAAAAAGTAGATAATGGAATAGAGAGATTTTTTTTTTTCCTTTTTTTTTGGGTGTCTAAATGGAGGTGAAGTGGAGATAATATCTTACCAGAATTAAAAGGAAATTCCAATAGGAATCCATTGGAAAACATCACTTTTTCACATATTTTAGGGCTACTTTGTATTTAATCATTTGAGTTTATAGGCCCCTAAATCGCATATTATACCAATTATTATTAATTGGTTAATTTTAATAATATCTTACTAATTGATTCATTTCCTAAATTTTTATAATAATATCTTCATAGTAAATTATAGAGATTGACGATTTTTTTTAATAGAAATAAAGGTTAAAAACAAAATGAGAAGCTTAACTGTAACATCCCATTTTCATAAATGTTTCTATACAGAGCTGAGTGTTGAAAGTATTTAAAATAAAGAGTAACTGAATAACATTGTATGTATTGTATCTATTTGAACATTTAACTATATAATCATTCATGGGTTCAACGTCTCCGCAGGGTCCTCACGCCTGCTTCTTACCCTTATCTTTGATTTTGACTCCCTAGGATCCTGAAGCTATAACAGGGGCTGAGGTTCAATTCCTATTGAACCTCAGGTAACGGTTAACCTCATGCTTATGTAAACAGTATACGACAGATATTATAAAAATAAATTCACTACTTTCAAAAATCATATCAGCAAGTAACATAACACAGCCACTGCAATATGTATGTTACCCATAGTTTGCACATAACACAGCCACTGCAATATCGTGTCCTCAGCGCTAGGAAAACTCAACGGAGTTATCAAGACTATAACCCGTATTCAATTCAATATATCATAAGCCACTTTCAAAATAGAGTATCAATAAGTGAAAACAACTTTCACATATAATCATACCATAAGCATAAGCGTTAATGTTACAATATGCGTCCGTACCTGAGTTTGTCGGGTTTTAGGTACGTTCGTCGTCGGAACTCGTGCACAGTCTATCCTAAAAGGGTAATATTGTCTCAATTAATTCTCAAACATTATTTCAAAAGACATCTTGGCCACACTTGACATTTTTACCCTTGAAGGATTTATTTTTAATTATTTCCACTTAATTTTCGGAAAAAACGTTAATTCAGCATTTCTGGGCAGAATTTCGCCTAACTTCGAAAAATCATAACTAATTCCAAACAAATCGAAATGAGGGTCCGTAAAATGTTCTGGAATCCTTGAGATGTCTATTTTCAAGGAAAAATACTGGAACTTACCCAGAACTTATGGATAATTCCCAGTTTTCAAAATTCAAACTGCTGCCCAGAATTTCACCCAGAAAATGCAGCATAACTTCTGGGATTTTTATCTTTTTGCACAGAGCTTCAATTGACACACTCTTTATATATTTGGAAAGCCCTAAATGTATACTTTCATCATGAATTTTCCCAGAATTTTAGAACATCATCTTCATCATAAGATACTAGCATTTTTACTACTGACTCCAGAAGTTCTTATTTGCTGAAATTTCGCCAGAGCTTCGCTATTTTGATCATAATCTTCCAAAAATTTTGCTATAACTTCTTCTTCATCAAATTTTTGAAATAAAGCTATTGGAAACCATAAAAACATGAAAATAAAACTGGAATTGGAAGTTTGATGATCAAAATAACATTCCTAGCATTTCTACTTCATAAACTAAGAACTTAAACTTGGAAGCTAAGAACTTCCTTACCTCTTGAAGACTTCTTGCCTCCCTTTCTCCAGCAGCTACTCACTCTCTCTTCCTCCCTATATTTCGGCCAAGGTAAGGGAAATTGGTGTGGAGGATGTGCTAACTAAGGCCCTCTATTTATAGGCAAATGGAGGTTAAACATCTTGCAACTTTTGCTTGATCTTGGCTCTTGGATCATTACTTGGAGAGAAAGAAATGATCTTGCCCCTTAATTGCCTCTTGGCCGAAATTTTCACCCTTTTCCTTCTAGAATTTTGTTGCTTGGTCCCCAAGAAAAGCCTCCTTCTTCATTAAGCTAACTTAATAAATCCCAAATCCTAATTTAGTTAGGTGTAAGTTGGTGTTTAAATTCAAAATCTAATATCACTTTTGGAATCCTAATTTTATGATTAGATTTATGGTGATTTTTAATTCCCAAAACACTTTGGTATGAATCTTAAAGGTAACCGAAAATAATTTTGGGAATAGCCAAGTTGAAGCTTATAATTCACTGATCCCAAATATGTATTTATTTTTAAGATCTAGTTCCTAAATTTCAAATTATGATTTAATCTCCATAGGTTTTTATTTAATTTTGTCTAATTATAACACAACTTGCTCCCTAAGTCTTACTAATCTTCTTCTACACACTTTTGACTTTATTACTTCTTCTTTTTCCTTCATGAAATTCGCCCCCCACCCTTAGTTTTAATTAAATCATTATATTTTTAATGTTCTCTCACCCTTAAGAAAGGAATTCTCTCATTGGTCCAATTCGATTTTAGGATTCAAGGTTAATATATCTTAATTCTCTCATCTATTTGTATAATTTATTTGTTCATCATTAAATAAGAATTTTTGTCCCATTGAGATTAATTAGGAATAATTTACTAAATTATAATTTTAATCCCTAATATAGTGTTTTCCATGGTCACAAACTAATTAAATTCTTAGGCTCTTAAATTCTATGGAAAAATTGCCAACTAATGTAAATTAACACAACACCAAAATTTGATAAGTTTCTAATTTAATTTTGATGATTAAAAACTCCTTTTATGCTAATCTTAGCTTCCAAATCTCATTTAGTCTTTCATTTAATTGATATTTCCCTAATTATAACCTTTATAATTTAATTATTGACTAATTTCAAAAATTATTAAAGCACCTCAATTATTGCAATTCCAATTGCTCAATAATTGTTACTAATTTCCTCTAATTGATTTCATCATCCTCTGATGATTTTTAATTGTTAAAATGGTATAATTAAGATTATCTGATAATCTTAGGATATTTTATGATCTCCAAATGAAATTTGAAAATTCAGGTTTTTGGTCTATTTAATTCTAGAAGAAAATTCCCTAAAATAAACTACCAAAATTTGAGACCACATATTCACTTATTTTTAATAGGTATTTTCTTATCAAAATATAGTGACTAAGCTGAATAGGATTTTCAGGGTATTACATTAACAAACTAAGCTACAAATTTTATGATAGAGATAAGGTGAAAAATGTAACCACATGATTTAATGTTAAATGTTAAGAATATATTGATATTAAATTTTGATAGAGGTAACCCTTTTTATTGTTGGGAATGAAAGCGTTAATATGTTGTAATGGTGGGGTGATTTCAGCCAAATCCTACCAATTATCCCAAAAGGTGGACGAGTTGAGGTTGTAGATGCAACTATTAACACTTCTCCTTCTTGGAATGAATGTAGATTACTATGATTGGCCAAGAATATGAAGTTGACATCTTCAATTAATCAAGGTGAACAAGAAAAGATTAAATCATTTTCAAAATGGTTGCTAAATGTGGGAGACGGGGCCATTGGGTTGCCACATGATGGTATTGTTGACATCGCAATATCTTTCGAGTTGCTGCTTCATGACGATTGTAACCCAATTAGATGCATGGTTAAAGCTACTTACCCAAATTCAAAAGAAGGTATATTTGACGAAGATTACCTAACCAATAGGACAATTCTTACACCTAGAACAGAAAAATGTGGATATATTGGATTAGTACATTTGTTCTTTGTTGCCCAATGATGCAGTTGAGTACTTTAGTTCTGATTCTATAGGTCGTACAGAATATACTAATGGAAGCTTTGATGATTTGTATGACTCATATTATCTAAATGCAATTAAATGGTTAGGGATACCTCATCATAAATTGGTATTGAAAGTTGGTATACCAGTTATATTAATAAGGAATATTGATCAGACAGTAAGGTTGTGCTACGGTACAAGGCTACAAATTACACAACTTGGAAAAAAATATCAAGATATTTTGATTCATAGAATGGATATGAACCGATCTAAATCTAAACTTCCTTTCACTTTGACAAGACAACAATTCCCCATTATTATTTCATTTGCAATGACGATTAATAAAAGTCAAGGACAATCCATGAGTAATGTTGGTTTCTACCTACCGACCCCAGTCTTCTCATATGGGCAACTATATATTCCACTTTCTAGGGTGAAAAGTTCCAATGGTCTGAAATTACTTATCTTGGATGAGTTCAACAAATGTAATAAGACTATAACAAATGTTGTTTACAGAGAAGTTTTTCATAACGTGTCACTACAGTAATAGTTTCAATGTATGTTTTGTGTTGCCATTGTACAATGAAAATGATGTGATATTATGATGGAGGGAAATTGTTTGATCTTTACATGATATCATGTATGTTAAGTTAAAACCATTTAAGTATTTAACATATCCACGTATTGCGCGGGTCAAAAGTCTTGTTTAATCTTTAAGTCATAATCTTTCAACAATTCCATCCACCACCTTTGTCTCACGTTGAGCTCTTTCTGATCATATAAATATTTGAGACTCTTGTAGTCGCATTATAGTTCCACAGTAGTACCATACAGATAACATCGCCATATCTTCAAAGCAAATACAATTGCGGCCAATTCCAAATTATGTGTAGGATAGTTCATCCCAATCCATGCATACTAGCATTACTATACACCATGTAGGTTACACTCAGATCTGGGATTATAAGTACTAGTGCTGGCGTCAGCCTTCCCTTTAGCTCTTGGAAGCTTTCCTCACATCGCTCATCCCACACCCATGATTGGTTCTTTCTAGTCATCTTTGTCAATAGCAAGGAAAGGCGTGAGAAATCCTATATAAATATACAATAGTATCCCACCAGACCTAGAAAACTATGTATCTCTGCTACTGTCTCTGGTCTCTTACAATCTACTACTGCTTTCACCTTGCTAGGAACAACAGCTACTTTGTCTCGTGATATCACATAACCCATAAATTTCAATTGTTTAGGCCAAAGCTCATTATTTAATTTCAAACTAATATTACAATCTTCAAATCCCAAAATTTGAGATGTTACACTGTATGTAGATGATTCACTCTCTTTCTTTGGGTGTAATGAACATTCCTTGCTCTCTGTGAAAGAATCTCTTGATACTTTCTGCTGGTGGTCTGGACTATCTTTGAATAAATCCAAGTCTAGTTTGATTCCTATGCCAAACATTGAGCATCAATTTGCATTGCTCATATGGAATAAGATCTTTTCCTTATCTCATTTATCCTTTTTTCTCATTGGCCAAATCTGGGCCATTGATTGAGAAAGTGAGAGAAAAGTAAAAGTAATATTGTATTGATTGGATAGATGTAATTTAGAGATTATGAGGGATAATGAGAAAAGGATGGAGAGAGAAACCCAACCCTTGCTCATATCTAGTCTTTCTTATGTTCCTTTTGATAGAAAACATAGCAAGTATTTGGCACTTGGATTGACCCTGGAAGATACAAATTAGTGATATACCAGTATGTCATTAACTCGATAAAAAGAAGAACAAGTGCATGGAAAACTAAGCTTTTATCTCAAGCTGCTAGACTTACCTTGAGTAAGTCTATCCTCTCAGCTTATAATGTTCATGTTTTTTCATATGTCAACCTCCCCAAAAATACATGACAAGATTGATTCTGTGTATCAATTTCTTCAAGTGGAAGAGAGGGGTTAAAACATGGACTATAGGGCAGATGGGGTGGGTGGCAAGTTTGGAATGAAGGTTGGTGGTAAAGTTTGTGGTATGGATTACAAAAGGAGCCATCATATTCTTGATCAAATGAACCTCTTTGTTGATCTTCGCGTTGTTCTCGAATATATTGTAATTCTTGCCAAGCTTTTGAGAGCCATTGTGATTAGAAGGTGCTTTATGTCTCCAAATGCAAAAGGATCCATCCCAAGATTGAGAGCTAGGTGTTCCATCATTCCCTATAAAAGAATGCTTAGGAGGATTAGTGTTGAACCTAACATTAAAAGCATTATTCAACCAAGCAATTCAAATTGAAATCAATTAAATTTGAATGAATTCTAAGTCCTAAAAAGTCTTGTATATGCAAATGAATCCTACGAATGAGAAGAAATCAAAGAAGAGAACTCAAACACTAATCTAATGAAAAAACTGGGGCCGGGGGGGGGGGGGACTGAAGAAGTAGGCGAATTGATGGAATTTGGCTAAAATTCACAACACTTAGTAGAAAAATATTGGCATTTGTTAGAATGGCCCAAAACTTTAGGAAACTAAAGCTCATAGTCTTTTGGTCAAAAATTTTATGAAAAGTTTTAAATGTATTAAAAAACAAAAGAATATAAACAAGAAAAGAAAAGAAAACTTCAACTTAACATATAAATAATCAAGAGTTAACTAAGCTATTATAATAGAATGGTTACAAAAACATTCTTCTATTCTTCATTCCTTGAAAATATTGCATTATATCTTCATCGTCAATCTTATCAAACATATCACGTTCAATATAAGTTAACATGTGTGAGTTAAACCAATCATTACTTATCCAATTGTGCAATTTATCCTTAACAAAAGTCATTGCAAAAAAAACCTGCTCAACACTAGCAGTTACTACCGGTATAAAGAGTGCCAACTTTATCAACAAATAGACCAATGGATAAACAATATTGTTTCTCTTCTCAACCATCTTCAAATCAAGGTTAGAAATTTTTTTCAAATTGACAAAATAGAATCAACTCTTACATCAACAATAAAATTAGCAAGACTTGAAGAAAGAAAAGGAATATTTGCTAGCTCATCAAACTCCAAAGGATAGAATCTAGCAAACTTAATCAATTTTTCTTTGTTAAAATTAGCAAATGAATCACAAGGATCAAGACAACTCAAACACTCAAGCAAATTGGTATTTACATTATCAAATCGATCACCCAACTCTTGAACTTGACTATCTATCACTGTATTAAATAACTCCACCTTAAAGTAGTACAAGAATGTGAATGCTTCCAATCTCCATCTTGATCTCCCTTGAGGACAATAAAAATAATTCATATTTGGAATGTCAATATCATATTTATTGGTAAAAATGTTCATTTCTTGAAGCAATTCATTAAAACCATTATCTCTTACCTCTTATAAACGAGACTTAACTACCTTTACTAAACCAATTGCATTTAAAAGGTCTTGATCTTTTTTCTTTTTTGTAGTGCTTGTGACAACTCATAAGAAATCCCCAAGATCAATTTCATAAGATGCAACAAGACTAAAAAGTCAAATTCCTCTATGGCATACAAAATGCAACCTACATTAGTTCTTGCAGCATCATTTTTCGGCTCATCTTCAATAATTTTCATCAAGGAAATTATTGGAGAAAAAAATGAGATAAAATTTGTAACCATAACAAAATGGGAATCCCCAATGAGTGTCTCCAAATTGCTTTAAGGTTATCTCTTGATTCAAACCTTTTCTAGCTAGTATTTCACATTGAGCAATTCTTTCAACTATTTGCTTATATTGATTCATTTGAGGATTTTCCTTTTGCTTGCATGAACCCCCCATAACAGTAGCCATCTTTTGAAGCAAGTCAAAACATTCTTGAATCTTTTTGTTATGTTTTACAACCTTCACAAGTGTCAATTGTAACTAATGATCGAAACAATGTATATAGAATGTGGATGTGTTGTATGCCAAAATCAAACTCTTAAGCCCTTTGAATTCACCTCGCATATTACTAGCACCATTATAGCCTTGACCGCGACATTTAAACAAACTTAAACCAAGTTTAGAAAATAGCCCATAAGTCGTTGCTTTTAGTGATTGTGCAGTAGTATCTAAAACAAGAATTATGCCAATAAAATATTCAATAATGGAACCTTTTTTTTTACATACTAAAGTACAATTTACATTTTTTTTCTTTAATTGTAACATCACAAGCTTCATCAACTAGCAAGGAAAAGTATAATCATCATCAAGATCACCAATTATTGCTTTAATAGTCAAATTAGCACAAGCTTGAGAAAGATCTTTCTAAATCAATTATAAAGTCAATTTGTGATTATCAGGGGCATTTTGCAAGACCACATGACTAATCTCTTTATTTGGCTTTGAATAAAACTTTAGAGTTTCAAGAAATAAACCTTGTTGATTTAAACTTTTACATTATCATTTTCTTGAAAAGGATGATCATGTTGTGGTAGGTATCTAGCACAATCTAAAGAAGTTTTCAACTGAATACAATAATCAATTCTTTGTTGTTCAGAAATATTTGAAAAGGCAATATCAATATGTTGCTTTTACTTTATCAAATCCTAACCAGCTTGATAACTTCTATTGTGAATACTCTTATGATCTCCAACATGAACTTTGATTTAATCTTTCTTCTGCCAATTTTTGAACCCCACATCGACAAATGCTTCCTGCATCAAACCACTACCTCTAACCTCCATATCAAGTAGATAAAAATACAAGAAAAAACATGCATCTTTTGATACACTATACTTCAACAAAGAACCAAATTCTTCATACCCACTTAGGATTAAATCTACGCATTTTTCCATACATTTCCGTTTGATGGAATGGTTTAAGAATTGGTTGAGTTGGCCCCCTTGAGCAAATAAGCTCTCCGAATATCTCCTCTTTCTATAGGATTCGATGTCATTGAAAAATTGAAGGTTTTTTTTCCCGGATCTGGTTCAAGATTTTCTATAATAACTTTTTCTTAAGGTGGTGATTGAAAACTTTGAAATTGAGATGCTTGTAGTGGTTGATAAGATTCTTGGATAGTTGGAACTCAAATACTATTTGAAACTTGCTCACTTTGAGATTTGAGTTTTGTATTTGTGGGTTTTAGACGTTTGAAATAAAATTGTATCCTTAACATCTTTTGGGAAAAAAAGTAAAAAAGTTAGAAACAAAAAATAAAAAGGTAACAAGGAAACAATTCAAGGTGCTAAATAAGTTTGTCCTACAATAGGCAAGAGAGGAATAACACCAAAATATAACTGAAGAAAACAAAATGCTTCAGTGCATTTTCTACATATGATTGTTAAATTATATACTCTTTAATCTGTCTTGTTATTTTCAAGATTTTATGTGTCAAATTTTTTTAAAATCAATATCAGTATATTATAAATTAACATGACAATACCTCTAATTGGAAAATCGTAAAGAAAGGGACAACGGATCCACTCCCCTGCTGCTCAAGAAAGAAACATTAGCAAAGCAAAAATCGACAAAAAGTGAAATTGAAATTTTTACTTCAATGGAGGTAAAAAACAAATGATACAGAAACTAAGTAAAATAGCATCTAATAGAAATAGAGAACAAGACTCCTTTTGAACAAAACACGAATTTGATAGCATAGAGAGACCTAGATTTCAAACAAGGGAAAGCATGAACAAATGCAAATCGAAAAGGTGGACACAATAAAAAAAACCACAAAATCATGTATGAAAAGGAACCAAAGAAGGGAATAGGGTTGATGGAAAATCCAATGGTTTCCAATATCTAAGTGGACATACTACCTAAGCTTTCTTTCCTTTATCATGCATGAATAATACTGATATATATATATATGCATTTCAGAAACATAAATCTATCTTTCTTTCATCCCAACCCCATATTTATGGTTTGATGCAAAAGAAAAGTTTTAACACTTGGTTTCTACCATTTCCTTTTCAGCAGAAACTTCTTGGGTTGGTTCTTACAGTTTATAACTCAAAACTTGATAGAAACTGAAAAGAAGAGAGGACCAATGATTACCTTTAACTTTGTAATACCCGAAATTTTTTTTATCTTAAAATAAATAATATACCTTAAATATTCTATGTGCACAAATAAATACCTATTGAAAATAGGTGAATTTGTGGTCTCAAAACTAGGGAAATAATTACCTTATTTCTTAAAGGTAATTTCTCATGAAATTAGGAGAAATAAAGAGCTAAAAATCCCTAAGTGAATTTATGGGTTATAAAATACCCTGAGAATATTATGATAAATCCTAAAGGGCAACTAAATATTTATTAAAAATTAGAAAGTATGTTGTCTCTAATTTAGGTAATTTATGAGATTATTTTCATTGGGAAATAATGAGGCAAAATTAAATATCATTTTGGAGAACATAAGTTGCCCTATGATTTTTAATATTATGCATGGTGCAAAAAATTACCAATGTCAATAAAATAGTTGTAAGATAATAAATAATCCTAATTAAGAATTTCTAATTAGTGTTGAAAAGTCAACAATTACACCTATGCCTTGATTATGTCATCAAGATGACATCACAAGAGCACATGTGTATGTTGTGAGTGTGTGTGTGCCTAAGTGTTGTGCATATGTGTGTGTGTAGTGGAGGAAAGAGAAAAGATGAATCTAGAAAAGGGGGGAGGTGGCATTTTTTTTTTGTAAGAGGTGTAAGGTCAAGATTTAAGCTTCTTGGCTAAATGAAATCCAATGGTTAGATATGGATTAAAGATGCAAGGAAGTTAAGGCATCTTTGGCTATAAATAGAGAGCTCTCCTCTCTTCATTCTTCACACCAAACTCATACCAAAGATTGGAGAGTTTAAGAGGAGAGTGAAGCAAGAAGGAGGAAGGAGTTCAAGAGTCTTCAAGAGGTAAGTTCTAGCATTTAAATTTCTAGTCTTTAGTTTTTATAAGTTCTTAGTATAAATGCTAGTTTAATCTAGAAAATTAGGGAATAAATTCCTATACTTGTTTTTAGGCCTTATTGCATTGAAAAATGCCTGAAGAGGTAAAAACATGATAGGAAATAATTTTTGGAAGTCCTAGGATTAAGATTGTGAAAGTTGTAGAATTTTCAGTTCTTAAATCTTAGACAGGCAGCGAAAAAGATGCTATGATTTTATGTAACAAATGAAATTATAAAATCATAAAATTTTCCAGAAAGAAAGTAGACATGTAGGGCTTTCCAAAAATATAAAATATGTAACATTTTGATCTCTGGTCAAGGAGATATGAATTTGTGAAGTTAAGCCATTTTTTGCTGGAATAAAATCTGGGCAACGTTGAGAAAATTCAAAACTGGGAATTTTTCGTAAAATCTGGGTGGGAATGAATATTTTTCCTCAAAATTAGACATCCTAAGGGTTCCGGGGAATTTTAAGGATCCTCATTTCAATTTTCTAGAATTAGTTATGATTTTTCAAAGTTACCGAAAAATTTGCCCAGAAAATACTGCACTGCGTTTTTGAATAAATGTAAGGGCAGAATTGTAAATAACAAATCTACCAAAGGTAGAGAAGTAAATAGAGGTGGAAATATCTCTTAGGATATTATTCTAAGAAATATGGTGATATGGTAGGATATCCGGGAAGTCTAGGGCCGGATTCAAAGGTCGGACATTTGACGATTACCCGGTGAAAGGTACGTTCGCGTACTGTAACACTAACTCTAATACTTATTGTATGCTTATATATGATAGACAACTATACAAGTGAATTGTATAGATAACTTTACATGTGATGTGTATTGTTAACATGGATAACTATACATGTGAATTGTATAGATAACTATACATGCGATGTGTATTGTTAGCATAGATAACCTTACATGTGATGTGTACGGTGGATATATTAATCTTGCATCTGCTATATACTTATGTGTTGATTAATGCTGTGATGTCATACATATATTGTTTACATAAGTATGAGGTTAACCGTTACCTGAGGTTCGATGCATGGACCTCAGCTCTTAATATAACTTCAGGATCAGGAGGACTAAGCACCAAAGATAAGGGCAAGCAGCATGCTTAGAGTCCCAGCCGAAGAATTTCTTTTTGGACTTGTATTCCCATATCAGTAAATATTCAGACCTTTGTACTGTTGTATAAGCAACTAGGTACCTCAACAGGATGTTTATCAGATACTCTCTCTTTTAAATTGCTCTGATGCTCTACTCTAATGAAAGTACCTCATTCCGCTTTTGAAAAATGAGATGTTACAAACTTACTAGTCTACACGTCTTAATCTTCACTGGATTCTCACTCTCATGTCCTTGAAGCAAATCTCTAAAAAATGATCATAATAGATTGTCCTCCTTCCTCTCTCTCTCTCTCTCTCTCTTTTCCTCTCTCTATTTTTTAGCCTCAACTCTTGGTTGCAGAAGAGTGAATGAAATGTCTGGAACAATCCTTATATAGGCTTAAGGGTCCCTTTAGCTGAAAGAAAATCAAGGGCAGGTGGTGTTGAATTCAAAAAGCATGGTGCTGCTAACCTTGCATGCTCAAAGGAAGAGGAAAATACGCTAGTGAAGTATGACTAATCATATTTTACTATAATCTTTCTCTCTCTTCCTCTGCCTTTCGTTAATGACTAAACTTAAATATAAATTAATGGATTAGGTGCTTCCTTTTGGGCTGAATTGATTTAATTGGGCTGAAGCAATTCAAATAATTCGGGTACTATATAAATTCCTTTGTCCCAAAATGAATTATTATAAAAATAAGCCCAAATTTCCAATTATAACCAATCTTGACCAAAAATTTATAATAAACCTCCATTTATTATTTCAACTTTTAAATCCCAAAAATTCAGGATATTGCACAATTTATATCCAAGATAATATTTATAGTTTTTCTTGTAAATGTTCTTTTATATTTTCGTATGCATTTTTAGGTTTAAAATTTTGGCTATAATAATCTGGATGATGTATAAAATTATTTTTTGTTAATTTTGACTTATAATATTTAATTATTATTTTTAACTTTTTTACTATTATCCGCATTAAATTTGTATTTGTATCTAATACTTATGATGTTTCATTAATTTCCATGGTTTCATTAGTTCTTCTATAAATACATACTAATTTGTTCCTATTTTCATCCCAATTTAACATATATAATATCTTCATATATCGTATTAACTTTGGTATTACAATTTTTTGATGATTTAAGTTAAATATTATCCTATGACTCTGTATTCTATAAGGTTTTACTTGTTCCAAAAAGTCTTTTGCTAATACCATTTAAAATTGCTTGCTTTATTTTCTTTTACTGCTAAATTTATATTTATCAGGTCTTTCTTATTAAATCTTATTGTAATATTTGTTTTTGTTCTATTTGTAAATTATTTTCTGTATATCCTATTTCGATTTCACTAATATATATTGTTTCATCTATCAAGGTTATAATTTCTTTCCATAGATTTTTTTTTTTAATTTATACTTTTACGCAATTTTCATAATTTTCTCCTATTATATTTCTACTCCTAGGTCTTATTTTAGTTAAACTTATAGTTATTGGTCTTTCTACTAATAAATTTCTTTGGTGAAAATCATCTATTATTTCTTAAAAACTAAGTCATCTTAAACTAGCTGACCTTGTTATACTTCTACTAGATGATGGTCTATGACATTATATACTTCATCTTGGATTAATACTAATTTTTAGATTTGGGTGTTCTGATGTGTTTATTCTTAAAAGTCTTTGTCTTATATTATGATTTGTTATTAGTCTTCCTTTAGGGTTATTTTTATAATGATTTTTTGTATTATCTAAGTCTATTTGTAGTACTTTGGATATTGTTTTATTTTTTGGATCTATTTTTACTTCTTTTAATATTAGCATAAAATATTTATCTATTGTTATTTTTCCTTTATTATAAATTTTATGTTCACACAGGTACAAAAAAAGCTTTCAACACCGAACAAAAGATTCAACGGAAGACCGGACTCCCAACCGGTCTTGTTCCAGCTGGTATTAAAAGTATATCTTTAAGACCGAACTTAAACTGGTCTTAAATAAACTCTTTCAAGACCAGACATTTAAAAACATCAGGTCTTAAAAGTGATACTCAATATAAAAGAAATATTTTTTTGGCGGGCCTAAGGCTCAATATTTAAGACTGGACAAAACTTTAGCCGCTCTTAAAATGTCTAATTTTTAAGACCGGACTAAAATAAATCCACTCTAAAAAATAGCGGCTTGTTAGACCGACGATTAATTATACGCAATCTTAAAAGACTCACTTTCAAGACTGGATGATTAATACGTCCGGTCTTAAAGATTAACTTTTTAGACTAGACATATTAAACCATCGCTCTTGTAAGACCAACTTTTAATACCGTACTAATATCAAATATGTCGACTGACCTTTAAGACCGCGCATTTAAGTACATCTGAGTACATCCGATCTTAAAAGTTGAACTTTTAAGACCAGCGTTTTTGTTTTATTGGTCTAAATTTTCCTGAATTTTTTCCCTGTTCTATTCTTACTGATCATATATATACACAAATCCATACCAGCCATTCCAGCACATAAAAGACTATACTTTAAGCTACAAGCTATGAACAATTATGGATAAATTGAATTATCTATACACAAACCCATACCATCAGCCAATCCAGCACAGAAAAGGCTACACTTTAAGCTACAAGCTATGAACAATTATGAATAAATTGAATTGGGAAAAAGTAGAATACAAATACTATTGACCATGATTTACAAATACAAATACAATAAGCTGTTTCAATAAGATATACCACACTTAAATCTTCATACATGCCCAATATTCACCATGCGTTCATCTGATTCCCATCCAACAATGTAACACCCTCTTTTATAACATGCATGCCCCTTTAGATCAAATCCTGGCACCAAAATAAAACAAGAAAAAACTTCATAGAGTTAGTTAGTGACATTGTTTAAAAACACGGATGGAATATAATAGTGTTAAAACCTTAAAGTTTTCAAAGATTTGTGCAGTTACCTTACGAATTGACTCTTTTATAAAGGGATATCCTCACATATCCCTTCTTGATGATCATTCCTTATGTCGGGTTCATTATTTGCTTCATCTTCTTTGTTCATGTCCGGTAGACCCCTTGAAAAAGGAGTACTGTCAGGAAGATCATAATTTGCATGACTTTCCTCATCAATATTGAAGACTCTTTTTCATTTGGAGAGCTACATACCACATTTTATTTGCTTGATTGGTGATATAAAAAACTTGTTTCGCTTGGTCTACCATAATAAAAGGTTCATCTCCAAAACTTCTACTATTGACATCGACTAACAAAAATCCCAGCCGATCGATCTGAACACCATTGTTGACATTAACCCACTTGCATTTGAAAATGGGAAATCTAATGACGACATAGTCCACCTCACAAATCTCTTCCATAACCCCATAATATGGCATGACTGCCAATTTAGGCCGCTTGTCTTTCATACTGGAGAAGTGCATAGATTCAGCCTCTAACATTACACCACTATTCTGGACGGTGCTTCTATCATCTAGGGACTTCTTGTAAAATGTGTAACCGTTGATCACATACGAATTCCAACTTATGACATCAACTTCAGGACCACGTGCTAACCATTTAATTGTCTCAGAAACAAATTCCTCTCCCTCGACCTTTTGTTTGAACCAGTTTGCAAATGTTCTGTTATGCTCCCTAATCAACCTCTGTTCAGTCATTCGGGGATTTTCTTTCCTCACAGCTCCTTTATGTGCAGCTATACTCGCTTGAACTTCGTTAACATTATTCAAGATGTAAAAGTGGACTTGTGACAATTCATCAGGATCCACACTTTTTACTAACGCCCCTCGTCCTGACGTTTTGGAAGCCCAATATGTCTTACTTTGGCCAAATAAATTTGACAAAATTCCATGGCTTCTTTAGATACATACTTCTGAACAATTGATGCTTCTAGCCAGTATGCGTTCTTCACGTACCCTTTTAGGAATTTCATAGATCTTTTAATTGTGTACATCCACCGTAAATAGACAGGGCTGGACAACTTAATCTCCCTCACTAGATGAACCATGATGTCAAAAAATGAAGGAACAAAAAGCTTCTCAAGGTGGCACAAGATAAGATATCCTTCATTCTCATATTCATCCAATTGTTCAATCTCGAAAACTTTACTGCAAACAACATTAAAGAACAAACAAAGCCTAGTCAAAATGTGTCGAAGATCATACTCGACTATGTCTCAAATAGCTACTGGGAGTAGCTGTTGCATCAAGACATGAGAATCATGAGACTTTTGGCCTACCAATTTCAAGTCCTTCATCAATATAAGCCTCTTAAAATTTGAAGAATACCCCGACGAAACTTTTGTGCCATGCAAACACTCACAAAAACTATGTTTCTCATCCTTAGACAAAGTATGAGAAGCCAGTGGATAATAAGTTCTATTACCGTATGGCCTTGGATGTAAGTCTTTGCGTATTCTCATTTCTTGCAAATTCAATCTTGCCTTCACACCATCCTTTGTACTACCTTGTATGTTAAGAAGCGTGCCAAGAATACTATCACATACGTTCTTCTCTACATGCATGACTTCAATACAATGTCTCACATCAAGGTTGCGCCAAATGCAAGATCGAAGAATATCAATCTTTTTTCCATATATTTGTTTTTTTCTACCCTTTGCAGTCTTATCAAAGACGACATTTATATTTTTCACCTTTTCATACACTTGCTCCCCAGTCAATGCCATCGAAGCATCTTCATGCTCTTCGCCACAAAAAAGGATTTCTTTAATCGATGATATGGGTGGCCCCATCTAAGAAATCTTCTAAGTCCAAGATAAACCGTCTTTCTTCTATATTGAAGTTTATGGTAGCGTGTGCCTTCTTCACAAATCGGACATGCTTTGTGGACTTTTATACTATACCCTGACAAGTTCCCATATGTTGGGAAGTCGTTTATAGTAAAAAAATATCATGGCTCTCATTTTAAAGACCTCATTCTTGAAATAGTAAAAAACATCGACACCTTCTTCCCACAACTCCTTCAAGTCTTTGATCAAGGGCTGAAGTTGAACATCAATGTCGTTTCCAGGTTGTTTTGGTCCCGAAATCAACATAGATAGCATGATGTACTTTCGTTTCATGCATATCATAGGAGATAAGTTGTAAATAATCAGGAGTACAGGCCAGAAACTATGTGTGCTGCTAAGGCTTCCATATGGATTCATGCCATCCGTGTTAAGGGCAAGCCTAAGGTTCCTAAGTTCTTCGCCGAAGGTCGGAAATAATTGATCAATTTTCTTTCATTGAGAAGAATCGGAAGGATGTCGAATCTTTCCATCAGAAATTCTCTCATTTGCATGCCACCTCAAATATTTTGCATCATTTTCATTAGCAAACAACCGCTTGAACCTTGGTATGATTGGAAGATACCACAACACTTTTGTAGGCCCCTTATTTGACTTGTACCTTGGGGTTTCACATATCAAACAATTCAGCTTCTCTTCTAACTCGTTCCTATACAACACGCAATCATTCAGGCATGCGTGGATCTTTTTGTACTCCATCCCCAGTGGACAAAGTATTTTCTTAGCATCATAGTATCGGTGAGGCAACATATTATCATCCGGAAGCATGTTCTTAAAAGCCTCAAGCATTTTAGAAAAAATCTTGTCGCACCACCCATGATGTGCCTTGAAGTTGACCAATTTCAATACAGCATTCAACAGTTGGTATTTCTTACACCCAGGGTATAGTGGGGTCTTTGCATCACTGCACATATTACCATATGCATGTGATTGATGGAAACCCTCTTCTCCTACATCACGAATAATGTCCTCTATGCAATCATCCATATCTACGTCATTATCATTAGAGGCCACTTCTCCATGTTGAGACCCACTTGGCATTTTTTCACCATGTCATACCCATACTGTATAGGTCTTACAAAATCCTTGACAAATTAAATGTGTGTGTATAACTTCAGGACTTAGTCGCCTCTCATTAAAACATCGTACACAAGGGCAATAAAACTTCCCACTATCATTATGGGCATTTTGTTTAGCGAATTCTATAAATTCCCTAACCCGATTTTGATATTCAATACTCGTCCGTAAAGCATTTATCCAACTGCGATCCATAGTAGAATTCCTATAGACGGAAAGATTTAACATACATAATCTGTAAAAACTGAAACTTGCATATAAAATAAGCCAACTACAAATGCGTATATAAGCTAAATGTCGATTCTGTCTTATGGTCATAAATGTATCACAGTGAATCAAGAAGCAAAATAAATGCATGACAAGGAAATTAAACGCATCGCAAGTAGGTCTTGTGGACTCACCTGTAGCATATAACGTCAAATGCGTTTGCTGAGTCTTTCTTCTCCTGCCACAAATGTTAACGTTGCAGACAGTAAGAGTAACCTAAAAACACTTGTTGGTCAGTTGGGTAGGTCTCAAAAGAACATTTCATCGATTTTGTTCAACCCATAAAAAACCCAAAATGATAAGTAGGAAAATCATACAATTATATAGCCGAAACAACTCGTACAACTTGATCTTTAGACGTTGAGATAAGGAACCAAAAAGTTGTTGTTGAGAGAGCAACGTGAAGCAGCGATGAAGCAACACAAAAACACTGGAGATAGAACCTGAGTAATCACTTTTGACTCGACGAGAGAAGTTCATATAGGGAAATTTAATTTTTCCGCGCGAGTGGCGTGAGAGAGACATTTATGATTTGGAATATTATTAAGACTGGTCATTTTAAAAGAAATACAGTCCAAAAGATATATTTAAATTATATTGAACTTTTTAAGACCGAGGTTTTATAAAACTGTAGTCCTAAAATAAATTTAATTTTAATTTATAGTAAAAATTTTAAGACTAGAGGTTAATAATACTGCGGTTATAAAATTCATTTAATTTTGGACCGCATGTTTTATAAATGTAATACCCCAATTTTCATAATACATGTAAATATCATATTTTGATAAATAACACTTATTATAATAGGTGAATTCGTGGTCTCAAAACTAGTGAAATAATTATCTTATTTTCTAAAGGTAATTTCTTATGAAATTAGAGTAAATGAAGAGCTAAAATCCCTAAGTGAATTTATGGGTCATAAAATACCCTAAGAATGTTATGATAAATCCTAAGAGGCAACTAAATATTTATTAAAAAAAAGTCTGTTGTCTCTAAAGTTTTAATTGATTTATTATTATTTTTAGGAATTACACCATTTTAACAACTTAAAATCATCAAAGGATGATAGAATTAATTAGAGGAAAGTAGTAGCAATTATTGAGCAATTGAAATTGCAATAATTGAGGTACTTTATTAATTTTTGAAATTAGTTAATGATTAAGTTTTTAAGGTCATAAATTAAGGGCCAAATGATATTTAAAAGATAAGATTAGCATACAAGAAGTTGCTAATTAGCAAAAATGAATTAGAAACCTTGTCAATTTTGGTAGTTAAAGCCCAGTAACTCCTAAAGCATGGTGTTAGGACTTAAATTCCTAAATTATCATTAAGGGGCGAAAATTCCTATTTAATGATGAACTGAATAAATTATACAAATAAAAGGGAATCAATGGGAGTTTTTCCTCCCTAGATTATGTGAGAACATTAAAAACATAAGTTGAATGATTATATTAGGGGTGGGGGACGAATTTTGCAAGAAATAAGAAAGAAAAAGTAATTTTAATAAGTCAATGAAAGTGGTGTGAAGAAGAAGCTTTGCAAAACTTGGGCACCAATTAAAGGAATAAATTATTTAGTATTGAGGAAGCTAAAGCAAGTGTGTGTGTGTTGTGTATGGGGCGAAATTTTTGAAAGAAAAAGGGGAAAATGATAAGCCAAGAAGGTTAGCTCATGAATAAGTAAATGGTCAATTGTGTAAGGAGGAAGATTGGAAAGACTTAAGGAGCAAGTTGTTTTACTTGGGGACCAAGTTAATATTTAATTAGTTAAAATAGATAAGAACCTATAGGAAATAAATCATAACTTGAAATATTGGAATTAAGTATTAGACATAAATACATATTTGAACTCAGTAAATTATGAGCTTCGATTTGGCTATTCCCGAAGTTATTTTCGGTTACTTTTAAGATTCACACCTAAGTGTTATGGGAATTAAAAATCACCATAAATCTAGTCACAAAATTAGGATTTCGAAAGTAAAATTGGATTTTGAATAAAAACCCCAACTTACCCCTAACTAAATTAGCATTTGGGATAACTTGGGGATGAAGCAAAGTAACTTGGGGATGAAGCAAACCAACTTGGAGAAGAAGGGAGGGGGAAGATGACGTTTTGGGAGGTGTAAGGAGTGGATCAAAACTTTGTCACCAAGAAAAATCCAATGGCTTAGATCAAGTAAGAAGTGTTAGGAAGTTAAGCATGGTTTTACCATAAATAGAGGCTTAGGCAACACAAATTCTCCACCAACTTCTCAAGCTTGGTCGAAATATAGAGAGTGTGGGAGAGAGTGGAAGAGCTTCAAGAAGTAGGAAGCTTGTGTTTTTCAAGAGGTAAGAGAGTTTTTAGTTTCATAGTTCAAGTTCTTAAGTTATGAAGTAGAAAAGCTAGAAATGTTGTTTTGATCATCAAACTTCCAATTCCAGTTTTAATATCATGTTCTTATGGTTTCCAATGTATTTATTTCGAAAAAATTATGAGGAAAGAGTATGGCAAAAATTTCCGGAAGATTATGATCAAAATAGCGAAGCTCTGGCAAAATTTCAGCAATTAGTGTTTTCTGGAGTCAGGGGTAAAAACGTCAGTATCTTATGAAGAAGATGATGTTCAAAAATTCTGAGAAAATTCATGGTGAAAGTAGACATCTAGGGATTTTCAAATATATAAAGAGTGTGTCATTTGAAGCTCTGTGCAAAAAAATAAAAATCTCAGAAGTTAGGCAATGTTTTCTGTGCGAAATTCTGGGCAGTGTTGGGAAACATGGAAACTAGGAATGATATGGTTCGAACGAGTTGAAGCCGTTATTTTTCCTTAAAAATATACTTGTTAAGGGAAATTTTGGCTTTAGTTTCACCTCAAAATGATTTTTCTAGAATTAGTTATGATTTTTCAAAGTTACCGAAAAATCTGCCCAGAAAATACTGCACTACGTTTTTCAAGAAATGTAAGGGCAAAATTGTAATAATAAAGCAACCAAGGGTAGAAGGGTAAATAGAGGTGAAAATATCTCTTAGGATGTTATTCTAAGTGATATGGTGATATGTTAGGATATCCGGGAAGTCCAAGGCCGGGTTCAAAGGTCGGACGTTTGACAACTATACGGTAAAAGGCACGGACGCGTACTGTAACCTTAACTCTTGTGTTTATGGTATGGTTATATATGATAGTTGCATTCACATGTTGAAACTCCGTTTTGAAAGTTGCTCATGATATGTTTGAATTTGTATACGGGTTATAGTCTTGATAACTCTGTTGAGTTTTCCTAGCGCTGAGGACACGTGGATTCGTGGCACTGGTTATGTGCAGACTATGGGTAACATACATATTGCAGTGGCTGTGTTATGTTACTTGCTGATATGATTATGAAAGTTATAAATGTGAATTTATTATTGTGATACCTGTCATATACTGTTTACATAAGCATGAGGTTAACCGTTACCTGAGGTCCAATGGACATTGGACCTCAGTCTTAATGAACAGTACAGGAAAGAAACCGGGATAGAGAAGGTACCGGCAGATAGAGCCGTAAAGAGGCAGCGGTCAAAGATAAAGGTCGGTAGCAGTAGAAGTTATAAGAACTTAGCTTCTGGCTCGAATTTAACAAAGTTACTTTGAATAGTTTGGTGTCTAAGGTTGGGTTAATCTATCCGGGAAGCCAATCAGTCGCTGTATAAGTCGGTGAGGCCCCCATGATAGACCCCTACCTGGCCAATCTGTTTAATTAACTGATGTTAGGTTCTAAGCCATACGTTTAGTTAAGACTGGGTTTAACAGAGAAATGTATTCAAACCTCTGTAAATTGTATCACATGAATATTCATTCGGGATATTTAATATATCAGCTTATGTCGGGCATCATCATATGTCTGGGCATTTTTATATCAGATACTCGTTGTCCGGATCTTAGCGCACGCTATCAATTTCCGCAGTACTCTAAGCTGTAGCATCTCAAACTCTGTTGTTTTTCTTAAAACTAAGTGTCGACCGACACGATTTTCGAACCTGGAATTTGGGATGTTACAATAAAACTGCGGTCCTAAAAGTCAAATACTTTTTAATATTAAAACAAAAGATTGCAAATTTGTAGCAGCAACTGAATGAAAATAAAGTTCACTGGAGATTGGAGAATAAGCTTTTTCTTTAATGGATAATATGGAAAAAAAATCAAATATAAGCTTAGTTCTTATTAATTTTTAGTTTACTATGATAACATGCAAATATAAAAGAAAAATAAGAACAACAAACTAAAAATTCACAAAAACAAGCTTATAATTTGACTAAAAATCCTAATGCTTATTATCATCTAATGTCTTGGAGATATCGGCTTCAGCAGCAGTAATTTTGCGCTGGATATCAGCAATTTCCTATATTATGCGCATCAGTTTCACTTCATCATCATCATCCGTGGGAGCGTTGGGACCAGGAGGTTGGAGAGGGGGAGCAGGAACCTCTTTGTGGTATGAAGGCTGGAGGGGGCCGTCAACCTCTTCATCATTCGAAATAACAAGGGGTCCAACAACCCGTGACTCCTTCGTCGGAGTAGAACGCATTGGACCTAAACCAACGAGAGATCTAAAGAAGGCACGAGATTCAGGAGTACCCCTACGAGGGGCTATCTTGTATCTAACCATTGTTTGAGCAGTTAGGGCACAGAGCTACATAGTGTGGAGTTACGAGGTAATGAGGACTTAAGAAGGACAGAAAGGAAGCATAAGGAAGATAATAAAGGCCGGACAACAGGAGTTAATACACAAAAGTTTATTAAGATCGTCATATAACATATCCACAGTCCTAAAAGTCTATTATTTATTATTTCATTAAATCAACTCTAAGACCGACTAGTAACATATCCCCTGTCCAAAAAGTATATTAATTTATTTTTCCATTCAATTACCTTTAAGACCGATCTTTTATCTTATAACCGGTCCTAAAAGTCTATTAATTTTTTTTAAAAAAATAATACATTTAAGAATGGATCTCATACAATACCCGGTATTAAAAGTTCATTCTTTTCAAATGGAGAGACACCAATATCCTTACACTCTGTTCAAATGAATGATTCAGAGTCTCTTCTACTTCCAAATAAACTTCCCAACTAGGTGTCTCGTCGTATTCTGATGAACTATGCGTCTCCCTGTAAAAGTCTCCCGCGTTTCACATTCTTCAGGATGGCTTCTCTATTTAAACCCGTTGTTACTTTACTTTCTTCACATTCTTCTTAATCACTTCTACAACTTCCACTGTAATGGCCACTCTACCACTACCAGGTGAGCCTAATCATCGTCCTCCCCCTCCACAACCACCAGGTGTGCCCAACCATCATCCTCCCCTTCCACATCTACCTCCATACCCTCCTCTGCTGCCTCCAAACCCCTCCGCCTAACAGATGATACAGCAACTCCTGGCCCGCGTCGCTCATATAGACCGATGCATGGGCCAAATGTTTCAGGTCTACCACGCCGTCAAGAACAAGTTGAACATGTTACTCGACGCCAATGACGTCGAGTACAATCTTTCCGACGACAACATCTCTGACCTCTCCTCCAATCCCTCCCTCCCCTTTGACAATGACCAGGGGGATTAAATATTTTTATGTTTTTTTATGTTTTTTTTGTTTGAACTATTCCTGCCCCAGAGCAGGCAGGAAAAAAATATGATAAATAATTTTTTTTCCATATTCAATTGTCTATTCGTATTCTTTCGTTATCTCGATTTTGTTTCAGACAAAAAGGAAACAAATAAAACCATAACTGCAATGTGATTAACGATAAAAGTTCACATAATACAGTTAACAATATACAAAACGAAACGAAAAAAATACAACTTTTCCCTTTTAAGAATAAAAACAAACACAATGATAACTCTTCTCAAGGTTGGACCACCGTTGCCGTCGATTTTATACACCCAGAGTTGAAAATTTCCATTATCTTACATCTTTTCTGACAATGCTCTTCAACTTTTGGAGAGGTAAAACTGACGACAACGAGGGTCCTGAGCTTGTGCAAAACGCCAGAAAGTCGAGTGCTCTTGAAGCCTAATGATTTGTCTTAAAGATAAGTTATCATTTCTATTTAAAGGAAGACTATTAAGACCGTAATTTTAACAAATAGACAGTCCTAAATATCAAGTCATTTTAATTTATAATTATTGAAGACTTTTAGGACCGGACATTATATAAATAAGCGATCCTAAAAGTGTTTCCATTTTTTATGAGACTTTTAAGACCGGCGATATAAAATCATATGGTCCTAAAATCAAGGCTTAATTTTTCTGGAAAAAAAAACAAAGACCTTTAAGAGCATCTCTTTATTAAATATGTGTTCCTAAAAGTGTTGCCATAATTGTAAGACTTTTAAGACCGAAGATGTATCAAACATACGATCCTAAAATCTAGGCATTTTTTTTTAAAAAATAAAGACTTTTAGGACCGTCTCTTTAATAAATATGTGTTCCTAAAAGTGTCATCACTTTTTTTAAAACTTTTAAGACTGGAGATGTATCAAACATACGGTCCTAAAATCAAAGCTTTTTTTTTTAAAAAAAAAACAAAGACCTTTAGGAGCATTCTTTAATAAATATGTGGTCCTTAAAGTCGTGAATAGTTTTCAGAATCTCTTACTGCTATTTACAACTCTCCAAAACTCAAATCTCAAGCAATATCCACCATCCAATACGTTCAGAAAACCAATATTACATAGGCTAAGAAAATTGTTCGAAAAAATAAACAAATTTATTATATATTGAATTATACAAATTGTAAAATTGTTCATTTACAGAATGAATTTACAAATTAATGTAGTACTTTAATTACAATTGTTGTTCTACAAGCATATATTTACATATGAATTAGTACTCTGATTGTTGTATTTACTATAAGAGGTCAGTAACATGTTGACAAAACACATTGCGTATGTGGTTGATAATTGAATATTTTACACACTTATTTGTATCTTTTTGGAATTAAATTTAGGATTGTTAGCTAATAAATAATGGGCTTTAATCCTTATTTCGACTTTGGGCTTTTATTTGAATTTAATTCATTTTCATGATAAAAAAAAATCCAGATTTAATGTGATTCACTGTTTTAACCATAACTTTTGAACCAGACATCAGATTAGCCTCATTTTTGTCTCATATTTCAGATGATACAAAGAACTACAAATGTTATGAAGACTCGAAAGGCAAATTCAGTCAAGAGGATGGTCAAACTTGGAGCCAAAGTTAGAGACGTTTTTTTTGGATTTTTGGGCCTGAATATTGTATTTAAAAACCCATTTACCATTTATTTCATTTTGGCCCATTGTGCAACCCTAGCCCATTTCCATTTTAGGTTAAGTTTAAGTTAGGAGCAGCCACAAACACAATATGTCATTACATTTTGGGATTATTTTGGATTGAAGACACAAGTTTCATTTTCTCTGCAATGTTCTTCGCGTTCTTCGTTTTTTCCAGTCATGCTCGGCTAAAATTCTACGATTAACCCAACGTTGATGATTCTATGATTCATCCAGAGAGCTTGTGTTTAATCGGTAACTTTACTCGTTTCTGTTTTCATCTTTTCGGATTCAATTGCTGGAAATAGTTTGAATATTATATTTAATATTCGGTTTGGTTCATCCCAAGGACTGAGTTCGAACTAGGTTTCAATGTTGCTGTGCGATAGCACAGTGAGACGCCACTGTTCGGACAGATTCTAGGTGATTGCCTAGTAGAGGGATTCTGTTGAATATTATATTCAACAGAATATTATATTCAAACTAGGTTTCAGAATTGCCTAGTTTGAATATTATATTCATCCAGAGAGCTTGTGTTTAATCGGTAACTTTACTCGTTTCTGTTTTCATCTTTTCGGATTCAATTGCTGGAAATAGTTTGAATATTATATTTAATATTCGGTTTGGTTCATCCCAAGGACTGAGTTCGAACTAGGTTTCAGTGTTGCTGTGCGATAGCACAGTGAGACGCCACTGTTCGGACAGATTCTAGGTGATTGCCTAGTAGAGGGATTCTCTAGACGAATGTAGAGATTTTGGTTCGTCCAGAACCAAATGTGAGTTCGTTCTTATTTTGCTCAATGATGGAAGTTTCTGGAATCTGAAATGTTGGGTTGATCGATTTTAATCTGTCTCTGTTTATTTCGTTTTGTTTCTGTTTAGTTCATTTTTAAATCTGTTTATTTCATTTTTAATCTGTTTAAAGCAAAACCCCCATTTTTATTGTTCCTGTTTCACTGTCACTGATTTAAACCTATTGCAAATTCATTAGGAAAACGATCCAAGTTACATTATATTGCAAATCTTTTGTTAACTTGGTTATTTTGGGAGAGATCACAACAAATTTCTATCAAAATTTGGCGTCGTTGCCAGGGAATTCGCATCGGTTTGATTAGTAACAGATTAAAAGTAGATTAGTCGGTCCGGGTGACTGGGCAGAAAATTTTCTCACCCAGATCACTTGAACCAGGGCTTTCCCACATGGAAATTGGCATTTTGAATAATAGTCACACCCTTTTAGGAAGTGTAGTCCTACTCAAAATCGCCAAATTCCAACGTTTAGGCCCTGTTTTTTGCTGTTTTTTTGGTCTCGGTGGGATGTAGCTGGTATTTTTTAAATTGTTCTAGGATTTCTACTAGACTTTGCAATTATCTCTGATTGAGCTAAAATTTGGCAGGTTGATAGATTTCAGCCTAAATATCAATACACATGGCTTTGCGATGTGGTCTTCATTTTTAAGCCAAATTCATTCGTTTTGACCACTTTTTTTGATTTTTTTTAAAGTTGTTTTATTGCATTTTTGCGTCCCTTAATGTTCTAGGAGTGTTTCTGTACATATCCCATAAATTTTAAAAATCATTTGATAGTGTTTCTGCATTTATTTTGGTTATTTTCTAGTGTGGTTTTCTGTTTTTGTGTTTTAGTCTTCTAGTGTCATCTTAGTGTATTTGCTATTTTGTGATTGTTTTTGTGGTTTTGTGAGTCTATTTTTACTGTTTTGTGAGTTTTCCATTCTGCCATATGCTGCTATATGAGTACAAGAGTACTACTGCTCCAAATGATCTGTTAGAAAGAGATCCTGAAATAGAGATAACTATCCTAGCTGCTAGACGGACCATGAGGTTAAGTCAATTAGTAACTATGGATCCTGTTTCAAATTCTAAATTTGATTCTGTGTCTCTTGAGTCTTCTCAATTTACTGATTCTAGTAGTACTTTTGCTAACTCTAAAAATATGGCAGAACAAGAAAACCGTCCAACTTTAAAGGAATTGGTTGCACCTGTAATAGTCAATCAACCTTTATGCATTCAATATCCTGAACTTGGTGCTAACTTTGAACTTAAATCTGGTCTTATCCATTTGCTTCCCAAGTTTCATGGTCTTGCAGGTGAATGTCCCCATAAGCATTTAAAGGAGTTTCATGTGGTTTAGCACAATGAAGCCACAAGCAATTGATGAGGAGTATATCAAACTGAGAGCTTTTCCTTTCTCACATGAAGGGGGAGCTAAGGACTGGTTGTTCTACCTTCAATCTCAATCTATTACATGCTGGAATGATATGGCCAAGTTGTTTCTGGAGAAATTCTTTCCATCCTCAAGTGCCACATCCATCCGGAAAGAAATCAGTGGCATTAAACAAGTGAATGGGGAGAACCTACATGAGTATTAGAAGAGGTTCAAGAGGTTGTGTGCAAGCTGTCCACACAATCAGATTACTGAGCAACTTCTTACTACATACTTCTATGAGGGTCTATTGCTTAATGACAGAAATCTGGTTGATGCATCTAGTGGTGGGGCTTTGCAAAATAAGACACCTAAGGAAGCTAGAGATTTGATATCTACCATGGCTGCCAACTCACAACAATTTTTTACTAGAGCAAACAATACCCCTATGTACCAAATCTAAACACCTCAGATTGCATATCAACAAAGACTTGAGAATAAACTTGATGACTTGACCTCTCTGTTAGACAATTGCCAGTTACATAGACAATACATGCTTCCCCTACTCATATGGTATATTCATGTGGATATTGTGTTGATCCTTATCATCCTACTGAGTCTTGCCCTACCTTCCAAGATCCCAATTATCAGGATCATTCAGTAGTTGCAGTTGGTGTATTTCCAGGAAAGCCACAATACCAACAATATAATAATGCATTCTTTAATACTTATAACCCTGGCTAGAAAAACCACCTTAATTTCTACTGGAACCAAAATCAAGGCAACCAGTTTCAACAAAATCATAGTTCTGGCAGTTACCAACAGAGATAGTTTAGACCACCATGTTAGTTCTCTAGGTGTTTTGATGATAACTAACAATTGTAAACTTAATTTGAAGTTTGTCTTTGAAAGTTGTAAAACTTTCTGTTTAAGGCAAACTCGAGTTTAGGTAGCTAAACTCGAGTTTGGACTTAGCAGACAGAAGCTCAAATTTTAACATAATAGGCCAAACTCCAGTTTGCATAGGCAAACTCGAGTTTGCAGAGTTACATAGAACAATCAAAGTCTCTAAGAGTTGTAAAATCGAGTCTATATTTATAAACTCGAGTTTAGATCAAAGGCAGTGACATTCGAATTTCAACTTGTTTCCAAACTCTACCTTTGATTCTGTGAAACTCCAGTTTACAAGAAAGTTTAAATGCTAAAAAGTTCAAAAGACTTGTAAACTCGAGTCTATGTTTTGGAAACTCGAGTTTTGAGATCAAACAGAAACTTCAACGTTTTATCAAATTTTCAAACTCTACCTTTGATCCTTCCGAACTCCAGTTTACAAGAAAAGTTTAAGAGCTAAAGACTCGCAAACTCGAGTCTGGGTTAAGCAAACTCGAGTTTAGGATAAACAGAGACACTTGTGTTGTTACTTGCTTTGTAAACTCCAGTTTTGGTTTCAGTGACTCCAGTTTGCACTTTAATGAAAAGTTTTCAACGTTTGAATATACACTGAAACTCGAGTCAGATTTCTGGAAACTCGAGTTTAGGACTGTTTTGAAAACACTTGGACTATTACATGATTTCTAAACTCCAGTCTTGAAAATGGAAACTCCAGTTTGAGCTTTCAAAGGTATTTCAATGTTTCAGCTTTCACTGAAACTCGAGTCAAGGTTTTGGTGACTCGAGTTTAGCTCAAACAGAAAGCCTCGAGCAAATGACTATTTTGAAAACTCCAGTTTGAGAAACAGAAACTCCAGTTTACACTTATAAAGATTTTTTCAAAAGTTTCAGTTTACACTGAAACTCGAGTTTTGTATATCAAAACTCGAGTCTGGACTATACAGAAAGCTAAGTAACATTTCAGGTTTTGTAAACTCCAGTTTACGTTTTCTAAACTTCAGTTTTGAAGCTCTGAACTTAAACTCAAAATTTTCATAAAAGCTTTAAACTCGAGTCAGTCACTAAATGACTCGAGTTTAGCACTGTGCTCAAAACTTCATTCAAGAGCAGTTCGCGACTTTCCTCTTTGTAAGAACCAAACTCGAGTCAGTCACTAATCAACTCGAGTTTAGGAAGTCTTTCAAAACAAGATGCTCTCTGGATGAACTCCAAACTCGAGTCTGGGTTTGTAAACTCGAGTTTGTAACGCACAGTTTGTAAAACCAGAAGGCGCAAATTTGCGAAAACCATTTGAATGATCTTAATACTTCATATCTTTAATTGCTATTATTCCTAACGTCTTTTAACCAGTTTGTTAGCAAATTTCAGATGGTTTATTGAAGGAAACAATGAAGATTCAGACAATGACCTGTAAAGCAAGAGAGAGAGAATATGTTGTCTTATAAAGTACTTCAACTTGGATTAAATAATTACAACTTTAAGCACAACCCATTCCAACACAGGGACATCAACATTATCTTCATATTAATTAAGTCCCACATTGCGAGAATGTCTACAACAAATTGGACAAAAGCAGAATCCATCCATCAAGAAGATTTTAGTGGATTCTCAACAGCTAGTTCTGGAAGTGGAGCCTCCAACGTTCAAATTCGTAGTGCTCTTCCAACAGTCAAGTTCTTCATTCAAATTGGACTTCAACAGCTATAAATATCATTCAGATTCGAAGAAGAACTAAGACAGACAAGATACAAGACAATTACAGTGTGCAACAATCAGATTTTTGTATTCATTCTTCTGTAAATTATCCTGAGAGATTTGAGCTTCAGTGTTTATCATTATCTGCTCTTAGAGAGAGTTTGTTTCCGTTAATCATTTGATTGTAAAGAATCTCAAGACGGGGGACTTTGAGATTGGGATATCAGTGTACAACTTGTAAGGGGGAGTGTATCCTGGTGAATGGATAGCTTTCGAGTACAGAGTGTGTAACTAATTGTGAGTGATAGTGAAAATCCCAGAGAGTCTGGGGACTGGACGTAGGTCAAGGAGTTAGATTGAACCAGTATAAATCTTGCTGTGTCTTGTTCTCTCTTCCCTTTCTCTGCACTACTTTGCTTCAGTGATTAATTTCCATAATTGAGCGAAAGAATTTTTCAAATCCCCAATTCACCCCCTCTTGGTGATTTGCTCCGGCTTTTTCACACCAGGTTTCCCACATTTTGCACCACCTCCTCTTCCAGCTCCTCCACCCCTACCAGCCAGTTGTGCACCCTCTCCAGTGACACAACAACCTAGTAGCAATGGTAGTGGTTCTTCTAGTTCCTCACTTGAGGATATGATGAAGCAATGTGCCAAGAATACATTGCAATTCCAGCAACAAACTGAGACCTCCATTCAAAGTTTGCAAACTCATATTGGACAATTGGCAACATCATTGAACCAACTCCAACCTTAAGGTTCCAATAACACTCTTCCTTCACATACCATTCCCAACCCTAAGGGGAATGTGAGTGTTATCTCCCTACGATCTGGCAAGCAATTGGAAGAGCCTAAGCTAGCTGCAGATGTGATTACATCATATAGAGAGTCAGGAAATGTGAAGAGTGACTCTAAAGATAAGGAGGCGGTTAAGCAAACTGAAGAGGACATTCCTATTCCTCTTCCTTTCCCTCAAAGATCCATTCAATCCAAGAAAGTGACAGAAAAGACACTAGCACAAGAGAATGATATTCTAGAGACATTCAGAAAGGTTGAGATCAACATTCCCCTCTTGGATGCAATCAAGCAGATTCCTAAATATGCCAAGTTTCTGAAGGAGTTGTGCACCAACAAGAGGCAATTGAAGGGAAATGAACGAGTGAGCATGAACCAGAATGTATCAGCACTCATCCAACCTACTATGCCTCGAAAGTGCAAGAATCTAGGAATGTTTTCTATCCCTTATATAATTGGTAACTATAGATTTGATGATTGCATGCTCGACCTAGGTGCTTCTATTAATGTTATGCTTTCTTATGTCTATGCATCTATTGGTCTTAGTCCCTTGCATCCTACTGGTGTTATTGTTCAGTTAGCTAATAGGAGTAATACTCATACCTTTGGTTTGCTTGAAGATATATTGGTCAAAGTTAATGAGGTAATATTTCCTGCTCATTTTTACATATTGATATGGAGGATGAGTCTCCTGACAGTAGGTCACCAATCATATTAGGTAGACCATTCATGAAAACAGTTAGGACTAAAGTAGATGTGCATTCTGGTACTCTCTCTATGAAGTTTGGTGATATTACTATGAATTTTAATATTTTTGATGCCATAAAACATCCTATGAAGGAGCACTCTATTTTCTAGATTGATGTGATTGATGATGCTATGGATGATGTTGTTGCTGATGGTATGCTGATTTTCCAAATATTGCATCGATGAGTGATTGTGCTATTTGTGATTGCTCTAATGACACATGCTGCCCTATATGCACTGAGATTGATGTTGCATTGTGTGATGACATTGATTGTGAAAGTATCTCTCTGCATTCTGATATTAACTATGATGCTCTTATTGATGTTGATTGTGAGACTTCTTCTTTACATGATGTGTTGCATTCTGATCTTAACAATGAGTTGCCTAGACATAGTTCTGCTTCTTTGTGTATGGTTTCCAACAGGTGTACACATTACAAAACTTGTGGAACAACCACCCAAGCTCCTTCCCTCCATTGAGCAACCACCAAAGTTGGAGTTGAAATCCCTTCCAGATCATTTGAAGTATGCCTACTTGGAGGTGGGTGAATAGTTGCCAGTCGTTGTGGCAAACAACCTTCTACCGGAGAAAGAAGAGAAGCTACTTGTAATACCCCAATTTTCATAATACATGTAAATATTAAATTTTGACAAATAACACCTATTAAAAAAAAACAGGTGAATATGTGGTCTCAAAACTAGTGAGATAATTACAATTATTTCCTAAGGTGATTTCTCATGAAATTTTATTATTATTTTTTAGGAATTATACCATTTTCTAAGCAATTAAAATTATCAGAGGATAATAAAATCAATTAAAGGAAATTGACAACAATTATTGGGCAATTGAAATTGCAATAATTGAGACACTTTATTAATTTTTGAAATTAGTTAATGATTAAGTTTTTAAGGTCATAAATTAAAACCAAATGATATTGATTAGCACACAAGAAGCTATTAATCATCAAAATGAAATTAGAAACCTTGTCAATTTTGGTGGTTAAGCCTAGTAACCCCTAAAGCATGATGTTAGAAATTAAAATTAGGATTTAACCAATTATTCCTAATTAGTTTCTATGGGACGAAAATTCCTATTTGGTGGAAAATAAATGATACAATAAAAACCAAATTATATTAAACCTTAATCCTAGAATCTAAGTGGACCAATGGGAGGTTCTCCTTCTTAGAATATGTAGAAACATAAATTAAATAATTAAGTTAGGGAGAGAAGGAGGTTTCTTGGGCATCAATTAAAGGAATATATTATTTCAAATATTTAAAACTTGTAGTATAAGGGGCTTAGTGTATAGAGGAAGCTAAAGAAAGTGTGTGTGTGTGTGTGTTGTGTGTGGACCGAAATATGTGTGTGTATTGTGAGAATATAAGTGTGGTCAAAAGTTGTGTGAATATAGAAAAGGGAAGTCAAGAGGATTAATGAAACTTAGGGAGCAAGATATTTGTCTTAGTAAGCAAGTATTTCTTTGAGAACAAGAAATGGTTTATTCAAAAGGAATTAAATGAGAACCTATAGAAATTAAATCATAACTTGAAATATGGGAACTAAGTATTGAAGATAAATACATATTTGGAATCAGGGAATTATGAACTTCAAATTAGCTATTCCCAAAGATATTTTCGGGTACTTCTAAGATTTATATCTAAGTGTTTCAGGAAATAAAAATCACCATAAATCTAGTCACAAAATTAGGATTTCAAAAGTGAAATTATATCTTGAATAAGAACACCCGGTTATACCTAACTAAATTAGGATTTGGGATTAATTGGGGATAAAGCAAAAGAACTAAAGAGAGAGAGAGAGAGGGACGGTTTGGGAGGAAGTGAGGTGGAGGGATAAGATGAAAACCTCATCTCCAAGTAATTCTCAAAGGCCAAGATTAATTGAAGTTTACTTGGTGACCACTCATTGCTTGCCTATAAATAGAAGCTCACCCCTTCACAAATCTTCACCAATTCCTCAAGGCATAGGCCAAAAATATAAAGAGCAAGGGAGAGAGTGAGGAGCTTCAAGAAGTAGGAAGCTAGTGTTCTTCAAGAGGTAAGAGAGTTTTTAGTTTCATAGTTCAAGTTCTTAGTTTATGAAGTAGAAATACTAGAAATGTTGTTTTGATCTTCAATCTTCCAAATACAGTTTTATTTTCATGTTTTTATGGTTTCCATTGCATTTATTTCGAAAAATTGATGAAGAAGAAGTTATAGCAAAATTTTTGGAAGATTAGGATCAAAATAGCAAAGCTCTGGCGAAATCTCCTCAAACAGTGATTTCTGGAGTCACGGGTAAAAACGTCAGTATGTTATGATGAAATGATGTTCTAAAATTCTGAGAACATTCATGGTGAAAGTAGACGTCTAGGGCTTTCTAAATCTATAAAGAGTGTATCATTTGAAGCTTTGTGCAAAAAGATAAAAATCTCAGAAGTTAGGCAATGTTTTCTGTGCGAAATTCTGGGCAATATTTAAAAACGTGAAATCTGGGAATTATCCATGAATTATGGGTAAGTTCCAGTATTTTTCCTCAAAAATAGACTTCTCAAAGATTCCGGAAAATTTTACGGATCCTCATTTTGATGTTTCTAGAATTAGTTATGATTTTTCAAAGTTACCGAAAAATCTGCCCAGAAAATGCTGCACCACGTTTTTGAAGAAATGTAAGGGCAAAATTGTAATAATAAAGCCATCAAGGGTAGAATGGTAAATAGAGGTGGAAATATCTCTTAGAATGTTGTTCTAAGTGATATGGTGATATGTTAGGATATCCGGGAAGTCCAAAGCCGGAATCAAAGGTCGGATGTTTGACGACTATGCGGTAAAAGGTACGGACGCGTATTGTAACATTAACGCTTATGCTTATGGTATGGTTATATATGATAATTGTTTTCACACATTGATACTCTGTTTTGAAATTGCTCATGGATTTGAGTTATATACGGGTTATAGTCTTGATAACACCCTTGAGTTTTCCTAGCGCTGAGGACACGATAGGCCATCGTGGCACTGGTTTTGTGCAGACTTGAGTAACATACATATTGCAGTGGCTGTGTTATGTTACTTGTTGATATGGTTTTGAAAGTTATAAATGTGATTTTATCATTGTGATATCTATCATATACTGTTTACATAAGCATGAGGTTAACCGTTACCTGAGGTCCAATGGACATTGGACCTCAGTCTTGATGAATAGTACAGGAAAGAAACCGGGATAGAGAAGATGCCGGTGGGTAGAGCCGTGAAGAGGCAGCAGTCAAAGGCAAAGGTCGGTAGAAGTTATTAGGACTTAGCTTCTGACTCGAATTTAACAAAGTTACTTTGAACAGTTTGGTGTCTAAGGCTGGGTTAATCTATGTGGGAAGCCAATCAGTCGCCATATAAGTCGGTGAGGCCCCCATGATAGACCCCTACCTGGCCAATCTGTTTAATTAACTGATGTTAGGTTCCAGGTCATGGGTTTAGTTTAAAACTTTCTTTATCAGAGGATTGTATTTAACCTCTGTAAATTGTATCACATGAATATTCCTTCGGGATATTTAATATATCAGCTTATGTCAGGCATCATCATATGTCTGGGCATTTTTATATCAGATACTCGTTGTCCGGATCTTAGCGCAGGCTATCAATTTCTGCAGTACTCTAAGCTATAGCATCTCAAACTCTGTTGTTTTTCTTAAAACTAAGTGTCGACCGACACGAATTTTGAACCTAGAATTTGGGATGTTACACTACTAAGCTTATTAAGGGCAAACAAGAAGGCGATTGGGTGGACACTAGCTGACATTATTGGTATTAGCCCCTCTATGTATATGCATTGAATTTTATTAGAAGATGAGGCTAAACCAATGAGGCAACCCCAGAGACACCTTAATCCCCTTATTCTTGATGTGGTGAAGAAGGAGGCCAACAAGCCTCGGCAAGCTGGTATTATATATCCCATCTCTGATAGCCAGTGGGTTAGCCTAGTTCAGGTGGTTCCCAAAAAATCCAGAGTGACTGTGGTGGCCAATCAGAAGAATTAACTCATTCCTACTAGAGTCCAGAATAGTTGGAAGGTTTGCATTAATTATAGGAGACTCAACCAAGCCACTTGTAAGGATCATTATCCTTTACCATTCATTGATCTGGTAAGTCTCACTATTGCTTCCTTAATGGATACTCCGGCAACTTCCAGTTCCATATTGCTCCTGAGGATCAGGAGGAGACGACCTTCACATGCCCCTTTGGAACATATGCCTACCGAAGGATGCCCTTTGGCCTTTGCAATGCACCGGGCACCTTCCAGCGTTATATGGTAAGTATTTTCTCTGAGTTTCTAAAGGATTGCATGGAGGTGTTTATGAATGATTTCACTGCATATGGGTCTTCTTTTGATGCATGCTTAGCTAACTTGTCTTGAGTTTTGCATAGGTGCATAGTGTAACATCCCAATTTTCAAAAGCGAAATAATTTATTTTTCATTTAAAATCATTTAAAATCATCAGAGTAGTGCATTTGAGCGGAAGAGTAACTGATACTTATATTTCAAAATGCTGTAAGTCTGGCTGAATACAATAGCGGTGTAGTAACCGCGTGGTTCAAAAGGGATGTACAACAACAAAAGGAAGGCTTCCGCCAGAATGTCAAAGGAAATCTCCTGCCGGGTCTACTATTCGTCTTGCTTGCGCTTTCCTTTGTCCTCCGTCCTTGGTTCTCCTGACCCTGACGCTATGTTAAGAGCTGAGGTCCCATGCATATGGACCCCAGGTAACGGTTAACCTCATATTTACATATACAGTATATAAACACAACAATTGACTCACTTCCAAATACGTCACCAACTATGTTACTCCCAGTGAATGCAAATGTACCGCTCCCAGCGAAAAATACCACTCCCAGTGAAAACAGATATATCACTCCCAGTGCATGCATATGTACAGTTATCCTTTAACAACAACATGTATTCAAACAACATACCACAATATGCATACAACACATATACCACATATACACATATTGTAAATATCAGAGTTAAAGTTACCAGTACGCGAACATACCTTCGTTGACGTTTGACGGTATTTCTGGCGGAAAACGGTGCGACAGTTGGTCAAAACGTATTTAGGGATATCCTATAAGGATAATATCGCCTCTATTAACTCACAAATATTATTTCAAAGAGATATTTTGGCTATATAAGACCATTTTACCCCTGGTGGATTTATTTTCCAATTTATTCCCTACTTTTCGGAAAAAACGCTGATCCAGCATTTCTGGGCAGAATTTCGCCTAACTTCGAAAAATCATAACTAATTCTAGAAAAATCGAAAAGAGGATCCGTAAAATTTCTTGGAATCCTTGAGATGTCTAATTTCAAGGAAAAATACTGGAACTTACCCAGAACTCATGGGTAATTCCCAGTTTAATCATTACAAACTGCTGCCCAGAATTTCGCCCAGAAAATATAACTTAACTTCTGAGATTTTTATCTTTTTTCACAGAGCTTCAAATCACACACGCTTTATAGATTTAGAAAGCTATAGATGTCTACTTTCATCGTGAATTTTACCAAAATTTTAGAACATCATCTTCATCATAAAATACTGACGTTTTTACCCCTGACTCCAGAAATCACTGTTTGAGGAGATTTCACCAGAGCTTCGCTATTTTGATCCTAATCTTCCAAAGATTTTGCTATAACTTCCTCTTCATCAAATTTTTGAAATAAAGACAGTGGAACCCATAAAAACATGAAAATAAAAATATATTTGGAAGATTGAAGATCAAAATAACATTTCTAGCATTTCAACTTCATAACTTAAGAACTTAAACTCAAAAGCTAAAAACTCTCTTACCTCTTGAAGACTACTTGCCCCCTATTTCTGCAGCTCTTCACTCTCCTCCTTTCCTTCTATATTTCGGCCAAGGCTAGAGGTTTTGGTGTGGAGAATGTGTTGCCCAACTATCTCTATTTATAGTGGAAGGGAGTGGCATTTTTGTAGTTTTCTCCTCTTGCATGTAGCCATTGGATATTGCTTGGAGAAGAGGAGATGATCTTGGCCAAACACCTCATGCTAGGCATCCTCTTCCCCCTCCCCCTTCTAGAAATTGTTTTGCTTTATCCCCAAGAATTGCCCTTTCTTCACTAAGGTACCTTAATTAATCCCAAAATCTAATTTAGTTAGGTGTAAGTTGGTGTTTAAATTCAAAATCCAATTTCACTTTTGGAATCCTAATTTTATGACTAGATTTATGGAGATTTTTAATTCCCAAAACACTTAGGTATGAATCTTAAAAGTAACCGAAAATTACTTTGGGAATAGCCAAGTTGAAGCTCTTAATTCACTGATTCCAAATATGTATTTATCTTAAATACTTAGTTTCAATATTTCAAGATATGATTTATTTTCCATAGATTCTCATCTAATCTTGCTAATTATATAATAACTTGCTCTCCAAGTTTGACTACTTGCTCCCTAAGTTTCTTAATCTTCTCCCACATTTACATAAATTCCTTAATTAAATATTTTCGCCACTTTCATTATAATTTAGGAATAATTAGTTAAATCCCAATTTTAATCTCTAATATAGTGTTTTAGGGATTACTAGACTTAATTACCAATTTTGACAAGGTTTCTAATTTCATTTTGATGATTAACAACTCCTTGATGCTAACCAATATCATTTGGTCTTTAATTATGACCTTTAAAAATTAATTATGAACTAATTCCAAAACTTATTAAAGTAACTCAATTATTGCAATTTTAATTGCCCACTAACTGTTCCTAACTTTCTTCAATTGATTTCATCCTTTGATGATTTTAATTGCTTAGAAATGATATCATTCCTAAACATTCAAAATTTAGAAACAACATACTCTTCTATTGTAATAGGTATTTTAGTTGCCTATATAACATTCTCAGGGTATTTTATGACCCATAAATTTACTTAGGGATTTTTAGCTCTTTATCTTTCCTAATTACATGAGAAATCACCTTTGGAAATAAGGTAATTATGACACTAGTTTTGAGACCACAAATTCACCTATTTCTAATAGGTATTATTTGTCAATATTTCAGGTAAATAATTATCCGGGTATTACACACAGAGTCCAATCTTGTTCTGAATTTTGAGAAGTGTCACTTTATGGTTGAGTCAGGGATTGTTTTGGGGCATATTGTGTCTAGTAAGGGTATTGAGGTAGATCCTGCTAAGATTGATGTTCTTACTGCTTTACCTTACCCCACATCTATGCGGGAAGTTTGTTCTTTTCTTGGTCATGCAGGTTTCTACAGGAGATTTATCCAGGATTTCAGCAAGATAGCCCGTCTTTTGTCCTACCTTTTGCACAAAGACATTGACTTTGTATTTGATGATGAGTGCAAGTTGGCCTTTGATCATTTAAAGCGATGCTTGACTACAACCCCTTGTGATCCAACCACCGAATTGGTTGCTTCCATTCGAGATTATGTGTGATGCCTCCCACTATGTTGTTGGTGCTATCTTGGCTCAGCAAGTTGACAAAGCTTCTCATGTCATTGCATATGCATCCAAGACCTTGGATTCTGCCCAGTCTAATTACACCACCACTGAGAAGGAGTTGTTAGCTATAGTGTTTGCCTTTGACGAGTTTAGATAATATATGTTAGCTAGTAGAGTTATTGTTTACTCTGACCATGCTGCATTGAAGTTTCTTTTGATAAAGGTAGATGTGCCTTGACTTATTCGGTGGATGTTGTTGCTCTAAGAGTTTGATGTTGAGATTAGAGATAGAAGTGGAGCACCAAAATGGGTAGCTGATCACTTGAGTCGCATTTCTCATTCTCCCTCTCACCCCTCTCATATTCAGGATGATTTTCCTGAAGAGAAGCTTCTTCAGCTGCAAGGTAAGATTCCATGGTATACTGATCTGGTTAATTTTTTTGTTGCTAGAGTTTTACCTGCTGATTCCACCAAGGCCCAAACTCTGAAATTGCAAAGTGATTCTAAATATTACTTTTGGGATGACCCTTATTTGTGGAGATTTTGTACTACCAAGTAATTAGGAGATGTGTACCTGATCATGAGTTTGATTCTATCTTGCATTTTTCTCATGCTTCTACTTGTGGTGGTCACTTGGGACCACAAAGAACTTCTAGGAAAGTATTAGACTATGATTTATTTTGGCCTACCCTATTTCATGATGCCCATATGTTTTGTAAGTCGTGTGACAACTGTCAGAGAGCAGGGAGTATTTCCCATAGGCATGAGATGCCCCAAAACCCTATATTGTTTTGTGAAGTTTTTTATGTTTGGGGTATTGATTTCATGGGTCCATTTCCTGTTTCTTATGGTTATACTTACATACTATTGGCTATGGATTATGTTTCTAAATGAGTTGAAGCGAAAACCACTCGGACTAATGCTTCTTTTGTGGTGGTGGATTTTGTTAGGTCTAACATTTTATGCAAGTTTGGCATTCCTAGAGCCATCATCAGTGACCAAGGCTCTCATTTTTGCAATCGAAGCATGGGTGCCTTATTACGCAAGTATGGAGTGCTTCACAAGGTCTCCACAGCATACCACCCCCAGACCAATGGTCAAGTTGAAGCTTCAAATAGAGAGATTAAGAAAATCCTTCAGAAGACTGTTAACTCCACCCGGAAAGACTCTGATTGGGATTGGAGTAAGCGATTGGATTATGCTTTATGGGCATATTGCACCGCCTATAAGACTCTGATTGGGATGTTTCCCTATAGGCTTGTCTTTGGTAAGGCATGTCATCTTCTGGTTGAGTTGGAACATTAAGCCTATTGGACTATTAAGCAGTGTAACATGGATTTGGCCAAGTCTGGGATGGAACGAAAGCTACAGGTACAAGAGTTAGATGAGCTTAGATTAGATGCCTATGAGAGTTCACAGTTGTACAAGGAGAAGACAAAGGCATTCCATGATAAGCACATCTTGAGGAAAGAGTTTTCTGTGAGCCAGAAAGTTCTTTTATTCAATTCTCGCTTGAAGTTTATGTCAGGTAAGCTTCGATCTAGATAGGATGAGCCTTTTGTGGTTACTAATGTTTTCCTTTTTGGTGTTGTTGAGTTGTGTGATCCACCCACCGAACGGACCTTCAAAGTCAATGGACACTGCCTCAAGCAATTTAATGAGGGAGACATGAAGCAACCTGAGGAAGAAGAGATCCTCGTCATTGATGCCACTTATTCTCCATAAACCCCTTAATTGGCATTGATTTAGTCATTGATTTGGTTCAAGCATTGATTTGGTCATTGATTTGAGCAAGCTTATGGTAAAACAATTTTCTTGAGTAAAATTTGAGTGATACACTTATCTCCTTATATACTTGAGAGATTGATTGAGGGCATCCTTAGAAAGATCACATTGTGTGATTAACATCATTGATTGAGATTGTCATGATTTATAATTTGAGATGAAAGGATTTCAATTTTGATTACTTGGTCTTTTGAAACCTTGTGTTCCTTGTTCAAATTTTTACATTGTTGGCAATTACTAGAAATGAGAATTTCCCTTCTTCCAATTTTCTTTTCTTTTTGATTTTGCCCAGGTGCAAAAGGATAAGTGTGGGGGAATTTGATAATTGAATATTTTACACACTTATTTGTATCTTTTGGGTATTAAGTTTAGGATTGTTAGCTAATAAATAATGGGCTTTAATGCTTATTTGGGCTTTGGGCTTTTATTTGGATTTAATTCATTTTCATGATAAAAAAAACCATATTTAATATGTTTCACTGTTTTAACCATAACTTTTGAACCAGACATCGGATTAGCCTCATTTTTGTCTCATATTTCAGATGATTCAAAGAGCTACACATATTATGAAGACTCGGAAGGAAAATTCGGTCAAGAGGATGGTCAAACTTGGAGCCAAAGTCAGAGACGTTTTTTTGGAATTTTGGGCCCGAATATTGTATTTTAAAACCCATTTACCATTTGTTTCATTTTAGGCCATTGTGCAGCCCTAGCCCATTTCCATTTTAGGTTAAGTTTAAGTTAGGAGCAGCCATAAACACAATATGTCATTACGTTTTGGGATTATTTTGGATTGAAGACACAAGTTTCATTTTCTCTGCAATGTTCTTCGTGTTCTTCGCGTTCTTCTCTGTTCTTCATTTTTTCCAGTCATTCTCGGCTAAAATTCTACGATTAACCCAACATTGATGATTCTATGATTCATCTAGAGAGCTTGTGCTTAATCGATAACTTTACTCGTTTCTGTTTTCATCTTTTCGGATTCAATTGCTGGAAATAGTTTGAATATTAGATTTAATATTCGGTTTGGATCATCCCAAGGACTGAGTTCGAACTAGGTTACAGTGTTGCTATGCGATAGCACAGTAAGACGCCACTGTTCGGACAGATTCTAGGTGATTACCTAGTAGAGGGATTCTCTAGACGAATGCAGAGATTTTGGTTCGTCCAGAACCAAATGCGAGTTCGTTCTTATTTTGCTCAATGATGGAAGTTTCTGGAATCTGAAATGTTGGGTTGATCAATTTTAATCTATCTCTGTTTATTTCGTTTTATTTTTGTTTAGTTCATTTTTAAATCTATCAATTTCGCTTTTAATCTGTTTAAACTAAAACCCCCCATTTTTACTGTTTATGTTTCATTGTTACTGATTTAAACCTTTTGTGAATTCATTGGGAAAATGATCCAGGTTACACTATATTGCAAATCTTTTGTTAACTTGGTTATTTTGGAAGAGATTACGACAAATTTCTGTCAGTGGTCCACCTCATCATCAGAAAAAGAAGTCTGAGAGGCAAACCTCTATAGCATCAAAGAAAGAAACTGACTTAATTTGCATGCATATTTCATATGTAACATTAAGCCAGAAACTGAATTTAGCCATAATATGTAACATCAAATACATTTACCTTTGCAGTGAGTTTATTACTTAGTTGAGTGATAATATCATACATGTGTTTCATTATGTACAAGCCACATAAGTTGGATCCAATTGGTTGTCGACGGGTCTAAAAAGAACAAGAAATATATATAAGATCAAGCATATATAGCTTACTGACCAACTTCATAAGGCAATGTGCCGGTGTTCAAATATGTATTAACCTTTGGTGTGAGGCATTTAGGATCTTTGAGATCATTCCCTCGCTTTTTTTTACTTGGATTTGGAAGGTCCTCATGGCATTATCATCAAAATCACAAATTTATCAATAATGCTCACTGAAAATTCATATCAGAGATTTCATACAAGAGAATCAAAATAACATGCTTACTTGTTGATGATCTGCTGCAACAAAACCCTTGGTTGGCCATGAGTGGAGCATAAGAATAACACCATATGCACTTCCATATTCATGACGACCAACTGTTAGTGGTTGCTGAAAGTTCACAGCAGTAAAGTACTCCGTGATATATTATGCATAATTAAGTGAATTGCAACAAAAGATCGATTGTGATATGTACCTATGGTGATACAAGTACACCTTCCTCTAACTGTCCAATAAAGCAGCTCCCTCTGGTGCTCTGCTGCACAGGTGCAGGTGTATGTGTGAAGGGAACACTGGTCTCTGGCTAAGAGCTAATTAGCATCTTCATTTGATTCATTTCCACCTTCATTTGCCTCATATAGGATTCAAACAATTCTTTCAATGCCCTTCTTTGGCCGCTGCCTCTTGGTTTAATTTGGCTATCGTTTGGTCCATCTCCTCTCAGGTAACCTACTTTGCTTCAGGCATTTGAATTTACCAAAGTATTCTTTTAGGCCTACTCGTCCTCCAATCCCCCTTACCCGCCCCAAGTGATCTAGTTTTCTGGTCGCAACGGTCAGAACATCATTCCTACCGCCCGACACAAAAGATCCCTCTACTTCTTTCTTTTTAAGATCTTCCTGTAAGATATAGGTAATGAGAAGCTTAGTAATGAAACATGTTTAGTAACTAAAAACTAACAATAATGATACTTACAATTCTTCCAGCAACTATACAAGTTTGTTCATTCATGTAGGCGCCTTTTTTTTGTTGTCGAATATACAACCACAAATCCTCGAGACGGATTGGAGATGTCTGCTAATCAACTATGGCAGAAGGATTGGATTCAGCTTCTTCTTCCAATATCTTCCGCTTGGCCTCCATCATTTCTTTTTCGGCCTTTGCATATCCGCCGCAGAAGCCCTATGCGGGCAATCATTCTTACTCCTTATCTCATGTGCTTGTTCCCTTCTTCTCTGTGAATTAGAATTGAAAACAACTATTAATTATGAATTTAAGTCATCTCACTAACAGAAATTCTATAACTTCTGCTTCATATGAACCTCAAACACTAGTCAGATTCACTTCATCAAGTTTCAACATTTTATTTAAGGAAGATGTAAAATTGTATAGAACTAACATACTGACTTACTAATAGCAATGTCTAATCACTACCTACTATAACAGAACTAGTTAAGAATATAATAACTATTAGCATATCAGACATGCATATAACTAAGATATGTTCCTCTGATGCAGGACAAAGGTTGGAAATATATACTTCTACTCACACATTAAACCATCTAACTAACAGGATTAGATGAACACAATAACATTCACATATCTACACAGGTTAATAAGCAAACAAAAAGGGAAAACAAAACTAAATATGAACTCACCACAGCATCAGGAGTGGTCCGAAGCTGAACAAATTGATCCCAAATTTGTTGATCAATGAATGTGTACTTGTCCCAAGGATTATGATCAGGTTGCACCCTGCAAAAATATAGGTGTTGGCTATAAAGGTCTTAAATTTTCTCCACTGATCAGCATAATAAGACAATGTCTTGGCTTTCAACTTCTCAGAGTCAAGGACTGTGTATGAAAGCCGGATAGTGTTCCAAAGAGGATCCTTCACTGTGCGTTGGTCAACATTTTTCCACTCATCTATCAAGATGCTGACCTTGCTACGTGCCATATAGCCAACAAAACTATTATATTCATGTTTATTCTGACCGAAAGGTTCCAACCTATCATTAAACTGAATCTCGATCTTTGACCCAGTGTTCCGTTTTACGTACCACGGCGTGTAGGGTGGTCACGAGGCTCATTTTGAGAAGAAGAAGGTTAGTTCTGGCTCACACCAGTAACATCAATAATTAGAGTTGACTGAACTGGGAGAGAATGGTTTTTTCCGTTCATTTTTGATAAAGGAAGAAAGGTTGAGAGTGGTGGTGTGAAGGAGTAATGCCTGAGAAAGTGAGAGAGTAACAAAAGATGGTAATGGTTGGCGAGGAATAGACATAATGCAACAGGAAGTGGGGTTTCGCAAAGAGAACAGGGGTTTCAGAGCTCAGACAGATAGACGTAAGTCGTAAGTAAGGTTTTGCAGAAAGAAGTAGATGTTTCCATTTTTAAGATTGAAGTAACTAAAACGACGGTCTTAAAGGTTAAAATTTAATACTGTCCTTTATTTATATCCGCTTTTAAAAGTAATAAATTATTATTTTAAATTTTTCATTATTTAGTACCGGGTATAAGTTACGTCCGCTCTTAAAAGTATTACCTTTAAGACCTTCATTTATATATGCCCGGTCTTAAAAGTTTTATACAATTATATTTAAATATTTCCTTATTATTCTTTACCGCATAAAATATAAGTTGGGGATGTATGAGTTTTCTCTATAATGTAATCCTTTTTTTTTAACATTTTTAAGAGCGGTTGGTTTTTTTAAGCAGCCTGAATAGTATATTTAAGAACTGATACATTAAAAGAAATTCTTTATATTTACAAAATTGCCACTGATCATATCTTTAAGACCAGTGCATCAAAACTCTGCTGTAAATTGTAATACCCCAATTTTCATAATACATGTAAATCTTAAATTTTAATAAATAACACCTATTACAATAGGTGAATATGTGGTCTCAGAACAAGTAAAATAATTATCTTATTTTCTGAAGGTAATTTCTTATGAAATTAGAGTAAATGAAGAGCCAAAATCCCTTGCCTTGGCTGAAATTTAGAGAGAGTAAGGGAGAGTGTGGAAGAGCTTCAAGAAACAAGAAGCAAGGTTCTTCAAGAGGTAAGAGAGTTTTTAGTTTCATAGTTCAAGTTCTTAGTTTATTAAGTAGAAATGCTAGAAAAGTTATTTTGATCTTCAATCTTCCATATACAGTTTTAATTTCATGTTTTTGAGGTTTCCATTGTCTTTATTTCGAAAATTTGATGAAGAAGAAGTTATATCAAAAATTTTGGAAGATTAGGATCAAAATAGCGAAGCTCTGGCAAAATCTCCTCAAACAGTGATTTCTGGAGTCAGGGGTAAAAACGTCAGTATTTTATGATGAAGATGATGTTTTAAAATTCTGAGAAAATTCATGGTGAAAGTAGACATCTAGGGCTTTTCAAATCTATAAAGAGTGTATCATTTGAAGCTCTGTGCGAAAAGATAAAAATCTCAGAAGTTAGGCTATGATTTCTGTGCGAAAATCTGGACAGCGTTTTGAAAACTGGAAACTGGGAAAATTCCGTGAAATCTGGGTAAATCCCAGTATTTTTCCTCGAAAATAGACTTCTCAAGGATTCCGGAAAATTTTACGGATCCTCAAAATGATTTTTCTAGAATTAGTTATGATTTTTCAAAGTTACCGAAAAATCTGCCCAGGAAATGCTGCACTACGTTTTTAAGAAATGTAAGGGCAAAATTGTAATTATGAAGCTACCAAGGGTAGAAGGGTAAATAGAGGTGAAAATATCTCTTAGGATATTATTCTAAGAAATATGGTGATATGTTAGGATATCCGGGAAATCCAGGATCGGATTCAAAGGTCGGTCATTTGACGACTATGCGGTAAAAGGTACGGACGCGTATTGTAACCTTAACTCTTATGCTTATGGTATGGTTATATATGGTACTTGTTTCACATGATGATACTCTGTTTTGAAAGTTTGCTCATGATTGTTGAATTGTATACGGGTTATAGTCTTGATAACACCGTTGAGTTTTCCTAGCGCTGAGGACACGATGGGCCGTCGTGGCACTGGTTATGTGCAGACTGGGGTAACATACATATTGCAGTGGCTGTGTTATGTTATTGCCTTACATGTGGATATATGTTTTGAAACTATGATTATGTTGTATATCTGTGATAACTGTCATATACTGTTTACATAAGCATGAGGTTAACCGTTACCTGAGGTCCAATGGACATTGGACCTCAGTCTTAATAAATAGTACAGGAAAGAAACCGGGATAGAGAAGATGCCGGAGGGTAGAGCCGTGAAGAGGCAGCAGTCAAAGGCAAAGGTCGATAGAAGTTATTAGGACTTAGTTTCTGACTCGAATTTAACGAAGTTACTTTGAACAGTTTGGTGTCTAAGGCTGGGTTAATCTATGTGGGAAGCCAATCAGTCGCCGTATAAGTCGGTGAGGCCCCCATGATAGACCCCTACCTGGCCAATCTGTTTAATTAACTGATGTTAGGTTCCAAGTCATGGGTTTAGTTTAAAACTTTCTTTATCAGAGGATTGTATTTAACCTCTGTAAATTGTATCACATGAATATTCCTTCGGGATATTTAATATATCAGCTTATGTCGGGCATCATCATATGTCTGGGCATTTTTATATCAGATACTCGTTGTCCGGATCTTAGCGCACGCTATCAATTTCCGCAGTACTCTAAGCTGTAGCATCTCAAACTCTGTTGTTTTTCTTAAAACTAAGTGTCAACCGACACGATTTTCGAACCTGGAATTTGGGATGTTACATAAATGAGGAGATCTTAAAAATTGATGCGGTGGTAGAAGTTCTTTATATTTACAAAATTGTCATCAGTCATTTCTTTAAAACTGGGGCGTTGATAATCCGCTGTAAATGAAGCGGTTTTAAAACACTTTTTTGCACTAGTGTCATTTGTGAATACATGTCCTATCATTGTAGTTATACTTATACTTCTTGATCCTAGTTCTAGACTTAAATTATTTAATTTATGATATATGAATATTTATTTATCTATATTCTTTTTTTCTCTACTTATTGCAAAATTAGTATTTAGAGTGAATTTTAGTTTTTGATATATTAAATTTACTACTAACATTCCTAATATATTATCTTTCACACTACTTATTATTCTTCCATCTGTTGCTATTATTTTTATGGGAAAATATTTTCTCATGTTGTAGGAAAACCATTTTCTCATGTCACACACAAATGAAATGATAGGACCCACATATACATATAAATCAAAGCCCTATTTTTATTGGTGAACATATTCCACTTTGGAAATATGCTTTTAGTAATATTTGTATTCCCCTAATATTTATTTCTGTTACTTCATATATAAAAGGAAATTTTGATATTTCTTGTTTTATTAATCCTTTAATTATTAATAGTATTCTTAAAACTCCTTCAATTAAACATGATACTATTGGGTGTTTCTTTTCCATTATTACACATGCTGATTTTTATTTTTATTTTTTAGATTTTAGTAGTTTGCTTTCTTTTTCCATAAATTTTTCTTTTTTCTTTTTATATTTTCTATTGTCATGTCTAACTTTCTGTCTTTTATTTTATTATACTGTTATTCATTAAATTTTTTTTTTCCTGCTGAACTATCTTCTATATTTCTATATTCATATTCTCTATTACTTGATTCTCCTTGTTCTATTATGATTATCATGCATTTTTTATAATCTTCCTGATTAATATATATTTTTTATATTATTTTCTTCTCCCGAGCTTTCTTCTTTTATATATACTCATCTAATTTAGTTTCATATGTTAATTTATATATTTCTAATTCAAGGTTTTCTATATCACTATAAATAGGTTCTTCAAATTCTAAGGTTTCTAGCTCATATTCTTCTACCTTTTCTGCTATATTAATTGTTTTTTGAGTTTTTGGTAGTGTACATTTTGTAGATATATGTCATAATTTTCAGCAATTATAACATCTACATCTATTTGGTTTCTTACTATAATTTTCTTTATTACCTTTTTTTAAAAATATTTCCTTGTTTTATATTTTCTATAATTTTTACTTTTTGGGTTATATTTTTATAAAATTTTCTTTTCGGGTATTTTATAAATTTATATATTTTTCTTCTTTTCTTTTTCTTTTTTATTTCTTCTCAACATCCCCATCTATGTGGTTTTTATAATTCTGAACATTTTAACATTATTTCGTTTAATTTATAATATTTAATATTTCTCCATTCTTCTTTGCATTTTTGTGATAAAAATTTCCTTAGATATTTTTCTCTTATTCCCATAGTATATATCTTTGACTCTTTGAAGGTTTTAGTTTTGTAAATTTTCCTTAGCTTGTGTATAATCTTCTACTAAATTTTTTTGATAATAGTGTAGGTAATGTTCTAAAAAACATATCTAAATAAAATTTTTGTTTTTCATATTCTACTATCCTTACTTCATAATAATATTTTTTTTATATTCACATATATACTGATTTAAATGTTGTGGATCTAAACTACGTATTTCTATTTCATGTAAATATCTTATTGCTTTTGTTATTTGAACAAATTCTATATTAGCTACTATGATTCCAACAAACTCATTTTTAAATACATTTTCATATTTTTTCTAATATTGTTGCATATAAAGTTTCTTTTCTATTATATGTTATTTATCCTAATCTTCTTACTTCTCTAAAATCTTGAGTTCTTCTTATCCACCAATTAAATACATTTCCTACAAAACTTGATCCTAATATGATATTTACAGCTTCGGGTTCAATTTTTCTATTTATTAAGGCTATAAATTGAGACTTTTTCCCTTCTTATATCATTTGTTTGTTATCTAAATTACAATCTAAATATAACCACATTTCAGAATTTGGTATTTATCTTGTTTCAAATTGTTCTAATAGGAGTGGTATAAATTGTTTTCTTGATATTGTGGGTCTTTTATAACTAGTATTGAAAGCTACATCTGATATATTTCTTAAATTTTCTCTTACTATATTTCTTTGTCTATATAATTCTTCATCTCTCAATCTTTCTCCTGCAATTTGTTCATGATTTATATATGACATTCCTGATGTTGCTGTTCTTTCTTGATCTTTTTTGTTTTTGTTTCTGTTTTTTTCCTGCTCTATTCATATTTATTTCATTTTCATTAGTTATTCTTAGATTTTCTAAATCTTTAATTATGGTTTCTAAATTCTTTTCATCTTGACCCATAAATTTTTCAATGACTCAAAATCATTTTCTCTCATCATATTTAATTTATTTTCTGGTTTCTTTATTTTCTCAATTGTTAAATATTTTCATATTATTATCTATTTTTTCTAGTATTGCTCTATTCATATTTTTATTTCATTTTCATTAGTTATTTTTAATATTTTCTGGCTTCCTATTTTCATATGTTATTCCTTTTCCTCTATTAAATTGTTGTAATTCTTCATATATTGTCCGTAAATTATTGTTCATTACAATTTGTCTTTTTTTTTTTTACTTCTTCTACTATTATTCTAGTTTGTTCTGCATAAACATTTATATTTTGCGTCATTATATTACTAATTGTATGATCTGCTAATTCCCAATCATATTGTAATACCCCAATTTTCATAATACATGTAAATATTAAATTTTGATAAATGACACCTATTACAATAGGTGAATTTGTGGTCTCAAAACTAGTAAAATAATTACCTTATCTTTTAAGGTGATTTCTCATGAAATTAGAGTAAATACAGAGCTAAAAATCCCTAAGTGAATTCACGGGTCATAAAATACCCTGAAAATGTTATGATAAATCCTAAGAGACAACAAAATATTTATTAAAATTGGAGAATATGTTGTCTCCAACTTTTTAGTTGATTTATTATCACTTTTAGGAATTATACCATTTTCTAAGCAATTAAAAACATCGGAGGATGATAAAATCAATTTGAGAAAATTAGTAACAATTATTGGGCAATTGAAATTGCAATAATTGAGATGCCCTAGTAATTTTTGAGATTAGCTAGTAATTAATTTATAAAGGTCATAATTAAGGAAAAATCAATTAAATTAAGGATCGAATGATATTTAGAAGCTAAAATTAGCACACAAGAAGCTATTAATCATCAAAATGAAATTAGAAACCTTGTCAATTTTGATAGTTAGGCCTAGTAACCCCTAAAACATAATGATAGAAATTAAAATTAGGATTTAAAATAATTATTCCTAATTTATTTCTATGGGACAAAAATTCCTATTTGGTGGTAAATAAATGATACAATAAAAACCAAATTATGTTAAACCTTAATCCTAGAATCGAAGTGGACCAATGAGAGGTTCTCCTTCTTAGAATATGTAAAAACATTAGAAACATAAATTAAATAATTAAATTAGGAGGAGAAGGCGGTTTCTTGGGCACCAATTAAAGGAATATATTATTTCAAATATACAAAACTTATAGAATAAGGGGCTTTATGTGTAGAGGGGGCTAAAGCAAGTGTGTGTGTGGGCCGAAATATGTGTGTGTATTGTGAGTGTTGTAAAAGAAAAATCAATTAAGTAGTGTGATGGAGAATAATTTTAAAACACATAAGTCAAGAAGTGTATGGGAGAAGCTCCAAAGACTTGGTGAGCAAGTTGTTGTTAATTAAATAAAATTAGATGAGAACATATAGAAATTAAATCATAACTTGCAATATTGAAACTAAGTGTTGAGGATGAATATATATTTGAGATCAGTGAATTATGAGCTTCTACTTGACTGTGCCCAAAGTTATTTTCGGTTACATATAAAAGTCATACCTAAGTGTTTTGGGAATTAAAAATCACCATAAATCTAATCACAAAATTAGGATTTCAAAAGTGAAATTGGATTTTGAAGAAGAACATTGGTTGATACTTAACTAAATTAGCATTTGGGATCAAATAAGAGATGAAGCAAAACTTGTGAGCTAAGGGGAATGGGGGACGGTTTTGGTGAGGTGGAGGGCTAGGATTTATGCATCCTCTCCAAGCAAAACTCTATGGACAAGATCAAGTAGGAATTTCTTGGTGACTACTCCTTCTTTTGGCTATAAATAGAAGCCTTTAGCAATACAAATTCCTCACCCAAACTCAAAGCAAAGGCCGAAAAACATAGAGAAGGAGAGAGTGAGGAGCTTCAAGAATTAGAAGGCAAGTGTTCTTAAAGAGGTAAGAGAGTTTTTAGTTTTAGTTTAAGTTCATAGTTTATGAGATAGAAATGCTAGAAATGTTGTTTTGATCATCAATCTTCCAAATCCAGTTTTATTTTCATGTTTTTATGGTTTACATTGCATTTATTTCGAAAAATTGATGAAAAAGAAGTTATATCAAAATTTTTGGAAGATTAGGATCAAAATAGCGAAGCTCTGGCAAAATTTCATTGATTAGTGTTTTCTGGAGTCAGGGGTAAAAACATCAGTATTTTATGACGAAGATGATGTTCTAAAATCCTGAGAAAATTCATGGTGAAAGTAGATGTCTAGGGCTTTCCAAATATATAAAGTTTGTGTCATTTGAAGCTCTGTGCGAAAATTTAAAAATCTTAGAAGTTAAGCGATGTTTTCTGGGCGAAAATCTGGACAGCAGTTTGAAATCTGGAAACTGGGAATTATCCATAAATTCTGGGTAAGTTCCAGTATTTTTCCTCAAAAATAGACTTCTCAAGGATTCCGGAACATTTTACGAATCCTTATTTTGATTTTTCCAGAATTAGTTATGATTTTTCAAAGTTATCAAAAAATCTGCCCAGAAAATGCTGCACCACGTTTTTGAAGAAATGTAAGAGCAAAATTGTAGTAATAAGGCCATCAAGGGTAGAATGGTAAATAGAGGTGGAAATATCTCTTAGGATGTTATTCTAAGTGATATTGTGATATCTTAGGATATTCGGGAAGTCCAAAGCCGGAATCAAAGGTCGGATGTTTGACGACTATGCGGTAAAAGGTACGGACGCGTATTGTAACATTAACGCTTATGCTTATGGTATGGTTATATATGATAGTTGTGCTCACATGATGATACTCTGTTTTGAAAGTTGCTCACGATATGCTGAATTGTATACGGGTTATAGTCTTAATAACACCGTTGAGTTTTCCTAGCGCTGAGGACACGATAGGCCATCATGGCACTGGTTATGTGCAGACTTGGGTAACATACATATTGCAGTGGCTGTGTTATGTTACTTGCTGTTATGTTTTTGAAAGTTATAATTGTGAATATATTATTGTGATACCGGTCATATACTGTTTACATAAGCATGAGGTTAACCGTTACCTGAGATCCAATGGACATTGGACCTCAGTCTTAATGAATAGTACAGGAAAGAAATCGGGATAGAGAAGGTGCCGATGGATAGAGCTATATAGAGGCAGCAGTCAAAAACGAAGGCCGGTAGAGGCGTGACGAACAGGGTAGTCTGACACGACTTTAACAAAGTTATATCGGTCTATTTGGTGCTTAAACTAAGGAAGGGTTTATCGGTGGGTTGTCACAAGTCACCGTAGAGTCGGTGAGACTCCCATTAGATTGAACACTGACCTGGCCAAATGGACTGATTAGCTGATGTTAAGTTCCAAGCCATAAGTCTAGTGTAAGACTCGTTCTTTATCAGAGGATTGTATTTAACCTCTGTAACTTGTATCACATGAATATTCCTTAGGGATATTTAATATATCAGCTTATGTCAGGCATCATCATATGTCTGGGCATTTTTATATCAGATACTCGTTGTCCGGATCTTAGCGCACGCTATCAATTTCCGCAGTACTCTAAGCTGTAGCATCTCAAAGTCTGTTGTTTTTCTTAAAACTAAGTGTCGACCGACACAATTTTCGAACCTGGAATTTGGAATGTTACACATATAATGATCTCATCATATTTATTTGCGGGTTATCATATATTGGTTTTATTGATTGTCTATTATATATTCCTAAAGCATCTTTTATGTCTTCTTTTATTTCTTTGAATTATTTATTATTATTATTTTCCATTTTTATTTCGTATAGTTTATGCTCTATAGGTTTTGCTAATTCTATCATTCTTTCCTTCCTATTTCTAATATCTTCTTTTTATAAAATATTTCTAGTCTTTTCGGGAAAATTTTTATTACATCTTCTAATGTGTATACATGTAATAAATCTTCTATGTTTGGGTTCATATAACTTCCTAATGCATATTATTCCAATTTAATTGATTATATATGTTTTGTCCTTCTCCTCCCAACAAGAAAGGGGTAAAAACACAAGTTTCAAATTTTAATTGACTTTCGGGCAATATATATGAAATTTCTGGTAAATGTTCATGTTCTCGTTCATATATTCTAGGTTCTAATTTCTTAATTATATTCATAATTACACAACTATAGATTATAGAAATATAAAAACAAACAATAAGATTTTTCTTTCTCGTAAAGCAAATTAGTCAATACAGCAACTTCAGAGGATGCTTGAGAAAATCTTCAAGCACACCGTATATATAAGATAAAAAAAATAAAACGGGATTTAAATGATAGGGATCAAACTTTGATTTCATAATATCATTAATTCATAGCTTTGATAAATATATATAACAAAGTAAAGTTCAAACATGGGACCATCCGAAATTTGAAATTTGAAGGAGGAGAAGAACAACAAACAATAAAAAGGCAACATAGCTCCTAAGCATAGGCGTGGAGCCTTATTAACAGCAGTAAAAGATTACTTGAAAGCCAACTTCCGCAACATCACAATATTATATATATATATATATATATATATATATATATATATATATATATATATATATATATATATATATTTGTACATATATGTAGATATACACACACATATATGTGTGTGTACATATGTACATAAATATGTACATATATGGTTCTTCTGCATGCAGGTCTTCAAGAGTTGTTCATATATATGGTTCTACACACATATATAAAAGTCTTGCAGACCTAAAAACTTATTCCCCAGCACACCATGCACCTAAGATTTGCCTCCAAATTGACCCTTTAGGAGGAGGAAATCAGTTCAACCAAAGTCTTAAAATCATGAGCTGCTTTACCGTCTGGTTTGGCAACATCTTGCAGAGTCTTCTTCATCCTGAAGGCATTTTCTCTAACCTTGTTTCCCTCTTCCTGCATCAAAATGAGATTCAAGCTCTTCATCAATTTAGTTTTGGTGAACTCTTTTAGTTTCACACCAAAGCCCCACAAATCAGACGCCGTTCTCCCACACATGCCTTGATCTGCAAAGAAGTGTCTGCAGATCATAGGCACTCCATTCGCAGCACTCTCCATCATGGAGTTCATTCCACTGTGAGCCACATACACTCCCACAGATTCATGTGCTAAAACTTGCATTTGTGGAGCCCATGGAACTATCTTCCCTCTCTTGCTTGTCCTGTCAACAAACCCATCTGGTAATATACCTTTCAGACCATCCTTGATTACCCACAGATAGGGAAACTCGCCAGCTTTTTATGCTTCTGCTATAGCGACAAGTTCTGGAGGTGGCGGAACAGTCACAGTTCCAAAGCATATATAAACTACAGATCTACTTCTTTGCTTTTCCAGCCATTCCAAGCACATTGAAGGGTCCATTAATTGAGGAGGAGATGAAAAAGGGCTTGGTAGAGTAAGCACACCGACAAAAAGCATAGACTGTAATTTGGATCTCATGTCTTCAACAAACAATGGCGGAACTATTTCCTCGTAGAAGTTCATCACTACTGCTTTGGCTTGAGGCAGTGCTTTCCCAAATGGGTTAAGTGCCCTTGAGACCACTGTCTCCTTATCTTCATCAAGAATACGTGATTCATACGGCAAATCCGTGATTCGCATTTTGAACACACCGGGAAGGAAATCCACGAGTTTGTCGCTTTCCATGCCATGTTTGGCGCAATTCTGTTGCACTGTGTGCGTAAAAATGAGGAGACATTGCGGGTGGAAGACAAAGCCAGATCGGGATCCAAGGAACCCTGAGTTCCTGAGCTAAAGTTAAAGCAGGAGTCATGAGAGCATCAGAGAGAATGCAAGTGACTCTCAGGTTTGTGGTCTTCACTGCCAAATCAACAATAGCATGTTTGAGATTTGGAGGGCATGATTCAAGGTAAAGCTCAGCCAATTCTTCAACGGGGTTTTTTCCCAGTACATGTCCCTCAGGAACACCATCGGGGATATCGAACCGTTTGATGTTGTGTGGGATGTTGGGCTTGGAGAAGACCACTTGGTTGTCACATGCCGGACCGATGTAGAAGAAGACGACGTTTGGAGTTGCATGAGCTAGCATGAAGACGAGTTTTTGGAAAGTGATACTTTGGCTTGAAGAGAGGAATGGAATTGCTACTACGTGCTTGGTCTCAGCAGATTATGATGTTGACGATAATGTGGCCATGTTGTTGAGTTTAGATCAACAAAGAAATGCAAGAAATCTATTACAGGGAGAAAGAATGGACAAGGTTCTGCAGAAGCATGTAACATCCCAATTTCCAAAAGCAGAATAAATTTTTCATCATTTAAAATAATTTCAAATCATCACAGTAGAGCATTTGAGCGGAAGAGTAACTGATACTTATATTTCAAAATGCCATAAGTCTGTCTGGATACAATAGCGGTATGGCTGTAATACCCGGATAATTACTATCTGGACTATTATGTTACCATAATAAAAATGTCCATTTATGATGATTATGGTCTCAAAATAGAGTATAATTAGTCTATTTTCAAAGGAAAGTACTAAGAAAAAAATTATGAAAAATTCAACAAGGTATGGAATAATTATTAAAAATTTAGGAAATATATTATTCTTAATTTAGACAATTTAATAAAATATTTCCTATGAAAATAAAAAGAAGGAAAATTAAAAAGTATTTTAGAATCAAAATTGATTCTATGACTTTTAATATTTTGCATAGGGTTTAAATCATTAATGTTAATGAAATTGTTGTGAGAAAATAATTACTTCTAATTAAGAAAATTATTAGGAATTATTAAAGGATTAATTAAGTAATTTTCAGGAATTTTATAAGATTAGAGAAATTTAGGAAAGATAAAAAATAAAATAAATATAAATAATAATTATTAAGGACTGAAATTTTTTGGCTAATTAAATAAATAATAATGGTTAAGATATAGTCTTAAAAAGTAAAGATCAATGGTTTAGGATTTTTCAAGAATTTATGAAAGCCTAAATCCAAGTAATTATTTATGGACCAATAGGAAAATGTTGGGAAAATGAATATAAGAGAATTGAGTATTATGATAAATGAAATATATATATATATATATATATAGTGGCCGAAATTTTTTAGGCCAAAAAGAAAAATAAATAAATAATAATAAGGATGAAGGGAGATTTTTTAGCAAATAATAATAAAATAAGATTTAAGACATGTGGCAATTAATTAAATAATAATAAAAGTGGACAGGATAAACGAGAATGAATGGAAATAAAATCCTACATAGAAAACCGTGAACTAGGTTTCTAAAGTTGTAATACCCGGATAATTATTTATCTGGAATATTATATTGACAAATAAATACCTATTGAAAATAGGTGAATTGGAGGTCTCAAAACTAGGGAAATAATTACCTTATTTCTTAAAGGTAATTTCTCATGAAATTAGGAGAAATAAAGAGCTAAAAATTCCTAAGTGAATTTGTGGGTTATGAGATACCCTGAGAATATTATGATAAATCCGGAGAGGCAATTAAATATTCATTAAAAATTAGAGAGTATGTTGTCTCTAATTTAGGTAATTTATAAGATTATTTTCCTTGGGAAATAATGAGGCAAAATTAAATATCATTTTGGGGAACATAAATTGCCCCATGGTTTTTAATATTTTGCATAATGCATAAATTATCAATTTCAGTAAAATAGTTGTGAGATAATAATTATTACTAATTAAGAAAATTGTCAACAATTAGTAAGTGATTAATTAGATAATTAATGGCTAATTGTTTAGACATAAGATAAAGAGAAAAAGGTGAAAATTACTTAAAATAAATATATATATATATAAATAAAAACGAAAATTAGAAGAAAAATAAAGAAAAATGAAATGAAAATTAAGAAATTAATATCTAGATATTTGCATTAAAATAACATTATAAGTTAAGACATGTGATAATTAAGTATTATTATAATAATAAAGAAAGGTGAACAGGATAAATGAGAACGGATAGAAAATAATTCCGTTGCGAGAATTTGGGGATGGGTTAAGCAAAACCAGAACATATTATTAGTCAGTGGATTTTTATCCAGAAGTTAGTACCGACTGAAGTTATTTCTGTAACCGGTCGCGAATACCGAGGATTTTCGGCAGATAACGAAATGTCCTTAATGAGAGAATAAGGTTAGGAAAACCCAGTATTCTTGAAGAGGAAGCAAAGACCTTCAGGGTACTGCTTCCGGAATTTTAAGATTTTACGAAATTTCGCGATCAGGATACCGAATCATGAATTTTACCTGATAAAGCAAGATGACATAAGGCTTGATGATGTAGCAGGAATGACATCATCCTTGAGAGGTGTAAGGCCAAGATCTTGCCACCTCCAAGAAGTGCGATCTAACGGCCAGAAACTAATCAGATAAAGTTCAAAGGAATTACGAAAATGCCATTAGGCTTTTCTATAAATAGGCCATCATTCCTCTTCATTCTTCACCAATTCACTTACAATCCTATAGAGAAGTTAGAGAGAGAAGCTCTGGAAGAGGAGTAAGAAGTTCATAGCAAAACTCTGAGTAAGTTCTTCGGTCCCTAGTCTTTAGTTTTAGTGTCTCTTTCGGTAGTTGTAGTAGAACTGCTAGATTGATCTTTAATCTTCCAAGTATGTTTAGAAATCATGTTCTAGGGGTAATTAAGGTATTAATTTCGAAAACCATCATAGAGTTAGAGATATGTGGAAATTCTGGAAGATTAGAATCAAAGTAACGAAGTTCTGGCGAAATTCTGCCGATTAGGGGATCAGGGGCAAAATGGTAATTTTTACCTAAAATGCCTGTTATGATATCAAATATTGATAAATGTGATATTATCATTATAGGATATCAGTAATCTTGTCCCGCTATCATTTCGCTGTCGTTCCGTTGTTTTCCGTCAAAAGTACATTTTACCATCAACGTACTAAACGCTCGTCAACGAAGGTACGTCCGCGTACTGGTAACTTTAACTCTGATGTTTACTGTATGCATATATGTGCTATGTGTATGGTATACTTAAGTGAATTAACTGATAGCTCTGTGTACGTTCGCGTACTGTAACACTAACTCTGATATTTACAGTATGTGTATATGTGCTATGTGTGTTGTGTGCATGTTGTGGTGTGCTGTTTGAGTACATGTTGTCATTAAAGGATAGCTGTACATCTGCATACACTGGGAGTGATATATCTGTTTTCACTGGGAGTGATACTTTTCGCTGGGAGCGGTACATTTGCATTCACTGGGAGTGACATGTTTGGAAGTGAACCAATTGCTGTGATTTTATACCATATATGCAAATATGAGGTTAACCGTTACCTGGGGTCCGTATGCATGGGACCTCAGCTCTTTACATAGCATCAGGGTCGGGAGAACCGGTGTCAGAGGAAAAGGGAAAGCAGCATGCTTAGAGACCCGGCGGAAGACTTCCCGCAGTTGTTCTGGCAGAAGCCATCCTTTTGTTGTTGTACAGTCCTTTTGAGATACTCGGTTTTCTTACCGCTATTGTACCCCGCCAGACTTATGGCATTTTGAAATACAAATAACAGATACTCTTCCGCTCAAATGGTCTACTCTGATGGTTTGAAATGATTTTAAATGAAAAGTTAATTTATTCCGCTTTTGAAAATTGGGATGTTACAAAGGTCAGGGTATATTGTGAACGAGGGAATTTTTATCCCGAGATGGCCGGTCTCCAAAGTCATTTTTGTAACCGACGGAGTGGTTTGGAGATCCGAATAGGAAGATATTTTGTATAATTAAAGCAGATAGCCAAAAGGAGAACCGATAGAAAATAATTCCGTTGTGGGAATCTGGGAATAAGTGGGGGAAAACCAGAGTATAATGTTAATCAGTGAATTTTTGTCTCGAAGTTGGCATCGGACAACATTATTTCTGTAGCCGGGCACGAATACCAAGGATTTTCAGCTGATAACGGGATGTCCTCAGTGGGATCAAAAACTGAGTTAAATTAGATAATTTGAAAGAGGAAGAAAAGATCTTCAGAGTGTTGTTCCAGGAATTTTAAGTTTCTACGGAATCTCGTGATCGGGGCACCGAACCGGGAATTCATCATATAAAGCAAGAGGATAAGACTTGATGATGCAGCTAGGATGAGGTCAGCTATTTTTTCTTCTTTTGGAGGGGGAGGTCAGCCAAAGAGAAGGAAAGGCCAAGATCTTGCCACCTCAGAAAAGTACGATCCGACGGTCCAGATTTCGTCTGACAAGGCATGAATAGTAACCAAATTTTCCCTATAAATACCCCTTGCTCCTTTCATAACTTCCACACCAAATCCACTTGAGATTTTCGAAATTTGAGAGAGAAGGAAGAAGGAGGAGTTCGGAGAAAAATCCTAGCGAAGCTCTGAGTAAGTTTTCGGTCCCTAGTCTTTAGTTAGTTAGTTCTTTCAGTAGTTATAGTAGAAATGCTAAGAGTAGTCTTTAATTTTTCAAGTTAGTTTAAATATCATGTTTTAGGAATAAATGTGATATTTATCTTAGAAATATGTTAGAGGAAAGATTATAGCAAAAATTTTGAAAACATAAAGTCAAAACAACGAAGCCCTGGCAAAATTCCGCCAAAAAGTCAAACTAGGGGCAAAATGGTAATTTGTACCTAAAATGCCTGTGATGGTCTTAGATATTCATACTGGTGATATTATCCTTATAGGATACCCAGAATCACGAACCGCTGTTTCCGCTGTCACCGCTGTCAAATCACTGTTGTACCGTCGTCAAACGTACCACAACGCTACTGAAGTGCCCGAAATCGTCAACGGAGGTACGGACGCGTATTGTAACCTTAACACTTATGCTGCTCATATTCATATATATGGTAGACATGTTTATATACTGAAACTCTGTCATGGGTTGTCAGTCATACATACAGCTTGTTATGGGTTATAGTCTTGATAACGCCGTTGGGTTTTCCTAACACTGAGGACACGATGGGAGATCGTGGCACTGGTTTATGTGCAGACATAGTGTGGGGCTTTACATATTGTTGTGTGCTTATGTTTTGTCCATTGTTGATCATGCATCTGCTGTGTGCTTATGTATTGATATGTTGTTATGTTGTTACGGCTATTTGTTGCCTATATATGACTTATTTGAGGATAAGGTTAACTGTTACCTGAGATCCAATTGGGAATTGGATCTCATCTGTAGCTTCAGGTTCAGGAGGATCCAGGGTGAAGGAAAGCGGCAGGTAGCCGATGTAGGCGGATTGGAAGAACTTATATGTTTTATTTTTTGAACTATTTAGATATTGTCTTTTTGGAATCAACAGATGACTGTATAAGGATGATTACACTATGGTTATGTACTTCTAAATATTCAGTTACTCGTTTAATCGAATTGCTCAACTCTGATCACGGTTTGTTTAAAAAAAAATTCCGGTATTTTAAATTGGGATGTTACAATGGCTCAAAAGTGAAGTAAATAACAAAAGGAAGGCTTCCGCCGGAACGTCAAAATGAAATCTTTAGCCGGGTCTCTAAGCGTGCTGCTTTCCCCTCTCCTCCGTCCTTGGTTCTCCTGACCCTGATGCTATGTTAAGAGCTGAGGTCCCATGCATACTGTAACATCTCAATTGAAAATGCCGAATTTTTTTTTTTAAAAAAAATGAACTGTGATCAGAGTCGAGCATTTCGATTAAACGAGTAACTGAATATTTAGAAGTACATAACCATAGTGTAATCATCCTTATACAGTCATCTGTTGATTCCAAAAAGACAATATCTAAATAGTTCAAAAACTAAAACATATAAGCTCTTCCAATCCGCCTACATCGGCTACCTGCCGCTCTCCTCCACCCTGGATCCTCCTGAACCTGAAGCTACAGCTGAGATCCAATTCCCAATTGGATCTCAGGTAACGGTTAACCTTATGCTCAAATAAGTCATATATAGACAACAAATAATCGTAACAACATAACAGCACATCAATACATAAGCACACAGCAGATGCATGATCAACAATGGACAGAACATAAGCACACAGCAATATGTAAAGCCCCACACTATGTCTGCACATAAAACAGTGCCACGATCTCCCATCGTGTCCTCAGCACTAGGAAAACCCAACGGCGTTATCAAGACTATAACCCGTAACAAGCTGTATGTATGACTGACAACCCACGACAGAGTTTCAGTATATAAACATGTCTACCATATATATGAATATGAGCAGCATAAGTGTTAAGGTTACAATACGCGTCCGTACCTCCGTTGACGATTTCGGGCACTTCGGTAGCGTTGTGGTACGTTTGACGGTGGTATGACGGTGATTTGACAGCGGAAACAGCGGTTCGTGATTCTGGGTATCCTATAAGGATAATATCACCAATATGAATATCTAAGACCATCACAGGCATTTTAGGTACAAATTACCATTTTGCCCCTAGTTTGACTTTTTGGCGGAATTTTGCCAGGGCTTCGCTGTTTTGACTTTACGCTTTCAAAATTTTTGCTATAATCTTTCCTCTAACATATTTCTAAGATAAATATCACATTTATTCCTAAAACATGATATTTAAACTAACTTGAAAATTAAAGACTACTCTAGTAGTTCTACTATAACTACCGAAAGAACTACTGAACTAAAAACTAAGGACTGAAGAACTTACTCAGAGCTTTGCTATGTACTTCTTACTCTTCTTCTAGAGCTTCTCTCTCTAACTTCTCTCTTGGATTGTAAGTGAATTGGTGAAGAATGAAGAGGAATGGAAGCTATTTATAGAAAATCTCAATGGCATTTTCGTAATTTCCTTGAACTTTGTCTGGTTGAATTTTGACCGTAGGATCGCACTTTTGCTAGGTGGTTTGATCTTGGCCTTCCCTTGCTTTGGCCGACTTCTTCCCCCCCTAAAAGACAAAATTGCTGACCTCATCCTAGCTGCATCATCAAACCTTATCCTCTTGCTTTATCTGATAAGTTCCTGGTTCGGTGCCCTGATCGTGAAATTCCGTAAAAACTTAAAATTCCGGAAGCAATACCTTGAAGGTCTTGTCATCCTCTTCGAGATTACTGGGTTCTCCTTACCTTATACCCTTATTAAGGGTATTTCGTTATCTGCCGAAAATCCTCGGTATTTGCGATCGGTTACAGAAATAACTTTGGCCGGCACCAACTTCTGGATAAAAATCCACTGACCAATAATATGTTTTGGTTTTGCTTAACTCATCCCCAGATTCTTGCAACGGAATTATTTTCTATTGGTTCTCATTTTTCCTGTTCACTTTTAATTATTAATATATTATTACTTATTTAACACATGCCTAAAACTATATTACTATTAAATTTAAATATCTTCTTCATCCTTATCTCCCCTAAAATTTCGGCCAACACACCATATATATATATATATATATATATATATATATATATATATATATATATATATATTTTTTTTTTTTTTCCTTGACCACATATATTCCATTTATCCTATATTCATTTTCCACAAAATTTTCCTATTGGTCCATAAGCAATTTCATGGATTTAGGCTTACAAAATTTCCAAAAATTACTTAATTAATCCTTTAATAATTCCTAATAATTTTCTTAATTAGAATTAATTATTTTCTCATAACAATTTCATTAACATAAGTGATTTAAGCCCTATGCAAAATATTAAAAGTCATAGAATCAATTTTGATTATAAAATACTTTTTAATTTTCCTTCTTTTTATTTTCATAGGAAATATTTTATTAAATTGTCTAAATTAAGAATAATATATTTCCTAAATTTTTAATAATTATTCCATGCCTTCTTGAATTTTCCATAATTTTTTTCTTAGTACTTTCCTTTGAAAATAGACTAATTATACTCTATTTTGAGACCATAATCATCATAAATGGACATTTTTATTATGGTAACATAATAGTCCAGATAGTAATTATCCGGGTATTACACATACGGACCCCAGGTAACGGTTAACCTCATGCTTACATATACAAAATGTGGATGACATATACCACAACATCAACAACATATACAAACAATCCATCACAATCAATGCATATGTATCGCTCCCAGCATATAGACATATCGCTCCCAGCATTCAGACATATCGCTCCCAGCATTCAGACATATCGCCCCCAGCATTACAGATACCCTCTAACCTTTATATGCATTTCACAGTATAAACACTCTATACATACAACACACATATCACATATATGCATAACATAAACATCAGAGTTAGTATTACAGTACGCGAACGTACCTTCGTTGATGACTTTCGGTACGTTTCGACAGAAAGAGATCACAGATATCCTATAAGGGTAATATCATCTCTATTAATTCAAAAATATTATTTCAAGAGATATTTTTGCTATATAAGACCATTTTACCCTTGGTGGATTTATTATTTACAATTCTGCCCTTACATTTATTCAAAAACGCAGTGCAGTATTTTCTGGGCAGATTTTTCGGTAACTTTGAAAACTGATAACTAATTCTAGAAAAATCATTTTGAGGTGCTGTAAAATTCCTCATGACCCTTGGAATGTCTATTTTCAAGGAAAAATATTCCCAGAACCTAGAACATCATGAATCATTCCCAGTTTTAAATTTTCTCAACGTTGCCCAGATTTTATTCCAGCAAAAATGGCTTAACTTCAAAAATTCATATCTCCTTGACCATAGATCAAAATGTTACATATTTTATATATTTGGAAAGTCCTACATGTCTACTTTATTTCTGGAAAATTTCATGATTTTATAACTTCATTTGCTTCATAAAATCATAGCATCTTTTTCGCTGCCTGATAAGGACTTAAGAACCGAAAATTCTGCAACTCTTACGAATTTAATCTAAGGACTCCCAAACATTATTTCCTATTATGTTTTTACCTCTTCAGGAATTTTTCAATGCAATGAGGCCTAAAAACAAGTATAGAAATTCATTCTCTAATTTTCTAGATTAACTAACATTTATACTAAGAACTTATAAAAACTAAAAACTAGAAATTTAAATGCTAGAACTTACCTCTTGAAGACTCTTGAACTCCTTCCTCCTTCTTGCTTCACTCTCCTCTTAAACTCTCCAATCTTTGGTGTAATACTGTAACATCCCAAAGTTTTAACTTTTGGGAATCAAGAAGTAATTGTGGAAAATTTGGCCTTAAGAAATTTTAAAGATTTAGAATTTGGAATTTAAGGTCTATTTTCCATAAATTAAAGACAATCTGGAATAATTATTGGCCAGAACGTTTTAGGAGATAATCTGTTAGGGCCAAAATAAATTATGGGAAATTTAGCTTGGATAAATATTCTAATCAATATATGGAAATTGAATTATGAAATTTGTGCCAAAGTGATTATGAGAATACTTGTGGGGAATTAAGGTCTATACTTTCCCTTAATTTATTTTAGGGAAAGAATAAAATTCAAAGAATAATTGGAAGTGATAATTGGACCTAAATATTATGGAATAAATATGGCCTAGCAAAAATAATTTGGGGAAAGAAAAATCCCTATATTAATTAAGAATTTACTTCCATAATTATTCAACAATTGTAATTAAATTTAATTTCAATTAAGATGTCATTTTAAAATAAAATTTAAAGAACAAATGGGATAGGTGCATGGGCTTATGAAAACACATGTGGCCCAATGCATGATCAGCCCACATAAACTAAGCCCAAAATAGTTCAGTCAAAAACACATACACCATCTAATATTTACAGTTTTTAGCCGCCAAAATCGAAAAAAAAAGGACCAGAGAAAGCAGATGAAAGGGTGAATGATAAATAAGCAAATAAGGAACAACAAGATCATGGGCCATCAGCTTATTACTCTCTTCTTGGCCCAACACGTGAGATAAGCCTGAAACAATATCCAATATTAATCACTCCCACCCAAATCTGACGAGGACCAGAAACTTGGGTCCAGTTTCAACGAGAAAGAAGACACAGAAACTGAACCGAAAGAAGCAGTCCACGGTTAGCAGGAAGATTAGAACCAAAGAAACATATCGCATTTATTAGAAGCAGGGATAAATCATCATTACTTGCCAGGATAAGAGACTCTCTTATCTCCTCGGGCCATGAGTCGATGGTCCAACATGTTACGGCTTTAACCGGTCCTTCATGAACACTTTAAAAACCCTTCTTCAGCCTCCTTTTCACTCGCTTGCTGCATTCATAAAAGAAAAGATAGGAAACGAAGAGAAGAGAAAACGGAGAGTTTGAAAGAGAGGGAGAGTCCAAGAGTGAGAGTTGAGAGAAAAAGAGAGAGCTGAAGCTATTATTCATCTCTGCTCTTGGTCGCTGAAAACAGAGCCAAAAGACAGTCCCTCTATCCTCCTTATTTCGGCTTGAACCTTGAAGGTAAGTTCTAAGACTTATCTTCTCAAAGTTTTTAGTAGGTTTAATGGTAGTCTGGGAATATTAGTCGCTGTAATGGAGTTAAAAACCGAAACCCAAAACGAAAGCATAAAATAGGGGCTGTTGGCTTGCATCTTTGAAAAAAAAAACAGAGAGAAACTGAACTTTAAATACCGAAAGCTAAAACTAAACCTAAGGAGATTAAAACTTTAAAATACTGAAAGCAAGGCTGAAATCGAAACTGAATTGAAACTGATAATGAAAGAAGAAAAACGCTGAAAACCTGGACTGTTAAAAGAAGCAAGTCAAGTTAATAAATATATGTGTGTGTGTGTCGGGTTTGTTAAAGAAAGAAAAGGATGAATTAACGTGGTGTATGCATGATGATATATTACTGTGCATTTGTGTGTGTATTTACTGACTGGGAAGAAAGGAAGAAAATGAAATAGTTTTATAGGTATAAACATATATATAAGTGTCGGCTATGGGAAGAAAAACGCTGGATGTTTTAGGTTAAATGAAAAGAAGTGTATACCTGGATGTCTGTTTGCTGTCAAGAAAGAGAAGAGAGAAAACTCTTTTAAAATATATATGTGTTTGTGGGTGATCAAAACCGTGGGGCTGTTGAAAGAAAAGGAAAGAGTAAAATATATATATATGTATGTGTGGAATGGAAACAACTTCTATATGTGTGTGTGGAATGGAAACAACTTTTGTTGTCGGGTTTTTGCCTCTGTTTGTTGAGATTTGTTTTGCTGCACATATATTAAAGGAAGAATGAAGAAGGGAATAAATATACATATATATATATGTGTGTGTGTGACTTTGTGCATGGCGTAAGAAAGGAAGAAAACTCATGGTACTGTGTGGGTAAGCATTAAAACGTGGGCATGATAGTCTTCATGATAGTAATATCCATATGAGACAAAAAAGAAAAAAAGAAAAAAGAAAACATACATTTATATGTGTGTGGTTTGTTTGTGCTGTCATGTGTGGGAATAGTGAAGAATTAAACTTTTTGGCATTTCCTTTGTATATGTATCGTGTTGCCTACAGGAAGGAAAGGGAAGAAAAATGTGTTGGATATATGGGTATTATTGTATGTGTATGGTAAATAAATTAAGCAAAGTAAACAACATAGAGCAATTAATACAAGTTATTATAAATTAAGGAGAGCCAATCATAAATTAGTATAAATGTTAGGATAATGTTATTATTATTACTAAGAAGAAGTAACAATGATAAATAATAGATGGAGAGATTATCATTATTATTATTTGGAGTAGTAGTAATAATAATAATAATGATAATAATAATAACAATAATAAAATTATTATTGTTAAGAGAAATTATTAACTAACTGAAAGAGTTTGTAGTAATTAATAATAACTTGAAAAGAGGGATAATGGAATAAAATTTATCGGGAGTAGAAAGGGCAACAAGGGAAAGGCAATCCCTTAGGATGTTAAGGCCATTTTTTAGGATATTAATAATGCAGTGATGGTATTATAGGATACCCGGAAAGGTTGGATCCAGTACCGAAAAGTGAACGTACCACTAGCGTCAAGGTCTAAGGTACGGACGCGTACTGTAACTCTAACTCTTATGCTGCTTGTATGCTTTATATATGATGAGATGATTCATAAAATCATGGACAAGACAGTGTCTTGGGTCATGGACTGTGGCTAAGACAGAGTCTTAGGTCACCTTGTTAAATACATTCAGCTTTTAATGTGGAAACAGGTTACAGTCTTGGTAATGCCGTATAGATGTTTTCCTAGCGCCGAGAACACGCTCCGAGGCGTGGCACTGGTTTATGTGCAAACTATGTGGACCTTACATGGGCTGTGTGCTATGTAGAGGCGAACCTTACTTAGGCTGTGTGCTATGTGAAGGTGAACATTACAATTGTTGTGTGCTTTGTAAGTGTTGAGATATAAACTATTACATGTGCATGTGTGTTATGTATGGTTTTATGCTGAATTGTAATGAATATCTATCATGCATACTGTTATACTTGAGCATAAGGTTAACTGTTACCTGAGATTCAATGGGCATTGAATCTCAGAATTTTACCCTAGATTCAGGATCTAGAGGATCGAGAGCAGGAGAAAGGGGTAAGCAAAACGCGTAAAGGCTCGGAAGGAGTTGGATTTCAGGACTATATGAAGTGTGAATTGTTGAACCTTTCGGATTACTGCAGCCTAACACATCAACCGAGATCTCCGCAATGAATGTAAGTTGTATCATGCCTTTATTCCTTCAGGAATTTTAATTAACCAGCATATGTTTACGCATATGAAATCAGTTACTCAGTCGTCCAAATGCCTAAGTATGCTCTCTGTTGTGTTCCACTCTGATCTGTTAATGCCTTCACTCTAATAAATACACACGAAGTAGTTTAATAAGAACCCTAGGGCCATAATTGGACCTCATAATACACTTAGCAAATAAAGGTGTTACAAATACCCTAAAATTTATATTTCTCCTAAAGAACCATATTTTGGCAAATAATGCCTATTATGGCAAATAATGCCTATTAAAATAGGAGAATATGTTGTCTCTAAATTTTTAACTGATTTATCATCATATTTAGGGAAATTTTCTTTAGATTCTAATAAATCCAAAATTCAATTTCCTAAATCTTATTAAGGATCATAAAATATAACCATTTAAAATCATCGGAGGATGGTAAAATCAATTAGAGAAAATTAGTAACAATTATTGGGCAATTGAAATTGCAATAATTGAGATACTTTATTAATTTTTGAAATTAGTTAATAATTAATTTATAAAGGTCATAATTAAGGATCAAATGATATTTAGAAGCTGAGATTAAATTAGAAACTTGTCAAATTTTGGTAATTAAGCTTAGTAACCCCTAAAACACTATACTATCAATAGTAACCAAGGATTCATTAATTCTCCCTCTAACTAATGAAAGTGGCGAAAATATTGTATTAAAGAATTTATATAAACCCTTAATCTTAAAACCTTGTGAAATTACTTGGATCAATAAAAGATTTTTTCCTAAGGTGTGAGAGCAAATAAAATGTAAATTGATAATTAAAAATTAGGGGGAGGGGGACGAAATTACTAGGGAAACAAGAAGGGAAATTGTTGTAATAATAATACAAACACATAAGTCAGTTGCTTGTGAGAGAAGATTAGTAGAAACTTGGGGAGCAAGTAAAGAAACTTGGGAAGCAAGTAATTGTTAATCAAATGCAAATCAAGGAGAATTCATAGAAATTAAATCATATCTTGAAATATTGGAACTAAATATTACATATAAATACATATTTGGAATCAATGAATTAAGAGCTTCAACTTGGCTATTCCCAAAGTTATTTTCGGTTACTTTTAAGATTCATATCTAAGTGTTTGGGAAATTAAAAATCACCATAAATCTAGTCATAAAATTAGGATTACAAAAGTGAAATTGGATTTTGAATTAAAACACCAACTTAGGCCTAACTAAATTAGCATTTGGGAGTAAATAGGAGATGAAGCAACAACTTAAGAGCTAAGGGGGAGGGTGGACGTTTTTGGTGAGTTGTAGGGGCAAGATTTTTCCCTCTTCTCCAAGTAAATACCAATGGACAAGATCAATTCAAGTTGCTTGGAGGCTACTTATGTTTTTGGCTATAAATAGAGGCTTAAGGCAACACAAACTCCTCACCAATTTCTCAAGCTACAACCAAAATTTTAGAGTGTGTGGGAGAGAGTGAAAGAGCTTCAAGAAGTAGGAAGCAAGGTTCTTCAAGAGGTAAGAGAGTTTTTAGTTCATAAGTTCAAGTTCTTAGTTATGAAGTAGAAATGCTAGAAATGTTGTTTTGATCTTCAATCTTTCAAATATAGTTTTATTTTCATGTTTTTAAGGGTTCCACTGTCTTTATTTCGAAAAATTGATGAAGAAGAAGTTATAGCAAAATTTTTGGAAGATTATGATCAAAATAGCGAATCTCTGGCGAAGTTTCATCGATTAGTGTTTTCTGGAGTCAGCAGCAAAAATGTTGGTATTTTATGAAGAAGATGATGTTCTAAAATTCTGAGAAAATCCATGGTCAAAGTAGACATCTAGGGATTTCTAAATCTATAAAGAGTGTGTGATTTGAAGCTCTGTGCAAAAAGATAAAAATCTCAGAAGTTAAGCTATGTTTTCTGGGTGAAATTCTGGGCAGCAGTTTGTAATGATTAAACTGGGAATTTTCCATGAGTTATGGGTAAGTTCCAGTATTTTTCCTTGAAATTAGACTTCTCAAGGATTCCGGAAAATTTTACGGATCCTCAGTTCGATTTTTCTAAAATTACTTATGATTTTTCGAAGTTAGGCGAAATTCTGGAACATCCCAAATTCCAGGTTCAAAATTCGTGTCGATCGACACTTAGTTTTAAGAAAAACAACAGAGTTTGAGATGCTACAGCTTAGAGTACTGCGGAAATTGATAGCGTGCGCTAAGATCCGGACAACGAGTATCTGATATAAAAATGCCCAGACATATGATGATGCCCGACATAAGCTGATATATTAAATATCCCGAAGCAATATTCATGTGATACAATTTACAGAGGTTTGAATACATTTCTCTGTTAAACCCAGTCTTAACTAAACCTATGGCTTAGAACCTAACATCAGTTAATCAAACAGATTGGCCAGGTAGGGGTCTATCATGGGGGCCTCACCGACTTATATGGCGACTGATTGGCTTCCCGGTAGATTAACCCAACCTTAGACACCAAACTGTTCAAAGTAACTTTGTTAAATTCGAGCCAGAAGCTAAGTTCTTATAACTTCTACCACTACCGACCTTTGCCTTTGACCGTTGCCTCTTTACGGCTCTATCTGCCGGTACCTTCTCTATCCCGGTTTCTTTCCTGTACTGTTCATTAAGACTGAGGTCCAATGTCCATTGGACCTCAGGTAACGGTTAACCTCATGCTTATGTAAACAGTATATGACAGGTATCACAATAATAAATTCACATTTATAACTTTCATAATCATATCAGCAAGTAACATAACACAGCCACTGCAATATGTATGTTACCCATAGTCTGCACATAACCAGTGCCACGAATCCACGTGTCCTCAGCGCTAGGAAAACTCAACGGAGTTATCAAGACTATAACCCGTATACAAATTCAAACATATCATGAGCAACTTTCAAAACGGAGTTTCAACATGTGAATGCAACTATCATATATAACCATACCATAAGCACAAGAGTTAAGGTTACAGTACGCGTCCGTACCTTTTACCGTATAGTTGTCAAACGTCCGACCTTTGAACCCGGCCTTGGACTTCCCGGATATCCTAACATATCACCATATCACTTAGAATAACATCCTAACAGATATTTCCACCTCTATTTACCCCTCTACCCTTGGCAGCTTTATAATTACAATTTTACCCTTACATTCTTTGAAAAACGTAGTGCAGCATTTTCTGGGCAGATTTTTCGGTAACTTTGAAAAATCATAACTAATTCTATAGAAATCGAAATGAGGATCCGTAAAATGTTCCGGAATCCTTGAGAAGTATAATTTTTAGGAAAAATACTGGTATTTACCCAGATTTCACGGAATTTTCCCAGTTTCCATTTTTTCAAAATGCTGCCCAGATTTTCGCCCAGAAACTGTAACTTAGCTTCTAAGATTTTTATCTTTTTGCACAGAGCTTCAAATGACATACTCTTTATAGATTTAGAAAGCCCTAGACGTCTACTTTCACCATGAATTTTCTCAGAATTTTAGAACATCATCTTCCTCATAAAATACTGACGTTTCTACCCCTGACTCCAGAAAATACTAATCGAGGAAATTTCGCCAGAGCTTCGCTATTTTGATCCTAATCTTCCAAAAATTTTGATATAACTTCTTCTTCACCAAATTTTCGAAATAAACACAATGGAAACCTCAGAAACATGAAATTAAAACTATATTTGGAAGATTGAAGATCAAAATAACATTTCTAGCATTTTAACTTCATAACCCAAGAACTTAAACTTAAAAGCTAAAAACTCTCTTACCTCTTGAAGAACACTTGCTACCTACTTCCAGCAGCTCCTTACTCTCTCCCTTTGCTCTCTCTATTTCGGCCTAGTGCCTTGAGAAATTGGTGAGAAATTGGTGAAGAGAGGCCTTCTATTTATAGGCTAACAAATGAGTAGCCCCCAAGAAAAGCCATGTGATCTTGGCCCTTGTATTTTGCTTGGAGAAGAGGCATTGATCCTATCCCTCCACCTCACCATAAACCGTCCTCCCCCTTTCTTCCTTTAATTCCTTTGCTTTGTCCCCAATTAATCCCAAATTCTAATTTAGTTAGGTGTAATTTGGTGTTTTTATTCAAGATCTAATTTCACTTTTGAAATCCTAATTTTATGATAAGATTTATGGTGATTTTTAATTCCCGAAACACTTAGGTATGGATTTTATACGTATCCGAAAATAACTTTGGGAATAGCCAAGTTGACGCTCATAATTTATCGATCTCAAATATGTATTCATCTTTAATACCTAGTTCCAATATCTCAAGGTATGATTTAATTCTTATAGATTCTCATATATTTTTACTTAATTACATAATTACTTGCTCTCCAAGATAAGCAACTTGCTCCCCAAGTTGTTTTAATCTTCTCCAAGACTCTAACTTAATTAATTTCAATAACTTTCCCTTCTTGTTTCCCTAGTCAAACCGTCCCCCACCCTATATTTAATTATTCAATTTATGTTTTTCATGTTCTCACATATTTAATAATGAAAATCCCTCATTGGTTCACTTAGATTTTAGGGTTAATATAATTTGTTCATCATCAAATAGGAATTTTCGTCCCATAGAGATTAATTAGGAATAAGTAGTTAAATCTTAATTTTAATCTCCAATATAGTGTATTAGGGGTTACTAGGCATAAATTCCCAAAATTGACAAGGTTTCTAATTCAATTTCGACAATTAAAAACTCATTGTGTGCTAATTTTAGCTTCTATATACCATTTGGTCTTGGTATTATGATCTTTATAAATTAATTACTAGCTAATTTCAAAAATTACTAGAGCATTTCAATTATTGCAATTTCAATTGCCCAATAATTGTTACTAATTTCCTTTAATTGATTTTATCATCCTCTGATGATTTTAATTACTGAAAGGGTATAAGTAAGATTATACCAGATTATGATAATCTTAGGGCATTTTATAATCCTTTAATAAGCTTTAGAAAATTGAATTTGGATTTATTAGAATCCAAAGAAAATTTCCCTAAAATGATAACAAATTAATTAGAAACTTAGAGACAATATACTCTCTATTTTAATAAATATTTAGTTGCTTCTTAGGATTTATCATAATACTCTCAGGATATTTTATGATCTATAAATTCACTTAGGGATTTTAGCTCTTTATTCACTCTAATTTCATGAGAAATTACCTTAGAAAATAAGATAATTATTTCACTAATTTTGAGATCACAAATTCACCTATTGTAATAGGTGTTATTTATCAAAATATAATATTTACATGTATTATGAAAATTGGGGTATTACAAATTCAGCCCAGAAATGCTGGATCAGCATTTTTTCCGAAAATTAGGGAATAAATTGGAAAATAAATCCACCAGGGGTAAAATAGTCTTATACAGCCAAGATATCTCTTGGAATAATGTTTATGAATTAATAGAAACAATATTATCCTTATAGGATATTCCTGAATACGTTCTGACCAACTGTCGCACCGTATTCCGCCGGAAATACCGTATAGCGTCAAATGAAGGTACGTCCGCGTACTGGTAACTTTAACTTGGATGTTTATGGTATGCATGTATGTGGTATGTGTGTTGTATGTATAGGGTACGTTCGCGTACTAGTAACATTAACTCTGATGTTTGCTATATGCTTATATGTGCTATGTGTTTGGTATGTTTACATGAGATAGCTGATAGCTCGGTGATATGTTCATGTACTGTTGTCATGATTATTCTTGCTGGGTATTGGGATACGCTTACTGGGTGTGAAATGCTTGGTGTGAAACAATTGTTAGGTGTGAAATGTATACTAAGTGTGACGTATCTGCTAAGGGACTTATATGCCAGGGATACATTTGTCTAAATGTTTATGAACTGTTTATGTTTGTGAATATCTGTGATCCATATATGTTATATATAAACATGAGGTTAACCGTTACCTGAGGTTCAATGGGCATTGAACCTCAGCTCTTAACATAGCGTCAGGGTCAGGTGAACCAAGGGCGGAGGAAAAGGGGAAGCGCTAGCAAGACGCATAGAAGACCCAGCTGAAGATTTCCTTTGACATTCTGGTGGAAGCCTTCCTTTTGTTGTTGTACATCCCTTTTGAACCACGCGGTTACTACACCGCTATTGTATTCAGCCAGACTTACAGCATTTTGAAATATAAGTGTCAGTTACTCTTCCGCTCAAATGCACTACTCTGATAATTTTAAATGATTTTAAATGAAAAATAAATTATTTCGCTTGTGAAAATTGGGATGTTACATTTGGTATGAGTTTGATGTGAAGAATGAAGAGAGGAGAGCTCTCTATTTATAGGCAATCCTTGATTAACTTCCTAGCAACTTTCATTCTATTTTAACCCTTAGATTAAACTTAACTAGGAAGTTTAAATCTAGCCCTTACACCTCCTACAAAAATGCCACCTCCTTCCTTTTCTAGATTCATCTTTTCTCTTTCCTCCACTACACACACACACATGCACAACACTTAGGCACACACACACTCACAACATACACATGTGCTCTTGTGATGTCATCTTGATGACATAATCAAAGCTTAAATGTCATTGTTGACTTTTCAACACTAATTAGCAATTCTTAATTATCATGTTAATCAACTGTTTACATGCTCCTTAATTATATTTTGCCATTAGCTAACTCAATTATATGAAGATTTAGACTTAATTTCTTGAGATATTATTTCATTCTCTTTGACTTAATTATTTTTAAATATAATTAGTCCTCTTTTAATTTGTCTCTAATCATCTTGAAGAATTATGCAACTAATCTCAATTAGTGCAAGCTTATTTTGTTAAGGATAATTGTAATTCACTTAATATACCTCTTAATTATGCTAAATTAATTAGCAACACTCTTTATGCCAACCTTGACCCTTCATTGGTCATTAATATCAAATTAGGAGTTTCATATAATTAACTTTGGATATCCCCTTTTATTCATGTTTAAACAATCAACAATTAATTACTTATTTAATCACCTACTAATTATTGACAATTTTCTTAATTAGGATTAATTATTTTCTCACAACTATTTTACTTAAATTGATAATTTATTCATTATGCAAAATATTAAAAACCATGGGGCAATTTATGTTCCCCAAAATGATATTTAATTTTGCCTCATTATTTCCCAAGGAAAATAATCTCATAAATTACCTAAATTAGAGACAAAATACTTTCTAATTTTTAATAAATATTTAGTTGCCTCTTAGGATTTTATCATAATTTTCTCAGGCTATTTTATGACCCACAAATATTTCAGGGACCTATTTGTAAATTATCTAATGTTTTAGAGCCCTTTTCGCACATTGCTTAATTTTAGGAGAAATTGTCCTAATAATAAGGTGTTTGAGACCTCAGATTCACCTATTTTCAATAGATATTATTTACTAAATTATGATACTTATCCTAAGTAGAATTTTTTTAGGTATTACAAACCACGTATACGCACACACAGAGCTTTTCAAGAGAAAAGACACACACAGATATATATATGGTTTTTGGGTCAACTTTTCAAGAGAAAAGGCCTTAGACTGGTAGTTATATGTTCAAGTCATGCATTGATTAGTTGGAATAGTCTGTCTCAATAATTTCAAGCGCTATCACTAAAAAAAGAAAATGAATGTAATATAAAGCTCTCCTTAACAACAATTAGAAAAATAATAATAATAAATAAATAAAAACAAGCATTCTATCCGAATAGAAATAGTACTGAAGTTATTACATCAAAGGCACAATCAATAAGAATAAAAGAATCAACACATACATAAATAAGAGTCAACCATTGTTGACTTGAAAATAGAATAAATAATTTTGAAATTATAAAATCAACTTCAAGGAAAAAAATATATCACATGCATTGGCGTAAAAACTACTAAATACATTAGAAACATTCGTTATATATATAGGGTTATGTTGGGCTTGGAGAAGACCTCTTGGTTGTGTTGTGGCGGAGCGACGTAGGAGAAGACGACGTTTGGAGACGCATGAGCAAGCTTGAAGACGAGGTTTGAAAGAGTGATACGATGGCTTCCAAAGGGGAATGGAATTGCAGCAACGTGCTTCATCTCATCCCGACCAGATGATGATGATGATATAGCCATATTGCTGTATCACATAGAGAAAGACTGGACAAGGTTCTGCAGAACTACGTGCGTGCACACAGATACATATGGTTTTGGTGTCAACTTTTCAACAGAAAAGGCCTTGGACTGGTAGCTCTATATTCAAGCATTGGTGGAGCCACGTGAAGAGATTGCCCCCCTTGAATTTCAAATTTTATTTTAGTATTTTTTTATTTTCAAGAAATTTTGGAGAAGTAGTAAATAATTTGGGTGTTAAGAGGAGAAGGAGTAAATAATTTGGAAACTGATAAGTTGAAGAAAAAAGTATAGTAAAACTGTATTGTATTGTGCTTCTTAATTCTACATTTCTTTGTATTGACTTGTTAGGAGTATTATAATTTGATTGTGTTGTTTGGTAGAAATATTATTTATTGATTTATTTTTGTCATTTATCATATTTTATGATGAAAATGTATTATACAAAGTTAAGTAGTACTAGTACTAAACGTTGCTGGTCCGAATTTTCATCTATTTGTTTATTTTAAGATAAATAGAATGAATGTGCTATTGCTACTCCCTCAAGTCAGAATTAGTATCTTATATTAAAAAAGATATATTTGATAGCATTGATAATAAGGCAATTATGATGGAATTCCGAAAAATAAAACCAAGAAGAATGATATTGTAATATACTTTTGTTATTGAAAAAAAAAAAATTCAGGGGGCAGCACCCCTAACCCCAAATAAAAATGGTGCCCCCTGATAAAAATTATGGCTCCGCCCCTGTATTCAAGTCATTAATTCATTAGCTGGAATAGTCTGTCTCAATAATTTCAAGCGCTATAACTAAAAAAGAAAACGAATGTAATATAAAGTTCTCCTTAACAATAATTTTTTTTTTTTTTTTTAAAAAAGCATTCTATCCGAATAGAAATATTACTGAAGTTATTACATCAAAAGCGCAATCCATAAGAATAAAAGAATTATCACATACATAAATAAGAGTCAACCATTGCTGACTTCAAAATAGAATAAATAATTTTGAAATTATAAAATCAATTTCATGGAAAAAAATATATATGTATATCTTACACATGCATTGGTGTAAAAACTACTAAATATATTAGAAACATTCGTTATATGTGTCTGTGTGTGTGTTTATATATCTTACATTAGGAGTGTTGGCGTGAATGGTTTGAAAAGAATAATGAGGATGATCCGCAATGACATTATCCCGTCTGTTGATGACAGCCAGATTCGATTTCCATCCCTCTGCAGCTCCATGGATCGACAAGTGTGTGTAGTTAATAAATGCATGTATGCTCTATATAGTCTCTTTATATTCTCAAGTTCAAAAGCCATGTTCTGTGTCGTAACCATTAATATATTTATGTGTGTTATATCTTAGATTTTACTACAAGCTTAAAAATAAGCAAGAGTTAAATAGGCTACCCGGAGCTCCAAACGTTCCCTAAAAGGATATAAACTGAAGAAGAAGAGGCTTCTAGGTATTTTAAGATCCTCAAGAGGCATTAAGAGGAAAATATAACTGGCAAGTTATGACACAATCAAATGTGTAATTTCTAAAAGTTTCAAGTAAGTATTGTAATTATGAAAAATTTACCCAAGAATCTAGAAGATCCCATAAATTCAAGAAAAATGAAAAAATAAAAAACATATTTACTAATGATTTATAGGCATACTATGACACATCTACTAATCCTAACACCTACAGACAGAATTAAGAATACAAGCATGAGGTGGGTAACTGGGTAACTGTTATCTTATTAGCCTGTATGTATGTATTCATGTATGACTAACCATGTTTGTTAGAATATTTGTATATGTGTATCTTAGCTATGGATTAGGTTTGTATGTCGTAAAATAGGACTGCCTATCCTAAAGGGTTGTAGTCCTTGGCCGATAGCTGTGATTACAGTGCAACTTGTTTACTGTGAATTATGTTATGCTTAACATGTGATGTATTGTCATTTATATTTCATACTTGCATATAAGATTAACTGTTACCTTAGAGTTCATTCATTTCAACCCCAGACCTCATGAAAGAGATAGGTAGAGGATCGGAATCAAGAGGAAAGACACATTTGTAAAAGAAGGAACTTGTTTGAAAAATATGAGTAGATGTACTCTATTTTATTGTTTATCATTTGTCTATTTTGGATTATTGTATTAATATTTTACTGTAGGATAGATTTGAATCTCGAAAAATTTATCCTCATGTTTTCAAACTAAGTTATTTTAAGAAACTTTTATTCCGCAATTAAGTCATTCAAATCATTTCGATGCATGTACGCTACAACTTTGATAAATAAAGGCCCTATAGGGCAAGGCGTCGCATAGATGGCAAATGGCTTTTGCCTCTTCCATACAACAATCATACTTCTAAGAATTTAAACTTGTGTTCTGCTTCTTACCATCCTAACAAATAGCTTGTTGCTGCCTCAAAAATAATTTATTGGCCTAAAAAGCTCATTTTCGATTAAATTTAAGAGATTAAGTAAGTGCATGCTTTATAAAATTTATGCCAAGGCCTCAAAAAATTAGGGCAATATTTTTGGAATTTAGAGAGTTTATGAAGGGATATATTTTCAAAAGGTGCAATACACAAGTTTAGAGATAATTTTTAGAACTAAAGAGCCTATTTTCCTAAAAAGTTAAATGAAAACAGTTAGAGGCTACATTTTGCAATGAACATTTTAGAGAAGCTCTTTTATGAGGTGAATGCATTTTGGGAAGAATTATATTGTTATAAAATTACTGGGGTATATTTTTAAAATTAATTAAGAGATTTAATCCGTATATGTTATTATTTAAATCTTATAATATGAATATGAAAGGGGATGGGGAATTTTGATGATGGGAGCTATATATAAAGAGGACATAATCGGACAAACACTTGTATATTTCATAACACATAAGATGGTAGGCTACTAAGTGTATATTAGTTGGTCCTTTGGTCTATTTACTTGTGTAAGGGCAAGAACATCCCACTAGTGGTATACTGGGGAAACCCATGGTCTCGCCTTGCGCTTTGTAGAATTTGAATGGTCCACACCACTTGATTGGTAAGTAGCATGTCATATTAAGCTACATAATTACATAGGTGAGTATTAGCCCAGGGGATTAGTTAAAGCACATAAGGTTTGTGGATGAATATAAGGGAGAATGAAGATTAAATTATTGTTTATTGATATGTGTGAAACCTATGCAATATTGTTAGTTATTGAGGCCTTACTATCACTTGTATACTTTATGAGAAGGAATATTGTTGGTCATTGAGGATTTTGTCTCACTATGATTTAACAATTTTAGGCGATAACTCTATAGTTGATTCGATAGGGAAGGTGATAGAAACTTAGTTGATTATACATTTGTGTATAGCGTTCCTCTTTGATTATGTGCTAGGGTAGTTATATATTGCCACCATAGGGTCTATGTTGTACCACCATAACCTTATATGTTATACTCTTGGTGCAAATTTTTAAAAACTTTACATTTATAAGTTACACAATTTTTTTAAAACAAATCTTAACCATGATTAAAAAAGAGAGAGAGACAAACCTACATATGGTCATTAATACGCCTCACTATATCAGCATAAATTAGAGTATTTACATGCAATTCGGTAGGCAAAACATAAATAACTTTATTTACTTATATAAAACTTTTAATTACCTTACAAATTTATCCACAGGGTCCGTATACATATTACTTGCAAACTCTAAACATACATTTACAAAATTCCTCGACCAATAATCCACAACCAATCTAGAATTGGTCTGGCACTTCCATCTATTGACATTTGCCACCTTGCCTTAAGAGTTACATCCAATGTGCTATACAAATCAAAGGTAGTATAACAAAGGCTGTGACCTTGAAGGTTCCCAGAGTAACAATTAATCTTAAGCACAAAGTATAGATAGTATATGATAGTTAACCACAAACAGCAAATAGTCCATAACAACATAACATCATTTAGGAATCATTTTACAGATCACATGCATCAAGATCGGCATATATAGATTGTATAACGATAGCGCTAGAAATAATCAACTGGTAAACTACCTCGGTCGTTTGAATGCAACTAGGTTTTCCACCTATGGACTAACGATACAATAGACCCTACACCTATTCACCAGGATTGTACTCCATAGTCAGCTCTTCTACTCAATCGACCCACGAGTGGTGCTACCCCACACTAGACGGGACTTTCACAAACATGATTCAAGCATACATACATAGTCATACAAAGTGTGCGAGGTTAGTGTTACTACCTAAACACTTTACTAAATCCTAAATCGGCTCCCAATCCTCTGATCGTCTCGGGCAAAGGTCGGGTCTTATACATACACATTCATGGATAGCAATTATTATTTATTCAAACTCTTCACAATCTCTAATTCTATTGCACTAAGCTCAATGTGAAGTTGATCGGCCTATATTAACTCTAAGTGTCTATCTCAACCCTTAGAAGTTAACTTAATTACCAATTACCTTCATATTTGTCATTTTCTTACAAATAACCTATACTGCCAGATTTTTCACCCGCCTTTGAAAAGGCATAACTAAATCCAAAAAAAAAAAAATCCAATTGAGAAGGTTCCGGAGGCTAAATGACCATTACTAAGTCCAAATTCAGGAAAAATAATCACCAAACCAACTCATGGTTGTATTAATTCTAAAATTTTGAGGAATGGTCACCGCTTGAATTTGGAAGCATGATTTTTCAATTTTCAGGACCAAACTTTGTAAAATCATAAATTTCATTAGACACATCCAATCAACTTGTTTTTAGACTTATTGTATGTCTTGACATGCAAACTATAAGTCCACCAAATATCACGGTTAGAGGGATTCATTATCCCTATTTTTACCTCACATGAATATAACACTAAAATATGGAAGCACATAGTCTTCCAGTTTCCCTGACCAATTTTGGAAAATTCATAGCTCATTGTATATCAATCCAAATGATCTATGAAATTAAAGATTATAAGGTCTAATTTATTCTAGATACCTTTCACAAATAAACAAGGTTATTTGCTTAGTCAAAACCTTGCCATAAAATGGTAACTCAAGTTTGAAAATAGAAACTTCACAGTTTTCATTGTCTAACTTTGAAAATTCCTATCTTGAGTTATAGATATCCAATTAACATGATCTAGGACTCTTTTTAAAGATTAGCATGTCTACTATATGTCTACAAAAATCGCAGGGTCAAAAGGGGTTGAATGCCCTAGTTTTTCCTCACTTAAAAATTAGTGTTCCAGTTTTCAAAATTCCTTTTCCAAAAAATTTTGGGTAGCACCTCCTTTGATCAAGATGGTTCCAAATTTGTGAAATTGGCATTTCACTACACAAAAACCTCTTCTAAACACATTGGAAGCATCAAATTAAGCAAAATCTAACTTCTACCTACAAGAATAAAGGCTAGCCAAAAATAGGACATAAGGGAAAATCAATGAAACATAACTATGTCATCCTAATACTATATAGCGTAGGTTCATTGTAGTATTTCCAACACTTGTAGACATATAACCTACTTAAAAACAACAAGCTCTTAGTTTAGCCATAACCAAACAACCCAAAATGTCACATGCATGAACATCCAGCCACAATTTACTTCATTTTTCATAGTTACGAGCCTAACTATTACCATTTCACTTGATCATTAGTTGTTTTGGAAATTCCAGTCATAATATTCTTCCTCAAACCACAACCAAAAGTAGAAAATGAAATGAAGAGGCTAAACATGTAACATCCCATTTTCATAAGCATTTTTATACAGAGCTGTGTGTTGAAAACATTTCTCAAAAGAAAGAGTAACTGAATAATATTGTATGTAATGTAAAGAACTGAATATATAACAATACAGTCATCCATATGTCTGTCACACTAAACTAAAATATCCAAAAAAAAAATTAGGTTTTCACAGGGTCTTCACGCCGTCTTCTTACCCTTGTCCTGGATCCTGACTCCCTGAGATCCTGAGGCTTTAGCAGGGGCTGAGGTTCAATTCCCATTGAACCTCAGGTAACGATTAACCTCATGCTTATATAAACAGTATATGACAGTTATCACATATATACAACATAATCATAGTTTCAAAAACACATAACCACATGTAAGGCAATAACATAACACAGCCACTGCAATATGTATGTTACCCCAGTTTGCACATAACCAGTGCCACGACGGCCCATCGTGTCCTCAGCGCTAGGAAAACTCAACAGTGTTATCAAGACTATAACCCGTATACAATTCAACATTCATGAGCAAATTTTCAAAACAGAGTATCATCATGTGAAACAACTACCATATATAACCATACCATAAGCATAAGAGTTAAGGTTACAATTCGCGTCCGTACCTGAGTTTAACGGGTTGTTGGGTACGTTTCGTTGACGGTACGCGAGCACAGTCTATCCTAAAAGGGTAATATTGTCTCAATTAATTCTCAAACAACATTTCAAGAGACATCTTGGCCACACTTGACATTTTTACCCTTGAAGGATTTATTTCTAATTATTTCCACTTAATTTTCGGAAAAAAACGTTAATTCAGCATTTCTGGGCAGAATTTCGACTAACTTCGAAAAATCATAACTAATTCCACAAAAATCGAAATGAGGATTCGTAAAATTTCCCGGAATCCTTGAGATGTCTACTTTCAAGGAAAAATACTATATTTTACCCAGAACTCCTGGATAATTCCCAGTTTCCAGAATTCAAACCGTTGCCCAGATTTTCGCCCAGAAAATGTAACTTAACTTCTAAGATTTTTATCTTTTTGCACAGAGCTTCAAATGACACACTCTTTATAGATTTAGAAGGCCCTATATGTCTAATTTCATCATGAATTTTTCCAGAATTTTAGAACATCATCTTCATCACAAAATACTAGCATCTTTATTACTTACTCAGATTTTACTGATTTCGCCAGAGCTTCGCTATTTTGATCCTAATCTTCCAAAAATTTTGATATAACTTGTAATACCCGGATAATTATTTATCTGGAATATTATATTAACAAATAAAACCTATTGGTAATAGGTGAATGTGTGGTCTCAAAGTGTAAGATAAGTAGTTTAAGTTCAAAGGAAAATAAAGGAAATTAAGGGCCGGAAAGGCTTAAAAATGCATTTTAGGGACATAAAAAACATCCTAAAAGGAATTATGAAAAATTCTAAAGGGCATAAGGATAATTATTAAAAATTAGAAAGAATATTGTCCTTAATTTAGACAATTTATTAAATTATTTCTTATGAAAATTAAAGAGTAGAACCGGCCTTAAGATTTTTGATAATTTGGATAAAGCTTAACTTAGAGATGTAAATAGAATTGTTGTGAGAAAATAATTGGTTTTAATTGATAAAAATTATTAAGAATTAGTTAGGGATTAATTAAGTAATTTTTAGGAATTTTGTAAGATTATAGAATTTAGGAGATATGAAAGTTAATTAAATATAAATAATTACTATTAATGAATAATTATTAGTAAGGGCCTAATTAAATAATTAGTAAGGAATAAGAGGTAATAATGCTAGTAATAAATAAAGATCAATGACTTAGGATTATTTAAGGAATTATAAAAGCTTAAATCAATTATGGACCAATAAGGAAATTCTTGGGAAATAAATATTTGTGGTTGAGATAAATGGAAAAATATATATATATATATAATTAAGGGGGGGTGACCGAAATTTTTGGAGAGATAAGGATGAGTGGATATTTTAATAAGATAATATAAAAGTTAAAACATGTGTTAATTAGGTAATAATATAATAATCAGAGGAAAAATGAACAGGATAAACGAGAACGGATAGAAATAAAATCCTACATAGAAAACCGTGAACTGGGTAATTAGGACCAAAGTATATTATGAACAAGTGAATTTTTACCTCGAGATAGCCGGTCTCCGAAGTCGTTTTCGTAACCGACGGAGTGATTTGGAGATCCGGATAGGAAGATATTTTGTAGGAATTAAGCAGATAACCAAAATGAGAACCGTTAGAAAATAATTCCGTTGTGAGAATCTGGGGATAAGTGTGGAAAAACCAGAGTGTATTATTAATCAGTGGATTTTTATCTAGAAGATGGCACCGACAGAAGTCATTTCTGTACCCGGTAGTGATTACCGAGGATTTTCGGCTGATAACGGAGTATCCTTAACAAGAATATAAGGTCAGGAAAACCCAGTATTCTTGAAGAGGAAGCAAAGACCTTCAGGGTACTGCTTCCGGAATTTTAAGATTCTACGGAATTTCGCGATCAGGACACTGAGCCAGGGAGTTCATCTGATAAAGCAAGATGACACAGGCAGGATGAGGTCATCATTCTTTATCTCTTTATGGATGATGAGGTCAGCCTAGTAGGTGGATGGTCAAGATCAAGCCACCTCAACAAAAGTGCAATCCAACGGTCAGAATTCGATCAGACAAAAAATTAAGAAAATGCCCTTCCCTTCACCTATAAATACCCCTTCACCATTTCACATTTCTTCACACCATTCTCTCTTGAGAATTTCGAAATTTGGGAGAGCAAGGAGGAAGGAGAAGTCCGGAGCAAAATCCTAGCGAAGCTCTGAGTGAGTTTTCGGTCCTTAGTCTTTAGTTCGGTAATTCTTTCGGTAGTTATAGTAGGATTGCTAGAGTAGTCTCTAAATTTTCAAAGTTAATTAAATATCATGTTTTAGGAATAAATATGATATTTATCTTAGAAATATGATAGAGGAAAGGTTATAGCAAAAATTTTGAGAAATTAAAGTCAAAATAGCGGAGCTCTGGCGAAATTCCGCCGAAAAGTCAAATTAGGGGCAAAATGGTAATTTGTACCTAAAATGCCCGTTTTGGTTCTGAATACTCATATGAGTAATATTATCCGTATAGGATATTCGAAACCACGAACCGCTGTTTCCGCTGTCACCGCTGTTGTACCGCTGTCGAACGTGCCGTAATTTGATGAAAGTACCAGAAATCGTCAACGGAGGTACGGACGCGTACTGTAACCTTAACACTTATGCTGCTTATATTCATATATGTGATTGATATGTCATTTATTGAGACTCTGCCGAGAGAGGGCAGTTGTACATACAGCTTTGTACGGGTTATAGTCTTGATAACGCCGTAAGGTTTTCCTAGCGCTGAGGACACGATGGGCCGTCGTGGCACTGGATATGTGCAGACTTGTTGTGGTACTGGTTGTGGTACTTGTTGTGTGATTTAGTATTGATATGCTGTGATGTTATTATGAATATCTATTGCCATATACTGTTTATTTGAGCATAAGGTTAACCGTTACCTGAGATCCAATTGGAAATTGGATCTCAGCTGTAGCTTCAGGTTCGGGAAAACCAAGGGTTGAGGTTCAGGGCAGGTAGCCGGCGTTGGATGGCAGAAGGAGTTTACTTCTGTAGCTCTATTAAATCTGGTTAGACGCTACCCTTTCTGAGCAATGGATGTCTGTATGAGTACAATTACACTGTGGACATATATCTTTAAATTCAGTTACTCAGTTGATAAAAATGCTCAACTCTGATCACCGTTCTTATGTTTTTTTTTAAAAAAAAAAATTTCCGCCACATTTAAAATGGGATGTTACATAACTCCTTCTTCATCGATTTTTCGAAATAGAGACAATGGAAACCTCAAAAAAATGAAATTAAAACTGTATATGGAAGATTGAAGATTAAAACAACTTTTTCTAGCATTTCTACTTATAAACTAAGAACTTAAACTTAGAAGCTAAGAACTCTTATACCTCTTGAAGACTTCTTGTATCTCTTTCTCCAGCAGCTCCTCCCTCTCTTACTCTCCCTAAATTGCAGCCAAGGCTAGAAGGATTGGTGTGAGGAATGTGTTTAGCCAAGGCTCTCTATTTATAGGCAAGGAGAGGTTAAACATCTTGCAACTCTTGCTTGATCTTGGCTCTTGGATCATTACTTGGAGAGAAAGAAATGATCTTGGCCTTCCTCTCCCTCTTGGCCGAAATTTCCCCCTCCCCCTTCTAGAAATTTGTTTGCTTGGTCCTCAACAAAAGCCTCTTCTTCATTAAGTTAAACCTAATTAATCCCAAATCCTAATTTAGTTAGGTGTAAGTTGGTATTTAAATTCAAAATCCAATCTCACTTTTGAAATCCTAATTTTATGGTTAGATTTATGGTGATTTTTAATTCCCAAAATACTTAAGTATAAATCTTAAGAGTAACCAAAAATAATCTTGGGAATAGCCCAGTTGAAGCTCATATTCCACTGAGTTCAAATATGTATTTATCTTTAAAATCTAATTCCCAGATTCCAAGTTATGATTTATTTTCTATAGATTTTTATCTAATTTTGTCTAATTATATAATAACTTGGTCCCTAAGATATACTAATTTTCTTTTATATACCTTTGACTTATTGATTTTGGGTTTTCAAATTAATATCATTGCATAATTTATTTATTCTTTTATTGAAGAGATTTTTATCCCATAGGATTAAATTAGGAATAATGAGTTAAATCCTAATTTAATTCCTAAAATATTATTTTATATGTTAACAAGCTAAATAAATTTTTAGATTCTTGAATTCTATGGAAAAATTGCCTATAAATGAAAATAAATAAAATACCAAAATTTGAGATCCCATATTCACCTATTTAAAATAGGTATTATTTATAGAAATATAATATTTAAAATAAATATTTTTTCTGGGTATTACAAAACACTAAACCCAATGTAACATTCCAAATTCCAGGTTCGAAAATCGTGTCGGTCGACACTTAGTTTTAAGAAAAACAACAGAGTTTGAGATGCTACAACTTAGAGTACTGCGGAAGTGGTTAGCTTGCGCTAAGATCCGGACAACGAGTAACCGATATAAAATGCCCAGACATATGATGATGCCTGACATAAGCTGATATATTAAATATCCCGAAGGAAAAATTCATGTGATACAGTTTACAAAGTTTGAATACAAGTCTCTGATAAAGAAAGCCTTGTACTAGACTTATGGCTTAAGAATCCAACATCAGTTATTCAAATAGATTGGCCAGGTAGGGGTCTATCATGGGGGCCTCACCGACTTATACGGCGACTGTTTGGCTTCCCGGATAGTTTAACCCAGCCTTAGACACTAAACTGTTCAAGGTAACTTTGTTAAATTCGGGCCAGAAGCTAAGTTCCTATAACTTCTACCGCTACCGACCTTTGCCTTTGACCGCTGCCTCTTTATGGCTCTATCTACCGGTACCTTCTTTATTCCGGTTTCTTTCCTGTACTGTTCATTTAGTCTGAGGTCCAATGTCCATTGGACCTCAGGTAACGGTTAACCTCATGCTTATGTAAACAGTATATGACAGTTATCACAGATATACAACATAATCATAGTTTCAAAACATATATCCACATGTAAGGCAATAACATAACACAACCACTGCAATATGTATGTTACCCCAGTCTGCACATAACCAATGCCACGACGGCCCATCGTGTCCTCAGCGCTAGAAAAACTCAACGGTGTTATCAAGACTATAACCCGTATACAATTCAACAATCATGAGCAAACTTTCAAAACAGAGTATCATCATGTGAAACAACTACCATATATAACCATACCATAAGCATAAGAGTTAAGGTTACAATACGCGTCCGTACCTTTTACCGCATAGTCATCAAACATCCGACCTTTGATTCCGGCTTTGGACTTCCCGGATATCCTAACATATCACCATATCACTTAGAATAACATTCTAAGAGATATTTCCACCTCTATTTACCATTCTACCCTTGATGGCTTTATTATTACAATTTTGCCCTTACATTTCTTCAAAAACGTGGTGCAGCATTTTCTGGGCAGATTTTTCGGTAACTTTGAAAAATCATAACTAATTCTAGAAAAATCAAAATGAGGATCCGTAAAATTTTCCGGAATCCTTGAGAAGTCTATTTTTGAGGAAAAATACTGGAACTTACCCAGAATTCATGGATAATTCTCAGATTTCACGTTTTTAAATACTGCCCAGAATTTCGCACAGAAAACATTGCCTAACTTCTGAGATTTTTATCTTTTCGTACAGAGCTTCAAATGATACACTCTTTATAGATTTAGAAAGCCCTAGACGTCTACTTTCACCATGAATTTTCTCAGAATTTTAGAACATCATTTTCATCATAAAATACTGACGTTTTTACCCCTGACTCCAGAAATCACTGTTTGAGGAGATTTCGCCAGAGCTTCGCTAGTTTGATCCTAATCTTCCAAAAATTTTGCTATAACTTCTTCTTCATCAATTTTTCGAAATAAATGCAATGGAAACCATAAAAACATGAAAATAAAACTGTATTTGGAAGATTGAAGATCAAAATAACATTTCTAGTATTTCTACTTCATAAACTAAGAACTTGAACTATGAAACTAAAAACTCTCTTACCTCTTGAAGAACACTAGCTTCCTACTTCTTGAAGCTCCTCACTCTCTCCCTTGCTCTTTATATTTTTGGCCTATGCCTTGAGGAATTGGTGAAGATTTGTGAAGGGGTGAGCTTCTATTTATAGGCAAGCAATGAGTGGTCACCAAGTAAACTTCAATTAATCTTGGCCATTGATATTTACTTGGAGAAGAGGCAAAAATCCTACCCTTACACCTCAAAAACGTCACTTTCCCCTTCCTTCTTCTCCAAGTTGGTTTGCTTCACTCCCAAGTTACTTTGCTTCATCCCCAAGTTATCCCAAATGCTAATTTAGTTAGGGGTAAGTTGGGGTTTTTATTCAAGATCTAATTTCACTTTTGAAATCCTAATTTTGTGACTAGATTTATGGTGATTTTTAATTCCCAAACACTTAAGCATGAATCTTAAAAGTAACTGAAAATGACTTTGGGAATAGCCAAGTTGAAGCTCATAATTCCCTGATTCCAAATATGTATTTATCTTGAAGATCTAGTTTCAAGATTTCACATTATGATTTAATTTCTATAGGTTCTCATTTAATTTTATGTGATGAATAACAACTTGTTCTTTAAGCTAGGCAACTTGCTCACCAAGTCTTTACTAATCTTCTTTCATACACCTCTTTCATTGACTTATGTGTTATTCTCTTTTTCCTTCTTGTTTCAAAAAAAAACGTCCCCCTCTAAATTTAATCACTCAAATTATGTGTTTAATGTTCTCACATATTTAAGAAGGAAAATCCCTCATTGGTTCACTTAGATTTTAGGATTAACATAATTTGTTCATCATTAAATAGGAATTTTTGTCCCATGGAATTAAATTAGGAATATTTATTTTAAATCCCAATTTTAATTTCTAACATCATGTTTTAGGGGTTACTAGGCTTAACTACCAAAATTGACAAGGTTTCTAATTTAATTTTGATGATTAATAACTTCTTGTGTGCTAATTTTAGCTTCTAACTATCATTTGATCCTTAATTCAATTGATATTTCTTTAATTATGACCTTTATAAATCAACTATTAACTAATTTCAAAAATTAATAAAGTGTCTCAATTATTGCAATTTCAATTGCTCAATAATTGCTACTACTTTCCTCTAATTAATTCTATCATCCTTTGATGATTTTAAGTTGTTAAAATGGTGTAATTCCTAAAAATAATAATAAATCAATTAAAACTTTAGAGACAACATACTCTTTTTTTTTTAATAAATATTTAGTTGCCTCTTAGGATTTATCATAACATTCTCAGGGTATTTTATGACCCGTGAATTCACTTAGGGATTTTTAGCTCTTTATTTATTCTATTTTCATGAGAAATCACCTTAAAAGATAAGGTAATTATTTTACTAGTTTTGAGACCACAAATTTACCTATTGTAATAGGCGTCATTTATCAAAATTTAATATTTACATGTATTATGAAAATTGGGGTATTACACCCAAAACCCAAAACCAAGCTTGAATGTGGATTCCAACACCTCCTTCCTTTTCTTCTTCTTCCTTCCTTCACCTTCTCACCTCTTAGTCTCACTCCATCTCCCTTCTGTTTTTCAGTCAAACTGAATGAATGAGGCAGGTAATATGTGTGTTGACTGATGGGTTTAATTGGACAAATAAGGGAGTATGTATAGACACACAACTAGATAATAAGAATGGAAGGGATGAGGTGTCATATATAAATTGAGAGAGGCAGGTGAGTTGTCATGAAATGAAGAAGGGAGTGTGTCATGTGTGGGTCCACTCCCAAAATAATCTTATTTGATCCTTTTTGACTCCCTACAAGTTTTTTTTTTTTTTGCAACTTGGTCCTTTCCTTATTTAATTGCAAATATTGGATATGTGCTAGAATTTTATCCTTAATTCGATATAAGAATTTTTCTTTCTTACTTAACCTCTCTAAGCCATATAATATTAACTCTAAAATTACTAAGCCAAAATTATCCCTACACTATTTCTCCTTGATTTTTTTTTGGAAAATGGGCCTTAAATTACAAATAATCGCTTTAAAGCTATTTAGAATTCTTATTATCAACCCACTTGCAAAGCATTCTTATTATTAACCTACTTGAACCCGAAAACCAAAATTTGAAATCCTACAAAATCCAACTCCTAAATATGCTCAACCACCCCAAAGTATGACATATTGGCATATATAAGATTCTTATCTTTTGCACTTGATGCATGCATGGTATTACCAATAAGAGTTACCCCATTATTTTTCATTTTGCTTTTGTAGGAATCTTGCTCTTTAGTGTTTAAGGTGTATCCATTGATGATGTAGCTTGAGAAAAAAAACATATGTCTATTTGGACTATGTGCCAACAACATTACTTTGTCCGAAACTGAATTACGACCAACATTGTACTTATCATCCACATGCTTACTTCAACTATGCTATGAATTATGTATTATATTCTTTGGCATACCAACTCTATACTCTTTTGGGGCTTTTCCTCATAAGCTCATCTATATGGATGTCTATAAACTTGTCAATCTCTTTGGGTTTAAGATAGCGATACATTTCTTTTCCATTTGTTACGGATATCTCATAAATGAGCCCAGCCCAATAACTAAAGAGCCTAGTCAAAATGACTTCAGTTATGCTCATAGCCGCTTCCTTGAAAATAGGAGCGGTTTTATCAAAATATCTATTGTTATGATAACCGCCTATGTATCAAGAATATCTATCAAAAACGCATATCTTGATATCCCTAAAATAAAGGATGAATCCAACTGATTGAGATAAGGCACAGGTACGCCTATAAATAGGGTAAACCCCTTACAAGGTACACACCTCAAAAACCCTAGCTTTTCTATTCACACAGAGCACACACACCACCCCCTCTGGCTATCATTAGCCTGTCGTATACCCTCGAACTACGTGGACTTTGATCCACACTGTGTTACGTAGGACCCCGGGATTTCACCCCGGGCCAAGTCCAACCCAACTTGTGATCTACACCGGATCATTGGCGCCCACCGTGGGGCCTGTAAAGTCCTATTCCCGTGACCCGTGATGGCTAATACCAGAAGCAAAAGCCACCCGCATGCACACGAGTAAGGTCAGGAGCAAAATTTTAGCGAGACCCAACAGCAGGACGTTCAAGGCGTTAATCAGGAACAAATGGAGGAGTACCCGGACTCGAACCTGGATGGACGAGCAGGCCAAACGCTGGAAAATACTAACCACGCTGGTCCCTCAAAGTTTCAGATTGGAAGCCCGGACATACGGCTCCTACATAACATTGCTGAGTCAATGATGAAACGGATCGAGAATGTGGAAGAACGCGACAATCTTCAGAACCAGAAGATTGACTATATGACCGAGGTGATGAATCAAATTCTTAAACACTTACAAGACCCTCTTCAGGAGGAACGCCGGGATGATCAGCAGAATGAGGACGAAGAAACCAATCACCAAACTATTGATCCCCTACAGGAGGATCATCCCGGGCAAGGCCGAATAGCTTCAACAAAAAATTCTCAGCAAAATAATCACCGGGACGCGAGTCAGGAGGATCAAGCCCGGGCACATAGGAAGGACAGCCGTACCTCGGACAATCAGGGAATTCCGCAAGACTCTAGTAGGTACAAGACGTGGTATGGGGATGGAGGACAAAACAACAGCCCGTTCTCAGATGAAATTACGGAAGCTGAGTACCCAAGGAAATTTAATACATCCGACCTCCCTAAGTACGACGGAAGTCAGGATCCCCAGACACACTTGAACACTTTCGACACTGAGATGCTGGTCCGAGGATTCAAGGGGCCAATCATTTCCAGGCTGTTCACCTCAACGTTACGAGGAGCCGCCCAAATTTGGTTCCGGACTCTATCTCCCAAGTCCATTACCGACTTCAACAACCTGAACGAAAAGTTCCTGCTCAATTTCGCGACAAGCAAAAAGCAACCCAGGTCGGTCTACACGCTGGACAGAATCAAGCAGCAACCCGGTGAAACCCTTCAGAAGTATTTGGATCATTTCAAGGCTACCGCATTACAAATCCAGGGATTAACGGAAAGCGTCCACGTACACTTGCTCATCTCGGGCTTAGATAGCGAATCCAGAATGGGGAGATCGATCATATCTGGCGAGATCAAGACGCTGGAAGAATTCCATAAACGAGCCAAAAAGTATCTGGACATAGAGCAGATGCAGATAGCCAACGCGTCGGGAAAAGAGAGACAGAAAAGCCCACCTCCGAAAGGGAAGGACCGGGCAGCAAGAGACCGACCCCGTAACTTGGATCAGAAAACACGAGGACAAAGGCATGAGGGGAAGTATGAGAGATATACTCCAATAAATGTCCCTCGTTCACAGTTATGGAGAGAGGTAGCCCTGACCGAGATGAGGAAGGTGGAGCGACCCCGACCACTTTATAATAAGGGAAAGTTGGACCGCACACGGTTTTGTGAATTCTACAATGGACCTGGGCACACAACGGATGAGTGCTGGGACCTTAGAGATGCGGTGGAAAAGCTTATCCGAGATGGAAAATTACGTCAGTACGTTATTAAAACACAAGGGCAGAAAGCCAAGCGCAAGCAGACGGATCGGAGTACAAGCCCGGTCTCCCAGAGGAGAAAACCGGAGGAAGCCCGGAGAAAGCACGACAATGAGGACGAGTTCCCGGAAGCAGAGTTTGACTGCAATGTCATTAGTGGAGGTTATGGAGGTGGCGGCGATACCGCCAATCAGCGGAAGAAATACCTTCGGGAAGTCTTAACCATCAGGGGACGACCGACCTTCAAGCCGGAGCCATCGCAAACAGAAGAGCCTCCTAAGCTGTTCTTTACTCAGGAAGATCTGAGGGCGTAATCTCGGATCATCAAGACGGACTGGTCATAACCGGCCTCCTGGGAAAATGCCGTGTAAAGAAGATATTCATCGATCCTGGCAGCGCGGTGGATATCATCCTGTGGGACGCCTTTAAGAGCATGGACCTCGACCCAGAGAATCTAAAGCCGTGCAGGACAACCTTAATCGGGTTCAACGGACAGGATACAAATCCCAAAGGGTGTATAGAACTTAAAATGACCTTGGGCTCTAAAGAAGCCTTTAAGACTGAGCGAGTCAAGTTTATTGTAGCGGATTTCCCTTCGTCCTACAATATAATCTTAGGCAGACCAACCATTCATAGTTGGGACATGCTCATATCAACTAAGCATCAGAAGCTGGAAATGGTAAGTTGGAACAATGAAGTCGTCACCGTCAAAGGTGATCAGAAGGAATCCCGGCAATGCTATTTCTCGACAGTTAAAAACAATGAACCCGGAACATCTAGCTCGCAGCAGAAAGGAACTCCAAATTCAGCGCCAATTGCGCCGAGCTCGGTCAACGTGGTAGAGTTGGATGTAAGAGAATAAGCAAAGTTGATGAAAACAGAGCCTGATGGAGAGCTCACAGGCTATCAACTAGGAGAGGATCCCGGACAAATAACCCAGATCGGGAGTTCACTTGCCGAGCAAGAAAAAAGCGAGCTCAAAAAGCTGTTATGGAGAAACAAGGACGTATTCGCTTGGAAACCTTCGGAGTTACCAGGAGTTGACCCGGCGTTCTGCTGTCACAAATTGACCATAAATCCACGATATACAACGGTCTCGCAGAAGAAAAGAAAGATTGCACCGGACTGTCAGGAAGCCCTAACCGAGCATGTAAGAGAACTGCTGGATGCGGGATTCATCAGGGAAATCCAGTATACCACGTGGTTGTCAAATGTGGTAATGGTCAAGAAACCAAATGGCAAATGGAGGGTGTGCACCGACTACACCGATCTCAACAAAGCATGCCCCAAGGATGCTTACCCCATGCCAAATATTGACCAACTGGTGGACAATTCTTCGGGTTTCCAGCTGCTCTCATTCATGGATGCGTATTCCGGTTATAACCAAATAGCTATGCATCATGAAGACCAGGAGAAAACAGCTTTTATCACGGAAAAAGCTAATTACTGCTATAATGTTATGCCTTTCGGGCTGAAGAACGCAGGAGCTACTTACCAGAGGATGATGAATCAAGTGTTTGAGGCACAACTCGGCAGGAACGTCGAAGTTTACATCGACGATATGATCGTAAAGTCAGTTAAGCGATCCAACCACATCCAAGATTTGCAAGAAACATTTGATAAGCTCCGGGCTCACAGAATCCGACTTAACCCAGCTAAATGTGCATTCGGGGTACCAGCGGGTAAATTTCTCGGATTCCTGTTGACAAACCGGGGGATTGAGGCCAATCCGGACAAATGTCAGGCCATCCTCAATATGGCTGCCCCAAAAAACAAAAAAGAGGTACAGCAGTTGACTGGCAGACTGGCCGCGCTGACAAGGTTCTTACCGAAATCGGCAGAAAATGCTCTTCCTTTATTCAAGTTATTGAAGAAGGAAGCACGGCATGGAGAATGGAACTCAGAGTGTGAAGCCGCGTTTGACAAGATCAAAAAATGCCTGTCATCACCACCCGTGCTGACAAAACCCGAGCCCGGGGAAGATTTGATATTATATCTATCCGTGGCCCCAGAAGCAGTAAGTGCCGCCCTGGTGAGAGAAGATTCGAAGGAATAGAAACCGATTTACTTTACAAGCCGGGCTTTGCAAAGTTCGGAGCTAAGATATGAAAGGTTGGAAAAGGTGGCCTTTGCGCTCCTAACTGCCGCGAGGAGATTACGCCCTTACTTCCAGGGGCATAAAATAATTGTCCGAACCAGTCAGTCAATACGTCAAATACTCCACAAACCTGACTTAGCAGGAAGAATGATGAGTTGGGCAATCGAACTATCCGAATTCGACATAGTATATGAAGCTCGGCGTGCTATTAAGTCCCAGGCTTTAGCCGACTTCATTGCAGAACTGGTGCCAACAGAGGTAGTCCCGAAAGCAGCCCTTGACGTTTGGAAAGTATTTGTAGACGGCTCTTCAAACGCCAAAGGAAGTGGAGCCGGGATCATAGTCGAAAGCCCGGAAGGAGTCGCCATGGAACACTCCCTGCAATTACACTTCAGAACGTCCAATAATCAGGCCGAGTATGAGGCTGTATTAGCCGGGCTATCACAGGCAAAAGACAATGGGGCCAGGAGGGTTCATCTCTCTACCGACTCTCAACTAGTCGCGGCCCAAATCAACGGTTCATACATGGCTAAGGGACCCTTGCTAATTAAGTATCTGGGGAAAGTCAGAGAGTCAATGGCCGACTTCGATGAGGTCCTAATCACCCACATCCCCAGGGGAGAAAATGCGAGGGCAGATATCCTCTCCAAATTAGCAAGCACCAGGAACCCGGGAAATAATCGGACTGTAATACAACAAAGTCTCAAGGAGCCCACGTGTATCATAGTCATCGCGGCAGCAGAAGACTGGCGAAAGCTAATCTTAAATTACCTGGAAAAGGGAGTTAGCCCAGACGATCCCGGAGAAGCAAGGCAGATAGCACGGACCGCGTTAATATATACGGTGGTTGATGACCAGCTCTACCGAAAAGGCCTCCAATCCCCAATGATGAGATGTTTAAACCAGGCAGAGGCCGAGTACGTACTATCAGAGATACACGAAGGGATAAACGGACAACACATGGGGGCAAAGGCGTTAGCTCGGAAGGCCCTAAAGGCTGGATACTACTGGCCGACAATGGTCGCGGACTCCAGAGAGCACGTACGGACGTGCGAAAGCTGCCAAAAACATGCTCAGATCCTCTGGCCACCTTCGACCGAGTTGAAAACCATCACGGCTCCTTGGCCATTCTTTAAGTGGGGTATGGACCTCCTTGGACCGTTCAAACCGGCCGCAGGGCAACTGAAATGGCTTGTGGTGGCTGTAGATTATTTCACTAAGTGGATTGAGGCCGAACCACTGTCGACCATCTCGGCTGCTCGAATACAAAAATTCTTCGAAAGAAATATTGTTGCAAGGTTCGGGATTCCTGCCGAGATCGTAACTGACAATGGTACTCAATTCGTGGACCAAGGTTTCCAGAGGTTGATGTCCGAGCTCGAAATCAAGCACCATTTCGCCTCGGTAGAGCATCCGCAATCTAATGGGCAAGCCGAGGCAGCCAACAAAATCATTGTTGACGGGCTCAAGAAAAGGATGAGTAATGCAGAAAGTAACTGGGTCGAGGAACTATACTCGGTACTCTGGGGATACCGAACTAGTGTCCAAACCTCGACCCAGGAAACACCCTTCCGAATGACATATGGATGCGAGGCCATGATCCCGGTTGAAATTGGGCAAACATCATGGAGGAAAGCCAAAGTCATGGAAGAGGGAGAACACGCTAACAACAAGCAGTTAGCAGCCGAGCTAGACCTCATCGATGAAGTGAGAACGACGGCACACTGCCGAGATCTGGCAACGAAGCAGCTGGTGGCGGCTAAGTATAACCGCAAAGTTAGACCGCGAGCGTTCGATAAAGGTGACTTGGTATTACGCAGAGCGGATATCAGAAATAAGAATGCCCAGGATGGAAAACTTGCAGCAAACTGGGAGGGTCCTTACCGTGTTTCGGACAAAATGGGGCCCGGGACTTATGCCCTTGAGACGTTAGATGGCACGCCCATTAAACGAACATGGAACGCGGACAAACTAAGGACTTACTACAGCTAAAGACCGGGATGCACTCGGAATAAACGCACAGCGGATGTCAGTGGTGACTGAGAACCGCTTTTTAGCTTCAACGGATGTCGGTGGTGACCGAGAACCGTTTTTTATTACGCATTGTTTTGCTTTTAGCAGTCTTTTCCATTGATTTTAAATTGTGTAATTCCAATTATTTCAATCAATAAAAAAGGTGGTTCAATTCATGGGCCAACCTAGTTATTACTTGTGAAATCAATGCAAAGATAGGCTGCGACAAAAGCAAGATAATTAAACAAAGACTTGGGTTTCGCGATCCCGGTCATGATAAGATTTGTCAACAAGTCTTGTAAACCTTACGATGCATCGGAACTGTCCCCTGGGGTGGTGTGAGATTGCCATAAAAGATCCTGATCAGGTCGAAATGTTTAGGCTCCTATTCAAAAAGGATATTAGGGCCCGAACATGTGGCAGTTGGCTACCATCTCGGTACGGTACTTTACAAGATAAAGTACTTAGATGATTTTTGAAAATCGTCTGTTGTTTAGAATGCCCGACCATTAATAAACGTGGCCCGTTTGTTAAAACGTCGGTTGAATAACCAGCAGATTCTGCGCAATATATCTTGACTTTGGCCAAGTCATAAAATAAAGAACCGAGCTTCGTGCACGGATTACGTTCCCCTTTACTCATCAACTGGTGAATTAAAACACGAGTTTGGTTTAAAGGATGAAAATAAATACATGTAAGATGGACGAGCTGAGGATGCTAGAAAAATCCGGGAACACCGGCTTGTCATATTATTAATTTTGAGGGCAAAGGCCCCAGATTACAGAAGAAACAAAAATTAAAATGAAAATACTACATATGGGAAAAAATAAAAAAGATCCTAGAAGGACGGCATCAAGATTGGGCTTGGCCGGGCACAGGAGGGCCAGGGGCGTCGGTCGTCGGAGCATCTTCCTCAGCTAATTGAACACGGTCATCCTCCGCGAGATGCTCGGACTCTTCGACCGGAGAAAGCGGCGCTGGTACAAATTGCCCGTCCTCTACCGAAGCTCTGAAATCCATAGCGTCTAAGTTCATCGTAATGTCCGGATTCAGAGCTCGGACTTGGGCCAGGCATACGTTGAAAGCTTCAGCAGCCGTCTCCACGACCAGGACTTCCAGCTTATCCACCTCGGCAGCAGACGCCACGAGCTCGGCCTTGGAAGCGTGGAGGTCGGATTGGGCGAGATGGAGGTCCTTCACCAACCCCGCATACTGACCCTGCAGGGCGTGCAGTGAGGCATTGAGGGTGTCTTCCCGGGCATGACTGGCGTCAAGCTCGGTGGAGAAATGATCCCTCTCAGCAAGGGCCTTTGATAGCTCCTCCACCACCTTTATCTGCGCCTCTTCCGCTTTCAGGCGCGCCTCCTCAGCCTCCCGCTGCCTGATCTCGGCCTCTTTCTTTTCAACACGAGCTTTGGCAATCTCGGCTGCAGCCCTGGCGTACTTATGCTTAACAGAAGCATAAGCGTCCAGCACGCCGGCTGTCTCCATTAAGTGGTCCTGCAAGACCTGCAGGTGATCGAGGTCGGAGTCGGCAAAGGCCTCACCACTAAAATATTTGCTGGGAGGCTTCACCGCGTATTTGAGCTCCTCCGAGACCCCATCAGTCTATACCTCACCCCACGAGTGAAGGCGAGACTTACCAGGAAGTGGGGGAGGAGGGACGGTTGTGGCAGCACCGGCGTCCGGGACAGAGGCCGGATTCTCTTCTGCGACCAAGATCGACGACGCCACGGACTTCGATCGCTTGCGCGGAATGAGATCCGTAGAGGCCGGAGAGGGCGCAGCCCTCTTTTCAGCAGTAGTCCTGGCAGGCGAAGGAGCAGCCACAGCTTTCTTCTGGGAAGAGGACTCCCCTTTCTTTTTGGCCTTAGCCCGGAGCTTCTCGGCCAGTTCTTGGAAAGAAGCCTTCCCCATATCGGGCACTACAAAAAACATAACAAACATCAGAAATGACAAGGGGCATACCAAAAAAAAAAACATCCAACAGAAATCATACTCGGTGAATACAATTCCTCCACCGACTGTCGGATAAAAATCCGGGAATCAATAACATCCTTCTCGGCCACATGGTCAACCAGAGCTATCACGGTTTCAACCTCGGCTAGTTCTAGGCTATCATCAGAGGATGCAAATATGCTTTGGTCTTGGTCATAGTGAGCTTTCGACCAATACAGAGGAAACAGCAGCTCCACCGAGCTGGAATCGACGTCCTTAAGAAACCATGGTTTATGACCGGGTTCAGCGTTGATTTTGAAAAAAGAAGCCTTGAAGCCTTTCCAGGTGTCAGTTGCCACATGGAAAAGCTTCTTGTCCGGTTTCCCCCGAAAAGAAACCCAACCCCTCTTTTCTTCGGGCTCCCCGGGTTGACGAGCCCGTTGGATGTTAAAAAAATAAAAGAATGTCCCGGTGGTGGGAGTACGATTTAAAAATCGGCAAAGCCGCTCGAATGCAATAATAAAGCCCCAAGAGTTGGGATGAATCTGAGTGGGGGCCAGCTGAAGAATGTTTAAGAGATCTACTTGAAACCTAGAAAATGGAAAACGAAGGCCGAGTTTTTTGACGAAGTCTAGATAGAAGAAGAAAAAGGAGTGCTCGTTCCCTTCCCGGGCAACGCACACCGGTTCAGAAAGGCCGGGAAGAGATAAAGAACAATGATCCCGGTCCCCTAATGGGAGCTCGGCGATCTGACTGGTCGTGGCTTTTGATAGCCTGGACAGCACCCCGGTCGCGACCCAGTCATACTTCTTAGCAATATGACGTGGAATACTGACGGCCGCTGACTCCACGGATCCGGAATCCTCGATAGGACGCGGAGAAGTTGACATACTACCTAGAAAAGGCAAAACAAAAATAAATTAGAAACGAAAATGATACCTGAAGATAGTAAAGCGGGACGGGTAGAAACGTGAAGCTATTTCGTCAGCTTCCCATGACCGGCCAACCATCGTGGCCTCAGATATCAGCCAGGAACACTCCTCGCACGGGCCGATAGGCCAGGTAAGGGAGATGAGGGGCTCCGCGCGTGAAGGAAAGGAAGAGGCGGGTAGAGGAGGACTTTCCCCCTACCCTTTCCTAAGGGCGGCTCTGAAGAAAAAACCCTAGTGGCAGCAATCCCCCGGCCTAGACTTTCGGGCTCTACAGACTCAGACCGACCTAGAGCCCTTCCCCTAACCCGACCAGACCGACCTGGTTGACTACCACCTTCTCCGCCATAACCACGGAGAACGTTTTCCCTCTTTTGTTCTTCAGTCAGAGGTTTCCCATACAGCCACCAAGCTGTCCGGGGAGGCATACGCTGAATAAGCTCGGCCTCTTCCGGGGAAAAAGCATTTGGATTAAAAGACGGAGGAGAACCTTGATGGCTCATCCCGAGAAGATAGAATTTAAACAGGAAACCGAAAACCAAAGACGGAGAAAAAGGATTGAATAGACCAGAAGTTCAGAGAAGTTCAAGAACAAAGCAGAAGCCAGAACCCAAAGGGGAAGAAACTTGAAAGAACTCACAATAACCTACCCAGAATAAAGAAAGACTAAGAGATAGAGAAGGAAAGAAGAAAACACAGCCAAATAACCAGAGAAGGAAACAAGGAAAGTACCTGGTTTGAAATAAGTTAAGGGAAGAGGAAATGCGCGAGCCACGAAGAGCAGAAATGGGAATCTGAGGAAGATGAACGGGTGATTGGTTGCAAGTTTCTCTCAAGAAGGAAAATTCAAGGTTTGGCAGTTTTCAAAATGCAAGAAGCAGAAAGTCGAAGGCTTTTATAAGCAAAACAAGCAGACGGGTGAGAGTCAAGAAACTCAACCGTCAAAAGCCCAAAGGGCCCATACACAAATAATGACGTGGACGTTAAAAGGCGTGCACATTTAATGCTGATGGTAGGCAAACACGAAAACCAAGATAATGGGGCAGTTGCTCTACTCAGAGGCCGGCTAGTAAACATCAAATCAACAGAAGGCAATGATGACACTCGTGGCCTCGAGATAAGACGAGTGTTGGATCAACAGATGAGGCGGACAATGATCCCGGATCGAAATGCTCACGTGGCCGACCACATGAATACACCCCGGTTGCCCGACCTAACTCCCCATGCAATCTCAAACTTGGGGGCAACAAGTCCCGATCCACGAAAAACTGGACAAGGTACCTGTAAACGGGGAGTAAGACGATATAGAAATATCAACACTACCCGACACGAATAAAGAGGGGAAGTTCGAGAAAGCATGGGAGGAGTTCGGCCTAGAATCAAAATTATAGAACATTAAGACCAAACATTAATGTTCTCTCGGGATAGCAAACGAATGCAACCCGCGTTAACCGGGATGGGGGGGACCCGTGTCCCACTCAAATAAACCGGAATGCAAATTGATGATAGAGGGGGTAACCCGGGGACCAAAAAGGTCCGACCTCGGAAAAAGAACTAGAAATCAAAAACCTCAGGACAGCGAAATGAACTAAAGCAAAGGACGTAACCTGACAAGTACATCCCGACTGCTCGGAGCCCTAAACAACCGGGCTAGGGGGCAACTGTTACGGATATCTCATAAATGGGCCCAGCCCAATAACTAAAGAGCCTAGTCAAAATGACTTCAGTTATGCTCATAACCGCTTCCTTGAAAATAGGAGTGGTTTTATCAAAATATCTATTGTTATGATAACCGCCTATGTATCAAGAATATCTATCAAAAACGCATATCTTGATATCCCTAAAATAAAGGATGAATCCAACTGATTAAGATAAGGCACAGGTACGCCTATAAATAGGGTAAACCCCTTACAAAGTACACACTTCGAAAACCCTAGCTTTTCTATTCACACAGAGCACACACACCACCCCCTCTGGCTATCATTAGCCTGTCGTATACCCTCGAACTACGTGGACTTTGATCCACACTGTGGTACGTAGGACCCCGGGATTTCACCCCGGGCCAAGTCCAACCCAACTTGTGTTCTACACCGGATCACCATTAACCCTTGTCCGGATGCCCTTTGTTCATGTCAAGACACCAAAACACCAATATCACATCCATCTTTCAAGTAATCAGCACAGAATTCAGCTACATATTCACACATGTACCATTCATTTCACCGTCTTGAATCATTTCATTCGCATGCTACCTTAAATTTTTTGCATCAATTGCATTGTTATACAAGCATCTAAATCTTGGTATAGTTGGAAAATACCATAACACTTTCTTTAGACTCTTCCCATTTGCTTGGTAGCGTTAGGCAAAACACAGAGGACACTCAATTAACGATTCATATTCTTGTTTCTGAACGAAATACAATCATTAGGGCAAATATGTGTCTTTTCATAACTCAGTCATGCACATTGCTTGTTTTGAGTTATAAGTTTTGGTCGGCATATCATTTACCAACAATAGCATTCTTCTCAAAAGCGCAAGCAATTCTATGAAGCATGAGTCACTCCACCTATATTTTTCTTTATAGTTCTACAATTTCAACACTGCAGATAATAATATCTACTCGATACAATTTTCATAAAAATGTTTCTCTGCATTGCTCTTCATCCTCTCACTACTACATAACATGGATTTTACTTCCCCAAAAGACATCTCATTTTAAAAAGGGAAATAAAAAAAAATATGCGGTGACATTTTTTTAATTATGTCTAGGAATCTTAACACATTGGGCATCCATTTAATAGAAAAGGACAGCAAAAGTTGATTTTTGGCATCCCTTTAGCAAATTGAGATGCCAAAAGCCCTACTTTTGGCGTCCCAATTTGAAAAGAGACACTAAAAACTCCGCTTTTGGCATCCCTTTTAAATTTGGGAGGTCAAAAGTAGGCTTTTTTGTAACAACCTCAATTTTTATTTTGGAACTATAATATTATATGATAGATTAATTTATCAAGTAGCTACTCAATATGGGAGTAAATTTTCTAAAGTTACAATTTAATTTTTACACACACACACACACGAATATTAAATTTTAATTATATATATAGGCTAGAAATAGAGAAAGAGGAACAAAAAGAGAGAGAGAAAGTGATGAAAGAAGGGAAGAAGAAGAAAAGAAACGAGGGTGGGTAACCCACACCACATTTGAAAATGTGGGGAGCAGCGCCACAATTAGTGCCCCATTAATTAGAAGGTGGCATTGTTCTTCATTAATGTAAATGCAATGGGAGTTTTTTTTTGTATAAATACCCCTACCTCAACACACACACACACACACACTCTCTCTCTCACTCACTCACTGTTCGACTAGAGGAGAGCTAATGGGAGACTTCGGCAAGTGCACCAGTCGTTACAAGTAATAAAGTAGTGAGAAAAGATCGTCCCATGAGGAATAGTACTTCAATCACTGTTTCGCTATTTTTACCTTAGTTGGAATAAATTGAGTAATAAAAGATGAGTTGTAGCCAATCAAGAATTTAAAGGCTTAAAGAAAGACAAGAACTCAATATCAAGAATCTCAAGAACACGTTTAGAAAAGATCAACAATCAAGAAAAACGTAGCTAGGACTTAGAATCCCCCTATGCTTCTTCATGAATTTGAATTGAATCCCTAATTAATTATTAATCCCATGATTGACGATCAATTCTCTAAAGTTAGACTAAGTCCCAATGTCTTGACGCTACCTTAGTCCGTTATCTTTGAAAACAACCTAATGTCTTAGTATCGTTTAGAAAGATAGATTTAGAAACCAGAATTATAAGATCACATAAATTCGTAAGCCTATGTCTAGGTCATGCAATTTTATGATGAATTAACGGTTCGGGTTAAATGCACCAACAATCTCTATTGTCATACATCAACCTAAGAACAATTTAAAAGGTGATCAGTCTTCAAGAAAACTTTAAGCATAGGAAATTCATTCAATCAAGAATTCAACAAAATACTTAAACTCGCATAGGGTTCATCATAGCCCTAACTATAAAAAGGAAATTAGCCAAGCATGGCTAGATTAACAAAATAAAGAAGAAAAGATGAAGATAGAATGGTTCTTCAGAGGTTGGGGAAGGTTGATCTCAACAATTGCTTTGATCCTCCTCTCTAATGCCGTAGAGTAGTTTCTTGTGCCAAAAGTTCAAGAAGGTGCCTCCCTTTGCTAGGATTTCCTCTTTTTATGTTTTTAGGTCCAATTGGATTTTCAAATCTCAAAAATCCTTAATTTTCTTTCCTTTTTCGGGCCCTAAAAACTTTCTAAAAATTAAAAATAAGAGTTTTCGCACTCCTGGAGCCCTGGGCGCCACTTTTGGCACCATGGGCGCCACTTTCTACCAAGGAGGCAGATAGTTGGCGCCCTGGGCGCCAACTTTCCACTAAGTTAGCGCCCTGGGCACCAACTTGGGCTTCTCTTATGGCTTTTCTTTTTGACTTCCTTGAACTCTTCAAAATGGCTTCTTTTGTGGATAATAATCTGCAAAACACACAAGAACACTTGTGAGGGTATGTCTGACTTCAAATCCATGTCTTTTTACTCATTATTCTTAAGCTTTTTAAATTATATTAGGTCAATTTCATGCTCAATTTGTGCCTTAAAACATGGTCAATTTACCACTTATCAAACATTCCCAAATTTAAATATTGATGTCCTCATCAATAAACAAGAATAACCAGTATGATGCAAGCAAGTGATCTTGAGATAAAGCACTTTAGATGTAAGCAATGACATTGCATTGATAAAGTGATTAAGAGTGGCTAGTCAGAAGAACAATATACTAAGCATAAATGAACTGTTGTCTTGAAACACATGAATAGCATTCTTCAATTTATATAGGGACATAGCATCCAACTTGAGTACTCCTTCCTGGAACTGTGAACTACAAACTGTTTTCCAATCTCATTCAAAGGTAGAATTGTTTGGGATCATGGGCTAAGTAATAATATAGGGTGAATAGAAAACAAACAAGTCTAGGCTCAAGGGGCTAGCAATGGAAGATATTCATTTAAGGTGGTCTATTTGGCCATGTAGGTGTTAAAAAAAAATTTGCCTTTGTCTTTCCAATCTATGCATGCATCAAAAGAGAAATAGAGCAAGTTCTAGAATCCAACCACAGTGAGGTCTCTCAAAAAGAAAGTTTTTACTGTTAGGGTTCAAATCCTCACATGGCTTTGACTCAAGCTAGGACACTATTCCCAGATTTATCATTCAAATACTATCCAGACATTCACAATCCAACAGCTAATCCAAACAAGCAATCATATTCTTCAATGAATTTCAATGCAAGCTCATAACAACAATATAAATATAAAACCTCAAATGATCACTGGTGCTTTATACAGGCTATTCAAGTTTAATGATAATTTCAGCTCATGTTCACTCAGAATTAGTTACATCAAAACCATGCAAATCACATACAAGAACATCAAAAATAAGAGGACATAGATAAAATTAAGATATCTTCCCTGGTATTTGCAAATTTTGGCCACCATTCCCAGATTTAAAATGTTGCTATCCTCAGCAATTAACTTGAAGATGGAGGAAGGCCCAGTCAAAAGTCATCGCAAGTGTCTCATCGTCAACTGGTGCTGCCTCTTCTTCTGCATCTATTTCTTTCTTTTCTTTTTTTCTTTTCTTTTCTTTTTTTTTAAGTATGGACCTTATAACTTAATCCATACTTTTTACACTACGAATAATGACGAAGATTAAATAACAATGAAAAGAAAAACTTATTGGGTTGCCTCCCAATCATCGCTTGTTTAACGTCTCAAGCCTGACGGATGTCACCTTAATTTTCAAATTCCAATGTCACAAAGGCTCTTCCTCTGTCAATGGGATAAGTGTCATCCTTCACTAGAAAAGCATACTTCAAATTAGAAGGGAGCTCCTTTAGTTTCACGTTCGGAGTAGCATGTGGTACATCATGGTCTTTCCTCTTTAGCTCCTCAACCTTTAAATCAGATTTATCATCTACAGAAACCTTTTCTTCCACTTGCAACAACTGCGTAATATCATCCTTCAAGGACTCATCTGAATCTTCTTGAAAAAGATCCTCATGAATGGCTTCATCAACTACATTAATTCTGAAACAGTCACTATTATCAGCTGGGTATTTCATGGATTGAAACACTTTGTAAGTGACTTTCTCATCATTCATCTGGAACTCCATTTTTCCTGCAGCTACATCAATTACCGCTCTAACAGTATCCAAGAAGGGTCTTCCCAAAAGCAAGGGGAGTTTTACATCTTCCTCCATGTTAAGGACCACGAAATCCACCGGGAAGATGAATTTGTCCACTTTCACAAGCACATCTTCAATGACACCTTCTGGCTTCTTAATGGACCTATCTGCCAACTGTAGCGACATCATAGTAGGTTTCATCTCTTTAATGCCAAGAGTTTTCGAAACAGATAAGGGCATTAAATTTATACTAGCTCCCAGATCACAAAGTGCTCTACCTACATTGATGTTCCCTATTGCACAAGGAATGCTAAAGCTACCCGGATCTTTAAGCTTCGGTGGCAACTTTGTTTGAATAATGGCACTACACTGCTAAGTTAATGCCACTATTTCGGCCTCTTGCAACTTATGCTTCTTGGAAAGCAAATCTTTCATGAATTTTGCATAATAGGCATGTTTTCTAGAGCTTCTGCAAAAGGGATGTTAATTTCCAGTTTCTCAAAGATGTCCAAGAATCTGGCATACTGTTGCTTCTGAACCTGCTGCTTTAATCTTTGGGGGTAAGGAGGTCTTGCATAAGGAGGAATGGGAGACTGCTTTGTAGCTATCTTCTTTGGAATTTGCTGCACACTACCATTCTCAACTTTTTCCTCCTCTTCTTCTAAAGTCTTTTCATGTTCTTCCTCCCTTTTTTCAGACTTTTCCTTCACTGAAACAGATTTCTCGACTAGTTGAATCACTATACCACTCCTTGTAGTTATGGCCTTACAATGCTCCTTTGGATTGACCATAATATCACTAGGGAAAGACCCTTGACTCCTCTCTGCTATTTGCTTTGATAACTGACCAATCTGATTCTCCAAGTTTCGGATTGAAGCCTCCTGATTTTTTAGAACAGACTTTGTTTCATTCTGGAAAGCTTCTAATCCCTAGATGTATTCAATAGTGGTATAAGTCAAATATGCCAAAGCCTTTTCCAGATCAGTAATGGTGGTTTAGTGGAACTGCTGAGGTGCTGCTTGGGGTTTAAAGGAAAAGTTTGGGTGAGATTTTCAACCAAGATTGTACGTGTTGCCATATTGATTAAACTGATTCCTAGGAGGATTACCCATGTAGTTAACTCCAGCTGTTTCTCCAGTGAAAGCTGCACAATCTCCATTAGCATAGTCCCCTTAGCAAAAATCACAAGGCAAAATAGGCTGAAACGCGATAGATGAGACCTGAGAAGAGGCAAGCTGTTTAGTGAGGGTAACTAATTGTTGTTGAATCAACCTATTTTGTTGGGCGAGGTTCTCATTGTGGGCCAAGAGTGTATTGTAAGTATCTAACTGAAGAACTCCCCTCTTTGGCTGTGGCGTAGCAGTTTCATTCTCAAGGGATCTCATATCCTCAAACAATTCTAATGCTTCCTCTGGAGTTTTATTTTTCAATGAATCACTTGCTGCAGCATTAATCATCATCCTAGAAGATGGAAGCATCCCATTGAAGAATATTCTCACTTGATCATAATCTTGCAGATCATGTTGTGGGCACTTCCTGAGCAACTCCTTGAATCTTTCCCAAGCTTCACAACATGACTCCCCATGGCCTTGATTAAAGCAACGAATGTCTGACAATAGCTTTGTGTACTTAGAAGAAGGGAAAAATTTCTCAAGGAACTTTATGGTGATGATGTCCCAAGTAGAGAGACTTCTAGTAGGACAAGAACGTAGCCAAGCGCTTGCTTTCCCGTTCAAAGAAAAAGGAAATAGCCTCACACGGATAGCATCTGCAGAAACTCCATTCATCTTGATTGTATCACAAATCTGCAGAAATCTCTCAATATGCTGGTTAGGATCCTCCAAATCACTTCCACTAAAAGAACTCTGTTCAACCAAGCTTATGAGGGCTGGCTTGATTTCAAAGTTGTTCCTATTAACAACAGGATTGACTACACTAGTTACAGCTCTGGTAGGATTAAGTGTCATGTAGTCACCCATAGTCCTTCTTGGAGGAGGGAGTCGAAGATGATCTTCACCATTTTCAATTGCATATAATACTTTGCTCATTCAAATGGTACAAAGTTTCTACTTACTTGTTCTACTTTTTACTATAAGTCACCAACTAATAATTCTCATAAATCAATAAAAAAAATTTAAAGTCAATACAGTTGTCATACAATTTATGTAATTTATAATATTATCTCTACTAATTATATTAAACTCTAATATTATATTAATTATTACTCTCACCCACTACCTATATTAATTATGGGTATACATAAAAAATAATTAATTCTCTTTGGAAACAAATAAGTGCCTTATAAAAAAATAATTAGTTTCTTTATCATTAAAAATTGAGACCGATAGGCACAAGTTATTTGAATTTACAATTTCATAGGTGCACAAAACGTCTCAAAATTCTTCGCTACCAATATGAACCAGGGATACAATATAATTAAATAAAAGTAAAACTTGTATACACTCAACCATGTTGTCAAAACTTATCATTACTACAAAAAACGTTAAAAACGTTCTAAATTAGAGGTAATAAACGTTCTTTTTTAAAAGGACGTTTATGGAGGGGAAGTTAAAAAAATTAGGCATAAGGAGTCATGTGAAAAATATAAGACGCCTTAATAAATGCGTCCTATGTTTATTATAGATATGAGAAAATGGTTTTCCTACAATATGAGAAAATTTCTCATATATATATTATATATATAGACACGCACACAAGCCATACGATACATAAAAAACAAACTGTACATAGAACAGAGACAGAGAGAATTATGGTCCATCAACCGTCCTCTTCCTTCAAATAATAAAAAGTCACGTGTTTCCCTTGCCAAACTCTGTACTATTTTTTTTTTTTTTTGGGGGGGGGGGGGGTGCGAACTTCCTTCCAAACTCTGTCTGATCGTCCAAATATTTACAGTCTTCTTGCTTAGGCCTTTTCTTTTTATTTTGGGCCACCAAGAAATATTTAATAGTCTTAAGGATCCTTTTAATTACATATAATACTTCGCTTAGTACAACGGAATAAAATATTTACATATCAAAATATATATATATATATATTTACGACAATTTATCGTTCTAATTCCTCAGCTCAGGAATGGTATTTTCAATTTCTATGTAAGTGCCATAATCATGGCCTTCAGTTCTACTTCCTCCTGACAAGGTCATACTCAACCATTTGGAATACAATTCCGAAATTTGAAATCAATTTTGGTATACTAATCTTCATTAAATAAAAATTATTTTCCTTGTCACACCAAGCATGGGGAGGGTAGAGCCACATTTCTTTTTTTCTTTTATGCTAAATGGATCAAAACGTCTAAGATTAATTAACTTAGCACCTATTCAGAGAGTTACAACGCTGGAGAACATACCCTTGTTTTCTTTTAAGCTAAATGGATCAAAACGCATAAGATTAGTTAACTTAGCTCCCAATCATAGAGTTGCAACATCGGAGAACATGCATCATATTGAACTTTGTATATATTGAAATTAATAATGAACCCTTACAATTTATTTAGTTTCTTCATCGTTACAAATTGAGACTGACGAGCTAAAAATATTTAAATTTACAATTTCATAGGTGCGCAAGAAGTACCAAAATTCTATACTAGCCCAACAACATGTATTGATACTATAATTTAATAATGGCTAAATTATACAAAATCTTCATGAACTTTTAGTCAGTTATATATAAATTTTAAAGTTTAAATTTAACTCCCTCACCTCTCACTTTCTTATTATTAACCCCCTGCCATTATGTAACATCCCAATTTTCAAAAGCGGAATAAATTAACTTTTCATTTAAAATCATTTCAAACCATCAGAGTGGACCATTTGAGTGGAAGAGTATCTGTTATTTGTATTTCAAAATGCCATAAGTCTGGCAGGGTACAATAGCGGTAAGAAAACCGAGTATCTCAAAAGGACTGTACAACAACAAAAGGATGGCTTCTGCCAGAACAACTGCGGGAAGTCTTCCGCCGAGTCTCTAAGCATGCTGCTTTCCCTTTTCCTCCGACACCGGTTCTCCCGATCCTGATGCTATGTAAAGAGCTGAGGTCCCATGCATACGGACCCCAGGTAACGGTTAACCTCACATTTACATATATGGTATAAAATCACAACAATTAGTTCACTTCCAAACATGTCACCAACTATATCACTCCCAGTGAATGCAAATGTACCGCTCCCAGCGAAATTACGACTCCCAGTGAAAACAGATATATCACTCCCAGTGTATGTAGATGTACAACTATCCTTTAATAACAACATGTATTCAAACAGCACACCACAACATGCACACAACACACATAGCACATATACACATACTGTAAATATCAGAGTTAGTGTTACAATACGCGAACGTATATTAATTACCTCATACTTATGTAAACAATATATGTATGACATCACAGCATTAATCAACACATAAGTATATAGCAGATGCAAGATTAATATATCCACCGTACACATCACATGTAAGGTTATCTATACACATCGCATGTACAGTTATCTATACAATTCACATGTATAGTTATCCATGTTAACAATACACATCACATGTAAAGTTATCTATACAATTCACTTGTATAGTTGTCTATCACATATAAGCATACAATAAGCATCAGAGTTAGTGTTACAGTACGCGAACGTACCTTCGTTGACGAGCGTTTAGTACGTTGATGGTAAACCGTACTTTTGACGGAAAACAGCAGAACGACAGCGAAATGACAGCGGAACAAGATTACTGATATCCTATAATGATAAATCACATTTATCAATATTTGATATCATAACAGGCATTTTAGGTACAAATTACCATTTTGCCCCTGATCCCCTAATCGGCGGAATTTTGCCAGTACTTCGCTATCTTGACCCTAATCTTCCAGAATTTCCACATATCTCTAACTCTATGATGGTTTTCAAAATTAATACCTTAATTACCCCTAGAACATGATTTCTAAACATACTTGGAAGATTAAAGATCAATTTAGCAGTTCTACTACAACTACCGAAAGAGACACTAAAACTAAAGACTAGGGACCGAAGAACTTACTCAGAGTTTTGCTATGAACTTCTTACTCCTGTTCCAGAGCTTCTCTCTCTAACTTCTCTCTAAGATTGTAAGTGAATTGGTGAAGAATGAAGAGGAGTGATGGCCTATTTATAGAAAAGCCCAATGGCATTTTTGTAATTCCTTTGAACTTTGTCTGATCAGTTTCTGGCCGTTAGATCGCACTTCTTGGAGGTGACAAGATCTTGGCCTTACACCTCTCAAGGATGATGTCATCCCTGCTGCATCATCAAGCCTTATGTCATCTTGCTTTATCAGGTAAAATTCCTGATTCGGTATCCTGATCGCGAAATTTCGTAAAATCTTAAAATTCCGGAAGCAGTACCCTGAAGGTCTTTGCTTCCTCTTCAAGAATACTGGGTTTTCCTAACCTTATTCTCTCATTAAGGACATTCCGTTATCTGCCGAAAATCCTCGGTATTCGCGACCGGTTACAGAAATAACTTCGGTCGGTACTAACTTCTGGATAAAAATCCACTGACTAATAATATGTTCTAGTTTTGCTTAACCCATCCCCAGATTCTCGCAACGGAATTATTTTCTATCCGTTCTCATTTATCCTGTTCACCTTTCTTTATTATTATAATAATACTTAATTATCACATGTCTTAACTTATAATGTTATTTTAATGCAAATATCTAGATATTAATTTCTTAATTTTCATTTCATTTTTCTTTATTTTTCTTCTAATTTTCGTTTTTATTTATATATATATATATTTATTTTAAGTAATTTTCACCTTTTTCTCTTTATCTTATGTCTAAACAATTAGCCATTAATTATCTAATTAATCACTTACTAATTGTTGACAATTTTCTTAATTAGTAATAATTATTATCTCACAACTATTTTACTGAAATTGATAATTTATGCATTATGCAAAATATTAAAAACCATGGGGCAATTTATGTTCCCCAAAATGATATTTAATTTTGCCTCATTATTTCCCAAGGAAAATAATCTTATAAATTACCTAAATTAAAGACAACATACTCTCTAATTTTTAATGAATATTTAATTGCCTCTCAGGATTTATCATAATATTCTCAGGGTATCTCATAACCCACAAATTCACTTAGGAATTTTTAGCTCTTTATTTCTCCTAATTTCATGAGAAATTACCTTTAAGAAATAAGGTAATTATTTCCCTAGTTTTGAGACCACCAATTCACCTATTTTCAATAGGTATTTATTTGTCAATATAATATTCCAGATAAATAATTATCCGGGTATTACACATTAAGTGATCATTATCTTTTTAACAAAAATCGCCATGTTAGAATAACATATGACACTTGGCATCCTATGTAATTTATTAATTTTATAAAACCCTATAAATTTTAATCACATACAAATAACCTCTTGAATTTTGATCGGTGACAAATAACTGCTAACATATCAAAATTTAAATTTAGCTCCCTTAAAATTTTGATTTATAATATTAAATACTATCCTTACTTTTATCATTTTAATAAATTTATCAATATTTTTACTATTATTTTTCAATTAAAATGGTTTTTTGTATTATATAAACTAGAAGAATAATATTTAGAAAAATATAGAAATAAACGTTGAACCTCTAATTCAAGAAAAAATTATGCATTACTAATAAAAAAAAAAGTAATGAGGGGAAAAGCTATGATGTAACAAAAATGTAATATTTAAACTATTAATGCTCAATCATCTCAATAATATATTCAACATAAATGATAAAATTTTTATTTACTATCGATGCTCAATTACCCTAAGAAAAAAAAAGTAAATGTTATATAAATTACTGCATTTCTTTTTATAGTTTTTAAATATTACTCTTCCTGTTTTTGTCATACAATAAAGATATTTTAATTAAAAAATGTTAGTAAAAATCTTAATAAGTTTATTAAAATTATAAAAGTAATGACATGGGGTTTAATATTAGAAATCAAAATTTAAGGAAGTTAAATTTAAATTTTAAAATGTCAGGGAGCTTATTTGTAACTTATTAAAGTTTTTGGGGTTATCTATAACTAGTTAAAGTTTTATTAGGTTTTTTAGAAATTAGTAATTTTCATAGGATATGTAACATCTCAAATTCTGAAATTTGAAATAAAAAATGTTATATGAGAATTAAATTGTAAAAATTTGGCTTGAATAATTATAAAATAAATTATAGGAATTTAAGGCTTATTTTTCTTGAATTTTCAGGAAAAGAATAAATTTTAGGAAAATTAGTAAGGGAATTGTTGAAGTCTAATGGCCAGAAAGAAAAGAAGAATAAAGAATTAGTAGTATTATCCTATTCGTGCAACACTTCTTTGTTTTATCAAATAAACCATCTTGACAAAGAAGTCACGTGCCCTTCACGCACAACACTTCATTTTATTAGCATTCATTTCAACACAACAAAGAAAATCCCATTATCCTTCAGCCCAATTCATTCATTCTTTATTCGAACACCCGCGTACACATATACTCCTTCAATTTTCCTTATCTTATTCCGCCCACATACTCTTTGCAATTTATATTCTTTTCGGCCCAAACCATTTTGGGCAGAACCTTCAGCTTCATTTTATTACTTCTCAACCCCTCATCCTTGGGTTCAACTGGTGTGGGGGTTGGTCTTCCTCACTTTTAAGGAGGGGGTTCAATCCCTACGCTGGTCAAGGCGCTGGAGGAGACAACCTAGGGGTCTAGGAAGCAATGGTAACGCTGGTAGAGGTGGAGGCATGTGTACTCTCTGACCAGTATTCCCTGTGGATTGGGCTCCAAACGTCCTGCCCTTGGACTGTGGGTAAGCCCGACCCCTTTCCTAAAATTTATGTATAAAAAAAAAATTATTATTTCTCAGTTGTTATTTCTTTTGGCCATCCAACGATAATAAAAAGGTAATCTTTGTTGACATTATGACCATAAAACATATTCATTAAGATAAATCCTCGTGGCCTTATTCATCTTCTTTTGGACGAAATTGTAGTCCAATTATCAATGGAATACCATTCCCATGAAAACTATTTCGTATTACAATATTTCTCAAAATTTAAAGTTTCAGGAAAATCAAGCATTTTATCAGAATTTCATTATTCCATTCTACTAAGCATATACATTGCTTAAAGAATTTTTAATAAAGCAAAAATCAGGTTATTACAATACTAGTCCAAATGGCACAAATGATATCCAATAAAAGCTTGATAACTCTATTTTTAGGGAAAAATAATCACCAAACCAATTTATGGCTTAAACCTTTCTTTAATTTCGCAAACACATCTACACCTACACTCCAATATGGAAATAGGATTCCCCAATTTTTATGACCTAAATAAGAAAATCCATAACTTTCATTATACATATCCAATTAATGTGTTATTTGACTTATTGTAAAGATTAACATGTGTACTTTTTTTTTTATACAAGAAAGTTTTGGAAGGGTTTGACACCAGTCCCCTACCAAGACTAAGACATGGCCCCAGGCTCTATGAGCACTTACTAGGGACTTACGAGATCGCCTACCAAAGGAGTCCCAGCAACGGCAGAGGGGGTCGAACCCACGACCCAAAAGCCTAGTCCTAGATCCCTTACCATCTGTGCCAACTCTCATTGGCAACATGTGTACTAAAGGTCCACTGAATATCATGGTAAAAAGAATTTGTTTACCTTGGCTTTACCTCACACGAACATAAACCTCAAATCTGGAAAAACAGTTTTGTCCAGTTTTTCTTGTTGAAATTGGAAAATTCATAACTTCTAATATACTCATCCATTTGCCTCATATTATATATAATTTTAAAGCATATCATGTCTACTTGAAAGCAGGAAAGTTTCTTAGCTATTAAAAATCATTTAATCAGTCAAAATATTACATGAAATCAAAACTAAAATCTGGAAAACAAAATCTCTATAGTTTTCCTTATCTGACTTTAAAAAATTATAACTTGAGTTCTGGAACTTTGATTAACATGATCTGGGACTCTTAGGAGATTTACTGTTTCCTCACCAAATTTCACAGACAAACTAATTAAGACTCTAGCTCTTGAAATCGACATGCATAGAACACTCTATTTTTCTATCAAGAAACATAGATGAAAAGAAGAATAAGAACCTCAAACCCAAGCCTAACACTTCAGAAATTTGAGATGCATGAGAGCTCTATTTTGTTACTTCAATGACAAAACTAAAGAGCCTAAAAAAAACCTCAAATTCGACATTCAATGGCACATTATGTAAGAACAAAATAACAAAAGGACTCTTATAGGATTGGAGAGAATTTAGAATAAGAAAAGGGAAAAGAGAGATAATCTATAGCAGAATCTGAACTCTAGTCAAACACAACAATTCTGAATATCATATCTTTCATAATCTTTTTGGAATAGAATACAATATATTTATAAAGAAAACTATAACTTCCTATCACAACTTCCCTAAAACAGATAAGATATAATAACTACCACAATAGATAAAATACAATAACTTCCCTAAATATTTAATAACTTCCCTAAATATTTAATAACTTCTTCTAACTTTTCTACACTTGCTGGACTCCTAACAATACCCTCCCTTGAAAATCAGCCTTGTCCTCAAGGCGGAATAAGGAAATTTCGGCCAGTCCATCATTAGCCACTTCAGTATTTTCGTTTTGCTCGACATCTGAAATCTCCATTATTTTCAAACTTGACGTGCGACATTGATGGCCAGGAACAAATCGGTCACCATACTTAAAACACAACCCTTTCTCTCTTCGAAACTATCGTTCGGCGTCGTCGCTGAATGTGGTTGGTGTTGGACTCACAATTAAGGAAGAATGGTTCGAATAGGAAGGCGAGAAATTAGAAACTGTCGCTGGAAGTTGCTTTTTCGGGAAAAAAAAAAAAATGATGCTGACGTGTTGGTCAAAGAGTCCAACTGCTGACGTGGCAAAATCATTTTATTATTTTGAGAATTTTCTGTTCCTCGTGAATATTGCTCTGCAACGCACGAATATTGGAACCGAGAAGCAGATCGTGCTTTCGATTGGGATAACAATTTTGCTTCAAATTCTAATGCAAGACTCACTGCTTTGTATATTGTTCGAGGCTTCTGTATTTTAACATCAGTCTACAACTCTTCTTTTAAGCCATTAATTAAAACACCTAGAAGACAATGCTCAGGCCAACGTTGGATACGCGATTGGCGTCTTACAAATTCTTGTTTATATTCTCCCACCATGCCTATTTGCTTTATTCCGCAAAGATGAACATCAGGATTCTGAAATTCAGCAGGGCTGAATTGTTCTTGAAACACCTGAACTAATTCCTTCCAATATCTTATAGTTCTTCCTGAAGAAACCCAGGTAAAAGTGTCTAATGCGTCTCCTTCCAAATTGATTGCCGCTATATCCACTTTTAAATCCTCGGATGTTTGGTAATATCTAAAATATTTTTCAGCCCTTAAAATCCAACCTCTATGGTCACCACCCTCATATTTTGGGAACTCAACCTTCGAATAAGGTCTCTTGGTTGAATCCCTATTCCATGAGAGGTTCTCCACATAAACTTCTTCTTGTCCAGCAAAATGATTTCTATAATTATTACTTGTTTCACCTTGAACCATGACTGGCGCTTTTGCTATCTTCAAAGTATTTATCTCTGAATTCATCAAGTGCAATTATGCAATAATGGCCGCTAATTGCTGTTGGTTGGTTTCTGAAGGCGTTTGTGATGAGGATTGCATCATAATCACAGCCGGATCATCTTGGGGGTTAGGATTAGGAAGGTTTCCTATGTTCTGATTTTGATGTACTGGTGACACATTCTTATAAGAAGAAGTTCTTGTGTTCACCATGATGATAAACAGTCCCAAGAATTAACCGCTCTTATACCAATTGATAGGATTGGAGAGAATTTAGAATAAGAAAAGGGAAAAGAGAGATAATCTAGAGAAGAATCTGAACTCTAGCCAAACACAACAATTCTGAATATCATATTTTTTATAATTCTTTTGGAATAGAATACAATATATTTATAAAGAAAACTATAACTTCCTATCACAACTTCCCTAAAACAGATAAGATATAATAACTACCACAATAGATAAAATATAATAACTTCCCTAAATATTTAATAACTTCCCTAAATATTTAATAACTTCTTCTAACTTTTCTACACTTGCTGGACTCCCAACAGACTCACCAACATCTCTCAACTTCCAGCACCCATTTGACCTCAAGAACAACACTAATTTTCGGAAATAAAGCTAGAAATGGGATTAGCGTACTCATCACCTTTGTAAGATTCTAGGATTGCATATAGGTTTTTGAGCCACCTTCCTCTTCTCTGGCGACCTTCACGACCTCTCACTCTCTCTCTCACCACTCTTTCTGTTCTGTTTGGCAAAATGGGAAGATGGAATGAGAGAGGAGTGTTTTTCTTGTGCTGGCCGAATTTGGTGAGGTGAGAGAGTATATGTGTGGACCAAAACATAGGATTAGAGAAGTGAGTGCATGTGGGGGAGAGGTGTCGTAATTTAGAGTGTGAGATCTGAAAGGGTGAGCATGATGCAGTCTGATTGAGAGGAAAGAGTGGGGTGTGTGTGCATATGTACGTGTCATACATGTATAGGGGGAGAGGAAGGAGTGTGGGCCCACTCCAAAATAATCTCATTTAATCATTTGTGACTACTCGTACAAGATTTTTGTTACTTATTTAATGTTTGAATTACAAACATTAGATAAATGTTAGAAATTAACCATTAATTGTTAGAAATTAATCCTTAATCTTATATTAAGGATTTTTCTTTCTCAATTAGTTTCTCTAGATTATGAAATATTGATCCTATATTAACATATTAATCGATAGCTAATTAGTTTACATAGGGATCTACTATATTTATTGGTGTTTAATCTATAGATACCTAGGAGAGAGTATCCTAACATCTCAATCAATCAAGACAAAACAGAAACATTTGGGTATAGTAATCTCTCACCGTCTTGCCTTCGTTGATGTTCTCAATGATAGAAATTAAGTGCTCTACCAATTTTTCTTTTGTTATCGATGCATAATTCTCTCTGCCTCCATATTTGGCCAATCTTCGATCAAATTTTGATATCATTCTCTCCCTGTTTCGAGCTTAATTCCTTCCTAATTTTTTCTGTAAATTGTTTTCCTTTTGCTGGTCTTATCCGCCAAACCCTTGCATGCAAACTTAGTTTGATTTTCCACTTCCCTCCTGAAAACCACTGTATCTGCCTTTTTTATTCATTGTCTCTCCTTTTCTTGTGATTTCATATACCTTCATCCATCTTCATCATGTATCCTTTTTCTTTCTGCTCGTGAATGCCCGAGATCTCTGTTTGATGCCTATGGAGCATTCAATGTTGTCTCTAACAAAGCTGGACGACGATTTGGTGCAAGTTTTTTCTGTAATTTTTAGCCTCAAGTTGCAGAACTGACTTGGCAAGAATGGATAGATCATAAATCATCATTCTAGGGGGACCACTAGAATCAGATACTTTGGTTTGGGGAGACAAGAATATGGAGTGTTTGATACCTTGCGTCAAGTTATTATGTTAGGTGTTGAATTGAGTGGTGGGATTTTTCACTTATTATCGGATGATTCTTCTGATTCTAAAAATTCAAATTTCAAAGGACATCAATGTTATTCTTTTCCTCAATAGAGTGATCTGCATAACTTGGATTAGAACCATAACTCTAATGGGCCTTTTATTACCCAATATGTCAAATTTGGATCCCCAGATGTTGGAGTCTGAAGAAAATCTTAGTTTGGGTCATGCCAATTTTGCTCAAGACAATGAAGAACTTAATACTAGTGGGAGAGAAGTTGGTCTGAATCTCCTTCCAAGCTGCATCACATAATTGAGCCACAAAAATCTGGAATTGGCTTAAAGTCTGCAGCTTTTGGCGCAGTTTCATGCACCAGGCCGATCCCTTTCCTTAAAAATAAATAAGTAAATAAATTAGACCCTGTCGGGTAGTAAAAAGATAATTCAGGATATTGAATGAAATTGAAAAAATTCTTCATGATTTTGGAAATTTATTTTAGGATCAAGAAAAAATATTTCAGGGTACTAAAAAAAATTTGAAAGTACTGACCAGGACTAAAATGATACTTCAAGATACTGACTAATACTAAAAAAAAAGTAATTCACGGTCTTGAAAAATTATTTTATTAGGATCTTTAAAAAAATATTTTATGATTGTGAAAAAATATTCTATGGTAGTAACTGGTACTAAAATGATACTTAAGTATACTAACTGGTATTAAAAAAATAATTCATGATCTTAAAAAATTATTGAAAAAAATATCCTAAGCATATTTTTAATAGCAGTCAGTATTTGAATTATTTTTTCAACCCATAAATTATTTTTTTGATATTATAAATTATTTTTTCAATATCTTGAAATATTCTTTTAGTACTAGTCAGTACCTTAAAATATTTTTTCACCATACTAAAATATTTTTCAAGATCGTAAAATAATTTTTTAAGATTATAAATTATTTTTTCAGTATCAATCAATATCCTAAAGTATCCTTTTAGTCTTAACCAGTACCCTCAAATATTTTTTTAGCACCCTGAAATATTTTTTCACGATCCTAAAATAAAATTTCAAAATTATGAAGAATTTTTTCAGTACCATTTAATATCCTAAATTTTCTTTTTACTACCCACTAGTGTATGATTTTTTTTTTTTTAATTTTTAAAGGAAAGGGATCTGGCTGGGTGAATTTTCTTTTTTTTAAAAAAAAAAAAAAAGGGAAAGGGATCTAGCTAGTGCGTGAGCAGTCCGCAACGGCCCAAAGCCAATTCCCAAAAATCTTCCTTTCAGTTGGCTTCGATGCCACTTCCAACATAGGTGGCTAAGCTTTACTTCTTTTCCAGCCCAAATCCCTCGCATGAACGCAACAAGAAGCGGAGGCTAAATAATAATCTCGACAGTCTTGGGTGCCGATATTGACTGCTTCATTCAAAAATGCTTCAAAATCCTTGGTAAATTCCCTGCTGATACAAGAAAAGAAAAGAGGTATATCTTCCTGAAGATGACAGGTATGACATTCAATCCCACACTTGGATTTCGGGGAGGCATACCCTTAGATGCCCATTTAGACTTGTTAATTGGTGGCAAGCTAACTGTGATAAATATTAATGGAACTCTGATGGGTTTGGAATTATCTTTAGTGTGTTGATGATAAAAAATATGACTGGTAGCTTATACCAACTAATTATGTAGACTTTGATGCTCTGCTCTTCAATTGTAACTCACTCTATTTTTGTGTTTCTAATAAGGGACCTCTGGCTTTTGTTCCATCTGCTAATGGACCTGGTCCAAAATGGTGTTTATACCTTCCTATGAAGGAAACTGAGCTCCCTGTTTATGCTAAACTTCCTCCTCTGATTCCTAAACCTCCACTGAACCCTAAAGATATTTTGTTTGCTGGCTTCATTCAGGAAAGTAATCAGATGCTTGTGAATTCTACTAATGAGGTTGACCCCTCTGAGAAGGTTCCAACTAAAATTTTCTGCAGAATTCCTTTGTTAAGAAGAGGCAATTAGTTGACTGTGGACGATGTCAGAAAAAGGCTCAAGCTCATGAATACCTCAACTACTGATGAGAAGGCTATGGAAACAGCCGAGAAAAACTCAGAATTTTATCAGAAGTCTTAGGAAAGAGGATGGGTCTTAGACTGATAATCGACAAGAATTGGCTTCCTTCGCTTTAAGTCATTTTATTCAAGTGTTTCAAAGTCCCAACATTGTTAGTCCATATCGAATCTTAGCAGAATTGATGGATCTACCCAAGTCTGTGCTTAATGAATTTGAAGTGTAAAACCTTATGCTGCCAATTTCTGAAGAATAAGTTTGCAACTTTTAGTCTTCCTGAAGACAGTTCTCCTGGACCTGATGGTTTCCGTGCTGATTTTATCAAAGGAACTGGATGCTTATCAATGATTTAATTCAGGTTGTGCACTCTTTCTGGGACTCGCAGCACATCTTGAAAACCTTTAATACAACTTATATTATCTTGATTCCAATGTGTGAACACCCTCAAAATTGTAAAGATCTCAGGCTCATCAGTTTATCAAATGTTTCTACAAGATCATATCCAAGGTTCTCTGTAATAGACTAAAAGGCCCTTTACAAAGATGTATTGCCCTAAATCAGAGTGCTTTTCTTAAAGGAAGACTTATCTTAGATAACATCTTCCTTGCTGCAAATGTTATGAATCAAATTCACTTTGCTCGAAAGGGTAGGAAAAGGTTAGCAGCTTGAAAGTTAGATTTCTCCAAACTTTTTGATAGATTATCTTGGAGTTTCTTGTTAGCAATTTTGAGAAGGATGGGCTTTCTTGAGAAATGGCTTAACATTATACATCAATGTGTCTCTGTGGTTCGTTACCAGCTGCTGTTTAATAGTCAAGTCTCTGAGGTTTTTATTCCTATGAGGGGAATTAGAAAGGGAGATCCCTTGTCTCCATATTTATTTATTTTGGCATCCAATGTTCTCTCATGCTTAATTGCCCAAAAGGAATGTTAGAACTTGAGGAATGGCATTAAGATAAATAATGGGTCTACTCTTATTTCTCACTTACTGTATGCAGATGACTCACTCTCTCTCTTTGAGCGTAATGAACATTCCTTGCTCTCTGAAAGAATCTCTTGATACTTTCTCCAGGTGGTCTGGGCAATCTTTGAATATATCCAAGTCCAGTTCGATTCTTAGTCCAAACATTGAGCATCAATCTACATTGCTCATATCTAGTATTTCTTAGATTCCTTTTGCTAGCAAACTTGGCAAGATTTGAGCACTTGGATTGACCCTGGTAGATATAATTCAGTGATATACCAGCGTGTCATTAACTTGATATATAGAAAGAAGAACAAGTGCATATGGAAGACTAATCTTTTATCTCAAGCTGCTAGACTTACCTTGATTAAGTATGTCCTCTCTGCTTCTAATATTCAAAGTTTCTCATGTAAATATGTGACAAGAGTGATTCTTGGTGTATCAATTTCTTCTGGTGGAAGAGAAGGGTCATGATAAGGACTATAGGGTAGATGGGGAGGGTGGCAAGTTTGAACTGAAGGTTGGAGGTAAGGTTCGTGGTATGGATTATAGAAGGAGTCATCATATTCTTCACCAACTGAACCTCTTTGTCGATCTTCCTGTTGTGCTCGAAAATATTGTAATTCTTGCCAAATCATGCGAAGATTTTGAAAGCTATTATGATTAGAAGGTGATTCATGTCTCCAAATGCCATAGGATCCATCTTAATATTGAGAGCTAGGTGTTCTATCATTCCCTAAAAAGGAATGCTTAGGAGGATTAGTGTTGAACCTAAAATCAAAATCATCATTTAACCAAGCCATTCAAATTGCAATCAATTAAATCTCAATGAATTTTAATTCCTAACTATGCAAATGAATCCTAACTATATATATATATAGTTCTTCTACATGCAGGTCTTCAAGAGTTGTTCATATATATGGTTCAACACACAAATATATGAACTTATTCCCCCGCAAACCATGCACCTAAGATTTGCCTCCAAATTGACGCTTTAGGAGGAGGAAATCAGTTCAACCAAAGTCTTAAAATCACGAGCCGCTTTACCGTCTGGTTTAGCAACATCTTGCAGAGTCTTCTTCATCTTCAAAGCATTTTCTCTAACCTTGTTTCCCTCTTCCTGCATCAAAATCAGATTCAAGCTCTTCATCAATCCAGTTTTGGTGAACTCTTTTAGTTTCACACCAAAGCCCCACACATCAGACGCTGTTCTCCCACTCATGCCTTGATCTGCAAAGAAGTGTCTGCAAATCATAGGCACTCCATTCGCAGCACTCTCCATCATGGAGTTCATTCCACCGTGAGCCACGTACACTCCCACAGATTCATGTGCTAAAACTTGCATTTGTGGAGCCCAAGGAACTATCTTCCCTCTCTTGCTCATCCTATCAACAAACCCATCTGGTAAAATACCTTTCAGATCATCCTTGATTACCCACAGGTATGGAAACTCGCCAGCTTCTAATGCTTCTGCTATAGCGACAAGTTCTGGAGGTGGCGGAACAGTCACAGTTCCAAAGCATATATAAACTACAGATCTACTTCTTTGCTTTTCAAGCCATTCCAAGCACCTTGAAGGGTCCATTAATGGAGGAGGAGGAGAAAAAGGGCTTGGTAGAGTAAGCACACCGACAAAAAGCATAGACTGTAATTTGGATCTCATGTCTTCAACAAACAATGGCGGAACTATTTCCTCGTAGAAGTTCATCACTACTGCTTTGGCTTGAGGCAGTGCTTTCCCAAATGAGTTAAGTGCCCTTGAGACCACTGTCTCCTTATCTTCATCAAGAATACGTGATTCATACGGCAAATCCGCGATTCGCATTTTGAACACACCGGGAAGGAAATCCACGAGTTTGTCGCTTTCCATGCCATGTTTGGCGCAATTCTGTTGCACTATGTGTGCGTAAAAATGAGGAGACATTGCGGTTGGAAGACAAAGCCAGACCGGGATCCAAGGAACCCTGAGTTCCTGAGCTAAAGTTAAAGCAGGAATCATGAGAGCATCAGAGAGAATGCAAGTGACTCTCAGGTTTGTGGTCTTCACTGCCAAATCAACAATAGCATGTTTGAGATTTGGAGGGCAGGATTCAAGGTAAAGCTCAGCCAATTCTTCAACGGGGTTTTCTCCCAGTACATGTCCCTCAGGAACACCATCGGGGATATCGAACCGTTTGATGTTGTGTGGGATGTTGGGCTCGGAGAAGACCACTTGGTTGTCATATGCCGGACCGATGTAGGAGAAGACGACGTTTGGAGTTGCATGAGCTAGCATGAAGACAAGTTTTTGGAAAGTGATACTTTGGCTTGAAGAGGGGAATGGAATTGCTACTACGTGCTTGGTCTCATCAGATGATGATGTTGACGATAATGTGGCCATATTGTTGTTGAGTTTAGATCAACAAAGAAATGCAAGAAATCTATTACAGGGAGAAAGACCGGACAAGGTTCTGCAGAACCACGTATGCACACACAGAGATATATATGGTTTTTGGGTCAACTTTTCAAGAGAAAAGGCCTTAGACTGGTAGTTATATGTTCAAGTCATGCATTAATTAGTTGGAATAGTCCGTCTCAATAATTTCAAGCGCTATCACCAAAAAAGAAAATGAATGTAATATAAAGCTCTCCTTAACAACAATTAGAAAAATAATTATAATTGTTATGAATATACTTATTATGTGGATGTCCATTGACTCCTGGTCTCCAAATACTACAAGATGACATAGGACCCACGCATAGTATCATGCATAGTGATTTACTATTTGGTGGGACCCACACACAATTATACACACACCTACGGGAAGGAAATCCGTGAGTATACAGTTTATGTTTTAGGGAAAAACTACACCAAATGACCTTGAAGTGTAAATTACACTAAAGACTCATTTTCCTTCTATAAATAGAGGTCTTCTGTAACTATTCTTTATATAGTAAAATGAGAATTTCTCTCTCTACTCTCTCTATAATCTCTTCCCTTATTTTCTTCAGTTTTATAACACGTTATTAGCACGATTGCTGATTTCTTCTTGTTTGCTTATTTCTTCGGTGGCTATGCCTGTAGATTCTTTTTTTGCTCCTTCCACCGTTCACACTTTGGTCGACCCAAACTCCAACCCAATTCAAATCTTTCACCATTTCTGATTCACTGCTTTTTACTACTCCCAAGTTTTCTTCATCTTCCTCAGCCTCGTCTTCTTTACTCTATCTAATTCCTCTTGCCTCCAGTGCCGCCATTGCTGGATCCCTGACTTACCGATTATGGCAATGACAAAAGGTGGGCCACAACCCATATGCTTATGTTCCCCACTATGGCAAATTATTCATTCAACTTCAATTATGCCGTATGTGGAGTAGTGGTGATAAAAAAAAATAAAAATTATGTGGGTCTCATATGTTTTATAATAATATATTATATATTATAATAATTAAAAAGAAAAAAAAATGTCGACAGAATTGTGTCTCTATAAAAAAAAAAGGGTTCACTGTTTCAACCGACAGTTTTTTTTTTTAAATAATAATAATAATAATAATAATAATAATTTTCCCTTTTAATTGTTTTGATTTGAGATTTTATTATTCTAACTAACATTTACTTTTACGCATTTACTTTTATGTAACTAACATTTATTTTATTGTTACTAACATTTATTTATCTTTTATGGCGGCAACACTATTTATTAGTGGGCTCCATTTATTTATTCTTCATGGAGGCACACTACTATCTATTAGTGGGCTCTATTTATTTTATTTAGCATTTATTTATCTTTTATGGTGGTAACACTTTGTGGGCCCCATTTATTTTATTTTAATTCTTTACCGCTTTATTTATCTTTCATGGTAGCAACACTAGTATAGTGGGCACCATTTATTTATTTTGTTTTATGCTTTATTTTTCATAGTGGTAACACTAGTATAGTGGGCACCATTTATTTTATTATTTACTGCTTTATTTATTTTTCATAGTGGTAACACTAGTATAGTGGACTCCATTTATTTATATTTTATTTACTGCTTTTATATATATATATATATATATATATATATATATATATATATATATATATATATATATATATTTATTTACATTTGCATATGCATCTTCTTTCTTACTTTTGGATGAGATAGGTCTCGCTGTGAGTTTACTACCATTCATATTTCATCTTCTTTTTATTTATTTAGCACGTTTATTTCCAATCATTTATTTTTATTTATTTATTTATTTATTTATTTGCTGCTTTATACATCCCCCCTCCCTTTTTATTATTTATGGCAACGACACTAATATATACATATTAGTGGGTTCCATCTATTTATTTTTATATTTTATATTTATCCTGACGAAAAATTGTTAAAGGCCATATATATCATGAGATTAAAATGCCATGGAGATATGAGGCATAAATTGGCCTGATAAATGAGGCATAAATTGGCCTGAGACCATCAGAAGGCATAAATTGGCTAGAAGCCAAGTGATAAATTAGCTTGAAGTTAAGAGGCAAGTTGGCTTGAAGCTAAAAAGACAAATTATGAAACAAGGCTCGATCCATAATTTTGTATGTCATCAATTGTAGAAAGGCCTCAAAATTGTATATTTGACATTAAATATTCCCTTAAATTATGAGACAAGGGATTGTATGATCATGAATGATTGTAAATAAATATATCCAATTTGCTCTTGCAATAGCAAAATTGTGATTATGATTATTTTATTATGATTTTTTTTTTTTTGTTTAGATAATTATAACAATTTTTGTGAATACATGAGAAAGAATATTTATAAAGTGAATACATGAGAAAGAATATTTATAAATAAAACAATTAAACAAAAGGCAATATGATTTCAACAAAGTTTAATAGCGAGTGGCTCAACTCCATTACAAACCTTAATCATCTCATTCTAAAGATATTTAATGTCTTCTTCTTTTGCTTTTCTTGAGATGGGATCCAGATGAGGCAAAGCTCTTCGTAATATCGAAATTTGCGTCATAAGTTTCTTAAGCTTCTTGGGTGGCCACTCAGTTAACCCTCCTTTTTTATAGATCTTTTGTATGGTGTGAGTAGACATATTTAATTGTTTACTCGCATCATCTAGAGTTAAGTGAAAATAATCACTTAAATCATGGTGCGTTGTTTTCTTTATTCTTTCCCGTTGCTCCATTGTTAATCTATATAATTCACCCTGATTAAGGGATGATATATCATATGGAATATTAACCGCGGGCTGTTTTCCTTTATCTAATGGATTTTCAATATTGGTTTGAAATGAACTCCGTGGTAGTTCATTTGGATTTTTAGCCCATTCTGAACCAACACAAAGGACCTCATGATAGTCCAATACAGGATCACGCATCAAGTTATATCCTGATGCTTGTAAATCTAAACAATACTGTGTCAGAAAATGTTTGATTTCTCCAAAAGTTTTGTTAGTAAAATCAAACATTGGAAGCCTGTCAGTATTGTAAGATTTATCCTATACATTTTCAAATAAAACAGCATGGGAAATCATACCTATCTTTCTCCCGTGAACTTCAAGTTTATGATATTGAAGTCCGTTGGTATGAATAATTTCTCGTAAGACATGACAGCAACTACATTCCAATAAGCTAGTAGTTGCTAATTGGCTTGTAGTTGTTGGCTGGATGATTGTTGCTGGCTAGCTGGTTGTTGATGGCTGGCTGGTGGTTGTTTGCTGGCTTGTGAGTGCTGGCTCATTGATTGTTGTGATTATTGGTTGAACTTAACTGGTAGACTCCATCAGTTCGGCCATAGTTCTACACCTTTTAACAGGCCTTCTTGATGAACCTGCTTCAGTTATACCTTCAATCCTTGTAGATTGAGGAAGAACACTTGTTCTTGAGGGAGAAGTAGGTACATTTGAAGTAGAAGGAGGAATAGTAGAAGGAGGAATAAACATGTCAAAAGGATTAGGAGATAACAAAGAAGTAAATGACATGTTGGGCTGATCATCATACAACAAAGCATCAAGTAATGCTGTTTCAGATGTATCAGAAATTGAGATAAAATTGCTAGGTCCTGCCATGGCAATAGTATTTAGAAAAATATGTGAGTATCTGGTAATTGATATTATCAGATGCTTGTGTGTTTGTGAGGCATGTTCGTTTGTCTTCTTCTATTTATAGCCGAATTAAAACCTATTGAATCTTTGCAGATTTGCGCAGTCCTGTTAAATCTCTGCAGATCTGCTCTCTATAAAGCACGAGCCTGGAGTCTTTTTGACTTTATATGCATACGAAAATCTGAGTTGTTGCGCCTGTGATCCCACAGTGATACATGTTGCGCCTGTGATTCCACAGTGATGCGCCTGTGATTACACAGTATTGCGCTCGTGAATCTGCAATTATACACCTGATGATTTTGTATTTAATATATATTTGTTTGTTGATTCTGGAAAATGGAAATTTTGTTACCAGAAGTAACAAAATTATGCATTGATAATACATTAAAAAATCTGTGGAATTTTAATAAAATAGATATCATATATGCTATTATTATGGAATATTGTATGGAAATTCCATAAATTAATTTTTAAGGTCTCACACTTGAGGGGGAGAATGATATATATCAAGTGTGAATATTTATGTGATAATTCTTTGTGAATGTTTTTGTGTTGATTCCCCCAAAATGAATATTAGATTTGATGATAAATCATATGGAAAGTTGGCATGACTTGTTTGATCATCCGAGTCATATATTATGTGCTGCTTGTTCTCAGATAGAAATAATTATTGGAAATGGATCTCTGGAAATATATCAAATTGAAAGATTAGATGTGAGATTATAAGTCTGCAAAGTTTGCAGTGATGTTTGCAACTAGAAATTTGCAATATATTATGCGCGCAATTTTCCAGATTGAATGATCCAGAAATCATATATGAGTAGATCAATGATTATGAGAACATTGTTTATATATATTTGCAGCAATTATATAAGCCAACAAAATTCTCCCTGTAAAATTGGCTTTTGGTCAGGAGCCAGATAAATTCCATCTTAATAGTTTTGAATGTACAATGATCCACTATAATGCACACAGATGGATATATACTGCATGATTTGATTAAAGGGGAGAAAAATAAGCAGATTGGGTAAAAGAGATAAAGTGGAATGAATTATCATTGACTCATGTTGATCCTCATACAAATAAATGTGTACTAAGAGTTTAAAATGATAATTCAGTTGCAGAGTTTAGTTAATCGAATGCCATAAGCATTCACTGACCTAAAGAAAGTGACAAAGTCACAAGTCCCAACTGCAAATGCTCCTATATGAATTGTTATAAAGCACGTCTGAAGCGTTGCAAGTCCATCGGTTTTAAAGATAAAAATCCTCGAAAGAGAAAAGGAGCTATAAAAATATAGATGATCAAGTTGAGGATAATTAAGAAAAGCTTCAGAAGAGCAATCTCATGTAGAGTTATTATCTCCAGTAGAGATATTATAAGTAGAAAGTATTGTGGTCCAAAAAGAGACCCAGGTACTTAATATATGTGAATATAATGAGATCTCAATAAATTATGAATGAAATCCGATGGGACCAAAAAATAAAGTCAACGTTGACGACATTTATGTTGATATGATAGCATATGTTGTAATGAATGATAATGAGGATCATGAGCCACAATATATTAATGTGTGCCAAAAGCACATGTCCTTGAAGGACGTAAGGCGCCAGAAACACATATGTCCCAGAAGGACTCAAGATGCTGGAAGCATCAAATTCTCGAGAATAATCAATTAAATAAATTCATATAGTGCATATAGCATCATTATCTGAATAAAAATTTATTAAAGTTCTATATGCACATGTATATTTATGAAAAGATTATTATGATTTTACTTGAAAGATTTAGATCTTGCAGGTATACAATGAACTATCAGATCGGCCGTTTCTATTATTCCACAACGAATAACAGAATACTTGATGATAGAAAGGATGATATGCTCAGAATGATATTGAAGCAATATGGTCATCAGGGGGAGCAAGTCTGATGTAATCAAGAGAGGGAGACGATACACGCTATACTCTTTTTCCCTTATCTAGGTTTTGTCCCACTGGGTTTTCCTAGAAAGGTTTTTAATCAGGCAGCACTGGATAGTGTATCAATGAATGATGTACTCTTTTCTTTGGCTAGATTTTTATCCCACTGGGTTTTTCCTAGTTAAAGTTTTTAACGAGGCACATTCATAAATGGACATCCAAGGGGGAGTGTTATGAATATACTTATTATGTGGATGTCCATTGACTCCTGGTCTCCAAATACTACAAGATGACATGGGACACACGCATAGTACCATGCATAGTAATTTACTATTTGGTGGGACCCACACACAATTATACACACACCCACGGGAAGGAAATCCGTGAGTGTACAGTTTATCTTTTAGGGGAAAACTACACCAAATGACCCTGAGGTGTAAATTACACTAAAGACCCATTTTCCTTCTATAAATAGAGGTCTTCTGTAACTATTCTTTATATAGTGAAATGAGAATTTCTCTCTCTACTTTCTCTCTATAATCTCTTCCCTTATTTTCTTTAGTTTTATAACAATAATAAATAAATAAAAACAAGCATTATATCCTAATAGAAATAGTACTGAAGTTATTACATCGAAAGCACAATCAATAAGAATAAAAGAATTAACACATACATAAACAAGAGTCAACCATTGTTGACTTGAAAATAGAATAAATAATTTTGAGATTATAAAATCAATTTCAAGGAAAAAAATATATGTATATCTTACACATGCATTGGCGTAAAATTAAAACTACTAAATACATTAGAAACATTCGTTATATATATATGTATATATATATATATATATATATAGGTAGGGTTAAGCATCATTTTTACCTTAGAAGTTTTCATTGAAGATCAATGTGTATCCAGAAGTTTTTTAGGAGCAATTTTACCTCAAAAGTTTACAAAACATAGCAATTTGCACATCCTTTAATTTTGACCGTTAAATTTAACTGGTATACACATGTGGCACCTAATGCTTGTCAACTCATCAATCAAAATAAGATTAAGTATCATTTTTTTCTGAAAGATTTCACAAAGGAGCAATAGGTATGCGAAAGTTTTTTTATGAGCAATTTTACCACGAAAGTATACAAAATATAGCAATTTTGCCCTACCGTCCCTTAATGTTAAATTAGATTGTTACATTAGTGGAACAATGCACATGTCATGTCATCTATCATCCACATCATTGAGCGGCAAAATTAAAGTAATACAAAAAGAGATCAAATCCTTATTGAGGGAATTCAGTAGATTTAAATCCTTAAAGACCACCATGGCAAGCATAAAGAAATGAATACGTAAAGAGATCAATCTCGTCTTGTTGAAGGAATCATCAGTATTGAGGGAACTAAAGGTATAAACAAACTCAACAAGATCAAACTGAAGAACGTTGGAATTCTTGTCTTCTTTGAGTTGCTAAAGGACACAAAGCTAGGAATTGGGGCTGCAGAGGAAGAAGCTAACCTTGGAAAATTTAAGCTTGGAGTTTGAGAGAGAGATCCTAAAGATGTTGAGCTCAAGGTGACTAGAGTTTGTGAAACCGAACTAACAAAGGGACTAAAAGGTCTGTCACAAAACCTAGAGGAAGAATCATTTATGATGTAAGCAAATGAAACGCAAAATGAGATATAAATTATCTTGAAAATTAGTTCAATAAGACAAAGCAATACTGATAGTATTTACCTTTGTATAGATTGATCTAGGTCACCCTCCCATATTGCGAACCACGACGATATTGAGCTCAATGATATAGATGATGAGGTGGCAAGACATGTGTGTTGTTTGACTGATTTAACAATCTAATATAACATGGGGGGTGGCAGGACAAAATTTCTACGTTTTGTAAACTTACGGGTGATGTAAACTTGCTCCTAAAAAAACTTATGGATACCTACTGCTTTTCAGTGAAAACTTTTAGGGAAAAAATTATACTTAATCCTATTTTGATTGATAAGGTGGCAAGTATTGGGCGCCAAGTGAGCATATCTATTAAACTTAAGGGTCATAATTAATGGAGAGGCAAAATTGATATGTTTTGTAAACTTCTAGGGCAAAATTTCTCTTAAAAAAAACTTCCGGATACCCACTGCTCCTAAGGAAAAACTTTTTGGGCAAAAATGATACATAACCTTGTGTGTATGTGTTTGTGTGTAACATTAGTAGTGCTTGTGTGAATGGGTTGAAAGGTATAATGAGGATGATCTGCAATGACATTGTCCCGTCTGTTGATGACAACCGAATTTGATTTCCATTCCTTATGCAGAGCCATGGATCAATAAGTGTGTGTAGTTAATACATGCATTTATGCTCTATATAGTCTCTTTATGTTCTAAAGTTCAAAAGCCATGTTCTTTATGCCTTAAGTATTAATATATTCATATGGTGTTATATCTTAGATTTTACTATAAGCTACAAAAGAAGCCTTAATCAAATGGGTCATTGAACCCAAACTATTACAAAAAAGACTTTTCAGACGAGACAAAAAGCGGCTCTAAGACTAGATCTAGAACTGTTCTCGATACAAGCGGTCTAAGAATGTCTAATACTTTTAAGACCAATTGAGCAACTAGTCTTTAAAAATATTTTTTAGACCGGACTTTTCAAAAATTTGATCTTAAAAATAAGTTGGCCAAAAAAAAAAATCTCCTACTACCCTCAGCAAAACCACAACCACCATCAAACCAGATTTATTTTTTGGGGGGGGGCTTGGGGGCAGCGGGGGTAGGCAGCGAATCTCAAGAGGACGAGGACGACAACATTCTTGGAGAACCTAAAGATGATGACGATCGCGATGTTTCTCCTTCTACCTCTTTAGCTCTCCCCATCTCTTCCTCCAGTCATTCCAGTCGAAGGTGACAAAGGAAGGAGGACGATGCTCTAGTCATTCAAAGTTTCTGTTGCAAAGTTTATTGCCATCATCTCTCATTCACCACCGTCATCATCTCTCTCCCTCTTCCATTCATCTGACTTCTCTTCATCATGATGAGATCTATATCTAGTTTTATTTTCAAATTCGGAGATGAAAAAATGACTTTGAAGAGATGATTTTGAAGCGTACCAGCAATAAAGGGAATTAGAGACTCAATATGCAGCATCCTCAATTCATTAGCAACACATGTTAAAGCTAGCATCCTTAATTCATTAGCAATACATGTTCAAGCCATGGAATCTGTGGTGTAAAACAAGAAAACCCACAAATCAAAGATTGTGTTCAGTCTCAACCAAACAGACTCTAAGTAAGAGAGTTGTTAGGGACACTAAATAAGAAATACAATTTGCAATCAAATAACTTCTAAAGCTGGTTACAAAAACAAAAGATCAAATTGAAAAGAAGAATAATGTCCTTTTTGGTTTAGTTCTGACACCATCGACTAAAGAAAGCATAAATTTCAAGTTCAAAAGTAGCTTCTCCATTTTCTCTTGCACATTTTGTTGAAATCCGAACAGTGTTATGGTAAAATCATTTCACCTGAAGATAGAGAATATAAAAGAAGGAATTTCTGCTGAAAGGGAAGAAATGAGGAAGAGATTCCATGGTTGAAGACTATAGAAGTTCTATTGGAAATACATATATGAGGAAAAAGAAAGATCGAGAAGCAAAAAGAAAAGAAAAGGAAGATGTATGTGAATTGATTTGGCTCCCAAACTGAGCTCTCAATGGTTATCACCATCGTCTTATTATACTAGGATTAAGATAGAGACATTATGCAACAATTTTTAGACCAACCTATTTAAACATACGGTCATAACAGTAGACTTTTTAGACTGAACTCTTTAAACATCTTTAAACATCGGGTCTTAAAAGTTCTATATATTTACCAAACCTAATACTTTTTAGACCTAATGCTCTACAATCTGGTATAAAAAAAGTTCTTTATATTCACGAAACTACCACCAGTTATACTTTTTAGATCTAATCCTCTATAATCCATTCTTTAAAAAAATTATATTTACGAAAATGCCACCAATCATACTTTTAAATCTAATACTCTATAATTCGAGCTAAAAAAGTTTTTTTATATGGGTTAAGGTGCAAAAATACATATGAGCTTTTTCCCTAGGAGCAAAAATACACATATGCTTTTTTGATGAGCAAAAATACACATGTGGTTACCATTTTGGAGCAAAAGTCACATCCTACAATTAAGTCACTGTTCACCGTGACGAGAGAGAAAGAGATGAGGTGAACAGTAACATAACAGCGGTGAACAGTGACTTAACGGTGGGATGTGACTTTTGCTCCAAAATGGTAACCACATGTGTATTTTTGCTCCTAAAAAAAGCATATGTGTATTTTTGCTCATGGGGAAAAAGTTCATGTGTATTTTTGCATCTTAAGCCTTTTTATATTTATGAAATTACCACCGGTCATATTTTTTTAGAACTAATCCTCTTTAATCCGGTTTAAGAAGTTCTTTATATTTATGAAACAACTACCGGTAATACTTTTTAAACATGATCATCTATAACCCAGTCTAAACAAAGTTTTTTATATTTACAAAATTACCACCGATCATAGTTTTTACAACTAATCCTCTTTAATCTGATCTAAAATGTTCTTTATATTTATGAAACAACCACCGATAATATATTTTAGACCTGATCCTCTATAATCCAGTCTAAAATATGGTGGTCTAAAAGGACATTTTTGTAGTAGTGCTACTTGGCCAGGAGTTCAAGATGTTCCCTAAAAGGATATAAGCTAGGGAAGAGGCTTCTGTGTATTTTAAGATCCTCAAGAGGTATTAAGAGGAAAACATAAGTAACAAGTTATGTCATGATCAAACATGTAATTTCTAAAATTTTCAAGTTAGTAAGTGTAATTATGAAAAAGTTAACCAAAAATATAGAAGATCCCATAAATTCAAGAAAAATTAGAAAATATTTATTAGGTAATTGTGAGGTCCTAATAAATGTTTAAGATAAAAATGCCCTAAAAGGAGATTCTTGATATAAAACTGATGAAAAGTAAATAACAAGAACAAAAGATTTTAGAGAGAGAGAGAGTAGAGAGAAGTTCTCATTCCAGTGTAATCTCAATGTTTACAGAAGGTCTCTATTTATAGAAGGAAAATGGGCCTTTAGTGTAATTTCCACTTTGGGTCATTTGATGCAATATTCCCTTAATTACATAACTGTACACTCACGGGAATGCATTCCCGTGAGTTGTATAATTTTGTGTGTGGGTCCCACCAAATAGTAAACTACTATGCATGGTACTATGCGCAGGTCCCATGTCATGTAATATTTGGAGACCGGGAGTCAATGGACATCCATATAATCAATATATTCATAACACTCCCCCTTGGATGTCCATTTATGAATGTGCCTCATTAAAAACTTTAACTAGGAAAAACCCAGTGGGATAAAAACCTAGCCAAAGAAAAGAGTACATCATTCATTGATACACTATCCAGTGCTACCTCATTAAAAACCTTTCTAGGAAAACCCAGTGGGACAAAACCTAGATAAGGGAAAAAGAGTACAGCGTGTATCGACTCCCCCTGTTGACAACATCAGTATTACTCCCCTTGATAACATCAGTTGAGATCTTTGAATCTTCGAAGACCAATACCATAGACAAGCTTCTCAAAGATTGCTTTTAGAAGTGACTTGGTAAATAAATCTGCCAAATTTTCACTTGAACTGATTTGTTGGATATCTATTTCATCATTCTGTTGAAGATCACGAGTAAAGAAAAATTTTGGTGAAATATGCTTCGTCCTATCGACCTTGATGTATCCTTCTTTAAGTTGGGCAATACATGCAGTATTATCCTCATATAGAACTGTTGGAACCATTTTACCAGAAGATAAATGACAAGTAGTTCGTATATGATGAATTACTGACCTCAACCACACACATTCTTGACTTGTTTCATGCATTGCTAGGATTTCCGCATGATTAGATGAAGTAGCCGATATAGTCTGTTTCATAGATCTCCATGAAATAGTTGTACCTCCACATGCAAATACATAACCTATTTGTGATTTTCCATCATGTGGATCAGACATAAATCCAGCATCTGAATAACCAATCAGTTCATGTTTAGATACATTTGAATAATATAACCCCATATCCATAGTACCTCTGAGGTAACGAAAAATACGTTTTACACCACTCCAATGCCTCTGTGTTGGTGCAGAACTATATCTTGCTAATAAATTAAGAGCAAACATTATATCAGGTCGTGTGTGATTAGCAAGATACATTAATGCTCCAATAGCACTAAGATATGGTACTCCTGGACCAAGTAATTGTTCTACACCTTTTTTGTTAATTATTTGGGGTTGGAATGGATCTTTTTCTTTTTTCAAAGATCTTACAACCATTGGAGTACAAAATGGATATGACTTATCCATATAAAATCGTTTCAGGACCTTCTTTGTATAAGTTTCTTCATATACAAAGATCTCATCCTTTAGGTACTCAATTTGTAATCCAAGACAAAATTTTGTCCTACCCAAATCTTTCATTTCAAATTCTTTCTTCAAACAATTAATTGCTTTTGAAATCTCTTTATGAGTTCCAATAATGTTGATATCATCAACATAAACAGCAATTATAACAAATTCGTTTCTCGATCTTTTTATAAAAATGCATGGGCATATCGGGTCATTTTTATACCCTTCTTTTAACAAATATTCCTTAAGACAATTATACCACATGCGCCCTGATTGTTTCAAGCCATATAGGGACTTATTTAATTTGATCGAGTATTGTTCTCGTGAATTTGAATTAAATGCTTCTGGCATCTTGAGTCCTTCAGGGACTTTCATATAGATATCATTATCAAGTGACCCATGTAAATAGGCAGTCACAACATCCATTAGATGCAAATCAAGCCCTTCATTTGCTGCTAGGCTAATTAAATAACGAAAAGTAGTTGCATCCACTACTGGTGAATATGTTTCTTTAAAATCAATGCCAGGTCTTTGTGTAAAGCCTTGGGCTACTAGGCGTGCTTTATACCTTGTAATTTCACCCTTTTCATTTCTTTTCCGTACAAAAACTCATTTATATCCAACTGGCTTTACATCTTTAGGTGTATGAACTATGGGTCCAAATACTTTTCGTTTTGCCAATGATTTTAACTCTGCATTAATGGCATCTTTCCATAGGAGCCAATCTTTTCGTTGTTGGCACTCGTTAATGGATTTTGGATCATGATCCTCTTCTTCATTCATCACATCATATGCTATATGATTAGCAAAAATGTCGTCAACGTTGACTTCATTACGGTTCCATTTGATATTATTTGTGACATAATTTATTGAGATCTCATTATTTTCATATATTTCAGGTACCTGGATCTCTTCTGAGACCACAATATTCTCCTCTGGAGATAATCTCTCTTCATGAAGTGACTCATCCAGAGCTACACTTTTTTCTTGATTATCCTCGACTTGGCCATCTATAATCTTAGCTCCTTTTCTTTTTCGAGGATTTTTATCTTTGGAACCAATAGGCCTACCACGCTTCAGGCGTGATTTTGATTCATTTATAATCGGCTGTCCTACCGGGACATCAATTCGAATAGGAGCATTAGCAGCTAGAATATGTGACTTTGTCACTTTCTTTGGGTCAGTGAATGCTTCTGGCATTCGATTAGCTAAATTCTGTAAATGAATTATCTTTTGAACTTCTAGTTCACATTGTTTTGTACGAGGATCAAAACGAGCCAATGATAATTCATTCCAGCTAATCTCTTTATTCAACTGCTTATTTTCTCCCCCTAAGACTGATTCATCAAAATGGCAATCTGCAAATCGTGCAGTAAATAAATCTCCTGTAGATGGTTCTAAATATTTTATAATTGAAGGATATTTATACCCAACATAAATTCTCATTCTTCTTTGAGGACCCATTTTAGTACGTTGTGGAGGTGTTATTGGCACATATACTGCACATCCAAAGGTCCGTAAATGGGAAATATTAGGTTCTTCACCAAAAACCATTTGTAAGGGGGAAACTTTTAAATAACTAGTTGGCCTGATGTGAATTAACATTGCTGCATGCAAAATGGCATGGCCCCAAGCAGAAATTGGTAAATTAGATTTCATAAGTAAAGGTCTTGCAATAAGTTGCAATCGTTTTACCAATTATTCTGCAAGTCCATTTTGCGTATGAACATGTGCTACGAGATGTTCAACATCAATTCCAAGGGACATGCAATATTCATTAAAAGTCTGTGAAGTAAATTCACCAACATTATCAAGACGTATTTTCTTGATAGAATAATCAGGGTAATGTGCTCTTAATCTTATCAATTGAGCAAGCAATCTCGCAAACGCAAGGTTTCAAGAAGACAATAAGCACACATGTGACCATTTAGTTGATGCATCAATTAAAACCATATAATACCTAAATGGTCCGCATGGTGGGTGTATTGGCCCACAAATATCTCCCTGTATCCGTTCTAGAAATGTAAGAGACTCACTTTCTACTTTGTTTGGTGATGGCCGAATAATTAATTTTCCCTTGGAACATGCAGCACATGAGAAATCATGGGATTTTGGTATTTGTTTCTGTTTCAAGTTATGTCCGCATGAATTCTCTATTATACGTCGCATCATAATTGACGGCCTAATCGGTCATGCCAAACATTAAATATGCCTTTATCAGCATGCTTCTGGTTTTCCATAACATTTATTTCAATTGTACTAATACATGAATAGTACAAACCAGAAGATAACATTGGTAATTTCTCCAGAACATATTTTTCACCATATCTAACATTAACAATTTGTAGATATTCTTTATTCTCCTCATTTATAGTCTCAATATGATATCCATTCCGGCGGATATCTTTAAAGCTCAACAAATTTCTATGAGACTTTGAAGAATACAAAGCATCATTAATAACAAATTTCCATACCATTGGGTAATATTATTATTGCTCTTCCAGAGCCTTCAATCAATCTCGTATTACCCACTATGGTATTGATGCTTGTACTACAATTTGTTAGATGTGAAAAATATTTCTTATCTTTAAGAATTGTATGTGTCGTTGCACTATCAATGAGACATATATCTTCATTCTTGTGTGCAATATTTGAAATATCCATGAGCTTGGTAGAGTCTTCGTGCTAATAACGTGATATAAAACTGATGAAAAGTAAATAACAAGAACAAAAGATTTTAGAGAGAGAGAGAGAGTAGAGAGAAGTTCTCATTCCAGTGTAATCTCAATGTTTACAGAAGGCCTCTATTTATAGAAGGAAAATGGGTCTTTAGTGTAATTTCCACTTTGGGTCATTTGAAAAAATATTCCCCTAATTACATAACTGTACACTCACGGGAATGCATTCCCGTGAGTTGTATAATTTTGTGTATGGGTCCTACCAAATAGTAAACTACTATGTATGGTACTATGTGCGGGTCCCATGTCATCTTGTAATATTTGGAGACCGGGAATCAATGGACATCCACATAATCAATATATTCATAACAATTCTTTTTATTTGATTAAAGATTTCTCTTTTGAGACATAAAGTGCAAAGGGTTGTTGCCTCTTCTAAATAACAAGTATACTCCCCAAAATTCAAATTTGTGTTCTGCTTCTTACGAGGTGAAACCACTTACCACCTAGAAAACAACTTGTTGATGCCTCAAAAGGAATTTATTGGCCTAACAAGTTCACTTTTAGTTAAATTTAAGAGATTAAGTAAGTGCATGCTTTTTACATTTATGCTAAGGCCTTAGAAAATTAAGGGAAAATGATAAATCAATATTTTGGGAATTTAGAGTTTATAAAGGGATTTATTTTCAAAAGGTGGAATATACAAGTTTAAAGCTAATTTTTAGAACTTAAAAGCCTATTTCCCCCCAAAAAAAAATGAAAACAGTTAGACGTTAAATTTTGCACTAAACATGTAATAAAGCTCTTTTTTTAGGTGAATGAATTTTTGGGAGTTATATTATTATAAAATGGTTGAAACACATTTTTAAAATTAATTAAGATATTTAATTCCATATATGTTGTTATTTAAATCTTATTAATACAAATATGAAAGGGGATGGTGAATGTTTATGATGGGAGCTACATATAAAGAGGGTATTGTAATACCCCTCGGTATATCAGCATACATGAGAGTATTTACACATAGTTTGGTGGGAAATATAGAAATAGCATTGTTTATTGACATAAAAATTATTGATTATATTACAAAAATACTCACAGTGTACTATACAATATTTAAAAGACCTGAACACTTTCAAGTCAAAGTACAAATAATCAACTATAGCCCTTGCACAGTCCAATCATCCTCATTCATCAGTATCTACCACATTGACCCAAGAGCTGAGTCTATTATGCTATACAAATCACAGGTAGTAACAAGGGCTATGATTCTGAAGGTTCTCAAAGTAATAGTTAACCTCAAGCACAAAGTATAGACAATATATGAAGTCAACCACAAACAGCAAATAGCAAACAGTCCACAATAAAATATAGCTTTTAGAACTCATATTACATGTCGCATGCAATAATATTGGCATATATATATATATATATATATATATATATATATATATATATATATATATATTGCATAACCATAGCGCTAGGAATAATTGACTGTAAACTGCCCAAGTTGTTTTAATGCAACTAGGTGTGTTCTTATGGACTACTTGTCCAATAAGCCCTAGCCACTAGGCAAGATCTCCATGGTCAACTCTTTCACTCAATCAAGCCACGAGTAGTGCTGGTCCTACACAAGACAAGACTTTCACATACATGGTTCAAATAAACATACACAACCATATGAGATTAGAGCTACTACTTGGACGCTTTATCAATTCTTGAATAGGCTCCCAATGTGTTGGTCGTCCTAGGAAAATGTCACATACTATAAGTACATATTCACAAACAGCGAGTTAATACAAAATTTTCTAGTTTTCATGACCAAACTTAGAAAATTCATAACTTGGGTTCTAAACCTCCAATTAATGTGTTCTAAGACTAGTTTTAAAGCTTATGAGGTCTACTATTTTCTAACCAAGTTTCTTTGAGATACAATGTTATTTGCTTGGTTAAAACCATTCTCAAGATAGCAACCCAAATTCTGAAAAACAAAGTTTCACAGTTTTCCTTACCTATCTTTGGAAAATCATAATTAAATCTACATAAACCCAATTGAAGTGGCTCTAGAGAATAAATTATCCTTATTAAGTCTAGTTTCAGGAAAAAATAACTCCCCTAGCCAATAGGTCATACAAGAACCCATAAATGTTCAAACAACCAAATTGTTCGATCCTTGGTTGTTCGATCCAGAATCGTTTGAATTTCAATGCCACAAGTTTAACAATTAATATCTTACAATCCATTGACTCAAATGATACATATTATTTATCAAATTAAATCTTATAATGCCTAATATGATCTTGAGAAGTTTCAGGATCGACAACATTTTTTCAGTAAAAAACATGACACAATCGAGCTGCCTCTAGAGAACAAATTTTGGTAGCACACCAACCTTAACCTTAATCTTTAGGTTTTCAATCATGATCATGGCCTATTCCCACATAATCTTACCCAAAGAATCCATCTCTAACCTCAAAATTAACAAAATCCAATCCCTTGCTACATGAACTAGTATGGCCAAAATGTTAAGGTTTTTTTTTGCCAAAATTTCATTTTCACTACCGATGCTTCCAGAATCGATTTTGCACCCTTATCCCGCAGAATTGTTCATTATAAACTCATTGGAAGTATAAACAATAGCCAATCACATCCTTTTCCTATAGTTCAGGTCTAAACAAAATTAGGGCATAGGAAATGATCAACGAAAACCTTAAGATATTTGGCTAAAATCGAAGCTTACCTTATCGTGACTTCACAGCTCATCTATTTTTTCATTTTGGTTATGGCATCATGCTCTTTAGTGTGAAAGGTGTATTCATTGATGACATAGCTTGAGAAGAAAGCACATGTCTATTCGAACCAAGTGCCAAGAATATTACTTTGGAACTGAATTATTATCAATATTGTACTTATGGTCCACATGCTGCTTCAACCATGCTATGAATTGTTTATTATATTCTTTGGCTTTTAACTATGTACTTTGTTAGGGTTTTCCCTCTTAAGCTCATCCATATGAATACCAACATTGTAAGATCCCGTTTTCATAAACGTTTCTGGAGATGAGAGAGTTGAAAATATTTTACATAAACAAAGAGTAACTGAATAACATTGTATGTAATATATCTAACTGAACGTTTACTAATACAGTCATCCAAGTCTAATACTTCTAACATAAGTATCCAAAAAGATGATGCCTCCACAGGGTCCTCACACCGGCTTCTTACCCTTGTCCTCGATCCTGACCTCCTGGGATCCTGAAGCTATGGCAGGGGCTGAGGTTCAATTCCCATTGAACCTCAGGTAACTGTTAACCTCATGCTTATGTAAACAGTATATGACAGTTATCACAGATATACAACATAAACACAGTTTCAAAACAAATATCCACATGTAAGGCAATAACATAACACAGCCACTGCAATATGTATGTTATCCTAGTCTGCACATAACCAGTGCCACGACGGCCCATCGTGTCCTCAGCGCTGGGAAAACTCAACGGTGTTATCAAGACTATAACCCGTATACAATTCAACATTCATGAGCAAATTTCAAAACAGGGTATCATCATGTGAAAACAACTATCATATATAACCAAACCATAAGCATAAGCGTTAATGTTACAATACGCGTCCGTACCTGAGTATAACGGGTCGTTGGGTACGTTCGTTGGCGGTACGCGTGCACAGTCTATCCTAAAAGGGTGATATTGTCTCAATTACTTCTCAAGCAATATTTCAAAAGACACCTTGGTCATACTTGACATTTTTACCCTTGAAGGATTTATTTTCATTTATTTCCACATAATTTTCGGAAAAAACACTGATGCAGAATTTCGCCTAACTTTGAAAAATCATATCTAATTCCAGAAAAATCGAAAAGAGGATCCGTAAAATTTCCCGGAATCCTTGAGATGTCTACTTTCAAAGAAAAATACTGGAACTTACCCAGAATTCATGGATAATTCCCAGTTTCCAGAATTCAAACTGCTGCCCAGAATTTCGCTCAGAAAATGTAGCTTAACTTCTGGGATTTTTATCTTTTTGCACAGAACTTCAATTGACACACTCTTTATATATTTGGAAAGCCCTAAATGTCTACTTTCATCATGAATTTTCCCATAATTTTAGAACATCATCTTCATCATAAGATACTAGCATTTTTACTACTGACTCCAGAAGTTCCTATTTGCTGAAATTTTGTCAGAGCTTCGCTATTTTGGTCATAATCTTCCAAAAATTTTGCTATAAATTCTTCTTCATCAAATTTTCGAAATAAAGCTATTGGAAACCATAAAAACATGAAAATGAAACTGGAATTGGAAGTTTGATGATCAAAATAACATTTCTAGCATTTCTACTTCATAAACTAAGAACTTAAACTTGAAAGCTAAGAACTCTCTTACCTCTTGAAGACCACTTGCCTTCTATTTCCAGCAGCTCCTCACTCTCTTCCTTCCTCTTTATATTTCAGTCAAGGCTAGAGGATTTTGTGAAGAGAATGAGTTGCTAAGCCTCCTATTTATAGCCAAAGGTCATGGCATTTCTTGTAATTTCTTCTCTTGCAATTAGCCATTGATCTTTGCTTGGAGAGAAAGAAATGATCCAAGCCTTCCACCTCCTCCTCCCCCTTCTTAGCCGTTCCCCCTCCCCCCCTTTCCTTCTAGAAATTTTCTTGCTTTGTCCCCAAGAAAAGCCTCCTTCTTCATTAAGTTAACTTAATAAATTCCAAATCCTAATTTAGTTAGGTGTAAGTTGGTGTTTAAATTAAAAATCCAATTTCACTTTTGGAATCCTAATTTTATGATTAGATTTATGGTGATTTTTAATTCCCAAAATGTTTAAGTATGAATTTTAAAAGTAACCGAAAATATCTTTGGGAATAGCCAAGTTGAAGCTCATAATTCCCTGATTCTAAATATGTATTTATTTTGGACATTTAACTTCAATATCACAAGTTATGATTTAATTTCTATAGGTTTTCTCCTAATTTCTTCTAATTAAGCAATTACTTGCTCCCTAAGACAGTCAACTTGCTCCCCAAGTTGTCTTAATCTTCTCCTACACACTTCTTTAATTGACTTATTATTTTTCTTCCATTTCCCCTTGAAAAATTTCGTCCCCCCTCCCTTAATTTTAATTATGCAATTATGTCTTAATTGTTCTCACATGCTCAAGAAGACAATTCCCTCATTGGTCCATTTAGACTTTAGGATTTAGGGTTAATATCATTGTATAATTTATTTATTCTTACTTAGAGAAATTTTGTCTCATGAAGTTAAATTAGGAATAAATGAGTTAAATCCTAATTTAATCCCTAAAATATTGTTTTTTATATCAACAAGCTAAATTAATTTTTATACTCCTAAATTCTAAGAAAAAATTTCCTATAAACAAAAATAAATACAATACAAAAAATTTGAGACCCCATATTCACCTATTTAAAATAGGTATTATTGATGGAAATATAATATTTATGATAATTATTTTTTATTTTTATTATTTTTTTTTCGGGTATTACAAACATACTCGTCAATCTATTTGGAGTTGTGAAGTGCATATAGGTCTACTTGTTCCCACTATTAGTTTGAGAAAACGATAACTTTCCTTCCAAAAAAACCCTTGTCTAAATATTCTTCCTTCACGTTGAGACACAAAAAGGCCAATATCACATACATCTTTCAAGTAACCAATATATAATTTAGCTACCTCTTCACAAGTATACGATTCATTTCACCGTCTTAAATCCTTTCATCTTTATGCTACCTTAAATTTTGTTTGCATCAATTGCATTATGCAAGCATCTAAATAACTCAAGCTAGTGGTCTGCATGCTACCTTCTTTGGACTCTTCCCATTAGCTAACAATTCATATTCTTTTCTTAATAAAATACAATTGTTGGGGAAAACATGCATCTTTTCATAACTCAAGCTAGTAGTGCGCATCGCTTGTTTTACATCATAAGTCTTAGTCAGCATATCGTTTCCCAAAGGTAGCATTCTTATCAAAAGCCCAAGCAATTCTGTGAAGCCTAAGTCACTCAACCCATATTTTGCTTTCAAATTGTACAAACTCAACACTGTAGATGATAATGTCAACTTAATATAATTCTCATACAAAGGTTTCTCTACATATTTCTCTTCATCATCTCAAACTTTTCTGGTCATTCACTGAATTCTGGTCCAATTGCATTAGCCATATGTTGAAGATGATCTGCCTCAAATGTTTACTTGTGTCAAAATTAGGTGATTTATACCTTTCCAAATTTGGCCGACTAGTAATGTCGCCCCTATCCTTCTCCCCATGTCTTATCCAACAAGTATAAGTATGATCAATTCTATACATCACTAAATGCAACTCACAATTGTTTGGATTAACACTCTTCACAACACCACAATTGCTGTAAGGACAAATAATCAAACCACAATCATCAGCATTATTATTAATCGCAAAACTTATGGAATCCCCTACCCTATCCCAATACTCATTCAATGATTGACAGACTTCCATTCTTTATTCGCACTTTCCATCTATACCATATACAAAAAACAATCTTTACATACGCATTACCCTAATCAACATTAACAAATAACAAGTTGAGTAACAACTATCACTTAAAATTAGTGGCAAAACCCGAAGCACATACAAAATCACTCAAAAACAATGTTTATATATTCTTTACCCAAATCAATACTAACAAATAATAACTTTAGTAACAACAAACACTTAAAATCAATGGCAAAACCTCATACACATACAAAATCACTCAAAAAAACAATCTTTTCATACTCTTTACCCAAATCAATATGAAAAAAATGAGATTAAAACCTCTAGTATGAGAGATTGATCTGAAGAGCTTAAAGGTCCTACCCACAAACCTTAAAAGAAGAAATTATGAACCCACTCCATAAACCTATGAACCCATAAACACGATGGCAGATGAAGGTGAGTTGTGAAGGAGAATGGCGGAGGAAAAAGGAGTAAACCTATGAACCCATAAACACGATGGCAAATGAAGATGAGTTGTGAAGGAGAATGGCGGAGGAAAAAGGAGTAAAACTACCAACACAAAGACGTAGGAGAGCGAAATGGTGGTGGAGGAGCCGGAATGGAGTCGTCGAAGGTGTTAGAAGTGAGCTCTTTGTAGCTTGTAATTTCAAGTGTCAAACAAAAATGAGTCTGGGAGAGGATTTTAAAAGAATATACTTAACGATTGTTATTAAACAACCATCTAATATATATTACCTATATTTGATGGTTTTTCATAAACAACCATCAAATAATAAATATCATTTTTTTTCCAAAAAAATCAAACTTATTTATAATAGTTAGAGTATAAAACCATTCAATATTTTCTCATATATTTAACTATTATTTTAAAAAAAAAAAAGCATTATGCACGCTGCATATTTCTCTTTTTCATCAAAACTATTAGGCAAATTTTTAAAAATAATAATAAAAAAAATTGTCAAAATGGGGTACTGCTCAAATATATTGTCAAACTAGGGCAATTTGTGGTGCCACGTCAAACGGCACCACACGTGGGCCATTGTACAGGTGGCGTTGCCACGTGGAACGCCACCTAAGTGGCACCACAGGTGGCAGTGCCACCTGTTTTTTTTTTAAAAAAAATTAATTCATTTTTTTTTTGAATTAGTTGCCGCAGGCAGCTTTTGCTACGCCCCTTGTCAGTTTTTTTTTATTTTTTTAAAAATTAAATTGTATATAATATATTATATTATATTATATTATATAATTAAATATATTATTAGTAATAATATTATATATATTATATTATTAATTATATATTAATATTTTATTTTATTTTATATAATATATATTATATTATTATTAGTATATTAATTATATATTGATATATTATTTCATATATTATACATTATCATATATATATATATATATATATATATATATATATATATATAATAACTATATATTAATATTATTTTATATAATATAAATTATATTTTATATATATATATATATATATATATATATATATATATATCACATACAGTACCGCAGGAAAAAAACAACCTAGATTAAAGACAACAATATAATATATTATTATAATATATTTGCTTCTGTTCAGTAAGATCACCAATCGGTCCAGAGAACTCTCTGTTCGTCCAATATTTTCTTCTGATGCAGTCAAGCTGGTCATTGGTCCCACGTGGCAGCGCCACCTGTACAGTGGCGCCATCTGACGTGGCGCCACAAATTACCCTAGTTTGGCAATGTCTTTGAACAGTACCTCATTTTGACAAATTTATTATTATTATTATTATTATTAAAAATTTGCCAAACTATTAAGTATGGAGCATCAGATATAATTAAAACTGTAGTAGTCACGGGTTTACCTACCAAACTCTGCGTAATCCTTCAAATATCTACGAGTTTTCTTGCTTTGGTCTTTTCCTTTTGTATTGGCCGACAAAAAATATTTGCTAGTCTTTCCAACATTCCTAAAAGGACCACTTTAATTGCTGTATTCCATCTTTGTTATGTTTAGCACTTGAAGCAAAGGGTAGGGCTGAGCCACTTTCCATTTTTGTTAACTTAGCAGTTAGCACCCAATTATAGGATTGCTTGACTTTTGCGATGCTCCCGAAAGGAATCACACATCAGCTACAGTAGATGTCCAGGGCTAAATTACATCCGCGAGATCCAAACACATCGAAGTCATTTAACTCCATTGGAGTGGTGGCAAAAATAAAGTCATAAAGTAAAAAATAATCCCTTGAAAAACAAATGGCAGAAGATTTTATATATATATATATATATGATGAAAAGACAAATGTTTATTAGAATATTTATGTTTTAAAGTTGATAATTGCATTATATTTATTGCAATCGGAATTTTTAAACTGGCTTTTGAATTTATTTTACATTTGTTTCTTTGTATTTTAAAAGGGGTTTTAAAGGAAAACCATTTATAATTTTTTTTAAAAAAAAAAACACTTTTTAGACTAGCTATGGCAGTAGCCGTCTTAAAAGTGAACAAATTTTTGTTAAGAAAAATGTTATTTTTAACAAATTTTTTTTAAAAAAATGTTCTTTTTAGGGGTGGTCCCCCAAAATTTAAAAAATAAAAATAAAAAAGAGGAGTTAATTTTTTTTTTTTTGGTCAAATATGCATCTATTAATAACTTCCAAAAGAGTAACGATTACAAAGGAGACAAACAACCAGAGAAACAAACACTAAACCAGAAGCAGGTACAAACAATACAACACGAACATAAGCCAACTACAACAAGAAAACAAAGCAAAAGGAGAAAACAACAGGGAAAGCAAAAGGAGAAAACAACAGGGAAAGCAAAAAGGGAAACACACAAACTAGTCACCCTCCAAAAAAGAGTTGGAATGTGAAGGATTATCAACACCATCATTGGCCTTCTGAGCTTCTAGAGTTAAAAGAGATAACAAAACAAGTGTTGGCCGCACAACTCACCTAATAAGGCACACCCTTTTATAAGCATTAATTGCAAGGAGATCCATAACATGATTGCCCCCTAAAAAAAAAAGGAGAAGTTAATAATGAAAAGAAAGAAAGGCAAAACAAAATCAGACAATGTACAACCATTTCAAAGGTAGTGATGAATTCGAGGCCAAGCTCCATCAGCACCATTAACTATTTGCAACCGCTCAAAATGGGGTTATGAAAATTATACCACATGAATTTTTCTATGCATTAAGAAACATTTATTGTTTTTAGTAGTTTGATATTAATAATATTTTTAAAATCATATTGATCATGAAATAATTTATTAGATATTATTTTTATATCACATCAATGTTTATAGGAAAAATCTTTCTGAGGGTCTAAATAAGCAAAATATTATTAAAAAATATTTAAAAAAGTCACATATTAAAAAAGACTCTAAGACATTTTTTGATATTATTTCAATAAACATTAACAACTATATTAGTACAACATTAACAACTAAACCAGTACACATTAACAACTACTCCTTCTTGTTCTTATTATAAGGCACTTGCAAGTTTATAAGGTGCAGTTAATTTATTTTTCTATGTTTACCCATATTTAATAAAAATAGTGGAAGAAAGTATTATATTTGAGTTCTCACAGTCATAATCAACCATTCATAATACAAATCACAGATTTTAAATCATCTTTGTTGTGTTTAGCTTCATTAAATAAGAAATTTCTTCCTTGCCAATTGCAGCAAAGGGTAGGGCAGAGCTATATTCTTTTTGTTAGGTTAGCATCCAATTATAGGATTACGAAAGGAATCACACGACAGCTCCAGTAAAGATTATATCCACTAAATCCAACACATAGAAGTCATTAAACTAGGGGTGGACCCAAGGGAGCCAGGGGTGGTCCCCCAAAATTTTTAAAAAAATATATATATTAAAAAAGAGGTAGTTAATAATGAAAGGAAAGGAAGGCACAACAGAATCAGACAATATACCGCCGTTCCAAAAGGAGCGATCAATTCGAGGCTAAGCTCCACCATCACCATTAACTATTTATAACCGCTCAAAATGTGGTTATGAAAAGGGAAAATTATAATAAACAACCTAAGAAAAATAATATATATATTAAGATAGATCATAAAAATAGTAATTATTTTAAAGGACCATAAATTAAAACATTAATATTTATTTTAAGAAAAAGAATAGTAAATCTTTAGCCTCATCTACTTCTAATGCTAAATTGCCAAATATTGATAATGGTTCTTCAAAGTTTCCTATAATTAAAAATAAAGAGGTAGTTAAAGAAATTGATTTTACTTCATTAGAAAGAGATCTTGCACTACAACATTCAATATGGAAATATTCTATAAATTAATAAGATAAAATTTGTCATACTTACCTTAAACTTAATCCATTTCATTACAAGCTTCAAAAAAAAAAAAAATTCTGGGCTAGAAAACAATCGATGTCATTTTTGCTCTGGTTTCATTTTTGCCCTCTATTATTAAAATTCCTGGTCCATCACTGCATTTAACCCCATTGGAGTGGTGGTAAAGATAAAGTCATCGAGTAAAAAATAATCCCTTGAAAAACAAATGGCGGAAGATTCAATATATATATATATATATATATATATATATATATATGTATATATGTATGTATGTATGTATGTATGTATGTAGGCTTATGATGTATCTTGTGATTGGATATAAACTTTTGTCTAGTGAAAATAAAACTACTTCGTTTATATCATTGAAAAAAAAACACAAAATAAAATGAAAAAAAAAATTCTTTCTCTACTTCCTAGTGAACTTTAAAAGTTGCAAAATAACTTCCTAGGATCACATAAAAATCGGAACATAAACTACTATCATAATTCCAAGATCAATAATTTATTAATTTAATTGAAAACTAAATAAATGAATAATATTTAAAATATAATTTACTTATAATAAATTTAAATTAATAATTACATAATTTAAAAAATATATTAGCTTAGTTAATTAGTAATTCTTAATAGTTTTTCTCTTGTATTACAAAATCGGTAATTTAAATTTAAAAATTATATTTAAAATATTATTCATTTATTTAGTTTTTAATTAAATTAATAAATTATTGATCTTAAAATTGTGACAACAGTTTATATGCTGATTTTTATGTGATCTTGGAAAGTTATTCTGCGACTTTTTGGGTCCACTCGAAAGTAGAGGGGAAGAATTATACTGATTCAATCAATTTATTTATTTATTTTTTTTTTTTGGTGAATCGCAATAGGGAATAATAATAATTCAATCAATATCTTTTATTTGCTCAATTTTATTTTTTGGGAAGAATTATACCGATTCAACCATTTATAGTAAAAAAAAAAAGAAAAAAGTTTCGCTTTTTAGAATACCTATGGCAATGGCCGTCTTAAAAGTGAACAAATTTTTGTTAAGAAAAATGTTCTTTTTTAAACCGGTTAAAAAATAGTTTTCTAGATGGCATATATCCACCAATTTAAAATGGAAGCACTCATTTTGTTGCTTGTTTGATTGCATTAACATTTGTTGTGTATTTATTTTTCATAGACAAAATAATATTAATATTTTTTAATTTTAGTTTCCATATTTATAAATATAATATAGTTTATGTTATTAAAATTAAATTATGTACAAACCTTTCAAAATCAGTTTAGAAGAGATTAACGTTAGAAAAAAAACAAAAAACCATTTTACTAGTTCCTATACTTTTTTCTCAATTTTTAATTCGGTACCTATACTTTTTATCTCTAAAATAAATCCTTGAACTTTGTTTAACTTTATCGAGTTAGAATCATTTGAGGACAAACGCTTCTAACAGAGCCAAGTCATTAAGAGACAATTTGAGTGATTTTTATATCTCATTTTTCCCAATACACAACAGTTATTTAAAACTTTGTCAGTAAGAAGTAATATGTCATACGTCCGCCAGGGTGTCAACATAATTTCGCATCAATGTTTATAGGAAAAATCCTTGTTGAGGGTTTAAATAAGTAAAATATTATTAAAAAATATTTAAAAAAAGTCACATATTAAAAACGACTTTAAAACTTTTTCTAGTATTATTTCAATAAACGTTAACAACTATATCATAGCAACATTAACAACTAAATCAGTACAAATTAATAATTACTTCTTTTTGTTCTTATTATAAGGCACTTGTAAGTTTATAAAGTATAATTAATTTATTTTTCTATGTTTACTCATATTTAATAAAGATAGTAGAAGAAAGTACTATATTTGAATCCTTAGAATCATAATCAACCATTCTTAATACAAATCACAGATTTTAAATCATCTTTGTTATGTTTAGCTTCATTAGATAAGAAATTTCTTCCTTGCCACTTGAAGCAAAGGGTAGGGCAGAGCTATATTCTTTTTGTTAGGTTAGCATCCAATTATAGGATTACGAAAGGAATCACACATCAGCTCCAGTAAAGATTATATCCACTAAATCCAACACATAGAAGTCATTAAACTAGGGGTGGACCCAAGGGAGCTAGGGGTGGCCCCCAAAATTTAAAAAAAAAATTAAAAAAGAGGTAGTTAATAATAAAGGAAAGAAAGGCATAACAAAATCAGACAATGTACCGCCGTTCCAAAAGGAGCGATCAATTCGAGGCCAAGCTCCACTAGCACCATTAACTATTTATAATCGCTCAAAATGGGGTTATGAAAAGGGAAAATTATAATAAAGAAGTTAAGAAAAATAATATATATTAAGAAGGACCATAAAAATGACAATTATTTTAAAGGACCATAAATTAAAACATTAAAATAGAAAAACTAAATTGTCCTTAACTAGATGTCATATATTCTCTCTAATTAAATCAAAATCTAGAGTGATTGAATAAAAAAAAACAAACTCATAAACCTACCAAGCACAATCAAAAAAAGGATGGGATGAAGGAAAAAATTCTAAATTGTTAGAAAGAAAATTCAAGAGGATCAAGGAGTGAAGTTTGATGAATACATCTAGTTAAATGACAAAGTGGTGGAGGAAACATGGGTATAAATCTAGAACATGAATGCTGACACTTTGGTTGCCTCATCGCAAGCGTATCCTTCCCATATATTTGTGCCTAATAAGAAACTTCACAATAAATATGGCTTTGAAGAGTGGAAGGAAGTGTGAGGATAGAAAAAAAATATAAATTCGGTGACTTAGCATATTCTGATTTAATTTCTATTGGTCATTATCCATCAATTACTCTAAATCCTAATTTAACTAGAGAGACTATATGAAATCTAGCTAAAGGCAATTTAGTCTTTCTATTTTAAAGTTTAAATTTCTGGTCCTTCAAAATAATTACCATTTTTATGGTTCTTCTTAATAAATATTATTTTTCATAGGTCCTTTATTATAATTTTCCCTTATAAAAAGTATACCACATGAATTTTTCTATGCATTAGTAGTTTGATATTAATAATATTTTTGAAATCATATTGATCATGAAATAATTCATACTTCTTGTACGCGATTATTATGGGAAAAGTGTTACCATTAATACTTATTTTAAGAAAAAGAATAGTGAGTCTTTACTCATCTACTCCTAATGTTAAATTGTCAAACACTGGTAATAGTTCTTCAAAGTTTCCTATAATTGAAAATAAAGAGACAGTTAAAGAAGTTGATTTTACTTCATTAGAAAGAGATCTTGCACTGCTTCTTTCAATATGGAAATATTCTATAAATTAACAAGATAAAATTTGTTGTACTTATCTTAAACTTAGTCCATTTCATTGCAAGCTTCAAAAATATCATTTTTTTGTGGGCTAGAAAACAATCAATGTCAATTTTGCTCTTACTGGTTTCATTTTTGCCCTGTTGGATCTGGCTATCATCCAAGAGGGGGGTGAATTGGGTGTTTGATAAAATTTTAGTAACTTTTAAAACTTTTCGCAACTTATAAATCAACAGTTAGATATTCAAATATAAGCATGTACTGGAAATGCAAAAGATGAGGGAAGAGAGTATGCAAACTGTGATTTATCCTAGTTCGGTCTAATCCTTGACCTACGTTCAGTCCCCAAGCTTCACTTGAGATTTTCAATCCATTATTTGCTTTGAGCTTGATTACACGCTCTGTACTTGAAGTAATTCTCTCACTAGGATTCACTCCCCCTTACAAACTGTAATTAATACACTTCCTTGATTACACACTCTGTACTCGAAGTAATCTTCTCCCTAGGATTCACTCCCCTTACAAGTTGTAACCACAACAAAGTGTTTCCCACTCAAGATCACCCAATCTTGAGTAACTCTCAAATAAACTGATTTATAATAAATCTTCTCTCTCAGAAGTGAATGAATAAACACTGAAGCACATTACACATAATCTCACTCTCTAAGCTAAATTATATGAACATTGAGATATCCAGAGAGTAGATGAAGCATATGTTAGAATATTGGCATTTTCACTGTGTAAGCTCAAGTCCCTGTTCTTCGTCACAGTACCTCCGAGTGTCTTCGTTTCTGGAGTACTTATAGTTGAAGAAGAGCATTTGATCATTTGAACATCTCTTCAAAAATATGACTGTTGGATATGCACTGAGAATATTTCTGTTAAAAATCTACTTGAGAATGTAGTCGTTGGAAATCCACTGTTAAGCATCCCTGTTTTCAGCTTTTGGTTCCAGTGATGGCTGTCAATCCTTTGATCTGGAATATAAACAATTAGAAATATTGATCAGAATTTGACTGTTGGAGCTCTACTGAAATTTTTGACATTGGAAGTCCACTGAAGGTATGATTCTTGGAGCGTCTCTGTTTTCTGATTCCAACTCTTTGATTACAGTACTGTTTGTTGCTTTCTTAATTCTGTAGTATATTCAATTTGAGGATAATGTTAATCCTCCTTTATCAGAGTGGGCAGCAGAGGGAAGTTCAGATTTGTTTATACCAAGTTCACATATTCCCCGACAAGAGCGTTGACATCCCATACTGAAAATTCACTTTACAGATCAGCAAAACAGATTCTCTTGATCTCAGCTTCAATCTTCAATTGATCAACTGAACTTCACTAAATAAACTGGTTAATCATGAACAAGAATGATAATGAATGAGAATAATAAATATTCAAATGATTAACATTGATTAAACTAAAGTTTTGTCACTTTCCAGAAAGGTTACTGCAGTGAGGAATTAATGACTGGAGTAGTTCAGTTTGACATATCGGCTGAGTGCCTCTGTAAATAGTCTTACTGGAGTCATCTAAGAGCAACTGGAGTAATATTTCATATCATAACATTTTTGACTGGAGTAATCACTAAGAAACTGGAGTAACCAGACTTCATTTTGTTTCTGTGTCGAGTTGACTGGAGTAGCTTTATGATAACTGGAGTAGCTAAGCTCTTAAAGTGTTTCTGTCTCTAACATGATTGGAGTAATAGCCTTGTTACTGGAGTAATTAAGGTTCATTTTGTTTCTGTCCTCGAGCTTACTGGAGTAGGTACTTAGTTACTGGAGTAATTAAAGTTCATTTGCTCTCTGTCTGCGATATTACTGGAGTAACATCATGGCTACTGGAGTAATTCAGGTTCATGTCATTTTTGTCTGTGATGTTACTGGAGTAACTCTAGTGTAAAAGTTCCAAGATGACTGGAGTAACCAAAAACGTTACTGGAGTAAGGTGACTGACTAACGGGTTTGATTCTGAGGTGGCTGAAAAACATCGACTTACTGGAGTAAGTAAGTGACTACTAGAGTAAGCCTTACTAGAGTAGTCATTTCATTACTGGAGTAATGTGCAAACAGAGGCGAACAAACCACATATTACTGGAGTAATGAGATTTGACTGGAGTAATCATCAACTCTTCATTTGTTTGAAAATCAGTTCCAGAATTCTGAATAGTTATTGAATTTCCAAAAAATCATATCTCTCTCATTTGACCTTTTTTTTTCCTTTGATCTTGATATTTTTGGAAAGGTGTGTGAGTCTAGTTTCATATGTCACTGATTTCAGCGCATTTCGATGTATAGTTTGTAAGATATCCTCAAATTACTGAACCTTGGTCAGCTGCAGGACATTAACAGGTGGGTCTACTTCACAAATTCATAGCTCTCTCATATGATCTTTTTTGGACCTGAATTTTTGACAAGATGACACCTTGGATGTCTACTTTCATCCAAAATTGGTTTCACCTCAATACGATCTTTGGTTTGGGAGATATCATCGAATTACTGAACGTCGCCCAAGTGAAACACTGAATAGAGTTGCTAGAACACTAGTATTACTGGAGTAACGCGATCCTTACTGTAGTAATTTCGCACCAGAAGCTTTCTGTCTGATCCGTTACTGCAGTAGGTTAATGATTACTGCAGTAATCATTTGACAGAAACGAAATCAACTGCTGAAACTCGAATATTACTACAATAGCTAAGTGACTACTAGAGTAATAAGCGACTGAACCACATATGTAACTGGAGTAAAGCATGGTAACTAGAGTAACAGCACAAAATACATATATATGACTGGAGTAATATGTGTATTACTTGAGTAAGTCAGTCATTAATCATCCAGAAGCTTCAACTTGATCATTTTAACTCCGAATTGATCCATTCCAACTTTCACTTGATTGTGGAAACTTCAAGAATCAATCTTAGAACTTGTATAATGATTTTCTCAGGCTATTCATCAAGTTCTTCTTTCTTTCTTCTCTTTTCTTGATTATTTTCCATAAATCAATTCTTCATTTCTTCTCTTTTCTTCTTCTTTCTCCATATGAATAAATCTACATTAAATATAGCAATTAGACAATGTATATTGTATAAAATTTTTGCACTTGCTAATGGCACCTATATAAGACATCATCAAAACTAATCATAACCAACATGCCCTCTATCATTAAAATTCTTGGGTTCGCTACTGCATTTAACCCTATCGGAGTAGTGGTAAAGATAAAGTCATCAAGTAAAAAATAATCCCTTGAAAAACAAATGGCGGATGATTTAATATGTGTGTGTGTGTGGGCTTATGATATATCATGTGACTGGATATAAACTTTTGTCTAGTGAAAATAAAACTACTTCGTTTATATCATTGAAAAAAAATACAAAATAAAATGAAAACAAATTCTTCCTCTGCCTCTTAGTAAACTTTAAAAGTTGCAAAATAACTTCTCAAAATCACATAAAAATCAGAATATAAACTACTATTACAATTCAAGGATCGATAATTTATTAATTTAATTGAAAACTAAATAAATTAATAATATTTAAAATATAATTTACTAATAATAAATTTAAATTAATAATTTCATAATTTAAAAAATATTAGTTTAGTTAATTAGTAATTATTAATAGTTTTTCTCTTGTATCACAAAATCATTAATTTAAATTTAAAAATTATATTTTAAATATTATTCATTTATTTAGTTTTCAATTAAATTAATAAATTACTGATCTTGGAATTGTGACAACAGTTTATATTCCGATTTTTATGTGATATTGGAACGTTATTATGTGACTTTTTGGATCCACTCAAAGGTAGAGGGAAGAAATATACTGATTCAATCATTTTTTTTTTATGAATCGCAACAGGGAATAATAATGATTCAATCAATATCTTTTATTTGCTCGATTTTATTTTGTGGGAAGAATTATACCGATTCAATTGGTATTTTTTGTGTGAATCGTAAGAGAGAATCGCAACAAGGAATAATAATAATGATTCAATTAATATCTTTTATTCAATCAATATTTATTTTGTGGGATTCAATCAAAACGATGTAGTTTTACTTTGATTAGATAGAAGCTTACCTCCTATCACTGGATATAATATATATATATATATATATATATATATATATATATATATATGATGAAGAGACAAATGTTTATTAGAATGTTTATGTTTTAAAGTTAATAACTGCATTGTATTTATTGCAATCAGAATTTCTAAACTGGCTTTTGAATTTATTTTACATACATTTGTTTCTGTGTATTTTAAAAGGGGTTTTAAGGGAAAACCATTTATAGTAAAAAAAAAAAAAAAAGTTTCGCTTTTTTAGAATACCTATGGCAATGGCCGTCTTAAAAGTGAACAAATTTTTGTTAAGAAAAATGTTCTTTTTAAAACCGGTTAAATAATAGTTTGGGTTAAGGTGTAAAAATACACATATGTTTTTCCTCTAAAAGCGTCCAGCACCATATGTTTTTTTTAGGTGAAAAAATACACACGCCGTTAGGTTTTAGGAGCAAAAATACCACTTCCGTTAGTTGACCGTTAACTGACCGTTAGTTTACCGTTAACCATGATGAAATTACCTTTTTGCCCTTAATTTAAAATAATTAAAAAGAAAAGGGTTAAGGGCAAAAGAGTAATTTCACTATGATTAACGGTCAACTAACGGAAGTGGTATTTTTGCTCCTAAAACCTAACGGCGTGTGTATTTTTGCACCTAAAAAAAACATATGGTGCTGGGCGCTCCTAGAGGAAAAACATATGTGTATTTTTGCACTTTAACCCTAATAGTTTTCTAGATGGCATATATCCAATTTAAAATGGAAGCACTCATTTTGTTGCTTGTTTGATTGCATTAACATTCGTTGTGTATTTATTTTTCATAGACAAAATAATATTAATATATTTTTAATTTTAGTTTCCATATTTATAAATATAAAATAGTTTATGTCATTAAAATTAAATTAATTATAAACCATTCAAAATCAGTTTAGAAGAGATTAATGTTGGGGGGGGGGGGGAACCATTTTATAAGTTCCTATACATTTTCTCAATTTTTAATTTGGTACCTATACTTTTTATCTCTAAAATAAATCCTTTTTTTTTAATACAATCTAAAATAAATCCTTTAACTTTGTTTAACTTTGTCGAGTTAGAATCATTTGAGGACAAACGCTGCTGACTGAGCCATGTCACTAAGAGGCAATTTGAGTGATTTTTATATCTCATTTTTCCCAATACACAACAGTTATTTAAAACTTTGTCAGTAAGAAGTAATATTTCATACGTCTGCCAGAGTGTCAACATAATTTTGCATCAATGTTTATAGGAAAAATCCCTTTGAGGGTCCAAATAATCAAAATATTATTAAAAAAGATTTAAAAAATTACATGTTAAAAAAAACGTTAAGGCCTTTTCTGATATTATCTCAATAAATGTTAACAACTATATTAATACAACATTAACGATTAAATCAGTACACGTTAATAACTACTCCTTCTTGTGTTTATTATAAGGCACGTGTAAGTTTTCAAGGTACTATTAATTTTTTTTTATGTTTGCCCATATTTAATAAGAACAGTGGGAAAGAGTACTGTATTTGAGTATTCACAGTCATAATCAACTATTCATCATACAAATCACAGATTTTAAATCATCTTTGTTATGTTTAGCTTCATTAGATAAGAAATTTCTTCCTTGCCACTTGAAGCAAAGGGGAAATTGACCAAAATAAGAATTTTTTAAAAAATATTTAAAAAAGACATTGTTCAAAACATTTTCTAGAATAAGGCAATTGGTGGTGTCACCTGACACGACGCCACAAGTGGCGTCGCATGGGGTGACACCACTGACAAAGTGGGTCAAAGCATAAAACGCCACTTGACTGACATCACAATATATGACGCCACTCAAGTGATTTTATTAAAAAAATATAATAATATATAATATATAATAATAATAATAATTAATAATTAATAATAATATATATAATATAATTTACTAAAAATAATTTAATTTTTTAACGTAATTTAATTTATTTTTACTCATTTGCCCATTTCATATTATAAAAAAAAAAAAAAAAGGTTTTTATGGTTATAAAAAACAGTATTCTATAGCAGCAATAATAATCCTTCCAACTGTCCTCTTGTTCTATTCATACCTAATTATAGAGGAGATGTCAGGAAATTTACCAATTTAAATAGAGAACAGGAGCATGACCCTATATCAGAGAGCAGGGGCATGACCTGCTCTCCATTGAGGGGGGAGTCTTGAACTGTGTTAACTGGAAGAGGCAAGGAGAAGAGAGGATTGGGGGAAAGAAATGGAAAAGAGTGACAACTTAAAAGTGAAGGATTGTTTTTGGGGAGTAAGTAATAATAAATTAAATTACGTAAAAAATTAAATTATTTTCATTAAATTTTATTATATATATTTTATTAATTTTTATTATTATTAGATATTATTATTGATTATTTTATGTATGTATATATAAAACCACTTGAGTACTGTGACACCACTCAAGTGGTTTAATTATTAACGCCACTTGAGTGGTGTCGCATATTGTAACGCCACTCAAGTGGCGTTTTATGCTTTGACGCCATTTTGTTAGTGGCGTTACCCCATGTGGCGTCGTGTCAAGTGACGTCATCAACTGCCTCATTCCGAAAAATATTTTGAACAATCCCCTATTTAGGTTTTTTTTTTATTTTTCTTATTTTGGTCAATTTCCCAAAACCAAAGGGTAGGGCTGAGTTATATTCTTTTTGTTAGCTTAGCCTCCAATTATTGGATTGCTTGACTTTTGGGATGCTCAAGAAAGGAATCACACATCAGCTCCAGTAAATGTCCAGGGCTAAATTACATCCACGAGATCCAAACACATAGAAGTCATTTTAACTAGGGGTGTACCCAAGGAGGCTAGGGGTGGTCCCCCAAAATTTAAAAGAAAAAAATAAAAAGGAGGTAGTTAATAATGAAAAGAAAGAAAGACATAATAAAATCAGAAAATCAGGGGTCAAGTTTCTCTCATCATCATTTACTTGTTATCCTTCATAATCTCTAAATCATATCCGTACAATCAGTTTTAAAATGTGCAATACTTATCTCTCTCATTCTCAATCAATGGCCTAAATGAACCAATGAAGAATAATAAAATACAAAGATAATAAGAAGATCTCATTTCCAAAATCAGATAATGTACCACCATTCCAAAAGTAGCGATCAATTCGAGGCCAAGCTCCTCAAAATAGAAAGTGATGTGTTTACCTACCAAACTCTGCCTAATCCTTCAAATGTCTACCAGTTTTCTTGCTTTGGTCTTTTCCTTTTGTATTGGCCAACAAAAAAATATTTGCTAGTCTTTCCAACATTCCTAAAAGGACCACTTTAATTGCTGTGGTACTTCCATCTTTGTTATGTTTAGCACTTGAAGCAAAGTGTAGGGCTGAGCCACTTTCCATTTTTATTTTTGTTAACTTAGCAGTTAGCACCCAATTATAGGATTGCTTGACTTTTGCGATGATCCAGAAAGAAGGAATCACTCATCAGCTACAGTAGATGTCCAGGGCTAAATTACATCCAGGAGATCTAGCTAACACATCGAAGTTATTTAACTCCATTGGAGTGGTGGCAAGAATAAAGTCACCAAGTAAAAAATAAGGATTTTGGTTTTCTCATGTTACATGAGGAAAAAAAAAAATCTACACACACATGAAATAGTGAGACCTACATATACATATATATAATATATGTATTTGTGGGTCCCACCATTTCATGTATGTATAACATGAGAAAATAATTTTCCTACAACATGAGAAAATGTTTTCCCAAAAAATAATTCATTGGAAAAAAATGGCTGAAGATTTATGATGAAGAGACAAATATTTATTAGAATATATATATTTATGTTGTAAAGTTGATAATTGCATTATATTTATTGCAATCGGAATTTCTAAACTGGCTTTTGAATTTATTTACTTTTGTTTCTTTGTATTTTAAAAGGGGTTTTAAGTGAAAACCATTTATAATATTAAAAAAAAAGTTTCATTTTAGACTACGCATGGCAATGGCCGTCTTAAAAGTGAACAAATTATTGTTAAGAAAAATGTTCTTTTTTAAACAGGTTAAAATTGTTAAGAAAAATGTTCTTTTTTAAACAGGTTAAAAGATAGTTTTCTAGATGGCATATATCCAATTTAAAAGAGTTTTAGAATCTTATTTATAACGTTACAAGGTCTGGTCTAAAAAGCTCATTTTAATTAGTCTTCACGTCTTTTTTTTAAAAAACAAGTTTCCTACCAATCAAACATGGAAGCACTCATTTTGTTGCTTGTTTGATTGCATAACATTTGTTGTGTATTTATTTTTCTAAGACCAAATGATATTAATATTTTTATTTTATTTTAGTTTCCATATTTATAAATATAAATATGTGATATCAATGTTACGTAAGATGATATTTCTATTATCCTTAAACGTTTACCTATGCACCTAAGAGGATGTTGGTGGAGCTGATATTTGATGACTTGGTAATTTTGGATTAATTTGAACAATTCCAAAACAAAACCACGAATGTTAATGTTTATTATAAAAAATAAACGAAGGATTGACGTGGAGTAAATCAATGATATATACCTAAGACTTCTTTTGGGTTGGTTTAGAACACAGTTGTGCATTATTTTATCAAAACAAAAAAGAACACAATTGTGAATTGTGATTCGCGAGCCTCGGCGTGGCTTTATTTTTCGTGATGTTTATTTTTGTCCTTTCCTATTTGGTGATGTTTATTTTTGTCCTTTCCTATTTGGCTTGTTCACAGCGGAATGTGATATTAATGTTGAGTAAGGTGAGATATCTATTATCTTTAGGCGTTTACCTAGGCACCTAAGAGCTAGAATACCTCTCTAATACTTCAACCAAATCCAGGATCGAATACCCTCTCTTTGGTGAGAATGTCCAACCCATTTACTAGTTGAGCCCAAGAACGAGATGTTGTTTTATTTATTTAAAAACTAAGGTGAAGAGGATAAATTAATCAATATTTTAAAATCTCAATTTGATTCATTCCACATTTAAATCTTTTATAAAATTTAAGAGATATTTAGGAGTTTTAGAATTTTAGTTGGAATTTAAATGATTTTTTTTTAAACCCAATAACACTATATAAAGATATAATAAATTAATGAATAATAAAGATTAAGCTATATCAACTCATGAGAAAAGTGAGACCCCAACACCAGTTGAAGTTGAAAAGTGCTTTATTTTTCTTGGGACCTTAATAAAGATTAAGCCATATCAACTCGTGAGAAAACTGAGGCCTCAACACTTGTTGGGGTTGAAAATTGCTTTATTTTCATTGGGCCCCTATAGCTAAACCCAAGACACTTCATTTATGGCAAAGAAGAAACATGTAGGAAAAGAAAAAGGGAGAATTACACTAAGGTCCCAAGGACCAAAAATATTTACAAAGAGGTCCCGCATCAGATTCCCTTTACACATAGGTCCCAAAAAGGTCCTTGGGACTTAAGTGTAATTAAATCAAAGTGTAAAATGACCAATATGCCCAAAGTTTGAAACGCCCAGCACCTCTGTTCTCCTTCTTCGTTCTCTCCTCTCTCTCTCCTCCCTCCCTTCTTCTTTGCAACATAAATGCCCCTACAAGAACCATACTTTGAAGAATCACTTCTCAACCCATGAAGAAGTAACGCCCAGCACCTCCGAAAAAATGAGATGAAAAAATGGGTGGCGAAAAAACGATCGGGAAATATCATAAGTATTGGAAATTTGAAGTATTCGCACAACATTATTCCACAACTCAAAACAAGAAAGAAAACAGATAGTTTGTGAATCCCCAATAATATGGAAGAACATATAAAATTTGAGAAATGAAAAAATTCATGGTTTTGAAAATTTGCTATAGATATATGTTTTTTCAGTTGTAAATAGGGCATTTGTTGTTGAAAATAGCCTCTGGACTTGATAAATGAAAATAATCCTGGTTTTACAGCTTTACTCGAGTACAAAGATGAATTGCCACACCTTTACTCGAGTACAATAAATCAGTACTCGAGTACAGATATATTTACAATAAGAAATATCATATTTACAAGTGAAAATGCCATATTTAACAACAAAATTTATCACAACAGGAAAAACCTTATTAACAACACGAAAAGCTATACTAACAACTCAAAATGTTATTTTTAACAACAAAAGTTTGTAACACGGACACATTTTGAAACTTGTGTTTTTTGATGGTCCTCAAGATGACATAGGGGTTGAAGAACAAGAAAAGCCAAATTAACAAGTGAAAATGTCATTTTAACAACAACAATTTTTACAACAGAAAAAACCGTATTAACAACTCCAAATGCTATTTTTAACATTTGGAGTTGTAAATGATGGCATGTTTAGTTGTAACCATAGCACAATCACCATATGTACTCAAGTAAGAATATGGCATACTCGAGTAACCACCAACTGGGATGTTTACAAGTCAACATGCCAGAATTTACAACTCATAATGCCATATTTACAAGTGAACATGCTAGAATTTACATGTCAAAAGGTCATCATCTACAAGGACAAAAGCGATCGTTGACAACTCCACATGCCATATTTACAAGTCAAAATGCCAAAAGTTACAACTCATAATGTCATATTGACAACTCAACGTTATCGTTGTAAATATGGCATTTTAGGTTGTAAATATGACATTTTACGTTGTAAATATGGAGTCTCAAGTTGTAAATGTGGGGTCTGGATTTAGCACAACATTTGTTAGAGTTGTGGAAGTTTTAGAAGTTTTACACTTAATGCCAAAATTTGCATGTAAACATGCCAACATTTACAACTCATAATGCCATATTTACAAGGGAACATGTCAGAATTTACAACTCCAAATGCCATCATTTACAAGTCAAATTGTGATCATTTACAACTCCACATGTCATATTTACAAGTAAACATGTCATAATTACAACTAAAAATGTTATATTTACTTCTAAAACTTCCACAACTCTAACAAATGTTGTGCTAAATCCAGACCCCACATTTACAACTTAAGACTCCATATTTACAACGTAAAATGCCATATTTACAACAATAACGTTGAGTTGTCAATATGGCATTATGAGTTGTAACTTTTGGCATTTTGACTTGTAAATATGGCATGTGGAGTTGTCAACGATCGCTTTTGTCCTTGTAGATGATGACATTTTGACATGTAAATTGTGGCATGTTCACTTGTAAATATGGCATTATAAGTTGTAAATTTTGGCATGTTGACTTGTAAACATCCCAGTTGGTGGTTACTCGAGTATGCCATATTCTTACTCGAGTATATATGGTGATTGTGCTGTGGTTACTACTAAACATGCCATCATTTACAACTCCAAATGTTAAAAATAACATTTGGAGTTGTTAATACGGCTTTTCCTGTTGTTAATACGGCTTTTTCTGTTGTAAAAATTGTTGTTGTTAAAATGGCATTTTCACTTGTTAATTTGGCTTTTCTTGTTCTTCAACCCCTATGTCATCTTGAGGGCCATCAAAAAACACAAGTTTCAAAATGTGTCAGTGTTACAAACTTTTGTTGTTAAAAATAGCATTTCGAGTTGTTAGATAGCTTTTCGTATTGTTAATAAGGTTTTTCCTGTCGTGATAAATTTTGTTGTTAAATATGGCATTTTCACTTGTAAATATGACATTTCTTGTTGTAAATATATCTGTAATCAAGTAAAAGTGTGGCAATTCATCTTTGTACTCGAGTAAACCTGTAAAACCAGGATTTTTTTCATTTCTCAAGTCCAGAGGTTATTTTCAACAACAAATGCCCTATTTACAACTGAAAAAGCATATATCTACAACAAATTTTCAAAACCAGGAATTTTTTCATTTCTCAAATTTTATATGTTCTTCCATATTATTGGGGATTCACAAACTATCTGTTTTCTTTCTTGTTTTGAGTTGTGGAATAATGTTGTGTGAACGCTTCAAATTTCCAATACTTGTGATATTTCCCGATCGTTTTTTCGCCACCCATTTTTTCATCTCGTTTTTTCGGAGGTGTTGGACGTTGCTTCTTCATGGGTTGAGAAGTGATTCTTCGAAGTATGGTTCTTGTAGGGGCATTTATGTTGCGAAGAAGAAGGGGGGAGGAGAGAGAGAGAGGAGAGAGAGAGACGAGAACGAAGAAGGAGAACGGAGGTGCTGGGCGTTTCAAACTTTGGGCATATTGGTCATTTTACACTTTAATTTAATTACACTTAAGTCCCAGGGACCTTTTTGGGACCTATGTGAAAAAAGGAATCTGGTGCGGGACCTCTTTGTAAATATTTTTGGTCCTTGGGACCTTAGTGTAATTCTCCCAAAGAAAAATGTATGTGTTATCACCGCAAAACAAAGCAAAATATTAACCTTATATAAGGCATTAACTAACAAATCACACAAATCAATAAAAACAGTTAAAGTCAATAAAGTTGTACTATAATTTAAGTAATTTTTAATATTACCCTTACTATTTACATTAAACTCTAATATGATATTATTATTACTTTCACCTACTACCCCTATTAATTATGAGCATATATGGAAAAATGAATATAAAAATTAGTTGAAATGAAAAATGATTTAAAAGAGCATGAATGACATTGAATACTACATAGTTTAATATTAATTATATATATTGCCATAATTGAACATAAAAATTTAAATTTAAAAAAAGAAAATAAATTATTATATAATCATTATTGTATGTATATGTGTGTGTGTGTGTGTGTATATCGGTTGTGTATATCTGAGAAAGATCTAGAACATCTGTACAATATTCTTCTCTCTCTATACGTGTACGTTCAGCAATGCATTGTAACAAATCTTGTATGAATTCTGTAATGAATCCTTTCTATAAATAGAATGCAGAGGCCAGAGGCAATTCCACTTTCCTTTCTCTGTGCCCTGAATTCTTTCTGAACATACAGAAAGTAAAAGGAAGAGAAAGGTATAGCAGTAGCCACCACAGAGAGACGGAGAATCTTCAAAATCATTCACACCCTTCCTCACCCAACTCACGTACTTTCCAGGGCCTTCTTCTCATCCTATGACCCTTTCTTATTCCAGTGCCTATATTTGGGCCTCCTTCTGCTATTGGTCCTTAGCCCACTTCATTTTTCATTGTTACAATACCCCACAAATACAATAAATTGGACCTTGTCCTCAAGGTCTAACTGAGGATATTGGGTTTGTTTGGGATATCGGTAGGTAATTGGACTTATGGAAAAGTCAGATTATAAAACGTGATTTATGTTTAGATGGATGATTGCATAAGTAGCTTATGGAAAGAGTCTGATTGAGTAAAACTTGTTTGGAATAACTTATTAGATAATTGTAAGAAAAAATTAAAATCAAAATTACCAAAAATATGAAAAATATGAAATTACAAAATTTGATAATACTAAAATACATAATTTGATTAAATAAAAATATTACATAAGTAACTAGAAAATTATCATAAGATCTATAAGCCATAAGCTAGGAATTGGAGCTTTTAAAATAAGCTTAAATTCAACCATAAGCTCTTTTACCAATTTTTTTCACCCAAATAAAAATTTTGAGAAAAAACTCCTAAGCACTTATGATAAAGCTCCATAAACTCCTCATATAAGCTCTCCCAAACTTGCTCTACAATGGTGTTAGAGTAAAAGTGATAATATGTGTATCTCTAAAGTTAATTGTTGTCGATTTGTTCTCTCATTGGGATTTTAATATGGAAGTTCAATAAGTGTTGTTATTGTTGTGTAAATGTTTATTCTAGAGTCGTTATACTTTGTGTAAGGCTTGTTAGGCTAAGTAAAATTATTTGGCTTAGCCTTTGCACTGATAACGACTCGGATTTTGTGTATGTGACAGAAGCTTAATTGTAAATACTGAAATTTCAACTGTAAATTATCTGAAAACGTATCTTCAGATCCTTAGTTTTGAATCATGGAAGCTTAGCTATTCACAATTATGTTTATGGTATTTACAATTGAACTGCTGTTTCTTACAATTGAGCTTCCAGTTGTTTAAAATTGATTTGTTTCTTATCTAATAGGGGCATTTTGGTCCACAATTTTCTTCTCTCAAATTTTTTTCTTTTTTTATAAGGGAGAAAACATTTGTTATTAATTGTAATTTCTTGAACGGTATTTGAGTGGCACTATTTTCCAACTAAGCCACTTCCATCAAGGTATCACATGGCACTATCATTTTGTTTCCAGAGAGAGAAGAGTGTCCACTAACCATTCTCTCTACTTACTTTTCACTTAATATCTCAATCATTAGATCATGTTTTAATGGTTAATATTTAATGTTATGTATTAAATAGTATTATAATATTAAATACAATAAAATTATAAAACTATAATATTGTTACATAATATTAAATATCACACATTAAAACATGATGCAATGGTTGAAAGATTAGGTAGAAAGGGAAGTTAGTGGAAATAACATTTTCCTCGAATGGCTAACTTGTCCTTAACATAAGACATATTTAGAAAATTGATTTTGGTTCTAACTATAAGACATATTTTTTATATTTATAAATATTTTTATATTTACCTTTATTAATGCTTCACTTAACAAAAATCAATTATGAGAGAGCGCAGGAATTAAGGAAGATTATTATGACATTTTAAAAAATACATATCATATTAACAAACTTAACTAATTTAATCTAATTAAATAAATATGTTTTATATTAAAGAATTAATTTTCATCATTTAACTAAAACAAATTGTACCGTTTAGTTGTCAATGTTATCCCCATCAGGCATCTTGATTTGCTAGTAATAAAAAGCAAACCATGAGATGGCAACCGATTGATGTGATAAGTCATGATTTGGCATAAACAAAACTAGCCGTGTGATTTTACGTTTTATATGCAAAATAATTGGGAAATCATGCTGCATGTACCTATCCTTTCCTTTCATTCTTAATTTGGTGCCTATTTGTTTCTTTCTCTTAATTAAATTCTATAATTTTGTTCAATTAGCCCCATTAGCCCGTGTCATTTTGCTCTGTTAATTCCATTAGCCCCAATATAGGATGGTGCTAATAGAGTAAGGTTAAAGGATTTGATTATTGAAGATGATTTTAAATGTCACTTACTATCCCAACATACTCAAGAGATCAGAACAAATTAAAAACACATCTATCAGGAAGGGTCTCTTTATTCATTGAAAAGAGAGAAAACGGCAATGCACAACCCTTCTCATAAATTTGGATCTGCTGAAAAACTTCACCTCCTTTAGAGAAGGGGGGGGGGGGGGGGGGGAGTAGATTTCAACTATGCTTATCTCCCTCTATTTCACCCTCTAAATCAAGAAATACTTTTGGGGATCCAAATTTAACCACTATACAATGTTTCATCAAGATTTTAGAGAGGTGGGCATTGCCATGTTAATTCTGCTACCACCAGCAGAATCCTTCCATTGCTGAGTCACTGTTTTAATCTGAGTATAAAAGTTAACCCCAGCCTTACCTGTAGTTCATACAAAACACAAACTCAATGAGCAATCTGTAACTAATAAAACTGTTAGGGGAAAAGAACAGAGAGAGCTTTGGAGGTAAACTATTTACCATAGAAATTGAGATCTCCTGCAAATGATGCCTTGTTGCCAGTAAATGAGAAAAAAGGCAATGGAACTGGAATGGGAACATTGATGCCCACCTGGTTTCAACACAGGACAAAGTCATGATCCACAAGAATATCAGTGTTATATTTTCCTTTACGACAAAACTTTCAGATCTATCTTGTTCACCATTGGGTTGGTCGCTTAAAACATGACAACTAGATGATGCTTAGACTCCATAATGTCTGAGGTTACAAAAAAAAACCAAACCCGTGACCTCCCACTTATGGGAAAGCTTTTATGCCACTAGACTACAAGGCTATTGGCATGATTGGGTCTTTCTAAAAGCTCTTTCAAGGTATTTTTGTTAGAGATCTTAATATACTTGTAAGAAAAGCTCAAGTCCTCTCCTTTCTATTGAAGGGCAAAACAATCCACCCAAAAATAAAATAGATTTCTTGGTCGATAAATACTTCAAAATTTCATATACTGGTTCTAATCCCTCACTACTATTATATTTTCCTTATAAGCCATTTTTTGTGTCATCCGGTGGAGGTCTACCATTTTTATTAGGTTTATTTAGTCCAAATCCACAAAATTTAACAAATCCACGTCCTAAATATACTCATTGCCACTTAATCTTTCCAAAATCTCTGTCAATTGAAAAGAACCAAATATATAACAGAATTGCTATATTTCAAGAACTAGTCCATCAAGTAATCAATATTTAAGAAGAAAAGGTATACTCCTCTAGTCTTTAATATGAGACCTAATTAACTATTTTAGTAGATTAAGAATGTTAGTTAATATGCGTTTTTCCTAAAACACCCTAATCATCTTCTTTGATTCTCTTGCTCCCTCTCCTACTTGAGTATTGTTGAGGGAATATCAATAGGGTTAATGTAGAAAGAAAAAAAAAAGGATTAGAATGTCAAATAGATATTACATTTAAGACTAACATCAACTCTCTAATTAGGTTTCTACATTAAGGACCAAAGAGAGAATAATTTATAGATCTCAGGAACAAATTATTAGTTTAGTTGATGAAATCCCATGCTTTATAAGCATAATCAGGAATTACATCTATAGTGATTTTACCTGTCCAGCTTCAATCTCGGTCTGAAACTTCCTTGCTGCAACACCGGATGTAGTAAATATAGAAGCACCATTTCCATACCTGTTAGAAAAGGCACCAGTTAGAAATGAATATTTGTTCAACGGCAGATGAACAAAAAAAGAATTTTTTTAACATACTTGTTTCTGTTAACAATGTTTATGGCCTCCTCCAAACTGTCGGCCTGAAAAGGGGGGCAAAAAAAAAGAAAATTATTGTATCAGCACATTTCTATATAAAAAGCAGGGGAAAAAGATTAAAACAACACCAAGTAATACAAGAGAAGGAAATAAATAAATGGAAAAAAATTACTTCAAACAGAAAGGACTTTAAAGAGAGGACATATCATAAACACACCTCCATGAAAAGAAGAACTGGGCCAAAAATTTCCTCCTGCAAAGTCATTACACCGAGACAGCCAGGTTCAAACTACATATAAATTTGAAGTATCTTCATTTTTAGAAAGTTTAGGCTTTAAAGGAGAAACCTTGTAGCACTCCATGCTTGCACTGACATCTGATAAGATGGTTGGGCCAATAAAATTGCCAGATTCATAGCCTGGTACCTACATGCCACGTATGAGTAAAATGGTGAGCTAACTTCATTTGTTTTAGTGAAAAAGAAGGGAATCGTCAAACTAATAATCTAGAGTCTACTGAAAAGACCATGCAATAACTCATCTATAGCTTTTCTGAAATATCTCTGCATTAACGTATACTTCAACGTGTTGTTTTACACTTCATCTTAGAGAGCTTCATGTTATTACATCTCAGACTGGTGAAAGTTGAGGTGTGAAAACAAGCAGCAAGGATAAAAAGCCAACATAAAATTTCTCCTTTATATGTACCGCCAAACAAATTAATTAAACACTATTATCAAGGGACTTTTAATAGGTTGCCAATTAAAGGATGAAATTCTATTTCCTTTTACTTGCATTTATGGGAATGAGAAGAATGAGTCTCCTTGGTCGCTCGCCGGCTTTTAATTACAAGATAAATGGTTGATAGAGTTACAAGTTTTCATCCCCAAAAATTTCTGTTTTTCTAAATCCACACTTGAAACAGGTGAATGGACTCGTGATTAAGTCAATATGCAGTTAAAACTAATCAATCTTTGAAAATGATTACTACCAGTCTAGATCTCTATACTGGTCAACATATTTTTGTAATGTATTTGAAGATTAAGATTTTCCATAAAATTTGTATTGTTCCTCTAGTATTTTACTTCTTATTATTTGTTTTCTAGTAGAGCTCAGCAGATGAAGGGAAGAGCCATGTTGATAAAGATTGCTTCAGTCAGAGTATTTGCTTAAATTAATATTTCGGTCACCTGATTGTCCAAATAAATGACAAAGATTGATGGTGTTATGCTGATCATACATGCAGCCTAAGTAAATTTGTAATAAACACAAGATACAAGTAGTCAAGGATTTAGAAGCTACCACTAAATTTCTTCCATCAAGCAGCAGTCTGGCCCCACTTTCAGCACCAGATTGAATTAATTTGTGTATGCGCTCCTTTGCCTGTGCAGGCAGTAATAACAGCAAACAAAAAGCTATAACTATACAAATGATCATGTGGAAAAGAGATGCATTCGAAAACCATACAAGTAATGCTTACAAAAGTACTCTGACAATTTGCAATTAAGATGTTTAGTCCCCCCCCCCCCACCCCCAAAAAAAAAATAAAAAATAAAAAAGCCAATTATCGAGGGGTTTAGTTCAAATTTAAATCTAATAACTTGAGCGGGTACATGTAAAACCTCACACAAACCTGTTTACTGATGACTGGACCAAGGTCTGCATCTGGATCAGTTCCAACACTCGTTTTGAGTGCACCAGCACGTTCCACTAATATAGATTCCCTGGAAAGATATTATGAAGGTAAAAATTATACCCAAATTGCAGGGACCTCAATAAATACCAAAGACGGCCAGGTAGCTAATAGCCATAGGAGCTAGAGTTGGAACACACTTTCCCCAGACATCATCACAATAAGTTCAAATACTTGGACCAGATTGTCCTCTGACCAATCCACTCATGGTTACAGAAAGGCACGGAAATAATCAGTTGCTGCCTTCAGAAATGTGAAATCGTGATTTATGTCAAGATAAATGAATAAAAATTATACAACCAAGCAGAGGCCAAATACTTGCTTTAAAACTTGTGAGCAAGATCGCTGAAGAAGTTATAATCAAGAAAAGAAATTTAAGAGAATAGGAAGCAAGATACCATGGTTTTGATCCTCCAACAAAAACAACTGTGCTGAGAGCCATGCACCTTTGTCCTGCAGCACCAAAACCAGCAGCAACTAAAGCGTTCACAGTAGCATCAACGTTTGCATCAGGCATGACAATGGCATGATTTTTTGCTCCCATATTAGACTGAAAACAAGAGTTCATTAAGTTTCCAACCCAAGTAGATTTATTACATGGCATGCTTAAGAATTAATAATCTAAGGAAAAAGAAACTCCAGCGATGAACTGCACTTACTTGAACACGTTTTCCTTTAGCACACGCTCTTGAATATATATGCATTCCAGCCTTAATATAGAAAAAGATAATTAAATAAGCATATAATGAACACAAGAATTCTCATGAAAGGAGAACTTAAACAGGTTTTATGCTTGGATTAGTGAATAACAATTTAAATGGTCAAAAAGAAGTGAAAATTTCCAAACTTCAGAATCCTTTATTAGCCGTTCCTTGCTTTTTCATCCATCCAAAGAAGAGAACTTATGACATTTTCAAAGAGTCCCAATTTTTCCCCTTGATCAAAATGGAACATTAGTTGAGCGTCATATAAAGAGGCATAAAAAAAAGAACTGGATTGGAATAATAAATTCATGAGACCACTTACGACATTGGAACCAACAAAAGATACAGCTTTGATGTCATCATCGTCACAAATAGCATTTACAATATCCTGGAACCAATTGGAAAGATAACAAAATCATCCCATCAAAAAAACAGAGTAAAATGAGTGGCATTCAAACATAACAGTAACTAGTTGTTGCCTATGGAATAATAATTTTAGAATTTGTTCATAGAGTTTTCATTCAAATTCCCAGGTTTGAAACAATAACACATCCAACTTCTCGTTTAAACCTTTAACTAGTTGCCAATGGGATAAAAGTTTTAGAATTTGTCAATAGATTTTTCCATCAATTACCCAAGGTGTGAAACAATTCACCCAACTTCCCGTTAAAATTTACAGCATCGTCATGGTGACATCAAAATAATTCAAGTGAGCCTGTGAGTACTTTTATTGAAATGTATCACAAGAAACAAGTCAAGAACAGACGTTTAATGGATCAATGACAGCATACATGGGTTCCATGAACAATATTTAAGACGCCTTCAGGCAGACCAGCCTCCAAGGCTAATTCTGCAAGCATTACAGCAGCACCTAAAAAAGTACCAAAGTCATGATAGAGGCATATAGCTTCCAATTAAAGCGAACCATTATCAGTTTGTCACAAGAAAGCAAATATGATAAATGATAGATGAATGCATGCTTGTTGTGATTACGACCAGTAGTGTGCCAGATATCAACAGTCACTATTTCAGGATATAGGAAAAATATTCCGTTTTTATATGAATAATTAAGGCCACACCTATAATTGATACTTGAAAGGGAGGGGTGGGGGGGAACTAATATGGACTTCTCAGACAAACAGGAACATGAGAATCTCCCTCCAAACAAATTCATCACATATATGTTCAGTAATCAAATGTAAAAAGATGATCCATGGAAGGTAAGGAAAATAGCCACTGTCAAAGCAAACAAATTTGTCCCTTAGGTACGCCAGCTTTATTTTTCTTACTTGAGTTATGTTAGGAAAACATGCACACACAGTTATTAAATAAGTATTGAGCATAACATGTAAAGAGAGAGTAGCTTTTACTATATATTATTTAATTTTATTATTTAATAGATCCATATAATGTATTGCAAGCCAGACTATTTATAAGCTATAAACAATGTGGCTTATTTCTTGGACTCTGCAACTGCAATGCACCAGAAAACATGTCTAGTTTGAATTGAAAAAGATTATATTCGATCAAGACAATTGATAGCATTCCATGCCCCTAGCAATGAAATTTTTCTTAATAAAGTTGACAGCCCAGAAAATTATACCATCAGCTTATTTCCAAAACTCATTAATTTTTTTCAAAGAAAAGCCATGAGAATGAACAGCTTTAAATTGATGGAAAGGTCATCATAAGTGAACTTTCAATCTATTATCAATGATGTGATGAGTTAATTTAAGGTAAAAACAGACAACCAACCAAAGTATAAAAATCACCTGGATCTTTTTCTGATGGCTTAAGAATGAAGGTGTTCCCACAAGTAACTGCCACTGGGAACATCTGCAATTAGATAATTTGAGTTTGAAATTTGTTACCGAGTAGATTTAATGAACAGAATTACAACTTTTGAGTGAAATGCAATATAACTTACGTTAAATTCCTTTAATGACTAACAATGATATGGATATGATATTCATTAAGCTATTCTGGAAGGTAGCTATGTTTTGGCCATCTACACATCTGCCACATTATGCATGCTAACAGGGATGACATGCCTAAGCATGAAAGAAATAGGATGTACCCAAAACTCAAGGTAAACATTAACTAAGAGCCTACCACCATGCCAATAAGTAGATTTCAGCTTACCCACAAGGGAATCATTGCAGGAAAGTTAAAAGGACATATCCCAGCACAAACACCAAGTGGTTCTCTGACGCTGTAAGTATCAATTCCATGTGATACATTACAAACATACTCTCCCATTTGTAAAGTTGCCATCCCACAAGCATGTTCCACCACCTCTATAAGACAATTAAAGTTTTGAGAGAAATTCATAACCAAAGTATGAGCTCAATCATTTTCTCAATACATTAACTTCTACAGAAACAAATAGACAGGCTAACCTAACTCACCTCTACAAAACAATTAATGTTTTGAGAGAAATTCGTAACCAAAGTATGAGCTCAATCATTTTCTCAATACATTTACTTCTACAGAAATAAATAGACAGGCTAACCTAACCCACGGAATACATCTCCTTGTGCATCCTTCAATGTCTTTCCTTGTTCAGTGGTAACATTCAGAGCGAGTTTATCCTAAAACAGTTGCAAAGTATTGATCAGTGATATAATCTCATCAAAGGAAAAACTCTTACAGGTATGGATGGCAGAGTAGCTGTTTGGGAGATAGCAACAAAATATCTTATTATGCTGACCATGTCTCTGCGTATAAGCTCCTGGAATTTCAGCATAACACGTTGGCGAGTTGTGACAGGGGTATTACGCCATGATGGAAATGCTCTTTTAGCAGCAGATACTGCAGCTTTAAACTCTTCATCTGTAGTCAAAGGAAGTTGAGACACAACTTCTTGTGTTGCCTATTATCAAAGTTAACATTATCAGAAATTTTCCCTCCTCAAATCAACAAAGAAAACTATAAGCTCAATATATCCCCACACTAAAAAAATGAAAAAGACACTTACAGGGTTTATCACATCGATGAATGTAGATGACTTTGAGTCAATAAAACTGCCCCCAATAAGATTTGGAACCCTCTGATGCAATACCATTAAAAAAACGATGAAATTTAAAAGTAGAAGCATTCATCTTCATTCTACCACAATTTCATGTATATAAAATCCAAGTCAGCCATACGGAGTTCTATTCTGGAACTTCTTATGACAAAATGAAATCACTTGTGGGCCCAACAGAAAATAATATTATATTTTCACTATGATAAAGAAAAAACAAGGCAAAATAATCAACTAGAATTCTATACATCGTGTTACTCGTTTAGATATTGCTAACCAGTCCTCAGATTATAACAGAATGGAAGTTGGGTACAAATAAAAGGGGAAAAAGGATTTCCCGCAGATTCATTCTTAATAGTAGCTCATCAGAAAATCTTAGAACTCAGCAACCACGCTCCATTGTATTTTCCAAGTACAAGCACCAAGAAAGCTTAAATATACTCATGAAGTCATGGATTTGGTTTTGGTCCTTTGCAAGGGGCTCCTTTGCAATTTTACAGTGTAAATTTGCCATATTATAAAAAAAAAAAAAAAAAAAAAAAAAAAGGTGACATTAAAAAAAAAAAATCAGTGTAAATTTTGCAAAACAGCCTTTCCTTTGCAAGGACCAAAACCAAATCCGTAAGTTATTATCAGTTACCACAAGACGAGACAGATAAACGCACCGTTTATTTTACTTTTCTAAATGAAGTCAACCTGGAAAGTTCATTTTCTAGTAAGCCAAATAAATCTGGGACTTACCGGTGGATTACCCTTCCTCGAAGTTGCCTCAGCAGCCGTAGAGAATTGGTAACTTCCCAGAGCGAAGATCCGGGGCTTCATGAAGTTCAAATTCGTCACTGCAGCAAGCAAAATCATAAAAATACACGCAGAGAATCAAAATTTACAAGATCCTTATCCGGTTCCTTGTTCCAGTGATTCATCAATTATTTCAGCATTGAAAGCATCAACAAGTGAGTCACACTAACCTCGACGAATAGCAAGCTGCAGCATCTTGGTTCACTCCTGAAACTCCCTTAAGCTAAAATTGAAGAATGAAGATTTAAAAATGGAATCATGTCATCTCTTTTTTCTTTATATATGAAAGAGAGGGTACAATACTCCAATTTTTAATCATATCATGGATTCTCACGAATCGCATTAATTAAGTTCCATTATTATATGCACAAAAGATTTAATTTACGTTTTAATAAAAACCAAGAATATTTAAAATTATTATTGTAGTGAATCATAGCAGCTAAAAGTCATGCTAGTGATATAATGTCTATATATTTTTACCAAGTATATTATAGGAGTTTTTGTCTCAACTTCTATAAAATTTAAGTTTTGAAAGGTTTGTAAATAAATATTAAAACTATTTTTTTAATATTAATAAATTAAATTAAATTATTTTAAAATATTTATTTTATCATTTTTTTAAAACTATTTTATCTAAGTTATAAATTATATATAATCTAATAAAACACTCCATATAATATATATCAGTAACTTATTTAATTTTTTTTTAAAAAAAGTCAACTCTTTCTCTTTCTTTGTCTCAAGAGAAAGATTGAGTGAGTAATACCTTTGTTGTTTGACAAAAAAAGAAAAAGGTAATACCCTTGTTGGCATGTAAACAAAATCTCTTGATAAGATGATGACCTAGAAAGTGGATAAGAATGCAGTTTTGCTATATCTTTATTTTGATATAATTAAGACAAGATGGCTCATATCATTATCAAGATCAAGGTCTGCACCTATCACAATATCAACAAGTAGAGCCGTTAAAACGGGCCAGGCTTATCGGACTGGCCCGTTTAAGCCCTGACCTTGTAAGAGTTGAGTTTGAAAAATAGACGAGATATTTGAAATTAGTCCTAGAGGGCCGGCCCTGACGAGCTTCAGGCTTAAACAGCCCTGGAGGGCCTCGGGCCAACCCTGCAGACCCCTTTTACTGTAGTTTTTTTTCCTTTTTAAATATTTATTAATTTATATATTTTTTGTATTTGTTATAGAGTTATTTATCCATTTAACTACAAATATATAATAACTATAGTCTAATTTTATGATTTGATTTATTATTTGTTGCAAATAAAGATTATGGATGTGTTCATGATGCGGGAGAAGAATTTCATGATATTCTTACTCATGAACTAGAGGTTACCATTCAAAGTGAAGAACAACCAAATGTCGTTAAAATCGATGATAGTGATAAACATGACGACAATAATAGTCATCATACTAATGTCGCTTAGTAATATGTTTTTTTTGTTTTATGTAAGTTATTTGTGAACATAGTTTGCTTTTGATTATGAATTAGTGATTGTGCTTATTTATTGGATAATTCATGTTGTAATTTACTAATTATATTTTTTAAAAAAAAAGTGGAGGAAAAATAGTTAAAATTTGGAATAGTAATTTTCAGGCCCTGCGGGCCAGCCCTGGCCCTGGTGCTCTCGGGTCAGGCTATGAAAAACAAATGATTTTCTTATTCCTGGCTCTGGAGGGCTGGCCCTGTTAGGCCCTGGCCCTTCACGGGCCGGCCTTGGAGGGTCGGGCCAGCCCTGATTGACAGCTCTAATCACGAGTGGGATCATTTATACTAGTAGTAGTAATTTACAATTCAATATTTTTCTTTAATTTTTAATTTCGTATATATTTTATTTTAACTTGCACAGATCTTGTACTATGCATGAGTAAAAGTGTCAAATGTATTTATATATTAAAAATTTCATATCCTGCAACAATCCTAACTACAAATTAAATACATGGTTCATTATATTAACATATAAAAAAAAAAACAATTAATTATATAAAAAATCAAATAGAGAAGCTGAATTAACCTGGTCTAGCTTGCTACGTATAAAATAAGTTATTTACTCAAAAACTCCTAAAAAAACAGACTAAAAATCGAAAAATAAGAAATTACATGCTTAAGAAAGCTGATAGTAATATAGATACAGTATGGAGATAAGAAAAATTCCAAGGTTATTAAGGTTATTAAAATCGGACCGGTCATTAAATCGGTCGAAGTACTATGTTAAGGATCAATGGTTTAGACCAGAGGTAAACTGGTAACTAAATATATATGAATATTATATTATAAAATTAATTAGGTCCACAATTTTTTTTAAAGAATAAAAAAATGCACAACTTTTCAAAAAATGAAAAGAGGCTGACAAGCTAAGTCTAAAGTCTATTCCCTGCTTTTCATTAAAGAGCACTTCACATTCATCAGTTTCTCTTTCAGGGAAATTTGCCAAAATAATATTTATTTTTAAAAAAATTGTCAAATCGGAGTACTGTGCAAATTATTTGTCAAAATAGGGCAATTAGTGGTGTCACGTTAGATGGCGCCAATATATGAGACGCCACTTTCTAAAGTGGCGCCCCATACACACACACACACACACACACACACACACACACACACACACACATATATATATAATATTATTATATTATGACTCATAATTGGTTACCAGATAGAGAAGTTTTATCCAAGTTTTGGCAACCACTTGCAACATACAGTACCCAAGGAAATAGCAACCCAGATTGAAGACGACGATGACGTACAGATGAACTTTAGCATCTTGATGATCCATAATGCATTCTCCAAAAGGCATTAAGCCTTTCTCTGCATGCATGAAAGATTGAAGACGATGATGACGTACCAAAAGCTAGCTAACCAGCATTTGGTTTGAGAGCAAAAAAACATAAAAACAACAGGATTGTCGAGGAAGATGATGTTGAATGCAGCAATGATGGAGATGAGCAAAATGAAGGAACAGGAAGCCAGCATGTTACTGCAGGGCTTGTAACATGAAAGAGGCGTAAAACCAGTAGAATCAGGTGACGCCACTGATAATTAAAACCAGTAAAATCATTTCATATGCATCATTGATTCTCGGTATGTGTAACATCCCAAATTTTGGACTTTTGGAATTAAGAATTAATTGTGGAAAATTTAGCCTTAAGTAATGTTAAAGATTAAAGATTTGGAATTAAGGCATACTTTCCCAAAATTAAGGAATTATTGGGAAATAAACTTTGGCCCAACTATATTAGAAATAATATTTTATGGCTAAAACAAATTAATTAAGAGAAAGAATCAAAGACAACAAACAAAACAAGTGAAAATTTCATGGCCCCTAATTTGACCCAACACGTAGCATCATTTAAGGCGCATAATAATTCATCCAAAACACAATCCACACATCATCCAATATCTATTTCATTCAACCTGCCAAAACAAAAGAATCATATGGGCTTATAACCACCCCTGGCCCAGCACGTGAAACCCATTTCCTTCAACCCATATTCAGCGTACCCATCAAAAACCAAAGAAACAGATCACTTCTTCTCACTGTCACGTAAAGCTGCAACACACCATACCTCCAGATCCAGCTTTCGGCCCTCCACTGTAGCACGCAAGGTAGTTGACTTCCTCTCATGCACGAAAACGCAGAAATATCAGCTTCTCCATGCTTCTCGAGCCTTGTGCTCCATACCTCTCAGTTAATACTCCCTGGACCGAAATACAAATCTGGACAATGAGTTCTTTATTTAAGTAGTTGTTCCAGTTCTGTTTGGCGTTCGAGCAGGGGGAAAAAAGAAAGGAACCGAAAGAGGGAGAGAGGCTGAGACGAAGTGAAGGCCGAGAGTGAGAGAGAAATCGAAGAGCATTTTCCCCTGTTCATTGACGCTGACACAGAGGCACCTAACAGCAAGATATCCTCATCCTTCAGGCTTGATCTTTGAAGGTGAGTTTCCAAGTTTCTTCCTCAAGTTTTATCGGTAGTTAAACAACAGGAAAACCCAGCTGTTAGGCGTTGCAAATGAATCTGAAATTAAGAAGAAAAACACTGAATTAATCTGAAGATGAGCTGAAAACGAAACCCAAAATAAGGGTACTGTTTAACTGAAACACATGGGTGGGGTTGTTAGTTTCTGTTTATGCCGAAAAGATAGAATGAAAACTGAAAGCATAAAAGAAAAATTTAAAGGGTTGCGTATATCTGTATGGATCCACTTTAATTTTTTCATTTAAAAAATGACAATTAAAAAAAATTAAATTTGGACCGTCCAGATGAAATCTGGATGGGACAAGCTTCCCCTACCCATTGATGGCTAGGGAAAGTGGATCCCATATGTGTATCGGGTCTGTGTGTTTGAATAATGATCCTTGTTCTTTTACTGTTCATAGAAAGGAAGAAAGAAAGAAAACAAAAACGATAGGCATTAGCTTCCATACGTATGTGAGTTTGAACATATTTGCTGCATATTATGGTTTCAGTTTTTGATGTCATATTATTTTAAAGAGAAAAAAATACGATGCTGAATATATGATAATAGGAAAGAAAACACGCTGGAAGTGTATATATATGCATGAATATGTGGGTAAACTTCAATTTGGTTGCAAGATAAGGCTAAATATAAATATATGTGAGTGTGTGTGTTTACTGGAAGCCTAAATATATCTATAGATTTAAATCCTTATGCTTTTCGTTGGTTTCATGGGTATCTCTGAACGTGTTGCTGCTGAGAACAAAGATATATATATATATATATATATAATATATATATATATATATATAGAGAGAGAGAGAGAGAGAGAGAGAGAGTAATACCGATAGAAGAAAGAAAAGAAAAGAGATGCTGTGTGTGTGTACGTGTTAATATATAATGTGTGTGCATGCCTTGCATTTAAAATGATGATGCACACGAGACAAATCAGGTGTAGGTATTTAATCATAATTATGTATGTATATTTGCATGCGAGAATAAAACAAGGAAGTACTGCATCGGTTTATTCAAGAAATTGTTACTGTGTGTGCGCTGCATTTTTATCATATGAAAATATATGTATATTTAGATTGTAATTCCTTTTCTAATATATATATTTATATGTTTATTTATTAGAGTCAATACACACACATCATATATTAAATACATGCCAAGGTGTTAGTGGATTTGGTTTGCATACCTTCATTTTTGTATAATAAATGGTATAATAAACCCCTAATTCGTATAATGCTTCAAAGCATAGTTTGTTTAATGATTAGTATTTATTCAAGCCTAATTTAAAGTATGTATTTATTGAATAATTAGGAAACCATGAGAATCATTAAATAAAAATATTAAATCATATTTTCATATGATGATTGGTCATTATTAATTGATTAATAACAAATAAATAGGGGGAAATAAATAAATAAATAAAAATTTATTATTGATAAATAATTCATAAGAGTTTACATTAATTACGGGGAGATAAAAAAATGATTGATAAACTAATAATAACAGAATAAATACATGAGAATTTGTGTTATTAGGAAATTTAGGATAATTATAATAATAACAACATGCAATGTTATTATTATTGGGATGGAGTGATAATAATGAATAATAAAGGAATTATTATTATTAGGAATAATAATAATAATAATAATAATAATAATAGTAGTAGTAGTAGTAGTAGTAGTAGTAGTGGCAAAAATAATAAAATTATTATTATTAGGGAAATGGAAATAAATAATAATACGAACTATTATCAAAAGTTGTATTATGGACTTTTAAAATATTTATTAATGGTTACAACATTGATTCTGGTAGATTGAATTGTGGAATGTGTTGAGCTTCTGGTTTGAGAGCAATGTGAAATTAGTTAGCTTTGGTGAGAGGAAACTACTTTCCACTCATTATGTTATTGATATGTTGCCTGTGAGCATTTATTGAACTGATTATGATTATTTTATTAGAAATTGCCTTGTGGAACCTTATGATTTGAAATGTTGAAATATATTGTAAATTGAGATATTATGACATGGTTGTTATGTTTATTTTGGAAATTCCCTATTAAATTATTATGATAATTTTGGTATGGGAAGAATTGGGAGAAGATGATAAAGTTATATCCACCACGTGGTGATGCCTCTATTAGTGCACGATGGTTGGCTTTTTATTGCCCCAACAGTTCAATGAGAGACTGTCCCAACGGTTTAATGAGGGACTAGCCCAACAGTTCAATAAGGACTTACGACATCCCACTAGTTCAATGAGGGGAAAAGACCCATGGTATGAGACAGATGCTCTGAGAATTTTGGCCGGTCTTCATCACTTGACCAATGAGCTTTTGAGTAACCAGTAACACAGGTGTGACTTAGCCCATGGGTCTAGTCGGAGGAAATAAGACGGTTCGGCTGGAGTGAGGGGAGGTATCTTGGGAATTGTGTTAATAAGAAATTGTAACACCTAATTTATGATATTTCATTTATGATATGAACTTTTATGATGTGGATACTGGTGAATTGTGTTTTTAATATTTCAATATATAAATTGTTCCACTTGGCACCTCACTAGCACATGTTAATTTTCATAATGAGTTGGATTGATGGTTACCAAATTTTTCCAGGTGATAGCTCACGTCCGAGTCCATCAGGGAAGACCTCAGAAGCTTAGACTACTCAGTTAAAAGTAGTGCTTCTATCTCTTTTGGTTTATGCTAGATAATTGTATATTGCCACGTTATGACTCATCATGCATACTCTGATAAAATTTTAAATTTTTCGTAAATTTTGAGGCACAATTAGGTTAATGACTTAGCTAAATATAATTATTTTATTTATTTAACGGTGGTTGTTTCAGTACGTCATCGTCGTCTTCAATCTAGGTTACTTCTTCCTTGGGTACTATATGTTACCAGTGGTTACCAGGATGAAGCTTCTCTATCTGGTAACTAATTACGAGTCATAATATAATAATATATTATATAATTTTATATAATATATAATATATATTATTAATATAATATATTATATATTATAATATATATTAAATTATATAATATTATATATATATATATATATATATATATATATATATATATATATATATTGATTTATATGTGTGGGTTCTAAACTGCATATTTCTATTTCATGTAAATATTTTATAGCTTTTGAAATTTTTGTATATTCTATATTTGCCATTAGCGTTCCTACAAATTCATTTTTTTAACACATTTTCATATTTTAATAATATTACTGCATATAAAACTTCTCTTCTTTCATAAGTTACTTCTCCTAATCTTCTAACTTCCATTCTAAAATCTAATGGTCTTCCTTCCCACCAGTTTAATACATTTCCTACAAAACTTGCTTCTACTATCATATTTACAACATCTAGTTCTATTTTTCTAGTTATTAGTGTTATTAACTGAGCCTTTTTCCATTCTTCTATCATTGTCTAAATTACAATATAAATCTAAACATATTCCAGCATTTGGAATTTGTCTTGTTACATATTGTTCTAATGGGGGTGGTATAAATTCTCTTCCACTTGTTGCAGGTTTTTTATAACTAATATCAAAAACTGACTTTGTTATATTGTTGAAATCTTCTCTTACTAAACCTCTTTGTCTTCTCATTTCATTTTCTCTTGTTGTTTGACTAAGTGTTTCTTCTACACTTCTTGATGCTCCTTCTTGTTGATCTTGATTTACTTTTTGTTCTACTTCTGATTGTTGAGTTGTTTGCATATTTACTTGATTTTCATCTATTATTTTTAATCCTCCTAAATCATGTATTATTGCTTCTAAATTTGTTTTATCTTGACCGATAAATTTTTCAATTTCATCTTCTGATTCTGAATCTTTTTCTGAATCTTCATTTCTACTTCTCATCATATTTAATTTTCTAGTTTCTGCATTTTTGAAAATATTCATTAATTCTTTTATTCTATCTCCTGATTCATTTTTTTGAAGAAATGTAATGATAGACATACAATGTGCTCAGTGAAGGTTTTGTCGACAATCTATATTAAAAAAAAGAAAAAAAACGAAAAGACGAAAAGCACAAAAAGACGAAAATTTAAAAGTTTCTTTATGTCTTAGCTTTGCTTTATGTCATAGGGTGTAATGAATTTGTTTTGTAAATTTGCATTACGTGGAAAAGTAGTTTGTCAAAATTGTAAAGAGTTGGTATGCCGACTGTCTATATAAAGACTTGTAACTCTGCACTTGAACACACACCGAGTTGAACTTTCACCCAAACACCTTACATACTCTCTTGTATTCAGTGCACTTGAGAAATAAAATTTCAGAAGTTTAATAATTTCTTTCTTTGAAGAATATTTTATTTTGTTGTGGAAGAAATATAAGGTATGAGTTTTTAACTTTCTAAGGGGATCAAATTAGGGAGTAATATTATCAAAAATTTATTAGTTATGATCCAATGAGTCATACATGGTTATATGTTTAAGCAAGGTGAAAGTTTGGTTATGATCACATAAAATCATAGAAAAATCCGACTATGCCTCTGGTGTGTGTGTGTGTGTGTGTCTATATATATATGGGGCGCCACTTTAGAAAGTGGCACCACGTGTAGCGCCATTTGACGTGGCGCCACCAACTGCCCTATTTTGGCAAATAGTTTGCACAGTACCCCGATTTGACAAATTTTTTTTTAAATAAACATTATTTTGGCTAATTTCCCTCTCTTTCATTGATTGATCAGCTTAGGCGCCAAAGCAAGAGGTGCATGAGTAGCAGAGGAAAACAAGATGGAGGTACTATGAAAGTTATTAAGAATGAAAGTTATAAAAATAGAATGAAAGTTATGACACACACACACAAATTATAAAAATATAATTATTAAGAAGAACCAAACATCATAATATATATTTAAAATTATTAAATATCCTAATTAAACCTTCAACATTATTTATTGTATTCATTATTAAAAAAAGAACTAAAATAAAAAATAAAAAGTCCATCATTCACATGTAATATGATCATATCTTTTTTTAAAATTTTATTTTTTATCTTATTTCATACTCATATAAAATCAATATATTACTTAATTAACTACTTTTCAAACTCATATTTTGTTTAATTTTAATTTTCAAAAAGTTCCATAATCATATAATCAATAGATCATTTAATTAACAAATGTATCATTAAGTTTCTCTTTCAAACATCTAGGAGTGCTTAGGCGTGGACCGCTGCTTTTATTTTTGATACATTTATTCTTAAAATCTATTTTTATATTTAGGAGAATTGAGGTAGGGGGGTTACAGATAGTGGGATAGTGACGGCATATCAAGAGTCCTAGATTTATTTAAGATGCAGTATTCCTATATTTTTTTTAAACTAAATATCTAATATAAAATTTTTATTCAATATTTAAAAAATAAGAATATATATAGATAAAATAAGGAGAAAAGAAAATTTCAAAGTAAAGGAGTTAGGATTGTATAGAGAATAGACATTAGATAGATAATATATATATATATATATATATATATATATATATATATATATATATATATATATTAATTTATGCGTTTTCAATGAGAGGTGGGAGTGCTTACGTGTTGCAAGGATGGCTGCTCGAACCGCTATATTTTTTTATAGTAAGAGATATAGGGAAATTTACAAATATAATAAGTTTTTTTAAAAAAAATTACTGCATTGGGACACTATGCAAAACATTTACTTATAAGGCAATTGATGACGTCATCTAACACAATGCCACAAGTGGCGTCTTGTCACCTGACGCCATTGTGTAAGTGGCGCCAGGGGAACTGATGCCACTTTGTGGCGTCAGTCAACTTTTACAGGGCATCAGATCTGGCACCTTGATTTATTATTTTAAAAAAATTAAAATGCAGGGCAGGGGGGGAGTGGCGTGCGTGGAGGACACAGAAAAATAAAGACGGGGGAGGAGAGGGTGGTGGGGTCCACGTGGAGCTATTTGTGGTGAGGTAGTCAGATGGTGCTGACTAATTCCGACCACTTTACTGACATTGTGTGTCAGAGATGTATTTCGCTCCCTCCCATGTCCTCTCACATATCATTGTATCTTTTTTTTTTTGTAAATAAGGGAGAAATGGCTGAAAGTGGAAGAAATCACCAAGAGAGGGGTGAATTGGGGATTTTAAAAATTCTTTTCAACTCTTAAAAATGAAGCTTAAGAAATGGATAATAAAAGAGTAGAAAAAGAAAAGCTTGGACACACAGAATTTATACTGGTTCGGTCTCAACCTTGACCTACGTCCAGTCCCCAGATACCTTCTGGGTGTTTCCACTAATTCAACAGATTTTCAATTACAACAATGAAGACCAAACACAATCCTAATCACCTAGGACTTGCTTCCCCTTACACTTTGTGATTGAACAACCCAACTCACAGGTTCCACAACCTTGAGTTTTCACAAACAAATGCTTTCAAAAATTTACAAACTCTCAAAAGAGTAGATAAGGATAAACACTGAAGAACAGGTTGAAAATAACAATACAGACTCAAATTTCAAAGTATAATCAAGATAGCTTCGTTGTGTGTTTTGCTTTGAGTTTTCACAGCCTCTTATAGACTGAATGGATAAGCTAGCTGTTGCAATTCTTTCTCTAATGTTCAGCTGTAATTCTGGAAAAATGGCAGTAGCATATTTTGCTCTGTTCTTTGAATTCTTAGCTGGAATCTTGGAATTTAGTTGTTGCAGAACGTCTTCCAGATTTTTAGCCATTCCATGATCTTAATTCGACCGTTTGAAGTAATCTTAATGTGTTGCAACGATCTGAATTGAACATCTGGGATAAGGGAGAAGAATCTGCCCTGTTCTTGGTTCTTCATTTAATGCACTTATTCTGGATCTTGATCTCACCTTGATCTTGGCTAAACCTTATCTGAAAAACACTCAAAACTTCATCAAGGACATTAGAAACAATAATATCATATCATGAAATAATTTCAGGAAGACCCATTAAGATTTCGCAGATCAACATCATTTGATTTTTCAAAATCCCCGATGCAAACTCGAGTTTGTTCTTCCAGACTCGAGTTTGGGGTTCATCCAGAAAGCATGTCCGTTGATTAGAGGTCTAAACTTGCAGTCTGTAAAAGCTAACTCGAGTTTGGCTTTTACAGAGAGAACTATCGGGCTTTGGACTTGGCATGGAATTTTGGTCCTGCTCCTAGACTCGAGTCAATTAGTGACTGACTCGAGTTTGGGTCTATGTTTGAAGAACAAGCCTAAGTTCGTGATTTTCCAGACTGGAGTTTAGGAGACAGACTGGAGTTTTGGAAAGATGGTAGAAATTCGAGTGTTTCTCTATTTGTCCTAAACTCGAGTTTACAATGACAGACTCGAGTTTATGTTTGAGCTGAAACTATTCAAATCTTTCTGTTTGGTCTAGACTGGAGTTTGTAACTCTAGACTGGAGTTTATAACTTGGCCTGGAACTCGAGTGTCTTTCTGTTTGGTCTAGACTGGAGTTTAGGAATCCAGACTCGAGTTTGGCTTGCTTGGAATTCTGAGTGATCTCTGTATCTTCCAGACTTCAGGTTTGGTTTTGCAAACTGGAGTTTGGCTTGTTGTAAAAATTTCTGATTGTTTTCTGTAACTTCTCAAACTCGAGTTTACATACCTAAACTCAAGTTTGCCTTTGACAGTGAGATTTTCATATTGCCAAAAACAAACTTCATATCAAGTTTACAATTGCTAGTTATCATCAAAACACATTGAGAACTAACAATGGCAACATGTATTTAATTAAGGGAAAGTGAGGGAAAAGAATTGTATGGTTTATCCCAACAGTTCAATGAGTTAATTGAGAAGTTTGGAATCTTAATTATTTTTTTGGCTTGATTTATTATATTTTAATTAATAATAATTTCACACATTGAATAATATAAAAAATACGATAATTATTGAGTGAAAAAAAATTTCACAGAAATATATTGTCAATTATAATTATAAATAAATAGAATAAATGCATACACTTCTTACTTATTATTCATGTCTTCAAACTAATTAATTTGCTTAATTAAAAATTGATATGTAATCTAACATCATACATAAATATTTTAGAGAGATTAAATCATAATTTTATAATTAAATAATTTATTTCACTATTTTAATATAGTGGAATAAGATAAATAGTTAATCCAGCACTTGCAAAAAGAGGGAGAGGGAAAACAAAAGAAAATAAAAAAAAATTGAAAGATGATTAACCAACAAAAATGTTTTGAAGTTGAACAAAAATTGCGAATTTAAATTTAATTTGTTTTTGGGTCAATATAAGTACTTTTAAGTTATGGTGTTACTAATTAGTTGAAGATCACGTTGTTGAAGATCACGTTGTCTTAAATACTTTTCTAAGCTAGCTAGCTGTGATAACTAAGATATAGAGATACGTTATTACCAAAAAAAGAAAAGAAAAGAAAGATATAAAGATATGTGAGAGGACATGGGATGGAGGGAAATACATCACTGACACACAATGTCAGTTAAGTGGTCGGAATTAGTCAGCACCAACTGACTACCTCACCATAAACAGCTCCACATGGACCCCACCACCCTCTCCTCCCCGTCTTTAATTTTGTGTCCTCCATGCACGCCACTCCCCTCCCCTTGCCCTGCATTTTTAATTTTTTTTTAAAAAACATAATAAAGCAAGCATCAGATCTAACGCCCTGCAAAAGTTGAAGTGGCTTCAATACACCTAGCGCCACAAGTGGCGTTAGTTCCCCTAACGCCACGTACATAGTGGCGTCAGGTGACACGATGCCACTTGTGGCGTCGTGTCAGATAACGTCACCAACTGCTTTATATTGGTAAATGTTTTGCATAGTGTCCTAATTCGGCAATTTTTTTTTTTAAAATCTTATTATATTGGTAAATTTCCCAAGAGATATATCTATGTCCTTTTTTTCTTGGGAAGAAGAAAGAAAGAGAAATATGTATGTTACTGCTAAAAAAAAGTCTATAGGACCGCCACATCTAAATATCTATAGGTAGAGATAGTTTATAAAGTATGATTAGTGACATTTTTATAAATATTGATACAACTTAATACTAGTTACGCGTTCACGTGGCCTAAATATTAGTTTTTAAACCAATTGTAACTTAATGTGATGATGATAAGTATTAAATATTAAGAGAAAAATTAAATTCTTATTGGACCAGACACTTAAACATCCCTTGTAAATATCATTTTAGACTCCTTGATTCTATATATACCTAATGTTAAATGTTTCAAAGTTTCTTCAACTTCTAAAATAAACTTTCTAACTACGCGTCTCCCCAAAATCTTCATATTTCTTGTCTATTTAAACTCTTCATTGCCTTTGTTTCTTCATGTTCAACTCATCTTCCTATCCTCTCTATAATATCAATATGGTACGAGTTAGGGTTAATTATGTTTGTCCTCCTCCTCCTCTTGTTGTACTGTCTCTACCACCTCCTCCCCCACCTTCAGTGAAAGAGCTTTTGTAGCAACTCCATGCAAGGGTGGATCATATGCACCAGTGATGCTCAACACTATAAACAACAAGCTCAATCTTCTACTTGACGTCAATGACATCAACTACAATTTGTCAAATGACCCCTCCCCTCTTCCCCTTCATCTTCTTTCAATGGTATTGAGGAGGAAAAATGAGGGTTTTTTTATTATTTAAATCAATGTTTTTTTTTAAAAAAAATTAATGTACTAATACTACCTTTGGGAAGCATAAAAAATATTATTAGTAATGAAAGAATATTTTTAGTTCTAATCTTTGTATTGATCTTGATCTTGTTCATGTTTGTTGCATCTTTAATTTGTTTTGTTATTGTGATCTGTCTCTGGGTTGATAAGATCCTCTCTATAATATCAATATGGTACGAGTTAGGGTTAATTATGTTTGTCCTCCTCCTCCTCTTGTTGTACTGTCTCTACCACCTCCTCCCCCACCTTCAGTGAAAGAGCTTTTGTAGCAACTCCATGCAAGGGTGGATCATATGCACCAGTGATGCTCAACACTATAAACAACAAGCTCAATCTTCTACTTGACGTCAATGACATCAACTACAATTTGTCAAATGACCCCTCCCCTCTTCCCCTTCATCTTCTTTCAATGGTATTGAGGAGGAAAAATGAGGGTTTTTTTATTATGTAAATCAATGTTTTTTTTTAAAAAAAATTAATGTACTAATACTACCTTTGGGAAGCATAAAAAATATTATTAGTAATGAAAGAATATTTTTAGTTCTAATCTTTGTATTGATCTTGATCTTGTTCATGTTTGTTGCATCTTTAATTTGTTTTGTTATCAAATGATCTGTCTTTGGGTTGATAAGTTAATTTTTCAATAAAATAATAGAACACACACACACACACTCTTTATTAGTAAACTAAATTATTTCATTATTTTAATTACATTCAAACTGTTTAAGTCTTTAACGTCTAAAAGTCATTTATTAATTTCTAACATTACATTTTTATCTACACCGGCTAAGTAGAGCATTCAGTATTGTAATTATTATTTAGACTGTTATTTCAAATACGACCAGTCTAAATGCATAACAATGCGTAAGGTTTCAACTTCCAATGCCTATCATCATGTTTAGTCAGCATCACCTGAACTATCCAGCCATTAGTCCCATTTATGAATATCAAGACGTTTTTGCTTCCTAAATTCAAATTCAAAAAATTTCCTTTCACTACTACAACAAAGGTCTTTAACTTCTATTTTTTGGCACAATTTATGTCCCTTTTGGGGACGCCTTTGAGGGGGACATAGTAAGAGAGAGAGATATGGCGTCCCTTAAAAATAAAGGACATAGTATGCAATAGTTAGGGTGTCCCAAATTTGATTTTGGGACGTTGTAGGCCATTTTTTTTAAAACAAAGAACCCAAATGCATTGTTGGGGAGGATCGACGGCAATGAAGATGGAGGAGCGATCTCATCTGTAGAAACAACATCATCTAAGAAATAAAACTCGACATAAAATCCAAATCTTAAGTTTCTTTTTTTCAATACAATAGTCGTCAAGGGTAAAGAATAAGTAAAATGAATCCAAAAGAAGCCAAGCTCTCCAACAAAAACCAAGAATTCGTGGATGCAACAAAAATAGATCAAGCATTTGGATCATTGACAAGAATTTGGTTGTCCAAAAAAAAAGTGAGCTCTCCAACAAAAACCAAGCATTTGGCTCTCGAATAATGCATATGGAAAAAATAGATCAACCAGAAGTAAAATGAATCCAAAAGAAAGATATATAAACCAAACTTTCTATATTACAATATGGATCTCGATCCAGATTTCGATTGGATCTATGGTGAGGGATTACGATCAAGATATGGAAAGGAAGGACTTCTAGGTGAGAAAGGAAGCGATCTGGATCTGGAAACCATCTCAGCTCCGAGAGCGCCGCTATGGGAGCGATAGCCAACACTACTAGAAAATAGTGAATTTGCGACGGAATATTTTTGGTCACAAAATTTCGAAATTTTGCGACGGAATTTAAATTCCATAGCAAAAGGTGGGATTTTTGCGACGAAATTCAAATTCTGTCGCAAAAAGGCGAAATTTTTCGCAAAATTTTGACCAAACTAAAAAATTTGCGATGGAAAATAAATTCCGTCGCAAAATTTTGCGACGGTATTTATTTTTCGTCGCAAAACCTCAAGGGTTTTGGGACGAAATTATTTTTTGTCACAAAACCCAAAAGGTTTTGTGATAGATTTATTTTTTGTCGCAAAACCTCAAGGGTTTTGCGACGGAATTTTTTTCCATAGCAAAATTTTGCGACGAAATTTTTTTTTCGTCGCAAAATTTCGTCAGAAAAATAAATTCCTCCTCCCCCCGATTCTCTCTCATTCTTCATTTCTTCCCTTCGTTTTCTTTTATTTTTCATTGCTTTCTTGTTCTTCTTTTTCAGTCACGTGGGATCTCAATGTTGCTTCTTCTTCTTCCCCAGGTTAGTAGTTTATTTTCATTGCTTTCTTCTTCTTCTTCCCCTTCCCCATTTTCATTCTTTCATTCTTCTTCACTTTCTTCTTCACTTTCTTCTTTGTTCTTCAACTTCCCCATCTAAAAAATGAATCATGCTTGTATAGAGTATGTGCTTTATTTTCTATGTATGTTCTGTATGTATATATATTTTACTGTGTGTTCCCTTTTATGTGTGTGTTGTCTGTACATGTGTTCGATGTGGGTATGACTATGTATATGTATATAGTTTGCTACAAGAGAAAGATGAGGACGTGGGTTGTGAGTATGCAGTGGAAAGAAATAGATATATAGGATCATTTTTATATATTTTTTAAGATATATATATATATATTTTCATGCAATTTTATATATATTTTTAATAAAATTAATTTTTTTATTTTATAAATATTTTTTTTATTTTTTTAAATTTTTATTTTAATTTTGCAACGGAATTGGATTCTGTCGCAAAACCCAAAAGGTTTTTTTCTGTTGCAAAAAAATTTTCCGTCACAAAAAAATTTTCCGTTGCGACGAACACAAAATTCCGTCAATTCAAATTTCCATCGCAATTGCGAGGCCTTTTTTGCGACGGATAAATTCCGTCGCAATCCTATTTTGCGACGGAAAATTGGAATTTTGGGACGGAATTTTTACGTCGCAAAAAACCAATTTTTGTAGTGAAGATTGGGCTAGAAAGAAGAAGGGAAGGTAGAGGTAGAGAAGGAGAGGACAATGAAGAGGCGGCAACGGCTTTGACAACAACAACTGACAAATCTAGAAGTCTAAAATTAGAGCTCACCTTCAGAAATGCAAAGCAGAAACCTTTGGTAAGTGGCGGCGTAAACCTTCAGAATCCTTCAGTGAGTGGCGATGCAAGAAGCAAATCTATTTTCAAATCTAGAAGAGCAAAGTGGAGCATTGACTCTTAGATTCAATTTTGGCGACATGTTGAGATTCGACGATGGAGTATCGGCACTTAGATTCAATTTTGGCATCATGTTGAACAACAGGGGAGGCGATCGTGGTTGTAGGAGGAGGAGCGACCATTGCAGAGGAAGGTAGTAGGTGGTGCCGTAGGTAGAGGAAGGTCGAGGGAAAAGGTAGTAGGTGTGCGGAGTAGAGGCAGGCTGAGAATCGTCATCAAGTTTTCATTTTCATTGCTAGAGATTTTAGGTTTTTTGTAGCTACCACCTATGTTTTTGTACACATGTGAAGATCATTGAATAATCTAATTTAATATGTAACTTATTGTAATTAAAAACAAGGGATCAAATGAACACAATTTTGAGGTTGCAGATACATAGAAGCCTTTCTACTATGACTTGGAAAATGAAAAAAAGAAAAATCCTTCCTTCTACATGTATATATATGATATTTTGTTTGTGCTTCTTGTATGTTTCTTTGTGTGATGTATGAAAGTTTACATTTTTTTTCTATTTGTTGTATATTCTTTGTGGTTGTCATCGTTAATGTATGTAAACGTTTGTCCATGGAATTCATTCTAGTTGGGATTGTGACACTTGTAATTATGACAATAGTGCAATTTCATTGTATTATTTTCATAACAACAGGTTTCACAATTCCAATCATTACGAATTATGTGGGCAAAAGTCTCATACACGTATGTTGATATGTTGAATCTTGTTTGTCATGCCTTTGTTCTACTCAAGATGTTTTTTGTTTGGATGCCCCCTCTTTGAAAGAGCTTAGATCATTATTGATTAGGTGCTGTTGATGCTTGGTTTGTATTGCGGGACATCCTTATAGTTGAGTGAAGCAACCCTTAGATTGGGATCTAAGTTTATTAACCTTAAGCATTTTGGCTCTTTTGAGAGTTCAAATAGAATATATATCTAGCTTATCTCAATTTTCATACTTGTATAATTGACTCTGTTATACTCAGTTTCATTAAATAAGAATGCTCTTCTTTATCACCTGCGACTGGGGTAGCGTAGAAGCATGTTTCATATTTAAGGTATATAAGAGTCAAAATGTAAAAATATGGTGACTTGACAACCAATCCATGGGTAGCAGCATTCAACTTTAGCAATGCTCACAATATGAATCATGTGTCAACATCATGCAAATGCCAAGCTTAAAAGTGCATCAACTAAATCCAACACTAAAAAATCATTTAAGTACTTTAAAGGTGGGGAAAATGCAAGGAAAAAAAAAAGTAAACTTTGAAAAAACAAATGTCGAAATTAATATTCAATAACTATCTCAAACTATAGGGCTTGTATTCATGATTATTAGTTGTAATTATTTTTATACCCATTGCATTTGTATTTTTAGTCTTTTAGGGCTGTCTGTATAATTTGTATTGCATGATATAGTAATAACATGCAACAAGGCTTATGTGGAACAAACTAATAGTACGTTTTTTTTAAAAAAAAAAAGTCCTCTTTTTAGACCGGTTGTAAAATTACTTGGTCTAAAGAGTGTGCATTTTTTTATACATGGAAACTATTTAATATCAGTCATCTAGCCAACCAATTTGGAGAAGTAACTTTTAGGACCAATTGTAAGTTTGATATTGATAAGGACATACTTTTTAAACTAGTCAATAGAAGGTCAGACTTAAACCCGATTTAAAAAGTCATTTTCAACTGGTCTTAAAAGCCTTTTTTTCTTGTAGTGTGTTGAATTTCAATAATTCTAAAGGAGCTTATTTGGGATTTTGAAATGTTGCCAACTGTGAGAAATTACCTAATTGCCCTTATTTTTTTTAAAAAAAATCCTCAAACCCCCTTAGTGAATGTCACCAGAGCTTTAGTGGTCTTTTTTTTTTGGAATTTATCAAGAAAAAGTAATTAATATGAAAACAAAAGTAGTCAATACAGATATTTGAGTTATTAATAACGAAACAAAAATAGTTATTAAGAAATATTCAACAAGTACCATGTTTACCATTAATAAATCCCAAATTTAACATATGATATCCCACCTTATGCATTTATTTTGGAGAATATTTTAAGCTAATTTGAAATTATTAGATAATATTTGAATTGTTAGCCAATTTTAGGAAATATATAATCTGGATTAATTATGAGATTATTTAACTTAAATTATTAACATTCTTATTTATATCTTGTGATTGAATAATATTTCTAAATATATGATAGATCATGATTTTATTTAATTCTTGCAAGACAAGGAAAAACATATTAGAAGATTGAATGGTGCAGAATTTTTCTTAGAAGCTAAAAGTAAATCAAATGGTGGAATTTTATTAGACTTCTTAAATTTTAATGGGTTCAAGTCAATAATCATAGCTTTCTTCCTCCCCTTTAATTAATCTAGTTGCCACCTACTATGATTACATGCACTCCATGGAGAGCCAACGTTGAAACAAGGCAGAATACGCTTGAATTGCTGTGGGATGTTCTTCTCCATTCATAATTTTTTTTATACGTAAATTTTAGGAAAGGGGTTAAGTTCACCCACGATCCAAGGGCAGGATGAAATATCCCTTCCTCCTAGGTGATACTAATGTTGGGTAGGGCGAGCCGTCTATTACCTTCAGGCATTTACCTAGGCATCTAAGAGCTATGATGCCTCCCCTAACGCCTTGACCAACTCCAGGATCGAACCCTCTCCCTTTGGTGAAAATGTCTGACTTCTTTGCCAGTTGAGCCCAAGGACATAGGGTTCTCCATTCATTATTAAATACTTCAACTCATATATATTTCGCTAGTGTATAAGTAGTGAACGAAGCAATTGAATTCATCAATTCTTCTCAATATTTCCCCATGGCTGTGATGAATTACTTGAAGCTTGGAGAGGAGAATATCTCTATGGCAGCTTAAGCTCTCTTGGGAGGAGTATGGAGGAAGCTAGAAACCTATATTTGAAGATCATAAGGGAGTATTTTTCTTTTTCATCTTTTTAATTTAAGACTTGAGATCATTTAGTTTTTGATGATTTTGAGTTGTGTTAATTGGGAACAATATAGTTTTAGATTATAAACATATTGCTTTTGGATTTGATTGATATTTTGGATTGAATTGTGCTAAGACATTTGCTGGATTTTTTGTTTGCAAACCTTTGATTGTTAGTTGAATTATTAATTGAATTTTTATTATTAATTTAGTTGTCAATTTGGTTTATCCTGATCTTGATTGTTTAATTGTGTTGGTTAATTATTTAGTTGTTTGATTAGACAACTATAAACAAGATTTCCAAAATTAATTTGAATTAATTTGTGATTGGTTTTAATAGTTTAATGACCAACGCTTACCCCTCACGAGTTTTCTAATGGATTAAATGTTATTGAACTTGAGACTTTCCCATGTTTTAATTAGGTGGTTAGACTTATTAATCCCTCTCTTTTATCAATCTCCCTTTAGTCTAATTAATTAATTAGACTAAGAAAGGTAATTCCTTGTGAATCCTGAGTTGTTCCTTTCATCGTATCTGAAGTAAACCATCATACATTTTCTTATTTGATTTTCATAATTGTTAGTAATTTCTTTTCTTAGGATTTTAATTCTCTTTTCATAACCCCCCCCCAAATTTGCATCTGCGTCTAGATTAGTTTCATTCTTATATAGATTTATAGTCATTTGCATTAGTGCATTTAGTTATTTAATTGTATCTAGGTAGTAGTGTTTTGCATTCTAATTTAGTTTTATTCCATTGCATTTTTTCATCACCTAAATAAAAACCCACAGATTGCTCATTGGGAGAATGATCTAGGTTGCCACTATATTGCATTATTAGTTTATCCTAGTTTAATTGATTACTTTAGCAACAAAAGCACACATCAATTACTTTAGTATACATATTAATAACCCAAGTATAAGCATTGACAACTTTTGGTTTGATTTTTTTTTTTTTGGTTAATGAGCAATTTGGCTAATAAACTATTACCTCAGGAGCGCCCAACACAAATAACTTTTAAGTGGACCAAAAATACCAAAAAACTTTTAAAAACGTACAATTAGCACAACGCCGTTAGAAAAAGATAACGTTTATTACCTAAGGTACAGATTAGCCAATGAACTTTTACTCCAGAAGCATCTAGCACAAAAAAGTTTTACTCCAGGAGCGCTTAGCACAAAAAAGTCCATGTGCAATCCACCCAAAATCCGATTGTTGTAAATCCTAACCTAAACCCCCAACCATGTACATTGGGGTTAGAAATAGTAAATGCAACAACAAAAATCACAAATTATATTAATTATCTTATATTAATAATTATTATCAGTTATCTTATACAATTATTGGCTATATTTTACTCTTTAAATTAAATTTTTGTTGTTGTAATTCTTTTCAATCTTTTAGAAATATCACGTATTTATGTGCATATAATATGTGTAAAAATTGATATTTACATGTGTAAAAAATCACATAATTTATAGGCCACCTTTATTTATTTGGGTATGTCCTTTTCTCTTGTCTCTACTGATAAAGGGATTGAATTCATTTATATTTTTATATATAAATATAATATTTATGTCGATAAAAATTGATATACGGCTGATGAGATTAACATACTATGGATTCAAACCTTACTATTGGTTAAGTAGGTATTCTAAGAGCATTACTTTTAAAAATGGGACGAAGGCTTCTGAATTTTTTTGGGCAACCGGAAGATCCTATCACATTAACTATTCTAAATTGATAATAAATAAAATTAAAAAATTACTCATATTATACGCACTTATATCAATAACTAAAAAACCTCATCAGTCGTTTATCAACTTTTACGCATATTTATATGCACGTAAATATGTGATATTGTTAAAAAATTGAATAAAATTACAACAACAAAAATTAAATTTAAAGAGTAAATAATACAATATTATAGTTAATAACTGTATAAGATAATTGATAATAATAATTAATATAATTTATAATTTTTTTTGTTGCATCCACTTTTTATAGTTCTAATACACATGGTTGGGGGTTCGGGCAATGATTTATAGTAGTCGGATTTTAGGTGGATTACACATGGACTTTTTTGTACTGAGCGCTCCTGGAGTAAAACTTTTTTGTACTAGGCACTCCTGGAGTAAAAATTCGTTGGCTAATCTGCACCTTAGATAACGGACGTTATATTTTTCTAACCGTTACTAGAAAATAGTGAATTTGTGATGGAATATTTTCCGTCGCAAAATTTCAAAATTTTGCGACGGGATTTTTTTTTCCATCGCAAAATTCCACTTTTTGCCACGGAATTCAAATTCCATCGCAAAAAGGCGGAATTTTGCAACCGAAATAAATTCCGCCACAAAATTGTGATAGAAAAATAATTTTTAAAAAAATTTTGCAACGGAAAAAGAATTCCATCACAAAATTTTTCAAATTTGTGATGGAAAAAAAAACTCCTTAGCAAAACCCCAAGGGTTTTGCGATGGAAAAATAATTCCGTCGCAAAACCAAGGGTTTTGCGACGGAAATAAATATTGTGACGGAAACAAATTCCGTCGCAAAACCCCTGTTTTGCAACGGAAACAAATTCCGTAGCAAAATCCCAAGGGTTTTGCAACGAAAATAAATTTCGTCACAAATTTTCGCCTTTTTGCGACAGAAAAAAAATTCTGTCGCAAAATTTCTCCTTTTTGTGACAGGAAAAAAATTTTGTCACAAAATTTTTCAAATTTGCGATGGAAAAAAATTCTGTTGCAAAATTTTTCCTTTTTAACTCCCAACTTCGCCCTTCCCCTTTTCATTTTCTTTCTTCAACTTCCCCCTCCCCCGATTCTTTCTCTCATTCTTCATTCCTTCCTTTCGTTTTTCATTCCTTTCTTTTTCTTCTTCTTCAGTCACATGGGATCTCAGTATTGCTTCTTCTTCCTCCCCAGGTTAGTGGCTTATTTTCATTGCTTTCGTTTTTCATTGCTTTCTTCTTCTTCTTTAGTCACAAGGTGACATATATTCATCTATATTTTCTTGAACATGTCCATTATTCAACAAGCTATTTACAAGGATTTTGAAATTTTTTATTCATGCAATGAGACAAACGTGGTAATCTGAATATTCCTTAGAAACCTAAGGGTGAGTGATTTTGATTTGCATACTTATGAGTTGCATAAAGAATGAGAAATGAATTAGACCATTTTTGACTCATTGTGTTATTTATTACAATATATAGGCCACTTTAATTTAGAAAAAATCCATGTTATGGGACAATTATTAAATGAAGCTGAGAGCAGTATCCAAAGAAGACGTATGAAGAAAAAAGAAGGAAAAATAATTCACTTCAACATATTTGGAAATTAACCTTTTATTTTATTTGACGTAAAACAAAATCACTTTCTTATGAGATGTATATAACACACATACTTTTTTACGTTAATATATATATAAAAATGAAAAAAATTATATGGTTAAATATTTTATTTTTTTTATAAAAATAAAAAATAAATTACGTAATTTTAATAATTTTATGTTTATAAATATTTTTTATGATTTTTTAAAATTTTTTATTATTATTATTTTTAATTTTGCGACGAAATTGGGTTCCGTCGCAAATTTTGAAATTTACGATGGAAAAAAATTCCGTCACAAATTGCGACGGAAATTCAATTTTCCGTCGCAATTGCGAGGTTTTTTTTGCAACGGAAGAATTCCATCACAAATTCCTTCGCAATCCTATTTCGTGACAGAAAAAATTGGAATTTTGTTACGGAATTTTTCGGTCGCAAAAAACCAATTTTTTTGTAGTGAACGGTGTTGTGCTGACTGTACGTTTTTAAAAGTTTTTTTAGTATTTTTGGTCTACTTAAAAGTTATTTGTACTGGATGCTTTTGAGGTAATAGTTTATTGGCCAAATTGCTTCTTAACCAAACATTATTTGAAAGGTTATTTAAGATTTTGTTGTAACATCAGGAAGATATTGTTTAGGTCTTTTTTATATGAAAATGCACTATAAATATGAAATGAACCTTCCCTCTTGGATTTGGAGTTGAAAATGGAAGAAATCACCAAGAGGGGGGTGAATTGGGATTTCAAAAAATTCTTTTGAACTCTTTTTCAAAAGCTTTGAAAAGCAAATAATGAAAGAGTAAGGGAAGAAAAACTGAACACACAAGATTTATACTGGTTCGGTCTTAACCTTGACCAACGTTCAGTCCCCAGATACCTTCTGGGTATTTTCATTAGTTCAACAAGCTTTAACTATAACAATGTAAACTACAAGCAATCCTATTCACCTTGGACTTGCTCCCCCTTACACCTTGTAATTAAACTACCCCACTCATAGGTTTCCATAATCTTGAGTTTACACCAACAACTGTTGATTTCAAAGAATCAAGACTCTCAAAAGAGTAGATAATGATAAACACTAAAGATTAATTTAAAATCGCAATACAGACTCAAATTGCAAAAATATAATCAAAGTAGCTTGGTTGTGTGTTTTGCTCTTGAGTCTTCATAGCTTTTTATAGGCTAGCTAGATGAACTAGCCGTTGCATTTTCTTTTCTAACATTCAGCTGCAAATCTAGAAAATGACAATTGCATATTTTGCTCTGTTCTTTCAATTTTCAGCTGAAATCTTGAAATATGTTGATGCAGATGGTCTTCTAGGTATTCTGTCATTCCATAACCTTCATTTGACCGTTGGAGAGTGATTTAATTGATTCATAATGGTCTGTGCTGAGCCATTGGGATAGAAGAGAAGGATCAACCCTATTCTTGGTTCTTCATTTAATGCACTTATTCCAAATCTGATTCCATCTTGATTCTAGCTGAACTTATCTGAAAATTACTCAAAACTTCATTAAAAACATTAGAAGCAATAATATCATATGATAAAATATTTTCAGATTGACTCATAAAGATTTCGCAGATCAACATCATCTGGTTTTTCAAAATCACCGATGCAAACTCGAGTTTTTAGTCATAGACTCGAGTTTGGGGTTCATTCAGAAAGCATGGATGTTGAGCAATGGTCTAAACTGGAGTTTATAAATATCAGACTCGAGTTTGGTTTTTACAGAGAAGACTATCGGGCTCTGGTCTTGGAATGGAACTTTGGACAAGTTGCTAAACTCGAGTCAATTAATGACTAACTCGAGTTTGGAGCTGTGTCAAGAGGATAACCCTGAGTTCAAGAACTTTCAGACTAGAGTTTAGAAGCATAAACTGGAGTTTGCAAAGCAAACATATTGGTGGTCTTTTTGTATGACTCAGACTCGAGTTTGGGGAAGCAAATTCGAGTTTGCTTCCCTAAACTCGAGTTTCAATAAGAGCTGAAACTTTGAAATTTATCTTGGTCAGGTGTAAACTGGAGTTTGGAAGCAAAGACTGGAGTTTGCAAGACTTATGAAAATACTGAGGTTTCTGGATTATTTCTGTTTAGTCTAAACTCGAGTTTCATGGTCCAGACTCGAGTTTGTCTTGCTCAAAATTCTGAGTGCTCTCTGTATCTCCCAGACTTCAAGTTTGGTTTCACAAACTGGAGTTTGGCTTGTTGTGAAAAACTTCGATTGCTTTTTGTGACTTCGCAAACTCGAGTCTGCCTAAGCAAACTGGAGTTTGGCTTTCTTGCAGTATTGAGCAATTCTCTGTCAAGTCTCAAACTCGAGTTTACATACCTAAACTCGAGTTTGCCTTTAATAGTAAGTTTTTCAACTTACTAAAGACAAGCTTTATGCTAAGTTTACAATTGTCAGTTATCATCAAAACACATAGAGAACTAACAGGAGTCAGTGGTAAATCAACATTTTTGATTCGACGTAACCATTTCCCTCTCGTCTCTTTCAACAACGTTTCTTTGTATGTGAAATATTTATTTCTTTTTTCTTGAAAATGAACCATATATTAATTTCTAGTATTTTTTTGCTCTGGTTGGATTAAATTTAGCAATACTCCTTATGGTGCTGAAAAAAGTGACGCTGATAGATACCGTTTTTCTTTGAGAAAATCTCCCTAAGGCCCCAAGTTAACAAAATATTGTCAAAAAAAGCCTAAAAAAAAGTTATTTGTTAGAAAAAGGCCTTTTCCGGCATTATTAAAAAAAAACGTTGCACAGATATAGTTGTTAACTAGTATTGATATAGTTGTTAATAGGTACTAATTTACTTGTTAATATATAGTTGTTAATATATAGTTGTTAACTGGACTAATTTAGTTGTCAATGAGTACTGATATATATAGTTGTTAATGTTTCTTGAAATAATACCAAAAAAGGTCTTAGACAATATTTTGGTTAGTTGGACCTTGAGATGAATTTTTCCTTTTTCTTTTAAACATATTGATGCTAATAGCTAGATACCAGTTTTCTCTTAAGCATAAGTGTCATCAAATGGCTTTTACCTCTCCTTCCGCTATCTGTTTCTATTGTTAATTTTAATAGGCACACTCTTTAACTTGTGGGACTCTACTACTCTTCATATAATTGGACTATACATGCCAGTTTTGATGAACATGTCTTTCGTTGTACTGCTGACATTTTCAGCTTAACATATTATCACTCTATTAGTTTCTTTTGAAGCTTCTCTTTATTTCACAATTTTTGTTAGTAAATTAAAGGCCGTTTCCCGGGAGGGTCCTTTTGTTGTTGTCATTCATTTTTCATGCACACACATATTTGCATTCACATTTTTTTGGTTTTAGTCTAATACCAGATCTTGCATACCTAACGTATCAATCTTGAAGGCCAGTTCATATGTTGGGCTATCCGTAGTAGTTGAGCGGGCATCATGGATCCATCAATATTCTTGTTTCGTGTGTGTAATTTTTTCCACCTACTTATGGGGAATGTCTTGTGGAAGAGAAAGGCACAATGCTTGTCTCTTTCTGCAGCCTGCTAACCTTTTTCCTAATGCAAAGTTTGTCTCTTAAATGATTTGTTTTGGCGCTTGATCTGTCTCTCCTTATGCCAGTTGGCATGAGTAATGGCTATTGTGTTTTGACTCTTGTTATTGGATTTTTGAGGTTTGAATTCATTATTACAAGTAGATTTGAATTTGTTGCTTTTAGTATTATATTATGATTTGCTTTCATCAGAATCAAACCTCTTGTTTGGACTAGCTGCTACTGTTATCATTATCGTAAATCTGCTATCATGAATTTCTTTGGCTAAAAGTTGTAACATCCTAAATTTTGGGATTTATAAATTGGAAATATTATAAGGAAGATTATGATGAAAAATTTGGTCTAAAAGAATTTTAAATTAAGAATTGGAGATTAAGGTGGATTTTCCCATAATTAAGGATAATTATTTGGAATTGACCTTTGGCCTAAATATCTTGGGAGATGATATTTTATGGCGTAAGAAAATAAATTGTGGAAGAAAAATCCTTACATGAAGATTAAGGAATTTTTTTTTAGTAATTATCCAATAATTGAAATTAAATGATTAAACATAATTTCCATTCTTATTTCTTTGGCCCCACGTACAGCAAAGAATACTTCAACAAAACTCTCATTTTGCATGACACCATTCCCTTCTAATTAATCAATGATTGATGCCAATCTCATTTTGGCCCAACACGTGAAGGCTTCAAAATGAATATAGCATGAAGGCAAAAATATGTGATCAGCAAGCTTTCTCGTGGCCCATTATTCCTTCCGTTTTCTTTGTTTGATCAGCACCATATCCTCTAATTTTCCTTGTCTCATTCGGCCCATATCCAACAGATGCAATCCATTTTCATTTATTCCATCTCATTTCATCTCTTCGGCCCAACACGGAAGCACGTAGAAGAAGCTGAGAGAAAGAACAACATCACAGCATCTGTTTTAAGCTTCAAAGGACAGCTCACCGTGTTTGACAGCTCCCATACTCCACTACGTTGCTTCGGAAATGCAGAAGGTAATCACCATGCTCCACTACTCGTGTCTCAAACATCTCTCTTCGAACAGACCAGCGCCACACTTCATTGTCGCGCTCCAGCAGAATCAGTGGAGAAGCAGAGCGTTAACTCCCATGCTCCTCTTCGTCTCTTCAATCTCAGAATGCAGCAGCTCCCATGCTCCACTACTTCACTGTTGTCTCCAATATTCTTCACTCGAAATTACAGCAGCATATACCATTTCCATTCGTTCTCCTTCGGCCATGCTGCAGAAACGAGAGTGTGAGGGTGTGAGAGTTGAGAGCATCTGAGAGAGAGTGAGAACGCTGGAGCTGAAACCTTGAGAGCAGGACGTTGATAGAGTTGGACCAGCATCATGTATTTCGTTTTCTCTCTCTCTTCGTTCTCATTCTTTCGGCCTTGACTGAAACAAATACGCAGAGAGCAAGAGAGAAAGTTGAGACCGAGAGGGAGTTAAGAGTTCGAACTGAAGGCGAGAAAGACAGATCAGCGTGCGCACAGACCTAGAACCATCGGAGAAAGAAGAAGAGGAAGAAGAAGGATTCCAAACGTACATGAAAGCTTGGTTTCCTGCTAAGGTGAGTCTTTGAATCTCTTCCCTTCTAGCTCCAACTGGTTATGCACGTTAGTTTTGTTGTTGGTTATGATTAGTTTTGATGATGTCTTATATAAATGCTATTAGTAAAAACAAAAAGTTTATAGCACATATATTGACTAATTGCTACATTTAATGTAGATTTGTTTATATGGAGAAAGAACAAGAGAAGAAAAGAAAGAAATAGTTCAATTATGAAGAATGATCAAGAAAAGAGAAGAAAGAAAGAAAAACTTGCTAAATGGAATGAGAAAATTATCACACAAGTTTTTAGATTGATTCTTGAAGTCTCCACGATGAAATGAAAGTTAGAACAGCTCAATTCAGAGTTAAAATAAGCATATATCAGGTTTTGGATGAGCAAAATCGACCCAGATACTTAAAAGTCGAGTTTACTGCATTACTGGAAGTGATCTGCCTCTGGATTATGAGAAAACTCAAGTTTAGGACACAAACCTTGAGTCTGGAACTTAAAACTCGAGTTAGTCACTTAATGACTCGAGTTTGTAGTGTCTTCAGCAACTCTGGCGTCTCTGGATCAGCAAAACTCGAGTTAGACAATGTAAACTCGAGTTTGGAACTCAAAACTCAAGTTAGTCACTTAATGACTCGAGTTTGTAGTGTCTTCAGCAACTCTGGTGTCTCTAGATCAACAAAACTCGAGTTAGCCAATGTAAACTCGAGTTTGAAACTCAAAACTCGAGTTAGTCATTTAATGACTCGAGTTTAGCAAGCTTTCAGCAACTCGGTCCAACTTTGTTTCACGATCAGAACTGGTGACCTCTGGTAATTCGATGATATCTCCCAAACCAGAGATCGGTTTAAGGTGAAATCAATTTTGTATGAAACTAGACATCCAATGCGTCATCTGGACAAATTTTCATGCCCAAAGAAGTTGAGATGAGAGAGCTATAAATTTTTTAAGTTGACCCATCTGTTAACGTCACCTAGCAGACCCAGGTTCAGTAATTTGAGGATATCTCACAATCTACAAATCGAAATGAGCTGAAATCAGTGGCATATGAAAATAGACTCACATACCTTTCCAGAAACATAAAGATCATGGAAAACAAAGATCAAATGAGTGAGGTATGAATTTTTGAAGTTGACAATCAATCTGGAAAAACGTTAGCTAAAGAACAGTCTTCGTTCATCGGATCATAACTGTCAGATTGCAATGAGTTTGGAGCTGATTCTTCTTGCATTGGAAAGAAGACTTAAAGAGTCTTATGGAGATAGGTACTGGATTCCAGGAATTGATCTTCATCAAGTCAGAGAGCAAAGAACTTGTGAGAAGAATATTTGATTGGGCCATGAAGAAGAAAACTCGAGTTTGTGTTAGCAAACTCAAATCGCGACATTCCTCTCTGGAAGACCTAAACTCAAGTTTGGATTTCTAAACTCTAGTTTAGCCCGCTGCAAACTCCAGTTTAGTTTTCCAAACTCCAGTTTGCGTCGCTGAAGTATAAGAACCAGATTGCGCCAATTTGTGAAATTTTTATGGGTTAATTTGAAATTATCATATTATGTTATATTATTATTCCTAACATTATTGATCAAGTTTTTTATAAGTTTCAGACAAGTTCATCACAAGATCAAGGCGAAATCAAGATCCAGAATAAGTGCATTAAATGAAGAACCAAGAACAGGGCTGATTCTTCTCCCTTATCCCAGATGTTTAGTTCAGACCGTTGGAACTCATTAAGATCACTTCAAACGGTCGAATTAAGATCATGGAATGACTAAAAATCTGGAAGACGCTCTGCAACAACATATTCTAAGATTCCAGCTGAGAATTGAAAGAACAAAGCAAAATATGCAACTGTCATATTCCAGATTTACAGCTGAACTTTGAAGAATCAAAGAGAAGAAAATGCAACGGTTAGTTCCTCTTCTTCATTTATATAAGAAGCCCAGAAATGAAGAACAAGAGATACAGATACAAGAGGGAGAACAAGAACAGGGACGTGAGCTTATACAGTGAAAATGCCAATATTTTAACGTCTGCTTCATCTACTCTCTGAATATCTCAATGATCATATATTTAGTTTAGAGAGTGAGATTACATGTATTGTGCTTCAGTGTTTATTCACTTACTTTTGAGAGAAAAGATTCATTGTAATCATCATATTATTATAAGAGTTACTCAAGATTGGGTGATATTGAGTGAGAAACACTTTGTTGTGATTATAACTTGTAAGGGGAGTGAATCCGAGTGTGGGATTACTTCGAGTACAGAGTGTGTAATCAAGCAAGTGAATTGATTATGGTTTGTAAGGGGGAGTGAATCCTAGTGAGAGGATTACTTCAAGTATAGAACGTGTAATCAAGTTCAAAGCAAATAGTGGATTGAAAATCTCAAGTGAAGCTTGGGGACTGGACGTAGGTCAAAGATTGGACCGAACCAGGATAAATCACAGTTTGCATACTCTCTTCCCTTATCTTTTACATTTCTAGTATATGCTCATCTTTGAATATCTAATTGTCAATTTCTAAATTGCAAAATTTTTTTTTTAAAGTTCCTAAAGTTTATCAAACACCCAATTCACTCCCTCCTCTTGGGTGATAGCCAGGTCCAACAAGTTTCTGTTGTATGGGTGCTGGAAAAGAGAACGTTGAAGTTAAAAGTTGCATACATGACGTTTCTGTGATGAAGCTTATGCATTATGAATCTTGGTCTTAAATCCATCAATGTATATTAAACTTATCACATGGATGCCTTACGTCAGTGTTCTCTGCATGTTCTTACGCATGACATAGTCACATGAATTAATGAGATAAAAGAGGAAGGAAAAGCGTTGAAGCATCTGCATGGTAGCTCTATTTTATGGAGCCAAAACAGAATCCACAACGGTTGCTACAGTAAATCCGAGATGGAACAGTACACGGTTACTGTAGCAGCGTCGCTGTTCATGCTGAATTTTCCAGATGCGCAATGATTTTTAAATAGGTCAAAAAAATAGTAAACGAACTTATCTGACCCTGAAATTTTATGAGCATATAGTAGACATGTTAAACCTTAAAATGAGCTTTGGTTCAACTCAAACCGAGGTCTATAGCTCGAGTTATAATTTTTGGAAAATGGGTCAAAATCCTGTAACGTTTCTATAACGTTTTCTGGGCAGTGATCATATTTTTGTAAACTGGGAATTATTGGAATAAGATAAAATTATAAAATTTTCCAGAAATAAAGTATAGATTTTTAGCTTTCTTTTGGTGGGTATTTTGTAATTTTCTAAACTCTGAGTAAAGAGTTATGATTTTTACAAATGACCCTAAGTTTTGGAGGCTAAAACTGAAAAGTCTGGATGTTTTTGAAATCTGGGAAATAATTTCATGTGATAAAATGTTGGAACCAATTTTTCCAAAAACTAAGCTTAATGAGGAGTTCATAGGTTTTTGAAACACTTGAATATGATACCTATAACTCCAGATATGAATTTTTAAAGTTAAGCTATGAAATTTGGAAGCTTAACAAGTCAGTCCAGGAAAAACGTAAAATCTTGGAATTATTTGACAAGTTATAACCTTTGGTAATATTTTTATATGAAAGGTGACTTGTCAATAAACACGTGAAAATTGATGGCACATTAATATGATTTTTGTGCAATTAATTAGAAATAATTGAAGTTGCTGAACTTTTAAGGACATCGAAAGATAAAGGCTGAAAGTAACAAATTTAAGTTACTTAATTAAACCCTAATGAAGTAAGGGTTAAAAAGGAAAATAAACATTCATTTTCCCTGGTTCTAAAAATATGATTATGTCCTTAGGGCAAAAAGAAAAAGGAACGAACTTCAAGCAATCCTACCGATTGGTGAAAGAGGAACCTGAGTAAGAATAATAGTTCTTAAAAGGTAGTGGGCTTACCTTACTTGCATGTATTTGATATTATTGCATATGTTTATATGTATGATTGCTATGCTTGCTTGTTATGTATAACATATTTGAATGATTGAAGCTCTGTTTACGATTATGCTATGGCCATGAGTATGATACATAAAGCATTGAGCATGCAGAATTTCATTATGTTAACATGATATTATGTAAGGTAAGCATATCATGCATTAGCATTTATCTTGCATGTATTGTTTGATATTGTCTGCTACTGGAATTCCTCAGAATCACACCCTCCCCTACCAACCAATAGACAGGTGAGCACATGAGAGGAGTGTTGTACAAAATTCAAGGAGGGAGTGTTGCTTGAAGTCGGCCCAGCAGGAGGACGACGGAAGAACTGAGGGATGACAGTGATGTAATGTGTTTTAATTTTCACTGTCTATATTGAATGTAAGCGTTATTAAAGGGGTATTAACCCTGGGATTACCCTTGTCCTGTTATGTAATCAAATTTAATTTCCGCTGTATCAGTATAATTATTATTTCTGGCTCTTGCCACACTAACTACGTAAGATTTAGGTAAGAATTTAGGCATCCGAGGGAGGGTGTCACAAAAGTAATACTTAAGAGTTGTCTTTTGTGACATCAAATATTGTGAGTTGTTAAAATTCAGTACTGCTACTGTTAAGTTTGATATAAGCTATCTGAATATAGCTTGCTGTCATTGTGTGATTCATTTTGGTTTTGTGGTGAGCAACTTGAAATTCTTCATCTTTGTGGAACTGTTAAGCTGTGGCCACTCTTGTTAATGCACTTCATATTTGCTGTCATATTTTGGTTTTCTCAAAAGAAGTGTTGTGTGGGAGTTAACTGTTGAATCTGCCATTAAATTGTCATGACATGAATGCAATCGTGCTACCGTGTGTATGATCTGCTCTTGGTGATTTTTGGGAATTCAATTTTGTAGAACCTAAAATTCCTGAATTGAATGTTACTCACAGTTCTTGATGAGATTTAATCAATTCATTGTTACTCTGTGTGTGATTTGCCCATAAATTAGAATTTGGTAGTGTGTTAATTTTGTTCAATGCCACGTTGCATTTTTAGAAGGCTGTGATTGATGAAATTATAAAGGTCAATTATAACAAATCTTGTAATGGGAATTACCAATTTTTTATTGGTATTTGCAAATTTAGTAATGAGAATTATCAGTGCTTTCGTCAAGATTTTCACTTTTGTCTTTGATGAAACAACAAATAAAGTTCAATTATAATAAATCTTGTAATGGAAATTACCAACTCCTTAATGGCATTTACAAGTTTAGTAATGAGATTTATCAGTGCTTTCGTCAAGATTTTCCCTTGTGTCTCTGATGAAACAACAAATAAGGTCAATAATAACAATTCTTGTAATGAGAATTACCAATTCGTTAATGGTGTTTACAAGTTTAGTGATGGGAATTACCAGTATTTTCATTAGGATTTTCATTTGTGTGTGATAAAACAATAAATAAGAGTCAATTATAATAAATCTTGTCATGGGAATTATCAATTCCTAATTGGTATTTACAAGTTTAGTAATAAGAATTACCAATGCTTTTCACTTGCGTCTCTAATGAAACAATAAATAAGGGTTAATTATAACTAATCTTGTAATGAGAATTATCAACTCCTTAATGGTATTTACAACATTAGTAATGAGAATTACCAGTGCTTTCATCAGGGATTTTCCCTTGGGTTTCTAATGAAACAACAAATAAGGGTCAATTATAAAAAATTTTGTAATGAGAATTACCAAATCGTTAATGGTATTTATAAGTTTAGTAATGGAAATTACCAGTTCTTTTATGTTAGGTTTTTCCCCATGATCCTTCACATAAATATAACTTTAATTATAGAGTCTCCAATAACATAAGTTATTAGGGACACTGACAAATTAAAAAAAGCAAATTTGGGATGACAACATGTATAAAATAGAGGCAATTGACACATGAACATTATGATTCCACATTGACGTAATGTTTCCGTGTCATTCCCACACAAGAACATATTCTTTTCCATTTACACTAATTACATATTGAGTTATCTTATAAATCTTATCCCCCTTCTACCCAAAAATATGTGAAGGGATCCAAGTAATTCAATATAAAGCAAAAGATGACTTGGAAAATATTTACCCCACAACTGCACAATCAACAAGTTAACTTGGGTTTGGATTTTCAAATGTTCGATTCACTCCTACCAATAAGTCCTTCCACTTCTTAGAGTTCATTTTTGGCATTGGTGTTGGTGCACTCTGAATTGTACACAGAAGGCTCATAAGAGGTCTTCCACTGCACTCATTTGTTACATAATAATCACTCATTACTCATTCTGTTAAAAAACTGGTTTCTCAATGTAAGCCATTTGCTATGTAAAACCCACGAATTGATCAACCCTACATAGATAATGACAAGTTTTATCAACATATTACCAACAACCCTATATGATATTATTACTTCTCTAACCAAACTAACTGTGACATATCTTTCTTGATCATCCATTTCCCTTCCTACAATATTAGTACCTTATCATTCTACATACACAACATTTCTTTCATTATAATTAAACATATTTTCCATTTCATAATCATCAATTATGTCTACTAGTTATTAAAATCTTGTCATCAAAACTTAAATTGTATTTAATGTCACACCCATGACCATTTTTACCAAACCATCATCCCATCATTACCCTCAATTCTTTAACTTTCATCCCCTCCTTTATCGATTTTACCCTCACATTCCCAACATTATATTTAACTTCACCTGCACCATTGGTTATCCCCCCCCCCCTCCCCTCTAAAAAAAAGGAAAGAACAAATAAGTAATTTTGAAGAAGGTGTTGCCCCATATTTGATGTCATCTTGCATTCTAGCCTATAACAAAAAATGAATATTTTATCACAATGTTAGACCATGTATATATCATATTTCATAAGTGAAAAATATAGTAATGGTAATTACAAGTTCAATAGTAACTACTTCCTCCAATATTAATGGTTTTCACAAATTTTGTAATGGTAATAACAAATATAGTATTGGTAATTACAAGTTTAATAATAGCATTTACTAGAAACCATAACTGTTAATGACAACAATTATTATAAAATTACTGAAATGTCTTTTCAACCTTATCATCCCACATTCATTCCATAGCTACACCTGATCAACCCTACGAAACATTTCCATTTACATCACGTCGTGCAACTCAATATCCTCTTCCTTATACTCCCTCTCCTCCCAACTAATGTAATACTCGGATAATTATTATCTGGAATGTCATAATAATAATACTGTCCAATTATGAAGATTATGGTCTCAAAATGTTGTATAATTAGTCTATTGTCAAAGGAAAACACTAAGAAAATTAGATGGAATTTACTGTTAAAAATGTGAAAAATGCATTTTAGGGCCATAAAACATCCTAAAGAGAATTATGAAAAATTCTAGAAGGTGTGAGAATAATTATTAAAAATTAGGAAGAATATTGTTCTTAATTTAGACAATTTAATAAATCATTTCCTTTAAAAATAAAAAGAAGAAAAATTAAAAAGTATTCTAGAACTAAAATTGATCCCATGATTTTTAATATTTTGCATAGAGCATGAATTATTAATATCAATAAAATAGTTGTGAGGAAATGATAAATTTTAATTAAGAAAATTATCAAAAATTACTAAGGGGTTAATTTGGTAATTTTTGGGATTTTTATAAGGTTATAAAATTTAGGAAATATGAAAAATAAAATTAATCTAATCATTTATTAGAGAGGGCCGAAATTTTGGCAAGAAAAATAAAGAAAAAATGAAATGAGAATTAAGGAAAATATATAAGATATTTTGTAATTAAATAATATTATAATTGGGAAAAGCACACAGGATAAATGACCGCGGATAGAAATGAAATTCTATCTAGAAAACCATGAACTAAGTTTCTAGAGTCAGAGTATATTATAAACAAGTGGATTTTTATCTCGAAGTAGGATGTCTCCGTAGTCATTTCTGTAACCGACGGAGCAATTAGGAGATCAGACTAAGAAGATATTTTGCAGAATTAAAGTAGATAGTAGAAATGAGAACCGATGGAAAATAATTCATAGACTGAGATCTAGGGATAAGTTGGTAAAAACCAGAGCATATTATTAATCAGTGAATTTTTATCTAGAAGATGACGCTGTCCGACGTTATTTCCGTAACCGACAGCGGTTGTCCGAAAATGTTCGGCAGGCAACAGAATATCCTTAATGAGATAAAAAATTTAGATAACCCAAGTATCTTGAAAGAGGAAGAAAAGACCTTCAGGGTATTGCCTCCGGAATTTTGAGATTTTCCAAAATTACGCGATTCGGACACCGAACAGGGACTTTATCTGTAGAAATCTTCTTAAGCAAGTGTGTGACATCACCTTGATGACTAAGGATGACATCATCTTTGAGAGGTGTATGGCCAAGATCTTGCTATCTCAAAGAAGTGCGATCTAACGACCAGAAACTGATCATATAAAGTTCAAAAGAATTACCAAAATGCCATTGCCTTTTTCTATAAATAGCCTTCCATTCTCCTTCATTTTCTCACCAATTCCTCTTGAAAATTTCGAAATTCTTGAGTAGAGAAGGAAAGAAGAGCTCTGGAGAAAGTTATAGTAGGGTCCTGGGTAAGTTTTTCGGTCCTTAGTCTTAAGTACTAGTTTCGTTCAGTAGTTATAATAGAAATGTAGAGTAATCTTTAATCTTTCAAATTAGCTTAGATATCATGTTTAAGGAATGAATATGATATTTATTTCAAAAATATATTGGAGGAAGAGTTAGGTCAAAATTCTGAAAGGTTAGAGGCAAAGTAACGAAGCTTTGGCAAAATTTCACCATTTGATCACACTAGGGGCAAAATGGTAATTTGTACCTAAAATGCCTGTTATGACATTAAATATTCATATTTGTGATATTATCCTTATAGGATATCTGAAATCACGAACTGCTGTTTCCGTTGTCGTACTGTCGTCGTACCGCTGTCAGACGTACCATAATTCGACGAAAGTGTCAGATATCGTCAACGGAGGTACGGACGCGTATTGTAACCTTAACTCTTATACTTATGGTATGCTTATATGTGATAGATGATTTCATAGACTAAGACTCCGTCTTATATCACTGGTTATACATTCAGCTATATACATGTTATAGTCTTGATAACGCCGTTGAGTTTTCCTAGCGCTGAGGATATGATGGGCCGTTGTGGCACTGGTTATGTGCAGACATGGGTTTAACTTTACATCTGCTGTGTGCTTATGTATTGTTGTTGTGATAATCTTTTTGCTGCTGTAATGTTATGAATATCTGTCATACATATATTGTTTACATAAGCATGAGGTTAACCGTTACCTGAGGTTCAATGGGCATTGAACCTCAGCTCTTACTATAGTATCAGGGTCTGGAGGACTGAAGGTTGATGACAAGGGTAAGCAGCCTATTTGAAGACACGGCCGAAGATGCCTATTTTTAGGATGCATCTTATATTTAGTTAAATGTACCGTTATCTTGACTATCTAGAGACATCATGAATGTAATACGTATCAGTTACTCAAGTACATGCTCTACTCTGATAAATATATATTATTCCGCTTTCAAAAATGGGTATTACAACTAACATTAACAAATAAATTAATAACAAATCCCACACTGTCAACGCTGTCAGACTTGGGTAAAGAAGCAACCTTTAGTTCCCTCCACCAACACACCTACTGGCCTACAACCCTTATACAATTCCCACAAAGAGACCACCATGGTGATTGTCCGAAGACAACACTCACAACCCTAAATAAATTATCTTCAACACCCCACCATGAATATGATTACATCAACCCAAAGCGTTTTCCTATTCCTCTACCATCAAACCTGTTTAAGAAAAGCCACCAAGATGAAATGGGAAGAAGATGGTTATGACAGTATTTCTGAGGAAAAATATATGGAAGAAAGAAAGATACTTACCTTTTAATTTACTCTTTCCTTGGCTTTGTGTATGATCCTTTGAAGGTCACCAAGATGAATGAAAGAAGCTTTGCAATTCCTCTGCTGTGTTTTCGAAGAGGCAATTTCATGCAAAGGGAGATATAATCTATTTTGTTCACGGGTAGTTTCGTTTTTTTTTTTAACCCAAAATTGCATATCTCTCATTGCCCCACATCCCTTCTTGGTCCTTTAACAATTTTAGTAGGCTTCTGAGGGTTTAACAAATTCAACTGGTATTTAAATGTAATTTTTCTTAGGTAATTTCTCACATTTGCCGCCAATATTTTAAAATTCGAAATCAGTCCTTTTAGAATTATTGAAATTCAACTACTTATTTGTGTTTTACCAATTTTGAAAATATTTTTCTATCTTTTCCCCCTTTTTCTTTACTAAATCTTTTAATTTTATTTTATTAGTGTCATTAGTCTTTGTAATTTGGTTTGTTAGCTGTAACTTTAGTTTGTTAATACCTTACTATCGTTAGCCCCTATACAGAGTAAAATTGAGAGAAGAAAGAAAAACGTACAGTTATCAAATTAAAATTTGAGGGAAAGTATAACTACAAAATGATTTATCTTTTGCCATATGAGAAAGCGCGAAAGAGATGATGATGCCGCGTAAAATGAATGTTGCGCAGCAAGGAATCTGGAAATATATATTGCTAAGTATTTGCTACTCATCTGGAAACTGCTTTATAAGGCTTTATATATCTTCAAATGATATTCTTTGGTCCCATTATTTCAATGCATCAAATAAATGTATGGTTGGGTGTCAAGAAGGAGATTCTCTTCTGTTGCATCTTTTTTGCACTCGACCTGCAGTTAGATCTGTATGGCTTGAATGTTTCATGATTGGATTGAAACACCATAACTTCAAAGAATTTCAGAATTGGCTAGCTAAAAGGCACTATGCTGCTTCTCATAATCATCAGGATGGTCACTAACGTTTAATTCGGGTTGTCATTACTCTTTTGAATTGTATCTGGTTCAAGTTAAATGTAACTTATCTCTCTGTGGTGCAATGTCAGAGTGATGGTATTTTTTGTAGAATATTTGGGAAACGCGGTAAAAATAAAAGTATCACTCATATGTGGTTAAATTTATTGATCCGGAAATTTTTTTTTAATAAATATTTTGTAAATACTGTAAAAATAAGGGGCAATAGGAAGGGTCTCATGGAAGGAAGTGACACAGCGTTTTAGTGGTTTTTAAGTTACTCATTTTACAATTCTGGCTAAAACCTGAAGGACTTAGTTACTCCCTCTTTTTTTATAACGTAAACTCGTATTGTGAATTTGAAATGTAAACTCGTAAGAGTTTACTTTCCCCATTAAATAGGTATTAATAGAGTATAATAAATAATTAAAATATAAAAATAACAATAATTTGATTTAAATATTTTTAAATCCAAATAATTGAAATTAAATCCATCAATATTCAAAATTTACCATATTTAACTAAGAAATTTATATAAAACTCACATATAAAGCCGTTATGCATGATTAAAACAAAATTAATACGAGTTTAAAGGTTTAAAGGTAAGTTAACACGATTTGGTAAGTTTGAAACGTAAAAACGGTAAAGCCAATGTATAAACTCATAAGTTTAAGTGAAAGTGAGTTTACAACGATCATGAGTTTATTAGTGACTCGACTTAATTTAGTAAAATAAAAATGTAAAAACAGTAAACTTAGAGTCTCAACTCACGAGTTTGACAACAATGCCAATGAGCCTATATATATATATATATATATATCATGTAGTGGTATACATATCAGTCTCACACAAACAGAAACGCAAGAGAAGTCATATGGAGAAAGAGAGTGTAATAAGAGGAATGTTGGAAGCAACAACGTTAATAGTGTCAATAATGGCGGCGATGGTTATGGTGAGTTGGGTATGGACGAAGATGGTAAAGAAGCTGTGGCTGAACCCTAAGAGGCTGGAGAAGGTTCTGAGAGAGCAAGGCCTTCAAGCCAATCCTTACAAGTTTTGGGTTGGTGACTTGAAGGAAATAGTGAAGATGCATGAAGAAACCAGTTCCAAGCCCATGATGTCTCTCTCTCATGATCTATGTCCTCGTCTCTTCCCTTTTGTCCTCCACATGCTCCACAAATATGGTCTATATATCTTCTTTTTCTTCTGCTATTGTTTCTCTGTCTCTAATTTGATGCTACTACTGTATATATAATTGACGCACGTACGCGCAGGTAAAAATTCATTCCTGTGGTATGGACCTACCCCGGGGTTGATCATAACGAGCCCAGAGCTATTTAAGGATGTCTTCAACAAGCCGTATGACTTCACAAAAGGTCGTTTGAGTCCTCTTGCCAAGTATGTAGCCCCTGGTATCGTCAGATGTGATGGAGACGAGTGGGCTAAACACAGAAAGATAATCTCTCCAGCCTTTACCTTGGAGAAACTCAAGGTAACTACTTACATCGCAGATATATATACTTCGAATAATAATGCTCCTGGGACAAAGATCCTTCAGAATTCGTGAAAGAGCTGTTAAAAAACTCCAATATACCTTCACTCACTCCCTGTTCTTCCTAAATTTTTAATAGTATTGAAGCAATTTTTTTAACTGCACTTAGTCACTTTAGAGATCTACATGATGATAAGAGACTTGTATCTGTTAGGTAGCAGTTGATAGATTAAGAGTGGTCAGCTGTAAGTTAGCTTCCTTTTATCTAATACTTTTCAGTTTGTTTTAAAGTTTTGAATATTTATTAAGCATGCCAAATATAAATGTAGGTTAAGAACTTGATTCAGGAGAGACACATGCACACGATTCCTTTTTTTGGATGCTCCAATGTCACTATTTAATATCTTCAATCAATGTTCACACCGACAATTTTGACTTTCATTTTCTTTATCTTTCCCTCCACATCAGGCCATGACGGAAACCTTTTTCCAAAGTTGCAATGACATGATACGAGAATGGGAAAAGATGTTTTCGTCTTCAAATGGAACGTGGTGCGAAATAGATGTTTGGCCTTGGCTTATGAACATGACACAAGATGTTATATCTCGAGCAGCATTTGGAAGTAGCTATGAAGAAGGCAAACAAATCTTCCATCTCCTAAGAGATCAATCTCAACTTGTCATGAAACATTTACAAAGATACCACATTCCATTTTGGAGGTAATTAACATCATATATATATATATCGGCCAGGAAGAATATCTAATATATCAGTATCAAAATCTGTTCGCAGTTTTGTACATGGTAAGGACCTTCGGAGGATTAAGGAGATTGATAAAATGGTAAATGATTTAGTGAAGGGAATCATCAAGAGGGAGGAGAAAGCCATGAAGGAAGAAGGTGAAGCCATAAAGAAGGACCTGTTAGGGATACTTCTAGAATCCAATCGAAAGGAGACTGATCAAAGCCAAGGAAACCACAACAAAAACAACAACGTTTGGTTGAGCATGAATGAAGTAATAGATGAATGTAAATTTTTCTATTTTGGAGGCCAAGCAACAATTGCCAGTTTGCTTGCATTTACCATGGTGTTACTGGGTAAGCACACTGATTGGCAAGCACGCGCAAGGGAAGAAGTCTTGCAAGTCTTTGGGGATCAAAAACCAAACTTTGATGGCTTAAGTCACCTCAAGATTGTAAGTATTATATATATATATATATATATATATATATATTCATGTGACTTGACATGCAAATTTAAACATAATTTTGCATTGTAGGTGACGATGATCTTATACGAGGTTTTGAGGTTGTACCCACCGGTGGCAAGGCAGGACAGATTGGCGGCAAAGGACATGAAACTTGGGGATTTGTTAGTACCTGCAGGAGTGCAGATTTTCGTGCCAATACTCATGTTTCATCATGATGAAGATTTATGGGGGAGTGATGTGAAGGAGTTCAAGCCAGAGAGGTTTTCCGAGGGAATCTCAAAGGCAGGGAAAGGGAATTCCCCTGCTGCATTCTTGCCGTTTGGATGGGGTGCTCGAACTTGCAATGGAAAAAACTTCTCCCTGTTGCAGGCTAAGATGGCCCTTTCTTTGATTCTGCAACACTTCTGGTTTGAGCTTTCTCCTTCGTATTCTCATGCTCCTATCATGCTTTTGACTCTTCAGCCACAACATGGACTTCATCTTATTCTGCACAAACTAGAGTATTGTTAGATTCATAATTTGGGGTTTGTGTGTGTGGCTAAAGAGAGAGAGAGACATGCCACAAACTTGGAATCTAGTACAGTACTCTCCAATAAAATATGTTATCGTTTCGAAGTTTTAACTTTTTCTTTTTTTTTTTTTTTTTTTTTTTTTTTTATATAAAAGGTGGCTTAGAAGCCTACATTAGAGAAAGAAAGTTACATCCCTGGGGAATTGAATCCCATGCACTCTTGGACAAGCCAGGCACATAACTTTTGCATTATATATATTAATGCAAAAGTGAGTTGCATTGGCTTCTTCAAAGGGCATAGGGATTTTCAATTAATGGATTCTAGCAAACTTCAATATGCTCTTAGCGGATCAAATCATATTCCACTGTTGCAACTAAATGGCCTTGTTTCAGAAGCCTCCTTCCCATTTTTCCTGGGAGCTCCAAAAAATTATGGACTCTATTTGATTTACTTATTTTTTAGGTAAACTTTTCATTTTAAACTCGCACTTTATTTAATTTAAAATATAAAAAAATTTAAAATGTGTAAACAAAATTGGAAAAAAAAAAAAAAAAGAAGGGTTATGGTGCATCAGCATCCCACCGTCACACTCTCTGGTTCTGATACTCATTTAGTTTCAAGGAGCTTCATAATACCCTTTTTAAAAAATAATCAGAATAGAAAGGAAATTTATAAATGCAATACACACACACACACACACACACATGTATATACATATATATATACATACATATTAATGGAAGGAAGAGCCATGGCGAGGATGAGATCCTGGAGGCAAAACTTCAAAAACACGCTTCAATGTGAACAAGGTGATGGTGATGAATAAGAAAGAGAGAGTGGGGAAGAAGAAAGCAGTGAAGAGAAAATTCGTGGAAGTAAAACTAGGATGTTTGCAGGAATGAGCGATATGAGTAGGTCCCTACGAAAATGAAAAGGATGAATATTGAATAATATATATATATATATATATATATATATATATATATATATATATATATATATATATATATATATATATATCTACACACAATTTTCACCCATTAGAAATTAGGAATCATATTCATTATTCATTCTCTGAATGCTTTCTAATTAAAACTAATAGCAACTTCTTATGAGTTGCATTAAAAATAGTAACTTCATAATTTTAACGTTTAAATTATTTTTTTAAAAAAAGTTCTCGCTGGGAAGTGATTTTTGGAGACATTTGGCACTCTTTCTCAGAATCTATTTCTTGTGATTTCGTTGGAGCAAGATTACACACTAATATAGTACAAGGAAATTAATCGAAACACATCCACCATTATCATTATTATTATTGTTGTCACACCCCAAAAGTTAGAGCTTGACCGATGAGTAAAAACCTATATCCCTTGAGTCTCTAATAAACAAAATTTCTGATTCATATATGAACTATAATACAATTCAAAAAATAAAGTTATTTGATACACTTCACCTAGCAAAAGTCATATCTATTTGCAAGAATTTCAACAAAGTCTCCTTGCAAATAAAATTTCATGTAAATTCTACATGATAGAAATATTCACATCACAACAATATTCAACAATTGCACAACAATAATAGTTTTGCTCCATACTAACATATACGCAACATACAATGAAGGCAAGGACCCTAACTGTAGTTTATGTGGAACACTTAGATAAACTGTATAAAATCTAATACATAATTTAAATTTTACATAGAAATGAGGATTGTCCAAGATCACACTTCTATTTAATTCAACATATAAGCCCCTCAATGATGAGCAGGAGCACAAGCTCTACCATTATTTGATACCAATTTTCTGGTGAATAATAACCCATTAATAAAAATAACTAAAATACTAAAAAAAAAAACAAGTTGATTGGGTGAAAGTTTATGATAAAGAAATACCAATTAATTTCAACTTCCTAGTATGAAATCATAACTATAAATCAATTTATGTAAGATATTAATAATAAGCACAATTGAAGCAACATAGAAAATCAGTAAATAAATAATACCAACTACATCATAATACCAACTACTACAATAATATCTTATATATAAAATGCCTGTAATATATCAATATCTCATTTAATAAGATTCCAACGCCCTATGATAATATATGAGATTCCACCTTGTGATAATATATGTGTGCATGCGTGTCTGTCACCCACATCTCAATTTAGTTCAAACCAAATCCATCATCGTTTCTTTTAGCGAATTTATAAAACCAAGTGCTTCTACATACAAAAATGCACACACCTCATAACCAATCTCTTAATACGTTTTACTTTAGAGTTATGTTCATTCAATCACCCATCAATAACCTCCAACAACGTAGCAAACACAGCCAAGCATCTTATATATATCTCAAACGCTAATATGAGAACAAGCAAGCTTTGTCCTTGAATTACTTTTATTTCCAACTTCATTGCAAACAATAATTGTTCCTCATACCACAACTAATAAGTGATCTCATAACAATTAAATCAAACATAAAAGAGAACCTTCCATTCTTCCTCCCATACATGCTACAAGATTCTATTAATAATTCAAATTTTACCACCATGACACAAGTCTCTCTCTCTCTCTCTCTCTCTCTCTATATATATATATATATATATATATATATATATATATATATATAAGCATATCTGTACCTCTCAAAGCTTCAATAAAGAATTTAAACAATCTCAATGCAACCAAATTCTTGTCTTGCACATTTTAACAAACAACTAGTGTGCAATAATATTCAAATAATATTATCAAAGTTCTCAGTTTTAAAATCTCTTGCCCAACAACTCCAATCATCAATATATAAATTTACCATGCTTCACAAACTCCATCCTTTACTAATAATCAATTTAAAAGAAAGAAAATAAAAATCAAAACATGCCTTCCTCTTATAATAACTGAACAATTAAAGAAGAATTACCTAATGTAACATCTCAACTTTTCAAAAATAGTATAATTTTTTTTTTTTAAAATCATTTCAAATCATCAGAGTAGAGCATTTGAGCGAAAGAGTGATTGATATTTATATTCAAAAGTTCATAAGTCTAGCTGGTTACAGTAACGGTATATTATGCCTAAACATATCTACATAACAGAAGAAGTGTCTCCTTGGCAATTCCCACACTGTGGCAACGAAAGATAGTCTTTAGCCGAGTCTCAATGTGTGCTGCTTGCCCTTCTCTTCGGCCCTTGGTCCTTTTAACCCTGAAGCTATGTTAAGAGCTGAGGTCCAACGCGTACCGGACCTTAGGTAACGGTTAACCTCATGTTTATATATGTCATATATAGATTACGGATATTCACAATATAAATAGTACATGAGCACTCAGACAAATGTATCCCTGGCATATAAGCCCTTTGGCAGATATGTCACACATAGTATATGTTTCACACCTAGCAAGTGTTTCACACCAAGCATTTCATACCCAACAATCGTATCTCAATACCCAGCAAGAATAATCATAACAACAGTACATGAACATATCACAGAGCTATCAACTATCTCATATAAGCATACCATACACATAGCACATATACGCATACAGTAAACATCAGAGTTAGTGTTACAGTACGCGAACGTACCTTCATTGTTGAGTTTCGGTACGTTTCGACGGTTGGAATGTGGTCACAGATATCCTATAAGGATAATATTGTATTTATTAATTCACAAACAATATCCTAAAAGATATTTTTGCCACTACTGACCATTTTACCCCTGGTGCTTTTATTTTCCATTTAATTCCTTGAATTTCCGTAGAAAACGCTGATTAACAGCATTCGGGCTGATTTTCCACCTAACTTCGAAAAATCATAACTAATTCTAGAAAAATCGAAACGAGGATCTGTAAAATTTCTCAGACTCCTTAGGATGTCTAATTTCGAGGAAAATTACTGTTATTTACCCAGAATTTAAGAACAATTCCCAGTTTTGACGTCTTTACCCCTGACTCAGAATTTTTCAGAAAAAACGTAGCCTAACTTTGTGAATTTTTATCTCCTTGCACAAAACTCAGAATGACACACTCTAGGCATATTTGGAAAGCCCTATATGTCTACTCTCACCATGAATTGTCTCGGAATTTTTGCATAGCATCTTCAACATAAGAGACCAGCGTTTTTGAAATTACTTCCGGAAGTCACTAACCGACAAAATTTTGCCAGAGCTTCGCTATTTTGATTATAATCTTCCAAAAATTTTGCTATAACTTCTACTTCACCAATTTTTCGAAATAAAGACAATTTTAGCTATAAAAACATCAAAACAAAAATATAATTGGAAGATTAAAGATCAAAATAACATTTCTACTAAAACTATATAAGCTAAGAACTAAAAACTAAAAGCTTCTTTACCTCTTGAAGAACCTTGCTTCTTGTTCTTGAAGCCTCCCCACTCACTTCCTCACTCTCAAATTTTTTGGTTTCTAGCTTGTGAATTGGTGAGAAACTTGTGAAGCATGATGCCTCTATTTATAGCAAATTAATGGTTAACTTTCTAACAACTTCCACTTGATCTTAACCCCTAAATCTAACTTAGGAAGGAAATTAAAATCTCATCCTTACACCTATATATGAACATGCCACATCCTCTCATTTTTCATACACTCATACGCATACACACACATATTCACACATCCACACACACTCACACACAACCCCTCTCTCTCTCTCCATTCTATCCTCTTCCATGCCATTAAAAGACCATTGACCAAGTACCCTTATCTTCTTCCAAAACATTATCCCATATGCTTGAATACCTAATATCTATCTTATAATAATATAACTTCTTCCTTCCTCCCTACTCCAAACTGTGGCTCTTCTTCATTTCCTTACTTTTCCATTTGTGTTTCCATTATCTCACATATTCCACCACTTAATCCTTATTGGTTCATAGGTTTTTTACTTGGATTAAGGCTTTTTAATGGTGAAATAAATTTTAAGCCTTAGGATTAAGCTTTATGAAATTAAATCTTGACCTTCCATTTACATAGAAAAATCCTACAACTTTTTGAAGATTTTATTTTTAAAACACATGTGCTCTTCATTATATTATTGTTTAATCTCTTTATCTCTCCTCCCATGTGCATTCGTCCCATACTCTTGACTTTGGGGAATGGATTTTTAATCCTAATTAGCATCTCTTTGTGGAGTGTTCTTGATGTTATTTGAAGTAATTGTCATTGTATGATTGGTTCCTAAGCTAATTATGATCACTAGTGACTTATTTAATGCTAATCTTGTCTTTTAATTGATCCTTGATTTTTAATTAAGACATTCCCTAATTGTTGCTTCTTTATTTGCTCCTTGACTAATTATGAAGATCTACACAATTAGCCATTAATTATTTAATTAATCACTTACTAATTGTTGATAATTTTCTTAATTAGGATTAATCATTTTCTCACAACTATTTTATTGACATTGGTAATTTATGCACCATGCATAATATTAAAAATTATAGGGCAACTTATGTTCTCCAAAATGATATTTAATTTTGCCTCATTATTCTCCAAGGAAAATAATCCCACAAATTACCTAAATTAGAGACAACATACTTTCTAATTTTTAATAAATATTTAGTTGCCTCTTAGGATTTATCATAATATTCTCAGGGTATTTTATAACCCACAAATTCACTTAGGGATTTTTTGTAAGCTCTTTATTGCTCCTAATTTCATAAGAAATCACCTTAGGAAATAAGGTAATTATTATACTAGTTTTGAGACCACAAATTCACCTATTTTCAATAGGTATTATTTATCAATATAATATTCCAGATAAATAATTATTCGGGTATTACACCTAAAATGAGCACATTAACTTTAATTTCAGCTCCATCTGAATCCTAACTTTCCGCCTACTTTTAGGCATATATAGCATTTGGAACAAAGGCGAAGAATTAAATTAAATCTAGGGTTAAGTAGCAAACTTGTTGTCCCGTAACTTTTTGTTGAAGAGTAATGTTGCTTTGAAAGTTTTTCTTGTCTCAATGTTGCCTTGGAAGTTTTAAAATATAGTAATGTTACCCATTTTCGTTAAAAAGTTAACAATCAACGTCAATCTTTTGACAGTCAACGTTAGTTTTTTAATGGAATAGGGTAATATTGCTACGTTTTGAAACTTCCAATGCAACATTGAAACAAGAAAAACTTTTAGGGCAACCTTACTCTTAGCCTTATATTTATGGGGCAGATTTGCTACTTAACCCTTAAATCTAACCACACATAAAACACACATACGGACAAAGGGAAATTAGGGCCAACTTCAATATATCATACGCACACGAAGTGTTCTAGGGTGCCTTTGTACCTAGTCATTTAATTCAAGATAACATTATCATAGCCCACGAAATGTTCCATTATTTAAAAAGAAGAAAAAATGGGAATAAATATGAATTTTCTTTAAAAATGGACATGAGCAAGGCATATGATAGAGTTGAACGAGATTTCCTAAGAAAAATTTTAGTAAAATTTGGTTTTGCCCAAAAGTAGGTTAATCTTGTTATGAACTGTGTGGAATCTGTAAATCTTAATCTATGTATTGCAGGGGAAAAAATTGCTTCTATTAATATAGGTAGAGGGCTTCGTCAAGGGGACCTCCTTTCGCCTTCTCTCTTTATTCTATCATTGGAAGCCCTCTCTTGCATGATAAACCAGGCTTTAGTAGAAGGCCAATTACAAGGGATTAAACTAAACAAAAATTGCCCGGTATTATCGCATAGTTTTTTCGCAGATAATGCCTTGTTTTTTTATGAATGCAGATATCCAAAATTGCCAAGTCTTATCAGGGATCCTTCAAAGTTATTGCCTAGCATCAATACAACAAGCCAATCTGGAAAAGTCTAGCATAGTGTTCTCAACAAACACCCCAGAACCACTATGGTGTACCATTAGTGATACCTTAGGCATTAGTGAGAGCTTGGATCAGGGCAAATATTTAGGAATCCCAAGCGTACGGGGAAAAACAAAGCATCAAGCCCTAGCCTATGTTCGTGAGAAAGTAAGCAAAAAGGTACTAGGGTGAAGGAGCAAACAATTATCATTTGCAGGATGGGAAGTCTTGATCAAGGTCGTCATCAATGCCATTCCAATTTTTCCTATGACATGCTTCAAATTTCCAATCATGGTATGCAAAGAGCTAAACAGCATAGTAGCCAATTTTTGGTGGAAGGGCCAGAATAAAATGCACTGGATAGCATGGAACAAACTCACAAGGCCTAAAGTTGAAGGAGGCATGGGCTTCAGAGATTTCTTAACATTTAACAATGCCCTTCTTGCAAAAACAGCTTGGAGATTAACATAGAACCCGGATGATTTATGGGCAAGAGTACTTAAGGGGCCCTATTTTCTGCATGGATCTTTTCTTGAAGCAACAAAGGGGCATCGAGCTTCTTGGGGCTTGTCTAACATACTTGAAGGGAGAAGCCTCATTAAGGAAAACATGTGTTGGCAAATAGGGAATGGGGGGTTTATTCGCATATGGAAGGATAAATGGATCCCTACCCTACCCTCCTATAATTTAATGACGGAAGATGAGAACCTTAAGGACTCCAACCAAAAAGTGGAGATGCTGCTTTTCAATGATAGAGGAGTCTGGGACTTGTCATCGATAAGGCATAAGATTGAAGACCAAGAAGGGGAAGCCATCTCTGCTATCCCAATTCCAAGGTTCCCAACTGAAGATAGACTGCGATGGACCTTGTCGAAGAATGGAATTTACTTAGTAAAACTGGGGTATATTAGCTCCATTAATAATCCATCCAAGATTCTTCATGCAGCAAGAACATCGACCCCTATGACAAGCGAAGCCTGGAAAGCTACCTGGAGAGTAAAGGTGATTCCTAAAGTGGTCAATTTCCTTCAGTGAGTTCTATCGGATGCCATAGCCACAAATGCAACTCTTGTCCGTCGGAAAAGAGGAAACAATGACTTATGCCCTGTATATCAAGCAGTGAGTGAAACAACTGAGCACCTCTTTTTCCATTGTCCCTGGGTAAGGAGCATATGGTTTGGTTGCAACTTATCCCTTAAATGTGATTTGAACAATATCCAGAGTTTTAGAATATGGTGGCTGGAACTCATGCAACCTAACTGCCGACTTTCTAAGTTTGAGAAAGTGCACATCAGTTGGATCTTCTTGTATATTTGGAAATGCCGCAATGATAAAGCCTTCAACAATACTGAGCCTGATCCTGCCTTGGTCATTGAACGAGCGTCTCAATCCTTATCCGACCATTGGAAGGTATGCAAGCCCAATAATAATGAACATGTTGATAACATCCTCAAACCATCAGTGACTTGGGCTCCACCTCCTGAGAACACTTTCAAAATTAATCTTGACAGGGCTTTTCAAGAATAGACTAAAGCTGCTACTATAGGACTCATTTGCCAAGATCATTGTGGCGAGATGAAGTAGGTTTTCATTAACAAGATTAACTCCATCTCTACTTTCAAGACGGAGGCCCTAGCACTTAAACGAGCGCTGATGATTGTTCAAGATCTGGGGAACAAGAATGTGCTGTTTGAATCTGATTGCTAGACTCTTGTGAGCTGCCTAGAAAAAAACCGGTTTGAGTGTTGTGAGTAGCAAGCCCATGGTATCCTCGACGACATCATTAGAGTTCTTCAGTCTGAGCCCTATTACGTGATCCGATTCATCCCTCGCTAGGGAAATAGAGCAGCATACCTTCTTGGTGCAAGCACCAATAAGGGAGTGTTCCCAATTGGGTGGGTGGAAAGACCCTTACTCTCTTTGTTACCGATTCTGGAGGAAGACATGAAGAGCTCTGCTTTTTCGAAGAGAAACCCAATGACCACCATCAGACCAGTTGATCTTGGATGACTACTCTTGCTTTTTTTTTTTTAGAAAGCGGAATATGTTTAGCTACTTTCTATTGCTTTTTCATTTTGTTTCTCACTCTTTGTCCATCTTGTTAACTGCTTTTGGCTAGTTGTATCATTGGTTAGGCATAAAAAGCCCTCATCACCCTGTATTTGTTTCTTCTTTCTCTCGTAATGAATAATATAGAATGGTTCAAAAAAAATAAAAGAATAGCTTGCTCCCAAATATAAGTCACATGTATGATAACTAATGCTTATTTTTTAGTTTTGTCCTTGTAATTAATGTTCATTTTCAATTTTGCCTACTTATTAAATTTTCAAACACATTTTCTAATAAGGGTACAATTGAAAAAAAAAAAGTCATTTATGACATATTTAATGAGTTAATTGTCTCATATTATTTCCCTGAATTTGTTAAATTACCTTATATTATGGATTGGAGGGAGGATAGGAAGGAGTACAAACAAGGTTGTCAAACTCACGAGTTTAAACAAACTTGTGACAATGATGTAAACTCATAAAAGTCTACTTTTATTATTAAATATGTATTACTAGTGTATAATTAAATAATTAAAATATAAAAATGAAAACAATTTGATTTAAATATATTTTAGATCCAAATAATTGAAATTAAATCCATTACCATTCATCATTTATCATATTTAAAAAAGAAATTTCTATAGAATTTATATATAAAGCCGTAGAGCATTATCAAGTCAAAAAAGTAAACATGATTTTAAGAGTAAGTTAACGAAGTTTTGTAAGATAAAAATGTAAAAACAATAAGTTCAGTGTATAAACTCGTGAGTTTAACTGAGTTTATAACTAGCACTAGTTTACCAGTAGCTCGGCTTATTTTTGTAAGCTAGAAATGTAAAAACGACAAATTCAGAGAGTCAACTCGTGAGTTCGTGGTATTAATGGAGGCTGCACAATTAGTTTTTAGATTGGGAATAGATATTTCTAAAATCTTGTAGCAAAATTTGTCAAATTTGATTCATAATAAAAATTATAAGGAGAGTCATTAATGCTTTTTTACCAAATTTTTCTCTACTATTAATGCTTATGCATGATTCTTTGTACTCCCTCTTATCATCCCTCCGATCTATAATATAACGTACTCCCTCTGGTCCATATTATAAGGCACAAATTACCAATTTTTACATACCAGGAATGTAAGTTAAGTCATTAAATTGGTCCAAAATTAATTAATGTTTCCAACTTTACCCCTACTTTATTGATGTGAATTTAAAGAATTAGTTAAAAATGAAGGTATAATGAGAAAATAGTAATAAATGAGTTAGTTAAAAGTAGTTGGTACTTTATAATAAGGACATAAAATTGTTGGTAATTGGTGCCTTGTAATAAGGACTAGAGTGAATACTTCAACAAATTCAGGGAAACAATATAAGACAATTAACTTATTAAATATGTCGTAAATGGGGGAAAAATTCACTTTTACCCTTATTGAAAAATGTGTGTGAAAATTTAATGAGTAGGCAAAATTGGAAATGAGCATTGATTATAAGGGGAAAAAATTGAAAAATAAGCATTAGTTGTCATTTATGTGACTTATTGTTTTGACCAAATTATTCTTATAGAAGTGCTCTATGTTATGGACCTGAGCAATTATATTTCTCTCCTTTAAATTGGTGCGATTCCACCCCGCACCATAGGATCATAAACAAACATGAATGTGTACATTGAATTAGTTTCATGATGTTCATCAACACCAATTAATGTGTATGATAATATTGTTTTCATTGAAACCTTTATGGTGTTAATGGTGGCTACACAATTAATTTCTACATTAGGAGTAGATATTTCTAAGATCTTATAGAAAAATATGCCAAATTTGATTCATAATATAAATTATAAGGAGAGTCGTTCATGTTTTTTTTTTTTTTGTTTACCAAATTTGTCTCTATTATTAATGCTTATACATGATTTATAACATCTGCCTTAAATACACCATTTTAATACATAAATACGCATACAGAAGTGTTTTTCTTAAATAATTACTAAAGTTACTATTCACCTTACAATAATTTACACCTCAATAAAATAAATGATAAAATATTCTCCCATCTTTGTCTATTCCTCCGGAACCTTCTTCATAGTTCTCGAGCTTCTTACTCTAGCTGCAAAATTAAACTATTTAAAAATATTCCTGGGATTCAAATGAATCCCAGTAGTAACGTTAATAATCACTCACGTAAGATGTATACACAGTACATGCAAAACAACCATCATTTACACATCGAACACTTTCAGCATTCATGCATCTCATATATATAAATACAATGGTAAATACATGCATATAAAAGGTACACATAGTATATGAGAGAAGTGTTACTACCTTATTTATATCCTTCCTTTTTACCTTTCTTCTCTAACCTTCCTTCCTTCCTTCATTCCTTCTCTCTCTCTCTCTCTTTCTCATTCTCGCCTCTCGTCTGAAGAATGAAACCGTGGGTGTGTGGGTGAGTGTGTTTATATAATAATAGAAAATGGGTCCTTATGTGTAATTTTCACCCTTTTGGGTCATTAGGTGTAATTTTCGCTTTTGGGTACTTAGCTGTAATTTTCTCCTTGTCAAATCTATAAAACTTTCCAGTGACCCCATGGGTGTGAAAGTTTGAAATAATTGTCCGTGGGTCCCATCACTTTATATATTATATTGTTATTATATAATATAATATAATATATAATTTAATATAATATTATTATATTAAACACGCACACATATTACACGTCACACACACCACACATATATATAATATACATATAATATAATATTTCAAGCTCCAAATAATTGTACCAATTAAGACTTTAGATTCATAGAGGCTTAGTAGTCCTCTTATTTTAGTCTTATTTTGAAATTTCATGTCTTAAAATTTGGGATATTACATGATTCTTTGTATAGCCAACGTAGAAACTAATTGTGTAGCCACCTTTAATACCACAAAGGTTTCAATGAAAGCAATATTATTATACACATTAATTGGTGTGGAAGAACATCATGAAAGTAATTCAATGTGCGTATTCATGTTAGTTTCTGATCCTATGGTGTGGGGTGGAGTTACACCAATTTAATTATATTCAGAGTAAAATTGCACCATTAAATATTTTAAAGATTAAATGTACTTTTATAAATAGTTTTGGGTGCTGCCCATTTTTTATACACAAAAATTTTAAGCGAGTACATTGATGGTTTTCACAAGATGCTCATCAAGTGTACCTCAGTTTTGTTTTAAATGAAAATATTTGTCTTGTACCACTCAATGTCTGAATATTAGTCATTTATAGGAAAACAAAATATGGCTCAAACTTCAAAATATAAGCTACTTGTAAAGTAGTTAATAATGTTTTGTTAATTTTACCCAATTAGAAAGAGAGAAAGAGAGGAGAGAGGCGTGAAAATCATTTTTAAAGTACAAAGAGATAAAAAATTTAATAAGAGAAAATGTTAAAAATATTCTCTACTTAAAGCACATACACATTAATTTCACATTGATTTCATGTCCGGATGTGGTACAAGTGACTTATATCTACACACATATGCATGGTAGTAAGAATATTACTTTGTACTTTATTATAAGTCACTTGCTCCCAATTCTTATAAACCAATAAAAATATTAAATAAATAAATTTCTTTTATATTTGCCCTTATTTATAAAAGGGTACACATTTCCCTCACATCCTTTTATCTCTATATATTTATATTTCTCTCACACTTGTCTCTTTCCCATGCACCAAATCAATAGTGAACAAGGGTAAAATTGGCAAAACCATATTTATCATTCTGCAAGTAACTTATATTTTGAACACAACTTTTTGAATACAAGCTAAGTGACTTATACTCCCTCCGATGCTTTTTATAAAAAAATAAATACTTAAATACACGGTTCAAAATATTAGTCGAACGCAACAAATATGTCAAATTTATACTATTCTTTCCAATTATGACCTTATTTATAAAGACAGTACATGAGAGATAACTGGTACAAATTTATTATAAAGAGATAATAACTAGTATATATTTAATGCAGGTAAAAATGAAAAAACTAATTTAAGATTTTATAAAAAAAAAGTATTTGTTAGTTATATTAAGGAGCACCCTATAAGAGAGAATATTACTTATGAAAAACACCGAAAGGAGTAATAAGGTATTGAGTGGTATATATTTTGCTCTTATTATTCAACAAATATCAAGTCCCAATGCACAAATTAATTTCACATAACAAAATTTACACATTAATTGTGTAGCCATTCATACCCATTCACTGTGTGTAGCCAGCTACTAATAAATGGATTCCAAAAAGTATAAACGCATCCATAAAATTAGTGGCCATTAATATGGCTAAGTTTTGTATAAAATATTTAATTTATATTGGTCTCCATTTTACCTAGAACTGGGAATCAGGATCGGCCCGTAAAGGGCCAGGGCCTAACAGGGCTGGCCCTCTAGGGTCCGGAATAAGAAAAACACATGTTTTTCAAAGCCTAATCTGGGAGCATTAGGGCCAGGGTCAGCCCGTAGGGCCCAAAAATTACTATTCCAAATTTTAACTATTTTTCCTCCACTTTTTTTTTATTTTTATAAAAAATATAATTAGTAAATTACAACACAAATCATTCGATAAATAAGCATGGTCATTAATTCATAATCAAAAGCAAACTATCTCTACAAATAAGTCACATAAAATATAAAAAACATATCACTAAGTGACATTAGTACGATGACTATTATTGTCGTCATTTTCGTCACTATCATTGATTTTAAGGACATTTGATTGTTCTTCACTTTGAGTAGCAACTTTTAGCTTATGAGTAAGAATATCATGAAATTATTCTCCCGCATCATGAACACGTCCATAATCTTTATTTGCAACAAATAATAAATCAAATCATAAAATTAGAGTATAGTTATTATGTATTTGTAGTTAAATAAATAAATAACTCTATAACAAATATAAAATATATATAAATTAATAAATTTAAAAAGGAAAAAAAAAACTACAGTGAAAATGACCTGTAAGGCTGGCCCGAGGCCCTTTAGGGCCGGTCCATTTAAGCACGAGGCCCGTCAGGGTGGGCCCTCCAGTGCTAATTTCAAATAACTCGTCTATTTTTCAAGCTCAACCCTTAAAGGGCCAGGACTTAAACGACTCATCTCAATGGGTCTGATCCATTTTCCTAGCTCTAATTTTACCTCCCTCCCCGTGTGAGACTCCATTGAGTTTGGATTGTATCATAGGTTCGTCCATGTCATAAGATTTTGTTGTTAATTGAGCATAACCACGTTGTACATGTAGCCAATCCTATTTGATAAGATAAGATTTGTTATCGTTGTCAGAATATGTTATAAACTGTCATGTAACCTTTCTATATTAAACTATTAATAACTTTTGATCATTTTATCAACGAAAAATAAAAAAGGGTAAGGCAATAAATTTAGTTGCAATTGCAAATTGTTACATACCACCATGGTCTAAATATAAGATATATAGTTTGGAAGTGGATTTTAATCATCAACGTGAGACTATTTTCTTTTGATTTTATTTTTTATATTTATCATTTTTTAAATTAATTTGCTTTACTTAGAAATTCACACACACACACACATGTGTGTGTGTGTGATATTACATATAAGCATTTAGAAAGATCATATTACATATGTTATAATTAAGTAATTTATTTTGTTTCATTAATAAACTCAAATTAGATAAATATGTCTTACATTAACAACTAAATAAGTATAAACTAGATATTCTTTCTGAATAATTGTGTTTTTTATTTTATTTTAAATTCAAAATAATGAATAGAGAAATTAATCTCAACAAATTTTATTATTAGTGCTAAAAAATTATAAATGATCGCCCGCGGGTTTTTTTTGGTAAGTACCTATACTTTCACCCAACTTTTAATTTAGTTACTTATATATTTTGTCTCTCTAAATTGAATCATTAATTTTGAACCAATAAGGGCATGGTTCGAATTCACCATTAAAGGAAAATAAACATTTAAATATGATTGTTGCCCAGGCAAGGTCCAAATTGGGCTTATAGGCTATAAAATCATTAATTTCACTTTGTTAACATAGTTAATTTCTCTAATTTTGCTCTATTACTGTTAGCTTAAGTGCAAGAGTTAACGTTGCTAATAGTAATAGATCAAAATTAAAGCATTTAATTAAGAAAATAAAACACAGATGTGCTAAATTAAAAATTGAAAACAAGTACAGTAACTGTAAATGGGTTTTCCTTTAACTTTAAATTTTGAATAATTTTATACTATGTTATAATTTTATAAATAAATATATTGAAAAGTAAAACTCATAATTTGAAATTTAAGAAATCAAAACTAGATGAAGGCAAATTCAGAGGAGTCAAAATTATATTAAACTATTATAAATAAATCTGCAGCAAAAAGAAAAAATAAAATGTTATCCAAAAAGGAAAAAACGGAAAAGAAAAATCCCTGCCTACCCTCGTCGTCGATTATCGTTTCTTGCAGTGTTCTCTGCTCCAAAATCGTTGGGCGTTGAGTTCGTGTTTGTCTACTCAAGATAAGGAAGCTGTTGCGGAGCCCATCTTCTGGAGCTGAGATCGTGTGGTTACTTGCTGTAGCACGACGTTGATAATTTTGCTGCTTTTTTGGAGCAAGGTTCTTAATTTCCACCCTTCATTATAGTTTCTAGTTCATTTTGCTTATTCTTTCCATTTCAAAGGAATATGTTCACTTTAGAAGATTGAAACACTCGTAAATCTACTTGTTATCTTTTTCTGCAAAAATCATACCCATGTTATCTTTCTATTGAAGAACCTGACAATAATATGAAACTAACTGCATATAACCTTTTTCTGTCAGTAGCCTTTATATGTTGAGCTCATAGTTTTGTATTCAATAAGAAAAAAATCAAACTCAGCATCTGACTGGCGGAGAATGTGTGTTCATGGGTGCCTACTTGGAAATTTTTTTGTGATGACAGTGTCTTAGGAGGTGAAAGAAATCAGAGTATGTTTGAAAATTGAGGTCAAATAATGTATGAAAATAAAGTATAATTAAATTTGCTGATAAAAAGAATTACTTTGGTTTTGGCTAATAATGTCGTAATACTGCAGCTCCACACCAAAAGAAGTAATATAATAGGCGTGCCCAATCATAGTTGAAAGGCCTTGTGTTTGTAAAGTATAATAGGAGTGCAAAAGGAAATACAGTGAGAGAGGTTCCATTGGTCCATTATCCTTGAAAGATCCTGATGGTAGCAACGGGTGGCTGCTTGGCAAGGTGGATGAACATTTGAATGCAGAATACATTTAAGGTGAGCAGACTTGGGGTAATGTAGATAATGATCCTAAAGCTAAGACTTGGAAATTTTCCTCTCAGCCTCCTAACCCAAAGGAAATAGGAAACAGTTAAACTGGTTTCTTTTACTCTTGTGGATTTAGTTGATGAAGACGAGGCAAACTCAGAGGAAATGAAAGAAAGAAGAATTTGAAGGCTTAGACAAGAATAACATTTTTATGATGTTCCATTTGATGATTTTTGTTGATGTTGTTTGTTTGGGGCTTGCAATTTTATGTGTTTCATTCTGGATTTTTAGTGATCGTAGATATCACAAGGTGTGTTTTAAAAGAGCCAATTCTTTTCCCTATACTTGCTGTTCTACTTGTCTTTAATATTTATTTGTGTCTGTGTGTGAACCCTTATTATGACAGCATGCCATGGCTAGTGCTATCAACAACTACAGTTTTGTCAGTGACCATGCCCATGTCAGCACCCATGCCTTTTAGGTTCTTTCTTATAGTAGAATCATTTCTTCAATTGTAGAGTTGGGTTTGATGTAATGGACTGGTTCCTTGAGTTCTGTATGTTGACAGGAAAACAATCATTAAGAAGTGCTTATATGTGAGGACAGGACGAGTGGAAGAGTGAGCAAACTTTTGATTGAGCTGATGTGATATTTAATAGAATCATTTCGTATATTCATCTTATTGAGTTTATGTCGAGTTATATTTATAATCAAAACTAATTTGGAAGTCATATAGGTATGTTTTATGATTTTTGTTGTTTCTTTGTATTTATTTTATTCAAAGATGAACCATTTTATGATTGCAGGTTGCTATGATCTGCAAGAACTACTTCTGATCTATTACATCCTGCTTACAAATAGGGAGTGAGAAATAAATGTTTTTTAATGAGCTTTTCAATTGAGCTGCGCGGTCAAAGTTGTTTAACCAATCAGTTTTCTAGGGCATCAGGAATCTAAGTATGGAAGGGTTAATAAATTCTTTATTTAATCAAAGTTGTTTAAAACCTGGTTTCACTCCAAAATTTGGTTCTACTTTCCCTCTGATAACTAGAGCTTGCCATTTCAACCTTAAAATTGGGCCATATCCCAGGAGAAGTGATTGCACAATTTTAGGTAGAGACATTGCTACTACCTCCAGAAGAACTACTATTGCTGCATTTGATAGAGATGATGAAGGTAAAGAATCAACTATGGACTGGGAATCAGAGTTCATTAGGGAACTTGACTCATATGGTTACCAAGCTCCCAAGAAGAGGAAGAAAGAACAGAAATCAAAGTTGCTTGAAGATACTGATGGAATGGATTGGTGTGTGAGAGCAAGACTGGTTGCACTTAAGTCAATTGAAGTTAGGGGCATGGCTCAGGATTTGGAACATTTGATCACTGTTAAAAAGAAAAAGAAGAACAAGAACAAGATCAAGAAGAAATTGACGAAAAAGAAAATTGAGGATTTGGAAGATGATCTTGACTATAGTCCAGAGGAAGACTTGGTGTTACAGACTAACCAATCCCTGGACAATGTCGATGATTTGAAAAGGTCAGTTACTTTGATGGCTGATGGACTATTTGCAGAAAAGAAGGAGAAAACGATGGAAGAGTTTGTCCATAGGTTGTCTCAGTTCTCTGGGCCATCTGACCGTAGGAAAGAAATCAACTTGAACAGAGCAATTATAGAAACACAGACTTCAGAAGAAGTATTGGAGGTCACCTCTGAAACTATCATAGCAGTTGCTAAAGGCTTAAGTCCATCACCACTCTCTCCTTTGAATATTGCTACTGCTCTTCATCGTATTGCTAAGAACATGGAGAAAGTTTCCATGATGAAATCTCAAAGACTGGCTTTTGCTCGACAAAGAGAGATGTCTATGCTTGTGAGTATCGCAATGACGGCATTACCCGAGTGCTCTGCACAAGGTATCTCTAATATATCTTGGGCTTTGTCCAACATTGGAGGCGAGCTGCTTTATTTTTCTGAAATGGATAGAATTGCAGAGGTTGCATTGACAAAGGTAGGAGAATTCAATTCTCAAAATGTAGCCAATATTGCTGGTGCTTTTGCTTCAATGAAGCACTCTGCTTCTGATCTTTTCTTGGAATTATCTAGAAGGGCTTCAGATTTAATTCATACATTCCAAGAGCAAGAACTTGCACAGCTTTTGTGGGCTTTTGCATCTTTGTATGAACCTGCTGATCCTATATTTGATTCTCTAGACAATGTCTTCCAGGATGAAAGTCAATTTAAATGTTCCACAAGTGAAGAAGCATCAGATCGTTTTGAACAAAGCATCAGTGATACAAATCCAGGTTTAGATGAATCTCTTGTCCCTCCTGTACTCACCTTCTCTAGGGATCAGCTTGGGAATTTAGCTTGGTCCTATGCCGTCTTTGGACAAATGGATAGGAGGTTCTTCTATCATGTTTGGAAAACTCTGAGTCATTATGAGGAGCAAAGGATTTCAGAACAATATAGGGAAGATGTCATGTTTGCTTCTCAGGTTCAACTTGTTAATCAGTGCTTGAAGCTTGAATTCCCACATCTTCAGCTATCTTTAAGCAGTGAGCTTGAGGATAAAGTTGCTCGTGCTGGAAAAACTAAGAGATTTAATCAGAAAACGACTTCTTTGTTTCAGAAAGAGGTTGGACGCCTTCTTGTTAGTACTGGCCTTGAATGGGTGAAAGAATATGTTGTAGATGCCTACACCTTAGATGCTGCATTAGTTGATAAGAAGCTTGCTCTGGAGATTGATGGCCCAACTCATTTCTCAAGAAATACTGGTAGAGGATTTATTTCTGTAAAATAAATTTGTACAGACATTTTAAAAAATTGTACAACCTTCATTATCCTTATTGAAGGAAAACTTCCCTCACTTGATCTCATTTTGATTGAACTTTTCTTTTCTTGGTATAGGTATGCCTCTAGGACATGCCATGCTAAAACGTCGATGCATCACTGCTGCTGGCTGGAAAGTTATATCATTGTCTCTTCAAGAGGTAATTTCTCACATGTTCTATTTTCCTGTTAATTATATATCTTACTATTACCATACTAATAGTTCTTTGATAAAAAACTGAGAATTGGGACCAATACGATCTAGTAAAAAGAAATGAATATATAACACCATTTTTGGTCTTTGTGAGAATTCTTGTTAGTTCTGTCCTGTGGTCCTGAATCGACATGTTACTATGTTTCTATTACAGAATTGCTTGCTTGCCAGTTGCTATCATACACGTAGATAAGTTTGTATTGTGTTAACACAACTTGTATATACAGAACTCAAACCGAAGCTTCTTGGCAAATTTATGTGTTTTGTGGTCAGCGATTGACTTTTTTTGAAAGGCACATGTATTTTCCTATTAGAGGCAATCTTATTTGAGGCATTATCGGATATTAAATGGGGACACCCCTTTGAATAGGAATTCGAACGTTGATTCGTCATATTGTGAGGAATTAACACCTTCCTCTAGACCCAAACCCTGTTAATTAGATATCGGCTGTCATAATCCTCTATTTGCACCTGTTTCATTTTGTTTTTGTTAACGACTGTGAAGCTGGGACACTTAGAAAACAAAGTGCCCATGCTCAACTCATTTCTGACACTTACATAGAGGATGAAATGAAAACACATGTTATAAAGGAAGAGAGAAAAGAGAAGAAAGAAACAGACTTGAGAAGAAAATCCAATCAATCAACTAAACCATCTGTCCTGACAATACATGACCCTGTAATAATTGGGTTCATTAACTAACTCCCTTTCCCAGCTGAGTATCTCAGAGAAATTCTGAGAAAACAAAGTTGTAGCATTCCATTTCGAGTGTCCATGCTTGATTTCTTGCCTATTATGCTAAAGAACATTTCATGATGGGTTAAAGTTGTAGCAGCCCCAAATACATTATAAAAGAAATATAGTTGTTTGATTGTCAGCTTGACAAGTTGAAGAACTTGATAAGTAGTGGTGATAATCATTTTTGTCTGAGAAAAATAAGGTGACATTGTTTTTTTTTCCTTGTAGTGGGAGGAACTTCAAGGGTCATTCGAACAAGCTGAGTATCTTAGAGAAATTCTGGGAAAACATATAGACGAAGGATGTGTAAACCCTAGATTTACAGAGGTAAAATGATATTCTAGATCTTTTTGCTAATCGTTGTAAGATAAGTATTTTGAGTTGACTTATTATGCTCCCTCGAGAAACTTTGTGAAGGGGCGTGTATATTTTTGTAGAGATGTCCCTGAAACCAGATATTACCTCCTGTCACTGGACAAGATATTATGTTAAAGACCGGACGTAGTACTTAAATATTTACCTCTCATTAGGAAATTAATGCCTCGTTTGTTTTTAGCCTTTGTATTTTTCATGTTCTTGTTTGTTACATACTACTACTTTTTACCCATTTAAACCTCGTTTTAGCTGTTGAGTGTAATTCATTTATATTCACAATTGTTGAGCAATCTGACCTCTGAAAAGCCAAAAACAAACATGTATTACTATTATTGGAATGAAAAATTCCTAGTAAAATTATGCTTATGAGAAATAAATAGATCAAGTTGGACATGTTTTAAAGTTAGTAGGAATCGCATCTTTCACACATGCACACATTATAGGTTCGATTTGCCTTTCTTTTTTTCAAAAAAAAAAAAATCCAGATTATATGTGTTTATTTGTTTTCAAATTGCTGTTTTTTCCCCAAAAAATTCTAATACAACAAATACCGCAGAAAAGGCGTGTGTTTGGCAAAACATTAAACTAGTAAACACCTTTATATTTTAGATACTTTTTCATAAGAATGCACTACAAATTCAACTGCCTAAAGGGTTTGGAAACTCTGTTAAAAAAAAAAAACATTTAAGAAATTTAAAAAAAAAAAAAATTTACATTTTACCAGACAAATTTCCTCTCGTTTACTTTATTTACCTCGTAAAACATAAATAAAAAATTAAAATTAAAATAAGCTAATCCAAAACCGACCCAGCTTGGTGTTCAAAATGGTGCTTATCATTTTAGTTATATCTACGCGGTACAAATATGGTTTCAAGCGTTCATATTTAAACTTTTCAACGGATGACTTTGAAATAATAAAGTATTTCTTGAAAAATTAACAATTAATATTGAAGAGTTTTTAAAAAAATATATATATATTAAACAAGGATGTTATGGTTTTTAAGCTTCACCCCTATTTTTCTTTACACTCACATATCCCAAGTAGAATCTTTTCATGCACATGTTGACTTGAATTGAACTTTTTGCTTGTCTCAGTCTCTCAGAGATAACTGAATTGATGATTTGCATATTTAAGATAAAGAAATATGTTTTTCTATCACCATTTTTTGCCATGTTTATATCACCCCATTGTTTTATGATCTTTTGTTGATATTAACATTAACTAAATATTTTTTTTTTATTGGATATGTGAGAAAGATAATAATCTAAAATTTCTTTTAAATATATTTTTCCAAATCTAAGATAAATTGAACTAAATATTTTCGAGGAATTGAAATTATATTATTTATCATAATTTAAATTTAGGGTATTAAATAAACAAGAGTAAACCATCATTTCTTTTTTTAAGAAAAATTTTAAAATTTAAAAAATCGAAATTTCTCTTCATTATGAAACTATATACAAATTTATCTTCAACTCCAAAGATGGTCAAATTACTCTCAATAATAACATGGAAGTGTGTAAAACGGAGATGATATACAGTAACTCAAAAGAATATGGCATAAATAATTTTTTAAAAATAATATTAATTTGAATTTAGAATAAATCATATTCAAGAGAGAGTCCAAGTAAGAAAAGCTATCCAACTATATATAATGAATCATATATATATCAATAAAAAAAAAGAATCATATATATATCAAAAGAATTAATGAATCATATATATCTAAATAATTAATCATCGACAACAGTTACATGATCATATATGATGACTTGATTTAGTGGGATAAAGCTCTTTGTTTCATGATAACAACATTAATATCCTTAATAATATCATTAACGATTTTCTCAAACGCTGCTACACGGCAAGGCAAGTGTATTGGACCTTCACGAATGCTCAAAATGTGATCCTTGTGTTCATCCAAAAAAGTTTGAAACATCTTTAATGAGAAACAAGATATTGGAACCATAAAACACACCGTTTCTCCTTCCTTTTCACCCACTTTGATTGGGATGAAACCTTTTTGAATCTTCTTGTTCTTCAACATTGATGATAACAATATGTTTCTTCTCATCACTTGATGAATAACCTTATGGAGAATTTTCATTTGTGGTTGAAGCTTGAAAGGTTTTAAGGTGTTGATGAAATCCCCAAGTGAGAGCTTTTGATTTATGAATATTCACAATATCATCCTATATATATATATATATATATAGGATTTGGATGTGATTTGGATTTATATTTATTGATATAAAGTTGAATTCTTATGTGTTTGCATATCTCTGGGATTTCGTAGTAAGCACTTAATTGAATACATAAGAAAACAAATTGAATATGCCAATGTGGTGATTTGTCATTATTATTATTGTTTCATCATCCTAACTATTAAAATAATATAAATATATATATCTATATATATAATTAAAAAATAATTTACTAATTCAAGGTAAAAAAATTAATGTTTATCATTTATGAAAATAATTTATTTAGGTATTATTGAAACGAATGATGTTATTCGGGCTGTTATATACCTTGAATAGAATTAAATTAACATATTTAAGATATTTCAATGATTACCCAAACTTAATAGTTAGCGTATATAGTTGACCATATTACTTAAGATAATTTATTGTTACAATTTAAATTTTATCGTAGTTTTATTTGATTGGAAAGTTATGATATCTGTTAGTTAAATTCAAAAATAAGTGGTCAGCTAGAGGTCAAGTCTGCATATATTGATTTTTTTAAAAATTCATTTTTTGTTCAAAATTGAATTCTTCTTTGACCTCATTTTTTGTTTTGCCTCATTCAATATTGAATATTGAAGTTAAGAATATCCTGTTTTCTGTTTTGACTCACACTACTGTTTCGCTGTTTCTTTCTTTGCAATTAAATCCATCTTTTGCTGATCAAAACCCAACCCAAAAAAAAAAAAAAAAAAACAACAACAACAACAACATTGAATTTGTATTTGGGTAATCACTGAAAGATCTTAGATATTTGATTAAGAATGAAGCAATGGGCTTGGGTTGAAGCTGAAAGGGTTAATTCATTGCCATAGCTTTAAATCCTTTTTATCAAGGTTTTGAAATCCGGATTGGCTATTAAACCGGCTGAAGTATTGGATTAAGAGTCAGTAAGTCAGACTAGAGTCAAATTCGAGCAAACCTAGGACCAAACGATGAGAAATTTAAAATTTCCGAGTAATCAATAAGAAGTCCTAAAGAATTCTTCTTTAAAAAAGTGTTTTTTTAAAAAAAAAAAAATTGAAAGAGAATACCAGACTGGTTTTATGCTCGGACTGGACTTGTTTATCGACTAGTTCATGGTCTGATCCAGGTTTCAGAATATGGCTTTTTATATATGAAGGGTGTTTAAATTTACTAACTCCAATAGTTTAAAAAGATACAACTCATAATCACACTTAAGGCTTCTTCCCGCCCCCCTCCCCCTTCTTGTATAGTTGGGTCCTGAGGCTCATTGAGGTCAAAACATACTTTCGAGCTCAAATAGCACTTCAAATAGCACTTACAGTTACAAATCACTTGTCAATAAGGTCTTTACATTGAAGAGATTCAAACTCACAACCTCATGGTTATGAGTTAACCAAAGGACTCTTTTTGACATTAACCAACTCCTTAAACCTTAAAAACAAAACACCATCCTCAAATTATTGCTATGGCTAAAAGAAGTTTTTTTTAAAAAAATAATAATAAATAAAATTTCTTAAATCTTATTTGTGATAAATTATAGGAAAATTGCTAAAAAATCTATCATTACAAACTTTGTTGTCAAAATACACATACAATTTGTTTACAGGCCAAGGTTAACCTAATGAGGGCAACTCTTTTTCAACTGTGTACAACCCATTTAAATGCAAAATGAAAGACATTTAAACATAAGTGAATATACTGTTACACACAATTGAAGAAGAGATACACTCACTCAAAGACTTCAATCCCCAAGTGTTTAGACAATAAATTTGCATTGGGAGATTTTTCAACAATTTAATTTTTCCTAAATTATATTACTAGATTGGCTAAATAGATTAGCAATATCATCAATTAAAAGTAAATTGTTACGGTTGCTTAATTATGTAAACCTTGGGATTGGATTTCACAATTAAAAAACCAAGAAAAGTTGCACCAAAAAAAAAAACAAAGAAAAGTGATATCACAATTAATAAATCACTATCCATTAGTCTCTAATAATTTAGTCTTGGGGCTCAAAATTTTAGCATTAGCACCCTATTGTGTAGCGTTTCCCCCCGTGGGTCATCATTTTTTTTTTTTAATGAATAAAAGGCCAAATATCATTAAAACATTGTGAAACGATTACAACAAACAGATATAAATAAAAGGCCGTGAAACCATTACAACAAACAAAAGGTCACTCTACATCACAAGTGATATTAAGTACAAGCGGCCCATAACAAGAGACTAAAAACTAAAACTAAAACTAAGACCAAAAGAAAATAATAAAAACAACACACTAAAAATGTTAGAATATTATTGTCATGCCCTAAAAACTAAAGGGGTGACTGGCACAAAATATGAGAAGACTCACATCTTTTACGCCTTAAATTTATATGTGAATGCTAATTCATACTTATAATACCATAATCTAGAATATTCATGTTTTTCAAACAACAAAGGGAGATAGGGATCCTACCTATAGACTACATGGAGCATCTAGCATGAATCATAATATAAAAAGTCTAGGTTTATAATTACATCAACTAGTAGCACTACAAAATGAGACCGTAAGCTTTAAGACGTTAAGAAGGCTCTTCATCGCTCAACAGGAGGTATAGAATTAGCAAAATCGTCTGAACCAAAACAATTTTTTCCAGTGAATAACGTCTCATTTCTTATAATTTAATAAGAAACAAGTAAAATAATTCAATTCAAACATCTTTAACTTTTGCTTATAACAATAAGGCAAAAATAAAAATTGTAATTTCCTAATCATATCATCATGAATAAAATAGAACTCTATATAAATTTTGTAAATCAAATAATTTTAAGTACGTAATAAAACCTTTGATCAATGTTAACCAAAATTCTCAAAATCACATCTTTCCATAGAACTTCTTATGGAGCGAACGACAAACGTGACCACTCAATCCACAAGTTTAATTAACCAAGCATGGCTCGAAGTCATGAAACAAGCATAGACACTAAGTCCACGAGGGTAATTAACAAAGCATGGCTTGAAGCCATAAAACAAGCATGGACACTAAGTCCATGAGGGTAACTAACCAAGTATGGCCCGAAGCTATGAAACAAGCATGGACACACAGTCCATGAAATAAGCACAGCACGAAGCTACGAAACAAGAGCAGGTACAAAACCTACGGATAACAAGTATGAGAACAAATCCCATGAATATAAGCGAACTCGAGGTTATCCATGGTACATTGAGGACTAATAGTACTGCTGTTAGTATCCAGTGTTCAGTATTTAATCCTCTTAAAAATATTTTCCACTATACCTGGGGTCAATTTATTAACAACAACAACAACAACAACAACAAAAATATTTCAATACCAATTTCACATAACGTGTTTTCTGTAACCAAGGACTAGAGCTGGGAATTATGACTGGCCCTTGAAGGGCCAGGGCCTAATAAGGCCAATCCTACAGGGCCTGGAGTAAGAAAAACATCTGTTTTTCAAAGCCTAACAGAAAAACATATGTTTTCAAAGCCTAACAGGAAAACATCTGTTTCTGAAGCCCGGCTCGAAAGCACCAATGCTAGGGCCGGCCTTACAGGGTCCATAAGTTACTATTCCAAATTTAATTATTTTTCCTTCTTTTTTTAAAAAAAAAATTAGTACATTACAACAATTAAAGTTCTAATTTATCAAATAAATGTTGTCAATATTAATATTCAAAAAACATGAATCATTTAACAAATAATTACATTCACTAATTCGTAATCAAAAGCAAACTATTGTCCATAAATAACTCATAAAATATAAAAAGCAACCACTAAACAACATTAATATGATGATTATCATTGTCATCTTCTTCGTTACTATCATCAATTTCAAAGACATTTAATTGCACTTCAGTTTAAGTAGTAGGCTATGTTTCATAAGTAAGAATATCATAAATTTCTTCTCTCACATCATGAACATATCCATTAAATAGGTTTGAAGAGCCTTAGGGTTGGCCTTTTTTAAGCCCAAGGCCCTACAAAGCTGACCTTGCTGATGACTTTCTAATTTTAATAGATTTGAGGTATATTTTGATATATTTAGAAAGTCATTAATATTAAATTAAAGAGATTTTTTAAGATTTTAAGAGAAATCAAATTGGACACATTATTTGTGGGATTTCAATTTAAAATAAAAGTTTTTTTTTTAGTTTAGAAAATAAATAATAGTAATAAAAAGTTTTCTAAAAAAAGAAAAGAAAAGAAGAAATAAAGAATTATTATTACTTATTATTACTACTACTACTATTATTATTAGATAATATCTTTACTTTTTACAAAGCACCAGGGAGCATGACGGAAGGAATGAAATTGGATCGTTGGGCTGAATGGAGTTGGGCCACAAATTGAAGGAGAATAAACCAATTGAAAAAAAAAAGACCTAAAAGAAGAAAAAGACATGAAGGAAGGAATCAAGAAAGCAGAGACACAGGCGGCAATTAATTGAAGAGAGACGCAAGCACTGAGTCAGACAGCTGGAGATCAATTGAGAAAGAAGAAGACAAGCTGACAGCTGCAAGATTAAAAAAAGCTACGAGAAGAGCACGAGACGCGAGGACGAGAAAGGAACTGGACAAAAACGAAAAAACAAGAAAAAGACTCAAGAAGCAGAGACGCTATTCTGGGAAAAAGGAAGTGCAAGGAACACAGAAGTTGTGCTAGTTTCTTTTCTTGTTCTTGGTTTTGTCCAGTTCCAATTTCTTTTCTTTCTCCGTGTCTCTGAATCTGAATACTGATTTTGCTGTGATCTAGATTGAAACGATGAGTTCTGTAGCTATGATTAGACTCTCTTTGTATTTGGATATGAGTAGCTGAACCTTTTATTCTAGGGTTCTTTTGACCCTTTGTATGCATTAATACTTGGATATTTCTCTCTTTTGGTAGATGTGTGTGTGTGTGTGTGTGTGTGTGTTGATTTCAACCTAGGCTTAATTCTTCTAAGTGATTGGCCATCATTTAGATTATTTATTCACTTGGGTTTGACTTGAGAAAGCTAATCTAGGTGTAGAACTTGATTGAAATCATGCTTGTCTTGAAGTTTACTTGATAAATGGATGGTTTGTTGGTAAAATAGAGATATATTTACCAATCTGACATTGTCACATTAAGGTTGTTGCTTAAATATTGATTCTCATTAATTGTAGCAAGAGATTGTGCATTTTAATGAGAAGAGAAACTTGATATTGACTTGAGAGAGCTTGGTAAGTGCTTTTGAACCTTAGACTAACACATATATGTATTGAAACAAAGGAAATTAATTCTGTATTATGAAATGCAAAAAGGGGAAGAAGAACCCTAGGCTTTATTAAATCCTTGAAATCCAAAAATCAATTGCTTTCATCAATTTTTAGTTTTAGAAATAGTCTTTAAATATTCTCATTTCTCATCAAAGCTTTGTTCTAGCTCAATTAGATTGAATTCACTAAGCCCATTGTTTGACCAATTTGTTATACTAATTCTCATGGGAACGATACTCTACTTATCACTTTATTACTTGCATGACTCATACACTTGTGAGGCGAACAAGTTTTTGGCGTTGTTCCCGGGAATTGTGTTTAACAAATCTTTAGTCAACCTTAGGCTTGTGTTAGTAAATTTTCGCTTGAGCTTTAGTTAGGTTTAAAAATTTTTCTTCCTCTCTCTCCTTTCTTATTTTTTGTTTTAGTTTGATACTCGCTTGCTAGTTTTTCTTGTAGGTACCATTTCATTATATGCAAAACTTGCATCTGGACAGATTGGTAGTAGTACTTGACGAAGTGCCTCTCATTGAAGAAGAGAGTGAATCTGCATCTGAAACCATAGTAGACAATGAATATGATAGAGCTACCGTCAATGACTTTTCTAGCCGAAATATACAAGGCCTTCAATCTTGCATTCGGATACCAAAAATGAAAGCACATACCTTTGAGATCAAGCCAGTTATGATAACAATGTTACAAATGCATGGGATGTTCCATGGGCTTTACAATGAAGATGCCAACAAGCACTTGATGTACTTCTTGGAAGTATGTGATTCTTTCAAGCAAAATGGAGTCCTCTAAGAAGTTTTGAGGCTACGGTTATTCCCTCCTCTCTACAAGGCAAGGCTAGGGACTGGTTCAACAATCTTCCGAAAGGATCTATCAATTCTTGGGCTGATCTTGAGGCTAAGTTTAGAGCTCAGTTCTTTTCTGATGACAAATCTGTGGAAGCTAGGGATGCATTTCTAAGCTTTAGACAACATCCAGACGAACATCTTTATACTACTTGGGAGAGATACAAAATGTTGATGAAGTAATGCCTTAATCATAGGGTGGACAAATGGGTTGTAGTTCAAATTTTTTGTACTCGACTTAATCCTCAATCTAAGGCAATGGTTGATTCTGACCAATGGAGGGTACCGAAATGTTCCTATGAATGAGGTGATTCATTTGTTGGATCAGTTGTTAGCAAACAATACTCAAGGCAATGATTGGAGGCCTAGCCAAGTCATGCCTAATACAAAAGAAGACTTTTCCTCACAAATTGCAACTCTCTTATCTACTTTAAATAAGCGTTTTGATGTACTAGAGTCTCAAATGCAAAAGAGCACTTCTCAAGGTGTGCATTATGTTCATGCCACACCAATTGTATGTGATCTATGCCATGATGTCCATATTCTTGACTATTGCCCTCTTTACATGGCTACTGAATTTGTCAACTACATGGGCAAATTTCAACATCCTCAAGGCAAACCCCTATTCACAAACCTACAATAGTGCTTGGAGAACTCATCTTAATTTTTCTTGGAGTCAAGGTAATAGTTTGAATCAAATTCAAGGGTCTACATCTAGTATTAAGCCTATTCCTCCACCTGGTCATCAAATGCAATAAAGGCAAGTCCCTATTAAGGAAGAAGAATTTAAAACGGATAAGATGCTATTCAAAATCTTGTCTAAAATAGAATCTTGAAGGGTTGAAACCAAGGCTACTTTCTCTCTCCATGAAGCTACTATTAAAAATCTTGAAGTGCAAAGCAATTAGCATCACAAATGAACGTTTTGTCAAGAAGCAGTCTTCCTAATGATACCATTTCTAATCCAAAACGAAGTGGCAAATAGGAATGCAAGGCTATTAACTTGAGAAGTGGCAAAGTACTACCGGATGTGCCTAGCTCAAATACCCTTCAACCAAAGCAAGATGATCAAGTAATTGTTAATGTTGATAAAGAAAGTGTAGTGGAAGAAGATAAAAATAAGAAGAGAAAGCAAATTGAAGAAAGTTTGCATGATGTTGGCAAAGACAAGAAGGTGGAGCAAGAGATGAAGTATGAGAAAAGGAGAAAGCCAACCATCCCTACTTTTATGCCACCACTACCTTTTCCTCAAAGATTCAAGAATAAAGAAGAAGATGCTCAGTTCAAAAAGTTTGTGAATATGTTCAAGCAACTCCATGTGAACATTCCTTTTGTTGAAGCTTTGGAGAGCATGCCTAAATATACTAAGTTCCTTAAGGATGTTTTGTCCAAGAAGCGGCGATTCAACGAATTTGAGACTGTGGCATTAACTGAAGAGTGTAGTGCAATCATTCAAAGGAAGTTACCAACTAAACTCAAAGATCTAGGAAGATCTACATCCCTTGCAACATTGGAACAACTTTTGATGGTGAAGCTCTTTGTGTTTTAGGTGCAAGTATTAACTTGATGCCTCTAGCTGTTTTCAACCAATTGGCTTAGGAGAGCCAAGACGTACCATGGTAACTCTTCTCTTGGCCGACTGTAGCATTTCTAAACCTAGAGGAATCATTGAGAATGTCCTAGTAAAAGTTGACAAGTTTATCTTCCCTGCGGATTTTGTAGTCCTTGATTGTGAAGTTGATTGGAAAATTCCTCTAATTCTTTGGCGTCCATTCTTAGCCACTACAAGGACTCTTATTGATGTAGAGAAGGGAGAGATCACTTTGAGGGTTAATGATGAGCAAGTGATATTCAACATGCAAAAAGCCTTGAATTTTCATGATGATTCTGCTCAATGTTCTTTTATAGATATATTAGATGCAATTATTCCTCAAGAATCATGTTCCTCCATGACCAAAGACCCTTTAGGGGCATTCTTGATTGGTGATAAGAGCTTTAAGAAGTTTGATGAAGATGTTTTTGAAGAGATCTTTCATTTAGAATCATTTCCTCATTCAAGACCAAGGACTTTTGAACCACTTGAGTTGTTTGATGCCTTAGATATTCCATTAAAGCCTCCTATTGAAGTTCCTTTGGTTCTAGAGTTGAAGCCACCACCTTCTCATCTCAAGCATGCTTATTTTGGGAAAGAATACCACTTACTGGTGAAATTGGAACCTGGAGCTTATTGGGCTATTGAAAAGCTAAATTTTGATTCTCAAGCTGTAGGGACTAAGAGGCTACTTTAACTCAATGAGTTAGATGAATTTCGCTTAAATGCCTATGAGAATGAAAGGATATACAAGGAGAAAACCAAGCGGGATCATGACACAAAAATTATACTTAAGAGCTTTGAACCAGGTCAAAGGGTCTTCCTTTATAATTCCAAGTTGAGGTTATTTCCGCGAAAGCAAAAATCTCGATGGTCTGGTCCATTCATGGTGGTTCAAGCCTCTAAATTTGGTGATGTGGAGCTGGAAAATGAGAAAGGTGAAAGATTCAAGGCTAATGGTCAACGATTGAAGCATTATTGGGGTGGAGATGTGGATAGGCTTGTATCCCCTATCTACTTAGTTAATGAGAAGTGACCAACATAAAGAGTCAAGCTAAAGACTATAAACTTAGCGCTTCTTGGGAGGCAACCCAAGGTATGGTTTGTTGTTTTATTTGCTTTTGTAGGACTGTTAAAAGCCCTTGATGAGATGTTCCACTTTGGTAGCAAGGATTGAAAGCACAAGTCGAGGACAGATAGGGGAGTCTCATTCTACTTTTCTTTGATTTGGTCTATTTGATTGTTGTGATATATTGCTTGAAATGAGTGCTGGTCCTGGTTGGATATTCATGTGATGACTATTGAGTGGTTGTTAACACTTGAGTTGTTTAATTGGTGGAAATTTGAAATCTTTGAAATTGATATTACCCTTATACTTTAGATATGGTTGCTCTTCACTTCCATTACTTGTTGTTACTTGTTCACATTGAGGAAAATGTGACATTTAAGTGTGAGGGTGAGGGTATCCTTGATTTTACTTGTCATATCTTGTCCTCATTTTTTTTTTCTTTTGGAAGTTTGAATTTCATTCAGGAGCACTGTCATGATTGGTTTGATTTGAAAATGAAAAGGAGTGAATTTGATTAGAGATTTTATTCTATGTTCTTTGAATGTTAGTAAAGAGGCAAAGATTTGGTTTAGGTACTTTACTTTAAAATGTTAAAGAACTTGTGAGGAATTTGGGTCTAAATGTTATTCTTTCTAAGAGGGAGTACACCTATTGTGATTTTATCTCTAGAACTTATCTTGAATCTCTTTTGAAACTTCTGATAAAAAAAAAAAAAATCTCTTTTGAAACTTGAAATCCCTTTGCATGCACAAAGATGATTTAAGCATTCATTTCATAGCTAGTTCGGCCAAATGCCCATCCATATCTTATGAAAATCTTTTGTTACCACATTTGAGCCTTTTTGAAGAAATTTTCATAGAATAAATAGCCCTTTGTTTGAGATATGCAATTTTTATAACTTTTTCTTTCCATTTTCCCCCTCTTTACTTTAGTAAATGCTAAGTGAAACAATTAAAAGAGTGAAGGAGTTAGGAACTTAACACTATAAGAGTATGTGTAGGTAGTGAAAAGCAAAAAAAAAAAAAAGGATGAAAAGAAAAAGTAAAAAAGAGAAAAAAAGAAAAAGAAATGAAGGTAGAAACAAAAGAAAACAAAAACAAAAGAAAAAAAGAAAAAAAGAAAAAGAAAAAGATTGTTTAGGTCAAAAGAATGGAGGTTGTATATATATAGTGTTAGTAAGTTCGCTTTCTCTTGATGGCTATTCCTTTATTCTTCATCATGAATTTCATTAGATTACTTAGCACTAGTTGAAGTATTCTCCCATACCATTTGATCATTTTCATTTCATTATCCTACCTTGATCATTAAAACCTAGAAAAAGTCCTTTTGATTTGAGTGTGCAATGGGATAATATACCCAGAGGAGATTGAGATGATAAACAAGCATATGGTAGATGAGGTGCAATAGGTGGAATTGATTGAAATACAAACCCTTAAATGTCTTGAGAAATGAGTGTAAACACTTGACTTGTAAGGGGACATTCTGTTGTGATTTATCTTTGCTAAATTAATTGCCTTGCTACTTGCATTTTTGGAATGTGGAAAAGATTTCTGAGAAAGTTTGTTTCTTGAATGTTTGAATTGACTTCAATTTTTAGTGCTTCCTTTAAAAATCTTGCTTCCCTGATTTCTTTGAATTTGATTGTTTTACAATTTAAAATCTTGAAGACAAGATTTGGTTCAAGTGTAGGAGTGTGATGATTTCCTAATTTTAATAGATTTAAGGTATATTTTGATATATTTAGGAAGTCATTAATATTAAATTAAAGAGATTTTCTTAAGATTTTAAGAGAAATTAAATTGAACACATCATTTGTAGGATTTCAATTTAAAATAACAAGTTTTTTTTTAGTTTAGAAAATAAATAATAGTAATGAAAAGTTTTCTAAAAAAAAAAGAAAAGAAGAAATAAAGGATTATTATTACTTATTATTACTACTACTACTACTATTATTAGATAATATCTTTACTTTTTACAAAGCACCAGGGAGCATGACAGAAGGAATGAAATTGGACCGTTAGGCTGAATGGAATTGGGCCACAAATTGAAGGAGAATAAACCAATTAAAAAAAAAAAAAGACCTAAAACCCCTCGTCCTTGGGCTCTACTGGCAAAGGGAGTGGACACTCTCACCAAAAGGAGAGGGTTCAATCATGGAGTTGGTTAAGGTGCTAAAGGAGGCATCCTAGTTCCTGGGTGTTTAGATAAACGTCTGAGGGTAATAGACGGCTCACCCTACCCAATATTGGTATCACCTAGGAGGAAGAGAGATTTCGCTCTGCCCTTAGATTGTGAGTGAACCCGACCCCATTCCTAAAATTGATGTATCAAAAAAAGAAAAAAAAAAAGACCTAAAAGAAGAAAAAGACGTGAAGGAAGGAATCAAGAAAGCAGAGACACATGCGGCAATTAATTGAAGAGAGACGCAAGCACAGAGTCGGACAGCTGGAGATCAATTGAGAAAGAAGAAGACATGCTGACGGTTGTAAGATTCAAAAAAGCTACAAGAAGAGCACGAGATGCGAGGCCGAGAAAGGAACTGGACAAGAATGAAAAAAACAAGAAAAAGACTCAAGAAGCAGAGACGCTATTCTGGGAAAAAGGAAGTGAAAGGAACACAAAAGTTGTGCTAGTTTCTTTTCTTGTTCTTGGTTTTGTCTAGTTCCAATTTCTTTTCTTTCTCTATGTCTCTGAATCTGAATACTGATTTTGATGTGATCTAGATTGAAACGATGAGTTCTGTAGCTATGATTAAACTCTCTTTGTATTTGGATATGAGTAGCTGAACCTTTTATTCTAGGGTTCTTTTGACCCTTTGTATGCATTAATACTTGGATATTCCTCTCTTTTGGTAGATGTGTGTGTGTGTGTGTGTGTGTGTGTGTGTGTGTGTGTGTGTTGATTTCAACCTAGGCTTAATTCTTCTAAGTGATTGGCCACCATTTAGATTATTTATTCACTTGGGTTTGACTTGAGAAAGCTAATCTAGGTGTAGAACTTGATTGTAATCATGCTTGTCTTAAAGTTTACTTGATAAATGGATGGTTTGTTGGTAAAATAGAGATATATTTACCAATATGATATTGTCACATTAAGGTTGTTGCTTAAATATTGATTCTCATTAATTGTAGCAAGAGATTGTGCATTTTCATGAGAAGAGAAACTTGATATTGACTTGAGAGAGATTGTTAAGTGCTTTTGAACCTTAGACTAATACATATATGTATTGAAACAAAGGAAATTAATTCTGTATTATGAAATGCAAAAAGGAGAAGAAGAACCTCAGGCTTTATTAAATCCTTGAAATCCAAAAATCAATTGCTTTCATCAATTTTTGGTTTTAGAAGTAGTCTTTAAATATTCTCATTTCTCATCAAAGCTTTGTTCTAGCTCAACTAGATTGAATTCACTAAGCCCATTGTTTGACCAATTTGTTATACTAATCCTCATGGGAACGATACTCTACTTATCACTTTATTACTTGCATGACTCGTACACTTGCAAGGCTTATTTCATTTAGCTCCTCTGATTTTCAAACCTGGCCCTTCACCTAAAAGGGCCAGCCCGATTTCCTGACTCTACTAAGGACCTCAGCATGAAGTTCACAAATAGCATCTCAAGTGATTTTCATTAAACTTCAAACATCAATCCTCATAGAAAACAAATGGAGAATAGGATATTAACAAATCACATTAATAAATTCTTACTACTTACTTGATTCAACATCAAAATAAATAATAAAAACAATTCATGTAAGTTTTCCTTCATAGGATAATATTATAACATATAATTAATAAACTGGATATAACAAGTAGTAATATATATATATATATATATATATATATATATATATATATATATATATATAATGGGATGCTATTCACTCACTTGGTGTGCTCTTTTAATTGTACAACTTACTCTTGTATCCCCTTCCGTCTCATTCTCTCCTTGTTTCCTAATGACCAAAATACATCCATAATTACTCCAACCATAAATAAACTTTAACCCAAGGTGAGGTCATAGTCATTAACTAACTTGCAACATACTTTACTCAATCAGAACCATAGTGAAAGTCTTCTGTTACATTACAACACTTTAAATTTTAAATTTAATATATACTAATACCATATAAATAAACTTTAATGCGATACATATATTTATATATGGCTAAATCTTAGGAGACACACACGTGTACACACAAGCCTAACAATAAGTTAATATGGAGACAGAAAGCTTTCGGTTTTAACTTCCTTCCTCTTCGTTAATATATATATTTATACGCATGACAGCTATATTATATATATATATATATATATATATATATATATATATATATATATATGTTTGGTTTTAAAACTTTCCATTCTCTACATCACCATTCATATATATACTATCCTATTAGATTTCATGATCTTGTGCAGCGAAACCACTTAGTGACGAAAAACAACTGATGCAACGTCCCGCTTTCGATGTCACCTAGCAGCAACGTATGATTTTTAACTCCTAAGGCTTAATACTCAAAAATTTTCGATGGGGAAGTGACGACAACTAGAGGGAGAAGAGACTTATGACTTACCTTCGGTTTCAAGCTTGCACGTGATGATTTCCACCAACACACAACACCCTTGGTTTCGGAACTAGATGCAGAGGAAGGGTGAACCATGATTTAGACTCTCTCTTTCTCTCCCCCCTTCCTTGCCTCTCTCTCTCTCTCTCATATTCTCAATTCTCATGGGTGAAGCATGAATGGGAATGAAGGACATTATATAAGGACCTAAGGTCTTGACCGAGGAAGATGAGTGGACCGAGGGAGTATATGATGTGCATTAAGCTTAAGAGGCATGGCTCTCCGTTCTCATCTTACACAGCCATCTCTACCTTTGCATGTACAGTTGGAGCCAAAAATGAGATAAACACATTGTGGAAGTATGGCCAATAGATCTATTGTAATCGACGCTGGGGTTACTTGCTGATATATACCTCCTATTGCATTTCAGCGCGCTTGAATACACACTAATAAGTAAGGCACTGCATATGTTGATAATTATCTGGTTTGGGCCAAAAGAATAATGGGTTGGGTGAGCTATGGTTCTGTTATAAATGTGGGTTGAAACATAATGGTTTTGAGGGAGTTTACAGGTGTAGATATGTATATACTCTCCCTTGCTATGTTTCTAATAGGTTGGAGAAATAATAGGTAATGGATTGGAAAGCCTAATCTAAGTCATTTGCATGTCTTCAAATGCAAATGTTTTGTGCACAACAATGGTAAGGAAAACTAAGGAAAGTTCGATACAAAGTCAGATGAATGTATCTTTCTTGGTTATTCTAATCGTAGTAAAGCATATAGAGTCTTCAACAAACGTACACATTGTGTTAAGGAATCCATTCATCTTGTGTTATGTGAATTGCCTCTTAACAAATCTTTAGATGATGATGAACTGGTTCACAAGAATCAATTCTTTTCAAAAACCTCTTCCTCTACTGAAAACAATCTAGAAAATGTTTTTGAAACTGATCCCTAAAATGTTTTTGAAAATCCTTATCAATTTGATCAACCTAGAGCTTGGAAATATATCAAAAGTCATCCTCTGGACCAAGTGATAGGCTATATTAATGAAGGAGTAAGAACAAGACAAGGAACTTCAAATGAAGTTACCTTTGTTGCTTTTATCTCCCACGTTAAATGCCTCTAAGATTGACGAAGCTCTTTTAGATAATGATAAGGTCATCGCAATGCAAGAGGAATTACATCAATTTGAAAGAAATCAAGTTTGAGATTTGGTACCTAGGCCTAAATATCATCCGGTCATTGGCACTAAATGGGTATTAAAAAACAAATGAGATGAATCCACAATTATAGTCAGAAATAAGGCTAAACTTGTTGCCAAAGGCTATAATCAGAAAGAAGGAATTGATTATGAGGAAACATATGCTCCAGTGACTAGATTGGAGGCTATACGAGTACTCTTAGCTTTTGCATGTATTAAAGTTATTAAACTCTATCAAATGGATATAAAAAGTGCCTTTTTAAATGGTTTTATTCAAGAGGAAGTATATGTTGAACAACCTCCTATATTTGAAGATAATCATTATCCTGATTATGTGTTTCATCTAAAGAAAGCTTTGTATGGTTTAAAGCAAGCTCCTAGAGCTTGGTATGAAAGACTTAGTAAGTTTCTTCTTGATCAAGGATTTGTAAGAGGAAAGGCAAACACAACTCTTTTTATAAAAATTGATAAATTGAATGATATTCTGATAGTTCAAATTTATGTGAATGATATTATCTTTGAATCAACTTATGAATAGATGTAAGAATTTTTCTAAGACTGTGCAGGGGGAATTCAAAATGTCGATGATGGGAGAGCTGAACTATTTTCTTGGTCTTCAAATTAAGCAACAAAAAGATGATATATTCATCTCTTAGACCAAGTACCTCAATGATCTACTAAAGAAATATGGTCTTGAGTATTGTAATGAAGCAGACACACCAATGAGCTCAATCACATCGTTGGATGCCGATGAAAAAGGGAAGGACTTAAATATAACAAAGTATAGAGGAATGATTGACTCTCTACTATACATAACGGCAAGTCAACCTGATATCCAGTTTAGTGTGTGAATGTGCACGAGATTTCAATGCGCCCCTAAGGAATCACATGCTGAACATGTTAAAAGGATCTTTTGATATCTTGCGGATACAAAGGAATTGGGTCTCTGGTATCCTAAAAGTCAATCAGAGCACTTGGTCACATATTCTGACTCTGATCATGTTGGATACAAAACTGACAGAAAAAACACTAGTGGTCAGTGTAATTACTTGGAGGTTCACTAGTATCATGGTTTAGCAAGAAACAAACCACTGTGACAGTATCCTCCACTGAAGCAGAATATGTTGTTGCCTCTAGTTGTTGTGCTCAAGTCTTGTGGCTGAAACAACAATTATATATATGACTTGGGAATCCATTTGAAAGAGATTCCTATACTTTGTGACAACACAAGCATAATAAGTCTGGCGAAAAATCCGGTTCAACACACAAGGACAAAGCACATTGACGTGAGACATCACTTTATCCGTGATCACGTCCAAAAGAAAGATGTAAAAGTGATGTTTATTTCCACGCATCTACAGTTGGCTGATATTTTCACCAAACCACTGGTTAAAGAACAATTTTTGTTCATTCGAAGAGAATTGGGAATGGTAAATCCCAATGAGCTGTAAGTAATGTTGGTTTACCAATAATAATTATGTTTTGATGAATAATATAAACTAACTTAAGCATCGGAGTTTCTTGATCTTCATCTGCAGGATTTATGGTTGATGAATATAGAATTTATTAGAAGATGATAATTCTCGAGTATGATTTTACCATTCTCGAGAATTAGTGCACTATTCTTTCTCAAATCATCACAAATTTTCAAATATATTCTCGAGAATCAATAATACACTCTCGATAACTAATGAGCTTTCATAAAGTTGCAAGGTGATCCAGTGTATAGTTGTGAAAATCTCATACTCCATTCTCGAGAATTAATAAGGAATTCTTGAGAATTGTTGCAGCCTAAATTCATCCTAAATCCTCTTTTTAGGTTCTTTAATAATAAAATCACGTCTTCATCTTTGAAACAAAAACCCTACCCTCTCTCTCTCTCTCTCTCTATGTACTCTTGAGAATCATACAATCATTGGGTCTCCTCGTTTCATCTTCCTACAGTTACACCCCTTCATTTTCTTCTCAATCATTATCTTCACCTGTTTGTTACAAATTTCCAACCCTATTGTCTTAACACCATCACTTCTACTTATTTTACCAAAATTTCATACCCATTCCACCAAAAATCCGATAATGGGAAAATCATCTTCCGAATCCTCTGGGAAACCCCTCACAAAGAAGCCCAAAGCTTCTTATCGGTCCAAAGCTCCACCGTCGAATTCACCAAGGCCAATATCAAAAGGGATCTCCATCAATGAACCTAGACGCCCAGTTACTCGCCTTCAAACTGACTCTCTACCATCCGGGAAGGGGAAGAGCAAGTCCTACTCCACACCTTCTAATTCCATCTCTGTTGAAGGCAGTTCATCCTTAGAGCCATATATTGACACTGCCCATGGTTTCCATGAGACAAGATCAAAGGTGTTCAAAGATCGTCTTCAGAAGCCTCCTCCTCATCATCAACCTTCGGTCAGTGGGACTCTGCCTCCTTTTGCTTCAAAATTAGGTCACCACGATATTCTTATACGTCCTCCTAATTTCTATAATACTCCACTGGTAATCCCCACTGATCCTAACTTAGCAATTAATTATGCTGGTAAACCTTTTTGTCCCACTATCTGGTTTAACATGGAAAACTTCCAAAGAGATTGCAACTTGGATTTATCTCCCTGGTTAACATCATATATGCCTTTGCTTGGAATTTCAACCCCTTATTCCCCTACAATTGTTAAAGTGTTTTACTTCAATATGTATGAGGAAGAAAGAGAGAACAAGGATGATGAAATTGTCTTGGTTACCAATATTAGAGGAAAAGAAATTAAACTTACTGCTGACACTCAACACTTTCTTTGGAGTTTCTAATGCACTTGTCGACCCTCCAAAGTTATCTGAGGCTCAATGTTTGAACATCTTGTTGCCAAATGAGACATATGATGGCAAACCTCTCAAATTGAAGCCTGCTCAAATGTCTGACACTCATAGAGTGCTTTATTATCTCTAAGTCGTAATCTAATCAACAAAGGTCGAAGCTTTACCCACTTTGTGCTCAAGTACTATAAACTACTTGCCTCTATCATTGCTCAAGAACCAAAAAATTTAGACAAGTTAGTTATATCTGAGATATCAACTTTCCTCTCTACATCTGGGATTTCCAAACAAAATACCATTCCATATCCTAATCCGGTTTCTCAGATTCTTGCTTTCCACAACATTTGTTATCTTCTTGAAAATGACGAGATGGTCTTCCCCAAAACATTTGGCAAATCTCATCTATTATATATGAAAATTTCATTTATTGAGGCTACTACTGAGAAGAAGGCCAAGTCACATAAGCCCTCATCCTCCAAGCAACCAGAGGAAGCACAGACTTCACACAATGAAAGCCTCATTGCCTCTGCTTTTGCTCCTATTCCTTCTCATCTTTCCTTGGCTACTCAAGTTTCAATCCAAAAATGTGTTGAAGAATCAATTGCCCGGGCCATTGCAAAAGCTATCTCTAATGTTGTTAAACCACTGTATGATCAAGGCAATGTTATGGCCAATGTTGTCAAGCATCTTCACAAGCTCACTACTACATTAATTTCTACCACGGGTACTAAGTTTAATGAGTTAACATAGTATGTTCAAGCAAGCTTTCAAGCTTGCTTTCAAACTCAAAATGAATTCAAGGTAGAACTTTAGCATCTTCAACGACAGATATATGAATTTGATCGATCTTTGGATAATATTGGACTCCACTTGCAATCACAACCTTATTCATCCACTGCTTATGCTGATCATGCTGGGCCATCTGCACCTCCTCCTGATCTCTCCTTTGTGCCTGATGCTTCTGCTGACCCCCCCTCTTTGACTAATGACAAAGGGGGAGAAGCCTCTTGATAGCAGTTTTTTTTTAGTATTGATGTTTTTGTTTATAATGTTTAGCTATATATGTTAAGACTCTGTGTTGCTATTGTCTTTGATTTTTCTTATGGTGACTCTGTATGTTTAAAACTCTGTGTTGATATGAATCTGTTCAAGGCTATTTAAGATTTTGCTTATGTGGTTTTATGATTGATAGGTAATTTTTATTTTATCAAAACCTGCTATTCATATCTAAATGTTGTCATCATCAAAAAGGGGGAGAATGTTGACTCTTAATGTTTTGATGATAACAAGTCCCTAAGGTTTTGATTTGACAAAAATTGATATTGTTTTATTTGATGCAATTCTTGAGAATGGATTAATCATTTCAAAAATAACGTTACAGTGATTCTCGAGAATAGGAGGATGATTCTCGAGAATTCCTATCTCAAGTTTCAGATATGGGTCTCTGGGTATATGAATGATTCTCAAGAATTAGAACTTAATTCTCGAGAATGGGTCGTTTCAAACTATCAGACAAGACTTTGTTCACAAGCTAATTCTCAAGAATGAGAGAATGATTCTCGAGAATGTTTGATCGAAAGATTATATACATGACTATCCTTCTCACAACTCTCACGATGATTCTCGAGAATGTGGCATGGATTCTCGAGAATGTATTTAGCATAAACATATTCAGTTGCACAACTCACATGGTAATTCTCGAGAATAGGTTCATAATTCTCGAGAATGGTTTACCTAAACTATCTTATATGCCTGATATGGATTTCTTGAATTTATATGGTTCTTGAGAATTAGAGGATAATTCTCGAAAATTCATTAACTACACCAATTATCAAAATTGATATCAGTGTTAGCTTTTCGCATTTCATTAATTCATTTAATGAACATGGTTATTATTCATTTTCAAACCCACTATCATTACATTTAATTAAGTTTCAGATGATCAATTCTGGTTTTTAAACCAAGCTTGAGCAAAAAGCAGTCTGATGTGGTAGAAGCATTAAATGTCTACAGACAAACAGAGCAACAATCGGAATGAACTTTTATAGCAGATAAAAACATTCTTCGAGGCAGAACTATTTTGACTATCATTCTGGAACAAGTACAAACAACGGCAAATGCATTTAATGAAAGCCGCGATTGCATTTAATGAAGTAACGATCAATTTGGTTCTACAAAGAACAATTGTGTCCAATGAAAATTCAAATAATAGAGACAACGGCTATATTAAAAGCTCTTCACAACAGCATTAATGGGGAACCATATAAAAGCTAGAGCATTCAATATCACAAACTATAGGAATACATTGCACAATCAACTCAAAGCTATTACAGTCAACTCTTCCATTAGTTTTCATCTGATATCATTGGATTCATTTTGTACTTTAGTGATTAGCATTTATTTACTCAGTATCAGTAAGGAGTGAAAAACAATTTGATCATTTTGTTTATCAGTGAAGCTTAAGTTTGTGGAACCTTAAGTGTGAGTGTACGATTACAACTTGTAAAGGGGAGTGAGTTCTAAGTGATAGGATCGTCTCGAGTATTTAGTGTGTAATTGTGATTCGTTTGAATAGTGAAATACCCAAAGTGTTTTGGGGACTGACGTAGGTCATGGGTTTTGACTGAACCAATATAATTCTCAGTGTGTTATTTATCTTTCAATTGACATACTTCATTCATTACGTTAATCGGAAAGAATTTCGAAATCTCCTATTCACCCCCAAGTGATATTCTTTCTTCAGCTGTGGTATAAAGTTAGTCGGCGGAATCTAAAATTAAAGTAAGGCATTAGAAACAAAGAGGAAGAGAAAACCTAAATGAAAGGTGGTGCAATCGGAGAGGAATACAGAAATGGCGATCAAAGGGGGTGGAAAGAAAGAAAGGCAAAGAAAAGAGGGGGAACGAAAGGGGGCAAAAAGAGGGGGAATGAAGACGATGAAAGGCCGTGGATGACGATCAGAGATAGTGAAAGATGGTGGAGGGGGCAGTGAAGTAATGAGGAAGCAATAGCGGATGAGGCAGAGAAAGAAACTCCAAAAGAACACCAAAAAAAAGTGCAAAAAGGCCGCTGGAAAGTGTCGCACAAGGATGTCGGAGAGAGAGATAGAGCTCTCCCTTCAGTCAGCCGTTTCCTTTCAACTCCCAAAAATAATAAAAGCGGTTCATCATTTAAACACACCCTTATTGTAACATTTTCCTTCTTTTCCTCAAAGAAGCATAAGACATGGTATTATTTAGCACACTCGTAATACCCAACTCAAGAACTAGTAAAATATAGTCATACAGTAACGTGCCACTAAGATGCTCATCTCTACACAAAATAAAAACCTACTCCTTCCGATCCTTGTAAAAAGGACCTAATAATAACTTTACATAAACATATAAAGTTAGTTAAAATCAGTTATTTCTTGTAAAATATCAAAACTATCTTTAATAAAAGTCATTAGTTAGATGAGTATGATTAATTAGGAAGTTTTACAGTTAGTTAGGGATAGTCATTGGAGGGGAAATGCCTTAAACAATATATATTATATTATGAAACATAGTTACATCGTTTATATTTAGGACAAAAGGCAGTACTACCCAATTCAACACTTGACATGTGTCATGGGAAATTTAAAAGTAAGCAGGGAAGGGGGGCACATGGCTGACATGAAATAACCCAAACATGAAGCTTCTCCAATTTACTTTTAGGTTTCAAACAACTTCCTAGCATTTAAACTATACTAGATGAAGAGTCTTATACATTGCATAAAGTGAAAAATGAATCGAACTATTCATGACTAATGAATAGTGCTTCTTTATATGAATTTTATACCATAATCTCTTCAACCTATTATTAAATTTCAACAATTATTCGTTTCTTAAAAAGAAGTTCAGAAGTAGTATATTGATCCATTGTCCAAATGAAGGGTATAAGGTCGGTTTTACTCTTGTACAGTTGTCTGAAGAGGTAGAGAGCTTTCAACTTCTTTGGCAGCATCAGAGTTCCTTTGCGCTACAACTTTGGACAAACCAAACATCTGAAACAATACATAGCCACACAATATGACAAGACAGTACCAAGGTAAAGCCAAAAGACGGTTGTGCAAATATACGGCGGGAGTTCTTGAGGGAAAAAGGTTTCTAGAGTCAAACCTTTTGAATGGTTTTCTGAAAGCAAGTTTTGTGTTCATCCATAGAAGCATTGATAAACTCATCAACATGATCCTTCAAATCTTCCAAAAAAGTAGCTTGCTCATTCTTCTTCTTTCGACATGAGGGAATAGGTGGGGCTGTTGCAGCTGATGAGTTCTGACTTTCGTTTTGGTTCTTCTCAGTATCCATGCCTTTTAAAGACTCAATACCCTGATACAAAAATTTATCCCAGCAATGTAATAATCATCAAGAAGTTAAAAATAAGTTATTTTCATTATAACAGGAAACCACACTGTCTCCCATGAAAGAATTTAAACGTCTAAGATGCCCAAGAGAAAAGATAGAAGTCTGAACCAATAGTCTCCTATTTATGAAATACTTCCTCAGGTCTAGATGTATGTTATTTTTCCTAAAATATTCTTTATAATCATTTGCATTGACATTATCAGTTGATAGAAATCCCCTTAATATGAAGTTCATGTCTTTGCACAGAAATCCCCTTAATATTTCCAATCAATAGGGACAGTTTCAAGAAAAAATTATAAAATTGGGAGACCAAATGAATTCAGCTGTTATATCTAGGAACAATACAAACCCTTCTATTCTTATATTCAGGATCCAGGTAGTATGAAGTAACTTGTATGTCCTTCTCCAGTAACCCAAGAAGGATTATGCTGGTTGTGTTAGAAATAGACCAACTTCACTATATCAATTTACAAACCAACCAAACAGACAAACTTTACAAGGAATAATCAGCCATTAAAAACCTTTTGTGGAGACCTCACTTCAGGACACAAGAAAATTAGTTTCATTGAAAGGAGATGAAGGTTGCCGTAAGTTGTATAGAAGAAGTGGAACAGATTGAAAATCTATTTGCATCCATTGAACATTGAAATAGTTAAATAGATTGATAGAAAGAAATTATTTGCAAATTGCACAGATGAATGAAATAAGAAAATTGTCCACAATTACCAAAATCTTTGCTAAAAAATGTAATAAGCCAGAGACAACAGCTATAATCGCATCGGTGAAAGGTTGGATGTTAAGAGAGAGATTCAAATGTATGAAAGGCGAACCTTAGAAAGCAAGAATTTCACCCTTGCGAACAATAATACACCGTGCTACACTGTCACTCAATCGCCTCTTTCACCGCTGTCACCTCTGGCGCCAATTCCCTATTCTCCGTCAGGCATCTGCCGACGGCGACGATTCTGCACCACACCCGAATTTCAATGGTCGTTCTCGCCCAAATATTGGACCGGACCGCCGATTAAGTGCGATACAACCTAATGTAACTCTTTTTAAGAATTACTGCAAACAAAAAATGTTAATTTTTTTTATCATGTAATACTCCTTCTTATCTAAGGGATAAGATATTATTACTACCATTTTTTCTTACTACCAATGTTATTACCACTTTTCCACCGTTAGATCAGAATCTTATCTATTTTTATCATTTCTCTCTCTTATTGAGATTTTAATCTAACGGTGGAAAAGTGATAGTAACATTAATGGTAGTAAGAATATCCTATCTCTTATTATAATATATCAATTGTCAATAATTTTTTATCCTTTTTATAAAACACAAAATGTCTCTAACTAACTAACTGATTTATTGGGTTTTCCCATTATACCCTTATTTGTTAGGTTGATATTTTTTCATTGACTATTACATTTTCAATCTATTCAACATGCCCTCCCCATTAAGTTTATATATTTCCAATTTTTGTCAGCATGTTTTTCTCTCCCCCATTAAGTTTGTATTCCAATCCATCCAGCATATAAAAGTGGTGAGTCCCACAAAAATTTTCTTTATCTTCTCTTTACCGTGGATGTAAAAGCACAAACATTAGATCCTAATCTTTATTTAGATAACAACAAAAGGTCAAAACTTTTTTATTTTACCAAAAAAAAATAGCTAAATTATTTTAATTTTTGTAAGAGCTACATTATTTTGATAAGGAAAAAAAATGTAATTTAACCTCTGAAAATTCATTATTGCTGTAAATTGTCACTAATTTTTTTAATTCTTCGATGATGAGATATTAAACTAACTGAACATTTTCAAATACCGAATTGATATTGACGCTCATGGATAAGAAAACAATTTTTTAATTAGGTATATGTATTTTCTTATTAGGTTGGGAAAAAAATTAAGAAAGAGAAAATCAGAAAAAAAAAATACCCCTTAAATTTCAAAATTTTAAATAAGTGATTTCTCAACAAAATACTTTATTAATTATTTTATTATTCTTATTAATCTAATTTCTATTGTTGTTAACAAGATTTTGAAATTCAAGTGATATTTTTTTATCATTTTCTCTTTAAAAATGTATTTTCTCATTAGATGCCGGGTAATCATGTATAATACACTATATTTTTTGGATATTAGAATTGGACTCGCAGAAAAAAAAAAAAAAAAAAAAGAAGAAAGAATTGGACCTGGCTTGCGTCCAATTCTTCTTACATCCACTGTGGTCCTTTTCTCCTAAACGGTGGTGTTTTTGTGCCAAATGGCACTGTTCAACCTTTAAAAAAAATAAAAATTATTCACCATTTTTAAGTATTTACTTTAGTATCCGTTAATATCCTGAAATTGTTTTAACACCATTCAATATCCTAAAAAATTTTTGTAGTATTAGAAAGTATCCTGAAATATTTTTTTTCAAAATCACAAAGTATTTTTTCAATTTCATTTAGTATCCTAAAATATCTTTTTAGTATCGGTCAGTATCCTGAAAAGATTTTTAGGCCGAGCCTAAAAATCTTTTCAGGATACTGACCGATACTAAAAAGATATTTTAGGATACTAAATGATACTAAAAAGATACTTCATAGTACTTACTTGTATTGAAAAAATACTGACTATTGACTAATACTGAAAAAATATTCCATGATCTTGAAAAATTATTTCATAATCTTAAAAAATTATTTTAGGATACTGAATCATACTAAAATAAACACTTACCAATGATGAATGGTATTTTTTTTAAAAAAAAAAAAAAAAGGTTGAACAGTCACCGTCTAAAGGAAAAGGACCCCAGCGAATGTAAGAAGAATCGGACCCAAGCCAGGTCCGAAAGAATTGGCCCAATGTATTCAGGTAGAAAGAAGACCAATAATGCAACTAAAGTAAGAATTATCAGGACCCCTGCCCAGAATTTGAAGTGGCTAACGGCTATGCATACACAGAATCTTCGCCGATGAAGCTAACATTGCCACTTGTACCATTTCTACCTTCCTCAGCGACAGTTTTATCATCATCAAACCACATAAAAAGTTTGGTTTCCAAGGGTCTCTATGACCGAGCCCTTGAGTTCTATAAGGAGCTTCATGCCCATGGCTTTCCCGCCATTCCCCCTCTTCTTCCATCAGTCGTTAAGGCATGCTCTTCTGCACAACGTCATGGTTTCGGTTTCCAGCTTCACTGTTTGGCCATCAAGTCAGGCTTCGATTCAGAGGCTGTTTTGACCAATTCCATCATCTCCATGTACGCCAAGTTCTCCGATGCTCAATCGGCACGTAAAGTGTTTGACAATATGGCTCACAGAGACCCCATCACTTGGAATTCCATGATAAACTGTTATTTACAAAATGGGTATGTCGTGGAAGCTTTGGAAACGTTAAAGGAAATGTACTCGTTTGATTTTGTTCCAAAGCCAGAGTTGCTAGCTAGTTTGTTATCCATGTGCGGGAAAATAGGTTTAAAGGTAGGAAGACAGATCCACAGTCTTGTTATTGCTGATGAGAGAATAGAAGAAAAAGAGTCAGTTTTTCTGTCAACAGCTTTGATGGATTTTTACTTTAAATGCAATGATTCTTTAATGGCTTCAGGCGTATTCAATGGAATGAAGGTGAAAAATGATGTTTCATGGACTGCTATGATATCTGGGTATAGTTCTGATCAAGATTATAAGAAAGCTTTTGAATTTCTCAGAGCAATGCAGGGTAAGGGAGTTGAACCAAATAGAGTAACATTAATTGCTCTATTACCAGCTTGTGCAGAGCTAGGCCTTCTCAAGCATGGAGAGGAGATTCATGGTTATGCACTCCGTAGAGTGTTTGAATCAGACCATAGATTTTCATCAGCTCTTATAAACATGTATTCTAATTTTGAGGAATCATTCCATCTTCCTAAGTTAATTTTCGAAAGGTCGAGTTACCGAGATGTGGTGTTATGGAGTTCGATAATTGGGGGCTATTCTCAAAGAGGGGATGGTTCCAATGCCTTGAAGCTTTTCAGACGGATGATGTTGGAGGGAATTGAACCAAACTCTGTGACGATGCTGGCTGTTGTTTCTGCTTGCACACTCTTATCTTCATTAAGGCACGGTTACCGAATCCACAGCTATGTCTTGAAACTTGGCTTAGATTCTGATATCTGCCTCGGCAATGCGCTTATAAATATGTATGCTAAGTGTGGTTGTCTCGATGGTTCACACAAGATATTCCAAGAAATGCCAAACCAAGATTCGGTTTCATGGAGTACTTTAATCAGTGCATACGGCCTGCATGGATGTGGTGAACAAGCTCTGAATCTTTTCTATGATATGAAAGGCAAAGGAGTGAAGCCAGATTCTATCTGTTTCCTTGCTATTTTATCTGCCTGTAATCATTCTGGCCTTGTAGCTGAGGGACAGAAGTTATTCAAACAAAGCGAAGATTGCGAATTAACTTTAACCATAGAGCATTATGCATGCCAAATTGACCTTCTAGGAAGGTCAGGGAAGATTGAAGATGCTTTGGAGATAATGAGAATGATGCCGATGAAGCCTAGCGCTCGAATATGGAGCTCTCTGGTATCGTCTTGTAAGCTTCATGGAAGACTGGACATTGTAGAGATGCTAGCCCCACACCTTCTAAGATCAGAACCAGAAAATTCCGCCAATTATACCTTGCTGAATATGATTTATGCAGATCATGATCGTTGGCGCGATATAAAACGAGGTAGAAAATTCATGAAACTCCGAAGATTAAATAAACGCTACGGATTCAGCCAAATTGAGGCAGGAAGTTAGATGCTATGAAAATGACAAAATGCCTGGATTTAGGGACAACAAGAAATGGTGCTCTAGTGTTGCAAAATATCCCCATCACAGTATATAGTGGCCTATGCAAGTAAATCAGAATCAGTCTCTTCAAATTCAACCCGGACTAATGTTACAAATTTTATGTAGCGCAAGAAGAACAGAACATGCAAATTTATTGTGGCATATCTTTCTCTAGAGGTCAATTAGCAGATCCTCAAACCCATTTCTCCCTTTTTCACACAGAATATAAGCTTGTTTGGAGAAATCGGGCCAAAGTGAGTTTTTCATCCAAGAAAGCTTTTAAAGCACTGTTGGTGTAAAAGGGTTTTAAGTATAAGGGCCCGGGGAGTTATTATGGATGAATTTATGGAAGATGGATCTACCACAAACAGAATGATAGAGAGACAGGTGAAGTCCTATACTATTATTGTTCTAATTCTCAGTTTTTGGAAAAGCTAGGAAACAAATTGTTCATGAAGGGAGGAAGGTAGAAACTCAGCAACTGGTTTAGGAGATTCAAGCAACTATTTCCAGTGACCTTGTGTGCTTTTTTAGAGATCAGTCTGATGTAGGCATGTAGCTGTAGTGACAAGTAGATCATGGTAGCTGAAGGAGAGGTTGAACCGTAAGAGTTCCAAAATAATGAGACCAAGCAGTGAAGCAAGTTACTCATTGAGGTCCCTTTTTTGGGAAATTCATGGAGATCAGATTTAAAGATAGTTTCATCAGGTCATTTGGGTGGCTGCCAGATTCCTTTACAAAAAGGGAAGATAAGCGTTGATGCTGCGATCAGGAAAGCTCTATGGAGAGATGTGTGAGGAACAGGATCTTTCGATATTGGTGAGTTCAGACCTCAATATTGTGTGCTTCAACAAGTGGTTCATCACTTAATTAGAAGCTAGCCAATAGCCATGATGAAGACTTTGGACAGAGATCCAATCGGACAAGAAATCACCAGTCTTGGAAGGAGATTCGCAAGTGATGAAGTTAAGTCTAGTGGTAGAGTAAATAATTTTTGGAATCTTCATACGATTGTTCCGATATGTCCTTTTGACTTTTCAAAATTGATCGGCTTCTTATCATTATCATTGGATTAAAATCAAATGGTGCTTCAATCAACTAGATGTGGGCCCCATCATTCATGTAGAATTTAAAATGAGTTATTGTCTCTTATTTGAGTTATTTATAAATGGTTTGGCCATCTATATAATACTTTACATTATGTATTAATATTGATACCTTGTCAGAGTTGGCATAAATGGTAAGAAACGAGCTCAAGTCCTAAAAGGATGAGAGTTCAATTCCCTCTGTCGTTGTGAGGCCTCATTTGGTAGGTAATCTTGTAAGTCCCTTGTAAGTGCTCCAAGAGCCCTGGAGCCGTGTCTTGGCCTTGGTGGGGGATTGGTGCCGAATCCACATAAACTTTTTTTTATCAAATATATATATATATATATATTATATATATATATATATTTGATAAAAAAAAGTTTATGTGGATTCGGCACCAATCCCCCACCAAGGCCAAGACACGGCTCCAGGGCTCTTGGAGCACTTACAAGGGACTTACAAGATTACCTACCAAATATATATATATATATATATTGATACCTCACTTTGCTTTTTCAAACTTGCTTTACACATTTCAAGAACTAAATCTCGCTATATCTATTGTTACTGTTGGGAATCAAGGCTGACTCTTAAAAGCCATGGCCTAAAAAGGTTGGGCTAAGAAAAATATATGTTTTCCAAAACTAGGCTAGGACTAGCACTGCAAGGTTATAAACTATTTTCCCTATGCTTTTTCCTCTCAAAGAAATATAATTAGTAAATTATAATAATTAAAGTTTTAATTTAACAAATAAATATTGTCAATATTAAGGTATAAATAATACGCATTATGCGACAAACAAACACAAAGCATAATAAGCTAACCAATAGCAACATAAGTATGATGACTATCATTTTTATCTTCTTTGTTATTATCATCAATTTCAAAGATATTTGATTGTACCTCACTTTGAGTAGTAAGCTTAGCTTTATAGGTAAAAATATCAAGAATGTATTATCCCGCATCACAAATACATTCATAATATTTTTATGCAATAAATAATAAATCAAATCATAAAATTAAAGTCTAGTTTTTATGTATATATAATTAAATAGATAAATAACTCTATAACAAATACAAAATATATAAAAAAGTAGTAAATTATAATCATATGTAAATCCATGCATCCAGTCGATCAAGACAATAGGCTGGGTAAGTTAGGGGAAAAAAATATTAAATAGGTTTGACGAACTAGCTCTTTTTAACCTTTAGCCCAGGTTGACCCTTTTATGTTTGATTTTTTTTTTTTTTTTTAAAAAGGCTTCAATTTATAAGCCCAGCTCTTAATTTAAAAGGAATTAAACGAGATCACCTGATGAACTCGACCTGATTTCCCAACTCTATTTACTATAATTCAGGATGAAATATTCTTTCAAGAATAAATTGAGATAACGTAAGAGAAATTGGGGGGAATCAATACATATCAAGCCAACCTTACAACCATCGTGTGACAAATGCATCTTAAATGAGTCTCGTGTTTGTTCATGATCGTCTTTTGTGAACAACACATAGATTACTAACAAGCGGTTTGGTCCATCGTGTGACAAATGCATCTTAAATGAGTCTTGTGTTTGTTCATGATTTGTTCATGATCGTCTTTTGTGAACAACACATAGATTACTAACAAGCGGTTTGGTCTTACAATAAGGAATTTTGATAACTTAAACATAAGAACTCGAGTTTGAGGCCTTGCAAGTGAAAAAACGTGTCTTTAGGAAAACTACCTTTAAGTGGAAATAACAATGTTCAAATTTGTTTTGATCATACAGCTATTAAAAAAAAACACACACAACACATAGATTGCCTGCTTTCGTTGAAGAATCTAGAAATTATTTGATATCGTAATTTCTACTTATTGAATATATGACAAAGACATTAGAATTCAATCACCAATACCTATCATTTTAATAGGTAGAAATAGCTCGTTAAATTTGGAACGTTCAAATCTAATATGGATAGTTTGAATTTATTTTTTTAAAAAATGATTTTTAAATTAAAGAAAATCATTTTTTTTAAAAAAGTATTAGTTAAGGGATTATTTTTATTTTAAATTTTGTACTCATTAAAATAATTTTATTTTTTTTTAAAAAAAAACTTAAATATGGACTGTGTAGATTTAAATGGGCCATATGTGATAAGCTCTTGCTCTATCAAAACAATAGGCATCAAAATTTGTTCCTTGGAATTCATTATGTCACTGCTTCAGAGCCACTGACAGAGTATATCCCAGTGAAGTGTGCGTTTAGGAATTCCAATTGTTTCACCATTAGACCCATAGTCATAGAAAGCTGCAAAAGCTTATAGAGCCATCGCTTAAAGGAGAATCTCAAAAATCAAAACGTAAAAGTGATTAGTGCAGTAGCATCCTTGCTGTGTAAAGTGCTTCAGTGAAATCCATTGCAGAGGATGATCAAGTTACAAGAAAACAGTGCTTAGTTACCAGTTTCCAAAGAATAAGCCTAACATTCCTTGCAACTTTAACTGCCTCAGAGAAGCTTACTGTCAACATCAACAAATATACTGTTAAATGTGAAAGTTGAGATCAATTACCCATGAAAGAAAAAATATATTACCAAGTTATATAAAAGCCTCCATCATTTATTCATGATCTCTCTCTATGAATGACTATAATATACACTTTTTGAACAACAGGTTAGAAGAAAACTGAGCTCAATAAATTCTATGTAGTAGCAAGGAAACTTCAGTACTTACAAGTTCTTCAATCACATTTCAAATTAACTAATCAGTGAGTCGTCTAAATCCTAATCCAGACAGAAATCTGAAAAGGTCTTCCCATTTTCATACTGTTCCATTTCATCTTCATCCATGGACTGTCTCAGTTTTTCTCTATATAGCTTCAGTTTCTGTTCCAACAAAGTAATCTGAGATTCGTTCAACTTTTTGGTCCATTCTAATGACTCAATCACTTTGTGATCATATTCTTGCTTCGTCTCTGCGATTCTGCGGAATTGATTTGCTTCCATTGCTATTGAACTCTTCTCGCACTGAAGACGAAGAATCATCGCCATTGCTTCCTCTGTTGCTGATTTCGATGCTCTCCTTTCTGTCTCTAACTCTTCATCGGCAAAATTTGCTCGCTCCCTTTCAATCTTCACAAGTTTTCTCAATTTCATTTCGTCGATTTCCTGATCATCATCATGAACTTCGCTTTCATTATCGCCTAATTTCACTTCAGATAATATATCGGAATCTGTGTCTGCGTCATCTTTAGGGTTTGCGTTCTTGTTGTGAGAGATTGAATCGTACTTATTCAGTTCATTCGGATTCAGTGAAGAATCTAGTGGGCCAAACTTGAAATGTGGGATCATTGAGGCACAAAACTCAACGACGCCATTCTTGAGCATCAAACCCTTGAAAGGCCAACCAAAATACAAAATCCTCATGCACAAAACAAAAATCAAGATCATCGCGAATCCATTAAGATCCCGGAAGAAACATCCTCGAGCGAAAAGCCCAAATCCAGTCTCACTTGCCTTACTCAAAAGCTTCAGAATCGAAGCAGCATCCATCACCCAAAACCCCACCAAAATTCGAAGAACATATAACTCAAGAACAGAGGACAAAGAAACCATAACACAGTAGCGACTCGGAATCTGCATAGGAAATTCTGATAAATATCGCGTTGAAAACGGAAAGAATTTAATCTCCCAACTTTTGGAGGAAAAAAAATAAAAATCTATAATTTTAAGGTAGGAAAATGGATAGGAGCTCAGCAAGAAGTGATAAAGATTAAGAATGTTGTGGCCTGTGGGCGTGGCGGTGAAATGGCGAGTACAGAGGCGGACAAATAGAGGTGGGGTACATATGGATGATATGGTATACGGTATTATTACCGTTGTATCAAATTATTAAAATTAAATAGACGTAATAACACTGATAATAAAGAGTTAGTAATAACGCGTTACCTTATTCTTTTTATTATACGTACATAATATATTCATTTAATTCCCTAGGATCTCAAGGTCAAAAAAAATTCCCAATGTTCCCTGGAAAAAAAAAATTAATTCGCAATGTTATAAAATATATTTTTATTATTTAATAAATTTTAATTTTATAATTTAAGAATAATATTATTATTCATCTTAACAAATATTAATATATAATAAAAAAATTATAATTGCCAAAAAAAATTAACAACATATAATTCTCCTATCCCAGAATTTAATTTTTTTAATTCTCGCAGTTACAGAAAAATTATAGTTATAATTTCTCATAAAAATATGAAATCATGTCATTAATTATAATTGAATAACCATGATCGAGTTTTTATTTCCAAGGGTTTGGTTCAATTGTTTTTAATTCTTTTTTTTTTTTACTTCTATTTTATAAGAGGTTTAAACTTAAATAGTGGTAATATATAATCATGTCCTTTTAAGTAAGTTATCATTGTTACAACTAGTTTAAAATTGCATAATGCAATATCCGGATGAGATTTCAAGTAAGAGTGTTTAAAACAAGTTTTTTAAACTTGGATTGGTGACTAAATCAGTCAGGATACTAAGTTAAGGGTCAGTGGGTCAGATTGGAATCAAACCGAAAGTCAGACCAGAGGCAAACAAGTGATAATTTGATTTTTTTTCCTACCACTTTTCATTTTTCATCTTTAAAAAAAATAAAAAAAATGTCACATCTTCCCTCCTAACTCACTCTCCGCTTTGGCTCCTTCTCGTTCTCTTCCCTCTACAGATTATTACTCCTCCTCCTCCTTTCACAACACCATTGTTGCGCGTCTTCCCCGCTAATGTAGAGTGTCGACACTTAGTAGCATGGAGGTATAAAACTTGCTGCCAACCACCTCCAACATCCACACGTCTATGCATTGAATCTTCACCTTCTTCTTTCTCCATCACCCATGGATTTACTCGCTCTTATCTCACTGTAAGAAGGTATGAAATTCGCTGCAAGCCACCTCCAACAATCTCCTTTCCTTCTTGTTCAGTCGTTTTTTTTTTTGGCTCTTGACTTGGCCAACTCGGCCGAGTTTAATCCGGGTCAACTTGGGACCTCGATTTTACCACTGACTTGGACTGGTTTTTCGGTTAATTCAATGGTTTTCAGTCTGAACCGTCTAGGCCTGTCCGGGTTTAAAACCTTGGTTTAAAGTGTCATGATCTCATTTTGTCCAAGATTTGGATTGGGACCATCTGAGACCGAGACATATTGAAACGAGGACTAGGACAGGATTAGGATCATCCTTAAGATCTTGGTCCAAATCCCAGTCCCATTTTTTTTGAAAAAAAATATCTCATAAATTAAATTATCCTTTTACTTTTGTAATTTTTATCCTATAAATTAAGTTATCACTTGGCAAGATGCATATCACATTTTAGTTGAAGTTAGATAGTATATATCTTGATATTGATCCTAACTATACGAAGATGATGATAATGTCATTCTTCAACTCTAGATAAATTTATACAATTATTTTATCTTTATTAACTATTAAATAATCACTTTAAACAATAGAGAATTTAAATAATAAAATGATATTTTTTTTAAAGAAAATAAACTAGGATTTCACGGTCCTATCACAATACTATCAAGATCGGGAACCGGAAACTGGGGCGCATCCCGGTCACGTCCTAACGTTTAAACACCCCTAATTTCAAGGTCAATTTTAGTTTCTGTCATATGGAAGAATACATCAAAACCTACATTTCTTTGCTACATGCTTCCGGGCTGCTTTATCATAAATTCTTCAATCACCAGTCTTCACAGAAAACCCGAAGCAAGATCTGAGATTAATATGTTTAAATAAAGTCTCCCTTCCTCAAATTTTATCTAAAATATTTTAATCTCCCATTTTTATTTGGGAAAATCAATCTTAGGGCCCTTGTAAGAAAGAAAAAATTCAAAAAAAGCTCCAAGATTAGGAAAATACCAAAAAAGACTTCAGTGCTTTTTCTGGTATAAATTTATTAAAATTTTAGTTGTTAACATAGCTGAAATAGTTGTTAATGAGCCTTTTCTGATATTTTCAGAATCTTGAGGTCTTTTTAAATTTTTTTTTTTATAAAGGCCCCAAAATGAATTTTTGATTTTTATTTTGATAGGATTCTTTTATTAGAAAAACTATGTGTTAATTTTAGTTCTTTCCTTCACTCTTGTCCATGATGTCATGTGAAGTATAGAGCTCCTTTTTTTTTTTTTCTTCAGAGGAAAAATGACTTGAAGATACTCATTATAAAAAAATAATATCAAGAAAATCTGATAACTCGTGAATGATAAGTAACAAAAACTTTGATTAAAAAAAATAAATAAATAAGTGCTGAACAACCATTAATAAGTTTTAAAACTTTTTTTAATATTATTTTTAAATTGGGACTTTAATGTCATTTTTTTTTTATTTTTTAATAATGATGATTAACTATTTTTAGTTGAAATACATTTAACTTTATTTCAAAAAAGAAGGTAGAGTTTATTAAACAAAAAGTAGAATATAGGGAAAAAGATAATACAGTACAAATTAAATTTTAAAATCTCAAATAAATAATTTTTTTCTTTCAGATGTGTTATCAATTCCTATACTTTATAGCTAATATCTATATTTTTGTAGGTAACAAAAGTAATTTTAAATTTTAAAATTGAAATGACAATTTTTTTTTTGTCTCTCTCCGAACATGTAAAAATAAGAGTTAAGGTGTAAAAATACACATAACCTTTTCCCTTAGGAGCGCCCAGCACCATAACCTTTTTTTTTTGTGTAAAAGTTCCCATGACGTTACGTTTTTGGTGCAAAAATACCAAGGGCTGTTAGTTGACTGACGTTGACCGTTAACTTGGACGAAAATGAACCGTAACTCTGGTAAAATTACCATTTTGCCCTTAGTTTTAAGCTGAAATTACTATTTTGCTCCTAGTTTTTTTTTTTAATTTTTTTAAAACACTAAAATAAACCCTTCTCCACCGATGGGGCTCACTACCGCCGGCGGCCTCCCTCCCCACAGCTGGCGGCCACCTCCGGTGACAGGCGGTGGCAACTTTTTTTTTTTTTTTTTAAACTAAGGTTTTTTCTACAAAAAACCAAGGGGAGGCTGGTGGGCCCTACTACTGGCGGCCGCCGGCCTACCTACTGCTAGCGGCAACTTTTTTTTTTTTTTTTTTTTAAAGAAAACTAAGGTTTTTTCTACAAAAAAAAAAACCTTAGTTTTTTTTAAAAAAAAAAAGTTGCCGCCGCCGGTCACCGGAGGTGGCCGCCGGCTGTGGGGAGGGCATCCGCCGCCAGTAGTGGGGCCTACCGGCCTCCCCTTAGTTTTTTGTAGAAAAAACCTTAGTTTAAAAAGAAAAAAGTTGCCGCCACCGGTCGCCCGAGGTGGCCGCCGGCGGTGGTGTGGCCGGTGGTGGGGCTCACTGGTGGAGGAGGGTTTATTTTACTGTTTTTTTTTAAAAAAATTAAACTAGGGGCAAAATGGTAATTTCATCTTAAAATTAAGGGCAAAATGATAATTTCCCCCGAGTTACTGTTCATTTCCGTCCAAGTTAACGGTCAACTAACGACCCGTGGTATTTTTGCACCCAAAACGTAACGCCATGGGTACTTTTACACAAAAAAATAAGTTATAGTACTGGCTCTTGAGAGAAAAGGTTATATGTATTTTTACACTTCAACCCTAAAAATAAAAAAAAATAAAAAGAACGAGGAAAACTACTATTGAGAACTCGGCTAGTGACATTCAGTCCTAACCCAGAAATTTACCCCGTTCCAGAGCACTCGGAGTCGCTTTCGACGTCGTTCAAAGCGGCGCTTATGCAGCAGCCACCCGTCTTCACTGCCGATGGAAGTACCTCTCAAACGCTGTCGTCTATTGCCTGTCGTTTGAACTGGGAGTAATTGCCTCCAATGCTCCCGCAATGTTTTGGCTTGTTCACTCTGTGACTATGGAGATCAGGGAGAGTTATCTCCTTTTCGCTACTGCGTAACGGATTTGGGACTCCGCAAAGGCTAGGAAAACACGCTCCTCTGTTTCAAATCAAACGATTGCTTCGTCCTCTTCTTCTGAGGGAGCAGACCGTGACTCTGTATTACATTAAGGCGATGGTTGCGACAACTTGACCTCTATGACGAAGTTCATGAATGGTACGGACTGAGTTCTGTCCTCTAAAATAAGTTTATAATACTTTTCTCTAAGTTGTTTCGCCCTCTGATTGTAATTTGCCAGAACTATAGATGAAATGTGAGATACCTAAAAAAAAAAAACCTGGATCTCAATCCTCTTCCCGCGGAAAATATTACATGACAGATTATTTTTTTTAAAAAAGAGCTCATCTCAATTTAATATGTGTGCAGAATGGGATCAACGGGAGAAATGCTTGATTGTGATGAGCCAGTGAAGCAGCCATCACTTAAAGGTAATGTGTGATTGATCCTAGAAGCACTAGTACTTGATGAAGAGCTTGAAGATGTAAATTCACTGATTCTGACAGAACCATTTGCAATTGCAGGCTTCTGTGATGGCGGATTAGGTAAAGGAGCTTCAAAATTAAGCACTTGAACTACTTGTCTTATAGGAGGCCTTAGAATAGAATCAGGATGAACACACCACAATCCCACCATCATCAACCTCAACATTTCCTGCTCATTGAAGTCTCCACACAATCTCTCATCAGCTGCTTCAAGAACACTTTTTCTCTGATGGAGTTCCCAAATCCAATCCACAAGTAAGACCTGTTCTTCATTAGCACTGAATTTGATTGCTTTTCTCCCACAAGCTATTTCCAAAGCTACCACTCCGAAACTGTACACATCTGTCTCTCTGCTGGCCTTTCCTTTTGAGATGTATTCCGGAGCCATATATCCAAATGTTCCTGCTAGATCTGTTGTTTTAGACCCTTTTGCATGGTCCACTTGTCTAGCCAATCCAAAATCTCCAAGTTTTGCATTGAAGTTTGGATCTAACATAACGTTGCTTGCTTTTATGTCCCTATGAACTACACATTGTTCGCACTCTTCATGGAGGTAATATAATGCTAAGGCTATGCCTCGAGCGATGTTATATCTTTGTTCCCATGTTAAGAGACTTCTCCCTTTGAAGAGATGAGAATCTAAGCTTCCATTTTGCATGAACTCGTAAACTAGCATCAGTTCATTGTGCTCATGACACCACCCGATTAGTCGAACCAGATTCTTATGCCTTAGTTGACTGATGATCTTGACCTCTGATGCATACTCCTTCACTCCTTGCTTAGATCCTTGTGATATCTTCTTAATAGCAACAAAGCTATTCAATTCTTCTATGAAGCCTTTGTAAACTCCACCAAATCCTCCCTCTCCAAGCTTATTCTCTTGTGTAAAGTTTTCGGTTGCTTTAACAAGCTGCTTATATGGAAACTTATTAGGCCCTATGATTCTCTGAAACTCATGTTCCATGCTTATTAGCTCAAAGCCAAAACCACCATTGCTTCTTCCTCTTCCTCTTCTTCTTTTGATATTCCAAATCATAAACCAAATTAACCCTATTCCACATGCTAAAACACCTCCTCCTATGCTCAATGTTTCTATTAGTCCTTTCTTGGTTTGATTTATCTGATCTTCCACATCTAAACTTGGACTGAAGGACCAAGAGCAAAGAGTATGGATCTCATCATATAAAAGACCTGTTGCAGAAGAAAATCCTAACTCAACCCACTCTGGAAGAACAGAAGCCAAATTTACAATATGAAAGAAATTCTGTTCAATTCTAGAGCCATTCTTATATCCAATAAAATTTACACTCAAATTGAAAGAACTGGTATCATAATTGATCTCTGCATCATATCTTCTCCCATCCTTAACATTGAACCACTGTGTAGTATACTTTGTGCTTAAAGAATTAATATCAATCCCCACATGATCATAGTGAGGATCCAAATCATTGTTTGGGAAGGTGTCAAACTCCACAGCCACAAAAGGATGCTGCTTTCTGTAGTTTGGATCCATCCATTGATGACGACTCACAAGGCCAATTCCAGCGCCGTCTTTATCAGAAAGGGGAAAGCCTGGTGCAGCAAGGAAGAAGGTGATGCCATCTCCAAGATGGAAGCTCTTTCCTTGTGTATTGATGATGAAGGAGAAACGGGTAGAAAAATTTGTGACTTTTCCTGTCTTCTCATCCCAAAGATGGAGATTTTCGGAGTAGGTGACTCTCCCAATGCTGTCTTTCTCTAACTTTGTGAGGTTCAGGCATCCATTTTCGTCATAGTCTGCATCTCCTTGAAGTCTTAAGGTTGGATCATTCTTTTTGAATCCTTCATAGTTGAAGGAAATTGAAGAAACATCAGAAGGGTATATGAGAAAGAATAACAGTGTTATGATGGTAATGAGTTCTAAAGAAGGAAGAAGATGAGGAGGAGGATTGTTACTGTCTTGTCTTGCTGCCATTTCTGAGGCGGGTGATGACTATGTTCTTTTGTTTCCTCCCATCTCTTTTAATTGGCTTGGAAATGGTAAGAGTTGAAGAAGAGAGTTTGATATTGAATTTTATATTTAGGAAGTGGGTATATGAAGGAAGAGAATTTGACGTTGAGCGTGTAGCTTACGTGTTATGTTGGAAAAATAAAAAATAAAAAATTCAATTTGTTAAACTAAACCAATATATTTATATGAATTTGATATTTTGTGTTTAAGCAACCATTACCCATCTCTTTTCTTTTCTTTTTTTCCTTTTTCCCCCCAACAACCATCACCCATTTCACTATAGCCCGATGGTTTTAACATATTTTTTGTTTCAGAAGGTACATATAAATTTTGAAAATGGAAGAGTTCTTATATAAATTGCTCCTATATGTGTTAAATATTTTATAATACCAAAATTGATATTTTTATATATAATTTTCAAGTACTAAAAAAAAATAGTTTAAAGAAATCGAAACAACTGTAAGGAAAAATATGGAAAAATCTAATACCTTAGATAAACGAGACTCTTATTTATTGGATTATGAAAAACTTTTAAAAGGATATTTTAGACAGGAAAGAGTGTGAAACCTAGACGCAAGAATACTTTTCAACCGACCAAAACTATGATCAAACATCAGGATTTGACTATGATGTCCTTATTATTATATCAAACATATGGTGCTAAATTTCATTTCAATTGACTTTTATGCATTCTTTTTTAATGGTTGATTGGCCTGCATTTTTTTCCACATGGGTATTAAATCTGAGTGATCCCATCTAATACTTCATTTGGTTTTTTTCTTTTTACCTTGAATACTTAATTTTACTTTCAATTATCTTTTAAAACTTCAAAGTTGAATATTTTTTTCATGTCATTATTAAAATTAAAACTATTAATTTTTTTTCATTAAATGGTATAAATTATCAAAATTAATCTCAACTGTTTAGGTTTATTTTCTTTATAGCAGTACTCTTGGAGTAGTACTATTGGGAATTAGCTATAGAAAAGCCATTAACTAGTTCTTTGTATATTTTTTATTAGTGACATCTAAGTTTAATGGGTAAGAAAATTCTAAGATGGTTAGTTGACAATTAAACTGAAATATCTGGCCGAACATTTCATCATTGATTGTGTTGTCTTGGCCGCTTGGTGTTTGGATTAACATATTCTAAGTGATTTTACATTATGTGAGAAATGTGAGATAAGTTTTGTGTCATAAATGTAACATAAAATGTGAATTTTTTTTCTCTCCTAATTGATTATGCTGTAAAACAAACACCTTGTATAAGGTCCAAGGAGGGTGAATTTTTCAAGAACTCTAAAACTCAGTCTAGGATAACTATAGATCTTACTATATCAAGGTCATCTCAGGGCATTCCTTAGCTAAACAAACAACATTAGGACCTTAATTTGTAGATACTAAGACTAAACCTCATAATTCATGAAGGAACTTGATCCCTAGGATCATATCAGATCCATTCTAATACACAGGATCCTCGGATGAGGCAAATCTGTAACATAGTAGAATCTTTTAGAAAATAGAACTTTCAGATGATAAAGAACTTAGGGCCCGTAAGGATGGACTTTTTAAAAAAATGTTTTTTTAAGCTCCAAATTGGAGTTTTTTAAGGGCCCGTTTTGATGGATTTTTTTCATTAAAAAAAACACTTTTTTAATGAAAAAAAAATTTAATTAATTTATGTGTTTAGATGATATTTTTTTAAAAAAGCAAGTGTCACAAAAAAAGTTAAAATGCTGCTTTTTTAAAAAAATATAATCTAAACACATAAATTAATTAAAAAAATCATTATTTTTTTGCATAAAAAGTGCCCTTTTTTTTAATGAAAAAAACCCATCTAAATGGGTCCTTAAAAGCAAGTCATACTAAAAAGGATTAGGGTGCAAAAATACACATATGTTTTTCCTCCAGGAGCGTCCAGCACCATATGTTTTTTTTTTTGTGCAAAAATACACACGCCATTAGGTTTTAGGAGCAAAAATACCATTTTCGTTAGTTGATCGTTAACTGACCGTGAAATTACCTTTTTGCCCTTAGTTTAAAATAATTAAAAAAGAAAAGGGTTAAGGGTGAAAGAGTAATTTCATCATGGTTAACGGTCAACTAACGAAAGTGGTATTTTTGCTTCTAAAACTTAACGGCATGTGTATTTTTGCACACAAAAAAAAAACTGGGCGCTCTTGAGAGAAAAACATATGTATATTTTTACACCTTAACCCAAAAAAAAAACTCAGTTCCATCTGCTTTCAGTTTTCCATCTGCTTTCAGTTGCTGAGTAGTCGTCATAGTTAATACACCAGCTAAGTACGAAAGACAATGCAAATGAGATATGGCTCTAGTATCTTTTCATGAACTACCTTAACCGATGCACATCGATAAGTGTAGGAAATCAAATCAAAAAAATGTACTCAAAAGGTTTAGTCAGCCTCTCAGAAAATTCATAAAAGGGGACGAAAATTTCACAAGAACCCCAATAGAAACAACGACAGCTTCCAATAGAGATACAGAAAGGAATCAAGAAGAAACTTCATCGGAAAATACTAGTAGGACCCAAAAATCAAAGTCTGGAAACTTCCAAAATCCGAATCTCACCTAAACCACAGAAATTTGGTGATCAAATTCGAAAATAAAGGGACAACAAAAATAGAAAATTTACTTCAGGAAGCCTTCGAAGAGATTACGAGGTTTAGCCAAAATCGAAGAACAAGATCACAACCAAAACAATACTCACCGCCTTCTTCAAATATCTCGAGTTGGGGTCGGGTGCTGTTCCTTCCCCGATTCGCCTCCTTTTTCTCACTTTGTCACATAACATAGAGCCTCTCTGTCTGACTCTGAAATGCACGGACTCAACGCCCCTGTATTAATTCTAACCCAGAAAGAATATGAGAATTGATATAAAACCTTAGCGTAACTATTTAGTGCCGCGATGGGAAGGAAGAGGGCGATGGAAGAAGCGAGAGCGAGAGCGAGAGCGATGGAGTGGTGTGATGTTGAGACGATGAAGATGCAGAGAGCGTTGGCGTCGGAGATTTTAGAATGAAGCTAGGGTTCATGAAGGTGAGGAGCTGAGAATGAAAATGAAGAACAAAGACTCTATTGGGTAAATTAGAGACTGAGTCGAAGAGAACTTGTAGAGGAAGTAAGCGTCGCAGATCAAGGTTGGGAAGAGGGTCAGATCAGATGGAGGTAGGGGTCACAGATTCAGATTGAGCTGGGGTGTGTCGCAGTCGCAGATCCAGATCAAGCTTGGGGTTGGAGCTTGTGGATTTTTTTTTTCTTTATTTTTTTTGGTAATCAGGGGCATTTTGGGATTTTCATAAAAATGGTGTGGGCCCACCACAAAAAATAATGTTGGTTAATCCGAATTGACGGTGATGGCATTTTTGCTCTCACTTTTGAAAGTTTATGTTTATTTTTACTCTAAAAAAACATATATCGTTGAGCGCTCTCAAGAGTAAGGTACATATATATATTTGCTCCTTTACCCTTATATATAAATAATAGGAAGCCACTTCAGCCCTCTTCTTGCTTCCATCCACTGCTGTCCATTTCCCCAAACTGTGTCGTTTTTTGCGCAAACAATGCAGCTGATCCTTTTTTTTTTTTTTTAGAAAAAAGAAGTTTCAAAGTAGTGGAGGGTAGTGAAAAAATACTTCAGGAAACTGAACGGTATTGAAAAAATACTTCATGATCTTAAAAAAATAATTCACGGTACTAACTGCTATAAAAAATATATTTTTAGGATAATGACTAGTAATTTCATGATCTTGAAAACTTATATTAAGATATTTAAAAAATATTTCAAGGTACTGACTGATTAATTTTTACAATTATGAAGTATTTTTCAGCATCTGTGAGTATTCTGAAATATCCTTTTAGTATCCGTCAATACTTTAAAATAATTTTTAGTATCAGCCAGTACCCTGAATTATTATTTCAAGATCTTGAAGTATTTTTTCAAGCTCGTGAAGTATTTTTCAGTACCATTCAGTATCTTTCAGTATCCCCCACTACCTTGAAACTTCTTCTTCTTCTTCTTCTGTTTTTTAAAAAGGATCAGCTGCACTGTTTGCGCAAAAAACGACACAGTTTGGGGAAGTGGACGGCAGTGGATGGGAGCAGGAAGCGGACTGAAGCTGCTTAGGAAGCGAACTGAGAGGTACCAAGGATCTATGAGGGATATGCAAATTTGAGTGAAATTACTCTTTTGCCCTTAGTTTTAAATAAATAAAAATAATAAAAAAACCTTCGCTAGAGGATCGTCGGACTGGGCGCCGGCTAGCAGCCACCAACAAAAGGGTGGGGTTTTTTTGTTTTGTTTTTTTTTTTTTTGGTTTAGGGGGTTTTGTTTGTTTTTATTTTTTGAAAAATAATTCATTGAAAGTGTGGGGGGTAGGGTTCGAACCCCAACCGCCCACACATCTATGGGGTTAAGTGGTCACTTGGTTCCTTTAACACACACACACACACACACACACACACACACACACACACACACACACACACACACACACACACACACACACACACACACACACACACACACACACACACTAACAAATGTACATATTATTCTTAACATTTTTTTAATGGTATTTACAAATTCTGAAATGAGTATTACCAATCTTGAAACGAGAATTATCATTCTACAAACGAAATTTACAACTTTTTTTCAAGGTACATATTATTCTTAACATTTTTTTAATGGTATTTACAAATTCTGAAATGAGTATTACCAATCTTGAAACGAGAATTATCATTCTACAAACGAAATTTACAACTTTTTTTCAAGTTTACATTTTTTCCTCTTTAATCCTAAAACGAAAATACCTTCGCCGATGACAGCGGCCCTCTGACGAAGGTATTTTTCTTTATTTTCTTTATTTAAAACTAAGGCAATAGGGTAATTCCTACTATATATAGGTAATGAAGAACCCTAAACCTATCAAAAAACTGCTTAGGTTTGTACACAGGCAAATTATTGTCTGTACTCTCACCCTTAAGCAGGATTATGTCCATCTATTCCCCTTTGAAGGTTGTGTCCTTTGATTGTAGTTTCTTAATATTTTACCACTACATAAATTTTTCTCATTGACTTATATGGTTTGGCCCCTTATATAGGTTGACGCAACTCTAGTTTTAGACATCTTAAGATTAGAGTAAAACACCTTAACTACACTATCACAATATGGCATTGACAGCTCCAGAAGTCCCCTATAAGGCCTTAGAATATGACCTAGCCCAAATTCAAACTCAAACTCGAACCTGTCAACATTGATCCTACTCATTTTACACAAACTTTTTCCCACTAACCTGATGTCAAAGTCTTCTAGTTTTGGCTTGTTCAAACCAACCTTTGCCTCTGGAATTACATTTGCCCTTTGTTGCTTGTTTAGTTTCTTGACCAACTTAGTCCAAACATGATCAACAACCACATTGCCCTTCTCTTCATTATTTTCTTCACAAGACGAGTGCTATAATTCATTATCATTGTCTCCATCTGCCTCCCAACTGGAAGTTTTACTAGCAACCTCCTTTTCCTCCCCCCCTTTTTTTTATTTCTTTGAGCCTCTATTTTTTAAGTTTGGGGAGGAATCCTTGGATGAATCAGGCGATGAATGAGAGTCATTGTTATCAAGGGCCTTTCTGTTCTCAAACACCAACGTCTTCTCCTTCTTCTTAGTAGCCCGTTGTTGTTTCTTCACTTCCTTAGCCTCAAGTTCTCTCTTCCACTTTGTTGTTGCTGCGTATTCATCATATAGATTTATATCTTTGATCGTGTACTTTGACCGCCCATCTCTACCATACTGCCATAATGTTGATCGGTGCTTTCTAAAGTTCTCAACGTCTTCCATTGTTAAGCCTAATTGGTTCAAGTCGTCATTAGTCATTTTTGTCCTCGCCATTACCAAGTCATTTTGTTCCCTTCAGTAGATAGAGCCCAGTGGGGATCTTTAGGGTTTTTTGGATTTAACAACTAGACAAACATCACATAGGTAGGAAGAATAGAGGAACACTTGAGATTATTGTGGGGGAATGACTTTTGGGAAGGCAAGTATTGTATGTAGTGGTTTTGCTTTAAGTGTGACAAATAGAGGAATAATGGGGATTATTGGCGGAACGAATAAGACAGTGTCAAAAGCCCTGAAAGCCCTGGGTGTTGGTTTCAAGATAAAAAATGCCAAAGGTCGTTTTTGAGGTTGGAAAAGATGACGTGAAAGGGCTTGGGTTTGTGTGTGAAGAAGGGAAGATGAGATGGGTTAGTTTTCATTTCCAAGAACAGAGTGGGTGGCAGGGACAATTAACAATTGGTTGCCATTCGAACTGGCATATAAATGATGTTAGAACAACCATATTAATTTTACAAATATGAATTTTGCAATTATTTTAATGACTGATGAATTTTTCAAAGTTTCAAAAAATAAAACACAATGTTTAACCCTTAGATGTAAAAAATAAGTGATTAAAATAAGAAAAGAAACAAAAGACAATGTGGTTAATGACACTGTCATTAAAAGATCCACTTACTGGTGTGTCAGCTCACCCAGGGGACGTTTGAACTGAACTCCTATGTTTAAACCTTGAGAGATGCTATGTGTGTGAACTGGATAGACTTTTTCAATGAATATATTCGAATGATGGCATTAAGTTTGAATGTGAGGCGCTAAAGGGAAAACCCGTTCGAACCAAAATTTTGACAATAACCAAACTTCTGCATTAGTTCTTATCAGAACATTCCAAGAACAACAATATGATAGTAACACAATTAATTTTGTTTGACACAAACAATACAACTATAAATGCATGACATTCACTGATAAAGAACATAGTCTTCATGACTCGATATGTCGTGGCCGTTATTGAGAAATAGTATAACAAAATGCCATTTCATACTAACTTCCTCAAAAATTACAATGACACACGCTTGACCCCCTGCATCAGCCTATATACATATGGCCCTGAACTACAAAAGGTTCCAAATCATACATGTACAAGTTGAGAGACACAAACTTTATTCTATGTCCAATTTTAAACTACCCCTATATGAACATGGTACAAAGTTTGCATTCATGCATATACAAAAGTCAAAATTGTGTCAAAAAATTAAGTGACACATCTGAGTTATCTTAGGCTAGCAACTGCTCATGCCCTATATAGTCAATCATTACTTTACTATAGTAACTACTATTGGAAAAAGCTACAGATCCATGAAGGCTTAAATTGTGCAGGAATCTTGCAAAAGGCATTCAGAAGGCTGTCACAACCAATGATCTTTATGTGGGCAGTGTTTCACTCATTTCATGTCAAGTCCTCAACTTGCAGCAACTCCATGAATAGGTCAAATCCCTTTGTATCAAGTTCAGATTGCCTTTCTTAAGTTGACATTTGATTTGCTAGTTTGGATGAACCTACATTATGCACACAAGTATATGAGTACATCAAATGGCAGATATATCACGATTAATAGTCAACTACATTGAACACAATGATGGTTTCACATACCTTCAGATACTCATCCTACACCTGGTTATTTGCAGTTACAAGTTTTATCTCCGGATCCAAACTAAATTCAGAAGTGTTGGTCCCATACACCATGCCATATGCCGCTTGCCACAGCTGTTTCAAGGTTTTGATTCTTGAGGTTATGTGCAGACTTGCTTTTATCCTAAACCAGGTAGCTTGACTGCAACGCATTAGCAACTCCAAACCTAAACCCATTATCTACCATGAACTTTTGCTCCAATCTCAAAGTTACTAGGCAGTTAACTAGGACTCTGTCCTCCTCTGGAGTCCACATTTTGATCTTCCCCTTGCTTCCCTCATTAGACGGCTCCATATAAAACAAAACTCGTACACACAAAATTTGTGAAGTTATCCAAAATTTTAACATAACATGAAACTAACTAACAAACACATGAAGCACAAAGTGTCACTTCATTTCATTCAACGTCACAATTAATAGCCTTGTCCTTATAACATAAACAAGCAATAATTGTCTACAACAAAATCAATTTTCTGTATGCTTTACAAACATGTCATTTGCAACATTATCCCTAAAATTATTCCATACATGATTGGTTTCCATAGGCACCAAAGGAGCGTTTTCAATCCTTGTAGGTCTAGTATGAAATGACTTAAGTTGCTCATTGAAGGGATCTTGAACACTCTCTCGATGAATTAGATTATGTAGCAAACAACATGTAACGATATATCTGTATTAAATTTTCACTGGGTAAAAAGATGCGCTCCTCAATATTGCCTAATGTAGCTTCAGCATGCCAAAGCACCTTTCTATCACATTTTGAGCAATAGAATGTCATGTGTTGAAGCACTCATGAGTAGTTTGAAGTTGGTATCCTTGTCTCTACTCAGTAAGGTGGAGCCTTTTACCTATATAAGTAGCAAAAAAACGTTAGCAATTACTATCCCCTACATCTACCAAGTAGTACTTCCCTGTACAAATGAAACATATTTGTTTTGTAGTCTTGTCCAACAACTTAGGCCGCACAAATATTATGTAATTGCAACCAACTAGAATACGCTCAAACCTTTACCTTGCGGTACTCTTAGCCCATGTGATCTTCTTATAGCATCTCTCAACATCCTCTCATTAATAACTGAACCTTCCCATTCGGGCAAGACAAATATGAATTGCCCATCCAATGAGCATATACCAAGGACATTAGTTGCTACCTCTCCTTTATTATTTCGATACCTCCCTTTGTGTTCTGTAGGGACTAGTACACGTATGTGTGTACCATCCAATGCACCAAGGCACTCCTAAAAACACAATAGCATTATCTTGCTTCAGGTCAAACCACACTTTTTATAGTAAATTAAAGTAGTAAGACAATAACATAATGTATATATCTTGAACTACTTCCAACGATTATCATTTGAGTCCTCTAGAATTGGCTCAAGTTTCTTCAGAAGTAATGATTGATGTCTAATGGTAGCATTGAGCACTAGTTTAAAATATCTACTAATAGTTTTCCCTGACCTTCCAAACTCAAACTAAATTACTTTTTTCTTCATATGATGTTCCAATATGTGAAGGAACATTCCCACTTGCTCCTCAACTAGCATATATTTGGATTTAGGGTAAGCATTGTCTAGTCTTTTGGTTCTTTCTAGTCATCTCTCCAATGCTAGGGCGAAGCTTTGTTTATAGATCCATTGAAGAGTCCCTCTCCATGTAGGCCTATTGTGTCGGCTGTAGGGGGTTCTTAGTTACCACCACAAGTCTTCCAGTTGTATTGTAGCTCAAGCAAAGAAGCAAGGAAAGGAAGAAAAACTCTGTTTATTGAATTGATCTAAAGCAAGAAAAGACAAATTGAGGGTGGTGATGCGGAAGCCAGCCGCATATGCTCTCAATTTGCCAATTGTGTCTAATATGTGGCACAATTTATCAAACGTTATTCAGTACATCGTAATTTGTTTGAAGCAAGTTGTGTCACTACTTTTTATATCATAACACTCAAATTCGCTCTCTTGGCATGAAAATCTAATCTAAATGACTTATTCAGTAGGTGCCTCGGTCTAACTGCTCCAACTGCTACTATCATCATGACAAGCAAGCTCCTCATGAACGAACGGTAATTACCGGATTACAAAGTATCCATTGCTGGGAATTCAAATTTGATTTCTTTCCATACTTCACAAGCAGCAGCTAATTCAGGACTCCATTTGCTAGCCTCATGAATAATTTCATTACCCTCACGAGTAAGATCACGTCCCTCATTACGAGCCTTTACACATGCTTCTAGAGCTACTCGGTTAGCTACGGCACCGGGTGCATTTCCCCAAGGGTGCCCTAAAGTTCCCCCCGAATTGTAGTATGGAATCATCTCCAAAGATCTCGGTAAGAGCAGGCATATCCCAAACATGAATACCCCCCGAAGCAACGGGAAGAACACTCGGTAGAGAGACCCAATCCTGAGTGAAATAAATACCGCGGATTCGATCTTTCTCAATATAATCATCACGTAGTAAATCAACAAAACCTAGAGTGATTTCTCTTTCACCTTCAAGTTTACCTACTACGGTACCAGCGTGAATATGATCTCTACCAGACAAACGTAACGCTTTAGCTAGTACACGAAAGTACATACCATGATTCTTTTGTCTATCGATAACTGCATGCATTGCATGATGGATATGAAGAAGTAGACCATTATCTTAACAATAATGAGCCAAGGTAGTATTTGCAGTGAATTCCCCTATTAAGTAGTCATGCATTACGATAGGAACGCCCAATTCTCGGGCAAATACAGATCTTTTGATCATTTCTTTGCATGTACTTGCAATAGCATTCAAGTAATGCCCTTTGATTTCACCTGTTTCGGCCTGTGCTTTATAAAGTGCTTCGGCACAAAAGCAGAAACGGTCTCTCCAACGCATAAATGGTTGGGAATTCACATTCTCATCATCTTTGGTAAAATCAAGTCCACCACAGAGACATTCATAAACCGCTCTACCGTAATTCTTCGCGGATAACCCCAATTTTGGTTTAATAGTACATCCCAATAGGGGACGGCCGTACTTGTTCAATTTATCTCTCTCAACTTGGATGCACGGACGAAAAGATCATTTTTTTGAGGTCTCTATACTCATTATGCATAGCATTGAATAGACTAGGTATTCACCTTATCAATATCTAAAAATAAAAAATCAATGATGGGTTCTATTTGCCGTCTAAATTAAATGTACACTGGAATTGTATCGAACCCTTTGTTTTGTCAGGCTAGAAACAAAGCTAAACACTCAGTCTGTTGGTTATGATTAGTTTTGATGATGTCTTATATAGATTGCCATTAGCAAGAGCAAAAAAGTTTATATCATATACATTGTCTAATTGCTACATTTAATGTAGATTTGTTCATGTAGAGAAAGAACAAGAGAAGAGAAGAAAGAAAGAGTTGATTCATGGAGAATAATCAAGAAGAGAGAAGAAAGAAAGAAGAACTTGCTGAATAAACTGAGAAAATCATTATACAAGTTCTTAGTTTGATTCTTGAAGTCTCCAAGATCAAATGGAAGTTGGGACAGCTCAATTTAGAGTTAAAACAAGCATATATCAGGTTTTGGATGAGCAAAATTGAGCCAGATACTCAAAAGTCAAGTTTACGCATTACAGGAAGTGATCTGCCTCTGGATTATGAGAAAACTCGAGTTTAGAACATAAAACTCGAGTCTGGAACTCAAAACTCGAGTTGGTCACTTAATAACTCGAGTTTGTAGTGTCTTCAGCAACTCTGGCGTCTCTGGATCATCAAAACTCGAGTTAGACAATGTAAACTCGAGTTTGGAACTCAAAACTCGAGTTGGTCACTTAATGACTCAAGTTTGTGAAGTCTTCAGCAACTCTAGCGTCTCTGGATCAGCAAAACTCGAGTTTGGCAATGTAAACTCGAGTCTGGAACTCAAAACTCGAGTTAGTCACTAATGACTTGAGTTTGGCAAGCTTTCAGCAACTCTATCTAACTCTATTTCACGTTTAGTACTGGCGACCTCTGGTAATTCGATGATATCTCCCAAACCAGAGATCGGTTTAAGGTGAAATCAATTTTGTATGAAACTAGACATCCAATGCGTCATCTTGACAAAGTTTCATGCCCAAAGAAGATAAGATGAGAGAGCTATGAATTTCAGAAGTTGGAACAGGAATTCACGCCACACAGCAAACCAAGCTTCAATGATTTGAGTGTATCTCACAAACTACACATCGTAATGAGCTGAAATCGGTGGCATATGAAAATAGACTCACATACCTTTCCAGAAACATAAAGATCATGGAAAAAAAATATCAAATGAGTGAGATATGATCTTCGAAAGTTGACTGTAAATTCAGGATGCTAAAAAACACTAGCCAAAGACCAGCCTTCATACATTAGATCATAACTGTCAGATTATATTGAGTTTGGAGCTGATTCTTTTTGCAATTGAAAGAAGACTTAAAGAGCTTTATGGAGATAGGTATTGGATTCCAGGAATTGATCTTTATCAAGTAAAAAAGCAAAGAACTTGTGAAAAGGATATTTGACTGAGCCATGGAGAAGAAAACTTGAGTTTGTGTTTACAAACTCCAGTTTTGCACTTGACAGAGAGCAAGATGTTTTCATCTATGAAGGAAACTCGAGTTTGGGTTAGTAAACTCGAGTTTGTGGCAGACAGAGAGCTCCTCAATATTTTGAACCTTTGAAACTCCAGTTTGCGTTCGAAGACTCCAGTTTTGAGTTTTGTGGACTTAAGCTTATTTTCACTCCAAAAGTCCAAAACTCGAGTTAGTCACTTAATGACTCGAGTTTAGGCTTATGTTCAAGTGTGGTTCAAAACGCAAATTGCGATATTCCTCTCTGGAAGACCTAAACTTGAGTTTGGATTTCTAAACTCCAGTTTAGCCCGCTGAAAACTCCAGTTTGGATTCTAAACTCCAGTCTAGCCGTTGCAAACTCCAATTTCGTTTTGCAAACTCCAGTTTCAGTCGCTGAAGTTTTAAAAATCAGATTGCGCCAACTTACGAAAACTTCATGATTGATCTTAATACTTCATATCATCTATTGCTATTGTTTATAATCATGATTAATCAGTTTTCTAGCAAGTTTCAGATGATTAAAAGCTTGAGATAACATCAAACTTGATGAAAATCAAAATCTGTCATAAGCATGAAGATAAAAGTTGCTGTAGATTTTCAGAAATGGCAAAGAAGGCAGAACCGAATGAGAAACTTGGAGAAACGAAGCTGAATGCTCAACTATAATGAATTCAAATGTTCTACAATCTTGATATGTTTGAGTTTTAGATTTTAGAAGATTCAGATTTGCTTTAAATTAAATAAAGCAACTCCATGAACCACTTGTATTATTTTAATATATCTTCTCAACAAAGCAAATGGATGACAGCCTGGAAAGAAGCCCAACCATTCTTCAATGCAGACAACAAGGCTCCTACCAACAAAGGCTGCTGAACATCATGGGAGACATTCTTGAAGGGACAAAACTCAAATATTCAAATCTGTAAATATTCCCAACAGTCATATTCAAACAAAAGTGGTCACAACAGCTAGATCCATGAAGAAACACTCACAACAGCTATATTTTCAAATGAGTCCAAGTCTGAATGGATCTGCAATGGTCACAAGCTTCAATTAGCATAAATACCCGAAGACTTGAAGACTCCAAAAGAGGAATATAGCTTACACCTTCAACATGTTAATACTCTGATTTTCATATCATTTACTCTCTGTTCTCAATGTCTACATAGCTGATCATTGAGAGTGAAATGATTTGTATTGTGCTTCAGTGTTTACTCATTCACTTCTGAGAGAGAAGATTCATTGTAAATCAGTTTATTTGAGAGTTACTCAAGATTGAGTGATCTTGAGTGGGAAACACTGTGTTGTGATTACAGCTTGTAAAGGGAGTGAATCCTAAGAAGAGGATTACTTTAAGTACAGAGTGTGTAATCAAGCAAGTGTATTGATTACAGTTTGTAAGGGGGAGTGAATCTTAGTGAGAGGATTACTCCAAGTACAGAACGTGTAATCAAAGTGAGAGATTGTGAAGGCTGCACAAGTGCCCGACTAAACTTGTGAGGTTGTAAAGGCTTTTCTCTTGTGCCCAGTTAAATAAGGAGATAGTGGATTGAAATCTCAGGAGGAGCCTGGGGACTGGACGTAGGTCATCGTGGATTGGACCGAACCAGGATAAATCACAGTTTACATACTCTCTTCCCTAAACTCTTTTATTTCCAGTATACATATTTGGATAACTGATTACTGTCATAGAACTGATTTCAAATTAGTTGCGAAAAGTTTTCAAAGTTTCTAAAGTTTTATTAAACACCCAATTCACCCCCTCTTGGGTGATAGCCAGATCCAACACAGTCAACATTGCAACCATTTCCTCTGACCTTGGCTCCATACCTACACAATTTTTTTCCACACTGATTTCCTTTTCATTATATTATACCACTCTTCTTTACAAAGTGCTGCTATTTAATATTCAAACATTTCTATATTTCATCCCAACCTATCAATTTATATCACCGCTTATGACCCAACACGACACATCAAATTCACAAAATTAACATCACACTTATTCTATAGTTTAAGTGTGTTAACTTTGTATTTCAAGGGTTGCGCATTTTTGTTTTTAGGTTACCTTTACATATTTAACACATAATTGTCATTTTCATTCCATATTACAAATTACATATCTAACATTCAATTTTCATCAACCTATAGTATGTACATATTCAATTTCATTTCTGACACAATACATATTATACATATATCATTCACAAAACCAAAGCACATTGTACAGGAACAAACAACATTTTTCATACAAAACCACAACACAATTTATAGGAACAAAAAACATTTTTCCACCCTTATTCCTACTACTTGTGTCACTACATCTCCAAACACATCATGATTGAACCCATAAAAATACCCATTCATAGACATGCATTAAAAAAGCTCACCCTTGTTGCTTCCCAATGCATTATTTGTCTCTATATACCATACTGGAAGCAACAGTGCATTTACAAGCTTTATAAGAAAACTGGTAAATTAGACATAAATGCATACCACTACCACTAACCTTGATTGCAGCTTTAGATTCACTTAGGTTCAACTTCTCCTTTGCCTCCAACTTCGACTATCGTTCCAACCTTCTTCACCATATCCTTTGTCAAGATCCTCAGTCACTCGTGGTTTTAAATAGATTCATATATTTTTAAGGGGCATTTTTGTCCCATTATTTCACTCTCCTAGGAACATTTGAACTCTCCCACCACTTTCGGATGAATTCAAGGTTCCCATATTTAAGGGAACTTTGGCCAAGTCAGGAATTCATCTTTTGGGAAGACATGTGTGCCAAACATGACTAACTAAAGGGAACTATGTCAAGTTCCCTTTCCCTAGCCTCAGTTATGTGTAACAAACAAGGCCTAAGAAGGAAGTAAGAAGAAGTGAATGTAACGCCCTTATTTCCTAAGTTGCTTATGGTGTCCAATTATGACCTTAGGTCTCTTATTAAACTATTTTGCGTGTATTTGTTTAAGTGATGGCGTTGATAGATCAGAGTGAGTCAAAATAGAGAGCGTGCCTAACGTTTAGACGATGAGTGATTGATAACATATGCTGGTTAATTTTAATTCCTAAAGGAATATTCGCATGATACAATTTAAATACTTTGAATAGTTAGGGTTGATCTCGATGGAGGATAATAGTTATATAGCTATTCCAAATTTAATGTTAGTCGGATAGTTAGTAATTACAATCCAAAATATTATAGTATCAAAGTTCATTGAATTAAATCGCCTCATTTGGGGTCATCTTCTATCCCAGCTTTATCACCTTACTTCTCGATCGAAAACATCCTCCTGAATCTTTTGGCATCACTGAGATTTAGTGATCAGATGAATCCTAGAGTAACGGTTAATTTCATATTCAAAGCATAAATCATACATGACAAATATTTCACATGTTGCAGAATAAAAGAAAGCATTCAACATACAATTGCTACCGACTACAATAGCACACATCACATGGATCGTCAATGGTGAAAGCACACTCAAGTGTTATGTGTCCTAGACACAAATCCTCAGTGCTAGGAAAATAAGCATGTAACATTATTATATAAGTCAATAATTCACATTTTAGCTGAATAAAATGGATACACTCGGGCATGCAAACCTGACTATGAATCCATAATACATGAACATACCAGACATATATAAAAATATAAGGAATAGGAGATTACGTTAACAACCTCAACTTCGCGAATAAATACAATTTCTAGTGTTAGAAACTTGAACTTCTCCAATACCCTAACGTAAGACCATTATGATTGTTAATTTCCCTTTTCATTATTTATCAATAGCTCCCCTTTCTAATGATTATTTATTCCCCTTTCTTTTTTTTTTTGGTTACGTAAACTAAAACATAATAGAAACGAAAAAGAAATAGAAGAAATTAAAAACCTAACTAACCCCTGCGTCCATTCCTCACGTGCTCAACTCCTATCAAATATGCTACTATGAACTGATATAGGCCAGCTGGTGGAGTTGAATAAATGTCTTCGTCCAGGGCCCCTCCATGCAGTAATCCACGGTTAGCTAGCCAATCCGCACATTGATTTCCTTCCCTTAACACACTGCAGAACCGAACAACCGAATTCCTGCGTGAAATTGCTCGTATCCGAGACACCAAGTGGGTCTCACGAGCTCCACTCTCTTGCTTAGAGAGAAGTGCAATAGCTGAATGACAATCACTCTCAACAGCTACAAATCTACAACCGACCTCCCATGCCAATTCTAAGCCTCTTAGAATACCCATAGTTCAGCGGTCAATGTTGAACATCTGCCAAGACGTAAAGAGAAGCCTCTGATCCACTTTCCAGAATGATCTCACAGCAGCCCACCACATGCCGCCCACTGATCTAGTCCTTTCGAAGCCTCGTCGGAGTTTAGCTTCACAAATGGAAATTTTGGAAACGATCATGAGACCATTAGTTGCTTTTGTAATAAATAATCATGCCCCTTATCTCTTCTATTTTTCAAATCCTCCAGCGTAGCAAAGATCAGTCTTGGACTATATTTGCATCTACCATCTTGCATACTATGGATAGATTCATTTCTCCACTTCCAGATAAACCAGCACGTGAAAATGAACCCCTCATGCCACCTAACTCCGGCTTCTCCCATCTCACACTCAACCAATTCATCAATATACAGTCTTCCCAACCTTTATTACAAAAATCATGAACCATTGAAACCGGTAATATTTTATACGAGAGTTCCTGTACAGCTGGGCAATCACGGAAAGCATGTAGCAGGGTTTCTTCTTCATGTTTGCATATAGGACAGCTACCATCATGAGCCGACCATACCTATTACCTTTACCCAGGAAAACACCAGTAGTCTCTGGTGAAAAAAGCTTCCACCCAAAAACCTGGATACGATGGGGGCCCTTCCACTTCCACAACTTAGTCCATACGTCACAATCTATCTCAGATTGACAGAAACCATGTTCAGCTAAAAAGGTATAGCAACCTTTGACACTTTACCCGTTAAGCCTCCAGATAACCAGAAGGATCGATTTAATTAGTTGAACCACATTTTGAGGAAGCAGACTATGAATCAATGCTAAATCCCAGCCACCCTTTTGGTCAACAAATCTACTGAGCATACTATCTCTCATATCATCAGGGATTAGATTCGTAGCATAATCCTGTAGACAAACATTCGCAGATACCCATTTATCATTCCAAAAAGAAATAGAAGTCTCATCCCCAATCTCCCAATACCACCTCATCCTTTATGTTGATAATAATATTACATAAAGCACTCCAGAACATTGAACCTCCAGCTTTGAGAATTGGAAAATTCCCAATCGGAACCTTATATTTGCCTCTAAGGAAACAGACCCATAAAGCGTCTTTCTCATTTTGAAACCTCCAAGCATACTTCATAAGAGAAGCATCATTCATTAATTGAGCGGATATCAGCCCAAGTCCTCCCATACTTTTTGGGCTTATCACCACTTCCCAACTTAATGCATGATGAGAATCTCCCCAAATGAACTTCCTATATATTCTATCAATCTCATTACATATAGTAGATGGGAATCTAGCATGCTGCATATGAAAATAAGGGATTGTAGATAAAACTGATCTAACAAGAGTAATACGACTTGCTTGAGAAAGGCATTGCTGCTGCCAACCAACTAACTTCCTCCTCATCTTATCCACAATATGTTGAAAACATTGTTTTGTTGCTCGCCCATAAACCATCATAGTCCCCAAATACCTTCCAACATTTTTAACTCTCTTAAATCCACTTTTGGCTATCAAGGAAACAGCCAAATCCTCATCTATATGCTTGGAAAAGTATATAACAGTTTTCTGGATACTAACCTTAAGTCCAGAAATTTGTTTGAATAAAGAGAGACACTTTGATATAATGTCCAATTGTTCTAGTTTTGCCTTAGCAAATAGCATCAGATCATCAGCAAACATCAAGTGAGAGATTGGCGGTCCTCCCTAACCCACCTTGATAGGAGTCCACAATCCTCTGCTAACAGCTGTGGAGATGATATGAGACAATTTCTCCATAGCTAAGGTAAACAAGTACGGTGATAAGGGGTCCCCTTGACGAATGTCCCTAGACAGTTGAAAAGAAGAGGTCTTGCCCCCATTCCACTAGATATTAAAGGAGGACGTAGAAACAACCTGCATAATTAAGCTACTCAGCTCACCTGGGAAGCCAACTTCCCCAAGAATGTTTTATAAGAATTTCCAATTAACCCGGTCATATGCCTTTTCTAGATCAACTTTGATTGCCATAAATTGTCTTCCACGCATCTTATGCATCGAATGAAGTAACTCCTAGGCAATGACAATATTGTCATAGATCTGTCTATGAGGAACAAAACTGGATTGACAAGGGAAAATTGCAATTTCCATTATTGGCTGAGTCTTTGCACAATTAACTTGGTGATCAACTTATACAAGACTGAGCATAACGAATAGGCCGAAACTGTGACATAAATGTTGGTACCTGGACTTTAGGAATTAAAGCAATCAAAGTAATATTTAAAAACCTGATATGCGTCGGGTTATGCCAAATATCAACAATTAATCTCATTATCTAGTGCCGAATCCCACTCCACTGCTTCTGAAAGAACGCTGCAGGAAACCCATCAAACCCCGGGGCTTTACAGCTTCCTATACTAAACAAACACTTCCGGACCTCCTCATAAGAAGGAATTCGATACAAACCAGTCAGCAAATTTTGAGGAATACTTGGCCAAGAAGAACTAAGCCACCTACGAGTAGGCTACTCATCCAAAAATAGGTGCTTAAAATAAGACAAAGCCATATCCTTAAGACAGTCATCATTTTCCTCCCAAATATTATGATCATTCTTTAATCTAGCAATTTTATTAAAACTCCGTCGAGTCACTGTCTTTAGGTGGTAGAATTTAGTATTATGATCCCCTTCACTTAACCATTGATGCCGGGACTTCTGGAACCAGAACAACTCTTCCCTTCTTTAAGATCTCATTAAGTTGATTTTTGCATTCTAACTCCTTTGAACACAACTCATTAGAATCATCGCTCAATCGCTGGTTTTGTAATAGTTGCAATTCATTACTTAAGGAATTCTTCATTTGAAAAATATTCCCATACACCTTATTCCAACAACTCAAAGGAGCCACCAAACGAGCTAACATAGTAGGAAGGTCTATACAAGGCTTCCATTGTGATAGCATAAACGTAGGAAATTCTGAGTGGTTCATCCAGTCAACAAAGAATTGAAAAGGCCTGTCACGTTTAGCCTTAGGGGCCCCAAACAATCTCAACAACATAGGTGAATGGTCCGAGTTGTACCTTTGGATATTAATCACATCAGCCTTATCAAACAACATTCTCCAAGAAGCAGTTGAAAGAACACGATCTAATTTTTTTGTAAACTCGATCTAACTGCCCCCATTTAGGACTCATCCATGTATAGAAACTCCCAAAAGCTTTGATATCATCAAGTTGCCATCCCAACAAACAATTTCTAAAAACCTTACAAAGGCCAACAGCCGCAACATTTCCACCTTTTTTTCTCCTTAACATCAGCAATCTTGTTAAAATCATCGGCCACCACCCAATGTTCTGGATTACTACATCCAAAACTATCCAACCGATTTCATAGACTATGACGCTCCACCTCCCTAGGGCTCCCATAAACGGCTGAAAAATGAAACGAATGGCCAGAAACACTTACTAGCATATAAACATGCTGGAAAAAGTTATTTATAATATTGACCTGAACATCTTGAGCTTTCCAAAGTATCTAAATACCTCCAGAGAAACCCCTCGTTTCCTCCACAAATGAACTATCAAACCCGATCTTTCTTCTAAGCTTCAAACACTTATCCCTATTAGTCCTTATCTCAACTTGCACTAAAAACTTGATACTATATTTAGAAATCATAAACCTCAACTGGCGCCCAATATCCGCATTGGCCGCCCCCTACAGTTCCATACTACTAACGACATCATGGTAAATGTGGAGAGAGAACAGGTGAGTCGCGCACCTGAGACACCTTATCACTACTTCCTAACTTCACTTTCATCCTTCCACTCCCCACTGGCCATCCTCTCTTCTTCAGACCACCACTCTTCAATGAACTCACGTGGGGCCCATTCCGAACACAAGCTCCCTCAGCCACCAAAGTTAAATCATTTTTGCAAAATTTTCACTTCAGTCTCGTTCTCACACGCGTCAACCTTCGTAACTTCCACACTTCCTTCAGACGAGACAATTTCCATAGACGGAATAACATCCACATCACCCTTTAAGATTGCTTCCTTACTCGGACTTCTAGCCAGCTCACCGCCATGCACAATAATCACATCATTACTGACCTTTGGAGAAAATCTCAGAGACGAAGCAATTTGAGCACCTGCTTCCACATCATTACAACAACTTTGAACCACTTCCTCCGCCAACCCCTGTTTTGGAGACTCAACCTACCGACCATCCAAAACTTCCAAGCCAGCGTCAGAGACACCGACTTCCATAGCTACAATAGATTTAGATTCACGTTTTCTGCCCATCACTGTCCAGAGCTCAATATTACGTGGACCTTGGGTTCCACTTGATTGGTTCAACTCATCTAGGGTCCTTGGTCAGTTGCCTGACCTGTGACCGAAGACCTTGCAAGCCTCACAGATTGCCTCCAAACCTTTATACACAATGAGTCGATGCTTATCTTTAAGGAAATAACTCATCTCCAACTCCTTTGATAAGTCAACTTCCACACATATTCTAGTGAACCGACCCCTCGTGACTTTCATGGCCACCATATCCATTCTTATGAACCTGCCAATAAAGTTGCCGACATCTACCAATAACCTCGTCTTCACAAACTCAGGCGGGAAACTTGGCAGATTCACCCATATCTTCACCTTGCCTATGCTGTCCTTTTCTAGGTCGAAGGATAGACTCCACTCCTATACAACAATGTAATGGTTCTGCACCAACCATGACCCCTTAGACTTAGCAACATTTAGATCATCTAGAGACTCAAAACGCACCAGATAAAACCCATTCGCCACATCAGTCACAACAAGCCTTCCCTTTTTCGCCCATAGAGATTCCAACCGCTGCCTCATGTAGTCAAAAGCGAACTTCCCCCCCAAGGCTTTCACAACGAGAGTTTGCCACCATCGACGCCAAGCCTGTTGCTTGAAACCTTCTGATAACGAAAACACCATGATGCCCTTCTCATTGTGTTGCTTTGAAACTCCACCATCCCCCTCCATAGAGATCACCACAGTATCCTCTTCCAACTCCCAATCCCATAACGAATGAACCGAACGTACAACTCCTGCATACGACCGCTCCCTCTCGTCCCCCTGTTGCACCATGCACTGCCTCATTCCCCTTTCTAATACTAATGTTATTAACTCTTTTTTCTAATAATAATGTTATTATTATTATTTATTATTATTATTATTACTATTATTACTCTAAAATTAATTTAAACTTCCTGAGTCTATTTCAATATAAAACATGATATCAACATATTAAATCAATAGTTTAATAAATACAGACACCACACAAAATAAATTGTGTGTGGTGTGTGTGTATTTTAAATCTATGGTTAAAATTTATATTCATATATAATTAATATATATTTATGAAAATATATATATATCTGTGTGTGTATGCGCGCGCCTAAAATATAGTATATTCCCTATACCCACATTTGAATATATTAGTTTTATTAAGAATATGCTTGGTTTAAATTATTAACTGTACATCAAAATCAAAACAGAGATTATAAAAACTCAGTTACGATCAGACACACACACGCATGACAGTAATAAGTTAATATATATACATAATATAACTCAAGTAAGAGCAAAATCATATACACATGACAGCAAAAATTTTCCCTATAACGCGCGCGCGCGAGCGCGCGCGCGCGCGCGCGCGCACACACACACACACACACACATATATATATATAACTTTATTATCTTCCAGGCTTTAGGTAATATGATATGTACAAGATATTAACTAGCAATAATTGTATGTGTAATATATCGATATCATATATATATATATATATATATGATATCGATAAGATATTACACACACACAATAAGCTTCCTCTCTCATTTGCTATAACACACACACACGCATGACAGTAGTAAGTTTATATATATACATAATATAACTTAAGTAACAGCAAAATCATATATACATGACAGCAAAAATCTTCCATGTAGAGTGTGTGTGTGTATGCGCGCCTCCTTGATAAGATATGATAGCAAGGTTAACACGCATGGCAGCAAGTTACTACATATATCTATATATACACACAGTGACACAGCATGCATCGTATATATATAGGGATCGATTTTACTTCCTTCTTCTTTTCTAACGTTAATATATTTATATATACAGGCATGACACCAGTGGCGGACCCAGGAATTTTAAGGACGGGGGGCGAAAATAAAAAATAATATATCATAAATAAAAGTATTTAAAATACAATATAGACCTAATATACAAAAAATTAAAAGCAATATATTATAAAAATTAAAATCACTTTACTTGACTTTTACTTTACAAGCTTTTATATTATTAAACTTATCTATAATTGAATTTATGCTAAAATTCAAAATAATTTCTTTTTCAATGTATATAATCAAAAAATCATTAAGAAATTGGTCTTCTATTCTATTTTGAAGCCTATTTTTTATTATCTTCATAGTAGAGAAATATATTCTAGTAATGACTATAGAAACTGGAAGAATGAATACAAATCTAATCACTTTATTAATAAGAAAGTAAATTATGGACTTTATAATTCTTATTAGCCCTTGACATAATTCAGAGGTGGTTGATAAATTAATAAAATCTGGATATTTAGGAATGTCATGCTCAAAATATTGTAACTCCATCTTTAAATGCAATTTTTCTTGTTATGTGAAATCTCTAAAATAAAATTTATCAATAAGTTTGCAAATATCATTACTATTAAATGACTTGTACCTATTTTTTGGATCTAAAATAAAATCATGTTCAAAGCAAGCAATTCAACAATATTATAATTGAACCTACTATTTAATTCTTGTAATTGATAATCAATTACAGTATAAAAAAATTAAGCTCCCACGAGCATAATGATGGATTTAAACTATGGATGACTTAATTAAAACAAGGAGCCTAGCTAATTACCAAAATATCATTTTATTATATATATAATATTTTTTTAAAAAAAAAAACTAGGGCCCCTCGCTCCCCATGTAGGTCCGCCCATGTATGACACCAAGCTTTTGGGTTTGCATACAGTGAATATATATATATATATATATATATATATATATATATATATATATATATATATATAACGCCCCTGTTTTATGTTTAGTTTTAGCGAAGCATGGTGTTATTAATTCAATTGTACTTATTGGATAATCTAAAAATAAATCCTTAATTTCCTATAAGGATTATATATATATATATATATATATATAACACCCCTGTTTCATGTTTAGTTTTAGCGAAGCATGGTGTTATTAATTTAATTGTACTTATTGGATAATCTAAAAATAAATCCTTAATTTCCTATAAGGATTTTTTTTCCTTCTAAATTAATTTTTCCTAGGCCATGAAATAATAAATTCTATAAGTTTTTGGCCTAAATTATTCTTTATGAATATTCCTTAAACTTAATCTTTCCTGAAGTAAATTTAAGGAAAAATAGGCCTTAATTTCTAATAATTAATTTAATAATTATTTTAGGCTAAAACTCACTATTTAATTTGTAATATAATATTACAATTTCAAATTCCCAAAATTTAGGATGTTACACTGAACTTGAGAGACAATGGAGAACCTTGGGGGTTAACGTTTCAACTCATGAAAGAAACTCTTATAAATCATTTGCATGGTTATGTAACTCCTCCAGTTAAAGATATATATATCACACATATAAAACACATACTTTCTCTATTTCTATTTATAACTCAATTAAAATGGGCTAGGGCCATAATCCATAAGGTATAACCCAACAATATTAATTATCAATAAGATATTATTGATCGAGATGGGTTCACTCTAATCCACTAGGTATAACTCAATTAATAAGGGTGGACTAGATATCGTCCAACAATACTAATTATCATATGACATATCTATATTATTGATCAAGATATGTTATTTAGTGATGTTCAATAAGATATTCTATTGAAAGAACACAAATTCAGACATGTATTTTAGGAGTTCGAAATCATAGATTTTCATTAGCTTTTAATTTTACAGAAAGAATTAAAATCCAGTTATATTATTCTCAAACTTTGTTAGTCAATGAACCAATTGTGTCCTAAGAAGGAATTGAACCAAATGGGCCTTAAGGTTCATTCATATGAATGAATCTTTTCTCAAACGCCGTCATCTATTAACTGTCATTTGAATTGGGAACAATTGACTCCAATGCTCCCGCAATGTTTAGACCTTTGTTCAAGTTCCCAACAAGGTAAAATATCTCACTGGACATCCCCAATCACCCGCTCTCGAAAATCCTCTTTTCAAAACTGATGGGCCCAACAAGTATTGGAATAGGACTTATAAGAGAAGGGCTGCAACGGGCCAGGGCTCAATTCAACTTGGCAAAGATTGTGTTAGTTATGCTTAGTTTTGATGATGTCAAATATACTTATGGGGGAGAATGTTAGTTATGCTTAGTTTTGATGATGTCAAATATACTTATGGATATCAAGAGCAAAAAGTTTGCATACTATATTTATCTCATACATTAACTAATTCTTAAATTTAATGTATAATCAAAGATGTGAAGTTCATTTATGAAGAATGATCAAGAAGAAGATAAATAAAGAAGTATTGAATGAAAGAAAGAAATGGAATCAAAGAAGATATGGAGCCAAACGATAAAGAATAAGAGAAGAGAAGAAAGAAAGAGTTAAATTATGGAGAATCATCAAGAGAAGAGAAGAAAGAAAGAAAAATATTGTTGAATGGAATGAGAAAGTCACTATACAAGCCCATAGATTGATTCTAGAAGTCTCCACGATCAAATGAGAGTTAGAATGACTCAAATCGAAATTAAAATAAGCTTTGAGATGAGTTAAAATAAGCAAAAAATGTGTTTTGGGATGAATTGACTCGAGGTAGAGTCATTTACCTCGAGTTAGGGCTAAAACTTGAGGTAGACCAACCAAACTTGAGGTAAATATGCCCTTCAGCAACTCTGTTCTACTTTGTTTCGGGCGAGGTCTGGTAAATCAATGATACCTCCTAAACCAGAGATTGGATTGAGGTGAAATCAATTTTGTATGACACTAGACATCCAATGCGTCATCTTGACAAACATTCAAGTCCAAATAAGATCATATGAGAGAGTTATGAATTTTTGAAGTTGACCTATCTGCAAACGTCATACAGCAGACCAAGGTTCGCTAATTTGAGGATATCTCACAAACTACAAATCGGAATGGGCTGAAATTGGTGGCATATGAAAATAGACTCACACACCTTTCCAAAAACATCAAGATCATAGAAAACAAAGATCAAATGAGAGAAATATGATTTTTGGAAGTTGAGAGTCTGTTCAGGATTGTGCAAAAACGTTGGTTCAAGAACAACTTTTATTTATCTGATCATAGTGCTCAACATACAATGAGTTAGGAGCTGATTCTTCTTGCATTGGAAAGAATACTTAAAGCGTATTCTTGGGATATATGTGATTTTCGAAGATGCTTAACGAACGGAGATGTTATAGTTACCTGAACTTAGTCAACAGAGTATAGAAGTCATATACTGAGCTTATTGTCAAATTACCTTGAGGTAGGAGTGTGTGCCTCGAGTTTGCATCTAAACTCGAGGTTGTAAATGAAACTCGAGGTTGAGTGCTTAAGTGATCTGGCCAAAATTATCATATGACCTCAAGGCAGAAGATATTACCTCGAGGCTGGGGCAAAACTCAAGGCAAAATCTATAACTTGAGGTTGAGTCAGTTTCTCCTAGAACATCTCTCCTCCTGACTGTTATTTTTAAAATTGCATATATTGACTCGAGTGTACAAATGGTGACTCGAGTTTATGCCAAGACTCGAGGCAAATACTGTGTTTTGAGGCAAATCATGTTACAGACCAGATATGCTTATTCTGTCAGATCGCTGATTGAACATAATTAATTCTAAGTATGATTGGATTATTTTATGCTATTTCATATTATTGTTTCTAACCATGTTTGATGAGTTTGTTAATGAGTTTGAGAAGATTATCAATTATCCCTGATAAGCATTAAAGCAGATGATGATGTGAGAAGCTTCAACGGCTATTTCTCATACGGACTGAAATCTTGCAACGGTAACATTCTACAATGGACCAATGCTTCAACGGACTAATATCAACTATCTATAAGTAGAGACTTATTCAAGACGGAAGAGATGATGATGAGAGCTTGTACTGTTGAAATGCTGATAATATTCTGAATCCAACATTTATCCCATACGCTTTGTTCTCAATGCTTATATAGCTCATAGAGAGTGAAATGATTTGTAATGCACTTTAGTGTTTATCTTATTCACTTATGAGAGAGAAGATTTATTGTAATCATTCTATATTTGAGAGTTACTTAAGATTGGGTGATCTTGAGTGGGAACCGATTATATCCTTACGGTGTGTAAGGAGGAGTCAGTGAGAGATTTGGCTTCACAAGTGCTTGGGTAAACTTGTGGGGTTGTAAAGGCTTCTCTTGTGCTTGGTTAAACAAGGAGATAGTGGAAATCTCAAGTGTAGCTTAGGGACTGGATGTAGGTCAAGGATTGGGCCGAACCAGTATAAATATTTGTTTGCATATTCTCTTCCCTAAACTCTTACATTTCAGCATATATGTTTAAATGAAAGACTGTTGGTTTGCAACTTATTACTGTCATACGAATTGCTTTCTGTAAGTTGCGAAAAGATTTTTAAAATTCTTTGTTTTATTAGACACCTAATTCACCCCCTCTTGGGTGACAACCAGGTCTAATAGATTGGAGGAAGAAGGGTAAAATGGGAATACTACAATGTAACATAATCTTGACATTGTTAGGTAGTGGGGTGTGATATAGAGAGGGGGGAGACACTAGTAGAAATTATTGAATTTGCGACCGATTTTAGCCATCGCTAATTCAGTAGAATTTGCGATGGAAATATATTTTCGTTTGCACATTTCTTGTTTTTTGTGATGGAATTTTAGGTTCCTTAGCAAAAAAATACAAAAAAATTCGTAAAAAAATCTCTGAAAAAGAATCCAGTGACGGAAATAAACTTCCCTCGTTGAGATTAGTGAGGGAATACCTTTCCCTTGCTGGCCCTAGCAAGGGCCAGCGAGGAAGTGGGCTTCCCTTATTGCCGCCAACCCCCTTTTTCTTGTCTAATTCACCCACTGCCCCCCTGATTTTTTTGTTGAAACTCCCACCCCACCCCCCCTCGCGGCGCAATTATCAGCCAAGCACTCCTCACCCCCGGTGACATTCCTCTTCTTCACCCCCAGAAGCGCTGCCCGGTAGCCCCCTAGTGACCTCCGCCCATCCCTGTTCCGGTGAGGTTCCAGAAACGCCCCCAGCCTCTCTACGCCATCCAGATTTCCCATTCAACATTCTCGCTCCGCCTCCTGAATCTAGCTCTCCGGTTTAATCTTTTATTACAAGGTATGTTTGAATTTATTTATTATTTTTTGGTAATATATTTTATTTTATTTTACTATAATTATATTGATGTTAATTATTTATTTGGCTTTACTTATTTGTTTGCAATGTGAATTATTTTCTGGCATAAATATAAATATGATGGTTGAATTGTTTTAATTATATATTGATATTAATTATTTAGTATGGATTATAGGGATTTTGTTTTGAGGAAATTTGAAAATTTTATTTGTTTGCAGTGTGAATTATTTGTTGGCATAAATATGATGGTTGAATATGTATATGAAACTAGGAGATAATGAGACTTAAAAATATAACATAAATTATATTTATTTGATTTAGTTAATTTAAAAAGGACTTATCTCTTGTTGTAAGTTTGTTTGCTTCGTGTTGTAAATTTTTTGATGTCTTGTTGTAAATTTACTAATTACTAATTGTAGTTATCTCTTACATAGAATCAAAGAGGAGTACATGGTTTAGTCCAAAAAGTTGCAAAAATATAAGCTTTCTTGGTCAAGTGCGTGGTTTGAACTTTAAATACATTGAATCCGGCATCCTAACTTTCCTCATGTGGCTGTCCAATGGCCAATATAATTATTTATTTTGAAACAAAACAATTAAATGTGCTTAAAAATGTTATAAAACTGATAAAAATAAGAGAAGAAATTATAGAGAGAGAAAGTAGAGAGAGAAATTCTCATTTCAAGTGTATTCTGAATGTTTATAGAAGACCTCTATTTATAGAAGGAAAATGAGTCTTTAAGTATAATTTCTACATCTTTGGGTCATTAGGTGTAATATTCTCCAAATGCATTTCAAACTTCACCAAACGGTTGTTGCAGTAGGTGAATGATAGTTTGGTCGTGGGTCACACACAAATAGTAGATTACTATGCATGATACTATGTCATCTTGTAATATTTGGAGATTTTGAGTCAATAGACATCCATATAATCAATATATTCATAACACTCTCCCTTGGATGTCCATTTATGAATGTACCTCGTTAAAAACTTTAACTAGGAAAAACCCAGTGGGATAAAAACCTAGCCAAAGAAAAGAGTACATCATTCATTGATACACTTTCCATTGCTACCTCATTAAAAACCTTTCTAAGAAAACCCAATGGGACAAAACCTAGATAAGGGAAAAAGAGTACAGTGTGTATCGTCTCCCCCTCTTGATTACATCAGATTTGCTCCCCCTGATGATTGCATTATTTTCAATGTTCTTCTGAGCATATTATCCTTTCTGTCATCAATTATTGTTCACTATGGAACATATATAGAAACATCCAATCTGATTTTGTACTGCCCAGTCTGATTGTTCATTGTATACCTGCAAGATCTAAATCATAATAATCTTTTCATAAATATACATGTGCATATAGAACTTTAATAAATGTTTATTCAGATAATGATGCTATATGCACTATGATTGCTTCATACAATGAACTTATTTAATTGATTATTTTCGAGAATTTGATGCTCCTAGCATCTTAAGTCCTTCAGGGACTTATACTTCTGGCATATTTAGTCCTTCAGGGACATATGTTTCTGGCGCCTTACATCCTTCAAGGACATGTGCTTCTAGCACACTAATATATTGTGGCTCATGATCCTTATTCTCACTCATTACAACATATACTATCATATAAACATAAATATCATCAATGTCGATGTCATTTTCGGTCCCATCGGATTTCATTTGTTGAGTTCTCTTTATATTCACATATTTCAGGTATCTAGATCTCTTTTTGGACCACATTATTCTCTTCTGGAGATACCTCTACTGGAGATAATAACTCTTTAGGAGATGGCTCTTCTAGAGCTAATTACTTTTCTTAATTATCCTCGACTTGATCATCTATATTCTATAGCTCCTTTTCTCTTTCGAGGATTTTTATCTTTAAAACCGATGGACCTGCAACACTTTTGGTGTGCTTTATAACAATTCATATAGGAGCATTTGCAGTTGGGACATGTGACTTTGTCACTTTCTTTAGGTCAGTAAATGCTTCTGGCATTCTCTACAAATGAATTATCTTTAGTGCACATTTCTTTGTATGAGGATCAAAAAGAGCCAATGATAATTTATTACACTTTATCTCTTTTACCCAATCTGGTTATTTTCTCTCCCTCATCCAATCATGCAATGTATATTTGTGTGCATTGTAGTAGATTAATAATCATTACACATTTAAAACATTTCAAGATGTAATTAATCTGGCTCTTGACCAAAAGCCAATTATACGGGGGGAATTTTGTTGGCTTATATAATTGCCGCAAATATACACATATAAACACTGTTCTCATAACCTTATATACTTTCTGGATCATAAAATCTGGAAATTGCGCGCATAATATATTGCAAACTTCTAATTGCAAACATTACTGCAAACTTTGCAGACTTATAATCTCACATGTAATCTTTTAATATATCTTTCAATTTGATATAGTTCTAGAGATCCATTTTCAATCATAGCCAATGAAAATTTCATAATCATTTCTATTTGAGAACATGTAGCTATATGACTCGGATGATCAAACAAGTCATGCCAACTTTCCATAAGATTTATTATCAAATCTAATATCAATTTCAGGGGAATTAACACACAAACATTCACAAAGAATTTACACACAACAATTTACAAACACCCACACTTGATATATATCATTCTCCCCCTCAAGTGTGAGTCCGTAAAAATTAATTCATGGAACTTCCATACAATATTCCATATATGACATCTATTTCTACAGATATCATTAAAATGTCCACAGATGCATTATCAATGTACAATTTTGTTATTTCTGGTAACAAAACTTTCATTTTCTAGAAATGGAAATCAAATATATATTATAATGAAATACAAAATCATCAATCTCATAAAAATATTCACGAGCTCAACACTGTGGAATCACAGATGCATCACTGTGGGTTCACAGACAATATTGCATCACTATTGAATCACAGGCGCGACATTGCGGATTATCGTATGCATTTAAAGTCAAAAAGGTTCTACGTAAGAGCTTTATAAGGAGCAGATCTGCAGAGATTCAAAAGGAATACATACGACTATAAATAGAGGAAGGCAACTGAACATGCCTCACAACACTCAAGCATATGATAATATCAACTACCAGATACATCCAACACAACATTACTTGATGCTTTGTTGTATGATGATCAGCCAAACATGTCATTTACTTCTTTATTATTTCCTAATCCTTTTGAGATGTTTATTCCTGTTGGTTCTCTATGTGTTTTGATGATAACATAACATTGTAAACTTGTTGCTAAGGTTTAAACATGTTTAGAGATCGTTAAAATTGATTTAATTCTCATAATACATGTTAAGCTTGAATTTAGATGTGATAGACTCGAGTTTGTGTTCAATAGAAAGGATAACAAACGTTTTTGAGTTGAGCAGACTCGAGCCTAACATAATAGACTCGAGCCAGTGCGTGACAGAGAGCATATTTCATGTTTTTACCTCGAGCAAACTCGAGCCTAACATAACAGACTCGAGCCTGCTCGTGACAGAGTCAAACTTTATATTTTATAACTGAGGCAGACTCGAGCCTATTATGTTAAACTCGAGCCTAAGCCTTACAGAGAGCATGTAAAATTTCTTAAGTTTTTAAACTCAAGCATATTATGTTTAACTCGAGCCTATGTCTTACGGAAAGCTCTTCAAATCATTCTCTTCATGAATAGACTCAAGCCTAAGATTCTAAACTCGAGCCTATCCTTTCCAGAGAGCTATTAAAGATTTTCACAATCATGGACTCAAGCATAAACTCATAGACTCGAGCATGTTTCAGTTTGCAAAGCATTTGCACAGCGTTTTAGTGAAACAGACTTGAGCTTGTCACTAATAGACTCGAGCCTAAGTCAGGCAGAGAGCTATCCAAGTGACAGGGCCCGAGCAGACTCGAGTCTAAGTTTTTAGACTTGAGCCTGTGCCTTTGAACTTAAGCTTCAACACGTTGTAAACAGTTCCAGACTCGAGCCTATTACTAATAGACTCGAGCCTATGCACTACCCCAAAATATTTTCAAAGATTAAACACGTTATACAAAGGGGAGACTCGAGCCTACCCAGTTCATGCTTGAGTGTTGATGAACAGACTCGAGCCTATCAGTCATAAACTCGAGTCTAACAGATCTCTGTTTTAAATGTCGCGCTTTTCACTTCTCAGATTCAATCTTATACATTGTTTTACGCTTAAATGGAATTACGAATCATTATATATATGTTTAATATGTTTGTTCATGAGTTTCAGATTCCATTAACACAGTTCAAGGTACAGATTCACGCTCTCGCTAAAAACGCTCCAAAGTGAATAAAATATTCATAAATTCAGTTTTACAGCTAAGGAGTCCACTAAACTGCCAACTGAGCCTTATCATCAAACAAAAAGAATATTCAGATACTATGACAGACAGTCAGACGTGGGCAAGTAATGGAGAGGAGCCTAATGTCTAAATCTGAACTTGCTTCCAATGCTCTCTTCCTGCAGAAGCTCCAACGGTCATCAAACTTCAGTTCTATATATATAGATAGCTTCAGCAACTGGAAAGACAGTGAACCCAGTGAACGAAATAGCAAGAGACTCTAAGCTTTCATCTCATATTCATTTCATTAGTCTTATTCATTCACATTGAGCTTCAGTGATTATTTTATCTTACTCTTAGAGAGAGTTTTTGTGAAATTCGAATTAATCTTGTTGTGTAAACTCAAGGTAGTGGGACCTTGAGTGTGGGATCAGATTACAACTTGTAAGGGGGAGTGAGTCCTATTGAGAGAGGATCATCCTAAGTTACAAAGTGTCTAATTGATCAAAGAGATAGTAAGAAATCCCAGAGAGTCTGGGGACTGGACGTAGGTTAAGAGTTAAGACCGAAGCAGTATAAATATTCTGTGTCAAGCTTTCTCTTCCCCTCTCTGTTTGATTCGCATCTGGCCAGCTTTTCAAAAGCAAACGAAAAAGTTTTTTTTTCAAATCCCCAATTCACCCCCTTCTTGGTGATTTCCTTCCTCTACAATTCTTCCTTCTACGATTCCTCCTTCTACATCAAATGTACCTACTTCTCCCCCTAGAACAAATGTTCTTCCTCAATCTACAAGGATTAAAGGTACAACTGAAGCAGGTTCATCAAGGAGGCCTGTTAAAAGGTGTAGAACTATGGCAAAACTGATGGAGTCTACCAATCCAGTTCAGCCAATAGTGACGATAATCAATCAGCCAGCAATTACAAGCCAGCAAACAACCATCAGTCAACCATCAACAATCAGCCAACAAACAACCATCAGTCTGGCAACAACCACTAGCCAGCATGCAACAATAACCAGCTAGCCAACAATAACCACTAGTCAGCCAGTTAACAACTACTAGCTTATTGGAATGTAGTTGTTATGATGTTTTATGGGAGATCATACATACCAACGAACTTCAGTGTCATAAACTTGAAGTTCACGGAAGGAGAATAGGTATGATTTCCCACGCTGTTTTATTTGAAAATGTATAGGATAAATCTTATAATACTGACAGGCTTCCAATGTTTGATTTTACAAATAAAAATTTTGGAGAAATCAAACATTTTCTCACATAGTAATGTATAGATTTATAGGCATCAGGATATAACTTGGTGCGTGATCCTGTATTAGCCTATTATGAGGTCCTTTGTGTTGGTTCGGAATGGACAAATAATCCAAATGAACCCGCGGGAGTTCATTTCAAACCAACATTGAAAATTCATTAAATAAAGGAAAACAACCCGCAGTTAATATTCCATATGATACTTCATCCCTTAAACAGGGTGAATTATATAGATTAATAATGGAGCAATGGGAAAGAATAAAGAGAACTACGCTCCATAATTTAAGAAATTATTTTCATTTAACCCTCGATGATGCGAGTAAACAATTAAATATGAGTACTCACACCATCCAAAAGATTTATAAAAAAGAAGAGTTAACAGAGTGGCCATACAAAAAGCTTCAAAAACTTATGAGGCAAATCTCGATATTACGAAGAGCTTTACCTCATCTTGATCCCATCTCAAGAGAAGCAAAAGAAGATGACATTAAATATCTTCAGAATGAGATGATTAAGCTTTGTAAAGGAGTTGAACCACTCGCTATTAAACTTTGTTGAAATAATTTTGTCTTTTGTTTATGAATATTCTTCTCTTATGTGCACAACAATTGTTATAATCATATAAACACAAAATAATAGTAAAAAATAACCATAATCACAATTTATTTATTGCTTCATTTACTTCTGGGAATGAAGTTGGATAAAATTCATGATCCATAACTCACTGATTTGTTTGATCATGACAAGAAATTAATCTACAATATTTGTTGACTTAATCACAATATTGCTACTACAAGAGCAAATTGGATATATTTATTTACAATCAACTATGATCATACGATCCCTTGTCTCATAATTTGAGGGAGTATTAAATGCCAAATATACAATTTTGAGGCCTTTGTACAATTGATGGCATACAAAATTATGGATCAAACCTTGTTTCATAATTTGTCTCTTGGCTTCAGGCCAACATGTCTCTTAGCTTCAGGCTAACTTGCCTCTTAGCTTCAGGCTAATTTATCACCTGGCTTCTAGCCAATTTATGTCTCCTCATAATCTCAGGCCAATTAATGCCTCATATCTCCATGGCATTTTGATCTCATGATACATATGGCTTTTTAATAATTTATCTTCAGGATAAATAAAATATAGTCATAATAAAATATAAATAGATGGAACCCACTAATAGTGTGGTTTCCATAAATAGTAAAAGGGAGGGGGATATATATAAAGCAATAAATAAAATAAAATATAAAAGGGAAGGGGGATATAAAGCAGTAAATAAATTATAAATAAATGGAGTCTACTATACTAGTGTCACCACCTTGAAAAATAAATAAAGCAATAAAGAATTAAAATAAATGGAGTCCACTATACTAGTACTACTACCATAAAAGATAAATAAATATAAATAGCATAAAAGTAAATGCGTAAAAGCAAATGTTATGTTAGCAACAGTAAAGATAAAATGACAATATCTACAAAAAGTGAATATCAAATATAGATATATCTATGTAGGAGGTAAAACCTTCCATATAAGAGTAAAATGTAAAATTACCATGAATAGTAAAAATTACTATTCACTGTAAATAGTGAAAATAAGGTAAAATTACTAAAAGATTAAATCTAGACTTCCATGTAGGAGTCAAATGAATAAAACATAAATAAAATGACAATTAAGCAAATTACTAAAATAATAATAATAATTATTATTATATAAAATAAAATAAGAAAATTGAAAAACATACTAACCTGATTGTCAGTAGAACTTCTCCTCCTTTTTTTAATTATATTATATTTAATATTATATAATACAATATTAAAATCAAAATACCTTACCTGCTCCATTGCGTGTGTACGTCTTAGTGCTGGCATAATTGTGGGCTTTGTATTATCATTCATAGTATTATTGTTTTGTGTATTGTTGATTCATTTTTTTTTTCATAAGTTTCCAATTTTAGAAGTTGATTGAATCATTATACGTGGGTCCAGCTTGGTGACTTTTAATGCATATAACGTGTAATGCATTTCAAGAAGGAGAAATGAAAAACACGTGGGACCCACCCCCTAACAACTCCTTCCAACTATTTTCGTCTTGATCTGCAATTTGTTGATAGACAATGAAACTGGGATCGTTACAGAGATGAAGGTTAAGGCCGAAAGAAAAAAAATGGTGGTGGCGCGAGATCAAGGATTGAATTTAGGTGGGTGATGGTGACAGAGAGCTAAGATCTGGGAAGGTCGGAGATGATGCACGATGGTGTGAGGCAGAGAGCAACTATGAAAACTGGACTTAATAACTAGGAGAAAGTTTTGCTCCTTTAGGCTGAGAAAAGTAACAAGAAGAGGCCCAAAGGATTGAAGCCGATGGGAAGCATTTTAGGTGATGCTTAACAAGATGAAGAAGTCATCGTGCTGATAACGTGTTATAAAACTGATGAAAATAAGAGAAGAAATTATAGAGAGAGAAATTCTCATTTCAAGTGTATTCTGAATGTTTACAGAAGACCTCTATTTATAGAAGGAAAATGGGTCTTTAAGTATAATTTCTACATCTTTGGGTCATTAGGTGTAATATTCTCCAAATGCATTTCAAACTTCACTAAACGGTTGTTGCAGTAGGTGAATGATAGTTTGGTCGTGGGTCCTACACAAATAGTAGATTACTATGCATGATACTATGTCATCTTGTAATATTTGGAGATCTTGAGTCAATGGACATCCATATAATCAATATATTCATAACAAAAAAATAATTTTTTTCCTTTAGTCAGTTTCTTGTTTTTTTCTAAGAAGTGTGTCGTCCTCCACAAGCATGCGTGCTTCTTTTCCTACCGAATTTCATGTCAATTTGATATTTACTAACACCTTTACAATTCCAAGAGGACAACAACATATGAACTCAAATTTGGGTTATATATATTACTACCTCATGTTATAAATATAAAACATTTATAGTGTAACCAGAGGTGCATATTATATGAAAATTCATCCCATATTTTCACACTGTAAAAAAAAAGAGAGTAGTTCTTTGATTGAATAACTTAATTTAATTTAATTTCCTCATCTAAAATTTTAGAGTACTTCTCTTATGTTTTCTTAGATTTAGCTTATGAGATTTATTAAATAAATTATAAGAAGAATTTTATTTTCACATAAAAAAAATTAAAATCTAGATTTAACGTTTCTCAGACCGTCCCTATTTAAAAAATACATTCCCAAGGGGTAATTGGTTTAACTTAACTTAATTTAATTTAATTTCCTCATCCTAATAAATAGAAAATTTCACATTTAAATATTAAATATTGGTCATTCTTATTGTAACTAGCTAAATTCTTACAATATATAAATTCTTACAATATACAGTAAAAATAAAATAATAAAATATCGATTTTGTTACATGATTAATAAAATAGTTCAAGTATTGTGTTTAGTTCTCACTTTCATGATTAAGTGGCAATTGGTTAGCATGAGTGGCCAGTTGTATCTGCCACTTATATATGTGAATAATGTTTTGTGAACTGGGTTATCTCCCCACTCTATATATTTGTGTAAGGTTAGATTGTAGAAGTATGAACGACCATCATGATAGGAGTTGGATATACAATCGTCTAACTGAGAAAAGAGAAATAACTCGAGCATTCGTGGACGGTCTGGAAGAGTTCATTCAATTTGATTTGGAGCACTCAACTAATTCTAGTAGATACATCAGATGTCCATGTGCCAACTGCGAGTGTTTCAAATTTCATGAGCTAAACATAGTCAAAATTCATTTGTGTAAAAAGGGATTCATGAACAATTATGAATGCTGGGTTTATCATGGCGAAGTTCGACAAACACCGAGTGGATATTACGGGAGTAGTAGTCATCAAGGCAACCTTAATCAATACAAAAAGTTGGTGATGGATGCTGCGGTACCGTCGATTGGGCAATATTTTGATCCCTTTACTCATGCTGAACCATCATACATGCAAGAGGAGACCGATTCGCATAATCAACCATGTTACATGGGAGAGGATCCTAATCCGGAAGCCGATAGGTTCTACAAAATGCTTCAAGATGCGTAGCAACCGTTATGGGAAGGTTGCGAACACATTGAAAGTAGTGAGCACTAATCGCTTTCGGCTACCTTAGCAACACTAAGCTTGAAGACTAATCACCATATAACTGAGAGAAATTATAACGAAATGATGCAGATCATGAGCAAGATTGCTCTAAAAGAGAATAATTTGTCAAAGGATTTCTATTAAGCAAAAAGAAAGGTTAAAGAGCTTGGTCTTAGTTGTGAAAAAATCCATTGTTACCCCAAAGGATGTATGTTGTACTACAAAGATGATATTGAGCTGACCAAATGTAAATTCTGTGAACATAACAGATACAAACCTGTGACTAAAGAGAGGAAAACGAACTGTTAACCATTCAGCAAGATGTGGTACTTTCCCCTCGTGCTCAGGCTTCAGAGATTGTATTCGTCAGAACAAACAGCTGCTCACATGAGATGGCACTGAGAGCATCGTAGGGATGAAACATTTGTGACGCATCCATCCGATGTCAAAGCTTGGCTTAAATTTGACGAGGTGAATCCTTTGTTTGCATCGGATCCCCGTAATGTTCGTCTTGGATTATGTTCGGATAGGTTTGCTCCTTTCAACCAGACGGGCAGGAGGTATTCCTGTTGGTCAGTGATTGTGACTACGTACAACCTCCCACCTTCCACGTGCATGGGAAGAGAGTTCTTATTCCTCAACGTGTTAATTCCTGGGCCTTCCAACCCAAAAAAGAATATAGATGTGTACCTCAGGCCTTTGATAGATGAGTTGAGGATGTTGTGTAGTGAAAGGGTTCTTACATATGATGTATCATTGAGCCAGAATTTTATCATACGGGCTGCCTTAATGTGGACAATAAATGATTTCCTTGCATATGGGATGTTGAGGGGCTAGCAAACGTCGGGGAAGCTTGCATGTCCAGTTTGTCTTAAGTAGAACATGGGTTTTAGCTTGCAACACAGTCGCAAGGTTTGTTGGTTTGACAGGCATTGGCGATTCCTGCCTCCTAATCATTCATTCAGAAGAAATAGAAAAGACTTCACACGAAATGTGGTCGAACGGGCAAATCAACCTTGTCGATTAAGTGGTCAAGAAATATGGGACAGGGTCAAGCACATTGCAAGTGTTGAAAAGGGGGTTGCATTCAATGAACCTGAGGGATATGGGGTTGATCATCATTGGATAAACGAAGCATCTTTTGAGAACTGACATATTGGAAAGATCACCTGTTGAGACACAACCTCAATGTCATGCATATTAAGAGGAATGTGTTCTGCAATATTTTGTACACCGTAATGGACACTAAAGGCAAGACGAAGGACACAGTCTATGCAAGACAAGACATAGAAGCGATTTGCAGAAGGCCTAACTTGCATTTGGTGGTGGATGCTAGGGGACGGACTTCTAAACCTCGAGCACCATACACACTCAACAAAGAGCAAAATTTATAATTGTTAAAACGGGTTTTAAATCTGAAACTCCTAGATGGTTATGCATCAAATATGGCAAGATGTGTCAAAATAGATAAGGTGAAGATATCTGATATGAAGAGTCATGATTGTCACGTTTTTTACCAGAGATTGTTGCCGTGGGCGTTCAAAGAACTACCGAAGCATATATGGAGTATTTTGACAGAATTCTCCATATTCTTTAGAGAAATTTGTGCTTTTGAGCTTAACGTTGACAAGTTATGGCAGCTGGAAGAGAGCATGCCATTGAGTCTATGCAAGTTAGAGATAGTGTTTCCTCCTACCTTATTCGACTCAATGGAGCATTTGCTTGTTCACTTGGCCTATGAGGCAAGGGTCGGAGGTCCCCAACAATATAAGTGGATGTATCCATTTGAGAGGTATATATATATATATATATATATATATATATATATATATATATATATCTTTCTTACTGTTATTATATGACCCACATGGTGCTAAAGTTAAAAATACCTTGTAATTGTCCATTATAGTTTTTACGCACTCTCAAGTACAAGATCAAAAATCAAAGGTATGTTGAAGGATCTATTGCTGAAGTGTATCTAGTGGAAGAGGCCACAAAATTTGCGTCATACTATTATCCCTCTGAAAATATTTCAAGATGGAGAGGGCTAGCTTGCAACGATGATGGCGGTACTACAAGCAATCAGATATTTATATTTAATTTTCCAGGTCGGGTCGTGGGAAAACCTGAGAGGTCAACTCTAGAAGGAAGAGACAAGCGAGTGGCGGAGTGGTACATTATAAACAATTGTGAAGGGGTCACCTTGTACTTAACGTAAGACTTCCTGTACTTTTACCATTACAGTTAGTATTAAAGTATATTAATGACATTTTTTTGTTACAACTTTTTCTCCAATTGGGTTCGATCCAAAAATCCATTAATATTGGATTCCGAACTTGAACAATTTAAGATTGTTGATTTTCCTCAATGGTTCGAATAGTCCTTTGTGCAAAATCTATCAGCTCCCCATGATGTTGTGTGGAGTTTATCTTGTGGAGCTGCAATAGTTGTTACCTGGTGTCTGAAATATGTAATCAATGGGTATCTGTTTGCAACTGTAGAAGCGAACAAAAATACACTAAGTTGCAATTACAACATATGTTGCCAGGTGGTATGGTTGATGGAGTTGAGGGCGACTACTATGGGATCTTAATTGATATAATTTAGCTAAATTATCAGTGGGAGAAGTCCGTGACTTTGTTTAAATGTGAGTGGTTTGATGACTCTCCTCATGGGATAAAAGTTGACAAATATGGAAATGTTGAGGTCCAGTGGTCGGGAGGTGCATGGTTGGTTATGACCCATTCATACTTGCTCAACATGAGGAACAATTTTATGATACATCGTATCCAACATCCCGCCAAGGGTGGATGAGAGTTATTAAAACCAAAGCACGCAATATCATACCCAACTTGAAAGAGTTGGAATCAAATGACTCTATGAATGAACCATTCCAAGCTGATGTGGAATAGGTATAGCCTGTAATTGTTGTCGACGACGATGTACCAAGTAATCTTTTTGTCGAGGTGAATGGGGATTTGGAATTGATTCCTATCCATATTGTCGATGAGGAATCAAACGATAATGAGGAAGATAATTACTCTGATAGTGAGTCTGAATTTGATGACTATGAGACTCAAAGGAAGAGGAGTAAGGAAATGTGGAGGAAACGAAATCTTCTGGTTGACTTATGTTAGTTTGCTATTTATAACCGTCTGTTCTACTAGATATAATCTGTTACTTTGATAGTGACATTAAGTATTTCTTTTTGACATGTTGACATAATGTTTGCAGGTGTTCATAGATGGATCGTTCATGAGGGCATTTTGGCAGTGGTCGGAGTAGTGGTAGAGGTTGGGCCCGTCCTATCAGAGGTGGTAGGGTGATAACATATTACCTGTCTTTAGGCAGAGGGCTTAGCTCTTCGCCAGAGCTGCCACCATTTCATATGTCATCTTCATCGACCACTATCGACTCTATTATGAGAGGTGCGGGTATGCCTTTCAATCCCCCTGATCCACATCAAGGGGCAGAGTAGGTATAGTTTACGATTTGTAATTGATTTACATCTTTAGATTTACTTAAGCAATTATGTACTAAAATTTTGCAATACGTCACATTTCGTCCTTCAGCACACCACGTCTCCTCAAAGTCAGGTCAGGAAAACTAGTTCCTCAGCCGCACCGGTGTGGGGAAATGTTGATCCTGAGACAGGATTGGCATGGATCTGTCCACATGGTGATCTAGAGTAAGTCATGTAAAGTTAATGATAAGTTACAGGTTTTTTATCTTTAGTTTGTATGCTAATTTTTACATATTTTTGCTGTATCCAGATTTGAGCCTTACAATCAGGTCACTGATTTTGTGTCAGGCCAAATTTTCCGTAATTTCAATCATCCATAGGCCCATTGGAAAGAGATTCCTGAGAATTAGCAGGATGCTTGGTTCGAGGAGTTCTTGGTAATATTTGTAAATTATGGTTATTAATTTGATATGAAAATGCAAACTGATCACTTACTTTTATACTTTGGAGCGCTAATTGTGTGTAATTGATTTTCAGCGTCACTTTAGGTGGTTGCCTAAGCATCGAGAAACGTTGAAAAAAAGCTTACAATCATAAGGGAAGCAAGTGGTTATCTGATAGGTTTTATAAATTGCGACACGGTTTAGGCAAGACTGATTGGATTCAACCTGAGACTTTACAACAATTACTTCAAAGATGGAACACCGATCCCAAATTTCAAGATAAAAGTGAGAAAAATAAATCAAATAGGGCCCATATGGATGGACCAACATATACTAGAGGCTCCATCCCATACAACGAACATCAACGAAAAATTGTGAGTACAATCATTTTCTATTTCAGTATTTAATATTTTGTACTTTGAAGTAAATAACTAGCTGTCATCATTTGTATTTGCAAGCAACGTCTGAAGAAGTTCTTGAAGAATTAGTTGAGTGGGCTACCTTTGAGCGGACCCATTCACAGGAGTCTACCGATGGTAGTGGGGGCCACTGGATCAACGCCAAGTCACAGCAATTTGGGTGAGAAATTTATTACTTTTGTTCTTTGTTTCAGGCACTGACATATTTATTTCAATTCATTTGTGTTATCTGTGATGCATCTTTTTTCTGTAGGAAACCTATCAAAGGCTGACGCAGGAGAGAGACTCCTAGAGTGAGGCCACATCCTCTTGAGCCGATAACGAGGCTATATTCATTGAGGCTGCAGGAGGATTTGACAAGAAAGGCAGACTTTCTGGGATAGGTGCCTCTGCGAGCCGACTGAAGCCTGGGAAGCGATCCTCACTGCACAGCAAAGGTGTTGATGGAGGTAAACGTAATACATCTATTCTACATTGTTACGTTTTCATTCCCTCGTCCTTTTAAATGAAGTTGAAAAAATTAACTCACTCTGCAATGTTCTTGTTTTTAGATGAGCTTAGGAGGATGAAGGCATTGGTGCAAGATCAAGATGCTCATTTGCTAGCCCAAGATGAGAGGATACAACAGCAAGGACAAGACATGAAGTGGACACATGAGATGATGAGGCAGATGCAGTTTGTACTCCAGTCCATAGCTCAGGGCAAGGGTTCCTGGCCGGCTCCTAGTGGTGATGACCATCCTAGTGGTGATAACTGACCTGGTGACGATGACCCTCCTGGTGACGATGATGATCATGTTGTTATTTTTTAGATTATTTTTTAGTATATGTTTTTTGCAACTTTGTTATATATTTGACTTTCTCAATGTAAAATTGTTTATGATTGTTATTTAAATTTTTATCATAAGCAATTTTTTTTATTGAAAGTTATATAGCTATTTTAATCATTTTTATACAATTTTATATATTTTTTAATCATTTTTTAATATTTAAAAAATTTAGTAATTCCCTCGCAGTTGTGAGGGAATTTGTTTCCCTCGAGGATTTGCGAGGGATAGATTTCCGTCGCAAATCCTGATAGGTTTTGTGACGGAAATGATTTCCCTTGCAAATTTTAGGACTTATGATAGAAATTTTTTTCGTCGCAAAATTCAAAAATTGTGAGGGAATTAAATTTCCGTCGCAGATTTCAATTTTTGCAACGAAATTAGAATTCCGTGCCAAATAGTGACGGAATTTTGAAATTCCATCGCAATTACAATGCTTTTTTGCAACGGAAGAAATCTGCTGCAAATTCCGCCGCAACCCAGTTTTACAATGGAATTTTTCTGTTGCAAAAAACAAATTCTTTTTGTAGTGAGAAGGTGTATGCAGTAGGTAGTGAATTGTGAGGAGAGTGTGCTAGCTTCTCGAATTGCTGGCAAAGTGTTTCTTTCTTAATGGTTTGTTCTTGTTGTTCTTGAATTGTTAGGGGTGTGGACTTTATTACAGAAAAAAAATATGATAAAATGATCCATTGAAATCTCAAAATTACATTCCAGTCTCTAAGACATTTTTGCAAAAAATTCTAATTCCACTAAGAAGTTCGTAGGCACTTACACTGACAAGTCCATGGGCGTTTACACTGACAAGTCCATGGGCGCTTACATTGACAAGTACATAGATGTCCATTATTTGACAATTGAAATTTATTACCAAAAAAAAATCCCGCAGAACTTAAATGCAATTTTGAGATCACTACAAAAAAATTGGTTTTTTGCGACGGAAAAATTCTATCGCAAAAACGCAATTTTCTGTCGCAAAACTGTTTTGCGATGGAATTTGTGACGGAATTTGTCCGTCGCAAAAAAAGTGTCGTAATTGCGATGGAAAATTGAAATTCAATCACAATCTGCGACGGAATTGAATTTCCGTCACAAATTTTGAAATTTGCGACGGAAATTCAATTCCGTTGCAAAAAATATTTTTTAAAAAAAATTAAAAAATCAATTTAATTAAAAATAAATTTAAATTTAAAAAAATTGGAAAAAATATCCTTGTTCTATGGAAAAAAGAGGAGAGATAATATAATTAATTAGAAGTAAAAATAATATAAACACATTCAATGCTCAGACAATTCTAAATGAGATAATAAAAAATAGATTAAAAAAATTAAAATTTTAAATTTTTATAAAGAAATGAGAGGGAGTAACAATTAAGTTATTAAATATGTTTTAAATTAATAAAAAATATCCAGTAGTTGAGCTAACAAGGAAGTATAAATATCCAGTAGGACATCAACAAAAAATTTAAGCTTCAACATGAACGGAATACACAATTTAAAGATTGAAAAGAATATTATATGGTTAAATTATAGAATCTTGATGATTATTTAATATTTATAGTGCTTTTAACTCTTCAACTCAATAAATTATCATGACTTAGTTGTATTGAATCATAATTCATCAAGGAACGATCTATAATTGCAAAAAAAAAAAAAACAAAGAGAGAAAATTGATGACTAAGAATTAGAGTAAACCAATTTATATATGCACATCTTTATATTGCTACCATAAGACTCGATGGAATCTCTATATTGCTAACCTCCCTATAATTGTATCCTAGGTCTCAGCCTCAGTTTAATCTCTAAATAAATGGGATCAATGATCACATGTGAATCAAATCTCTATAACTCTATAATTAATAAGCCATATATATATATATATATATACATATATATATATATTTATCTATAACTCTATATGGCTTAATTATAACTCTATAATTAATCATCTCGAGATGATATATTGCTCATATATATATATATATTTGTCTCATTATCTATAAGAACTTAGCTTGTCTTATATTTCTTACCATACATGCATATAAGAATAATAAAGAATACATGGTGGGATTAATGATAAAATTAGCAAGTGACATAGAATATTTGAGGCACAAACAGTCACATTGAATTTTTATTTTTATTTTTCATGCAAAAGACAAATTTAATTAGATTAAAAGACAAGATACTTTACTTCTAACGGATAAGGAGAAACAAATAGATGGAGAAAGACAATCTTGAATTACATAAACTCTATTTTTTTTCTTTTTTACAAAAACAACATCATTTAAATTTATTAATCACAAAAATAAACAAACTCCAATTGCCAAACTCACGTAACCCCATTCCTCTCTTGTTTCCAATTCGTAGAACCACGTCTTTTAGATAGGAAAATGAATGTTAATGAATAGAGAGCTTACTAACCATGCCTAGTTAACAAGCAAAGCGATCGATTATTAATATTATCTTTACACAAATTTAACATTGAAGATCATATCCCCAAAAATTGGATTTTTTTGTTTGGTTAAAAGCATGCCACAACAATGATATAACAATAGATGAAGAAAATAGAAGAGGAAAAGTGGGGGACGGACTTACTTGATAAAGGAGTAAATAATCGAAGCAAGGGAGAGTCTTCTCTTCACTTGGTTCGACGAGCAACAACAGTGGGAGAGGATGGAAGTACGTGTGCCTGGGAACTCAAGTCAGAGCATGGACGACAACGAACGACGTGGGAGAGCACGGACAGGTGAGCAAGGAAGAATGGATGTGCAATAGAGAAAATCAAAAGGGAGGGGGCTTTAAAAAAAGTTTGTGAAGGAAAGTAATTCCGTCGCAAAATTCTTTTTTAAATTATTTTTCTAACAAAATTTTGTGGCAGAATTTTTTTTTCCGTCGCAAAATTTCACCTTTTTGCAACGGAATTCAAAGATTCCACTTTTTACCACGAAAATCAAATTTCGTCGCAAAAAGTCTCAATTTTGCGACGGAAAATATTCCGTCGCAAATTCACTATTTTCTAGTAGTGGATTTTAAGCAACCATTTTATTATATTTTCTCTTATCTAGGATCTAAATACAATTTTTGCAAAATTTAATACCTTAGATATATAAATGAGACTCTTATTTATTGGATTATGAAAAACTTTTAAAAGGATATTTTAGATCGGAAAAAGGGTGAAACCTAAACGCAAGGATACCCTTCAACTCACCAAAAGTATGATCAAACATCAGTATTTGACTACGATGTCCTTATATATATATATATATATATATTCCAAAAACTACAATGTCCTTATTACTATATCAAACATATGGTGCTAAAGTTCATTTCAATTTTTGACCAAAAAAAAAAATCATTTCAATTGATTTTCATGCATTATTTTTTAATAGTTGACTGGCATACATTTTTTTTTTTTCAAAACATATTTAGTGAGTGTTTGGGCAATATCCAAACTTCGATTTCAAAAGCTATTTTTTTTAAGTCGAGTCAAAACTCCTCTTATATATACTCACCCCATAAATCATAAAATATTATAAAACTGAAGGAATTCTAGAGAGACGTCAGAAAAAATTCTAGAGAGATGAAATGAATTCTCATTCAAGTCTATTGAATAGTTACAGGAGACCTCTATTTATAGAAGGATGCAAATAGTAAATTACTATGTGTATACCCCATGTCATCCTGTATTTGGAGATTATGGGTCAATGGACATCCATATAATAAATATATTCATAACACTCCCCATAGGATGTCCATTTATGAATGTGCCTCGTTAAAAACTTTAACTAGGAAAAACCCAGTGAGATAAAAATCTAGCCAAAGAAAAGAGTACATCATCCATTGATACACTATCCAGTGCTACCTCATTAAAAACCTTTCTAAGAAAATGCAGTGAGACAAAACCTAGATAAGGAAAAAAGAGTACAACGTGTATCGTCTCCCCCTCTTGATTACATCAGTTTTGCTCCCCCTGATGATTACATTATTTTCAATGTCTTCTGAGCATAACTTTCTTTCTGTCATCAAGTATTCTGTTGTTCATTTATAGAATAATTACAGAAACGCCCAATTTGATTATTCATTGTATACCTGCAAAATCTAACTCTTTCAAGTAAAATCATAATAATCATTTCATAAATATACATGTGCATATAGAATTTAAATAAATATTCATTAAGATGCACACTCTAAATTGCTTCTGACAATATATGAACTTATCATAATTCTCGAAAATTTGATGCTTCTAGCATCTTGAGTCCTTCAGAGACTTATGCTTCTGGCATATTTAATCCTTCAGGGACATATGTTTTTAGCGCCTTACATCCTTCAAGAACATGTGCTTCTGACACACACTAATATATTGTGGCTCATGATCCTCATTATCATGTATTACAACATATAATATCACATAAAGATAGATATCATCAAAATTGACATTATTTTCGGGCCTATCGGATTTCTTTCATAATTTATTGAGATCTCATTATTATCACACATTTCATGTACCTAGGTCTCTTCTAGAGATGTCTCTTCTGGAGATAACATCTCTTCAGGAGATGGCTCTTCTGGAGCTTTTCTTAATTATCCTCGACTTGATCATCTATATTCTGAGCTCCTTTTTCACTTTCGAGGATTTTTTATTTATCTTTAAAACCGATGGACATGTAACGCTTCAGGCATGCTTTATAACAATTCATATAGGAGCATTTGCAGTTGGAATATGTGACTTTGTCACTTTCTTAAGGTCAATAAATGCTTCTGACATTCAATGAACTAAACTCTGCAACTGAATTATCATTTTGAACTCTTAGTGCACATTTCTTTGTACAAGGATCAATATGAGCCAATGATAATTCATTCCACTTTATCTCTTTTACCCAATCTGCTTATTTTTCTCCCCCACATCTAATCATGTAGTGTGTATCTATCTGTGTGCATTATAAATAATCATTGCACATTCAAAACTTTTAAGATGAAATTTATCTAGCTCTTGACCAAAAGCCAATTTTATGGGGAGAATTTCGTTGGCTTATATAATCGCTGCAAATCGACACATATAAACAATGTTCTCATAAACATTGATTTACTCATATATGATTTCTGGATCATTAAATCTGGAAATTGCGCGCATAATATCTTGCAAACTTTTGGTTGCAAACATCACTGCAAACTTTACAGATTTATAATCTCACATGTAATATTTTAATAAATATATCTTTCAATTTGATATATTTCCAGAGATCCATTTCCAATCATAATTTCATAATCATTTCTATTTTAGAACAAGCAGCATATTTATGAAGAATCTTCTGGTTCTTCAATAGATATCAATATAATTTGCATTATATATATGACTTGGATGATTAATCAAGTCATGCCAACAATTAGTAAACTTCTGGTTTATTATCTCATAATCTAAGATCCATTCTGGGGGAATCAACACACAAATATTCACAAATTAACAAACAAACTTGCATAGATAATTAACACAAACACTCACACTTGATATATATATCATTCTCCCCCTCAAATGTGAGTTCATAAAAATTAATTAATGAAACTTTCATACAATATTCCATATATGATATCTATTTCTACAGATATCATTAAAATTCCACAAATGCATTATTTTGTTACTTTTGGTAACAAAATTTCCATTTTCTAGGAACGATAATCAAATATATAAAATCATCTAAAACATCAAAATCATCGATCCTATAAAAATATTCACGAGCGCAACACTGTGGAATCACAGATGCATCATTGTGTAAAGAATGGTCAATAAGATATATATTATGATGAATGCACACAAATTCAAACATGTATTTTAGGAGATCAAAATCATAGATTTTCATTCGCTTTTAATTTTATAGAAAGAATTAAAATCCAGTTATATTATTCTCAAATTTCGTTAGTCAATGAACCAATTGTGTCCTAAGAAGGAATTGAACCAAATGGGCCTTAGGTTTGATTTATATGAATGAATCTTTTCTCAAGTAAAACCATAAAAACCTTTAAGTGATGAAACACCTTTAAGTTCTCAAACGCCGTCTGTCTATTAACTGTCATTTGAATGGGGAACAATTGCCTCCAATGCTCCCGCAATATTTTGACCTTTGTTTGAGTCCCCAACAAGGTAAAATATCTCACTGGACATCCCCAATCACCTACTCCTGTAAATCCTTTGTTCGAAACTTGGTGTGATGAAAAGTAATCTTGTTATGTTGTGGCTTGTTCACTCTATGACTGTGGAGATCAGGGAGAACTTAAGTTGTTTCGCCCTCTAATTGCGCTTTGCCTGAACTACAGATCAAATGTGAAACACACCAAAAAAAAAAAACAAAAACAAAAGCCTGAATCTCAATCCTCTTCCAGCAGAAAATATTACATGACAGATTATTTGGGGAAAAAAAAAAGAGTTGATCTCAATTTAATATGTGTGAAGAATGGGATCTACAGGAGAAATGCCTGATTGTAATGAGCCAGTGAAAAAGCCATCACTTAAAGGTAATGTATGATTGATCCTAGAAGCACTAGCACTTGATGGAGAGCTTGAAGATGTAAATTCACTGATTCTAACAGAACCATTTGCAATTGCAGGCTTCTGTGATGGCATATTAGGTAAAGGAGCTTCAAAATTAAGCACTTGAACTACTTGTCTTATAGGAGGCCTTAGAATAGAATCAGGATGAACACACCACAATCCCACCATCATCAACCTCAACATTTCCTGCTCAATGAAGTCACCACTCAATCTCTCATCAGCTGCTTCAAGAACACTTTTTCTCCTATGGAGTTCCCAAATCCAATCCACAAGTAACACCTGTTCTTCATCAGCACTGAATTTGATTGCTTTTCTCCCACATGCTATTTCAAAAGCTACAACTCCGAAACTGTACACATCTGTCTCTCTGCTGGCCTTTCCTTTTGAGATGTATTCCGGAGCCATATATCCAAATGTTCCTGCTAGATCTGTTGTTTTAGACCCTTTTGCATGGTCCACTAGCCTAGTCTAGCCAACCCGAAATCTCCAGGTTTTACATTGAAGTTTGGATCTAACATAACGTTGCTTGCTTTTATGTCCCTATGAACTACACATTGTTCGCACTCTTCATGGAGGTAATATAATGCTAAGGCTAGGCCTCGAACGATGTTACAGCTTTGTTCCCATGTTAAGAGACTTCTCCCTTTGAAGAGATGAGAATCTAAGCTTCCATTTTTCATGAACTCGTAAACTAGCATTAGTTCATTGTGCTCATGACACCATCCGATTAGTCGAATCAGATTCTTATGCCTCAGTTGACTGATGATCTTGACCTCTGATGCATACTCCTTCACTCCTTGCTTAGATCCTCGTGATATCTTCTTAATAGCAACAAAGCTATTCAATCCTTCTATGAAGCCTTTGTAAACTCCACCAAATCCTCCCTCTCCAAGCTTATTCTCTTGTGTAAAGTTGTCGGTTGCTTTGACAAGCTGCTTATATGGAAACTTATTAGGCCCTATGATTCTCTGAAACTCATCTTCCATGCTTATGAGCTCAAAGCCAAAACCACCATTGCTTCTTCCTCTTCGTCTTCGTCTTCTTCTTCTTTTGATATTCCAAATCATAAACCATATTAACCCTATTCCACATACTAAAACACCTCCTCCTATGCTCAATGCTTCTATAAGTCCTCTCTTGCTTTGATTTATCTGATCTGCCACATCTAAACTTCGACTGAAGGACCAAGAGCAAAGAGTATGGATCTCTTCATGTAAAATTCCTGTTGCAGAAGAAAATCCTAACTCAACCCACTCTGGAAGAACATAAGCCAAATTTACAGTATGAAAGAAATTCTGTTCAATTCTAGAGCCATTCTTATACCCAATAAAACTTACACTCAAATTGCAAGAACTGGTATTGTAATTGATCTCTGCATCATATCTTCTCCCATCCTTAACATTGAACCACTCTGTAGTATACTTTGTGCTTAAAGAATTGATATCAATCCCAACATGATCATAAGGAGGATCCAAATCATTATCTGGGAAGGTGTCAAACTCCACAGCCACAAAAGGATGCAGCTTTCTGTAGTTTGGATCCTCCCATTGACGACGACTCACAAGGCCAATTCCAGCGCCGTCTTTATCAGAAAGGGCAAAGTCTGGTGCAGCGACAAAGAAGGTGATGCCATCTCCAAGAGGGAATCTCTTTCCTTGTGTATTGATGATGAAGGAGAAATGGGTAGAAAAATCTGTGACTTTTCCTGTCATCTCATCCCAGAGATGGAGATTTTCGGAGTAGGTGACTCTCCCAATGCTGTCTTTCTCTGACTTTGTGAGGTTCAGGCATCCATTTTCGTCGTAGTCTGCATCTCCTTTAAGTCGTAAGGTTGGTTCATTCTTTTTGAATCCTTCATAGTTGAAGGAAATTGAAGAAACATCAGAAGGGTATATGAATGAGTTCTATAGAAGGAAGAAGATGAGGAGGAGGATTGTTATTGTATTGTCTTGCTGCCATTGCTGAGGAGGGTGATGACTATGTTCTTTTGTTTCCTCCCACCTCTTTTAAATGGCTAGGAAATAGTAAGAATTGCAGATGAGAATTTGAGATTGAATTTTTTATTCAGGAAGTGGGTATATGAAGGAAGAGAATTTGAGATTGGGAGTGTATCTTACGAGTTATGTTGGTGGGGGAAAAAACAGTTTGTTAAACTAAATCAGTATATTTACATGAATTTGAGATTTTATGTTTAAGCAACCATTACCCTTTTCTTTTCTCATTTTCCTTTTTTTTTTTTTTTTGTTTTGGGCCAACAACCATTGCCCATTTCACTAAAGCCCGTTGGTTTTAACAATTTTGTTTTGTCTCAAACGGTACACGTAAATTTTGAAAATGGAGGAGTTCGTATATAAATTGCTCATGTATGTGTTAAATATGTTATTTATAAAACCATAACTGATATTTTTATAAATAATTTTCAAGTACTAAAAAAAGTAGTTTAAAAAAATCCAAACAACTTCAAGGAAACATATGGAAAAATTTAAGGGAAAATTGTATTTAGATCCATAGTAAAAGAAAATACAATAAAATGATTTATTGAAATTTAAAAATTACATTTCAGTACTTGCGATTTTTGCGCTAACAAGTCCATAGGCACTTATAGTGACAAGTCCATGGGCGCTTACACAAACAAGTATATGAACGTCTATTGACAACTCCATGAGTATTTGACAATTAAAATTAATTGTAAAAATATCCCATGAAACTTAAATACAATTTTAGGATTTTAGGAAACCATTTTATTATATTTTCTCTTATTTAGGATCTCAATACAATTTTTCCAAAATTTAATACCTTAGATAAATGAGACCCTTATATTATTGGATTATGAAAAACTTTTAAACGGATATTTTAGACCGGAAAGAGTGTGAAACCTAGACACAAGGATACCCTTCAACGCACCAAAAGTATGATCAAACATTGGTATTTGACTACGATGTCCTTATTACTATGTCAAACATATGGTGCCAAATTTCACTTCAATTGACTTTTATGCATTCTCTTTTAATGGTTGACCGGCATTCACACACACACACATATATCTTTTTTTTTTTCCTTCAAAACGTATTTAGTGAGTGTTTGGTAACGTCCAAACAGCGGTTTCAAAAACAAAAATACACACATGCTTTTTTGAGGAGCAAAAATGCATATTTAGTTACCATTTTTGTGCAAAAGTCACATCTCACCGTTAAATCATTATTCACCGTGATGAGAGAGAAAGAAATGAGGTGAACAGTAACTTGATGGCGGTGAACAGTGACTTAACGGTGAAATGTGACTTTTGCACAAAATGGTAACCACATGTGTATTTTTGCTCCTCAAAAAAGCATATATGTATTTTTACTCATGGGGAAAAAGCTTATTTATATTTTTGCAACTTAACCCTTTTTTATATGTTGAAACAAAATCCCATCTTCTATGTACTTACCTCATAAATTGTAAAATTATTCTTTAAAAGTTAACCCAAAAGTCACCCCTATACTTCATTTGTCTTTTTTCTTTTTACCTCGAATACTTAAAAACTTCAAAGTTGAATATATTTTTATCATATCGTTATTAAAATTAGAACTATTAATTTTTTTTTAATTCAATGGTATAAATTATCAAAATTAATCTCAACTGTTTGGGTTTATTTTCTTTATAGCAGTACTATTGGGAATCAGCTATAAAATAGCATTAACTAGTTCTTTGTATATTTTTAATTAGTGACATCTAAGTTTAATGGGTAAGAAAATTCTAAGATGGTTAGTTTACAATTAATTTGAAATATCTTGCTCAACATTATTTCATCATTAATTGTATTGTCTTGGCTGCTTGGCTTTTGGATTAACATATTCTAAGTGATTGTACATTATGTGAGAAATGTGAGACAAGTTTTTTCACATAAATGTACCGTAAAATGAGTTTTTTTTTTTTTTTAAATGATTATGGTGTAAAACAAACACTATGTACAAGGTCAAATTTTCCTCTTGAACGAGTTCTCAAGAGGGATTGAGTACAAAAGGGTAAAGTGATATTGTCCTTATGAATTATTAATACTTCAATACTATTAAGTAATTTAATATTATTAATTTCAAATATTGACCCACAATTTACAAGTTTACGAGTTTCCACTGCCTATATAAAATTCATGGAGAAGGCGTCCAAGAAAGCTTCAACTTTTGAAAGGACACGTTTACACTAATTGATTTATTTATATTTATGTATTAGTTTAAGTTATTTTATGATCTGACTAATTGGTTGACCATATTCATTTATTTCTGTTAAGATTGAGAACCAGTAAACAAGAACAAGAATGGTAAATAGCTATATATATAGCCCTATAACGTATAACCAAACACTGAACATAAGTCAATTATATGTCTTTGGGGCATATCTTGGTAGTCCACGTGAACCCAAATCACAGGTTTTGAACTCTGACTATAATGCAAAGCAAATAACACCAAGAGGTAAGTGAGAAGAAGTGATCGCGAGAGACAATAGAGAACCTTGGGAGTTATTATATCAACTCGTAAGAAAAGCTCTTATATACCATAAATCATTTGTAAGGTTATGTAACTCTTCTCTAGTTAAAGAGATATATCACACATATAAAACACATACTTTCTCTATTTTTATGTATAACTCAATTAAGATGGGCCAGTGCCATAATCTAGCTACTTGGTATAACCTAACAATACTAATCGTCAATAAGATATTACTAATCGAGATGGGCTAGAGGCCCTAATCCACTAGGTATAACTCAATTAAGGGTGGCTTTGGTATCATCCAACAATACTAGTTATAACATATCTATATTACTACTGATCAAGATATGTTATTTAGTGATGGTCAATAAAATATTCTGATGAATGCACATAAATTCAAACATGTATTTTAGGAGTTCAAAATCATAGATTTTCATTTGCTTTTAATTTTATAGAAATAATTAAAATATAGTTATATTATTCTCAAATTTTGTTAGTCAATGAACCAATTGTGTCCTAAGAAGGAATTGAACCAAATGGGCCTCAAGGTTTATTTATATGAATGAATCTTTTCTCAAGTAAAAGTGTAAAATCATAAAAATATGAAACAGGTTTCATTTCAATTGGATGTGTAGTTTGTAAGATACATCCAAATTATTAAACTTGTATCTGATATATGATGTGCATTCTAGTGTCAACTTCCAAAATCCATATCTCTTTCATCCGAACTCCTTTGAACTTGATTTTGATGTCTATGTACCGCATTGGGAGTATAGTTTAATATGGAATAAGTTTCACCTTAATTGGATGTATGGTTTGAGAGATATGATTGAATTACTAAACTTTGTATGTGTTGAATGAGAAACAAAGGTTAACAAAGGAGCTGAAATAGTGTTCACACTTGAGTGCTTAGTGTCACACTTTGAGTGCAATAGTGCAGCATTGACATAGTTCACTTGAGTGTTGGACTAAATTGGTATTTTAAAAATTTTTGGTACCAAATTTTCATTTCTGAAATTTGTGGTACCAAGTTGTCATTTTTGAAATTCGAGCCCCAACCAATTTATTTCTTCCTCTTCCTTACGATCAATCCAACTCAATAAATTTTTTATTGATCTTTTTCTTCATCATTCTCCATAATTAAACTTCATATCTTCTAAACTTTGAATCTACGTTAAATATACGAATTATTTAACATAGGAGATAAACATATATACCAACTTTTTGCTCTTAATATTGACATCATCAAAACTAATCATATCTAACAAGCATTTCAACCCAAAACTTTTATGTTTCAATCACATTAAAAGAACATTTTAAATAAACATATGCAAATTGGTTTTTTGAAATAATTTTATTAGAAATTTGATCTAAAGGGTATACCTATACTATTCCATGATTATTGGTAACAGAATATTTTTTACACTTATTTGTATATCTTGGTTGATAAATTTATGAAACTTTTATGCTTATTTGGGCTTTGGGATTTTTATTAGAATTAATGATAAAATTCTAAATTTACAGTACTTCACTATTTTCACCGTAACTCTTAAAGCAAACATCCGATTAGCCTCATTCTTGTCTCATTTTTTAGAAGATTCAGAGAGCTATAATTGATATGAAGACTTGAAAGACAAATTAGAACAAGAAGACACTCAACATTGGAGCCAAAGTCAGATGCATTTTTTTGGATTTTTATTGACTTGAATTTTCTAATAAAATATAATTTATTATTAGTTTCTATTTTTGGGACAGATTTTCAGCCTTAGCCCATTTTCCATTTTTAGGTTAAATATTATTGGTGGCTGAAAACATTGAGACATTATGTTTTTTCGATAATTTCAGATTGAAAGACAGAAGTTTCAAATTCTCTAAAATATTCTTATTGTTCTTCATCTATTTTCCTTTTTTCCCAGCCATGCTTGGCTAATCTTCTGTGATCAGCCCAAGGATTGAGGATTCTATTATCCAGAGGACTCATTCTTAAATTGGTAACTAACTCATTTCTATTTTGTATGATTAGATTTGATTTTTGCTTTTAGATTAGGTGTTATATTTAATAACCAGATTGAGATATCCCAAGATCTGAGTTTGAATTGGGTTGGAGTGATTACTATGCGACTGCACAGTGGCACGCTGTATGTTTGAGTAGATTCTAGACGATTGTCCAGTCGAGGGATCCTATGGACTAACATAGAGATTTTGATTTATCTAAAATCAATCAAAAGTCGGTTGTCATTCTATTTTTGTCCAATAATTATGAGTTATGGAATTCCTTAATTTTGGGTTGTTTGTTATTTTAATATGATATTTCGTTTTTATATATTTAGTTTTAGTTCTCTTTGTTTAATATTCATTGCACTAAAAAACCTCGTTTATGTTATTGTGTATTGTTTGAATTAGATCTATTGTGAATTCCATGGGAAACAATCCAGGTTTCATTATACTGCAAATATTTTGTTGATCTTGGTTATTTTGGGAGAGCTCGACAACTCTCTATCAATTATAACTCTCTATTTTATTTGGCAAAAAAAAAAAAATCTTCGTTATCTCAATTTTGCTTTTGGATCTAGCTTGATCTCGACATGGCTTTAGCTACTCTTCAAGAAAAGCTTGGATTGACAACTATGACACACTTGTGCTGGAGGAATGGTTCAGATGCCGTCTATAAACTCCAAAGTCTTCTACTTTCCTCAAGGACATGACGAGCACATTAGCCAGCACTGATTTTGAGGCCTCCTTTAGGATTCCTACACTCGTTCTCTGCCAAGTGGCAACCGTGAAATTCCTCACTAACCCAAAAATTGACGAGGTCTTTGCCAAGATCAAGTTGATTCCTTTGAGAAACTCTGAGCTAGATGATGCCAATGGTGAAGAAAATACTTATGGGTCTTAAAACTCAGAGAAGCCTACTTCTTTTGCCAATACCTTAACCCAATTTGATGCTAAAGGTGGAAGCTTCCCTGTTTCGAAATACTATATAGAGACCATATTCTGAGGAAAGAAAAAACACTACAAAAGAGTGACTCTTTGTAGTGGTTTACTAATAGTGGTTACAAATAAGCACTACAAACATTAGTTTTTATTGCAGTTTAAGCACAAACCATGACAAATTTGCAATAGCATCAATTGCACCAAAACACGTGCTTGTTAGTAACGAATTTTGTAGCGATTCATAGAAAATAACCACTACAAAGTTGGCATAAGCTTGGCGCCTCGTGGTGCAAATAGTGTGCGGTGGGAATTTTGTAATGGTTAGAAGACAATAACTGCAACAACATTGGCGCTAGCTTGGTGCCTTGTGGCATGAAGAGTTGGTAATGGGACCTTAGTTGTGGTTACTATACAATAACCGCTACAAACATTGGCACCAACTTGGCGCGTCGTGGCATGAATGTTTGTTGCAGAATATAGTAATGGTTGTGAAGAATTAATCATTATAGAATTCAAAAGGACACAACATTCATCACAATTTGGAGAAATAGAAGGAAAAATCGTGATAAACTATACCCATTTGTAGTAGTCAATGCTAAAACCGTTACAACATTTTAGCCTATAAATACCCCTCAACTTGAAATTTATTTTTAAAAGATAGTGCAACATGCAACAAAAGATTGGGTTGCAATATAGCTACATTTCTCTAATGAAAATAAGTCAATGACTTTTTCATCGGAGATTGGCATCTATACTGTAAATCCAATCATCACGTGGCATATGTGACGCCCGACCTTTGAGGCCTTTGTTTAATCAGAGTTGACGCGGCGACAGGGATCGAAGTGATTTGGACGACTTGATTTGGCAATCGAAGTTTTTGAAATTACAATGATATGAAAATACAGACTAGTTTTTTCGCGATTCAATATTTATCCCATAGAGGGACGTTAATACAATAATCTAGAACAGACGAATGATAAACATTATATACAGACTAATTAAACCTAATTGTCCAAGGCGTTGCATCTGTTGTAACTCTTACAGCTGCTCCTTGCCTTTTGATCCCGAACTAGCTCCTGTATTCTTTCACGTGAACTGGAGTCTAAGTGAATGGACCCCAGGGTAACAGTTAATCTTATGCACATGTATAAAATTAAATATGACAGTTTGACACATGCAGAAACATGGAAGAATTTACACACAAACCGTAACCACAGTTAACGGCCAAAAACCACAGTTCTTGTTTAGGATCGCAGCCCCATGAGACCGTAGCCTCGAATCCATGGCCAGAAAAATATAAACAGGTAATTCAACTAGCATACATGATCAGCTAATTAATGCATAAACATTTGCATACATGATTATAGGATTAGAGTTACCCTCCTCAATCCTTGTATCCTTATATCTTCATTGGAGTTGTTGGGATCAGAAAAAAGTGTCAAGGTCTGCCTAAAAATGTTTATCATCGTTATTAGTCACTTATTCGAATCGCAGGGAAAACTAATTACGCGAAATTAGTTTAGAGGATTAATATTAATTATTAATCCCTTAAATTTTCTCTAACAATAATAATTTTATTATTGTTGCTATTACTTTTATTATTATAATAATTATTATTATCCCAAATAATAATAATAATCTCTCCATCCATAATTTGTCACTATCACTCCTTTCTTATAATAATAACATTATTTGTTATTATTAACACCTTAATACTAATTTTCCTCTAATTATTTTTTTCTATTTATTTATTTGCCTCAGTTTATTATTAATAATCAATTAATTTAGACCACCCATTTACGTGCAACAAACAGCAAAAGCATTTCCTTTTTCTTTTATTCTTGATGGCCAACACGTACACACAAATATATACACTTGTCTCACTCTGTCTTTTATGAATATAATGATCCAGAAAACTCCCATCTCCACGCTTTGATGCATACACACACAGTACCATGAGTTTGCTTTCTTTCTTATGGCATACACAGTGAACAACATGCCTAAATATACCTAAGTGCAGCACTCCTCCTCTTCCTTTACACTTGACAGCCACCATACACACACACACACACACACACACACACACACACACATATATATATTGAAAGTTCTCTTTCTTACTCAACCACCCCAAACATGCATCACGACATGACATAGATATAAGCAAAATAATTCCTTTCCTCATGGCAGCAATGAAATCACACACACACACATATCTTTTCGTTCTTTCCCTTTTTTTTCTTCACAGCACACACACGACACACATATATATTTACTCTTTCCTTTTTATTCTCTTTGACAGCACATGATCACGTGTGTGACGTGTGTGTGTGTTTATTTATTTAATAAACTCACAAAAACTCTCGGTATACAATCATGCAGAACATACATGATCAACTCTATTTCTTTCTTTCTCTTTTTCTTCAACAAAACAGAAACGACATACAAAAGAAGCATCTACAGCACCACCGAAACACACACACATATATATTGATCTACTTCTTCCTTCAACGTTAAGACACACACAGATACACATCTATATATCTTTTTCTTTCCCTTAACACGACAGCACCAAACTGTATATACACAGACCCCTACATACATGTGCAGCTCCTGTTTCTTTTCCGTTTTGGTTTTCAGTTTCAGTAGCTTCTCTGTTTTTGGGTTTCGGTTTCAACAAGCATTATTTCAGATTCACTTAACTTCCTAATACTTGAAACAGTAACTGAAAACGAAGGAGAAAGGAGAAATATCTGTCACCTTCTATACTCCAGTCAAAGTGTTGAAGAATAATACTCTTCCTCTGAACTTTGACGCTAAAACAGAGCAAGCTAAGACTTTGTTTAAGTCTCTCTCTCTGCGTTTTTATTCCACGGTCTCAGCCTCTGTTTCTCCGTTTCTGTACAGAGTCGAGAATGACCATTGAGACTGGCCGAAGAAATTTCTTCCGAACCTCACTCTTGGTCTCTCGCGGAAACTCTCAGCTCTCTCTTTCTCGCCCTCACTGTCTGCCTTTGCTGAATGAATGGGGGCTGAAGGAACATCAATATATAAGGACCTTCGGTCCAGTCTAAAGAGAAGCATGAACCAGAAGATAATAGCGCAGGGCTCGAGAATGACCTTTGCTTCTTTCGGTTTTGGACGAGATGCTAGCTAAATAGGTAATGATTAAACTGAATATGGGCTGAAGAAACTGGGCCTGTTTGTGCGCTGTTTCTGCATTTCGGTGAGAGCTTATAGTACATGATTCTTTGAGGTTAATATATACTTCTTCACGTCAGGTTGTAGTTGGGAAAAATAATCTTCATTGATCCATGATTCTCACGTGGCTGAAGGTGTTGGGCCACATATTGGATCTATTTTGTATGTGTTGGTTTCATTCCTTCATTCATTTTTTTTAAATAATAGTGCAATTTGGTTTAATTGCAATAATTTCAAGGAAATTTAAATTCTTAATTTCATAGGCTTAAAATACAAATTCCATAATTTTGGACCTAAAATTACATTTTACAAATATTCCTTACTCTTAGTCTTTTCCTAAAATAGATTTAAGGAAATTAGGTCTCAATTTCCCAACATCCCCTCAATTATTTTCCATGATTTTATTGCCAGGAAAAATAAATTCCTAATTTCCAATAATTATTTTAGGCCATAAATTATTATCTCCAAAATATTCTGGCCAATAATTATTTCCAACTAAATTACCTTTAATTTATGGAAAATATGCCTTAAATTCTAAATTCTTGATTTTTAAAATTCCTTAAGGCCAAATTTTCCATAATTAATTCTTGATTTCCAAAAGTCCAAAATTTGGGATGTTACAGCATACTACACTATCTTCACTAAATACGAAAAGTTAGTAGTGGTTTTTCATAGTAACCACTACAAAAGTTGAACAAACAAAATTTTGGTAGTAGCTGTGCCTGAGAAACCGCTACGGAATTCAAACAATCAAGACGTTTGTAGTGGTTAAGAACAACCGCTTCAATTTGTCACACTGGACGAGGTTTCTTTCACGTTTTGTAGCAGTTTACGTAATAGTTAAGTTGTAACCACAACAAGTTTTAAGGTTTTGTAGCGTTTTTTTTATATAACCGCTACAAATATAGCACCTTTTTAAATAGCGCCCCTCAATAATTCAAATCGTTAAGGTTAATGGTTTGAGTTATCGCCTCTAGACTTTTGTTCTCTCACCCTCTCTTATGACATTTAGGCATTACCTGTAGTTAAGGATCCTAGGAAAGGGAAAGAGGTGGAATATGGTAGTGTATCTCTAAGAAGGGGCAATAATAGAAGGGTCTGTGGTAGAAATAGCCTTGTGCCACTGTAGGTAGGGATGCAGATAGATGAGTTCTTCTCAGATGAGCCACTCCCACAGCCAGAGATGACCTTAGAGGGAAACATTCTGCAACCCGACACACAGCTGTTGGTAAGTGATTATGACGTAGATGAGGAAATAGACATCAATTTTCCTTTTGGTGAGGCCAAACGGTTTATCGATCGGGAGGAGGAGTGGGACCAAGGGAAGCCTTGATTGTTGACTTCGCGTACGATCGGATTTAAGGTGGATGTTGAAGATAAATATAAGTATTTGTATCACAAAATTTAAATAAAAAATTCATAAGATCACTTAAATTGTGATTACGTTTACTAAAAAAAAGTGTTTATAATTGTGTAAATCCGTCAACGAACATCATCAGGAGGAAGCTTAATGTTCCCAGTGTGAACCTACTATAAGGGCATTGGTTGACTAGAATGAAATGATGGACCAACCGATTGAAACGGTGGTCACCTATTCAACTGATGGCTGATAGACCAGGGGGAGCATTCGATGTAGTTCTGCCTTCCAAAGTTGGACGCATGTTTCGATAAAAGAAAAGAGTGATGCTTTAAAAGAAGTTGTGTAGGTAATTAATTTTGTTTGATCATATTTTAGATATAAATAGTTATAAGTTTTGGTTTATTAATTAATTAATTTCGTAATTAATAATTAATTAATTATTATATGGCATAAGTTTAAAGTTCGAGCCAACTAGAAGAGATACGCACTGATGAAGATGGGGGATGGCTAGAAGAACCAGATGAGTCATTTATACAACAGGATGAACAAGGTTGGGATGATGCCTCTGCAACAGCTGATCATGGGCGTCACAGACGGCATCCCCCCCCCCCCCAAATGACTGGGCAAATTTTGTGTAGTATAGGAAGAGCCCACAGGGACAGGTTCATTTTGAAACAATTTTTCATTTCTAAATAACTATTCTTTTTTGTAATTATTGTAATGATTTGTACCATTTTCAAGCTTTGTCCCAAAGGAACACCAGAAGTTGGGTGCAGCAGAGGATCCATCATACTGCAAGATCCAAGACATTTGTTGTGACCTACAGTGAGCTGGTAATTTGAAAGTTAAATTAATTTTACTGTTATATTAGAAAATTATTAATTTTTCTATTTATGAAATAACAAAGTTCATATTTATTGTATTCTTTCAGCAAAGGAAGGCTAAGGAGGACAATCGTTAGATGGACTATGAGGAGTTGTTCACATACACCATAGACACCGTAACGGGATAGCAACCTCTCAGCAAGAAAAGGAACTTATTTTAAGTTACAACTACTGATTTATATAGTTTATTTAATTTATTTAAATTAAATGTTATTGTTTCATTAATGTTTTATAAAATATGTGCGCCAGAGGTGGATCAAGCAGACTCAAGTGGAGCTATGATAGTCCTAGACCCTGGAGTCATAGGGGTTTATGGATCCAAATGCCCCTTTGAAAGCTGCCATGGGCCTAGTTGAGCATCTTGAGCGCGTTAGGGGTATGAGGTTGGGCGCCAGGCCTAGCACAGTCTACAGCAGGAGCGTTGCCTCTGAGGCTAGACCCTCCGGCTCGAGAAGGCCGATAACTGAGGCGATTCAGGCAATGATTGACACGTAGGTAGATGTGAAGGCTCAACATCTTACTAGGCGGATGTAGGACTAAGTTGACACTTGGTATAAGCATCACAAGGAGAGCTAGGAGTTTCTTACTGGTGCCTTGTTAGAGATGTTTCTTGGCTAGCAGTTTCCACCTGCCCTGCCTCCTCCAACGTTCATCTTCGATGAGGCTTTTCCGCCTCTTCCTGCTGATGGAGACAGTGTTGTTACCTCTGCTCCTACACACGCTGATCCTGCCCACCCTGAGAGTGCCTATGATGATTAGGCTTTCGATAGTTAGATTTTACTTTTATTTTTGGAAAATTTTATGTATTTTAGATGTTTGTTACCTTTTACTTATGTTTTTGGACAATTTGAAACATTTTAAATGTTTATTGAGGCCTTTTATTTATGGTTTTGGATAACTTGAAGAAATATAAATGTTGATTAACTTTTATTTCTCTTTTATCATAATTTTAAATATTTTAATGTTTGTTGTCTTTTACATAATATGTCCGCTAATTTAAATAACTATATTTACCATTAGCATAATAATGGAAGAATAAGTTGATACTAATTTATTATTATTAATGTTAATTAAACTACATAACTATTTGCTATTGAAAATATAAATGCTTATATATATATATATATATATATATATATATATATATATATATATATATATATATTATGACAAGCATAAATATTTTGAAATAAATATATAAAATAAAAATTGTTATATTTTGTAGCGTTTTTTTTTTACCCAAATCGCTACTAATGCATAAAATTTGAAATTCAAAATTTTTAATGACCCGACATAAATTTGTAGTGGCTAAAATCTACAACCATTACAAACTTCAATGGTCTTCAAATTGTAGCAGTTGGCAAGTCCATAACCACTACAAATTTGAATTTCAAATTTTAAAAGACAACAAGAGGATTGTATTGGTTAAGTTTAAAACTGCTACGAAAGTATAAATTAGCAGCGGTTTTTGACCACTACAAATTTACTTTAATTTAGCGACGGTTGGTGTAGCAATTTTTTGACTGCTACAAATTGTCCAAAGTTCTATATAAGGCTAGTAGGAGTGGTAAAGATAATTTAACATTATCTCTTCAACTATATTTTTTTCCATCTTTGTGCACTACATATGCATAAGTCATGGATCAAATTGCAACATTATTCTCCCACATATTTGACGGGGTTGAACACTTTTTTAGATTTTGCTTTCTTTCATGCTAGCTATGATGGTAAGATCGTGTGTCCATGTTGTCGATGCAAGTTTAAGAAGTGTCATACATGATAAGTTGCTAAGAAACATCTACTTCTGAAGACTTTCCCAAAAGAATATACGTTCTAGGGGAGTTCATAGTGAGGTCCATGGTATGAGATATGGGGATCATTTTCTGAGAAGTTCACAAGTAGGAAATGAATTAGAGCAAGATGATCCTGTTAACAAAGTTGTTCATGATGCTTTTGATTTTTACGATGACAACTTCACTACAAAAGTTCAAGGTGAAGAACTTGTTTTCTTTAGGAATGATGCAGTACGGGAATTTCTCAACCTTATAGATGAGGCTAATTATCCATTATATGAAGGGTGTCGGAAGTACTCCAAATTATCTTTCATGATAAAATTGTATCATATCAAGTGCTTGTGTGAGATCACTGATAAGTGATAAGGTAATGTCAATGTTGTTGGAATTACTACGAGATGCTTTCCTAGCCGTGGACATTCCCATAACCTTCTATGAGGCCAAGAAGACAACGACTGTATGCTGTACAGGGGAGATGACACTCGTAGGAAGACTTGTAAGAAGTATCACACTTCGAGGTTCAGGATAGTTCGGAAGGGGAAATAGCAGAAGAAGAAACCAACAAAGATTCTCAGGTACTTTCATTTAAAACCTCGCTTACAAATATTTTTTATGTCATCTAAGACAGATGAGCATATGAGGTGGCATCAAGCTAACAAGAATAAAGATGGTAAGCTAAGACATCCTAGGGATGCTGAAGCATGGAAAGTGTTTGATTCAGACTGTCTAGCTTTCGCAACAAACCCAAGAAATGTTCGGCTTACTTTGGCAACAAATGGTTTTAATCCGTTTAGGAATCTTAGCATAAGCTATAGTATTTGGCCAATCGTCTTAATATCTTACAACTTGCCTCCTTAGATGTGCATGAAACAAAGCTCCTTCATTTTGTCTATAATCATTCTAGGCAAAAAGGCACCCAGAAATGACATTAATGTGTATCTCCAACCGCTTATTGCGAAGTTGGTGGACTTGTGGAATGTAGGCCTTGAGATGTATGATGTGCATGAGAAGACACTATTCAACTTGTGTGCAGCCTTGATGTGGATGATAAGTGACTTTTCTAGCCTGGAAACATTATTGGGGTGGAATGTGCATACTGGCTTTATGTGTCCAGCTTGTAATTTTGACTATGATTCAGTGCGCCTTCCCCATAGTCAGAAGTGGTGCTTCATGGGTTATTGGAGGTTTCTCGATGGTACACATAAGTTTAGGTTGCAACGCAATCGTTTCAATGAGCAACAAGAAAAAAAAGACATCCTCATAATTTATCAAATGCAAAAACCTTGGAGTAGCTTCTGGAGGTTGATATAGAGTTTGGAAAAAACGATGCTGTAGTAAAAGCTGGGAGAAAGACTACCAGAACTTTGCTTCTGTGCCTCAACAATGGCTGAAGATAAGCATCTTCTTCATTCTTCCTTATTGGAAAGATAATTTGCTGCAAGACAGTCTTGATGTCATGCACATTGAAAAAAATGTGTGTGACAATATGCTATACACAATTCTTAACGAACTAGGCAAGTCAAAAGATCATTTTCAGGCAAGGAAAGATTTATAGGACATGAGAGTTTGTGCAAACACATGACCAGATGAGCATGACATATTTCAGCAGGAAAAATTCACCCTTACAAAAATGAATACAAAAATCTTTCTCATGACGTTGAAGAAAATAAAAGTTCATGATAGGTATTCAAGCAACATTTCACGATATATTGACACACAGGCTCAAAAGGTTGCTCGGCTGAAAAGTCATGACTTAAATGTGCTTATGCAACAGTTACTTTTGTTGGCCATCAAGAATACATTGCCGCTCGATGTGTCAGTCGTTTCAATAGAGATGTGTTCTTTCTTTCGGAAGTTGTGTTCCAAGGTTTTAAATGTGGAGGAGCTTGAGCTGCTGCAACAGAAAATTACTCTTATGATGTGTCATTTAGAGATGATCTTTCCTCCATCCTTTTTTATGGTGATGGTTCACCTGAAACGTCTACCTTTTAATTAACTAAATAATCTTATATAAATCGGAGTTTATCAGAGTAATCATATAAAAGAGTTTAAAGCGGAATTTAAATTTTTCAAAATATGCTTATGTATGCATCATGAGCCCTAAAATATGGCAATATACAATCATCCAAAACATATAACAAAAGCTCAAAAGTCCTACTCTTAGCAGCAAGTAGACTAAACCTCTGCTTTCCCATGATTTTCATGATATTTCAATGCATATAATTTTAGTTTATAAAAAAAAATATCCACATGGCAAGAATTTATTTAAAACATTCATAATTAATCTGAAAAATACTAAAAAGCAGTATATCGATATCATAATAAATGGAAAGTATTTATCTCTCGCCAAAGCTAACTATTATACATGACCTCTAATCCGAGAACTCAACAAACGCCATAACTCAATCTATCACTATCAATTTTCTATTCATTAATAACTCTCAAAAACTCTACAAAACATAATTATACTAATTTTAATAATAATTCCTTTATTAGTTACTCCCTTTTCCCAATAAAAAAAAATTATTCATTATTATTAACTCTCTATAATTAATATTAACTCCTATTAATTACTTATCAATAATTTATTTATTTATTTATTATTAATCAATTAAGATTATTAAAGACCAACCATTAAATGTAATTATTTAATAATTCTCATGACTTTCTTACAATTTCCCATAATATAGTGCTGAATACTAATATACATTTTAATGTTTCTTATGGTTTCTAAAATGTATTATACATGTATTTATATATTGAGGAATAATTATTTTAGATAATAACTACATAATTAATTTAATTCATAATTCCAAGACACCTTCACACTTGACAGCAAAAACACGTATATATATTATGAGTTCTCTTTCTTTCACAAACAGCCCCAACATCCACCACATGGTGATATATATACCAAAATAGTTCTTTTCTCTTCTCCCTGGACATCCACGGTCTCAAAGCATTATTATGCAGGAAAAAAAAAAACTCTTTTTCCTTTCCTTTCCACTGACAGCCACAACACGCACCTATATGTTAAGAGTTCCCTTTTTGCATCAAATATATATATAGGTATACATAGACTCACGGCTTCCCTTTTCTTTTTCAACAAAATTGAGCTTTATTATTTTTCACATGTCCAGCACTTGTACAGGAATTACACACCGAAAAATATATACATACAGAACATACACGCCTAACATTCCCTTTTTCTCTTAACATATATATTAACTTGTTGTCCAAAAACAAATATATTAACTTAGCTTGTTCTCTTTCTTTCTCTTTTTCTTCAGGAAACCCGACACGCGCACGCGCGCACACATATATAATATCATATAAACACACATTCACAAAACTCACGTCCTCTTCTTGCACCATATATTCAGCAACGTTTTAAGACAAATAATATGACAGCAAAATATTTCTATGATCACGGAACCATGCATGACAGCAAAACGAAACCATATTAACAAAGTTTTTCTTCTACTCTTTCCAAAAGCAACATCTGGTTCATATACCAAGGTTTCTTATTCCTTCATTTTAGCAAGAAAATCACGTCTACCCCTCATCAAGCTATTTTCCAGGTGTGTATGTATGTATCAGTGAGACACAGCAAAATCCCTTCTCTTAACTCCCATAGACAGAAAAATATCACTACCTACACACACGCGCGTACAGTAACAGCAAAGAAGAAAAAGGAATCAACACCATGACAGCAAGCATTTACTATTATAATCTATATTCAGTCAAACGGCCCCTGTTTTGGTTTTCACTTTCAGTTTTCGGTTTGTTTTCTTATAGTTTCATTTCAGATCCCTATAACTTCTTCCTAAGTGAGATTGTGACAAGAAAAATGGGAGGAAGGAAGCATGACAGTTACCTTTGCGGCTTCACACTGGGACGACAAGAAAGACTGATTTCCTCCTCTGTTTTACCGCTACAATACAGAGAACAAGATGAGTTTTCAGATTCCTCTCTCACCTCTCTTCAAACTCCCACTCTCGGTCTCTCCCTCTCTTCCAGCTCTCAGTTTTCTCTCTGCCTAGGTATCGAATGAAATTAGAAATGAACGAAGACCAGACTGAGATGAAATGGTTTTAAATGGCTTATGAAGGACCAGTCAAAGCTGCCACCCGTTGGACCTTCAACACAATGCTCGAGAGGTATAGATGTCTCTGGACCTTCTGAGTTTTCGTGTTGAGAGGAAAGTCAGCGGCTTTGCGTGAAAAGTGGAAGAAAGCCGAAAGTGAGCTCTGGATATATGGCGTGCTGCAGCTTTAGTTTCTGTTTTATACGTAACTGCCTCTCTCTCGGTTTTGACGGATTGAATGGAATGGATACAAGATAATGAGTTTTGGACTTTGTGTGCATAAGCTTGGGCTTTTCGATGGGTTGGAGCTCGAAATGGTCTGCTGATACTTCTGATTTTTCGGTGGATGATGGTAGTGTAGCATTCTTTGTGGTATTATTCATTTCTTCACGTGGGTTTGCATGTGCGTTGAAGAGAGTGAGATTTTTCAAATGTTTTGCTGCACAATGGGCAATTGAAGTTGGGTTTTCTCCAATATGGGCCTTTCGTTTCGGCTTCATTCTTATTTTATTTTATTTTAAAATAACCAATTTTAATTGCAATTAGATTTAATTGCAATTATTGTATAATTGAATTCTTAATTTCCAACATCCTCTCTCGAAGTTATTTTCCATGATGTTATTTCCAAAGAAAATAAATCCTAATTTTCAATAATTATTTTAGTCCATAAATTATCCCCAAAATATTCTGGCCAATAACTATTCACAACTAGATTGCCTTTAATTTATGAAAAAAAATGCCTTAAATTCCAAATTCTTAATCTTTAAAATTCCTTAAGCCCAAATTCTCCATAATTGACTCTTGATTCCCAAAGTCCAAAATTTGGGATGTTACAATGCACCTTGTTCATGAAACAAAGCTAGTTGGCCCAGTTTACTACCGATGGATATATCCTATTGAGAGGTACCTATTTAAAATAAATTACATCAGCATTACTTGCTAGTCCCATATAATTTTCTGCATTGATATATTGACGTTTTCCCTTCTTTACTTTATAGGTTTATTGGGAAATTGAAATATTACGTAAAGAATAAGGTGTGACCTAAAGGCTCAATAACATAAGGTTATACAGGGGATGATGTCCTATATTTTTGTTCAAGGTACTTTGATGACATTCAGACATCTTTCAACTGACCGCCTCGGGTAGACGATTACCCTAAGTCTGAGCCATCAACAACAAAGTTGTTAATCCTTCCTTTTGGTAAACTAGTTGGTGGAAGTGAGAACTTCAAACTGACAGCAACTGAGAAGTTTCAAGCACATAGACATGTGTTGATTAATTGCAGTAAAGTTGAACCGTACCTTTAGTAAGTATTGTTCACAAATATATGTTATCTTTTATATTTCCTTACATTTTATACTTACATTTTATGATCGTCATTGCATGTTTAATTATAGAGAATTCAGAAGTTATGTGAAGTGTCAATTGCAGGTCTGTTTACAAACATCCTCCGAAATTGAGGGAAAAGTCCATACAGAATTCTCAGGTTGGTTTACATGGAAAATACTAAATAATCACAACCCCTACTCACCAAAATTCAGAGCTCTCGTACTCGGCCAACTTGACCACATGCAAAGATTTACGGCGTGTAATGTCAATGGTTTCAAGTTTTACACAGTGTTGTGAGATTAAGGATTGCTAACCGAAAACTTGGGTGTTTATGGCACTTTTGGGACAAGGAGTTATGCCAGCAGAAGTGACGAGAACATGGAGTTTGGTTATGTCTCGTATTATGGAAAGCTACTTGATATGGTCAAAATAAATTACCAAGGGCGTTTCACTGTGATGCTATTCAACTGTTTGTGGGAAAATACAACAACTTCCTGAGGACTCACAACTGACGACTTAGGCATCACCTCAGTCAATTTCTCCCAGCCTATTCACACAGGTCAGTCTTAGGATGATGAGCCATATGTTCTTGCCTCAGAGGCACATCAGGTTTCTTACGTCGCGGATGAGAGGCACAGGGATTGGAATATGGTGGTTCATTTAAAGCCTTGAGATCTTTACGACGTGGGCGATGGTGGTAATGTCACCTACGAGAGTAAGTCATTCCAACCTACCAGTTTCGAAAATTTCTTCCAAGATGATGATGACAATTTACCTATAGTTTGGTACATTTTTTAATATAGGCTTTATGAAATAATATGTAGTTTAAGTTTAATTTTTGTTCAAAGTATTAAACTCACACGTAAAAGTTTATCCACACTTTTTTTTTTGTAGCGATGGTGATGAGGATTGATCTAAAAAATTATGCTTACAATAACATTTTCCATCTGTGATCCTCTACTTTTTTTTAAATACACACATACATATACTTTGTAGCGGTTATATAACCGCTACAAAAGTAACATAACCACTACAAAAACAATAGCCGCTATAAAAAGAGATGCATGAACCACTACAAACAAATACCACTACAAAAGAAGTCTTATAAATCATTACGAATGTTATGCAGATTTTCTTATAAATAGCCTCCACACTTCATTTAATATACTTCATCATCTCTTTCCGGACACGTTTTCTCTCGTTTTCAATCATTTGTCAACATTCTTTGAAGACGTTAAGTGTTTAAAGAAGTTAAATGTCAATCTATGATGATCATTTCTTCTATATTTTTATTTTATTTTCTAACTCTTTTGGTACTAATTTTAGTTTTTTATCCTTAATTTGAAGGATGTCTTTCAACATTCCACCTCCTTTCACATACATTAATATTCTCTTTAATTTAATTATTTAAAAGAGAGAATAATAAGTTCTTATTATCTACACATTCTCATTTGTTTTACACCTTTATGATAACCACATGTAATCCTCATATACTTATATCTACTATTTTTAAAATTAACTTCTATCATTTCTATTTAAATTATTAGTTAATTATTACATTAATCTAAAATGACAATTTCAGTTTTTATTTTAAACAATGTTACTCATTTTGTAGTGGTTGCAAAACCGCTATAGATTTTCAATCCATCGTAATTTGGTAGCAGTTTTACAGCTGCTACAAAAAATCATAAAAAATTTTAAAAATGAAGGTAAAATTTTTTGACAAAATCACAACAACTTTTGTAATGTTTATGAAACCACTACAAAATAATCAAAAATTAAAAAACGGTGGAAAAAAATTTCAACAAAAAGGCGGCAATTTTTGTAGTAGTTTTACAGACTAATTTCAAATATTTGGTGCCTATTTTAAAATTTTATCCAACTTTGGAGCGGTTGGGTATCCGCTACACACATTTTCAAGTAGCGGTTTTAGTTTTTAAAAACAACGTCATCTCGGCCTCATTTCATAGCGATGGTTGGAAACCACCATAGTTATAGTAGTGGTTAGGCTACATGTAGTAGTGGTGTTTTGATATTGCTACAAATTTGCTTGTAATAATGTGTTTGGTAGCGGTTTATCTAAATACTAATAATCTCGTTTGTAGTGGTTAAAACCGCTATAAATACGACATTTTAACCGTTATAAAATGTCGTTTTCTTTGTAGTGAAAGAGAAGACAAGAAAAAAAGAGGGAGAAAGAGAAGAGACAATGAACCAGTTTTATGAAAGAGAAAAAGGAGAAAAAAATCAGCTTTTCTAAAGTCGTGGTTTTGGAGAAAAAATAGTTCCTAGACTTTTTTCAAAGGGTTAAAAAGTAATTTGACCAACAAACTTTTACCTCAAGAGCGCCTAGCATAAATAATTTTTAAGTGGATTAAAAATACCAAAAACTTTTTAAAATGTGCAGTTAGTACAATTTTTTTTTAAAATGTACAGTTAGCACAATACCATTAAAAAAAAGATAACGTTCATTATTTAAGGTGCAATTGACCAATGAACTTTTACTCTAGAAGCTCCCAGTACAAAAAGTTCTATGTACAATCCACCCAAAATTTGACTATTGTAAATCCGTGCCCAGACCCCCAACCATGTGATTGGGGTTAAAAAGAGTAAATGTAACAACAAGAAAATCACAAATTATATTAATTATCTTATATGGATTATTATTATCAGTTATCTTATATAATTATTGACTATAATATTGTATTATTTACTCTTTAAATTTAATTTTTATTATTGTAATTCTATTCAATCTTTTTAAAATATCACTTATTTACATGCATATAATATGCGTAAAAATTGATATTTACATGTGTAAAAATATCACATAATTTATAGGTCACCTTTATTTATTTGGGTATGTCTTCTCTCTTGTCTTTGTTGATAAAAGGATTGAATTCATTTATATTTATGTGTATAAATATAATATTTTTGCCAATGAAAATTGATATATGACCGATGAGATTAACATACTAGAGATTCAAATCTTATTGTCGGTTAAATAGGTATTCTAGGAGTATTACTTTTAAAAATGGGACAAAGGCTTCTGAATTTGTTTTGGGCAACCGAAAGATCCCATTATATTAACTATTCTAAATTGATGATAAATAAAACTAAAAAAAGTACTCATGTTATATACACTTATATCAATAACTAAAAAATCTCATCAACTATATAACAATTTTTACGCATATTTATACGCACGTAAATAAGTAATATTTTTAAAAGATTGAATAGAATTACAATAATAAAAATTAAATTTAAAAAGTAAATAATACAATATTATAGTCAATAATTGCATAAGATAATTGATAATAATAATCTATATAAGATAATTAATATAATTTGTGATTTTTTGTTGTTGCATTCACCCTTTCTAACCCCAATGTACATAGTTAGGGGTTTGAGTAAGGATTTACTACAGTCAGATTTTAGGTTAATTGCACATGGACTTTTTTGTACTGAGTGCTCATGGAGTAAAACTTTTTTTTGCTGAGTGCTCCTGGAATAAAAGTTCATTAGCCAATTTGCACCTTAGATAACAGACGTTATCTTTTTTTTTTTTTACGATGTTGTGCTGAATACACATTTTTAAAATTTTTTTGGTATTTTTATCCATTTAAAAGTTATTTTTTCGTTGGTCAAATTGCTCCTTAACCCTTTTTCAAATGTTTGGTTAAATTTTTGTAAAACCATAGTTTTGCCACCAAAAACACTTATGAACATGGTTTTGGAGAAAAAATAGGTTGTGAACTTTGTCCGACAGAGTGTGTAATTTAATCTCTTTTTAGTTAATATGTACTAACTACTTACCTACTTACATATACATTTACATTTACAAACACATACTCCCTCTGATTCTTATTATAAGACACCAACTATTATTTCTCACAAACCAAGAAAAGTAAGTTAACTAATTAATTAGGTCCAAAATTAATAAATGTCTATAACTTCACCCGTACTTTAATGATATAGCTTTAAATAGGTTAGTTAAAAATGAGGGCATAATGAGAAACAAGTAATAAATGACTTAGTTATAGTAAATTGATGTTTTATAATAAGGACAAAAAAATATTGGTATTGGTAGTTGGTATCTTATGAGCATATATATTTTGTCTCATGATTGGAAATTGAATATGACAGACGTAACAAGGAAGTGGGTTCAGTTTCAGTAATTAGAAACCGTTGTTTTCCATGCATTTCCTCCGCGTTAGTCTTTTTCGGGCGTTGCCTCCTTCCTTCGTCAGTTTCAATAATTTTGAATTCAAATTCTCAGGTGATTCAGCATTCAGGTAATATCTCATTAACTATTGACTCTTCAGAATCAGACGAACTACGTCTTAAACTCTCAATCAGAATCAATTGGATACTTTCTAGTTTTACCTACCAATCACCCTTTTAATTGACTATTTTAATTTTCGAGCTTTCAAGTCGGTGTTGCTTTCTAATTCGACTGTCATTGTGCTAAAATTGTTTTTATTTCTTATTCCTTAAAATTTAAAACGAGAGAACTAGTGAGTTAACTCCGAAGTTAAGGGTTAATCCTTGGATTCAATCTTTAGATCTTCTAGTGTAGGGAATGTCATTAAATCAAGTACATTTGTCAAGCATATTTTGGTATAGATTTAACGACAGTGATAAGAAGCTTTCACCATCCAGGCTAGATTGCGTTTCTTTACACCAAAGCAATATATTTGGATCTCATATAATATATATCTCTGCATGTATATAAAATAGCTTTGAATTTTCACTCAAAGAAAAGAGTTTCTTTTGAAGTTTATTTTTTATTTCTGCGTAAGCATGGTTGAGAATCTGAGCTATTTTTGGTCTTCCTCTGTTCTTTTTACCATATGAGTTGATGCTTAGAAAACCTCAAAGCAATGTTTTTTTGGGAACAGGAGCATCAAAATCATGCACATGAATTGCTCGACATATTGACCGCCTGCTGTAACAAACAGTTTCAGAAAACCAGAAGTCACCAATCATCGAGCAAAGTCTTGGTCAGTTGCAAAGTCTATCAGTCTAAACTCTTACCAAGCATGTCTTTTGTCTAATATGATCTACGTCACTGGTTTAATGTGATAATATGTTTTGTTCTGATTGAGACTCTTATTTAAAATCCTTAAAACATATGCATTGATGCTAATATCTCCCCATTATTATGAGTTTAATTATTCTATCTCTTGGTCATCTGCCAGAGGATGGTTACAGAATAGCTGATGATTATATCAACCTTTTATAGCAATTTTCAATAAAAAAAAATGGGTCTGGTTTATAGACTGTACAAGCTTGATTCAATGCAATCATTAGAGCTAACTTCAAAAACTCAACTTATATAGTTAAGCAAATAGCTATTATTACTTAGTACTAACACAACTATATTTCAAGTAAATTCTGCTTCTGCTGGGCCTGGGCCAAACTTTGATGTACAATACTTCAGGTATTTGTAGAATTTTAGAATAAATTTATTGTTTCTATTCATCATCAGAGGCGGTATATATGGAAGAGAGATGAGTCTGAGTATCTGATTCTATACTAATGATACATTTTTTTTGGTTATTTACATTAATCAGTATTAACCAGAATTCAATTCCATCTTCCCAAGCAAGGCGCAAGAAATGATAAAAGGATAGGCTCTAGAATAATCGTATGTTAGAATACGTGTATGGCTAAGATATTTTGTAATGTTCTATAAATAGCATAGCATATGATGTACTAAATTCACTCAAGAAATGGAATGTCATGTTCACTGATGAATGTCTCTGCTTTACTTTACTATTACTCTTTATCTATTTAGAAATGAGATAATACTTTAACAGTATTATTCACCAGATATGGTTCTTCAACCCCTAAAAATGTGACCCTAGTATGCTGGGTTCTCATATGAAGTTTCCCTATTCCATTTTGCCTATAAGTATTTCAAAACTTTCCCCAATTTGCTGTCTTCTGCCTATATAGATTTCTGAAGTTAATTGATTTACTGATACAAAACCTCCTGTTGCTGATATAAATGTTTAGTGATCAATACAATAAGATTTTTAGGGGAATTACTTATTTTTTTGGACATGATACTTGATTGAGATTTTTTTATTCTGGAATAAAATTGAATGCTAGACAAAATATTCAAGATTATGACACGACTAATTGGTTACGGTTTCTACACATTTTCAGTGACTGTCTTGCTTTCACTGGTTTCAGTTGTATTACACATTAATTGCAAGGAAATGTCTTCATAAGAATTAACTAGTTCAAGATTATTTTTCATTCCATAGAAGCATAGATGTTAACAGCATAAAGTCTCTCAATTTAGGAAGGTGACCTGTTACTGTCAAAGGTTTCTGCTACATAGCATTCCCTTTTCCTAGTAATACAGAGTTGCTTGAATAAATTGATTCACATGTAGATTTCGTTCTCTAAAGGATGTGTTATTTCACCGTAGGAAACTTTATTTTGTTCTGTGCTTCTTTCAAAATTATTGTCACAGGGAAGATCACATCTTTCTTGTCTCTTTTGATTCAACTTCAATCTCATAAACCAAGCTAAGATTACCCACAAATTACTATATCTAATCCAATGATTAAGTCTTTCTTCCAATCTAGTTTTCTCCCAACAGACTTGAATCAAAGGACCACGAGCATAATGTATGTATCTCCCAGAGAAGTCCCGTGGCTGAAGAGAAACCAAACTGAACCTGATCTGGCAAGACCTCCCTCAAATTAATTCCATGTGAATAATCTTGTTGAATTGTCTTATCATCCTTATATCCAGTGAAGAACACATTTAACTGGTATGAGCTAGAATTGTATGTAATCTCAGCATCATATTTTCTGCCATCTTTAATACTGAACCATTCTGTTGTGTAGGGAGTCCACATTTTGTTTATATCAACACCGACATGATCATAAGGTGGATCATCATCATTCGGAAAGGTATCAAACTCCACCGCTACAAATGGATGCTCTAGCGTGTAATTTGGATCATCCATTACTTGTTTACGACCCACAAGACCAATCCCAGAGCCATCTGGTGGCACTGGAAGTGACAAGTTTGGGTGTGCTAGGAAGAATGTGATGCCATCTCCACGATGATTTTTATCTGGTGAATCAATGATGAAGGTGAAACGGGTTGTGAAGTCTGCAATTTTTCCTGTCTCCTTGTCCCAAAGCTGCAACAATTTGCTGAAAGTTACTCTCCCTGCACTGTCTTTTCTATATCTGAGTGAAATAATTGAAAAGTGTAAGAGATTTGATAATTTTATGACTAAATTAGATAGATACTTTTTTGAGTTTTGCTAAGATTATTTTTTCGGTAAGGAAATTTTAGGAAGGGGGTTGGTTTCATCTACAGCCCAAGGGCAGGGCAACTAACCCTTAACCCCCACCATCAAGTGCCGTAGAACTCCTGGCCAACTAATTTAAGGTAGCAAGCCTTGGCTTTAAAGGTGACTCCTGAAGTGCCGTGATGGTCACAGGAATCAAAGGCCCTTTGGTTTAACCACCAAACCCACGGTATGATGGCTTGGTTTTGCTAAGTTAGATGAACATTTTTTTTGTTCTCAAAATCACTGCAGGTCTCTCTTGGATATATTTCCTCTGAATCTTGTTGAAATGACTCCAGTGCTTCTTTTACTTTCAATTGGAGTTTTTCTATTTGAAAAATAGAGGGGAAATTTGTTTAATTTCTTAGAGAATATGTGTAATCTACTCTGGTTTTTTTTTTTTTTAAATGGTTTGAAAATATAGCGAACATTTGTGTAATTTCATTTATATATAGGGACATATAAGTAATTTATTACAGAATTACTCACATGTCATCCTTTGTTTTCCTTAAACTTGAGTCAGAGTGATTAATGACATACTGATTGTCAGAAGTCAATTCCTTTGTTCTTCCTCGGCTTTTTTGTTGAAGTGAAATGTAATGAAATTTAAGAACAAAGTAGATAGATCAGAGCCTTATCCACTTTTTTTATCTCAAAGGATTTTGAGTTTGGAAGTGTTTTAGAATGCTGTCACAGCTAAAGTTGTTAAGATCAAAATTTTGAACAAGTAAATTCATAAGACTGAGAACTGAGCCATATGATCAGATCAATGAGAAGTAGATCCTACCTCTAAAAAAATAACATCAAAGCGCCTTTAAGCTATATATAATTTAATCATGTATGAAATATAATCAAAGAATATTTAATTAAAAAACTTTTCTGTCATAAGATTTGAGCAAAGACCAAAAAGAAGGGTATATGAGGCGGTATAAAGTCATCCAAAAAAGGGGTAGGGGAAGACTAAGAATAACACTCAATGAAGTTATTAAACAAGATCTTTTGGTTAACAATTTATTAAAAAATTTAGTTATTGATAGATCATGATTACGGCATATAATCCATATAGATGACTCCACTTAACTTAATAGGATAAAGTTTGTTGTTGTTATTGTTTCCTGACATGAGAAAGAGAACCTCAAAATCTCATTTGACCATAATCTTCAAGATGAATAACTTGCTCTTCTAACAATTTATTGATCTTTCACTACCCATCATGATCACCCTTTCCTGACTAATAACTACTTGACAGGTGCCCTTTATTGGTCTTTCACTGCCCTAGGTAACCTAATCTTTAAACAAATATTCAAATTAGACTCACTGTACTCTGAATCATCTTAAGAAACCATGTAATCTTAATACCAATACCAATGATATCTTACAAAATCCTAAACCAAAAATTATAAGCTATAAAAATAAACGATATTACCTGGTGAGTTGGAGAACCCCATTTTGCTGATAAACATCTCCATCAAACTTCAAGTCCTCATAACTCACCTCAAGAAACTGCTGATAGTTGAAGTGTATAGAGGCAGAACCAGGGATTATCAGCAACAGTAATAATTTGGTTATGAGCAAACCTGGAAGGACATGAGTTCTCTTTCTGAACTGAGACGCCTCCATAGCTAATAGGAGAGTTATGAGGTTGTGGAGGGAACAATTTGCTTTATATGAGGAGCCAATGAAGTTCTCTCTTGATGATTGAAACACACTGTTATATAGCAATAATAGGAATTCTTTCTATCATATCTTTTTATTCAATAAATTTGAAAAGTATTGATGAGAATGAGCCCAATCATTAACCCTTCTTTCAACTCTCTGCTCTTGATTTCTACACACGTGCTTAGTTTGGTCTCAGGTTTGACAAAGGGTGAAAGATGGGGAAATATCAATATTAATACTCTGTCGGCTGCAAAATGTAAGTATTTTACTTAATTATAGTTAATAATATAAGTCTTGTTTGATAATATCTAGAGCATTAATTGCTTTATTTTCCTTATTTTCCCTTTTCTATAATTAAATACTCCATATGGTTTCTATTATAAGAAAAAAACTGTTTCACAATAGTTTAAAAAATTAGTTACTGTTCTTAATTATGGTTTCAATAGAATTGCTTTTCCTCAGGTGCCCTATTAAAAATTATGGCAATTTATTGCAAACAATTGTAACTAATCATCTTTTAACTTGTGAATGAGGGGCACAATTTTTTTGACCTTCAATTGAAAATATACATTAATTGCCCTTAAAATTGGGTAATTTTTCCTTAGAAATTTTTTCATCTGATTTTTTCTAATAACTAAAACGAAGAAAATTTGATATTTTTCTTATAATTGAAATTGGATGGAGTACAATAAGTTGTTATGCTTGAATTTAATAAGTTAATAAAAGTAATTTTGAAAAATACTGTAAGTGTTTGACAGATTGAATTAATTAATTTCCAGGCAACACCCCCTTCCTTGGTTGATGTGCAATTAGGTGAACTTTACCTATATTTTAGACAGCAAGGAGTATTTAATATATCACATAAAAATATGTGAATATTTTTTTTTTAATTATTATACTAAGGTTGATTGGTGTGATATTTCACCACTACATTTCAAGAGATTGGGTATGTTTAGGATATCGGTGGTATAAGTGGGTTTTTTTTCATATGACTTTTGTAAAATTTTAGATTGGGTAAAAATCAGATTGTGTAATATGATTTATGTTTGGATTGACGTTGACATAAGTAGGTTTTTTATTTTCAATATGACTTTTGAAAATTTGATCAAGTGATTATATTGAAAAGCAAGTTCATATGAAAAATGACTTATTAAATAATTCATATCTTATTAAATGAAATATATATTATATGTACATTAATTTTAAGAAAAATATTAAAATTATATACTTGAAGAGGAATACTAAAATTGAAATAATGAAAAATATTTAATTGTATAAATATTAAATAATTTATAATTAATTTAATTTATTAATTATTCATATATCAAAAGAATAAATGTCATAGGTGAAAGGTGAATAATAACAATGTCGAAGTGTGGGCGGAAAAAAACAAAAAATGTCCAAGTTAAAGGAAAAAATAAAAAGAAAGGTGATGATGTATCGTTAGAAAATAGAGAGAAGGTGTTGGGTAAAAAAGTAAATAGGTGCAATCAAGTCTGTGAGCCCGCCTCTTCTTTTCTCCACAGTGACGTGTTACACTCCATAAGAGCTCCTGAGCCCAAAAACTAGCTTAAGCCTCCTTGTGAGATTGAACCCAGAAGCTCTAAATTTGTATAGCCAACCCAAACAAGAAGAAAATTTACCAAAAAAAAAAAAAACAAGAAGAAAATTATCCAATCAGAGAAGCATATTATTTATATTCACCGTCTGAATGAAAAAAAAAAATTATTCAAATATGATTGGATGTAATTTGAATTGGATAATTATATATTTTGGAGCTTCATGAATAGCCATATTAAAAAAATAAAAAATAAAAAATACCCAGATAATGGTAAATGAAAATGGATAATAATTGTGAGGAAGGAGTTGATTTGAGTGAATCACTATTGGGGTTTTTGTTGTTGTTTTGTGTGTGTGTGTGTGTTGTGGGGAATCAAAACCCATGTGTAAAATGTTGACTTTCTCCATGAAGACAAAGCCAAGCATTAATGGAGTTTGGTATCCCTGCACGTCTGGTCTCTGATCATATAATTAAATTTTAATTATGCCCCACCTCTAAACATACATTTTCAGCCACGTAATGACTTTGCTGAAGCTGACTATAATCCCACCCATTCCCTTGCCATTTATTTTTTTCCCCTTAAAAAGAGGCTAGAACCTTTTAAAAATGGTCATGTACAGTCATCACCATCATTCTCTTTTCATTATTTTTAATTAAAAAAAGAAAAAAGAAGAAGAAGAAGACAATTACTGTCAAGAAATCAAGATTAGCATAAGATTTCATGTTCTTGGTATGGCCTTGTATTTTTTGTAAGTAAAAACTAAAGGCAGAAAATTAGCACGGGTTGATCGGTTACAAAAAGTTTATTAGAGATAAATGAGACATGCATCACAAGGAGGGAGAAACGGGTTGCATATATATTGTAGGCCGTATAGAAGAAGAATGAGATTAGGAAATATATAAAGAACTATGTTAAATCGTAACTAAACTCATTATGGGATCTATAAGATGGCTTTAATGAATTTTTTTTTAATATATATTCAATTGATACGATAATATTATTTATTTATTTTGTTATTTTATAAAGTTTACGTGATTTAGAACCTAAGGATTCATTAAAGCAAAGTAATACCTCAAGGATTAAAAATTGCTTATAAAAATATTATTATAAATCGCCCACCAACAAAATACTCATATGAGTAATACGATTTAAACTCAAACCCTTATGGATTATGAACCGCCTCATTATTGACTGGACTAACATTTATTAACATAATAATATTTAGGGTTAAATACTATTTTTGTCATGGAAGTTTACTCTGAGGAGCACTGATCATCCAAAAGTTTTTTTGGTTTCATTTTTGCCTTGAAAGTTTAAAAACTTGGCAATCTTGCCCATCAGTTAATATTGATCGTTGAATTGTTGCTCTTCTTTATAAACTTCTAAAGACAAATTTGCTCCTTAAAAAAACTTACGGGGCAAATTTGTTCATAAAAAACACTTCCAGAGCATATTTACTCCGTTTTTAAACTTCAGGGGCAAAAATAAGACTAATAAAACTTAATAAAACTTTCAGGTGACCACGATCCTTTGGGTAAATTTCCATGGCAAAAATAGTATTTAACCTTAATATTTATTATAGGCAAATTAGTACTAAAGTGTGCTTATCGTTAATTATTACAGGGAAGTTATATAACTAAATGTCATAAATCGGAAATCTGACTTGAAATAGCCTTCCAAGAAAGAAAACTTACTAAAGAGAAACTTCCTTGGCTTTCTTCCTTCCTTTATCTGTGCCTGATAATTTGGATGATTGTGATGATCCAGTGTGTGACCTATTACTTGGTGAAGGTCTTTCTTGATTGGTTGCAGAAGAACTAGCGTAAGCAGAAGAAAAGTTTGAAAAACCAATATCAGAGAAAGTTGGAGGCGCATACATTGGCTTGGGCATGGTTGGTGGGAGATTAGGCAATGGAGCTTCAAAGTTAAGAACATTAAGTGCTTGTCTAATTGTAGGCCTCATAGTGGAATCTGGGTGAGCACACCAAAGCCCAAGAATCATTAACCTTTCAAGTTCTTGCTCATCAAATTCTCCATTATCATTAAGTCTTTTGTCAACTGCTTCAAGAAGTTCACCTCTGCCATAAAGTTCCCATACCCATTGCACCATCAAGACTTGCTCATCACTAGCATTAGGGTCAATTGGTTTTCTCCCACAAGCTATTTCTAAAGCAACAATTCCAAAACTGTACATGTCAGATTCTCTTGTTGCCTTGCCCATTGCCATGTATTCAGGAGCCATGTATCCTTTTGTTCCTGCTGCAATTGTTGTTGTTAACCCTTCCCCGTGTTTTACGAGCCTTGCTAACCCAAAATCTCCGAGCTTAGTGTTGAAATTTGAATCCAACATGATATTGCTTGATTTTATGTCCCTGTGGACTACGCATTGCTCCCACTCTTCGTGCAAGTAGAGTATCGCCGAGGCTAGTCCTTGAGCAATACTATATCTTGTTGGCCATGTCAAGATGTTTTTGCTTTCAAACAGATGATAATCTAAGCTTCCGTTTGGCATGAACTCGTAGATGAGTAGAAGATCATTTTTCTCGTGACACCAACCCATGAGTTGCACCAAATTCTTGTGCCTTAGCTGACTGATGATCTTTACTTCAGAGGCATACTCCCTAACTCCCTGTTTGGATTCTTGGGATATCTTTTTAATTGCAACATAAGAATTCAAGTCTCTCATAAATCCTTTGTAGACTCCACCAAAACCTCCTTCTCCAAGCTTGTGGTCCTCTAAAAAGTTGTTTGTGGCTCTGACAAGTTCATTATAGGAAAATCTCTTTGGTCCAACACTTTCAAAATCTCTATCCAAGGAAACATCCAGGCGACCTTCACTTTCTGCCTTACAATTGAACTTCCATATCAGAAACCAAGCTATGCATAACCCCACAACCACTGCAACAGATCCCATGCTCAATCCAATGATCAGACCCTTGTTGCTTTTACCCTGCTTGTTCACTACTATTCCCAATGTTGCAGCACTTGAATTGAAGGACCATGAGCATAGTGTATGTAACTCAAATTGTAAGCCTGTAGATGAAGAGAAACCAAACTGAACTTGTTCTGGTAGGTACTCTCTCAAGTCAATTGGTTTGGAATAGTTTTGTTGAATGGAGACATTATCCTTAAATCCAGTAAATCTGACAGTTAATTGTTGTGAGCTAGAGTTGTAGGTAATATCAGCATCATACTTTCTACCATCATTCATAGTGTACCATTGTGTTATGTAAGGAGACCACATTTCTTTGTCATTGATTCCCACATGATCATAAGGTGGATCGCCTAGATCCTTGTTGGGAAAGGTGTCAAACTCCACTGCTACGAAAGGGTGTTCGTTGAGGTAATTTGAATCCTTCATCTCTCTACGACCCACAAGACCAATGCCAGAGCCATCTGGAGGTACTGGAAGTGGAAAATTAGGATGTGCCAAGAAGAATGTGATACCATCTCCAATCCCATTAGTTTTATTTAGATCATTGATGATGAATGTGAAACGAGTAGTGAAGTTTGCAAGTGTTCTTGTCTCTTTGTCCCAAAGCTGCAACAAGTTCTTGTATGTTAGTCTCCCTGCACTGTCGTTCTTGTATCTGAGTCAGGAATAAAATGTTTTAGATTCATATACAACAAATTTTTACACAGTCGTTTTATATTATATATATATATTCAACTAAGCGTATCTGGGAAGGACACCAAAAAGCTTGATTTGACTAAAAGTGCTTACGTGCGTTGGATCCTAATCGTCACTTTCTTTGCATGCATCATCCTTTAGTACGGGAGAAATGCAAGGAACAGCAAAATGTAGGAATTCCAAAATGGTCCTACAAAATGACTGAATTTCTAGGAAGTCCTTGATGACTATTATAGAATTAAGGTTTTAAATGAAATGACCTAATTGCTTTCATGTCAGAAACATTTAGTCAGCAGATCAACTTCAATATGTCCCAAAAAGCTGAATTTCAAGAGAGTAGTTGTCATTTCTTAATTGTAGCCATTGCTAAAGTTGTCACTTTCTTAAGTGAAGTAAATGCATAGATATGCCAATACTTCAAATTCCAGAAGCTGAATTTCGAGAGAGTACTTTTAATTGTCACTGCTTAAGTTAACATTTCATATAACTAAGATTGTAAATTGATAAAGTGAAGTGGTCATTTATCAGCTAATGCTTAAAATACTAGAACCTGAATTTCGATGGAGTAGCCGATTGTCATTGCTTAAGAAATTGTCATTTCATATAATTAAAGTTAATCGCTAAAGTGAAGTTTCTTTATCTCTAGAAGTTGAAGTTCAAGAGATCTTATCAGTGCTTTAGTTGTTGCCTTTTCATATAACTAAAGATGTTGATCACTAAAGTGAACTAATCATTTCTGTTATAAAACTGAAGGAATTCTAGAGAGAAGTCAGAGGAAATTCTAGAGAGATGAAATCCATTCAAGTGTAATGAATAGTTACAGGAGACCTCTATTTATAGAAGGATGCAAATAGTAGATTACTATGCGTATATACCATGTCATCCTGTATTTGGAGATTATGGGTCAATGGACATCCACATAATAAGAATATTCATAACACTCCCCCTTGGATGTCCATTTATGAATGTGCCTCGTTAAAAACTTTAACTAGGAAAAACCCAGTGGGATAAAAACCTAGCCAAAGAAAAGAGTACAACATCCATTAATACACTATCCAGTGCTGCCTCATTAAAACCTTTCTAGGAAAAACCCAGTGGGATAAAACCCAGATAAGGGAAAAAGAGTACAGCGTGTATCGTCTCCCCCTCTTGATTACATCAGTGTTACTCCCCCTGATGACTGCATTGCTTCAATGTCTTTCTGAGCATATTATTCTTTCTGTCATCAAATATTCTGTTAGAAACGCCCAATTTGATTGTTCATTATATACCTGCAAGATCTAAATCTGTCAAGTAAAGTCATAATAATCTTTTCATAAATATATATGTGCATATAGAAATTCAATAAATGTTTATTCAGATAATGATGCTATATGCACTATCATCTTTTGGGACATATGTGTTTCTGGCGCCTTATGTGCTTCTAGCACATACAAATATATTGTGGCTTATGATCCTCATTATCATTCATTGCAGCATATGCTATCATAGATATTATTAACGTCGACTTCATTTTCAGTCCCATCGGATTTCATTCATAATTTATTGAGATCTCATTATATTCACATATATTAGGTACCTAGGTCTCTCTTGGACCACAATACACTTTTCTTGTAATATCTCTTCTGGAGATAACATCTCATCAAAAGATAACTCTTCTGGAGCTTTACTTAATTATCCTCGACTTGATCATCTATATTTTATAGCTCCTTTTCTCTTTCGAGGATTTTTATCTTTATAACCGATGGACCAGCAACGCTTCAGGCGTGCTTTATAACAATTCATATAGGAGCATTTGCAGTTGGGACATATGACTTTGTCACTTTAGGTCAATAAATGTTTTTAGCATTTGATTAGCTAAAATCTGCAAATGAATTATCTTTTAAACTTTTATTGCACATTTCTTTGTATGAGGACCAATATGAGCCAATGATAATTCATTTCATTTTATCTTTACCCAATCTGTTTATTTTTCTCCCCCTCATCAAATCATCAATTTTCTTTGTATATCCATCTATGTGCATTGTAATAGATTAATAATCATTGCACATTTAAAACATTTTAAGATGGAATTATTCTGGCTCCTGACCAAAAGCCAAATTTTACGGGGAGAATTTTGTTGGATTATAAGCTGCAAATATACACGTATGAACAATGTTCTCATAATAATTGATCTATCCATTCATAGATACTTTAATACATGATTTATGGATCATTCAATCTGGAAATTGCGCGCATAATATATTGCAAACATCTGGTTGCAATCATCACTGCAAACTTTGCAGATCAATAATTTCATATATACTCTTTCAATTTAATATATTTCCAGAGATCCATTTCCAATAATATTTTCATAATCATATCTATTTGAGAACAAGCAGCACATAATATGACTCGGATGATCAAACAAGTCATGCCAACATTCCATATAATTTATCATCAAATCCAATATCAATCTTGGGGGAATCAACACACAAACATTCACAGAAAATTAACACAAAAACACTCACACTTGATATATATCAATCTCCCCCTCAAGTATGAGTCTGTAGAAATTAATTCATGTAATTTCATACAATATTCCATATATGATATCTATTTCTACAGATATCATTAAAATTCCACAAATGCATTATCAATGCATTATTCTGTTACTTCTGGTAACAAAATTTCAATTTTCCAGAAACAACAATCAAATAAATACAAAATCATTGAAATTATCAAAATACTGTGGAATCACAGATGCATTACTGTGGAATCACAGGCGCAACATGTATCACTGTGGAATTGTCGTATGCATATATAGTCAAAAAGTGTCTAAGCTCGTGCTTGACAGGGTGCAGATCTGTAAAGATTCAACAGGACTGCGCATATCTGCAGAGATTCAATAGGATTTAATTCGGCTATAAATAGAAGAAGGCAAACGAACATGCCTCACAAACATTCAAGCATCTGATAACATTCACTACCATATACTAACTTATCATTTTTCTTCTAATCGCGTATATTATTGCAATGGCAGGTCCAAGTAATTTTATCTCAGTTTCTGATACATCTGACACAGCATTACTTGATGCTTTGTTGTATGATGATCAGACAAACCTGTCATTTACCTCTTTATTATCTCCTAATCCTTTTGAGATGTTTATTCCTCCTTCTACTATTCCTCCTTCTACTTCAAATATACCTACTTCTCCCCCAAGAACAAATGTTCTTCCTCAATTTAGAAGGAATGAAGGTACAACTGAAGCAGGTTCATCAAGGAGGCCTGTTAAAAGGTGTAGAACTATGGCTGAACTAATGGAGTCTACCAGTCAAATTCAACCAATAGTCACAACAATCAATGAGCCAGCATTCATAAGCCAGCAAACAACCACCAGCCAGCCATCAACCACGATCCAGCTAGCAACAATCAGCCAACCGACAACCATTAGCCAGCCAATAACAATTAGCCAACCAACAACCACTAGCCAGCCATCAACTACAAGTCAATTAACAACAACTAGCTTATTGGAATGTAGTTGTTGTCATGTTTTACGAGAGATCATACATACCAACGAACTCCAGTACCATAAACTTGAAGTTCACGGAAGAAGAACAGGTATGATTACCCATGCTGTTTTATTTGAAAAAGTACAGGATAAATCTTATAATACTGACAGGCTTCCAATGTTTGATTTCACAAAGAAAAATTTTGAAGAAATCAAACAATTTCTGACACAGTATTGTATAGATTTACAAGCATCAGGATATATCTTGATGCGTGATCCTGTATTAGCCTATCATGAGGTTCTCTGTGTTGGTTCAGAATGGGCTATAAATCCAAATGACCTCCATGGAAGTTCATTTCAAACCAATATTGAACACTCATTAGGCAAAGGAAAACAACCTGCAGTAAGTATACCCTATGATACTTCATCCCTTAACCAGGGTGAATTATATAGGTTATCTATGGAGCAAAGAGAAAGAATAAAGAAAACAACGCTCCATGATTTAAGAAATTATTTTCACTTAACCCTTGATGAAGCGAGTAAACAATTAAATATGTCTACTCACACCATACAAAAAATCTATCAAAAAGGAGGGTTAACTGAGTGGCCACACAAGAAGCTCAAGAAACTTATGACGCAAATCTCGATATTACGAAGAGCTTTGCCTCATCTAGATCCCATTTCAAGAAAAGCAAAAGAAGAAGACATTAAATATCTTCAGAATGAGATGATTAAGGTTTGTAATGATGTTGAGCCACTCGCTATTAAACTTTGTTGAAATAATATTTCCTTTTGTTTAATTATTTTGTTTATGAATATTCCTCTCCCGTATTCACAAAAATTGTTATAATCATAGAAATCACAAAACAACCATAATAATATATTTGCTTCATTCACTTCTGGGAATGAAGTTGGATAAAAATTCATGATCCATAACTCACTTATTTGTTTGATCATGGCAAGAAATTAATCCATAATATTTCTTGACTTTACCACAATATTTCTACTACAATAGCAAATTGAATATATTTATTTATAATATCAATCATGATCATACAATCCCTTGCCTCATAATTTAAGGGAATATTTAATGCCAAATATATAATTTTGAGACCTTTATACAACTGATGGCATACAAAATTTATGGATCAAATATTGTTTCATAATTTGTCACTTGTTATCAGGCTAACTTGCCTCTTGGCTTCAGGCTATCTTGCCTCTGAAATTAAGGCTATCTTGCCTCTTGGTCTCAAGCCAATTTATGCCTCATCTCTCTATGGCATTTTGATCTCATAATATATATGGCCTTTTAACAGTTTATCTTCAGGATAAATAAAATATAAACATAATAAAATAAATAGATGGAACCCACTAATATGTATATATTAGTGTCGTTGCCATAAATAATAAAAGGGAAGGGGGATTTATATAAAGCAGTAAATAAATAAATAAAAATAAAATAAATGACTGGAAATAAACGTGCTAAATAAATAAAAAGAAGATGAAATAGGAATGGGAGTAAACTCACAGCGAGACCTATCTCATTCAAAGGTAAGAAAGAAGATGCATATGCAAATGTAAATATATAAAGCAATTAATAAATAAATAAAATAAAATAAATGACTGGAAATAAACATGCTAAATAAATAAAAAGAAGATGAGATAGGAATGGTAGTAAACTCACAGCGAGACCTATCTCATCCAAAGATAAGAAAGAGGATGCATATGCAAATGTAAATATATATATAATATATAGAAGGCAGTAAATAAAATTTAAATAAATGGAGTCCACTATATCAGTGTTACCACCATGAAAAATAAAGCAGTAAATAATAAAATAAATGGTGCCCACTATACTAGTGTTGCTACCATGAAAAAGTAAATAAAGCAGTAAAGAATTAAAATAAAATAAATGGGGCCCACAAAGTGTCACCACCATAAAAGATAAATAAATGCTGAATAAAATAAATAAATTGAGCCCACTAATAGATATTAGTGTGCCTCCATGAAGAATAAATAAATGCATAATAAAATAAATAAATGGAGCTCACTATTAAAAAGTGTTGCCGCCATAAAAGATAAATAAAAGTAAATAACATAAAAGTAAATGTTAGTTACAATAAAAATAAATGCACAAAAGTAAATGTTAGTGACAATAATAAAATCTCAAATTAAAACAATTAAAAGAGAAAATTAAATCTAGACTTTCAGGAGTCAAATTAACAATAATAATAAAATTATATATAATTAATCTAGACTTCCAATCTGGAGTCAAATAAATAACAAATAAATAAATAATAAATAATAATAAAATCTCAGTTTTTTTTTTAGAGAAACTGTCGGCAGAAACAGTTTTTTTTTTTTTTTTTTTTTTAGAAACTGTCGGCAGAAACAGTTTTTTTTTTTTTTTTTTTTTTAGAGAAACTGTCGGCAGAAACAGTTTTTTTTTTTTTTTTTTTTTTTGTAAAATCTGTCAGCACAAACAATGATTTTTTTTTTTTTAATAATATATAAGATGACAAAAGAGAGAATTCACGTGAAGGGGGTGCAAATTTTTAGTGAGACATGTAGGGTCCATAGGTTTGAATCTGAAGGGAAAAGTAGGAGCTTGTAAAAGAATGGAGAAAATAATCATGCAGACACCGAACTAACAAACAAATAGAGAAAAGTGGCTAATAATTAATTGTACATAAATAAAGAAAGAGGAAGCCATCACCGGATTGAGGATATCTCCAGCGACAGAAGGCGGTCAGGTATGAAAAGCAGAGAGAAGTAAAGTTGGGTGCTCGTGGTGGTCTTACTCCTTCGTTTATGATGCCTCTGAGAAGTAAGGGAGACACACCTAGATCTAATGTTGAGCAGAGATGGGGGAGAGGGAAAAATAGATCTGAAACTGAAACTGAGAAGGAAGGGCGAAAATGATGCTGAAAAGTTGGAAGGGATGAGTTTGGTGAAAGAACGCATAGAGATCTGCAGAATGAAGAAAAGAAGAAGGTAGAAGCTATCAGCCAAAGGAGAAGCCATCGTGCTGATAACGTGTTATAAAACTGAAGGAATTCTAGAGAGAAGTCAGAGGAAATTCTAGAGAGATGAAATCCATTCAAGTGTAATGAATAGTTACAGGAGACCTCTATTTATAGAAGGATGCAAATAGTAGATTACTATGCGTATATACCATGTCATCCTGTATTTGGAGATTATGGGTCAATGGACATCCACATAATAAGAATATTCATAACAATTTCATATATATTAAATATTGGTAGTTATTTTATTAATATTTTGCACCATATTAATAAGAAGTGTTTGTGGCCTTAAGGTTATATAACTGTTTTTGGGAACAAAAGGTAGTGGGATCAAATCAACCCTTGCCCTAAATTTCTCCAAAGAAGTTTGTTTTTATGGAGAGCAGTTAAGTAATTTTACAAAAAATTAATTCTAGAATGTCCCCAAGAACTTCATGAGAATATAATTAAGTCATTTTGAGGGATGATGGTGAAACTCCCATACTTTGGTGCTCTTTTATCTCTTTCTACCTTCATTGACTTGTTTGTGGCTTATATTAATTGAAATAAAGTGAGCTAAGACTCCCTCTGATTTAAACTCTATTTTATTTTCCCCTTAATCAACCATCTACTATTTAATACTACCAACTATTCCAAATATAATTTTTTTCAAGTACCACTTCTAGTCTTTAATATAAGACACAATTAACTTTTTTGGAAAGGTTTAAGAAGTTAGATAAATTACTTTAAAATATTTATATTTATCTTTTTATATCAAACTAATTTATCTGACTTATAAACTACTATATAATCAAATGATATATGACATATGCTATAATTAACTAATTTATTTTGCTTCATCAATATCTTAAAAAAAAAATTTAATTGGGTTTTATATTAAAGATTAGAGGAAGTATCAAATAAGGGTAGCTCTCTCTAAGTAATTTATTTGTGTTTCACTTGATCCAATTACTATTCATTCACTCCCTTTTGTGTTAATAATATAAAATTCACTTTTTAGTTTAGTTTGATAAATTATAAAGTGAATTGTAATACTCGAAATTTTTTTTATCTTAAAATAAATAGTATACCTTAAATATTCTATGTGCACAAATAAATACCTATTGAAAATAGGTGAATTTGTGGTCTCAAAACTAGGGAAATAATTACCTTATTTCTTAAAGGTAATTTCTCATGAAATTAGGAGAAATAAAGAGCTAAAAATTCCTAAATGAATTTGTGGGTTATGAGATATCCTGAGAATATTATGATAAAATCCTAAGAGGCAACTAAATATTTATTAAAAATTGGAAAGTATGTTGTCTCTAATTTAGGTAATTTATTAAATTATTACCTTGGAAAAAATTACAGGAGAAAAATCTAAAAGTATTGGGGGACCATATTGGACCCCATGATTTTTAATATTATGCATGGTACATAAATTTCCAATGTCAGTAAAATAGTTGTGAGATAATAATTATTACTAATTAAGAAAATTGTCAAAAATTAGTAAATGATTAATTAGATAATTAATGGCTAATTGTTTAGACATAAGATAAAGAGAAAAAGGTGAAAATTACTTAAAATAAATAAATAAATATATATATATATATATATATATATATATATATATATATATATATATATATAAATAAAAACAAAAATTAGAAGAAAAATAAAGAAAAATGAAATGAAAATTAAGAAATTAATATCTAGATATTTGCATTAAAATAACATTATAAGTTAAGACATGTGATAATTAAGTATTATTATAATAATAAAGAAAGGTGAACAGGATAAATGAGAACGGATAGAAAATAATTCCGTTGCGAGAATCTGGGGATGGGTTAAGCAAAACCAGAATATATTATTGGTCAATGGATTTTTATCCAAAAGTTGGTATCGGCCGAAGTTATTTTTGTAATCGAACACGAATACCGAGGATTTTCGGCAGATAACGGAATGTCCTTAATGAGAGAATAAGGTTAGGAAAACCCAGTATTCTTGAAGAGGAAGCAAAGACCTTCAGGGTACTGCTTCCGGAATTTTAAGATTTTACGAAATTTCGCGATCAGGATACCGAATCAGGAATTTTACCTGATAAAGCAAGATGACATAAGGCTTGATGATGCAGCAGGGATGACATCATCCTTGAGAGGTGTAAGGCCAAGATCTTGCCACCTCCAAGAAGTGCGATCCGACGGTCCAGAATTCATCTAACAAAGCATGAATAGTAACTTGGATTTTTCTATAAATAGGCCATCATTCCTCTTCATTCTTCACCAATTCACTTACAATCTTAGAGAGAAGTTAGAGAGAGAAGCTCTGGAAGATGAGTAAGAAGTTCATAGCAAAACTCTGAGTAAGTTCTTCGGTCCCTAGTCTTTAGTTTTAGTGTCTCTTTCGGTAGTTGTAGTAGAACTGCTAGATTGATCTTTAATCTTCCAAGTATGTTTAGAAATCATGTTCTAGGGGTAATTAAGGTATTAATTTCGAAAACCATCATAGAGTTAGAGATATGTGGAAATTCTGGAAGATTAGGGTCAAGATAGCGAAGTACTGGCGAAATTCCGCCGATTAGGGGATCAGGGGCAAAATGGTAATTTGTATCTAAAATGCCTGTTATGATATCAAATATTGATAAATGTGATATTATCATTATAGGATATCAGTAATCTTGTTCCGCTGTCATTTCGCTGTCGTTCCGCTGTTTTCCGTCAAAAGTACAGTATATCGTCAACATATTAAACGCTCGTCAATGAAGGTACGTTCGCGTATTGTAACACTAACTCTAATACTTATTGTATGCTTATATGTGATAGACAACTATACAAGTGAATTGTATAGATAACTTTACATGTGATGTGTATTGTTAACATGGATAACTATACATGTGAATTGTATAGATAACTATACATGCGATGTGTATTGTTAGCATAGATAACCTTACATGTGATGTGTACGGTGGATATATTAATCTTGCATCTGCTATATACTTATGTGTTGATTAATGCTGTGATGTCATACATATATTGTTTACATAAGTATGAGGTTAACCGTTACCTGAGGTTTGATGCATGGACCTCAGCTCTTAATATAGCTTCAGGATCAGGAGGACTAAGCACCAAATATAAGGGCAAGCAGCATGCCTAGAGTCCCAGCCGAAGAATTTCTTTTTGGACTTGTATTCCCATATCAGTAAATATTCAGACCTTTGTACTGTTGTATAAGCAACTAGGTACCTCAACAGGATGTTTATCAGAAACTCTCTCTTTTAAATTGCTCTGATGCTCTACTCTAATGAAAGTACCTCATTCCGCTTTTGAAAAATGAGATGTTACATGAATCTTATAGTAAAGACTAGATGGAGTATTTTTCTTATTCCTTGATAGTTAGAAAGAAAACTACGTTGTTAATATACAAGATTCACTTTACTATTGTTTCCATCGAAATATATGAAGGGAAATGTATCATTAAAGATCTTGGAAGACCAATAATTACATTTGACTACCTCAAATTAGTGAAATATTGGTCCTTGGCTAAGCATTTTAGCCAAAAAAAAAAAAAAGTTACCTGTAGATAGAAACGTCTTTTGTATGCCTCTGCCTATTGACCAGCCGGTGACTAAAGACTTAACTACAGGTGACTATTTGGAAAAATAGGTTAAAAGTCATTAATGTTATGAATATACTTATTATGTGGATGTCCATTGACTCCCGGTTTCCAAATATTAAAAGATGATATGGGACCCACGCATAGTGATTTACCATTTGCATAGTACCACGCATAGTAGTTTACTATTTGGTGGGACCCGCACACAATTATACAATCACTCACGGGAAGGAAATCCGTGAGTGAATAGTTTAGGTTTTTGGGGAAAACTACACCAAATGACCCAGAGGTAGAAATTACACTAAAGTCCCATTTTTCTTCTATAAATAGAGGTTTTCTGTAACTGTTCATTGATTGAATGAAATGAGAATCTATCTCTCTACTTTATCTCTCTAGAACCTCTGCTCTTCTTCTTATTATTTTTATCAGTTTTATAACACGTTATCAGCACGAAGACTCTACCAAGGTAAGATTTTCTCACCATCTATTTCATATTTCCATCTTATTTATCTGGGATGATCTTAACCATTATATGGAATTAAATATCTATTCTTACCGATTATTTTAACATCGGGTTCCATGGTTAAAATTTGAGATTATTTACTATTTTACTACGGTAAATAGTAATTTACTATTCACAGTAAATTTACCCCTTTTTCAGTAATTTTTACATTTTATTCATTTGACTCCTACATGGAAGTCTAGATTAATCTTTCTGTAATTTTACCTTATTCACTATTTACAGTAAATAGTAATATGGTAAATAGTAATTTACTATTCACAGTAAATTTACCTCTTTTCAGTAAATTTTACATTTTATTCATTTGACTCCTACATGGAAATCTAGATTAATCTTTCTGTAATTTTACTTTATTCACTATTTATAGTGAATAGTAATTTTACTATTCACGGTAAATTTATATTTTATTATTTACAGTAATTTATTTATGTTTATATATTTTTCCCACTTCCTATTCATTTATTTCATGGTGGCGTCATTAAGCTCCATTTGTAATTCTTTACTTACTGCTTTATTTATTTATCTCATGGTGGCTATACTAAGCTCCATACTGACTTTACTAATATTTAGTTTTATGTCACTAACATTTATTTTATTGTTACTAACATTTATTTATCTTTTATGATAGCACATTAGTATATTTACTATTGGGTTCTATTTATTTATTTTAACATTTATTTATTTTTTATGGCGGCAACATTATTTATTAGTGGGCTCCATTTATTTATTCTTCATGGAGGCACACTAGTATCTATTAATGGGCTCTATTTATTTATTTTATTTAGAGTTTATTTATCTTTTATGGTGGTGACATTTTGTGGGCCCCATTTATTTTATTTTAATTCTTTACTGCTTTATTTATCTTTCATGGTAGCAACACTAGTATAGTGGGCACCATTTATTATTTACTGCTTTATTTTTCATGGTGGTAACACTTGTATAGTGGACTCCATTTATTTATTATTTATTTACTGCTTTAAATCCCCTTCCCTTTTTATTTTACCGTTTTCTATATATTATATATATATATTTACATTTGCATATGCATCTTCTTTCTTATCTTTGGATGAGATAGGTCTCGCTGTGAGTTTACTACCATTCCTATCTCATCTTCTTTTTATTTATCTAGCATGTTTATTTCCAGTCATTTATTTTATTTATTTATTTATTTATTGCTATATATATATATCCCTCTCCCTTCTTATTATTTATGGCAACGACACTAATATATACATATTAGTGGGTTCCATCTATTTATTTTATTATGTTTATATTTTATTTATCCTGAAGATAAACTGTTAAAAGGCCATATATATTATGAGATCAAAATGCCATAGAGAGATGAGGCATAAATTGGCTTGAGACCAAGAGGCAAGATAGCCTTAATTTCAGAGGCAAGATAGCCTGAAGCCAAGAGGCAAGTTAGCCTGATAACAAGTGACAAATTATGAAACAATATTTGATCCATAAATTTTGTATGTCATCAGTTGTATAAAGGTCTCAAAATTGTATATTTGGCATTAAATATTCCCTTAAATTATGAGACAAGGGATTGTATGATCATGATTGATATTATAAATAAATATATTCAATTTGCTATTGCAGTAGCAATATTGTGGTAAAGTCAAGAAATATTGTGGATTAATTTCTTGTCATGATCAAACAAATCTGTGAATTATGGATCATGAATTTTATCTAACTTCATTCCCAGAAGTGAATGAAGCAATAAATAAATTGTGATTATGGTTGTTTTACTATTATTTTGTGTTTAGATAATTATAACAATTTTTGTGAATACAAGAGAAAGAATATTTATAAATAAAACAATTAAACAAAAGGCAATATTATTTCAACAAAGTTTAATAGCGAGTGGCTCAACTCCATTACAAACCTTAATCATCTCATTTTGAAGATATTTGATGTCTTCTTCTTTTGCTTCTCTTGAGATGGGATCCAGATGAGGTAAAGCTCTTCGTAATATCGAGATTTGCATCATAAGTTTCTTAAGCTTTTTGTGTGGCCACTCAGTTAACCCTCCTTTTTGATAGATCTTTTGTATGGTGTGAGTAGATATATTTAATTGTTTACTCGCATCATCTAGGGTTAAGTGAAAATAATCACTTAAATCATGGTGCGTTGTTTTCTTTATTCTTTCCCGTTGCTCCATTGTTAATCTATATAATTCACCCTGATTAAGGGATGATATATCATATGGAATATTTACCGCGGGCTGTTTTCCTTTATCTAATGGATTTTCAATGTTGGTTTGAAATGAACTCCGCGGTAGTTCATTTGGATTTTTAGCCCATTCCGAACCAACACAAAGGACCTCGTGATAGTCCAATACAGGATCACGCATCAAGTTATATCCTGATGCTTGTAAATCTATACAATACTGTGTTAGAAAATGTTTGATTTCTCCAAAATTTTTATTTGTAAAATCAAACATTGGAAGCCTGTCAGTATTATAAGATTTATCCTGTACATTTTCAAATAAAACAGCATGGGAAATCATACCTATCTTCCTCCCGTGAACTTCAAGTTTATGATATTGAAGTCCGTTGGTATGAATAATTTCCCGTAAAACATGACAGCAACTACATTCCAATAAGCTAGTAGTTGCTAATTGGCTTGTAGCTGTTGGCTGGCTGATTGTTGCTGGCTGGCTAGTGGTTGTTTGTTGGCTGATTGTTACTGTCGGGATGGTTGTTGCTAGCAGGCTAATGATTGTTTGCTGACTAGTGAATGCTGGTTGATTAACTGCTGACACTATTGGCTGAACTGGATTGGTAGACTCCATTAGTTCTGCCATAGTTCTACACCTTTTAACAGGCCTTCTTGATGAACCTACTTCAGTTGTACCTTCAATCCTTGTAGATTGAGGAAGAACACTTGTTCTTGGGGGAGAAGTAGGTACATTTGAAGCAGAAGGAGGAATAGTAGAAGGAGGAATAAACATTTCAAAAGGATTAGGAGATAACAAAGAAGTAAATGACATGTTGGGCTGATCATCATACAACAAAGCATCAAGTAATGTTGTTTCGGATGTATCAGAAACTGGGATAAAACTGCTTGGTCCTGCCATGGCAATAGAATTTAGAGAAATATGTGAGTATCTGGTAATTGATATTATCAGATGCTTGTGTGTTTATGAGACATGTTCATTTTGCCTTCTTCTATTTATAGAAGAATTAAATCCTATTGAATCTCTGCAAATTTGCGTGGTCTTGTTAAATCTTTGCAGATCTGCTCCCTATAAAGCACGAGCCTGGAATCTTTTTGACTTTATATGCATACGACAATCTGAGTTGTTGCGCCTGCGATTCCACAGTGATGCGCCTGTGATTACACAGTATTGCGCTCATGAATCTGCAATTATACGCCTGATGATTTTGTATTTAATATATATTTGTTTGTTGATTCTGGAAAATGGAAATTTTGTTACCAGAAGTAACAAAATTATGCATTGATAATGCATTTAGAAATCTGTGAAATTTTAATGAAATAGATATCATATATGCTATTATCATGGAATATTGTATGGAAATTCCATGAATTAATTTTTAAGGTCTCACACTTGAGGGGGAGAATGATATATATCAAGTGTGAATATTTATATGATAATTCTTTGTGAATGTTTCTATGTTGATTCCCCCAAAATGAATATTAGATTTGATGATAACTCATATGGAAAGTTGGCATGACTTGTTTGATCATCCGAGTCATATATTATATGCTGCTTGTTCTCAGATAGAAATAATTATTGGAAATGGATCTCTGGAAATATATCAAATTGAAAGTTTACATATGAGATTATAAATCTGTAAAGTTTGTAGTGATGTTTGCAACCAGAAGTTTGCAATATATTATGCGCGCAATTTCCAGATTGAATGATCCAGAAATCATGTATTAAAGTATCCATGAATGGATAGATCAATGATTATGAGAACAAAATTTATATGTTGTGTATATTTGCAGTAATTATATAAGCCAACAGAATTCTCCCCGTATAATTGGCTTTTGATCAGGAGCCAGATTAATTCCATCTTGAAATGTTTTAAATGTGTAATGATTATTAATCTATTACAATGCACATAGATGGATATACAAAGAAAATTGATGATTTGATGAGGGGGAGAAAAATAAGCAGATTGGGTAAAGATAAAGTGAAATGAATTATCATTGGCTCTTATTGATCCTCGTACAAAGAAATGTGCACTAAAAATTCAAAATGATAATTCAGTTGCTAAGTTTAGTTAATCGAATGCCAGAAGCATTTACTGACCTAAAGAAAGTGACAAAGTCACATGTGCCAATTGCAAATGCTCCTATATGAATTGTTATAAAGCACACCAGAAGTGTTGCAAGTCCATTGATTTTAAAGATAAAAATCCTCAAAAGAGAAAAGGAGCTATAAGAATATAGATGATCATGTTGAGGATAATTAAGAAAAGCTCTAGAAGAGTCATCTCCTGAAGAGATGTTATCTCCAGAAGAGATATTACAAGTAAAGTGTATTGTGGTCCAAGAAGAGACCTAGGTATTTACATTATGAGATCTCAATAAATTATGAATGAAATCCAATGGGATTGAAAATGAAGTCGACGTTAATAATATCTATGATAGCATATGCTACAATGAATGATAATGAGGATCATGAGCCACAATATATTTGTATGTGCTAGAAGCACATAAGGCGCCAAAAATACGTATGTCCCAAAAGGACTCAAGATGATAGTGCATATAGCATCATTATCTGAATAAACATTTATTGAATTTCTATATGCACATATATATTTATGAAAAGATTATTATGACTTTACTTGACAGATTTAGATCTTGCAGGTATATAATGAACAATCAGATTGGGTGTTTCTAACAGAATATTTGATGACAGAAAGTATAATATGCTCAGAAAGACATTGAAGCAATATAGTCATCAGGAGGAGCAACACTGATGTAATCAAGAGGGGGAGACGATACACGCTGTACTCTTTTTCCCTTATCTGGGTTTTATCCCACTGGGTTTTTCCTAGAAAGGTTTTTAATGAGGCAGCACTAGAAAGTGTATCAATGGATGATGTACTCTTTTCTTTGGCTAGGTTTTTATCCCACTGGGTTTTTCCTAGTTAAAGTTTTTAACGAGGCACATTCATAAATGGACATCCAAGGGGGAGTGTTATGAATATACTTATTATGTGGATGTCCATTGACTCCCGGTTTCCAAATATTAAAAGATGATATGGGACCCACGCATAGTGATTTACCATTTGCATAGTACCACGCATAGTAGTTTACTATTTGGTGGGACTCGCATACAATTATACAATCACTCACGGGAAGGAAATCCGTGAGTGAATAGTTTAGGTTTTTGGGGAAAACTACACCAAATGACCCAGAGGTAGAAATTACACTAAAGTCCCATTTTTCTTCTATAAATAGAGGTTTTCTGTAACTGTTCATTGATTGAATGAAATGAGAATCTATCTCTCTACTTTATCTCTCTAGAACCTCTGCTCTTCTTCTTATTATTTTTATCAGTTTTATAACAATTAACCTATTTTTAAATAATCTAGTTAGAGTAGAATAGATGAATTTTGAACTCAAGTGGGTGTTTAGTAGTATGGTTGTGTAAATTGTACGCACACTTTATATTTGTTCCCCCCCCCCCCCCCCCAAAAAAAAAAAACACACACACACACACAAATGGTCTTAATTTAATTTATCTACAATAACTTAGTCCATGACTGAAATAAGAGAATTTCTATGTGAAAATAAAGTTGATGCCTTTTATAGTAGTGATTCTGTGCAAATTTCAAGCCAACCTTACAACGTTTTCAGCAGTTTAATTTTTAATTATCGACAACAATTTCATCACCACATCATTATACCTTTTCAGAGGTTTTGTTTATTCAACCACCAGCAACAATTTGTACACTCCAAGTTTAAAATAGATGCATTTCCAAGTGATGCTTATACTTTCCGAATGAGGAATTGCACAAATTCCACATCCTAACTTGTAAATGAAATTTGCAGAATAGAGTGACTTATAAATAAAGAACTGAGGGTGAATATCATAAGACAAAGGTAAAAATATATTTTTGAGGATTCCAGGGCAAGCAACTATAATATACTCTATTTTTTTTCACAAGAACATGTTATATATACACATGCACTAGCACAAAATAAAGGGTTAAGGACAATTATGTGTTGAAAGTTTTTACCGAGGAATAATTTTGTCCTGAAAGTGTAAAAAATAAAGTAATATTGCTTGACCATTATCCTAGTTAATTATAAGCATTAGTTAACTAAATATGCTGAATTGACAGTCGACATATCATTTATATCATTTTATTTAAGATGTAAATTTGTACATGAAGTCCATGTGTAATTTATTTCATCTTTTTTCAAAACTAGATTTAAAACTTCTGAAATAAATTCGCATTTTAATAAAAATGATATGGATGACATATGAATTGTCATTTCAACATATTTTGTTAACTAATTGTCAAATTTAACTAGAATCACGGCTAAGTCAAAATTGTCTTCTTTTTTACACTTCTAAGACAAAGCTATTCTCTCAAAAACTTCCGGGGTAAAATTGGGCATTGATAAAAACCTCCAAAACAAAATTCCTTCTTAATCCCCAAAATAAATGATAAAGCATAATTCTAAATCACATGAAAGTAAAATAATTGTAATACCCGGATAATTATATATCTGGAATATTACGTTGACAAATAAATACCTATTGAAAATAGGTGAATTTGTGGTCTCAAAACAAGTGAAATAATTACCTTATTTCTTAAAGGTAATTTCTCATGGAATTAGGAGAAAAAAAGAGCTAACAACCCCTAAGTAGATTTGTGGGTTATAAGATACCCTGAGAATATTATGATAAATCCTGAATTAAAAATTAGAGAGTATGTTGTCTCTAATTTAGATAATTTATGGGATTATTTTCCTTGAGAAATAATAAGGCAAAAAATTAAATGTCATTTTGGGGGACATAAATTGCCCTATGGTTTTTAATATTTTGCATAATGCATAAATTACCAATGTCAGTAAAATTGTTGTGAGAAAATAATTAGTTTTAATTAAGAAAATTTTGAGAAATTATTAAAGTATTAATTAGGAAATTTTATAAGGTCTAAATCCATGAAATTGATTTTGGACCAATAAGGGAATTCATTGGGAAATAAATATATGATAAATGTAATTTATATGGGTAGGGATAAAAAAGAAAATAATATATATATATATATATATATATATATATATATATATATATATAGTGGCCGAAATTTTTTAGGCCAAAAAGGAAAAAAAAATAAAATGAAATAAAATAAGAGATAAGATCTTGGAATATAATAATAATATAATTAGACATGTGATTTATAAACAATAGTATTTTAATAGTGAACAGGATAAATGAGAACGGATAGAAAATAATTCCGTTGTGAGAATCTGGGGATGAGTTAAGCAAAACTAGAGCATATTATTAGTCAGTGGATTTTTATCCAGAAGTTGGTACTGGCCGAAGTTGTTTCTGTAATCGGACACGAATACCGAGGATTTTCGGTAGATAACGGAATGTCCTTAATGAGAGAATAAGGTTAGGAAAACCCAGTATTCTTGAAGAGGAAGCAAAGACCTTCAGGGTACTGCTTCTAGAATTTTAAGATTTTACCAAATTTCGCGGTTTGGACACCGAACAGGGAACTTTATCAGATAAAGGCACATAAAGCAAGAGATGATGCAAGCATGACATCACTTTGATGACTCAAGATGATGTCAGCAAAGAGAGGTGTAAGGCTAAGATCAAGCCACCTCAAGAAAGTGCGATCTAACGGTCAGAATTCAACCAGACAAAGTTCAAGGAAATTACGAAAATGCCATTGAGATTTTCTATAAATAGCCAACCCTCTCATTTGCAAACCTCACACCAAGTTCTCTTGCAATTTTCGAAAATTTGGAGAGAAAGGAAGAAGGTGGAGTCCGGAGAAAATCCTAGCGAAGCTCTGAGTAAGTCTTCGGTCCCTAGTCTTTAGTTCGGTAGTTCTTTCGGTAGTTCTAGTAGAAATGCTAGAATAGTCTTTAATTTTTCAAGTTAGTTTAAATATCATGTTTTAGGAATAAATATGATATTTATTTTAGAAATATGTTAGAGGAAAGGTTATAGCAAAAATTTTGAGAGTTTAAAGTCAAAATAGCGAAGCACTGGCGAAATTCTACCGGTTAGGGGATCAGGGGCAAAATGGTAATTTGTACCTAAAATGCCTGTTATGATATCAAATATTGATAAATGTGATATTATTATTATAGGATATCAGTAATCTTGTTCCACGGTCATTTCGCTGTCATTCCATTGTTTTTCGTCAAAAGTACAGTTTATCGTCAACGTACTAAACGCTCGTCAACGAAGGTACGTTCGCGTACTGTAATACTAACTCTGATGTTTATGTTATGCATATATGTGGTATGTGTGTTGTATGTTTAGAGTGTTTGTACTGTGAAGTGCATATAAAGGTTAGAGGGTATCTGTAATGCTGGGAGCGATATGTCCATATGCTGGAAGCGATGTGTCTATGTGCTGGGAGCGATATGTCTGTATGCTGGGAGCGATATGGTTACATGCTTGGAGCGATACATATGCATTTGTTATGATAGAAAGTTTGTTTGCTGTTGATGTGTGGTAAATGCTGTTCATATATTGTGTTTGTAAACATGAGGTTAACCGTTACCTGGGGTCCGTATGCATGGGACCTCAGCTCTTAACATAGCCTCAAGGTCAGGAGAACAAGTGACTAAGGAGAGGGGAAAGCAGCATGCTTAGAGACCCGGCGAAAGACTTCCCGCTGTTGTTCTGGCAGAAGCCATCATTTTGTTGTTGTACAGTCCTTTTGAGATACTCGGTTTTCTTACCACTATTGTACCCCGCCAGACTTATGGCATTTTGAAATACAAATAACAGATACTCTTCCGCTCAAATGGTCTACTCTGATGGTTTGAAATGATTTTAAATGAAAAGTTAATTTATTCCGCTTTTAAAAATTGAGATGTTACAATAATCGTTACAGATATTGAAAAGCCAATAATTACAATTGGCTACCTCAAATCAGTGAAGTCTTGGTCCTTGCCTTAACTTTTTGCCAAAAAATAAAAAAATAAAAAATAAATTCACGGACAGATAGAAATGTCTTTTGTCTGCATCTGCCTATTGACCAGCCGGTGACTAAAGACTTCATGACAACATTGACTACTTGGGAAAATAGGTTAAAAGTCATTAACCTATTTTTAAATAATTTAGTTCGAGTATAATAGATAAATTTTCGAGTCAAGTAGGAGTTTTTCAGTAGTATAGCTGCGTAAATTTTATGCACTTTTTTTCAAGTAGTCTTAATTTCATTTCCCTACAATATTTAGTCCATGACTGAAATAAGAGAATTTCTAAGTGAAAGTGAAGTTGGACGTTCCTTTTATAGCAGTGATTTTGTGCAAATTTCAAGCCAACCTAGTAACATCCTCAGTAGTTTTATTTTTGGAAAAATGGCAAAAATATGCTACTTAAATTGGACTTCAAAATATTAAATCAGTGATTTCTTACTAAAATGAGTTGTTAACTGTCACTTATATTTTTGTAGACAAAAAGACTAATTTAGAATTTTAAAAATTTAAGTAGTATTTTCGTATCATTTTTCCTTTATTTTCAGTTATCGTCAACAATTTCATACCCACGTTATCATATCTTTTCAGTGATTTTATTTATTCGACCAACAGTTTTACACTCAGAGTTCCAAAAAAAAAAAAAAGATTTTCCAGTGAGATGTTAATAGTTATCAGAAGAGGAGTTGCACAAGTTCTACACCCCGACTTGTAAATGATTAATTTTTGAAAATAAAGTAACTTATAAATAAGAACGACCGAGGGTGAATATCATAAGACAAAAGTAAAAATATATTTTTAAGAACTCGCAGGCAAAAAACTATAGTATATTTTTTCACAAGAAAAATATATGATAAAGCATACTTCTAAATCGATCAACGAGGCCAACAGAATGTAATAAAAGAAACGACGATTAGTTGTATATATTGTTTCATGATATATATATATATACATATATGTTACCTGGTGAGGTTGAGCATCCCATTTTCCAGGAAAACATCTCCATCAATGTTCAAGTTCTGATGATCCAAATCAAGAAACTTCTCGTAGTTGAAGGCTATTGAGGTCGCACCAGTAGGGATTATAAGAAACAAGAAAACTTTGGTTATGGACAAAAAAGGAAGAAGATGGGATTTCCTTCCGTGCAGAGATATCTCCATATATCGCTAGCTGATCTATAAGTAATTAAGACTTGGTTTTGTTTGGAGGTAGTTTAAGAAGTTACTTGGTTTATATAAAGAGACACTGGGCTTTATTTATTTGGTTGGCGTGTGTGAACACACGCTCAAATTCTGTAGATTAATTGTATATTTGGAGAAAATTTATTGTTTGATCCCCATAATTTACACTAATTTATACTTTGATCTCTAAAATTCTTTAATTTTTAGTCCACCCTGTGACTTTAGCTAGTCTCTCTTGCATGATGTAAATTAATCCTCATATGAATTGGTTACCGTGTGTGTACGCACACTCAAATTCTTTAGATATTAATTCTATGGGGAGGAAATTTATTGTTAGATCCCTATAATTTACACTAACGTGTACTTTGATCTCTCTGAGTATTGAATTTTTAGACCACGTACCCTGTGACTTTAGCTAGTCTCTCTCACATGATGTAAATTAATCCTCATGTTTACCCTAGGTTTATAAATGGATTCCCACGAGGTGGGTCAAATCCTTCTAAGGGGAAAAAAACAAAGAAAGAAAGAAAGAAAGAAAGAAACACGGGTGACAGTCATTATATATGTAATTTACATGAATGATATTGTGAGCTAGTTATATAAAAGCTTCTCTGTAAATATAGGAGATTACGGATTTAAAGTCCTACTTATTATAACCTCAAATGGTTAGTGCCTACTTCTCTAATTTAATAAAAAAAGAGAGCAATTTTTCTTATCCTAAAAAATGAAGGCGTCAACGGTTCAAACTGTAACTAATTAGTTCAAACAAAGTAAATTACAACGACCTGATTTAAAAATAGGTTAAATTATAAGAAAGGTTAACTTTTTCCCCCCTTAAAAAAATAGAAGGTATATCGAAAGCCAAGGGACTGTTCTTAGTCAAGGAGTCTTGTGGATTAATCTAAGAGTCTTGTCGCCATGAAAGCATTTTTTTCTCTTGAACAGTAGGAAAGGCTTTTCTTTCTTTGCATTAAAGGAAGAGGTGCATGGACGCTTGGTCAAGGCCAGTAGGTGGTAGCCGTTGAGGACACGGCTTTGCTCCTTTCCACTTACCTTCGGGTTAAAAGTACGGAAAAAATCTTAATTAATTAATCAATTACTAAAATATTTTATTTAGAAACTATTAACCCATCTGCCATTCTTTAATCAATTACACGGTTTAATCGATTACATGACAGACATGTAATCGATTAAATTGGGCAGATTTTGTTTTTGTTTTTGCGTATGTAATCGATTAAGCTATATAGCTTAATCGATTACATCATGCCAGATCAGTTTTTTACTTCTCAAAAGTTTAAATATTAAATTTAGATTTTGAAAAATAAAAAATATATAAAATAAAATATTTTCAAAATAAGTAAATGAAAAATAAGGAGGGATTATAGGAAAGTTGTTATGAAGAATTTCAAACTATGCTATTAGTACGTCAAGACATCAAGAAGAAATCTAGAATTAAATATTCCGTAATATTAAATTCTTTGGAAATCTAATATATATATATATATATATATATATATATATATATATATAATATTTTTATAAAAAATAAAATAGAACTTTATTGTGAGGATTACAATGCATCCGAGTATATGAAATATTTTCAAAATAAGTATATGAAAAAGCAAAGGGGTCACAAAGAATTTCTTCCTGATATCTTACCGTATTAATAGGATAGTTTGAAATTCTTCGTAACCACTTTTCTATAATCCCTCCTTATTTTTCATATACCTATTTTGAAAATATTTTATTTTATATTTTTTTTTTTATTTTTCAAAATTTTAATTTAATATTTCAACTTCTTTATAGTTGGCTGTACTAATAGCATATTTTGAAATTCTTTGGGACCCCTTTGCTTTTTCATATACTTATTTTGAAAATATTTCATATACCCGGACGTATTGTAATCCTCACAATAAAGTTTTATTTTATATATATATATTAGATTTCCAAAGAATTTAATATTATGGAAATTTAATTCTAGATTTCTTCCTGATATCTTGACGTACTAATAGCATAGTTTCAAATTCTTCGTAACCACTTTCCTATAATCCCTCCTTATTTTTTATGTACTTATTTTGAAAATATTTTATTTTATATATTTTTTATTTTTCAAAATCTAAATTTAATATTTAAAATTTTGAGGATTAAAAAACTGATCTGGTGTGATGTAGCTTAATCGATTACGCAAAAACAAAAAAACAAAAAAACAAATCCGCCCGATTTAATCGATTACATGCCTGTCATGTAATCGATTAAACCGTGTAATCGATTAAAAATGGCGTGTAATCGATTAAAGAGAGGCAGATGGGTTAATAGTTTCCAGATAGAATATTTTGGTAGTTGATTAATTAATTAGGGTTTTTTCCGTACTTTTGCCACCCTCCAATACCCTTTTTTCCTCTCAAACGGCACTAAAAAAATACACACTCTTCACTATTTTATTTAATAAAAATAGTATTTATCGTTATAAAATATCTTTTTAGTATTAATCAGTATCTTGAAATATGTTTTTAAGATTCTAAAAGTTTTCAATGTATTTTAGGATTTTGAAAAAGTTATTTCAGAATACTGATTGATATTAAAAAGATACTTTAGGATATTGAATGGTACTGAAAAATATTTTATAATCTTGAAAAATTATTTTATAATCTTAAAAAAATATTTTAAGGTACTGACTAGTACTAAAAAATATTTTAGTACAGTGGATACTATTTTTTTTTTAAAAAAAGTGAATAGTATGCATTTTGCATAAAAATGATGTCATTTGAAAGAAAAGAATGACATCGGAGGGTAAGGAAAAAAGAGAAAAGGCGCATCCATTTTGTTGGCCCTCTGTCAGTGCGGTGGTCTAGTTATATATAAGAGTCCACATTTGGTGTCCATCCCTCCCATCCCTCTATTAGAGGGATGGGCATTTTTTTAAAATTTTTTTATATATTGTATTTATTTATATTTAAATTATATGTTGCTTTCTAAAATGTTGTTTTACACCCAGTATCTTAAATTAATCAGTTTCTAATCCTGCATTCAGTAATATTTATCTGTAGCACCAGTATCATGAAAACTAATTAATTTGAGATATTTGGTGCAAAAAACATTTCAGAATCAGCATATAATTTAAATATAAATAAATACAATATATAAAAAAATTTAAAAAAATATGTATATCCCTCTAACAGAGGGATGGACACATAATGGGCACATAAGGGGATGAGCACCAAATATGGACTCAGTTTATAATCTCTCACTGCCTTGATCCATTGTTTAATCAATAAAATTAAGCTTTGACCCAATCACCCAACTCAGGCCCTTTCCATCTTCATTATAAGAAAATATTTTTTCCAGTAAAATATAATTAACAATTAAGGGCAGGAAAAGAAAGAAGGACTTATATTTTTTTTTATACCTCTTTCCATCATTTTCCCTTATTTTTTTAATATCGTTAGATTAAGATCTCAACGATCCAGATTTATCATATGATAAAAATATTATTATAATTTTACGTTAAAGATACAAAATAATTTTAACAATTCAAATTTATTTTATATTTGGTATAAAAAATTATTTTTGTTTCTTTGAGGTAAAATAATAATCATATTTTTATCATATAATAAATCTAAACCATTGACATTTTAATCCAACAGTAGAAAAAGGAAAAGGAGAGAAAATAATGAGAAGGGGTATAGTAGAAAAGCCAAGTTTACGTGTTGAAGGGAAGAATAGTAGATTGACATTAATTTGTCATTCTAATTTTATTTACGTGCTGTTTGGTATGAGGGAATTGGGGGGGGGGGATTTTTATAAGTTATATTTAAGAAAAATTGAAGAAGTGAGGTTATAAAATCTTAATAAAGAGAATATGTATAATAAAAGTAAGAAAATTAATTAAAAATTTTCACCCCCACCTCTCTATTACTTTTCAAAATGCAATTGATAAAAACTTCCATTCCCCTCCCCTCTCAATCATATCCCCTGTGCCAAACAGCTTTTTATGCACAGAAAATAGGATTTTAAACAAGATTAATTTCCACATGGACGAACTAAGTACCTAATATTCTAAGGTAATTTTTATTCATTCAATATTCTAAAAAAATTTTCTACTAGCATTTAATTGGAATATTAAGTTTAATGTGTTTATCGTTATTGTGAAAAATACTTTAAAAATAAAATTGTATTAAAAATTACTTTTTGATATTAAATGTTATTGAAAACTTATTTTAAAATATACCGACTATACTAAAAATTAGTTTGATATAGCCTGTGATTGAAAAAAGACTGTTAAGAGTATGAAATTTGAATGTAACATAGCCCAAAAGGTTAACTATGCCCACGGCTCCAGTAAACATATTTTGGAATCGGCTACCCACAAGAAGGGTCCGCTGCACAGATTTGACACTGATTTTTTTTTTTTTGTGATGTTACATTTTTTTTTTTTGGTCATGCATGTTAAAATAAAGCTTTGGTTTTCCCTTCAGCAGACCCTCTTTGTAAAAGAGGGTAGCTGGTTCCATATATTTTTTGGCTATGCTCCGAAAGAATATTTAAAATTTTTATTTGATATATATGGGAAGTCACATCATTCAATTGAAAAGTGACTCTTGAAATAGTCCGACGTGCATGGGGGGTTTGAAATAATTTACACTCCATTCCCACCAAGAGAAAATGAAACAAAGATCCCTAAATCTCAAAATTACTGTGAAGTGTCATAAGACTTATGTGAAAAGGCACAGATGCCTTACGTGCATGGGGGGTTTGAAATAATTTACACTCCATTCCCACCAAGACAAAATGAAACAAAGATCCCTAAATCTCAAAATTACTGTGAAGTGTCATGAGACTTATGTGAAAAGGCACAGATGCCTTATGGGGGGTCATAAATTTGTCAACACATGCACATAAATTTATCAAATTATGTTCATGGACTTGTCAAAATATATTCATTTACTAACATATGTACATAGACTTATCAATAAAAGCACATGATGAATTTGTAAAACATGCATATGGACTTATCAAAACAGACACATAGATTTATCAACATACAAATATGGGGCATTTATGTCTTTTCATATATGAAAAATATTATAAAAAAGTTTCATGGGAATTCACCGTAATTCTAAGATTTTTAAGGTATGATTCTCGTATAAATTCCCTTAGAGATCTTGGTGCAATTTTCTCTTTAAAATATATATATGGGCAGTCACATCATACACTAAGAGCTTGTTTGGATCCTCTTATTTTTAAACTAAAAGCTACTTTTAAGTTAAAGCTATAAAAAGAGAGTTTTTTTTTAAAAAAGCTAAAAGTCGTTTGATGATAATATAAATTTTTTAGTTTAAAAGTTATTTATAAGCTGAAATTTAAAATAAGTTGTTTGGTAAAATTTTTATCATAAGTACTTTTTTTAAGTTTTTTTTTTTAAAAAAAAAGTCTCCGGCGGTGGGCGGTGGCGGCCGGTCGCCGGTGGTGGGGCGAGTGGCGGCAGGTCACCGATGTGTAGTGGCCGGCCTCCCCTTAGTGGTTTTTTTTTAAAAAAAAAATGCCTGAGGTGGTCGCCGGCGATGGGGCGACGGCTGCCGGTCACCGGTGGCGGCCGCTGGCGTGGGGTGGCTGGCCTCCCCTTAGTATTTTTTTATAAATAAAAAAAAAAGGTCACCAGAGGTGGTCGCCGGCGATGAGGCGGCAGCGGCTGCTGGTCACCGGTAGCGGCCGCCTGTGCGGGTGGCCGGCCTCCCCTTAGTGTTTTTTTATTAAAAAAAAAAAAGTCATCGGAGGTGGTCGCCGGTGGTGGTCGCAGCGTAGAGACTAGAGTTCTCTTAAAAAATAAGCTCCTCTAAGAGAGCTTTTTATTTGTAGCTTTTTTCTTCATGTAAAAATAAACTCTTTTTATTATAAGAGTTTTTGTAAAATATTGTTTGGCTTAACTTTTACTTATAAGGAAAAGATAAGACCAAAATAAGAGGATCCAAATATGCACTAAATGACTCACGACGTGCATAGGGGGTTTGAAGTTTTTTGGAGTCATTAAAGAAAAATATAGAAATTAAGAAATAAAAATACAAATTATGAAGCCTGAGAGTGATTGATCAGGAAGACAAGAACAATGGAAATAAAGTTAAGTTGCAGCTAATACGTGAACTATTTTTTAAGTAATACTCCCTCTGGTCTAAATTATAAGATAATATTTGGGGGTTGGTTTTGGTTTTAATTATAGGACAACTTTTTAGTTTTTGCCAATTTCTTCCTAAAATATCCTTATTTTATTATCTCAAGTGTGTTTGATTTTTTGTAAGTATATATGTATATGGGTTACAACACACACATATGCACACACATGTGTATGTCTATAAACATATGTATGTATGTACACACATATATGTATGTATATGTATATCTGTGTTTGTGTGTGTCAATATATATATATATATATATATCTCTATGTGTAGATACATGGTTGTGTGTGTGTGTCTATATGTGTGTGTATGCATGATAGATCTATATGTATACATATATATACATATATATGTATATCTACAAATACCATTATTTCATTTAGAAAGCATGTGGAGAGAAAAATTGATTGGAGAGATGTGTGGCAAAGTTGTTGATTAACTTTTACTTATGTCATTTTAAATGTATATAAGGACATTTTAGGAAAATGAATAAAATTAACTAATTTAACACCTCTCCTTAATTTTTCCAAAATCGGTTAAATATGCCTTATAATTAGGACCAGAGGAAGTACTCATTATTTTAAACCAACTTTTTTTTAATGCATTTAGCATCTGAACTATTTTTTGTAGCACTTAATATTTTAAACTAATTTTTAGTTTTTTTTTTTTTACAGTAACAATAAGCAAACTACACTTAAGATATTAAGTGATAGTGAAAAAAATATTTCATGATGATAGATGCAGAAAAATTTATTTTATAAAAAGTGCTACTGAAAAAGTACTTAGAATATTAAACATATTAAAATTTAGTTTATGATAAGGTTTGGTACAAAAATATTACGAAATGCTGGTGTTTTGAATGCATGATTATCTCTGCTACAATAAATGGATTTTACTTCACTAAAAAAACATGTTTTTATCCAATGAAAGTAAAAAAATAAAGGCAATGACCTTTTTATAATTATTTTGATATATTGGGCGTCACTTTTAAAAATTGGGACGATTAAAGTAAAATTTTAAGGTCCCTTTTACAGTTTGGACGACCATATGGCCACTTTTAACATCCTAAATTTATGTTAGGACGCATATATACACACTTTAGGCGTCCCAAATTAAAAATTGGAAGACACAAAATTAAAAAATATCATAGAGTGCATATAATAAGATCCCAAATTTTTTCACCTTCTTAAATCCCACTAGTCCCCCACTGTACTCCTCCCACCACTCAGCCTCCACGCGCTACAAATGAGATCCCAAAAAAGTTTCACCAATTCTCGTCAACTTCACCTTCCTTCTACGGTTCCATCGTCGGAAACATCCCTTCTTTACCCAAAATCTAAGTTGCAAACACAAAGAAGAGAGAGAACTGCACTTCTGAGCTTCATCATTTTAGAGGAGGAGGAAAGCTTTAGATTTGAACATCGAATCTCCATCACCATCACACCATACTTCACTGTCCACCATCACTGAGTCTTCCATAAGCACAAGATCTGTAGTACAACATTTTTCTTGAGATAAATTGTTAATTCTTTATGATTTTCTTTATGTTTTCCCAATCTTAGATCTGTTAACGGTGATGACGAGCCACCCACAATGACATAGGACGGCGAGGCACCAACGATCTCCAGGTCCTTCGAATTTTGTCAATCTTCCTCTAGCCACAGCTTGTGCGTGCAGGTCATCAACAGCAAGTTCGAACATCGATCTCCCAGATCTGCAACACCGGTTCAACAACAGCAGGTTTGAACCTCAATCTCCAAATATTTAGGTAAACCAAATGGCCTTTTTTTGAAACGGTTGTAACTTCATCTTTAAATTTTAATTTTTTGTAACTTTAGTTTTTATGATTTTGATTCACAGTTAACTCTTCCTTTTTAACTTTAATTCAATGAAGCTCAATCCTTATAATTTAGGGAAATTTAGAATGAAGGACCTCCAAGAAAAAATATTTAATGAGAATGACTATAAAAGTTGTAATTATTTAGAAGGATTAAATGTCATAATATCAATTAAAAATTACTAAATTGTCCCTAATCAAACCTCCTATGTTTTCTCTTGTTCATAATTAATAAAATAGCTAAAATTAAAAGTAAAACCGATCATCATTCCCACGTAATATCATTATACATTATTTTTTTAGGCTTCAGACTCATGTAAAATCAATGTATTTCTTCATTAACTACAGTTCAGACTCATTTTTTTTAACAAGTTTGAATAGATCATTTAATTAACAAATATGTGATCAAGTTTTCAGATTTATATTGTTAAGTATTAATATTGATATCCATTAAGCTCTTTTTATAAAAATAAAACTAAACTCATTTCATTTTTTTAATGATATAATAGATTATTTATATTTTTAAAATTTAATTATCATTAAATAAATTTTTTAACCCACATAAAATTTTTCTAAAATAAAAATAGTTAAATCATATACATTTTTTTGATTTAACATATACAATAAATTATAAAACACCTTGAGTTTTATTAAAATGATAAAATAATATTTTTAATTAAGAAATTTGTATATTTTAGAAAATTATAATTTTAAAAAAATTGAAGAATGTGGTTTTTTTTTTTTCATAGGCGTATCTATACAATTTCTGAAAGATGAAAAACGAGAAAAAATTTATTTAATTTATTGAAATTTAAAATTTTATGTTAGTTTTTAAAATAGGTCGTGGGAGAGAATGTAGGAGGAGATGAATAAGATTTCTTTAAGGGTAGTTTAGTATTATTAATTTTATATTCTTATATTTGGTCCTTCTAAATAATTACAATTTTTATGGTCCTTCTCAACAAATATTTTTTTTTTATAGGTCCTTCATTCTAATTTTGCCTATAAATTTAATCATTAGTCCTTCTATTTAAAACAATTATTTAATTCATTAAGTTAAGGGCTAAGGATTTATATGGCTAACAATCATAGAGATTGATATAATAAAAAACACTAAGAATTAAGGCGCTGTAAACTAAAGTTCAGGAACAAGGTTGAAATGGAGTCAAAAGTAAAAAAATATTAATTCTTTTCTTTTCTTTTTTCATTTATGTGAAGTCATATGTTTAATTTTATTTAAAATAATTTTATGTTGTTAAAAAAACATATCATATTAATATAATTATATATAAATAAAATTATTTCCAACATGAAAGGAATAATATATTATCAATACTTTTTTTACGAGGTGAAATCATGAGTATTAGAGGATAAAGAAGTCCATATAATGCAAAAAGAGAAACTTATGAAATAGTTTAACCTATTTTGATAGAAGAAAAACCATAATATCACTAATATAGAGTATATGACGACTATTATTGACCATAAATCATAGTTTCGATCAGTCATATATGCATGTGCTATAAATGCTCAGTGCAGATATATTACAGTTCCGACTTATAATTTATTTTGGACCTATTATAAATGTTTTAATATAACACTGGTTAGGTATTGAGGTTTGCTGTAATACCCTAATTTTTATAATACATTTAAATATATATTTAGACAAATAATACCTATTGAAAATAGGTGAATATGAGGTCTCAAACACCTTGTATTGAATTTATTAGGACAATGTCTCCTAAGAATAAATAATTTACAATTAGGTCCTGAAATATTTATGGGTTATAAAATACCCTGAAAATATTATAAAGAGACAAATAAATATTTATTTGAAATAGGGAAGAATATTGTCCTTAATTTAAGTAATTTATTAAATTATTACCTTGGAAAAAATTAAAGGAGAAAAATCAAAAAGTATTAGGGGACCATATTGGACCCCATGATTTTTAATATTTTGCATAATACATAAATTATCAATTTCAGTAAAATAGTTGTGAGAAAATAATTAATCTTAATTAAGAAAATTGTCAACAATTAGTAAGTGATTAAATAAGTAATTAATTGTTGATTGTTTAAACATGAATAAAAGGGAATATTCAAAGTTAATTATATGAAACCCCTAATTTGATATTAATGACCAATTGGGGGGTCAAGGTTGGCATAAAGAGTGTTGCTAATTAATTTAGCATAATTGAGAGGTATATTAAGTAAATTACAAATATCTTTAATAGAATAAGCTTGCACTAATTGAGATTAGTTGCACAATTCTTCAAGATGATTAGAGACAAACTAAAAGAGGGCTAATTATATTTAAAAATAATTAAGCCAAAGAGAATGAAATAATATCTTAAGTAATTAAGTCTAAATCTTCATATAATTGATTAGCTAATGGCAAAATATAATTAAGGAGCATGTAAACACTTGATTAACATGATAATTAAGAATTGCTAATTAGTGTTGAAAAGTCAACAATGACACTTAAGCCTTGATTATGTCATCAAGATGACATCACAAGAGCACATGTGTATGTTGTGAGTGTGTGTGTTGCCTAAGTGTTGTGCATGTGTGTGTGTGTAGTGAAGGAAAGAGAAAAGATGAATCTAGAAGAGGGGGGAGGTGGCATTTTTTTGTAAGAGGTGTAAGGTCAAGATTTAAGCTTCCTAGTTAAGTTAAATCCAATGGTTAGAATGGAATTAAAGTTGTTAGATAGTTAACTCATGGTTGGCTATAAACAGGAGGCTTCATGCTTCATTTTTCTTCACACCAAATCACACTTCAAGAAAGGTGATTTCTAAGTAGGAGAGGGAGGAGGAATCTTGAAGCAAGAAGGAGAGTCTTCAAGAGGTAAGTTCTAGCATTTAAATTTCTAGTCTTTAGTTTTTATAAGTTCTTAGTATAAATGTTAGTTTAATCTAGAAAATTAGAGAATAAATTCCTATACTTGTTTTTAGGCCTCATTGCATTGAAAAATGCCTGAAGAGGTAAAAACATGATAGGAAATGATGTTTGGAAGTCCTTAGATTAAATTTGTAAGAGTTGCAGAATTTCCGGTTCTTAAGTCATTGTCAGGCAGCGAAGAAGATGCTATGATTTTATGAAGCAAATGAAGTTATAAAATCATGAAATTTTCCAGAAATAAAGTAGACATGTAGGGCTTTCCAAATATATAAAATATGCAACATTTTGATCTCTCGTCAAGGAGATATGAATTTTTGAAGTTAAGCCATTTTTGCTGGAATAAAATCTGGGCAACGTTGAGAACATTTAAAACTGGGAATGATTCATAGCGTTCTAGGTTCTGGGAATATTTTTCCTTGAAAATAGACATGTCAAGGGTCATGAGGAATTTTACAGTACCTCAAAATGATTTTTGTAGAATTAATTATGATTTTCCAAAGTTACCGAAAAATCTGCCCAGAAAATACTGCACTGCGTTTTTGAATAAATGTAAGGGCAGAATTGTAAATAACAAATCCACCAAGGGTAGAGAAGTAAATAGAGGTGGAAATATCTCTTAGGATATTATTCTAAGTGATATGGTGATATGTTAGGATATCCGGGAGGTCCAGGACCGGATCTAAAGGTCAGACGTTTGACAGTTACCCGGTGAAAAGTACGGACGCGTACTGTAACTCTAACTCTTATGCTGCTTGTATGCTTTATATATGATGAGATGATTCATATAGTCATGGACAAGACTGGGTCTTGGGTCATGAACTGTGGCTAAGACAGGGTCTTAGGTCACCTTGTTAAATACATTCAGCTTTTAATGTTAAAACGGATTACAGTCTTGGTAATGCCGTATAGATGTTTTCCTAGCGCTAAGGACACGCTCCAGGGCGTGGTACTGGTTTATGTGCAAACTATGTGGACCTTACATGGGCTATGTGCTATGTAGAGGTATTGTTGTGATATGAACTATGACATGTGCTGTGTGCTATGTATAGTTATATGCTGAATTGTAAATGAATATCTATCATGCATACTGTTATACTTGAGCATAAGGTTAACTGTTACCTGAGGTCCAATGGGCATTGGACCTCAGTCTTAATGAATAGTACAGGGAAGAAACCGGGATAGAGAAGATGCCGGTGGATAGAGCCGTGAAGAGGCAGCGGTCGAAGACGAAGGTCAGTAGAAGTTATTAGGATTTAGTTTCTGGCAAGAATCTAATAAAGTTATTTCAAACCATTTGGTGCTTAAACTAAGGAAGGGTTCATCGGTGGGTTGTCACAAGTCGCCATAGAGTTGGTGAGACTCCCATTAGATTGAACACCGACCTGGCCAAATTGTTTGATTAACTGATGTTAGGTTCCAAGCCATAGGTCTAGTTTAAGACTTTCTTTATCAGAGAATTGTATTTAATCTCTGTAAAATGTATCACATGAATATTCCTTCGAGATATTTAATATATCAGCTTATGTCGGGACATCATCATATTTCTGGGCATTTTATATCAGATACTCATTGTCCGAATCTTAGCGCACGCTATCCATTTCCGCAGTACTCTAAGCTGTAGCATCTCAAACTCTGTTGATTTTCCTAAAACTAAGTGTCAACCGACACGATTTTCGAACCTGGAATTTGGGATGTTACATTTGCTGAGCCGTTATATATGTCATGTTGTGATAATAAATTAAATCATGGGCACACATAAACAACTATCATAATATATTGTAATGCTTACACATATATACCGGTCTCATTTTGATAACCATTATTTATTCGGTAACATACATAATGGTTTTTATGTAACAACTATGACTTTTGATAAAAATAAATAATGGTCTCTCGTAGACAACTATTATATGTTTAGTACATAAATAACATTTTATAAATAAGAATTGTGAACTTTTACAATACATTCTATTACAAATAATGCTTTTAACATATGCTTTTTGGATCTTTTAATGCTTGAAAATATGGGGATGCCTATGCTAGGGACATAGTAAAGTCAGGATAGAGCGTCCTTAAAAAATAGGAATGTTGTAAGGGACTTGTAAGAGACTTATGGTGTTCCTTTTTAAAGGGGACGCTGTAAGTTTTTGTTTTTTTAAATTTTTTTAAAAAATCTATCTCCAGCCTAGCTTGGAATGACACCTTCGATAGCCATAGAAATTGTGAATGACCATTATAGAAATCACTGGTAAACATAGAGGAAGATGATTACTAGAATTAGAATCACCATAAGAAGGAAATTGAAGACCAAATCAAGTAGAGAAATAACCAGAAACCAAAATCAAACCAAATCAAGCAAAGAAATAACCAAATCACTGTGCAGATCTGACTCTCGTTGTTGCATATAGGAGATCTAAAACTGAATCCTTTGCCTTTGTCTATTGTCCTTCGCCATCACAGATCTTGAAAAGGGAGTAAAAGAAATAGAAGGAAATTTGAATCTCACTGTCACAAGTCAGAGATCTGAAGCCAAAGTATCATCTTTTGCCTTTGTCCATCGTCCTTTGTCATCACCACCATGATCTTTGCATTTGCCACCCACAAATGCCTTCACGTTCATCATCCACCATCACCATCACCTTCACGTTCACCATTCGCCTCACCTTGATATTCATTGTTTGTCGTTGCCTTCATTGTCCGACATCACCTTCACCATTCATCCGTCACCTTCATCTTTGATGTCCACCATTGTCGTGACAAAGATGTAATATCCTGAATTTTGGACCTAAAGATTTGAGGATAAGCCAGTATCAAGCAAACGAATAGGCCTAGTTCAGGAAGTGTGACAATATTATGAAAGGATTTTTCTTGATGTTTTAGTGGAATGAAATAGTGAAATTTAGCCGAACATTTGATTTCTTTGAAACTTTAAATTTTGGGATATAATATAATATACAAATATTTGTGATGGGATTAATATTTAAATGACTAATTGAGGTCATAAGTTTGGTAAAAGAAGATTATGTGAACTTTTTCTTAATAATTATGCTTGAGGAATTAAAATGATAATAAAGGCTATTATTTGCCTATTTAGGAAATTACTTGTTGATTTTGGTTAGCAAGTGAATTTTTGAAGACTTTATGTCAACATTAGGATTATTTAAAAGTGAAATATAGATAGTCTATAGACACCCTTATTTTCAAAATAATGGAAAATAAAAAGGGGGAGAATGAATTTATTAAACTAAGTCAAGGAATAGTCAAACTAATTGGATAAGAGAGCATGTAAATGGAAGAAATTGAAGACAATTGTAGAATCCTTTTCTACGGTTAATTTTTGGCCAAGTTAGGGAGAAGGAAGACAAGTTGAAGACATATGTGCATCGTGTATGGCTATGGTTGCTCCAAGTAGTTAAGTGGGAAATACAAGTAATTGTCAAAAAACACGGACGACATCAACAAGAATATAGCCATAAATTTCATTTTATATCCTAGGAAGACACTTCTCATGCTAGGGAAAATTATTTAACTAGATGACAATAGATTTTGTGCATATAATTGAGCTTTGAAAAGTTGATATAAGACTTCAAAAAGAACTATACATTTTAGCTTTATTTTGATAGGTAAATCATAATTTTTGGAGTTGTATACAAAAATATATGAATTTTTGAATTTGACACATAATTCTAGAACTTTGATCTGGACAGTAGAGACAATTAAATTATTATGAAACAATACGCCTTTGGCCTTTGGAATCATTCAAATTGGATATTGGAATACTTAGCTATGAATTTTCGAAGTATGGTGAAAATTTGGAATTTTTGGAAGAAAATCCCCAAAAAAAAAAGTCATAAAGGTCAAGGTTAATTATTTTGGCGTTTTTACAATTAACAAAGGAATTTTAGTCAAAATTCGGACCAAATGATATTTAATTCAAGTATCATTTGAATTATGAAGAGTTTTCATAAATGATGAATATTATTCATAATTATAGGAATTTCCATCGTCAAGAACCGTTAAAAAGAATTTGGGAGAAAGTGGTAGTGTAAAAATCCATCAAGTAGTAACTCTAATCTCATGCACTCTGTATGTTTGTGTATACCTCTTTGTACCATGATTGTGAATCCATGTCTGGGACACACATTTATTGCATTCAGTCACTTTTGGGTTTGAGACCTAGTTGTTGTTTCCTAGCACTGTGGACCCTAAACTTGTTGTGTGCTCTACAATCAACATTGTGTGCATATGTGACTGCGTGTTCTAGGATTTTTTGTGTGCATTCGGGACTTGTGTGTCATGCCCAGTAGTCAACATTGTGTGCATATTGTGAATGTGTGTGAAGTATGCTAAATGTCGTATTGTTTATTTTCATGATTGTGGTTGGCTGTCATATGTTATTTATACATTGTACTTGAGGTTAATTTGTTACTCGGGGGTCTTTTGGGATTCTAGTCCTAGTTACTACCTGTGAATTGTACAGCTTATTGGACCGGGCTCCCAGGTCAAAGAGGCTAATGTTAGTAAATGGAGGTGTCGGACTGGTTCCAGATTGTTCAAGGGATATTTGTCGAAAAATTTATGTAACTATGTTTAGAACTTATAACCAAGATTTGTAATATATTATTGGTATACTACACCCAATGTTACATGCCTATTGGCTTTGCCCTTTCAGGTGGTGGGTAGTGTGATCCTTTACTTATATTCAATTCTAACTTCTTTTCCTCAAGTTAATTTTCAACACACATCAAAGTATAAGTAATAGAGTATACACTAGTTTGGACAATAATATACTGATAAAAATAAGGAAAGATAAACTTTTCCCTGAAGGGATCAAAATATATAGTCATCCGGGTAATAGTGTCTGACAGGCAAAAATAAAATACTATAGTCATCTAAATAATCACAACAAGTATCCAAAAGAAATATCACTAACATCCATCATCTTACTAGCCTTGCTCTGGAGTCTTACCTCTATCACCCTACTCCGCTCTAGATAAGCTACCGGATGACTTAAAAAAGGGGCTGAGATTCATAAGTGAATTCCAAAGTGACCGTTAATCTTATATAAAATGTATAACAATGCATGTAAGAAACCAAGAATAAATACACAAACCACATAGCATTCAGTATCATGCACACAGCAAGGCACAGAGACAAATCCAAAATTAACAGTCCTAATAGCACTCAGCACAGATTGTCAGCCATGACACACAGCAAGGCTCTTATTGCATACAACATGTTCCGGTTCCAGAGTAGTTGGAAATAAATAACAACCAAATGAATGAAATATAAATGGTAAAACATACATACACAAGTCACATAGAGTATATGAGGATTAAGGTTATTACCTGATAGTCGACCACGAATATAAATAAATTTACCTGGTGCACAATATCACAAATAGCCCTAAAATAACAAAACACAAATATAATTAATTCCTTCTCAGTAGATATTTCCTTTTGATAACTTAAAATAAGCCCAATTCATGTGTCCATATTCACTAAATTCCTTTTCTTATTAAGGAATTTAATATGAGCTTATATTCCTTCTATTTTCGTCATTGTTCAGGATTTTCTAGCAAGCAATGACTGATCTTCCAAAATTTACAATTAAATATAGAAACCTTCTTTTGAGTTGATTCTAAAGCCTAAATGACCCTTAATATGTCTATTTTAAACCAAAAATACTATCTTGGGCCAGCCTTAAGCGAAAATCCGTTTATAGCTTAAAATGCCTCTGCTGTCCGAAATTAAGTCCAGGATCAAAGGGTCATTTTCAAAAATTAATTTCTCTTAGCAGATAATTCATAAAAATACGTGTTACCTATGAAATCAAAGCTTATTATGTGTAATTTAATGCTATAAAATTTCATTCCAATTGAACTCCATTCACTACTCCAAACATTCATTGCAAAATTACTGCCCAAACTGGAAGTTCCAGAACAGTTTCAGGTTAAGGTATAATTCAATGTTGGAGCTTCTAAAATTTCTACCGAACCTATACCCTACACAATTTTTTTTTGAACACAATGGAACCATTAAAATGACCAAATTCCCACTCCTTAAATCTACCCTGCTACTGGCCAAAATTACATTTAATCATAACAATTTACCAATTCACAATTTATCTGCCAAATTAGGTTCATATGTTTACAAAACATCATATAAACGCATATTTATGAACAAATCGCCATGAGGCTCCAAAAACCCTAGTTGGCTGAAAATAGAAGGTTCCATAACATACTCAAAACTCAATCAAACTTCAAATCAATCGGTTCAAAACGAAGCTTACACTTACCTTATCATGATTTTGCAATCGGTTCAGAATTTCAGCAATAGCTCAGCTAGTCCAATGACTTGAAACTCTTCCTATGAGAAAACTGAAAACGTAGAATTGAAGCTCTCAAAGTGTAGAACAATATTAGTGAAGGGAGTCTTTGGATTGGAGGGATTTGGTAAGAGATTTTTCTCAGGGTTCTTTTCTCTCTCCTTTTAGAACTCCATACACCATTTTTGCACATTTGAGCTATTCCTTCTCTCTCCTACTGATCTGACCGAAATAGAGATGGAGAATCATATGTTTTAGTGAATATTAGAAAGTTTAAGTCGGTGAAGGCTTGAAACAAATATTAGGACATTAAACTTTCCTTTAATTCCATTTGTATTGTTTGACGAAATGGAAGTGAAATGGAACCTTAATCTCATTGAATATTAAAGAAATACCTTGTTACTTCAATCAAATAAAATAATAATAAGGGGTAGGGAGGTGGTAGCATTTAGAAATAGACGTATATATATGGCTTATGTAGGGAAGGTATTACTTCTTAATCACATTTGATCTCTTACAATATTTTTGTTGGCAACTTGTTTCTTTACTCATTTAGTTGCAAATAATGAGTAGGTATTAAAAAAATTATTCCTTACAATTTATCCTTAAATTTTGAGGGAAAATTGGCCCTAAATTCCAAATATATATTATTATTTATTTTTTGTTTATATAATTATTTGGGCCAAATTTCACCTTTATAAATTCCATTTTAGTCAAACATGTTTGTCCAAATAAATTAACTGGATGTTAGACACAAGTACCCCACTTGTACCAACATGTATCTCAAAATTTTTGGTTTTAGCAAAATCAAGTAGAATTGACCTTTCGTTAAAATTTCATGATTTCTTTTCTCAAAATGCGAGTACATCATGCATGGAATGTGCTAGGAAAAATTTAGGATAGTACACCCAAACAATTATTACATGCTTCTTGCATTATAATGCTCTAATGTGTGACGTATTATTGGAAGGGTGTTAAATTGTGGTATCAAAGCCAGGTTTGGGCAATATTAAAAGAGTGCATTAATATGATTTCAGTTACATGAAGATAGAGTAGTGGTGATGTGGAAGCTAAGGAAGAGGGTTCGGACTCTTGTGAGTCTGCTTTAGGGATAGATGATGTAGCAAAGAATATATACTTTGTTGCTAACTCTTCTTTTGATTTGAGGCTTGAGCCTTGAGGTATGAAATATGGTGATATTTAAGGGTGCCCTTAAGGATATTAGACTGAATACAGTAATGATACAGATAGACTTGAATCTGATCTAAGCTAGAATAATGCAGGTCAAAATGTGAATAAGGTTGCCCTAGGTTCCTATACCTGAGAGTAGAAACCCTATGAATGTTGATTGATGCTATGATTTCATCAATGCTTTAGGTATGATTAAGGATTGGTGATTAACCTTGAGATTAAAAAATAATATAGAATATACCCCTGTGAGATTGAGGATTGAGACGGAATTAGTTGTTGTTATATGAATGATTTGAGGATTAGACTTGGAAATTTTGAATCATGATCCTAGTTTGCATTGTGGGTATTGTTAAGGCAATATGATTTCTCAACTTAGGTGATGTAAGGGTTTTAAGAGTCAAATTGTGAATTTGACGATTGTTGTTTATGGTTATTTAAGGATAGTGCCTAGACATTATTAGTTATGAGTCATAATTATAACATGCCTATAGGGTATGGTCCTGGTTTCAGATTTAGGATGATGAACCTAAGAATTGGTTGGGCATTCAAGGGGATTGCTACCAATCGAATTGTGACCTAAGAATCTGATTTGATAATAAGTGATTCTTTAGGCATTTGATTGATCTAAATGTATTGAGGCACTAGAGTATGCTACAAAGGTATATGAGGTATTTGGAGGTTGCTAACTGCTGATCCAGCATAGGGAATGATTTTAATCTCATAATATCCCTTAGAAAGAATGATTGAGAGATTGCCCCTTGATAGAATTGAATGGTAGCTAAAACCTCGATAGCCACAGGTTATGGTCTCATGATCGAGACAAGTAACTGTATAGATAGTAATGGCTAATAGATTCATTGAAAGTATGGATTGAGTACCCTATTAAGGTTGAATTTGTGATTATACATGGAGCTTGATTAATATCGGATGTCTCTATACAAAATATAACCCAGACAAGGTTTATCTGATGTGATGTATCGTTATGGTATGCTGCAACGATATGTGAGGATATTTGTGTTATGAATGTACAATGAACAATGAGACCTATTGGGCTAGTATGACTTGAGGTTGTTAGACTTGATATGTGTTCAATGAGAAGCCTTAAGTCTTGAGAGACTAATGCATTCATAGGCTAACATAAGACTATAGTTATTAGACCCTAAATACTGGGCAACGTCTCGAAGAGGTTGTAAGCCTAAGAATTACATGCAATATTTCTAAAATGGCATGTGAATGGAATGGAATGGATTGTGTGTCATATGGATGACTCAGGTTACAAGAGTTAGAGTATGTGATGTGTTTGGAATTAATGGCCTTCTATATCAGTTGTCTAGTTCCTAGATATGTTGGAAATTCAATTTTAAGCTTGCTAATACACCTGCTATATTGTGAATTTTTGAAATTAAATTTTCTGAACTAAAGTTTCAAAAGACATGTTTTCTATGGAATTTGGAATCATTTTTAAGTGGTTGCTTTTGAACTATGTTGTATCATAAATAAGGTCCAGATGGAACCCTGATTTGAAATTGAATTGTGAATCATATGGTAGTGAAAGCTGTACAGAAGTGGAAGAGGCCAGAAGCTGTTGTAGAAATACTCAATTTTCTAGATCTTGCCAGATATGCTTGAATGTTTTTTTGAATCGCTTACCATTGATAAAAGCTTATTTGAACTAAGAATTGAAAGAAAGAATTGTTTTGATGGATATGTTTTGAGAGGTTGACACTCACACCAACAATAAATACTCTCAATTTGAGTAGTTCCCCCTTGTAAGGGTGCGTATTTTTGCCTTGTATGGCTAGCACCCACGTAAGCATTTAGAGTAGTGGCTTTGTAGACAGTGGTCCTGTTTCATCCCACTATGGGATTCCGATGGGTGGCTTGTTACTATATGCACCAATGTGGACACTGGGTCCCTTATTTGGGGATGGAAACTCTCTTACATCTACCTATAAGCGCGTTAGCACTTCGGTGGTGTGTGCATGAAAGGATTGGTATATGTCCTAGTAAGGCAGGGCAAAGTGGTAGCGTGTGCCTCTCAACCATTAAATTTTGTAAAATGAATTATCCCATTTATGAATTTTAAGTTGATAGTAAATGTGTTTTATTGAATTTGAGTCGGTAGTGAATGTGTTTTCGAACTTGAGTTGACAGCGATTGTGTTTTCGTTGAAAATGTGAAAGCACTATTTTGTTTATTGCGATTGTGAAAATGTACTGCGACCACAGAAATTTTGAATATTTGAAAGTAAGAAAAGGAAATATGAGACAACATAAAGGAATGAAAGATAGTGGCATGATTGTCATTTCTAATGTGCTGAAATGAAAAGCGGTGCAGGTGGTGATTATGTTAATACATGAACAAAAATTGATAGACCGGTCTAGAAATTTGAACCAGTTAGCTCATGTAGTATTGGTCAGCTATGATGTTAGCTAAAGGAAATAGTCTAAGAGCTTGAATTAAAGAAGCTCAAACATAGAATAGAATAACAGAGCCTCAAGGTGGTAAAACCCAATATGAAAATTGCATAAGGTGATGTCCTTGGGCCATAAAACTTGTATGCCTAGCACTGTGTTTGTGTCCATAGTGTGATGAGTTTGTACCAAAGTGTCTAGAGTATGTCTTAAAGTTGGAAGAGCATTTAGACTCTACCAAGCTGTAGTTAAGATGCTTATGGCATGGGAATGATTCCCTGGGTAGTAAGGCTCAAATATTTAGCATTATGGTAATAAAATGAGCCAAAAGGCCAGAATGAAATGAGTCAAAAGGCAAAGTGTATCAAGCGGTGAGGCTTATGTAACCACACGCTGTAAGGATAGACTAGTGGGTCTTGTGTTGAATATTACACCTGGGTCTAGGATGAATGAGATTATTGTTTGATGATTACGATGCTTGCTTAGTAAGTATGCCCAAGAAAGGGATAAATTGAGTATCTTGAATGTTTCATTGAGGTATTCATATTCAAATTTTGCGGACGACATTTATTGAACGGGGGAGAAATGTAATATCTTGAATCTTGGGCCTAGAGATTTGAGGATATGCTTGTATCAGGTAGACAACTAGACCTAGTTCAGGAAGTGTGATGATATTATGAAGGGAATTTTTCTTGATGTTTTGGTGGAATGAAAGTGGAATTTAGCCAAACATTTAGTTTCTCCAAAATTTTAAATTTTCGGATATAATGTAATATACAAATATTTGTCATTGGATTAATATTTCAATGACCAATTGAGGTTATAAGTTGGTAAAAGAAGGTTATGTGAATTTTTTTCTTAATAATTATGCTTGAGGAATTAAAATGATAATAGAGGCTATTATTTGCCTATTTAGGAAATTACTTGTTGGTTTTGGTTAGCAAGTGAACTTTTGATGACATTATGTCAATATTGAGATTATTTAAAAGTGACATATGGATACTCTATAGACACCATTATTTTTGAAATAATGGAAAAGAAAAAGGGGGAGAATGAATTTACTAAACTAAGTCAAGGAATAGTCAAACTAATTGGATAAGAGACTATGTGAATGGAAGAAATTAAAGACAATTGTGAAATCCTTTTCTATGGTTAATTTTCAGCCAAGTCAGGGAGAAGGAAGACAAGTTGAACACATATACGCATATGTATGGCTATGGTTGCTCCAAGTAGCCAGGTGGGCAATACGAGTAATTGTCAAAACGGATGATATCAACAAGAAAATAGCCATAAAATTTCTTTCTATACTCTAGGAAGACATTTGTCATGCTAGGGAAAATTATTTCATAAAGAAGTCATACATTTCGGCTAGCATGGGGAAAATTCTATAAAGATAAAAATTTATCTTATGTAATAAGCTAAAGACAATCCATGAACTATAAGATGCCACATCATGGAGTAGGTGAAATATGTGAAGTTAAAATTGAAAACAGGAATATCACCTAAGAAGGGGTAAATTGTATGATTAAAATCTTCTTTTCGAATCTCTATGAAAATAGACTCACACAATAAAGTAGAGAGAGAGAGAGATCGACACAGGAAATTTATACTGGTTTAGTCTAAACTTTTGACCTATGTCCAGCACCCAAACTCTGTAATTTTTCACTATCACTTCAATCGATTACACACTTTGTACTCGAAAGTAATCCTCTCACTAGGATTCACTCCTTACAATTTGTAATACAATAACCCAATCTCAAGGTTCCACAACTTTGAGATTCTTACAAGAATGATGATTCAATAATAAACTTTTTAAAAGGATAGATTGGTAAACACTAAAGATTATATACTGAAGATATTACAAATGTATGAAACAGTAACGTGTATTAATTTCACAGTAAATACATTGTTTTGGTAGGTGGAGAATTCACCTTTTGGTATTTATATTGATTGTCATTTATGACTATTGGAGAAGCTTGAGAATTGTCTGTTGAGAGTAATGGATAGCTGTTATATCTTGATTGCTTGTTCATTACTCCGAGTGTTTTTGTTCTTCAATCAGCGCCGTCATTCTCATTCCTTAGGATTTTCCTATTAGATGATTAGGTATGCAGATATGGAAAGAGATTACAATTGCCTTCGGAATGTACAAAGGTTGTTTCCTCAAAATGGTGCTTCGTTTTTCAGAACCAGCATTTAATGCATCTGACGTAATCATTTGCTTTTTTATTAATCTGCATTAAATCACTTCTTTAATCTTCTCAAACTCATTAACAAACTAATTAAATAATGTTAGAAGTAATAATGAGTGAAGATATAAAGTATACAAATCACACTTGAAGATTTAGCACTTACAAAGATGTTGATTTCAAAACAAAGTCATTTTACACTCAACATGATTTTAGGCAAACTGGAGTGTATAACTTGAGTTAAGAATTCTTAGCTTGAGTCACTGGATCATCTTCTTTCAAAATAAGTATCATAGTAGGGCAAAACATACATTTGATATATCTCTATGAAAGATATGATTTCAAATAAGGAAAGAAATCACTCAATGACCTTCAACAAATAGGACATTGGTAGATCCCCTAAGATCATAACATGTTGTTCATTAAGTCAGAAAAGGTTATACAATTATGTATGTCATATAGGTCATGTAAATGTTGGTTAATTCACATGAACAATCGTCTTCTCACATGAACAAGATGGTTAAGAAGAATCTGTGTTTAAGCGCCTCAGTTTGTAATACCCCAATTTTCGTAATACATGTAAATATTATATTGTGATAAATAACACCTATTACAATAGGTGAATTTGTGGTCTCAAAACTAGTAAAATAATTACCTTATCTTTTAAGGTGATTTCTCATGAAATTAGAGTAAATAAAGAGCTAAAAATTCCTAAGGGATGTTATGGGTTACAAAATACCCTGAGAACGTTATGATAAATTCTAAGAGGCAACTAAACCTATTAAATAGAAGAGTATGTTGTCTCTAAATTTATAACTGATTTACTATCATTGTTAGGGAAATTTTCTTTGGATTTTAATAAATCCAAATTCAATTTTCTAAATCTTAATTGAGGATCATAAAATATCCTAAGATTATCATAATGTAGTATAATCTTAATTATGTCATTTTAACAATTTAAAATCATCGGAGGATGATAAAATCAATTAAAGAAAATTAGGAACAATTATTGGGCAATTGAAATTGCAATAATTGAGATACTTTAATAAGTTTTGGAATTAGTTGAGAATTAATTTGTAAAGGTTATAATTAAGGAAATATTAATTAAATTAAGGATCCAATGGTATTTAAAAGCTAAAATTAGCATATAAGAAGTTGTTAAACACCGAAATTAAATTAGAAACTTGTCAAATTTTGGTAATTAAGTCTAGTAACCCCTAAAACACTATATTAACAATTGTAACTGAGGATTAAATAAATCTCCCTTGAACTAATAAAAGTGACGAAAATTTCTAATTAAAGAGTGAGAGGATTATAAAAACCCTTAATCTTAAATCTTGGTGGAATTAATTGGACCAATGGAAGATTTTTCTTCTTAGATATGTGGGAACATGAAAAACATAAAGTGAATAATTAAATATAGGGGAGGGGGACGAATTGCTTAAAGAAATAAGGGGAAATGATTTTTAATATAAACACATTAGTCAAACAAAGTGGTGTATAGAAGAAGCTTCTAAGACTTGGTGGGCAAGTTGATTGTCTTGGGGAGCAAGTAATCTTTAATCAAAGGCAAATTAGGGAGAATTCATAGAAATTAAATCATAACTTGAAATCTTGAAACTAGATCTTCAAGACAAATACATATTTTGCATCAGGGAATTATGAGCTTCGATTTGGCTATTCCCAAAGTTATTTTCGGTTACTTCTTAGATTCATACCTAAGTGTTTTGGGAGTTAAAAATCACCATAAATCTTGTCATAAAATTAGGATTCCAAAAGTGAAATTGGATTTTGAATCAAAGCACTAATTAACACCTAACTAAATTAAGTTTTGGGGTTAATTAAGCTTGCTTAATGAGCAAGAAGAATGCTTGGTGACCAAGCAAGCAAATTCTAGAAGGGGAGAGGGAGAATTTCGGTCAAGAGGGAGAAGGAAGGCCAAGATCATTTCTTTCTCTCCAAGCAATGATCCAAGGGCCAAGATCAAGCAAGAGTTGCAAGATGTTTAACCCTTCTTGGCCTATAAATAGAGAGCTTGGGTGAACACATTCCTCACATCATTCCCTTCAAGCCTTGGTCGAAATTTAGAGAGAGTAGGAGAGGGAGGAGCAGCTGGAGAAAGGGAGACAAGAGGTCTTCAAGAGGTAAGAGAGTTTTTTAGCTTCATAGTTCAAGTTCTTAGTTTATGAAGTAGAAATGCTAGAAATGTTGTTTTGATCTTCAATCTTCCAAATATAGTTTTATTTTCATGTTTTTATGGTTTCCAATGGCTTTATTTCGAAAAATTGATGAAGAAGAAGTTATCTCAAAAATTTTGGAAGATTAGGATCAAAATAGCGAAGCTCTGGCGAAATTTCATCAATTAAGGAATTCTGGAGGCAGTAATAAAAACGCTGGTATCTTATAATGAAGATGATGTTCTAAAATTCTGAGAAAATTCATGGTGAAAGTAGACATCTAGGGCTTTCCAAATATATAAAGAGTGTGTCATTTGAAGCTCTGTGCAAAAAGATAAAAATCCTAGAAGTTAGGCTACGTTTTCTGGGTAAATTTCTGGAACAGCGGTCTGAAATTGTGAAACTGGGATTTTTCCGTGAAATCTGGGTAAATCCCAGTATTTTTCCTCAAAAATAGACTTCTCAAGGATCCTGGAACATTTTACGGATCCTCAAAATGATTTTTCTAGAATTAGTTATGATTTTTCAAAGTTACCGAAAAATCTGCCCAGAAAATGCTGCACTACGTTTTTAAGAAATGTAAGGGCAAAATTGTAATTATGAAGCTACCAAGGGTAGAAGGGTAAATAGAGGTGAAAATATCTCTTAGGATATTATTCTAAGAAATATGGTGATATGTTAGGATATCTGGGAAATCCAGGATCGGATTCAAAGGTCGGTCATTTGACGACTATGCGGTAAAAGGTACGGACGCGTATTGTAACATTAACGCTTATGCTTATAGTATGGTTATATATGATAGTTGTTTCACATGATGATACTTTGTTTTGAAAGTTGCTCATGATATGTTTGAATTTGTATACGGGTTATAGTCTTGATAACACCATTGAGTTTTCCTAGCGCTGAGGACACGATGGGCCGTCGTGGCACTGGTTATGTGCAGACTGGGATAACATACATATTGCAGTGGCTGTGTTATGTTATTGCCTTACATGTGGATATATGTTTTGAAACTATGATGATGTTGTATATCTGTGATAACTGTCATATACTGTTTACATAAGCATGAGGTTAACCGTTACCTGAGGTCCAATGGACATTGGACCTCAGTCTTAATGAATAGTACAGGAAAGAAACCGGGATAGAGAAGATGCCGGTGGGTAGAGCCGTGAAGAGGCAGCGGTCAAAGGCAAAGGTCGGTAGAAGTTATTAGGACTTAGCTTCTGACTCGAATTTAACAAAGTTACTTTGAACAGTTTGGTGTCTAAGGCTGGGTTAATCTATCCGGGAAGCCAAACAGTCGCCGTATAAGTCGGTGAGGCCCCCATGATAGACCCCTACCTGGCCAATCTGTTTAATTAACTGATGTTAGGTTCCAAGTCATGGGTTTAGTTTAAAACTTTCTTTATCAGAGGATTGTATTTAACCTCTGTAAATTGTATCACATGAATATTCCTTCGGGATATTTAATATATCAGCTTATGTCGGGCATCATCATATGTCTGGGCATTTTTATATCAAATACTCGTTGTCCGGATCTTAGCGCACGCTATCAATTTCCGCAGTACTCTAAGCTGTAGCATCTCAAACTCTGTTGTTTTTCTTAAAACTAAGTGTCGACCGACACGATTTTCGAACCTGGAATTTGGGATGTTACACAGTTAAACATAGATGAGATCCATATAAGTATATATAAATATAAAATGGATCGAAGTATGAATATAGACCTATAGCCAGGCAAATAACTCTTTTTTACAATTGAGATTACAAAAGAGCTATTATGAAAAAAGTTATAGTTCGAATGTTGAGTACATTTTAAAACTTATGTTTGTATGGTGAAATAGAAAGAAATCAATGTACAACACAAATCTATCATCATTGCATGCAATCCACACTGCATGTGCTTTAAGAGTTAGATTGCAACACATGAAGTAGGTGAAAGATCTCTAGTTTACTATAGTGTAAGTCCCAATAAGGAAAAAACCCTTCCATGATGCCCTTAAGATTTAGGTAGCATCCTAAAAATTTGGTTTGGTGACAATTACTTTAGCTGAAGCTCTATGATCACACACAATTCAGTTAGACAAGGGAAAACTAGTAAAACAATCAAGTCAGGATGGGCTAATGTTTAGTAAAAAAGGAAGATTTACTCCTAGATAGACGAGTTGATCTAGTATCTAAGGTCAACCCCTCACTAGTTCTCTATGTAGCTTGTAAAACTCCAATAGGCTCATTTAGAATGACAACATTTAGGGATCATTTAGGTCATTGAAAGGTGAAGGTTCACTGATCATCATACACTATTTCCTTTCTATATTTTTCTCTAAAGTTGTTTAGAAAGTTAAATGAGGTTTAGACCAAGAATTTGATCGTCAGGTCATGCTAATTCCATACAAATCAATATTGATAAGCATTTGCTCATTACTCCCACAATAGCACCAAAGATGAAATATAGAGTCCCCATGTCCTTTTGGTTAGTAGAGAACAACCATCAAACTAGATTTGTCATAAAAAAAAAAAAAAAAAAAAAAATTGGATTTACAAATACTATGTTCATGGAAGGAAATTTGAGTTTATCAACATATTAACTCTAGAGATATTACATAATAATGTGTATGGAAGAATTTGGGGCATCTGAGGCAACAAATAGATGGCTCATAAATATATACAAGGTATCCTTGGATGCTTATCCGATTTGAGGGATTTCTAGAATCACTACACCAAAAGTATGAAATAGGAAAAGTAACAAATGAATGATGGGAGGCTTATCAAGTGCGAGTGGGAAATCTTAGACTTTAGGTCCAGGTCCACCCTTTGTGGGCTAGACTATTTGATTAGGGAACAAGTAGCCTTATCAAATAAGATACAAATATCATTAATTATGGATTTGTTAATTAAGAAACATATAATTGTATGTTAGGAAATTGGACTTTGGTTTTCTCATGTTACATGAGAAAAAAAAGTTCCCTACACACACATGAAATGGTGGGACCCATATATAAATATGTGAATTAATATATGTATATGTGGGTCCCACCATTTCATGTGTGTGTAACATGAGAAAATAGTTTTCTTACAACATGAGAAAATGTTTTCCCTAGGAAATTAATCAACAACTAATTTTCTGATTATTACTTAAAGGGCAAGTAGGAGTGCACATTTCTTCCTTATTTGTGGTCTCCTCATACATTTATAAATAGCATATGCCTCCCTTGACCTTCACCCCTTACCATGAGCTATTTGGCAATCTCTCTTCTCTCCTACCACCTTTCTTGTTTTGATCATCTACCGTGCCAATCCTAATTAGGCTCAGTTGTCTAATAATTGCATAAGCATTATTTTGTTCGAGTTATAGAGCATTAGAGCTTTGATTAAGATCCAAACGTGGGTCCACCCTGGTACGCAAGTGTAACATCCCAAATTTGAGACTTAAAAATTTGTAATATTTGTTGGGAATTAATTAAGGAGTTTGACTTTAATTATATATGAGAATAAATTAAATAGTGAAATTTAGGCCAAAATAGTTATGAGAATAATTATTTAAAATTAAGGCTTATGTTTCCTTAATTTATTTCAGGAAAAGAATAAAGTCAAGTAATATTTGTAAGTGATAAGTTTTAGGTCTAAATATTATGGAATAAATATTTGATGGTCTAGGAAAAAAATAATTTGGGAAGGAAAAATTCTTATGGGAAATTAAGAATATAGATTTTATCCCAAAGTTTTAATTAAATGAACCAAAAAAATAATAAATAAATTGAATGAGAAAAAAATGGGCTTCATATTTAACCCAATTCATTTTGGCCCATGTGATGTATAGCATCAACAAGGAATTATTATTCTCCCTCCCAGCCCAACACGTGACGGCCAAGTAAAAGGAGCACATATATTTACATTCCAAAATCCTATTCAACAAACACATGATCCTGGACCACGTGATGAGAAACACACAACAATGAATCAACTTTCCTCCGCCTTCAACCCACGTGAGACAGGAAATATCAGCAAAATGAGGTTCATTTTTTTTTTTTTGATCAACCTGACGTGAATAAGAAACAGAAGCAAGCTCTCTTCTCCCTCTTGGATCACCGCCCATCTACTGCTTCTCTCGGCCCACATAAGTCCAGTTTTTGAACCTATTATCTAATATCCATAAGGAAAATCTATTTGAGGGCTCAAGATACAAACATAATTTTAAAAAAGGTCCAACTAACTTTCCGATGTTTGATATTAAGTTTCAAGAGAAAATTACCAAAAAGTCCCATCTGCGCTGCTTTCATTTTTCTTTTTTAACTCCAGGGGAATTTTTGCTAATTTTTTTTTGAAACTTAATATCAAAAAAGACCTTGAAGCCTTTTCTGACATGGAAAAGTTGGTTGGACCTTTTTGAAATTATGTTTATATCTTGGGCCCCTATGTGGATTTTCCCAATCCATTATCAATGGCCATTCAAACCGAAAGGAGCAGTCACGTATTATGCACAGGAAGATCAAAACATAATCAGGGAATCAGCGTCATCTACGGAAACAAGAACTGATTACGTATTAGTGAAGCAATGCAGAAGGATCAGATTTCTCCATGCTTCTCGAGCCCTGAGTTGAATTGCATATCTATCGGTTAACTTCTCTGGACCATCGTATATCGGTCTTGACTGGTTCTTTCTCATCAATCCGTTCTCCTTGTTTCGGTCTGGACCTCTTATATATCCACACTGCCTCCACTGTTTCTTTTCTTAGCAGCTGATGAGGGCGAGTGGAAGGAAGAAGAAAGCAAAAGAAGAAAAGAGAGAGAGAGAGAGTCACAAACTGCCTCCACTGTTTCTTTTCTGTTTGCGTCTCTGGATAAAACAAATAAAGCAAATACTGATTCTATATATAAAAAAAAAAAAGTAGCTGTGATTCGCTGATATAGCTTGCTGATTATACCGTTAGTTTTGTTGTTCAAAACGTTGTGAAAGAAAAATGCTGAACTATAGGTATATAGCTTGCTGTCTGTATTTTCTCTGCGTTTGGGTTCTGTTTATACCGAAACTCATAAGGTTTTATATATGGATCTATATGAATGGTTATATAATAGAAAATAAATATAAAAGGATGAGAACTTGCTGCATGAGAAGAAGAAAGAATAGTTACCTTACATATATAAGATGTTGCATTTGAATATATATATATATATATATATATATATATATATGTTTTAAAACGTGCAGCATGCTTACTGGAGGTGTGTATTCAAATAAATATATATGTATCAGAAGTGATTACTGTTTCTGCACGAAAGCTTTGTTGTATGTGTGCTGAATATATAAGAGAAAGAAAGAAAATGCTGCACTTGAAGATATATGTATATATATGATAAATATGATAGAAAGATAAAACTTTTTGAAAACATATATATATATATATATATATATAGAGCACGTGGAACTTATACTGGGAAAACAAAGATATAGATTTTTATATATATAGAGTTGCATTTGAAAAATAATAGAAGAATGTTACTCGGTAGAAAACCATGAGAAACATATTTTTTTGGAAACCATGAGAAACATTAAAACATAATGCATTAAACATACTTTTACATGTTGGTTTCGGTATTCATAAACTCTTAAATTAAAGTGTGAGAATAGCCTATAGGAGTTTAAGTTAATTGTAAAATAATGATGATAATAATAAATTATTATTATTATCATTAGAAAAGGGAATATATGAGAATTATTAACAAGAGTTTACATTAATTATGGAGAGATAAAATAATAATACTAATGGAATAAATAAATCAAAATTAGTGTTATAATTAGAAATTTAGGATAATAATAATAATAATAGATAATGTTATTATTATTGGGAATGAGTGAAAATAATAAATAATAAATGGGGAATTATTATTATTATTATTATTATTGGGAACAACAACAACAACAACAATAAAATTATTATTGTTGAAGAAATTTTTAAGGAATTAATAATTATTAATCCTTTAAACTAATTCGCGTAATTAGTTTTTTTATGATTCGAATAAGTGACTAACAGCGATGATAAACATTTTTAGGCAGACCTTGACTTTTTTCTGATCCTAACAACTTCAGTCAAGAGTTTGGGATCCAAGATCGAGGTGGGTAACCCTAATCTTATAATCATGTGTGTGAGTGTTTATGCATTAATTAGCTAATCATGTATACTGGTTGATTTACTTGTTATATGTTTTCCTCGCCATGGATTTGAGGCTGCGGTCTCATGGGGCTGTGTGTCCTAGACTAGGGCTGCGGTCCTTGGCCGTTAACTGCGGTTACAATTATTTGTACTTGTAAATGCTTTCATGCTTTAACATATGTTATTCTATCATTCATGCTTTCATACATAAGCATGAGATTAACTGTTACCCTGGGGTCCATTCATTTGGACTCCAGACCACATGAAAGATACCAGTAGTGGTTCGGGACCAAAGGGCAAGAAGCAGCTATAAGGATTATAGCAGATGGAATGTTTTGGACAATTAGGATTAAATAGACTGTATTTAACATTTATCATTTGCTTATTTTTTGATTACTGTAATTAATATCCAACTATCGAATGAATCCAAATCGCGAAAAATTAGTCCATATTTTTAAACTAAGTTAATTTCAAAAGCTTCTATTTTGAAATTAAGTCGTCCAAATCACCTCGATCCCCGTCCGCGTTAACTCTGATGAAATAACGGCCTTAAAGGCCAGGCATCACACAAGTCTCTTCTATCTCCCAATTTTTCCTTCATATCTTTTAATATTTAAAAAAAAAACCAATAGTAGTGTTCAATCACCACCATCACTGTTTCCCTCCTCCTCCTCTTCATTCTTATCATCAAAGGAAGGAGATGAAGAGTTTGATATATTACAAATCATATTCAACCTCATGTCCAGCTTGTTGGCATTTTCCGCAAGATAACTTGTGTGGCGGTCAAGTTTTGCCAACATATGCATTAGAGCCTCCATTTCAAGAGGCGGAGAAGGAGGAGGAGGAGGTGCCATTGGCGAAAGAGCTTCCTGAGATCCAAACATCATGAAGGAAAGAAGAATAAGGCCGATAAAACAATATTAAGAATTACAAGGAATAGATGATTTTAAATAGAGGCCTAATAGATGTTACAAAGGGTTATGACTTATGAAAGTCCAATGATGTTATGAAGGGTTATAAAAGTGTTACATGACTGTTGTTTCTAAAGACCATTTTGTTTTGTCTTTGTTGATATAAGAGGTTGGAAGATGAATAATTTGTAAGTGTTACATGATGATTGTTTCGTAAGAATCGTTATTTTTATCATTAAATAAATTATGGTTAATAACTACAATAATTATATCTATGTTTTTTGAGAATTCTACTTCGTAATACACGACGGTTATCAAAATATATAATTGATAAGTCTTAATGTTATATATTCTTATGCTACCTCCGTCTTTACATATATTACATTTTTTCACTTTATTTATTAAGTTATTAAGTGTTATATATGCATGAATTTGTAATAGTTTATATATACCTGATTACCGATAGCTAAAATTCTAACATGGAACTGAAGCTGATCAGTGAGATAAAGAAAACAACAAGAAGAAAAAATGATTATTAGAGGCGTGAGCCTTTAAGATTCAACCAGAAGTACAAGTCAAGGCAAAAAAAAAAAAAAAAAGAATAAAAAGTGCAAAGTGTAATAATAGAATATAAGGAAGTACATATAATGTTAAAACTTAAAGCCCAATCAAATGGTTTAAGTTATTATTTTTTTTAAGAAAGACATCTCTAACATATATCTATATCTAAATTTCTAACACAGAGTATACACAAATATTTTAACACAGGCACATAGCACATAGCCCAGGTTGGAATTGTGACCTCTCGAGGACTAGCCTTTGACCCTATTTGTTGCTTTCTTAATCTAGCGACCTTCTCAAACCAGTGTTATCAGAACCGGACCGGTCATCGACCCGGTCGGGGTACTGGGTCAATGGGTCACTGGTTGAACCGCATAATCATGATCGGATCTCGAAAACCATACTATATTTATAAATTATACAACTATACTTATAAATATTTAAAAAAAAAAGAGTTTACAAAAGATAAAAATACCTAAAACATTTTTACAAATTTAAAACATGAATAACCCAATTAACTAGGAGTAAAATTAAAGAAGATGAGTTTACAAAATAACTTCCAAACAGGCAAACACAACAAAATGATTTTAGGTACTATAACTCGGACCAGTCACTGAATAGGTCGGGGTACTGGGTTAAGGGTTAGTGAATCAGACTAAAGTCAAACCAGAATTAAACCGGGACCAAACAGGTAAAAAAAAATAAAAATTTGATGTTATTAATATTTTAATATAAAATTATAATAAAATGATAAAGCAAATAAAATTAATGGTTTATTTCACATTGAGAAAAGTGCAACACCTTACCCAATGCTTTTGATTTGAAAACTTGACTACCTTGACTGGAAACCTATAATCTAGGCTGTTAGCGTGCAAGGAACAAAATAACTCTTGCAAGAAACACAAATTTTGTTCTCTCTTCTTGTCTTCCGCAATGCTAAAACTGATACCCAGGTCTTATCTTCTTTTCATTCTTGTTTTGCTCGGGCTCCTTCAACAGTGATCTTTCCCTCTCTACCTCGCATGCTCTTCTTTTTCAAAGCTGCATTTGTCCAGCTTAAAAAAAAATCAACTCAGCTCCCATTTGCTCGGAATGGTCCATCGTCGGCGTTTTCTGGTTTGTGTTCAGTTCAGTGTGCTCGACATCTCTGGATCTAGGGGGATTGGGTCTGTTTGCATCGATAAGTTTTAAACCAGTGCCCACGTGTGCTGTTGACTCGTTTCCTCGTTCCTCAGTCGGTCACCGCGGTTCTCCATCAGTGTTATCTCTTTTAACTAGATATGTTTACACTAGTTCTGTTTCTCTCCATCTAAACATCTTCACTCTGCATTCAACGTTTTTTGCCAAAAAAAAAAAAATTTGCACAAACCGGCCGGATTAACAAACCCGGCCGGTTCACCGGGTTTATTAAAACCAGCGGGTCGGGCCGGCCAAAAACTGTTTTTCACCCATCTCCGATCCTTTGACCAGCTCGAACCGGTTGGGTGCCTGGTTCGCCGGTTTTCGGGTCGACCCGGCCGGTCCGAGCCGGGTTTGATAACACTGTCTCAAACGCCTACTTTGGTTTCTACGTGTGGTCCACGCGTCCTCACTGGTCTTCTTTGATCGTTGGGAGAGTTAGACTAAATAACATGATGAGAAGTTATTTGTGTTTAATTATGCATTTCAAAATTATGAAATAATTTTGCATTTTCCTGATTCTTTTTAATTAGGGGAATATATCATTGATGACTTTACAACATTTTTTCGATTTAGAAGTAGTTAAAAAAAGTATTGATTTAGTATGAAAATATTTCCTAGAGTATAGGCAATAATTTTCTAGTGTTTAATTGTATATATAAAGTATGATAATCAAATTTAACTAGAATAAGTAATAATTTAGGAAAACCATTTTGCCGGTATTTATACTTTTCTCAATTTCTATTTTGGTATACATGTGTTTTTTTTTTCTTTGAACTAAATCCTGTAACATTGTTCTATTAACTCTGTTAGCCTCTGTACAAGGTAATACAATGCTAATAGAACAAAATTAAAGGATTTAATAAAGAGAGAAAAGACATAGATACTAAAAGACATAGATACTAAGTTAAAAATTTATATATATATATAAAGTATTGGTGCCAACAAAATGGTTTTCCCCCACCAATTTAAATGTATTCTTAATGCCAATTTTTCCCCCTTTGTAATAAAGTTAAATTGACAAATGTTGCTTTAATTTAAAACATTAATTTTGTATATATAAATTTAATTTGATCCTGTAAAACTATTTTATTAGATTTTTTGACACATAGGTCTATGTTAGGTATACACCTTCAATCATTTCTCTTAACATGGAATTATAAATACATATATAAATACATGTATATTACAAAACAAAGTTGATTTAGGAATTACTATATTATCTGTATATCATAACATGTTCTAATTAAGAATACAAAGCTTGAATTTGTTGGAATATTTTAAAATAAAAAGATATGGTTTTATTAATGTCATATCCTTTTAATTAAGGAATTTTTATATATGAAGAGTAGTGTAGGGAGCTATAACATGAAAATTTGCTAAGGTTATATCTCTTTAGCTCCTAAAGATACATGTGAAAGGATATAACTGAAGGTGTGATAAGCATCTCTTGGTGAAAGGTTATGTTGTTTATAAGAAAACTTTACATAGTATAAATGTGTAATTTTTCATAAATTTGTTCGTGAATCTAAAAAATGATTATGACTTTTAATTAAAGAAGTGTTGCTTTAAGAGACATCACTTATATACATCATTTTGTGGCATATAAATCCCTATAATCATCAGTCCATACATATATCACACTACAAAACAACGAGAGATTAAACTTATTGTCTTGGTCTTTGAGTAAATACAAAAATAAAGTCAAACTATCATTTAGTAAGGGTTAAGGTGCATTTTTGCCAACAGACTATTACCCCAGGAGCATCTCACACAAAAAAGTAATGAGGGTACCAAGAATACAAACAAACAATTAAAAAGATTTAAACAACACAATGCCATTACTTCGTTATGTGGCGAACTTTTAAATGGACATTAAGATGTCCAGGTGGTTGAAAAACGTCCAGGTGGCGGATTTTTTTTTTTTTTTGGTCGAAAGGTGGTGGAAAAATTGAAGTAAATGTTAAATAGAGACAGAAAACTTCAAGAGATAGATAGAAAATGAGACAGAGACAGAAAACTTCGAGAGAAAGAAAGAGAGAAAACTTGAAGAGAAGGGCGAACTCAGTGAAACTCAACAGAGAAGGTGAAATCAAAGCAATGGAAGCGGAAAATGTGAGCGATTCTCCGGCATGGGTTGTAAGCGAGTATGTTTGAGTAACGTTTGACGACAATTGCGAACGGAATTCATTATTGACAGTGGTGCTACGGTTTCGGTAGCTGATATTGTTGAAAGGTAACAATCAATTTTTTTTAAAAAAAATTGGTCTATTTGTTGTTTATGGTGTCTTACATGCGAAGCGTGACATTCTATTGCTTGTTTAACTTGATGCAGTAGTAATGAGGGGAAAAGGGAAAGGCGTAGCTCGTGTAGAACAGGTGACAGAATTTGTGGTGAAAGAGAACGACGAGGCAGTGGAAAAGAACTACTTGAATGAGCTGAAGAAGGTAAGTAAAGTTGTCTTTGTTGCCAAAGAAACTGTTAAAAGCGTGTTGAGAAGTGAAGCTGCTTCTGAGCTTGATGATGATTATATAGAAGAATTAGGTGAGTTAGATGGCATAGGTGAGTTAGGGGGCATAGGTGGTTTAGAAGACTTTCCATTGAACCAGAATGTTAGAGGGATAGGGGAAGAAGACATTGGGTTCCACCTGAATGTTGGAGAGACAGGGGAAGGTGATTGCCTCAATATTGCAAGGGATGATGAAGATGACTCTGACAGTGACAGTGATGATGATAGCTATATTGCACAATCAAAGTCAGAATCTTCTGATAGTGAAGAGAGTTTAGATGATGATTATGAAATACATAGAGATCTTGAGGATAGTACTGGTGATGAGGATGTTGAAAACTCAGACAATGGTGGACCTCCGCAAAAGAGGCCTAGTCTAAGGGAGTTGGATGGGTCTAAAAGAAGGGCCTACTTCATGGTGGGTATGACCTTCTTGGATAGAGGTGAGTTGAGGAGGGCTATTGATAAGTATGATATTGAGAATGGGGTAGGTGTGAAAATAGTTAAATTTGAGAAGAAGATGGTAATAGCAACTTGTCAAGAGGGCTGCCCGTTTAGGTTGTATGCATCTAGAGTTGGTGTTGGAGTTGGGTACATGTTGAAAACAATAGTACATAAGCATATGTGTGCAAGTGTTTATAAGAATCAAAGAGCAACTATTAGCAGGATAGTTGAACACTTTAAGGAGAAAGTCCAAGCGAATCCCAAATATAGTACCAGTGAGATGAAGAAAGAGGTTGAGCAAGAGTTTAAACTCTTTGTCAGCAGATATAAGTGCAAGAGGGAGAAAAGGAGAATAATGCAGGACATGGATGAGAGTTTTGTAGAAGAATTTGACAAATAAGAAGCTTATTGCAATGAGCTCAGAGTGTCCAATCCTGGATCAGATGTAAGTGTTGACATAAGTGTTGAAGCTTTAGATCAAGGGAGGAGGGTGTTTAGAAGAATCTACGTGTGTTTTAATTCGTCTAAGGTATGACATTCTTGTGACATAGTCTTATTCCTAATATTCACTGTGGAACTAATGTGGAGCAGTATGAAAATTTACCTTTTAATAACTTAGCAACCAACATAGATGAAAAAAAGTTTGTTCCATATGTCTTTTCAAACTTGTTAGAGGAGTTGAATCACCAAGAGGGGGTGAATTGAAAATTCAGAAAATTTTTGTGATTTTCCCTTTATTAGTGATTGATCGAATGAAAACTTAGAGAGTAGGGAAGAATAGCAATGCACAACAGTTTTATCCTGGTTTTACCCAACTCCTTGGCCTACATCCAGTCCTCAGGCGCCCTGAGCTTTTCACTATAATCACTTGATTACACACTCTATAACTTTGTAGCAATTCTCTCTCTAGAACTTGCTCCCCCTTACAAGTTGTAATCAACGATCTCCCAAATCTCCAAGTCCCCCGACTTGAGATACCTCACAATCAATCAAATACAATTGATAAAACTCTCTTATAGAGTAGATAAATGATCACTGAAGCTCTATAGTGTCAACCGACACTCTGTACAAGAAAGCACTCAAATAAATGAACAAAGTTAATGCAATTCGATTTTCGGCTTAGTGTTCTTGTATAGACTTGAATGCAACTCTATTTATACTTAGAGAGATATTAATAGCCGTTGCTTGCATTCATTTGACCGTTGGAGAAGTTTCCCTTCAGTTAGAAACAGTTTGGTCATTTCTCTCTCTACACTTGTGCTTATTTCTTAACTTGTAGGATAGAGAGTGATTTCTAGTCGTTTATATCCGTTGGGATTGTCAGTCCTCACTTAAATGGAAGTCTCTTTATCCTTTTTTCACTGTGGAAGGCTTGGTAGTTGAGATTACAGCAAGTTTGGTGGTGTGCATTTATTGCTTATGACAAGACTTTGCCTTTTGTGTTATCAGCACCTTTAATCTCGTTGAATCATCTGTAATTAGGCTGAAATATACTAGCAAACACATTAAACATATCTAGTAATGATGATAATTAAGAATATAAATCATTCAAATCATTTTATAAACATTACACAGATTTCACAAATTTGAATTCTCAGAAGGCGTGACCAATACTTGAGTTTGTCATTATGCACTTAAGCCAAAACTGCAGTTTCTGAGTCAATACTCGAGTCTTCTCCTTCCAGAGACGGGACTCGCAATTTGAGCTTTGGTGTTCCTGATGAACTTAAGCCAGTACTCGAGTATTCTTTCAATACTCGAGTTTTGGACTCTTGATGAATAAATGTCCAAAGCATCAAAACTGGAGCTTCCTCTCAATACCGAAGTATTGAAGGCTTAGAACACTTGAATGCTCTCTGTATGGCTCAATACTCGAGTTTCATTTTCAATACTCGAGTTTTCCACCTTAGTTTTGAAACTCTGAAATTAGTTGTGTAAATGTTAAACTACGGTTTTCAAAACTGTGGTTCTCAATACTAAGGTTTATGTCTAATTCAATTTTAAGAATCTCTTTGCTTGGCTTAATACTTGAGTATTCCAATGATACTCAAGTTTTCATAAAACATTCAAATTCTGGAGCCAAGTTGGAAAACAGTCTTTTCAAATTCCAAACCGTAGTTCTTAAAACGTGGTTTTCCAAACTGAGGTTTTCTACTTTCAGCTTAAAACAGTTTGAAGAGTCATGTAGGCCGAAACTCGAGTTTTCATGTCAATACTCGAGTTTTCCCTTAATGTAAAACTTGCGATACTTTCTATAACACTCAATACTTGAGTATTCACTTGAATATTGCGGTATTGACCTATGTTAAATACATTGAGATGTTCTTTGAACCTCAATACTTGAGTTTTCTTATCAATACTCGAGTATTGCCTCAATTTGCAAGTTTTCAACTTCTTTGAGATAACTCTTCATTCTTGATTTCCCAATTGATTGTTATCATCAAAACCCATAGAAAAATAACAAAACTTAATGATAAACGAATACTAGCATGAGACACACATCGAATATGGAATTATGTCAACCATAATACACAGATTCTGGGAAAAGTATCAACATCTAAATGCCATAATTTAATCCTCTTAGTCTGCCATAATACATAGATTCTTAGTACAAGAGCAGCAAAATCAATAACTCATGTTACAAAGTACCTAATTGGCTAAATTAAGTTCTTACATATAGCTATTTCAGATACAATACACACAACCAAACACATGTAACAAACAACAATGACAATGCTACTTTAAACTTCTTTTCCCCCTTCCTAATTTCCCCATCATATAGCTGATGTCTTCGTTTAAGCTTCCTTACTTCACTGTGTATTCCATCAAGCTCTTCACTCAGTCTTTGCTCATGCTTTGCTCTTCGAAGATAGCAATTTTCATCATATAATTTGTCAATGTCCTCTAAAAGCTCCTTAATCACAGTATTTTCCCTCTCACCAAATTCTTTATCATGCTAAGCGAAGAATCCACACCCCCAACCTGTCATTTGTTCCGTCAGATCACAAATCTCACAAATCACCCACCCAAATCCTTTCTACTTCGATTTAAGTTTTCTTACATGTGAAAAAGTCGGAGCAAATCACCAAGAGGGGGTGAATTGGGGATCTGAAAAATTCTTTCGCTCAATTCTGGAATTTAATCACTGAAGCAAAGTAGTGTAGAGAAAGGGAAGAGAGAACAAGACACAACAAGATTTATACTGGTTCGGTCTAACTCCTTGACCTACGTCCAGTCCCCAGACTCTCTGGGATTTTCACTATCACTTGCAATCAGTTACACACTCTGTACTCGAAAGCTATCCACTCACCAGGATACACTCCCCCTTACAAGTTGTACACTGATATCCCAATCTCCCAATCCCGCGACTTGAGATTCTCACAGTAAGTGATATACCCAAACACAGTACACTACACACTCTGTAACTTGGGATGATCCTCTCTCTAGGACTCACTCCCCCTTACAAGTTGTAGTCATACAATCAATCTCCAAGTCCCCCGACTTGAGATTCTTTACAATCAAATGATTAAAGGAAATAAACTCTCTCTAAGAGCAGATATTGATAAACACTGAAGCTCAAATCTCTCAAGACTATTTACAGAAGAATAAATATAGAAATCTGATTGTTGCACACTGTAATTGTCTTGTATCTTGTCTGTCTCAGTTCTTCTTCGAATCTGAATGATATTTATAGCTGTTGAAGTTCATTTTGAATGAAGAACTTGACTGTTGGAAGAGCACTACGAATTTGAACATTGGAGGCTCCACTTCCAGAACTAGCTGTTGAGAATCCACTGAAATTTATCTTGATGGATGGATTCTGCTTTTGTCTAATCTGTTGTAGACATTCTTGCATTGTGGGACTTAGTTAATGTGAAGATAATGTTGATGTCCCAGTGCTAGAATGGGTTGTGCTTAAAGTTGTAATAATTTAATCTAAGTTGGAGCACTTTATAAGACAACATATTCTTTCTCTCTCTTGCTTTACAACTCATTGTTTGAATCTTCATTGTTTCCTTCAATAAACCATCTGAAACTTGCTAACAAACTGGTTAAAAGATGTTAGGAATAATAGCAATTAAAGATATGAAGTATTAAGAATCATTCAAATGATTTTCGCAAGTTCGCGCCATCTGATTTTACAAATCTGTGCGTTACAAACTCGAGTTTACAAACCCAGACTCGAGTTTGGAGTTCATCCAGAGAGCAATGTATTTTGAAAATCTTCCTAAACTCGAGTTGATTAGTGACTAACTCTAGTTTGGTTCTTACAGAGAGGAAAATCACGAATGGCTCTTGGGTGAAGTTTTGAACACAGTGCTAAACTCGAGTCATTTAGTGACTGACTCGAGTTTGAAGCTTTTATGAAAATATTGAGTTTAAGTTCAGAGCTTCAAAACTGGAGTTTAGAAAACGCAGACTGGAGTTTACAAAACCTGAAACATTGTTTAGTTCTCTGTATGGCCCAGACTCGAGTTTTGATATCCAAACTCGAGTTTCAGTGTAAATTGAGATTTTTGAAAAATCTTTTCATTTGCAAACTGAAGTTTCTATTTCTCAAACTGGAGTTTTCAAATCAGGCTTTAACTCAAGGCTTTCTTGTTTGAGCTAAACTCGAGTCACCAAAACCTTGACTTGAGTTTCAGTGAAAACTGAAACATTGAAATACCTTTGAAAGCTCAAAACTGGAGTTTTCATTTTCAAACCTGGAGTTTAGAAATCATGTAATAGCTCGAGTGTTTTCATTCAGGTGTAAACTGGAGTCACTGATTTAAAAACTGGAGTTTATAAATCAAGCATTAACTCGAATGTCTCTGTTTATGCTAAACTCAAGTCAACATAAACCAGACTCGAGTTTACAGCTCTTAAAACATTTTAACTTCTTAAACTCTCCTTGTAAACTGGAGTTTGGAAGGATCAAGAGTAGAGTTTGAAAACTTGATAAAACGTTGAAGCTTCTGTTTGATCCTAAACTCGAGTTAACAAACATAGACTTGAGTTTACAAGTCTTTGAAACTTTTAGCCTTTAAACTTTCTTATAAACTGGAGTTTCTCAGAATCAAGGGTAGAGTTGGGAAACAAGTTGAAATTCGAATGTCACTGCCTTTGATCTAAACTCGAGTTTATAAATACAGACTCGAGTTTACAACTCTTAGAAACTTTGATTGCTCTCTATAACTCTGCAAACTCGAGTTTGCCCATGCAAACTGGAGTTTGGCTTTCTCTGTTAAAAACTGAGCTTCTGTCTATCAAGTCCAAACTCGAGTTTAGCTACCTAAACTCGAGTTTGCCTTAAACAGAAAGTTTTACAACTTTCAAAGACAAACTTCAAATTGAGTTTACAATTGTCAGTTATCATCAAAACACCTAGAGAACTAACAACATGGTAGTAGTATAGGCAGCCGTAGAACCTTCGACCTGGGTTTACGTCAGTCTACGCGATCCATCTCGACGTGACCATTCTATGATGACAATAACTCTTTGGAGGTTTATATTTGTCCTCACGTCTGGCTTGTCGAAGAAGGGCCACCCTCCGCCTGCATCTTACCGTCAATGATGACGAAGATATTGCCATTCAACCCTGCGTTTGTAGATTGCCTTCGCCTTGACCTCCGAGATCGATTTTTTCACTGTGCCTTCGAAAGTCACTTTGATTTTTTCCACTGTGTCGTTCTACACTTTGACCATCTTAACTCAAGGCCACTTGGACGTGTTTCAGCCATCTAGACGTCTTAATGTCCATTTAAACGTCTATCACATAAGGAAGTAGCAGCGTTGTGTTGTTTAAATCTTTTTAATTGTTTGTTTGTATTCTTGGTACCCTCATTACTTTTTTGTGTGAGATGCTCCTGGGATAATAGTCTGTTGGCAAAAATTCACCTTAACCCTTTAGTAAAAGTCATTGTTGTCTTTCCTTAAGTGTTAAGACTGAAATCCATACTCAATGGGCTTTATTGTATCCTACTAGAAATTTGCTGGTTAATCCACCTTGCTCCCTGTACAATAGGAATAGGTGAAGGTGAATTAAGCCTAAAGAGGTTATCAATGGTTATATTATTTGAAAAAGTGCTGCTTATTAATTACTACCTCTGGTTGTTATTATAAGAGAAAGTTGACTCTTTTTAGAGGGATTAAGGAAGCTAAATAAGTTACTTAATCATTTCATATGTTGCGTATTTTTAGATTATATATTGGTTTATTAGTCAAACTAATTATTTTAAAGAAAAAAATAAAAATACTCTAAAGTGATTTAATTAGCTTCCTTAATCTCTCCAAAAAAGTTAACTACGTCTTATAATTAGGACCGGAGGGAGTATATGTTAAGCAACATATTTAGAATTGCTCGACAAGATTAATAGTTTCCACATGGAAGGTTCAAATTTAATTTGTAAGTTTTACATTCCTAATTCAAACATTTTAAATCTCTAATTTTTAAGTGATGTCCCCTAAAAGTTAGAGTTAGAGGAATAAAATGAACTTATAGATGTAAGTCCCGGCTAAACCCAAGAGGGGGGTGAATTGGGTGAAGATAAAGACTTTGTTCCTTTTAAAAATCTTTTTACAAATCAGTGAGATCAATTTGTAAAACAGGAAGGAGTTATGAAAACGTTTACAATCATTTAACCATAAATGCTGGAAATAAAGAGTTGAGAAAAGAAGATTGCAAATTGTGATTTATACTGGTTCGATCCAACCGTGACCTACATCCAGTCCTCAGGCACCCTGAGCTTTTCACTATTCTCCTTGTTTAGCCAAGCACAAGAGACAAGTATTTACACTCTCCTTGTTTAACCAGGCACAAGAGACAAGCCTTTACACTCCACAAGTTTCTCCAGGTACTTATGCAACCTTCTCAATGTCTCACAGAGACTCCCCTTACTACCCGTAAGGTTACAATCAAATTCCCAACCCAAGGTTACCCAACCTTGAATACCTCTTATGGAAAATATGATTTACAATAAGTCTTCTCTCATAGAAGTGATTATGATAAACACTTAAGCTCATTACAATTGAATTCACTCTCTAAAAGATAAGCCAAGAAAGCTTGAAAAACAGAGTGAGAAGAGGATTCAAAATTTCGGCATTATGTCTGTGTAAGCTCACTCCTCCACCTTCTTTCATTTTGAATGAGGTTTCTTTTATAGATGAAGATGTTCTAACCGTTGAGAATTTGTCTGTTTAAGAATAGAGCCGTTGAGAATATGTCGGTTCGAAAATATAGCTATTAGAATGCTTTTTGTCATGACAGCTTAGCATTTTGATTCATCCTTGATCTTCAGTTTGAGGCCTTTTGATAATCTAAAACAAGTCCACAAGTGATGTAAATGATGTTAAGAAATGTTACAAATCATTTGGGAAAGTTTCTGAATGATCTGAATCTGAATTAGAATTTTCGCAATGGTGATTTTTCTGATTTGTGGGAGAATACTGCAGTATTGCTTTGTATACTCGAGTATTGAGCTCATTTCAAAACTTCAGATTCGTCACTGTATGTCCTATACTCAAGTTTTGCTTTCCATACTCGAGTATTGAGGATCCTCTAATGTTCATTGCTCTCTGTCTAAGCTATACTCGAGTATTCTTTCATAAACTTGAGTTTTCGATTTGTTCAGCACTTTGGTTGCTTTCTGACTTGATATTACTTCATATTTAGCAATCCAATTATCCTCATATAGCTCTTTGATTCTCCTTTCAACAGCAACAGGAATTAGATCTTAACTTGTTTGAATTCACCCGTTATGATCCGTTGAAAGAAGATTGTTCTTTAACCATCATTTTTGCATCGTTCTGAGGTATCAATCAACTTTCGAAGACCATATCTCTTTGGTATAATCTTCATTTTAGTTGAATAAAGTATTGATGGAAAGCCTTATGTGTCTTCTTTCAAACGCCACCGATCTCAGCTCATTTAGATTTGTAGATTGTGAGATATACTCAAAACACTGAAGCTCGCTCTGAAGTATGGCGTGAATATTTGATCCAACTTTAGAAATTCAAAGCTCTTTGATATGATCTTCTTTGGGCATGAAACTTTGTCAAGATGATGAATTGGATGTCTAGTTTCAGCAAAATTTGATTTCACCTCATTCTGATCTCTGGTTTAGGATATATCATCAAATTACCAGAGCTCGCCCAGTCTGATCGTGAAACAGAGGTGAGTAGAGTTGCTGAAGGTGCTGGAAACTCGAGTTTTCATTTGGAAATTCGAGTTTTGTCGAGTTTAGAAGCGCTAGAGAAGCTGAAAACATCCCAATATTGCGGTATTCTTTCCAAACCACAGTTTCCTCATCCAGAAGCCAATTTTTCCAGTAAGCTTGTAAACTCAAGTTTTGATCTGGAAACTCGAGTTTTCTCTTCCAGAAATCAGATTTTCATTGTCTTAAACCCTGGATTGAGCCTCTCCAATATCCATATGATTGTGAAGACTTCTATAATCAATCTTGGGGCTTGTATAATCATATTTTCATCAAGTCCTTCCATCTTTCATCATTCATCTTAATCATTCAGCTTTAGCTCATCATCTTCTTCAATATTTCTTCATCATTTTCTTATTTTTGAAGTCTCCTCTCTCTCACGATCATTCTTCATAATTCCTTTCTTCTTCCATAGAATATTCTTCATAGAGAGACTCCATTCAATAAATTCTTTCTTCTTCATTTTCTTCTCTTCCTTTTTCAATACTTCTATATCGATCTTCTTCTTGATCATTCTTCATAGATGAGCTTTACATCTTTAATTCTACATTAAAGTCAAGAATTTAGTCAATGAAGAAGATACATATAGTATGCAAACTTTTTACTTATACAAATGGTATCAATATAAGATATCATCAAAACTAATCATATCTAACAATAGATAAACATAGCATTACCTCCACAATTAGAAATGTTATTTTCAGGATTTGAACATGTGGTATCTAGGCCACATGGCAACAATATCTTACCATTATGTCAAGGCTCACCTTCTCATAGTTGCCACAAAAAGGGGGGGGGGGGAGTGTGAAATTATTTTAAGTGATGTTGGCCTACAAATGCAACTACACATACAAGCTCTTATACAAATGCAACCATAATTTAAGTTTACTTAGAAACGAGACTAACAAAGAAATAAAGTAAATGAAAGAAAATAAACAATATTATATCATATTTTTGTGTTAAATATAGAACATTAATATATATTACAAAAGAAAGAAAAATTTCATAGATGATAGAAGTGCGAACGCTCAAGTATTTTTTTTAGGTATATGTAGTGCTCTAAAGTATTTTGTGGTGTGCCCAACATCTGAAATATTTTCCATGAGTGTCCATCGCCCTAAAATACTTTTTTTTATGCAATTTGGAATTTTACAATTTATATAATTTATGGTATTTGCTACATCTTAGGAAATACTTTAAGGTGTTGGATGCACACAAAAGAAATAATTTATGGTACTAGACGCACTTGAAAAATATTTCAGGGTGCTATGTGTATTGTAAAAAATACTTTAGGGTGCTTGAAACTCATTACTAGCATAAAGATCAATTGGCCTTCTCCAACAAGCTATTTCGAAAGCAACTACTCTGAAACCTGTTGGATATAACTAGTTTTGATGATGTCTTATATAGATGCTATTAGAAAAGAGCAAAAAGTTTGTATACTGTATTTATCTCCTCCATTGATTAACTTTTAAATTTTATGTAGAATCAAAAAGAAGAAAAAGAAGAAGATCAAGGAGGACGAGGATGTAGATGAGGATAAGGAAAATGAAAAGAAGAAGAAGAAGAGTGATTGAAGAAGAAAGAGTCTATTGAATGGAACATTCTTAGTCAAGATAAGTTCAAATATATTTGTGAAGAATGTTCAAAGAATTGAAAGACAGAAAGAGCTGAATAATGGAGATTGATCAAGAGATGATGAAAGATGGAAGAAGTTGATGAATATAATGAGAATATCTTTATTCAAGATCAGCTTAAAAAAGTCTATGGAGAATGGTCAAGAGAAGAAGAAAGAAAGAATAGAGTTCTGAAGAATGACCAAGTGAATAGAAGAAAGAAAGAGAAGATCTTGTCAAAAAGAATGAGAAAAATCAATTTACAAGGTCTTAGATTGATATCATAAGTCTTCACAATCAAATAGATGTTGAAGAGGCTCAATCCAGAGTTAAAGATAGCAAAAATCAGATTTTGGAAGAGAATACTCGAGTTTCTAGGTCAAAACTCGAGTATACAAGCTTACTGCAAAAATTTGCTTCTGGACGAGAAAACTGGAGTTTGGGAAACTTGAGTTTTCAAGTCAAAATTCGAGTATAGGAGTCAATACTCGAGTATGGAACTTATATACTCGAGTATTGGGTGTTTTCAACTTCTCTGGCGTGTCTGGACTCGACAATACTCGAGTATGCACTTCAATACTTGAGCATTCAGCTTGATTAGCAACTCTGTTCACCTCTGTTTCACAATCAGGTTGGGCGAGCTTTAGTAATTCGATGATATCTCATAAACCAGATATCGGATTAAGATTAAATCAAATTTGGATGAAACTAGACATCTAATAAGTCATCGTGACAAAGTTTCAAGTCCAAAGAAGATCATATGAGAGAGATTTGAATTTCTAAATTTGGATCAAATATCCACGCCACACATCAGACCAATCTTCAATGTTTTAAGTATAACTCTCAATCTACAAATCGGAATGAGCTGAAATTAGTGGCATATGAAAGAAGACTCATAATGCTTTCCATCAATACTTAATTCAAATAAAATGAAGATCAGACCAAAGAGATATGGTCTTCGAAAGTTGACTAATAACTCAAAACATTGCAAAAATGATGGTTAAAGAACAATCTTCTTTCATCGGATCATAACGGGCGAATCCCAACAAATTAAGATATGATTCCTGTTGCTGTGGAAAGAAGAATCAAAGAGCTATATGAGGATAAATGGTTTGCTAAATTAGAAGCTATATTAAGTTTGAAAGCAACCAAGGGCCAGAACAACTTGAAAACTCGAGTTTACGCATGAATACTCGAGTATAGCTCAAAAAGAGAGATATGAACGTTAGAGGATCTTCAATACTCAAGTATGTAAGTCAATACTTGAGTATTGGATAGATAGAGACAAATCTGAAGTTGCTCGACAACCTCAATACCGCAGTATTCAAGTCAATACTACAGTATTCTCCTTCAGATCAGAAAAATCACTGTTGCAACATCTTGAGTCTGATCTAGATCATCCATATCCTTACCCAAATGATTTGTATTACTTCTTAACATCATTTGTTGACATATTTCAGATGATCAAACAAAGGATTACATGAAGATCAAGTTGCTGAGCTGTCAAATCCAAAAAGCAAAAAATAACGGCTAGTTTCTCCAACTGTCATATTCTCAACGTCTCCATTTACAACGGTTTTATTCTTCAATGTTTAGATCATATTCACCTATAAATAGAACCAGGTTCAAAATGCAAAGAGGGGATGGAGTGAGCTTACATAGTTATAATGACAAAATTCTGAATCCTCTCCTCACTCTGTTTTTCATGCTTTCATAGTATATCATTTTAAGAGTGAAATGTCTTGTAATGAACTTTTGTGATCATCTATCTACTTCTTAGAGAGAAGATACATTATAAACCATTTTATTTTCTAAGAGATACTTAAGATTGGGTAATCTTGAGTGGGAAATTGAATGTATCCCTTGGGTTGTGAGGGAGAGTCTCTGTGAGAGATTGTAAAGGCTTCATAAGTGCTTGGACAAACTTGTGGGGTGTAAAGGCTTGTCTCTTGTGCCTGATTAAACAAGGAGATAGTGGAAATCTAAGTGGAGCTTAAGGACTGGACGTAGGTCAAGGATTGGACCGAACCAGTATAAATCTGAGTTTGCAATTCTCTTCTTTAAACTCCTTTATTTCTAGCATACATGTTTGAATGATTGATTAGAGCTTTATAACCTTTTATTATCATTCAAACTGATTTTATTGAATTGTAAAAAGATTTCAAAAAGTTGCAAGTTTTTGTCTTTACCTAATTCATCCCCCTCTTGGGTTCAACCGGGTCTTTCAAAATCGTCTATATAAGATTTTCTACTTGCCTTATGGTTGCACATTTGGGAGACATTTACCTTTTTGTTGGGGCAACAATTGTTGTTTCTGACCCTTTTCCATGTTCTACGAGCTTTACTAATCCAAAATATCCCAGCTTTCTGTTAAAATTTGAATCAAACATGACATTGCTTAATTCTTTTATGGGTTAAGTATCATTTTTGCCCAAGAAGTTTTGGTTGAGGAGTATTGGGTACCCGGAAGTTTTTTTTTGGAGCAAAATTATTCTGGAAGTTAACAAAATGTAGCAATTTTGTCCCTCCATTAATTTTGATTGTTAAGTTTAACTAATATGCATATGTGGCATGCCTCGTAACTTTTTACTAAGGAGCAATGGGTATTCAGAAGGTCTTTTTAGGAGCAATTTTGCCCTGAAAATTCACAAAATGTAGTAATTTTGCCCTATCGTCCTCCAATATTAAATTTGAATGTTAAATCAATCAAACAACACACATGTTATACCACTTCATCATTCACATCACTTGGCCTAATATGACGTGGCATCACACCTCATCATCTCTTTCTTGTTGAAGGATTCATCGGTATTGAGGGTATCACTTAGCCCAACATGATGAACATGAGGAAATGAATATGTTGAGAGATCAATCTCATCTTGTTAAAGGAATCATCGGTATTGAAGTAATTAAAGGGATAAATAAACTCAACAAGATTGGATTGAAGAACACAATAAATATCGTCTTCTTTGAGTTGTTGAAGGACGTAGAGCCAGGAATCTATGGTGCAAAGGAAGAAGCCAACCTTGGAAATGTTGAATTTGGAGTCAGAGAGGAAGATCCTTGAGAAGTTGAGCTCAAGGCAACTGGAATTTGTAAAGCCAAACTAGTCAAAGGTAATGAAAGTTCCATCGCAAAACCTAGAGGAAGCATCACTTATTATCTAGGCAAATGAAACGCAAAATGAGATTTGAATTATCCCAAAATTTGCTTTAGTAAGACAAAGCAATAGTGATGGTATTTACCTTTGTATATACAGATCTAGGCCACCATCCCCTAAATCGCCAAAATTGCTACATCTTGTAAACTTATGGGGCAAAATTGCTACATTTTGTAAACTTATGGGGCAAAATTGCTATGTTTTGTAAACTTTCGAGCAAAATTACTCCTAAAAGAAAAACTTCTAGATACCCACTACTCTTCATAAAAAATTTCCGGGGCAAAAATCATACTTAACCCTATTTTGATTGATGAGGTGGCAAGTATTAGTGTCACATGTGCATAAAAGTTAAACTTAATGGTCAAAATTAACGAAGGGGAAAAATTGCTATGTTTTGTTAACTTTTGAGGCAATTTAGCTCCAAAAACAACTTCCAGGTACCTAGTACTCTTTAGACAAAAATTCTGGTTGAAAAATGATACTTAACCCTTATTTTATCCCTATGACCTACCATTTTTGTTCTAGAAGTTTTTACTAAAAAGCATTAGATATCCGAAAGTTTTTTTAGGAGAAATTTTACCCTGAAAGTTTACAAAATGTAGCATTTTGCCCCTATATTAATTTTGAACGTTAAGCTTAACTGATTTGCACATGTGGTACCTAATGATTGCCACCTCTTCAAGAAAAATAGGGTTAAGTATCATTTTTTCCTTAGAAGTTTTTGCTAAGGAGAAGTGGGAATCCGGAAGTCCTTTTAGGAGAAATTTCGCCCTAGAAGTTTACAAAATATAACAATTTTGCCCTACCATCCCCTAATGTTAAATTTGACTATTAAATCAATCAAACAACACACATGTCATGCCACCTCATCATCCACATCATTGAGTCCAATATTACGTGGCATCACACCTCATCATCTCTTTCTTCCTCTCTCCCTCTATAACATCCCCAATTTTTATGTAAATTAATTATTGGAATATGAGAACTTCTCACCAAGAAGTAGTCAATGACATTATTTTTTTGACAAGATAAATTAATTATCGGGAAAAATAATGTGAAATTATTTGAGATATGGTTAATAAATTTGGTTATAGATAATTTGAGATAAGTAATGTCAAAGAAGGTAAAAATATTTTTTTTTCCCTCATCTTTCTTATATTTTTCATCAAACAAATGGAGGGGAAAATTTTGATGAAAAATTCGTGGAGTTTCAATATCAATCTAAATTGCTTCTGAAAGGTGGATATTGGATGAGACTTAATTAATTAAGAAAGAAAGTGGTGCACATCAAATAAGGCCTGGAAGAGCACATATTATTCTTACTCTATTATTTCCTATCACTTGATGTGAGAGAGAATAGATGAAGGAAAAACAAAATTATATATATATATATATGATGTATATGTATGTATGTATATATGTACGTATATATACATATATATACGTACATATATACATACATACATATACATCATATATATATATATATATATATATATATATATATATATATATATTCCTTAATAAAACCCACTGTATGATAGAAGCGAAAGGAAATATTGATTTTTTATTTGCTCCTCAATCCTGTAAAGCTGCCAGACATTGAGAAGAGAAGGACTTGATGGATATGACAATTCACATTAAATGGAAGAAATGCATTGAATGAGGATTTTTTTTTTTGTAAATTTCCAATGGTGATCAAACGTGAGGAAGGAATTAAGAGGGAAAATGAAAATGATAAATAAATACATTACTTCATGCTTCTTTAATTGAAGAAGGAGAGCTGATTTGACAAATCAATTAATGGAGTTTGGCGTGAAGGAGAAGCCAAAGGAAATGGGAAAATATATATATATATATATATATATATATATTTCTTAGTCTGAAAGATACTTAGTATTACCATAAATCAAAGCAAATACATCATAAAAGTCAATACAGAAATGAAATACAAACCAACACATGCAGAAACAGAAGTAAAGAGAAACCGAGACCTCTTTAGGGGAACAAAAGTCTCGCAAAATATCAGCTTAATCTCCCTCCAATACAGAACTCGAAGAAGAAGTCTCGTCCACAGAAATATTAGCCCCTTGAGCATCCAAGGTTAGCAGAGACAGTAAAGAGGGTGATGGTTGAGAGACCCACCCAATCGAGCACACCTCCTTATAAGCATTTGCTGCCATAAGATCAACAATCCTATTACCTCGCCTTGGGATAAAAGTAATAGAATACCCAACCTTGTCAGAGAGCAGGCAAATAATATCATGGATAATCCTTCTACTTTGCCATTCAAATAAGTCAGGAGACCTAGCCTCAACACAATTACACAGCTGAAGACAACCAGATTCAAATATTACTTTATCAAGACACAAATCCATTGCTAATAATAAGGCTCGTTTGAGAGCAAGAGCCTCCATCATAAAGGCAAATATAGATTTTACCTTGTCTACATAACCCCACTTAAAATCACCATAAGAACCTTGGCATACTACTCCAATTGTAGCAGAACTCTTGCCAGCAGTTAAGGCACCATCCAAATTGATCTTTAAGTAATCAGCCGGGGGAGGCAGCCAATAGGCCTGAGGGGGGCTGGTGCTGTTCGAAAGGATTAGAGCGGGATTTACACAATTAATCTAACCCCAGAAATCAACATTGCTCTTTTTAGCTAATTCCACAATAGCATAGGGATTTGGAGTAAGGTGATTAAAGACAAATTCATTTCTTTGTTTCCACATAAACCAGAGAGTCCAACAAATTAACGAGATGTCATGCTGAGTAAGAGATTTAATACCTGATATAAGCAACCACCAGGCATTAAAATTTGTCACACTTAGAGGGGCAAAGCGAGCTCTCAAACTGCTGCCAAACCATACACACTGGGTCCACAGGCAGTGAAAAACCAAGTGTTCTATACTTTCATCCTCCATCTCACATATTGAACATATACTAACCCGAGATCTTCTCCTTCTAACTAGAGCAGCATTTGTAGCCAAAGCATTATTGAGCAAGCGCCAAATAAATTGTTGGACTCTAGGAATTGTCTTGATCGCCCAAATAGATTTCCAGGATGCAGAAGGGACAATAGTTGAAGAACCAGCCTTATTCACACCAGTACAGGACCGGTTTTTACTGTTAGCATATCCCAACTTGACCACATATTCTCCATTTTTAGCATTGATCCAAATCAGTTTATTCTCTAAACCATTGGTAGAGATTGGAATCGCATAGATGGCATCCATAACCTCAGCCGTGAGATAGTGAGAGATAGGGGATAAATCCCAAGCACCATCAATAATAAGATCACAAACTTTTCCATGATTGACATAGGGATCATCAGAATTGATAGACTTTTCAGGGAATGGCACTCCTGGAACCCATTTGTCACCCCAAATCCTTACAGGTTGCTCGGACCCTACATCCTATCGAACATCAGCCCTTAAAAACTCCTTCCTATCAATAATGCTAGACCAGCACCAAGAGGCTTTGTGGCCTTTCCCAACATCAAGAAACTTACTATTGGGAAAGTACACACTCTTCAATACTTAGGCCCATAAGTCATTTGGTCTTACCATTAGTCTCCAGGTTGTCTGAGCTAAAAGGGCCTCATTTATAATAATCAAATCACGGAAGCCCATACCTCCTTGTTTCTTCCTATTTGTCAAAAAACCCCAATCCTTCCAATGAGTTCGGTTACCAAGAGCATTTCCATTCCACCAAAAATTAGCTATAAGACTATAGAGCTCCTTGTAAGTTTTGAGGGGGAATTTAAAGCATGTCATGGGATATATTGGGATGGCTTAGATCACTGCTTTAACCATAACCTCTCTCCCGGGAAATGAAAGGAGTGAGTGTCCCCAACTTTGTAATTTACTTATCACATGTTCCCTAATGTAGCCCAAAGCTTGATGTTTGGTCTTACCCCATATACTCGGTATACCAATGTACTTCCCAGGATCCTCTATAGCTGAAATCCCTAAGATAGTCTTAACTTCAGACTGAGCTTCTTCTTATGTATTGGCCGAGGAAAAAAAACACTAGATTTATCCAAATTAATTGCTTGACCAGAAGCATCATAATACTGATGTAAGATGTCAGCAAGCTGCCTACAATTTCTCCTATTAGCATTCATATATAACAGTGCATCATCTACAAAGAAACTATGAGTGAGAGTAGGACATCTATGGCTCAATTTAACTCTAGTAATCAGCTTTGCTTCCTGATCTTTTCTAATCATACATGACAGAACCTCAGCTACCAGGATAAAAAGATATTGTGAGAGAGGATCACCTTGATGCAGGCCTCTACTCGGGATGAATGAGCTAGCAATCTCACCTGATAGACAAATATTCATCTACACAGTCCAAACACACTTCATAATAAGAGCAACCTAGTCTGCACAAAAGCCAAAACGCAGCAATAGTAGTTCCAAAAAATCCCACTCAATTCTATCGTACGCTTTACTCATGTCAATTTTCAGAGCAAATTCATATTTCCCCCCAGACTTCTTTCTTCTCAGATAATGCTAGACCTCATGAGCAATAATGATATTATCCTGTATACATCTACCCGGAACAAAAGCACTTTGAGATTGAGATATACAACAATCAAGAACAGGTCTCATTCTATTAGCCAAAATCTTTAAAATGACTTTATAAGAAAAATTACATAAACCAATTGGACGGAACTATGACACATGATCAGGCTTCTCTACCTTAAGAATCAAAGTAATGTTACTCTCATTTATCACATTAAGCATAGATTTTCCTGAAAAAAACTCCTCCACAAAAGTGCATATAGAACTACCTACCTCAGGCCAAGCGACATGGTAAAACATAGCGGAAAATCCATCCGGACCAAGAGCTTTTGAGCTTCCCAGGCTAAAAGCAACCCTCCTAATTTCGTCCCTTGAAAGTGGCATCATCATTCTTTGATTCATTTCAAAAGTAATTTTACCATCGACAGCATTTAACATAGAGGCAGTACCAGACGAACCAACTGAAGAGAGGAGTTTATGGAAATAAGTAGAAATATTACCAGCTATTGCATTATTATTGTCAGTTCTCTATGTGTTTTGATGATAACTGACAATTGTAAACTTAATTTGAAGTTTGTCTTTGGAAAGTTGTAAAACTTTCTGTTTAAGGTAAACTCGAGTTTTGGTAGCAAAACTCAAGTTTGGACTTGATAAGACAATGACTCAGTTTTTACAAAGAACGCCAAACTCCAGTTTGCTTAGGCAAACTCGAGTTTGTAGAGTTACAGAGAGCAATCAAAGTTTAAAGAGTTGTAAACTTGAGTCTATGTTTTGGAAACTCGAGTTTAGTTCAAACAAAAGTTTCAGCGTTTTATCAAGTTTTCAAAACTCCAGTTTCATATTTATAAACTCCAGTTTACAAGAAAGTTTAAAGAGCTAAAGAGTTTAAAGATTTATAAACTCGAGTCTGAGTTTTGTAGACTCGAGTTTGGCATAAATAGAGACACTCGTGTTGTTGCTTATTTTGTAAACTTCAGTTTAGTTTCCAGTGACTCCAGTTTTCACTTAACAAAAAGTTTTCAAAGTTTGAAAATACACTGAAATTCGAGTCAGGTTTCTAGAAACTCGAGTTTAGGACTATCTGAAAACACTCGAGTTCTTCATGATTTCTAAACTCTAGTTTTGAGAATGAAAACTCCAGGTTGAGCTTTGAAAGATATTTCAAATGTTTCAGTATTCACTGAAACTCGAATCTGGGTTTTGGAGACTTGAGTTTAGCTCAAACAGAAAGCACTTGAGTAAAAGACTGTTTTGAAAACTCCAGTTTGAAAGATAGAAACTCCATTTTACACTTAAGAGATATTTTAAAAGTTTCAGTTTTCACTGAAACTCGAGTTTTGGATATCAAAACTCGAGTCTGGATCATACAGAGAGCTATGCAATATTTCAGGTTTTGTAAACTCCAATCTGTGTTTTCTAAACTCCAGTTTTGAAGCTATGAACTTGAACTTAAGATTTTCATAAAAGCTTCAAACTCGAGTCAGTCACTAAATGACTCAAGTTTAGCCAAGTGTTCAAAACTTCATTCAAGGCCAACTCGCAACTTTCCTCTCTGTAAGAACCAAACTCGAGTCAGTCACTTATCAACTCAAGTTTAGTAAGCTTTTCAAAATAAGATGCTCTCTGGATGAACTCCAAACTCGAGTCTGGCTTAGTAAACTCAAGTTTGTGACACACAGATTTGTAAAACCAGATGGCGCCAAATTGCGAAAATCACTTGAATGATGTTAATACTCCATATCTTTCATTGCTACTGTTTCTAACGTTATTTAACAAGTTTGCTAGCAAGTTTCAGATGATCTAATGAAGAAAACAGTGAAGATTCAGATTATGAGCTGTAAAGCAAGAGAGAGAGAATATGCTGTCTCTTAAAGTGCTCCAACTTGGATTAAACAAATACATCTTTAAGCACAGCCCATTCCATCAAGGACAATCAACATTATCTTCAAATTAATAAAGCTACAGATAACAAGAATGTCCACAACAGATTAGACAAAGGCAGAATCCATCCATCAAGAATATTTTCAGTGGATTCTCAACAGCTACTTTGCTGGAAATGGAGCTTCAACAGTCAAATTCGTAGTGCTCTTCCAACAGCTATATTCTTCATTCAAATTGATCTTCAACTACTATAAATACAGTCCAGATTCAAAGAAAAGGATATACAAGAGACTTATTGTGAACAATATTAAAATTTTTGTATTCATTCTTCTGTAAATTATCTTGAGAGATTAGAGCTTTAGTGTTTATCAAAATCTGCTCTTAGAGAGAGTTTGTTTCTGTTAAATCACTTATTTGTAAGAATCTCAAGTCGGGGGACTTGGAGATTGGGAATATCAGTGTACAACTTGTAAGGGGGAGTGTATCCTAGTGAAAGGATAACTTTCGAGTACAGAGTGTGTAACTGATTGTGAGTGATAGTGGAAATCCCAAAGAGTCTGGGGACTAGACGTAGGTCAAGGAGTTAGACCGAACCAGTATAAATCTTGCTGTGTCTTGTTCTTCTCTCACATTCTCTGCCTATCCTATTCCTGCGATTAATTTCCAGAATTGAGCAAAAGAATTTGTCAAATCCCCAATTCACCCCCTCTTGGTGATTTACTCTGGTTTTTCAATTATCCATTAACCATTCCCTTGAGTCATTTTTTATCCGAAGAATACCATTCTGTTGCCTCCTCCTGATTATAGACTGATGGAAAAACCGTGAATTTTTGTCACCGGCAACAACCTAATTCATGCGAGATCTCTGCAGCCAAAATTTCGCCTCTAAGTTCAGCAGCTGCTCAATTTCCATATGGATATTTGAAGAAGCCCTTGTAGATTCCAGATTCAACTCACCATTAGAGAAATTAGCTAGCTGCAATTTCAGTTTTTCTATGAGAATCGCATTATTTGGAAATTCTTTTTTGCTCCTTTGCAGAAGCCCAACCTTACACTTCCCAAGCTGATGAACAAACTTATCTATTGCCGAGAGATCATTATCTTCAGGGACTTGCCAACTGTTGCTTACAACCTAGCGAAATCTAGGATGAGAAATCCATGAAGCTTCCACTCTGAAAATGTGATTCCTCCTCTTAAATGTAGGTTAGCAATGAACAAATAGCAAGTGGCGATCAGAACTGATGGGTTCAACATTATAGACTTGTAAATTAGGAAACCGTTCCCTCAATTGCCAGTTGCCTAGTGCACGATCTATGCGTTCTCGAATAAGATCGGGGGTCCTCCCTCTTATTACTCCAGGTAAATCTAGCCCTATTAAAACCAAGATCATCCAGTTCACATTCCGCAATAAAGCATTTGAAGTTTAGAATTTTTCTCCATGCTCTAGGCCTCCCTCCACTCTTCTCAGCTTGATCTAAAATATCATTAAAATTGCCAAGGCATAACCAAGGCCCATTAATATTCTTGTTGATTCTACTTAGTTCCTGCCAACACAATCTTCTTTCTTCTTCATATGGAGGTCTATAGGTGAAGGTTATAAACTCTGGGGAATCTAATCCTTCGGATTCGATACGTGTATGAATTATATTTGAAGATGAAAAGAGGATGTTCACTCTAATCGAATCAAGCCACCAGAGAGCAATTCCCCCACTCTTACCTTCAGGATCGACAATCTACTCGTCCTGAAAACCACACCTTCTACGAATTTTCCTAACATACCTCGCCTTCTGTTTTGTTTCCATCACAGGAAAATATATATATTACTTCTTGCTTCTTTAACCACGGGATAAAAGAGAGGAGGAAGGATATGATGGATTAAACAATTCAATAGTTAATGAAGAAAGAGAGAGGGAGAGTATCACGTGGGATAGGCATGGTTCTCTCTGATTTTTTTTTTTCAGAAGCTTTCCATCATACGTGGTGGGAATAGTTGGCTGAAGAAAAAGAAATTTCAATTACTCCAAAATCCCTCTTGCTTCACAGTTTTTTTTTCTTCTGTTTGGATGATCTCTTTCCAGATTTCTTCAGAGCGTCGAATGTGAAGATCAAGAGGAATCAAAAAATATATTTTGCTTCACCAACTCCCCTCAATCACGTGGCGCCACTTTAACAATTTTTTTTTAAAAAAATTTAATTATTATAATTATATATTATTATATTTAATATTTATTAAATATAATATATATTGTTTTTAGATTATATATTACTGAAAAAAAATTCCCCCATGAACCTAAAAAGTCACAAAATAACTTCCCAGTGAACAAAAAATTTGGAATATAAACTGCTCCCACAATTTTAGGATCGGTAATTTATTGATTAATTAATTACAATCCTTTGATTTATTAAAAAATATTATTATAATTAAAATTTTATAATTCTGAAACTAAAAAAAAAATATGTTTCATTAAAAAATATATAATTCTACAGAAATTAATTAATTATCATTTTTGTAATAAATGAAAAAATCATAATTCTTTCATTTATTACAAAAAATATCATTATAATGAAAGTTTTATAATTATAATACTAAAAAAATGTGTTTCATTAAAAAAATATATAATTCTGCAGTAATTTTTGGTATTGTGACTAAATAATTAATTAATTAAGAATTACTAATTAATAAACTAATAGTTTTCAAATTATGTAATTGTTAACTTAAATTTATTATTAGTAAATTATATTTTAAACATTATTCATTTATTTAGTTTTCAATTAAATTAATAAATTACCGATCCTAAAATTGTGGGAGCAGTTTATATTCCGGATTTTTTGTTCACTGGGAAGTTATTTTGTGAATTTTTAGGTTCACGGAGGGAATTTGTTTTCATTTATTTTGTAATTTATTTTCAGTAATATATAATCAAAAAATAATATAGATTATATTTAATATATATTAAATATAATAATATATAATTATAATAATTAAAAAATTTTAAAAAAAAATTGTTAAAGTGGCGCCACTTATGACATGGCACGCCACAATTGGCACTACGAAGTGTGGTGCCACTTTGTGGTGTGCCACGTGGCATCGCTACATGTGGTGCTATCTGACGTGGCGCCACAAAATGAGCTGTTTTGGCAAATAGTTCCCATAGTGGTCTAATCTGACAATTTTTTTTTTAGATTATTTTGGGAAAAAAGCCTAATTCTTTAACAACCATCAAGTATTGAAACATCATTTCAAGATGTCATATTCAAGATTTTGGGCTCAAAAGCTAAAAAAATAAGCCTAAATTATTTACTCTACTAAACCCAAAAGGCAACGAGTCGCAAAACTGCCCCAATATAGAATGTGTCCCAAGACTAAATCATCAATTAAAAGTTTTTGGGGCTAAAGCATAAATTCTTAATGAAAATAGGTTAGGCTAAGTTAGAGTTTACCAACCTGAGTGTGCAACAAAGATTCAAGGCTCGAGCTTAAACCTATATGTAAGTTTTTTTAAGATATGAACCTAGGCCTTCAAAAGGCCTAATTTTGTTGAAAAGCTTGCTTGAAATGTATATCTTTAAATAACTTTTGAAGTGTATGCCTCTAAATTCATATATATGATTTCACAATTATTTACAATACATCTTGTTTGGGAAAAAACTAAACCATAGTTTTAGAAGCCCTTTTCCGTAAGCCGAGACAAAAACCCCTCTGATATATACTTATCTCGTAAATCGTAAAAGCAAAACAAACATGCTAACATTAAAAGCCTATTGTCCATTCTCATCATAATATAAGGGCTTAGTAAGAAAAACAAAAGAAAATCTCATGACAAAAGTTGTTCGATCAAGTAGAAATAAGAATAATGAGATATATTTTCTAAAATTGATCAAGCATAACAAGTAGAATGTAAAATTAGATTTTACTTTCTTAAATTTTCCCCTGTAAATTAGGACAAACTCCTCATATTAAGATTGTAATATTTCATTTGGAGCTACAATAAACAAAGGGAAAACATTTTCTCATGTTGTAGGAAAACCATTTTCTCATGTCACACACATATGAAATGATGGGACCCACATATACATATATGATTTCATATATGTATATGTGGGTTCCACCATTTCATATGTGTGTAGAAAACTTTTTTTTCTCATGTAACATGAAAAAACTAAAGCCCAAAAACAAATAGTAGTTATTATGCTTTAGTGGATGACGCAAATCAAGTGAAAATTAGTGAGTTAGTGTTGTCATCTCAAGTGATCAAAGAGAAGAGAGAGAGAGCTAAAAGTGAATGATTGATGCGAAAGTAAGGGTTGAGTATAATGATGATGTGATATAGGATTAAGGTCAAGGTAAAATAAACTCAAGGGTTAAGGTTAAATTGGTAAATTTATAAATAATTTATAAAATTATTTAGATAATATTATATACTTATGTAATAGTATAAATTAACCCAAAAAAAAAGGCTAGGCATGTGTGTTTATAGGCTATGCCTTCAGAAAATAGACATATTCTATTTATTTAAATATGCTTGTAAATAGACATGAACCTAACCTGACATTGTAACATCCCACTTTAAAAACACCGGAATTTTTATTTTAAAACAAACCATGATCAGAGTCGAGCATTTTAGTAAACGAGTAACTGAATTTCAAAAGTATATATAACCACAGTGTAATCTTTCTATTATAGACATCTAATATTCAGAGGAAATATACATATATCTCGAAGGATAAAAACTCCGCCTGGGGTTCTACATTGTCTGCTTGCCCTTATCATCCGACCTTGATCCTCCTGACCCTGAAGCTACAGCTGAGATCCAATTACCATTTGGATCTCAGGTAACGGTTAACCTTATGCTCAAATAAACAGTATATGGATAACAGTTATTCATAAACTCATAACAGCAGTAAATCACTACATAAACACACAGCACATGCATGATCACACAGTGGCAGAACATAAGCACATAGCAATACGTAAAGCCCCACAACCTGTCTGCACATAACTAGTGCCATGACGGCCCATCGTGTCCTCAGCGCTAGGAAAACCAAACGGCGTTATCAAGACTATAACCCGTAAAATGCTGTATGCAAAACTGACCACCCTCAACGGAGCCTCAGCATATAAACATGTCTATCACATATATGTATATGACCAGCATAAGTGTTAAGGTTACAATACGCGTCTGTACCTTCGTTGACGATTTCGGGCACTTCGGTAGCGTTGTGATACGTTTGACGGCGGTACGACGGTGATTTGACAGCGGTGACAGCGGAAACAGCGGTTCGTGATTTTGGGTATCCTATAAAGATAATATCACCAGTATGAATATCTAAGACCATAACAGGTACTTTAGGTACAAATTACCATTTTGCCCTTGATCCCCTAATCGGCGGAATTTCGCCAGCACTTCGCTATCTTGACCCTAATCTTCCAGAATTTCCACATATCTCTAAGTCTATGATGATTTTCGAAATTAATACCTTAATTACCCCTAGAACATGGTTTCTAAACATACTTGGAAGATTAAAGATCAATCTAGCAGTTCTACTACAACTACCGAAAGAGACACTAAAATTAAAGACTAGGGACTGAAGAACTTACCCAAAGCTTTGCTATGAACTTCTTACTCCTTCTCTAGAGCTTCTCCCTCTAACTTCTCTCTAGGATTGGTGAAGAATGAAGAGAAATGAAGGGGCTATTTATAGAAAAAGGCAATGGCAATTTGGTAATTCCTTTAAACTTTGTCTGATCAGTTTCTGATTGTCGGATCGCACTTTTTGGAGGTGGCAAGATCTTGGCCATACACCTCTCAAGGATGATGTCATCCTTAATCACCAAGGTGATGTCACCAACTTTCTCAAAAAGTTTTCTACTGATAAAGTCCCTGTTCGGTGTTCCGATCACGAAATTTTGTAAAATCTTAAAATTCCAGAAATAAAACTCTGAAGGTCTTTTCTTCCTCTTCGAGAATACTGGGTTTTCCTAACCTTATACTCTCATTAAGGACATTCCGTTATTTGCCGAAAATCCTCGGTAATCGCTACCGGTTACGGAAATATCGTCTGTCGGCGCCAACCTCTGGATAAAAATCCACTGATCAATAATATACTCTGACTCAAAAAACCTAGTTCACGGTTTTCTAGGTAAGATTTTATTTCTATCCGTGGTCATTTATCCTGTTCACATTTTTACTATTATAATATTACTTAATTATCACATGTCTTAACTTATAATGTTATTTTAATGCAAATATCTAGATATTAATTTCTTAATTTTTATTTCATTTTTCTTTATTTTTCTTCTAATTTTCGTTTATATATATATATATATATATATATATATATATATATATATATATATATATATATATAAAGTAATTTTCACCTTTTTGTCTTTATCTTATGTCTAAACAATTAGCCATTAATTATCTAATTAATCACTTACTAATTGTTGACAATTTTCTTAATTAGTAATAATTATTATCTCACAACTATTTTATTGACATTAATAATTTATGTATTATGCAAAATATTAAAAATCATGGGGCAATTCATGTTTCCCCAAAATGATATTTAATTTTGCCTTATTATTTCCCAAGGAAAATAATCCCATAAATTATCTAAATTAGAGACAACATACTCTCTAATTTTTAATGAATATTTAGTTGCCTCTCAGGATTTATCATAATATTCTCAGGGTATCTCATAACCCACAAATTCACTTATTTTCAATAGGTATTTATTTGTCAATATAATATTCCAGATAAATAATTATCCGAGTATTACAGACATGACCTATTTACCAAATGACTAACCCATGCTTTATGTAGGTTAGGTCGTATGTCCCTAAAACCTGATGTATTTTCACTGCTATAAGTATTCTTAGAGACCCTATGAAAGTTTCAAAGGCTATAATGAAATGGATATGGACTAAAATGTAAGGGAATAAATGTCCAAGTTATAAAATGACGGTGAAAATAGTTTAAGGAAAATTATATTGAATTAAAAAGCCTATTTTTGGCTAATTAAGTAATATTTAGTCAAAATTGCATAATTAAAAATTATGCTAAGGTCTCAAAAAATTAGTAAAAAGAAGGAAAATAATTACTTGAGTATTTGAGTGAATTCAGGGAAAAAATTATTCCCCATGAAATGAAAGTCCAAAATTTAAATTAATTTTTGTGTTTATAAAAGTAGTATGTTATTGCAAATCGATGCAAAATTATGTGGGAGCCAAATCGGATCAAAATAAATGTAACGAAAATTAGTGGATGACGGGAGAATTTTGGAAGAATTATGCCAATATTCTAATGGTTAGACATAACCCAAAGAAATCATTATAAAAATTAAATCCAATTAGGCCAATAGAAAATGCCCAAAATCCCACGTAAATTAGAAAGTAATGAGTGGTAAATCCAGACCCATTTTAAAGAGCTGAAGGACGTGGCTTTTTATCCACAAAGATGTTTTTATGAATTTATTTGGTCAAAATTTAACTAACGCATGCTGTGCAATTACAGAAAATGTGTTACGATGGGCATAGAGGAAATTAAAAGTAAATTAAAGATCCGCTGACATGCTACTAAATTTTGCTCTATTCAAGGGCAGAAATAAGATTCAAAAATTGATCTCAACTATAGGTTTGGAAGACAAAATGAATGGCCAGAATTTTCCATTGGAAAGAAAAACTAATGATGATTAAAGGACTTATATGGAAAGCATTGATTGATCGAATATAGATCTTTATTTATTCTCGTGCAATATTAACAAATTAATTCGTTTTCTTTCTTTCACCTTCCTTATGTAGGTCAGAAAATTGAGAGGGGGTGTGAATGAGGATTAGTTAAAGGGTTGAGATGCAAGTTTATTTCAAAAGTAACCACTTAGAAACCTAAGTATTGATAGTTTTTCAATGAGCAATTTTCTCAAGAAGTATTAAAAAGAAGCAAATTCGTCATAACGATTAAAAAGCTAACATTGACTATTAAAAAATTGATATTTACTAATGGTAGGGGGAAAAATTGTTACATTTTAGTTACTTCCCAGATAAAATGGCTCCTCAAAAACTTATGAATACTCAGTACTCCTAAGTGGTTACTTTAGAAACAAAATTCAATATTAACCCTTAGTTAGAAAGAAAGAAGAAGAATGAAAGTGCCAACATGAAGTTCAAGAGGAAGAGAGACTCATGCCAATTTCACGACCACCACACCCCCTATAATCCAATTACTCTTCATGAAACTTTCCCCGGCCCACTTTTTTTTTTCTTTAATGCCCAAAAAAAAAGGAGATATTAAATAAGAAATATTAACATATTACATACAAGAAGTGATGCTGTTGATGAAAGGAAGGAAGGATGAAAGCAATTATAAGTAACAGTTTGAACACCAAAAAATTAAAATCGTCAACTAAACAAAGTACTTTCTGCCATATGATGTTGGTTAACAAAGGAGAGTTAGCAGGGAAACGAAGGAAGCATCTTCCGACATATCAGGCAGAAAGTGTAGGTTTAGTTCTAGAAAAGAGTCAATCAGCACTGAGTTTGACTCTAGAAAAGAGATGCTCTGAAGCACTTGAATGAAAAAATGGCACAATGGATCATTATGTTCCTCTACAGGAATTCTTATAAAGTTGAGCCTTTATAACAAATGATCCCATGGCAGAAATGAATATGATGCTTTTTATATTTGTAGAAAATCATATCTAAGCCTTTAGCATTAGGGGTAAAAATATCCCTCACTCTTGTCTTCTTTAAATTTGTAATGGAATCACTTATTTTCTGGACATCATACTTGATTGAGATTTTTTCTTTCAGCTTTTCTGGAAACAAAAAAAAAAAAAAGAATGCTAGGCTAAATATTCAAGTAAGACTTTGGTATATGATTAATTGGTTACGATTTCTAGACATTGTCATTGTCTGTGTTGCTTTCACTGGCTTCAGTTGTATTACACAATAATTACAAGAAAATGTCTTCGCAAGAATTTACTAGTTCAAGATTCATTTACATTCCATAGAAGCATAGGTTTAATAGCATAAAGTCTCTAAAGGAAGACTTATTTCAATGTGGGAAACTTTATTTTGTTCTGTGCTTCTTTCAAAATTACAGTCACAGGGAAGATCTAAACATCTTTCTTGTCTATCTGATTCAACTTTAATCTCATAAACCTAGCTAAGGATAACCCACAAATTACTATATCTAATCGAATGATTAACTCTTTCTTGCTGTCACTCTAGTTTTCTCCCAACAGACTTGAATCAAAGGACCATGAGCATAGTGTATGTATCTCCCAGAGAAGTCCTGTGGCTGAGGAGAAACCGAACTGAACCTGATCTGGCAAGACCTCCCTCAAATTAATTCCATGTGAATAATCTTGTTGGATTTTCCTATCATCCTTATATCCAGTGAAGACCACATTTAACTGGTATGAGCTAGAATTGTAGGTAATCTCAGCATCATATTTTCTGCCATCTTTAATACTGAACCATTCTGTTGTGTAGGGAGTCCACATTTTGTTTATATCGACACCGACATGATCATATGGCGGATCATCATCATTTGGAAAGGTATCAAACTCCACTGCTACAAATGGATGCTCCTGTGTGTAATTTGGATCATCCATTACTTGTTTTCGACCCACAAGACCAATCCCAGAGCCATCTGGTGGCACGGGAAGTGAAAAATTTGGGTGTGCTAGGAAGAATGTGATGCCATCTCCACGATGATTTTTATCTGGTGAATCAATGATAAAGGTGAAATGGGTTATGAAGTCTGCAATTTTTCCTGTTTCCTTGTCCCAAAGTTGCAATAATTTGTTGTAAGTTACTCTCCCAGCACTGTCTTTTCTATATCTGAGTCAAAGAGTGGAAAAGGGTCAGGGATTTGATAAATTTATGATTAAATTAGACATATCTTTTCTGAATTTTGTTAAGATTTTTTTATTTTTTTTTCTTTTTCAGTTGGAAATTTTAAGAAGGAATTGGAGCTCACCCACTATTTATGGGGGGCAACTAACCGCTGACCCCTAACACTAGGTACCATAACACTTATGACCAACTATTTTAAGGTGGTAGGTCTTGGCTTTAAAGAAGCCTCCCCTAGGGCCGTGATATTCATAAGAACTGAGCTTCCTTTTTTTGATGAGAGTGTCCAACCCTTTGACCACTGAACTCATATAATGGGTGAGTTTTGATAATAAGATTCGGTAAACATTTCTTCAATTTTCAAAATCACGTGTCTCTTTCGGATATATTTCATCTAAATCTTTTTGAAGTGACTCTAATGCTTCTTTTACATTCAGTTGGAGTATAATATTTGAAAAACAGAGGATAAATTTGTTTAACTTCTTTTACCCTGTTTTTTAAATGGTTTGAAAATATAGCAAAAGTTTGTGTGATTTCATTTAAGTATAGGAAAAACATGCGTAATTTATTACAGAATTATTCACATATCATCTTTGCTTTCTTTTAAGGGTAATTAAGGTGTAAAAATGCACTTATTTTTTTCCCTAAGAAGCACCTAATATCAAGTGTTTTTTTATATGTAAAAATAACTACATGGTTACAAATTAGGTGTAGAATATCGTTTGACCGTTAAGTTTGATTTTTTTTGCTGATTGGACAATAATGTGGCATTCAAAAGTATAAAAATACATGTGGTTTGGCCAAAAGAGTGATCAACATCAAGTGCTTTTTTTAGGTGCAATAGTACACATGTGGTTTGGCTAAAAATACCGTTTGACTATTCATTTGACTTTTTTTGTTGATTGGATAATGATGTAACTTTTAAAGCAACTATGCGGAAAAAAATCCATTAAAATTAAATCATCATGGCGTAAGCTAGAATGAGTACATATTAGACGATGTGTACCTACAATTGCCTCAGAAATAACCTCGTGAGATTTATACAACTAAAGTGGCGTGTGGATGAAAAAATATATCAGTATTGGACATGTTGTTATTTTCAAGTACAATTTTGTTACAGGGGCAAACAAAGGGATATGAATGGTTATTAATTTTTATCAACTTAGACTTGCGACCGGTCGGCATATTTTGTTTTCCACACAATTATTTTGAAAGCCATGTCATCATCCAGTCAGCAAAAAAAGTCAAACTAACAGTCAAATGGTGTTTTTAGCATAACCACATATGTATTTTTCCTCCTAAAAAAAGCACTTTGTGTTGAGTGCTTTTTTGGCTAAACCATATTTGTGTTTTTGTATATTGAAGGCCACACCATTGTCCAATTAGCAAAAAAAATAATCAAACTTAACAGTCAAACGATGTTTTTACATATAATTTATAACCACATAGTCACTTTTATACTTAAGAAAACACTTGATGTTAGACGTTCCTTAAGAAAAAACATATATACATTTTTGCAGTTCAACCCTTTTTTAAACATGAATTGAAGTGATTATTGGCATATTGATTTTCAGAAGTCCTTTCATTTGTTCTTCCTCTGCCTTTTTATTGAAATGAAATGAAATGAAATTTAAGAACAAAGTGGATAGATCAGAGCCTTATCCACATTTTTACCGCAAAGGATTTTGTGTTTGGAAGTATATTAAAATGCTGTCATATCTGAAGAAGTTAAGATCAAAATCTTGATTAAGTACATTCATAAGACTAAAACATATTTGAGCCATAAGATCAGATCAATGAGAACTAGATCCTGCCTCTAAAAAAATAACATCAAAGCACGTGCTATATGTAATGTAATCATGTATAAAATATAAGAGAATATTTAATTAAAACTTTTCTACTATTTGAGCAAAAAACCAAAAAGAAGGTTGGACAAGACAATAAAAAGTCATTTCAAAAGGGGAGGGGGAAACTAAAGATAACACTTAAAAAAGTTATTAAATGAAATATTTTAATTGACAATCAATCAAAATATTTCGTTATTAATAGACCATGATAACAATGTGAGATCCATACAGATATAACCCACTGAATGATATAAGATTTGTTGTTGATATTGTTTTATGACACGAGAAGAGAACCTCAAAATCTTAATTCACCATAATCTTCAAGACTAATAACTTTCTCTTCTTTTCTAATAATTTATTGATCTTTCACTACCCAGCATAATCACCCCTTTGCTAACTAATAATTACTTGACAAGTTCCCTTTATTGGTCTTTTACTGACCTAAGTAACCTGATCTTTAAACAAATGTTCAAATTAGACTCACTATATTCTGAATCAATCATAGGTTACCAGGTAATCTTAATACCAATACTGAACATATCTTACTAAATCCTAAACCATTTTGCTGATAAGTTATAAAATTTTTTTACCTGGTGAGTTGGAGGACCCCATTTTGCTGATAAACATCTCCATCAAACTTCAAGTCCTCATAACTCGCCTCAAGAAACTGCTGATAGTTGAAGTGTAAAGAGGCAGAACCTGGGATTATCAGAAAAAGTAATAATTTGGTTATGAGTAAACCAGGAAGGACATGGGGTCTCTTTCTGAACAGAGACACCTCCATAGCTAATATGAGAGTTATGAGGTTGTGGAGGGAACAATTTGCTTCATATGAAGAGCCAATGAAGTTCTCTCTTGATGATTGAAACACACTGTTATATAGCAATAATAGGAATTCTTTGCATCATATCTTTTTATTGAATAAATTTGAAAAGTATTGATGAGAATGAGCTCATCCTTAACCATTCTTTCAACTCTCTGCTCTTGATTCCTACACACGTGCCTATTTTGGTCTCAGGTTTGACAAAGGGTTAAAGATGGGGCAAAATAGATATTAAATACTCCCTCATGTCACCGGGTCATTACCCTCTCCCCAAAAAGCGCGTCGCGCACCCCGCTATTTATGCCCAGGATCACCTCGCTCAATCCAGCCGGGACTTTCATGGCTAGGCCATGACACTCCGCTCTGAAATATGTGTATTTTCTTAATTTTTGTTGACAATACAAGCGTATGATTGGGAAACAACCACACCATAGTTTTTCAGAAGCCATTTTTAACAAGCCCAGACAAAACTTATGTCAAATACTTATTTTGTAAATCATAAAAATATTTCTAAAAAATTAAAACAAACAAGCACTTCTTGTTTGATAACATTCAGAGCATTAATTGCTTCTTTTTCGTAGTTGGTCCTTGTCTATAATTAACACTCCATATGGTTTCAAAAAGTTATAAGAAAAAAAGTGTCTAACAACATTTAAGAAATTAGTTACTCTTCTTAATTATGGTTGCAATTGAATTGCTTTTCCTCAAATGTCCTATTAAAGTTATGGCAATTTATTGCAACAATTGTAACTAGTCATCTTCTAATTTGTGAACAGAGAGCACAATTTTTTGACCTTCAATTGAAAACATACGTTAATTGCCCTTAAATAGCGGGGTGTGCGACGCGCTTTTTGGGGAGAGGGTAATGACCGGTGACATGAGGGAGTATTTAATATCTAAGTCCTTTACCCTAATATGGGATACTTGTACAGTTGCTCTAATTACAGCTAATACTTATAAAAATGTATGTCCTTTAGGGTGAGTTTTACAACCAACATTTTCTTTATCATCACTTCTAAGCTTGGATTTCGAGGAGGCTACTATTGTTCATGATTCCTCAACCACTCTTAAATCTTTAATGTACACTTGGCTATTTTTATATTTGGTTTATCTTGTTGTCTTTGATTTGGCTTTGTTTGTATTTGTTTTCAAGTATTGTATCGGTTTGCGCGCGCGCGCACATACACACACGCACGTATATATGTATGTCATTTGACCAAAAAAAGAACTAAGAAAATTTGATAGTTTGATAGTTTTTGTTTATAATTTAAATTGGATGGAGTACATATATATTAAGGAGTTGTGTTTGAATTTAATAATTTAATAAGAGAAATTTTGAAAAATACTCTAAGTTTTTGACAGATTGAATTAATTAACTTCCATTCAACATCCCCTTCCTTGGTTGATGTGCGATTAGGTAAACTCTACCTATATTTTAGACGGAAGACTGTAATTAATATATTATACAAAAAATTAGGTGAATAATTTTTGTATTATTATATTATGGTTGATTGGTGTGATATTTCACCAGTATATTATATTATAAAAATCTTTGTTTTCTCTAAATGATTAAAATATTGCCAATAGATTATTATAATGTTATTCAGAATTGGTTTGGATCTTCTACCTTAACAAAATAAATGTAGAATGTGTATTTGGGAACAGGGGAAAAAAAGGAATAGTAGACTCATTTCTAACAAACGAAAATGATCAATCTTACGTATAATTTCATTCCTTTATGTTGTTTTCTTTTAAAATAGTATACTATTTAGATTCACCGTATGAATGAAAAAGAATTTATTGAAATATAATTGGATGTAATTTGAAATGTATAATACATATTTTGGAGTTTAATCAATGACCATAAAAAATACCCAGATAATGGTAAAGGAAAATGGATAATAATTGTAAGGATGGAATCGATTTGACTGAATCAATATGATGATGATAATAATAATAATAATAATAATAATAATAATAATCAAAGCCCATGTGTAAAATGTTGACTTTCTCCATGAAGACAAAAGCCTAGGATTAATGGAGTTTGGTATCACTGCATTGTCTGGTCTCTGATCATATAATTAAATTTTAATTATGCCCCACCTTTAAACATACATTTTCAGCCACGTAATGCCTCTGCTGAAGCTGACTATAATCCCACCCATTCCCTTGGTATTTAATTGTGCTGGAACCTTTTAAAAATCGTCATGTACAGTCATCACCATTATTCTCTTTTTATTATTTTTAATTTAAAAAAAAATAGAAGTCAATTAATGTCAAGAAATCAAGATTAGCATAAGAATTCGTATTCTCGTCGTTCCCACCTCATTGAAGCTGCTGACTCAATGATACTCCTCCTCCCTTGTAAAGATATTTTGCTTGCTAATATAAGATTTGATATTACTTTCTCTTATGCTGCTCTTGGTAGGGCCTTGTATTTTTTTTTTTTTTTTTTTGGAGTAAAAACAAAAGCAGAAAATTAGGACAGCGTTGATCGTTTAAAAAAAGTGTATTGGAGTCTAGAGATCGATATATGAGACATCCATCACATGGAGGAAGAAACCGTTTGCATATATATATCTTGGGGGCCGTATAGAAGAAGAATAGGATTAGGAGATATATAAAGGACTATGTTACATCGTAACTAAACTCATTGTGGGGTCTATACGATGGTTTTAATAACTTCATATATATATATAATATATATATATATATGAAGTTATTAAAACCATCGTATAGACCCCACAATGAGTTTAGTTACTATATATATATATATATAGCATTGATATGATTTTTTTTTATTGTATAAAGTTTAGATTATCCTAAAAGCTCACTAAGGCTAAATATACCTTTAGGCTAAAAAAACGCTTACCAAGATATTATTATAGATAGTTTATCAATAAAATCCTGACATGGGCAACACCATTCAAACTCATAATGAGCCGCCTCTTTACTTACTAAATCAATTTTTGTTATCATAATAATATTTATTATAGGAAAATTAGTACTAAAGTGTGCTTATCGTAAATTTTATATATATATATATCATCAAAACGGAAATCTGCCTTGAAATAGCCTTCCAAGCAAGAATACTTGCTACTAAAGAGAAACGTCCTTGGCTTTTTTTTTTCCTTCCTTGATGTGTGCCTGATAATTTGGATGATTGTGATGATCCAGTGTATGACCTATTACTTGGTGAAGGCCTAGCTTGATTGGTTGCAGAAGAACTAGCATAAGCAGATGAAAAGTTTGAACCAATATCAGAGAAAGTTGGAGAAACACACATTGGCTTGGGCATGGTTGGTGGGAGATTAGGCAATGGAGCTTCAAAGTTAAGAACATTAAGCGATTGTCTAATTATAGGCCTCAAAGTGTAATCTGGGTGAGCACACCAAAGCCCAAGAATCATTAACCTTTCAAGTGCTTGCTCATCAAAATCTCCATTATTATTAATTCTGTTGTCAACTTCCTCAAGAAGCTCACCTCTGCCATAAAGTTTCCATACCCATTGCACCATCAAGACTTGTTCATCACTAGCATTAGGGTCAATTGGTTTTCACCCACAAGCTATTTCTAAAGCGACAATTCCAAAACTGTACATGTCAGATTCTCTTGTTGCCTTGCCCATTGCCTTGCATTCAGGAGCCATGTATCCTTTTGTTCCTGCTGCAATTGTTGTTGTTAACCCTTTCCCGTGTTCCACGAGCCTCACTAACCCGAAATCTTCGAGCTTTGTGTTGAAATTTGAATCCAGCATGATATTACTTGATTTTATGTCCCTGTGGACTACGCATTGCTCCCACTCTTCGAGCAAGTAGAGTACCGCTGAGGCTAGTCCTTGAGCGATATTATATCTTGTTGGCCATGTTAAGAGGTTTTTGCTTTGAAACAGATGATAATCTAAGCTTCCATTTGGTATGAACTCGTAGATGAGTAGAAGATCATTTTTCTCGTGACACCAACCCATGAGTTGCACCAAATTCTTGTGCCTTAGTTGCCTTATGATCTTTACTTCGGAGGCATACTCCTTTACTCCTTGTTTAGATTCGTGGGACACCTTCTTAATTGCAACATAAGCATTTAAGCTTCTCATGAATCCTTTGTAGACCGCACCAAAACCTCCTTCCCCAAGTTTGTGTTCCTCTGAAAAGTTGTTTGTGGCTTTGACAAGTTCATTATAGGAAAACTTCTTTGGTCCAACACTTTCAAAATCTTTGTCCAAGTAAAGATCCAAGCGATCATCATCTTTTTTTGCTCTATAATTGAACTTCCATATCAGGAACCCCGCAATGCATAGCCCACTAATCACTAAAACTGACCCAATGCTCAATCCAATGACCAAACGCTTATTACTATTGCTTGTACCCTTATGCACCACACACAACCCTTTAAGACTTGAATTGAAGGACCATGAGCATAGTGTATGTAACTCAAACTGCAATCCTGTGGCTGAGGAAAATCCAAACTGAACTTGTTCTGGGAGGTACTCATTCAAATCAATCTCATGGGAATAATTTTGTCTGATTTTGACGTTATCCTTATATCCTGTAAACTGGACACTTAACTGAAATGAGCTAGAATCATAGGTAATCTCAGCATCATACTTTCTGCCATCGTTCATAGTGTACCATTGTGTTGTATAAGGAGTCCACATTTGTTTTACATTGATTCCCACATGATCATAAGGTGGATCTTTTCTATTAGGCATGGTGTCAAACTCGACCGCTACAAATGGATGTTCATCTGCATAATTTGGATCCTCCATCTCTCTACGACCAACGAGACCAATACCAGTTCCATCTGGAGGCACTGGAAGTGGAAAATTTGGGTGTGCTAAGAAGAATGTGATGCCATCTCCATGCCCATCACGAGTTTCATTTAATACACTGATGATGAACGTGAAACGAGTAGTGAAGTTTGCGAGTGTTGTTCTTGTCTCTTTGTTCCATAGTTGCAACAAATTCTTGTATGTTACTCTCCCTGCACTGTCTTTCTTGTATCTGAGTCAAGAATCGGATTGTTAGATTCATAACATCAAATTATATGACTAAAAGTGTGCCGGAGAAGGAAACCAAAAGCTTTGATTTGTGTAAACGTACGTTTTTTATCCTAAGTGGTGGCCACTAGCTACCTTGCATCCATCATCTTTTAATTACTTGTGTGGCTTTGATTGGACTCCCTCTAGTCTCTAACATAAAACATATTTACCTAATTTAAATAAATTAAGAAAGTTAGTTAATTAATATAACATGTTTTTTCAAAAACACCATAATAATTTTACTTAATTCCCTCCATCCCTCTCTTGATCATTGTTAAGAGCATCAATTGAGGTAAATTGGAAAAATATTAACAAATATGAGAAATAAGTTTTACAATTAAGACCAAGGCCTACTCTCTAATAAGGTCATACATTAAGGAGCAAAGGGAGTAATGGCCCTATTTGGAGAGAGCGTTGGGTAGCTTTAAGTCACAAAAAACCAAAATAAAAAAAGTTGCAGTAGAAAAAAAACATCTTAAGTGTAATGTTAAGGTAGAACTTTAAGTTCATTGGGATTTTTATAAAATGCTCCTAAAAGTTAAATTAGGAAAAAGTTCCATAGAGTAGTTTTTAGGAAAAAGCTCTCGGTTTTTTGACGTGGCACTTCTACCACCATTAATCAAAACATAAATTATATATATTTACATCTCGACTATTTTTCCATCGAGATTCAATAAAAGTTAGATAGAAAATAAGTTACCGCTAACCCAAATAGGCCCAATAAAGAGAGCTTGGCTCCTTATGCTTTTAACTCTATTTATTTGTTCTCTTTCCAGTGTTTGAGTGGCTTAAATTTCATTAACACCAACACCAACACCTCCCTCCCCCCCCCCCCCCCAAAAAAAAAAAAGCAAAACAAAATACTTTCTTAGTAGTCCTTTTTTGGGTGGGGCTTTGCGATATTAGTGTTTTTCAAGTGAATTACCAAAGTGAGCTTGGTATTTTTCAAAAGAGGATAACACAAATCTCATACCTGGCTTGCCACCTTATAGCTTTTCGGTCATTTTATTTATTCAACCACCAACAACAATTTGTAAATTCAAAGCTAAAAATAGATTAACTTTCAATTGAGGTTAGTACTTTTTCAAAAGAGGAATTGCACAAACTCCATATCCCACTTGTGACGGATTTTGCAAAATAATTTATATATGGAAGCAGAAAAAACATTTATAACTATAAATAAGAACGAAAGGTGAAACATCATATGACGAGTAAGAAAATTTAAGAATACCAAAGCAAAGAACCAAGATATATATACTTTGTGGCCAGAAGAAGCTATTATATGGGTATGTGTATATATATAAGCGCGCAAAATATAAGGTAAAGCATATTTCTAAAACTGAGGCCATCAGAATATAATAAAAGAAACAACAATTACTAGTATTGTCTGATGATGTATATATTACCTGGTGAGGTTTAGCATCCCATTTTCCTGGAAAACATTTCCTTCAAGGTTCAAGTTCTGATGATCCAAATCAATAAATTTCTCATAGTTGAAATTGATTGAGGTCGCACCAGCAAGGATTATGAGAAACAAGAAACTGTTGGTTATGACGAGCAAGCAAGGAAGCAGATGAGTTTTCCTCCTGTGCTTTGATATCCCCATAAAGCTTACATGTGTGAGACTCAGTTTGGAGGCAGTTTAATTGAAATGATTGGTTTACATTAAGAGCCACTGGGTTTTATTTTATTTTATTTTTTTTTTAATAAAGGAGGCTATAAGCCTAAGACAAAACTTGATAACAAGATTACACAGCAAGGGGAATGAATCCCAAAAAATCTCTATCAGCTAGGGCCCTTAATGATTGAGGACACTCGCAGAAAATACCAGATTTGGAAAGGCCCCATTTGGCCATCCCATCAGCAACTCGGTTAATTATTTCGTATAAAGGCATACAATCTGGTCACTATTAATAAGGTATTTTATAGAAAAATTGAGTAGTCCTTATTATAATTCACCAAGTGAAGCATTAACTACATTTTTTCAATATTGCCCATATTTAAAGTTTGGTGCAGTACTTGTTTAGAGTATTATGATGTAATTTATTGTTTTAAAAATTAATAAATTTGAATATATATATATATATATATATATATATATATATATCATTTTGAAACAAATTTATTAACTTAATCATCTCTCCTCTTGATTCTAGTGATTTAGTTAAGGCGTAATTGTAATAAGCACAAGAGTATATACTCAAATTCTGAAGATATTAACCATTTTATGGAGAAAACTTCATCATTTGATCTCTACATTTTACGATAATCTATACTGTGATCTCTATATAATTCTTTTTAAATTTTCAAACCACCCTGTGACCCCGAATCATTTTGGGATTACGTAAGTGAATCTTTATATTTACACTAAAAGGATCCCAAATGAACCATGAAAGCAAATTCTAGTAGAAAATTGTTGACGTAGCAATCAGTAACTTGATTTGGTTGACACTAAGAATTTACTAGGAGGGACCTTTTTAGTATGGTTGTGGCCGAGACAAAATGCCCACCATCTGACTGTAAAATAAGCCCAGCAAGAGACAAAAAGCTAATATGAACCGTTTGATATGGACTTATTGTAAAAAAGTGGCCTTTGATAGAAATCACTTTTTTCAGCTTATGAAGTGAATTCTTTTAGCTTCGGGAGAAAAATATTAGCGATAAGTAATCCAATAAACAATATATTATTAAATATACATTTATATGCATTATAATTTATCTATTAAAATATATTTAATTAAGTAATTTAGAGTTTTTTAAATTTTTTTATCAAATTTCAATTTAAATGTTTATCTTCAATTATCACAATATATACAAATAATATGAGTGTGTGTGTCATTTTTTATTTCAAATGGCTTTTCAAACATTATTTCAAACAAGATCCCATTTTAAAAAAGAAAAAAAGGTCATGAATGTCACCATTATTCTAACACAAATCACATATATATAGTCTAACTTTTATCCTAGCTTCCATTAGCAGAAGTTCTCTCTCACACATTCACATATATATAAAAGGCACTTGTATCGCCAAGAATGTAAAGTCTCTTGGGATAATTATTGACTCCTTGATGGCTTCTTAACTAAGGAGTCTATATTGAGTCTTGTCCACAGGAAAGCATTTTGTTTTTTTCGTCTTGGAGAATGATCGAGGTGCATGGACTACTTTGTCAAGAGTAGTAGGCAGGTATTGAGAATAAGAACATTTGATAGAGACTACTTTGTCATTCTTCTAACTTTGATTGCAAACACAAAAAATATGAAAATGATAGCAATTACACAGTAACTAATTGTACCAAAACTTTTAATAAATTTCTTGTAGGCAATCAGTAATATAATATAACTAAAATATATATTTCCTACAAATGATTAAAGTTTGTATTTAAAGTTACATTATACTTAATAATTGTTGAGATTGAAGGATCACATTGAAGCACAAAAGAAATACTAATATTATTGATCCTTTTGAATAAAAGAGATTACAAAGAGGCCTTTAGGCAAACTAATAGGCTAACCCTAACCCTAAAATTAATCATAATCCAAACTAATCAAATCATAATATCTTAATAAAGATATATTCCTAAAATATAATATTCATATCAAATCTTAATAAAAACTAAACGATATCTCTAATAATAATAATTAATTAATATTTCTAAACATAATATTCTCAACAATAATGAACAAATTATAAATTTTATCAACTCACATAATCTTAATAAGGAATTTTTCCCTAGTATATAGGAACTAAATTATAATTATTTGTAATATATAAGGATAAGTTTAGGAAAAACCTAAAGTAGTAGAATCGAATTAAAAATTAAAATAAATCATTGAAGCTAAATAAATATTTTTTCTTTTCATTTTGTAGAATAATTTTTTGGTATATTCTGTAGATTAAATTTGTATATGATATGATTGATTTCTTTTCTTTCTTTTTTTTTATCAAGGGTATGATGGTTGATATTGCTGTAGGTACATCATACAATTAGAGCGTAGCGTCTCTTGACATATATGTCCCATCAATTTCTCGGAACTAGTTTCCCTACCCCTTCTAAGATAGGTAGGGAGAGTATTTCTCAATCTAGACTGTTTATATTTGATTTGGACGGTTTAAAATTTTTTTTTCAACTATCATTTTTTAAATGAAAAAATTATTTTTTGAAATTACGTTGAAGAGCTCTCCTACCCATCTGAAACTGATTGGTCAATTTCCTGGACAATTTGCGGCAGCTACCATGACTTCCCATGTATGTAGGGGATTTGAGTTTTGAATATTTTTTAGAGTTAAGGTGCAATTTTGCCAATGAACTATTGGTTTAAGAGCAATTTTGTTAATAAACTCTCTAATAGACCAAAATTACCAACAAACTATTGGATCAGGAGCAATTCGGCCAACATCGTTAATTAATCCTAACGTCTACTTTTTGCCTTCATGCAAAAATTAAAGAATAGGACTCCGATGTTTATGAAACTATATTTAAGCCCAAAAAAATTTAAACATTTTTATTTTAGTCCCTCCATGTACTTAATATGGAGGGACTAAACTGAAAATTATAAAAATTTTATGGGCCAAAAGATAATTTTCTAAAATTTTGAGTTCTTTTATGTAATTTTTGTGGGGCCATCCCTACTCCCAAAATCCGCCCCTGGTTACAGGACTTTTTTTGAACCTTAGCTTGACTTAGCCTGTGGCCTATTAAGGCGGCCTGTAATTTTAAAAATTTTATAACCAGCCTAACAAACCACAGACCTCACCTCAAAATAAGTCTACTTTAAACATGACGAGAACATAATTACTTTAAACAAGTCAAAAATATACCTACTTTAAACAGGATGTTAGATGTAGGTCTGTTTTCGACCTGTTTAAAATAAGTTTGTTTCACCCTGTTTTAAGTAGGCTTGTTTTGAGGTGAGCCTTGTGGTTTGTTAGGCTGCTTAGAAAATTTTTAAAATTACATGCTTCCTTATAGGCCACAGATCAGGCTAAAGCCAAAAAAAAAAAAAAAATCCTATAACCAGTGGCGGATTTTGAGGGGTAGGGATGGCCCCACAAAAATTCCAAAAAAAAACCTAAAATTTTAAAAAATTATCTTGCTGCCCGAATTTTTTTTATAAATTTCAGTTTAGTCCCTCCATATAAAGTACGTGGAGGGACTAAAATAAAAATTTTAAAATTTTTGGGGTTTAAATATAGTTTCATAAACATCTGGGTTCTATTATGTAATTTTTGCATGAAGGCAGAAAACGGACGTTAGGCTCAATTAATAGCATTGGCGAAATTGCTTATCATCCAATAGTTTGTTAGTAATTTTTGTCCACTAGAGAGTTTATTGACGAAATTGCTCCTGAACCAATAATTCGTTGGTAAAATTGCACCTTAGCCCTATTTTTTAGTGAGTAATGAAAGATATAGAAATCAAGAAGTAAAGATAAAAATGAAAACTATCCCCATTATAAAATTTGTTGTGAAAAAGTACCGAAGACCATAGACTTCTTGAGATGTAACACGTATTCAGCAATAGATTGCAATTATTCTTCAACGGTGTATAAATACCCTCTATTTTACATATAGTTAAAAATAAGTTGCATGCTGAAAAATAGTCTGTTTACACCTACTTAAAATGGATGTACCTAGGTCATTAAACAAATTTTACAATGGAAATTTTTCAAGAATTTTTTCACGGTTACATGTGTGTGAGGGTGTGTATTGATTTTTTTAAGAAAGCAATATGACATCATGAATTTAAGAAAATATAAAAAAAAAACATAGACAGATACAGGTTAAAATTAAATAAAAGTAGTCACTACAAAAAAATAAAAAAAGACTTTCGGCGGCGACAAAAGTCACCACTGAAAGCATAAATGTCATCGCTAAAAGATTTTTAGCAGCAACAAAATTTCACCGTTGATATTGCTGTCAGCAATACTTTTGATGGCAACATTATCAAGTCACCGCTGAAAGTAGACTATTAGTGACGACATTTGTCGCTGCTGAAAGTGCATCAAAATCAACTATAACCACGGTCGTAGCTGAAACTAGAGTTTCGGTGGTGACAATTGCCGCCACTGAAAGATTTTTTGGCGGTGACAATTTTATCCCCATGGAAGAGTGTATCAGCAGCGACTATTTGTCGCCGCTGATACACTTTTTAGTGGCGACAATGAAAGACTTTTTGGCTTTAGCGGCAGCATTGTTTGCCGCCGCTGATACACTTTCAGTGGCAATATTTGTCGCCGTCAAAAGTGTTCCTTTTTTTAAAAAAAAAATATAAATTGAAAAAATTACGATTTGTACTACTATTAAAACTTGTACTATATTAATTAAGATCATAAGAAATTTGAAACTTACAATATATTTATTAACAATGGTACTTACATAAATGTTCAAAATTAACATTAAATATTTAAATTTTGTTTATCGATTGAATGAAACATCAAACATAAAACTATGAAGATTGATCAGGGACAGGAAGGCTAGGAGTAGATGAAGTAGGAGCTGCTACTTGCCCTTGTCGCATTAAGACAGCTAAAATCCTCTCCTCCATTTGTTTCATCTTCAGGTCAAATTGTACACGTTTTTCTGCGCGCTCTGCTTCCATCCTTGAGTAAACTTTGAAGTCCAAATGTCAAGCAACAATCCAAATGTTAAGCACATATTTACATCAGCAAGATCCCAGCACAACAAACAATCCACAACAAACACTGATTTTCAAATAAAATTCTCTATTATAATCAGAATCCAAATGTCATACAAGTTGTTCACATCAAACTTTGAAATCGACTATTTACATTAGCAAGTTCCCAACACAACAATATTTAAAGAAAGAAAATGCATAAACATGAAAATACATTAAGTATTTATATTATTGTTAACAAGCATTACAATTGATATTTCCTAGTACTCCAAGCAACATAACAATAATCCCCCACTGTATTGAACCACAAACATTTCAGACATGTTAAGTACATAAATAAGATCAAAATCATAGAATTTGTAAGATGATCAGATTCTGCTATGTTCTATAAATAAAGAATACATTACAATATTAGATGTGAATGAAATGCAATAATTGCTCTTCTAGTTGCTCGTGCATTTGATATCAAAAGGCTGTTATGTTCTAGAGACATTTTTTTTTTTTTCATATTTTGGCAATGAAGAACAAAAGAAAGTGCTACATGTAAGACAACATATTATTGCGAAATGTGAATTGGGACATTTTTTTTGGGCCGCTGACTATTACTGCTTTTGATTCTTAGGAGAACTATGGGAAGCCTGATCCTGAAAATGTTGCTAAAGTGAAGGCCCTATACAAAGAGTTTGATCTCCAGGTTTAAGCTTCATACTTTATGCACAGTTATTATAATTTAGCAAAAAACAGAATGATCTTCAAGACAATAGAGTAGAGAGAAAAATCTTATGACATTCAGTTAAAATGAAAGACATTTCTACACATTTTGAGAGAAAGTCAGGTTTCTATAGTCAAAGGTTACGTCAAAAACCATTCACGGGTTAAAACTCTTGTATCATGACCTCAAAAAGTCTTTTCATATAATACTAGAGTTTCTAATATTACCTAGTCTTAATTGACATAGCAGTATCAAAGTTTTCAAGTGGTCTAAGGTTCTGGAATTCAATCTTAACATGCATTACCTTTCCATATAAGATGCGAAAGCTATTTGTTTTGGGTCATCCACTGAATTCCAAATGCCAAACAGACTGTATTTGCGGAGTATGAAAGCAGACCTAAGAAAAGCTTGTATCTTCCATTGAAGCTCATCCCAATAAAGCAGTTCAAGCAGTATTGAAATCCTTCTTGGCTAAGATTTACAAGAGGCAAAAATAAAGACGAAGAAGAAGAAGCAAGATGCAGTATGGATTGTGAAGCTTTTGCCATTTGTCTGTTCATTTAATTCAATTCTATCTGGACTTGATCAATTATGGAACTCTTTATATGATATGCCTTTGATGTTACTCCAATAAATAAATAAATTGTATTAGTGAAGTAGTTAGCCAGCAACATCAAGGCTAGATTCATCTTTTGAGACAACATCAAGGCCAGCAAAATCATAGAAAACTGCTCCTTTAATCCATATAAAAAATCTAGTGTTTACATCCACTAGAACTCTTATTGGGGAGCAGAAATGGGAATTTACTGCATCTAAAAAATCTAGTGATTAATGATTTTCAGTATTATTCAAAAGGAGAAAAGAAGAAATACAAAGTGACTTTATGGATGTAAAGTATCCTGTTATGCTCCTGAGTAGAAAATTAACCAACAAAAGTACATAAGAAACAGTGCATAATGAAAAGAGACGTGATCAGTGCTACAAGCCTATACTTGAAGAACTCAATGCCCTGTTTCCTAATCACAGTAAAGAGAGGTACACAAGAATTTTTCTATCCAAAGCTCTTATTGTCCGCAGAAAGTTCTTATCCAATTTGAAGTTTGTTTGAATAATTTGTAGCTCACTAAAATCATGGAAAATTTTCAAACAGCCCACTTGCCTGTTTAGTTCCTGGTGTTGGACTTGGTCGGCTGGCTCTGGAGATTTCATGCTTAGGTGTGTGCCTATCACTAGGATCTTGTAGGATTTATGTCATTGTTTTATGTTGTCTGTTATTTCATGACATGATGCAGGATTTATCAGCCAAGGAAATGAATTTTCATACTACTTGATTATATGCTCAAGTTTTATTCTTAACCAGTAAGGATATGAATTTTTGTTTTCCTTGTTCTTCTGTGTTATGACTATTTATTTATAGAACAATCCAAATGTCAAGCATAAATTTACATGAGGGAGCTATAAATTTATAGAATCCCAGTTTTGAAGTGGGGGTGACATATTCTTTCCAAAAGGCCACCCCTAGCGTTTGATCTATAAAACTGTAAAATGGCCGAAAGCATAGCCCCAGGTTTCCATGAGGATTAAATAATTAATTAATGAAAAAACCCCCAATATGACCCCAAGGCAGAGGCAAGCGTCAAAGACATGAGCTAGGAATGGTGATAACACCTACCAAAAAAAAAAAAAAAAAATACAAGGGAGGATCTCCGGATCAGAGTTAGCAGCTAGGTGTTTATCAAATAAATTCTTTTAACATACTTATCTTAAATAAAATACAGTTATTTAAAATTTCAAACACTCTAATAATGAAATCTAATGCCAGTACTAGTATTCATATTTTTACCTGGCCAGAAATCACATTTTCATGGGGAATAGTTGAAGGTGGTGGTGACAGACAAGTGGACAGAATGTATTATGGAGCAAATCAATCTTCTAGAAGCACAATGTATTATGGAAATGAGGGAGCTAGTTTGAAACAGAGGAAAACAAATTAAAGTAAACATAAATCTGATTTGAAATGCCTTCTATTGTGTGGGAGGAAGGGTTATTATATTGTTATTACAGATAAATCACACAAGCATTAGATTAGAAATATTCAAGCGAGCTTGTTTTCCTTCTTATCCATATGAACCATCCAGTTTATATTACAGATAGATCATACAGGGCCACTTTCCATTATATTATTAAATGATAAAAAATGTATGACCATAGAATCACAAATCAAAGCAATTGTTTGACAACTTCATATAGCGGCGTGAATGAAATGATAGGTGTGGAAATAGAACTCACCCATTAATCATTTTTTTCAATGGAAATCAGGCTCCCGTGTGTGTTTGTGTAAACAAACATGAATGAAATGTGTTTTATTTGTGAAAGTGCCCAAAAGTCCATCTAGAAATTCTTGCCACTAATTTCAGTCGCATTATCAGGGAAAATAGCATTATTACTCTCATGCACTGAACTGTCTCACAACTAAAATAGATTATTAATATTAGCTAAAAACCCCCCCTCAAAACATTTTTTTTCCTTTTCACCTTCCAAGTGCAAAGCATTCACATACTACGAAAACTCCTAATGTAGAACCCTTATGTCCTTCAAACCAAATTCCCACTCCAACTATGGCTTCCTCTGCATATGTATATCATGAGATTGATCGGCATCCTTTGACTATCTATGATCAAAAAAGCAAGTGGAAAGATCTCTCAACCATCCTGGCAGCTGCATCGGTTCACAAGCATATATTTTATTCATTATAAGCTTCACAGTATTATAAAGTTTAAACCTCATTCAACCTTAAATTGGCTTTTGTCTTCAAAAGTTTGGGGTTACTATTAGCGGCGTTAAATTAAAACAACACAAATTTAATTTGTAATCTAATGCCTGTATGATTTATCTGTAATATAAACGGAGCCCATGTCTGGTTAATTTCCATAGCAATACAATTTGATCATCCGAAAATTTCGCCTGAGTCATGTTGCAACCAATTTATTTAATAGTCTTCATCCGAAAAACAAAGCATAAACAATAGAAAAGTAGAAATGAATCTGCGCTTTTTGCAGTGGTGTTCTCACTCTTCATCTTTCACACTTATTTCAAGATCAGAGAAAAGCCAGAATCAAATACCATTTATCAATCTATACACAACAGAAATTCATTTAGGATGAAACATTGCAATGAAAAATACCTACCGTAATAAAATGGCTCGCAGAGAAATCGATCAAGAAAATTGCAATAAAGAGAGAAACCAAAGATAAGATCCAGCGATTACAAAGAATAGAAGAACAATGACTAGAAATTAGTGGTTTTACCTCGAAAAAAACTTTCCAATGACGTAGGACGGGGAGGGAACAACGACGATGGGAGAGTTTTGGGGAAGGACGGCGGAGTTGAAGTGAAATGCAAGAGATTTAGGGCAGAGCTTGATCGACTGGTGTGAGAGAAGTCTGAGGGAGAGATTAAGGGCGGAGCTCGTATGGTGTGAGAAGTCTGAGGGAATGCCAAGGGGTATTTGTCCAAGCCGAAGGAAGCATAGCACGACAAGCCCAAGGACAACGTGAAGAGGGAAGACGGAGGAGACAGTGTGAGAAAGATCGGGAAGGAGGTGAGTGTGAGGGGACAGAAATTCCGCCAAAGTAATCATTCTAGTGCCCTATTATAAATAAATCTTTTTTAAAATAATCTTTCGGCAATAACATTTAGTCACCACTAAAACATACTTTCACGGTGACTTTTCAATATTGCCATCAAAAGTACAACTTTCGATGGCGACATTGAAAATTCATCATGGAAAGTATGACTTTCCACGGTAACTCTATTGTCATTGCAGAAACTTTAAATTTTAGAAAAATTCCATTAAAGTAATCTATCCTCACACCCAAATTTTTTCTTAAACTTTTTATTGTATCAATCTTATAAATAAATAAATAAACTTTTGACAGCGATAACAAGTTGCCGCTGAAACATACTTTTAGTGGTGACATATTAGAGTCGCCGTTGAAAGTATGACTTTTTCACGACGACTATTTATGTCGCCACCAAAGGTCGCCAACAAATAAAATAAATATAAAAAATTAATGATATTGTAAATTTTAATTAATTGTAAACATATAAATAAACTTATCATTCTCACATACCTTAATTAATTACTATTTTCTCCATTTATATTATTTTTCAAAGTTTTCAAAAAAAATATTATGTTATTTTTCACTCTCTCTAATACAAAAATTCATTTTAATATATTAGGAAATCATTAAGTAGACTACTAAAAACATAAGTAAACTTACATAAATTTAATTGTATTATAATAATAGGGCTTTGGTTTTCTCATGTTACATGAGAAAAAAAAGTTTCCTACACACACATGAAATGGTGGGGCCCACATATACATATATGAATTAATATTTGTATATGTGGGTCCCACCATTTCATGTGTGTGTAACATGAGAAAACCATTTTCCTACAACATGAGAAAATGTTTTCCCATAATAATATTATCTTAAACGTCTAATTGTATTTTAATTTGTACTCCCTCTCACACACTCTATCTCTCACTCTCCCTCTCTTCCTATCTTACAAACTATCCGCACTCCATTGCTTGCACTCCCACCCTTACACAACATTATATCTTTAATTCTCCATCTCACATTTATACTAGTACAAACATAATTATAATCTCTCTCTCATACACACCATACCACTCTCCTCTCATTCTCTCCCTCACTCTCTCACATACAACACATACTATCTCTAAAATTCTCTTCATCTCACAATAATATTATGAGTAATTACTTTATTTATTCATCAAAGATTAAATCAATTAACTTATTTATTGTATAAATATTACAAGTTTTTTCTTAAAAAAACAATTAAAATTAAAAATTGAACTTTTGGTGGCGACAAAAAGTCGCCACTGAAACTCTCTTTGGCAGCGACAACAAAATGTCGTCGTTGAAGGTCATACTTTCATCGGCGACAAAACAATGTCGCCACTGAAAGTTTAACTTTTAGTGGCAATATTGTTTTGTCGCCGCTGAAAGTTCCACTTTCAGCGGTGACTAAGAAATGTCGCCATTGAAAGTTTAATTTTCAGTGGTGACGTTTTTGTCGTCGCTGAAAGCTATACTTTTAACGGCAATATCAGATGTCGCTGCCAAATGTCACTACCAAAAGTCCTTTTTTTGTAGTGAGTATAGATAATACATACATACATATATTATTATTCTATTTTCCAAACACGCGCTTACTTATGGAGAGAATGAGGGTGAATGAAAAGAAAAAAAAAAGGTATGTGAGAAATAATTAATGTAATGATAAAACATAATTTTTCAAGAGCTCTTGGCTTAATTGGCAAATGATTCCTTACATGAGCGGTTGTAGGTTATAACTTCAAGGAGGGTAAAGTAAAGGGTGTTGGAATGGCACAAATAGTCAAATAGAACCATACATACGAAATGGCAAGATAGGAGACTAACATGAGAAGAGAGTGAGGCGACGACCACATATAAAGTAAGCATCAAAACCATTTTGCAAACTGCAACCCTCCTCTTGAGCAAAAAAAAAAAAAAAAAACTGCAACCCTCCTCAAATAAATAAATAAATATTTGTGTGTGTGTGTACTCATGCTTAACTATAGCTGGTATAGCACAAATAGACATGCAACCAATGCAAAACATAAGAATAGTGATTAACTGATTATGCTACCTTTTTCCTTCTCCCTTTCTTGCACTTCGTTCTTGGTATTTCCTTGAAAGGTTTGGGCATAGATTAAAATCTATAATTTATTTATAAGGCAAGTCGACTTGTAAACTTTTTCACTTTCTCATTGCATAATTAACTTTACCAAAACCCCAAACTATCACTTTATTCCATTAATTCTTAACTTTGTTCCTAACACACTTTCTCTTTATCAGATATATATATATGTTCCCACAAACACACACACACACACACACACACATATATGTTCCCACACAAATCTTTAATTGGATGAGGGTGCCGTTTGTAAATTCTAAATTTTAAAAGTCCAACCAGTTTTCTTTACCTCACTTGGCCAAACCACTTACATGTATACCATCATTATAGTAATTGATATTTCGACTTGAGCCCTTTGTGCTTCCCACTACACAGATTTATTCTTCTTCTAAACATATAAGAACACTTATTTTATATCAAATTCAAACCTTTCTTTAATAAACTGGTAGCTGGCCAAAACATCTAACAGGGAAAAACTTTGTAAGAAAGTGGCTTATAACACTTATTTTTTACTTCAATTTCTCAAACAGTGTCATTTTCCTTTAAGTTCAAGCTTCCCAAACTTCGAATAGCATCGTAATCACTTACTCACACAAATATCTTCATTAAAACTTGTAACATTTTCCTCATCTTTCAAAAATATATCATTTCACAGTCCGAAATTTTTTCCAGATTTAAAAACAATACTTGAATCACCATTATAATGTCTCCAAGTATAAAATAACTATATAGAACAGTTACTTAAAATTTAGATAATTGTTAGGGATCTTTTGTAATTTTGTGTAACTGTTGCCTTGTGTTCTTCATAGGTTGTCCTTAGGGATGCAAGGGATCCTTCTTTTCTGTGTGGCTTTCATTTCTTGAATATGTATTAAAATAGGATTGCTATGCAGATGGGCATTGATGATTGGCTGAAATCTTGTGGTGAAATCAGTTGTCCTGCTTTAGATGTAACTTTAAAATAATCATGTAATTAAATTAGTAATTGATTAAGTTGACTTTTTTTGTCAGCATAATTGACTGTGTTTTTTTCCAATTTCCTCCAATAGGGGTCAGGTGCCATTGTTTTTCTTTGTTTTTGGTTTTTTTGAGTCGACCAAGTCTTCTATGAGAATGCCTAGTACGTAAGTGCAAATTACGTGTTAGTAGGTGCTTCATATTGTGTGAGGTAGGTTCCTTCATCAATCTCCACCTATTTAAAAATATATTATCACATCACACCCATTTGCGATGACTTCGCCTAGCCATAAACATAATAACCATGATTAACTTTTGCTCCAGTACAAAAGTGATACACTTGGAGAAACATTATTATCAGAAACTGTAGTGAAACCAGAGGAGTTTGTGCCGGAACTAAAGCTGATGTTCTGGTTTCGACTTACCACTGAAGCGTTGGTGCTGGATAGAATTGAGAATGATGATGAAACAGGAAATTCATTTTACATAATTGGTATAGGATAACTTGAAGGAAGATTGGGAAATGAAGCTTCAAAGTTTAGCACATAAATTGCTTGCCTAATCGTTGGCTTACGATTATGATCAGGATGAGCACACCACAAACCAACAACCATGAGGCATTTGACTTGATATTGCTCAAAATCTCCTTGTAGCCTTGGATCAACTGCTTCAAGAATTCTCCCACTTCCATGTAGATCCCAAACCCATTTTACTATGTTTATTTCATCTTCTAGTGTAACATCCTAAATTTTGGATTTTTGAAAATTAAAAATTAATTATAGAAAATTTGGCCTTAAGAAATTTTAAAATTGAGGATTTGAAATTAAGACATATTTTCCCCAAAAAATTAAGGAATAATTAGGAAATAAATTTTGACCTAAATATTTTGGAAATGACATTTTATGGCCAAAATAAATTGATTAAGGAAAGAATAAAGTTAAACAATTATTGGAAATTAGGAATTTATTTTCCTTAGAAATGAAATCATGGAAAATAATTGCAAGAGAGGATGTTGGAAATTAAGGTCTAATTTCCTTAAATCTATTTAAGGAAAAGATTAAGATTAAGGAATATTATTGAAAGATAATTTAGACCAAAGGATTATAGAATTGATAAATTGACCTTAATTATTTTAGAAGTAATATTTGGGAAATAACAATCAAGGAAATAATTAAGTATTTATATGAGGTGATTTATTGTCTCCAACACGTGACCAACCCATTGCTTATGGACCCAATTCATTCATCCAGACCATCCTTTCTTCTGGCCATCACGTGAACAAAGAAAAGGGAGAGAGAACATATATGTGTCTATATATATATATATATCGGCAACTTCAATTAGGGCAGGTTTATCTCATTATCTCTTTTTCATTATCTCTCATTATTTTTAAATCATATTCGTCCAATCAATTTAAAATATCATAATACTTTTCTCTCTCTTTCCCAATCAATGACCCAGATGGGCCTATAAGAGATAATGAAAAGCAAGATAATGAGAGGATCTGCATGATCATATCATTCAATATATATACCCTTCCAAATTGCAGTGCAGCCCATCATTCTCTTCGGCCCATACACACGACCAAGCCCAACCCATCGCCTTGATTAATCATATGATTCACTCTCAAAAACTCGCTGGACAAACCGAGAGAAGCAGTCCACGTATTATGCAGCAGGAAGATCAAAACCAAAGAAACAGATCGCATTTATTAACAGCAGAAATCATATCATAATTCCTTGCCCAGACACGCAAGATGCAGCTGACCAGTGAAGGACCATGCCTCTCGAGCACCACACCCGATCACCCTCTGGATTTTTCAGCTTGAACTGGACCGTTGGGCAACATCTTGGCTGTGGTGTTTTGTCCTTGTCTTGGCTTGGGTCTTTATACAGGAAGCTTTTCGTTTTCACTGTGAACTACCAAAAGAAAAGAGAGAACACCGAGAGAGTGAGGAGAAGGAGGGAGTGTCGGAGGTTGAGAGAAAGGCTGAGGCAAGTTTTCCCTATTCTTACCGTTGAAAACAGAGGAGCAGTGCATCAAACTACTCCCTCCGGTTCAAACCTGAAAACTAAGGTAAATGTAACATCCCATTTTAAAAATAGCGAATATTTTTTTTTAAAAATGATTATCAGAGTAGAGCAGTTTAGCAAAACGAGTAACTAAACCTTAATATTACATAACCACAACCACAGTGTAATTGTTCTTATACAGTAATCTGCTATTCCAAAAAGGAAACAGCGTCTAACTACACATGTAAAACTAAGTTAGAAAAACCCCTTCCGCCATCCTACGCCGATCACCTGCCCCTCTCTTCAACCCGTGGATCGCCCAAACCTGAAGCTACAGCTGAGATCCAATTACCATTTGGATTTCAGGTAACGGTTAACCTTATGCTCAAATAAACAGTATATGGACAACAGTTATACATAACTCATAACAGCAGTAAATCACTACATAAGCACATAGCAGATGCATGATCACAATATCGACAGAACATAAGCACAAAGCAATATGTAAAGTCACACAACATGTCTGCACATAACTAGTGCCACGACGGCCCATCGTGTCCTCAGTGCTAGGAAAACCCAATGGCGTTATCAAGACTATAACCCGTATAAAGCTGTATGTAAAACTGACAACCCTAGACAGAGCTTCAGTACATAAACATGTCTATCGCATATATGTATATGAGTAGCATAAGTGTTAAGGTTACAATACGCGTCCGTACCTCCGTTGACGGTTTCTGGCACTTTCGTCAAATTACGGCACGTTTGACAGTGGCACGACAGCGATGACAACAGAAACAGCGGTTCGTGATTTCGGGTATCCTATAGGGATAATATCACCAATATGAATATTTAAGATCATAACAGGTATTTTAGGTACAAATTACCATTTTGCCCCTAGTTTGATCACTTAGTGGAATTTTGCCAGAGCTTCGCTATTTTGACTTTAAACTCTCAAATTTCTGCCATAACCTTTCCTCTAATATGTTCCTAAGATAAATATCATATTTATTTCTAAAACATTATATCTAAACTAACTCGAAAAATTAAAGACTACTCTAGCAATTCTATTATAACTATTGAGAAAACTACTTAAACTAAAGACTAAGGATTGAAGAACTTACTCAGAGCTTTGCTATGAATTTCTCCGGACTCCTCCTTCTTCCTTCTCTCCCAAATTTTCGAAAATCACAAGAGGATTTGGTGTGAAGATTATGAAAAACTTGAGGGCTATTTACAGAAAATCTCAATGGCATTTTCGTAATTTCATTGAACTTTGTCTGGTTGAATTCTGACCGTCAGATCGCACTTTTTTGAAGTGGCTTGATCTTGGCCCTCCACCTATTAGGCTGACCTCCCCCCCATAAGGAGACAAAATTGATGACATCATCATGCTTGTGTCATCTTGCTTTATCAGATAAAATTCCTAGTTCGGTGTCCTAATCGCTAAATTTTTGTAAAATCTTAAAATTCCGGGAACAACACGCTAAAGGTCTTTTTTACTTGTTGAGAATATTGGGTTTTCCTAACCTTATACTCTCATTAAGGGCATTCCGTTATCAGCCGAAAATCCTCGTTAATCGCTACCGGTTACAGAAATATCGCCAGTCGGCGCCAATTTCTGGATAAAAATTCACTTGTTCATAATATACTCTAACCTTAGTAGACTAGTTCACGGTGTTCAAGGTAGAATTTTATTTCTATCCGTGGTCATTTATTCTATTCACCTTTTTATTAATATAATATTGTTAAATTACCACATGTCTTAATCTTATTATATCATTATTTCACAAATATCTAATTTCATTCTTATCCCTCAAGATTTTCGGCCCACACACACATATATATATATATAATTAATTTTTTTTATTTATCCTAATATCCTATTTATCTTGTATTTATTTTTCCCAAAATTTTCCTATTGGTCCATAAGTAAATACATGGATTTAGGTTTCCATAATTCATGAAAGATCCTAAACCATTGATCTTTACTTGTTAAGATTACATCTTAACCCTTATTATTATTTAATTAGGCCAAAAATTTCGGCCCTAAATAACACTTATTCATATTTATTTTATTTTTCATGTTTCCTAAATTTCTATAAGCTTATAAAATTCCCAAACATTACTTAATTAATCCCTTGATAATTTCTAATAATTTTCTTAATTAAAACTCATCATTTTCTCACAACAATTTTATTGACATTAATAATTTAAGCTCCATACAAATTATCAACAATCATAGAGTCAATTTTAGTCTTAGAATACTTTTTAATTTTCCTTCTTTTCATTTTCATAGGAAATAATTTATTAAATTGTCTAAATTAAGGATAATATGCTTTCTAAATTTTTAATAATTGTTTCATGTCTTTTAGAATTTTTCCTAATTCTCCTCAGGGTGTTTTATGGCCTTAAAGTGCATTTTCCACATTTCCAACAATAAACTTCCTCTCATTTTCTTAGTGTTTCCTTTTGAACATAGACTAATTATATATCATGTTGAAATCAAAATCTTCATAAATAGGCATTATTATTATAACATAATATTCTAGATAATAATTATCCAGGTATTACAGTAAGTCCTAGCACTTATCTTTCTCGAAGCTTTCAGCCTCTCTGTCGATGGTTTTTGAAGCTTAAACAGAAAGGAAAACTAAGCTTTTAGATGTGAAATCGAAACTGAAACCAAGCAAGAAAAACGCTGAAACTAAATCGAAAATGAGCTGAAAACGAAACCAAAACAAGGGGGCTGTTTGACTGAATACATAGGGAATGCTTTTGCTGTCATACCACTCTTTTCTGTTCAAAACGTTGCTGGTCTGTGAAAGAAAAAGAGAAAGAAAAACGATGGGTGTTGGTTTCTTGTATGTGTGTGTGTGTTTAAGAAAAGAATATTTTTTCTGTGAGTATAAAAGAAAGGAGGAGTTTCGGTGTTACTGATATATATATAGGAGTTTAAAAGCTTTTAACAAGTGCTTGTGTCGTAGCCGAATGGAAACCTCATTGTCACTATGCATAAGATACATTTGCATGTGTTGATGTTGCTGAAAGGGTTCTGTAAAACATGGTTTTTGCTGTCCAAAAAAAAAAAAAGAAAAAAAAGAATGTCTTACAATCATCGTTTTATTTTACAAGCATCAATATAAATGTTAGGAGTGTGTGTGAGTTGTGTGTGTATATACACGTGCATGTATATAAAATTGTTGTGGCCAATGCATGTGTGTGTATGTGTGTAAGGCTAGAGAAAGAAAGAAAACGTGATTATTCAGTGAAAAGGAAAAAGAAATGCTACACGTGTGTTAAGTATATAAGTGTGTACGTGATTTGCTGCTGCATATGTAATACCCGGATAATTATTTACCTAAAATATTATATTGACAAATAATACCTATTAGAAATAGGTGAATTTGTGGTCTCAAAACTAGTGTCATAATTACCTTATTTCCAAAGGTGATTTCTCATGTAATTAGGAAAGATAAAGAGCTAAAAATCCCTAAGTAAATTTATGGGTCATAAAATACCCTGAGAATGTTATATAGGCAACTAAAATATCTATTAAAATAGAAGAGTATGTTGTCTCGAAATTTTGAATGTTTAGGAATTATATCATTTCTAAGCAATTAAAATCATCAGAGGATGATGAAATCAATTAGAGGAAATTTGTAACAATTATTGGGCAATTGAAATTGTAATAATTAAGGTACTTTATTAACTTATGAAATTAGTTAATAATTAAGTTATAAAGGTCAGAAATAAGGAAATATTAATTAAATTAAGGATTAAATGATATTTAAAAACTAAGATTAGCATACAAGAAATTGTTAATCATCAAAATTAAATTAGAAACTGGTCAAACTTTGGTAATCAAGTCTTAAAACCCCTAAAACACTATTATTCCTAAATTATCACTAAGAGGGCGAAAATTCCTATTCACTAATGGAATAAAAATAAGTTGAACCAATGAGAAATTATCCTCACTACTAGAAAATAGTCATTTTGCGACGGAATTTGCGAGGGAATAAAATTCCATCGCAAATTTGTCCCAAATAGCGAAGGAATATTAAATCCGTCGCAAATTAGAAAATTTGCGACTGAAAATGTTTCCCCGCCGCAAATTTGCGGAGGAATAAAAATTCCGCCGCAAATTTGTGGCGGAAGAAACCTGCCGCCGCAAATTTGCGGCGGCATTGGGGGTTCCGCCGCACATTTTTGCGGCCGAACCTAGGGCCGCCGCAAATTTGCGGCGGCACATTGTCGCGCCGCCGCAATTTGCGGCGGGCGACCCAATGGCCGCCGCAATTTGCGGCGGGCGACCTCGTAGCCGCCGCAATTTGCGGCGGCGTCCCCCAGGCAGCCGCAATTTGCGGCGGCGCCCCCCGGGACGCCGCAATTTGCGGCGGCACGGTGTAGGCCGCCGCAAATTGCAGCGGCCCGGGTTGCGCCGCCGCAAATTGCGGTGGCGCGCCCGTGTGCCGCCGCAAATTGTCGGCGGAACACAGTCCCGCTGACAATCTGCGGCGGAAGCGTCCCCGTTCCGCCGCAAAATTTTGCGGCGGAATAGGCCGTTCCGCCGCAAAAATTTGCGGCGGAACGAGATTTTCCGCCGCAGATTTGCGGCGGAATTAGATATTCCGCCGCAAATTTGCGGCGGAAGATCTAATTCCGCCGCAAATATACCCCCACCCTCCTTCTTCATTTTCATTCGTGCTCCTTCTTCTTCTTCATTCGTGCCGCCTTCCTCTCGCATCTTGCTCTTTTCTCGTCTTGCTCCGTCCCCAGAGTATCTCTCTGCGTCTTTGCTCCTTTCTTCTTCCTCTCTTGCGTCTTGTTCCGTCCTAGCCTCCACCGCCAACGTTCAGTCCAAGCATCCTGGTGAGCCGTCCTTGCTTTTCTTTCTCCATTCCAAGATATCCTTCAAGAGGTATGCATTTTTTCTCCTCTTTGACATTTCCTGAAATTCTATAGTCATTCATCAATATTGCATGTGATAATCAATATGTTTGCTTTAATTAAGATTAGTGCTATTTTCATTTTTTATTGGGATTGATTTATTATTCGTTTTTTTTGCCATTAATTTATTTTTTGCTCGAATTTTTTTCCATTAATTGACTGTTATATATATATATATATATATATATATATATATATATATATATATATATTTGTGTATATGAAAAATTATGATTAGTGCTATTTTGAATATGTTAGCTTTAATCAATATGTTTTAAAACGCATGCTTTTGTGATATATGAATTTAATAAATATTTCTTTGTTAGAACATGAAAAATTATGATGCTGAATTAATTTTAATAATTTAAATTTAAAATATATTAAAATCAAATTTTTGTTATTTTAATTTTGTTTTTGCCTGAATATATTTTCATAACTTATTGATAAAAATAAAATCTTAGAGGTTAACAATTTGAATTAACTATAGCTTTGAACTACTTGTGTAATGATTTTGAGGAAATTCATGAGTTTAAAGAAAAAATGTAATATAATTCTATGTGAATTTAAAGATAAATTAATGAGTACTATTGGATGTAATATAAGACATTCATATATTTATAATTTTTTGAAAAATAAATAAATTAATAACTTATACAATAAATTTATTTTATGTGGTATAACATTTTTATGTTAATTGGTATATTCGTGTATAATTGTTAACACATAAATGTTAATATATTTAAGAATTACATTAGAATAACAATTTGTGTATAATTGTTACTAGATTTATATTTTTAACAACAATAAAAAAAAATCATTTAGTTTATATATATTTAGATGTTTTGTCTTTAATCTACTAATTAAGTGATTTAACTATTAGATCCTAATCAACTTAAACCTGAAATCATTAATAAGAGTGAATACAATATTTTATTCTTTGGGAATTTTGCAGGTATTCAGTGTCAAATTATCAACTTAGTTTTAATATAAAAAAAATAAAAAATTTAATGTTTATGTTATCTATCACTTTATAATTATAGGAGAAATATTTGTAGATATAATTTGTAAGTTTGACACAAATAAGAGGAAAAAAATTAAAAAATTATGGAGAGAATTTGTTAAGTGGCCAGTTGTATTTGTCACTTAGGTTAGTAGCTAAATTAATTAGTTGGTATTATTGTATTATGTTCCAAGAATTATCGTGCAAGGTTGGGTTGGGGAAGTATGGAAGGCGATCGTGATAGGAGTTGGATGTACAATCGTCTAACTCAGAAAAAACGACTTACTCGAGTATTCTTAGACGGTTTGGAAGAGTTCATCCAATTTGCTTTGGCACACACAACTAATTCAAGTACCTCGATCAGTTGTCCGTGTGTGAGATGTAGGTGTTTCGAATTTCATGACGCGGGAACCGTCAGAATCCATTTGTGTAGAAAAGGATTCATGAGGGATTATGAATGTTGGGTGCATCACGGGGAAGTCCAACAGACACCAAGTGGTTATTACGGAGACAGTACTCATCGAGTCAACCTTAATCAATATCAGCAGTTGGTGATGGATGCGGCTGGACCGTCGATCGACCAATATTTTGATCCCGTGACTCATGCTGGACCTTCATGCATGGAAGAGGAGACCGGTATGCATAATCAACCATCACACATGGGAGAGGATCCTAATCCGGAGGCCCGTAGGTTCTATCAAATGCTTCAAGATGCCCAACGTCCTTTATGGGAAGGTTGCGAACACATTGAAAATAGTGAATATTCTTCGCTATCGGCTACCCTAGCAACATTAAGCTTGAAGACTGATCACCATATGAGCGAGAAGAATTACAATCAAATGATGCAGATCATGAGTAAGGTTGCTCCCAATGACAATAATTTGCCGAAAGATTTTTACCAAGCAAAGAAAAAGGTGAAAGAGCTCGGGCTTAGTTGTGAAAAAATCCATTGCTGCCCCAACGGATGTATGCTCTATTACAAGGATGATGCTGAGCGAAGTACTTGTAAATTTTGTTCACATGATAGGTACAAGAAGATTAAAGGGAAAACAACCACTCAACCATTAAGCAAGATGTGGTACTTTCCCCTCGTGCCCAGACTTCAGAGATTGTATTCGTCAGAACAAACAGCTGCTCACATGAGATGGCACCGAGAGCATCATAGGGATGAAAAATTTGTCACGCATCCATCTGATGCCGAAGCTTGGCTGAAATTTGACGAGGCGAATCCATCATTTGCAGCCGATCCCCGTAATGTCCGTCTTGGTTTATGCTCAGATGGGTTTGCTCCTTTCAACCAAACCGGCAGGGTTTATTCCAGTTGGCCTGTGATTGTGACTCCGTACAACCTCCCACCATCCATGTGTATGAGAAGAGAGTTTTTGTTCCTCAACGCGTTAATCCCTGGGCCATCCAACCCAAAAAAGAAAATAGATGTGTACCTTAGGCCTTTGATAGACGAGTTGAAGATGTTGTGGAGTGAGGGGGTTCTTACGTATGATGTATCATTGAGTCAGAATTTCATCCTGCGTGCTGCCTTAATGTGGACGATAAATGATTTCCCTGCATATGGGATGTTGAGCGGATGGCAAACATCGGGGAAGCTTGCATGTCCGATATGTCTTGAACAGAACATGGGGTTTAGCCTGCCATACAGTCGCAAGGTATCTTGGTTTGACCGGCACCGGCGATTCCTACCCCTCGATCATCCGTTTAGAAGAAACAAAAAAGACTTCAGCAGGAATGTGGTTGAACGATCAGCTAAACCTCGTCGTTTAAGTGGGCAAGAAATATGGGAGAGGGTGAAGCACATTCAAAGTGTTGAAGAAGGAGCTGCTTACAGTGAGCCTGAGGGATATGGCGTTCAACATCATTGGAATAAACGCAACATCTTTTGGGAGCTACCATATTGGAAAGATCAATTGTTAAGACACAACCTCGATGTCATGCATATTGAGAGGAATGTGTTTTGTAATATTCTGTACACCGTCATGGACACCAAGGGTAAAACAAAGGATACAATCAATGCAAGACTTGACATACAACAGATTTGTAGAAGGCCTTCTTTGCATTTGGTAGAGACTGCCACGGGTCGGATTTCCAAACCTAGGGCGCCATACACCTTGAACAAAGAGCAGAATTTAGAATTGTTGAAGTGGGTTAATAGTGTGAATCTACCGGATGGTTATGCATCAAATTTCTCAAGATGTGTGGACTTGAACGAGGTGAAGTTACGCGATATGAAGAGTCATGATTGTCACGTTTTCTTTCAGAGATTATTGCCGTGGGCCTTCAAGGCACTACCGAAGCATGTATTAGATACTCTGACAGAGTTTTCCTTCTTCTTTACAACAATTTGTGCTTCTAAACTTAATGTCGACAAGTTACGGCAGTTGGAGGAGAGTGTGCCAAAAATGCTATGCAAGTTAGAGATGGTGTTTCCTCCTAGCTTCTTTGACTCAATGGAACATTTGCCCCTTCACCTGGCGTACGAAGCAAGGGTAGGAGGTCCGCAACAATATAGGTGGATGTATCCGTTTGAAAGGTAATATATATTTGTTTTCGCTGTGATTAATTCAAACACACTGTGACATAGGTTATAAATACTCTCTAATTATCCGTTGAAGGTTTTTACGCACACTGAAATATAAGATCAAAAATACAAGATACGTTGAAGGATCTATTGCAGAAGCGTATCTGGTCGAAGAGGCCACCAAATTTGGCTCATACTATTATCCCCCTGAAGTTATATCAAGATGGAGGGGGGTACCTCGTAACGATGATGGCGGTGAGACGAGTGGTCAAATATCAATATTTAATTATCCTGGCCGGGTCATTCGAACAAATTGTAGGTCAACTCTGGAAGGAAGCGATAAGAAAGTAGCGGAGTGGTACATTCTAAACAACTGTGAAAAGGCCGCCCCGTACTTAAAGTAAGATTTCATCTTTTCAGTAACTGCTACGGTTTAAAGTATTAATTTCTTTCTTTTTGTTACAGATACTTCTCACAATGGGTCCGATCAATAAATCCTTTGATCTCGGATTCCGACCTCGATGAATTCATGAAGGCTAAATTTCCTCATTGGTTACGAGACAACTTCGAGCAAAAAACATGGAGTTCAGCTTATGCGTCAGCTCCCCATGATGTTGTATGGAGTTTAGCTTACGGGTCTGCAACAGCTGTTACCAGGATCAAAAAATATGTAATCAATGGGTATCGGTTTGTAACTGTTGATGCTGACGGAAATACGGAAACATGCAATTACGGTGTATGTTGTCGAGGTGGCCAAGTTGACGGGGTGGAGTGCGACTACTACGGCAAGTTAATTGATATAATTCAGCTGGATTACAAGTGGGACAAGTCAGTGATTCTATTTAAATGTGAGTGGTTTGATAACAGTCCGCGTGGTACAAAGGTGGACAAATATGGAAATGTTGAGATCGATTGGTCACGGAGATATGCAGTTAGTTATGACCCATTCATTCTTGCTCAACAGGCAGAACAAGTTTACTTTACATATTACCCTACATCCCGTCAAGAGTGGGTGGGAGTTATCAAAACCAAAGCACGAAATATTATACCTACTTCAAAAGAGTCAGAAACGAATGACGATATGACTGAACCCTTCCAAGCAGATGTGGAACATGTACTTGCCGTAAGTAATGTCGAGGAAGATGTACCTTGCAATGTCTTTGATTCCACTGGAGACTTAGAGCTGATTCCTATCTAAATTGAGAATGCGGAATCAGACGATGAGGAACAAGTGGGTTACTCTAGTACTGAATCTGAATTCGACGATTATAAGACATCAGAGGAAGAACAAGAATCGTCCGATTGATTTAAGTTAGTTATTTATGACGATCTATTATATTTGATACTCCGTTGCTTAGTTATTATTGTGTTAAGTAACTTTCTTATAATTATATATATATTGACATCATGTTTATAAGTGTTTAGAAATGGAGCATCCAGGAGGCCATTCAGGTAGTGGATATAGTAGAGGTAGTGGCCGAGCCCATCCTATCAGAGGGGGTAGGCCGACATCATCTACCCCCCATGTAGTCAGAGGGCTTAGCTCTTCCCCGGAGCTTCCGCCTCTTTATTTTTCATCTTCACCGCCTACTACTGACTCTGTTATGGGCGATATAGGTGAACCTTTCACTTATACATATCCACCACACCATCAGGCAGAGCAGGTTCAGTTTATGATTTCTGACTGATTTACATATATTTTGTTAAAACATCTATGTTCTACATTTTCAATATACTTATTCTTTCAATACACTGCATCGCCTCATAGCCAGGGCGGGCAAGCTAGTTCCTCCAACGACCCAGTCTGGGGATCCATTGATCTTGCGACAGGGAAGATGTGGATCCGTCCTGTAGGGAGCACCGAGTAAGTCATGTAATGTTATGATTTTTTACCTTTAGTTTGTATGCTACTATTTGCAACATTCTCTTTTTTTTTCAGGTTTGATCCTTATAAGCCAGTGGCGGATTTCATGGCCGAGCAAATATTTCGTAATTTTGATCAACCTTGGGCCACATGGAAAGCGATTCCTCAGAGCAAGCGAGATGTTTGGTTCACTGAGTTATTGGTAAGTTATGTGATTTATGGTTATTAATTTTTTATTCTCATCAAAATGCAAATTGATTAACTACTTGTATAATTTAGAGCACTAATTGTTTAGTATTGTTTTTCAGGGAAAGTTTAGCTGCTTGCCCGAGCATCTACCAAATTTAAAGAAGGCTTATAACTTCAAGGGAAGCAAGTGGCTGTCTGATAAATTATATAAATTGAGGCATGAAAAAGGAAAAAAAAATTGGATTCAGCCTGAGGTTGCAGGCCAGTTATTTGACAAGTGGGCCACCGACGAAAGATTTTTGAAGCAAAGTGAGCAAAATAAATTAAATAGGTCCCACATGGATGGACCGTCATATGCTGGCGACAGCATTCCAGTTAGTGAGCATCGACGAAAGATTGTAAGTATACGTTATTTTCTACTTCAGCTTTCAATATTTTGTACTTAATCAATAATTAATGAATGATTATCATTTGTGTTTGCAGGCAGCGTCTGGGGAAGTTCCTGCAGATTTGATTCCTTGGACCACCTTTGAGCGGACTCATACCCAGCCGGTTGAGGGTCAAGGCAAGCGTTGGATTAACGCCAAGTCCCAGCAATTCGCGGTGAGATATTAATTGCATTTATTATTTGTTTCAAACAATAACATCTTTCTTTTATTTTATATGCATTATTTGTGTTGTATGTTTGTGCTTGTAGGAGACCTATCAGCAGCTGACGCAGGAGAGAGACTTACAAATTCAGAGCGACCCATCGTCCTCTTATTCCGATAACGAGAGTATCTTCCTTCAGGCTGCAGGCGGAATGGACAAGAAGGGGAGAGTCTTCGGGATGGGTGCTTCTGCCAGCCAACTGAAGTCGTCTTCGAGGCGCTCATCCGGCAGTAGTAGAGGTGGTCCTGAAGGTCGAGTTGTACTTTTGTTATCAATCGCAAATCATTACTCCCTCTTTCATATAAATGAAGTATTACAAGTAAATTGACTTCATAATGTTGGTTTTGCAGAGGATAAGAGGGTAAAGATGTTAGAACAGAAGGTGCTGGAGCAAGAACAGAAGGTGCTGGAGCAAGACGAGAAGATGAGGGAGCAAGGAAATATTATTAGTGAAATGCGAGCACTTCTCCATGCCCTATTGAAAGACAAAGGTACGGGGCTGCCTTCTAGTGGTGACGACGATACTGGCGGTGACGATGGCCAGGCTACTGCTATTTAGAGTTTTTTTTTAGTTCATTTTAGAACATTATAATTTATATAATATTGTTTTTTTATTATGTAAACTTGTATGATGATTGTATAATTTATTTTTATGATATACACTTTTTTTTTTATAATTTTTAATGATTTTTTTTAAAATAATTTTAAATTTTGCGAGGGAAAATACATTTTCCGTCGCAAAAATTGCGAGGGAAAATAATTCCATCGCAAATTCAAAAAATTTTGCGAGGGAAAATTTATCCGCCGCAAAATCTCAACTTGCGAGGGAAAATTTATCCGCCGCAAATTTGGAATTTGCAAGGGAAAATATTTCCGCCGCAAAATATGGCAATTTGCGAGGGAAAATTGTTCCGCCGCAAAATTTGAATTTGCGAGGGAAATTCCTTTTTTCCGCCGCAAAAATTATTTGCGAGGGCTTTTTTTGCAACGGACAAATTTCCGCCGTAAAATCTGTCGCAAAATAATTTTGCGACGGAAAATGCTTGTTTTGCGAGGGAAAAATTCCGCCGCAAAAAATCAGTTTTCTAGTAGTGCCTCTTGAGTTTGTAAGGATAAATAAAGCATACAACTATTAAAAGGCATATTTAATGGGTATTAGGGGAGGGAAATTTCGGTCAAGGAAGGAAGAAGCAATTATAATATTGTAAAATAGATTAGCACATGGGATAATTAGCTAAGTGTATGGGAGAAGATAGGAAAACTTATGAAGCAAGTTGGGAAACTTGAGAAGCAAGACAACTTGGGGAGCAAGTTAATATTTAATTAAATGAAATTAGATGAGCATCTATAGAAAATAAATCATATCTTGGAAAATTGGAACTAAGTATTAAATGTAAACACATATTTGGACTCAGTGAATTATGAGCTTCAACTTGACTATTCCCAAAGGTATTTCTGTATACTTTGAGGTTTCATACCTAAGTGTTTTGGGGATTAAAAATCTCCATAAATCTAGTCATAAAATTAGGATTTCAAAAGTGAAATTAGATCTTGAATAAGGACACCCGATTACACCTAACTAAATTAGAATTTGGGATTAAATAGGGGATAAAGCAATAATCTAAGAGGGGGACGAAATTGAGTGAGGTGGAGGGCTAATATTTATGCCTCTTCTCCAAGTAAAACTCAAGGGCTAGGATCAAGAGGAGTTGCTTGGAGGCTACTCATGTTTTCCACTATAAATAGGGGTCCTTGCCTTCATGAATTCTCACAACAAAACTCAACCACAAAGGTGTTCTTAGAGAGAGGGATGAAATCTAGAGAGGTAGGAGAGAGAGAGGAAAAGCTCCAAAAGCAAGGAGTAAGGTTCTTCAAGAGGTAAGTTCTAATCTTTAATTCTTGAAGTTCTAGTTTAAGTTCATAGTATTTTATGCTTTGATCTTAAATATTCAAGAGTAGTTTTGATTTCATGTTTTTATCGTTAAAAATGGCTTGATTTCGAAAATTAGATGAGGAATATGATATAGCAAAGTTTTTGGAAGATTAGGATCAAAATAGCGAAGCTCTGGGGAAATTTCATCGATTAGCGATTCCTGGAGTCAGAGGTAAAAACGTCAGTAACTTATGAAAAAGATGATGTTCAAAAATTCTGGGAAAATTCATGATGAAAGTAGACATCTAGGGCTTTCTAAATCTATAAAGAGTGTGTCATTTGAAGCTCTATACCAAAAGATAAAAATCTCAGAAGTTAAGTTATGTTTTCTGGGCGAAATTCTGGGCAGCAGTTTGTAATGATTAAACTGGGAATTATCCATGAGTTCTGGGTAAGTTCCAGTATTTTTCCTTGAAAGTAGACATCTCAAGGATTCCGGGAAATTTTACGGATCCTCTTTTCGATTTTTCTTGAATTAGTTATGATTTTTCGAAGTTAGGCGAAATTCTGCCCAGAAATGCTGGATCAGCGTTTTTTCCGAAAATTAGGGAATAAATTGGAAAATAAATCCACCAGAGGTAAAATGGTCTTATATAGCCAAAATATCTCTTTGAAATAATATTTGTGAGTTAATAGAGACGATATTATCCTTATAGGATATCCTTGAATATGTTTTGACCAACTGTCGCACCGTTTTCCGCCAGAAATACCGTCAAACGTCAACGAAGGTACGTTCGCGTACTGGTAACTTTAACTCTGATATTTACAGTATGTGTATATGTGGTATGTGTGTTGTATGCATATTGTGGTGTGTTGTTTGAATACATGTTTTTGTTAAAGGATAACTGTACATCTGCTTGCACTGGGAGTGATATATCTGTTTTCACTAGGAGTGATATATTTCACTGGGAGCGGTACATTTGCATTCACTGGGAGTGACATAGTTGGTGACATGTTTGGAAGTGTTTCATTTGCTGTGATTTTGTACCGTATATGTAAATATGAGGTTAACCGTTACCTGGGGTCCGTATGCATGGGACCTCAGCTTTTAACATAGCATCAGGCTCAGGAGAACCAAGAACGGAGGACAAGGGGAAGTGCAAACAGGACGCATAGAAGACCCGGTTGAAGACTTTCTTTTGATGTTCCGGCGGAAGCCTTCCTTTTATTGTTGAACATTACTTTTGAAATACTTGGTATGATGTACCGCTATTGTATCCAGCCAAACTTACGGCATTTTGAAATACAAGTATCAGTTACTCTTCCGCTCAAATGATCTACTCTGATGATTTTAAATGATTTTTGATGAAAAAAAATAATATTCCGCTTTTGAAAATTTGGGATGTTACATTATATATATATTGTGTTGCCAAATTTAAAGATATAAGGTGTATGCAGTAGGTGAGGATATATATATATATATATATATATATATATATATATATAACCACTAAAATATATATTTAGTTGCTAAAAACAAAGCCTTTTTGCATGGAAATAATAAAAATTATGAACCTAAGTTTTTCTAAAGGTACATTTATTAAATAACTTGGAAAACCATAATTAGTATTATATTTTGGAAAATTATGGGAAGCACTTGTTCGCCACATAAGCATATGAAGGATGCATTACCATTAAAGCTTATCTATAATATGATTGATAATTATAAGCCCCAAAATAAATTAGTGTTTATCGAGGTTTTAAAAGAAAACCATGAGAATCATTAAATTAATACATTTATTTATGTTCTTAAATGATAGTTAGTATTTATAGACTCTAATTGATTATCTATTAAATTATGAAGTTAAAGGAGAAAGATAACACTTGGGAGTTTAAATTAATGGTGGAGCAATAGTTAAATAAATAAATGTGGAAAAAGAGATTATATTAATTAATTAATAAATTAGGGGGGATAAATAATAAATGAGGAATTATTATTTTTATTTTTATCAAGATTAACAACAACAACAACAACAATAAAATTATTATTGTTGGAGAAATTTTTAATGGATTAATAATTATTATTAATCCTCTAAACTAATTCGCGTAATTAGTTTCCTTACGATTCGAGTAAGTGACTAACGAAAATGATAAACGTGTTTAGGTAGACCTTGACACTTTTCTAATCCTGACAACTTTAGTCAAGAGATAGGGAATTAAGGTTGAGGTGGGTAACTCTAATCTTATAAGCATGTCTGTAAGTGTTTATGTATTAAATAGCTGATCATGTATACTGGTTGATTTACTTGTTATGTTTTTCCTGGCCATGGATTTGAGGCTATGGTCTCATGGGGCTTCGTGTCCTAGACAAGGATTGCGGTCCTTTGCCGTTAATTGCGGTTACGGTTATTTGTACTAGTAAATGCTTCTATGCTTTAACATGTGCTAATATGTTATTTATGTTTTCATACATGTGTATGAGATTAACTGTTACCATGGGGTCCATTCATTTGGACTATAGACCTCATGAAAGATACAGATAATGGTTCGGGATCGAAAGGCAAGAAGTAGCTGTAAGGGTTGCAACGGATTGAAACATTTTAGAACTTCCTAGAAAAATAGGAGTAATTTAACATTTATCATTCGCCTATTTTTGGGATTAATGTATTAACATCCAAGGATGAATTTGAATTGCGAAAACTTTATTCTCTTGTTTTTGAAATAGGTCAATTTCAAAAACTTCTATTCCGCAATCAAGTCATCCAAATCACCTCGATCTCCGTGTAACATCCCAAATTTTCAAAAGCGGAATATTATTTTTTCATCAAAAATCATTTAAAATCATCAGAGTTAATCATTTGAGCGGAAGAGTAACTGATACTTATATTTCAGAATGCCATAAGTCTGGCTGGATACAATAGCGGTATAGTAACCGCGTGGCTCAAAAGTGAAGTAGTCAACAAAAGGAAGGCTTCCGCCGGAACGTCAAAATGAAATCTCTAGCCGAGTCTCTAAGCGTGCTGCTTTCCCTTCTCCTCCGTCCTTGGTTCTCCTGACCCTGCTGCTATGTTAAGAGCTGAGGTCCCATGCATACGGACCCCAGGTAACGGTTAACCTCATATTTACATATACGGTATATAAACACAGCAATTGGTTCACTTTCAAACATGTCACTCCCAGTGAATGCAAATGTACCGCTCCCAGCGAAAAGTACCACTCCCAGTGAAAACAGATATATTACTCCCAGTGTATGCAGGTGTACAGTTATTTCTTACCAAACAAGTATTCAAACAACACACCACAACATGCACACATACCACATATACACATACTGTAAATATCAGAGTTAGTGTTACAGTATGCGAACGTACCTTCGTTGACGAGCGTTTAGTATGTTGACGATAAACTGTACTTTTGACGAAAAACAGCGATATGACGGCGGTACAACAGCGGTAACAGCGAAAACAGCGGTTCGTGATTTCAGATATCCTATAGGGATAATATCACGTTTATGAATATTTAATATCATAATAGGCATTTTAGGTACAAATTACCATTTTGCCCTTAGGTTGACAAATCGACTAGATTTTGTCAGAGCTTCGCTATTTTAATCCTAATCTGCCAAGATTTTGACATACCTCTTTCTCCAATATATTTCTAAAATAAATATCATATTTATCCCTAAAACATGATACCTAAACTGACTTGGAAGATTAAAGATTATTCTAGCATTTCTACAGTAATTACCAAAAGAACTACTTAAACTAAAGACTAAGGACCGAAGAACTTACCCGGCACTTTGCTATTTCCACAGACTCCTCCTTCTCTCTAAAATCTCTCTCTAGAAAGCTCTAGGATTTGTGAAGAATGAAGAGAAGGTGAAGGCTATTTATAGAAAAAACCAATGGCATTTTCGTAATTTCATTGAACTTTGTCTGGTTGAATTCTGACCGTCAGATCGCACTTCTTGGAGGTGGCAAGATCTTGGCCTTACATCTCTCAAGGATGATGTCATCCTTAGTCACCAAGGTGATGTCACCAACTTTCTCAAGAAGTTTTCTACCGATAAAGTCCCTGTTCGGTGTTCCGATCACGAAATTTTGCAAAATCTTAAAATTCCAGAAATAACACTCTGAAGGCTTTTCTTCCTCTTCGAGAATACTGGGTTTTCCTAACCTTATACTCTCATTAAGGACATTCTGTTACCTGCCGAAAATCCTCGATAATCGCTACCGGTTACAGAAATATCGTCTGTCGGCGCCAACCTCTGGATAAAAATCAACTGATCAATAATATACTTTGACTCAAGAAACCTAGTTTACGGTTTTTTAGGTAGGATTTTATTTCTATCCGTGGTCATTTATCCTGTTCACATTTTTACTATTATAATAATACTTAATTATCACATGTCTTAACTTATAATGTTATTTTAATGCAAATATCTAGATATTAATTTCTTAATTTTCATTTCATTTTTCTTTATTTTTCTTCTAATTATATATATATATATATATATATATATATATATATATATATTTATTTTAAGTAATTTTCACCTTTTTCTCTTTATCTTATGTCTAAACAATTAGCCATTGATTATCTAATTAATCACTTACTAATTGTTGACAATTTTCTTAATTAGTAATAATTATTATCTCACAACTATTTTACTGAAATTGATAATTTATGCATTATGCAAAATATTAAAAACCATGGGGCAATTTATGTTCCCCAAAATGATATTTAATTTTGCCTCATTATTTCCCCAGGAAAATAATCTCATAAATTACCTAAATTAGAGACAACATACTCTCTAATTTTTAATGAATATTTAGTTGCCTCTCAGGATTTATCATAATATTCTCAGGGTATCTCATAACCCACAAATTCATTTAGGGATTTTTAGCTCTTTATTTCTCCTAATTTCATGAGAAATTACCTTTAAGAAATAAGGTAATTATTTCCCTAGTTTTGAGACCACAAATTCACCTATTTTCAATAGGTATTTATTTGTCAATATAATATTCCAGATAAATAATTATCCGGATATTACACTCCGTACGTGTTAACTCTGATAAATAAAGGCCTCACAAGACGAGCATCACATCTAGAGCCTCCGGGTTTATTGTTTTTCTTCGCAAACTATCTCAAAAAGCAACAACTCCAAAATGTATACATCATATTCTTTCGTCCGATTTTCTTGGGAAAGAAACAGAAAATGAAGAGAAAGAACAAATAAATTGATGGTAGATTTTGAGATCTCTTAACTTGCCCTGCAATTTAATTCAACTCCAGTTTCGAAATTGCTTTTATTTTCTGTTTCAATTAGTAAAACGAGGATGAGCGATGACGCGGAGTAAATTCATGAACAATCAATGACTAACAAATATCAGGTGCACAGTTGAGATTTCAGAAATTAGAAATCCAGTTCGTTACTTTCTCTTCCAAAAAAACGTTCACACTCTGTTCCAGATCCCTCCGCAGAACTCTTCAACATATTCTCTCTTTTTTTAAAAAAATCTAAATAACCAACTCATAACTTTTATAATTTATTTGCCATGCCAGCTCTCCCAATTAAGGAGTATGCCACATAAATCAACTTAACAGAGTTAATGTCAAATAAGATAAATTAACATCGTCAAATGCAACTCGAAGTCCTTTCCAAACTTCAGGGATTAATTATTATAAATTGAGTAAATTTGAAAGACCAAACTCACCAGTTTCAAACTTGAAAGACTAACGTAAAAATTACTTAAAACTTTAATAACTAAAATTGGTGTTAAGCCAAAAAAAAAAAATCTATATGTCAATATGCATATTATAAATACATAGAAGAGCCAAAAAAAAAAAAAATTTGTTGCTTTAGTTTTTTTTATTGTGGAGTGTTGATCAATATGATATTTTATAAAATATAATCAATCAATTACCAGTTCATTCAAAATTATTTCATATATAATAAATGGAGGAATTTTTCTAGCGTTATATTATTATTGTTGCTGCCATTATTGCCATTTCTGTTATTATTATTTATCTTTGTTTAATTTTTCAAACCAAGTATAACAATCAGCTGTCATGCTATTATAGAAAAAATGTTTCAAACCAAGTATAACATTCAGCTGTCATGCTATCTTCGTTTAAAAAAAAATGTTTCTTAAATTACAAACTAGAATCAGCTGCCATTATTGTAGTTTGTAATTCAAGAATCATTTTATTTTCTTACATCACTCATGTAGTCATGTTTAACTTAAGGTTCTCCCAACAACGCTTCACGCTCCTAACAATTTCTCCATGTTTAACTAAATCACCTCTTTTTAATATTAAACAAACTGTCCCACAGTGATGTTAGCCTCGTTCGTTTCGCCTGTGATATTTGGAAAGATATCAAACTCCTCAGCAACAAATGGATGATCTGTTGAATTAAGGTGCGTTTCTTGACCACCAATAATCAGACCCAAAACACCTCTTCTCCTACTATAATAGGAAGCTAATTTTAACCAATGGCAGATCCACATGTATTTATTTATTTTTTTTTTAAGAAAAGCCCTGGCCGTTTTATCTACTCCCATAGAAAATCCTTTCTCTTCATTTTTACCCCCTTTTCACAATCACAAGGGGCACTAAAATTGCAGCGATCAGTGCTTTCCCTCAATAAATTAAAAGCCATTAGTTCCAGGAGTTTAACTTGGTTAACTAGCTAGTTTCCAAGATTTATAGTTAGTTTTGTGATACCAAGTAAAAAAATTTACTTTAGACCGAATGTATAAACATGCAGGATAAGGACAAGTGGGAATAATGTGCTCCGCCTTTTTTTTTTTTTGCTTTATAAAAAAATATTATTGACAAAAGATTAATATTTCTAGAATATTAAGAACAAAAGGTATATAAACTTCTCGCAATGAAGTTTGTTCTACACATATTCTAAGGAATTAGAATCCAAACCAATTGTTTAAATTTAAAGAGAGCCCCCATACCACATACGTCGATGTGAGTTCACTGTAAACATGTTTGATTGGCATTTTCCAACTTATCGCTTTGATTCTTCTATTTCGTATGTCATTAAATATCTTAAATTAACATACATAATTGGCGCAATTGATCGATATTGTATTCCCTTTTCTTTCACACATATAATCCTTGTGTTTGCAGTGTTATCAATCACTACACTTGGACTTAGTACAACTTAATTCTTATTTAGTTCATGGCTTTTCTTTTAGCAAAATCCAAGTAGTATCTCCAACCGATAGTTAAAGACTAATCCTCACGAGGCATAGAGATCACCAAAGTGCTCTCTCAACAAAGCCTTTTCTATGCACGGCTTGATTCTTCTTCTTCTTTTTTTTTTATTTTTTATTTTTATAGAATTCAAGCGGTATCCCCTAACCAATAACTAGAAACTAATCCTCTAGAGGGATAGTCATCACCAAAGCATATGATAACTAGAAACCAATCCTTTAAAGGCACGATCACCAAAGTATGTTTTACCTATCCCAATAAAGCATTTTCCATAGACTAATCTTCCTAAAGCATAAAGATTATTAAAGTGGGTTTTGCCTCTCAACTAAACATTTCCCATGCATATAGCCTCATTCTAACCCAGGACATCATGTTTAAGGGTTCCAATCATATACCAATTGTGCCATGCTTTTATCGGTTTAGTTCCTAACTTATATATATATATATATATATATATATATATATATATATATATATATTATTTTATTTTATTTATATGGTTTTCAATTTCATTTGTGTGAGCAATCTTGTGTTCACGGTTGATGTTTAAATACTTAAATTGTATAATTATTGACTTACCATTTTCTAGGATTGAAAAGTTTTGAAAGCGGAGCTAAATTATCAAGAAGAGGGTGAATTGGGGATTTTAAAAATCTTTTCGGAGGTTCTGTTTTAGAAACGATGGAACAGGGTAAAACAGAGTAAAGAGAAGAAGAATAAAACACAAAGGTTTATACTGGTTCGGTCCAACTCTATGGCCTATGTCCAATCCTCAAGCACCCTGAGTATTTCACTAACTCAATTGATTACACCCTCTATAACTCAAGAGTAATTCTCTCACCATAACTTACTCCTCCTTCCAAGTTGTAATCAATGAACCCCAATCTTCAAATCCCCTGACTTGAGATTGTTTACAATAAATGAAAAACAATCAAAGAACTCTCTTAAAGAGTGGATAAGATTAAACACTGAAGCTCTATTATCTTTTTTGCATCGTGCAGAGCTTGGCAGATCAAAATATGGCAAGTTAGGTGTCCTTGTATTTAATACTCTGACATGCCTTTGTGTTTATGTTGGAACAACTCTTATAATCTTCTTAAATCATCTTTAAAACAGCTGAAATCCACTAGCAAATATGTTAAACATATCTAATGAAGTTGATAAATAATGTTGGGAAGCATTTAGATCAAACAAGTTAGTTTTCACAGATTTAGCAAATTTGAATTTTCACTAGCCGTGACGCAAACTTGAGTTTGTGTATCAATACTTGAGTTTGTCACTATACACTTAAGTGTAAACTCGAGTCTCCAAGTCGATACTCGAGTTTCCTCCTTCCAGAGAGGAAAGTCGTGATCTGAGTTTTGGAACCATTTTAGCTTGGGACCAATACTTGAGTTTTCAAGCAAAACTCGAGTTTTGGACTCTTAATGAATATATATCCAAAACCTCAAAACTTGAGTTTTCATTCAAAACTGGAGTATTGAAATCAATGAAAAACATTAATGCTCTATCTATGACCGAAACTCGAGTTTACAAACCTAAACTCGAGTTTCCATTTATAACTTAAAAATCAAAGAGATCTTCAGTCATTTCAAAACTAGAGTTTTCGAAACTGGAGTTTTCCAAACCAGAGTTTATAAATCTATTGAAAAATAGTGATCATCTGTGCTTGGGCCAAAACTCGAGTTTCCAAAGCTAAACTCGAGTTTCCATTTAAAACATGAAAATATTTGAATTTTGGAGCCAAGTGGGAAACTGGAGTTTTCATTTAAGTTTTCAGATGTTTAAATTGTGAAAAACTTTTTGACTTCCAAAACTCGAGTTTTCCTATAACTTGAAAAACTTAAAAAAACTGGAAACTGGAGTTTTCATTTCCTTTAGAAAATATTGAAGAGTCTCTTTGGCCTAAACTCAAGTTTCCAAACCAATACTCGAGTTTGCCCTGATGAAAAACTTGCAACTCTCTCTGTAAGGCCAAAACTCGAGTTTCCAAATGGAAACTGCAGTTTTGCCTTTGTCCATTAAAATTGAGCTTTTCTTTGTAAGGTTAAAACTCGAGTTTTGATCCAGAAACTCGAGTTTGCCTTAAACAGCAAATTTTTACTTACTTGAGACAAACATCAATCTTGATTTTACAATTGTTTGTTATCATTAAAACCCATAGAGAACTAATAAGTTCTACCCAAAAGTTTATGTCTGGCACCAATATTGTCAAAAACTAGTTTCTACATAGACACGAAAGGAAGTGGTAAAAACGTAAATCGTAGAAATAACACGACACATAAAGTTTCTACTTTCTACTACTTAAGGTCAGAGCTCAAAATTATATATATTTGCATGGAAAAAGAATCATAAATCAGTAAATAACTACTCAAAATTCATTGAGCCATGATGAGTACACACACACAAAGAATAACCCTATATGAATAGATAAAAAAAAATTAAGATATCCGTCCCTATCAATAACTCAATAACTTTAGTTTTTTTGGTTTATCCCTATCAATATATGAAATGCATGAATATAATTGAAAAACAAAGAGTTGACACTTAGAAAATGAACCATGATGAATACACACACACAAGGAAGCCTGATTTGGAAGAAAGAACATAGTTTCTAGCTACTGTCATACTTGACCACTAACAAGGAAATTGTAACATATAAGAATACAAGCACGCTCCAATGAAAAATCTTACTACTAGCCTATCACAATATTACTCAATAATTAAATTCAACAAGAAGTCAAGAACATGAGCACTTCAGCCTTCAGCTATCGCCTATTGCTTTCAAAGAGCTAACAAGAAAGGGGCCAAAAACAGGGGAGGAAATATGAGAAATAAGCACCTTGGTAAGAAGCAATAACTACCATCATTTTATTTCCAGTGATAAATACGGCAAATCTAGGCTGGAGTGGAGGAGGGTACGCGACGAGCCAACGAGTTCTAGACTTGGGTTAGTAGAAAGCACAAGCAGAGCACGATGAGCCAATGGGCCGGAGTGGATCAGTTAAGGAGGAGGGCAATAGACGATGTTGCGAGTGGAGGAGGTAGCAGATGATTTCAGTTTTAGGTTAATAGGAACTATGAAGCATGATGGAGATTTTCGAATGGAGCACAAATGAATGTCCGATGATTAGTCAGTTTTCTTTCTTTGTTTTTTTTTTTAAATTTTAAGTAAAAACGGTAATGATGGTAAGAACATCAATTTCTACCCTAGTTTTTAACCCTTTTGACCTTGGACATTGTTTACCTGTGTTTTAGCACTAAACACCCCGATAAAAACGTAAAAACGTATGAGTTTACTCTAATTTTTTACAACACTATTTGGCACAACTACTCAACCTATTTGAAGAGAGTATTAGCAAGCTTTAAGTCACAAAAAGCTAGAAAAAAAAGTAGTAGTAGAAAAAGAGTTTTAAGTTGAATGTTTGGGTAGAATTTTAAGTGCACTGGGCTTTTTTTTTTTTAAAAAAAAAAACTCATAAAATTCAGTTTAGGAAATATCTCCATAGGGTAGTTTTTAAGAAAAAAACTCTCAGTTTTTTGACATGAGGCCCCACCACTTCAACCACCATCAATCTAAACACAAATCATATTTACAACCTGACTTTTTTTTCTATCGTGCTTTTGCAAAAATCAGATAGAAAATAAGTGACCACTCTCATTGCTAACCAAAACAAGCCCACTAACTATGAATTGCAGCTTTATTATTATGCTCAATTCAAACAAACTTTTTGAAGAATGAGTGTGCTGTGTTAATCAAAATTAGAACTCTTCATGTTTTTCCTTTTTTGTGGACAATGAGAATGAAACATCTCAATTCAATGGCGGATTCACATGGTGGCCAGCTGGGGCCAAGGCCCCAGTTGAATTTCTTTTATCTTATGTATTTTTATATATGTATCCTATAATATTTTATTTTGGCTAATAATTTAGCCCTAGCTAAGTATTTTATTCTACGTATTTTACTCTTTCTAATGAGGGTAATATTGTATTGATTAGTGAAAATTTTGAGATTATGATTTTGGGAGAGTCTTGAGTTTTTACAATAGATGATTATATATATGTAAAGGATGATTAATGACTAATTTTGATCAGTTTGGATTTATTATTTGGTTGTCTTATAATTTTATAATGAATTTCTCTTTTAAAAAATACATTATAATAGATTATTTGCGTAGCTGAAATCTAATCAGATCCTTATGTTTTTTTAAAATATTTTATGGGGTTTATATTATATTTATTTTATTTTCTCCAATTATTTTGTTTTGAGCTAGGTGGAATACGTATTTAAGTTTTAATTCTATTAAATTTCATTATATATATTATTATTATGATTGTGTTTATGATATCTTTAGGATAATGTTTAATTCATTACTCATTGAGCTATAAGAAGAAAGTAAAATTCTTGTTTGAGATACCTACTGAAAATGTTATCATCTTATATCTTGTTTTGATTTATAATTGTTGGTTACAATTTATTTGTATTTTTAATATTATGCGATATTATTTAGTAAATAGTTCAACATATTTATTTTTTGGCCCAGGCTAAAAATATTCTCTAGCTCCACCACTGTCTCAATTGAATATTGGTGAAATAAGTTAAGTTGGCCGAAAAAAAAAAGGTTGAAAATATGAGTACAGGGACAAAAAGGATAAATAAGATAATTATTGGCCAACGGTATGATTATGGAAAAATGCCCGGAAATTGAGGGAGAAGTCTTGAAAAGCCTCCGAGAGATTTTCAAGGCATATTTGAGACTTAGGGATATTATTAATTTAAATGCCTCAAAATGAATTATTGGTCAATAGGCCTATATTTCGGTGAAACTTTAAGGAAATAAAAGGAAGAATAATTATAAAATATTAGAAACAGTGTATATATATATGCTTTTATGCTCCTCTATGGGGGAAGTCGAGGTTTTGGCCTGTGAAAATGGGTTTAGGCCCCCTGGCAGTAAATATTAAATTTTTTTGTTAAATTTTTTATTTTAATAACACATTATTTTGTTACATTATATAAATTATTATATAATAAAAATTTAAAGAAATAGCAATGGAATAGTTGTGTCAGAAAATTTTGTAGTAAAATCCACCAGTAATTTTACTGACAAATTAGAAACGGATTCCCATCAGAAATTACTGACCAAAAAAAATTCGAGGGTACATAATTACCATCAATCTCATAAGAAAGTTTAGAAACCTAGTCACAAAAAAAGAATTTTCTTCTCTAGGTATCTCATTAATAAAAATCAGCCACTCCATGTGCACTAAAAGCCTATTTTTATTCACAATATCTTTAAATTTTCGCCCCCTCTGCATCCCCCCCCCCCACTTTCTCTCTTCTCTCTTGTGCTCCCCTACTTTTGTGTCACAGACAAGTCAGAGGTGTAGTTTGGAGTCCAGATCTGACATCTGTGATCCTCTCACTTTGAGTTTTGTCGGTTGTGGCCTTCTCTCGTCCTTGTGATGAGTCTTCTCCTCTCCTTCTCTAGATCTGATCTGCGGATGTGAGATTTATCTGTTTTTTGTTCCTTTTTTTGTGGCTCGAATCTGCGTTCTTGGGGGAAGATTTAAAGAGGTGTTTTTCGGTGTGTGGTCAAGGTTATCAAATCTACTTGATCAAAGGACCAAAAGTTTTATTCAGGATATTATAGGTCTTCTTCTTTCTGAGGTTGGGTTTTCTAGGTTCTTTACCCCAATATTGGGTGTCTATACAGTTGCTCTAATTACAGCTAATGCTTATAAGGATGTGTGCTCTTTAGGGTGGGTTTTACGACCAACACTTCCTTTGTCGTCACTTCTAACCTTGGATATCGAGGAGACCGCTATTGCCTATGAGTTTTCTTCTACTCTTAAATCTGTTATGTACTCTTGGCTGTTTTTGTATCTGGTTTATTTGGTTGTATTTGAAATTGTTTTGTTTGTAATACCTGGATAATTATTATCTGGAATATTATGTCCATTTATGATAGATATGGTCTCAAAATGTTGTATTATTGGTCTATTTTCAAAGGGAAATACTAATAAAATTAAATGAAATTTATTGCCAAAAATGTGAAAAATGCATTTTTGGGCCATAAAACATCCTAAAAATGTGATGATAAATCCTAAAGGGCTGTGAAATAATTATTAAAAATTAGAAGGAATATTGTCCCTAATTTAGACAATTTATTAAATTATCTCTTTTGAAAATAGAAGAATAGAAAATTAAAAAGTATTCTGGGGACCAGATTGGACCTTATGATTTTTAATATTATGCATGGAGCATAAATTATTGATGTCAATAAAAAAGTTGTGAGATAATAATTATTACTAATTAAGAAAATTGTCAACAATTAGTAAGTGATTAATTAGATAATTAATGGCTAATTGTTTAGACACAAGATAAAGAGAAAAAGGTGGAAATTACTTAAAATAAATATACATATATAAATAAAAACGAAAATTAGAAGAAAAATAAAGAAAAATAAAATGAAAATTAAGAAATTAATATCTAGATATTTGCATTAAAATAACATTATAAGTTAAGACATGTGGTAATTAAGTAATATTATAATAGTAAAAATGTGAACAGGATAAATGACCACGGATAGAAATAAAATCCTACCTAGAAAACCGTGAACTAGGTTTCTTGAGTCAGAGTATATTAGGAACAAGTGAATTTCTATCTCGAAGTAGACTGTCTCCGAAATCATTTCTGTAACCAACGGAGTCATTTGGAGATCCGGCCAGGAAGATATTTTGTGGGATTAAAGCAGATAGTAGAAATGAGAACCGATGGAAAATAATTCATAGATTGAAATCCGGGGATAAGTTGAGAAAAACCAGAGTATATTATTGATCAGTGGATTTTTATTCAGAGGTTGGCACCGACAGATGATATTTCCGTAGCCGGTAGCGATTACCGAGGATTTTCGGCATGTAACAGAATGTCCTTAATGAGAGTATAAGATTAGGAAAACCCGGTATTCTCGAAGAGGAAGAAAAGACCTTCAGAGTGTTATTTCCGGAATTTTAAGATTTTACAAAATTTCGCGATCGGAACACCGAACAGGGACTTTATCGGTAGAAAACTTCTTGAGAAAGTTGGTGACATCACCTTGGTGACTAAGGATGACATCATCCTTGAGAGGTGTAAGGCCAAGATCTTGCCACCTCCAAGAAATGCGATCCGACGGTCAGAATTCAACCAGACAAAGTTCAATGAAATTACGAAAATGCCATTGGTTTTTTTTCTATAAATAGCCTTCACCTTTTCTTCATTCTTCACAAATCATAGAGCTTTCTAGAGAGAGATTTTAGAGAGAAGGAGGAGTCTGTGGAAATAGCAAAGTGCCGGGTAAGTTCTTCGGTCCCTAGTCTTTAGTTTTAGTGTTTCTTTCGGTAGTTGTTGTAGAAATGCTAGGTTGATCTTTAATCTTCCAGGTATGTTTAGAAATCATGTTCTAGGGGTAATTAAGGTATTAATTTCGAAAATCATTATGGAGTTGGAGATATGTTGAAATTCTGGAAGATTAGGGTCAAGGTAGCGAAGTGCTAGCAAAATGGTAATTTGTACCTAAAATACCTGTTATGATATCAAATATTGATAAATGTGATATTATCATTATAGGATATCAGTAATCTTGTTCCGCTGTCATTTCGATGTCGTTCTGCTGTTTTCCGTCAAAAGTACAGTTTATCGTCAACGTACTAAACGCTCGTCAACGAAGGTACGTTCGCGTACTATAACACTAACTCTGATATTTACAGTATGTGTATATGTGGTATGTGTGCATGTTGTGGTGTGTTGTTTGAATACTTGTTTGGTAAGAAATAACTGTACACCTGCATACACTGGGAGTGATATATCTGTTTTCACTGGGAGTGGTACTTTTCGCTGGGAGCGGTACATTTGCATTCACTGGGAGTGACATGTTTGGAAGTGAACCAATTGCTGTGTTTATATACTGTATATGTAAATATGAGGTTAACCGTTACTTGGGGTCCGTATGCATGGGACCTCAGCTCTTAACATAACAGCAGGGTCAGGAGAACCAAGGACGGAGGAGAAGGGAAAGCAGCACGCTTAGAGACCCGGCTAGAGATTTCATTTTGACGTTCCGGCGGAAGCCTTCATTTTGTTGACTACTTCACTTTTGAGCCACGCGGTTACTATACCGCTATTGTATCCAGCCAGACTTATGACATTCTGAAATATAAGTATCAGTTATTCTTCCACTCAAATGATTAACTCTGATGATTTTAAATGATTTTTGATGAAAAAATAATATTCCGCTTTTGAAAATTTGGGATGTTACATTGTTTGTATTTATTTTCATCTATTATATCAGTTTCAAGTATTAATATATATTTAGCTTTCGATAAAAAAAAATTCACAATATCTTTAAAGTGATGAAAAGCGTTACGACTCCTAATTAACAAAGTTAATAGCTCCTATATAATTAGGAAAAAAGATAAATTTGTCTAAAGCCTTTATACCAATAGAAATCATGGCCATGAGTGATCCCTCTTAATTCTTCTTTCATTAATTATTTTCTTTAACTTTTTAAAAATATATTAATGCATCATACCCGTTTGCAATGACTTTGCTTAAGCAGCTTCCAAGTGTAATGAGCAAAAATGAAGAATTCTTTAACATAATTTCGGTTTCTACCCCGTAAAGCAACAATATATACTCCCTCTGGTTCTTATTATAAGGCACCAACCTTCAGTATTTTTTGGTCCTTATTATAAGGCACCAATTTGCTTTAACTAACACATTTATTACTATTGTCCTATTATGCCTTCATTTTTAACTAACTCATTTAAATCTACATCATTAAAGTAGGGGTAAAGTTGAAAATATTTATTAATTTTGGACCTAATTAATGACTTAACTTCCATTCTTTAGTCTACGGGAAATGGTAGTTAGTTCCAGAGGGAGTGATCTACAACACATATAATATAAGTTCTCCAAAATTGAATGTCAGGGTAACCGGTTAATCTTTATAAATAGTGTACATAATATATAAAATCAAATTACCATCACTCAAGAAACAATTTAACATTTAGTATCAAATCATAACAACAGTCAACAGTATATCATGCTTGTAATGTCAATTGTGAATACGCAGGACCGAACAAGTCCCAAATTCCACAGTGCTAGGAAAGTAAACACAGAACCTACCCAGTTCTGAATTTCATAGTGCTAGGAAAGATGAACAAACATAGAACCTATCCGGTTTCAAATTCCTCTACCCGAGGAAAATATAAATGCAAAATCTACCCGGTTCTGAATTCCTCAACACTAAGGAAAAATACGACACAGAGCTTACTTGACTCTGAATTTTGTTAGCACATAGGAAGACACGTGATTAGCCAAACAATATAATATATAAATGTAATCAACTGTGTGTGCAAGACAAAAATCCATGAGCATGACAATTACATATGACCATACACATGTCATAGAGAGTTAGAGTTACCACCTCAATGTGTAACAACTTCAAAAATATCCGAGTATTTTGCGGTACAAGCGGGCTTGGGAATCCCTATAAATTTTGGGATAATTTGTTATTAATTTGTCCATATATGTAAATGATAAAAGTACCTCTAATTATCATGTTTATTTCCTTTTTTTAATCCTTATTTCATTAGAGTATAATTTGATAACTTAAATTCGTCACTTTCAAACTTTACCCTTGACTATCTTTAAAATCCAGTAACTTCAAATATTTTTAATAAATTTCAAAAAAATCATTTTAATGTGCTTCCAACTCACACGTTCCCCTAGACAAGTCTATTTTCATTGAAAAATAAATCTTCAAGTCAGAATTTGTAGATTCAATTTCATTTTTTTTTAACATTTACATCTCTTCCTTGTCCAATTTTTCAGAAATGATGTTATACTTCAAAAACCAATATTTAATTGCACAACGCTCCAAAATTTCTCATTTTATATAATCTGAGAGCTCTAGATGTCCTCTACCATTCTAAGAAATTTTAGAATTGTTGGACTCCGTTTTAATATCTTAAAATTGGTCACATGACCAGATTCAACTTCTCAGATACTGACCCTAAATTCAAAAATCGAAATCTCTTTGCTCAGAGCTCATAAAAATACCCATTTTATATCAAATTAAAAATCTGTTCATCCTCTATCAATATGGAAATTTTCAAATTTTCATATTACACCACTAACAAATTAATATCTCTTAACACAAAACTTTAAAAATTTCTCATTTTATATCACTTTAAAGCTCTGCATGTCCTCTTTAATTCTAGAAAGTCTAATAATTTTCTGGGTTTGTTTACCTATTCAAAAATTTCACATAAGCTCTCTATCCAATTTTATCTTCCTAAAATTATGGTCATTTTGTAAAATTCATAACTCCTTACTCAAAGCTCATAAAATTACAAAATACCCATCAAATTAAAGCTACACGTCTTTACATGCTTTCTGGAAAATTTTATATTTTTATGGGATTATTAGATCAACCAAACCATGCATGAACACCAACTAACTCTAGAAACCCATAATTGGAAAATTTCACATCTTTAATGAGTTTAATATTTTATATTCAAAAATCTCTTAAAAATTCATTAAAAATCTTATTCTCACATCATTTTCCATGAGGAACACATTGGTGAGCTCTGATTTTTGAAAATACCTTTGATTTCTAGAGTTTTTCTCAGACCAAAAATCTAGATTTTCAAATCAGAATTTCTAAAATATGAAGAGAAGGTTTATGATATTACCACTAGTTCTTATTCTTCACTTGGTGGCCTCTTTCTCTTCACTTTTCCTACTCAACCCTTTAGCCTAAACCTAGAAACAACACATGCATGTTGATTGCTTGCTCATCAAATCAACATGCAAAGGAAGATTATGAAGTTAGAGTAGATGTTCTTACACACACCTACCTCTTTCTTCTTGGATCTTCCTTCTTCTTCTTGTTCTTCTTTGATCTTCCAACTTGAAGAAATAGGAGAGCTGACCGTGGGAGGAATCTATTGAAGAAGAGTTGTTTGCATTTGAATGGAGAAGGATTACGGTTGAAGGAGGAGGGACCGTTGAGTTGAGAGGAATGAGAGATATGAAATAGAGGAGGGGAGGACGGATGGGGTGTTGGAGAGAGGGAATTGGAGGAATTGTATGTGTGTTTGGGAGAGGAGAAATGCCGTGGGTTTAGATGGAGGGAGGAAGGAATTAGATTTTTGTGTGGTGTTATAGTGCTTGAATGACATGTGGCATTGGTTGTGTATGTGTGTCCTTGTTGCTTGTGGGCCATGTGTCATTGTGTGTGTACACCCATGTGTGATAGAGAGAAAAGAGGGTGGATCACATGCAAGGCTGTTTTAGTGTGTATATTGATCAATGAAACAATACCATATTACCAATTTGCCACTTCAACTTTATTGTCTAAGTAGCATATGACGGCCAAGAGGAAGGGAATATCAATTATCATTATTTCCATACTTATTTACATCCTTGACCCACTAACCACTAATGACAATTCCCATTTTACCCCTCTAGACCATAAAATATTGACTCTAAAATATTTAAGTAAAAAAATTATTCCGTAACTATTTGTGTTTAATTAATTCATGGAAAAATATGCCTTGATTCCAAATATTAACTTTAAAATAATTAAGGCCAAAATTTCCATAAATAATTCCATATAATATTTTTAATTCCCAATTTTCAAAATTTGAGATTTCACAAAAAAAGAAAACAAAAAAGGCATAGCTGATTTTTCATATGATATTCTGTTATAGCCCTTGAAACTGGTGAAGCTAAAGTTTAAGGAAAAGGCATGGGGTATTAAGACGAAGAAAACTGATGATACTAACGACATCTGATCTAATTTGTCTAAGAAATATCTTGTGTTTGAGCTTTCATGGCAAGGCGTTTAAATATAGAGTCGAATAAATCAAGGCGTTATGGTCATGAGGGATTTATAAAATAGAAAATTAAAAATTTTATTGGTAATAATGACTTAATTAAATCAGAATACTGGTATTTGGTGTGTACAAAACTTACAAATTTCTAGTACTTTGTGTTTAAAAATTTATTAGATCTTTCTCTGATACCATGTGAAAACTGTAGCGAAAGTTGTGTATTATTTCTATACTAATGAATACATATATCCAAGAGGGGGTCTCACAACTCTGGGATCTAAATAACAAATTGCCCTAATATCTTTTTCACTTAGTTATTCTCTCTCCATAATATGCATGGATACACAAAAATTTAGTATCTATTAATATCTAACAATATTAATATTATATATTTGATTTCCAACCGGCATTTATATATAGGGAAAGGCGAATCAGTTAAGAAACTTATGAGTGTTTTTCATTCACTGCCACGGTTCATCCTTTTTTTTTTTTTTTTTGATACATGAAAGTTTTGGAGGGGTTCGACATTAGTTTCCCATCAAGGCCAGGGCATGGCCCCGGGTTCTTTGAGCACTTAATGGGGACTTATGAGATTGCCTATCGAAAGAGTCTCAGCGACGGCAGCGGGGACTGAACACGCATCCCTTTAGGACTTGACCAAATCCTTTATCATCTATGCTGAAAAGACCCTTTCTTACTAAGCAATAATTAACCCAATTTTTTTTTAGACCAGATTAATAGATGATTATGGAAAACCATTTTTCTTTTAAATACACACACCTCGGGGTTCAGGGCACAATTCCCGCCTACAAACCCACTACAGGAAATCCATAACATGCCTCGGAGTTCAAAGTGTAACATCCCAATTTTTAAAAGCGGAATAAATTTTTCATCATTCAAAATCATTTCAAATCATCACAGTAGAGCATTTGAGCGGAAGAGTAACTGATACTTATATTTCAAAATGCCATAAGTCTGGCTGGATATAATAGCGGTATATCATACCGAGTATTTCAAAAGGGATGTATAACAACAAAAGGAAGGCTTCTGTCGGAACATCAAAAGGAAAATTTCAGTCGGGTCTTCTAGGTGGCCTGCTCGCGCTTCTCCTCGGTTCTCAAACCTCCCGATCCTGAAGCTATGTTCAGAGCTAAGGTCTCATGCATACGGACCCCAGGTAACGGTTAACCTCATGTTTATATACACAATATACAGACAACATATACCACAACATTAATAGCGCAAAAAAACGATTTATCACAACCAAAGCATGTAACCATATCGCTCCCAGCTTATGGATATATCGCTCTTAGCCTACAGTCATATCGCTCCCAACATACAGACATATCGCTCCCAGCAACAAATACATCGCTTCCAGCATACAGACTTATCGCTCCCAGCATTATAGATACCCTCTAACCTTAATATGCACCTTACAGTATAAAACAACACACATACCACATATATGCATAACATAAACATCAGAGTTAGTGTTACAGTACGCGAACGTACCTTTCACCGGGTAATCGTCAAATGTCCGACCTTTGAATCCGGCCCTGGACTTCCCGGATATCCTACCATATCACCATCTCACTTAGAATAATATCCTAAGAGATATTTCCACCTCTATTTACTCATATATCCTTGGTGGATTTGTTATTTACAACTTTGCCCTTGCCTTTATTCAAAAACGCGGTGCAGTATTTTCTGAGCAGATTTTCGCCTAACTTCAAAAAATCATAACTAATTCTAGAAAAATCGAAACGAGGATCCGTTAAATTTCCCGGAATCCTTGAGATGTCTACTTTTGAGGAAAAATACTGGAACTTACCCAGAACTCCTGGATAATTCCCAGATTTATCGTTTCAAATCGCTGCCCAGATTTTCGCCCAGAAAATATAGCTTAACTTCTAGAATTTATATCTTTTTGCACAGAGCTTCAAATGACTCAAACTCTATATATTTAGAAAGCCCTAGATGTCTACTTTATTTCTGGAAAATTTCATGATTTTATAACTCCATTTGTTACATAAAATCATAGCATCTTTTTCGCTGTCTGTCTAAGATTTAAGAACTGAAAATTCTACAACTTCCAAAAATTATTCCCTACTATGTCTTTACCTCTTCAAGCATTTTTCAATGCAATGAGGCCTAAAAACAAGCATAGGGATTTATTCTCTAATTTTCTAGATTAAACTAACATTCATACTAAAAACTAAAGATTATAAATTTAAATGCTAGAACTTACCTCTTGAAGACTCTTGAACTCCTTCCTCCTTCTTGCTTCACTCTCCTCTTAAACTCTTCAATCTTTGGTATGAGTTTGGTGTGAAGTGTAACATCCCAAATTCCAGGTTCGAAATTCGTGTCGGTCGACACTTAGTTTTAAGAAAAACAACAGAGTTTGAGATGCTACAGCTTAGAGTACTGTGGAAATTGATAGCGTGCGCTAAGATCCGGACAACGAGTATCTGATATAAAAATGCCCAGACATATGATGATGCCCGACATAAGCTGATATATTAAATATCCCGAAGGAATATTCATGTGATACAATTTACAGAGGTTAAATACAATCCTCTGATAAAGAAAGTTTTAAACTAAACCCATGACTTGGAACCTAACATCAGTTAATTAAACAGATTGGCCAGGTAGGGGTCTATCATGGGGGCCTCACCGACTTATACGGCGACTGATTGGCTTCCCACATAGATTAACCCAGCCTTAGACACTAAACTGTTCAAAGTAACTTTGTTAAATTCGAGCCAGAAGCTAAGTCCTAATAACTTCTACCGACCTTTGCCTTTGACTGCTGCCTCTTCACGGCTCTACCCTCCGGCATCTTCTCTATCCCGGTTTCTTTCCTGTACTATTCATTAAGACTGAGGTCCAATGTCCATTGGACCTCAGGTAACGGTTAACCTCATGCTTATGTAAACAGTATATGACAGTTATCACAGATATACAACATAATCATAGTTTCAAAACATATATCCACATGTAAGGCAATAACATAACACAGCCACTGCAATATGTATGTTACCCCAGTCTGCACATAACCAGTGCCACGACGGCCCATCGTGTCCTCAGCGCTAGGAAAACTCAACGGTGTTATCAAGACTATAACCCGTATACAATTCAACTCTCATGAGTAAATTTCAAAACAGAGTATTATCATGTGAAAACAACAATCATATATAACCAAACCATAAGCATAAGAGTTAAGGTTACAATACGCGTCCGTACCTTTTACCGCATAGTCGTCAAATGACCGACCTTTGAATCCGATCCTGGACTTCCCGGATATCCTAACATATCACCATATCACTTAGAATAACATTCTAAGAGATATTTCCACCTCTATTTACCCTTCTACCCTTAATGGCTTTATTATTACAATTTTGCCCTTACATTTCTTCAAAAACGTGGTGCAGCATTTTCTGGGCAGATTTTTCGGTAACTTTGAAAAATCATAACTAATTCTAGAAACATCAAAATGAGGATCTGTAAAATGTTCTGGAATCCTTGAGAAGTCTAATTTTGAGGAAAAATACTGGGATTTACCCAGATTTCACGGAATTTTCCCAGTTTCCAGTTTTCAAAACGCTGTCCAGATTTTCGCACAGAAATCATAGCCTAACTTCTGAGATTTTTATCTTTTTTCACAGAGCTTCAAATGACACACTCTTTATAGATTTGGAAAGCCCTAGATGTCTACTTTCACCATGAATTTTCTCAGAATTTTAGAACATCATCTTCATCATAAAATACTGACGTTTTTACCCCTGACTCCAGAAATCACTGTTTGAGGAGATTTCGCCAGAGCTTCGCTATTTTGATCTTAATCTTCCAAAATTTTTGATATAACTTATTCTTCATCAATTTTTCGAAATAAACACAATGGAAACCTCAAAAACATGAAATTAAAACTGTATATGGAAGATTATAGATCAAAATAACATTTCCTAGCATTTCTACTTCATAAATTAAGAACTTGAACTTAAAAGCTAAGAACTCTTATACCTCTTGAAGACCTCTTGTCTCTCTTTCTCCAGCAGCTCCTCCCTCTCCTACTCTCTCTAAATTTCAGCCAAGGCAAGGGATTTTGGTGTGAGGGATGTGTTAGCCAAAGCCTTCTATTTATAGGCAAGAAGAGGTTAAACCTCTTGCAACTTTGGTTTGATCTTGGCTCTTGGATCATTACTTGGAGAGAAAGGAAGGATCTTGCTCCTCCATGCTTCCTTGGCCGAAAATCTCCCCCCTCCCCTTCTAGAATTTGCTTGCTTGGTCCCTAAGAAAAGCCTATTTAATTAATCTCAATTAACCCCAAATCCTAATTTAGTTAGGTGTAAGAGGATGTTCTAATTCATAATCCAATTTCACTTTTGGAATCCTAATTTTGTGAATAGATTTATGGTGATTTTTAATTCCCAAAACACTTAGGCATGAATCTTAAAAGTAACCGAAAATGACTTTGGGAATAGCCAAGTTGAAGCTTATAATTCACTGATCTCAAATATGTATTTATCTTAAATACTTAGTTCCAATATTTCAAGTTATGATTTATTTCTTAGGGATTCTCATCTAATTGTATTTAATTACATCACTTCTTGCTCCCCAAGTTTTAAAAACTTGGTCCCTAAGTTAACCCAATCTTCTTTCTTACTCTTCTTGACTTATGTGTTTTGCATTTAAAATTATTCTTCCTCCCCTTTTCTCTTAACAATTCGTCCCCCTCCCCTTAATTTTAGTTATGCAATTATATTTTTAATGTTCTCACATGACTAAAGAAGGTAATTCTTCCATTGATCTACTTAGATTTTGGATTCATGGTTAATATAATTTAATTCTTCCATTTATTTACCTTTAAACAAGAATTTTCATCCCATAGAAATAAATTAGGAATATTTAATTTAAATCCCAATTTTAATTTTTAACATCATGTTTTAGGGGTTACTAGGCTTAACTACCAAAATTGACAAGGTTTCTAATTTAATTTTGATGATTAATAACTTCTTGTATGCTAATCAATATCATTTGGTCTTAAATTATGACCTTAAAAACTTAATCATTAACTAATTTCAAAAATTAAAAGAGTACCTCAATTATTGCAATTTCACTTGCCCAATAATTGTTACTAATTTCCTCTAATTGATTTTATCATCCTCTGATGATTTTAAGTTGTTAAAATGGTGTAATTCCTAAAAATAATAATAAATCAATTAAAACTTTAGAGACAACATACTCTCTATTTTAATAAATATTTAGTTGCCTCTTAGGATTTACCATAACATTCTCAGGGTATTTTATGACCCATAAATCCACTTAGGGATTTTTAGCTCTTTATTTATTCTAATTTCATGAGAAATCACCTTAAAAGATAAGGTAATTATTTTACTAGTTTTGAGACCACAAATTCACCTATTGCAATAGGTGTCATTTATCAAAATTTAAGATTTACATGTATTATGAAAATCGGGGTATTACATGAAGAATGAAGAGAGGAGAGCTCTCTATTTATAGGCAATCCTTGGTTAACTTCCTAGCAACTTTCATTCTATTTTAACCCTTAAATTAAACTCAACTAGGAAACTTAAATCTTGACCTTACACCTCTTACAAAAAAATGTCACCTCCCCCCCTTTCTATATTCATCTTTTCTCTTTCCTCCACTACACACACACACATGCACAACACTTAGGCACACACACTCACAACATACACATGTGCTCTTGTGATGTCATCTTGATGACATAATCAAGGCTTAGGTGTCATTGTTGACTTTTCAATACTAATTAGATTATCATGTTAATCATGCTCCTTAATTATATTTTGCCATTAGCTAACTCAATTATATGAAGATTTAGACTTAATTACTTGAGATATATTCTCTTTGGCTTAATTATTTTTAAATATAATTAGCCCTCTTTTAATTATGCTAAATTAATTAGCAACACTCTTTATGCCAACCTTGACCCTTCATTGGTCATTAATCTCAAATTAGGGGTTTCATATAACTAACTTTGGTTATCTCTTTTATCTATATCTGAACAATTAGCCATTAATTATTTAATTAATCACTTACCAATTGTTGACAATTTTCTTAATTGAGATTAATTATTATCTCACAACTATTTTACTGATATTGATAATTTATGCATTATGTAAAATATTAAAAACCATGGGGCAATTTATGTTCTCCAAAATAATATTTAATTTTGCTTCATTATTTCCCAATGAAAATAATCTCATAAATTACCTAAATTAGAGACAACATACTTTCTAATTTTTAATAAATATTTAGTTGTCTCTTAGGATTTTATCATAATTTTCTCAGGGTATTTTATGACCCACAAATATTTCAATGACCTATTTGCAAATTGTCTAATGTTTTAGGGACCTTTTCGCACATTATTTAATCTTAGGAAAAATTGTCCTAATAATAAGGTAAATTCAATACAAGGTGTTTGAAACCTCATATTCACCTATTTTCAATAGGTATATTCTACCAATTTATGATATTTACCCTAAGTCAAATTTTAGGGTATTACACAGAGCACAATTCTCACCCACAAACCCACTACAGGAAATCCATAACACACCTTGGAGTTCAGGGCACAATTCTCGCCCACAAACCCACTACAGGGAATCCATAACTCTGGGCACAATTATCAGACAGGAGTTTACATAGCCCACGAGTCTTACACCAATAGTCCTCACTACAAAGGGTCTAGACAAAACAATTCTCGCACAAAATAAGATTGTGGATCCACGATAATATATTAATGTATTTCAAAAATATGAGGGCCCTAGAATGACAATATATAAATCAATACAACACTAATACCAAAAGGAGGCCTACGAGTTTCACGACGTCTATGCCTCTGGTTGCTTCCATGGTCCTCTAATAAGGTTAGATGTCTTGCCTGAAAGAATTTAATAATGACAGGGTGAAAAATAAATTCCCCGTAATTGAAATTAATTTATCACATATGCAGGAAAGGATTGCAGGACAGAGAAGCAGGTTATTATCGCAATTAAGATATCAATAATAATACATAATAATTAACAATATTTAAAACCATCCTCACTCATCCATCCTGCTCCTCCTTATTTCCTCATGGACATGGTACAGCCTATCAGTACTAGTATACCCGGCCAAGGTTAGCTAGTCACTTCAAGAATACTGCCCCCTCCCATGTCACCAACAATATACCATAACAGAGAGGCGTCAGCCCAAAACACTCAACTCAAATTCCGGGCCAAGAATGAGAGAGCCGATGGGTACAATTTCACCCTCAATCTCTACCACACAACCTAATATGTCCCAACAGAAGAAATAATATAATACTAAAATTTTTTTGGCACAGATGGTAAGGGATCCAGGACTAGGCCATTGGGTCGTGGGTTCGATCCCCTCTGCCGTCGCTGGGACTCCTTTGGTAGACGATCTCGTAAGTCCCCAGTAAGTGCTCATAGAGCCCGGGGCCGTGCCTTGACCTTGGTAGGGGACTGGTGTCGAACCCCTCCAAAAAAAATTTTTTTACCAAAAAAAAAATATAATACTAAAATTTTCGACAACATTTTATTAAATTATTATTCCATACACATCATCTCACAACAAACATTATAACCATCACAACAATAACAATACCAATAATAATAATGACTTAAATACATAGACTTCACTGAATTAATTCCATATTCAAACTTACACATAATTTTTCAAAACACATACAAGTAGTATATATGAAAATTAGGCTTAGAAAAATACCTCACAGTCTAAAACAAGCATATAAAATAAATTAACCCTGATTACCTAAATTCCAAGCTTAACTTTAGTTTGAGGAGCACAACCCGCACAATCACCGCTTATAAGAAGGCTCTACATTATCACAATTAAAGCTTATAATTCCCTATAACTGAAAAATGCAAATTCTAATAATATTATTATTTATCACTATTTATTTATTTTATTTTATTTACTTTTTATTATTATTTATTCATACACGTGAAATAACAATGGGTTCAAATAAAAATACCAACCTATTTATTTAAACTCTTGTTCCTTAATATTAATAATAATCACTTCCATTACTCTATATGTATAATAATTCAGGAACTTTTATGTATATTATATCACATCCATTTAAACACTCCCCCCCTTAGTAAACATATATATATGAAAAGTAACTAGACCATTTTTAACTTCCAATGATTCACGTGTAGCCATGAATGTTCCCTTAGTGTTTCGTATACATATATTTATAGCAAGCACACTTTTCTTTATATATTTTCATAGAGTGTGCAGCGAATATATATAAGCTTATACCCCTCTTTGCTTTTCGGTTTCCTTGTAGCGAACCATGAAGTGAACATATTTATTAGTATACTTTGATTTTCAAATCATATAGTTTCAATCAAATACACACACACACACACAAACACATATAAGTAGTTCAGCGTTTTCCTTCCTCTTATCATTCAAAAACAGTAACACACTCATATATATATATATATATATATATATATATATATATATATATATATATATATATATATATTCACGTTAACTTTCTCCTTTCTTTCTAACACTAACAGATCCTCTATGCATATGTTTTTATGCTCATGACAGCAATCTTTTCATTATATATATACTTCCTGAAATTTTCTTTAAGCACACACAGCCACGGCATGACAGAACCATGAGAAAAATAATGACAGCAAAAGAAAACAGAAAACATGATGATAAGAGACTTCATGACAGCAACATAACAGACATTTATCTTAGCTTGTTTCCTTTCTTTCTCTTTTTAAGTGACAACAAAATAATACTCTTTCATGCAGCAAAACCGTTGACAGCAACATACTTCCAGGAAGCCTATCCATGCAAATATATAGTATACTCACTCAATAAAAACCCAGGGACCCGATGACAGCAAGCTTTATTCATATATAGTTTAGTTTTAAGAATCAGTTCCAGCTTCTTTTTCAACGCCCATTCCTTAGATTTCCTTTGGTCTAATATCTAAAACTACCGATAGAAATGCTGCTAAAGCTATGGGGAAGAAAGCTTGAACTCACCTTTGAAGATCAAGCCTGGATGATGAAGGTAGTTTGTTGTTTCTTTACTCCTCTGTTTCACCGATGCTAAAACAGGGAGATAATGAGCTTCTGTTTTAAAACTCCTCCACCTCCTCTCGGTCCCTCTTACACTCTCACTCCCTTCCTCTTCTCACTCTATCACTCTCTCGGTTTTCGCTCTGGAACTCACTATGGAAGCTGAGTGAAAGACGTGAAACTGAAAGGAGAACCATTTAAATAGAAAGCTCACGTCCAAGCTTAACCATCGGTCCAGGTGCATTGTTCATCAGTTAAAAGATCACAAGGCTCGAGGGATATGGTTGGGTCTGACTTTTCTGTGCTTCCTTTTCTTAAACGCGATCTTCTTCTGCTTTTCTCGAAGATGTCGCTGAATCCTGATTATGGGAGATAAGTGGCGTGGAGCTGCAGTATTGGTTCTGATTTTAACGTGTTTGGAATCAAGAGAAAGATGGGCTGAATATGTCTTATATGGGCTGAACTGAATATGGGCCGTGAGCAGTGAAGAAATAAGAATGGGCTTGGATCTTTCGGCTGTAATCTCCTGAAGCTGAAGTCATGATTTGTTGCCGAATTATATATGGTCTGCGTAATTCACTTCAGCGTTTTTAAGCTGGCAGAGATTGGAAAATGGCTATTTTTGTTTTTTTGGTATATAAAAAAGTTTTGTAAGAGTTTGACACCAGTCCCCTACCAAGCCAGGGCACGGCCCCGGGCTCTATAAGCACTTACTGAGGACTTACGAGATTACCTACCAAAGGAGTCCGAGCAACGGTAGAGGTGATCGAACCCACGACCCAAGAGCCTAGTCTTGAATCCTTTACCATTTGTGCCAACTCTCATTGCCTAGAAAATGGCTATTGATATGGGCTACAGGAGTAAAATAGATATGGCCCATGGGGAAATCATATTGGGCTGCAATGCTTCTGCACGTAATGGGCTTGATAAATCACCTCATGTAAATACTTATTCTCCCACAATTAAATTCTTTCCTTGATTGTTATTTCTCAAATATTACTTCTAAAATAATCAAAAGCCAATTTATCAATTCTATAATTCTTTGGCCTAAATTATTTTTCAATACTATTCCTTAATCTTAGTCTTTTCCTTAAATAGATTCAAGGAAATTAGACCTTAATTTCCAACATCCTCTCTTGAAGTTATTTCCCATGATTTTATTTCCAAGGAAAATAAATTCCTAAATTCCGATTTCTTAATTTTTAAAATTCTTTAAGGCCAAATTTTCCATGATTAATTTTTAATTCTCAAAAATTCAAAATTTAGAATGTTACATATGCCAACTTCCTTCGGCGGTTCATCTTTTTGTGTCTTCAAAACTAAATGTCTTGTACTTCTCCATCTTTGTTTTCCCTAGCCCAATAAGTGAAGTCAGCCATTTTTTGGACCAACCAAGTCCACAAGCCGATGATATGAATCTGTCAGGGTAATGGGCCGCACGACGGACTCTATTTTCTTGCATTCATCATTGGATAATAGAATGGTCTGTGTCTTTGCCTAATAAAATGAGAATAAGGATGGTAATTAAGTAGGTTAATTAGTCAACACAAACGTGCGTTAAAAATCTTGAAGCAAATAGGAATGAAGGCGTGTAATCCTATCAAGTTTCTCATGGAGTGTAATACCCCAATTTTCATAATAAGTGTAAATATTATATTTTGATAAGTACCACCTATTACAATAGTCAGAATATGTGGTCTCAAAAATTTGTGTAAATTATTAATTTAATGTTAGGAAATTTTCCTTTGAAATTAATTAACAAAGGGTTAATTATGGGACATGATATAAGAGAGTATGTTGTCTCTAAATTTTTAATTGATTTATTATCATTTTAAAGAATTATACCATTTTTAAGCAATTAAAATCATCAGAGGATGATGAAATTAATTAGAGGAAATTAGAAACAATTATTGGGCCATTGAAATTGTAATAATTGAGAACTTTAGTAATTTTTGGAATTAGTTGAGAATTAATTTATAAAGGTCATAAATAAGGAAATATCAATTAAATTAATGATCAAATGATATTTAGAAGCTAAGATTAACACACAAGAAGTTATTAATCATCAAAATTAAATTAGAAACCTTGTCTAATTTTGGAAATTAAGTCTAGTAACCCCTAAAACACTATATTATAGATTAAAATTAGGATTTAACTAATTATTCCTAATTTTTCACTAAGTGGCGAAAATTCCTATTTAGTGAGGCATAAATAAATTACATAATTCTAAGTCCTAAAGAGGGACCAATGAAAGATTTCTCTTCTTAAATTGTGAGAAACAATGAAAATACAAATTGATGATTAAAAAAAAGGAGGGGGACGTTGCTTTTTCTTGGAGAGGAAGGAAAAGTTGTTTAATATATTATCAAGAAGCACATGGGTCATTTGATGCTTATGGGAGAAGGTTAGAAAACTTGAGGAGCAAGTTGTTTGACATGGGAAGCAAGTTGTTACCTAATGAGATAAAATTAGATAAGAATCTATATAAAATAAATCATACCTTGGAATATTGAAACTAAGTATTAAAGATAAGTACATATTTGATATCAGTGAATTATGAGCTTCAACTTGACTATTCCCAAAGTTATTTTCGTATACTTTGAGGATTCATACCTAAGTGTTTCAGGAATTAAAAATTACCATAAATCTAACTATAAAATTATGATTTCAAAAGTGAAATTAGATCTTGAATAAAAACACCCAATTACAACTAACTAAATTAGAAGTTGGGATTAATTAGGACAACTTGGGAAGGAAGTAGAATAACTTAGGGACCAAGCAAAGAAGCTTAAGGAAGAAAGAGGGAGGGGGGACGGTTTAGAGGGAATGAAGGGATGAGATTTTTACTTCCTCCCCAAGTAAAAATCAATGGCTAAAAGCAAAGGGAAAAATTACAAGATTGCCATCACCTTCTCCTATAAATAGAGGATCTCCTCTTCACATTTTTCTCACCAATTCCTCAAGCTTAGGCTGAAATATAGAGAGAAAGGGAGAGAGTGAGGAGCTTCAAGAAGTAAGAAGCAAGGTTCTTCAAGAGGTAAGGGAGCTTTTAGTTCATAGTTTAAGTTCTTAGTTTATGAAGTGGAAATGCTAGAAAATGTTATTTTGATCATCAATCTTTCAATTTTAGTTTTGATTTTATGTTTTTATGGTTTCCAATGGCTTTAATTCGAAAAAATGATGAAGAAAGAGTATTGCAAAAATTTCCGGAAGATTATGATCAAAACAGCGAAACTCTGGCAAAATTTCATCGATTAGTGTTTTCTGAAGTCAGTAGTAAAAATGCTAGTATTTTATGATGAAGATGAAGTTTGAAAATTCTGGGAATATTCATGGTAAAAGTAGACATCTAGGGCTTTCCAAATATATAAAGTTTGTGTTATTTGAAGTTCTGTGCAAAGAGATATAAATTCCAGAAGTTAAGCTACATTTTCTGGGCAAAAATCTGGGTAACGTTGAAAAAATTTAAAACTGGGAATGATATGGTTGGAACGAGTTGAAGCCGTTATTTTTCCATAAAAATAGACTTGTTAAGGGAAATTTTGGCTTTTGTTTCACCTCAAAATAATTTTTCTAGAATTAGTTATGATTTTTCAAAGTTACCAAAAAATCTGCCCAGGAAATACTGCACTATGTTTTTTCAAGAAATGTAAGGGCAAAATTGTAATAATAAAGCTACCAAGGGTAGAGGGGGAAATAGAGTGGAAATATCTCTTAGGATCTTATTTTAAGTGATATGGTGGTATGTTAGGACATTTGGGAAGTCCAAGGCCGGATTCAAAGGTCGGACGTTTGACGACTACGCGGTAAAAGGTACGGACACGTATTGTAACATTAACTCTTATGCTTATGATGTGATTATATATGATAGTTGTACTCACATGTTGAAACTCTGTTTTGAAATTGTTCTTTGAATGTTGAGTTGAATACGGGTTATAGTCTTGATAACACCGTTGAGTTTTCCTAGCGCTGAGGACACGATAGGCCATCGTGGCACTGGTTATGTGCAGACTGGGGTAACATATATATTGCAGTGGCTGTATTATGTTACTTGTTGTTATGATTTTGAAAGCTATCATTGTGTATTTATTTTTGTGATACTTGTCATATACTGTTTACATAAACATGAGGTTAACCGTTACCTGAGGTCCAATGGGCATTGGACCTCAGTCTTAATGAATAGCACATGGAAGAAACCAGGATAGAGAAGGTGCCAGTGGAAAGAGCCATGAAGAGGCAGCGGTCGAAGACGAAGGTTGGTAGAAGTTATTAAGACTTAGTTTCTGGCAGAGTATTCTCGCACGGATTTAACAAAGTTATTTCGGACTATTAGGTGCTTAAACTAAGGAAGGTGTAATACCCGGATAACTATTATCTGGAATATTATGTTACAATAATAAAAATATATATTTATGAAGATTTTGATCTCAACGTGGTATATGATTAGTCTATGTTCAAAGAAAAACATTAAGAAAATTTATTGACGGAAATGTGAAAAATGCACCTTAATGCCATAAAACATCCTGAGGAAAATTATGAAAAAATCTAAAAGGCATGAAATAATTATTAAAAATTTAGAAAGCATGTTATCCTTAATTTGGACAATTTAATAAATCATTCCCTATGAAAATAAAAAGAAGGAAAATTAAAAAGTATTCCGAGACTAAAATCGACTCTATGATTTTTGATAAATTGCATAGAGTCTAAATTATTAATGTCAATAAAATTGTTGTGAGAAAATGATTAATTTTAATAAAGAAAATTGTTACAAATCAGTAAGGGATTAATTAAGTAACTTTTGGGAATTTTATAAGATTATAGGAATTTAGGAAACATGAAAAATGAAATGAATATAAATAATTATTATTAAGGGCCGAAATTTTTGGTCAATTAAATAAATAATAATGGTTAAGATGTGGTCCTAAAAAGTAAAGATCAATAGCTTAGGATTTTTCAAGAATTTATGAAAGCCTAAATTCAAGTAATTAGTTAGGAACCAATAGAAAATTTTGGGGAAATAATACAAGATAATAGAATATTATGGGAAATGAATATATATATATATATATATATATATATATATATATATATATATATATATATATATATGTGTGTGGGCCGAAATTAAGGGGGGGGGAGATAAGGATGAAGTTGATTTTTGTAATATAAAATAATATAAATTAAGACATGTGTTAATTAGATAATAATATTATAAAGGTGAATAGGATAAATGACCACGGATAGAAATAAAATCCTACCTAAAAAACTGGGAATTAGGTTTCTGGAGTCAGAGTATATTATGAACAAGTAAATTTTTATCTCGGAGTAGGCTATCTCCGAAGTCATTTCGGTAACCGGTCACGAAGACCGAGGATTTTCGACAGATAACGGAATGTCCTTACTGGGAGTATAAGGTTAGGACAACCCAGTATTTTTGAAGAGAAAGAAAAGACCTTCAGGGTGTTGTTTCCAGAATTTTAAGATTTTATAAAAAATTGCGTGATCAGAACACCGAACCAGGGATTTCATCTGATAAAGCAAGATGACACAAGCAGGATGAGATCATCAATTTTGTCTTCTTGTGGGGGGGAGTTCGGCCAATAGGTGTAGGGCCAAGATCAATCCACTTCACAAAAATGCGATCCAACGGTCCAAATTTAACAAGACAAAGTTCATCAAAATTATGAAAATGTCATTGAGATTTTCTATAAATAGCCAACCTTCTCATTTGCAAATCTCACACCAAATCCTCTTGAGGATTTCGAAAATTTGGAGAGAAAGGAAGAAGGAGGAGTCCGGAGAAATTCGTAGCGAAGCTCTAAGTAAGTTGTTCAATCTTTAGTCTTTAGTTCGGTAGTTCTTTCAGTGGTTATAGTAGGATCCCTAGAATAGTCTTTAATTTTTCAAGTTAGTTTAGATATCATGTTTTAGGAATAAATATAATATTTATCTTAGAAATATGATAGAGGAAAGGATATAACAAAAATTTTGAGAGTTTAAAGTCAGAATAGCGAAGTTCTGGCAAAATTCCGCCAAAAAGTTAAACTAGGAGCAAAATGGTAATTTGTACCTAAAATGCCTGTTATGATCTTAAATATTCATAGAAATGATATTATCCCTATAGGATACCCGAAATACCAAACCGTTGTTTCCGCTGTCACCGCTGTCGAGCCGCTGTCAAACGTGCCGTAATTTGACGAAAGTGCCAGAAACTGTCAACGGAGGTACGAACACGTATTGTAACCTTAACACTTATACTGCTCATATACATATATGTGGTAGACATGTTTATACACTGAGACTCTGTCTAGGGTTGTCAGTCATACATACGACTTGTTACGGGTTATAGTCTTGATAACGCCGTTGGGTTTTCCTAGCTCTGAGGACACGATGGGAGGTCGTGGCACTGGATATGTGCAAACATGTTGTGGGACCTTACATATTGCTTTGTGCTTATGTTCTGTCCATTGTTGATCATGCATCTGCTGTGTGCTTTTGTATTGATATGCTGTTATGTGATTATAAATATCTGTTGCCTATATATGATCTATTTGAGCATAAGGTTAACCGTTACCTGAGATCCAAATGGAAATTGGATCTCAGCTGTAGCTTCAGGTTCAGGAGGTCCCAGGGTGGAAGAGAGGGGCAGACAGCCTACGTAGGAGGGATGAAGGAGTTTTATATATTGGTTTTTGTAACTATCTTGACCCTACTTTTTGGAAACACTAGATGTCTGTATAAGAATGATTACACTATGGTTATATACTTTTAAAATTCAGTTACTCGTTTACCAAAATGCTCGACTTTGATCATGGTTTGTTTTTTTTTAAAAAAAAAAATTCGCTGTTTCAAGTAGGATGTTACATTTTTGGTATCAGAGCAGCTTTCCTGGCATGAATCTGGCTAAGTTATGACAAACCTGTTGGTGTCTAAGGCTGGGTTAATCTGTGTGGAAGCCAATCAGTTGCCGTACAAGTCGGTGAGGCCCCATAATAGACCCCTACCTGGCCAATTGGTTTAAATAACAGAGTTAGATTCTACGCCTTTTTGAAAAGATATATTTTTTTGAAAATAGTACGGATATAACCTTGGTGTAATGTAGAGAGATGGACGGAGATGAGAATCGGTACACCATCTATCAAGGGAGGATGAGACGTACAGCTAGGAAGTCAGTAGTACCTGAGATGGTGAGATGGTGAGAAGGAGACTAAACCTTGATCCCTCGTACCCTCCGCCTGAACCTGAACCCTTGTTCATTCCGGTGCACCCTGCACCTAGGTATCATTTTGAACCCCTTTACAACCCCGACTTTCCGGTAGAGCACTGGAACGACCCTGAGCCTGACTACCAGCCTGGCCCCGAATACCCCGACTATATATATGATCCTGAACCCGAAAATATGTATGACCCTGAGAACGAAAACTCAGATTCCGCAGTCCCAAGCCCTGCCGGATCCAGTGGTGCCTCCTCCGTTGGAGATAACTTTGACTACCCCGACAGTCATGACTTAGATCATGAAATAGCCACCTCAGAAGACTACCATTACCTTCTAGACAATAATGCTACCCTGATACGACTATTTGAGACATACCATATCTATGCAGAACAAACCACAGGAACTGTGTAGAGATGGTACATAACCTACCTCAATAGAATCAAGAATGACCATACTCTTACTAGCCGTTACTCACCAGAAGACATAATTAGGTCTACCCTGTTCTATTTTCCTCGAACCCGTTTTAGGGCTAGAATGATTAACGAGCTGTTGGGTGAAGGACCTATTCGAGAAGTTTCCATCTACCTCCGTTACCTGAAAAGCCTGGTGCGCTAGCAAATGTAGAAAGTGGGAGGCAGTTGAAGAAAGCTGTGGGATAAGGTAGTAGGTGTAGATAAACCAGTGTGTGATATCTCTCTAAATACCTTGAGAGATTGTAAAATAACTATAAAATAATGGGCGTTGTAACATGTTGACTGGTAGGACTAAGATAGGTCATGACCATTAGGTTGGTCTTCTGTAAATTATGATGCAATAATAAATATCTGTTTGTTTATGTACTTACTGTTGCAAAAAGCCTGATAATTTGATTTCAACATTAACAAATAAAGGAAAATAGATATTAAAAGATCGTGATTATGAGAGGCGCCGGAGTCCCTAGAGGCCAAGGCAGAGGTAGAGTTAGAGGAAGGGGTAGACAAGCCCGAACCATGCCACTACCTGAGTAGATACCGAATCAGGAACCTAACCAGCCAGAACAAGACGACGTTTTAGAGATGAGAAGGCAACTGCAAGAGCAAAGAGCTCTTATCGATGTACTCCTGGCCGAAAGACAGGAACGGCAGGCCGAAGGACAACAACTACAGGAACAACAAAATAATGAAGAGGAAGCAGAAAATGACCGGGATGAAGAACACTATGATAAAGCTGAGGAATCAGATCAATCTCGGTCCCCACCGCGACAGGAGAGAGAAAGGAGAATGCCTCCTCAGCACAATCGAGCAATTAGGAATTCGCAGTACTGGGTTACTAGTTCTGTAAGATGAAACCCCCAGTATTCCGTGGCAAGCTAGATTCAGCCGAAGACTGGTTAATGAGGTTGGATAAAATTTTCGAAGTTATGGAATGTCCAGAAAACAGGAAGGCCCAACTAGCAATTTTTAAACTAGAAGGGGACGCAGATCGCTGGTGGAGGAACATTGCGACAACCCTCCAACCACACCACTATCCAGTTCCATGGGAGATGTTCCTAAGTAAATTCAACGAACAATATTTCCCTCCCACGGTGCAAATGACCAAAGAGTCGGAACTCCTTCATATCAAACAAGGGCAGGAGGAGTCATTTGACGATTACTTCGCTCGATTTACCAACTTGTCTCGTTACTCACCGCACTTGAGACAAGGTGATAATGAGAGTAGCTTGACCAACATTCTGATTTATAGAGTGAAGTATGAGATTCAGGAGAGGCTGGTGTCTCAACAGTTCTCAAGATTAATACAAGCGGTAGAATCCTGTCGACTGATTGAACGAAATTTGAAGTAGCTACGCAGGTTCAACAACAGCAATGCAAATCGTGGTAACCCTAGTCGAGGAAATTCTTCGCAGAAGAGAAGGACACCCTGGAATAATTTCCAAGGTGGGAATAAAAGGCCAAACCAACCCGGGCAGCGAACTTTTCCAAACACGAGGGAATCCCAACCTTGTCCAAAATGCAGAAAGTACCACCCAGGTACTAACTGTGATGGGAAGCAAATCTGCTTCAAGTGCCAGAAGATGGGACACATAAGCCGGAACTGTCCGGAATGGTCTGCAGGAACAAGGCCACAAAACCCGGGACGAGTTTTTGCACTGACTGACATAGAAGCCAGAAAGTCCTCTAACATAGTTCAAGGTACTATATCTTTAAAGGGAAATCTAGTACAGACATTATATGATTCGGGTGCTAGCCATTCGTTTATCTCTTATGATTGTACAAATCGCTTAGGAATGCATGCCTCTAGATTACCTTATGATCTTATAGTATCTACAGCACTTGGCATGAAATCATTAGCATCTGATGCATGCGTAAATTGTACTATCAATGGGGACGGGCGAGTCTCTAAGGTAGATCTTATTCGATTGCCCCTTCACGGCATCGACGTTATACTTGGTCTAAACTGGCTTACGGTGAACGGTGCAACAATAAATTGTGGCAGCAAGAAGATACTTTTTCCTGATTCGCCTAGCAGCGACCAGTCTGACATAAGTCTAAATTTCCTCTCTGCTACGGAAGCTGATAAATACATGAAGCAAGGTTGCCAAGCATACATGGTACTTTTCTCTACCAAGGCGGAAACCGAACTTTCACTTAAAGACATTCCTGTGGTGAATGAATTCCCTGACGTTTTTCCTGAGGATCTCTCTAAGCTACCGCCTACGAGGGAAGTAGAGTTCACTATTGAATTGATGCCTGGTACAGGATCAATATCAAAGGCGCCGTACCGAATGGCTCCAAATGAGATGCAAGAGTTGAAGAAGCAGTTGGAGGAACTCTTAAAGAAGGGGTTTATCCGATCCAATGTATCACCATGGGGAGCCCCTGTGCTATTTGTCAAGAAGAAAGACGGCAGCCTCCGACTCTGCATAGATTATCGTGAACTCAACAAAGTAACCATCAAAAACAAGTATCCACTTCCCCGGATCGATGATCTTTTGGATCAGTTATCTGGTTCTACTGTCTTTTCCAAAATTGACCTACAATCAGGATAACATCAACTGCGAGTTAGAGATGGTGATATTCCCAAAACAACTTTTAGAACCAGGTACGGGCATTACGAATTCCTTGTGATGCCTTTCGGATTGACTAATGCACCTGCAGTCTTCATGGATTACATGAATGTATCTTCCGTCAACACCTAGACCAATTTGTGGTGGTGTTTATTGACGATATACTCGTCTATTCTAAGAGCAGAGAAGAACATGAAGAACATCTGCAGCTTGTGTTGAATATACTCAGGGAGAAGCGACTCTATGCAAAGTTGAGCAAATGCGAATTCTGGTTGCCAGAAGTTAAATTTCTAGGCCATGTTATATCAAGCGGTGGAGTTGCAGTTGACTCGGGCAAAGTGGAGGCAGTTCTGGACTGGAAGAGGCTGGAAACGGTAACAGAGATACGCAGTTTCCTAGGACTGGCAGGTTATTATCACAGATTTATATGAGATTTCTCACGTCTTGCCTTACCATTGACGAAGCTTACAAGGAAAAATCAACCCTTCGTATGGGAAGAAGACTGTGAGGAAAGTTTTCAAACACTGAGAGAGAGGCTGACTAAAGCACCAGTGTTGATCATCCCCGATCCAAATGAGACGTACATTGTTTATAGTGATGCCAGTGGGCATGGTCTGGGATGTGTCCTAATGCAACAGAGTAGAGTAGTAGCTTATGCCTCTCGTCAGTTAAAGCCTCATGAGTTGAACTATCCCACACACGATTTAGAACTGGTAGCTATCGTGTTCGCTTTGAAAATATGGAGGCATTATTTGTACGGTGCAACCGTAGAGCTATTCTGCGACCACAAGAGCTTGAAATATCTTTTTGATCAGCGGGAGCTCAACATGAGACAACGTCGCTGGATGGAGTTACTGAAGGACTATGACCTGGAAATCAAGTACCACCCGGGTAAAGCAAACGTTGTTGCAGATGCTCTGAGTAGAAAGTAGGTGCGAGTGGCATACATGATGATCCAAGAACAAAAACTACTTGAAGATTTTATGAGTCTAAACTTGTCAAAGCAAATTTGTTTGAATCACCCTGCACCTAGTAATGCTTATCTTGCGACTCTGCTGATCAGTCATGGGGAATACGATCTAAGATAGGAGATTGAGAAAGCGCAACTACAAGATGAGCGGGCTAAAGCTATACTAGAGATGATCGCTCGAGACGAAACTCAAGACTACGACCTCTCGCCTAGTGGACTGGTCAGGTATAAGAAACGATTTTATATACCGCCGGTTGCTGAACTAAGATGCAAGATACTGGATGAAGCCCACAAGAGTAAATACACTCTACATCCAGGGGTGGTCAAGATGTACCATAATGTGAAATCCGAATTCTGGTGGCCCAGATTGAAGAAAGATGTTATCCAGTACGTAGCCAAGTGTTTGACCTGTCAAAAGGTGAAGATTGAAAATCAACGTCCTGCCGGCCCTCTTCAAGGGTTGGAAATTCCGGAATGGAAATGGGAAAATATCACTATGGATCTTGTGGTGAGCTTGCCCAAGATCAGGAATCACGACGCAATTTGGGTTACTACGGATCGGTTAACGAAGTCGGCACACTTTATGTTGGTTACAATTAGTTTTGATGATGTCTTATGCCATTAGTAAGAGCAAAAAGTTCATATCATATATATTGACTAATTGCTACAATTTAATGTAAGGTTTGCTCATATGGAGAAAGAACAAGAAAAGAAAAGAAATAATGAGTTGATTCATGAAGATTAATCAAGAAGAGAGAAGAAAGAAAGAAGAACTTGTTGAAAGGATTGAGAAAATCATTACACAAGTTTATAGATTGATTCTTGAAGTTTCTACGATCAAGTGGAAGTTGAAATGGGTCAATTCGGAGTTAAAATGAGCAAGTTGAAGCTTCCAGATGATTAATGAATGAGTTACTCCAGTCATCCATGTGTTACTCCAGTAATATATGTGTTTCAGAAGCTTCTGGGTGATTAATGATAGACTTACTCCAGTTACCACGCGTTACTCCAGTCATATATGTGTTTTGGTTGCTCATTACTCCAGTCGTCTCTTTGTTACTGCAGTAATTCGGGTGTTCCAGCTGCTGATTTCATTTTTGTCAGATGGTTACTGCAGTAATCATTAACCTACTGCAGTAACGGGTCAGACAAAAAGCTTCTGGTGCGAACTTACTGCAGTAATACTCGAGTTACTCCAGTAATGGTTCATACAGAAAGCTTCTGTCAGTGTTTCACCTGGGCGACGTTCAGTAAAACGATGATATCTCCCAAACCAGAGATCGTATTGAGGTGAAATCAATTTTGGATGAAACTAGATATCCAAGGATTCATTCTGTCAAAAATTCAGGTCCGAAGAAGATCAGATGAGAGAGCTATGAATTTTTGAATTTGACCCACCTGTTACTGACTTCCAGCTGAACAAGGTTCAATGATTTAAGGATATCTCACAAACTACATATCGTAATGAGTTGAAATTAGTGGCATATGAAACTAGACTCACACACCTTTCTAAAAAAATTAAAATCACAGAAAACAAAGATCAAATGTGAAAGATATGATTTTTGGAAGTTTGATGTTTGTTTAGAATTCTGGAACTGATCTTCAAACAAATGAAGAGTTGATGATTACTCCAGTCAAATCTCATTACTCCAGTTATTTGTGGCTTATTCGCATCTGTTTGAACATTACTCCAGTAATGAAATGGTGACTCCAGTAGGGCTACTTCAGTAGTCACTTACCTACTCCAGTAAGTCATCTTTTTCATACATGTCCAAGAGTAAACCCGATAGCTTGTCGAGAGTAAAACATGTTACTCCAGTAACAATTTTGTTACTCCAGTAAGCGTACTCCAGTAATCATTTAATTACTCCAGTAGCTCTTCACTTTCAGATCCATCCAGAACCAAAACCCGATCTTACTCCAGTAACCCAATTGTTACTCCAGTCATAGTACAGATTTTACACTAGAGTTACTCCAGTAAGTGATCTATTACTCCAGTAATGTCAGAGACGGAAGCAAGATGATCTTGAATTACTCCAGTAGCCAAATCCTTACTCCAGTATGCTCGAGGACAGAAATCAAATGAACCTTAGTTACTCCAGTAACTAAGTTCCTACTCCAGTAAGATCGAGACAGTAACTTTGCAAAACTGAAAGTTACTTGAGTAATTGAAGGCTACTCCAGTAAGTGTGTTACAGAAGCAATTTTTCACCTCAGTTACTCCAGTTATCAAGAGGCTACTCCAGTCAGATCTATCACAGAAACGACATGAACCTTAGTTACTCCAGTAACTAAGTTGCTACTCCAGTAAGATCGAAGACAGAGAGGAATTGAACATCAATCTACTCCAGTCATATTGAGCTATTGTAGTTAAACGCTTACAGAGATGAATTAAGCTTGTGATTACTACAGTCAAAGGCTTACAAAGAGCATGAGCTTCCTACACCAAATTGGACTCAAGTTATATTGAACTTGCTGCAATTATTTGAAGGCTGAAACCAAATGACAATTCTGACTTACTGCAGTAACTAAAGTGCTACTGCAGTTGTACACGAGACAGAAAGCATTTAACACTTAAATGACTCCAGTAACACATGAGCTACTGCAGTCATACGAAGAGAACATCAGAAAAACACCATGCTCGTAAAATAGAAATCAGTGATTATGATTTCATTACGTCATATCTTGACTTACTATTATTCCTAATATTATTTAAACAAATTTCTAGTAAGTTTCAGTTGATCAAATGAGGATTGAAGCTGAGATCAAAGAATCAGTTTGCTGAGCTGTAAAGTGAATTTTCCAGTATGGGTTGCAGCGCTCTTGTCGGGGAATATATGCAACTTGGTTTAAACAAATTTGAACTTCCCTCTGCTGCCCACTCTGATAAAGGAGGATTAACATTATCTTCAAATTGAATATACTGCAGAATTAAGAAAGCAACAAACAGTACTGTAATCAAAGAGCTTGGATCAGAAAAACAGAGACGCTCCAAGAATCATACCCACAGTAGATTTCCAACGTCAAATTTCTTAGTGGTCTTCCAACAGTCACATATTGATAAAGCAAGATCAATATTATCTTCAAATTAATTATTCTCCAGATCAAAAAGACTGTCAGCCATTATTGGATTCAAAAAGCTGAAAACAGGGATGCAAAAACAGTGGACTTCCAAATGGCCTTATTTCCAACGACTATATTCTGAAGTGGACTTCTAACAGAAAAATGCTCAATGCACTTCCAACTATCATATTCAGGAGATAGCATTCAAAGAGTCTTCCTCAACTATAAAAGAAGAAGGATTCAACAGAGATGACCAAGTACAGAGACGTGAGCCTACACAGTGAAAATGCCAATATCCTAACGTCTTCATCATCTACTCTCTATGTATCTCAATGATCTTATAGTTTCCTTTAGAGAGTGAGATTGTTTGTATTATGCTTTAGTGTTCATCATATTTACTTTTGAGAGAGAAGATTGATTGTTAATCAGTTTATTTGAGAGATACTCAAGATTGGGTGATTTTGAGTGGGAAACACATTGTGTTGATTACAGCTTGTAAGGGGAGTGAATCCTAGGGAGAGGATTACTTCGAGTACAGAGTGTGTAATCAAACAAGTGTATTGATTATAATTTGTAAGGGGGAGTGAATCCTAGTGAGAGGATTACTTCAAGTACAGAATGTGTAATCAAGCTCAAAGTAGATAGTGGATTGAAAATATCAAGTGAAGCTTGGGGACTGGACATAGGTCAAGGATTGGACCGAACTAGGATAAATCACAGTTTGCATACTCTCTTCCCTATGCTCTTACATTTCCAGTATATGCATATCTTTGAATATCCAACTATCACTTTATAAGTTGCGAAAAGATTTTTAAAGTTCCTAAAGTTTTATCAAACACCCAATTCACCCCCCCTCTTGGGTGATAGCCAGATCCAACACTTTATTCATATCAGCATCAACTACACCTCAGAACAATTAGCAGAGATTTACATCAAAGAGATTGTACGACTTCACGGGATACCCAAAAGTATTATCTCGGACCGAGACCCACGATTCACATCCTGGTATTGGCGGTCATTGCAAGAATCTATGGGGACAAAGCTCAAGTTGAGTACAGCTTATCACCCGAAGACCGATGGGCAGTCTGAGAGAACTATACAAACATTGGAGGATATGCTCAGAGCCTGTGTGTTAGACTTTAAAGGACATTGGGATCGACATCTTCCACTGGTAGAATTCGCGTACAACAACAGTTATCATTCAAGCATAAAAATGGCACCATTTGAAGCATTGTACGGACGAAAGTGTCAATCACCTTTATGCTGGACAGAATTGTTTGAGAGGCAGTTACTCGGACCTGATATAGTTGAACAGACTTCTGAGCAAATCGCCTTGATCAAGAAGAGACTCTTGGCAGCCCAAAGTAGACAGAAGAGCTATGCCGATAAGAGAAGAAGACTCCTGGAATTTGAAGTAGGGGATCATGTATTTCTGAAACTATCTCTGGTGACCAGTGTTGGAAGAACGCTTAAAAGGCGGAAGCTAAGTCCACGTTATGTGGGACCGTTCGAAATTTTGGCGAAGCGAGGACCAGTCGCATACCAAATAGCCCTACCCCTAAATTTAAGCAATCTCCATGACGTCTTCCATGTTTCACAGTTAAGGAAATACCAACTGGATCCTGAGCACGTCATCGAGTTCAAAGATATTGAAGCACGACATGACAACACATTCGTGGTCGAGCCGATACAAATCCTCGAACGTCGTGAGAAACGTCTCAGGAATAGGAGCATTCCAATGGTAAAGGTGATTTGGAGAGGAATGTCATCCCGTGAGGCAACATGGGAAACAGTGAGAGACATGGAGAAGAAGTACCCGGAGTTTACAGCCCAAAATTTAGGCACGATAGAATAAATTTCGAGGGTGAAATTTTGTTTAAGGGGGGAGAAATGTAATACCCGGATAACTATTATCTAGAATATTATGTTACAATAATAAAAATGTATATTTATGAAGATTTTGATCTCAACGTGGTATATGATTAGTCTATGTTCAAAGAAAAACATTAAGAAAATTAAAGAAAATTTATTGACGGAAATGTGAAAAATGCACCTTAATGCCATAAAACATCCTGAGGAAAATTATGAAAAATTCTAAAAGGCATGAAATAATTATTAAAAATTTAGAAAGCATGTTATCCTTAATTTGGACAATTTAATAAATCATTCCCTATGAAAATAAAAAGAAGGAAAATTAAAAAGTATTCCGAGACTAAAATCGACTCTATGATTTTTGATAAATTGCATAGAGCCTAAATTATTAATGTCAATAAAATTTTTGTGAGAAAATGATTAATTTTAATTAAGAAAATTGTTAAAAATCAGTAAGGGATTAATTAAGTAACTTTTGGGAATTTTATAAGATTATAGGAATTTAGGAAACATGAAAAATGAAATGAATATAAATAATTATTATTAAGGGCTGAAATTTTTGGCCAATTAAATAAATAATAATGGTTAAGATGTGGTCCTAAAAAGTAAAGATCAATGGCTTAGGATTTTTCAAGAATTTATGAAAGCCTAAATCCAAGTAATTAGTTAGGAACCAATAGAAAATTTTGGGGAAATAATACAAGATAATAGAATATTATGGGAAATGAGAATATATATATATATATATATATATATATATATATATATATATATATATTTATCTCTGTGTGTGTGTGTGTGTGGGGGGGCCGAAATTAAGGGGGGGAGATAAGGATGAAGTTGATCTTTGTAATATAAAATAATATAAATTAAGACATGTGTTAATTAGATAATAATATTATAAAGGTGAACATGATAAATGACCACGGATAGAAATAAAATCCTATCTAGAAAACCAGGAATTAGGTTTCTGGAGTCAGAGTATATTATGAACAAGTAAATTTTTATCTCAGAGTAGGCTATCTCTGAAGTCATTTCGATAACCGGTCACGAATACCGAGGATTCTCGACAGATAACGGAATGTCCTTATTGGGAGTATAAGGTTAGGACAACCCAGTATTTTTGAAGAGAAAGAAAAGTCCTTCAGGGTGTTGTTCCCAGAATTTTAAGATTTTATAAAAAATTGCGCGATCAGAACACCGAACCAGGGATTTAATCTGATAAAGCAAGATGACACAAGCAGGATGAGATCATCAATTTTGTCTTCTTGTGGGGGGGAGTTCGGCCAATAGGTGTAGGGCCAAGATCAATCCACTTCACAAAAATGCGATCCAACGGTCCGAATTTAACAAGACAAAGTTCACCAAAATTACGAAAATGCCATTGAGATTTTCCATAAATAGCCAACCTTCTCATTTGCAAATCTCACACCAAATCCACTTGAGGATTTTGAAAATTTGGAGAGAAAGGAAGAAGGAGGAGTCCGGAGAAATTCGTAGCGAAGCTCTGAGTAAGTTCTTCAATCCTTAGTCTTTAGTTCGGTAGTTCTTTCAGTGGTTATAGTAGGATCCCTAGAATAGTCTTTAATTTTTCAAGTTAGTTTAGATATCATGTTTTAGGAATAAATATAATATTTATCTTAGAAATATGATAGAGGAAAGGATATAACAAAAATTTTGAGAGTTTAAAGTCAAAATAGCGAAGTTCTGGCAAAATTCCGCCAAAAAGTCAAACCAGGGGCAAAATGGTAATTTGTACCTAAAATGCCTGTTATGATCTTAAATATTCATAGCAATGATATTGTCCCTATAGGATACTTGAAATCACAAACCGCTGTTTCCGCTGTCACCGCTGTCGAGCCGCTGTCAAACGTGCCGTAATTTGACGAAAGTGCCAGAAACCGTCAACGGAGGTACGGACATGTTATGTAACCTTAACACTTATGCTGCTCATATACATATATGTGGTAGACATGTTTATACACTGAGACTCTGTCTAGAGTTGTCAATCATACATACAACTTGTTACGGGTTATAGTCTTGATAACGCCGTTGGGTTTTCCTAGCGCTGAGGACACGATGGGAGGTCGTGGCACTGGATATGTGCAAACATGTTGTGGGACCTTACATATTGCTTTGTGCTTATGTTCTGTCCATTGTTGATCATGCATCTGCTGTGTGCTTTTGTATTGATATGCTGTTATGTGATTATAAATATCTGTTGCCTATATATGATCTATTTGAGCATAAGGTTAACCGTTACCTGAGATCCAAATGGAAATTGGATCTCAGCTGTAGCTTCAGGTTCAGGAGGTCCCAGGGTGGAAGAGAGGGGCAGACAGCCTACGTAGGAGGGATGAAGGAGTTTTATATATTGGTTTTTGTAACTATCTTGACCCTACTTTTTGGAAACACTAGATGTCTGTATAAGAATGATTACACTATGGTTATATACTTTTAAAATTCAGTTACTCGTTTACCAAAATGCTCGACTCTGATCACGGTTTGTTTTTTTTAAAAAAAAAAATTCGCTATTTCAAGTAGGATGTTATAGAAGGGTTCATCGGTGGGTTGTCACAAGTCACCATAGAGTTGGTGAGACTCCCATTAGATTGAACACTGACCTGGCCAAATTGTCTGATTAAGTGATGTTAGGTTCCAAGCCATAGGTCTAATTTAGGATTTGCTTTATCAGAAAAATGTATTTAATCTCCGTAAATTGTATTACATGAATATTCGTTCGGGATATTTAATATATCAGCTTATGTCGGGGCATCATCATATGTCTGGGCATTCTATATCAGATACTCATTGTCCAAATCTTAGCGCACGCTATCCATTTCCGCAGTACTCTAAGCTGTAGCATCTCAAACTCTGTTGATTTTCTTAAAACTAAGTGTCGACCGACACGATTTTCGAACATGGAATTTGGGATGTTCCATGTAGCTCAACTGTAGGGTCTTAGCTGTATTGAGGGCAATCCATTCCCAAACCTAAAGATTGGTTGGCCAACTCTTGTACATCATAGTTATAAGGCTCGATCTCACATATGCAGTAAATGTTTTTAATCAATTTATAGTTTTTCATTGGGTCCCCTACATGTATGTAGTGTTGGGTTTTTAGGTCTAAATCCCATGAATTATGAATAAAAAGTGGATTGGAGAAGAGGAAAAAGGGAAGGTGAAAGAAGTGTTAGAAGAAGTCTCACGTTGGACAAAACATGAAAAGTGAAAGTTCACTCCACTAAATTCATCCCTTAGCTTAGGCCACCCTAATTTTGTGGAGGAGAGAGGATGTCGATGGGCCTTGGTTAACAACACACGCTCGTGTCACTATCGTCCAACTCAACTTGGCCACGTGCGCACATGATATTAAAAATAATTTTTTTACTAAATTATTATTTAGTTTTGTAGAAACAGTCCTTGAATTTTTTTACTAATTCCTTTTTAACCCCTCTGTTTTTTTTTGGAACCAGCGCCAATATTGGATCACTATTTCCGAAATAGAAATGTTGCAACCATCATTTTCGAAACAAAAATGATGCGACCAGTATTGATTAACCAACATCATTTCATTTCATCGCGTTCGATTGCCTGTTATGTCCATTCATCGGCTAACGTTCATATCCATCTAACTGACTTCTTGACACCTATAAATAGATGTATGGATGACATAAAATTTACTCAATTTTGAGCACTCCACTACTAAACATACAGCAGTGGGCATTATATCATATTTCATATACTGTGCGATTACTTCGTATTTAGTTGTGTTTGTGGGGGTTCTTGATTAATAGTATCATCTTTCTGGAGACGCAATTCATTCTACCATAGGAGATAATTGTTTGAGATCCTTGGGCATCTGTATAGAGGGAACAAATTGTCTTAAGAAGATAACATCCGTTGGGCTTGGATTTCATCAATTTCATTGTTATTATTTTTTGCAGTCTTGTGAGTTTTTTCTACTTTTCTATATTGTAGAGAATTGTTGCACGTTTACAAATTATGTCATCTTAGTTGTACAGATTCTAATCCTTGTGAAAATTTCTACTTCTAAGGAATTTTTAACAACATGCAACATAATGTGTCCTTCACTACTTTAAGTTTACAATGGGATAATGTATCTTCATACCAAGTATAGGCTCTCTTGACTTGAAAGTATATTGTGATACAGATTGGGGAAGCTGCCATGAGATTTGATGTTCTTGCACTACTTATTTTATCAGTTAGGTGGGTCTCCGATCTCATGGTGTAGTGAAAAGCAACATGTGGTTTCCCTTTCTTCATGAGAAGCTAAATATCAAGCAATGACAAGTATGGTTAAAAAAGTCATAGGTTGCGGTGTCTTTTTCATGACCTTGGGATGACTCAATTGTATTTTCTGATATTAATTATAATGTAATGAGATCTATTAATTAATATTAATATTAATTAATTATTTTGTTATATGTTGAGATCTACTAACATATACTAATTATCTTCTATATAATTAATATACTAATATATACTAAATAACTTCTGATATAATGTTTAGTACTGTTTGTTGAAATTATGAATTATTATTAAGGGTGTATATATATTAGATTTGTCATCCTATTGAAATAGTTTAAGCCAATTTGATACGATTAAGCCTTTATATATATTTAATTCATCTTTCAATATTTGATGTGGGACTTAATCATTTATTCTAATAATATTTATTTATTTTTCTTTTCATAACGTATAAATACCCCATATTTTTACACTTGTGTATATTTGGGCTATCTCAAATAACATCCAAAATTTTGGACTTTGGGAATCCATAATTAATTATGGAAAATTTGGCCTTAAAGAATTTTAAAGACTAAGAATTTGGAATTTAAGGCATATTTTTCATAAATTAAAGGCAATTTAGTTGAAAATAATTATTGGATATTAAGGCCAATTATTCCTTAATTTATTTCGGGGAAAGAATAAATTCATGGAATGTTTGTAAATGATAATTTGAAGCCTAAAATTATAGAATTGGTATTTCAAGGCCTAGGAAATTAAGAATTTAATTTCTTTGAAGATATTGCAATTAAATCTAATTGCAAATAAATTATTGTTTTAATATAATAAATGAGAATTCCATGGGCTTCTAATTAAGCCCAACAAGTTAGCAACAGTGAGTACATAAGCCATTATGCATAAGACCATTTTAAAGCCCAAAACCTATCCAGCCCTTTAGATAGATTTGGCCCACGTGAAGAATCATCAAACACCAATAATGAATCATCTCTCCCTCCATTCATCATTCTTTCGGTCCAATAACATTAGCAATAAAGCCATATTGCCAAAGCCCAAAACTTATACCCAGCAAACACCTAATCTTGGCCCACGTGAGAAACAAAGCCATGAAGATTATTCCAGCCATTATCCAATAGCAAACAAACCACGGATCCACTTTCCTTGCCCATCCAAAGGATGGGCAGGGAGAGCTTGGCTCCCTTAGACTGTCCAGATCTAAAATTTTTTTATTTAGTTATTTTTAAATGAAAAAATTATTTTTTTTTGAAGAAATATTAGTTAAGAGATTATCTTTATTTTAGATTTTCTACCTATTAAAATAATTTTTTTTTAAAAAAATAAAAAATAAAAAAATTAGATTTGGACCGTCTAGATCAGATCTGGATGGTCTAGAGGAGCCAAGCTCTCCCTGCCCATCTTTTGGATGGGCAGGGAAAGTGGATCCAACAAACTACTAAAACCGAAAGTCCAAACAGGCAATTAACTAGGAGTCTAGGAGCAAAATTAAAGATGAGTTTACAAAATAACCTCCAAAGTCCAAACAGGAAAACACAATAAAATCACGGCCAAGAATCCAACGGTGGTGCATCAATAAAAGGCTCTCTATCATCATCAAAATAATTTGGATGGCCTGTATCTTCAAATGGGTCTACATTATCCATGACATTGTCTTCAATTTGGTTTGCATTTTGTGAGGTATTGTTTGGTGCTTCATTCCCATGATCATCATCATCACCATCATCATCCAAATTTAATTGATCTATGATAACATCATTTATGATATGAGTTAATAATGAAATAATCAAGATCTATTTAAGAAGTGATCAAATAAAACAAAATATAATCATAAAAAAACCTACCATTATCATTTGGTGTTGGTTTAATGGGAACACTAGCAAGGTTATTCCGTAAAGCATGCACCTCTTGACGAGTTAATAATAGCGGTGAATCCTCAAATACCCAATTAGTATGATCCACAATTGTTTCCAAATTAATTGGATCAAAATTTTGCTCCCTTTGATGCCTAAGTTTATAACAAAATTAATTGAATAGTCAAATACTTACATATATTTGTATAAAAGAAAGTAAACAATAAAATGAACATACCTCTATTGCAACCTTATGTTATAATGAACATAGACAAGATCATTAAGCTTTTAATGCTCTAGCCTATTTCTCTTCTTTGAATGGATGTGTTCAGATGCACTCCAATTTCGCTCATAACTCGAGGCACTACAAGTTTAGCTTAAGATACAAATAGCCAACTTTTGCAAATTTGGTGCTCCACATCCATAAAGTTCCCACCATTAATCTAGAACATTCCATTTACATATGAAGACAACTATAATAAGAATAAAGGATAAAAAACAAAGACATTCAATAACCATTAATATTACCTGGCATCATGGTGGTTCTCTCACGTATAGCTGATGGTCTTCCAAAATCCATTTGAGCACCTTTATATAGTCTCATCTCACTTGTCAAATTAGATTGCAAATTATGATCTCCATGAGCATACCTCTCAATGACATCTAAAAGACTAGATGTTGTGAATTTGTGTGCTTTTCAAATTCTTCAGCATTGAAACAACAACCTGGATTTAACCAATAACCAGCAGCATGAAGATTTTTGCGAAGCTGTGAATCCCAATGGTTGTCCAATATGTTCAAGTAAGGCTCTACCTTCTTGTTCCTTTGGAACCTCCTCACCATCTCTTCTCTAGCTTTAAAGATAGCTTGATAAAGAAAACCCATAGCTGGCTTAGCTTCACTATCAACAAGTTGCAAGACACGAACAAGTGGCTCAGTAAGTTTAACAACTTCAACACATTTCTTCCAAAACTCAGAGTTTAAAACTTGTTCCACAAAATCTTTAGCCTTGATATCCTTGGCATAAGGTTGACTTGTCCATTCTCTAGATGTGACCATATTTCTCAATGCTTCTTTTTGACTTAATATACTCTGCAATGCAATGAAATTAGTGGCAAATCGAGTTGGGGCTAGTCAGAGTATTTCTCTTCCACCTGTATGCTTTCTCATAAAGTGCAATGCATGACAATGGTTATATATGTATTTAGTAATTTTTGGAGCATGAACCACCGCCTCACTAACCTCCTCTAATTTTCCAATGTCATGTAACATTAAATTGATACAATGAGCTGCACAAGGAGACCAAAATAGTTTAGGAAACTCTGCTTCTAATAACTTGCCAGCAGCAACATAGTTCACAGCATTATCAATCACAATTTGAATGACATTTTCAAGACCAACAAATAACACAACTTCTTTGAAAAGTTTATATAACATCTCTGCAGTTTTTGAAGCATGAGAAACATCTACAGACTTCACAAAAATAGTTCCTGGTGAAAGTCTAGGCTGAACCCAAGATGGGGGTGAATTAGGTGAAGATAAAAAATCTTGCAATCTTCGAAATTCTTTTCAAAATTTGTAGAAATCAGTTTGAATGATACTAGAGAGTTATAAAACAATAAATAATCATTCAAACATGTATGCTGGAAGTAAAGTGTTAAGGGAAGAGAATTGCAAACTCAGATTTATATTGGTTCGGTCCAACCTTGACCTACGTTCAATCCTCAAGCTCCACTTGAGATTTCCACTATCTCCTTGTTTAATTAGGCACAAAAGACAAACCTTTACACTCTCCTTGTTCAATCAGGTACAAGAGACAAGCCTTTCCACCCCACAAGTTTGTCCAGGCACTTGTATAGTCTTTACAATCTCTTACAGAAACTCTCCCTCACAACCCAAGGGATACATTCAATTTCTCACTCAAGATTACCTAATCTTGAGTATCTCTCAAAATATAGAATGTTTACAATAAATCTTCTCTCTAAGAAGTGATTATGATAAACACTGAAGTGCATTAAAATTGAATTCACTCACTAAATGATAATCAGAATAAGCATTAGAAAACAAAGTGAAGAGAGGATTCTAAATTTCGGTATTATGACTGTGTAAGCTCACTCCTCCACCTTCTTGCGTTTTGAATCTAATTCTATTTATAGATGAAGGTGTTCTGACCGTTGGAGATTACCATTGTGAATAGATCCGTTTGAGAATGAAGCAGTTGGAAATATAGCTGTTATTTTGCTTTTTAGACTTTGACAACTCAGCAACTTGATCATCTGAAATGTGTCCACAAATGATGTAAATGATGATAATAAATGTTATAGATCATTTGGGAAAACTTCTGGTTGATCTGGATCAGATTCAGCATTTTCGGAACTTTGATTTTTTTGAAGTCTCGGTGTATACTCGAGTATTGACTTGAATACTGCAATATTGAGCTTGTTTAATTACTTCAATTCATTTCTGTCTGTTCGATACTCAAGTTTTTCTTCCTATACTCAAGTATTGGGGATCCTCTGACGTTCATTGCTCTTTGTTTGAGCTATACTCGAGGTTTCACTCATAAACTAAAGTTTTCGACTTGTTCTGGCCCTTGGTCGCTTTTTGACTTGATATAGCTTCTAAATTAGCAAATCACTTATCATCATATAGCTCTCTGTGTCCTCTATCCAATGCAACAAGAATGAGATCTAAACTCGTTGTGAACTGTCCATTATAATCTGATGAAGGAGAGTTGTTCTAAACCAACGTTTTTCCATCGTCTTGAAACATCAGTCAACTTTTGAAGACTGTATCTCTCTAGTCTGATCTTCATTTGTGTTGAATCAAGTCTTGATGGAAAGCCTTATGTGTCTTCTCTCCAATGTCACCAATTTCAGCTCATTCCGATTTGTAGATTGTGAGTTATACTCAAAACACTGAAGCTTGGTCAGAAGTGTGGCGTGGATTTCTGATCCAACTTTAGAAATTCAAAGCTCTCTCATTTGATCTTCTTTGGACTTGAAACTTTATCAAGATGACGCATTGGATGTCTAGTTTCAGTCAAATTTGATTTCACCTTAATCCGATATATGATTCAGGAGATATCATCGAATTACCAGACCTCACCCAAAGCTGTTTGTGAAATAGAGGTGAACAGAGTTGCTGAAGGAGCTGGAAACTCGAGTATTGAAGAGGAAACTCGAGTTTTGTTGAGTCTAGACACGCGAAAGAAGTTGAAAACTCTCGATACTTGAATATTTAAGTTCCATACTCGAGTATTGACTCCTATACTCGAGTTTTGACCTTCATAGCTCAAATTTGACTTGGAAACTCGAGTTGACTCCCAAACCTCAGTTTTCAAAACCTCAGTTTTCTCCGTCTAGAAGCAAATTTTTCCAGCAAGCTTGGATACTTGAGTTTTGACATGAAAACTTGAGTATTGACTTCCAGAACCTGATTTTCATTGTCTTTAGCTCTGAATTGAACCTCTCCAACATCCAAATGATTGTGGACACTTCTATAATCAATCTTGGAACATGAATAATGGTATTTTGAGCAAGTTATTCCTTTTCCCAAGTTCCATATTGATCAATATTTCCTCTTCTTCATTTTCTTCATTTTCGTCCTTATGAAATCTTATCTCTTGATCAATCTCCATTATTCAGCTCTTTCTTTCTTTCAATTCTCTTCTTTTCTTCTTTTTCTTTTCTTCCTTTTCCTTATCCTCATCTATATCCTCGTTCTCCTTGATCTTCTTCTTTTTTATCATTCTTCTTCAATTTCTTCTCTTCAATTTATCCCCATGATAACTTCTTGCTTCTTTGAAGATTCTTCTTTTTGTAATTTCTGATTTCCTTCTTGATTATTCCTCATATTTGAACACTCTCTTCCATTCAATACTTCTTTATCGATCTTCTTCTTGACCATTCTTCATAAGTGATCTCCACATCTTTGATTCTACATTAAGCTCAAGAATTTAGTCAGTGAAGAAGATAAATATAGTATGCAAACTTTTTGCTTATATAAATGGCATTAATATAAGACATCATCAAAATTAATCATATCTAACACCTGGAGGGCAATAAACTAGAAAATTAATCATAGTCCACCTACAACGATCAGTCCAACCATCTGCCATGATAGTACAACTAGTTTCCTTCCAAATAACGCGATAACTAGCAACAAGTTTGTCAACATCTTCAACCCCCTTACTTAATAAAGGATCACGAAGCTTGTGAAAGTTTGGAGCTTTATATCCTGGACCCATGCTACAAATAGCATCAACCATTGGTTGAAAATATGCAGAATTAACTGTATTAAATGGTATACCAACACCAATCATCCATTTCGAGATGGCAAGGTCACATTTCTCCTTCGCCTCTTTGCTTTGCAAAACACTCTTCAATGTAGGTTGAGCTCCAGGAGTTGTTCTAGGAGCAAAATAAGAACCAATGGTACTCTTTCCCTTTTCCGATGTGGAATTTTTGCTTGAGGAGCTTCTTGACCTACACTACCTTCCTCAAGCAAATTACTATCATTATACTATTCTTGAATTTTTCTTTTCTTACTCGTATTGCCATCAATATTTTGTTTCATCTGAAAATAAATGTCTCCCGGCACCTTCTTACATGCCTCTACTTGCCCTTTTTTTCTCCAGCCAAGTGAGCCTTAAATCGATTGATACCTTCTCCCCTTACCTTCTTATTACAATAAACCTACTCCAAAGCTTTTTTCCCATTTTCCTCAACAATTTCTTTGCAATGTCCCCAACTTGCATCTGTTTTCCCTTTTCGATTTTTTTTCCAGATGTTGTTTCTTGTGGTAGAGGAGGCAAAGTTGATTTAGCTTCATTTGATGCCATCTTTGACACCGTAAAGAAAAGAGAGAGATAGAGAAATCAAACACCATAGATACAAACCAAAAGTTTCATTAAAAACACGTTTGTTCATATACCAAAATTTAGCTCTAAATTCTCCTTTCAAATATTTTATCAAACATTTGGTGTGCATTTCATATTGGGCAAACTCCAAGAATATTCAATCCTTCTTATCACTACCCCAAAATTCATTGTCCCAACTATTCAGTCCTTTTCACTTTTATTTGGTGGCCAAACTTGGGACAACAAGATCAAACACCAATTAGGAGAAAGACAACAATTTTCCAATGATCATTGACAGGAAAGAGCAAGAACCCAATGGAAAACCATATTCACACACCCAAACACTCGACAACATCAATAGGAACATAGGAACAAGCACTTAGAATAACCAAGCAAAGCCATTATAACCAAGCAAAAAACATCAACAAATAGAAGACAACCACTCATTAATTTATGCGAAAAATTATAGGAGTCCCAGTGTCTCACTTTAAATCAAGATAGATAATACATGAAAAATGATATAGAAAAGGGAAAGCGCAGGAAAGAGTTGGGAATCATTTATTGTGTAAACTGTTGTGGAGGTGTTTTAAACATCTCTAGGTTCCTACACTTAAGATTTAAGGGCAAATAGTTGAATTTCTGTCCTCTCTCTGTAATTTCGGTATGTTATGCTCTGCTCTTTGGTTTATTCATTAATTTTCTATAATCATCGGCCATTGTGTGAGCTCAAATCTGTGAGGAATTTAACTAAACCAAAACGGAAAGATAGATATTACAGAAATGCAGACCAAACATTTCACAGCAAACAATCAAAGTTCATCCAAAAGGCTTGAGTGTTTGACAAATTAAACGGCGTGGTGGTAGTGGTTGACGGACTAGCGACGACAATGGCTGACGGCGGTGTAAGTGGTGAGTGGAAGTTGTTGTTGGCGTTGGCGTGGCTAACGGCGATCGGAAGTGAGAATGAAATTGGGGAAAAAAACAAATTCCGTCGCAACTTTTGGATAAAGAAACGATGACAAGAAAAAATTTGCGACGAAAAAACTTTTCTATCGCAAAAAAAAATTCCATCATAAATTTTGCAATGGAAAAACAATTCCTTCACAAATTTTGCGACAGAAAAACTTTTCTATCGCAAAATTTTGTTTGAAAATCCCAACGCCATTTTTCTGTTAAGTCGATGCTGGAGTGAGAGCTAGAACCTTATTCCCATTAACAACTGGGCGATCTAGGTAGTCCCCGCTAGGGTTTCAACACTCTGATCACCAATTGGCGGCAATGGCGATGGCTGCTCTGGAAAGAGAAGGAAGGCGCTTGGCCTCTCTCTTCTCTCCCCAACTATTGACTACTCTACAATCCTCCCTCATATCTGAGTACCATCTCCCATCCTTTCGCTTACATCTGATGCCTATTCTCTCTTACTCGCTCTACTAGTATATTACTTTGACTATTTGTTTGATGACCAAGGAAGATTGAAAAATGGAAGGAGAGTCATTGCGTAGATGCGGCACTTGAAAAAAAGTCCTTTTTTTTCTATTTTCCTTATACTTTGGAAAGTTAAATTATCACCTCTCCTTAATGTTGGCAAGCTCTTTGATTTTGTGTTTTAAATTAGTTAAAACTTGGCTTAATTTGGCTAAGATATATCAAAGTTTGCAACATTCTGGCTGTTGATGGAAAATGCGGCAGGTCTTGAATAAGTCCCCGTTTCGCTTGTATTTCACGCTAATAAGTGCGTGTGTTGTCATTCACTTTTATGTTTAATTCTATTTGATTTCCTAGGATAGGATAAAAGGATCTTCTCTCTTGAAACTCCGAAGATAAGGTTTCATGTTTGTGAATTCAATGCGTAAAGTCATGTATTTGAAATGAAAGCAAACACTTTCATCTTTTTCCATGCTGTAGAAAAAATGGACTCTTTCTTCATTTTTGTTATTGCACTTATGTGTGCCATTTCTACCCTCTTTGTTTTCAAATCATCTGATTTTATTGAGTTGACAGAGAGCAAATCCCCTAAGGTGTGCGCTATATTTCAACTCAAGTAGGTAGGACCCATTTTATCTTCTATATGCTGTTTAACAACACTGTTGTGGAGTTTCTTCCTGCTTTCTTCTGTGAGATCTAAGGCCACCTGACAGATGATTTTTATTTTGTGCTTTTATGGAATATTGCAGTAAGAAATCGGATGAAGAGTGTGAAGAATATTCAGAAAATTACAAAGGCAATGAAGATGGTTGCAGCTTCAAAACTGTAGGCTATTCAAACTAGAGCTGAAAATTCTCTTGTCCTATGGTAGACACTCATTGCACTTCTGGGTGATACTCCCAGTATGTTGTCCAACATTGTTTTAAAATTCATATATGGCGATCTATGCTTGCTTGTTATTTGTTTTTATGCCCCTTTTTCCTTTTCTCGATCTTATTCAATATTTTACTCACTCGTGTGGTGCCATCAATGTAGCCCTGTGTGGTTTATGAAACATTGATATGTTTAAAACAGTCATTATATACTTGTCAATTGTTAGTGTCTTATGTTAGTTCTCTATGTGTTTTGATGATAACAGACCATTGTAAACTAAAAGTCTTTTAACAGAAAGTAAAATAAGTGTTTTGAACTTAGGCAAACTCGAGCCTAACTTAATAACTCGAGCCTGCTTGTGACAAAGAGCAAAGTTCATGTTTATAACTAAGGCAGACTCGAGCTTGTTACGGTAAACTCGAGCCTACGTCTTACAGAGAGCAAATTAAGTTATTGGCTCTCAGTTAGACTTGAGCCTACCTAAATAAACACGAGCTTATGCCTTATAGAGAGCATGTTGCATTTTCACTTAAGCATGTCATTTTTAACTCAAGCCTAAGCCTTACAGAGAACTCCTCAAACAGAATTCCATACGAGTAAACTCGATCCTATGGAATTAGACTCGAGCCTGACCTTCCAGAGAGCAATCAAATAATTACTTAAAAATAGGCTCAAGCATGATGTCTTTGACTCAAGCCTATTTCAGATATAAAGAAGTCTCCAAAAGCGTATAGCTAAAACAAACTTGAGCCAAACTCTTACAGACTCGAATTTGGATCAGATAGAGAGCTATCAAAGTTTTATGGCCCGAGCAGACTCGAGCCTAAAGAACTTCACTCAAGCCTACGCCTTTTCACTCAAGCCTCATTTCTCTACAAACAGCTCTAGACTCGAGCCTGTCACTAATAGACTCGAGTCTGTGGAATATTCCAAAATACCTTGAAACACTCATCACGATAAACACTGAGTTCCAAAGGGCAAACTCAAGCCTACTTAGTTTATGCTTGAGTGCACATGAACAAACTCGAGCCTGCTGAAGTTAAACTCAAGCCTAACGAGACCTCTGTTTTATTCTTCGCGTTTTCATTTTACTGATTCACTCTCATGATGTGTTTTAGGCCTATATAAGATTACGAATCATCATATATATGCTTGATAAGTTTGTTCATGAGTTACAGATTACATTAACAAGTTTTGAGCTTTAGATCAGATCTGGGTTAAGAGCATTTAATGTAGGACCAAAAACCAGGCTAAGACTTCTCCTCTATCCCAATGGTTCAACACAAACCGTTATGGATCAAACAAATCACTCTCCAACGGTCAAAACTGGATTATGGAATGACAAGAATACTGGAAGAACATCTGCAACGGCTATATCCAAGGTTCCAGCCAAGAATTGAAGGAATGACGAAAAATATGCAAGAGCCATTTTCCAGATTTATAGTTGAACGTTAGAGAAGAAAATGCAACAGCTAGTTTCACCAGTTAACCTATAAATATCCATGAAGACAAAGAGCAAGACACACAACAGAATTACATTTGATTGCTTCTTTGATCTTTAAGCTCTGTTTATGCGAAATACTTTTGAACTTCAGTGGTTATGATTATTTGCTCTTTAAGAGAGTGTGATTTTGAAAATCATTTCTGATTACTTGTTGTGTGAGAACTCAAGGTTGTGGAACCTGTGAGTTGGATAGTTTAATTACAAAGTGTAAGGGGGAGCAAGTCCTAGGTAATTAGGATTGCATGTGATTTACATTGTTGTAATTAAAGCTCACTGAGATATTAGAAATACCCAGAAGATATCTGGGGATTGGACATAGGTCAAAGTTGAGACCGAACTAGTATAAATCCTTTGTGTCCAGCTTTTCTTCCTTCTCCCTTTTTATTTCAAGTTTGTGAAACTTAGATATCTTTGAAAAGAAATTTTTAAAATCCCCAATTCACCCCCCTCTTGGTGATTTCTTCCATATTCATCTTGCTTATTACAAAATGTGGCAGAAGTGTGTACATGTCAACGCTTCATCTGAATTTTATGAATTAACTATTACATTTGTTTATGTAAGAATTTTTTTGTGCCCTATGTCTCATCATTCACCATTCCTCCTCTGTTTCTATGCTGAGGTGTTGATGTGAAGAAGAATGTTATTTGTGATGGACAGACAGATTGAGCTTCACCATAATAGGCCCAATACTAAAGAATCCAATGATAAGTGTAGAGTTATCTGGTAAGATACTATCCCTATAATCTCGTTAACCGCCATATACCACAAAGATAGTGGGGCAGTTATGAGTGGGACCACGTGGATGCGCCATAGGCGGATTAAACAGCGGATCAGTATCTCAGGTACACTATATATATATAAGCTAGTGCACGCTCACAAGGTACATATATGCAAAAACTCCATCTTTTACTGTTCGGTACACGCAGAGCACACACCCCACCCTCTCTGGCTACACGGCTAGTTGTGTGTCGAACTACGTGGACTTTGATCTCTCACAAGGGTACGTAGGCCTTGGGGTCCAATCCTGGGACAAGTCTGACTTTTATTGTTCTATAACGGAACATTGGCACCATCTGTGAGGACGTTAAATTATGATTCCCAAAGTAAATAGAGCTGCTAAGAATGGCAAATACCAGAAGTCGGAGTCAGGTATCTCGCTAGGACCAATGAAGGCAATCCCTGCCATTAAATCCTGAGCCCAGGTAACGTGAGGACTCAATAGCTCTAAAATATAATCAGGTTCTAGTTGAGACAGAGGATGAACTAGCCGACACTGGGACTTCTCCAGCTCCTAGTAACCAAGTTCCACAATAGATACAACCGCTGCCCATACCTCAACACAGTCCGGTGGAGTTCCAAATTGAAGATCCCGACGTTCGTCGCTTGCAAAACGTGATGGATACATTGTTTAAGCAAATAGAGGATATGGAAAAGCGCAACACGCTGCAGAGAAAAGTCGACGTTAAGTGTATCTAGGAGGACATGGAGCGCCGAGATGCTCTATGGCGATTGGAGGAAGGACGTAGGTTACAACAGATTCTAGATGACCGACTTGGACGAGAGGATCGGGATGATAGGAGTGTAAGCCGAGGCAACATCGATCCAAACTAAATGGAGGATCAAACATGGCAGAAAAATGGGATTGGAACTAGACCAAGTAGGTTAAATATATATGATCAAACGCAAGAGAGAACAAGAGAATGTGCTCTCGAAGGCGGAGAGGAGAAACAAAATGAACCCAACGGAAGTAGAACCCGTGAAGAAGAAATCCGGAGGATGGTTTGGTTGGAAGAACGGGTTAGGCAGCTAGAGAGCCAGGGGTAAAACAATGGCCGAGACACTAGCAACCCTAGTGTCACCACGGCAGCATAGACCATGCTAGAACAAGTGTTTTAGAACAACAGATAAACAACCCAGACACCTAAACGATGGGACCAACCTCGACAACGCAGGGCACAGAAAGGCAGGAAGCGACCCCAACAATCCTAGTTAACACTGGAGAAAACACACATTGTTGGGGCTCAAGGGCCCTTTGCTAACGAGATACGAACTGCTAAATACCTTAAGGGTTTTGACTCAAGGGATTTGCCGAAGTATGATGGAATTCAGGACCCGCAAGTCCACCTCAACAATTTCAACATGGAGGTAATGGTCAAAGGCTTCGAAGGACCTATAGTACCTCGGCTTTTTGCAAGAACACTACAAGGAGTGGTACAGTTGTGGTTTCATTCTTTACCACAAAAATCCATCTGAGACATGGAAGGTTTTAGTCAAAAGTTCGTGATGAACTTCTCCACGAGCAGAAAACAGCTAAAAACCCAATTTCAACTCAGAAATATAAAACAGGGTCCTAATGAGACATTACAGTGATACCTAGAGCGCTTAAAGGATACTGCCTTACAAGTTCTGGACTTGAAAGAAGACGTACACCTGCATTTGGCGATTTCCGGTTTAGATGATGAATCTTGTCTTAAGAGGTTAACAATGAAAGATCATGTGGCAACTTTAGCCGAGTTTAGAGATCGTTCGAATAAGTATTTGGAACTCGAACAATTGGAGATGGCTAGCCGAGGTAACAGAGGACGAGTTAAGAGTCCACCTCCAAGAGGCAAAGAGCAACCAAGAAGTTCTAAGTCAGATAATCGAGGACGGATGTCAGACAATAGACCTCAGGGATCTAAAGCAGAAGGAAGATATGAAAAGTACACACCATTGAAAGTTTCTCAAGAGCAAATATGGAAAGAAGTCGCTCTGATTGAGATGAAAAAAGCAAAACGACCCCGGCCCATGAGGTATAAAGCGGCCTTAGACAAGTCACGATATTGTGAATTCCATGACCAACATGGACACACGACTGACCAATGCTGGGACTTGCGGGATGCTATAGAGAAATTTGTTCGGGAAGGCAAGTTACAAAAATACTTGATTCAAACACATGGGCGTCAAAATAGTAAGCACCCTATTGAAGGGCGGATTAGAAGTCTTGAGAGGAAGAAAAAGAAGCAAGAAGATAGTGACGACGAGTTTCTCGAGGCAAGGTATGATTGCAATGTCATCAGTGGAGGCCCCAGAGGCGGGGGTGATTCACAAAACCAGTGACGTAAGTACTTGAAAGAAGTTTTGGTGATCCGAGATCACCCATATTTCAAAAGGGGAACGAAAGAGCAAGAGTTTTCGGTACTTAGTTTCACCAAAGCCGACATAGAAGACGTTGTGCCCGAACATTATGACGGCCTGGTGATAACTGGCACTATTCTAGATTGCAGGGATCAAAAAAATCATGCTTGATAATGGAAGTTCAGTGGACATACTCTTATGGGAAGCATTTCAAAAGATGAGGCTAGATCCAGATGACTTAAAACCATGCAAAATGACCTTGACCAGTTTCAATGGCCAGGATACCCGAACCAAGGGTTGCATAGACTTAAAGCTGACTTTGGGAACAAAGGAAGCCTTTAAGTCAGAAACGATCAAATTTGTAGTGGCCGACTTCCCTTCTTCTTACAACATTGTTCTTGGAAGGCCAATCATCCATAATTGGGACATGCTAGTGTCCACAAAGCATCAGAAGGCGAAGATGATTGGTAAGAAGAATAAGGTAGTGGTTATCCGAGGCGACAAAAATGAATCACGACAGTGTTATTACGATTCGGTAATGTAATACCCGGATAACCATTATCTGGAAAATTATATTATAACAATAAAATATCCGGTAATGAAGATTTTGTCTCAACATGTTATAGGATTAGTTTTGGGATAAATTAAGAAAAATTAAAGGAAATTTATTGTCGGAAATGTGAAAAATACCATTTAAGGCCATAAAACACTCCGAGGGAATTATGGAAAATTCAAAGAAACATGAAATAATTATGAAAAATTTAGAAAAACACATTATTCATAATTTAGACAATTTAATAAAATATTTCCTATGAAAATAAAAAGAAGGAAAACTAAAAAGTATTCTAGAATGGAAATTGATTCCATAATTTTCAATATTTTACTTAAAGGGTGAATTAACAATGTTAACAAAATTTTTGTGAGGAAATAATTAATTTTAATTAAGAAAATTATTAGGAATTGTTAAAGGAGTCATTAAGTAATTTTTTGGAAATTTTACAAGGTCTAAATCCATGTGATTGATTAGGAACCAATAGGAAATTTTGGGAGAAATAAATATAAGATAAGTAGGATATTAAGATTAATGGAAAAATTATAATTTTATATATGTGTGTGTGTGTGTGTGTGTGGCCGAAAATTAGGCCAAAAAGAAAAAAAATAAATAGAAAATGGGAGGATAAATATGAAAGAAGATCTTAAATAAAATAATAATATAATTAAAACATATGTTAATTAGATAATAATATAATAATCAGAGGAAAAATGAACAGGATAAATGATCACAGATAGAAAGTAATTCCGTTGTGAGATTCTGGGAATGAGTTAGGAAAAACCAGAATATATTATTGGTCAGTGGATTCTTATCCAGAAGTTAGTACCGACCGAAGTTATTTCTGAAACCGGTCGCGAATACCGAGGATTTTCGGCAGATAACGGAATGTCCTTACTGGGAGTATAAGGGAAGGAGAACCCAGTATTCTTAAAGAGGAAGAAAAGACCTTCAGCGTATTGTTCTCGGAATTTTAAGGTGTTACGGAATTTCGTGAACGGGACACCGAATCAGGGATTTATCGGATAAAGTAAGAGGATAATGCAGCAAGGGTGACATCACTTTTGGAAGGGGGAGAACAGCCAAGACACATGGAAGGCCAAGATTAAACCACCTAGCAAAAGTGCGATCCTACGGTCAGAATTCAACCAGACAAAGTTCAGCAAAATTATGAAAATGCCACTCCCTTTTTCTATAAATAGCTCTCATTTCTCTCCACACCATTCTCTCTTGTGATTTTCGAAAATCTAGAGGAGAAGGAAGAAGGAGGAGTCCAGAGAAAAATCCCAGCGAAGCTCTGAGTAAGTCTTCGGTCCCTAGTCTTTAGTTCGGTAATTCTTTCGGTAGTTATAATAGGAATGCTAGAATAGTCTTTAATCTTCATATTTTAAGAATAAATATGATATTCATTTTAGAAATATGATAGAGGAAAGGCTATAGCAAAAATTTTGAGAAATTAAAGTCAAAACAGCAAAGCTCTGGCGAAATTCCGCCGAACAGTCAAACCAGGGGCAAAATGGTAATTTGTACCTAAAATGCCCGTTTTGGTTCTAAATACTCATATTAGTGATATTAACCTTATAGGATACTCGGAACACCGAACCGCTGTTTCCGCTGTCACCGCCGTTGAGCCGCTGTCAAACGTGCCGTAATTTGACGGAAGTGTCAAAAATCGTCAACGGAGGTACGGACGCGTATTGTAACCTTAACACTTATGTTGCTTATATACATATATGTGATAGACATGCTTAGATACTGAAACTCTACTTAGGGTTGTCAGTTATGCTTACAGCTTGATACGGATTATAGTCTTGATAATGCCATTGGGTTTGCCTAGCGCTGAGGGCACGATGGGCCGTCGTGGCACTGGATATGTGCAACCATTATGTGGGGCTTTACATACTGCTTTGTGCTTATGTTCTGCCAATATGTGATCATGCATCTGCTTTGTGCTTATGTAGTGATATACTGCTGTTATGTGAATATGTTCATGCTGTTATCAATATACTGTTATATTTGAGCATAAGGTTAACTGTTACCTGAGATCCAATTGGAAATTGGATCTCAGCTGTAGCTTCAGGGTCAGGAGTACAAAGGTGATGACAATAGAGGCAGGTGTCCGGTGTAGGAGGGTGGAAGAAGTTTATCAGTTTATCTTTGTATATTCTGTTTAACACTATCTTCTTTTGGGATGACTGTATAAGAAAAAAAAATTACACTATGGTTATGCATCTTTGGATTCAGATACTCAGTTTATGAAAATGCTCAAACTCTGATTACCGTGTTTGCTTGTTTTAAAAAAAAAATCCGCTATTTTAAGTGGGATGTTACAGGTAAAGGGGAATAAAGAGGATCCATCTTCTTCCCAAACTGGCCCTGAGAGTGACACCATTCATCTAGTCAAGTTGGATATGAGAGAGGAGGAGAAGATTCGAAGGGCGGAGCCCAGTAGAGAATTGGAAGATTTTGTTCTCGGCAACGAGCCAGGACAAACTACAAAAATTGGAAAAGAGTTAACCACGGAAGTTGGTGTAGCACTGAAAGAATGTTTGCAAAAGAACGCCGACATATTTGTATGGGGGCCAACTGACATATTGGGAATAGACCCAAAGTTTTGTTGCCACAAGCTTGCAATTCGACCAAGGTCTACCCCGGTCGCATAGAAGAAACGAAAGATGGGCCTGGATAGGATAGTCGCTCTTGAAGAACATATTAAAGATATCTTGAAGGCCGGTTTTATCAGGGAAGTCCAATATACTACATGGCTTTCAAATGTAGTCTTGGTGAAGAAGCCCAATGGGAAATGGAGGGTTTTCACGGATTACAAAGACTTAAATAAGGTATGCCCCAAGGATGCTTTTCCTATGCCTAATATCGATTAGTTAGTGGATAATGCTTCAGGCTTTAAACTCTTGTCCTTCATGGATGCATATTCGTGGTACAATCAAATCGCCATGCATCTCGAGGATCAGGAGAAGACAACATTCATCACATAAAGGGCCAATTATTGTTACAATGTTATGCCGTTTGGCTTAAAGAACGCCGAAGCAACGTACCAATAAATGATGAGGAAGGTCTTTGAAGACCAGTTAGGAAGGAATGTTGAAGTGTATATTGATGACATGATCGTTAAGTAGGAAGACCAAGCACAGCATATTCAAGAATTGAAACAGACTTTTAACAAGTTGCGCATGCATCGAATCTGACTTAACCCGGCAAAATGTGCCTTTGGAGTCCCGTCAGGAAAGTTTTTGGGTTTTATGTTAACCCATCGTGGAATCGAGGCCAATCCAGATAAATGTCAAGCGGTGTTAGATATGAAGGCTCCTATGTGTTGTAAAGAGGTCCAACCACTTATAGGAAGACTCGCAGCTTTAACACGATTTCTCCCAAAATCGGCGGAAAACTCACTCCCTTTTTTCAAATTGCTCAAAAAGGAGGCTATCCACGACTTGATTGCGGAATGTGAGGCAGCCTTTGAAAAGGTAAAGCAATGTCTTGCGGCCCTACCTTTGTTAAGCTGACCTATGCCAGGCGAGGTGCTGATCCTCTATTTGGTGGTGGTTGAGGAAGCGGTAAGCAGGGCTTTGGTACGAGAGCCGAAATAAGGACAAATGCCGGTATACTTTGTAAGTCGAGCTCTCCAGGGGCGGAGACGCGGTATCAAAGGCTAGAAAAGATGGCTTTCTCATTGCTGATCACGACTCGACAACTGTGCCAATACTTCCAGAGCCACCCTATTGTAGTCCGAACTAACCAACCAATCCGGCAAATACTGCACAAACCCGACTTAGCAGGAAGGATGACAAGCTGGGCCATAGAACTGTCTAAGTTCGACATTAGCTATAAAGCCAAACATGCAATAAAATCTCAGGCCTTAGCCGACTTTATAGTAGAAATCACTTCGGGAGAAAGTATCAAAGAAAAGCCCCAGTGGAAGTTGTTTGTAGATGGTTCTTCAAACTCGGCAGGAAGTGGGGCTGGCGTTATCCTAAAAAGCCCAGAAGGAGTATCCATCAAATATTCCTTAAGCCTCGATTTTAAAATGTCTAACAACCAAGCCGAGTATGAGGCCCTTATTGCCAGATTACTCCAAGCAAAAGAAAATGAAGCTAGGAACGTACAAGTATCTACAGACTCCCAGTTAGTGGCATCACACATAAATGGGTCTTACCAGGCTAAGGGGCCGTTACTGGTTAAATACCTCGGCAAGGTTAAAACCATTATGGTTGATTTTGACGAAGTAGAAGTAAGGCATATCCCCCGAGGGGACAACAAGCGAGCTGACATTTTATCCAAACTTGCCAGCACTCAAAGAGCTGGAAACCACCGAACCATAATACAACAAAGATTACAAGTTCCGGTATGTGTAATGGTCATCACAGGAAAGGATGATTGAAGGAAACCTATTGCCAACTACTTGGAATGAGGAATTCTCCAAAACGAATCTATGGAGGCCAAGAAATTGGTAAGGATGCGGCATCCTACGTGATGGTAAATGATCAGCTATACAGGAAACGGTTGCACATACGAATGGTGAAATGCCTCAATTCCGATGAGGCAGAATACGTGTTAGCTGAAATACACGAAGGCATTAATGAGCAAGACATGGGAGCTAAGGAACTGGCTCAGAAAGCAATAAGGGCAAGTTATTATTGGCCGACGTTATCAGTAGGTGCGAGGGATCATGTCCGGAGATGCGATAGCTGTCAGAAACATGCTAAGGTCATTCGAACTCCTCCAGCCGAGCTAAAGTATATATCAGCACCATAGCCGTTCTACAAATGAGGGCTTGATCTGTTAGGGCCATTCCAAAGAGCCCCAGGACAACTATGATGGTTGATAGTCGCAGTGGATTATTTTACTAAATGGATTGAAGCTGAACCACTGTCTTACATAACCTCGGCTCACGTGCAAAAGTTATGGTAAGAAATATCATCTCTCGCTTTGGGATCCCGGCGGAAGTTATCACTGAAAATGGAACTCAATTTGCGGATAAAGGTTTCCGCAAGATGATGGCTAACTTCCATATTACTCAGCATTTTGCCTCGGTTGAACATCCACAATCTAATGGCCAAGCTGAAGCAGCAAACAAAATAATTGTTGACGGCCTTAAAAAGAGAATGCAAGAAGCCGAGACAGACTGGGTCGAACAGTTATATGTCGTGTTATAGGGTTAGTGGACTAGCGTTCAAACCGCCACAGGAGAAACTCCCTACAAACTGACATATGGTTGTGAAGCAATGATACCCGTGGAAATTAGAGAACCCTCATGGAAGAGAGAAAAGGCTTTGCAGGAAAAAGAAGAGAATAATGAGGCCATTACGGTCGAGTTAGATCTCATAGACGAAGTGAGAGCTATCGCACATTCTAGAAACTTGGCAGCAAAACAACTCGATGCAGCCAAGTTTAATAAAAAGGTAAGACCTCGTTCTTTTGTAAAAGGCGACTTAGTGCTAAGGAGAGCCGACATATGTAACAAAAATGCACGAGAAGGAAAATTGGCGACAAATTGGGAAGAACCTTACCGGATTAGGGAAGCGCTAGAACACAGAGCTTACAGGATAGAAACCCTGAATAAAGAGGCAGTAAAGAGAACGTGGAATGCAAATAAGCTAAAAATTTATTACAGTTAAAGACTGCGAAGACAACATAATTACGGGTCTATGAACAACTTAAGTAGAGCTAACACATTTCAACCGACATAGTCGCCACTTCGATTTAGTTTCCTTTTTAAACTATGCATTTGCTATTTCGTTGCAAGCTCTGGTAGAGCCTTTAGTGACACAGTCGTCATTTTTAATAAAAGCTCGTTGAAAGCTAGTTATCTTGTCAAAGACATTATAGCCAATTGGTTATAAGCTCCAAAAGAACCATGTAAGACGGTCGCACCGTCGAGACTATATATGAATTCAAGAAAAAGAGTTCTGAAACCTATTTTCAAATGAATTCTGTAAGGCCGCATTAAATCATCAAGCTTGTTAAATGTTCTTAAATGAATATATACAGAGGAAAAATATTGACAAAAAACTATATGAATTTAAGAAAAGGAGTCAGAGAACCCATTTTCGACAATTCAATATGACGATTTTTAAATCGCCAAGCCTATCATAAATTCTTGTTGAATGAAAATGTAGGCAAAACCGATGAGCCAACAAGGCAAACAAGTCAAAACCAAGTTAAACCTATTATGCCGGCCTTGATCAAGTCGGCTTAATTAGGATTTGGTTAAACCAATCTTAAACCGTGAGGTTGTTAATGACTTGGTTGAGTACGCATCACTGAAATGTTGAACAAGTTAAACTCAACATAATTGTTCATTAAAGTGCAAATTGCGATTACAAAGGAAATGACAAAGGGATAAACCCTGACAAGAGAACAAAAGAAAAGTAAAAGACAAAGTTATAGGCCTGCCCCAGCATCCGGCAGAGTGGAAAAATAGGATTGAGTGTTGTCAGCCGATTGAACTTCAGTATCCCCTCCTACCCCGGACAGGCCCTCTCCAATTAACTCATCTAATGCGCTAGCTTGGACGAACTTCCCATCCTCAACGACCCCATCAAACCGAGTATCCTTAAGGTTAAGAGTGGTGTTGGGGTTGAGGAAGACCACTTGCACTATGGCATTATTAAACGACTCCTCCACGCCCTTCTCTAAATCGGTGATGAAGGTTGCGTCAATAGCCATCTGATCTTTTAGGTCTTTCAAGCCGGCACTCAAATGAGATATCTCGGCGGCATCATCCTCACGCTTCCGCCTTACATCCTCCAACTCCAGCTGAGCCGCCTTAATCTTCTCCTCAGCAGTTTTCTTTGTCTCCTCCACCTTGGCAATGGCCTTTTCCCGAGTGTCCTTAGCCGCCTTAACCGCGACCTTTACGGCCACCTTAATAGCCTCAGCCCTCTCCGATATGACAGATTTGAGCTTAGCATCCTTCTCAGCCCATTGAGAGCGAGACCGGCAGCTCGAACCGCATGTTGCTCAATATCCAGCAACTTTTGTTTTTCCTCAGGCAAAGGCGGCATAGGAGTAAACCAACTAAGCGGAGGGCGGATAGAATTGCGAATCTTTGAGTCGATCACATTCTCAAACAAAAAAGAAGGTCTGACGTATTTACTCAGGGATTGGGTTGACCTAGAAGGCGAAGTTGTAGCAACGCCAACGGATAGAGATAGTGGAGACAAGGGCGAAATAGTGGTCGGCTCAGTCTGAGCGACATTCGACTTCTTAGACGGTTGAGCTTGGCCGCCTTTTAAAGGCTCATGCACCTTCCGTTTTCCGCCTAATCTCTTCATAAAGGCAGGAACGACTGGTATAGAAGGTTTGGAAGACATGGTCGGGTCTGCACAAAATAAGAAGCAGTCAGAAACTTGCAAAGATAAGTATGAAATATGAAGAAAAGACATTAAACACGTCGGGCATACTTGTCTTTCTCCTTTTTTTCTTAAGAGGAACAGATAAATAAATTCCAGCGTCAAAGGGTCCCATGGATTGGCTGAGGTCCAATAACAACGTTTTGGCTTTCTCTTCATCCGGGGTAAGGGTGATTGCCTTAGGACTAAACGTTTTGGACCCTAAATCATGATGTTCGGTAGTTTAACAAAGCAAAAATTTCTCTTCTGGCCCCCCAAAATCATTTAAACGGAGAAACCAATGAGTTTGTGTGGGAATAGCCTCGACCTTAAAGAAAGTCATCTTAAATTTTAAATGAGTCTGTGTATGGGTTAAAATGCTTTCTACCCCGGATACTCCTAAGCACGGTCCAGTCAAATTCTAAGGGTTTTTCTTTGTTTTTGTAAATGTTTACAGGGGAAAATAAATGAAAAAAATAAAGGAATTGTACAAGTGATTCTTTGTTCCCTATAGAGGTTTTCAAAAGATAAAGTGTAACCCCAACTTTTGGGATGCAACTGTGCCTGGGCTACGCTCAAATGATTCAAAACATGGCTTATAAAGTCGGTAAGAGGCAAAGTGGCCCCTAAGAGGGTAACTATGTGACGATACATAAAGAAGAAATGGGGAGAATCCCCAACTCTCCATGAAGCCACGGACTCCCCAGCTAGCGGAAGCCGGACGGTGTATCCTTCACCAACCTTAAATGCCGGTTTATTAAGATCCTCCTCCAACATCTTATTTTTTATTGCCAGCACTTCTGTACTTATTATGTAGTGACCCGGGCTAGAAGATACGCAGTAAAATCTTCCTCAACTGACCACTCGCTAACAGTAGAAGAAGAAGCCATCTATACCTATATAAAGGAAAAGAAAAGACGAGTTAGATATAAATCTACCTCAGTGTAAAGGCATGAGATATGAACCGCTCTCCGAAGTAAAGATGGGAGCAGATCCATGAGTGCAACTTCTAAGCACAGTTTCACCTGCTCTCTCCCGACCAAGTGCAACAAGGGCAATAAACTTGTGCTGACAATTTTATCAAGGAGAGACTGGGGTTGGAACCACTTTTCCAGGGAAAAGAAGCCGAGATGCCGAGTTTGGCACGGCCCTAACCACAGTTGAGGACCTTATAGCCAAGATGGGGTCAGCTCTAATTGGAGTCGGAGTCCGCATGACCGAAATGGGCACGGCTCTAATGGGGGTCGAAGGCCGAGTGACCGAAGTCGGAATAACTCTAGCGGATATCGGAGGCTGAGACACAGGGGGTTGAGAGGCTCTTAGAGGAGAAGAAGGGAGAGAAGTCCTAAGCTTGCTTCTACGGTTGCCACTACCTGAAGGTTTAAGAGCATCAGCTTTCATAGATTCCTCAGAACGAGGAATACCATACAGCCAGTACGCCATTTTTTCTAGCATTTGCTTAACAAAATCCCTATCCTCCTCAGGAATAGGTCTACCATACATGTCTACAGGAATATCTGGGCTTTCGTCCATAAAAACCAAGAACAGTCCAAGATAACCAAGACAAAGTAACACCCAAAACCCAGAATCCCAAGAACAAGAACTTAAAACACTACCCAGGAATGCAACGATTCACCCAGAAAAAGAAAAAGTCCTATAGAATAATAGAAGGAGAAGCAGCAAGCAAATTCAAAAACAAGAACTGGTGAGGAAAGTATACTTGGAAAGGAAGAACTCGATAAGGATGAAGAACGAGACTTGGACTTGGAATGCTTGGAACGAGAGTGTTTTCTTTTGATAGTAGCAGGAATCTCAAGGCGTAAAAAAGAAAAACACCACGACATCTGAAGATATATAGAAGCAAACTTGGAAAGGCAGGTTTAAAAAACCCAACGGGTGTGAATGTGAAACGACAGGACTTGTGACATCAGAAAGGCACCGAGGTTTAGGTAAAGCCCTAAAAACAAAATGCAATCATGAATTTTTCGAAAAGTCGCGAGCATCTAATGAGCGCAAAAACCAATGATGGCTGGCAGAGATATATAGCATCAGTTTCGATATGCTGTTACGCATTCCTAAACCTAAGACTCGCGACCGCCTGTCCATATGCCAAGTTTGCGTCGTACCTCGGACTTGGTGGCAACCGTGATAACATATGGTTGTTCGCCATAACTCAGCATGAAGTAATAACACAAGACGGATGATACAAAAGCCAAGGCACAATGAAGACTCGGCAGGGTACAAACTCGGCGAAAGAAGTTAAATCGACCATGGCTAACAATGGGAAGGATCAGTCCCAGTTGAGAGTAGGGAAATACCGAAAATCCCAAATCTGAGATGTAAGATTAAAAATCCTTTGACACAAGGGACCACAAGCCGAAGAGTCCAAGATAGTGCAGCTTCGTGACCTAATGACAAAATCAAAAATGGCTCAAAGTCGCTTAACCTCAACATATCAGATCTTGAAATACCGAGCTTGAGGGCATCTGTTACGGACAGACAGATTGGGCTTCACCATAATAGGCCCAATACTAAAGAATCCAATGATAAGTGTAGAGTTATCTGGTAAGATACTATCCTTATAATCTCGCAAACCGCCATATACCTCGAAGATAGTGGGGTAGTTATGAGTGGGACCACGTGGATGAGCCATAAGCGAATTAAATAGCGGATCAATATCTCAGGTATACTATATATATAAGCTAGTGCACGCTCACAAGGTACGCATATGCAAAAACTCCATCTTTTACTGTTCGGTACACACAGAGCAAACACCCCACCCCTCTGGCTAAACGCTTAGTTGTGTGTCGAACTATGTAGACTTTGATCCCTCACAAGGGTACGTAGGCCTTGGGATCCAATCCTGGGACAAGTCCGACTTTTATTGTTCTATAATGGAACATTAGTATTACTGTTTCTTCTAACAAAGGTCTATGCGGTGGAATCAATTCTACCTTTATCAAGATAAGCAGGGCTTGCACAAACTGAACTTTGGTAATTTGTGCGACAAATTGCACTTTTTTACATCATTACTTATTATTATATATAAATCTTTGAATATAAAAATATCATATATTATTATGGTTAATGACTGGCTCATTCTATCACATTTTATGGTATTATAGCAAATAATAATATTTTTTGAAGCGATTTCATTATTATATTTGGACATCCATGTAACTAAAAGATCTTGTTAATCACATGTGCCCTTCATTTTTAATTGATATTATATCAATATCTTTAATATTGAATATTTATACGTATGTGCATGCATATTGCATCTTATAATAAGTATCTTTTACTTTTTTATTTTCTTTAAAAAAAAAGTTGCTGTATCTCTGTATCCTTATTGTGTCATATCTTGTAACTATGTTTCATAAAATGACTTTCCAATGGAGTTCTTTTGGCCAGTCCTCTCTAGTGGGTTGCTGCTTTTGGCTATCTGGATAGCCGTTATAGCAATATGTGTCATTGTGTTTATTCCTTTCTTTTTCCTCCCCTATTTTTTTGTTAATCTATGTTGCCTGAATTCTAGCTGTTGAGTTTGAACAGTGCAGGGTTATGGGATATGATCAATTTTGAAGTTTTTATTTTTGATATGGATACAACATCTTATATTCTTTAGTTATATTAGAATTAGAATTTTCGTAATTAAGTGTTCAAAATAAAAAATTAGAGTTATATATTCATGAAGTCCAATGTTCATATTGACAAAGTCTTTTAGTGTTGAGTACATAATTATTTAAAATGAGCTCTAGACCTTTTTGGACTAGAGTTCAAGTTAGGGTATGAGAAAGTAAGAAACATTCGAACAAATGTACCGGCACAGAGATAATTTATGGATTGATTTTTTTCTTATTTAGGTATCTGTAGAGTTGGAATTTTGGTAAGAAATAAATCTATTTTCCCGCCTTTATCTTTGCATTTATTGCTATGAAACTATGCTGTTTTAGTCACACCCTGGTTCCGCATGTTTTCTGTGTCCTAGGTCCTAAATGATTTTGCTTACTCTTTATTATACTTTTATTAACTGCCATAGGGCCTGACAAATAGACAAAGTATGTCGTTTTGGGAGAGAATTGAAGCTAAGGCTCAATTGGTACGTGACTCAAAGAAAGACATTGAGATCATCTTAACTGACTAGTGTTTGAATAATCCTTTAAATTATACCCAGGTTAGTGCTTGTCCATTTTTATAAGCCCCGTGTTTTGCATTAATTTTCTTGTTGGACTCTAGATGCTCTTTGAACTGACTAGTGTTTGAATAGTTACAGTAGAAGAGGGAATAGATATGCGAACGGTCATTTCATAGTTTGATTGGCAGTTACCTTGAAGGAGAAATTGAGATAATGATGGATAGAGTATAACATTATTGTGTAAACTAATCTCTGTACGTTGATATGCTTACATTTTGTTTTTTCATTCTTTGTGAGTTATTTTCTCTGGTGAGCTTCCAACATTATTTGTTCATAGTGAACATTGAAACTTCAATAGGACCCTGAGTATCACTATTCACTAAATGAATGTGAAGTATGGGCAAGTGACACAAATACCCTTACTCTACTACAAATTTGAAACACCACACCCCAACATTCAAGGGCCATAATTTGTAGTACTTAATTTTTTATTCTTTTCATTTGTTATCCACTTACCAAAAAAGTGGCATTGTTATTTTTTTTCAAAAAATAAATAAATAAAAATATGCTAAACTACATTATTCAAATTATTCATGGGCCTCAGAAGTTATTTGGGAAGAGTTCTTACTACTCGATCAATTATTGGGTTTATATTGCATTTCATTCTATTTCCTTTCTTCTTGGTTTTGGCGACCACCTATGGTTAACTCATGTATGTTGTATCGAAGGCAGTACTTTTTTTAAAAAAAAAATTCATGCACATGTACGTTTGTCATATATGTTAGTGTGTTATGTTAGAGTCAGTGTCCAATATGCTCAAACAGTAAGCATCATAGCTGGGCATGACACAACGACAAGTACAAGACATGCAATGAATACAAGAGATGATGAGGCAGATGTAGCTTGTACTCCAGTTCCTAACTTAGGGCAAGGGTACGTGGTCGGCTCCTAATGACGATTACCATCCTGGTGATGACGATGATGATCATGCTACTGTATTTTAGATTATTTTTTAGTATATATTGTTCGCAACATTATTACATATATTTTACTTTCTCAATGTAAAACTTTTTGTGATTGTTATTTTATATTTTTATGATATACTAGCTTTCTTTATATTGAAAGTTTTTATTGAATTTTATTTATTTTGTAATCATTTTTATATTTGTAATGCAATTTTATATATTTTTTAAAGAATTTTTTGATATTTTTAATAATTTTAAATTTAATTTTTTATATTTATAAATATTGTTCATGATTTTTTAAATTTTAAATTTAATTTTTTTATTTTTTAATCTGATTTTATAAATTTTTTAATTAAAATGTATTTTGCGACGGAATTATCTTCCGTCGCAAATGTCAGAAATTTGAGACGGAAAATAATTCCGTCGCAAATTTTGAATTTTTGCGACTGAAAAAAAAAATTCCAAAATTTGCAGAATTATGATTTTCCGTCACAATTACGATGCATTTTTTGCAATAGATGAATTCTGTTTCAAATTCTGTTGCAAAACTGTTTTACGACGAAAAATTGCATTTTGTGACGGAATTTTTCCGTCGCAAAAAACAAATTTTTTTGTGGTGATTGTCTTAAGGAGATAGTATCTATTGGGCTTGGATTTCATCAATTCATTGTTATTATGTTCGGCAATCGTCTGAGTTTTTTCTGCTTTTCTATATTATATAGAATTATTGTATGTTTACAGATTATACCATCTTAGTTGCACAGATTATGATCCTTGTGAAAATTTCTCCTTCTAAAGTATTTTCAACAACATGCAGCAAAATGTGTCCTTCGCTACTTTAAGTCTACAATGGGAAAATGTATCTTCATACCAAGTATAGGCTCTCTCAACTTGAAAGCATATTGTGATGCTGATTGGGGAAGCTGCCATGAGACTCGATGTTCTTACATTAGTTATTTTATCAGCTTAGGTGGGTCTCCCATCTCATGGTGTAGCAAAAAGAAATATCTGGTTTCCCTTTCTTCAGAATATCAAGCAATGTCTTGTATGGTTAAAGAAGTCATATGGTTGACGTGTCTTTCTCATGACCTTGGGACAACTCAATAGTATTTTCTAATATTAATTATAATGTAATGAGATCTATTAATTAATTAATTATTTTCTGATATGTTGAGATCTACGAACATATATATTAATTATCTTCTATATAATAGATATACTAATATATACTAAATACCTTCTGATATAATATTTAGTACCATTTGTTGAAATTATGAATTATTATTAAGGGTATATATATATTAGATTTGTCATCCTATTTCAATAGTTTAAACCAATTTAATACGATTAAGCCTTAACATTATATACATTTAATTCATCTTTCAATATTCGATGTGGGACTTAATCATTTATTCTAATAATATTTAGTATTTTTTTTTTCATAACATATAAATACCCCATATTTTTACACTTGTGTATATTTGGGCTAACTCACACATGTGTCAATAAACTCTATTACAAAATTTGGGTTTATCCAATGATTTAAGAATCAGACAGGGTATAGATCAATATGACTTGTTGGCATTTCTGACTCGTTGTCCACTATGACTTTTAAACATTAGGTCTATTAATTCAGAGAAGAACAAAATTTCCTTAAGATACTCGACTTTTTCTGCTATTAAAACTAAAAAAACTAATAAAAGAGACTCTCAAATGACTAAATATAAATATCGGTATGTACTTTAGTAATGCTACTGATTGTTCACGTGATCTGAAATAGAGTACACAGTAATATCTTCTATGTAAGACATAAAGTTAAAGTAGCATGATAGTAGTTAAGATCTAATTTTATCACTGTAATTTTACGTTTTTACGATTTTTTTTGTTAAAACGATTTTACTAATTTTCCAAACGCTTTTATATTTTTACAATTTATTACATTACGATTTTATGTTTTACGATTTTTTATCCATCTTTTGATTGTAGGTAAGATTATCAATTCTCAAGCTCTATATTTGCCTATATGCTAGACTTGGTGCATAATGTTAGGGATGGCTGTTCAATTTCCAAACTACAAGACTACATATCCAAATTGTTTCCATTGATATCGATAATTTAGAATCAATAGGTAATGAAAATACAACCAAAAATCCAGATTTCTCTGTTTATATTACATTTTTCATATTTTGTAGTAACTATAGCAAGCAATTAAGAAACCTGAATAATAAATTACGAAATTTTTGTGGCAAAAATTATTATTTCTTGGTGACATACGGTGGCAAAAGTTAGCATCACAAGGGTTGTGGGACTAATCCCACTTCTGTCCCTTGTTGTGTCAGAGCTTGAGCCGGAACGGTAAAAATACATTAAGTTTAAGCAGCATCTAGGGCAATTTGATAGTTACAGATGAATAAATAAATTCTACTAAAAAAATCTTATTCACTCGCAAAAAATTAACTAAGGATTTTATTCATTTTTAAAAAATTTAAAATGAAGGGAAAGTTGAGGAACTAAAGATTATAGTAACTAATCTAAAATAATGAATGCATATTTGATGTGTAGATAAAGTATGAATTGGAGCTTTAGAATGGCTATGGAGGTGAGTTTGATAACTTTTTAACTTTATTCCTATTTAATATATATACAATAATAAGAAAAATAACAATATACTGAATGATAATAAATAGAAGGCCAAATTATATATTTATGTGAAAAATTTTTTATGAGAGTTATAAATAGGATAAAGAAAATCTTGCATCTCCCTGATTTTTCATGGTATAAGTGCTCCCTCCAGTATTTTTTATAAGAGTCCAAAATTTAAATTGTCTTAATTATTTTATAAGAGTCCAACAAAGTTGTTTCAACATTTAATAATTTTTTTCCATTTGTACCCCTTATTAATTATGCATGTTGCATTAATTAAATGGTGATAATACTTATATTTATTCTATTTCTTTCTTTTGCTTGTCCCTAAAAAATAACGACATATTTGAAAAAAATGCCGTATTCAACTAATTTTAAACAATTTTCTAGTCAACATAATTTGGTTTTCAAACTCGCATTAATTAAATGGTGATAATACTTATATTTATTCTATTTCTTTCTTTTTCTTGTCCCTCAAAAATAACGACATATTTGAAAAAACATATCGTATTCAACTAATTTTAAACAATTTTCTAGTCAACATAATTTGGTTTTCAAACTCGCATTAATTAAATGGTGATAATACTTATATTTATTCTATTTCTTTCTTTTGCTTGTCCCTAAAAAATAATGACATATTTGAAAAAATATTGTATTCAACTAATTTTAAACAATTTTCTAGTCAACGTAATTTGGTTTTCAAACTCGCATTAATTAAATGTTGATAATACTTATATTTATTCTATTTCTTTCTTTTGCTTGTCCCTAAAAAATAACGACATATTTGAAAAAAAATATCGTATTCAACTAATTTTAAACAATTTTCTAGTCAACCTAATTTGGTTTTCAAACTCGCATTAATTAAATGGTAATAATACTTATATTTATTTTATTTCTTTCTTTTGCTTGTCCCTCAAAAATAACGAAATATGTGAAAAAAAATATTGTATTCAACTAATTTTAAACAATTTTCTAGTCAACGTAATTTGGTTTTCAAACTCGCATTAATTAAATGTTGATAATACTTATATTTATTCTATTTCCTTCTTTTGCTTGTCCCTAAAAAATAACGACATATTTAAAAAAAATATCATATTCAACTAATTTTAAACAATTTTCTAGTCAACATAATTTGGTTTTCAAACTCGCATTAATTAAATGGTAATAATACTTATATTTATTCTATTTCTTTCTTTTGCTTGTCCCTCAAAAATAACGAAATATGTGAAAAAAATATTGTATTCAACTAATTTTAAACAATTTTCTAGTCAACGTAATTTGGTTTTCAAACTCGCATTAATTAAATGTTGATAATACTTATATTTATTCTATTTCCTTCTTTTGCTTGTCCCTCAAAAATAACGACATATTTGAAAAAAATATCGTATTCAACTAATTTTAAACAATTTTCTAGTCAACTTAATTTGGTTTTCAAACTCGCATTAATTAAATGGTAATAATACTTATATTTATTCTATTTCTTTCTTTTGCTTGTCCCTCAAAAATAACGAAATATGTGAAAAAAAATATTGTATTCAACTAATTTTAAACAATTTTCTTGTCAACGTAATTTGGTTTTCAAACTCGCATTAATTAAATGGTGATAATATTTATATTTATTCTATTTCTTTCTTTTGCTTGTCCCTCAAAAATAACGACATATTTAGAAAAAATATGGCATTCAATTAATTTTAAACAATTTTCTAGTTAACGTAATTTGGTTTTCAAACTCTTATTAATAAGAACAGAGGAATAAATTAATCCGTCTTCGTTTTCCCTGCTTTCCGCAATCTGCAAATAAGTCAGGGTAAGTTGCCCCACTTCATACTCAATTTTCTTGCATTCACACTTGGATAATAGAATTGTCTGCGTCTGAATCAACACAAGAACCGAGACAAACATGAGGAAATTTGCAATATTGCTTTATAAATTTATGTATTATCTACCTATTTGCACTTCGCAGTAGCAAAAATTGTCATCATCCTAAATGTTGTGGCACTAATTCCACTTCTTCTGTCCTAAGTTTGAGATGGAACAGTTGAATTACGTTGAGTAATTTGTGCAACTTTTAAGGTAATTAATCTGGTAATTATAGATGAATAAATAAAATTTCATCAAAAACGTTTTTACTCACTCAAAAAAATCTTGGGTAACTTTTGTAATTTTGTACCGACAACTCTTGTCATGTGTTTTCATTTCTTGAATACGGATGACGATAAGGTTGCTGTCAAGTGGAATTCCCATTCCATGCTTTTCCTAGCTACTTTTTTCTTTAATTTGAAAGATGAAGCTATATATAAAATAAAATAAAAATTTAAAAAATATTATCATCTCTCTAATTAGAAGAAAAAGCAACTAACAAGTATATAAGGAAAAGCATGTCCAAGTAGGAATTGATTGGCAGAAATCTTAATGGTGAAATCAGTGGTCCTGCTTTAGACTTGACTTGAAAATAGTCATGTAAATATCGTAATTGATTTTCTTCCCATTTACTGCAATATGGATCATGTCTTTACTATGTTTTCCCCGCTGGGAACCAAGTGTTTAATGATATTCGGCTTGCAGTGTAAAACCCGGCCTTAAGGGGCCTCTGTTCATCAGAGTCTTCGCGCACAAGTATCGAAAAGATTTGGACGACTTATTAGCAGAATAAAACTTTCATAGAAATTACTTAGTTCGGAATTATAGGGATAAAATTTTCACGAGTGAAACTTATCCCTTAATAGAAATCTTATTACAATAATCCAAATATAACAAGCAAATGATAAACAAACTGATACAGTCCATTTCTTTTATTATTTCCCTGCGGCTGTAACCCTTACAGCTTCATCTTTCCTTTTGATCCTGATCCTTCACCTGTCTTTTTCATTCAATCTGGGGTTCAAATGAATGGACCCCAGAGGTAACAATTAATCTCATGCACATGTATGAAAGCATAAATAACAGTTTAGCACATGTTAAAGCATGAAAGAAATTACAAATAACTGTAACCGCAGTTAACGGCCAAGAACCGCAGCCCTTGTCTAGGACGCGCAGCCCCATGAAACCGCAGCCTCAAATCCATGGCCAGAAAAAACATACAACAGGTAAATCAACCAGCATACATGATCAGCTAATTAATGTATAAACACTTACACACATGATTATAAGATTAGAGTTACCCACTACCTTTTAAGAATCAATGTGTCCTTATGCTGATCCACTATCACCAACCGTCAAAATTGCTTGAAGTTCACTTCTTTTCCCTTCTGGCCCTAAATACATAATCATACCTTTAAAATTAGGGATAATGAATATTTATATTTTCCTTTTTAACCCTTATTCCATTAAGGTTAAATTAAGTAACTTAAACTTGTTACTTTCAGCCCTTATCCTTTACCGTCCTCAACAGTCCAATAACTTCAATCATTTTTAATTAATTACACAAAAATATTTTTAATGTTCCGTCAACTCTCACGTGTTCTTAAACAAGTCCCCTTTCATCTAAAAATATCCTCAAAGATTAAAACTTGTCAAATTATTCCCAGAATTTACTTTTTCACTGACTGTCCTGTTAACCTTCCAGAATTTATAGCTTAACTTTAAAAATCCATATCTCATTGCACAGAGCTTTAAAAATTACAAATTATATATCAAATTAAAGCTCTGCATGTCTTATTTAATTCTGGAAATTATCATAATTTTATGGGTTCATTTACCCAACTTAAAAATTCGCATAAGCCTTCTGCCCAGTTTTAGCTTCCAAAACTGAGGGTCATTTTGTATAAATCATAACTCTTTACTCAGAGCTTAGAAAATTACAAAATACCCACCAAAAGAAATATCTATGTGTCTACTACACATCTAGAAAATATCATAATTTTTAAAATTCTTTTACTATGTCCGAAATACAACGCCATATTATTACTCCAGAAGCAAACAGAAACGTTTCCTGTTTTGTAACTCAACTTCTAAAAATCATAACTGGAGTTGTACACCTTCGTTTTTGGTGATCCAAAGCTCATTTTAAACCTTGAGAAGAGTAGTATCTCCTATAAAAATTTCACAATTTTTAAGGTCCATTTCCTTAGTCAAACCACGAACAGAAGATGACTAACTCCAAATTTCCAAAATTGGCAGTTTCAACATCTTTATAAAGCTCATGATTTAATACTTCAAAGTACCTTTGAAAATTCATTTACCAACATATTCCCACACAATTTTCAGTGATGAACACGTTGGTAAACCCAGATTTACGAAATTCTACTTATGTCTTTAAGTTGCCCTCAGATTACAAATCTGAGTTTAAATCAAAAGCTTCAAAATCTTGAAAAAGAAGTGGATGTTCTTACCACTAGGCTTGATCCTTGAACTTGTGGTCAACATAACCACTATTTTCCTTAATCCATCCTCAGCCTAGATTCAAGAAGATTACATGCACATGAGTTTTTAACCACTCATAATGTCTTGTATGAATAAAACATCCAAAACACTAAGATAGAGTTCAAATTCCTTACCTTAAACTTCTTGATCTTCTTCTTCCTAACTCTAACCGTGGAATTGAAGGTGGAAATGAGTGATATTATTTTGGTGAGGTATGTGTGTTTCAGTGTAGGAAGATAGAATGGATGGAGGGAATTTGTGTGTGGGTGTGTGTGTGTGGTTTTTCCATGAAGTGAAATGTGTGTGTGTGTTTTGTGCGTTAAGGGAGAGGGAGGAGTGAATTGTTTTGTGTGTGTGTGTATTTCGTGCATGTGCTTGGTGTGTGTGTGTTTGGTGAGTATGTGTGTCCATTGTAACATCTCATTTTTCAAAAGCGGAATGTGGTACTTTCATTAGAGTAGAGCATCAGAGCAATTTAAAAGAGAGAGTATCTGATAAACTTCCTGTTGAGGTACCTAGTTGCTTATACAACAGTACAAAGGTCTGAATATTTACTGATATGGGAATACAAGTCCAAAAAGAAATTCTTCGGCTGGGACTCTAAGCATGCTGCTTACCCTTATCTTTGGTGCTTAGTCCTCCTGATCCTGAAGCTATATTAAGAGCTGAGGTCCATGCATCGAACCTCAGGTAACGGTTAACCTCATACTTATGTAAACAATATATGTATGACATCACAGCATTAATCAACACATAAGTATATAGCAGATGCAAGATTAATATATCCACCGTACACATCACATGTAAGGTTATCTATGCTAACAATACACATCGCATGTATAGTTATCTATACAATTCACATGTATAGTTATCCATGTTAACAATACACATCACATGTAAAGTTATCTATACAATTCACTTGTATAGTTGTCTATCACATATAAGCATACAATAAGTATTAGAGTTAGTGTTACAGTACGCGAACGTACCTTCGTTGACGAGCGTTTAGTACGTTGACGATAAAATTTACTTTTGACGGAAAACAGCGGAACGACAGCGAAATGACAGCGGGACAAGATTACTGATATCCTATAATGATAATATCACATTTATCAATATTTGATATCATAACAGGCATTTTAGGTACAAATTACCATTTTGCCCCTGATCCCCTAATCGGCGGAATTTCGCCAGAACTTCGTTACTTTGATTCTAATCTTCCAGAATTTTAACATATCTCTTACTCCAACATATTTTCCAAAAAAAATATCATATCTATCCTAAAACATGATATCTAAAATATACTGGGAGATTAAAGATCAAAACAACATTTATCCTAAAACTCTAAGAACTACTGAACTAAAGACTAAGGACTGAAGAACTTACTCAGAGCTTCGCTATGAACTCTTTACTCCTCCTCCAGAGCTCCTCTCTCTAACTTCTCTCTAGATTTTGTGTGAATTGGTGAGGAATGAAGAGAAAATGAAGGGCTATTTATAGAAAAATCCAAGTTACTATTCATGCTTTGTTAGATGAATTCTGGACCGTCGGATCGCACTTCTTGGAGGTGGCAAGATCTTGGCCTTACACCTCTCAAGGATGATGTCACCCCTGCTGCATCATCAAGCCTTATGTCATCTTGCTTTATCAGGTAAAATTCCTGATTCGGTATCCTGATCGCGAAATTTCGTAAAATCTTAAAATTCCGGGAACAACACTCTGAGGATCTTTTCTTCCTCTTTAAGAATACTGTACTTTCCTATCCTTATACTCTTATTAAGGATATTCCGTTATCTACCAAAAATCCTCGGTATTCGTGACCGGTTACAGAAATAACTTCGGCCGGTACCAACTTCTGGATAAAAATCCATTGACCAATAATATGTTCTGGTTTTGCTTAACCCATCCCCAGATTCTCGCAACGGAATTATTTTCTATCCGTTCTCATTTATCTTGTTCACCTTTCTTTATTATTATAATAATACTTAATTATCACATGTCTTAACTTATAATGTTATTTTAATGCAAATATCTAGATATTAATTTCTTAATTTTCATTTCATTTTTCTTTATTTTTCTTCTAATTTTCGTTTATATATATATATATATATATATATATATATATATATATATATATATTTATTTATTTTAAGTAATTTTCACCTTTTTCTCTTTATCTTATGTCTAAACAATTAGCCATTAATTATCTAATTAATCACTTACTAATTGTTGACAATTTTCTTAATTAGTAATAATTATTATCTCACAACTATTTTACTGAAATTGGTAATTTATGCACCATGCATAATATTAAAAATCATGGGGTCCAATATGGTCCCCCAATACTTTTAGATTTTTCTCCTGTAATTTTTCCAAGGTAATAATTTAATAAATTACCTAAATTAGAGACAACATACTTTCCAATTTTTAATAAATATTTAGTTGCCTCTTAGGATTTTATCATAATTTTCTCAGGGTATTTTATAACCCATAAATATTTTAGGGACCTATTTGCAAATTATCTAATGTTTTAGGGACCTTTTCGCGCATTATTCAATCTTAGGAGAAATTGTCCCAATAACAAGATGAATTTAATACAAGGTGTTTGAGACCTCATATTCACCTATTTTCAATAGGTATATTCTACAAATTTATGATATTTACCCTACGTCAAATTTTAGGGTATTACATCCATGAGGATATTACATGCAGCTTAGCGGTGATTTAAAAGTTATCTGATTTTTTTGATTTTTATAAAAATTAGGCAAGCAAAAAGTCTGATTATAAATGTAATCAGGAACATTGGGCCTATGTTTGAGCCGTGCAGTGGTTAGAATTAGGGTGTGCATGACAACCATTCTATTCCCCAGCACAGTTTCTGAGATGAAACAGTTTTTTCTGATTCTGTGTCTGGGAAGAGTTCTGAGAATTAGAATTACGTTTGTTAACACTTTTAATTTTTCTGATTATGTGTCTGGGAAGAGCATTGGTGGGGAGAAAAATGATTCTGATTTTGTGCCCTGGAACAGAAAAGCAGAAATTATCTGCTTCTTTTTTTTATTCCCCAGCACAGAAAACTAAACCGGTGTAGCCCGAAAACAGAAAAAAAAAAAAAAAAACTGGATTTACCAAACACAATTCTCATCCATTTTTATTCCCGGGAACAGAAATTGAAAAAAAAAAACCTCATTCTGGGAACGTTACCATGCACACCCTTAAAGAACCCAAACCCATTCTTGCCAGCTTACGAGTATTTTACATTTTTAAACATGGCGTAATTTCATTTCACCTTTCCCGATGGAAAGCTTGTTAACGACAAGATGCACATTTCTGCGTATAAATGAAAGCCATGTGCTTGTCTTTGACCAAAAAAAAAAAAAAAGCCATGTGCTTGTCCGTTGTAACAAATTAAATTATGTTATAAAACTGATAAAAATAATAAGAAGAAGAGCAGAGGTTCTAGAGAGATAAAGTAGAGAGAGAGATTCTCATTTCATTCAATACATGAACAGTTACAGAAAACCTCTATTTATAGAAGAAAAATGGGACTTTAGTGTAATTTTCACCTCTGGGTCATTTGGTGTAGTTTTCCCCAAAAACCTAAACTGTTCACTCACGGATTTCCTTCCCGTGAGTGATTGTATAATTGTGTGCGGGTCCCACCAAATAGTAAACTACTATGCGTGGTACTATGCAAATAGTAAATCACTATGCGTGGGTCCCATATCATCTTTTAATATTTGGAAACCGGGAGTCAATGGACATCCACATAATAAGTATATTCATAACACTCCCCCTTGGATGTCCATTTATGAATGTGCCTCGTTAAAAACTTTAACTAGGAAAAACCCAGTGGGATAAAAACCTAGCCAAAGAAAAGAGTACATCATCCATTGATACACTTTCTAGTGCTGCCTCATTAAAAACCTTTCTAGGAAAAACCCAGTGGGATAAAACCCAGATAAGGGAAAAAGAGTACAGCGTGTATCGTCTCCCCCTCTTGATTACATCAGTGTTGCTCCCCCTGATGACTATATTGCTTCAATGTCTTTCTGAGCATATTATACTTTCTGTCATCAAATATTCTGTTAGAAACACCCAATCTGATTGTTCATTATATACCTGCAAGATCTAAATCTGTCAAGTAAAGTCATAATAATCTTTTCATAAATATATATGTGCATATAGAAATTCAATAAATTTTTATTCAGATAATGATGCTATATGCACTATCATCTTGAGTCCTTTTGGGACATATGTGTTTTTGGCGCCTTATGTGCTTCTAGCACATACAAATATAGTATGACTCATGATCCTCATTATCATCATTACAGCATATGCTATCTTATAAACATAAATATCATCAATGTCAACTTTATTTTTCGGTCCCATCGGATTTCATTCATAATTTATTGAGATCTCATTATATTCACATATATTAGGTACTTTGGTCTCTTTTTAGACCACAATACACTCTTCTTGTAATATCTCTTCTGGAGATAACATCTCTTCAGGAGATGGCTCTTCTGGAGCTTTTCTTACTTATCCTCAACATGATCATCTATATTCTTATAGCTCCTTTTCTCTTTTGAGGATTTTTAACTTTAAAATCAATGGACTTGCAACACTTCTGGTGTGCTTTATAACAATTCATATAGGAGCATTTGCAGTTGGCACATGTGACTTTGTCACTTTCTTTAGGTCAGTAAATGCTTCTGGCATTCGATTAACTAAACTCAGCAACTGAATTATCATTTTGAATTTTTAGTGCACATTTCTTTGTACGAGGATCAATAAGAGCCAATGATAATTCATTTCACTTTATCTTTACCCAATCTGCTTATTTTTCTCCCCCTCATCAAATCATCAATTTTCTTTGTATATCCATCTATGTGCATTGTAATAGATTAATAATCATTACACATTTAAAACATTTCAAGATGGAATTAATCTGGCTCCTGACCAAAAACCAATTATACGGGGAGAATTCTGTTGGCTTATATAATTGCTGCAAATATACACAACATATAAATTCTGTTCTCATAATCATTGATCTATCCATTCATGGATACTTTAATACATTATTTCTGGATCATTCAATCTGGAAATTGCGCGCATAATATATTGCAAACTTCTAGTTGCAAACATCACTGCAAACTTTGCAGATTTATAATCTCATATGTAAACTTTCAATTTGATATATTTCCAGAGATCCATTTCCAATAATTATGTCTATCTGAGAACAAGCAGCACATAATATATGACTCGGATGATCAAACAAGTCATGCCATATGATTTATCATCAAATCTAATATTCATTTTGGGGGAATCAACATAGAAACATTCACAAAGAATTATCACATAAATATTCACACTTGATATATATATCATTCTCCCCCTCAAGTGTGAGACCTTAAAAATTAATTCATGGAATTTCCATACAATATTCCATGATAATAGCATATATGATAATTAATGCATTATCAATGCATAATTTTGTTACTTCTGGTAACAAAATTTCCATTTTCCAGAATCAACAAACAAATATATATTAAATACAAAATCATCAGGTGTATAATTGCAGATTCACGAGCGCAATACTGTGTAATCACAGGCGCATCACTGTGAAATCACAGGCGCAACAACTCAGATTGTCGTATGCATATAAAGTCAAAAAGATTCCAGGCTCGTGCTTTATAGGGAGCAGATCTGCAGAGATTTAACAGGACTACGCAAATCTGCAGAGATTCAATAGGATTTAATTCGACTATAAATAAAGGAAGGCAAACGAACATGCCTCACAAACACTCAAGCATCTGATAATACCAACTACCAGATACTCACACATATTTCTCTAAATTCTATTACCATGGCAGGACCAAGCAGTTTTATCCCAGTTTCTGATACATCCGAAACAGCATTACTTGATGCTTTGTTGTATGATGATCAGCATAACATGTCATTTACTTCTTTGTTATCTCCTAATCCCTTTGAAATGTTTATTCCTCCTTCTACTATTCCTCCTTCTGCTTCAAATGTACCTACTTCTCCCCCTAGAACAAGTGTTCTTCCTCAATCTACAAGGATTGAAGGTACAACTGAAGCAGGTTCATCAAGGAGGCCTGTTAAGAGGTGTAGAACTATGGCAGAACTAATGGAGTCTACCAATCCAGTTCAGCCAATAGTGTCGGCAGTTGATCAACCAGCATTCACAAGCCAGCAAACTATCATCAGTTTGCCAGCAACAACCAGCCCGACAACAACAATCAGCCAACCAACAACCACTAGCCAGCCAGCAACAATTAGCCAGCCAACAGCTACAAGCCAATTAGCAACTACGAGCTTATTGGAATGTAGTTGCTGTCATGTTTTACGGGAAATTATTCATACCAACGGACTTCAGTACCATAAACTTGAAGTTCACGGAAGAAGAACAGGTATGATTACCCATGCTGTTTTATTTGAAAAAGTACAGGATAAATCTTATAATACTGACAGGCTTCCAATGTTTGATTTCACAAAGAAAAATTTTGAAGAAATCAAACAATTTCTGACACAATATTGTATAGATTTACAAGCATCAGGATATATCTTGATGCGTGATCCTGTATTAGCCTATCATGAGGTTCTCTGTGTTGGTTCGGAATGGGCTATAAATCCAAATGACCTCCATGGAAGTTCATTTCAAACCAATATTGAACACTCATTAGGCAAAGGAAAACAACCTGCAGTAAGTATACCCTATGATACTTCATCCCTTAACCAGGGTGAATTATATAGGTTATCTATGGAGCAAAGAGAAAGAATAAAGAAAACAACGCTCCATGATTTAAGAAATTATTTTCACTTAACCCTTGATGAAGCGAGTAAACAATTAAATATGTCTACTCACACCATACAAAAAATCTATCAAAAAGGAGGGTTAACGGAGTGGCCACACAAGAAGCTCAAGAAACTTATGACGCAAATCTCGATATTACGAAGAGCTTTGCCTCATCTGGATCCCATCTCAAGAGAAGCAAAAGAAGAAGACATTAAATATCTTCAGAATGAGATGATTAAAGTTTGTAATGATGTTGAGCCACTCGCAATTAAACTTTGTTGAAATAATATTTCCTTTTGCTTAATTATTTTGTTTATGAATATTCTTTTCTCGTATTTATAAAAATTGTTATAATCATAGAAATCACATAACAACTATAATAATATATTTGCTTCATTCACTTCTGGGAATGAAGTTGGATAAAAATTCATGATCCATAACTCACTGATTTGTTTGATCATGGCAAGAAATTAATCCACAATATTGCTACTACAATAGCAAATTGAATATATTTATTTATAATATCAATCATGATCATACAATCCCTTGTCTCATAATTTAAGGGAATATTTAATGCCAAATATACAATTTTGAGGCCTTTATACAACTGATAACATACAAAATTTATGGATCAAATATTGTTTCATAATTTGTCTCTTGTTATCAGGCTAACTTGCCTCTTGGCTTCAGGCAATCTTGCCTCTGAAATTAAGGCTATCTTGCCTCTTAGGCTCAAGCCAATTTATGCCTCATCTCTCAAGCCAATCTATGCCTCATATCTCTATGGCATTTTGATCTCATAATAATATATATGATCTTTTAACAGTTTATCTTCAAGATAAATAAAATATAAGCATAATAAAATAAATAGATGGAACCCACTAATATGTATATATTAGTGTCGTTGCCATAAATAATAAGAAGGGAGAGGGATATATATATATAGCAATAAATAAATAAAATAAAATAAATGACTGGAAATAAACATGCTAAATAAATAAAAAGAAGATGAGATAGGAATGGTAGTAAACTCACAGCGAGACCTATCTCATCCAAAGATAAGAAAGAAGATGCATATGCAAATGTAAATATATATATATATATATATATAATATATAGAAAACGGTAAAATAAAAAGGGAAAGGGATTTAAAGCAGTAAATAAATAATAAATAAATGGAGTCCACTATACAAGTGTTGCCACCATGAAAAATAAAGCAGTAAATAATAAATGGTGCCCACTATACTAGTGTTGCTACCATGAAAGATAAATAAAGCAGTAAAGAATTAAAATAAAATAAATGGGGCCCACAAAATGTCACCACCATAAAAGATAAATAAACTCTAAATAAAATAAATAAATAGAGCCCACTAATAGATACTAGTGTGCCTCCATGAAGAATAAATAAATGTAAAATAAAATAAATAAATGGAGCCCACTAATAAATAATGTTGCCACCATAAAAGATAAATAAATGTTAAAAATAAATAGAACCCACTAGTAAATATACTAATGTGCTATCATAAAAGATAAATAAATGTTAGTAATAATAAAATAAATGTTAGTGACATAAAACTAAATATTAGTAAAGTCAGTATGGAGCTTAGTATAGCCACCATGAGATAAATAAATAAAGCAGTAAGTAAAGAATTACAAATGGAGCTTAATGACGCCACCATGAAATAAATAAATAGGAAGTGGGAAGAATATATAAACATAAATAAATTACTGTAAATAATAAAATATAAATTTACCGTGAATAGTAAAATTACTATTCACTATAAATAGTGAATAAAGTAAAATTACAAAAAGATTAATCTAGACTTCCATGTAGGAGTCAAATGAATAAAATGTAAAAATTACTGAAAAAGGGGTAAATTTACTGTGAATAGTAAATTACTATTTACCGTAGTAAAATAGTAAATAATCTCAAATCTTAACCATGGAACCCGATGTTAAAATAATCGGTAAGAATAGATATTTAATTCCATATAATGGTTAAGATCATCCCAGATAAATAAAATGGAAATATGAAATAGATGGTGAGAAAATCTTACCTTGGTAGAGTCTTCGTGCTGATAACGTGTTATAAAACTGATAAAAATAATAAGAAGAAGAGCAGAGGTTCTAGAGAGATAAAGTAGAGAGAGAGATTCTCATTTCATTCAATACATGAACAGTTACAGAAAACCTCTATTTATAGAAGAAAAATGGGACTTTAGTGTAATTTTCACCTCTGGGTCATTTGGTGTAGTTTTCCCCAAAAACCTAAACTGTTCACTCACGGATTTCCTTCCCGTGAGTGATTGTATAATTGTGTGCGGGTCCCACCAAATAGTAAACTACTATGCGTGGTACTATGCAAATAGTAAATCACTATGCGTGGGTCCCATATCATCTTTTAATATTTGGAAACCGGGAGTCAATGGACATCCACATAATAAGTATATTCATAACAAATTATTATTTACTTAACAACAAAAAAAATTAAATTATTATTTGTTTGTAATATTATATATAAAATAATTGAAATTTAAATGCTCATCAGGGTATGCTTCAAACTCACGTCCATGTTGTAGATGATGTTCTTGTAAATTGTGGATCAATATTTATAGACTTTTTTTTAAAAACAAAAGTATGTAATATATTACCTAAAATTCTGCAAGGTTGGCCAATACCCTACTTACAAAGTTCAGCATCAATATAAATTAAACACAAAAAAGGGGACGGGGGATTGAAATCCCAACCTATGGGACACATCTCTCTGCAACCAGCTTTGACCAGTTAATCTGCTGCCAAATTACAAGTCCTAGAAACAAAATTCAATGAAAATAACCGATGATGTTGAAATAGCAATGGCGGGTCCATGACTAGTCCTTCAGCTCTCCAATCTGAACACTAATTTGAAGATCAGGAATTATAAATGTAATCAGTCACTTTCAAATTCTAGATGATAATCTTGGTCCTAAAATTCTTGATTATTTGATATTCTTTTGGATTGAAACCCAGACTTTTTATAGCAAAAATAAAGATTCCTTCCCAGAATTTTGTTTCCGTTGAGACGATGTTGTTCTAGTTCTTCAAACCATATCATGTCCTCCTAATAATACATTTAGTAAGGTAATTTTTCCCCTCCCTTCTTTTTTTCAGATTATAATTTAATTTCATGCTTTGGAAATTCGAGCCATTTCTCATGTTTCCAATAATTTATACACGCGTTGATATGCTGGATCCTCCAATGCGAGACGATGTAACGAAAGGTGAAAATTCCATTGTCCCAACAAGCATTTTATCATTTGAGCAAAAAAAAACAAGCATTTTATCATATGAATTATTTTATATTTTTAGGCAATAATGTGCTATTCTCGTTTCTTAGGGGAAAAAACTCAATAAATGTTACCCGAGAGAGAGAGAGAGAGAGAGAGAGAAACCCTGGATGACGAAGATCAGGAATTGTTCGAGCTGATTCTCGCAGGGTGACTTTCTGGCTTTTGGAGCTTTTTTGGGAGAAGCTGGGTGAGAAAAAAGCTTATTCAAACACTCCTTATAAAGTGTTTTTTTTTTTTTTTTAATGATCTACTGAACTTTTTCCCTCTCAATGCTCACCAAACGTATTGTCTAAACAGGCCCATTGCCTTGTAATTGCAAATTACGTTTGTGAGGAAAGGCTTCATATTACAAGGCCATTATAATACCCACTTGCAATGATAACGTTTAAACAAAAAAAAAAAAAAAAGCTTCCAAGTGGAATGAGAACAAATGAAAAAAGTTAACGCCATTACACAAAAAGCAACAGTATAGAATCTAAAGGTAAAAATCCAACAAGATCATGTAAGATTGTAAGTTCTCTATACACGTGTTCTATTATTATTATTATTTTTTCCAGATTACAGTAATTAACTTACGTTCGACAAATGAAACTAATACATTAGGGATACTGTGAAGTAGCGCAAACATATATATATATATATATATATATATATATATATATATATATATATATATATATATATTGTCAGAACACAAACATACAATAACCATAATTGCGATAATTAATTTTTTCTCGAGTACAAAAGTGATACACTTGGTGAAACATGATCTTCGGAATTTGTAGTGAAACCAGATGAGTTTGTGTTGGAGCTAAAGCTTATCTAGTTTTGATTCACACCTGAAGCATTGGAGCTGCATAGAATTGAAAATGATGCTGGAAATTCAATGTACGATAGTATGGGATAACTTGAGGGAAGACTAGGAAATGGAGTTTCAAAGTTAAGCACTTGAATTGCTTGCCTTATAGAAGGCCTACAATTTTGATCAGGATGAGCACACCACAGCCCAACAATCATAAGGCATTCGGCTTGATCGTGGTCAAAATCTCCTTCTAGTCTTGAATCAACTGCTTCAAGAATTCTCCTACTCCGATAGAGATCCCAGACCCATTGCACTATATTTATTTTCTCCTGTGGAGCCTCCGAGATTATGGGTTTTCTTCCACAGACTTTCTCCAAAGCAACAACTCCAAAGCTGTATACATCAGTTTCTTTACTGGCCCTTCCAGTAGTGACACATTCCGAAGCCATATAGCCCATAGTTCCTGCCAAAGCTGTAGTTTGTGATCCTTTTGTGTGGTCTACAAGCCGTGCTAATCCGAAATCTCCAAGTTTTGCATTGAAGGTGGAATCTAGCATGATGTTGCTTGATTTTATGTCTCTATGAACAACACACTGTTCCCATTCTTCTTGTAGGTACAATAATGCGGAGGCCAAGCCTTGAGCTATTTTGAATCTAGTTGACCAAGTTAGCAAACTTTGTTCCTTAAATAGATGAGAATCTAAACTTCCATGCCGCATATATTCATAAACCAACAATAATTCTTCCCTTTCATGACACCAACCGATTAGTTGCACCAAGTTCCGATGCCTTAGTTGACTGATAATTCTTACTTCTGAGGAAAACTCCTTCTTCCCTTGCTTAGAATCCTTTGATATTCTCTTAATAGCAACGTAGGAGTTTGAATCTTTGAAAAACCCCTTATAGACACCCCCAAATCCTCCCTGTCCAAGCTTCTGCTCATCTTTGAAATAATTTGCTGCACTTGCTAGTTCAGCATATGAGTACTTTTTGGGCCATGTTCCTCTTTCAAAATCATCACTCGTGTTCTCATCAGACTCATCATCTTCCATTTTCTTTTTGTTCTTCCACGACAAAAACCATATAAACTCCCCAACTAAAATAAACCCTCCAACCCCTAATCCTATTGCAAGTGCCGTGTCATTTCTACTTGTTTCGCTCACGTTCAGACTTGGCACTGGGCTTGGAGTGGGAGCAACATTTGGGAACTCCTCTGAGCTAAAACTCCATTTATCGATCCTGTGTGTTGCATAACGGTATCCTGTGGCAGCTGAGAAACCAAAAGTAACCCATTCAGGCAAGTACCTTGTTAGGTCAACTATATAATGAAGATGTTGCCACACAGTGTTGTTAGAAGCATCAGAACCATTAGAGAAGGAGATGCTTAAATTATGTGTGCTTGCATTGTAGTTGATGAAAGCCTCATTTTATCCTCCTGAGACATTCGCATTCCACGGCACTGTCTTACTAGAATTAATAGAATTGATATCGACACCCACATGTACATACGCAGGATCCCAGTCCTGCCCGCTTTCATTATTAGGATAGATATCAAACTCCACAGCAACAAAGGGATGATCTGTTGAATTAAAAAATGTTTCTTGACCTCCAATAATCAGACCCATAGCACCTCCTCCAACTTTTGGCCGATCAGGAAGCTTTGAACCTTTTCGGGCTAAGAAGAAGGTCAACCCATCTCCACAAGGACTTTTATTCTGTGAATCAATGACGAAGGTGAAATTGGTGTTGAAATTAGCGAGTTTCCCAGTGGCTTTATCCCACAGGTGCATGGCTTGATGATATGTGGCTCGACCTTGACTATCCTGTGGGGATCGTTCCTTTTGGTTTTCTACTAAGTAGAGGCTTGGTTGTGAAATGGTAGCATCTAGTTCAAATGTTATGTTATTAACATCTAACAGATTGAAATCGTCGAATCTGAAGTTTAAGGAAAAGGCATGGAGAATTAAGAGGAAGAAAACTGATACTCGCAACATCTGATCTGATTTGGCTGAGAAATATCTTGTGTTTGAGCCTTCACGGCAAGACGTTTATACATAGAGGCGGACAAATCAAGAAACTTGTGAGTGTTTTTCCTTACCACCACGGTTCATCATTTTTATAAAACTTTCTTATATTTCTTAGTCTTCAACTTCCATGGCCCAATAAGTGAAGTCATCATCTCAACGTTCAAGACCAAGGGAGTCCACAAGCCAATGCTATGTATCTGTCAGGGTAATGAGCCCCACTTCGGACTCTTCTTTCTCGCATTTAACAGTATAGAATCCAATTAAGTGCTCATAGAGCTCGGGGCCAAGCCCTGGCCTTGGTAGGGGACTGGTGTCGAACCCTCCAAAACTTTTTTCTACAAAAAAAAAAAAAAAACTTAAATCAGAATACTAGTATTCGGAGTGTTCACAACTTACAAATTTTTAATACTTTGTGTTTAAGAATTTATTAGGTCATTGTCACCAATAAAGACCTCAAACTAAATTTTTGGTCAAAGAGCCTATTTTTGGTTGAAATTTTAAGGAAATAAAAAGAAAGAATAATTATTAAATATTAGAAACAGTATATGCTTTTGTGCTCCTCAAGTACGGGGAAGTCGAGGGGTGAAAACGGGTTTAGCCCCTACCCTAGCAGTAAATACTAAAATTTTTATTTTAATAACATATTATTTTGTTATATTATACTATAACAATAAAAATATTAAAAAAATAGCAACGGAATTGTTCCGTCAGTAGATCCACCAGTAATTTTATTGACAAACTAGCAACGGAATCCCAAAAAGAATTACTGATGAAATTTTCCTGATTATAAATATAATTTCTCAATGAATTAGATAGCTAGGGGTGAGCAAATCAACACCAAAACCGAAAACCGAACCGAAGCTTATTCAGTTTTTTCAGTTTTCAGGTTCGGTTCGGTTTTTTAAATTGACTTACTTCGATTTTCGGTTTCGATTCGGTTTTTGTATAATTATTTCCGTTAAAACTGAAAACCGAATAAATAAGTGAAACCCATTTGAATCAGACCCAAACCCAAGCCTAATAACTAATTACCCAAGCCTAATTACGTTTGCCCCAACCCTCAAATTCTCAAAAATCCCTGATCTATCAGTCTCTCATTCTCAATCTCAGACTCTCAGACCCTCAAACCCTCGTTCCCTCGACGGAAAAAATCATCTCTCAGTCCTCAGTCCTCACTCACTCCTTCAAGCATCCCTCTCGTCTCGAGTCTTCGAGGATAGTTCGCCGGCTTCGAGAGTCAGCTTCCAAGTCACAGATCCGGTGAGTGCTTACTTCGATAGTTCGATTTATGATTTTATCTACTTCGATTTGTTACTATCTCTGGTGAGTAGTTAATTGGATCTGGTCTAGAACTTCGATTTACTCCTATTTCTTGAAAAAAAATACGTTTACTAACATCCTCTCATTGTCATGACTTATGAGCTCCGACTTCGAGAATTTTTGGTTGTTTGTTACCTATCTATGCATTATCTTTTTGTTCTAGAATTAAATAGCCATACAAACCAATAGTTTCCTACATTTTGAATCTGATTTCAATCTCTTGTTAAATTTTCACTCATTAAAGACAGTCATAAATTCTAAGGAGATTTCTAAGGAGGAAAGGACAAGAGGGTAGATGTGCAAGATTGCAAGCATTAATAAGGAGACTGCTCTGTTTTCTATTTCAGCATTAATAAGGAGATTGCTCTGGTCTTTCACTGAATACTTGGAGCTATCCATCATACTAAAATAGCTTTAGCTACTTGATTGGGACTCGACATATGCTTTTATACCCCCTCATCTTTTTCATTTCTTTTTGATATGGGATACTTGTCTATCTCTCAATCTTTTGTGTTCTGTCCAAGTTTCATTTTGTCTTTGATAAATTAAGGTCCCGTTTGGTTCAAGGAATTTTAAAAGAGGGAAGGGAACTTAAAAGAGGTAAGGGAAGGGAAGGGAAGATAAGAGGGAACTTAAAAAAATAGAACTGTTTGGTTGGCATGGGAATGAAACTTAAGTTGCCTGGAAATAACATGTTTGTTTTGAAGAATTTGGGGTGGATCAAGTGGGAACTTGGGAAAAAATTCCCATTATGCCCTTATTAAAAAAATGATGGAGAACAAAAAATTGTGAATAAAAAAAGCTGGGAACCCACCAAATCGCGTCGGGGCTCTGTTTGAATGCAACCAAATAAGGAATGGAAAGGATAGTCCATGAGCAGAACGATGGTGGGTGTGAGAAGGACGAGAAGCATGGAACGAAATTGGAGATGAAACAAAAAGAAAACTTGGTGCGAGAATGAATAATCCACAACAAATGGGGATTGAATCTCGTTATGCAGAATCGATAAACAAACCGACAAAAAGTTTTCTTATAACCAGAGGCGTACCCATGATAGGTTGAGATTATCTTTTCGTATATTATTCACAGCAACCAGACACAGAACACAAAAGAAGGAAATTAAAAGAGACAGAAGGAAAAATCTGAGCACAACCATCGATCATAACTGATACTAGAGTTAATGGTATTCAATCTGTAACTTCAATTTTCCAATAATCTGAAAAATTCAGCAACCCAAACAAGTATTCGACCAGTTGAAGCAAATTCACTTGCACTAACTATAATCCGCTTCTTCTAGTTACTGCTAAATATCACAATTCAACACCCGAAAAAAAGTTTGTAAAGGGAGCATGACTGATGTAAAAGGAATGGTAAAAAACAAGGAAACAGTGTGCACATCAATTAAGTAATGGAATAATGAACACAACAATTAAAAAACAGTGATTGGTATTATGTACTTATCCCATGAACTTGGTAGAAGCGTTGCAAAGTAGATAAGGTACTTTGTCACAATACACAATGCCTGCAAATTCAATTTAAGTAGGAGGGATAACAAAAGGCAAGATGTAATGTTAACCATGGTTAATATTATTAGTACCACACAGAACAGCTGGAAACATAGGTGTGAAATTAATCACCATACTAGTTAACTGCAAAAGAAGACAGAAGTTCAGGTTCCAATGAACTAGTAAAGTTCGAACCAGACAGTGGAGTTTGAACTTGACTAGTTTGTTGCATCCAGTTTGCTGTCATTAACTATACAATAGCATGAAACCCAACCCCACTGATATCCCATGAAGAGGATGCATGTCCAGTAAAATAGTAAAACCAAACATAAAACACCATATGTAGGAAGACATAATTGCTGGCATAAAACAATTTTAAATATACTAGTTTCGCCTTCTCAAATGCTACATTTTAAATGAAGACAAACTTCACTTGGTACAATATGACCATAATTTCCATTTAAATCAAGATGGGTCAAAGCAATTATAACTAATCTATTTTGGCCTTCTCAAATGCTACATATGAATGAAGACAAACTTCGCTGGAATGTCCACATTGCACCCACAAATGGTGCAGAACTTGCAAAGGCTGAAAAGCAATGTATGTACGAAAGTGTAAACAGTGGACACTATTTCATGAAGAGGATGCAAATTTGCTGTCATACACCATACAGTAGCATGAAACCAACGTGTACAACAAATAAATAGATAAACCAAACATGAAACACCCTATGTGGGAAGACATAATTACTGTCATAAACCAACATGTACTAGACCTAGTGTCAAAACCAATTAAAGAAAGAAGCAACATTATGATGACAATGAAGTCAAATAGGCAATTTTGCCTTCTCAAATATTGTATGACAATGAAGTTAAAGTTTAAAAAACAATTGATGCACAAACACACCCGGGAACCATGTAAGCAGAGAGACAAACAGAGTAATTTATAGTGATAGCAATGTCAGTTGCAATTATGCAACTTGGATTGGTGATAACAGGAGGGTATAACTGTGATATATATTCAGCATTAAAACCAATGCAGAAATGAGAGGGCAAGTTCATGTCTTAACGTAAAACATTATGATGCATTACAGAAGTTGTCACCTCATCTGGTTTGAGTATGAAGAACACCAAATTGCGAGGTTTCAGAAATATGAATAAGCAAATGAAAGAATAAAAAAATGGTTGTAGCTTCAGCAAGGCCACGCATATTTTTAACATGACAAACAGCAACCACAAAGAGCTATGTAGCTATGATGGGTATAAGGAATAACAGGAATGATTAAGTCAGCAAAAACATGGAAAGGGAGCATGATTGATGTAAAAGGAATGGTAAAAAACAAGGAAGTAGTATGCACAACAATTAAGTAATGGAATAATGAACAAAACAATTAAATCAGTGATTGGTATTATGTACTTATCCCATGAACTTGGTAGAAGCATTGCAAAGTACATGATGTAACATCCCATTTTCAAAAGCGGAATATTATTTTTTCATCAAAAATCATTTAAAATCATCAGAGTAGATCATTTGAGCGGAAGAGTAACTGATACTTTGATTTCAAAAGCTGGGTACAATAGCGGTATAGTAACCGTGTGGTTCAAAAGTGAAGTAAAACAACATTAGGAAGGCTTTCGCCGGAATGTCAAAAGGATGTCTACAGCCAGGTCTTCTATGCGCCCTGTTTGTACTTCCCCTTGTCCTCCGTTCTTGGTTCTCCTGAACCTGACGCTATGTTAAGAGCTGAGGTCCCATGCATACGGACCCCAGGTAACGGTTAACCTCATGTTTACATACACAATATATAGACAACTCATACCACAACACCAAACAGCATACTCAAGCAAACTATCATAACCAGTGCATATGTATTGCTCCCAGCATGCAAACATATCGCTCCCAGCAAACAGACATATCGCTCCCAGCATATGGACATATCGCTCCCAGCATTACAGATACTCTTTAACCTTTATATGCAAACATACCACATATATGCATAACATAAACATCAGAGTTAGTGTTACAGTACGCGAACGTACCTTCGTTGACGAACGTTTAGTACGTTGACGATAAACTGTACTTTTGACAGAAAACAGCGGAACAACAGCGAAATGACAGCGGAACAAGATTACTGATATCCTATAATGATAATATCACATTTATCAATATTTGATATCATAACAGGCATTTTAGGTACAAATTACCATTTTGCCCCTGATCCCCTAATCGGCAGAATTTCGCCAACACTTCACTACCTTGACCCTAATCTTCCAAAATTTCAACATATCTCCAACTCCATAATGATTTTCGAAATTAATACCTTAATTACCCCTAGAACATAATTTCTAAACATACTTGGAAGATTGAAGATCAACCTAGCATTTCTACTACAACTACCGAACTAAAGATTAAGGACTGAAGAACTTACTCAGAGCTTCGCTATGAACTCTTTACTCCTCCTCCAGAGATCCTCTCTCTAACTTCTCTCTAGATTTTGTGTGAATTGGTGAGGAATGAAGAGAAAATGAAGGGCTATTTATAGAAAAATCCAAGTTACTATTCATGCTTTGTTAGATGAATTCTGGACCGTCGGATCGCACTTCTTGGAGGTGGCAAGATCTTGGCCTTACACCTCTTAAGGATGATGTCATCCCTGCTGCATCATCAAGCCTTATGTCATCTTGCTTTATCAGGTAAAATTCCTGGTTCGGTATCCTGATCACGAAATTTCGTAAAATCTTAAAATTCCGGGAACAACACTCTGAGGATCTTTTCTTCCTCTTTAAGAATATTGTACTTTCCTATCCTTATACTCTCATTAAGGATATTCCGTTATCTGCCGAAAATCCTCGGTATTCGTGACCGGTTACAGAAATAACTTCGGCCAGTACCAACTTCTGGATAAAAATCCACTGACCAATAATATGTTCTGGTTTTGCTTAACCCATCCCCAGATTCTCACAACAAAATTATTTTCTATCTGTTCTCATTTATCCTGTTCACCTTTCTTTATTATTTTAATATACTACTCAATTACCACATGTCTTAATTAATATTATTATTATATTCAAATATCAACTTTCATCCTTATCCCTCCCCAAATTTTCGGCCAACACATCATATATATATATATATATTTATTTTTTTTAATTACCATAATATCTCATTTATCTTGCAATTATTTTTCCCAAATTTTCCTATTGGCCCATAAATAATCACATGGATTTAAGCTTTTATAATTTCTTGAAAAATCCTAAGCCTTTGATCTTTACTTTTTAAGATTACATCTTAACCCTTATTATTATTTAATTGGTCCAAAATTTCGGCCCTTAATATTAACTAATTATATTTGTCCATTTTCCATATTTCCTAAATTTCTATAATCTTATAAAATTCCCAAAAATTACTTAATTAATCATTTACTAATTGTTGATAATTTTCTTAATTAGTAATAATTATTATCTCACAACTATTTTACTGACATTGGTAATTTATGCACCATGCATAATATTAAAAATCATGAGGCAACTTATGTTCCCAAAAATAATATCAGATTTTAACTCATTATCTTCCAAGGAAAATAATCCCATAAATTACCTAAATTAGAGACAACATACTTTCTAATTTTTAATAAATATTTAGTTGCCTCTTAGGATTTTATCATAATTTTCTCAGGGTATTTAATAACCCATAAATATTTTAGGGACATATTTGCATATTATTTAATCTTAGGAGAAATTGTCCTAATAATAAGATAAATTCAATACAAGGTGTTTGAGACCTCATATTTACCTATTTCCAATAGGTATTATTTACTAAATTATGATACTTATCCTAAGTAGGATTTTTAGGATATTACACATGAGGTATTTTGTCCCAATACACATTGACTGCACTAAAATTCAATTAACACAAGGCAAGACGTAATGTTAACCATCACCAATATTATTAGTACCACACAAAAGAAATGGAAACATATGTGTGAAATTGAACACCATACTAGTTAACTGCAAAAGAAGACCGAAGTTCAGGTTCCAACGAATTAGTCAAGTTCGAACCAAACAGTGGAGTTCGAACTTGACTAGTTGGTTGCATCCAGTTTGCTATCATTAACCATACAGTAGCATGAAACCCAACACAACTGATATCCCATGAAGAGGATGCATGCCATGTACAACATATGTCAAATCAATTATAATTAATCTATTTTGGCCTTCTCAAATGCTACATATCAATTATTGCAAACTTCACTGGAATGTCTACATATCAAAGAAGCAACATTTGATGGGAATGATAATGTTGATTGACACATAAAACAGAACTAATACATGCAACAAACGGCCAAATAAGTTAACTAGAGTTTCTAAAACTGAAATTGCAAAACAACACAGATGTGGAAGTTCCACCTAAATAGTTAAGTTCGAACTGAATAACTAAGTTTGAACCTCCATGCTACCAACTACACCAGTACAGTGAACAACAACACACGACTGATAAATTACAAAAATTTGCAACCTAATCCTGAATCATTACATAAACACCGTAAACATGATACGTAAACTAATGTCCCTAATTCTTCTTCTTCCTCCTTGCTGGGGACTTCCTAGGAGTGGCCCTTCTTGTAGGAGCAGTTCCTGAACCAGGGAGGTTGATTGGGATGTACGTAGGGCCTGCAGCATCTGTGGGTGGAGGAGGAATTTCTGTTTCACCTGAGAAGATATTGGGCATGTTCACAGCTGCCACGTTGCTTCTGAAAGCTGATGCTGGTATGAACCTCAATGGACTAGCAATTGTCACATTCCTATAAGGGGCAGCTAGTATGTTGACAGGTTCAGGAAGAGGGATGATGGACAGTGGGGTTATTAGCTCTAGGTCCTCACCTGATTGTGTAGGAGACTTTGTTGGACCATGTTGGTTTGCTCCTTCGGTTCCTTCATTTACCATGTCACCACAAGCTTCCTCCACTCCCATATCCTTTTCAGTTGTGGGACCTTCAATCACATCCTGACCACCTGCCTTCTCTTCCTGCAGCCTTTTTCCAAATGTGACTTCTTCAGTCACATTGTGACTAGTAGCTTCCTTTCCCTCCAAACATGTTTCATCTGACATAACTCCACCTACAGGGACGTGTTCAGCTTGCACCCCTTCATCAGCTTCATGACCACTGTGGTCATGAATCTTGTGTGGTGATTTATTGGAGGTGGTTGCAGTAACATGCTTCTTTTGCCCCACAGTGCTTTTTGGGGAGAGTGTGGATGGCTGAGGGGATCCTTCCACCTCAACTGCTTCATGGTCACTTGGAGTCTTTGTTGATGGGCCAACCTCATGAGCTTGACTTTGCTTGAAAGCTGCGAATTCTCTAAATTCAATTGCATAAAGGTAAATAAAGTCACGAAGGCAGGTGAAGTCAAGCACAATCGATGACACACAATCCTCAACTTTGGCTACATTCGATTGAATATCATCAAGTTGTCTCCTTAGCTGACGTTGCATCGCTCCAAATCTCTCTTCTAGTATGTTAGCAAAAAAAACCAGCTACTTCAGCAGCTTCTAATGGAATGTCATGTGAAGGTGCACGAGCATGTGAAGATTCACCAGTGCCAGTATGAGGTGGAGGTGGCTTCTTCTTCAACTTAACTTCATTCTCACTCTCAGAGGATGAATCCATGTTTTTCTCCATGTTTTTTTCCTTTGGTGCAACAGTGATTTGCATCCTCCGCAATGCCTCATCATCAAACTTTGGACTCCACATTGGATCCTCTCCTTCAGTGAGATACCAGATATTATTCTTCTCTAAAATGAGAGACACAAGTGATGGATAAGGTAGTTCCGAGTTCTTTTTCCCAATCGCGGCTGCTCTGAGCATTGTGTCCACTATCCTCTTGGCCATATTAAAAGGCTTCCTCCGAATCAAACATGTGAGGATTTGTTTGTCTTCAATGCTCAATGTGGTATAGTGCTTACCCTTGTTCACGAAATTCCTACTATACAAGTAGTGCAGGACCCGAAACTTGGGTGGCAGCTGTTTCGGCCTGAACAGAGGAGCACCATCCTCTGTTGAACCACCTTTGAGGAGGGTGTTGTCCATTTCCTCTCCAGTGAATGTGGTGTCGTTTGACTGTTGCTCGATAACATTTAACCAACCTAACAGCTTATTCTCATCAATGTCAATTCTCTGTCCCCTCACGCATGTGGACACTACACCCCCTCTCGACAAATAAAGGTTGGAGTAAAAAACCTTAACAACAGAGTGACAGTAAGGCATAGACAACTCCAGTAGCCCCTTAAATGGCGTTAGTATTTTTTTAAGGCCGAAGGAAAAATCGTTTTCGAATGTCTCCAACCTAATTCTACTCATTTTGCAGAGACTACGGCCAACTAACCTGAAATCGTAATCTTCAAGTTTTGCTTGGTTGAAGCCTACCTCTGGTACAGGAACTTGAGTTGCCCTGTCTTTCCTTTTCAGTTTTTTATACAACCTCGACCTCGTCTTATCCTCTTCTACATTATCATCTTCTTCATTGTTTGTGTCAGATGATGCATTGGCTGATGTTGTCGGCTTCCATGCCCTGTCTTCATCACTAGAACTCGCATTGCTCACCACAGTTGATTTCCCCTTTTGATTCGGGGGAAGTTTCTGTTTTTTCTTCACAGTCGAATCGCTAGATGAATCAATGTCAACTTGCACAGGACTCTCTGTAATTTTGGGCCTTTTTTCCCTTGCACCGCGACGCTACTGCCGTCTGAATCTAGCCTCATTTTCACGCTTCCACTTCGCGGCAGCTTCATACTCGTCATAAGGTTCTTTGTTCGACCGCCCACCCCGACAGAGGGTAGACAGATGCTTCTTGAACTTCTCAACGTCGGCCATTGTTATACCCAGTTCTTGCAATCGATCGTCTTGTAATCTTCACCCTCGCCATTTTGAGATTTTCTCCTCTCAGAACTCTGTAACTGGTAGGGCTTGTTCAGAGAGATATTTGGCTGTTCGATTTCTCACAATGTACTCCCAATTGCAAAACAGAGGTACTTGATGGCAGCTTTGACTTGAATGCTAACCCTCATTCGAACCACACTTGTTTTATTTCTGCATTGTTTTTTTTCTTCAATTTTAAATGGAACGGTTGGACTTCGCGGTTAACACGTTTCCTAATTTTTTTTTGTTGGTGGAAAACAAAACCACTTGTACAGCGGCCTTTCTTGGGAAAAAGCCATGAGACGATGAAGTTCGAACTTCAGCTGTAAGTTCGAACTTCCGCCGTAAGTTCAAACTTGTTCTGGTTTAGTATGTCTAGTGTGAACTGAAATCAACGAAGGTATGAGTTCGAACTTGGACTTGAAGTTCGAAGCTGGACATGAAGTTCAAGCGCTTTTGTGACAGAACTGCTAAGCATCTAAGCAGAATACTTGTTAATTGAATGCCACACATCAAAATATAGCAGGAGAGTTCCACAACCATTATATAAATGTATATAACACATAGACACATGTGGAAAATATATCATTATATTATAATATACCATTACAGAGCATCCAAAAACTGATTACATATGGCCAACACTTGACAACATTTGTGTGGCTTTAACATGACCTAATCAAAATACCACTATTGTTTGACCTTGACATATATCAGACGGATATATACACAGATGGCAGGGACACAAAAAGGCATCATTCATGTACAATGTAGATAGGGGAACACAAACTTTAGACCATGTTGAATATGACATATATCCCAAAAAGAACATGGTCGAAAGTTTGATTTCGCCACACAAAAGTGAGATGATTGTGTCCAAATTTTAGTGACACAACTCAGTAAACCCTGGCCATCTCAAAAAATACATTCAAAACATTAATAAGCATTCTACTGTTGTAGCATGGTAACAAGGCTGTCCACCAATACCTTGTCCTCCTCGAGAGTCCACATCTTTTGCTTCCCCTTTGTTGCTGGTTCATTCTGGTCCATCTATACAAACTCATGTGAAAGTAGAGAGTATTAAATTTAATTAAGGGCAACATAAATTGAACGTGAATACGACCCTAACAGTTAAATGTGAAAGAGAATACACGATCTGATTTCATTACAATCACAACATAAGGTGGTGTTCATTGTCATAGAAACAAAGGAAAGACAATTAATCATAATAAGCAACAACATTAAAATAACAACATCATCAATCCTCAGTATGTTCAAGATACACATCAAAAATCTCATTTGCAACATTGTCTCTAAAATTATTCCACAAATCACTTGTTTCCATGGGCATCATGGGGGTGTTATCTATTGTGGGAGGTCCAGCCTCAAAGGCATCAATGTGCTCATCAAGAGGATCTTGAATCGCTTCCTGACGAATCAAATTATGGATGAGGCAGCAGGCGAGGATGTATCTATTTTGGACCTTCACTGGGTAGTAGGATGCGCTCCGTAGGATAGCCCAACGTAACTTCAATACGTCGAAACACCTTTCTATGGCATTTTTTGGCAGACAAATGTCGCATATTGAAGCACTCCTGCGGAGTTTGTGGTTGGCTTCCGTGTCTCTACTCATTAAGGTGGTATCTTTGCCTCTTATAAGGTGCCAAAAAACCTTGGCAATTCGTGTACCCCGCATCAACCAAGTAGTAGTTCCCTATCCAAACAAATTACATTATTCATTAATGATTGTGCTTTCAAACAAGTAAAAAGAGGGATATACTGTAACCAAAATATTGCACCATTGTAACACGTATACCTTGTGGTACTCATAGAGGATGTCGTCTACTTATAGCATCTCTCAGGACCCTTCCATCCGCAGCTGAACCTTCCCATCTAGGCAACACGTATATGAATTGACCGTCTGGTGAGCACACACCAAGAACATTGGTTGTTACGTCACCTTTCCTATTCCGGTATCTCCCTTTTTTTTCTGCTAGGACTTGTATGCGTATGTGCGTCCCATCTAATGCACCAAGACACCCCTGAAAAAATAAGCAAGTTATATCCATCATTTATTCCAACAATGTGAATTTTAATTATCACACAAATACACATTGCACGTACCTTGAACCACTTCCATCTCTTATCATTTGAGTCCTCCAGGATCGGCTCCGGTTTTTTTAGAAGAAATGATTGGAGTTTGATGGTAGCATTCAGAACAATTTTAAAGTATCTACTAATGGTTTCACCCGATCTACCAAACTCAAACTGAATCACTCTATTCTTCACATGATGCCCTAGGATGTGAAGGAACATTGCCACTTGCTCATCAACTAGCATATGCGTAGTTGGTTTCAATCCACCGATTGTGTCCAACATATGGCACAATTTATCAAATGTTGCCCGGTACATCCTAATTTAGTTGAAGCAAGTGGTGTCACTACTGTATACCATAGCCCTCAAGTTAGCTCTCTTGGCATGAAAATGTAACCTATAAGACCCATCCGGTAATTGCCTCAGTCTACCTGCTGCAACTACAACTATCATAGTCACAACCAACCTCCTTACTGCTACGAGAATTGCTAAGCACCCAGCCAACATTCCAACGAGTTGCTCTGCTTTTGTGTCCATGCCTACACATTTTTTTCCAACACCGATTTGCTTTTCAATGTCATTCACCACTCCTCTTACATATCTTAATTCAACACACCATAACCCAACATTGACTTGCATATATAACACAAAACCATGTGATCGGATTACTTGTTCAAATTAACACAGTAACATGTCAATCAAAAGAAAGAAACAAAATTACACATATAGGTGCTAGCATTTAACACCTCAGTCAGTGATGCCAATGTAAAAGAATCATTGATGTGATGGTAACAATCATACAACAAAAAAAAAACATTTTCTCCCCTCCAATTCATTAATTTTGACGAAGACTACAAACTGTTCTACTATGATAAATAATCACAATAGGCAGTGAAACCATGAAACTATCATCTTCATTTAACATGCCATCAGCTAATGAGCTCAAAAAAAAAAAAAACCATGCCATCAGCTACATTCAACTTCTTTCATATATAATTACCGGTAACACGCATTGTTTGTAAAACATAAACCCAGTTGTCCAGTTCGAACGACGCATATGGGTTAATCAGTTTCAGCTCCTATTTTACATTGTATACTACTCAGAACAAAACCACAAAAATCAAACACTTTCAACACTTTCACATCCACTCTGGTTCATGACCAGGACGAAATCGGCAAAAAATCTTCACACAAATTAAACACCCATTTCATCTTACCTGGTTTCGAATATTCTTCTGCAACAGTCCTTCGCCCAACAACAAAGCAGGCTTCAGATCGAGATGTCGCAGCTGCGCCTTCTCTCTCTCGCAGATTGTGGTTGTCGCAGAACGAGAATGTTGGTCGAAGAGCATCAGCTGCTCTGTTTGAAGTTTTTTAGGGGCGTTTTCGACCGAAAATTTCGACCTCCCGAGAACATTTTTCAGATCCCGCCATTTTGAGGAGGAAGTCACATTCCCACGTTCGTGGGAGCTGAGGCACATGCGGGAATCCAACTCCCCGGCACTCACATGTGCCAAACGGTCATTTTAGGTGGGAACTTTCCCAAGTTCCCTTTCCCTCGTCCGAGTTCCGTCAACCAAACGGGACCTAACTGAAATTTTGCTCAAAACCATGTTGATAATGTTTCCCAGTGAAAATAATATATGTGGAACTATTTCAACTTTCTATGCGAAGAAAGATTGAATTTCTGTAATGGCAGCATGCCTTTGGGTTCTCTTCATGGACCCTTTTTTCCCTTGTTCCTTTTTGTGATGGTTTAGTCTTGGAAACTGATTTTCTATTGCGTTAGAGCACATCATAACGTGATTCATCTTGCCTTATTTATGCTGATAAATGTAATTCATGTCAATTATGAGTTCTAGTAGTATATATATTCATCTTGCCTTATTTATGCTGATAAACATAATTCAGTTTCTCTGTTCAACTTGTATTTGTATAATTGTATCGTGAGCTTTGCGTGTGGAAGTTTGCTGTTTGAGCAGATCAAGGAAATGCTTAACAAAGATTGGCAAGTTAAACTATTCCATATCCCACGTGAAGCCAACAAGCTGGCGGACGCCTTGGCAAAGCTGGGAATTTCGAGAACGGCTATTTTAGACACTTGCCTAGCTCGTTTGAAAACGTGGCTGGAAGAGGATGTATTGGGATTCATTCCCCTGACTTGTGATGTTTTATTTATTTAATGTAACCTGGGCTGTTTAGCCTTCCTTTTATTATCAAAAAAAAAATTGTATTGTGGGCCTTATTATGTTATGAAGTCGTACTATCTTTAATTGTATTATGTTGTTTGTGGCCTGCTTATGTTTGCTTTTTTATATGAATATGCTTCACGGCTTCACCTGTTCCTACCAAAAAAAAAAAATTGAAGGCCCAACAAGGCCCAAAAGAAGCCCAAAAACTGAAATAATCTCAAAATCGAACCGAAATATTTCGGTTACTTCGGTTCGGTTATTCGGTTTCAGTTTGATTGTAAAAAGGGGAGCATTTCGGTTTTTCGATTTTTACCGAAAAATTGAACCGCAAACCGAATGCTCAGCCAATGGAATTTCATAATTAAAATTGGTTAAATTGACTTTCTTTCTTTCTTCTTTTTTTTTTTCAGCATAGTTGATTTTTCCCCTCCATTTCCTCCAAATTGGGCCAGGATCAAGTTTTTTTTTTTTTTTTGAGACAACCAAGTCTTCTGTAATAATATCTAGCAATTAGAGGTGAGAATAGGTCAATGCCCCTATCAAGCGGCCTATAGCTTGGCCTGTTTAGGGCTTGGTTAGGCCAAACTTGTTTGTTAAAAATGTTAGGCTAAGGCTTATTTAAAAGCCTAAATATGTAAATAGGTCAGGTTTATTTTGTTAAGGCCTAGCTTGTAGGCCTCAAGGTCTGACCTGTTTATATATTAAATAAATATAATTAAATTTATATCATATAAATAACATAATATTTATGATTTTTCATTCTTATATTCTAATTTCAAATTATATTTATATAGATTTTGATAGGTTCAAAGTATATAAAGCCTATTTATGGCTTTCAAAACCTATAATATGAAAAGGCCTACATTGTAAGTAAGCATTTAAAAAAGCTTCAAGTCCAACCAGGACTTATGAAAGCTCAGGCCTAAGTCTAAAAAAAGTCTGAATTCAAGGGCTAAAAGATTCAACATAATTTTCAAAATCCATGAAGATAAATTAAGAGTTTTAAATTACGGGGACTTGTCTAAAATTATAAAAAGAACCAAGAGAAAAGGTTAATATAGTTAGGTAGTAAAAATTTAATTTGCCCATGACCTATCATTATTTCAAGTTATATTGAAGCATTAAATTAAACTTAAAAAACGGAATCGTGAACTTAAAACGAGAGTTAATGACAATTTGGATCAATAATTTTCTTAGATATTTTTTGTTGGGACAACAATTTTTGTGGATGTTTTGAGGGCCGGCAGTTTTACTAATAAAATAGAATCAGTAGAATTTTCAACGCCGCATGATTAATATTAAATCAAAGGGGTGGTACTATTTGTCTGACACGTGGACATGTGAGAAGAGAAGTGAGATGACTTTTATTGAGTTTGGATCAACCGGGTCGAGGGATGGGCCAAGGAAACCACAAAAGTTCGTGAGAGTGAAGAGAGCAGAAATGAACGACTAGGATTAAAAGAAAAATGAATGATTAGGATTAAAAGAAACCAATGGTCCTGTTAAGATTCTGAGATAGAGGATTTTAAGACAATCTACTCCCCATCACAACAGATATATATAAAATTATTAATATGAACTTTTAATTTTCTAGTTATTTTTTTTTTTTTAACTCTCAGCAATAAAAATCACATTATTGATGCTTCTTCTAGTTAGAAGAATCAATTTTTTAAAGCCATCAATTTTCACTATCATGTTATCATTAGAATTATTCCTCCCTACTTATCACATAGGACTTTTTCTACAGTTGGAAAGCCATCAATTTTGAATAGCGACCAATTCCTAAGCCAATGGCCGGCTATGAATCGGTCCTTCTGGTTGTACCCCATCTTCATAATAAGAACAGACAAGATTAATATTTATTTTTTGCTTTATTAAAAAATATTATTGACAAACGATTAATATTTCTAGAATATTAAGAACAAAAGGTATATAAACTTCTCGCAATGAAGTATGTTCTACACATATTCCAAGGAATTAGAATCCAAACCAATCGTTTAATTAAATTTAAAGAGAGCCCCCATACGACATACGTCGATGCGAGTTAGCTGCAAACATGTTTGATCGGCATTTTCCAACTTATCGTTTTGATTCTTCTATTTTGTATGTCATTAAATATCTTAAATTAACGTACATAATTGGCGCAATTGATCAATATTGTATTCCCTTTTCTTTCACAATGCAATCCTTGCGTTTACTGTGTTATGAATCAAGCTTCGTGACCCAGCCACGTAAATATTAGGGAAAATTAATTATTTAGTTATTATTGTTTTAACTTAATTATAATTCAATCATTATACTTGGACTTAATACAACTCAGTTCCTATATATTATTGACTTAATTGTAACTTAGTCTTTATACTTAATCACACTAAAACTTGGTCCTTATAATTTTAACCATTTTATAATTGGGTTAAGGTGCATTTTGGCCAACGAAGTATTATGCTAGGAGCATCTAGCATAAAAAAGTATTGAGGGTACCAAAACTACTAATGAACAATTGAAAATATGCAAAAATACCAATGAACAATTTAAAACTTCAACAAATATACCAAAACAGATATTGTGCTATTTTCACTAGAATTAGTTTCTTCATTAGTATTTTTGCATATTTTCAATTGTTCATTGGTAGTTTTGGTACCCTCAATACTTTTTTGTGTCAGACGCTCCTAGCGTAATATTTCGTTGGCCAAAATGCATCTTAACCCTTTATAATTTAGTTCTCGACTTTTCTTTTGGCAGAATCCAAGGAGTTCTCCAACCGATGGCTAGAGAGTAATTCTTTCGAGGCATAGAAATCACCAAATTGCTCTCTCAACAAAGCCTTTTCCAAGCACACGACCTGATTTTATTTTTTTGTTTTTTTTTAATGGTAGAATTCAGGCAGTATCCCCTAGTCAATAATTAGAAACTAATCCTCTAAAGGGATAGCGACCACCAAAGCATATGATAATTAGAAACTAATCCTTTAAAGGCGTAGCGATTTCCAAAGTGGATTTTGTCTATCCCAATAAAGCATTTTCCATAGACTAATCCTCATGATGCTTAGAGATCATTAAAGTGGGTGTTGTCTCTCTCAACAATTCATTTTCTATGCATATGGCCTGATTCTAACTCAGAACATCATGTCTAAGGGACCCAGTTATATACCAACTGTGTGCCAGGCTTTTATCAGTTTAGTTCCAGACTTTTATTTTATATTTATATATGATTTTATTTTTTTTTATATGGTTTTCAGTTTCATTTGCTTGAACAATCTTGTGTTCACGGTTGATGCTGTAATACTTAAACTATATAATATATTGACTTACCATTTTTCTGAGATTGAAAAGTTCTACCCAAAAGTTTCTGCCCGGCACAACTACTGACTGTGAACTGCAGCTTTATTATTATGCTCAATTCAGACAAACTTTTTGAAGAATTTTCTATCATCTTTAAGGTTCTGAGTATGCTGTGTTAATCAGAATTAGAACTCTTCTTCATGTTTTTTCTTTTTTGCGGACAATTGGAATGTAACATCCCAATTGAATATTTGAGACTTAGGGGAAAATAAGTCTTGAAAGGTTAAGTATGATTATGGAAAAATGCCCAGAAAATTAGGGAGAAGTCTTGAAAAGTATCCAAGAGATTTTCAAGGCATATTTGAGTCTTAGGGATATTATTAATTTAAATGCCTCAAAATGAATTATTGGTCAAAAAGCCTATTTTTGGGTGAAACTTCAAGGAAATAAAAATGAAGAATAATTATTCAATATTAGAAACGGCATATGCTTTTATGCTCCTCTATGGGGGAAGTCGAGGGTTTAGCGCGTGAAAACGGGTTTAGCCCCCCTGCAGTAAATATTAAATTTTTTATTTTAATAACATATTATTTTATTGCATTATATAAATTATTATAATATAATAGTAAAAATTTAAAGAGATAGCAACGGAACAATTGTGTCAGAAAATCCACCAATAATTTTACTGACAAATTAGAAACGGATTCCATCAGAAATTACTGACGAAAAAAATCGATGGTACATATAATTTCTCATTGAATTAGCAATGGAATTTCATAATTAAAATTGGTTAAATTGACCTTTTCAGCATAGTCAATTATATATCTAATTAGTGAGATATATATCTTTTCTCAGATTTAATTTATAAAATATAAATTAAATCTATAGGTTTTTAATTTTAGATTAAATAAATAGATTAGATCTATTAGATAGATTTAATTAATGCTATTTAAATTTAAAATTCGAATTCAAGATTAATTGAGATTAATCTTGAATATTATTGTATCTCTAATGATTTAATTTTCAAATTAAATATATCATATATCTGATTTAATTTAAATTGAGATATAGTATCTCAGTTTTAATTAAATAGATGATATCTTTGATCAGATTTAAGTTATAAAGATAAATTAAATCTGTATGCTTTTAATTTTAGATTAAATAAATAGATTAGATTAGATCTATTAGATAGATTTACTTAATGCTATTTAAATCTAAAATTTAAATTCAAGATGATTTGAGATTAATCTTGAATATTTTAATACGGCCCAATTAGGGTTTTAGAAACTCTATAAATATACATTAATCTAGTCGTATTAAAAGGAGTGAGAAGAGCCACAAAAGAAAACCCTAGAGAAATAAAAGGCGTAAGACGCAAAAAAGTAAGAAGACGCTAGCACGCTAACATTCGTGTTGAAAAGCTGTTCGGTGTGGATACCGGTAGAGGAAGACGATTCAAAGAGTCGACTTTTGTTGATCGAGATGGTAGTCCACGAGATCAAATCGAATAGACACACACAAGTTTTAGAAAGGTACGAGTTCTAAAAACTAACCCGATTTAAATGCTATGGATAGATCCTCTTCTTAGGATTTATAATTTATTGGATAAATTTTGGTTCTGTTGCGTGTACGAATCCCAACACAAAAGTGATACACTTGGTGAACCATTTGGTTGTGTTTGTGGGGTCTCTTGATTGATAGTGTCATTTTTTTGGAGACGTAATCCGTTCTATCACAAAAGACAATCCTTTGAAATCCTTGGGTATCTGTATGGATGGAACAAATTCACCACTAGAAAAAAAGTGAATTTGCAACAAAATATTTTCTGTTGCAAATTTTAGCCTTTTTGTGAGGGAATTGAAATTCCGTTGCAAAAAGGCTAAAATTTGCGACGGAGAACAAATTCCGTTGCAAATTGTGACAAAAAATGATTACAGGAAAAAAAAATTTAAGATGGAATTTGCAAAATGTGGGATTTTTGAGACGAAATTGAAACTCCGTCGCAAAATTGTTTGAATTTTGCAACAGAAAAATAATTCCGTTAGAAAATTTTGTGATGGAAAACAAATTCTGTCGCAAATTTTGGACAGAGAAACGATGACAGGAAAAATTTACAATGGAAAATAAATTCCGTCACAAATTTTGGGACAAAAAAACTTTTACATTGCAAAATTTGCGACGGAAAAACAATGCATCGCAAATTTTGCGACGGAGAACCTTTTCCGTCACAAAATTTTGACTGAAAATCCCAACGCCCTTTTTCTATTAAGTTGATGCTGGTGTAAGAGTTGGAACCCTATTCCCTGTAACAACTGGGTGATCTAGGTAGTCCCCGCTAGGGTTTCAGCACTCCGATCACCAATTGGCGACAATGGCGATGGCTGCTCTGTGACGAGAAGGGAGGCGCTTGGCCCCTCTCATCTCTCCCCAACTATTGACTACTCTCTCTGATCCTCCCTCATATCTGAGTACCATCTCCTATCCTTTCTCTTAAATCTGATGCCTATTCTCTCTTACTCGCTCTACTGATATATTACTTTGACAATTTGTTTGATGACCAAGGAAGATTGAAAAATGGAAGGAGAGTCAATGCGCAGATGCGGCAGTTGAAAAAAAAAATCCTTTTTTTTTTCTATTTTCCTTATAATTTGGAAAGTTAAATAATCACCTCTCCTTAATGTTGGCAAGCTCTTTGATTTTTTGTTTTAAATTAGTTAAAACTCGACTTAATTTGGCTAAGATATATCAGAGTTTGCAACATTCTGGCTGTTGATGGAAAATGTGGCAGGTCTTGAATAAGTCCCGGTTTTGCTTGTATTTCACGCTAATAAGTGCGTGTGCTGTCATTCACTTTTATGTTTAATTCTATTTGATTCCCTAGCATAGGATAAAAGGATCTTCTCTCTTGAAACTCTGAAGATAAGGTTTCATGTTCATGAATTCAGTGTGTAATGTCATGTATTTGAAATGAAAGCAAACGCTTTCATCTTTTTCCATGCTGTAGAAAAAATAGACTCTTTCTTCATTCTTGTTATTGCACTTATGTGTGCCATTTCTACCCTCTTTGTTTCGAAATCATCTGATTTTATTGAGTTGACAGGGAGCAAATCCCCCAGGGTGTGCGCTATATTTCAACTTGATCCGGTGTAGATCACAAGTTGGGTTGGACTTGGCCCGGGGTGAAATCCTGGGGTCCTACGTACCACAGTATGGATCAAAGTCCACGTAGTTCAAGGGTATACGACAGGCTAATGATAGCCAGAGGGGGTGGTGTGTGTGCTCTGTGTGAATAGAAAAGCTAGGATTTCAGAAGTGTGTACCTTGTAAGGGGTTTACCCTATTTATAGGCGTACCTGTGCCTTATCTTAATCAGTTGGATTCATCCTTTATTTTAGGGATATCAAGATATGCGTTTTTGATAGATATTCTTGATACATAGGCGGTTATCATAACGATAGATATTTTGATAAAACCACTCCTATTTTCAAGGAAGCGGTTATGAGCATAACTGAAGTCATTTTGACTAGGCTCTTTAGTTATTGGGCTGGGCCCATTTATGAGATATCCGTAACAGTTGCCCCCCAGCCCGGTTGTTCAGGGCTCCGAGCAGCCGGGATGTACTTGTCAGGTTACGTCTTTTGCTCTAGTTCATCTCGCTGTCCTGAGGTTTTTGATTTCTAGTTCTTTTTCCGAGGTCGGACATTTTTTGTCCCCGGGTTACCCCCTCTGTCACCAATTTGCATTCCGGTTTATTTGAGTGGGACACGGGTGCCCCCCCATCCCGGTTAACGCGGGTTACATTCATTTGCTATCCCGAGAGAACATTAATGTTTGGTCTTAATGTTCTATAATTTTGATTCTAGGCCGAACTCCTCCCATGCTTTCTCGAACTTCCCCTCTTTATTCGTGTCGGGTAGTGTTGATATTTCTATATCGTCTTACTCCCCGTTTACAGGTACCTTGTCCAGTTTTTCGTGGATCGGGACTTGTTGCCCCCAAATTTGAGATTGCACGGGGAGTTAGGTCAGGCAACCGGGGTGTATTCATGTGGTCGGCCACGTGAGCATTTCGATCCGGGATCATTGTCCGCCTCATCTGTTGATCCAACACTCGTCTTATCTCGAGGCCACGAGTGTCATCATTGCCTTCTGCTGATTTGATGTTTACTAGCCGGCCTCTGAGTAGAGCAACTGCCCCATTATCTTGGTTTTCGTGTTTGCCCACCATCAGCATTAAATGTGCACGCCTTTTAACGTCCACGTCATTATTTGTGTATGGGCCCTTTGGGCTTTTGACGGTTGAGTTTCGTGCCTCTCACCCGTCTGCTTGTTTTGTTTATAAAAGCCATCGACTTTCTGCTTCTTGCATTTTGAAAACTGCCAAACCTTGAATTTTCCTTCTTGAGAGAAACTTGCAACCAGTCACCCGTTCATCTTCCTCAGATTCGCATTTCTGCTCTTCGTGGCTCGCGCATTTCCTCTTCCCTTAACTTATATCAAACCAGGTACTTTCCTTGTTTCCTTCTCTGGTTATTTGGCTGTGTTTTCTTCTTTCTTTCTCTATTTCTTGGTCTTTCTTTTTTCTGGGTAGGTTATTGTGAGTTCTTTCAAGTTTCTTCCCCTTTGGGTTCTGGCTTCTGCTTTGTTCTTGAACTTCTCTGAACTTCTGGTCTATTCAATCCTTTTTCTCCGTCTTTGGTTTTCGGTTTCCTGTTTAAATTCTATCCTCTCGGGATGAGCCATCAAGGTTCTCCTCCGTCTTTTAATCCAAATGCTTTTTCCCCGGAAGAGGCCGAGCTTATTCAGCGTATGCCTCCCCGGACAGCTTGGTGGCTGTACGGGAAGCCTCTGACCGAAGAACAAAAGAGGGAAAACGTTCTCCGTGGTTATGGCGGAGAAGGTGGTAGTCAACCAGGTCGTTCTGGTCGGGTTAGGGGAAGGGCTCGAGGTCGGTCTGAGTCTGTAGAGCCCGAAAGTCTAGGCCGGGGGATTGCTGCCACTAGGGTTTTTTCTTCAGAGCCGCCCTTAGGAAAGGGTACGGGGGAAAGTCTTCCTCTACCCGCCTCTTCCTTTCCTTCACGCGCGGAGCCCCTCATCTCCCTTACCCGGCCTATCTGCCCGTGCGAGGAGTGTTCCTGGCTGATATCTGAGGCCACGATGGTTGGCCGGTCATGGGAAGCTGACGAAATAGCTTCACGATGCCGGCATATCCAACCGCGGGTTGTTGGAGCCGTTTCTACCCGTCCCGCTGTACTATCTTCAGGTATCATTTTCGTTTCTAATTTATTTTTGTTTTGCCTTTTCTAGGTAGTATGTCAACTTCTCCGCGTCCTATCGAGGATTCCGGATCCGTGGAGTCAGCGGCCGTCAGTATTCCACGTCATATTGCTGAGAAGTATGACTGGGTCGCGACCGGGGTGCTGTCCAGGCTATCAAAAGTCACGACCAGTCAGATCGCCGAGCTCCCATTAGGGGACCGGGATCATTGTTCTTTATCTCTTCTCGGCCCTTCTGAACCGGTGTGCGTTGCCCGGGAAGGGAACGAGCGCTCCTTTTTCTTCTTCTATTTAGACTTCGTCAAAAAACTCGGCCTTCGTTTTCCATTTTCTAGGTTCCAAGTAGATCTCTTAAACATTCTTCAGCTGGCCCCCACTCAGATTCATCCCAACTCTTGGGGCTTTATTATTGCATTCGAGCGGCTTTGCCGATTTTTAAATCGTACTCCCACCACCGGGACATTCTTTTATTTTTTTAACATCCAACGGGCTCGTCAACCCGGGGAGCCCGAAGAAAAGAGGGGTTGGGTTTCTTTTCAGGGGAAACCGGACAAGAAGCTTTTCCATGTGGCAACTGACACCTGGAAAGGCTTCAAGGCTTCTTTTTTCAAAATCAACGCTGAACCCGGTCATAAACCGTGGTTTCTTAAGGACGTCGACTCCAGCTCGGTGGAGCTGCTGTTTCCTCTGTATTGGTCGAAAGCTCATTATGACCAAGACCAAAGCATATTTGCATCCTCCGATGATAGCCTAGAGCCAGCCGAGGTTGAAACCGTGATAGCTCTGGTTGACCATGTGGCCGAGAAGGATGTTATTGATTCCCGGATTTTTATCCGACAGTCGGTGGAGGAATTGTATTCACCGAGTATGTTTTTTTTTTTGGTATGCCCCTTGTCATTTCTGATGTTTGTTATGTTTTTTGTAGTGCCTGACATGGGGAAGGCTTCTTTCCAAGAACTGGCCGAGAAGCTCCGGGCTAAGGCCAAAAAGAAAGGGGAGTCCTCTTCCCAGAGCAAAGCTGTGGCTGCTCCTTCGCCTGCCGGGACTACTGCTGAAAAGAGGGTTGCGCCCTCTCCGGCCTCTACGGATCTCATTCCGCGCAAGCGATCGAAGTCCGTGGCGTCGTCGATCTCGGTCGCAGAAGAGAATCCGGCCTCTGTCTCGGACGCCGGTGCTGCCACAAGCGTCCCTCCTCCCCCACTTCCTGGTAAGTCTCGCCTTCACTCGCGGGGTGAGGTATGGACTGATGGGGTCTCGGAGGAGCTCAAATACGCGGTGAAGCCTCCTAGCAAATATTTTAGTAGTGAGGCCTTTGCCGACTCCGACCTCGACCACCTGCAGGTCCTGCAGGACCACCTAATGGAGACGGCCGGCGTGTTGGACGCTTATGCTTCTGTTAAGCATAAGTACGCCAGGGCTGCAGCCGAGATTGCCAAAGCTCGGGTTGAAAAGAAGGAGACCGAGATCAGGCAGCGGGAGGCTGAGGAGTCGCGCCTGAAAGCGGAAGAGGCGTAGATAAAGGCGGTGGAGGAGCTATCAAAGGCCCTTGCTGAGAGGGATCATTTCTCCACCGAGCTTGACGCCAGTCATGCCCGGGAAGACACCCTCAATGCCTCGCTGCACACCCTGCAGGGTCAGTATGCGGGGCTGGTGAAGGACCTCCATCTTGCCCAATCCGACCTCGACGCTTCCAAGGCCGAGCTCGTGGCGTCCGCTGCCGAGGTGGATAAGCTGGAAGTCCTGGTCGTAGAGACGGCTGCTGAAGCTTTCAACGTATGCCTGGCCCAAGTCCGAGCTCTGAATCCGGACATTACGATGAACTTAGATGCTGTGGATTTCAGAGCTTCGGTAGTGGACAGGCTATTTGTACCAGCGCCGCTTTCTCCGGTCGAAGAGTCCGAGCATTTCACGGGGGATGACCGTGTTCAATTAGCTGAGGAAGATGCTCTGACGACCGACGCCCCTGGCCCTCCTGTGCCCGGCCAAGCCCAATCTTGATGCCGTCCTTCTAGGATCTTTTTTATTTTTTTTCCATATGTAGTATTTTCATTTTCATTTTTGTTTCTTCTGTAATCTGGGGCCTTTGCCCTCAAAATTAATAATATGACAAGCCGGTGTTCCCGGATTTTCTAGCATCCTCAGCTCGTCCATCTTACATGTATTTATTTTCATCCTTTAAACCAAACTCGTGTTTTATTTCACCAGTTGATGAGTAAAGGGGAACGTAATCCGTGCACGAAGCTCGGTTCTTTATTTTATGACTTGGCCAAAGTCAAGATGTATTGCGCAGAATCCGCTGGTTATTCAACCGACGTTTTAACAAATGGGCCACGTTTATTAATGGTCGGGCATTCTAAACAACAGACGATTTTCAAAAATCATCTAAGTACTTTATCTTGTAAAGTACCGTACCGAGATGGTAGCCAACTGCCACATGTTCGGGCCCTAATATCCTTTTTGAATAGGAGCCTAAACATTTCGACCTGATCAAGATCTTTTATGGCAATCTCACACCACCCCAGGGGACAGTTCCTATGCATCGTAAGGTTTACAAGACTTGTTGACAAATCTTATCATGACCGGGATCGCGAAACCCAAGTCTTTGTTTAATTATCTTGCTTTTGTCGCAGCCTATCTTTGCATTGATTTCACAAGTAATAACTAGGTTGGCCCATGAATTGAACCCCCGAGCTTGATTGAAATAATTGGAATTACACGATTTAAAATCAATGGAAAATACTGCTAAAAGTAAGACAATGCGTAATAAAAAACGGTTCTCGGTCACCACCGACATCCGTTGAAGCTAAAAAGCGGTTCTCAGTCACCACTGACATCCGCTGTGCGTTTATTCCGAGTGCATCCCGGTCTTTAGCTGTAGTAAGTTCTTAGTTTGTCCGCGTTCCATGTTCGTTTAATGGGCGTGCCATCTAACGTCTCAAGGGCATATGTCCCGGGCCCCATTTTGTCCGAAACACGGTAAGGACCCTCCCAGTTTGCTGCAAGTTTTCCATCCCGGGAATTCTTATTTCCGATATCCGCTCTGCGTAATACCAAGTCACCTTTATGGAACGCTCGCGGTTTAACTTTGCGGTTATACTTAGCCGCCACCAGCTGCTTCGTTGCCAGATCTCGGCAGTGTGCCGTCGTTCTCACTTCATCGATGAGGTCTAGCTCGGCTGCTACCTGCTTGTTGTTCGCGTGTTCTCCCTCTTCCATGGCTTTGGCTTTCCTCCATGATGTTTGCCTAATTTCAACCGGGATCATGGCCTCGCATCCGTATGTCATTCGGAAGGGTGTTTCCTGGGTCGAGGTTTGGACACTAGTTCGGTATCCCCAGAGTACCGGGTATAGTTCCTCGACCCAGTTTCTTTTTGCATTCCTCATCCTTTTCTTGAGCCCGTCAACAATGATTTTGTTGGCTGCCTCGGCTTGCCCGTTAGATTGCGGATGCTCTACCGAGGCGAAATGGTGCTTGATTTCAAGCTCGGACATCAACCTCTGGAAACCTTGGTCCACGAATTGGGTACCGTTGTCCGTTACGATCTCGGCAGGAATCCCGAACCTTGCAACAATATTTATTTCGAAAAATTTTTGTATTCGAGCAGCCGAGATGGTCGATAGTGGTTCAGCCTCGATCCATTTAGTGAAATAATCCACAGCCACCACAAGCCATTTCAGTTGCCCTGCGGCCGGTTTGAATGGTCCAAGGAGGTCCATACCCCACTTAAAGAATGGCCAAGGAGCCGTGATGGTTCTCAACTCGGTCGGAGGTGGCCAGAGGATCCGAGCATGTTTTTGGCAGTTTTCGCACGTCCGTACGTGCTCTCTGGAGTCCGCGACCATTGTCGGCCAGTAGTATCCACCCCTTAGGGCCTTCCGGGCTAACGCCTTTGCCCCCATGTGTTGTCCGTTTATCCCTTCGTGTATCTCTGACAGCACGTACTCGGCCTCTGCCTGGTTTAAACATCTCATCATTGGGGATTGAAGGCCTTTTCGGTAGAGCTGGTCATCGACCACCGTGTACATTAACGCGGTCCGTGCTATTTGCCTTGCTTCCCCGGGATCGTCCGGGCTAACTCCCTTTTCCAGGTAATTTAAGATTGGCTTTCGCCAGTCTTCTGCTGCCGCGATGACCATGATACACGTGGGCTCCTTGAGACTTTGTTGTATTACAGTCCGATTATTTCCCGGGTTCCTGGTGCTTGCTAATTTGGAGAGGATATCTGCCCTCACATTTTCTCCCCTAGGGATGTGGGTGACTAGGACCTCATCGAAGTCGGCCACTGCCTCTCTGACTTTCCCCAGATACTTAATTAGCAAGGGTCCCTTGGCCGTGTATGAACCGTTGATTTGGGCCGCGACTAGTTGAGAGTCGGTAGAGAGATGAACCCTCCTGGCCCCATTGTCTTTTGCCTGTGATAGCCCGGCTAATACAGCCTCATACTCGGCCTGATTATTGGACGTTCTGAAGTGTAATTGCAGGGAGTGTTCTATGGCAACTCCTTCCGGGCTTTCGACTATGATCCCGGCTCCACTTCCTTTGGCGTTTGAAGAGCCGTCTACAAATACTTTCCAAACGTCAAGGGCTGCTTTCGGGACTACCTCTGTTGGCACCAGTTCTGCAATGAAGTCGGCTAAAGCCTGGGACTTAATAGCACGCCGAGCTTCATATACTATGTCGAATTTGGATAGTTCGATTGCCCAACTCATCATTCTTCCTGCCAAGTCAGGTTTGTGGAGTATTTGACGTATGGGCTGACTGGTTCGGACAATTATTTTATGCCCCTGGAAGTAAGGGCGTAATCTCCTCGCGGCAGTTAGGAGCGCAAAGGCCACCTTTTCCAACCTTTGATATCTGAGCTCCGAACTCTGCAAAGCCCGGCTTGTAAAGTAAATCGGTTTCTGTTCCCTCGAATCTTCTCTCACCAGGGCGGCACTTACTGCTTCTGGGGCCACGGATAGATATAATATCAAATCTTCCCCGGGCTCGGGTTTGGTCAGCACGGGTGGTGATGACAGGCATTTTTTGATCTTGTCAAACGCGGCTTCACACTCTGAGTTCCATTCTCCATGTCGTGCTTCCTTCTTCAATAACTTGAACAAAGGAAGAGCATTTTCTGCCGATTTCGGTAAGAACCTTGTCAGCGCGGCCAGTCTGCCGGTCAACTGCTGTACCTCTTTTTTGTTTTTTGGGGCAGCCATATTGAGGACGGCCTGACATTTGTCTGGATTGGCCTCAATCCCTCGGTTTGTCAACAGGAATCCGAGAAATTTACCCGCTGGTACCCCGAATGCACATTTAGCTGGGTTAAGTCGGATTCTGTGAGCCCGGAGCTTATCAAATGTTTCTTGCAAATCTTGGATGTGGTGGGATCGCTTAACTGACTTTACGATCATATCGTCGATGTAAACTTCGACATTCCTGCCGAGTTGTGCCTCAAACACTTGATTCATCATCCTCTGGTAAGTAGCTCCTGCGTTCTTCAGCCCGAAAGGCATGACATTATAGCAGTAATTTGCTTTTTCCGTGATAAAAGCTGTTTTCTCCTGGTCTTCAGGATGCATAGCTATTTGGTTATAGCCGGAATACGCATCCATGAATGAGAGCAGCTGGAAACCCGAGGAATTGTCCACCAGTTGGTCAATATTTGGCATGGGGTAAGCATCCTTGGGGCATGCTTTGTTGAGATCGGTGTAGTCGGTGCACACCCTCCATTTGCCATTTGGTTTCTTGACCATTACCACATTTGACAACCACGTGGTATACTGGATTTCCCTGATGAATCCCGCATCCAGCAGTTCTCTTACATGCTCGGTTAGGGCTTCCTGACGGTCCGGTGCAATCTTTCTTTTCTTCTGCGAGACCGCGTATATCGTGGATTTATGGTCAATTTGTGACAGCAGAACGCCGGGTCAACTCCTGGTAACTCCGAAGGTTTCCAAGCGAATGCGTCCTTGTTTCTCCATAACAGCTTTTTGAGCTCGCTTTTTTCTTGCTCGGCAAGTGAACTCCCGATCTGGGTTATTTGTCCGGGATCCTCTCCTAGTTGGTAGCCTGTGAGCTCTCCATCAGGCTCTGTTTTCATCAACTTTGCGTCTTCTCTTACATCCAGCTCTACCACGTTGACCGAGCTCGGCGTAATTGGCGCTGAATTTCGAGTTCCTTTCTGCTGCGAGCTAGATGTTCCGGGTTCATTGTTTTTAACTGTCGAGAAATAGCATTGTCGGGATTCCTTCTGATCACCTTTGACGGTGACGATTTCATTGTTCCGACTTACCATTTTCAGCTTCTGATGCTTAGTTTATATGAGCATGTCCTAATTATGAATGGTTGGTCTGCCTAAGATTATATTGTAGGACGAAGGGAAATCCGCTACAATAAACTTGACTCGCTCAGTCTTAAAGGCTTCTTTAGAGCCCAAGGTCATTTTAAGTTCTATACACCCTTTGGGATTTGTATCCTGTCCGTTGAACCCGATTAAGGTTGTCCTGCACGGCTTTAGATTCTCTGGGTCGAGGTCCATGCGCTTAAAGGCGTCCCACAGGATGTTATCCACCGCGCTGCCAGGATCGATGAATATCTTCTTTACACGGCATTTTTCCCAGGAGGCCGGTTATGACCAGTCCGTCTTGATGACCCAGGATTACGTCCCTCAGATCTTCCTGAGTAAAGAACAGCTTAGGAGGCTCTTCTGTTTGCGATGGCTCCGGCTTGAAGGTCGGTCGTCCCCTGATGGTTAAGACTTCCCGAAGGTATTTCTTCCGCTGATTGGCGGTATCGCCGCCACCTCCGTAACCTCCACTAATGACATTGCAGTCAAACTCTGCTTCCGGGAACTCGTCCTCATTGTCGTGCTTTCTCCGGGCTTCTACCGGTTTTTTCCTCTGGGAGACCGGGCTTGTACTCCGATCCGTCTGCTTGCGCTTGGCTTTCTGCTCTTGTGTTTTGATAACGTACTGACGTAATTTTCCATCTCGGATAAACTTTTCCACCGCATCTCTAAGGTCCCAGCACTCATCCGTTGTGTGCCCGGGTCCATTGTGGAATTCACAAAACCGTGTGCGGTCCAACTTTCCCTTATTATAAAGTGGTCGGGGTCGCTCCACCTTCCTCATCTCGGTCAGGGCTACCTCTCTCCATAACTGTGAACGAGGGACATTTATTGGAGTATATCTCTCATACTTCTCCTTATGCCTTTGTCCTCGTGTTTTCTGGTCCGAGTTACGGGGTCGGTCTCTTGATGCCCGGTCCTTCCCTTTCGGAGGTGGGCTTTTCTGTCTCTCTTTTCCCGGCGCGTTGGCTATCTGCATCTGTTCTATGTCCAGATACTTTTTGGCTCGTTTATGGAATTCTTCCAGCGTCTTTATCTCGCCAGATATGACCGATCTCCCCATTCTGGATTCGCTATCTAAGCCCGAGATGAGCAAGTGTACGTGGACGCTTTCCGTTAATCCCTGGATTTGTAATGCGACAGCCTTGAAACGATCCAAATACTTCTGAAGGGTTTCACCGGGTTGCTGCTTGATTCTGTCCAGCGTGTAGACCGACCTGGGTTGCTTTTTGCTTGTCGCGAAATTCAGCAGGAACTTCTCGCTCAGGTTGTTGAAGTCGGTAATGGACTTGGGAGATAGAGTCCGGAACCAAATTTGGGCGGCTCCTCGTAACGTTGAGGTGAACAGCCTGGAAATGATTGGCCCCTTGAATCCTCGGACCAGCATCTCAGTGTCGAAAGTGTTCAAGTGTGTCTGGGGATCCTGACTTCTGTCGTACTTAGGGAGGTCAGATGTATTAAATTTCCTTGGGTACTCAGCTTCTGTAATTTCATCTGAGAACGGGCTGTTGTTTTGTCCTCCCTCCCCATACCACGTCTTGTACCTGTCGGAGTCTTGCGGAATTCCCTGATTGTCCGAGGTACAGCTGTCCTTCCTATGTGCCCGGGCTTGATCCTCCTGACTCGCGTCCCGGTGATTATTTTGCTGAGAATTTTTTGTTGAAGCCATTCGGCCTTGCCCGGGATGATCCTCCTGTAGGGGATCAATAGTTTGGTGATTGGTTTCTTCGTCCTCATTCTGCTGACCGTCCCGGCGTTCCTCCTGAAGAGGGTCTTGTAAGTGTTTAAGAATTTGATTCATCACCTCGGTCATATGGTCAATCTTCTGGTTCTGAAGATTGTCGCGTTCTTCCACATTCTCGATCCGTTTCATCATTGACTCAGCAATGTTATGTAGGAGCCGTATGTCTGGGCTTCCAATCTGAAACTTTGAGGGACCAGCGTGGTTAGTATTTTCCAGCGTTTGGCCTGCTCGTCCATCCAGGTTCGAGTCCGGGGACTCCTCCATTTGTTCCTGATTAACGCCTTGAACGTCCTGCTGTTGGGTCTCGCTAAAATTTTGTTCCTGACCTTGCTCGTGTGCATGCGGGTGGCTTTTGCTTCTGGTATTAGCCATCACGGGTCACGGGAATAGGACTTTACAGTCCCCACGGACGGCGCCAATGATCCGGTGTAGATCACAAGTTGGGTTGGACTTGGCCCGGGGTGAAATCCCGGGGTCCTACGTACCACAGTGTGGATCAAAGTCCACGTAGTTCGAGGGTATACGACAGGCTAATGATAGCCAGAGGGGGTGGTGTGTGTGCTCTGTGTGAATAGAAAAGCTAGGATTTCAGAAGTGTGTACCTTGTAAGGGGTTTACCCTATTTATAGGCGTACCTATGCCTTATCTTAATCAGTTGGATTCATCCTTTATTTTAGGGATATCAAGATATGCGTTTTTGATAGATATTCTTGATACATAGGCAGTTATCATAACGATAGATATTTTGATAAAACCACTCCTATTTTCAAGGAAGCGGTTATGAGCATAACTGAAGTCATTTTGACTAGGCTCTTTAGTTATTGGGCTGGGCCCATTTATGAGATATCCGTAACACAACTCAAGTAGGTAGGATCCATTTTATCTTCTATATGCTGTCTAACAACACTGTTGTGGAGTTTCTTCCTGCTTTCTTCTGTGTGAGAGAGAGAGTTAGGAAGGGAGAGAGGAAGTGTCGTAGAGGGAGAGCTGAAGCCATTGTCTTCTCTGTTTTGGCAATGAAAAACAGAGGAGAATCAGCAAGCTTGTACTACCATTTAAGCCAGAAAACAACGAAGGTAATCTACTGGCTCCTCCTCCCTCTAGTCCATCAGTTTTTCTACTAAGTATAAGCTTTAGATATGGAATCAAATCTTGCTGAAAACCATGCTTATGATAGCTAAAACTGAAACTGAAATATGGATTTAAGGGGGGGCTGTTTAACTGAAAATACATTATAACGGTGAATGCTTTTGCTGTCATTTCGTTTTGTTTCTATTCAAAGCTTTGCTGAATAGGTATTGGTATATGTTTGCTGCCAAAGAAAAAGAAAACGGTCTCTGTTTAACTAAAGCTGAAGTTGCTGAATTCACATAGGTTTTGGTTCTCGGTTTGCTTGGTTTTTCGTTTGTTTTTCTCTTCTTACGTAAGGCATATTGTATGTAAATATATGGGGCTGTTGTGTGGGTGGGAAATAAATAAATCAAACCTGTTTATATATGCATGGTTACTGCTTCTGCCGATGGAAAGGAAAGAAAAAAAATATGGCAGAAATAATTTAAACTAAGGAGTAGCTGTAATACCCGGATAATTATATATCTGGAATATTACGTTGACAAATAAATACCTATTGAAAATAGGTGAATTTGTGGTCTCAAAACAAGTGAAATAATTACCTTTTTTCTTAAAGGTAATTTCTTATGGAATTAGGAGAAAAAAAGAGCTGACAACCCCTAAGTAGATTTGTGGGTTATAAGATACCCTGAGAATATTATGATAAATCCTGAATTAAAAATTAGAGAGTATATTGTCTCTAATTTAGATAATTTATGGGATTATTTTCCTTGAGAAATAATAAGGCAAAAAATTAAATGTCATTTTGGGGGACATAAATTGCCCCATGGTTTTTAATATTTTGCATAATCCATAAATTACCAATGTCAGTAAAATTGTTGTGAGAAAATAATTAGTTTTAATTAAGAAAATTTTGAGAAATTATTAAAGTATTAATTAGGAAATTTTTAGGAAATTTTATAAGGTCTAAATCCATGAAATTGATTTTGGACCAATAAGGGAATTCATTGGGAAATAAATATATGATAAATGTAATTTATATGAGTAGGAAAAAAAAAGAAAATAATATATATATATATATATATATATATATATATATATATATATATATATATAGTGGCCGAAAGTTTTTAGGCCAAAAAGAAAAAAAATAAAATAAAATAAGAGATAAGATCTTGGAATATAATAATAATATAATTAGACATGTGATTTATAAACAATAGTATTTTAATAGTGAACAGGATAAATGAGAACGGATAGAAAATAATTCTGTTGTGAGAATCTGGGGATGAGTTAAGCAAAACCAGAGCATATTATTAGTCAGTGGATTTTTATCCAGAAGTTGGTACTGGCCGAAGTTATTTCTGTAATCGGACACGAATACCGAGGATTTTCGACAGATAACGGAATGTCCTTAATGAGAGAATAAGCTTAAGAAAACCCAGTATTCTTGAAGAGGAAGCAAAGACCTTCAAGGTACTGCTTTTGGAATTTTAAGATTTTACCAAATTTCGCGGTTTGGACACCGAACAGGGAACTTTATCAGATAAAGGCACATAAAGCAAGAGATGATGCAAGCATGACATCACTTTGATGACTCAAGATGATGTCAACAAAGAGAGGTGTAAGGCCAAGATCAAGCCACCTCAAGAAAGTGCAAGGAAATTACGAAAATGCCATTGAGATTTTCTATAAATAGCCAACCCTCTCATTTGCAAACCTCACACCAAGTTCTCTTGCAATTTTCAAAAATTTGGAGAGAAAGGAAGAAGGAGGAGTCCGCAGAAAATCCTAGCGAAGCTCTGAGTAAGTCTTCGGTCCAGTCTTTAGTTCGGTAGTTCTTTCTGTAGTTCTAATAGAAATGCTAGAATAGTCTTTAATTTTTCAAGTTAGTTTAAATATCATGTTTTAGGAATAAATATGATATTTATTTTAGAAATATGTTAGAGGAAAGGTTATAGCAAAAATTTTGAGAGTTTAAAGTCAAAATAGCGAAGCGCTGGCGAAATTCCACCGGTTAGGGGATCAGGGGCAAAATGGTAATTTGTACCTAAAATGCCTGTTATGATATCAAATATTGATAAATGTGATATTATCATTATAGGATATCAGTAATCTTGTTCCGCGGTCATTTCGCTGTCATTTCGCTGTTTTCCGTCAAAAGTACAGTTTATCGTCAACGTACTAAACGCTCGTTAACGAAAGTACGTTCGCGTACTATAACACTAACTCTGATATTTACGTATGTGTATATGTGCTATGTGTGTTGTGTGCATGTTGTGGTGTGCTGTTTGAGTATATGTTGTTATTAAAGGATAGCTGTACATCTGCATACACTGGGAGTGATATATCTGTTTTCACTAGGAGTGATACTTTTCGCTGGGAGTGGTACATTTGCATTCACTGGGAGTGACATGTTTGGAAGTGAACTAATTGCTGTGATTTTATACCATATATGTAAATATGAGGTTAACTGTTATCTGGGGTTCGTATGTATGAGACCTCAGCTCTTAACATAGCATCAGGGTCAGGAGAACCAAGGACGGAGGAGAGAGGAAAGCAGCACGCTTAGAGACCCGGCTAAAGATTTCATTTTGACGTTCCGGCGGAAGCCTTCTTTTTGTTATTTACTTCACTTTTGAGCCACGCGGTTACTATACCGTTATTGTATCCAGACAGACTTATGGCATTTTGAAATATAAGTATCAGTTACTCTTCCGCTCAAATGCTCTTCTGTGATGATTTGAAATGATTTTAAATGATGAAAAATTTATTCCGCTTTTGAAAATTGGGATGTTACAGTAGCTATCTGTTTAGTGTATACATACTTATGTGTGTGTGTGTTAAAAACGTGGTTCCCAAGTGAAAAGAAAGAAAAATGATGCACATGAAATAAATTATGTATAGGTGTATATTTTTATTGTTATGTGGTTGAGTTATACATGTACGATGGTGTGAGAAAATTTAAACATATAGGCTGCTATTTTAACCCACTGTTATATTTTTTAAGTGTATGAATAACTAAATAAATATGTATACATGTTATGGAGTTTTATTATTTTAAGTGGGCCAGGTGAGTAAATAAATATGAACACATATTCTGGAGTTATTATATTCAAATTAATATTTATAAAATTTATTTTAATGAGATGTTAATATTGTGAAGCATAAGTCATGTAATATTAATATTTATCAAAGTTTAAGAGAAACCATGAGAAGCATTAAAAATACATTTAATTATATTCTCATATGATGGTTGGTCATTATTAATTTTAAATTGATTAATAACAAATAAATAAAGGGGAATAAATAAATAAAAATAATTATTGATAAATAATTAATAAGAGTTTACATTAATTACGGAGACATAATAATGATTGATAAAATAATAATAACAGAATAAATAAAAGGGAATTAGTGTTATTAGGAAATTTAGGATAATTATAATAATAACAAATAATGTTATTATTATTGGGATGGAGTGATAATAATAAATAATAATTGAGGAAATTATTATTAGGTATAATAATAATAATAATAATAAATATTATTATTAGGAAAAGGAATGAATAATGTTAGAAAAGGAAATATGTGATAATGGAATTGATCACAAAGGGAATTATTAATTAATAGTAAATTAAAAAGGGTATAAATGGAATGAAATTTACTAGGAGTATAAGGGTCATGAGTGGCAAGACCCTCTCTTAGGATATTAATTATAAGGGAAATAATGCAGTGATGATATTATAGGATACTTAGGAAAGTTTGGAACTAGTACAGAAAGGTGAACATACTACTAGTGCCAAGGACTAAGGTACGGACACGTACTGTAACTCTAACTCTTATGTTGTCTTGTATGCTTTATATGTGATGAGATGATTCATGTAGTCATTGACAAGACTTGGTCTTGGGTCATGAACTGTGGCATTGGTTATGTGCAAACTATATGGATCTTACATGGGTTGTGTGCTATGTAGAGGTGAACATTACATTTGTTGTGTGTTATATATTGTTGAGATATGAACTATTGTATGTGTTGTATGCTATGTATGGTTATATGCTGAATTGTAATGAATATCTGTCATACATATATTTTTTATACTTGAGCATAAGGTTAACTGTTACCTGAGATTCAATAGATATTAAATCTCAGAATTTACCCTAGCTTCAAGATCTAGAGGATTGAGAGTTAGAGAAAAGGGTAAGCAGCGCGTGTAAGGACTCGGGCGGAGTTTTAACTTGGAATAGTATCATGTATAATTTTTGAATATTTTGATAATTGTACGACTAAGGTATGAACCAGATACACCGCAAAGAAATTTTAAGCTATATCACGCTATTATTCCTTCGGAAATTTTAATTAACCAGCATATGCCTGGGCATATGCAATCAGTCATTCATTCGTCGAAACATTAAACATGCTCTCTGTTGTGACTTACTTTGATATGTTAACGTCTTCACTTTGATAAATACACAGGAAGTAGTTTAATAAGAGTCCTAGGACCATAACGAACTTCATAATTGACTTAGAAAATAGGGGCGTTACATTTCTTCCTGCTTTCTTCTGTGAGATCTAAGGCCACCTGACAGATGGATTTTTTATTTTGTGCTTTCATGGAATATTGCAGTCAGAAATCGGATAAAGAGTATGAAGAATATTTAGAAAATTACAAAGGCAATGAAGATGGTTGCAGCTTCAAAACTGCGGGTTATTCAAACTAGAGCTGAAAATTATCGTGGCCTATGGCAGCCACTCATTGCACTTCTGGGTGATACTCTCAGTATGTTGTCCAACATTATTTTACAATTCATATCTGGCGATCTATGCTTGCCTGTTATTTGTTTTTATGCCCCTTTTTCCTTTTCTCAATCTTATTCAATATTTTACTCACTCTTGTGGCGCCATCAATGTAGCCGTGTGTGGTTTATGAAGCATTGATATGTTTAAAATAGTCATAATGGTGTCCTTTATTCATCCAACATGACTTAACACTTCTAAATGTTCTTGGATGCTGCATATTTTATCACATTGCAATGTCAAGTGGCTGTCTTATATACTTGTCAATTGTTAGTGTCTTGCTTATATTACAAAATGTGGCAGAAGCGTGTACATGTCAATGCTTCATCTAAATTTTATGAATTAACTATTACATTTGCTTATGTAAGAATTTTTGTGTGCCCTATGTCTCACCATTCATCATTCCTCCTCTGTTTCTATGCTGAGGTGTTGATGTGAAGAAGAATGTTATCATTACTGTTTCTTCTGACAAAGGTCTATGTGGTGGAATCAATTCTACCTTTGCCAAGATAAGCAGGGCTTGCACAAACTGAACACTGGTAATTTCTGTGACAAATTGCACTTTGTTACATCATTACTTATTATTATTATATATATAAATCTTTGGATATAAAAATATCATATATTATTATGGTTAATGACTGGCTCATTCTATCACTTTTTATGGTAATTATATTAGAATTATAATTTTCGTAATTAAGTGTTCAAAATAAAAAATTAGAGTTATATATTCATGAAGTCCAATGTTCATATTGACAAAGTCTGTTAGTGTTGAGTACATAATTATTTAAAATGAGCTCTAGACCTTTTTGGGCTAGAGCTCAAGTTAGGGTATGAGAAAGTAAGAAACATTCGAACAAATGTACCGGCACAGAGATAATTTATGGATTGATTTTTTCTTATTTAGGTATCGGTAGAGTTGGAATTTTGGTAAGAAATAAATCTATTTTTCCGCCTTTATCTTTGCATTTATTGCTATGAAACTATGCTGTTTTAGTCACACCCTGGTTCCGCATGTTTTTTTGTGTCCTAGGTCCTAAATGATTTTGCTTACTCTTTATTATACTTTTATTAACTGCCATAGGGCCTGACAAAGAGACAAAGTATGTCGTTTTGGGAGAGAATTGAAGCTAAGGCTCAATTGGTACGTGACTCAAAGAAAGACATTGAGATCATCTTAACTGACTAGTGTTTGAATAATCCTTTAAATTATACCCAGCTTAGTGCTTGTCCATTTTTATAAGCCCCATGTTTTGCATTAATTTTCTTGTTGGACTCTAGATGCTCTTTGAACTGACTAGTGTTTGAATAGTTACAATAGAAGAGGGAATAGATATGGGAACAGTCATTTCATATTTCGATTGGCAGTTACCTTGAAGGAGAAATTGAGATAATAATGGATAGAATATAACATTATTGTGTAAGCTAATCTCTGGACGTTGATATGCTTACAGTTTGTTTTTTCATTCTTTGTGAGTTAGTTTCTCTGGTGAGCTTCCAACATTATTTGTTCATAGTGAACATTGAAACTTCAATAGGACCCTGAGTATCACTATTCACTAAATGAATGTGAAGTATGGACAAGTGACACAAATACCCTTACTCTACTACAAATTTGAAACACCACACCCCAACATTCAAGGGCCATAATTTGTAGTACTTAATTTCTTTTTTTTTTTTCATTTGTTATCCACTTAGCAAAAAAGTGGCATTGTTATTTTTCAATAAATAAATAAATAAAAATATGCTAAACTACATTATTCAAATTATTCATGGGCCTCAAAGGTTATTTGGGAAGAGCTCTTACTACTTGATCAATTATTGAGTTTATATTGTATTTCTTTCTATTTCCTTTCTTCTTGGTTTTGGCCACCACCTATGGTTAACTCATGTATGTTGTGTCGAAGACAGTACTTTTTTAAAAGAAAAAAAAAATCATGCACATGTACGTTTGTCATATATATTAGTGTGTTATGATAGTGTCAGTGTCCAATATGCTCAAACAGTAAGCATCCCAGCTGGGTGAGACACAACAGCAGATGAGGCAGCAAGTACAAGACCTGCAACGGACACAAGAGATGATGAGGCAGATGTAGCTTGTACTCCAATTCCTAACTTAGGGCAAGGGTCCGTGTTCAGCTCCTGGTGACGATGACCATCCTGGTGACGACGATGACTATCATGCTGCTGTATTTTAGATTATTTTTTAGTATATATTATTCGCAACATTATTACATATATTTTACTTTCTTAATATAAAACTCTTTATGATTGTTATTTTATATTTTTATGGCATACAAGTTTTCTTTATTTCGAAAGTTTTTATTGAATTTTATTTATTTTTTGATCATTTTTATATTTTTAATGGAATTATATATATTTTTTAAGGATTTTTTTATATATCTTTTTATGCAATTTTATATATTTTTTAATAATTTTAAATTTATAAATATTTTTTACGATTTTTAAAATTTAAAATTTAATTTTTTACATTTTTTAATCTAATTTTATGATTTTATAATTTTTTAATTAAAATGCATTTTGCAATGAAATTGAATTCCGCTGCAAATGTCAGAAATTTGTGACGGAAAATAATTCCGTCACAAATTTGCGATGGATTTTTTTTTTCTGTTGCAAAAATTCAAATTTTGCAATGGAATTATTTTCTATCGCAAATGTCAGAAATTTGCGACGGAAAATAATTTCGTCGCAAATTTTGAATTTTTGCGACAAAAAAAAAAAATTCCAAAATTTGTAGAATTATGATTTTCCGTCGCAATTACAACGTATTTTTTGCGATGGATGAATTCTGTTGCAAATTCCGTCACAAAATTGTTTTGCCACGGAAAATTGCATTTTGTGAGGGAATTTTTCCGTCGCAATTTTTTATTTTTTATTGTTTGTAGTGATTGTCTTAAGGAGATAGTATCCATTGGGCTTGGATTTGATCAATTCATCGTTATTATGTTCGACAATCGTCTGAGTTTTTTCTGCTTTTCTATATTATATAGAATTGTTGTAGGTTTACAAATTATACCATCTTAGTTGCACAGATTTTGATCCTTGTGAAAATTTCTCCTTCTAAAGTATTTTCAACAACATGCAGCAAAATGTGTCCTTCGCTACTTTAAGTCTACAATGGGATAATGCATCTTCATACGAAGTATAGGCTCTCTCAACTTGAAAGCATATTGTGATGCTGATTGGGGAAGCTGCCATGAGACTCGATGTTCTTACATTGGTTATTTTATCAGCTTAAGTGGGTCTCCCATCTCATGGTGTAGCAAAAAGAAATATGTGGTTTCCCTTTCTTCAGAATATCAAGCAATGTCAAGTATGGTTAAAGAAGTCATATGGTTGACGTGTCTTTCTCATGACCTTGGTACAACTCAATAGTATTTTCTAATATTAATTATAGTGTAATGAGATCTATTAATTAATTAATTATTTTCTGATATGTTGAGATCTACGAACATATATTAATTGTCTTCTATATAATTGATATACTAATATATACTAAATACCTTCTGATATAATATTTAGTGCCATTTGTTGAAATTATGAATTATTATTAAGGGTGTATATATATTAGATTTGTCATCCTATTTCAATAGTTTAAACCAATTCAATACGATTAAGCCCTAACATTATATAGATTTAATTCATCTTTCAATATTCGATGTGGGACTTAATCATTTATTCTAATAATATTTAGTAATTTTTTTTTCATAACTTATAAATACCCCATATTCTTACACTTGTGTATATTTGGGCTATCTCACACATGTGTCAATAAACTCTATTACAAAACTTGGGTTTATCCAATGATTTAAGAATCAGACAGGGTACAGATCAAACCATCTAAACTATGACTTGTTGGCATTTCTGAGTCGTTGTCCACTATGACTTTTAAACATTGGGTCTATTAATTCAGTGAAGAACAAAATTTCCTTAAGATACTCGATTTTTTCTGCTATTGAAACTAAAAAAAACTAATAAAAGAGACCCTCAAATGACTAAATATAAATATCGCTATGTACCCTAGTAATGCTAATGACTGTTCAAGTGATTTGAAATAGAGTACATAGTGATATCTTCTATGTAAGACATAAAGTTAAAGTAGCATGATGGTAGTTAAAATATAGTTTTATCACTGCAATTTTACGTTTTTACGATTTTTTACATTAAAACAATTTTACTAATTTTCCAAATGCTTTTATATTTTTATGATTTTTTTACGTTACGATTTTACGTTTTACGATTTTTTATCCATATTTCAATTTTACGTAAAATTATCGATTCTCAAGCTCTATATTTGCCTATATGCTAGACTTGGTGCATACACGGCTACAAAAAAGCTTTTTAAGACTGGATAAAAAACGCCTCGTAAGACCTGATGTGTGACCGGTCTTGTTCCAAGCGGTCTTAAAAGTCTATAACTTTTAATACTGGATAAACGACCAGTCTTAAAAATTTAGATCGAACTTTTGAAATATCCGGTCTTAAAAAGGTTTCAAAATAATAAAAAGAAACGTAAATGAAACAATCGATCCCAAATCACCAGATCTGGCAACATTTTGAATGTCCCTCCATCATTAGCGATGGAGAACCAAGAGAAGATTGGAAGCAACACCAACAAGAAAAACAAAAAGATGAATACAAAGTTTAGAAATAAGTCTAGATCTACAAAAAAAAAAAATCAAAGGTGAAATTGAAGTCTAGATCTACAAAAAAAAAAAAATCACAAGCTTAAAGCTACCGAATCTGAGCAGGATCCTTTTGCCAATGGTGGCAAAGCTTCAAGCAACCAAAATCGAAGTCCAGATCTGAGTAAGAGCGATCAAGGTAGGAGCAAATAGACTTAAGCAAAAAGAGATCTGGGTTTGATTTTAAGCCAGATATGTGCGAAGGCGGTGTGGGAGGAGCCATAGATCGAAGAGGAAGGAGCCATCGTTGTCTAGAATCCTCGAAGTAATACGCTTGCGCCGTTGCTGAGGATTGGAGTTGACACCATCGTAAAACGCTTGAAGCATCTCACTGCCAACGTTGCCAAGGACTTGGTTGTGTGGCTCTTAGGACGACTTACGAAGATTGCGAGTAGGTTAAAGGAAGAGGATATCATTCTTGCTGAGGATTTGACCCGTGAGGCTCTTGGGACACTCGTTGAATCTATAACTAAGTAAATGTTATATTGCCAAGAAGACAAGCACACTCACGGACTTAACGAGTTTAGCGAAATTAGTTTTTTGTATCACTTTTAAGACCGGTTGTTTGTAAAAACCGGTCTTAAAAGTATATTTTTAAGACCGGTTATTTATAAAAACTGGTCTTAAAAGTGTGTTCTATATTTTTAAGACCGGTTGTTTGCAAAAATTGGTCTTAAAAGTGTTTTATATATTTGTTGGAAGTTCATATTTAATTAGTTATAATTAGCATATACAATTATATTATGCAATTATCTTAATTAAGTTGTTAGAGAGATTTTAGGAATTAAGTTAGCTGATTACGGTTTTTTGAATTTCGTAATTATATTCCTTACTGTAATCCCTAGATTATATTATACAATTATCTTAATTAAGTTGTTAGAGAAATTTTAGGAATTCAGTTAGCAGATCATAATTTTTTGAATTTCGTAATTATATTTTTTATTGTAATCCCTAGATTATAGGAACTGCCTAGGTCATAAGATTATTTACTTATTAACATTTGTATATAATTTCAATTAAGCGAAGGAATAAAGCATCGCATTCTTGGACTCATCTCTGATCTGCGTCTTCTCAAAATATTTACGCAATTGCCACCGATTATACTTTTAAGACTGGATCTTTTATAATTCGGTCTTAAAAGTATTTTATATATTTACAAAATTGCCATCGGTCATACTTTTAAGACCGGATATTTTATTATCCGGTCTTAAAAGTGTTCTATATATTTACGAGATTGCCACCGGTTATATTTTTAAGACCGGATCCTTTATAATCTGGTCCAAAAAGTTCTTTATATTTACGAAACTGTCACTGGTCATACTTTTAAGACCTGATTCTTTATAATTCGGTCTAAATGAGACGGTCTTAAAGCTCTTTTTTGCACTAGTGATAATGTTAGTAATGGTTGTTCAATATCCAAACTACAGGACTACATATCCAAATCGTTTCCATTGATCTCTGTGCTAATGAGAGTTGGTACAGATGGTAAGGGATCTAGGACTAGGCCCTTGGGTCGTGGGTTCGATCTCCTTTGCTGTCGTTGGGACTCCTTTGGTAGGCGATCTCGTAAGTCCCCAGTAAGTGCTCATAGAGCCCGGGGCCGTGCCTTGGCCTTGGTAGTTAATTTTATCTACTCTAATTTTATTTAGCTAATTTTACTCTAATTTTATCTACTCCCATAGAAAATCCTTTCTCTTCATTTTTACCCCCTTTTCACAATCACAATGGGCACTAAAATTGCAGCGATCAATGCTTTCCCTCAATAACGTCCTGAGTTCCAGGAGTTTAATTTGGTTAACGAGCTAGTTTCCAAGATTTATAGTTAGTTTGTAATACCAAGTAAAAAAAGTTACTTTAGACCGAATGTATGAACATGCAGGATAAGGAGAAGTGGGATTAATAATGTGCACCAGCTTTTTTTTTCTTTTTCTTTTTTGCTTTATTAAAAAATATTAGTGACAAAAGATTAATATTTCTAGAATATTAAGAACAAAAGGTATATAAACTTCTCTCAATGAAGTGTGTTCTACACATATTCTAAGGAATTAGAATCCAAAACAATCATTTAAATTTAAAGAGAGCCCCCATACCACATACGTCGATGTGAGTTAGCTGCAAACATGTTTGATTGACATTTTCCAACTTATCGCTTTGATTCTTCTATTTTGAATGTCATTAAATATCTTAAATTAACATCCATAATTGGCGCAATTGATGAATATTGTATTCCCTTTTCTTTCATACATATAATCCTTGCGTTTGCTGTGTTATCAATCAAGCTTTGTAAAAGATCCAGGTAAATATTAGGGAAAAATAATTCTTTACTTATTATTGTTTTGACTTGATTATAATTCAATCATTAGACTTAGACTTAGTACAAATCAGTTTCTATATTATTAACTCAGTTGTAACTTAGTCTTTAAACTTAGTCTCACTACAACTTGGCCATTATAATTTTAACCATTTTATAATTTGGTTCTTGACTTTTCTTTTGGTAGAATCCAAGCAATATCCCCAACCGATAGCTAGAGATTAATTCTCTCAAGGCAAGAGATCACCAAAGTGCTCTCTCAACAAAGCCTTTTCCATCACTACTAGAAACTACTAAAATAGCAAGGGAATTTGTAAGGGAAACAAATCCATTGCAAATTGCAACGGAAGTTGCAATAGAAAGTTAAATCCGTTGCAAATTGCAATGAGATATTTTTTTCGTTGCAATTTGCCACGAAATTAAAATTCTGTTGCAATTTACAACAAAAACACAAATCTATTGCAAAACTTTGCAACAGAAAACATATTCCGTTGCAAATTGTGACGGCAAAACAAATCTGTTGCAAATGTTTGCCACGGAATTAAAATTCTGTTGCAATTAATGACGGAAACACAAATCCATTGCAAAACTTTGCAACGAAAAAAAAATATTCCATTGCAACTTGTAACGGCAAAACAATTCTGTTACAAACATTTGCCATGGAATTAAAATTCTGTTGCAATTCGCAACGAAAACACAAATCCATTGCAAAACTTTATGACAGAAAAAAAAAATATTATGTTGAAACTTTTGACAGTAAAACAATTACATTACAAACATTTGCCATAGAATTAAAATTCCGTTGCAATTTACAACGGAAACACAAATCCTTTGCAAAACTTTGTGACAAAAAAAATATTCCGTTGCAAATTGTGACGGAAAAACAAATCCATTACGTTGCAAATGTTTGCCATAGAATTAAAATTCTGTTTCAATTCTCAACAGAAAAACAAATCTGTCACAAAACTTTGCAACAGAAAAAATATTCCGTCACAACTCGTGACGGCAAAACAATTCCATTACAACAATTTGCAACGGAATTAAAATTCCATTGCAATTTGCGATGGAAACACAAATTCGTTACAAAACTTTGCAATGAAACAAAAAGTCCATTGCAAGTTGCGATGGAAAAATAAATTTGTTGCAAAACGTTTTTTAAATCAAATGTTAAAGCTTTCGTGACCATTTGAGACTAGTAATGTATTTATTATATATTGATTTTCTTCAATATATATATATATATATATATATATATATATATATATATATATATAATGTACAAAAAAAATTGTGTCGTTCATGACCTATATACATAATATAATTAAAGTAACGTTTGCTTCTATTAATTCACTATTTCCCCTTTTAACCATTATATATAGTTATTTGTTATAAATATTTTATATGTATGTCCATTATTACTTCACATGATTATTATTATTTTACATAATTACTATCACATGTTTATTATTGCTTCACATGTGAAAGTTTAGAGGGAAATGACCTTTTATGACCATGAGGTGGAAATTACACTAAAGGCCCATTTTCCATCTATAAATAGAGATCTTCTGCAAACATTCTGTATACACTGGAACAAGAAATTCCCTCTACTTTCTCTCTCTAAAATCTCTTGTTCTTTCATCAGTTTTATATTACGTTATCAGCATGATCACTCTACCAAAAGTAGGATTTTCTTATTATCTTTTATATTTTCAATATATATATTCATTTTATCTTTCTTGGATAATCTTAACCATTATATGGAATTAAAGTTATACTTTTACCGATTATTTTGAACATCGGGTTCCATGGTTAAGATTTGAGATTATTTATTATTTACTATTCACAGTAAATAGTAATTTTTACTATTCATGTTAATTTTACCTTTTTCAGTAATTTTAAATTTTTATTCATTTTGATTCCTATATGGAAGTCTAGATTTAATCTTTCAGTAATTTTATCTTATTCACTATTTACAGTGAATAGTAATTTTTACTATCCACGGTAAATTTACTTTACTTACTGCTTTATTTATTTATTTCATGGTGGCGATATTAAGCTCTATTTATTTAATTTATTTTACTTACTGCTTTATTTATTTATTTCATGGTGGCGATATTAAGCTCCACTTATTTAATTTATTTTACTTACTGCTTTATTTATTTATTTCATGGTGGGGATATTAAGCTCCATTTATTTAATTTACTTTACTTATAGCTTTATTTATTTATTTCATGGTGGCGACATTAAGCTCCATTTATTTAATTTACTTTACTTACTGCTTTATTTATTTATTTCATGGTGGCGACACTAAGCTCCATTTATTTAATTTAATTTTTTACTGTTTTATTTTTTTTTTTCATGGTAGCGACACTAGTATTAGTGGGCACCATTTGTTAAATTTAATTTTAATTATTTACTGCTTTAATTATTGTTCATGGTAGCGACGCTGATATACATATTAGTGGGCTCCATTTATTTACCTTTTATGGTGGCGACACTAGTATATTTATTAGTGGGCTCCATTTGTTTATTTTAATTATTTACTGTTTTCTATATATTATATATTTAATATGCATCCTCTTTCTTACCTTCAGATGAGATAGGTCTCGCTGTGAGTTTACTACCATTCTTATCTCATCTTCTTTTTATTTTCTTAGCATGTTTATTTACAGTGCTTTAAATTATGTTTTAATTTATAATAAGATTTTATATTATGACTCTAATTATTATCATTATTTTTAGTTTGAATCATGTCTTCCAGCCTTTCAAATCTTGAATTTAATGCTCTTGACATGACCGGGAAGAATTATCTATCGTGGGTTTTAGATGCTGAAATCCATCTTCAAGCAAAGGATCTTGGAAAGGCTATATTGCCAGGAAATGATGCGTCCCATCAAGAAAAGGCTAAAGCTATGATTTTTCTCCGACACCACATTCATGAAAGTTTGAAAACTGAATATTTAATGGTAAAAGATCCATTTGAATTGTGAACTAGTTTGAAAGATAGGTATGATCATCAGAAAACGGTGATTTTACCTAAAGCTCGTTATGAATGGATTCATCTCAGGCTACAAGATTTTAAAACTGTAAGTGAGTATAACTTAGCGGTTTTCAAAATAAGTTCTCAGTTAAAATTATATGGTGAAAAAATAACTGATGAGGACTTATTAGAGAAAACTTTTTCTACCTTTCATGCTTCAAATATGCTTTTACAACAGCAATATCGAGAGAAAGGTTTTAAAAAATATTCTGAGTTAATCTCATGTTTATTAGTAGCTGAGCAAAATAACGAGTTATTGATGAAAAATCATGAAAATCGTCCCACTGGATCTTCTCCATTTCCTGAAGCGAATGTGAGTGTATGGAATGATCATGGTCGTGGTCGTGGCCATAGTCGTGGACGGGGACATGGAAATCGTGGAGGCAAAAATAATCATGGTTCTTATCATAGTGGAAGAGGTTATTATAGTCCTTATACCCACCAGAAAAAAGATGAATAATGAAGGACAGAAGAATGATAAAGAAGGTTCTTCAAAAGTTATAGAACATAAATGTTATCGGTGTGGGATGAAGGGACACTGGGTACGTAATTGTCGTACGCTAGAACATTTAGCGAAACATTACCAAGCCTCTATAAAAAGGAGTGTTAATAATGTGGAATGTGACAATAAGACTTATAAGGATAATGATGTCAATGAGCCAAATGATGATGTTATGTCTCACTTGGAGGTGAAAGATTTTTATGATTAAATAAGTTTTGCAAAAATTATAATAATTATTTTGTTTCGCTTTGACTTGGTGTCTGTAATACCCGGATAATTATTTACCTGGAATATTATATTGACAAATAATACCTATTAGAAATAGGTGAATTTGTGGTCTCAAAACTAGTGTCATAATTACCTTATTTCCAAAGGTGATTTCTCATGTAATTAGGAAAGATAAAGAGCTAAAAATCCCTAAGTAAATTTGTGGGTTATAAAATACCCTGAGAATATTATGATAAATCCTGAGAGGCAACTAAATATTTATTAAAAATTAGAGAGTATGTTGTCTCTAATTTAGATAATTTATGGGATTATTTTCCTTGGAAAATAATAAGGCAAAATTAAATATCATTTTGGGAAACATAAATTGCCCCATGATTTTTAATATTTTGCATAATGCATAAATTATTAATATCAATAAAATAGTTGAGAGATAATAATTATTACTAATTAAGAAAATTGTCAACAATTAGTAAGTAATTAATGGCTAATTGTCTAGACATAAGATAAAGAGAAAAATGTGGAAATCACTTAAAATAAATAAATAAATATATATATATATATATATATATATATATATATATAAAAACAAAAATTAGAAGAAAAATAAAGAAAAATAAAATAAATAAATATATGGGATAAGGATCAAGTTGGATCTTTTCATATAATAATAATTTAGAATTTAGACATGTGTTAAACAAGGAATATTATATTAATAAAAAAGATGAACAGGATAAATGAGAACCAATAGAAAATAATTCCGTTGCGAGAATCCGAGGATAAGTGGAGAGAAGTCAGAGTATATTATTAATCAGTGGATTTTTATCCCGAAGATGGCGCCGGCCGAAGTTATTTCCATAACCAATAGCGATTACCGAGGATTTTCGGCAGTTAACGGAATGCCCTTAATGATAGTATAAGGCTAAGAGAACCCAGTATTCCTGAAGAGGAAGAAAAGACCTTCAGAGTGTCATTCTCGGAATTTTAAGATTTTACAAAATTTCGTGATCAGAACACCGAACAGGGACTTTATCGGTAGAAAACTTCTTGAGAAAGTTGGTGACATCACCTTGGTGACTAAGGATGACATCATCCTTGAGAGGTGTAAGGCCAAGATCAAACCATCTAGCAAAAGTGCGATCTGACGGTCAGAATTCAACCAGACAAAGTTCAAGGAAATTACGAAAATGCCATTGAGATTTTCTATAAATAGCCAACCCTCTCATTTGCAAACCTCACACCAAGTTCTCTTGCAATTTTCAAAAATTTGGAGAGAAAGGAAGAAGGAGGAGTCCGGAGAAAATCCTAGCGAAGCTCTGAGTAAGTCTTTGATCCCTAGTCTTTAGTTCGGTAGTTCTTTCCGTAGTTCTAGTAGAAATGCTAGAATAGTCTTTAATTTTTCAAGTTAGTTTAAATATCATGTTTTAGTAATAAATATGATATTTATTTTAGAAATATGTTAGAGGAAAGGTTATAGCAAAAATTTTGAGAGTTTAAAGTCAAAATAGCGAAGCGCTAGCGAAATTCCACCGATTAGGGGATCAGGGGCAAAATGGTAATTTGTACCTAAAATACCTGTTATGATATCAAATATTGATAAATGTGATATTATCATTATAGGATATCAGTAATCTTGTTCCGCGGTCATTTCGCTGTTTTCTGTCAAAAGTACAGTTTATTGTCAACGTACTAAACGCTCGTCAAGGAAGGTACGTTCGCGTACTGTAACACTAACTCTGATATTTACAGTATGTGTATATGTGCTATGTGTGTTGTGTGCATGTTGTGGTGTGCTGTTTGAGTACATGTTGTTATTAAAGGATAGCTGTACATCTGCATACACTAGGAGTGAAATATCTGTTTTCACTAGGAGTGATACTTTTCGCTGGGAGCGGTACATTTGCATTCACTGGGAGTGACATGTTTGGAAGTGAACCAATTGCTGTGATTTTATACCATATATGTAAATATGAGGTTAACCGTTACCTAGGGTCCGTATGCATGGGACCTCAGCTCTTTACATAGCATCAAGGTCGGGAGAACCAGTGTCGGAGGAAAAGGGGAAGCAGCATGCTTAAAGACTCGGTGGAAGAATACCCGTCGTTGATCTGGCAAAGGCCTTCCTTTTGTTTTGTACATTACTTTTGAAAGACTCGGTTCTTATACCGCTATTGTTTCCAGCCAGACTTACGGCATTTTAAATATATATCAGTTACTCTTTCACTCAAATACTTTACTCTAATGATTTGAAATGATTTTTAATGAAAATAAAATTTATTCCGTTGTTAAAAATTGGGACGTTACAGTGTCAATTATGTAATATGTTTTTAATTCATTTCCTATATTAAATATGTTTTAATGCATTTCTTTTCTTTTAATGAAGCTCATGGATATTTCAAATATTGCAGACAAGAATGAAGATATATATCTCATTGATAGTGCAACGACACATACAATTCTTAAAGATAAGAAATATTTTTCACATCTAACAAATTGCAGTACAAGCATCAATACCATAGTGGGTAATACGAGATTGATTGAAGGCACTAGAAGAGTAATAATAATATTACCTAATGGTACGAAATTTGTTATTAATGATGCTTTGTATTCCTCCAAGTCTCATAGAAATTTGTTGAGTTTTAAAGATATCCGCCGGAATGGATATCATATTGAGACTATAAATGAGGAGAATAAAGAATATCTACAAATTGTTAATGTTAGATATGGTGAAAAATATGTTCTGGAGAAATTACCTATGTTATCTTCTGGTTTGTACTATTCATGTATTAGCACAATTGAAATAAATGTTATGGAAAACCAGAAGCATGCTGATAAAGGCATATTTATAGTTTGGCATGACCAGTTAGCTCATCCCGGGTCAATTATGATGCGACGTATAATAGAGAATTCATGTGGACATAACTTGAAACAGAAACAAATATTCTTTAATACCAAAATCCTATGATTTCTCATGTGATGCATGTTCCAAGGGAAAATTAATTATCCGGCCATCACCAAGAAAAGTAGAAAGTGAGTCTCTCACATTTCTAGAACGGATACAGGGAGATATTTTTGGGCCAATATATCCACCATGTAGACCATTTAGGTATTATATGGTTTTAATTGATGCATCAACTAAATGGTCGCATGTGTGCTTACTATCTTCTCGAAACCTGGCATTTGCGAGATTACTTGCTCAATTGATAAGATTAAGAGCTCATTACCCTAATGATCCTATCAAGAAAATACGTCTTGATAATGCTGGTGAATTTACTTCACAGACTTTTAATGAATATTACATGTCCCTTGGAATTGATGTTGAACAGCCTGTAGCTCATGTTCATACGCAAAATGGACTTGCAGAATCATTGGTAAAACGATTGCAACTTATTGCAAGACCTTTACTTATGAAATCTAATTTACCAATTTTTACTTGGGGCCATACCATTTTGCATGCATCAATGTTAATTCGCATCAAGCCAACTAGTTATTTAAAAGTTTCACCCTTACAAATGGTTTTTGGTGAAGAACCTGATATTTCCCATATTCGGACATTTGGATGTGCAGTATATGTGCCAATAGCACCTCCACAACGTACTAAAATAGGTTCTCAAAGAAGAATGAGAATTTATGTTGGGTATAAATCTCCTTCAATTATAAAATATTTAAAACCATTTACAGGAGATTTATTTACTGTACGATTTGCAGATTGTCATTTTGATGAATCAGTCTTCCCAACATTAGGGGGAGAAAATAAGCAGTTGAATAAAGAAATTAGTGGAATGAATTATCAGTGGCTCATTTTGATCCTCGTACAAAACAATATGAACTAGAAGTTCAAAAGATAATTCATTTACAGAATTTAGCTAATCGAATGCCAGAAGCATTCACTGACCCAAAGAAAGTGACAAAGTCACATATTCCAGCTGCTAATGCTCCTATTCGAATTGATGTCCTGGTAGGACAGCCGATTATAAATGAATCAAAAGCACGCCTGAAGCGTGGTAGGCCTATTGGTTCCAAAGATAAAAATCCTCGAAAAAGAAAAAGAGCTAAGATTATAGATGGCCAAGTCGAGGATAATCAAGAAAAAAGTGTAGCTCTGGATGAACCACTTCATGAAGAGATATTATCTCCAGAAGAGAATATTGTGGCCCCAAGAGAGATCCAGGTACCTGAAATGTATGAAAATAATGAGATCTCAATAAATTATGTCACAAATAGTATCAAATGGAACCAAAATGAAGTCAACGTTGACGACATTTTTGCTAATCATATAGCATATGATGTAATGAATGATGAAGAGGATCATGAGCCAAAATCTATTAGTGAGTGCCAATAGCGAAAGGATTAGCCCCTATGGAAAGATGCCATAAATGCAGAATTAAAATCACTGGCAAAACGAAAAGTATTTGGACCTATAGTCCATACACCTAAAGATATAAAGCCAGTTGGATATAAATGGGTTTTTGTGCGGAAAAGAAATGAAAAGGGTGAAATTACAAGGTATAAAGCACGCCTAGTAGCCCAAGGCTTTACACAAAGACTTGGCATTGATTTTGAAGAAACATATTCACCAGTGGTGGATGCAACTACTTTTCGTTATTTAATTAGCCTAGCAGCAAATGAAGGACTTGATTTGCATCTAATGGATGTCGTGACTGCCTATTTGTATGGCTCACTTGGTAGTGATATTTATACGAAAGTCCCTGAAAGACTCAAGATGCCAGAAGTATTTAATTCAAATTCACGAGAACAATACTCGATCAAATTAAATAAGTCTCTATATGGCTTGAAACAATTAGGGTGCATGTGGTATAATTGTCTTAAAGAATATTTGTTGAAAGATGGGTACAAAAATGACCCGATATGCCCATATATTTTTATGAAAAGATCTAGAAATGAATTTGCTATAATTGTTGTTTATGTTGATGATATCAACATTATTAGAACTCTTGAAGAGATTTCAAAAGCAATTAATTATTTAAAGAAAGAATTTGAAATGAAAGATTTGAGTAGGACAAAATTTTGTCTTGGATTACAAATTGAATACTTGAAGGATGAGATCTTTGTATATCAAGAAACTTATACAAAGAAGGTCCTAAAACAATTTTATATGGATAAGTCACATCCATTATGTACTCCAATAGTTGTAAGGTCTTTGATAAATGAAAAAGATCCATTTCAACCCCAAGTAATTAACGAAAAAGGTGTAGAACAATTACTTGGTCCAGAAGTACCATATCTTAGTACTATTGGAGCATTAATGTATCTTGCTAATCACACACGACCTGTAACATCCGCCTTAAAAACAATACCCTTTTTAATACGTAAATACACGTGCGGAAGCGTATCTTCAAAATACCCAAAGTTACTATTCATGTATACGATATTATTCACTATTCACGTATACGGGACTATTCACTTATACAAAACTGTTCACTTATACTGTGTATGAAAGATAGATAATACTCTCTTTGCATATACACAAAATACTTAATACAGTTATCCCAAGTATTAGTTGAGTAATCATTAAACCAACCACACTAATATATAAGCCCAATTATTTAACTTCCCGACCTTGAGGTCTTCTTCATCTACTGTATCTGCACCGCCTTACTTCCTGATCCAGAACATCTTCCTGGCTCCTTAGGTATTTCTAGGATCCATTGATCAGATGTATCTCAGGGTAACAATTAATCTCATATTCAAAGTGTAAATTATACATGGCAGATATTTCATATATTGTAGAAAATTATAAACATCCAATAATAAAACGCACCGCAATCGGTATACATAGCATATAGCAAATGCAATATCACAGCGAAAGCACATAAAAGTACTGGTAAATAGGCATGCAACATTATTATATAAAAACAATAATACTCAGCCAAATAATTATAACGCATGACACGGACATACAAATCCGGCCACGAGTCCACAAATACATGAACATATAAGATATATATAAAAACACAAGGAATCGGAGATTAAGTTACCAACCTCAACTTTTGGAAATATTTATAAATTTTCCAACGTAGGAACTCAATCTTTCTTCAATATCCTAAAGTAGGATCATCATAAGTATCAATTTCCTTTTGTTTAATAAGGTATTATATTAAATACCATTTCTTCATTATTTTAACACAATACTTATGATTTAACAGAATTTTCACTAACTTTGAAAATTCATAATTAATTGCACAAAATCCAAATATTGTGCTTCCAAGACCCAAATATCCTTTAATATATCTATTTTCATATTAACATCATAAAATCCTTAAAATCATCAAAATCCTTTTGATTCCACCACTTCTTAAATAAACCAAAATAATATATGAAAAATGATAATTATAATCTTCAAAATAATACAAGATAAGTTAAAACCTTTACTTACTTGTCTTGCTCCTTTAGACTAAATTAGTCTTAGCTTCTTCTTCCTTATATGTAAAACTCTCCCTCCATAACTCCCTCCCTCTCTCTCCCTTTACGTCCTTTCTTTACCTAGCTGAGAAATGAGTAAATGAAAGAGGTATGCAACCTATGTATAAAATCAGTCGTGAGTGCGTTTCTTCAATTATTTTTTTGGATGACTGAAGAGCATCACTGTCGTAAACGCCTTATGCAACATTTTCCACAATTCAATTTCTCCTGTGAATCAACAATTATTCACACTTTTCCCTTTTTCAAAAAGAAGTGGAACATATATTTAAATATATTGTCACTTTGCGCATTCTTCATTCACGGAGGACAAAAGAATTGAAAGCTAGTGGGAAAAGAAGAAAAAATGGATATGTATGAGGCATATGTGTACATAAAAATAGGAGTGGTTGAGTGAGTGGAAAGTGGTGAGGGAAAAACAAAAACAAAAAGTAGATGTTACATTTCTCCCCCCGTAAATAAAATTTCGTCCTCGAAATTGAAGCATCCAAACCTCTAATTCCCCTCTAAACCTCAGAATGTCATTTACTGTTGCGCATCTCTGATGCATATCTTGGAAAATCATTTAGGACATTTAGTCTATCCTTCCCTATGTATGCTGCAACTCTCTTAATTAGCTTAAATCCTTATATAATAATCAAACATAGGACTTGTTGGTCCAATATTACCATAACTTATCACGTTCTATCCCCTCGAACTTATCCTCTTAACATAGAACTAGTTTACATAGCCTTATTATTCTAGAAATCACCTTTATACAATAGGCATCTCAACTATCACTTGGTACAATTAAACATTCTGCCATCCTCAAAGCGTACTTTAAATACACTAATCTAAAATCATCATCCTATTCAGCATTCTTCACAATGCCAAATTTTATAACCTAAAAACACTATCTTTTACAACCTTGCACACAGGTCTTATAGTCTTGAGTCTATGCTCATCTCTCACATGTCTGAGCTTTTCAACTTAAGCTCTCAATTTATTTATTTATTTTTTTCTTATGGACGAATCACCGAAGTGATAACACGCTTGTTGGTCAATGTGAGAGAGTTTCCATCTTATAAGAGACCCAGCGTCCACACTGGCACATATAGTAATAGGCCATCCACCGAAGTCCCTTCTCGGAACAAAAACCCACACCATGGAGGATCCAACCATAGTTGCAATCCCTAGGGCAAGTGATGTCTATAGAGCTTGGCTCTAAACTCCTGCGTGGATGTCGACCAACAATAAAAATACGCGCCCCTACAAGGCGAAACTACTCGGATTGGATGTATACACTACTAGTGTGAAAATCAGATTTTCAAAATCAATCCTCTCAAAAGAATTTCATCAATCGACAGCGATTCAAAACATTTCTAAAACATCTGGCAAGATCCAGCAAACTGAGTACATCTACTACAATTTCTGACCTCTTCCAGTTTAATATTGTTTACCACAAAATTTTCAAAACTCAATTTTAAACTCTAGGTTTCACCAAACCTCTTTTGAAACAACATTAATCCAGTATTGACCATCACTCTGGTCTCAATCTCAGTTGTAAACAACTCATTCGAAAACTCTATTTCGAAAATTTCAATTTTGAAAATTTTCACAAATCAACAGATGCATAAATAAATTTAGCATTTCAGTTTTTTTTTAGACAAAACAAGAACTAGACAACTCTCAAGCCCTAGTCCTCAAACATTCTCATAATCAATTTATAAGTAAACTCTTACAATCTCAACATCAACAACCCCATACTTTATACCATAATTTTCCATTCCTCTACCACCAACTAACAGTTAATAGGTTCTCAAAATTCTTTACATCAGGGTGTCCATGGAGAACATCATAAACCATAAAAAACGTGGAAATCTAGACTGAAAATCCAACCTACAAGTAAAATTTATCCTTTGAACCCAAGATGGTGTCATAGGAAAGAAGTACATCACAGTACGGATCCAGTGCTCGAACGGGTAAGTTAAATGATTTTCGTGTGTTTCATCATATAAGATTCGTACCCTTGTCAGAAAATGATAATACTGCACTCTTCTGCTTGAGTGCGCCGTCTCGATACGAGCTATGTGACACTCTGCTCTTATCGCATCTCCCAAAACCTCGTAGGGATATAAGTTATACTCGATAGCAGGTACGGGAGCGACAACTCGATTCCTTCTCTGTCTCAGATTCCTGACTTCCCTCTGCCTATAGTATCTTCCATATTGTCTGTCCATCTTCTTCCTTGATAAATTTCGAAAACAGAATATACACTACAACACTTCCAAATCTCTGACTCGTCTCTTAGTACTCTTCCTCAGCTTCTCTCTCTCTCTCTCTGTGTCTGAATTTAAAACTTTGGCAAACAATTATATTGAGATTGTATTATTAAGCCATCATGGAGCACAGCTGGAGTCAAGAGAAAAGAAAATTACTTTGCCTGTCCATGATTCTCGCTATTCTTTGTATACTTTTATTAAAGCTGACTCAGAGCACAGTGAAAAGAGAGAAAACGCGTTAGACAAACATGAAAGTGGAAGAAATCACCAAGAGGGGGGTGAATTGGGGATTTTAAAAATTCTTTTCAACTCTTAAAAATGAAGCTTAAGAAATGAATAATAAAAGAGTAGAAAAAGAAAAGCTTAGACACACAGAATTTATACTGGTTCGGTCTCAACCTTGACCTACGTCCAGTCCCCAGATACCTTCTGGGTGTTTCCACTAATTCAACAGATTTTCAATTACAACAATGAAGACCAGACACAATCCTAATCACCTAGGACTTGCTCCCCCTTACACTTTGTGATTGAACAACCCAACTCACAGGTTCCACAACCTTGAGTTCTCACAAACAAATGCTTTCAAAAACTTACAAACTCTCAAAAGAGTAGATAAGGATAAACACTGAAGAACAGGTTGAAAATAACAGTACAGACTCAAATTTCAAAGTATAATCAAGATAGCTTCGTTGTGTGTCTTGTTTTGAGTTTTCACAGCCTTTTTATAGACTGAATGGATAAGCTAGCCGTTGCAATTCTTTCTCTAATGTTCAGCTGCAATTCTGGAAAAATGGCAGTAGCATATTTTGCTCTGTTTTTTGAATTCTTAGCTGGAATCTTGGAATTTAGTTGTTGCAGAACGTCTTCCAGATTTTTAGCCATTCCATGATCTTAATTCGACCGTTTGAAGTGATCTTAATGTGTTGCAACGATCTGAACTGAACATCTGGGATAAGGGAGAAGAATCAGCCTTGTTCTTGGTTCTTCATTTAATGCACTTATTCTGGATCTTGTTCTCACCTTGATCTTGGCTAAACCTTATCTGAAAAACACTCAAAACTTCATCAAGGACAATAGAAACAATAATATCATATCATGAAATAATTTTAGGAAGACCCATTAAGATTTCGCAGATCAATATCATTTGATTTTTCAAAATCCCCGATGCAAACTCGAGTTTGTTCTTCCAGACTCGAGTTTGGGGTTCATCCAGAAAGCATGTCCGTTGGTTAGAGGTCTAAACTTGCAGTCTGTAAAAGCTAACTCGAGTTTGGCTTTTACAGAGAGAACTATCGGGCTTTGGACTTGGCATGAAATTTTGGTCCTGCTCCTAGACTCGAGTCAATTAGTGACTGACTCGAGTTTAGGTCTATGTTTGAAGAACAAGCCTAAGTTCCTGATTTTCCAGACTGGAGTTTAGGAGACAGACTGGAGTTTTGGAAGGATGGTAGAAATTCAAATCTTTCTGTTTGGTCTAGACTGGAGTTTGTAACTCTAGACTGGAGTTTATAACTTGGCCTGGAACTCGAGTGTCTTTCTGTTTGGTCTAGACTGGAGTTTAGGAATCCAGACTCGAGTTTGGCTTGCTTGGAATTCTGAGTGCTCTCTGTATCTTCCAGACTTCAGGTTTGGTTTTGCAAACTGGAGTTTGGCTTGTTGTGAAAATTTCTGATTGCTTTCTGTAACTCCTCAAACTCGAGTTGGTCCAAGTAGACTCAAGTTTGGCTTTCTTCGCAGAAGTAAGCAGCTTTCTGTCAACCCTCAAACTCGAGTTTACATACCTAAACTCGAGTTTGGGTCTATGTTTGAAGAACAAGCCTAAGTTCCTAATTTTCCAGACTGGAGTTTAGGAGACAGACTGGAGTTTTAGAAGGATGGTAGAAATTCAAATCTTTCTGTTTGGTCTAGACTGGAGTTTGTAACTCTAGACTGGAGTTTATAACTTGGTCTGGAACTCGAGTGTCTTTCTGTTTGGTCTAGACTGGAGTTTAGGAATCCAGACTCGAGTTTGGCTTGCTTGGAATTCTGAGTGCTCTCTGTATCTTCCAGACTTCAGGTTTGGTTTTGCAAACTGGAGTTTGGCTTGTTGTGAAAATTTCTGATTGCTTTCTGTAACTCCTCAAACTCGAGTTGGTCCAAGTAGACTCAAGTTTGGCTTTCTTCGCAGAAGTAAGCAGCTTTCTGTCAACCCTCAAACTCGAGTTTACATACCTAAACTCGAGTTTGCCTTTGACAGTGAGATTTTCATATTGCCAAAAACAAACTTCATGTCAAGTTTACAATTGCTAGTTATCATCAAAACACATTGAGAACTAACAAAACAGTACCAAATAGAGCACCAGACACACATAAGTCAAAAAGGCTACCAAGCTTTCGGTGCTAGGGTGCCTTGGGAACAATGCTACCTCTCACAAGAGTGTCTTGGGAAACGATTTTGCAAAGTAACGCGTGATGACATTTCACACCGTTTGAGCTGGTGATCAAATCAGTGTCCAGCGCTACTCAACTGCCCAAAAAGAGTATCGTACTCCTGCCTCTATAAATCGAAAATAACAAAGAGAGGTTTGTCTCACATACTCCCCAACTCTTGCAATTACCAACTTCCCAATTTTCTTTCGTCTCTACATCCTTACTACTCTTTACTCTTCCACTGAAAATGGCTGGTCCAAGCAATTATATCCCAGTTTCTGATACATCAAACACAACATATCTTGATGCTTTATTGTATGATGATCAGACAGACATGTCATTTTCTTCTTTACTATTTTCTGAACCTTTAGACATGTTTATTCCTCCTTCTACTATTCCTCCTCCTACTTCAAATGTACCTTCTTCTCCCCCGAGAACAAATGTTCTTCCTCAATCTACAAGGATTGAAGGTACAACTGAAGCAGGTTCATCAAGGAGGCCTGTTAAGAGGTGTAGAACTATGGCACAACTAATGGAGTCTACCAATCCAGTTCAGCCAACAGTCACGACGATCAATCAGCCAATATTCACTAACCAGCAAACAATCATCAGCCTGGTAGCAACCACCAGCCAGCAAGCAACAACAACCAGCCAGCCAGTTATAACCACTAGTCAGCCTGCAACTACCAGTCAGTTAACAACTACTAGCTTATTGAAATGTAGTTGTTGTGATGTTTTATGGGAGATCATACATACCAACGGACTTCAATGCCATAAACTTGAAGTTCACAGAAGGAGAACAGGTATGATTTCCCACGCTATTTTATTTGAAAATGTACAAGATAAATCTTACAATACTGACAGGCTTCCAATGTTTGACTTTACTAATAAAAATTTAGGAGAAATCAAATATTTTCTGTCACAGTATTGTATAGATTTACAAGCATTAGGATATAACTTGATGCGTATCCTATATTGGCCTATTATGAGGTTCTTTGTGTTGGTTCGGAATGGACTAAAAGTCCAAATGAGCCCCGTGATAGTTCATTTCAAACCCATATTGAACACTCATTAGATAAAGGTAAACAACCTGCGGTTAATTTACCTTATGATAATTCATCTCTCAAAGAGAGTGAATTATATAGAATAAGTATGGAGCAAAGAGAAAGAATAAAGAAAACAACGCTCCAGGATGTAAGTAATTATTTTCATTTAACCCTCGATGATGCGAGTAAAGAGTTAAATATGAGTACTCACACCATTCAAAAGATTTATCAAAAAGGAGGGTTAACAGAGTAGCCATGCAAAAAGCTTCAAAAACTTATTGGGTGAGTTACTTAGTTGAAAAATGTAATACCTCATCTAGATCGCACCTTAAGAGCAAGAAAAGAAGAAGAAAATAGATATCTCAAAAATGAGATGGTGAATCTTTGTAAGGGAGTTGTACCACTTGCTTATTATATTTGATGAAACAATATTATCTTTTGGCTTCAAATCAACTTGTCACACTTACCCAAGGGTGCCAGCATTTTCCCTTAATCTTATACAATAGTGTGGCAAGAACCAGAAATATATAATATCTTCGACACAACGAAATTTATATTCAAATCGTGATTCCTACATCAGGAGCTCTAGGATTTGCAACAGATCCCATACTCTGTGCTATCCTCTATCCCAGGAGTTTTAACTAAATGGAGTCCAACCCTCTTCCTCAGGGTACTTGTCATTTCTACTCCGTCTCTCATAACCAAGTAACTAACATTAGTATATATTTCTGTTGCCACCAAAACTGATCACTTCTGATACCGCGCTGTAACATCCGCCTTAAAAAGAATACCCTTTTTAATATGTAAATACATGTGTGGAAGCGTATCTTCAAAATACCCAAAGTTACTATTCATGTATACGGTATTATTCACTATTCACATATACGGACTATTCACTTATACAAAACTGTTCACTTATACTGTGTATGAAAGATAGATAATACTCTCTTTGCATATACACAAAATACTTAATACAATTATCCCAAGTATTAGTTTAGTAATCATTAAACCAACCACACTAATATATAAGCCCAATTATTTAACTTCCCGACCTTGAGGTCTTCTTCATCTACTGTATTTGCACCGCCTTACTTCCTGATCCAGAACATCTTCCTGGCTCCTTAGGTATTTCTGGGATCCATTGATCAGATGTATCCCAGGGTAACGGTTAATCTCATATTCAAAGTGTAAATTATACATGGCAGATATTTCATATATTGCAGAAAATTATAAACATCCAATAATAAAACGCACCGCAATCAGTATACATAGCATACAGCAAATGTAATATCACGGCGAAAGCACATAAAAGTACTAGTAAATAGGCATGCAGCATTATTATATAAAAACAATAATACTCAGCCAAATAATTATAACGCATGACACGGACATACAAATCTGGCCACGAGTCCACAAATACATGAACATATAAGACATATATAAAAACACAAGGAATCGGAGATTAAGTAACCAACCTCAACTTTTGGAAATATTTATAAATTTCCCAACGTAAGAACTCAGTCTTCCTTCAATATCCTAAAGTAGGATCATCATAAGTATCAATTTCCTTTTGTTTAATAAGGTATTATATTAAATACCATTTCTTCATTATTTTAACACAATACTTATGATTTAACAGAATTTTCACTAACTTTGAAAATTCATAATTAATTGCACAAAATCCAAATATTGTGCTTCCAAGACCCAAATATCCTTTAATATATCTATTTTCATATTAACACCATAAAATCCTTAAAATCATCAAAATCCTTTTGATTCCACCACTTCTTAAATAAACCAAAATAATATATGAAAAATGATAATTATAATTTTCAAAATAATACAAGATAAGTTAAAACCTTTACTTACTTGTCTTGCTCCTTTAGACTAAATTAGTCTTAGCTTCTTCTTCCTTATATGTAAAACTCTCCCTCCATAACTCCCTCCCTCTCTCTCCCTCTACGCCCTTTCTTTTCCTAGCTGAGAAATGAGTAAATGAAAGAGGTATGCAACCTATATATAAAATCAGTCGTGAGTGCGTTTCTTCAATTATTTTTTTGGATGACTGAAGAGCATCACTGTCGTAAACGCCTTATGCAACATTTTCCACAATTCAATTTCTCCTGTGAATCAACAATTATTCACACTTTTCCCTTTTTCAAAAAGAAGTGGAACATATATTTAAATATATTGTCATCTTGCGCATTCTTCATTCACGGAGCACAAAAGAATTGAAAGCTAGTGGGAAAAGAAGAAAAAATGGATACGTGTGGGGCATATGTGTACATAAAAATAGGAGTGGTTGAGTGAGTGGAAAGTGGTGGGGAAAAAAACAAAAACAAAAAGTAGATGTTACACGACCTAATATATCATTTGCTGTTAATTTATTAGCAAGATATAGTTCTGCACCAACATAGAGGCATTGGAGTAGTGTAAAGCGTATTTTTCATTACCTCAGAGGTACTATGGATATGGGGTTATATTATTCAAATGTATCTAACCATGAATTGATTGGTTATTCAGATGCTGGATTTATGTCTGATCCACACGATGGAAAATCACAAACAGGCTATGTATTTACATGTGGAGGTACAACAATTTCATGGCAATCTATGAAATAAACAATATCAGCCACTTCATCTAATCATGCAGAAATCCTAGCAATGCATGAAACAAGTCGAAAATGTGTGTGGTTGAGATCAGTAATTCATCATATACAAACTACTTGTCATTTATCTTTTGGTAAAATGGTTCCAACAGTTCTATATGAGGATAATACTGCATGTATTGCCCAACTTAAGGAAGGTTACATCAAGGGCGATAGAACTAAGCATATTTCACCAAAATTCTTCTTTACTCGTGATCTTCAACAAAATGGTGAAATAGATATCCAGCAAATCAGTTCAAGTAAAAATTTGGCAGATTTATTCACCAAGTCACTTCCAGAAGCAATCTTTAAGAAGCTTGTCCATGGTATTGGTCTTCGAAGACTCAAAGATCTTAACTGATGTCATCAGGGAAAACAATACTGATATTGTCAACAGGGGGAGTAGATACACGTTGTACTCTTTTTCCCTTATCTAGGTTTTGTCCCACTGGGTTTTTCTAGAAAGGTTTTTAATGAGGCAACACTGGATAGTGTATCACTGAATGATGTACTCTTTTCTTTGGCTAGGTTTTTATCCCACTAGGTTTTTCCTAGTTAAAGTTTTTAACGAGGTACATTCATAATAGACATCCAAGGAGGAGTGTTATAAATATTTTATATGTATGTCCATTATTACTTCACATGATTACTATTACTTCACATGTTTACTATCACATGTTTACTATTGCTTCACATGTGAAAGTTTAGAGGGAAATTACCTCTTATGACCCTAAGGTGGAAATTACACTAAAGGCCCATTTTCAATCTATAAATAATGGTATTCTGTAAACATTCTGTATACATTGGAATAAGAAATTCCCTCTACTTTCTCTCTCTAAAATCTCTTGTTCTTTCATCAGTTTTATATTATTATTGACACTTAAACAAAATCTCTTCTTTCCACTCTAATATTATTGCCTAATTCAGACTATCATAATTACTGACATATTTCACCAAACATTTTTTGATGCAATTTAATCAACCACCGGATATGTTGAAATTTAATATATTGCATATATATATAACAATTGCCATAAAAATCATTCATCACATAAGTACATTCTCTCAAACATATACTTGATGGACTATGTATGTGGTTGTTGATAACGCGAGTAAAATAAACCTAGACAAGCAGGAGAGTTGGGACAACATAACTGAAAATATGAAAGGAATTAAAGAATAAAATACATATTACATTAATTAGCTTTTCATATTCTTTGTGTTTTTGCATAGAAGAAGAATCACTCGGGGCGGCAATAACAAGCCTCATCATGGACAATAACTTTTGTACTTGTATTTTTAATTCTATGCATCTTAATTATTATGTTATATTGAACTAACATAATATAACATATTACGTATTATAAAATTTCATGTAGTACATATTACTATCTTATTATGTAGGGCTTTGGTTTTCTCATGTTACATGAGAAAAAAAAAATTTCCTACACACACATGAAATAGTGGGACCCACATATGCATATATGAATTCATATATGCATATGTGGGTCCCACCATTTCATGTGTGTGTAACATGAGAAAATGGTTTTCCTACAACATGAGAAAATATTTTCCCTATTATGTAAATGAGGATTTGAGGCTGTAGCTTCACTTGAGTGGATGACGGGCAACTGCTTGATGCGGATATATATATGATTTGATCATTCTACGTACATGTTTGCTGAAATTTTACTTCGTCCGCACCATAAATTAATATAGGCAAAATTACACTTGGGTCCTAAGGATTTGAATTAATTACAAAAAGGTTCCACCCCAAATTCTAATTACAGAAAAGTCCTAAAAAATTCCTAAGACTTTTTTGTAATTAATTGCCTAAGATAAAAGAATCCTTTAACAACTTAAAATGCTATATTAACAACAAAAATTCTCAATTGTTAATATGGTATTTTAAGTTGTTAATACGACTTTTCAAGTTGTGATAATTTTTGTTGTTAACATAGCATTTTCAGTTGTTAAAGACTTTTGTCATCTTGGCAATTAATGATTTTTTTGTAATGGGATTCTAGTATAGGACTTTTTTGTAATTAATTTTGGTCCTTGGGACCCAAGTATAATTTTCCCATTATTATATGATTTATGACTATGAAACATTATCACATTTTTTTTTGGGTTTTGACTTTAATTATATTATTAAATGTGTTGTTGAAGGTATATATCAGAACCATGGTTTAGGAACCCGGACCGGACCGGCCGGTTCAAACCGAAAACCGGCCGAAAAGCTGGTCCGAGCTAGGCTAAAACCGGGTTGACTCGGTGCCTCCGAGTCAACTCGGCTAACTCGACCTAAACCGACCGAGTCGAGGAGTCACCGAGTCAATCAAAAGTGAAAAAAAAAACGACAGACAAGAAAAGATCGTGAAGGACATAGATCTGAAAAAAGAGTTAGGTTCAAGGAAACAGAGAATAATGGAAGCTATGGATGATAGAGTTCTTGTTGGTGAGGGTGCAAGCATTGGCGAATCTCTTCACCTTCTCCATTTCTTCAAACTCGTCTCCAACCCACTCCAACAGAGACGGCAGTGTTTGTTGGTGTTCGAAATTGTCTCCAAGACTCTAACCTGCTCCAACAAAAGAAAGTGTCCATCGACGAAAGGGAGCCAGAGACTGAGATTTGCTGAAGAAGGAAGATGATAACCCATGAACGGTGAACCTATGCATAAAATAAAATAAAAAAATCCCTACAATTTGATAAACAAAAGTACAGAACTCTCTCTCTAAGTCGCTTTCACTTTGTAAATTGGTGTGAAATGTCAATAAAAGTAATAAACTAATAAATAAAAAAATCTCACATTTCCAAAAGCCCATGCCTGTGCGGTGTGTGATCTCTTTTTTTCAAAATTACACATTCCCCTATGTACTATACATCTTCCCATATTTATATAAAATATCTTTTATTATTAAAATATAAATATTTATCTATTTTAAATAAATTCTATCTTTTAATTAATTAATACCGGTCTGACCCCGGTTTGACTACGGTCTAACCCACTGACCCTTGACCCAGTATTTCCATTAGTTTAGTGACCGGCCCGGTTTTCAGAACCTTGATCAAAACCCACAGAGGCTTTCGGCTTCATAAGGGCAAGGGTCATATATATAATAAATATATTAATACCTTGATATGATGGTCTGGGTTGTCTGATAGATAAGATCATTATTTTTAAAAAGTTCTTTTGGATGAGCATCCAAGATATTAGAATTTGTGACAATTATTTAAAAATTAGATACTTACATTTTACGAGATTTAAAAGGGGAATTTTATTGTTTATATAACTTGAAAATTAATCAAGTAAGCTTCTTTGTGTGTGTGTAGGGGGTCTAAGCTTGGTACCTCTTGCCATTTCATTAACTTGTTCAATTACAAATTGAATTAAAATTGAGAATTTTTTAAGAAAAATTTGGTTGGATTCAATAAGACAGTATCAAAATTTAATGTGATTGGATGACAGACGAAGTTAGCAACCCGAGGACCTGCGTCACTTGATTTAATGTGATTGGACACTGACATCCATATCTACAAACTTTTTTCATATCTACATCCATATATGCTCAATTTTATAAAGAATTTAATATATAAAATTCAACTAACACTTGCAGATCTCGGCCTGTGTGTATAGTAGAGCTATCAATCAGGGTCGGCCTGGTCCTCCAGGGCTGGCCTGTGAAAGGCCAGGACTTAACAGGGCCGACCTTCCAAGGCCCTGAGTAAGAAAAACATCTATTTTTCAAAGCCCGGCCCGAGAACACCAAGGTCAGGGCCGGCCCGTAGGGCTCGAAAATTACTATCCCAAATTTTAACTATTTTTTCTCCTCTTTTTTTAAAAAATATAATTAGTAAATTACCACACGGATCATCCAATAAATAAGCACAGTCACTAATTCATAATCAAAAGCAAACTATGTTCACAAATAACTCACATAAAACATAAAATACATATCACTAAGCGACATTAATATGATAACTATTTTTATCGTCATCTTCGTCACTATCATCGATTTTAACGACATTTGATTGTTCTTTACTTTGAGTAGTAACCTCTAGCTCATGACTAAGAATATCATAAAATTCTTCTCCCACATCATGAACACATCCATAATCTTTATTTGCAACAAAAAATAAATCAAATGATAAAATTAGAGTATAGTTATTATGTATTTGTAGTTAAATGGATAAATAACTCTATAGCAAATACAAAATATCTATAAATTAATAAATTTAAAAAGGAAAAAAAGAAAAAAGCTACAGTGAAAAGGGCCTGCAGGGCTGGCGCTAGGCCCCCTAGGGTTGGCCCGTTTAAGCTCGAAGCCCGTCAGGGTCGGCCCTCCAGGGCTAATTTCAAATATCTCGTCCATTTTTCAAGACTGGCCCTTTAAGGGCCAGGACTTAAACGGGCTAGCCCGATGGGCCTGGCCCGTTTTGACAGCTCTAATGTATATACATATTACTAATCTATTTATCAGATACGCAGCCGCTACTCAGATACATATGATATATAACTTAAATAATAAATTTTTAGGTAAACATGATAACTTCTTTATGTATACAACGATTTTAAAAATATGAAATATAAACAAACAAAAAATAAACAAAAAACCAAATAAGTTCCCTCATGTTTTGGTGTAGAACACAAATGTCTAGCCTCAATAGACTAGTGGGTATTTATCTCAGATCAAAGGATTCTTCTAAGATATCTGCGAGCAGATATCCAAGAGAATATCAAATGGCTTTTTCTGGTGTCTATAAGGCAAACACAAAGAACAATAATGGATGATTGTACACGATACAATCGTTTAGCCAAAAGGGGTGTGGTGTGTGCACAATGAAATTGAATAGTAAAATATAATCCATCGAGAATGGCACACCTAATAGGTAATCTCATATTTATAGAAATTACATTTAGGGTTTGGTCCATTGCTCAGTATGTGTGCCTCAAACAGTATGTGTCTCCACATTCTGATAATGTCTGCTCCACTACCTGTACTATCCTGGATTATAGGATGATTAGCGTTTTACTTGATTGTAAAGGGATTATGTCAAAAAGCCTTCTTGCTGAGCCACATATAAGGCAGACCCATTACATGAGTCCATAACACCTCATATTAGCTTTAACCAAATAAGTTCCCTCATATTAGCTTTATATAATTATTGAATTAAAAAACACAGGTGAGTTTCAACTAACTATTATTCCTTTATTCATTTTTTTTCAAATGAAAAACATTTTTAAACCGTTGTTGTGTAATTATTTAGAGAAATTTGTGCTTTCTAAGCTTAATGTTAAAAGTTACAGCATCTGGAGGCAAGTGTGCCAATAATGCTATCCAAGTTACAAATGGTGTTTCCTCCTAGTTTATTTGACTCAATGGAACATTTGCCTGTTTACTTGGCCTATGAAGTAAAGGTGGGATGTCTACAACAATATAGGTGAATGTATCCGTTTGAGAGGTAATATTTTTTTTCACACAGTTATTTAATTGACTCATATGGTGCTATAGTTTATAAATACCATGTAATTGTCCATTTTAGGTGTTTATGCACACTTAAGTACAAGATCAAAAATCAAAGATATGTTAAAGATATATTGCTGAAGCGTATCTAGTTGAAAAGGCCACTAAATTTGCATCATACTATTATCTTTTTGATATTATATCAAGATGGAGAGGGGTACCTCAGAACAATGATGGCGGTGATACAAGTGGTCATATATCAATATTTAATTTTCCAAGTCGAGGCGTAGGAAGACAATAAAGGTCAACTTTAGAAGGAAGAGATAAACAAGTAGTGGAGTGATACATTCTAAATAATTATGAAGAGTCTGCCCCATACTCAGAGTAAGATTTCCTATATTTTTATAGATGGTATAACCATTATGATAAGTACTATTTTCATTGTTTTATTAAAGTTACTTCTCCAAATGGTTTTGATCGAGAAATCCTTCGATATTAGATTCCGAAGTTGATCAAATCATGACCTCTGAGTTTCCTCAATGGTTTCAGGAGTACTTTGTGCAAAACCAATCAGCTCCACATAATGTTACGTGGAGTTATCTTATGGAGCTGCAAGATTTGTTACCCCGGTTCAGAAAATATGTAATCAATGGGTGTCGATTTGCAACTATAGAAGTGAATGAAAATATGTCAAGTTGCAATTGCGGTGTATGTTGTTGAGGTGGCCAGGTTGACGGGATCGAGGGCGACTACTATGGGAAGTTAATTGACATAATTCAGCTAGATTACTAGTTCGCAGCAAGAGGCAAAGCAGGTTTTGTTTATGATTTCTAATTGATTTATGTGTATATTGTTTTCCTTAAACATCTCTATACTAACTTTTTCAATGCTTAACATTTAATCCTTTAGCACACTACGTCGCCTAAGAGCTAGTTTGGGGAAGATAGTTCGTTTGATACACCACCGGTGTGGGGATTGGTTGATCATGCGACAAGGCTAACGTGGATCCGTCCTATAAGCACCACTGAGTAAGTCAAGTAAAATTATTAGTGATTCATGATGTTTTTTCCTATGGTTTGTATGATATTATTTTCAACACAACATTGTTTTTAGGTTTGAGCCTTATAGAGTGGTAGTGGATTTTATAGATAAGCAACTGTTCCGTAATTACAATCACCCATGGGGCAATTGGTCAGAGATTCCTTAAGTTGTTCGTGATGCTTGGTTCAATGACTTTTTGGTAAGTTATGTCTATTTTATGGTTATTAATTGCTCCTCATCAAAAGAAAAACTAATTAATTACTTGTATAATATTGAGTACTAATTGTTCATTTTTTTATTTTCAGAACAACTTTAGGTGGTTGTCCGCACATCAGCGAGATTTGAGAAAAGCTTATAATTGTAAAGCAGGCATGTGGTTGTCTGATCGTTTTCATAAATTGAGAGGAAAAAAAAGGCAAGGCAAATTGGATTAATCTGTAGACCGCAACACAATTATTGGCAAAATGGGCCGCTGATGAGAAATGGCAGCAGAAATCTGTGCAAAAATAAGCTAAATAGGTCTCAATTGTATAGACCTTCATATACTGGGGGCTCCATTCCAATAAGTCAGCATAGGAAAAACATTATAAGTATACATTGTTTTCAATCTCAGTATTCAATATTTTTTTTATTTTGAAGTAATTAATGAATAATCCTCATTTGTATTTGCAGGAAGCTTCTAGGGACGTAACTCCAGAAATGGTTGGTTGGGTTACCTATGAGCAGATCCATTCTCAGGAGTCTGCAATTGGTGAGAAGCGCTAGATTAACACTAAGTCAAAACAATTAATAGTAAGACATTTATTATATTTATTATTTGTTTCAAAAAGCATCATGTTTATTTTATTTTAAATGCACATTTATGATTTGTTTGTGTGCTTGTAGGAAAATTGGGAGATGCATTCACAGGAGAGCCCCACGCAAATTGCGACAGACCCTACATCATGCTCCTCTCGGTCCGATAAAGAGGACCTCTTCATTAAGGTTGTAGGAAGTTTTTATAAGAAAGGTAGAGTTTTCGAGTTGGGTGCCTTTGCTAGCCGAGTGAAGGCTAGCAAGCGCTCATCTAGTTATGTTGGAGATGCTTCTGTCGGTAAATGTAATACTTCTTAAACTAATTGTTTTATATTATCACTCCTTAGTCCATTTAAATTAAGTACAAAAAACAAACTTACTTTGTAATGTTGTATTTACATATGAGCTTAAAAGTTAAAAGGGTGAAACAGGAGCTGAAGGCTACGGTGCAGCTAGTGAATCAGCAACAAGAGATGATGAAGCAGATGTAGGAACAACTCCAGTCTCTATTGAAGGACAAGCAAGAAATCAATGAGGATAAGCGGCCAACTCCTAGTGATGATGATGAGCATGACCATGCAATTACTATGTAGACATTATTTTTTATTTTTGTGTTGTTTAGTTTTTGCTGGCAATATTATTGTTTATATTTCATTTTGTGTTTCTTCATATACACTTTTTTAATATATTATTCAGTATTGTCTATTTCATAATATTTTTTCCTTTATCTAAGTGGTTGTTGAGGAACAACTCTAATAATTACAATATTTTTTAAAAAATAATTCCTCTATATTCCATTGCAAATTGTCACATTATTTGCAACGAAATATTATATTTTCTTTTTTTAATTCCTAAATTTGTAAAATATTTGTTTTCAATATTCCATTGCAAATTGCAACGGAAAATAATGCCTCGTAATTTGTAATGGAATTTATTTCTATCACAATTTGCAACAAATTTTTTTTTTCCCATTGTGATTTGCAATGGATTTTTTCCATCACAATTTGTAATGGATTTTTTTTATCGCAAATGGCCATGGAAATTTTTCCATTGCAATTTGCAATGGATATTTTCCACCACAATTTGCACTAGATTTTTGTCTGTCACAATTTGTCATGCAAAATTTTCCATCGTAATTTGCAACGAATTTTTTTTCAATCACAATTTGTGACAAAAGACACAAAATCCATCACAAAAATAGTTAGCAACGACCATTTTTCTAACAGGAAGTTTTCCATTGCAAATTCCGTTGCAAAAGCTATTTGCAACAAATTTTCTCTATTTAGCAACGAAATTTGTCCATCGCTAAATAATTTTTTTTTTTCTGTAGTGCACGCATATGGCTTAATTCTATTCTATTTATTTATTTTTTGGTAGAATTCAGGTGGTATCCCCTATCCAATAACTAGAAATTAATCCTCCAGAGGGATAGTGATCACCAAAGCATATGACAATTAGAAACTGATCCTCTAAAGGCGTAACGATCACCAAAATTGGTTTTGCCTATCCAAATAAAACTTTTTCCATAGACTAATCCTCTAGGCTTAGATATTATTAAAGTGGGGTTTACTTCTCTCAACAAAGCATTTTCCTAGCATATGGCCTGATTCTAACTCAAGGCATCATGTTTAAGGGACCCAATTATATACCAACTGTGCCAGGCTTTTATCGATTTAGTTCCTGACTTTTATTATTATTATTATTATTATTATTATTATTATTATTATTATATATATATATATATATATATATATATATATATATATATATATATGATTTTATTTTTTGTTACATGGCTTTCAGTTTCATTTGCTTGAGCAATCTTGCGTTCACGGTTGATGTTGTAATACTTAAACTATATAATATATTGACTTACCATTTTTCTGAGATTGAAAAGTTATACCCAAAAGTTTCTGCCCGGCACAACTACTGACTATGAACTGAAGTTTTATTATTATACTCAATTCAAACAAACTTTTTGAAGAATTTTCTATCATCTTTAAGGTCCTGAGTGTGCTGTGTCAATCAAAATTAGAACTCTTCTTCATGTTTTTTTTTTCTTTTTTGCGGACTATTGTAATACCCGGATAATTATTTATCTGGAATATTATATTAACAAATAAAACCTATTGGTAATAGGTGAATGTGTGGTCTCAAAGTGTAAGATAAGTAGTTTAAGTTCAAAGGAAAATATTAAGGGAATAAAGGTGCGGGAAAGGCTTAAAAAATGCATTTTAGGGACATAAAACATCCTAAAATGAATTATAAAGGGCATAAGGATAATTATTAAAAATTAGAAAGAATATTGTCCTTAATTTAGACAATTTATTAAATTATTTCCTATGAAAATTAAAAAGTATTCTAAGACTAAAATTGGCCTTAAGATTTTTGATAATTTGTATAAAGCTTAAATTAGAGATGTAAATAGAATTGTTGTGAGAAAATAATTAGTTTTAATTGATAAAATTATTAAGAATTAGTCAGGGATTAATTAAGTAATTTTTTTTAAGATTATAGAATTTAGGAAATATGAAAGTTAAATAAATATAAATAATTACTATTAATGAATAATTATTAGTAAGGGCCTAATTAAATAATTAGTAAGGATTAAGAGGTAATAATGCTAGTAATAAATAAAGATCAATGACTTAGGATTATTTAAGGAATTATAAAAGCTTAAATCAATTATGGACCAATAAGGAAATTCTTGGGAAATAAATATGCGATGAATAAAATATTTGTGGTTGAGAAAAATGAAAAAAAATATATATATATATATAATTAAGGGGGGTGACCGAAATTTTTGGAGAGATAAGGATGAGTGGATATTTTAATAAGATAATATAAAGGTTAAAACATGTGTTAATTAGATAATAATATAATAATCAGAGGAAAAATGAACAGGATAAACGAGAACGGATAGAAATAAAATCCTACATAGAAAACCGTGAACTAGGTGATTAGGACTAAAGTATATTATGAAAAAGTAAATTTTTATCTCGATATAGCCGGTCTCCGAAGTCATTTCTGTAACCGACGGAGCGATTTGGAGATCCGGATAGGAAGGTATTTTGTAGAAATTAAGCAGATAAACAAAGTGGGAACCGATAGAAAATAATTCCGTTGTGAGAATCTGGGGATAAGTAGGGAAAAACCAGAACATATTATTGATCAGTGAATTTTTATCCAGAAGATGGCATCGGCCAACGTCATTTCCATACCCGGTAGTGATTACCGAGGATTTTCAGCTGATAACAGAATGTCCTTAATAGGAATAGAAACCCAGTTAAAATATGACATATGGAAGAGGAAGTAAAGATCTTCAGCGTGTTGTTCTCAGAATTTTAAGGTTTTACAGAATTTCGTGAACGGGACACCGATCCAGGGATTTATCAGATAAAATAAGAGGATAAGATTGGATGATGCAGGCATGATGAGGTCATCATTCTTTGTCTCTTTGTGGATGATGAGGTCGGCCAAGAGAAGGAAGGGCCAAGATCAAGCCACCTAGCAGAAATGCGATTCGACAGTTCTAATTCGGTCAGACGAAAATTACGAAACTACCCTTCCCTTCACCTATAAATACCCCTTCACCATTTCACATTTCTTCACACCATTCTCTCTTGAGAATTTTGAAATTTGGGAGAGCAAGGAAGAAGGAGAAGTCCGGAGCAAAATCCTAGCGAAGCTCTGAGTAAGTTTTCAGTCCTTAGTCCTTAGTTCGGTAATTCTTTCAGTAGTTATAATAGGATTGCTAGGGTAGTCTCTAAATTCTCAAAGTTAGTTAAATATCATGTTTTAGGAATAAATATGATATTTTCCTTAGTAATATGATAGAGGAAAAGTTATAACAAAATGTTGAGAAATTGAAGTTAAAACAGCGAAGCTCTGGCAAAATTCCACTAAGTAACCAAACTAGGGGCAAAATGGTAATTTGTACCTAAAATGCCCGTTTTGATTCTGAATACTCATATAAGTGATATTATCTATATAGGATATTCGAAATCACGAACCGCTGTTTCCGCTGTCACCGTTGTTGTATCGCTGTCAAATGTGCCATAATTTGACGAAAGTACCAGAAATCGTCAATGGAGGTACGGACGCGTACTGTAACCTTAACACTTATGCTGCTTATATTCATATATGTGATTGATATGTCATTTGTTGAGACTCTGCCGAGAGAGGGCAGTTGTACATACAGCTTTGTACGGGTTATAGTCTTGATAACGCCGTAAGGTTTTTCCTAGCGCTGAGGACACGATGGGCCGTCGTGGCACTGGATATGTGCAAACTTGTTGTGGTACTAGTTGTGGTACTTGTTGTGTGATTTGGTATTGATATGCTGTTATGTTATTATGAATATCTATTGTCATATACTGTTTATTTGAGCATAAGGTTAACCATTACCTGAGATCCAATTGGGGAATTGGATCTCAGCTGTAGCTTCAGGTTCGGGGAAAAACCAAGGGTTGAGGATCGGGGCAAGTAGCTGGTGTTGGATGGCAGAAGGAGTTTACTTCTGTAGCTCTATTAAATCTGGTTAGACGCTACCCTTTCTGAACAATGGATGACTGTATAAGTACAATTACACTGTGGTTATATATCTTTGAATTCAGTTACTCACTTGCTACAATGCTTGACTCTGATCACCGTTTCAAAAAAAAAAATTTCCACTGTTTTAAAAATTGGGACGTTACAACTATTAGAATGTAACACCCCAATTGAATATTGGTGAAATAAGTTAAGTTAGCTGAAAAAAAAAAGTTGAAAATTTGAGTACAGGGACAAAAAGGATAAATTGTTATGAATATAACTAATTATGTGGATGTCCATTGACTCAAGATTTCCAAATATTACAAGATGACATAGTACCATGCATAGTAATCTACTATTTGTGTGGGACCCACGGCCAAAATTTTCATTCACCTACGGCAATAACCATTTGGTGAAACAACCATTTGGTGAAGTTTGAAATGTATTTGGGAATATTACATCTAATGACCCAAAGATATAGAAATTATACTTAAAGACCCATTTTCCTTCTATAAATAGAGGTCTTCTGTAAACATTCAGAATACACTTGAATGAGAACTTCTCTCTACTCTCTCTCTCTCTAGATTCTCTCTTATTATTATTCTTTACTTTTCATTAGTTTTAAAAGACGTTATCAGCACGAAGACTCTACCAAGGTAAGATTTTATCACCATCTCATTTACTATATATTTATTTTATCTATCTGGGATAATCTTAACTATGATATAGAATTAAAGATATACTTTTACCGATTATTTTAAATATCGGGTTCCATGGTTAAGATTTGAGATTATTTACTATTTTACTACGGTAAATAGTAATTTACTATTCACAGTAAATTTACCTTTTTTTTAGTAATTTTACATTTTATTCATTTGACTCCTACATGGAAGTCTAGATTTAATCTTTCAGTAATTTTATCATATTTACGATTTACTGTGAATAGTAATTTCTACTATTCACGATAATTTTACATTTTGTTCATTTTACTTCTATATGGAAAGTTTTACCTCCTACATAGATATCTAGACTTGATATTTACTTTTTGCTGATATTGTCATTTTATTTTTACTGTTGATAATATAACATATACTTTTATTGTTATTAACATTTAATGTTATGTTATATGGCCAGAAGTCATATACTTATATTTTCTTATTATGGAATTATATGACCAGAAGTCATTTTGCTTTTATGACCAGAAGTCATGTTGCTTTTATGGCCAGAAGCCATATAAATTTAATTTTCTTATTATGAGATATATATGGCTTGAAGCCTAATGTTTTAATTATAATTATCGTCTTTAATATTTTATTGTTATTATTATTCATATTTTTAATTCATGTTTATTTTCTTTAATTAGTTTGAATCATGTCAAACCTTTCAAAAATTGAGTTTGCGGTTCTTGACATCACCGGAAAGAATTATTTATCTTGGATGCTGGATGCGGAAATCCATCTAAATGCCTATAAGCTAGAAAACACAATTAAAGAAGGGAATGAGGAATCTAATCAAAAAAGGCCAAATCCATGATTTTGCTACGCCACCATTTGCATGATGATCTAAAGGTTGAATATTTGACTATAAAAGATCCACTTGTTCTTTGGAACAATTTAAAGGAAAGATATGACCACCAGAAGATGGTCATTCTGCCAAAAGCTCGATATAACTAGATTCATTTACGTTTACAAGATTTTAAATCTATAAGTGAATACAACTCAGCTATGTTAAGGATTACTTCTCAGCTGAAATTATGTGGAGAAAATATTACTGATGAAGGCATGCTAGAAAAAACATTCTTCACATTTCATGCATCTAACTTGCTCCTGCAGCAGCAATACCGTGAGAAGGGTTTTAAAAGATATGCAGAATTAATATCTTGTCTCTTAGTAGCTGAACAAAATAATGAACTTTTATTAAAAAATCATGAATCATGTCCAACAGGTTCAACTCCATTCCCAGAAGTGAATGTACTAACTAATGAATTTTCAAGTGGCCGAGGACGTGGACATAAAGGTGGCTACAATTGTGGGCATGGGTGTGGTCGTGGTCCAAATCATGGTGGATCAAATTCCCGCCCTAAATCGGGAAAGTTTGATAAGAACCCCAAAAGGGAAACAAGTGCAAATAACAAACATGCTGAAAATGCATGTTATCGTTGTGGTGTCAAAGGTCATTGGTCACGTACCTGCCATACGCCAAGACATCTAGTTGACCTTTACCAAGAATCATTGAAAAATAATGGTAAAAGACCAAAAATTGAAGTAAATCATGTGGATAAGGTTGAGAATTCTGGGAAAGAAGATGTTGAGATGGCTCATTTTGATATTGCTGATTACATAGTATAAATTATTTTTCATGATTAATGGTTATGTTTTAATATGTTGAAACTTTCTTTTGTTATATGTATTTCTTTTAATTTTGTTTTATTTTTATTTTTATTTTCATGTATCTTTGATGAAGATGAATCTTGTTGGCAACAATCCTGAAGATTTGTGTCTCGTTGATAGCGCAACAACACACACCATACTAAAAAATAACAAATATTTTTCTTCATTGGTATTGCGAGAAGCCAATGTTCAGACTATATCTTGTAGTATAAATTTGATTGAAGGCTCCAGAAGAGCTACTATTTTGTTACCTGAAGGAACAAAATTATGCATTGAAAATGCATTTCATTCTACCAAATCAAAAAGGAACTTGTTGAGTTTCAAAGATATCTGCAGAAATGGATATCATATAGAAACAACAACTAAAGATAATCAAGAATGTCTTGCTATCACAAACATAATTTCTGGTAGGAAATGCATATTAGAAAATTTTCCTGCTTTTTTCTTCTGGTTTGTATTATACATTTATAAGTACAATTGAAACACATGCTATTGTAAATCATAAGTTTATCGATGCAAACCAGAAGTTTGCCAATGAAAACCAGAAGTTTACTCATGAATTTAATGTTTGGCATGACCGGTTAGGCCATTTTGGGTCAACTATGATGCAACAAATAATTGAAAATTCATGTGGACATACCCTGAAGTGTAAACAAATACCACAGTCCCATAATTTCTTATGTGATACATGTTCTAAGGGAAAGTTAATAACTCGACCCTCACCAAACAAAGTAGGAGATAAATCTCTTACATTTCTAGAACGGATACAGGGAGACATTTGTGGACCAATACATCCACCATGTGAACCATTTAGATATTTTATGGTCTTAATTGACGCATCAACCAAATGGTCACATATTTGCTTATTATCTTCTCGTAACCTGGCATTTGCGAGATTACTTGCTCAATTCATTCGATCAAAAGCACATTACCCTAATTATCCTATCAAGAAAATACGTCTTGATAATGCTAGTGAATTTACTTCACAAGCTTTTAATGAATATTGTATGTCCCTTGAAATTTATGTTGAACATCCTGTAGCTCATGTCCATACGCAAAATAGACTTGCAGAATCTTTGATCAAACGATTGCAACTTATTGCAAGACCTTTACTTATGAGATGTAATTTACCAATTTCTGCTTGAGGCCATGCCATTTTGCATGCTGCAATGTTATTTCGCATCAGGCCTACTAGTTACCTAAAGGTTTCCCCCTTACAAATGGTTTTTGGTCAAGAACCTAATATTTCCCATATAAGAATTTTTGGATGTGCAGTATATGTGCCAGTAACACCACCACAACGCACTAAAATGGGTCCTCAAAGGAGGATGAGATTATATGTTGGGTATGAATCTCCTTCAATCATAAAATATTTAGAACCATCTACAGGAGATTTATTTACTGCACGATTTGCTGATTGTCACTTTGTTGAATCAGTCTTCCCAACATTAGGGGAGAGAATAAGCAACTGGGTAAAGAGATTAGCTGAAATGAATTATCATTAGCTCATTTTGATCCTCGTACAAAACAATGTGAACTAGAAGTTCAAAAGATAATTCATTTGCAGGATTTAGCTAATCGAATGCCAGAAGCATTCACTAATCCAAAGAGAGTGACAAAGTCACATGTTCCAGCTGCAAATGCTCCTATTCGAATTGATATCCTTGAAGGAAAACCTATTGTGAATGAATCTAAAGCATGCTTGAAGCGTGGTAGATCCATCGGTTCTAAAGATAAAAATCCTCGAAGGAGAAAAGGAGCTAAAGATATAGATGGTCAAGTTGAGGATAATCAAGAAAAGTCAGTAGCTCCAGCAGAGCCATCTCTTGAAGAGTTATCTCCAGAAAAGAATGTTGCAGTCCCAGAAGAGACTCAGGTACCTGGAATGTATGAAAATAATGAGATCTCAATTAATTATGTTATGAATGGTATCCGATGGGATCGAAATGAAGTCAACGTTGACGACATCTTTGCTAATCATATAGCATATGATGTAATGAATAATGAAGAAGATCATGAGCCTAAATCTATTAGAGAGTGTCAACAGCGAAAAGATTGGCTCCTATGGAAAGATGCTGTTAATGCAGAATTGAAATCACTGGAAAAACGAAAAGTATTTGGACCTGTAGTCCAAACACCTGAAGGTGTAGAGCCAGTTGGATACAAGTGGGTTTTTGTAAGAAAAAGAAATGAAAAGGGTGAAATTGCAAGATATAAGGCACATCTTGTAGCCCAAGGATTTACACAAAGACCCGGCATTGATTATGAAGAAACGTATTCACCAGTAGTGGATGCGACTACTTTTCGTTATTTGATTAGTCTAGCAGTAAATGAAGGGCTTAATTTACATCTGATGGATGTAGTGACTACATATTTATATGGATCACTTGATAGTGATATTTATATGAAAGTTCCTGAAGGACTAAAGGTGTCAGAAGCATCTAATTCAAATTCTCGGGAACAATACTCGATCAAATTAAATAAGTCCCTATATGGTTTAAAACAATCAGGGCGCATGTGGTATAATTGTCTTAAAGAATATTTGTTGAAAGAAGGGTATAAAAATGACCCAATATGCCCATGCATTTTTATGAAAGGATCGAGAAATGAATTTGTTATAATTGCTGTTTATGTCGATGATATCAACATCATTGGAACTCCTGAAGAGCTTTCAAAAGCAATTAATTGTTTGAAAAAAGAATTTGAAATGAAAGATTTGGGCAGGACAAAATTTTGCCTTGGACTACAAATCGAGTACCTAAAGGATGAGATTTTTGTATATCAAGAAACTTATACAAAGAAGATCTTAGAACGATTTTATATGGATAAATAACATCCATTATGTATTCCAATGGTAGTAAGGTCTTTGGATAAGGATCAAGATCCATTTCGACCTCAAATAATTAATGACAAAGGTGTAGAAGAATTACTTGGTCCAGAAGTACCATACCTAAGTGCTATTGGGGCACTAATGTATCTTGCTAATCATACACGACCTGATATATCATTTGCTGTTAATTTATTAGCAAGATATAGTTCTGCACCAACACAAAGGCATTGGAATGGTGTAAAGCAAATTCTTCGTTATCTCAGAGGTACAATGGATATGGGATTATGCTACTCAAATGTATTGAAACATGAACTGATTGGTTATGCAGATGCTGGATTTATGTCTGATCCACATGATGGAAAATCACAAACAGGCTATCTATTTACATGTGGAGGTGCAGCAATTTCATGGAGATCTATGAAACAAACTATAACAGCCACTTCAGCTAATCATGCAGAAATTCTAGCAATGCATAAAGCAAGTTGAGAATGTGTGTGGTTGAGGTTAGTAATTCATCATATGCGAACTACTTGTCATTTATCTTCTGATAAAATGGTTCCAATAGTTCTATATGAGGATAATGCTGCATGTATTGCCCAACTCAAGGAAGGTCATATCAAGGGTCATAGTACGAAGCATATTTCACCAAAATTCTTCTATACTCGTGATCTTCAATAGAATGGTGAAATAGATATCCAGAAAATTAGTTCAAGTGAAAATCTAGTAGATTTATTTACTAAATCTCTTCTATGTACAACCTTTGAAAAGCTTATCCGCGGTATTGGTCTCAGAAGATTCAAAGATCTCAACTAATGTTATGAAAAGAGGCAGTCGATACACGTTGTATTCTTTTTCCCTTGTCTAGGTTTTGTCCCACTGGGTTTTCCTAGAGAGGTTTTTAATGAGGCAGCACTCAATAGTGTATCAATGAATGATGTACTCTTTTCTTTGGCTAAGTTTTTATCCCACTGGGTTTTTCCTAGTTAAAGTTTTTAATGAGGCACATTCATAATGGACATCCAAGAGGGAGTGTTATGAATATACTAATTATGTGGATGTCCATTGACTCAAGATTTCCAAATATTACAAGATGACATAGTACCATGTATAGTAATCTACTATTTTTGTGGGACCCACGACCAAAATTTTCATTCACCTACGGCAACAACCATTTGGTGAAACAACCATTTGGTGAAGTTTGAAATGTATTTGGGAATATTACATCTAATGACCCAAAGATATAGAAATTATACTTAAAGACCCATTTTCCTTCTATAAATAGAGGTCTTTTGTAAACATTCAGAATACACTTGAATGAGAACTTCTCTCTACTCTCTCTCTCTCTAGATTCTCTCTTATTATTATTCTTTACTTTTCATTAGTTTTAAAAGATAAATAAGATAATTATTGGCCCACGGTATGATTATGGAAAAATACCCAGAAATTTAGGGAGAAGCCTTGAAAAGTATCCAAGAGATTTTCAAGGCATATTTGAGACTTAGGTATATTTTTAATTTAAATTCCTCAAAATGAATTATTGGTCAAAAATACTATTTTTGGGTGAAACTTTAAGGAAATAAAAAGGAAGAATAATTATTAAATATTATAAACTGTATATGCTTTTTATGCTCCTCTATGGGGGAAGTCAAGGGTTCGGCCCATGAAAACGGGTTTAGGCCCCCCTTGCAGTAAATATTAATTTTTTTTAATTTTTTTTATTTTAATAACATATTATTTTGTTACATTATATAAATTATTATAATATATAATAAAATAATTTAACCAAAAATTTTATTCATTTTTAAAAAATTTAAAATAAGAGAAAATTTGAGGAACAAAAAATTATATTAACTAATTTAAAATAGTCTACGAATATTTGATGTGTATAGAGTGATCAGATAAAGTATGAATTGGAGTTTTAGAATGGCTATAGAGCTATGGGTTTGATAACTTTTTAAATTTATTTCTATTTAATATATATACATTAATAAGAAAAATAACAATCTGCTACATGATAATAAATAGAGGGCCAGTTTTTTTTTTTAAAAAAGAAAAATTGTTTATGTGAGTTATAAATAGGATAAAAAAAACCTTGCATCTCTTTGATTTTTTTATGGTATAAGTGCTCCTTCCGGTGCTTTTTGAAAGAGCCCAAAATTTAAATATTTTAATCATCTAATAAGAGTCTAACAATAGTTGTTTCAACATTTAATGATTTTTTTTATTTATACCCCTTATTAATTATGCATGTTGCATTAATTAAATGGAGATAATATTAATATTTATTCTATTTCTTTCTCTTACTTGTCCATTAAAAATAACAATATATTTTAAAAAATATTTTATTTAAAATATACTTATTATTTTTAACTAATTTTAATCTATTTTTTAAACTCCGTAATTTCGTTTTCAAACTCTTATTGATAAGAACGGAGGAGTAAATTTTTTTTTTTTGACATAAAAAAGTTTTGGAGGGGTTCGACACCAATTCCCCACTAAGACCAGGGCACGACCCTGGGCTCTATGAGCACTTATTGGAGACTTACGAGATCGCCTACCAAAGGAGTTCTAGCGACAGTAGAGGAGATCGAATCCACGACCTAAGGGCCTAATCCTGAAACCCTTACCATCAGTACCAACTCTCATTGGCATCGGAGAAGTAAATTAATCCGTCTTCGTTTTCCCGGGCCCAATAAGTGAGGTCATCAATTTTTTAAGACCAACAAGGTCCACAAGCAAATGGCCAATGCTGTGAAATTTGCAATATTGCTTTATAAATTTATGTATGATCTACCTATTTGCAGTAGCAAAAATTGTCATCCTAAATGTTGTGGCACTAATTCCACTTCTTCTGTCCTAAGTTTGAAACGGAACAGTTGAATTAAGTTGAGTAATTTGTGCAACTTTTAAGGTAATTAATCTGATAATTATAGTTGAATAAATGAAATTTCATCAAAAACATTTTTATTCACTCAAAAAAATCTTGGGTAACTTTTGTAATTTTGTACCGACAACTGTTGTCGTGTGTTTTTCATTTATTGTTTCTAGATATGCAAGGGCTCCTTCCTTGCTGTGGGTGGCTGTCATTTCTTGAATACGGATGACGATAGTGTTGCTATCCAAGTGAGAATTGATTGGAAGAAATTTTAATGGTGAAATCAGTGGTCCTGCTTTAGACTTTGATTTTTCTTTGTCAGAATAATTGATTTTTTTCCCATTTCCTACCACAGGCCCCGTTTGGATCCAAAAAAAATATAGGACAAGTGAAAAAGAGTGAAATAGAATGGAAAATATTTTACCTCAATATATTTGGTTGGCATTGAAAAATAAAATGGATTCACAAGAAAATTTTTGTTTAGTTGGAAGGAAATAAGGTAGGAAAATAAAACAAAATACTATTTTACCCCTAAAGATAAAAGGGTTAAGTAGCAAATCTGCTCTAAAAGTACACGCTTCAGAGTAATGTTGCTCTGTAAGTTTTTTCAGGCTCAATTTCACCCCGGAAGCCGAAAAATGGAGCAATGTTACCCTTTCCCATTTAAAAAAATAGCCCATTTTCATTGGCACTGGAAAATGGCTTCCCACCATTTTTTGTGGGAACTCATTTTCATTTAAATATGGGAGAATGACACGCAGCAGGAAAATATTTTTCAGGGAAAATTTGATCCGAACAGCCACCACTACTAAGAAATTCCAATTGTCCTTTTTCTTCGCCCAATTTTCTTCAGTCCAAACAGGGCCATAGGAATCATGTCTTTACGATTGTTATTTTTTTCACCGGGGACCAAGTGTTCAATGATATTGCCCAGTAATTGCAAATTACGTCTTTGAGGAAGGGCTTCATATTGCAAGGCCATTATGCTACCCACTTGCAATGATAACGTTTTAGCAGCTTCCCAGTGGAATGAGAACATATGAAAAGAGTTAACACCATTACACAAAAAGCAACAGTATGGAATCTAAAGGTAAAACTCCAACAAGATCATGTAAGTTCTTTATACACGTATTTTATTTTATTTTTTCCTCCAGATTACAGTAATTAACTTACATTCGAGAAATGAAAACAATACATTAGGGATACTGTAAAGTACGCACAAACATACAATAACCATAATTGCGATAATTAACTTTTTCTCGAGTACAAAAGTGATACACTTGGTGAAACATGATCTTCGGAATTTGTAGTGAAACCAGATGAGTTTGTGTTGGAACTAAAGCTTATCTGGTTTTGATTCACACCTGAAGCATTGGAGCTGCTTAGAATTGAAAATGATGCTGGAAATTCAATGTACGATAGTGTGGGATAACTTGAGGGAAGATTAGGAAATGGAGTTTCAAAGTTAAGCACTTGAATTGCTTGCCTTATAGAAGGCCTACGATTTTGATCAGGATGAGCACACCACAGCCCAACAATCATGAGGCATTCGGCTTCATCGTGGTCAAAATCTCCTTCTAGTCTTGAATCAACGGCTTCAAGAATTCTCCTACTCCCATAGAGATGCCACACCCATTGCACTATATTTATTTTGTCCTCTGGAGCCTCCGAGATTATGGGTTTTCTTCCACAAACTATCTCCAAAGCAACAACTCCAAAGCTGTATACATCAGTTTCTTTACTGGCCTTGCTAGTAGTGACACATTCAGGAGCCATATAGCCCATAGTTCCTGCCAAAGCTGTAGTTTGTGCTCCTTTTGCGTGGTCTACAAGCCGTGCTAATCCGAAATCTCCAAGTTTTGCATTGAAGGTGGAATCTAGCATGATGTTGCTTGATTTTATATCTCTATGAACAACACATTGTTCCCATCCTTCGTGTAAGTACAATAATGCAGAGGCCAAGCCCTGAGCTATTTTAAATCTAATTGACCAAGTTAGCAAACTTTGTTCCTTAAAAAGATGAGAATCTAAACTTCCATGCGACATATATTCATAAACCAACAATAGTTCTTTCCTTTCATGACACCAACCGATTAGTTGCACCAAGTTCCGATGCCGTAGTTGACTGATAATTCTTACTTCTGAGGAAAACTCCTTCTTCCCTTGCTTAGAATCCTTTGATATTCTCTTGATAGCAACGTAGGAGTTTGAATCTCTGAAAAAACCTTTATAGACACCCCCAAATCCTCCCTGTCCAAGCTTCTGCTCATCTTTGAAATAATTTGCTGCACTTGCTAGTTCAGCATATGAGTACTTTTTGGGCCCTGTTCCTCTTTCAAAATCGTCACTCGTGTTCTCATCAGACTCATCATCTTCCATTTTCTTTTTGTTCTTCCACAAGAAAAACCAAATAAACACCCCAACTAAAATAAACCCTCCAACCCCTAATCCTATTGCAAGTGCCGTGTCATTTCTACTTGTTTCGCTCACGTTCAGACTTGGCACTGGGCTTGGAGTGGGAGCAACATTTGGGAACTCCTCTGAGCTAAAACTCCATTTATCGATCCTGTGTGTTGCATAACGGTATCCTGTGGCAGCTGAGAAACCAAAAGTAATCCATTCAGGCAAGTACCTTGTTAGGTCAACTATATAATGAAGATGTTGCCACACAGTGTTGTTAGAAGCATCAGAACCATTAGAGAAGGAGATGCTTAAATTATGTGTGCTTGCATTGTAGTTGATGAAAGCCTCATTTTTTCCTCCTGAGACATTCGCATTCCACGGCACTGTCTTACTAGAATTAATAGAATTGATATCGACACCCACATGTACATACGCAGGATCCCAGTCCTGCCCGCTTTCATTATTAGGATAGATATCAAACTCCACAGCAACAAAGGGATGATCTGTTGAATTAAAAAATGTTTCTTGACCTCCAATAATCAGACCCATAGCACCTCCTCCAACTTTTGGCCGATCAGGAAGCTTTGAACCTTTTGGGGCTAAGAAGAAGGTCAACCCATCTCCACAAGGACTTTTATTCTGTGAATCAATGACGAAGGTGAAATTGGTGTTGAAATTAGCGAGTTTCCCAGTGGCTTTATCCCACAGGTGCATGGCTTGATGATATGTGGCTCGACCTTGACTATCCTGTGGGGATCGTTCCTTTTGGTTTTCTACTAAGTAGAGGCTTGGTTTTGAAATGGTAGCATCTAGTTCAAATGTTATGTTATTAACATCTAACGGATTGAAATCGTCGAATCTGAAGTTTAAGGAAAAGGCATGGAGAATTAAGAGGAAGAAAACTGATACTCGCAACATCTGATCTGATTTGGCTGAGAAATATCTTGTGTTTGAGCCTTCACGGCAAGACGTTTATACATAGAGGCGGACAAATCAAGAAACTTGTGAGTGTTTTTCCTTACCACCACGGTTCATCATTTTTATAAAACTTTCTTATATTTCTTAGTCTTCAATTTCCATGGCCCAATAAGTGAAGTCATCATCTCAACGTTCAAGACCAAGGGAGTCCACAAGCCAATGCTATGTATCTGTCAGGGTAATGAGCCCCACTTCGGACTCTTCTTTCTCGCATTTAACAGTATAGAATCCAATTAAGTGCTCATACTCGGGGCCAAGCCCTGGCCTTGGTAGGAGACTGGTGTCGAACCCCTCCAAAACTTTTTTCTACCAAAAAAAAAAACTTAAATCAGAATACTGGTATTTGGAGTGTACACAACTTACAAATTTTTAATACTTTGTGTTTAAGAATTTATTAGGTCATTGTCACCAATAAAGACCTCAAACTAAATTTTTGGTCAAAGAGCCTATTTTTGGTTGAAATTTTAAGGAAATAAAAAGAAAGAATAATTATTAAATATTAGAAACAGTATATGCTTTTGTGCTCCTCAAGTACGGGGGAAGTCGAGGGGTGAAAACGGGTTTAGCCCCTACCCTAGCAGTAAATATTAAAATTTTTATTTTAATAACATATTATTTTGTTATATTATACTATAACAATAAAAATATTAAAAAAATAGCAACGGAATTGTTCCGTCAGTAGATCCACCAGTAATTTTATTGACAAACTAGCAACGGAATCCCAAAAAGAATTACTGACGAAATTTTTCTGATTGTAAATATAATTTCTCAATGAATTAGATAGCTAGGGGTGAGCAAATCAACACCAAAACCGAAAACCGAACCGAAGCTTATTCGGTTTTTTCGGTTTTCAGGTTCGGTTCGGTTTTTTAAATTGACTTACTTTGATTTTCGGTTTCGATTCGGTTTTTGCATAATTATTTCCGTTAAAACTGAAAACCGAATAAATAAGTGAAACCCATTTGAGTCAGACCCAAACCCAAGCCTAATAACTAATTACCCAAGCCCAATTACGTTTGCCCCAACCCTCAAATTCTCAAAAATCCCTGATCTATCAGTCTCTCATTCTCAATCTCAGACTCTCAGACCCTCAAACCCTCGTTCCCTCGACGGAAAAAATCATCTCTCAGTCCTCAGTCCCCACTCACTCCTTCAAGCATCCCTCTCGTCTCGAGTCTTCGAGGATAGTTCGCCGACTTCGAGAGTCAGCTTCCAAGTCACAAATCCGGTGAGTGCTTACTTCGATAGTTCGATCTATTTTATCTACTTCGATTTGTTACTATCTCTGGTGAGTAGTTAATTGGATCTGGTCTAGAACTTCGATTTACTCCTATTTCTTGAAAAAAATACGTTTACTAACAGCCTCTCATTGTCATGACTTATGAGCTCCGACTTCGAGAATTTTTGGTTGTTTGTTACCTGTCTATGCATTGTCTTTTTGTTCTAGAATTAAATAGCCATACAAACCAATAGTTTCCTACATTTTGAATCTGATTTCAATCTCTTGTTAAATTTTCACTCATTAAAGACAGTCATAAATTCTAAGGAGATTTCTAAGGAGGAAAGGACAAGAGGGTAGATGTGCAAGATTACAAGCATTAATAAGGAGATTGCTCTGTTTTCTATTTCAACATTAATAAGGAGATTGCTCTGGTCTTTCACTGAATACTTGGAGCTATCCATCATACTAAAATAGCTTTAGCTACTTGATTAGGACTCGACATATGCTTTTATACCCCCTCATCTTTTTCATTTCTTTTTGATATGGGATACTTGTCTATCTCTCAATCTTTTGTGTTCTGTCCAAGTTTTATTTTGTCTTTGATAAATTAAGGTCCCGTTTGGTTCAAAGAATTTTAAAAGAGGGAAGGGAACTTAAAAGAGGTAAGGGAAGGGAAGGGAAGATAAGAGGGAACTTAAAAAAATAGAACTGTTTGGTTGGCATGGGAATGAAACTTAAGTTGCCTAGAAATAACATGTTTGTTTTGAAGAATTTGGGGTGGATCAAGTGGGAACTTGGGAAAAAATTCCCATTATGCCCTTATGTAAAAAATGATGGAGAACAAAAAACTGTGAATAAAAAAAGCTGGGAACCCACCAAATCGCGTCGGGGCTCTGTTTGAATGCAACCAGATAAGGAATGGAAAGGATAGGCCCACGAGCAGAACGATGGTGGGTGTGAGAAGGACGAGAAGCATGGAACGAAATTGGAGATGAAACAAAAAGAAAACTTGGTGCGAGAATGAATAATCCACAACGAATGGGGATTGAATCTCGTTATGCAGAATCGATAAACAAACCGACGAAAAGTTTTCTTATAACCAAAGGCGTACCCATGATAGGTTGAGATTGTCTTTTCGTATATTATTCACAGCAACCAGACACAGAACACAAAAGAAGGAAATTAAAAGAGACAGAAGGAAAAATCTGAGCACAACCATCAATCATAACTGATACTAGAGTTAATGGTATTCAATCTGTAACTTCAATTTTCCAATAATCTGAAAAATTCAGCAACCCAAACAAGTATTCGACCAGTTGAAGCAAATTCACTTGCACTAACTATAATCCGCTTCTTCCAGTTACTGCTAAATATCACAATTCAACACCCGAAAAAAAGTTTGTAAAGGGAGCATGACTGATGTAAAAGGAATGGTAAAAAACAAGGAAACAGTGTGCACATCAATTAAGTAATGGAATAATGAACACAACAATTAAAAAATAGTGATTGGTATTATGTACTTATCCCATGAACTTGGTAGAAGCGTTGCAAAGTAGATAAGGTACTTTGTCACAATACACAATGCCTGCAAATTCAATTTAAGTAGGAGGGATAACAAAAGGCAAGACGTAATGTTAACCGTGGTTAATATTATTAGTACCACACAAAACAGCTGGAAACATAGGTGTGAAATTAATCACCATACTAGTTAACTGCAAAAGAAGACAGAAGTTCAGGTTCCAACGAACTAGTAAAGTTCGAACTAGACAGTGGAGTTTGAACTTGACTAGTTTGTTGCATCCAGTTTGCTGTCATTAACCATACAGTAGCATGAAACCCAACCCCACTGATATCCCATGAAGAGGATGCATGTCCAGTAAAATAGTAAAACCAAACATAAAACACCATATGTAGGAAGACATAATTGCTGGCATAAAACAATTTTAAATATACTAGTTTCGCCTTCTCAAATGCTACATTTTAAATAAAGACAAACTTCACTTGGTACAATATGACCATAATTTCCATTTAAATCAAGATGGGTCAAAGCAATTATAACTAATCTATTTTGGCCTTCTCAAATGCTACATATGAATGAAGACAAACTTCGCTGGAATGTCCACATTGCACCCCACAAATGGTGCAGAACTTGCAAAGGCTGAAAAGCAATGTATGTACGAAAGTGTAAACAGTGGACACTATTTCATGAAGAGGATGCAAATTTGCTGTCATACACCATACAGTAGCATGAAACTAACGTGTACAACAAATAAATAGATAAACCAAACATGAAACACCCTATGTGGGAAGACATAATTACTGTCATAAACCAACATGTACCAGACCTAGTGTCAAAACCAATTAAAGAAAGAAGCAACATTATGATGACAATGAAGTCAAATAGGCAATTTTGCCTTCTCAAATGTTGTATGACAATAAAGTTAAAGTTTAAAAAAAAAATTGATGCACAAACACACCCGGGAACCATGTAAGCAGAGAGACAAACAGAGTAATTTATAGTGACAGCAATGTCAGTTGCAGTTATGCAACTTGGATTGGTGATGACAGGAGGGTATAACTGTGATATATATTCAGCATTAAAACCAATGCAGAAATGAGAGGGCAAGTTCATGTCTTAACGTAAAACATTATGATGCATCACAGAAGTTGTCACCTCATCTGGTTTGAGTATGAAGAACACCAAATTGTGAGGTTTCAGAAATATGAATAAGCAAATGAAAGAATAAAAAAATGGTTGTAGCTTCAGCAAGGCCACGCATATTTTTGACATGACAAACAGCAACCACAAAGAGCTATGTAGCTATGATGGGTATAAGGAATAACAGGAATGATTAAGTCAGCGAAAACATGGAAAGGGAGCATGATTGATGTAAAAGGAATGGTAAAAAACAAGGAAGTAGTATGCACAACAATTAAGTAATGGAATAATGAACAAAACAATTAAATCAGTGATTGGTATTATGTACTTACCCCATGAACTTGGTAGAAGCATTGCAAAGTACATGATATAACATCCCATTTTCAAAAGCGGAATATTATTTTTTCATCAAAAATCATTTAAAATCATCAGAGTAGATCATTTGAGTGGAAGAGTAACTGATACTTTGATTTCAAAAGCTGGGTACAATAGCGGTATAGTAACCGTGTGGTTCAAAAGTGAAGTAAAACAACATTAGGAAGGCTTCCGCCGGAATGTCAAAAGGATGTCTACAGCCGGGTCTTCTATGCGTCCTGCTTGTGTTTCCCCTTGTCTTCCGTCCTTAGTTCTCCTGAACCTGACGCTATGTTAAGAGCTGAGGTCCCATGCATACGGACCCCAGGTAACGGTTAACCTCATGTTTACATACACAATATATAGACAACTCATACCACAACACCGAACAGCATACTCAAGCAAACTATCATAACCAGTACATATGTATCGCTTCCAGCATGCAAACATATCGCTCCCAGCAAACAGACATATTGCTCCTAGCATAAACATCAGAGTTAGTGTTACAGTACGCGAACGTACCTTTGTTGACGAACGTTTAGTACGTTGACGATAAACTGTACTTTTGACGGAAAACAGCGGAACGACAGCGAAATGACAGTGAAATAAGATTACTGATATCCTATAATGATAATATCATATTTATCAATATTTGATATCATAACAGGCATTTTAGGTACAAAATACCATTTTTCCCCTGATCCCCTAATCGACGGAATTTCGCCAGCACTTCGCTACCTTGACCCTAATCTTCCAAAATTTCAACATATCTCCAACTCCATAATGATTTTCGAAATTAATACCTTAATTACCCCTAGAACATAATTTCTAAACATACTTGGAAGATTGAAGATCAACCTAGTATTTCTACTACAACTACCGAACTAAAGATTAAGGACTGAAGAACTTACTCAGAGCTTCGCTATGAACTCTTTACTCCTCCTCCAGAGCTCCTCTCTCTAACTTCTCTCTAGATTTTGTGTGAATTGGTGAGGAATGAAGAGAAAATGAAGGGCTATTTATAGAAAAATCCAAGTTACTATTCATGCTTTGTCAGATGAATTCTGGACCGTCGGATCGCACTTCTTGGAGGTGGCAAGATCTTGGCCTTACACCTCTTAAGGATGATGTCATCCCTGCTGCATCATCAAGCCTTATGTCATCTTGCTTTATCAGGTAAAATTCCTGGTTCGGTATTCTGATCCCGAAATTTCGTAAAATCTTAAAATTCTGGGAACAACACTCTGAGGATCTTTTCTTCCTCTTTAAGAATACTGTACTTTCCTATCCTTATACTCTCATTAAGGATATTCCATTATCTGCCGAAAATCCTCGGTATTCGTGACCGGTTACAGAAATAACTTCGGCCGGTACCAACTTATGGATAAAAATCCACTGACCAATAATATGTTCTGGTTTTGCTTAACCCATCCCCAGATTCTCGCAACGGAATTATTTTCTATCCGTTCTCATTTATCCTGTTCACCTTTCTTTATTATTTTAATATACTACTCAATTACCACATGTCTTAATTAATATTATTATTATATTCAAATATCAACTTTCATCCTTATCCCTCCCCAAATTTTTGGCCAACACATCATATATAAATATTTATTATTTTTTTTATTTACCATAATATCTCATTTATCTTGCAATTATTTTTCCCAAATTTTCCTATTGGCCCATAAATAATCACATGGATTTAGGCTTTTATAATTTCTTGAAAAATCCTAAGCCTTTGATCTTTACTTTTTAAGATTACATCTTAACCCTTATTATTATTTAATTGGTCCAAAATTTCAGCCCTTAATATTAACTAATTATATTTGTCCATTTTCCATATTTCCTAAATTTCTATAATCTTATAAAATTCCCAAAAATTACTTAATTAATCATTTACTAATTGTTGATAATTTTCTTAATTAGTAATAATTATTATCTCACAACTATTTTACTGACATTGGTAATTTATGCACCATGCATAATATTAAAAATCATGAGTGTTCAGCTTGCACCCCTTCATCAGCTTCATGACCACTGTGGTCATGAATCTTGTGTGGTGATTTATTGGAGGTGGTTGCAGTAACATGCTCCTTTTGCCCCACAGTGCTTTTTGGGGAGAGTGTGGATGGCCGAGGGGATCCTTCCACCTCAACTGCTTCATGGTCACTTGGAGTCTTTGTTGATGGGCCAACCTCATGAGCTTGACTTTGCTTGAAAGCTGCAAATTCTCTAAATTCAATTGCATAAAGGTAAATAAAGTCACGAAGGCAGGTGAAGTCAAGCGCAATCGATGACACACAATCCTCAACTTTGGCTATATTCGATTGAATATCATCAAGTTGTCTCCTTAGCTGACGTTGCATCGCTTCAAATCTCTCTTCTAGTATGTTAGCAAAAAAAACCAGCTACTTCAGCAGCTTCTAATGGAATGTCATGTGAAGGTGCACGAGCATGTGAAGGTTCACCAGTGCCAGTATGAGGTAGAGGTGGCTTCTTCTTCAACTTAACTTCATTCTCACTCTCAGAGGATGAATCCATGTTTTTCTCCATGTTTTTTTCCTTTGGTGCAACAGTGATTTGCATCCTCCGCAATGCCTCATCATCAAACTTTGGACTCCACATTGGATCCTCTCCTTCAGTGAGATACCAGATATTATTCTTCTCTAAAATGAGAGACACAAGTGATGGATAAGGTAGTTCCGAGTTCTTTTTCCCAATCGTGGCTGCTCTGAGCATTGTGTCCACTATCCTCTTGGCCATATTAAAAGGCTTCCTCCGAATCAAACATGTGAGGATTTGTTTGTCTTCAATGCTCAATGTGGTATAGTGCTTACCCTTGTTCACGAAATTCCTACTATACAAGTAGTGCAGGACCCGAAACTTGGGTGGCAGCTGTTTCGGCCTGAACAGAGGAGCACCATCCTCTGTTGAACCACCTTCGAGGAGGGTGTTGTCCATTTCCTCTCCAGTGAATGTGGTGTCCTTTGAATGTTGCTCGATAACATTTAACCAACCTAACAGCTTATTCTCATCAATATCAATTCTCTATCCCCTCACGCATGTGGACACTACACCCCCTCTCGACAATTAAAGGTTGGAGTACAAAACCTTAACAACAGAGTGACAGTAAGGCATAGACAACTCCAGTAGCCCCCTAAATGGCGTTAGGATTTTTTTAAGGCCGAAGGAAAAATCGTTTTCGAATGTCTCCAACCTAATTCTACTCATTTTGCAGAGACTACGGCCAACTAACCTGAAATCGTAATCTTCAAGTTTTGCTTGGTTGAAGCCTACCTCTAGTACAGGAACTTGAGTTGCCCTGTCTTTCCTTTTCAGTTTTTTATACAACCTCGACCTCGTCTTATCCTCTTCTACATTATCATCTTCTTCATTGTTTGTGTCAGACGATGCATTGGCTGATGTCGTCGGCTTCCATGCCTTGTCTTCATCACTAGAACTCCCATTGCTCACCACAGTTGCTTTCCCCTTTTGATTCGGGGGAAGTTTTTGTTTTTTCTTCACAGCCGAATCGCTAGATGAATCAATGTCAACTTGCACAGGACTCTCTATAATTTTGGGCCTTTTTTCCCTTACACCGCGACGCTGCTGCCATCTGAATCTAGCCTCATTTTCACGCTTCCACTTCGCGACAGCTTCATACTCGTCATAAGGTTCTTTGTTCGACCGCCCACCCCGACAGAGGGTAGACAGATGCTTCCTGAACTTCTCAACGTCGGCCATTGTTATACCCAGTTCTTGCAATCGATCGTCTTGTAATCTTCACCCTCGCCATTTTGAGATTTTCTCCTCTCAGAACTCTGTAACTGGTAGGGCTTGTTCAGAGAGATATTTGGCTATTCGATTTCTCACAATGTACTCCCAATTGCAAAACAGAGGTACTTGATGGCAGCTTTGACTTGAATGCTAACCCCCGTTCGAACCACACTTGTTTTATTTCTGCATTGTTTTTTTTTCTTCAATTTTAAATGGAACGGTTGGACTTCGCGGTTAACATGTTTCCTAATTTTTTTTTGTTGGTGGAAAAAAAACCACTTGTACAGTGGCCTTTCTTGGGAAAAAGCCATGAGACGATGAAGTTCGAACTTCAGCTGTAAGTTCGAACTTCCGCCGTAAGTTCAAACTTGTTCTGGTTTAGTATGTCTAGTGTGAACTGAAATCAATGAAGGTATGAGTTCGAACTTGGACTTGAAGTTTGAAGCTGGACATGAAGTTCAAGCACTTTCTGTGACAGAACTGCTAAGCATCTAAGCAGAATACTTGTTAATTGAATGCCACACATCAAAATATAGCAGTAGAGTTCCACAACCATTATATAAATGTATATAACACACAGACACATGTGGAAAGTATATCATTATATTATAATATACCATTACAGAGCATCCAAAAACTGATTACATATGCCCAACACTTGACAACATTTGTGTGGCTTTAACGTGACCTAATCAAAATACCACTATTGTTTGACCTTGACATATATCAGACGGATATATACACAGATGGCAGGGACACAAAAAGGTATCATTCATGTATAATGTAGATAGGGGAACACAAACTTTAGACCATGTTGAATATGACATATATCCCAAAAAGAACATGGTCGAAAGTTTGATTTCGCCACACAAAAGTGAGATGGTTGTGTCCAAATTTTAGTGACACAACTCAGTAAACCCTGGCCATCTCAAAAAATACATTCAAAACATTAATAGGCATTCTACTGTTGTAGCATGGTAACAAGGCTGTCCACCAATACCTTGCCCTCCTCGAGAGTCCACATCTTTTGCTTCCCTTTTGTTGCTGGTTCATTCTGGTCCATCTATACAAACTCATGTGAAAGTAGAGAGTATTAAATTTAATTAAGGGCAACATAAATTGAACGTGAATACCACCCTAACAGTTAAATGTGAAAGAGAATACACGATCTGATTTCATTACAATCACAACATAAGGTGGTGTTCATTGTCACAGAAATAAAGGAAAGACAATTAATCATAATAAGCAACAACATTAAAATAACAACATCATCAATCCTCAGTATGTTCAATATACGCATCAAACATCTCATTTGCAACATTGTCTCTAAAATTATTCCACAAATCACTTGTTTCCATGGGCATCATGGGGGTGTTATCTATTGTGGGAGGTCCAGCCTCAAAGGCATCAATGTGCTCATCAAGAGGATCTTGAATCGCTTCCTGACGAATCAAATTATGGATGAGGCAGCAGGCGAGGATGTATCTATTTTGGACCTTCACTGGGTAGTAAGATGCGCTCCGTAGGATAGCCCAATGTAACTTCAATACGTCGAAAGACCTTTCTATGACATTTTTTGGCAAATGAATGTCGCATATTGAAGCACTCCTGCGGAGTTTGTGGTTGGCTTCCGTGTCTCTACTCATTAAGGTGGTATCTTTGCCTCTTATAAGGCGCCAAAAAACCTTGGCAATTCGTGTACCCCGCATCAACCAAGTAGTAGTTCCCTATCCAAACAAATTACATTATTCATTAATGATTGCGCTTTCAAACAAGTAAAAAGAGGGATATATTATAACCGAAATATTGCACCATTGTAACATGTATACCTTATGGTACTCATAGAGGATGTCGTCTACTTATAGCATCTCTCAGGACCCTTCCATCCGCAGCTGAACCTTCCCATCCAGGCAACACGTATATGAATTGACCGTCTGGTGAGCACACACCAAGAACATTGGTTGTTACCTCACCTTTCCTATTCCGGTATCTCCCTTTTTTTCTGCTAGGACTTGTATGCGTATGTGCGTCCCATCTAATGCACCAAGACACCCCTGAAAAAATAAGCAAGTTATATCCATCATTTATTCCAACAATGTGAATTTTAATTATCACACAAATACACATTGCACGTACCTTGAACCACTTCCATCTCTTATCATTTGAGTCCTCCAGGATCGGCTCCGGTTTCTTTAGAAGAAATTATTAGAGTCTGATGGTAGCATTCAGAACAATTTTAAAGTATCTACTAATGGTTTCACCCGATCTACCAAACTCAAACTGAATCACTCTATTCTTCACATGATGCCCTAGGATGTGAAGGAACATTGCCACTTGCTCATCAACTAGCATATGCGTAGTTGGTTTCAATCCACCGATTGTGTCCAACATATGGCACAATTTATCAAATGTTGCCCGGTACATCCTAATTTGGTTGAAGCAAGTGGTGTCACTACTGTATACCATAGCCCTCAAGTTAGCTCTCTTGGCATGAAAATGTAACCTATAAGACCTATCCGGTAAGTGCCTCGGTCTACCTGCTGCAACTACAACTATCATAGTCACAACCAACCTCCTTACTGCTACGAGAATTGCTAAGCACCCAGCCAACATTCCAACGAGTTGCTCTGCTTCTGTGTCCATGCCTACACATTTTTTTCCAACACCGATTTGCTTTTCAATGTCATTCACCACTCCTCTTACATATCTTAATTCAACACACCACAACCCAACATTGACTTGCATATATAACACAAAACCATGTGATCGGATTACTTGTTCAAATTAACACAGTAACATGTCAATCAAAAGAAAGAAACAAAATTATACATATAGGTGCTAGCATTTAACACCTCAGTCAGTGATGCCAATGTAAAAGAATCATTGATGTGATGGTAACAATCATACAACCAAAAAAAAAACATTTTCTCCCCTCCAATTCATTAATTTTGACGAAGACTACAAACTGTTCTACTATGATAAATAATCACAATAGGCAGTGAAACCATGAAACTATCATCTTCATTTAACATGTCATCAGCTAATGAGCTCAAAAAAAAAACCATGCCATTAGCTACATTCAACTTCTTTCATATATAATTACCGGTAACACGCATTGTTTGTAAAACACAAACCCAGTTGTCTAGTTCGAACGAAGCATATGGGTTAATCAGTTTCAGCTCCTATTTTACATTGTATACTACTCAGAACAAAACCACAGAAATCAAACACTTTCAACACTTTCACATCCACTCTGGTTCACGACCAGGACGAAATCGGCAAAAAATCTTCACACAAATTAAACACCCATTTCATCTTACCTGGTTTCGAATATTCTTCTGCAACAGTCCTTCGCCCAACAACAAAGCAAGCTTCAGATCGAGATGTCGCAGCTGCGTCTTCTCTCTCTCGCAGATAGTGGTTGTCGCAGAACGAGAATGTTGGTCGAAGAGCATCAGCTGCTCTGTTTGAAGTTTTTTAGGGGCGTTTTCGACCGAAAATTTCGACCTCCCGGGAACATTTTTCAGATCCCGCCATTTTGAGGAGGAAGTCACATTCCCACATTCGTGGGAGCTGAGGCACATGCGGGAATCCAACTCCTCGGCACTCACATGCGCCAAACGGTCATTTTAGGTGGGAACTTTCCCAAGTTCCCTTTCCCTCGTCCGAGTTCCGTCAACCAAACGGGACCTAACTGAAATTTTGCTCAAAACCGTGTTGATAATGTTCCCCAGAGAAAATAATATATGTGGAACTATTTCAACTTTCTATGCGAAGAAAGATTGAATTTCTGTAATGGCAGCATGCCTTTGGGTTCTCTTCATGGACCCTTTTTTCCCTTGTTCCTTTTTGTGATGGTTTAGTCTTGGAAACTGATTTTCTATTGCGTTAGAGCACATCATAACGTGATTCATCTTGCCTTATTTATGCTGATAAATGTAATTCATGTCAATTATGAGTTCTAGTAGTATATATATTCATCTTGCCTTATTTATGCTGATAAACGTAATTCAGTTTCTCTGTTCAACTTGTATTTGTATAATTGTATCGTGAGCTTTGCGTGTAGAAGTTTGCTGTTTGAGCAGATCAAGGAAATGCTTAACAAAGATTGGCAAGTTAAACTATTCCATATCCCACGTGAAGCCAACAAGCTGGCGGACGCCTTGGCAAAGCTGGGAATTTCGAGAACGGCTATTTTAGACACTTGCCTAGCTCGTTTGAAAACGTGGCTGGAAGAGGATGTATTGGGATTCATTCCCCTGACTTGTGATGTTTTATTTATTTAATGTAACCTGGGCTGTTTAGCCTTCCTTTTATTATCAAAAAAAATTGTATTGTGGGCCTTATTATGTTGTGAAGTCGTACTATCTTTAATTGTATTATGTTGTTTGTGGCCGCTTATGTTTGCTTTTTTATATGAATATGCTTCACGGCTTCACCTGTTCCTACCAAAAAAAAAAATTGAAGGCCCACAACAAGGCCCAAAAGAAGCCCAAAAACTGAAATAATCTCAAAATCGAACCGAAATATTTCAGTTACTTCGGTTCGGTTATTCGGTTTCAGTTTGATTGTAAAAAGGGGAGCATTTCGGTTTTTCGATTTTTACCGAAAAATTGAACCAAAGACCGAATGCTCAGCCAATGGAATTTCATAATTAAAATTGGTTAAATTGACTTTCTTTCTTTCTTCTTTTTTTTTCAGCATAGTTGATTTTTCCCCTCCATTTCCTCCAAATGGGGCCAGGATCAAGTCTTTTTTTTTTGAGACAACCAAGTCTTCTGTAATAATATCTAGCAATTAGAGGTGAGAATAGGTTAATGCCCCTATCAAGCGGCCTATAGCTTGGCCTGTTTAGGGCTTGGTTAGGCCAGACCTGTTTGTTAAAAATGTTAGGCTAAGGCTTATTTAAAAGCCTAAATATGTAAATAGGTCAGGCTTATTTTGTTAAGGCCTGGCTTGTAGGCCTCAAGGTCTGGCCTGTTTATATATTAAATAAATATAATTAAATTTATATCATATAAATAACATAATATTTATGATTTTTCATTCTTATATTCTAATTTCAAATTATATTTATATAGATTTTGATAGGTTCAAAGTGTATAAAGCCTATTTATGGCCTCCAAAACCTACAATATGAAAAGGCCTACATTGTAAGTAAGCATTTAAAAAAGCTTCAAGTCCAACTAGGACTTATGAAGGCTCAGGTCTAAATCTAAAAAAAATCTGAATTCAAGGGCTAAAAGGTTCAACATAATTTTCAAAATCCATGAAGATAAATTAAGAGTTTTAAATTACGGGGACTTGTCTAAAATTATAAAAAGAACCAAGAGAAAAGGTTAATATAGTTAGGTAGTAAAAATTTAATTTGCCCATGACCTATCATTATTTCAAGTTATATTGAAGCATTAAATTAAACTTAAAAAACGGAATCGTGAACTTAAAACGAGAGTTAATGACAATTTGGATCAATAATTTTCTTAGATATTTTTTGTTGGGACAACAATTTTTGTGGATGTTTTGAGGGCCGGCAGTTTTACTAATAAAATAGAATCAGTAGAATTTTCAACGCCGCATGATTAATATTAAATCAAAGGGGTGGTACTATTTGTCTGACACGTGGACATGTGAGAAGAGAAGTGAGATGACTTTTATTGAGTTTGGACCAACCGGGTCGAGGGATGGGCCAAGGAAACCACAAAAGTTCGTGAGAGTGAAGAGAGCAGAAATGAACGACTAGGATTAAAAGAAAAATGAATGATTAGGATTAAAAGAAACCAATGGTCCTGTTAAGATTCTGTGATAGAGGATTTTAAGACAATCTACTCCCCATCACAACAGATTTATATAAAATTATTAATATGAACTTTTAATTTTCTAATTATTTTTTTTTTAACTCTCAGCAATAAAAATCACATTATTGATGCTTCTTCTAGTTAGAAGAATCAATTTTTTAAAGCCATCAATTTTCACTATCATGTTATCATTAGAATTATTCCTCCCTACTTATCACATAGGACTTTTTCTACAGTTGGAAAGCCATCAATTTTGAATAGCGACCAATTCCTAAGCCAATGGCCGGCTATGAATCGGTCCTTCTGGTTGTACCCCATCTTCATAATAAGAACAGACAAGATTAATATTTATTTTTTGCTTTATTAAAAAATATTATTGACAAACGATTAATATTTCTAGAATATTAAGAACAAAAGGTATATAAACTTCTCGCAATGAAGTATGTTCTACACATATTCCAAGGAATTAGAATCCAAACCAATCGTTTAATTAAATTTAAAGAGAGCCCCCATACGACATACGTCGATGCGAGTTAGCTGCAAACATGTTTGATCGGCATCTTCCAACTTATCGTTTTGATTCTTCTATTTTGTATGTCATTAAATATCTTAAATTAACCTACATAATTGGCGCAATTGATCAATATTGTATTCCCTTTTCTTTCACAATGCAATCCTTGCGTTTACTGTGTTATGAATCAAGCTTCGTGACCCATCCACGTAAATATTAGGGAAAATTAATTATTTAGTTATTATTGTTTTAACTTAATTATAATTCAATCATTATACTTGGACTTAATACAACTTAGTTCCTATATATTATTGACTTAATTGTAACTTAGTCTTTATACTTAATCACACTAAAACTTGGTCCTTATAATTTTAACCATTTTATAATTGGGTTAAGGTGCATTTTGGCCAACGAAGTATTACGCTAGAAGCGTCTAGCATAAAAAAGTATTGAGGGTACCAAAACTACCAATGAATAATTGAAAATATGCAAAAATACCAATGAAAAATTTAAAACTTTAACAAATATACCAAAACAAATATTGTGCTATTTTCACTAGAATTAGTTTCTTCATTGGTATTTTTGCACATTTTCAATTGTTCATTGGTAGTTTTGGTACCCTCAATACTTTTTTGTGTCAGACGCTCCTAGCGTAATATTTCATTGGCCAAAATGCATCTTAACCCTTTATAATTTAGTTCTTGACTTTTCTTTTGGCAGAATCCAAGGAGTTCTCCAACCGATAGCTAGAGAGTAATTTTTTCGAGGCATAGAAATCACCAAATTGCTCTCTCAACAAAGCCTTTTCCAAGCACACAGCCTGATTTTATTTTTTTGTTTTTTTTAATGGTAGAATTCAGGCAGTATCCCCTAGTCAATAATTAGAAACTAATCCTCTAAAGGGATAGTGACCACCAAAGCATATGATAATTAGAAACTAATCCTTTAAAGGCGTAGTGATTTCCAAAGTGGATTTTGTCTATCCCAATAAAGCATTTTCCATAGACTAATCCTCATGATGCTTAGAGATCATTAAAGTGGGTGTTGCCTCTCTCAACAATTCATTTTCTATGCATATGCCCTGATTCTAACTCAGGACATCATGTCTAAGGGACCCAGTTATATACCAACTGTGTGCCAGGCTTTAATCAATTTAGTTCCAGACTTTTATTTTATATTTATATATGATTTTATTTTTTTTTTATATGGTTTTCAGTTTCATTTGCTTGAACAATCTTGCGTTCACGGTTGATGCTGTAATACTTAAACTATATAATATATTGACTTACCATTTTTCTGAGATTGAAAAGTTCTACCCAAAAGTTTCTGCCCGGCACAACTACTGACTGTGAACTGCAGCTTTATTATTATGCTCAATTCAAACAAACTTTTGGAAGAATTTTCTATCATCTTTAAGGTCCTGAGTATGCTGTGTTAATCAGAATTAGAACTCTTCTTCTTGTTTTTTCTTTTTTGCGGACAATTAGGATGTAACATCCCAATTGAATATTTGAGACTTAGGGAAAAATAAGTCTTGAAAAGTTAAGTATGATTATGGAAAAATGCACAGAAATTTAGTGTGAAGTCTTGAAAAGTATCCAAGAGATTTTCAAGGCATACTTGAGGCTTAGGGATATTATTAATTTAAATGTCTCAAAATGAATTATTGGTCAAAAAGCCTATTTTGGGTTGAAACTTGAAGGAAATAAAAGCGAAGAATAATTATTAAATATTAGAAATAGTACATGCTTTTATGCTTCTCTATGTGGGAAGTCGAGGGTTTACCCTGTGAAAACGGGTTTAGTCCCCCCTAGCAGTAAAGATTAATTTTTTTTGTTATATTTTTTATTTTAATAACATATTATTTTATTGCATTATATAAATTATTATAATATAATAATAAAAATTTAAAGAGATAGCAACGGAATAATTGTGTCAGAAAATCCACCAGTAATTTTACTGACAAATTAGAAACGGATTCCATCAGAAATTACTGACGAAAAAATCGATGGTACATATAATTTCTCAATGAATTAGCAACGGAATTTCATAATTAAAATTGGTTAAATTGACTTTTTTCAGCATAGTTGATTTTTTTTTTTTTTTGAGACAACCAGGTGTTCTATGATAATGCCTAGCAATTGCAAATTATGTGTTTGAGCAAATGCCTCATTGTAAGGTAGCTTCCTTGGTCAATTTCCACTTATTTAATTCAAAAGGGTTAGAGTAATGAAGGATACCAAAATTACCATCCATCCCATGAGAAAGTTTAAAAACCAAGTCACAATAAAGAATTTTCTTCGCTAGGTATCTCATTAATGAAAATCAGAATCAGCCAATCCTTGTGCACTAAAAGCCTAGTTTTATTCACAATATCTTTAAAGGGATGAGAAGTCACGACTCCTAATTAACAAAGTTGATAGCTCATTTATAATTAGAAAAAAAAAACATAAATTTTTCTAAAGCCTTTTAGACCAATCTAAATAATGGCCATGAATGATCCCTATTAATTCTTCTTTCATTAATTCTTAATTATTTTATTTAACTTGTTAAGAATATATTGATGCATCATACCCATTTGCAATGACTTCGCTTAAGCAGCTTTCAAGTGGAATGAGCACAAATGAAGAATTCTTTAACATAATTTCGGTTTCTGACCCGTAAAGCAACAATATATAATCTACAACACATATAGTATAAGTTCTCCATATATATGTTTTATGTTTTTTTATATTACAGTAACTTCAATACAAGAAATGAGAATAATACATTAGGAATATTGTGCAGTACGTAAACACAATCATAAAAACCGTGATTAACTTTTGCTGGAGTACAAAAGTGATACACTTGGTGAACCATTTGGTTGTGTTTGTGGGGTCTTTTGATTGATAGTGTCATCTTTCTGGAGACGCAATCCCTTCTATCACAAGAGACAATCGTTTGAAATCCTTGGGTATCTGTATGGATGGAACAAATTCACTACTAGAAAAAAGTGAATTTACGACAGAATATTTTCCGTCGCAAATTTTAGCCTTTTTGTGAGGGAATTGAAATTCCATCACAAAATGTCTAATTTTTGCGACGGAATTTCAATTCCCTCGCAAAATGTGGACTTTTTGCAACAGAATTAAAATTTCGTCGTGGAAAGGCTAAAATTTGCGGCGAAGAACAAATTCCGTTGCAAATTGTGACAAAAAATGATACAAGAAAAAAATTTACGACGGAATTTGCAAAATGTGGGATTTTTGCGACGAAATTGAAATTTCGTCGGCAAAATTGTTTGAATTTTGCGACGGAAAAATAATATACAATTTTGCGATGGAAAAATAATTCCGTCAGAAAATTTTTCGATGGAAAAAAAATTCTGTCGCAAATTTTGGACAGAGAAACGATGACAGGAAAAAATTTGCGATGGAAAATAAATTCCGTCGCAAATTTTGTGATGGAAAAACAATTCCTTCACAAAATTTGCGACGGAAAAACTTTTCCATCGCAAAATTTTGACTGAAAATCCCAACACCCTTTTTCTATTAAGTTGATGCTAGTGTGAGAGCTGGAGCCCTATTCCTATTAACAACTGGGTGATCTAGGTAGTCCTCGCTAGGGTTTCAGCACTCCGATCACCAATTGGGGGCAATGGCGATGGCTGCTCTGCAACGAGAAAGGAGGCGCTTGGCCCCTCTCATCTCTCCCCAACTATTGACTACTCTCCGATCCTCCCTCATATCTGAGTACCATCTCCCATCCTTTCGCTTAAATCTGATGCCTATTCTCTCTTACTCGCTCTACTGGTATATTACTTTGACAATTTGTTTGATGACTAAGGAAGATTGGAAAATGGAAGGAGAGTCATTGCACAGATGCGGCAGTTGAAAAAAAAGTCCTTTTTTTTTCTATTTTCCTTATACTTTGGAAAGTTAAATAATCACCTCTCCTTAATGTTGGCAAGCTCTTTGATTTTTTGTTTTAAATTAGTTAAAACTCAGCTTAATTTGGCTAAGATATATCAGAGTTTGCAACATTCTGGCGGTTGATGGAAAATACGGCGGGTCTTGAATAAGTCCCCGTTTCGCTTGTATTTCACGCTAATAAGTGCGTGTGCTGTCATTCACTTTTATGTTTAATTCTATTTGATTGCCTAGGATAGGATAAAAGGATCTTCTCTCTTGAAACTCCGAAGATAAGGTTTCATGTTCATGAATTCAGTGCGTAATGTCATGTATTTGAAATGAAAGCAAATGCTCGCTTTCATATTTTTCCATGCTGTAGAAAAAATGGACTCTTTCTTCATTCTTGTTATTGCACTTATGTGTGCCATTTCTACCCTGTTTGTTTCCAAATCATCTGATTTTATTGAGTTGACAAGGAGCAAATCCCCCGGGGTGTGCGCTATATTTCAACTCAAGTAGGTAGGACCCATTTTATCTTCTATATGCTATCTAACAACACTGTTGTGGAGTTTTTGAAACATCCCAAATTTTGGATTTTTGGGAATCAAGAATTAATTATGAAAATTTGGCTTTAAGGAATTTTGAAGATTAGGAATTTGGAATTTAAGACATATTTTTCATAAATTAAAGGTAATTTAGTTGGGAATAATTATTGGTTAAAAGATTTTGGAGATAATAATTTATGGCCTAAAATAATTATTGAAAATTAGAAATTTATTTTCCTTGAAAATAAAATCATGGAAAATAATTGAGGGGATGTTGAGAAAATTAAGGTCTAATTTCCTTAAATCTATTTTTGGAAAAGACTAAGAGTAAGGAATATTTGTAAAATGTAATTATAGGTCCAAAATTATGGAATTTGTATTTCAAGCCTAGAAAATTAAGAATTTAAATTTCCTTGAAATTATTGCAATTAAACCAAATTGCAATATTGTTTAAAAAAAAAACCTCAAGCATCAGCAAAAATTGGACCACACGTGAAGCATACAGTTTGCTTCAATTCAGTTGATTTCTTGAGCCCATCTCAGTTGCTTTAGTTCAGCCCACCTACACAAATGTATCTCATTATTTGATCCATTCTAAATCCTCTCGGCCAGACACGCTAAGACCAGAGGAAAAGAAAATATACAGATGATCCTGGCCCACGTGAGATATATCAGCAAAATGAGATTTCATTTTTCCCAACCTGACGTGAATGAGAAGCAGAAGTCTAGTATTTAAACTCATTCAAACCGAAAGAAATAGAAGTCCAGAAACGAAAGAAACTAAATCACGCAAGATCAGCCAAACCGAAAGAAACAGCTCGCGTATTAACGAAGAAACTCAGAAGGATCAGAAGGAGCCATGCTTCTCGAGCCCTTCATGGATGAACCGATGGTCATTTCTTCTGGGTCATTGTGTTTTGTCTGGACTTCGAAGCCTTATTTAATGGTTCCTCCATTTCACTTCCCTTCAGCCTTCACGGTGAGTTCGAGAGAGTGAAAGAAAGAGAGAGAGAGTTAGGAAGGGAGAGAGGAAGTGTCGTAGAGGGAGAGCTGAAGCCATTGTCTTCTCTGTTTTGGCAATGAAAAACAGAGGAGAATCAGCAAGCTTGTACTGCCATTTAAGCCTGAAAACAACGAAGGTAATCTACTGGCTCCTCCTCCCTCTAGTCCATCAGTTTTTCTGCTAAGTATAAGCTTTAGACATGGAATCAAATCTTGCTGAAAACCATGCTTATGATAGCTGAAACTGAAACTGAAATATGGATTTAAGGGGGGGCTGTTTAACTGAAAATACATTATAACGGTGAATGCTTTTGCTATCATTTCGTTTGGTTTCTATTCAAAGCTTTTCTGAATAGGTATTGGTATATGTTTGCTGCCAAGAAAAAGAAAACGGTCTCTGTTTAACTAAAGCTGAAGTTGCTGAGTTCACATGGGTTTTGGTTCTCGGTTTGCTTGGTTTTTCGTTTGTTTTTCTCTTCTTACGTAAGGCATATTGTATGTAAATATATGGGGCTGTTGTGTGGGTGGGAAATAAATAAATCAAACCTGTTTATATATGCATGGTTACTGCTTCTGCCGATGGAAAGGAAAGAAAAAAAATATATGGGAGAAATGATTTAAACTAAGGAGTAGCTATCGGTTTAGTGTTTACATCCTTATGTGTGTGTGTGTGTGTTAAAAACGTTGTTCCCAAGTGAAAAGAAAGAAAAATGATGCATGTGAAATAAATTATGTATATGTAACACCCGGATACTTATTATCTGGAATATTATATAATAATAAAAATGCCCACTTGTGGAAATTTTTGTCTCAACATGTTATAGGATTGGTTTTGTTCAAAGGGAAAAATTAAGAGTATTCTAAGGCTAAAATTGACTCTAAGATTTTTACTAATTTGCAAGAAGCTTAGATTATAAATGATAATTAAATTGTTGTGAGAAAATAATTAATTTTAGTTAAGAAAATTATTAGAAATTAGCAAAGGACTAATTAAGTAATTTTTGAAAATTTTATAAGGTCTAAATCCATGAAATTGATTATGGACCAATAAGGGAATTCATTGGAAAATAAATATATGATAAATGTAATTTATGTGGGTGGGAAAAAAAAAAAATATATATATATATATAGTGGCCGAAATTTTTAGGCCAAAAAGAAAAAAAATAAAAAAAAATAAAATAAGAGATAAGATTGAAAGAAGATCTTAGAATATAATAATAATATAATTAGAAATGTGATAAATAAACAATAGTATTTTAATAGTGAACAGGATAAATGACCACGGATCGAAAATAATTCCGTTGTGAGAGTTTGGGAATGAGTTAAGGAAAACCAGAACATATTATTGATCAATGGATTTTTATCCAGAAGTTGGTGTCGGCCGAAATTATTTCTATAACCGGTCACGATTACCGAGGATTTTCGGCTGGTAACGGAATGTCCTTAATGAGAGAATAAGGTTAGGAGAACCTAGTATTCTTGAAGAGGAAGCAAAGACCTTCAGGGTACTGCTTCCAGAATTTTAAGATTTTACAAAATTTCACGATTCGGACACCGAACTGGGACTTTATCGGTAGAAACCTTCTTAAGCAAGAGTGTGACATCACCTTGGTGACTAAGGATGACATCATCCTTAAGAGGTGTAAGGCCAAGATCAAGCCACCTCAAGAAAGTGCGATCCTAAGGTCAGAATTCAACCAGACAAAGTTCAAGGAAATTACGAAAATGTCATTGGAATTTTCTATAAATAGCCAACCTCCTCATTTGCAAACCTCACACCATTTTCTCTTGAGCATTTCGAAAATTTAGAAAGGAGGAAGAAGGAGGAGTCTGGAGAAATTTATAGCGAAGCTCTGAGTAAGTTTTCAGTCCCTAATCTTTAGTTAAGTAGTTCTTTCAGTAGTTATAGTAGAAATGTTAGAGTAGTATGTAATTTTTCAAGTTAGTTTAGATATCATATTTTAGGAATAAAAATGATATTTATCTTAGAAGTATATTAGAGGAAAGGTTATAGCAAAAATTTAAGAGTTTAAAGTCAAAATAGCGAAGCGCTGGCAAAATTCTACCGGTTAGGGGATCAGGGGCAAAATGGTAATTTGTACCTAAAATGCCTGTTATGATATCAAATATTGATAAATGTGATATTATCATTATAGGATATCAGTAATCTTGTTCCACTGTCATTTCGCTGTCGTTCCGCTGTTTCCGCTGTCACCGCTGTCAAATCACCGTCGTACCGCCGTCAAACGTACCACAACTCTACCGAAGTGCCCGAAATCGTCAACAGAGGTACGGACGCGTATTGTAACCTTAACACTTATGCTGCTCATATACATATATGTGATAGACATGTTTATATACTGAGGCTCCGTTGAGGGCGATCAGTTTTGCATACAGCTTTATACGGGTTATAGTCTTGATAACGCCGTTGGGTTTTCCTAGTGTTGAGGACACGATGGGTAGTCGTGGCACTGGATATGTGCAAACATGTTGTGTGACTTTACATATTGCTGTGTGCTTATGTTCTGTCGATGTTGTGATCATGCATTTGATGTATGCTTATGTAGTGATATACTGCTGTTATGTGGTTATGAATAACTGTTATCCATATACTGTTATATTTGAGCATAAGGTTAACCGTTACCTGAGATCCAATTGGTAATTGGATCTCAGCTGTAGCTTCAGGGTCGGGAGTATCAAGGACTGAAGATAGGGACAAGCGAACATGGTAGGATGTCGAACGGAGCTTTTGTTTCCAGTTTATGTATTCATTTCCATATAATGATTTAGGTTCTGCTTTCTTGGGTTAGTAGATGACTGTATAAGAACGATTACACGATGGTTATATAATTTTTAAAGTTCAGTTACTCACTTTGTAAATGCTCGACTCTGATCACGGTTTGTTTAAATAAAAATCCGTTGTTTTAAGTGGGATGTTACAGTATAGGTGTATATTTTTATTGTTATGTGGTTGAGTTATACATGTACGGTGGTGTGAGAAAACTTAAACATATAGGCTGCTATTTTAACCCACTGTTATATTTTTTAAGTGTATGAATAACTAAATAAATATGTATACATGTTATGGAGTTTTATTATTTTAAGTGGGCCGGGTGAGTAAATAAATATGAACACATATTCTGGAGTTATTATATTCAAATTAATATTTATAAAATTTATTTTAATGAGATGTTGATATTGTGAAGCATAAGTCATGTAGTATTAATATTTATCAAAGTTTAAGAGAAACCATGAGAAACATTAAAAATACATGTAATTATATTCTCATATGATGGTTGGTCATTATTAATTTTAAATTGATTGATAACAAATAAATAAAGGGGAATAAATAAATAAAAAGAACTATTGATAAATAATTAATAAGAGTTTACATTAATTACGGAGGCATAATAATGATTGATAAAATAATAATAACAGAATAAATAAAAGGGAATTAGTGTTATTAGGAAATTTAGGATAATTATAATAATAACAAATAATGTTATTATTCTTGGGATGGAGTGATAATAATAAATAATAATTGAGGAAATTATTATTAGGTATAGTAATAATAATGATAATAATAATAATAATAATAATAATAATAATAATAATAAATATTATTATTAGGAAAAGGAATGAATAATATTAGAAAAGGAAATATGTGATAATGGAATTAATCACAAAGGGAATTATTAATTAATAGTAAATTAAAAAGGGTATAAATGGAATGAAATTTACCAGGAGTATAAGGGTCATGAGTGGCAAGGCCCTCTCTTAGGATATTAATTATAAGGGAAATAATGCAGTCATGATATTATAGGATACACGGGAAAGTTTGGAACCAGTACTGAAAGGTGAACATACCACTAGCGCCAAGAACTAAGGTACGGACACGTACTATAACTCTAACTCTTATGTTGTCTTGTATGCTTTATATGTGATGAGATGATTCATGTAGTCATGGACAAGACTTGGTCTTGGGTCATGGAGTATGGCTAAGACTTGGTCTTAGGTCACCTATTTAAATACATTCAGCTTTAATTTAAAAACGGGTTATAGTCTTGGTAATGTCGTATGGATGTTTTCCCAGCGGTGAGGACACGCGGGGGGCGTGGCACTAGTTATGTGCAAACTATGTGAACTTTACATTGGATGTGTGCTATGTAGAGGTGAACATTACATTTGCTATATGCTATGTATTATTGAGATATGAACTATTACATGTGTTGTGTGCTATGTATGGTTATATGCTAAATTGTAATGAATACCTGTCATACATATATTGTTTATACTTGAGCATAAGGTTAATTGTTACCTGAGATTCAATGGGCATCAAATCTTAGAATTTACCCTAGCTTCAGGATCTAGAGGATCGAGAGTTGGAGAAAAGGGTAAGCAATGCGCGTAAGGACTCGGCCGGAGTTTTAACTTGGAATAGTATCATGTATAATTTTTGTATATTCGGATGATTGTACGACTAACGTATCAACCAGATACACCACAAAGAAATTTTAAGTTGTATCATGCTATTATTCCTTCAGGAATTTTAATTAACCAGCATATGTCTGGGCATATGCAATCAGTGACTCATTCATTCAAACGTTAAGCATGCTCTCTATTGTAACTTACTCAGATCTGTTAATGCCTACACTTTGATAAATACACAGGAAGTAGTTTAATAAGAGTCCTAGGACCATAACAGAACCTCATAATGGACTTAGAAAATAGGGGTGTTACATTTCTTCCTGCTTTCTTCTGTGAGATCTAAGGCCACCTGACAGATGGATTTTTTATTTTGTGCTTTCATGGAATATTGCAGTCAGAAATCGGATGAAGAGCGTGAAGAATATTTAGAAAATTACAAAGGCAATGAAGATGGTTGCAGCTTCAAAACTGCGGGCTATTCCAACTAGAGCTGAAAATTATCGTGGCCTATGGCAGCCACTCATTGCACTTATGGGTGATACTCCCGGTATGTTGTCCAACATTGTTTTAAAATTCATATCTGGCGATCTATGCTTGCCTGTTATTTGTTTTTATGCCCCTTTTTCCTTTTCTCGATCTCATTCAATATTTTACTCACTCGTGTGGTGCCATCAATGTAGCCGTGTGTGGTTTATGAAGCATTGATATGTTTAAAATAGTCATAATGGTGTCCTTTATTCATCCAACATGACGGAACACTTCTAAATGTTCTTGGATGCTGCATATTTTGTCACATTGCAATGTCAAGTGGCTGTCTTATGTACTTGTCAATTGTTAGTGTCTTGCTTATATTACAAAATGTGGCAGAAGCATGTACATGTCAATGCTTCATCTAAATTTTATGAATTAACTATTACATTTGCTTATGTAAGAATTTTTTTGTGCCCTTTGTCTCATCATTCACCATTCCTCCTCTGTTTCTATGTTGAGGTGTTGATGTGAAGAAGAATGTTATCATTACTCACTACTACAAAAAACGTTAAAAACGTCCTAAATTAAAGGCAATAAACGTTCTTATGTTGTAGGGCATCTGACCAAGGGAAGTAGTAAAAAGACGTCCTATAGCTAATATAGGACGTCTTAAAAAGGCGTCCTATAGAAAATGTAGGACGCCTTTTTAAGGCGTCTTATAGAAAATGTAGGACGCCTTATATAAGGCATCCTTATACAAGGAAGCCTTATAAGGCGTCCTTATAATATATAAGGACGCCTTATAAGGCTTCCTTATATATATATATATATAAGGATGCCTTATATATAAGGCATCCTTATATATATTCAACCTAGTTAAATGTGTAACATCCCATTTTTGAAAACAGCAAAATTTTTTTTAAAAAAAAAACGTTGATCAGAGTCAAGCATTTCGATTAAACGAGTAATTGACTATTTAAAAGTACATAACCATAGTGTAATCATCCTTATACAGTCATCTGTTGTTTAAAAAAAACAGTATCTAGATAGTTCAAAAACTTAAACATATAAACTCCTTCATTTCGCCTACATCGGCTATCTGCCGCTCTCCTCCACCCTGGATCCTCCTGAACCTGAAGCTACAGCTGAGATCCAATTCCCAATTGGATCTCAGGTAATGGTTAACCTTATGCTCAAATAAATCATATATAGGCAACAAATATTCATAACAACATAACAGCACATCAATACATAAGCACACAGCAAATGCATGATCATCAATGGACAGAACATAAGCACACAAAAATATGTAAAGCCCCACACTATGTCTGCACATAAACCAGTGCCACGATCTCCCATCGTGTCCTCAGCGCTAGGAAAACCCAACGGCGTTATCAAGACTATAACCTGTAAAAAGCTGTATGTATGACTGACAACCCTCAACAGAGTTTCAGTATATCAACATGTCTACCATATATATGAATATGAGCAGTATAAGTGTTAAGGTTACAATACGCGTCCATACCTCCGTTGACGTTTTCGAGCACTTCGGTTGCATTGTGGTAAGTTTGACGGCGGTACAACGGTGATTTGACAGCGGTGACAACAGAAACAGCGATTCGTGGTTTCTGATATCCTATAAGGATAATATTACTTGCATGAACATTTTAAGACCAAAACAGGCAATTTAGGTACAAATTACCATTTTGCCCCTAGTTTGACTACTTGGCGGAATTTTGCCAGAGCTTCGATGTTTCGACTTTACACTTTCAAAATTTTTGCTATAATTTTTCCTCTAACCTATTTCTAAGATAAATATCATATTTATTCCTAAAACATGATATCTAAACTATCTTGAAAGATTAAAGACTACTCTAGCATTTCTACTATAACTACTGAAAGAACTACCTAACTAAAGCTTAGGGACCGAAAACTTACTCAGAGTTTCGCTAGGATTTTTCTCCGGATTCCTCCTTCTTCCTCCTCTCTCAAATTTCGAAAATCTCAAGTGGATTTGGTGTGGAAGGTATGAAAGGAGCAAGGGGTATTTATAGGGAAAATTTGGTTACTATTCATGCCTTGTTAGACGAAATTTGGACCGTCGGATCGCACTTTTCTGAGGTGGCATGATCTTGGCCTTTCCTTCTCTTTGGCCGACTTCCCCCCCCCAAAGAAGACAAAATAGTTGACCTCATCCTAGCTGCATCATCAAGCCTTATCCTCTTGCTTTATCTGATAAATTCCCGGTTCGATGCCCCGATCACTAGATTCCGTAGAAACTTAAAATTCCGGGAACAACACTCTGAAGATCTTCTCTTCCTCTTTCAAATTATCTAATTTAACTTAGTTTCTGATCTCGTTGAGGACATTCCGTTGTCAGCTGAAAATCCTCGGTATTCGCGCCCGGCTATAGAAATAACGTTGATCGGTGCTAACTTCTGGACAAAAATTCACTGATCAATAATATACTCTGGTTTTTCCCCACTTATCCCCAGATTCACAACGGAATTATTTTCTATCGGTTCTCATTTTGACTATCTGTTTTAATTATACAGAATATCTTCTAAGCCTGATCTCCAAATCACTCCGTCGGTTACAGAAATGACTCCGGAGACAGTCTACTCCAAAATAAAAATTCACTCGTTCACAATATACTCTGGTCCTAGTAGCCTAGTTCACGGTTTTCTAGGTAGGATTTTATTTCTATTCGTGCTCATTTATCCTGTTTACTTTTAATCAATATTATATTATTACTTATTTAACACATGCTTAAACCTATATCATTATTATATTCAAATATCTTCTTCATCCTTATCTCCCCTAAAAAAATTTCGGCCCACACCACACACACACACACACACACACACACACATATATATATATATATATATATATATATATATATTTCATTTACCTTAATATCCTATTTATCTTACATTTTCTTTTCCCAAAATTTCCTATTGGTCCATAATGGATTTAAACCTTTATAATTTTTTGAATAATCTTAAGCCATTGATCTTTATTTATTATTATTATTATTATTACCTCTTAATCCTTACTAATTATTTAATTAGATCCTTATGAATAATTATTAATTACTTATATTTATTTATCTTTCATATTTCCCAAATTCTATAATCTTACAAAATCCCTGAAAATCACTTAATTAATCCCTACTAATTTTTAATAATTTTCTTAATTAAAACTAATCATTTTCTCACAACAATTTTATTTACATAACTAATTTAAGCTTCATACAAATTATCAAAAATCATAGAGTCAATTTTAGTCTTAGAATACTTTTTAATTTTCCTTCTTTTTTATTTTCATAGGAAATAATTTATTAAATTGTCTAAATTATGGATAATATGTTTTCTAAATTTTTAATAATTATTCCATGTCTCATTGAATTTTTCATAATAATTTTTTTTTCCTTTAAACAAAACCAATCCTATAACATGTTGAGACAAAAATCTTCTTGAATGGCCTTTTTTTACTATGACATAATTTTCCAGATAATAATTATCCGGGTATTACAAAATGGCATTAAACTTCGGTCAAATCAACTAAGCTTCAATGAAAACATTATTTTCACATCAATATTAAAGAATGCACTATTGAATACCAAAGAGCTACAACAGTTATAAAATACTCTTTCTTAAAACTTCATAAAAGAACAGATAGAGCAAAAATTAAAAGAGTTGCTATAGTACATCTTTTCAATTCCCAGCCAAAACGTTTCACAAATTATACAACAAATTGACCTTGAGAAAGAGCTTCTTCCCTCCTTTTTATATCCTGCAGAAAAGGTTGGGTGAAAAAATGTGAAACAAAGCCATACACCTTTCATTATAAAAGTTTCTTTTACCCTGTAAAGCACGATATTTGAGGAAAGAAACAACTGGTGTACAAAGAGAAAGTTTGCTGCCATATAACATTTTAAAGATTATGATACAATAAAAAATACAGAGTAAATCAAACACCTGAACTAATGTTGCACCAGCTAATGCAAGTAACACCCTAGTCATATCTATAACCTTCATGTGTTTGAAGAGACAGACGGTGATTTAAAACGTCCATATACATGTTACATATGCAGCTAAAAAAAATAAACTAAACATAAAATTCAATCTGCAATCAGATAGTGTGAATTATACTTCAAAATTCAATTTGCAATTAGAAAGTACGCATTAATCAAGTATGAGAGGAGAGGGAATGAATTAAAGAAACTAGTTTTTGAATCCAACTTCAGAAGCGTAAAATATCCTGAGCATGACACAAACACTAGTCTTTGCCTACATGGGAAGATAACAAGTTTTGACTTCCAAATATACAAAAACAAAAAGACAGATGAGGAATAAACTAGTCTTTGAATCCAACAATAGAAACCTCTAAATGGCACATAACCAATTAGCTGATTTTAGCAATATGATAAACTCATATATGATTATATATGCATTTCAATAACACTCAGGAACAAGAGTCATGTTATTTACTATATGATTAACTTATACAAGAATTTGATCCAGATTCCCATAAACATCATTAACAACTAGATTCTCCAGCAAATTGTGTTCCATCCAATGTAGCATCCTTTCTTAGTTGTAATGTTTAATATTGTTCAATAGTCCTATCCTACCCCTTAAAGTAAATCTTACTTTCCAAATATACCTTTTCCTTTATAAGAAATCAACAAGCAGGGACCTTTAAACCATCTATATATGCTCAAGAAAATGAAATAATAGAGAAATTCACATTTTATCCTCATATACTATATGAGAATCTTCAGAAAACTCCACTATCAAAATAAGGAGCTCCAAAATTCAGAACTAAGTGGAAAACGTCTTTTGTTTGAGTGCATAACATGCCAAACCAATGTCTAGGGCAATTAATCAATAAAATGAAAAGGTCCCTGCATGAAACATATCTACACATATAACACATGCAATCAACAAAATCAATTCAACCATGACACATCAATTCAACATGTTTTTTGCATTACAAAGAGAAGCAATTAAACCAGCCAAGTTGACCCAGTATTCAGTGAAGAGACAGAGACACACTATAGCTAGAAGTGAATAGAACAAATACTAAAACTCTCAAAAGCTAAGAGGATTATAGAATTTAGAAAGTAGCCATCTATTAAAAGCCCCAATTTCAAATAAGCATCCACATTCAACTAATCCAATAGGACCAGTCAATTCAAATCAGTACTTTCAATACCTTTCATAAAATGGACCAACAATCTGAAACTGATTGTGAGCAAATCTTGAAAGAAAATGAATTTTCAACTCAATTCTTTGAAAGATCTTAGTGATAAGGGACAATGGCAGATTAAGACAAATTAAGAATGAAAACAATCTACTATCAATTCCTCAAGCATACACAACTGCCGTTGCATCTAAGCCCAAAAAGTGGAAAAGTGGTGGTTGGATAATTAGAGCCATTCTAACTTGACATTCTGGGAAAAGAAATAACATTTATTGTAACATCCCAAATTCCAGGTTCGAAAATCGTGTCGGTCGACACTTAGTTTTAAGAAATTCAACAGAGTTTGAGATGCTACAACTCAGAGTACTACAGAAATGAATATCGTGCGCTAAGATTCGGACAATGAGTATCTGATATAAAATGCCCAGACATATGATGATGCTCGACATAAGCTGATATTTTAAATATCCAGAAGGATTATTCATGTGATACAATAAGCTTATATTTATTCTATTTCTTTCTTTTGCTTGTCCCTCAAAAATAACGACATATTTGAAAAAATATTGTATTCAACTAATTTTAAACAATTTTCTAGTCAACGTAATTTGGTTTTCAAACTCGCATTAATTAAATGGTGATAATACTTATATTTATTCTATTTCTTTCTTTTGCTTGTCCCTAAAAAATAACGACATATTTGAAAAAATATTGTATTCAACTAATTTTAAACAATTTTCTACTGAACGTAATTTGGTTTTCAAACTCGCATTAATTAAATGGTGATAATACTTATATTTATTCTATTTCTTTCTTTTGCTTGTCCCTCAAAAATAACGACATATTTGAAAAAAATATTGTATTCAGCTAATTTTAAACAATTTTCTAGTCAACGTAATTTGGTTTTCAAACTCGCATTAATTAAATGGTGATAATACTTATATTTATTCTATTTCTTTCTTTTGCTTGTCCCTAAAAAATAACGACATATTTGAAAAGCATATTGTATTCAACTAATTTTAAAAATTTTTCTAGTCAACGTAATTTGGTTTTCAAACTAGCATTAATTAAATGGTGATAATACTTATATTTATTCTATTTCTTTCTTTTGCTTGTCCCTCAAAAATAACGACATATTTGAAAAAATATTGTATTCAACTAATTTTAAACAATTTTCTAGTCAACGTAATTTGGTTTTCAAACTCGCATTAATTAAATGGTGATAATACTTATATTTATTCTATTTTTTTCTTTTGCTTGTCCCTCAAAAATAACGACTTATTTGAAAAAATATTGTATTCAACTAATTTAAAACAATTTTCTACTGAACGTAATTTGGTGTTCAAACTCGCATTAATTAAATGGTGATAATACTTATATTTATTTTATTTCTTTCTTTTGTTTGTCCCTAAAAAATAACGACATATTTGAAAAACATATTGTATTCAACTAATTTTAAACAATTTTCTAGTCAACGTAATTTGGTTTTCAAACTAGCATTAATTAAATGGTGATAATACTTATATTTATTCTATTTCTTTCTTTTGCTTTTCCCTAAAAAATAACGACATATTTAAAAAAAATATTGTATTCAACTAATTTTAAACAATTTTCTAGTCAACGTAATTTGGTTTTCAAACTAGCATTAATTAAATGGTGATTGTAACGTCCCACTTAAAATAACGGATTTTTTTTTCAAACAAACTGTGATCAAAGTCGAACATTTACAAAGTGAGTAACTGAACTTTAAAAATTATATAACCATCGTGTAATCGTTCTTATACAGTCATCTACTAACCCAAGAAAGCAGAACCTAAATCGTTATATGGAAATGAATACATAAACTGGAAACAAGATCTCTGTTCGGCATCCTACCCTGTCCGCTTATCCCTAGCTTCAGGCCTTGATACTCCCAACCCTGAAGCTACAGCTGAGATCCAATTACCAATTGGATCTCAGGTAACGGTTAACCTTATGCTCAAATATAACCGTATATGGATAACAGTTATTCACAAACTCATAACAGCAGTAAATCACTACATAAGCACACAACAGATGCATGATCACAATCACGACAGTACATAAGCACACAGCAATATGTAAAGTCACACAATGGCAGAACATAAGCACAAAGCAATATGTAAAGCCCCACAACCTGTCTGCACATAACCAGTGCCACAACGGCCCATCATGTCCTCAGCGCTAGGAAAACCAAACGGCGTTATCAAAACTATAACTCGTAAAATGCTGTATGCAAAACTGACCACCCTCAACGGAGCCTCAGCATATAAACATGTCTATCACATATATGTATATGAGCAGTATAAGTGTTAAGGTTACAATACGCGTCCGTACCTCCGTTGACGATTTCGGGCACTTCGGTAAAGTTGTGGTACGTTTAACGGCGGTACGACGGTGATTTGACAGTGGTGACAGCGGAAACAGCGGTTCGTGATTTTGGGTATCCTATAAGGAATAATATAACTAGTATGAATATCTAAGACCATAACAGGCATTTCAGGTACAAATTACCATTTTGCCCCTAGTTTGACTATTAGGCGGGATTTCGCCAGAGCTTCGCTGTTTCGACTTTACACTTTCAAAACTTTTACTATAACCTTTCCTCTAATATACTTATAAGATAAATATCATTTTTATTCCTAAAATATGATATTTAAACTAACTTGAAAAATTACATACTACTCTAACATTTCTACTATAACTACTGAAAGAACTACTTAACTAAAGATTAGGGACCGAGAACTTACTCAGAGTTTCGCTACGAATTTCTCCGGACTCCTTCTTCTTCCTTTCTCTCAAAATTTTCGAAAATCACAAGAGGATTTGGTGTGAGAATTCCAAATGAGAGGGTGGCTATTTATAGAAAAACCCAATGGCATTTTCGTAATTTCCTTGAACTTTGTCTGGTTGAATTCTGACCGTAGGATCGCACTTTTGCTAGGTGGTTTGATCTTGGCCTTACACCTCTCAAAGATGATGTCATCCTTAGTCATCAAGGTGATGTCACACACTTGCTTAAGAAGGTTTCTACCGATAAAGTCCCAGCTCGGTGTCCGAATCGCGTAATTTTGGAAAATCTCAAAATTCCGGAAGCAGTACCCTGAAGGTCTTTACTTCCTCTTCAAGAATACTGTACTTTCCTATCCTTATTCTCTCATTAAGGATATTCCGTTATCTGCCGAAAATCCTCGGTATTCGTGACCGGTTACAGAAATAACTTTGGCCGGTACCAACTTCTGGATAAAAATCCACTGACCAATAATATGTTCTGGTTTTACTTAACCCATCCCCAGATTCTTACAACGGAATTATTTTCTATCCATTCTCATTTTGGTTATATGTTTTAATTCTGTAAAATATCTTCCTATCCAGATCTCCAAATCACTCTGTCGGTTACAGAAATGACTTCGGAGACAGGCTATCTCGAGATAAAAATTCACTCATTCATAATACACTCTGACCCTAGAAACATAGTTCACGGTTTTCTAGGTAGGATTTTATTTCCATCCGTTCTCATTTATCCTGTTCACCTTTCTTTATTATTTTAATATTATCTATTCACCACATGTTTAATCTTATATTATTATCATATTCAAATATCTTCTTCATCCTTATCTCCCCTAAAAATTTCGGTCCATACATATATATATATAATTAATTTTGTTTCTCAACCACATATATTATATTTATCCTATATTCATTTTCCACAAAATTTTCCTATTAGTCCATAAGTAATTTCATGTTTCCCAAATTTCTATAAGCTTATAAAATTTCCAAAAATTACTTAATTAATCCTTTTATAATTTCTAATAATTTTTTTAATTAAAACTCATCATTTTCTTACAACAATTTTATTGACCTTCATAATTTAAGATCTATGCAAATTATCAAAAATCATACAATCAATTTTAGTCTTAGAATACTTTTTGATTTTCCTTCTTTCTATTTTCAATGGAAATAATTTATTTAATTGTTTAAATTGAGGATAATATGTTTTCTAAATTTTTAATAATTATTTCATGCCTTCTGGAATTTTTCATAGTTTTTCTTAGGATGTTTTATGGTCTTAAATCGTATTTTTTTCACACTTTGACCATAAATTTCCATCTAATATTCTTAGTGTTCTCCTTTAACACTAGACTAATTATACTACATTTTGAGACCTCATATTCACCTATTTCCAATAGGTATTATTTATCTAAATATTTATTTAAATGTATTAAAAAAATTAGGGTATTACAGTGATAATACTTATATTTATTCTATTTCTTTCTTTTGCTTGTCCCTCAAAAATAACGACATATATTTAAAAAAATATTGTATTCAACTAATTTTAAACAATTTTCTAGTCAACGTAATTTGGTTTTCAAACTCTTATTAATAAAAACGGAGGAATAAATTAATCCGTCTTCGTTTTCCCTGCTTTCTGCAATTTCTGCAAATAAGTCAGGGTAAGTTGGCCCCACTTCAGACTCAATTTTCTTGCATTCACACGTGGATAATAGAATTGTCTGCGTCTGAATCAACACAAGAACCGAGACAAACATGAGGAAATTTGCAATATTGCTTTATAAATTTATGTATTATCTACCTACCTATTTGCAGTAGCAAAAATTGTCATCATCCTAAATGTCGTGGCACTAATTCCACTTCTTCTGTCCTAAGTTTGAGACGGAACAGTTGAATTACGTTGAGTAATTTGTGCAACTTTTAAGGTAATTAATCTGGTAATTATAGATGAATAAATAAAATTTCATCAAAAAGGTTTTTACTCACTCAAAAAAATCTTGGGTAACTTTTGTAATTTTGTACCGACAACTGTTGTCATGTGTTTTCATTTCTTGAATACGGATGACGATAAGGTTGCTCTTAAGTGGAATTCACATTTCATGCTTTTTCTTATATGTTTGTTAGATATTTTTCTCTCTAATTAGAAAGATGAAGCTATATATAAAAAAAATAAAAATTTTAAAAAATATCATCATCTCTCTAATTAAAAAAAAAAAAGCACCTAACAAGTATATAAAGAAAAACATGTAATGTGCACCCCTCCAAGTAGGAATTGATTGGCAGAAATCTTAATGGTGAAATCAGTGGTCCTGCTTTAGACTTGACTTGAAAATAGTCATGTAAATTTCGTAATTGATTTTCTTCTCATTTACTACAATATGGATCATGTCTTTACTATGCTTTCCCCGCTAGGAACCAAGTGTTTAATGATATTCGGTCTGCAGCTTAGCGGTGATTTAAAAGTTATCTGATTTTTATAAAAATTAGGTAAGCAAAAAGTCTGATTATAAATGTAATCAGGAACATTGGGCCTATGTTTGAGCCGTTCAGTGGTTAGAATTAAAGAACCCAGACCCATTCGTGCAAGCTTACGAGTATTTTACCGTAATTTCATTTCACCTTTCCCGATGGAAAGCTTGTTAACGACAAGATGCACATTCTGAGTATAAATGAAAGCCATGTGCTTGTCCGTTGTAACAAATTAAATTATTATTTGTTTGTAATATTATATATAAATTAATTGAAATTTAAATGCTCATCAGGGTATGCTTCAAAGTCACGTCCATGTTGTAGATGATGTTCTTGTAAATTGTGGATCAATATTTATAGACTTTTTTTAAAAAAACAAAAAACAAAAGTATGTAATATATTACCTAAAATTCTGCAAGGTTGGCCAATACCCTACTCACAAAGTTCAGCATCAATATAAATTAAACACAAAAAAGGGGACGGGGTATTGAAATCCCAACCTATGGGACACATCTCTCTGCAACCAGCTTTGACCAGTTAATCTGCTGCCAAATTACAAGTCCTAGAAACAAAATTCAATGAAAATAACCGATGATGTTGAAATAGCAATGGCGGGTCCATGACTAGTCCTTCAGCTCTCCAATCTGAACACTAATTTGAAGATCAGGAATTATAAATGTAATCAGTCACTTTCAAATTCTATATAATAATCTTGGTCCTAAAATTCTTGATTATTTGATATTCTTTTGGATTGAAACCTGGACTTTTTATAGCAAAAATAAAGATTCCTTCCCAGAATTTTGTTTCCGTTGAGACCATGTTGTTCTAGTTCTTCAAACCATATCATGTCCTCCTAATAATACATTTAGTAAGGTAATTTTTCCCCTCCCTTCTTTTTTCAGATTATAATTTAATTTCATGCTTTGGAAATTCAAGCCATTTCTCATGTTTCCAATAATTTATACACGCGTTGATATGCTGGATCCTCCAATGCGAGGCGATGTAACGAAAGGTGAAAATTCCATTGTCCCAACAAGCATTTTATCACATGAATTATTTTATATTTTTAGGCAATAATGTGCTATTCTCGTTTCTTAGGGAAAAAAACTCAATAAATGCTACCCAAGAGAGAGAGACAGAGATGAGAAACTGAAAGAGGCCAAGAAAGAGAAAACCCCGGATGACGAAGATCAGGAATTGTTCGAGCTGATGCTCGCAGGGTGACTTTCTGGCTTTTGGTGCTTTTTTGGGAGAAGCTGGGTGAGAAAAAAAAGCTTATCCAAACACTCCTGATAAAGTTCTTTTTTTTTTTTTTAATGATCTATCCACTGAACTTTTTCCCTCTCAATGCTCACCAAACGTATTGTCTAAACAGGCCCATTGCCTTGTAATTGCAAATTACGTTTGTGAGGAAGGGCTTCATATTGCAAGGCCATTATAATACCCACTTGCAATGATAAAGTTAAAAAAATAAATAAAATAAAAAAAGCTTCCAAGTAGAATGAGAACAAATGAAAAAAGTTAACACCATTACACAAAAAGCAACAGTATAGAATGTAAAGGTAAAAATCCAACAAGATCATGTAAGATTGTAAGTTCTCTATACACAAACTTACATTCGAGAAATGAAACTAACACATTAGGGATACTGTGAAGTAGCACGAACATAATTTTTTTTTTTTTTGGTCAGAACACAAACATACAATAACCATAATTGCGATAATTAATTTTTTCTCGAGTACAAAAGTGATACACTTGGTGAAACATGATCTTCGGAATTTGTAGTGAAACCAGATGAGTTTGTGTTGGAAATAAAGCTTATCTGGTTTTGATTCACACCTGAAGGATTGGAGCTATATAGAATTGAAAATGATGCTGGAAATTCAATGTACGATAGTATGGGATAACTTGAGGGAAGACTAGGAAATGGAGTTTCAAAGTTAAGCACTTGAATTGCTTGCCTTATAGAAGGCCTACGATTTTGATCAGGATGAGCACACCACAGCCCAACAATCATGAGGCATTTGGCTTCATCGTGGTCAAAATCTCCTTCTAGTCTTGAATCCACGGCTTCAAGAATTCTCCTAGTCCCATAGAGATCCCACACCCATTGCACTATATTTATTTTCTCCTGTGGAGCTTCCGAGATTATGGGTTTTCTTCCACAAACTATCTCCAAAGCAACAACTCCAAAACTGTATACATCAGTTTCTTTACTAGCTCTCCCAGTAGTGACACATTCAGGAGCCATATAGCCCATAGTTCCTGCCAAAGCTGTAGTTTGTGCTCCTTTTGCGTGGTCTACAAGCCGTGCTAATCCGAAATCTCCAAGTTTTGCATTGAAGTTGGAATCTAGCATGATGTTGCTTGGTTTTATGTCTCTATGAACAACACACTGTTCCCATTCTTCGTGCAGGTACAATAATGCAGAGGCCAAGCCCTGAGCTATTTTGAATCTAGTTGACCAAGTTAGCAAACTTTGTTCCTTAAATAGATGAGAATCTAAACTTCCATGCCGCATATATTCATAAACCAACAATAGTTCTTCCCTTTCATGACACCAACCGATTAGTTGCACCAAGTTCCGATGCCTTAGTTGACTGATAATTCTTACTTCTGAGGAAAACTCCTTCTTCCCTTGCTTAGAATCCTTTGATATTCTCTTAATAGCAACGTAGGAGTTTGAATCTCTGAAAAAACCTTTATAGACACCCCCAAATCCTCCCTGTCCCAGCTTCTGCTCATCTTTGAAATAATTTGCTGCACTTGCTAGTTCAGCATATGAGTACTTTTTGGGCCCTGTTCCTCTTTCAAAATCATCACTCGTGTTCTCATCAGATTCATCATCTTCCATTTTCGTTTTGTTCTTCCACAAGAAAAACCATATAAAGCCCCCAACTAAAATAAACCCTCCAACCCCTAATCCTATTGCAAGTGCCGTGTCATTTCTACTTGTTTCGCTCACGTTCAGACTTGGCATTGGGCTTGGAGTGGGAGCAACATTTGGGAACTCCTCTGAGTTAAAACTCCATGTATCGATCCTGTGTGTTGCATAAAGGGATCCTGTGGCAGCTGAGAAACCAAAAGTAACCCATTCAGGCAAGCACCTTGTTAGGTCAACTATAAAATGAAGATGTTGCAACACAGTGTTGTTAGAAGCATCAAAACCATTAGTGAAGGAGATGCTTAAATTATGTGTGCTTGCATTGTAGTTGATGAAAGCCTCATTTGTTCCTGCTCCTGAGATATTCGCATTCCATGGCACCGTCTTACTATAATTAATAGAATTGATATCGACACCCACATGTACATACGCAGGATCCCAGCCTTCAACATTAGGATAGATATCAAACTCCACAGCAACAAATGGATGATCTGTTGAATTAAGAATTGTTTCTTGACCTCCAATAATCAGACCCATAGCACCTCCTCCAACTTTTGGGGGATTAGGAAGCTTTGAACCTTCAGGGGCTAAGAAGAAGGTCAATCCATCTCCATAAAGAGTTCTATTCTGTGAATCAATGACGAAGGTGAAATTGGTGTTGAAATTAGCGAGTTTCCCAGTGGCTTTGTCCCACAGGTGCATGGCTTGATGATATGTGGCTCGACCTTGACTATTGGATGAGGATCGTTCCCTTTGGTTTTCTACTAAGTAGAGGCTCGGTTGTGAAATGGAAGCTGTTAGTTCAAGTGTTATGTTTGTATTAACATCTGACAGGTTGAAACCGTCGAATCTAAAGTTTAAGGAAAAGGCATGGAGAATCAAGAGGAAGAAAACTGAAACTAGCAACATCTGATCTGATTTGGCTGAGAAATAACTTGTGTTTGAGCCTTCACGGCAAGACGTTTATACATAGAGGCGGACAAATCAAGAAACTTTTTTTTTTTTTTTTTTGCTATTGAAATCAAGAAACTTGTGAGTGTTTTTATAAAACTTTCTTAAATTTCTCAGTCTTCAATTTCCATGGCCCAATAAGTGAAGTCATCATCTCAACTTTACAAACGGAGTACACACGCCGATGCTATGTATATTTCAGGGTAATGAGCCCCACTTCGGACTCATCTTTCTTGCATATAACGGGTAGAAATAGTCTGGGCCTTGACATCACGAGAGATTTATAAAAAATAAAATTAAAAAATGTCCTCAATTAAAAATTTTATTAGTAAAAATGACTTAAATCAGAATACTGGTATTTGGTGTGTACAAAACTTAAAAATTTCTAATACTTTGTGTTTAAGAATTTATTAGGTCATTCTCACAAATAAAGATCTCAAAATAAATTTTTGGTCAAAGAGCCCATTTTTGGTTGAAATTTTAATGAAATAAAAAGGAAGAATAATTATTAAATATTAGAAACAATATATGCTTTTGTGCTCCTCAAGTATGGGGGAAGTCGAGGGGTGAAAACGGGTTTAGCCCCTACCCTAGCGGTAAAATTTTTTATTTTAATAACATATTATTTTTTTATAATATTAAGGTATTATAATATAATAATAAAAATATATAAAAAAAAATAGCAATGGATTTGTTTTTAATACAAAAATTTTAGAAGAGAGGTTGGGTTCACCCATAGTCCAAGAACAGTGACTTTGCTTTCTAGCGCATATAGAACTGAGAGTACATATACCTCTGCTTCAGCCTGCGTTTCCATAAGCTCATATCACCTAAGATACCTCCCCCAACGCTTTAACCAACTCCAAGATCGAACCTCCTCCTTTTAGTGAGTGTCTAACCCCTTTGCCAATTGAGTTAAAGGACGATGGGTAATAGCAACGGAATTGTTCCGTTAGAAAATTCTGTCAGAAAATCCACCAGCAATTTTATTGACAAACTAGCAACGGAATCCCAAAAAGAATTACTGATGAAAAAATTTTGATTGTAAATATAATTTCTCAATGAATTAGATAGCAACGAAATTTCATAATTAAAATTGGTTAAATTGACTCTTTTTTTTGTCAGCATAGTTGATCCCCCCCCAAAAAAAAAAAAAATCCTCCAAATCGGGCCAGGTACGATTTTTTTTTTTTTTTTTGACAACCAAGTCTTCGGTGATAATATCTAACAAATGCCAATTACGTGTTTGACCAATTGCTTCATATTGTAAGGGTAGCTTCCTTCGTCAATCTCCACTTATTTAATTCAAAAGGTGGAGAGTAATCAAGGATACCAAAATTATCATCAATCCTATGAGAAAGTTTAGAAATCTAGTCACAAAAAAGAATTTTCTTCTCTAAATATCTCATTAATGAAAATCAGCCAATCCCTGTGCACTAAAAGCGTAGTTTTATTCACAATGCCTTTTAAGGTGATGAGAAGCGCCATGACTCCTTAGTTAATAGCTCCTATATATATAATTAGAAAAAAAAAATCAATTTTTCTAAAGCCTACCAATATAAATAACGACTATGAGTGATCCCATCCATCTATTTGCCTACATAAATGATTATTTTTCCCTTCTAGAGGATTAATGGAGCTTTAAATAGGGATTTGAACTTTTCATTTGGAGTTTCCTAGATTAAGTTGTGATTTTTCAAAGTTCATTGAAAAATTAAGGGTAGATTTTGTTTGAAGTGGGGATTCTAAGAAAAGTTAGCTAGGTTATAAATTGTGAATGTCAAAAGTATTAATCCATACTTACCTATACATACATGATTAGGATTTGGAATTTGCCCAAGACCAACAAGGAATTATCAAGGAAAGAAACAATAAGGTAAATTGGAAGAAAGCACAAGAGGTAATAACTTTTTTCCCTTCATGTGATTTTGTGTATTGATTCTTACATGTTTGTTCATGCCATTTGCTAGTTGTACATGAGAATATGTAAGTTACCTTGGGTGAGATTATTTGCCATGGAAATGTGCGCCAATTAATTATTCATTTAATTATGAATGTGTACCAGTTAGCGATTGGCTAAGTTATTTGTATCATGTATAGGCATCATTGATGATACAATGTTGTAAAGAGTTTGTTCTTTATGATTTATTTTACATGCTTAGTTATGATATTGTATGATCAGCACGAAGAAATTTGTTACTACTGAGATTTCTCAAACCTCACCCTTTTCTTCCATGACATACAACAAAAGGTAGTTACTTCTGGCGGCTGTAGCGTTGTGATTGGTGAAGCCTAAAGAAGGTTGGAGCTAAAGGAGTTTAAAATAAATAGTATTTTGTTAAAGTGTTGGCTATCTGTATAGCTATGATTCCTTTTAATATAAGTTATATGTATATGATGTATTTATATAGATATTTTGGCATGTAAATACCCTCTAACTAAGGCTATAGTAACCTAAAACGTAAAGGTAAGTGTCATATGCAGTGATGACTATTAGATGTTGTTAGAGTAAGGTGTCAAAGAATATGCAGCATTTAAGGAATCACAAATGATGCTGCGAAATACCGTGTTTAATCTCAACAAGAATTAAATAATGTGCCTATTTAGAATGAGCATTTTCAGATCGTTCAGCAGCCCAAACACCCAGTAGAGTCAGAAGCCTAGTGAACTTAATATTTTTCTGTTTGGATTCAGCTTTTCTTTGACGTGGCTTTTATGAAAAATGTAGCTTTTGAAGCGTTTTATCAAAAGCTCACTGGCCCATTGTTAGCCCGCGTCCAACAACTTTACAAAAATTTTCCCATAGGCCCCACAAATATCCATAAAATTGTCCTATCTCACTTAAAAAGCATTTGATTTCTAAAATTAAAAAAAATGATTTTTAATTTCAATTTATATAGGAATATTATTTAGTTAAAAATTAAATTTTTTTTAATCTTCAGTTATCTCAATATATGCAATTAATATGTATATGTAATATTCAATATAATTCAAGCCATTTTTAATCATTTTTTATCTCAATTGATTTTTGAAATAATAATCAAAACACTCATCAATTTAGAAAAAAAATCACTCCTGTAAAAAGTCAAATGGTCAATCCAAACACAAATCATATAGTTTAACCAGATTTTTATAAAAGTCATATAGCTTTTAAGCCACTGCTCCTACCCTAACCCAAACAGGCCCAATATATCAACAACCCCTTCACTTATTTTCAATCAAGATGCATAGTGAAAACAATCTATCCAAAATTTCAGCAGCTATCTTAGTTTATGACAGAACTTTAGCAATCATATTTGATAAGCTAAGCACACAATCAATTTTCATCCACATTCATAGAAGCTAAATGGATCCAGAAAATTCCAAAACAAACAAGGTATAATCCAATTTCACTTCCAGTAGCAAAGTTCTTCTCCGACAGTCAATGGACTATGAAGCAATAACTCAAACTCAGCAAGAAAACACAGTTGAGTAGCACCGAGTAAATTTAAAACCAAGTGAAATGAAACAGTAATAGTAGCAATAAGAAAAATAATATTTGTTTGGCTTAAACTAATAGTAGCAGTAACCAATTTCAGTTCTGATCCAGATATTTCCTTAAACAACCACGAGAACGCATGTATTATCCTAAAGATTAAGCACACAAGTGACTAAATTGACCTTAAAATCAGTGACAGCAACAACTTGCAACATCGACAGTGACAAATCTCAAGCAAATTTTCAAGACTAGACAAAGATCAATACTAACTCAAATCCATAAAAATACGTTTGGTTAGAGCAAAAATCAAGTCTAAAGCAGAGCTAAGATAGAGTGATACTGATGAGGGCCTTTGTGCATGTTAGCCTTGGACTCCATAATACAAAATTAATCAAGGATTGTGTATAAGCAAACCTAAGATAGTTATCTCTTCTTAAAGAGCTTTTTATTAATTTCTAAGTAATCTAAATGTTATGGAAATGCAATTAAAACAAAGGAAAATCGGTTTTGGGCTTTTCAAATTAAAAACTAAAATAGTAATTAATTTAATTAAATGACAAGCTAAATGTTCTTAGTGTTTTTATAAAAATGGTGAATGAAATTAGAATTGAAAAATATGAATGATGGATGCTCTTGATAATGAAGAAGTGACCATTCTTATTCAAAAAAGATTTTAGTCTTGACCAAAAAAAAGTTATGGGAGTTAAAACTTCATTAAGTCTCAAGAAAAACCTCAAGATAATATTTAAGTCTAGTATTCTCAATTAATAGTAACTCCTACAAACATAATTAATTCCTACTTCTAGAAATATTGTTTAAAACAAGACTATCGACCCGTGTGATGCACGGGGCACAAAATGTAAATTAATGTTAAACTAAAGAGCATAAATTGAGTATTGTTAATTCAAATATCAAATATTAAACACAAAGAACAATAGTCAGAGAATTTTATCTGAAATTGTAGTCAATGTTTTCTTTGATCAATGTGAAAAAATGTTTTGGAATATTTCCCTATATACAACATTAACTGTAGTATCACTGCACTTATTGAACCCATTCAAGATGAGTATCTTCAAACCATTGAAACTCTTGACTCTTGAAAGGGCAACATAAAGTTGACTATGTGAGAAGACCGGACTTGGTAGGTAAAGACTTACATTTGTCATTGATTGTCCTTGGCTCTTGTTAATTGTCATTGCGAAAGAAATAATTATTGGAAATTGCCTTCTTATCATCTTGAAAGGGAGTTTAGACTCAGATGGATTCATATCCATTCTATGTATCAAAATGTCATCGCCTACGCTTGTGCCATTAAGCGCCTTCTCCTTAATGATATTCTTGCCAAGTTGTGTTATTTGAAGCCTTATACCATTGCACAATCTTGTTGCCTGATCAATGTTCCTTATTAACATAACTGGTACTCCAATCTTCAAAATTAATTTATAATGAGGTATCTCAGAACATTTAATTGAATTCAAATACATTGTGTCATATAGGTCATCAAAACTATCATTTGCACGATCAGTGCGATCAATAAAGTCAACACTAAAGTACTCTACTCCATCTCCTGATAACAAAGAACAAATATACTCATTCAATGAATCAACATGTTCTGTTGTTGGTTTTAGGATTGACCTGTTATTTAGGTAGCCTTCGTCAAAGAGACAATCCACTAAACTTGGGTACGTAGATTGAACAATGCACCTTATTGGATGATCATCATAATAAAGCAACATATTTGATGGTAATCTTATATTCGCAATACCATCATGCGGTAATCCAATAACTCCTTCTCCCACAAGCAGTAGCCATTTAGAGAAGGATTTATTTTTCTCTTGCTCACTTGGATCGGTGGAAGATTGTAGTCTCATATGTTTGGTTAATTTTAATAACTTGAATTCATTCCATAATGGAGAAGCATTGATAGATGCATCTACATTTCAGCTCGTCCAGCTTTAGTGATGACCGAAAGAATCTGTCTAAAATCACCACCCATGACCACACATTTCCCTCCAAATAGGCAATTAGTCTTCGTCAAGTCCCTCAAAGTTCAGTCAAAAGCCTCAACACAATGCCTCTTAACCATCGGAGCTTCATCCCAAATAATTAGCTGAGCAGCCTTAATCAGGTTCGCAGTTGGTGAATTTTCAGTAATTGAACACATGGAATCTTCATTTATTTCTATAGGTATTAAGAACCTTGAATGTGCAGTCCTTCTTGATGGTAATAGAGTAGCTGCAATTCCACTGGATGCTACATTAAGGATGGTACCCCCTTTAGATCTTTATGGAAGATGTTAATGCATTTCATATAAACGTTTTCCCAGTTCCACCAAATCCATTCAAGAAGAAAAAACCACCTTTCATTGAAGAAACGAATAACAGAATGTTATCAAAGACTTCCTTCTGCTTAGTTGTCATTAAATGTTGCAATCTATTTGATTCATCGCTTTCTCTTTGTCTGTTGTAGTTCAACTCTTGAAGTATTAGTTGGTTAGACATATCAATACTAAATTCTTCATTTAGTCTTAGCAAAGATGGATAGTCATCTATACTTTTTTCATTGCGTAGTAAAAGTCTTTGAATTTCAAATAGTCCTGCAGCCTCTTTTTCAGCAATTGAAAACTACAATTTTTTGGAAGAAAATACAAGGTGTTAACACATGACAAACAATATTTAATGTGTAATTGTTACAAAAAAAAACCATACAAGTAATGGAATTTTTCCTCTGCATAATGATTTTTGATTTCACACATAAAGGAAATTTTGACTTTCAAATTGTACAAATTGCAATTGTTAGTAGTAAATAAGTTTATATCAAATGTAATTAATTTTATAACTAAGAATGAAAATAATTGAAAAGGACATACCTGACAAAAATTGATTGCTATGTGGTACATGTAACAAATCTTCACAAATGATGTCTTTGGCCCGTTCCCAAACAACAGTCGATTGTGATAAGGAATGGCTCAATAACATATTGGTGAAAAAATTACAAAGGTAATTGCCTGATGCCCATGATGATGCTTCTTTAATTGCATCTATGTACTCATTGTCATTGTCTAACAATCCTAGTGCATAACAAGCTTCCCTGAATGTAGGATGAACAACATTCTGCATAGTTCTAATATCTACATAACTCTTCGAACTTCAAACCTTTGTCAATAGCAAACAAAGGTAGTATAACTTTCTTGGGTAGGTGTACAATGACCCAACCATCCAACAGAGAAACCTCGTTCACGAAGCTTTCAAAGTCTTCTTTCTCGAACAAATGTAAAGTAGTTTGGGAATTCGGAGTACGTCAAAGTTCTAGCAAATGGATCATCCCTATTCTTGTCTAGCCAAGCAAGAAACATCGATTCTTTAACTCTGGGATTGTTAACTATCGATGACATTATTTCTTCTTGAGAGTAATAAACAGCCCGTTGCTCTTGTAGATGAAAACTTAATCTCTTAATAGGTGGATGTGTAATACCCAGAAAAAATATTTATTTTAAATATTATATTTCTATAAATAATACCTATTTTAAATAGGTGAATATGGGATCTCAAATTTTGGTATTTTATTTATCTTCATTTATAGGCAATTTTTCCATAGAATTCAAGAATCTAAAAATTTATTTAGCTTGTTAACATATAAAACAATATTTTAGGGATTAAATTAGGATTTAACTCATTATTCCTAATTTAATCCTATGGGATAAAAATCTCTTCAATAAAAGAATAAATAAATTATGCAATGATATTAACTTGAAAACCCAAAATCAATAAGTCAAAGGTATATAAAAGAAAATTAGTATATCTTAGGGACCAAGTTATTATATAATTAAACAAAATTAGATAAAAATCTATAGAAAATAAATCATAACTTGGAATCTTGGAATTAGATTTTAAAGATAAATACATATTTGAACTCAGTGGAATATGAGCTTCAACTGGGCTATTCCCAAGATTATTTTCGGTTACTCTTAAGATTTATACTTAAGTATTTTGGGAATTAAAAACCACCATATTTCGGCCAAGAGGGAGAGGAAGGCCAAGATCATTTCTTTCTCTCCAAGTAATGATCCAAGAGCCAAGATCAAGCAAGAGTTGCAAGATGTTTAACATCTCCTTGCCTATAAATAGAGAGCCTTGGCTAAACACATTCCTCACACCAATCCTTCTAGCCTTGGCTGCAATTTAGGGAGAGTAAGAGAGGGAGGAGCTGCTGGAGAAAGAGATACAAGAAGTCTTCAAGAGGTATAAGAGTTCTTAGCTTCTAAGTTTAAGTTCTTAGTTTATAAGTAGAAATGCTAGAAAAAGTTGTTTTAATCTTCAATCTTCCATATACAGTTTTAATTTCATGTTTTTGAGGTTTCCATTGTCTCTATTTCGAAAAATTGATGAAGAGGGAGTTATATCAAAATTTTTGGAACATTAGGATCAAAATAGTGAAGCTCTGGCGAAATCAGTAAAATCTGAGTAAGTAATAAAGATGCTAGTATTGTATGATGAAGATGATGTTCTAAAATTCTGGGAAAATTCATGATGAAAGTAGACATATAGGGCTTTCTAAATCTATAAATAGTGTGTCATTTGAAGCTCTGTGCAAAAAGATAAAAATCTTAGAAGTTAAGTTACATTTTCTGGGCGAAAATCTGGGCAATGGTTTGAATTCTGGAAACTGGGAATTATCCAGGAGTTCTGGGTAAGTTATAGTATTTTTCCTTGAAAGTAGACATCTCAAGGATCCCGGGAAATTTTACGAATCCTCATTTTGATTTTTGTGGAATTAGTTATGATTTTTCGAAGTTAGGCGAAATTCTGCCCAGAAATGCTGAATTAACGTTTTTTTCCGAAAATTAAGTGGAAATAATTAGAAATAAATCCTTCAAGGGTAAAAATGTCAAGTGTGGCCAAGGTGCCTCTTGAAATGTTGTTTGAGAATTAATTGAGACAATATTACCCTTTTAGGATAGACTGTGCTCGCGTACCGTCAACGAAACGTACCCAACAACCTGTTAAACTCAGGTACGGACGCGTATTGTAACCTTAACTCTTATGCTTATGGTATGATTATATATGGTAGTTGTTTCACATGATGATACTCTGTTTTGAAAGTTTGCTCATGATTGTTGAATTGTATACGGGTTATAGTCTTGATAACACCGTTGAGTTTTCCTAGCGCTGAGGACACGATGGGCCGTCGTGGCACTGGTTATGTGCAGACTGGGGTAACATACATATTGTAGTGGCTGTGTTATGTTATTGCCTTACATGTGGTTATGTGTTTTTGAAACTATGATTATGTTGTATATCTGTGATAACTGTCATATACTATTTACATAAGCATGAGGTTAACCGTTACCTGAGGTTCAATGGGAATTGAACCTCAGCCCCTGCTGTAGCCTCAGGATCCCAGGGAGTCAGGATCGAGGACAAGGGTAAGAAGACGGCATGAAGACCCTGTGAAAACCTAATTTTTTTTTGATATTTTAGTTTAGTGTGACAGACATATGGATGACTGTATTGTTATATATTCAGTTCTTTATATTACATACAATATTATTCAGTTACTCTTTCTTTTGAGAAATGTTTTCAACACACAGCTCTGTATAAAAATGCTTATGAAAATGGGATGTTACAGGATGTCTATGGTGTCTATCAAACCCAAAAATTCTCCACGATGCCTCACATGAAGATATATATCTATAATTGAGGTAGTGAGAAATTTCATTAAATGCATGTTGATCCCCTTGAGTGTCATTGGTGTTATATATACCGGCAATGACACGGTCATTCCCTTTACTTATGTATTTGAATAAGTACTTGACAGCTCGTGATTGATTTGTCTTTTCAATATTCAAATGAGCAGAAAATAACTTGAGCAACCTATCATTGTAAGGGACAACGAATCTATTATCAAGATGAACACCCTTTCTAAACACCATACGTCCATCATCCCTCCTTCAATATGTTGGATATCCATTTTCATCCAGCATGGTACATGCATTGAATCTTTTTGGGAAGTACTTTGAACACTTACCTTCCTTCATGTAAGGTGCACTCGTTAATGATTGTCCGCATGGTCCATGCAGCATATAAGTGCCAACTAATTCATACAATTCAGGATCAACATGTTTGTCTGGTATCTCCGCAGATATTAGATTGTCCACATCAAATGGTGTCTTTAACTTGTCCACTTCCAATAGTCAAAGTATAATATGCGCGTGGGGTAACCCTCTCTTTTGAAATTCAATAGTATAGACATAAGTATTTAAAGTAGCACATAAATAATTGGCATTATGTGATGAACGTGCAATTTAACTTATTGTGTAATGAACGCGCAATTTAAATATTTTATTATAATTTTTAAACTAATAAAACACGCAGTTTGTAACAATTAGCATATCAGTATTTTTTTCAAGATGACAAGAACTAATCTAACTTATAACTTATTTTGTTGGACATATATAATAACAATTATGATTACTATAAATTATTGGTTAATCTTACATATGAATAATCCGTATTGACCTATTTAAATAATTTAATTAATGTCAAACTTGTTATAAGTAAAAGCAAAATTATCAAGTAGTTTATATGTGGACTAAAACAAAATGTACCTGCTTTGACTGCACCAAAAATCTTGTCATCCTTCAAAGTTCGCATCAACTTTCGTAACTTAATGTGGAATATCCTGGTCAACACTTCTAGTTTATCACACGGTTTCAAACCATCTTTGTCACAATGGCGAGTTATCTCAGCCACATAGGGTTGCATGTGAATGTTATAAAAATGTCTGGATATCCAGCCCAACACACAAATGGCCATAGCATCTTGATAGTTTTGAATCATGTATCTTGCGGCCCCAGTGAAAGAAGATGGTAGTGGCCTATTGATGTAGGGTCTGTCTCACCTCTTGTTATTGCGTCTGAAAGACCACGATAAAGATCAACCCTTAATTCCTTTTGATGCTTTCTTATGTAGTCAAGCCTATCACTTTCCACCATGGAATACCCATCAACTATGAATTGTTGAAGCAATTTCTTCCCATGTAGTATCATAAATCGCTCTGACTGCCTCCTCGTTAGACAGTATGCCAAGTATTCCCTAGGTGTAAGTTTTCTCTTCTTCTTTGTTGTTGCTAATGAGTCATAAGAATGCTCATTACTTGAGTCGTAGCCGTTATCTCCGTATGGAAATAATAACGGATACTAAAGTGGGAGGTATGCCATATGTAGCTCATCAATTCTCTGTAAGTGACCACTTTGTTGTTTAACAATGATGTCACGTTTGGTATATGACTTGTCAAAATCACCAACTATAAGTGTTGCAAGCTCCGATTTTGTTGGCAGATTATATTGCCTAGAAAGCACATTGGAGTTGTTATTTCTTAATAGCCTTATGCTAACTGATGACTTCCTAATTTTAATAGATTTAAGGTATATTTTGATATATTTAGGAAGTCATTAATACTAAATTAAAGAGATTTTCTTAAGATTTTAAGAGAAATCAAGTTGGCACTTCATTTGTGGGATTTCAATTTAAAATAAATGTTTTTGAGTTTAGGAAATAAATAATATTAATGAGAAGTTTTCTTAAAAAAAAAAAGAAATAATGATTTGGTTTTATTATTATTATTATTATAACTATTATTATTATCTCTTGTATTCACAAAGCACCAGGAGCATGATTGTTTTATGGGTTTGAATGCTTTGTACCGAAATGAATTGGCTGGACGATGACAACGTGGGCCCATGAATTAATATTGATGAATGAGATTGGGCTTAAAGCAATGGATTCAATTGATTGCAAAAGAATGGGCCCACCGAAATTGAATGGAATTATTGAATTGAAGAAAAAGAGAGACGAGCACACAGAATGAGGAGGCTGGGCGAAGTAAATGGATCAGGAGGGAGCATGTGATTTCGAAATGGGCTTTTCAATGGCAATTAATTGGGTCAGGCCCACCGAGGAAAATGGGTGAAATGAATATTAAACCTAAGCGGCTGGGGAATTAAGGGGGAGTCACGCAGAATAAAAGAGGAGACGCAGCCGAAGACGCTGGGAACTCACGCCCAGACAGAACAGAAGACGCGGAGGGAAATTAAATCAGACGCAGAGCAGGACTGGATCTTCGTCTTCTTCTTCCTGGAGAATAGTACCACTGATTTTCTGTTCATATTCTTGTATTGTGCTATCTCACTTACTCTAGTTTTGTCTAGTTCCAATCTCTTATCATTTCCTCATGTCTCTAAACTTAGATTTAATTTTCTGTGCTTTACTGAGTAGCTGAACCCTTTTATTCTAGGATTCTTTTAACCCTTTTGTAAGGATTAGTATTTGGATAATCCTCTCTATTAGTAGATAAATATTTATATGTGTTGATTTTAATCTAAGCTTAATGTTTCTAAGTGATTGGCCACTATTTAGATGATTTATTCATTTAGGTTTGACTTGAGAAAGCTAATCTAGGTGTAGAACTTGATTGAAATCATGTTTGTCTTGAAGTTTACTTAATAAATGGATAGTTTATTGGTAAAATAGAGATATATTTACCAACCTTGCATTGTCACATTAAGGTTGTTGCTTAATATTGATTCTCATTAATTGTAGCAAGAGATTGTGCATTTTAATGAAAAGAGAAACTTGATATTGACTTGAGAGAGCTTGTCAAGTATTTGTGAACCTTAGACTAACACATATATGTATGGCAATACTAAGAAAGAGGAAATTAATTCAATATTATGAAATGCAAAAGGGGAAAAAGAATCCTAGGCTTTTATTAAATCATTGAAAATCCAAAAATCATTTGCTTTTATTAATTTTTATTTTTAGGACTAGTCTTTGAAAATTCTCATTTTTCATTAAAGCTTGTTTTAGCCAAACTAAATTGAATTCACTAAGTTCATTGTTTAACCAATTTGTTACACTAATCCTCGTGGGACGATACTCTATTTATCACTTTATTACTTGCACGAGTCGTACACTTTTAAGGCGGACACTAACATCAGGGACAACATTTTAATTTATAATGTCTGCAACTTTTCTATAATTCTTAACATTACAATTGTGCTTATCCAGGCATTCCTTCAACATTTTAACAATTTGAGGATCCAAAAGCTCAGGACGAACATGACGACTGGAAATTAAATAAGGAAATGTTAAATACTTGGGTCACCACAATTTATATTTTAATTATGACAAATACGATGTACATATTATAGGAGATGTATAAATCACTATTCAAAAAATCAAACATTTCGACATATTAAGTTATGTTTGTGTGAAGTATGGTTATCATCACAATTACGGTCTTTTGTGTAGCCTTTTATTGTATTGGATAGAAATTGTTGCCTTATAATGAAGTGATTATAAGAAAGCATCATTATCAGCATTACAAGAACTTTTTTTCCTTAATAAGTGAAGCATCATTATCATCACAGAACAACAGTTAATATAGTTTTAATTATTACGCAATGGAAGATTAATTGGCCATGATGAGAGAAACTAATTTTGAAAATAGTTTTTTTTGTTGTCACACTTTCCACCATTTATAAATCAGTAGTACACATAACAGAAACATATAATATATCGTAGTAGGGGGGATTCATAGTTAGATATTGTAGTTATAAAACCAACAGACGTAGAAAAGTGTGCTAAAATTAAACACTGGATTAAAAACAGGGGAATAATACTAAATTAACATTTCCAGAACAAAAATAATACATAAAGTCATTCAGTTTTAGATGACAAATGTAAAGACACTTTCGTCTTCCCAGTTAGTATTATATTTAGCGGTTTTTATGACTAGATTTTTTTAAAACATTCAAAATTTTAGCAATAAACAAATTTGTTCATTAAATTTTTTTAAGAATGATTAGTTTCGTATGTATTCTTATAATTCCTCTAAGGTCTTCACAATAGTATAAGTGGCTATAAGAAAATAAATCAAATAATAAACAACTAACCTGACTGACGATATCCTATTTGAAACTTTATTATCGGTGTCGTAAATATAAAGTTTAGCGTACACTTGAGGGTTTCCTGGTGAGGGCAATAAGCTACCAATCAAGTGGTGGTTTTGGCCTAAAAGGATAAATGAATAAGGACCTCCTCCCTTATAATTTATTGAATGATTAATTTTGCCACCCATCAATGTGAAAGAAAACATGTTATTGTATGAATGTATATTTTTCAAGAATTTTTTTGAAACTGCTTGTGGAAAAATAAACTTTCAAGCTCTTCAGGTGGATTCCGTAACAGAGGTACTATAATCTTCCCATTAAAACAACACATCCCAAACTGTGGATTGACATTCTTATTGATATTCTTTAAACTTTCTGAAATCCACATTTGTGCACCACAGAAACGACATTCATAGTTGGCATCACCATCAACCAAATAACTGTATTGAACTGTATGGTTGAACATTTTGTCACCTTCTTCTTCAATAGTTGCATTATGATATTCATCACGGGGGTCTTGTGTATTGACTGCATTAAAAGGTAAGACCCATAAATATTTACAAAGCATGATATGAATATTTGATGGAAATTAATATTTAATACTTACTTGCATTGGTTGCATGTTCAAGCCTAACAATTAAATCAGCTGCAACATCACAAATATTGTGCAATAACCTCTTCTGAAGCTTCGTTTGATGAACTGATAATGAAGACCGTTGATCTGAAGGAACCTTGGATCTCGTGGTGTCTAACGTCAAGCCACTAGTATTCGTGGATATGGAATCAGACTTCCTTGTTGTGTTAGTAATATCAGATAGAATAGTATGTCTTTGATCTTGTGGTGTTGGGTTTATAATTGTAGACTCCAGGGATTCATGGTTGACATGTTTGTTTTCTGAACCAAGATGCATCCTGAGAGGGTTAATGCAATTAGCAGTAACAGGAGTACAACAACGTCCATAATTGTCAGCTGAACTTGTTGAGCATGGACGTTTCCCTACACGTTAAAAAGATATCGTTAAAGAACTCATTTGTACAACTTAAATTAATATTGCATGCAACGTTTTGTATGCGATTAGTAAAAAAATTGACCTCTTCCATCATTTGGGACATTATTGGATTCATGGCGTTTTTCCCTCATTTGTAACTTCGTGCAAAAATCTAAAAATGAGTCTTGAGTATTGGCTTACTAACACATAAAGCATACAAGCTACAATGTTGAAGTACTGGACAATGGTTTATATATGCACTTCTCATGTAATTGATGATAGCAGTCTTTCCTGTGAATATATAAACGGCCAGATCTCATGTATAAATTTACCAACGGTGAGATTATACGCAGCAATTGAATAATTGGCAAGGATCGCCATAACCACCACAAGACCATTGTAATAAATGCACAGTTGTGTTAACATTTAAATATGATATTAATTACTGGTAGTTTGCCTTTGCATTGACTGCTGAGAAATATTAAATATGGAGGAGCAGATTGTTCTTGGAAGTTGTATTCGGGAATGCTATTCTTATTAAGGATGGATAATTACTGCGTCTTGGAAATTGTATGTGGAATATATATAAGTAGTGTTATGTTGAACATTATTTATATTTGGCTATCGCTAATATTTCAATGCATGTGGTTAGAAAAATAAATGATAAGAAATCGTTAATATTTGTCACTCAATGATGAGCATCACGTGTATATATTAATGAGTAAAATACATCAAATGTTTCCCCATATTTTAAAGTTACAATATCTAACGTGTATATATAAATTTTTGGATCGTATAAATTTATTACCAAGATATTAAACTTCATTACAACCCTTTTTAGTTAAATACTCTTGCATTTTTGAAAAACATATCCTCCAAGACTCTTGCATTCTATAATGAATAGAATTGATGATTTGCTGAGAATGTATGTTTAAGGCATAGTAAAAGATTAATGCCAATATATTAAACTTGGTTCCATTTTTTTTTCTTTTTCTTTTTTTGTTAAATAAACCAATGAAAATGTGCAAACAGATAAAAATAACTTCATAAATAAAATTGACATAGGTTCATGGAAAAATATAGAGAAAAATAGGACAATGTTGGAAAATTTAATAAAGAAGTTCAAAAACGAAACAGATAAGCATCAAATTCAAACAAAAAACAGATGGTCAAGATATTCCGGTCATTTCTCCTTTATGTCTTCGCAAATGATTCGGATATCATTAGGAAGAGACTTCCGCTTTGTATTAGTATCAGGTGGCGTTATCAATTGTGAACACGTATTGATGTCTTCTTCAACAGTAATATATTGTGGAGATTTATTGCCAGTCCCTCTTGAAGCAGTAGATTCCTATGCGCATGTAAAACAAAATTAAGTATCAAAATTGTTATGGTAATTGGAAGGTGGAGAACAAATTTTTATACCTCTATCATGTTAGTTTTACGAGGCTCCCATTCGAATACTAAAATTGTTGTACTAAATGGGTATCAACACACAATTGACTAATGCCAACTTGTCCTATGCTTTATATTATGGCTCTTGATCCTAAGCTTGACAATAACAATTATCCCAGCAATTTCATCTAGCTCTTTAGGAATTGTAGAATTCCTACCCTCCTTTATGAAAACCAATAAAATTTAAACAGGTAAAATATTACATTATCATTCATATATATGGTGCAGATTGGATTGTTGGAAAGAAGCTTAATACCTCGTGCATGTCATGTTTTATCTTTGAAGCAGATTTACCCAACAACTCAGTTGCATGACGGTCGAACAAAATTACTGAACATTGTCCAGTATTGTCAAAAGTTGTAGTGAACTTTAAACCTAACATAGAAAATGCAAGAAAAAATAATGATTATTACATAAAGTTAAAAAGATAGATCTAAATTTGTAGGTATTAAAATATACTTTGGGACGGTTATAAGTACATCCTTATCACACTTGGTGCATCTAAGAGTACCACTAGACATGTACTCAGGCTTCTTGTCACACGGACACGCCTCATAAACCCACCCATACAAAGTCTCACACTTTTGAATGGTTACCTTTGTGACAACATCACACTCCTAAAAATGTAAGGAAAACTAATCAAAAGATAACTTACATAATAATTAAATAGAGTATTGTTTATTTAAAAAAAACAGACAAGGCAAAAAGAAGTTTAAATAAAACGTACTTGGTCTAACTGAGAAATGTCTGCCAATGGAATTCTAGTTTGAAAAGTAAGCAGTGATTCAGCTGAATAGGTAGGATAATCAGCATTTGATATTTGAGTATACAACTAGCTAGATACGGAATCTTGACTTATGCTGTAAAATGTAATTTGTATAAACAATTCATGTTAACAATAAAAAATCATTTCATTTCAAGAAAAAAAATTATTCAATTTTCTAGCAGCGTCTCACCTTTCCTTTAGCAATAATGCCTTTGGTATATTTGGAATTAGAGTCACAATAGCTGCATTAAATGCGTTACTCAAATGATAGTAATCTGGGAACATCAGGATATTTAAATCCGATTTGATTAACATTTTCTCTTTCATGTTAACAACACAAAATTAAAAATATAATTTCAAAACCTGTATTCCGATTCAATTTGGCAAAATGCAAAAGAACAATGATTGGAGGTTCCATATCCTCATGTTTCTTCAAATAAGTCTCCTCAGCACAATCACCCCACGAGTGATATTTATTAAATTCTCACTAACATGAAGAAAGATATTAGCAAATAATAGTGTATCTCATATAAAAGTTAAGCATAAATGACTATTTGCATTATATATTTAATTAAGGTCCTCTTACTGTGACGTAAGACTATTGAATGATAAACTTACTTTTCATCAACAATGGTAAAGTTTAACCTCTTAATATTATCAGTCTCCCTTCTTTGTTCTTGCAAACATCCAAAAGCTTGAAAAATTCCAACTACATTTGCAAATAATAAATGTAAAAATATATATTAGTCCATATAATAAATTAAATCTTTTCCGCATTCATCGAGTGATTTTGAAAAATATCAACCTATCAACCCAACGTCGATGATACTTCCATTTTTTATGTCTACAATGGCCTTAAAGTTATACGCATCTTTGTTAATGACAACATTAGATTCTTCGATAAATGTGTATGGATGAAAGTTAAATCTCCATGGGTTTGAAGTCACTCTGTATTTATCATCATTTTCAAGCACCTCAAAATTCTGAAAGTTGTAAACCATCCCTTCTTTAGGGTCATCAATCAATTTGTGGATGAGATTTTTGTGCATAGTAGACACCTCGATCCATGTTTCCTGTATAAACATTATTTTGTTGTCAACTTGTTAACAAAAAGAAAAAGGCCTTCGAAATTAGATTGTAACTCAGTTGCGATAGTTGAACAGATTAAATAAAATGATTTGAACAGTGACTTATCAACGTCCACATAGTCGAATAAATTGGCACTACAACTTCATACCATTTCGTCATACAAAATCATTCCTATCTTCCATATGGGGTATGGTGCAGCCTTCTTCCTCACGACCCACTTCCTTATAACTTTTGCAATGACAGACCATGTGTTCTTGCTATCATTAATATCAAATAAAAATGTCTGACTCATCTCCTGAAGATTAAAGTAAGATAAGTTTTCAAAGAAAGATGAGAGAAGCTTGAAGAATGTAGAGAAAACGAACAAGCAATGGCATACTAACAAACACTGATAATTAAAAAACCATAAAGACCAGTTTGTATATGATTATTGTTTCCCACTGCAGGTGTATTATGAGAGACCCTACTATACGTATAAATATAGATCATATATTGGCAGCAACATGAAACCAGTGTCTAATGTATCATATGTTCGCGCCAAAATGAGTTAATGAGCCATTACAATTTTTTTAGTTCCGCTATTTACACGTCCATCATGCCAGTCTGAAAGGGATTATTTTGTACTGCATACAATGGATAAATTATACTAACGCGGTGGAATGAATATTAAACATTAAACGTATTATTCACTTCATTTTAGCAGACTTAAATAAATGTGTAGCAGACTAAAATAGTTACATCAAACTTTGGAAGTTGCATATAACGTGATGTTTATTGGAAAAAGAGTATTTGAATATAGAGATATTATGATATTATTCAGAAGGATTTCGTTCATTCACTCATTTTATTGGGAACTGAGTTACTGATCAAAGTAGGTAGAATTACGGTTCGGGTGAGCCAATTAAAAGCGGAATAACACTAATGGAATTGAATGCATTATTCATTTATCATTCCTCATAGAACACTAAGTTTGTCATACGTCAGTATTAATTTAACTTCAAGAAATGACGGAGAACATTACCTTCTTCTTTCGATTAAGGAGATTATACACCTTTTATCAGCAACTTCCTTCCCACTTAAATACATTCGCATTATTATAATATTGACATGCAATAGAATATGAAGAGAAGGACAAAAAACTGCAAAGTTAAGATAAATTTACTGATATAAAATACATGACCACATAATAAGCAAACAAAGTTAATACTTTGTCACCCAAAAGAAACATAAAAACTCTGGAAACTCTAACAGTATAAAGACTGTCATTTAACATTGTACCAAAAAGTTTAAATAAACTAAAATGCAACTTAAACAGAGTATGTTGCAGATAGACTTTCAGACTTGAAGAACACGTCTCTTCGCCAATTCCAATATATTCTGGGAACGATGGATCAACGTAAACACGAGAAGCACCGAGGACTGAGACAATCTCTACACCTAAGTTGAAAAATAAAATTATTTCCTATCAGCAACAAAACTTCAAATGGAAAACATTCAAGTATAATTCTATACCTTCATCTATTTAGCCTTTAATCATAAAATACTAAACAACCACAAAAAACCCAGTCCACCCATTCAGCATCTCCAAAAGAGGAAGTGTACTATCCACCGCATCACCTTGAATGATGCACCTGACGAGATTTTTCTTCCTGAAGAATGAATAACATCGAATTAAATAACTTTATAGAATCAGAGGTTAATTTATTATATATATTTAAATTGTGTAAGTTTAAAGTCATACAATTTGTCTTCCATATCCAGAATAAGTGCCTTTGAGTATACTCCCCAACAGGAAAACACTTATAATTAGATGATCGATAGTATGTTCTCAGAATTCCGCATACATCTGTTTCATGATGAAAAGAATGAATCTACCGTTGTTTTACGTAGAAAAGGATGTCAACGTTCTAAATGATTAGTAGACAATTTTTAACCTAAAGATATTGCTTATAAAACATACAAAAAACCATGTGGTTATTAGAAACACCCCACCAGTTAACATCATCAATGAAATTAAGGATGAAACACCGCTTAGGAATTGTGTCGCTAAATGAAGGGGCTATTGTTGTTAACTTGGTAATCATGATATGCATAAACGGGTGAACTCCTTTCCCACCATCATGGACTAAAAGATTTGCGATGTCATAACAGCCACCTTCAGAAAGTTTCCAGTAATGCTTGTCCATGAGATCATTGACATAATCCTAACCAACATCCGTATCTCTTTCTGTAAAATAAAAGCAAAGATTCACAAAAGTTTAATGAAAAAATTGAAAGGAAAGAAATACACTGGAAGGAGTGGAAGCATAATAACCGTGCTATCAAAGACTATGAGATCAACAGATTCCAGTTCCAGTGATGGCCTTTTGCGTCTGCCGGAAGTACGTTCCAAGTATCGATGGACGATCCGATCAACAGTTACCTTCAATGTTAACGCATTTGCACCTTCAGACAAAAGCTCTAGATTTGTGTTCACATCAGTTGCCATTTGCAGATGGAAGAAGAAAGAGAACGATATGATTGTTAATGTAAAATGAGAGACTACAAAAACTGAAGTAAATATCAGGAAAAGGACATGTAAATCGACGGGTATGAAATAATGCGCTGTTTGGTGTCCATTAATGACCTTCAATTGACGGTTGCAACTCTTAAAAATTGCCATAAGAAAAGGCTATATATATAATATTGTGGAATGAAAATATGAAACGACTGTATATATGAAAAGAAAGAAAATACATAGAGTAAACATAAACTGAATAGATAACGTATAATATCAACACCAATAACGAAGGTATTGAAATTTCTGATTTCTGTATGGAAAAAAACATAGTTACAATGCTGAACGTAATATTATAACTTAACATTTATATGGTCACTTTATTATGAAAATGGTTTTACGTTTTGAAACATTACAAATAAAAATATGACTGTAATAAAATCTGTCGCCCACCTTATATGACTCTATAATTTTATGTAATAACGTTATTGATCATCACATTAAAATAATGCATAATACAAAAGTATGTGGAAAAGAAAAAAAATATGCGTTACCTGTGATTTTTAAAATCTTTGTTTATGGAAAAGTGCATGAATATAATGATAATGGATGTACTGTGTGTTGTTCTAAAAATGACATCTCTTATAAAATAAAAAAAGATAACTGGATTGGGTATCTTAAAATGTCACTAACGCATAACTCAACAATTGTTAATAATGAGACCAGAGAGTCTGCGTATATACATGATTTTTCATTCACTGCATGTAAATAATGGTTAATTTCATTGGATTAGTCTCAGATCATATATAGATATAAACACATGTACAATAAAGTACCACGTCAATATAGGTAGTATGTGATAGATCTAAACACAGTTAATGGGATCCATGAATTCAAATATTTTCCAATATCATTCCTTCCTTAATTGTACAATTTCACCAGTCGTATACTTATATTATATGTCGACGGGTATGAAATACAATATCAATCGGTATAAAAAATCATGGGGAAAAAACTTATATTCAAATCTTTATCATTATGATTAATCATACTCAAATTAAAAACTTTATCATATTTAAAGAAGTGCATTATCCATTTGGGTTTGATCTTTGTGTATGATAAATTAATAATATGACAATTTAATCGAATAATACATTTTTATGTAAGATACATGTAACATTTGTTTTTCACATACAAAATATGTCTACATATGTCCAACGACGTACTTTTTTATTTGCATCTGATAGGGTGACTTCGGCAAGTGCACCAGTCGTTACAAGTAATAAAGTAGTGAGAAAGTATCGTCCCACGAGGAATAGTACTCCAATCACTAGTTCGCTATTTACGCTTTAGTTGGATGGATCAAGTAAAAAGAGATGAGTTGTAATCAAACAAGAATTTCAAGAATTGAAGAAAGATTAAGAGTTCAAGATCAAGATTGCAAGAGAATGTTTAGAAAAGATAATCAGTTAAGAAAAACGTAGCTAGGACTTAGAATCCCCATATGCTCCTTCAAGAATTTGAATTGAATCCTTAATTAATAATTAATCCCATGATTGACGATCGATTCTCTAAGGTTAGACTAAGTCCCAATGTGTTGATGCTACCTTAGTCTATTTTATCTTTAAAAACAACCTAATGTCTTAGTATTGTCTAGAAAGATCAAATCTTGAACCAGAATCTCACAATCGCATAAATTCGTAAGTCTATGTCTAGGTCATGCAATTTTATGATGAATTAACAAGTTCTAGTTAGATGCACCAACATCTCTATTGTTATACATCAACCTATGGACAATCTAAAAGGTGATCAATCTTTCAAGAAAGCTTTAAGTGCAAAAAATTCATTCAATCAAAGAAACCAAGATTCAACCAAGAATTCAATCAAATACTCAAAGTTGCATAGGGTTCATCTTAGCCCTAAGTACAAAAAGGAAATTAACCAAGCATGGCTAGATTAACAAAACAAAGAAGAAAAGATGAAGATAGAATGGTTCTTCAGAGGTTGGGGAAGGTTGATCTCCACAATTGCTTTGATCTCCTTTCTCCAATGTCGTCGAGTTCTTTCTTGTGCCAAAAGTTCTCTTCTTTCTTTCTAAGGTTGCCTCTTTTTATTTTTTTGGTCCAATTGGGTTTCCAAATCTCCAAAATCCTTGATTTTCCTTCCTTTTTCAGGCCCTGAAAACTTTCTAAAAATTAAAAATCAGGATTCTCACAATTCTGGCACCCTGGGTGCCAAAATCTTCCAAGAAGGCAGAGAGTTGGCGCCCTGGACGCCAACTTACTGTTTCCTGCAGATAGTTCCAACTTTGTTTTTCTTTGTCATGTAAATAATGTGTACATTTACAAATTTTTATGAAAATGTAGTGGAAAACAGGAAAAAAATATTAGGTGATAGTTAAACGTTAAATAATGACGGTGAACATGAATCGTTGTAAACTGGACTAATTAAATAGAGGCTACAAACTAATTAAGTGAATTAAACACTTGAACTGATAATTCCTATGAATGTCATGAACGGAGATAATAAAACATTACAAAAACCATGAAAACAAAGTTCAAATAGCCAAATATCAAATACTACAGAGAAATAATTGATGTGAAGTTGAAACCGATTGTAATAAAAAGCCTTAACGGGAAACATTGCAAGGATGTTGTTTAGATCTTGGGTAGTCGTTATCATCAGTGATGTTAGCAGCAGATAAACGATTCAACAGGGTGGTCATAGTTAAAAAAAGCTTTGGAGATGTCACAGTGGCTAACGAACACAACGTCTCCGTCTATGATGAAAAGATTAGCATATCAGTACATGTAAAAGCTTGTAATTTGTTTGAAGGAAATAGAAATTGATCAACTAATTAAATGAATAAAGCAAACCACTGGTCCTTATCATGTTCACAAATAGCAATGCAACAACAACATCCTCTTTGCCCAAGAACTTATCATAGCTGTTTGAAGCCCAGAACGCAGACGTCCCCCTAAAGCAACAATGGAAGGGATGCCTAGTACAAAAATGTAAAAGATTAATATTTAAAATGACAAAAAAAGAGAGCTAAAAAAAATATACAAACCATTCATTTATAATCTCAAAGTTGAACTGATATACAATCTCCTCTTCATTAAGGACCTCAGAAATATCATAAACAACCGTGACAAGTCCAACGGCATCTGAAAAAAATATCTTTGTATATGAGATACATAATAATGAAATTAGTATGTAATAACGAAAATTAGCCTTAAATGTATATACTTATAAGAGTGTGCTCGGTTAATGAGGTTGTGGCTAGAGGAAGCAGCGGTTGGAAAACTGTATTGGGGGTCCTTATAATGTCACTAACCAATTTGATCTGAGTGAAAATTTCAATAGAAATTCTTAGGTCCGAGTTGATAATATTAGGACTATGCTCAACACAGAAATTCTTCAGCAAGAAGCAAAATCCAGGTACAAGAACACCAGAGAGTTTGCGCATCTGATCACGGCGCCGTAACACGGCCAAACACAAGTATCCTTGACATGAAAATGAAAAGGAACATTAACGTAAATAGTGCCAATGTGATGGGATGAAGTCAAAATAAATGATGAAGACAAAGCACCTTTGAATTAGCAAGAACAACGTTATACGTGATGGGATGATGCCTTTTGGTATATGGTATACTCCAAAAATGCGAAACCACTTTTACAGTAATTGACCAGTTGATCGATTTACCGTCAAGCTGAAGAAAATAGAGAACATTGGAGGTTGTCATTTCAGTCGAGAACGGATATTATGAAATAAGAAGTAGAGTTTTACTTCATGAATATTTTGGAATGAGATGATTAGTTGGACGGAATGCCTGATATGTATAGATGAACAACATATATTGTTAAATAGCCATTGAAGCATGCAGAGGACACAAAAAAAATGAGGCATTGCTGGAAATCGAGTCCAATAAATCTGGCTGCCACTTTCACCCAATAGTTTCATGAACATTAATTCTTGATGGAGTTTGTAATACCCGGATAATTATTATCTAGAATATTATGTTACAATAATAAAAATGCCCATTTATGAAGATTTTGGTCTCAACATATTGTATGATTAGTCCGGTTTCAAAGGAAAACACTAAGAAAAATTAGAGAAAATTGGTTGTCAAAAATGTGGAAGAATGCATTTTAGGGCCATAAAACATCCTAAAAAGAATTATGAGAAATTTTAAAGGACATGAGAGTAATTATTAAAAATTAGAAAGAGTATTGTCCTTCATTTAGATAATTTAATAAATTATTTCCTTTGGAAAAAGAAAAGAAGAAAAATTTAAAAGTATTCTAGAACTAAAATTGACTCCATGATTTTTAATATTATGCATAAAGCATAAATTATTAATGTCAATTAAATAGTTGTGAGAAAATAATTAACCTTAATTAAGAAAATTGTCAACAATTAATAAGGGGTTAATTAGGATTATTCAAGTAATTCTAGAAGCCTAAATCCATATAATTACTTATGGACCAATAGGGAAATTTTGTGAAAAATAAATGTAAGATAAATGGAGTATTTTGGTTAATGAGAAAATAATAATATATGTATATATGTGTGGTGGCCGAAATTTTTGAGCAAGGGAAGGGATAAGGATGATGCAAAAATAATAATATCATAAGTTAAGATATTTGGTAGTTAATTAATATTATATTTGTAAAAAGTGAACAGGATAAATGACCACGGATAGAAAATAATTCATAAACTAGAATCCAGGGATGAGTTGAGAAAAACCAGAGTATATTATTGATCAATGGATTTTTATCCAGAAGTTGGCGCTGACCAGCGTTATTTCTGTAACCGGTGGCGGTTACCGAGGATATTCGGCAGGCAACGGAATGTCCTTAATGAGAGTATAAGGTTAGGAAAATCTAGTTATTCTCGAAGAGGAAGAAAGGACCTTCAGAGTGTTGCTTTCGGAATTTTAAGATTTTACAAAATTTCGCAATCGGGACACCAAACCAAGGATTTGATCAGATAAAGCCAGGATGAGGTCACTAGCATGATGTCATCATTTTTGTCTTCTTGTGGGGGGGGGGGGGAGGGAAGGTCGGCCAAGATGTGTATGGCCAAGATCAAGCCACTTCAAAAAAATGCAATCCAACAGTCTGAATTTAACCAGACAAAGTTCACCGAAATTACGTAAATGTCATTCGGATTTTCTATAAATAGCCAATCATTTCATTTGAAATCCTCACACCAAAACCCTCTTGGGGAATCCAAAATTTGAGAGAGAAGGAAGAAGGAGGAGTCCGAAGAAACCTATAGCAAAGCTCTGAGTAAGTTCTTCAGTCCTTAGTCTTTAGTTTAAGTAGTTCTTTCGGTAGTTATAGTAGAATTGCTAGAGTAGTCTCTAATTTCTCAAGTTAGCTTAGATATCATGTTTTAGGAATAAATATGATATTTATCTCAGAAATATGTTAGAGGACGAATTATGGCAAAATTTTGGAAAGCTTAGAGTCAAAGTAGCGAAGCTTTGGCAAAATTCCACCGTTTAACCAAATTAGGGGCAAAATGGTAATTTGTACCTAAAAGGCCTGTTATGATCTTGGATATTCATATCAGTGGTATTACCCTTATAGGATACCCGAAATCACAAACAGCTGTGTCCGCTGTCACCGCTGTCATACCGCTGTCAAACGTACCATAATTCGATGAAAGTGCCAGATATCATCAACGGAGGTACGGACGTGTATTGTAACCTTAACACTTATGCTGCTCATATACGTATATGTGATAGACATGTTTATATACTTAGGCTCTGTCTAGGGTTGTCAGTTATACATACAGCTTTATATGGGTTATAGTCTTGATAACGCCGTTGGGTTTTCCTAGCGCTGAGGACACGATGGGCCATCATGGCACTGGTTATGTGCAGACAGGTTGTGGGACTTTACATACTGCTTTGTGCTTATGTTCTGTCAATTTGTGATCATGCATCTGTTGTGTGCTTATGTAGTGATTTATTGCTGTTATGTGTTATGATTAGCTATTGTCCATATACTATTTTATTTGAGCATAAGGTTAATCGTTACCTGAGATCCAAATGAAAATTGGATCTTAGCTGTAGCTTCAGGTTCGGGCGAACCAAGGAGTGGAGATAGGGGCAGCCCGACGATGTAGGATGCAAGACGAAGTTTTTATGTTTATAGTTTATGTATTTGTCTTCTTTTGGGTATTAGATGACTGTATTAGAACAATTACACTGTGGTTATATATCTTTAAGGTTCAGTTACTCACTTGCTAGAATGCTCGACTCTGATCACTGGTTTTTTTTTAAAAAAAAATTCCGCTGTTTTCAAAAGGGATGTTACAGAGTTTTAGTTTGCACTTGCATGGGGAAAGAGCACATTTCATTGGGAAATCTTAATCTTTTAATTAAAAAAATAATTGAAACATGTGATAGCTAATGCATGGCAGCATCGGTTTGAATTAGTGAATGAGAATAGAATCTGTTTAATAACAAAGTGTGAACACACGGATGATTAGCCAAGGCGGGGAGCATCAAGAGAGTAGTACATGTAAGATCCATTCAGGTGGGAGTTTTTTGCCAAGTTGTTGTATAGGTGGACTAATAACTATCGGGCTTTGACTTTTAGATGGATATATTTGATTACTTAATGTGCAATTGAAATTAGAATAATGCAACATGAATCTTCTTCAATTTGAATGCTAAATAGTCACTCAAAGGTACAAATCAACCACATTAACTAAACAATAACACGCTAATTAACATAGTCTTATTGCAACCAAAAGAAATTCAAACATTATAATCTTCATACTACAAAATTCAATCTCAATTACAAATATCAAACCAACAAAGATTTATTAACATCAATCTTAGTTCCAAAATCATATAAAATCATTCATAAAACTAGGAAATCCAAATATATAATTCAAGACTAATGGAATGATAGAAAACTCCCTTACGCAGTCTAATAAACTCAAGTATACATCTCCATCAACAAAAACCAATGGAATCAGCGTCTCATTGCTTTATAAAAATCACAACTTAGAATCTTGCTAGAAAGCATAAAAACTCAAAATCTCGTTGGAAGTAATCCCAAAAGAAGGGCTAAAAGTGGTGGTCAGATGGAGGTGGTGGTCAATTGTTCTGGTTACACCGTATCTCTGTCTTTTGTGACTCTAAAAGTGGTAGTTGAAGGTGAAGAAGAAACAGTGATGATGTGGTGACACGAGCTTCCCAAACTCTCTCAATGTTGATCTCCAAGCTATTGCGGCACGCTCACTATGATCTCAACTTTACGCCTCGTTTTCTTGGTTGTCGAAATTGGTAGCCTTGGTGACCGGTGATACCACAGGTGAGAAGACGATGTGTGAAGGGGGATGAAGATCTTATGTGATTCTTAGCTCTACACTTCAAAAATCCAAGTGGTTGGTCACAAGGCTGTGCTATCAAGACAACTGTTTGAATTAGCTTTTAGAGAATAACTTTTATGATTTATGATGTAAATATGTGAAAGAAATTTTGTTTCAGGTTGTGAAAAAGAGCTTCTAAAACCACGATTTGGGTGTTACCCAAACACTTACTTTGCCTTTGAGGAAGAAAAGGATATGAAACATAACCTAGTTCCTTGATCAAAATGTGTGTTGATCAAGGACCAAAATGAAATTTTTTAAGTGTTTCTGGAGGGACTAAACTGCACCCTTTAACATGTCGTGGGTCCTATCTGTAATTTTCTTTGGCCCATTTCCTTTATTGATTTACAATTTCCAATAATTCTGGGGCACTTTCTATAACTTTCCCAAGTCCTCAAAAATATTAATTTTGACCACAATTGACATTTTCCAAAATCTTTACTTTCCTTTCTTAAAGACCTATAATACAAGATTAAGTGTGTTAGGCCTTGATAACTAAGAGGTCACTGGCATGAAATACAGGTGGACTCACATTTTTTAAACCTTAAACTTATAAATGAATATTAAAAAAATACTCATATTACCATTAACAAAGTCATAACTAATACAATAATCCTAAGCATGCATAAGCCATTTTAAATTCATATATAATAGCATAACTCATATATATGCATATATTGCAAATTACAAGGAAAAATAGGAATCCTACCTATAGACTACATGAAGCATCTTTACTACAAATATTAATACATACATTAAAACTTAACTTTACATTCACTGGCAGTTGTTCCAAAATATATCTACAAGCTTGATCAGTAATGATAGTCTTCACTATTCAACTAAAGGAGCAAGGTCAACAATGCCATGTGAGGCCAAAAATTTTCCACTAAATAACGGCTCATTTATAAAATTTAATGAAATACTAATAAAAGTAAGTTAATCAGATTTAACTTTCAATCATAACAGTATAATAATAAACTTCATAGTATATGCTAGAATATTATGGATTATTTAGATATTTAGATTGATCATTATCTTATTATTATATTTGATATTTATTATATCTTAGGATATTATATCTTAATTATTTTGATTGATTAGATTAGATTTCAGGGTTAGCTCTAAGTTTGCTATATAAAGACTCATATGTACCCTTTTTTTTAATTTCAGAGATTAAAGAGTGGGTTTTATCTCTTAAAATCAATATGGTATCAAAGCAAGGTTTGATTCTAGACCCACAATAAACTCCAACAAACTCCAGCAACTATTTTGTATTCCCCTAGACCTTTGACGTTGTATCTTAACAGACACAGAGAAACTCCAAGAGTGTGTAATACCCTAAAAATCCTACTTAGGATAAGTATCATAATTTAGTAAATGATACCTATTGAAAATAGGTGAATTTGTGGTCTCAAAACTAGTAGAATAATTACCTTATTTTCTAAGGTGATTTCTCATGAAATTAGAAGGAATAAAGAGATAGAAATTTCTAAGTGAAGTTAAGGGTTATAAAACACTCTGAATATTGTGAGCAATCCCAAGAGGCAACTAAACATTCCTTAAAATAGGAGAATATGTTGTCTCTAAATTTTTAACTGATTTATCATCATATTTAGGGAAATTTTCTTTGGATTCTAATAAATCCAAAATTCAATTTCCTAAATCTTATTAAGGATCATAAAATATCCTAAGATTATCATAACCTTAGTTATACCATTTTTAACAATTTAAAATCATCGGGGGATGATAAATTCACTTGGAGAAAATTAGTAACAATTATTGGGCAATTGAAATTGCAATAATTGAGGTACTTTAATAATTTATGAAATTAGTTAATAATTAATTTTTAAAGGTCATACTTAAAGACCAAATGATATTGATTAGCATCAAAGAGTTGTTAATCATCAAAATTAAATTCGAAACCTTGTTAAATTTTGGGTAATTAAGCCTAGTGGTTTAGGATATTGTTTGTGTATTCAAAGGCACATTTAATGGTTATTGGGGGGGGGGATTTCGGTCAACATTTTGAAGAAAGGAGAAAGAATTTATAATGTTATAAAATAGAGTAGCACATGGGATAATTAGCTAAGCGTATGGGAGAAGCAAGTTGGGAAACTTGAGAAGCAAGACAACTTGGGGAGCAAGTTATTGCTTTATTAAATGAAATTAGATGAGCATCTATAGAAATTAAATCATATCTTGAAATATTGGAACTAAGTATTAAATGTAAATACATATTTGGAATCAGTGAATTAAGAGCTTCAACTTGGCTATTCCCAAAGTTATTTTCGGTTACTTTTAAGATTCATACCTAAGTGTTTGGGAAATTAAAAATCACCATAAATCTAGTCATAAAATTAGGATTACAAAAGTGAAATTGGATTTTGAATTAAAACACCAACTTAGGCCTAACTAAATTAGCATTTGGGAGTAAATAGGAGATGAAACAACAACTTAAGAGCTAAGGGGGAAGGTGGACGTTTTTGGTGAGTTGTAGGGGCAAGATTTTTCCCTCTTCTCCAAGTAAAGACCAATGGACAAGATCAATTCAAGTTGCTTGGAGGCTACTCATGTTTTTGGCTATAAATAGAGGCTTAAGGCAACACAAACTCCTCACCAATTTCTCAAGCTACAACTGAAATCTTAGAGTGTGTGGGAGAGAGTGAAAGAGCTTCAAGAAGTAGGAAGCAAGGTTCTTCAAGAGGTAAGAGAGTTTATAGTTCATAAGTTCAAGTTCTTAGTTATAAAGTAGAAATGCTAGAAATGTTGTTTTGATCTTCAATCTTCCAAATATAGTTTTATTTTCATTTTTTTATGGGTTCCACTGTCTTTATTTTGAAAATTTGATGAAGAGGAAGTTATAGCAAAATCTTTGGAAGATTAGGATCAAAATAGCGAAGCTCTGGCGAAATTTCAGCAAATAGGAACTTCTGGAGTCAGTAGTAAAAATGCTAGTATTTTATGATGAAGATGATGTTCTAAAATTCTGGGAAAATTCATGATAAAAGTAGACATTTAGGGCTTTCCAAATATATAAAGAGTTTGTCAATTGAAGTTCTGTGCAAAAAGATAAAAATCCCAGAAGTTAAGCTACATTTTCTGAGCGAAATTCTGGGCAGCGGTTTGAATTCTGGAAACTGGGAATTATCCATGAGTTCTGGGTAAGTTCCAGTATTTTTCCTAAAAAATAGACTTCTCAAGGATTCTGGGAAATTTTACAGATCCTCGGTTCGATTTTTCTAGAATTAGTTATGATTTTTCGAAGTTAGGCGAAATTCTGCCAAGAAATGCTGGGTCAGCGTTTTTTCCGAAAATTAGGGAATAAATTGGAAAATAAATCCACCAGGGGTAAAATGGTCTTATATAGCCAAAGTATCTCTTTGAAATAATATTTGTGAGTTAATAGAGGCGATATTATCCTTATAGGATATCCCTGAATACGTTTTGACCAACTGTCGCACCGTTTTCTGCCATAAATATCGTCAAACGTCAACGAAGGTACGTTCACGTACTAGTAACACTAACTCTGATAGTTATTATATGTGTATATGTGCTATGTGTATGGTGTGTTTATATATGATAGCTGTTAGCTCTGTGATATGTTCATGTACTATTGTTATAATTATTTTTGCCGGGTGTTGGGATACGTTTGCTATGTGTGAAATGCTTGGTGTGAAACACTTGCTAGGTGTGAAACGTATGCTAAGTGTGACATATCGGCCAAGGGGCTTATATGCCAGGGGTACATTTGTCTGAATGCTTATGAACTGCTGATGTTGTGAATATTCGTAACCCATATATGACATATATAAACATGAGGTTAACCGTTACCTGGGGTCCGTATGCATGGGACCACAGCTCTTAACATAGCGTCAGGGTCAGGAGAACCAAGGACGGAGGACAAGGGGAAGTGCAAGCAGGTCGCATAGAAGTCCCGGCTGAAGATTTCCTTTTGACAGAAGCCTTTCTATTGTTGTTTTACTTCGCTGTTGAAATACTCGATTTCTATACCGCTATTGTATCCAGCTAGACTTGCGGCATTTCGAAATCTAAGTATCAGTTACTCTTCCGCTCACATGTTCTATTCTGATGATTTGAAATGATTTTAAATGAAAAAAGAAATTATTCCGCTTTTGAAAATTGAGATGTTACAGAGTGCACACGAGCATTGAGTAGAAGTGAGAGGGGCGAGAAACACACACACACACACAGAGTGGTAGAAAGTCTAGAAAGACGCGACCTTTGATCTTGGCAGAGGAAGGTGTGAGGAACTACACTGCCACCATAGATGAAATTGGCGTGTGTTGATTATTAGAACCCTACAACATGACGATGATCTCACTGGCACATGACCAGCACACGCCACCACTTTCCTGGCACATGACACCCACATGTCGTCGTGAATAGTGCCCTCTAGTGACCTTTTCTAACCCGAACCACGGATCCTTCAACTTTCCCTCCTTTATTTGGCTCAATACCTCAAAATTTTGGTCCAACTAGAGTTTATCCCATGGCTTTTATGTCTGTTACAAATTATCAAACTCAATACTCTTCATGTTCAAAATCACCAAACCAAACAGTACCACCCAGAACCATAGGATGAGGTATATTCATGGCAAGAGAAAGAAGAAACATATTAATGGAGCAGCCCCTCAACTAACCCCTAATGACCCAAATTTTGATACATGGTTTACTGAAACTAAATAAGTTATGACTTGGTTGTGTAACTCAATGATCGTGGAGGTTAGTGAGCACTATTTTGCTTGCCCACACAACCAAGGAAATTTGGGATGCAGTTTGAAGAACCTACTCTTTACTTAATAGCACAGCTGCCTTAATTCACTTGAAGTGACAACTCCATGATTTAAGATAAGGTAATATGTTAGTGGCTGGATATTATAATTTTTTGCTAAAAGTGTGGCAGCAACAGGATTTGTTTGAGGTCCATCCATGGAAAAATGTCAATGATGCTCAATCGTACAAGAGGATCATGGAAGAAGGAAGGATACATGATTTCCTCTTGGGCTTGTATGACTCTTTCGAAGAGATAAGAGGTAGAATCATGGGGTTAAAGCTACTACCACAACTGTAACACCTACCTGGGGTGCTGGCATTCTAGCCTATAAGCTTACGTAATAGTGTGGGAAAATCAAAAATAGTTTGATATACTGATACAACGAAACTTAAACTTGATTACATAAGGGGAACATTCCTAGGGCTTATACCCCTTTATAATCGTTTACATTCATTTACGGACAGTGGACATCTAAACAAATTAAACATTATCGTCCCTCGGTTCTTCAACTATCCTCTTGTTGAGCCATCTTCAAACAACGCTCCATCCTTAAGCATTGTGTAGCACTTCTTTCATGTGCTCGCCTGTCTATTGTTGGTAGTAGAGGGGTGAGATTCTAAGGAATCTCAGTAACAGACAATACCAATACAATGCATGCAAGATAAATGCTAATGTATGATATACTTGCCTTGCACAAGCTCATGTTAACATAATGACAATTCTGTATGCTCAATGCTTCATCATCATACTCATGGCCATAGCATAATCATAAATAGAGCTTCAATCATTCAAGTATGTTACACATAACAAGCAAGCATAGCAATCATACATACACAATAAGCAATAATATCAACTACATGCAAGTAAGGTAAGCCCACTACCTTTTAAGAGCTACTATCCTTACTCAGGTTCCTCTTTAGCCAACCTTCAGAGTTGCTTGAAGTTTCTTCATTCTCCTTATGGCCCTAAGGACATAACCACACCTTTAGAACCATAGAAAATGAATGTTTATTCTCTTTTTTAACCCTTATTTCATTAGGGTTTAATTAAGTAACTTAAACTTGTTACTTTTAACCTTTATCTGTCACTATCCTTAACAGTCCAGCAACTTCAATTATTTTTAATTAATTTTAAAAAAATCATTTTAATGTGCCATCAACTCTCACGTATTCCTAGAAAAGTCCCATTTCATAGAAAAATAATTACAAAGGTCAGAACTTGTCAAATTATTCCCAGGTTTTTCGTTGCCACTGACTGTCTGTTAAACTTCCAAAATTCATGGCTTATCTTTAAAAATTCATATCTCACTGCACACGGCTTTAAAAATTACAAACCATATATCAAACTAAATTTATGAGAGTCCTCTTTCATTCTGGAAAGTTTCAGAATTTTATGGGTTCATTTACCCATTAAAATTCCACATCCAAACTCACTGCCCAATTTTTGCTTCCAAAATGTAGGGTCATTTTGTACAATTTATTTCTCTCTGACCAGAACTTAGAAAAATACAAAATACCCACCGTTTTAAAGCTATGCATGTCCTATATCTCCTAGAATATTTTCATAATTTTATAAGTCCATTTGATTAATGAAAAGAAGCATGAAAGCGGACTGACTCCAGACTTCCAAAATTGGCAGTTTCAATGTTTTTATGGAGCTTATGATTTTATTCTCCAAAACACACTTAAAAATTCATCCACCAACATATTCCCACTCCAATTTTAGTGGTCAACACGTTAGTAAACTCAGAATTTTGAAATTCCATTTATTTCCCTAAGTTTATTTCAGACCATATCTTTGAGTTTAAATCCAGGAAACTCAAAATGACAAGAGGAAAGTTAAGATCCTTACCACTAGCTCTTGTGGTTACTTCCTCTTCTCTTTTCCTTGATCAATCTTCACCCTATACTTAGGAAATCCACATGCATGTGAGTTCTTAACCTCCCACAATGACATGCATGAAAGAATCATCCAAGATACCAAGCTAGAGTTCAAGTTCCTTACCTTGAACTTTTTGATCTTATTTTTCCTAATCCAACTGTGGCTTCTTGTGGGTTATGATGATGATGGTGTTGATGATGATGATCCGTGAGGGTTGATGAGCAAGGATGATTGTTGTAGGTAATTAGGGGAAGAGGGAGGTCGTGGAGAGAGGGGATTGAGGGAAGTGTAATCAATTATGTGTGTGTGTGTATTTGCCGTGAGGATTGGAGAAGAAGTAATGGAATTGATTGAATGTGTGTGTGTGTTGTTTTTTGACCGTGTAGAAATGAGGGAATAGGGAAGGAATTAATAATCAGATTCATGTGTTATTATGTGTGTGTGATATGTCAAAAGGGAAAGGAAAAAATGACAAGTATCAAAAGATATGCATGCATGGTGACATGTGTTTGCTTAAGTGTCACTGTGTGTGTGTGTGTGTGTTGTCTCGGTTTGCGTCTTTGCCTCGATTTATGTGGCGTAATCTGAATTCTTGCTTGGGTTTACTCGGGACTATGACATGAATACCGAGACCTGATAAATGATGCCACGTACCGGTAGTTTCCCAAAAACGCATGGCGTACCCGATTGCCATGAAAATACCATATACCTACTTATACCGGCATATTTTCACTCAACTAATTGTCCTATACCTCAGGACATAGTTGGGTGGCATCCTTTGCAATTGAATTAACACCGTAAAGTGCTCTGTGCCCCTTTTTCACTGACACTTAAATTTCATGGCTTATACTACTAGGTCTACTAACCCGTATGACCGAATTATTTAGTCCCCGAGAGGCTTCCTATCTCCCGACATTCTTGGGACTCTTCCTGAATTGGGCTTAGTCGTTTGCCGAATTTAGGCTTATTTTTAATTCTCAAACCCAAAATTCGGGATGTTACAACAACTCTTTGATATTGTTAACTTAATACAATTCAAGGAAAGTAGAAAACTCCTAACCCAAAGTGGCCTAAGCCAAGTTGAAAGCTGAAGCAACGGATGAGAATGATGATCGCCTGAGCAAGAAGAATTACAAATGCTTCGCAAGATATTTGAGAAGTAGAATAAGTCAAACTTTATCCCTAGTGTGAATCTAGTACAATCAAGTAATTCTATTATAGCTCTCAACGCTGTGATGACCAGTGACAATACTTGGATTGTTGTTTCAAGAGCTACAGATCATATTACTAGTAACAAAACTATATTCCATAACCTTAAATTCTATCATGAACACCTCAAAATCAATGTAGCTAATGGTGTATTCATAAGGGTTGGGAATTAACACAGTTACTTTATCTGATCAATTGTCAATACATAATGTTCTATTTGTACCTGAACTCACTTGTAATATGCTATCTGTGAGCAAGTTAACTAGAGGTCGACTATGTTGAGTGATTTTTATTGATGATTTATGAGTTTTTCAAGATTTAAAAATGAGGAAGATGATTGGGACTTCTAGAGAATGGAATGGATTGTTCTACTTTGAAGGATTGAATTCAAAGAATAAAGAGCATGGAAGGCAAGATAAGTGTTGGTTAGCTCGGATTCTCAAAATAATGATGTATTCATGTAGCACTATCAATTAGGCCACCCTAGTTTTGATTATATGAGACATGTATTTCCTAGTCTACTTAAACAAAATTATATTTCTTTTCATTGTAAAACTTGCCTATTTGCTAAACAAACACGATCTTTACATCCTAAACAACCATATAATCCTTCATCATCATTCACACTAATTTTTAGCAATATTTGGGGTCCTACCCGAATAACTACCCTCACCCATACCAGGTGGTTTGTTACTTCCATTGATGATCACACTAGAATCACATGGGTTTATTTAATGAAAGACAAATATGAAGTAGTCAAAGTATTTCAAAACTTCTACACCTTTGTGCAAACCCAATTCAACACTTCCATTAAGGTATTACAAAGTGATAATGCACTCTAGTTCAAAAACTCCTTGAATTCTTTCCAAATTGCCCTCTAATCAATTCCTTACCTCCTAAGTTGTTTGGCTGTGTAGTATTTGTTCACACCAAATATGGAAACAAATTTGGTACTCGAGCTAACAAATGTATATTCCTCAGCTACTCGTCTACTCAAAAAGGGTACAAATGCTATTGTCCTTCTTCTAAGAAACTCATTGTCTCCAAGGATACTATGTTCTATGTACTCTGAAGAAGATGCATATTATCCCAAATTACCCATTCAAGGGAAATATTATGATACTGAATGGCTAAACACATTACCCTAATTGCAGCCTAACCTTATAACCACTCTTGACTTGCTTGCTCGCACAAATCAACCTAGTATTACTCAACCTGAACCTAATGAACTGGAAACAAATGTTGAGATTAATTCAAGGATGGATACTAAATCACCATAAAAGGTAGAGCCCAACTCGCAAGTTCAAATTGAACTAAACACTGGTAGAACTATTTCTCTTATTCAAAGGAACGACCTTGAATTCAATCCAGGATTAAATCCTAAAGAAGTAGGTTGGCCTATTACGTTAAAAAAGGGGCTAAGATTATGCACTCAACATCTAATTCTACAATTTGTCTTATGGTAATCTATCTACAAAAATGCAAGCTTTTGTTGTAAATAGTGCACAAATAACAATTCCGAACACATTTCAACAAACTATGACTGATCCAAATTGGAAGTAAGTTGTAGAAAAAGAATTGAGGGCACTCAACGAAAATAAAACATGGGAGATCCAAGTCTTCCTAAAAGAAAGAAACAAGTAGGATATTGATTGGACTGACCCTTAGTCGCCTCGGGGTCGAATCACTATTTACCACGAATTAAGTGCAATACAGTGCAATTAACTCGGGATCGTTCTCTTAATCAAGGAGCCAAATATATTTTGTATTTCCTAAGATAAACTAAGTGATATAAACATGGTTAGAAATTTGGGGTTCCTAAATAAGTTTTTCTCTAATTAAAATGCACAAGAAAAAATAAAGAAACTATTCCTATATTTTTTTTAGTCTTTTTGGAAATAACAAAAAATACTTTAGATAGAAAATTTAATGGTGAATGCTCTTGGTAATGAAGAAATGACTATCCTTGCTCTTAAAAAAATTATGGGAGTTAAAATTCATTAAGTTTTAAGGAAAACCTCAAGATACCACTTGAGTCCAATATTCTCAATTAATAGTAGCTCCTATAACCATAGCTAACTACTACCCCTTGAGAAATTGTTTGAGCCCACTTAATGCGTAATTGAAATTGGAATCATGCAACATGAGACTTCTAAATTTGAGTACTAAACAGTCCCTCAAAAGGGTACAAATCAACTACATTAATTAGACAATACCACGCTAATCAACATAGCTTCATTGAAACCACAAAGAAATTCATTCACATATAAAAATCACACTACAAAATCTAATCTCCACTACAAATATCAAACTAACAGAGATAATTACCATTAATCTCAGTTCCAGAATCATATATCAAAATTTAGCAATTCAAATATATAATCCTAGACTAATAGTAAGATAGATAAAACTCCCCTAATGTAGTCCAATAAGCTCAAGAACAATTCTTCATCACCAAGATCCAGAAGATTAGCCACTCATAGCTACCAAACAGTCCAGAAAAATCAGTGAAATCAAATTAATCATCTTCGCCGGAAAATTGCAAGTTCGCCGGAATCTGGAAAAAGTCGCCGGAAAATTCAAGAACTCGCCGGAATCTGCATAAGCTTCGCCGGAATCTGATTTTCTTTCTTTCTTCAGTTCAGTCTGACGGTGGAGTAACGGCGTTGAGGATGTGGTGGAGTGAAGGAGGAAGAAGACGCTCTCTCCCTCTTCGCCGAAACTCTGGACCTTCTCTTTTTTTTTTCGATTCAGAATCCTCCAGCCGCCTCTCTCTGTTCCTCGCGTCTCACCAGTCTCCCAGCTCTCAGCCTCTCTCGTCCGTCGTCTCCCAACTCTCCCTCTCTCTGGTCCGTCGTCTCTTCGTTTTCTCCTTTTTTCTCTCTTTTCCAGCCGCCCTCTGTTTTTCACTCTCGGCCCCCCTCTTCCAGCCACTCTCTCTGGTCCAGCTCCTCTCTTTTCTTTATTCGTTCCAGCTCCTCCCTTTAGGTCATTACTCCCTGGTCAAAACGCAAGTTTTGACCAGGGACCTATTTGCAAAAGTAAAAAGGTTTTCTTGAGGGACCAAACTGCAAAGTCAGAAACTTTCATAATTTAAATTCAAACTTCCATTTTCAAATTTGATCTAATCTTTTTAGGCATCTATAATGAAAATAATTAATCTAACACCAAATATTCTCATGAAAATCAATGATTAAGAATAATTACAATTTCTTTGACAATTTTGCCCTTTTTAATCCTAATTTCATGTATTTACTCTTAATCTTAATTTATCACAAGAAATGCATTTTAAGCTCAACAACTACGAAAAAATACATTAAGAATCCCAATTTTACTATGAAAAATCACATAAAAATATGGTTCAATCAGATATAGGTGGCTCTTCACACCAAAATTCAATTCATATGGTAGTATCAACAAATACAAAGCGAGACTTGTTGCAAAAGGATATGCCCAAACATATAGGATCGACGATCATGAGACATTTGCTATGGTTCCCAAGTTCAATACCATCCAAGTACTGTTATCAATTACAGCAAACTTTAACTGGTCATTACATCAAGTAAACATGAAGAATGCATTCTTGAATGGAAACCTAGAGGAAGAAGTATACATGGAAATTTCGGATGGAATTTTAGCTCCTAAAAATTCCGTGTGTAAATTCAACAAATTGTTGTATGATTTTAAGCAATCTCCCAAGGCATGGTTCGGTAGATTTCACCAAAGCAGTGAAAAAGCTTAGATATGCTTAAGGATGAGCTGATGAAACATTGTTAATCAAACATGTTAACGGCAAAGTCACCATATTGATTGTCTATGTTGATGACATAATCATTACAGAAAATGATGAAGAATCCACTACTAAATTTAAACAGGACTTATCGATTGAATTTATGGTAAAAGACCTTGGACAAATGAGGTATTTCTTAAGCATGGAAGTGACAAAAACTAAGAAGGGTATCAATATATCTCAATGGAAGTATACAATAGACCAATTATATGAGACAAGAATGTTGGGTACCCAACTAGAGGGGACACCAATGGAAGAGGGATGTCACTTAAAGATCAAGCCACAAGGTGTTTTAGTTTATTCTGAATGATACAGAAAACCTGTGGGAAAATTGATATACTCAACCCATGCAGTTAGAAAAGTAAGTCAGTTCATGCATTAGCTACAAGAAGAACACATGAAAGCTGTATACATAATTTTGAGTTATCTGAAGCTTAATCCTCGAAGAGTAATATTCTTTAAGAAATATACTACCAAAACATTGAAATCTACATTGATGCAAACCATGCAAGGGATAGAAAGACTAGGAGGTCAACCTTAGGGTACTATACATACGTGTGGGGAAATCTAGTTACATGGAGAAGCAAGAAAAAGTCAGTGGTGTCAACAAATAGTGCAGAAGTATAACTAAGATTTGTTAACAAAGGAGCTTGTGAAGGACTCTGGGGTTATAAGATTATTGAAGGAGTTGGGAATTCAACATGAGGGACTAATACAACTCTGGTGTGACAACAAAGCCAACATTGAAATGGTCAAGAACCCAGTATACAAGCATGTTGAGATAGACAAACACTTCATTAAAGAAAAGATTGAAGTGGGCATTATGACTATGTCTCACATAAGATCTGCAGACTAGATTGTAGATATCTTGACTAAACCACTAGGCAGAATGAAGTTTGAAGAATTTCGAGGCAAGTTAGGAATGATCTTCATATACTCTCTAGCTTGAGGGAGAGTGTTAGAATATTATGCATTATTTAGATTGATCACTATTTTATTAAGTTTGACATTTATTATATTTTAGGATATTATATCTTAATTATTTTGATTAATTAGATTTGATTTGATTCTAGGGTTAACTCTAGGTTTGCCTATATAAAGGCTCATATGTACTCTCTTTTTAATTTCATAGATTAATAAAGTGGAGTTTATCCCTTAAATTCAATAGTATACAACCATAAATATAAGTGAAACTCTGTAAACTATCATTAATCAAATAAATCCAAATATGTAGTAAAACCTTTGATTTAACGTAATCAATTAAAACCATAATTCGCAAACCTCGTGTTTTCATAGGACCTCAATAGAATGAAATAACAACCATTGACACAGTCCACAGGGGAACATAACCAAGCGTAACATAGAGGCCAAAAAAACAAGTGTGGACACACAATCCTCAAAGGTAAAAAAACCAAGCGCGACTTGAAGCCACGAAACAAGCGCAATAGAAGGCTACAAAATAAGCACGGGTACAAGACCCTCAAATAACAAACATGAGAACAAATCCCACAAATACCAAGCGAGCTCGAGGTTAGCCATTGTTGGTTATGATTAGTTTTGACGATGTCTTATATAGATACCATTAGCAAGAGCAAAAATTTTATACAATATACATTGTCTAATTGCTATATTTAATGTAGATTTATTCATGTGAAGAAAGAACAAGAAAAGAGAAGAAAAGATGAATTGATTCATGAAAAATAATTAAGAAGAGAGAAGAAAGAAAGAAGAACATTTGTTCATGTGAAGAAAGAAAGAATCATAGAGAAAGATCAAGAAAAAGAGAAGAAAGAAAGAAGAACTTGTTGAATTGATTGAGAAAATCATTATACAAGCTCATAGATTGATTCTTGAAGTCTCCATGATCAAATGGAAGTTGTAATGGCTAGATTCGGGGTTAGAACAAGCAAATATCAGTTTCTGAATGAATAAACTCGAGCCTGTCTCTTATAGACTCGAGTTTGGGTGATTTCCAGCAACTCTGGCTCCTCTGGTACAAGCAAACTTGAGCCTATACATGTAAACTCGAGCCTGGATGTTTTATAGCAATTCTGGCTCTTCTGGCCCGAGCAAACTTGAGCCTATACTTACAGGCTCGAGCCTGACTGACTTCCAGCAACTTTGTCCAGCTCTGTTTCGCGTTTTAGCTAAGCGACCTATGGTAATTTGACAATATCTCCTAAACCAGGAATCGGAATGAAGTGAAATCAAATTTGGCTGAAACTAGACATCCAATGCGTCATCTTGACAAAGTTCCATGCCCAAAGAAGATCAGATGAGAGAGGTATGAATTTTTGAAGTTGACCCATCTGTTAACGTCACTCAACAGACCAAGGTTCAGTAATTTGAGGATATCTCACAATCTACATATCGAAATGAGCTAAAATCGGTGGCATATGAAAGTAGACCCATAGGGCTTTCCATCGATACTTATAAACTCGAGTTTGACTCAGAAAGAAAGCTAGTCAGGATATGATATTCGACAAACTCGAGCCTAAAACTAATAGGCTCGAGCCTAGCTCAGACATAGAGCTATCAAAGATTTCCAAGTCAATTAAACTCGAGCCTAGCTTACACAGAAAGTTTCTCAAAGCTTTTCAAAATGTTCAAACTCGAGCCTACATTTATAAACTCAAGTTTGTCACTTACAGAGAGCTTTCGAAGATGTTTCCAAGATAGGAAACTCGAGCATAAAGTTATAAACTCAAGCCTGTAGTAGATCAAGAGTTTTAAAAGGTCTTTTAACAGAAGTAAACTCAAGCCTAGAAAAACAGACTCAAGTTTGCATGAACAAACTCAAGCCTGCTGAAACTAAACTCAAGCCTGACAGATCTCTATTTTCCAAATCGTGACTTCAACTCTCATATTCAATCCTATGATTCATCTTACACATAATTTGAATTGCGAATTACAATATATCTGTCTAATGAGTTAATTCATGAGTTACAGATTCAATTAACATGTCTCAAGCTTCAAATCTGAATTTCTTGAAGAGACGTGCAGCAACACAATAAAATATTCAGGGAAATTAATTTTACAGCTAAGACATCCACCGAACTGCCAAAAGGACCTTATCATCAGACAAGAAGAATATTCAGATATCCATGACAGACAAACAGGCATGAATGAGCAATGGGAAGGAGCCTACTGTCTCTATTCTATTTCTCCAACGTCTTTCTCTCCAGCAGAGGTTCAAAAAGTCCAACGTCATATTCTGGAGATAGCATTCAGATAATCTTCTTCATCTATATAAGAAGCTCAGAATTGAAGATCAAAGTAAGCAAGCACAAAGACGTGAGCCTACACAGTGAAAATGCCAATATCCTAACATCTTCATCATCTACTCTTTATGTATCTCAATGATCTTATAATTTCCTTTAGAGAGTGAGATTATTTGTATTATGCTTCAGTGTTCATCATATTTACTTCTAAGAGAGAAGATTGATTGTTAATCAGTTCATTTGAGAGATACTCAAGATAGGGTGATCTTGAGTGGGAAACACATTATGTTGATTACAGCTTGTAAGGGGAGTGAATCCTAGGGAGAGGATTACTTCGAGTACAGAGTGTGTAATCAAGCAAGTGAATTGATTACAGTTTGTAAGGGGGAGTGAATCCTAGTGAGAGGATTACTCCGAGTACAGAACGTGTAATCAAAGTTGAAACCAGATAGTGGATTGAAATCTCAGGAGGAGCCTGGGGACTGGACGTAGGTCATCGTGGATTGGACCGAACCAGGATAAATCATAGTTTGCATACTCTCTTCCCTTATCTTTTACATCTCCAGTACATGCTTATCTTTGAATATCTAACTGTCAAGTTATAAGTTGCGAAAAGATTTTTAAAGTTCCTAAAGTTTTATCAAACACTAAATTCACCCCCCTCTTAGGTGATAGCCAGGTCCAACATTTGGTATCAAGGCCAAGTTCTCTTATTTAAAGGACTTAACAGTCTGAAGAGTCACAATGGCTAATCTTGGGTGTTGCTGGCTTCCAAAAGGTGCTGATCATACCATTCCACCATTTTTGAAAGATATAGAATTTTGGTTTTGGAAAGCTAAAATGACAAGTTTTCTTAAAGCATCTGATTTTGATATATGGATACGTTCATAGAGGACATGGTCATAGGTTCTCACAATTGATGAATAAGTTCACAGCTGTTAAATTAAGTTGTGCACCTTATTTAGGCTGCAATATTTTATGAAATGGTTTTATCCGAATCATTATAATTGGTGTGAGTTAATACTTACACTGAAAGGATCAAGGAGAGATTTGATTAAGGTTGTTCTTTCTGTCATAAGGAATCAAATCTCCAGATAACTATAGTTATGTAGTTACTCTTAATCCTGAGTTTATTTTAAATAAGTAGTCAAATAGTTTTCATTCTTTGATTTGCCAACAGGTGAGGTTTGATCTATATGATGGCCAATAACTTGGTATTTTGGGATTGAGACTATTTGGTTATCGGTATTTATGAGATAAACAACATGGAATTTATAGGAAATGTCCCCTTGATATGTTTCGGTACTTGGATATTGAAGACACTGGCCAGTGCAAGTAATCCATTAGAGAAACTATTACAATCAAGGGAATAAATAATTGATTGAGTTACAGAAAACTAGTCAATCAAATTATAGACATTCTATAAAGGGATAATGCATATTCGTGTTATAAGTGTCATTTTTCTTGGAGGTCACGTTCGGGCTTTTAGTGGAGTAGCACCGAACTAGATAATCTTCTGTAGATTGTCATGAGTCTTGATAAATGACAAATGGTAGATCCCTAGGCTAGCTCAAAACAAAGGATGGGATGTAATATTAGATGATGATGGCTTTATGGCTACATGGTCTTGGGTTTACGAACTCAAGTTTGTATCTTAAAGAGCAAGTGGGAGATTGTTGGGTTTTATGCTCTTTTCCTACTTAAGTCCAATTGGGCTTAAATTGGATTACAACCCAATAACCCAATGGCCCATGAGGTTTTAGGGTTAGGTTTTGGGTTGTAGTGTATATATACTCATTTTACTCCTTCTTTCATTTTCTTGAAGGAAAAACCTAAGAGAAAAGAAGAGAGAAAGAGGGAGGCTCTCATCAAGAAGAAGCATTCATCATCAAGAGAGGTTGCCCACACAACCTTCCGATCCACCTCGAGAGATAGTTTGGAAAATCAACCATAGAGTGGACTACGGTTTCATCTTTCAAGGTAATCAAAACGATGAAGGTTCTAATTTTCCTACATCAAATAAGTTCAATACGCTTCCACGTTTTTGATGAGAATCCTACAAGTGCTAAAGACTAATAGTTTTGTTGTTAGCAACCAGCATTTTGTATTCAATCCTCTCAAAACAATTTCAAGCATGTATGGGGTCAATTTACCAATAGCAAGCAAAGAGATTTTCTCTATGGTGAGAACTTCAAAAAAAAAAAAACATTTCATAACAAAAGACCCCAACATTAAAGTTTACAAAATCGCAAAATATTTCCTCCTAATCCCATCAGTTAAAAGTCTTTTCATATAATAGTAACTCGCATAAGGGCATTCTAAATATAAGACCATCTCAATATAAAAGTTTACAAAGAATATGTCAAAAATTTTCTTATCAATTCTTTGCATAAAATTCATAAACGAGAAAACATTATGAATCTATTAACCTTGAATAAAATCATCATTTCATATAAATAAATAAATAACAATAAGCAATTGATATAATTTCTACAGAACTATCTTGAGAAAATTAGTGCTTAAGAAAGTTGATATTTAATAAAATTATAGCAAGTAAAACATCATTTATAAAAATTATAATTGGACTTTATTCACTCACCGAATGTACTCCCAAGCATATAACTTACACCCATTTGGCCATTTCCATAATAATATTCATTCTATAATTCCCTAATATCCAAAAAAACATCGTTGTCATTTATTTTTCCACAAACTATACAAGAATTTACAAAAATAGCTTGAGAAGAATACTTCCAAATTACTGAACATCAATCATCTCAAAACTATCATGTTTTTAATATTCAAACCTCATCCACCTCTTTTAATTATTTAAGAGCGGTCCACAACAACCTAATAACCACAACCAAAATCTACAATCTCAATAATTTAGAAAGATGAGAAGAAAGACCTTATCGTTAAACCTTCCACACTCTCTAATTTATTTAATGTGGCCTCCCACATATTCAATCCCACAAAATTCTTTTCTCAAACATTGCCCTTGATTTACCAACTAGATACTTCTCAATAATTTCCTAATTTCATTATCATCTTCATTACAAATAACAATTGCCTTAGGAGCGGAACTAGAGAGGGGCTAGGAGTGGTCCATCCTCTAAAATTACATAATAAAACCCAGATATTCATGAAATTATATTTCAGCATCACTAAAATTTCAATATTTTTACTTTAGTCCCCATTAAAAGTTTCATTGAGGGACTAAAATGAAAATCTTAAAATGCTTATGAGGCTAAAATGTTATCTCATGAACATTTGAGTTTTATTCTATAATTTTCGCGCCCCTAATTACAATTCCTGACTCCACCTCTGAATTGCCTCTTATGCCATCATCCACTCAATAATACATGTCATAGCTAATTAGCCATTTCAATATGAATGCAATCAATTCTCAAAGAAAACATCTCATTCTTGCTTCTTATACCTGCTTCATGATTCTATTTATTAACTCAAACTTTTAATTATCGTGAAATGCATTTTTAAACAATAGCTATGCCTTTCTATCCAACATATTTATCAAACTCAAATCTATGTTTACAACTTTTCTCTAACATATACAATAAATCCCTTCAGCTTTAACCCTAATTCCTTAATTTCCCTGAGGCATAAGGAGCAACTTCAATTCCTACGAAGATAAAATAAATTTATATATTATAATATACTACTTTTGTCTCAATTAACTCACTTGATTATTTTCTCTCGAAGCTTCTAACAGGTACCTTATGGGCATCATTGATCATACAGTTTTATCTAACTCTCTAATCTTCAAATCACTTATCCAATAATTTCCAAACATCAATTTAAATGTATTATATCCCTTCAACTAAATTCTCTGTCAAGAATCAATTTAACCCAAGAAAATCATGACCACAATTACAACTTCCTTTCACCTATATCAACCCAAATTGAGTGGTGTTACTTATCCAAATAAGCTCCTTAGACCTTAATTCCAGATTGGTTCAACATCCCTTCTCTCCCATACACACACGGAGCAAGAGATAGGGAATGAAAGATTGAACATACACACTAACACAAAGGCGGTCAAAGAGAGAAAGTGCACTTCGGACATAACCGTAAAATCAAAAACAAAAGAGGATGACTTGAAATTCTGCACACACATAGAAGACAGCATTACCAAACGCAGACATAGAAGACAAGTGAAGCTCCAATGAACACAACGCAGCAACAAAAGGAGCAAAGAAAAACACTATACAAGGAGAAAAAGATGGCAAGAATCTTCAAAAAATTTGCCGTATTCAGCCATTGAAAGCGTCGACCAAGAGGAGGAAAAGAAAGTTGAATATAGGAGAAATCCATCAGAGCTTCAAAGATTTCTTTCCCCCTTTTTTTTTTCTGCTGTGATAGTTGAAGAAAGGAAGCAAGAGAAGGAGAAAGGCGTTCACAACTTTGGTGTGTTCTAGGCTTTCAAACTCGTCCAAGGAAGAAAAAGGAGGTGGATGGTGCTATACAAACTGCTCCGATCGATTTTGAGTTCTGGTTTCCACCACCTTTTCGATCTGGTCTCCCCTATCTTGCGGTCTTCTCTGGCTGAAAGTGAAATCGTGAATGTTGGTGATGTTGTGAACGTTGCCGGCCACAATGGTGGTGATGCGTGGTTGGACGGACGACGGTCTCGCGGTCTTATAAATCAGATTTTTAATAATATTAATCATGAATTAAGTGAGATTTTTTATTTTACTGAGATCCCTTCCGTTATATTCTTTAAAAGGGAGATGAAATTATTTATTTAATTTGTTCTTTTAAAAATAAAATGAATACATACATATACACACACATATACTTTCTAAGGGTTCATGTGCAGTGATATATATATATATATATATATATATATATATATATATATATATATATAACAGCAAAGCTTTGGGTTCCATAACTATCATTGACCACGTAACCATGCATATATCTACTATCCTATTAGTTTCTATGATTGTGTGCAGTGAACTCCAACTAAGAGATGCCAACGCAAGCTAAAAACCGTCCTTGTTTTCAGTTTTTATTTAGCAAAGAACTCATGTGGAATCAATCTCTACGTTCCTAATGGCTTCAAACTTAGAAACTTGGGTTGGAAAATGACGGAAACCAGAAGGAAGAGAGACCCGATGACTTATCCTCAGTTTCAGGCTTGCACGTTGTGATTCCCATCGCGCTCACCACCCCTGTTTTCAAAACTAAATGTAGAGGAAGAATGAATGGAAATAATCTCGGTTTGACTCTCTTCTTCTCCTTCCTTGCACTCAGCTCTGATTTTCGTTAAGGCGATGGAATGAATGAGAGTCAAGGAGCAGTGATTATATAATGAACTAAGGGTCCAGTCCGAGGAGGAAGAACCAGTCAAGGAGTATACGGCGTTGAGCTTGAGAGGCATGGAACTGTGTTGCTGCTGTCATGAGAAGTATGGCGTTGCTAATTTCCTGTTCTTACGTCTACAGTTGAGGGCTAAGATGGCCGATGGGATACACTGACGAGAGAGTATGACGCTGATCGGCTGATCTCTCGTTGCCTCCTCCATTGCGTGTTCGAGTTGAGAGATTATTATTTGTTTTTTTTAAACAAAAAAGTTTTGGGGGTTCGACACCAATCCCCTACCAAGGCCTGGGCATGGCCCCGGGCTCTATGAGCACTTACTGGGGACTTACAAGATCGCCTACCAAAGGAGTCCTAGCGACGACAGAGGGGATCGAACCCACGACCCAAAAACCTAATCCTGGATCCCTTACCATCTGTGTCAACTGTAACATCCCACTTAAAATAGCGGATTTTTTTTTTTTAAACCAACATGGTAATCAGAGTTTGAGCATTTTCATAAACTGAGTATCTGAATCCAAAGATGCATAACCATAGTGTAATTTTTTTCTTATACAGTCATCCCAAAAGAAGATAGTGTTAAACAGAATATACAAAGATAAACTAATAAACTTCTTCCGCCCTCCTACACCGGACACCTGCCTCTATTGTCATTCCCTTTGTACTCCTGACCCTGAAGCTACAGCTGAGATCCAATTTCCAATTGGATCTCAGGTAACGGTTAACCTTATGCTCAAACAAAACAGTATATTGATAACAGCATGAACATATTCACATAACAGCAGTATATCACTACATAAGCACAGAGCAGATGCATGATCACATATTGGCAGAACATAAGCACAAAGCAGTATGTAAAGCCCCACATAATGGTTACACATATCCAGTGCCACGACGGCCCATCGTGTCCTCAGCGCTTGGCAAACCCAACGGCATTATCAAGACTATAATCCGTATCAAGCTGTAAGTATAACTGACAACCCTAAGCAGAGTTTCAGTATCTAAGCATGTCTATCACATATATGTATATAAGCAGCATAAGTGTTAAGGTTACAATACGCGTCCATACCTCTGTTGATGATTTTTGACACTTCCGTCAAATTACGGCACGTTTGACAGCGGCTCAACGGCGGTGACAGCGGAAACAGCGAAAACAGCGGTTCGGTGTTCCGAGTATCCTATAAGGTTAATATCACTAATATGAGTATTTAGAACCAAAATTGGCATTTTAGGTGCAAATTACCATTTTGCCCCTGGTTTGACTGTTCGGCGGAATTTTGCCAGAGCTTCGCTGTTTCGACTTTAATTTCTCAAAATTTTTGCTATAGCCTTTCCTTTATCATATTTCTAAAATAAATATCATATTTATTCTTAAAATATGAAGATTAAAGACTATTCTAACATTCCTATTATAACTACTGGAAGAATTACCGAACTAAAGACTAGGGACCGAAGACTTACTCAGAGCTTCGCTGGGATTTTTCTCCGGACTCCTCCTTCTTCCTTTCTCTCCAAATTTTTGAAATCTTCAAGAGATTTTGGTGTGAGATTTGTGAAAGAATGGAGAGGTATTTATAGGAAAACCCGATGGCATTTTCGTAATTTCGTTGAACTTTATCTAGTTGAATTCCGACCGTTGGATCGCACTTTTGCTAGGTGGTAAGATCTTGGCCTTACACCTCTCAAGGATGATGTCATCCCTGCTGCATCATCAAGTCTTAGGTCATCTTGCTTTATCTGATGAAATCCCGGTTCGGTGCCCCGATCACGAGATTCCGTAGCACCTTAAAATTCCGAGAACAATACGCTGAAGGTCTTTTCTTCCTCTTTAAGAATACTGGGTTCTTCTACCCTTATATACCCAGTAAGGACATTCCGTTGTCTGCCGAAAATCCTCGGTATTCACGACCGCTTTCAGAAATAACTTCGGTCGGTACTAACTTCTGGATAAAAATCCACTGACTAATAATATATTCTGGTTTTTCCTAACTCATTCCCAGAATCTCACAACGGGATTACTTTCTATCCGTGATCATTTTTCCTCTGATTATTATATTATTATCTAATTAACACATGTTTTAATTATATTATTATTTTATTTAAGATCTTCTTTCATATTTATCCTCCCATTTTCTATTTATTTTTTTTTCTTTTTGGCCTAATTTTCGGCCACACACACACATATATATATAATTATAATTTTTCCATTAATCTTAATATCCTATTTATCTTATATTTATTTCTCCCAAAATTTCCTATTGGTTCCTAATCAATCACATGGATTTAGACCTTGTAAAATTTCCAAAAATTACTTAATTACTCCTTTAATAATTCCTAATAATTTTCTTAATTAAAATTAATTATTTCCTCACAACAATTTTGTTAACATTGTTAATTCACCCTTTAAGTAAAATATTGAAAATTATGGAATCAATTTCCATTCTAGAATACTTTTTAGTTTTCCTTCTTTTTATTTTCATAGGAAATATTTTATTAAATTGTCTAAATTATGAATAATGTGTTTTCTAAATTTTTCATAATTATTTCATGTTTCTTTGAATTTTCCATAATTCCCTCGGAATGTTTTATGACCTTAAATGGTATTTTTCACATTTCCGACAATAAATTTCCTTTAATTTTTCTTAATTTATCCCAAAACTAATCCTATAACATGTTAAGACAAAATCTTCATTATCGGACATTTTATTGTTATAATATAATTTTCCAGATAATGGCTATCCGGGTATTACATCAACTCTCATTGGCGAGTTGAGAGATTATGATGATGAGAAATGATCTTTGTTTTGCTATGATCTCTTTTTCTATTATGTATTGGGCCCAAGAGGCGAGAATGAAAAATGAAATGGACTTGGTGTCATATGGGCTCAATGCTTTAGTTGGGGAATGAGAGAGTATGACTGAAATGAAGAAGATAATATCTTATATATATAGGGTTACATGGTTTAAGCTGAATAAAAAATAATGGGCTTGTTACTTCTTATCCAAAATGATTTATGCAATATATGAATAATGGAAAAGAAGGGAATAAGTGTTAGAAATAAATCCTTAATTCCATATAAAGATTTTTTTTTCTTTCTAAATTAATTTTCCTAAGCCATAAAATATTAATTTCATAATTTTTAAGCTTAAAATTATTTTTTACGAATATTCATTGAATTCATTCTTTTTCTGTAAATTTTTAAGGAAAAATAGGCCTTAAATTCCAATAATTAATACTATAATTTTTAAAGCCCAATTTCACAATTTAATTTTCCCATTTAATATTCTAAATTTTCAAATTCGGGAATTTGGGATGTCCAGCACCCTTTTGACCCCAATAACAATACACAAATAGGTTTGCATGTGAGTTTTGGTGCTTCTTTCTTCAATCTCTTCCTCCGGCTCCTTCTCCGTCTCACCCTCGGACTCAGTATCTCTCTCTCTCTCTCTGTTTCTACAGTATTTGGGCGGAGAAAATGTGAAGAATGAGAATGGAGGAAGTGAGGGAGTGTCATATTTAAGTTATGGGCCAAAGTGATGTGGAGAGTTGGACAAATATTGTATGTGTGGTGTGCTGTCCAAACATGCATGAGACATGTGTGTGAGTGATCTCTTGTTGTCTCCTTCTGTGTATTTAAGTGTCTGGCCGAGAGGTATGATGAAGGAGTTAGTGGGCTGACTAGGTTCGGTTAACATAAGGGAACAATGAGTAATGGGTTGAGGGCGTGTTGTCTCGGATTTGAACTCTCAAAACTGTGCCGGCCTTAGCTTGATCACCCCTCTTGATCTTAGCTAAGTTAGTCGAACCCTCACGAGTAGGCAAGAAAAGCAAAGACTAAAAGAAATTCTAGAGAGAGAAAGAGAAACTCTTAGAGAGAGAAGCTCTAGAATGCAAATGTATTGAATTCCCTTGGATTACCCTTGGATGGTTTACAAGTGAGGAGGGCTCCTCTATTTATAGTCTACCACCTCCTCAATGAACGGCCTAGATCGAAAACATCCTACGGTCAATATTGGTTCTCCAGAACCTTCCCTACAAATATCTAGATATTTATGTACAATGCTTGCATAAGCGCTTACATCAGCGCATCTAGAATTCTCTACACAATTCTAGTATTATTTACACATAGACTTGACCATGTAAGCGTACACATGTCGCCTCATCACCGTCTGCGTGGCGCCTGCATGTCCAAGTCCGAACCTCAATTCTTGAAGAGTGTCTTGTGCACGCAAAATATCCAGCATTCCTTATTTGTGCGTGACAATGTGCTTGCTTTGTTGTCCAATGCTTTTTGCTTTTGTCCAACATGCTCTATTAGAGGAACTGAATAGTGTCGCATGTGGTTAAGGTGATGCGTGGCTTGCACATGCTCAAGTATATATATGAATATTCATTTCCCACACTTATATACCTTTTCTAATTTAATTGCAACATTAAATAAGTGATGGAAATTAATTCTTATATCCATTTAAGGATTTTTTTTAACAATTTATTTCCTTAGGTCGTAAAATATCATCTCTAAAATATTTAAATCAAAAAATATTCCCTAACTATTTGTCTTGAATTTGTGGGAAAATATGCCTTAATTCTAAATATTCATTTTAAAATAATTAAGGTTAAATTTTTCATAATTAATCCATGTTATATTTCAAATTTCTAAATCCCGAAATAGGATGTGACACTCCTCACTTTATTACTTTACCCCTTCAACACATTTCTTCTCACCGGCCTCGTAAATCAGAAAGCCCACTCAAAAGGAATGCCTTCTATAATTTTCGTGTCTTTGGATTCTATAAAAGATTTTTGGATAATTCAGAATCTAAATGGTACAACAGTTCCCGCTCATGGAGGTCGAGATCCATTAGCTTTGCGGTTTTTCCAAAGATGTCCTCTTTAAATAACCCATTCTTCTTTGGCTCCAGGCGCCCATCAAAATCTGTGGTACATTTTGATGCTACATGTTTTGCTTTCAATAAGCTTCTGGTAGAAATATTTATCCAATGAAAAGAAAGCCTCCCCTTTCCATAACGAAGAAAACTCGATATCTTGTACCTTCTCTGATCAAATCCAAATCTGGTTCGTATTTGGAGAATCTTAACGTGTCTCTGTTGATAGGATAGTGGAAAAATTTGAGATCTCAATAGGAAAGATTGGGATGAATTATGTGTGTAGTTTGGCTAAAGAACCTTTGAAATTTGCGAATTTAAAGCATGAGTTAAAGATGGAACAAAAACAAATTAGATGTTGAAGCTTATATCATTATGGGTCATGGACTCTATACATACACAGACAATCATGTACGTGCAAGCCAATCAGTGTGAGGACATAATAAAATAATATGTAATATTATAATAAAATAATAATATTGATAATAATAATAATAATAATAATAATAATAATAATAATAATACGAATAATAAATAAATAAATAGCAATAAATTGATACTGTTATTATTAGAGAAAAATGATAATTGGTAATGGAATTATAAATATTTATTTAAGGAGAAAACGGAAGCTTGTCCTGTTAATATAAATGTCTAAGTATGATTGGTAATTGATAAAAATATGTGTAAGGAGAATTTAAAGTAGAATATGTGGATATGCTACTACATAAAAAAAGTATTGATATGAGTATGTGCATATAATATATATATATATATATATATATATATATATATATATATATTAAAGTTACTAATTTTATTTTATGTACATACACAAATAAAGTAAATTTTGAAGAAACAGTAATTCTCATTATTAGGGGCAGAAAGAGAGAGAGTAAATAAAGTATAGAAATAAATAATAATAAATAGTGATAATGAATAATATTATTATTTATAAAGAAATAAATAATGAACTGGATAAATAATAATAATGAATAATATTAATATTTATCAGAGAGAAATAAATAATATATTGAAGAGGAATTACTTATTCAATATAAATGTTAATTATTATTTCTTGAAAAGAATGTTTTCGTTGCTTGCATATATTTAACTCAAAATTTTAAATGTATGATTAATAATAAATTCTGGGAAACCATGAGAAACGTTAAAATGATTGTTGTGTGACTAGTTTACAATAATGGTGAATAAATAGTATTATAATAAATAATTTTCTCACTAGGTGTAATACCCTAAAATTTATATTTCTCCTAAAGAACCATATTTTGGCAAATAATACCTATTAAAATAGGAGAGTATGTTGTCTCTAAATTTTTAATCGATTTATTATCATTTTTAAGGGAATTTTCTTTGGATTCTAATAAATCCAAATTCAATTTCCTAAATCATATTAAGGATCGTAAAATATCCGAAGATTATCATAATCTAGCATAATCTTAATTATACCATTTCAGATCAATTAGCGGAAGTTAGTAACAATTATTGGGCAAATGAAATTTCAATAATTAAGATACTTTAATAAGTTTTAGACTTAGTTCATAATTAATTTATAAAGGTCATAATTAAGGATCAAATGTTATTTAGAAGCTGAGATTAAATTAGAAACTTGTCAAATTTTGGTAAGTCAGCCTAGTAACCCCTAAAACACTATATTGGAGATTAACATGGGATTTAACCAATTATTTCTAGTTAATCTCTATGAAACGAAAGTTATTGTTTAATGGTGAGTAAAAGGAAGAAATAAATTATACTAACCATAAATCCTGAATTTAAGTGGACCAATGAGAGAATTTCCCTCTTCAAATTGTGAGAACATTAAAAATGTAATTGAATAATGAAATTAGAATTTGGGATTAAATAGGGGATAAAGCAATAATCAAAAATTAAATTAGAAACCTTGTTAAATGTTGGTAATTAAGCCTAGTGGTTTAGGATATTGTGTGTTTATTAAAATACACATTGAATGAATTTTAGGGGGGGGATTTCGGTCAAGGAAAGGAAGAAGAAGTTGCTTAATATTATATTAAGAAGCACATGTGTCATCTATTGCTTATGGAAGAAGATTAATAAAAAACTTGGAGAGCAAGTTGTGAGTCTTGGTGAGCAAGGTTTTCTTTAATTAAGTAAAAATAGATAAGGACCTATGGAGATTAAATCATAACTTGAAATATTGAAACTAAGTATTTAAGATAAATACATATTTGAGATCAGTGAATTATGAGCTTCAACTTGACTATTCCCAAAGTTATTTTCGGTTACTTTTAAGATTCATACCTAAGTGTTTTGGGAATTAAAAATCTCCATAAATCTAGTCATAAAATTAGGATTCCAAAAGTGAAATTGGATTTTGAATTTAAACACCAACTTACACCTAATTAAATTAGATTTTGGAATTAATTGAGACAACTTGGGCAAGAAGTATGAAGTCTTGGAGAGAAAGCAAAACATTAGGGAGAGAGAAGAGAGAGGGGCGAAATTGAGTGAGGTGGAGGGAGAGGATTGAAGCTTCTTGACCAAGTAATAACCAAAGGGTGAGATCAATTGTCTTTGCTTGGAGGCTACTCTTGTTTTTGGCTATAAATAGAGACCATTAGCAACACAAATTCTCCACCAATCCACCAAGCCACAACCGAAATTTAGAGTGTGTGGGAGAGAGTGAAAGAGCTTCAAGAAGTAGGAAGCAAGGTTCTTCAAGAGGTAAGAGAGTTTTTAGTTCATAAGTTCAAGTTCTTAGTTATAAATTAGAAATGCTAGAAATGTTGTTTTGATCTTCAATCTTCCAAATACAGTTTTATTTTCATGTTTTTATGGTGTCCATTGCATTTATTTCGAAAAAATGATGAAGAAAAAGTTATATCAAAATTTTTGGAAGATTAGGATCAAAATAGCGAAGCTCTGACGAAATCTCCTCAAACAGTGATTTCTGGAGTCAGGGGTAAAAACATCAGTATTTTATGATGAAGATGATGTTCTAAAATTCTGAGACAATTCATGGTGAAAGTAGACATCTAGGGGTTTCTAAAACTATAAAGAGTGTGTGATTTGAAGCTCTGTTCAAAAAGATAAAAATCTCAGAAGTTAAGTTATATTTTCTGGGCGAAATTCTGGGCAGCAGTTTGTAATGATTAAACTGGGAATTTTCCATGGGTTCTGGGTAAGTTCCAGTATTTTTCCTTGAAAGTAGACATCTCAAGGATTCCGGGAAATTTTACGGATCCTCTTTTCGATTTTTCTGGAATTAGTTATGATTTTTCAAAGTTAGGCGAAATTCTGCCCAGAAATGCTGGATCAGCGTTTTTCCGAAAATTAGGGAATAAATTGGAAAATAAATCCACCAGGGGTAAAATGGTCTTATATAGCCAAAGTATCTCTTTGAAATAATATTTGTGAGTTAATAGAGGCGATATTATCCTTATAGGATATCCCTGAATACGTTCCGACCAACTGTCGCACCGTATTCCGCCAGAAATACTGTCAAACGTCAACGAAGGTACGTTCGCGTACTGTAACACTAACTCTGATATTTACAGTATGTGTATATGTGGTATGTGTGTTGTATGCATGTTGTGATGTGTTGTTTGAATACATACTGTTGTTAAAGGATAACTGTACATCTGCATGCACTGGGAGTGATATATCTGTTTTCACTGGGAGTGGTATATTTTCGCTGGGAGCGGTACATTTGCATTCACTGGGAGTGACATAGTTGGTGACATGTTTGGAAGTGTTTCATTTGCTGTGATTTTGTACCGTATATGTAAATATGAGGTTAACCGTTACCTGAGGTTCAATGGGCATTGAACCTCAGCTCTTAACATAGCGTCAGGGTCAGAAGAACCAAGGACGGAGGACAAAGGAAAGCGCAAGCAGGATGCATAGTAGACCCGGCTGAAGACTTCCTTTGACATTCTGGCGGAAGCTTTCCTTTTGTTGTTGTACATCCCTTTTGAACCACGCGGTTACTACACCGCTATTATATTCAGCTAGACTTACGGCATTTTGAAATACAAGTATCAGTTACTCTTCCGATCAAAGGCACTACTCTGATGATTTTAAATGAAAAATAAATTATTTCGCTTTTGAAAATTGGGATGTTACACTAGGAAAAGGGAGTAACTAATAAAGGAATTATTATTAAAATTAGTATAATTATGTTTTGTAGAGTTTTAAGAGTTCTTTGGGTCCAGGCGCCCATCAAAATCTGTGGTACATTTTGATGCTACATGTTCTGCTTTCAATAAGCTTCTGGTTTATTGAAAAGAAATATCTATCCAATGAAAAGAAAGCCTCCCCCTTCCATAACGAAGAAAACTCGATATCTTGTACATTGTCTGATCAAATCCAAATCTGGTTCGTATTTGGAGAATCTTAACGTGTCTATGTTGATAGGATAGTGGAAAATTTTGAGATCTCAATAGGAAAGATTGGGATGAATTATGTGTGTAGTTTGGCTAAGGAACCTTTGAATTTGCGAATTTGAAGCATGAGTTAAAGATGGAACAAAAACAAATTAGATGTTGAAGCTTATATCATTATGGGTCATGGACTCTATACATACACAGACAATCATGTACGTGCAAGCCAATCAGTGTGAGGACATGTGATTTTATCTTGAACAGAATAAACATGTAAGCTTTAAATATGTGAAATGCATTGAAGAGAGGGAGATACAATTACCTTCTGCTGCTATTAAATTTGAATTTCACATGCTAGTATATAGAAGTTCCCCCATTTCGACCAGTGACTACTGCTAATATAACAGGATGATCTGTTGAATTAAGGATAATTTCTTGACCTCAAATAATCAAATTAGTGGGATATGGGATAAGGAATATTTAGGGTTTAATTCATATATCTAGGGTTATTATTTATCCACTATTCATATTTATGTTTTAATATTTGTAGTGTCTCAAGAAAATAGGATGTCTAGGTTATCCTATAATTATCCCCATTACCTTTGGATTTGATTTAGATTTGAATTTGAATTTATATTTTTGTTATTTTTTATTTATTTTAGGATTAGTGTTTCTCATTGTGTATTTAGTTTTGATGGATTGAATAAGGAGTTTCTATTTCCCCAGCCTCATTCTCCTTTCTCCTTTCTCCTCAGTTTGGCATTAGAGCAAGGTTCCACGTTTTCCCAAAGTTTCCAAAAGTGCTTACAGTGTTCATTCCCTTTGCAACCGAAAACGCCCTTAACACTATTGTCAGCCTCTATTCATTGCGCCGCTGCCACCATCAGTTCCCATGCTACTCAGTTACAAAAATGTGTCTTAAAATTTGAAATTTGAGAATTTAAAATACTTATGGGATTAATTATGAAAAATTTAGTTTAATTATTGTTAGAATTAATATTTGGAATTAAAGGTATATTATTTGTCCATGAATTAAAGACAAATAATTGACAATAATTTTAGGCCTAAATATTTTATTGCCTAGAGAGCATGGTTGTTAAAAACGGGTTTTAAAACGAAAAAAACGCGTTTTTACGTTTTATTCTGAGTAAAACGATTTTATTTGGAGAAAAACGTACCTGATGCAAAAACGTAAAAAACACAACCAAAAAACATAAAAACATGAAATCGAATGTTTTTTTTTTTAAACAGAAACGGATCTCAGCCCACTGCCCACAACCCATCGGAATTCATTGTGTCTCTAGTTTGTTTTTTTCTCAGAACTTGTGCTGATTTACTTGGGGTTCGAATCTTTCTCCTATATAATAATCATGATATGACTACTGCGGTCTGCTCCCCATTTATATATCCTAATGTGTCTTCCACTTTTTATTCTTTATATGTGAGCCACAACTGCATATTAAACTATTCATAAATATTTTCCCACTATGCTATGTTCAATGCTTGTTTTGAGATTAAGTAATCAAAATAAAATTAAACAAAAAAACAAGTGAATCCCAATATTGTACGCCCCAATATGCCAAAAACAGGGTGAGCAAGGAAGAATTACAGAATCTGTGAAACTCTAAAATAACAGCAAGAGAAGGAATTAAACTATTAAAATACAATTTTTTTTTTTTATTGATCTTATCACTTTAGCAAAACCCTTCAACATAAAATTACATCAACATATAGAGATACATAGATAGATGTACTGCCTATGTCCTATATACCTAAAAGCATAAAATAGTCAGCAAAAATAAAAACATAATTTTTTTATTTGTTTAAAAAACTACATTATAATCTTTAATATATATTTTAATTCAATACAAACACATAAATGTATGTATATAATAATTATATTATTTACAAGGCACCAAATAGTGTGATCAGTATGTGTATAGATGATGGCATGTGTCTTACTTTTTCTTAAATTTTTTTATTTATATATACAAGTAAAAACTACGTTTTGTATTACGATTTTATGTTTTACGATTTTTCATGTCCCTTCCACTTTTACGTAAAAACTACACTTTAACAACCTTGCTAACAAGATAAGAATTTCTATTCGTAGATTGAAAATGTAAATAAGTGAAGGGCAAAGTAGGAATTGCCATTGGTGGGTCAAAGATGTAATTGATATTCTCCACTTCTTGGCCATCATATGTTACGTAGTCAATAAAGTAGGAGTGGCAAATTGGTAATATTGTAGTGTTGCATTGGTCAATATACACACTAAAAGAGCCCTTCATGCGCACCACATGTCACTTCCCTCCTTCCTTTCATGACACCTAAGAATTCTCTATTTTCACCCAAAGCCACGTACTCCCTTCTCAGCTGATTCCCCACACTTGTAACTACTCCTCAACAATTAATTAATTCAGTCCATACTCCCTCATTTATTCTTCCATCCGGACACACTTCCATTTCATCCCCTCAACCTTTCACTTCCTCATTCTCACACACTTCAAAAACTCCATTCCTCTTTCTCTCATCCTCCACGGCATCTCCCTCTCTCACACACAAACAACTTTCCTCTCAACCTCTTCTCTTGTACCATAGCTCTTTTCCTCTTCTCAACCACCAACTCCTTCCATCTTTACGACTATCATCATCATTACACTTAAAGGAAGAGATTCAAGGTAAGATGATAATCTCTTCTTTATTTTCCTTCTTGCATGTTAGTTTGAATGAGCTTAAATCCACATGCATGAGCTTCTCTGGGTTTCAGGCTAAAGGAAGAAGAAGAAAAGTAAATTAGGAGAAGCCATAAGAGCTAGATCAAGACTTGTGGTAAGATATAAGCTCTAACTCTTCTAAAATCTTTGGAGTTTTAATCAAACATTGGTTGAACCAAAAACTCTGGAAACCAGATGAATTTTCAAAATTCTAAGCTCACTAATATGTTCACCACTGAAAATAGTGTGGTAATATATCAGGGGATGAATTTTAAAGGCATATTAAAACATAAGATTAGAAGCTCATCAAAGAAGTGTAAATTTCCACTTTTTGATTTTCAAAGCTAGTCAATTGCATGCATGTTTTGACTGAGCTAGTAAACCCAGAAAATTATGAAATACTCCAAGAAGAAAGTAGAGACATGTATCTTTATTTTGGTGGGTACTTTGCAATTTTATGAGCTCTAACCAAGGAGTTATGATTTATACAAAATGACCCTAATTTTTAGAAGATAAAATTGGATAGTGAGCTTGTACAAGATATTTGCTGCATAAATGAACCCAGAAAATTATGAGATTTTCTATAATTAAAGGGGACACAAAGAGCTTTAATTTGATATATGACTTGGAATTTTTGAAGCTTTATGTTAAGAGATATCGATTTTTGAAGTTGTGTTAGGTTTCTGGGAACTCAATCTAGACAATGATGAAAGACGTAAACACATAAATGGTGAATGATAAAATCATGAAATTTTTTAGATTGACGGAGGATGAACAAAGTTTTAATTTGATATAAAATGGGTATTTTTGTGAGCTCTAAATAGAGAGATATAAATTTATGAATTTAGGATAAGTATTTGGAGAGTTGAATCTAAACAGTGGTCATGTGACCCATTTTAAAATATTAAAATGAAGTTAAAAAAAATTGAAATTTTTCAGAGTGGTAGAAGTCGTTCAGAGTTTCAGATGACATATAATGAGTAATTTTTTGTGCTTTGTGAAATCAAATATAAATTTTTGAAATAAAGCAAGTTTCTGGCAAACTAGAAATTTGGACAAGGCAGAGATGAAAATATTACAAAATGGGATTGAATTGACAAGTCTTGATCAAGGGTATTATTTTTCTATGAAAGGATACTAGGAGCATGTGAGAGGTTACAACACATTCATTTAATTTTTTTCATTTAATAAAAAAAAATGTTTGAACTTGCTGGATTTTCAAGATAGTCAAGGTTAAGATTGAAAATGACAAATTAGGGTAACTTAAATTATACCCTAATGTAATGAGGGTTAACAAGGGAATTAACATGATAAGTAAAGATAATTTTATCATGTTTACATATATGGATTAAGTATTAACATTATCCAAAAAATATAGGAATTCCCAAGCCCGCACACATCCCGAGGCATTAGGACACAGTTAAGGTTACCACGCAATCAGATTGTAACATCCCAAATTTTGGAATTTGAAATTTGGATATTTTAGGGGAATTAATGATGTGATTTGGTTTAAAAGAATTAAGAGTTAAATTATTTATTTATTTTTGGGAAAATAATAATTAAAATAAGAAATTAATTTTTCTAACATTTATCTAACACTTATAAACAACATAATAATAATAATAATAATAATAATCAATGGAAACCATGCACCTTCATAAAGCCCAATTTTTCATTTCCCTTTGGCCCAACTCGTTAGAGACTTCAAACCTCAGCAAAACGAAATTCATGCAACCCCCTTAATATACATTGTTCTATACGATTTCTTTTCTCTCTCCCTGCCCATTAAAATACAGAAGCAAACGTCCAGAATCATTATTTCCAGTAGTATTCTCATCGGCCCATTACCTCCTTCAAACCCAACCTAATATACTCTTCCTCTTCCAGCCAGCGAAAAGCAGCACAAATATCCAGATGAGCAGCGTTTTCAGCGATAATCACGCGAGGGGTCAACCAAGAAAATCCAGAAGCCATACTTCCTCTGCCATTTCATCAGTTCTCTTGAGCCCGGGGGCCCACTTCCCTCTGGACGTTACCTCTCGGTCAAAAGAACCTTGAGTTTTTATATATGGCCCTCCTGTAATCTCGTTTATCCTTGCCGAAAGTCTGAACCGAGAAAGAGTGAGGAAGCACTAGGGAGGGAGCAAGATACAAAAGGGTAGCCGTGAGTGAGATGGAGAGGGGTGACCGAGAGCAATAGAAGAGAGTGAGAGACGAAGGAAGGGAGAGAAGAAGAGGAGAGCTGAAGCAAGGTGTTACCCCTGTTCTTGCCGTCGGGAACAGAGGAAGAAAGCAGCGTCGATCATCATCGTCTCCACCTGCGCAACGAAGGTGATCATCGGGTCTCTTTCTCCTCAAGTCTTCCATCATTCTCCTTCCTTTAGTTTCAGCTGGTTCTGTCTTATAGTTACCGAAACAGGGAAATGCTTAAACTAAATGAACGAAAACAGGGACTGGGTAACCTTTGCTTGTGAGCTTGCTGTCATAGTCTCTCTTCGGTTTTTGCTCGCATGAACATCTATATATATATAGGATCTGGAAGTGTTAAAATAATAATAATGATGATAAGGTGGTTGCATGGGGCTAAGTTATGGCGTGATGTGTGCTCTGCTTTATGAAACCGAAAGCAGGGTCTGTTTTGGTGTTTCCTGCTTTGCTGAGTTCTTGCATCTGTTACTCTTTCATATAAATGTACATACACCCGTCTGTATGCCTTGAGTCTGCTGAGGAAAGAAAGAATAACATTAACTTGAGTAGATAAATATATATATTGTTTACCATTTATAGATATATAAATATGGGAAGGCATGCATGGTCACGTTAAGGAAGATGACTTATCAAAGTTCATTCATTGTTTGTTTGCTCTAAGAATTAATGAACTATGAACTATGTTTATATGAGTTGATTTTGGGTTTCTTGCTTTTCTTTTGCTGCATGTGTGTGTGTATGAATATTCTCCTGGATCGTAGGAAACAGATAAATAGAATTGCATATAATGGCTATAGAGATATATGTACATAACATGGAAGCAAATAACTGTCACCGTCTTCCATTTAGTTTGCTGCACACAGAGGAATCAAATAAAAATAAAAGGAAGAAAAACGCTGGAAATAGACCATAACTGTGTGTATGGTAGTGACCAAACCCAAGTTTTGTGTTGTGGATAACCATATGGGTTGTTGTTTTGGAAGAATAAATGTGAAAGATAGTTTGCTAAATTGATTCTAGAATAATAGTACTCATAAAATAATATGTAATATAATAATAATAATAATAATAATAATAATAATAATAATAAATAGATAGCAATAAATTGATACTGTTATTATTAGAGAAAAATGATAATTGGTAATGGAATTATAAATTTTTATTTGAGGAGAAAAAGGAAGCTTGTCCTGTTAATATAAATGTCTAAGTATGATTGGTAATTGATAAAAATATGTGTAAGGAGAATTTAAAGTAGAATATGTGGATATGCTACTACATAAAAAAAGTATTGATATGAGTATGTGCATATAATATATATATATATATATATATATATATATATATATATATATATTAAAGTTACTAATTTTATTTTATGTACATACACAAATAAAGTAAATTTTGAAGAAACAGTAATTCTCATTATTAGGGGCAGAAAGAGAGAGAGTAAATAAAGTATAGAAATAAATAATAATAAATAGTGATAATGAATAATATTATTATTTATAAAGAAATAAATAATGAACTGGATAAATAATAATAATGAATAATATTAATATTTATCAGAGAGAAATAAATAATATATTGAAGAGGAATTACTTATTCAATATAAATGTTAATTATTATTTCTTGAAAAGAATGTTTTCGTTGCTTGCATATATTTAACTCAAAATTTTAAATCTTATGTATGATTAATAATAGATTCTGGAAACCATGAGAAACGTTAAAATGATTGTTGTGTGACTAGTTTACAATAATGGTGAATAAATAGTATTATAATAAATAATTTTGTTACTAGGAAAAGGGAGTAACTAATAAAGGAATTATTATTAAAATTAGTATAATTATGTTTTGTAGAGTTTTAAGAGTTATTAACGAATAAAAAATTGATTGTGATAGATTGATTTATGGCGTTTGTTGAGCTCTCGGATTAGAAGTCATGTAAAATAGTTAGTTTAGGCGAAAAGTAACCACTTTCCACTTATTATGTTATTGATATGTTGCTTATGAGTATTTTTCTGAAATGATTATGCATGTTTTAAATGAAGTTTTCCATGTGGAATTTTTATGAGTTGAAATACATGCTCTCATTTGAATTGAGAACTGATATGTGATGATATGGTTATTGTGATTATTCTGGAAATTCCCCTACTAAAATATTGTGATAATTATGGAATGGGAAGAATTGGGAAAGATGGAGTTGTTATTTTCCACCACGTGGTGATGCCTCCATTGGTGCACGATGGTTGGCTTTTTATTGTCCCAACGGTTCAATGAGGGACTAGCCTAACAATTCAAGAGGGCTCACGACACCCTAACTGTTCAACGAGGGGAAAAGACCCATGGTCTAGGGCAGGTGCTCTGAGGATTTTGGCTGGTCCTCATCACTTGACCAGTGACCTTTTGAGTAACCAGTAGCATGGGTGTGACTTAGCCCATGGGTCTAGTTGGAGGAAAAAAAAAAAAGCGGTTCAGTTGGATTAATGAGAGGTATTTGGGTATTAAATATGAACAGAATTGTGACACCCATTATGATACTTATTATTATTGTGATAATGGATTGAGAGAATGTTGATGAATTGCTTAATTTTGGATTGATTTGTTTTATTCCACTTGGCACCTCACTAGCATATGTTAATATTCATAATGAGCTAGCTAGATTGATGGTTACAAAATTTTTCCCCAGGTGACTAATCCGATCCAGGTCCTTCAGGGAAGGCGATAGAAGCGTAGTATACTTTAATCAAGTAAGGCTTCTGTTTGATGTTTAGATGTATAGATAACTGTATATTGCCACATAGTAGGGCTTATCATGCATACTCTGACATATTTTTGAAAATTTTAAATTCCGCATAAATCCTGATATTAGGATAACTTTGACTATAAAATGTTTACTATGATAAATATAAGTTTATTTAGTTAATTAAACGGTAGATGTTTCACAGATAGTAACTCTAACTCTCCATGACGTGTATGTTTATGTGCTAATTGCCATACTTATGGATTGGTGTCTTGTACACACATTTAATTACATTTATGTATTCTACTGTTTGACCAATAACATGTGTCTTGTCTTCTTATGTGCTAACGGAATTTGGAGCTAGGTAGGCTCTGCATTATATTGTATTTTTTCTGAGTGTTGAGGAATTCAAAGCCGGGTTGGCTCTACATTTATATTTGCCTTGGGTAGAGGAATTCGAGACTGAGTAGGTTTTGCGTTCATCTGTCCTAGTACAATGGAATTCAGAACCAGGTAGGTTCTACGTTTATTTTGCTATCACCGTGGAATGTGGGACTTCTCCAGTCCTGCATATTCACCATTAACATTACATGTATGATATACTGTTGATTGTTGCTATGCTTTAATACTAAATATTAAACTATTCTAGAATGTGGAAATTTTACTTTCATATATTATGTACACTATGTATAGAGATTAGTATGTTACTCTGAGATTTATTTGTGGATCTCTTATTTGAACAAAGCCACGGAGGAAGGAGGAAGGTGAACTCGGAGGAAGAGTTCTTTTTTATTATTGCATATAAATTTTTATGTTTATTTTTGGGATGATATAATAAGGATTTACAATTTTGAAGTTTTATTTTGGGATAAATGTAAGTAAATATCCCAGAGGGATTAGTATTAAATCATTACCAAGTTATATTTTGTTTACTTTTTTGTCCAAACCAAATCCATATAGTTACTTTGATGATATATGTCTGGAGATACAAGGGAGCGTTGCACTTATGTAGGTGTCTTAGAGGATGCCTTTGTAGGTGGTGTTGACGAAGGTATGGCAGCCAACCTCGATATGGTAAAGAATGCTCATGCTAGAACAAACATGACGAGTATTGGTATGAGTTCATATGTGACCGAAAGGAGATTTTTTCGTTTGCTCCAAATACCCGCATGATAATCATGGACATAGCTGGTACGACATTATAAGGATGCGTATCAATACGTGGAGCAGCGACAACATGAGTATCATTACTGTCGTCGATATGCTTATACTAATCAACAGAACTACAATTATTGTTGAAGGTTTGAGCATGCTAACTACTACCGATAGGAGGAAGAAGAGTACCATCAGGATGACAATTCTAACATCTTCCTGCCTGAAGTTGAAGAAGATTACATCAGGTTAGCTGAAAGACACCGCCCAATAGGAGGAAGAGTATGAGGCTTTTTGCAGACGACTCAAGGTAAAAACTGAACGTGGTAAGTCCAAAGCTGAGTATCTTGACCGAGAATACGTTTGCATATTGCATGATTAAAGAAGTTTAGGTCTCCTTCAAATCAAGTAGTTGAAACACCGCCGCTAGCTATGGTGGAACCCAACATGACGTCCCCACCCATACATGTGGCTCCTTCTCAACTTGTGGCCAACAAGAAGCATCTTAGTCATTCAATAGTATCACCTCGTCTAAAAATTGCACCTCCCAAGGTCGTCCCATTGTTGAATAGTCCGCTATCTTGTCTATTGGAAGGTTTTTCATATGCTTTCCAAAATTCATCAGCTCATCACTTCCAAGATGTTCTCTTTCAATACCTTCATGTTATTTACTTTTTAACTTTGAGCAATAAAAGTCAAATCCAAGCTTCTTCTAGTTAGAAGAATTAATTGTATAATGCCATTATTGTCAGATTTATAAAGTTCGTGAGATTCTCGACGGCTTTATGCTTTGTATCAGTTGGTGACATATGGCTCAACTGACTCAAGCCCTAAAGTCGGTGTTCTTGTTGGTTTCTTGTTAATTGAATTGATTATGTAGGTGCTGGATGTTGAAATTATGCCTTCAATTCTGATGACTCATTATGATTATTTTATTTTATGTCTATGCGCTTGCCAATTTGCGCCTTCTTATTTGACAAAGTTAAGATTTTGGCATCAACCATATTCTGTTCAATGTTTTGCTTTTTTTAGGCTGAGATGTTTATGTGCATATTATATATATATAAACAGAATAGTTTAGTTAGCACTGTTGGTTTTTTTTTTTTTTTAATTCTAATTTATCAGTTGATCAACATGATATATTATAAGATTTAATCAATCGATTACCCGATAATTCAAAACAAATTAATTTTATTCCATATAATAAAGGGAGGAGCTTTTGTAGCATTATATTATTAATTGTACTGCTATATATTATTGCTGTTGCTGTTATTATTAATTCAATATTGTTTTTCAGACTAAGTTTATTTCAAATTATACATCAGATTTGTAATTTATATAAAAATAAGATTATATAATCTACGTGAAAGGATATCCCTAAAGACTGTCAATAACGCAAATCAGATTATAGATACGTAAATCATACATTAGAAACGCTAGAGTCTACAAAATTACAGTAGCCAGAATTTGTTTATTGTGTGAGTATTATAATAACATCGTTGGCGAAGCATTATAAGAAGTTGCAATGAAGCCAGAAGAGTTTGTGTTGGAACTAAATGTTAAGTTCTGGTTTAGACTTGCCTCTGAAGCATTGGTATTGGAAGCAATTGAAGAAGATGACTCCATTGAAGGAAGTTCATGATATGTGAGTTCAGGATAACTTGAAGGAAGACTAGGAAATGGAGCTTCAAAGTTAAGCACATTAATTGCTTGCCTTATTGAAGGCCTATGCTTATAATCAGGATGAGCACACCATAACCCAACAATCATCAAACATTTGATTTGATCTTGGTCAAAATCTCCTTGTAGTCTTGAATCAATTGCTTCAAGAATTCTCCCACTTCCATAGAGTTGCCACACCCAATTCACTATGTTTACCTCATTCTCTGGAGCATTTTGTTTTATGCATTTTCTTCCACAAGCTATCTCCAAAGCAACAATTCCAAGACTATACACATCAGATTCCTTACTTACCCTCCCAAAAATAAGGCATTCAGGAGCCATATATCCCATAGTCCCTGCCAAAGCTGTAGTTGGCGCACTTTTCGTGTGGTCTACAAGTCTTGCTAACCCAAAATCTCCAAGTTTTGCATTAAAGTCAGAGTCTAGCATGATATTGCTTGACTTTATGTCTCTATGAACAACACATCTTTCCCATCCTTCATGCAAGTATAACAATGCAAAGGCCAAGCCTTGAGCTATTTTGAACCTTGCTGACCATCTTAGCAAACTTTGGCCTTTGAAGAGATGAAAATCTAAACTTCCATTTGGCATATACTCATAAACTAGCAGCAGCACTTTCCCTTTGTGACACCAACCGATTAGTTGCACCAAATTCCGATGCCGTAGTTGACTAATAATTCTCACTTCTGAGGCAAACTCCTTCAATCCTTGTTTAGAACTTTCTGATACTCTCTTTATGGCGACATCGGTGTTTGAATCTTTGAGGAAACCTCTATAAACCTCCCCAAATCCTCCTTGTCCTAGCTTCTGTTCATCATTAAAATAATTTGTAGCACTTGCTAGATCAGCATACGAGTACTCCTTTGGTCCTATTCCTCTTTCAAAGCTGTCACGCATGTGCTCATCAAACTCATGATCACCCTCTTCCATCGTCCTTTTCTTCTTCCATAGGCCTACCAAAACCAAACTAAACACACAAATTAAAAGAAAACCTCCAACCCCTAATCCTACAGCTAGCTTTGTCAAGCTATTTCTACTCTTTGGGATCGGGCTCGGGCTGAAAGGTGTTTCTGGGAACTCCGTAAAATTGTTGGATTCGAAACTCCATGAATTGATCTTATGTATTGCAGAAGCATTTCCGGTGGCAGCTGAGAAGCCAAAAGTAACCCATTCAGGTAGATACTTTCTCAGATCAACGATTTCGGAAAGATGTTGCTGCACAGTGGTGTCATTGACAAAGCCAGTGAAAAAAATGCTTAAATTGTGTGTGTTTGAGCTGTAACTAATGAAAGCCTCATTTGTTCTCCCTCCATTGATATCAGCCAACCAAGTCAAATTATTAACAGATCTCATGGAATTGATATTGACGCCGACATGTTCCTTTGGAGGATCCCAATAATTCTTATAGATATCAAACTCCACAGCAACAAATGGATTGTCTGTTGAATTCAACACCTGATCATCAAGAGTCAAACCCATAGAACCTCCTCTTCTGACATTGGGAAGCTTTGAACCAGCAGGGGCTAAGAAGAACGCCAACCCGTCTCCATATACTTTTCTCTTTGAACTAATCACAAAGCTGAAACGGGTTCTGAAGTCTGTTAGGTTTCCGGTGGTTTTATCCCAAAGGTGCATCGGTTGGTGATACGTGGCACGACCGACACTGGCCGTCAGGGCTGCGTCTTGTTGGTTTCTTGTTAACTGGATAGATGAGGAGGAGGAGTAGGATGAATTCTCATATGATATGGTCTTATCATTTGGGTCGAAACTAGAGAAGTTGAAGGATATGGAAAATGCATGAGGGATAATCAAGAGGAAGAAAATTGACAATAACATCATCATCATCATTAGAAGTAGAAGAAAAATGAAAATTCTTGTTTGGCTGAGATATATATATTCTGCTAAATAAAGCTATACAGGTGAACGCTAAGAACTTTCTTGTGTAATTATTAATAAAATTATGTTTTTTAAATTTATTTCTTAGCCTACCAATGTTTACCATTCCTCTCTGCGAGTCTACAAGTGAATGCTAGGAACTTTCTTGTGTAATTACATCTTTTGTTTCCGAGAAACTATGCATTGAACCTGGAAGTCATGAAAAGACATATAGACTATAGTATCAAGATCTTTCTTGCTTCCCTTTTTGAAAGTTGTTCGAGAGATTTTGAAATCTTTGGAAAGGGATTAAAGAAAGATTATTAAGTAGGCCCAGTATATAGCAACTTGTTTTCCTCGTGATTTTGAACCCCACAATGATTCTCTTTTATTCGGCGTGATTTTTTTTTCCCCTTGTTGACCATTATTATTAATCTGTGGGAGCTCCGAGATGGACAAATCAGTGTTCTTACCATACTTAGAACTAGGTAGTCAATAGTGAATGATGACTCCATTTTTCTGTGAAATTATTGTATTTTATGCGTTACGTCTTAACCATTTAAACTTTTAACCAATAAGTTTCATGAAATATATAATTTTTTTTTCCCTAAAACATAAGGATCAATTTTAAATGGTTACTTTTCTTTTGTTTGAATTGGCCATATTTAAATTTCTAAAGCATTTAAAGTTAAAAATGAGCCTTTATTGTGGGTAGAATTAAGGATGGAAATACTATGCCTAACATATGTTAAGTTTGGCCTTACCTATTTAATAAATTTGTCAGACTTACGCCTATTGTTAGACTTATTGTTAGACTTATTTAGGTGAACAAGTTAAACATATTTTTATAGGGATTAGCCTACAATCCTACCGGCTGAACTTTTTTACTATCTTATTTAATTTCACATCTCATCATTTACCCACAAACTTAGTCAAACACATTTAACTCTATTTTCTTTAATCTCTCAAGATTGTAACGTTAGCTCACTCCCTTTCTCTTAATTTGGGTTGTTGATGAAACATAATAATTGCTATAATTCTAGTTCAATGATACCCCAATGAAATATTATAATCTCACTAGAAGGGGTTTGTGTAATATCCAGATAATTATTTATCTGGAATATTATATTGATAAATATACCTATTGAAAATAGGTGAATATGAGGTCTCAAACACCTTGTATTGAATTTATCTTATTATTAGAACAATTTCTCCCGATATTAGATAATGTGCGAAAAGGTCCCTAAAACATTAGATAATTTGCAAATAGGTCCCTGAAATATTTATGGGTTATAAAATACCCTGAAAATATTATAAAGAGGAAAATAAATATTTATTTGAAATAGGGAAGAATATTGTCCCTAATTTAGGTAATTTATTAAATTATTACCTTGGAAAAATTAAAGGAGAAAAATCAAAAAGTATTGGGGGACCATATTGGACCCCATGATTTTTAATATTATACATGGTGCATAAATTACCAATGTCAGTAAAATAGTTGTGAGATAATAATTATTACTAATTAAGAAATTTGTCAACAAATTAGTAAATGGTTAAATAAGTAATTAATTGCTGATTATTTAAACATGAATAAAGGGGGAAAAGATGTGTAAAAAGGTTGTGAATATGTGTGTGTATGAGTTGTGAGTGTGTGTGTGCCTAAGTGTTGTGCATGTGTGTGTGTGTAGTAAAGAAAAAATATATCTAAGATATTTAGTAATTAAATAATATTATAATTGTGACATTTTATATAGGATAAACGAGAACGGATAGAAATAAAATCTTACCTACAAAAGCATGAACTAGGTTTCTAAAGTCAGAGTATATTATAGATAAGTGAATTTTTATCTCAAAGTAGGTTATCTCCAAAGTCATTTTCGTAACTGACTTAGTGATTATGAGATAAGGTCAAAAAGATATTTTGTGGAATTAGAACAGATAGTAGAAATGAAAACCTATAGAAAATAATTCATAAACTGAAATCCGAGGATAAGTTGGTAAAAACCAAAGTATATTATGAATCAGTGGATTTTTATCCAAAAGATAATGTTGTCCAATGTTATTTCCGTAACTGACAACGGTTGTCCGAAAATGTTCGGCAGGCAACGAAATGTCCTTAATAAGATAAAAAATTTAGATAACCCAAGCATCTTGAAAGAGAAAGAAAAGATCTTCAGGACCTTGCTCTCGGAATTTTGAGATTTCCCAAGATTACGCGATTAGGACACCGAACAGGGAACTTTATCAGATAAAGGCACAGAAAGCAAGAGATGATGCAAGCATGACATCACTTTGATGACTCAGGATGAGGTCATCATAGGGAGGCATAAAGCCAGGATTGTGCCACCTCAAAGAAGTGCGACCCAACGGTCAGAAACTAACCAACGAAGTTCAAAGAAACTCCCAAAATGCCATCCACTTTTTCTATAAATAGCCTTCACCTTTCTCTTCATTCTTCACAAATCCTAGAGCTTTCTAGAGAGAGATTTTAGAGAGAAGGAGGAGTCTGTGGAAATAGCAAAGTGCCGGGTAAATTCTTCGGTCCCTAGTCTTTAGTCTTAAGTTCTTTCGGTAGTTATAGTAGAAATGTTAGATAGATCTTTAGTTTTTCAAGTATGATCTAGATATCATGTTTTAAGGACAAATATGATATTTATTTCATAAATATGTTGGAAGAAGAGATGTGTTAAAATCTTGGAGAAATAGAGTTAAAATAGCGAAGCTCTGGCGAAATTCCACCGATTGGTAAGGGTAGGGGCAAAATGGTAATTTGTACCTAAAATGCGTGTTATAATATCAAATATTGATAAATGTGATATTATCATTATAGGATATCAGTAATCTTGTTCCGCTGTCATTTCGCTGTCGTTCCGCTGTTTTCTATCAAAAGTACAGTTTTCCGTCAATGTACTTAACGCTCGTCAACGAAGGTATGTTCGCGTACTGTAACACTAACTCTGATGTTTATGATATGCATGTCTGTGGTATGCGTGTTGTATGTATAGAGTGTTTATATTGTGAAGTGCATATAAAGGTTAGAGGGTATTTGTAATGCTGGGAGCGATATGTCCATATGCTGGGTGAAACATCCTCCATATTACTTAATAAATTAACCATATTTTTCTTTGGTAATTAACTTATTAATACTAAAATATTTAATTAATTATTCCACAGGATACCAAAACATGCATAATGAACCATAACGTGGCAATATACATTTATCCAATATAAAACATAGAGACAGAAACACTACTTCTAGTAGTGTAGTCTAATCTTCTGATGCCTTCCCTGATAGACCCGGACAGGAGCTCTCACCTGAAAAATGTGGTAACCATCAATCCGACTTATTATGAAAATTAATACGTGCTAGTGAGGTGCCAAGTGGAACAGTTTTATAAACAAAATATTAATAACACATTTCAACAATGTTCATATCATGAAAATCTCATATCATAATGAAGTATCATAAAATAACTAACTCAATTTCTCAATAGTACAGTTCCCAAGGTATCACCCTTCACGCCAGCCGAACCGCCTTACTTCCACGACTAGACCCATGGGCTAAGTTACACCTACATTACTAGTTACTCCAAAAGCTCACTGAGCAAGTGATGAGGACCGACCAAAATCCTCAAAGCACCTGTCCCAGACCATAGGCCTTTTCCCCTCTTAAACTGGTGGGGTGTCGTAAGCCCTCTTGAACTGGTGGGCAAGTCCCTCTTAAACCGGTGGGACATTAGAAAGCCAACCATTGTGCATCAATAGAGGCCTCACCACGTGGTGGAAAATAACTACTCCATATCTTCACCAATTTAACCATTTCCAAATTATCATAACCATAATATAATATCTCAATTTCCAATTATATTTAATAATTCAACCATAAAATTCCACAAGGACATTACTATCAAAATATACTTAAACATTTCATAAAAATACTCACAAAACAATATATTAAAACACATAATAAGTGGAAAGTGGTTACCTGTCACCTAAGCTAACTAATTAATTCATATGACTCCTAATCCGAGAACTCCACACAAGCCAAAACTTAATCTATCACAATCAACTTTCTATCCGTTAATAACTCTTTTAAAAATATATATCAAAATATACAAGTTTTGATAATAAATTTAGAATGCTTTGAAGTTTATTTCTTTCAACCATTAACCTTCACTGCCCTTAAAATCCAACAACTTCAGGTATTTTTAATAAATTGTACAAAAATTATTTTAATGTGCCGTCAACTCTCACATGTTCATATACAAGTTCCCTTCCATATAAAAATATTTTCAAAGATCATAACTTTCCAAATAATTCCTAGATTTCACGTTTTACTTGACTGTCCTGTTAAGCTTCCAGATTTCATAGTTTAACTTTAAAAATTCATATCTGAAGCTATAGAGATCGGTTTTAGGTAATTCAAAAACCTATGAACTCCTCATTAAGTCTAGTTTTTGGGAAAATTAGTTCCAATATTTTATCACATGTAATTATTTCCCAGATTTCAAGAATATCTAGACTATTCAGTGAGTTCTTCAAAACGTATGGTCATTTTGTACAATTTATTTCTCTCTGACCAGAGCTCATAAAAATAAAAAAAATACCCACTATTTTAAAGCTATGGATGTCCTCTATCTCCTGGAATATTTTCACAATTTTATCTCATACCAATCATTCCCAGTTTACAAAAACAAGATCGCTGCCCAAAAACGTTACAGAATTGTTACTGGATTTTGACCCATATTCTGAAAATCATATCTGGAGCCATAGACTTTGTTTTGAGGTGAACTAAAGCTCATTTTAAAGTTTACCATGTCTACTATATGTCCACAAAATTTCAGGGTCAAAGAAGGTCATTTACTATGGTTTTGACTGCCTTAAAATTCAGTGTGCAGATAAAAATCAGTATTACTACAGTAATACTATTGCACCACGGATTCACTGTAGCAGGAGGCGAAAAACACTGTAGCAGTACTCTGTTTCAGTCAAGAAAAACAGAGGAACACAGCAACATTTTTAGCATAATTATTTCAGCACGATAATTTCCTTTCTCCTTTCCATTCACGTTATTTATGCTAAGATCGCAGAAAACAGAAAGTTCCTACCACAAAATCTATGATACCGATGACAGCAAGTTTTGACAGCAAAAAATTTCTTATGATAAAAAATCCATGCATGACGGCAAGAACACCAAATTTTCTGCGAGCTTTTCTTCCCTTTTCTTTACAGTTTCAGTTTCAACACCATGTTCAGGTTTAGTTTCAGTTTCAGCGACTACCGATGGAAAAGAAAGAGGAACAAATGACCAGAGACACCACGCTAATGACACAACGTTACTAGTCCCTGTTTTGTTTTCATTTTCATTTTTGAGTTTCGGTTTTGTTTCATTCCTAAACCTTCATGCTCGATGGGAAATGACAGAACCAGAGAAGAGTTCCCTGCTTACCTTGAAGAATCAGCTGAACCGAGGAGCAACCGAGACTAGTTCTTTCCCCAGTTTCTGATGTGATGAGCAGAGGACCAGCGAGTTCAGCTTCCTCTCTCACTTCTCTCTACTCTTCTACTCTCGGTGTCTCTCATTCTGGCTCCCTCTCTCTCGACTACGTCTCTTCCTCTCTTTTCTACGTAAGGCCGAAGAGAAATATTGATTAATGAGAGAGTATGGCGCCGATTTGTTCGAAGGAATATCTAGGCTCACGAGCTGCTGAAGAGACATTTAGAGACACAAGAGTAGTGAAGCATGACTAGTAGAAATCCGAGATAGTGGCTTCGGAAAACTGATGATGATCTGTCGTTGCTGCTCTTTCTCTGTTGCTTCTTTTCCTTTTCGGTTTCTGGCAATATCATGGGTTACTGGACATAGGCTAGATGTAATGGGCTTTTGTGGTCTAAAACAATAAACTGGTTCTGCATCTCATTTACGTCGGACTGAGGCTGGGAGTAATATTCATTATTGATGCTTCATGCTTTTCACGTGGGCCAAATCTAGCTGATATTGATTATATATTTTGGGCTTCATTTTTGTCCCATTGACCCATAACTATGTATAACTTGGGAAATACTTGGTGCCTTATTTTCTTCCAAAAATTTAAGAAAAGAAAATAAGTTTAAATCCCCAAAGATAAATAATTTATTTTGGTCAATATCACAAGAAAATACTTCTTAAATTCCCAATTTTTAATATTTAAAATTCCTTAAATCCAATTTTCCATAATTAATTCTTGATTCCCAAAGTCCAAAAATTAGGTTGTTACACTGGGAGCAATATGTCTGTATGCTGGGAGCGATATGGTTGCATGCTGGGAGCGATACATATGCATTAGTTGTGATAGATCGTTTGTATATGCTGTTGATGTTGTGGTATATGTCGTCCGTATATTGTGTATGTAAACATGAGGTTAACCATTACCTGAGATCCAGTGCGCTGGATCTCAGCTCTCCATATAGCTTCAGGGTCGGGAGGACCAAGGACCATGGATAGCGGCAAGTAGCCCGCATAGAAAATCCGGTTGAAGACTTCCTTTTGTTGTTCCAGCGGAAGCCTTTCCATTGTTGTTTTACTTCACTTTTGAACCCCGCGGTTATTATACCGCTGTTGTAACCAGCCAGACATACTACGGTTGGCACTTTGAATATATATATATTAGTTACTCTTCCGCTCAAATTCTCTACTCTGATGACTTGAAATGAAAAAAAAAAATTATACTACTTTTGAAAAGTTGGGATGTTACAGTTTGTCTTATTTTCTAAGGAAATGTAAAAAGGTAAAATCCATTTTTATATGCCAACTACTTGATTTACTTGGTTAATTTTTTAATTTTTTTTTATTCTTACTTGTTTAGACAATTATTGTTGTTCTTTTTACAAAACTCTTGTATTACTGGTGTAAATAAACCCTAAACTTTTAAGAGATAATGTAGGCTTTTAAATAAGTTTAAAAGGTGGTAAATGAGCTAGGAGATATAGCTAAGCTTTCAGTTTATTTAAATATTTACATTTTTTTTTGATAAAAAATTTTAGGAAAGGGGTTAGGCCCACCCACAATCCAAGGGCAGGGCGAAATCTCCCTTCCTCCTAGGTAATACCAATGTTGGGCATGCGCGAGCCATCTATTACCCTCAGGCGTTTACTTGGACACCCAAGAGTTAGGATGCTTTTCCCAGCGTAAGTAGATTTTTTTAAAAAAATTTACACCTTGACAAGACTTTTGAAGGCTTAGACATAAGCCTAAAATAATTATATATACAGGCTTAGGCCCAAACTTTATTTTTTTACTGCAAGCCTAAGTCTATATAGCTAAAATCTAGCTCAGTCTAGTTTATTTCCACTGAATTGAAAATATGAAAACAAGTTTAACGTATAAATTAGTTAATTGTCTAATTAACGTATGTGAATTACGTAGTAATAAAATTTTAATAACATGACTTAAAGTAATTTTATTTTATAATAGAAATGAAGTAATTAATTGTGAAGTAATCGGTATTTTCGTATTTAAATTTAGACATTATTTTTTTCCACCTAAATTTAGCCTTTAATTGAATAAGTATTTAGTTCAGGTTTTAAGGTCATTTATTTATTTTTTTCAATAATTGAGTATTATTATTTAATTTAATCTTTCCCGGATTATCTCGCACGGTGTTGGCTAAATAATCAATTATGCAGTGTAAGGAATAACAAGAGGGCTTGTAGTTTCTTATGCCGTTGGGCTTGTCTCAACTTGCCGCGGAAGTTGGGTTATGCTTCAACTAGCCAGTGCATAGTTTGGGCATGGGTCTGGCCCAGAATGGTCAGTATATAATTTATTTATCTTTGAATATAATTTTATAAATATTTTGGCTAAATTATATGGTTAATCGTTTATATTTGCATCAATTTTCATTTTAGCTACTTAAGTTGACAAACTACATTTTTATTCTTTCTATATTAATACCCTTAGTTTCATCAAACAAAAAATGTTAACTCATTAAATTTAAGTGCTGATTATGTAATTAAATGTTGACACATCATACTTACAATTTTATATTCTTAAATACATTTTTTTTTTATTTTTTCAATCGTGTAAATTAAAAAATAATAAATTTTAAATGAAAACGACACTATCTTTGCATATACTTTGTTTGCATTTGATTGTATATTTATCACGATGATTCGACATTTTTCCTTTTGATGAAATTAACTATATCAGATTTAAGGAATAAAAATGAATTTTATAAACTTAGGATACTAAAATAAAATTTGACGCAAGCATAAAGAACTAAAATATTTTTTAATTTCACAAAAAATATAATTATAATTAATTGATCTTTCAATATATTATTTAAATATTCTTCATTTCAATTAATTTTTATTCTTCTTAATTTATTCTAATTAATCACAAGGATTGTGTTTTCCTCACACTATGCTATGAAGGAAGTATTAACATCAGACTCACAGATGCATATTTGAAGAGCGCTAGATAGATATGTGTTTTGTACGAAAAAATAATAAACTTTGAATCAAATGATCATATTTTTATTTTTATTTAGAATATTCACGAGTAATATAGTTTTAGGTGTTAAATAAGAAGAAAATTAAATGCTTAAACATGGAACTAATAATTTACTGAAAACAATCCAGTTCATGGAATCCGGATGCTTTAATACGTATTCTTGTAGATATTGAAGTAAAAGAATAGTTTTTTTTTTTTAGGTGGAGACACGTGTTATTCTTTTATCATGTCCACTAGAAGAGGCAAATGCAAAAAGTTTTTGGGCTCGCCACTATAACTGAAAATCACTACCCTGTGTCTAGCTTTCAACATAGAGAGAGCATGTTGGAGGGTGTAATATATTTTGATTATGTATTTCCCTCAACTTATCATCCAATATAATATAATAATGCTTTATATGGGGGGAAAACAAAGCTATTGATATATGGAATTTGACAAAATATTTTAATATTAGACGTAAATTATTTCAATATCAATTTTTTACCCAAAAAAAAAAAAATATATACTATAAGTCGGTATAATTGTTGGCCTTTACAGTTTGATCCAATTCCAATTTTGGTCTCGTTAGTTTTAAATGTAATTTTTAATCCTATAATTTCATAAGGATTTAATCAGAGTTAATATTGTCAAGTAGCGCGTTAAAGGCCCCTTTATATTTTTGCATATTTTGGTGGTGCGTGGTTATACGTCTTTGTCCCATGCATGACAAATCAAGCATCCCTTTGGTGGGTCCCAAACTACTCAGATATTAATAGACTGTAGTGGGATTCTATATACAAATTATTGAGCAAAGATTATATTCCGAAATTGGTGAGCCAAGAATGTGACATCAACAAATCATACGTAAGAACGAAGAATATCGATTTATAAAAATATCAACTAAACCCTTATCCATCTCATGCATTAAAACGGGTTCGGTAAGATCCAAGACCCGACTTCAGGCTATATATACACATGCACAACATATATGTCTCTCACGTACCAAGCTAAGAAGCCAAAAGAGAGAGAGAAAAAAAAAACAAGAAAATTCAGAAATCAAAATTAGATATAGATAAAATGTCAAGACCAGACATAGTTAGTGAAGAATGCGTTATGGTTGTAGTTCGGAGAGGAGACGCTAACGATGATGGATATCTGAACAATGAAGAGCGCAGTAATATATGTCAGGTACTTGGTTCAGATGCTTACGTCAGATCGCCGCTGCAAACCGCCAAGATCAAAGAAGCAGCCCCTGCGAATACGACAAACTTGTTCCCACCAAGATCAAGGCTTCCACAAGCTGTAAAAAGTCGATAATATGTGATCTCTGATCTGATAATTATGCCCCTTCTACAGCTGAGGGCAAATAGAAATAATAAATCGTGTGTGTGTGTGACCCCACAAGCACACACACGCCTTTTCTACAAGTACTGATATCATTACCCTTATCCTTTATGTCTTTAACACTTCTCTGTGTGGTTTCATGTGTGAACAGCCACTGTGTATTCTTGAATATAATATCACAGTTGTGGCTAAGTCACCTGAGACTAGCTAGCTAGCTTAGGTATATGTCGTAATAACAAGACTATCTTGTTATGTAATAGGGGGGGGGGGGGGGGGAATCTGTATGGTTATTATGATTATGTGATATGTTTCCTTTCTTTAACATCTTCCCGAGTGTGTTCGTTTTTTTTTTCCTGTCCCTTGGTTATTATTGACTTTCTCTATAGTTTGCTGTTGTTGTTTCAAACTACATCTTATATCAAGGACTAGAGGCAGTAGTGAATATGTTTTCTTTGTGTGTAGTTGTATGTAAAGAAAAATTCATAATTTTCCTGTGCAATGTGATATCACCTATTTTCTTAAAACACATTTCAGTGGTTTCATATTTTCACGTGTGAACTGGTCTGTAGCTTGTGTGCTTAACTTCTTGTATTTGGATGGAGAGAAAATTAGGGAAAACTCCAAAACGTATTTATTTTTTCCCCATTTTTAGAAGTTTTCTTTTCTAGTTTTCCATCCTCCTATTTTTCCATCACTTTTCTCTCCATCCAATTATGGACTTAGTGTGAAATTCAGCATTTTGATACAAAAATTTTATTGATTTGGTCAAGGGTACATAAATATTTTTTGATTTGGTCAAGAGTAATACTTCTCTAAAGGCAAAAACTTGTATTCTTCTTCTTATAATGTAAGGTTGCTTATCACATTAACCAACAACTTATTAGTTAACACATAAATCTTTATGCATTTGGAAGCAAATTTTGTATTACAATTCCTAAATGTGTTGTATTTCTTAGTTATTTCAAATTTCAAATATCTTTTTTCGTTACAATATGACTAAATATATCTTAGAGTGGATTTTTTTTATACAATTCAAATGAAGAATTTTAATCCAAATCAATCTGACCAAACTCCGCCTTAATGTATTCTTTGGTTCTTTTCGTTACAATATGGCTATATATTTGAGGGTATTTTAGATGGTAAGTATAAGCAACAAAAAAATTCACAGTAATGGCTTCGTTATATGTAGGTTTCCTTTCTCTTAATTAACAACCTTTTTATTTCACTTAACACCTAATGGCTATTTTCCTTTTGAGGGAGAATACGCTTTTCTCATGTGACATAAAATTTCAGAAATGAATCACACTAATCAAGCTTTATCAACATTGCACCTTATTTATGATTGTATATATTGATTCATTTTATAGCATGAACAACATATTTTCTTAAACCCTCTCTAATAGGTGAAAAGGGTGAAAATACACTGCATAAAAAGGAAAATTTCATTTGTGTCCCAATAAAAAAAATTATATTTCCTTGTTGAACTTTATAAAACTATACATCAAACATATATAGAAAAACATAATTTCTTGTACATTGATTATGAAGCTGAATTTTATAAATATTACAAACTAGAATAAAATGAAATTAAGGTTTTCTAACTAATATATTGAATATGAGATTAGTGGTACTTCTTGTCTTACCCATAGTGATTCATTCTTTAATTTATGTATTTTTCTCATGAAAATATTAATCTTTAAGTTCTCCAACATTTGACTTAATTACTTATAACTCAATTCCTCATCTTTTAACTTTTTATAATTAATTCCAAGTCATCTAGCAAAAATGGCTTCTAACTCAGATCCACATGACAAAAATTGTTCGAAATCAGAGCACCACTTTTGCCATCTCTTGACTCTAGCATCACCACCCCCAACCCTACGAATTAGATCCCACTGTCTCTTTTCTCCATGTCCGACACATTTATTAATCAAATACAAGAAATGCTTACATACTCTAGAAGTGCCAAATCATCTAAATTTTGTTCAATATAATGAAATACATACACAACTCAAATCATTTTAATCCTAGTTGGCTGATCACTCATTTAAAAAAATTTAAATTTTATTTTGTTTTTAAGGGGGAAAAAAAGAAATCTTTAACTAAAAAAATGATCAAATAATATTTTTCTTAAAAAAATTGAATTTTTTCTTGAGTCATCAGCCAATTAGAATTAAAATGATATGAATTTTTATATTTTCATTGGATAGAGTTTAAATAGCATGATATTCTTGGAGTATGCAAGTATTTCTCATCAAATACTACTTTATAAAGAGAAAGAAAACAATTTATTTATTTTCTTGTATTGATAGATTTATTTAAAAATAATTTCACAGCATAAAAAAGAAGTAATTAATTAAAAATTATATTATAAAATAATGAAAGAGTATGATTCTATATGGTTCTAATAGTTAAAACTTCGTGTATTGGTTTCTTTTTTTCTTTTTTTTTTTTTTGTATAAACTTATTGTATTGCTTTTAATGTAAATGTTTTTTATATTAACATAATTTTACTTTTAATGTTAATATTTTTTTATGCATACTTTTTATGTTATTATGATTTTATATTTATTGTGTTATTTATTCAGTATCTAAATTTAATGAATGATTTTGTAACAAACAAATTAATGAGTAAATTGTCTCATAATTTGATAAATATTTAAAATTATATTTTTAAAAATAAATATTTATATTGGGCACAAATTTAACATCCTCCAGCTTCAAATGAAATTTAGTTTACTGAACATTGCATGCTTGAAAGCCAGCTCTAGCGGAATTATGATGGGGAGAAATACCCACATTTTGCACCCAACATAAGCGAACACACACACACACACACACACACATAAAATACACACGCAAATAACTTTTGGTTGTTATATATTTCCTGTCTACCAAGGTTCTGTAATTGAGTTGGGCAAAATTTGCTTCCCGTTCACTCTGACCTTCATCTTTCTGCTTTGATTATGAAGTATGTATTCGCTAGGATTTTTAATGTCCTTTCCTTTTTTTCAAATATATTTTCCGCTTATTACATACCCACCAGTTTCATATCTACAAGATAAAGACGAATATATAGAGAATTTGAATTTATGTTTTAATTGACAACTACTTTTCTCGTTTTGTTCCACTCCTGTGATCCTCATTGCAAACCTCCTTATCTTTCATTAGTACTGGTTCTATTAAGTTAGTTATAACTTAGGAATAAAATATTTTATCTTATCCCATGAATTGTGAATTGTGTTATATTTTTATTACAAAAAATATTCAGTACATATGTGTCCCAGTCGAATTTTACTTTAGTTAATAATTATAATACGAATCATATTCCATAAGGACATAAAGATTAGAATCATGCCAATGTATAACAACCTAATTGAAGAGTAATTTATAAGCAACTCTCTAAGCATTTTTTTCACTAGTCATGTTTCTTGATCTTTTTGACACCTGAAACACAACTTAGTTAATTGAGCTTTTAGTGTCATTAAGAAAAAGCCCCATTAGAAGGGTTTTCCCCCTTTCTTTCATGATCCTTGTTATACTCTTCATATGTACGTGACATCCACCATTTATATTACTCCCTCTGATCCCAAAGGTAGGAACTAGTTAAATGTAAAAAATCTACTCAGTGTACTATACCTTTTAAATTTTTTCCCCCTCAACCTATCTATGTGTTTGGAAATATTAATGGAGTTTATATCAATGATGGTAAAGATTAATTTAGTTTGCTTTCTTACTATCTATAAATTCATTATTTAATTATTTCATTTAGAACCAAAGGGAGTGGGTTGTAAAGGTTACGAAGCATATTTAAAGCATGATTTTACGTTTTAAAGAGCAACCTCTTTTGAACAATAACATTAATTCCACAACACAAATGCTCCCTCACGTCCTAATTGTCGATTCTAATTTCATACTCCCTCCTCTTGTCCTCAATATGATAACTAGATAACTAATTTACCAAAATTAAGGAAATTAATTTAATTAATTGTTACAATTATGTGTAGGTTTTCATAAATGTCATTTTTAATCTTGTGCATCATAACTATCTCTTGATGGAAATCTCCATTACTATGTGTGATCAATAAGGATATTTTAGGAAATAAAATTAAGAATTTAGAAGGCAACTTAGATTGAGATATTATATTTAGAAATAAATAAACTTTTTATCTAGATCCTATATACTTGCAACCACACGTCGTAAGACGACACACACAATTATAAGGGAATGATAGTAAGGAATCTTTAAAACCCAACATCTTAGCTGAGGAATGTGACATTAATGATTTCGTTACACTGCATGCTAATTGATCGATCACCATTATTTAATTAAATAATGATTCATTTGCTGACCTATCCCATGGAAAGAAATATTCCACGAAGCTTGGAAATCATCAAATTGATGAAAATAAATTTAATGATGGATTTCATGCTACCTAAATTGAGTGAGAATGAAACTTCTCCAAAAACGTGGAAAAGAATAAAGCCTACTTTGAATTTTATTCAAACAAAAAAAATTAATAGTGAAGCTTACTTAATTTTAATAATAAACATATATACAAGCAAACTAAGAAAGGTTTCGAATCCAATGGACCTGTCTACATAGAATCGATCCATAATCAAAGTTATTATAATTCTTTATTTGGTCGAGGGTAATAATTCTCGATATTCAAAAACTTGTATTTTCCTTTTTATGATGTAAAACCAATAGCTTGCTAGTGGACACGTAAAATCTTATGGATTTGGAAGCAAATTTTTTAGGGAGTACTACAATAAGGTCCCAAGGACCAGAAATATTTACAAAGAGGTCCCGCACCAGATTCCCATTACAGTTTGGTCCCAAAAATGTCCCTGGGACTTATTTGTAATTAATTCAAAATGTAAAATGACTCTTCTGCCCAAAATTCAATCGCCTAAATCGCCTGAATGAATCACTCTACTTCCAGCTTACCCGAGCATGGTGACGCGAGAGAGAGGTAAGAGAACGACGGAGAAGTCGGAGGAGTGGGAGACGACGCAACCGACATAAGACGAGAGTGAGTTAAACACAACCAATGTAAGATGAGAGCGAGTTAAACCATGAGACGAGAGGATTAGAGAAAGCTTACCTGAGCATTGCGACGCGAGAGAGAGGTGAGAGAACGATGGAGAATTCGGAGGAGTGGGAGACGATGCAACCGACATAAGACGAGAGTGAGTTAAACCGTGAGACGAGAGGAGTAGAGAACGTCGGAGGAGGAGATTGCAATGGGTCATCTGGAGGAGAGTGGAGAGTGTTTGGAAGAAGGTGTAAGATGAGGATGAGAGTTGAAACGACAAGATTGCAATTCAAAACCATGTCACATGAATTTACTCGAGTAACAACATTTGTACTCGAGTACAAATACATTTGTAACATCCCATTTTTCAAAAGCGGAATGAGGTACTTTCATTAGAGTAGAGCATCAGAGCAATTTAAAAGAGCGAGTATCTGATAAATATCCTGTTGAGGTACCTAGTTGCTTATATAGCAGTACAAAAGTGAATATTTACTGATATGGGAATATAAATCCAAAAAGAAATTCTTCGGTTGGGACTCTAAGCATGCTGCTTGCCCTTATCTTTGGTGCTTAGTCCTCCTGATCCTGAAGCTATATTAAAAGCTGAGGTCCATGCATCGAACCTCAGGTAACGGTTAACCTCATACTATGTAAACAATATATGTATGACATCACAACATTATTCAACACATAAGTATATAGCAGATGCAAGATTAATATATCCACCGTACACATCACATGTAAGGTTATCTATGCTAACAATACACATCACATGTATAATTATCTATACAATTCACATGTATAGTTATCCATGTTAACAATACACATCACATGTAAAGTTATCTATACAATTCACTTGTATAGTTGTCTATCACATATAAGCATACAATAAGTATCAGAGTTAGTGTTACAGTACGCGAACGTACCTTCGTTGATGACTTTCGGTACGTTTCGACAGAAAACGATCATAGATATCCTATAAGGGTAATATCATCTCTATTAATTCACAAATATTATTTCATGAGATATTTTGGCTATATAAGACCATTTTACCCCTGGTGGACTTAATTTCCAATTTATTCCTTAAATTTTCGGAAAACACTGATTTCAGCATTTTGGGCAGATTTTCGTCTAACTTTGAAAAATCATAACTAATTCTAGAAAAATTGAAAAGGGGATCCGTAAAATTATCCGAAATTCTTGGGATGTCTATTTTTTAGGAAAAATATTCCCAGAACCTAGAACATGAAGAATCATTCCCAGTTTTAATATTTCTTAACGCTGCCCAGAAATTTCCCTGAAAACGTAGCCTTATTTTAAGAATTTTTATCTTCTAGCACAAAACTCAGAATGACACACTCTAGGTATATTTGGAAAGCCCTACATGTTTACTTTCTCTCTGGAAAATTTCATGATTTTATAACTTCATTTCATACATAAAATAGTGTCATGAATTTCGCTGGCTGCACAGAATTTTAATAAAAAAAATCCTACAACTTTTATAACATTAATCCATTGCCTCCCAAAAATTATTCCCTACTATGTTTTTACCTCTTCAGGAATTTTTCAATGCAATGAGGCCTAAAAACAAGTATAAGAATTTATTCTCTAATTTTCTAGATTAAACTAACATTTATACTAAGAACTTATAAAAACTAAAGACTAGAAATTTAAATGCTAGAGTTTACCTCTTGAAGACTCTCCTTCTTGCTTCAAGATTCCTCCTCACTCTCCTACTTAGAAATCACCTTTCTTGAAGTGTGATTTGGTGTGAAGAAAAATGAAGCATCCTATTTATAGCCAACCATGCATTAACTTCCTTGCAACTCTAATCCAATTCTAACCCTTGGATTTAACTTAACTAGGAAGCTTAAATCTTGCCCTTACACCTCTTACAAAAAGTGCCACCTCCTCTCTTTTTCTTAGATTCATCTTTTCTCATTCCTCTACTACACACACACACATGCACAACACTTATCCTCTTCCATTATTTGTTTCCCTTTGATTGGTTGTGTATTTTATTGACTTTATCAAATTGTGATTAGTAAGGATTAATTACTTATTAATCTTATTTAGTATCCTAATATAGTGTTTTATAGGTAATTAGATGAAATTATATACTCATCCCAATTATTGCAAATTTAATTGCCAAATAATTGTTGCTAATTTTCTCTAATTGAGATTAATTAATTATTATCTCACAACTATTTTACTGATATTGATAATTTATGCCACATGCAAAATATTAAAAATCATGGGGCAATTTATATTCCCCAAAATGATATTTAATTTTGCCTTATTATTTCCCAAGGAAAATAATCCCATAAATTATCTAAATTAGAGACAACATACTCTCTAATAAATATTTAGTTGCCTCTCAAGATTTATCATAATATTCTTAGGGTATTTTAAAATCCACAAATTCACTTAGGGATTTTTAGCTCTTTATTTCTCCTAATTACATGAGAAATCACCTTTGGAAATAAGGTAATTATGACACTAGTTTTGAGACCATAAATTTACCTATTTTCAATAGGTATTATTTATGCACATAGAATATTTAAGGTATATTATTTATTTTTTAAAAAAATTTCGGGTATTACAATATTTACAACAACAAATGCCACGGTTAACAACTGAAAATGTCATATTAATAACTAAAAATGCTACCAAGTTTACTCGAGTACAAATGACCCATACTCGAGTACAGCTATATTAAAAGCCATGTCGCATGAATTGTCACGCCTTTACTCGAGTATGATAAATCAATACTCGAGTACAGATACATTTACAACAACAAATGTCACGGTTAACAATTGAAAATGCCATATTAGCAACTAAAAATGTGTGTGTCTACATACATACATATATATACATGTGTGTGTAGACCCACACACATATGTATATATATGTATGTGTGTGTACATATATACATTTATATATTTGTGTGTATATAGATACACAGACACTCACATATCTATCACACACACACACGTAAAATTAATGTCAGCTAATCGATAAATAAATTAAAATCCAATATTTAAAAATTTTACTGATAAAAAGAGTCTTCACACCTACATACATTTACTCACCAAAAACCAAACATATTTGGGAGAATAAAATAAGGGTATTTTAAGAAGAAGTTGACAAAAATTAAAAACTTGTCCTATAATTAAGACCAAAGTTAACTCCTAAATATTATCTTATAATTAAGACCGGAGGGAGTAATATTTAAGTTCTCTAATGTTTGACTCATTTATTAACTCAATCCCTCATCTTTTAACCTTTTATAACTTAATTCTGAGTCATCTTGCAAAAAAGGCAGAAAACTTAGCTCCACATGGCAAAAATTCTTCCAAAACAGAGCTCTACATTTGCCACATCACATGCTCTCCTGACTCCAGCATCACCACCGCCAACTCAACAAATTCAATCCCACTGTCGCTCTTCTCCATCTCCAACAAATTTATTAATCACATACAAGAAATATTTACATATTCTAGTAGTATCATGTCATATAAATTTTGTCCAATGAAAAACATAACAACTCAAATCATTTTAATCCTAGTTAGTAGATACCTCATATGAAAAAAATTCAAATTTTATCTTTTTTTTAAGAAAAAAAATTTATTTAAAAAACTAAAACAAAATGATCAACCGATATTTTTTTTAAAACCAAGGTTAAATTTGTATTTTTTTGTATGATTCATCAGTCAACTAAGATTAAAATGATATGAATTGTTATGTTTTCATTGATTGATATAGTTCAAAAGACTTGGTACTTTTGATTATGTAATTATTTTTCCTCAAATACTACTTTATAACATGAAACAAAACAATTTATTTATTTTCTTGTATTCGTAAATTTATTAAAAAGATAGTTAGCAACTTATTAAAGAAGTAAATTAATTAAAACTTATATTATTAAATAATCAAAGAGTATGATTCTATGGTTCTAATAGTTAATACTTATTGTATTGGTCTCTCTCTCTCTCTCTCTCTCTCTCTCTCTCTCTTATAAACTTATTGTATTGTTATAAATGCTGTTTATATGAATATAATTTTACTTTTAATGTTATTATTTTTTATGCATACTTTTATGTTATTTTAATTGTATATTTATTGTATGATTTATTCAGTATTTATATTTAATGAATCATATTGAAACAAAAAGATTAATGAGTAATATGTTCATATAATTTGATAAATATTTAAAATTAATATTTATATTGGACACAAATTTATTTAACCTCCTCCAGCTTCAAATGAAATTTACCTTACTTAACATTGCCTGCTTGAAACTAATGGAGTATGGCTCTAGTGGAAGGGCCTTCTAGCAAACTAAAGTTTGAATTCTTATGGGGAGAAAAACCCTCATTTTGTACCAAACATAAACGAGATATAGTTTTATTAATGTTACCCAATTTGCGATACACTCACGCCAATTGTTCCGCTTTGATTATGAAATATATATTCGCCCAGATTCTTGATGCCCTTTCCTTTTTCTTAAATCTACTATTCGTTTATCACATGCCCACCAATTTTCCATCTGCAAGATAAAGACGAATATACAGAGCATATGAATTTATGTTTTAATTGACAGTTACTTTTCTCGTTTTGTTCCACTCCTGTGATCCTCTTTGCAAATCCTCCTTGTCTTTAATTAGTACTGGTTTCATTAAGTTAGTTAGAACTAAGAATAAAATATTTTATCTTATCCCATCAATTGTGAATTGTGTTATATTTTTATTACAAAAATATTCAGTACATAAGTATCCTTGTGGAATTTTATTTTATTAGTTAATAATTATAATACGACTCATATTCCATAAGGACATAAAGATTAGAATCATGCCAATGTATAACAACCTAATTGAAGAGTAATTTATAAGCAACTCTCTAAGCATTCTTTCACTAGTCATGTTTCTTGATCCTTTTTTGACACCTGAAACACAACTTAATTGAGCTTTTAGTGTCATTCTTACACACCTTTTAAAATTCTTTTTCCACAACCTATCTACGTGATTGTGAATATTAATGGATTTTCCACCAATGAGGGTAATGATTAAATAGGGTAGTTTAGGAAAACCAACATAATTTTTTATATATATAAATAACTAACTTAATTAGTTTTCTTAATTTTTATAAAATTTTTTATTTTATTCTTTCATTTAGAACCAAAGGGAGTGTGTTGTAAAGACTACTAAGCAGATTTGAAGCATGATTTTATATTTTAAAGAGTAACCTCTTTTGAACAATAACATTGATTACGCACCACAAATGTCCCCTCACGTCCTAATTGTCGATTCTGATTTCATACTCACTCTTGTTCTCAATTTAATGAATAGATAACTAATTTACCAAAATTAGGGAATTTTTTTTAAATTTTTTTATAATGATGTGTAGGTTTTCATAAATATGCACTTTTTAATCTTGTGCGTCATAACTATCTTGTGATACAAATCCCCATTACTACGTGAGATCAATAACAATATTTTAGGAAGCAAAATTAAGAATTTGAAAGGCAACTTAGATTGAGATATTATATTCAGAACTAAAGTAAACTCTTTTCTAAATTCTACATATTTGCGACCAGATATAGTAAAAGACAACACACACAATTGTATGGGAATTGTAATAGCTTAATAAGGAATCTTTAAAACTCAACATATTAGCTGAGGGATGTGGCATTAATGATTTTTTTACACCGAAAGCTAATCGATCGATCACAATTATTTAATTAAATAATGATTCATTCTCTGGCTAATCCACGAAAAGAAATATTCCACGAAGCATGGAAATCATCAATTTGATGAATATAAATTTAGTGATAGATTACATGCCACATAAATTGAGTGAGAATGAAACTTCTCCAAAAGTGTGGAAAAGAATAAAGCCTACTTTGAATTTTATTCGAACAAAAAAATAAAATAAAATAAAATAGAGGTGAAGCTTACTTTAAATAAAAAACATATATACAAGAAACCAAGAAAGGTTTCGAATCCAATGGACAGAACTCCTTGCACATCCAACATGAATACCTGTCTACGTAGAATCGATTCATAATCAAAGTTGAATATTTGTTTTAATAATTTATTTTAGAAATAATTTATGTTTAAGTTAAATCACAAATGGTAAATACTCGTTTCACCAGGAAATTTGTGCTGTTTGAGTGGTATATCCTGATAGATATTTTATAGTTATAAAATTGTGCTAGTGAATGCTAAATACTCGGTTCAAAAAATAAAAAATGCTAAATACTCAAAGTTCGATTGATTAAAAAAAATAAAAAAGGGAAAATCACAACCAGGTTCCAAGAAACAGAAGTAATCACGACTAGGTCCCTTGAAATAATCAAATTGGAATGAAGTTCCTTAGGACTTGGGTGATATTAATTTGAAATGTGAAAATAGCTGCTCATGAACTTATTAATGGTTGCTCACTCGTTATTGGACGCTCACGTACTTGTCAGCAGCTGCTAATTAAATAGACTTGTTTAGACATGTCACGTGATGTTATCATGATTTAAATATTGTTATTCTTATCCTTATTGGGTTGCACCGGTTCGCGGATGGGAGGAAGAGGACAATTCATAACAAGGAGTCTTTATTTCATGATAAAAATAACCATATTTTAATAATGATAACGATATTTAATCACCAAGAAAAAAATAGAGCTTACAACCACCAAGGAACTCTACTCAAACAAAGCCAAACTATCATAAACAAGACCGACAACACAAAACAAGACAAACAAAACTTTGGGGGGGGGGGGGGGGGGGAACACACGTACACAACACACCTTGCAATTAACAAAGTATAAGAAAAAATTGTAAGTTTTGTCATGACGCTCAAATAGAGAGCTGCAACTTTTTGAGATTCGTCAAGTACTATGAAAAGAAGAATAAGATTTTGTCCTGGTCATACTAGACTGTAGTGGGATTCCATAAATAATTGAGCTGATAAGATTCTCAAATTTGTTAGGCAAGAATGCGAAATCTTGCAATTTATGTAATTTAAGAGTTATTTTGGGATTAGATTTAGTCCTTAATATAAATCTCAACCCATTTTTTCTAACAAATTGTTAATTTTCCCTCATGTTAGCCATATTAATTGCAAACATTAAGGTGTAATTCTCATTCAAACGATTAAATAGGATATTTTCTAGAAACCAACACACTTTTATTACAAATAACTAATTAAATTAATTTCCTTAAACTCTACATATTAATTATCTAACTCCTATATATTTAAAATACTGTGGGAGCAAGACATGTGGATTATATTCCACCCGCTGATCGAAGCTTGCCCAACTTTCAATGGGTTCGGGTAAGATCCGCGATCTGATTTCAAATCATAGGGTCATAGGGCTATATTATATGTATATATATACATCTTCGCCGTACTAGCCAGGCAAAGAGGAAGACAGACAAAATCAACAAAATTTGAGAGAAAGCAAACCATAACAAAATGACATTACGGGCAACCATACTGTGCAAGCCTGGCTTTTCTGTAGAAACTGTGAGGGCGATATTGGAGAAAGCAGACATCAACGGGGACGGAAGTCTGAGCAAGGAGGAGCTGAAGAAAGTATTCAAGGAAATGGGTGCAAAATGGCCAGGAGGCAGAGCCTGGCATTGTATGTGGAACGCTGACGGTGACGGCGACGGAAAGATCAGCGCCTCTGAAAAGGATAAGCTTGTTGCTTATATCATGGAATGGTACGATGCGTAATTAAATCCTAATTGCCTCCGAAAAGGATATGGCAACATTGCAAGTAGAGGTGAAGAGTGAAGACCATATAGGGAATATGTGTGTGTGTGTGTGTGTCATATATCTATATAGCTGAAGACCTTGCCTTTGTAATGAGGTCGCCTTTGTCATAAAGACTTGTATCTGATTAAGTAATGGCAAATCACTTGAGGCTAGCCTAGAGTGATGTAACAAAAATAAATATCATAATATTATGGTTTGGTCATAAGTTTCCTTTCTTTAACATTTCTTTATCAGTAATTTTCTTGTTTAATTTGGAAAAGTTACTATGAGCTCCCAAGAAGGAAAAGTGATGACCAAAAAGTTATGCAATAAGTTATATATGGCTAATCGCATGAGACTAGCTACAGAAGTCCAAGATTATTCAAATCTTGTTATGTAATAAGGGGGCAAAATCTGTAATTGGTTGTTATGATTATGTAATATGTTTCCTTTCTTTAAAATCTCAACGATCAGTGTTCATCTTTTTTCTGTCTTCTGGTTATCATTGACTTTCTTTATTTTATTTTATTTTTTTATAGATAAAAGTTTTGGAGGGGTTCGACACCAGTCTCCCTCCCATTTGCTTTATTGTTTCAAATAGTAAATATGCTTTCTCGTGTGTCATACTACAAGACAGCACGTTCAGAATTTTCCTTTGCAATGATATCACCTTTTTTTTCCTTAAAACACATTTAAGTGTTTTCTTACCTTCATGTGTGAACTGGTGTGTAGTTTGTGGACTTTTATATGTATGTTACTGTGAAATCCAGCATTTGGATTTTTTTTTTTAAATAGATTTGGAAGAAAACTTTTTTATTACAATTCGTTAAATGTCTTGTATATCCTAGTTATTTCATATTTCAATATTACCCAAACATGTGAACGAGTTACATAAAAAGAACAACTCACTCTTATTAGTGTGGATTTTCTATTACTACCGAAATAAATAATTTTAAAATTCACGTAGTTTTAATTTGAGATTCCAAATCCAAACTCCAACTTAATGTATTCTTGGTGTTTTACGCATTACAATATGGCTGATGATTTGAGGGTAATTTTGATGGTAAGTATATATGTGGTGGGTTGCAACCAAAAAAAAAAAAAAAAAACAGAGTAATGGTCTCGCCGTACCTACATTTCCTGTCTTTTAAGACCTATGGTTATTATTTTAAACACTAATGATCTATTCGGTACGCTGGAATTGATCTTGATGGAATTTGAATTGGAGACCAATATGAATATGGATTTGGAAATAAGGTTTAAAATTACGTTTATTTGGTATGTCATGAAAATGAGACCTAATTTTTATGTGAAAAGACTAAAAGGCCCTTCTAAATTAGAGGGGGGAGGGGGATCTTCCTCCAGCTTCATCCCCTTCCTCCTTAGAAGCTCTTGCCTGGGTCAAATTTTTTCAGGCAAGATTTTAGATCTATGACCACAGGACACACCTCAGAAGATTTATAAATTTCAATATTGAGCTGAGGTTAGGCAAAAACCACCACGGTGTCAACATTGATGACCAGCTCAATTTGAACAACATCGCACCCTTGTAGTTCGACCGAGAGTACAACAAGAGAAGAGTTAGATTTGATGGGTGTTACACCTCTATCGGCCTCGCCATATTTTAGGTGGTGGGTAGTGTGATACCTCTTATTTAGTAAATCTAATTGCCAAACCTTCAAATATTTTATCACAGATCATAGCAATATAGTGTAGTGTAGTAACAAAATGGTTTGTGTATAGTATACTGAAGATAAATTACAAAATCTTGGTTACAAAATCTATAATATAATTATGTAAATTAAACTTATTACAATAATTCTTTGAATAATCTGGAACTGGTCCAATACCTCCATTTGCTGATATTTGTTTGGGAGCTACATCCAATAACTGTACCATATACAAATAGCAACGGAGACTGGAATCTCGAAAGATCCAAGAGTAACCATTAATCTCATATACAAAGTATAATCAAGGTATGTAAGAAAACCACAAACATAAACCATACCGCATTCAGTAAGTCACACACAGCGAGGCACAAAGCATAATCCAGAACAAGCAATCGCACAACACAGATTGCTCAATAAAGCACACATCAATGCCAAGTGTCACACACAGCGGGTTCCGGTATCAAAGCGCTTAGAAAATAATAACACCGAATGCATACACAATCATGGTAACACATACATATAAAATCATACATAGCATATGAGATTAAGATTGTGCTATGTAGAGGTACTGTTGTGATATGAACTATGACATGTGCTGTGTGCTATGTATAGTTATATGCTGAATTGTAAATGAATATCTATCATGCATACTATTATACTTGAGCATAAGGTTAACTGTTACCTGAGGTCCAATGGTCATTGGACCTCAGTCTTAATGACTCTTAGGAGACATTGTCCTAATAAATTCAATACAAGGTGTTTGAGACCTCATATTCACCTATTTTCAATAGGTATTATTTGTCTAAATATATATTTAAATGTATTATAAAAATTAGGGTATTACACTTACTTGGCAAACTTAAACTTATCATTTACTTTCTCCAAATTCTTTTTAAAAGCTCGTAGTGACGACACTTCCTATGATTATAAATAATACTCGTCACTTTTGCAATTCTCCATAATTCAAATATTACTTTGAATAAATCATCATTTCAAGTCTATATCTTTCAAAGTTCTTGAAACTGCTGGCTAAACCCAAGAGGGGGGGTGAATTGGTTGAAGATAAAAATTTTCAAACTTTTATAAACTTTTCGCAACTCGTTAAAAACAGTTTGAATGATAATAAAGAATTATAAAGGTTTAAACAATCATTCAAACATATATGTTGGAATTAAAGAGTTCCGGGAAGAGAATTGCAAACAGAGATTTATACTGGTTCGGTCTAATCCTTGACCTACGTCCAGTCCTCAAGCTCCACCTGAGATTTCCACTATCTCCTTGTTTAACCATGCACAAGAGACAAGCCTTTATACTCTCCTTATTTAATCAGGCATAAGAGACAAGCCTTTACACCCTACAAGTTTGTTCAGACACTTATGTAGCCTTTACAATCTCTCACAGAGACTCTCCCTCACAACCCAAGGGATACATTCAATTTTCCACTCAAGATTACCCAATCTTGAGTTTTTCTCAGAAAATAGAATGTTTACAATATATCTTCTTTCTAAGAAGTGATTATTTCTAAGAAGTGATTATGATAAACACTGAAGTGCATAATGTAACATCCCAATTTTCAAAAGCAATATAATTTTTTTTCATCAAAAATCATTTCAAATCGTTAGAGTAGATCATTTGAGCAAAAGAGTAACTGATACTTGTATTTCAAAATGCCATAAGTCTGGCTGGATACAATAGCGGTATAGTAACCGTGTGGTTCAAAAGTGAAGTAAAACAACAATGGAAAGGCTTTCGCCGGAATGTCAAAAGGAAGTCTTCAGCCAGGTCATCTATGTGGCCTGCTTGCGCTCCTCCTCGGTCCTCAAACCTCCCGACCCTGAAGCTATGTTAAGAGCTGAGGTTCAATACCCATTAAACCTCAGGTAACGGTTAACCTCATGTTTACATACACAATATATGAATGACATATAGCACAACATCAACAGCACAAACAAACGATCTATCACAAACAATGCATATGCTTCGCTCCCAGCAATACAAATACCCTCTAACCTTTATATGCACTCCACAGTATAAACACTTTATACATACAACACACATGCCACATATATGCATATCATAAAAATCAGAGTTAGTGTTACAGTACACGAACGTACCACAGAGCTATCAGCTAACTCACATAGGCATACCATACACATAGCACATATATGCATATCATAAACATCAAAGTTAGTGTTACAGTACGCGAACATACCTTCGTTGACGAGTTTTGTTCTGTTGGTCAGAATGCGTTCACAGTTATCCTATAAGGGTAATATCGTATTTATTAATTCACAAACATTATCCTAAAAGATATTTTGGCCACTACTGACCATTTTACCCCTGGTGCTTTTATTTTCCATTTAATTCCACAAAATTTCGGAAAAAAATGCTGGTTCAGCATTTCTGCGCAGAATTTCGCCTAACTTCGAAAAATCATAACTAATTCCAGAAAAATCGAAATGAGGATCCGTAAAATTTCTCAGAATCCTTGAGATCTCTATTTTTGAGGAAAAATATTCAATTTCACCCAGATTTTACGAAAAATTCCCAGTTTTTATTTTTCCTTAACGTTGCCCAGAAATTTCCCTGAAAACGTAGCCTTATCTCAAGAATTTTTATCTTCTAGTACAAAACTCAGAATGACACACTCTAGGTTTATTTGGAAATCCCTATATGTATACTTTCACCATGAATTTATTCATAATTTTAGAACTTCATTTCCCTCATAAAATACTAACGTTTTTGATACTGACTCCAGAAATTGCTAACCGATGAAATTTTACCAGAACTTCGCTATTTTGATCATAATCTTCCAGAAATTTTTGCCATACTTTTTTTTCATCATTTTTTCAAAATAAAGGAAATGGAAACCATAAAAACATGAAAATAAAACTATAATTGGAAGATTAAAGATCAAAATAACATTTCCTAACATTTCTACTATATAAGCTAAGAACTAGAACTAAAGATTAAAAGCTTCCTTACCTCTAGTAGAACCTTGCTTCTTGCTTCTTGAAGCTCTTCCACTCTCTCCCACACACTCTAAATTTCGGTTAAGCTTGGTGAATTGGTGAGGAAATTTGTGAAGCCTAGGACCCCTATTTATAGCAAAATGTGATGGCATTTTGGTAGTTCTTTCACCTTGCATTTTAACCATTGGATTAACCTTAACAAAGAAGTTTTAATCCTCCCCTTACACCTCCCAAAAACCGCCACTTCCTCCCCCTTCTTCACCAAGTCACTTTGCTTCATCCCCAAGTTGCCTTGCTTCATCCCCAAGTTACTTCAAATGCTAATTTAGTTAGGTGTAAGTTGATGTTTTTATTCAAGATCTAATTTCACTTTTGTAATCTTAATTTTATGACTAGGTTTATGATGATTTCTAACTTCCTGAAACCCTTAGGTATGAATCCCAAAAGTATACGAAAATGACTTTGGGAATAGCCAAGTTAAAGCTCATAATTCACTGGTTTCAAATATGTACTTATACTTAATAGTTAGTTCCAGTATTTCAAGATATGATTTATTTTCTATAGATTCTTATCTAATTTTATCTAATTAAATAACAACTTGTAACATCCCATTTTAAAAACAGCGGAATTTTTTTTTAACGGTGATAAGAGTAGACACTACTAGAAAACTGATTTTTTGCGGTGGAATTTTTCCCTCGCAAAACAAGCATTTTCCGTCGCAAAATTATTTTGCGACAGATTTTGCGGTAGAAATTTGTCCGTCGCAAAAAAAGCCCTCACAAATATTTTTTGCGGCGGAAAAAAGGAATTTCCCTCGCAAATTCAAATTTGCGATTGATAACAAAAGTACAACTCTACCTTCAGGACCACCTCTACTACTGCCGGATAAGTGCCTCGAAGATGACTTCAGTTGGCTGGCAGAAGCACCCATCCCGAAGACTCTCCTCTTCTTGTCAATTCTGCCTGCAGCCTGAAGGAAGATACTCTCGTTATCGGAATAAGAGGACGACGGGTCACTCTGAATCTGTGAGTCTCTCTCCTGTGTCAGCTATTGATAGGTCTCCTACAAGCACAAAAATACAACACAAATAATGCATATAAAATGAAAGAAATATACTACTGTTTGAAGCAAATAATAAATATAACTAATATCTAACCGCGAACTGCTGGGACTTAGCGTTAATCCAGCGCTTGCCTTGTCCCTCAACCGCCTGGGTATGGGTCCTCTCAAAGGTGGTCCAAGAAATCAAATCTTCAGGAACTTCCCCAGACGCTGCCTGCAAACACAAATTATAACCATTCATTAATTATTTATTAAGTACAAAATATTGAAAGCTGAAGTAGAAAATAGCGTATACTTACAATCTTTCGTCGATGCTCACTAACTGGAATGCAGCCGCCAGCATATGACGGTCCATCCATGTGGGACCTATTTAATTTATTTTGTTCACTTTGCTTCAAAAATCTTTCGTCAGTCGCCCATTTTTCAAATAACTGGCCTGCAACCTCAGGCTGAATCCAAATTTTTTTTTCCTTTTTCATTCCTCAATTTATATAATTTATCAGACAACCACTTGCTTCCCTTGAAGTTATAAGCTTTCTTTAAATTATTCACATGCTCGGGCAACCAGCTAAACTTTCCCTGAAAAACAATACTAAAACAATTAGTGCTCTAAATTATACAAGTAGTTAATCAGTTTGTATTTTGATGAGAATAATAAATTAATAACCATACATCACATAACTTACCAAGAACTCACTAAACCAAGTATCTCGCTGGCTCTGAGGGATCAATGTCCATGTGGCTCAAGGTTGATCAAAATTATGAATATTTGCTCGCCGATGAAATCCGCCACTGGCTTATGAGGATGAAACCTGAAAACAAAGAGAATGTTGCAAATAGTAGCATACAAACTAAAGGTAAAAAATCATAACATTACATAACTTACTCGGTGCTCCCTACAGGACAGATCCACATCTTCCCTGTCGCAGGATCAATGGATCCCCGGGCTGGGTCGTCAGAGGAACTAGCTCCCCCACCCTGGTTATGAGGCGATGCAGTGTACTAAAGGAAGAAGTATATTGCAAAATGTTAGAACTTAGATGTTTAAGAAAATATATTTAAATCAGTCAGAAATCATAAATTGAACCTGCCCTGTCTGCTGGTGTGGATATGTATCAGTGAAAGGCTCACCTATACCGCCCATAACAGAGTCAGTAGTAGGCGGTGAAGATGAAAAATAAAGAGGCAGAAGCTCCGGCGAAGAGCTAAGCCCTCTGACTACAGAGGGGGTAGATGATGTCGGCCTACCCCCTCTGATAGGACGGGCCCGGCCACTACCTCTACTATATCCACTACCTGAATGGCCTCTTGGATGCTCCATCTCTGAACACTTATAAACATGATGTCAAAATATATATAAACAAGAGAAATTTACTTAATACAATAATGACTAAGCAATGGAATATCAAATATAACAGATCGTCATAAACTAAAACAACTAACTTAAATCAATCGATGATTAATGTTCTTCCTCTGACGTCTCATAATCGTCAAATTCAGATTCAATAGTGGAGTAACCCGCTTGTTCCTCATCGTCTGATTCCTCATTCTCAATTTGGATAGGAATCAGCTCTAAGTTTCCAGTGGAATCAAAGAGATTGCAAGGTACATCGTCCTCGACATTACTTACGGCAAGTACATGTTCCACATCCGCTTGGAAAGGTTCAGTCATATCATCATTCGTTTCTGACTCTTTTGAAGTAGGTATAATATTTCGTGCTTTGGTTTTGATAACTCCCACCCACTCTTGACGGGATGTAGGGTAATATGTAAAATAAACTTGTTCTGCCTGTTGAGCGAGAATGAATGGGTCATAACTAACTGCATATCTCCGTGACCAATCGATCTCAACATTTCCATATTTGTCCACCTTTGTACCACGCGGACTGTTATCAAACCACTCACATTTAAATAGAATCACTGACTTGTCCCACTTGTAATCCAACTGAATTATATCAATTAACTTGCCGTAGTAGTCGCACTCGACTCCGTCAACTTGGCCACCGCGACAACATACACCGTAATTGCAAGTTTCTGTATTTCCGTTCGCTTTAACAGTTGCAAACCAATACCCATTGATTACATATTTTTTGATCCTGGTAACAACTGTTGCAGACCCGTAAGCTAAACTCCATACAACATCATGGGGATCTGACGCAGAAGTTGAACTCCATATTTTTTGCGCGAAGTTGTATCGTAACCAATGAGGAAATTTATCCTTCATGAATTCATCGAGGTCGGAATCTGAGATCAAAGGATTTGTTGATCGAATCCATTGTGAGAAATATCTGTAACAAAAAGAAAGAAATTCATACTTTAATACTTACCATAGCATTTACTGAAAAGCTGAAATCTTACTTTAAGTACGGGGCGGCCTCTTCACAGTTGTTTAGAATGTACCACTCCGCTACTTTCTTATCACTTCCTTCCAGAGTTGACCTACAATTTGTTCGAATGACCCGACTAGGATAATTAAATATTGATATTTGACCACTCGTTTCACTGCCATCATCGTTGCGAGGTACCCCCTCCATCTTGATATAACTTCAGGGGGATAATAGTATGAGGCAAATTTGGTGGCCTCCTCGACCAGATACGCTTCAGCAATAGATCCTTCAACGTATCTTGTATTTTTGATCTTATATTTCAGTGTGCGTAAAAACCTACAACGAACAATTAGAGGGTATTTATAACCTATGTCTCAATGTGTTTGAACTAATCACAGCAAAAACAAATATATATTACCTTTCAAACGGATACATCCACCTATATTGTTGCGGACCTCCTACCTTTGCTTCGTACGCCAGGTGAACGGGCAAATGTTCCATTGAGTCAAAGAAGCTAGGAGGAAACACCATCTCTAACTTGCATAGCATTTTTGGCACGCTCTCTTCCAACTGTCGTAACTTATCGACATTAAGTTCAGAAGCACAAATTGTTGTAAAGAAGAAGGAAAACTCTGTCAGAGTATCTAATACATGCTTCGGTAGTGCCTTGAAGGCCCACGGCAATAATCTCTGAAAGAAAACGTGACAATCATGACTCTTCATATCGCGTAACTTCACCTCGTTCAAGTCCACACATCTTGAGAAATTTGATGCATAACCGTCCGGTAGATTCACACTATTAACCCACTTCAACAATTCTATATTATGCTCTTTGTTCAAGGTGTACGGCGCCCTAGGTTTGGAAATCCGGCCCGTGGCAGTCTCTATCAAATGCAAAGAAGGTCTTCTGCAAATATGTTGTATGACAAGTCTTGCATTGACTGTATCCTTTGTCTTACCCTTGGTGTCCATAACGGTGTACAGAATATTGCAAAACACATTCTTCTCAATATGCATGACGTCGAGGTTGTGTCTTAACAATTGATCTTTCCAATATGGTAGCTCCCAAAAGATGCTGCGTTTGATCCAATGATGATGAACGCCATATCCCTCAGGCTCATTGGAAGCAACTCCTTCTTCAATACTTTGAATGTCCTTCACCCTCTCCCATATTTCTTGCCCACTTAAACGACAAGGTTTAGCTGATCGTTCAACCACATTCTGACTGAAGTCTTTTTTGTTTCTCCTAAACGGATGATCGAGGGGTAGGAATCGCCGATGACTGTCAAACCAAGATACCTTGCGACTATTTGGCAAGCTAAGCCCCACGTTCTGTTCCATACATATAGGACATGCAAGCTTCCCCGACGTTTGCCATCCACTCAACATCCCATATGCAGGGAAATCATTGATTGTCCACATTAAGGCAGCTTGCAAGATGAAGTTCTGACTCAATGATACATCGTACGTAAGAACCCCTTCACTCCACAACATCTTCAACTCGTCTATCAGAGGCCTGAGGTACACATCTATTTTCTTTTTTGGGTTGGATGGCCCAGGGATTAACGCGTTGAGGAACAAAAACTCTCTTCTCATACACATGGAAGGTGGGAGGTTATACGGAGTCACAATCACCGGCCAACTAGAATAAATCCTGCTCGTTTGGTTGAAAGGAGCGAACCCATCTGCACATAAACCAAGACGAACATTACGGGGATCGGCTGCAAATGAAGGATTCGCCTCGTCAAATTTTAGCCAAGCTTCGGCATCAGATGGATGCGTCACAAATTTTTCATCCCTGTGATGCTCCCGATGCCATCTCATGTGAGCAGCTGTTTGTTGTGATGAATACAATCTCTGAAGTCTAGGCATGAGGGGAAAGTACCACATCTTACTTAATGGTTGAGTGGTTGTTTTCCCTTTAATCTTCTTGTACCTATCATGTTCACAGAATTTACAAGTAGTCCGCTCAGCATCATCCTTGTAATAGAGCATACATCCGTTGGGGCAGCAATGGATTCTTTCACAACTAAGCCCGAGCTCTTTCACCTTTTTCTTTGCTTGGTAAAAATCTTTCGGCAAATTATTGTCATTGGGAGCAACCTTATTCATGATCTGCATCATTTCATTGTAATTCTTCTCGCTCATATGGTGATCAGTCTTCAAGCTTAATGTTGCTAGGGTAGCCGACAACGATGAATATTCACTATTTTCAATGTGTTCACAACCTTCCCATAAAGGACGTTGCGCATCTTGAAGCATTTGATAGAACTTAACGGCCTCCGGATTAGGCTCATCTCCCATGTATGATGGTTGATTATGTGTACCGGTCTCCTCTTCCATGTGTGAAGGTCCAGCATGAGTCACAGGATCAAAATATTGGCCGATCGACGGTCCCGCAGCATCCATGACCAACTGCTGATATTGATTAAGGTTGGTTCGATGAGTACTGTCTCCATAATAACCGCTCGGTATCTGTTGGACTTCCCCGTGATGTACCCAACATTCATAATCCCTCATGAATCCTTTTCTACACAAATGGATTCTGACCGTTCCCGCGTCATGAAATTCAAAACACCTACATCTCGCACACGGATAACTGATCGAGGCACTTGAATTAGTTGTGTGCGCTAAGGCAAATTGGACGAACTCTTCCAAACCGTCTAAGAATACTCGAGTAAGTCGTTTTTTCTGAGTTAGACGATTGTACATCCAACTCCTATCACGATCACCTTCCATACTTCCCCAACCCAACCCTGCACAGACACTTATTGAAACATAATACAATAATACTAACTATTTCAACTAACTTAAGTGGCAAATACAACTGGTCGCTTATACCAACCAATTGCCACTTAATCCACTTAATCAAGAAAGCGGCAAACAAACACATGCAGTGAACAAAGAATAGATCCCATCCTGCAACCAGAGAATGGGGATAGTACACTAGAAGATGGCGAGATACAAGTTGACGAGTCAAACAAAGAATGACGAAGTACGATTGAAAATGGGGACATATAACAAATCTTTTTTTTTTTTTTGTAATTTATTGTATTGTTCATTCATATATATAATAAATTCATTAAAATTTATTGTTATTTCACATATGCAATAATTTCATACATTTTTTGTATTCTAATATATAAATTAAAAATTATTATTAACTGTTATTTCACATATTAATGATTTTGAAGTTAAGAACTATAAATAAAAATTTAATAACTAATACTTTTTAATAAAAGGAAAATTACATTGACGTCTTAAACAAAAAACAAAAAATGATCTATGAAAATCTTACAATTATATTTAAGTCTTATGAAATTTTTTTATAATGAATTCTAAGTATTGACTTATCAGTATACGCCCTTAAAAGTTATTGCTATATTTCCTATATGTAATATCTTCCTACTTTTTTGTATTCAAATATGTAAATTAAAAATTGTTATTAATTGTTATTTCCCATATTAATGATCTTGAAGTTAACAATTATAAATAAAAATTTTCAATTGTCTCAATTAAAAAATTAAATTCAAACCACATAATTCTAATAAATTGTAGACAATATAATTTTAATATGATTAAAAAATAATTCTAATTGTCCTAGTGTATTTGGATCTAGAAACTACAAATAATCAAATAACTGAATAAAAAAGTTAGTTAAAATTTGTTAAGTGGGATAAATGTATTTTTTTCTCTCAAAATATATCCTTATTTACTAGGATCATGGGTCACAAAAAATAAATGAGAAAACATATATAAAAAAAAGTGAGAAAAAAATAAATTTAAATTTTCAACATATTCATAATAAAATTAATAAAAAGGATATCATCTATTCTAAAACATGTAACTCATACACAAGTTATAACCAATACATATAACAATGTTTGTTTATTGACCATGAGTATTAATAATATTATGATACAAGGAAAGAATAATAAAGAGAAAATTATCCAATAATTTACATAATTTTTTTCTAACAATATAAATTTAAAAAGAATTAACAAATGCTTCCTAAGTTATTTTTTATAATATTGTCTTTTACACTTTTTTTCCTTAAAAAAATGTAGAGCATTAAACTAATTCAGTGCCTTCTATGTCTTTGGAAAGAAAATAGAGATGTAAAAAAAAACCTAATTGTAAAATCAGTCATATTGAAATTACTATCAAATAAACAAAATCAAGATTTCAAGATCTTCCATTAATATTATCATTTCAGATAAAAAAGAATTAGTAATAAACAAAGTCTAAATTTGCAGAAGAAAAAGACCATACCAGTTGAAGAAACAACCTAGGTTGAGAACGAAAAAGTATGCCGGAGTAAGATGAGATCGGCGGCGGCAGTTATCTTGTGGCGGAGCTCAGATGGCGCAACCTGCAAACCAAGAGAGGAAGAAGAGCAAAATGAAGGAAGGGAGACGACGGGGAATGAACACGAAGGGGGAGGGGGGAAGGAATATATAACAATTTGTGGCGGAACCGTCGATGGGCCGATCCCCACCGACACTTTGCGGCGGAACCCACCCGGTTCCGCCGCAAATTGTGCGGCGGAAAACGGGTTCCGACGCAACAGTTGCGGCGGAACCGGGGGGTTCCGCCGCAAAATGGAGCGGCGGAACCCGTGGTTTCGCCACACAATTTGCGGCGGAACCTGGGTTCCGCCGCAAAGTGTCGGTGGGATTATCCCACCGACCATTTTGCGGCGGAAAGGTGTTTCCGCCGCAAAAGGTTTGCGGCAGAGCAAACTGTTCCGCCGCAAATTGCGGCGGACCAGTGTGTTCCGCCACAAATTGCGGCGGACCACTATGTTCCGCCTCAATTTGCGGCGGAAGAGTTTGCTCCAACCGCAAATTTATGAGAATTGCGACGGGAGGGCGTTTTCCTTCGCAATTTTGCGACGGATTATTATTCCGCCGCAAATTCCGCCGCAAATTTCATGATTTCTAGTAGTGAGAGCTTTTTGACCAAAACGAGTAACTGAACCTTGATAAAACATAACCATAGTGTAATTGTTCTATTACAGTCTTCTAACATCCGAAGGAAAGTAAAATACATAACTAGAGACATAACAAAATAAAACTCCGTCCTGGGTCCTACGCAGCCTGCTTGCCTCTCTCTTCCGACCTTGGTCCTCCTGACCCTGAAGCTACAGAAATTGGATCTCAGGTAACGGTTAACCTTATCCTCAAATAAGACAGTATATGGATAACAGCATGTACATAATCACATAACAGCAGTATATCACTACATAAGCACACAACAGATGCATGATCATATATTGGCATAACATAAGCACATAGTAGTATGTAAAGCCCCACATAATGTTTGCACATAACCAGTGCCACGACGGCCCATCGTGTCCTCAGCCCTAGGAAAACCCAACGGCGTTATCAAGACTATAACCCGTATAAAGCTGTATGTATACCGACAACCCTAGACAGAGCTTCAGTATATAAGCATGTCTATCACATATAGTATATGAGCAGCATAAGTGTTAAGGTTACAATACGCATCTGTACCTCCATTGACGATTTCAGGCACTTCAGTAGAATTGTGGTACGCTTGACAGCGGTACGACGACGGTATGACAGCAGAGACAGCAGAAACAGCGGAAACAACGATTCGTGATTTCGGGTATCCTATAAGAATAGTATCACCGGTGTGAGCATTTAAGAGCATATCAGGCAATTCCGGTACAAATTACCATTTTGCCCCTACATTGACTATTTGGCGGAATTTCGCCAGCACTTCGCTATTCTGATTTTAAACTTTCAAAATTTTTGCTATAACCCTTCCTCTAGCATACTCCTAAGATAAATATCATATTTATTCCTAAAAACATGATATCTAAGCTAACTTAAGAATTAAAGACTGCCCTAACACTTCTACTATAACTACCGAAAAACTACTTAAACTAAAGATTAAGGACTGAAGAACTTACTCAGAGCTTTGCTATGAACTTCTTACTGCTCTTCCAGAGCTTCTCTCTCTAACTTCTCTCTAGGATTGTGAGTGAATTGGTGAAGAATGAAGAGAAATGAGAGGCTATTTATAGAAAAAAGGGAGTGGCAATTCCGTAATTCCGCTGAACTTGTCTGGTTGAATTCTGACCGTCAGATCGCACTTTTTTGAAGTGACTTGATCTTGGCCATACACCTATAGGCCGACCTCCCCCTCCCACAAGAAGACAAAATTGATGACATCATCATGCTTATGTCATCTTGCTTTATCAGATGAAATTCCTGGTTCGGTGTCCTGATCGCGAAATTTTTTGTAAAATCTTAAAATTCCGAGAGCAACACTCTGAAGGTCTTTTCTTCCTCTTCAAGAATACTGGATTTTCCTATCCTTGTACTCTCATTAAGGATATTCCGTTATCTGCCAAAAATCCTCGGTATTCGCGACCGGTTATCGAAATGACTTCGGTCGGTGCCAACTTCTGGACAAAAATTCACTGATCAATAATATACTCTGGGTTTTCCCAACTTATCCCCGGAATCTCGCATCCGAATTATTTTCTATCGGTTCTCATTTTGACTATATGCTTTAATTCTATAGAACATCTTCTTAGCCTGATCTCCAAAACACTCCATCGGTTACAGAAATGACTTCGGAGGCAGCCTACTTCGAGATAAAAATTCACTTGTTCCTAATATACTCAGACCCTAGCAACTTAGTACAAGGTTTTCTGGATAGGATTTTATTTCTATCCGTGGTCATTTATCCTGTTCATTTTTTATTAATATAATATTATTAATTCAACACATGTCGTAATCTTATATTATTATTCTTTTCATCATCCTTATCTCTTCCCATTCCCAAAAATTTCGGCCCACACACATATAAATATATATATTTATTTTTTTTTTCATTTCCCATAATATTCTATTATCTTGCATTTATTTCCCCAAAATTTCCTATTGGTCCATAAGTAATTTCATAGATTTATGCTTCTAAAATTCCTTGAATAATCTTAAGCTTTTGATCTTGGTTTTCCAAGATTACTTCTTGACCTTTATTATTTATTTAATTTGGCCCAAAAATTTCGATCCTTAATAATACTTATCATATTTATCTTATTTCTCATGTTTCCTAAATTTTCTATAAGCTTATAAAATTCCCAAAAATTACTTAATTAATCCTTTAATAATTTCTAATAATTTTCTTAATTAAAACTAATCATTTTCTCACAACAATTTTATTAACATTAATAATTCAAGTTCCATGCAAATTATCAAAAATCATAGAGTCAATCTTACTCTTAGAATACTTTTTAATTTCCCTTCTTTTTATTTTCATAGGAAATAATTTATTAAATTGTCTATATTAAGAACAATATGCTTTCTAAATTTTTAATAATTATTCCATGCCTTTTAGAATTTTTCCTAATTCTTCTTAGGATGTTTTACGGCCTTATGACACATTTTTCACATTTCCGATGTTAAATTTCCTTTAATTTTCTTAATGTTTTCCTTTGAACACATACTAATCACATAACATGTTAAGGCCAAAATCTTCGTAAGTAGGCATTCTTATTACTGTGACATAATATTCTAGATAATAGTTATCCGGGTATTACATCCTAATTGTCAATTCTAATTTCATACTCCCTCTTGTTCTCAATATAATGCATAGATAACTAATTTGCCAAAATTAGGGAAATTAAATTTTTTTTTTTATTTTTTATAATGATGTGTAGGTTTTCATAAATATGCACTTTTTAATCTTGTGCGTCATAACTATCTCTTGATATAAATTCCCATTACCATGTGAGATCAATAACAATATTTTAGGAAACAAAATTAAGAATTTGGAAGGCAACTTAGATTGAGATATTATATTTAGAACTAAAGTAAACTCTTTTCTAGATTCTATATATTTGCGACCAGATATAGTAAAAGAAGACACACACAATTATACGGGGATTGTAATAGCTTAATAAGGAATCTTTAAAACTCAACATATTAGCTGAGGGATGTGGCATTAATGATTTTGTTACACTGCAAGCTAATGAATCGATCACAATTATTTAATTAAATAATGATTCATTCTCTGGCCAATCCCATGAAAAGAAATATTCCACGAAACTTGGAAATCATCAATTTGATGAATATAAATTTAGTGATAGATTACATGCCACATAAGTTGAGTGAGAATGAAACTTCTCCAAAAGCGTGGAAAAGAATAAAGCCTACTTTGAATTTTATTCGAACCAAAAAAAATAAAATAGAGGTGAAGATTAGTACTTACTTTAAATAATAAACATATATACAAGCAAACCAAGAAAGGTTTCGAATCCAATGGACAGAACTCCTTGCACATCCAACATGAATACCTGTCTATGTAGAATCGATTCATAATCAAAGTTGAAAATTTGTTTTAATAATTTATTTTAGAAATAATTTATGTTTAAGAAACACAAATGGTAAATACTCGTTTCACCAGCAAATTTGTGCTGTTTGAGTGGTATATCCTGATAGATATTTTATAGTTATAAAATTGTGCTAGTGAATGCTAAATACTCAAAGTTCGATTGATTAAAAAAATAAAAAAGGGAAAATCACAACCAGGTTCCAAGAAACAAAAGTAATCACAACTAGGTCCCTTGAAATAATCAAATTGGAATGAAGTTCCTCAGGACTTGGGTGATATTAATTTAAAATGTGAAAATGGCTGCTCATGAACTTATTAATGGTTGCTCACTCGTTATTGGACGCACACGTACTTGTCAGCAGCTGCTAATTAAATAGACTTGTTTAGACATATCACGTAATGTTATCATGATTTAAATATTGTTCTTCTTATCCTTATTGGGTTGCACCGGTTCCCGGATGGGAGGAAGAGGACAATTGATAACAAGGAGTCTTTATTTCATGATAAAAATAACCATATTTTAATAATGATAACGATATTATGTGATATGTCTAAATAAGTCCATTTAATCAGCAGCTGTTGATAAGTGTGTGGTGCAACCATTGACAAGTGCATAATTAACTATTAACAAGTATATTTGAACTATCTAGGATTAAAACACCAACATTTATTATATGACGTTATATTCAGTTAAATGATAAGAATAACCATATTTAATCACCAAGAAAAAAATAGACCTTACAACCACCAAGGAATTCTAATCAAACAAACCCAAACCATCATAGACAAGACCAACAACACAAAACAAGACAAACAAAACTTAAAGGAAAAAAACAGGGGAAAAAAAACACACGAACATTCACACACCTTGCAATTAACTAAGTATAAGAAAAAATTGTAAGTTTTGTCATGACGCTCAAATTGAGAGCTGCAACTTTTTAAGATTCATTAAGTACTTTGCAAAGAATAAGATTTTGTCAAGATCATACTAGACTGTAGTGGGATTCCATAAATAATTGAGCTGATAAGATTCTCAAATAGGCAAGAATGCGAAATCTTGCAATTAATGTAATTCAAGAGTTATTTTGGGATTAAATTTAGTCGTTAATATAAATCTTAACCCATTTTTTCTAACAAATTGTTAATTTTCCCCCATATTACTCATATTAATTGCAAACATTAAGGTGTCACTACAAAAAAAATGACTTTCGGTGGCGACAAAAGTCGCCACTAAAAGCTTTTCAGCGGCGACAAAGTGTCGCCACCTATGCAATTGTCGCTGATACTTTTGGTGGCGACCTAGAAATGTAGCCGCTGAAAGTAGACAATCAGCGGCGACATTTTGTCACCACTGAAAGTGAAGTATTAGCGGCGACACTTGTCGCCACTGAAAGTTGGGTATCAGCAGCAACAAATGTCGCCGCTGAAGCATGTATTGGTGGCGACCAAAACAGTCGCCACTGATTCTTGTTTCTGCGACGACATTTGTCGCCACCAAAAATTACAATTTTTTTTAAATATTTAAATTGCTAAAATTAAAACTTATAACTTTTTATTAAATATCAAAATTAATTTTAAACTAACAATATATTAATTAGCAATGATAGTTACACAATTCTTCAAAATTAATATCAACAATTAAATTTTCTAAATAAAGTCTAAAATTTGTCCATTGGAAAATTCAAGTCAACTAGTTGAACATGCTCCATTTATTCCATCTCTTGTCCTCAAATTTTGCCTGCAATATTGTGAATCTGATCAATAGCAGAAGCCCACTCAGTGCCTGCAATACTGGCCTTTAAGGCAGCAGCTTCCTCCCAAACATTAGAATCCCTCAGAAACCCTCCAAACAGCCGAATTGCCGTGTACACAAGCTTCCATCTTTGGACATGGAGAACCTTTACTGGAGGAGGGTTTTGCTTGGTTCTTTAGCACATAGAAGCTTACCGCAAATGAGGACTCCCATGAAAAGGAACATGTCATCGCAGTACCATGGCATTAGACAACTCCAACGAAGTAAGACTCCCAATGGCAATACTTATTATAAATAACAAAACAGGAGCCCATACAGATGGATAAGTTAGACACGGTTCCCAATTTCATCTGGAATTTGACCCCTTAGTTTATTCCCCTGGAGATCTTTGTAATTATAAGAAATACAGAATTAAAATTCATATGCAAAATAAAGTTAAGAATGATAAGCATGAGAGGAAACTACAGGAAAAAGGTAAACTTAAAGAGACCCAGCATACATGGATTACAAGCTTCTTAATTCACCGATGAGGAGATAGAGGACTAGCAATTCTCTAACCATTGTAGCTGAAATTGAGAATTTAAATACAGCAAAAGCTAAGAGGTAGATCAACTTGCATGAATCACCCCCCTAATTAGTAAAAGATGAGTCACATGTGCTTCCCAAAACTGCAATTAATATTATTTATGGTAGTCAGCTCTTGATTGGGCAACAAATATGAGAATGAGAATCATTTCAACGAAATAGCTTTTGCTATTAAACTTTGGCTCACACAAGTCAAATTTATCATTATGCCCAATTGACAATTTCAATACATTATAGTGGTACTCTTCCAACCCTTACTACTAAATTTTGAAATATTCATATCAAATCTCTTAATGCAGAGGATCTAAGTTCATCCATAGTCAGGGCCTGAACTCGTCCAACAATCCTCGTGCAAGTGGACTGAAAAAAAAGAGGGTTCAATATACAACACTTCTCTCTCTATAAGCTCTACGATTTTTTTTTTTGTTGGAATCTTAATCGAATATAAATTCTCATGGCGTAGGCTAAAGGAAGTATATACAGACACACATTCCTTCAGCCCTGTTATGCTATTGATCCCCATCTTCCTTTGCTCAAAAGTAATATGCGGGGAAACCGCAGGAAAAAGGGAAAAAGTAATATGGCTGGTGATATTTCGCCGCCCAAGTCTAAACTTGATAGATTCCTTCAAAACATAATAAAGCATTGACATTAAATTTTAGAAGAGGCGCATTTGTTTAGTCCCAGTCAACAAGAGCGACAAAAAACATATAAAACACAGAAATGGCAACCCAATTCATACGCACAGGGCAAAGCAAACAAGATCCGATAGTAAATTGTTTTTCGAAAATCACAGATTGTCTACCAAACTTTGTAATTTCTTTCAAACTCCTAGAGAAACAAATTTGGTGCAAGAGATTCGAGCATTGTCTGCCAAAGAAACAAACCCTTATTTCGAACTCCCTTGAATTGTTGCAGAATTGAAAAAGAGAAAGCTAAGAAAAAGGATTCATACGCAGACACAGAGCAAGAGATTTGAAACTCACGGTGAAACTAGAGGAAAACTGAATAGGAAAAGGAAGAAAACTTACCTCAACAATGAAACTCGCGGTGACTTCACCGGTGAGGAGAGGAGGAGAGGCGCCTGGAAGAGCCGAAGAGGTAGAACCGACGAGATGCAAGGTCGAGAGCTAGGGTTCGGGTTCCCTTTGTGGGTTTTTCTTCTGAGTCTAAGTTCTGATGGTTCGGGGGCCATGAATGTCATCTGAAAAATTATAAATAATACCTAAGGCCGCTGAAACACCATTTCGGTGGCGACACCCAAAAGTCGCCACTGAAAACCTAACTTTCAGTGGCGACAATAAAATGTCGCTACTGAAGGTATGGCCTTCAGCAGCGACTTTTAATGTCGCCGCCAAAAGTCATACTTTCAGCGGCGACATATATTGTCGCCACTGAAAGTATGACCTTCAATACTATAAATAGATAAATAAATAAAAAAGACTATTAGCGGCAATTATAAATGTCGCCGTTGAAAGTATGACTTTCAGCGGCGACATATTTGAGTCGCCACAGAAAGTCATACTTTTAGCGGCGACAATAAAAAGTCGCCGCCGAAAGTATAACTTTCAGTGGCGACATCAATTGTCGCTACTGAAAGTCTAAAAAAATTCCGCCAACACTTCCTCCTTCACGCCCAAATTATTTTCTTAAATTTTTTATTATATCAATATTTTAAATAAATAAAAAAGACTATTGGTGGCGACTTTAAATGTCGCCGCTGAAAGTATGACTTTCCGCGGCGACATATTTGAGTCGCCACTGAAAGCCATACTTTCAGCGGCGACAATGAAAAGTCGCCGTTGAAATTATGACTTTTGGCGGCGACATAAATTGTCGCCGCTGAAAGTTATACTTTCAGTGGTGACATTTAAAGTCGCCGCCGAAAGTCGCCACTGAAACTCATTTTTTTTGTAGTGTGTAGTTCTCATTCAAACAATTGAAGAGGATATTTTCTTGAAACCAACACACTTTTATTACAAATAACTAATCAAATTAATTTCCTTAAACTCTACAAATTAATTATCTAACTCCTATATATTTAAAAGAGTGTGGGAGCAAGACATGTAACATCTCGTTTTTCATAAACGTTTCTGGAGCTGAGAGTTGAAAATATTTTACATAAACCAAGAGTAACTGAATAACATTGTATGTAATATATCTAACTGAATGTTAACTAATACAGTCATCCAAGTCTAATATTTCTAATATAGGTATCCCAAAAAGACGATGCCTCCGCAGGGTCCTTATACCGGCTTCTTACCCTTGTCCTCGATCACTTCCCGGGATCCTGAAGCTTTGGCAGAGGCTGAGGTTCAATTCCCATTGAACCTCAGATAATGGTTAACCTCATGCTTATGTAAACAGTATATGACAATTATCACATATATACAACATAATCACAGTTTCAAACAAATATCCACATGTAAGGCAATAACATAACACAACCACTGCAATATGTATGTTATCCCAGTCTGCACATAACCAGTGCCACGGCGGCCCATCGTGTCCTCCGCGCTAGGAAAACTCAACGGTGTTATCAAGACTATAACCCGTATATAATTCAACTCTCATGAGCAAATTTCAAAACAGAGTATTATCATGTGAAAACAACAATCATATATAACCAAACCATAAGCATAAGCGTTAATGTTACAGTACGTACCTGAGTTTAACAGATCGTTGGGTACGTTCATTGACGGTACGCGTGCACAGTCTATCCTAAAAGGGTGATATTGTCTCAATTACTTCTCAAGCAATATTTCAAGAGACATCTTGGTCATACTTGACATTTTTACCCTTGAAGGATTTATTTTTCATTTATTTCCACATAATTTTCGGAAAAACGCTGATGCAGAATTTCTTGGCAGAATTTCGCCTAACTTCGAAAAATCATAACTAATTCCAGAAAAATCGAAAAGAGGATCCGTAAAATTTCCCGGAATCCTTGAGATGTCTACTTTCATGGAAAAATACCAGAACTTACCCAGAACTCATGGATAATTCCCAGTTTCCAGAATTCAAACTGCTGCCCAGAATTTCGCTCAGAAATTGTAGCTTAACTTCTGGGATTTTTATCTTTTTGCACAGAACTTCAATTGACACACTCTTTATATATTTGGAAAGCCCTAAATGTCTACTTTCATCATGAATTTTCCCAGAATTTTAGAACATCATCTTCATCATAAGATACTAGCATTTTTACTACTAACTCAAGAAGTTCTTATTTGCTGAAATTTCGCCAGAGCTTCGCTATTTTGATCATAATCTTTCAAAAATTTTGCTATTGGAAACCATAAAAACATGAAAATAAAACTGGAATTGGAAGTTTGATGATCAAAATAACATTCCTAGCATTTCTACTTCATAAACTAAGAACTTAAACCAGGAAGCTAAGAACTTCCTTACTTCTTGAAGACTTCTTGCCTCCCTTTCTCCAGCAGCTACTCACTCTCTCTTCCTCCCTATATTTTGGCCAAGGCAAGGGAAATTGCTGTGGAGGATGTGCTAACTAAGGCTCTCTATTTATAGGCAAATGGAGGTTAAACATCTTGCAACTTTTGTTTGATCTTGGCTCTTGGATCATTACTTGGAGAGAAAGAAAGAATCTTGCCCCTCCAACCCTTCTTGGCCGAAATTTTCCCCCTTTTCCTTCTAGAATTTTGTTGCTTGGTCCCCAAGAAAAACCTCTCCCTTAATAAATTAACTTAATAAATCCCAAATCCTAATTTAGTTAGGTGTAAGTTGGTGTTTAAATTCAAAATCTAATTCCACTTTTGGAATCCTAATTTTATGATTAGATTTATGGTGATTTTTAATTCCCATAATGTTTAAGTATGAATCTTAAACGTAACCGAAAATATCTTTGGGAATAGCCAAGTTGAAGCTCATAATTCCCTGATTCTAAATATGCATTTATCTTGGATATTTAACTTCAAAATCTCAAGTTATGATTTAATTTCTATAGGTTTTCTTCTAATTTTTCTCTAATTAAGCAATTACTTGCTCCCTAAGAAAATTAACTTACTCACCAAGTTATCTTCTCCTACTCCTTTAATTGATTTATTCTTTTTCTTCTATTTTCCTTAAAAATTTCGTCTCCCCTCCCTTAATTTTTAATTATGAAGTTTTGTCTTAATTGTTCTCTCATGCTCAAAAAGACAATTCCCTTATTGATCCATTTAGAATTTAAGATTTAGGGTTAATATCATTGTATAATCTATTTATTCTTACTTAGAAAGATTTTGTCTTATGAAGTTAAATTAGGAAAATGAGTTAAGTCCTAATTTAATCCCTAAAACATTGGTTTTTATATCAACAAACTAAATTAATTTTCATACTCCTAAATTCTAAGAAAAATTCCCTATAAACAAAAATAAATACAATACAAAACATTTGAGACCCTATATTCACCTATTTAAAATAGGTATTATGATAATTATTTTTCTTTTTATTATAATAATTTTTTCCAGGTATTACAAGACATGGATTATATTCCACCCGAAGCTTGCCCAACTTTCAATGGGTTCGGGTAAGATCCGCGATCTGATTTCAAATCATAGGGTCATAGGGCTATATTATATGTATATATATACATCTTCGCCGTACTAGCCAGGCAAAGAGGAAGACAGACAAAATCAACAAAATTTGAGAGAAAGCAAACCATAACAAAATGACATTACGGGCAACCATACTGCGCAAGCCTGGCTTTTCTGTAGAAACTGTGAGGGCGATATTGGAGAAAGCAGACTTTAACAGGGACGGAAGTCTGAGCATGGAGGAGCTGAAGAAAGTATTCGAGGAAATGGGTTCAAAATGGCCAGGAGGCAGAACCTGGCATTGTATGTGGAACTCTGACAGTGACGGCGACGGAAAGATCAGCGCCACCGAAAAGGATAAGCTTGTTGCTTATATCATGGAATGGTACGATGCCTAATTAAATCCTAATATGCCTCTGATATGGCAACATTGCAAGTAGAGGTGAAGAGTGAAGACCATATAGGGAATGTGTGTGTGTGTGTGTGTGTGTCATATATCTAAATAGCTGAAGACCTTGCCTTTGTAATGAGGTCGCCTTTGTCATAAAGACTTGTATCTGATTTAGTAATGGCAAAACACTTGAGGCTAGGCTAGGGTGATGTAACAAAAATAAATATCATATCATAATATTATGGTTTGGTCATAAGTTTCCTTTCTTTAACATTTCTTTATCAGTAATTTTCTTGTTTAATTTGGAAAAGTTACTATGAGCTCCCAAGAAGGAAAAGTGATGACCAAAAAGTAATGCAATAAGTTATATATGGCTAATCGCATGAGACTAGCTATAGAAGTCCAAGATTATTCAAATCTTGTTATGTAATAAGGGGGCAAAATCTGTAATTGGTTGTTATGATTATGTGATATGTTTCCTTTCTTTAAAATCTCAACGATCAGTGTTCATCTTTTTTCTGTCTCCTAGTTATCATTGACTTTCTCTATAATTTGCTTTATTGTTTCAAATAGTAAATATGCTTTCTCGTGTGTTATACAAGATAGCACGTTCAGAATTTTCCTTTGCAATGATATCACCTTTTTTTCCTTTAAACACATTTAAGTGTTTTCTTACCTTCATGTGTGAACTGGTGTGTAGTTTGTGGACTCTTATATGTATGTTATTGTGAAATCCAGCATTTGGATTCAATTTTTTTTTTTAATAGATTTGGAAGAAAACTTTTTTATTACAATTCGTTAAATGTCTTGTATATCCTAGTTATTTCATATTTCAATATTACCCAAACATGTGGACGAGTTACATAAAAAGAACAACTCACTCTGATTAGTGAGGATTTTCTAATACTATCCAAATAAATAATTTAAAATACATGTAGTTTTAATTTGAGATTCCAAGTCCAAACTCCACCTTAATGTATTCTTGGTGTTTTATGCATTACAATATGGCTGATAATTTGAGGGTAATTTTGATGGTAAGTATATATGTGGGGGGGAGCAACCAAAAAACAAAAAATCACAGTAATGGTCTCGCCATGCCTACATTTTCTTTCTTTAAAGACCCATGGTTATTGTTTTAAACACTAAGGATCTATTGATCGGTACGCTGGAATTGATCTTTATGGAATTTGAATTCGAGACCAATATGAATATGGATATGGAAATAAGGTTTAAAATTACGTTTATTTGATATGTCATGAAAATGAGACCTACTTGTTAAGTGAAAAGACTAAAAGGCCCTTCTATTTATTTATTTTTTGTTTTAAAAATCTTCCTCCAGCTTCATCCCCTTCCTCCTTAGAAGCTCCTGCATCGGTCAAAATTTTTCAGGCAAGATTTTAGATCTATGAACAGAAAACACCACAGGACACACCTCAGAAGATTTATAAACTTCAATCTTGAGGTTAGGAAAAAACCACAACCTTCCTACACATCAGATCTAACCACCACCACGGTGTCAACATTGATGACCAGCTCAGTTTGAACAAGATCGCATCCCTGTAGGTCGACCAAGAGTAAAACAAGAGTTAGATTTGATGGGGATTTTGCAAGCCGTAGCTCGCCGTTGTGGGCTGCCTACAGTCGCTGTCGTGGGTGTCACACCCCAAAAATTACAAGTGTGATTAGTTTGAAATATGAGAAATGTAATACCCGAAAAACAATATTTATTTTAAATATTATATTTTCATAAATAATACCTATTTTAAATAGGTGAATATGAGGTCTCAAATGTTGGTATTGTATTTATTTACATTTATAGGCAATTTTTCCATGGAATTAAGAGCCTAAAAATTTAATTAGCTTGTGACCATATAAAATACTATATTAGAGATTAAAATTAGGAATTAACTAATTATTCTTAATTTAGAGCTAAGGGGCGAAAATCCCTATTTGATGAGAAATAAATGAATTACTCAAATAATGGAAGAAACACATTATAATAACCTTAAAACCTAAAATCTAAGTGGACCAATGAGAGAATTTTCTTCTTAAACATGTGAGAGCAAATAAAACATAATTGATTAAAAAGAATTTAGGGGTAGTGAAGATAGAATATCACCTAGAGGGGGTGAATAGGTGATTTAAAAAATCTAACTGCTTAATCAAAATTTTCGCAAATTAATGAACTAACTAAGCAACAGTTTAAAGGAGAAGGAACACGAGAGAATTTATCCTGGTTCGGTCTATCCTGACCTACGTCCAGTCCCCAAGAACACCTTGGGATTTTTCACTATCTTCAGAATACAATTACACAACTCGAAATGATCCCTCAGACTCACTCCCCTTTACTGCTTGTAATTGTACACCCTCACTTAAGGTTCACAACCTTAAGATTTTACAAACGAATGAAAATTGAATGTTTAAGTAACTCCTCACGAGTTGAATAATAAATGATCACTGAAGTACAAGTTGAGAGTAATGAAACTGATAAGATAATAACTCAGAGTAAATGTGCAAGTTTCGGTCCTTTAGTTGAATTGAATGCTTCTTCAATTTATAGTTGTGTTGCAAAATAGCCGTTGTGTTGATTGCGTTGATACAGCCGTTGTCTTCTTGATACCACCGTTGTTGTTGTTGGCAGGCGAAGGTAGAGGTCACTTGACCGTTGGCATTTTGGCACTTGTCTACTAGCAGTTTGAAATTCCTAAAGCATAGCGCCAACATTCTTTTCTTATTGTCCTCAAGAGAAAGAGAACGAGAATGTTTTTGTATTTGACTGTTAATGTTCTGCAATTCTGCAAGAGAATGTTGTCACTCTGTTTTTGCTTTTCATCAGATATAATAAATACTTATGACATCATCATTGCCTTTTTGATAGAGCATAAGAATTCCTGATATGATAAGATAAACTCCAAGAAATGTGGTTAGCAATAGCTACAACAATGTAATAATAAGAAAAGAGATGAACCAGATACACATCAGAGGTGATCACGCAAATATTTGAAAAGCATATCAGTTTAAATGCGGTCAACCTCGAGGTTCACTAATAAACCTCGAGTTTTCCCCTATCCTCGAGGTTGCATTTTCAAGCTCGAGTTTATGTGAGACGAAGTGGGAATTTCAGATAGCAATGTAATATGAAGGAAACCTCGAGGTTTCATTATGAACCTCGAGTTTTGTCAAAACCTCGAGGTTACTTTTCAAACCTTGAGGTTCTGTCTAAGCAGTGAAGAGTCTCAGTCAGCAAAGAAGCAGATGCAACCCCGAGTTTATGAAACCAACCTGGAGTTTCAGCTTAACCTCAAGTTTGGTTTCTGAACCTCGAGTTTTTACAGGGAACTTTCTGAAGAGATCTAGGAGCTAAAACCTCGAGGTTTATTTCTGAACCTCAAGTTTCACAGAAACCTCGAGGTTGATAAGTCCAACCTCGAGTTTTCGTTTGACAGCAGTGTTTTTGGTTCTCTTAGATAGCAAGGTTCTGGTTCTTGATTTTCATGACAATAAATCTTCTTTTATAATGTTGTCTCATCATCAAAACATGGAAGCTAACATTCTCCCCCTTTTTGATGATGACAACATTAATTCCAGTTTTCATTTCTACTCTAAAACATTATTCAGTTCATGGACATTTTGGCTTTCAGGCAAGAGTAAAACTGAGGCATATCTTTAAATTGCTATTTGAACAGAAGAGAAACACCAGTGAAATTAAGTTGCATGTTCATGAATACAGAGGCTAGGAGAAATTAAATATTAGAAATTAGTGACATCAAAATATCAGTAAGTTCAGTGCATCAAAACTCAAAACTCAGTAAAAACATCCTAGCTTCCTAAAACTGCGTCTCTAGTAAAAACATTCTAGCTTCCTAAAACTGCATCTCTACATCTGTTACATCAGTTTCTAAAAATCAAAAGATTGCTGCTGCTTTCAAAAAAAATTCTTGCTACACAAAATGAACTTTGCTGCGAACTGAACTTACTGCTGAATTTCTTGCTTCTTTCTCCCCCTTTGTCATCATTCAAAAAGGTGGGAGCTGGTGTTAAGATGAAAATGGATGGGAAGAGGAAGGAAAGGGTAATGGGGAAGAAGTGAAGGATGGAAGGGATGAGGATATCTCAGGAAGATGATCTGTTTCTTTAAACAGTTCTGCAGTGGAGCTTCCAGAATAAGCAATGTTAAGAGGAAGAGGAGAGGGAGTAAAATCAAAAATAGGTAGTGAAGGTGTCTGTAACATCCCACCTTAAAAACAGCGGAATTTTTTTTTTCTAAAACATTGATCAGAGTAGAGCAATTTCGCAAAACGAGTAACTGAACCTTAATATTACATAACCACAGTGTAAGTGTACTTATACAGTCGTCTACTATCCAAAAGGAAACAACACCTAACTAGGCATATAAAACTAAAGCCATAAAATTCCTTCTGTCATCCTACGCCAGTCGCTCGCCCCTATCTTCAATCCCTTGGTTCGCCCGAACCTGAAGCTACAGCTGAGATCCAATTACCATTTGTGTAATACCCTAATTTTTATAATACACTTAATTATATATTTAGATAAATAATACCTATTGAAAATAGGTGAATATGAGGTCTCAAAATGTAGTATAATTAGTCTATTGTCAAAGGAGAACACTAAGAAAATTAGATGGAAATTTATGGTCAAAATGTGGAAAATGCATTTTAGGGCCATAAAACATCCTAAGAAGAATTATGAAAAATTCCAAAAGGCATGAAATAATTATTAAAAATTTAGAGAGCCTATTATCCTTAATTTAGACAATTTAATAAATTATTTCCTATGAAAATAGAAAGAAGGAAAATCAAAAAATATTCTAGAATCGAAATTGATTCTATGACTTTTAATAATTTGCATGGAGCTTAGATTATTAATGTCAATAAAATGGTTGTGAGAAAATGATGAGTTTTAATTAAGAAAATTATTAGGAATTATTAAAGGATTAATTAAGTAATTTTTGGGAATTTTATAAGCCTAAATCCATGAAATTGCTTATGGACCAATAGGAAATTTTTGTGGAAAATGAATATAGGATAAATGAGTATTATGATAAATGAAAAAAAAATATATATATATATGAGGGTTGGCTGAAAATTTGGGGGGAGATAAGGATGAAAGTTGATATTTGAATATTATAATAATAATATTAATTAAGACATGTGGTAATTGAGTAGTATATTAAAATAATAAAGAAAGGTGAACAGGATAAATGAGAACGGATAGAAAATAATTCCGTTGTGAGAATCTGGGGATGGGTTAAGCAAAACCAGAACATATTATTGGTCAGTGGATTTTTATCCAGAAGATGGTACCGGCCGAAGTTAGTTCTGTAACCGGTCACGAATGCCGAGGATTTTCGGCAGATAACTGAATATCCTTAATGAGAGTATAAGGATAGGAAAGTACAATATTCTTAAAGAGGAAGAAAAGATCTTTAGAGTGTTGTTCCCGAAATTTTAAGATTTCACGGAATTTCGTGATCCGACATCGAATCAGGGATTTTATCTGATAAAGCAAGACGACACAAGCTTGTCGATGTAATCAATTTTGTCTTTTTGTGGGGGGTGAGGTCGGCCAAGGAGGTGTATGACCAAGATCAAACCACCTAGCAAAAGTACGATCCAACGGTCGAAATTTAACCAGACAAAGTTCACCAAAATTACCAAAATGCCATTGAGATTTTCTATAAATAGCCACCCATTCATTTGAAATTCTCACACCAAATCCTCTTGTGGATTTTGAAATTTGGGAGAGGAAGGAAGAAGGAGGAGTCCGGAGAAATTTGTAGCGAAGCTCTGAGTAAGTTTTTCAGTCCTTAGTTTTTAGCTTAAGTAGTTCTTTCGGTAGTTATAGTAGAATTGTTAGAGTAGTCTTTAATTCTTAAGTTAGCTTAGATATCATGTTTTCTAGGAATAAATATAATATTTATCTTAGGAGTATGCTAGAGGAAGGGTTATAGCAAAAATTTTGAAAGTTTAAAATCAAAATAGCGAAGTGCTGGCGAAATTCCGCCAATTAGTCAACCTAGGGGCAAAATGGTAATTTGTACCGAAATTGCCTGATATGACCTTAAATGCTCGCACCGGTGATACTATCCGTATAGGAAACCCGAAATCATGAATCGCTGTTTCCGCTGTTTCTGATGTCACCGCTGTTGTGCCATTGTCAAACGTGCCGTAATTTGACGAAAGTGCCAGAAACTGTCAACGGAGGTACGGACGCGTACTATAACATTAACTCTTATGCTGCTCATATACATATATGTGGTAGACATGTTTATATACTGAAGCTCCGTTGAGGGCTGTCAGTCATACATACAGCTTGTACGGGTTATAGTCTTGATAACGCCGTTGGGTTTTCCTAGCGCTAAGGACACGATGGGAGATCGTGGCACTGGTTTATGTGCAGACATAGTGTGGGGCTTTACATATTGCTGTGTGCTTATGTTCTGTCCATTGTTGATCATGCATCTGCTGTGTGCTTATGTATTGATGTGCTGTTATGTTGTTACGAATAATTGTTGCCTATATATGATTTATTTGAGCATAAGGTTAACCGTTACCTGAGATCCAATTGGGAATTGGATCTCAGCTGTAGCTTCAGGTTCAGGAGGATCCAAGGTGGAGGTGAGCGACAGGTAGCCGATGTAGGCGGATTGGAAGAGCTTATATGTTTTAGTTTTTGAACTATTTAGATATGGTCTTTTTGGAATCAACAGATGACTGTATAAGGATGATTACACTATGGTTATGTACTTCTAAATATTCAGTTACTCGTTTAATCGAAATGCTCAACTCTGATCACAGTCATAGTTTTGAAAAAAAAAATTCCGCTGTTTAAAAAGTGGGATGTTACAATTTGGATCTCAGGTAACAGTTAACCTTATGATCAAATACACAGTATATGGACAACAGTTATTCACAACTCATAACAGCAGTAAATCACTACATAAGCACACAACAGATGCATGATCACAACATTGACAGAATATAAGCACAAAACAGTATGTAAAGCCCCACAACATGTCTGCATATAACCAGTGCCACGACGGCCCATCGTGTCCTCAGCGCTAGGAAAACCCAACGGCGTTATCAAGACTATAACCCGTATAAAGCTGTATATATAACTGACAACCCTAGACAGAGTCTCAGTATATAAACATGTCTATCACATATATGTATATGAGCAGCATAAGTGTTAAGGTTACAATACGCGTCCGTACCTCCGTTGACGGTTTCTGGCACTTTCGTCAAATTACAGCACGTTTGACAGCGGCACGACAGCGATGACAGCGGTTCGTGATTTCGGGTACCCTATAGAGATAACATCACCGATATGAATATTTAAGATCATAACAGGCATTTTAGGTACAAATTACCATTTTGCCCTTAGTTTGATCTCTTAGTAGAATTTTGACAGAGCTTCGCTATTTTGATTTTAAACTCTCAAAATTTTGATGTAACTTTTCCCCTAACAGATTTATGAGATAAATATCATATTTATTCCTAAAACATGATATCTAAGCTAGCTTGAAAAATTAGAGACTACTCTAGCAATTCTACTATAACTACCGAAAGAACTACTTAAACTAAAAACTAAGGACTGAGAAACTTACTCAAAGCTTTGCTATGAACTTCTTACTCCTCTTCCAGAGCTTCTCTCTCTTACTTCTCTCTAGGATTGTGAGTGAATTGGTGAAGAATGAAGAGGAATGAAGGGCTATTTATAGAAAATATCAATGGCAATTTCGTAATTTCATTGAACTTTATCTGGTTGAATTCTGACTGTCGGATCGCATTTTGTTGAGGTGGTTTGATCTTGGCCCTACACCTCTTGGCCGACTTCCTCCCCTACAAGAAGACAAAATTGAGGACATCATCGTGCTTATGTCATCTTGCTTTATCAGATAAAATCCCTGGTTTGGTGTCTTGATTGCGAAATTTTGGAGAGTCTTAAAATTCCAGAAGCTATGTCCTGAAGGTCTTTTCTTCCTCTTTGAGAATACTGGGTTTTCCTAGCCTTATATTCTCATTAAGGACATTCCGTTACCTTCCAAAAATCCTCGGTAATCGCTACCGGGTACAGAAATAACGTTGGATGGCACCAACTTCAGGATAAAAATCCACTGATCAATAATATACTCTGGTTTTCCTCGACTTATCCCCAAATTCTCACTTCTGAATTATTTTCTATCGGTTCTCATTTCCCTTATCTATTCTAATTATACAAAATATCTTCTTATCCTGATCTCCAAACCGCTCCGTCGGTTACAGAAATGACTTCGGAGACAGCCTACTCCGAGATAAAAATTCACTTGTTCATAATATACTCTGACCCTAGTAACCTAATTCACAGTTTTCTAGGTAGGATTTTATTTCTATCCGTGGTCATTTATCCTGTTCACTTTTTATTAATATAATATTGTTTAATTACCACATGTCTTAATCTTATAATATTATTATTTTTCATCATCCTTATCTCTTCTTCTCCTCAAAAATTCGGCCACCCCACACACACACACACACACACACACATATTTTTTCATATACCCTAATATATTATTTATCTTGTATTTATTTTTCCCAAAATTTTCCTATTGGTCTATAAGTAATTACATAGATTTAGGCTTTTATTATTTCTTGAATAATCCTAAGCCTTTGATCTTGGTTTTTTCAAGATTATATCCTAAACTTTATTATTTATTTAATTAGACCAAAAATTTCGGCCCTTAATATTACTTATTTATATTTATTTTATTTTTCACATTTCTTAAATTCCCATGACCTTATAAAATTTCCAAAAATTACTTAATTAATTCCTTACTAATTTTTAAAAATTTTCTTAATTAAAACTAATCATTTTCTCACAACAATTTTATTGACATTAATAATTCAAGCTCTATGCAAATTATCAAAAATCTCAGAGTCAATCTTAGTCTTAGAATACTTTTTAATTTTCCTTTTTATTTTCATAGGAAATAATTTATTAAATTGTCTAAATTAAGAATAATATGCTTTCTAAATTTTTAATAATTATTTCATGCCTTTTAGAATTTTTCCTAATTCTTCTTAGGATGTTTTATGGTCTTTAAAACACATTTTTCACATTTCCGATATTAAATTTCCTTTAATTATCTTAATGTTTTCCTTTGAACATATACTAATCACATAACATGTTGAGACCAAAATCTTCATAAATGTACATTTTCATTATTGTGACATAATATTCCAGATAATAGTTATCCGGCTATTACAGTGTCTGAGAAGCAGGAATTGGGCTGGAAGCAGGAATGGAAATTGATGGAGGTAGAGAGGTAGGCTGAGATGAAGGAAGTGGAAGAATTAAAGATTGAATGGGAGAAGATGGAGGCGGATGTGAAGGACCTGGAGATGCTGGTGGAGGAGGAGTTTGCTGAGGTTGTTGAACAGCTAACAGCTTGTCCACCTTCTCAATCAAGAATACTACCATATTCCATAGGTTTGTCATACTATTGCTATGATCGTCCAGATGTCCAGAGATTGCTTCTACTTGCTTAGTGAGATCTACATGATCATCTTGAAGATCAGTGACTTCTTTAACTAATTTTGAGATTGCAGTCTCAAGTTTGACACACAGAGTATTTTGAGCTGCTACTGACATAAGTACAGGCCTGAAGCTATCTGAGACAGCTTTCTCCACAATGGCCTTGATTTAAGGGCCAAATGAGAATGGAGTGTGCTGATATGACATTCCTGGACCAGCTGATTCAAGGACTTTGGATCTTGAAGTTTTGGATGTTGATGGAGCTTTTGACTCTCCAGACCCTTCTAGAAATGATATCTTCATGAGATTCAGTTGGATCTGCCCAAATACATCAGGGACCTTAGGCTGCTCTTCTGATTCCAAGTGCTAGATCTTTTCATGAAATAGAATGACCGAAATGAGGCTAGGAAAGGGTATAGGAGAGGACTTCTTGGAGTGCTCCACATACTTCTTCATCTCCTCAAATATGATGTGGCCCAAATTGTGAGGCACCTTGTCCACAAAAGATGCAAACACTGAAAAGTCCTTTTGAGTGGAGTGAGTGTAGTTGCGTCCCTTTTGCACAAAATTCCTTGAATAAATATACCATAAGGCTCTAAGGGTTGGAGGCATTGAGCTAGGAGTGAACTTCAAGGGTTCTGAGAAAGCTACATCAGGCTACAAGATTTGGTAAACTTCCTTGTTACTGTATTCAGTAGAGGGAACAGTAGGTGGATCAGAAATTTGAAGTAGAGAATTGAGATAATCTATAGTAATCTCAATTCTTTTCCCCTTAACATAAGAAATCAACTTCTCTCCTATAGGTTCCTTTTTCTTGTGAACCAAATGATAGTTGCACATAGAGAAGTAGAAAATCCTAACTAGGGAGGGACTAAATGAGGTATGTATAGATAGGAACAATGCATAGTTTTTGAACCAGGGGTATAAATCCAAATTACAGTCCTTTTTAAGCTTATCAAGGTCCAGTGAAACTATAGGGTAAAAGCTTTTCTTTGCAAAATCTTGTCTGAATCTCCTACTTTCTTCGGGACTAAAAAGATGTGGACCACATATAAAATCCAAAGGTGGATTGGAGGTAGGAGCATGGTAAATGGCATAAATAACGGGTATATCAAAGGTTCTGGATCCTGAAGTTCTAGACCCAGATGCAGAGTTACCAGATTTCTGAAAAGATGGAGATACGAGTGGCTTCCTTTTGGATTTCTTCAGTGAAATAGTGATGATTTCCTTGTGCTTGCTTGTATAAGCTTCAAGGTCAACAGTTTTCTTCGAGGATTCTTCACTCGGTTCTTGTATCACTAGTTTCCTTGGTTTCTTTGCCGTTAGTTCATCAAACTTCACTTTCGGCCAGAATCTCTTAGTTGGAAGTTTAGACCGAGGAGCTTTCAGAGCTGGAGATACAGACCTAGGGTTCGGTTGTTGGTCGGAGCTTGGTTTCGGGGTTTTGGCTGGAGATTTGGGCAAAGTTTTAGGAGCTATTGCGAAACGAAAGCTTTGCTAGGGTTTGGAATCTGAAATCACGAGTAAAAAGGGAAAAATGGATGAAGAAGCAGATACAGAATATAACCGTTAAGTGAGCTGATGTCCAACCTCGAGGTTGCATGGGAAAACTCAAGGTTGGTATTCGAATGGTCAAGGATGCTGGTCGTAAACTAACCTCGAGGTTGGTATCTCAGCCTCGAGGTTTGCCTGAAACTCGAGGTTCATATTAACCTCGAGGTTCGTCATCGCAAATGAATGGCAGGAGAAACGCGGGTAACCTTAAGGTTGAGTTTCTAACCTCGACGTTTACAACAAACTCGAAGGTTGGTTAGTCAACCTCGAGGTTTATCGGCCTGTTTCCCAAAATTTTTCTTTTTGCTGACTCAAGTTTGTTGATGGCCTCGAGGTAAACTAGGCGCTCTGTTCACCTCTGTTTTCTTGTACCTATAACAGATTCCTGCATAAACATCTGTAAATTACTCCGAAGCTTAAGTCAGTAATCATCAAAACATGGGTAATCTTACTCCGAAGCTTAAGTCAAAGTAAAGTTAGTATAGTCTTAATCAGAAAAATAAAACTTACAGTTCATTGGGATTTACCATTCCCAATTCTCTCTGGATGAATAAGAATTGCTCTTTTGCAAGTGGCTTAGTGAAAATATCAGCAAGTTGTAGATGTGTGGGTATGAACATCACTTTCACATCTTTTCTCTGCACATGATCCCGGATAAAGTGATGCCTTACATCAATGTGTTTTGTTCTGGTGTGCTGAACTGGATTTTTGGCTAGACTTATGGTACTGGTATTATCACATAGGATTGGAATATCTTTCAAATGAATACCCAAATCTGATAGCTGTTGTTTTAACCATAAGACTTGTGCACAGCAACTAGAAGCTGCTACATATTCGGCTTCAGTAGATGAAACAACCACTGTCGTTTGTTTCTTACTGAACCATGACACCAGAGAACCACCAAGAAATTCACATTGCCTACTGGTACTTTTTCTGTCGGTTTTGTAGCCCGCTTGATCTGAATCAGAATAAGCAACCAAATATTCTTGTCCTCCTTTTGGAAACCATAGTCCAAGTTCTTTTGTATCAGATAGGTATCGAAAAATTCTCTTCACATGCTCCGTATGTGATTCCTTTAGGACAGCTTGGAATCTAGCACACATGCTTACACTAAACTGGATATCAGGTCTGCTAGCTGTCAGATACAGTAGAGATCCGATCATTTCTCTATATTTGGTGATGTTAAACTCTTTTCCTTTTTCTGTATTAGCATCAAGAGAGGCAGTATAACTCATTGGAGTATCTGCACCATTGCAATTTTCCATTCCAAATCTCTTGAGCAGGTCTCGCAAGTACTTGGTCTGAGAGATAAATATCTCATCCTTTCGTTGCTTAATTTGCAGACCAAGGAAGTAATTTAGCTCACCCATCATAGACATCTTGAGTTCACTCTGCATTTTCTTTGAAAACTTCTCACACAAAGATTCATTTGTAGAGCCAAAAATAATATCATCAACATATATTTGCACAATTAACAGTTCATTAAGCTTATTATTCTTAATGAAGAGATTAGTATATGCTTTTCCTCGAATAAAACCTTGATCTAGTAGAAATTTACTTAATCGCTCATATCAAGCTCTAGGAGCTTGCTTAAGACCATATAAGGCTTTCTTTAGACGATAGACATGATCAGGGTATTGGTCATTTTTAAAACCAGGAGGTTGTTCTACATAAACTTCCTCCTGTATATATCCATTCAGGAAAGCACTTTTAACATCCATTTGATAGAGCTTGATCCCCTTGATGCAAGCAAAGGCCAAAAGAACACGTATGGCTTCCAATCTAGCTATAGGAGCATACGTTTATTCATAATCAATTCCTTCTTCCTGATTATATCCTTTGGCAATAAGTCTAGCCTTGTTTCAGACTATAATTGCGGATTCATCTCGTTTGTTCTTGAATACCCACTTAGTGCCAATGACCGGATGATCCTTAGGCCTAGGTACCAAGTCCCAAACTTGATTTCTATCAAATTGATGTAATTCCTCTTGCATTGCGATGACCCAATCATTATCTGATAGGGCTTCGTCAATTTTTGAGGGCTCAATCTCAGATATGAAGGCTGAGAACATAACCTCATTTAAAACACTATTTCTAGTTCTAACTCCTTGATCAATGTTTCCTATGACTTGGCAAGAGGATGATTCCTGATGAATTTCTAAGCTCTTGGCTGAGATTGATCAGGATGATTTTGGGAATTATTTTCAAAAACATCTTGAGGATTTTCAATGGAAGCAGGAGTAGATTTTGAAAAGAATTGGTTTTTCTGAATGAGTTCATCATCTTCATCCACAGAATTTATTGATTTTGACTCACAGAACACTACATATGAATTGACTCCTCAACTATACGAGTACATTTATTGAAAATTCTATATGCTTTACTCCTATTAGAATAGCCAAGAAAAATACCTTCATCTGATTTAGAATCAAACTTACCCAGATTATCCTTACCATTGTTGTGTACAAAACACTTACAGCCAAAAATGTGTAAATGAGCCAGATTCGGTTTTCTCCCTTTGTAGAGTTCATAGGGTGTCTTGTTTAATCTCTTCCGTACATAGGCTCTGTTTGAGATGTAGCTGGCTGTGCTCATGGCATCTGCCCATAAGACTTGTGAAGTCTGATGTTCATTCAGCATTGCACAGGCCATCTCAGTCAGTACTCTGTTTTTCCTTTCTACCACACCATTTTGTTGAGGTGTTCTTGGTTCTGAGAAATTGTGGTTTATCCCATGATTCTCACAGAACCTTTCAAAGAGCTGATTCTCAAATTCACCACCATGATCAGTTCGAAAGCTGCAATACATATACCTTTCTTGTTTTGCACTTTCTTAGCAAACACACAAAACAGATCAAATGTTTCATCTTTTGAAGATAAAAATATTGTCCATGTAAAATGGGAATAATCATCTACTATAACTAAAGTGTATAAATTTCCCCCTAAGCTTTTCACTATGGCAGGTCTAACCAAATCCACGTGAAGTAGCTGAAGAGGTCTATTTGTTGAAATCTCAGTTTTATTTTTGAAAGAAGATTTAGTTTGTTTACCTTTTTGACATGCATCACAAATCATATCGTTTTTAAAATTAATTTTGGGCAAACCAATTACTAAATCCTTTTTCTATAACTTGTTCAGTTGTTGCATATTCACATGTGCAAGTCGCTTATGTCACAGCCAGCTTTCATCCAAGTTACTAACAAAACATTTTTTTGAAATGGTTTTTGGAAGCTCTAAGGTATAACAATTACCTTCTCTTGGAGCTTTAAATAATATCTTGAGTTTACCTTTGTCAATTGAGAGGTCATCTTTATTTACAATGAGACATTCTTCTGAGTCAAAGATAATCCAATTGTTCTTGTAGGCACTTTGACTCACACTTAGAAGGTTATGACATAGTCCTTCTACTAGATAAACATCCTTGATGAGAGGTCCTTCTTTAGTCCAAATTTCACCTATACCAGTGATTTTTCCGGATTGATTTCCTCTGAAGGTGACTTTGCCACCATCTCTTGAATTTAAGGCAATGAACTTCTCTTCATCACCCGTCATGTGTCTTGAACATCCGCTGTCAATGTACCACTTGTTTACTCTGGATGCTTTTAGACACACCTACAAGACAAGAGATATTAAGTTTTAGGTACCCATCTTTTCTTGGGTCCTTTGGGGTTAGTATGAGGCTTTGGAACATAGGTTCCTTTGGGTACCCACTGATAATTTCCTACAGGTTTATCTCTTCTTTCCTTTTTATGAAAACATGATGATGTGCTATGACCTTTCCGATTACAATAATTACAATGAGCAAACGGATTTGATGAATGCACTGACTTTTGAAAATAATTTAAATATGATTTTCCACCAGTTTTCTTTTTGTCCTTCTTCTTGTCGAAAATAGGATTATATCCTATACCTGATTTATCATTTGTAAAACGTTGGGCATTTAAAATCACATTAAGCATTTCACTTCCTCTGGTGAATTTCTCCAGGGTTTTTGTAAGATATGAATTCTTTTTCTCCAAATCAAGACAGTCCTCACAAAGTATGTTTTTGTCAATAAAATTCATAACTTGCATTTCAAGAGAAATATTTTTCCTTTTCAAATCAAAATATTTATCAGTAAGTTTTTCAAATTCAGATTGTATTTCACTGTATTCATCAAATAGCTCATCATAACTAGGTAATGAATTGTTTACCTCAGGTTGTTCTTCTTCTGCAACTAAGTACACATTAGCTGTCTCAGCTTCTTCTTCACTTTCCTCTTTTGAAGAGTCATCTCCCCAGATAGCTGAAACATATGCCTTCTTCTTCAAGTTGTTGAACTTCTTCTTTTTGTCCTTCTCATTGCCCTTTAGCTGAGGACACTCCAACTTGTAGTGACCATGCTTTTCACACTCATAGCAGATGATTTAATCTTTCTCTTTGGATTCGCGTCTGCTGCTACTGGAACCTCCCTTTTGGAATCAATTTCTAAAACCTTGATCCCTTCTGTAAAATTTCTTGAATTTCCTCACGAACATACCCATTTCATCGTCCTCGTCCTCTTCATCATTTTCTTCCTTTTCTTTAACTATATTGAGGGCAACTCCTTTGTTTTTGTTGTTCCCATTGATCTCGTCCAAATCTTTCTTGAACCTCAATTTGCTTTCATAATCAGACAAGCTCCCGAATAAGGCTACAACCGAAGCCATTGATTCGCCTCGAGCTTCTTCTATAGCTGTGACCTTGGCTTCCCAGTCTTTGGTTAGTACGTTGAGGATCTTTCTGACTTGGGCACATTGTTCATAGGCTTTGCCCAATACAACTAGCTGGTTTATCAGATGGGTATATCGGAGTTGAAAATCAGCAATTGATTCTCCGTTCTTCATTCTCAGTAGATCATACTCTGTTGTGAGAGTGTTGACTCGATTCTCCTTTATAGTGGTAGTTCCTTCATAAGCAACCTCCAAGGCCACCCACATTTCTCTAGCTGTCACCAGATTGCAAATGCGAAAGTATTCTTGTTGACTAAGTGCACTCTGGAGCAAGAGTATGGCCTTGCTGTTTAGAGTGACATTTCGTCTGTCATTATCATCGTAATCTTCTTCCGGCTTTGGAAGTCTGAGACCATTGTCAAGAATGGTTGGCTCGTAGTTTCCTCTCTCAAAAACTCTCCACAATCCGAACTCCGTAGCCATCACAAACACTTTGAACTTGTTTTTCTAGAACGAATAATGTTGTCCATTGAAACCAGGAGGCCGATTAATTGATGCACCATCAGGCAATATTTCGTCCATGATCAAACTCTGGATGTTAATCCAAACTGAGCAACCAAGCTCTGATACCAAATGAAGATGGAATATCACCTAGAGGGGGTAAATAGGTGATTTAAAAAATCTAACTGCTTAATCAAAATTTTCTCAAATTAATGAACTAACTAAGCAAGAGTTTAAAGGAGAAGGAACACGAGAGAATTTATCCCGGTTCGGTCTATCCTGACCTACGTCTAGTCCCCAAAAACACCTTGGGATTTTTCACTATCTTCATAATACAATTACACAACTCGGAATGATCCCTCAGACTCACTCCCCCTTACTACTTGTAATTGTACATCCTCACTTAAAGTTCACAACCTTAAGATTTTTCAAACGAATGAAAATTGAATGTTTAAGTAACTCCTCACAAGTTGAATAATAAATGATCACTGAAGTACAAGTTGAGAGTAATGAAACTGATAAGATAATAACTCAGAGTAAATGTGCAGGCTTCGGTCCTTTGGCTGAATTGAATGCTTCTTCAATTTATAGTTGTGTTGCAAAATAGCCGTTGTGTTGATTGCGTTGATACAGCCGTTGTCTTCTTGATACCACCGTTGTTGTTGTTGGCAGGCGAAGGTAGAGGTCACTTGACCGTTGGCATTTTGGCACTTGTCTGCTAGCAGTTTGAAATTCCTAAAGCAAAGCGCCAACATTCTTTTCTTATTGTCCTCAAGAGAAAGAGAACGAGAATGTTTTTGTATTTGACTGTTAAAGTTCTGCAATTTTGCAAGAGAATGTTGTCACTTTGTTTTTGCTTTTGATCAGATATAATAAATGCTGATGACATCATCATCGCCTTTTTGATAGAGCATAAGAATTCCTGATATGATAAGATAAACTCCAAGAAATGTGGTTAGCAATAGCTATAACAATGTAATAATAAGAAAAGAGATGAACCAGATACACATCAGAGGTGATCGCGTAAATATTCGAAAAGCATATCAGTTTAAATGCAGTCAACCTCGAGGTTCACTAATAAACCTCGAGTTTTCCCTTATCCTCGAGGTTGCATTTTCAAGCTCGAGTTTATGTGAGACGAAGTGGGAATTTCGGATAGCAATGTAATATGAAGGAAACCTCGAGGTTTCATTATGAACCTCAAGTTTTGTCAAAACCTCGAGGTTATTTTTCAAACCTTGAGGTTCTGTCTAAGCAGTGAAGAGTCTCAGTCAGCAAAGAAGTAGATACAACCTCGAGTTTATGAAACCAACCTCGAGTTTCAGCTTAACCTCAAGTTTGGTTTCTGAACCTCGAGTTTTTACAGGGAACTTTCTGAAGAGATCTAGGAGCTAAAACCTCGAGGTTTATTTCTGAACCTCGAATTTCACAGAAACGTCGAGGTTGATAAGTCCAACCTCGAGTTTTCGTTTGACAGCAGTCTTTTTTGTTCTCTTTGATAGCAAGGTTCTGGTTCTTGATTTTCATGACAATACATCTTCTTTTATAATGTTGTCTCATCATCAAAACATGAAAGCTAACAGGTAAGGGACGGTTTTTTGGGCACCAATTAAGAAGAATAAAATTATTTCAAAAATGTAAACTTATAGGATAAGTAGTTTAGAGTATGAAAGAAGCCAAGGCAAGTGTGTGTGTGTGTGTGTGTGTGTGCCGAGTTGTGTGTGTGTGTGTGTTGTGTGTGTGCCGAGTTGTGTGTGTGTTGGGAGGGAGTGTGTGTGGTCAAAAGTTGTGTAAGTGTGTAAGTGTAGTAAACCAAGTAGTGTGTGAGAGAAGATTGGGCTAACTTAGGGAGCAAGTGGTTTGTCTTGGGGAGCAAGTAATTACTTAATTAGAATAAATTATATGAGAACCTATAGGAATTAAATCATATCTTGAAATATTGAAACTAAGTATTGAAGATAAGTACATATTTAAGATCAGAGAATTATGAGCTTCAACTTGGCTATTCCCAAAGTCATTTTCATTTGCTTTTAGGATTCATACCTAAGTGTTTTGGGGAAGTTAAAAATCACCATAAATCTAGTTATAAAATTAGGATTTCAAAATTGAGATTAGATCTTGAAGGAAAACATTAGCTTACACTTAACTAAATTAGCATTTGGATAAAGTAAGTGATTAAAGCAAGAACTTGTGAGGGAAGGAGGAGGGAGGATGGTTAGAGACGGGTGGAGGGACAAGATTTTTACCTCTTCTCCAAGTAAATTTCAATGGCCAAGATCAAATGGAAGTTGTTAGATTTTTAACCCCTCCCTTGCCTATAAATAGAGGTTCTCCTCTTCACAAATTCCTCACCAATTTCTCAAGGCTAGGCCAAAAATATGGAGAGTAAAGGAGAGAGTGAGGAGCTTCAAGAAATAGGAGGCAAGGTTCTGCAAGAGGTAAGAGAGCTTTTAGTTTTTAGTTTAAGTTCTTAGTTTATGAAGTAGAAATGTTAGAAAATATTGTTTTTGTAACATCCCACCTTAAAACAGCGGAATTTTTTTTTTTTTGAACAGTGATCAAAGTAGAGTTTTTTTAACAAAACGAGTAACTGAACCTTGATAAAACATAACCACAGTGTAATTGTTCTATTACAGTCCTCTAATGTCCGAAGGAAACTAAAATACATAACTAGAGAAATAACAAAATAAAAACTCCGTCTGGGGTCCTACACCGCCTGCCTGCCTCTCTCTTCCGACCTTGGTCCTCCCGACCCTGAAGCTACAGCTGAGATCCAATTTCCCGATTGGATCTCAGGTAACGGTTAACCTTATGCTCAAATAAGACAGTATATGGATAACAGCATGTACATAATCACATAACAGCAGTATATCACTACATAAGCACACAGCAGATGCATGATCACATATTGGCAGAACATAAGCACACAGCAGTATGTAAAGCCCCACATAATGTTTGCACATAACCAGTGCCACGACGGCCCATCGTGTCCTCAGCGCTAGGAAAACCCAACGGCGTTATCAAGACTATAACCCGTATAAAGTTGTATGTATACCGACAACCCTAGACAGAGCTTCAGTATTTAAGCATGTCTATCACATATACGTATATGAGCAGCATAAGTGTTAAGGTTACAATACGCGTCCGTACCTCCGTTGACGATTCTGGACACTTCGGTAGAATTGTGGTACGCTTGATGGCGGTACGACAGTGGAAACAGCGATTCGTGATTTCGGGTATCCTATAAGGATAGTATCACCGGTGTGAGCATTTAAGATCATATCAGGCAAATTTCAGTACAAATTACCATTTTGCCCTTAGATTGACTATTTGGCGGAATTTTGCCAGTACTTCGCTATTTTGACTTTAAACTCTCAAATTTTGCTATAACCTTTCCTCTAACATATTCCTAAGATAAATATCATATTTATTCCTAACACATGATATCTAAGCTAACTTGAAAAAATTAGAGACTACTCTAGCTATTCTACTATAACTACCGAAAGAACTACTGAAACTAAAAACTAAGGACTGAAGAACTTACTCAGAGCTTTGCTATGAACTTCTTACTCTTCTTCCAGAGCTTCTCTCTCTAACTTCTCTCTAGGATTGTAAGTGAATTGGTGAAGAATGAAGAGGAATGAAGGCTATTTATAGAAAATCTCAATGGCTATTTTGTAATTTCGCTAAACTTGTCTGGTTGAATTCTGACCGTCGGATCGCACTTTTTTGAAGTGGCTTGATCTTGGCCCTACACCTCTTAGCTGACCTCCCACCCCCCCCCCACAAGAAGACAAAATTGACGACATCATCATGCTTATGTCATCTTGCTTTATCAGATGAAATTCCTAGTTCGGTGTCCTGATCGCGAAATTTTTTGTAAAATCTTAAAATTTCGGGAACAACACTCTGAAGGTCTTTTCTTCCTCTTCAAGAATACTGAATTTTCCTATCCTTGTACTCTCATTAAGGATATTCCGTTATCTGCCAAAAATCCTTGATATTCACGACCGGTTACCGAAATGACTTCGGTCGGTGCCAACTTCTGGACAAAAATTCACTGATTAATAATATACTTTGATCCTAAAAACCTAGTTCAAGGTTTTCTAGATAGGATTTTATTTCTATCCGTGGTCATTTATTCTGCTCACTCTTTATTAATATAATATTATTTATTTACCACATGTCTTATTCTTATAATATTATTATTCTACAAATATCTTATTTCATCCTTATCCCTCCAAATTTTCGGCCCATATATATATATATATATATATATATATATATATATATATATATATATATATATATATCATTTACCATAATATCCTATTTATTTTGTATTTATTTCCCCAAAATTTCCTATTGGTCCATAAGTATTTTTATAGATTTAGGCTTCTAAAATTCCTTGATTAATCATAAGCTTTTGATCTTGGTTTTTCAAGATTACTTCTTGACCTTTATTATTTATTTAATTTGGCCCAAAAATTTCGATCCTTAATAATACTTATTCATATTTATTTTATTTCTCATGTTTCCTAAATTTTCTATAAGCTTATAAAATTCCCAAAAATTACTTAATTAATTCTTTAATAATTTCTAATAATTTTCTTAATTAAAACTGATCATTTTCTCACAACAATTTTATTGACATTAATAATTTGAGCTCCATGCAAAATATCAAAAATCATAGAGCCAATTTCATTCTCAGAATACTTTTTAATTTTCCTTCTTTTTATTTCCATAAGAAATAATTTATTAAATTGTCTAAATTAAGAATAATATGCTTTCTAAATTTTTAATAATTATTCCATGCCTGTTAGAATTTTTCCTAATTCTTCTCAAGATGTTTTATGGCCTTAAGGTGCATTTTTCACATTTCCGCCAATAAATTTCCTCTAATTTTCTTAGTGTTTCCCTTTGAACATAGACTAATCATATAACATGTTGAGACCGAAATCTTCATAAATGGTCATTTTTATTATTGTAGCATAATATTCACTACTAGAAAACTGATTTTTTGCGGCGGAATTTTTCCCTCGCAAAACAAGCATTTTCCGTCGCAAAATTATTTTGCGACAGATTTTGCGGCGGAAATTTGTCCGTCGCAAAAAAAGCCCTCGCAAATAATTTTTGCGGCGGAAAAAAGGAATTTCCCTTGCAAATTCAAATTTTGCGGCGGAACAATTTTCCCTCGCAAAATGAGAGATTTTGTGGCGGAAATATTTTCCCTTGCAAATTCCAAATTTGCAGCGGATAAATTTTCCCTCGCAAGTTGAGATTTTGCGGCGGAACAAATTTCCCTCGCAAAATTTTTTGAATTTGCGAGGGAATTATTTTCCCTCGCAATTTTGCGACGGAAAATGTATTTTCCCTCGCAAAATTTAAAATTATTTTAAAAAAAATCATTAAAAATTATAAAAAAAAATAAAAAATAAAAAAAAATTGTATATCATAAAAATAAATTATACAATCATCATACAAGTTTACATAATAAAAACACAATATTATATAAATTATAATGTTCTAAAATGAACTAAAAAAAAACTCTAAATAGCAGTAGCCTGGCCATCGTCACCGCCAGTATCGTCGTCACCACTAGGAGGCAGCTCCGTACCTTTGTCTTTCAATAGGGCATGGAGAAGTGCTCGCATCTCACTAATAATATTTCCTTGCTCCCTCATCTTCTCATCTTGCTCCCTCATCTTCTCGTCTTGCTCCAGCACCTTCTGTTCTAACATCTTTACCCTCTTATCCTCTGCAAAACCAACATTATGAAGTCAATTTACTTGTAATACTTCATTTATATGAAAGAGGGAGTAATGATTTGTGATTGATAACAAAAGTACAACTCTACCTTCAGGACCACCTCTACTACTGCCGGATGAGCGCCTCGAAGATGACTTCAGTTGGCTGGCAGAAGCACCCATCCTGAAGACTCTCCCCTTCTTGTCCATTCCGCCTGCAGCCTGAAGGAAGATACTCTCGTTATCGGAATAAGAGGACGACGGGTCGCTCTGAATCTGTAAGTCTCTCTCCTGCGTCAGCTGCTGATAGGTCTCCTACAAGTACAAACATACAACACAAATAATGCATATAAAATAAAAGAAAGATGTTACTGTTTGAAACAAATAATAAATGTAATTAATATCTCACCGCGAATTGCTGGGACTTGGCGTTAATCCAACGCTTGCCTTGACCCTCAACCGGCTGGGTATGAGTCCGCTCAAAGGTGGTCCAAGGAATCAAATCTGCAGGAACTTCCCCAGATGCTGCCTGCAAACACAAATTATAATCATTCATTAATTATTGATTAAGTATAAAATATTGAAAGCTGAAGTAGAAAATAGCGTATACTTACAATCTTTCGTCGATGCTCACTAACTGGAATGCTGCCGCCAGCATATGACGGTCCATCCATGTGGGACCTATTTAATTTATTTTGCTCACTTTGCTTCAAAAATCTTTCGTCAGTGGCCCACTTGTCAAATAACTGGCCTGCAACCTCAGGCTGAATCCAATTTTTTTTTCCTTTTTCATGCCTCAATTTATATAATTTATCAGACAGCCACTTGCTTCCCTTGAAGTTATAAGCCTTCTTTAAAGTTGGGAGATGCTCGGGCAAGCAGCTAAACTTTCCCTGAAAAACAATACTAAACAATTAGTGCTCTAAATTATACAAGTAGTTAATCAATTTGCATTTTGATGAGAATAAAAAATTAATAACCATAAATCACATAACTTACCAATAACTCAGTGAACCAAACATCTCGCTTGCTCTGAGGAGTCGCTTTCCATATGGCCCAAGGTTGATCAAAATTACGAAATATTTGCTCGGCCATGAAATCCGCCACCAGCTTATAAGGATCAAACCTGAAAAAAAAAGAGAATGTTGCAAATAGTAGCATACAAACTAAAGGTAAAAAATCATAACATTACATGACTTACTCGGTGCTCCCTACAGGACGGATCCACATCTTCCCTGTCGCAAGATCAATGGATCCCCAGACTGGGTCGTTGGAGGAACTAGCTTGCCCGCCCTGGCTATGAGGCGATGCAGTGTACTGAAAGAATAAGTATATTGAAAATGTAGAACATAGATGTTTTAACAAAATATATGTAAATCAGTCAGAAATTATAAACTGAACCTGCTCTGCCTGATGGTGTGGTGGATATGTATAAGTGAAAGGTTCACCTATATCGCCCATAACAGAGTCAGTAGTAGGCGGTGAAGATGAAAAATAAAGAGGCGGAAGCTCCAGGGAAGAGCTAAGCCCTCTGACTACATGGGGGGTAGATGATGTTGGCCTACCCCCTCTGATAGGACGGGCTCGGCCACTACCTCTACTATATCCACTACCTGAATGGCCTCCTGGATGCTCCATTTCTGAACACTTATAAACATGATGTCAAAATATATATAATTATAAGAAAGTTACTTAACACAATAATAACTAAGCAACGGAGTATCAAATATAATAGATCGTCATAAATAACTAACTTAAATCAATCGGACGATTCCTGTTCTTCCTCTGACGTCTTATAATCGTCGAATTCAGATTCAGTACTAGAGTAACCCACTTATTCCTCATCGTCTGATTCCGCATTCTCAATTTGGATAGGAATCAGCTCTAAGTCTCCAGTGGAATCAAAGACATTGCAAGGTACATCTTCCTCGACATTACTTACGGCAAGTACATGTTCCACATCTGCTTGGAAGGGTTCAGTCATGTCGTCATTTGTTTCTGACTCTTTTGAAGTAGGTATAATATTTCGTGCTTTGGTTTTGATAACTCCCACCCACTCTTGACGGGATGTAGGGTAATATGTAAAATAAACTTGTTCTGCCTGTTGAGCAAGAATGAATGGGTCATAACTAACTGCATATCTCCGTGACCACTCGATCTCAACATTTCCATATTTGTCCACCTTTGTACCACACGGACTGTTATCAAACCACTCACATTTAAATAGAATCACTGACTTGTCCCACTTGTAATCCAGCTGAATTATATCAATTAACTTGTCGTAGTAGTCGCACTCCACCCCGTCAACTTGGCCACCTCGACAACATACACCATAATTGCATGTTTCCGTATTTCCGTTAGCTTCAACAGTTACAAACCGATACCCATTGATTACATATTTTTTGATCCTGGTAACAGCTGTTGCAGACCCGTAAGCTAAACTCCATACAACATCATGGGGAGCTGACGCATAAGCTGAACTCCATGTTTTTTGCTCGAAGTTGTCTCGTAACCAATGAGGAAATTTATCCTTCATGAATTCATCGAGGTCGGAATCCGAGATCAAAGGATTTATTGATCGGACCCATTGTGAGAAGTATCTGTAACAAAAAGAAAGAAATTAATACTTTAAACCGTAACAGTTACTGAAAAGATGAAATCTTACTTTAAGTACGGAGCGGCCTCTTCACAGTTGTTTAGAATGTACCACTCCGCTACTTTCTTATCGCTTCCTTCCAGAGTTGACCTACAATTTGTTCGAATGACCCGGCCAGGATAATTAAATATTGATATTTGACCACTCGTCTCACCGCCATCATCGTTGCGAGGTACCCCCTCCATCTTGATATAACTTCAGGGGGATAATAGTATGAGGCAAATTTGGTGGCCTCTTCGACCAGATACGCTTCTGCAATAGATCCTTCAACGTATCTTGTATTTTTGATCTTATATTTCAGTGTGCGTAAAAACCTTCAACGGATAATTAGAGAGTATTTATAACCTATGTCACAGTGTGTTTGAATTAATCACAGCGAAAACAAATATATATTACCTTTCAAACGGATACATCCACCTATATTGTTGCGGACCTCCTACCCTTGCTTCGTACGCCAGGTGAACGGGCAAATGTTCCATTGAGTCAAAGAAGCTAGGAGGAAACACCATCTCTAACTTGCATAGCATTTTTGGCACACTCTCCTCCAACTGCCGTAACTTGTCGACATTAAGTTCAGAAGCACAAATTGTTGTAAAGAAGAAGGAAAACTCTGTCAGAGTATCTAATACATGCTTCGGTAGTGCCTTGAAGGCCCACGGCAATAATCTCTGAAAGAAAACGTGACAATCATGACTCTTCATATCGCGTAACTTCACCTCGTTCAAGTCCACACATCTTGAGAAATTTGATGCATAACCGTCCGGTAGATTCACACTATTAACCCACTTCAACAATTCTAAATTCTGCTCTTTGTTCAAGGTGTACGGCGCCCTAGGTTTGGAAATCCGACCCGTGGCAGTCTCTACCAAATGCAAAGAAGGCCTTCTACAAATCTGTTGTATGTCAAGTCTTGCATTGATTGTATCCTTTGTCTTACCCTTGGTGTCCATGACGGTGTACAAAATATTACAAAACACATTCCTCTCAATATGCATGACATCGAGGTTGTGTCTTAACAATTGATATTTCCAATATGGTAGCTCCCAAAAGATGCTGCGTTTGTTCCAATGATGTTGAACGCCATATCCCTCAGGCTCACTGTAAGCAGCTCCTTGTTCAACACTTTGAATGTGCTTCACCCTCTCCCATATTTCTTGCCCACTTAAACGACGAGGTTTAGTTGATCGTTCAACCACATTCCTGCTGAAGTCTTTTTTGTTTCTTCTAAACGGATGATCGAGGGGTAGGAATCGCCGGTGCCGGTCAAACCAAGATACCTTGCGACTGTATGGCAGGCTAAACCCCATGTTCTGTTCAAGACATATCGGACATGCAAGCTTCCCCGATGTTTGCCATCCGCTCAACATCCCATATGCAGGGAAATCATTTATCGTCCACATTAAGGCAGCACGCAGGATGAAATTCTGACTCAATGATACATCATACGTAAGAACCCCCTCACTCCACAACATCTTCAACTCGTCTATCAAAGGCCTGAGGTACACATCTATTTTCTTTTTTGGGTTGGATGGCCCAGGGATTAATGCGTTGAGGAAAAAAAAACTCTATTCTCATACACATGGATGGTGGGAGGTTGTACGGAGTCACAATCACAGGCCAACTGGAATAAACCCTGCCGGTTTGGTTGTAAGGAGCAAACCCATCTGAGCATAAACCAAGACGGACATTACGGGGATCGGCTGCAAATGATGGATTCGCCTCGTCAAATTTCAGCCAAGCTTCGGCATCAGATGGATGCGTGACAAATTTTTCATCCCTATGATGCTCTCGGTGCCATCTCATGTGAGCAGCTGTTTGTTCTGACGAATACAATCTCTGAAGTCTGGGCACGAGGGAAAAGTACCACATCTTGCTTAATGGTTGAGTGGTTGTTTTCCCTTTAATCTTCTTGTACCTATCATGTGAACAAAATTTACAAGTACTCCGCTCAGCATCATCGTTGTAATAGAGCATACATCCGTTGGGGCAGCAATGGATTTTTTCACAACTAAGCCCGAGCTCTTTCACCTTTTTCTTTACTTAGTAAAAATCTTTCGGCAAATTATTGTCATTGGGAGCAACCTTACTCATGATCTGCATCATTTGATTGTAATTCTTCTCGCTCATATGGTGATCAGTCTTCAAGCTTAATGTTGCTAGGGTAGCCGATAGCGAAGAATATTCACTATTTTCAATGTGTTCGCAACCTTCCCATAAAGGACGTTGGGCATCTTGAAGCATTTGATAGAACCTACGGGCCTCCGGATTAGGATCCTCTCCCATGTGTGATGGTTGATTATGCATACCGGTCTCCTCTTCCATGCATGAAGGTCCAGCATGAGTCACGGGATCAAAATATTGGCCGATCGACGGTCCAGCCGCATCCTTCACCAACTGCTGATATTGATTAAGGTTGACTCGATGAGTATTGTTTCCGTAATAACCACTTGGTGTCTGTTGGACTTCCCCGTGATGAACCCAACATTCATAATCCCTCATGAATCCTTTTCTACACAAATGGATTCTGACTGTTCCCGCGTCATGAAATTCGAAACACCTACATCTCACACACGGACAACTGATCGAGGTACTTGAATTAGTTGTGTGTGCCAAAGCAAATTGGATGAACTCTTCCAAACCGTCTAAGAATTCTCGAGTAAGTCGTTTTTTCTGAGTTAGACGATTGTACATCCAACTCCTATCACGATCGCCTTCCATACTTCCCCAACCCAACCTTGCACGATAATTCTTGGAACATAATACAATAATACCAACTAATTAATTCAGCTACTAACCTAAGTGACAAATACAACTGGCCACTTAACAAATTCTCTCCATAATTTTTTAATTTTTTTCCTCTTATTTGTGTCAAACTTACAAATTATATCTACAAATATTTCTCCTATAATTATAAAGTGATAGATAACATAAACATTAAATTTTTTATTTTTTTTATATTAAAACTAAGTTGATAATTTGACACTGAATACCTGCAAAATTCCCAAAGAATAAAATATTGTATTCACTCTTATTAATGATTTCAGGTTTAAGTTGATTAGGATCTAATAGTTAAATCACTTAATTAGTAGATTAAAGACAAAACATCTAAATATATATAAACTAAATGATTTTTTTTATTGTTGTTAAAAATATAAATCTAGTAACAATTATACACAAATTGTTATTCTAATGTAATTCTTAAATATATTAACATTTATGTGTTATTTAGTTTATGTTTTCAAAATTAGAAAATTAAAACACGAATATACCAATTAACATAAAAATGTTATACCACATAAAATAAATTTATTGTATAAGTTATTAATTTATTTATTTTTCAAAAAATTATAAATATATGAATGTCTTATATTACATCCAATAGTACTCATTAATTTATCTTTAAATTCACATAGAATTATATTACATTTTTTCTTTAAACTCATGAATTTCCTCAAAATCATTACACAAGTAGTTCAAAGCTATAGTTAATTCAAATTGTTAACCTCTAAGATTTTATTTTTATCAATAAGTTATGAAAATATATTCAGGCAAAAACAAAATTAAAATAACAAAAATTTGATTTTAATATATTTTAAATTTAAATTATTAAAATTAATTCAGCATCATAATTTTTCATGTTCTAACAAAGAAATATTTATTAAATTCATATATCACAAAAGCATGCGTTTTAAAACATATTGATTAAAGCTATCATATTCAAAATAGCACTAATCATAATTTTTCATATACACAATATATATATATATATATATATATATATATATATATATATATATATATATATAACAGTCAATTAATGGCAAAAAATTCGAGCAAAAAATAAATTAATGGCAAAAAAAACGAATAATAAATCAATCCCAATAAAAAATGAAAATAGCACTAATCTTAATTAAAGCAAACATATTGATTATCACATGCAATATTGATGAATGACTATAGAATTTCAGGAAATGTCAAAGAGGAGAAAAAACGCATACCTCTTGAAGGATATCTTGGAATGGAGAAAGAAGAGCAAGGACGGCTCACCAGGATGCTTGGACTGAACGTTGGCGGTGGAGGCTAGGACGGAGCAAGACGCAAGAGAGGAAGAAGAAAGGAGCAAAGACGCAGAGAGATACTCTGGGGACGGAGCAAGACACAAGAGAGGAAGAAGAAAAGAGCAAGATGCGAGAGGAAGGTGGCACGAATGAAAATGAAGAAGGAGGGTTGGGGATAAAATATAGCAAATTTGCGGTGGAATATTCCGTTCCACCGCAAATTTTTGCGGCGGAACGGAATATTCCGCCGCAAAATGTCGGCGGGACTGTGTCCCGCCGACAATTTGCGGCGGAAACCCCGTTCCGCCGCAAACATTTTGCGGCGGAACATCCGTTCCGCCGCAAATGTGCGGCGTAAAACGGGCGTGCCGCCGCAATTCCCGCCGACAATCTGCGGCGGAAGAGTCCGTTCCGCCGCAAATTGCGGCGGCGTACCGTCTCCCGCCGCAAATTGCGGCGGCACGCGCGGTTCCGCCGCAAATTGCAGCGGCACGGGGGGTGTCGCCGCAAATTGTCGGCGGGACACTGTCCCGCCCACAGTTTGCGGCGGCACGGGGGTGCCGCCGCAAATTTGCGCCGGCACTCGATTTCCGCCGCAAAAATGTGCAGCGGAACCTCGGGTGCCGCCGCAAATTTGCGGTGGCAGTTTACTTCCGCCGCAAATTTGCGGCGGAATTTTTATTCCGCCGCAAATTTGTGGCGGAATTTTTCTTCCGCCGTAAAGTTGCGACGGAGAAACATTTTCCGCCGCAAATTTTCTAATTTGCGACGGATTGAATATTCCTTCGTTATTTGGGACAAATTTGCGATGGAATTTTATTCCCTCACAAATTCCATCGCAAAATGACTATTTTCTAGTAGTAATTCCAGATAATAGTTATCTGGGTATTACAGTTTTAATCATCAATCTTCCAATTCTAGTTTTAATCTCATGTTTTTACGCTTTCCATTGTCATTATTTCGAAAAAAATGATGAAGGAAAGGTATGGCAAATATTTCCAGAAGATTATGATCAAAATAGCAAAGCTCTGGCAAAATTTCCTCAATTAGTGATTTCTAGAGTCAGTAGTAAAAACGTTAATATTTTATGAAGAAGATATTGTTCTAAAATTCTGAGAAAATTCATGGTGAAAGTAGACATATAGGGCTTTCCAAATATATAAAGAGTGTGTCATTTGAAGTTTTGTGCAGAAAGATAAAAATTCCAGAAGTTAAGCTACGTTTTCTGGGCGAAATTCTGGGCAGAGATTTGAACCGTGGAAACTGGGAATTATCCATGAGTTCTGGGTAAGTTCCAGTATTTTTCATCAAAAATAGATATCTCAAAGATTCCGAGAAATTTTACGGATCCTCGTTTCGATTTTTCTGGAATTAGTTATGATTTTCCAAATTTAGACGAAATTCTGCTCAGAAATTCTGTACCAGCGTTTTTTTTCCGAAATTTTAAGGGAATAATTGAAAATAAAACCACTAAGGGTAAAATTGTCATTGGTGGCCAAGATACCTCTTGGAATAATGTTTGTGAATTAATAGAAACGATATTACCCTTATAGGATATCAGAGATCGTTTTTCTGACCAACAGAACGTACCAAAACTCAGGTACGGACGCGTATTGTAACCTTAACTCTTATGCTTATGATATGCTTATATATGATAGTTGTATGCACATGTTGAAACTCTGTTTTTGAAATTTGCTCTCTGAACATTGAATTGAATACGGGTTATGGTCTTGATAACACCATTGAGTTTTCCTAGCGCTGAGGACACGATAGGCCATCGTGGCACAGGTGTATAGTGCAGACTGGGGTAACATACATATTGCAATGACTGTGTTTTGTTATCGCCTTACATGTGAATATGAAATTGAAATTGTAAATATGTATTTGAAACTGTGATTATGATCTATATCTGTGATACCTGTCATATACTGTTTACATAAGCATGAGGTTAACCGTTACCTGAGGTTCAATGGGTATTGAACCTCAGCCCCTGCTATAGCTTCAGGATCCCAAGTAGTCAGGATCGAGGACAAGGGTAAGAAGCTGGCGTGAGGACCTTGCGGTGGCGTTATCTTTTTGGATATATATTTAGGTGTATTAAACACATGGATGAATGTACTATTAAACGTTCTGTTAGATACCCTGCATACAATATTATTTAGTTACTCTGTATTTTGAAAATATTTTCAACACTCAGCTCTGAATAGAAATACTATGGAAACGCTTATGAAAATAGGATGTTACAAGAAAACCCACATCCTCTTTTGGCATTGCATATCTATTAAATTCTTCATTTATATCTATGGCTATATTTTCAATACAAATCATAATATGTTATACATTTTACATTAACAAGAGTCACCGGCTGGTTATTTGTAGGAATTTTTGGTAGAACCTCCCATATAGTTGAGACATCCCAAAAGTTTTATAATAGCATACTTGGTAATGATCCCACATAAAGATCAATACCACATACTAACAAATATTCAACATATATGATGAAGGTGAGGATCCTAACTATAGTTTACGCAGAGCACTTATAGTAAGATTCAAAATAACAATAATAATAGTGGTACTTAAGTTTGAACTTTACATTGGGTTTCAAAACTACGCTTCAACTCCAATTTAACCTAAAAGCCCCTCAATGATTAGCAGGAGTACAAGGTCAACACTATCTGAGACCACAATATTTTTTGATGAATAACATCCCATTAGTCAAAGTAAATAAAATACCGAAGGAATAAATTAAGCAAGTAAAATTCCATCATAATGGGATGATAAATATATTCAGCTTCCAAGTATAAAATGATAAACGTTGATGAAATTATATAAAAGGTTATTAATAAGAAAATACTATGTAAACAAATAATTCATTGATGAAACTAAGTACCAATTAATATGGAAAACCCATTCTAAGAGAGGGCCTAAATAGAACGATAAACAATAGTGGACACGCAGTCCATAAGGGTAACTAACCAAGTACAACTCATAAAAACAAATGTGGACTCATAGTCCACTAAAGGAAGTAACCCATCAAGCGCATTATAAGGCTACGAAACAAGCGCATCTACAAGACGCATGAATAACAAGTGTGAAAATGAATCCCATGAATATTAAATGTGAGTACTGTGCCCATGAATATCAAGTAAGCTTAAGATTAACCTTGGCCCGATAAGGACTAATAGTACTGCTGTTAGTAACCAGTATTATGTATTTAGTCCCCTCCAAATATTTTCAAGCATGCTTGGGGCCAATTTCTCAATGCAATGAAAAGTTCTTCTTTCAATATGATGATCGCTTGTATCAAACACAACATAATGGAATACCCCAGCATGAAAGTTCATAAGCAATATATCAAAATTTTCCTTCAAATTCAATCTGTGGAAAAAATTCTTTTCAAACATCAAGAACTCATGTACAAACATTTCAAATTGCAAGACTATCTCAACATAAAAACTTATAAAAGGTATCTCCAAAGTTTACTTGCCATTTCAGTGCATAATCATGAGAAAAAATCATTGATAATAAGAAAATGAAAGAAATCCAATAAACTTTCATCCATGAAATCATATTTATAAATATAGTAATTAACATAAGAGTATGTCAATTAGTAAAAGTATTATTTATAAATATTATAATGAGGTGTTGTTTACTCACCTGATACACTCCCAATCATATAATGACTTATTACTTCCACCAAGCCACTTTTTGCAATTATATCCAACCCTTAATTTCCTAATATCCAAACCAATGCCATTGTCAAGGTCTTTTCAGAAACTCTACATGATTAATATAATTCATTTAAAATAAAAAAAATTAAGCTGAACCAATGGATGAGAATGATGATCGCCTGAGCAAGAAGAATTACAAATGCTTCGCAAGACATTTGAGAAGTAGAATAAGTCAAACTCTATCCCTAGTGTGAATCTAGTGCAATCAGGTAATTCTATTATAGCTCTCAACGCTGTGATGACTAGTAACAATACTTGGATTGTTGTTTCAAGAGCTACACATCATATGACTGGTAACAAAACTATATTCCATAACCTTAAATTCTATCATGAACACCTCAAAATCAATGTAGCTAATGGTGTATTCACAAGGGTTGGGAATTAGCAGAGTTACTTTATCTGATCAATTGTCAATACATAATGTTCTGTTTGTACCTGAACTCACTTGTAATCTGATAGCTGTGAGCAAGTTAACTAGAGGTCGACTATGTTGAGTGATTTTTAATGATGATTTATGAGTTTTTCAAGATTTAAAAATGAGGAAGATGATTGGGACTTCTAGAGAATGAAATGGATTGTTCTACTTTGAAGGATTGAGTTCAAAGAATAAAGATGCATGGAAGGCAAGATGAGTGTTGGTTAGTTCAAATTCTCAAAATAATGATGTATTCATGTAGCACTATCAGTCAGGCCACCCTAGTTTTGATTATATGAAACATGTATTTCCATGTCTATTTAAACAAAATTATATTTCTTTTCATTGTGAAACTTGTCTATTTGCTAAACAAACACGATCTTAAAATCCTAAACAACCATATAATCCTTAATCATCATTCACACTAATTTTTAGCAATATTTGGGGTCCTACCCGAATAACTACCCTCACCCATACCATGTGGTTTGTTACTTCCATTGATGATCACACTAGAATCACATGGGTTTATTTAATGAAAGACAAATATGAAGTAGTCAAAGTATTTCAAAACTTCTACACCTTTGTGCAAACCCAATTCAACACTTCCATTAAGGTATTACAAAGTGATAATGCACTCTAGTTCAAAAACTCCTTGAATTCTTTCCAAATTGCCTTCTAATCAATTCCTTACCTCTTAAGTTGTTTGGCTATGTAGTATTCGTTCACACCAAATATGGAAACAAATTTGGTACTCGAGCTAACAAATACATATTCCTCAGCTACTCGTCTACTCAAAAAGGGTACAAATGCTATTGTCCTTCTTCTAAGAAACTTATTGTCTCTCAGGATACTATGTTCAATGTACTCTGAAGAAGATGCATATTATCCCAAATTACCCATTCAGGGGAAATATTATGACACTGAATGGCTAAACACATTACCCTCATTGCAGCCTAACCTTATAACTACTCTTGACTCGCTTGCTCGCACAAATCAACCTAGTATTACTCAACCTGAACCCAATGAACTAGAAACAAATGTTGAGATTAATTCAATGATGGATGCTAAATCACAATAAAAGGTAGAGTCCAACTCGCAAGTTCAAATTGAACTAGACATTGGTAGAACTATTTCTCTTATTCAAAGGAATGACCATGAATCCAATTCAGGATTAAATCCTGAAGAAGTAGGTTGGCCTATTGCATTAAAAAAGGGGGTAAGATTGTGCACACAACATCCAATTTAACAATTTGTCTCATGGTAATCTATTTGCAAAAATGTAAAATTTTGTTGTAATAGTGTACAGATAACAATTCCGAACACATTTCAACAAACTATGACTGATCCAAATTGGAAGTAAGTTGTAGAAAAAGAATTGAGGGTACTCAACGAAAATAAAACATGGGATATCCAAGTCTTCCTAAAAGAAAGAAACAAGTAGGATGTAGGTGGCTTTTCACACCAAAATTCAATTCATATGGTAGTATCAACAAATACAAAGCGAGACTTGTTGCAAAAGGATATAGCCAAACATATAGGATCGACTATCATGAGACATTTGCTATAGTCCCAAGTTCAATACCATCCAAGTACTATTATCAATTGCAGCAAACTTTAACTGGTCATTACATCAACTAAATGTGAAGAATGCATTCTTAAACGGAAACCTATAGGAAGAAGTATACATGGAAATTTCGGATGGAGTTTTAGCTCCTAAAAATTCCGTGTGTAAATTCAACAAATTGTTGTATAATTTTAAGCAATCTCTCAAGGCATGGTTCAGTAGATTTCACCAAAGCAATGAAAGAGCTTAGATATGCTTAAGGAAGAGTTGATAAAACATTGTTAATCAAACATGTTAACGGCAAAGTCACCATATTGATTGTCTATGTTGATGACATAATCATTACAAAAAATGATGAAGAATCCATTACTAAATTTAAACAGGACTTGTCGACTGAATTTCTGGTAAAAGACCTTGGACAAATGAGTTATTTCTTAGGCATGGAAGTGGCAAAAACTAAGAAGGGTATCAATATATCTCAGTGGAAGTATACAATAGACCAATTATATGAGACAAGAATGTTGGGTACCCAACTAAAGGGGACACCAATAGAAGAGGGATGTCACTTAAAGATCAAGCCACAAGGTGTTTTAGTTTATTCTAAAAGATACAGAAAACCTGTGGGAAAATTGATATACTCAACCCATGCAGTTAGAAAAGTCAGTCAGTTTATGCATTAGCTACAGGAAAAGCACATGAAAGCTGTATATATAATTTTGAGCTATCTGAAGCTTAATCCTCAAAGAGTAATATTCTTTAAGAAATATACTACCAGAAACATCGAAATCTACACTGATGCAAACCATGCAAGGGACAAAAAGACTAGGAGTTAACCTTAGGGTACTATACATACGTGTGGGGAAATCTGGTTACATGGAGATGAAAGAAAAAGTCAATGGTGTCAACAAATAGTGCAGAAGTAGAACTAAGATTTGTTAACAAAGGAGCTTGTCAAGGACTCTAAGGTTATAAGATTATTGAAGGAGTTGGGAATTCAACATGAGGGACTAATACAACTCTGGTGTGAAACAAAGCCAGCATTGAAATGGTCAAGAACCCAGTATACCAGTATGTTGAGATAGACAAACACTTCATTAAAGAAAAGATTGAAGTGGGCATTAGGGCTATGTCTCACATAAGATCTGCAGACCAGATTGCAGATATCTTGACTAAACCACCAGGCAGAATGAAGTTTGAAGAATTTCGAGGCAAGTTAGGAATGATCGTCATATACCCTCTAGCTTGAGGGAGAGTGTTAGAATATTATGGATTATTTAGATTGATCAATATTTCGTTAAGTTTGATATTTATTATATTTTAGGATATTATATCTTAATTATTTTGATTAATTAGATTTGATTCGATTCTAGGGTTAACTCTAGGTTTGCCTATATAAAGGCTCATATGTACTCTCTTTTTAATTTCATAGATTAATAAAGTAGGGTTTATCCCTTAAATTCAATAGTATACAACCATAAACATAAGTAAAACTCTATAAACTATCGTCGTTAATCAAGTAAATCCAAATATGTAGTAAAACCTTTGATTTAATGTAATCAATTAAAATCATAATTCGCAAACCTCGTGTTTTCATAGGACCTCAATAGAACGAAATAACAAGTGTTAACACAGTCCACAGGGGAACATAACCAAGCATAGCATAGAGGCCAAAAAAACAAGTGTGGACACACAATCCTCAAAGGTAAAAAACCAAGCGCGGCTTGAAGCCACGAAACAAGCGTAGTACGAGGCTACAAAATAAGCACGGGTACAAGACCCTCAAATAACAAACATGAGAACAAATCCCACAAATATCAAGCGAGCTCAAGGTTAGCCATGACGTGCTAAAGACTAATAGTTTTGTTGTTAGCAACCAACATTTTGTATTCAGTCCTCTCAAAACAATTTCAAGCATGTATGGAGTCAATTTACCAATAGCAAGCAAAGAGATTTTCTCTATGGTGAGAACTTAAAAAAAAAACATTTCATAACAAAAGACCCCAACATGAAAGTTTACAAAATCGCAAAACATTTCCTTCTAATCCTATTAGTTAAAAGTCTTTTCATATAATAGTAACTCGCATAAGGGCATTCTAAATATAAGACCATCTCAATATAAAAGTTTACAAAGAATATGTCAAAAAATTTCTTATCAATTCTTTGCATAAAATTCATAAACGAGAAAACATTATGAATCTATTAACCTTGAATAAAATCATCATTTCATTTAAACAAATATATAACAATAAGCAATTGATATAACTTCTACAGAACTATCTTAAGAAAATTAGTGCTTAAGAAAGTTGATATTTAATAAAATTATAGCAAGTAAAATATCATTTATAAAAATTATAATGGGACGTTATTCACTCACCAGATGTACTCCCAAGCATATAACTTACACCCATTTGGCCATTTCCATAATAATATTCATTCTATAATTCCCTAATATCCAAAACAACATCGTTGTCATTTCTTTTCCCACAAACTATACAAGAATTTACAAAAATAGCTTGAGAAGAATACTTCCAAATTACTGAACATCGATCATCTCAAAACTATCATGTTTTTAATATTCAAATCTCATCCACCTCTTTGAATTATTTAAGAGCGGTCCACAACAACCTAATAACCACAACCAAAATCTATAATCTCAATAATTTAGAAAGATGAGAAGAAAGACCTTATCGTTAAACCTTCCACACTCTCTAATTTATTTAATGTGGCCTCCCACATATTCAATCCCACAAAATTCTTTTCTCAAACATTTTACCAAATTGTTTATATGCACTTCAACGAATATACAAACTTTGCCCTTGATTTACCATCTAGATACTTCTCAATAATTTCCTAATTTCATTATCATCTTCATTACAAATAACAATTGCCTTAGGAGCGGAACTAGAGGGGGCTAGGAGTGGCCCGTCCTCTAAAATTACAGAATAAAACCCATATATTCATGAAATTATATTTCAGCATCACTAAAATTTCAATATTCTTACTTTAGTCCCCATTAAAAGTTTCATTGAGGGACTAAAATGAAAATCTTAAAATGCTTATGAGGCTAAAATGTTATCTCATGAACATTTGAGTTTTATTCTATAATTTTCGCGCCCCTAATTACAATTCCTGACTCCACCTCTGAATTGCCTCTTATGCCATCATCCATTCTATATAATACATGTCATAGCTAATTAGCCATTTCAATATGAATGCAATCAATTCTCAAAGAAAACATCTCATTCTTGCTTCTTATACCTGCTTCAAGATTCTATTTATTAACTCAAACTTTTAATTATCGTGAAATGCATTTTTAAACAATAGCTATGCCTTTCTATCCAACATATTTATCAAACTCAAATCTATGTTTACAACTTTTCTCTAACATATACAATAAATCCCTTCAGCTTTAACCCTAATTCCTTAATTTCCCTGAGGCATAAGGAGCAACTTCAATTCCTACGAAGATAAATAAATTTATATATTATAATTACCCTATACTACTTTTGTCTCAATTCACTCACTTGATTATTTTCTCTCGAAGCTTCTAACAGGTACCTTATGGGCATCATTGATCATACAGTTTTATCTAACTCTCTAATCTTGAAATCACTTATCCAATAATTTCCAAACATCAATTTAAATGTATTATATCCCTTCAACTAAATTCTCTGTCAAGAATCAATTTAACCCAAGAAAATCATGACCACAATTACAACTTCCTTTTACCTATATCAGCCCAAATTGAGTGGTGTTACTTATCCAAATAAGCTCCTTAGACCTTAATTCCAGATTGGTTCAACATCCCTTCTCTCCCATACACACACGCAGCAAGAGATAGGGAATGAAAGATTGAACATACACACTAACACAAAGGCGGTCAAAGAGAGAAAGTGCACTTCGGACATACCCGTAAAATCAAAACCAGAAGAGGATGACTTGAAATCTGCACACACATAGGTGACAGCATTATCAAACGCAGACATAGAAGAGAAGTGAAGCTCCAGTGGACACAACGCAGCAACAAAAGGAGCAAAGAAAAACACTATACAAGGAGAAAAAGATGGCCGAGAATCTTCAAAAAATTTGCCGTATTCATCCCTTGAAAGCGTCGACCAAGAGGAGGAAAAGAAAGTTGAATATAGGAGAAATCCATCAGAGCTTCAAAGATTTCTTTCCCCTTTTTTTCTGCTGTGATGGTTGAAGAAAGGAAGCAAGAGAAGGAGAAAGCCGTTCTGGTGTGTTCTAGGCTCTCAAACTCGTCGAAGGAAGAAAAAGGAGTTCGATGGTGCTCTCCAAACTCTGCTCCGATCCATTCTGAGTTCTGGTTTCCACTACCTTTTCGATCTGGTCTCCCCTAGATAGGTCTTCTCTGGCTGAAAGTGAAATCGTGAATGTTGGTGAGGTTGTGAACGTTGCCGGCGACAATGGTGGTGATGCGTGGTTGGACGGATGACGGTCACCTGCGAAGGCTCCGACAAGATCGAACGAGACTGGGGATTTGGATTTCAACTCTGGGAGAAACTGATATACTCTGTTCTCTCTTCTGATTCTGTTTTAACGATGCAACTGATATGTTTGGGGAAAAAAAACAAAACACATAAAGAGTATTTTGGTAATTTCCTTAAAAATAAAAATCACACCTTCCCTTTCAACTTAAAATTTACTTTGATCACCCCCTATACCGTCAAGCAATAGGCTTTTACTTTAATGTCTTATTCCAATAAATAATAAATTTATAATTATTTTATAATATGATAATTTAATTAATTATTATTTTTAATTCTCAAATATCTACATTATTAAAAAGTGTAAGATAACATCAAAAGTCCAAAAAATATTTATATGAATAATTAACAAATTATAATAATTTTACTTCTAATTACACTTAATTTAATATAAATACCTCTAATTTAAATTAGTGTTTAATCATACAATAACGATATAAGAAGTACATTAAATTCCCAAATTAATCATAAAAAGACCTATAAAAATATGGTTTAGTCAAATAGCCTAGACATAAATGAGATGAATTGGAGCCATAAAAACACTAAGTACCCTCTTCAATGATGGCTGAGAATCAGCTAGCACTACAATTCTGGAACTAGTTTCCTTTCCTACTCATCCTTTAATGAGTAGGGGAAGCTCTTCTAAACGATCTAGATTTAATATTTTTTATTATCAAGTTTTAAATAAAAAAATCATTTTTAAAATAAATGTTAGGTGACAAATTATTTTTATTTTAGATTCTCTATCTATTAAAATAATTTTTTTAAAAAAATTAAAATTGGACCTAAAAAGAGCTCCACTTACTCATGGAAACGAAAACTAGTTGCGTATGATTCATAGTCACAACTTTTCAGCTCATGAAATGTGACAACAAGCACTATGCAGTAACAGATTGCAACGTGCACAACCAAATTTTGCAAGCCAAAAACCAGTGATTCTGTTTAAAATTGATGAAAAATGTAATGTGCCAAACCTGAATAAGTTTGCTCAATATCCTGCAAGCTGAGCATAAATTCACGATCCTATCAATCTCAAGAAAAATGAAAGAAAAAAAAAAAGGACATTTAAGAACAAGGCAAGATTAATTCTTACCCTTTTCTTCATTGATTTGCAATTTTTCTAGAATCCTAGAGACATTTTCCTTAATTTTCTCAAGTTCTCAATATTAATTTTAACCCTCCAAAATCTCAATTTTTTTTTTTAAACTCCTACAATGCAAGATTAAGCTCAAAGTAGTATCAAAATTTCAAGAAATAATTTGCATGAATAATTAACCAATTATGATCATTTTATTCTTAATTACACTTAATCCATTAAAATGTTCCTAACTCAACTTAGTGCTTAACCATGCAATAATGTACAAGAAAATGTATCAGGAATCCCAATTTAATTATGAGAAATCATATATTCAATCAAAGTAAAACATGTTCTATATGTTGTTTTAATTTTTTCTGTAATACCCTAATTTTTATAATGCACTTAAAATATATATTTAGATAAATAATACCTATTGAGAATAGGTGAATATGAGGTCTCAAAATGTAATATAATTAGTCTATTGTCAAAGGAGAATTGTGAAAAATTCTAAAAGGCATGGAATAATTATTAAAAATTAAAAAAACATATTATTCTTAATTTAGACAATTTAATAAATTATTTCCTATGAAAATAGAAAGAAGGAAAATTAAAAAGTATTCTAAGACTAAGATTGACTCTATGATTTTTGATAATTTGCATGGAGCTTAAATTATTAATGTCAATAAAATTGTTATGAGAAAATGATGAGTTTTAATTAAGAAAATTAGTAAAAATTATTAAGGGATTAATTAAGTAATTATTGGGAATTTTAAAATGTATAAATCCAAGTGATTAATTATGAACCAATAGGAAAATTTTGGAAAAAATAAATATAAGATAAATAGGATATTAGAGTAAATGAATATATATATATATATTATGGGGGGTGGTCGAAAATTTAGGGAGGGATAAGGATGGAGTTGGATATTTGTAGAATAATAATATTCTAATGTTAAGACATGTGGTAATTAGAGAGTATTATATTAATAAAAGGTGAACAGGATAAATGACCACTGATAGAAAATAATTCTGAAGTGAGAATCCAGGGATAAGTTGAGGAAAACCAGAGTATCATATTGATCAGTAGATTTTTATCCCGAAGTTGGTGCCGGCCAACGTTATTTCTGTACCCGGTAGTGATTACCGAGGATTTTCGGCAGATAACGGAATGTCCTTAATGAGAGTATAAGGATAGGAAAATCCAATATTCTTGAAGAGGACGAAAAGACCTTCAGAGTGTTGTTCTCGGAATTTTGAGATTTTCCAAAATTACGCGATTCGGACACCGAACTGGGACTTTATCGGTAGAAACCTTCTTAAGCAAGTGTGTAACATCACCTTGATGACTAAGAATGACATCATCTTTGAGAGGTGTATGGCCAAGATCTTGCCATCTCAAGAAAGTGCGATTTGACAGTCAGAATTCAACCAGACAAAGTTCAAGGAAATTACGAAAATGCTATTGGAATTTTCTATAAATAGCCTTCATTCCATTTCAAATCCTCACACCAAGTTCTCTTGCAATTTTCGAAATTTGGAGAGAAAGGAAGAAGAAGGAGTCCGGAGAAAAAATCCCAGCGAAGCTCTGAGTAAGTTCTTCAGTCCCTAGTCTTTAGTTCGGTAGTTCTAGTAGAAATGCTAGAGTAGTCTTTAATTTTTCAAGTTAGTTTAAATATCATGATTTAGGAATAAATATGATATTTATTTTAGAAATATGTTAGAGAAAAGATTATAGCAAAAATTTTGAAAGTGTAAAGTCAAAATAGCGAAGCTCTGGCGAAATTCCGCCAAAAAGTCAAACTAGGGGCAAAATGGTAATTTGTACCTAAAATGCTTGTTATGGTCTTAGATATTCATATTGGTGGTATTATCTTTATAGGATACCCGAAATCACGAACCACTGTTTCCGCTGTCAACGCTGTCGTGCCGCTGTCAAACGTGCCGTAATTTGACGAAAGTGCCAAAAATTGTCAACGGAGGTACGAACGTGTATTGTAACCTTAACACTTATACTGCTCATATACATATATGTGATAGACATGTTTATATACTGAGGCTCCGTTGAGAGCGGTCAGTTTTGCATACAGCTTTATACGGGTTATAGTCTTGATAACGCCGTTGGGTTTTCCTAGCGCTGAGGACACGATGGGCCGTCGTGGCACTGGATATGTGCAAACATGTTGTGTGACTTTACATATTGCTGTGTGCTTATGTTCTGTCGATGTTTTGATCATGCATTTGCTGTGTGCTTATGTAGTGATATACTACTGTTATGTGGTTGTGAATAACTATTATCCATATACTTTTATATTTGAGCATAAGATTAACCGTTACCTGAGATCCAATTGGTAATTGGATCTCAGCTGTAGCTTCAGGGTCGGGAGTATCAAGGCCTGAAGATAGGGACAAGCGGACAGGGTAGGATGCCGAACGGAGCTTTTGTTTCCAGTTTATGTATTCATTTCCATATAACGATTTAGGTTCTGCTTTCTTGGGTTAGTAGATGAGTGTATAAGAACGATTACACGATGGTTATATAATTTTTAAATTTCAGTTACTCACTTTGTAAATGCTCGACTCTAATCACAATTTGTTTAAAAAAAAAAAAAAAATCCGCTGTTTTAAGTGAGATGTTACATTTTCTCTATTCATGATCTTGAAGATAAGGGTTTCAATAACTATTTTGGTTCCAAGAAGTGCAGATTTACCAAAGGTAAATTGGTGATGTCTATAGGGGGAAAAGTTTCCAAATTTTATATGACAAAAGTTTTGGTGGCCAGAGACAATGTGAATTAATGATTTAAATAAGAAGGCATACATCAAGTTGATGGCATCAAAGTCCTAGTCATATCAGTGAAAAAGGCACGGTACTTCCAGGTTTGAAGAGTCTAAAATTGAAGAAGAGTTCTCTCACAACATGGTCCCATGAATAAGATAGGGTATCATTAAATAAAATTCTTTCTTCAAGAAGGTTAGAATTGCTTGAATAGGTGTACATTGACATTTTTGGAAAGTTTAAAGCTTGTTGTGAGATTGCCAGATTGTCTGTTTTCTGCAAATACTCATAGGGGAAGATATTGGGTTTTGGGTTCCCTTTCTATATGCAGAAAGACCCAACTTTAAAGCCAATTTGTGTTTCACTTATTTGAGTGAAAATAGAGCAAATTAGGGTTTTGTTGGAGAGGTATAATTCAAAGGAAAAACCCAGCCATTAGAAAGAGAATAAGAGAGAAAGCTATTTTTGCATATTCACAATATAGTCACAATTAATTAAGTGTGTGAACATTCATTCCTAGTATGTCATTTTCAACTGTAGGCTCGTTGATTAGTTGTTTGGTGTTAGAGATGTTGAGTTTGCACTGAGATATCTTTTGGGGTATCTTTAGCTTCTTTATTTTCTATTGTAAGTTTATGGCTTTGGTTGTTTGGTTAGTTGTTTACACATGTTTGTGTATCTAGTTGAGACTCTTGTTTCTTTTTTCTTTTTTTTTATCATAAGGATATGATTTAATTGATCTTGACGACATGTGATTTTTACCCTTGGATTGTAGGGTTTTTCTTGATAATAATTCCGCTGTTTATAATGCTTTTTAATTTCTATCTTATATTAGCTTATATATTTCTTTATAGACTCACGCAAGTGATAGAAAGATTTAAGATCATTGTGCTCTTCCTAACATGGAGTTGATGGATTTTCTTCCATAAGCTATCTCCGAAGCTACAACCAGTGTTATCAGACCCGGCTCGGATCGGCTGGGTCAACCCGGAACCCGGTGAATTGGGCACAAAACTGGTCCGAGCCGGAGAAAAGATCAGAAATGCACGCGAAATGGGTCTTGGCCGGTCAAATTGACCGGGTTGTACAAACCCGGCGAACTGGCCGGGTCTGATAAACCCGGCCTGGTCGAGCATTTTTTTTTTTATTTTAAAGATTTCAGACCAGAAACGACGTCGTTTCTGGTCTGAAATAAAATTTTTTTAAAAAAAAACCTGTCTTCTTCTTTTAGGTCGCGATCGGGAAACGAAGAAGTAGGGGTTTTTTTTCCATTCCAATTTCACTTCTCACTTCTCTTCTCAATTCTCACCGCCGTTAATGTCCGCCAATGCCGCGCCGTTTCGTTTAATCTTCTTCCTTGCTTGTTTTCGTTTAATCTCCGGTTTCTCTTTGGGGCTATCGAATTTTTTGCTCATAACCTTAAATCAGCTTGTTTGTTGAATTCTGCTGGTTTTTTTTTTTTTTGGGTCTTCTGTTCACGTCTTCAATCTTCATAGTTGGAATCGCCTAACTTTGGAAAATAGAGGAGTATATCATTATCTGCAAAGTATTTTGGTATTTCCAACTTTCAAGCTTGGAAACTGAAGGTACTCCTTAAGTCTTTCTTTCCTTGTGTTTACCCCATTTTTAAATGCAAGGGAGGAGTTCCATTGGTAGGATTAGGAATTTAGGATCTTAAACTTGCTGAAACTGAATCTGAAATATGCTAGCTGAAACCGAAACCAAAACAGGAAGGGGGCTGTCATCGGTTCTTTGGTTTTGTGGAGTAAATGTTATTTTCTTCATGCCTATATAAAAGAAAAAGGGAATGTTAGACGGGCATGTTCTGTGTGTATTTTCTGTACAAGTGTTGGATGCATGAATGAATATATATATATATATATATATGTATATAATTGGCTACAAAACGTGTGGGTGTGTCTGAAATATATATTTGCTAAGAAATATGCTAGCTAGATGTGTGTATATAGGGATATTTTAAAGTGGCTTATATAGATATTTCCTATTTTGTGCTGTCAATGATCAATTTTTAAAGTGGCTTATATGCACAGAGAGCACATATGTAAAAAGAGCACAAGTTTTGTATGCTAGCTGGATGTGTATAGGGATCTTTTGGCTTATATTGATATATATTTGCCAAGAAATATGGTAGCTGGATGTGTGTATAGGGATATTTTAAAGTGGCTTATATGCACAGAGAGCACATATGTAAACACTCACTCCTTCTCTACTTATTTGATTTCTTTGTCTCTCTCTTTTCTTTACGGTGTCAAAGATGGCATCAAATTAAGCTGAATCAACTTTGTCTCCTTTACCACAAGAAACAACATCTGAAAAAAATCAAAGAGGGAAAACAGATCCAAGTTGGGGACATTGCAAAGAAATTGTTGAGGAAAATGGGAAAAAAGCTTTGGAGTGTCTTTATTGTAATAAGAAGGTAAGGGGAGGAGGTATCAATCGATTTAAGGCTCACTTGGCTGGAGAAAAAGGGCAAGTAGAGGCATGTAAGAAGGTGCCGGGAGACATTCATTTTTAGATGAAACAAAATATTGATGGTAATAAGAATAAGAAAAGAAAGGTTCAAGAAGAGTATAATGATAGTAATCCGCTTGAGGAAGGTAGTGTAGGTCAAGAAGCTCCTCCAAGCAAAAATTCCATGTCTGAAAAGGGAAAGAGTGTCATTGGTTCTTATTTTGCTCCTAGAACAACTCCTGGAGCTCAACCTACGTTGAAGAATGTTTTGCAAAGTAAAGAGGCGAAGGAGAAATGTGACCTTGCCATCTCAAAATGGATGATTGATGCCAGTATACCATTTAATGCAGTTAATTCTGCATATTTTCAACCAATGATTGATGCTATTTGTAGCATGGGTCCAGGATATAAAGCTCTAAACTTTCACAAGGTTCGTGGTCCTTTATTAAGTAAGTGGGTTGAGGATGTTGGCAAACTTGTTGATAGTTTTCTCATTATTTGGAAGGAAGCTGGTTGTACTATCATGGCAAATGGCTAGACTGATCGTTGTAGGCGGACTCTTATTAATTTTCTAGTTTATTGCCCTCAGGGAACTATTTTTGTGAAGTCTATAAATGCTTCTCATGCTTCAAAAACTGCGGAGATGTTATATAAACTTTTCAGAGAGGTTGTGTTATTTGTTGGCCCTGAAAATGTCGTTCAGATTGTGACTGATAATGCTGCAAACTATGTTGCTGCTGGCAGGTTATTAGAAGCAAAGTTTCCTAAAATATTTTGGTCTCCTTGTGCAGCTCATTGTATCAATTTAATGTTACATGACATTGGAAAATTAGAGGAGGTTAGTGAGACGGTGGTTCATGCTTCAAAAATTACTAAATACATATATAACCATTGTCATGCATTGCACTTGATGAAAGCATACAGGTGGAAGAGAAATACTCCGACCAGCCCCAACTCACTTTGCCACTAATTTTATTGCACTGCAAAGTATATTGAGTCAAAAAGATGCATTGAGAGATATGGTCACATCTAGAGAATGGACAATTCAACCTTATGCCAACGATATCAAGGCTAAAGATTTTGTGGAACAAGTTTTAAACTCTGAGTTTTGGAAGAAATGTGCTGAAGTTGTTAAACTTACTGAGCCACTTGTTCGTGTCTTGCGACTTGTTGATAGTGAAGCTAAGCCAGCTATGAGTTTTCTTTATCAAGCTATGTTTAAAGCTAGAGAAGAGATGGTCAGGAGGTTCCAAAGGAAAAAGGAATAAGAAGAAGGTGGAGCCTTACTTGAACATATTGGACAACCGTTGGGATTCATAGCTTCACAAAAATCTTCATGCTGCTGGTTATTGGTTAAATCCAGGTTGTCGTTTCAATGCTGAAGAATTTGAAAAGCACAAATTCACAACATCTGGTCTTTTAGATGTCATTGAGAGTTATGCTCATGGAGATCATAATTTGCAATCTGATTTGACAAGTGAGATGAGACTATATAAAGGTGCTCAAATGGATTTTGGAACAACATCAACTATACGTGAGAGAACCACCGTGATGTCAGGTAATATTAATGGTTATTGTATTTCTTTGTTTTTTATCCTTTATTCGTATTATAGTTGTCTTCATATGCAAATGGAATGTTCTATATCAATGGTGGGAACTTTATGGATATGGAGCACCAAATTTGCAAAAGTTAGCTATTCGTATTTTAAGCCAAACTTGTAGTGCCTCGGGTTGTGAGCGAAATTGGAGTGCATTTGAACACATCCATTCAAAGAAGAGAAATAGGCTAGAGCATCAAAAGCTTAATGATCTTGTCTATGTTCGTTATAACATAAGGTTGCAATAGAGGTATGTTCATTTCATTGTTTACTTTCTTTTATACAAATATATGTTAGTATTTGACTATTCAATTAATTTTGTTATAAACTTAGGCATCAAAGGGAGCAAAATTTTGATCCAATTAATTTGGAAATAATTGTGGATCATATTAATTGGGTATTTGAGGATTCACTGCCATTATGAACTCCTCAAGAGGTGCATGCTTTACAGAATGACCTTGCTAGCGTTCCCATTGAACTAACACCAAATGATAATGGTGGGTTTTTTTATGATTATATTTTGTTTTGTTTGATCACTTCTTAAATAGATCTTGATTACTTCATTATTAACTCACATCATAAATGATGTTATCATAAATCAATTAAATTTGGATGATGATGGTGATGATGATCATAGGAATGAAGCACCAAACAATACCTCATAAAATGCAAACCAAATTGAAGACAATGCCATGGATAATGTAGACCCATTTGAAGATACAGGCCATCCAAATTATTTTGATGATGATAGAGAGCCTTTTATTGATGCACCACCATTGGATTCTTGGCTGTGATTTTATTGTGTTTGCCTGTTTGGACTTTAGAGGTTATTTTGTAAACTCATATTTAAATTTGCTCCTAGACTCCTAGTTAATTTAATTTTGCTCCTAAACTCATAGGTACTTTTATCTTTTGTAAACTCTTTTTTTATATATATATTTTATTTATATATGGTTTTTGAGACCCGGTCATGGTTCAACCAGTGACCCAGTACCTCAACCGGGTTGATGACCGGTCCGGTTCTGATAACATTGGCTACAACTTCAAAATTGTATACATTAGATTCTTTAGTAGGCCTTCTAGTAATGAGGCATTCAGTAGCCATATAGCTTTTCCTGTAATACCCTAAAATTTGATCTAGGGTAAATATCATAAATTGGTAGAATATACCTATTGAAAATAGGTGAATTTGTGGTCTCAAAACTAGTGTCATAATTACCTTATTTCCAAAGGTGATTTCTCATGTAATTAGGAAAGATAAAGAGCTAAAAATCCTTAGAGACAATTAAATATTTATTAAAAAATTAGAGAGTATGTTGTCTCTAATTTAGATAATTTATGGGATTATTTTCCTTGGAAAATAATAAGGCAAAATTAAATATCATTTTGGGGAACATAAATTGCCCCATGATTTTTAATATTTTGCATAATGCATAAATTATTAATATCAATAAAATAGTTGTGAGATAATAATTATTACTAATTAAGAAAATTGTCAAAAATTAGTAAATGATTAATTAGATAATTAATGGCTAATTGTTTAGACATAAATAAAGAGAGAGAGAAGGTGGAGATATTTGTGAGTTGTGAGTATGTGTGAGTTGTGAGTGTGTGTGTGCCTAAGTGTTGTGCATGTGTGTGTGTGTAGTAAAAAAAAAGAAGAGAAAAAAATATATATAATAAAATAAAATAAGAGATAAGATCTTATAATATAATAATAATATAATTAAAACATGTGTTAATTAGATAATAATATAATAATCAAAGGAAAAATGAACAGGATAAATGACCACGGATAGAAAGTAATTCCGTTGTGAGATTCTGGGAATGAGTTAGGAAAAACCAGAATATATTATTGGTCAGTGGATTTTTATCCAGAAGTTAGTACCGACCGAAGTTATTTCTGTAACCGGTCGCGAATACCGAGGATTTTCGGCAGATAACGGAATGTCCTTAATGAGAGAATAAGGTTAGGAAAACCCAGTATTCTTGAAGAGGAAGCAAAGACCTTCAGGGTACTGCTTCCGGAATTTTAAGGTGCTATGGAATCTCGTGATCGGGGCACCGAACCGGGATTTCATCAGATAAAGCAAGATGACATAAGACTTGATGATGCAGCAGGGATGACATCATCCTTGAGAGGTGTAAGGCCAAGATCTTGCCACCTCCAAGAAGTGCGATCTAACGGCCAGAAACTGATCAGACAAAGTTCAAAGGAATTACGAAAATGCCATTGGGCTTTTCTATAAATAGGCCATCATTCCTCTTCATTCTTCACCAATTCACACAATCCTAGAGAGAAGTTAGAGAGAGGAGCTCTGGAGGAGAAGTCCGGGGAAAATTCGTAGCGAAGCTCTGAGTAAGTCTTTCGGTCCCTAGTCTTTAGTCTTAAGTTCTTTCGGTAGTTCTTAGAGTTTTAGAGTAGATCTTTAATCTTCCAGCATATTTTAGATATCATGTTTTAGGATAGATATGATATTTATTTTGGGAAATATATTGGAGTTAGAGATATGTGGAAATTCTGGAAGATTAGGGTCAAGATAGCGAAGTGCTGGCGAAATTCCTCCGATTATGGGATCAGGGGCAAAATGGTAATTTGTACCTAAAATGCCCGTTTTGGTTCTAAATACTCATATTAGTGATATTAACCTTATAGGATACTCGGAACACCGAACCGTTGTTTTCGCTGTTTCCGTTGTCACCGCCGTTGAGCCGCTGTCAAACGTGCCGTAATTTGACGGAAGTGTCAAAAATCGTCAACGGAGGTACGTCCGCGTACTAGTAACTTTAACTCTAATGTTTACTGTATGTGTATATGTATGGTATGCTTGTATGAGGTAATTAATGTACGTTCACATACTGTAACACTAACTCTGATATTTACAGTATGTGTATATGTGCTATGTGTGTTGTGTGCATGTTGTGGTGTGCTGTTTGAGTACATGTTGTTATTAAAGGATAGCTGTACATTTGCATACACTGGGGGTGATATATCTGTTTTCACTGGGAGTGGTATATTTCGCTGGGAGCGGTACAGTTGCATTCACTGGGAGTGACATAGTTGGTGACATGTTTGGAAGTGAACCAATTGCTGTGATTTTATACCATATATGTAGATATAAGGTTAACCGTTACCTGGGGTCCGTATGCATGGGACCTCAGCTCTTTACATAGCATCAGGGTCGGGAGAACCGGTGTCGGAGGAAAAGGGAGAGCAGCATGCTTAGAGACCCGGCGGAAGACTTCCTGCAGTTGTTCTGGCAGAAGCCATCCTTTTGTTGTTGTACAGTCCTTTTGAGATACTCGGTTTTCTTACCGCTATTGTACCCCGCCAGACTTATGGCATTTTGAAATACAAATAACAGGTACTCTTCCGCTCAAATGGTCTACTCTGATGGTTTGAAATGATTTTAAATGAAAAGTTAATTTATTCCGCTTTTGAAAATTGGGATGTTACATTTCCTATTAAAGCTGTAATTGGTGCTCCTTTTGCGTGGTCTACAAGCCATTCTAATAGAAAATCTCTTAGTTTTTCATTTAAGTTAGAGTCTAGCATGATATTTCTGGATTTTATGTCACTATGAACCACACAGTGTTCCCATTATTCATATGGATGTACAATAATGCAGAGTCCAAGCCACAAGCTATTTTGAATGGCCATGTCATCAACCCTTTAGGAAGCTGGCCCCATGGTCGGCCCTTCTGCTCAATCAAGCCACGAGTGGTACTAGCCCCATACAGGCAGGACATACAAATATAATATACTACTAGAAAATACCGAAATAGCGATGGAAAACAATCCGTCACAAATTGCAACGAATTTTTTTTTTATCACAAATTGCGATAGAAAAATGATTCCGTCGTAAAACTTTGTGAGGGAACAAAATTCTGTTGAATCTGTCGCAAAAACAAATTCTATGGCAATTTGCGACTGAAAAACAATTTCGTCGCAAAACATTTTTGAATGAAATTTAATTATAATCAAATGTTAAAGCTTTCATGGACTATTTGAGACTATCAGTATATTTAATATATTTGAGTTTTTTCAAGATAAACATATATTGGTTTAAAATATATTCAAAATTGTATAGTTCATGAACTATATATAATGCAATTAAATATTTACTTAGATTATACATTTCATTCAATTCATGTTTATCAATGTTACTATAACATTAAAAGGCCTACAATGTATACTATAAGAGATAATACTATTTAACTTGAGTATATGAGAATATAGAAGAACACTAATAAATATTATACTCCTGCAATCTTAATCCCTTAATCTGGTTAGACTTACTGGTTCCCGACCTTAACTACATGTTTGATTTTCTTTACTTATAAAAAAATCTTATACTGTCAGTTAAATATGATTTTTAATTAAAAAAATTCTTGCTCATATCTCATCCATAAGAATATAGTTTGGAAGAAAATTAAAATTGTAATTAGATTGAAATCACACAATTTACTAGCTACCTAGCTAACTCATTCATTTATTAGGATCGAATGAACTATTGTATGTTCATATTAGCCAAATAAAGATTCTTTGTCGAGAAAGCAGACATATGGATCCGACGAACTAACTGGCGTAGGACGATGTTATATATTATCTATCCCTCTTTATAAATCCACGCAAATATGACCTGTTTGTTTTTCATTTGTGACACAATAGAATAAAGCAAATATATCACTACTCACATACACGACACTCATTTATGTCCATATATCTATATAATTTTTAATAATGACAAGTAAATAACTAATTAATTAACCCTTACATTGAAATTATCTCAATTGCTTAAAGTATACGAAAATTCTATATATTCAGTTTGTCATTTCTATAACATAATTCCTAATCTTTTGTCTCATTTACTTCGTGGCTTTATAAATCAGATTTGGAAAAATATTAATCATAAATTAAGTAAGATTTTTTTATTTTACTGAGATCCCTTCCGTTATATTCTTTAAAAGGGAGATGAAATTATTTATTTAATTTGTTCTTTTATAATTAAAATGAATACATACATATATATACATACACACACATATACTTTCTAAGGGTTCATGTGCAGTTTTATATATATATATATATATATATATATATATAACAGCAAAGCTTCGGGTTCCATAACTATCATTCACGACGTAACCATGCATATGTCTACTATCCTATTAGTTTCTATGATTGTGTGCAGTGAACACCAACTAAGAGATGCCAACACAGGCTAAAAACCGTCCTTGTTTTCAGTTTTTATTTAGCAAAGAATTCATGTGGAATCAAGCTCTACGTTCCTAACGGCTTCAAACTTAGAAACTTGGGTTGGAAAATGACGGAAACCAGAAGGAAGAGAGACCCGATGACTTATGGTCAGTTTCAGGCTTGCACGTTGTGATTCCCATCACGCTCACCACCCCTGTTTTCAAAACTAAACATAGAGGAAGAATGAATGGAAATGATCTCGGTTTGACTCTCTTCTTCTCCTTCCCTGCACTCAGCTCTGATTTTTGTTAAGGCGATGGAATGAATGAGAGTCAAGGAGCAGTGATTATATAATGAACTAAGGGTCCAGTACAAGGAGGAAGAACCAGTCAAGGAGTATTCGGCGTTGAGCTTGAGAGGCATGGAACTGTGCTGCTGCTGTCATGAGAAGTATGGCGTTGCTGATTTCCTGTTCTTGCATGTACAGTTGGGGGCTAAGATGGGATACACTGACGAGGGAGTATGACGCTTGATCGGCTGATCTCTCGTTGCCTCCTCCATTGCGTGTTCGAGTTGAGAGATTATGATGATGAGAAATGATCTTTGTTTTGCTATGATATCTTTTTCTATCATGTATTGGACCGAAGAGAGGAGAATGAAAAATGAAATGGACTTGGTGTCATATGGGCTCAATGCTATAGTTGGGGAATGAGAGAGTATGACTGAAGTGAAGAAGATAATATCTTTGATATATATATATATATAGGGTTACATGGTTTAAGCCCAATGAAAAATAATGGGCTTGTTACTTCTTATCCAAAATGATTTATCTAATATGAATAATGGAAAAGAAGGGAATAAGTGATAGAAATAAATCCTTAATTCTATATAAAGATTTTTTTCTTTCTAAATTAATTATCCTAAGTCATAAAATATTAATTTTATAATTTTTAAGCTTAAAATTATCTTTCAGAGATATTCATTGAATTCATCCTTTTTCTGCAAAATTTTAAGGGAAAATAAGCCTTAAATTCCAATAATTAATACTATAATTTTTAAAACCCAATTTCACAATTTAATTTTCCCATTTAATATTCCAAATTTTCAAATTCTGGAATTTGGGATGTCTAGCACCCTTTTGACCTCAATAACAACAGTAATCTTCCAAAATGAAGATAAAAATGAGATTAGGAGACTCACCTAAGCACACAAATAGATTTGCATGTGAGTTTTGGTGCTTCCTTCTTCAATCTCTTCCTCCGGCTCCTTCTCCGTCTCACCCTCGGACTCAGTCTCTCTCTCTCTCTTTCTCTTTGTTTCTACAGTATTTGGGCGGAGAAAATGTGAAGAATGAGAACGGAGGAAGTGAGGGAGTGTCGTATTTAAGTTATGGGCCGAAGTGATGTGGAGAATTGGACAAATATTGTATGTGTGGTGTGCTGTCCAAACATGCACGAGACATGTGTGTGAGTGATCTCTTGTTGTCTCTCCTTCTGTGTATTTACGTGTCTGGCCGAGAGGTATGATGAAGGAGTTAGTGGGCTGAATAGGTTCGGTTAACATATGGGCCCAATGAGTAATGAGTTGAGGGCGTGTGCTTGCTTTGTTGTCCAATGCTTCTTGCTTTTGTCTGACATGCTCTATTAGAGGAAGTGAATAGTGTTGCATGTGGTTAGGTGATACGTGGCTTGCACATGCTCAAGTATATATATGAATATTCATTTCCCACACTTATATACGTTTTTTAATTTAATTATAACATTAAATAAGTGATGAAAATTAATTCTTATTTCCATTTTAGGATTTTTTTTAATAATTTATTTCCTTAGGTCATAAAATATTACCTCTATAATATTTAAACCAAAAAATATTCCCTAACTATTTGTCTTGAATTCAAGGAAAAATATACCTTAATTTTAAATATTAATTTTAAAATAATTAAGGTCAAATTTTTCATAATTAATCCCCTGTCATATTTCAAATTTCTAAATCCCGAAATAGGATGTCATACTCCTCACTTTATTACTTCATCCCTCAACACATTTCTTCTCACCGCCCTCGTAAATCAGAAAGCCCACTCAACAGGGATGCCTTCTATCAGTTTTTCGTGTCTTTGGATTCTATATAAGATTTTTGGATAATTCAGAATCTAAATGGTACAACAGTTCCCGCTCATGGAGGCCGAGATCCATTAGCTTTGCGGTGTTTCCAAAGATGTCCTCTTTAAATAACCCATTCTTCTTTGGCTCCAGGCGCCCATCAAAATCTGTGGTACATTTTGATGCTACATGTTTTGCTTTCAATAAGCTTCTGGTAGAAATATTTATCCAATGAAAAGAAAGCCTCCCCCTTCAATAACGAAGAAAACTCGATATCTTGTACCTTCTCTGATCAAATCCAAATCCGGTTCGTATTTGGAGAATCTTAACGTGTCTCTGTTGATGGGATAGTGGAAAAATTTGAGATCTCAATAGGAAAGATTGGGATCAATTATGTGTGTAGTTTGGCTAAAGAACCTTTGAAATTTGCGAATTTAAAGCATGAGTTAAAGATGGAACAAAAACAAATTAGATGTTGAAGCTTATATCATTATGGGCCATGGGCTCTATACATACACAGACAATCATGTACGTGCAAGCCAATCAGTGTGAGGACATGTGATTTTATCTTAAACAGAATAAACATGTAAGCTTTAAATATGTGAAATGCATTGAAGAGAGGGAGATACAATTAACTTCTGCTGCGCGCTATTAAATTTGAATTTCACATGCTAGTACATAAAGTTCCCCCATTTAGACCTTTTTTTTTTTTGGTCAAAATTTCGACCATTGACTACTGCTAATATAACGGGATGATGAGATGATCTGTTGAATTAAGGATCATTTCTTGACCTCAAATATTCAAATTAGTGGGATATGGGGTAAGGAATATTTAGGGTTTAATTCATATATATAGGGTTATTATTTATCCGATCCACTATATTATGACTTATCATATGTATGATTTAATATTTGTAGCGTCTCAGGAAAATAGGATATCTAGGTTATCCTATAATTATCCACATTACCTTTGGATTTGATTTAGATTTGAATTTGAATTTATATTTTTTTTTGGTTTTTTATTTTTAATTTTAATTAGGATTAGTGTTTCTCATTGTGTATTCATTTTTTATGGATTGAATAAAGAGTTTCTATTTTTCCCAGCCTCATTCTCTTCTCTCTTCCCCTTTCCCCAACATGTTTTACATCAATTTGGCATTAGAGCAAGGTTCCACGTTTCCCAAAGTTTCCAAAAGTGGTTACAGTTCATTCCTTTGCAACCAAACACGCCCTTAACACTAGCCTCTGTTCACTGCACCGCTGCCACCATCAGTTCCCATGCTACTCAGTTACAAAAATGTGTCTTAAAGGATGCTTATGTAGGTGTCCTAGAGGATGTCTGTGTAGGTGGTGTTGACGAAAGTATGGCAGCCAAACTCGACATATATAGTAAAGAACGCTCATGCTAGTAGTACAAAGATGACGAGTATTGGTATGAGTTAACATGTGACCCGAAAGGAGAGTTTGTCGGTTGCCACAAATACCTGCATGATAATTATGGACATAGCTGGTATGGAGCTCGACATTATATGGATGCGTATCAATACGTGGAGCAGCGACAACATGAGTATCATTATTGTCGTCAATATGCTTATACTAATCAACAGAACTACAATTATTGTTGTCGGTTAGAGCATGCTAACTACTAGCGATAGGAGGAAGAAGAGTACCATCAGGATGACAATTCTGACATCTTCTTGCCTGAAGTTGAAGAAGATTACATCAGGTTAGCTGAAAGACGTTGCCAAATAGGAGGAAGAGTATGAGGCTTTTTGCAGACGACTCAAGGTAAAAACTAAACGTGGTAAGTCCAAAACTGAGTATCTTGACCGAGAATACGTTTGTATATTGCATGATTAAAGAAGTTTAGGTCTCCTTCAAATCAAGTAGTTGAAACACTGCCACTAGCTATGGTGGAACCCAATCATGACGTTGATGTGTCCCCACCCAGATTGTCAAGCCTATACATGTGGCTCCTTCTCAACTTGTGGCCAACAAGAAGCATCTTAGTCATTCAATAGTATCACCTCGTCTAAAAATTGCACCTCCCAAGGTCATCCCATTGTTGAATAGTCCGCTATCTTGTCTATTGGAAGGTTTTTCATATGCTTTCCAAAATTCATCAGCTCATCACTTCCAAGATGTTCTCTTTCAATACCTTCATGTTATTTACTTTTTAACTTTGAGCAATAAAAGTTAAATCCAAGCTTCTTCTAGTTAGAAGAATTAATTGTATAATGCCATTATTGTCAGATTTATAAAGTTCGTGAGGTTCTCGGCGGCTTTATGCTTTGTATCAGTTGGTGACATATGGCTCAACTGACTCAAGCCCTTAAGTCGTGTTCTTGTTGATTTCTTGTTAATTGAATTGATTTTGGAGGTGCTGGATGTTGAAATTATGCCTTCAATTCTGATGACTCATTATGATTATTTTATTTTTATGGCTATGCACTTGCCAATTAGTTTTGCGCCTTCTTATTTGACCAAGTTAAGATTTTGGCACCAACCATATTCTGCTCAATGTTTTGCCTTTTTTAGGCTGAAAAGTGTTTATGTGCGCATATATATATATATATATATATATATATATATATATATATATATATATATATATATATATTTGTGTGTGTGTGTATTTATGTATGTATGTATGTGTACATATAATACTTTAGTTAGCACTGTTGCTTTAATTTTTCTTGTCTGATTTATTAATTGATCAACATGATATATTATAAGATTTAATCAATCGATTACCCGATCATTCAAAACAAATTAATTTTTTTCCATATAATAAAGGGAGGAGCTTTTGTAGCGTTATATTATTAATTGTACTGCTATATATTATTGCCGTTGCTGTTATTATTAATTCAATATTGTTTTTTAGACTAAGTTTATTTCAAATTATACATCGGATTTGTAATTTATATAAACATAAGACTATATAATCTACGTGAAAGGATATCCCTAAAGACTATCAATAACGCAAATCAGATTATAGATATGTGAATCATACATTAGAAATGCTAACTGAGTCTACAAAATTACAGTAGCCAGAATTTGCATATTGTGTGAGTATTATAATAACATCGTTGGTGAAGCATTATAAGAAGTTGCAGTGAAACCAGAAGAGTTTGTGTTGGAACTAAATGTTAAGTTCTGGTTTAGACTTGCATCTGAAGCATTGGTACTAGAAGGAATTGAAGAAGATGACTCCATTGAAGGAAGTTCATGATATGTGAGTTCAGGATAACTTAGAGGAAGACTAGGAAATGGAACTTCAAAGTTAAGCACATTAATTGCTTGCCTTATTGAAGGCCTATGCTTATATGCTTATAATCAGGATGAGCACACCATAACCCAACAATCATCAAACATTTGATTTGATCTTGGTCAAAATCTCCTTGTAGTCTTGAATCAACTGCTTCAAGAATTCTCCCACTTCCATAGAGTTGCCATACCCAATTCACTATGTTTACCTCATTCTCTGGAGCATTTTGTTTTGTGCATTTTCTTCCACAAGCTACCTCCAAAGCAACAATTCCAAGACTATACACATCAGATTCCTTACTTACCCTCCCAAAAATAAGGCATTCAGGAGCCATATATCCCATAGTCCCTGCCAAAGCTGTAGTTGACGCACTTTTCGTGTGGTCTACAAGTCTTGCTAACCCAAAATCTCCAAGTTTTGCGTTAAAGTCAGAGTCTAGCATGATATTGCTTGACTTTATGTCTCTATGAACAACACATCTTTCCCATCCTTCATGCAAGTATAACAATGCAAAGGCCAAGCCTTAAGCTATTTTGAACCTTGCTGACCATCTTAGCAAACTTTGGCCTTTGAAGAGATGAAAATCTAAACTTCCATTTGGCATATACTCATAAACTAGCAGCAGCACTTTCCCTTTGTGACACCAACCGATTAGTTGCACCAAATTCCGATGCCGTAGTTGACTAATAATTCTTACTTCTAAGGCAAACTCCTTCAATCCTTGTTTAGAACTTTCTGATACTCTCTTTATGGTGACATCGGTGTTTGAATCTTTGAGGAAACCTCTATAAACCTCCCCAAATCCTCCTTGTCCTAGCTTCTGTACATCATTAAAATAATTTGTAGCACTTGCTAGATCAGCATACGAGTACTCCTTTGGTCCTGTTCCTCTTTCAAAGCTGTCACGCATGTGCTCATCAAACACATCATCGCCCTCTTCCATCTTCCTTTTCTTCTTCCATAGGCCTACCAAAACCAAACTAAACACACAAATTAAAAGAAAACCTCCAATCCCTGATTCCACTGCTAGCTTTGTCAAGCTATTTCTACTCTTTGGGATCGGGCTCAGGCTGAAAGGTGTTTCTGGGAACTTCGTAAAATTGTTGGATTCGAAACTCCATGAATTGATCTTATGTATTGCAGAAGCATTTCCGGTGGCAGCTGAGAAGCCAAAAGTAACCCATTCAGGTAGATACTTTCTCAGATCAACGATTTCGGAAAGATGTTGCTGCACAGTGGTGCCATTGACAAAGCCAGTGAAAAAAAATACTTAAATTGTGTGTGTTTGAGCTGTAATTAACACTACTATAAAAATAGTTACTACTACCCTAAAAGATGTCTTAAAAAAAAAAGGAAGTTACAAGTCATTGTTAATGTATTTGTTGTCCTAAACTATAGTTTAGGAAGCCTAAATTAATTTAAGGTGTCCTATAATAATTTAAGGACGCCTAAAATGTGGTGTTTTTGCCGCTAAAAAGTATTTGTTTGGCGCCATATGGTGCCATGGAGAATATTTTTTAATTATTTTATTCATTTTTCTGTTTTTAGGCGTCCTTTTTTTTAGTAAAGGTCTTCTTAAGTTAATTTTAGGCTTCCTTAGGTAATTCTAGGACGCCTTAAGTAAAGTATTTTTTTTCTTTTTTTCCTTTTTAGGCGTCCTTGCTTAATAAAGGACTTCTTAATTTTTATTTTAGGCTTCCTAATGTATCTAGAAGACGCCTTAATTGAAGATTTTTTTTTTCCTTTCCTTTTAGGTGTCCTTTAATACTTATAGGACTTCTTAAGGAATTTTTTAGGCGTCCTTTTGCTTTATGAGGACGCCTTACTATCTAAATATTACGGTATTAATACCCTCTTTCCCTCTCACTCTCACACACCGCCTCCCTCCCGATCCCTTTCATTTCCCTCAGTGTGCGCTATCTTCCATTTCCCTCACAGTATACATCGTCTTCACCCCGCTGCGCCTCTGTCTCCGCCGCACCGCTCCGGATCTTTTGCCACCATGTTCAATATAAATGCCGAAACCCAAACACCCAAGTAAGCCAAGCCCTATCACTACAATCATATAGATGCTTACCAACAGCTTCACCATTCTCATCTTCTTCTTCTTCTGCTCTCTCAGGTGATGATTTTTGTGCCTTTTCCTTCTCGATTTAGTTTGGCTCCTCTGTTTTGGTGATTTTAGCGGTGCTTTTTAGGGTTCCATTGTCAATGTTCTTCGTTATTTGTCTTTCTTCGGGATGTTTTGTTCTCCATCGTTTCAATAAATGCAAAGAGGATTAACGTATCTACCATCAAGAATCGATGCCGGCACCTTGTAATTCTCGTGACCTTGCTGTGTTTAAGATTTAGGTTCTTCAGTATTTGTTCTGGCCGTTTCTTAGCTCCATAGTCCAAACAGATGCGGCTTTTGTGAATCTTAGTTGATTTTTTTCTTTTGTAGTTTTTTTATTCTGGGTTTTTGTGAGATTGGATGGACGAAAGGAAGCAATTGCGTCACAATGATGAAATGTATAACATAGCGTGAACTGGTTGGCAAATCTATTTTTTTTTTTTGGAAACATAGACTTATCTGCAGCACATCTATTTTTTTTTTTGCATAGCGTGAACCAGTGATGTGTTTTTTTGAAAACATATATTTAATACTCTGAAACTAGTATGGCAAATTATGCAGGTTAAAACTCTGAATAGTGAGTAGTTTATTTGGGCGTTTTTAAAACTTTGAATAGTGAGTAGTATGGCATCTTTCATCTTGATTTTCCATGAATGGTTTCAATTATCTGCTACAGTATCAGGATTAAGCTGGTCTCGTTGCCTTCCGACTCCCCCCTGTTGACCTGAGGTCTCATTGCCTGTTCCATGGTTATAATGCTATTCAATGCATGTGTCTACATATATCTTTACATAATGCTCTAGGATCAATTATCGCCCAGTCTTGATTTTCCTTTCAATTTCTTTTTTCCTGGTGAGGAGTGAGAATTGTAATATTGTATGACAAGTGACCTTTTGTTCTCAGGAGAATTTGATGTTGAAAGAGCAAATTGAAGGGTTGACTAGGGAGAATACTATTTTAAAGAGTGCTTTTAAAATCCAACATGAACGTCAGATTGAGTACGAAAATAAGAGTCAAGAGTTGCAGCAATCGAAGCAATTGATTTCTCAATACCAGGAGCAGTTGAGAACTCTTAGAGGTCAGATTGAGCTTTATTCCGTTTTAATTCTCCCAGCTGAACTGTTTATCAAGAAAGTTTGAAACTTGAAATAATTCTAAAATTTATTTACTCTTCAACTAAAAACATGTTTATGGATTCAGCTATCATCTGCCATCATCTGCAAGGGAAGAGCTTAGTTGTTCTTCTTCACTGTCTTGCATCTCTTATTAGCGATATAAGAGATGCTAGAAATTTTTTTTTTTTTAAATTAGGCATTTACATATGGTGTCCTATGTGAAAAAAAGGACGCCTTTTTGACGCCAAGGCGTCCTATATTAAATATAGGACGCCTTATATATTACTACCCTTAATCCAACGTCCTTCTCAAAAAGGACGTTTATTGTCTCTAATTTAGGATCTTTTTAGCCTTTTTTGTAGTAGTGTAATGAAAGCCTCATTTGTTCTCCCTTCATTGATATCAGCCAACCAAGTCAAATTATTAACAGATCTTATGGAATTGATATTGACGCCGACATGTTCCTTTGGAGGATCCCAATAATTCTTATAGATATCAAACTCCACAGCAACAAATGGATTGTCTGTTGAATTCAACACCTGGTCATCAAGAGTCAGACCCATAGAACCTCCTTTTCTGACATTGGGAAGCTTTGAACCAGCAGAGGCTAAGAAGAACGCCAACCCGTCTCCATATACTTTGTTCTTTGAACTAATCACAAAGCTGAAACGGGTTCTGAAGTCTGTAAGGTTCCCGGTGGCTTTGTCCCAAAGGCGCATCGGTTGGTGATATGTGGCACGACCGACACTAGCCATCAGGACTGCGTCTTGTTGGTTTCTTGTTTACTGGATAGATGATGAGGAGGAGTAAGATGAATTCTCATATGATATGGTTTTGTCATTTGGATCGAAACTAGAGAAGTTGAAGGATATGGAAAATGCATGAGGGATAATCAAGAGGAAGAAAATTGACAATAACATTGTTACGGATATCTCATAAATGGGCCCAGCCCAATAACTAAAGAGCCTAGTCAAAATGACTTCAGTTATGCTCATAACCGCTTCCTTGAAAATAGAAGTGGTTTTATCAAGAATATCTATCGTTATGATAACTGCCTATGTATCAAGAATATCTATAAAAAACGCATATCTTGATATCCCTAAAATAAAGGATGAATCCAACTGATTAAGATAAGGCACAGGTACGCCTATAAATAGGGTAAACCCCTTACAAGGTACACACTTCTGAAATCCTAGCTTTTCTATTCACACAGAGCACACACACCACCCCCTCTGGCTATCATTAGCCTGTCGTATACCCTCGAACTACGTGGACTTTGATCTACACTGTGGTACGTAGGACCCCGGGATTTCACCCCGGGCCAAGTCCAACCTAACTTGTGATCTACGCCGGATCATTGGCACCGTCTGTGGGGACTGTAAAGTCCTATTCCCGTGACCCGTGATGGCTAATAGCAGAAGCAAAAGCCACCCGCATGCACACGAGCAAGGTCAGGAACAAAATTTTAGCGAGACCCAACAGCAGGATGTTCAAGGCGTTAATCAGGAACAAATGGAGGAGTCCCCGGACTCAAACCTGGATGGACGAGCAGGCCAAACGCTGGAAAATACTAACCACGCTGGTACCTCAAAGTTTCAGATTGGAAGCCCGGACATACGCTCCTACATAACATTGCTGAGTCAATGATGAAACGGATCGAGAATGTGGAAGAACGCGACAATCTTCAGAACCAGAAGATTGACCATATGACCGAGGTGATGAACCAAATTCTTAAACACTTACAAGACCCTCTTTAGGAGGAACGCCAGGATGATCAGCAAAATGAGGACGAAGAAACCAATCACCAAACTATTGATCCCCTACAGGAGGACCATCCTGGGCAAGGCCGAATAGTTTCAACAAAAAATTCTCAGCAAAATAATCACCGGGACGCGAGTCAAGAGGATTAAGCCTGGGCACATAGGAAGGACAGCCGTACCTCGGACAATCAGGGAATTCCGCAAGACTCCGGCAGGTACAAGATGTGATATGGGGATGGAGGACAAAACAACAGCCCGTTCTCAGATGAAATTACGGAAAAGAGAGACAGAAAAGCCCACCTCCGAAAGGGAAGGACCGGGCAGCAAGAGACCGACCCCGTAACTCGGACCAGAAAACACGAGGACAAAGGCATGAGGGGAAGTATGAGAGATATACTCCAATAAATGTCCCTCGTTCATAGTTATGGAGAGAGGTAGCCCTGACCGAGATGAGGAAGGTGGAGCGACCCCGACTACTTTATAACAAGGGAAAGTTGGACCGCATACGATTTTGTGAATTCCACAATGGACCCGGGCACACAACGGATGAGTGCTGGGACCTTAGAAATGCGGTGGAAAAGTTTATCCGAGATGGAAAATTACGTCAGTACGTTATCAAAACACAAGGGCAGAAAGCCAAGCGCAAGCAGACGGATCGGAGTACAAGCCCAGTCTCCCAGAGGAAAAAACTGGAGGAAGCCCGGAGAAAGCACGACAATGAGGACGAGTTCCCGGAAGCAGAGTTTGACTGCAATGTCATTAGTGGAGGTTACGGAGGTGGCGGTGATACCGCCAATCAGCGGAAGAAATACCTTCGGGAAGTCTTAACCATCAGGGGACGACCGACCTTCAAGCCGGAGCCATCGCAAACAGAAAAGCCTCCTAAGCTGTTCTTTACTCAGGAAGATCTGAGGGATGTAATCCCGGGTCATCAAGACGGACTGGTTATAACCGGCCTCCTGGGAAAATGCCGTGTAAAGAAGATATTCATCGATCCTGGCAGCGCGGTGGATATCATCCTGTGGGACGCCTTTAAGCGCATGGACCTCGACCCAGAGAATCTAAAGCCGTGCAGGACAACCTTAATCGGGTTCAACGGACAGGATACAAATCCCAAAGGATGTATAGAACTAAAAATGACCTTGGGCTCTAAAGAAGCCTTTAAGACTGAGCGAGTCAAGTTTATTGTAGCGGATTTCCCTTCGTCCTACAATATAATCTTAGGCAGACCAACCATTCATAGTTGGGACATGCTCATATCAACTAAGCATCAGAAGCTGAAAATGGAAAGTCGGAACAATGAAGTCGTCACCGTCAAAGGTGATCAGAAGGAATCTCGGCAATGCTATTTCTCAACAGTTAAAAACAATGAACCCGGAACATTCAGCTCGCAGCAGAAAGGAACTCGAAATTCAGCGCCAATTGCGCCGAGCTCGGTCAACATGGTAGAGTTGGATGTAAGAGAAGAAGCAAAGTTGATGAAAATAAAGCTTGATGGAGAGCTCACAGGCTACCAACTAGGAGAGAATCCCGGACAAATAACCCAGATCGGGAGTTCATTTGCCGAGCAAGAAAAAATCAAGCTCAAAAAGCTGTTATGGAGAAACAAGGACGTATTCGCATGGAAACCTTCGGAGTTACCAGGAGTCGACCCGGCGTTTTGCTGTCACAAATTGACCATAAATCCACGATATACGCCGGTCTCGCAGAAGAAAAGAAAGATTGCACTGGACCGTTAGGAAGCCCTAACCGAGCATGTAAGAGAACTGCTGGATGCGGGATTCATCAGGGAAATCCAGTATACCACATGGTTGTCAAATGTGGTAATGGTCAAGAAACCAAATGGTAAATGGAGGGTGTGCACCGACTACACCGATCTCAACAAAGCATGCCCCAAGGATGCTTACCCCATGCCAAATATTGACCAACTAGTGGACAATTCTTCGGGTTTCCAGCTGCTCTCATTCATGGATGCGTATTCCGGCTATAACCAAATAGCTATGCATCCTGAAGACCAGGAGAAAACAGCTTTTATCACGGAAAAAGCTAATTATTGCTATAATGTCATGCCTTTCGGGCTGAAGAACGCAGGAGCTACTTACCAGAGGATGATGAATCAAGTCTTTGAGGCACAACTCGGCAGGAACGTCGAAGTTTACATCGACGATATGATCGTAAAGTCAGTTAAGCGATCCGACCACATCCAAGATTTGCAAGAAACATTTGATAAGCTCCGGGATCACAGAATCCGACTTAACCCAGCTAAATGTGCATTCGGGGTACCAGCGGGTAAATTTCTCGGATTCCTGTTGACAAACCGGGGGATTGAGGCCAATCCGGACAAATGTCAGGCCGTCCTCAATATGGCTGCCCCAAAAAACAAAAAAGAGGTACAGCAGTTGACTGGCAGACTGGCCGCGCTGACAAGGTTCTTACCGAAATCGGCAGAAAATGCTCTTCCTTTGTTCAAGTTATTGAAGAAGGAAGCACGACATGGAGAATGGAACTCAGAGTGTGAAGCCGCATTTGACAAGATCAAAAAATGTCTGTCATCACCACCCGTGCTGACCAAACCCGAGCCCGGGGAAGATTTGATATTATATCTATCTGTGGCCCCAGAAGCAGTAAGTGCCGCCCTGGTGAGAGAAGATTCGACGGAACAGAAACCGATTTACTTTACAAGCCGGGCTTTGCAGAGTTCGGAGCTAAGATATCAAAGGTTGGAAAAGGTGGCCTTTGCGCTCCTAACTGCCGCGAGGAGATTACGCCCTTACTTCCAGGGGCATAAAATAATTGTGCGAACCAGTCAGCCAATACGGCAAATACTCCACAAACCTGACTTGGCAGGAAGAATGACGAGTTGGGCAATCGAATTGTCCGAATTCGACATAGTATATGAAGCTCGGCATGCTATTAAGTCCCAGGCTTTAGCCGACTTCATTGCAGAACTGGTGCCAACAGAGGTAGTCCCGAAAGCAACCCTTGACGTTTGGAAAGTATTTGTAGACGGCTCGTCAAACGCCAAAGGAAGTGGAGCCGGGATCATAGTCGAAAGCCCGGAAGGAGTCGCCATGGAACACTCCCTGCAATTACACTTCAGAACGTCCAATAATCAGGCCGAGTATGAGGCTGTATTGGCTGGGCTATCGCAGGCAAAAGATAATGGGGCCAGGAGGGTTCATCTCTCTACCGACTCTCAACTAGTCGCGGCCCAAATCAACGGTTCATACACGGCTAAGGGACCCTTGCTAATCAAGTATCTGGGGAAAGTCAGAGAGGCAATGGCCGACTTCGATGAGGTCGTAGTCACCCACATCCCCAGGGGAGAAAATGCGAGGGCAGATATCCTCTCCAAATTAGCAAGTACCAGGAACCCGGGAAATAATCGGACTGTAATACAACAAAGTCTCAAGGAGCCCACGTGTATCATGGTCATCGCGGCAGCAGAAGACTGGTGAAAGCCAATCTTAAATTACCTGGAAAAGGGAGTTAGCCCAGACGATCCCGGGGAAGCAAGGCAGATAGCACGGACCGCGTTAATGTACACGGTGGTCGATGACCAACTCTACCGAAAAGGCCTCCAATCCCCAATGATGAGATGTTTAAACCAGGCAGAGGCCGAGTACGTGCTATCAGAGATACACGAAGGGATAAACGGACAACACATGGGGGTAAAGGCGTTAGCCCGGAAGGCCCTAAGGGCTGGATATTACTGGCCGACAATGGTCGCGGACTCCAGAGAGCACGTACGGACGTGCGAAAGCTGCCAAAAACATGCTCGGATCCTCTGGCCACCTCCGACCGAGTTGAAAACCATCACGGCTCCTTGGCCATTCTTTAAGTGAGGTATGGACCTCCTTGGACCGTTCAAACCGGCCGCAGGGCAACTGAAATGGCTTGTGGTGGCGGTGGATTATTTCACTAAGTGGATCGAGGCCGAACCACTGTCGACCATCTCGGCTGCTCGAATACAAAAATTCTTCGAAAGAAATATTGTTGCAAGGTTCGGGATTCCTGCCGAGATCGTAACTGACAACGGTACTCAATTCGTTGACCAAGGTTTCCAGAGGTTGATGTCCGAGCTCAAAATCAAGCACCATTTCGCCTCGGTAGAGCATCCGCAATCTAATGGGCAAGCCGAGGCAGCCAACAAAATCATTGTTGACGGGCTCAAGAAAAGGATGAGCAATGCAGAAAGTAACTAGGTCGAGGAACTATACCCGGTACTCTGGGGATACCGAACTAGTGTCCAAACCTCGACCCAGGAAACACCCTTCCGAATGACATATGGATGCGAGGCCATGATCCCGGTTGAAATTGGGCAAACATCATGGAGGAAAGCCAAAGTCATGGAAGAGGGAGAACACGCTAACAACAAGCAGTTAGCAGCCGAGCTAGACCTCATCGATGAAGTGAGAACGACGGCACACTGCCGAGATCTGGCAACGAAGCAGCTGGTGGCGGCTAAGTATAACCGCAAAGTTAGACCACGAGCATTCGATAAAGGTGACTTGGTATTACGCAGAGCGGATATCGGAAATAAGAATACCCGGGATGGAAAACTTGCAGCAAACTGGGAGGGTCCTTACCGTGTTTCAGACAAAATGGGGCCCGGGACCTATGTCCTTGAGACGTTAGATGGCACGCCCATTAAACGAACATGGAACGCGGACAAACTAAGGACTTACTACAGCTAAAGACTGGGATGCACTCGGAATAAACGCACAACGGATGTCAGTGGTGACTGAGAACCGCTTTTCAGTTTCAACGGATGTCGGTGGTGACCGAGAACCGTCTTTTATTACGCATTGTTTTGCTTTTGGCAGTATTTTCCATTGATTTTAAATTGTGTAATCCCAATTATTTCAATCAATAAAAAAGGTGGTTCAATTCATGGGCCAACCAAGTTATTACTTGGGAAATCAATGCAAAGATAGGCCATGACAAAAGCAAGATAATTAAACAAAGACTTGGGTTTCGCGATCCCGGTCATGATAAGATTTGTCAACAAGTCTTGTAAACGTTACGATGCATCGAAACTGTCCCCTGGGGTGGTGTGAGATTGCCATAAAAGATCCTGATCAGGTCGAAATGTTTAGGCTCCTATTCAAAAAGGATATTAGGGCCCGAACATGTGGCAGTTGGCTACCATCTCGGTACGGTACTTTACAAGATAAAGTTCTTAGATGATTTTTGAAAATCGTCTGTTGTTTAGAATGCCCGACCATTAATAAATGTGGCCCGTTTGTTAAAACGTCGGTTGAATAACCAGCAGATTCTGCGCAATATATCTTAACTTTGGCCAAGTCATAAAATAAAGAACCGAGCTTCGTGCACGGATTATGTTCCCCTTTACTCATCAACTAGTGAATTAAAACACGAGTTTGGTTTAAAGGATGAAAATAAAAACATGTAAGATGGACGAGCTGAGGATGCTAGAAAAATCCGGGAACACCGGCTTGTCATAGTATTAATTTTGAGGGCAAAGGCCCCAGATTACAGAAAAACAAAAATGAAAATGAAAATACTACATAAGGGAAAAAATAAAAAAGATCTTAGAAGGACGGCATCAAGATTGGGCTTGGCCGGGCACAGGAGAGCCAGGGGCGTCGGTCGTCGGAGCATCTTCCTCAGCTAATTGAACACGGTCATCCTCCGCGAGATGCTCGGACTCTTCGACCGGAGAAAGCGGCGCTGGTACAAATTGTCCGTCCTCTACCGAAGCTCTGAAATCCACAGCGTCTAAATTCATCGTAATGTCCGGATTCAGAGCTCGGACTTGGGCCAGGCATACGTTGAAAGCTTCAGCAGCCGTCTCCACGACCAGGACTTCCAGCTTATCCACCTCGGCAGTAGACGCCACGAGCTTAGCCTTGGAAGCGTGGAGGTCGGATTGGGCGAGATGGAGGTCCTTCACCAGCCCCGCATACTGACCCTGCAGGGCGTGCAGTGAGGCATTGAGGGTGTCTTCCCGGGCATGACTGGCATCAAGCTCGGTGGAGAAATGATCCCTCTCAGCAAGGGCCTTTGATAGCTCCTCCACCGCCTTTATCTGCGCCTCTTCCGCTTTCAGGCGCGCCTCCTCAGCCTCCCTCTGCCTGATCTCGGCCTCTTTCTTTTCAACCCGAGCTTTGGCAATCTCGGCTGCAGCCCTGGCGTACTTATGCTTAACAGAAGCATAAGCGTCCAACACGCCGGCCGTCTCCGTTAGGTGGTCCTGCAGGACCTGCAGGTGATCGAGGTCGGAGTCGGCAAAGGCCTCACCACTAAAATATTTGCTGGGAGGCTTCACCGCGTATTTGAGCTCCTCCGAGACCCCATCAGTCCATACCTCACCCCGTGAGTGAAGGTGAGACTTGCCAGGAAGTGGGGGAGGAGGGACGCTTGTGGCAACACCGGCGTTCGGGACAGAGGCCGGATTCTCTTCTGCGACCGAGATCGATGACACTGCCACGGACTTCGATCGCTTGCGCGGAATGAGATCCGTAGAGGCCGGAGAGGGCGCAGCCCTCTTCTCAGCAGTAGTCCTGGAAGGCGAAGGAGCAGCCACAGCCTTCTTCTGGGAAGAGGACTCCCCTTTCTTTTTAGCCTTAGCCCGGAGCTTCTCAGCCAGTTCTTGGAAAGAAGCCTTCCCCATGTCGGGCACTACAAAAAACATAACAAACATCAGAAAGGACAAGAGGCATACGTAATATATATATATATATATATATATATATATATATATATATATATATATATATATATCCAAAGAACATCCAACAGAAACCATACTCGGTGAGTACAATTCCTCCACCGACTGTCGGATAAAAATCCGGGAATCAATAACATCCTTCTCGGCCACATGGTCAACCAGAGCTATCACGGTTTCAACCTCGGCTGGCTCTAGGCTATCATCGGAGGATGCAAATATGTTTTGGTCTTGGTTATAGTGAGCTTTCGACCAATACAGAGGAAACAGCAGCTCCACCGAGCTGGAATCGACGTCCTTAAGAAACCACGGTTTATGACCGGGTTCAGCGTTGATTTTGAAAAAAGAAGCCTTGAAGCCTTTCCAGGTGTCAGTTGCCACATGGAAAAGCTTCTTGTCCGGTTTCCCCCGGAAAGAAACCCAACCCCTCTTTTCTTCAGGCTCCCCGGGTTGACGAGCCCGTTAGATGTTAAAAAAATAAAAGAATGTCCCGGTGGTGGGAGTACGATTTAAAAATCGGCAAAGCCGCTCGAATGCAATAATAAAGCCCCAGGAGTTAGGATGAAGCTGAGTAGGGGCCAGCTGAAGAATGTTTAAGAGATCTACTTGAAACCTAGAAAATGGAAAACGAAGGCCGAGTTTTTTTACGAAGTCTAGGTAGAAGAAGAAAAAGGAGCGCTCATTCCCTTCCCGGGCAACGCACACTGGTTCAGAAGGGCCGGGAAGAGATAAAGAACAATGATCCCGGTCCCCTAATGGGAGCTCGGCGATCTGACTGGTCGTGGCTTTTGATAGCCTGGACAGCACCCCGGTCGCGACCCAGTCATACTTTTCAGCAAGATGACGTGGAATACTGACGGCCGCTGACTCCACGGATCCGGAATCCTCGACAGAACGCGGAGAAGTTGACATACTACCTAGAAAAGGCAAAACAAAAATAAATTAGAAACGAAGATGATACCTGAAGATAGTAAAGCGGGACGGGTAGAAACGGCTCCAACAACCCGCGGTTGGATATGTCAGCATCGCGAAGCTATTTCGTCAGCTTCCCATGACCGGCCAACCATCGTGGCCTCAGATATCAGCCAGGAACACTCCTCGCACGGGCCGATAGGCCGGGTAAGGGAGATGAGGGGCTCCGCGCGTGAAGGAAAGGAAGAGGCGGGTAGAGGAGGACTTTCCCCCTACCCTTTCCTAAGGGCGACTCTAAAGAAAAAACCCTAGTGGCAGCAATCCCCCGGCCTAGACTTTCGGGCTCTACAGACTCAGACCGACCTCGAGCCCTTCCCCTAACCCGACCAGACCGTCCTGGTTGACTACCACCTTCTCCACCATAACCACGGAGAACGTTTTCCCTCTTTTGTTCTTCGGTTAGAGGTTTCCCGTACAGCCACCAAGCTGTCCGGGGAGGCATACGCTGAATAAGCTCGGCCTCTTCCGGGGAAAAAGTATTTGGATTAAAAGGCGGAGGAGAACCTTGATGGCTCATCCCGAGAAGATAGAATTTAAACAGGAAACCGTAAACCAAAGACAGAGAAAAAGGATTGAATAGACCAGAAGTTCAGAGAAGTTCAAGAACAAAGCAGAAGCCAGAACCCAAAGGGGAAGAAACTGGAAAGAACTCACAATAACCTACCCAAAAAAAAAAAGGGGGGAAAGACTAAGAGACAGAGAAAGAAAGGAGAAAACACAGCCAAATAACCAGAGAAGGAAACAAGGAAAGTACCTGGTTTGAAATAAGTTAAGGGAAGAGGAAATGCGCGAGCCACGAAGACCAGAAATGGGAATCTGAGGAAGATGAACAGGTGACTGGTTGCAAGTTTCTCTCAAGAAGGAAAATTCAAGGTTTGGCAGTTTTCAAAATGCAAGAAGCAAAAAGTCGAAGGCTTTTATAAGCAAAACAAGCAGGCGGATGAGAGTCAAGAAACTCAACCGTCAAAGGCCCAAAGGGCCCATACACGAATGATGACGTGGACGTTAAAAGGCATGCACATTTAATGCTGATGGTAGGCAAACACGAAAACCAAGATAATGGGGCAGTTGCTCTACTCAGAGGCCGGCTAGTAAACATCAAATCAGCAGGAGGCAAAGATGACACTCGTGGCCTCGAGATAAGACGAGTGTTGGATCAACATGAATACACCACGGTTGCCCGACCTAACTCCCCGTGCAATCTCAAACTTGGGGGCAACAAGTCCCGATCCATGAAAAACTGGACAAGGTACCTGTAAACGGGAAGTAAGACGAGATAGAAATATCAATACTACCTGACACGAATAAAGAAGGAAAGTTCGAGAAGGCATGGGAGGAGTTCGGCCTAGAATCAAAATTATAGAACATTAAGACCGAACATCAATGTTCTCTCGGGATAGCAAACGAATGCAACCTGCGTTAACCGGGATGGGGGGCACCCGTGTCCCACTCAAATAAACCGGAATGCAAATTGATGACATATGGGGTAACTCGGGGACCAAAAATGTCCGACCTCGGAAAAAGAACTAGAAATCAAAAACCTCAGGACAACGAAATGAACTAGAACACAGGACGTAACCTGACAAGTACATCCCGGCTGCTCGGAGCCCTAAACAACCGGGCTGGGGGGCAACTATTACGGATATCTCATAAATGGGCCCAGCCCAATAACTAAAGAGCCTAGTCAAAATGACTTCAGCTATGCTCATAACCGCTTCCTTGAAAATAGGAGTGGTTTTATCAAGAATATCTATCGTTATGATAACTGCCTATGTATCAAGAATATCTATCAAAAACGCATATCTTGATATCCCTAAAATAAAGGATGAATCCAACTGATTAAGATAAGGCACAGGTACGCCTATAAATAGGGTAAACCCCTTACAAGGTACACACTTCTGAAATCCTAGCTTTTCTATTCACACAGAGCACACACACCACCCCCTCTGGCTATCATTAGCCTGTCGTATACCCTCGAACTACGTGGATTTTGATCCACACTGTGGCACGTAGGACCCCGGGATTTCACCCCGGACCAAGTCCAACCCAACTTGTGATCTACGCTGGATCAAACATCATCATCATCATTAGAAGTGGAAGAAAAATGAAAAGTCTTATTTGGCTGAGAAATATATATTATGCTAAATAAAGCTGTACAGGCGAACGCTTTGAACTTTGTTGTGTAATTATTAATAAAATTATGTGTTTTAAATTTATTTCTTAGCCTACCAATGTTTACCATTCCTCTCTGCAAGTCTACAAGTGAATGCGAGGAACTTTCTTGTGTAATTACATCTTTTGTTTCCGAGAAACTATGCATTGAACCTGGAAATCATGAAAAGATATATAGACTATAGTGTCAAGTGTTATGAATATACTGATTATGTGGATGTCCATTGACTCCCGGTCTCCAAATATTACAAGATGACATGGGACCCACGCATAGTACCATGCATAGTAGTTTACTATTTGGTGGGACCCACACACAAAATAATACAACTCACGGGAATGCATTCCCGTGAGTGTACAGTGAGTAATTAGGGGAATATTACATCAAATGACCCAAAGTGGAAATTACACTAAAGGCCCATTTTCCTTCTATAAATAGAGGCCTTCTGTAAACATTCAAATGACACTGAAATGAGAACTTCTCTCTACTCTCTCTCTCTCTAAAATCTCTTGTTCTTGTATTTACTTTTCATCAGTTTTATATTACGTTATCAGCACGAAGACTCTACCAAGGTAAGATTTTATTACCATCTCCTTTACTATTTGTTTATTTTTTCTATCTGGGATAATCTTAACCATGATATGGAATTAAAGTTCTACTTTTACCGATTATTTTGAACATCAGGTTCCATGGTTAAGATTTGAGATTATTTACTATTTACTATTCACAGTAAATAGTAATTTTTACTATTCATGTTAATTTTACCTTTTTCAGTAATTTTATATTTCTATTTATTTTGACTCCTTTATGGAAGTCTAGATTTAATATTTCAGTAATTTATTTTTATTCACTATTCATTGTGAATAGTAACTTTACTATTCACGGTAAATTTATATTTTACTATTTACAGTAATTTATTTATGTTTATATATTCTTCCCACTCCCTATTTATTAATTCATGGTGGCAACATTAAGCTCCATTTGTAATTTAATTTTACTGTTTTATTTATTTAATTCATGGTGGCGATACTAAGCTCCATTTGTTTAATTTAAATTCTTTACTTACTGCTTTATTTATTTCATGGTGGCGATATTAAGCTCCATACTGACTTTATTAATATTTACATTATGCCACTAACATTTAAATTTATGTTACTAACATTTATTTATGCATTTATTTACCTTTTATGGTGGCAACACTAATATTAGTGGGCTCCATTTATTTATGCATTTATTTACCTTTTATGGTGGTGGCACTAATAGGGCTCCATTTGTTTATCTTAATTCTTTACTGTTGTCTATATATTATATAATATATACATCATCTTTCTTACCTTCGGATGAGATAGGTCTCGCTGTGAGTTTACTCCCATTCCTATCTCATCTTATTTTTATTTTCTTAGCATGTTTATTTACCGTTCTTTAAATTATGTTTTAATTTATAATAAGATTTTATAATATGATTCTAATTATTTTTATTATTTTTAGTTTGAATCATGTCTTCCAACCTTTCAAATCTTGAATTTAATGCTCTTGACATCACCGGGAAGAATTATCTATCATGGGTTTTAGATGCTGAAATCCATCTTCAAGCAAAGGACTTTGGAAAGGCTATATTGCCAGGAAATGATGCGTCCCCTCAAGTAAAGGCTAAAGCTATGATTTTTCTCCGACACCACATTCATGAAAGTTTGAAAACTGAATATTTAACGGTGAAAGATCCATTTGAATTGTGGACTAGTTTGAAAGATAGGTATGATCATCAGAAAACGGTGATTTTGCCTAGAGCTCGTTATGAATGGATTCATCTCAGGTTACAAGATTTTAAAACTGTAAGTGAGTATAACTCAGCTGTTTTCAAAATAAGTTCTCAGTTAAAATTATGTGGTGAAAAAATAACTGATGAGGACTTATTAGAGAAAACTTTTTCTACCTTTCATGCTTCGAATTTGCTTTTACAACAGCAATATCGTGAGAAAGGTTTTAAAAAATATTCTGAGTTAATCTCATGTTTACTAGTAGCCGAGCAAAATAACGAGTTATTATTGAAAAATCATGAAAATCGTCCCACTGGATCTTCTCCATTTCCTGAAGCGAATGTGAGTGTACGGAATGATCATGGTCGTGGCCATGGTCGCGGTCGTGGTCGTGGCCGTGGTCGTGGACGAGGACGTGGAAATCGTGGAGGTAGAAATAATCATGGTCCTTATCATGGTGGAAGAGGTTATTATAGTCCTTATACCCACCAGAAAAAGATGAATAATGAAGGACAAAAGAATGATAAAGAAGGTCCTTCAAAAGTTGTTGAACATAAATGTTATCGGTGTGGTATGAAGGGACACTGGGTACGTAATTGTCGTACACCAGAACATTTAGCGAAACTTTATCAAGCCTCTATAAAAAAGAGTGTTAATAATGTGGAATGTGATGATAAGGCTCATAAAGATAATGATGTCAATGAGTCAAATGATGATGTTATGTCTCACTTGGAGGTGGAAGATTTTTATGATTAAATAAGTTTTGCAAAAATTGTAATAATTATTTTGTTTCGTTCTGACTTATTGCCAATTATGTATAATAAATATGTTTTTAATGCATCTTCTATATTGAATATGTTTTGATGCATTTCTTTTCTTTTAATGAAGCTCATGGACATTTCAAATATTGCACACAAGAATGAAGATATATGTCTCATTGATAGTGCAACGACACATACAATTCTTAAAGATAAGAAATATTTTTCACATCTAACAAATTGTAGTACAAGCATCAATACCATAGTGGGTAATACAAGATTGATTGAAGGCTCTGGAAGAGCAATAATAATATTATCCAATGGTACGAAATTTGTTATTAATGATGCTTTGTATTCCTCTAAGTCTCATAGAAATTTGTTGAGTTTTAAAGATATCCGTCGAAATGGATATCATATTGAGACTATAAATGAGGACAATAAAGAATATCTACAAATTGTTACTGTTAGATATGGTGAAAAATATGTTCTGGAGAAATTACCTATGTTATCTTCTGGTTTGTACTATTCAAGTATTAGTACAATTGAAATAAATGTTATGGAAAACCAGAAGCATGTTGATAAAGACATATTTATTGTTTGGCATGACCGGTTAGGCCATCCCGGGTCAATTATGATGCGACGTATAATAGAGAATTCATGTGGACATAACTTGAAACAGAAACAAATACCAAAATCCCATGATTTCTCATGTGATGCATGTTCCAAGGGAAAATTAATTATTCGGCCATCACCAACCAAAGTAGAAAGTGAGTCTCTCACATTTCTAGAACGGATACAGGGAGATATTTGTGGGCCAATACACCCACCATGCGGACCATTTAGGTATTATATGGTTTTAATTGATGCATCAACTAAATGGTCGCATGTGTGCTTATTATCTTCTCGAAACCTGGCGTTTGCGAGATTACTTGCTCAATTGACAAGATTAAGAGCACATTACCCGGATTATCCTATCAAGAAAATACGTCTTGATAATGCTGGTGAATTTACTTCACAGACTTTTAATGAATATTGTATGTCCCTTGGAATTGATGTTGAACATCCTGTAGCACATGTTCATACGCAAAATGGACTTGCAGAATCATTGGTAAAACGATTGCAACTTATTGCAAGACCTTTACTTTTGAAATCTAATTTACCAATTTCTGCTTGGGGCCATGCCATTTTGCATGCAGCAATGTTAATTCGCATCAGGCCAACTAGTTATTTAAAATTTTCCCCCTTACAAATGGTTTTTGGTGAAGAACCTAATATTTCTCATATACGGACCTTTGGATGTGCAGTATATGTGCCTATAGCACCTCCACAACGTACTAAAATGGGTCCTCAAAGAAGAATGGGAATTTATGTTGGGTATAAATCTCCTTCAATTATAAAATATTTAGAACCATCTACAGGAGATTTATTTACTGCACGATTTGAAGATTGTCATTTTAATGAATCAGTTTACCCAACATTAGGGGGAGAAAATAAGCAGTTGAATAAAGAGATTAGCTGGAATGAATTATCATTGGCTCATTTTGATCCTCGTACAAAACAATGTGAACTAGAAGTTCAAAAGATAATTCATTTACAGAATTCAGCTAATCGAATGCCAGAAGCATTCACTGACCCAAAGAAAGTGACAAAGTCACATATTCCAGCTGCTAATGCTCCTATTCGAATTGATGTCCCTGTAGGACAACCGATTACAAATGAATCAAAAGCACGCCTTAAGCGTGGTAGGCCTATCGGTTCCAAAGATAAAAATCCTCGAAAAAGAAAAGAAGCTAAAATTATAGATGGCCAAGTCGAGGATAATCAAGAAAAAAGCGTAGCTCTGGATGAGCCACTTTATAAAGAGAAATTATCTCCAGAGGAGAATATTGAGGCCCCAGAAGAGATCCAGGTATCTGAAATGCATGAAAATAATGAGATCTCAATAAATTATGTCACAAATAATATCAAATGGAACCGTAATGAAGTCAACATTGATGACATTTTTGCTAATCATATGGCATATGATGTGATGAATGAAGAAGAGGATCATGAGCCAAAATCCATGAGAGAGTGCCAACAACGAAAAGATTGGCTCCTATGGAAAGATGCCATTAATGCAGAATTAAAATCATTGGCAAAACGAAAAGTATTTGGACCTATAGTCCATACACCTAAAGATGTAAAGCCAGTTGGATATAAATGGGTTTTTGTACGGAAAAGAAATGAAAAGGGTGAAATTACAAGGTATAAAGCACGCCTTGTAGCCCAAGGCTTTACACAAAGACCTGGCATAGATTTTGAAGAAACATATTCACCAGTAGTGGATGCAACTACTTTTCGTTATTTAATTAGCCTAGCAGCAAATGAAAGGCTTGATTTGCATCTAATGGATGTTGTGACTGCCTATTTATATGGTTCACTTGATAGTGATATCTATATGAAAGTTCCTGAAGGACTCAAGATGCCTGAAGCATTTAATTCAAATTCACGAGAACAATACTCGATCAAATTAAATAAGTCCCTGTATGGCTTGAAACAATCAGGGCGCATGTGGTATAATTGCCTTAAAGAATATTTGTTGAAAGAAGGGTATAAAAATGACCCGATATGCCCATGCAGTTTTATAAAAAGATCGAGAAATGAATTTGCTATAATTGTTGTTTATGTTGATGATATCAACATTATTGGAACTCCTGAAGAGATTACAAAAGCCATTCATTGTTTGAAGAAAGAATTTGAAATGAAAGATTTAGGTAGGACAAAATTTTGTCTTGGATTACAAATTGAGTACCTGAAGGACGGGATCTTTGTACATCAAGAAACTTATACAAAGAAGGTCTTGAAACGATTTTATATGGATAAGTCACATCCATTCTGTACTCCAATGGTTGTAAGATCTTTGATAAAAGAAAAAGATCCATTCCAACCCCAAGTAATTAACAAAAAAGGTGTAGAACAATTACTTGGTCCAGAAGTGCCATATCTTAATGCTATTGGGGCACTAATGTATCTTGCTAATCACACAAGACCTGATATAACATTTGCTGTTAATTTATTAGCAAGATATAGTTCTGCACCAACACAAAGGCATTGGAATGGTGTAAAGCGTATTTTTCGTTACCTCAGAGGTACTATGGATATGGGGTTATATTATTCAAATGTATCTAAACATGAACTGATTGGTTATTCAGATGCTGGATTTATGTCTGATCCACATGATGGAAAATCACAAACAGGTTATGTATTTACATGTGGAGGTACAGCAATTTCATGGCGATCTATGAAACAAACTATATCAGCCACTTCATCTAATAATGCAGAAATCTTAGCAATGCATGAAACAAGTCGAGAATGTGTGTGGTTGAGGTCAGTAATTCATCATATACGAACTACTTGTCATTTATCTTCTGGTAAAATGGTTCCAACAGTTCTATATGAGGATAATACTGCATGTATTGCCCAACTTAAAGAAGGATACATCAAGGGCGATAGAACGAAGCATATTTCACCAAAATTTTTCTTTACTCGTGATCTTCAACAGAATGGTGAAATAGATATCCAGCAAATCAGTTCAAGAGAAAATTTGGCAGATTTATTTACCAAGTCACTTCCAGAAGCAATCTTTGAGAAGCTTGTCTATGGTATTGGTCTTCGAAGACTTAAAGATCTCAACTGATGTTATCAGAGGGAGTAATACTGATGTTGTCAACAGGGGGAGTTGATACACGTTGTACTCTTTTTCCCTTATCTAGGTTTTGTCCCACTGGGTTTTTCCTAGAAAGGTTTTTAATGAGGCAGCACTGGATAGTGTATCAATGAGTGATGTACTCTTTTCTTTGGCTAGGTTTTTATCCCACTGGGTTTTTCCTAGTTAAAGTTTTTAATGAGGCACATTCATAAATGGACATCCAAGGGGGAGTGTTATGAATATACTGATTATGTGGATGTCCATTGACTCCCGGTCTCCAAATATTACAAGATGACATGGGACCCACGCATAGTACCATGCATAGTAGTTTACTATTTGGTGGGACCCACACACAAAATAATACAACTCACGGGAATGCATTCCCGTGAGTGTACAGTGAGTAATTAGGGGAATATTACATCAAATGACCCAAAGTGGAAATTACACTAAAGGCCCATTTTCCTTCTATAAATAGAGGCCTTCTGTAAACATTCAAATGACACTGAAATGAGAACTTCTCTCTACTCTCTCTCTCTCTAAAATCTCTTGTTCTTGTATTTACTTTTCATCAGTTTTATATTATCAAGATCTTTTTTGCTTCCCTTTTGGAAAGTTGTTCGAGAGATTTTGAAATCTTTGGAAAGGGATTAAAGAAAGATTATTAAGTAGGCCCAGTATATAGCAACTTGTTTTCCTCGTGATTTTGAACCTCACAATGATTCTCTTTTATTCGGCATGATTTTTTTTTTTTTTCTTGTTGACCATTATTATTAATCTGTGGGAGCTCCTACCATATTTAGAACTAGGTAGTGAATAGTGAATGGTGACTCCATTTTTCTGTGAAATTATTGTATTTTATGCGTTACTCACTCCCTATAGTCTTAATCATTTAAACTTTTAACCAATAAATTTCATGAAATATATAATTTCTTTCCTAAAATATAAGGATCAATATTTAAATAGTTAAAAAGTAATTTTTCTTTTGTTTCAATTGGCCATATTTAAATTTCTAAAGCATTTAAAGTTAAAAATGAGCCTTTATTGTGGGTAGAATTAAGGATGGAAATATGTCAAGTCCTTGTTAGGAACCTATGCCTAACATATGTTAAGTCTGGCCTAGCCTATTTAATAAAAATGTCAGACTTATGCCTATTGTTTAACTTATTTAGGTAAACAAGTTAAACATGTTTTTATAGGGATTAGCCTACAATCCTATAGGCTGAACTTTTTTATTATCTTATTTAATTTCACATCTCATCATTTACCCACAAACTTAGTCGTTACATTTAACTCTATTTTCTTTAATCTCTCAAGATTGTAATGTTAGCTCACTCCCTTTCTCTTAATTTGGGTTGTCGATGAAACATAATAATTGCTATAATGTAGTTCAACGATACCCCAATGAAATATTATAATCTCACTAGAAGAGGTTTGTCTTATTGTCTAAGGAAATGTAAAAAGGTAAAATCCATTTTTATATGCCAACTATTTGATTTACTTGGTTAATTTTAAAAAATATATATTTTTAAATTGATTTTTCTTATTTTTACTTGTTTAGACAATTATTGTTGTTCTTTTTACTAAACTCTTGTATTACTGGTGTAAATAAACCCTAAACTTTTAAGAAATAATGTAGGTTTTTAAATAAGTTTAAAAGGTGGTAAATGAGCTAGGAGATATAGCTAACCTTTAAGTTTCTTTAAATATTTACATTTTAAGTAGACTTTTAAAAAAAAATTTACACCTTGACAAGACTTTTGAAGGCTTAGACATAAGCCTAAAATAATTATATATACAGGCTTAGGCCCAAACTTTATATTTTTATTGCAAGCCTAGGTCTATATGGCTAAAATATAGCTCGGTATAGTTTATTTCCACTCATAGGTTGAATTGAAAATATGAAAACAAGTTTGACATATAAATTAGTTAATTGTCTAATTAACGTATGTGAATTATGTAGTAATAAAATTTTAATAACATGACTTAAAGTAATTTTATTTTATAATAGAAATGAAGTAATTAATCGTGAAGTAATCGGTATTTTCGTATTTAAATTTAGACATTACTTTTTTCTACCTAAATTTAGCCTTTAATTGAATAAGTGTTTAGTTCTGGTTTTAAGGTTATTTATTTATTTTTTTCAATAATTGAGTATTATTATTTAATTTAATCTTTCCCGGATTATCTCGGACGGTGTTGGCTAAATAATCAATTATGCAGTGTAAGGAATAACAAGAGGGCTTGTGGTTTCTTATGACGTTGGGCTTGTCTCAACTTGCCGCCGAAGTTGGGTTATGCTTCAACTAGCCAGTGCGTAGTTTGGGCATGGGTCTGGCCCAGAATGGTCAGTATATAATTTATTTATCTTTGAATATAATTTTATAAATATTTTGGCTAAATTATATGGTTAATCGTTTATATTTGCATCAATTTTCATTTTAGCTACTTAAGTTGACAAAGTACATTTTTATTCTTTCAATATTAATACCCTTAGTTTCATCAAACAAAAAATGTTAATTCATTAAATTTAAGTGATGATTGTGTAATTAAATATTGACACATCATACTTACAATTTTATATTCTTAAATACAATTTTTTTATTTTTTCAATCGTGTAAATTAAAAAATAAGAAATTTTAAATGAAAACGACACTATCTTTGCATATAATTTGTTAGCATTTGATTGTATATTTATCACTTAAATTTGATGATTCGACATTTTTCCTTTTGATGAAATTAACTATATCAGCTTGAAGGAATAAAAATGCATTTTATAAACTTAGGATACTAAAATAAAATTTGAAGAAAACATAAAGAACTAAAATATTTTGTAATTTCACAAAAAATATAATTATAATTAATATATATTTCAATATATTATTTAAATATTCTTCATTTCAATTAATTTTTATTCTTCTTAATTTATTCTAATTAATCACAAGGATTGTGTTTTCCTCACACTATGCTATGAAGGAAGTATTAACATCAGACTCAGAGATGCATATTTGAAGAGCGCTAGATAGATATGTGTTTTGTACGAAAAAATAATAAACTTATAATCAAATGATCATATTTTTATTTCATTTAGAATATTCACGAGTAATATAGTTTTAGGTGTTAAATAAGAAGAAAATTAAATGCTTAAACATGGAACTAATAATTTACTGAAAGCAATCCAGTTCATGGAATCCGGATGCTTTAATACGTATTCTTGTAGATATTGAAGTAAAAGAATAGTATTTTTTTTAGGTGGAGACACGTATTATTCTTTTATCATGTCCAATAGAAGAGGCAAATGCAAAAAGTTTTTGGGCTCGCCACTATAACTGAAAATCACTACCCTGTGTCTAGCTTTCAACATAGAGAGAGCATGTTGGAGGGTGTAATATATTTTGATTATGTATTTCCCTCAACTTATCATCCAATATAATATAATAATGCTTTATATGGGGGGAAAACAAAGCTATTGATATATGGAATTTGACAAAATATTTTAATATTAGACGTAAATTATTTCAATATCAATTTTTTACCAAAAAAAAAATATATATATATATATACTATAAGTCGGTATAATTGTTACAGTTTGATCCAATTCCAATTTTGGTCTCGTTAGTTTTAAATGTAATTTTTAATCCTATAATTTCATAAGGATTTAATCAGAGTTAATATTGTCAAGTAGCGCGTTAAAGGCCCCTTTATATTTTTGCATATTTTGGTGGTGCGTGGTTATACGTCTTTGTCCCATGCATGACAAATCAAGCATCCCTTTGGTGGGTCCCAAACTACTCAGATATTAATAGACTGTAGTGGGATTCTATATACAAATTATTGAGCAAAGATTATATTCCGAAATTGGTGAGCCAAGAATGTGACATCAACAAATCATACGTAAGAACGAAGAATATCGATTTGTAAAAATATCAACTAAACCCTTATCCATCTCATGCATTAAAACGGGTTCGGTAAGATCCAAGACCTGACTTCAGGCTATATATACACATGCACAACATATATGTCTCTCACGTACAAAGCTAAGAAGCCAAAAGAGAGAGAAAAAAAAAAAAAACAAGAAAATTCAGAAATCAAAATTAGATATAGATAAAATGTCAAGACCAGACATTGTTAGTGATGAATCCGTTATGGTTGTAGTTGACAGAGGAGACACTAACAATGATGGATATCTGAGCAGTGAAGAGCTCAGGAATGTATCTAATCTACTTGGTTCAGATGCTTACGTCAGATCCCTGCAAATCGCCAAGATCAAAGAAGCAGCCCCTGCGAATACGACAAACTTGTTCCCACCAAGATCAAGGCTTCCACAAGCTGTAAAAAGTCGATAATATGTGATCTCTGATCTGATAATTATGCCCCTTCTACAGCTGAGGGCAAATAGAAATAATAAATCGTGTGTGTGTGTGACCCCACAAGCACACACACGCCTTTTCTACAAGTACTGATATCATTACCCTTATCCTTTATGTCTTTAACACTTCTCTGTGGTTTCATGTGTGAACAGCCACTGTGTATTCTTGAAGATAATATCACAGTTGTGGCTAAGTCACCTGAGACTAGCTAGCTAGCTTAGGTATATGTCGTAATAACAAGACTATCTTGTTATGTAATAAGGGGGGAAAATCTGTATGGTTATTATGATTATGTGATATGTTTCCTTTCTTTAACATCTTCCCGAGTGTGTTCGTTTTTTTTTTCCTGTCCCTTGGTTATTATTGACTTTCTCTATAGTTTGCTGTTGTTATTTCAAACTACATCTTATATCAAGGACTAGAGGCAGTAGTGAATATGTTTTCTTTGTGTGTAGTTGTATGTAAAGAAAAATTCATAATTTTCCTGTGCAATGATGATATCACCTATTTTCTTAAAACACATTTCAGAAGAAGAACTGGTCTGTAGCTTGTGTGCTTAACTTATTGTATTTGGATGGAGAGAAAATTAGGGAAAACTCCAAAATATAATAATTTTTTTCCCCATTTTTATAAGTTATCTTTCCTAGTTTTCCATCCTCCTATTTTTCCATCACTTTTCTCTCCATCCAATTATAGACGTAGTGTGAAATTCAGCATTTTGATACAAAAATTTTATTGATTTGGTCAAGGGTACAAAAATATTTTTGATTTGGTCAAGAGTAATACTTCTCAAGAGTCAAAAACTTGTATTCTTCTTCTTATAGTGTAAGGTGTAATACCCTAAAAATCCTATTTAGCATAACCACTACATTTTGATAGGAGATACCTATTTTAAATAGGTGAATATGAGGTCTCGGATTTTAGTATTTGTCTTTATTTGTATTCCTAGGCAATTTTCCCTAGAATTAGAAAACCTAAAAACGAAATTTTCTGAAATTATATTGATCATAAAATATCCCAAGATTATCATAATTTAATATAATCGTAATTATACCATTTTAACAATTGAAAATCATCAGAGGATGATAAAATCAATTAGAGGGAATTAGTAACAATTATTGAGCAATTGGAATTGTAATAATTGAGATGCTTTAATAATTTTTGAAATTAGTCAATAATTAAATTATAAAGGTTATAATTAAGGAAATATCAATTAAATGAAAGACCAAATGAGATTTGGAAGCTAAAATTAGCATACAAGGAGTTTTTAATCATCAAAATTAAATTAGAAATTTGTCAAATTTTGGTAATTAAGTCTGGTAAACCTTAAAACACTATATTAACCAAGGATAAATTAATTTTCCCTTTTACTAATAAAAGTGGAGAAAATTACTAATTAAAGAGAGAAGAAATTATATATAAACTCTTAATCTTGAATCTTTGTGAAATTAATTGGACCAATAAGAGAATTTCTTCTTGAGTTTGTGGGACTAACTTAAGACATAAAATTAATAATTAAAATAGGGGGAGGGGACGGTTTCACAAGAAGAGGAAAGAAACAAACCTGTATATTATCCTGAGCCGGTATACCCTGAATCGTTATCTAGTATACCTATGGAACCAGATAGACCTATAGGGTCGGACCATTCGTCCATTGATGATAACCGTGAGTATATCCAGTTAGGGAGTTACCTAGATAACTCTGAAGGGGAAATGTTTTATGAGCCTGTCTCCCTACGACATATTCTAAATATAAACCAGTTATTGGTAGATACCCTACGGGCAGAATACCTAGAAGCTGAACAATACACAGTGACTACAAAAACAAGATATTTCCAATATCTAGTACGGGTCATTATGACTTATGAACAAAAGGAACTCTATGATCTTCCCTACCCCTTACTTGGTGTGGTCCACACTATACCACTTTCCCCGAGACCCCTTCTGGGTCAATAAGATGAACGAATTTCTAGAACGAGAACGTATAATCGATTTCCACTCTATTCTGTATCATCTCCAATGGCTAGTTCTCAACAATATGTAAACCGCTAGTTGAAAGATAGTTGGAATGCATATAGTAAGTATGCCGGTCATAGATCAATAAATGTGTAATATGAATATTGGAATAGTATGATTATGTCTTCAATGACTAATCTCCTTAAGTACCTATAATTGATGTTTTAATGAATTCTAGAAAGAATAAGAATGGCCAACCTACAAAGGACTAGATTTCCCAAGAATAGAGGTAGAGGTAAACAACCACGAATGATAGTAGCCCAAAATCATGAACACCAAAGAGAGTTGCAGGATTTGAGGAGAATGCTGAAAGAGCAGAAAACTCTTATTGATATCCTTCTTGCGGAAGAATGAGAAAGACAGATTGAGAGACAATTAGAATCTTGCCGTTTGCTTGAGTGTAACTTAGAAGAGTTACTCAGACCCAGAGATTTCAACAATAACACCGTGGGTCATGATGGATTCAGCCACAGGAGCTACACACAAAAGAGGAAGAATAGAAAACGAATTTGCTATAATTGTCGGAAACCAAGGCACATGATCAGGGACTGTCCCCAAAAGGCCAAAGAGATCAGGTCATCAAGCCCAGATCAGGTTAGCGCAAAGACCGATGAAGAAGCCGAGAAATCTTCAGAAATGGTCCAAGGAGCTATCACTGTAACATCCCAATTTTCAAAAGCGAAATAATTTATTTTTCATTTAAAATCATTAGAGTAGTGCATTTGAGCGGAAGAGTAACTGATACTTATATTTCAAAATGCCGTAAGTTTGGCTGAATACAATAGCGGTGTAGTAACCGCGTGGTTTAAAAGGGATGTACAACAACAAAAGGAAGGCTTCCGTCAGAATGTTAAAGGAAATCATCAGCCGGGTTTACTATGTGTCTTGCTTGCGCTTCCCTTTGTCTTCCGTCCTTGGTTCTCCTGACCCTGACGCTATGTTAAGAGCTAAGGTCCCATGCATACGGACCCCAGGTAACGGTTAACCTCATATTTACATATACAGTATATAAACACAACAAATGAATCACTCCCAACATGTCACCAACTATGTCACTCCCAGTGAATGCAAATGTACCGCTCCTAGCGAAATATACCACTCCCAGTGAAAACAGATATATCACTCTCAGTGCATGCAGATGTACAGTTATCCTTTAACAACAACAAGTATTCAAACAACACACCACAACCAGCATACAACACACATACCACATATACACATACTGTAAATATCAGAGTTAGTGTTACAGTACGCGAACGTACCTTCGTTTGACGCTATACGGTATTTCTGGCGGAATACGGTGCGACAGTTGGTCAGAACGTATTCAGGGATATCCTATAAGGATAATATTGTTTCTATTAATTCATAAACATAATTCCAAGAGATATCTTGGCTATATAAGACCATTTACCCTTGGTGGATTTATTATTTACAATTCTTCCCTTACATTTATTCAAAAACGCATGGCAGTATTTTCTGGGCAGATTTTCGCCTAACTTCGAAAAATCATAACTAATTCTAGAAAAATCAAAACGAGGATCCGTTAAATTTCTCAGAATCCTTGAGATGTCTACTTTTGAGGAAAAATACTGGAACTTACCCAGAACTCCTAGATAATTCCCAGATTTATCGTTTCAAATCGCTGCCCAGCTTTTCGCCCAGAAAATATAGCTTAACTTCTGGAATTTATATTTTTTTGCACAGAGCTTCAAATCACACACTCTTTATAGATTTAGAAAGCCCTAGATGTCTAATTTAACCATGAATTTTCTCAGAATTTGCAAACATCATCTTCTTCATAAAATACTGGCGTTTTTACATCTGACTCTAGGAATCGCTAATCGATAAGATTTCGCCAGAGCTTTGCTATTTTGATCATAATCTTCCAAAAATTTTGCTATAACTTCTTCTTCATCAAATTTTCGAAATAAAGACAGTGGAACCCATAAAAACATGAAAATAAAACTATATTTGGAAGATTGAAGATCAAAACAACATTTCTAGCATTTCTATTTCATAACTAAGAACTTGAACTTATGAACTAAAAACTCTCTTACCTCTTGAAGAACCTTGCTTCCTACTTCTTGAAGTTCTTTCACTCTCTCCCACACACTCTAAGATTTCGGTTGTAGCTTGAGAAATTGGTGAGAAATTTGTGAAGAGGAGGCCTCTATTTATAGTGAAATGTGATGGCATTTTGGTAGTTTATCCACCTTGCATTTTAACCATTGGATTTTCCTTAGAAAAGAAGCTTCAATCCCTCCCCTACACCTCAAAAAAACGTCACCCTCCCCCCTTCTTCACCAAGTAATCTTGCTTTGTCCCCAAGTCATTCTACTTCTTTATTAAGTTTCACTTTATCCCCTAATTACTTCCAAATGCTAATTTAGTTAGGTGTAAGTTGGTGTTTTAATTCAAAATCCAATTTCACTTTTGTAATCCTAATTTTATGACTAGATTTATGGTGATTTTTAATTTCCCAAACACTTAGGTATGAATCCTAAAAGTAACCGAAAATAACTTTGGGAATAGCCAAGTTGAAGCTCTTAATTCACTGATTCCAAATATGTATTTATCTTAAATACTTAGTTTCAATATTTCAAGATATGATTTATTTTCTATAGATTCTCATCTAATCTTGCTAATTAAATAATAGCTTGTTCTCTAAGTTTGACTACTTGCTCCCTAAGTTTGTCCCAATCTTTTTCCACACACTACTTAATTGCCTTATGTTATTATTATTTTTCCCCCTTGTCCCACAACACACGCACACTACATACACACACACACCACCTTCCTCTTCCTTTTCCATTGCATTAAGCCTCAAAAGTCTTCTCTTCTAGAACTTTAATTTAATTATAGGTTTATTTCAAGCAATTCCCTTTCTTGTTGCCCAAGTGATAAAACCGCCCCCCCTTAATCTTTTAATTACAATTTTATGTTTTAATTATCCTCACAAACTCTTAGAAAGTGCTTTAATTTGACGAAAGTGCCAGAAACCGTCAACGGAGGTACGGACGCGTATTGTAACCTTAACACTTATACTGCTCATATACATATATGTGATAGACATGTTTATATACCGAGGCTCTGTCTAGGGTTGTAAGTTATTTATACAGCTTTATACGGGTTATAGTCTTGATAACGCCGTTGGGTTTTCCTAGCGCTAAGGACACGATGGGCCGTCGTGGCACTGGTTATGTGCAGACATGTTGTGGGACTTTACATACTGCTTTGTGCTTATGTTTTGTCAATGTTGTGATCATGCATCTGCTGTGTGCTTATGTAGTGATTTACTGCTGTTATGAGTTGTGAATAACTGTTATTCATATACTGTTTATTTGAGCATAAGGTTAACCGTTACCTGAGATCCAAATGGTAATTGGATCTCAGCTGTAGCTTCAGGTTCGGGCGAACCAAGGGGTTGAAGATAGGGGCGAGCGACTGGCGTAGGACGGCAGAAGGAATTTTATGGTTTTAGTTTTATATGCCTAGTTAGGTGCTGCTTCCTTTTGATAATAGATGACTGTAGAAGTACACTTACACTGCGGTTATGTAATGTTAAGGTTCAGTTACTCATGTTGCGAAATTACTCTACTCTGATCAACGTTTAAAAAAAAAATTTCCGCTGTTTTTAAGGTGGAATGTTACACATCACATGCTCTCCTGACTCCAGCATCACCACCGCCAACTCAACAAATTCGATCCCACTGTTGCTCTTCTCCATCTCCAACAAATTTATTAATCACATACAAGAAATATTTACATATTCTAGTAGTATCATGTCATATAAATTTTGTCCAACGAAAAACATAACAACTCAAATCATTTTAACCTTAGTTAGTAGATGCCTCATATGAAAAAAAATTCAAATTTTATCTTGTTTTTAAGAAAAAAAAAATTTATTTAAAAAAACTAAAACAAAATGATCAACCGATATTTTTTTAAAAACCAAAGTTAAGTTTGTATTTTTTTCGTATGATTCATCAGTCAACTAGGATTAAAATGATATGAATTATTATGTTTTCATTGACTGATATAGGTCAAAAGACGTGGTACTTTTGATTATGTGATTATTTTTCCTCAAATACTACTTTATAACATGAAACAAAACAATTTATTTATTTTCTTGTATTCGTAAATTTATTAAAAAGATAGTTACGCAACTTATTAAAGAAGTAAATTAATTAAAACTTATATTATTAAATAATGAAAGAGTATGATTCTATGGTCCTAATAGTTAATACTTATTGTATTGGTCTCCCCCCCCCCCCCCCCCCCTTCCTCTCGTATAAACTTATTGTATTGCTATAAATGCTGTTTATATTAATATAATTTTACTTTTAATGTTATTATTTTTTATGCATACTTTTATGTTATTTTAATTGTATATTTATTGTATGATTTATTCAGTATTTATATTTAATGAATCATATTGAAACAAAAAGATTAATGAGTAATATGTTCATATAATTTGATAAATATTTAAAATTAATATTTATATTGGACACAAATTTATTTAACCTCCTCCAGCTTCAAATGAAATTTACCTTACTTAACATTGCCTGCTTGAAACTAATGGAGTATGGCTCTAGTGGAAGGGCCTTCTAGCAAACTAAAGTTTGAATTATTATGGGGAGAAAAACCCTCATTTTGTACCAAACAAAAACGAGATATATTTTTATTAATGTTACCCAATTTGCGATACACTCACGCCAATAATATATATATATATATATATATATATATATATATATATATATATATATATATATGTTCCGCTTTGATTATGAAATATATATTCGCCCAGATTCTTAATGTCCTTTCCTTTTTCTTAAATCTACTATTCGTTTATCACACGCCCACCAATTTTCCATCTGCAAGATAAAGACGAATATACAGAGCATATGAATTTATGTTTTAATTGACAGTTACTTTTCTCGTTTTGTTCCCCTCCTGTGATCCTCTTTGCAAATCCTCCTTGTCTTTAATTAGTACTGGTTTCATTAAGTTAGTTAGAACTAAGAATAAAATATTTTATCTTATCCCATCAATTGTGAATTGTGTTATATTTTTATTACAAAAATATTCAGTGCATAAGTATCCCTGTCGAATTTTATTTTATTAGTTAATAATTATGATACGACTCATATTCCATAAGGACATAAAGATTAGAATCATGCCAATGTATAACAACCTAATTGAAGAGTAATTTATAAGCAACTCTCTAAGCATTCTTTCACTAGTCATGTTTCTTGATCCTTTTGACACCTGAAACACAAACTAATTGATCTTTTAGTGTCATTATTACACACCTTTTAAATTTCTTTTTCCACAACCTATCTACGTGATTGTGAATATTAATGGATTTTCCACCAATGAGGGTAATGATTAAATAGGGTAGTTTAGGAAAACCAACATAATTTTTTTTTTATAAATAACTAACTTAATTAGTTTTCTTAATTTTTATAAAATTTTTTATTTTATTCTTTCATTTAGAACCAAAGGGAGTGTGTTGTAAAGACTACTAAGCAGATTTGAAGCATGATTTTATGTTTTAAAGAGCAACCTCTTTTGAACAATAACATTGATTACGCACCACAAATGTCCCCTCACGTCCTAATTGTCGATTCTGATTTCATACTCCCTCTTGTTCTCAATTTAATGAATAGATAACTAATTTACCAAAATTAGGGATTTTTTTTTTAATTTTTTTATAATGATGTGTAGGTTTTCATAAATATGCACTTTTTAATCTTGTGCGTCATAACTATCTCTTGATACAAATCCCCATTACTATGTGAGATCAATAACAATATTTTAGGAGACAAAATTAAGAATTTGGAAGACAAATTAGATTGAGATATTATATTCAGAACTAAAATAAACTCTTTTCTAAATTCTACATATTTGCGACCAGATATAGTAAAAGACAACACACACAATTGTATGGGAATTGTAATAGCTTAATAAGGAATCTTTAAAACTCAACATATTAGCTGAGGGATGTGGCATTAATGATTTTGTTACACCGAAAGCTAATCGATCGATCACAATTATTTAATTAAATAATGATTCATTCTCTGGCTAATCCACGAAAAAGAAATATTCCACGAAGCATGGAAATCATCAATTTGATGAATATAAATTTAGTGATAGATTACATGCCACATAAGTTGGGTGAGAATGAAACTTCTCCAAAAGCGTGGAAAAGAATAAAGCCTACTTTGAATTTTATTCGAACAAAAAAATAAAATAAAATAAAATAGAGGTGAAGCTTACTTTAAATAAAAAACATATATACAAGCAAACCAAGAAAGGTTTCGAATCCAATGGACAGAACTCCTTGCACATCCAACATGAATACCTGTCTACGTAGAATCGATTCATAATCAAAGTTGAATATTTGTTTTAATAATTTATTTTAGAAATAATTTATGTTTAAGTTAAATCACAAATGATAAATACTCGTTTCACCAGGAAATTTGTGCTGTTTGAGTGGTATATCCTGATAGATATTTTATAGTTATAAAATTGTGCTAGTGAATGCTAAATACTTGGTTCAAAAAAAAAAATGCTAAATACTCAAAGTTCGATTGATTAAAAAAAATAAAAAAGGGAAAATCACAACCAGGTTCCAAGAAACAGAAGTAATCACGACTAGGTCCCTTGAAATAATCAAATTGGAAGTTCCTTAGGACTTGGGTGATATTAATTTGAAATGTGAAAATAGCTGCTCATGAACTTACTAATGGTTGCTCACTCGTTATTGGACGCTCACGTACTTTTCAACAGCTGCTAATTAAATAGACTTAAATATTGTTACCATGATTTAAATATTGTTATTCTTATCCTTATTGGGTTGCACCGGTTCGCGGATGGGAGGAAGAGGACAATTCATAACAAGGAGTCTTTATTTCTTGATAAAAATAACCATATTTTAATAATGATAACGATATTTAATCACCAAGAAAAAAATAGAGCTTACAACCACCAAGGAACTCTACTCAAACAAAGCCAAACCATCATAAACAAGATTGACAACACTTAAAAGGGGGGAAAAACACACGCACACACCTTGCAATTAACAAAGTATAAGAAAAAATTGTAAGTTTTGTCATGACGCTCAAATAGAGAGCTGCAACTTTTTAAGATTTGTTAAGTACTTTGAAAAGAAGAATAAGATTTTGTCCTGGTCATACTAGACTGTAGTGGGATTCCATAAATAATTGAGCTGATAAGATTCTCAAATTTGTTAGGCAAGAATGCGAAATCTTACAATTTATGTAATTTAAGAGTTATTTTGGGTTTAGATTTAGTCCTTAATATAAATCTCAACCCATTTTTTCTAACAAGTTGTTAATTTTCCGTCATGTTACCCATATTAATTACAAACATTAAGGTGTAATTCTCATTCAAACGATTAAATAGGATATTTTCTAGAAACCAACACACTTTTATTACAAATAACTAATTAAATTAATTTCCTTAAACTCTACAAATTAATTATCTAACTCATATATATTTAAAATACTGTGGGAGCAAGACATGTGGATTATATTCCACCCGCTGATCGAAGCTTGCCCAACTTTCAATGGGTTCGGGTAAGATCCGCGATCTGATTTCAAATCATAGGGTCATAGGGCTATATTATATGTATATATACACATCTTCGCCGTACTAGCCAGGCAAAGAGGAAGACAGACAAAATCAACAAAAATTGAGAGAAAGCAAACCATTACAAAATGACATTTCTGGGAATCATCAGAGTGGACAAGCCAAGTGTAACATCCTAGTTTTTCAGACAGCGGGAATATATTTATATATTTTTAAACAAACACGGTAATCAGAGTTTGAGCATTTTCATAAACTGAGTATCTGAATTCAAAAATGCATAACCATAGTGTAATTTTTTTTCTTATACAGTTATCCCAAAAGAAGATAGTGTTTAACAGAATATACAAAGATAAACTGATAAATAAACTTCTTCCGCCCTCCTACATCGGCCACCTGCCTCTATCGTCATCCCCTTTGTACTCCTGACCCTGAAGCTACAGCTGAGATCCAATTTCCAATTGGATCTCAGGTAACGGTTAACCTTATGCTCAAATATAACAGTATATTGATAACAGCATGAACATAATCACATAACAGCAGTATATCACTATATAAGCACAAAGCAGATGCGTAATCACATATTAGCAGAACATAAGCACAAAGCAGTATGTAAAGCCCCACATAATGGTTGCACATATCCAGTGCCACGACAACCCATTGTGTCCTCAGCGCTAGGCAAACCCAACGGCATTATCAAAACTATAATCCGTATCAAGCTGTAAGTATAATTGACAACCCTAAGCAGAGTTTCAGTATCTAAGCATGTCTATCACATATATGTATATAAGTAGCATAAGTGTTAAGGTTACAATACACGTCCGTACCTCCGTTGACGATTTTTGACACTTCCGTCAAATTATGGCACGTTTGACAGTAGCTCAACGATGGTGACAGCGGAAACAGTGGAAACAACGGTTCGGTGTTTCGAGTATCCTATAAGGTTAATATCACTAATATGAGTATTTAGAACCAAAACGGGCATTTTAGGTACAAATTACCATTTTGCCCCTGGTTTAACCGTTCGGCGAAATTTCGTCAGAGCTTCGCTGTTTTGACTTTAATTTCTCAAAATTTTTGCTATAGCCTTTCCTCTATCATATTTCTAAAATAAATATCATATTTATTCTTAAAATATAAAGATTAAAGACTATTATAGCATTCCTATTATAACTACCGAAAGAATTACCGAACTAAAGACTAGGGACCGAGAAACTTACTCAAAGCTTCGCTAGGGCTTTCTCCGGACTCCTCCTTCTTCCTTCTCCTCTAGATTTTCGAAAATCACAAGAGGGAATGGTGTGGAGAGAAATGAGAGCTATTTATAGAAAAAGGGAGTGGCATTTCCGTAATTTCGCTGAACTTTGTCTGGACAGATTCTAACCGCAGGATCGCACTTTTGCTAGGTGGTTTAATCTTGGCCTTCCATGTGTCTTGGCCGAAATTTTTCCCCCAAAAAGACCAAAAAATGACATCATCCTGGCTGCATCATCAAGCCCTGTGTCATCTTGCTCAATCAGATAAAGTTCCTGATTCGGAAAATCTCGTAAAATCTTACAATTCCGGGAACAACTCTCTGAAAGTCTTTTCTTCCTTTTTAAGAATACTGGGTTCTTCTTCCCTTATACTCCCAGTAAGAACATTCCGTTATCTGCCGAAAATCCTCGGTATTCGCGACCGGTTTCAGAAATAACTTCGGTCGGTACCAACTTCTGGATAAAAATCTACTGACCAATAATATGTTCTGGTTTTTCCTAACTCATTCCCAGAATCTCACAACGGAATTATTTTCTATCCGTGGTCATTTATCCTGTTCATTTTTCCTCTGATTATTATATTATTATCTAATTAACACATGTTTTAATTATATTATTATTTTATTTTAAGATCTCCTTTCATATTTATCCTTCCATTTTCTTTTTTTCTTTTTCTTTTTGGGCCTAATTTTCAGCCATACATATATATATTTATATTTTTTTTTTCCATTAATCTTAATATCTCATTTATCTTATATTTATTTTTCCCAAAATTTCCTATTGGTTCCTAATCAATCATATGGATTTAGACCTTGTAAAATTTCCAAAAATTACTTAATTACTCCTTTAATAATTCCTAATAATTTTCTTAATTAAAATTAATTATTTCCTCACAACAATTTTGTTAACATTGTTAATTCATCCTTTAAGTAAAATATTAAAAATTATGGGATCAATTTCCATTCTAGAATACTTTTTAATTTTCCCTCTTTTTATTTTCATAGGAAATAATTTATTAAATTGTCTAAATTATGGCTAATATGTTTTCTAAATTTTTAATAATTATTCCATGTCTCTTTGAATTTTTCATAATTCCCTCATAATGTTTTATGGCTTTAAATGATATTTTCCACATTTCTGACAATAAATTTCCTTTGATTTTTCTTAATTTATTCCTTTGAATAAAACTATCCCTATAATATGTTGAGACAAAAAAAAAATCTTCATTAATGAACATTTTATTACTATAATATAATTTTCCAGATAATGGCTATCCGGGTATTACACCAAGGCCTGCCTTTACTGCAGAAAATGTGAGGGCGATATTGGAGAAAGCAGACTTTAACAGGGACGGAAGTCTGAGCATGGAGGAGCTGAAGAAAGTATTCGAGGAAATGGGTTCAAAATGGCCAGGAGGCAGAACCTGGCATTGTATGTGGAACTCTGACGGTGACGGCGACGGAAAGATCAGCGCCTCCGAAAAGGATAAGCTTGTTGCTTATATCATGGAATGTTACGATGCCTAATTAAATCCTAATATGCCTCTGATATGGCAACATTGCAAGTAGAGGTGAAGAGTGAAGACCATATAGGGAATATGTGTGTGTGTGTGTCATATATCTACATAGCTGAAGACCTTGCCTTTGTGATGAGGTAGCCTTTGTCATAAAGACTTGTATCTGATTAAGTAATGGCAAATCACTTGAGGCTAGCCTAGGGTGATGTAACAAAAATAAATATCATAATATTATGGTTTGGTCATAAGTTTCCTTTCTTTAACATTTCTTTATCAGCAATTTGGAAAAGTTACTATGAGCTAAGAAGGAAAAGTGATGAGCAAAAAGTTATGCAATAAGTTATATATGGCTAATCGCATGAGACTAGCTATAGAAGTCCAAGATTATTCAAATCTTGTTATGTAATAAGGGGGCAAAATCTGTAATTGGTTGTTATGATTATGTGATATGTTTCCTTTCTTTAAAATCTCATCGTTCAGTGTTCATCTTTTTTATGTCTTCTGGTTATCATTGACTTTCTCTATAATTTGCTTTATTGTTTCAAATAGTAAATATGCTTTCTCGTGTGTTATACAAGACAACACGTTCAGAATTTTCCTTCGCAAAGATATCACCTTTTTTTCCTTAAAACACATTTAAGTGTTTTCTTACCTTCATGCGTGAACTGGTGTGTAGTTTGTGGATTCTTATGTATGTTATTGTGAAATCCAGTATTTGGATTCAATTTTTTATTTTATTTTTTTTATAGATCTGGAAGATTTTTTTTTTTAAATTACTATTCGTTAAATGTCTTGTATATCCTAGTTATTTCATGTTTCAATATTACCCAAACATGTGGACGATAGTTACATAAAAAGAACAACTCACTCTTATTAGTGTGGATTTTCTAATACTACCCAAATAAATAATTTTAAAATACATGGAGTTTTTCTGTCCGAAAAAATACATGGAGTTTTAATTTGAGATTCCAAATCCAAACTCCAACTTAATGTATTGTTGGTGTTTTATGCATTACAATATGGCTGATGATTTGAGGGAAATTTTGACGGTAAGTATATATGTGGTGGGATGCAACCAAAAAAAAAAAAAAAAAGAAAAGAAAAAGAAAGAAAGAAAAAACAAAAATCAAAGTAATGGTCTCGGCATACCTACATTTCCTTTCTTTTAAGACCTATGGTTATTGTTTTAAACACTAATGATCTAATTTGGTACACTGGAATTGATTTTTGATGGAATTTGAATTGGAGACCAATATGAATATGGATATGGAAATAGGGTTTAAAATTACGTTTATTTGGTATGTCATGAAAATGAGACCTAAAATTTTTATGTGAAAAGACTAAAAGGCCCTTCTAATTTTTTTTTTTTTCCCAAAAAAATCTTCCTCCGGCTTCATCCCCTTCCTCCTTAGAAGCTCCTGCATCGGTCAACTTTCTTCAGGCAAGATTTTAGATCTATGAGCACAAAACACCACAGGACACACCTCAGAAGATTTATAAACTTCAATCACGAGGTTAGGCAAAAACCACAACCTTCCTACACATCAGATCTGTAACATCCCAAATTTTTTATTTTGGGAATTAAGGATTAATTATGGAAAATTTAGCCTTATGAAATTTCAAAAAAAAATTAAGAATTTGAAATTAAAGGCATATTTTCCGAAAATTAAGGACAATTAGTTTGTGATTGACTTTTGGCCTACATATTTGAGAGATAGTGTTTTATGACCTATGAAAAATAATTTGGGGAAGGAAAAATCCCTATATTAATTAAGGATTTATTTCCATGATTATTCAATAATTGTAATTAATTTTAATTGCAAATAAAATAATGTTGTAAAATAAAAATAAAAATAAAAATGAATATTTAGAGAACAAAGGGAATAGGTGCATGGGCTTATTAGAGAAACATGTAACCAATTACATTGGAAACCCACTTGGCCCAACACATGCAGCCCAACACGTGAAAGACAAGAGAAACAAAAACAGCAGAATTATATGGGCCACATGATGAGAAACATACAGCCCACATGTGTAATACCAATCCATTATTCATAAAAGCCCAAAACCTATTATCCATTATCCATCAACAGTCAAAACGAAGGAGCTGACCACGCAAGAATGCAGCAGAAGATCATACAGCAGCAAAAACGCCGAAAACAGATCCTGTTGCAGCGAAATATCAGCAAGAAAAATCCTCAGACTCTATTTCTCGAGCCCAGTGTCGTTATTCGCTGGTTCTTTCCCCTCAGACCGGTCCTTTCCTGTATTATACATACATGCTTAGCAGTTCTCTTCATCCTTCATGCTCGCTCTGTATAGGGACCAGAAGAATAGAGTGAAGCCGATAGGAAACTAGCTGAGAGGGTGAGTTGCAGAGAGAGTGGGTGAGGCCGAGAGATTTGTTGAAGGGAGAGTAGGAGTGCAAACCTGAGGCTCATCGTTTTCTCTGTTATTACCGTCAGAAAACAGAGGACCATATCAGCAAGCCACTTCCGTCGATTCAAGCTGGAAAGCTAAGGTAAGTTATGGAACTTATCTTCTTAAAGTTTTCAGCATTCCTGTCGATATTTTGTGGATATTAAACCAGAGGAAAACCATGCTTTTAGACGTGAAACCGAAACCGAAACTAAGCTGGAAACTGAAATGAAAATGAAAGAAAAACAGGGAAGGGAAAACGCTGCTGTTTATGAACTTGCTGTCATCGAGTTTCTTGGATTTTTGTTGTATAAGTGATGAGTGCTTACTGTCTGGAAAGAAGGAAGAAAAACGCTGAGCTTGCTGAAAACTAAGATGGAAAACAGAGATTTAACAACATATAGAAAGAGAAAGAAAGAAAAACGATGGGTGTTGGTTTCTTGTACGTGTGTGTTTAAGAAAATGATATTTTTCTGTTCAAGGGAGTATAAAAGAAAGGAGGAGTTGATGTGTTGTTACTGATATATATACACGCACATGGAAATTTCTAGAGGGAGAAAACTTTGTTGCATTGAACTCACTAACTATCTTAAATATTAAAGAAAACTTTTCATATCCTGTATAGGTTCCAAACCAGTGGCTGTTTACTTATTTTCAGGAAAAAAAAAAAAACTGCACTACTAAAATTTTCAGCTTGTTGTAATGTAGTTGATTAATTTTAATTTTCATATATTTTATTCCATCTTATTCATTTATTTTAGGGATTATTTTAAACTAATTTGGAATTATTAGATAATATTTAGATTGTTATCCTAATTTAGGAAATAATATAAATATGAATTAAGCATAAAATTTTAGACTTAAATTAATATTCTGATTATTATCTTGTAATTTAATAATATTTCTAAATATATGATATCATGATTTTATTTAATTTCTGCCAATAAAAAAAATATATTAAAATATCCTGTAGTGTAGAATTTTTCAAGAAAATTAAAAGGAAATATGACAGTGAAATTTTATTGAGTTCCTTAAAATTAAGTTAGTACCCAACAGGCTTTCTTCTTCTTCTCTTGTAAAATAATGTAGCAGCTGTGTTTGGAGAATCATCACGCCACAATGCTAGCCGCCGCGGAGACACAAAAGACCAAACACGCAAAGATCATCACAACGCGGAGAAAGAGACCAGAGGCTTCATCAATCAATATTGATTAATTCATTTGCTCTCACGCAAGGTGTGGGTCCAAGCCACGTCTATCAATTCCAATTAACTCCATCACCATCCATCATTCTACATGATCACGTCTTGTGTGATGTTTGGGGAAGGAAAAGCTATCATGAAAGCTTAAGTGACAACTTATGAAGAGCATGGAAGAGGCTAAAGCTTAGGGCTTACATATGAAGATCATAAGGGAATATTGTTCTTTTTATCTTTTTAATTTAAATTTGAGATTATTTAGTTTTAAAGGATTTCGAGTTGTATTAATTGAGAGTTTTAGATTGTAAACTTATTTCTTTTAGATTAGAATGATAATTTGAAGTTTTATGCTTATTGCTGGACTCTTGTTTGTAACCTTTGAATTGTCAATTAAATTAATAATTTAGTTTTCGTTATTAATCTAATTGTTAATTTAGTTTATCATCTTAATTATTTAATTGCGTTGATAACTTATCTGGTTGTTCAATTAGATAATTGTAAACAAGATTTTCAAGATTTTTTTGTGCTTGGTTTTTAATGAGTTTAATTAGTCACCGCTTATTTCATTATGAATTTTCTAGTGGAATATGTGTTATTGAGCTAGAGGGTTTCCCATGTTCAATTGAGTAATTAAATTCATTAATCTCCTTTTGGTCTAATTAAGTGATTTAGGCTAAGAAAGTTAACTCTATGCAATTTCTAAGTTGTCTCATTCGTCATCATAACTGAACTAGATCTTTATTATTTTATTTGCTTTTAATCAATCTTTTTATTAGGATTTTAATTATTCTCTTATAAGAAAACCCCCTAAAAATTGCATTCAAATTCATGTAGCTTAGTTTCATTCTCATATAGGTTTTAGAGTTAATTACATTAGTACATTTAGTTAATTAATTGTATATAGATAGTAGTATTTTGCATTCTAATTTAGGTCCATTTACATTCCACTGCATCTTTTATCACTTGAAAATTAGTCCTAACGAAAACCCACAGCTTGTTCATTGAGAGAATGACCTAGGTTGACCCTAAACTGCATAATTAATTATGATATAATTTAATTGATCATTTTAATGGCAAAAGCGGCTCAATCAGTAATGATATGAGATCTTATATTAATATTACTTCCAATTTTATTTTGTAAAACAAATCCCATCTTTCTTTACTAGTTGGGCATCAACTAACACATCTGTTTATCATAGTTTGCTGATGAACATTGCAACATTCAATTTTAAGTCATACCCATGTGGCAGAGGCATGTTGGGAGTATAGTTTTGCACTTATATATATATATATATATATATATATATATATATATATATATATATATATATATATATAACGTGGAACTTATACTGGGAAACCAAAGACATAGATTTATATATATATAGAGTTGCATTTGAAAAATAATGGAAGAATGTTACTGGTTAGAAAACCATGAGAAACATATTTTTCTGGAAACCATGAGAAACATTAAAATATAATGCATTAAGTATATTTTTATATTTTGGTTTCAGTGTTTATAAACTCCTAAATTAAAGTGTGAGAATAGCCTCTAGGAGTTTAAGTTAATTGTATAATAATGATGATAATAATAATAATTATCATTAGAAAAGGGAATATATAAGAATTATTAATTAATAAAAAGTAAAGGAAATATATGAGGATTATTAATTAATAATAAATGAGGAATTATTATGATTAGGATTAATAATAATAATAATAATAATAATAATAATAAATTATTATTTTTAAGGGAATTTTTAGGGATTAATAATTATTATTAATCATTTAAACTAATTCGCATAATTAGTTTTCTTGCGATTCGAGTAAGTGACTAACGGCAGTGATAAACGTTTTTATGCAGATCTTGACACATTTTTCTGATCCCAACAACTCCAGTCAAGAGAAAAGAATCTAAGGTTGAGGTGAGTAACTCTAATCTTGTAAGCATGTGTGTAAGTGTTTATATATTAATTAGCTGATCATGTATTCTGGTTGATTTTCTTGTGATATGTTATTTCTGGCCATGGATTTGAGGCTGCGGTCTTATGGGGCTGCGTGTCCTAGACAAGGGCTGCGGTCATTGGCCGTTAACTGCGGTTACGGTTATTTGTACTTGTAAATGCTTCCATGCTTTAACATATGTTAATATGTCATTTATGCTTTCATACATGTGCATGAGATTAATTGTTACCCCTGGGTCCATTTATTTGGACTTCAGACCACATGAAAGATACAAGTAGTGGTTTGGGATCGAAAGGCAAGAAGTGGCTGTAAGAGTTACAACGGTTGGAACATTTTGAAACTTCCTAGAAAAATAGGAGCAATTAGAGTGTAGTGTAGCGTTTATCATTCGTCTATTTTGGATAACTGTATTAACATCCGACTATGGAATGAATTCGAATCACGAAAAACTTATCCTCATGTTTTCAAACTAAGTTATTTTCAGAATCTTTTATTCCACAATTAAGTTGTCCAAATCTTTTCAATGCCTCTCCGGGTTAACTCTGATAATTAAAGGCCCCACAAGGCGGTTGTCACAAGATCTAACCACCTCCACGGTGTCAACATTGATGACCAGCTAAATTTGAACAAGATCGCACCCTTGTAGGTCGAGGAATACAACAAGAGAAGAGTTAGATTTGATGGAGATTTTACAATCCGGAGGTCGCCGTTGTGGGCACCATGGTTGTCGTGGATGTCATACCCCAAAAATTAAAGCAGTTTGAAATATGAGAAAACTCGCATCTCTTTAACATTGCATATCTATAAAATTCTTCATTTTTATCTATGGCCATATTTTCAATACAAATCATAAAGTGTTATACATTTTACATTAACAAGAGTCACCGGTTGGCTATCAATAGGAATTTGTAGTAGAATGATTATGACCTTTTTGTCTTTAGCCTTGAGGTCCACAATCAAAGATAACCAAGGATTGTGTACAAGCACACTTGGGATTGTTCTCTCTTCTAAAAGAGCCTTTTATTGATTCCTAAGTGATCTAAATGACATTCAAATGCAATAAAAGCAAGGGGAAACTAGGTTTTGGATTTTTGAATTAATAAACTAAAATAATAATGCAATTAAATAAAATCCTAAACTACTATTTTTGGTATTTTCTTTATAAAATGGAATAGAGTATAAAAATGTGAATGATGGATACTTTTGGAAATGAAATAGTTGCTATCATAATTCAATTAGATGTAGGAGTAAATTTTCATTAATTCTTGATGAAAAACTCCAAGCAAACGCTTGAGTCTAGTGTTCTTAATTATTGATTACTCTTACTACCGTAGCTAGCAATTACCTCTTAAGGCACTATTGAAGTACGGTTAGTATGCAATTAGGATTAGACTAATGCAACTTGTTTCCTCTTAAAATGAATCCGATAACACGCCACTCAATTAATCCAATTCAATTATACTATCTAACAATAACACGTAGAAATCAGAATTTCAAGGGAAATACATATATATGACAACAACAAGAACTCTTCCAGAACTTAGAAAATTGGGAAAATTGATTTCAGGGCCCAAGGTAGTAAAATAATTACAAAAAAGGCCCAAGAAACATTCACATGCCAAAAAAGGCCCTAGGGTCTTTTCTCGCATTTTTTCAAAAAGCGTTAACAACTATATCAGTAGTGTTTAACAACTATATCAATCCCCGTTAACAACTAAATCAGTCTAATTAACAACTACATTTTAACAACTATATCTGTAGCAATTAACAACTACATCAGTAGCAATTAGCAACTATATCCGTACATTTTTTTTTTTTGAAAAAATGCCAGAAAAGGCCTTGGGGCCTTTTTTAGCATGTGAATGTTTCTTGGGCCTTTTTATAATTATTTTACTACCTTGGGCCCTGAAATCAATTTTCCCTAGAAAATTCATGACAGATGTACAAGGAAATGAATGAATCAAATGAGGAGGAAATGAGTAAAAACTGAATCTGGAATTTGAAGAAATTGAAACTGTCGGCTATGGTAGAAACAGGGGAACGGTGATGATGGAGTGTGAGAGATGGAGGATGAAAGACGATGAAGGACTGGAGGTTCTGAGCTCTGTGACGGAGGTCTGATGGCGTGGTGATGGGTGAATGAAGGTCGACTGGTTCTGGTTCTGGCGCTGTCACTTCTAGATCTGTCTCTGTTGTATTGGTCTGTCTCCTTGCCTAAGCTCACGGTGAAGGTGGGCGACGGAGGTCGTCGGCGACGGTGAAGGCGACGAAGGTTGCGGCGACCAAGAAGGAATGGTCGAAGATGAAGGCCCCACTCTCTCTCTTCGCGGCGCTGCTCCTTGCTCACTGTCGTCTACGTCAGGTTCTTCAGCTCAGACTCTCACGGTGTCTGAATCACTCACCGGCGACGGAAAATATGGTGAAAGAGGTCAAGGTCGCCGGCGAGGTTTGAGGTGGCCGGAGGTTGAGTGGAAGATCTGCGTTCTTGTTTGCGGCGCTGTGGTCTCGTCTTCCGTCTCCCTCTGTCTGAATGTCGGGGCTCCCTTTTAATATTCATTCCCCAACTCCTGTTGAAACAGTGAAACTGACCACCAGGGACTTAAATGAAAAAAACTGAAACTTTTGCAGAGGGACTAAAGTGGGACTTTTCAACATAATTTTGGGGTTAACTGTGATTTCAAGAAAATTTGGGTCATTTTCTGTAATTTATCCTGGATCTTTTCTTCATTGATTTCCAATTTTCAGAAATTGTAGGGCCCTTCTGGTAATTTTCACGAATATTCAAAATACTAATTCCGACCCTCCAAAGTCTTCATTTTCTTCTTAAACACCTACAATGTAAGATTAAACATAATGTAGCATCAAAAGTTCAAGAAATCATTTACATAAATAATTAATAAATTATGACCATTTTGCACCTAATTTCACTTAGTTCAATACAAATGCCCTTAACTCAAATTAGTGCTTAATCATACAATAATGTTTTGAAAAATGCATTAAGAACCCCAATTTAATCATGAAATATCATATAAAAATATGGTTTAATCATATAACCTGCCATATAGTTTGGACATTCCAAAAGTTCTCCAATAGCATATTTTGGAATGATCCCACATAAAGATCAATGCTCCATACTAACAAATATTCAACATAGATGATGAAGGTGAGGATCCTAACTATAGTTTATGTGAAGTATAGGAAGATTCAAAATAACACTAATAATAGTAGTATTTAAGTTTGAACTTTGCATTGAGTTTCATAGAACTGCACTTCAACTCCAATTTAACCTAAAAGCCCTTCAACGTAGCAGGTGTATAAGTTCAACACTATCTGAGACCAAAATATTTTTCGATGAATAACATCCCATTAGTAAAAGTAAATAAAATACTGAAGGGATAAATTAATCAAGTAAAATTCCATAACAAGATGATAATTATATTTAGCTTCCAAGTATGAAATCATAAACGTCGATGAAATTATATAAAAGATTATTAATAAGAAAATACTATGTAAACAAATAATTCATTGATAAAACTAAGTACCAATTAAAAATTAGAAAACCCATTATGAATGATGACTTAAACACAACGATAAACAATAGTGGACACACAATCTATGGGGGTAATTAACCAAGCACAGTTTGAGATCATGAAAACAAGCATGGACACATGGTCCATTAGAGTAAGTGACCAATCAAGGGCATCATAAGGCTATGAAACAAGCATTGATACAAGACCCACGAATAATGTAACACTACAAAACAGAAAAGGGAAGTGGACAAGTGTATTGGCATGCACCTTATCGTTATTGTATGTTTCTTATTAGCACTCTACTCTCCATTATAATATTGGACAAATAATCCACCAACTCTTGTTATTTTGCGCAAGCAACATTCCTACTCTCCACTTTGTTTATCTATTTTTTTAGATTATGCAGATGGCACCTACACAGCACTCCATTATGATTGCATTATTAATGAATAAATGTTCTACTAACTCTGCATTATCCGAAAGCATAGAAGGAATCATAGGCATATTCCAAAACTTCTCCTTATCTTCAATTTGGCAGCATCATGAATTCTCTCATACTCAGCCAAATGTGCGCCCTACACTCTCCCATTATTTAATATATCATTAGGATAGAATCATTTTGCTTCAATTTTCATGCTGGGCCGAAAACGCACAAAGTGAGCAAACCGAGTGGGAGAGAGAGAGAGAGTTGAGAGTTCAAAGTGAAGGTAAGGACAGAGACAGTCGGATACAGAACGAGATTGAGAATCGGGGACAAGGTACTTGTTGTTGCTACTCTTTGATTCCAGAAACGTTGCTAGCTTATATATATATATATATATATATATATATATATATATATGTATGAGTATATGCGTGAGAATCTTAACAATAAAGAAGATGAAAATGTTGCTATATTATTATAGCTGTCAAGTGAATATATGATCAGTTGCTACAGTATTTCGTAGGTGAATTGTAATACCCTAAAAGTATCATAATTTAGTAAAATATACCTATTGAAAATAGGTGAATATGAGGTCTCAAACACCTTGTATTGAATTTATCTTATTATTAGGATAATTTCTCCTAAGAATAAATAATATGCGAAAAGGTCCCTAAAACATTAGATAATTTGCGAATAGGTCCCTGAAATATTTATGGGTTATAAAATACCCTGATAAAATTATGATAAAATCCTTAGAGACAATTAAATATTTGTTAAAAATTAGAAAGTATGTTATCTCTAATTTAGATAATTTATGGGATTATTTTCCTTGGAAAATAATGTGGCAAAATTAAATATCATTTTGAGGAACATAAGTTGCCTAATGATTTTTAATATTATGCATGGTGCATAAATTACCAATTTCAGTAAAATAGATGTGAGATAATAATTATTACTAATTAAGAAAATTATCAACAATTAGTAAATTATTGATTAAGTAATTAATGGCTAATTGTTTAAGCTTGAACAAGAGAATATTCAAGGTAAAGTATACAAAAACCCTTTAATTAAATGTTTGTGGCTAAAATTAGCAAAAATATACTTGATAATTAATTAGTAAAGATTAGGAAATATTGGTGAGATTAAGTACATAAAAACCTTAAATCCTAAAAGATTACAAATCATAGGATGAAGGCCCGAATTAAGCTTCTTAATTGAATTAGACAAATTAAACAATGATCAATGGTTAGGATATAATCTAATAAAGTAAGATCAAGGGCTACAAGAATTTCTAACAATTTTTAAATGCCTAAATCCTTGTAATTAAGTAAGGGCCAATGAGATATTTTTGGAATTTTAGAAGATTATTAAAATATAACATAAAGTTAAAAAAGAAAAAAAGAAAAAAGAAAGTGAAAACCGAAAAAAAATATGGGGGAGGGCGGTGGAAAAATTGCAATTGATTGAAGAATTGATATTTGTATTATAATAATATTATAAGTTAGGATATTTTGTAATAAGATTGATAGGATAAATGAGAACCGATAGAAAATAAATCCTATCTCAAAATATGTGAACGAAGTATCTAACATAAGGACTTATTATAAACAAGTATATTTTTATCTTGTGGTGGGCCATCTCAGAAGTCATTTCCGTAACCCGACGAAATGATCATGAGATCAGACCAAGAAGATATTTTGTGGAATTAGGGCAGATAGTAGAAATAAGAACCTATAGAAATAAAATCATAACTTGAAATCCGAGGATGAGTGGGTAAAAACCAACACATATTACGAATCAGTGAATTATTATCCAGAAGTTGGTGTTGCCAAAAGTCATTTCCGTATCTGACGGCGTATGTCCGGAAATGTTCGGCAGGAAACGGAATGCCCTGAATGGGATCAAAAATTTAGTTAACCCAAGTATCTTGAAAGAGGAAGAAGAGATCTTTGGGGCTATGTTCCCGAAATTTTGAGATTTCTCAAGAATACACGATTAGGACACTGAACATGAAGCTTTATCGGTACAAGACCAAAAAGCAAGGAATGATGTCATAAGGATGACATCATCTTGGAGAGGTGTATGGCCAAGATCTTTCCACTTCAAAGAAGTGCGATCTAATGGTCAGAAACTAATCAAACAAAGTTCAAAGGAATTACCGAAATGCCATCGTCTTTTTCTATAAATAGCCTTAGCCTTCTTCATAATTTTTCACACCAAATCCTCTCAAGGAATTCAAAATTTTAGAGCAAGGAGAAGAAGAAGGAGTCCGGGGAAATTTGTAGTGAAGTTCTGGGTAAGTTCTTCGGTTCTAGTCTTTAGTTCGGTAGTTCTTAAAGTTTTAAGGTATATGTTGTTTTGATCTTTAATCTTCCAGTATGTTTTAGATATCATGTTTTTAGGATAGATATGATATTTATTTTGGAAAATATGTTGGAGTAAGGGATATGTTGAAATTCTAGAAGATTAGAGTCAAAGTAACAAAGTTCTGGTGAAATTTCGCCGATTAGAAAGATCAGGGGTAAAATGGTCATTTATGATTAAAATGACTGTTATGATGTTAGTAATTGATTACATGCGATATTATCCTTATAGGATATCTGTGATTACATTCTGACCAATAGTCATACCATATATCGTCAACGAAGGTACGTTCGCGTACTGTAACACTAACTCTGATATTTATGGTATGCGTATATGTGGTACGTGTGTTGTATGCATGTTGGTGGTGTGTTGTTTGATTACATAGTGTTGTTAGAGGATAACTAAACATATGCATGCACTGGGAGTGGCATATCTGTATTCACTGGGAGCGGTACATTTCGCTGGGAGCGGTACATTTGCATTAACTAGGAGTGTTATATTTGGGAGTGATTCATTTGTTGTGCTTATATACCGTATATGTAAATATGAGGCTAACCGTTACCTAGGGTCCGTATGCATGGGACCTCAGCTCTTAACATAGCGTCAGGGTTAGGAGAACTAAGGACGGAGGAAAAGGGAAAGCAGCATGCTTAGAGATTTGACAGAAGATTTCTTTTTGGATGTAATTCCTTTTAGATAACACTCGATATAATGTACCGTTATTGTAATTAGCCAGACTATGGCTTTTTAAATCTATATATATATATATATATATATATATATATATATATATATCAGTTACTCAATCGCTCCGATGCTCTACTCTGATGAAAAAAAAGTTTTACTACTTTTGAAAAGTTGGGATGTTACATGAACAGTATAATTCACGAGTTCCTGTACCTGCACTATTCACACTGTTAACGCATCTGTGTTTAAATCAAGTAAATTTGGGGTAAATGAAGTCTTTTGAATCTGAAATTTTGTGGGCATATAGTGCACATTCTAAAGTTGTAAATGAGCGAAAGAACACCCAAATCTGATGTGTACAAAGAAAGTTATGATTTTTCAAAGAATGGTCAAGAAATCTGAAAAATTCGGATAGTGTTGGTATTTTCGAAATTAGGAAATTTCTCTTAGCCATGAATTAATTTGGTGACTTTAATTTATGGAAATAAACTTATCAAGGAGTAAATAAAAATTGGAATCACTCCATTCAGAGTTATACAGACCAAGTTATGAATTTTCTAAATACCTGTGGAAAATTAAAGGTAAATTTCTGATAAATCTTAGAAGAGTCACTTAAGTTGTTAATTATGCTTAACCTTTAAAGAAAAGGTTTCTTTGGATAAAATGAAAGGTTAAGTGGTTGAGATGATATTTATTCCATAGTATATGGTATCTAAATAAATAAGCTCCAATAAGTATTTATCTATAAGTCATAAGGATACTAAAGGACAAGTATTTTGGGAAAGGTCTAAAGGACTAAATCTTAATTATATAATTAGGATTAAATTAATTAATGACCTATTTTTCATATAAATGTTAATTATAGGAAGTAATATTTGGTCAAGCTTGAAGGACAAGCAAGTTTGAAAGAAACTTACAGAAGGTGTTTTTGTCGGTAAGATCAACAGGTAGTAACTCTAATCTCAGGTTCTTTGTATATCAATATATGTTCATGTATACCATACTTGTATGTCCTACCTGTATGAGGCCAGCACCACTCGTGGCTCGATTGAGCAGAAGAACCGACCATGGGGCTAACTTCCCAGTGGCTAGGCAGAGCCTAATGCATTTAGTAATTTTTGGTAATTATTTTATCAAAAGAAATGAATTTTCTAGCGCTGGAGTATTTTGAAATCATTTAATGAATACTTGTATTACGTGCTACATATGAAATGTAATACTTGTCGTATGAAATCTATTTGCTTTATATGCTGTGTGGACTACTCTATCTTGGTTGATTTACATGTATTGATTATACTAGAAATTGATATTAATATGTTACTCTGGGATTCATTCATTTGAATCTCAGGACCTTCCAACAATTCAGGACCTGGGCAAACTAGTAATCAAGGTGCAAAAGGAAAGAAGGTAGTTACTGCGTGAATGCAAAGAAGATGGTGAAGCTGATAGGACAGCTTATTTTATTTTATTTCACCCACTATCTATATTTCCTTTGACTTATTTGGATTAAGAATATATTTTAAAATAGCCGTATGTGGCTACTGGGGTGTATATTTATTTAGATACATATGGTTGTGTGAGGTGGACATAATATAAGTGTGTATGTGTGTTGCTTATCATTAATGCAAAAGTGGGTACTTCTATATCAAATTTAGAAAAACGCTACCCTGATATGAGTAGAGAACAACGGGGTGTTACAAATAACAAGCGTGAAAATGAATCCCATGAATATTAAGTGTGAGAACTGTGCCCACGAATATCAAGCGAGCTTGAGACTAACCATGGCGCGCTAAGGACTAATAGTACTACTGTTAGTTACTAGTATTATGTATTCAGTCCTCTCAAAATATCTTCAAGTATGCTTAGAGCCAATTTCTCAAAGCAATGAAAAGTTCTTCTTTCATTACCATGATAGCTCGTATCAAACACAACATAATAGGATATCCTAGCATGAAAGTTCAAAAGCAATATATCAAAACTTTCCTTCAAATTGAAACTATCGACAAAATTCTTTTCAAACATCAAGAACTTGCATACAAATATTTCAAATTGCAAGACTATTTATAAATATGGTAATTCACATAAAAATATGACAATTAGTAAAAATATCATTTATAGTAATTATAAAGAGGGGTTATTTACTTACCTTATACACTCCCAAATCATATAATGACTTACTTCCACTAAGCCACTTTCGCAATTATATCCACCCTTTAATTTCCTAATATCCAAACCAAAGCCATTGTCAAAGTCTTTTCAGAAGCTCTATATGATTAATATAATTCATTTAAAAGAAATCATTAACATTTAAAGCTCACCCACTTCTTTAAGTTACTTAGCCACAATCTCCAACAAACAAAAAATGCAACTAAAATCTACAATCTCATCAATTTGGAAAAGTAGGGAGAAAGACCTAACCTATAAAAGGTAATATACTACCAAGTTAAATCGATAAATCATAATTTGGATTCTAGAAGAAAATTCAACATATAATCATAGATTCCCAACTCACAACAACTTATCTCAAAATGATATCATTATCATTTTCTATCACTGAATTATGAAACCAAATTTTTCTGCATATAAAAGTGTACGTAGCCACTTAATTCCTGCCCACTAGCTTATAGTTGAGATCTTAATATTCTAAATTATATTTATATTCTTTAAATTAAATCATTAATCAATAGTCTCAAACAACCCAAACAGGCACAACCATCTCGCAGTTAACCAAAGGTTGGTATGAGAACCAGCAAGCTAAGAATTTGAATTATAAATTAATTTACTTCCTAACAATAACATAAAATCCCATTACGTCCAAATTTATAATATAGAATAACATGTAACTGTAAAATATTTATTTGTCTCATGTATAAATAAGTGTTATTTTGATTTAATAAGAAAAGGGCAAAAGGGTAATTTGGTATGGGAGTTATTAAAGTCATGAAGAAGCGACTATTGATAGGCACAATTGTACGTTAGAAAGCAAAAGGCACGTATGTTTAGAAAAGATTAATATAAAGAGTGTAAAGAGGCCTTCAAAGTTTAACCGTGAAAGTTGTATCTCATCCCTATCATAAGAAGATACAAGAAGAGAGAAGGTCAAGACTCTGAGAAAATTTTCTATCGCTAAAGATCATCTGCAATCATGGAGAAAGGTTAATATATGTTTAATTATATTGAATATGAAAGCATGATATTCGAAGATTCTGTAGAGTTGTGTACTTGTATGATAATCTTTGAGTTAAAGAACACAGATTATGTCTTACATGTGGTATCAGAGCCTGTGTTTAGGAATTCATGTTTTCCATATATGATTATAAAAGAATTGTTGATTTTGAAAAGTTAGGGTTTCAAAATTGTATAATGATTCCATCTTTTGATTCATTCGGCCCCAAATATGATATTCGAAATCACTTAGGTTTTCTTTCTTTTACTTGCCCGCATGCTATTGGATTTTGATTTTGATGTCTCTGTATGAGAAGGATGATTGTTTTCATTTTCGTCTTCGTCTTCGTATTCGTGTTGAAACCATCATGTTTCACGGGATATCAAACTTAAATGCTTCATTAAGCACGGGTAGAGGAATGGTTTCATAATTGAAGTGGAACATTTTATTTTATTTTTGGCGTTTTTAGGGATACAAGTGAATTGCTAGAATTACGTTTGCATTGCTATAATCTTTTCTTTATGGTGAAATTTGATTCCTTTATATACGAATTAAAATATTATCTTTTGAGCAAGGGGGGCAGAATTGATCTATTACGTGTGTTTTCATAAAATTGTGTTTTCTGAAAGTTCATGACTTTCTATTGAATTAAACGTGATGCTTGCACCGTATCATTTTATTCAGTTATTATGTGAAACTGGGTCAGGCTTCAAAAAGAAAAAGGGAGGGGGGCTTTTTTTTGGGCCGAATTGGTTGTGGGCTTAAAAAAAAATTTGGGCTGTTGTTTTTGGGCCGAAGTGTTGGGCTATAAAAAAAAAGGTTCTGGGCTCACCTTTTGGGCTTACGTTTTTTTTTGGATGAATTTTTTGGCCAAATTTAATTTGTTTTTGGTCCAAATTTAAGCTCTAATTTTGGATCATTTAGCTTCCTATTATTGATGATTTAGATATTGTGAATAATAATTTCAAATATTTAAGTTTTGGAATTATGAATGGTGAATTTGTTAGTCATCAAAGTGGCCAAATTCTTATGAATTATTTTAATTTCAATTATTATTATGATATTTCTAATTATCCATAACTTTGATGCTATGAATTATGTTTATGTTGTGGGTGAATTAAAAGTTTTTTTTTATTATAAGGAGGTTATGGATCAACCGAAAGGTTGATTACTTGTCTTTATAATAATTAAACATAAATGTTGGTATTGTCCATATACTTATAGTTTTATTTAGACATCCAAAGATGATAAATATTTCTAATTAGGATATGCATCAAGCTAAATTATATGAAATCTTTATAGCATCTTTATAGTTGAATGTTGTAATTAGTGGGTCCCCAAAGGTGAACATTGATATGCATTAAATGAATTTTGTCTGAATTTGTGAAGCATGTTAGAATATGATATATATCACTCAAAGTATTAATGTTTTCAATTTTACTTTATTTTATCCCTTGTAGTACCTGTTGCTACACATTCGCTACCCTAAACTATTACAGTTTTTAATGGAATGAACTTCTCTGAATGGAAGGAGCAAATTCAATTTTACCTTGGGGTAATGGATTTGGATTTAGCTCTTAGAGAAGAAAAACTCAATGCTATTACTGATGATAGTACTGAGGGTGAAAGAAACCATTTTAAGAATTGGGAAAGGTCCAATAGGTTGAGTTTGATGTACATGCGAATGAGCATTGCAAGCAACATTAAGTCAACTCTTCCACAAACTGAAAGTGCTAAAGAAATGATAAAACTTGTGGAAGAGCACTCCCAAACTGCTGACAAGTCTCTTGCTGGGACACTAATGAGTAAACTGACCATCATGAAATTTGATGGTTCACGTACTATACATGAGCATGTTATTGAAATGACAAACATTGCAGTAAGACTAAAGTCATTGGGAATGGAAGTGGATGAAAATTTCCTGGTGCAGTTTATTTTGAACTCATTACCGTCTGAGTATGGTCCTTTCCAAATGAACTATAATACTATGAAAGACAAATGGAATGTGCACATAGTATGCTAGTTCAGGAGGAAACCAGAATCAAGAACCAGGGAACTCATTCCATTAATTATGTGAAACATCAAGGAGCTGAAAAGAAACGTGGGAAGAAACATAAGAAGAAAGGAAGGGGACCATTAAAGATCAATGAGGACTCCTCTTCTCAAATCCGCAAGAAGGAACATGACAGAAAAGGATGTCATTTCTGTGGTAAGGTTGGACATTTCAAGAAAGATTGTCTAAACGTAAGGCTTGGTTTGAAAAGAAAGGTTGTAACACCCCAAATTCCATACTTGAAAACCGTGTCGGTTGACACTTAATTTTAAGAAAATCAACAGAGTTCGAGGTGCTATAGTTTCAAGTAATGCGGAAATGGATAGCGTGCGCTAATATTTGGACAATGAGTATCTGATATAAAATGCCCAGACATATGCTGATGCCCGACATAAGCTGATATTTTAAATATCCCGAAGGAATATTCATGTGATACAATTTACAGAGATTTGAATACATTCCTCTGATAAAGAAAGTCTTAAATTAGACCTATGGCTTGGAACCTAACATCAGTTAATCAGACAATTTAGCCAGGTCGGTGTTCAATTTAATGGGAGTCTCACCAACTCTATGGCGACTTGTGACAACCCACCGATGAAACCTTCCTTAGTTTAAGCACCAAATGGTTCGAAATAACTTTGTTAAATCCGTGCCAGAATACTATGCCAGAAACTAAGTTCTAATAACTTCTACCGACCTTCATCTTCGACCACTACCTCTTCACGGCTCTTTCTACCGACACCTTCTCTATCCCGGTTTCTTCCATGTACTATTCATTAAGACTGAGGTCCAATGCCCATTTGACCTCAGGTAACGGTTAATGTTATGCTCAAGTATAACAATATATGTATGACAGATATTCATTTACAATTCAGCATATAACTATACATAGCACACAGCACATGTCATTGTTCATATCACAATAATACCTTTATATAGCACACAGCCCATGTAAGGTCCACATAGTTTGCATATAAACCAATGCCACACCCCGGAGTTGTCCTCAGCGCTAGGAAAACATCCATATGGCATTACCAAGATTGTAACCCGTTTTCACATAATAGCTGAATGTATAAACAGTGACTTAAGACAGAGTCTTAATCACGGTGCATGACCCAAGACCTAGTCTTGTCCACGACTATATGAATCATCACATCACATATAGAGCATACAAGCAGCATAAGAGTTAGAGTTACAATACGCGTCCGTACCTTTATTGATGATATCGGGTACTTTCGTCGAAATATGGTACGTTTGACAGCGGTACGACAGCGGAAACAGTAGTTCGTATTTTCAGATATCCTATAAGGATTATATCAAAGATATGAATATTTAATATCATAACAGGCATTTTAGGTACAAATTACCATTTTGCCCCTAGTTTGATTAGTCGATGGAATTTTGCTAGAGCTTCGCTACTTTTGACTCTAATCTTCCAAAATTTTGTTGTATCTCTTTCTCCATCATATTTTCGAAATAAATACCATATTTAAACTTAAACATGATATCAACAACATATTGGAAGACTAAAAGATCAAACTAACATTTTTACCATAACTACCAAATGAAGCTAGAATCTTAAGACTAGGGACCGAAAAACTTACTCAGAACCTTGCTACTCCTTCCTCTCTCTAACATCTCTCTATATTTCGAACTAGGCAAGTGAATTGGTGAGAAAATGAAGGAGAATGGAAGGGCTATTTATAGAAAAAGGCAATGGCATTTTGGTAATTCCTTTGAACTTTGTCTGATCAGTTTCTGACTGTCGGATCGCACTTCTTTAAGGTGGCAAGATCTTGACCATACACCTTACTATGTTGACCTCATCCTATGTCACCAAGGTGATGTCACCAACTTGCTCAAGAAGCTTTCTACCGGTAAAGTCCCTGTTCGGTGTTCTAATCGCGTAATCTTGAGAAATCTCAAAATTCCAGGAACATAGCCCCGAAGATTTTTCTTTCTCTTTTAAGATACCTGGGTTATCTAAATTTTTGATCTCATTAAGGACATTTCGTTGCCTGCCGAACATTTTCGGACAACCGCTTTTGGTTACGGAAATAACGTCAGACAACGTCAACTTCTGGATGAAAATCCACTGATTTATAATATACTCTGGTTTTTACCAACTTATCCTCGGATTCTAGTTTATGAATTATTTTCCATAGGTTTTCATTTCTACTATCTGTTCTAATTCCACAAAATATCTTTTTGTCTTATCTCATGATCACTTTGTCGGTTATGGAAATGACTTCGGAGATAGCCTACTTTGAGATAAAAATTCACTTGTATATAATAAGTCCTTATGTTAGATACTTAGTTCATATATTTTGAGATAGGATTTATTTTCTATCAGTTCTCCTTTATCCTATTTGCTTTTTCTCAAAATATCTCACTTTATATTATTATTATAATCATAAATATGTAGATATTATTATTTTGCTACTACACACACACACATGCACAACACTTAGACACACACACACACACACACACTCACAACACACACACACCACACATCTCACACACACACAAATTTCGATTTTTCTTCTTTATTCATGTCTAAACAATTAGCCATTAATTATTTAACTAATCACTTATTAATTGTTGACAATTTTCTTAATTAGTAATAATTATTATCTCACAACTATTTTACTTACATTGGTATTTTATGTCCCATGTAATATATCAAAAATCACGGAGTAAATTTTGGTTTCAGAATACTTTTTAATTTTTCTTCTTTTTATTTTCAAAGGAAATAATTTATTAAATTGTCTAAATTAAGAACAATATTCTTTCTATTTCTTAATAATTATTTTATTGCCCTTTAGAATTTATCACAATTCTTTTTAGGATGTTTTATGACCCTAAAATGCATTTTTAAGCCTTTTTGACATTTAATTTTCTTTATTCCTCCTAATGTAATGAGAAATCACCTTAGGAAATAAGGTAATTATTATACTAATTTTGAGACCACAAATTCACCTATTTCCAATAGGTATTATTTGTCAATATAATTGTCCGGGTATTACAAAGGTAAGCCTATTGCTTATGTATGTCTTGATTTTGGAGGTACAACTCATGTTTTTAATACGATGCGGGGATTTCTTACAACCCAGACCACAAAGCCAAATGAAAGGTTTGTCCTTATGGGCAATAGATTGAAAGTTCCAGTGGAAGCTGTTGGAACATACCGTTTGATTCTTGACAGTGGATATCATTTGGACTTATATGAAACTCTTTATGTACCTAGTATGTCTAGGAATTTAGTTTCAGTTTCCAAACTTGATAAAGCTGGATATTTTTCTAATTTTGGTAGTGGTTGTTTCAGTTTGTACAAGCACAATCATTTGATTGGTAATGGTACTTTATGTGATGGATTATATAAATTATGTCTTGACAATCTATATGCTGAAACGCTTATGACTTTGCATCATAATGTTGGCACTAAACGTGTTTTAACAAATGAATGTTCTGCTTACTTGTGGCATAAATGTTTAGGACACATTTATAAAGAGAGAATGAAAAGATTGGTAAAGAATGAAATCCTTCCAGATTTAGATTTTACCGATCTGAATGTTTGTGTGGATTGTATTAAAGGTAAACAAACAAAACACACAAAGAAAGGAGCCACAAGGAGCACTCAGCTTCTTGAAATTATACACATTGATATATGTGGTCCTTTTGATGTTAATGCTTTCAATAAAGAAAGATACTTTATCACCTTCATTGATGATTTTTCACGTTATGGTTATATCTATTTGCTACGTGATAAATCTCAAGCTGTAAATGCTTTAGAGATTTACACTGATGAAGTTGAAAGGCAATTAGATAGAAAGGTGAAAATTGTCAGGTCTGATAGGGGTGGTGAGTATTATGGAAGGTATAATGAAAGCGGATAGCATCTAGGCCCATTTGCTAAATTTCTTGAAAAGCGTGGTATTTGTGCTCAATATACAATGCCGGGTACACCACAACAGAATGGTGTATCAGAAAGGTGTAATAGGACCTTGTTAGATATGGTTAGAAGTATGTTAAGTAACCCGTCTTTACCCATTTCATTATGGACTTATGCTCTAAAGACTGCTATGTATCTATTAAATAGGGTTCATAGTAAGGCAGTTCCAAAAACTCCTTTTGGGTCATAGACGGGAAGAAAACCTAGTTTAAAGCACTTGTATGTTTGGGGTTGCCAAGCAGAACTTAGACACTACAACCCACAAGAAAAGAAATTGGATGCAAGAACAATCAGTGGATATTTCATTGGTTATCCAAAAAAATCGAGATTTTACTATCCTAATCATATCACAAGGATTATTGAAACTGGAAATGCTAGGTTCATTGAGGATGGTGAAGTTAGTGGGAGTGAAACACCACGTAAAGTGGATATTCAAGAAGTTAGAGTACAAGTTCCATTAACTTGTGTCTCTAGTAAAGTTGTTGTTCCTCATGTTGTTAACCCAATTAATAATCATGGAGCACAACAAATGAATGTTCCTACTACACATGATGAAAATATTGTTAACGAACCTATTGTAGAAGAACCACAACAAATAGCATTAAGAAGATCTCAAAGGGAAAAGAGATCTACTATTTCTAATGATTATGTGTTATATCTACAAGAGTCTGAATTTGACTTGGGTATACAGGATGATCCAGTTACTTTTTCACAAGCCATAAATAGCGAAAATGGTGACAAGTGGTTAAATGCCATGAAAGATGAGTTGAAATCTATGGAACAAAATAATGTTTGAGACCTTGTTGAGTTACCAAAGGGATGTAAGAGAGTTGGTTGTAAGTGGGTCTTTAAGACCAAACGGGACTCTCTTGGTAACTTAGAACGTTACAAGGCTAGACTAGTTGCAAAGGGATTTACTCAAAAGGATGGCATTGACTATAAAGAAACCTTTTCACCAGTTTCTAAGAAGGATTCTCTAAGAATCATTATGGCATTAGTAGCTCATTATGATTTAGAGTTACACCAGATGGATGTGAAAACTGTCTTTCTAAATGGGAATTTAGAGGAAGATGTGTATATGGACCAACCAATGGGGTTCATAGAAAAAGGAAAGGAGCACATGGTGTGCAAATTAAAGAAATCAATATATGGTCTTAAACAAGCTTCACGACAATGGTACCTTAAGTTCAATGATACTATTGTTTGCTTTGGATTTAAAGAAAACACTGTTGATCGGTGTTTATATCTGAAGGTTAGTGGGAGTAAGTTTATAATACTGGTTCTGTATGTTGATGATATTTTACTTGTTACTAATGATCTTGGTCTTTTACACGAGACTAAGAAGTTTCTCTCTAATAACTTTGAAATGAAAGATATGGGTGAGGCAGCTTATGTGATTGGGATAGAAATATTCCGTGATAGATCAAAAGGATTGTTAGGCTTGTCTCAAAAAGCATAAATTAATAAAGTTTTGGAGAGATTCCGAATGGAAAATTGTTCTTCATCTCCAGTTCCAATTCAGAAAGGAGATAAGTTTAGTCTCATGCAATGTCCTAAAAATGAATTGGAACGAAAAGAAATGAAAGCAATTCCGTATACGTCGCTAGTTGGGAGTTTAATGTATGCTCAGACTTGTATGAGACCAAATATTAGCTTTGCAATTGGAATGTTGGGTAGATACCAGAGTAATCCTGGTATAAGCCATTGGAAAGTTGCAAAGAAAGTTTTGAGATATTTGCAAGGAACTAAAAGTCACATGCTTACTTATAGGAGGTCTAACAACCTTGAAGTGGTTGGATACACAAATTCAGATTTTGCAGGATGTGTGGACACAAGAAAATGTACTTGTGGTTATCTATATCTTTTAGCTTGAGGAGCTATATCATGGAAAAGTGTGAAGCAATCGGTGATTGCTACATCCACTATAGAAGCTGAGTTTGTGGCATGCTTTGAGGCCATGATTCAGGCTAAGTGGCTGCGGAATTTTATTTCAGGGCTTGGATTGGTCGACAGTATTAAAAGGCCGCTGAAAATTTATTGTGATAATTCTGCAGCAGTCTTTTTTTCTAAAAATGACAAGTATTCAAAGGGTGCTAAACATATGGAATTGAAATACTTTGCCGTTAAAGAAGAGGTTTATAAACATAGAGTGTCTATACAACACGTTAGCATAGATCTTATGATAGTTGATCCCTTGACGAAGGGATTACCACCCAAAGTATTTATTGGTCATTTGTATAGTATGGGTATTATGTCAGCTAATGAATGATGGATCATTATAGTAATTATTGATAATTGACACTTTGAATTCAATGATGTATAAGTTTTTGAAAATCACCTTGTTCTTTCAAAATATTTTGTTTGCATGCATGTATAAGTGATTAATTTTTGAAAAGCAGGAATTGTCCTTAATGAAGACATTATAGTATTGTTACGGGACATTATGTTTACTTCCATTAAAGTATCATGTTAGGAAGAAGAACTAATATAGTGGTACATGGAAGGAAATATGCCGATTTGATAGCATATAACCGCCATTACTCATATTAGGTTTTATTTCTAATTATGATGTATGATGAGGCCAATGTAGAACCTTTAGCCTTATGTGCACGCATTATGATAATTTTTATTAAATCATTAAAGGACACTTTGTGACATGAGCCAAGTGGGAGAATGTAAAATATTTATTTGTCTCATGTATAAATAAATGTTATTTTGATTTAATAAGAAAAGGACAAAATGGTAATTTGGTATGGGAGTTATTAAAGTCATAAAGAAGCGACTGTTGATAGGCACAGTTGTACGTTAGAAAGCAAAAGGCACGTATGTTCAGAAAAGATTAATATAAAGAGCGTAAACAGGCTTTCAGAGTTTAACCGTGAAAGTTGTATCTCATCCCTATCATAAGAAGATACAAGAAGAGAGAAGGTCAAGACTCTAAGAAAATTTTATATCGCTAAAGATCATCTGCAATCATGGAAAAAGGTTAGTATATGTTTAATTATATTGAATGTGAAAGCATGATATTCTAAAATCCTGTAGAGTTGTGTTCTTGTATGATAATCTTTGAGTTAAAGAACACAGATTATGTCTTACAATAACTCCTTATTTTCTTCAAATATCCCATGGAAACCAAGATATACATCATAATCAATCCAAAACACTATCTAAACCAATCACCACCATCAAATTATCATGTAAGCAAATATTCAAATGAACTTTTTCCCCTTTAGAACTTTTCATCGAATACCTTAAGGGCACTCGAGACTAGTTCATGAAGCGAGCATCTAAACTCATAAGTTACCTGCCAAATTCATCACACCAATCACAATAACTAGCACCCAATCAATCTCATGCCTCATACAAACTTTTCAACCCAGCAATTGACGTAATCTCTTCTCTTTAACATATACATTTTCTTTCTTGAGAATAGTCTCTAATTTACCTTTTCTCTTTAAATAACAAGCTGCAACAAGGAAAGATATTTTCAATTCTTCTTTCCTCACAAGACTCGGCAACAAGAAAAGGGAAGGCACCAAAGTTGTTCAGCCTAAGCTGACATGAAACTTGAAGAATGGAAGAGATCTTAAGCTTACCAGACACACGGAGTTCTTGAATAGAGGATGCAGAATAAAATAAAGATTCCTTCAACCACGCACTACGAGGAGGGAGAGCATAGCTACAGAAGAAAAGAAAGCTCCATGGGTCTCAGCATTGAAGCACCACGAAACAGAGGAAGATGGCGATATTTAAAACGCCAAAGAGGGAAAGGAAAGAGCAGTAGCAATGGAGGAGAAAAACGTAGACGGTCCTTGGGCTTGTGCACACCGACAATGGCAAGGAAGGACGAAGGAAGATGGGAGGGCAATGGAGGTGGGGGTTCAAATCTCATACAAGCTTCTACACTCTCTCTGCTCTCTCTTCTATCATGGAAAGGAAAAGAAAACGTTGCTGCTATTTATTTATTTGTTTTTTGAATTTTTTTGAAGAAGGGTAGTTTGGTAATTTTAACTTGAACGGAATAAAATAAAACCTCCTTTAACTCTTTGCGTACAACTCATTCCACCACCATCAATACCACAATAATGCAAACTTCTCTTTACTTTTAAATGGGTAAATGAGTAAAAATACATATGTGCTTTATCCTTGGAGCGCCCAGTAACATATGTTTTTTTTAGAGTAAAAATACACACGTGATTACCATTTTAGAGCAAAAGTCACATTTCACTATTATGTTACTGTTCACTGTGATGAGAGAGAAATATATGAAGTGAATAATAACATAACGGTAGTAAACAGTAACATAACCGTGAGATGTAACTTTTGCTTCAAAATGGTAACCACGTGTATATTTTTGCTCTAAAAAAAGTATATGATGTTGGGTGTTCCTGGGGATAAAACACATGTGTATTTATGTTCCTTTATCCTTTTTAAATTATCATAAATTCTTAAAATATTAAGAAACTTATATTGTTGTTATAAGGCTATTACAAGTTTATGCACCCCCAAAAAATATAGGGAAAATTCTACTCAAGGCCCAATTAATCAAAATATTGTACAAAAAACCCCAAAGAAAAGTTACATGTCAAAAAAGGCTCTAGGGTCTTTTCTGGTATTATTTCAAAAGCGTTAACAACTATATCAGTAGCTGTTAACAAATATATCAGTCCCTGTTAACAACTAAATCAGTATAGTTAACAACTAAATCAACCCTATTAACAATGATATCCGTACAATTTTTTTGAAATAATAAGCCTTTTCTGGCATATGACTTTTCTTAGAGCATATTTTGACAATATTTTGATAATTTGGGCCTTGAGTGAAATTTTCACAAAAATATAAATATGAAATACAAAAATCAAATTATATTATTAACTTCATCAATTAATCAATTAGTGATCACTTGAAGAATTTTCAAAAAAAAAAATCTTGGGTCATTAGAGTGGGTTCTAGGCAAAGTTCATGATGGATTGTGGGAGTAACTGGGTCAGGTTTCTTTTATCATCTTTTTCTCATTATCCCTTATAATTTCTAAATCATATCCGTACAATCAATTTTAAAGGGTACAAAACTTTTATCTCTTATTTTCAATTAATGGCCCAGATGAGCCTATGAGGGATAATGAGAAGCAAAGATAATGAAAAGATCTCATTCCGAGAGCAACTAACCTAAAAAAAGGGGGACAAAGATAGGTGGTGGAGGTTGAAACTTGAAATCAGAGAGAGGATGGAAGAGGGAAATAGGGAAATGGAATTACAAAAATTAGCTTTTAAGATAGAATTCATTTTGGTGGAATTGGCTTCCCCATGGAATTGGAATTGAGACCCAATTTCATCATACTAACAAACCTAGGCATAGAATTGAAACCCAATTCCATTTTCGTACCCCCAATTTTTATGTACCAAACGAGCCATAAATACGCTTTTCTCATGCTATATAAAATTTCGGAAATGAGAGTCACACTAATTACGCCTTGTCAACATTGCAACTTTTTTTTTTATAGATTTTATATTTTGTATATATTGATTCATTTTGAAGCACGCACAACAGATTTTCTTAAACCCTCTCTAGTAGGGAAAAAAGGGAAATATACACTCCCAAAAGAAAAAAAGGAAAATTTCCTTTGTGGTTATCCTCATCAGTCTTCTCTGCAGTCATCTCTACTATGAATTTCTGCATCTACTCTTGCACATTCTCAGTCATCATAGCTCTCATATGAGTCACAAAAGCCTCGCTGTTTGAAGGTTGGGGTTGCTAATTCTGTGGTTTAGAGGCCTAGGATTCTTAGTTGCCTGCCTGTTCGTTTCCTCGTGGTCTTGCCATTCTCCCCACCTAAAGATGCCAGTCACTTTTGAATACAAAACCAGAAAGAAAGGGTAAGAAAGATACAGAGGAATAAAAAAGAGGGGATAACAGGGAAGTACGTTCAATTACACTATATTGCAGCTTTCTAATTGAAATGCAACAGATAGTACAACAATAGAATCACGGGCTCTATTACCAAAATGAAACATCTTACCTAATTTTTCTTTTTACTTAGCATCTATATTGCACAAGTTCAATTACAATGGTAATAAAATAATTGTCCAAAAATTGTTTATTTATTATTTCTCTTTAAAAAGGATAACCATGATATTAAAAAGGACTTTCATACACACAGGAACTAACATGGTCATGAAAGAACTAGAGTTGGGAATCAAAGCCAACTCGACATGTGGGTTGACATGTTGATTTTTCTGGGTTTTGTATATTCAGGTGATTTTACCATTTTACCCTTAATTTTAAAATAAATTAAAAAAATAAATACCCTCTCGCCGAAGGCCCATCGCACCAACCACCAGACTCCGCCGTCATCTGGTAAACTCTAGCAGTCGGGATTTGCTGTCGACCGCTAGATTTCGGCGGCCGGCGGGTGTCAGAAAGCAATTCAATTCTCGAGAATTGCTGAATATAGCAATTCTCGAGAATTTCTCTAAACCCAAGGAAGCGATGTGCGAGATAGTTGAGGATATGAAAAAGAAATATCCAGAATTTAAGTCTAGAAATATGAGGAATGTATAAACAAATTTCAAGGATGAAATTTATCTAATGAGGGGGAAATATATTATCCTAAATTTTCCCTAGCAAATTCCATGTATGATGTATTTGCATGTGGAGAAAAAAAATAGTAAAATTTTGATGAAAGGTCAATTCTACCTGATTTCGCTAAAACCAAAAATTTTGAGATTAATAATGTTGGCACAAGTGGGATACTTGTGTCTAACATCCAATTAATTTATTTGGACAAATATGTTTGACCAAAATGGAATTTATAAGGACGAAATTTGGCCCAAATAAATATTACACACACACACACAATTTGGAATTTAGGGTCAATTTTCCCTGAAAATTTAAGGAGAAATTGTAAGGAATAATTTTTAATACCTACTTATTATTTGTAACCATATGAGTAAAGACCAAGTTGCAAATAAAAGTCTTATAGAGGATCAAATAAGATCATATTGGAAAGAACTCCACAACACCTTATTTCACCAATTTGTTAGATTAATCAAGACACGTCCAAGAGGTGAATAAATCACATAGCATCAGCCCCTTTCCATATATTTCATTAATACATATGATTCTCCATCTCTATTTCGGTCAGTTCAATAGGAGAGAGAAGGAATAGCTCAAATGTGCAAAAATGGCGTATGGAGTTCTAAGAAATTGCTAGCAATTTTCGAGAATTGCTACACAAGTCTTGAGAATTTTGATTTTTTTGGCATTTTCCGTTGGTCGGCAGTCGGTTCTTGGCGATTTGGGGTTTTTAAATTCTATGTAAATAAGTAATATATATTTATTAACGCACATATAGACTAAAATGAGGTTTTGGTGTGAAGAATGAAGAGGGTTGAGCACTTATTTATAGGAAAAAAATTTCAAGGTTAAAGTGGTAATTATTTAGGTAATCCATTTTAGCTTCTTTCTCCTTAACCTTTGGATTCAATCTCACTTTATGAAGCTTCATCTTGCCCCTACAACAAGCTGGCCGAGCTCCTCCTTTTTTATTATTCATTGATTAATTTTCTGTGTCAATAATCCAATGATCCATTACTTTCATTGGTTGATTCATTTTTAAGAGGATTAAGCTTAATTAGGTGATTAATTAGGACCATTGGATGTAATTACATGTACATCAATCTCAACTATTGATCCTAGTTGCAATTGTTGACTTTTGGGTTTTTTTTTTTATTTAGCTTAATTACCCCCTTAATCAAGTTGCTTATATGCCTGTTAATCACAAATGTCATTGTAGGATTGGTTTGTTACTTAATCAAGGTCATTAGTGCTTTATTATTCCAAGGTTAATTCTTCATCTTTGGCCCTTGATCTTTCAAAAATAATCAACCCCTTTTTGAAGATTTAATTACTTCTAAATAAATTGAAGAATTATGCAACTAATCTCAATTAGTACAAGCTTATTTGTTAAGGATAATTGTTAATGGATAACAATTAAACTAAGTGTTTCCCTATTCCTTTCTCTTGTCTCATGAGCATTTAAAATAGCTATTATTTCATGTGATTTTATGTCACATTTTATAGCTTCTAATATGAAGTCTCTTTAATTAACCATTGGTTAATTAATTCCAAAGTGAAATTTGGAAGAAAATATAATTAATAGATTATAATTCTTTGAGACACATGTTCACCTTTACATTTTGCTAATTTATTTACCAAAATACAATGTTTCCATGCATTATGAAAATTAGGGTATTACTTAAAAAAAACATGTCTTGGTTTCCCAAAAACACCATCTTAAATAATTTGCATGGAAATAGGAGGATTTTATCTCCTTTACTTTCCCTCTCCTTTGCCCCCTTCATCACTATTGGATTAAGATTTTAATGATTTGGAAAGGTGAACAAGATAAACTCCTCCTGCATTGAAACTATCAATGATACAAACTCCCTTAACATGTGCAATCAACAGAGATAGTTTAGGAAAAATGATAAATATGACAAACAAAATGAATTGATGTTTTATATTTATAACCAACTTCAATCCTAAACAAGCTCTTATGTTAGAGATATATGAAATCCTTTTATCCTTTTGCAAAGATTACAAAGAATAGTACATAAAGCAGGAATTGATGTTTTAATTGACATTTGCTTTTTCTTATTTGTGCTGATTCCACGTCGATCCTTCATCCTCAGAGTCCTTGTCCTATTCAGTTAGTTACAAGAAAATTGATAACGTGAACACATCTGTTTTCATCATTCAATCAATAATCCAGTATACAACACTTGCCATATATAGGCCCAGACTATACAGACACCATGGGCCCAATACTGGCCCAACATCACTGATCCACATATTTACAAAACTACTCCATTAATACATTTGCTAACTACTAATACTCCCCCTCAAGTTAGGGCTATATATATCAATGACACCTAACTTGCTCAACAAATATTTATGAGCTTCTATTTCTAAGCTCTTTGTCAATATGTCAGCCAATTGTTCTTTTGACTTAACATGCTTTAGATCTATCAAGCCTTCCTACAATTTTTCCCTAACAAAGTGACAATCAATCTCAATATGTTTTGTTCTTTCATGAAACACGGGATTGCTAGCAATATGTATTGCTGCACGACTATCACAAAATATATTTGCAGGCTCTACATTAATTACATGTAGATCCTTCAATAAACCAACAATCCAAACTATTTATGAAGTCACATGCCCAACTGTTCGATATTCAGCTTTTGTCGAGGACTTGGACACTTTGTTCTACTTCTTTGACTTCCACGATATCAAGAATTCTCCCAGCTTTACTGCATATCCTGTCACTGATCTCCTACTATCCTTGCATGTAACCCAGTCTGAATCGCAATAGCACTCCAGCTGCATTTGACTGCTTGAGGACAAAAGAATACCTAGCCCCGGTGTTCTCTTCAAATAGTGCAGCACCCTTATTGCTCCATTCATGTGTGACTCCTTTGGTTCCACGAGAAACTAACTTAATGCCTACACAGGATAACAAATATCAGGATGAGTGACAGTTAAATATGACAACCTACCAATTAAATTTCGATATATCTCAGGCTGCTGCAACTTCTTATCAATTCTTGTTGGTTTCTTTGTTGTTGTCCCTTTATCATGATCTATTTCTATCTTATCTTTTTGTGGGTACTGCATAAGTTCTGCATTCTGCTCCATAGGTGTCGTTGCTGGAATAGCAATACTCAAACCCACATCACTGATTAGATTAAGGGTATACTTTGTCTAATTTAAGATTATTCCAGACCTTGATCTTGTTATTTCTAATCCCAAGAAATATTTGGCGGCCCCCAAATCCTTGATTTTGAATTGTGTGTGTAGATAGGTCTTTGTCTCTTCAATTGCTTCTCTATTACTTCTTGTAATGAGTAAGTCATCTACATAAACCAATACAACAATCATCTCTCCCTTCTTCCACTTCACAAATAATGAATAGTCATGTAAACTTTGTTTAAATCTTCCATTCAGCAATGCAAGTGTAAGCTTGGCATTCCATTGCCTTGAAGCTTACTTCAACCCATACAAGGACTTAGTCAACTTGCATACCTTTCCCTCTCCAACATCTTTAAAAGCTTTGGGATCACCATATATACTTCCTCATGAAGATCCCCTTATAGTAAAGCATTATAAACATCCATTTGGTATACATCCCAATTATGTACAGCTGCAAGGGTAAGAACAACTCTCACCGTTACCATTTTTACCATCGGTGAAAAAGTCTCATAATAATCTACACCTTCAGTTTGAGTGTAGCTCTTCACCACCAAACGGGCCTTGTATTTTGCCACATTACCATGTGAGTCATACTTAATTTTGTAGACCTATTTACATCCAATTTGATGTTTTCCTTTCGGGAGATCAACGATGTCCCAGGTTAGGTTCAACTCTAGAGCTTTGATCTCATCCTTCATCGCCGTTATCCAATTTTGGTCTTTAATGGCTTCCTCAAACGTCCTAGGCTCAATAAAAGTGTCAGCACATAAAACAAACTCTTTGTATGAGGAGGACAAATTGGAATAAGTATAATAATTTTGCATAGGTAAGGAATAACTCCTTGTTTAAGCATTCCAACCTCGTGCTGATTAGAGCCATTATCCTATTGGTTATCCACCGCTGCCTCCAATTGTTGAGATGGAAGATCAGAGGTTTCATAATCAACCAACCATCTAGGTGGCCTACTATCTCGTGTAGAGCGTCTGTTTGAAGGAGGTGGAGGTGCCTGTAGACTATTTAGTTCAGTCATACCTCACTGATTACAATTTGTTTCCTGTGGCAAAATCTCATTTTCATATACAAAAGGATTAGGTAGAGAAGGAGAGATACCCCTGGATTGTAACCATCCCTTTCTTTGAAAGGAAATCTCTCTTCCACAAAACTTACATGTCGGCTAACCATCATCATTTTCGTATTCATATTATATAAAAGATAACCTTTTTGAGTTGTAAGATAACCCATGAAAACACATGCATCTGCCCTACGAGAAAGTTTATCAATATCATGTAATTTAGTAGCATAAGCTAAACAACCAAACACTCTCAAACAACCAAGAGAAGGCATAGTACCGTAAATCAACTCATATCAAGTTCTATAGTCTAACACCTTACTAGGTGTTCTATTAATCAAGTAAGACGCGGCTTTAATGCTCTCACCCCAAAACTTAGTAGGCATACCTGAATGTAGCATTAAACATCTAGCAACTTCTAATAGATGTCTATGTTTCCTCTCTACAACCCCATTTTGTTAGGGAGTGTAGGGACAAGAAGTTTGATGTAAAATCCCTTGGTCATGAAAGAAAGTTTTAACAGAAGAGTTCACAAATTCCAACCCATTATCGCTCGTCACTCTTTTAACGTTTGCTGCATGCTGAGTAGAAACATAGGTAATAAATGTCTTAACATGCATAACAGTTTCAGATTTATGTGCCATGAGAAATATCCAAACCCCACGTTAAAAATCATCCACTATTGTTAAGAAATAATGAAAACCTTGATATGTGGGTTCCTTATAGGGTCCCCAAACATCCATTTGTAACAATTCAAAACAATAGGTGGTTTTAATTGTACTAACAAGGAAGGAGAGCTGAGTCTATTTTGATTGAACACAAATGTCACAATGCACATTGTCGGAAATTATAACATGTTTCTTTATTTCTGTTAAGTGTTTGAGAACATGTAAAGGAGTATGGCCAAATCTATGATGCCAAATATCTGATCTTACATCTTTCAAAGTACATACAGATTGCAAAGAAGAAAGAAAGGCATTCTGGAAATTAGATAAGGAGTCTAAATGAACATTTTCTTGTAGCACATAAAGACCATGAGTGAGTTTACCAATCCCCTTGATCTTGCCACTCAAGGTGTCTTGCAAAACACACATATCAGGGAAGAACAAAGTTATACAGTGTGCACGGGCTGTGAGTTGAGAGATAGATATTAAGTTGAATTTTAATCCAGGGGCATACCAAACACCTTCTAAACTAATGTTATTACCAATTTTAACATTTCCTATGTGTGTAACGTTTAGCCTCTCACCATTAGGTACCCTAATTCTCTTAATTGGTCCTATATAAGATTTATAAGTGTGCAGATAGTTTAAGCTACTAACATGTATGTTTGCTCCTGAATCTAATAACCATACAGGGAGAAAAGAAACAACATTAACCAAACCTGTATACGAAGTTTCAACAGCTCCCACAGTAATGTCTGCAAGATCCTGAGAAGGCTCTTTCTTCTTGTCATTAGATTCCTTCTCAAGTAATCGCAACAACTTCTCATACTGTTGAGCCGTAAGATTCCCTGCAATTCCTACAGCTTCAGAAGCTCTAAGTGCAGTGCTTGTACGTATTGAAGCCTCTCAAATAGGTCTCGATCTCCAATTAGCCGGGAAACCAATTATGTGGAAGCATTGCTCCTACTTATGTCCCTTTCTATGGCAATGTGTGCATTCATCCTGTTGGTTACTGCCTCTTCCTTGATAAGAAGTCCTGCCTCTGCCTCGTCCCCCTCTTCCATTTGAGGCAAACATTACAATGTTTTCAGGAGCTGGTTCAATATGACCAATGCTAAGAGACGTTAGGTTTCATGTTGAGAAATGAGAGAGAATGCTTGATTGACAACAGGCAGAGGACTTAGCATCAAAACAAGAGTCCGGGCTTGGGAGTAGCTCTCATTAAGTCCTATTAAGAATTGAAACAACCGTTGCTCTTGAATAATCTTGGTGTACTGTTAGGAAGTTTGGCACTCACACAAAGGCAAAGGGACAAGACTATCAAATTCTTCCCAATAATCTTTTAGTTTAGAGTAATAGGCAGCCACCGAAAGTGTGCCTTGGGTCAGTGTGTTAATGGCACGATGAAGACTAAAGGTTTTAGAACCATTAGACTTATCAAAACGTTCCTTCAAATCATCCCACAAAGATTTAGCATTCTCAGAAAAGGAAATACCTCCACAGAGTGATTTGTCAACAGAATTGATCAACCATGAGAGAACCACAGCATTACATCGGTCCCATGAGCTTCTGAGATTATCAGGTTGGTCTCGACGAAGACAAGTTCCATCAACAAAACCATATTTGTTCCTGCCCAACAATGCTATGCGCATTGAAAGACTCCAGATGGGGTAATTTTCTGATCCAGTTAAGACAATGGAGACAAATAGTGTGGCTTGCGTGTCTGAAGGATGAAGGAACAAAGGATGGTTAAAACCAAGATGCCCTGGATCAGGAACACGGGCCGAAGTCTCCGTCATATGCTCTGAAAAGTAATGATATTGGGAATGAATTACCTGGGACAGGGAGAAAGATCTTGAACCAGGCCACAATTCTCTTGAATGTCGCCTCTGATTGACCAAGAAAGAAACCAAGTGAAGAAAGAATTGATGAGATTGAAACTTCCAATTTCACCTTTGGAAACCGTCGAAACAATTGGAGATTTCGAAACGTTGGAAACAATTTGAGATCTACGAAATTCGTGAACTCCTAGGTAATCACGAATTAAACACAAGCTATCGGTAATTCTTGAACCACTGTGAAATTCTTGAACCACACTGTCAATTCGTGGAGACAACCAAATCAAGAATTGCGAAACATCAAGAATCCAAAAACCACCGTGCTATATGGCCGAAACCGCGCCTCTGAATTCATCTTACAGTAGCAAAACATTGAGTGCGCAGGGAAAACGCTAAATTTCCATTTCCAAAATCATGCCTCTGATGCCATGATAACGTGAACTCATCTGTTTTCATTATTCAATCAATAATCCAGTATACAACACTTGCCATATATAAGCCCAAACTATATAGACACCATAGGCCCAATACTGGCCCAACATCACTGATCCACATATTTACAAAACTACTCCACTAATACATTAGCTAACTACTAATAAAAATAATATAATATTAATCTCTTCGACTATATGCATATACGCATATATCTCTTTGTACCAAGAACACATAACGATATTACATTGGAGTTGGAAAACTTGGCGTCACTTTTTAAATTACTTTGATCCTTATATTTCCACGTTTTCCTGTTTTTTATACAAATTAAAATATTGAAATCTGAAAGTAGATTTAATTAATAAAGACGGGACCCATACCTTCCAAGAACGTAAATTCAAAACTTATGGATAATTTATAAATGCTTTTACAAACACTAATTGAATCATGGTGTTAGTTAAAGCAGAAAAGATACGAGAGAATTTCTTATATTTTATTGATGTATATAATCGGATATATATATACACAGAAAATACACAAATCATATCCCGAAGATCCTCCCTAATATCCCATTTGATATTCCCAGTGAGGAGGTTTACTCCTAAATGCGAGAGCTCAAGCTACTTTATCTCCATTTTTTTTTTTTTTTGCCTCAAACCATCCTAATCGATTGCATATATTATAGGGTTTTATTAAAAAGTAATAAGTAGATCAAAAGCAAGTGATAAACGAAGATATTTTAGTGAGACCAACACATTTTTAATTTTTTTTATAAATAACTAACTTAAATAATTTTTTTTAATATTTGCAAATCACTTATTAAGCTTTTATATCAAAGTATGGATGGAGCAACGTCTAATATTTATATTTTGTTACGGACGAGCGAATTGGGCTTCGCTAGGCCCAAATCCAGCTGTCCACCCACGAAAATAGGGGTACCTGATGAGGTATTATCCCATTATCTCGCTAACCGCCGTCAGTCGTGCAGGCAACGGAGTAGTTACAAATGGGACCACGTGCAGAGAGAATATCAGATCACGATCCCCCAGGTGCACTCTTTAAATACAAATGCGCAGTCCTCAAGTACACACACTCGAGACCCTACCTTTTCTATTCACACAGAGCACACACACCACCCCCTCTGGCCACCTTAGGCCAAACGATTTGCCTTCGAACTACGTGGATTTTGATCCACCATTGTGGTACGTAGGACCTTGGGATTTCACCCCAGGCCAAGTCCAACTCCTCCACCATTCAACAACGAAACATTGGCGCCGTCTGTGGGGACCGTTAAATTACAATTCCCCGACCTACGAAGCAGTTGAGAATGGCAAATACCAGGGGTCGGAATCAGGCACCCTGGCAGGAACAACCAGAGTCGCTACCGCCTGCGAATCCTGAGGCGGGAACGCGAGACGTGTAAGTAACACCGGAAGATAATGCAGTGCTAATGGATGCAGAACACGAGCTAGTGGAAACAGCTCAGGCCCTTGATAACCAAATTTCGCGGCCGGTACAGCCATCACCCGTACTTCAGCACACTTCACAAGAATTTCAAATTGAGGATCCCGACGTTCGAAGATTGCAGTCGGTAATAGAAGTTATGTTCAAGCGGATAGAGGATATGGAAAAACGGCATGCTCTAGAAAGGGAAGCCGACGTTAAGCGTCTGCAGGAGGATATGGAGCACAGGGATGCTCTATGGCGGCTAGAGGAAGGTTGGAGACTCCAGCAGATTCTGGATGAGAGACTAGGGAGGGAAAAGAACAACAATCATAATGCTCGCCGGGATAGAGAGGACCCAGGTAGAATGGCAACTCAAGCTCGACAAGGAAGCTTAGCGGAGGTGGAGCAGAGTAATGACCGAGAACAAAATCCAAATGCCGTCGTAGAAACACAGTAGGCAGATGCATCAACGCCTCGAAGTACTACAGATATGGATGCGCCACGCACTGAGAATATCCGAGATAAGGGGACTCCGGAAACCACCCGGGCTAATGCAAGAGTAACGGAGAAAAGTCATGGCGGTGGAGTGCAAGGACCTTTTGTTGAGGAGATACGGATGGCAAAATACCCAAAGGGTTTCGACTCAAGGGACTTGCCAAAATACGATGGAACTCAAGACCCGCATGTCTACCTCGACAACTTCAACATGGAGATAATGGTGAAAGGGTTTGAAGGACCAATAGTGCCCCGATTATTCGCGGGAACATTGCGAGGGGCAGCCCAGTTATGGTTCCATTCTTTACCATGGAAATCAATCCGAGATATGGAGGGTTTCGGCCAAAAGTTCTTGCTGAATTTCGGGCACAAGCAGAAAGCAGCCCAAAACTCAATTCCAATTGGGCAACATGCGGCAAGGCCCAAACGAGACGTTGCAGTAATACCTCGAGCGTTTTAAAGATGCCGCCCTTCAAGTACCAAACTTGAAGGAGGACGTGCATTTGCATCTGGCAATCTCCGGTTTACATGACGATTCCTGTCTCAAAAGGTCGACAGTAAAAGACAATGTTACAACACTAGCCGAATTTAGAGATCGATCGAAGAAATACCTGGAACTCGAACAGTTAGAGATGGCCAGCCAAAGTAGCTTAGGACGAAATAGGAGTCCACCTCCGAGGAATAAAGACTATTGCGGTGGTTCGAAATCGGACATCAGGAGACGACTAATGGATAACCAACACCGGGGAACCAAGGCAGAAGGAAAATACAGTCAGTACACGCCTTTAAAAGTGTCCAGAGAATGGATATGGAGAGAGGTCGGATTAACCGAGATGAGAAAAGCAGAGCGACCATGGCCTATGCGGCACAAAGCCGTCCTGGACAAGCCTCGGTATTGCGAATTTCATGACCAACCCGGCCATACAACGGACCAATGTTAGGATCTGAGGGATGCAATAGAAAGGTTTGTGTGAGAAGGGAAGTTGCAGAGATATGTGATTCAAACGCAGGGACGCTCAAGTAATAAACGCCCTGGAGTGGGACACAAAAAAGTCCAGAGAAGAAGAAGAGGAAGGAAGAAAGCGATGATGAGTTTCCCGAAGCAAAGTATGACTGTTGTGTCATCAGTGGGGGACCCGGTGGTGGAGGAGATTCGCAAAATCAGTGTCGCAAATATTTGAAGGAAGTCTTGACCATCCAAGGCCGCCCACAATTTAAGAAGGAAACAAAGGAGCAAGATAGACCGATACTTAGTTTCACCGAGGCCGACCTGGAAGACGTGGTCCCGGATCATTACGACGGCCTAGTGATGATAGGCACGATTCTGGACTGTAAAGTCCAAAAAATCATCATCGATAACGGAAGCTCGGTGGACATCCTTCTGTGGGAGGCATTTCGAAAGATGAAGTTGAACCCGGATGAGTTAAAGCCATGTAAAACAACGTTAACCGGCTTCAATGGCCAAGATACTAGACCTAAAGGTTGTATAGACTTGAAGCTGACCTTGGGTACTAAAGAAGCTTTTAAATCTGAGGTGGTCAGATTTGTAGTTGCTGACTTCCCATCCCCTTACAACGTCATTCTCGGAAGGCTGACAATCCATAATTGGGATATGTTGGTGTCCACTAAGCATCAAAAGGCAAAAATGCTCAGTAGAAAGAATAAGATAGTGGTTGTCCGAGGAGACCAGAGAGATTCACGGAAATGCTATTACGATTCGGTGAAGGGAAACAGAGAGAACGCAACCTCCTCACAAACTCGGGAAGAAAAAGGTGTTCATCTGGTTGAGATGGACATGAGAGCAGAGGAAAAAATCCAGAGGCCTGAGCTTAATGGAAAGTTGCGAGACTTCATCCTGGGCAGTAGGCCGGAACAAGCCACGAAGATCGGAAGCGAGTTAAGTGCCGAGGTTCGTCATGCTTTGACGGAGTGCCTATTGAGGAACGCCGTCATATTTGCTTGGAGACCTGCCGATCTACTAGGAATAGATCCAACATTTTGCTGCCATAAGTTGGCAATCCGACCGGGTTCTGTCCTAGTCGCGCAAAAGAAAAGGAGGATGGGCCCAGACAGAGTAGCCGCTCTTGAAGAGCACATTAAGGAGCTTCTGGAGGCCGGCTTTATACGAGAAGTCCAGTACACTACTTGGCTTTCAAACGTCGTGCTAGTAAAGAAATCCAATGGCAAGTGGAGAGTATGTACGGACTACAAAGACCTGAACAAGGTATGCCCCAAAGACACTTTCTCCATGCCTAATGTGGATCAATTAGTAGATAACGCGTCAGGCTTTAAACTCTTATCCTTTATGGATGCATACCTCCGGATACAATCAAATTGCTATGCACCCTGAGGACCAAGAAAAAACGGCGTTTATCACGGAAAGGGTGAATTACTGTTACAAAGTAATGCCTTTCGGGTTAAAAAATGCAGGAGCAACATATCAACGAATGATGACAAAAGTGTTCGAAGATCAGTTGGGAAAAAATGTCGAGGTTTACATCAACGACATGATCGTTAAGTCGAGAGACCAGCATCAGCATGTTCGGGATTTACAACAAATTTTCGATAAGTTACGAGCACACAGAATCAGGCTTAATCATACCAAATGTGTTTTCGGAGTCCCGTCAGGGAAATTCTTGGGTTTCATGTTAACCCATCACGGTATAGAGGCCAATCCTGATAAATGCCGAGCCATCTTAGAAATGAAGGCCCCTGCGTGCCCAAAGGAAGTCCAACAACTCACAGGAAGACTTGCCGCATTAACTCAGTTCCTACCAAAGTCGGCCGAAAAGTCGCTTCCTTTCTTCAGGTTGCTTAAATAGGTGAAGCCCTGATACTTTATCTAGCGGTAGCCAGTAAGGCAGTAAAGCGCGGCCCTGGTGCGAGAAGCAAAGGAAGGTCAAATGCTGATATACTTTATAAGTCGGGTTCTCCAGGGAGCTGAGATACGATATCAAAAGCTTGAGAAAATGGCTTTCGCATTGCTCACCGTGGCCCGACAGCTACGTCAATATTTCCAAAGCCATCCTATCGTAGTTCGAACTAATCAACCCATCAGGCAGATACTGCATAAACCCGACCTGGCAGGAAGAATGACTGGCTGGGCCATAGAATTGTCTGAGTTTGACATTAGTTACGAAGCCCGGCAAGCGATAAAATCTCAAGCCTTAGCTGATTTTGTTGTAGAACTCACCCCAATAAAAGGGCACACCACACAGTGGAAGCTGTTGGTATACGGCTCTTTTAACTCGACAGGAAGCGGGGCCAGAGTAATTCTCGAGAACCCGGAGGGTTTGTCCATTGAATACTCCTTGAGCCTCGGGTTTAAAACTTCCAACAATCAAGCCGAATACGAGGCCTTGATAGCGGGTTTGATCCAAGCAAAGGAAAACGGAGCTCGGAAAGTACTGGCATCTACTGATTCCCAACTGGTGGCATCACATATAAATAGGACGTATCAAGCTAAAGGACCTTTGCTGGTCAAGTATCTCGGAAAGGTTAAGTCCATAATGGCTGAATTTGATGAAGTAGAGATAAGGCACATATCGCATGGGGATAACACCAGAGCCGGCGTACTCTCCAAGCTAGCTAGCACCCAAGGGTCCAAAAACCGAACAATAGTACAACAGAGATTGAAAGCCCCAACATGCGTGATGATCATAACCGACAAAAGCGATTGGAGGAAACCCATCGCAGATTACCTAGAACGAGGAATTATACCGGATGAACCCCAAGATGCCAGGAAACTGATACCTATGGTGGCATCCTACGCAATGGTGGATGACCAACTGTACAGGAAAGGGCTACACGCGCCAATGGCAAAGTGCCTCAACTCCGAAGAGGCGGAATACGTATTAGCTGAAATACACGAAGGTATCAATGGGCAACACATGGGAGCCAAGGTACTAGCCCGGAAGGCTGTAAGGGCCGGGTACTACTGGCCGACGCTATCAATAGATGCAAAGAATCATGTTTGGAAATGCGAAAGTTGCCAGAAACACGCTAAAATCATAAGAATTCCCCCATCTGAGCTGAAGTATATCTCTGCACCTTGGCCGTTCTACAAATGGGGGCTAGATCTTTTGGGACCTTTTCAGAGGGCACCGAGGCAATTCCGGTGGTTGATAGTAGCGGTGGATTATTTCACTAAATGGATCGAGGCTGAACCGCTATCTTCTATAACCTCGGCCAAAGTACAAAAGTTTGTGGCAAGAAATATCATTGCCCATTTTGTAATCCCGGCGGAAGTCATTACCGACAACGGGACATAATTTACGGACAAAGGATTTCGAAAAATGATGACCAACTTTCAGATCCGTCAGCATTTTGCATCGGTAGAGCACCCGCAGTCTAACGGACAGGCCGAGTCGGCAAACAAGGTGATCATGGACGGCCTTAAAAAGAGAATGCAAGAAGCCAAAACCGACTGGGTTGAATAGTTGTACGCTGTGTTATGGGGATATCGGACTAGTATTCAATCCGCCACAGGAGAAACGCCTTATAGACTCACGTACGGATGTGAAGCCATGATACCCGTCGAAGTCGGGGAACCGTCGTGGAGAAGGGAAAAGGCTTTGTCTGAAACTGAGAACAACGAGGCCATTAAGGCCGAGTTAGATCTCATAGACAAGGTAAAAGCCATAGCACATTACCGAGACTTAACAGCGAAACAGCTCGTCGCGGCGAAGTTCAATAAAAAGGTCAAACCCCATTCTTTCAGCAAAGGCGACCTAGTCTTAAGGAGAGCCGACATAGGCAACAAGAATTCACGAGAAGGGAAGCTAGCTCCCAATTGGGAAAGACCTTACCGAATTAGGGAGGTACTGAAGCACGGGGCATATGAACTTGAAACCTTGGTCCGAAAACCAGTAAAGACAACCTGGAATGCCGACAAATTGAGAAGCTACTATAGTTAAGTTTCGTTCTGATGTTTCAGCATGGTCTATGCAAGTATGTTTGTTAGCGACACAGTCGCCATTTTAATAAATTGTGGAACGTTAGCTTTTATCAACATGTTTCCACTATATGATAGCTTCATAAAAGTCGCAAAAGAGATCGCACCGTCGATACCACAAAGATTCACGAAAAAGAGTTCTGAAACCTATTTTCAAATGAATTCCGCAAGGCCATATTAAAATGACAAGCCCATTAAAAGCATAAGGATATCCCAAATTCCACAAGGAATTACGAAAAGGAATCCATAACCCGTTTTCGAAAATTCCTCGGTGCCATCTTTATAGCCTGAAAGACTGTGCTAAACCTACGAGGAAAGCATAGGCAAGGTCGATGAAAATACACGCGAAATAAAACCATTTAAGGCCGGACCTGATCAATCTGGCCTAGTTAAGATTTGGATTAACCAAGTTTAAGCCGTAAGGTTATTATTAACGCAGGGTAGTACATTGGGCGATAAAGCAATTAAATTTGCTAACAAAATCACAGTGCACATGGAAATTCAGAAAGGAAGAATTTTATTCATTGTCAAAGTTGATTACAAATGGAAAAAGAACTAATGCCGGAAAACAAAAATGGCCTATGTAACAACACCGACAAATCAGACAATTGTGGCAGCATCTGGAAGGGTAAGAGGCCGAGATTCAACATTGTCAGTAGTATCTCCTCCCACTCCAGATGGGCCCTCCCCAGCCAACTCTTCCAGAGCGTTTGCAAGCACAATCTTCCCGTCCTTCACAATCCCATCAACACAGGTGCCCTCGAGGTTCATCGTGACATTAGGATTGAGGAAAATAACCTGTGCCAAAGCGTTATTGAAAGACTCCTCCACGCCTCTTTCCAGGTCGGCAATGTAGGCAGCATCGGATGTTGTCTGATCTTGCAGGCTCTGCAAGGTGGAGATGAGTCGGGATTTCTCGGCGGCGTCTTCAAAATGTTTCCGCTTCGCACCCTCCAACTCCAACTGCGCAGTCCAAATCTCCTCATCAGCCGCCTTCTTCACCTTCTCCACCTCAGCAACAGCTTTATTCTTGGCATCCTCTACCAACTTAACCGTGCTCTTTACCGCCGAGTTAATAGCCTTGGCTCGTTCAGATGCGGCGGCCTTGAGTTTCGCATCCGACTCAGCCCATTGAGCCTTGAAATAGGCTACAGCTTGTGAAAGCCCGGTGGCTCGAAGAGCAAAATGTTCGATGTCTATCAGCATGCTCTTCTCTTCAGCGGAAGGCGGTGAAGGTGTGAACCAGCTCAAAGGAAAGCGGATGCCATTCCGGACCTCAGAGTCAACCGGATTTTCAAACATGAAGGACGATGAAGTATACCGGCTGGGAGAGAGAACGACCGCGGTAGGAGAAGAGGTAGCTCCTACATTGGGAGAAGACAGAGGCGCAGTCACCTTGGTGATTGGTTCAGCCACCTTGGTAATTGGTTGTGCGGGAGTAATGGAAGACTTCTTGGCAGGGCCCGTCCTCTCGGCCTCAGCTGCCTTCCGCTTTCCGCTGAATTTCTTCATGAAAGCCGGCACCGCTGGAGTTGTAGACTTTGGCGGCATGATGTTTTCTGCACAATAAAAAGCAATCAGTTGCGTGATAAAATAAGACGACAGGAATAAATCGCTACAGACACAGCATACTTGTCTTTCTTGTGTGTTTCTTTAAAGGAACAGATAAATACATCCCGGCATCAAAAGGCCCCATCGCCTGGCTGAGGTCTTTCAATAGCTCCTCAACTTTCTCCTCTTCGGGGGAAAGCTTAAACACATTCGGGTTAAAGGCCCTATTTCCAAAGTGGTGGTGGTTGGGAGTCCAATAAGGAGGGAATCTCTCCTCCAATTCTCCCTGTTCATTCAGGCGGAGGAACCATGGAACCTGGCCAGGAATGGCCTCTACTTTAAAATATGCCGACTTAAAGCCCTAGAATGACTCAGTAAACAGATTAAACAATTTCTTATTGCGGATACCCCGAAGATGGGTCCACTCAAACTCTAGCGGCTCTTCTTTGGTTTTATAGGTGTTCACTGGGGAAAAGAAGTGGAAAAACAATGGTAGGGTACAAGATATCTTTTGTTCCTTGCAGAAATTCTCGAAACAGAGGACATAAGCCCAACTGTTCGGGTGCAATTGTGTGGGGGCTAAATACAAATAGTTCAAGATTTCCGTAGTGAAATCCGAGAAAGGGAATGAAGCACCTAGGACGGTAATCACATCTCTATACATAAAGAAGAAATGAGGAGAATCTCTACCACGCTATGATACTACCGACTCCCCATCTAAAGGTAACCTAACCGTATACCCCTCTCCGTCTCTAAGGACGGGCCCCCTAAACTCTTCAGAGGTCATCTTGTTTTGTATCCGGGATACTTGAGGGCAGATAACGAAACGGCACGGGTTATTTTCGGCACTATGTGCGGCATTGGTAGAACATGATTCCTCAGCAACCGACCTTTCGCTACTTTGAGAAGAAGAGGCCATCTATACCTATATAAATACAAAAGCAAAGACGAGTTAGATAGAAATCTACCTCGGGAAGAAGGCATATGATGCAACGCACGCTTTGATGTTAGGATGGGAACAGATCCGTGAGTGCAACTCCTAAGCACTGTCTCGGCAACCACCTCTCGACTAAGATTGACAAAGGCGATAGCCTCATGTTGACAGGTCTCACAATGGCTAACCAGATTAGGCCGGGATTCGCTAACAGACAAAGGCTGAACGGCCGAAATAGGAACCGCCTTAACAGGAAACGAAGGCCCTATGTCTAGCTTAGGAGGGGGAGGCCGAGGTAGTGGAGGTCTAGAAGCTTTCGGAAGGGGGGGAAACCCTAGGGACTCTTCTACGGTCACCACTCCGAGAGGGTTTAAGAACATCTGCGGCCATGGTTGCAGAAGATCGACGAGCACCATATAGCCAAAAAGCAGTTTTCTCAGGCATGTTCCTAATATCTTCCCAATCCTCTTCCGGAATAGGCCTACCATATATGTCTACAGGTATATCTTTTTCCTTATCCATGAAATACTCAAGGACTTCCCAAGAAAACCCAGAAATGCAAGGTTTAGTACACGGAATCCCAGGATTGAAACCAGAAGAACCCAGGCATACAAGTGACGCGAAACACTTGAAATTGACGAAACAAAAAAAACGCAGAAGAAAGGGAAAAACAATAAACACTTGAAACAGAAACTGACGATGAAGATGTACCTGAGAAGGAACTGGGTAAAAGAGAGGGTTGAGACTTGAATTTGGAACACCTGGGTTGTGAGAATTTTCTTTTGGAAGCTGGGAACTCAAAGCGTAAAAAAGGAGAACACCGCGACATTCAAAGTTATAAAGAAGTGGTCTGAAGATGCAGATTTGAAAGATCCCAGCAGGCGCGAATGCGAAACGATGGGACCCGTGACGTCAGGGGAATACGAGAAGGTAGGTACAGCTAGCAAAGCCTTAAAGTAGACGGCCATCATGAATCTCGGAAAGTCGCGAGCATTTAAAGAAGCGCGAAAGCCGAGAACGGCTGACAGTGGAGTGGTTGGCACCGGTCCCAATACGACGCAACGCGTTCCCGCCTCAAACAAACCAATGCGACGCTACGCACGATGGGGCAAAAGCACGCGTGCCTCTAAGTCAGTTACAGATAGTGCCCCGAATTAAGGGCGGTCGGGGAAACACGTGGCGTACAAACGTAACTCGGCATAACACGGTGAAATAACACGGTGAAGGAACTGGGGTACGAGTGAAAAAAGTAAGTCGGAAAACAAGATGAAATTGAGCCAGGTTGAGTAAAGAACGAGGAGTCAGATGTCGTCCGAGATATGATCGAGGATGGTTCTAACCCAATAAAGCTCGGCATGTCAGAGGCCTGAAATACCGAGCTTGGGGGCATCTCTTACGAACGAGCGAATTGGGCTTCGCTAGGCCCAAATCCAGCTGTCCAGCCACAAAAATAGGGGTACCTGATGAGGTATTATCCCATTATCTTACTAACCGCTGTCAATCGTGCAGGCAACGGAGTAGTTACAAATGGGACCACGTGTAGAGAGAATATCGCATCACGATCCCCCAGGTGCACTCTTTAAATACCAATGCGCAGTCCTCAAGTACACACACTCTAGACCCTACCTTTTCTATTCACACAGAGCACACACACCACCCCCTCTGGCCACCTTAGGCCAAATGGTTTGCTTTCGAATTACGTGGACTTTGATCCATCATTATGGTACGTAGGACCTTGGGATTTCACCCTAGGCCAAGTCCAACTCCTCCACCATTCAACAACGAAACATATTTGAATAATACTATAACATCAATATCAATATACGTCATTTCACATCACTAAGGGATCAATACTCCCCTCAAGTTGGAGCAGATATCAATCATCCACATCTTGTTTAAGAAAAAATGATATGACTCCATCGTGAAGACTTGATCTGTATGACATAGAAGCTCATCTATAAGTCGAAGGTCGGAAGTTTCATTCTTTTGTTATAACCTCAAGCCCTTAAGGGTTGTTTGACTTAAGGGGAGGGGAGGAGAGGAAAAATAAAAATTTTCTGAGTTAAATTTAGGGAAAATTACATTATGGTCCCAAGGATCAAAATTAATTACAAAAAAGTCCCACCCCAGAATCCCATTACAAAAAAACTCCCTTGGGACTTTTTTGTAATTAATTGAAAAATTTTCAATCCGTATTTACAACTAGAAATGCTATATTTACAATTAAAAATGATATATTAACAACAAAAATTCTCAATCCGCATTTACAGTTGGAAATGTTATATTAATAACTGAAAATGCATTTTGAGTTGTTAATATAATGTTTCCAGTTGTAAATGCAAATTCAGAATTTTTGTTGTTAATATAGCATTTTCAGTTGTAAATATAACATTTTCAGTTGTAAATACGGATTTAATTAATTACAAAAAAGTCCCAAGGACTTTTTTATAATGACATTTTGGCACGAGACCTTTTTGTAACTAATTCTGGTCCTTATAATCAGAATGTAATTTTCCCTTAAATTTAAGAAAATTGAAGAGGAGGGGTTATAAAATTTTAATGAACAGAAACTATAACATAAAAGAATATGAAAAATTAATTAAAAACTTTTAACCTTGTTGCTTTAATTTTTTTTTTAAATTCAAATCATTAAATTTTTTTCTCCCCTTCGCTCCAAAACCTCCTGACCATTTTATTAAAAAAAAAAAAAGAAAAAAGAAAATTGCACTTAAGTCTTAAGCAAGACAACATACAACTCAAAAGTTGCTTGAAATCTCCAATATGCATGGAAGTCTTGTAGGACATTTGGATAATATATTACAATTTTGATGGACTGAGAGAATGGCTTCGACGTTGTTAATAGTTAATGTTCCCATGAGAAATCTAGCAGGAAGAAGTGGGCCGACAATGAAGCCTTCAATTGATTTTCACTTTTGTTAGGGGGGAGGTCAGGAAAATGATCTGAATTTCAAACTTCCCTTCCAAATGAGGTTTGAGTTTTAAACACGGCACCAAGTATTTGAACAAAATGTCCGAGGCGCAAATGTATGAAATTGAACGTTTTAAATATTTTTGACTTTCAACAACTCAGTTGAAAGTTAAGTCAAAAAATAAAATAAAAATAAATATTGAGTTACAACGATTTTTTTTTTTAAAAAAAAGAAGTCATTGTTACTTTATTATTATTTTTTTTTTTATTTCATTTCATTTTATTTTATTTTTTTACTTTCAACGATTGTTTTTGAAATATACTTTTGAGATATCACATGTCGAACACTTTCCTAGCTGCAAGCTAAAGAAGAATAGAGTATATGCCATAATTGATATTTGACCTTAACCCTATCTTTTCTAATTGACATTTACTTTTCTTGTTTTGTTCCACTCCTATGATCATTGCAAATCTTCCATGTCTTTAATTAGTACTGGTTCTATTAAGTTAGTTAGAACTTATTATAGAATATTTTATCTTATCCCATTAATTGTACAATATATTTTGTTTTTATTACAAAAAATATTCGGTACATATATATCCCTCTTGATTATCAATTTACTTGATAATAACAACACAAAACATTTTCCCATTGGACATAGAGATTGGAATGTCGTCAATGTAAGGAACTTATTGATGAATAATATATAATTAACTTGTAAGCATTATTTCGCTAATCGTGTTTGTTTGATTCTCGTGAGTTGTGACACTTGAAACGCAATTTACTTAAGCTTTAGTGTCATTAAGAAGAAAGAAAATCCCCATTAGATAGCTTCTTTTTTTTTTCAAAGATCCTTTAATTTGTTTCACTCTTCATTTGTGATGTCCACCATTATACTACTCCCTCTGGTGACTAATTAATGGATTTGCTTTGGTTTATCTAAGATGTCAAACTATTTAACCTTTCAAATAATTTATAATTTTTTCCAACCTATATCTATGTTGATTGCATATATTAAATGAGGTTTCCATCTATGGGGATAATAATTAAAATAATATTTTATAAAAACCAACACAAATTTATTACAATAATTAACTTATTTAATTTTTTAAAATATCTGTAAATTAGTTATTTAATTCTTTCATTTAGAACCAAAGAGAAGTACGTTGTGAATATTAGAAGCATAATTTTATGTTTAATAGAGAAACCTCTTTTCACCAATAATATTATCCCCTATCCTTAATATAAGATATTTTGTCCAATAATACTATCTCATGTCCATATAAGATTTAGTTTGCAATTAAAAGTATAGTTTGCGTTGCTAATTAGGTCTCATATTAACGGCAAGAGATATCACTAGTTCTGCACCACAAATGCTCCTTCACGTATTGATTGTCCATTTTATTTGGATACTCTTCTATCCTGAATTATAAGAACTAAATAACTAATTTATGACAATTATATCAATTAGGTAAGTTAGTTTTATTCATGATAAGCATGCGAAATTTTTTCTAAAAATATTTTCCCAATCTTGTGCATTTTAACTATCCTTTGATGAAATCCCATTAATTACTATGTGCGATTAATAAGGACACTTTAGAAAAAAAATTAAAAATTTAGGAGGCAAAATGAATTTAAATTTTATAAGGAAGACTGTTAACCTCAAGAAATTCATGTTATTTCAACACATTTTCCTATGGTTTCTTGCACATTTTGGTGAGTTCATACATATTTGGTGATACACGTGATAGGAAAATGTGCAAAATTGATACTAGTTGGATTGAAGTGATATAAATTTTTATTCAAGTGTCAGCATTTTGCCCTATTTTTATCAACTTTGGTTTTTATATATTTTCTTATTTTGATAGATTATAATGTGAGCCTCATGTGGAGCTATTCGAAGCTTAAATAAATGCCTAAGAAGTTGGAATGGAGTTCAGGAAGTCAAGACATCATGGCAAAATCAGAAGAGATGAGTAAAGAAGAGGAGTCTTTTGGCCTCTGCCAATGCATTTTCTGGCCACATCGAAAGACAAGGCATAAAGATTTTTGCCTCAGCCAAAGATACATGCAAAAAGCTCTTAGCTGTAGCCAGATATGAGGCAGAGAGCTTTAGGCTGCAGCCAACCGGTGATCATTGAAATTGTGTGTTTTTATGATACCAGCTGAACTAGGGCTTCATATTCTTCCGCCTTCAACTTTGGTTGTCATTCTGTGACTTGGAGGCTATTTTGGGGGCTTGGTGTGTTAGGGTTTAGGGTCTTTGGAGCTCTTAAAGCCATGGATTGAAGGTTTGAAGAGATTCAAGCTCTCTTTTCTTGGTTTTTCTGGTTTTTTTCCTCTTTCTCTCTTATTTGCTATTATGGCTGCTATTTTGTAACATCTCACCTTAAAAACGGCGGAATTTTTTTTTTCTAAAACATTGATCAGAGTAGAGCAATTTCACAAAACGAGTAACTGAACCTTAATATTACATAACCACAGTGTAAGTGTACTTATACAGTCATCTACTATCCAAAAGGAAACAGCACCTAACTAGGCATATAAAACTAAAGCCATAAAATTCCTTCTGCCATCCTACGCCAATCGCTTGCCCTTATCTTCAACCCCTTGGTTCGCCCGAACCTGAAGCTACAACTGAGATCCAATTACCATTTGGATCTCAGGTAACGGTTAACCTTATGCTCAAATAAACAGTATATGGATAACAATTATTCACAACTCATAACAGCAGTAAATCACTACATAAGCACACAGCAGATGCATAATCACAACATTGACAGAACATAAGCACAAAGCAGTATGTAAAGTCCCACAACATGTCTGCACATAACCAGTGTCACAACGGCCCATCGTGTCCTCAGCGCTAGGAAAACTCAACGGCGTTATCAAGACTATAACCTGTATAAAGCTGTATGTATAACTGACAACCCTAGACAGAGCCTCAGTATATAAACATGTCTATCACATATATGTATATGAGCAGCATAAGTGTTAAGGTTACAATACGCGTCCGTACCTCCGTTGACAGTTTCTGGCACTTTCGTCAAATTACGGCACGTTTGACAGTGGCACGACAGCGGAAACAGCGGTTTGTGATTTCGGATATCCTAGAAGGATAATGTCATTGATATGAATATTTAAGATCATAACAGGAAATTTAGGTACAAATTACCATTTTGCCCCTAGTTTGACTACTTGGTGGAATTTTGCCAGAGCTTCGCTATTTTGACTTTAAACTCTCAAAAATTTTCTTATAACTTTCCTCTGGCATATTCCTAAGATAAATATCATATTTATTCCTAAAACATGATATCTAAGCTAACTTGAAAAATTAAAGACTACTCTAGCAGTTCTACTATAACTACTAAAAGAACTATTGAAACTAAAAACTAAGGACTGAGAAACTTACCCAAAGCTTTGCTATGAACTTCTTACTCCTCTTCCAGAGCTTCTCTCTCTAACTTCTCTCTAGGATTGTAAGTGAATTGGTGAAGAATGAAGAGGAATGATGGGTTATTTATAGAAAATCTCAATGGCAATTTCGTAATTTCGCTGAACTTGTCTGGTTGAATTCTGACCGTCGGATCGCACTTTTTTGAAGTGGCTTGATCTTGGTCATACACCTATAGGCCGACCTCCCCCTCCCACAAGAAGAGAAAATTGATGACATCATCATGCTTATGTCATCTTGCTTTATCAGATAAAATTCCTAGTTCGGTGTCCTGATCACGAAATTTTTGTAAAATCTTAAAATTCCTAGAGCAACACTCTGAAGATCTTTTCTTCCTCTTCAAGAATACTGGATTTTCCTATCCTTGTACTCTCATTAAGAACATTCCGTTATCTGCCAAAAATCCTCGGTATTTGCTACCAGTTACAGAAATGACTTCAGAGATAGCCTACTCCGAAATAAAAATTCACTTGTTTATAATATATTCTGACCCTAGTAACCTAGTTCACGGTTTTCTAGGTAGGATTTTATTTCTATTCGTGGTCATTTATCCTGTTCACCTTTTACTATTTTAATATTACTTAATTAACACATGCCTTATCTCATATTATTATTAAATACAAATATCCAATCCATCCTTATCCCTCCCCCCAATTTCGGCCCACGCGCGCGCGCGCGTGCACACACACACACACATATATTTTCTATTTCCCATAATATTCTATCACCTTGTATTTATTTCCCCAAAGTTTCCTATTGGTCCATAAGCAATTACATGGATTTAGGCTTCTAAAATTCCTTGAAAAATCCTAAACCATTGATCTTTACTTCTTAAGATTATATCTTAACCCTTATTAATTATTTAATTGGCCAAAAATTTCGGCCCTTAATAATAATTATTTATATTTATTTTATTTTTGATGTTTCCTAAATTTTATAATCTTATAAAATTCCCAAAAAATTACTTAATTAATCCCTTAATACTTTCTAATAATTTTCTTGATTAAAAATAATCATTTTCTCACAACAATTTTATTGACATTAATAATTCAAGCTCCCTGCAATATATTAAAATTCATAAAGTCAATTTTAGTCTCAGAATACTTTTTAATTTCTCTTCTTTTTATTTTCATAGGAAATAATTTATTAAATTGTCTAAATTAAGAACAATATGCTTTCTAAATTTTTAATAATTATTCCATGCCTTTTAGAATTTTTCATAATTCTTCTCAGAATGTTTTATGGCCTTATGACACATTTTTCACATTTCCAATATTAAATTTCCTTTAATTTTCTTAATGTTTTCCTTTGAACACATACTAATCACATAACATGTTAAGGCCAAAATCTTCGTAAGTAGGCATTCTTATTATTGTGACATAATATTCCAGATAATAGTTATCCGGGTATTACATATTTCACTATGTATTTGTGGCTAGTGGCTGCCAATAAGTGTATCAAGACACTTTTCTCTAGGATTATTTTGAACCATTGTATGGTTTAACACTTGATTACTCATCTCTTTTTGTAATTAATGATACATTTGTGAGGATTTTACTATTTTCTTAATGCTTCTTGTTGATTGGCTGCCAATGAAATTGTTGCGTTCACTTTAATTTATTGATGCTTGAGAGATCTATATTAAATGTAGAACTTGGGTAAAATTGTGTAAGAACTTGAAGCTTGCTTGTTGAAGCGATGGTTTGGTTGGTAAGAGATATACTTGTCAACCTTACATCACATTAGGATTGGTGTTTGAAATTTAGATTTCATTAATTGTAATAAGAGATTGAACAATTTATGAAATTAAAAACTTGTTATTGACGTGAGAGAACTTTTACAATTACTTTTTGAATTCTTGACCAGCATATATTTTCTCAAGAGCATATATGAGAGGAGTTTAATTGAATCTTATGAAATACAAGGAGGATAAATATAATCCTAGTCCCCATTTTATTCTTGAAGTCAAAGAGTCACTTGTTTGAATTAATTTTTAGTTTTAGTATAGGTGTAACATCCCAAATTCCAGGTTTGAAAATCGTGTCGGTCGACACTTAGTTTTAAGAAAAACAACAGAGTTTGAGATGCTACAGCTTAGAGTACTGCGGAAATTGATAGCGTGCGCTAAGATCCGGACAACGAGTATCTGATATAAAAATGCCCAGACATATGATGATGCCCGACATAAGCTGATATATTAAATATCCCGTAGGAATATTCATGTGATACAATTTACAGAGGTTAAATACAATCCTCTGATAAAGAAAGTTTTAAACTAAACCCATGACCTGGAACCTAACATCAGTTAATTAAACAGATTGGCCAGGTAGGGGTCTATCATGGGGGCCTCACCGACGTATACGGCGACTGGTTGGCTTCCCACATAGATTAACCCAGCCTTAGACACCAAACTGTTCAAAGTAACCTTGTTAAATTCGAGTCAGAAGCTAAGTCCTAATAACTTCTACCGACCTTTGCCTTTGACTGATGCCTCTTCACGGCTCTACCCTCCGGAATCTTCTCTATCCCGGTTTCTTTCTTGTACTGTTCATTTAGTCTGAGGTCCAATGTCCATTGGACCTCAGGTAACGGTTAACCTCATGCTTATGTAAACAGTATATGACAGTTATCACAGATATACAACATAATCATAGTTTCAAAACATATATCCACATGTAAGGCAATAACATAACACAGCCACTGCAATATGTATGTTACCCCAGTTTGCACATAACCAGTGCCACGACGGCCCATCGTGTCCTCAGCGCTAGGAAAACTCAACGGTGTTATCAAGACTATAACCCGTATACAATTCAACTCTCATGAGTAAATTTCAAAACAGAGTATTATCATGTGAAAACAACAATCATATATAACCAAACCACAAGCATAAGAGTTAAGGTTACAATACGCGTCCGTACCTTTTACCGCATAGTCGTCAAATGACCGACCTTTGAATCCGATCTTGGACTTCCCGGATATCCTAACATATCACCATATTTCTTAGAATAATATCCTAAGAGATATTTTCACCTCTATTTACCCTTTTACCCTTGGTAGCTTCATAATTACAATTTTGCCCTTACATTTCTTAAAAACGTAGTGCAGCATTTCCTGGGCAGATTTTTCGGTAACTTTGAAAAATCATAACTAATTCTAGAAAAATCAAAATGAGGATCCGTAAAATTTCCCGGAATCCTTGAGAAGTCTACTTTTGAGGAAAAATACTGTGATTTACCCAGATTTCACGGAATTTTCCCAGTTTCCAGTTTTCAAAACGCTGTCCAGATTTTCGCACAGAAATCATAGCCTAACTTCTGAGATTTTTATCTTTTTTCACAGAGCTTCAAATGATACACTCTTTATAGATTTGAAAAGCCCTAGATGTCTACTTTCACCATGAATTTTCTCAGAATTTTAGAACATCATCTTCATCATAAAATACTGACGTTTTTACCCCTGACTCCAGAAATCACTGTTTGAGGAGATTTCGCCAGAGCTTCGCTATTTTGATCCTAATCTTTCAAAAATTTTGATATAACTTCTTCTTCATCAAATTTTCGAAATAAAGACAATGGAAACCTCAAAAACATGAAATTAAAACTGTATATGGAAGATTGAAGATCAAAATAACTTTTCTAGCATTTCTACTTAATAAACTAAGAACTAAAACTTAAAAGCTAAGAACTCTTATACCTCTTGAGGACCTCTTGCCTCTCTTTTTCCAGCAGCTCCTCCCTCTCTTTCCCTCTCTATATTTCGAATTGAAGCTTGATGATTTGGTGGGGGAAAAATGTGAAGCCTAAGCCTCTATTTATAGTAAAACCATACTTAACTTCCTAACACTTCTTCCTTGATCTAAACCATTGGATTTTTTCTTGGTGGGAAAGTCATGATCTTAGCCCTCCACCCTTCCTTGGCCGAAATTCCCCCTCCCCCTTCTAGAGTTTTCTTTGCTTGGTCCCCAAGCACACTCCTTCTCCATTAAGTTAGCTTAATTAATCCCAAACTCTAATTTAATTAGGTGTAAGTGAATGTTTTAATTCATAATCCAATTTCACTTTTGGAATCCTAATTTTGTGATTAGATTTATGGTGATTTTTAATTCCCAAAACACTTAGGTATGAATCTTAGATGTATCCGAAAATAACTTTGGGAATAGCCAAGATGAAGCTCATAATTTCCTGATTCCAAATATGTATTTATCTTGAAGATCTAGTTTCAAGATTTCAAATTATGATTTAATTTCTATAGGTTCTCATTTAATTTTATTTAATTAAGCAATTACTTGCTCATTAAGCTAGACAACTTGCTCTCCAAGTTGTCTTCTTCACACTTCTTTCATTGACTTTCTCTACTACACACACACACATACACAACACTTGTGCTCCTATTGGCTCTTAAATATTATCATGGATTTAGACATTTTAAATTGCTAGAATTATTGTAGGCCTTTGATCCTACTTAATGAAATTCAATCCTAGCCATTACTTAATATTTAATTTACCCAAGTTGATTAACAAGTTTAATTCCTTGCCTCTTTATTTATCAAGAATTTCGCCTCACATAATAACCTTAGGGATTATTAATTTAATTCAAGTTATTATCCTTATCACAGTGTTTTAGGGGTCACTAGGCTTAATTACCAAAATTTAACAAGGTTTCAAATTTAATTTTGATAATTAAAAACTCCTTGTATGCTAATTTTAGCTTCTAACTATCATTTGATCCTTTATTCAATTGATATTTCCTTAATTATGACATTTATAAAGTAATTATTAACTAATTTCAAAAATTAATAAAGTGTCTCAATTATTGCAATATCAATTGCCCAATAATTGTTACTAATTTCCTTTAATTGACTTTATCATCCTCTGCTGATTTTAAGTTGTTAAAATGGCATAATTCCTAAAATAATAATAAATTAATTAAAACTTTAGAGACAACATACTCTCTATTTCAATAAATATTTAGTTGCCTCTTAGGATTTATCATAACATTCTTAGGGTATTTTATGACCCATAAATTCACTTAGGGATTTTAGCTCTTCATTTACTCTAATTTCATAAGAAATTACCTTCCGAAAATAAGATAATTATTTCACTTGTTTTGAGACCACATATTCACCTATTGTAATAGGTGTTATTTATTAAAATTTAACATTTACATGTATTATGAAAATTGGGGTATTACAATAGGTTTATTTCATAGTTTCCCTTTGTTCTTGATATTTGTATCACTCAAATTAGGTGAAAGTATCAGACCAAAAAAAAAAGGTGAAAGTATGATTATCAATACTTGACTAGGTTTTGAAACCAAATCTTCGTGAGAACGATACTCTTTACTTTTCACTTTATGTAATACCTGGATAATTATTATCTGGAATATTATGTTGCAAAAATAAAAAAAAATGTGAAAGATGCATTTTAGGACCATAAAACATCCTGAGGAGAATTATAAAAAATTCCAAAAGGCATGGAATAATTATTAAAAATTTAGAGAACATATTATCCTTAATTTAGACAATTTAATAAATTATTTCCTATGAAAATAAAAAGAAGGAAAATTAAAAAGTATTTTAAGACTAAAATTGACTTTATGACTTTTGATAATTTGCATGGAGCTTAAATTATAAATGTCAATAAAATTGTTGTGAGAAAATGATAAGTTTTAAGTAAGAAAATTATTAGAAATTATTAAAGGATTAATTAAGTAATTTTTGGGAATTTTATAAGCTTATAGAAAATTTAGGAAACATGAGAAATAAAAATAAATATGAATAAGTATTATTAACGATCGAAATTTTTGGGCCAAATTAAATAAATAATAAAGGTCAAGAAGTAATCTTGAAAAACAAGATCAAGGGCTTAAGAATTTTGCAAGGAATTTTAAAAGCCTAAACCCATGTAATTGCTTATGGACCAATAGGAAATTTTGGGGAAATAAATACAAGATAATAGAATATTATGGGAAATGGAATAATATATATATATATATAGTGGCCAAAATTTTTAGGCCAAAAAGGGAAAAAAATAAATAATAATAATAAGGATGAAGGGAGATTTTTAGCAAATAATAATAAAATAAAATTTAAGACATGTGGCAATTAATTAAATAATAATAAAAGCGGACAGGATAAACGAGAACGGATGGAAATAAAATTCTATCTAGAAAACTGTGGACTAGGTTTCTAGGGTCAGAATATATTATTGATCAGTGGATTTTTATCCCGAAGTTGGCGCTGGCCAACGTTATTTCTGTAACCAGTCGCGAATACCGAGGATTTTCGGCAGATAACGGAATGTCCTTAATGAGAGTATAAGGATAGGAAAATCTAGTATTCTCGAAGAGAAAGAAAAGATCTTCAGAGTGTTGCTTCCGGGATTTTGAGATTTTCCAAAATTACGCGATTCGGACACCGAACTGGGACTTTATCGATAGAAATCTTCTTAAGCAAGTGTGTGACATCACCTTGATGACTAAAGATGACATCATCTTTGAGAAGTGTATGGCCAAGATCTTGCCACCTTAAAGAAGTGCGATCTAATGGCCAGAAACTGATCAGACAAAGTTCAAAGGAATTACCAAAATGCCATTGCCCTTTTCTATAAATAGGCCATCATTCCTCTTCATTTTTCACCAATTCACTTACAATCCTAGAGAGAAGTTAGAGAGAGAAGCTCTGGAAGAGGAGTAAGAAGTTTATAGCAAAACTCTGAGTAAGTTCTCCGGTCCTTAGTCTTTAGCTTAAGTAGTTCTTTCGGTAGTTATAGTAGAATTGTTAGAGTAATCTTTAATTCTTAAGTTAGCTTAGATATCATGTTTTTAGGAATAAATATGATATTTATCTTAGGAATATGCTAGAGGAGGGATTATAGCAAAAACTTTGAAAGTTTAAAATCAAAATAGCAAAGTGCTGGTGAAATTCCGCCAATTAGTCAACCTAGGGGCAAAATGGTAATTTGTACCGAAATTTTCCTGATATAACCTTAAATGCTCACACCGGTGATACTATCCTTATAGGAAACCCGAAATCACGAATCGTTGTTTCCGCTATCATACCGCCGTCGAACCACCGTCAAACGTACCACAATTCTACCGAAGTGTCTGAAATCGTCAACGGAGGTACGGACGCGTATTGTAACATTAACTCTTATGCTACTCATATACATATATGTGGTAGACATATTTATATACTGAAGCTCTGTTGAGGGCTGTCAGTCATACATACAGCTTGTTATGGGTTATAGTCTTAATAACGCCGTTGGGTTTTCCTAGCGCTGAGGACATAATGGGAGATCGTGGCACTGGTTCATGTGCAGACATAGTGTGGGGCTTTACATATTGCTGTGTGCTTATGTTCTGTCCATTGTTGATCATGCATCTGTTGTGTGCTTATGTATTGATGTGCTGTTATGTGATTATGAATATTTGTTACCTATATATGACTTATTTGAGCATAAGGTTAACCGTTACCTAAGATCCAATTGGGAATTGGATCACAGCTGTAGCTTCAGGTTCATGAGGATCCAGGGTGGAGGAGAGCGGCAGGTAGCTGATGTGGGCGGATTGGGAGAACCAATATGTTTTAGTTTTGACAATATTTAAATATTGTTCTTTTTGGAAGAATGATTACACTATGGTTATGTACTTTTAAGTATTCAACTACTCATTTAATCGAAATGCTCGACTCTGATCACAGTTTGTTTTAAAAAAAAAAAAAAATCCACTGTTTTTAAAATGTGATGTTACACTTTATTACTTGGTATAACCCATGCACTCGTGGTGCGAACAAAGACCAAAGCAAACTCTTTGCCTAGGTCCTATATGTAAGACTAGAGATGGTAAAAGAGGAGGCACACAGTTATAGTGGGATTATAAAAAGAAATCTTCAAAAATCAATATATTAACTGCGGAATGTAACATTAATAATTTTCTTAAACTGCAAGTAATCTATCACAATGATTTAATTAATTGTTCATTCTCTCTGACTAATCCCATGAAAAGAAATATGCCACAAAAGCTTGGAATCAAATGATGAATATAAATTGTTCATTCCAAAAGCCTTTTACTCCTACTGTGACAAGGCACGTGGAAAAGAACAAATCCAATTTTGATTTTTTTCCCCCAACAAGAGAGAGAGAGAGAGAGAGAGAGTTACTTTAAATAAGCAACATGAACCCCTGTGTACATGGAATCGATTATTATCAAAGTTCACGGAATATAAATTCCCATTTATATTGGGGCAATTTTTTATACTCAAGCACCAAATCACAAATCAACTAAGAATCTGCTTCGAGAATTAATTTCAGAAATCATTTATTTTTAAGGATCACTAATGGTAAATGCACGTTTCACTTCCAAATTTGAGCTGTCTGAGTGGTAAATAATGATAAAAAAATTTTAGTTATATTTTAAAAATTAAATTGAATGCCAACTATATTTTTCACTGAATTAAATTGTAATATTTAATATAATTTGTGACAAAATGGCTCATTATCTGATCATTATTTGAGAAATTCTGTAAATCCAACGGCTCCATTACCTTCCCCAACTTGTGAAGGCAATAATCCCTTGAGTATATGAATATTTTTTATATTTTCCCATAAGCACTATTTTTTGTCTAATTTTAGTTTTGACAATCGATCTAAATGTTAAGCCACCTTTTAGTTTATCGTTGGCTCCACCATGCAATAAAGTAATTAGTGAATCAGAAACAACTTTTTTTGTTTTGCCAGAGATATACGACTAAAATTAATACAAAAATAGCGATTACAACCACCAAGAAACTCAACTAAAACAAGTTAAACCCAAACCATAATAAACAAGACTAACAATACATTGACAATGTACACAAAAGTAGACCAACAAAACTAAAAGAAAAGTCGTAAGTTTTGTAACATAGTAGTGTGAAAAGAGGAATAAGATTCTATAGTCCTTGTCATACTAGACTGTAGTAGGATTCCAGAAATAATCGAGCTAAGAGATTCTCAAATTTGTTACGCAATAATATGACTTCATGCAATTTATGTAATATGAGTTAGTTTGGGAATAAACTTGACCCTAAATATAAGACTAATGACTTCCCATTTTTAATAGATTTAAGAAATATTTTTATATATTTGGGAATTCATCAATACTAAATTAAAGGAATTTTCTTGAGATTTTATGAGATATTAATTAGGTGCGTCAATTGTGGAATTTTAAATTAAAATAGAAGTTTTTGAACTTAGGAAAGAAGCAATAAAAATAACAAAATAATAATTAGAAATGTTCTCAAATAAAAAAATAAAAAAGATTTAGTTTTTATGGTTACAGTTTTATTGTTGTTTCCTCTTATTTTTTATTGTCAGAAATGGTGATTTTGACAATGAAAAGGGAAACCATAAGCACAAGAAAGGACGGACGGTTGTTTAATAAGGTGAGGAGGTAGCATCAATTTTAACCATCATCATTATCTTCTTCAATCACAAGAAAAGATAGAGAGAAGAGTTCAAATTTAATTCTTCTTCTACTTCACGGGAGGCAAGAGTACTGTGGAGAAGAGAAGAGACCAGAGTCACCACTTGCATAGAGGAGCAGTTGAAGCTTGAAGATGAGACTTTGAATTAATGATCAATTCCTTTTCCTCTTATCTCTTTTCCTTGATATCTTTTATTATGAACTTCATGTTGTTTTCTTTAGTTATGTTTAGTTAGTTTGTTGCGTAATCTATAGTAGCTATGAACTTATGGGTATATCAAACTTTGTTTTCACTATTTAATTATAATTAATATTGATTTTGGTTACTTAATATTGTTTAGCTTTATTTATTTAATGGTTGGACATCATTGAATATGAATTTGAGCATTAAAATTTACCTAGACAAAGGGAACTTTAATTAGACTCTGAGATTAAGTAATATATGATTAGGTTACAATTTAATTTGCGATTAAGATGGACATATACCTAATGACCTCATATAATTATTGAAGAATGTGTTTGAGGTATGTTGCCTCTTGAGTAAATTATGTTAGAAAAAATAACAATTTATATTCAAAATAGAGGGACACAAGAAAACCGATAGACATTTATAGTTATTTATACTCGAAATTGATGAAATTGACATTAAGGCTAATTAAATTAGTGAAATCAAAGTCTATGAAATTATTAAGAGATTAATAAGTTTGGGTTGCTAGGTTGATAATTGCAGTAGTTTACTTTAATTTGATTTTATTTTTCTTTTAACTCATTTGTATTCATTTGGTTTGTACAAATTTAAAAAAAGTGTAAAATCATTACCAAACATAATTATTAGGTAACAAGTCCTCGTCGAAATAATACTTTACTTACTCTTTATTATTTGATATGACCCGCGCACTTGTGGAATTGTAGATTATAATTTTTCCCCTATCAAGGGCCTCAATCTATTTTGTTTCTTAATTAACGATCCCCCCAAACTATCCATATTGATTACATTTTTTAAAGTCAGTTTCAATAGGAATTATTATTGAGGATATTTTTGAGAAATCAACATTTTTTTTAATAAATAACTAATTTAATTAATTTAAATAATATTTAAAAATTAGTTATATAGCTTTTATAAAAAAAAAATTGGAGGGACTAATATTAATTTAAATTTTATTCCATCCACGAAAGCTTACCCAACTTGAAATGCATTCGGGTAAGGTCTACGACCCGACTTCAGATCATAGGGCTATATATGCATGTATAGCATATACATCTTCCTCGTACAAGCCAGGCAAAGTGGGGGGAGAGAGAGAGAGTTAAGAAAATTCAGATAAAGCAAACAAGTAGAAAATGCAAATAAAGCGAAAGCCTGTCCTTACTGAAAAAGAAGTGAGGGAGAAATTGCAGAAAGCAGACATTGACGGCAACGGAAGTCTGAGCGTGAAGGAGCTGAAGATCGTGTTCAAGGACATTGTAACACCCCAAATTTCATGTCATTTACTGTGTCCAATGACTCACAGACGGTGTACATATCAGAGTAAAATGGAACGGAGAGCATGCACAACATTTGGACGATGAGTAACTGATATAAAAATGCCCAGGCACAAGCTGGTTATATTACAATTCCCAAAAAGAATATTTATGTAATACAGTATACAGAGACTTACATACAACTCTTTGATAAACCAAACACTATGTAGACTTATGGCTTGGAACCCAATATAGTTAGTCAGACATATTGGCCAGATCGGTGTTTAGTCTAATGGGAGTCTCCCCGTCTTTCACGGCGACTTATGACAACCCACCGACAAACCCTTTCTTAGTTTAAGCACCAATTAGTCTAACATAATTTTATTAGATTCAAGCCGGAAACTAGGCCCTCATAACTTTCTTCAAGCTCTTGTCTCCACTGGTGCCTCTTCACAACTCTGTCCACTTAGCCTTCCCAGGTCCGGATTTCCTTCCCTGAACCTTTAATCAAGTCTGAGATTCAATACCCATTGAATCTCAGGTAACAATTAACCTCATATGAAAAGTATAAACAGTATATGATAGATAATCACAACAAACATACATTCAGCATACACATTGGTACCCGACTACAATGGCCTACAGCACATGTATCGTTACCAGCACTCACCAGTGCCTCGTGACCTAGTCACGGATTCCTCAGCGCTAAAAAAACAAGCATGCGGCATTACCATATAATTACAACAATCCATAGCCAACTGAATGTAAGCACACATGGTTCAATCAATCATATCAAAGCCATACAAGATATAGGAGAGTTACAGTTACCAGTACGCGAACATACCTTTCACCACATAGTTACCAATACGCCCGAGCTTTGAATCCGACTCCGAACTTCTCGGGTATCCTAACATATCACCATATTACTTAGAATAATATCCTAAGAGATATTTCCACCTCTATTTACCTCTCTACCCTTGGTGACTTTGTTATTTATAATTCTGCCATTACATTTAATTAAAAAAATGTAGTGCAGTATTTTCTGAACAGATTTTTCGGTAACTTTGAAAAATTATAACTAATTCTACAAAATTGGAAATGAGGATCCGTAAAATTTCCTGAAACCCTTAGGATGTCTATTTTTTAGGAAAAATATTAATTTTCACCCAGAATTAGTGAGTAATTCCCAGTTTTTACATTTCACAAAGTTGCCCAGATTTTATTCCAGTAAAAATGGCTTAACTTCAAAAATTTGTAACTCCTTCCACAGAGATTGAAAAATTATAAATTTTATATCAAAAAAAAGCCATGGATGTCTACTTTCTCTCTGGAAAATTTAATGATTTTTAAAGATCATTTAATATTTAAAATAATTCTCACAACGTGACTGACTCCAGAAAAACTGAAATCTAGGAATTTTCTCAACTTTCACAATATTATTCTTTTGATCTCAAAAATCATTTCCCATCTTGTTTTCACTTTAATTTTTGTTTTAAGCTCATTAGAGACCTTAAAAACATGAACAGAAATTTACTTTACAATTTCTTGAATTAAACTATAATTCTACCAAAAATCTATAAGCTAGAGCTCAAGAACTTACCTCTTGAAGTTCTTACTCCTTCTTCTTCTTGCTCCTATCTTGTCTTACTTGCTATCTTGATTTGAGTTTTAGTGTGAAGAATGAAGAGGAACTCAAGCTCTATTTATAGAGTTTTGGGTCTCAACCTCTTTTCAAAAATCACATGATAAACCAACTGCCCATCTACCTACCATAAATATGTCTATCTACTTGTTCTTCTACCATACAAAAGTTCATCTACTAAAGCCTTATCTTCCAATCAAATATCATATATATATATATATATATATATATATGAATTTCTTAATTAAATTTGGAAGAAAATATAATCATTAAATTATATTTCTTTGAGACAAAAATTCACATTTGTATTTTGCTAATTTATGAGAATTGGAAAATTAGGGTATTGCATACATGGGATCAGACTGGCCATCAATCAGAACCTTCCTTTGTATGCAGAAAGCCGACAGTGACGGTGACGGAAAAATCAGCGCCTCCGAAAAGGTTTAGCTTGTTTCTTATATCATGGAATGGTATCATGCTAATTAATAATTAGACGCTAATATATGTGTGTCTCTGATATGGCAGCACTGCAGCTAAACCTGAAGACCATATCGGGAATACACAAACACACATATATATCATATATCTATATAGCTTAAGACCTTTCCTATGTAATGATATGATATCACTTTTGTCCTAAACACTTGTGTGTGGTTAAGTACTCACAAATCACTTGAGGCGAGCCTAGCTAGGGTGATGTAACAGAAATAAAATATCATCATATTATGGTTTGGTGATAAGTTTCCTTTCTTGAGCATTCTTTTATCAGTTATTTCTTTTTTGAAAAGTCACTATGAGGCCTCAAAGAAGAAGGCTAATTAATGACCAAAACGTCACACAAGAAATGATAATTATGCAGTGTCAAGTTACACTATAGGAAATGGCCGATAAGTCCATACTACTTATTTGTTTGTTGTGAGACTTTTTCGATGATTATATTCCTTTCTTGGGATTTTATAGTGATTTTCTTTGTTTATTTTTTATTTGTTTAGATTAATTTAACATTGGCAGGAAAATAAGTGAGTCTATCTAATTTATTTATCATTTCTTGGTGTGATGGTTGGCTAAAAAAACTTCGTGTGATTAGGTACATGCATATTCGGAGGACGCATGATGCATCCTATGATCCTGCCATTATATTCTTTACTTGATTGCCTATACATGTATTGGATCCATATTTTCTATTTAGTCTGGTTATTCCCTTATCAATTTGTAGTTAGATCAACATATATATATATATATATATATATATATATATATATATATATATATATATAGCAACACATGGGCATAGATTTGATATAATAATATCGTAAGATGACATAGGTGCAATATTAAACTTTCCTACTTCTATAACAAAAAGGAGAATAAATTTCATTATGATGGAAAAGTTTGTTTCCCGTTCAATTTCCTGTGATCTTCATCTTTACACTTTGATTATGAAGTATTCGTTCACATTCTTAAATCTTAATTAAGGCCTTTTTTTCTTCCAATTTTTGCTTAACAAATACTATGTACTTCCAATCCTTAATATAAAATCTATATAATTAATTTAGGTAGATTAAGAAAAATAATTACTTGTAAAAAATGTGTGTTGGTTTCCCAAAAATACCATCTTAAATAATTTGCAAGGAAATGGGAGGAGCTTCTCTCCTTTACTACTTTCCCTTGCTTTTCCCCTCCTTTGCCCCCTCATCACTGTTGGATTGAGATTTAATGATCTGGATTTAAAACATTTCATAAAACTATTAATACAATCTTATATAAGAAACATGTAAATAATTTAAAATCTTAAAATTTAATTTGAACAGTAGTAAATAGAAAAAAGTGGAAAAAGATATGTATTTTATAATAGTAATCTATAATTATTTTTAACATAAAATTATAATAATATTTTTATGAAATATTAAATCTAAACCATTAGATTTTGATTTGATGGTGGGGATGAATGGTACAAAGGAGGGGGGGAAATATGAGAAGGTAAATGAGAGAAAATCATCCAGAATTGAAACTACCATTGATTCAAATTCTCTTAACATATGCAATCAATAAGGATAGTTTGAAAAAATGATAAATATGACAAACAAAATGGATTAAGTTTTTTTTTTTTTTAATGACCAACTCTAACCCCAAACTAGCTCTTATCTTGAGAATATATGAAACCCTTTTATTATTTCGCTAAGATCACGAAGAATAGCACATAAAGCAGGAATTGATGTTTTAATTGACACTTTTTCTTATTTTTGCTGATTCCACGTCAATCCTTCATGCCCAGAGTGCTTGTTCCATTCAGTTAGTTACAAGAGAATAATATAATAGTAAAATCTTTGACTATATATATACACGTATATCTCGTTGTACCAAGAACACATAACGATATTATATTGGAGTTGGAAAAGTTGGGGTCACTTTTCAAATTACTTTTATCCTTATATTTCCACGTTTTTCTGTTTTTTTTATATACAAATTAAAGTATTGAAATCTGTATGTAGATTTAATTAATAAAGACGGGACCCATACCTTACAAGAACGCAAATTCAAATCTTATGGGTAATTGATAAAATGCTTTTACAAACACTGGTTAGGAGATTTATTTTAATCCTAAACGTGAGAGCTCAAGCTATTTTATCTCCAAAATTTATATTTTTTTTCAAACCATCCTTATCGATTGCACCTATTAAGGTGTTTCTATTAAAAAGTAACAAGTAGATCAAAAGCAAGAGATTAAAGAGAATATTTTAGGGAAACCAACACTTTTTAAAAAAAAAAAAAAAACTAACGTAACTGTATTATATATATATATATATATATATATATATATATATATATATTTACAAATTAGTTATATAGCTTCTATATCAAAGGCTGGATGGAGTAATATCTGATATTTACATTTGAATAATACTGTAACAACAACATCAAGATATGCCATTTCACATCACTAAGGGATCAATTCTCCCCTCAAGTTGGAGAAGATATCCATCATGCACAACTTGTTCAAGAAACAATGATATGACTCCATCAGAGAAGACTTGATCCGTATGACAACTTGTTTAGGGGTTGTTTGGCATGATGGAAGGGTAGGGAAAATAAACTTTTTGGGTTAAATATAAAAACACTGAAGAGACTGGGTTATAAAATTTTAATGAAGAGACACTGTAGCATAAAAGAGTAAGAAAAATTAGTTAAAAACTTTTAATATCACTGCTTAAATGTTTTATTAAATTCAAATCAGAAAAAAAAATGTCTCCCCTTCCCTCTTCTCCAAGCAATGCAACATACTACTTAAAGGTCCCTTAAAATCTCTAATTTACAAGGAAGTCCCATGGAACATTTGGATGATATATTCCAATTATGGAAAGACTAAAATAACAACAAAATATATTTTAATTATTTCTCTCTATTTAATCAATGAGGTTATTGTGGTATTTTCACAATTTGAATATATTGCCTAAATGTCTCGTAGGACTTCACTACAAATTAAAAATTTAAAGGTAAATTTGGGTCGTATTTTATCTTACTTGGAAAACTTAAGTGCAATTTTTTTAGGGGGAAAAAAACTGACCCGTCATGTCTACCAGTTGATTTAATTTCGTGGCTATTATTGTACGGATGCATTCTTGAATGATGCGCTTGTCAGTATTTTCGTTGATGAATTGTGGATCTACTTCAATGTGCCTCGTGTCGGGAAAATCTACTCCACCACACGTATGGCACTCAATATTCAATAAAAAAATATCCTATTAGATATTAAACCTTGAAAAATATTATAGAATATTCTCAAATATATAGGATTTTTGGTTAAGCATAAATTAAGACATTACATATTTTGCTAATCATTTACCAAAAATATAAGGTTTATGAGAATTGGGAAAATTTGGATATTACAACTGGAGGTGGTAGAAGAGGAGGCGCACAGTTATCAAAGGATTATAAAAAAGAAATCTTCAAAAATCAATATATTAACGGCAGAAATAATTTTCTTAAAGTGCAAGTAATCTATAAAAATGATTTAATTAATAGGAAAATTAAAATAAGGGACCTACTGTAACATCCCAAATTTTCAAAAGCGGAATATTATTTTTTTTCATCAAAAATCATTTAAAATCATTAGAGTTAATCATTTGAGTGGAAGAGTAACTGATACTTATATTTCATAATGCCATAAGTCTGGCTGGATACAATAGCGGTATAGTAACCGCGTGGCTCAAAAGTGAAGTAGACAACAAAAGGAAGGCTTCCACCGGAACGTCAAAATGAAATCTCTAGCCGGGTCTCTAAGCGTGTTGCTTTCCTTTCTCCTCCGTCCTTGGTTCTCTTGACCCTGCTGCTATGTTAAGAGCTGAGGTCCCATGCATACGGACCCCAGGTAATGGTTAACCTCATATTTACATATACAGTATATAAACACAACAATTGGTTCACTTCCAAATATGTCACTCCCAATGAATGCAAATGTACCGCTCCCAGCGAAAAGTACCACTCCTAGTGAAAACAGATATATCACTCCCAGTGTATGCAGGTGTACAGTTATTTCTTACCAAACAAATATTCAAACGACACACCACAACATGCACACATACCACATATACATATACTGTAAATATCAGAGTTAGTGTTACAGTACGCGAACGTACCTTCGTTGACGAACGTTTAGTACGTTGACGATAAACTGTACTTTTGACGGAAAACAGCAGAACGACAACGAAATGACAGCGGAACAAGATTACTGATATCCTATAATGATAATATCACATTTATCAATATTTGATATCATAACAGGCATTTTAGGTACAAATTACCATTTTGCCCCTGATCCCCTAATCAGCGGAATTTTGTTAGCACTTCGCTACCTTGACCCTAATCTTCCAGAATTTCAACATATCTCCAACTCCATAATGATTTTCGAAATTAATACCTTAATTACCCCTAAAACATGATTTCTAAACATACCTGGAAGATTAAATATCAACCTAGCATTTCTACAACAACTACCGAAAGAAACACTAAAACTAAATATTAGGGACCGAAGAACTTACCTGGCACTTTGCTATTTCCACAGACTCCTCCTTCTCTCTAAAATCTCTCTCTAGAAAGCTCTAGGATTTGTGAAGAATGAAGAGAAGGTGAAGGCTATTTATAGAAAAAAAACCAATGGCATTTTCGTAATTTCATTGAACTTTGTCTGGTTGAATTCTGACCGTCGGATCGCACTTCTTGGAGGTGGCAAGATCTTGGCCTTACACCTTTCAAGGATGATGTCATCCTTAGTCACCAAGGTGACGTCACCAACTTTCTCAAGAAGTTTTCTACCGATAAAGTCCCTGTTCGGTGTTCCGATCGCGAAATTTTGTAAAATCTTAAAATTCCGGAAATAACACTCTAAAGGTCTTTTCTTCCTCTTACAGAATATCGGGTTTTCCCAACCTTATACTCTCATTAAGGACATTCTGTTACCCACCAAAAATCCTCGGTAATCGCTACCGGTTACGGAAATATCGTCTGTCGGTACCAACCTCTGGATAAAAATCCACTGATCAATAATATACTCTTGTTTTTCTCAATTTATCCCATGATTTCAATCTATGAATTATTTTCCATCGGTTCCCATTTCTACTATCTGCTTTAATCCCACAAAATATCTTCCTGGCCGGATCTCCAAATCACTCCGTTGGTTACAGAAATGACTTCGGAGACAGTCCACTCCGAGATAGAAATTCACTTGTTCTTAATATACTCTGACTCAAGAAACCTAGTTCACGGTTTTCTAGGTAGGATTTTATTTCTATTCGTGGTCATTTATCCTGTTCATATTTTTACTATTATAATATTACTTAATTACCACATGTCTTAACTTATAATGTTATTTTAATGTAAATATCTAGATATTAATTTCTTAATTTTCATTTCATTTTTTCTTTATTTTTCTTCTAATTTTCGTTTTTATTTATATATGTATATTTATTTTAAGTAATTTCCACCTTTTTCTTTTTATCTTATGTCTAAACAATTAGCCATTAATTATCTAATTAATCACTTACTAATTATTGACAATTTTCTTAATTAGTAATAATTATTATCTCACAACTATTTTATTGACATTAATAATTTATACTCCATGCATAATATTAAAAATCATAGGGTCCAATATGGTCCCCAGAATACTTTTTAATTTTCTATTCTTCTATTTTCAAAAAAGATAATTTAATAAATTGTCTAAATTAGGGATAATATTCCTTCTAATTTTTAATAATTATTTCACAACCCTTTAGGATTTATCATCACATTTTTAGAATGTTTTATGGTCATAAAATGCATTTTTCACATTTTTGGCAATAAATTCCCTTTAATTTTCTTAGTATTTCTCTTTGAAAATAGACCAATTATACAACATTTTGAGACCATATCTATCATAAATGGACATAATATTTCAGATAATAATTATCCGGGTATTACACCTACAGAAAGTAATATTTATTATAAAGGACCATAAAAATTGTAATTACTTAAAAGAACCAAATACCATAATATAAATTTGAAATTACTAGATTGCCCATAATCAAACCTCCTTTATTATCTTTTGTGTTTATAATTAAAAAGTAACTAAAATTAAAACTAAAATTGCCCATCATGGTCATATTCTTTTTATTTTCAATATATTATTTAATTAACAACTTTTGAACTCATATTTTTCTTAATTTTTATTTTTCACTAATTTATATCATCAAATTTCTTGATTTATATTATCAACGTTGATATCAATTAAGCTATTCTTATAAAAAATAAAAACTAAATTATTTCATATTAATTAGATTTTTAATTTTATCAACATTACATGAATTTTTTAACCCATATAAATTGCTTCTAAAACAAAGATAAAGCATACATACTTTAACATATATGATAAATTATAAAAGATCTTAACTTTGATTAAAATTATATAATTCCATTTTTAATTAAATTTGTTGTTGATTTAAAAAAAATTATAATTTTTACAAATTGAAGAATGGGTATTTTTTTTCCCATAGATATATATTCAAGTTGTGAAAAATGAAAATTGAGACAATTATTTTTTAATTTAATAAAACTTAGAATTTTGTGTTAGTTTTGAAAATAGAAGGGGGAAGAGAACTTAGGAGGGAATCTAAAAGATTTTTTCAAGGGTATTTTAGTACTTATAATTTTATATTTGGTCCTTTTAAATAATTACAACTTTTATGGTCCTTCTCCATAAATATATTTTCTTATAGGTCATTTATTCTAATTTTTCCTTAATTAATTGTTCATTCTGTCTGACCAATCCCATGAAAAGAAATATGCCACAAATTGATGAATATAAATTTAGTGATGGATTTCATTACTACGTAAATTGAGTGAGAATGAAGCTTTTCCAAAAGCCTTTTACTCATACTGTGACAAGACACATGGAAAAGAATAAATCCGATTTTAATTTTTTTTCCCCAACAGAGAGAGAGAAAGAGAGAGAGAGAGAGAGAGAGAGAGACTTACTTTAAATAAGCAACATGATCACCTGTCTACATGGAATCGATTTAGGATCAAAGTTCATGTAATATTAATTTTCATTTATATTGGGGGAATTATTTATCGTCAAGCACCAAATTCACAAATCAACTAATAAGAATCTGCATTGAGGATTAATTTCAGAAATCATTTATTTTTAAGGATCACTAATATTAAATACACGTTGCACTTCCAAATTTGAGCTGTCTCATTGGTAAATAGTGATAAAAAATTTTAGTAATATTTTAAAAGTAAAATTGAATGCCAACTATATTTTTCACTGAATTAAATTGTAATATTTAATATAATTTGCGACAAAATGGCTCATTATCTGATCATTATTTGAGAAATTCTGTAAATCCAACGACCCCATTACGTTCCCCTACTTGAGAAGGAAATAATCCCTTGAGTATATGATTTTTTTTTATATATATATTTTCCCACAAGCGCTATTTTTTGTGTACTTTTAGTTTTGACAATCTATCTAAATGTTAAGCCACCTTTTAGTTTATTGTTGGCTCCACCATGAAATAAAGTATTTAGTGAATCAGAAATAACTTTTTTTTTTTTTTGGCCAGAGATATACGACTAAAATTAATACAAAATATAGATTACAACCACCAAGAAACTCAACTAAAACAAATTAAACCCAAACCATAATAAACAAGACAAACAGTACATTGACTACACAAAAGTAGACCAAAAAGAAAAGTCGTAAGTTTTGTAACAGAGTAGTGTGAAAAGAGGAATAAGATTCTATCATCCTTGTCATACTAGACTGTAGTGGGGTTTCATAAATAATCGAGCTAAAAGATTCTCAAATTTGTTACGCAACAATATGAAGTCATGCAATTTATGTAATATGAGTTAGTTTGGTAATAAACTTGACCTTAAATATAAGACTATTGACTTTCCGTTTTTAATAGATTTCAGAAATATTTTTATATATTTGGGAATTCATCAAATACTAAATTAAATGAATTTTTTTGAGCTTGTTTATGGAATATTAATTGAGTGCATCAATTGTGGAATCTCAAATTAAAATAGAAGTTCTTGAACTTAGGACAGAAGCAATAAGAAAATAATAATTAGAAATTTTCTCAAATAAGAAAAAAGAAAAAAGATTTAGTTTTTATGGTTACAGTTGTTGTCGTTTCCTCTTCTTTGATATTGTCAGAAGTGGTGATTTTGGCAATGAAAAGAAGGGAAACCAAAAGCACAAGAAAGGACGCTTGTTTAAGACGGAGAGGGGAATGAGTTTCCCAGCTGGTCCCTTTTTTGGGGTAGATCGAGCTTCCCTGCTCGTCCTTTTTTTGGGGCAGACTTGACCGTCAGAAATTGTTTTTATAAATATTTTTCAACAGTCTCAATTAGTATTATGTAAGGTTATTAAAACTGGACCGGTCAGAGTACTGGGTCAAAGGTCAGTAGGTCAGATCGGAGAGAAACTGGAACTAAACTGGGGCCAAACAGGTGAGAAAGTTAAGATTTCAAGATTATTAATATGAAATTATTAAAAAAAAAATCTTTTTAATAACTTTGACTAAAATAATAATATTAGTTTAATCTATTTTAAATTTTAAGTTTTGCCACTATTTTGTCATTTCCAAGACTTTGTGATTTCCAAGACATGAGCATTCCAAAGTTTGCTCCCAATACTTCATCTTCCCATGTCAAAAGTCTTTCTTTCCTTCTCTCATTGAAGCCTAGCGCCTTTTTTTGTTTGTTTCCCATCTCCTTCTCTCCTTCGTTTCACTCTCTCCTTCTCTCATTCTTCAACCCCTTCTCTCCTTCGTTTCACTCTCTCCCTCTCTCATTCTTAAGCCCATCTTCTTCTACTAGTTCGATGGTCACCTTTTCTTGTTCAAAGCCCCTAAGCACCCTTTCACAATATTAAAGTCTCGCGCAATCTTCAGATCTGAAAAATGGAGCTTCATAGCTTAACAAATGGAGACACTGTGGACAAGTAAAGGTTGGATCTGTTTCTCATCTACCTCACCGGATCTGTTTCTCCAAGATTTCTCTCTATCTCTCTCTCTCTCTCTCTCTCTGTGTAAGACGCTTAAAAAAAAATCCAACCTAGGTTTATACAGCAGACCGGACTGGTTTCACGGCCGGTTTGCCGGTTTCCGGTCTGAAACGGCCGGTCCGGTTCAGGTTTAATAACCCTGATATTATGAAATATTTTTTTAATACCAATTAATATCTTAAAATATTCTTAAATTTGTTTTTTAAAATCACGAAATATTTTTCAGTACCCATCTTGAAATGGATTCGAGTAAGGTCTGGGACCCAACTTCAGATCATAGGGCTATATATACATGTATAGCATAAACATCTTCCTCGTGAAATTGGGGGGAGAGAGAGAGAGAGTTAAGAAAAATCAGATAAAGCAAACAAGTGAAAAATGGGATGGAAAGTGTTCAGGCCAAAGCCTGTCCTTACTGAAAAAGAAGTGAGGGAGAAATTGCAGAAAGCAGACATTGACGGCAACGGAAGTCTGAGCGTGAAGGAGCTGAAGATCGTCTTCAAGGACATGGGATCAGACTGGCCATTAATCAGAACCTTCCTTTGTATGCAGAAAGCCGACAGTGACGGTGACGGAAAAATCAGCGCCTCCGAAAAGGAAAAGCTTGTTTCTTATATCATGGAATGGTATCATGCTAATTAATAATTAGACGCTAATATATGTGTGTCTCTGATATGGCAGCGCTGCAGCTAAAGCTGAAGACCATATCGGGAATACACAAACACACATATATATCATATCATTATGGTCCTATTTATAAGTCTCATTTAACTAAAAAATTTGGTCCTATTTATAAGTCCTTTTTGACCAAATTAAGGTTATTGTGACAATTTTAACCTTATTAATTGAAAAACTAGCCATGTTGGAAAGACAAAAAGATGAGAGAGATTAGACAATAAATTTTAAAATCTACCCATTCATAAATGAGGATAAAGTTGGAAAATTGCTCCATAATCATTGAGATACCTTCCTCTCCTTGGTATGTGAGATTTGGTCAAATGAGACTTATAAATAAGATAGAGTGGTATAGCTTAAGACCTTTCCTATGTAATGATATGAATATGATATCACTTTTGTCCTGAACACTTGTGTGTGGTTAAGTACTGACAAATTACTTGAGGCGAGCCTAGGGTGATGTAACAAAAATAAAATACCATCATATTATGGTTTGGTCATATGTTTCCTTTCTTTAACATTCTTTTATCATTTTTTTTTCTTTTTTGAAAAGTCACTATGTTGAGGCAAAAAAGAAAAGTCACTATGAGGCCTCAAAGCAAATGTGTAATTAATGCCCAAAACGTCACACAAGAAATTATCATTGGCCAAAACGTCACAAGTTACAGGATCGGAAATGGTGTAAGTCCTTACTAATGATTACTAATGATGTGTTGTGAGACTTTTTCGATGATTACATTCCTTTCTTAGGATTTTATAGTGATTTTCTCAGTTAATCTTTTTGGTTTAGATTAATTTAACATTGGCGGGAAAATAAGTGAGTCTATCTAATTTATCTATCATTTCTTGGTGTGATGGTTGGCTACTAAGCCTTCGTGTGATTGATAAATAAGAATTGATTAGTCTGGTTATTTGCTTATCAATTTGTAGTTAGATCAACATTTAAAAAAAAAAAAAAAAAAAAAAAAGAGTTCGAGAAACACATGGGCTTAGATTTGATATAATAATATAGTAAGATGAGATAGGTCCAGTATTAAACTTTCCTACTTTTATGACAAAAAGGAGAATAAATTTCATTATGATGGAAAAGTTTGTTTCCCGTTCATTTTCCTGTGATCTTCATCTTTACACTTTGATTATTAATTATTCGTTCACATTCTTAAATCTTAAGGCCCTTTTTCTTCCAATTTTTGCTTAAAAAATACTACCAATTCAGTCCTTAATATAAAATCTACATAATTAATTTAGGTAGATTAAGAAAGTTAATTACTTATTAAAAATGTGTGTTGGTTTCCCAAAAAATACCATCTTAAATAACTTTCATGGAAATGGGAGGAGCTTCTCTTCTTTACCTTCACTTGCTTTTCCCCTCCTTTGCCCTCTTCATCACTATTGGATGGAGAATTAATGATATGGATTTAACATTTTATAAAACTATTAATACAATCTTATGTAAGAAATATATAAATAAATTTAAAATCTTAAGAAAAAACTGAAAGAAAAAATCTATTTTATAATAATAATCTATAATTATTTTTAACATAAAATTATACTAATATTTTTATGGAATATTAAATCTAAACCATTAGATTTTGATCCAATGGTGGTGATGAATGGTACAGAGGAGGGGGAAAATGATGGGAAGGTAAATGAGAGAAACTCATCCGGCATTGAAACTACCATTGATTCAAACTCCCTTAACATGTGCATTTAATAAGGATAGTTTAGGGAAAATAATAAATATGACAAAAAAAATGGATTAATGTTTTTTTAAAAAAAAATTTATGACCAACACTAACTCCAAACTAGCTCTTATATTGAGAATATATGAAACCCTTTTATTATTTAAAGATCACAAAGAATAGCACATAAAGCAGGAATTGATGTTTTAATTGACAATTACTTTTTCTTTTTTGTGCTGATTCCACGTCAATCATTCAGTTAGTTACAAGAGAATAATATATTAGTAATATCTTTGACTATACATACACGTATATCTCTTTGTACCAAGAACACATAACGATATTATATTGGAGTTGGAAAAGTAGGTGTCACTTTTTAAATTACATTGATCCTTATATTTCCACGTTTTTCTGTTTTTTTTTTATAGAAATTAAAGTATTGAAATCTGTATGTAGATTTAATTAATAAAGACGGGACCCATACCTTACAAGAACGCAAATTCAAATCTTATGGGTAATTTATAAATACTTTTACAAACACTGGTTAGGAGATTTATTTTAATTCTAAATGTGAGAGCTCAAGCTACTTTATCTCTAAAATATATATATATATATATATATATATATATATATATATATATATATGTATGTATGTATGTATGTATTTTCAAACTGTCCTTATTGATTGCACCTATTAAGAGGTTTCTATTAAGAAGTAACACGTAGATCAAGAGCAAGAGATAAAAGAGGATATTTTAGGGAAACCAACACCTTTTTTTTTTTCAAATAACTAACATAACTAATTTTTTTTTTTATATTTACAAATTAGTTATCTAGCTTCTACATCAAAGACTGGATGGAGTAATGTCTAATATTTACATTTGAATGATAGTGTAACAACAATATCAAGATATGCCATTTCACATCACTAAGGGATCAATTCTCCCCTCAAGTTGGAATAGATATCATCATGCACAACTTGTTCAAGAAACAATGATATGACTCATGAGGGAAGATTTGATCCGTATGACAACTTGTTTAGGGGTTGTTTTGCATGATGGGAGGGTAGGGAAAATAAAAATTTTGGGTTAAATATAAAAAAACTGAAGAGGTTGGGTTATAAAATTTTAATGAAGGGAACTGTAACATAAAAGAGTATGAAAAATTAATTTAAAACTTTTAACATCATTGCTTAAATTTTTTATTAAATTCAAATCATAAAAGAAAAAGGTCTCCCCTCCCCTCCCCTCTGAATTTCTCTACCTTTTTATTTAAAAAAGGGAAAATTGCACATAAGTCTCAAGCAAGACAACATACTACTTCAAAGTTCCTTAAAATCTGCAATTTACAGGAAAGTCCTGTAGGACATTTGGATAATATATTCCAATTGTGAAAAGACTAAAATAACTTCAAAATATATTCCAATTATTTTCTCTATTTAATCAATAATGAGGTTATTTTGGTATTTTCACAATTTGAATATATTGCCCAAATGTTCCAGGACTTCACTACAAATTAAAAATTTAAAGGGAAATTTGGGTCGTAATTTATCTTACTTGGAACTTAAGTGCAATTTTTTTTTTTTAAAAAAAAAAGACTTGGCCCGTCATGTCTACCACTTGATTTAATTTCGTGGCTATTATTATACGTATGGCATTCTGGAATGATGCGCTTGTCAATATTTTGTTGATGAATTATGAATCTACTTCAATGTGCCTCGTGTCAGGAAAATCTACTCACCACACATATGGCGCATACTAAATCTGGTCTTTGTTTGATAAGTACAACAATCTTCCCATCAGTCAATATAATATTGTTCTCTACACACCAAATTAAGTCTGATCAGGATTTATACCGAGTTGGTTATTTGTCTCGATAGTGCTCGCTACTGGTTTACAATTCAGAATTTATACCTGTCAAAAAAAGTATTTAAGTTGCTCTACGCCCTTCATTTCAAACTTCTGGGATCGATATGTGTTTTTTTAGAGCTAGGCCTCTTGAATATAGCTAGTTAGTTTCCCTTGATTCCGCTCAATGAATAGTTTATCTGTGTTGCTTTGCATGAACCCAAAATTCCTCATTATAGTAGTGAGGTTTCTAAACCTCCCTTGACTTTGTGCCGATTGCATATCACCTCTTTAACTTTTAAGAGTTTAAATCAAGTAAGCTAATGCTTCATATTTTGACTATCAACGGCTACATGCTGTTAAAATCACAGGTTAATGTTAATGGTTTTTACCGAGTCAAATTTTTTATATTTTTTATCACTATGCCGTGTCATTTTAAAAATAACATATGGCATCTGACATGTACTTTTAAAAATTTTTAAACACTTAAAAAAATATTTAAGTATTTAAAAGTATAAAATACTAAAAAGGTATTTAAGATATTTATTTGATAATTTATTTTCAAATTAAAATTATAAAATAATATTAAATAGTCATATGTAAAAAATCACATTAAATATATTTAATTAGATGCTTTTTTAGTATTTACGATTTTCCTATTAATACTGATCTTAGAAACACAAATACAATTAATTAGGAGATATGGCTATCTAGATTAAACAGTAATATAATTTGAAGTATGATAACTTAATTAAACAAAAATAATATTTGACAATATGTTTGAGAACTAATAGGGAAAAGTTGAAAACCCAAATAAAGGGAAAATCCCACTTAAAGACCATTTACAATGGTAAATAATAGGCAGGTACTTCGAATTTCAATTTCCCTATGAGATACTATGTCTTTTAGAAATTGAAAAGAAAGGACAAAAATTCCCTCACTTTTTTTTAAATAAACATTAGCCCCCCACCCTGCTAGCTAGCAACCAATGAGAATAATTAACTTAGTAAACAAAAGTTGTTAAAATTTAATAAAAAGTGACGAATTCCTTAACTAAATTTATGAGTAACCTCATAGTATAAATTTTTTATTTGGTAAACGAAAGTTGTTAAACCTAATGAAAAGTAGTGAATTTGTTAATTAAAATTATCATTGACCTAATAGTAAAAAAATAATCATGCTATCAAGCCATTGACAAGTTTAGTTAAAGAATTTACCACTTTTCAATAGATTCTAACAATTTTTGTTGACCAAGAAAAAGCGTTCATGCCATTGAAAAGTTTAGTTAAAAAATTCATCATTTTAAATTAGGTTTTAACAACTTTCGTTTACCTAGTGAATTATTTCCACTAGAGCTCCGACGCCAACCACTAGAGGTGCAACACTAATAGAGTGGTTGTCGCACCCCTTGTAGTTACAACACTCATTAGAGTAATGAACTGAATGTTATTGACAACATGAGGATATAATAGTAAACTAATAAATAGAACATACTTTGTTGTGTGTAGGAATAATCTACTGAGTTCTTAATACAATGAACCATGAAAGTATTGGTACCAAAATATCAAAATTTCAAAAAGGGAATTAAATAAAACATGTTTGTAAATTTCCCAAACCTATTAAAGCCTAAATAGCAGCCATCAGTAATCCATACTTGCTACCTTTTCTTTTGAACCTCATTTGCCATAATGACCATGCCCAGATCCTAAATTCTTAGGGACATATGGGATTCAATTTGAATCCCAGAGTAACAATTAATCTCATTAACAAAATATAAAAAGTATATGAGTGCCAACCAACATAACATAATAGTCCACACAACATAAAGCATTCAAAATCCATGATGTAGATCACATATAGCCAAGATAGCATATATAATCATAGCACTGGGTATATCATGTGGCATGTATCGAAAGTCCTCTCATCGGAGTTCTCCATTGGACATCAAACTAAAACAATCAACTGGAAGCTACAGAGAGTCCTATATGGAATCGTTAGCGTTCTCAATCGAAAGCATTCAAGTTGTTTGAATGTAATTGGTTAGCCACCTAAGTATTTCCATCCAATAGGTCTACTCCAATCCTATCCATTGAGAAGGTACTCCATGGTTAGCCTTCTGCTCAATTGAGTCACGAGTGGTGCTGGCCCATACGAGACGGTACATTCACATATATAATTCAACCAAACATACTGGAACACTCCTTTATGTCTCCTAACATATATTAAAGTTAATACATAGAGAGCGTGCAGATCTAGTTTGGATGAATGAATAACTGATAATTTAAATAAAACATAACTTGGTAATAATTAAAAAACTTAATCCTTTTAGGATAATTAAATGTATATATTCATCCCAAAACTAAAAACCTTAAAAATTAACTTCTTATACATCACTTCAAAATATCCCAAAATAAATATAAGAACTCTTCCTCCAAGTTCACCTTCTTCATCCTCTGTCTACAACACTGCCTTCCCCTTCTGTCTTGATCCACTACCTGTACTTTTATTTAAGTCTGAGATTCATAATGAAATCTCAGAGTAACATGTTAATCTCTATGAATAGTATACATAATATATGAAATCAAATTACCATCACTCAGGAGACAGTTTAACATTCAATATCAAAACATAACAACAATCAACAGTATATCATACATGTAGTGTTAATTGTGAATACGCAAAACCGAACAAGTCCTAAATTCCACAATGCTATGAAAGTAAACACATAACCTACCTGATTCCAAATTCCATAGTGCTAGGAAAGATGAACACAGAACCTACCCAGTTCCGAATTCCTCTACTTGAGGAAAATATAAATGCATAACCTACCCGGCTCCAAATTCTTCAACACATAGGAAAAGTACAAACACAAAGCCTACTTGGCTCCAAATTCCATTAACACAAAGGAAGACACATGTTATTAGCCAAACAATATAATACATAAATGTAATCAACTGTTTATGCAAGACACAAATCCATAAGCATGACAATCAACCTATAAACATACACATGACATAGAAAGTTAGAGTTACTACCTGGTGATGTAGTCACCCTAACTGCGTACACTCAATCTATGAGAATTCCTATAATTTTGGGATAATGATTAATACTTAATGTAAACTTAAAAGGGTCTTTAATTATCATGTTAATTCTCTTTTTAAGCCTTATTACATTAGGGTATAATTTAAATTACCCTAACTTGTTATTTTCAATTTTAACCTTGACTGTCATGAAAATCCAAAACTTCAAACATTTTTATAAAATTGCAAAAACAAAAACAAAAACAAAACAAAACTATGTGCAATCAAAATCCATGTGTTTTATAACAAGTATGCTTTCACGGAAAAATAATTTCCAATGTTAGAACACACCACATTATTCCCAGATTTGAAATTTCTTCTAACTGCCCAGTTGAAACTTCTAGAAATTATTCTTATCTTTAAAAATCACTTATGGTAAAGAGCTTAAAAAAATATCTATTATACATTAAATTAAAGCTCTGCACGTCTACTATGTAATTGAAAAGTTTCATAATTTTATCTAGAAACGTCAAGAGTGTTCAATGAGTTTTCTAGAAACTTTTCTTAACTTTAAAAATTAATATCTCATTTCATAGAGCGTTAAAAATTACAAACCATATATCAAATATGCAAATTTCATAATTGTTTTGGGCTCATTTACCCGATCAAAACATCTTGCACAAGCTTACTCCCCAGTTTTTTTTTCTTTTTGTAAAAATTATAAATCCTTACTCATAGCTCATAAAATTACAAAGTACCCATCATTTTAAAGCTACATGCCTCTACTTCTTTTCAGGAAAATTTCACAATTTATGAAGTCCATTTACTTAGTTAGAACCCATGAGCAAGTTGGCTGACTCTGAAGATCAAAACTAACAATTTTTCATCTTTTTGAAAATGATTTTATGTTTCAAAACACTTTTCAAAATTCATTGACCCCTTTAATCTCACTCACTATTTCATGGTGAATACTATGGTGACTTCATATTTACTGAAATCCCTTTATTTTCCCAAGTTTCGGTTCAACCAAGTTATGGTTTCTTAAAAAGAACTTCAAAAATTGCAAGAGAAGGATTGTAATCCTTACCACAATTCATGATCTTCAACCACAAGTGAATAATAGAGCTGACCGTGAGGGGAGTGAATGATTGAAGATGGTGTTGATGTTGAGGGAGGGAGTTACAGATGAAGAGGAGGAGAGGAGTTGGATCAGATTTGTATATGTCTGTGTTTGTTATGATGAAATGAAGAGAGAAGGGAGGAGGAGTGTTAAATCAAATTTTGGATGTTGGTGAAGTGTGTATACGTAAAGAATGAGGGAGAATCAAATAAAATCAGATTTGATTAGGTGTGAGACATGTGGATAGTGGCATGTATGCCATTTATCACATGTAAGAGGAGGATGAGATAAATGTAACACATGCAATGGTGCCACATGTTGCTTGTGCAAGGAGAAGAAGACATGTGTGTTCATGCATGTATGTTTGTGCTATGATTGTGCCAAGTGTCACAATTCGGAATGGAGTAATAAGTGACTTGGTTTTTGAGAAAGTATCGTATACATTAATGATCTCCATTTTCACCTTTGGGTTTTTTTGTTGTTGCCTCAATTTGTGTGTTTGGATTATTTTATTGTTACCTCAATTTGTGTGTTTGGGTTTTATTGTGGATTTTTGCTGTCAATTTTGTTGTCTTGATTAACACGTTATTGTTTCCCTGAATTTATCCAATATGACTAATATTCAATAAATAATAATATCTCAATAGATATTAAATCTTGACTTTTATTGAATATTCGACAATATACAAGGTCTTTGGTAAAGCAAAAGTTGAGATATTACACATATATAGCAATACAAAGTATGTGAGGATTAAGTTACTACCTGATTGCTTCAAAATCTTCAATTGGCTTCAAGTACGCTTAATTGTCTCAGCAATTATTGGGTCCAATGAATATACATTTATAGACGGCAAGTTATTATTTATCAAAATTCTTTATAATCACCAATATCATGACACTAGGCTTAATGTAAGGCTATTGGGCTTATATTAACCCTCCAAGGTCCATTTTAATTTTTGAAGGCCAAAATATATATTTTGGGCCTTATTTTTCATTTTAACTCATAGGCCCAATTTTTACCAATTTGCTATGAAATTTTTGGAAAATCATAATTAATTCTATAAAACTCTGATTGGGGTGATTAAGATTTCTATTTAAAACTAATTGTACAAATGTCCAAATGGGCTGGTTCTAAACACCATGTGATCATTGTTGAGTCTTAGTTTTAAGGGAAAATACTCATGACATTTATTCCCATTTGTAAAAGTCCAAAATCAACAATAGTCATAAACTATCCAGAATTTGTTCCGAATTCATGGGTCATTTTAAAAAAATTCATAACTCTCTCAACACGAATCCAAATTAGGTGGGTCACCCATCATATTAAAGCTTATTGCGTCTACTATAATTCTGAAAAAAAAAATATGAGAAATGGATTTCATTTACCTAGTGAAAATGCTGCATGAAAATGATCACTATAACTTAAACATAGAAGTTGTCAAATGCACATAGGTCAACTTTGAAAGATCATAGCTCCCTTTATACACGTCCAATTTTTAGATCATTTTAACACGATATTCTGACAAAATTTCATGGAAAAACTCAAATGTTTACCATTTCAAAATCGATCCCGAACTGGATCTACTCATTTGTAAAAACTAACGTTTTCTAGTTTTCAACTTCTATTTTTGAAAAATTATAACTCTCATGATACACGTCCAATTTAGGTTTTCTTTAGCTCATTTTAAAGCTTATTAAGTCTGCTATTTACTACCAAAAGTTCATGGAAAAACTCGATGGTTTACCATTGGAAAAAAAAGCTCACAAACTTCTCTATTTCTGAGGTTGAAAAATAGAGCATAATCACATTTTCATTCTAACTAAACCACTTGCAGCTGATTAAAACCATGAAAATAGGAAGGATAAGGCTTAAGGAACTCACTTAGGTTGACTCCTCAAACTTGCACGATGAACTCCTTCAATCTCTCCGATTTCACTGCGTTCTTGCTTCTCTGTCACTATGTCTCGATCTCTCCCTCTCTCAGTTGCCCAATGTATCTCTCACTTATGTGTCTTTCAGTCTCTACCTCATTTCTTCTAGACTGAAGGGGTTATAAAGAAGGAAGGAGTATGGTGGTGATCTAATGTTGACGAGAGGGAATGATGTGGTTGATTTTTCCCACTGTCACTCATTTCCTATTCCTTCTCTCACGCTGCTTCTATTTCTCCATTCTATGTGTTTACAATGAGACCAAGAGGAATGATGAGGGAGTATGGCTTTGCTGATCTATCACTGACTATGCATCTCTTTTTTTTTTTTTGTGAAAGGCGTTAGTTGTGATCTTCTTTTATGCATTTACGTGAAAACGCTCTGATCTCTTTTGGACTCTAAATCCCTGCGTGGTTGGTTTCTTGGCCGAAGGAATTGGAATGAGTCGTAATGTAACATCCCAATTTTCAAAAGCGAAATAAATTTTTCATCATTTAAAATCAGTTCAAATCATCACAGTAGAGCATTTGAGCGGAAGAGTAACTGATATATATTCAAAATGCCGTAAATCTGGCTGGATACAATAGCGGTATAGAAACCGAGTATTTCAAAAGTGATGTATAAGATCAAAAGGGAGGCTTCTGCCGAAACAACAACGGGAAGTCTTTTGCTGGGTCTCTAAGCATACTGCTTCCCTTTTTCCTCCGTCACTGGTTCTCCTAACCCTGATGCTATGTTAAGAGCTGAGGTCCCATGCATACGGACCCCAAGTAACGGTTAACCTCATATTTACATATACGGTATATAAACACAGCAATTGATTCACTTCCAAACATGTCACTCCCAATGAATGCAAATGTACCGCTCCCAGCGAAAAATATCACTCCCAGTGAATACAGATATATCACTCTCAGTGCATGCAGATTTACAGTTATCCTTTAACAACATGTATTCAAACAACACACCACAACATACACACAACACACATACCACATATACACATACTGTAAATATCAGAGTTAGTGTTACAGTACGCGAACGTACCCTCATTGATGCTATACGGTATTTCTGGCGGAATACTACGTTTGACAACGATACGACGGCGGTAACAGCGGTTTGTGATTTCAGATATCCTATAAGGTTAATATCACGTTTATGAATATTTAATGTCATAATAGGCATTTTAGGTACAAATTACCATTTTGCCCTTAGGTTGACAAATCGACGAGATTTTGCCAGAGCTTCGCTATTTTAATTCTAATCTCCCAAGATTTTGACATACCTCTTTCTCCAATATATTTTTGAAATAAATATCATATTCATTTCTTAAACATGATATCTAAGCTATCTTGAAAGATTAAAGATTACTTTAGCATTTCTATTATAACTACCGAACGAAACTAGTACTTAAGACTAAGGACCGAAAAACTTACCCAGAACCCTGCTATAACTTTCTCCAGAGCTCTTCCTTCCTTCTCTACTAAAGAATTTTGAAATTTGCAAGAGGAATTGGTGAGAAAATGAAGGAGAATGGAAGGCTATTTATAGAAAAAGGCAATGGCATTTTGGTAATTCCTTTGAACCTTATCTGATCAGTTTCTGGCCGTTAGATCGCACTTCTTTGAGATGGCAAGATCTTGGCCATACACCTCTCAAAGATGATGTCATCCTTAGTCATCAAGGTGATGTCACACTCTTGCTTAAGAAGGTTTCTACCGATAAAGTCCCTGTTCGGTGTCCGAATCGCGTAATTTTGGAAAATCTCAAAATTCCAGAAGCAATACCCTAAAGGTCTTTTCTTCCTCTTTCAAGATACTTGGGTTATCTAAATTTTTGATCTCATTAAGAACATTCCGTTGCCTGTCGAACATTTTCGGACAACCGCTGTCGGTTACGGAAATAACGTCGGACAGCGTCATCTTCTAGATAAAAATCCACCGAGTAATAATATACTCTGGTTTTAACCAACTTATCCTCTGATTCCAGTTTATGAATTTTTTTCCATCCGTTCTCATTTCTACTATTTGCTTTAATTCTGCGAAATATCTTCTTGGCCTGATCTCCTAATTGCTCCGTCAGTTACATAAATGACTACAGAGACAACCTACTTCAAGATAAAAATTCACTTGTTTATAATATACTATAAGTCTAGAAACTTAGTTCACGGTTTTCTAGATAGAATTTCATTTCTATCCGTTCTCGTTTATCCTGTATAAAATATCACAATTATGATATTATTTATTTACTAAATATCTTAGATATTTTTTCTTAATTTCCATTTCCATTTTTCTTTATTTTTCTTCATAATTTCATTTATATATATATATATATATATATATATATATATATATTAATTAATTTCCACCTTTTTCTCTTTATCTTATGTCTAAACAATTAGCCATTAATTATCTAATTAATCACTTACTAATTGTTGACAATTTTCTTAATTAGTAATAATTATTATCTCACAACTATTTTACTGACATTGGTAATTTATGCACCATGCATAATATTAAAAATCATGGGGTCCAATATGGTCACCATAATAATATCATATTTTACCTCATCATTTTCTAAGGAAAATAATCTCATAAATTGCCTAAATTAGAGACAACATACTTTCTAATTTTTAATACATATTTAGTTTCCTCTTAGTATTTTATCATAATTTTCTCAGGGTATTTTATAACCCATAAATATTTCAGGGACCTATTTGCAAATTATCTAACGTTTTAGGGACCTTTTCGCACATTATTTATTCTTAGGAGAAATTGTCCTAATAATAAGATAAATTCAATATAAGGTGTTTGAGACCTCATATTCACCTATTTCCAATAAATATTACTTACTAAATTATTATACTTATCATAAGTAGGATTTTTAAGGTATTACACGTAAGAGTTGGTTAGGGTTAAAAGAGGGTAAAAAATCCTGGGCTGAGGGAGCATATGCGTTTCTGCCTCCTTTCCTTTCATACTTCTTGTTGGGTTAAACGAGAAGTGGATTGGGTATATGGGCTTGTGTTATAAGGGCTGAGACATTCCATTGAACTATTGGAGTATACATGTTTGGAGTCTCAATTTAATAAGAAAAGGGTGTGTGTGCTGTGGTGTGGGGCTCACTCCCAAAATGATCCCACTTGATCATCTACAAAGCTTTTATTTAATTGAAAATATGAGATAAGTGTTGAAAAATAAATCCTAAACTTTCCAAATAATTAAGAGTAATTATTTAGGAAAATTTCACAATTTAATTTCCATATATTCACATATTGTACAAGAAACTTTGGTAAAGCAAAATTTAAGATGTTACAGTGGCTGGCGGCAAGGTGGGCATTAATGTTTATTTTAAAAGCCCTTTCTTTTAAATTTAGAAAAGGCACAACATCTTATTGGGATATTGAAATTTGAAGTAGTGTGAGAGAAGGGCGAGACCGTTGCTCGATGCCATGCCCAAAAGATCATTGAGCAATAAAATATAGCCTAGTGTCCGGCCCTGCCTGATAGAAGCCTTAACATTTTTGGGCAGTGTAATAATTGGTAGGCAGGGCGAGCCTTCCCTGCCCAGGTGTCAATACCTTGCCACACTTTATGTGAAAAAAAAATAACCTTAATTATACCTAATAAACAATATTGAAAATTTGAAATGAAATCTATAATTCTATACTTTAAAATATTATAAAATAAGTCTATAATTTGAGTCTTAAAATTAAAAAGACAACCATATATCTTAATAAAGTTAAATACTCATAAGTGAAATTAAAAAATATATAATACTATTGTATAAAAAAATATAAAATATATATAATACATTATATACTACTGGGTAAGGTCAAATGGGTAAGGCGACATACCGTACCCAATGCTCAGCCCAACCTGCAAAAATGCACAGCTCAATTATGACTAATTTTTCTTGGATTGCCTTTTCTTGGGCTGGGCTGGACGATTTTTCTGCGGGCTCAGGTGGGCACATAAGCCATGAACACCCCTTTCGTTGGGTGAATGTGAGTGGTTGTCGGCTAATCTGAATTTCTCTGATCCTTAGTGCCATCTCAGTTGGCCAAATCTTTTCGCAGTTTCGTGCTGGTTATCGTAGAGGAAAGAAAATATGAAAATTTTCTTAGAAGAAACAGTTTCCGATTAGTGCAGGATGTGGAGGCCTCTTTCAGACTTCAAGTGGGAATTATACAGCGGGTTTTATACACCGACTGAACCATGGGGACTTCTTAACTGCGGAACAGTGGGCTTGCTTTCTGGGTCTTAAAATCGCCTGGAACATGGATAAAGGTAATTGATTTTAGAGACTGATTTGATGTTGGTTGTGGAATTAATCACTAAGGGATGCTCAACGTATCATGTGGACCATCAGCTGGCAGCTCACCTGTTTGCTGGTGTAAAAACAAGTTTGCTTGTTGAATGGATGGGTTTGTTTTTAGGATAGAGAAATACTTGCAACCTTACATAGTCACATTAGAATTGGTGTTTGAAATTGGGATTTTATTCATTGAAATAAGAGATTGAGTAATTTATGAAATTAAACACTTGTTCTTGACTTGAGAGGGCTTTTCCAACTCATATGTAATAAGAAGAATATCAATATTTTACCACTCATTAAGCTTATCCAACTTGAAACAGATTTGGCGTAAGATCCATGACCCAAGCAAAGACTCGAGTCCAGAGGCTATATATAAATCTCCCGTATACAGGCTAAGAAAAAGCAAGAAACAAAAAAGAAAAATCACAGAAAATCAGAGTGGGTAATCATAATCAGGCAAAATGACGATGTTCTGATTAAAAAAAGCTTACCTCCCAAAGTTCCCACTAAAGACCAAGTGATGAATATATTGAAGGAGGCAGACGTTACAAGGACGGAAGTCTAACCATGGAGGAGCTTAAGAAAGTACTGGAGAAGATGGGATCAAAATGGGCAAAGTACACAGCCTGGCGTTGCATGAAAAATGCCTACAAGGACGAGGACGGAAAAATTGATCTCCACCGAATTGAACTCCCTTACTTATTATGTCATGAACTGGTACGAAGGTAAACTCTGAAAGGTTTGAATGGCACGTTGTAGCTGAAGCTGAAGACCACATGGGGAATATTATAAATTACTACTTCCTTTCCTTAAGATAAGACTTTGTTCGTAGTACGAACGAGATCGGAAGTAGTATAAATTCTACATGTGTGTGTGTATGCCTAGGGGTTTCATGTGTGAGCCACTATGTAACATGGTGACTAGATGTATAAGAATGTCATAGTTATTATTAGTCACTGATCAGGACTTGCTCAGATGATAATAACAGTAGGGTGGGATGACATGAATGGGATGTTCAGTTTGAGACCCTTTGATGTAAAAAGAAAAAGAAGAAAAGAAAATTATATTGTTGTTATAAATATGTTAATTATGTGGATGTCCGTTGACTTTAAAACTCCCACATTTTATCACTTGTATATTATATCATAATATATTACAAATATCTTGGTGTGGGCCCCACTTCATTAATTCTCTCTCTGCCACCACGCCTTGCTTGTGAAAGAAGAATAGGAGATACATTTTGGGGAAAATTACAGCTAATGGCCTATGCGGGAAAAATTACAACAAAAGACCCTTTCTCAAAACCATAAATAGGGGCATTCTTTCATTGTACGGAACACCAAAAAATCTGAATGGAATGGCTCATTTGCTTTCATTCTTCTCTTCCTCTTTGCACTTATTTTGATTTCTTTTGTCCTTCTCTTTCAAATAATTTCTTTTAGTTATAAATCTCCGTTAGTTTTATAACACATTATCAGCACAAGAACTTTGAGAGAGGTATGAGTGTTTCTTTAACATTCTTTAATTATATGCTCATTTAATCTTTCTATGATAATCAAAGTCTCTATATGAAATTAAAGTTATATTTTTACCGATTGTTTTAAACATCAAGTTCCATGGCTAATGTTGGATTACTATTTTAGAATTTAATTTATTTGTCATTTTATTTTATTTATTTTATTGGTATATATAGTATATAATACACACACACACATTTATAATATTGTTTATTATTTAACTTATTGTCATTTAATTTTATTTATTTATTCTATTGATAATATTATATATAATATAGTTTATTGTTTTAATATTTTACATTTAGCACTCTCTCCTTCTTCTAATGAATTGAACTCTGGTGAGGTTTTCCTCTGCTTTCAATTCATTTCTTTTTATTATCTTTTTGTATGTTTAATTTAAGATTTTATTATCATTGTTAATTCGACTCCATCTTGAAAGTCTAGATTTAATCTTTCTTTTTAATTGTTTTAATTTAATTTAAGATTTTATTATTGTTACTAACTTTGCTAACATAACATTTACTTTTATGTTCATATTGTTTATTCATTCATAATTTAGTTTATCTGCCATTTTTATTATTGTTATATACAGTATTTAAATTATTATTGTCCATTTCTTGTTATTATTGTTATATATGTGTATGTGTACATATTTGCTACTGCATATGAATATATTACCTTTCTGAACAAAAAAAAAAATCATAATAATATTTTATACTGTGATTCTAATTGTTATCATTCTTTTTAGTTTGAATCATGGCCAACCTAACCAAACTTGAGTTTACTGCTCTTAACATCTCGAGTAGAAATTATCTATCATGGATTTTTAGATGCTGAAATCCATCTTGATGCTAAAGGCCTAGGAACGGCTATATTACTAGAGAATGATACATCTCGTCAAGATAAGGCTAAAGCAATGATTTTTCTCCGCCACCATCTTCATGAAGGGTTAAAAGCTGAATATTTAACGGTAAAAAATCCACTAGAATTGTGGACTAATCTAAAAGAAAGGTATGATCACCAAAAAAAAGTGATTCTGCCTCGAGCTCGTTATGAATGGATACACCTTAGGCTACAAGATTTTAAGACTGTAAGTGAGTATAATTCAACAGTCTTCAAAATAAGTTCTCAGTTGAAATTATGTGGTGAGAAAATAACTGATGAGGACTTATTAGAAAAAACTTTTTCTACCTTTCATGCTTCAAATATGCTCTTGCAACAACAATATAGAGAGAAAGGTTTTAAAAAGTATTTTGAGTTAATCTCATGCTTATTAGTAGCTGAGCAAAATAACGAGCTATTAATGAAGAATCATGAAAATAATCCTACTGAATCTGCTCTGTTCCCTGAAGCGAATGTGAGTGTACGAAATAATGTCCATACTAATGATCGCGACATGGTCATGGCCGAGGCCATGGACGTGGACGTGGTTGTGGCAGGAGACATGGTAATTACCGTTATCATGGTGGCAGAAGTAATCACTATAATCCTTATACCCACTAGAAAAGGAAATATAATGAAGGATAGAAAAACGACAAGGGAACTCCTTCAAAAGTTGTTGAAAATATATGTTACCGGTGTAGTATGAAGGGGCGTTGGGTACGAACTTGTCGAACACCTGAGCATCTAGCAAAACTTTATCAAGCCTCAATGAAAAAGAGTGCAAATAATGTGGAAGCAAATTTATTTTCTCATGGAGATAATGATAAGGTACACAAGAATGATGATGTCAATGAGCTAGATGATATTGATGGCAATAATGCTATGACACACTTGGAGGTGGTTGATTTTTATGATTAGATAAGTTTTATAGAAATTATGATAATTTATATGCTTTACTTCTATTTCCACTTGTTGCTAATTATGTATTTGAATATGTTTTAATGTATTTCTTTTCTTTTAATGAAGATTATGGATATTTCTAGTACAAAACACAAGAATGAAGATATGTGTCTCATAGATAGTGCTACAACACATACAATTCTTAGAAATAAGAAATATTTTTCACATCTAGCAATTAGTAGTGCAAGCATTAATACCATAGTGGGTAATACAAAATTAATTGAAGGCTCTGGAAGGGCAATTATAATATTACCCAATGGTACAAAATTTGTTATTAATGATGCTTTATATTCTTCCAAGTTTCATAAAAATTTACTAAGTTTTAAAGATATTCGACGGAATGGATATCATATTGAGACTATAAATGAGAAGAATAAAGAATATCTACAAATCATTATTGTTAGATTTGGTGAAAAAAGTGTTCTAGAAAACCAGAAATGTGCTAATAAAGACATATTTAATGTTTGGCATGACCGGTTAGGCCATCCCGGGTCAACTATGATGCGACAAATAATTGAAAATTCATGTAGACATACCCTGAAGTGTAAAAAAATACCACAATCCTATGATTTCTCATGTGTTGCATGTTCCAAGGGAAAATTAATTATTCGCCCTCACCAAGCAAAGTAGAAAGTGAGTCTCTCACATTTCTAGAACGGATACAGGGAGATATTTGTGGGCCAATACACCCACCATACGGACCATTTAGGTACTTTATGGTTTTAATTGATGCATCAACTAAATGGTTGCATGTTTGCTTATTGTCTTCTCGCAACATGACATTTGCGAGATTACTTGCTCAATTGATTAGGTTAAAAGCACATTACTCTGACTATCTTATCAAGAAAATATGTCTTGATAATGCTAGTGAATTTACTTCACAAGCTTTTAATGAATATTGTATCTCTCTTGGAATTGATGTTGAACATCCTGTAGCACATGTTCATACGCAAAATGGACTTGCAGAATCATTGATTAAACGATTGCAAATTATTGCAAGAGCTTTACTTATGAGATCTAATCTCTTGATATCTACTTGGGGCCATGCCATTTTGCATGCATCAATGTTAATTTGCATCAGGCCAACAAATTATCTAAAAACTCCCCCCTTACAAATGGTTTTTGGTCAAAAACCTAATATTTCCCATATAAAGATTTTTGGGTGTGCAGTATACGTGCCAATAGCACTACCACAACGTGCCAAAATGGGTCCTCAAAGAAGGATGGGAATATATGATGGGTATGAATCTCCTTCGATTATAAAATATTTAGAACCATCTACAGGAGATTTGTTTATAGCACGATTTGTTGATTGTCATTTTAATGAATCTGTTTTTCCAACATTAAGGGGAGAAAATAAGCAGTTGGGTAAAGATATTAGCTGAAATGAATTATCATTGACTCATTTTGATCCTCATACAAAACAATATGAATTGGAAGTTCAAAAGATAATTCATTTGCAGAATTTAGCTGATTGAATGCCAGAAGCATTTACTGACCCAAAGAAAGTGACAAAGTTACATGTTACAGTTGCTAATGCTCCTATTCGAATTAATCTCCCTAAAGGACAACCTATTATAAATGATGAATTTAAAGCACGCTTGAAGCGTGGAAGGCCCATTGGTTCTAAAGATAAAAATCCTCGAAAGAAAAATGAGTGAAAAATATAAATGGTCAAATTGAGGATAATCAGGAAAAATTTGTAGCTCCAAAAGAGTCACCTCATGAAGAGGAAATATCTCTAGAAGAGAATAGTGTGGTTCCAAAAAAGACTCAGGTAGCTGAAATATGTGAAAATAATGAGATCTCAATAAATTATGTTATGAACGGAATCTAATGGGACCAAAATGAAGTCAACGTTCACGATGTCTTTGCTTATTATATAGCAAATGATGTAATGAATAATAATGAGAATTATGATCCAACATCTATTAGGGAGTGTCAACAAAGAAAGGATTGGCCCCTATGGAAAGGTATCATTAATGCAAAATTAAAATCATTGGCAAAACGAAAAGTATTTGGACTTGTAGTCCATACGCCTAAAGATGTTAAGCCAATTGGATTCAAATAGATTTTTATACGAAAGAGAAATGAAAAGGGCGAAATTGTAAGATATAAGGCACGTCTTGTAGCCCAAGGCTTTACACAAAGACCTGGCATTGATTTTGAAGAGACATATTCACCAGTAATGGATGCAACTACTTTTCGTTATTTGATCAGCCTAGCTGTAAATGAAAAACTTGATCTGCATCTAATGGATGTTGTAACTGCCTATCTATATGGCACACTTAACAGTAATATATATATGAAGGTCCCTGAAGGATTCAAGGTGCCAAAAGTATACAATTCAAATTCTGGAGAACAATATTCAATTAAGTTAAATAAGTCTCTATATGGCCTGAAGCAATCAGGGCGCATGTGGTATACTTGTCTCTAGGAACATTTGTTGAAAGAAGGGTACAAAAATGACCCAATATGCCCATGTATATTTATGAAAAGATCTGGAAGAAAATTTTCTATAATTGTTGTTTATGTTGATGATATCAACATCATTGGAACTCCTGAAGAGCTTTAAAAGGCAATTAATTGTTTGAAGAAAGAATTTGAAATGAAAGACTTAGGAAGAACAAAATTCTGTCTTGGATTACAAATCGAGCATCTAAAGAATGGAATCTTTGTATATCAGGAAACTTATACAAAGAAAGTCTTAGAACGATTTTATATGGATAAATCACATCCATTATGTACTCTAATGATAGTAAGATCTTTGAAGGTGGATAAAGATCCATTCCGACCTCGAGTAATTAGCAAGGAAGGTGAAGAAAAACTGCTTGGTCCAGAAGTACCATATCTTAGTGCTATTGGAGCACTAATGTATCTTGTTAATCATACACGTCCTGATATATCATTTGCTATTAATTTATTAGCAAGATATAGTTCTTCACCCACTCGTAGGCATTGGGATGGAATAAAACACATTCTTTGCTACCTCAGAGGCACTATAGACATGGGATTATACTACTCATATGTATCCAATCATGAACTAGTTAGTTATGCATATGCTGGATTTTTGTCTGATCCACATGATAGTAAATCACAAACAAATTATCTATTTACATGTGGAGGTGCAAATATTTCATGGCGATCTATGAAACAGACAATATCAGCCACATCATTTAGCCATGCAAAAATCATAGCAATGCATAAAGCAAGTCGAGAATGTGTATGGTTAAGGTCAATAATACATCACATACGAACAACACACTACCAATAAAAAAGCAAAATAACATCCTAAATAAGACACAATTAACGCCCTAAATGTCAAGGACGTCTGTCAACAAGTAGTAGAAAAGTTGAATTTTGGCGCCCTAAAAAAATTCAGGACGCACTATAAAAGGCGCCCTGAATTAATTCAAGACGCCCTATATAAGGCGCCCTAAAAAAATTTTAGGGCGCCTTATATAGGGCGTCTTTGCCCTGAATTGTCTTCGGGATAGACTTTTTACACCCTAAACACTTTTAGGGCGCCTTATATGAACCTTTTTACACGTTAGGAAGACTTTTTACACCCTAAAATCTGTTTAAGACGCCATATATAGACTTTTTACACCCTAAAATCGTTCAGGGCGCCATAGATAGGCTTTTTACACCCTGAAATGTGTTCAGGGCGCCATAAATAGACTTTTTACACCCTAAAATTGTTTCAGGGCGCATAGATAAACTTTTTACACCCTAAAATTTTTTCAGGGCGCCATAGATAGACTTTACACTGTGGCAAAACAATAGACTTTTTTACACCCTAAAAGTTTTTAGGGTGCCTTATATAGACTTTTTACACCCTAAAAAAGTTTCAGGACACCTTATAGTAATTTTATTTTTCATATTGCTTACGTTCATATTAAAATTTTCCAGGTGTATCTATGGCCTTTCAAAGCAAAGCAGGCATACATCTCTGATCTTGAGTGTTTACAAACAGCTCCCAGCAAAGAAAACTCAGATTGTTTGAACAATTCTAAATTAAAAGAGCTCCAACAACAAAGTGCTCACATACAATTCAAATGATCATTATAAAGGAGCTCCAATTCTACAACAAAGTCCACAACAAAGTTGCTCACATACAACAAAGTCTACAACAACAAAGTCCACAACAAAGTGTTCACATACAATAAATTAGAATTCACATGACAACATCATATAAACCATACCCTCTCAACCTATGTGTTGAAGAAGATGTTTGGCCAAAACGTCTCAGACTGTATCGATGTCTTCCTTCCAAGTACAGATCCAGAGTATCAAAAAACTGTAAATTGGAAATCAAGATATATAAGATAAACCAATGAAGTGAATGCAATAATTAACTAACAACTCAAGTACAACAACAAAAATATCATCATTTGAGAATCTTGAAACGATAGCGTACGCGTTGAAAACTAGAAACACGTCTGCTGGAAACAATGGAGTGCATAAAATTGATAACATAATGTCCGCACTCCGAGCTCCCTGGTTGTCGAGGGCACTATAAATAAAAAGCAAATTGTTAAAACGAATAAAGGCACATCGAAAGCTACTGTGTCAATGAAATAACTTGAATTCACATTACTTACCTTAGGATGATGCCACTTTGGTCCACCCTACTCTTGAAGTCCAGCAATCTCTCTGAACGTCATGAGACCACTATCATTGAAATGGAAAGTAACAGACATGAAAACAATTCAGTAAAATAAGAATCAATGATATAGACAAAAATTAACTTACTTGGCAAATATGGTTTTGATGCTTTCGTTTGGCTTGCCACCTAAGGAATCGAACCAATAACATATGTTGCTTTTGGGGCAAAGTACACACAGCGTCCAATGGTTGCTACAACATATACATATTAATATTAAATTAAGACAAGAAAGCTCTTTATTTTTCAAAATTTTATATAGAGAAAACTAAAATAGGTACTTTTCATGTATTGGCTCTAGATAACAAGTCTTATCTCCACCCAACTCTCCCATTGTACAACTAACATAAAGCGCCCTTTTGACTATGTTATTGTCTTGGGAATTCCTCATGTTTGCAGGACACAAAAATCCATATGAACCTGTACGCCCTTTCTGGATGCATATATTGTGGCAGACACTATGATCGAAATAACATTATAGCTATAATTAATATATAAAATAAAAAGATCAATGTCATAGTTAAAGGGGGAAATTAAAAGACTTACATAATTGCAACTTGAATAAATCCTATATCTAAATCATCCATATCCATAAACTGTTGCATATCTATCTTATCAATTGATATGGGATATGTTTTTTCTGCGCCCATAATGCCCGTACGCATCTCCAAGGGTATAAACCCGATGTCCCTATACAGCTCTCGCAGCTGTGCTAAGTAGGGAAAATTGCTCGGAGCTTGTTCAGTCTATAAAAACATAAAAAAAAACATATTATTAATGGGTTAGCAATGAAAATCAATCGAGAAGAACCTCCTCATCGTCAATCAGTAATTTATTCCCTACTAATAGATGTGTCGTCGCCATCTGAATTAAATGATTTGGCCAAAGGATGAAAGATGTTACGGCCTTCCCTAGCATGAGAACCTCCTCATCATAAATCGGGATGAGTGTCTTCTCCTCGCCCTCTTGCACATTAGTCACAGTCACCCGATGTTGGTCTTGTGGAATTTGCCTATTATGGTGGGTGGCTTGTTCTGAGTAAACAATGGCATCAGCAACAACACGCCAGTGTGGGACATCCAAATATAGAGTGCAAGGATGTCCTCCCTGTGGAGTGTGAGAAGGTTCGCCGACATCAACATGGTGAGTGTGAGAAGGTTCACCAACATCAATATGTAGAGTGTGAGAAGGTTCGCCAACATCATCAACATCTGAAGGGTGAAAACTTTCTTTGCTACTGGGAAAGAAGGCCGGGGATTCGTTGGTTGTACGTTCTGTCTTCTCCTTCTCTTGTATCATAGATCGCACCTCCCCCCGTACTTGTTCCATGATCTCATCAAAGAAGGACGCTCGAATTTTTGCTACGAGTCAAAGATTAGGGTTGTCATCGTCATGCGAACAACATGAACGCCGTCCAAAATATTTCTTGACAGTAACTCCCCTTGTCTCCCCTCGAACCTGATCAAGGTAATTAGGCTTCCCAATCGTTGTTGACAAAATGTCCATCCGTGGAACCGGCGCGAATGAACCTTGGCTGCTCTGCTCCTCAAGTGCATCCTGTATCATAATATTTTTCAGTTAATAAAAACACTAAGTTCTTATAATATGAAACAATTAAAGCTATTTAATACTTCTAATTGAACTACTTACAATCTTTGATGCAACCTCAGCAACATCTGCATTTACGTATTTGCCCCCCTTCATTCTCACTGCTTTCCATTTTACGTGACGAGTAGGAGGTTCAGGGTCCTGAATAACAATGGACGGATCGGATTGGGCTGCTTCCTTCATTCTCTTTAACGCTTCCTTCATCATCCTCTGTTGTAGCTTTCTATATCCACCTCTAGACATGTATACAGATACTTATTTGCCTCTTGCTTCTCTTTATTTTTCTTAGATTGTTCCTATGACACGAAAACAAATAAAACTGAGTCACGATGTCAAGTAGATTCAAACAAATTAAATAAAAGATAAGATATGAAAGAGATTGTACAAGAAATTCAGGACTTGTCCAATACGCCATAAACTCTCTCCAATCCTCTGGAGAAATATAATCATACGTCATACATGGATCCTTGTCCCTCAGTGGCCCTCGAATATACTTCTTAGTGAGCTTGTTCTTAAAATCCTTCCAACGTATTCGAACTAAGCTCATCCAATGCCTATTCATCTCCTTAGTATTAGGGACATCATATGTTTGCTGCAAGGTAAAAGAGAAGTTAATTACATTTCAAGTAATAAGACTAAAGATACAATGCACATATAACGAAAGTGATATACTAAAACTTGTGCCCAAATCAGCTCCTTTGTTTTCTTAGGCACCAACTTCCAATGACGGATTGTAATGCTAATTTTGCTTCGAGCCAGGAAGCCTAGATAGCTAATGAAATTATCTTCCTCTAGACCCACTGGATTCATATTGGCATCAAACTCAACGTGTAGCCTCTTCTTTTGATATCCATGACGTGCGAGTTGCGCACCCATCTTGGTGCTACCTCTACCCCGTCTGACAACGGGTTCATCAACTCCATCATCCGCTAACTCGGATGAGCTAGACGAGCTAGACATATTCCTGTTCAACAAAGATAAATCAATGTTAGATAGGTTATTAAATAATAAACAAATTAATAAAGACAATGTAACATGTTAAACCACTACAAAAATAACATGATTCTTTAGGCACCAAATTCATAAAAGATCTTACTTTATATGGTTTCCCATATTCCTTCACAATGATCATTTCTTGCAGCATATTCTTCATCATTTACCACTTCCACTTCACGTGTTGTAGGTGGATTTGTTGTGAAAGGGAGTGTATCGTCAAGGTTTAAGGATTCTTCACCATACTGTTGTTTTTTACTTTGAAGTACAATGGACATTTTCTTATTTGCAGGATCTGTAACATAAAACACCTATTTCTCCTGGCTTTCTAGAATGAATGACTCATCTCTATGACCAAGTCTTTGAAGACCAACGAAGACAAATCCAAATTTAGGATCTATTACAACAACATTATTGCTAACCCACTTGCATTTGAATAAAGCAACTTTGATGGTGTTATAGCTCATCTCCCATATTTCTTCAATAACTCCATAATAGGCCATTGATGCTAATACCAGGTTTTTGTCTTTCAAACTTGAAAAGTGCATGGATTCAGCTTCAACCATCACCCTACTATTTTGCACAGAACTTCTGTCATCTTGATCTTTTGTGTAAAAAGAATACCCGTTGATCTCATAACCACTCCAAGTAATGATCGTGAAAGAAGGCCCCCTGCCCCCAGGCAAGCCACTCGATTGTATCCGACACACCAGTCTCATGCAATACCTTCTTTTCAAACCACCATATGAATGTCTTCTTTTGCTCATTAGCTATCTGCATGTCATTCTTCCTTGGATTCATATTCTTCAAATACTCTCTATGTTCATCGATATATGGCTGAACTTCTTCCATATTATTCAAGACGTAGAAATGTGCTTGCAACACCTCTTCACGAGGAATATTTTTCAGTTTAATTCCTCGAGTTCCCTCGCTTATCCCCTCATCATGCTAAGATCATATCGTCGCCCCTGATAGATAATCCTTACAAAAGTCCATAGCCTCTTCAACTACATATCTCTCAACTATTGATGCTTCTGGTCAATATGGATTTTTGGAATACTCTTTTAAGATCTTCATGTATCGCACGAAAGGGTACATCCACCTTAGGTAAAATGGACCGCAGAGCCTTACCTCCCTGATCAAGTGCACTATCAAGTATACCATTATATTAAAAAATGCGGGAGGAAAGTGCATCTCTAGTTGGGACAAAATAATATAACCTTTATTTTCCAATTCATCCAACTTTTCAATGGCAATGACTTTGTTACAGATAGCATTAAAGAAAATGCTCAATTTTGTTATAGTGGTTCGCACTTCATCTTTCATTATGCCTCTAATAGCAACTGGTAATAACTGTTGCATCAAGACATGATAATCATGGGACTTCATTCCCACTAACTTCAAATCATCCATTGACACACCTTCTCAAATTAGAAGAATATCCTTATGGAACCTTATTGTCATATAAAAACCCACAAAAGCTTTTTTTCTCCGCTTTAGACAGTGTATGAGCTGCTGGCTTCATGTATGCCTTTTTACCATCTTTCATCACTTATGGATGTAACTGTTCTCTTATTCCCATATCAACTAGGTCTAGTCTCGCACTAATTCCATCCTTACTCTTCCCTGGTATGTGTAAAAGAGTACTGACCAGGCTATCGCAGACATTTTTCTCCACATGCATCACATCAAGACTGTGTCTCACATCAAGAGAATGCCAATATGGAAGATCAAAGAAAATTGATTTCTTCTTCCATATATTCTTCTCACCTGAAATCTTTTGATGCTTACCCAATATTACATTGATATGTTCCACCCGACTGTAAACTTCCTCTCCGGTTAATGCCTTTGGAGCTGTTTTATGCTCCGGTAAGCCGTTGAAATGCTTTCTTAACTTATGATATGGGTGGAACCAGTGGAGAAACCTCCTGTGACTAAGGTAGACCGTTTTCTTTTCGTGCTTCAGTTGATGGAAGTTTGTGTCTGCTTCACATATTGGACATGCTTTATGGCCCTTCACACTGTACCCTGACAAGTTTCCGTATGCAGGAAAGTCGTTTATTGTAGTAAAAATCATTGCACGCAACTTGAAGAACTCCTTCTTATATGCATCAAACACATCTACACCTTCCTCCCACAACTTCTTCAGATCCTCAACCAAAGGTGCCAAGTACACATTGATATTGTTCCCAGGCTATTTTGGTCCTAAAATCATCATAGATAACATCACATACTTGCGCTTCATACATAGCCAGGGAGGTAAGTTGTATATTACAAGGAGAACGGGCCATGCACTGTGGGTGCTACTAAGAGTTCGATATGGATTGAAGCCATCTGTACAAAGCCCCAGCCGAAGGTTTCTTGGCTCACTCCCAAATTGAGGGAACAATTCGTCTATTTTCTTTCATTGCAGAGAGTCAGCCGGGTGCCGAAGATATTTTCCATCAGATATTCTCTCATCAGAATGTCATCTCAACATTTTCGACGTTGCTTCACTAGTAAACAAACGCTTAAACCGCGGTATTATTGGAAGATACCACAATGCCTTCAGAGGTTGCCTTTTTGTTGTCTTATCTCCTGAACCGCCACCTTTCTTCACTTTGTATCGTGAAGTTTTACACTTCAGACAATTACTAAGGCCTTCATACTTATTTATGTACAATATGCAGTCATTAGGGCAACTGTGTATCTTTTCATACTCCATGCCCATTGTAGACAAGAAGATTATACCTCAACATCATGAATCATTCTCTCCATTCCATCTTCATCTACATCAAATTCATTTTCGTGGCCCGCACTGGTACTTACTTCCTCACCATGCCATATCCACGTTGTGTATCGAAGGTTTATTCCATCACAAAGTAGGTGATCCCTTATATCAGGAATATTCCTTTGAACCCCATTTAAACAATTAACACATGGACAATAATACAGGCCTTTTTTTTTTGCCACATTCCTTCTAGCAAATTAAATAAACTCTTCCACCCCATTCTCATATTCTTCACTAGTTCTCAATGCATTCATCCAACTATGACCCATTTTATTACCACCTAATACATTTCCAACAATAGTCAAGTTCATAACAATCCTCAAGAACAACATGTTTTTTTTTTCAATCTTGTAAAAAAAATTTGGCAGCATTTCCGCTCAACAGTAAGACATCCCAAAATTTGGATTATTATAATTATCTCTGATGTATACTCGGTTTTTAAATATAACTAGATGGGAAAAACTCAACTCTAAATGGTAATACCAGTTATCATTGGTTCTCAAAGCATTCATCCAACTATGACCCATTTTATTATCACCTAAGACATTTCCAACAACAGTGAAGTTCATAACAATTTCAATACCGACATGCTTTTTCTCAATCTTTTTATCAAAATTCGGCAGCATTTCGCCTTAAAAATAAGACATCCCAAAATTTCAACAACCAACAATTTCAATTTAATTGAACAAAAGTTACTAACTAAGGCAATGCAGAACAATATTAGCTATTAAATTCAACAATTTCATCAACAAAGACAAAGAGAACATTAAAATTATGCTTACTAGCGAACATATACTTAAATGGTAATAGTAATGGTAAACCATGAAGCCATCACTTTTTTAATCAGGTTCATGTACTTTAGAAGGTAAATAATAAAGGAAAGACACAAGAAGAATTCAAGGACGGATTAAAAACGCTTAAATCAATAATGGTAAACCATCAAGCCATATGACAAAGAGAGGAACCAGTGTGTAGCAACTGACCTAATTTGAGAGTGCAACCATTACTCTATATGTACAGAGAAGCAGAGTTTGAAAAACAGAGGAACCAGTGTGTAGCAATGTTCTTCGAAATTATATTGAATAAAATTATGCTCTACTTGTAACTGTTGAAAGAAAACAACTTACAACTGTTAGCCAACGAATATGGAGCACTTCAGAACTTTAACAGTACCTACTAATTTACTACCACTACAACAAGCTTTTCTCAAGCAAAGTTAAGGCAAAGTGATCATTTCATCAAGACAAAACAAAACTAGTGCATTCATAGCATCAAGAACAATTTTCAAAAGTAAACCCAAAGGCAAAGGATATTTCCCTCAAGCTTAGATGGGGACAAGCACCAGCCAATGCTCACTAGGTTGCTGTTGCAACTTGGAGGGATTGTTTAGTTAGGAAAATAAACCGTAACACAAGATTAAGCAGTTTTTAAAAAAAAATCAATAATTTATTTATTTAGCAGTGAAGTCCACCAACGATCTTACCATAATAACCACCCTCACCACCAGTGCCCTTATGGAATCAAGAACAGAGTATAGAAGGCAACGGTATTTTGACCCCAAAAAATCAGTTAGAAAAAGAGAATTAAAGAAACTCTACCACAGCAATAATATCAACAGTAACCGGTAAGCATCATGTTGCAAAGCAAAACGTCAACTAAAGACCAAAAATTAGATTATATGGGGACCAATAAGACAACAATTATTTTCTCAGAATTTTTGGCACAAAGCTTAATCAAAAGGCAAGCTACGTCGTACGAACCATAGAACAATTTAAGCATCAATTTAATTTGAATAAAGCCATTCTATAGAAAGCATTGAATTTTCGTAAGACAACATTAGAGATTATGTTTCAGAATCCACCCAATAAATCCTAAGATCAAAATCCCCTATACCTCAAATCCTCAATTACTAAAAAAAGAACCTTAAACGATATTAACACTACATAGAAACCATTATTAAACCGGTCCCTCTCATTAACAATTCAAAGTATATCAGGTCTTTGAATTGAATAAAGAGAATGAGAAGACTGGTTTTCAGCTCTGTTCCTTGACGACGATACAGGGGAAGAAATCTTGCTTCAGTTTTCTCTCTTTCTCCGACATTCCCTCTCCCTCACTCTCAGTTTGACTAAGTGCTGAATGAAGTTGAAATGAGGGTTTATTAAGGCATCTAAGCCGTCTTGAATAAAAACAAGGCGCCAAAAACCAACCATAAGGTGTGTGTCTTGAATAAGTAAAAAGGTGCCGAAAACTAGATATACTGTGACCTGAACTGTTGGAAGGGCGCCAAAACTCAACTTATGGCGCCTTGTATCAAATCAGGTCGCCTAAAATCAAAAAAAAATATATATATATATATATATATATTTCCCACCTATATTCTAGCTGGAGCCAAAAAAAAAATATCCTGATAAACCTTTTAGGCAACATGAATGCATTATAGAGCGCCAAAAATTAATTTAAAGCGTCCTTGTTATACTTCAGGTCGCCCAAAACCACAAAAAAAAAAAGGTTATTTCACACATATATTGTACTGGCGCGAAAAAATAATTCTCCTGTTAAATTTTTTTTTCCCATTTTAGGCGACTTGAATTGATTATAGGGCGCCACAAAGTAATTTAAGGCGTCCTTTAACTAAATCAAGTTACCCAAAACCAAACAAAACTTAAAACATTCTCGACAAAAGTTGCTCGCACCAAAAAAATTCCACAAATAGCATCATGGCGCGCCAAACAATTAATTTCTTAGACGTCCTAAAAGTTTTTCAGGTCGCTATAACTAATTTTAGACTGCCTAAATAATTGTTTAGGTCGTCAAATACATATAATTCAACCAGATAATTACAAGAATGTCATTGCTTTCACTTTTAACTTCCTTTTAAAAAATAAAGACGTCTTTTAAGATAGTAGTATCCCTTTTTTGTAGTGGTGACATATTATTTATCTTTAGGTAAAATGGTACCAACTATCCTATGTGAGGATAATGCTGCATGTATTGTCCAACTTAAAGAAGGTTGTATCAAGGGCGATAGAACAAAGCATATTCAACCAAAATTCTTCTTTACTCATGACTTACAAAAAGATAGTGAAATAAATATCCAGCAAATCAGTTTAAATGAAAATCTAGCAGATTTATTTACCAAGTCCCTTCCATGTACAATCTTTGAAAAGTTCGTTCATGGCATTGGTCTTCGGAGACTTAAAGATTTTAGCTAATGTTGTCAAGAGTGGGAATCGATATATGTTGTACTCTTTTTCCCTTATCTAGGTTTTATCCCACTGGGTTTTCCTAAAAAGGTTTTTAATGAGGCAGCTTTTGAAAGTATATTAATGAATGATGTACTCTTTTCTTTAGCTAGGTTTTTATCCCACTAGATTTTTCCTAGTTAAAGTTTTTAATGAAACACATTCATAATGGACATCCAAAAGGGAGTATTATAAATATATTAATTATGTGAATGTCCGTTGACTTTAAAACTCCCACATTTTATCACTTGTATATTATATCATAATATATTACAAATATCTTGGTGTGGGCCCCACTTCATTAATTCTCTCCTGCCACCACGCCTTGCTTGGGAAAGAAGAATAGAAGATACATTTTGAGGAAAATTACAGCTAATGGCCCATGTGGGAAAAATTACAACAAAAGACCCTTTCTAAACACTATAAATAGGGCCATTCTCTCATTGTAAGGAACACCGAAAAATCTGAATGGAATGGCTCATTTGCTTTCATTCTTCTCTTCCTCTTTGCACTTATTTTGATTTCTTTTTTCCTTCTCTTTCAAATAATTTCTTTTAGTTATAAATCTCTGTTAGTTTTATAACAATTGTATGGTTTTGTGGTATGTTTCCTTTTATTAACATCTTCCTCTTCGGTAATTCTTTTCAAGTTTTCATTGCTTTCCCAGTACTCTATGACTATTTTTTTCTTTTTTAAAAAATGTTTAGAACGTTAAATACGCTTTCTCATGTGTGATAACTTTAAGAAATGGATCATATTAATTAGATTTATAAGTCATAATTTTGTTTGTAGATTTTCTATCATATAATGATATTGAATTCATTTGCTGGAGGGTAGAAAATGGATTTGATCTAAAATATAATCCGTTGTGGTTTTCCATATTTGTTAAAATTGTCAACTTTCATACGGTTTCAACTCATGGTTGGAGGAAGAAAATATTGGTATGATGGATAAATTATATAGAACTGTTAATTACTAGGCATATTGATTCATTAAACAAATATTAATTGATGTTGGTATTGTAACTGGGTGTGTTGATTTGGATGATGAGAGAATCACCTTGCGATTTAGAGATGATGAGAAAATGTTAATGAGAAAGACACAAGCTACCCCAAATGACGTGGTTCTAGACTTATGGCTTTTACTAAGTAGAGTATGGACGGAAGTGTTTTGTTTTTGTTTTGTTTTTTTTTTTTTTTTTGGTGCCTTGAAGGGTATGAAATATATTAACTCCTTTACCTCTCAAGTCGTGTTTGGTTGGGCGAATATGGGAAGTTGAATATTTTAAAGCAAGGATAAGAAAACAAGGCTAGATAGAGAGGAAGGTGGGAAAGGGCAAAAGAAATTAAAGGGCATGCTTGTAAGTTGTGGGGATTGATTATGGGTAGGATTACAGTTGGGGATGCATGATCATCTTGCAAAATAATAATAAGCTGCTGGTTTCCATCCAAAAAAATAATAATAATAAGCTGCTGGAGGTGGGTCCCAGGGACAGCTATGTTTGTCTGCAAGCACTTGCATGAATATATATGTATGGATATTATTGAGGATAGAAATTAATAAAAATCCAGCACAACACAGATAGGCTCTTGTGATCACGTAGTACGGACTCTATATTTTTTTTTTCCTCTCTCTCTTTTTAATTAGACAAATACTCCCTCTTGTCTTTATTACAAGGCACCAACTACTAAATGTATTTGGTTTTTTTTATAAGACACTTACTTGTTTCTAAGAAGCATTGATTATTTTTTTCCATGTATGCCCATAATTAATAGGGGTAATAGGTGAGAGTAATAATAATATAACATTAGAGTTTAGTGTAAATAGTAGGGGTAATATTGGAAATTACTTAAATTATAGAATAACTTTATTGACTTTAACTGGTTTTATTAGTTTGTATGATTTATTAGTTGGTGTCTTATAATAAGGATCAGATAGGGAGTATATACCAACAGTAAGAAATCATAAGGGGATCAAACTTGCAACGTTTCATTTACAAGAAAGTATATATGTCATTAGGCAATAAGGCTATTGGCTTCATTGTAACACTCTAGGCTGGCAATGATGGCAGAGTCAAAATGTGTTTAAATTGTATTTGCCCATCAAAATCTTATTAGGCCTTAACTCCATTTTTTTAGGGTTGCTGGTAATAAAACATTTCCATGTACAGTTTTGGTGCAAGGGATTTAAGAAGATTGTTGAAATCCATGATAATGTGTGTGTTTTGAGAGCCCATTTGCACTGCTTCCAAAATGCGTTTTGGGTCATTTGAAAATAACCCAACAAAAAAAAAAAGTAAACTGTTGGGGTGAGCTTTATTTCAATCCCACTTTTCTTTTAAAAGTGGCCTTTTTAAAAGCTTTAACCCTAGTCAATAAGAGTTGGCACAGATGGTAAGAAGTTCAGGACTAGGCCCTTGGGTCATGAGTTCGATCCTCTCTACCATCACTAGGACTCCTTTGGTAAGTGATCTCATAAGTCCCCAATAAGTGCTCATAGAGCTCGGGCCGTGCCTTGACCTTAGTAGAGGACTGGTGTCGAACCCTCTAAAACTTTTCTCTTTTATCCAAAATAAAAACTCTAACCCCAACTTTTTTTTCACTGCGCCCTGCTAAGACTCATGACTGCTGCCCTGATAGGACATAAATTTAAAATAGAAGATGCTGGTGGCGGGGCTTTGAGGGAGCGTTTTAAGTTGCGAGGAATAGCAAGAAGGTGTACATGGGATCTAATCACAAATACTGTGGTGTTCGTCAAAGCTGAAGCTGTGTGGTGTTCAATGCAAGAAGGAGCGTTGTTTGTATGGATGTTATTTTATAAATAATTTTATCTATTAAATATATTTAATTAAAGATTTTATTGTTTATTATTTTTTTAATAATTATATATTTTTTAAAAAATTAAAATTAAAATTTCTTTCTTTAGTTATCTCAATATATACAAATAATATGTATATGTAGTATTCAATATTATTCATTCATTTTTCAATCATTTTTTTTGTTTCAATTGATTTTTCAACTAATAATCTAAATACTCATCAGTTTAGAAAAAAGTCACTTCTACAAAAACTAGTCGGGCAATCCAAATATAAATTACATTTACAGCATAACTTTATTTTACCGAGCTTTTATAAAAGTTATATATCTTTTAAGTTACCGCTTTCATCATTAACAAACAAGCCTAATATTAGTAAGAGGGGTTAGTTAAACCATACATATAATTATGTTGGGCCCACAAAGACAGATGAGGGGTGGGTGGAGAAATGAGTCTCTCCAATAACTTCACTCTCCACTTAATATCTCAACCATTAGATCATATTTAAATGTGTTAGATTTAATGTTACGTAACAATATTATAATTGTATATCTATCTTTACTAGATTTAATTTTATAGTATTAAGTGGAGAAGAAGTGGAGAGAATTAATGATTATTAGAGACACGCCTCTCGTCTCCTGAAGAGGTGGGGGTGTGAGTTTTCGCCTTTTGGAAATGGGAGCTGTGTCCTGTGTGTGGTCACAAGAGGGGATTTGATGAAATGAATGGATGGGTGGGTGGGTGCCTGGATGGTGTGAGTCAGCACAAAAGCAAAGGCCCTTGTTTTCTACTTTCCTCTAATGGCTCCTCTCAGTGGGCGACGCTAACGGCACTTCTCCTCACTCCCCACGGATCTTCCCTTCGAATCATCTCGTACGCCCCGCGCCCCACCCCCCCCCCCCCCCCAAAAAAAAAAAAAAAAAATCTTTGTCACATCCTCATTCCTATTAGCCCTTTTGAAATTAAGTGAATTCACGTCTTGATGTTTTTTTATTTACTCTTTCAATATTTAGAGAAGAACTCCCTCTCTTACACCCTAAATTACGCAAACTTCTAGTTTAAACTAATACACAAATAAAAACTTATATTCCTTTTTATGGACATATTTACCTAATTTGGTTAAATTAGTTAAGTTAGTTAATATGACACATACACAAAATCATCCTAGTGTCATCTTCTTTAATTCTCTAATTTTTTTTTATTTAATTATTGTTAATAGAGTTTTAATAGAGATAAATTCAGAAAAGATTGATAAATATAAAAAATATCTTATATTGAGGGCCATTATCACTATTACATATTTGTACATTTATAATACTTACTATATAATGGTTACATCTAATAAATGTCATACATGTCAAGGAAGAGGTTGTGTAATAATAGGACAAAACTTAATAGCCTATAACTCTGCAAGTATATGGGCCGTATCAAATAATAAAGAGTAAGTAATATATCGTTCCTACAAGGGTTTGATATTTACAACTTCAGTTAAGCATTAATTTCACACTTTTGTTTAAATTGAGCAAACCAAAATGAATTTAATTAAGAGAAAATCAAAATAGACAAACTACCACAATAATCAAATGAACAACCTAAAGTCACTAATACCGCTTCATAAACTTTGATTTCACTAATTTAATTGACCTTAATATCAATTATGTTAATCTCGAATATAAATAGCTATAAGTGTTTGTTAGTCTACTTACAACCCTCTCTTAAGTAGAAATTGTTATGTCTAACAAATTTACTTAATAGACAACATAATTCAGACACACTCTTTAACAATTACATAGAGATATTAGGTACATGTATATCCTAGTCACAAATTAAATCGCAATCTATTCCTATATTATTTAATCTCTGAGCCTACTTAAAATTTTCTTCGTCAAAGTAAATCTTAATGCTTAAATTCATATTCAATAATGGTCAATCACTAAATAGATAAAGCTAAACAAGATTAAATAACCACAATTAATATTAATTATAACTAAACAATAAAAACAAAGTCTAATCCATAAGTTAGTTCCTAGCTTCTCTAGCTTGCAAAACAAAATCGCTTTAATCCAGATTACAGCTGCAATAAATTCCAGTTTCAGGACAATAAGGGAATTAAATTGAAAGGGATAAAAACAGAGCAGCGAAGTTAAGAACAAACGAGCTTCCTTCTGGTTTGCGGCTGTGGAGACGAAGCTTGCCGGCGGCCTGTGGTGGTGAATAACATCGTCGGTGAGAGAGGAAGAAGGTTGAAGGTCTAGAGTCGCGGCTGCTCTCTCCCGTCTCTTTGTTTCTTCATTTCTGTCCGCGTCTCTGCCCCTGTGAATAGTCGACTCTGTTTCCTCTTTCTTCTCTAAATCCACGTCTCTGCCCCTCCTCTAGATTTTAGGTCTTCATTCCATTAATCAATTGTAATTGGTGGGGCATTATATCCATTTGCCATTCAATCTCCAATAGCCCAATTCATTCAGCCCAAATGAAGCCAATTTCCGAAATGACCGCGCTCCCTATTTTGATTGTGAAAAAGCAAGGGAAAATTATATAATAATAATAATAATAGTAATGATAAATATTTATTTTTTCTTTTCTATTCATTACTATTATTTATTTTATAAACTTAAAAACTTTTATTTTAAATTGAAACCCACAAATGATGCATCCAATTTGATTTTTCTTAAAATTTTTTAAAAAACCTCTTTAATTTAATATTAATGACTTCCTAAATATATCAAAATATACATTAAATCTATTAAAATTATAAAGTAATCACATAAAGATATATAAAGTGAAAAAATAATGGTTCATTAAATACACCATCATATATTGTGAGGTGGAATTCACAAAAACAAAAACAATAATAATAATAATAATAATAGTTATAGTTAATAACCATAATTTTTTTAGAGAGAAAAAATGATAGTTCTTTTAAAAAAACTATTAATCATCATGTAATACTTATAAATAATTCGTCTTCCAAACCCTATATCAGTGAAGACAAGCCATAGTGGTCTTCAGAAACAACCCACCACCATCATTTACCAATTTAAGACGTTTTTAATAACTTAATTCTTCTTCCTTGATACATAAAAATTAGTGAAAATAGTAGGGTCTAAGTGTTATGTCTTTATAAATATAAAGTTTTCGGGGGAAAAAAAAATTTGATGGTTTAAGATTATCGGTATAAATTTCATAAGTTTGAGGGAATTAATGATTAAGATTTTACTTCTAAAAGTTAAAGAGATCATAAGTATAGACTTTCTATAAAGGCAAGCAATTAAGTGCACTATCAACATCTTGGTAAAAGAAATATTTATAAGCAAATTAGAGCACGAAGCCACACAAATTGTATTATATATTTATGAAATCAATATCTTGTGAAAAGCACAAGCACAATTCTCAGCACCAATATCCTCAGCGACGCATGGAGGCTGAATTTGCCTAGTACTATTACCTTCGTACCAAGCACGCCGTCTCTTCACAAACTCATTTACAAATGAGTCTAACATTTCTAACGACACATGTTTCATCACCACCACATGCGATATATTCCCTTTATTAGCTAAGCTCCACTTACGAGCAAACTCATCATCTTGAGGCCTCTCGAACACCACAATGTTACTAAACTTGTTTAGAAAAGCTCCAATGCCGTGATCTCTCAAGCGATCTTGGAGGTAGACCGCCTTCTTGACGCACTCTTGGACTTCTTCTTGAAGGCCATTGAAGCCTTTCTTGTTGAGAGCGTACCAAATGAAGATGGGGGCGTGGCCACCTCGACTTCCTATGATGGTGGTGTCTCTTGAAGTAATGTATTCTACTTCACTTGAGAGAAAATCAATGTATTTCAAACGAGTTATAAGAATTCCACAAGGTATTGGACAGCCTAGGAACTTGTGGCCTGAAATAGTTACGCTTCCGATAGGTTTCTTGAAAGAAATATCCGGTGCCTGTGCATTCAACACGTTATATGTATTATGATATTAGTATAACAATTCTTTCATTCATTTATAAAATTACTTATCGCAAGATTATGAGAAGCCTACGGGTCGGTGGGTGTATGTGTCAAACAATAGGGCTTGTATTAATTAACATTGGCAAAAGTAACATTTATGCCAACTGGATAATATATATACACACACTCCCTCCTATTATTTTTATAAGACACAAGTCATTGAATGTGTATGTTCTTTTTTATATGACACTAGATGTCTAAATGTTTGATACATTTTTGTTTACCTTTAATTAATTAGATGTCTCTATAATCATTTTTTATACTCAATCTCTCTCACTACTTTTTCCTCATTCTCTTTTTCACCCACATTTTCTACAAATAAGAGTATTTTTAGAAAATAAATTACATTATTTACCTATTTATTATTTTTAACCAATTTTAATTAACTTTTTTCTGTCTATGTAATTCAATTATTTATATCTTAAAAAAATTAGGGAGTATATGTGCGCGTGTATGTATATATATATGTGTGTTAATTTTAGAATATTCATATTTTTTTTAAAAAAAATCAAAATTTAAAAGTAAAAAAAAATCTGGTTTTAGAGTGTGTGTGTGTGTGTAAGTTAATTTTAGAACATTTAAATTAAAAAAAAAAATCTGGTTTTAAAGTAGCTCCAAGACAAAAAGTTACTTGCCCCAAAATAATAGCAAACATCATTTCTTTTTTAATCCAATTAGTTTTTTTTTTTTTTTTTTTGTCTTGACTGACTTTTGAAAACTCCCAAGGTTATCCAAACAAACCATCGCAATCAAGTACACAACATTATTGGTCTTTACTCACTCCAACGTCAAAAGGTACCATCATTCCAAATAGTGCGGCGTCACAATGAATGTAGAATCGATCTCGAGTGAAACCACAATCCTCAAGTGATTGTAGTACAAGATCAACATCATCAATGGCTCCCTTTAGAGTAGTCCCTAAAGCAAGACAACACAATTGTGATACATATATCAGCGAATGTGACTGTGTATGCAAATATATAATTTACATACATACATATAGAGAGCGAGATAATAGAATAAGAAAAAACCTATGTTTAGGTTGATTATGGCTGGTTTGTCCTTGTTTGCAAGAAGTGACTCCTTGAGTTCATCATAGTCAATCTCACCTGAAATTAGAGTCCCAACAACCACACATGTGACTCTTAGAAGTCTTGCTGCTTTCAACACTGAATAATGGGAGTCCCGTGATGTGTAAATAATTCCGTCAGGATACAGTTCCCTCCTGTTTGTATGGTATAAATGAACAAATTGATCTTTATTACATGCACTTTATTACATGCATGAAAAAAACTCACTACACTTGGCGTCTTCCTTTTTAATACTTTTTATCATATGAATTTATAGAATTGGCCAATTGGGGCTAAATAAATTCAACAACCTTAGTAATTTAGGGATTTCGGGCGGGGAAAGTGAAAGATCAGAGAAGATTGAGTCAGAAATGGTTTTTTTTTTTTGGGGGGGGGGGGGGGTTGGAAATGATTATTGTCTATTGTAGTCATGTGAATGTACAGTATATACTATATTTAATATGCTGAACAGCTGTAATACATAGTGCGGCTAACTAGCTTAACTAACTATAGTTCAACTTAATTCAAACAATTACTAAAAATCCGATTGGTCAATCAATTAGTGGAGGCAGTGGTTCAAGAATGAGCTATTTAAATTGGGATATTGGTCATAATTAAAATAATATATATTAAATTAAAATATACAAGAAAATCAATATATATATATATATATATATATATATATATATATAACATTGAAAAGGGTAGCATTAAAAATATGAAGGACTCATATTCTTTTTAACTCAGTCAACTCATTATAAATTCTGAACCGAAACAGACCATTAAACTTGTTCATTTGTTTGATGGTCTCACAGGCTGAATCGAGTTGGGTTTTCATACCATGATTTATTGTATTGTTTGTTTGGAAACCTTCTAAAATATAAATTTTAAGATTTACGAGATAAGTTTTATCTCAATTTGTGTAAAGCTTATATTTTAGAAAATTTCCAAACAAGTTCTTAATCTTAATCTGTTACATTAGTCTAACTATTTAAATATCTCTACTTGCTAAGTGAACTTTCTGGCTCAAGTGATAACCCAAGCCCCTTAAATGGAAGGTTGTGGGACTAACCCTAAAGGGAAGGAGATCCTCTCCTTAGCTTTTTTTTCTCCTCATCCCTCATAAGCTTATTTAGGCCATTGATTGGGAAGGAGAGAGAGAAATTAAAGTAGTATTATATTAATTAGGCGGTTATGATTTAGAAATTATGAGGGATGATGAAAAAAAGATGATGAGAAAAATCCAACCCAACCCAACCCCGAAGCGGGTATATATGTGCTGGATGTGAGTCTGCCTTTCCTATTTGGGGAAGGATAGATTAGGGATAAACATTTTTAAGAATAAGCAATCTAACACTCAGGATTAAACTGGTTACTGTACTTAACATATAGTAAATTACCCTACTAAAATGCCGTTGAAATTTCCTTCAGTTCCACCACTGGTAACGTATCCCCAGTATTCATTCTTCTCTATTTGCCATAATTTGGCAAACCAATCAAGCACGCACAGCTCAAATGGATTAGAGTTAAGCGAAAAACTGCTGCCCATAAATGGATCACCAACATTGTTCAAGTGGAAACGTAGCAACTGCACCAATGCATCGTAGTTGAAGTCTAGATTGGTTGGATAACCTGCGTATATACAGTATAAAGACTACTTTTCAGGTATGGCTCAACTTAGAAACTCAAACTAGTAACGAATGGTATTTTCTTTCTTCTTTGAATAATTTTGACTTAGATCTTAATGTTGAAACCTTGTTTTTAATTTATAGATTCAATGCCCATGAGAAATTTGACAGGGCTTTATGCTGGCTATCAAAAAGCTAACACAACCCACCTTTGTCCGAGATTGGAACTAACTATAACATTGGTAGAGTTTTTTCTTTTATAGTTGGCTGATTGGAACTCAACAAGAATTCTTTAAATCAATTTAGACTATAAAATGAAGTAGATTTGTTCAGTGACCAAAATAATAAGTAGTCGATTATACAAAAAATGAAAAATGAAGATGGATCTGGATGGGAACAATAAAATAGAGCATTGTAAGAAAAAAAAAAAATACCTAAGAAATGATCTCTTATGTGAGATATACTGTCCAAATAGTGAGCAATGACATTAGCCATCTCTGCGTCATTCACCCTATTGGACTGAGAGATGGTAGGAATGATCATTGAATGTCCATTCTCTTGCGCAGCTTTCTCCATTTACTTTCTTCTTCTTGGTTTGCCTTCTCAGATTTAAATTTCAACGGCAAAATCTGCTTTTTTATAAAGGTATAGTGTGATGACTGATGACAACACCCATGTGTCTACCAATCAAACAAAAGAATATTCGGATACGGTTGTTAGCTAAAAAGGAAGGTGGCCGCCTTAACGAAACGATCACAAAGGAAGTCTGGATATAATCTCTATCCAGACTTCGAGTAAACGAAGTTTTTACCTCCCTCTCAGTATTTTTTTAGGATTCAAACTCAGTTCTTCTCCTAATAGGAGTAAGGCCGTTTGCCATTCAACTAATAGCTTCTTGGTAAATAGTACTATTCTGATCATTTTTATAAGTTTAGTTTGGGAAAAAAAATTGATCCTTATTATAAGTCCATCCAAAGAATAATTAATGACAATTTTACTTTTTCGCCCCTTATTATAAATGTAGAGAGAAGAAAGAGGTGGAACAAAATACATTACAAAAATTTCATGTGCATTTATAAATAAGGGTAAAATTAGAAAATACACCAATTTATGACATATTTAATGAGTTAACTAACTTTCTTCAATATAAAAGAATTAGGTAAATTAGATTTATAGAAGAGACCGAAGTGGAAAGGCTTTAAGGACTGTTAGGTTTGGTTTTGAAATAATATTAAAAACAATCCCCTTTTTTGTAACACAAAAGTGTTAGTAACAAAATTGAACCATTTAAAAAGATACAGTATTCTGTCATACTAGTCATGGAATTTATCAGGAAACGAAAATCAATATCTTTTTAAATATATATAATCCATTTAGTCATCAATAAATGTTATTTATTTATATGGGCATTTCACTTCTCACGTATAGATGATGAGGTTTAGAATAGATAAGAAAATGCACACCTTGTGCAAATTTTGAGTTTAACGTATAGGTAAACACATATGTTTAGGACTGAAGGGAAGGGAGTATTTTGTTTTCTACCTTGCCATATTGTTAATAAGATTTCCTATTACACACACCCACGCACACAGAATATCCTGAGAAAGTTAAATGCGGAAGTGACAATGTCAATATTGACGGATCACGGAGGCAATATATATATACAAATAGTGTGTAGAGTATCTCAATCGTATCAATCATGATCCCAGGGAAATTTACCAATATAATAATAAATTTTAAAAAAATTATCAGACTGATGCACTATACAAATTATTTATCTATATAATATAGTTGGTGACGTACAAGTGGCGCTACAGTACTGGCGCGCCACATGTAGTTTGAGAATTAAAAAAATAATAATAACAAACAAGGGAAAGTCAAGGCGCAGGAGTAGGGCGTAGGTAGGCTGGCAGGGATTGATTAATTAGTACGGGAGCCATGGAGTAAAGCAATGGATATTTTTTTAATAAAAAACAAAATGAATATTAAGAAGACTTTTTTTTCCTCGAATATTAAGAAGACTCACATGCAACGCACAGGGGACAAATCATTTCTTTTTATACTGAATTATATATTATTCTGTATACACTCAATTACTCTTAAAATTTGTGTTCAAAATGAATATTAAAAAAATCACTTAAGTGGGCTAACTAAAAATCTTTTTTTTATACTCTGAGCAAAAAAAAAATATATTTTTTTTATACGATGGATATTTTATTAATAAAAAAAATGAATCTTATTTATACGATGCATTTGGAAATTATCCTGACATAAAGGGGATAAATAAATATTTTTAAATTTTGATATACAGTACTAAATTTCAAATACTGTGTTATGCTGATTTTTATTTTGAAAATTATAATATCTAATTATCTACTTAAAAATTTAAATTATACATTTTTATTCTTAAAAATTTAGGATGGAAACAAGGCTGCATATATTTTTTAAAAAATACATATAACTGCTCTATTTTTGTCCCCCATATTTTTTTTTCCGGATATTTTTTTAAAAAAGGATTTTTAATTAGCCGAGTTAAGTGATTTTCTTCTCATGAAAGTCAAGGCGCAATTACTCCTCCAAATGCAAGAATAATTTCCAAATGCATCGTATAAAAATACCCATGAACTTTGTTTCTAAGAGTACTCAACACCACATGTTTTTTTTTTTTGTGCAAAAGTCACACGGGCCGTTAGTTGACCAACGTTGACCGTTAACTTAGACAGAAATGAACAGTAACTCCGCTTAAATTACCATTTTGCCCCTAATTTTAAATAATTTTTTTTAAAAAATAAAACTAAAATAAACCCTTCCGGGCCCCACCGCCGGTGGCCTCCCTCCCCACCGGCAGCCACCTCCAGCGACTTTTTTTTTTTTTTTTTAAAACTAAGGTTTTAAATATTTTAAAAAAAAAACACTAAAATAAACCCTTCCCCACCAGTAGTCAAACCACCGGCCACACCATTGTTGCAGCCGCCCTCTTCACTGCCGACGACCGACAACCTCCTCCGGCGACTTTTTTTTTTTAACTAAGGTTTTTGTAAAAAAAAAGCTTTAGTTTTTTTAAATAAAACTCCTTAGTTTTTTTTTTAAAAAAAAAACCTTAGTTTTTAAAGGGAAAAAAAAGTTGCCGAAGGAGGTTATTGAAGATGGCCGCCGGTCGCTAGGGGTGGGGAGGGCGGCCGGCGGCGGTGGTGTGGCTGGTGGTTGAGCCCACCGGTGGGGAAGGGTTTATTTTAGTGTTTTTTTTCAAAAAAAAAAATTCGCCGAAGGTGGGGCCCGGAAAGGTTTATTTTAGTTTTATTTTTAAAAAAATTATTTAAAACTAGGGGCAAAATGGTAATTTTAGCTTTAAAATAAGGGTAAAATGGTAATTTTAGTGGAATTACTGTTCATTTACATCCAAGTTAACAGTCAACGTTGATCAACTAACAGCCCGTGTGACTTTTGCTCATAAAACGTAACCACGTGTGTATTTTTGCACAAAAAAAAACATGTGATGTTGGGGACTCCTGGGGACAAAGTTTATGTGTATTTTTGCACCTTAACCCATTTTTTAACCCACATAAGTTTTTTCTAAAACAAAATAATTAAGTCATATAAATTTTTTTGCTTTAACATATACAATAAATTATAAAACATCTTGATTTTTATTAAAATGATATAATAAAAAAAATTATTTTAAAAAATTATAATTTTGAAAAAAAAATGAAGAATGTGATTTTTTTTTTCATAGATATATCTATACAATTTCTGAAAAATGAAAATTGAGAAAAATTTTATTTAATTTATTTAAGTTTAAAATTTTGTGTTAACTTTCAAAATAAAGTGTGGGAGAGAATGTAGAAGATTTCATTAAGGATAGTTTAGTATTATTAATTTTATATTATTGTTTTTTGTCCTTCAAAATAATTACAATTTTTATGGTCCTTCTCAATAAGTATTTTTTTCTTTTAGGTCATTCATTATAACTTTCCCAATAAAAATTAACTTTTTCTATTTTTAACCATCATCATTAATCTTCTGAAAAATAAGAAAATGAATTTTCAAGGTTCACAAGGTAGTCGGGATAAAAGAGAATGATAAATTTGCGGGTTAAGGTGATAAATTTGCCGTATAAATTGTTAGTCTTGGACTCTTGGGCATGGACGCACGGTACGTAACGCCATTTATTGAGTGTTTCATCCAAGCACAGCTGAGGAAGAAATGAAGCAATTACGCAAGTATTCTTAAATTATGCAAGTACATTTTCTGAATTTGTTTAGAACCCAATGTCTCAATTTTATAAACTGAGAGGGATCATTTGTAAAATATATTTTAATCAAGTGAACATACACATGTGTGTGTCGTGTGTATTTTCTTTGAATCAATTTTGTTAGGTCATCTGCCAACCGAAATGCATTAAATAATAAGTCTGTCTAAATCTTGATCTGCCGACATTTTGGGGCATAATTATACAAATATTTAACCGATTTTGAGGAGATTAAGGAGATGCGTTAAATTAGTTAATTTTATTCATTTTCCTAAAATGCCCTTATATTAATTTTAAATGACATTAATAAAAATGAATCAATAACACCTACAATATACCTCTCCGACCTAGAATTTTCTTTTTCCTGTATATATGTATTATATATACATATATCCAGTGGTGGAGCCAGAATTTGAAGTTTATGGATGCACAATTAGTGTAAGGGTTTGGGGGTTTGGGGGCGGTGACATCGAATTTTGTTTTTTTTTTTTAAGGAAAGTTTTAAATTAATGCATTTTCTAAAAGGAAAAAAGTTTGATAAGATTAAATAACATGTTGCAACCTATAAGAAAGCAGAAAAGGAAGCAAACCAAAATGCTAGCTTCAGCTTCAATTCATCGTAAACGAAAATCACAAGGTGGGGTATTACCTTCAAATATTCATTTACATCAGCCTTCATCTGTTTAGCCTTGAATGCTGCATCAACCTCCAAAAAGATTCGAGGGGATAAAGTTATTTCTTGAAGTAAATCAATCTGCAAAAGAAAGCAGAAAAAGAAGCTGTGTCATGCCAATATTTAATACAAATAAGACTTATTATCATGCTTTCATCATAGAACAAAGGAATAAGAGAAGGATAGTTACAAACTGGTACTCCAACTTCAGCATGCCTTAAAAAAGGCTATCCACTAGAGAGCACGGCACTTTCAATAGGTTCAACACCAAACACCTACATAAAGGGGAAAGGGGAAAAAAAGTAAAAGAGAAGATGGAAGTTTAAATTGGCGACCTAAAGCTAACAATATGAAGTTTTAACCAACTATACTATTCATACATATTGTTACTAAATTCTCTCAATTTATATGTATGTGTGTGTGTGTGTTTATGGGTGCACTTGCACCCATAAAAACATATGTGGCTCCGCCACTGCATATATCTACACAACATACACCCCCTACAGACACACACATATACATAAATACACATATATACATATGTGTATATATGTATGTGTGTGTGTACACACACACTGATATATATATGTGTGTGTAGACCCACACACATATGTATATATATGTATGTGTGTAAGTACATATATACATTTATATATTTGTGTGAATATAGACACGCACACATGCAGAATTAATGTCAGCTGATCGATAAATAAATTAAAATCTAATAATTTAAAAGTTTTACTAACAAAAAGAGTCTTCACACCTACATACATTTACTCACCAAAAACCAAATACATTTTGAAGAATAAAATAAGGGTATTTTAAAAAGAAATTGACAAAAATTAAAAACTTGTCCTATAATTATGACCAAAGCTAACTCCTAAATATTGTCTTATAATTAGGACCAGAGAGAGTATATATATGTATGTATGTATGTATGTAACATATCAATACAGTATTATCTAAAATACTTTTAAAATTCATTCTTAAAAGTCTTATTTTATTTTTAAAAATTAAGTTTATACTTTTAAGACCAGATATTGTTAACAAGAAGTCTGATATGTATGACATTTTTTTTTTGTATTTAAAAAATGAAGGCTTAACTTTTAAGATCGGATATATTATAAAAATCCAATCTAAAAAGTATTTATTTATTCTAAAAAAATTAATGCAAGACTTTTAGGATTGGATTTTAAGAAAATCTTATCTTACAAGTCTTAATTTATTTTTTAAAATTATGGTTATACTTTTACGACCTGGAGTGTATGTATGTATGCATGTAACATATCAATACAGTATTATCTAAAATACTTTTAAAATTCATTCTTAAAAGTCTTATTTTATTTTTAAAAATTAAGTTTATACTTTTAAGACCGGATATTGTTAACAAGAAGTCTGATATGTATGACATTTTTTTTTGCATTTAAAAAATGAAGGCTTAACTTTTAAGATCGGATATATTATAAAAATCCAATCTAAAAAGTATTTATTTATTCTAAAAAAATTAATGCAAGACTTTTAGGATTGGATTTTAAGAAAATCTTATCTTACAAGTCTTAATTTATTTTTTAAAATTATGGTTATACTTTTACGACCTGAGATTGTTAACATGAGGTATAATATGTATGACTCTTTTTTTACATTTTAAAAAAATGAAGGCTTCACTTTTAAGACCAGATATATTACAAAAATCATACCTTAAAAGTATTTATTTATTCTAAAAAATTAAGACTAGACTTTTAGGACCGGATTTTTTTTTTTTAAAAAATCTAGTATTAAAAGTTACTCTATAAAACTCCTCTTATTGTCGTCTTTGATCAAACAATGCCATGCGTTCAAGACAATTCTTTCACCTCAGATTCATATCTAGGGCACCTCCATATGTCATCATTTTTACCTCTGAAGATGTTGGTTATTATCAGTATGAAAAAAGAAACTGAAAATGATCAACATATGGAGAGTAAAAATGAGAACACACGATGGCCAAACATTTCTAGGAAGTTAACATTGTTTTGTTTTGTATGTTTGTTTGGACAATATCAATATCAATGTCAAAATGTAATTGATACACAGTCAACAAGAGTATGTAACTAAACAAGCACAACACATCACAAGGCCATGAATAATAAGCGTGAGAACGTGATAACTCTCCAGATTTTATATATTTAAGGTACATTTTGGAGATATTTAAAGAGTTATCTAAATGATTTTAAAAGATTTCTATGAGATTATATGATTATAGGCTTAAATCAAATAGGTGCATCATTTGTGGGGTTTCAATTTAAAATAAATGTTTTTGAGTTTAAGAAATAAATAATAGTAATTAGGAGTTTTTAAAAAGAAAAAAGAAAAGAAAAGAGGAAATAAAAATTTAGTATTATTATTATTATTATTTGATTTATTTAATTTAATTTTAAAAAGGAAATTTGCATAGAGTAACTAGCCATTTGTTTGAGATATGCAGTTTTTATAACTTTTTCTTTCCAGTTGTCCCCTCTTTTTACTTTAGCAAGTACTAAGTGAAGCAATTTAAAAGAGTGAAGGAGTTAGAAACTCAACACTACAAGAGTATGTGTAATGAAAAAAACAAAAGAAAGAAAGATCGAAACAAAGGAATATATAAAAGAAAAAAAGAAAAAAAATAGAGATCCAAGAAAAAAAGAAAAAGATTGTCGAGGTCAAAGAATAAAGGTTAGATATATATAGTGTTAGTGAGTTTACTTTCTCTTGATGGCTATCCCTTTATTCCTTCATTCTTCATCATGAATTCCATAGTACTTAGCATTGATTAAAGTATTCTCCAATACCATTTGATCACTTTCATTTCATTATCCTACCTTGATCATTAAAACCTAGAGAAAGTTCTTTTGATTTGACTGTACAATGGGATAATATATCTAGTGGAGATTGAGATGATAAACAAGTATATGGTAGATGAGGTGCAATAGGTGGAATTGAGTGAATCACAAGCCCTTGAATATCTTGAGAAATGAGTGTAAACACTTGACTTGTAAGGGACATTATGTTGTGATTTATCTTTGCCAAATTAATTGCCTTGTTACTTGCATTTTTGGAATGTGGAAAAGATTTCTGGGAAAGTTTGTTTCTTGAAAGTTTGAATTGACTTCAATTTATAGTGTTTGTTTTAGAAATCTTACTTCCATGGTTTTTTTGAATTAGATTGTTTTAGAATTTAAAATCTTGAGGACAAGGTTTGGTTCAAGTGTGGGGGTGTGATAACTCTCCAGATTTTATATAATTAAGGTACATTTTGAAGATATTTAGAGAGTTATCTAAACGATTTTAAGAGATTTGTATGAGATTATATAATTATAGGCTCAAATCAAATGAGTGCATCATTTGTGGGGTTTCAATTTAAAATAAATGTTTTTGAGTTTAGGAAATAAATAATAGTAATTAGGAGTTTTTAAAAAAAAGAAAAAGAAAAGAAAAGAAAAGAGGAAATAAAAATTTAGTATTATTATTATTATTATTTGATTTCTTTTATTTTATTTTAAGTATCAGGAGGGAAGGGAGCATTATTATTATTCGCGTGGGCTTTATATCAATTAAATGGACTTTGAATTTGAATGAATGAATTGGACCAGGGGAGCACGTCATGTTTTTTTTATGGAGCACGTCATGTTGGACTTTGGGTTGAGTAGAGAATGATTCAATTGTTTGTGGGCCCACCAAGAATGAATTAAAGACTTAGAGATACGGGCAAAGAAAAACAAACAAAGACGTGAGAACTGATTGGAAGATGCAATTGGACTGGGCCCACATTGCATTGAATCAAAAGATTCAATTAAAAGACCTAAAAAGCAAGACGCACAGTGGACGGAATAACCAGGAGGCAGACGCGTTGGACGGAGAGGAGACGCAGAGACACAAGACGCAGCAGAAGAGTCTGGACGGCAGCAAGAAGAACAGAGCGACGGCAATTAATGGAAGGAGCAGAGAACTGGACAGAGAAAGGCAACACGCAGAGCATGAGACACGGCATTTAAAGAAAAGAAGTAGAGGGAGCTGCTCTGTTTTTATTCCTTTTCTCTTTGTTTTCCATTATTGTTTTGTCTCTGATTCTAGTGTTGCTGCTGTTCTGGATTTTATTTCTTTTATGGAGTTTATTTTGGGCATTGACTTGCTTTGCAACCTAGAGAGCTAAAAACTTATTGATGGATTAGACTTAGTGGGTGTTTGGAAACCTTCTAAAACCTAGATTTTGCTTAGTACGAGGTAAGTATGTTAGAGGAGTTTTGTCTCGGCTTGCGGAAAACCTAGATTTTGGGTGTTTTCCAAACACCCCCTTAGTTTGTTTAGTTATAATTAGTATTGATTTCGGTTATTTAGCCTTATTTGGTTTTATCTATTTAGTGATTGGCCATAATTAAGTATGATTTTGAGTATTACGATCTACCTTGACGAAGAGAATTTTAATTAAGCTATGAGATTAAATAATATGGGATTAAATTACGATTTAATTTACAATTAAGATAGACATATACTTAATAGCCCCATATAATTATTGAAGAGTGTGCCCAAATTAAATTGGCTTTTGAGTAAATTTGTTAGATATAACAGTTTCCATTTAAGAGAGGGTTGTAAGTAGATCGACAAGCACTTATAGCAACTTATACTCGAGATGAACAAAATTGATATTAAAGCTAGTTAAATTAATGAAATCAAGGTTTATGAAGCTAATAAGGGATTAGTGACTTTGGATTGCTCATTTGATATTTGTGATAGTTAGTTTATTTTAATTTCTTTTCTTTTAATTAAATGCAATTTGGTTTCCTCAACTTAAATAAAAGTGCAAAATCAATGCTTAACCGAAGTTGTGGATATTAAGTTCTCATGAGAATGATGCTTTACTCATTCTTTATTATTTGATACGGCCCGTATACTTGCGAAGTTATAAGCTTTAAAGTTTTGCTCTATCAAACGAATCTCACGAATATCAAACGTGAGTACTATACCCATGAATATCAAGCAAGCTCGAGGTTTAACCATGGTGCATCAAGGACTAACAGTACTGTTGTTAGTAATCAGTATTCAGTCCTCTCAAAAATATTTTCAAGCATGCCTGAGGGATGGTTTTTTGATAACAACAAAAAGATCTTCCAATACCAATTTTACTTAACACGTGTTCAGTAACCAAAGACCCCAGCATGAACATGAAGTTCACAAATAGTATTTCAAGTGATTTTCGTTAAACTTCAAACATCAATGTTCATAGGAAACAAATGGAGAATAGGAGATTAACAAATAACATTAAATAAATTCTTACTACTTGATTCAACATCAAAGTAAATAATAAAAACAATTCATATATGTTTTCATCGAGGGGATGATATTATAACATATACTAAATAAACTAGATATAATATGTAGTAAAATATCATCGATAGAAAAATAATATAATAGGACGCTCACCCGAAAAGGCTTATATCATGCCTCTTCCTCCAACTTATTGGTTTCTAAATTATTCACTCTATCCTAACACACAAACAAATCCATCAATTATAGGTTTGTATAAAATTTACTATTTTCACATTTAATAGACACCTTTCCTTAGTCGGCACACAATTCTGTTAAGCATGTATGTACCCTCTTCACAACCTTATGAAATTCATAACATTTACTAAAATCCCTCTAATTAATAACAATAACCACAACTTCAAGGGCGGATTTAGAGGGGGCTAGGGTGGCCCCCCCTAAAATTACAAAAGTGAACCTAGAGTTTTACGAAATTATGTTTTAGCTTATAAATTTTTTATAACTTTCACTTTAATTCCTGCATGTATAGTTATGTGGAGGGGCTAAAATGAAAATATTAAATTTTATTAGGGTTAAAATATAGTTTTATAAAAATTTGGGGTTTATTCTATAATTTTCGCCCTTTCTTAATTGCAATCCTGGCTCCGCCCTTGCACAACTTCATAAAGCATTGGAACCTCAACCAAAATTTCCACATACTAATCAGGATAAAATTTTCTTAGTTAATGAAGACAAATTTGTCAATAAAGTCGGTTGGTCAATATTGGAAGGCTGCAAATTGGAAAAAAAGGAAGAAAGAAGGAACGAGAAAGGCAGGAGGTGGCTATGAGTTGGCTAAATAATAGTCAAAAAGGGTGGCTACAGGAAGCTACATGGAAGGCACAAGGAGGTGATGGAGAGGCTATAAATAGAGCCTCTCCCCTTCTCCTCAAACACATCAAAATCTCTTCTCTCTTCCTTCCTTCTATAATTTCTTGAGTGTTTTAGTGAGGAGTTTTCTTAATTTAAGAGAGGGATAAATTGTTCATTCCTTATAATTAAAGAGAGGTTGTAATTATTTAGAATTTCCCATAGTGAGATTTCCATAAAGAATATCTGTGTGTCATTTATTCTCACTTTCCTTTATTTGTTGTCATTATTCTGTCCGGTGGGATCATAAAATCCCAACAAGTGGTATCAGAGCCAAGATTTCCTAAGTATGCTCTGTGGCTGTAGCTTAGACTGATCTGTCACATCAAAAAAGGATTAGCCTTTGGGAATTGTTGAGGTGCTGTACGGAGGTACTATTCACGAAAGTACTATTCACGAGGTACTATTCACAAAGGTACTGTTCATATGGAGGGCATCTTTCTGGAGCCAGAGTCTGAGTGAAACAGTGGGAGCTACCCTGAAGCAGAAGCAATTCAAGCAGTTCGTGATAGAACTATGACGACAAAGATAGATATCGGCAAATTTGATGGAACGAAATTTCCGTTGTGGAAATTGAAGATGAAGGCATTATTGATCAAAGATAATTGCCTGGAGGCCATCAGTGCTCGGCCGAAGGAGTTCACAGATGATGAGAAATGGAAAAGAATTAATGAATTGGCCATTTCTGATCTATATCTATCTCTATCCGATGAGATATTATCAGGTGTAGAGGAAAAGAAATCAGCTAAGGAGATATGAGATCATCTCACAAAGCTATATGAAGCAAAGTCACTCCACAACAAAATATTTTTGAAGAGGAAGCTTTATACTCTTCGGATGTCTGAATCTACACCAGTAATAGAGCATATCAATACTCTGACCTCTTTATGTTCTCAACTGTCAACGTTGGGACATAGTATTGACCCAAAGGAACGTGCTGAGATTCTACTCCAGAGTCTTCCAGATTCATATGATCAACTCATCATCAATATAACCAACAATATCCTCACGGATACTTTGGTCTTCGATGATATTGCAGCGTCTGTTCTTGAAGAAGAAAGTCGATGCACAAACAAAGAAGACAGTATAGCAAGTTCGCGTTAAGCGGAGGCTTTATCGATGACGAGAGGAAGATCAACAGAACGTGATTCCAGTGGGAGTCACAAGCAAGGAAGATCGAAATCAAAGAGTAAGAAGAATTTCAAGTGCTACAATTGCGGCAAGAGAGGACACTTTAAAAGTGAATGTCGATTCAGGAAGGGTGGAGACAAAACCTTTGAAGCATCAGATTCTCAAGGATGTGTAGCCGCTGCTGATGTCTTATGTAGCATAGCAGGAGCAATGTCTAAAGATAGATTGGAACTCACTAATGCATGGATCATGGATTCAGGTGTAACATGGCATATGACTTCTCGTAGGGAGTGGTTTCATACTTATGAACCTATCTCTAAGGGGTCTGTATACACATGTGAGAATCGGATCTTGGATGTTGCTGGAATTGGCACTATAAAGATAAAGATGCACGATAGAGTGATACACACAATTCAAAATGTGTGGCATGTGAAAGGACTTAAGAAAAATCTATTGTCTTTAGGGCAATTTGATGACAATGGTTGTAAAGAACGCACAGAAAAAGGCGTGATGAAACTTGTCAAGGGAGCGCTTGTAGTAATGAAGGCTAAGAAAAATGCTGCAAACTTGTATATACTTATGGGAGAGACACATCTGGAGGCAGAAGCATCTATGGCATCAACCAGTTCTGAGGAAGTTACAACACTAAGGTGACATCGCAAATTAGGCCACATGTCAGAACAAGGATTCAAGATTCTAGCCGAACGGAAACTTCTCCCTGGACTCACAAAGGTATCTTTACCCTTTTGTGAGCATTGTGTTACAAGCAAGCAACACCGATTGAAGTTCACTACATCTAATTCTAGAAGTAAAAATATTCTAGAATTGATTCACTCTAATGTATGGCAAGCACTGGTTATGTCCCTGGGAGGAGCAAAGTATTTTGTATCCTTCATTGATGATTATTCCAGGAGATGTTGGGTGTATCCAATCAAGAGGAAGACAGATGTATTTTCAGTCTTCAAGACATTCAAAGCGCAAGTAGAGTTGGAAACAGAGAAGAAGATTAAGTGTCTCAGGATAGATAATGGTGGAGAATACACAGGTGATGAATTCAATGTCTTTTGTAATCAGGAAGGCATCAAAAGACAAATCACGGTGGCATACACTCCTCAACAAAATGGAGTGGCAGAGCGGATGAACAAAATTCTACTCGAAAGAATTAGAGCTATGTTGAGGACTGCAAGTATGGCAAAGTCATTTTGGGCCGAAGCAGTCAAGACTGCCTGTTATGTGATTAATCGTTCACCATCAACAGCGATTGATCTGAAGACGTCGATGGAAATGTGGATTGGTAAGCCAACAAATTATTCTCATCTCCACATATTTGGGAGTCCTGTGTTTGTAATGTACGTCACCTAAGAAGTCACAAAACTAGATCCAAAATCCAGAAAATGTAGATTTTTGGGTTATGCTGATGGAATTAAGGGGTATCGACTGTGGGATCGTACTACCCGCAATGTCGTCATCAGTAGAGATGTAGTGTTTGCAGAGGACAAGCTGCAAGAGAAAGATGTAAAAGGCACTTTAGCAAATAAACCAAATACTTTGACGATCCAGGTGGAGCAAGAGTCTGAGCAACAAGTTTCTTCTGAAACAATACCAAAACACGAGGAGCTAGGACCAGTTGAGACTAAAATTTCAGAAGTTCGACGGTCAACTTGTGAAAAGAAATCACCAGCCTGGCAGTCTGATTATATTGCGGAGGGCAATGTTGCGTACTGTCTTTTAACAGAAGATGGAGAACCATCAACATTCCGAGAAGCAATAACTAGCTCGGATGGGTCACTGTGGATGACAGCAATGCAAGAAGAAATTGAAGCTCTTCATAAAAATAAGACTTGGGAGCTTGTACCATTACCGCAAGGAAGAAAGCCCATTGGAAACAAATGGGTTTACAAGATCAAACGAAACAGTGATGATCAAGTAGAGCGGTATCGTGCAAGATTGGTGGTTAAGGGTTATGCTCAAAAAGAAGGTATAGACTTCACTGAGATATTTTCACCTGTGGTTCGTCTGACTACTATTCGTATAGTAGTAGCTATGTGTGCAGAATTTGATTTACATCTAGAGCAGTTAGATGTTAAAACTACGTTTCTTCATGGAGATCTTGAAGAGGAAATTTATATACTCCAACCAGAAGGTTTTGAAGAACCAAATAAGGAGAACTTGGTTTGCAGGTTGAACAAATCTCTGTACGGTCTCAAACAGGCGCCGAGGTGTTGGTATAAGAGATTTGATTCCTTCATATTAAGCCTTGATTACAACAGACTAAATTCAGACCCTTGTGCTTATTTCAAGAGGTTTGGTAGTAATGATTTCATTATACTACTGTTGTATGTTGATGATATGTTGGTAGCAGGTCCCAACATAGATCTTATTCAAGAATTAAAGGCACAGTTGGCTAGGGAATTTGACATGAAGGATTTGGGACCAGTAAACAAGATTCTAGGGATGCAAATTCACCGAGACAGAAATAGCAGGAAGATTTGGCTATCTCAAAAGAATTATTTTCAGAAAATCTTGCGGCGCTTCAACATGCAAGATTGTAAGCCAATGTCTACCCCTCTTCCTGTTAATTTCAAGTTATCCTCAAGTATGAGTCCTAGCAGTGAAGCAGAGAGGAAGGAGATGTCTCGAGTACCGTATGCATCAGCAGTAGGGAGTTTAATGTTTGCTATGATTTGTACAAGACCAGACATTGCACATGCAGTGGGGGTGGTTAGTCGATACATGACAAATTATGGTCGAGAGTATTGGAAAGTTGTCAAGAGGATTTTGAGATACATCAAAGGAACCTCAAATGTTGCTCTATGTTATGGAGGATCTGATTTTGTTGCCAGAGGATATGTTGATTCTGATTTTGCAGGTGATCTTGAAAAAAGAAAATCTACCACAAGCTATGTGTTTACAATTGGAAAATGAGCTGTTAGCTGGGTATCTAAACTACAGTTAGTTGTGGCACTATCTACAACAGAGGCTGAGTATATGGCAGCTACACAAGCTTGTAAGGAAGCAATCTGGATGAGAAGATTCAGGGAAGAACTCGGACACAAACAACAACATATGGTGTTGTATTGTGATAGTCAGAGTGCCTTGCATATTGCAAGGAATCCAGCATTTCATTCCAGAACAAAGCACATAGGAGTTCAATATCATTTTGTCCGTGAAGTGGTAGAAGATGGAAGTGTGGACATGCAAAAGATTCACACAAGAAGAAACCTAGCAGATACATTAACAAATGCAATCAACACTGATAAATTTGTGTGGTGCAGATCTTCATTTGGCTTGGAAGTGACATAGACAACAAGAATGATGTGGAGATTGATTGATTCTCAATCATATCTCCAAGTGGGAGATTGTCAATAAAGTCAGTTGATCAATATTGGAAGGCTGCAAATTGGAAAAAAAGGAAGAAAGAAGGAACGAGAAAGGCAGGAGGTGGCTATGAGTTGGCTAAATAATAGTCAAAAAGGGTGGCTACAGGAAGCTACATGGAAGGCGCAAGGAGGTGATGGAGAGGCTATAAATAGAGCCTCTCCCCTTCTCCTCAAACACATCAAAATCTCTTCTCTCTTCCTTCCTTCTATAATTTCTTGAATGTTTTAGTGAGGAGTTCTCTTAATTTAAGAGAGTGATAAATTGTTCCTTCCTTATAATTAAAGAGAGGTTGTAATTATTTAGAATTTCCCATAGTGAGATTTCCATAAAGAATATCTGTGTGTCATTTATTCTCAATTTCCTTTATTTGTTGTCATTATTCTGTCCGGTGGAATCATAAAATCCCAACAAAATTGTGCCTCAATCTTTTACACATAGTGCGAGCAAGACGCGTGCATAAGATCTTACAATTTAATCTTTGAATTATTACCCCAAATACCTTTTCAATTCCTTTCACAACTGCCATCTCATATAACAAATTGACATATTTTCCAATTTATAATAGAAAACAAAGTTCCCTAAATTAAATTTCTTGCCATTTAACTTATGATTACCAAACATTATAATCTTCCTTATCTCATTCTGAAATTTCAGTTTTGAAAATAATACTTAAACCTTCACTTTCATTCTATAACAACTTGGGACTTTATTGCTTCTCCTTAATATATATATATCCTTGCAAATGAACCATATTTCATATCCAAGAATAATCAAACTTTAACTTTAAAGTGCTGTTCATCCAGACAAATCTTCACGCATACATACATATATTATATTTTCACGTACATTCAGCAATTTGGTCCCCTCCCACAGCGCATGACATCCAGCCTCAAGAATCAACTTGAAATAATTTATATACAACAAGAAACCTTTACTTCTCTGACTAACCAGCAACAACAACAACAAAAATGAAATTTTTCTTTAATCCCCAATTTCCAGACATCACAGCAACGAAAAGAACCAAAATAATATATTACACATCTGAATCTTCTTAAAAACCACAACTTAAAACACTAATGAAGACTTACCCAACCACCAGATTCGGCCAGCAGCAAAGAGAAAATGGAAACAAACTCAACCCCTTCCCAAGCCGCCTAGAAGCACTTGATCAAGAGCAAATTGGAAAATCACGGAGGGAAGAACAAATCTGTGATTTGGAGCATCGAACAGAGGCACTGACAAATAGACGACGGCGGACGGACAGTGGTAGACGGACGGTGCCGGACAACCCAGGGACGGTGAAGAAAGATGAAGAAATAGAGATGAACGAAGGAGGCTGGGGTTTGGTTCAAAATCGGAAAGCTCATGCGTTGTCTCTGTTTCACGAAAAAGTTCGTGCAATGAGAACAAGAAATCTGGAGTTCTTCTTCAATTTTTTAAGAAAAACATATATAAGGGTATCTTGGTAATTTCAACTAGGAAAAGGCAAAAATAAAAATCACTTCACCTTGTTCCAATGAGGATTCAAACTTAGGACTCAAAAGATCAGTTTGACCATCCCCATACCAATCAAGCTACAAGTTTCATGGCACTTAGCTACAATAAATAATAAATATATAATTAGTCTCTAATCATATAATTTAATTAATTATTTTATTTTATTTTCTTGAGCCATATATAGCCCATAGTCCCTGCTAAAGTTGTAGTTTGTGCTCCTTTTGCATGATTTACTAACCTTACTAAGCCAAAGTCTTCAAGCCTTGCATTGAAGATAGCGTCTGGTATATGATGTTGCTTGATTTTATGTCCCTATGAACAACACATTGTTCCCATCCTTCATGTACGTACAAAAGTGCAGAGGCCAAACCTTGAGCAATTTTAAATCTTATTGTCCATGTTAGAAACCTTCTGCCTCTAAAGAGAAGTGAATCTAAACTTCCATTTGGCTTGTACTCATGAACTAGCAATAGGTCTTTCCTTTCATGACACCAACCGATTAGTTGCACCAAGTTTTGATGCCTTAGTTGACTGATTATTCTTACTTCCGATGCAAACTCCTTTCCTGTTTAGATTTCTCTGATATTCTCTTTATGACGACATAGGAGTTTGAATCTTTGAGAAAACCGTAGTAGACACCTCCAAATCCTCCCTGTCCAAGCTTGTCCTCATCTTTTAAATTATTTGCAGCACTTGCTAGTTCACCATATGAGTATTGTTTGGGACCCATTCAACTTTCAAAATCTTCGCTCATGTCTTCATTATAATCATCATCTCTCGTCTTGTTTCTTTTCTACCACATGACAAACAGTACCACCCCACAAATTGCAACAAACCCTCCAACCCCTATTCCAATTACCTGTAGTGTAGGAGCACTATCTTCGAAATCCTCTGAGTAGAAACTCCATATATTGATCTTGTGTATAGCAAGTGTTGATCCTGTGGCTGAGAAACCAAAAGTAACCCATTCAGGAAGGTACTTTCTTAGGTCAAGTATATATAATGATGCCACATAGTGTTGTTAGAAGAATCAAAACCATTAGTGAAGGAGATGCTTAAATTATGTGTTCTTGCGTTTTAGCTGATGATAGCCTCATTTGTTCTACTCCTTGTGATATCAGCATCCCATGTCACATTGGTAACAGACGTAATAGAATTGATATCAACACCCACATGTATATCTGGAGGATCCTAGTCATTGGGAAAGATATCAAACTCTACAGCAACAAATGGATTATCTGTTGAATTAATTTTTGTTTCACTGCCACCAATAATCAAACCCATTTTACCTCCTACAACTTCTTTTGGGATATTTGGAAGCTTTGAACCATTAGGGGCTAAGAAGAAGGCCATCCCATCTCCAAAGATACTGTTGCGCTCTGAATCAATCACAAAAGTAAATCTGGTGGAAAAATCTGTGAGTTCTCCAATGGCTTCGTCCCACAAGTGCATCGGCTTGTGATATGTGGCTGGACGAACATTGTTACCTACCAGGGCTTACCAATTCGATGTATCCAAATTTTGCGTCCCTACGGCTGATTTTTCGTATGATATGTCATCATATATATGACTTGAAAATGGAGAAATTAAAGGATATCAAGGAAAATGCAGGGGGCATCAAGAGGAAGTAAACTTTTACCAGCAACATCTTCATCGTAAAATTGTTCAGCACAAGAAACTTGAGACAGCTTTTCTTCCAAATAGTGCTTCAGTGAGGAATCAGTAAATGATGATAGAAATATCATTATGAGGAGAAGAAAATGAAAACAAAAATCTTATAATTTGGGAGAGATTTTATCAATTGCCGACTTTTAGATTTTTATTTGACTGGGTATTATTTCCTAATCTTGAAAAAGCCAATTACAAGAAGCCATACTTGAATTAGAGTGATCAATCTGCATGACTTGGTCTTAATTTGATGCATCAATTATTCTTGATTCATTTTTTTAATTTATGGTTATTAAATATTTTTTTGTTTAGTTGTGCGATTACTAATTAATTTAATGAAACTTTAGAAGCTTATCTTTAAAAGATTTCAACACTGTTGTGCTGGTCCATTAGTACTTGTACACTTCTCATTTTCTCAATAACTTTCGGTTCCTAAATTTAAAAAATGAATTAATCATCGTTTGCGCGTACGTCAATATTCAGTGTTTTTGTTAGCTTAAGTTCTGGGATGGACAACCTCACTTAGTCACCTCTCCATTTTTTTTTTTTTTATAAAACCAAGTAATAAAAATTTCCCCACCAAACCCCTCCCTTTCCCCTCAAATTCTTCATACCAAACAGCCTCTAAAAGCATTATAATATGATTTATTTCTCGTTAAATCAACCCCATCAATAAACGTGCTTAAAATATGTATGTATAAAGAGCTTGACCTCTCAAATTAATGTGGTTATTTTATATTATATATAAAAATAATTCTTTTTTTTTAACAGTTAAAATAATTCTGACTATAGTTAATAATTCATAGATCAAAATGCGAAATTTAAAACAAGTTAAAGTTATGATTTCAAAATACAGTTATTGTTTAAGTAAATTTATATGTCAGAATAGTGAGTTATTCATGATAAATAAAAAAAAAATGTTCATTAATAATCTTTGCCGCCTGATGAAATTTGTGGGGTTATTTGTCTGTACTGCTAACTTTCTTATGTTCCTACTACAAAATTTTTTTAATGCATATGAAACAAATATGCTAGTAAAAGTATTTATATTTTCTTCCTATCTTAACCATAGAAGTTAATTTTTGTCATATAAGACCTCAATGCTTTTTATCTCTTATACTTCTCATTTTTCATTTAACTAATGTATAACTCATGAACTACTAGTAATATATAATCTAATGTATAAAATAATTCAGGCATGTACTTTGTCAGGTCAACTATATAACTGTTACGGATATCTCATAAATGGGCCCAGCCCAATAACTAAAGAGCCCAGTCAAAATGGCTTCAGTTATGCTCATAACCGCTTCTTTGAAAATAGGAGTGGTTTTATTAAGAATATCTATCATGATGGTAACTGCCTATGAAAGGAGGAGATTATTCAAAAAAACATATCTTAATATCCCTAAAATAAAGGACAAATCTAACTGATTAAGATAGGGCCCAGGTATGCTTATAAATAGGGTAAACCCCTTACAAGGTACACACTTCTGAAACTCTAGCTTTTCTATTTACACAGAGCACACACACCACCCCCTCTGGCTATCATTAGCCTGCCGTATACTCTCGAACTACGTGGACTTTGATCCACACTGTGGTACGTAGGACCCCGGGATTTCACCCCAGGCCAAGTCCAACCCAACTTGTGATCTACACCGGATCAATAACAAAGATGTTGCCTCATAGTCTTGTTAGATTGATCAAAACCCGTAAACGAGATGCTCAAATTATAGGCACTTGCATTATAGCTGATGATAGCCTCATTTCTTCTGCCTCCTTTGATATTGGCCCACCAAAGCACAGTTGTATTAGATTTCAGAGAATTGATATTGACACCCACATGTACTTTTCGAGGATCCCAGTCATTGTGAAAGATATCAAACTCAACGGCAACAAATGGATGATTTATTGAATTAAGCATCGTTTCTTCACCTCCAATAATCAGACCCATAGCACCTCCTCCCACTTTTGGAATATCGGGAAGCTTTGAACCTTTAGGGGCTAAGAAGAAGGCCATGCCATCGCCAAATTTTGTGTTGCACATTGAATCAATCACAAAGGTGAAATTGGTGGTGAAATCTGTGAGTTTCCCGGTGGCTTTGTCCCAAAGATGCATTGGTTGGTGATATGTCGCTCGACCGACACTATCATTGTACTGAGCTACCAAGTCGATGGAAGTTCCTACCAGGCGAGCTGATTTTTCTAACGATATTCTGTCTTCATCCTGGTGGAAATTGGTTAAACTAAAGCTCAAGGAAAAGGCATGGGGTATTAAGAGGAAGAAAATTGATATTACCAACATCTTAACCTGCTCAAACTCTTCGGAGTGAAATGTCTATGAAGACGAAGTCAGGAAACTTGCGAGTGTTTTTTTCTTCCCCACAATGATTCAGTGAGATGTTCCTTTATGGCTTACACAGCATCCGTCAATGGTCCTTGCATTCACAGTTGTAATCTTAATATTAAACCAAATTTACAATTTTAGTGTATTCTGTCATTTCAAGTCCAGCTAATCAATCGAGTTAAAGCTAAGGATTTGATTTTGTTATTGGCTCCATTCGGAAAGTCATGTTCTTGCATTAGCAATTGCCGCAATAAATAGATTTTGATTTGAATTAGTTCTTCCACCATCTGTAACTATAAATAGCATAAACAAACGGAATTTAAATGATAGCTGTTTTGTCGAGGTATTATAGGAAGAAAAAACAACAAGTTCTCCTCTTGAGCCTAGTATCTGCCTTTTGAATTCCTTGATTGACAGCTTTCATTTCTTTATGTTTATTGCGAATTTGGATTTTGTCCTTGACTTTATTCTTTGTTGGGAAGCAACTACATTTTGTTTCTGGCGTGGGGAAGCAAGCCCAAAACCAATAAATTTGGCTGGTCTCCGATGCATAGGCTCTGATGTAAAGGAGGCAGTGTAAATAAATTTGTAATATTTAAAAACAAGTGACAATCTAAAAAAAAATAAAAAATTTCAGCGTCTCTTTACATCGAAGCCTCCGATGCATCGAAGACAAATCACATCCAAGACGAACATGCTCAAAATTATTTTTCTGCCTTTTGTTGATTTGACATCATGAGAAAATGATGAAATGTTTTATTTGACTTATGGGTCCCACATTCAAAATCGTTCCCCCCCCCCCCAGCCCCTTTTTTTTTTAATGTTTTTTTAAACTATTTTTAATTTTTTTGATACAGCAAAAGTTTTGTAACTATTTTTAATGTTTTAACACAATGAATCAGACGCTCTTAAGTCTTAACCCTTTGATCTGATTGGGCACGTATTGGGCTCGATAATTTGTACAGCCATGGATCCGGCTTTCTCCGCTGAGGTCCCATCCGATTGCCATCCAATATTAAATTGTGTTGTTTTGGGCTTTTGGCACAAAAAACAGGTGCCTCCCTCTCTCTCTCTTTTTTTTTTTTAAAAAAAATTTTCAAGAAATTATAGGTACTGAAAAGATACTTTAGAATATTGACAGATACTAAAAAAATACTTAAGGGTACTTTATGATATTGAAAAATAATCTTAATTTCCTGAAAAAATATTTAAGCATAGTGACTAATACTAAAAAGATATTTTAGAATATCGATTGAGGAAAATGACAGATACTGAAAAAATACTTCATATTTTTGAAAAATTATTTTAGGATCTTCAAAAAATACTTTAAGATCCTAAAATAATTTTTCAAGATCATGGAGTAGTTTTTCAGTATTAGTTAGTATCCTTAATCGGTATCATGAAGTATACTTTTAGTATCAGTTAGTACCTTCAAATATTTTTTTTTCAAAATTCTAAAATAATTTTTTAAGATAATAAAATATTTTTCAATACCTGTCGGTATCCTAAATTATCTTTTTAGTACCCACAATTTCCTAAAATATTAAAAAAATAAAATTAAAAAGAGAGATGCGCTTGTATTTTGTGCCAAAACATCACAGTTTAAGTTTAAAGGTATTGGAAGGCAATGGATGAGAGCCTTAGTGGAGGAAAGCCGGATCCTACAACCATGGGCTAATTTGAATTTCAAAATTGGGATAGTGAATTTGCTATTTTACCCGTTTTTATGTTGGCTTTGACTAAATAAAATTCAAAATTGGGATAGTGAATTTGCAATTTTACCCGTTTTTATGTTGGCTTTGACTAAATAAAATTCAAAATTAACCCATGACACTTACAAGAGTTTTTTCCGTAATTAGCTTCTTCACCATATAAGATAATTTTTATAAATATTTTGAACCAAAAAAAAAAATTCTTTAACTATTTTCCTTAAATTTATGATAAAATAGACCCTTGATTCTCAAAAGCTAACTTTCAAATTATTTACTGCACTGATAGGAAAATAAGCCCCTATATAAACTTTCTAAATTCTCAAACTGATCATTTATCTACTCCCTCCGGTCCTAATTATAGGATAACATTTGGAAGTTGGTTTTGGTCATAATTAGAGGACAAAATTTAAATTTTTGTCAATTTCTTCCTAAAACACCCCTATTTTATTATCTCAAGTGTGTTTAGTTTTTGGGAAGTATATGCATTTAGGTGCATAGAATTTTCTAATCAATACAACTCTTAAATTGTTGGATTTTAATTTGTTTATCAATGAGTTAACATTAATTATATATATATATATATATATATATATATATATATATATATATATATATATAAACACACACATATATGCATAGACACACATATATATTTATATATGTATATACACAAATATAGACATACACACGCATTATATAAATATATATATGTGTGTGTATATGTGTGTGTACATACTCATACACTTATGTACGTGTGTGCGTGTATTTGTGTATTTATGTATATGTGTGTGGATGTGTGTATACATGTGTGTGTTGGGGGGATGTGGGGGTTTCTATTTGTATGTAGATATGTGTGTGTATTTGTGGGGGGTGTGTGTGTGTGTGTGTGTGTTTTTTTTTTTTTTGGGTTGTAGATATATATGTGTGTGCATACACATACATACATATGTACACACATATATATGTATATATATAGCAAGACAATCATTTCAATTAAAAAGCATGGAAAGGAAGATTCTAGGTTGGGGAGGTATGTTAATGTCATTAAAAATTTATCTAAGGGCATTTTAAGAAAATGAGTGAAATTAACTAATTTAACTCCCCTTCTTAATCTCTCAAAAATTGGCTATATATGTCTTATAATTAGGACCGGAGGGAGTATATTTTTAATTTTTATGGGCATTTACATGATTTTAATAATTATATACTCAATTATTTCCTATAAATCACTTGAAAATAGGCTTTTAGTCAAACGAATTTTTTTTTTTTTTTTCACTTTTGCCCCAGTTACAGGCTCCCTGCTCAGTTCACTGGGTCTTTAACTTCTCACTTACTCTTAATTACCCCATACTTATTTAATTTCATCTAGCCAGTATTCAAAATATATTATATACATTTTTAATTATTCTCCATAAAATAAATTTTGTCCTCCGAGAAAATAGCTGGAACTTGGCCTAACAGGAATAAAATATGATTTCTCATTAAATCAACCCCATTTAAAACATATGAGTGTATAAAGAACTTGACCTCTCAAATTAATTAGGTTAATTTGTTATATTTAAAAATAATTTTCCATAATAAATAATTCGTCGATCGAAGTACATATTTTAAAACTATAAAAATTTAAATTACAGTTAATGTTTAACTAAATTTATTTGTTAGAATAATAAATTATTCAGGACAAGAAATAAAAATAGTTCAATTAATAATAATATTTGCCCATATCTTTATAATATGTTTGGTTGGAGGTGAGGGGAGTTTCCCCTCATTTGGTTGAAAATCTTAGGTCCATTTGGTACAGAGAATATTTAATGAGGGAAGGGAACTTAAAAATGTGAAAGGAAGGAAAGGGAAGATAAGAGAAAACTTAAAAAATTAGAACTGTTTAGTTGACATGAGAATATACACTATAAAAAAATTTGATTTTTGCAACGGAAAAATTCCGTTGCAAAATTGCAATTTTCCGTCGCAAAACGAAATTGCGACGGAAATAGTCTGTCGCAAAAAAGGCGTCGCAATTGCGACGGAAAAATAAATTTCCGTCGCAATTTGCGACGGAAAATTAATTGCGACGGAATATTGTTCTGTCGCAAAACCCGTCGGAATATATTCCGTCGCAAAACCGGACGGGTTTTGCAACGAAAAAGAGTTCCGTTGCAAATTGCGATGGAACTCTACCTGTCGTTGTTGCGACGGACGGTTTCCGTCGCAATTGCGATAGAAACCAATTCCGTTGCAAATAATAAAAAAATAAAAAATAGTGAAATTAAGAAAAAATTAAAAATTAAAAAAAAACGTAAAACATATTTATAAAAAAATAAAATTATTAAAAATATATAGAAAATTGTATAAAAATTATAAGAATCCAAATTTCAAAATAAATTTTGCATATAATAAAAATTTAAAATAAAAATCATACAGAATTTTTTACAATACCCAAGTCAAAATATATATGTTCTAAAAGTTGCGAATAACAAATACTGAAACATAATTTATAAAGAAGCAGCATGATCATCATCATCACCACCAGGATGGACGTCATCACCAGGCACCGGCAAAATACCCTTAGATTGAAGTACAAGCTACAGCTGCTTTACCACGTCATTTGTCCGCTGCTGCTCTTCTCGGTATCGACGCTGCTCTTCTTGGTACCGCCGTTGCTCTTCTCGTTGCTGCTGTATCATCTCGTCTTGTGCCTCGACCAACGCCCTCAGCCTCCTAACCTCATTTAAAAAAACAAAATAGTAGAGTGAGTTATTTTTCTCTAATTTCATTTAAAAGGAAGATGGAATGAAAACGTAACAATGTAGAAAAGTGTTATTATGTTTACCTGGATTAGCACCATCATTGCCTCAACTCCACTCACATTTAAAGATAGTCATGGACTTGTCCCATTTATAATCCAGCTAAATTATATCAGTTAACTTCCCGTAGTAGTCGGCCTCAACTCCATCAATCAGGCCACCTCGGCAACATACGCCGTAATTGCAACTTAGGGTATTTTTGTCTACTTTTACAGTTGCAAAACGATACCCATTGATTATATATTTCGAACACCGGGTAACAACTATTGCAGCTCCGCAAGATAAACTCTACGCAACATCGCGGCAGATGTGAGAAGGACGACAAGCATGGAAACATAGGCCTGAAATAATCACCATACAATTTAACTACAAAAGAAGACAGAAGTTCAAGTTCCAACGAACCAGTGAAGTTCGAACGAAAGTTATAGAATTAAAGCCACTACTCTAAACATGTGAACAAGATTGAGGACAATACATGACCATTTAAACAGAACAACAAGAACAATACGCCAGCTGTAAACCCATGTGTGTATCATCTCCTTCCTCGACACTACAAAATCCACACACATTCGGCTTAACTAGGCATGAATTGAAGAAAAATGGACACAACTTTTTTAGGGGCTTTTTCATCCCAATAAATCATTTTCTCAGGAAGTTTTTCAAATCCTGCCACTTTTGGAGGGATTGCAAATTCCTGCATCTATGGGAGCTTAGACCAAGGCGGGAACTATGAGTGCCTGGAACCTAGCGCGCCAAACAGGTTTTCCACGTGGGAACTCTGTTAAGTTCCCACTCCCACTCGTGAGTTCCCTATTCTAAACAGGGCCTTAGAAGCAATGGGAGCTTGTTACAAGTGCCACATTGAGAGGGCTTCCATGAGAGAGGGGCCTTTCTTTTTTCTTTTTTTATTTGAGGGGGGACCTTATATGGTCTTAGATCCCCTAACTCGAACAATTAGCTTTTAATGTGTGGTCCTTCCAATGACTTTTGCCTATTACAATGACACTTTCGTTTAGAACCAGTCAACCAAAGAGGGCTACATTTGAAGGGTTCTAATTGGAGGGGCTGACTAGCAAGAGGCAGATGCCTTCATTGAGAGTCGACCACACTAAGAGGGCTACATGTCGTGGTGACCAGCAAGAGACCCATGCTGTCATTGAGAGATTGCTAACCAGAGGGGCTACAAGTGGAGGGTTTCGACCAGTGGGGGAGATTAGCAACAGGCTGTGTGAAGCGCCGAGTGAACCATTGTAGTGTGGAGCGTGCTGACATGCATGGGTTATAACGAATTTTGATAAACAAAATTACCCATTTGTTTTTTTGACTTTCTACAAAGTTTTATTTTAGCCTCTTCTTAACTTTAAAAAACATGTTTTTCGGTCATTTTATTCTAACATTGTTTCTTAAATTAAATGATGATTTTTTGTTGTTGCAATGATCATTGTTTCTTTTGACAATTAAACATACTTATTCAGCATTTCAAAAGGTTTTTTCAATATTTAAAATTTTAAAGCCAACTTCTTCTTCTTCTTCTTCCTTTTTTCCTGTGGTTAACAACTTTGGGATTAAAGGACTAACAAGTAACTTTATAACATGAAGGGACTAAGATGATACTTTATGTAAAGTTAAAGGTCTAAATGTGTGCTTTTACTATTTTAATAAATTATGCAATCTGAATTAGGTGTCCTTTCTTTTTTTTGGTCTGAATTTAGGTGTCCTTTCACCCGTAATTACAAAGATATTTTTTTTTCTTGGAAAACGTATTAATTCGTGACAAATTTACTGCATTCGACCATTTAAATTATTGGACAAATTGCGGGAATATCATTTCTATCTTTAAGGTGGAAAAAGTTTTCTGCCTTATGTCAAAACTACGCCGTTTTGACTCTTTTTTTGTTTTTGTTTTCTTTTCCTTATTTTCCTTTCATCTTTTTATCTCTTCATTTAAAAAAGAGTCAAAATGACGTAGTTTTGACTTAAGGCAGAAAACTTTTTCTGCCTTAAAGCAAAAATGATATTCCCTTTAATAATCAGTGTACAAAGTAATCAGCTACACAATTTATAGTTTACTTTTTGTACCTATTTCTTTGCTAGTATACAAAGCCATTTTAAACTAGTGAACCCCAGAGAGGCCGAAAACGTTTACCACGTATATATTACTCGGGAAAAATTGAAATTTTCGGAGCATCGCCCACCCCAGTCCCCCTTTCCTCAACAAGTTATCATTATTATTTTATATCGGCGGGATGATACTACCATCATTAATTTATTCCCAACCATTAAGAAATTAATTCCAAGACAAATTTAATTAACCAACCAATTATTTTCTCCCAGAAAGTGATTTTAATTACTTTTCTATGATTACAAGAGACTTGTAGAATTATAAATATACAAAGTTTTAACCAATTTGTTCTAGTATAGAACACAAGTGTCTAGCTAATGGGCTAGTGGTTTGATATAGGATCGGAAGGCGTGTATATTTTTTTAGGGTTTGGACCTTATTTATATATTTATTTGGGCCCTTGGATCAATGGGCTTTCATATGCCTTATTATTAAAAATATGTGCTATCTTTAATGATAAAATCCTTGATTATAGATGATTGATTGTGATTCTCCTTAATTATTTGAGGGTGGTTAGGATCAAATATGGACCTTTGTCATGGGTTATTGCTTGTTGGGCCACATTCTTAGCGGGCCTCTTATTTGAATTCGTAACATAATTATTTCTCCGTTTTTGCTATGAATCAGATAGGTAATTGGCCCTCTGAATATTATCAATTTTCTTGTATTCACACTTTGCTACATAGGAACTGGTCTTCGCCTTATTAAGAAAACTAGGACAAGTCCTTCATTTGAAAGAAAATGAGGAATCTAGCATGATTTTACTTGATTTTATGTCTCTGAACCACACATTGCTCCCATTCTTCGTGCAGGTACAATAATGCCTAGGCCAAATCTTGAGCTATTTTAAATCTAACCGACCATGTCAGCAATATTTTGTGCTTAATGAGATGAGAATCTAAGCTTCCATTTGGCATATACTCATAAACTAGCAATCGTTCCTTCCTTTCATGACATCAACCCATTAGTTGCACAACGTTTCGATGCCTTAGCTGACTTATTATTCTTACTTCCGAAGCAAACTCCTTCCTTCCTTGTATAGAACTCTTTGATTTTTATTTATTTATTTTTATTTTTATGGCGACATAGGATTTTGAATCTTTGACAAAAACCTTTGTAGACACCTCAAAATCCTCCCTTTCCAAGCTTTTGCATGCTCATCTGTGAAATTATTCACAGCAGTTGCTAGTTCTGCATGAGTATTTTTCGGGACCTGTTCCTCTTCCAAAATCTTCATCACTCATGTTGTCATCAGGATTATTATCTTCCATTTTCTTTTAGTTCTTCCACAAGACAAACTATACAACCCCACAAACTTAAAAAAACTCTCCAAGTGCAAAACCTAATGCAAGTGCCATGGCATTTCTACTTGTCCCGGTAGGTGTGACATTTGAAAAGTCCTCAGTAGAAACTCCATGTATTGATCCTGTGTGTTGATTTTTAATCTCCTGTGCCAGCTGAGAAACCAAAAGTAACCCATTCAGGCAAGTACTCTGTTTGGTCAATTACATGATGAAGATGTCCCCACATTAAGTTGTTGGAATAATTAATACCATTAGTGAAGGAAATGCTAAACATATGTGTGCTTGCATTGTAGCTGATGAAAGCCTCATTTGTTACCAGTGTTCCATGCTGCAATAAAATCTGATTGAATCGAATTGATATCGACACCCACATGTAAACACGGAGGATCCAAGCAATAATTAGATTTGATATTGGGATAGATAACAAACTCCACAGCAACAAAAGGATGATCTATTGAGTTAAGAATCGTTTCCTGACCACCAATAATCAGACCCATAGCAGCTCCTCTCACATTTGAAATATTAGGAAGCTTTGAATCTGCAGGAGCTAAAAAGAAGGCAATCCTATCACCAAAAGTGTCCTGTCCCATTGAATGTATCACAAAGGTAAAATTAATGGTGAAATCTGTGAGTTTCTCACTGGCTTTGTCCCACAAGTGTCTCAGTTGGTTGGTGATATGTGGCTCGACCGATACTCTCATTGTTTCTACCGTTTACCAATTCGATGGATGTTTCCAATGTAACATCCCAAATTTTAGGACTTACAAATTTGTAATATTAGTTGGAAATTAAGCATAGAATTTGGCTTAAGTAATTATAGTATTAGTGATAGGAAATTAAGGATTTTATCCTTTGAAATTATTCATACATAGTTATGGGCCAATGTTGTAACTCATGTGAATGCAATTGGATAAAACAAGCCCATCATATTATTTTTACCCACGTATTGACCCTATGTAAGCCATTATACAAGGATCCATTCCTTCAGCCCAAGTCATCTCAAGTCGAAACGCAGCAGTGCATCACGCAAACACCAACAAATAGGAAGAAGATCTTCTCCTTATCTCATTTCTCATTTTCTTTCATTGGCTAAATCTGGGCCGTTGATTGAGAAAGTGAGAGAAAAGTAAAAGTAATATTAGATTAATTAGACGGATATAATTTAAAAATTATGAGGGATAATAAGAATAGGATGGGGAGAGAAACCCAACCCCCAAATATATATATATTTCAGCAACAAAACTCAATTCATTTGGAATCCATCAGGCCCACGTTCAAATATCCCTAAGCCCATCATGCGACAGCCAGTGCTTCAGCCCAAATCACCTCCAGTCAAAATACATTTCAACCATTACCTAATATCCATCAACAGTCCAGAACCGAAGGAGCAGATCACGTCATTAGCAGCAGAAGATCATACCATTATCAGGATTCAACGTGGTCTACGAAAAGGCAGAGAGCACAGTAAAATATGGATGAACCAAACACGCAATATCAGCTGACCAGAGTAGAGCCATTCTTCTCGAGCTCCTCATAGATTATCCAACGGTTATTGCTTCTAGACCATCGTGTCTCATTTGCGTCTGGATCATATGAACTTTATAAAAGCCATACATCCAGCCATTCCTCATTTCCCTTCAGCTTTCATTGTATGTTTGAAAAGAGAGTAAGCCGAGAGAGGGAGAGGAGGAAGGTGGAGTCGGCAGACATCTCTATGATTTTTCATCTCTGTTTCTGGTGTCAAGAACAGGGAAATATTTCAGCATTGTTCTTCATCGTTCAGCTACTCTTAAGGTAATCCATGGGGACCTTCTTTTCCTCCTATGCTCGGTTGTTGTCCATTTGACGATTTAGATGTTTTAACTAAGAGAAATAAAGCCATAAAGTCTCTTATAAATGGAAACTAAAACAGAGGCAGTGTTGCATCGATATAGTTATAGAGGTGTCTGCGTTTTTTTTCTGCGCTTGGGTTCTGTTTCTGCCGAGAACAAACCTTACTGAAACTCATAGGTTGTAGTGGGTAATAACACAATATTGATTATGAAATTGGGAAGCTGGGATTATGGGTTGAATCATTGAGTATTGGACCTTAGTTAATCACATATATCGGCTCACTATTCATTTGTGTGTAGCTGAAACTAAATGAAGAATATGGACATAGGAATATATGTATGCATGTCGTGGCTGTCCTGGATTAAAAGAAAGAGTAGTCATTTTGGTTTTTTCATACCTATGTATATATATAACGTGCTGCCTGTGAAAGAAAAAGAGGAGCAAGTTGAGTTTATATATGTGTGTACGTGTTTGTTTCCTGTATGAGTATATGTATATATCATTTTTGGAATGCTGTAAGGGTTCCGTATAAAATGGTTTTGCTGTCAACAAAGAAATGTCTTACTGACATATCATTTCTGTACCGATTCAAAGCCTTGCAGATGCAAAAAAGAGAACTTTTGAAATATATATGATTGCATGTAAAATTAACCACGTGACCTTGCTGTGTGTGAGTTAAGTATATATATTATAAAATCAAATTTTTCCTTGTTGCACATGTATGAGTCGCTAACCTGGAGATTTTTTTTTTTTTTTTAAAAAGAAGGTTGTACATGCACATGGAGTTAGAAAATAATATTCAAGTCTTTGAGACCATGTGATTATTGTTGTGTGGTTGATTTATATATGTATAGTTGTGTGAGAAATCTTAAACATATAGGTTGCTATATTGTTATTTTAAGTGTATGAATAAATAAATATGTATACATGTTATTTTTAAGTGAGTGAGTAAATAAATATGTATACATGTTATGGAGTTCTATTATTTTTAAGTGTGTGAGTAAATAAATATAAATATATGTTCTGGAGTTATTATATTCAAATTAATATTTATAAAATTTATTTTCATGAGATGTTAATATTTATTTAACCCAAAATGTAACATCCCAATTTTCAAAAGCGAAATATTATTTTTTCCAACAAAAATCATTTCAAATCATCAGAGTAAAGTATTTGAGCGGAAGAGTAATTGATATATATTTAAAATGCCATAAGTCTGGCTGGAAACAATAGCGGTATAAGAACCGAGTCTTTCAAAAGTAATGTACAAAACAAAAGGAAGGCCTTTGCCGGATCAACGATGGGTATTCTTCCACCGAGTCTTTAAGCATGATGCTTCCCCTTTTCCTCCGACACCGGTTCTCCCGACCCTGATGCTATGTAAAGAGCTGAGGTCCCATGCATATAGACCCTAGGTAACTGTTAACCTCATATTTACATATATGGTATAAAATCACAGCAATTGGTTCACTTCCAAACATGTCACTCACAGTGAATGCAAATGTACCGCTCCCAGCGAAAAGTATCACTCCCAGTGAAAACAGATATATCACTCCCAGTGTATGCAGGTGTACAATAAACAACAACAGGTATTCAACAACACACCACAACATGCATACAACATACATACCACATATACACATACTGTAAATATCAGAGTTAGTGTTACAGTACGCGAACGTACCTTAATTACCTCATACAAGCATACCATACATATACGCATACAGTAAACATTAGAGTTAAAGTTACCAGTACGCGGACGTACCTCCGTTGACGATTTTTGACACTTCCGTCAAATTACGGCACGTTTGACAGCAACTCAACGGCGGTGACAGCGGAAACAGCGAAAACAACGGTTCGGTGTTCCGAGTATCCTATAAGGTTAATATCACTAATATGAGTATTTAGAACCAAAACGGGCATTTTAGGTATAAATTACCATTTTGCCCCTGATCCCCTAATCGGAGGAATTTCGCCAGCACTTCGCTATCTTGACCCTAATCTTCCAGAATTTCCACATATCTCTAACTCCAATATATTTCCCAAAATAAATATCATATCTATCCTAAAACATGATATCTAAAATATGCTGGAAGATTAAAGATCTACTCTAAAACTCTAAGAACTACCGAAAGAACTTAAGACTAAAGACTAGGGACCGAAAGACTTACTCAGAGCTTCGCTACGAATTTTCCCCAGACTTCTCCTCCAGAGCTCCTCTCTCTAACTTCTCTCTAGGATTGTGTGAATTGGTGAAGAATGAAGAGGAATGATGGCCTATTTATAGAAAAGCCCAATGGCATTTTCGTAATTCCTTTGAACTTTGTCTGATCAGTTTCTGGCCGTTAGATCACACTTCTTGGAGGTGGCAAGATCTTGGCCTTACACCTCTCAAGGATGATGTCATCCCTGCTGCATCATCAAGTCTTATGTCATCTTGCTTTATCTGATGAAATCCCGGTTCGGTGCCCCGATCACGAGATTCCGTAGCACCTTAAAATTCTGGAAGCAGTACCCTGAAGGTCTTTGCTTCCTCTTCAAGAATACTGGGTTTTCCTAACCTTATTCTCTCATTAAGGACATTCCGTTATCTGCCGAAAATCCTCGGTATTCGCGACCGGTTACAGAAATAACTTCAGTCGGTACTAACTTCTGGATAAAAATCCACTGACCAATAATATATTCTGGTTTTTCCTAACTCATTCCCAAAATCTCACAACGGGATTACTTTCTATCCGTGATCATTTATCCTGTTCATTTTTCCTCTGATTATTATATTATTATCTAATTAACACATGTTTTAATTATATTATTATTATATTCTAAGATCTTATCTCTTATTTTATTTTATTATATTTATTATTTTTTTTCTTTTTTTTACTACACACACACACATGCACAACACTTAGGCACACACACACTCACAATTCACATATACTCACAACTCACAAATATCTCCACCTTCTCTCTCTCTTTATTTATGTCTAAACAATTAGCCATTAATTATCTAATTAATCATTTACTAATTTTTGACAATTTTCTTAATTAGTAATAATTATTATCTCGCAACTATTTTACTGACATTGGAAATTTATGTACCATGCATAATATTAAAAATCATGGGATCCAATATGGTCCCCCAATACTTTTAGATTTTTCTCCTGTAATTTTTCCAAGGTAATAATTTAATAAATTACCTAAATTAGAGACAACATACTTTCCAATTTCTAATAAATATTTAGTTGCCTCTTAGGATTTTATCATAATTTTCTCAGGGTATTTTATAACCCATAAATATTTTAGGGACCTATTTGCAAATTATCTAATGTTTTAGGGACCTTTTCGCGCATTATTCAATCTTAGGAGAAATTGTCCCAATAACAAGATGAATTCAATACAAGGTGTTTGAGACCTCATATTCACCTATTTTTAATAGGTATATTATACAATTTTATGATATTTACCCTACGTCAAATTTTAGGGTATTACACAAAATTTTGTGAAGCATAAGTTATGTAGTATTAGTATTTATCAAGGTTTTAAGAGAAACCATGAGAATCATTAAATCAATACATTAAATCATATTCTTATATGATGGTTGATATTTATTAACTTTGATTGATTATTAAACTACTAGTTTAAAGGAAAAAGATCACACTTGAGGGTTTTAAAAAACATGGTGGAGAATTAATTAAATAAATAAATGAGGTTATTATATTATGAAGAGGGAGATTATTAATAAATAAATAAGGGGAGATAAATAATAAAAAAGAATTATTGATTAATAAGTAATTAATAAGAGTTTATATTAATTATAGAGAGATAGTAATAATTGGTAAAATAATAATTGAATAAATAAATGGATATTAGTATTATTATTAGGAAATTTAGGATAATTATAATAATAACAGATAATGTTATTATTATTTGGAAGGAGTGATAATAATAATGATGATGATGATAATAAAATTATTATTGTTAGGGAAATTTTTAAAGGATTAATAAAAATTATTAATCCTCTAAACTAATTCGCGTAATTAGTTTCTTTGTGGTTCGAGTAAGTGACTAATGACAATGATAAATGTTTTTAGGCAGACCTTGACACATTTTCTGATCCCAACAACTTCAGTCAAGAGATAAAAATTCAAGTTTGAAGTGGGTAACTGTTATCTTATGAGCTTGTATGTGTGTATTGCATGTATGACTGATCATGGTTGCTAGATAATTTGCATATGTGTGTCCTAGCTATGGATTGAGGCAGTGTGTCTCATAGAGCTGCATGTCCTAGAATAAGGCTTTGTGTCCTGAAGGGTTATGGTCTTTGGCCGTTAATTACGGTTACGGTGCGACTTGATTTCTGTGAATTATTCTATGCTTATATATGTGTTATACTGTCATTTACATTTCATACCTACAAATGATATTAACTGTTACCCTGGAGTTCATTCATTTGAACTCCAGACCACATGAATTATATAGGTAGTGGTTCGGGATCAAAAGGTAAGAAGCAGCTATAAGGGTTACAGCAGCTGGAACTTTTTGGAAAAATAGGAGTAATTAGACTGTACTTTAACATTTATCATTCGTCTATTTTAGATTACTGTATTAACATCCAACTATAGGATGAATTCGAATCACGAAAAATTTGTCCGTATATTTTCAAACTAAGTTAATTTCAAAAACTTTTATTCCGCAACTAAGTTGTCCTAATCATCTCAATGCATGTATGCGTTAACTTTGACAAATAAAGACCCCATAAGGTGGTCATTACATCTACCAAGCGAGCTGATTTTTCCTATGATATTCTGTCAGCATCCTGGAAACTGGTGAAACAAAAGCTTAAGTAAAAGGCATGGGGCATCAAGAGGAAGAAAATTGATACTACCAACATCTTAACCTGCTCAAACTTTTCGTAGTGAAATGTTTATGAAGACGATGTCAAGAAACTTGCGAGTGTTTTTTTCTTCCCCACAATGATTCAGTGAAATATTCTTTATGGCTTAAACACGGAGTCCATCCATGGTTCTTGCATTGACAGTTGTAATCTTAATATTAAAACCAAATTTACAATTTTAGTGTACTATATTCTGTAATTTCAAGTCCAGCTAATGAATTAAGTTAAAGCTAACGATTTTCTTTTGTTACTGTCTCCATTAGGAAAGTCATGTTCTTGCATTAGCAATTGCCGGCATATATAGATTTTGATTTTAATTATCTTTTTTCTAGTTCTTCCACCTTCTGTCACTATAAATTGCATAAACAAACGGAAGTTAAATGACAGTTGCTTTGAGGAGGTATTATAGGAAGAAAGAAAATAAATTTGCTCTTGAGCATAATATTTTGCTTATGTATTCCTTGATTGACAACTTTCGTTTCTTTATTGTTTTTGTTATTGAAAAAGTTTTAGAAGGGTTCGACACCAGTCCTCTACCAAGGTCAGGGCACGGCCCCGGGTTCTATGAGTACTTACTGGGGACTTACGAGATTGCCTACCAAAGGAGTCTCAGCGACAGCAGAAGGATCGAACGTACGACTCAAGGGCCTAGTCCTGGATCCCTTTACATCTATATCAACTCTTATTGTCCTTTCGTTTCTTATGTTTATTGTGAATTTAGAATTTGTCCTTGTCGTTATGCTTTTGGATTTTGTCATCATGAAGATAGTGACGATTTCGGTGGAGGAGAAAATTTCTGTGGTGGGGAAGCCAAGCCCAAAACCAACATGCTTGGAACTATTTTTCTGCCTTTTGTTGATTTGACATCATCAGAAATTGATGAAATGTTTTATATTTGACTTATGGGCCCCACATTCAAAACCGTTTTTTCCCCCTCTCTCTGTTTCTTGCATGGTTTAACATAAAGAAGCGGACCCTCTTCACCCTTTGATCTTATTGGGCGCGCATTGGGCTCCGTAATTAGCTTCTTCACCTAATAAGATGATTTTCATAAACTTTTTAAATTCTCGAACTGATTATTTATATATATATATATTTTAAATTTTTATGGGCCTTTACATGATCTTATAATTATATATAGTCTATTATTTCCTCTAATTCTCACTTGAAAGTAGGCTTTTAGTCAAATAATATTTTTTTTCCCACTACTTTTGCCCCAATCACCGTCTCCTTGCTTGGTTCATTGGGTCTCCAGCTTCTCACTTACTCTTAATTAGCCCATACTTATTTTATTTCATCTAGCCAGTATTCAAAATATATTATATTTTTAGTTCTTCTCCATAAAACTTTGTCCTCAGAACAAATAGCTGGAACTTGGACTAACAGGACTTTAATATGATTTCTTTCTCATTAATTCAACTCCATTTAAAACGTGTATGAGTGTATACAGAATTTGACCTCTCAAATTAATTAGCTCATTTTGTTTTTATTCAAAAATATATTTCCATAATTAATAATTCATTGATCGAAATTCATATTTTAAAACTATAGTTAAGAATTTAAATTACAGTTAATGTTTAACTGAATTTATTTTTTAGAATAATAAGTTATTTAAGATAAAAAAAATAGTTCAATTAATAATAATCTTTGCTCATATCTTTAGAGTATGTGTTGGTTGGAAGGGAGGGGAGCTTCCCCTTGTGTGGTTGAAAATTTTAGAGGGAAGGGGAGCTTGTTATAAGTTCCACATTGAGAGGGCTTCCTTGAGAGAGGGACTTAACTAGCTGTTAGTGTGTAGTTCTTCTGAGGACTTTTTCTTGTTACAATGATTCTTCCATTTATAGATGCCCAACCAGAGAGGGCTACATGCGAAGCGCTCTAACGGGATGGCCTTTAATTGGATGAGTCGACTAGCAAGAGGTTGATGCTTTCATTGAGAGTTGGCAAACAAGAGAGGCACATGTGGAGGTGGCCAACAAGAGACCGATGCTTTTATTGAGAGATGACCAACATACATGGGTACAAAAAAAGATTTTAAGATCGGACAAAAGAGGCATTGGAAGACCGGACTCGCGACCGGTCTTGTTCTGGCCGATATTAAAAGTATATCTTTAAGACCAGACTTAAACCGGTCTTAAATAAACTCTTTTAAGACTGGACATTTAAAAATATCAGGTCTTAAAAGTGATACTCAACATGACAGAAATATTTTTTTGTTAGTCTGAAAGCTCAATATTTAAGACCGGACAAAACTTTAGCCGCTCTTAAAAGGTCTAATTTTTAAGACTGGACTAAAATAAATGCGCTCTAAAAAATAGCAGCTTATTAGATCGATGATTAATTATATGCGGTCTTAAAGACTCACTTTCAAGACTGGATGATTAATACATCTGGTCTTAAAGGTTAACTTCTTAGACTGGACGTATTAAACCATCGGTCTTGTATGACCAACTTTTAATACCGTACTAATATCAAATATGTCGCCTGACCTTTAAGACCGCACATTTAAGTACATCCGAGTACATCCGGTCTTAAAAGTTGAACTTTTAAGACTGGTGTTTTTGTTTTATCGGTCTAAATTTTCCTGAATTTTTTCCCTATTATGTTCTTACTGATCATATGTATATACAGAAATCCATACCAACCAATCCAGCACATAAAAGGCTATACTTTAAGCTACAAGCTATGAACAATTATGGATAAATTGAATGATCTATACACAAATCCATACTAGCCAATCCAGCACAAAAAAGGCTACACTTTAAGCTACAAGCTACGAACAATTATGAATAAATTGAATTGGGAAAAAGTAGAATACAAATATTATTGACCATGAGTTACAAATACAAATACAATAAGTTGTTACAATAAGATATACCACACTTAAATCAACATACATACCCAATTTCACCATGCCTTCATCTGATTCCCATCCAACAACGTAACATCCTCTTTTATAACATGCATACCCCTTTGGATCGGATCCTGGCCCCAAAATAAAACAAGAACAAACTTCATAGAGTTAGTGACATTGTTTAAAAACATGGATGAAATATAATAGTGTTAAAACCTTAAAGTTTTCAAAGATTTGTGCAGTTACCTTACGAATTGACTCTTTTATAAAGAGATATCCTCCCATATCCCTTCTTGATGATCATTCCTTATGCCGGGTTCATTATCTGCTTCATCTTCTTCGTTCATGTCCGGTAGACCCCTTGAAAAAGGAGTACTGTCAGAAAACCATAATTTGCATGACTTTCCTCATCAATATCGATGACCTTTTTTTCCTTGGAGAGCTATAAACCACATTTTATTTGCTTGATCGGTGATATAAAAACTTGTTTCGCCTAGTCTGCCATAATAAAAGGTTCATCTCTAAAACTTCTACTATTGACATCGACTAATGTAAATTTCAATCGATTGATCTGAATACCATTGTTGACATTAACCCACTTGCATTTGAAAATGAGAAATCTAATCACGACATAGTCCACCTCCCAAATCTCTTAAATAACCCCGTAATATGGCATGATTGCCAATTTTAGCCTCTTGTCTTTTGAACTAGAGAAGTGCATAGATTCAGCCTCTAATATTACACCACTGTTCTGGACGGTGCTCTTATCATCTAGGGACTTCATGTAAAATGTATAACTGTTGATCACATACGAATTCCAACTTATGACATCAACCTCAGGACCACGTGCTAACCATTTAATTGTCTTAGAAATAGATTCCTCTCCCTTGACCTTTTGTTTGAACCAGTTTGATGTTTTGTCATGCTCCCTAATCAACCTCTGTTCAGTCATTCGGGGATTTTCTGTCCTAACAGCCTCTTTATGTGCAACTATGCAGGCTTGAACTTCATCAACATTATTCAAGATGTATAAGTAAACTTGTGACAATTCATCAGGATCTACACTCTTTACTAAAGCCCCACGTCTACCCCTTTCAGCATGTTGACGTTTTGGAAGCCCGATATGTCTTTGGCCAAATAATTTTGACAAAATTCTATGGCCTTTTTAGATACATACTTTTGAACAATTGATGTTTCTGGCCGGTATGTATTCTTCACGTACCTTTTTAGGAATTTCATAGATCTTTCAATTGGGTACATTTATCGTAAATGGACAGAGTCGGACAACTTGATCTCCCTCACTAGATGAACAATTAGATGAACCATGATGTCAAAAAATGAAGGAATAAAAAGCCTTTCAAGGTGGCACAAGATAAGATATCCTTCATTCTCTAATTCATCCAATTGTTCAATCTCGAACACTTTACTGCAAACAACATTGAAGAACAAACAAAGCCTAGTCAAATGTGTTGAAGATCATACTCGGCTATGCCTCGATGGCTACTAGGAGCAGTTGTTGCATCAAGACATGACAATCATGAGACTTTTGGCCTACTAATTTTAAGTCCTTTATCGATACAAGACTCTTAAAATTTGAAGAATACCTCGACATAACTTTTGTGCCATGCAAACACTCACAAAAACTACATTTCTCATTCTTAGACAAAGTATGAAAAGCCGGGGGACAATAAGTCCTGTTACCCTATGGCCTTGGATGTAAGTCTTCGCGTATTCCCATTTCTTTCAAATCCAATCTTGCCTTCACACCATCCTTTATGCTACCTTGTATGTTGAGAAGCGTGCCAACAATACTATCGCATACATTCTTCTCTACATGTATGAATCAATACAGTGCCTCACATCAAGGTTGCCCCAATATGGAAGATCGAAGAATACCGATCTTTTTTTTCCATATATTTGTTTCTTTTCTACCTTTTGCAGTCTTACCAAAGACGACACTTATATTTTTCACCTTTTCATACACTTACTCCCCAGTCAATGCCACCGGAGCATCTTCATACTCTTGACCACCAAAAAAGGCTTTCTTTAATCGATGAAATGGGTGGCCTCGTATAAGAAATCTTCTATGTCCAAGATAAACTTTCTTTCTTCCATGTTGAAGTTGATGGTAGTGTGTTCTTTCTTCACAAACTGGACATGCTTTATGGCATTTTATACTATACCTTGACAAGTTCCCATATGTTGGGAAGTCGTTTATAGTACTAAATATCATGGCTCTCATTTTGAAAACCTCCTTCTTGAAAGAGTCAAAAACATTGACACCTTCTTCCTACAACTCCTTCAAGTCTTCAATCAAGGGCTGAAGGTAAACATCAATGTCGTTTTCGGGTTGTTTTGGTCTTGAAATCAACATAGACAGCATGATGTACTTTTGTTTCATGCATAACATAGGAGATAAGTTGTAAATAATCAGGATTACAGGCTAGGAACTATGCATGATGCTAAGGCTTCTATATGGATTCATGCCATCCGTGCTAAGGGCAAGCCTAAGGTTCCTAGGTTCTTCGCCGAAGGTCGAAAATAATTGATTGATTTTTCTCCATTGAGAAGAATCGGAAGGATGTCAAATCTTTCCATCCGAAATCCTCTCATCTGCATGCCACCTCAAATGTTTTGCATCATTTTCATTAGCAAACAACCGCTTGAACCTTGGTATGATTGGAAGATACCACAACACTTTTGCAGGCCCTTTATTTGACTTGTACCTTAGGGTTTCACATATCGGACAATTCAGCTTCTCTTCTAACTCGTTTCTATACAACACGCAATCATTCAGGCATACGTGGATCTTTTTGTACTCCATCCCCAGTGGACACTAGTATTTTCTTAGTATAATAGTATCGGTGAGGCAACACATTATTATCCAGAAGTATGTCTTTAAAAGTCTCAAGCATTTCAGAAAAACTCTTGTCGCTCCACCCATGACGTGCCTTCAAACTGACCAATTTCAATATAGCGTTCAACAGTTGGTATTTTTTACATCCATGGTATAGTGGTGTCTCTGCATCACTGCACATATTACCATATGCATGTGATTGATGAAAAGCGTCTTCTTCTACATCATGAATAATGTCCTCTATGCGATCATCCATATCCGCATCATTATCATTAGAGGTCACTTCTCCATGTTAAGATTCACTTGGCATTTTTTCACCATGCCATACCCATACTGTATAGGTCTTACAAAATCCTTGACAAATTAAATGTGTGTGTATAACTTCAGGACTTAGTTGTCTCTCATTAAAACATAGAACACAAGGGCAATAAAACTTCCCACTATCATCATGGGCGTTTTGTTTAGCAAATTCTATAAATTCCCTAACCCCATTCTAATATTCAACACTCGTTCGTAAAGCATTTATCCAACTGCGATCCATAGTAGAATTCCTATAGACGGAAAGATTTAACATACATAATTTGTAAAAACTGAAACTTGCATATAAAATAAGCCAACTACAAATGCGTATATAAGCTAAATGTCGGTTTTGCCTTATTGTCATAAATGTATTACAATGAATCAAGAAGCAAAATAAATACATGACGAGGAAATTAAACGCATCGCAAGTAGGTCTTATGGACTCACCTGTAGCATATAAGGTCAAATGCGTTTGCTGAGTCTTTCTTCTCCTGCTGATAACCTTTGAGTTTATGTTATTTTACATGTAAAAATGAGTTAACAAGTTTGTCCTTGTCATGGTTTAATGGATCAAATTAGTTAAATATGTGGTTTTATCTTCATAATTAGTTTTTAGACTTCATTTGTCTTGATCTTAGTTATATTTGAAATTTGGCTTAAAATTGGGCTTAAATAACAAGTTTTACCAGAAATGGCAGTGGACACTGTTCGGTATTTTGCTCATAACTTGGGTTCTATACTTTTAATGGATCTGCAATTTATATTTTTGGAAAGTTAAGAGAAAGTCCTACAACTTCTATGAAGAGACCAAAAGCTAAATCAGACGTTTAGAGGATCGAATTGGGTCTGGAACACAGAACAAGACGCTGGAACTGAACTCTGGACCAATGTGCAGTGTTTGATCCATAACTGGAGCTATAGACCTCAGAATGGGCTAACATTTGCGCGACTGGAAAGCGAAGATCCGGGGCTTCATTTCATATGAAGACCACAAAGCCCAATTCTACCGAAATCCAGGTCAAAAATAGCTGGCCAAAAGGACATGGTTTTGGAGGTGCAAAAGTGAGTCAAAGATTCCTCCAAGTTGGCCACTAAGAAAAGTGATGAATTTGAGTTGGAAAATGCATGAATGGGATGCTCCAAGCTGCCTATAAATAGAAGGGAATTGTGAAGAGCAACAAATACTTAGAAATGATCAAGATCTCCCCTCTTCTAATTTCTCTCTTGTAGGTCTTGCCTCCTATATGGTATGGCCTAGATTTTCTTTATGATTTATGCATTGTTTTCCTTTCTAGCCTCCTATATGGAAGTGCTTATATCTTCTTTATGATTATTATGCATTGTTTTTTTTTTCTTTATTGTTCATTTGACTCCTACATGGAAGGTTCTATCTCCTACATGGTAGTCTAATTGTAATCTTTCTTATTGATTGTTTTAATTTAATTTTATGTTCATCTTCATCTTTTATTCTCTTTGTTCTTTATTTTCCTTTTTGCTCATTTGACTCCTATATGGAAGGTTCTACTTCCTACATGGTAGTCTAGTTTTAATATTTCCTTTTGTTTATTTTAATTTACTTTTATGTTCATCTTTTACCCTTGTTATGCTTTGTTTATGAATAACATGAATTAAGTATTTTTCTAGGGTCATGTATGGACTCTTTATGAAGTTTAATTGAAATTCTGTTTTTAATTACATAATGTCTGTCTTGGATATGTTTCTTTAATCCAAGCTTAATGTCTTAATTAGTTTGATCACCTAATTAAGTATTTGAAAGATTAATTAGACCTTGGAAAAGGCTAGTTAATTCTAGGTTCAATTGATTAAAGAACATAAGGTACTAGCAAGGGAACTTGACATAGGCTTTATGAAACCATAAAGAATTTTGGACTTAATACATGAATTAATTCTAATAAGCATGGGAACATGATATTAGGATTAAGGATTAGGCTAATTGACTTAGGCATAAGCAATTAGATTAAAATCAGAAATTCGGTTGACATATTCCAATTCAAAGGTTAAGTAATTAAATTCTACCTTAAAAGAAGATTAGGTCTTAATCTAGCTTTTGGTAAAGGAAGAACAATTAAATGGATTATTGATGATATACATGACCCTAGGCTTTTATTAATTGCATTCTACAAAATTTGATTCATTTTCTTTGTAATTCTATTTACATTTAATATTTCAATCATAAACTCATACGATTGCATCAACTATAAAGTAAAGTAAAGTGAGTTGGTAGTTGGAACTTTAATCCCTGTGGGAACGATATTTATTACTCTGGGATACTTGCTAGTATTACATTGATAGTGTATACTTGCACTAGTCACCCAACCATCACCTGCCACGAATGTTAATGTTGCAGACAATAAGAGTAACCTAAAAACACTTGTTGGTTAGTTGGATAGGTCCCACAAGAACATTTCATCGATTTTGTTCAACCCATGAAAAACCCAAAACGATAAGCAGGAAAATTACACAATTATATAGCCGAAACAACTCGTACAGCTTGGTTTTTAGACATTGAGCTAAGGAACCATAAAGTTGTTGTTGAGAGAGCAACACGAAGCAACGATGAAGCAACACACAAACAATGGAGACAAAACCTGAGTAATCACTTTTGGCTCGATGAGAGAAGTTCATGTAGGGAAATTTAATTTTTTCGCGTAAGTGGCGTGAGAGAGACATTTATTATTTGGGATATTATTAAGACCGGTCAATTTAAAGGAATACGGTCCTAAAGATATATTTAAATTATATTGAACTTTTTAAAACCGAAGTTTTGTAAAACCGCGGTCCTAAAATCAATTTAATTTAAATTTATATTGAAATTTTGAAGACCGGAGGTTAATAATACTGCAATCATAAAATTCATTTAATTTTGGACCGCTTGTTTTATAAAACTGTAGTTTTAAAAGTCAAATACTTTTTAATATTAAAACAAAAGATTGTAGCAGCAATTGAATGAAAATAATGAACACTGGAGATTGGAGAATAAGCTTTTTCTTTAATGGATAATATGGAAAAAATAAAATATAAGCTTAGTTCTTATTCTCCCAATGCTTATTATCAACTAATGTCTTGGAGATATCGGCTTCAACAGCAGTAATTTCACACCAGATATCAGCAATTTCCTCTATTATGCGCATCAGTTTCACTTCATCATCATCATCCGTGGGAGCGTTGGGACCAAGAGATTGGAGGGGGAGGGGGGCGGGAACCTCTTCGTGGTTTGACGGCTGGAGGGGGCCGTCAACCTCTTCATTATCCGAAATAACAATGGGTCCAACGACCCGTGACTCCTCCGTCGGAATAGAACATACTGGACCTAAACCAACGAGAGATCTAAAGAAGGCACGAGATTCAAGAGTACCCCTGCGAGGGGTTATCTTGTATCTAACCATTGTTTGAGCAGTTGGGGCAGGAGGGTCAAAGAGCTACATAGTGTGGAGTTACGAGATAATGAGGACTTAAGAAGGACATAGAGGAAGCGTGAGGAGGATAATAAAGGTAGGACAACAGAAGTTAATACGCAAAAGTGTATTAAGACCGTCATATAACATATCCACGGTCCTAAAAGTCTATTATTTATTATTTCATTAAATTACCTTTAGGACCGACCAGTAACATATCCCCGGTCCTAAAAGTATATTAATTTATTTTTCCATTCAATTACCTTTAAAACCGATCTTTTATCTTATAATTGGTCATAAAAGTCTATTAATTTTTTTTAAATAATACATTTAAGGACGGATCTCTTATAATATCCGGTATTAAAAGTTCTTTCTTTTCAAATGAGAGACACCAGTATTCTTACACTTTGTTCAAATTAATGATTCAGAATCTCTTCGGCTTCTAGATAAACTTCTCAACTAGGCATCTCCTCGTATTCTGATGAACTATGCGTCTCCACGTAAACATTTCCCGCATTTCACATTCTTCAGGATGACTTCTCTATTTAAACTCGTTGTTACTTTACTTTCTTCACATTCTTCTCAATCACTTCTACAACCTCCATCGTAATGGCCGCTCCACCACCACTAGGTGTGCCAAATCATTGTCCTCCCCCTCCACCACCACCAGGTGTGTGCAACCATGGTCCCCCCTTCCACATCTACCTCCGTAGCCTCCAAACCCCTTCGTTCGACAAATGATACAACACCTCCTGGCCTGCGTCACTCATATAGACCGATGTATGGGCCGAATGTTTCAGGTCTACCACGCCGTCAACAACAAACTGAACATGTTACTCGACGCCAATGACGTCGAGTACAATCTTTTTGACGATGACATCTCCAACCTCTCCTCCGATCCCTCCCTCCCTTCCGACAATGACCGGGGGGGATTAAATATTTTGATGTTTTTATGCTTTTTTTGTTTGTACTATTCCTGCCCCACAACGGGCAGGAAAAAAATGATAAATAATTTTTTTTTTCCATATTAGATTGTCTGTTCGTATCCTTTCGTTATCTTGATTTTGTTTTAAACAAAAAGGAAACAAACAAAACCATAACTGAAAGGTGATTAACGATAAAGTTCACAAAATATAGTTAACAATATACAATAAAAAAAGAAAAAAAAGACAACTTTTACCTTTTAAGAATAAAAACAAACACAGTGACAACTCTTCTCAAGGTTGAACCACCGTTGCCGTCGGTTTTACCACACTCAGAGTTGAAAATTTCTATTATCTTACATCTTTTCTAACAATGCTCTTCAACTTCTGGAGAGGTAAAATTGACGACAACGAGGGTCCTGAGCTTGAGCAGAATGCCAGAAACTCGACTGTTCTTGAACCCTAATGATTTGTCTTAAAAATGAGTTATCATTTCTATTTAAAGGAAGACTATTAACATCAGAAATTTAACAAATAGACAGTCCTAAATATTTAGTCATATTTAAGTTAGAATTATTGAAGACTTTTAGGACCGGATGTTATATAAATAAGTGATCCTAAAAGTGTTGCCATTTTTTATGAGACTTTTAAGACCGACAATATAACAAATATACGGTCCTAAAATCTAGTCTTATTTTTTTTAAAAAAAACAAAGACCTTTAAGAGCGTCTCTTTATTAAATATGCGTTCCTAAAAGTGTCGCCATATTTATAAGACTTTTAAGATCGGAGATGCATCAAATATACGGTCCTAAAATCTAGGCTTACTTTTTTTTTTAAAAAAACAAAGACCTTTAGGACCGTCTCTTTAATAAATATGCGTTCCTAAAAGTGTCGTCATCTTTTTAAGACTTTTAAGACTGGAGATGTATTAAACATACGGTCCTAAAATCAAGGCTTATTTTTTTAAAAGAAAAAACAAAGACCTTTAAGAGCGTTCTTTAATAAATATGCGGTCCTTAAAGTCACGAATACTTTTTAGAATCTCTTACTGCTATTTACAACTCTCAAAACTCAAATATCAAGCAATATCCACCATCCGATACGTTCAGAAAACCAAAATTACACAGGTTCAGAAAATTGTTTGAAAAAATAAACAAATTTATTATATATTGAATTATAAAAATTGTAAAATTGTTCATTTACAGAATGAATTTACAAATTAATGTAGTACTGTAATTACAATTGTTGCTCTACAAGCATATATTTACAAATGAATTAGTATTGTGATTGTTGTATTTACTTTAAGAGGTCAGTAACATGCTGACAAAACACACTACGTATGTGGTCCACCTCATCATCAGAAAAGAAAGTATCAGAGGCAAACCTCTAAAACATCAAAGAAAGAAACTGAATTAATTCGCGTGCATATTTCATATGTAACATTAAGCCAGAAACTGAATTCAGCTATAATATGTAACATCAAAATACATTTACCTTTGCAGTGAGTTTATTACTTGGTTAAGTGATAATATCATACATGTATTTCATTACGTACAGGCCACATAAGTTGGATCCGATTGGTTGTCGACGGGTCTAAAAAGAATAAGAAATATATATAAGATCGAGCATATATAGCTTACTGACCAACTTCACAAGGCAGTGTGCTAGTATCCAAATATGTACTAACCTTTGGTGTGAGCCATTTAGGATCTTTGAGATCATTCCCTCATTGTTTTTTACCTGGATTTGGAAGGTCTTCATGACACTATCATCAAAATCACAAATTTATCAATAATGTTCGCTGGAAATTCACATAAGAGATTTCAGATAAGAGAATCAAAATGACATGCTTACTCGTTGATGATCTGCTGCAACAAAGCCCCTGGTTGGCTATGAATGGAGTATAAGAATGACACCGTATGCGTGTCCATGCACAAGACGACCAACTGCCAGTGGTGGTTGAAAATTCACAGCAGTGAAGTACTCAGTGATATATTATGTAGAATTAAGTGAATTGCAACAAGAGATCGATTGTGATATGTACCTATGGTAATATGAAAACAAGTAGACCTTCCTTCTCACTTCATACAACCTCTTTGATATGTACTCTTGTCTTTCTTCCTTAGAGGTTGTGCTTGCATATCTGAGCACAAGAATCCAAAATGGTTGATTCTACCCTGTTGGTCCAAATCTTGATGCATGAACCTACAATAATGACATCGATCAGGGAATTAGTATATATGTATGTGTGTCTAAATGATGCATTTAAATTATGTACTCATAAGAAAAGATACTTACTTCAAAACATTTGAACAACTGCTGATGTAATCTCCTGTCCAGGAAGCAGCAGGGACTGTATATCAACATTGTCAAAGAAAATCGGTTGAGGATGAAGAACCCCTACTACTTCATTGATATCCCACGATTGTAATGTAAAATCTCCTTTGGATACCATTTAGGATATTTTATCCTTGACCCCTAACTCAGCAGTAGGTGATGTAGATTTAGGAGGGGAAGGAATTGGAGGAGGGAATGAAGAATCAGGAGGAGTAGAGACATTTACAAGCTTCATTGACCAAGAAAAGAAGGTTCCCTTGACATCACTCACACGCTTCAGCTGATCGATTGGGAGAGGGAGAGATGCATCAATGATTACCTCGTCAACTGACACTCTGACTTTATCATTAGCCATTTGTTTGTGGTGTACAGTTGATCCCAAGTTGTGGACAGTCCCTTTAGCAACTAATTGTCTAGTTGGTTTTGCCACGTACAGGTCACAAAGTTGCTCTGACTGTCTAATAATGCAGCTCCTTCTAGTGCTTTGCTGCATAGGTGCAGGTGTATGTGTGAAGGGAACACTGGTCTCTGGCCGAGAGATAATAAGCATCTTCATTTGATTCATTTCCTCCTTCATTTGCCTCATCTGGGATTCAAACAATTCTTTCAATGCAGCCTCTTTAGTTGTTGCCTCTTGATTTAATTTGGTTATCGTTTGGTCCATCTCCTCCTGGGTAACCATACTTTGCTTAAGGCGTTTGGATTTACCAAAGTATTCTTCTAGGCCTACCCGTCCTCCAATCCCCCTTACCTGCCCCGAGTGATCTGGTTTTCTGGTCGCAACGGTCAGAACATCATTCCTCCTGCCCGACATAAAAGATCCCTCTGCTTCTTTCTTTTTAAGATCTTCTTGTAAGATATAGATAACGAGAAGCTTAGTAATGAAACATGTTTAGTAACTAAAAAATAACAATAACGATACTTATAATTCTTTCAGCAACTATACGAGTTTGTTCACTCATGTAGGTGCCGTCTTTTTGTTTCCAAATATACAACCACAAATCCTCGTGGAGTATTAGGGATGGCGGCTGATCAACTATCACAGAAGGATTGGATTTAGCTTCTTCTTCCAATCTCTTCCGCTTGGCCACCATCAATTCTTTTTTGGCCTTTGCATATCCTCCGCGAGAAGCCCTATGCAGGTAATCATTCTTTCTCCCTATCTCCTGTGCTTGTTCCCTTCTTCTCTGTGAATTAGAATTGAAAACTATTAATTATCAATTCAAGCCATCTCTCACTAATAGAAATTAGAGAACTGCTGCTTCATATAAACCTCAAACATTAGTCAAATTCACTTCATCAAGTTTCAACATTTTATTTAAGGAAGATGTAGAATTGTATAGAACTAACATGCTGACTTACTAATAGCAATGTCTAACCACTACCAACTATAACAGAACTAGCTAAGAATATAATAATGGTTAACATATTAGACATGCATATAACTAAGATATGTTCTTCTGATGCAGGACAAAGGATGGAAATATATACTTCTACTCACACATTAAACCATCTAACTAATAGGATTAGACGAACATAATAACATTCACATATCCGCACAGGTTAATAAGCAAACAAAAAGGGCAAACAAAACTAAATATGAACTCACCAAAGCATTAGAAGTGGTCCGAAGCTTAACAAATTCATCCCAAATTTGTTGATCAATAAATGTGTACTTGTCCCAAAGATTATGATCAAGTTGAACCTCGACAAAAATATAGGTGTTGGCTAGAAAGTCTTAAATTTCCTCCATCGATCAGCACAATAAAACAATGTCTTGACTTTCAACATCTCAGAGTCAGGGACAATGTATGAAAGCCGGATAGTGTCCCAAAGAGGATCATTCATTGTGCGACGATCAACATTTTTCCACTCATCTATCAATATGCTGACCTTGCTACGTGCCATATAGCCGAAAAAACTATTATATTTGTTTTTATTCAGATCGAAAGGTTCCAACCTGTCATTAAACTGAATCTCGATCTTTGACCCAGCGTTCTGTTTTACGGTTACGTTGCTCATTCGTGTGCCACTTCTACCACGACGTGTAGGGCAGTCACGAGGCTCATTTTGAGATGAAGAGGGTTCGTTCTAGCTCAATCCAGTAACATTAGTATGACTGAACAGGAAGAGAATGGTTTTCTCTGTTCATTTTCGAGAAAGGAAGAGAGGTTGAAAGTGGTGGTGCGGAGGAGTAACGCCTGAGAAAGTGAGAGAGTAACAGAGGACGGTGGTGGTTGGCGAGGAATAGACGTAATGCAATAGGAAGTGGGGTTTCGCAAAGAGAACAAGGGTTTCAGAACTCAGATAGATAGACGTAAGTCGTAAGTAAGGTTTCGCGGGAAGAAGTAGATGTTTTCATTTTTAAGACCGGAGTAACTAAAACGACGGTCTTAAAGGTTAACATTTAAGACTGTCCGTTATTTATGTCCGCTCTTAAAAGTAATAAACTATTATTTTAAATTTTTTCATTATTTAGTACCGGGTAGAAGTTACATCTGCTCTTAAAAGTATTACCTTTAAGACCGTCATTTATATATGTCCGGTCTTAAAATTTTTATATGATTATATTTAAATATTTCCTTATTATTCTTTACCATAGAAAATATAAGTCGGGGATGTACGAGTTTTCTCTATAATGTAATCCATATTTTAATTTTTTAACATTTTTAAGAGCGGTTGGGTTTTTTTAAGTGGCCTGAATATTATATTTAAGAATTGATACGTTAAAAGAAGTTCTTTATATTTACAAAATTGCCACCGGTCATTTCTTTAAGACCGGGGCGTTAATAATTCGCTGTAAATGAGGTGGTCTTAAAACACTTTTTTGCACTAGTGATAAAAGGGCTACATGTGGAGGGTTCTGACTTGAGGGGTTGACCAACAAGAGGCTGAGTGAAGCGCTTAGTGTAGAGCTGACATGCATAGATGAGAATGAATTTTAATAAGCCAAAGTTCACATTTCTTTCTTTAACTTTATACAAAGTTTCAGTTTAGCTTCATAAAGATTAAAAAAAAAAAGTTTTTTGGTCCTTTAACCTAAACATCGTTACTCATATTGAATTATGATTTTTTTCCCCTTTTTTTCAAGTGTTCAATGTTATATTTGAAAATTAAACCTAAATTTTCAGCATTTGAAATATTAAAATTAGCTCTCTCTCTCTCTCTCTCTTCTTGTTAACAAACTTTGGGGTTAAAGGACTAACATGTCACTTCATAAAGTTATTTATAAAGTTAAAGGACTAAAATGATACTTTATGAAAACTTAAAGGTATAAATGTGTGCTTTTTTACTATTTGAATAAATTATCCAATCTGGATTTGTTGTCCCTTGACCTTAATTTGATAGGTTTATTTCACTATTATAAAAGAGTGAATTTGTGATGGAATTATTTTTGTTGCAAATTTGAGCTTTTTTACGTGGAATTTTAAATCCATCACAAAAAGTTTAATTTTTTGCAACGGAATTAAAATTCCTTCGAAAAGATGTGATTTGGCAAATTTAAGCTTTTTTTTTTGTGATGGAATAAGTATTCCATCATAGGGCCACCAACTTGCAACAGAAATCTGGGTTCCGTTGCAAAACTTGCCACGAAACTCAGATTTTGTCCCAAACTAGGAGTTTGTGACAAAAATTTTGTGCATCTCAAATTCCTTATTACTTAGCACTACTGTCTCACCTCTCGCCTCTTGCTATTTCAGCACTGCGTCTCCGCCTTAGATGCACTCCGTCTCCACTGGAGACCCGCACTTATAGTGACACACTCTCGCCTCTTGATGTCTTAGTACTTCATCTCCGTCGCAGATGCACTTCGTCTTTGCTGTATATCTGCACTCACAATGACATAGACTTAACTTCTCTTCAGTCCTTCCACCTTCGTCCTCTTTGGTTCTTCTAGATCCAAATCCAAATCCAGGCACCTCTCCTCATCTCCTCTTCAGTTTGTCAACAGACAGGTATGATTAGAAACAAGGCATATCTAATTATAAGCTAAAACAGTGCATTTCACTCTCACTTGTTTTGAATATTTCCTCATATCCTCTGTATGTCTAGAAATTTATGAACACAAATAATTATTGGGCCACTCTTGTAAAAACTTTGTTCATAATTTCCATTTGCTGGTTCAATTATTCAAGCTAAATCATCCTACGATCTCGAGGTTCTATCTCAATGGATTTTGATTTGTGTTTTCTCAAGACCCTTTTGACCTTTTTTGTATCGTGAAATTTTATTCTTCATTGCAATTTGTTTTAATCCTTTGTAGTGAAATTCTATGATCATGCTGCTACTTTTTTAGACTATTTTTTACCACATATTGTTCGCAACGTTATTATTTATATTTTATTTTCTCTATGTAAACTCTTTAATTGTTATTTTATATTTTTATCATATATAATTTTCTTTTACCACATACTGCTTTTTAATAATTTTTATTTTTTAATGCAATTTTATATATTTTTGTAATAATTTTGCAATATATATTTTTAAATTTTCTATGTTTCTCAATGAATTTTTATGATTTTGTAATAATTTCTATTTTTTCAATAAAATAACTTTTATGACATTTGCGACGGAACCTAATTCTGTCGCAAATGTCAAAATTTGCGATGAAATTCTTGGTTTCCGTTATAATTGCGAGTTTTTTTTGGCAACGGACCAATTCCGTCACAAAATAGTTTTGCGATGGAATTTAACTTGTTTTATAGTTTTTTTCGGAAAACCAATTAATTCATGAAAAGTTTACCTCGTTTGACCATTTTAACTATTTTACAAATTGGTTATTTTTATAATCAGTGTACAAAGTCATCATCTAAATTTTTGGGGCATAACCCACGCCAGTCCCCCCTTCCTCAACCACATATCATTATTATTTTATATCGGCAGGGTGCTACCACCATCTTTAATTTATTCCCAACCATTAAGAAATTAATTCCAAGACAAAATTATCCAACCAATTATTTTCTCCCAGATAGTGATTTTAATTAGTTTTCTATGATTACAAGAGACTTGTAGAATTATTAATATTCAAGGTTTTAACCAACTATTTCTCCGTTTTTGCTATGAATCAGATAGGTACTTGGCCCTCTTAATATTATCATTTTTCTGGCATCCGCTCTGCGTTAAATAGGAACTGGTCTTCGCCTTATTAAGAAAACTAGGACAAGTCCCTCATTCGAAAGAAACAAAATCAAACAAAGATGAAAGGTACAGATATTTGTTGTGAGTCTGTCCAAATAGCATGAAGTTGGAGCCGGGTTCAATTGTGGGTCACTATATATGTTTTATTTTTAACATTACTTTTGCATGCAAAGATCCAAGAAATGCGAAACAAACCATCAGAAATTGTGCGAAGTCCATACATAAAAATTTTCAACACTCAGAATTAACTTTGCGCAAATATAGAAGCAAGACTGTTGGCAAAACATGATAAGAGATTTTAGTATAACCAACGGAGTTTGTGTTAAAGCTCAAGCTTATGTTATGGTTTTGACTACCTCTCTAAAGTATTGGTCATGGATGGAATTGAAAATGATGACCCAATTGGAAATTGATTATATGTTGGTATAGGATAACTTGAAGGAAGATTGGGAGGCGGAGCTTCAAAGTTAAGCACATGAATTACTTGCCTTATTGAGGGCCGATGACTATAATTAGGATGACCACACCACAGCCCAATAGCCATCAGGCATTTGATTTGATCATGGTCAAAATCTCCATCTAGTTTTGAATCAACCGCTTCAAGAAGTTTTCCACTTCCATAGAGTTGCCACACCCAATTGACTAAGCTTATTTCATTTTCTACAGCCTTGAGGTTGATGGATTTTCTTCCACATGCTATCTCTAAAACGACAACTCCAAAACTATAAATATCAGATTCTTTACTGGCCCTTCCGTTAGTGAGGCATTCCGGGGCCATATAGCTCATAGTTCCGCCCAAAGCTGTAGTTCGTGCTCCTATTATGTGGTCGACAAGCCGTGCTATTCCAAAATCTCCAAGTTTTGCGTTGAATTTGGAATCTAGCATGATGTTACTTGATTTGATGTCTCTATGAACCACACATTGCTCCCATTCTTCGTGCAGGTACAATAATGCGGAGGCTAAATCTTGAGCCATTTTAAATCTAATTGACCAAGTCAGCAATATTTTGTGATGTAACATCTCAATTTTCAAAAGCGGAATATTATTTTTTTCCAACAAAAATCATTTAAAATCATCAGAGTAGTGCATTTGAGCAGAAGAGTAACTGATACTTATATTTCAAAATGCCGTAAGTCTGGCTGAATACAATAGCGGTGTAGTAACCGCGTGGTTCAAAAGGGATGTACAACAACAAAAGGAAGGCTTCCGCCAGAATGTCAAAGGAAGTCTTCAGCCGGGTCTTCTATGCGTCCTATTTGCACTTCCCATTGTCCTCCGTTCTTGGTTCTCCTGAGCCTGATGCTATGTTAAGAGCTGAGGTCCCATGCATACGGACCCTAGGTAACGGTTAACCTCATATTTACATATACGGTACAAAATCACAGCAAATGAAACACTTCCAAACATGTCACCAACTATGTCACTCCCAGTGAATGCAAATGTACCGCTCCCAGCGAAATATACCACTCCCAGTGAAAATAGATATATCACTCCCAGTGCATGCAGATGTATAGTTATCTTTTAACAACAGCATGTATTCAAACAACACATCACAACATGCATACAACACACATACCACATATACACATACTGTAAATATCAGAGTTAGGGTTACAGTACGCGAACGTACATTAATTACCTCATACAAGCATACCATACATATAGCACATATACGCATATAGTAAACATCAGAGTTAAAGTTACCAGTACGCGGACGTACATTAATTACCTCATACAAGCATACCATACATATAACACATATACGCATATAGTAAACATCAGAGTTAAAGTTACCAGTACGCGGACGTACCTTCGTTTGACGCTATACGGTATTTCTGGCAGAATACGGTGCGACAGTTGGTCGGAACGTATTCAGGGATATCCTATAAGGATAATATCGCCTCTATTAATTCACAAATATTATTTCAAAGAGATATTTTGGCTATATAAGACCATTTTACCCCTGGTGGATTTATTTTCCAATTTATTCCCTAATTTTCGGAAAAAACGCTGATCCAGCATTTCTGGGCAGAATTTCGCCTAACTTCGAAAAATCATAACTAATTCTAGAAAAATCGAACCAAGGATCCGTAAAATTTCCCGGAATCCTTGAGAAGTCTACTTTCGAGGAAAAATACTAGAACTTACCCATAACTCATGGAAAATTCCCAGTTTAATCATTTCAAACTGCTGCCCAGAATTTCGTACAGAAAACATAACCTAACTTCTGAGATTTTTATATTTTTGTACAGAGCTTCAAATCATACACTCTTTATAGATTTAGAAATCCCTAGATGTCCACTTTTACCATGAATTTTCTCAGAATCTTTGAACATCATCTTCTTCATAAGATACTGACGTTTTTACCTCCGACTCCCGGAAATCGCTAATCAATGAAATTTCGCCAGAGCTTCGCTATTTTGATCCTAATCTTCCAAAAACTTTGCTATATCATATTCCTCATCTAATTTTCGAAATCAAGCCATTTTTAACCATAGAAACATGAAATCAAAACTACTCTTGAATATTTAAGATCAAAGCATAAAATACTATGAACTTAAACTAGAACTTCAAGAACTAAAGACTAGAATTTACCTCTTGAAGAACCTTACTCCTTGCTTTTGGAGCTTTTCCTCTCACTCTCCTACCTCTCTAGATTTCGTCCCTCTCTCTAAGAACTCACCTTTGTGGTTGAGTTTTGTTGTGAGAATTCATGAAGCCAAGGACCCCTATTTATAGTGGAAAACATGAGTAGCCTCCAAGCAACTCCTCTTGATCCTAGCCCTTGAGTTTTACTTGGAGAAGAGGCATAAATATTAGCCCTCCACCTCACTCAATTTCGTCCCCCTCTCTTTCTTCCCTTAGATTATTGCTTTATCCCCTATTTAATCCCAAATTCTAATTTAGTTAAGTGTCAACTAATATTTTTCTTTAAAATCTAATTCCACTTTTGAAATCCTAATTTTATGATTAGATTTATGGTGATTTTTAATTCCCAAAACACTTAGGTATGAATCTTAAAAGTAACCGAAAATAACTTTGGGAATAGCCAAGTTGAAGCTCATAATTTACTGATTCCAAATATGTATTTACATTTAATACTTAGTTTCAATATTTCAAGTTATGATTTAATTTCTATGAATTCTCATTTATTTTCACTTAATTAAATAGCAACTTGGTCCCAAGTTAAACTTCTTGCTCCTTAAGTCTCCTTAACTTCTCCCACACACTACTTCATTGACTTATGTGTTTGTGTCTAGAATCATCTTTTCCTCCTTGTCCCTTAATGAAACCGTCCCCTCCCTCTAATTTCATTATTCAATTACATTTTTAATGTTCTCACAATTTTAAGAGGGAAATTCTCTCATTGGTCCACTTAAATTCAGGATTTATGGTTAATATAATTTAATTCTTCCTTTCATTCACCATTAAACAATAATTTTCGTTCCATAGAGATTAATTAGGAATAATTGGTTAAATCCCATGTTAATCTCCAATATAGTGTTTTAGGGGTTTTAAGACTTGATTACCAAAGTTTGACCAGTTTCTAATTTAATTTTGATGATTAACAATTTCTTGTATGCTAATCTTAGCTTTTAAATATCATTTAATCCTTAATTTAATTAATATTTCCTTATTTCTGACCTTTATAACTTAATTATTAACTAATTCCAAGACTTATTAAAGTATCTCAATTATCGCAATTTCATTTGCCCAATAATTATTACTAACTTCCTTTAATTGATTTTATCATCGTCCGATGATTTTTAATGGTTATATTTTATGATCCTCAATAAGATTTAGGAAATTGAATTTGGATTTATTAGAATCCAAAGAAAATTTCCCTAAAAATGATAATAAATCAGTTAAAAATTTAGAGACAACATACTCTCCTATTTTAATGGGTATTATTTGCCAAAATATGGTTCTTTAGGAGAAATATAAATTTTTAGGGTATTACAATTTTGTGCTTAAAGAGATGAGAATCTAAGCGTCCATTTGGCATATACTCATAAACAAGCAATCGTTCCTTCCTTTCATGACACCAACCCATTAGTTGCACAACGTTTCGATGCCTTAGATGACTGATTATTCTTACTTCCGAAGCAAACTCCTTCTTTCCTTGTAGAGAACTCTTTGATATTCTTTTTATGGCGACATAGGAGTTTGAATCTTTGAAAAAACCTTTGTAGACACCTCCAAATCCTCCTTGTCCCAGCATTTGCTCATCTTTGAAATTATTTGCAGCACTTGCTAGTTCAGCATATGGGTATTTTTTGGGACCTGTTCCTCTTTCAAAATCTTCATCACTCCTGCTGTCATCCGGATCATTATCTTCCATTTTCTTTTTGTTATTCCACAAGACAAACCATACCACCCCACAAACTAAAACAAACCATCCAACCGCAAAACCTAATGCAAGTGCTATGGCATTTCTACTTATACTGGCGGGTATGACATTTGAAAAGTCCTCGGAGTAGAAACTCCACGTACATATACTGTGTGTTGATGTTGAATCTCCTGTGGCAGCGGAGAAACCAAAAGTAACCCATTCTGGCAAGTACTCTGTTAGGTCAACTACATGATGAAGATGAGCCCACATTAAGCTGTTGGAAGAATCAAAACCATTGGTGAAGGAAATGCTAAACATATGTGTGCTTGCATTGTAGCTGATGAAAGCCTCATTTGTTTTTCCTACCACGATACCGTCATAAGCGTTCCATACCACAACAATATCTGATTGAATAGAATTGATATCGACACGCACATGTAAACACGGAGGATCCCAGACTTCATTATTGGGATAGGTATCAAACTCCACAGCAACAAAGGGATGATCTGTTGAGTTAAGAATAGTTTCCGGACCACCAATAATCAGACCCATAGCAGCTCCTCGCACATTTGAAATATTAGGAAGCCTTGAAGCTGCGGGAGCTAAAAAGAAGGCCATCCCATCACCAAAAGTGTCCTGGCCCATTGAATCTATCACAAACTTAAAATTGGTGGTGAAATCTGTGAGTTTCCCAGTGGCTTTGTCCCACAAGTGCATCGGTTTGTGATATGTGGCTCGACCGACGCTCTCATTATTTCTACCATTTACCAATTCAATGGATGTTTCTAGCAAGCGAGCTGATTTTTCTAATGATATTCTGCCATCATCCTGGAAACTGGTGAAACTAAAGCTTAAGGAAAAGGCATGGGGTATGAAGAGGAAGAAAATTGATACTATCATCATCTTAACCTGCTCAAACTTTTCGGAGTGAAATGTTTATGAAGACGAAGTCAAGAAGCTTGCGAGTGTTTTCTTCTCCCTCGCAATGATGCAGTGAGGTGATCCTTTATGGCGTACACAGTGTCCATCAATGGTCCTTTCATTCACAGTTGTAATTTAATATTAAAATCAAATCTAAAATTTTAGTATATTATTTTCTGTCATTTCATGTCCAGCTAATTAATCAAGATAAAGCTAAGGATTAGCGGGAGTGGCTTCAGTCATTTTCTCTTAATAATCACTCCACTTATTTAAAACTGTGCCGTTTTGACACAAAATTGTAGAGGATGATCCTTTAAAAAACAAAAAAATTTAGGATACTAACAAATACTAAAAAAAGATACTTAAGGATACTGAATAGTACTGAAAAAATACTTCATAATCTTAAAAAAACTATTTTAGGATCTTAAAAAATATTTTAGGCTAGTGACTGGTACTAAAAGAATACTGACCGGTAGTAAAAAAATACTTCATGATCTTAAGAAATCATATTAAAATCATGAAAAAATATTGTAGGATACTGACTGGTATTAAAAATATACTTTAGAAATTTTTTAAGATCCTAAAATAATTTTTCAAGATCATGAAATATTTTTTTCTCTACCAGTTAGTATCCTAAAAGTATATTTTTAGTACCTATGAGTACCCTAAAATATTTTTTAAGATTCTAAAATAGTTTTTTAAGATTATGAAGTATTTTTTCAGTACTGTTAAGTATCTTAAAGTATCTTTTTTTAGTACCTGTCATTACCCTAATTTTTTTTTAAAAGGATCATCCTTTACAATTTTGTGCCACAACGGCACAATTTTAAAGAAGTGGAGGAGAGTGAATATTAAGAGAAGGGGACTGAAGCCGCTCCCAGGATTAGCTTTTGTTATTGGCTCCAGTAGGAAAGTCATGTTCTTGCACTAGCAATTGCCGGCATATATATATATATATATATATATATATATATATATATATATATATATATATTTATTTATTTATAAGAATTATCTTGTTTTTAGTTCTTCTAGCATCTGTAGCTCTATATTGCTTAAATGAACGGAAGTTAAATGATACTACCTATACCCCTCTACCTCCAATTCTAAATTTAGTAGTTTGCATTATAAAATATGTCATATTTAAAATTTGATGAGTAATTATTTTGAGGAGTTATTATAGGAGGAAAGAAAATAAGTTTTGCTCTTGGGCCTAGTATTTTTCCTTGTGTATTTCTTGATTGACAACTTTCGTTTCTTTTTGTTTATTGTGAATTTGGACTTTGCCCTTGTCTTTATTCTTTCTTGGGAAGCAACTAAATTTTATTGGATTTTGTCATCATAAGATAGTGAGTAGTGACTATTTCGGTGGGGGAGAAAGTTTCTGGGGTGGGCAAGCCCAAGTCGAAAACCAACATGCTTGGAACTATTTTTCTGCCTTTTGTTGATTTGACATTATCAGAAATTGATGAAATGTTTTATTTGACTCACGGTTCCCACATTCAAAACCGTTTTAATAAGATGCAATTTTTATTTGACATTATCTTCTTGTTTTTAATTTTTATGGGCCTTTACATGATTTTAAAATTATGTACTCAATTATTTCCTTTAGTTCACTTGACAATAGGCTTTTAGTCAAATAATTTGTTTTTTTCGCTTTTGCCCAATTACCGTCTCCTTGCTTGATTCACTGGGCCTCCAACTTCTCACTTACTCTTAGTTAGCCCAAAATTATTTTACTTAATCTAGCCAGTATTCAAAATAATTATATTTGTTATGAATATTCTTATTATATGGATGTCCATTGACCCATAATCGCCAAATACAGGATGACATGGTATATACGCATAGTAATCTACTATTTGCATCCTTCTATAAATAGAGGTCTCCTGTAACTATTCATTACACTTGAATGGATTTCATCTCTCTAGAATTTCCTCTGACTTCTCTCTAGAATTCTTTCAGTTTTATAACACGTTATCAGCACGATTGCTGATATCTTCTTCTTCTCATCCCGCAGAGGACTTGTTTCTTCTTTTTCTCAACCTCTTCATCTTCTCATTTTTCTTCAGCCTGCAGAATTCAAGATACCGAAATAGCCAAGGAGCTTCATCTCTTGTCCTTCGTGTACTTTCCTCCTTCCACCATGACGCTTTCTTTGTTCTTAAACTTTCCGAGGCTGGACCAAGAGGTTTCAGGCGAATACCGAGATTTGAAAGATTTTTCAATCATGTTGATCTTCATCCTCCATTTCCATGCTTTGAAGAAGCTTCACGTGGAGTAGTAGTACCTTCTTTATAAAGAGAGGCAGGATTCCAGAAAAGAAGCTAAGGTGGTGCCTCCAAGTGTGATTTGGAAAGCCTAGAATGGATTGAACTCACCTGGCTTCATCCTGCTTCAAGATCTCACTGTGTGGTATAATGAATGAAGAAGAAGACAATTTGGTAATGATTTAATATTATATATTATAATAATACACACACCTTTCACATACCACACTACACTTTCCCGTGACTCCCACTAGCTGCCAGTATATTATAATAATATTAAATAATAATAAAAGCTGCCGACACTATAGTTCTCTAAAAAAAAAAAAAAAAATATTTGTTTCTCATGGGCCTATGTGTTTTTCACGGGTGTTGAACAAGACAAGTAGGGAGACATATTTCATTTCACGTGGGAGAAGGTAATGATTTAATGACACACACAGTGAAAGTAGGGAGAGGAGACAAAGACAAAGTAGGTGATGATTTAAAATAATATATTATATTATAAAAAAAAAAATGAAGTCACATAATTAAAAAAAAAAAAAGGGAAACTGCTTCTATTGATAATAAAAATGATAAGGCTACCGAGGCTCCCAAAAATCCATGTTAGTAAGATTTTATGTTTAATATTTATTTTGAGTAATATACATATTTAATATTATTTTTCTTACTTCAGTATTTTATTGTTTGTGTTTAAGATTGTTATTAATTTGACTCCAGATTGGAAGTCTAGATTTAATTTTTCTTTTTATTTGTTTTAATTTGATATTTTATTATTGTTACTAACATTTACTTTTACGCATTTATTTTTATATTATTTATTTTTATTTATCTTTTATGGTAGCAACACTAATATTAGTGGGCACCATTTGTTTAATTTAATTTGACATTTATTTATATTTCATGGCGGCATACTAGTATCTATTTGTGGACTCCATTTATTTTATTTACTTTTAATTCTTTACTGCTTTATTTATTCATGGTAGCAACACTATAGTGGGCTCCATTTATTTATTTACTGCTTTACTTATTTCTCATGGTTGCAACACTATATTAGTGGGCTCCATTTATTTATTTATTTATTTACTGTTTTACTTATTTCTTATGGTTGCAACACTATAGTGGGCTCCATTTATTTATTTTAATTCTTTACTGCTTTATTTATTTCTCATGGTAGCGACACTAGTACTGTGGGCTCCATTTATTTATTTACTGCTTTCTATATATTATATATATATATTTGCATTTGCATATGCATCCTCTTTCTTACCTTTGGATGAGATAGGTCTCGCTGTGAGTTTACTACCATTCCCATTTCATCTTCTTTTTATTTATTTAGCACGTTTATTTCCAATCATTTATTTTATTTTTATTTATTTATTTACTGTTTTATATATATCCCCCTCCCTTTTATTATTTATGGCAACGACACTAATATATACATATTAGTGGGTTCCATCTATTTATTTTATTATGCTGAAGATAAACTGTTAAAAGGCCATGAGATCAAAATGCCATGGAAATATGAGACATAAATTGGCCTGAGAGATGAGGCATAAATTGGCTTGAGACCAAGAGGCAAGTTAGTCTTAATTTAAGAGACAAGATAGCCTGAAGCCAAGAGGCAAGCTAGCCTTAATTTAAGAGGCAAGATAGCCTGAAGCTAATAGGCAAGTTAGCCTGATGACATGAGACAAATTATGAAACAATATTTGATCCATAAATTTTGTATGCCATCAATTGTATAAAGGCCTCAAAATTGTATATTTGGCATTAAATATTCCCTTAAATTATGAGACAAGGGATTGTATGATCATGATTCTAATTATAAATAAATATATTCAATTTGCTATTGCAGTAGCAATATTGTGGTAAAGTCAAGAAATATTGTGGATTAATTTCTTGCCATGATCAAACAAATCAGTGAGTTATGGATCATGAATTTTTATCCAACTTCATTCCCAGAAGTGAATAAAGAAAATATATTATTATGGTTGTTATGTGATTTCTATGATTATAACAATTTTTATAAATACGAGAAAAGAATATTCATAAACAAAATAATTAAGCAAAAGGAAATATTATTTCAACAAAGTTTAATTGCGAGTGGCTCAACATCATTACAAACTTTAATCATCTCATTCTGAAGATATTGAATGTCTTCTTCTTTTGCTTCTCTTGAGATGGGATCCAGATGAGGCAAAGCTCTTCGTAATATCGAGATTTGCGTCATAAGTTTCTTGAGCTTCTTGTGTGGCCACTCAGTTAACCCTCCTTTTTGATAGATTTTTTGTATGGTGTGAGTAGACATATTTAATTGTTTACTCGCTTCATCAAGGGTTAAGTGAAAATAATTTCTTAAATCATGGAGCGTTGTTTTCTTTATTCTTTCTCGTTGCTCCATAGATAACCTATATAATTCACCCTGGTTAAGGGATGAAGTATCATAGGGTATACTTACTGCAGGTTGTTTTCCTTTGCCTAATGAGTGTTCAATATTGGTTTGAAATGAACTTCCATGGAGGTCATTTGGATTTATAGCCCATTCCGAACCAACACAGAGAACCTCATGATAGGCTAATACAGGATCACGCATCAAGATATATCCTGATGCTTGTAAATCTATACAATACTGTGTCAGAAATTGTTTGATTTCTTCAAAATTTTTCTTTGTGAAATCAAACATTGGAAGCCTGTCAGTATTATAAGATTTATCCTGTACTTTTTCAAATAAAACAGCATGGGTAATCATACCTGTTCTTCTTCCGTGAACTTCAAGTTTATGGTACTGGAGTTCGTTGGTATGTATGATCTCTCGTAAAACATGACAACAACTACATTCCAATAAGCTAGTTGTTGCTAATTGACTTGTAGTTGATGGCTGGCTAGTGGTTGTTGGTTGGCTAATTGTTATTGGCTGGCTAATGGTTGTCGGTTGGCTGATTGTTGCTAGTTGGATCGTGGTTGATGGCTGGCTGGTGGTTGTTTGCTGGCTTATGAATGCTGGCTCATTGATTGTTGTGACTATTGGTTGAATTTGACTGGTAGACTCCATTAGTTCAGCCATAGTTCTACACCTTTTAACTGGCCTCCTTGATGAACCTGTTTCAGTTGTACCTTCAATCCTTGTAGATTGTGGAAGAACACTTGTTCTTGGGGGAGAAGTAGGTACATTTGAAGCAGAAGGAGGAATAGTAGAAGGAGGAATAAACATTTCAAAGGGATTAGGAGATAACAAAGAAGTAAATGACATGTTGGGCTGATCATCATACAACAAAGCATCAAGTAATGCTGTTTCGGATGTATCAGAAACTGGGATAAAACTGCTTGGTCCTGCCATGGTAATAGAATTTAGAGAAATATGTGTGAGTATCTGGTAGTTGGTATTATCAGATGCTTGAGTGTTTGTGAGGCATGTTCGTTTGCCTTCCTTTATTTATAGTCGAATTAAATCCTATTGAATCTCTGCAGATTTGCGTAGTCCTGTTAAATCTCTGCAGATCTGCTCCCTATAAAGCACGAGCCTGGAATCTTTTTGACTTTATATGCATACGACAATCTGAGTTGTTGCGTCTGTGATTCCACAGTGATGCGCCTGTGATTACACAGTATTGCGCTCGTGAATCTGCAATTATACACCTGATGATTTTGTATTTATTATATATTTGTTTGTTGATTCTGGAAAATGGAAATTTTGTTACCAGAAGTAACAAAATTATGCATTGATAATGCATTAATTATCATATATGCTATTATCATGGAATATTGTATGGAAATTCCATGAATTAATTTTTAAGGTCTCACACTTGAGGGGGAGAATGATATATATATCAAGTGTGAATATTTATGTGATAATTCTTTGTGAATGTTTCTATGTTGATTCCCCCAAAATGAATATTAGATTTGATGATAAATTATATGGAATGTTGGCATGACTTGTTTGATCATCCGAGTCATATTATGTGCTGCTTGTTCTCAAATAGATATGATTATGAAAATATTATTGGAAATGGATCTCTGGAAATATATTAAATTGAAAGTTTACATATGAGATTATAAATCTGCAAAGTTTGCAGTGATGTTTGCAACCAGAAGTTTGCAATATATTATGCGCGCAATTTCCAGATTGAATGATCCAGAAATAATGTATTAAAGTATCCATGAATGGATAGATCAATGATTATGAGAACAAAATTTATATGTTGTGTATATTTGCAGCAATTATATAAGCCAACAGAATTCTCCCCGTAAAATTTGGCTTTTGGTCAGGAGCCAGAATAATTCCATCTTAAAATGTTTTAAATGTGCAATGATTATTAATCTACTTCAATGCACATAGATGGATATACAAAGAAAATTGATGATTTGATGAGGGGGAGAAAAATAAGCAGATTGGGTAAAGATTTACTAGAATGAATTATCATTGGCTCATATTGATCATCGTACAAGGAATTGTGCACTAAAAGTTCAAAATGATAATTCAATTTCAGAGTTTAGTTAATTGAATGCCAGAAACATTTACTGACCTAAAGAAAGTGACAAAGTCACATATCCCAAATGCAAATGCTCCTATATGAATTGTTATAAAGCATGCCTGAAGCGTTGCAGGTCCATCGGTTATAAAGATAAAAATCCTCGAAAGAGAAAAGGAGCTATAAAATATAGATGATCAAGTCGAGGATAATTAAGTAAAGCTCCAGTAGAGTTATCTTTTGATGAGATGTTATCTCCAGAAGAGATATTACAAGAAAAGTGTATTGTGGTCTAAGAGAGACCTAGGTACCTAATATATGTGAATATAATGAGATCTCAATAAATTATGAATGAAATCCGATGGGACCGAAAAATAAAGTCGACATTGATGATATTTATGTTTATAAGATAACATATGCTGTAATGATGATAATGAGGATCATGAGTCATACTATATTAGTGTGTGCCAGAAGCACATGTTCCTGAAGAACATAAGGCGCTAGAATAAGTCCCTGAAGGACTCAAGATGCTAGGAGCATCAAATTCTCGAGAATAATTAATTAAGTGAATTCATATGTAGCATGAAACATTTATCGTGCATGTGATATTATTATCTAAATAAATATTTATGCACATGTATATTTATGATTTTACTTGAAAGATTTAGATCTTGCAGGTATACAATGAATACTTGATGATAGAAAGACAATGAAGCAATGTGGTCATCAGGGGGAGCAAGTCTGATGTAATCAAGAGGGGGAGACGATACACGCTGTACTCTTTTTCCCTTATCTAGGTTTTGTCCCACTGGGTTTTCCTAGAAAGGTTTTTAATGAGGCAAAACTCAACAGTGTATCAATGAATGTTGTACTCTTTTCTTTGGCTAGGTTTTTATCCCACTGGGTTTTTCCTAGTTAAAGTTTTTAACGAGGCACATTCATAAATGGACATCCAAGGGGGAGTGTTATGAATATTCTTATTATGTGGATGTCCATTGACCCATAATCGCCAAATACAGGATGACATGGTATATACGCATAGTAATCTACTATTTGCATCCTTCTATAAATAGAGGTCTCCTGTAACTATTCATTACACTTGAATGGATTTCATCTCTCTAGAATTTCCTCTGACTTCTCTCTAGAATTCTTTCAGTTTTATAACAATATTTTTGATTCTTCTCCATAAAATATATTTTTCCTTGGGGGGAAAAAAACAGCTGGAACTTGGACTAACATACAGAACTATACTGTGATTTCTTTCTCATTAATTCAGCTCCATTTAAAACGTGTATGATTGTATGAAGAACTTGACCTCTCAAATTAATTAGTTTATTTTGTTATATTCAAAATAATTTTCCCTAATTAATAATTCATCGATCAAAATTCATATTTTAAAACTATAGTTAAGAATTTTAATTACATTTACTTTTTAAACTAAATTTATTTGCTGGAATAAAAAGTTGTAAGGCCTGCTTGATGTGCCGGCATTCTACGCCATAATCTTACATAGCTCATATGTAGTTGTGTGGTAAAATAAAAAATAACTCAATAATATACTGGTTGAAACTTAAACTTTTGATTATATAACAAAGTTATTCCTATTGTTTATAGCCCTTTACATACACTTACATTCATTTATGGACAATGTAAATTAAAACACATCAATCACTGTCGTCCCTCGGTTCTTCAATGGTCCCCTGCTGGGCCTTATTTTCTTTATCAAAGTTCCATATATAGTGAAAATATAATATTGGGATTTGGAAGCTAGAAATGTGAATGGGATTAATTATGAAAAATTTTCCTTAATTATTTTAAAATTAATATTTGAAATTTAAGACATATTTTCTCATAAATTAAGGACAAATAGTTAGGGAATAATTTTGGCCTAAATACTTTGAAGATAATATTTTATGGCCTAAAGAAATTATTCGAGGAATAAAATCCTTAAATGGAATTAAGGATTTATTTTAATTTTCCTAACTAATGTTAGCAATTTAATTAGTAATGGACTAGATTGTAAACAAGAGTTTTGAAGGAAGTCAAAATGGGTATTGTCTTCAAAAGTGAGACACCTCATGCATGCATTACATGTGTCCCTTTTCCCTCTCTTCATTTAACACGTATATTTCCTCCCTAATTGACAACACACACAAACACAACACAATACACCCACATGTATGCTTCTTCCATCTGATGCACAAATACATATAACACACACACTTCCATCCTTTTATTCATTTCAGCATTCTCACTCAGTCCAGCCATAAACTCACTCCATTTATTCTCCAAACTCTCTCATTCTTCCATCCTCCTTCCTTCCTTAAACTCCCCCTTTATCACAAAACACCATACACACACACACATCCAGAATACTCATGATTCATATCCTCTCATGTCCCATTCCTTCACCCATCCCCACTTCTAACAGAAACGCCAACAGACACGAGGAGAGCAGAGATCACCATGAGAAACAGTGAGATTGAGAAAGAGAGCTTATAGTAGTAAGTTTTACTTCTTGCATGTCGATTCTAACCCGTTTTGGATCTCATTTGGCTCTGGAATTAAGTTTTTAAAACAGGCATATTGGTTAAAAGCGTATAGTAGTAAGTTTTACTTCATGCATGTTGTTTTTCTTACCTCTGTGTTTAAGTCCGAAAATAAAGTCGTTTGTGCATGTCATTTTCATGGGTTATAGATTGAGTTTGGCTCTGAAATTTTTACAGGTCTAAAAGCTTTAAAATGAGCTTTGGATAACCTAAAATGGAGGTCTGTAGCTTGATATATGATTTTTGGAAGTTGGATCATAATTCTGGAATGTTTTTGTAGCTTTTTCTAGGTAATGGTCATGTTTTTGTAAAATGGGAATTATTGGTATTAGATAAAATTATGAAATTTTCCTGATTGATAGAGGATGAACAGAGCTTGAATTTGATATAAAATTGGTATTTTTCAGAGCTCTAAATGGTGAGATATTAATTTTTGAAGTTAGGCAAAGTTTTTGGAAACCTCATTGGATAGTCCTGAGGTATTTTTATAACTGGGAATGAACGGCATGTGATAAAATTCTGGAATCAAATTTTTCCCAAAAACTAGACTTAATGAGGAATTCATAGGTTTTTAAGAACTTTATTTGGACACCTAGAATTCGATATCTGAATTTTTAAAGATAAGTCATGTTTTCTGGAAGCTTAACCAGACAGTGAGGAAACTTTTGAAATTGGGCAATTGGTGATGTGTTTTGACTTTGAAATTTATTTTTCCATGAACGTAAACTTTCAATGAACACTTGGGCTTTGGAATCACAACATTTTGAGTTTTTTGCAATTTTTGTTGAATTTCCAAAGTCTCTGAATTTTTCTGGACATTTAAGCAAAAAGACTAAAATTGGTGATTTAAAGTGGTTTAAGTTTAAACTAAATATGAGAAGGATAAAAAGGGAAATAAACATGATAATTAAAAATACTTTTATCATGTTTACATTTGTGGATAAATTAATATCCAATTATCCCAAATTTTATAGGAATTTTCAAGCTCGCTTGCACCGCGAAGTAGTTGGATGGTATTGTGGTTACTACGCAGTCAGGTAGTAACTCTAACTCTCTCTGACATGTGTATGTTTATATGTTAATTGCCATGCTTATGGATTTGTGTCTTGCATACATGGTTGATTACGTTCATATATTATGTTGTTTGGCTAATAACATATGTCTTCCTTTGTGCTAGCGGAATTTGGAGCCAGGTAGGCTCTGCGTTGTACTTTTCCTTTGTGTTGAGGAATTCAGAGTAGGGTAGGTTTTGTGTTTATATTTTTCCTTGGGCAGAGGAATTTGAAACCGGGTAGGTTCTGCATTCATCTTTCCTAACACTATGGAATTCGGATCCAGGTAGGTTTTGCGTTTACTTTCCTAGCATTGTGGAATTCAGTGTTAGTTCTCTATGTGTTTTGATGATAACAGACCATTGTAAACTAAAAGTCTTTTATTGTTGCTAAAGATCAAACATACTTGAAGATTGTTAAAATTGATTTAAAACTTATGATGTTAGTTAAACTCAAGTTTAGGATTGATAAACTCAAGTTTACACTTAACAGAAAGTAAAAAAAGTGTTTTGATCTTAGGTAAACTCGAGCCTAATTTATTAGGCTCGAGCCTGCTCGTGACAGAGAGCAAGTTTCATTTTTATAACTAAGGCAGACTCGAGCCTGTTATGGTAAACTCAAGCCTACATCTTACAGAGAGCAAATTAAGTTATTGGCTCTCAGTTAGACTTGAGCCTACCTAAATAAACTAGAGCTTGTGCCTTACAGAGAGCATGTCACATTTTCACTTGAGCATGTATTTCTTAACTCAAGCCTAAGATTTACAGAGAGCTCCTCAAACAAAATTTCATGTGAGTAGACTCGAGCTTATGGAGTTAGACTCGAGCCTGACCCTTCCAGAGAGCAATCAAATATTTACTTAAAAATAGGCTCAAGCATAACGTTGTTAACTCAAGCCTATTTCATATTGAAGGAAGATTCAAAAGCATTTGGCTGAAGCAAACTCGAGCCTGACGCTTACAGACTCGAGTTTGGCTCAGACAGAGAGCTATCAAAGTTTCATGGCCCGATCAGACTCGAGCATAAGTTACCAAACTCAAGCCTACGCCTTTGTACTTAAGCTTCATTTCATTGCAAACAGCTTTAGACTCAAGCCTGTCACTAATAGACTCGAGTCTTGCACTATTCCAAAATACTTTCAACCACTCATCACGATAAACACTGAATTCTAAAGGGCAAATTCAAGCCTACTTATTTTGTGCTTGAGTGCTCATGAACAAACTTGAGCTTACTGGAGTTAGACTCGAGCCTAACAAGATCTCTGTTTTACTCTTCGCGTGTTTCATATTTCTAATTCACTCTTATGATGTGTTTTGCACCTAAAAAAGATTACGAATCATCATATATATGTTTGATAAGTTTGTTCATGAGTTACAAATTACATTAACACGTTTCAAGCTTCATATTATAACCAGTCAGATCTGGGTTAAGAGCATTTAATGCAAGACTAAAAACTAGGCTGAAACTTCTCCTCTATCCCAATGGTTCAGCACAGACCATTATAGATAAACTAAATCACTCTCCAATGATCAAATAAAGGATATGAAATGACAGAATATCTGGAAGACCATCTGCATCAACGAATTCCAGATTTACAGCTAAGAATTGAAAGAACGGAGGAAAATATGCAATAGTCATTTTCCAGATTTACAGCTGAACATTAGAAAAGAAAATGCAACGGCTAGTTTCACTAGTTAATCTATAAATACCCATCAAGACGAAGAGCAAGATACACAACAGAATTACATCTGATTGCTTCTTTGTTTTTAAGCTCTGTTATGCAAAATATTTTTGAACTTCAGTGTTTATGATTATTTGCTCTTTAAGAGAGTGTAATTTCGAAAATAATTTCTGATTACTTGTTTTGTAAGAACTCAAGGTTGTGGAACCTGTGAGTTGAGGTGTTTAATTACAAAGTGTAAGGGGGAGTAAGTCTTAGGTGAATAGGATTGCATGTGGTTTACATTGTTGTAATTAAAGCCTGTTGAACCATTGGAAATACCAAGAAGATATCTGGGGACTGGACGTAGGTCAAGTTTAAGACTGAACCAATATAAATCCTTTGTGTCCAGCTTTTCTTCTCTTACTCTTTCATTATTTGTTTTTCAAAGTTTTGAAAAAGAATTCAGACATCTTTCAAAAGAATTTTTGAAATCCCCAATTCACCCCCCTCTTGGTGATTTCTTCCATTTTCATTCAGGACTTGTTTGATTCTGCATATTCGCAGTTAACATCACATGTATGATATACTATTGATTGTTGTTGTGCTTTAATGCTAAATGTTAAATTGTTTCCTGAGTTGTGGCAATTTGATTTCATATATTATGAACACTATTCATAGAGATTAACATGTTACTCTGAGATTCAATTATGAATCTCATACTTGAATAAAAGTATAGGTAGTGGATTATGATAAAAGGGAAGGTAGTGCTATAGACAAAAGTTGAAGAAGGTGAAATCAGAGGAAGAGTTCTTTTTGTTTTGTATATTTATTTTGAGATATTTAAAAGTGATGTATAAGAGTTAAATTTTGAGGCTTTTAGTTTTGGGATGACTATGTATATTTAATTATCCCAAAAGGATTAAGTTCTTAATCATTATCAAGTTATGTTTTATTTAAATTATTAGTTACTCATTCACTCAAACCAGATCCACACGCTCTTTGTGTATTAACTCGAATATATGTCGAGAGACATAAAGGAGCATTACACAACACATCTCTCCAGTGCTCACATATCTATTGGTTGGTAGTGGGGTGTGATTATAAAGAATCCTAATAGTAGACAATACTAGACAGTGTATGCAAGATAAATGCTAATGTATGATATACTTGCCTTGCACAAACTCATATTAATATAATGACACTTCTGCATGCACAATGCTTCATGCATTATACTTTCTTATGGGTGGTTCATATAGAAGTGTATATGGTGGGTGAGTCTCTTGTGGAGTATGACACTTAGAAGAATTTTGTGCAAGCCGTTCCACCAAATTCTCATTACTTTTTTCTAGTTGCTTCATTCTTGTGTATGTGTGAACATGGGTGGAAGATTTGCTTGGAAATTTATCTGTAACACTTGTGGTTGTTGAGTGAGACACTCAAGTTCCTTTTTTAATCTCTCTTTCTCTTTCTCTTGGTGTTCCATGTTTCTAATAATAGAATCCATTTGATGGTCAAAGTTGGCCCTGTATGACTGCTCCTTATTTATAGTTTCAATCACTTGATTTTCTATTTCCTAATGACTTCACAAGTGGAAGGTTCTTGGTTTGGCACAAATGGTTGAGAATGAGGTCTATAAGGTGGTTCAAATGAGTATAGGGATTTATGAGATGGATGACATGGTCGAGTAGTGAGATCGAATGAAGAAAGAGGTTCATGATATAACATGTAGTTGTATGGTGAAGGATTAGAAGAAGGTTCATAATATGGGTTATATGGTAGCAAAGAAGGCTCATGGTATGATTTATAGGTGGGTTTGGTAAGTGACTAGGTTGGAATGAAGGTGGGTGGCATGGTTCATGGTATAGGTAGTGGATTAAAACATGACATTCTTGACCAATTGGAATCTGATCTTGAATTCCCAATTTGACTTCAAGAAGTCATAATGTTTGTTGAATGAAATCGATACTTTGAGAGATAGACTCTTCCTTTCCATTCGAATCTCCTGCAAAAGAGGAAGATTGAAAGAGTGAATCTTGATTACCATTAAACCAAGCAATAAGAAATTCAAGACAATAAATTACCAATAAATCACAAGATGACTATCAAACTATAAAATATAAAAACTAAGAAAAGGAATCTAAGAAAATACAAGTGCAAATGCAAAAGGCAAAAAATCAAAATGACAAAAGATGCAAGTATGCTATGAATTAGCTTGGAGACATGGTGAATACATTTAAATAAGCTCAATAATATAAAATTTAATGCAAACACACTACACAAAAGCTACCAAGCCAAGACAATGTAATGAATGCTATGAATGCTACCTAAATGCAAAAATCCAAAACTATATGCAATGAAAAATATAAATAAATAAAAAATGCAAAACTAATAAGCTTCACATGAGAAACCCCTTGTTAAAAATGAATTTGACAATCATATTACCTAAAGAGCCAATTACTTAGCTCCCTGGCAATGGCGCCATTTAATGATGGTCTTTTTGTCGTTAGCCTTGGGGTACACAATCCAAAATTGACTAATGATTGCGTATAGGCAAACCTGTGATCGTTTTTTCTTCTTGAGGAGCCTTTTATTGATTCCTAAATAAAAAATGGAAAACCAATAAGCTTCACATGAGAAACCCCTTGTTAAAAGTGAATTTGACAATTATATTACCTAAGGAGCCAATTACTTAGCTCCCTGGCAATGGTGCCATTTAATGATGATCTTTTTGTTGTAAGCCTTGGGATACATAATCCAAAATTGACCAAGGATTGCATATAGACAAACCTGTGATCGTTTTCTCTTTTTGAGGAGCCTTTTGTTGATTTCTAAATAATCTAAAATTAATAAGCTAAAATATGAAGGCAATTTAATTAAAGGGTTAAATACCAACTTTTCCTTGGCAATTTACCCCAATGAGCACTAGCCACTCGAAAGTTTTTCTTGTCTCATTTTTATCCCGAAAGTTTAAAAATAGAACAAATATGCCTTGGAAGTTTTTTTACGAGCAAATTTGCCCTTGGAAGTTTACAAATAAGGGTAACAATTCATAGGTTAAGATCAACCGATGGGCAAAATTGCTACGTTTTTAAACTTCCGAGGAAAAAATGAGACAAAAAAAACTTTTGGGTGACTAGTGCTCCTTAAGGTAGACTTTTATGGCGAAAATGGTATTTAACCCTTAATTAAATGCTAAAGTATTGTTTTTGGTATTTTTTTTTATTAAAAATGGTGAGTGAGTGAAAAAAAGTATGATGAGAGCTTTTGGAAATTGAGTAGTGACTATCATAGTTCAACTAAATGTAGGGGTAAATTTTCACTAAATGTTGATGAAAAAACTCAAATAAACGCTTGAGTCTAATGTTCTTAATTAGTGATTACTCCTACTAACAAAGCTAGTAATCACCTCTTAAGACACTATGGAAGTGCACTAATTGTATGACTAGGATTAGATTAATGCAACTTGGTTCCTCTTGATATTAATGTGACAACATGACACTTAAATTGGTGCACTATTTGTGGGTTTCAATTGCAAATTTCTTAGATTTAAAATAAAAATAGAAATAGTTAAATTTCAGAATAAATAATAAGAATTAAAAGTTAAAAAAAAGAAAAGAAAAGAAAAGAAAAAGGTTTATGTTTTAATTATTATTATATAATTTTCCTTTGCTTTTTAATATCTGCAGCACATCTAAGGGAGCACCATGGATTAAATGTTTTTGGGCCATTTGGAGATTGAATGGCTTTATGTGTGTGGGCCCATGAATTAAAATTGAGGAATGAAGACCTAAATGAATAAGAGAGGACTACACGAAATTGAAGAAGCTGGGCCCACAAATATGAATCCACGGATTCAATAGAAATGGGAAGACCTAAATGAATGAAAAAAGAAAACCAGAGACGTGCAGAGATAAAGCACAGTGCGAGAGGACGGAAAAGAAATCAGAGAAGGAGCCACGAGCGTGAGAGTCTCCAGTCTAGACCTTCGTCTCGCCTTTACACCATCGTCATCGGCGACACCTCGCCTTTTCACCACCGTCGTCGGCGACCGTCTCTCACCCACCATCATCTTCTCTGAACAAGAGTAAAAGATGGGAAATAGAGGAGGATTCGGCTAGGTTGTGAAAGAAGAGCCAGAGACGTTACAAGCAGAGGCGGGAATTTCAACCTTTGTCTGTTGCAGTGGAGTGGCTCGACTGATTTGATTCCTTAATCCTTTTCCTTCTGTTTGTTGTATGAACATGGATTTAATTTTCTATGCCGTTGTTCTGGATTTTATTGTTAAAGCCATGTGTGGCTAGTTTGTTTTGCAATCGAGAGTAACTATGAACTTATAGGTGGATTAAACTGAGCTTTCATTGTTTAGTTATAACTAATATTAAATTTGGTTATTTAATCTTGTTTTAGTTTTATCTATTTAGTGATTGGCCATCATTAAATATGAATTCAAGCATTAGGATTTACCTTGACGAAGGAGATTTTGATTAGGCTCTGAGATTAAATAATATGGGATTAGATTCTGATTTAATTTGCGATTAGGATAGACATATACCTAATTGCCCCATATAATTGTTGAAAAGTGTGTTCGAGTTTTTGTTGCCTCTTGAGTAATGATGTTAGACATAACATTTTATACTTAAGAGAGGGTTGACAGAAATTTGTCGTGATCTCTCCCAAAATAACCAAGTTAGGAAAAGATTTGTAATATAGTGTAACCTGAATCGTTTTCCCAAAGAATTCGCAGTAGGTTTAAATCAGCAACAATGAAACAGAACAGTAACAATTTGGGGGGACTTTTTCAAATTGCAAAACAAACAAAATTAAAATAGAAACAGTAAAGGAAACTAAGATTATCCAAACTAAAAAGACTAACCCAGAACCAGGGATTCCAGAACCTTCATTAAACGAAAATAAAACATCGAACTCGTAATCAATTTCTAGACAAACCGAAATCTCTGCGTTTGCCTAGAATTTCCCTCAACTAAACAATCGTCCAGAATGTTTTTGAAACAATGGCGTGACACTGAACAATCGCACAATGATCACTTAAACCCAGTTCGAATTATATCCTTGGGAATAATCGGTTTAGATTTTTTTTTTTTATCAAAAACCCAATCTAAATCCAGAATCGAATCCGATAAAAGAAGACAGAAATGAGTTTAGATGTTACCGATTAAGCGCCAAGCATAGATGAGTAAAACAGTGAAGAACACGAAGAACAAATGAAGAACATTTCAAAGAATTTTAAAGGTTTATGTTTGATCTTCAAAAGTCTAAAAAACGAAATTACAATCTGTTTGTAGCCACCATCTGACCTAACTTAAAATAGCAAAATGAAATGGGGCTCCAAGTCATAAAATATCCAGCCCAAAAAGAAATCGACTAAAATAGCAAATGGGCCTTCACAAAATTTGGGCCCAAATAAAAATCCAGAAAAATGTCTCTGACTTCGGCTCAAAGTTTGGCCTTCCTCTTGACCGAATTTGCCTTCTGAGTTTTCATAACATTTGTAGCCCTTTGAATCATCTGTAATATGAGACAAAAAAGAGGCAAATCCGATGTATGGTTCAAAAGTTATGGTTAAAACAGTGAAGCATATTAAATCTGGAATTTTTATCATGAAAATGAATTAAATCCAAATAAAAACTCAAAGCCCAAATAAGTATTAAAGCCCATTATTTATTAGCTAATAATCCTAAATTTATTACCCAAAAGATACAAAATAAGTGTGTAAAATATTCAATTATCAAATTGCCCCACACTTATCCTTTTGTACTCCTGGGCAAAATCAAAAAGAAAAAAAAAATTGGAAGAAGGAAAATTTTCATTTCTAGTAATTCCCAACAATGTAAAAATTTGAACAAGGAACAAAAGGTTTCAAAAGACCAAGCAATCAAGACTGAAATCCTTTCATCTCAAATTACAAATCATGGCAATCTCAATCAATGATGCTAATCACACAATGTGATCTCTCAAGGGATGCCCTCAATCAATCTCTCAAGTGTATAAAGAGGTAAATGTATCACTCAAGTTTTATTCAAGAAAATTGTTTTACCATAGGCTTGCTCAATTTTTACTTCTCCACTACTCAAAACACATGCATGCATAAATCAAGAGAGCTTATTATTTATGGTTGTAACGGGGTTAGGGTGAAGGTATGTAGAAGTATGGAAAAGACCAAGGAAATCTAAAAGAGCACTAGTTAAAAAGAATGACCAATTTTTTTTTTTTGTTTTTTTGCTTATCTTTCTTTGTTTTTTGTTTTTTTTTCTTTCTTTTTCTTGCTCTTTTCTTTTTCTTTCTTTCTTTTCTTTCTTTTCATTTTTTTTAAATGACCAAATCAAATATCTCTCCCCCACACTTAAACTGTTACTCTCCTGAGCAACCCCCACACTTAAACACAAAACAAAAGTGAAACCAAGGCTCAATATAATTCCAAGGTGAGGTAAAAATTGGTTTTACACTTAGGCTTGTAATGTGGTTTGTAAAAGGATGAGTCATGAAGGCACAAAGGGGCTAGCAAAGGGAAAATGATGCAAGGAAAAACTATTTGGCCAAAGTAGGGAAATGAAAGAAAGAAAACAAGCCTCCATCATATTTACACATGTAAGTGAAAATGCAGTTTCAAAAAGAAAGAGAGCAAGTTTTAGAAAACATGAATCATGAGTAGATGCACACATAAAAGAAAGAATGGTAAAAGATGAGTTCCATTTAAATAGGCCCAAAATCTCACATAAGGAAATATCAAATCATGCAGTCAACACCACAAAATCAACTACCAAGACATATAATCCAAGACTCAAGAATTGCAGTCCAACAAAATAATCTACCAAAACCCAAATGTCCAAGTTTGTAAGATGCGGAAATCATAGAAAGAGAAAGTGTATTATTCACCAACTAATTTTATTTGGAAAAAGAAAGATGCGAAATGGAAGAAATAAAAGAAAAAGAAAAGAGAGGTATAGAAGGAAAGAAAGAATACTCCCTAAAGGGTTTATGGAGGATAAGTGGCATCAATGAGGAGGATCTCTGCTTCTTCAGGTTGCTTCATGTCTCCCTCATGAAATTGCTTGAGACGGTGTCCATTGACTTTGAAGGTCCGTCCGGTGGGTGGACCACACAACTCAACAACACCAAAAGGGAAAACATTAGCAACCACAAAAGTGCCATGACATCTAGATCGAAATTTACCTGGCATAAACTTTTGGCGGGAATTGAATAGAAGAACTTTCTGGCCCACAGCAAACTCTTTCCTCAAGATGTGCTTATCATGGAATGCCTTAGTCTTCTCCTTGTACAACCGTGAACTCTCATAGGCATCCAATCAAAGCTCATCCAACTCTTGCAGCTGTAGCTTTCATTCCATCCCAGACTTAGCCAAATCCATGTTGCACTGCTTAATGGCCTAATAGGCTTGATGCTCCAACTCAACTGAAAGATGACATGCCTTACCAAAGACAAGCCGATAGGGAGACATCCCAATCGGAGTCTTATAGGTGTAACATCCCAATTTTCAAAAGCGGAATAAATTAACTTTTCATTTAAAATCATTTCAAACCATCAGAGTAGACCATTTGAGCGGAAGAGTATCTGTTATTTGTATTTCAAAATGCCATAAGTCTGGCGGGGTACAATAGCGGTAAGAAAACCGGGTATCTCAAAAGGACTGTACAACAACAAAAGGATGGCTTCTGCCAGAACAACTGCGGGATGTCTTCCGTCGGGTCTCTAAGCATGCTGCTTTCCCTTTTCCTCCGACACCGGTTCTCCCGACCCTGATGCTATGTAAAGAGCTGAGGTCCCATGCATACGGACCCCAGGTAACGGTTAACCTCATATTTACATATATGGTATAAAATCACAGCAATTGGTTCACTTCCAAACATGTCACTCCCAGTGAATGCAAATGTACTGCTCCCAGCGAAAAGTATCACTCCCAGTGAAAACAGATATATCACTCCCAGTGTATGCAGGTGTACAGTTATTTCTTACCAAACAACTATTCGAACAACACACCACAACATGCACACATACCACATATACACATACTGTAAATATCAGAGTTAGTGTTACAGTACGCGAACGTACATTAATTACCTCATACAAGCATACCATACATATACGCATACAGTAAACATCAGAGTTAAGGTTACCAGTACGCGGACGTACCTTCGTTGACGATTTTTGACACTTCCGTCAAATTATGGCACGTTTGACAGCGGCTCAACGGCGGTGACAGCGGAAACAGCGAAAACAACGGTTCGGTGTTCCGAGTATCCTATAAGGTTAATATCACTAATATGAGTATTTAGAACCAAAACAGGCATTTTAGGTACAAATTACCATTTTGCCCCTGATCCCCTAATCGGAGGAATTTCGCCAGCACTTCGCTATCTTGACCCTAATCTTCCAGAATTTCCACATATCTCTAACTCCAATATATTTCCCGAAATAAATATCATATCTATCCTAAAACATGATATCTAAAATATACTGGAAGATTAAAGATCTACTCTAAAACTCTAAGAACTACCGAAAGAACTTAAGACTAAAGACTAGGGACCGAAAGACTTACTCAGAGCTTCGCTACGAATTTTCCCCGGACTTCTCCTCCAGAGCTCCTCTCTCTAACTTCTCTCTAGGATTGTGTGAATTGGCGAAGAATGAAGAGGAAGGATGGCCTATTTATAGAAAAGCCCAATGGCATTTTCGTAATTCCTTTGAACTTTGTCTGATCAGTTTCTGGCCGTTAGATCACACTTCTTGGAGGTGGCAAGATCTTGGCCTTACACCTCTCAAGAATGATGTCATCCCTGCTGCATCATCAAGTCTTATGTCATCTTGCTTTATCTGATGAAATCCCGGTTCGGTGCCCCGATCACGAGATTCCGTAGCACCTTAAAATTCCTGAAGCAGTACCTTGAAGGTCTTTGCTTCCTCTTCAAGAATACTGGGTTTTCCTAACCTTATTCTCTTATTAAGGACATTCCGTTATCTGCCGAAAATCCTCGGTATTCGCGATCGGTTACAGAAATAACTTCGGTCGGTACTAACTTGTGGATAAAAATCCACTGACCAATAATATATTCTGGTTTTTCCTAACTCATTCCCAGAATCTCACAACGGGATTACTTTCTATCCGTGGTCATTTATCCTGTTCATTTTTCCTCTGATTATTATATTATTATCTAATTAACACATGTTTTAATTATATTATTATTATATTATAAGATCTTATCTCTTATTTTATTTTATTATATTTTTTTTCTCTTCTTTTTTTTTACTACACACACACACATGCACAACACTTAGGCACACACACACTCACAACTCACACATACTCACAACTCACAAATATCTCCACCTTCTCTCTCTCTTTATTTATGTCTAAACAATTAGCCATTAATTATCTAATTAATCACTTACTAATTGTTGACAATTTTCTTAATTAGTAATAATTATTATCTCACAACTATTTTACTGAAATTGATAATTTAACCTTCAAGTAAAATATTAAAAATTATGGGATCAATTTCCATTCTAGAATACTTTTTAATTTTCCCTCTTTTTATTTTCATAGGAAATAATTTATTAAATTGTCTAAATTATGGATAATATGTTTCCTAAATTTTAAATAATTATTCCATGCTTTCTTGAATTTTTCACAATTCTTTTTAGGATGTTTTATGACCCTAAAATGCATTTTTCACATTTTTGGCAATAAATTCCATTTAATTTTCTTAGTATTTCCCTTTGAAAATAGACCAATAATACAACATTTTGAGACCATATCTATCATAAATGGACATAATATTCCAGATAATAATTATCCGGGTATTACAATAGGCGGTGCGATATGCCCACAAAGCATCATCCAATCGCTTACTCCAATCTTTCCTAGTAGAGTTAACAGCCTTTTGAAGGATTTGCTTAATTTCTCTATTGGAAGCTTTAGCTTGACCATTGGTCTGGGGGTGGTATGCTGTGGAGACCTTGTGAAGCACTCCATACTTGCATAACAAGACACCGATGCTTTAATTGCAAAAATGAGAGCCTTGGTCAATAATGATGGCTCTAGGAATGCCAAACCTGCAAAAAATGTTAGACCTAACAAAATCCACCACCACAGAAGAATCATTAGTCCGGGTGGCTTTCACCTCAACCCATTTTGAAACATAATCCACAACCAACAATATGTAAGTATGACCATGAGAAACAGGAAATGGACCCATGAAATCAATACTCCAAACACCAAAGACTTCACAAAACAGTATAAGGTTTTGGGGCATCTCATGCCTACGAGAAATACTCCCTGCTCTCTGACAGTTATCACAAGACTTACAAAACATATGGTCATCATAAAATAAGGTAGGCCAAAACAAGCCACAACTAACACTTTCCTAGCAGTTCTTTGTGGTCCAAAGTGACTACCACAAGCAGAAGCATGACAAAAATGCAAGATAGAATCAAACTCATGATCAGACACACATCTCCTAATTACTTGGTCACTACAAAATGTCCACAAATAAGGGTCATCCCAAACATAATATTTAGAATCACTTTGCAATTTCAAAGTCTGGGCCCTAGTGGAATCAACATGTAAAACTCTAGCAACCAAATAATTAACTAGATTAGCATACCATAGAATTTTACCTTACAGCTGAAGAAGCTGCTCATCAGGAAAATCACCCTGAATAGGAGAGGGGTGAGAGGGAGAATGAAAAATGTGACTCAAGTGATCAGACACCCAGTTTTGTGCTCCACTTCTATCTCTAATCTCAAAATCAAACTCTTAGAGCAACAACATCCATTGGATAAGTCGGGGCTTAACATCTACCTTTTTCAAAAGAAACTTCAATGCAACATGGTCAGAGTAAACAATAACTCTACTAGCTAACATATATGATCCAAACTTGTCAAAGGCAAACATTATAGCTAACAACTCCTTCTCAGTGGTGCTGTAATTAGACTAGGCAGAATCTAAGGTCTTGGATGCATATGCAATGATATAAGAAGCTTTGTCAACCCATTGAGCCAAGATAGCACCAACAACATAGTTGGAGGCATCACACATAATCTGGAATAGAAGTAGTCAATTTGGTGGTTGGATTACAGGGGTTGTAGTCAAGCACCGCTTTAAATGGTCAAAGGCCAACTTGCACTCATCATCAAATACAAAGTCGATGTCCTTGTGCAAAAGGTTGGACAAAGGTCGGGCAATTTTGCTGAAATCTTGGACAAATCTCCAGTAGAAACTTGCATGACCAAGAAAAGAACAAACTTCCCGCACAGATGTGGGGTAAGGTAAACTAGTAATAACATCAATCTTAGTAGGATCTACCTCAATACCCTTACTAGACACAATATGCCCCAAAACAATCCCTGACTCAACCATAAAGTGACACTTCTGAAAATTTAACACAAGATTGGACTCTATGCACCTATGTAAAACTCTAGACAAGTTAGCTAAGCATGCATCAAAACCAGACCCATATACAATAAAATCATCCATGAACACCTCCATGCAATCTTCTAAAAACTCAGAGAAAATACTTACCATACAACGCTGGAAGGTGTCCGGTGCATTGCAAAGGCCAAAGGGCATCATTATGTAGGCATATGATCCAAAGGGGCATGTGAAGGAAGTCTTCTCCTAGTCCTCAGGAGCAATATGGATCTGGAAGTAGCCGGAGTATCCATCAAGAAAGCAATAGTGAGACATACTAGCTAACCGCTCTAACATCTGATCAATGAATGGTAAAGGATAATGATCCTTGCGGGTGGCTTGGTTGAGTCTCCTATAATCAATGCAAACTCTCCAACTATTCTGGACTCGAGTAGGAATCAGCTCGTTCTTCTGATTGGCCACCACAGTCACTCTGGACTTCTTGGGAACTACCTGAACCGGGCTAACCCATTGGCTATCAGAGATGGGATATATAATACCTGCTTGCAGAAGCTTGGTGATCTCTTTCTTCACCACATCAAGAATAAGGGGATTAAGGCATCTCTGGGGTTGCCTCACTGGTTTAGCCTCATCTTCTAACAAAATCCAATGCATACACATGGAGGGGCTAATACCAACAATATCAGCTAGTGTCCACTCAATCGCCTTCTTGTTTGCCCTTAATAACCTTAGCAGCTTCTCTTCTTGCTCCGGTAGAAGGTTGTTTGCCATAATGATTGGCAACTATTCACCCACCTCCAATTAGGTATACTTCAAATGATCCGGAAGGGATTTCAACTCCAACTTGGGGGGTTGATCAATGGAGGGACGAAGTTTGAGTGGTTGTTCCACAAGTTTTGTAGTGTGTACACCTGAAATCTTGGAAACCATACACAAAGAAGCAAAACTATGTCTAGGCAACTCACTATTAGAATCAGAATCAAGCACATCATGCAAAGAAAAAGTCTCACAATCAACATCACAAAGAGCATCACAATCAATATCAGAATGCAAAATGGCACTCTTACAATCAAAATCCATGCCATCACACAATGCATCATCAATCTTAGTGCATATAGGGCACCAGGTATCATCAGAGCAATCACAAATAGTACAATCACTCATAGATGCAACATCTGGAAAATCAGCATACCAATCAGCAAGAACATCATCCAAGCATCATCAATCACATCAATGCAAAAAATAGAGTGCTCCTCCTTAAGAATGTTGATCTCAACCTTTCTAAATGTCTTTAAAATATCCTTCTCTTGTGCTAGTGCCTTTTTTACCACTTTCTTGGATTGGATGGATCTCTGAGGGAAGGAAGAGGGATAGGGATGTACTCTTCAGTTTGCTTTACTGCCTCCTTGTCTTTAGAGTCACTTTTCTCATTTCCTGACTCTCTATCCGATGTAATCACATCTGTAGCTAACCTGGGCTCTTCCAATTGCTTGCCAGACCGTAGGGAGATAACACTCACATTCCCCTTAGGGTTGGGAATGGTCTGGGAAGGAGGAGTGTTATTGGAACCTTGAGGTTGGAGTTGGTTCAATGATGTTGCCAATATGCCAATCTGGGTTTGCAAACTCTGAATAGAAGTTTCAGTTTGCTGTTGGAATTGCAATGTATTCTTGGCAAATTGCTTCATCATATCCTCAAGTGAGAAACTAGAAGAACCACTACCACTGCTACTAGGCTGCTGAGTCATTGGAGGGGGTCCATATATGGCTGGTAGGGAAGGATTAGCTGGAAGAAGAGGTAGTGCAGAATGTGGGAAACCCGATGGTCTAAACTGCCTCTGCTGGCAACTACCAGAAGTATGATTATGTTGAAACTGGTTGCCTTGATTCTGGTAGCTCTGATTACCCTGATTCTGGTTCCAGCGGAAATTAGGGTTGTTTCTCCAACCAGGGTTGTACATATTAGAGAAGGCATTGTTTTGTTGCTGATATTGAGGCTTCCCTGGAAATACACCAACTCCAGCTACTGAATAGTCCTAATAATTGGGATCTTGGAAGGTAGGGCAGGACTCAGTAGGATGGTAAGGATCAGCACAATATCCACATGAATATCCCATCTGAGGAGGGGAAGCATGTACTGTCTGTTTAACTGCCAACTGTCTAATCAGAGAAGTCAAGTCTTTAAGTCTATTTTCAAGTCTTTGTTGATCTGCAATCTGAGGTGTTTGAATTTGGTACACAGGGGTACTGTTTGCTCTAGTGCCAAATTGTTGTGAGTTGGCAGCTATGGTAGATATCAAATTTCTAGCTTCCTCAGGTGTCTTATTCTGCAAAGCCCCACAACTAGATGCATCAACCAAATTTCTATCATTAGGCAAAAGACCTTCATAGAAGTAAGTGATCAGGAGTTGCTCAGTGATCTGGTGATGTGGACAACTTACACACAACCTCTTGAACCTCTCCCAATACTCATGTAAGTTCTCCCCATTCACTTGCTTAATGCCACTAATTTCTTTCCGGATGGATATGGCTCTTGAGGAGGGAAAGAATTTCTCCAGAAACAACTTGGCCATATCATTCCAGCAGGCAATAGATTGAGGTTGAAGGTACAACAACCAATCCTTAACTCCCCCTTCAAGTGAGAAAGGAAAAGCTCTCAGTTTGATATGTTCCTCATCGATTGCTTGTGGCTTCATTGTGCTACAGACCACATGAAATTCCTTCAAATGCTTATGGGGACATTCACCTACAAAACCATGAAACTTGGGAAGCAAATGGATAAGACCAGATTTAAGTTCAAAGTTAGCACCAAGTTCAGGATATTGAATGCATAAAGGTTGATTGACTACTGCAGGTGCAGCCAATTCTTTTAAAGTTGGACAGTTTTCTTGTTCTGCCATATTTTCAAAGTTTGCAAAAGTACTACTAGAATCAGTAAATTCAGAAGACTCAAGAGACATAGAATCAAATTCAGAATATGAAACAGGACCCGTAGTTATTAATTGACTTAACCTCACAGTTCGTCTAGCAGCTAGGATGGTTCTCTCTATTTCAGGATCTCTTTCTAATAGGTCATATGGATCAGTAGTACTCCTGGTACTCATACAACAACATATGGCAGAATGGAAAACTCAAAAAACAACAAAAACAGACTCACAAAACAACAAAAACACTAATATGACACTAGAAGACTCAAAACACAGAAACATAAAACCATACTAGAAAATAACCAAAATAAATGTAGAAATACTATCAAATGATTTTTAAAATTTTTGGGATTTGTATAGAAACACTCCTAGACTATTGGGGGGCCTAAAAATGTTATAAAAAAACTTTAAAAAAAATTCAAAAATTGGTCAAAACGATGGAATTTGGCTTTAAAATGAAGACCACATGGCAAAGCGATGTGTCTTGATATTTAGGCCGAAATCTATCAACCTGCCAAATTTCAGCTCAATCAGAGAAAATCGCAAATTCTAGTAGAAATCCTAGGAAAATTTTCAAAAATTTCACTACGTCCTGCTGAGAACAAAAAAACAGTAAAAACAGGGCCTAAACGATGGAATTTGGCGATTTTGAGTAGGACCTCACTCACCTTAAGAGGGTGACTATTGTGTAAAATGCTAATTTCTATATGGGAAAGCCTTGGTTCAAGTGATCTAGGTGAGAAAATTTTCTGCCTAGTCACCCGAACCACTAATCTACTCCTAATCTATTACTAATCAAACCGATGCAAATTCCCCGATAACGACGCCAAATTTTGACAGAAATTTGTCGTGATCTCTCCCAAAATAACCAAGTTAACAAAAGATTTGCAATATAGTGTAACCTGAATTGTTTTCCCAAAGAATTCGTAGTAGATTTAAATCAGCAACAATGAAACAGAACAGTAACAATTTGGGGGGAGTTTTTCAAATTGCAAAACAAATGAAATTAAAACAAAAACAGTAAAGGAAACTAAGATTATCCAAAATAAAATGACTAACCCATAACCAGGGATTCCAGAACCTTTATCAAATGAAAATAAAACATCGAACTCGTAATTAATTTCTAGAGAAACCGAAATCTCTGCGTTTGCCCAGAATTTCCCTTAACTGAGCAATCGTCAAGAATGTTTTCGAAATAGTGGCGTGACATTGAACAATCGCACAATGATCACTTAAACCCAGTTCGAATTATATCCTTGGGAATAACCGATTTAGTTTTTTTATCAAAAACCCAATCTGAATCTAGAATCGAATATGATAAAAGAAGACAGAAACGAGTTTTGATGTTACCGATTAAGCGCGAGTCCTATGGAATATAGAATCCATAATCCGTGGGTTCATAGAGAGGATTAGCCAAGCATAGATGAGTAAAACAGTGAAGAACACGAAGAACAAATGAAGAACATTTCAAAGAATTTTAAAGGTTTATGTTTGATCTTCAAAAGTCTAAAAAACGAAATTACAATCTGTTTGTAGCCACCATCTGACCTAACTTAAAATAGCAAAATGAAATGGGGCTCCAAGTCATAAAATATCCAGCCCAAAAAGAAATCGACTAAAATAGCAAATGGGCCTTCACAAAATTTGGGCCCAAATAAAAATCCAGAAAAATGTCTCTGACTTCGGCTCAAAGTTTGGCCTTCCTCTTGACCGAATTTGCCTTCTGAGTTTTCATAACATTTGTAGCCCTTTGAATCATCTGTAATATGAGACAAAAAAGAGGCAAATCCGATGTATGGTTCAAAAGTTATGGTTAAAACAGTGAAGCATCTTAAATCTGGAATCTTTATCATGAAAATGAATTAAATCCAAATAAAAACTCAAAGCCCAAATAAGTATTAAAGCCCATTATTTATTAGCTAATAATCCTAAATTTATTACCCAAAAGATACAAAATAAGTGTGTAAAATATTCAATTATCAAGGGTTGTAAGTGGACCGACAGACATTTATAGCTATTTATACTCAAGATTAACAAAATTGATATTAAGGCTAATTAAATTAGTGAATTCAAGGTTGATGAAGCTAATAAGGGATTAGTGACTCTGGGTTGCTTATTTGATATTTGTGATAGTTAGTTGATTTTAATTTCTTTTTATTTAATTAATTTCAATTTGAGTTGCTCAACTTAAATAAAAGTGTAAAATCAATGTTTAACTGAAGTTGTGGATACTAAGTCCTCGTGGGAACGATATCTTACTTACTCTTTATTACTTGATACGGCCTGTATACTTGCAGAGTCATAGGCTATAAAGTTTTGCCCTATCAAGTTTTTGCGCGATCACTGGTGGCTGCGACAAAGAAGGTTTTCCAACGAAGCAAGGAGTGTCTACAACAACGACTGAGGGTTTTCTAAGAATTGAAAGAGAAGGTGTGGGTTGCAGACGATAATGAGATTAAAGGGTCCTTTTCAATGGTGATTTGAATATTGATTTGCTATCTCGTGAAGAAGTAGCCCATTCCCAACCTCCTTTGTTAGTTCCCCTCTTGTGATTTTATTTTAGTGATGCTTGCTTTCATATCAATTAAAATGGTGTATTGTACCAAAATATTTAATTAAAATGGTGTAAGGAAAGTGATATGCCTCAGTTTTCTTGAATATTGATCTTGCTTCCTTTGTGAAATTTTCTTGTCTGTGTCTGATATAGAATCATAGTTTGTATCTATATGAACCTCTTATCATTTTCCTGTCTCGCCCTATGCCCCACCATCTTGTTTTTTTCTAAAAGGTCCAGATTCCTAAATAGGTTGCCTGGACTCGTTTAGGAATACCCGTTTAACCCGTACCCGCTTTTATACGGGTTAAATGGGTTAGACCCCGGGTACGGGGGTGCCCGTACCCATGTAAAAAAACGGGCAGATCACGGGTTACCCCCCAGGGTTGCCCCACCTGCCCATTACTCACCCCTAAATAAGAGAAATACATATATATAAATCCAACAAACTAAAAACAATCAAATCCAATCACATAGGTTCAATTCACAAAGTTATTCAAATGGGTAAACTAAGTTTCAACAATTCCCCATTACCAATAAGAGAAATCCAAATATAATTAGATAAAATAAATTGAACAAAATAAACTCTCATCTTTTTAAGCTCTGAAACTCTAACACAAATCCCTATTACCAATAAGCAAGGGATCAACAAAACATAGCCACAGTCAAAGTAGTTAATCGGCTAAAGCACCGGAAAACCTTATGAAACTATTGAAAGGGATTTAATGGAGAGAGAATATGGGACAAATTTGGAATAGTGGAGGTCGAAAAGTCAATGGTTGTGGATGAAGCTCAACGCCAGTGACAATGGAAGGTGAATCTCGTCGTTGTGAGGAAAGAAGAAGATCTTTGGTCTCACAATGGCCCTAGCTCTCGATCTCTTTCTCGTCTCTCTTGCTCATCCATTGTATTATCGAGTCTGTGCTTGTGTTTTTTGTGCTTCCTATTTGATGTGGTGGAGGAAGGGTCGTTGGTGATGGTAAAGGAAGGGAAGATCACTGGCGACCAAGGAGTGGTCTCCGATCTCTACTCTTTGCAACACTATCGATTCCTCATTGTCAGATCTCGCCTATCGAGTTAGTCTCCAGATGTATTTTCCCTAGCTTACAGGCCCCCTAGATCTGACCTAGCCTTGGTGACCAGTGGCTAAAGTGAGAAGTTTTAAAACTTATAAAGAGGGATTTAAGTGTGATATTCTTAAACATATGTAGGGCATAAATGAGATTTCCAAAAGGTTTGTGTTATTTCTATAATTTTTCTATGGATCTTTTCCTTCATAGATTTGTAATTTCCAGGAATTTTGGGGCTCTTTTCAACAATTTCCCCTGTCCTAAAAAAAATTAGTTCCAACCCCAATTGACATTTTCTGAAATCTTGAATTTTCTTCTTAAACACCTAAAATCCATTGATTAAACACAATATAACATCAAAAGTCCAATAAATCAATTGCATGAATAATTGATAAATTATGACCATTTTGCCTCTATTTCACTTAATTCAATACAAATGTTCATACCACAAATTAGTGCTTAATCATGCAATAATTTACCAAAAAATGCATTAAGAATCCCAATTTTATTATGAAAAATCATACAAAAAATGGTTCAATCAACTACCTTAAGGACTATTGTCCTTACTTGGGTTCCTCCTTCCATAATCTTTGCAGTTGCTTGAAGTTTCTTCCTTCTCCTTAAGGCCCTAAAGACATATCCATATGTTTATAACTAGAGAAAATGAATGTTTAATCAAGTTGTCTTAAACTTACAACTTTAGCCAAAGCAATTATCACTTTGTGGTTTTTCTCGGTCTTATCAGAAATTAACGTTTAATTTCTTTGAGAACTTGAAAAATCATTTCCCAGAGCTTCAAAATGTGAGCACTATCTAGTTGGAACTTCCAAAACTTTACTCTAACTTTAAAAATCAATATCTCATTTTCCAGAGCTTCAAAAATTGAAAACAACCTATCAAATCAAAGCTTCATTTGTCCTCTTTGTGTTTGGAAAGTTTCATAATTTTCTAACTTCATTTACTCAGTCAAATGCTTCACACAATGCGACTGCTCAGATTTCAGTTTTCAGAAACATAGGCTAGTTTGTAAGAATCATAACATCTTATGTAAAATTCCAAAATTTACAAACTACCTATCCAATTAAAGTTTATTAGCATGTTAACTACATGCTTTGAAAATTTTGTTATCAAAGGAGGTCATTTACTCAGGGTTTTCCTTACACAAAACTTAACAAGTGAGAAGTAAAGTCCATATTGTTTTTCAGATTCATGACCTGACTTCCCAAAATCATATATCGATCTACATATCTTCATTTAAGGTGATCAACCACTCGTTTCAAAGCTTAGGGAGTGACTATTATTTGCCAAAATTTCATAGCTTAACTCAGACCCTAACCCGCAAAAATGACATGCAAATCATGCTCTATTTTTGGATCATGTCGCAGAAGTTAAAAACAACACATGCAACTTCAAATCTTAGCTCAAGACTTCTAGAAATCATACACCAAGCGCTTATATATTACATGTATGGTTTTTAAACTTTTTTCAAAGCTAGAGAAGTTCAAAGACCAACTGGAAACTGAAATGCAAGAAACAAATAAATGCCATGAGCTCTTTCTCTCTCAAAATCATGAGTTTCAACCATCAAACACTCTCTAAAACGCTCTCTAAATCCCAATAGATGCAAAAAATGAGATGGGGAAATTTTTTTGGAAACTCACCTGAGCTCAAAAAAATTCTTGCATGTAACAATCGATGGATCTCTTCTCTCTTCTCAGTCTGTCTCTATTCTATCTCTCTCAGTCTCTCGGCGTTTCTGGAAATATATAGAGGGGATGAGATTGAGATTGGAAGGATGAGGAGGAGGTTGTGAGTGTAGGCATGTTGCTGTCGTTGTAGAGAATGAACAACAATGAAGAATGAAGGACGGAAGGAGTTTGAGGGAAGAGAGAATGAGATTGTAAGGAGACAAAGTGTATTACGGAGGGTGTTGGGTATGTGTGTGATGCCCGTATGAGAACAAGGAACAGAGTGTATTGTGTGTATATGTGGTAGCCATGCAAAAATAGGAGAGTTTATGTATGTTTATGGAAATTGAATGTGTGTGTGCCATGTATATTGCTGCCACCATTTTTTTCATCATTTTTCTTATCTAATGCTTGTTGGGCCAAGAGATGAGAGGTGGGTTGAGTATGTATTATTGGGCTGAAAATATCCATTTAGATCATGGGAGGATATGCATTGTTGGTGTCTCAATTAATTTCTTTATGCCTTAAAGTATTATCCCTTAACTATTTGTCCTAAATTTACGGAAAATATGCCTTTAACTCCAATTATTTACTTTCAAATAATTATTAAGGTCAAATTTTTCAAAATTAATCCTACGTCGTATTTTAATTCCCAAATTCCAAAATTTGGGATTTACAAGTTATTTAGAATTTAAAATAAACTAGTTCAATTAATAATAATCTTTACAGTATGTTTGGTTGGAGGTGAGGGGGGCTTCCCCTCATTTGGTTGAAAAGTTTAGAGGGAATTGTTACAAGTCTTACATTCAAAGGGCTTGCATGAGAGATGAGCCATAGGCCTTATATGGCCTTAGGTCCCCCAACTCGACCATCTAGCTTTTAGTGTGAGGTTCTTCCATGGACATTTGTGTGTTTCAATGGGCTTTCATTTAGAGATGACCAACTAGAGAGGGCTATATGGGAAGGGCTCTAACTGGAGGGAGGCCAATGCTTTCATTGAGAGATGGCAAACTGGAGACAGCCACATGTTGATGGTTTTGATTAGAGGGGCTGACCAGCAAGAGGCTAATGAAGCGTGATACTACCAAAATTTAACTAAGTACCCCAAGTGTACGGGTCATGAAAATAGCAAATGGTAAATCAAGGTCATCCCACAGAGACTCAACTCAGCTAGTAATTAGGTGTTAAATTTCCTTTTTCGTTTAAGTTGAATAGAGTTGTTTTCAATGAGTAGAAGAAATACAGATAGGATAAGAAATAAATATTGACAAAGACTTTTAGGAGAGCAAATTTCAATATCAAAAGGACAACCTAGAGTCACTAATCCCTTATTTGTTTATTAGATTTTATTCCTACTAAATTAATTTTAACTTAATTCAATAAGCTAATCTAGAGTATTAGTGTTTATAAATGTCTGTAGATCTATTTATATACCTTTCAATTAATTATGCAATGTCTTACACAACTAATTAAGATGCAATTTAAATCGGGTCCACTCTAATTTGATTTTGTGGAGCTTCTAAGTATATGTCTATCCTAGACGCAAATTAGATTAAATCTAATTCTGCATTATTTAATCTCAAGGTCAATTTAAGATTCCCTTTGTCAAGTTCAATCTTAAATTCCTAAAACATGCTCAATGGTGGCCAATCACTAAGCAATAACAATCAAAACAAGATTGAATAAACTGAATTAAAATTAAGCAAAACTAATTAGTGGGAACAATTTCTAAGTCTCAAACAAGTTCATAGTGCTCTAAGTTACAAAGTAAATTAGCCACACATGGCTTTCAGATCACAGCAACAGGAAATTCTAGATTCAAAATTCATAAAGAAAATCAAAGGGGACTGGAATAACAACAGTACTGCTCTCTGTGCGTGTTGTTCTCGCTGCCGTCAGACTTGGTTTTCTTTTCTCTCGGCAGTCGCGTTCTTGCTTCTATTCTTTTCTCCAGCCGTGTGCCTATTGATTTCTCTTCGTGTCTCATTCTTCTCACCGTTACGTCCAGACTCCTCTGCTGTGTCTTGTGTCTCTCCGTCTCCTCTCCGTCCAGCCTTTTCTTTTAGGTTTTCATTCATTTGTTAATTGAATGAAGTGGTGGGCCCAATCCAATTGCCATTCCAGCCCAATTCATTTTGTAATGACCATGATCTCCTCTTTTATTCATTTAGCCTGAGGTTTTTCATTCATTCTTCAATTCTGATTCGGTGGGCCAAAATTCCATTCGATTAATTAATGGTCTCTTTCATTCAATTGAAACAAGAGGGGCCTTCGACAGGGCGACCCACTATCTCCACTCCTTTTTTTCTTATGCATGGATAAACTCTCTCATTTAATCTGTGACGCAGTTGATGACGGGAGATGGAAACCTATTTTCATTTCTAAGATGGGACCCAGTGTCTCTCATCTAATGTTCGCAGATGACTTACTCTTGTTTGGTGTTGCAACTGAAGCCTAAACTATTTGTATGTTGAATTGTCTTAGTGATTTCATGAAGGCGTCTGGAGGAAAAGTGAATACTGCCAAGTCTTCTATCTTCTTTTCCCCTCGAGTTCCGGTACATACTAAGATGCGAATTAAAGAAATGACGAATATGCAAATCTCTAGTGAAATAGGTAGATATTTGGGCTTCCCAATAACCCGGGACCAAAGCCCAAGTGCGAAATTCCAGTATATTATTGATAAAGTTAGATTGAAGCTGAGCGCTTGGAAGGCTAATAGTTTATCTATGGTGGGTCGGATTACCTTAGCCAAATCTGTTGTAAGCGTAATCCCTTTGTATCCTATGCTTGTGGCTAAGATCCCATCTAATGTGTGCTATGAAGTTGAAAGACTCCAACGAAATTTTATTTGGGGTTATGATGGTAATTCTAGGGGTTTCCATCCTGTTAGCTGGGAACAAATTACAAAACCCAAAGAGTATGGGGGTCTTGGCTTCAAGAGACTATGCTCCATTAATCGGGCATGTGGAGCGAAACTTGCATGGAGGCTGATCAATGGCTCTAAAGGTCTATGGGTGGATATTTGAACTCAAAGGTATATGCTAAGGGAGGAAGACTCGCTGTTGTCCTTTAAGCAAGGAGATTCCCGATTATGGCGATTCATTTGCTCTCAAAGGGATATAGTAGATCAAGGTGCTAAATGGCTAATTCGAAATGGGTGTACAACTAATTTCTTTATGATTCTTGGATTGGTGAGGGGCTGGAAATCAGTAGATTTTGTTTACGACCCTTGGTGAAGGAAGAAGAAAACTCAGTTGTGGCGGATTGGGTGGTTGGTGGATGTTGGGACATTGAAAGACTCTAAACTATTATCAATAATGAAGGATTGGGTCGCATAGCTGCCATTCTTCCTCCGAGGTATGATGCGATGGAGGATTGTATCATATGAGGTGCAACTGGAGATGGGAAGTTTTCCCTTAAGAGTGCATATTTTCTCATCGAACCTAATCCTTCGTCCTTAAGGGATAAAGTGTTTGATCTTATATGGCAGTGGAAAGGCGCTGAGAGAATCTGAGTATTTATGTGGAGGATGCTGTTGAATAAACTTCCTACGAACTTATGACGGAGTTCGTGGTCCTAGACTTCCCCTTTATGTGGATTTTGTGTTGATGCTCCTGAGGATACTTTACATATCCTAAGAGATTGTAAGTTTGCAAAAAACATGTGGCTTGCTTTAATTAAACGGCCATCTGTTTCCCGATTCTTCTCTTATGATTTACGAGATTGGCTGGTTTTAAATCTTAGACAACAAGTAGGGAAAATGTGGGGTGTTTGTTGGTCGTCAATGTTTGGGGTTGCTATCTGGAAGCTATGGGATTGGAGAAATCAATGTATTTTTGATAGTAGCTTTATTAAACCTAGTAACCCCGCATCTATCTTATCTATGATTTGGCCTAGATTTGTTTCGCTTGAGGATTGTTTGCATCTGGAGACTCTCCAATGTGGCGAACAGGTGATGGGTTGGGAAAAACCCCCCTCGGTTGTTTCAAATTGAATGTAGATGGGGCCATGATTGCTCGCACATCAGAGGTTGGTTGTGGGGGAGTAATTCATGACTCACTTGGCAAATGGGTAGTATGTTTTACCAGGAAGATTGGATTATGCCAATCTAATTCCGCAGAGGAATGGGCTATAGCTGAGGGTCTCCAATTAGCTTGGGACATGGGCCTAAAGAAGATCATTTTGGAATCTGATTCTGATGAGGTTATTAATTTAATTTTAGATAATTCTTGTAATGCAGGCAGTAGTTTGATTGTGAAAGCTAGAGATATACTTTGTTGGGATTGGCAGGTTGATGTTAGAGTCATCCCGAGAGATTATAATAGAATTGCGGATGCCTTGGCCAAATGGGGTATCTCCAATTCTGTAATCTTAGATTGTTGTCTCACTCACTTGAGATCTTGGGTGGAACAAGAGTGCTTAGGATTAAATTCCTCTTCCTTGTAATTTGTTTTTTTATAATGTAGGCGTTCTGCCATCTTTCATATATAAAAAAAAAATTGAAACAAAGCCACTTGCTCCCTCTTCCTGATGCTTCTAATTGTAGAAAAATGAAATGAAAGAAATTAAATAATAGTAATAGTCATAATAATAATAAAACTGAATTTTTATTTCTTTTTTCAATTTTTTTATTTAGTTTCTAAACTCAAAAACATTTATTTTAAATTGAAATCTCAAAAACAATGCACCACTTTGATTTGATCTTATAATAACATAATCTCATAGAAATCTCTCAAGATTGTTGAGAGAACTCTCCAAATATCTTTAAAATGCACTTTATATATATAAATATGGAGAATTATCAAAGCGCCGTACTATGGAGCTAGGGGGGAAAAAGGTCAGGGGCCTATGGCCTGACCTGCTAAAAGCCTGATCAGGCTTGGCCTGTCAGGCTAGCAGATAAGGCCAAGGCCTAATTTCAGGCCTATTTGCATTAACAGGCTAGGCTCAGGCCTGTGAGTAGGCCTGAAAAGCCTGTCAAGCCGGCCTGTTAAGGAGGGTAAAAATTGTCTATTTAATCAATTAGCTTGTTTGAGGCCTATAAATAGGAGGATTGTTTGAGGCCTGTAAATGTAGGAGACCTGTTTTCGACCTATAAACGTAGTCGGCCTGTTTTCCTTGGGGCCTGTGGCCTCTTAGCTTATGTATAGGATTTTTGAAAATACAGGCCTCTTAATAGGCCACCGGCCAAGCTCAAGCCAGTAACAGGCCAGGCTCAGGCCTAAAAATAAGCCTGTTACAGGCCACAGGCCAGGCTCAGACTGCTTCCCTACATAACAAGCCTGGCCTATTAAGGGGCATGTCTGACCTGTTTCCACAGCTGATACACATGAATGAGAATGAATTTTAATAGCTAAAGATGCACATTTGTTTCTTTAACTTTATACAAAGTTTCTTTAGCCTCTCAACTTTAGAAAACATGTGTTTTCTATCCTTTAACCCTGATATCGTTAATCAGATTAAATGCTGTTTTTTTTTTTTTTTTTTGCAATTATCATTGTTATTTTTGAAAATTAAACCTTATTTTTCAGCATTTGAAAAGGTTTTTCTTTTTTCAATATTTAAATTTTAAAATCAGCTTTTTTTTTTTTGGGGTTAAAAATGTTGTCATTAAAGGCTAACAAGTCATTTTATAAAGTGAAGGGACTAAAATGATACTTCAAAGTTAAAGTTCTAGATATGTGCTTTTATTATTTTAATAAATTATGCAATCTGAATTATGTGTCGTTTATTAAATAGGTATGTTTTTCGGAAAACGTATTATTTTGTGACAAATTTACCTTGTTTGACCATTTTAACTATTTTACAAATTTGCTATTTTTATAATGTGTAAAAAGTCATCAACTACATAATTCATTGAATAAAAAGTCAATTTATACTAGTGAATTTCTGAGACGTCGAAAACGTATGCCGCGTATATATTGCTAGGGAAAAATTGAAATTTTTGGGGCATAGCCCACGCCTGTCCCCCCTTCCTCAGCCACTTCTCATTATTATTTTATATCGGCAGGGTGCAACCCCCATCATTAATTTATTCCCCACCATTAAGAAAATGATTCCAAGACAAAATTATCTTACCAATTATTTTCTCCCAGATAATAATTTTAATTAGTTTTCTATGATTACAAGAGACTTGTAGAATTATTAATATACAAAGTTTTAACCATTTATTTCTCCGTTTTTGTATGAATCAGATAAGTAATTGGCCCTCTTAATAATATCATTTTTCTGGCATTTCACACTTGTTTATATAGGAATTGGTTATTAAGAAAACTACGACAAGTCTCTCATGTGAAAGAAACAACATCAAACAAGGATGAAAGGTACAGATATTTGTGGTACGCCTGTCCAAATAGCATGAAGTCGGAGCCAGGTTCAATTGTGGTCACTATTTATGTTTTATTTTTAACATTACTGTTACACACAAAGATCCAAGAAATGCGAAACAAACCATCAGAAATTGTGCGAAGTCCATACATAAAAATTTTCAACAATCAGAATTAACTTTGCGCAAATATAGAAGTGAGACTGTTGGCAAAACATGATAAGAGATTTTAGTATAACCAACGGAGTTTGTGTTAAAGCTCAAGCTTATGTTATGGTTTTGACTACCTCTCTAAAGTATTGGTCATGGATGGAATTGAAAATGATGACCCCATTGGAAATTGATTATATGTTGGTGTAGGATAACTTGAAGGAAGATTGGGAGGCGGAGCTTCAAAGTTAAGCACATGAATTACTTGCCTTATTGAGGGCCGATGACTATGATTAGGATGAGCACACCACAGCCCAATAGCCATCAGGCATTTGATTTGATCATGGTCAAAATCTCCATCTAGTTTTGTATCAACTGCTTCAAGAAGTTTTCCACTTCCATAGAGTTGCCACACCCAATTGACTAAGCTTATTTCATTTTCGGCAGCCTTGAGGTTGATGGATTTTCTTCCACATGCTATCTCTAAAGCAACAACTCCAAAACTATAAATATCAGATTCTTTAGTAGCCCTTCTGGTAGTGAGGCATTCTGGGGCAATGTAGCCCAAAGTTCCGGCCAAAGCTGTAGTTTGTGTTCCTTTTATGTGGTCTACAAGTCGTGCTAATTCAAAATCTCCAAGTTTTGCATTGAATTTGGTATCTAGCATGATGTTACTTGATTTTATGTCTCTATGAATCACACATTGCTCCCATTTTTCGTGCAAGTACAATAATGCGAAGGCCAAATCATGAGCTACTTTAAATCTAATTGGCCATGTTAGCAATATGTTGTCCTTAAAGAGATGAGAATCTAAGCTTCCATTTGGCATATACTCATAAACTAGCAATCGTTCCTTCTTTTCATTACACCAACCCTTTAGTTGCACTAGGTTTCGATGCCTCAGCCGACTGATTATTCTTACTTCCGAAGCAAACTCCTTCTTTCCTTGTACAGAACTCTTTGATATTTTCTTTATGGCGACATAGGAGTTTGAATCTTTGAAAAAACCTTTGTAGACACCTCCAAATCCTCCCTGTCCAAGCTTCTGCTCATCGTTGAAATTATTTGCAGCACTTGCTAGTTCAGCATATGAGTATCTTTTGGGACCTGTTCCTCTTTCAAAATCTTCATTGCTCATGTCATTAGGACCATTATCTTCCCTTTTCTTTTTGTTCTTCAACAAGACAAACCATACCACCCCACAAACTAAAACAAACCCTCCAACCGCAAAACCTAATGCAAGTGCTATGGCATTTCTACTTCTCCTAGTGGGTATGACATTTGAAAAGTCCTCGGAGTAGAAACTCCATGTATTGATACTATGTGTTGATGTTGAATCTCCTGTGGCAGCTGAGAAACCAAAAGTAACCCATTCAGGCAAGTACTCTGTTAGGTCAACTACATGATGAAGATCTCCCCACATTAAGTTGTGGGAAGAATTAAAACCATAAGTGAAGGAGATGCTAAACATATGTGTGTTTGCATTGTAGCTGATGAAAGCCTCATTTGTTTGGCCTACCGTGAAACTGTTACCAGCGTTCCATCCCACAATAATATCTGATTGAATAGAATTGATATCGACACCCACATGTAAATACGGAGGATCCCAGCCTTCAGTAGATTTGGTATTGGGATAGATATCAAACTCCACAGCAACAAAGGGATGATCTTTTGAGTTAAGAATCGTTTCCTGACCACTAATAATCAGACCCATAGCAGCTCCTCCCACATTTGAAATATTGGGAAGCTTTGAATCTGCAGGAGCTAAAAAGAAGGCAATCCCGTCACCAAAAGTGTCTTGGCCCATTGAATCGATCACAAAGGTAAAATTGGTGGTGAAATCTGTGAGTTTCCCACTGGCTTTGTCCCACAAGTGCAGCGGTTTGTGATATGTGGCTCGACCGACACTCTCAGGTTTTGTGCCATTTACCAATTCGACGTTGTTTCTACAAAGCGAGCTGATTTTTCTAATGATATTCTGCCATCATCCTGGAAACTGGTGAAACTAAAGTTTAAGGAAAAGGCATAGGGTATGAAGAGGAAGAAAATTGATACTACCAACATCTTAACGTGTTGAAACTTTTCGTAGTGAAATGTTTATGGAGATGAAGAAATCAAGAAACTTGCGAGCGTTTTGTCTCCCACGTGTACTATGGTTCAGTGAGATAGACGTACTAAAAGCTATTCCCAACGATAAGACGTCAAGAACAATGAAAATTGACGTATCCATTAACCAATATATATATTTTGCATTAACAGTTGTATTCTTAATCTTAAAACCAAAATAAAAATTTTAGTGGATTCTTTCATGTCAAGTCCGGCTAATTCACTAGTTAATGCTAAAGAGTTGCTTTAGTTATTGGCCCCGTCTGAGAAGTCATTTTCTTTCATTTACAATTGCCGGCATAGATGATTATTTGAATCATCTTTATTTTTCAATTGTTCTATGAACTATTTATAACTATTCAGAGACGGAGCATCTTCATCTAGCTTCACATCACCTCAGCATTATTGGAATATACTTAATCCACTTTTTAGTAATTACAATCCAAGCCATATTCAAGAGAAGCTGTTATGCAATATGGAGAGATATGAGTTCATAAAGAGATATTTTCCTTTATATGGTCTAAGAGTTATGTCTATTTCCATGTAATCGTATGTTTAAAAGTTGTCTCCCTTCTTATGTGACCATACATATGCTTTTATATAGGATTTGAGATTAAGGGAGTATGAAATCTAAATAAGATACACACGAAATAATGTTCTCCTCCTTTTGAAATATTTTCTCATTAGAATGCTTGATATGTGCTTTTATCGCTAAAGCAATCAATTAAACTAAGTCCTAATTAATTATGCAGTTTAGGGTCAACCTAGGTCATTCCTATGGGTTTTTCTTTATGTTGAATTTAGGTGATGAAAAGAAATGCAATGGAATGAACCTAAACCAAAATGCAAGACAATGCAATCTAAATTTTCCACCACTAATAAAGCAAGTACATGCATAAATTCAAAGGACTTTTATTTGATTGAATGGGGCTAATTTTAAGAAAGAGAGGGTAAGATGTTTGGAAAAATAAATTAAGTTGAATATCTTAAAAGATGAAGAGAATGATATGATAGAGAATATCGGATGCAAGAAACGAAACCAAATTTGAATTAACTCATCAGTCTTTTTTTTCTTTTTTGTCTTTTTTATTTCTTCATTTTTTTTCCAAGATAACCTACTATATTTTTTCGCAATGACCCAATTTCTAATTTTATGCATGTTCTTCCATCCAAAAGAGATATAATGCAATGCTCTTCATGTAACACCCCACTGTTCTGTACCCAGAGTGGCATCTTCCTTTGTAGGTGCAATGTATTATTTAATAAATAATTTAAACCACTTGGCTCATGTTTGATCCTAAAAAGTAAAAACTTTTTCCTTTAAAAAAAATTTCAAAAACTTAACCTAATCATAACTTGGTCTATATAACTCCGAATGGAGTGATTCCAATTTCTATTTATTCCTTGATAAGTCTATTTTCATAAATTAAAGTCACCAAGTTGATTTATGGCTGAGAAAAATTCCCAAATTTGAAAAACTTAAGCTCTGCCTAGAATTTTTCCAGAAATTGTGACTTATCTTTAAAAACCCATAACTTGTCATGCATAGCTCAGAAAAATACCCATTATACATCAAATTAAAGCTCTATGTGTTTAGTACATATGTGTAAAATTTCACAATTTTTAAAGTTTGTTTACTTACTTAAAAATGTAACGTCATCTGAGCATCTGATTCTCCTTTTTTAAGCTATGAACAGTTTCATACTTAAATATGATTTTTTTTTTCCAGCTTTAAGATAATTTAGATGTCCTTAAACACAATCTAGCCTCAAATGCTTGTTCAGCAACCACGATTCTTACCCTCTGTAGACACCTTATATAACATATATCCATTAAACTTTGGATACAAAAGCCTTAGAGAAATTTGGAAATACAGCATCGCCAACTTCCTTAAAATTCTTCCAACTTAGCAATTATCTTATGAAGGCTGTAAAAGCATATTCTAATAACTTATAATACTTGTACATAACTTCGGGGGTCCTTTAGCTTTCAGCTCACACATTTAAACCCACATACATTCCAACATTATGCACCCACTGCACAAAACCTCTATACCCATTATCCTTCCTAACATTTGAACACTTCTAAATTCCTCTTAAAAGTTTCAAACGGTGACACTCCTTGAACGTTCAAACAAAAATTTTCCAGATTCAACCCCACTTCTTCTACTCCCTAAATTTGTATGCATGTGGTGAAGCTAGCTACTACAAGTCTTATTACAATTACTAGGCATGATTTCCATGGTTAGATAATTTCTTTAATCATTTTCTCTCTCTAGCTCACCACTTTCAGCATCAATCCATCAGCAGATTTCATACCAGATGGAAGAAATGAAGGTAGATTGATGTTTCGGGAACTCACCTCACTAAAAATTCAGGCCTGCATGTGAGATTTCCCCTTCTCATCTACCTCTCCGAAGTCCTCTGGTCCCTCTCGCCTCACCTTCTATTTCTACAGATCTCTTGGCCGAAATGAACATTTGAAATGGATTATATGGAGTTGAGGAAGTATGTGCGTATGTGTCATGAAATGGTGAGGGGTGAGGTGGCGTGAGTTAAAGGAAGGAAGAGGATGTGCTGTCATGGTTTGATTGATAGAAAGAGGGTGAGTGTTATGGGACCTATTCCAAAAATATCCCACTTAATTTCTTACAAGGCTTTTGTTTGCAATCTAATCCCTTACTAATTTAATTGCAAACATAGATAGGTAATAGAAATTAAATCCTTAATTTCATTTAAGGATTTCTCTTCCTTAATTAACTCATCTTGGCCAAATTTTATCCCTTACCAACATTCCTTGAATTTATTCTTTCCTAATTAATTTATTTTGGCCATAAAATATTATCTTCAAATTAAAATGTTCAAGCCAATAATTACTCCCAACTATTTGTTCTCAACATATGCCTTTAAATTCTAAATATTAATTCTAATAATAATTAAGGCCAATTTTCCATAACTAATCCCATAACATATTCTTAATTCTCAAATTCCAATTTGTTTGGGATGTTACACTTCAACTCTCAAGACATTCAAAAGGATAGAGATCCCCCCCCCCCCCAAAAAAAAAAAAACTAATGGCAATTGGTGTAGACAAAATGGGGGGAAAAAGGCTCAAAGGGGCTAAATAAAGGATATATGCATGAAAATGGTAGGCTTTTTGGCTTATCTAACTAAAATGAAGTGAATGCCTTTATCATTTTTATGAATACGCATGCATAAAATGTGGTCTCAAATAAGATTCAAGTCAAGTTTTAGATCAATTAAAGAGATAGGGATACACACTAAAAAAATATATTAGGCTTAAAATCTCACTAGGTCTATAACATTACTAGCTGAAATTCACAAAAATCAAATCCATTGCCACTAAGTTCACCAACTCAAAACACAATCAATCACTTTCAAATCAAGAATGTATCATAATAAAGTCACTTAAAACTATGCAATTTTAACATCAAAGAGTTTTCTTTCTTTTCTTGAAAACAAGAAACAAAAACCAAAGCAAAAACCAAAATATTTTTCTTTTTCTCATTTTAAAAAACAAAGAACAAAAACCAAAAGCAAGAACAAAATTTCTCCCTTACACTTAAATCATGCATTGTACTCAATGCAAAATATAGGTCTAACCAATAACAACAAGTAATGCAAGTGAAAGAGTAAGGAAGGAATACAACCAGACTATTAAAAGCTTGAAGACTCAAATGAAGTAGCATAATTGGCTTCAATCCTTTGTCTGGTTGTAAATCACATGAAAGTATTAGTGATATCTGAAACACCCGTCCAAAATACACCTTTTTATAACTACGAAATTGAGTACATAGAAGCTTTCTCCAGAAAATCCTTAGATTGAAGTTACTACTCACCTATATGCTAATTTGTACTTTATTAAAATAAACCTAAATGGTAAAAACTTCTCCCTTCTTGGTTTATACCTCTAGCTCTTCCTTCTTAACTCTCGAGCTTCTTACCCTAGCTGCAAAATAAAACTATTTCAAAAATACTCCTGGGAGTCGAATGAATCCCAATAGTAACGTTAATAATCACTCATATACAATGTATACACAATACATGCATGTATAATCATCACTTATACATACCAATCATACAACACATTCAGCATTCATGCATTTATATAAATACATGCATATAAAGATATACATAATATGTGAGATAATGGTTACTACTTAATCTTTCAATTACATAAACCCATAAAGATGTATGGCCCGAACTTTGGACTTAAGATGTTTCCTTCCTTTGCTTCTAGGACTTCCGGAATACACAACCATATATATATCACTCACCCAATTTCATGTTTTCCCTCTCTCGGATTCTATCCCTCAATGATTCTTATTCAGCCCCATTTCCGCCAAAATGAAGGAGTTTATGTGTCTTGCATTATGTATTGCCGTGAAAATGAGTAATGTGGGTGTATTTATAGATTAAGGCATTTGTACGTGGTTTGTTATAAAGAAATAGAAACATATGGAAGACATGTGGTGGTGTTTGGTGTCAACATACTAAGCTAGGTGGCGTGATTTGGAAAAGAAGATGTGGCTGAACACAAAACACACATTTAAACAATATATAATCCTAATCACATTCACACACCTACAATGCACACACACACCACATCCACACATGTCAACTTTAGCTACAAACACCTACCTATTAAAAGCACACGTATGCACACATCATTTCAAGACTTAATCAATCCTTCCCCTTTTTGTTTCCTCGGCAACACATATAATATACACTACACACTAATATGTTATTTAAGCAACACACACACCGAACACCTTATACACAAGCTCCTCGGCAATCACACAATTCTGCACCCACACACTTAATCAATTCACACATATATAGTTATCCCAAATACACAACACGTACACATCATACTAATCCCATTCGCACACAATTACTTGTCAATTTTCCCCTTAATTATTTCATAACCTTTCCCAAGGTCTAAATATTCCTACTAATTATCTTAAGCTCTTCCTCATACTAAGCTCAAGACTTTGCACTCTTCATAGATAGGGCCTAGTAGTCTCCCAAAAATAGGCTAATTCTCAAGCCTTTAGACCCAAATTCGGGGTGTTACAATATCCTCTTTTGATGTTCAACAACCATCTCCTTTTTTAAGATCCACAGATAACCAATCAACTCAAGTAAATAAGGTGTTTGGATAGGAGGAATCAATCCATGTACCACATGGAAATTCACCCTGAACTTCTAAATCTTCACTTTGCCAATTGTTAATTGCATTTCACAACTCCTCCATTTGAATTTGTAGAGCTTGAATTTGTCGACGCTGCACTTCCCCTTCCTGAATGATTATCATCATAACATCCATCTTATTTTGTAACCTGGAGTACTCATCATCAATTGGAACAATTTGATTGACATATCTAAAATTTGAGTGATCAAGCCATCCAAGATTATGTGCATTTGAATATAGATCATATATTTGCTCAACTCCATAGTCATAATAATAAGGCATAGAAGTATAATAGTTTTTTCCATAAATTGAAGCATTCCAAGCCATCATAGGAGGGATCAAGTTCAATTTTTCAAGTATGGACTAGATCTAGTAAACAACCACCTAACAAATCACCTAGAACTCAAACCTAAAGCCTAACCATTGCTCCTCAGCGACAGTGCCAAAATTGATGTGTGCCTTTGTCACTAAAGCAATCAATTAAATTAGGTCCTAATTAATTATGTAATTTAGGGTCAACCTATATCATTTTTCCAAAGAGCAATCCGTGGGTTTTTATTGTAATACCCGGAAAAAAATGTTTATCTTAAATATTATATAAATAATACCGATTTTAAATAGGTGAATATGGGATCTCAAATTTTGATATTGTGTTTATTTTCAATTTTCCTTTAGACCTTAAGAGCCTAAAGATTTAATTTGCTTGAGGCCATACAAAATACTATATGAGAGATTAAAAATTAAGGTTTAATTAATTATCCCTAATTAATCTCTATGGAAAAAAATTGCTATTTATTGATGAACAAATAAATTATGCAAATAAGTGAGGAAATTAAACTATTTTAACTTTAAATCCTAAAAACTAAGGGAGCCAATGAGGGAATTTCTTTCTTAAACATATGAGAACATTAGAAACAAAATTGTATAAATTAATATTAGGGGAGGGGGATGGTTTTCTAGAGGAGAAAAAGGGAAGAAGAAGATAGTCAACATGTGTATTGAAGAAGATATGCTTGTCTTGGTGACCAAGAAAAAAATTAAATAAATAGAATTAGAGGAAAACCTATAGAACTTAAATCATAACTTGAGATATTGAAGTTAAATGTTCAAGATAAATACATATTTGAGATCAGTGAATTATAAGCTTCAACTTGGCTATTCCCAAAATTATTTTCGGTTACCTTTAAGATTCATACTTAAGTGTTTTGGGAATTAAAAATCACCATAAATCTAGTCATAAAATTAGGATTCCAAAAGTGAAATTGGATTCTAAATCAAGACATCAACTTACACCAAACTAAATTAGAATTTGGGATTAATTAAGATAACTTAATGAAGGAATAAGCTTTCCTTGGGGACAAAGTAAAATATTTCTAGAAGAGGGGGGGGGGACGGCTAGGTGATAGGTGAAGGGTGGAGATCATTCCTTCCTCATCAAGAAAATCCAATGGTTGAAGGCAAGGGGGAAAAATTTACCAACATGCCATTCTCTTCAATTATAAATAGAAGACCATAGTTAGCATATTCTTCACACCAATCCTACTAGCCTTGGCCGAAATTTAGGGAGAATAAGAGAGGGAGGAGCTGCTGGAGAAATAGAAGGCAAGTGGTCTTCAAGAGGTAAGGAAGTTCTTAGCTTCCAAGTTTAAGTTCCTAGTTTATGAAGTAGAAATGCTAGGAATGTTATTTTGATCATCAAACTTCCAATTCCAGTTTTATTTTCATGTTTTTATGGTTTCCAATAGCTTTATTTCGAAAATTTGATGAAGAAGTTATAGCAAAATTTTTGGGAGATTATGATCAAAATAGCGAAGCTCTGGCGAAATTTCAGCAAATAAGAACTTCTGGAGTCAGTAGTAAACATACTAGTATCTTATGATGAAGATGATGTTCTAAAATTCTGGGAAAATTCATGATGAAAGTAGACATTTAGGGCTTTCCAAATATATAAAGAGTGTGTCAATTGAAGTTCTGTGCAAAAAGATAAAAATCCCAGAAGTTAAGCTACAATTTCTGAGCGAAATTCTGGGCAGCAGTTTGAATTCTGGAAACTGGGAATTATCCATGAGTTCTGGGTAAGTTCCAGTATTTTTCCTTGAAAGTAGACATCTCAAGGATTCCGGGAAATTTTACGGATCCTCTTTTTGATTTTTCTGGAATTAGTTATGATTTTTCAAAGTTAGGCGAAATTCTGCCCAAAAATTCTGCATCAGCGTTTTTTCCAAAAATTATGTGGAAATAAATGAAAATAAATCCTTCAAGGGTAAAAATGTCAAGTATGACCAAGATGTCTCTTGAAATATTGCTTGAGAAGTAATTGAGACAATATCACCCTTTTAGGATAGACTGTGCACGCGTACCGTCAACAAACGTACCCAACGATCCGTTAAACTCAGGTATGGATGCGTATTGTAACATCAACACTTATGCTTATGGTTTGGTTATATATGATTGTTGTTTTCACATGATAATACTCTGTTTTGAAAATTTGCTCATGAAAGTTGAATTGTATACGGGTTATAGTCTTGATAACACCGTTGAGTTTTCCTAGCGCTGAGGACACGATGGGCCGTCGTGGCACTGGTTATGTGCAGACTGGGATAACATACATATTGCAGTGGATGTGTTATGTTATTGCCTTACATGTGGATATTTGTTTGAAACTGTGATTATGTTGTATATCTGTGATAACTGTCATATACTGTTTACATAAGCATGAGGTTAACCGTTATCTGAGGTTCAATGGGAATTGAACCTCAGCCTCTGCCATAACTTCAGGATCCCGGGAAGTGATCGAGGACAAGGGTAAGAAGCCGGTATGAGGACCCTGCGGAGGCATCATCTTTTTGGGATACTTATGTTAAAAGTATTAGACTTGGATGACTGTATTAGTTAACATTCAGTTAGATATATTACATACAACGTTATTCAGTTACTCTTTGTTTATGTAAAATATTTTCAACTCTCTCAGCTCCAGAAACGTTTATTGAAAACGGGATGTTACATTTATTTATGTTGAATTTAGGTGATGAAAAAAATGCAAAGGAATGAACCTAAACTAAAATGCATGACAATGCTATCTAAATGAAATTGAACTAATTAAATGCAAGATGAAAATGACTCTAAAACCTATAGGATAATGAATCTAGATGCAAATGCAATTGGGGGGGTTTATGTAGAGAATTAAAATCCTAAGTAAAGAAATTAACCAACTATTAAGAAAATCAAATAAGAAAAGGTAAAGAAGGTTTACTTAAGATACGGTGAAGGGAACAACTCAGGATTTACATGGAGTTAACTTTCTTAGTCTAAATTAATTACTTAGACCAAAGGAAGATTGATGAAATATTGGAATTAATCAATTTAATTATCTAATTGAAATATGGGAAACCCTCAAGTTCAATATCACATATTCCACTAGAAAAGTCATAATGAAATAAGCAGTGGCTAATTAAACTCATTAAAAACTAATCACATTTAATTCCAAAATAATTTTGGAAATCTTGTTTACAATCATCTAATTGAACAACTAAACAATTTATCAACCTAATTAAACAATTAAGATGATAAACCAAATTGACAATTAAATTAATAACCAAAACTCAATTAATAATTCAATTGACAATCGCAATGTTGCAAACAAAAATCTAGCACTTGTCTCAAACATAGAAACTTCAAATTATCAATCCAATCCAAAAAATATGTCTAAAATCTAAAACTAGATTGTTCTCAATTAACACAACTTGAAATCCTTTAAAACTAAATTATCTCAAGTCTTGAATTAAAAAGATAAAAAGAACAATACTCCCTTTTGATCTTCAAATATAAGTTCTAGGCTCTGGCTTTCTCCATACTCCTCCCAAGTTATCTCCCAAAAGAACTTAAACTTCATAATATTTGTCCTCTATCCAAGCCCCAAACATTTCACAGCCATGAAAAGGGTTTGTGAAATAGTTGTTGATTGTTGCTTATGGTTGTGGGACCCGTATGGAGAAATAACAATATTTGAATGAAGCAAAATCCCCATTGAGGGGGTACGTGCAGTGAGTATGAAAGTAAGGAAATCAAATAAGCACGATCAAGTTTTAGTCTGTGGCTGCATCTCCTTTAGCATGTGTTCTTAATAGGCTGCAATAAGGTTCATTAAAGGAAAGGATAGGAGAGCTATGGGTATTCACTTGAGCCCATTAAAATTTAAGAAGCCCAATAAAATTCCACAATTAGATTTCCTTTTAGCTTCCCTGAAAAATTCTGTACCATAGGATCGTCTAATATAGTTTTTTTCAGCAAAAATTAAATATAATCGTGATCTATCATATATTTAGAAATATTATTCCATCACAAGATAATAATCAGAATATTAATAATTTAAGCCCAATAATCTCATGATTAATTCAGATTTATATTATTTGCTAAAATTAACTAACAATCCAAATATTATTGACAAGAGATTGCTGACCTCTCGCAAAATAACCAAGTTAATAAAATATTTGCAGTATAGTGTAACTTGGATCATTTCCTAATGAATTCACATTAGGTTCAATTTGTAACAGTAAAAAAATGAAACAGTAAATGATTGGGGGTTGAATTTTGTAAAACAAGGCAAAAATGAGTTTAGATGTTATCTATTAAGTGCGAGTCCTCTAGAATATGGAATCCCTAATCTATGGGTTAATCAGAGAGGTTTAGCCAAACATGGCTAGGTAAAATAGTGAATAATACAAAGAACAGATGAAGAACGTTTCAGAGAATTTTAAAAGTCTATATTTGATCTCCAAAACTATAAAAAAAAAACACACAATTGACAATCTGTTTGTAGCCACTATCTGACCTAACCTAAAATGGCAAAACAAAATGGGGCTCCAACTCATAAAATATCCAGCCCAAAAGAAATAGATTAAAATAACAAATGGACCTTTACAAAATTCGGGCCCAAATAAAAATCTAGAAAACGTCTTTGACTTCAGCTCCAAGTTTGACCATTCTCTTTTCCAAATTTGCCTTCCGAGTCTTCATAACATTTATAGCTCTTTGAATCATTTGAAATATGAGATAAGAATGAGGCTAATTTGATGTCTGGTTCAAGAGTTATGGTTAAAACAGTGAAGCATTGTAAATCTGGAATTTTATCATGAAAATGAATTAAATCCAATTAGAAGCCCAAAGCCCAAATAAGCATTAAAGCCCATTATTTATTAACTAACAATCCTAAATTTATTACCCAAGAGATACAAATAAGTGTATAAAATATTCTATTATCAAATTCCCCCACGTTTATCCTTTTGCACTCCTAAGAAAAATCAAAAGAAAAGAAAATTGAAAGAAAGAAAATTCTCATTTCTAGTAATTGCCAACAGTGTAGAAATTTGAACAAGGAAACACAAGGTTTCAAAAGACCAAGCAATCAAGACTGAAATTCTTTTATCTTAAATTTTAAATCATGGAAATCTCAGTCAATGATGCTAATCACACAATATGATATCTCAAAGGATGCCCTCACTCAATCTCTCAAGTGTATATGGAAATAAGTGTATCACTCAAATTCTACTCAAGAAAATTGTTCTACCATAGGCTTGATCAATTTCTACTTTTCCACTACTCATAACACATGCATGCATAAATCAAGGAAGCTTATTATTTATGGTTGTAATGGGGTTAGGGTGAAGGTATGTATAAGTATAGAAAAGAGAGGCTAAGCACCAAGGAAATCTAAAAGAGCACTAGTTAAAGAAAATGAAATCACTAAAATGATATATGTATATTTTTCTTCTTTCTTCTTGTTTGTTTGTTTGTTTGTTTGTTTTTGTTTTTTGTTTTTTTGTTTGTTTTTTGCTTTTCTTTTTCTCTTTCTTTTTGTTTATATCTTTCTTCTTCTTCTTCTTTCTTCAATAACCAAATCAATGCCAATTGATTAATGGCATAAAATCAAATATCTATCTCCCACACTTAAACTGTTGTACTCCTGAGCAACCCCCACACTTAAACACAAAATAAAAGTGAAACCAATGCTCAATGTAATTCCAAGGTGCGGTGGTAAAAATTGGTTTTACACTTAGGCTAGTAATGTGGCTTATAAAAGAATGAGTCAAAAAGGCACAAAGGGGCTAGCAAAGGGAATATGATGCAAGGGCAAATCTATTTGGCCAAAGTAGGGAAATGAAAGAAAGAAAACAAGTCTCCATCATATTTATACATGTAAGTGAAAATGTAGTTTCAAAAAGAAAGGGAGCAAGTTCTAGAAAACATAAATCAAGAGTAGATGCACGCATAAAAGAAAGAATGGTAAAAGATGAGTTCCATTCAAGCAGGCCCAAAATCTCACATAGGTAAATATCAAATCATGTAATCTGTACCACACAATCAACTACCAAGACATATAATCCAAGAGTTCATAATTACAATCCAACAGAATAATCTATTCAAACCAAAATGTCCAGGTTTGTAATATGTGGCAATCATAGAAAGAGAAATTGTATTATTCATAAACTAATTTTATTTTGAAAAAGGAAAGTGTGAAAATGGAAGAAATAAACGAAAAGAGAGGTATAGAAATAAATAAGAATACTCCCCAAGGGCTTTATGGAGGATAAGTGGCATCAATGAAGAGGATATCTGCTTCCCCAAGTCGCTTCATGTCTCCCTCATGAAATTGCTCGAGGCAGTGTTCATTGACCTTAAAGGTCCGTCCTGTGGGTAGATCACACAACTCAACAACACCAAAAGGGAAGACATTAGTAATCACAAAAGGGCCATCCCATATAGAATGAAGCTTACTTGGCATAAACTTCAGATGAAAATTGAATAGAAGAACTTTTTGGCCCACAGAAAATTCGTTCCTCAAGTGTGCTTATCATGGAATGCCTTTATCTTCTCCTTATACAACCGTGAACTCTCATAGGCATCTAATCTAAGCTCATCTAACTCTTGCAGTGGCAGCTTCCGTTCCATCCCAGACTTAACCAAATCCATGTTACACTACTTAATGGCCCAATAGGCTTGATGCTCCAACTCGACCGAAAGATGACATGTCTTACCAAAGATAAGCTGATAGGGAGACATCCCAATTGGAGTCTTATAGGCGGTGCGATATGCCCACAAAGCATTATCCAATCGCTTACTCCAATCTTTCTAGGTAGAGTTAACATCTTTTGAAGGATTTGGTTAATCTCTCTATTTGAGGCTTTAGCTTGACAATTGGTCCAAGGGTGGTATGTTGTGGAGACCTTGTGAAGCACTTCATACTTACGTAACAAGGCACCCATGCTTCGATTGCAAAAATGAGAGCCCTGGTCACTGATAATGGCTCTAGGAATAGCAAACCTACAGAAAATGTTAAACCTAATAAAATCCACCACCACAGAAGAATCATTAGTTCGGGTGGCTTTCGTCTCAACCCGTTTTGAAACATAATCAATAGCCAACAGTATATAAATATAACCATAAGAAATATTTCTTGCCCTCTGATAGATATCACAAGACTTACAAAACATATGGGAACCATGAAATAGGGAAGGCCAAAATAAACCACATTCTAACACTTTCCTGGTAGTTCTTTGTGGTCCAAAGTGACCACCACAAGCAAAAGCATGACAAAAGTGCAAGATAGAATCAAACTCATGATCAGGCACACATCTCCTAATTACTTGGTCACTACAAAATCTCGACAAATAAGGATCATCCCAAGCATAACATTTAGACTCACTTTGCAATTTCAGAGTTTGTGCCCTAGTGGAATTAGCAAGTAAGACTATAGCAAACAGATAATTAACCAAAACAACATACCATAAAAGCTTACCTTGCAGCTATAGAAGCTTCTCATCAGGAAAATCATCTTGAATAGGAGAACGGTGAGAGGGAGAATGAGAAATACGACTCAAGTGATCTGCTACCCAGTTTTGTGCTTCACTTCTATCTCTAATCTCAACATCAAACTCTTAGAGCAACAACATTCACCAATATGGAAACCAGGGCTTAACATATGCCTTTTTCAAAAGAAACTTCAATACAACATGGTCAGAGAAAACAATTACTCTACTAGTTAACAGATATGATCTAAACTTATTAAAGGAAAACATTATAGCCAACAACTCTTTCTCAGTGTTGGTGTAATTAGAGTGGGCAAAATCCAAGGTCTTTGATGCATATGCAATGACATGAGAGGCTTTGTCAACCCATTGAGCCAAGATAGCACCAACAACATAGTTGGAGGCATCACACATAAGCTCGAATGGAAGAAGCTAATCCAGTGGTTGGATCACAGGAGTTGTGGTCAGGCACCACTTCAAGTGATTGAAGGCCAACTTGCACTCATTATCAAACACAAAGTCAATGTCCTTATGCCAAAGGTTGGACAAGGGTTGAGCTGTCTTACTGAAATCCTGAATAAATCTCCGGGAGAAACCTGCATGACCAAGAAAAGAATGAACTTCCTACACAGATGTGGGGTAAGGCACAGCAGTAATAACATCTATCTTAGCGAGATCTATCTCAATACCCTTACTAGACTTTATACGCCCCAAAACTATCCTTGACTCAACCATGAAATGATAGTTATCAAAATTTAGCATAAGATTGGACTCTATACACCTATGCAAAACTCTAGACAAGTTAGTTAAGCATGCATCAAAATCAATCCTATATACAGTGAAATCATCCATAAACACCTACATGCAATCCTCTAGAAACTCAGAGAAAATACTTACCATACAATGTTGGAAGGTGCCCGGTGCATTGCAAAGGCCAAAGGGTATCCTTCGGTAAGTATATGTTCCAAAGGGGCATGTCAAGGTCATCTTTTCTTGATCCTCAAGAGTAATATGGATATGGAAATACCCAAATTAGCCATCAAGAAAGCAGTAGTGAGACTTACCAGCCAACTACTCTAACATCTAGTCAATGAATAGTAAAGGATAATGATCCTTACGAGTGGCTTGGTTGAGTCTTATATAGTCAATGCAAACTCTTCAACTATTTTAGACTCAAGTAGGGATGAGCTCATTCTTCTGATTGGCCACCACAATCACTCTGGACTTCTTGGGGACCACTTGAACTAGGCTAACCCACTGGCTATTAGAGATGGGATAGATAATACTAGCTTGCAGAAGTTTGGTGGCCTCCTTCTTCACCACATTAAGGATATAGGGATTAAGGCGTCTCTAGGGTTGCCTTACTGGCTTAGCCTCATCTTCTAACAAAATTTGATGCATACACATGGAGGGGCTAATACCAACAATGTCAGCTAGTGTCCACCTAATCGCCTTCTTCTTTGCCCTCAATAAGCTTAGCAGTTTCTCTTCTTGATCTGGCAAAAGGTTGTTTACCATAATGACTAGCAACTGTTCACCCACCTCTAGGTAGGCATACTTCAAATGGTCCGAAGGGATTTCAACTCCAACTTGGGTGGTTGCTCAGTGGAAGGAAGAAGCTTGAGTGGTTGTTCCACAAGTTTTGTAGTGTGCACACCTGAAGTCTTGGAAACCATACACAAAGAAGCAAAATTATGTCTAAGCAACTCACTGTTAGAATCAGAGTTTAGCATATCATGCAAGGAAGCACTCTCACAATCAATAGCACAAAGAATATCACAGTCAATATGAGAATGCAAAGAGACACTCTCATAGTTAATATCAGCACATAATGTAGCATCAATTTTAGTGCATATAGGACACCATGCATCATCAAAGCAATCACAAATAACATAATCACTTATAAACGCAATATCTGGAAAATCAACATACCAATAAGCAACTACATCATCTACAGTATCATCAATCACATCAATGCAAAAAATAGATTGCTCCTCCCTAGGATGTTTCATGGCATAAAATATTGAAATTAACAAAAATATCACCAAACTTCATAGACAAAGTACCAGAATGCACATCTATTTTAGTCCTAGCTGTTTTCATGAAAGGTCTACCTAGAATAATTGGTGACCTACTGTTAGGAGACTCATACTTCATATTTAAGATGTAAAAGTCAGCAGGGAATATCAATTCATTAACTTTGACCAATACATCTTCAAGTAAACCAGACGGATGAGCATTACTCATATTAGCTAACTAAACAATAACACCAATAGGACACAAGGGACCAAGACCAAGAGATGTATAGACAGATGCAGGCATAACATTAATTGAAACACCTAGATCTAGCATGCAATTATCAAATCTATAATTACCAATGATGCAAGGGATAGAAAACATTCCTGGATCTTTGTACTTACGAGGCATGGTAGGCTGGATGAGTACTGATACATTATGGTTCATGCTCACTCGTTCATTTCCCTTCAATCGCCTCTTGTTGGTACACAACTCCTTCAAAAACTTGGCATATTTAGGAATCTGCTTGATTACATCCAAGAGAGAAATGTTGATCTCAACCTTCCTGAAAGTCTCAAGAATATCCTTCTCTTGTGCTAGTGCTTTTTCTGCCACTTTCTTGAATTGAATAGATCTCTGAGGGAAAGGAGGAGGAATAGGAATGTCCTCTTCACTTTGCTTTACCGCCTCTTATCTTTTGAGTTAATCTTCACATTTCCTGACTCTTTATCTAATGTAATGACATCTGTAGATAGCTTAGGCTCTTTCAATTGCTTGCTAGACCCTAGGGAGATAGCACTCACATTTCCTTTAGGGTTAGGAATGGTTTGTGAAGGAAGAGTGTTGGACCTTGAGGTTGGAGCTGGTTCAATAAAGTTTCCAATTGGCCAATCTGGGTTTGTAAACTCTAAATGGAAGTTTCAATTTGCTCCATAGTATTCTTGGAAAATTGCTTCATCATCTCCTTAAGTGAGGAACTAAAGGAACCACTACTATTTGGCCGCTGTGGTACCGGGGGAGGTGCACATATGGATGGCAATGGAGGATGAGCTCAAAGTGGAGGTGATGCAAAATGTGGGAAATTTTGTGGCCTAAACTGCCTCTGCTGGTAACTGCCAGAATTATGATTCTGTTGAAACTGGTTGCTCTGATTCTGGTAGTTTTGGTTGCCCCAATTCTAGTTCCAACAAAAAATAGGGTGGTTTCTCCAGCTAGGGTTATAGGTATTAGAGAAGGCATTGATCGGTTGCTTGTATTTGTGGCTTTCCTGGAAACACACCAACTACAGCTACTAATTAGTCTTGATAATTTGGATCTTGAAAGGTCGGGCAGGAGTCAGTAGGATGGTAGGGATCAACACAATACCCACATGAATACCCAATCTGAGGAGGGGAAGAATGTGTTATCTGTATAATTGCCAACTGCCTTACCAGAGAAGTCAAGTCATCAAGCATATTCTCAAGTCTTTGTTGATATGTAATCTGAGGTGTTTGAATCTGGTATACAGGGAAACTGTTTGCTCTAGTGCCAAACTACTATGAGTTGGTAGCCATAATGGATAACAAGTCTCTAGCATCCTTTGGTGTCTTGTTTTGCAAAGCCCCACCACTAGCAGCATCAACCAAATTTTTGTCATTAGGCAGCAAACCCTCATAGAAGTAGGTAATCAAGAGTTGCTCAGTATCTGGTAGTATGGACAGCACGCATGTTCTCCCCATTCACCTATTTAATACCAATGATTTTCTTTCTGCATGGAAGTGGCTCTTAAGGAGGGGAAGAATTTCTCTAGAAATAGTTTTGCCATGTCATTCCAGCTACCAATAGATTGAGGTTAAACGAAGAACAGCCAGTCCTTAGCTCCCCCTTCAAGTGAGAAAGGAAAAGCTCTCAGTTTGATATGCTCCTCATGAATGGCTTGTGGCTTCTTTGTATTACAGACCATATGGAACTCGTTCAAGTGTTTATGAGGACATTCACCTGCAAGACCATGAAAGTTTAGAAGCAAATGGATAAGACCATAATTCAATTTTTGAAGAAAAAAGTCATTGTAAGTGAGACTTACGAATATAACTTTTTGCTAAAAAAAATAAGCAATTGTTTTTTTCCTAAAATGGTCATTGTAAGTGAGATTTACAATGACTGCCTAAGAACAATCGTCTATTTTAAAACTTTTTAATGTCACTCACATACACTACTCCCTTAAAACAGTCATCTTATGATCCTAAAATTGGACTTAAAAGTACCTAATGTAATTGTGATACTTGGAAAATACATATAGAAACAATAAACGAAATAGATCTAAAACAGCAACATCTCCTCTAGAATCATTCTGTGATCCCTCATTACCATGCTCATCATCATCAAATCCTTTATCCCCTTTTTCAATATCAAAAAGGGAAGGATGAGTTCGAAGAGGAGTATTGAGTGGTTGTTTATCAAATTCAATGGAGGAGGAAAGGAAATATGGAACTATAATTATTAGATGAAGTACAATAACTGTAGAAGCATCATCAACTATATCAGCTGGGTCTGCCTCCTATTGGGAAAAGGTTAAGAGAATCAAAATATGGAGGATTAGGAAGCCTGAGAAGGGGAACGATAAAGGCATCATTAGGATCAGGCACATAAAAGGGTGTGTAAACATGCTTTATGAGTTATTGTTGTTGTTGATGTGATGGCTCACTGACCTTAATCTCTTCTTCTATATAAGAATAAGAATCACCATAGTGGTAAGACTTATGGTCATTAGAGGCATAGGATGGAGACGGAGATTGTAGGATTGGCTTCTCATGAGGGAGATCTCCGGTGGTAATGGGGTCAGTATTGAGTAGCTTTGAAACATGATGAGAATGATCCTGATCAAAAGTGATATCAATTGGTTAGATGTATCAAGATCAACCATGGAAAAAGACTAAATTTCCATCAGAAGTGGTCTTAAGAGCAAGCTTAGACAAAAATAGTAAATCACTTCCAGTTGCTTTTATAGTGAAGAGTATTTTCAAAAGACATCACTCAAGTAATTAATAAAAATTTTCATCGTTGGCTCATTCACTAGTAATAGAGCAAAGGAGATAAAGTTTAAACACATCACTTGAGTACTTACTTAAGTGATTAAGTGTCTCAGACTTTTTCACATCACTCGAGTGCTCACTTAAGTGATTTACCACTGCTATTTTGAAAAACTATTTTCTTATGTTACAAGTTAGTGATTCTCTTGCAAAACACTTTCCTTAAGCTTTGTTATTATCAAAACATGGAATCAAACACTTTTAACGTCAAAGTATTGAAGATGGAATATCACTTAGAGGGGGGTGAATAGGTGATCTCAAAAACTTTTTGCCCAACTCACTTAAACACAGATAAAACAGAGACTGAAAGAGAAAATGAACACGAAGCGATTTATCCTGGTTCAGTCTAATACTCCGATCTACATCCAATCCCCAAGCACACCTTGGGATTTCTACTAACTCTTCACAATACAATTACAACAACTCAGGATGATCCTTTCACTCTCGGACTCACTCCCCCTTACACGTTGTAATCGTACACCCAATCTCTAAGTCCCTGACTTGAGATTCTTACAAACAAATGATTTCAATAAATCAGAAATACTCTCTTTAAGAGTAGATAATGATAATCACTGAAAAAAATAAATATCCGAAGATATTAAGTGTAATAGATGAAACTGTTAATCACAATAACTCATAAATGAATGTGTAGAGTGTTTCATCGGGTGTTCTTGTATTATGCAGTTTGAACAAGTCGAGCTCTTATAGCATTTTCCATTGATGCCATTAAGAGATATTCAAATATGTATCCGTTGTGAGTGGTGGACGAAATCACTGAATCGTGAAAGATTCTCCCATGTCATTCGCGTCTATTGGATCGCTTGTCTTCGCTGCATCTTTGAATATAGCCGTTGTGTCTCATCGAGCCGCTAGGCACAATTTCATAGGTGGCTGACATTTTGTGGACTCAATGAATCTTTATAATGGGCAATATTTGGACGTTCTATTTCTTCATTCCAGGCCCAGACATATTTGCGGCATACACGGTGGCGCACCATATTGCGGTTACTACTTTCTAGCTATGTAGCCAATTCTCAATGCTTTCAAGAAAATTTTCTTTTGATCATCTGCAACTCACTCAGCAAAGCATTTAAGAATTATAATGAGAAATAATTAGAAGAAATTGAATCATTATCAGTTGATTCAAACTTTCCAAGACGGTGATTTCAAAACAGATATGATCTTGCTTGGGCACGCTGATTATCTGTTCGAGCACGGCTTCACTTCTGACTTGATCTCACTGATGCTCGGGCATGAAGATTGCTTGCTCGAGCATGACTTCTTCAGCTTTCTAATTCGCTGTTGCTTGAGCATATCAATGCTTTGCACGGGCATGATACTCTTCAGTATAAAGCTCAATTTCCAGAACAAACAACACAGTAGTCAATTTCCCGTGAGCATCATGACTTCGATATAGCTTCAATTTTGGAAAACAACCCATGCTCATAAAGCTCTTCAAGTCTTCTTTCCAATGCAATCAGAATCAGCTCCAAACTCAATGTATGTTGAACATTATGATCAAATTAATAGAGGATGTTCTGAACCAACGTTTTTCCACCATTGTGAAATAGACTATCAACTTCCAAAAATCATATTTCTCTCATTTGATCTTTGTTTTCTGTGATTTTGATGTTTTTAGAAAGGTATGTGAGTTTAGTTTCATATGGCACTGATTTCATCTCATTCCGATGTGTATTTTGTGAGATACACCCAAATTACCAAACCTTGCTCAGCTTTGTGACGGTGACAGATGGGGCAGATTGTAAAATTCATATCTTACTCATCTGAACTTCTTTTGACTTGAAATTTGGTCCAGATGACGCATTAGATGTCTAGTTTCATACAAAATTGGTTTCATGTCAATACGATTCTTGGTTTGGGAGATATCGTCGAATTACCGAAGGTCACCTGAAACAGAGCTGAACAGAGTAGCTGAGAAAACGTTGTTGCTCGAGCACCAGGTTTCTCTGCTCGTGCAAGGATGTGTTTCATGCTCGAGCAAGGATGTTTTTATGCTCAAGCATGACACTATTCATGCCAAAATCACTATATTCATCTAGAAGTTTGAACTTGACTATTTTAGCTTCAAATTGAGCAGTTCCAACTTCTGTTTGATCGTAGATACTTGGATATTGATATTCTCATAATATTTATCAAATTCTTCTTCCTTTAATCACCTCTCTTGATCATTCTCTATAATTGAACAAAGTAATTAGTTAATGTATTATGATACAAACTTTTTGCTCTTTGCTCTTGCTAATGGCATCTATATAAGACATCATCAAAACTAATCATAACCAACAAGTATGAGGTCAATATATGTGTATCTTGCTCGACCTAGCATGAGTTCTTGAGTCCCTGTTCTTTATATATTTATGCAAACATGTTATGTGTGATTCACTCTCTCATGTTTTCAAGCTTCATATTTTTCTAGTATATTATTTTGCTCAAAATATTTTACATGCTTACTCTATCTAGTTCCTAAGTAGAGATAAGACGTTAGGCTCTTGAGTTTATAGCCACTAGTACAAAAATCACTTTTTAGGCCACATGAAAATCACTATGTAGATCGGATCTATGTTAGGTCTTGACATAATGATCAAAAAAGTCTATTACTTTTTACATTGTTAAACATCCAATCTTAAAAATCACTTTTTAGACTGGTTGAGAAAAAAGATCACATCTAAGATGTGATTTCTTTGAGACCGTTTTTTCAAGAACATTTCTTAAAAATGGTTTTTAGACTTCATATTTTATAAAACCAGTCTTAAGAGTTATATGTTTCAGAACACATTTTATACATAACATCATAATACTTTTTACACCTGATATTTATAACATCTAGTTTAAATTTGTTTCGTGTTTTTTTTTCACATATCTACCTTATTTCTTCCTCTTATCCATAATATAAGGCAACACCTAAAAGATAGTTTAAGCTATAGGCTTTCAGGAGCTAAATGTGACTTATTGAACAAGTTCATAAAGCAAACAAATATGTACTAAACCTTTTATGTGATGTATTTAAGGTATTTTACCTCATGCACATGCTTACCACCGACAACATGTTGGTATGTCCTCATTGCCCTATCATCAAAATCACAAAGCTTACTTATTTTCCATAAATTCCATAAACTTCTAACAATACATAGTGCTAAAATAAGTAACAATTTTATCTTATGTATTCAAATGACATTGTAAGTTCACTACTTTATTTAGTAAAAAGAAACTTATGAGTTCATGGTCTTCTTCAATCCATTCTCTAGTTTGTGGTGAAGGGAGCATAAGAAGATGACAGTATAACTCTTCTTGCATAAAAAAAGCCAACTGCCAATGATCACTAGAAAGAACAAAATTGACTATTAATCCAATTTTTCAAGGAGTATATATTTTTTGAAATAAAAATTTGCTTTTTACCTATGCACATATGGTCGCAAGAGACACTTAGGTTTGGTTTCATTGAGCCTCTCTAATAAATATGTGTGTCTAATAAAAGCAGTGGTCCCTTTCTCTTTGTTTGAATTGGGAAAATGAATCTAAAATCTTTGATTTTGTCTGAGGAAACCAACCTATGATTCATGTACCTACAATAATGCATGCACGATCTTGTTGTAAAAGATTTATTTTGTTAAAATATTTACACTTACTAGAAGATACTTAATTACATTAAAAAATACTCGGATAATTGCTACCATAAGCTCTTGTTTAGGAGCTATAAAGGACATTAAATCACCCCCTCAAGAAATACCAATACAGCTGACTTGCATGTAACTAAATTCATAGGCCACGATCTTGTTGTAAAAGATGTATCATATGCCATAAGAATCAGTTGTTGCATGGCATTCAACTTAGGTTGTGAAACATGTCGAGTGGATGGAGCTACAATTGGAGATGTGATTAGTGTTTACTCAACTATAATAGAAACAAGGCTATTTGGCCATAAGATAAAGGTACTCTTAACATTACTCACAATCTTCAAATTACTAGTAGGGTTAGGGATAGGTGCATATACAATGATCACCTCTTCAACTGACACTCTAACTTGATTATCTTTTATTTGTTGGTTGTGTATGGTTGATCCCAAGTTATGCATACTCTCATATGCAACTAATCATCTTAGATGATCCTCTACAAATAGGTCATAAGGTTTAGCAACTTGAATTTTGTGAGCCTTTGATAACTGCCTAATAACGCAACAACTCTCTTTAGTTTTCTAAATAGGTGCAAGTAAATGTGCTTGAGGAACGCTAGTCTCTTTTTGTGTTTTCACAATCACCATCATTTCCTCCTTCATCTTGCTAAACCAAGCTTCTAATCTTGCATCAAATGAAGCTTATGCCTCTGCTCTTGCTTTCGCCCTCACGGTGGCCAAACATATGTTCCATCTCCTCCCTAGTCGCCACACTTAAGGAATGGTGTGGGGCTACTCCAAAGTAATCCCTTATGCCTACCCTCCTCTAACTCCCCTGACACACCCTAAATGCTTGTGTTTTCCTATAGCAACAGTCAAATTATCATTCCTCTTGTTTGACATAAATGGTTTGTCAGGTTATCTTCTTTGAAGTTCCTTTTATAAGATACAAATAATGAACATAAGTAATGAAATTTTTTTACTATATAAAAAATAACAATAACGATACTCATAATTTTTTTAGCAACTATACGAGTTTATTTACACATAAAAGACCTGCTCCTCTTTTGATGAGAATATAACCATTTTTCTTCACTATATATTGGAAATGGTAGAAAAAGAAGAACAGAAGGATTGGATTGAGCTTCTTCTTCTAATCTCTTTCATTGGGTTGATATCAACTCTTTTTTAACCTTTCCATAACCCTCACGAGACATTATATGTGGGTAATCTTTCTTTTTACCATTCTCTTGTGCTCCCCCCCCCCCTTCGCAATAAATAAGAATTCAAAATGAAAATTACAATCAATATAGACAATTGATAGCTAAATAAAATCCAAAATAAGTCAACTCATCAGAGCTTCTAGAGTAGTAATTTGAATCCTACAAAATTCTTGCCAAGTCTCTTCATCAAGATATGAATACTTGCTGCAATGATTTAAATGAGGCACACCATTTTTCACCTTGATATACACATGTTTGGTAGAAATATTTGTGTAATAACCCAAATATTTGTGAATTAATAATAATAATAAATTAAATTAATTAATTAAACTATAACATTATAAGCTAATTATAAATTTATTGCTTACTATAGTTGGATGTCAAGGTAAAGCCTATAGCTTGATGGTAATTGTAATACCCTAATTTTCATAATACATGTAAATATTATATTTGGATAAATAAAACATGCAATTTGGGGTGTTACAGTAATGGGGATTGTCAAAGGTTCCTTGGGTTTTGGGTTCGAATCCTCATTAAGGCAAGGTGAAATTTTTATTTTGCCATAGCTTTGAGGAAATTACCAAAATACCCTTATATGTGTCAAAAAATGAGAACATATGGAAACAAAGTCGAGAGGGAGAGCAAGAGGAGAAATTTCTAGAGCTTCATTCAACCAAATAGACTGAGACCCAACCGCAACTTTGTTGCTCAACTTCATTCTCTTTCTTCCTCCCTCTACTACCCTTTCTCTGTTGTCGTTAGTGACCTTTATCATCCCGAACCAAGCCATGACAAAAAAGTAGATTGGAGATCTAGAAGCAAAGTGGCAGACAAGAGATCCTACCACACCCCTTAATATTTTGACATTATTCAGAGTATTATTACACAACTTAATGGGTAAAGCAGAAATAACATAATATATTGATACACAGTTCTTGATTGCATAACAAGAATCCCTAGGGGTATATGCATAACATTTAACAAATTCAAAAAATTACTATTTCACAATTATAGATAACCGACATAACTCTTAGCCAAATCCAAAATCTTCATTTCTTGGTATTTGCCGCCTTAACCTAGAAGCCGCGTCCACTACGCCATTTACTTCAAAAACAATGAAAATGATTGGGATTCAAACGAATCATTGAGTAATAATTAATCTCACATAGGTAGTCAACCAACAAATAACACATTTAACATTTAGATATTATATATCACATGCAGCACCGACTACAAACAAAAGACCTAACCAGTCTATTACCATGGTGCTGGGAATTCAACTAGGCGTCGACCCATGTCATGTGAATGTAAAGTAGGTTTCATGACCCAAGAACCACTAGTCCACTAGACCCTACTACCTATCATGTGTTCACAAAACATATCACATGAAGGTTCACACATGCATATAAAGTCATAAATAGTATGTGACAGAAGAGTTACTATTTGAATGCCTAGCCAACTTTGTATCTTCACCAAGGTTGTTGTAGATTTTCTTATCTTTTAGGCCCAGGAAAATGTCAAATCCTATAATTTGAAATTTATATGAAGATGGGTCAGTATTCCTTCTATCTTAATAACAATATTAAGATTATATTCTACTAAACCCACCCAAAAAGTTTGTCCTTTTTATTTACATTAATCGAATATCTTAGATTATATACCTAATAATCAGCCCACAATTCAGCCATCTAGCCCTTCAAATCTTACTTAAAAATTCCCAATTTAAGGCTAGTTGTAATTGTTCATAAATGTGATTATTTTCAAACTTAACAAAAATTCAGCTTCTAATTTCTCTAGGAATTTGAAAAAAAATCACAACTTGATCTAGGAAACTCCAAATGAAGCGATTCTAGTTCCTAATTAAAGCTCTGTGAGTCTCTTTTAGAGGCAAAATAATCACCAAACCAATTTGTGGTTGTGATATTCCTAGAATTACCCATATGTTGTTTGTACCCAAATCTTGAAATAGGTTTTCTCCAGATCTCCTAACCAAACTTAGAAAATTCATAAATTTTGTTATACACATCCAATTAATGTGTTCTTGGATTCATTGTAAAGCTTACCATGTGTACTTTCTACAAGACAAAGCTAACAGACAGGAAGCGTCATTTGCTTGGTCAAAACCTAACACGAATATGAACCTCAAATCTGGAAAGACAAAATCTTCAAATTTCCCTATCCAATTTTGGAAAAATCATAACTTGAGTTCTAGACCTCAAATTAACATTATTTAGGACTCCTTTTTAAGCTTCATATGCGTACTAAATGTCAACAAAATTTCATTTGCAGAAGAGGTCGATTGCCCTAGTTTTACTTCACTTAAAGTTAGTGCCCTAATTCTTAAAAATTACATTTTCAAACATTTGGACATCACTTCCTTTTATTGCCTAATCTATTATCAACTCCATTTACACATTACTCTTAGTACATAAAATACCAAACTATGATTTATCACCAATCTCAACTTCCATACTTTACTCATCGCGTCACATACAACATAAATATATAGGTTATGTATTTCATTTATCAACAATAGCCATCCTCACAGTTTTATTCATGGGTGGCTTGACAATGTTTTAAAATCTGAAAATTCTAGCTTCATAAGCATCAATTTAACCATAATCAAGGATTATTCAACACCTAATTCTTCAGACAGGCCATAATGAAATCAGTTCAATGACAAAGTGACTTCCTTTAAACTTTTCACAATAATAATCTCAAAAACAGTGAGCTTTGATTGCCCAAATTCCTTGAAAACTCTGACAGCCCCCTTTTTAGTTAAATCTGGAAGTTATTTCCAGCATCTATAATTTCACTTTTATCATCTAAGACTCTTGTTTAGCCTCAAGCAACAAAACCCCACGTAATAGCTGAGTAAAACCCTGTTGAATTCATCAATTGATTTCTATTCAAACATGCAATCAATACGTTTGAATCCCTTCAACTTAATACCAAACTGAAACCACATATATTGAATCAACAAGTCCTTGATTTAATCAATACATGTAATCCGGAATTTCCATATTTGAAATATACACCCCAAAAGTTCAAACTGAACATGCAATAATATTTATCTACTTACAGGAACATATATTAACTGTATGAACCTTAATCTATGCTTTTCCTACTAGTTTCTTAACTTTCTCTCACTATAATTAGATATCAAAACATCATTCCCCTTCCAAAACGTTTCAAATGAAAAAAAAAAGATTGGGAGAGTTCTTGAAGGACTTACCTCACTCTAAATCCAAGCTTGCATGTAGATTCCAACACCTCCTTCTCCCTTTCTCAAAAAAACCACACTCTCTCTCAATCTCACTCTATTTTCTGTTTTGGTGCCTTGGCCAAAATGGAAATGAATAAGGGATTATGGATGAAATGTTAATTGGAGGATTGGGGGAGTATTGTGTTGGCCAAAACTGAATGTGATGAGATGAGGTATCACAAAGTTAGAGAAGGAAGTGTGTGAGGTGTCACTATATAGAAGAGGGAGGGGTGCGAGGTTGTGAAATAAAGGAGGAGGGAGTGTACACATGGCTCACAATTAAGAAAAGAGAGAAGGGTATTGTGGGGTGCACTCCCAAAATAATCCCATTTTATCTTCATTGATTGTTTAGAAGACTTTTATTTGCAATTTAGTCCTTTACTCAAATGAGTTGCAAACAATATATATAGGTGTAAGAAATTAATCCTTAATCTCATATACGGATTTTTCTTCCTCAATTAGCTTCTCTAGGCCATAGAATATTGAATCTAAAATTTCTAGGCCAAAATTATCCCCTCACTATTTTTCCTTGAATTTTTGGAAAAATAGGCCTTAAATTCCAACTAATAGCTTAACAACTATTTAGGCTCAATTCTTCATAATTAATCCCCTTATAACTTTTCTATATTCTCAAAATAAAATTTCATAATTTTTTTCCAAAATTTTAAGGTCCAAAATAATTTTAATAATAATTTTAATTTTTCTTCATGATAAGATTAAGACTTTGGACTCTTACTAGCTTAACAGCCTATTTATCTCAATCTTATCTCAAATATTTTAAGTCAAAAATTTAGGATATTACAAAGCCCACCATTGACCTTCTTCACCCTTCACCATCTTCGCCACCTTCCTTATTACCCTAGCATAGTCGATGTTCTCCTTCAGCCGTGAGAAGAGCAAAGCTTTCAAATTGGCAGCCACAAGTCTTGGCCAGAGATAACTCAATATTTTCCTCCAAAAATCACCTCCACCTTCTTTTATCTTCCTCCGTCGTTTGTACTATAGTCGCAGGTGTGCTCACCAAGAACCACCATCTCAGCCTTCCTCCTCCACTCAAGGTCTCTATATTGCTCTTTTCCTTCTATGTTTTGTTTTGTGTGGGTGCAAGGGAGTTATGATATTGTTTTTCATCTCTTTGCTGTCAACACTTTTTTTTTTGTGGGATTGATGCCTTGATTGTTGTTGGAATGAACAAATTCTTCATCCCTATTTTCCCTTTTCACTAAGGACGTTTATATATGGGTAAATGTTCTACTTAAAATTACCTCTCTTTTCTCTTTGATTTTTGGCACTTTAGGTGGTGTGTATGGGATTGATTTTTTTTTCTTTCAATCTTTTTCATGTGATGATGTGTCTAAAGCAAGGGAGTGTTAAGAGTATGTATTAATCAAATACAGAAGGGAAAAAAAACAAATGTAGATAGGCATTATAAGCACTTTTTGTTAATGCTATAAAATGGAGTAGGTTTTCTTTTATTGTGATTACAAACTAAAATCTATTTAGGATTGGAGTGTAGGAATTCATCTTAGAATTCTTGCTTGTGTATATGTTAGTGGTGAAAGATATTGGTTTGTATTTTGAAAACTGTAGATTAGTTTGCAATTGGGAATTTTCGTAACAAACTTGACTTAGATAATATGGTGAGACTGGTTGGATAGTTGAAAATCATTAGTGAAAAGCGGAGCAAATCACCAAGAGGGGGTGAATTGGGGATTTAAAATTTTTCTTGACAATGCTCTGCAATGTAAGCGCTGGAACAGGGATGAACAGAGACAAGAAGAGGAAAGCAAGACACAACAAGATTTATACTGGTTCGATCTAACTCCTTGACCTACGTCCAGTCCCCAGACTCTCTGGGATTTCCACTACCACTCACAATCAGTTACACACTCTGTATTTGAAGTTATCCTCTCACTAGGATACATTCCCCCTTACAAGTTGTAAACTGATATACCCAATCTCCAAGTCCCCAGACTTGAGATTCTTACAAAGAAATGATTTTAACAACACAAAACACTCTTTCTAAGTGTGGATAATGATAAACACTGAAGTACAGATTTCTCTCAAAGTATATCACAGAAAAACTGAAATGTTAGATGTAATCTTGTATGTATGTGCTTCTGTATGTTTCTGCGTTTCTGAGTCTTCATTTATACTTGAAGAACTTCATTTGAATGATGCTTATCAGATTCAGACCTTTAGAGCTCTTCTGGGATTTTTGACGTTGGATACCCACTAAGAACTTTGACCATTTTAGCATGTCTGGATTACAGCTTGATGATTTCAGTACTGTCTGCTACTGAGAAGTATTTAATTTCATGATAATGTTGATCATCTTTATCAAAATGGGCAGCAGAAGGATGTCCAAAATTATTTAATCCAAGTTGCAAAATATTCCTGACAAGTGCATTGCTTCTCCATGTTGTACTTTTCACTTTCCAGCTCAGCAACTTGAACATTCAGATTTCTGCCTTAAAGCACAACTGAATCTTACTGAATCAAATGGTTAATCAGGGATAAGAATAATAATGAATGGTAACAATAAATATCAAAGTGATTAACATAGTTTGAATCAAGTTTTCTGTCGCTTTTCAGATATGTTACTATAGTAAGTAAATAATGACTGGAGAAGTCTAATTCACATAGCACAACTGAATAGCTTTCTATCATACGTTTACTGGAGTCATCTCAATGTTACCGGAGTCATGTCTTTTTGTTATCATGACTGGAGTATCATTGGCCCACTGGAGTATCCTCAATGTTTAAATCGATTCTATCTCAAGGTTACTGGAGTAGGGACTAACTCACTGGAGTAGCTAAATCAGGTTTCATTTCTGTCTTCAGTTTGACTGGAGTAGTCTACAAGTTACTGGAGTAATCTTGCTTTTATAACATAGGTGTAACTGGAGTAACCACTTGATTACTTGAGTAACTCAGCTTTCTTTTGCTTCTGTCTTCGATATCACTGGAGTGAGGTCTTCGTTACTGGAGTAACTGATGTTCAATTAGCTTCTGTTTGCGATCTCACTGGAGTAGTGATTTGACTACTGGAGTAGATTAGGTTCATATGTTTTCTGTCTAGGATCTTACTGGAGTAGCTGCTAGTAAGTGCTATCCTTTGACTGGAGTAATCAAAACCTTACTGGAGTAATATCGGGCTGAGTCTTCTGGAAGTGTCTGACAGTGAAGGCTTACTGGAGTACTTAAGTGACAACTGCAGTAATGTCACTGGAGTAACAAAATGGTTACTGGAGTAACTTTGAAAGGTTATCGAGTTTTGGTTCTGGAGGTGTCTAAGAATGAAGGGTTACTAGAGTAGGTAAGTGACTACTGCAGTAACCTTACTGGAGTAGCAAAAATCTTACTGAAGCAATGTGAACACAGAAACGTTTTACAGATAGCTTTATGACACACTTACTGGAGTAGCTTTTGATGTTACTGGAGTAATGCACTTTGAAAAATACTTTGGACCAAGACATATTACTGGGGTACCGTGAGCACTACTGGAGTAAAATTACTTTTGAAAGACATTATGAATTAACAGATGTTACTGGAGTAACTAAAGATTATTGGAGTAAAAATCTTTGAATACAAACATATTACTGGAGTAATAGATGCACTACTGGAGTAACATTTCACTGAAATGCAATTTAACAAGCTATGTTACTGGAGTAATGGGATACTTACTGGAGTAATGCAAGTTAAAAACAAGTATTATTACTAGAGTAAGAAAACCATTACTGGAGTAGCCTTTTTATGAGAAACTTTAGTAAATGCATGAAATCTTATTCTTTTAATTTACAATTGTCAAGTTATCATCAAAACACATAGAGAACTAACCATTAGCTAGTTATTGCTTATGCTATAATTCTATGTTAAGATTTGGAAAATTATATGCAAGGTTTACATACAGAGAGAATCCCAAATAAAGACGGTTGAAGCAATGAAATCCTATATAAGGTTAGTAAATTCAACAAATCTTAAATTATGTCATGACTTAATTTAGAATATTTAAATGTTGGTTATTTTCCAATAATACCCCTAACCCATAATCTAAATAAAAGAAAAGAGGAAAGGAAATGGAAACAAGACAGTTGATTACAACCCCTTGTCTCATATCAGATCATGAGCAATAGACAAATACCAATTGCTAAATGTCAACCCTAACATCCGTTTACAATTGGGAAAACTCAATTCAACGATGCTTTATAAGTAGGCAAGCAATTATGTTGGCATTCAAATTCAATTCACCATGGCTTTTCGTCTTTAATCATGCTATTTTCAGAGCCATCAAGCCTTTAAAAAATTTTATATCAACTATGTAAATGTAGAATTCCTCAACTCAAGTAAATAATGAAGATTTAACATTAAAACCAACATATCATAGCCTTCTTTACTATTTTTTTGACGGTGTCAAGGCCTCCAATGAATTTTTTATCATTAGGGTTCTTACATAGCGCATAAAAAATATTATTTTATCTCTAATTTTGTTTCCAATGAATTTATTGTCATTAGGGTTCTTATGTCGTTTGTAAATAATATTATTATGTTTCCAGTTTTGCTTCTAATGAATTTTTTGTCGGTAGGGTTTGAAAGTCCTAGCTAAACCCAAGAGGGGGTAATTGGGTGAAGATAAAAATTTGCAACCTTTGAAAATTCTTTTCGCGATTTGGTAAAATCAATTTAAATGATAATAAAGAGTTATAAAGCTATAAACAATCATTTAAACATATATGCTAGAAATAAACAAGATTAAGGAAGAGAATTGCAAACTTATATTTATACTGTTCGGTCCAATCCTTGACCTTTTCATCAGCATCCAGAGAAATGGTAGCACTCATAGGCATGATAGCACCATTGCAATTGTCCAACCCAAACTTCCTCAGCAAATCATTGATGTACTTGGCCCTTATTAAGGATGAAGCACTTATAGCTGAAAATGTGCAGATGAGTCAATGTTAATTTCCTTCCTTGGTACAGCTCATATGAAGTCTTGTTCAATTTCTTCCAGAGGTAAGCTCTGTTTGATATGTAATAGGTTGTACTTATTGCATCGGCCAAATGTGAGTACTCGATTTTTCTTCTCCACAACACCATTCTGTTGTGAAGTCCTTGGAGATGAGAAATTGTGGTTGATCCCAAATGTGTCACAGAATTCTTAGAATGCATTATTATCGAATTCTCCACAATTATCAGTTTGGATTCCTGCAACATAAATACCTTTCTCGTTCTGGACCCGTATCGGTGTTTAGGCTTACTCTGAGGAGATTGTGACATAGTCCTTCTAATAAATAGACATTATTAATCATCTGCCCCTAATTATTGCCAATCTCTCCAATTCCAGCGATTTTTCCAGATTAATTTCCACCGAAAATGACTTTGTCAGCAGTTTTGGGTTTGATTTTAGCAAACTCTGAATGACTTTCTGTCATGTGTCTAGGGCTCCCATTAACTATGTACCATTTGTTTGGGCTTTAATGCTCTTAGATGTACCTGCAATTCACAAAATTTCATGCCTTTGGTACCCATCTTTTCTTGGGTTCTTTTTGGTTAGTATGTGTCTTAGGAATCTTGTAGGATCCCTTAGGTACCCATTGATAATTTCCAACAGGTTTGCTTTTATTTTCCTTTCTATGAAAACAAGCAGATGTTGAATGGCCTTTTTGATTACAGTAATTGTAGTGTGCAAAAGGATTTGAAGAATGAATACTCTTTCTAAAATAACTCATATAGAGCTTTTCTCCAAACTTTTTCTTTCCTTTTCTTTTATCAAAAATAGGCTTATAACTTATTCCAGATCGACCATTTATAAACTTTTGCTGTTTCAAAATGATATTGAGCATTTCACTACCTCTAGTGAATTTCTCAAGTGCCTTTGTAAGATTTGAATTCTTCTTTTCTAAAATAATGCAGTCATCACAAATTAGATTTTCAAGAGTAGAGAGGCTTTTGACTTACATTTCAAGAGTTATATTCTTTCTTTTCAAATCAAAATATTTATCAGCCAATTTTTCAAATTCAAATTGAACAAGAGTATATTAAGCAAGCAATTCATCATAAGTTGGTAATGAATCATATACCTCATTATCTTTATCTTGTTGCTCTTCTTCTTTAGCATCCAGACAGAAATTGGCTTTTTCTTCTTCTTCAGCTTCATCCTCATCCGATGAGCTATCACCCCAAATAGCTAAGACATAAGCTTTCTTTTTGGATTTGCCAAATCTCTTCTTTTCTTTCAACTTATTCTTCAGCTGGGGACATTCTGATCTGATATGTCCCGGCTTTTCACATTCATAGCAGACAATTGGTTTCTTTGATTTGAAGCTCGAGCTTCCCTTATAAGCTTTCCTGAAACCTTGGTCCTTCTTGTAAAACTTCTTAAATCTTTGGACCATCATACTGATCTCTTCATCTTCATCTTCCTCATCCACATCATCTAATTCTTTGGCTTCCTTGATTGCCTTAAGAGCAACTCCTTTGCCCTTATTATCAACCTCATCAAGTTCTTTTCTAAATTTGAGCTTTCCTTCATATACAGATAAACTGCCAAACAATGCTGCTACTGAGCTCATTGACTCTCCACGGGCTTCCTCAATGGCAGTGACCTTAGCTTCCCATTCTTTGTTGAGGACATTGAGAATCTTCCTTACTTGAACTGGTTGTTCATATGTTTTTCCCAATGCAGCCAGCTGATTAATCAAATGAGTGAACCTTAACTGGAATTGAATGATAGACTTTCCTGGCTTCATACGAAGAAGATCATGACATCTGTATAAGACATCATCAAAACTAATCATATCCAACATTAGTTCAAGTATTTGTGATCAAATACAACAACTTCTTAGGGACTCACAACTAACAACTCAGGACTCACATTAGTAAATTTATCCTAGCCAATTTACATTGGTCAATTTCAAGATGATGAGGCATATATTCTTACTTCAAAAGCACACCAAGTTTATTACGTCAAGGATGAGAGGTACAGGGATTGCAATATGATGATTCACTTAAAGCCTTGAGACCTTTACGACATGGGCAATGGAGACAACATCAACTACGAGAGTGAACCGATCCATCCACCAATTTTGAAAACTTCTTCACTCAAGGCGATGTCAATTTACTTATAGTTCAGTGCGTCTTTTTGAGTTACGGTTTATAATTAGTTGATTTAAGTTTGATTTATGTACAAATATACTAAACTCACGACTAACATTTTCTCCACACATTTTTTGTAGGAATGGTGACAAAGATTGATTTGAAAATTTATGCTTATTTCATTACAATTCTCTATATTCATTTTAAATAAAACCAATGGATTTATTGTAACAGTTACAAAACCGCTACAAAAAATAAAAATCGCTACAAACACCATCACATCTTATCAAAGACGATTGGGAAGATAGATCAAAAATAAAATTGATAGTATTTAATTTTCATTTATGATGAATTGTATTCTACAAGATGAACTTGTAGAGTAGAGTAGCCAAGGTTCCTTCACTTAAAGTGGATAGATGGACATCTTATCAAAGACGATTAGGAAGCTAGATCACCCTAGTCGAGTTCAAGGGGAGCCAAAGGGAGTTGGCTTTAAAAAATATTTTGGAAGTGCTTCACAACATTTGTCACAAGATGAACCAAGTTGGGAGCTTTATGGCCAAGGTTTGAAAAGAATTTTGTTAATCACTATGAGAGAAAGTCCGAGAAGAGGTCCAGATGCAACTTAGAAAATACTTTTAGAAGAGTTGTTGCCAAGCTACATGGTGACATGAGATCTATCATTCAATCAAGGAGGGAATAAGAAGAACGTAGAACCCAAGATTTCCCGGCCTTCCCTTGCACTAAAGGAAATTATAATATGTCGAAGGTACCACTTGGCAACCCTTGTTCCATTCCAGAGGCTAGAAAACATTGCACTCTCTATTTGGATGTCCCACTGATACGTGTTGTTGCCAATGGTCCCGTACACACACAAGCTACCACCAACCATCATAACCAAATTCTAGGCAATTTACGTAGAGGTGACTATGACTTGTGTTTAAAAGGGGTAGGAAACTACAAAAGTCTCGATCCATAATGAAAAGGTTGCCAAACAAGGTCAAGCAATAAAATCTTTCATCCCTTGGCTGAAAAATCTTATTGACATGACAACAACATTTCCAATGGTATAAAACTCCATACTGTTACTTGAGTTTCCTTGGACATCCTACTTATAATCTATATTTTATTTTTTAGTAGGATCAACAAGATGGGACAAAATTTCCCTTCTTTGAATGGCTAGAAGAGCTGCATAAAAAAATTGACAAGATAGATTTGCAAATGCCTTAGGTGATTATGGGTAAAAGAATGTCATATCCTTTCACAATTTATTAGAAAGATCTCAAGGAGTTCTTACATTTGGAGGAGATAGATTTAGGATGGGTTAAACTTGCTATCTTGTAAGTTTTTTTTTTAACTTCAATTAATGCAGTGGTTTTTAGGTTTTATGTATTAACTAATTCATTTATCATTTTAATTCTATTATAGCTTCTTCCACCACCTAGGCATCAAAGGGGAAGAAGTGGTTCATATGGATTCTTACATCTTACAAATATGGCTAAGAGGTATATTAAGTTGGAACATAGGATGAGCTATGTGGGCTACACATTGGGAGAGACTCAATTGCTATGTTGTCTAGCACCAATTGTTGAAAGATAAGTTAATTAATTTTGTCTATTTATGACATACTTAGTTTGTTAAGTTAAAAATTATCATGTTATCTAACTTCATTTTTATTTGTATATGTTGTTATAGTTATCATTGTACTCTGTGTTGTTTGTCCCATTGTCAACATCATCTACTAGTTTGACTCCTTGGGTGGTAGGCCAAACAAAGAGATAAAAACCATTTTCAACATGTAAGTTTTTTTTTTTTTGGGTAAATCATTGGTTCTTGATTTAAATACATTGTTTTAATGTCTTATGATTTTAATGATAGAGCACTCAAGACATATAAAGTAATGGGTGGGAAACACAAAGATAAAAATAAAGAGGTGGAGTAGATTTATCAAACAGTAAGTAGTTTGAATTTAAGTTCTTTCATTGATAGTCTCTTTATATATGACTATCATTGATAGTCTCTTTATAAATAAAGGTAGGACTTTTTCAACACAAACTAAGGGCTTCGATTAAATGGACTAAAGCTAATCTAAGGGCTTTAAAATTACTTTAATAAAGCATAATCCATGTGAAATTAAATCCACCAATGAAGGGTTTTCTTCTTGATCTCGTAAGTCAAATTAAACACACATACAATTTAGTAAAGGGTGAGTGAATTGTTTATTATAAAACAACCAACACATACAAGAATGAATCATAATCAAGCATTAAGACATGGAGCGTTAGAGGCAATTGGAAGAGGATAAGTGTACTATGTAATTAAAGCTCTTAATTACATGGGAGAGGATAAGATGAGGAGAGATAAGAGAGAAGGGGGCTATGGTGAGTGTGTGTGTGTGTGTGTGTGTGTGTAATTGTTGTGCATGTGTGTGTAGTGAAAAAGTAAGAAAGAAGAGTCAAAATCAAAGAGTAAACATTAATAAAACTCAAGGTAACAAATATTGCAAACCTAAGCAAATAAATTGATACAAGGAGGGATTTTAATCATAGAGTAGATATAAGGACTAATCTTGAACACACAAAAATTACTCTTGAGATTAAGTATCATTAAGGTCTTTTTGACCAACTTGCATAATTAATATTAAAGATGATTAGGGGCAATTATAGACTCCTAATTGAACCATGAGTTTTCTCTTGTGATTCAAGCGTTAAAGAAGAGACTAGAATAAACTTAAAGTTAAACCTCTAAAAACTTTTGTTTTTTTTTTTGCTTGGTTAAAACAACCAACTATGAGTTTCATCTAGAAACTAAGGCACGTAAAGTAACTAATTATTGAAGCATATAGTTGAAGAAACAAGGGAGAGAGGGCACGATTTGGAGGCTTGAATAAGGGGCCAAGAATTGTTTACCAATAAATCTATTGACACATGCTAAATTAACATTAATTAAGGGAACAAATTGAAGAGATAAGGTGTACTTTGGATAAGGGAAATTAAATGAAAATGGAAGAGGATAGAAAAGAGAGAGGGAGGACGGTTTTCATTGGTTTAAGGGTGAGGATTGGAGCTTCATAATTAACATAGATCCAATGGTTGAAATGTAAGAAGAGGTAGGTTTGAAAAATTTACCAAGTTGCCATGATATTTTGCCATAAATAGGCACCTTAGATTCTTCAATTCTTCACACCAAACTCAACCAAAATATGTGAGTTTTAGAGAGCAAGAGTATAGAGAAAGTGAGAGTTAGTGGGAAGCAAGAAGGAGTAGCAAGATTTTTCAAGGGTAAGTTCTCAAGTTCTTAAGCTTTAGCTTTGAGTTATAGCTTAAATGTCATTTTGATCTTTAATCTTCCAATATATTCTTGTTATGATGCTTTTATGGTTAAAAGTGGTTTTAATTCAAAAAATTGATGAAGATAGTGTTATAACAAAATTTTTGGAAGATTATGATCAAAATAGTGAAGCTCTGGCGAAATCTTATCGATTAGCGATTCCTGAAACCAGTGATAGAAACGCCATAATTTTATGTTGAGAATGAAGTTATAAAATTCTGGGAAAATTCATGGTGAAAGTAGACATATAGGGCTTTTCAAAAATGCCTATAATGTAATATTTTGAGCTCTGTACAATGAGATAAAAATTCTCAAAGTTGGGCTACAAAATTCTGGAAAAATTCTAGGCAGAAGTTCAAAACTTTAAATCTGGGAATGACTCAATGAATCTGGGAAAAAATGAGTATTTTTTTTAAAAAAATATATACAGCCTAAGGTTTCCGAAGAATTTTACAGATCCTCGTTTCGATTTTTGTAGAATTAGTTATGAATTTTCAAAGTTAGCGAAAACTATGCCCGAAATGTTGAAATCAACGTTTTTGAGAAATAAAAGGGATATAATAAATCCACTAGGGGTAAAAATGTTAGAAATGGCTAGAATATCTCCTACGATATTATTTACGAGGTAATAATGCGATAATACTATTATAGGATATCCGGGAAAATCGGGAGACGTACCGACCAGGCAATAATGCGATAATACTATTAGTTACTCTCTCTTTTACTTGCTCCGGTGCTCTACTCTGATGGAAAAAAAAATTATTCTGTTTTTTAAAATTGGGGTGTTACACTTTTTGGTATCAGAGCATTCATTCTGGCACGAATTTAACTAAGTTACTCTAAAACGTTTGGTGCCGAAGGCAGAGCTAGTCTATGTGGATCAGTCAATCAATCACCATGAACTCGGTGAAACTCCCATGATAGACACCTACCTGGCCAAATTGTTTGATTAACGGAGTTAGATTCTAAGCCTCTTCAAAACCTTGGAGCATATTTTGAAAAAGAGTACTGGTATAACCCTATTATGGTGTTGTAGTAATGAATGTAGGTAGATCTCCAGACATAAACTACTACCAACAAGTAGAACATACCGTACGAAATCAACAAACCCTAGACTAGGGTAACACCTTTATTCGGTATACCATCTAAAACCAGTATACCACCTTGAGTCGGTACATTACCCTAACTCAGGAAAAATCCATATACTCATTCGTGATCATGAGTCCTCGAATGTATACCCTTTGGAGTCGATATACAAACTTTAAACCTGTACACAACCCTGATACTGTGTACTACTTTGAATCAACAGCTAGCATACTTTCTGAACCAGAGGAACCTATAGTATCGAATCATGCATCTGATATCAACAACAGTAAATATTTTCAGCTGTCAAAATGACTCTGAAAGTGAGTCCCTTTACGAATCCAAACTTTCTTATGACGTGTTCTGGATGCGAGCAAAATTGACAGGTGCTTTATGAACAAAGTACATAATGGCAAATCAACACTGTAAGACTAGCAAAGGAACATACTTTCAGTATCTAAGACAAGCCAACATGACTTACGAACAAAACAATGCAAGGGTCTTCCCTACCCGTTAAACAATCGGGTGATATCAAATCCATGCCTTTTTCCTAGAAACCATTTCTGGATAGAAAAGGCGAATGAACTCTTAGACAGAGAATGTGCAGCTAATTTCCACTCCTTTCTGTATCATCTCCAAAGGCTAGTTTTAGATAATGTGTAGTCAAAATATGAACCTAGTACCAGTCAAGGGAAGCTACGAAAATAGTGATAACTGAACATAGTTCACTATTATGAAGGATTATGATGTAGCAAATACAGTAATATAGTAACTTTGCATAGAAGATATATATAGGTTTGCAATAGGTGCTAATCACTACTTCATTCCGATGTTTATAAGGGACTGGAATTCCCAAAGGTGGAAATAGAGTTGGATGTAGAGGTAGTAATAGACAACCACAAATAAAACCAATTCCAGTACCTAGAGCAATGTTTTTCATTGGGGTCTTGATTATCGTTATGAACTCGGGCATAATCATAATCAAGGCATCATTGAAGGCTGTATAGGTGGTCCATTTTGCCCTACCCCTCTAGGCCAGTTTGTCTTCATAAATAGTACGAAATATCTTAATGATGAGGGATAAGTTAGCTAGTATTGAAAGACTCCTTATGAAGTATGTACTCAAGGAAGAAAAGTGTTAGTAGACTAATGCCTTAGTATGTGTTAAGGAAACAAGACTAGAAAACAGTTAGTTCTGTTAACCCGTCGGTATTCATACTGGTGGTTAACTAAAAACTTGAAAGAGAAATATTCTTTTAGGAAACACATAAGAGGGGAAGTGAGGTTTTATGTGGAATATGATTTTTGGATCTTCCTAATATGATTAATCAAGTTTTGAGTAAAATGAGATTGCGTTGGGTATTTGTGCTTTGAGCATGTTATTGGGACTCTAAATTCGTATGAATTATTGCTTCTGGTGTTATCCAAATTTCTGTACACATGTGTTTGAGCACTTTTTTTTGTTTCTAACCCATAGGCAGCATTTTGTCCAGTTCACTTGGAAATCTAACCTGAGTGTTTCACTTGAATTTTCCAAACTAAGTTAGTGTGAAACTATGTTTGTAAATGATAACTCTCTATATTTTATATATTTAAGGTATATTTTAGAGATATTTAGAGAGTTATCTAAACAATTTTAAAAGATTTCTGTGAGATTATATGATTATAAGATCAAATCAAATTGGTGTATCATTTGTAGGGTTTCAATTTAAAATAATTTTTTTTTAGTTTAGGAAATAAATAGTAGTAATTAGAAGTTTTTAAGAAAGGGAAAAAAAACGGAATAAATAACTATTTCTATTTTTATTATTTATTATTATTACTTTTGCTTCAGATCACGTCATTTTGGATGAATTGGGTTGAATGAATTAATTGGCTGTGTCTTGCGTGGGCCCACAACAATTCAACAATAACTCATCATCTAAAAAGGTGCTGCTCGGTCAAGTGTTGGGCTAAATTAATTGGAATGGAAATGGGCCCACAATAGATTAAATGGATTGATCGATTGAAAAAGACCTAAAATGAAAAGGCTGGAAGGGGGCGGAAGGCACGACTGGAAAAGAAAAGCGGCAGCACGCAGAAAAAGAAAGAAGCAGCGACACCATTTGGGCTGAAGTGAATTGAGCAAATGGAAATTGGGCCCGCCAATCAAATGGGCTCAATGCATTAATTGAAGGGGGAAAAAAACTAAAGCTACAGGAGGAATAGGGAGACACGGAGGCAGAATTAATTAAATTGAAAGCGATAGCTAAAAGATTCAGGACTAGGCCCTTAGATCGTGGATCCGATCCCCTCTGCCGTCGTTGAGACTTCTTTAGTAGGCGATCTCGTAAGTTCTTAATAAGTACTCATAGAACCCGGGGTCGTGCCCTGGCCTTAGTATGGGACGTGCCAAACCCTTCCAAGCTTTTTTGTATTAAAAAAATAAATTGGAAGCGAAGAGTCTGGACGTGGAGGCGGCAATTAAGAAAAAAAGAGAGACACGAAAAAGAGGAAAAAAGGAAAAAGGGAGAATCGAGAAGCACGAAGGAACAGAGGAGGTGGCGGCTGAGATTGAAAAAGAAGAAAAAGGGGAACGGCTGAAAGAAGGGGGAGAGTCGGATAATCAGGAGGGTGATTCACGAAGACACAGAGCGGAAGAGCAATTCGCCAGAGGTGGCTGAAACAAAGGAGCAGCGGCGACCACGCGATTTTGGGAACCTCCATGGATTGTGGATGATTGTTCATCACCGTCACTCCTAACTCCTGGACCAAGGGAACTCGTTCTTCTTCATTCACTGCCTTACTTTGATTCACATTATGGTTTTAGATTCGGAATCTGATGTTGCTGCTGTGATGTGTGGCTAATTTTTCCTTTGCAACTTAGTGTTTGACAGTTAGAAATTGTTCCCACTAATTAGATTTGTTTAATTTTAATTCAGTTTGTTTAATCTTATTTTTATTGTTATTATTTAGTGATTGGCTACCATCGAGGATGTTTTGAGAATTTAAGATTGAACTTGACAAAGGGAATTTTAAATTGACCTAATCTAATTTAGGTCTAGGATAAATATATACCTAGAAGCTTTGCATAATCAAATTAGAGTGATCCCGATTTGACATTGTATAATTAAATGAGATATGTATATAAATGGACCAATAGACATTTATAAACATTAATTCTCTAGATTAGTTGATTGAATTAAGTTAAAATTAATTTAGTGGAAATAAAATCTAATAAACAAACAAGGGATTAGTGATTCTAGGTTATCCTTTTAATATTGAAATTTGCTCTCTGTGAAAAGTTTTGTTAATATTAATTTCCTGTTCAATTTGTATTTCTTTTTACTCATGTTGAAAACAATTTTGATTTATTCAACTTAAAGAAAAAGGAAATTTAACACCTAATCACTAGCTGGATTGAGTTTCTGTGGGATGACCTTGATTTATCACTTACTATGACCCCTACACTTGCGGTGCTTAGTTAAATTTTGATAGCATCAATAAAAGTGATTCTTTTTGAATATGTTAAAGGGTTAAATATTGTTAAATGTGCATAGTTGCAGTACTTAATTAATTTATAGCTAGACACTTTGTATTGATTATTGTAGATAGTAGTCTTATTAACACTTAGTTTATATAGCTAGTGCTGGATGTTTCTGTATGGCCAAGTTGTTGGGTACTGAAACGTATAAAGCAAATATGTTTTTTTAAAAAAAAAAAAACAGAAAAAAAAAAAAGAAAAACTTACAACTTTGATTTTCTAAAAACAAACTATAGAAGGGGCTTATAGCTTCCATCTTAAAGGAATAGACATTGTAAGTCTCTAGTCACAACCACTCACAACATCCATTTTTTCCCAAAAGGAACACTGTAAGTGACTTTTGGCGTACCATTTTTGAAGTGTCACACTTAAGGTCTTTGTTTTTTAAAAACAAATGTTGTATTCTCCTTAGAGCATCCGTCTTTTAATAGATGTTGTTTCCAAGTTTACTATGTCACTCATATATGCATCCCCAGGAAAGGGATGTTAAAAGGACATGTTAAAAATTAAAGCTAGTTCAACTGAGTATGATATAATAGGGAAATATGTAATTTCATTCTTCTTTCTTTTTCAGGGGAACTGAAACAATTTTTTTTTTTTGGGTACATTAGAGCAAGGTATTAATTTTCTTATGGTCAGAATAATCCCAACAATTTTCTCCCATAAATATATTTTATAATAATCAATAAAACTTTTGATTGTCTCACTGTTCTATTTTTTCACTCTCAGGATTAAAAGTTTTTTCGACTTCAAAATAATTAAGAAAAATCTAATTCTAATTCGAAATATCTTTTATTTGCCTATCATCAACGTTTACTATTTCTCATTTTGCTTTCCAAAAAATTTGCCCCATTAGGGAAGTCAGGTCAACATCAAATTTTAAGGCCAGCTAGCTAATGGTAAGAACCTTCTGGAAAATTTCCGAGGACTGGCAATTTTCTTCCATTCACACTTGGATGGGAGCCATCTAGGTCTTCGTCAGTGCAAATAATCCAATGGTGGTTGACTTGTTAGGTGACCCAATTGTAATCAAAACAATTTAATTTAATTAAAATATACAATAATATTTATATATAGCCTTAAAAGAGTTATATATAAATAAAAAATTATGTTAATGCAAAAAATAATAAAAAATAAATACTAAAGTATATTTTTAGTCCTTTAAATTTTATATTTGATATAATTTTGGTCTCATAACTTTATGAAATGTACTTTTAATCCAATATTTTTAATACCTTTGTTAATATTACTAATAGAAAATGTTGACACAACAAACTCAAATGATAACTATGCAGCGCTAACTAAACATATTTAAGTTTAAATTTTTTAATATAATATATTTAGATAATTAAACTAAAAAAAATAAAAAAAATCGCTAGAAATGAAATTAAGGTTTTGATTTTTATATTATTAAACTAATATATTTAAATTATTGCAATAAATTGTTTTTATAGAATCAAAATTTTCATATTGGTTGTTTCATAAGATTTTTAGATATTTTTTTAATTTACACTTATTTTAAATTTAATTATATAGTCAAACACATTACTTTGTTAAGTCAGCTGGCCCCATCCATACTTGGAAAAAAATTAAGTGACCAATCTCCTTGCATTATGGTTTCTACTTTGGATCCTAGTCTTCTACAGTGAACCACACGGAGAAAATGAAAATAATTGCAGAGTAGCAGAGACATAAATATTAAACCATTATGGGAAAGTGATCCGGTGTAGATCACAAGTTGGGTTGGACTTAGCCCGGGGTGAAATCCCGGGGTCCTACGTACCACAGTGTGGATCAAAGTCCACGTAGTTCGAGGGTATACGACAGGCTAATGATAGCCAAAGGGGGTGGTGTGTGTGCTCTGTGTGAATAGAAAAGCTAGGATTTCAGAAGTGTGTACCTTGTAAGGGGTTTACCCTATTTATAGGCGTACCTGTGTCTTATCTTAATCAGTTGGATTCATCCTTTATTTTAGGGATATCAAGATATGCGTTTTTGATAGATATTCTTGATACATAGGCGGTTATCATAACGATAGATATTTTGATAAAACCACTCCTATTTTCAAGGAAGCAGTTATGAGCATAACTAGGCTCTTTAGTTATTGGGCTGGGCCCATTTATGAGATATCCGTAACAGTTGCCCCCTAGCCCAGTTGTTCAGGGCTCCGAGCAGCCGGGATGTACTTGTCAGGTTACGTCCTTTGTTCTAGTTCATTTCGCTGTCCTGAGGTTTTTGATTTCTAGTTCTTTTTCCGAGGTCGGACATTTTTGGTCCCCGGGTTACCCCCTCTGTCATCAATTTGCATTCCGGTTTATTTGAGTGGGACACGGGTGCCCCCCCATCCCGGTTAACGCGGGTTGCATTCGTTTGCTATCCCGAGAGAATATTAATGTTCGGTCTTAATGTTCTATAATGTTGATTCTAGGCCGAACTCCTCCCATGCTTTCTCGAACTTTCCCTCTTTATTCGTGTCGAGTAGTATTGATATTTCTATATCGTCTTACTCCCCGTTTACAGGTACCTTGTCCAGTTTTTCGTGGATCGGGACTTGTTGCCCCCAAGTTTGAGATTGCACGGGGAGTTAGGTCGGGCAACCGGGGTGTATTCATGTGGTCGGCCACGTGAGCATTTCGATCCGGGATCATTGTCCGCCTCATCTGTTGATCCAACACTCGTCTTATCTCGAGGCCACGAGTGTCATCATTGCCTTCTGCTGATTTGATGTTTACTAGCCGGCCTCTGAGTAGAGCAACTGCCCCATTATCTTGGTTTTCGTGTTTGCCTACCATCAGCATTAAATGTGCACGCCTTTTAACGTCCACGTCATTATTTGTGTATGGGCCCTTTGGGCTTTTGACGGTTGAGTTTCTTGACTCTCACCCGCCTGCTTGTTTTGCTTATAAAAGCCTTCGACTTTCTGCTTCTTGCATTTTGAAAACTGCCAAACCTTGAATTTTCCTTCTTGAGAGAAACTTGCAACCAGTCACCCGTTCATCTTCCTCAGATTCCCATTTCTGGTCTTCGTGGCTCGCGCATTTCCTCTTCCCTTAACTTATTTCAAACCAGGTACTTTCCTTGTTTCCTTCTCTGGTTATTTGGCTGTGTTTTCTCCTTTCTTTCCCTGTCTCTTGGTCTTCCCCCCCCTTTTTTTGGGTAGGTTATTGTGAGTTCTTTCCAGTTTCTTCCCCTTTGGGTTCTGGCTTCTGCTTTGTTCTTGAACTTCTCTAAACTTCTGGTCTATTCAATCCTTTTTCTCCGTCTTTGGTTTACGGTTTCCTGTTTAAATTCTATCTTCTCGGGATGAGCCATCAAGGTTCTCCTCCGCCTTTTAATCCAAATGCTTTTTCCCCTGAAGAAGCCGAGCTTATTCAGCGTATGCCTCCCCGGACAGCTTGGTGGTTGTACGGGAAACCTCTGACCGAAGAACAAAAGAGGGAAAACGTTCTCCGTGGTTATGGCGGAGAAGGTGGTAGTCAACCAGGTCGGTCTGGTCGGGTTAGGGGAAGGGCTCGAGGTCGGTCTGAGTCTGTAGAGCCCGAAAGTCTAGGCCGGGGGATTGCTGCCACTAGGGTTTTTTCTTCAGAGCCGCCCTTAGGAAAGGGTAGGGGGAAAGTCCTCCTCTACCCGCCTCTTCCTTTCCTTCACGCGCGGAGCCCCTCATCTCCCTTACCCGGCCTATCGGCCCGTGCGAGGAGTGTTCCTGGCTGATATCTGAGGCCACGATGGTTGGCCGGTCATGGGAAGCTGACGAAATAGCTTCGCGATGCCGGCATATCCAACCGCGGGTTGTTGGAGCCGTTTCTACCCGTCCCGCTTTACTATCTTCAGGTATCATCTTCGTTTCTAATTTATTTTTGTTTTGCCTTTTCTAGGTAGTATGTCAACTTCTCCGCATCCTATCGAGGATTCCGGATCCGTGGAGTCAGCGGCCGTCAGTATTCCACGTCATATTGCTGAGAAGTATGACTGGGTCGCGACCGGGGTGCTGTCCAGGCTATCAAAAGCCACGACCAGTCAGATCGCTGAGCTCCCATTAGGGGACCGGGATCATTGTTCTTTATCTCTTCCCGGCCCATCTGAACCGGTGTGCGTTGCCCGGGAAGGGAATGAGCGCTCCTTTTTCTTCTTCTACCAAGACTTCGTCAAAAAACTCGGCCTTCGTTTTCCATTTTCTAGGTTTCAAGTAGATCTCTTAAACATTCTTCAGCTGGCCCCTACTCAGCTTCATCCTAACTCTTAGGGCTTTATTATTGCATTCGAGCGGCTTTGCCGATTTTTAAATCGTACTCCCACCACCGGGACATTCTTTTATTTTTTTAACATCCAACGGGCTCGTCAACCCGAGGAGCCCGAAGAAAAGAGGGGTTGGGTTTCTTTCCGAGGGAAACCGGACAAGAAGCTTTTCCATATGGCAACTGACACCTGGAAAGGCTTCAAGGCTTCTTTTTTCAAAATCAACGCTGAACCCGGTCATAAACCATGGTTTCTTAAGGACGTCGATTCCAGCTCGGTGGAGCTGCTGTTTCCTCTGTATTGGTCGAAAGCTCACTATGACCAAGACCAAAACATATTTGCATCCTCCGATGATAGCCTAGAGCCAGCCGAGGTTGAAACCGTGATAGCTCTGGTTGACCATGTGGCTGAGAAGGATGTTATTGATTCTCGGATTTTTATCCGACAGTCAGTGGAGGAATTGTATTCACCGAGTATGGTTTCTGTTGGATGTTCTTTGGATATATACATATATAACTTTTTTTACGTATGCCCCTTGTCCTTTCTGATGTTTGTCATGTTTTTTATAGTGCCCAACATGGGAAAGGCTTCTTTCCAAGAACTGGCCGAGAAGCTCCAGGCTAAGGCCAAAAAGAAAGGGGAGTCCTCTTCCCAGAAGAAGGCTGTGGCTGCTCCTTCGCCTGCCAGGACTACTGCTGAAAAAAGGGCTGCGCCCTCTCCGGCCTCTACGGATCTCATTCCGCGCAAGCGATCGAAGTCCGTGGCGGCGTCGTCGATCTCGGTCACAGAAGAGAATCCGGCCTCTGTCCAGGACGCCGGTGTTGCCACAAGCGTCCCTCCTCCCCCACTTCCTGGTAAGTCTCGCCTTCACTCGCGGGGTGAGGTATGGACTAATGGGGTCTTGGAGGAGCTCAAATACGCGGTGAAGCCTCCCAGCAAATATTTTAGTGGTGAGGCCTTTGCCGACTCCGACCTCGATCACCTGCAAGTCCTACAGGACCACCTAATGGAGACGGCCGGCGTGTTGGACGCTTATGCTTCTGTTAAGCATAAGTACGCCAAGGCTGCCGCCGAGATTGCCAAAGCTCGGGTTGAAAAGAAAGAAACCGAGATCAGGCAGCGGGAGGCTGAGGAGGCGCGCCTGAAAGCGGAAGAGGTGCAGATAAAGGCGGTGGAGGAGCTATCAAAGGCCCTTGCTGAGAGGGATCATCTCTCCACCGAGCTTGACGCCAGTCATGCCCGAGAAGATACCCTCAATGCCTCATTGCACACCCTGCAGGGTCAGTATGCGGGGCTGGTGAAGGACCTCCATCTCGCCTAATCCAACCTCGACGCTTCCAAGGCCGATCTCGTGGCGTCTGCTGCCGAGGTGGATAAGCTGGAAGTCCTGGTCGTGGAGACGGCTGCTGAAGCTTTCAACGTCTGCCTGGCCCAAGTCCGAGCTCTGAATCCGGACATTACGATGAATTTAGACGCTGTGGATTTCAGAGCTTCGGTAGAGGACGGGCAATTTGTACCAGCGCCGCTTTCTCCGGTCGAAGAGTCCGAGCATCTCGCGGAGGATGACCGTGTTCAATTAGCTGAGGAAGATGCTCCAACGACCGACACCCCTGGCTCTCCTGTGCCCGGCCAAGCCCAATCTTGATGCCGTCCTTCTAGGATCTTTTTTATTTTTTCCCTTATGTAGTATTTTTGTTTTTCTGTAATCTGGGGCCTTTGCCCTCAAAATTAATACTATGACAAGCCGGTGTTCCCGGATTTTTCTAGCAACCTCAGCTCGTCCATCTTACATGTATTTATTTTCATCCTTTAAACCAAACTCGTGTTTTAATTTACTAGTTGATGAGTAAAGGGGAACGTAATCCATGCACGAAGCTCGGTTCTTTATTTTATGACTTGGCCAAAGTCAAGATATATTGCGCAGAATCAGCTGGTTATTCAACCGACGTTTTAACAAACGGGCCCCGTTTATTAATGGTCGGGCATTCCAAACAACAGACGATTTTCAAAAATCATCTAAGCACTTTATCTTGTAAAGTACCGTACCGAGATGGTAGCCAACTGCCATATGTTCGGGCCCTAATATCCTTTTTGAATAGGAGCCTAAACATTTCGACCTGATCAGGATCTTTTATGGCAATCTCACACCACCCCAGGGGACAGTTCCGATGCATCGTAACGTTTACAAGACTTGTTGACAAATCTTATCATGACCGGGATTGCGAAACCCAAGTCTTTGTTTAATTATCTTGCTTTTGTCACGGCCTATCTTTGCATTGATTTCACAAGTAATAACTTGGTTGGCCCATGAATTGAACCACCTTTTTTATTGATTGAAATAATTGGGATTACACAATTTAAAATCAATGGAAAATACTGCCAAAAGCAAAACAATGCGTAATAAAAAATGGTTCTCGGTCACCACCGACATCCGTTGAAGCTAAAAAGAGGTTCTCAGTCACCACTGACATCCGCTGTGCGTTTATTCCGAGTGCATCCCGGTCTTTAGCTGTAGTAAGTCCTTAGATTGTCCGCGTTCCATGTTCGTTTAATGGGCGTGCCATCTAACGTTTCAAGGACATAGGTCTCGGGCCCCATTTTGTCTGAAACACGGTAAGGACCCTCCCAGTTTGCTGCAAGTTTTCCATCCCGGGCATTCGTATTTCCGATATCCGCTCTGCGTAATACCAAGTCACCTTTATTGAATGCTCGTGGTCTAACTTTGCGGTTATACTTAGCCGCCACCAGCTGCTTTGTTGCCAGATCTCGGCAGTGTGCCGTCGTTCTCACTTCATCGATGAGGTCTAGCTCGGCTGCTAACTGCTTGTTGTTAGCGTGTTCTCCCTCTTCCATGACTTTGGCTTTCCTCCATGATGTTTGCCCAATTTCAACCGGGATCATGGCCTCGCATCAATATGTCATTCGGAAGGGTGTTTCCTGGGTCGAGGTTTGGACACTAGTTCGGTATCCCCAGAGTACCGGGTATAGTTCCTCGACCCAGTTACTTTCTGCATTGCTCATCCTTTTCTTGAGCCCGTCAACAATGATTTTGTTGGCTGCCTCGGCTTGCCCATTAGATTACGGATGCTCTACCGAGGCGAAATGGTGCTTGATTTCGAGCTCGGACATCAACCTCTGGAAACCTTGATCAAAGAATTGAGTACCGTTGTCAGTTACGATCTCGGCAGGAATCCCGAACCTTGCAACAATATTTCTTTCGAAGAATTTTTGTATTCGAGCAGCCGAGATGGTCAACAGTGGTTCGGCCTCGATCCACTTAGTGAAATAATCCACCGCCACCACAAGCCATTTCAGTTGCCCTGCGGTCGGTTTGAACGGTCCAAGGAGGTCCATACCCCACTTAAAGAATGGCCAAGGAGCTGTGATGGTTTTCAACTCGGTCGGAGGTGGCCAGAGGATCCGAGCATGTTTTTGGCAGCTTTCGCACGTCCGTACGTGCTCTCTGGAGTCCGCGACCATTGTCGGCCAGTAGTATCCAGCCCTTAGGGCCTTCCGGGCTAACGCTTTTGCCCCCATGTGTTGTCCGTTTATCCCTTCGTGTATCTCTGATAGCACGTACTCGGCCTTTGCCTGGTTTAAACATCTCATCATTGGGGATTGGAGGTCTTTTCGGTAGAGTTGGTCATCGACCACCGTGTACATTAACGCGGTTCGTGCTATCTGCCTTGCTTCCCCGGGATCGTCTGGGCTAACTCCCTTTTCCAGGTAATTTAAGATTGGCTTTCGCCAGTCTTCTGCTGCCGCGATGACCATGATACACGTGGGCTCCTTGAGACTTTGTTGTATTACAGTCCGATTATTTCCCGGGTTCCTGGTGCTTGCTAATTTGGAGAGGATATCTGCCCTCGCATTTTCTCCCCTGGGGATGTGGGTGACTAGGACCTCATCGAAGTCGGCCATTGCCTCTCTAACTTTCCCCAGATACTTAATTAGCAAGGGTCCCTTAGCCGTGTATGAACCGTTGATTTGGGCCGCGACTAGTTGAGAGTCGGTAGAGAGATGAACCCTCCTGGCCCCATTATCTTTTGCCTGCGAAAGCCCGGCTAATACAGCCTCATACTCGGCCTGATTATTGGAGGTTCTGAAGTGCAATTGCAGGGAGTGTTCCATGGCGACTCCTTCCGGGCTTTCGACTATGATCCCGGCTCCACTTCCTTTGGCGTTTGAAGAGCCGTCTACAAATACTTTCCAAACGTCAAGGGCTGCTTTCGGGACTACCTCTGTTGGCACCAGTTCTGCAATGAAGTCGGCTAAAGCCTGGGACTTAATAGCACGCCGAGCTTCATATACTATGTCGAATTCGGACAGTTCGATTGCCCAACTCGTCATTCTTCCTGCTAAGTCAGGTTTGTGGAGTATTTGCCGTATTGGCTGACTGGTTCGGATAATTATTTTATGCCCCTGGAAGTAAGGGCGTAATCTCCTCACGGCAGTTAGGAGCGCAAAGGCCACCTTTTCCAACCTTTGATATCTTAGCTCCGAACTCTGCAAAGCCCGGCTTGTAAAGTAAATCGGTTTCTGTTCCGTCGAATCTTCTCTCACCAGGGCGGCACTTACTGCTTCTGGGGCCACGAATAGATATAATATCAAATCTTCCCCGGGCTCGGGTTTGGTCAGCACGGGTGGTGATGACAAGCATTTTTTGATCTTGTCAAACGCGGCTTCACACTCTGAGTTCCATTCTCCATGCCGTGCTTCCTTCTTCAATAACTTGAACAAAGGAAGAGCATTTTCTGCCGATTTCGGTAAGAACCTTGTCAGCGCGGCCAGTCTGCCAGTCAACTGCTGTACCTCTTTTTTGTTTTTTGGGGCAGCCATATTGAGGACGGCCTGACATTTGTCCGGATTGGCCTCAATCCCCCGGTTTGTCAACAGGAATCCGAGAAATTTACCCGCTGGTACCCCGAATGCACATTTAGCTGGGTTAAGTCGGATTCTGTGAGCCCGGAGCTTATCAAATGTTTCTTGCAAATCTTGGATGTGGTCGGATCGCTTAACTGACTTTACGATCATATCGTCGATGTAAACTTCGACGTTCCTGCCGAGTTGTGCCTCAAACACTTGATTCATCATCCTCTGGTAAGTAGCTCCTGCGTTCTTCAGCCCGAAAGGCATGACATTATAGCAGTAATTAGCTTTTTCCGTGATAAAAGCTGTTTTCTCCTGGTCTTCAGGATGCATAGCTATTTGGTTATAGCCGGAATACGCATCCATGAATGAGAGCAGCTGGAAACCCGAAGAATTGTCCACCAGTTGGTCAATATTTGGCATGGGGTAAGCATCCTTGGGGCATGCTTTGTTGAGATCGGTGTAGTCGGTGCACACCCTCCATTTGCCATTTGGTTTCTTGACCATTACCACATTTGACAACCATGTGGTATACTGGATTTCCCTGATGAATCCCGCATCCAGCAGTTCTCTTACATGCTCGGTTAGGGCTTCCTGACGGTCCGGTGCAATCTTTCTTTTCTTCTACGAGACCGGCGTATATCGTGGATTTATGGTCAATTTGTGACAGCAGAACGCCAGGTCAACTCCTGGTAACTCCGAAGGTTTCCATGCGAATACGTCCTTGTTTCTCCATAACAGCTTTTTGAGCTCGATTTTTTCTTGCTCGGCAAGTGAACTCCCGATCTGGGTTATTTGTCCGGGATCCTCTCCTAGTTGGTAGCCTGTGAGCTCTCCATCAGTCTCTGTTTTCATCAACTTTGCTTCTTCTCTGACATCCAGCTCTACCACGTTGACCGAGCTCGGCGCAATTGGCGCTGAATTTCGAGTTCCTTTCTGCTGCGAGCTGGATGTTCCGGGTTCATTGTTTTTAACTGTCGAGAAATAGCATTGCCGGGATTCCTTCTGATCACCTTTGACGGTGACGACTTAATTGTTCCGGCTTACCATTTTCAGCTTCTGATGCTTAGTTGATATGAGCATGTCCCAACTATGAATGGTTGGTCTGCCTAAGATTATATTGTAGGACGAAGGGAAATCCGCTACAATAAACTTGACTCGCTCAGTCTTAAAGGCTTCTTTAGAGCCCAAGGTCATTTTTAGTTCTATACATCCTTTGGGATTTGTATCCTGTCCGTTGAACCTGATTAAGGTTGTCCTGCACGGCTTTAGATTCTCTGGGTCAAGGTCCATGCGCTTAAAGGCGTCCCACAGGATGATATCCACCGCGCTGTCAGGATCGATGAATATCTTCTTTACACGGCATTTTCCCAGGAGGCCAGTTATAACCAGTCCGTCTTGATGACCCGGGATTACGTCCCTCAGATCTTCCTGAGTAAAGAACAGCTTAGGAGGCTCTTCTGTTTGCGATGGCTCCGGCTTGAAGGTCGGTCGTCCCCTGATGGTTAAGACTTCCCGAAGGTATTTCTTCCGCTGATTGGCGGTATCGCCGCCACCTCCGTAACCTCCACTAATGACATTGCAGTCAAACTCTGCTTCCGGGAACTCGTCCTCATTGTCGTGCTTTCTCCGGGCTTCCACTGGTTTTTTCCTCTGGGAGACCGGGCTTGTACTCTGATCCGTCTGCTTGCGCTTGGCTTTCTGCCCCTGTGTTTTGATAACGTACTGACGTAATTTTCCATCTCGGATAAACTTTTCCACCGCATCTCTAAGGTCCCAGCACTCATCCGTTGTGTGCCCGGGTCCATTGTGGAATTCACAAAATCGTGTGCGGTCCAACTTTCCCTTATTATAAAGTGGTCGGGGTCGCTCCACCTTCCTCATCTCGGTCAGGGCTACCTTTCTCCATAACTGTGAACGAGGGACATTTATTGGAGTATATCTCTCATACTTCCCCTCATGCCTTTGTCCTCGTGTTTTCTGGTCCGAGTTACGGGGTCGGTCTCTTTCTGCCCGGTCCTTCCCTTTCGGAGGTGGGCTTTTCTGTCTCTCTTTTCCCGACGCGTTGGCTATCTGCATCTGCTCTATGTCCAGATACTTTTTGGCTCGTTTATGGAATTCTTCCAGCGTCTTGATCTCGCCAGATATGACCGATCTCCCCATTCTGGATTCGCTATCTAAGCCCGAGATGAGCAAGTGTACGTGGACGCTTTCCGTTAATCCCTGGATTTGTAATGCGGCAGCCTTGAAACGATCCAAATACTTCTGAAGGGTTTCACCGGGTTGCTGCTTGATTCTGTCCAGCGTGTAGACCGACCTGGGTTGCTTTTTGCTTGTCGCGAAATTCAGCAGGAACTTCTCACTCAGGTCGTTGAAGTCGGTAATGGACTTGGGAGATAGAGTCCGGAACCAAATTTGGGCAGCTCCTCGTAACGTTGAGGTGAACAGCCTGGAAATGATTGGCCCCTTGAATCCTCGGACCAGCATCTCAGTGTCGAAAGTGTTCAAGTGTGTCTGGGGATCCTGACTTCCGTCGTACTTAGGGAGGTCGGATGTATTAAATTTCCTTGGGTACTCAGCTTCCGTAATTTCGTCTGAGAACGGGCTGTTATTTTGTCCTCCATCCCCATACCACATCTTGTACCTGCCGGAGTCTTGCGGATTTCCGTGATTGTCCGAGGTACGGCTGTCCTTCCTGTGTGCCCGGGCTTGATCTTCCTGACTCGCGTCCCGGTGATTATTTTGCTGAGAATTTTTTGTTGAAACTATTCGGCCTTGCCCGGGATGGTCCTCCTGTAGGGGATCAATAGTTTAGTGATTGGTTTCTTCATCCTCATTCTACTGATCATCCCGGCATTCCTCCTGAAGAGGGTCTTGTAAGTGTTTAAGAATTTGGTTCATCACCTCGGTCATGTGGTCAATCTTCTGGTTCTGAAGATTGTCGCGTTCTTTCACATTCTCGATCCGTTTCATCATTGACTCAGCAATGTTATGTAGGAGCCGTATGTCCGGGCTTCCAATCTGAAACTTTGAGGGACCAGCGTGGTTAGTATTTTCCAGCGTTTGGCCTGCTCGTCCATCCAGGTTCGAGTCCGGGGACTCCTACATTTGTTCCTGATTAACGCCTTGAACGTCCTGCTGTTGGGTCTCGCTAAAATTTTGTTCCTGACCTTGCTCATGTGCATGCGGGTGGCTTTTGCTTCTGGTATTAGCCATCACGGGTCACGGGAATAGGACTTTACAGTCCCCACGGACTGCGCCAATGATCCGGTGTAGATCACAAGTTGGGTTGGACTTGGCCCGGGGTGAAATCCCGGGGCCCTACGTACCACAGTGTGGATCAAAGTCCACGTAGTTTGAGGGTATACGACAGGCTAATGATAGCCAGAGGGGGTGGTGTGTGTGCTCTATGTGAATAGAAAAGCTAGGATTTCAGAAGTGTGTACCTTGTAAGGGGTTTACCCTATTTATAGGCGTACCTGTGTCTTATCTTAATCAGTTGGATTCATCCTTTATTTTAGGGATATCAAGATATGCGTTTTTGATAGATATTCTTGATACATAGGCGGTTATCATAACGATAGATATTTTGATAAAACCACTCCTATTTTCAAGGAAGCGGTTATGAGCATAACTAGGCTCTTTAATTATTGGGCTGGGCCCATTTATGAGATATCCGTAACAGAAAGAAAAAACACTCACGAGTTTCATGATTTCTTCGCCTCCATAAACATTTCACTCTGAAAAGATTGAGAGGGTTAAGATGTTGCTAGTATCAATTTTCTTCCTCTTTATTCCTCATGTGTTTTCCTTAGAATTTAACATCACCGACTTCAACACGCCCCGAATATTATTAGAAAAATCAGCTCGCCTCGTAGGAACATCCATCGACGTGGTAACTCCAAACAATCATAGTGTCGGTCGAGCTACTTATCACCAACCGATGCACTTGTGGGACAAAGCCACCGGAAAACTCACAGATTTCTCCACCAACTTTACCTTTGTCATTGATTCAAATGGTAGCAAGGCATTTGCCGATGGGATGACCTTCTTCTTAGCCCCTACGGATTCAATGATTCCCAGTACTGCACAAGTGGGAGCCATAGGAGGTGCTATGGGTCTAATTATTGGAGATCAAGAAACGAGCCTTAATTCAACATCTCATCCATTTGTTGCTGTTGAGTTTGATATCTTTCCCAATTTCGAAACTTATGATGACTGGGTTGATCCTCCGTATATACATGTGGGTGTCGATATCAATTCTATGAAATCTGTTGTTTACGTGCGTTGGTATGCTGATATCGCAAGAGGCAGAATAAATGAGGCTATCATCACCTACAATGCGAGTACACTTAATTTAAGCATCTCATTCACTGGTTTTGATCCTATTAACGGCACTACTGTGTGGCAACATCTTCATCAAATAGTTAACCTATCAGAGTACCTGCCTGAACGGGTTACTTTTGGTTTTTCAGCTGCAACAGGACAGTTATTCGCCACGCACAGGATTAATGAATAGAGTTTCTACTCAGAGGAGTTCCCATATGTTTCTCCCAGTCCAAGTCCAAGCCCAAGCCCAAGCCTGAACTCTAACCCAAGCTTAAGCATAAACCAAGTACAGAGAAATTCCACAGCACTTCCAATAGGATTAGGGGTTGGAGGGTTTGTTTTATTAGTTTGTGGGATGGTTTGGTTTGTCCTGTGGAAGAGCAAAAAGAAAATGGAAGATAGTGAGTCTGATGAGAACATGAGTGATGATTTTGAAAGAGGCACTGGTCCAAAAAAGTACTCATATGCTGAACTAGCAAATGCTAGAAATCATTTCAAAGATGGGCAAAAGCTTGGACAAGGAGGATTTGGGGGTGTCTATAGAGGTTTTCTCAAAGACTCAAATTCCAACGTTGCCATCAAGAGAATATCAGAGGGTTCTAAACAAGGGAAGAAGGAGTTTGCTTCAGAAGTAAGAATTATCAGTCAACTAAGGCATCGGAACTTGGTGCAACTGATGGGTTGGTGTCATGAAAGGAAAGAACTATTGTTAGTTTATGAGTATTTGCCAAATGGAAGTTTAGATTCCTATCTATTCAAGGATGAAAGGTTGCTGACATGGCCAACCAGATTCAAAATAGCTCGTGGCTTGGCCTCTGCGTTATTGTACCTCCATGAAGAATGGGAACTATGTGTGGTTCATAGAGACATAAAATCAAGCAATATCATGCTAGACTTTAACTTCAATGCAAAACTTGGAGATTTTGGGTTAGCACGGCTTGTAGACCACGCAAAAGGATCACAGACAACAGCTTTAGCAGAAACTATGGGTTATATGGCTCCTGAATGCCTCATTACCGGAAGGGCTGGCAAAGAATCTGATGTATACAGTTTTGGAGTTGTGGCTCTGGAGATAGCTTGTGGAAGAAAACCCATCAATCCCGAGGCTTTAGAGGACAAAATAAACTTAGTAAACTGGGTATGGGATCTCTATGGAAGTGGGAGAATTCTCAAAGCAATTGATTCAAGACTAGAAGGAGATTTCGACCATGATCAAATCAAATGCCTAATGATTGTCGGGCTGTGGTGTGCTCATCCTGATCAAAATCATAGGCCTTCAATAAGGCAAGCAATTCATGTGCTTAACTTTGAAGCTCCATTTCCTAGTCTTCCTTCAAATTATCCCACACTAACATACAGTGAATATCCAACATCATTTTCAATTCTATCTAGCACCAATGCTTCAGAGGTAAGTCAAAACAAGAATATAAGCTTTAGTTCCAATACAAACTCTTCTGGTTTCGCTACAACTTCTGATGAAAATACTTCATCAAGCGTATCACTTTTGTACTCACACAAAAATTAGTTATGGTTATTGTATGTTTTTGGGTACAACACAATATTCCTAACCTATTATTCTCATTTCTTGAATGTGAGCTAATATCTGTAATCTAAAAATAAATACAACATATGTGTAGAGAACTTATATGATATATTGATGTATTTTTACCTTGGTTGCAGTGTCTCATTTCGTAAGAAACCAAAATTATGTTCATTTGTACTCATTCCACTTGGAAGCTGCTTAAGCGAAGTCATTGTAAATGAGATATGATGTCATTTTTTAAAGAAGAAAATAATTAATAACAATAATGCATCAACTAACAAATATTATTAATTCTTTTTTATAAGGCACATGTTAGTTTTCAATAAGTATTAAATATCTTTTTTTATGTATACTCATACTCTCTCTCGTCTTTTTTTTAATAAAAATTCTCTCTCATAGGGGTAATTCTCGGTAACATCCTAAATTTTAGGATTTATAAAATTATATAGAAATTTAAATTCCAAAATTTGGGCCTACAAAAATGAAGGATTTATTTTCTTTAGTAACAAAAACAATAATAATAACAATAATCAAATCCTAATTTATCCAATCTCCAAGCCCACTTGTATAATCCATTCCACTATCACATTTAGCCCAACACGTCATAGTAGATCAATTTCCCATTGAACAATGGCCTTTTTCCCAAAGTGCCCTTTTTTAGGAAAATATTTACTAAAATACCCCGACTTTGAAACTATTTCCCATTGTGCCCCTCTCTAGAAACATATTCCTTCTCTGCCCCCATTTAGTCGACTAAAACAGGGCTTTAGTCAACTAAATGTCGGGTCTCTTTTTTTTTTGAATTTTGTCGACATTTAGTCGATTAAACCCTGTGGTTTAATAGACTAAATGTTGTGGGATTCAAATTTTTTTAAATGCCCCCGACATTTAGTCGACTAAATCCCAGGATTTAGTCGACTAAATGTCGATAGTGGGCTTTTTAATCTATCACAACCAATTTTCCTTTATTCTTTAATCCCTTTTCTTAATATTATCTTTTTATTTATCTTCTTTATTTTGTATTATGAGTTAGATAATATAAGAATTACTTAGTTAGTTTAGATCCTATTATTTAGGAACAATTTAATTCAAATCCTATCTTTCTGATTTTCCCGAGATATTATATTAGAAGAATAACTTCTTATATATTTATTTAGTTATACCGAAATATAGGTAATTTATCCTTACAATCTCTCAATATCTTTTTTGTTCATATATTTGAATTTGAATGCACTAATTTGTTAAACTTTGGGGAAAAAACTGAGATTGTTATCTTTAACACAAAATACAAAAAAATTAAAAAAAAAATCATCTTATGATATAGTCAGGTTTATTATTTATTACAAATAAAAAACGGTTATTATTTATATTTTTTACTCCCTGATTTTGGTTTCTTTGGTTTATTTAATTTTGAATGATATAATTTATCAAGGTTTAGAACAACCATTTGATTTGATTTTGTTTTGAATGTTTGGATATTATGTTAACTCTTTATTTTGCTCATATTTATGGTTTGAATCATGAATTTTACGAAACTTATTGTTTTGCCTTTATCCACTTGAAAATATAAGAAAAAACATTAAAATTTTATAAAGATGCCTAAAAGGCCGCAGGCCGAGCTCTAAACTTGGCTATATTAGAATTGAACTTTACAAAATATAATGTTTTAGAAAAAACGAGCAGACGAAAAATAACATAATAAGATGATTTTTTTTTTTTGTATTTTATGTTGAATATAACAATCCCAGCTTTTCTCTCTCTACGTTGTTGCTGATCTCCGCAAGAAAAGGGATCAAGTTATTTAACTCTTTAATTGTTTTATTGTTTGAGTATGCTGATTTTTTTTTTTTTAATGTAAGCAAGTAGTTACCTATTTTTTAGGGAGTAGTGGGGTCAGTGCAGTTTAATTTACCAAGCCTGTTGGTTAGTGGTATTAGTGTTCCTAGATATTAGCTAGTGGACTATGTGCTATCACAATGGAAAAAAAGCCTTCTGTCGACATTTAGTCAACTAAACCACAGGGTTTAGTCGACTAAATGTCATAGACATTCAAAAAAAATTGGAACTTTTTGGAAAAATATGAGTAACTAGAATGTACTTTAACGTTTATCATCTGTCTATTTTGGATTACTGTATAAACATCCAACTATTGGATGGATTATAATCACGAAAAATTTGTCCCTATGTTTTCAAACTAAGTTATTTTCAAAAACTTTTATTCTGCAATTAATTTGTCCAAATCATCTCGATGCCTGAGCACAATAATTCTGATAAATAAAGGCCCCACAAGGTGGTCGTTACATTCTTCATATAAAAAACTAGGGTTTTGAAACATGGACCAGACATTGAATCGATCGAGGTACTAGCTTAGATGGATCTTTGCCAAACCAAGAAAATAATAAAATCTGACAATTTTAGGTTTTAGAATATTTCAAACACATTTTTACCCATTGGTTATTGGAAAATGAAACACATTTTTTATCATTCAGAGGGCCAAAGCATTTCCTAGTCTTCTTCTTTCTAACACCAATCTTAACTTACATCCCAGTTTTACATTCAAAATGCTCTAAAACATGTAACACCCTAAATTTCATACTTGGAAAATGTGTCGGTTGACACTTAGTGTTAGGAAAAATCAATGGAGTTTGAGGTGCTACAACTTAGAGTAATGCGGGAACAGAAAGCATGCGCTAATATTTGAACAATGAGTATCTGATATAAAAATGCCCAGACATATGCTGATGCCTGACATAAGCTGGTATAAAAATTTTCCCGAAGGAATATTCATGTGATACAATTTACAGAGATTAAATACATTTCTCTGATAAAGTCTTAAACTAGACCTATGGCTTAGAACCCAACATCAGTTAATCAAACATATTGGCCAAATCAGTGTTTAGTCTAATGGGAGTCTCCCCATCTTTCACGGTGACTTATGACAACCCATCGACAAACCCTTTCTTAGTTTAAGCACCAATTAGTTTGAAATAACTTTATCAGATTCATGCCAGAAACTAGGCCCTACTAGCTTACTTCAGATCCTTGTCTTCGACCGGTGTCTCTTCACAGCTCTGTCTGCTTCGCTTTCCCAGGTCCAGATTTCCTTCCCTGAACCTTAGACAGATCTGAGGTCTAATACCCATTGGACCTCAAGTAACAATTAACCTCATGTGAAAAGTATAAACAATATATATGTCAGATATTCATGACATTTCAGCATTAACAATACATAGCACACAGCAGATGTAAAGTTACCACAACACAATGATACATAGCACACAGCACATGTAAAGTCTATCCCGGTCTGCACTAACCAGTGCCACGACGACCCATTGTGTCCTCAGTGCTAGGAAAACTCAACGGTACTATCAAGACTATAACTCGTATATAGCTGAATATATAAATAGTGACTTAAGACAGAGTCTTAATCATGGTGCATAACCCAAGACCTCGTCTTGTCCCGCACTCAACATGAATTAACCAATCATATATAACCATACAAGACACATCAGAGTTAAAGTTACCAGTACGCGAACGTCCGACCTCTGAATCCGGCCCTGGACTTCCCGGATATCCTAACATATCACCATATCACTTAGAATAATATCCTAAGAGATACTTCCACCTCTATTTACCCATCTACCCTTGGTGGATTTGTTATTTACAACTTTGCCCTTACATTTACTTAAAAACGTAGTGTAGTGTTTTCTAGGTAGATTTTTCGGTAACTTTGAAAAATCATAACTAATTCTACAAATATCGAAATGATATGAAACGAAAGGCAAAATTTCCCTTAACAAGTCTATTTTTAAGGAAAAATAATGGATTTAACTCGTTCCAACCATATCATTCCCAGTTGTAAATTTTCTCAACGTTGCCCAGATTTTATTCCAGTAAAAATGGTTTAACTTCAAAAATTCATATCTCCTTGACCAGAGATCAAAACGTCACATATTTTATATATTTGGAAAGCCCTACATGTCTACTTTATTTCTGAAAAATTTCATGATTTTATAACTTCATTTCATACATAAAATAACAGCATCTATTTTCGTTGCCAGCAAAGGATTTGCACCTTTAGTTTTTCCAAACTTTTATCACAATGATCTATTAATTCTAAAAATTATTCCCTAACATGTTTTTACCTCTTCAGGCATTTTTTAATGCAATGAGGCCTAAAAACAAGTATAGGAATTTATTCTCTAATTTCCTAGATTAAACTAACATTTATACTAAGAACTTATAAAAACTAAAGACTAGAACTTAAGAACTAGAGCTTACCTCTTAAAGACTCTTGACTTCCTTCCTCCTTCTTGCTTCACTCTCCTCTTAAACTCTCCAATCTTTGGTATGAGTTTGGTGTGAAGAATGAAGAAGCCCTAGGTGCCTATTTATAGTAAAAGGCTATGGCAACTTTGGCAAATTTTTCAAACCTACTTCTTCTTGCTTTTAAGCCAAAGAATCTAAGCTTAGTTAAGAAGTTTTAATCTTAACCATTGGACCCATACTTAATGAAGAAGTTTCATCTTCTTCCTCCTCTTAACGCGTATTATAACCTTAACACTTATGCTGCTCATATTCATATATATGGTAGACATGTTTATATACTGAAACTCTGTCATGGGTTGTCAGTCATACATACAGCTTATTACGAGTTATAGTCTTGATAACGCCGTTGGGTTTTCCTAGCGCTGAGGACACGATGGGAGATCGTGGCACTGGTTTATGTGCAGACATAGTGTGGGGCTTTACATATTGATGTGTGCTCATGTTCTGTCCATTGTTGATCATACATCTGTTGTGTGCTTATGTATTGATGTGTTGTTATGTTGTTGTGACTATTTGTTGCCTATATATGACTTATTTGAGCATAAGGTTAACCGTTACCTGAGATCCAATTGGGAATTGGATCTCAGCTGTAGCTCCAGGTTTAGGAGGATCCAGGGTGGAGGAGAGCGGCAAGTAGCCGATGTAGGCGGATTGGAAGAGCTTATATGTTTTAGCTTTTGAATTACTTAGATATAGTCTTTTTGGAATCAACAAATGACTGTATAAGGATGATTACACTATGGTTATGTACTTCTAGATATTCAGTTACTCGTTTAATCGAAATGCTCAACTTTGATCATGGTTTGTTTTAAAAAAAATCGGTATTTTAAATTGGGATGTTACAATTGTGGTATCAGAGCAGCTTTCCTGGCATGGATCTGGCTAAGTTATGACAAACCTTTTGGTGTCTAAGACTGGGTTAATCTGTGTGGACGCCAATCAGTCACCGTATAAGTCGGTGAGGCCCCATAACAGACCCATACCTGGCCAATTGGTTTAAGTAACAAAGTTAGATTCTACGCCTTTTGAAAAAAAAAAATTTGAATAGAGTACTGATATAACCTTGGTGTAATATAGAGAGATGGACGAAGATGGGAATCGGTAAACCATGTACCAAGGGAGAATGAGACGTACGGCTAGGAAGTCGGTGGTACCAGAGATAATAGGAAGAAGGTTAAACCCCGATCCCCTGTATCCTCCGTCTGAGCTTGAGCCTGAACCCTTGTTCATTCCGGTGCACCCTGCACCTAGGAATCATTTTGAACCCCTTTACAAACCCGACTTTCATATAGAACACCTGAACGACTTCGAACCCCTAGACGATAAACCACCAGACGTCGTATTATCCGAGTCAGATGATCTTGGACTAGATGGAGACGAACCTGTATACCATCCTGAACCAGTATACCCTGGACTATTCGCTAGTATACCTATAAAACCAGATAGACCTATGTGGTCGGACCACTCATCCGTTGATGATAACTGTGAGTATTTTCAGTTAGGGGGTTACCTAGATGACTCTGAGAGTGAATCGTCCTACGAGCCCGTCCCGTTACAACCTACTTTAAACCAATTGTTGGTAGATACTCTACAGGCAGAGTACCTGGAAGCTGAACAGCACACAGTAACTACAAAGACAAAATATTTCCAATACCTAGTACGAGTCATTATGACCTATGAACGAAGGGAACTTTACGGTCTTCTTTATCCCTTTGATGATTGGGTGAGATCTACATTGCGCCACTTTCCTCAAAACCACCTCTGGATTGAGAAAACGAACAAATTCTTGGAAGGAGAATGTGCAATCAATTTTCACTCTTTTATATATAGTTTTCAATGGCTGGTTCTCAATAACATGTAAATCGCTCATAGTAAGCTAGATAAAAGGCATATGTTTAAGTGCTAGTCATAGACCAATAAATGTTGTAATATATTAACAATGTTTAATATAAATGACTTGGCGGTATGATTGTGTCTATGAAGACTAAATCTCCCTAACATCTAAAATTGTTATTCTCAACGAATTTTAGAAAAAATAGAGAATGGCCAAGTTAAGAGGCGCCGGAGTTCCTAGAGGCCAAAGCAGAGGTAGAGGTAGAGGAAGGGGTAGACGAGCCCGGACCATACCAATACCTGAACAAGAACCGAATCATGAACCTAACCAGCCAGAACAAGACGACGTACTAGAAATGAGAAGACAACTGCAGGAGCAAAGGGCTCTTATCGATGTACTTCTGACCGAAAGACAGGAACGGCAAGCTGAAGGACGTCGGCTGCAAGAGCAATAAAATGAAGAAGAAGAAGAGAATGACCAGGATGATGAACACGAGGATAATGCCGAGGAATCGGATCAATCTCGATCCCCACCCCGACAGGAGAGAGAAATGAGAATACCCCCTCAGCACAACCAGGCAGTGGAGAATTTGCAGTACTGGGTTACTCAGTTCTGCAAGATGAAACCCCCGGTATTTCAAGGCAAGCTAGACGCAGCCGAAGACTGGTTAATGAGGTTGGATAAAATCTTTGAAGTTATGGAGTGTCCAGCAAACAGAAAGGCTCAACTGGCAATCTTTAAGCTAGAAGGAGACGCAGATTGCTGGTGGAGGAACGTTGCAGCCACACTCCAACCACACCATTATCCCATTTCATGGGCGACATTTTTAGGGAAATTCAACGAACAATACTTCCCTCACACTATGCAGATGGCCAAAGAGTCGGAATTCCTCCATATCAAGCAAGGGCAGGAGGAGTAACTTGTCTCGCTACTCACCACATTTGAGACAGGGTGATAATGAGAGCAGTCTGGCCAATGTTCTGATATATGGGGTAAAGTACGAGATTCGGGAGAAGCTGGTATCTCAACAGTTCTCAACACTAATTCAAGCAGTGGAATCCTGTCGATTGATTGAGCGGAACTTGAAGTAGCTACGTAGGATCAACAGCCGTAATGCAAATCATGGCAACTCTGGCCGAGGAAATTCTTCCCAGAAAAGGAAGGCATCATGGAATGACTCCCACGGTGAAAGCAAGATGCCAGTTCAATCTGGGCAGTAGAGCCATCCGAGAAAATTAGAATCCCAACCATGTGCAAAATGTGGAAAGATCCATTACGGTACTAACTACGACATGAGACCAGTATGCTTCCATTGTCAGAAGCCAGGACACTATAGCCGGGAATGTCCTCAGAAAACTACGAAGAAAAGGCCACAGAACCCAGGCCGGGTTTTCACATTAACCGATGAAGAGGCCAGAAAATCTCTGAAAATGAACCAAGGAACTATCTGATATCTCTTAGTAAAGGTCTACTTCAGGCATAGTGTAACTTGGGTGCTAGTCACTTGTTTTGTTTTTTTTCAATATGGTTATCCTAACCACTTAGGAATACGCATTTATAGGCTGCTATATGTTTTGATAACTAGTTACACTATTTGGCGTAAAGATCTCTAGCTCCTACTTCATATTTAAATCGTATCCTGAGTATAAGTGAACATGGTTCTAATATAGACCTTACTTGATTTCCACTTCATTACATTGACGTTATCCTTGGTTGGGTTGGCTAGCGGCAAACAATGCAATAATCGACTGTGGTGATAAGAAGATATTATTGATGGCTTGAGTAGCCAAGGGTAGAAACACAAAAGTAGGTAGTTAGTGATACCTAGCACTGTGCGAAATACTGATTGTCATAAACTAGATATCCCGAATTTTATTTCGAGATTATGCGATCAAATTTCAAGGACGAAATTTTATTTAACGGGGGGAGAAATGTAATACCCTAATTTTTATAACACACTTAAATATATATTTAGATAAATAATACCTATTGAAAATAGGTGGATATGAGGTCTCAAAATAGAGTATAATTAGTCTATTTTCAAAGGAAAGTACTAAGAAAAAATTATGGAAAATTCAAGAAGGCATGGAATAATTATTAAAATTTTAGGAAATATATTATTCTTAATTTAGATAATTTAATAAAATATTTCCTATGAAAATAAAAAGAAGGAAAATTAAAAAGTATTTTAGAATCAAAATTGATTCTATGACTTTTAATATTTTGTATAGGGCTTAAATCATTAATGTTAATGAAATTGTTGTGAGAAAATAATTAATTCTAATTAAGAAAATTATTAGGAATTATTAAAGGATTAATTAAGTAATTTTCAGGAATTTTATAAGATTAGAGAAATTTAGGAAACATGAAAAATAAAATAAATATAAATAATAATTATTAAGGACCGAAATTTTTGGCTAATTAAATAAATAATAATGGTTAAGATATAGTCTTAAAAAGTAAAGATCAATGGTTTAGGATTCTTCAAGAATTTGTGAAAGCCTAAATCCAAGTAATTAGTTATGGACCAATAGGAAAATTTTGGGAAAATAAATGTAAGAGAATTGGGTATTATGATAAATGAAAAAAAATATATAATATGTATATATATGTGTGTTGGCCGAATTAGGGGGGGATAAAGATGAAGTTAATCTTTGTAGTATAATAATAATATAAATTTAAGACATGTGTTAATTAGATAATAATATTATAAAAGTGGACAGGATAAACGAGAACGGATGGAAATAAAATCCTACATAGAAAACCGTGAACTAGGTTTCTAAAGTCAGGGTATATTGTGAATGAGGGAATTTTTATCTCGAGATGGCCGGTCTCCGAAGTCATTTCTGTAACCGACGGAGTGATTTAGAGATCCGAATAGGAAGATATTTTGTATAATTAAAGCAGATAGCCAAAAGGAGAACCGATAGAAAATAATTCCGTTGTGGGAATCGGGGATAAGTGGGGAAAACCAGAGTATAATGTTAATCAGTGAATTTTTGTCTCGAAGTTGGTACCGGACAACGTTATTTCTGTAACCGGGCACGAATACCGAGGATTTTCAGCTGATAACAGAATGTCCTCAACAGGATCAAAAACTGAGTTAAATTAGATAATTTGAAAGAGGAAGAAAAGATCTTCAGAGTGTTGTTCCCAGAATTTTAAGTTTCTACGGAATTTCGTGATCTGGGCACCGAATCAGGGATTTTATCTGATAAAGCAAGATGACACAAGCTTGTTGATGTCATCAATTTTGTCTTCTTGTGGGGGGGGGGGGGTGAGGTCGGCCAAGGAGGTGTATGGCCAAGATCAAACCACCTAGCAAAAGTGTGATCCTACGGTCAGAATTCAACCAGACAAAGTTCAAGGAAATTACGAAAATGCCATTGAGATTTCTATAAATAGCTTCCATTCCTCTTCATTCTTCACCAATTCACTTACAATCCTAGAGAGAAGTTAGAGAGAGAAGCTCTGGAAGAAGAGTAAGAAGTTCATAGCAAAGCTCTGAGTAAGTTCTCTGGTCCTTAGTCTTTAGCTTAAGTAGTTCTTTCGGTAGTTATAGTAGAATTGTTAGAGTAGTCTTTAATTTTTCAAGTTAGTTTAAATATCATGTTTTAAGAATAAATATGATATTTTTTTTAGAAATATGTTAGAGGAAAGATTATAGCAAAAATTTTGAAAGCATAAAGTCAAAACAGAGAAACTCTGGCAAAATTCCGCCAAAAAGTCAAACTAGGGGCAAAATGGTAATTTATACCTAAAATGCCTGTTATGGTCTTAGATACTCATACTGGTGATATTATCCTTATAGGATACCCAGAATCACGAACCGCTGTTTCCGCTGCCACCGCTGTCAAATCACCGTCGTACCGCCGTCAAACGTACCACAACGCTACTGAAGTGCCCGAAATCGTCAACGGAGGTACGGACGTGTATTGTAACCTTAACACTTATGCTTCTCATATTCATATATATGGTAGACATGTTTATATACTGAAACTCTGTCGTGGGTTGTCAGTCATACATACAGCTTGTTACGGGTTATAGTCTTGATAACGCCGTTAGGTTTTCCTAGCGCTGAGGACACGATGGGAGATCGTGACACTGGTTTATGTGCAGACATAGTGTGGGGCTTTACATATTGTTGTGTGCTTATGTTCTGTCCATTGTTGATCATGCATCTGCTGTGTGCTTATGTATTAATGTGCTATTATGTTGTTGTGACTATTTGTTGCCTATATATGACTTATTTGAGCATAAGGTTAACCGTTACCTGAGATCCAATTGGGAATTGGATCTCAGCTGTAGCTCCAGGTTCAGGAGGATCCAGGGTGGAGGAGAGCAGCAAGTAGCCGATGTAGGCGGATTGGAAGAGCTTATATGTTTTAGCTTTTGAACTATTTAGATATAGTCTTTTTGGAATCAATAGATGACTGTATAAGGATGATTACACTATGGTTATGTACTTCTAGATATTCAGTTACTCGTTTAATCGAAATGCTCGACTCTGATCACGGTTTGTTTTAAAAAAAAAATTCGGTATTTTAAATTGCGATGTTACATTGTATACTTGTCATTCTCTACCACACTTGTTCTTCTCTAGTAAGAACCTCTTCATCAAACCCACTTATCCAAAACTGTTGAGGCAAGGATGAAGACGTGAGGTGAGGGTAAGTGCCCTTTGTCCTATTTTAGCCAAAAAAAATGTTAACTCAGGTGATTCAACAACAACTCATCTGAGTTAATTCCAAATCATCCTGATGAAGCCTTTCCTCACGCACGTCATTATCATAGAAGACTCAGGTAGAGCTGTCAATCAAGGCCGGCCCGGCCCACCAGGGCTGGCCCGTGAAGGGCCAGGGCCTAATAGGGCCGGCCCTCCAAGGCCCCAAGTAAGAAAAACACCTGTTTTCAAAGCCCAGCCCGAGAGCACCAGGGCCAGGGCCGGCCCGCGGGGCCCGGAAATTACTATTCCAAATTTTAACTATTTTTCCTCTACTCTTTTTTTAAAAAATATAATTAGTAAATTACAACATGAATCATCCAATAAATAAACACAGTCATTGATTCATAATCAAAAGCAAACTATCTTCATAAATAACTCACATAAAACAAAAAAAGCCTATCACTAAGCGACATTAGTACGATGACTATTATTGTCGTCATCTTCGTCACTATTATCGATTTTAATGACATTTGATTGTTCTTCACTTTGAGTAGTAGCCTCAAGCTCATGAGTAAGAATATCATGAATTTCGTCTCCCGCATCATGAACACATCCATAATCCCTATTTGCAACAAATAATAAATCAAATCATAAAATTAGAATATAGTTATTATGTATTTGTAGTTAAATGGATAAATAAATTTATAACAAATACAAAATATATATAAATTAATAAATTTAAAAAGGAAAAAAAGAAAAAGCTACAGTGAAAAGGCCTGCGGGGCTGACCCAACGCCCTCCAGGGCAGGCCTGTTTAAGCCCGAGGCCCATCAGGGCCGGCCCTCCAGGGTTAATTTCAAATATTTCGTCCATTTTTCAAGCCCGGCCCTTAAAAGGTCAAGGTTAAATGCGCCGACCCGATAGGCTTAGCCTGTTTTGACGGCTCTAGACTCAGGTACCTAGTGAACAATGGTAAAAGGCTTGATCCTAGAATGGGGGCCCACATAATGGGATGCGAGTAGAATTGAACAAAAGGAAAAACTCAATTATGTCCATCAAGAAAAGTCAATTTAACTTATTATTAATTACGAAATTTAAATTATTATTTTCAAGTCACATCGGGACTGACCGAAAACAAGAGCATCAATCACATCAATAATTTGTGGTTTTTGTTAGTTTTTCGCCAATAAATTCTAAACTTAATGACAAAATACAAGATGACAAAATCTGCCCGGGACAAATTCCCTTAGGAATAATATTTTTTTAAGTTTTTTTCATGACTTGGGCTTTTCACAACCGAAAAGTAGATTCTTCAAAGTATATTCTCCAACATGAGGGATTTAAACCGCATCAAGTAAATATAAAATAATTTGTTCGTGAAAATCTAACAAAAACCCAAGAAATTTATGTATTTGCTACTTGTCTCTATACCTAAAAATACTAATCTTCTTCAATATCTTCAAGTATATATAAAAGCATCCAGATTTTCTAATCTGTATCGTAAATTTCTCATGAACTATTATTTATAGTTCTCTGTTTAACTATGTGCTGGCTATGACTAAGCAGATGATCAAGAAATCAATCAATTCTTTAACACCTAAAACCATATCACTCGTGCAAATTTCAAAAAATTAGAATCATGATTCAGTGATTCTATGTTTTTCATTGTTGCACTTCAAAGATCCTTTGAATTTCAAAACATTGCTAAGATCGATTGATGCTTATTTAACTTGAAGTTATGAATTTATACAAATTAACCATTTATAGGCCTTACTCAAACTCAAGCCCAAACATAAAATATGCAATAGCTACTTGAAGACTAACCTAACTAACACAATGTCATGTACACACAGCCAACTATATATCACACGTTACCTCTCAACAGGAATAATTGGGAAATAAATTTATCCAATAATTTATTTAATTCCCTAAATAATGATTCCTCATTTAATTCTAATTGTTTGGGACCTTTCCATGATTCCCAATTATATAATTTGCCTAAATATCAATTAGCCCAAAAAAAAATTAATTTCACTAAATTCTTTGAGGTTTTTTAACCTTTTTACCCCTCTTTTAAGACTTAAAGTAACTTGAAAACCTCTTTCCAATTTTTCTTGAATTTATGGATTTCTTTTTTTGGGTCTTTAGGTGAATTCTTCATAATTACCCCTTAGGCTCCTAACTTTTCAAAATTATGATTTTCTCCCAACTTGACTTTTCTGTCATATTTTCATTGACTTTGAAATCTAGGATCCCACTTAGTCCACATATGCCTTAAATTCTCGTGCGTGGTAGTAACTAGAAATATCGGATCTGACATTTATCCCCCAAAATTGTATTTATTCCTCGAAATTTAAAATATACATTTTATAAATAACTCAAGATACTTATATTATCTTTCATTTACCATGTCATCTCTTTAGAATAAAGGCCTCCTGAAAGGCTGAAACTACCTTGACTAGAGATTTTTATTTTTTATTTTATTTTATTATTATTATTTTTTTTTTATTCATAAGCTATTTGATTTGATGAACGATGATGATCCGATCTAGTCTCACTCTTCATCTCAAGATAGATCATTTTGCAAAGTGACATCTCATGTTATATTAAATACAAACCTCTCAATTGTTTGTAGTTTTTTATTCAAAATTTTGTAATTTATCTTATATGAAAGGGAAAGGTCTCAAAAATAGTTTAGAAATTTAAAGTCTCAAACCTGTTTTGTTTAGTATTACTCTATGAGCAAATGACAATATACTATATACACTACCAGAAAAATGGTAAATACCGATCGAATATTAGAGACGGTTCTAAGTAGACCGCCTCTAAAATCCATTTAACGGCCGTTTTGGAGACGTATGTGGTAACCGCCTCAATATTGTTATTAAACTGCGGCGATTTATTACAATCCGCCTCTAAATGAATCAAAAAGAGGAGGTTTTTGAGGCATTTTGCACTACCATTATATTTCTGTTTAATCTGAGGCGGTTTGTGTAAAACCGCCTTTGTTGTACATTTAGAGGCGGTTGAGGAGGCGGTTCTGCAATATTTTTTTTAAGAAATATAAATATTTTTTTAAAAAAATATAACTATTTTTTGGCGGACTTATTTCCCTCTCTATGAAAAAGTTTCATTTGTTTCCCTCCTTCATCTTGGACTTGTTTTTCCAGGACCAATAAATATAAAAAGATAGCCTAAATTAGCCTAAATAGCCTGAAAAACAAAAAGTTAACAACTTGTAATAGTTATTAGTCCCTCTGATTTAAAATATGAGACAGTTAAATTTTATCTTATATTTAGAACCGGCGATAGTCCATCAACAGGTTACAATGAAACATAATGATTTGTCACTGTTGAGCTACTTTAAAGTAATACTACCTTTTTCAACGTTTCTTGTATCATGGGGCTTAGTAAAGTTGGACAGGAAATAGAAGGAAAATCCATATAGACCACATTATTATATTAATGAATCATCAATTGCATGTTGTGTACAAGATCCACATCAGTTGAAGCAATATGTCTAATAATTAATGGTTTGTTTAATTTGGCCAGAAGATCTTGATCGAGTTTTGCTTTCCCACAAGGAGTTAAATTCTGGTACAGTGAATGAAGAAGATGGATTGTAGTAATCAAGCTTTTCGGAAACTACCTTAAAAGTTGGCACATATGTAGGAGACAGGTAAATGTAATGATTCCTTGCCAAGATTATACCATTAGCTTGTCACATGTTAATTAAGTTGTCATATGATCGCGGGAATAATGTGAATTACCTTTTAATCAAGGTATATTTTACCTTCAAAACGGTCTTGGAATCTGATGGCATCCAAAAAAATATTAACATGTTAAAACGGAGTTTTGTTTTTTGTCCCCAATCAACTAGAGATGTGAACAACTTGCTCTTGAATACTTGTTAAATATAAGATGGTTGATTTTTATTTTTGTAAAGATTAAGAAAACTAAATAAATTGTTATAGAGTATTTATATTTATTATTTTTTCTTAAAACTAATTTATATGATTTATTATAATTTAATGATACACAATCGAGTCATTTATTTAGTTTTATTAATTTCTTTAAAAAGAATTAACAATATCTCATATAAGGAACCGCAAGGAGTAATTTTTTTCCTTTTGTCTTTTCATTTTGCATTTCATTTTCTTCCATCCAGTTCTCGAAATCTGTCACCGTGCTAATTTTTTAATTTATACACATTAAGATGGTTTTTGATACACCCTCAAAACCCATTACCCAAGCCCAAATTCCAGCCCAAGTTTCAATTGTTTTTCCCTCCTTCTTCTCAGTCGGTCCTCAGTTCGTGCCCTACCCCCACGCCCTCAGTCGGTCCCTCTGTTCGTGCCCTACCCCCCACTGTCGACCCTCAGTCAATCTAGCTCGTCATCTCCAGTAGGCGCGGCCCTCTCTTTGAAGCTCGCCCATCATCTCCGGTAAGCCTCTTTTGTTTGTCAAGTTTTTTTATCTCTGTAGCATTGTAATCCCTCTCTTAGCCTTCTATGAACATCAACCCAAAATGCGACTGCTCCTCTTGCTCTTTCTTCTTCTCCATTTCAACCACTCCCTTTCTTTACTCGTTTCTGAGTAATTTGCTCTCCTCTCCTTCAAGGCTTCCATTTCCGATGACCCCTAATCTGCGCTTTCTTCCTGGAATTCCTCTTCTGAGTACTGTACATGGTCCGGCGTCACCTGTGAGTTCTGCCGACAAGTTTATTCTCTCAACCTTACCGGTCTCAATCTCTCTGGCACACTCCCCGGCGAGGGTAATATAGCAAATGGTTTGGATATCGGTCCCTTGGATTAGATAGAGCAGCATATCGGCTGCTTGGATTCGTTTGGATACGTACAATGCCCCTTTTAATTTATTATTGTTATTTTGTAGATCAGGAACGCATCACAACTTACTTAAATAACTCTGCTCCAACATAATTAATAAATTACTTTCTGAAATAAAAACAATGAAGAAGCTAAATTCTGTCACTAGTCACTACTAGTATTGGATGGTTTTGATTTTATATTTTTCTCCCATAATCATTATTAGTTTTCCTCCGATTTGAAAATATATTCTTACCATTGCACTTATTTGGAAGTTCAGGAAAAAAAAAAGTCGTTTTATTTATTATGGGGTTTTTGCTATTTAATCTCCCTTGAAATAAAATATTCTCTGGAATCATGTTCAATTGTAGAAAGATTGACATGGATTCTCTTTCCATGACAGAATCCAATTAGCCCGTATTTGCGAAATTTGATTGGCAAATATAGCAACTGTGTAGCTATCCAATCCTTACCTTAATACTGCCTTTACTTCTGTATCTGTTTGAGATATGTGTTGAGATAGAATTTCTGATTTGTAGAAGTTCAGGTCTGGTTTGATTTGGTTAATTCTGTATGAAGATTGTATTCTTCTGAATCTTACTGTTTTGTTTTTTCACTTTCTTGTTTGCTGAAATAGTGGTCATTCTACATCTTATTATCTTTAAAAGATCTAACTTGTATAAACAAACTAATACAGATTAAGATTAACATGGGAACTACATTCTCTTTCCCCCTAACCCTAACAGTTTATAAATAGTGGTAGCAGTGTAAATATCTTACATTCATAATATTGTATTATTGTCCTATGTTGACAACTTGGACAATAAAATATTGGCACATTTTTGTCAAAAAAAAAGAGTTTGACAAGATTGCTTCACTTATTTTCAGAGTGAATGGACAGGTCTTGGATTATAAAACCGCAAAACTCAATTGAGTATGATGAAGGAGTTAGGAGATTCATTGATTTTGCTTTTTAACATAGTTCAATTGAAGGCAAAATACTATGCCCTTGCTCAACTTGTGGTTTTATAAAGTGGCTGTCAAAAGAAACAGTGTATGATCATTTATTGTGCAAGAAATTCCCTGAAGGATACACATTTTGGTTCTATCATGGAGAGTCAAAGATCGGGTCAAGCAGTAATGTTGCTGGTGGATACATGTCACATGGTGTACGAGACCACAATGTTGATGTAGATCCAATGTTCAACATGATCAATGATGCATTTGGCATAAATAGGCAATGTGACAATGAAGCACAATTTCAGTCAGAGGAAAACATTGCCCAAGATGATGGAACAAATTGTTTTGCAAATGAAGAAGTTAATGCAGATAAAGAATTTTATGAATTAGTAAAAGATTGGGAACAACCATTGTATGGAGGGTGTCAAAAATATTCAAAACTTTCGTTTATTGTGAAGTTATATCATATTAAGTGCTTATGTGGGATGACTGACAAGTGACAAGTCCATGAATATGATATTAGAGCTATTGTGCGATGCGTTTGAACATGCAAAGATTCCATCTTCATTCTGAAGAAGAGGCCTATGAACATGTCTTTGGGAAAGAGCACCCTGGACGCGTTAGAAGAATGGGGTTTGGGGTGGTTCCATCTCAAACGCTTTAGCGGTTCTGCATCATCTTCTAGTGCTGGTCCTTCTCAAGCAGAGTATGAGTCCCTCAAAGAACTTGACACCTTAAAAGAGAAAATGGGAGAACTTGACTCATTGAAAGCACAAATGGCTTCTATTTTGCAACATATTGGTGCTCAACAACCTTCTCATTTTTCCTTCAATGAGGTAAATTTTGTGTGATAATTAAATATATATTTTAAAATTAAATCGTAGGTTCAATATTTGTTGGCTATGCTAGACATCATTTAATTTTTCTGCATTATAGATTATTTGCATATATTTTTATTCCATATGATTACTTTGGAGTGGTGATATGGATATGGTCAAAGATGCATGTCACTTTTTTCTTGGGATGAGGATGGTACAGATTGCATGTGTAATTATTATATACATATAGGAATAATTTGACCACAGTATGTTCCTCAACAAAATTGTCATCAAGTAGATGCATTTTACTTTCTGAAATAATTAATTGAGTGATAATTTGTACTATAAAGCTAATGAATATTCATGTTGCCCAAAAATTACTGTATGGAAAAATCGTGGACGCACTTCAATGGTTGAAGAATTTATAAAGCCCTTTTTTGCAATGATAATATTATGGCCTCTCGTATGCATCTGGGGAACCTTATTGTTTTGTTGGTTTCTTGGTTTTTCTAAGAATCTTCTTCCATGTCTTTAGTGCACATAATTATCAATTTTATGACAAGCATATGATAAATCTACCAGTTGCTTCATCAATTGCTTAACTTTGTAGATCAATCATTGAAATTCGAGTCATGTGCTGGATCCTTAATGATATGTGGTGTTCATATATTAATACCATAGTCAATGCAAAGTCAAATTCCTTCTATTACCGATTTTGATGAAATGAGTGTGGCTGTGATATTTGTAAAAAGTATATGGGCTTCCAAAAACAGGATTTCTTATCATGGTTGATATTGGACACAGTCCGAGCCTCCAATGGATATTTTTTGGCCACTCGTTTTTAGTGAAAGATTACATTCTCATGAAAACATCATTTGCTCAATAGTTTCTTGCAAATATGTTTTCAGGTATTCAATTTGGTTGGATAGCAAACTACGTCTTCAGAGAGACCCTTTACTCATCCTTAGCTTTATAGTACATACCATATGTTTGCATATTGTGATTGATTGCAAATTTGTGTTGTTTTAAAAATTGGCACTTGGTCACATCATTAAAAATCAGGTTTTAAAGACATTGTAGCATCTGATGTTTGTTTTCAATTTTGTTTCAATGTATCAGGATGCAAATTTGGGTTCTCCAGGGCTCAGAAGATCTTCTCATGCTAGTCATGACCCGTCTTGTGATAGACCGGGTTCATCTCATATTCCATCTCCATCACCACAACCACAACCTTGAATATTTTATTTAGATATTGCTTTTGGATTGGATAGTATTGTTGTCATTATCAAAGGAATTTATCCAATGTTTAGCAGTTGAGACTTTGTTTATGGTTGTTAAATATATTTTGTTCTATGATTTTGGATAATGTGTGCAAACATATTTAGCATCTTTAGTAGTTATGACTTTGTTTATGGTTGTTAAACATATTTAACAATTGAGACTTTTGTGGTTGTGGTGAATTTATATATCTTATGCTTTTAATTAAGGGTTTTTAACATTGTATGGATATGTATGCTGAAATGCAATAATTTTTTTTTTCCTTGATACATCAAATGCAACAATTTATATACCTTTCGTTGTTAAAATTAAAAAAAAATAAAAAAAAGTAAAAAAAATTATTTTAATATATATTGGCTTATACATAAACATCTGCAAACCGTCTTAGAATGAGATTTTGAGGCTGTTAGTATAACCGTTTTTCAAAATCTTCAACCACATGCAAAACCGCCGACATGTTGAGGCACTTCCCAAACCGTCTCGGAATAACATTTTGCGGTGGTCATATAACTGCCTCCAAATACCCATTTAAGGCGGTTAAAACAAACCGCCTCTATATTCACTAATGCAGCGGTTTAACCAACCGCCTCCTAATATTATTCAGATGCGGTTTTAGAAACCGCCTCTATATACACTTAGGTCTTTTCTTGCACTTATTGAGGCGTTAACAGCTGCCGACGGTACCGCCTTTATTTCCATTGAGGCGGTTATACCAGCGGTTGATTTAAACTGCTTTAATTTGGATCTCGACGGTCGTAACTGCAACGGTTTTCTAACCGCCTGCAGAAGCAAATTGAGGCGGTTCGGCAAATATAACCGCCTCCATTTACCATTATATATACATAGGAATCCTGATTTTGAGAATTTCAAATTCTGAAAATATTTAATTATATATATATATATTTTTATAAAAAAAATAATCTTTCATGTATTAAATTACCATCCCAACTTTGAATATTATTTTTTAAAAGAAAATTACACTCAGGTCTAAAGTATGATAAGTTACTAGTGGGAAGTCTCTTGAAATTTCCCAATTATAAGCAAGTCGCAAATGACTTGAGACTAAGATTTCATTTATAAAAAGACGCATTTCCCCTTGCCTAATTCACTTGTCATTACATGCACCATCACTTGTCAATTCTTGCTCAATCACTTGTCAACCAATTAAAATATAGTACTCCCTCCGGTTCTTAATATATAGCGCTTCTAGATAAATAACTTGATCCAAAATATAAATCACTTTTAGAATAATTAATACTTATTTTTTTCAGTTTTATCCCTGTGGTTAATTAATGCTCATTTTCAATTATACCCACCCATTAAATTTTCAAACACATTTTCTAATATGGGTAAAAGTAGGAAATATTCAATTTATAACATATTTAATAAGTTAAGTATTTTTTTTTGTTTTTAATTAATTAATTAAAATTTCCTATATTATAGACTGAAGAGGGTATATGTTTTAATAACCTTCTCTTGATTTGAAGTCACGTGTGCTCAAACTATATAAACCAAATGTCTTATTTTGGATAGAGACTTAGCACATGAATCAACTAGTGAGAGAACATGAATGTACGAGTAAGGGAGCAAGGGCAATGTTGTCATTTTATAATTGGAATCTTCTATGCTCAAGTCCCAAGGGACCTAATGGTAATTTGAAGATTTCAAAAAACCTTATACTAGTAATTTATTTTATTTGGGACATGAATGCAAACTTGGATTTGACTTTCTTCTTATACCTTTTACCATCTTTTTCCCTCTTTTTTCTTTTTTAAACCGTTAGATTAAGATCTTAAAGATTCAGATTTATTATCTTTTTTTACCATCATTTTTTCTCCTTTTCTTTTATAATAATATTTTAATCATATGATAAATCTATATCGTTGAAATCTTAATCCAATAATTAAAAAAAAAGGAGAAAAAAGGATGAAAATAGGTATAAGAGAAAAGTCAAGTATCCTATGCAACTTGACCTAATTTCTTTTCCCTTTATTGATCATGGAATTCGGATGCATTTGTGAATATGAATGTTCCTTTGCGAGCGTCATCCGGTGGGGCATATGCACCTTCTCTCAGTTGTGCCTTCAAAGGTTGTGACTCTCGTGGCTTTAGTTGCGATGGCTCTGACTAGAGCTGTCAATCAGGGTCGGGCCCTCCAGGGCAGGCCTGTGAAGGGCCAAGGCCTAACAGGGCCGGCCCTCCAAGGCCTCGAATAAGAAAAACACCTGTTTTTCAAAGCCCGGTCCGAGAGCACCAGGGCTAAGGCCGGCCCGCAGGGCCTAAAAATTACTATTCCAAATTTTAACTATTTTTCCTCTACTTTTTTTTTTAAAATATAATTAGTAAATTACAACATGAATCATCTAATAAATAAGCACGGACATTAATTCATAATCAAAAACAAACTATGTTCACAAATAACTCACATAAAACATAAAAAGCATATCACTAAGCGACATTAGTACAATGACTATTATTGTCGTCATCTTCGTCACTATCATCTATTTTAACGACATTTGATTGTTCTTTACTTTGAATAGTAGCCTCAAGCTCCTGAATAAGAATATCATGAAATTCTTCTCCCGCATTATGAACACATCCATAATCTCTATTAGCAACAAATAATAAATCAAATCATAAAATTAAAGTATAGTTATTATGTATTTGTAGTTAAATGAATAAATAACTTTATAACAAATACAAAATATATATAAATTAATAAATTTAAAACACAAATGGATCAGAATTATATGGGCCGTACGGATCAACATTGAACAAAACGAATTGATTATTAAAGCCCATCTCATGTTTTCTTTTCTGATGGTCCAGTCAAGGAAAAGTCCAGCTTAATTATTCACCTATCCTCTTCATCCAATCGGACATGCAGAACAGCAGGAGCAGCCACAACATTCATCTCATCTGGATTTCATCGAAAAGCTTAAACCCATACTCCATTCATTAACTTTCGGCCCATAAACCGACCCAACTCATCATCCGATAATCCATCTTTCCCCTGCTTCCAAACACGCAAGGATCAGAAACAAATCATGATTAACAGCTGATCAACACGTCATAGGCCAGCTGTGTAATACCTGGATAATTATTTATCTAGAATATTATATTAACAAATAAAACCTATTGGTAATAGGTGAATGTGTGGTCTCAAAGTGTAAGATAAGTAGTTTAAGTTCAAAGGAAAATAAAGGAAATTAAGGGCCCGAAAGGCTTAAAAATGCATTTTAGGGACATAAAATATCCTAAAAGGAATTATGAAAAATTCTAAAGGGCATAAGGATAATTATTAAAAATTTGAAAGAATATTGTCCTTAATTTAGACAATTTATTAAATTATTTCCTATGAAAATTAAAAAGTATTCTAAGACTAAAACTGGCCTTAAGATTTTTGATAATTTGGATAAAGCTTAAATTAGAGATGTAAATAGAATTGTTGTGAGAAAATAATTAGTTTTAATTGATAAAAATTATTAAGAATTAGTCAGGGATTAATTAAGTAATTTTTAGGAATTTTGTAAGATTATAGAATTTAGGAGATATGAAAGTTAATTAAATATAAATAATTACTATTAATGAATAATTATTAGTAAGGGCCTAATTAAATAATTAGTAAGGATTAAGAGGTAATAATGCTAGTAATAAATAAAGATCAATGACTTAGGATTATTTAAGGAATTATAAAAGCTTAAATCAATTATGGACCAATAAGGAAATTCTTGGGAAATAAATATGAGATGAATAAAATATTTGTGGTTGAGATAAATGGAAAAATATATATATATATAATTAAGGGGGGGGGGGGTGACCGAAATTTTTGGAGAGATAAGGATAAGTGGATATTTTAATAAGATAATATAAGTTAAAACATGTGTTAATTAGGTAATAATATAATAATCAGAGGAAAAATGAACAGGATAAACGAGAATGGATAGAAATAAAATCCTACATAGAAAACCGTGAACTAGGTAATTAGGACTAGAGTATATTATGAATGAGTGAATTTTTACCTCGAGATGGCCGGTCTCCGAAGTCGTTTCCGTAACCGACGGAGTGATTTGGAGATCCGGATAGGAAGATGTTTTGTAGGAATTAAGCAGATAACCAAAATGAGAACCGATAGAAAATAATTCCGTTGTAAGAATCTAAGGATAAGTGGGGAAAAACCAGAGTGTATTATTGATCAGTAGATTTTTATCTAGAAGATGGCACCGACAGAAGTCATTTCTGTACCCGGTAGTGATTACCGAGGATTTTCGGCTGATAACGGAGTATCCTTAACAAGAATATAAGGTCAGGAAAACCCAGTATTCTCAAAGAGGAAGAAAAGATCTTCAGCGTGTCATTCCCGGAATTTTAAGATTCTACGGAATTTCGCGATCAGGATACCGAACCAGGGATGTTATCTGATAAAGCAAGATGACCTAAGCATGTTGATGTCATCATCCTTTGTCTTTTTGTGGGGGATGAGGTCGGCAAAGACACATGGAGGGCCAAGATCAAGCCACTTCACAAAAGTGCGATCCAACGGTCAGAATTGATCAGACAAAAATTACGAAAATGCCCTTCCCTTCACCTATAAATACCCCTTCACCATTTCACATTTCTTCATACCATTCTCTCTTGAGAATTTCGAAATTTGGGAGAGCAAGGAGGAAGGAGAAGTCCGGAGCAAAATCCTAGCAAAGCTCTGAGTAAGTTTTTGGTCCTTAGTCTTTAGTTCGGTAATTCTTTCGGTAGTTATAGTAGGATTGTTAGGGTAGTCTCTAAATTTTCAAAGTTAATTAAATATCATGTTTTAAGAATAAATATGATATTTATCTTAGAAATATGATAGAGGAAAGGTTATAGCAAAAATTTTGAGAAATTAAAGTCAAAATAGCGGAGCTCTGGCGAAATTCCGCCGAAAAGTCAAATTAGGGGCAAAATGGTAATTTGTACCTTAACACTTATGCTGCTTATATTCATATATGTGATTGATATGTCATTTATTGAGACTCTTCCGAGAGAGGGCAGTTGTACATACAGCTTTGTACGGGTTATAGTCTTGATAACACCGTAAGGTTTTCCTAGCGCTAAGGACACGATGGGCCGTCGTGGCACTGGATATGTGCAGACTTGTTGTGGTACTGGTTGTGGTACTTGTTGTATGATTTTATTATTGATATGCTGTTATATTATTATGAATATCTGTTACCATATATTGTTTATTTGAGTATAAGGTTAACCAATACCTGAGATCCAATTGGAAACTGGATCTCAGCTGTAGCTTCAGGTTCGGGAAAATCAACGGTTGAGGTTCGGGGCAGGTAGCGGGCATTGGATGGCAGAAGGAGTTTACTTCTGTGGCTCAGCTGTGGTTAGACGTTACCCTTTCTGAGCAATGGATGTCTGTATGAATACAATTACACCGTGGACATATATCTTTAAATTCAGTTACTCACTTACTACAATGCTTGACTCTGATTACTATTCTTTTGAAAAAAAAAATTTCCGCCATTTAAAATCCGGGATGTTACAAGCTGTTGACTCCAAAAGCATGCAAGACTATTTAAATGATTCTGGCGTCCCATTCTTCCTCATTTCCTTCGGTATTCACAGAAAAGAAATAACAGAAAAACAGAGAGTGATAGAGAGAAGAGAAACCGACAGAGAAGGATAGGAAGAGAGTATACCGAAGCTTCTTATCCTCTGTTCTGGATCGCTGAAACAGAGGAACATTGCAGCCAGCCACTTCCATCGGTTCAAACCTAAAGACCAAGGTAAATGATGAACCTATCTTCTCAAAGCCTTCAGTATGATTACCGGTAGTCTAAAGATATTAGGAGTTGAGTTTGAATCCAAAACTGAAACTAAACTAAAACAAACCAAAAAGGAAAGAAAAAAGAAAACGCTGAGCATGTTTGCTGCATATTGGCTTCAGTTTCTTTTTGCTGTCATTTCGTTTTTGTTTCTATACAAAGCTTTACAGGATAGGCATTTGTATATGTTTGCTGTCTAAAAGAAATAGATGAAAATATGTGTGTGTATGTCGAAAAATGCTGAGAAGTGGGTTTCGTTTCTGCATTTAGGTTCTATGTTGCCGAAACTCCTAGGTTTGGTATTGGATCTGTACGTGTGTATATAATATATATCTAACTAAGCTTTAGAGAAAGAAAAGAAAGAATAGGTTGTTTTATTTGCTGTCAATATGCATAAGCCAAGGAAGAACCACTGTTAGAAGAGGTATATATATATATATGTTATCCATTTGTGTATTATGGTGTGTGCATGTCGTGGGAGGAAAGGAAGAATAGCATCGGTTTCTCCAAAATTTTTTACTGGATATATGTGTATGCCGTTGCATGTAGGAATAAATTATGAATCTGGATTTTTGGAGATTTTATTAAGTTATTGTAAGATGTTACCCATACATAAGAAATTTGAAAATAATGTTAAACCTTTTGGAACTATGGAATTTTGAGAGAAACGAGTTACAAAATTGTATTTCTAAAATATGCTTAACTAAAACTTGTGTGAAGCATAAATTATGTAGGTTCTAAGAGGAAACCATGAGAGTCATTAGAATAATACATTTAATTATGTTTTTAATGATGATTAATATTTATAGACTTTAATTAATTATTTAAAATACTAAGTTAAAAGGGAAACACTTAAATGTTACTAGTAAAAGGAGAATAAGTGAATAAAAACATTAAGTCATGTTCTCATATGATAATGAATATTTATTAATTTTGATTAGTCATTAATTGATTAATAACAAATAATTAAGGGGGAATAAATAAATAAATTATTGATAATTAGTAATAGTCTAAATAAATGAGGAATTATTATTATTATTGAGGATAATAATAATAATAATAGTAGTAGTAATAATAATAATAACAATAATAATGGAATTATTATTGTTAGAGAAATTATTACCTAACTCTTTCAGTTAGTGATAATTAATAAATTAAAAAGGGGATAAATGGAATAAAATCACCAAGAGTAGAAAGACCAATAGGGGTAAGGCCATCTTTTACGATGTTAATTATACGGGAAATAATACGGTGATAATATTATAGGAAATCCGGAAAGGTTTGGAACCAGTACCGAAATGAGAACATACCACTAGTGCCAAGGACTAATGTACGAATGCGTACTGTAACTGTAACTTTTATGTTGCTTGTATGCTTTATATATGATGAGATGATTCATATAGTCATGGATAAGACTGGGTCTTGGGTCATGGGCTGTGGCTAAGACTGGGTTTTAGGTCACCATGTTAAATACATTCATTTTTTAATTTGAAAACGGGTTACAGTCTTCGTAATGTTGTATGAATGTTTTCCTAGCGCTAAGGACACTCTAGGGGTGTGGCACTGGTTTATGTGCAAACTATGTGGGCCTTACATGGACTGTGTGCTATGTAGAGGCGAACCTTACATGTGTTGTGTGCTATGTAGAGGTGAACATTATAATTGCTGTGTGCTTTGTAATTGTTGTGATATAAACTATTATATATGTTGTGTGCTATGTATGGTTTTATGTTGAAATGTAAATGAATATTTGTCATGCATATATTGTTATACTTGAGCATAAGGTTAACAGTTACCTGAGATTCAATGGGCATTGAATCTCAGAATTTACCCTAGCCTCAGGATCAGGAGGATTGGGAGCGGGAGGAAAGGGTAAACAACACGCGTGAAGATGAAGACTCGGAAGGAGTTTTATTTTGGTTAAGAATATGTATAAGTTTTTGTGAACCTTTCGAATAACTGTAATCTAACGTGTCAACTAAGAACACGATGAAATTATTTGTATCACATTTTTGTTCGTTCGGGAATTTTAATTAACCAGCATATATCTGTGCATATGAAATCAGTTACTCAGTCGTCCAAACGCCAAAGTACACTTACTGTTGTGTTTTACTTTGATCAGTTAACGTCTTTACTATGATAAATAGACACGAATTAGTTTAATTAGAACCCTAGGGCCATAATTGGATCTCATAATGGACTTAGGAAATAGGGGCGTTACAGTGTGGGCTCCATCCATTAATGAAAACATACTATGGTTGAGAATTGAACGTAATTTGGGATGAAGATTTTATAACTCAGTGAAAGTTCATATTACTTTTTTGAAATATTAAAATAAGTTTGGTTGTTGAAATTGAGAATGAGAACAATGATAGAATCTAGGGATGACACATATTTGTTTTAACCTTGTTATAGTGAGTGTAGAAATGTGAATTTTCTGAGACTAATGCCTACATTTAACAATAGTAGAAAAAAATGAATAATTGATTAGTATTGCCTACAGTTAGGACTAATACTATAGATTAACTGAACTAGTTGTAATGCTTGATGTCATGGGTTAAAGGAAGGGAGTTCTGCAGATTTAGATAGTAATATTCCAACTTATATTTGTAATGCTTGATGTCATAGTACTATAGATTTGGATAGAAAAAATTTAGGCCTCTTGTTGATCGTATGGCATAAATGTTATTGCTTCCTACACTCTATAATTGTTTTCAAAGTCCAGCTAGAAAGTTTGTAGGCTTTGATATTTATGATTTTTCAACCTGCTATTACAAGTGCTATTACAAGTTCTGGCCAAAAGAAAAAGCTAGTGCAAGGATTAGTTTATTTAGTGGCTGAATGACAATAAGATAGAAATTAGGCCTTGCATACAGCCTCTTTGTATGCAATAACAATTTTTTGTAGCACATCCATCATGTAGGATATTATCAGGGAAGTTCAAGGGTTTTTAAGTTAGATGGTTTGAACTTTGAAGATTATCAGGGCACTTGTCTAAACTAAGCGTTGTTCACAACACCATTTCGTTTACTAACTCTACCAGGTACTCGATTGGTGCAAGTAGCAAGGGGAGTGCGTTTAAATTACTGTTTCAGCCTAAGAATCTGACCTACTTTACTGCATTTTTATGTTTGGCCTTTCATAATCTTGGAGATCTGTAATTACTAATCATACACTGAGGGTGTTCCAGTCTTTACTATGATACTGTCTATGTTTTAACTTTTCATTACACGTCACTTCTACTAGAACAATGACACTTAACTCATTTACATACCTTTTTTATTCAACTTTGAAATGTTCTTTGCAGGCCTTTTATATACAACACAACATTTAGGGGGTTGTTGAAAACATGGCCAAGCACCATCCTGATTTGATTATGTGCAGGAAGCAGCCAAGGATTGCAATTGGGCGACTTTGTGAGAAATGTGATGGCAAGTGTGTGATCTGTGATTCTTGTGTGCGTCCTTGCACACTTGTGTGGGTCTGTGATGAATGCATATTTTATATATATGGTTTATGTTAGTTCTCTATGGGTTTTGATGATAACATTCAGTTGTAAAACCAAGATTGAAGAATTGTCTCAAGAAAGTAAAAACTTGTTGATTGAGGCAATACTCGAGTATCAGTAGCAATACTCGAGTATTAAACTTTCAAAGAAAAGCTCAATGCAAATGACTAAGGGCAATACCTCAGTATCCTAGTGGATACTCGAGTATTGAACCATACAGAGTGCATCGCAAGTTTTCCATCAGAGCATACTCAAGTATTGGTTTGCATATTCGAGTATAGACCTAAGAGACTCCTCAGTGTTTTTCATAAGAAATGTGAACTCAAGTTTGGAAAACTCCAATTTTGAAAACTCAAGTTTTGAATATGAAAAGTTTAGTATTCAACTTGGCTCCCAAGTTCAAAAGTTTTCAATTTTTAAATGAAAACTTGAGTATGATGTTGACATACTCGAGTATTGGTCCAAGCTAAGATAACTTGAACATTTATTACAATTACAAACTTCAGTTTGGAAAACTTCAGTTTTGGAAGCTCCAGTTTCACATTGGCTTATGTTCTCTCTGAGTTTCAAAATGGAAACCCATACTCAAGTATGGTGTTGAATACTCGAGTATCAAGTCATATAGAGAGCAACTGAGGTTTCTAAAGATTTCAATACTCCGGTATAGCATGTATACTCCGGTTTTGATGTTTTGGGTAAAAACTCATTAAGAGTTCAAAACTCGAGTATTAATATTATACTCGAGTATTGGCTTAAGTTCAACTGAAGCTCCAAAGCTCAGATCATGAGTTTCGTCTCTAGAAGGAGAATACTAGAGTACAGAAGTAGAAACTCGAGTATGGATTTAAGTGCATAGTGACATACTCGAGTATTGATGAATAAACTCGAGTATATGCCATAACAGTTGAAAATTTAAATTTTTGAAATCTGTGTAATGTTTGTTATTTGACCTGAATGCTTTCCAATATTAACCATCAACATTACCATATATGTTTAATGTGTTTGCTAGTGTATTTCAGCAAATTTATAGATGAATTAAGCAGATTTTAAGTGCTGACATCACAAAGAGCAAAAACTTGTCAGAGCATTAAATGTAAGGCTACCCAACATGTCTCAATCTAAACTACCAAGCTAAGCACGATGTAAAAAGGATAAAGAGACATTGACCTACTTAAAACCCTGACATTCCAACGGCTATAAACACAAGGAAGTCAGCATTTATCCTTCTAACACAAAGAATGAACAAAGTGAAGACAGAGAAGAAACTAAGGTGCTTGTAACAGACAGAAAACTACTCCAACAGTCATATGAATGCCTGCAACGGTCATTAAACATACTCTAAGTATAAATAGAGCAGCATTCAATTCTCTTCTACAACTATTGAGCTAAAAATCGAAGAAGCATTAAATCTGTTAATTTATTATCAAGCTTTCTGTACAGAGTATCAGTTGATACTAACTGAGCTTCAATGTTCATCTTATTTGCTCTTTTAAGAGAGTTTATCATTCGAATTCATTTCATTGTAATCAATCTCAAGTTAGGGGAATTGGAGATTGGGGTCTTTGATTACAACTTGTAAGGGGGACAAGTTCTAGTGAGAGAATTGCTTTAGAGTTACAGAGGGTGTAATCAAGAGATGCAGTGAAATACTCAGGGTGTCTGAGGACTGGACGTAGGCCATAGAGTTGGGTCGAACCAGTATAATCCCTTGTGTCCATTTTCTCTTCCCTGCATTCTGTTTTGCTCTGCGTTATTATCTTATAATTGAATCAGCGAAAGAATTTCGAAAATCCCCAATTCACCCCCTCTTGGTGATTTAGCTCCATTTTCAGTTTATATAATATGTCCATGCATATATTATATATATGGTTTATATAATCTGTTGAAGGAATGTGTGTGTGTGTGTGTGTTAGGACGCCTTATAAGGCATCCTATATATTATAGGACGCCTTAAAGGTGTCCTATTAATTAGGATACCTTATATAAGGCGTCCTTATATATCTTATAAGGCGTCCTAATATATGTTTAGGACGCCTTATATAAGGCGTCCTGAAATTTTCTCAGGACTCAAAAATTACAATTTTTCGTTACCCGCCGTCAGACGTCTTCTTGATTAAGGACGTTAAAAATGTTTTTGTAGTAGTGGTTGGAACGTTTTGGAACTTCCTAGAAAAATAGGATTAAGTAGACTGTAGTGTACGTTTATCATTCGCCTATTTTGGATTATTGTATTAACATCCGATTATCGGATAGGACTAAATCGTGAAAAATTTATCCTCCTATTTTCAAACTAAGTCAATTTCAAAAACTTTTATTCCGCAATTAAGTCGTCCAAATCATCTCGACCCCCGTACGTGTTAACTCTGATGAATACAGGCCTTAAAGGCCAGGCGTCACAATAGGACATTGGCACGATCTTTGAGGACTCGATAAATTTCAATTCCCGTACCAAAGATGGTCATCATTCATCGACAAAGGAAAGGTTACCAGATGGTCATCATTCATCATTCATTCATCAAAGTTTGAGCATGATAATGGCGTACAAAACTTCATATTCAGCATGACTCTAGTGCCTTTTTTTTATCGGGATGCTGCTGCTCATTGCCGTCGTTGGCTTCATTGTCTTTGTTGTCCTATTTCTGATTCCTCACTCTCCAAAACTCCAAGTCATATCTCTTAAGACCTTTCCAATCATTTTTACGCTGTTTGTCTCTAACCATCCTGCCACATGGAACCTCACTTTCATGGCAATAAGCCCTAACAAGAGGCTGCAACTTCACTACACAAAAGTCAACGTCGCTGTTTACTACCAATAGCTCATCCTCTCTTCTCAAAAGTTAACGTTTTTCAAGAAAAGTGAAGAAAGTACAGTGATGACTTAGGTTTGTTAGATATGATTAATTTTGATGATGTCTTATATAGATGTCATTCTTAAAAGCAAAAAGATTGATTAATATAATTATCTCCTACATTGACTAACTGTTGTACTTAATGTAGATTAATCCAAGTTAAATTGTGGGGGTTAATCAAGAAGGAGATAAGAGATTTCAGAGAGAAAGAATTTGAATCATGAAGAATAATCAAGAAGAAGAAGAGAGATTGAATAAAGAGGAACTTGCTAAATGGAATATGATTATTCAAGCTCTTAGTTGATAGATTTAGGGGATAATCAAGAATAAGAAGAGAGTTGGAAGATGGAAGAAGTTGATATTCAAGATTAGCTCAAGTTCATTTATGAAAGATAATCAAGAAGAAAATGAAGAAGAGGAAATATTATTCAAGATGGAAGATGGAGAAAGGAAGAACTTGCTGAAGATATCATTATTCACGCTCTAAGATTGATCCTAGAAGTCTCCATGATCAAATGGAAGTTGGAGTGGGTTAATTCATAGTTAAAATCGGCAAGAATTAGGTTCTGGATGAGAAAACTCGAGTATGATGGTTAATACTCGAGTTTACAAGCCTACTGGAAGTAATTTATCTCTGGAATACAAGAAAATTCAAGTATGGAGGTTAATACTCGAGTATGGGAGTCAATACTTGAGTATGGAACTTAATGACTCGAGTATTGAGTGTTTTCAGCTTCTTTGACGTCTCTGGACCCGACAATACTCGATTATCCAACATGGTCAGCAACTCTGTTCACCTTTGTTTCACGTTCAGCTTTGGGCGAGCTTTGGTAATTCAATGATATCTCCTAAACCAGAGATTGGATTGAGGTGAAACCAAATTTGTATAGTACTAGACATCCAATGCGTCATCTTGACAAAGTTTCATGCCTAAATAAGTTCATATGAGAGAGCTATGAATTTCCAAAGTTGGATCAGGAATCCACGCCTCACATCAGACCAAGCTTTAATGTTTTGAGTGTAACTTAGAATCTACAAATTGGAATGAGCTGAAATTGGTGGCATATGAAAGAAGACTCATAAGGATTTCCATCAATACTGGATTCAACTAAAATGAAGATCAAACCAGAGAGATATGGTCTTTGAAATTTGACTGACAATTTAGAACGTTGCAAAAACACTGGTCAAGAACAAGGCTTCATTCATTGGATCATAATAGACAAAATACAACGATCTTTGAGCTGATTCTTGTTGTTTTGGAAAGAAGACACAAAGAGCTATATGGGGATAATTGGTTTGCCAATATTAAAGTTATATCAAGTCAGAGAGCAACCAAAGTCAAGAACAAGTTGAAAACTCGAGTTTACAAGAGAAAACTCGAGTATAGCTCAGACAAAGAGCAATGAACGTTAAGGATCTTCAATACTCGAGTATGTAAGTCAATATTTGAGTATCGGACAGATAGAGATGAATATGGAGTAATGAAACAAGCTCAATACTTGAGTATCCAAGTCAATACTCGAGTATACACCGTCACTTCAGAAAATTCAAAATTTTGAAAATCACGTTTTTGATCAAGATCATCCAGAAAATTACCCAAATGATTTGTAATACCTCTTAACATCATTTATATCATTTGTAAATATGTTTCAGATGATCAAATAATGTAACGCCCCTATTTCCTAAGTCCATTATGGTGCCTAATTATGATCTTAGGTCTCTTATTAAACTAATCAGAGTGTATTTATTTAAGTGATGACGTTGACAGATCAAAGTAGAACACAACAGAGAGCGTACTTAGGCGTTTGTACGACTGAGTAGCTGATTTCATATGCGCAGACATATACTGGTTAATTTAAATTCCCGAAGGAATATAAGTGTGATACATCCAAAACATTTCCTTGCGGTGGTTCCAGTTGGCACATTAGCGATACAGTGATTCGACTATATAAAAATATACATAATCTGTCCCAAAATAAAACTCCAGTTTCACAACTTATGTATATTCTTATCCAAAAATAAAACTCCTCCTGAGTTTTCACGCGTGCTGCTTACCCCTTTCTTCTGCTCCCGATCCTCCTGATCCTAAAGCTAGGGTAAATTCTGAGATTCACTGCCATTAAATCTCAGGTAACAGTTAACCTTATTTTCAAGTATAACAGTATATACATGACAGATATTCATTACATTCCAGCATTAACCATACATAGTATACGATCCATGTAAGGTTCACAACAAAACAATACATAGCACCAGCAAATGTAATGTAAAACAATCCATAGCACACAACAAATGTAATGTCTCACAATACATAGCATACAGCTCATGTAATGTTCAACCATCGTTTGCACATAAACCAGTGCCACGCCCCCGGCGTGTCCTCAGCGCTAGGAAAACATCCATACGACATTACTAAGACTGTAACCCGTTTCAAATCAAAGCTAAATGTATTTAAAATGGTGACCTAAGACCTAGTCTTAGCCACAGTCTATGACCCAAGACCCAATCTTGTCCATGACTATATGAATCAGTCCATCATCACATATAAGCATACAAGCAACATAAGAGTTAGAGTTACAGTACGCGTTCGTACCTTAGTTTCTTTCACTAGCAGTACGTTCACTTTTCAGTACAGGTGCCAACCTTTCCCGGGTACCCTATAATATCATCACCGCATTGTTTCTCTTATGATTAGCATCCTAAGGGATAGCCTTACCTCTATTGACTTTTCTATTCCTGGTAAATTTTATTCTATTTATATCCTTTTTAATTCATTATTTATTAATACTAACTCTTTCAGTTAGTTAATAATTTTCCTTAACAATAACAGTTTTATTGTTGTTATTATTATTATTCCAATAATAATAATAATAATTTCTCATTTATTATTATCACTCTTTCCCAATAATAATAACATTATCTGTTATTATTATTATTCTAAATTTCTTAATAACACTAATTCCTGTTTATTTATTTTGTTATTATTATAAATTTTATTACTTAATTATCAATAACTCTTTTTATTTATTTTCCTTCACACTGCACCCACGTAACACACATACATATTTACATAGATGTAGTCTTCATTTTCTTTCACGGCATAACTCATATGTATGTATACCGATCACACATGCTGCAAGCTCTATACATATATAGGTAAAAATAATTACTTTCTCATTTCACAGACCCTAAAACACGTCCTCCATATATATATAAGTGTGAAGGCAAAAGCTTTTTTTTTTTTTTTTTAATCCACTGGAACCCAACAGCAGAAAAACATTTTCGACAGAAATGTTCTTATGATCCCAGACCATGCATGACAGCAAAACACGACAGCTCTCATATATATTCCTAGATCCAAGTTTTTATTTAGTTTTTAGCAGGATTCCATCTTGTTTAAACAGCCCCTGTTTTGGTTTCAGCATCAGTCCATACTCCATGTTATTCATGCTAAGATTGCAGCAACAGAAAACTCAACAAGATGAAAAACGATGACAGCTCACACACAAAATTCCAGCGTGTTTTCCCCTTCCCCCTTTTTTTTTTTTTTTCCAGTTTTATTTCAGTTTTACTTTCGGTGTTTTAAAGTTTTAATCTCCGTATGTTCAGTTTTTCATTCCATTCCAACACCTAATATTAACTACCGATAGAAATGCTAATAACACTAGGGGGAAGAAAGCTTGAACTCACCTTTGAAGATCAAGCTTGGACGATGAAGGTAAGTTGCTGATCCTTCCCTCCTCTGTTTCACCGATGAGAAACAGAGAAAGCTCTGAGCTTCAATGACAACCCCCACACTCTCTTTCCCTCTCGGCTTTCTCTCCTTTTCCTCTGTTTTCAAAGCTAAAAAAAAACAAGGGACTTCCGATGCCAAAATCTTCAACTCCCACAGTGAAAGCTGAAGAGAATGGAGAATGGTTTATTTATAGAGCTCTTATGGTCCAGTCCAAGCAAAGAACCGTTGGTCCTTAAGCACAGGGCTCGAAAAATCTGGAGGAGGTATGGCTTCTGATTTCCTTCGCTGCTTGGAGATTTGCTGACCGGTTAAGTGATCTGCTTCCTCTGCGTAAATAACGCTGAAACTAGATTATCATTTGATCTCCCACCGCTTAATACGTGGGCTGCTTCTTTGGTTTTGCCGGTTTGCTTGCTGATAGACAATGTATATTAGATGACATGGGCTGGGCATGAATTTGTTGCTGCCTTACGTGTTGGGCTTGGTCCAAGGGATAAATAAAGTTGTTGTTCCTTGTCTCTCACGTGTTGGGTAATGCCTCTTCACCCATTTAATTCTTTGATTCAATCCATGTGGCCCAATTCCATTTGTTCCTTAGATTTTCCCTCTTTATTTTTATTTGCAATTTGGTTTAATTTGCAATTATTGATTAATCTAAAAATTAAGTTCCTAATTTCTTAGGCCATAAAATATTTGTCCCATAATATTTAGGCCTAACATTATTACTTATAAATATCCCTTGAATTTATTCTTTTCCCGAAATAAATTAGGGAAAATAGGCCTTAATTTCAAATAATTATTCTTATAATTATTTTGGCCCAACTTCCATAATTTAATTCCCAACAATATTATGAATATTCAAATCCCATAAATTGGGATGTTATAAATAAAGGATTATATGAAGGTCAAAATGCTGAGTTGTCAAGTCCAAAAAGCAAAACTAACGGCTATATTTTTGCAACAACTGTATTCTCAAATGGCTCTATTTACAGCGGCTATATTCTCCAACGTTCATATCATTCTCATCTATAAATGAAGCCATATTCAAAACGCACAAAAGGGATGGAAGAGATTATGTTGTCATAATGTCAAAACTCTGAAGCTCTTACACTCTCTGTTTTTCGATGTTTTCTTAGTTTATCATTTAGAGAGTGAAATGACTTATAATGTACTTCAGTAATTATCTACTCATTTATTAGAGAGAAGTTTCACTGTAAATCACACTATTTGAGAGTTACTCAAGATTGGGTGATCTTGAGTAGGAGCTGATTGTAACCTTACATTGGGTAAGGGAAAGAGTCTCTGTGAGAGATTGTAAAGGCTGCATAAGTGCCTGGCTAAACTTGTGAGGTTGTAAAGGATTTCCTTTTGTGCCTGGTTAAACAAGGAGATAGTGGAAATCTCAAGTGGAGCTTGAGGACTGGACGTAGGTCAAGGATTGGGTCGAACCAATATAAATATCTGTTTGCAATTCTCTTCCTTAATCTCTTTTATTTCCAACATATATATGTTTGAATGATTGTCTATAACTGTATAACTCTTTACTATCATTCAAATTGATTTTACTGAATTGCGAAAAGATTTTCAAAGCTTGCAAGTTTTTATCTTCACCCAATTCACCCCCTCTTGGGTTCAGCCGGGTCTTTCAAGGTTTCTGTTACTAACTGTTGTTTTAAGTAACCAGATCGAGGTGCCAATGGAAGAGGATGAACTGGAGGATCTTGCTATTAACTTTACTGTCAAATTTAGAGAACGCTGGACCCTACCAGAAATGCTACAGTAATAATCTTGTGAAAGGTTCAATTGTGAAAAAGTCTCGACGTAAGCAGAGAAAAGGGCTAATATGAAAACTCATAAATTTGATAGTGAGAAGAAGATGCAATGCCTGAAACTTCTACTCTAGTTGGTTAAAGGAACCTCTTCTATTGGAAGTTCCGCATCAAGGTCTCCACCAGAAACCATGGTCCCATCTAAAGCTGAAAGTATTGAATGAAGATTAACTCCAATCAGCTCCAACTTGTTGTGAAAGGTTTTGTTGTGAAAAAGTCTCCTATTAGTGGTTCTGGTAAACATGAAGACTCAAATGGAAGCAATCTTGAGATATCAGATTGGCAGAAATTATTAAATGATCAACCAGACATTATTAGATAATAATCAGGCAGCAAGAATGAATCGCATAAAATGACCTCAAGCAATTTTTGAGGCCCTGCATTACTGTGTCTATTTATAGAGTAAACAATCCAATAGAATGTGTACACGTATAAGCTGATAACAAATCTCCTATAACAGAATACGTACAGCAGAATCTCTACAATGTATATACTGGACTATTCTAGAATATATATTAATTGCTAACATTCCCCCTCAAGCGAGAAGGGATAAAAACCATTCCGAGCTTGTTACGAAACACTGAGAATTGTGAGTGAGCAAGAGCTTTTGTAAATCCATCAGCAATTTGTTGATTAGATGGAATGTATCGGATATCTAACTGTCCAGCTAGCACCTTGTCCCGAACGAAATGTAAATCAAGCTCAATATGTTTTGACCGGGCATGTTCAACAGGATTTGAAGCCAAGGCTTTTGCACTTATGTTATCACACCAAATTACTCGTGGTTTTCTGCATTTTAAGCCTAACTCAGACAACAATGAGCATAGCCAGGTAATCTCAGCAGATGTATCAGCTAGAGACCGGTACTCAGATTCAGCGCTAGAACGTGATACTACACGTTGTTTTCTGGAAGACCAAGAAACCAATGTACCTCCTAAATACACACCAATTCCAGACATAGACTTCCTATCATCAGGACATGTTGCCCAATCAACATCAGAAAACCCAATTAGATTTAAACCAGGGGAAGGCCGAATGTGTAGACTATACTGAAATGTACCTTTTAAGTATCTTAAAATGCGTTTGACAGCCTTGAAATGAATATCTGTTGGATTAGACATGAACTGACTCAGCTTGTTTACAGAAAAGGCTATATCAGGACGAGTTGTGGTGAGATATTGAAGGGCCCTTATAGCTTGTCGAAACACTGTGGGATTAGAAAGTGGTTCACCATCGGTTCCTTCCAGAAAACATGGGTGTAGGTACCGGAGCAGCATTAAGCATATTAAATTTGGGAAGTAAGTCTAATACATATTTTCCTTGGTTCAAATATAATCCAGATGAATCCCGAAATACTTCTATGCCTAGAAAGTAATGAAGTGCACCAAGATTTTTCAAGGAAAACAGGGAATTCAGCTTTTCAATAAACGAATCCATGAATACCTTACTATTCCCAGTTATAATTATGTCGTCAACATACACCAAGATATATATGAGCAGATTATCTTTATGCAACACAAACAGAGAGGTATCACTCTTTGTATTTTTGAAACCCCATTGAATTAAAGTTAAGCGTAGACTATCATACCAGGCACGCGGCGCTTGCTTGAGCCCATAAATTGCTTTGTCTAGTTTACAAACATGATTAGGCTGAGAATTGTCAACAAATCCCTATGGCTGGCGCATGAACACATCTTCATGGAGGAACCCATTCAAAAACGCATTATTGATATCTAATTGCCTGATCTCCCAATTGTAAGTCGTGGCCACAGTAAGAACCGTTCTGATTGTGGTTGATTTTATAACTAGACAGAAAGTCTCGTGATAATCGATCCCTGGTGACTGCTGAAATCCCTTCGCGACTAATCTGGCTTTTCGTTTCAGTAAAGAACCATCAGGATTGAACTTATTTTTGAACACCCACTTACAATCAATTATTTTCTGCGATCTATTGTTCAGAACAAGATGCCAGGTATGGTTTCTCTTGAGAGCGTCGAACTCTTCAGCCATGGCAGCAACCCATTCTAAGGAGGTGAGTGCCGTCTGAGCATTGGGAGGTTCAGCTAGGTTTTTGAGTGAATGAGAATCCTCAGATTGTAATAGCCCAATAAAAGGATACTTGGGCTTGGATATACCACTTTTGGCCCGTGTTATCATAGGATAAGTGTTAAGGGCAGGAGCCTCACTTGGGCCCGACGGCGAGGAAGAGTCATCCACATTTTCAGATGAAGCAGATCCAGTAGTCAACGGGCTAATAATATCAGCAGATGAGCTTATCGGTGATAAAACACCATGGTCACATGAAGCTTTAGGAACAGAGCATTCAGGTACCTGAGACACAGAAGTAAGAGATGATGAATTAGAATGAAGCAGAGAGGAATCAATACTCATTGGAATGCTTGCATTGTGATCAAATGCTGCTCGTTTCTGCAGAAAACCAGAGGCAAAAGGAAACACTCGAGAGTCAAAGACAACATGTCGATAAGTGTAAATTCGACCAGATGCACTGAGACATTTAAACCCTTTTTGTTGAGAAGCATAACCAAGAAAAACACATTGTTGGTTGTGAAATGAGAACTTATGCTGACTGTATGGCTTCAGACAGGGATAGCAGGCACAACTAAAGGGTTGGAGCATCTTATAATCTGGTTCTGTTTTATGAAGACGGAACAGAGGTGTCTCATTGTCAAGAACTGGTGTAGGCATCCGATTGATTAGAAATGTGGCTGTCTGAAAGGCCTCAACCCAATAGTAGAGAGGCATTTTTGCCTGAGCCAGAAGCGTTAAACCGGTTTCTACAATGTGACGATGTTTCCTCTCAGCTCGACCATTCTGTTGAGAAGTATATGGGCAGGTGTATCACATCTGGATTCCATGAGAATTGGCGATGGATGCAATAGGTTTATATTCAGTACCCATATCACATTGAATGACTTTGATCGATGTCTGAAATTGATTTTCAACCAAGGTTTAAAATGATGAAATGCAGTAACGACATCACTTTTGTGTTTCAGAGGATACAGCCACGTGAATCGACTATAGTCATCGAGAAAATGAATGTAAAATCTATGGCCAGATGTTGATGCGATAGGGGAAGGCCCCCACAGATCAGTATGAATAAGATTAAGGGGAGCTGAAGCATGAGAGTGAGATGGTGTAAATGGCTGCAATTTTGATTTTCCATATTGACAAGCTTGACAAAAGTCTAGTTCATTGTAATTAAATTTGACATTACAATGATTTAAAATGTGCCGAAGTACATTAGGACCAGGGTGGCCTAATTTTTGATGCCATAAAGAAAGTTCACTCCTAGTTTCTCCAGAGGAAAAATGAGCTTGAGCAGTCACAGTGCCACGAACGCCTTTGAGAATCTCATGGTTTGGGATTAGATACAGCCCCTGTTTTGACTTCCCTTGTAGTAGGATCTGGTTTGTCAGTTGATCCTTCACAAAGCAACCATGATCAGTAAATTCAACAACAACATTATTATCTTTAATCAGTTGGGAAACACTCAATAAGCACTTAGTTGAGGATGGCACTACCAAAATCTTGTGTAGATTTATGTTAGAGGGCAATTTCTTTGAGCCAATAGCTTGAATAGGAGTTTTCTCACCAGTACAAGTAGAAATATGACACTTACCAACCGGTTGAGCATGATCAAGACAATCAGTAGTGGAGGCAACGTGGTAATTGGCACCATTGTCAAGGTACCAGGCAGGATCAGCAACATCTCCAAGAGAGGCATAATTTGCTTGTCCCCCATCATCATTCAAGTAGTAACACGATGAGATATCATGACCTGGACGTTTGCAATAATTACAGTATCGTCGACCTCTGTTTCTACCACCACGACTAGAGCGTCCTGGTCCTCTAAAAGAACCTCCACGTGATCCTCGATGAGATCGCCATCCATCTGGGTTATTATCTGAGTCAGAAGTAGAGTTAGGACGTGATCTGGAATTCTGTCCTCGATGAGTAAAATGAGCAGCAGGTTCGATGCTTAAGCTTGTGAACTGATTCAGTTGCTCGAGCCTACTCTCAAACGCAAGCAGATGGGCTTGAAATTCTACCCAGGATAATTGAGGTTGATCGAGAAGTTTCACAATGATTGCATTATATTCAGCATCGAGTCCATTTAGGGTGTGGAGAATGAGCTCATCTTGTGGTAGAGGAGCGCCGACAAGTGAGATTTGATCTGACAAAGTTTTCATTTTGTTAAGAAAGTCCTCCATCTTCATACCCCCTTTTCGAGTACCGTGGAGATCTGATTTGTAAACCATGATTCTAGCTTTGGTGGAAGCACCAGCCAGTGAACGAGCCTCTGTCCATATTTCACGAGCAGATCAACAATGGAGGAGTTGAGTTCCAATCTTCGTGCTCATTGTATTTCGGAGCCATCCAACCATTAAACGATCGGTAGCATTCCAGTCATCGTGTTCAGGATTTGTCTTCATCTCAGCTCCTTTCAAGATGAGACGAGGCGAAACTTCAGTAGAACCATCAATATGGCCTTGAAGCTTGTTGCCTTTGATGATTGATAATACAATCGATTTCCACAAGAGATAATTTCCTCGATCCAACTTGATCGAGCTGACTTGATTAAAAGACTGGAAAAGGGAATTTGTTTTCAAGACATTAGTGATGGTTATGTTTGTCGGAGTAACAGGGGTCTGGGAAGTCTGGGATCCAACGTCACCACGAGAAGGAGGAGACGTAGTAGACATGGCGATGATTTTCTTACTGAAATGCTCTGATACCAAGATAATAATCAGGCAGCAAGAATGAATCGCATAAAATGATCTCAAGCAATTTTTGAGGCCCTACATTACTGTGTGTATTTATAGAGTAAACAATCCAATAGAATGTGTACACGTATAAGCTGATAACAAATCTCCTATAACAGAATACGTACAGCAGAATCTCTACAATGTATATACTGGACTATTCTAGAATATATATTAATTGCTAACAATTTGTAACTCCAATTTGATGCTGTTTAGAAAAGCCGGGGGACAAAAGAGTTAGAGAAAAAGTTGAGATGAAGAATCATGAAGCTATCAAGAAGCAACATCAGGAACAGTTGGGGAGACCTCACTAGAATTTATAAGCATATTGTTCCCTGTAGAACTCATATTGTTGATAGGGGTAGCTGAGGCTATGGAAGAAGGCACTGTATCATATAGGCCAGACTCTTCATAAAAGCCTTGCCTTTTGTAGTAAACACTTGATATTTTAGCACCGACTCCAAAACTGTTGATTTGACTACCAACATTTTGATTCGGTATGTTTCTCAAATTTTTTGATCGACTTGAATTCCGGGTAAAGCCATCTCCACTTATGATGTCAGCTGGGTTGGGATTTTGACTCACAGTAAAACTCCTGCCTCTTGGTTCTCTTGATCTTGAACAGAGATTTCTTTGGGAAAAGAATTTGAAAAACAAAACATCCTTCCCCAAAAAATTGTTGATGACTTTACACACTGAGAAGATTCATTATGCATCTTCTTTTGACCGTTCATTTTATTATCAACAAAAGGAAGTTGCGTTTGCTATGTGGACTTGTCCATTGATCTAAGAAAGATCAGTCACATCAATCGCCTAGCATGAGTGTTGGCTGGCTCTTGAACAAAAGAAATTATGCAATCTTAGAAAGATTCACTATGCAATCTTATTTGGAAAAATTAAAGAAATTCATGCATGAGCATCGGCTGGCTCTTGCACAAGATGTGGCTAGACTACGGGAACAATTGTGAAAGGAGTGGGTTTAAGGACAGTGATATTACTTTAATTCTGAAAATGATATTCAGCCATTATCTACCTATATTACTTCCAATTTTCTAGACGTTGCAATTCTCTTCCTAAATTGTCATCTGCATTTGAAGAGTCAAAGCTACAAGAGGATAAACTCTAGAGGATAAATGACAAAGACAATAAGGGTTCCCCGCTCAACTCCTGTCATAATGAAGTAACTTTGACTCCTTTAAATAAAAGAGTGTTTGAGTCGGATTTGGACAATATAGGTGCTGATGGGGATGCTAAGGATAACTCAGATACAAGCCTTAGTAAAACACCTCCAATTCAAATATCTGCTTCCCTAGAGATACAATGTGGTCCTTCTTTGGTTTTTGCTACTACACCAGCCTGTTATGGTGCTGGCTATATAGTTTATGGTGTCATTGACAAGAAAAAACACAAACCTAGAGATGTTTTTATTGTGGGAAAGGGCAACCTCAATTTTAATTATGGAGGTTTGCAATGAACCATCATTAGAAGAAGGAAATAAATATGTCCGAATTTTAGCATACTCTTTATCTTTAGGAGGAAATATGAATGCCTAAGGTGTAGCAATTCTCAATCTCCATTGGTGACAAATGGAGCTAAAGCAGAATCTGAAACTACTGATGTTCAAACCGGCAATGAAGAAGACTGAAAAGAAAATGCTGATGTTTGCTTATCAAGATCAGTTAACCTCACACAAAAAAACCCCTATTATCCAACAAAATCAAAGATAATGCCTGGTATGGTTTCAGAGAAGGAGACATGAATATTGTCAAAGAGAAATAACCCGAGCAAGAGATAAGCAGGTTAAAAAGAACAAGGAAGAAGACGACCAAAGTTGGCATTTTCTCTTGCCGAACTAGGATTCACAGAGAACCATTTTAAAAAACAAACAACTTTGAGCAAGCTAAGCATGCCTTGTATACCTAACAACTTCTAAAATCCCAGCAAAACAGTCTCCAGCAATCAGCATCTCTGGTACCATTGCAAGTTAGGAGGAAGATATGTCATTGCGCCAGGTTTGTGCCAAATTTAACTTTTTATAGATGTTTCATACCTGTATTTTTCCAGGAAAATAAACTACAAGAGGCGGTGAAGTTGTTTAAGGTGATGAAAGGTTGCTACAATGTTAATAAAATTTAGGTCAATAAGGCCATAAGGTTATAGCACCTAGCTTACTATTCTAGCATTTCTTGTCTGATTGGTGTCCATACTACTATGATACATCAGTTGTCTAAATCAGGTAGAGACGGGAAAAAAGGTCAGGCCCATCGGGCCAGCTCGTTTAAGCCCTGGCCTTTTAAGGGCCGGGTTTAAAAATGGACGAGATATTTGAAATTAGTCCTAGAGGGCTGGCCTTAACGGGCCTTGGGCTTAAACGAACCGGCCCTGGAGGGCTTCGAGCCGGCCCTGCAAGGCCCTTTTCATTGTAGCTTTTTATTTTCTTTTTCCTTTTTAAATTTATTAATTTATATATATTGTATTTGTTATAGAGTTATTTATCCATTTAACTATAAATACATAATAACTATATTGTAATTTTATGATTTGATTTATTATTTGTTGTAAATAAAGATTATGGATGTGTTCATGATGCGGGAGAAGAATTTCATGATATTCTTACTCATGAGCTAGAGGCTACTACTCAAAATGAAGAACAATCAAATGTTGTTAAAATCGATGATAATGATGAAGATGACGACAATAATAGTCATTGTACTAATGTCTTTTAGTGATATACTTTTTATGTTTTATGTGAGTTACTTGTGAACATAGTTTGCTTTTGATTATGAATTAGTAATTGTGCTTATTTATTGGATGATTCGTGTTGTAATTTACTAATTATATTTAGAAAAAAAATGAAGGAAAAATAGTTAAAATTTGGAATAGTAATTTTTAGGCCTTGTGGGCCTGGCTTGGCCCTGATGCTCTCGGGCCAGGCTTTGAAAACATGTGTTTTTCTTACTCCGGACCCTAGAGGGTCGGGCCAACCCTGATTCCTAGTTCTAAAATCAAAGAAGGAAAAATATTAATTTGTAATCTTCTCAAGATTGTTGATAGAGAGCTACAACCATGATATGGAAGCATATTGCATCTTTCTTCAAAGCATGAGTCATCAACATCAAGTAAACCCATATGTTTTACTTTTGAACATGATGGTTAATGAAGAAGGTGAAATTTGGAATTCAGCAAAATGTATAACTTACTAATAAATGGACTTTGGAAAGAAGATGAGAAACATGAGGCTTATAGAAAAGGTCAGATGCTATCACTCATAAATTGTTGATTAGATCTGATGTCAACAAAGAAAACAGTTAGGAAACGGTGGTGGTTAACAACTTCTCGCAAGATTTTATTAGCAACATACTTGCAGAAAGTCTTGGAGATACCTGAAACATAATAATTCCATGAAAAGACTCTCGATTGATTAGCATGCCAGTTCCATCAGGGGTATTGCTCTATGCTAGACTGCTTCTTCGCTTGTCAAGGAGTATTTTCTGTGCATAATATTGCAGCAATGATTAACCTTACTATTTGTCTATTCTTTTGAAAAATGCTGCTGCTTGGTGTCAACTTGGTCAAATTTATTAGCCATAATGAAATTGGAATCTCACTTATCTAAGCTGCAGATGACTTACACACATTTCTTATGAATGGTTAGTTTCAAGAAAATTCATTTTGATTACTAACCTATATTGTCATAAATGTCATTTGTTTGTTATGGCACGTCCAATTGATCAAAGTATCCCGTCTAATGTTGTTGGAAAAGATGTTAGATATGATTAATTTTGATGATGTCTTATATAAATGCCATTAAAAAAGAGCAAAAAGCTTGTATACTATATTTATCTCCTTCATTGATTAATGCTTGAATTGAATGTAGAATTCATTCATGAAGAATGATCAACAAGAAGAATCAGCAAAGAGGAAAAAGAAGAAGAGAGGTTGAAGAAGAAAGAACTTGGTGAATGAAATATATTTATTCAAGATCAGCTCAAGTTCTTAGTTGATAGATTTTAAAGGTTGATCAAGATGGAACATGGAACATGGAAGAACTTGATGAAAATATCATTATACAAGTTCCAAGATTTGTTATGGAAGTGACCATGATCAAGTAGATGTTGGAGAGGGTCAATTCAGAGTTGAAAATAGCAAAAATTGGGTTCTGGAAGTGAATACTCAAGTTTCCAGGTCAAAACTTGAGTATACAAGCTTACTAGAAAAATTTGCTTCTGGACGGAGAAAACTGAAGTTTGGAAAACTACAGTTTTGGAAACCACAGTTTGGGCGTCAAAGAGTCAAAACTTGACTATAGGAGTCAATACTAGAGTATGGAACTTATATACTTGAGTATTGGGTGTTTTCAACTTTTCTCACACGTCTGGACCCGACAATACTCGAGTTTCCACTTCAATACTCGAGTATCAGCACTTAACAACAACTTTGTTCACCTCTGTTTCACGTTCATCTTTGGGAGAGGTCTGGTAATTCAATGATATCTCCTGACCAGACATCAGATTGAGGTGAAATAAAATTTGGTTGAAACTAGACATCCAATGCGTCATCTTGACAAAGTTGCAAGCTCAAAGAAGATCAGATGAGAGAGCAGTGAATTTCTAAAGTTGGATCAAATATTCATGTCACACAGCAGACCAAGCTTCAATGATTTAAGTATAACTCACAATCTACAAATCGAAATGAGCTAAAATCGATGGCATTGGAAAGAAGACTTATAAGGATTTCCATCAAGACTTGATTCAAAAAAAATGAATATCAGACTAGAGAGATACAGTTTTCGAAAGTTGATTGACAATTTAGAACATTGTAAAAATGCTGGTCAAGAACAGGCTTCATACATTGGATCATAACAGATGAAATCCAACGATCTTTGAGCTGAATCTTGTTGCATTGGAAAGAAGGACCAAGGAGCTGTATGAGGACAATTGGTTTGCTAAAATTAAAGCTATATCAATCAGAGAGAAATCGAGGACTGAAAAAGCTCAAAAACTCGAGTTTATAAGTAAAAACTTGAGTATAGCTCAAACAGAGAGCAATGAACGTCAGAGGATCCTCAATACTCGAGTATGGGAAGCAAAACTCGAGTATAGATCAGACAGAGACGAATCTGAAGTAATGCTATAAGCTCAATACTGCAGTATTCAATTCAATACTCGAGTATACATCGTAACTTCAGAAAAATCAAAGTTGCGAAAATCTTGAATCTAATCTAGATCAACCAGAAGTTTACCCAAATGATCTTTAACAATCATTATCATCATTTATATCATTTGTGGACATATTTTAGATGATCAATTGAAGGATTTCATGAAGATCAACATATGCTGAGCTGTCAAGTGAAAACTGAATATGACAGCTATATTTCTCCAATAGTCACATCTCAACGTCTCTATTTACAACGGCTCTATTCTCATCATTCATAATATCTTCATCTATAAATAGAGCCAGATTCAAAACGCAAGACGTGGAGGAGTGAGCTTACACAGTCATAATGCCGAAATTTTGAATCCTCTCTTCACTTTGTTTTTCATGCTTTCATAGCTTATCTTAGAAAGAGTGAAATGATCTCTTATTCACTTCAGCGTTTATCATAATCACTTCTTTGAGAGAAGAATTGTTGTAAATCATTCTAATTTCTGAGAGATACTCAAGGTTGGGTGACCTTGAGTGGTAAATTGAATTTATCCCTTAGGTTGTGAGGAAGAGTCTCTCTGAGAGATTGTAAAGGCTACACAAGTGCCTGGACAAACTTGTGGGGTGTAAAGGCTTGTCTCTTGTGCTTGATTAAACAAGGAGAGTGTAAAGGCTTGTCTCTTGTGCCTGGTTAAACAAGGAGAATAGTGGAAATCTCAAGTAGAGCTTGAGGATTGGACGTAGGTCAAGGTTGGACCGAACCAGTATAAATCTAAGTTTGCAATTCTCTTCCCTTAACTCTTTACTTCCAGCATACATGTTTGAATAATTGTTTATAGAGTTATAACTCTTTATTAACATTCAAATTGATTTTACTGAATTGCAAAAAGATTTCTAAGTATGCAAGTTTTTATCTTCACCCAATTCACCCCCTCTTGGGTTCAGTCGTGTTTTTCAAAAGAAAGGAGGAGGAGTGCACCTCCAAAAGAAAAAGGAAGACCCCAGCTAAACCAAATCTAGTTAAAATCCAGGCTTTGTGTCAATTTTTGAAGGCGAACCCCGGTTAAACAGAATCTGGTTAATTCGTGCTCCATGTTGCAACGGTAATGCCACTAAGTCTATTTAAATGATTGAATTTGGGTAAACAAACCTGTTTTCATAAATCATATTATGATGGCTATGCCACCAAGTCTATTTTAGATTCCTTTATTGGAATCATTTTGCGACAACAATATTGCCAAGTCTATTTAAATGATTGAATTCAAAGTAAACAAACTTGTTTTCAAGAATCATTTTGCGATGGCAATGCTACCAAGTCTATTTAAATGATTGAGTTCAGGGCAAACAAAGGAAAGGAAAGGAGGAACCAACCTCCAAATGGAAAAGAACATAGAAGCCGGTTAAATCCGAGTTTCACAGTTAAATCCATGCTCCTTAAATGAACCTTGAATAAACTGAAAAAAATACACAGTTAAATTCGCGCTCCTTAATTGGACCCAGATAAACTGAGAAAATTATACAGTTAAATCCGCACTCCTTAATTGGACCCCAGATAAACTGAAAAATTATATAGTTAAATCCGCACTACTTAATTGGACCCCGAATAAACTAAAAAAATATACAGTTAAATCCACGCTCCGTAATTGGACCCTGGATAAACTAAAAAATTATAAATTTAAATCCGTACTCCTTAATTGGACCTTGGATAAACTGTGATGCATCACAATTTTGTATTCTGGGGTAATGAAGTGAATCGTCATACTGATCTTGATCAAGTCGAAAATGTTTAAAATGTTGGTTAAAAATTGAGTTTGAACATGTGACGTATTGCCTTTACTTCAAATTGAATTCTAGCATATGAGAATGTAATGTGACGGATTATTCAAAATCTTCACAAATATGATTCCTGGTTTTAATACCAGATGAATATTCAAGCAGACTCTGCGTAAATATTTTTTACTCTGGCCCAGTCATTGAATAGAACTCTTAACATATGTTTGAGTTCATATAATCAACTCATTGTTGAAATGAAGATAAAATTTGGATATGAGATCTGGGTTAAAGAAGAAATACACCCCAAAAGCTCAGAGACCTGAACTACCAGGCTGGGGGCAACAGGATGTAGACAACTGTAAAGTTGCCATGATGATATGAGAAGAGGAAACAAAAGCCCTTGTAGTGTACGTGAAACTTCAAATGCCATCTCGGTTTTTTGAATATTGTTAGTGAAAAAACGCATTATCAATAACTGAGATCAAGGCAAGCAAGAACGACGAAAGAATGAAAGGAAACCAACCCCAAAAACCCGAATATTTGATGCGGAAGGTTTTAAAGCGAATTAACCTAGACTTCACATCTAGGGGCAATTCAATTAAAACTCAAGTGAATATGAAGTTCATCAAAACTTGGACGAAAGCTGAACAACTCAAACATGAGATCCAGATTAAATAATCAATGCACCTCGGCAACCCAGAGCCTAAGCTACCGAGCTGGGGGGCAATTGTTATGGATTCAAATATGATCCCTATCCAAGGTGTGGCCTTACAAAGGGCAATCAACATGACATAGACATAATGGCATAATGTTTGGGCTTAGAGGCATAGGAGGCCCACAAGTCCAAACCCTAACTCTAAGGTGATCTCTATAAATAGGAGGTTAACCTAAAAGGTACACATATTCTATACTCTAATTTATTATTCAGCTATCATTGTGCACACATATCACCCCCTTTGGCGAAAGCCTTCATATTTGTGCACGGTGATCTTCTATTCTCATGGGTATCTCATCCATAGATGCCTAGAAAAGAGCTATTTGATCCTATATCAACATACTAGTCAATTAGGGCTAGACACTTGTGTTCTTATGACAAAACACTCACATTCTCATGCAACAAACAAATTAAATAGCCCCATTATTGTATTCTGCGCCATTATTGATATGTTGTCTCTGATGCTTAAATTATTTAGAAAGCTTCTCATAACAGAATTTGAAGTTCAAAAGCTCGACTAATCTTTCTTGTTGAGATATTTGTCTAGTAAAGATGGATGAGAACATGAGGGAAAAAAGGAATAGGAAAGATGAGAGATTCTAGTTGCTTTAGCTCCTTGGTGCTAATGGAACTAGAGGTTACCTAGTTTGGTAGCTGCTGTTACTTTTGTCAAAATGTTTGCCTTGTAAGAAATCAAACGTGAATGGCTAGAAATTCTGGAAGATTGTTTTAGAATCTATAATCAATTGCATGAAATTAATTATGCTTTAGTTCACCATCCTTAACGCTCATGCATTAGGCATATGATTCGTAGCTTTAATTTCAATATGTATTCACTGTCTTCACGTCATGTACCTAAATACTCAGGGTTGTTATGGAAGTCAATTTTCAAAGAAGAAATTTTGATTTAATCGAAAGATTAATTGTCTAGTAGCTGAAAATGTGTAACCCATATTTATATGCTACAAATTCTCTTCTCTCGATTTTATGAGTAGCCCTATGGAACAATGGCAAGGTAACTAGTTGTATGAATAAAATCTTAGTGAACAAACATCCATGCTCTGTTTAAACTCAAGTATGTATAGCTATTATCCAAACCTAAATATAACAATCTCATCTAATGCACTGTATTTGAATTATGTCTCACTGATTTGTGGTTAGTTTTATCATTGGCATACTATGTATTTTTTAGTGTTGATATTGCCGATTTGTTGGGAGATTATGATGGCCACACAGAGTCTGATTTAAGAGGGAAATACATAATTTCATTCTGGTTTCCTTTCTATGAAACACAAAATCGGGGATGAAAGAACTAGCAAGTACCAACATGCATAGCCATTCAGAAAATTTATATTGCAACCTAATATTGTGTGGTACTGTGTTCCTTTCTTTACTTTGTTTCCTTTCCTCTTTCGTTGGGCTTTTTCTGGTGTTGCTAGTTTTATAAGAAGGAAATGTTTCTGTCGTTCTCCTTTGTCCACTTTATTCTAGAAAAAAGCTTTTGCCACATTTTTTCTATGCTTGCTTGTTCATGCTGTTATGTTAATATAAAAGGGAATGGGAATTAGTTAGTTAGTTTTTCAGCAAGGCAAGAATGAAGCAAAAAGAAGGGTGTATTAGCTATTTTAAAGAATCATCTTCATAGGGAGCCAACAAGATTTAGCAAAAGGCTGATGCAAAGAGGTCAGGTAGGTATTTTTAAAGTAAGCCAGTGGGTATTTCTAAAGTTACTGCACTATAGAAAAATTTCTGCTGCTACAATAAGCTCACAAAAGCTAGTTACAAGGTGTTTTGGGACTTACCAAATCAAGGGTAAAATTTGATCCAACAGCCGACAAGCTAGAAGCTTAGAACTACCTCAAGAATCAAGAATACGCCCTTTTTTATGTGTCACTGCTTAAATTTGCCCAGATCCCCCGGTTAAGGAACGACGTCCACCTATTGAATGGCTACAGTATTTACACACTCCAAACTTGAAATATTTTTGAATTAAAGGGTGCGATGGCACATAGGGAGGATTATAACTAAAGTGTTGGTACAGAGGAAAGGTTTGCAGATGAAGAGGCCATTTGGGTTCCCATATGTCAATTCCAACAATAGTTTCCTAGCTTCTTAGTCTCCAAACCCTCGAGGACAAGGGACTTTTGGGGAAGGGAGTATTGTTGCGCAAAAAATAAAAGAGAATAGGAGTTAGTAAGTTTGTTAGTTGTGACTGTTAGTTCTCTATGGGTTTTGACGATAACAAACAATTGTAAAATCATGATTGAAGTTTTGTTTCAAGAAAGTAAAAACTTGTTGTCTGAGGCAAAACTCAAGTTTCAGGATCAAAACTCGAGTTTTGGCCTTACAAAGAAAAGCTCAATTTAAATGGACAAAGGAAAAAATTGCAGTTTCCATTTGGAAACTCGAGTCTTGACCTTACAGAGAGAGCTGTAAGTTTTTCATCAGGACAAACTCGAGTATCAGTTTGGAAACTCGAGTTTAGGCCAAAGAGACTCTTCAATATTTTTCAAAGGAAATAGGAAACTCCAGTTTCCAGAGTTTCTAAGTTTTTCCAAGCCTTGGGAAAACTCGAGTTTCAGTCTGGAAACTCGAGTTTAGGAGATCAAAATGTTTTCATGTTTTTGAACATCTGAAAACTTTAGTTTTCGAATGAAAACTTCAGTTTGCCGCTTGGCTCCAAAATTCAAATGTTTTCATATTTCAAATGGAAACTCGAGTTTAGCATTGAAAACTCGAGTTTCGAGCCAAGTACGGATGATCAATATTTCAATATATTTATAAACTCCGGTTTGAAAAACTCCAGTTTTGGAAACTCTAGTTTTGAAATGACTAAATTTTTCTCTGAGTTTCAAGTTAAAATTGGAAACTCGAGTTTTGGTTTGGGAACTCGAGTTTTGATCATACAGAGAGCATCGATAGTTTTACTGATTTCAATACTCCAGTTTTAAATGAAAGCTCCGGTTTTGATGTCTTGGACATATATTCATTGAGAGTCCAAAACTCGAGTTTGACTTGTAAACTCGAGTAATGGTCCCAAGCTAAACTGAAGCTCCAAAGCTCAAATTGTGACTTTTCTCTCTGGAAGGAGGAAACTCAAGTATCGACTTAAGAACTCAAGTTTAGACTTAAGTGCATAGTGACAAACTCGAGTCTTGATGCACAAACTCGAGTTTGAGTCGTGGATACTGATAATTCAAATTTGCGAAATCTATGTAAAGTTTGTTGATTTATCTAAAAGCTTCCTAACATTATTTATCAATGTCATTAGATTTGTTTAATGTGTTTGCTAGTGTATTTCAACTGATATAGAAACGATTTAAGAGATTTATAAGAGCTGTTTCAAGTCAAGCAAAAAGGGCATGTCAGAGCATTAAATGCAAGGCTACCTAAGCTGCCATATTTTGATCTACCAAGTTCTGCACGATGCAAAAAGGATAAAGGAACCTTACCTAATTAAGACACTAACATTCCTACTGATAAAATCACAAGGAAGTCAACTTATATCCTACAACACAAAGATTGAACAAAAGAGTAGAGAGAGAAGAGATCAAAGTGCCTCCAACAGATGGACAACTTCACTAGCAATCATATTGATGCTTGCAACGGTTATTAATCACACTTTAAGTATAAATAGAGCAACATTCAATTCTTCTCAACAACCATTGAGCCAGAAAATGAAAAAGCATTCAATTGGTTCACCTACTCTTAAGTTTTCCTGTACAGAGTATCTTTTGATACTATTGAGCTTCAGTGTTTAATCTTATCCACTCTTAAAGAGAGTTTTCTGTTTGTATATCATTTATTGTAAATAATCTCAAGTCAAGGGACTTAGAGATTGAAAGACCCGGCTGAACCCAAGAGGGAGTGAATTGGGTGAAGATAAAAACTTGCAACCTTTGAAAATATTTTCAAAATTCAGTAAAATCAGTTTGAATGATAGTAAAGAGTTATAAAACTATAGACAATCATTCAAACATATATGCTGGAAATAAAAGAGATTAAGGAAGAGAATTGCAAACAGAGATTTATATTGGTTCAGCCCAATCCTTGACCTACGTCCAGTCCTCAAGCTCCACTTGAGATTTCTACTATCTCCTTGTTTAACCAGGCACAAGAGGAAAGCCTTTACAACCTTACAAGTTTAGCCAGACACTTATGTAGCCTTACAATATCTTACAGAGACTCTCCCCCTAACTCAATGTAAGGTTACAATCAACACCCACTCAAGATCACCCAATCTTGAGTAACTCCAAATAGAGTGATTTACAGTGAACCTTCTCTATAAGAAGTGGATAGATAATCACTGAAGTACATAGGAAATCATCTTACTCTTTCTATGATAAACTATGAAACATTTGAGAAAACAGAGTGTACATGAGATTCAAAATATTGGCATTATGACAATGCAATCTCCTTCCATCATCTCTTTGCGTTTTGAATGTGATTCTCTTTATGGATGAGGATGATCTGAATGTTGAGAATATGACCATTGTGATTAGTGACGTTGAGAATATAGCTGTTGGATAAATATAGCCGTTAGAACTTTGCTTTTTGACTTTACAATTCAGCATATTAATCTTCATGTAATCCTTTGTTTGATCATCTGAAACATGGACAAAAATGATATAAATGATGTTAGGAAGTGTTATAGATCATTTGGGTAATCATCTGGATGTTCTTGATCAAAATCATGATTTTTGAAACTTTGATTTTTCTGAAGCAATGGTGTAAACTCGAGTATTGACTTGGAAACTTGAGTATTGAGACTATCGGGCTACTTCAGATTCCTCTATGTTTGATCAAAACTCAAGTTTTGATTTACATACTCGAGTACTGAAGATCTTCTAACGTTTATTGCTCTCTTTCTGAGCTATACTCGAGTTTTCACTTGTAAACTCGAGTTTTCAAGTTGTTCATGACTTTGGTTGCTCTTTGACTTGATATAGCTTCAAATTTGGCAAACCAATTATCCCCATATAGCTCTTTGAGTCTTCTTTCTAATGCAAAAAGAATCAACTCCAAACTCATTGTATTTTGTTCATTATGATCCAATGAATGAAGCCTTGTTCTTGACTAGCGTTTTTGTAAAGTCTTAAACTGACAGTCAACTTTCGAAGACCATATCTCTCTGGTATGATCTTCATTTTTGTTGAATCAAGTCTTGATGGAAAGCCTTATGAGTCTTCTTTTATATGCCACTAATTTCAGCTCATTCCGATATGTAGATTGTGAGTTACACTTAAAACATTGAAGCTTGGTCTGATGTGTGGCATGGATTTCTGATCCAATTTTAGAAATTCATAGCTCTCTCATCTGATCTTATTTTGGCATGAAAATTTTTCAAAATGGCGCATTGGATGTCTAGTTTCATACAAATTTGGTTTCACCTTAATCCAATTTCTGGTTTAGGAGATATCATTGAATTACCACAGCTCGCCCAAAGCTGAACGTGAAACAGAGGTGAACAGAATTGCTGAAAAGTGCTGGATACTCGAGTATTAAATTGGATACCCGAGTATTGTCGAGTCCAGAGGCACCAGAGATGCCAAAGACACCCCAAACTCGAGTCATTAAGTTCCATACTCGAGTATTGAGTTCTAAACTCGAGTTTTGACTCCTAAACTTGAGTTTCCCAAAACTTAAGTTTTCTCGCTTTCTAGAGGCAAATTTTTGCAGTAAGCTTGTAAACTCGAGTTATGACCTGGAAACTCGAGTTTTCTTATCCAGAACTTGATATTTGCTTGTTCTAACTCTGAATTGAACCTCTTCAACATCCATTTTATTGTGAAGACTTACAGTATCAATCTAAGACCTTGAATATTGATTTTGTCATTCTCTTTGTCAAGATCTTCTCATTTTTTCTTCTCTTCACTTGGTTATTCTCCACAACTCTATTCTTTCTTTCTTCTTCTCATGAGCATTCTGATTTTGAATAAAGATATTCTCATTCCATTCATCAATTTCTTCCATCTACCACTTCCCATCTTGATCATTCTTTATCATTTAACATGGGCTCATCATTCTTTGTAGCTTCTACCTTCTTTCTTCTCTTCTCTTAAACATTCTCCACATCTATATTTGAGCTGATCTGAATATTGATATTCCATACAATAAATTCTTTTCTTCTTCAATTTCTCCTCTTCTTCTTTATTATCCCCAAAACACTTCGATAACTTCTTGCTTCTTTGTAGATTCTTCTTCTTGATCATTCTTCATAAATGAACCTTACATCTTTGATTCTACATTAAATTCAAGAATTAATCAATGGCGAAGATACATCTTTGATTCTACATTAAATTCAAGAATTAATCAATGGCGAAGATAAACATGATATACAAACTTTTTGCTCTTACTAATGGCATTTATATAAGACATCATCAAAACTAATCATATTTAACAGAGATTGGGGTTCATTGATTACAACTTGTAAGGGGGAGCAAGTTATATTGGGAGAATTGCTCTTGAGTTACAGAGGGTGTAGTCAAGTGATATAGTGAAATACTCAAGGTTCTTGAGGACTGGACGTAGGTCATATAATTAGGCCGAACCAGTATAAACCTTTGTGTTCTTCTCCTCTTCCATGCACTCTATTTTACTCTATTTCAACGTCTTAAAACAGAACTTGCCGAAAAATTTTAAAATCCCCAATTCACCCCCTTTTGGTGATTTAGCTCCGCTTTCAGTGACAGTTATGGCTTGGGAAGTTAAGCTTAGTTCATTATAAATAAGGGGCCTAGGACTTGATTAAATTGTTATTGTTGCTTATACAGAGTGATTCAATACTGATCTATCTCTCTCTAGTTTCTCTTTTTATCTATCTCCTCTCTCTCCTCTCTCTTTTCTTCCTTCTGCATGACCTCTTCATACAACACATGCCCCTAAAATCCTTTTCATCTTCTTCTTATTCTTCCTGATTCTACTTTTCTCCTTATAAGTAACTTATTTACCTAGTTGATTGCAAGAATTTAGAATCTACAATTAATTTCTCTACACATACTACCAAACTACAAAAAATAATCTTACAACTAATGCACAAGTTTACTTTCTATTCAACAAGGTTTCCTGTTCACTACAACATTAATACTCCTAACACATGTCCATGTTAGAACATTAAACTAACAAAAGATCGAAAAGAAAATCAAACTACATTGTTGGAGGTTGATGTGTTAGCACAGGCATCTTCTTTGGGAGATTTGGTAAAGGAGCTTCAAAATTCAGAATATGAATCACTATTCTGATAGAGGGCCTACTGAGGAATCTGGATGAGCACACCAAATGGCTAGAACAACTAATTATTGCATTTGCTGCTCATCAAATGCTCCATACAATTTGGGGTCAGCTACTTCAATCAACTTTCATGTTCCATATAGCTCTTAAGCCCACTCCACTACTATTGTTTCATTCTCATCATTTAGGTCAATGGGTTTTCTTCCACTAGCAATCTCTAACACGACAACGCCAAAGCTGTAAATATTAGACTCTTTACTAGCCTTACCTTTTATGAAATATTCAGCGGCAATATAGCCTTGGGTTCCAGCTATAGCATGGTTTACAACCCTTTCTCATGATCTACTAGCCTGGCTAAGCCAAAATCACCAAGCTTTGCATTGAAACCTGAATCTAACATAATGTTACTTGTTTTAATGTCTTTGTGAAGCACGCATTGCTCCCATTCTTCATGCAGGTACAATAAAGCTGAAGCCAAATCCCGAGTGATGTGATACCTCACTTGCCATGTCAAGAAGCTCTTTCCTTGGTATAAATGTAAATCTAAGCTACCATTTGGCATGTATTCATATATAAGTAGGAAATCATTCTTCTTGTGGAATCAGCACGAATGATAAGTTGTACTAGATTTATATACCTTAGTTGGCTAATGATCTTCACTTTAGTTTCATATTCTTTTATCCCTTGTTTTGACTCTCAAAATATAATCTTTATAGTAGCATTTGTGTTTAGATCTTTCAAGAAAACTTTAAAAATTACAACAGAACCACCTGCCTAAGCTTGTTTTCTTCTTAGAAGTTATTTATTGCAGTTACCAACTCATCATGGCAAAACTTCTTTGGCCCACTGTACCTTTGTAATTCATCATCCATGTTCAAGTCACAAATTGACTCTTCTTCATTCCCTTCTTTTCTTATGGCCAATAATTGCCCTTTTCCTCTAGTTTTCCGACACTTCCTCAGTAAGAAGAAAATCAATCCAAAGGAACTCACAGCCATACATAGATCAACTTTAGGATATTTTGTCAGTTTAGGGCTGGTTGTTGTGCTTGGGGTTACTGATGGTTTTTTGATACCCTCATCAGAACTTGAACGAAACGACCACAACCTCATGGTAAAGTTTCGTAAATTATCTGTTGTTGTAGTTGAAGAACCAACAATAACCAACTCTAGGTAAGCATTTTCTTAGATCAATCTTATGAGAAATATACAGTACTGTAGAGCATAATGATTATCTCTGTGTACAACAAACACTTAGAGAGAAGCTGATTTATACTTAATAATATAATCATGGTAGTCTCTCCAATTATATACACAAATAATACCTAATAAAAAAAAATACACATTCTAACACCCCCTTCAAGTGTGGGACAAAGCAAATTTGTAGTGTGCAACTTGCGAACACAATTATCATGACTTTCTTTACCAAGTGGCTTCGTCAAAGACATTTGCCAATTGATTCTTATAAGCTACATACAATAAAATCAATAATATACCCTGTTGTAGTTTTTCATGCACAAAGTGACAATCGATCCTACTGTGCTTCGTACATTCATGAAATACAGGTTTCGTAGCAATCTATATGGTTGCCTTATTATTACAATAGACCTTAACTTGCTCCAATCCTTCTACACCAAGATCCTTAATAATCTAGTAAGAAAAACTATTTTTGACATTATTGTTCTAAGTGCTCTATACTTGACTAATGACTTGGAGACGGTATGTTGTTTCTTTTATTTCCAACACACCAATGACTCTTCGAAGAGAGAAGAATCCCAAGTCCTGGGCAGCTCATGAGATATCTCACAACACGTACTATCGTTGCCATATGTGACTTCTTCAGACCACTTATTGAAAGTGGAGCTAAATCACCAAAAGGGGGGTGAATTGGGGATTTTAAAATTTTCGCAAGTTCTGATCTAATGGTGACCGAACAGGGTAAAACAAAGAGCAGGGAAAGGAAAGTAAGACACAAAGGTTTATACTGGTTCAACCCAACTCTATGGCCTACGTCCAATCCTTAGGCACCTTGAGTATTTCACTATGTCACTTGATTACATCTTTTGTAACTCTAAAGCAATTCTCTTACTAGAACTTGCTCCCTCTTACAAGTTGTAATCAAAGACCCCAATCTCCAAGTCCCATAACTTGAGATTGTTTACAATGAAATGAATACAAATGATAAATTCTCTTAAAAGAGCAGACAAGATGAACACTGAAGCTCAGTTAGTATCAATAGATACTCTATATAGAAAGCTTTAAGAGTAGATGAACAAAATTAATGCTATTTCAATTTTCAGCTCAATAGTTGTTGAGAGAATTGAATGCTGCTCTATTTATATTTAGAGTGTGATGAATAACCGTTGCAAGCATTCATATGACCGTTGGAGAAGTTGTCTATCAGTTGGAAGTATTTGGTCTTTTCATTCTCTACTCTTTTGCTTATTCTTTGAGTTGAAGGATAAAGGTTGACTTCTAGACGTTTATATCGGTTGGAATGTTAGTACCTTGGTTAGGTGAATGTTTCTTTATCCTTTTGCGTCGTGCAGAGATTTGTTGGATCTAATTATAGCAAGTTAGGTGACCCTTCATTTAATGCTCTGATAGATCTTTTTCTTTAGTAAAGTCAGCATTTAAAATCTGCTTGAATCATCTTTAAAATAGCTGAAATCCACTAGCAAACACATTAAACATATCTAATGATGTTGATAATAAATATTAGAAAGCATTTAGATCAATCAACAAACATTATATAGATTTCAGAAATTTGAATTTTCAATTGTCGCGACCTATACCCAAGTTTGTGTATCAATACTTGAGTTTGTCACTATGCACTTAAGTCCATACTCGAGTTTCTATATTGATACTTGAGTTTCCTCCTTACAGAGAGGAAAGTCACGATTTGAGCTTTGGAGCTTCAGTTTTACTTAAGCTAATACTCGAGTATTCAGACTATACTTGAGTTTTGGACTCTTAATGGAAATGTGTCCAAAACATCAAAACCAGAGTATTGAAAATGTTGGAAATCATGGATGCTCTCTGTATGACTCGATACTTGAGTTTTCAAACCCATACTCGAGTTTGAGTTCTTTACTTGAAGTTCAGAGAGTAAGTCAGACAGTTCGAAACTTGAGTTTCCGAAACTAGAGTTTTCCAAACCGAAGTTTATAAGTTCATTGAAAAATTTAGTCCATCTGTGCTTGGCCTGAAACTCGAGTTTCCAAATTCTTACTCTAGTTTCCATTTGAAAAATGAAAACATTTGAATTTTGGAGCTAAGTGAAAAACTGGAGTTTTTCCATTTCAAAACTAGAGTTTTCATTTCTTCTTGAAAAATACTGAAGAGTCTCTTTTGGCCTATACTTGAGTTTCAGAACTGATACTCGAGTTTTTTCCAGACATAAAACTTGCGATGCTCTCTGTAAAGCCCAATACTCAAGTTTCCATCTGGAAACCGCCGTAATGCCTTTGGTATTCAAGCTGAGCCTTTCTTTGTGAAGTTCAATACTCGAGTATTGATCCTCATACTTGAGGTTTTGACTAAGCCCGTAAGTTTTCAAATACTTGAGATAAAACTTCAATCTTGGTTTTACAATTGTTTGTTATCATCAAAACCCATAGAGAACTAACACTTATATATTAACTTAAAGTCTGCATAACATAGCTAATATAAGGTCTACTATTAATAAGATAACACAAACAACCAATCAAATGACGATAAACTGCCATATCCAACAACAAGAGATCAAATTTTCTTCTTTGCTTCTATTTATTATGAGCATACTTGCTTGTATCAAGTCCCACATGTCCTTCTAGACTTAACAATATGCTCCTTTCCTTGGGAATTGATAATGGCTTTGCCCCATCTTACCCCATATCATTTATGAGATCAAGTGTGTATTTTCTTTGGCCACACACTATTACCTTTTTTGAATGAGCCAACTCCAACCCAAGAAATATCTTATATGCCCTAAATCCTTGATTTTGAATTGACAATGAACATAAGCTTTAATCTCCTCTATTTCCTGCACATTGTCTCCTGTAATAACTAAATCATCTACATATGCATAAACAAGGGTTGTTCCATAATCATCCAATTTAATGAACAAAGAATAGTCATACTTGCTTTGCCTTAAACCTCCTTAAATCAATTCATTAACAAGTTTGATATTCCATTGCTTACATGCTTGCTTTAACCCATACAAGGATTGGCGAAGTTTACAAACATTATTTTCACCAAAACTATCAAATACTTGTGGGATGTGCATGTAAATCTCCTCATCTAAGTCTCCTTGCAAAAACGCATTGTTGACATCCATTTGAAAGGATGCCACCCTTGCATTGATGCAAGGGTAAGGATGGTCCTTACTATTACCATTTTTACAACTGCAAAGAAGGCCTCAAAACAATCAATCCCCTCTTGTTAATTGTAACCCTTAGCCACCAACCTTGCTTTATACCTTTCAATGTTACCAAAAGAATCATATTTAATTTTAAAGACCCATTTACAACCAATGGCCTATTTACCATTGGGAAGTGACGCAATGTCCTATGTCCCATCCCTTAGCCATTTCCTCATGCATGACCTTTATCTATTTAGGATCCTTAGATGCCTCTTTAAAAGTAGAAGTATCAATGAGCTTATCAGTACTTAACAAATAATCCTTATAATCCCTTGTAACATTAGTATATAGGATATGTTTATGAATGTCTTATTGGTATAATCCCTTATAATCCCTTGTAACATTGGTATAACAAATAATCCTTATAATCCCTTGTAATTCAATGATATGGAGGGAGTGCGAAGCAATTGTCTTATTGCTTTCTCCCTAAAATCGAATTAGCACATGAGAGGATATAATAAGACTACAAGTAACATTCAAGAGAGGTCTATGTTTTCGCTTCACCACACCATTTTGTTGGGCTATGTATGGACATGTTGTTTCATGCATAATACCATTACTATGAAAAAAATCAACAAGCTCATTATTTACAAACTCAAGGCCATGATCACCGTGAACCTTTTTTACATTTGCAGAGAATTGATTATGAGCATATGTAATAAAAGTTGAGACAAGAAGAACTTTCATGTCTATTCTACATCCGAAATATTTAGGTACATTTGGAGATGTCATCAATAATAGCAAGAAAATATCTATGACCTGAATATATGGGTACCTTGTAAGGTCCCCAAGTGTCAAAATGTATCAACTCGACAATACAATGAGTAATAGAAGCGCTATAAGGAAAAGGTAAACGAGTTTGCTTGGCTTGAGAACATATGTCATAATTTGGCATAGATGAATGTACAACATCTTTATTTAGAGAATCTAATTGTTTAAAAACATCTAACAAGGCATGACCTATCCAATGATGCCACAAAGTAGCATGGCCTTTAGTGTGATGATTAGAATTCAAGTGCAAGATTCCTTGAGATTGTAGAGTCTTCTTAACTAAGTACAATCTATCATAAGCCTTACCAATCACATGAGATTTCCCAGTTAACTTCTCATGCAAAGTGTAGAATTCAGGATGAAATGATATAGTCTATTGCATTTACCTAGTGAGCCTATAAACAGAGACCAAATTGAAACAACATTGAGCAGAAAAATATACATCATGCAGCACAATATCATTAAATAATCGTACTGTGCCTATATGTGTAATAGTTATTTTTATCTCCATTAAGCATTTTAGTCTTTCTAAGTGGACCAAAATAGTGTGTAACAATGTCAAAAATAGCAACATTACTAACAACGTGACATGTGGCACCTGAATCTTGTAATGAGATTTAGTTAAGTTATGAGACAATGCATTAATCAAACCCTGGGATGCTTTTGTCAACATATCCAACAGCCCTAATAGCTACCTCATCCGAATCTTTCTTAAGAAGTTGAAGAATCTTGTATTACTCGTAGGTTAAAGTAGGAGGAGGAAAGGTGGATTGGGATGCATTTGCCTTTGCCACAACTGGATTGACGTGATTATCTTGATTTCAGCGGTTGAGGTTAGGCGAATACCCAATAAGCTGATAGCAAGTATCTTGCTTGTGACATTTCTTGTTGCAACGACTACATACATCTTGAAAAATGTCCTCTACCCCTACCATAGCCCTATCTACCACCTCTAGTGGTTAAAGAACTTCTATCAAGAGGATTGACCAAAGTGGGAAATAGTAAGATTATGTTGGTCCTCTTCTTGAACGATCATAGAAATAGCTTGGTGCACTGTTAGAAGTGGAGACACAAGCAAAATTTGTGACCTAGTATGCTAGTATGTTTCATTAAGCCCCATAAGAAATTGAAACAAAGGTTGTTGTTGACTAATTTTAACAAACTCTTGAGAAGTATTGCATTTACAGGATGACAAGAGCACTAACACATAATACTCATCTCATGACTCCTTTAATTTGGTAAAACATGTAGCAAGTAACATACAATTTTAAGTGGTAGATGCAATAGATTGATGTAAAGAATCAATTCATGCACCATCTACCTTGTTAAATTGCTCCTGGAGGTCTTGCCATACACAGTGAGAGGAATCTACAAAGACAATCCCACTGGCAATATCTTTGGCAACTGATTGAATGAGCCATGATAATACGATTGGATTACAACGCTCCTATAAATTTGTATAATTAGGAGTATGTGTACATATGAATGTGCCATCTATCAAACTATTTATTTTTCTCGTAAAAGTGCTAGGCACATGGCTTTGCTTCAAACTACATAATTGTTGCAATATGTGAGAACTTTGGCACTAAGGAGGTTTTGTGAGTATTTGAAGGATGCAAATCAAGACGATGATGAACACCAATTAGAGTCTTCGTGGTTTCCATGAGTGACAAACATAAAAGGCAATGCACAAATAGAGAACTCAACTAACCCAACTAAGAAACAAAGTCTGGCAATGCTCAAATTACAATCCTTCCTGATAGTAGAGCTTAATTATTAGAACATGAGGAAATAATGAAACAATAGAGATGAGTCTATGGAGATCTAGTGTAGAAGAGGCATATAAGATAGATGGCAAAGGACTGGGGGACCGAAATACCAGAAAAAAATAGAGTACGGATTGGAGAAAACATAGTCTAGCAAAGCTTTAAGGCGAGAATATCAATAATAGACCTTTTAACCACAGATCAGTGATAATGGAAGAGGAAGTAAACATAGTCCGTGACTGAGGAGATTAAGAACAGCCAGCAAGAGTCCTATAAATTGAGAAAATAGTTTGAAAAACCATGAAAAAATGCCATACTCATGGCATCAGCCCAAAACACTTGGGAAACTTAATTCTCATTCAACATGGCCCTTGTAATCTCAATGACAACCCGAATTTTTCTTTCCATAACTCCATTTTGTTGAGGGGTTCTTGGGGCTAGGAAATTATGGTCTATTCCCATATCATCATCAAACTCTCTGAAATCATGATTCTCGAACTCACCACCATGGTCAGTACGAATTCCTACAATAGAGAACCTTTCTCATTTCAGACCTTCTTGGAAAAAACAACAAACTGATAAAATGTTTTAGCTTTAGAAGATAAAAATATAGTCCATGCAAGTATTGAGAAATCATCAACTATGACCAAAGTGTATAAATTTCTACCAAGGCTTTTCACACGGGTTCAACTAAATCCATATGAAGTAGTTGAAGTGGCCTATTAGTTGAGATTTCATTTTTTGATTTGAAAGATGATTTGATTTATTTACCCTTTTGACAAGCATAACAGATTATGTCATTTTTAAAGCGAAGTTTTGGTAAACCAATAATCAAATCCTTTTTTCAGCAACTTTTCAAGTTGGAACATATTGACATGAGCTAATTTCTTGTGCCACAACCAACTTTCATCTAAGTTACCAATAAATTAATTTTTGAAAACAAAGTGATTACTAGGAAGATTTAATGTGTAGCAATTACCTTCTCTAAGGGCCCTGAATAAGGCATACATCAGACTTAATATTGTATAAGGGTAGATCATCCTTACTGATAATCAAGCACTCTTCAGAGTCAAAGATAACCAAGTTACCTTTTTTTTGTGTTTTGACTAACACTGAGAAAGTTGTGGTCTAGGCCTTCTACAAGGTAGACATTTTTTATTTGTGATCCACTGTTGTTTCCAACTTCACCAATTCCAACAATATTTTTTTTTTGATTGATTTCCACCAAATGTCACATTGCCACCATCCTTTGGCTTGATTGTAGCAAACTTGGATTGATCACCCATCAAGTGTCTAGAGCATCCACTATCAATATATCACTTGTTGGATTTTGATGCTCTTAGACAAACCTGTAAGTCACAAAAAAACAAGTCTTAGGTACCCATCCTTTCTTGGATCCTTTTGGGTTATTTTGTTACTTAGGAACCTTATAAGATCCCTTTGACACCCATATATAGTTACCTACAGGTTTAACCTTTCTTTCATTTTTATGAAAACATGAAGAAATAGTATGCCCTTTACGATTACATTAATTGTAGTGGGCAAAAGGATTAGAAGAATGAATAGATTTTTAAAAATAATTCAAATAAGTCATTTCTCCAGTTTTCTTCTTTCCTTTCTTTTTATCAAAATAAGGTTTGTAACCAATTCATGATTTGTCATTTTTAAACTTTTGTTGTTTCAAAATAACATTCAGCATTTTATTGCCTTGAGTGAACTTCTCGAGAGTTTTAATAAGATAAATATTTCTTTTTTCTAAAATTGGACAATTTTCAAACATAGTTTCACAAATCTTTTCACAAATAGAAACTGGAGGAGGGACATTCTAAACTTGTTCTTCGAGAATTTTTATTTTTCTTTTAAAAGAAAGAAGTTCTTTAGCCAATTTTCAAAATTTAGAGTCAAGGGAATTATACTCAGAAAATAATTCATCAAATGTAGGTTAGAAATCATTTACCTCTTCACTCTCAAATTCTTCTTGAGCCACAAGACAAATATGGCTCTCTCTTCTTCATCACCTTTATCTTCATCAGATGAGCTATCTCCCCATATGGCTGAGACATAAGCCTTCTTTATGAACTTATTGAATTTCTTCTTATCATTTTCTTTGTTCTTCAATTGGGGGCACTTAGACTTTATGTGGCCAGGTTTTTCACATTCATAGCAGATAATAGGTTTCTTGTGCTCATTGTTGGAACTACCTTTGTGAAATTTCTGAAATCCTTGATCTTTTTTGTAAAACCTCTTGAATCTCTGGACCATTATGCCTAGCTCTTCATTTTTGTCTTCATCATCATTTGCTTCCTTGTCTTCTTTGACAATCTTAAGGGCAATTCCCTTTTGCTTGCTGCCAATATCATCAAGCCCTTTTCTGAACTTTATTTTTCCTTCATACTCAAAAAGGCTTCCGAATAAAGCTATCACTGATCCCATTAACTCTCCACGAGCCTCTTTAGTCGCAGTGACTTTGACTTCCCATTCCTTACTGAGAATGTTCAAATTTTTCCTCACTTGGACTTGTTGATCGTACTCTTTTCCCAAGGCAACAAGTTGATTAATTAGATGAGTGAATTTGAGCTGAAATTTGCCAATGGCCTCTCTAGGCTTTAGACGAAGTAGACCAAATTTCGTTGTCAAGGTATTAACTCAATTTTATTTGATTCCAATTGTACCTTCATGAGCAATCTCTAGCGCATTCCACATTTCTCTTACATACGGCAGCGTGCAAATTAGAAAGTACTCTTTTTGACTTAGAGCACTCTGGAGCATTAGGATGGCCTTGCTATTAAGAGTCACAAGCCTTCTATCATTTTCATCATATTCTTCTTCAGGCCTAGGAGTTCTAACTTTGTCTTCCATTGTAGATGGATTGTAGTCTCCTCTCTCAAACACATTCCATAAGCCATATTCAGTAGCCAATACAAAGATTCTAAATTTGGCTTTCAAGAATGAATAATTTTCACTATTAAAGCCAAGGGGTCTGTTGATAGAAGCTTTGTTTGGTAGTATTTTGTCTATAATGATTCTTCTCAGGATGTTAATCCTTTAAGAGAAGTTCTAGCTTTGATACTAAATGAAAAATAAAATATCACCAAGAGGGAGTGAATTGGAGATTTAAAAAATCATTTTGATTTCCCTTGAATGCATGAGCTAAAAACAGAGTATAATGGAGATAGTAGGAGAAATATTGACATGAGAGATTTATACTGGTTCAGTCTCAGCTCTTGACCTACGGTCTAGTTCCCAAATTCTCTGGGATTTTCACTATTACTTTAATTGATTACAAACTCTATACTCAAAAGTAATCCTCTCACTAAGATTCATTCCCCCTTATAAGTTGTAATCAAATATCTCAATCTCTAAGTCCCAATACTTTGAGATTCTTACAAAGATATTGATTCAGAAATAAACTCTCTAAAAGAGCAAATAGATAAACACTGAAGATTAAAAATATTCGAAAATATTACTCAAATGAATGAAATAGTAAATGTGTATCGATCATTTGAGCGTTTTTGTTTTTCGGTAGTTGGAACGAATTGAATGTTTTAACTTATATATGGTGAAGACAATTAATGACTATTAGAAGCCTTCAATGCACCATTGAGAGTAATCAATATAGCCGTCAAACTTATAGACAGTTAATTACTCACAGCGCTTGATTTGTTTAATGTTCACCGACATTCTTCGTTGACATTCCTTGCATTCTTCCCGTTGGATGATCTAGCGTTCAAATGAGGAAAGAAACCATGCATGCCTTCATAATGTCTAGAGAATGATTAAACAAATTTGTGCTTTACTTTCTAGAGACTCATTTAATGAAGGTTACATAATCAATGGTTAGGGGTGGAAATAGGTTAGGCCCCTATTAGACGGCCTATGGCCTGGCCTATTTAGAGCCTGGTATGGTCTGACCTATTTGTTAAAAAGGCTAGGTCAAGGCCTATTTAAATGCCTAAATATGTAAATAGGCTAGGCCTTTTTTGTTAAGGCCTGGCTTGTTTATATATTAAACAAATATAATTATATCATATATATATATATATATATAACACAATGTTTAATTTTTTTTCATTCTTATATTCTAATTTCAAGTATAATTTGTTAATTATAGTACTATATCTATTCTTATATTAATTAATTGTGGCTTTTAAAGACTATAATATGAGGCCTTTTTAAAAGCCTACATTATAAGTATGCCTTTAAAAAGGCTTCAAGCTCAACTAGGCCTTATGAAGCCTCAGGCTTGAGCCTAAAAAAAGTTTGCATTCAAGCTCAGGCCCAGGCTCAGACCTTTTACCCCCATTACAGGCTCATTCTTATTTAGCCAAAGCCTGGCCTGGCTTGGCCTATTTTCATCCCTATTAATGCTTTTTGATTAATCTACATTTAATCATTTATCTAATCATCTGAAACTCATTAACAAACTAATTACACATAGTAAGGAACAATAATGAGTGATGATATGAAGTAAGCAAATCATACTTAAAGATTTAAGATTTACAAACACAGAGATTGCAAAATAGAGATTAATTCAACTCGAGTTAGATTCAGCTGGCTAGACTCAGGCAGATGACTCGAGTTAAGCATTCTAAGCTCAAGTCACAAGTTCATCTTTTTTGAAAATAAAATTGAAGTTTAAGCGAAGATGTCTCTATATGATTTTAACTCAAATTTACAACGTTTACTTAAGTGCATGACTCAAGTTAATCATAGTATGCTTGAGTCAAGTTCATCTTTTATAAATGGACTTCAAGATGACTTTTGAAATTGATTTGAAATCGCGTCACCTCAAGCCATTAAGTGATGACTCAAGTTTACTAAATTCATTTGAAAATGATTTTCAAGTCTATACTCGAGTTAAGGAGCACTAACTCGAGTCACAAGTTCATCTGTTTTGAAAATAAAGTTAAGTTCACAAAAGATAACTTGAGTTAAATAACACAGGCTTAAGGCAACATCATTTTACAAAATATTTCACAAGAGCGTATGACTCGAGTCAATCAGAGCCTTAGTGAACTTTAACTAAGCTTTCGAAAGACGTGACTCGAGTTTTATAACCTGCAACTTGAGTCAATATCACAGAAGGTTATTGATACAAGTTTGATCAAGTTAACATATTGTGGACTTGAATCATTAACCACATTTTTGTTTACAATTGTCAATTATCATCAAAAAATATATAGAACTAACAATAATGACAGCTATGAAGAGAAGAAGCCAAACAAGAGTTACTATCTATGAGATGTGAAGCAAATGGATAAAAAGAAAAGTCAACAATGGTGGCTGCACTAAATGTCCTAGATTCAAGCTACGAAGAAAAGGAAGTTGCATAGAGTTGGCAGCATAAAATTAATAAAATATTATATATTGAAAGAGTTAATCGGTTGATTACATCCATATATGTGTGTGTGTGAATGTTACAATGTAATATATATATATCAGTTTTATAGATAAGAAAAGAGAGACAAGAGTGAAAAGTGCTATAGACTGTGAGAGGGAAAAATAGAGAGTTGTATGTGCGTGTGAGAAAAACAAAGAGGTGTATCTTCTTATTTGAAATAATAATACAAGTATGATTTTTCATCTGTCAATATCTTCAATTTCCAACAACTTTTGCACTCACGCAAAAATTAATTAGGGAAAATCCCCCTTAGGGTCCAAGTTATGAAAATATTATCAAAAAAGGCTCAAAGAAAAGTCAAATGTCAGAAAAGGCCCTCGAGCCTTTTTTGGTATTATTTCAAAAAACGTTATGCATATATAGTTGTTAACGGGTATTGATTTAGTTGTTGAAAAATAGTTGTTAACATGTACTGATTTAGTTGTTAACGTTGTACTGATATAGTTGTTAACGATTCTTGTAATAATACCTGAAAAGGCCCTAGGATCTTTTGTGACATTTGACTTTTCTTTAGTCATTTTTTGACAATATTTTGGTTACTTGGGCCATGAGAGGAATTTTCCCAATTAATTATGGTTACTGTTTGTTTGTGCTTATTACTGCTCAATATTCCTAATGTTTTATTCTTATTTCAATAATGTTGTTGTTGGAGAAATTTAGCTTTTTGAGTAATGAAGTTTCCTTCTCTCATTTTGTAAGAAACCAAAGTTATGATATAGTATTGTACATTTGTGTTGAAAACAGATTTTCCGCCTGCTCGATAAAATTGCATACATTTGACCCTCCTCAAATCCCATATGATGGGACCTCCCTTTATTTTTCATTTGTGCTCTTACCACTCAGGGTACAAAAAAAGCTTTTAAGACTGGACAAAAGAGGCATCCGCAGACCGGACTCGTGACCGGTCTTGTTCTAGCCGGTATTAAAAGTATATCTTTAAGAGCATACTTCAACCAGTCTTAAATAAACTATTTTAAGACTGGACATTTAAAAACATCAGGTTTTAAAAGTGATACTAAATCCAACCGAAATATTTTTTTTTTATCAGTCCTAAAACTCAATTTTTAAGACCAGACAAAAATTTAACCGCTCTTAAAAGGTCTATTTTTTAAGACTGGACAAAAATAATTATACGCGGTCTTAAAAGACTCACTTTCAAGACTGGTTGATTAATACATCCGGTCTTAAAGATTAACATTTAAGACTGGGCATATTAAAACCAACGATCTTGTAAGACCAACTTTTAGTACCACATATCAAATATGTCACTTGACCTTTAAGACCACGCATTTAAGTAAATCCGAGTACATCCGGTCTTAAAAGTTGAACATTTAAGACCGGCGTTTTTGTTTTATCAGTCTAAAGTTTCTTGCATTTTTTCCTTGTTCTATTCTTACTGATCATATATATACACAAATCCATACCAGCCAATCCAGCACATGAAGCAGTATACTTTAAGCTACAAGCTATGAACAATTGTGGATAAATTGAATGATCTATACACAAATCCATACAAGTCAATCCAGCACAAAAAAGGCTACACTTTAAGCTACAAGCTATGAACAATTATGAATAAATTGAATTGGGAAAAAGCAAATCATAGCTAGAATACAAATATTATTGACCATGAGTTACAAATACAAATACAATAAGCTGTTGCAATAAGATATACCACGTACACTTAAATCAACATACATGCCCAATATTCACCATGCCTTCATCCGATTCCCACCCAACAACTCCTTGATCATTCCACCATGTACAACTCCCTTAACAGGATCCTGATAAGTTTTGTGGAGTTCTAGTATGATCTCTTCTCTGTGTGACTGAGTAGAAACAATAATCAACACTTAAATATTAAAAATCCAGAGATAATAAAATTCGTTACTGATTAAGATGGTTGTTACATATTAGAGAAAATTTACCTTAACATTGATCTTTGAGGGCCAAACTTTCAAGATATTGCTTCTTTAGCTTTACAGCTTCCCTCGGCTGAGAGTATTAGATCGGATCCAGCTGCCACAAACATAAAACAAGAACAAACTTCATAGAGTCAGTGACATCGGTTAAAAACATGGAAGGAATATAATACAGTTAAAACCTTAAAGTTTTCAAAGAATTGTGCAGATGAATATTACCTTATGAGTTGACTCTTTTATAAAGGGATATCCTCCCATATCCCTTCTTGATGATCATTTCTTATGTCGGGTTCATTATCCGCTTCATCTTCTTCGTTCATGTTCGATAGACCCCTTGAAAAAGGAGTACTGTCAGGAAGACCATAATTTGCATGACTTTCCTTATCAATATTGATGACCCTTTTACCTTGGAGAGCTATAGACCACATTTTATTTGCTTGATCGGTAATATAAGAAACTTGTTTCACCTAGTCTGCCATAATAAAAGGTTCATCTCCAAAACTTGTACTATTGAGATTGACTAACGTAAATCCGAGCCGATCGATCTGAACACCACTGTTGACATTAACCCACTTGCATTTGAAAATGGGAAATCAAATGAAGACATACTCCACCTCCCAAATCTCTTCAATAACCCCATAATATCGCATGACTGCCAATTTAGGTTGCTTGTCTTTCGAACTGGAGAAGTGCATGGATTCAGCCTTTAACATTACACCACTGTTCTGGACGGTGCTCCTCTCATTTAGGGACTTCATGTAAAATGTGTAACTGTTGATCATATACGAATTCCAACTTAGGACATCAACTTCAGGACCACATGCTAACCATTTCATTGTCTCAGAAACAGATTCCTCTCCCTTAACCTTTTGTTTGAACCAATTTGCAAATGTTCTGTTATGCTCCCTAACAAACCTTTGTTCAGTCATTCGGGGATTTTCTTTCCTCGCAGCTTCTTTATGGGCAGCTATGTTGGCCTAAACTTCATCAACATTATTTAAGATGTATAAGTGGACTTGTGACAATTCATCAGGATCCACTCTATTTACTGAGGCCCCCCGTCTACTCCCTTTAGCATGCTGACGTTTTGGAAGCCCGATATGTCTTACATTGGCCAAATAATTTTGACAAAATTTCATGGCCTCTTCAGATACATACTTCTAAACAATTGATGCTTCTGGACGGTATGCATTCTTCACGTACCCTTTTAGGAATTTCATAGATCTTTCAATTGGGTACATCCACCGTAAATGGACAGGGCTAGACAACTTGATCTCCCTCACTAGATGAACAATTAGATGAACCATGATGTCAAAAAAGTAAGGAACAAAAAGCCTCTCAAGGTGGCACAAGATAAGATATCCTTCATTCTCCAATTCATCCAATTGTTCAATCTCGAACACTTTACTGCAAACAGCATTGAAAAACAAACAAAACCTAATCAAAATGTGTCGAAGATCATACTCGGCTATGCCTCGAATAGCTACTGGGAGTAGCTGTTGCATCAAGACATGACAATCATGAGACTTTTGGCCTACCAATTTCAAGTCCTTCATCCATACAAGCCTCTTAAAATTTGAAGAATAACCCGATGAAACTTTTGTGCCATGCAAACACTCACAAAAACTACGTTTCTCATCCTTAGACAAAGTATGAGAAGCCGGGGGACAATAAGTTCTGTTACCGTATGGCCTTGGATGTAAGTCTTTGTGTATTCCCATTTCTTGTAAATCCAATCTTGCCTTCACACCATCCTTTATGCTACCTTGTATGTTGAGAAGCATGCCAACAATACTATCACATACGTTCTTCTCCACATGCATGACATCAATACAAAGTCTCGCATCAAGGTTGTGCCAATATGGAAGATCGAAGAATACCGATCTTTTTTTTCCATATATTTTTTTTTTCTACCCTTTGCAGTCTTACCAAAGACAATACTTATATTTTTCACCTTTGCATACACTTGCTCCCTAGTCAATGCCACCGGAGCATCTTCATGCTCTTAGCCACCAAGAAAGGCTTTCTTTAATCAACGATATGGGTGGCCTTGTCTAAGAAATCTTCTATGTCCAAGATAAACCGTCTTTCTTCCATGTTGAAGTTGATGGTAGCGTGTGCCTTCTTCACAAACCGGACATGCCTTATGGCCTTTTATACTATACCTTGACAAGTTCCCATATGCTGGGAAGTCGTTTATGGTACAAAATATCATAGCTCTCATTTTGAAGACCTCCTTCTTGAAAGAGTCAAAAACATCGACACCTTCTTCCCACAACTCCTTCAAGTCTTCGATCAAGGGATGAAGGTAAACATCAATGTCATTTCCGGGTTGTTTTGGTCCCGAAATCAACATGGACAACATGATGTACTTTCGTTTCATGCATAACATAGGAGATAAGTTGTAAATAATCAGGAGTACAAGCCAGGAACTATGTATGCTGCTAAGGCTTCCATATAGATTCATGCCATCTGTGCTAAGGGCAAGCCTAAGGTTCCTAGGTTCTTCGCCGATGGTCGGAAATAATTGATCGATTTTCCTCCATTGAGAAGAATCGGCAAGATGTCAAATCTTTCCATTAGAAATCATCTCATCTGCATGCCACCTCAAATTTTTTGCATCATTTTCATTAGCGAACAAGTGCTTGAACCTTGGTATGATTGGAAGATACCACAACACTTTTGCAGGCCCCTTATTTGAGTTGTACCTTGGGGTTTCACATATCGGACAATTCAGCTTCTCTTCTAACTCGTTCCTATACAACACGGAATCATTCGGGCATACGTGGATCTTTTTGTACTCTATCCCCAGTGGACAAAGTATTTTCTTAGCATCATAGTATCAGTGAGGCAACACATTATCATCTGGAAGCATGTCCTTAAAAGCCTCAAGCATTTCAGAAAAACTCTTGTCGCTCCACTCATGACGTGCCTTCAGGCTGACCAATTTCAATACAGCATTCAACAGTTGGTATTTCTTATACCCAGAGTATAGTAGGGTCTTTGCATCACTATACATATTACCATATGCATGTGATTGATGAAAAGCCTCTTCTCCTACATCACGAATAATGTCCTTTATGCGATCATCCATACCAACGTCATTATCATCAGATGTCACTTCTCCGTGTTGAGACCCACTTGGCATTTTTTCACCATGCCATACCCATACTGTATAGGTCTTACAAAATCCTTGACAAACTAAATGTGTGTGTATAACTTCAGGATTTAGTCGCCTCTTATTAAAACATCGTACACAAGGGCAATAAAACTTCCCACTATCATCATGGGCGTTTTGTTTAGCAAATTCTATAAATTTCCTAACCCCATTCTAATATTCAGTACTCGTCCGTAAAGCATTTATCCAACTGCGATCCATAGTAGAATTCTTATAGACAGAAAGACTTAACATACATATTCCGTAAAAACTGAAACTTGCATATAAAATAAGCCAACTACAAATGCGTATATAAGCCAACTATAAAATAAGCCAACTATATGTCGGTTCTGTCTTATGGTCATAAATGTATCACATTGAATCAAGAAGCAAAATAAATGTATGACGAGCAAATTAAACGCATCGCAAGTAGGTCTTGTGGACTCACCTGTAGCATATAAGGTCAAATGCGTTTGCTGAGTCTCTCTTCTCTTGCCACGAATTTTAATGTTGCAGATAGTAAGAGTAACTTGAAAATAGTTGTTGGTCAGTTGGGTAGGTCCCAAAGGAAGATTTCATTGATTTTGGTCAACCCATGGAAAACCCAAAACGATAAGTAGGAAAATCATACACTTATATAGCCGAAACAACTCATACAGCTTGGTCTTTAGACGTTGAGCTAAGGAACCAGAAAGTTGGTGTCTAGAGTGGAACGCGAAGCAGCGACGAAGCAACACACAAACACTGGAGACAGAACCTGAGTAATCACTTTCGACTAGACAAGAGAAGTTCATATAGGGAAATTTAATTTTTCTGCGCGAGTGGCGCGAGAGAGACATTTATTATTTGGGATATTATTAAGACCGGTTAATTAAAAGGAATACAATCCTAAAGATATATTTAAATTATATTGAACTTTTTCAGACCAAAGTTTTATAAAACTGCGTTCCTAAACTAAATTTAATTTAAATTTTATATCAGAAATTTTAAGACTAGAGGTTAATAATACCGCGGTCATAAAATTCATTTAATTTTGGACCGCAAGATTTATAAAACTGTTGTCTTAAAAGTCAAATACTTTTTAATATTAAAAAGAAAAATTACTGCGGCAATTGAATGAAAATAAAGAACATTGGAGAATGGAGAATAAAATATAATCTTCGTTCTTATTAATTTTTAGATCACTATGACAACATGCAAGTACAAAAGGAAAATAAGAACAACAAACTGAAAATTAACAAAAACAAGATTATAATGCGACTAAAAATCATAGTCCTTGGTATCATCTGATGTCTTGGAGATGGAGGCCTCAGCAGTAGCAATTTCGCGCCGGATATCAGCAATTTACAAAATTATATTTATATAGATTTTGATAGGTTCAAAGTGTATATAGCCTATTTATGGCCTTCAAGGCCTACAATATGAGGCCTTTTTAAAGGCCTACATTGTAAGTAGGCCTTTAAAAAGGCTTCAATCTCGACCAAGCCTTATGAAGGCTCAAGCCTAAGCCTAAAAAGAAGAATAAATTCAGGCTTAAGCCTTCTGCCCTATTACAGACTCAGGCCTATTTAGCCAAAGCCTGACTTGGTCTGGCCTGGCCTATTTCCATGTCTAAAAAAGACAAGTCACTCAAAAAGTGGTTTACAAAATTTAATGAAAAATAAAGACAATTCCCTTGCAATATGTAGTATTTACTTAAACATGTAATCACTATCATAAAAGACCATTTGGATAAAATGAACAAAAAAAAAATCAATTATAATAGTCAAGAAAAATCCATTTAACTAATTCTTAATTATGAAATTTACATTATTATTTGGAAAATTTTCATAAAAATACCACTTAAACTTCAAAATTCTAATTACAATAATAGTAATGAGATTAACAAAAACAGTAAAGTAATTGATAACTCATTTTGTTGGGAAATCATCTATTTAGGATTTTGAAATTCAATTGGTTTTTTCTTAGGATTTTTCAACATCATCATCAAGAAGTCACATCTATGATTAAAATTTAACTTACAACTAGTCTGAAAACACTAGTGGATTATGAGCAAACGGAGGAGCATCAATCACATCATTATTATAAACTATATGGTTTGAAACAATTATGAGGAATTCGTGGAGCATTCCTGAAGCTATATTTCAACGAGAAGGAAGGTTATTGGACTAAGCTAAAAACCCACCCTTTAATGAAAGTTTAGGATAAAATATACCTTTAGTACTTTAAATTTATATAAGGTATACTTTTATCTGTTAACTTTATAAAGTATACTTTTGGTTTTATAATTTTAACACCACTAATATTATTAACAGAAAATTCTTACACAATAAACTTAAGTAATGACTGAGTAATTAAATATTATTAGTATTAAATTTAAAATGTGAGCAAATTGATAAATATGTAAAAATCTAATAGCCGGTATGGTTCACGGAATTGGAGGGAATGTAATGCAATTGGATGCAATGTAATAATGACGAATCATGGCAATTCAACGTGGATGCATCTCAAATCTCATGGAATTTAGAATATCATAGTATTCTCAAAAGCAATCTAGGACCTAAGAGTGCCACTTATAAGTTATAGGGAATGACTAGGCCCTAAGAATATCATGGTTTGGTGTGTATATTTAAAACCACGCGAATATACAAACACAAATAATTTTTATTTCATTTTATTTTTAAAAAAAGTGACATAGAGGCGGAAAATACTCCGAGAGCCGACCAATACATTCCATGGTTCAAGCGACCTACGCGACTGTGCTATATATATAAATTAAACCCCACTTAATTTCATCCTAATGGTACACCTAAAATATAGTAAAATACTAAAATGGGTACACCTGAAATGATTAGATAATATAAAATTCATTGAAATTTCCGCGTTTGGAGACACTCCACTCAAATTCCAGGCGTCTTATAGATCCCATTCACATTTTTCTATCCAGAAGAAAACAATTCCAAGTTATCTTGTTCAGATCAGAATGCTCAAACAAATGAATTGATTTTCCTTCGTTAGAAACTATTTTGATTTGAATTTGAGATAATGCATTATAATCTTTGTTAGTTGGATTATTGTGGTTAGAATTAAGTTGTAAAAATTGATTTTTTATTTTATATATTTCCATTTGCACTCATTAAAATTATTTTATTTATCATGTTGCTAGTAATGATAATTGATTTGTATTGCTATTGAGTGTCTTTATGAGCATTCTTCATTAGGGAAGCAAGTTTTATCACATCAATTTAAATTGTACACCAATTGGTTTTTATGAGTCCCTTAATAAATGATTGTTATCATTTGTTAAGAATCACTTGACTCAAATGGTGTTTGGGCCTTTTAATTAGACTTAGTGAATTAATTAACTCTCATATTATTAAGATAACTAGGATAGCCATATGTTCACTTCCAAAAGGGCATTTCATTTTATCATTCTCCGAATCCAATTTAATTTCCTCATTCATCATTTTATCAAAGATACAAAAAATAGTAGTTTAGGTTGTTTTCCATCATTAAAAAAAAAATCAATTTTAAAACCCCTTTTAATGTTTTTTTGTCTCTTAATTTAGCCTAGAAATTAAATTTAAGTCTCCTTAACAGAACACAACCTGAGTTGTGTCATTCACTCCATAATTAGTTTATTTTGATTTAACCCAAGGCGACTAAAAGGTTCTAAATCAACCGTATATTTTAATATTTTTAAGAGTGTATTTTTTTTTAATTGGGAAATATTTTTAAATTTCTATATCATTAATTAATTTCATAATATTTAATGGTGTTAATTATTTAATATTTCACAGTGCTTATAGGTGGATACTTTAGTCAATTTAAAAAATTATAATGGCAATAATGTCTTTTTCTCTTGAATAGAGAATGTCTTCATCCTCATTCATCAATCATAGCAATGTAATATATATATATATATATATATATATATATATATATAGTGTGTGAGTGTGTGTAATATAATTTTTTAAAAAAAACATTGCATAAAAGAAGTATACCATACTTATTTTTCACGTTAATTCCTAGGTTTTGTTTCGCAAAGTGTCGACTTTAAATATAATTAACCGTGCCAATGTCTTAACATATCCCCTTCTATTGTCGTCCACCACTTTAAAGAAATGACGGCATGAATGGTATATGTACAAGAATAAAAGGCGTTTTTTGCATAAGTTAATCAAGCTCATTTATATGCACATGCTATTGCTTTCTTATTATACATAGGAAAAATTAATCTGTATGTCCTTTGGTGCTCGGAACCTTTTTAAAAAATCAGGTTCTTATAGGTTCAAATGATGATCCCCCCCCCCCACCCCCCCCCCCCCCCAAAAAAAATCACGTCTTTATAATTTCACTTGATTTGTAATAAAAAATTAAATTGCAAAAACATTAAGGATCTAATAAAAAATTGCAAAAACCTAGTTAAAAATCTGGTAAAACTACGTGGATTTGAAAATTAATTTGCACTAACACACACACACACACACATCAAAATCTAAATTAAACACGGATGGTTTAGATGAGAGATACACTGTACATGACAGAAAATATGCATGTATCAGGAGTCAATGTAAATGATTTTCTTAGGAATCATCGAGCCTTTCATTTATAAAAACAATGGCTCTAGAAGTTTTTGGATAGAAAAGGCCAAAGAAGCAGTCCTCAAAGGCATCCTTTTTAAGTATATAAACATTAGCTTATACGCTTAAACGCCATATCCAAGAGCTGTATTTGCAAGTTTATATATTTGAGACCTAAAGACTCAAGGAAAGGGAAACAACTCTTCACTGATGCCAAAACGGAGGTAAATATGATTTATCATTTAACTCCATTTTCAATCTTCTCCTCCGCGTGTGTGTGTCATATGTGTGTGTAGAGAGAGACAGAGAGAGAGAGAGAGAGAGAGAGAGAATATTTTGTATCAATCAACACAAATGCAGAAGTACAATCAAATTAGGATTTACAACCTTAATCGTGCTGATTTAATTTGTTCAATAAGTAAAATTAAGGTTGTAAATCCTAATTTGATTGTATATTTAAATTTAAAAATTTTAATTCAATAATCTAAATAGCAAAACCCCAATTTCATTTGCAAAAATTAGTTGGTTTATTTTAGTTTAATATATTATTTTAAAAAATAAAAAATAAATATATTTTATCAACTGCATAGTCTTCATTTAAATTTGTTGTATTAACAATTTCCGTTAATAGCATTCACAATATTAAAAATATAGAACTAAAAGAATACTTTATAAGGTTAAAGAATTAAAAGTACGTAAAACTTAGAGGATTTAAAGCATATTTTAGGCAAAATAATATTATATTCTTACAAAAATATAATTAATGTCCAATATGACAACTTAGAATAAAGACATCCATGCACCTTATAATAAAAAGGTTATTAATCTATAAATCCTCATAGTTTAAACTAATTTTTAATCAAGTCTATACAGTTCTTTTTTACCTTTTTATCAAGCCTGGTAGTTCTTTTCCTATTAGGTCCTTGTCGTTATTTTCTTATCAGGTCTTTATAATCTTACTGATTTCAAAACCATGTTTATGTAGTTTCAGGTGACTGATAAAAATAAAAAAAAGAAAAAGTACATGGATTTTATTAAAAATGGGTAAAACTGGAGGGATATGATAAAAAGGAAAAAAAGACCACAAGAAGCTAGTTTGAAATATAATCAGGTAAAACGGTTTGCAGATTAATTATCTTTTAATGAAAGGATGTATCATGTATGAGATAATTAGCACTTTTAAAAAAGGTGAATAAAAAATTTCACTGATTTCACTCTTGTCTTTGTTTGGGATTGTACAGGCTAGAGGGTAAAGTGGCTCTTGTAACAGGAGGAGCTAGTGGAATAGGCGAAGCAACAGTGAGACTCTTCGCTGAACATGGAGCCTTTGTTGTAGCAGCAGACATTCAAGACGAACTCGGCCATCAACTCGCCGCTTCCATACCCTCAAACTCAGTCACTTACCATCACTGTGACGTAACAGACGAATCCCAGGTTGAAGAAACAATCAACTTCACCCTCCAAAAATATAAAACCCTAGACATCCTCTTCAGTAACGCCGGAACCTTAGGCCCCTTCTCCGGCATACTGGACCTCGACCTTCACGAATTTGACACCACCATGGCCATTAATCTCCGAGGCATGGTCGCAACCATCAAGCACGCTGCTCGTACCATGGTCGAGAACAACGTCCAAGGATCAATCATATGCACTGCCAGCTTGGCTGCTTCCATGGGGGGTCTGGCCCTCACGCTTATACGATGTCGAAGCATGCTCTTCTTGGACTGGTACGATCCGTGTGCAGCGAGCTTGGCGCATATGGGATTCGAGTGAACTGTGTGTCACCGGCCGCCGTGGCAACACAGCTCGTGTGTTCACTGTTTAAGGCGAAGCCTCATCAAGTTGAAGATGTTGCATCGTCGAAGGCTAATCTTAAAGGGGTTGTGTTGAAGGCGAAGCATGTGTCAGAAGCAGCTTTGTTTCTTGCTTCTGATGACTCTGTTTATATCAGTGGGCACAACTTAGTGGTTGATGGTGGCATCTCTGTGGTCAACAAATTTTTTTCCAAAGAGTAATTACCAATGCATTTCTTAAGCAATGGTTCAACCAGATAGAGCCATAATGTCATTAATTAAGAGATTCTATGAGTAATCCTTCTTCATGTTTTGGACATCATTGTTATGATATATTTTAATAAATAAAAGAGCTGCATCAAAGAGCCCTTTTTTTCCGGCTTACCTTATGTGATATTCTAAGATCAACAAATTGGAATATTTTTGAATAAGTATTAAAGAGGGATCAATATAAGTATCAAATGAATTTTCAAAGATTGTAATTGGTTTGATAATCAATTATAATCTTGGTAATTAAGTCTAGTAACCCCTAAAATACTATATTAGCAATAGTAACCAAGAATTTATTTAATTCTCCCTTTAACTAATAAAAGTGGCGAAAATTACTAGATAAAGAGTGAAGAAATTATATTAACCCTTAATCCTAAAATCTAAGTAGACCAATGAAAGAATTTCCTTCTTGAAAATGTGAGAATGATAGAGCGTAATGGATAATTAAATAAAATAGGAGTGGGGACGAATTGCTAGGGAAATAAGAAGTGAAAATTGTTGTAATAATAATACAAACACACAAGTCTATTGCTTGTGAGAGAAGATGAGTAGAAACTTGGGGAGCAAGTAAAGAAACTTGGGAAGCAAGTAATTGTTAATCAAATGCAAATCAAGGAGAATTCATAGAAATTAAATCATATCTTGAAATATTGGAACAAAGTATTACATATAAATATATATTTGGAATCAGTGAATTAAGAGCTTCAACTTGGCTATTCCCAAAGTTATTTTCGGTTACTTTTAAGATTCATACCTAAGTGTTTTGGGAATTAAAAATCACCATAAATCTAATCACAAAATTAGGATTTCAAAAGTGAAATTGGATTTTGAATTTAAACACCAACTTACACCTAACTAAATTAGGATTTGGGATTTATTGAGTTAACTTAATGAAAAAAAGGCTTTTCTTGGAGACAAAGAAAATCAATTCTAGAAGAAAGGAGGGGGGGACGGTTGGCATAGGTGGAAGGGCAAGATTAAGTCTTCCTCACCAAGAAAAATCTGATGGCTACATGCAAGAGGGAAGAACTACAAGAATGACACTCCCTTTGCCTATAAATAGAGAACCTTGGTAGCACATTCTTCACACCAAAACACTTAGCCTTGGCGGAAATATAGAGAGAAAGAGAGAGAGTGAGGAGCTGCAAAAATAGGAGGCAAGTAGTCTTCAAGAGGTAAGAGAGTTATTAGCTTTCAAGTTTAAGTTCTTAGTTTATGAAGTAGAAATGCTAGAAATGTTATTTTGATCATCAAACTTCCAAATATAGTTTTATTTTCATGTTTTAATGGTTTCCACTGTCTTTATTTCGAAAATTTGATGAAGAAGAAGTTATAACAAAATTTTTGGAAGATTATGATCAAAATAGCAAAGCTCTGCCGAAATCTTATCGATTAACGATTCCTGGAGTCAGAGGTAAAAACGCTAGTATTTTATGAAGAAGATGATGTTCGAAAATTCTGAGAAATTTCATGGTGAAAGTAGACATCTAGGGTTTTCTAAATTTATAAAGAGTGTGTGATTTAAAGCTCTGTACAAAAAGATAAAAATCTCAGAAGTTAAGCTATGTTTTCTGTGCGAAATTCTGGGCAGCAGTTTGAAATGATTAAACTGGGAATTTTCCATGAGTTATGGGTAAGTTCCAATATTTTTCCTCGAAAGTAGACTTCTCAAGAATTCTGGGAAATTTTACGGATCCTCGGTTCGATGTTTCTAGAATTAGTTATGATTTTTCGAAGTTAGGCAAAATTCTGCCCAGAAATGCTGGATCAACGTTTTTTCCGAAAATTAGGGAATAAATTGGAAAATAAATCCACCAGGGGTAAAATGGTCTTATATAGCCAAGATATCTCTTGGAATAATGTTTATGAATTAATAGAAACAATATTATCCTTATAGGATATCCCTGAATACGTTCTGACCAACTGTCGCACCGTATTCCGCCAGAAATACCGTATAGCGTCAAACGAAGGTACGTCCGCGTACTAGTAACTTTAACTCTGATGTTTATGGTATGCATGTATGTGGTATGTGTGTTGTATGAATAGGGTACGTTCGCATACTAGTAACACTAACTCTGATGTTTACTATATGCTTATATGTGCTATGTGTTTGGTATGTTTATATAAGATAACTGATAGCTCGGTGATATGTTCATGTATTGTTGTTATGATTATTCTTGCTGGGTATTGGGATACGCTTGCTGGGTGTGAAATGCTTGGTGTGAAACAAGTGCTAGGTGTGAAATGTATACTAAGTGTGACATATCTGCCAAGGGGCTTATATGCCAAGGATACATTTGTCTAAATGCTTATGAACTATTTATGTTTGTGAATATCTGTGATCCATATATGGTATATATAAACATGAGGTTAACCGTTACCTGAGGTTCAATGGGCATTGAACCTCAGCTCTTAACATAGCGTCAGGGACAGGTGAACCAAGGGTGGAGGACAAGGGGAAGCGCTAGCAGGACGCATAGAAGACCCGGCTGAAGGTTTCTTTTGACATTCTGGCGGAAGCCTTCCTTTTGTTGTTGTACATCCCTTTTGAACCACGCGGTTACTACACCGCTATTGTATTCAGCCAAACTTACGGCATTTTGAAATATAAGTATCAGTTACTCTTCCGCTCAAATGCACTAATCTGGTGATTTTAAATGATTTTTGTCGGAAAAAAAATAATATTCCGCTTTTGAAAATTGGGATGTTACAGTGTTCAGCCAGTGGCGAAGCCAGGATTTGAAGTTTATGAGTGCACAATTAGTGTAAGGGTTTGGGGATACGGGGCTGCCCCAGAAAATTTTTTTTTAAGGAAAGTTTTAAATTAATATATTTTCTAAAAAAAAATTTTACAAGATTAAATAACATGTTGCAACCTAGAAGAAAGCAGAAAAGGAAGTAAACCAAAAACAGAGGCAGTACCTCGCCTCTTAGCTCTGTGTAATAGACAGCGCAAAAACCCCTTGACCAATTTTATTAGCCATACTGAAGTTACTTGTGGCAGCAAAAGTAATGTATGTGCACAAAAAGGTTACACCATTGTTTTCTTGATAAAACTGATTATCTACTTATACACTTGGGAGGTGAGGGGACTTTGACTCACATAACGGCAAATAACAAATCTTACCTATCCCATGACAATATCTTAACGAAAACATACTTAACTAATAAAATCTCTCATTATCCCCCAATAAAAATAAATAAAGGCAAGAAAAGGGGAGGAAACTATTAACAGGACATCATCAGAGCAGTATACAAAATGCAGATCATCTTAAGGAATAGAATAGCCTTTATTATATTTTCAACTCATAACTTCAACAACAGAGTATGATTTCCTAACGTAAGTTATATAAGTTTTTACCTTGTCATAAACTGGAATAAAATAATATCCATTTGGAGCACATTGCTTTTTTGTGCTTCACTTAATTGGAGATAAGCTCGCCCGGAAGATGGAAATTCATGATCAAATAAATAAAGTAGTGAATATATATAAGCATATGAACAAATAACAACAGTGAAGCATAAACTTGTGGTGAAATCTAGCTCTAGCTTAGAAATTAACCAACGGCCCTTGCCAAAACACATACAGAAAAAAAAAATTCAGGCTTATATAGCAAAGTTTAAAACCAAAACAACTCCATTCAAAACCTATACAACTCTAGCTGTGCAAAAAAAGGAGAAGAAATTCAAGACCAAAACTGAGTGGGCACCTGGGCGGGTTCTTACAACCCAATTTTGATTCTTATGACGTTTCTAAAGAAATTAAATTTGTCACGCTTGAACTATCAATGAGATGAGGAAGAGAGAACAATCAGCACATCTGTAATATGCACCCAATAAACACTAAGAAAAATGAACTTATGACTAGAGACAAAATTACAACACATTACCAGTACAAGAAGCTGAGGATGGCAAGCAAGATTGACAACAGACTTCTTCAAGTCTTTCTTGATTTTGAAGAAGCATAAATCCCATCATCAGGCCCATTGGACTTTTCACAATGGACATAAAAGAAAAGGGTTCCTTAATCTGTAATGAAAAAAGAGAGTATGAGGCAGATATTCTAATAATAATTTGGATGGGAGAATAGAGAATCATGAAGAAGAGCTACAATTGAAATATGTAGTCAGAATCAACCTCGTAATAAATTTCCTCCCTTAATGACTCCAAGACAAACTCACTAAGCCCTCTCATATTCTCTGTTAGAGCTGCATGAATTTTGCCCGGGTTTCTGGCACTAACATCAACTCGTACCTAATCTATTGTGAATAGAATTTGCCAATGTTAAATGCATGGAGAAAAGAGAATAGAAAATATCAATACAGTAATAAGGAAAAAGGTAAGATAAAATTGTAGGCACGCCAACAATTTATTGTGAATAGAATTTACCAATGTTCATGTAGTTGCTTTGTGTAAAAGATACAAATGTTTTGCAGTCTTTGGTAATTCTTAAATTATCAAAACAAAACTAAACAACCTACATTTGACAACCCATAATATAGTGTATAAGTAGTTAAGAGACATGGAATGTACTGGAGGTTTGATAATTTCCTAGTAGTGCAATAAATTTAAAGTTTGAGCTAAAGAATGATCGTCGGTAGAGAGAGCTTAGGCATATTATAAGTTTCCTTGTAACTGTTTTTGTAGCATTCAAGTTCAGATAGGCTTCAATAGAGCTGGGTATTATATTAGCATTTGGAATATATGAACCCATTAAGGGTGTCTAAGTAGTAGGCAAGGTTCCAATATTTCATTCTTCATTCTTAAAAAAAAAATTCCCAGCAAAAAAAACTTGGAATTCCCAGCAAAAAAAAAAAAAAACCCTCATTGATCCATTTTCAATCAAATCAAGATCAAAATTCCCAGCAAAGACAGTAAGTAAAATCGAAATAAAACGAGAAGGAGAAGAGAAAACTCACCTGAAATTTCCAGTTTGACAGCACAAGATCCATGGCACCACGCACGGAGGAAGAACGATGGAGCCACGGGGAAGGAAATAGGGAAAAAAGGGGGAAGACGGCAGAGAACAGGGAACGAGACGAGAGACGGAGAGAGGGAATGAAATGGGGAAGAAAAGGGAGAGAGGGCAGAGGAGAACGACTGAACGAAGGAGCACGAGCAGCCGAGCAGGGAAGGAAAGGAAATGGGAAGGAGAACGAGGCAGGACAAGCAAAGAAGGAAAGGGAAATGGGAAAAAAAAAATGAGCAGGGAAGGAAAGGAAATGGGAAGGAGAACGAGGCAGGACGAGCAAAGAAAGAAAGGGAAATGGGAAAAAAAAAATGAGCAGGGAAGGAAAGGAAATGGGAAGGAGAACGAGGCAGGACGAGCAAAGAAAGAAAGGGAAATGGGAAAAAAAAAAAGGGTTCGCTGGGTTTCGAACACGCGACCGTATGGGCACTTGGGCAGTAGATTTAACCGATGCACTATCTACATACATTGCAATTAATTTCTTTTAAATTATATATATTTTATGTCTGCACTTGCCCACAATGGCTACAGCTCCACCACTGTGTCCAGCAAAAGAAACTTATATAATACATTCCAAACAAGCTTATAGACATAAAACTAAATATGCAAAAGTTGAATTGAACCCATTAAATTCAAGAATATTGTATTCGCATGAAAAACCATAATGTAACTATCAAAATGATGTTAAATACTCGGATATCAAACGAAAATATTTATTTGTATTTTAAATTCCCTTAAAAATATGTAGTTTACATTTATGGTTTTTTCAAAAAAACAAAAAAAAAACCACTTCATTAAATATAAAAAGTAATATTTAATTTTTTTATATAATATGCTGATAAATTTTTGTGAAAAGAATATATAATTAATTGATGGATTTTTTTTTTTTTTTTGATAAAACAATTTTAGGAAAGGGGTTGGGCTCACCCACAATCCAAGGGCAAGGCGCTCAGAGCCCAGTCCGCAGGGAATACTGGCCAGAAAGTACACATGCCTCCACCTCTGTCAGCGGTACCACTGCTTCCCAGACCCCCAGGATGCCTCCCCCAGCGCATTGACCAACGAAGGATCGAACCTCCTCCCTTAAGGTGAGGAAGACCGACCCCCACACTAATTGAACCCAAGGACGAGGGTAATTAATTGATGGATTATATATATATATATATATATATATATATATATATATATATATGCAATCTTGGTGATCCTGAAACACAATAATATGCACGAACCCAAGCCCACTAGCTGACCCATTGGATATAGATACTGGATTATGGCTTATGAGGCATGCCATCGAGTGGTCAGGAATTTAGGATCTTTCCTTTTAAATTTATGTTTGAATTTCGATAAAAACACATTTTTCATGCATTACATGAAATTTTAATAAATAGGTTGCTTTACTAAAATTAATAAATAGTGTGATTTATCATAATTTGTATTATACACATTCATATAATAATATATTGATATTAATATATAAAATTAGGCATTTTGATTATGTTTGATATGTTGAAACTTGAAATGACACTACTACAAAATATAAATTTTACTTTTCTAAAAAACATCTTTTTTAAAAAAAAAAAGAAGTAAAAAATAAAGACGATGACATTTTTATAATTATGTACAAAAATTTTGATATATTGGATGATGTCCCTTTTACAGACATAAAAAATATACTTTTGGCATTCTAATTTATAAAAGGAATGCACTTTTGGTGTCCTAACACTAAAAAGGACCCTAAAAGTAGAATTTTTGGTGCTTATAACACTACTTTTGACATTTCTTTTAGAATTGGGATACCAAAAGTTGTCTTTTAGTATCCCCAATTAAAAATTGGAACGCCTAAAAATACAAACCACCCACGTGCATGATACCCTTAATTATAGTTAATTCAATACAAATGTCCTTGACTCACATTAGTGGTTAATAGTGTAATAATGTCCTAGGAAATACATTAAGAAACCCAATTCAGTTAATAGTGTAATAATGTCCTAGGAAATACATTAAGAAACCCAATTCAATTTTGAAAAATCATATAAAAATATGGTTCAATCACACACCCAAGTTCAAGCTCTCCTGCTGACAACAGAGTTAATGGTGATGGGACATCATCGAATAGGTATGGTGCTCCATCTCCTTCTCTTCACCTCTCAAGCTCTCTTCATGTTCTCGTCTGTTTTTGTGGCTCCTGATGCCATAAAAAATGAAGTCTCATGAGAAAGAAGAAGTAAATCTGTCAAAACCTATTTTGATCATGGACCAATATGTGAACTTTAACTGTTTGTGGGATGGAAGTGAAAATTTTCAAAATGGAGTGGCAAAATTGTAATTTCTAAAATATCTAGGTACTTTTATATAATTTTTTCTTTCGTCCCTTTTTTCATTGATTTGCAATTTTCACAAATTCTATAACCCTTTTTGTAAATTTCGCTAATCCTCAAATTATTAAGTATGACCATCTAAAATCTCTATTTTACTTCTTAAACACCTATAATGTAATATTAAGCACAAGATAGCATCAAAAGTCCAAGAAATCATTTGCATGAATAATTAACAAATTATGACCATTTTACCCCTAATTATATTTAATTCAATAAAAAGACCCTAATAAAATTAATGCTTAATCATGTAATAATATTCAGGGAAATTAATTAAAAATCCCAATTTAATTATGCATAAGCCTATAAAATATGGTATAATAAGTGAAGTTCTATTGTTTTTTTCCTTTTTTGGAAATCTCATAATGCTCAGACTAAAAATTCCTTTCCTGTGTTTTTATTGAGCAGGTGGCACCTGTAACATCCCATATTTTGGATTTTGGGAATTTAAAAATATTGTATGAAAGATTATGATGGAAAATTTGGCCTTAAGGAATTTTAAAATTTAGAATTTAGGATTTAAGGCATATTCTCCTAAAAATTAAGGACAATTAGTTTGTGAATAAGTTTTGGCCTAAATATTTTTGGAAATAATATTTTATGGCAAAAAAAAATTAATTAAGAGAAAGAATAAAGTCAAAGAATATTTGGAAGGGATAACTCATGGCCTAAAATAATTATTGGGAGTTAAGGCCTATTATTCATTGAATTTATTTGAGGGAAAGATTTAGTCAGGAATATTTGTAAGTGATAATTCTAGGCCTAAATATTATAGGATTAATATTTTATGGCTTAGGAAATTAAAAATTTAATTATACAATAATTGCAATTAAATCTAATTGCAATTGGAATTGTTTTTTTTTTTTAAAAAAAAGAAAGAAAGTAAAAGATGGATAATTGGGTCATGTGAGAAAGCCTACAACATCAGCCCATTATTCATGGTTAATTGCCAATCTCCTCAGCCCCCCGAAAATGTAACCAATTCATTAACCCATATATGTATTCATGGAGCTAAAGGGGTTCATTTCTACCTTCATTCATTATCAAGGATATATACATGATTAAGCCCATCGTATTCCTTCATTCTCTTGGCCCACAGACCCATTCATCATTATTCCTACACTCCTCCTGTCAGCCCAGCCGGTAAACAATAAAGAAAGAGAAAGAGACAGAAGCAGCCATATCACGCAACCAGGGAAAAAGAAGTATAATCACAGAGCTGGATACGGAATGCATAAACAAGGAAAGCACAGCTCCATACTTCTCTGCGTCTTGAGCCCACCGCTAATATCCTCTGGTCCTTGCTTCTTGATAAAACTATTACTACACCCTATATATATATATATATATATATATATCACTTTCTTCATTCATCTTCATCTTCCATGGAAGGAGCTGAGAGGCTAAGATGAGGAGAGAGAGAGAGAGGGACGTAGAGAGCAAGAGGGAGTCCGAGAGGGAGAGAGTAGACAGAGAAAAGAGAGAGAGATGGTCATCTTCTTGATCTGCTCATCTTTGCTGAAACAGGGGAGGAAGTCAGCACCATTCTTTACGTTTAGCAAGCTCCTTGAAGGTAAAATATCAAACTTCTTTTCCTTCTAGTGTTAGGCATATTCCAAAGCAAATCAAGAGTAAGGGCTTTAGCTGTAAGTAGTGAAAGCTTTGCTCTACTAAAACTGAAAACTGAAAAGAAGAAGAAGCAGGGGGCTGTTCTCACATGAGTGTGTGTGTGGTTATACAAAAGAAAACAGAAACTGAATGGAAAACGGGGGCGTTGTCATGCGTTGCTTACTGTTATCTTTTAGGCGCGCGCGCGCATATATATATATGTGTGTGTGTGTGTGTGTATTAATGCATGCATGGCTGTCAGGCATGAAATAGATATATACACAAATATAGTAACGCTGGAAGGAAAGAAAAACGTGGCTTGCTGTCATAAATACACAAATATATATATATATGAATCAGTGCATGTCTTACGTCTGCGAATTTGTTACTGTTCACATGCTGATTTTCCCAACTGGGCAACGATTTTTAAATAGGTCAAAAATATAGTAAACGAGCTTCTTTGACCCTTAAATTTTATGGGCAATTAGTAGACATGCCAAGCTTTAAGTTTTGGTTCACCTTAATCTGAGGTCCGTAACTCAAGATATGATTTTTGGAAGATGGGTCAAAATCCTATGACGTTTCTGTAATGTTTTCTGGGTAGTAGTCACATTTTTATAATCTTGGAATTATTTACATAAGATAAAATTATGAAAATTTTACAGGAGATATTACTCTCCTTAAGCTTTAACCTAAGGTTCACTTCAAATGAATGTCTACAACTCCAGTTATGATTTTTAGAAGTTGAGATAAAATCTAAAAACATTTTTGGTATCATCCTGGAGGAAGAAAATGACATGGCATTTCGGGATAGGTAAACAACCTTAGAAAATTATGAAAATTTCCAGATGTATAGTGGGCACATAGAGCTTTAATTTGATAGGCAATTCGTTGCATTTCAATAAGTATACAAAAAGTTATGAATTTCGGAAGTTGGGGTACAATTTTGGAAAAGATTCTGGACAGTGGTAATGTTTTTGAAATCTGGGAATGAATGACATGTGATAACATGATGAAACTAATTTTCCTAGAAACTAGACTTAATAAGGAGTTTATAGATTTTTAAACCACCTAAACCTGATGCCTAGAACTTTAGATATGAATTCTTAAAGTTGAATTATGAAAACTAGTAAGTTTCTATTCCTAAAATGGATAGTGCTTAAGATTTTGAAATTTGAGAATTTTTCTCAATGATAAATCAACTTGGTGACTTTAGTTTATGAAAGTGGACTTATCAAGGAATAAATAAAAATTGGAATCACTCCATTCAGAGTTATATAGACTAAGTTACGAATTTTCCAAATACTTGTGAAAATTAAAGGTCAATTGATTAGCTAATCATGTATGCTAGTTGTTTTACTCATTATATGTTTTTCCTGACCATGGATTTGAGGTTACGATCTTATGGGGCTACGTGTCTTAGACAAGGGTTGCGGTCCTTGGTTATTTGATTGGGCGGCCTTCTTTGTCTTTAGCCTTTGGGTCCACAATCAATAAAATAACCAAGGATTGCGTATAGGCAAACCTATGATCGTTTTCTCTTCTCGAGGAGCCTTCTATTGAATCCTAAGTAATCTAAATGACATGCAAATACAATAAAAACAAGGGGTAAATAAGTTTTGGATTTTTGAATTAATAAACTAAAATATGAATGCAATTTAATTAAATCCTAAACTATTATTTTTGGTATTTTCTTTATCATGAAATGGAGTATGAAAATATATAATGGATGAATGATTTGAAAATATGAATGATAAATGTTCTTGGTAATGGAGAATTGACTATCCTTGCCCTTAAAAGATTATGAGAGTTAAAATTCATCAAGTCTTAAGAAAAACCTCAAGATAACACTTGAGTCCAATGTTCTCAATTAATAGTAACTCCTATAAACATAGCTAACTACTACCTCTTGAGAAATTGTTTAAAACCACTTAATATGTAATTAAAATTGGAATAATGTAACATGTGTCTTATTAAAATTGAGTACTAAATAGTCTCTCAAAGGTACAATTCAACTAAATTAATTAGACAATAACACGCTAATTAATATAATCTCATTGCAACTATAAAGAAATTCAAATATATATTCTTCACACTACAAAATTCAATATTAATTACATATATCAAACCACATCAATCTCAATTCCAGAATTATACACAATAATTCCTAAAACTAGACAATCTAAATGTGTAAATCTAGACTAATGGATTGATAAAAAAAAACCCCTTTGTAGCTCGCTAAGCTCAAGAACAAATCCCATCACCAAGAAGCAAGAGAATCAGCCATTGCCCAACATCAAAATCTCACCAGCAACTTAGAAAATTCCAACCAAATGAAGAACATCACCACACCAAAGTGAAATTAATTATGAATGCAAAAATTATGGGTGACAGACGTTAAAAACAGAGGAGGCCACAGTGAAATGAATTGAATAAAGGAAAGATGAAAATGGTGGCTGGGTTAGTGTCGGGTCCCCTCCATTTTTTTTTCCAGATCTGGTTTGTTTCCTTTCTTCTTTTCGTCTGGGGAAGTTCAGTAGCAGGTCGCCGGAAATGAGGAAGAAGATGACGGAGTGCTGAACGACGGTGGTCGAAGGTGGAGGTAGAGGGAGGTCGCCGGCGACAATGGAGGTAAGGTGGAGGTCGCCGGCGACGAAGAAGTGAAGGCGAAGGTCGAAGAGCGTCGAAAATGGTTCAGCGGTGCTGCTGTTCTGTCTCTGTTCTTTTTATTCTCAATTCTTCCGCCTCTGTTTTCTTCTTCTCTTAATATCCATTTTCAATATCCATTTATTTCCGCCGCCATCTGTTTCGTCCCCCAGCTCTTCGAATCAGCAAAATATTCAACCTAATTAAAGCAAAACGCATAGCTTCATTAGGGACTTAACTGAAACTTTCAAAAGTTCTGGAGGGGTACTTAAGTGTAACTTTTCAAAATATCTGTGGGGCATAACTATGATTTCTGAAACCTTTTGGGTATTTTTCTGTAATTTTTTGCTGGTTCTTTCCTTCACAGATTCATAATTTTTTAGGAATTATTGAGCTTTTTTCTGTAATTTTCCCCTCTCTTCAAAAATATTAATTTTGACCCAAATGACATTTTTCCAAATTCTTCAATTTTCTTCCAAAACACCTATAATGCAAGATTAGACATAATGTAGCATCAAAAGTCCAAGAAATCATTTGCATGAATAATTAACAAATTATGACCATTTTATCCCTAATTTCATTTAATTCAATACAAATGCTTTAACTTAAATTAATGCTTAATCATGCAATAATAGCCCAGAAAATGCATTAAGAGTCCCAATTTAACCATGAAAAATTATGTCAAAATATGGTTCAATCACTGTTAACTGCGGTTACGGTTATTGTAAATGCTTCCATCCTTTAACATTTGCTAATCTGTCATTTATGCTTTCATACATGTGCGTGAGATTAACTGTTACTCTGGGGTCGATTCATTTGGATTCTAGACCCCATGAAAGATACAGGTAGTGGTTCGTTCTGGATCAAAAGGCAAAAAGTAGCTGTAAGGGTTACAACAGTTGGAACCTTTTTGGACAAAGTTAGGAGTAATTATACTGTAATTTAACGTTTATTATTTGTCTATTTTGGATTACTGTATTAACATCCAACTATCAGATGAATTCGAATCGCGAAAAAAATTTTCCTGTATGTTTTCAAACTAAGTTAATTTCAAAAACTTCAATTCCGCAATTAAGTCGTCCAAATCACCTCGATCCCTATATGCGTTAACTCTGATTAATAAGGGCCCCACGAGGCGGAGGTCACAACACCAAGTTAAAAGCTATGAAAGTCAATATTGTAATTAGTTATAGACTCTTCAATATAAGAGTTTCCGAGCTACTTGGTCTCTCCATGTATATAATAGAGTAGTACTTCCAACATTAGGTAGCCATGCAAATGGGTTGGTTCAAGATTTTTTAGGTCTTGTGGCTAGAATCAATCGCACTCTTGGTATATATGTGTGTGTGTGTGTGTGTGTGTGTGTATACATATATAAGAGTTCACATATACCTATGTCTCTTCAACAAGTAAGCCTGTAAAGCAAAGGAAGATAGAGAAAAAACAAATTACCCTATCAAAAAGAGCGTATAGGTTATGCAAACCCTTGAAGTCAAGGGTTTGCATACACCTTCACCTTTTCAATAGGGATATATGTTTTTTTGCCTACAGTCCTTTGCTTTAGAGGAGTTAATTTTTTTGAAGAGACATAATTATATTAGGTCACTAGTTATATTATCACTTATATAGATCAATAGTTGCCATTAATTCTCCCCACAAAACCTAGAATGTCTTGATCCACGACAAATTTCATAGACACATGATGTTGGAGGTATTGTTGTTCTATTATATATTTTAAAGGTCAACTAGCTCAAACACTCTCAATTAAAGAGCCTTATGTCAATATATCATGGCTATTATATAGAAACTATTATGTATGTAAATGTTTATGCTTGTTTTTTATAAACCGTTATTTATGTACCTATTTCATAATGGTTGTCTACGTGCAACTATTATTAAGTTCAATAAAAGTCATGGTTCTTATATACAATTCGTTGTATATGTTATTGAATAAATAATGGCTATAAAATGAGACAGTTATATATGTATATATCATGCAAGCATTATAATATATTATGATGATTATTTATGTGTGCCTGTTAATTATTATCGCAAAATCGAGCAAATCATGACCTCAACAAATCTCAATGCATAACGGGTGTTATATTATAACTGTTATAATAGGTTTGTAATAAAAAACAGTTTGGAACCATACTGCATCTGTGCCGAGATTTTATAGTGCTTGCATATATGTTGGTTTGAAACCATGATGTATAACAGTTAATTATCGTCATAAATCGCGATTTCTGTAGTAGTGTATGTTTTGCTATGTGAAAAAAAATTAGGTCAAAATATTTCCATCAAATGAGGTAGAGAATGCTTTTTCAACTATACCAATCATGTCTCTTGTGATGCCGGCCCTGAGGGGCCTTTATTCATTAGAGTTAATGCGTATGAGGATCGAGGTGATTTGGACGACTTGATTGCGGAATAGAAGTTTTTGAAATTAACTTAGTTTGAAAACATACGGGCAAACTTTTCGCGATTCGAATTCATCCGATAGTTGGATGTTAATACAGAAATCCCAAAATAGACGAATGATAAACATATAACAGTCTAATTGCTCCTAATTTTGTCCAAAAGTTTCAACTACTGTAATCCTTACAGCTGCTTCTTGCCCTTCGATCTCAAACCACTACCTATATCTTTCATGGGGTCTGGAGTCCAAATGAATGGACCCCAGGGTAACAGTTAATCTTATACATATGTATGAAAGTATAAATGATAGAATAACACATGTTAAAGCATGGAAGCATTTACAATAATCGTAACCGCAGTTAACAGCCAATGACCGCAGCCCTTGTCTAGGACACACAACCCCATGAGACTGCGGCCTCAAATCCATCGCTAGGAAAAACATATCACAAGTAAATCAACCAGTATACATGATCAACTAATTAATGCATAAACATTTACGCACATTCTTATAAGATTAAAGTTATCTATCTAGATCTTGAATCCTTAACTTTTCATCTAGTAGGGGTTGGGATCGGTCAAGGCGTCTATGAATATTCTATAAACGTTTATCATCATCATTAGTCACTTAATCGCGTGCAACACAATTAACTACACGGATTACTCTTAGGAAATTAAAGGTAATTAAAACCCTAAAATTCCTTCTATCGATAATACCCACTATTTATTAATTAATAATAACTCTAATTTATTATCAATTAATAATTCTCGTATATTTCCTTTTGTATTTAAACCCTCAAAATAAATAATATTCATTATTTATTCCATTTTCTAATAATAACAATAATAATATTTATTTATTATCATTATCATTATTATTTAAACTCTCACGGGCTATCTCAACACTTTAAATTGAGAGTTTCATAAATACAGAAACCACACAAAATACGTTTTAATACGTTATTGATGTTTCTCAATATCAACCAACACAATTCATATTATTCTTTAAGTAATTATTTTCTATTACTTTTCAGTTTAAAAAGTCCAGATTCAGTGTTTATTTCAAAAATCCACATCTGGGGTTCTAGACATCCCAATTAGGTGGTTCAAAATTCTATGAACTCCTTGATGAGTCTAGCTTATAGGAAAATTGATTCCAACATTGTATCATATGTCAAAAATTTACAAAAATTAAAAACATAAACATTGTTCAGAATTTTCTCCAGATAACAGTCTTTTCTTTTACCTAACTTCAAAAATTCATAATAAATTGTATAAAAATAGAAATGGTGTTATTCCAAAGCTCATATGTCCCTTAACATGTATAGTTTCATACAAAAATAATAGAAATAGCAAATACATGCTAGAAAATTCCCAGATTTAAAAAATGTAGTCACTATTTAGAAACAGTTTCAGATTTGTAACCTATTTTTCAAAATTTATAACTTGTATACTTATTGAAATACGACGAATTATCTATCAAATTAAAGCTCCATGTGTCTACTGCACATAAGTAAAATTTAATAATTTTTGAATATTTTTTACCCATCCTGAAATGCCACGTCATTTGGTGACTCCAGAATGATACCAAATACGATTTCAGATTTTATCTTAACTTCTAAAAATCATAACTTGAGTTACAGAACTTATTTTAAAGCTTAAGGAGAGTACTATTTTAAAGCTTGAGGAGAGTACTATCTCCTATAAAATTCTCATATTCTTTTCTTATGTAAATCATTCTCAGATTATAAAAATGTGACTACTGCCTAGAAAACATTACAGAAATGTCACATGATTTTGACTCATTTTCCGAAAATTATATCTTGAGCTACAAACCTCTGATTGAGGTGAAGTAAAGCTCATTTTAAATCTTGGTATGTCTACTAATTGCCCATAAAATTTCAGTGTTAAAGAAGGTTGTTTACTATATTTTTTCCTTGCTCAAAGATTACTGTTTCAGCTTTACAAACACAGAGCTTCAACATGCAGAAGCTTCAACGTTTTTCCTTCCTCTTTTATTCCACATGCCATGATATCCATTTACATACACACACTGCAACCTTTGTTTTTCATTCTTTTGTATATTTATATACTCATAGACTTATGGCTTCATATATATATATATGAATATAGCATGACTGGAAGCTAATCCTTATAGGTTTCTACGGTAGCGTTTTTCTTTTCAGCATTAAAACACACCAATGACAACAGCCCAACGTTTTCATGTCCATAAAACAAACTGAAACCGATGGTAGTAAGGGGAAGACTTCAGTGTGTTTTCTTTCTTTCAATATATATGTATTCTCACGTGCAAAACAAAGCTGAAGCAGTATATATATATAACAGTCCAGAAAACAAAACCAGGCTTAGAGACACAAAACGAGATGCTAACCTTCGTTTTCCAAGCTTAAATGGCAGCAGCAAAAAGCTTGCTGCACAACTCCTCTGTTTCAGCGAAGATGAGCAGAGCAGAAGATGACTATGTCTCTCTCTCTTTTCTATGTCTACTCTCTCCCTCTCGTGTCTGCTTCTGTTCTCAGTCTCCCCCCCCCCCCCCCCCGCGTTTTCTTTCTTTCTTTCTTTTTTTTTTCTGAATGCCGAATGCATGTGAATGGGAATGGGGATGAAGAAAGCAATGAATATATAATAATAGGCAAGGTCCACTCCGAAGGTAACAGCCCAGTGGTTATTCAACGTGGGGCTCAAGATTGCTTGCTGATCTTCTTCCTCTGCATTTTATGTAAACAGCGCAGTGATCTCGCCTTTGCGTGTACGTATGTATCCGGATGGGGACTGAGTGTTGGGCCGAAGAGGATGATGGCTTGCTGGCTGTCTGCACGTTTTTACTTTCTTCACGTCAGATTGGAGCTGGGAGAAGGCAATTGATTTGTTGATGATATATGATTCTCACGTATTGGGCCAAGACAATGGCTTTGAAGAATATACATTGGGCTGAAGTGGATATTGGAGGAAGGAATGGTTGCATATATGGGCCGTGAGTTGCTGGACGTGTGTATGGGCTGAAGCATCTTTTATGGGCTGATCCATTTATTCCTATATTCTTCTGTTTGTATTTTGGGTGAGTTGGAAAGTAAGGAAAGAGTTGGATGATTAGTAGGTGCATGTATAGTGCTTTAATTTTCCTACCAAGTTGCTTTTATTAACTACAAATTTTTACTAGTAGAAGTTGGCTCAAGTAGAAGGAATTTGGGTCGCTTAAGCAAGGATCTTGAGTTCAAATTCTTGTGGATGTAGAAAAAGCTCCCCGCGTATGCTTTTGACAGAATCTTGATCCGGACTAGTGAGAGCAAAGCTCTGGTGAATTGGGTGCAATAGCAAAAAAAAAAAAAAACTACAAATTTTAAATTCCCAGAATCCTCTTGCAATTATTTTTTCTTTTCCATAACTGTTATTTCCAAATAATTTAAGGAAAAATTAAGTTTAAGTTTCCAATAATTAATCTCATTCCTTAACTTAATTTATTTTTGCCATAATTTATTTCCTAACTAATTATCCTTAATTTTAGGAAAATATGCCTTAATTTCAAATTCTAAATTTTAAAATTCCTTTTAGGCCAATTTTTCCCTAATTAATCCTTAATTCCCAAAATAAAAAATTTCGGATGTTACATATCTCTGTCTCTCTCTCCCTTCTTTTCCCTTCATTTGCATTGCATTGGCCTTACCTTAAAATCAAACACATTAGGTTTCACTTGGTGCGATAGAAGTGAATAAAAATTGAATTAAACAAAAAATGATTTTGCGTATAAAATGCATGTCCTTCATATTCTTCGATTTAAAATTAAAAAATTATATCATAGGTGCGTAATAATAGTCCTATTAAATTATAATAAACAGTATATATTCGATACATATACAAGGAAAAGGGCATCATTTTCCATGTATTGAAACACAAATTAGGCCTAAATGCATTTCAAGGTTCATATAATTTACAAAAAGAACTTTTAATCACTCTCATCAAACAACCACTAATTAATTAATTAATTAACTGTATATGGTGTATCTTGGTGAGAATCTTTCTTGTGCTTTATTTACAATACCACAATCCAGCTGGAATGCACACAAATGAAAGTGATGTTCAAAGGTGGTACCCCAGTTTGGCTATCATGTATACTGCCTCCGCTCCTTAATAATATAGGAGCTAACTATTTGTCTAAGTTCATTAGATTAAGGAAGCTAGTTAAGTTAGTTAATATAATATGTATTTTCTAAAACATTATAATCATCTTCTTTATTTCCTTCTTTCCCTCTCCCCATTATTTGTTGTCGGGAGCATCAAGAAGGATAAATTAAAAAAACACTTATCAATATTGTAAATATGTCATCTATTTAAGACCAAGATCAACTCACAAATAAGTCCTATTAAGGACCAGAGGGAGTATATATTTCATGTAACCCTTTTCCATATATATATTTTTTATTTTGTAATTATATTGAATCTTTCAAATTATATCTCTTCAATTCTCTAACAATTGTTTCCCAATTTCATCCTCAAGGGTATTCATTTATTAGTATTAAAAATAAAATTTTTACAAAATAATTAATTGTTAAAATTATAAGCACAACCATATATTTACAATGTGACACAAAATCTCTTTTATTTTTTTAGATAATAAAGTATATGACATGTAATTGAGTGGCATATATTAAAGAGAAAATTGGTATAAAATCATTTGAGGTGAATTGGATACAGATAAAGAAGGCCATTAGATGCACTTGGTGATAAGGGAAGGTCTACCAATATAAAGTCCTTTAAAAATTGGTTGAGAAAGACTGAAGATAAATTCAATAAAATTCTGAGTGAGACCTCTCAATATTAACAAAAAATTATCCAAACGTTGGGTTGTGGATAGAGTACAATGACACCATATAATCTGTGTGTGCAGGTTTTCTCTTAGAAATTCTAAAATGGAGCTCGGGTAATTATTGAATATATATTATATAAGATGGACAGCTACTTCGCCATAGGCAGTCAAAGTGTAATCAAAGTATATAAAAGGAAGACGAGGAAATTCTATCAGTAGTCTTAATTTTACTTTGCTGGGTTTTTTTTTTTTTTTGGGGGGGGGGGGGGGGGGTGGGGGTGGGGGGCGCAGTCTGGTGAACTTTATTGCAATGACATTTTACCTCGGAGCTTTTTGTCGTCTAAGCACCATCACATTATCTTATTTTAATTAAGATGCGTGTTGGCTTGTGAGAAAACCCTTTTCGGCTAAGCAAAGCCCACGAAAGATGTTTTTGGTTACAAGTTATATGGTATGAGAAATCCCTTGAGTATTTTCAACAGAACTCGATGTAAGCACTGTAAGCATTGATGTTCAACTAGTATAAATTTCAAAAGTTGCTTTGGGGCTTAATTAAATTAGCAGCTCCAGTGTTTTATTGTTGATTCAAGGATATAAAAAAGACTTTCAGTTGTTTTTACTCAAGTTTACCCACTCCTTCTTGCTATACAACTTCTTTGCATATATTGTGAACATTATTTGTGTTAGTTATTTGTTACAAATTTGTGTTAATTTGCTTAAGTAGATTTATGCCTTATATTCCGGATCAAAGTAAACATATTGTCTAGCTCTTAGTAAATATATACTCATTCCATTTCAAATATAACCCATGTTCTCTAAAATTCCAGGTTTCAATATCCCACTCTAGTCTTTATTATAAGTCCACTAGAAGTAGCAATTTTTATTTCCAAATATAAATCCACTTAGAGATTATTAATATTATTGTTTCTAAATTTTACCTTTACTGGATTGGAAAGAGAGAAAGAGAAGAAAGGTGTGAATTATTTGAAAGGCCGGTACATGAAATTTAAATAAGGGTAAATTAGAAAATTTCTCTCAATTTAAGGCATATTTAATTACTTAATTCTCATTTTTTGATATGTGAAAATTAGATAAAATGAATTGATAATAAGGATCAAATCAATGGTATTAAGCAGTCAATAGCACTGAAGAAAGTGAAAGTTGAATTTTTTTTGATATTTTAAATACCAATTTTTATTTTTTTTAATTGTTTTTTTAAAAATTGATGAACTGTGTTATCGTTAAAAGAATGATTCATCTCTCCAATTCAAATATAAGCCATTTTAACAAATTCACAGGAACTAAAAAGTGAAAGTTGAGTCATTCAATCATCTTGAATTGTAATGAGTTACATTTTACGCATTAATTACAAGGGTGAAATTAACAAATAAGTATTAGTTAATCTCCATGTGACTTATAATATGAATAAGAGGGAGGGAGTATATTTAAAAAGAAAATAGTAGACATATAGACACATACAAACACAAACACATGTATAAGTGAAACGCATGTACAAGAATATTAATTTTTGTCTGGGAGAACTAAAAAGTTGAGATCCTCGTCGTTGAAGTTACAAGTGACTGAGGACAACAAAAAATATTAATAATGCTTGAGAGACAGAGTTGAGAGTGCACTAAAAATAAAGTATAAAAATGCTTTTGAACAGTTGAAGCGTAAAGAAAAGTTCAAGTAAGCAAGAACAAGTGATGTCCCTCTTTCTTAGGATCTCTGAAAAAGGAATCAAATCCAAAGCTCTTTTTCCAGCTAATTAGGCAGCAAATGTACTCTAAACAGCAAATCGCATTCATCAGAGATCCTGGTACTGTAAAGGAATTGGGAATTCAATCTCATTATTATTTAATTAATTAATCTCCATCAACAATATCTTTTGACAACGATTCCTAAGGGTATTGAAATTCGAAGTCTATTCACGTCCAACTCAGATTGCACCATTCCAACGATTACTTACATGTGCCGAAGATTTCGTTTGGAAAAAAATTGAAGAAAAGTCCCCAATAAAGTTGATTGGTGAGCTTGTCCAAAAAGAAATAAATTGATTGATGAGAAGAATCTAATAAATTTTTATACATAGAAAGTGTTGGTATTTACAAATTTTGTATGTGCAAAGCACAAATACTATTTAGGTCCTTCTAAGAAAAATTATCACTGGGAGTGTTTGGTGAGCTTTTGTTTTGTTTTGTTTTCTCCTTTTTTTTTTTGGTTGTTCATAATGAGTTGAACAGCCAAATTCCATTACTTATTTTAATCTGATCTTCATCACTAAAAATGTTTCTTAGGTTTCATTACTTATTTTTGTAACATCCCAAATTCCATAGTACATTTTTTGTCCGATGACACGTAGTATCAGGAATATCAACAGAGTTGACATTGTATATATCATAGTAAAGCGGAATGAAGAGCACCTATTAACGTTTGAACAATGAGTAACTGATATAAAATACCAGGCATAAGCTAGTAATTTAAACATCTTGAAGGAATATTTATGTGATACAATTTGCAAAGGTTTAAATACAACTCTCTGTGTAATACCCCAATTTTCATAATACATGTAAATATTATATTTTGATAAATAACACCTATTACAATAGGTGAATATGTGGTCTCAGAACAAGTGAAATAATTATCTTATTTTCTGAAGGTAATTTCTTATAAAATTAGGAGGAATAAAAAGCTAAAATACCTGAGTGAAGATATGGGTTACAAAATACCTTGGGAATGTTATGATAAATTCTAAAAAGGCAACTAAATCTATTAAAATAGAAGAGTATGTTATCTCTAAATTTATAACTGATTTATTATCATTATTAGGGGAATTTTCTTTGGATTCTAGTAAATCCAAATCCAATTTTCTAAATCTTATTGAGGATCATAAAATCTTCTAAGATTATCATAATGTAGTATAATCTTAATTATGCCATTTTAACAATTTAAAGTCATCGGAGGATGGTAAAATCGATTAGAGGAAATTAGTAACAATTATTGGGCAATTGAAATTGCAATAATTGAGACACTTTATTAATTTTTGAAATTAGTTAATAGTTGATTTATAAAGGTCATAATTAAAGAAATATCAATTGAATTAAGGATCAAATGATAGTTAGAAGCTAAAATTAGCACACGAGAAGTTATTAATAATCAAAATTAAATTAGAAACCTTGTCAATTTTGGTAGTTAAGCCTAGTAACCCCTAAAACATGATGTTAGAAATTAAAATTGGGATTTAAAATAAATATTCCTAATTTATTTCTATGGGACGAAAATTCTTGTTTAAAGGTAAATAAATGGAAGAATTAAATTATATTAACCATGAATCCAAAATCTAAGTAGACCGATGGGAGAATTACCTTCTTTAGTCATGTGAGAACATTAAAAATATAATTGCATAACTAAAATTAAGGGGAGGGGGACGAATTTTTAAGAGAAAAGGGAGGAAGAATAATTTTAAATGCAAAACACATAAGTCAAGAAGTGTATGGGAGAAGCTCCAAAGACTTGGTGAGCAAGTTGTCTAGCTTAATGAACAAGTTGTTGTTAATTAAATAAAATTAAATGAGAACCTATAGCAATTAAATCATAACTTGCAATAATGAAACTAAGTGTTTAAAATAAATACATATTTGAGATCAGTGAATTATGAGCGTCAATTTAGCTATTCTCGAAGTTATTTTCGGATATGTTTAAGATTTATATCTAGGTGTTTTGAGAATTAAAAATCACCATAAATCTAATCATAAAATTAGGATTCCAAAAGTGGAATCAGATTTTGAATCAAAACACTAACTTACACCTAACTAAATTAGGATTTGGGATTAATTAGCTAACTTAGCCAAGAAGGGGCCTTGTCTTGGGGATTAAGTCAATTTCCTTCTTGAAGAAGGAAGGAGGGACGGCCAAGGGAGGGGGTGGAGGGTTTGGATCATTCCCTCCTCTCCAAGCATAGATCCAATGGTTAAGATACCACTACCTTTGCCTATAAATAGAGGGTCTTGGTAACACATTTTTCCCCATCCATTTCACAAGCTAAAACCGAAATATAGAGGGAAAAGAGAGAGAGAGAGAGAGGAGCTGCTGGAAATAGAAAGCAAGTGGTCTTCAAGAGGTAAGAGAGTAAGAGAGTTTTTAGCTTTTGAGTTCAAGTTCCTAGGTTATGAAATAGTAATGCTAGAAATATTGTTTTGATCTTCAATCTTCCAAAAATAGTTTTATTTTCATATTTTTATGCTTTCCAATGGCTTTATTTCGAAAAATTGATGAGGAAGAAGTTATAGCAAAATTTTTGGAAGATTAGGATCAAAATAGCGAAGCTCTGGCAAAATTTCCTCGATTAGTGTTTACTGAAGTCAGGGGTAAAAACGTCAGTATCTTATGAGGAAGATGAAGTTCTAAAATTCTGAGGAAATTCATGGTGAAAGTATACGTCTAGGGCTTTCCAAATCTATAAAGAGTGTGTCATTTGAAGTTTTGTGCAAAAAGTTAAAAATCTCAGAAGTTAGGCTATGATTTCTGTGCGAAAATCTGGGCAGCGGTTTGAAATCTGGAAACTGGGAAAATTCCATGAAATCTGGGTAAATCCCAGTATTTTTCCTCAAACATATACTTCTCAAGGATTCTGGAACATTTTACGGATCCTCATTTTGATTTTTCTAGAATTAGTTATGATTTTTCAAAGTTACCAAAAAATCTGCCCATAAAATGCTGCACTACGTTTTTGAAGAAATGTAAGGGCAAAATTGTAATAATAAAGCCATCAAGGGTAGAATGGTAAATAGAGGTGGAAATATCTCTTAGGATGTTATTCTAAGTGATATGGTGATATGTTAGGATATCCGGGAAGTCCAAAGCTGGAATCAAAGGTCGGATGTTTGACGATTATGCGATAAAAGGTACGGACGCGTACTGTAACCTTAACTCTTGTGCTTATGGTATGGTTATATATGATAGTTGCATTCACATGTTGAAACTACATTTTGAAAGTTGCACATGACATGGATTTGAATTTGTATACGGGTTATAGTCTTGATAACTCCGTTCAGTTTTCCTAGCGCTGAGGACACGTGGATTCGTGGCACTGGTTATGTGCAAACTATGGGTAACATACATATTGCAGTGGCTGTGTTATGTTACTTGCTGATATGATTATGAAAGTTATAAATGTGAATTTATTATTGTGATACCTATCATATACTGTTTACATAAGCATGAGGTTAACCGTTACCTGAGGTCCAATGGACATTGGACCTCAGTCTTAATGAACAGTACAGGAAAGAAACCGGGATAGAGAAGGTACCGGCAGATAGAGCCGTAAAGAGGCAGTGGTCAAAGGCAAAGATCGGTAGCGGTAGAAGTTATAAGAACTTAGCTTCTGGCTCGAATTTAACAAAGTTACTTTGAACAGTTTGGTGTCTAAGGTTGGGTTAATCTATCCGGGAAGCCAATCAGTCGCCGTATAAGTCGGTGAGGCCCCCATGATAGACCCCTACCTGGCCAATCTGTTTGATTAACTGATGTTAGGTTCTAAGCCATAGGTTTAGTTAAGACTGGGTTTAACAGAGAAATGTATTTAAATCTCTGTATAATGTATCACATAAATAATCCTTCGGGATATTTAATATATCAGCTTATGTTGGGCATCATCATATGTCTGGGCATTTTTATATCAGATACTCGTTGTCCGGATCTTAGCGCACGTTATCAATTTCCGCAGTACTCTAAGCTGTAGCATCTCAAACTCTGTTGTTTTTCTTAAAACTAAGTGTCGATCGACACGATTTTCGAACCTGGAATTTAGGATGTTACACTCTGCTATACCAGTCTTAACTAGACCTATGGCATGGAATCCAACACGGTCAATCAAACATATTTGGCCATATCGGCGTTTAGTCTAGTAGGAATCTCCCCGTTTTTCACGGTAACTAATTATTGAAACTGCATAGACCAACCATTTTTTAGTTTAATCACCAAATGGTTTGAAATAACTTTATTAGATTTATGCTAGAACTATGCCCTAATAACCTTTCTTCAAACTTCTTGTCTTAACCAGTACTTATTCATGGCTTCATCTACATCGTCCATGTCGCCTTCTCATATCCAGGTTTCTTTCCTGAACCTTTAGCCAATTCTAAGATTCAATGCCCATTAAATCTCAAATAACAGTTAACCTCATAAAAGTATAAAAAATATATATATGATATACAATCACAACAATATTACATTCAGCAAACACATTGGTACCCAACTATAATGACCTATAGCACATGTATCGTTACCAGCACTTACCAGTGGCTCGTGACCTAGTCATGGATTCCTTAACACTAGGAAAACAAGCTTGTAGCATTATCATATAAATACAACAATCCAGATCCAATTGAATGTAAACACACATGACCCCAAGACCTAGTCTTGTCCACGAGTCTACAATCATGATTCAATCATATCAAAGCCATACAAGACATAGTAGAGTTAAAGTTAGGCCCCACTTGTTACGGAGAAGATTTAAGGAGGGAAAGGAACTTAGAAGAGAGAAATGAATGGAAAGGAAAATTAAGAGAGAACTTTAAAAAGTTGGATTGTTTGATAGATATGGAAAGTGGAATGGAAGATGATAATTTTAAAAAATTAAAATTAAAATATAAAACTTGAAATTCCCAAAATACCCTTTACATAAAAAAATCCCTCCTTCTTCATCCCACGTCCCCACGGCAACTAGAAAAAAAAATCAAATCCAAGCGGGTTCTGACTGGGGGTGGTCGTCCGCAGGTTCCGACGGTGAAGGAGGAAGTTTTCACTGGAGTGAAGTCGGAGACAGTGAGAAAAGAGGAAGAAAAAAGGGACCTAATGGGAATTTGCTCACAATCTTCTGGGAATATTTAATCTTCCATCCAATATGTAATACCCGGATAACTATTATCTGGAATATTATATTACAATAATAAAAATGTCCATTTATGAAGATTTTGATCTCCACATGATATATGATTAGTCTATGTTCAAAGGAAAACACTAAGAAAATTAAAGGAAATTTATCAGCAGAAATGTGAAAAATGCACCTTAAGGCCATAAAGTACCTTGAGGAGAATTAAGAAAAAATTCTAAAAGGCATGAAACAATTATTAAAAATTTAGAAAGCATATTATTCTTAAATTAAACAATTTAATAAATTATTTCCTATGAAAATAAAAAGAAGGAAAATTAAAAAGTATTTTGAGACTAAAATTGACTTTATGATTTTTGATAAATTGCAGGGAGCTTGAATTATTAATGTCAATAAAATTGTTGTGAGAAAATGATTGGTTTTAATTAATAAAATTGTAACATCCCAATTTTCAAAAGCGGAATAAAATTTTTTTTCATTCAAAGTCATTTCAAATCATCAGAGTAGACCATTTGAGCGGAAGAGTATCTGATATATATATTCAAAATGTCATAAGTCTGGTTGGATACAATAGCGGTATAGAAACCGCGTGGTTTAAAAGTGAAGAAAAGCAATAATAGGAACGCTTCTACCGGGACATCAAAGGAAATCTTCAGCCGGGTCTTCTAGACGACCTGCTTGCGCTTCCCCTTATCCTCCGTCCTTAGTTCTCCCGACCCAGACGCTATGTTAAGAGCTGAGGTCCCATGCATACGGACCCCAGGTAACGGTTAACCTCATGTTTACGTACACAATATATAGACAACTCATAGCACAACACCAAACCGCATACTCAAGCAAACTATCATAACCAATGCATATGTATCGCTCCCAGCATGCGACCATATCGCTCCCAGCATACAGACATATCGCTCCCAGCATATGAACATATCGCTCCCAGCATTACAAATACTCTCTAACCTTTAAATGCACACATACCACGTATATGCATAACATAAACATCAGAGTTAGTGTTACAGTACGCGAACGTACCTTCGTTGACGAGCGTTTAGTACGTTGACGATAAACTGTACTTTTGACGGAAAACAGCGGAACGACAGCGAAATGACATCGGAACAAGATTACTGATATCCTATAATGATAATATCACATTTATCAATATTTGATATCATAACAGGCATTTTTGGTACAAATTACCATTTTGCCCCTGATCCCCTAATCGGCGGAATTTCGCTAGCACTTTGCTACCTTGACCCTAATCTTCCAGAATTTCAACATATCTCCAACTCCATAATGATTTTCGAAATTAATACCTTAATTACCCCTAGAACATGATTTCTAAACATACCTGGAAGATTAAAGATCAACCTAGCATTTCTACAACAACTACCGAAAGAAACACTAAAACTAAAGACTAGGGACCGAAGAACTTACCCGGCACTTTGCTATTTCCACAGACTCCTCCTTCTCTCTAAAATCTTTCTCTAGAAAGCTCTAGGATTTGTGAAGAATGAAGAGAAGGTGAAGGCTATTTATAGAAAAAGGCAATGGCATTTTCGTAATTTCATTGAACTTTGTCTTATCAGTTTCTGGCCGTTAGATCGCACTTCTTGGAGGTGGCAAGATCTTGGCCTTACACCTCTCAAGGATGATGTCATCCCTGCTGCATCATCAAGTCTTATGTCATCTTGCTTTATTAGGTAAAATTCTTGGTTCGGTATCCTGATCGCGAAATTTCGTAAAATCTTAAAATTTTGGGAACAACACTCCGAAGGTCTTTTCTTCCTCTTTCAAATTATCTAATTTAACTCAGTTTCTGATCTTGCTGAGGACATTCTGTTATCAGCTGAAAATCCTCGGTATTCGTGCTCGGCTACAGAAATAACGTTGTCCGGTACTAACTCCGAGACAAAAATCCACTGATTAACATTATACTCTGGTTTTTCCCCACTTATCCCTAGATTCCCACAACGGGATTATTTTCTATCGGTTCTCCTTTTGGCTATCTGCTTTAATTATACAAAATATCTTCCTATTCGGATCTCTAAATCACTCCGTCGGTTACAGAAATGACTTCGGAGACAGTCCACTCCGAGATAGAAATTCACTTGTTCCTAATATACTCTGACTCAAGAAACTTAGTTCACGGTTTTCTAGGTAGGATTTTATTTCTATCCGTGGTCATTTATCCTGTTCACATTTTTACTATTATAATATTACTTAATCACCATATGTCTTAACTTATAATGTTATTTTAATGCAAATATCTAGATATTAACTTCTTAATTTTCATTTCATTTTTCTTTATTTTTCTTCTAATTTTCGTTTTTATTTATATATGTATATTTATTTTAAGTAATTTCCACCTTTTTCTTTTTATCTTATGTCTAAACAATTAGCCATTAATTATCTAATTAATCACTTACTAATTGTTGACAATTTTCTTAATTAGTAATAATTATTATCTCACAACTATTTTATTGACATTAATAATTTATGCTTCATGCATAATATTAAAAATCATAGGGTCTAATATGGTCCCCAGAATACTTTTTAATTTTCTATTCTTCTATTTTCAAAAGAGACAATTTAATAAATTGTCTAAATTAGGGACAATATTCCTTCTAATTTTTAATAATTATTTCACAGCCTTTTAGGATTTATCATCACATTTTTAGGATGTTTTATGGCCCTAAAATGTATTTTTCACCTTTTTGGCAATAAATTCCATTTAATTTTCTTAGTATTTCCCTTTGAAAATAGACCAATTATACAACATTTTGAGACCATATCTATCATAAATGGACATAATATTCCAGATAATAATTATCCGGGTATTACAAAAATTATTGAAAAGTATTAAGGGATTAATTAAGTACTTTTTGGGAATTTTATAAGATTATAGAAATTTAGGAAAATTTTGGGAAAAATAAATACAAGATAAATAAGATATTAGGATAAATGAAAAAAAATTATTTATATATATTTATATGTGTGTTGGCTGAAATTTATGGGGGAGGGATAAGGATGAAATTAGATTTTTGTAATATAATAATAATAGAAGATTAAAACATGTGTTAATTAAATAATAATATCATAAAAAGTGAACAGGATAAATGACCACGGATAGAAATAAAATCTTAACTAAAGGACATTGAACTAAGTTTTTAGAACCAGAGTATATTATGAACAAATGGATTTTTATCCAGAAGTTGGCGTCGACAGAGGTTATTTCTGTAACCGGTCGCGAATATCGAGGATTTTCGGCAGATAACGGAATATCCTTAATGAGAGTATTAGGATAGGAAAATACAGTATTCTTGAAGAGGAAGAAAAGACCTTCAGAGTGTTGTTCACGGAATTTTAAGATTTTACAAAAATTTCGCGATCAGAACTCCGAACCAAGAATTTCATCTGATAAAGCAAGATGACACAAGCAGGATGAGGTCATCAAATTTGTCTTCTTGTGGGGGGGGGGGGGGGAGGTCGGCCAAGTAGGTGTAGGGCCAAGATCAAGCCACTTCAAAAAAGTGCGATCCGACGGTCAGAATTCAACCAGACAAAGTTCAGCGAAATTACGAAAATGCCATTGGATTTTTCTATATATAACCTCTCATTTCTCTTCATTCTTCACCAATTCACTCATAATCCTAGAGAGAAGTTAGAGAGAGAAGCTCTGGAAGAGGAGTAAGAAGTTCATAGCAAAACTCTGAGTAAGTTCTTCAGTCCTTAGTCTTTAGTTTAAGTAGTTTTTCGGTAGCTATAGTAGAATTGTTAGAGTAGTCTTTAATTCTTAAGTTAGCTTAGATATCATGTTTTTAGGAATAAATATGATATTTATCTTAGGAATATGCTAGATGAAGGGTTATAGCAAAAATTTTGAGAGTTTAAAATCAGCTAGCGAAGTGCTGACGAAATTCCGCCAAATAGTTAATCTAGGGGCAAAATGGTAATTTATACCGAAATTTGCCTGATATGATCTTAAATGCTCACACCGGTGATACTATCCTTATAGGATACCCGAAATCATGAATCGCTGTTTCTGCTGTCTCCGCTGTCATACCGCCGTCGTACTGCCGTCAAGCGTACCACAATTCTACCGAAGTGTCTGGAATCGTCAACGGAGGTACGGACGTGTATTGTAACCTTAACACTTATGCTGCTCATATACTATATGTGATAGACATTCTTATATACTGAAGCTCTGTCTAGGGTTGTCGGTATACATACAGCTTTATACGGGTTATAGTCTTGATAACGCCGTTGGGTTTTCCTAGCGCTGAGGACACGATGGGCCGTCGTGGCACTGGTTATGTGCAAACATTATGTGGGGCTTTACATACTACTGTGTGCTTATGTAGTGATATATTGCTGTTATGTGATTATGTACATGTTGTTATCCATATACTGTCTTATTTGAGCATAAGGTTAACCGTTACCTGAGATCCAATCGGGAATTGGATCTCAGCTGTAGCTTCAGGGTCGGGAGGACCAAGGTCGGAAGAGAGAGGCAGGCAGGCGGTGTAGGACCCAAGACGGAATTTTTATTTTGTTATTTCTCTAGTTATGTATTTTACTTTCCTTCGGACATTAGAGGACTGTAATAGAACAATTACACTGTGGTTATGTTTTATCAAGGTTCAGTTACTCGTTTTGTTAAAAAAGCTCTACTCTGATCACCGTTTAAAAAAAAAAAAATTCCGTTGTTTTAAGGTGGGATGTTACACAATATGTGAGGGAAGATTAAGGAAGGAATCTTCCCATGGTTGAAGGAAGATGGTGCCTCACTGGAAAATGAACTTCGTGTAACAAACACCTAAAACCGAGGCCTTACAATACAGGGCCTTACAATACATAAACGTACCTTTCACCACATTATTACCAAGATATGCTAGTCCTTTGAATCCGACCCCAGACTTCTCGAGTATCCTACAATGTTATCGTCGGATTATTTTCTTTTCCATATTTTATATGATATTATAATCAATACCATAGCACTTGAAATAAAATCCTAAGGGTTTTTCTTACCTCATTTGACCTTTTTACCCCTAGAAGATTTGTTCTTCCATTATTACCCTTACTTTTCCTTAAAAATGAAATTCTGGAATTTCTGGCCAGATTTTTCAGCAACTTTGAATAATCATAACTGATTTCACAAAACTCCAATTTGATGTTGCCAAAATATAAATGACCCTTCACATGCCTATTTTCAAGGAAAAATAACACCGGCAACTCGAAATGCATGAGTCATTCCCAGTTTTTTAAGTTTTCCAATACTGTTCAAATTATAACTTCCAAAACAAGGCCTAACTTCAAAAATTCCAAACTCTTTGTCCAAAGCTCAAAAGGTTACATATTCTATATCAATATAAATCCATAAATGTCTAATTTATTCATGCAAAATTGCATGATTTGTAAAGCTCATTTGATATATAAATATTAGCCACAACATTCGCTGCCAACATGAATTAAAACGGACAGTTTTCCAAACGTTTAACATAATGATCTATTGATTCTAAAAATTATTTCCCTACATGTTTTTCACTCCATTTTGCGTTTTAAAAGCAATGGAGACTTCCAAACATAAAAGGAAATTTATCCTATAATTTCCTAGATTAAACTACAATTCTACTAAAATCAGGTAGAAATGAGGAGGATTACATGGCTATTTATAGGAAAATCTCAAGCTTAAGGTGGTCCCCACACAAGGTAATCTAATTCCTCTTCTTTCTTCTCCTCCATTGATCTCAATCTTCACTTTTTAACATTTAATCAACTCCCTTCCTTTCATGGTCGACATACTCTAATTCCAGCCCCTTGGATGGTTTTCCAAGTGTCATAATCTTAATGCTCAATTGGTCTCATTGGCCCATTTAATTACAAGAGAATTTAGCTTAATTAGGATTAATTTAGGACCATTAGATTGTAATACACGTGCAACAATCTCAACTATTGATCCTAGTTGCAATTGTTAACTTTTGGTGTAGCCTTGATTAAGCTTAATTACCCCCTTAATCAAGTTGCTAACATGCCTCTTAATTGCATTTGTCATTGGTTAATAGATTTATTACTTAACTATGGCAATTAGTGCTTTATTAGACAAGCTTAATTCTTCATCTTTGGCCCTTAATTCTTGAAAAGCAACAACCTTCTTTTTTATGTTTTTTATTGTCTCTAATTAAATTGAAGAATTATGCAACTAATCTCAATTAGTGCAAGCTTATTTGCTAAGGATAATTTTGAATAGATAACAATTAAACTAAGTGCTTCCCTATTCCCTTTTCTTGTCTTATGAGCATTTAAAATAGCTATTATTTCATGTGATTTTATGTCACATTTTATAGCTCCTAATATGTAGTCTCATTAATTAATTAGTTTAACTCCAATTTTTTTGGTTTTTTTGCAAATCAAATTTAACAATTTATGTTTACAAGGTGAACTCCAATTTTTGCAATGAAAACAATACTATCTTTGGTTCAAAATACATTCAAATAACTAAATCAAACAATTTTTATTAAAATTGGTTTAAAACAATATATATATATATATATATATATATATATATATATATATATATATATATATAATGTAACTTGCTTTCCTAAAATAGGCTTATTTATGCCGACGATGGATGAGAGAGAGAATAAATGAAAAAAGACATGAGAGAAAATGATTGGAAATAAAGAGATGAGAGAAAATATAATTAATTAGAAGTAGAATTGAAAAAAAAAAAAAATTAAATTATAAGACAAAATCAAATTGTAGTATATATAAAAAGCCAGACCCCTCATAAATTTGAAGCTTGTATTTTAAACCAAAGGGAGTATATAACAATTGTTTACAAGTTTGACTTGTAAATGACGTTGAGCAATACCTATGTTGTTGTTGTTTGAAACGACCAAGTTAACCATGGACGTACTCCACCTTAAGGAAAAGAACGTGATGAGTATAGCCATGATGTGATCGCCTTAAAAAATTGAGTGAATACAACAACAAAGCTAGTGATATCAATTGTATAAGTAATGCTTATACAAACGAAACAAACAATTAAAATTCTATGGATTTGTTAGGTCTTTTTTCTTTATAACAAGCGTTATGATTAAGCACAAGTTATTTCATGAACGAAAAACTACTAAAAGTCTCAAGGAAGGAATGCAATTATTTAAAAAAAAAAAAAAGTCTCACTACAAGTGAGCGGCACGCAATAACAAGTTCTAGTGTTAGAAATAATAACTGGTTTATACTATTCACTTATTATTGACACTTTGTTTTTATAATTACATTATTTTCTTTGTATTTCGAAGTGATTCTCCTTTTTACATACGTCTCCCGTCCTTTACTATATAAGTTACCTTTCAAATATGAAGTTGGCCCAAAGTATGAGGTGCCTAATCAACATTTATCAAATGTTGTTCTATTTTCCCCATTATAATATAAAAAACGTCTTAAGCATCTTAAATAAAGGATTAGATATATAGTAGTAGTTATGACAGGATGTCACATTGTTAGGCCTCTAATGGTCTTACTTCCTTTTTGATTCCACCAATTAAGAAAGAAAGGTCTCTTAGAAATATTTGCAGATGCACGTGTGTGCGTGAGAAAGGGAAAGAAAAGAATATTGCAGTAGTGTTTACGTAATTATTATTTGTAGTCACCTATTTTTCTTTAGAACTTAAAGAACGAAATCCTAGTTGTGAAAATGAGTGAGTGTAGAAAGAATTCCAAATTAATTACTAAACCTAATAATACGAAAAAAACAATATCACAAACCTGCATTACCTATTTCACACTGGATCCTAATTTTTCTATTTCTAGTGTAATTAGGAAACCGGTTTAATTAATTAATCTATAATCAGTGACCACTTAGAAATTAACTATTGCGAACACAATCAAATAAAAAATGTACCATTAATGAAAAATATTGGAGCAATAATATCGCCGGACAAAAACCCTAACTACGCGTTGTTCTGAAATCCCAAATATACAAACCTAATAAAATAATCCATTAATACAATAATCCATCTACACACAAATGTAAAGGAAGGGATAATATTGGGAAATAAAGTCTAGGATAGAACACACAAACCTTAGGAAAAATGAGTATTTAAGAATTGAAAATTTTGATAAATAAAAAAATCGATATAAGTAACAATATGCTAAAATTTGAATTAAACTTCAATAGTTTTGAGTGCACATTCTATGCCCATTATCTTATGTGCTTGTTATGTGCTCATCCCTCTATTAGAAGGATGGGCATTTTTTTTATATATTGTATTTATTTATATTTAAATTATATGTTGCTTTCTGAAATATTTTTCACCCACTTTCTTAAATTAATTAGTTTACATGATAATGATGTTATAGATAAATATTACTGAATGTAGAACTGTAAACTAATTAATTTGAGATACTTGTTGAAAAAAATATTTCAGAAAGCAGTATATAATTTAAATATAATTAAATAAAATATATAAAAAATTTTTTAAAAAATATGCCCATCCCTCTAATAGAGGAATGAACACATAACAAACATACAAGGGGATGGACATGGAATGTGCACCCAATAGTTTTACCGTGAGCACATAAAACAAGTATTGGTACCCGTGCATTGCACGATATGTGATGTCTCAATTAAATAATATGAAGCAGCTATGCATGTGGGAACTTGTATATATCTTTGTTTTGTTTTGATCACTCATATTTGTTCATAAGAGCATACAACATTAAGAGAGAAGTGAATTTCGTAAAGACTATGAAATTAAATTTAAATTAATATTTTTGCACACAAGTTCAAAACGCCTATAATGAATCACAATGCAAAAAATTAATCCAAACAAATTATAACCAAATTAGGAATATGAAAAAAGAAATTACACAATAATCATCAATAAATTATATTTATTGATTAATAATTAATGGATCCAAGCTAAATCAACTGGTATTTATTACCCACTAAATTCCCTTGTATTTATTATACTTTTTGTCAAAACAATTTTAGAAAATAATTATCAATAGATTATATTTATTGATTAATCGATCTAAATTTAATACCCTATTACTATTTATTATATTTTTTGGCAAAAAAAAAAATTTATAATTTTAAATTAGGATAACTCCTAAATTTATAGAGATAAAACAAAATTCATTTATAAAGAAATATAAAAACAAAATGGTGTTAGTGTGTTAATTAACGAAATTAACGATTTTACTTATAAACAAAACAGAATTTAATATTATTACTACGACTATTATAGAATATATAAATATATCTCTCTCTTAGAAATGCAGATTATTTATAGAAGTAACAGTGTGAACGAACGAATAATAAATTTCAAGAAGCTCAGGCTGGAATCGAAAAAATAATAAAAAGAAATGTCACGGAGGAGTAAAGATCAAGTTATAAACTTTTATGCCAATTAAATAAGGGGGAAATGTACGGATCGCCATGAACTTGCAAAGAGTAACTATATAGAAAGTGTCAATTTTCCATTGTTGGAATCATAAGAATATAAGATAAGGTTAAAAAATTTGGGGCATACGTTTGAACTATGACAATGTATCTCATCATTTGTTGATGATTGACACCTGGCTATGCTTGGTTGGAAACATGACACACAAATGCTTTTTTTTTTTTTTTTTTTTGCCCCCCGATTGAATAAAGAGGTTTGATTAAAATTTGCAAGGTCATTGATTGTTTAAGGAAACAAATCTTCGTGGGGATACAAGAACATTATCACGGGGCCTGGCCGATGTTATAGGTAACAGTTCCAAAAGAGTCATATATTTAATTGATCAGAATATAAAATTGAACGGATTGACGAGGCAGTTTTAAATAATTAAACATGGTATGCTTAATTATTATATGTACAAGACTCGAAAGTTGGCAGATCTCGAATAGATATAATTATTTAGTAGAAGCATTGTCTGTTGATTATTCCTGCTAAATTGAATTATCTAATTACATATCACAATAGTTTTTAGGGTTAAGCTGCTATTTTACCGAATTATATATATATATATATTTCAAAGGGAGTCTAATGCAAATAAGTTTTGGAAGGGGCAAAAATATCAATAAATAAATTAAAAAGATGAAAATTCGTCAAAACCATTAAATTTCCCAGAACGCCATTATGGTTTTCTTTTATAATTTAATGGTCATTTGGTCAAATTTAATAGATATGGTGAATTTTCACTCTATTAAGTTGTTTGTTAGTATTTTTTTTCTCATTCAAAAATTTATTTGTATCAGACACTCCTAAAAAAAAACTTTGTTAGTAAAATTGCACCTTAACCCTAATTTTTACTAAAATATAATATTCGGAAGGTTTGAACCTTTAATACTATTCATACCTCACTCCTATATCACTTACTCTAGATTTAACTTCATGTAGCTGCAAGATGTTATGAGTCCCATCTCACATAATAAATGAAGTTCGTAAAAGTTCAATAGGCTTTTTCATCCATCGAAGGGCTTGTTTTAGATAGCATAGAGAAGCTTTAGAAGTCAGTTGGGACTAAAAAATTATGTTTGACATAATTTTTGGGGCAGCTGACTTTTTCCTCATAAGCTAAACTTGAAGTTCAAAACAACTTTTCTTGATATATGACTTTTCTTTAAATTTGAATATTTTGAAATTGCTTTTTCAATCCATCACGCAAACAAATTTATATTAAAGTCACTTTTTATAAAGTTAATCTAAATATAAACCACATCATACTAATTAATTAATTTTTATCCTAATCTTAATTTTTGAAAATAATTTGAGATAAAAGTCACTTTTGAGAATGTTAATCCAAACATGCTGTAATAAGTTGGCACTAACAATATTTCTACTTTTTAGTTTCACTAAGAGGTAGAGACACACGTTCGCCAAAGGTATATTGTTTTGTTAATGCTCGTGAATGTTCATTATTAGATGAGAATAGTGGAATCATGTCTTTGGAATTTATAATTTGCTTAGAATACATTTTATAGCCCTAGTGATGATAATGAAATATTTCATAGCAATTCAATGTGGGAAATCAGATACCAAACTAACTTGTAACTAAGAAAATTTGGTTTATGTTACGGACAAGCAGATTGGGCTTCACCACATTAGGCCCAACACTAAAAGAGTCCAGTGATGAGTGCTAAATTATCTGGTAAGATATTGTTCCTATAATCTCGCTAACCACCATATACCATGCAGATAGTGGGGCAGTTATGAGTGGGACCACGCAGGCACGACATAATCGAATTAAGCAATAGATCAAGCCCCCAGGTGCATTATATATATACTAGTGTATGCCCACAGGTACGCATATATACCACAATTTAATCTCTTATCATCCGGTACACACAGAGCACACACCCGGCCCCCTCTGGCTAATCGCCTAATTGTGTATCAAACTACGTGGACTTTGATCCCTTTCTAGGGTACGTAGGCCTTGGGATCCAATCCTGGGACAAGTCCGATCTCATTGTTCTATTGCGGAACCTTGGCGCCGTCTATGGGGAACGTTAAATTGCAATTCCCAAAACAAAGAAGCTGCTAAGAATGGCAAATACCAGAAGCCAAAATCAGGCGTCTCGTCAGGAACAATCGGGGCCATTACCGCCATTAAATCCAGAAACCGTGCAACATGAAGGCTTGATACCACCTAATGTGAATCAAGTCCTGGTTGAGACAGAACATGAGCTCACTGACACCGGGACATCACCAGTCCCCAGTAACCGAGTTTCGCAGTAGGCACAACCACTACTAATACCTTAAAACCCTCAGTAGGAGTTGTAGATTGAAGATCTCGACGTCCGTCGTCTGCAGAATGTGATGGAAATGATGTTTAAGCGAATTGAGGATATGGAAAGGTGTAATGCGCTACAAAGGGAAGTTGATGTTAAGCGTATTCAAGAAGACATGGAGTGCCAAGATGCTTTATGGTGGTTGGAAGAAGGGCGCCGATTACAGCGGATCTTAGATGACAGACTCGGCCGAGAGGAGCTTAATGGTCGGAGTATCAATCCAGGTAACGCTAATTTGAATCAAGTGGAGGCTTGGACTAGGCAAGAGAATAGAGATGAAGTAGATCCAAGTAACCTCGAATGTGGAAAGGAATTACAAGGAGAGCCAAGCGGTGGAAGGACTCATGAGGAGGAAATCCAGAGGAAGGTTTAGTTGGAAGAACGGTCCAGGCAACTAGAGAGCCAAGGGCAGAACAACGGCCGAGACGCTAGCAACCTGAGTGTCGCCATGGCAACACAACACGAGAATACCGGCGCGCCCCAAAGTGCTACCGACCATGCCAGAACAAGTGTTGTAGAAAGACAATAGACAAACAACTCAGGCACTGAAACGACGGAAGCAACCCCGACAATCCCGGCCAACACAGAGATGCCAGAGAAAACACACACTGTCAGGGCTTAAGGACCCTTTGCAGACAAGATACGGATTGCCAAATACCCTAAGGGTTTTGACTCAAGGGATTTGCCGAAGTATGATGGAACTCAGGACTCGCAAGTCCACCTTAACAATTTCAACGTGAAGGTAATGGTCAAAGGCTTTGAAGGACCCATTGTACCTCAGCTTTTTGTAGGAACCTTACGAGGAGCAGCACAGTTGTGGTTTCATTCTTTACCACAGAAATCCATCCGAGACATGGAAGGTTTTAGTCAAAAGTTCTAAATGAATTTTGCCACAAGTAGAAAACAGCCAAAAACCCAATTTCAACTCGAAAATATAAAGCAGGGTCCCAATGAAATGTTATAACAATACCTCGAGAGCTTCAAGGATGCCGCCTTACAAGTTCCGGACTTAAAAGAAGATGTACACTTGCATTTGGCAATTTCTGGTTTGAACGATGAATCTCGTCTTAAAAGATCGACAATGAAAGATCATGTGGCAACTTTAGCCGAGTTTAGAGATCGTTCGAAGAAGTATCTAGAACTCGAACAGTAGGAGATGGCTAGCCGAGGTAACAAAGGACGAGTTAGGAGTCCACCTCTAAGAGGCAAAGAGCAGCCAGGAAGTTCGAAGTTAGATAATCGAGCTCGGATGTCAGACAATAAAACTTGATGAACCAGAGCAGAAGGAAGATACGAAAAGTATACATCGTTGAAATTTTCCCGGGAGCAAATATGGAAGGAAGTCGCTCTGACCGAAATGAAGAAGGTAGAACAAGAAGAGAGTGACGACGAGTTCCTTGAAGCAAAGTATGATTGCAACGTCATCAGTGGAGGCCCCAGAGGTAGGGGTGACTCACAGAACTAATGACGTAAGTACTTGAAAGAAGTTTTGGCGATTCGAGATGGCCCGTATTTCAACAGAGGAATGAAAGAGCAAGAATTGTTGGTGCTCAGTTTCACTAAAGCCAACTTAGAAGACATCATACTTGAACATTATGACGGCCTAGTGATAACTGGCACAATCCTAGATTGCAGGGTTCAAAAAATCATGGTTGACAACGGAAGTTCAGTGGACATACTGTTATGGGAAGAATTTCAAAAGATGAGGCTGGATCCAGATGACTTAAAACCATGTAAAACGACTTTGACCGGTTTCAATGGCCAGGATACTCGACCCAAGGGTTGCATAGATTTAAAGGTCACTTTGGGAGCAAAGGAGGCTTTTAAGTCAGAAACGGTCAGATTTGTGGTAGCTGACTTCCCTTCTCCTTACAACGTTATTCTCGGAAGGCCAACCATCCATAATTGGGACATGTTAGTGTCCACAAAGCACCAGAAGGCGAAGATGATTGGTAGGTGGTGGTTATCCGAGTCGACCAAAAAGAATCTCGACAGTGTTATTATGATTTAATAAAGGGGAGTAAAGAGGATCCATCCTCTTCCTAAACTGCCCCAGAGAGTGATACCATTCAGTTAGTCGAATTGGATATGAGAGAGGAGGAGGAGATTCAAAGGGCGAAGCCCAGTGGAGAATTGGAAGATTTTGTTCTTGGTAATGAGCCAGGACAAACTACCAAGATTGGGAAAGAGTTAAGCACAGAAGTTGCTATAGCGTTGAAAGAATGTCTGTGAAAGAATGGCAACATATTTGTATGGGGGCCAGCCGACATATTCGGAATAAATCCAAAGTTTTTTTGTCACAAGCTCGCTATTCGACTAGGATCCACCCCAGTCGCACAGAAGAAACGAAAGATGGGTCCGGAAAGGATAGCCGCTCTTGAAGAACATATTAAAGACCTCTTGAACGCTGGCTTTATCAGGGAGGTCCAATATACTACGCGGCTTTCAAATGTGGTCCTGGTGAAAAAGCCCAATGGAAAATGGATGGTTTGCACGGACTACAAAGACTTAAATAAGGTATGCCCTAAGGATGCCTTTCTTATGCCTAATATCGATCAGTTAGTGGATAATGCCTCAAGTTTTAAACTCTTGTCCTTCATGGATGCATATTCGAGGTACAATCAAATCGCCATGCATCCCGAGGATCAAGAAAAGACGGCATTCATTACAGAGAGGGCTAATTATTGTTACAATGTCATGCCGTTTGGCTTAAAGAACGCCGGAGCAACGTACCAACAAATGATGACGAAGGTTTTCGAAGACCAGTTGGGAAGGAATGTTGAAGTGTACATCGACGACATGATTGTTATGTTGGAAGACCAAGAACGACATATTCAAAATTTGCAACAAACTTTTGACAAGTTGCGCGAACATCAGATCCGACTTAACCCGATGAAATGTGCCTTTGGAGTCCCATCAAGAAAATTCTTGGGTTTTATGTTAACCCATCGAGGAATCGAGGCTAATCCTAACAAATGTAGAGCGGTGTTGGATATGAAGGCTCCCACATGTTGTAAAGAAGTCTAATAGCTTACAGGAAGGCTTGCAGCATTAACCCGATTTCTCCCAAAGTTGGTAGAAAATTCACTCCCTTTTTTCAGGCTGCTAAAAAAGGAGGCTATCCATGAATGAAGTGAAGAATGCGAGGCAGCCTTCGAAAAGGTAAGGCAATGTCTTGCGGCCCCACCTGTGTTAAGTCGACCTACACCAGGAGAGGTTCTGATCCTGTATATGGCGGTGGCTAAGGAAGCCGTAAGCACGATTTTGGTACAAGAGCCGAAAGAAGGACAAATGCTGGTATACTTCGTAAGTTGAGCTCTCCAGGGGCAAAGATGCAATACCAAAGGCTAGAAAAGGTGGCTTTCACATTGCTAATCACGGCTCGACGACTGCGCCAGTACTTCCAAAGCCACCCTATTGCAGTCCAAACTAACCAACCAATCCGGCAGATATTGTACAAACCCGACTTAGCAGGAAGGATGACAAGCTGGGCCATAAAACTGTCCGAGTTCGACATTAGCTATGAAGCAAGACATGCCATAAAATCTCAGGCCTTACCCGACTTTATAGTAGAACTTACTTCAACATAAAGTATCGAAGAAAAGCCCCAGTGGAAGTTGTTTGTAGATGGTTCTTCAAACTCGGCATGAAGTGGGGCTGGCGTGATCCTAGAAAGCCCAGGAGGAGTATCCATCAAATATTCCTTAAGTCTTGGGTTTAAAACGTCTAACAACTAAGCCGAGTATGAGGCCCTTATAGCTGGATTACTCCAAGCAAAAGAAAATGGAGCTAGGAACGTACAGGTATTTACGGACTCCCAATTAGTGGCATCACACATAAACGGGTCTTACCAGGCTAAGGGGCCATTCCTGGTTAAATACCTCAGAAAGGTTAAAACCATTATGGTTGATTTTGACGAAGTAGAAGTAAGGCGTATCCCCCGAGGGGACAACATAAGAGCCGGCATTTTATCTAAGCTCACCAGCACTCAAAGAGCTGGAAACCACCGAACCATAATACAACAAACCCTACAAGTTCCGACATGTGTAATGGTCATTACAGGGAAGGATGATTGGAGGAAACCTATTGCTGACTACTTAGAACGGGGAATTCTCCCAGAGGAACTCATGGAAGCCAGAAAATTGGTAAGAATGGCGGCATCTTACATGATGGTGGATGATCAGCTATACAGGAAAGGATTGCACGTGCCAATGGCGAAATGCCTCGTCTTCAGTGAGGCAAAATATGTACTGACTGAAATACACGAAGGCATCAATGGACAACACATGGGAGCCAAGGTGTTAGCTCGGAAAGCCATAAGGGCTGGATATTACTGGCTGACATTATCTGCAGACGCAAGGGACCTTGTCCGGAGGTGAGATAGCTGTCAGAAACATGCTAAAGTCATACAAACTCCTCCAATCGAGTTAAAGTATATCTTAGCACTATGGCCGTTCTATAAATGGGGGCTGGATTTGTTAGGTCCATTCCAAAGAGCCCCTGGATAGTTACGATGGTTGATAGTAGCAGTAGACTATTTTATTAAGTGGATCGAAGCTGATCCACTGTCTTCCATAATGCCGGCTCGCGTGCAAAAGTTTATGGCAAGGAATATCATTGCTCGTTTTGGAATCATCACCGATAATGGAACTCAGTTTGCGGATAAAGGCTTTCAAAAGATTATGGCCAATTTCCAGATTGTTTAGCATTTCACCTCAGTCGAACATCCACAATCTAATGGTCAGGCTGAGGCAGCAAACAAGATAATTGTTGACGGCCTTAAAAAGAGAATGCAAGAGGCCAAGATAAACTAGGTCAAACAGTTATATGTTGTGTTTGGGGATACTAGACTAGCATTCAGATCACCACGGGAGAAACCCCCTACAAAATGACATACGGATGTGAAGCAATGATACCTGTGGAAATTGGGGAACCCTCATGGCGAAAAGATAAGGCCTTGAACGAAGAAGAGATTAATGAGGCCATTACGACCGAGTTAGATCTTATAGATGAAGTAAGAGTCGTTGCACATTGCAGAAACTTGGCTGCCAAACAACTCGTCGCGACAAAATTCAATAAAAGGGTAAGACCTCACTCTTTTGACAAAGGCGACCTAGTGCTGAGAAGAGCCAACATAGGCAACAGAAATGCACGAGAAGGAAAGCTAGCTGCCAATTAGGAAGGACCTTACCAGATTAGGGAAGTATTGGAACACAGAGCTTACAGGATAGAAACCCTGAACAAAAAGACGGTAAAGAGAACCTGGAATGTAGACAAGTTGAAAATTTATTACAGTTGAGACTGTAAAGACTACATGGTCACGGGGCTATGAACAACTTAGACGGAACCAACATGGTTCAAAAAATTAGTTTCTTTTTAAGCAATCTATTTGCTGTTTCGTTGCAAACTTTGATAAAGCATTTATTTTGTAAGCGACATAGTCACCATTTTCAATAAAAGCTCGATGAAAGCTAGTTATCTCATTAGAATTTTATGGCCATATGATTATAAGCTCTGAAAAATCCAAATAAGACGGTTCCGTCGTCAAAAATATATGAATTCAAGAAAAAGAGTTTTGAAACCTATTTTCAAATGAATTCTGTAAGGTCGTACAAAATCATTACGCCCATTAAGTATTCTTAAGTGAATATATACAAAAGAAAAATGTCGACAAAAATTGTATAGGTTTAAGAAAAGGAGTCTGAGAACCCATTTTCGACAATCCGAAGAACAGTTCTTAAGCCGTCAAGCCCACCATAATTCTTCATGAGTTTAATACAGGCAGGGCCAACGAGCCTACATGACAAGAAAGGCATACCCAAGTTAAACCCATTACACCGGCCTTGATCAAGCTGGCTTGGTTAAGATTTGGTAAACCAATTTTAAACCATGAGGTTGTTAGTAACTTGGAATAAAGTGTTTTCAGCATGGTGAAGTAATTATAATGGTAACAAGCGAAATAAAATATCAAAAACCTGCCAAAATATTGAATCAGTAGAACTCAAAATGAAATATTTCATTAATTGCACAAGTCAATTACAATGCAAGCAAGAACCAAGGGAGAAACCTTGGCTAAAGAACGAAAAAGAAATACGGAAAACAAGATTCATGCTCCTGCCTCAGCATTTGGAAGGGTAGAGGGCCGAGATTCAGCGTTATCAGGTGGTTGAGTATCCCCTCCTTCCCTAGATGGGCCTTCTCCAGCCAATTCACCTAAAGAGCTAGCCAGCACAATCTTCCCATCCTTGACCACCCCATCAAAACGGGTATCCTCGAGATTAAGTGTGGTGTTGGGGTTAAGAAAGACCACTTGCACTATGGCGTTGTTGAACGACTCCTCCACGCCTTTCTCTAGATCGGCAATGTAGGTCGCGTCTAGGGCCACTTGCTCCTTCAAGCCTTTTAATTTAGCCGATAGGCAGGATATCTTGGAGGCATCTTCATCGTGTCGCCGCTTGTCAGCCTCCACCTCCAGCCGAGCTGCCTTAACTTTGTCCTTAGCAGCTCTCTTAATCTCCTCCATTTTAGCAAGGGCTTTATCCTGGGAATTCTCAGCCGACTTAACTACTGCCTTAATGGCTTTAGACCTTTCCGCTATAGCGGCTTTGAGCTTGCCATTAGCGAGAAATGTAATACTCCAATTTTCATAATACATGTAAATATTATATTTTGATAAATAACATCTATTATAATAGGTGAATATGTGGTCTCAGAACAAGTGAAATAATTATCTTATTTTCTGAAGGTAATTTCTTATGAAATTAGGAGGAATAAAAAGCTAAAATACCTGAGTGAAGATATGGGTTACAAAATACCCTGGGAATGTTATGATAAATTCTAAAAAGGCAACTAAATCTATTAAAATAGAAGAGTATGTTATCTCTAAATTTATAACTGATTTATTATCATTATTAGGGGAAATTTCTTTGGATTCTAGTAAATCCAAATCCAATTTTCTAAATCTTATTGAGGATCATAAAATCTCCTAAGATTATCATAATGTAGTATAATCTTAATTATGACCTTTATAAATCAACTATTAACTAATTTCAAAAATCAATAAAGTGTCTCAATTATTGCAATTTCAATTGCCCAATAATTGTTACTAATTTCCTCTAATCGATTTTACCATCCTCCGATGACTTTTAGGTTAGGATCAGGTAAGTAAAAACCCTAGAGACAAAGGTGATGGCACAGGATATGAGTTCTGTTGCTAAACGCTAGGACTTCTGATATAGAAATCGAAGTATGAGTTAAAACCCCACCTATTGTCCCAAAGGGGGGCGGTACCACGAAGTCGGTGCTGCTTAAGTTTCCCTAGAAACAGTAACTTACCGAATAAGTTTCCCTGTAGAAAGTTTCCCAGTAGACAGTAACCTATTGGTTAAGTTTCCTGATGGACATAGTAACTTACCAAGTTACCCAAAGGGGACAATACGTGCCTATTAAAGAGCTGGACATCATACGTGCAACGGAGCATGGCTCTGGGGACTAGGGTCTTTGACTAAGTCCTTGACGATGGTGATCCTTTGAGATACCATGATAATAGTTAGAGCCTAAAGAAAAGATAGTGCCTAAATCAAGCTATGACTGAGCATTGTCTAAAGTTCCAAATACCTGAGAGTAGGAACCCTGAGGAAGTATAATTGAGGTTAACTTAGGTTTCAGTACCTGAAAGTAGAGTTAGTTCCTCGATGGAACCTTACAATAACTAGAACCTCAGTAGCCACGGGTTATGGTGTCAAGATGGAACCAATAACCATAGAAATGTTAATGGCTAATAGACTCCCTAGGAAGTGAGTAGTTACCTGATAGAGAAAATTGAGATAAGGCCGTTAACTGAAGCTAGACTGATAGTGGAAGTCCATGAGCATAATGACCCCAGATAAGATGGCAGAAATAAACACAGTAGATTATGAAACCAGTAGAAGTAAGAACTTGATAGAGATTTGAGTTCTCGTTATAATGATTTAGAGATGATCAACTGAAGAGAGTACTACTTATGGGAAGTTGTGATCGGAAAAGGCTACTTATGGGAATTCTGATCGGAAAGGGCTACTTACAGAGGGTTTTGACCGGAGGTGCTGACCAATCGGAGGGATTGAGTGAAGCGCCGAGTGAAGTACCGTAGAGTGAAGCCACCGGGACAACGGACCATAAAGTAGAGCTACCAGTGCATCGGTTCTCGAGGTAAGCACATTATAACGAATCTCATATCTAATGGGTTTCCTTAGAGAAGAAGTTTACATGATCCTATATATATAGCCATAGGGTAAGTTTATGTGATCCCATATATAGTCATAGGGTGCTCCAGTGTGTTGTAAGACATATCTGTGTAAGGATATGACAATATAGTGGTCAGTAAGACCTTTGGGACCAGTGTATCCATAGGTCGTTGAGCATGGTTATGTTCGATGAAAGATCCTAAGTCCTATAGGACTAGAGTATCTGTAGGCTGGCAGAAGCCTACAATCATTAACCTTGAACACTGGGTAGTGTCTTGAAAGGACGGAAAGCCAGGATTAGCGGATAATGTCTTGAAAGACTAAGTAAATTTTTTTTTTTGGAAGTATTGACTTTCTAAGATTAGTTGGCTGGCTCCTGAACCAATACACCTGCTTTGTTTATTTTCAAAATCAAACTTTTTGAATAAAATGTTTTCAACAGAAATTTTGAGACCAGGGTTGTGGTCACTTTGAAAATGATATTGTGAAGAAAGGGTTTGTTAGAACCCAGAGATTGGAACTGAGTTTCTAATTATGTTGTTGTAAAGGCAGTACAGAACTGGAAGGACAGAAGCTGTTGTAGATGTACACAGTTTGCTGGGTCTTGCCAGATGTTTTGGAAATGTTTGAAATCATTGGCTATTGAGCAAGGCTCTTTTTGAACAAAGAATTTTAAAGGGATTTGTTTTGAGAGAGAGTGAAAAATTGCACCAACAGTGAATGCACCCAATCCATAACATTTCACCTTGTAGGGGCATATGTTTTGCCTAGTAGGACCTGACTGTCTATGACTAGACTGAGTTCCGGTAGATAGGGTTGCTACTTAATGTGCCAGTATAAACACTGGGTCTCTTATGGGAGGGACGGGGGTTCTCCCACATTGTTTGACAATACTGCTGATGCAGAGGCCGGATTTGGGGATTGGGATAAGGCGTGTCACTGTATCAAGTGGTGGAAGTAGTGGTGTGTGCTCTCAAGTTGTTGAATTTTGTAAAATGAGTTGTTCCGCTAAAAAATGTATGTCGGTAGTAAAGGTTTTTGAAGGTTTTTGAACTAATTTGGTAATGGATTGTTTTTCAAACAAATTTGTGTTGGTAGCGATAACATTTTCTTTGGAAAATTTAAAGCACTATTACTTTTTGGTATAGTGCGGATTGTGAAATGTACTGTTACCACAGAAAATTGTCAATGTGTGAAAGTCTTAAAAAGAGACAAACAATGGTCTTTGATAGCCGATGACATGATTGTCAATGCTATTGTGTTGAAACGAAAGCAGTGTAATTGGGGATTGTATGGGAGCAGAAACTAATAGAATAGTCTAAGAATCTGAACCAGATGGGTCAGATGACATGTGTCAGCGAATTTTGCTAAAACCGAAAATAGTCTGAAAACTTGAAGGGAGGAAGCTTAGATAAAATAAACGAGCAGAAACTCAAGGCGATAAGTCCTGATGTGCAAGGTTGCATGGGGCAATGTCCCTGGATACTTAGTACGATATAGGATGTTGATTGGTATGGTAACTTTAAGACTTATGTGTACATCTTAAGGCCGGCATAACCATTTGCTGTACCAGATAATAGTGAAGATGCCTAAGGCCTAAGGATGATCTCCTAGGTAGTGAGGCTAGAGTCTCAAGTGCTGTGGTAATAGATTGAGCCGGAAGGCCAATATGTAATAAGCCGAGGGGCAAAATGAGTCAGATAGTAAGGTCTGTGAAACCAAGCACTGTGAGGATGAACGGGTAGGTCCTGTATTTGAATTTAAAACCTGTGTATATGATGAATAAGGATAGGGGACTGGTTATGAAAGCCTACTAAGAAAGAGACTAGACTAGAAGTCTAGATAGTCTTTTGAAGTTATCTGAGCAAATTTCGAGGGCGAAATTTTATTTAACGGGGGGAGAAATGTAATACCCCAATTTTCATAATACATGTAAATATTAAATTTTGATAAATAACACCTATTAAAAAAAACAGGTGAATATGTGGTCTCAAAACTAGTGAAATAATTATAATTATTTCCTAAGGTGATTTCTCATGAAATTTTATTATTATTTTTTAGGAATTATACCATTTTCTAAGCAATTCAAAATTATCAGAGGATAATAAAATCAATTAAAGGAAATTGACAACAATTATTGGGTAATTGAAATTGTAATAATTGAGACACTTTATTAATTTTTGAAATTAGTTAATGATTAAGTTTTTAAGGTCATAAATTAAGACCAAATGATATTGATTAGCACACAAGAAGCTATTAATCATCAAAATGAAATTAGAAACCTTGTCAATTTTGGTGGTTAAGCCTAGTAACCCCTAAAGCATGATGTTAGAAATTAAAATTAGGATTTAACCAATTATTCCTAATTAGTTTCTATGGGACGAAAATTCCTATTTGGTGGAAAATAAATGATACAATAAAAACCAAATTATATTAAACCTTAATCCTAGAATCTAAGTGGACCAATGGGAGGTTCTCCTTCTTAGAATATGTAGAAACATAAATTAAATAACTAAGTTAGGGAGAGAAGGAGGTTTCTTGGGCATCAATTAAAGGAATATATTATTTCAAATATTCAAAACTTGTAGTATAAGGGGCTTAGTGTATAGAGGAAGCTAAAGAAAGTGTGTGTGTGTGTTGTGTGTGGACCGAAATATGTGTGTGTGTTGTGAGAATATAAGTGTGGTCAAAAGTTGTGTGAATATAGAAAAGGGAAGTCAAGAGGATTAATGAAACTTAGGGAGCAAGATATTTGTCTTAGTGAGCAAGTTGTTGTTAATTAAATAAAATTAAATGAGAACCTATAGCAATTAAATCATAACTTGCAATAATGAAACTAAGTGTTTAAAATAAATACATATTTGAGATCAGTGAATTATGAGCTTCAACTTGGCTATTCCCAAAATTATTTTTGAATACTTTTGAGATTCATACCTAAGAGTTTTGGGAATTAAAAATCACCATAAATCTAGTCACAAAATTAGGATTTCAAAAGTGAAATTAGATCTTGAATAAAAACCCCAACTTACCCCTAACTAAATTAGCATTTGGGATAACTTGGGGATGAAACAAAGTAACTTGGGAGTGAAGCAAACCAACTTGGAGAAGAAGGAAGGGGAAAGTGACGTTTTTGAGGTGTAAGGGTAGGATTTTTGCCTCTTCTCCAAGTAAATATCAATGGCCAAGATTAATTGAAGTTTACTTGGTGACCACTCATTGCTTGCCTATAAATAGAAGCTCACCCCTTCACAAATCTTCACCAATTCCTCAAGGCATAGGCCAAAAATATAAAGAGCAAGGGAGAGAGTGAGGAGCTTCAAGAAGTAGGAAGCTAGTGTTCTTCAAGAGGTAAGAGAGTTTTTAGTTTCATAGTTCAAGTTCTTAGTTTATGAAGTAGAAATACTAGAAATGTTGTTTTGATCTTCAATCTTCCAAATACAGTTTTATTTTCATGTTTTTATGGTTTCCATTGCATCTATTTCGAAAAATTGATGAAGAAGAAGTTATAGCAAAATTTTTGGAAGATTAGGATCAAAATAGCGAAGCTCTGGCGAAATCTCCTCAAACAGTGATTTCTGGAGTCAGGGGTAAAAACGTCAGTATTTTATGATGAAGATGATGTTCTAAAATTCTGAGAAAATTTATGGTGAAAGTAGACGTCTAGGGCTTTCTAAATCTATAAAGAGTGTATCATTTGAAGCTCTGTGCAAAAAGATAAGAATCTCAGAAGTTAGGCAATGTTTTCTGTGCGAAATTCTGGGCAGTATTTAAAAACGTGAAATCTGGGAATTATCCATGAATTCTGGGTAAGTTCCAGTATTTTTACTCAAAAATAGACTTCTCAAGGATTCCGGAAAATTTTACGGATCCTCATTTTGATTTTTCTAGAATTAGTTATGATTTTTCAAAGTTACCGAAAAATCTGCCCAGGAAATGCTGCACTACGTTTTTGAGAAATGTAAGGGCAAAATTATAATTATGAAGCTACCAAGGGTAGAAGGGTAAATAGAGGTGAAAATATCTCTTAGGATATTATTCTAAGAAATATGGTGATATGTTAGGATATCCGGGAAGTCCAGGATCGGATTCAAAGGTCGGTCATTTGACGACTATGCGGTAAAAGGTACGGACGCGTATTGTAACCTTAACTCTTATGCTTATGGTATGGTTATATATGGTAGTTGTTTCACATGATGATACTTTGTTTTGAAAATTTGCTCATGAATGTTGAATTGTATACGGGTTATAGTCTTGATAACACCGTTGAGTTTTCCTAGCGCTGAGGACACGATGTGCCGTTGTGGCACTGGTTATGTGCAAACTGGGGTAACATACATATTGCAGTGGCTGTGTTATGTTATTGCCTTACATGTGGATATATGTTTTGAAACTATGATTATGTTGTATATCTGTGATAACTGTCATATACTGTTTACATAAGCATGAGGTTAACCGTTACCTGAGGTCCAATGGACATTGGACCTCAGACTAAATGAACAGTACAGGAAAGAAACCGGAATAAAGAAGGTACCGGCAGATAGAGCCGTAAAGAGGCAAAGGTCGGTAGCGGTAGAAGTTATAAGAACTTAGCTTCTGGCCCGAATTTAACAAAGTTACCTTTAACAGTTTGGTGTCTAAGGCTGGGTTAATCTATCCGGGAAGCCAAACAGTCGCCGTATAAGTCATTGAGGCCCCCATGATAGACCCCTACCTGGCCAATCTGTTTGAATAACTGATGTTGGATTCTTAAGCCATAGGTCTAGTACAAGGCTTTCTTTATCAGAGACTTGTATTCAAACTTTGTAAACTGTATCACATGAATTTTTCCTTCGGGATATTTAATATATTAGCTTATGTCAGGCATCATCATATGTCTGGGCATTTTATATCGGTTACTCGTTGTCTGGATCTTAGCGCACGCTAACCACTTCCGTAGTACTCTAAGTTGTAGCATCTCAAACTCTGTTGTTTTTCTTAAAACTAAGTGTCGACCGACACGATTTTTGAACCTGGAATTTGGGATGTTACATTAGCGTCTGCCCATTGCGACTTGAAGAAGGCAACGAGCTGGGCTATTTCGGCCGCGCGAACTGCGTGTTGCTCCACATCTAATAAAAATTGTTTTTCCTCCGAAGTAAAAGGCCGAGGAGCAAACCAGCTCATCAGAGGACGGATACTGTCACGAAGCTCGGAATCAATACCGTTGTCCCATAAAAAGAACGATGTTGTGTATTTACTAGGGTAATAAGTTGGTTGGGAAGAAAGTGATGAGGGTGTGGTACCGCTAGTAGCCGGGGATGGAGAAGGAGGTGGAATAACAGCTGTCTCAGTTTGAACGACGTTCGGCTTCTTTAAAGGTTGACCCGGGATGGCTTTTTCGGCCTTAGATACCTTCCGCTTCCCGCCGAGTCTCTTCATAAAGGCTGAAATTGCTGGCGCTGAAGGCTTGGAAGACATTAGTAGTTCTGCACAGAAAGGGTAAAGTTAAAAGTTTAAAACAAAAAGTACAAGAGCCAAGTATGAAAGAAAGCTTTATATGTATGTCGGCATACTTTTTGTTCTTCTCTTTTTCTTTAGAGGAACACATAAATAGACTCTGGCATCAAAGGGACCCATGGTTTGGCCGAGATCTAATAACAAAGTCTTGGTTTTCTCTTCATCTGGGGAGAAGGGTGATTGCTTTAGGATTGGATGCTTTAGACCCTAAATCATGATGCTCGGTAGTCCAACAGAGAGGAAATTTTTCTTCTAACCCCCAAGGTCATTTAGGTGAAGAAACCAGGGAGTTTCTGTGGGAATGGCCTCGACCTTAAAGAAAGCCAACTTAAACCCTTTAAATGAATCTATATAAGGATTAAATAGCTTTCTACCCCGGATACTCCTAAGTACGGTCCACTCAAATTCCAAAGGTTTTTCTTTGTTTTTATAAGTATTTACAGGAGAAAAGAATTGGAAAAATAAAGGAACTGTACAGGTAACTCCTTGTTCACGACATAAATTTTCAAAGGCCAGAGCGTAAGCCCAACTATTAGGATGTAGCTATGTTGGGGCTACACACAAATGATTTAACACCTGACTTATAAAGTCGGTGAAAGGCAAAGTGGCACCTAAAAGGGTAACTAAGTCTCGATACATAAAGAAAAAATGGGGAGAATCCCGTACTCTCCATAAAACCACGGATTCCTAGTCTAAAGGAAGTCGGACGGTGTACCTTTCCCCATCCTTAAACACCGGTTTATTAAATTCTTCCCACGACATTTTGTTTTTTATCGCCAACACTTCCGGGCTTATTATGTAATGACCCAGGCTAGAAGATACATCGGTAAAATCTTTCGCAACCAATTGCTCACTAACATTGAAAGGAGAATCCATCTATACCTATATGAAGAAAAAAATAAGATGAGTTAGATAGAAATCTACCACGGTGTGAAGACGTGAGATGCAAAACACTCTCCGAAATGAGGAAGGGAGCAGATCCATGGGTGCAACTTCTAAGTATTGTTTTGCCTGCTCTCTCCTGACCAAAGGTGACCAGGGTAATGTACTCATGTTGACAATTTTCACAAGGAGAGATAGAGGTCGGCATCACTCTGCTAGAAGGGGGGCTAAGAGGCCAAAGTTGGAATAGCACTAACGAAGGTGAAGGCCGTAAGGTCGAGATGAGGTTGACCCTAATAGGAGTCAAAGGCCTAAGGGTGGGTGCTAAAGTGGTTCTCAGGGGAGAAGGAGGAGGAGGAGGAACTTTACGCCTACCCTTTAGACTACTGCTACCAGAAGGCTTTAGAGCATCCGCCCTAATAGTGTGCTCAAATTGAGGAAGGGCATACAACCAATATGCCATTTTTTCTAGCATCTGCCTAACAAATTCCTTATCCTCCTCAGGAATGGGCCTACCATACATGTCTACTGGTATAGTTGGGTGCTTATCCATGGAAACCAAGAAAACTAAGGGAAGAGAGACCCAAAACCCAGAAACCCAAGAGTATGTGTAAAGGAGTTTTCAGAAACTCAATCAACTAAAAAGAAACACAAGTCTCACAAAAGAAAGGAGGAGAAACAGTAAACGAATTAAAAGTAGGAACCGACGAGGGATATACCTGGAAGGGAAGAATGCGATGAAGATGAAGCATGAGACTTGGATTTGGAAGACTAGGACTTGGAATGTTTTCTTTTGACAGTAGAAAGAATATCAGGGCGTAGAAAGGGGAAACACCGCGACATCTAACGTTATATACAACAAATTTAAAGAAGCGGGTTTAAAAAATTCCAACGGGTGTGAATGTGAAACGACAGGACCCAAAGCACAGAGAATTATGTACAACTTGTAAAACCCTAAAACAAAGTGCAATCATGACCTTTTTGAAAAGTTGCGAGCATTTAATGAAGCGCGAAAACCAAAGACGACTGGTAGAAATATGGATGGCATCAGTTTTGATACGCCGCTACGCATTCCAACACCTCTGACTTGCGAATGTTTGTTCGGGTGCCAAGTTCACATTGTACCTCGAGCTTGGGGGCATTTGACCAGATAAACGTCTACTGAAGAAATGTAACTCAACATGATGTAACAATGAAAGTTGGATGATACAAAAAGTCGAGGTATAGTGAAAACTCGGCAAAATCAGTCTCATTTAAGAGTAAGGATGAATTGGAAATTCCAAATCCAAGATACAGAGTTACTCTCCTAATCCTGACATAAGGAATTGCAAACTCGAGTCCAAGATAGTAAAGTTCAGCCTCATACTTCCATGACAAATTCAAGGATAGTTCAAAATTGTTTAACCTCGACATATTAGAAGCCTGAAACACCGAGCTTGAGGGCATCTGTTACAGACAAGCAGATTGGGCTTCACCACATTAGGCCCAACACTAAAAGAGTCCAGTGATGAGTGCTAAATTATCTGGTAAGATATTGTTCCTATAATCTCGCTAACCACCATATACCATGCAGATAGTGGGGCAGTTATGAGTAGGACCACGCAGGCACGACATAATCGGATTAAGCAACAGATCAAGCCCCCAGGTGCATTATATATATACTAGTGTACGCCCACAGGTATGCATATATACCGCAATTTAATCTCTTATCATTTGGTACACACAGAGCACACACCCCACCCCCTCTGGCTAACCGCCTAGTTGTGTATTGAACTACTTGGACTTTGATCCCTTTCTTGGGTACGTAGGTCTTGGGATCCAATCTTGGGACAAGTCCAATCTCATTGTTCTATTGCGGAACAATTTAATAGATAAATATGTAGCTCATATCAAATAATGATTGACACAAGTAAAACTAAAAATAAAAAAATAAAGGCAGGCCTATGTCAATGCATCATTTAATTTGCTAGAAATATAATTACATTTCACATGTATTGTCAAATACTATGGGAAAAGAAAATATGCTACAATATGGTTTGTGGGAAAATTCCACAAGCTTGTCTTGCGTGCGCGGGCAGATACATACTTACATACATAATTGATTTTGTCTTGTACGAAGTTAGTCTTTGAGTTTTGAAACTTCCACGTTGTACGAAATTGCATTGACTAGAGATTTAAAAAGGAACTTTACCATGGGATCAAACGCTTGGCATTAGGCTTCTATTAGAGAAAAAACTTTTGATATTTCATTTAAATAGGGATAAATTAATTAAATAAAAAAGGTTTTCTAAGAAAAGGGTGGTAATAGTATTAAATTGGGTTAAGATGTAAATTTTCCTCGAAAGTTTTCATTGAGGAGTAGAGTTGCCCTTGAAGTTTCTTTTGATTCAATGTTTTCCCAAAAATGTTAAAATGGAGTATTGTTGGCCCTTATCAATAAAAAGTTAATGGTCAACGTTAGTTTTTTTAATGATACAGGGCAACATTTTGTTATGTTTTAAAACTTTTAGGACTATATTGAACTTAAAAAAAAACCTTTTAGGACAACATTATTCCTCAATAAAAACTTCCTAAACAAATTTACACATTAACCATATTAAATTAGATCTTGAGTTTTATCCATCACATAAATAAGATGTTATATTTTGTTTAACAAAAATGCCTTCTTCATGAGTCTCGTATAAGGCGGGTTACCCTAAAGAGGAGCCTTATAAAGGCATTAGTCTTTCCAACTCCAACATCTAGTTAATTTTTGTGATAGAGTCCTCTCAAGAACTTATACCTATTAAAATGGTTCTTTCATTGAAAGTCTCTAATAAGATAGGGCTAAGTAGAACCATTAATTGGTGTGGCTTTTTAATAGGTTAATATTTACTTCATCGGAGAAAATGATTTCTCCTATGATTTATACTTGTAGCAGGCATACAAAAGTGCTTTAAAGTATTACTCTAGTAGCAATTCTTGATTAAACCTTTACAATATTGTAACATTTTGGTTGGCGTTACAATTAAGAAAATAATATTGCATTAACGATGGAATTTGATGATTTCATCATAAAATCTCTCCAATTTTGCAACCAACAAAAAACAGCCGAAGTCAATTTATACGTTGAATAAAATACAATAGAAGCCGGAAGAAACCCTACACAAATATCTAGACCGATTTAAAGACGCGACACTCCAACTCTGGGATCTTGAGGAAAGTATGCATGTGCATCTGTTAATATCTGGACTGGATTCCGAATCCAGATTCGCACAGGCGGCGATAAAGGATGAGGTTAAAACCTTGGAGGAATTTAATACTCGAGCCAAGAAGTATCTTGAGCTGGAGGAGCTGCAGATCGCTAACATGAGTGGGAAAGAATCCCGGTCGAGAGGATCCTTGTCTAAGAAGGAGCAACAAGGAAATCAGAGATCGGAGTTCCGAGGTCGGAATGCGGATAACAAACCTAAGGGTGGTAAACTGGAAAGCCAATATGAGAAATAGACAACCTTAAATGTGTCGAGATCACAACTTTGGAAGGAGGTTGCCTTGGCCGAGATGAAAAGAATGGATAATCCCCATCCCATGAGTCATAAGGCGGCGCTAGACCAATCTCAGTATTGTGAGTTTCATGATCAGCCGGGACATACAACAGATCAATGTTGGGATCTCCGGGATACCATTGAAAAATTTGTCCGAGATGGAAAGTTGTGGTAATATGTGATAAAGACGCAAGGTCGAAAGTACAATAAGCGCCAGCAATAGACACCGAGTTCAGGTCCCAAAAAGAGGTGGAGGGAGCAAGGTCCCCGGAAGCCTAAAGGAGGAAATGAAGAATTCCCTGAGCCTAAGTTTGAATGCAACATCATTAGTGGCGGATTTGGGGGAGGAGGAGATACGACAAGTCAAAGAAAGAAATATCTAAAAGAGGTATTATCTATCTGAGATATACCAAAGTTCAAAGATGACATTAACCGCCCTGAGCCTCCTCTTTTGGCTTTTACAAAAAGAGATTTAGAAGATGTGGTGCCTGGACACCAAGATGGCTTGGTTATTTCCGAAACTATCGAAAAATGCCTGGTTAGGAAGATCTTTATTGATGCAGGAAGTGCATGCGATATTATTTTATGGGTTGCATTCAATAAAATGAATCTTGACCCAAAGCATCTGAAGCCATGTAAGACTACTCTAACAAGTTTCAATGGGCAGTATACCCAGCCTAAGGGGTATATAGATTTGAGGCTGACTTTGGGAATGAAGGAGGCATTTAAATCTGAACAAGTTAAATTTATTGTCACTGATTTCCCCTCCAGTTATAATATCTCCTGGGAAGGCCGACTATCCATAAGTGGGACATACTAGCATCTACTGAGCACCAAAAGTTGAAGATGGTGGGCTGCAACAATAAAGTGGTGACAATAAAGGGCGATCAACAAGAATCTCGGCGATGCTATTTCACCACTATCAAAGGGAGTGAGGAAGATGAACCAGGACAAGTCACGAAGATTGTCAAGGCTTTGGATTAAGATGTCAAGGCTGGTTTGATCAGCTTCCTGAAGGCAAACCAGGATGTGTTTGCTTGGAGAGCATCGAAATTGCCTGAGATTGACCCATAATTCTGTTGTCACAAGTTAGCCATTTATCCAGGGGCAATCCCGGTGGTGCAAAAGAAAAGGAAGCAGGGACCAGAGAGGATTCAAGCGCTAGAAAACCATGTTAAGGAGCTCCTAGAAGCCGGATTCATAAGGGAGGTGCAGTACACCAACTGGTTGTTGAATGAGGTGTTAGTTAAAAAGCCTAATGGCAAATGGAGGGTGTGGACGGATTACACTGACCTTAACAAAGTTTGCCCTAAAGATGCATATCCTATGCCAAGTGTTGATCAGTTGAAGGATAATGCTTCTGGTTTTCAATTGTTATCTTTTATGGATGCCTTCTTGGGATACAATCAAATTGCTATGCATGTTGACGATCAAGAGAAGATAGCCTTTATAACGGAAAAGACAAATTATTGTTATAACATCATGCCTTTCGGGTTAAAGAATGCTGGAGCTACATATCAAAGGATGATGAACTAGGTCTTCAGGGAGCAGTTGGGTAAACATATAGAAGTTTACATTGATGACATGATAGTCAAGTCAACGGATCCCACAATGCACATCCAGGACCTTCAGCAAACCTTTGACAAGTTACAAGCTTACCGAATTCGTTTGAGCCCGGCTAAGTGCACTTTTGGCGTCCCAGCAGGGAAGTTCCTGGGGTTCATGTTGAGGAACAGAGGTATTGAAGTGAACACGGATAAAGTCCAAGTTGTCCTAAACATGAAGGCTCCCAAAACAAAATGAGAAGTCCAGCAGTTAATAGGACGATTGGCTGCACTGACCAGATTTTTACCTAAATCCATCGAGAATGCTCTCCCATTCTTTAAGCTTCTCAAGAAAGATGCCTAGATTGAGTGGAGTGTGGCATTTGCGAAAGTGAAGCAATGCTTAGCAACCCCACCAGTCCTATCTGGGTCCAATCCGGGTGAGTTCTTGATTTTGTATCTGGCGGTAGGGGAAGAGGCCGTCAGTGCCATGTTGGTTAGAGAACTGGAAGAGGGATAGATCTCAGTTTATTTTATTAGCAAGGCTTTGCAGGCCTCTGAAATAAGATACCAAAAGTTGGGAAAAGTCGCCTATGCTTTGTTGGTGGCGGCACGAAAGCTTCAACAATATTTTCAGGGGCGTCGGATCGTAGTTAGAACAAGTTTACCGATCCATCAAATTTTACATCGGGTAGATTTGGCGGGGAGAATGAGTAGCTGGGCTGTAGAACTGTCTGAATTTGACATTACTTATGAAGCTAGGCAGGCTATCAAGTCGCAGGCTTTAGCCGACTTCGTAGCAGAGCTCACTCCAACGAATCGGGAAGAGATGAGGAATTCTACGGTATGGAATGTGTTTGTCGATGGATCCTCCAACCATTCAGGAGGAGGAGCGGGGATTATCATTGAGAACGCAGAAGGAGTAATGATAGAGCATTCTTTACAATTGACGTTTAAGACGTCTAATAATCAAGCTGAATATGAAGCATTGTTGGCCGGGTTAGCACAGGCAAAGGAAGCTGGGGCTAGAAGGGTGCAAGTTTTTACTGACTCCTAGTTAGTTGCAACCCAGGTTGATGGAACATATCAGGTTTGAGGCCCTTTGCTGGCAAAATATCTAAGTAGAGTCAAAGCGGCCATAAAAGACTTAATGAGGTGGTAGTCACCCATATACCCTAAGGGGAAAACACCAGGCCCGTCATCTTGTTGAAATTGGCATGTACCATGAACTCGGGCAATAATAGAACCGTGATACAACAAAGCTTGACTGTACCGAGCTATGTAATGATGATTTCGGTAGCTAGGGACTGGAGAAAGCCCATAATGGATTATCTCGAAAGAGGTTTGTTACCTGATGACTCTTTTGAAGCTAGGAAGTTGATCCGAGATGCATCCTCATATACCATGGTAGAGGACCAACTCTACCGGAAAGGCGTCCACTCACCGATGCTTAAATGTTTGAATTCGGAGGAAGCCAAGTACGTTTTGTCTGAAGTTCATGAAGGGATCAATGGATAGCACATGGGTGCCAAAGCCCTATCTTAGAAAGCTCTTCGGGTGGGGTTTTATTGGCCTATAATGGTAGCAGACGCTGAAGACCATGTCAAAAGGTGCAATAGCTGTCAAAGGCATGAGAGGATAATCTGACCGCCGTCATCAGAGCTGAAATCTATATCGGCTCCATGGCCTTTTTATAAGTGTGTCATAGACCTACTCGGACCATTTAAAATGGCTTCAAGGTAATTAAAGTTGTTGATTGTGGCCATAGATTATTTCACAAGATGGATAGAGGCCGAACCCCTATCTACCATTTCGTTTGCCTGAGTTCAGAAGTTCTTTGAATGGAACATCGTGTCCCGTTTCGAGATACCAGCAGAAGTTGTCACAGATAATGGAACCCAGTTTAGCGACTCAGGATTCCAGAATATGATGAAGGCTTTCCAGATCAAACAACGATTTGCCTCAGTAGAGCATCTGCAATCTAATGGACAGGCAGAAGCGGCAAACAAAGTAATTTTGAATGGCTTAAAGAAGCACATGGAGAACGTTGAGAATGACTGGGTTAAGCAACTCTACTTTGTATTATGGGGGTATAAGACTAGCGTTCAGTCATCTACTAAGGAAACTCCTTTCTGGTTCACATATGGCTATAATCCATGATTCCTACGGAGATTGGACAAGATTCATAGAGAAAGACTTCAGCCTTGAAGGCTAGGGAGGCTAGTAACAATGAGGCGATAGCCCTGGAGCTAGATGTCATTGATGAGGTTAGGGTTGCAACCTACTGCCAAGATCTAGCCATGAAACAACTTATCACGGCGAAGTTCAACAAAAGGGTCCCATCCTGCTTATCACCAGGGGGAGGGGTCAAAGTGCAAAGAGCCGAAAAAGGAGCAGGGACATACGTTCTGTCATCATCCATGTATGCCTCGTGATGTAACTTCGTTAAGTCCAAAGGTACCTCAGGATGAAAATGCCGGACTTGATCCAGAGCATTTTTGAAGGATTCTATCACCCCTTCTCGAACATAGATATCTCGGCTTTCTGTTTCGCGTCAGCCTCTTGAAATTGTGCCTTCAATTTGTGATGTTTTGCCTGCAAATCTTCTATCACTTTCACGTCTTAAAGGTGAGTCTAGGTTGCGACTGACAATGATTCCCGGGCAGCTGAAAGCTCTGCTTTGACTCGGGCCAGCTCTTTCTCGGATTCTTCTTTTCCCTTATTGGAATCCTCTAAAGCGGCTTTAAGTCGGGAGGCCTCGTCCATAACATTAAAAAGGTCCGTCTTGGCCTTCTAAAGATCGTCGTGGGACTGGGCACCATGATATGGCAGTGGAGGAAGGTCGGGAGATGGAAGGACATCAGCCCCAGAAGCGACTGCCTCCTCTACTTACACTGAGGCAGCAGGCTTAGAGACCATCGGGATAGAATTATTTTTCCCCTTCCTTAGCCTTTTCAGTTTAGTGCCGGCCTCCGGAGCCTTAGTCACCAGGGGAGCACGCTTCACTCTGGAAATGGTGACCGCCTCAGCAGCATCGCCAAAGGTCTTGGTATTCATGTACTTCGGCTTTCCCATCTTTTGATCTCTGACAAATAAAATATGTCAGTAAGCAGAGAGTAAAAAGGTAATGAGGAAAAGAAACTAAAAGAAAATTAAACAACAAGCAAGTTGGTCATACGTTGAGTTCGTGGGACGACGACCCCGGACCGAGGTACAAAGTTAGCCGACTTTATGACGCTATGCTTCTTCACGTAAGCCATAATCTTGGTCAGGGTCAAGTCGTCACCATCCGACAATTCACCTTTCGAGAAACGGAACTTGGCAGATTCAAAGACATAGTGGTTCCGGAACGAATATAGAGGAAAGTGCGTCTCGTCCACGCCAGCGATTAAACTCTTAAGAAACCAGGGGACTCTCTCGGCTTCGGCCCGAACCTTGAAGTAATTGACCTTAAAGCCCTTGAAGGAGTCGGTGAAGACGACAAAAAGTTTGGGCAATTTTGCGTCTCCCTATATTGAGACTGAAAAAGCCGGAGCAAATCACCAAGTGGGGGGTAAATTGGGGATTTGAAAAATTCTTTTGCTCAATTCTGGAAATTAATCGCTGAAGCAAAGTAGTGCAGAGAAAGGGGAGAGAGAACAAGACACAGCAAGATTTATACTGGTTCGGTCTAACTCCTTGACCTACGTCCAGTCCCCAGACTCTTTGGGATTTTCACTATCACTCACAATCAGTTACACACTCTGTACTCGAAAGCTATCCACTCACCAGGATACACTCCCCCTTACAAGTTGTACACTGATATCCCAATCTCCAAGTCCCCCGACTTGAGATTCTCACAGTAAGTGATATACCCAAACACAGTACACTACACACTTTGTAACTTGGGATGATCCTCTCTCTAGGACTCACTCCCCCTTACAAGTTGTAGTCGTACAATCAATCTTCAAGTCTCCCGACTTGAGATTCTTTACAATCAAATGATTAACGGAAACAAAATCTCTCTAAGAGCAGATATTGATAAACACTGAAGCTCAAATCTCTCAGGATAATTTACAGAAGAATGAATACGAAAATCTCAATGTTGCACATTGTAATTGTCTTGTATCTTGTCTGTCATAGTTCTTCTTCGAATCTGAATGATATTTATAGCTATTGAAGTCCAATTTGAATGAAGAACTTGACTGTTGGAAGAGCACTACGAATTTGAACGTTGGAGGCTCCACTTCCAGAACTAGCTGTTGAGAATCCATTAAAATCTTCTTGATGGATGGATTCTGCTTTTGTCTAATCTATTATAGACATTCTCGCAATGTGGGACTTAATTAATATGAAGATAATGTTGATGTCCCTGTGTTGGAATGGGCTGTGCTTAAAGTTGTAATTATTTAATCCAAGCTGGAGCACTTTATAAGACAACACATTCTCTCTCTCTTGCTTTACAGCTCATTGTCTGAATCTTCATTGTTTCCTTCAATGAACCATCTGAAACTTGCTAACAAACTGGTTAAAAGACGTTAGGAATAATAGCAATTAAAGATATGAAGTATTAAGATCATTCAAATGGTTTTCGCAAATTCGCGCCTTCGGGTTTTACAAATCTGTGCGTTACAAACTCGAGTTTACAAACCCAGACTCGAGTTTGGAGTTTATCCAGAGAGCATCTTGTTTTGAAAGACTTCCTAAACTCGAGTTGATTAGTGACTGACTCGAGTTTGGTTCTTATAAAGAGGAAAGTTGCGAGTTGCTCTTGAATGAAGTTTTGAACACAGTGCTAAACTCGAGTCATTTAGTGACTGACTCGAGTTTGAAGCTTTTATGAAAATCTTGAGTTTAAGTTCAGAGCTTCAAAACTGGAGTTTAGAAAAACGTAAACTGGAGTTTACAAAATCTGAAATATTGTTTAGTTCTCTGTATAGCCCAGACTTGAGTTTTGATATCCAAAACTCGAGTTTCAGTGTAAACTAAAACTTTTGAAAAATCTCTTCATATGTAAACTGGAGTTTCCATTTTTAAAACTGGAGTTTTCAAAACAGTTATTTACTCGAGGCTTTCTGTTTGAGCTAAACCCGAGTCACCAAAACCTTGACTCGAGTTTCAGTGAAAAACTGAAACATTGAAATGCCTTTGAAAGCTCAAACTGGAGTTTCCATTTTCAAGACTGGAGTTTAGAAATCATGTAATAGTTCAAGTGTTTTCAAAACAGTCCTAAACTCGAGTCACCAAAAATCTGTCTCGAGTTTCAGTGTGTATTCAAACTTTGAAAAACTTTTCATTAAAGTGCAGACTGGAGTCACTGAAACCAAAACTGGAGTTTACAAAGCAAGTAATAACACAAGTGTCTCTGTTTATCTTAAACTCGAGTTTGCTTAACCCAGACTCGAGTTTACGAATCTTTAGCTCTTAAACGTTTCTTGTAAACTGAAGTTTGGAAGGTTCAAAGGTAGAGTTTGAAAACTTGATAAAATGTTGAAGCTTATGTTTGATTCCAAACTCGAGTTTCTAAGACATAGACTCGAGTTTACAAATCTTTCAAACTTTTGGCCTTTAAACTTTCTTGTAAACTGGAGTTTTAGAAAGACTGAAGGTAGAGTTTGAGAACAAGTTGAAATGCAAGTGTTACTGTCTTTGTTCTAAACTCGAGTTTCAAGACTTAGACTCGAGTTTACAACTCTTGTAAACTTTGATAGCTCTCTATAACTCTGCAAACTCGAGTTTGGCTTTCTTTGTCAAAAACTGAGCTTCTGTCTATCAAGTCCAAACTCGAGTTTAGCTACCTAAACTCGAGTTTGCCTTAAACAGAAAGTTTTACAACTTTCAAAGACAAACTTCAAATTAAGTTTACAATTGTCAGTTATCATCAAAACACCTAGAGAACTAACAGAGACGAGTCCTTTTCTAAGGGATTTGCTGGACTCGTGGACGGCAAAAATGTGGAAGAAGAGTTGAAGAGAGTATGCCATCTCCTTAGACTTGCAGAATTGTTCAAAAGTGATGGCAAAACCCCATTCATTTAGGTGAAGTTGGGTGGGAGCTACATGAAGATGGTTTAGAATTTGCATCTGAAATTCAGTAAAGGGGAAACGAACACCAAGTCTGGTGACTAAGTCCCGGTACATGAGAAAGAAGGGGGAGATAATTCGTCATCCTCCGATTGAGTAAAGACAAGTTATGTAGGGGAAGGTAGAGTCAGAATATAGCCATCCTCACTTTGAATGGGCAAGTCCGCTAAGTTGGCAGCCAACATATTGGATATGGCCTCCAACAAATCCTGGACAACCCACGATCTTGGAAGAAGGTACTCGACAGTTTGTTTTGCTTTATCTACTTCGGTCTTTTTTGAGCATTTAGGAGCTATACCTAAAACGAAAAATAAAAAGAAGATCAGAGCTGAGATCATAGTAAGTCAAGAAAATAAGAGGAAAGGCAGACGGCTAAAAGACTAACTCCAAAGGGCACTAAGAGCAGGCGTGGGGCCTGGAGCATAGTTATGTCGGCAGGAAGATAAAATGGACTCAGCTTTGGTTTCGAAACCCCGAGAGGAGTGTTCGCTGGCCAAGAATAGGCAGTCGTTGCAAGTATCGACTACTGCATGTCGGTTGCCTCCTAATTCAAAGCGAGAATGCCTTTGTGAATGGATGGAAAGCGTGTTTGCAATAGCTTGGAACTCAGATTAGGGTGATGGGGGAGCGTACACGCTGATGGGGGTAGGATTTGCAGGAGGCATCGGTGATTTTGCCTTGCTACCAGCACCCCTATGAGCACGGAGCAAGATTTCTTGTTTCTGCTTGTCAATTCGATCTACCCCCCAAAACAATGGGGAACACTAGGGGGCAACCTCAAGTAGAGTTCATACTCTTCTTGAGAAATCAGTTTCCCCTTTATGGTAAAAGAAGGAGGAAGGGCTCCGTCCATGAGTTTCTAGAAAGAAAAAGGACAGCATAAATAAAAATAGTAGGTATTTTGTATGGCTTCAACCAAGCAAATAGTAACTACAAAAGATGAAAAGAGTCGCTATGGTCATCACTACCGCTTAATCCTTAGTCTCCTTACCATATATATTAAGGGATGGGGAAGTACGTATTAGTGACTTATACTCCATCCTGTCCTATTTGTAGTACAATCCCAACTATATAATGCATCTTAATGCAAATTCTTTTAGAGTATAATATTCTCTCTTATTCAAAATATAAGTCACCTTCTAGAATGATTATTTGATCAATAATATAAGTTGTTTAGAGAATGATTATTGCTTATTTGTCAGTTTTGCCTTTGTCTGGCAAACATAAATGGTATATCATGCATCTTAATGTAAATTCCTTTCAATTATATACTACTCACTAGAGGTGGAATAAGCTGGGCTAGGCTAGGCTTTATCCAAATAGGCATAAGCCTACAATGGAGATTTAAAGTCTAAGTCTATATATAAAATTTTTTAGGCCTAAGTCTTGCCCTTCAAAAGGCTTGACAAGGCTTGAAGACCTTTGAGGCCTAGGTAAGTATTTAAATAGACTTAAAAGCATATGCCTCTAAATTCAGATATAACACTTCAAGCCTATTTATAATCCTACTTAGTCTTGAAAGCCTAGGATCCATTCTCATCAAAATAAGAATTTAGTAAGGAAAAGAAAAGAATGTCTAGTAACAATAGTTGTTTGAGTAAGTAGAAATTTGAAAATCCAATCATTTGTTGATTAAGAAGGTATATTTTCAAAAATTGATCAAGCATAACAAGCATTATGTAAAACTAGATTTTACCTTTTTTTATGTTTTCCACATAAACTGGGACAAACTCCTCCTACTATGATTATTATATTTCATTTGGTACTAAAATAAACTTAAAATAATTATTAAGCTTTAGTAGGCAATGCAAACTGCCCGGGGGGGGGGGTGAGTGAGTTAGTGTTGCCATCTCAAGCAATCGAAGAGAAGAGAGGTGGAGGTGAATGACTAATAGACACAAGGGTTAAGTGTGTCTGAATGATAATAAGATATGAAACTTAAAAGTAAGGCTAAGTTGATAATTTTATAAATAATTCATAACATTATTTAGATTATGTTATATGTAATTATATAATAGTATAAATTTTGAAAAATTAAATAGGTTAGGCCTGTTATGAACATAGGCCTTATTTATTTATCTAAAGAGGTATGACAATAGGCCTAGACCTGAGTTTGGCCTATTTACTAAATAGGTTAGACTAGGCTAAATCCCCTACTAGGGATCTAGCCTATTTCCAACTCTACCACTTTCTTCAGTTCAAAATATAAGTCACATTTTAAACAGATTATTTGGTCCATAATATAAGTTACTTAGGGATCTATTAATGCTTATTTGTTAGTTTTGCCCTTGTAATAAGGTTAGAATTGGAAAAATAAATAAATATAAGATATATTTAATGAATTAATTATTCTTTCTTTATTTTGGTAAGGTGGTTGAAATTTATTTATAATTTAGACTGAAGGAAGTATATCCTTATTTGTTGCATCATCGTTAAAATTTACCATAAATTATTTAAGGCACCGAGGAGAACATGGGATAAAGAATAGTTAGGGTTCAATTATATACCTCAAGTTATTTGTTATGAATTTAAATAAGGATATCCGTCCATTGTAATTATGATTTATTGGGTTACTTATTATCCTTTGATAATAATCAGAATTTGATTTAGGGTTTTACTATTATTTTAATATTTTTAGAAGCTCTGCAAATAAGTTAGGTTTTTTAGTTGTGAGAAGCTTGTTACTTTACTTATAACAAAGACCAAATCTATGGTATATGATGAAGTATTTAAAACTAGAGAGGGTAAGATTCATGCATGTTTTATATAATAACACAAATGTCTAGCCCAATGGACTAGTATGTTGATATTGGATCATTAGCTCTCTCTTAGGTATCTAATGGATGAGATCCCTATGAGAATAAAAGATCACTATGCACAAATATAAAGGCTTTCGTCAAAGGGGGTGGTGTGTGTGCATAGTGACGGCTAAATAGTAAATTAGAAAGAGCATAAAATGTGTTTACCTTATAGGTTAATCTCCTATTTATAGAGATTACCTTAGGGTTAAGGTTAGGACTTGTAGGCCTCTTATGCCTCTAAGTCCAAATGTTGTGCCATCATGCTTGTGTCATTTTGATTGCCCTTTGTTGGGCCACACCTTGGATAAGGCTCATATTTCAGTTCATAACAATTGCCTCCTAGCCCAGTAGTTCAGGTTTCTGGGCTGCCAGGGTGTGTTGATTATTTATCCTATATCTCATTTTGAGCTTTCCAGATTTTGTCCGAATTTCAATGAACTTCGGATTCACTTGAGTTTTAATTGAATTTCCCCCAGACGTGAAGTCCAGGTTAATTCGCTTTAAAACTTTCTGCATCAAACATCTGGTTTTTTGGGTTTCTTGTCTTTCATTCTTTCCTCGTTCTTGTTTGCCTTGATCTCGGTTATTGATAACATATTTTTTTTGTTCACAATATTCAAAAGGCTGAGATAGCATTTGAAAATACATATACACCGCAAGAGCTTTGTTATACCCCTACTAGCCTCGCCCTTTCGGGTGGTAGGTAAGAGGGATTCTTTTTAATGATTACCTTTCCTTTAGCATTTATTCCATTTAACATACATTAGAGTGTGCACAACAAAGCATTTTGACCGGTTTGGATGATCTACTATGCTGGTAAAAGTAAATAAATAGTAAATAAAAGTCCCCAAAGTGTTAAAGTGTTAAGAGTATAGTCATCCAAAATAAAATACCAAAATGATATACAATCATTCCCAAAAATAACTACAAAATGTAATAGGGCATTCCCTATTCTTTAATCAGCACTGACATGCATTACCTTTTTAATAAGGTTCTTCCAACTCAGGCACGATCTCTTATATCTACAGGTCTACCTAGAGTTCAAAAATGAATCCCATAGTAACTATTAAACTCATGTACTATATGTATATAGTGTATGCATGCAACCATAACATATATCAAATCACATGTAATATGCCAAATATACAATATATGTAAACAGAAACATACACAACAATATGTCTTCGCACCGTCAAGCTGCCTTACCAAGGCAAGCCATGGAATTACCAAAATCACAATATATCTTCGCATTGTCAAGCCGCCTGAACCAGGCCAGCCCTGGAATTACTGGAGTCACAAACCATCTTGCCACTACATACGGCAAGCCCCGGAAAAATCCTCAACGCTAGGAACACAATAGTCTAGGACTCAAACCCCAGCATGCTCTATATGCATATTTGGCAAAACACATACAAAAACACCCATGGCAAAACAAACATACATCAAACACATAAAAGTGCTTTAGTAAATAGTTACTACCTAGAAGGGAATGCATTGCCTTAATATTTTAATGTGCCTGATAGCTTTACCAAGTATGCCTTAGCCCTAGGTGACATAAAAACACCATATTTCAGTATTTGCAGAAATGCCCTTACGTTTTCCTCTTAAATCTGACCCCTTTTCAGATTTTTCCAGAAATTCAGTGAATCTGATCCAACTTCAAACATTTTTAATAAACTCCAAAAAAGTCATTTTTGCACAAAAATCTGTGCTATCTGAACCATTAAGATGTATATTTTACAGTAAAAATATCCCCAGGTTCCATAAGTGTCCTTACCCTGAGGTGAAACCAAATCTTTGTCCTCTGGTCGAATTCATCTTATTTCGTCCAGACCAGTTTTCAAAAATTAATTTATCCCAAATGGAAACTCATAAAGGTGTCGTATTTTATATCACAATGAAGCCCCAGAAGTCTACATTATTCATGTAAAAGTTAAGCTTAAGAAAACATCATTTTATATTTTAAAATTGTCATTGAAGCTTTACTGCCCGGATTTTCCAGAGATGGGCAGCAAGCTTAATCTCTAGGTTTTTGGTGTTTTTGAGTTCAGAAACCTTAACCAAGAACTAAACCCAAACAAAATCACGTTTTATACTCATTGGAACCCTTAAAAACACCAAAATCAGATCATAACACTAAGCCCTAACAACTTGCACGAAAATCCCAACTTGAACTTCGGAAAGTTGAGTTTTCGGTGTTTACCTGAAATCTAAGATTTGGCTTGATGATTGGAGTTTGGATTTCAATGTAGTGAGCTTGCTGCCTTCTCCTTCTTCCTTTAGCTAGGCACATCCCACATAGTGCAGAAATGAAAAGTTTAAGTCTTATTAAATTATTCAAGATGCATTGAATTATCGGGTTCATGCTTTTGTCCACTGGTTAATAGCATGAATCCTCTTTTCCTCCTTTCTAAGAAACCTTAGATATTTTAGAAATACATGTGGCCCATATTAGAGCAGATGTCGCACCATTCTTTCCATACATTTGGCCCTTGTTGGTTTTTCTTTAATTACCCGGTTCACCCTTTTATCCATTGGTCCTTGTATTGCACCGCTGGTTAAAAGAATGATCCCTTTTCCACTTTTCTTCAGTTTTTCATATCTTTTTCCCTAATAAGGCCTACTTATGTGGCGCCATTTTGGCTCCATATATGGCCCCACATTTGTCTCATCTAACCCAAGAAGAAGTCCCTTATTGGTCTTTATCCCCCTTTTGACCAATTAACATCCTGTGGGATACATACTTTGTGTTTGAGTCTAAGCTAAGATAAAATCATCTGATTTTCCTTTTCTCTCCTAGGGTGGACAAAATTTTATGTCTAAGGGATAGGGTTGACTATTTTGCCCTTACTTTTCCTCTTTTACCCTTAGGGTGACATGTGTCCTAATGTAATCATTACTCTAACTCTTGCTTTTTTACATATGACTTTTCAGTGTCTCTTTCTCTTCCTATTTCCTAAAAATGCAGAGGATCTTTATTTGTCTAGGAAATGTCACACTTCTTGAGCCGGGCTTAGTAGTCTGCCTAACTTAGGCTTATTCTCAAGTCTCTATGCCCACAATTTAGGATATTATAGGCTTTTGTTTCCTCTTTTCATATCATCATGGCAACTTTACAGTTGTCTACTTTCTGCCCCTAGCCTGGTAGTCCAAGTTTCTGGGCTACCAAGGTACATTGATTTTTTAACCCGGATCTCATGTTTGAGTTTTATCTTCATTTCAACAATAAGTTGATTATATGAACTCAAACATATGTTCAAAGTTCTATTCAATGATTGGGCCAAAGTAAAAAATATTTACGCAGGGTCTGCTTGAATATTCGTTCGATATTAAAACCAGGTATCATATTTGTGAAGATTTTGAGTAATCGATCACATTACATTCTAGTATACCAAAATTCAATTTAGAGTAAAGGCAATCTATCACATGTTCAAACTCAATTTTTAACCAATGTTTTAAACATTGCGACCTGATCAGGATCAGCATGATGGTTCACTTCATTATCTCAGAATACAAAATTGTGATGGATCACAGTTTTTCTGGGGTCCAATTAAGGAGCGCGGATTTAACTGTATAATTTTTAATTTATTTGAGATCTAATCAAGGAGCACGGATTTAACTATATAGTTTTCAGTTTATTCGGGGTTCAATCAAGGATCGCGGATTTAACTGTAAATTTCTAGTTTATCTAGGGTCCAATTAAGGAGCGTGGATTTAATTGTATAATTTTTAGTTTATCCAGGATCCAATTAAGGAGCACGGATTTAATTGTATAATTTCTAGTTTATCTACAGTCCAATTAAGGAGTGTGGATTTCAATGTGTAATTTTCAGTTTATCCAGGGTCTAAAAAAGGAGCGCAGATTTAACTGTATAATTTTCAGTTTATCAGGGGTTCAATTAAGGAGCGTGAATTAAACTACATAATTTTCAGTTTATCCAGAGTCCAAATAAAAAGCGTGGATTTACTATATAATTTTCAATTTATCAAGGGTCCAACTAAGGAGCGCGGATTTAATTGTATAACTTTCAGTTTATCCAGGGTCCAATTAAGGAGCGCCGATTTAATTGTATAATTTCTAGTTTATCCATGGTCCAATTAAGGAGCGTGGATTTCAATATATAATTTCCAGTTTATTCGGGGTCCAACAAAGGAGCGTGGACTTAACTGTATAATTTTCAATTTAGCCAGGGTCCAATTAAGGAGCACGAATTGAATTGTATAATTTTTAGTTTATCCAGAGTCCAAATAAGGATCATGGATTTACTATATAATTTTCAGTTTATTGGGGTGCAATTAAGGAGCGTGGATTTACTATATAATTTTCAGTGTATCCAAGGTCCAATTAAGGAGCACGGATTTAACTGTATAATTTTCAGTTTATCCGGGGTCCAACTAAGGAGCACAGATTTAATTGTATAGTTTTCAGCCTATCCAGGTCCAAATAAGGAACACAGATTTAATTATATAATTTTTAGTTTATCCAGGGTTCAACAAAGGAGCACGGATTTAACTATATAATTTTCAGTTTATTCGGGCTCTAAACATTGAACACGGATTTCCTTGTTCTTTAACCTTAGTTTATTTGGGCCCTAAACATAACATGGATCCACCCAAATTTAACCGTCTTCAAACTCAGTTTTAGCAATTCCAAACTGATCATGGAACCATGTTTTAACTACTCTTCAAACTCGGTTTATCTGGGTCCCAAACATAACATGGATCCACCCAAATTTAACTGTCCTCAAACTCAATTTTACTAGGTTCTAAAATGATCATGCAAACATGTTTTAACTGTTCTTTCAGTTTTACTGGGTTCCCAATGTTAGTTATGCTTAGTTTTGATGATGTCAAATATACTCATCGATATCAAGAGCAAAAAGTTTGCATACTATACTTATCTCTGATTAATTCTTCAATTTAATGTAGAATCAAAGATGTGAAGTTCATTCATGAAGAATGATAAAAAAGAAGATCAATAAAGAAGTATTGAACTAAAGAAATATTATGGAGAATGATCAAGAGAAGAGAAGAAATGAAGAAGAACTTGCTGATGGGAATGAGAGAATCATTATACAAGTTCTTAGATTAATTATAGAAGTTGGAATGGTTCAAATCGGAGATAAAACAAGAAAAATCAAGTTTAAGGAAGTCAAAACTCGAGCCAGGGAGTCAAACTCGAGTTCCAATAAGCCAAAACTCAAGCCAGGAAATCATAGACTCGAGTTTGGGTCTTAACTCAATTCAACTCAAGTTAGCTACTAATTGACTCGAGTCAATAGTGATTTTCAACAACTCTATTCACCTCTGTTTTGCATTCAACCTGGGCGAGTTCTGGTAATTTGATGATATCTCTCAAACTAAAGATCGGATTGAGGTGAAACAAATTTTTTATAAAACTAAATATCCAATACGTCATTGTGAAAAAGTTTCAAGCTCAAAGAAGTTCAGATGAGAGAGATATGAATTTTGGAAGTTGGAGCTGAAATTCACGTCACACAGTAGACTAAGCTTTAGTGTTTTGAGTGTAACTCAAAAACCATACATCGAAATGAGCTGAAATCAGTGGCATATGAAATAAGACTCATATAACTTTCCAAAACCATCAAGATCATGGAAAAATAGATCAAATGAGAGAGATATGAATCTGTGGAGTTGTCAGTTAATTCAAGATGTTACAAAAACGCTAGTCAAAGAACAATCTTCATTCATTGGATCATAATTGTCTGAATTCAATGTGTTTGGAACTGATTATGTTTGCATTAGAAAGAAGTCCTAAATATTTTTGTGGGGATAAGTGGTTTTCCAAATTTCAAGTTAAGTCAAAGATGTTAGCTCGCTGGAATTCAATCTTTGTACTGTCAATTCTCTTAAGTTTTGAAAGGCATTGGATTTTGGAATTGATCTTTAATCAAGCGAACATGGTTAAGCTTCCTCAAGTTAGAAATATCTTCTTGAGATATTATTCAAAGATTTTTGTTGCGTCTGCCTCAAGCCCAGATTTTGTTGCCTCAAGTCTAGGCAAGGCCGAGAGTTAAGCAGTTTGAGAAGTGTATTTAACTCGAGCCACCACTTAATGACTTAAGCCAGAGCTGTCTTTCGATCTTTGAATTGGTTTTACTCACGATTGACTTGAGCTTGAAAACCTACCTCGAGTCTAGGGGCTGACCTAAGCTATGAATATCTACCTCCAGTCAAGTATCTTCCATATGATCAAATGATTAATTGATTTTGACTTGAGCCATGACTCTCGCTGACTCGAGTCCGAGGCAAAACTCGAGGTGTCTATTTTGTTCCCTCGTGTCAGTGTGACAAAAATGTTCTCCATGCTTTTTAAACAATGAATTAACTTAAGCCTCAACTCTCAACTCAAGCCAAGTCACACCAGAGTAACCTGATAAAGAGCAAATTTGACGTGCAAACTCGAGTCTTAAAATATGCCTCGAGTTTATACCTAAACTCGAGCCAAGGATAATATTGACTCGAGTTAGATAGCTTGACTTATTCGCTCCAGTACTTTCAAGATTTAAATTGACTCGAGCCAGGACAAGATTGACTCAAGCTAATTATCCTCTGTTTGAAAAGTCTCCATATCTGAAATCTTAGATTCTCATCAAGAACATTCAGATGAATTCCAAAAGGACTTATACTACCTTTTAACATTATTTATATCATTTGTGCATAAGTTTCAGATGATTATATGAAGAATTAACAACGGCTTACCAAAAGCAGGTTATGATGTCATAAGCTTCAATGGCTATTTCTCTAATGGACTGAAATCTTGCAACAATAACATTCTACAATGGACCAAGCTTCAATAGACTGGGTGTACATTTAAGATTGTAAAACCTTAAGCGTGGGTGTACATTTAAGATTGTAAAACCTTAAGCGTGGGTGTACATTTATTGCTAGTAAGGGGGAACGAGTCCTGAGAGAGGATCATCCTAGAATCTAGCGCGTAATTGTATCTGTTATTGTGATAGTGGATTGAAAATCTCAAGTAAAGCTTAGGGACTGGACGTAGATCAAGGATTTGGCCGAACCGGTATAAATCTCAGTTTGCATATTCTCTTCCTTAATCTCCTATATTTCTACATATAGGTTTATATCTAATTGTTTATTCAAAAAACGCAAAAGTTTTTTCTTTTTAAAGTTCCAAGATTCATATCATTCACCCAATTCACCCCCTCTTGGGTGATAGTCAGCTCTTTCACCCAACTGATCATGGAAACACAGATTTAACTGTGGGACTCGGATTTAACTGGGTTCCACGTTCTTTTATTTTTGGAGGCGCACTTCACACAGAAATTGAATTTTAATTGGAATACAAGTTAACCGGGTTCCGCCTTCTTTTCTTTATAGCAAAACTTTACAGGAATTTGGATTTTAATTGTAATACATTCAGTTTAGAAGGATTTCACCTTCTTTTCTTCTTTCTTTACCAAAACATTGACGAGATGCTTAGATGGGTTGGACGCGCCATAACAAGCAAATGATATTTATGATAATATAGGTTAGTAATTAAAATGAAAATTCTAGAAACTAACCATTCATAAGCAAAACGGTTTGATTTGCTTGCCCTTTGCATCACTGCTATATATGTTGCCTTTCTTATATCAGGTGGATAAAGTTATGTGCTCCTATCTTTTAAGAGTACCTGGAAATGCCTACTTGCTTTATCCAACGTCAGGTCATGCCTCGAAACAACAAGAGCTGTCATAAATTATCCTCTCAACATTGCATCTAGATGGATTTTAGTAGGTTTTGGGTCTCAGCCAAGCTTCTAAACAGAGTAAGTAATCAGGTTAGGTAACATGATATAATCAAGTTCCTCCCTATAGGCTCCCATCAAGGCCTAATAGATGCCATGTGAGAGCAATTCTCACTATTGCAATTCTCTTCTTCCTTTTTGGTTAACACTTTTCCTTGGTTCTTCCTTGTGTTTGCCGAATCATACAAATGAGAAAAGGAAATTCAATTGTCCTTATATTGACTTAAATCAAGTCTTGGTGTCCCATACGAAATCCTAATCAATTGCCCTTCTTTCTCTCTCTTCTTTCTTTTGTTTTCCTCATGTGCTTAATATACTATCATCTTATCTTATTTGCTTGGCCACTTGGCTAAATCATAGGGTGCTTGGAATAGGATATTTTAATATTGACTCTTATCTTGGACACGTGGCTAGATCTAATGTATAATTGGAGAGGCTTGCTCAATACACCTTTTGACTTTCCTTGACATAGCATAATTCATCATGACATCATAGATTCCCCTCTTTGTTCTCATTTGGACAACATATAGGACCCTAGAAGAAGATTTTTAATTTCTTTCTTGATCTTGAAGAAACTTTTCCACATGGTTTTCTTGCAAGATCAATTTAGCTCCCTTGCTTGACATGTGGCATTAACTTGTGTCAAGGAAGAATAATGTAACACCCCATTTTTCAAAAGCGGAATAACATATATTTATCAGAGTAGAGCATGTAATTGAGTATCTGATACATATTACAACCATGGTGTTTCTAGTTAGTCATAACAATGGTACATTTAACTAAATATAATATGCATCCCAAAAGTAGGCATCTCCGGCCGTGTCTTCAAACGGGCTGCTTACCCCTGTCATCAACTTCGGTCCTCCAGACCCTGATGCTATAGTAAGAGCTGAGGTCCAATGCCCATTGGACCTCAGCTCATTGGACCTCAGCTCTTACTATAGCATCAGGGTCTGGAGGACCGAAGTTGATGACAGATATTCAAAACATTACAACAATAAATCATTATATAAGCACATAGCAGATGCAAGATTATCACAACAACAATACATAAGCACATAGTAGATGTAAAGTTAAACTCATGTATGCACTATCTAGTGCCACAACAGCCCATCGTGTCATCAGCGCTAGGAAAACTCAACGGAGTTATCAAGACTATAACTTGTGTATAGCTTAATGTATAACTAGTGATCAAAGATAGAGTCTCAGTCTATGAAATCATCTATCACACATAACATACCATAAGCATCAAAGTTAGTGTTACAATATGCGTCCGTACCTTAGTCGGTGATCGCGGTACGTATGTCGGTTGGAATGTGATTCTCGTATATCCTATAACGATAATATCGCATTTATCAATTCGCAAATAATATCCTAATGGATACCTTAATCACTAATGACCATTTTACCCCTACATTTCTTTAAAAACGAGATACTGGATTTTCTGGGCAGATTTTTCAACAACTTTGAAAAATCATAACTAATTGTAGAAAAAGCAAAATGATGTGAAACCAAAGCCAAAATTTCCCTTAACAAGTCTATTTTTAAGGACAAATAACGGCCTTAACTTGGTCCAACCATTTCATTACCAGTTTTAACTTTTCCCAACGTTGCCCAGATTTTCCCCATAAAACGTGGCTTATCTTTAGGAATTTTTATCTCCTTGCACAAAACTTCAAATGACACAATCTGGGTATATTTGGAAATCCCTATGTCTCTTTTAACCATGAAGTTTTTCATAATTTTAGAACCTCATTTTCTTCATAAAATAGTAGTTTTTTGCTACTGGCTCCTGAAATCGTTAACTGATGAAATTTCTCCAGGGCTTTGCTATTTTGATCATAATCTTCCAAAAATTTTTCTATAACTTCTTCTCCATCATTTTTTTGAAATAAAGACAATGTTAATCATAAAAACATGAAAATAACACTATAATTCGAAGATTAAAGATCAAAATAACATTTCTACTAAAACTATATAAGCTAAGAACTAAAAACTAAAAGTTTCCTTACCTCTTTGAAGAACCTTGCTTCTTATTCTTGAAGTCTCTCTACTCACTTCCTCACTCTCTAAATTTCGGTTTCAAGCTTATGAATTGATGAAGAATTATGAAGCATGAAGCCTCCTATTTATAGCCAACAATGCATTAACTTCCTTGCAACTCTAATACAACTTTAACCTTTGGATTTAACTTAACTAGGAAGTTTAAATCTTGCCCTTACACCTCTTACAAAAACGCCACCTCCCCCCCTTTTCTTAGATATTTTTGCTTCATCTTTTAGTAACTCCAAATGTTAATTTAGTTAGGTGCAAGTTGGTGTTTTAATTCAAGATCTAACTCTACTTTACAAATCTTCATTTTATGAATTAATTAATGGTTCTCTGAAACTTCCTAAATTACTTAGGTATGAATCACAAAAGTATACGAAAATGACTATAGGAATAGCCAAGTTCAAGCTCACATTGTACTGGTTTCTAATATCTACTTATATTTAATACTTAGTTCATATATTTCAAGATATGATTTAATTTGCATAGGTTCTCATTTTATCTATTGCCTTGAGTTGTAACTATGTATAATAGATTTTTCATCTCTCCTCTTGATTTTTTTACTACACACACACACGCACAACACTTAGGCACACACACACTCACAACTCACACACATCTGCCCCCTCCCTTTCTCTCTCCTTTTTCCTCTTCCACTTTTTGCAAATATCTCTTATCCTCTTCCATTTTTACTTCCCTTTGATTGGTTGTGTATTTTATTGACTTTGTCAAATTGTGATTAGTAAGGATTAATTACTTATTAATCTCATTTAGTCTCCTAATGTAGTGTTTTATAGGTAATTAGATGAAATTATATAATTTGGTTCTTCCATTTATTATTTGTACAATTTATTTATCCCTTATTAAAAGAAATTTTCACCCCTTAGTGAAAAATTAGGGATAATTAGTTAAATCTTGGTTTTAAACTAGCCTTTGTTCTTTAATTAAGGTGATATATCCTTAATTATGTTTATTTATTCCAATATTTAATTAATTATGAAAATTATTTACTCCTCTCAATTATTGCAAATTTAATTGCCAAATAATTGTTGATAATTTTCTCTAATTGATTTGGTCCTCTTTTGATGATTTTAATTGCTAAAATGATATAATTAAGATTATACTTAATTATGATAATCTTGGGATATTTTATAATCCCTAACAAGATTTATAAAAATTAGTCTTTAGGCTCTCAAATTCTAGGGAAAATCTCCCAAGAATAAAATAAATACCACGCCAAAATTTGAGACCACATATTCACCTATTTGAAATAGGTATTATTTATGGAAATATGATATTTAAGATAGATAATTACCTGGGTATTACAAATAATGACTTTGATTCTTATCAAGGATGTGTAGCATATTTAAACATTTGATCTCCTTCCTTCCCAAATTTTCAAAATTCACATGCACATGGAGCTTCTTGAATTATGTCAACATGTGCTCAAATCTCTAGCATTATCTAGATGCACACTTGGCACAAATCTATAGTTTCTTGAATTTCTTGGAGGCCACTCAATTATTTTAAGGCACATGCTCTTTATTTCTTAAATATTATCCTCTTGCCACCTAGTTAAGATATTATGCCCAAATGGGAATCTCATTGATTGCCTTTTATTAATTGATTTTTTACCATTGAGCTCCTCCTCCTTCCTCCTTTCTCTTTGGCCAAAAATTGGCTATGTTTGGAAGCCATCATATTGCATTTTATTGTCCATGAGTAAATGTACAAAGGTTACTAAGTATTGCCCCTTTTTACTAAATTTTCATAAGGTATAGTATCTTGCATATGTTTCCTTCTCTTTAACTAAAAATGAGCTTGAAATGAGAAAGTTAATGATGTCATTCTATTGGCCAAATTTTATCATTATCTCATGGTCTTTAAAATTCATATTTAGCCCTTACCTTTATTTTTTCTATTGTACTAAAAAATTAGGAGCCTTACGAACAATTAAATATTAAATCTGTGTGCCTAATTCTTGTATGATCATATATCCAAAAATTTAAGGTTTCAGGAAATATCCAACTCTTTTCGAATAGTTTAGTCATCTGTCTGATACACGCTTATCTTCAAGTCTCGAGGCCCAAAAGTCAGGATATTACATAAGAAATGGTAGGTAAATAATTAAAGTTAATCTTAAATTGATATACTTTTCTAATTATACCCCTATTTAGTTTATGTGAATTATTTTTTTCAATTTTGAACCTCAATTAATATCAATGGTAAAGTAGAAAGAAAGTAATTAATGTAGTGGTTAGTGGCTTATATTTGGAAACAAAAATCGCTTCTAGTTGGTACTCCTTATATCCCTTATTAGAAGCCTCAAATAACTGACTTATGTTAATCAAGAAAACAATTAAAATGAGTTAAAGACAATAAATATGTATTATTTTTTAACTATGCCCTTATGTGTAAAAAAAGATAAGTGAGAGAGAATAAATGCAATAAATATAGTCAACAAAGGGTAAAGTTGGAAAAAAAATAATATATGCTTACACAAACATAAAAAAGCTTATATTTTGAGACACACTCATTCACAAATTTAAAGGTTATAATAAGGGACTGAGGGAGTATCTTATAATACTGACCAAAGAGTGGATATATAAGATACCTCTGAGTACCTTATCCAAACCAATAAGAGGTAATTAAGTCATTAACTTGGTCTGAAAATGAAATAGAATTTCAATTTTATTCATATTTAATATCATGAATTACATCCAAGAAGCTAAAGTGTAATACCCGGATAATTATTTATCTGGAATATTATATTAACAAATAAAACCTATTGGTAATAGGTGAATGTGTGGTCTCAAAGTGTAAGATAAGTAGTTTAAGTTCAAAGGAAAATAAAGGAAATTAAGGGCTGGAAAGGCTTAAAAATGCATTTTTGGGACATAAAAACATCCCAAAAGGAATTATGAAAAATTCTAAAGGGCATAAGGATAATTATTAAAAATTAGCAAGAATATTTTCCTTAATTTAGACAATTTATTAAATTATTTCCTATGAAAATTAAAAAAAAAAGTATTCTAAGACTAGAACCGGCCTTAAGATTTTTGATAATTTGGATAAAGCTTAAATTAGAGATGTAAATAGAATTGTTGTGAGAAAATAATTAGTTTTAATTGATAAAAATTATTAAGAATTAGTCAGGGATTAATTAAGTAATTTTTAGGAATTTTGTAAGATTATAGAATTTAGGAGATATGAAAGTTAATTAAATATAAATAATTACTATTAATGAATAATTATTAGTAAGGGCCTAATTAAATAATTAGTAAGGATTAAGAGGTAATAATGCTAGTATTAAATAAAGATCAGTGACTTAGGATTATTTAAGGAATTATAAAAGCTTAAATCAATTATGGACCAATAAGGACATTCTTGGGAAATAAATATGAGATGAATAAAATATTTTTGGTTGAGATAAATGGAAAAAATATATATATATATAATTAAGGGGGGGTGACCGAAATTTTTGGAGAGATAAGGATGAGTGGATATTTTAATAAGATAATATAAAAGTTAAAACATGTGTTAATTAGGTAATAATATAATAATCAGAGGAAAAATGAACAGGATAAACGAGAACGGATAGAAATAAAATCCTACATAGAAAACCATGAACTAGGTAATTAGGACCAGAGTATATTATGAACGAGTGAATTTTTACCTCGAGATGGCCGGTCTCCGAAGTCGTTTCCGTAACCGACGGAGTGATTTGGAGATCCGGATAGGAAGATATTTTGTAGGAATTAAGTAGATAACCAAAATGAGAACCGATAGAAAATAATTTCGTTGTGAGAATCCGGGGATAGGTAGGGAAAAACCAGAGTATATTATTATCAGTGAATTTTTATCTAGAAGATGACACCGACAGAAGTCATTTCTGTACCTGGTAGTGATTACCAAGGATTTTTGGCTGATAACGGAATGTCCTTAACGAAAATATAAGGTCAGGAAAACCCAGTATTCTCGAAGAGGAAGAAAAGATCTTCAGCGTGTCATTCCCGGAATTTTAAGATTCTACGGAATTTCGCGATCTGGACACTGAGCCAGGGAGTTCATCTGATAAAGCAAGATGACACAGGCAGGATGAGGTCATCATTCTTTATCTCTTTATGGATGATGAGGTCAGCCTAGTAGGTGGATGGTCAAGATCGAGCCACCTCAACAAAAGTGCGATCCAACGGTTAGAATTCGATCAGACAAAAATTACGAAAATGCCCTTCCCTTCACCTATAAATACCCCTTCACCATTTCACATTTCTTCACACCATTCTCTCTTGAGGATTTCGAAATTTGGGAGAGCAAGGAGGAAGGAGAAGTCTGGAGTAAAATCCTAGCGAAGCTCTGAGTAAGTTTTTGGTCCTTAGTCTTTAGTTTGGTAATTCTTTCGATAGTTATAGTAGGATTGCTAGGGTAGTCTCTAAATTTTCAAAGTTAATTAAATATCATGTTTTAGGAATAAATATGATATTTATCTTAGAAATATGATAGAGGAAAGGTTATAGCAAAAATTTTGAGAAATTAAAGTCAAAATAGCGGAGCTCTGGCAAAATTCCGTCGAAAAGTCAAATTAGGGGCAAAATGGTAATTTGTACCTAAAATGCCCGTTTTGGTTCTGAATACTCATATAAGTAATATTATCCGTATAGGATATTCGAAACTACGAACCGTTGTTTCCGTTGTCACCGCTGTTGTACCGCTATCGAACGTGACGTAATTTGACGAAAGTACCAGAAATCGTCAACGGAGGTATGAACACGTACTGTAACCTTAACACTTATGCTGCTTATATTCATATATATGATTGATATGTCATTTATTGAGACTCTACCGAGAGAGGGCAGTTGTACATACAGCTTTGTACGGGTTATAGTCTTGATAACGCCGTAAGGTTTTCCTAGCGCTGAGGACACGATGGGCCGTCGTGGCACTGGATATGTGCAGACTTGTTGTGGTACTGGTTGTGGTACTTGTTGTGTGATTTAGTATTGATATGCTGTTATGTTATTATGAATATCTGTTGCCATATATTGTTTATTTGAGCATAAGGTTAACCGTTACCTGAGATCCAATTGGAAATTGGATCTCAGCTGTAGCTTCAGGTTCGGGAAAATCAAGGGTTGAGGTTTGGGGCAGGTAGCGGGCATTGGATGGCAGAAGGAGTTTACTTCTGTGGCTCTATTAAATCTGGTTAGACGCTACCCTTTCTGAGCAATGGATGTCTGTATGAGTACAATTACACCGTGGACATATATCTTTAAATTCAGTTACTCACTTGCCATAATGCTTGACTCTGATTACTATTCTTTTGAAAAAAAAATCCGCCATTTAAAATCCGGGATGTTACATAAAGAATGTGAAATTATTGAGATTTTAAATAGGGACAATGTTAAAATAAATATAATTAATATCTTACTTGGTGGCTTATAATAAAGATTATCTATTCCTTGAAGAAGGTGCCTGGTAATAAGCGTAAGAGAGAGTATAAGAGTAAAGTATTAGGAGTGGTTTGGTCATAACATATATACTTAAAAAAATTTTGTAATTTTAACTAACTTGTTTTTTCGATCACTACCCTTATTATTTGACATGTTATATAATTTACTTATTGTATTAAAAAAGTATATGAGGTCTCTCTTAACACAGCAGCCTTCAGCCAAGTTTCACCTGTTCGTTACCTCTCGGCTGCAAGGCTTTAATCTTCATGTGCCCTATCTTCCTTTCTGCAGTGGTTAGAGTGACTCATTGATCAAAATCCCATTGAGGTTAATTTTTTTATAAAACAACATACACACATATATGAAAAATAACTTGAGTTATTGGGTTGTTTAATATATTTAGCATTTTGATAGAGTGAAAGTTATTTTGTAAATATTTTGATTGAATTTGGTTTGAGCTTCCAATGACTCTACAAAAATTTGTCATTTTGATTGAATGGGGTGATTAATGTGAGTTTGTTGCTGGATTAACATGAATTATTTTGAAGTGATTGTTAATGATTTAATGTTACATTAGTTTGATAGAGTCCTTGCATTTCTTTAGGGTCAAATCCAAATAGTTATAAAAAAATTGTAGTAAATGCAATACTCAGGTTGTTCTCTTTTAGGAGCCTTTATTTAGCTGCTAAGTTAACAAATGTTTATAAATGTAATAAAAATTAAGTTCGTTTGGAAAATCGTTTTCAACTATGATCCAACCAAATTGTTATTTATTATTTTGGTGTATATTTGGGATTATTTAACATATATTCAATACTTAGATCGTTCTCTTTTGGGAGCATTTATTTTGATGTGGACTAATGTTAGCAAGGACGTGTTGGATCTGGCTATCACCCAAAAGGGGGGGTGAATTGGGTGTTTGATAAAACTTTAGTAACTTTGAAAACTTTTCGCAACTAATTTGAAAGCAGTTCTATGACAGTAATCAGTTATCCAAATAAGTATACTGGAAATAAAAGAGTTTAGAGAAGAGAGTATGCAAACTGTGATTTATTCTGGTTCGGTCCAATCCACGATGACCTACGTCCAGTCCCCAGGCTCCTCCTGAGATTTCAATCCACTATCTCCTTATTTAACAGGGCACAAGAGAAAAGCCTTTACAACCTCACAAGTTTAGTCGGGCACTTGTGCAGCCTTCACAATCTCTCACTTTGATTACACGTTCTATACTTGGAGTAATCCTCTCACTAGGATTCACTCCCCCTTACAAACTGTAATCAATACACTTGCTTGATTACACACTCTGTACTCGAAGTAATCCTCTTCCTAGGATTCACTCCCCTTACAAGCTGTAATCACAACACAATGTTTCTCACTCAAGATCACACAATCTTGAGTAACTCTCAGAATGATAGGATGTTTACAATGAATCTTTTCTCTCAGAAGTGAATATAAACACTGAAGTACAATACAGATAATCTCACTCTCTAAGATGAACTATATAAGCATTGAAACCAGAGAGTATATGACCCAAACGTTGGATTCAGAGTATTGGCATATTTGACAGTGTAAGCTCACGCCCCTGTTTTTCGTCTATCTTTACCCTCTTGTGTTTTTCTGCACTTCCACACTTAAGTCTTCAAGTCTTTAGGTATTTATACTGATTTGAAGTATATGAACATTGTAGATCCGTTGTGACTTGAACCCATTCGAAAATATAGCTGTTGTAAGTGTTTCTTCATGGATCTAGCTGTTGTGGCCACTTTTGTTTGAATATGACTGTTGGGAAATTGTAGATTTGAATATTTGAGTTTTGTCCCTTCAAAAATGTCTTTCATGATGTTCAGCAGCCTTTTTATCTGGAGGATATTAAGGATAATGTTGATCTATCCTGCATAATCCTATTTGTTTAATCAGAGACATCTTCCAGAAAACATGCAGTAGTGCACTTTCCACTTTACTTTACAGCTCAACATTTGACTCTTCATGAAATTCTTCATTTGATCATCTTAAACTTACTAGAAAATCGTTTAAATGAGATTAGGAACATTAGTAATAGATGATATGAAGTCTGTAAATCATTCAGGAAGATTTCGTGGATCTGATCAAAGTATATGTAAAGAACAGAACATCTTAGGCTTAAGTCTGTTTCAGCAGGCTTGAGTTTGCTTCAGTTAAAAGACCTTTGAATAACTCTTGATCTGCTATAGGCTTGAGGTTATAACTTTATGCTCGAGTTTCCTGCCTTAAATAAATCTTCGAAAGCTCTCTGTAAGTGATAGGCTCGAGTCTAACTTCTTAGGCTCGAGTTTGAACGTTTTGAAAGGCTTTGAGAAACTTTCTGGGTAAGCTAGGCTCGAGTTTATGTGTCCATGCTCGAGTTTGATCGAATTGGAAAACTTTGATAGCTCTTTGTCTGAGTTAGGCTCGAGTCTATTAGTTTTAGGCTCGAGTTTGTTGAATAAGATATCGTGACTAGCTCTCTGTCTGAGTCAAACTCGAGTTTATAAGTGATAGGCTCGAGTTTGTGACGTCCTGAATTTTTCTGTCAACTTCCAAAGGCCACATATCCTTTGTCTGAACTCCGTTTTAGTTGAATTAGATATTGATTGAAAGCCCTATGAGTCTACTTTCATATGCCACCGATTTCAGCTCATTTCGATGTGTAGATTGTGAGATATCCTCAAATTACTGAACCTTGGTCTGCTGGGTAACGTTAACAGATGGGTCAACTTCAAAAATTCATAGCGCTCTCATCTGATCTTCTTTGGGCAAGAAAATTTGTCAAGATGACGCATTGGATGTCTAGTTTCAGCCAAATTTGATTTCACCTCAAACTGATTCCTGGTTTGGGAGATATCGTCAAATTACCTGAGGTCGCTCAGCTGAAACACGAAACAGAGCTGGACAATGTTGCTGGAAGTCACTCAGGCTCGAGCCTGTAAGTGTAGGATCGAGTTTGCTTGGGCCAGAAGAGCCAGAATCGCTGTAAAACATCTAGGCTCGAGTCTATAGGTGACAGGCTCGAGTTTGTTCACACCAGGCTCGAGTTTACATGTTTAGGCTCGAGTTTACTTGTACCAGAAGAGCCAAAATTGCTAGAAAACATCCAGGCTCGAGTCTATAAATGACAGGCTCGAGTTTATTCATCCCAGGCTCGAGTTTACATGTTTAGGCTCAAGTTTAAATGTGCCAGAGGAGCCAGAGTTGTTGGAAAACACCCAGACTCGAGTCTAAAGGTGACAGGCTCGAGTTTGTTTATCCAGAACCTGATATATGCTTGTTTTAACTCTGAATTCCATTTGATCTATCCCAACTTCCATTTGATCTTGGAGACTTCAAGAATCAAACTAAGAACTTGTATAATGATTTTCTCAGTTTATTCAGTAAGTTCTTCTTTCTTTCTTCTCTCTTCTTGATTATTCTCCATGAATCAACTCTTTCTTTCTTTTCTTCTCTTGTTCTTTCTCCACATGAACAAATCTACATCAAATGTAGCAATTAGCCAAAGTATATGATATAAACTTTTTGATATAAACTTTTTGCTCTTGCTAATGGCAATCTATATAAGACATCATCAAAACTAATAATAACTAACAGGACGAGGGGTCCAAAGGTGGGTGGAGTGTTATGTCCCATATTGACTGGAGAGGAGAACAGAAGACACTTTATAAGGGGGCCTTAAAGCAAACAATATCAAGAACGAGGGGCTTTCAAGTTATAATTGGTATTAGAGTCAGGCTCGGATTGATGTGGGTTGATGTACCAATAAGGACAATGGTCCCAAAGGTGGGTAGAGTGTTTTTGTCCCATATCAATTAGGAAGGAGAATGAAAGAAACCTTATAAGGCTCTAGATACCTGCTCTTCTTGATTTGTTTTAAAACCATAAGGGGTACAGGGGCTCCAAAGTAGACAATATCAAGAATAGGGTGTTAGGATGTTATAATTAGTATTAGAGCCTGACTCAAGTTGATGTTGGCTGATATACCAATGTGGACACTGGGCCCAAAGGTAGGTGGAGTGTTTTATCCCACATCAACTAGGGAGGGTAATAGAAGATGCCTTAATTATATGGGTCTAGACACCTCTCCCTCTCGACGTATTTTAAGCAAAGTGAACAATATTGAAAGCGAGGTGCTATGATGTGAAAGGTTTGGTGAAGGATGATGTACGCAGACTTATCCTCACAAATGCAACAGTTGTAGCTAAGAAATGTCATTTAGTTAGTGAGAAAAATGACTATTCTTAATAAACAACAGTCATGTAACATTTACAAATGATTTCTCTTCAAACACTTACATCAACGAAGACAAAACATAAGGTCTTCAAAAGCAACCGTCATCTAACTCTTTCATAACCCTTCATAACATTTAGGCCATTAATGTCATAATTTGTCATAACCATTTGTATGTAATCTTGTTAGGCCTAAAAGTCATAACTCATAACCACTACTACAACAATGCATTTTTAGATTAGATAAGAATTGCTTTTTAGACTGGTCATTAATCCGGTCTTAATACAGCTAGTCTTAAAAGTCTATTATTTTTGAGAAAGTTGAACAATTGGTCTTAAAAAATAATTTTTAGACCAGAATTTTAAAATATAAAGTCTTAAAAGTCAGAATTTTAAGACCATATTTTTAAAATATGAGGTCTTAAAAGTAAGACTTTTAAGACCGGTTTTTTGAACATCCAATCTAAAAAGTAAGTTGGTAAAAGAAAATCTCCCCTTTCCTAGTAAAGCCGCAACCACCGTCACACCAAATGAAGCCACACAACCTTGTCATTTAAGATCTCCTCCTTCGTCAATGGTGGCCATTAACACTGGAGAATGGCAACAAACGAAGAGAACAATGGCTAATGGGTACAACCTTCATTGGTAGCACCATCAAAAGAGGTCTTAATAGCTGAGGAAAATAGATTTCATTGGAATTGTTTTGCTTGTGAGCTTTTGTTTTTGTTAAGGCTGTAGAGTACTCCCATAATCATAATGGCATGGATGAAAATTTAGGGAAATCAAATTATGAAGAAAGGAAAATTTTCTTACCAATAGAAGCTTTTGCAAACATTGAAATTCGACTCTTCACTTTCCAATTTTTGGATTGCAAGGCTTTAGAATCAAAAATTGTGATGTGCTTCATTTTTCTATCTTAATCATATCTTATAGAGAAAATTGTTGCCTTTAGGCTGTCGGACTAAAGGTCATCAGCAACGATAAGCTTAAAGGTGTTTTGCATTCTATAATATGATTACATGAACACGAGATCTGGTTCATTTAAAATAAGAAAAGGTTCTCTGAAGAATTGAGCTAAGGGGTTATGGAGAAATTAGAGTCTACCAACAATGAAATCAAATGCCATCGTAGAAAACAAATAAGGGTATAAAGTTAACCTTACTATTACTTATTTGGATATGAGCAAATCACCGTCTACAGTCTACCCTCGCTGGTGATTGATTTGAAGAAGAAGAAGCTTTAGGAAATAGAAGTTGAAGAAAAAGGATAAGCTTCGAGGGCCACCATAGTGGAGACACGCCAGCACTTCCAAAGACGATAGGTGATTGAGTTCATCTACTAGAATGCTCAAAGGGTCCAATCCGTAAGGGGAAGCAGCAAATCGAGAGAATAGAGACTGAAGAAGTAGAAGTCCAGGTCGCCATGAGTTATCAAATGTCATCCACTATAGGTAGACCTGTGTGGTTGTTCTCAGGCTTAGAGAAACAAAAACCTAAGCACTGTCATGTTTTTGTTCTTCAACAACTAAGTCATGTTTTTTGTGTGATAAACCTAAACCTTCTTTGTCTGCCATGATTGTAAACCATTACAAGCTGAAAAGTAATGTTTTGAGCTTCAATCTTGGTGGCATGGGTTGTAGTCAAGGTTCTGAAACCCAGACCGGCCACCAAACCGGTCAAGGTACTGGGTTAAGGGTTAATGGGTCAGACCAGAGTCAACCCAGGCACAGACCGGTGAAGTATAAAAAATTGGAAAATAATTTAATTTCTCATCATACCAACCAAAAGTTAAAATACTGTATGTCATTTCAATATTTTATATCAATAGCAAAATAATCATATTTCATATACTCTAATACTTGTCACATTCAAATTTCAGATATTCTTAACAATATTCTTTACAATCTATATTTGAGACAAAATATTCATAGTAGCAAAATATCAAAAACATGTATATTATGACAAAATATTCTCACCTTTGATAAATTAATAATCATCATCATTGACATCATTCAACTCTCTAGGTATTGAGACATCAGGAGGTGGAGCTGTAGGAGGAAAATTAAAGGCACCAGAAGCAATATGATCATCATTTAAAGATGGAGGCACAGTACTAACATCATCATCATCATCATCACCACCTATATATGAAACAAATAGAATTATTAATACTTATATAAAAAAACATAGTTATATTATTTTGTGTAAGAATATAATCTTATATAATAAAAGAGATAGTTAGAAACCTCCAAAATCTCTCGCCATTTGTTCAAGTTGAATATTTGTCGCATCTACATCATCAAATTCAGGAGTTGGGTCTTCATCAAGCACCCAAAAGTCTACTTGATCAATTGATTTATAATTGATTGGATCATAATTATCTTTCTTCTTCTTCAATTGATTCCTACAATGCCAACATGATAGAATACCAACATTAATAAAGTGTATATATATCTACCCAACATTAATAAATTACTATTTTGATTTTTTTACAGTTCTCAATTAGATGTTTGAAGGAAAAAAGTTTGCATATGATACTACTTTTCTTCTATGCTCAAAAAATGAGTAAGCCTTATTTGACCATTTAGATAAATATCATTCCACTTTAAAAATTACAAAAACCTTACATGAAAGATACAATCAGTGAGTTTCTTTTTTCAAAAAGAATATCATAGTTGGTCAAAGTTTCCACTAACAATAAAATACTAATGGATTCGTTTATGCTCTTACTAACAATAAAATACTAATGAATTGGTCTATATTTAATACTAATAAAGTATAAAACTATAAAACAAGTAATCAAAAAGTCATGAAGAAGCTTACCTAAACTTTAGCCTCAAATTATAGTTGGTGAAAACCAAGTCATCAAGCCTTTGGTGCTCTAATCTATTTCTTCTTTTAGTATGGATACACTCAAATAAGCTCTAGTTTCTTTCACATCTAGAAGAAGTAGAAGTTTGACTAAGAACACGTAAAGCAATTTTCTGCAATTTTGGAACCGAACCCCCGTAGTACAACCACCAATCATCTGCAAAATAAAGTAAAAGACATTTATTATGTATTATTAATATCAAATATCTCAATATGTGCTTTTAAATATGAAATTTAATGTACTACTTATGTGGGACTAATTTATGGCCGTTTTTTCACATGAAACTTTAGCAAAGGATTCTTTACGTTCACGGTAGACACCAATTTGCTTCATCATTGTAACATAATAATCAGCATTGCCAGATGAGTTTGCCTCAAAAAAATCAATTACAGCTTCCAAACATCGATGCTTCCTAACAAAATTAGGACTATACAAGAATGTAGGATTCAACAAATATGTTGCTGCATGTAATTCATATTTCAAATGTTTATCCCAATGACTTTGAATAATATTTGTGTAAGGCTTGTATTGATCCTTTTTCCTTTAAAACATGTCCTTGATAACATTTTTAGCCCTCTGCATTCCTTCATAGACATATGGCATTGATGGCTTCTCATCTGAATCAACAATTCTCAACAATCTAATCAATGGAGACACGAGTCTCACAATTTGAAAGTACTCGTTCCAAAACTGGTTATCTAGAATGATTGCACTAAAAGTTTTTCTGGCTTTAATGGTTGCTGACTTATGCTGCAAAAAATGCTCATCAATAACCAAAGCTTGTAAGTCATGTTTGTGCGAATATATACTATGAAGGGTGATGAAAGTGGTGGCAAATCTCGTTGTATAACATCCCAAATTCCAGGTTCGAAAATCGTGTCGATCGACACTTAGTTTTAAGAAAAACAACAGAGTTTGAGATGCTACAGCTTAGAGTATTGCGGAAATTGATAGCGTGCGCTAAGATCCGGACAACGAGTATCTGATATAAAAATGCCCAGACATATGATGATGCCCGACATAAGCTGATATATTAAATATCCCGAAGGAATATTCATGTGATACAATTTACAGAGGTTAAATACAATCCTCTGATAAACAAAGTTTTAAACTAGACCCAGGACTTGGAACCTAACATCAGTTAATTAAACAGATTGGCCAGGTAGGGGTCTATCATGGGGGCCTCACCGACTTATATGGCGACTGATTGGCTTTCCACATAGATTAACCCAGCCTTAGACACCAAACTGTTCAAAGTAACTTTGTTAAATTTGAGTCAGAAGCTAAGTCCTAATAACTTCTACCGACCTTTGTCTTTGACTGCTGCCTCTTCACGGCTTTATCTACTGACGCCTTCTCCATCCCGGTTTCTTTCCTGTACTATTTATTAAGACTGAGGTCCAATGTCCATTGGACCTCAGGTAACGGTTAACCTCATGCTTATGTAAACAGTATATGACAGTTATCACAGATATAAACATAATCATAGTTTCAAAAACACATAACCACATGTAAGGCAATAACATAACACAGCCACTGCAATATGTATGTTACCCCAGTCTGCACATAACCAGTGCCACGACGGCCCATCGTGTCCTCAGCGCTAGGAAAACTCAACGGTGTTATCAAGACTATAACCCGTATACAAATTCAAACATATCATGAGCAACTTTCAAAACAGAGTATCATCATGTGAAACAACTATCATATATAACCATACCATAAGCATAAGCGTTAATGTTACAATACGCGTCCGTACCTTTTACCGCATAGTCGTCAAATGACCGACCTTTGAATCCGATCCTGGATTTCCCGGATATCCTAACATATCACCATATTTCTTAGAATAATATCCTAAGAGATATTTTCACCTCTATTTACCCTTCTACCCTTGGTAGCTTCATAATTACAATTTTGCCCTTACATTTCTTAAAAACGTAGTGCATCATTTCCTGGGCAGATTTTTCGGTAACTTTGAAAAATCATAACTAATTCTAGAAAAATCAAAATGAGGATCCGTAAAATTTTCCGGAATCCTTGAGAAGTCTATTTTCGAGGAAAAATACTGGGATTTACCCAGATTTCACGGAATTTTCCCAGTTTCCAGTTTTCAAAACGCTGTTCAGATTTTCGCACAGAAATCATAGCCTAACTTCTGAGATTTTTATCTTTTTGCACAGAGCTTCAAATGATACACTCTTTATAGATTTGGAAAGCCCTAGATGTCGAATTTCACCATGAATTTTCTCAGAATTTTAGAACATCATCTTCATCATAAGATACTAGCATCTTTACTACTTACTCATATTTTACTGATTTCGCCAGAACTTCGCTATTTTGATCATAATCTTCCAAAATTTTTGAGATAACTTCTTCTTCATCAATTTTTCGAAATAAAGCCATTGGAAACCATAAAAAAATGAAAATAAAACTATATTTGGAAGATTGAAGATCAAAACAACATTTCTAGCATTTCTACTTCATAAACTAAGAACTTGAACTATGAAGCTAAAAACTCTCTTACCTCTTGAAGACCTCTTGTCTCCCTTTCTCCAGCTGCTCCTCCCTCTCCTACTTTCTCTAAATTTCGACCAAGGCTTGAAGGGAATGATGTGAGGAATGTGTTCACCCAAGCTCTCTATTTATAGGCCAAGAAGGGTTAAACATCTTGCAACTCTTGCTTGATCTTGGCCCTTGGATCATTGCTTGGAGAGAAAGAAATGATCTTGGCCTTCCTTCTCCCTCTTGACCGAAATTCTCCCTCTCCCCTTCTAGAATTTGCTTGCTTGGTCACCAAGCATTCTTCTTGCTCATTAAGCAAGCTTAATTAACCCCAAAACTTAATTTGGTTAGGTGTTAATTAGTGCTTTGATTCAAAATCCAATTTCACTTTTGGAATCCTAATTTTATGACAAGATTTATGGTGATTTTTAACTCCCAAAACACTTAGGTATGAATCTAAGAAGTAACCGAAAATAACTTTGGGAATAGCCAAATCGAAGCTCATAATTCCCTGATGCAAAATATGTATTTGTCTTGAAGATCTAGTTTCAAGATTTCAAGTTATGATTTAATTTCTATGAATTCTCCCTAATTTGCCTTTGATTAAAGATTACTTGCTCCCCAAGACAATCAACTTGCCCACCAAGTCTTAGAAGCTTCTTCTATACACCACTTTGTTTGACTAATGTGTTTATATTAAAAATCATTTCCCCTTATTTCTTTAAGCAATTCGTCCCCCTCCCCTATATTTAATTATTCACTTTATGTTTTTCATGTTCCCACATATCTAAGAAGAAAAATCTTCCATTGGTCCAATTAATTCCACCAAGATTTAAGATTAAGGGTTTTTATAATCCTCTCACTCTTTAATTAGAAATTTTCGTCACTTCTATTAGTTCAAGGGAGATTTATTTAATCCTCAGTTACAATTGTTAATATAGTGTTTTAGGGGTTACTAGACTTAATTACCAAAATTTGACAAGTTTCTAATTTAATTTCGGTGTTTAACAACTTCTTATATGCTAATTTTAGCTTTTAAATACCATTGGATCCTTAATTTAATTAATATTTCCTTAATTATGACCTTTACAAATTAATTCTCAACTAATTCCAAAACTTATTAAAGTATCTCAATTATTGCAATTTCAATTGCCCAATAATTGTTCCTAATTTTCTTTAATTGATTTTATCATCCTCCGATGATTTTAAATTGTTAAAATGACATAATTAAGATTATACTACATCATGATAATCTTAGGATATTTTATGATCCTCAATTAAGATTTAGAAAATTGAATTTGGATTTATTAAAATCCAAAGAAAATTTCCCTAACAATGATAATAAATCAGTTATAAATTTAGAGACAACATACTCTTCTATTTAATAGGTTTAGTTGCCTCTTAGAATTTATCATAACGTTCTCAGGGTATTTTGTAACCCATAACATCCCTTAGGAATTTTTAGCTCTTTATTTACTCTAATTTCATGAGAAATCACCTTAAAAGATAAGGTAATTATTTTACTAGTTTTGAGACCACAAATTCACCTATTGTAATAGGTGTTATTTATCAAAATATAATATTTACATGTATTACGAAAATTGGGGTATTACACGTTGCACTAGGACGTACAATTTCCTTCCAACCATGTCGTTTTTGTAACCATGACAAGAAGATCAAATGGTTATATGTGAATACAGTGATTTTTGATGCCTTCTTTGCAAGTTCTAAAACATGAGGCATTGATGCAATGTTTTACAAAATCAGATTTAAACAATGAGCAACATAAGGTGACCAATAAATGGTTTTATATTTCTCTTTTATCATTCTACCACATGCTACATAGTTAGCAGTATTGTCAATCACAACATGGACTATATTTTCAGGACCCACCCACTCAATAACTTCTCTAAATAATGAGAATAATGTATTGGCATCCTTAACCAAATACGAGGCATCAATAGATTTCACAAAAACCATGCCATGCACTGAATACACTAAGAAATTAATCAAAGTTCGTTGTCTAACATCTGTCCAACCATCAGCCATAAGAGTGCAACCATTTTCTTTCCATTTAGCTCGATGACTATCTATTAGAAGTTGGCATTCTTTTTTATAATCACTCAATAAGCTAACTCTGTACTCATGATAACTAGGGACCTTAAACCCAGGCCCAATTGTTATAGCAACATCAATGGCTTTTTGAAATAAAGGACAAGTAAGTGCATTGAATGGAACGCAATTTACATAAGCCCATCGACCAAAAAATTTTTTTGCATTATGTTGGGCTTCTTGACTTGCCCACACACTCTTAATGCTTGGTTGAGCACCATGAGTTGTCCTAGGTGCAAAATAATTTTCAACCCCCACAACATTAGGAGCTTTCCTCTTTGATACAATCGGTTCTTCACTTTCTGTAGCTGCATTTCCTTCATTTACATTATCATTATGAACAAGATTTTTCTTTGAACCTTCTACTAAAGATTCTTTCATTCTAGCACATACATCATGAGAAACTTTTTTACAAGAGGTTACTTGCCCACTCACACCGGCTAAATGTTGTTTCAACCTATTTATCCCACCTCCTCTATAACTTGAACCACATAATAGACATGTAAAAACATTTACTTTCCCCTCTTTCTTAAGAGAAACATATTCCCAAGCAGGATCTATTTTTTTAACACTAGAATTTACAAGAGGATTGCTAGACTCGGGATTAGGGGTCGTAGTATTCTGGGCACCTTCATTGTTAATATTTCCCTCCATTAACATAGTTACAGAACCTCACCCAGTCACACACTGGAAGGCAAACCAAATCTTCAAGAATCCAAACCAATCGAACAGAACACAACAAAAAGGTTCCAGCAAATCAATGCCAATATAAAAAATAAGTAGAACCAACCAAGAACAGAGCCAATCGCGATTGCTTCAAGAAAGAAAAAAATCAAATCCAAATCAAACCAATATGGCAATATGGCATCCAAGAGTTAAAAACTAAAATCTAGAGCACCAGCATAACGAACAACAAAGAACCAAAAATAAACAAATATTCAAAAATAAATAACGCCGCTATAACAGGAATGAACAGAACGAACGAAGATTGAGGAAATTGAAAATAGATGAACAAAAGGGCAATATGACATCCAAAACTTAAAAACTAAAATCTAGAGCACCACTGTACTAGCATAATGAACAACAAAGAACCAAAAATAAATAAATATTCAAAAATAAAAAATGCTCTGCAACCGAAGGAATGAACAGAACGAAATGAAGCTTGAGGAAATTGAAAATAGATGAATAAAAGTACAAAACCTAAATAGCAGTATGACTACTGATCAGTGACCTAAAGAGGATGAACGAAGCTCTTTAACCTGAAAATATATGAACGAGGCTTTGCAATCAAATTTTTTTTAAGAAAAAACCTAAAAAGGAATTTCAAAACAGAAAAAATTCCCTAAACTAAAGAGTTAAACATACTGACCAGTGATCAACGACACCGAAGCTTCTTCGCAAGTTCTGTGACCTTGTGACGATGAAGGCTATGTCGAACGGTGGGAGAATAAGGATTGATGAAGTTGAAAACCGAAATGGTGTTGAGGACGAGCAAAGAGCACTAACCAATGTTCAACCTTGCGAAGGCAGGCGTGTCGAACGGTGGGAGAGGCTTAGACGGAGGGAGAACGGAGGGCTCAATGAAGCAAACTCCAAAGGCAAAAATGCAAAATGAAAATGGCATAGGCTTGAAGCAAGGAGTAGTTCATTTGTCAAGAAGGGAAGGTTCAAAAATTAGGCTAAATATCAAATCAGATCAGAAAGGATCCCGCGGAAATTGCTTATTGCAAACTTTAAAAAAAAAACCCATATGACGTCGTTTCGCGTGGATTGGGGGGGAAGAAAATGGACCTGTGACCCATTTAACCCGGCCGGTTTACACCGGTTTTACCAGGTCAGTCCGATTCAGGGCCGAACCAAACCAGTTTTCCAGCCAATTGGCTGGTTCCCGGCCTGAACCGACCGGTCCGGTCCAGTTTCACAAACCATGGTTGTAGTAATGGCCTAATCTCCATCGACCTCGCAAAAAGGCTCTTTATATGTTAAATTCAACACTCAACAAAGAGGGTTCTAATGATTTTTTTTAGACCAGGTATTTATAACAACTGGTTTAAAAAGTAATTGACATTTTATTTTACTTTTTTATAACTTTTTAGACTGGTTAGTTGTAATAACAGGTCTTAAAAGTAATAGACATTTTTTTAACTTTTTATACCTGTTATTTGTAAAAGAACCAGTCTTAAAAGCAATAGATATTTTTATTTTATTTTTAACTTTTTAGACTGGTTATTTGTAACAATTGATCATAAAAGTAATAGATATTTTCTTTTTATTTTTTAAACTAGTTGTTTGTGAATCCGGTCTAAATAATATCTTTTAGACATTATATTAAAAGAACTAGTCTAAAAAGTTCTTTATATTTACAAAACTACCATTGGTCATACTTTTTAGACCTGATCCTCTATAATTTAGTCTAAAAGCACCTTTTAATAGTAGTGACCCTTCGCAATTCATTAGATCTCTATTTAAACTCAACTATTCCTTATAATTCTTGCTACTTTTCTTTATCGGCCCCTTCATTCTCTCCTTCATCATGTTAAGATGCCAAGGGACTCCGCTACCACTACTACCCACTACTCCATTCTCCTCCTCCTCAAGGCTTGCTAGTGGTAATAAAGGACTCAACAAGTATTCAAGGTCTTGACCACACAAACTACAAGCTCCATCATATGGTCTAGGTTTATTTGAGAGAGCAAGGACACATTGACTCAATCTTGAAGGAACATACCTCGCTCATTCTCTCTTTGAATGAGACGGTGGACAAGTTACCGAATAATGAAGAATATGATGATGCATCAGATTCTTAAAACATCTTTATAGATTTTTATTTTTAGTGTATTTATTTACTTTGTCTTTTTTGTAAACCACCAATTTTTTTTAAAACATAGGTATATACATTACGCCTATTAAGTAACAACCATTACTTATTAGAATACCATGCAAATATATAAAGGTTGTACTTTGTAACTGCCATATATTATCTGATAGTTTTTACATCATGAAATGTTATATGAACATACAAACGATTTATCTTCCAACTTCATATCAGAAAAACAAAAATAACGGCTTCTCTTGCATAATTGTCAACTAAACGGTTCAAAACTTTCCTTTCTCCATGCTCATGATTACAATACTTTGTTCTTCATTGATCAGTACAAAAACTAAGTATCCTTTCATTACCTACCACTACACGTTACTAATCCTCTTCAACTTCCAATATGTGCAGTGATGGTTTGAGTTCATCACTTTTAATCTATATAAACTCCCAACTTCCTTATGTTTATCATTATCCTATGTTCTTTCCATCGCCAAGATTAAGCGCCATGTCGAAGACTTGCCAAAAAATCTATGGTGTCATCCTCCTCTTTCATAGCCACCACCACCTCCACCTCAAGTGGAGGCAATGATATAACATTCAAAATGCATTGACCATGCAGTGACCAATAAGGAGGCTGGTTGGATACTTGTCAAGTATGAATAGTAAGGACAATATCATTTTTTAGGAGTATAGGATTGGGCACCATGACTTGATATGCTCTCAGATGACTCAAGCTACTTTATTAGTGACAAGTAGTATGATAATATGTGGTTTATTGCTAATTTATGAAACTTTTGATTCCCTCACATTGAATGAAACAAAAGTTCCTAAATTTGTTACATACCTCAAATCATCTATCTAGCAACTAGCTACCAGAGGGTGATATTTTTTGTTTTATTTTTATAAACTATGAAAATGTAATTATATGGGCACTAGTTATCCAAAAAACTAAGAAAACATACCCCACATTTATAAACTAATAATTGTGATATATGTATGTGTTAAAACAATATCATAACTCAAGGTTCTTGACAAAGAACCGTAATAAATATAAACAAATAAATAATAGCTTTTATGATACAATCATTATGTAAATTTTTTAGCATGACCACCTAAAAAATCCTATCCTTCCTCTTCTATTTAAAATTTTGAAACATAACACACTTGACACTTAATCTATTCAAACGAAACCCTCCAACATCATAAACTTAATACACATGCTGTCTTTTCTAGCCATTGAGAGTCATTTTCAGTCAAGCTCCACCATAAAATGATTTCGTCTTACTTCTTATCAGTAGCCGCGTAAGTCAGTACTTCACACTTGTATTACCAACTGCTAAGTGAGTTGCTTTCATTTGCCATAACTATCATTTTTGTTGTTCGTTAGTCCTAGTTAGGTCACTTTCCTTTGGTGCTATGTTCTCTTGTTTGATTAAGGTGCCATTGTGAAGTCACGACACGGTAAGGCATTCAAGGTAATATCAACTTGCTTTTGTGAAGTTATGTCTTTTCAAAAAATTTATTATTGTAATGATCGAAGGTTCATTTCCTAGTACAGGAAGTTGTAAGCCCATTTTTTTCACTAATGTTTCTTCCTTAATATTTTTTAAAGTAACTTCTAAAGATATGATCCCTAAAGAAAATATATTTCGTTTTTTGGAATATCCATTTCTCAAGAAGTTACTTCAAAAGTTCAATAGGTATGATGAATAAACTAGTTCATGTGCATTGATGAGAGTCATACATGAACAAGCTCTATAAATAAACTAGTTTAGATATACTGAGATTCATAGATGAATAAGCTCTATGAATAAACTATTTCAAGTGACATGTCAAATCTATTGTTGTAAAGTTATTATTATTATATTTTTTTTTGGAAATCCCATATTGCTCTAACAAAAGGTTCTTCTCTTATGTTTTTATTGAGCAACTGGCACCAAGTTAAAAGTTATGAAATTCAACTTTGTGATCTGTAATACCCCAATTTTCGTAATACATGTAAATATTATATTTTGATAAATAACACCTATTACAATAGGTGAATTTGTGGTCTCAAAACTAGTAAAATAATTACCTTATCTTTTAAGGTGATTTCTCATGAAATTAGAGTAAATAAAGAGCTAAAAATTCCTAAGGGATGTTATGGGTTACAAAATACCCTGAGAACGTTATGATAAATTCTAAGAGGCAACTAAACCTATTAAATAGAAGAGTATGTTGTCTCTAAATTTATAACTGATTTATTATCATTGTTAGGGAAATTTTCTTTGGATTTTAATAAATCCAAATTCAATTTTCTAAATCTTAATTGAGGATCATAAAATATCCTAAGATTATCATGATGTAGTATAATCTTAATTATGTCATTTTAACAATTTAAAATCATCGGAGGATGATAAAATCAATTAAAGAAAATTAGGAACAATTATTGGGCAATTGAAATTGCAATAATTGAGATACTTTAATAAGTTTTGGAATTAGTTGAGAATTAATTTGTAAAGGTCATAATTAAGGAAATATTAATTAAATTAAGGATCCAATGGTATTTAAAAGCTAAAATTAGCATATAAGAAGTTGTTAAACACCGAAATTAAATTAGAAACTTGTCAAATTTTGGTAATTAAGTCTAGTAACCCCTAAAACACTATATTAACAATTGTAACTGAGGATTAAATAAATCTCCCTTGAACTAATAGAAGTGACGAAAATTTCTAATTAAAGAGTGAGAGGATTATAAAAACCCTTAATCTTAAATCTTGGTGGAATTAATTGGACCAATGGAAGATTTTTCTTCTTATATATGTGAGAACATGAAAAACATAAAGTGAATAATTAAATATAGGGGAGGGGGACGAATTGCTTAAAGAAATAAGGGGAAATGATTTTTAATATAAACACATTAGTCAAACAAAGTGGTGTATAGAAGAAGCTTCTAAGACTTGGTGGGCAAGTTGATTGTCTTGGGGAGCAAGTAATCTTTAATCAAAGGCAAATTAGGGAGAATTCATAGAAATTAAATCATAACTTGAAATCTTGAAACTAGATCTTCAAGACAAATACATATTTTGCATCAGGGAATTATGAGCTTCGATTTGGCTATTCCCAAAGTTATTTTCGGTTACTTCTTAGATTCATACCTAAGTGTTTTGGGAGTTAAAAATCACCATAAATCTTGTCATAAAATTAGGATTCCAAAAGTGAAATTGGATTTTGAATCAAAGCACTAATTAACACCTAACCAAATTAAGTTTTGGGGTTAATTAAGCTTGCTTAATGAGCAAGAAGAATGCTTGGTGACCAAGCAAGCAAATTCTAGAAGGGGAGAAGGAGAATTTCGGTCAAGAGGGAGAAGGAAGGCCAAGATCATTTCTTTCTCTCCAAGCAATGATCCAAGGGCCAAGATCAAGCAAGAATTGCAAGATGTTTAACCCTTCTTGGCCTATAAATAGAGAGCTTGGGTGAACACATTCCTCACATCATTCCCTTCAAGCCTTGGTCGAAATTTAGAGAGAGTAGGAAAGGGAGGAGCAGCTGGAGAAAGGGAGACAAGAGGTCTTCAAGAGGTAAGAGAGTTTTTCGCTTCATAGTTCAAGTTCTTAGTTTATTAAGTAGAAATGCTAGAAAAGTTATTTTGATCTTCAATCTTCCATATACAGTTTTAATTTCATGTTTTTGAGGTTTCCATTGTCTTTATTTCGAAAATTTGATGAAGAAGAAGTTATATCAAAATTTTTGGAAGATTAGGATCAAAATAGCGAAGCTCTGGCGAAATCTCCTCAAACAGTGATTTCTGGAGTCAGGGGTAAAAACGTCAGTATTGTATGATGAAGATGATGTTCTAAAATTCTGAGAAAATTCATGGTGAAAGTAGACATCTAGGGCTTTTCAAATCTATAAAGAGTGTATCATTTGAAGCTCTGTGCAAAAAGATAAAAATCTCAGAAGTTAGGCTATGATTTCTGTGCGAAAATCTGGACAGCGTTTTGAAAACTGGAAACTGGGAAAATTCCGTGAAATCTGGGTAAATCCCAGTATTTTTCCTCGAAAATAGACTTCTCAAGGATTCCGGAAAATTTTACGGATCCTCAAAATGATTTTTCTAGAATTAGTTATGATTTTTCAAAGTTACCGAAAAATCTGCCCAGGAAATGCTGCACTACGTTTTTAAGAAATGTAAGGGCAAAATTGTAATTATGAAGCTACCAAGGGTAGAAGGGTAAATAGAGGTGAAAATATCTCTTAGGATATTATTCTAAGAAATATGGTGATATGTTAGGATATCCGGGAAATCCAGGATCGGATTCAAAGGTCGGTCATTTGACGACTATGCGGTAAAAGGTACGGACGCGTATTGTAACCTTAACTCTTATGCTTATGGTTTGGTTATATATGATTGTTATTTTCACATGATAATACTCTGTTTTGAAAATTTGCTCATGAGAGTTGAATTGTACACGGGTTATAGTCTTGATAACACCGTTGAGTTTTCCTAGCGCTGAGGACACGATGGGCCGTCGTGGCACTGGTTATGTGCAGACTGGGGTAACATACATATTGCAGTGGCTGTGTTATGTTATTGCCTTACATGTGGTTATATGTTTTGAAACTATGATTATGTTGTATATCTGTGATAACTGTCATATACTGTTTACATAAGCATGAGGTTAACCGTTACCTGAGGTCCAATGGACATTGGACCTCAGTCTTAATGAATAGTACAGGAAAGAAACCGGAATAAAGAAGGTACCGGCAGATAGAGCCGCGAAGAGGCGGCGGTTAAAGGCAAAGGTCGGTAGCGGTAGAAGTTATAAGAACTTAGCTTCTGGCCCGAATTTAACAAAGTTACCTTAAACAGTTTGGTGTCTAAGGCTGGGTTAATCTATCCGGGAAGCCAATCAGTCGCCGTATAAGTCGGTGAGGCCCCCATGATAGACCCCTACCTGGCCAATCTGTTTAATTAACTGATGTTAGGTTCCAAGTCCTGGGTCTAGTTTAAAACTTTGTTTATCAGAGAAATGTATTTAAATCTCTGTAAATTGTATCACATGAATATTCCTTCGGGATATTTAATATATCAGCTTATGTCGGGCATCATCATATGTCTGGGCATTTTTACATCAGATACTCGTTGTCCGGATCTTAGCGCACGCTATCAATTTCCGCAGTACTTTAAGCTGTAGCATCTCAAACTCTGTTGTTTTTCTTAAAGCTAAGTGTCGACCGACACGATTTTCGAACCTGGAATTTGAGATGTTACATGATCAGTTATAGAATCTTTGATGAGAGAATTTTTGAGCTACTTGGTCTCATCTCTATATACATAATAGATAGTACTTCCAACATCCGGTAGCAATGCAATTTGGATGGATTAAGGTTTTCTAGGCTTTGTCGTTAGAATCAATGACACTCTTGATATATATATATAAATACACACACACACACATAATGTAAGTGTTTACTTATACCTTATATCTCTTTAGCAATTAAGCCTTGAAAGCAAAGGAAGATGGGGTAAAACAAATTACCATATTAGAAAGGGTGCACGATTTATGCAAACCCTTGGACTAAAGGGTTTGTATACCCCTTTGCCGTTTTTGATAGCGGCATATTTTCTTCCCATAATCCTTTGCTTTCCAAGGGTTAATTCCTATGAACAGACGTAATTATTTATAGGTCATCAGTTACATTATCACTTATATACGTCAATAGTTGCCATTGATTCTCTCCACAAATGCTAGAATATCTTGATCCATGGTGAATTGCATAACCACATATATATATATATATATATATATATATATATATATATATATATATATATATTGTGTTGGGGGGACTAGGTAAAAAATTCTCATTTAAAGAGTCTTATATCATATGTTGAGGTTATTATATAAAAATCATCAAGTATTATAAATGTTCACGGTTCTTTTTTATAAACCGTTATATATTTACTTATTTTATAACGATTGCCTATGTGAGACTGTTATTAAGTTTATTAATTGTCATGGCTCTTATATACAAACCATTATGTATGTTACTAAATAAATAACAACTGTAAAATGAGACCATTATGTATTATGCAAGCATTACGATGGTGATATATTATAACAATTATTTATGTGTCCCTATTAATTATTATCACAACAATGGGAAAATCATAGCCTCACCAAACCTCAATATATAAAAAGTGTTATATTATAACTATTATAATACGTATGGATTAAATGATAATTTGGAATAGTAATATTTGTGCCAAGTTTTTATACTACTGGCATATAGGACGATTCGAAACTGTGATGTATAGCATTTAATAACTATCATATACCACAATTTCTGTAGTAGTGGTATTTTAATTATCTTAATGGAAAACCAGACGATTACTTAAAGAGCAATACAAAGCTATTATGGGTACTACATAAAGAAATTCTTCAAGAATGTAGTCACTCATAGGCCCCACAAATTTCTTAACAAGGGGTGTCTAATGACTTGACTTTGTTGTAGTGTTTTTGCATACAATACTTCAAGCTAAGAGTGTGAGGAATTCCTTTAAGAATTGGCTATGAAAGGCTTCTAATCGTGGGTAATGCAAAATTCACTTTATAAATTTGTGGATTTAAATAATCTTTAGTCTCTCAAGTTCGTTCTTTATTTTGATTTTGGTCTCTCCTGTTTTAAACTATATGTTTCAATCTCCCAAGTTTCATTATATATTGGCGTGTATAATTTACTAAAAATCTAGACTATTTTACTCCTTGAAGAATCAAATCTCATGATTTAAAAGTTGAAAGACCAAAACTAAAATGAGGACAAATTTGAAAGGCAAAAAATTGCATTAACGAGTCTCTCTTTTGGCTTTCTCTACTTTTAGCTTATTGCATAGCCATATGGTGTTGGAGGTACTGCTATTCTACTATATATATAGACAAGGTCAACTAGCTCAAAAACTCACTTGAAGAGTCTTATATCCATACATGACAGTTATTATATAAAAATCATCATATATTATAAATGTTTATGGTTCTTCTTTGTAAATCGTTATTTATGTACTTATTTCATAATGGTGGTCTATGTGAGACTATTGTTAATTTTATTAAAAGTAATGATTCTTATATACAAACGGTTATGTATGTTACTAAATAAATGAATAATGGTTGTAGAATGAGACTATCATTATGTATCATGCAAGCTATTAGAAATTATGCCTTAGGGGCTAATCATTAAATAACTAAAACTAATTGAGATATCATATTTCATATTTGATTTATGAAGATAGATATCATATCTCAGTGATTTATGAAGATAAATCAATGATTTGATTTATAAAGATAGATATCATATCTCATATTTTATTTATGAAGATAAAACAAATCAACTGGCTTTTAATTCACATTAAATAAATAAATTGGATTGAATAGGTTAGACAGATTTAATTTTCAATTCAATTTCAAAATTAATAAGATTGATTTTGAATATTTAATGCAGCCCATAGGGGTTATAAATACCCTTAGGCTGTGAGTAGTCTGATTACACAATAGAATTGAAGAGCCATAAAGAAACCCTAGAAAAGAGACATGAGACAAAAGCTTAAAGGCGCTAACATGTTGTCGTTCGTGTTGAAGCGTTGTTCGGTGTGGATACCAATAGAGGGAGTGGATTTGTAGAGTAGGCTCCTAGAGATTGATCGACTAAGAAAGTATTAGCCCACGAGTTTGCATATGTATGGTTCTTCATTACTAACCCGATTTAAACGCTGTTGATAGATCACCTTCTTGGGATTTGTAATTTATTGGATAAATTTTATTCTGCTGCGTGTACGAATCCCAACAGTGGCATCAGAGCCAGATCAATTGTGCATTTAAATTTGGTTTATGGTTTTAATGCAATTATATGTGGGCTATATTGTGTATATATGCTTAACCATATTTTGTATGAGTTTAAATAAAATGTTCACAACGATCAAATCGGACAGATATATATTTTATTGTTAATGCGATTAACAATATATATTTTTAAATAAAATATAAATGAGAAACGTGAATAACATGCCTTTACAATGGTTATCATTATAAAATATATTATAACGTTATATATATTTTATAACATATTTATGTAATGCCTTTACAATGGTTCACATTTATATTATAATGGTTTACAATGGTTCATGTTTATTTACGTAATGCCTTTATATTTTATAATGGTTCACGTTTCTCATAATGCCTTTACATTGCCTTTATAAAATATATTTAAATATGTTATAATGGCATCATAGATAATTATTACTTGTTGTGATTTACTTTCAAATTGTTTGGGTATGGTGAACATGACTTTAATCTTTACATTGGTTGTAATATTTAAATATAGCCTGCGTACCATGCCTTTTCTTTAAATATTGTCTATGTATATTCTCTTCTCATCTTACTCACCTCGTATGTTTAAATGAAGTTTCTCTTGATGTATTTTTCTTTACTTGTTTAGAGAAGTCCCCTCATTAGCTTGAGAGGATTTTAGGTTAGGTGAGTCATGTTGTGTCACGTTTTAATTATGCTTTTTTATTAGATCATGACATGTTTATTTAACGTATTATATGTTATTTGTATGAGATACAATGATCATTGCATTCATATAAATAGAATTAATTGGATTAAACCCTCCAAATGAAATCTCAAGTCGTAATGTCGTCAATCAATGAATACTTGTCAAAACCTAGATCGCTCTTTTGTATGTTCCACCAAAGTGGATGCACTTGAGTTATCTTGGTGAGACAAGAGTGGGTAATGGTGATACTCAACATTCATTATTGTCTTGACTTAATTGAGATTATCAAAATGGTTTTGGAGCTCAAGGCATTAGATGGGGTTAAACATGCCAAGTCATATGATGATCGAATCCCATAAAAATCTAAGAGTTATATGTGATGTAATTGGCAAAGAGGTTGCCTACCTAAATAACTTGATTTTAAATTTCCTGCAAAAGCAGACTTAAATTTTAGCCAAATATGGATCTTAGTCCACCAATTATAATGAAGGTTATTAATTTATTGGGAGTTTACTACTTAAACTTTGCATATATTAGTTGTAGAATCATATCGTCTAACAATACTGCCATACCATTAATGCGATTCGTCCTTAAGAAGGACAAACTTGATGGGACGAACTTTTTTTTACTTGTTTGGGAACTTAAGCATTGATCTCAAACACGAAAGAAAGGAGTATCTCCTCGATCAACCTATTCCTGATGAGCCAGTAGCTAATGCTCCAAAGAGCTCAGAAAGATACTTACACGAAGCATTTGATGACTCTATGGATGTAGGATACCTGATGCCTACCACTATGGTTCTAGACCTCAATGGAGATCTGGAACATGTGGAGGCCTCTAAGATGATCGTTCATCTTAAGGAAATGTTCCTATAATAGGCAAGGAAAGAGAGGTGTGAGACCACAAAGGAGTTACATTCTTGTAAGATAGCTGAAGGTATATTAGTTAGTCCTTATGTGTTGAAAATGAAAGGCTTTATCGATTACCTTGAAAGGCTTGGATTCCACATAAGCTAGGAGTTAACTACAGATATGATCTTGAACTCACTCCCGAAAAGTTATGACCTGTCTATCATGAACGACAACATGAATAATATGGAGAAATCAAATTTTGAATTGCATAGGATGCTCAAAATAGTTGAGCAAAGCCTTAAGAAGAGGCCCAACACTGTTTTGATGGTTCAAAAAGGAAAGGATATGAAAAGGAAATGCAAGGGCAAAGGAAAGAGTAAAAGCTCAACTGGTAAGACCAACGAGTCAAACAGGCTTGAACTTAAGCCTGTAGCCAAGAAGGCAAAAACCTTCGAAGGATCGGGTCTGCTTCTTCTGCAATGAACTTGGTCTTTGGAAGAGGAATTGCAAACTCTATATCAAAGATATAAAAAGAACAAGAAGGATAGCGGGGCTATCGCTTCAGGTATCTACGACATAGATATTTACTTCTCTACTTCCTCAATGTGGATATTAGATACTGCATCTAGTTCTCGCATTTATATAAATGTGTAGGATCTCAAGGAAATAAAAAATTAACTGGTGTTTCTAAGTGAAGGAATCGAACTCTATTAGCTATGGTTCAATCTATGATGAGTCAAACAGATCTTCCACCATCCTTTTAGGGCCATGCCCTAGAAACAGTTGCGTTTACACTAAATCGTGTTCCATCAAAAGCAGTTGAAAAGACACTATATGAGATATAGACTGGGAAGAAACCAAATTTGTTATTTCTTAAAATTTGGGGATGTGAGGTTTGCGTTAAGCAACAAGCCTCTAATAAATTATCATCTAGATCCTCAAAATGCCTTTTCGTGGGGTATCCTAAGGAAACTAAAGGATACTATGTCTACAATCCTACCAATTACAAAGTGTTTGTTATATGGAATGGTGTCTTTTTGGAAAAAGAGTTCATCTCTAAAAGAACCAGTGGGAGTAAGGTGTACATCGAAGAAGTTTGAGAGTCACAAGACAATGTAGAACCACAAATGGAAAACAGAGAAGACTCACAACAAGTTGATGAGCCTACTCTAGTAACAGAAGGCTAACGAAGGTCCAATAGGACACAACAAAAGCCTCAGAGATATGTACTTCTGATAACTAGAAGTCATGATGTCTTACTCATTAAGCAGAATGAGCCAACTACCTTTTGAGAAGCCATAGTAGGACCAAACTCCGAAAGATAGCTAGATGCCATGAAGTCTGAAATGCAATCTATGTAAGACAATAAGGTATGGACCTTAGGTGATTCACTTGAAGGTGTAAAAACCATTGGGTGCAAATGGGTTTTCAAGGAGAAAAATGACATGGATGGCATAGTAAATGTCTTCAAGGCATGACTTGTTGCAAAAGGATTCACTCAAACTCATAGTGTGGACTATGATGAAACCTTTTGCTCAGTTGCAATGGCCAAATGAATTAGAATCATTCTTTCCATAGTCACATATTATGACTATGAAATATGGCATATGGACGTCAAAACAACCTTCTTAATGGAAAGCTACTTGAGGATGTTACATGACACAACCTGAAGGCTTTGTACATCCAGAGGAATTTGGTAAAGTTTGCAAGCTTCAAAGATCCTTTTATGGATTGAAGCAAGCATCTCAAAGCTGGAATCATCGTTTTGATGTAGTCAAAGAGTTTGGATTCATTCAAAACATTGATAGACCTTGTGTTTATAAGAAGGTAAGTGGGAGCACAGTTGTATTTCTAGTGCGTTATGTAGATGACATCCTACTCATTGAGACTGATATCCCTACCTTGCAGAGTGTCAAGTCTTGGTTAGGAAAGTCTTTCTCAATGAAAGACTTAGGTGAAACCACTTACATCCTAGGGATAAGGATTTATAGAGATAGATCCAAGAGGCTAATAGGCCTAAGTCAGAGCACATACATTAATAAGATATTACATAGATTCAGTATGCAGGATTCAAAAAGGGGTTATATGCTCATGTCTCATGGCATCCATCTCAGTAAGGATCAGTGTCCTAGTACACATGACCAAAGAGATCACATGAGTAAGATTCCATATGCCTTTGCCATTGGATCTATTATATATGTCATGTTATGTACTCGACTGAATGTCTTATTTGCCTTAAGTATGACTAGTAGATGTCAACAAGATCCCAGTGAGGATCATTGGACTGCTGTCAATAATATTCTAAAGTACTTAAGAAGGACAAATGACTTATTCTTGGTATATGGTGGATTAGGTGATGAGCTTTGTGTGACTAGTTACATAGATGCAAGTTTCCAAACTGACCAAGATGATCTAAGATTACAATCTGGATATGTATTCCTTTTGAATGGTGGTGCGGTAAGCTAGAAGAGCTCTAAGCATAGCATTGTAGCATATTCCACAATAGAAGCTGAGTATATAGTAGCTCGAATGCAACTAAGGAAGCTGTTTGGATCATAAAGTTCATTTCTGAACTAGGAGTGATGCCTACCATCTTGAATCGAATAGATTTGTTCTATGATAATAGTGGCGCTATTGCGCAGCTAAGGAACCTATGTAACATCAAAGGACCAAGCATATACTCAGACAATTTCATCTTATCAGAGAAATCAATGATAGAGGTGATATAAAAATAGACAAGCCTATGAACGTCAATGTCTTGCTAGAGGTTGCTTATGACTTGTGGGTTGGTACAATGTTGGCCCACTGCCAATTTCATGTGGGCCTACAGGGTTGCACACAAGAATAGCCTAACACGAGCTATAATATCTAGATTCATTGAATCTAAGATATGTCTAAGATTCAATTAATACAACATTTTACCTATAGAGGGTATATATATATATAATGATTGCATCTAGTACAAGTGGAAGTCTATTAGAAATTTTGTCATAGGGGCTAATCATTAAATAACTAAAACTAATTGAGATATCATATCTCAGATTTGATTTATGAAGATAAATCAAATCAGCTGGCTTTTAATTCGCATTAAATAAATAGATTGGATTGAATCGGTTAGACAGATTTAATTTCCAATTCAATTTCAAAATTAATAAGATTGATATTGAATATTTAATACGGCCAATAAGGTTATAAATACTCTTAGGTTGTGAGTAATTTGACTACATAAGAGAATTAAAGAGCAATAAAGAAACCCTAGAAGGGAGACGTGAGACAAAAGCTTGAAGGAGCTAGCACACTGCCGTTTGTGTTGAAGTGCTGTTCGGTATGGATATCGGTAGAGGGAGTGGATTCATAGAGTCGGCTCTTAAAGATTGATCGACTAAGAAGGTGTTAACCCACAAGTTCGCAAAGCATGCACACGAGTTCACATATGTATGGTTCTTAATTACTAACCCGATTAAAATGTTGTTGATAGATCCTCTTCTACTATTACAAAAAGTTGATACTACATCCCTAAAAGGCGTCCTTATTTTAAAAAGGGAAGTAAAAAGTATAGGTGGTATTTTCGTAATTATTTGGTTGAATTTTGAGACTTAGGCGTCCTAAATATGATTTTAGGATGCCTAAATTAATATTTTGGCGTCCTGAATAAGGTTCAAGATGCCTAAACATTTTCACCAGCACTAAAAAACTACCTGCCGCCAAAAATTTTTACAAAACGCACTAAATATTTAATATTCGGCATCCTGAACATTATTTAAGACGCCCAAAAATTATTTTTGGCACCCTGTATTATTTTTGGCACCCTAAATAAGATTCAGGGAGCCAAAAATAATTTTTGGGCGTCCTGAATCTTAGTTTAAGTCGCCAATGTTCCTTTTTTAAAATATAATTCCTTCTTTCTCATTCCTGCTTTCTCAATTCTCTCTTGCTATCTAAGCAAAAAAAATTCTCTCTCGCTACCCAACTCCCACTCTCCATTTCTCTTATCACCAAAACTCGTCCAAATCTGCCTAAACTCGTCTCCTCTCCTACTCTCCAAATCTCATGCCTTGTCCTCCCTCCCTCGATCCTCCTTCCTCCCTCCTTCTTCCCTCACTCGTCCAGATCCGCGTGCTCAAACGACGAAACGCAGTGGGAGGACGACAGATCTGAGAGGATGGTAGATTTGGGTTGCTGGGTTCCTAGTTTATCAGAGACTCCCATTTTATTGCTTGATTTTTGAAGCTGTAGGACAAGAAGACAAAGAAGAAAGCTCTCAAACACACAACAATGTCAGCCATTGACAGAGATTTCTATATTCGAGTAATCTGAACTCTTACATGCCCTATTAATATTGCTTTTCTTTCTTTGCTTATCTTTTTTGCTGACTCGTCCTTCGTTCTCTCGTTCTTTTTTTTGGCAGCCGTCTCCTCAGTCTTCCTTCACAATGGAGTGAGTTTTTCCTCTGATTCAGATTTTTTTCCCTTTTTAAAACATCACTCACTGTATGGCGCTCTTCTTGTAGTGAGTATACCTTTGCCAATGCGGGAAATTTGGAGCACTGCGCCAAGTATTTGAACCAGTCTCTTGTTACGTTTGGATTTCTAGCTTCTCTCGATCTTTTCGCTAATGACCCTGTGAGAATCGAACTGTGATACTGTTGAGTTTATTATAATCTAAGAAAAAAAAGGAGAGGGATTGTTCCCCTTTTTAAATTTTAATATGTCTTCACTTTGGCAGGTTTCAATTGCACGGACTTGCAATTGCATACACTTCTTGCTACAGCAGAGGCAACGGGATATTGAATTTAGAGAGTCTGCTAATGAACAAAGATAGCGGTAATTGTTTCCTATGCCTTATTATATGTTTAATTTTGGTCTTTGAGTCTTTAATTGTTTCCACTCTCTCCCTCTATTTTGATTGGAATTTAAGCTATTATTGATATTGAAGATTGTGTGTTCTTTTCGTTATGATTCTTCTGTTAGCCTCGTCGAAAAAATTTCTTCTTTCATTCTGTGACGAACCAAACGAACCGAAGATGATGCATCTGTATCCGTAACGCCTCTTTCTTCTCATTGGCTTTGGATCTATATTATCTTATTTGAGTGAAGATGATGTATCTGTATCTGATTTGTATATGCATTTGTTTGTTTGGGTATTTTTTACAAGTGAATGTGTTTGTTAGAGAGTGAGAGATAGATGGGTCAAGATCAGATGTTTTCTTTCATTAGCTATTTGTTTGAATATATATAAAGACGCCTTATATAAAGCATCCTTATATATATATATAAGGAAGCCTTATAAGGTGTCCTTATAATGATGCTTTAGGATGCCAAAAGTCCAAAATTTTTAACTACCCCAACACAGACATCCCTATAAAAAATGACCTTAATTGAGTCTTATTTAGTATGTTTTTTGGGTTTTTTGTAGTAGTGTTCTTTGGATTTATAATTTATTGGATAAATTTCATTTCGCTGTATGTACGAATCCCAACACAAGCATCATCATATATTATGATGGTAATTTACATGAGCCTGTTAATTATTATTACAGGAATGAGCAAATCATGGCCTCATCAAATCTCAATATATAACGAGTATTATATTATAACTATTATAATAGGCTTGGAATAAATAACAGTTTGGAATTGTAATGTATTTGCGCCAAGTTTTTGTAATACCCGGATAATTATTATCTGGAAAATATGTTATAATAATAAAAATGTCTATTTATGGAAATTTATGTCTCAACATGTTATAGTATTAATTTTGTTCAAAGAAATGAATTATGAAAAATTAAAGGAAATTTATTGTCAAAAATAACATTTAAAGCCATAAAATATTCCAAGAAAATTATGGAAAATTCAAAAAGACATGGAATAATTATAAAAAATTTAGAAAACATATTATCCATAATTTAGACAATTTAATAAAATATTTCCTATGAAAATAAAAGAAGGAAAATTTAAAAGGTATTCTAGAAATCAAAATAGAATCTAAAATTATTAATAAATTGCATAAAACTTAGATTATTGATGTCAATAAAATATTTATGAGGAAATGATGAGTTTTAATTAAGAAAATTATTAGAAAGTATTAAGGGATTTATTAAGTAATTTTAGGGAATTTTATAAGCCTAAATTCATTATGGACCAATAGGGAAATTTTGTGAGAAATGAATATAAGATAAATGTAATATATTTTTGGTTGGAAAATGAAAAAAAAAAAAAAGAATAAGGGGCTGGCCGAAAATTTTGGGGAGGGATAAGGATGGAGTAGATTTTTTTTGATATAATAATAATATTATATAAGACATGTGTAAAATAAGATAATATTAAAATAATAAAGAGAAATGGACAGGAAAAACGAGAACGGATAGAAATAAAATCCTACATAGAAAACAGTGAACTAGGTTATTGGGGTCAGAGCATATTACGGACGAGTGAAATTTTATCCCGAGATAGCCGGTCTCCGAATTCATTTCTGTAACCGATAGAGCAATTTGGAGATCCGGATAGGAGGATATTTTGAAGAAATTAAGCAGATAATCAAAACAGGAGTTCTTAGAAATTCAGACCGTTGTGGCAATACGGGCATAAGTAGGGAAAAACCAGAGCATATTATTGGTCAGTGGATTTCTATCCAGAAGCTAATACCGGCCAAAATTGTTTCTGGAAACGGACACGAAAACCGAGGATTTTCAGCTGATAACGGAATGTCCCTAACAGGATCAGAAATCCAGTTAAAATATGACATTTGAAAGAGGAAGTAAAAAGCTTTAGCATGTCATTCTCGGAATTTTGAGATTTTACGGAATTACGCGAACCGACACCGAACCGGGAATTTATCAGATAAAGCAAGAGATGAAGCAAGCATGACATCATTTTGATGACTCAGGATGATGTCAGCAGAGAGAGGTGTAAGGCTAAGATGAAGCCACCTCAGAAAAGTGTGATCCGACGGTCAGAATTCGACCAGACAAAGTTCAACGAAATTACGAAAATGCCATCGAGTTCACCTATAAATACCCCTTCACATTTCACCATTCTTCACACCATTTCCTCTTGAGAAGGCCGAAAATTTGAGAGAGAAGGAAGAAGGAGGAGTCCGGGGAATTTCGCAGCAAAGCTCTGAGTAAGTCTTTGGTCCCTAGTCTTTAGTTCGGTAGTTCTTTCAGTAGTTATAGTAAAAGTGTTAGGATAGTCTTAATTTTTCAAGATAATGTAGATATCATGTTTTTAGAATAACTATGATAATTATCTTAGAAAAATATTATAGAAAAGATTATAGCAAAAAAATTTGGAAGTAAAAAGTCGAAACAGCGAAGCTCTGGCGAAATTCCGCCAAAAAGGCTAACTAAGGGCAAAATGGTAATTTGTACCTAAAAATGCCTGTTATGGTCTTAGATATTCATACTGGTGATGTTATCCTTATAGGATACCCAGAATCACGAACCGCTGTCACCCCTGTCGAGCCGCTGTCAAACGTACCGTGAATTTGACGGAAGTGTTAAAAGTCGTCAACGGAGGTACGGACGCGTATTGTAACCTTAACACTTATGCTGCTTATATACATATATGTGATAGACATGCTAGATACTGAAACTCTGTTTAGAGTTGTCAGTTATCTTACAGCTTACTACGGATTATAGTCATGATAATGCCGTTTGGGTTTGTCTAGCGCTGATGACACGATAGGCCTTCGTGGCACTGGATATGTGCAACCATTATGTGGGGCTTTACATATTGCTTTGTGCTTATGTTCTGCCATTATTTGATCATACATCTGCTGTGTGCTTATGTAATGATATTCTGCTGTATGTGATTATGTTAATGCTGTTATCAATATACTGTTTTATTTGAGCATAAGGTTAACCATTACCTGAGATCCAATTGGTAATTGGATCTCAGCTGTAGCTTCAGGGTCAGGAGTACCGAGAGGGTGACGGTAGAGGCTGGTGGACGGTATGGAAGGGCTGAAGAAGTTTATCAGTTTATATTTGTATATACTGTTAGAAACTATCTTCTTTTAGGATGACTGTATAATGAGATTACACTATGGTTATGTATTTTAAATTCAGTTACTCTGCTTATGAAAAATGCTTTACTCTGATCACCGTGTTTTAAAAAAAAAAATTTCCCATCATTTTTACTGTTTTTAAAGTGGGATGTTACAGTTTTAGTCTCTCAAGTTTATTCTATATTGGCTTATATAATTTAATAAAAACCTAGATAAAAACCTAGACTGTTTTAGTTTTTGAGGGACTAAATTTTGTACTTTGAAAGTTGAAGGACCAAAAAAACTAAAATGAGGAAAAAATTGAAGCACAAACAATTGCATTGACATGTTTCTTTTTTGGCTTTTTCTAGCTATACCTTACTGCATCTCCATCTCCCTTCAACTTATAGTCTTTCTTATCGAGTTATTATATCGAACCCTGGAACAACATGGGACCAGGCTAGAACCGGGAACACCCTAGCTCCCTGCTCTCTGGTCACTTGTAACCCAATCCTTAACCAAAACAAAACCTGCCCACTATTTTCATGATCCCACATGTCACCTCTCCATTCGTATACTAATCCCAATATTCATCGCTCTCTGGGCGCCCTCGATTCCTGGATCCAATCTAAAAAGCTTCCCCACTCTCAGACATTCCACGCGCTACAGACTTGCTCTCTCCAATCGACATCTGTCCCTTGTAGTCTTTCCTAGCGTTTAGGCCTCAATCCATACGCAAGAATCGGTTTTCTTACAATATTAAAAGCCCAAAATCATAAAAATCTGAGACAATCAAAATAAAGCCTCTTCAGGCTTTCCATATAAAGAATTCCAAAACTTCATTTTGATTCATAGAAATATAGGCTTCTATCACGTGGCACTTTCTAAGAGAGGGAAAAAACTCGTCCTCTTCTTCAACTTCTTCGACCAACTCCGACATTTCCTTTTTTCTGTAAGTTTCAGCATCTGAGGCATATATGCTATACTGATTCTGATTTCTCCTTTTTTTGTAGTATTTCAGAACAAGTTATTTAGATTCCTTCTGGGATGTTTTTTTTTTCTTTGTCTTTTGGTATTTGAATTTCATAAGTGAATATATTATTGCAGCTTTACTGATTTGTTGTTGTAATTGATCTGAAAGGGCGAAGCCCTAATAATTAAGAGAAATAATGGGGAGAGGGAAGATTGTGATTAAGAGGATTGAGGATTCAACAAGCAGGCAAGTGACTTTCTCAAAGAGAAGAAATGGATTGCTCAAGAAAGCAAGGGAGCTTTCGATCCTCTGCGACGCACAAGTTGGCGTTATTGTGTTTTCCAGCACTGGCAGGCTCTATGAATATGGAAGCTCCAGGTATGTGTGTTTATATATATATAAAAACCTTCTTCCTAATTAATTTACTTTTCTTTGTTCTATCAGAAACTAGATCAGCATTTTCCCTGATGGGCTTTTGATCTGAATAATAATATCCCTTTTTGCTTCTTCTTCTTTCTTATTTTTGACTGGGAGAAACTATGTTTTTTTCTTGATATCATAGCCAATTATATTATATAAAATGGGGAGAAACTATCTTGTTAGAAGAAATTAAAACCATTGAGACACTGTGAACTTGTGATTGGTATTTAATTAGTTGTATGTTTGGTTAATACTAGCGCCGGTTTTTAATATAAAATCTTATTTGTAATGTAATTTGTGTTACGAACAGTAGCATATATTAAGGAGTGGAAGTAGTATTAGTTTAATTTTCTCTTCTTAAGTATAGTAAGCTTAATGGATATCGAAATTTCCATCCATGCATGCGTGCTTTTGCGTGGTGCCGCCCCCCCCCCCCCCCCCCCCCCCCCCCCGAATGACAATCTCTGATGAATGTGTTATGAATTCCAGGTTCAATTTGGTACGAATATATAAGAAATTCTTCTGCCTTATCCTTTTAGCTGAGATCTTATTTGTGGTGCTTTGTTTTCTTTTCTGTTTTACTCTTTTGTGAGTCACTCTTATTTTGAGTCATTTATCTCTTAGTATTCATACTTATATATACAATCGAAATCCTTGTCTGGATTGCTGAATTAATTATTCACTGGATTAACATTTGCACACTTTATAAAGTTTAGGTATATCCACACACAAGACGCTAGGCAGTGAATTCTGTGAAAAGGAATCTTTAAATTAAAGTTTTTTGTTGTAAAGCTCTTCTTCTAAAGTTCGTTCGAGAAGAAGGAAGTGTAACACAAAAAACGAAGCAAGTTTATGGTCTCGCCATCACCTTTTTTCTCTCTTCTCCTTTCAAGGGTTACACTATATATATGGAAAAAAATTCTAAGAGATTCAGATTCTAGCTGAACTATACATATATATATATATATATATATAGAGAGAGAGAGAGAGAGAGAGAGAGAGAGTTACGATGAATATTAGATTGTAGATTCCTTTTCAACATATAAGTAGACAGTCTCTAAGCACTGAGACTAGAAAACTACGAAAAGTTATGCATGAGATATTATATGTAATGTCAAAAAATATTTTAATAAATTCTATATATCTTCTTGGTGAACTACACACTGCAGAATATTATTCAATAGAATATCAACAAGGAATGGGTTGGTATACAACTGATATGTAGTTAATAACAGGCACAAGTGCTATACACAGACAAGGATTAACATATAGTTTTTACAAAGTAGCAGAACTAATACTACGTATTTTACTATATGAAGTTATTTTCAAATATTTTGGTGGATTAACATATGATAAATAAAATTTTCAGAAAAAAAAATAAAGTTTTTGCAAATTTAAAACATGAATTTTAATAACACATACACAGACACACACTTATAAACATCAACTTATAATTAACCAATAAGTTGTTGGTTGAGGTGGTAAGGGGGCATCACTCCTATAAGGAGGAGAACATAAGTTCAAATCCCAAGAAATACACTTATGGGGAGAGGCCAAAACCTTTTACCCTCTAAGCCTTGAGAGGGTGAAACCCTTGATCTAATCAAACATTAATTTATAATTAAACAAACATAAGTATGTATGTATGTTTTTATACACATGAAAATGCAGGTCTTTAGAGATGGACAAGAATTGAAAATTGTTGGTTATTTAATAGGTTGGTCCAAGCTAGGCGAATTGATTAGAGCTGAAGTAATATAAATTTTAGAGTTAATTCATTAGCATGTTATTATTGTGCTTTTCAAATTTTTTGACAAGGATAATTATGTGTTAACTCATGTAATGTAAAATACAACATCATATAGCACTTGTGTTTGTATAAACTCTGGGTAATCAAATGATTTGAAATTTTTGAGGAAAAATAAATTGATTTGAAATAAAAAATTAATCACTGTGATACAGCTTCTGTTATTATATTTTCAATAAGATTATAATAATATATAGAAAAAATAATAATGATATAATGAAGATTTATTCTGCCCCTACAAAAGATTACAAGAGTATTAACCTTTCTTAAATACAAGTAACTGTTGGATGCCATTGAAGTAAGAGGATATGGAAAGGAAAACGTGCTGTAATGATTATACTTATGTTAATCTCAGGACAAATTTTTAAAAATAAGATTTAATTATGCGAACTTCTTGTCCCAAGTTAGATTTATAATTACATATTAGAATATTATGTATATAACTCCTTGAACTTTGAATGTTGTCAAGTATATATATTTTAGGGCTTGGATCCTCATTACAAATATATTTGTTATATCACGCATTCAATTTACACTACCAGAAAAAGGGGCCTCCAAATCTAATACCTCACTCTCACTCTTTGTAATTTCACAACCTCCCAAATTTTTTTTTTTATTTTGATTATTAGATTCTACAAAAAAAAAATTGAGAAATATTTTAATATTTTATGGGAAAAAATGGTGCAGGCTTGAATTTCTTATGATTTTTCGAGAGTAAATAACTAAATAATGCACAACTTTATAGTACTTTTCTTTGAAAAATCATAAAAAATAATTCAAAATTGCATCATTTTTCCCATAAGATATCAAAATATCACTTATTTTATGTAAAATAATCTAATGATCAAAAGAAAATAAAATATTTGGCCAATTGGGACATTACATGGGGTATTACAGGACCCTTGCGGTAGAAAAACAGGACTTTCAGCAGTGATTCATAGAAAGTTTGACTTCCAATGAAACTTGTTAGTGGCAACTTCTACTGAAAGTTTGGCAAAGAGATTGGAAATTAATTATAAGACATCAACTAACAAATCACACAAACCAATAAAAACAGTTAAACTCAATAAAGTTGTCCTATAATTTAAGTAATTTCCAATAATACCCCTACAATTTACAGTAAACTATAATATTATATTATTATTACTCTCACCTACTACCCCTATTAATTATGGGCATACATGAAAAAAAATAATCAATGCTCCTTAGAAACAAGCAAGTGCCTTATAAAAAGGACCAAATACATTTGGTAGTTGGTGCCTTATAATAAGGACCAGAGGGAGTACAATGTATAAAGGATGCGGAAACTGCATAACAACTGATGTTATTATTTGGTTACATTATTAGATTAAGCAAAAATAGATCGAGAAGCCTTTAATTTGATTTTCATTTTACTAATTGACTATATACTGTTGGTTTATGGCAGCATGAGATCCATTTTAGAGCGCTACAACAAACTAAGAGTGGAACACCATCATCATCAGTATATGAATCCTGAGTCGGAAGTCAAGGTACTACTACTATTACTACACTTGTTATCCAATCAACTAGGATTAATTATAGAATATATTATCATAAAGACACTATAATAAGAAACACAAGATTTATTAATGACTTGTGCTTGTATTTTGGGCTTAACTACTTTGTCTGTGATTGAAACTATATGTATAGTATGGTTAATTATCTTCCCTGTTATGGTCAAAACAAATTTGTCTTCCCAGTAGTTTCAAAAACCGTAGCTGAACCTTTTGTAGAAACACATTTATTTAGCTATGATTTTAAATTTTAAATTTCAATAACCATAGGGAACGAAACCAAAGCTATTAACCGCAATTTAAACTGAGATCCAAGGCTAAGCTCAGATAACACCCAATTTAAGAAGGAATATATATACGTATGACTTGAATTTAGCATATATAAAGTGAATATATTGCCAAACAATTATTTTCTGACTTTGCAAAGATATGAAGCCCCAAGTACCATACATATACATGGTCTGGTGATATTAAAACTAACAAATTTGCATGTCTTTGGATATCAGCAAAGTATATATATAGTTGTAAGCTTTCTCAAGACCAAGAAGAACATTATGACCATACATATTTTTTGTTTGAGTTCCTTACTTTTAATAATAAGGTCAAATTTCTAGCTTCTACTCCTTAGCAAAATCAACTAGATATATAGGAGCCTCTAAATATTCAAAATTCAAATCCAAGTACACAACTAGATATATAGGAGCCTCTAAATATTCAAAACGCCCAATAAAATCAACTTCACTCTCATTATTAGTCAGAGTTAACATCTCCATTAAGGATAAATAATCACTTATTAGGCAATCCACACTATTCACAAGACATAAATTCCACAGCTAAAATCTCTTCAAAACACACATGACTCTCTCCCACATTGTGTTCTAGCTCATCATAGTCAGCCCTTTAATTTTCTGAAGTCTTGGGATATTTCACATCCTCTTTTCCTTCAAAATGATACTTATTAACACGCCAGGAATAGGAAGGGGACTGACTTCAATAGTGTGAAGAGTTATTGTTGAGTCTGCCCAATCAATGAATTTCTCTTATACTTCTTCGGTCCTATTTATAGGCTTGAGAGAAAATAAACTTTTTGGCCTTGTATGTAATTAAGGCATCTCATTAAATTTTCCATATGAATGTATATTTTTGTCCTTCATTTATTACTGTATTGACTTTGTTCTTGTGGGGTAAAATGTATCTTTGATAGGAATAATGTTGGAAAGTTGTTGAATTTTATAGTGAAGTTAATGAAGTTTTAAGTTTTTCTTGGCTTGTGTAAAACATGAAGGAATTGTCTTATAAATAGGACTAGAGGAATATATTTCCATTTAGAATTGTTGGGTTAATTAAATGCTCTCCAACCTTTACCTATTTAGACAACCCATTCTTAAACCTTTCAAGACATCATCAAGTAAGCTAATTAAATTTATTAAAGGAGTTGCCTTTATGCTCTATAAGGGAACGATCTCGTTTTAAACCATCCTATAATCACTCAATGTTGTCAATCTACTGATAACAATGACATCTCTGTAAAGTACTCTAGTCTTGAAGTAACTCCAACTAAAGAATGGAGACCTAGTTTCACTAACGAGTCCAATAAAACTAGTCACGGCACTAACTTTCAAACTCAGCTGTTGATAGGGTCTTCTCCTTCCAAGGTAAGCAACTCCAACTAATCTGAAATATCTACATGTCCTAGTTGGGCCAATTATGGCTCTTTATAATATCCCAACCTCCCAAATGTTTGTTTTATCAAATAATAATCGATCAAATTCAATCCAAAAAAGTCTAATAAATCTTTTTGCTCTGCAATTAACATGCCATTGTTATTCTGTTCTCCACCTTCTATACACTCCCCTAGTCCTATTTATAAGACACTTCCATTATATTTTGCATGGACCAATAAAACCCTTAAATTTCAATACAGTAATAAATGCAGGGTAAAAATGTACGTTCATGTGAAAGATTTCTCTATCTGCCCTGTACTAAGAATTTTCTTCTCTCTCTGCCCTGTGAATGTGACCAAAGAAGGATCTCCTATAATAGTGGTAATGTAGTTGGTCAACGCATTAGCTGCTATATATAGGGCTGCGACCATCCTCCTGATAACCATCCTCTCTTCTATACTTAATGGATAGGTTTGTATAGCGCAATGTTGGTTCATGAAACTAAACGCCATGAGGATATGCCTATTTATTGAACAGTTGTACAACTTCAAGAGACAAATTATTTCATCATCCTTAAATGGCCCTCACCACCACTTCATTCCAACACACAAATTCATTGTCTTTATCACTTTATAAAAATAGTCGTGATTTTGGCTTGAGAGTTTTGTAATTAAAAATCAATTTCCAGGGTCTTCATTGTATCCTGAAGGATATTAGTTCACCAGATCCAGTTTGCATCTAAAGTTTGGAATAGGTAAGAGTGAATTATGTGCAGAAAGTGATGCACACCAACAATAATATAACCCTAACAATTTGAAAAATCAGTCACTTTATTTTCTTTTCCTTCTTAATATGGACGACCATTGCAGGTCATTTATTATAACAATTTTAAATGTTTAAATGCAGGTTAACTAACAGAGATGAATTACCTGTAATTACTGTTAGGTTGATAATAACTTTATACTAAGAGATTTGAACCGAGAAGGGTCTTCGTGTGTGTGTGTGTCATGTGTTAGAATTCTTGCCTTCTTCCTCACAATCGCATTGCTCTTTATTTGACATTATTATATTTATTTGATATATATCTGTTTTTATATTTGGTAGTTTTGGCAGAGAGAAGTGATAGCATTGAGGCAACAACTGCAACATTTGCAAGAATGCCACAGGTCTGTATGTTCAATTTGAAATCAATTAAAAAAGATTATAATCGTCAACAATTTCATATTTATCTATTTAATCCAAGAATTATATTCTTTAGCAAGTATATGATTTCCTTTTGGCAAACATGTAGGCAATTGATGGGTGAACAACTTTCTGGTTTGGGTATTATCGAACTGCAAAATTTGGAAAATCAACTTGAGATGAGTTTGAAGCGTGTCCGAATCAAAAAGGTATGATAAATTATTTTAGACCATTAATATTCTTCATTTAATTTTACATGTCACACCACTTTTACACTACAGGAATTAGTGATATTATCTTATAAATTGACAAATGCATTATTTATTGTATTTGCAGAATCAAATTTTAACTGATGAGATTGAAGAGCTGCAACAAAAGGTGCAAAATAATTTTCTTTTTTCTAAAAAAAAAAAAAAATTGCTCGTTCCATCTTGGAAAGGTTTTACCATAAATTATAGCCAACTCATTGACATACTATTGCAGGGAAATCAAATTCATCAAGAAAATGTACAACTTTATAAAAGGGTAAACTTCATCACTAAAGAAAATATAGAACTACAGAAGGTAAGTTCGGAAACACATTAAATTTTTCATATACGTGATTTTCTCTCATATGCATATATGCATGTTAAATCACTTTTTTTAAAAAAAAAAAAAAAGAAAAAGAAAAATTGCCTTTCAATGACAACTTTCAGCAGGCAAAAAGTTTAACATTTAAGGACTTTTAGCAGTGACCTTAAATGTCGCCACTGAAAGTCTTCCCATTGTGATACATAAAGTCACCGCCAAAACATAAAAGTCATCACTGAAACTTTCAACCACAATCACCGGGGCAGTGACTTTTTTATGACGCCAGTCGTTGCTGAAAATTTCCAATGGCAACTTTTACATGATGCTGCAGAAAACTTTCTGTGGCGACTTTTAAATTTTACTGTGGAAAGTATATCTTTTATTTATTTTGTAGTGAAACAACAATTAAGCACAAAAGAGAGGAGTGGATAATCATTAAAATGACACAGTTTATTAAGGTTATCATTAAAAATCTAAATGGAAGATTTTATCTTGATTAGATTCATGAAGCAAGGATTATGAATGAAAAAATTTGGGATTCCGATCCTCCATACAATATCAGCAACAAATATGATTTACAAGCTCCAAACCATCCGCATCTGAACCAGCCAAGACCTCAATATACTGAATCACCAGCAAAAACTATGGAACTAAGGTATATATATCGCTTCAAAGGGATCATATATTTATGCATATCATAGTTTCAATGTGCTTGTGTATTTTGATCAGCCTCAAAAATATAAACTAACACCCAAAATTCTGTGACAGACTACAGGTGCCCTTGCAATAATTAACTCTTTGACAACCTAAGAATAATTGTGACAGCATGCCGCCAACAACTTTCTCGTAGAAAGATGAAGTTTTCTGTGAGGGAGATATTTCACTTCAACAAGTTAGAACCGGAAAAGAATCAATTCTTACATGGTATGAGATGTTTCATCTTTAATCATTTATGTAAGGTCAGACATGTATTACTGGATGTCGTTGTAAATTATATATTATCATGTAAGAACTTGCACTACTCTTAATGAATAGGCGGCTCATCATGGGGCTTCATATAATGAAAGTAGTTTTATATTATTGAAAAAATTTGATTTTTTTCACAAGCATCTTCCTATTAGAGGTAATCCTACTTGAGACACTGTCAAAAATTCAATTCTTCTGAATTTGAATTCAAACATTGGTTTGCTATGTTATGAGAAATTAGCCTTTATGATAGACCAATGAGCATTTTAGGGCGCATCTCCCAGCGGGGTTTCAAACTTTGGTTCACCACGTTTTAAAATACTAGCCTTTTCTGTTAGATTCAACCACCATTGGTAACTAATGAGCATATTTTTAGTGGGGTAAGTGTCCCATGCACAATATTGGCCTAATAGGCTCTATGAGTGGAAGGGGATTTCTCATTTAGCCCAATTTCTAATGGGTTGGCCTCATCTTGGCCCAAACGATACTAGGCTATATTTGGCTCACCCAACTAGCTAGATTGTTTTTATCCTCCATCAAGTTATTATATTGAGTTTTACACTGACCAAATTGTCACGTCTGGCCCCGTGGAGCCTTTATTTATCAGAGTCATCGCGCATAGGCATCGAGATGATTTGGACGACATAATTGTGGAATAAAAGTTTATGAAAATAACTTAGTTTGAAAACATGAGGATAAATTTTTCACGATTTAAGTCTATCCTATAGTCGGATATTAATACAGTAATCCCAAAAATAATAGACAAATGATAAACAAGATACTAAAATCCGACTACATATTTTTCAAGTTCCTTTTTCACAGTTGTGTCTTCCCTCTCATCACGTTCCACTACCTGTCTCTTTCATACGGTCTAAAGTTTAAATAAATGAACCCCAGGGGTAACAGTTAATCTTATATGTAAGTGCGAAATATAAATAACAACATATTACATATTAAGAATATAATAATTCATAGTAAAACAAGTTGCGCAGTAATCACATTTTTCGGCCAAGGACCACAGCCCTTCAGGACATGCAACCCTGTTTTAGGACATGCAACCCTATATTAGGACACGCAGCCCTAATCCATAGATAGGATACATATTTGAAAATATTCTAACAAACATGTTTAGTCATACAAGAATACTTACATACAAGTTAATAAGATAACAGTTACCCATCTCAGGCTTGAGTCCTAATTGCCGTCCGTGGATGTTGGGATCAGTGAAGTGTCAAGGTAAGCCTATAAATATTTATCATTTTCGTTAGTTAGTTTTGGTATCGCAAAATACCTAGCTACGCAAATTATTTTTAGAGAATTAAAAGTGAATTAATCCCTAAAAACTCCCTTAATAATAACACCCTTTTTCTTTATTATTAATTAATAATCCCCTTATTATTTATTCCCTTTAATCCTAATAATGACATTATTTATTTAGTTATTTATTTATTTCAAATAATAATAATAATAATAATAATATCATTATCATTATCCTTATTATTTTACTACAATTATTTTATACTCTCAGAGACTATCCTAACACATTAACTTAAGAATTTACAAAATAACAATCATCATGTGGTTTTCCAAAATATATGACACACACACACACACACTAGAAAAACACTACTTAACTTAAAGGAAAGGGCCAAAATACATATACTCGGCACTAGGGAATAGTGCAGCACAAAAAGAAAGTGTTTGGGAGAGAGATTTTGACAACTTTAGAGGCTTGGGTGCTCTTTTCAAGAGAGATTTTGGGGTTTTTACCTTGGCTCTTCCTCTTTTCCACTTAGTGTAACATCCCAATTTTCAAAAGCGGAATAAATTAACTTTTCATTTAAAATCATTTCAAACCATCAGAGTAGACCATTTGAGCGGAAGAGTACCTGTTATTTGCATTTCAAAATGCCATAAGTCTGGCAGGGTACAATAGCGGTAAGAAAACCGAGTATCTCAAAGGGACTGTACAACAACAAAAGGATGGCTTCTACCAGAACAACTGCGGGAAGTCTTCCGCTGGGTCTCTAAGCATGCTGCTTTCCCTTTTCCTCCGACACCGGTTCTCCCGACCCTGATGCTATGTAAAGAGCTGAGGTCCCATGCATACGGACCCCAGGTAACGGTTAACCTCATATTTACATATATGGTAAAAAATCACAGCGATTGGTTCACTTCCAAACATGTCACTCCCAGTGAATGCAAATGTACCGCTCCCAGCGAAAAGTATCACTCCCAGTGAAAACAGATATATCACTCCCAGTGTATGCAGATGTACAGCTATCCTTTAATAACAACATGTATTCAAACAGCACACCACAACATGCACACAACACACATAGCACATATACACATACTGTAAATATTAGAGTTAGTGTTACAGTATGCGAACGTACCTTCGTTGACGAGCGTTTAGTATGTTGACGATAAACTGTACTTTTGACGGAAAACAGCGGAATGACAGCGGAACAAGATTACTGATATCCTATAATGATAATATCACATTTATCAATATTTGATATCATAACAGGCATTTTAGGTAGAAAATTACCATTTTGCCCCTGATCCCCTAACCGGTGGAATTTCGCCAGCGCTTCGCTATTTTGACTTTAAACTCTCAAAATTTTTGCTATAACCTTTCCTCTAACATATTTCTAAAATAAATATCATATTTATTCCTAAAACATGATATTTAAACTAACTTGAAAAATTAAAGACTATTCTAGCATTCCTACTAGAACTACCAAACTAAAGACTAGGGACCGAAGACTTACTCAGAGCTTCGCTAGGATTTTCTCCGGACTCCTCCTTCTTCCTTTCTCTCCAAATTTTCGAAAATTGCAAGAGAACTTGGTGTGAGGTTTGCAAATGAGAGGGTTGGCTATTTATAGAAAATATCAATGGCATTTTCATAATTTCCTTGAACTTTGTCTGGTTGAATTCTGACCGTCAGATCGCACTTTCTTGAGGTGGCTTGATCTTGGCCTTACACCTCTCTTTGCTGACATCATCTTGAGTCATCAAAGTGATGTCATGCTTGCATCATCTCTTGCTTTATGTGCCTTTATCTGATAAAGTTCCATGTTCGGTGTCCAAACCGCGAAATTTGGTAAAATCTTAAAATTCCGGAAGCAGTACCCTGAAGGTCTTTGCTTCCTCTTCAAGAATACTGGGTTTTCCTAACCTTATTCTCTCATTAAGGACATTCCGTTATCTGCTGAAAATTCTCGATATTCGTGTCCGATTACAGAAATAACTTCGGCCGGTACCAACTTCTGAATAAAAATCCACTGACTAATAATATGTTCTGGTTTTGTTTAACCCATCCCCAGATTCTCGCAACGGAATTATTTTCTATCCGTTCTCATTTATCCTGTTCACCTTTCTTTATTATTATAATAATGCTTAATTATCACATGTCTTAACTTATAATGTTATTTTAATGCAAATATCTAGATATTAATTTCTTAATTTTCATTTCATTTTTCTTTATTTTTCTTCTAATTTTCGTTTTTATTTATATATATATATTTATTTTAAGTAATTTTCACCTTTTTCTCTTTATCTTATGTCTAAACAATTAGCCATTAATTATCTAATTAATCACTTACTAATTGTTGACAATTTTCTTAATTAGTAATAATTATTATCTCACAACTATTTTACTGAAATTGATAATTTATGCATTATGCAAAATATTAAAAACCATGGGGCAATTTATGTTCCCCAAAATGATATTTAATTTTGCCTCATTATTTCCCAAGGAAAATAATCTTATAAATTACCTAAATTAGAGACAACATACTCTCTAATTTTTAATGAATATTTAATTGCCTCTCAGGATTTATCATAATATTCTCAGGGTATCTCATAACCCACAAATTCACTTAGGAATTTTTAGCTCTTTATTTCTCCTAATTTCATGAGAAATTACCTTTAAGAAATAAGGTAATTATTTCCCTAGTTTTGAGACCACCAATTCACCTATTTTCAATAGGTATTTATTTGTCAATATAATACTCCAGATAAATAATTATCCGGGTATTACACTTAGCTTCTTCATGTATTTAGTAACTTTGTTTAGAATTTCTTTATATATGGACATGAGTAGCTAAATCTTTCATTATAGGATTCTTTTGACCCTTTGTATGAATTAATACTTTGATATTCCTCTCTTTTGATAGATAAATATATATGCTTGTTAATTTCAACCTGGGCTTAATGCTTCTTAATGATTGACCTTCATTAAGATAATTTATTCACTTAGGTTTGTCAGGGTTAATCTAGGTGTAGAACTTGATTGAAATCATGCATGCTTGTCTTGAAGTTTACTTTTTAAATAGATGGTTTGTTGGTAAAATAAAGATATCTTTCCTAATCTTGCATTGTTGTAACGCTCCTAATTATATGTTTATTATGATGTCCAATTATGTTCCTATATCTCTTATTAACCTAATCAACATGCATTAGAGTAACGGGTTAATAGATCAGAGTGAGTTACAACAAAGAGCATGCATTAGCATTTAAATGATGAGTAACTAATAATATATGTCCAAACATATGTTGGTTAATTTTAAATTCCCAAAAGAATATTTACGTGATATAATTTAAAATTCAAAAATAGTTAGGGTTAATCTCATTAGAGGAAGTTAGTTGTATAGTTATCCCAAATTTAATGTCAGTTGAATAGTTAGAAATATAGGATTCAAAATATTAGAATATAAAAATTCATTTAAATAAATCCCCTTCTCCGGGGTCTTCTTTAGCTACTCAAGCTGCACTACCTTATTGCCCAATCCAAATTATCTTCCTTAATCTTTAGGTATGTATAAGATTTAGTGATCAGATGAATCTCAAGATAGCAGTTAATCTCATATTCAAAGTGCAAATTATACATGACAGGTATTTCATATATTGCATAATAAAAGAAAGCATTCAACAAACACACCGCAACCAGGTTTCATAGCACACAACACATGTATCATTATCGGCATAAGCACACACAAGTGCCACGAGTCCCAGACACGAATCCTCAGTACTAGGAAAACAGGCATGCATCATTATCATATAAAAACAATAATTCATAAAATAGCTGAATAAAACGTGTAGACTTGGGCATACAAACCTGGCAAAGAATCCACAAGATATGAACATATAAGGCATATATAAAAACACAAAGAATCCAAGAATAAGTTACCAACCTTAACTTCATGTAATTTGTAACATCCCAAATTCTTGGGATTTGAACATTGAAATATTATATGGGAAATTTAAATTATGAAATTGGGGCCAAAATATTTATGATAATAATTATGTGAAATTAAGGCCTATTTATCCTTCATTTATTTCAAGAAAAAAATAAATTCAAGGTATAATTATAAATAATCATTTTAGGCCTAAATATTATAAGTTTAATATTTTATGGCCTAAGAGGGGTAATTTGGGGAAGGAAAAATCCCTATATTAATTAAGGATTATTTCCATGATTATTGCAATTAAGTTTAATTTGCAAATAAAATAGTATTATAGGGAAAAAAAAAGGAACGAAAAACGAAGGAATGGCCAACATGTGATCATGCCAAACCATTTCTCCATTTGGCCCATATGACTAAGACAGCCCAAGACATGTAAAAATATCAGCAGACAAAAGAATGCTGAACACATTTCAGCAACACGTGAGCAACCTGAAGAAAAGCAAGCAGTAAGACAAAACCATTTCCCATGCAAATCAATCTGTGCAGCACATGGATTAACTCACGGCCCATTTCCAGCTCAGCCCATCCAGCTCCAACCCAACACGCAAAAGACATAAAATATCAGTTAGCTTCTTGTCTAGTCCAGAGAAACAGATCCAATGGCTGGTCAAACCGAAACCAAAGAAGCAGGTTACATTTATTAACAGCAGAAAGCATATCATAATTCCTTGCCCAGACACGCAATGTCAGTGATCAGTGACGAGCCATACCTCTCGAGAGCCCTGAGCTTATTGTCTTTCGGTTAATTGCCTTTGTACCTTTGGGCAGCAACTGAACGCTGAGACTTTATATATGGCCCTCATCTCACTTCCACTCTCCCTTCATTCATCATACTGATAGAACAGAAAAAACAGAGAGAAAACCGAGAGTTTGAAGATAGGAGAGAGTGAGAGTGAGAAGTTTAAACCCAAGAGTCATTCGCCTCTGCTCAGTGTCGCGTGAAGAGGGGAGAATCATTTAGCGAAATCCTCCATCATTCCCACTAAAGCAGCGAAGGTAAGCCTCAGTTCCTTCTTCCTTCGTTTTCTGTCACTATCCTCGCGTAGCATGATGTTAAGAAGATCTGAAATGAACTTGTCTGGGAACAAAAACCAAAAAAACAGGGGCTGTTATCGGGTTGCTGTAGGAGTATATTATTCACACACCCATACTTCATTTTCACTGTCAAGGGTAGAAGAAAAGAGAGCCCACTGTCATAAATCACTGAACACATAATATATATATATATATATATATATATATATATATGTTTGCTGTCATAGGTTCACTGTCATCGGTTTTTTTTTTCTGTATGTGTATTCTTTCAGTGCAAGGGTTCTGTTTTTGCCAAGAAAAAGAGATGCTGGACGTGTATAAGCTTGCAGTTATCGGGTCCTTTGGTTTTTGTTGAATGAGCATTATATTCTTCAACTTTAGACATGTTACTGTGTGTGTTGAGCTACCATATGAAAATGAAGGAGGAGCTAGTTAAGATAAGTATGTATACACCTGCCGTGTTTGATGTCTTAAGTCCAAGGAAAAGATAAAATGCTGCATGAAAGTTAATGTATATATGTGAAAATGTGCTCCTGTATGAATATATATATATATATATATATATATATATATATATATATATATATATATATTTGTGGAATGCTATAAGAATTATTTTGTTGCATAATAATCTGAAACCGTGAAGGACCAGGGAAAAGAAGAAAAATGATCATGTGAGTATAACTTATATGTGTGTGTGTGTGGTGCATGCGCAAGTGAATAAAGAAAAGAAAGTATGCATGTTTATATATATATATATATATATATATATATATATATATATATATATATATGCTCTTCACTGTGTATGCTTGATGTCGTGAGTATATTACCATGATGCATGAATAAGTGAAGAAAAAGAAAAACATGCGGAAGTTTACACATACAGATACACTAAATGATGCAAAAGGAAAGAGAAAAAAATGGGGGCTGTAGAAGAATAAATATATGAATATATAAATGTATAAGTGGTTACTGTGTGTGATCTCTGAGTGCAAATCATATGTAGCCATTAGTTTGTTGAAAGAAGATTGAGTATTAATTGAAATCTGATGGATAATTTGTTTTAGTTTAATATTATAATATTAGCTTTATTGATGCGAAACCTTAAGTCTTGTTTTAAGCATAAGTACATGTTTAATGGAGTTTGTTTGAACATGAAACTAGGCGTGGTTGTGTTAAATGAATTCTCTATGCAATTTTGAAAGTTATGTTTAAGCTTTTGAGAATCACTAAAAAAATTTAAATTAAATCATATTCTTAAATGATGGTTAGTATTTATAGACCCTAATTGATTATTTATTAAAGGAGAAAGATAATACTTTGGAGTTTATATAATGGTGGAGAAATAATTAAATGTGGTTAGAAAAAGGAGATTAATAATAAATAAATAAAAAGAATTATTGATAAATAATTAATAAAAGCTCATATTAAAATAATAAATAATAAATGAGGGATTATTATTATTATTATTGATGATGATGATGATGATAATGATGATAATAATAATAATGATGATGATGATGATAACAATAATAATAAGATTATTATTGTTAAGAAAATTTTAAGGGATTAATAACTATTATTAATCATATAAACTAATTCGCGTAATTAGTTTTTTTGCAATTCGAGTAAGAGACTAACGGCAGTGATAAACATTTTTAGGCAAACATTGACAATTTATTTGATCCCAACAACTTCAGTACAGAGGAAAGGGGTACAAGGTTAAGGTGGATAACTCTAATCTTATGATCATGTATGTAAATGTTTATGCAATAATTAGCTGATCATGTATGTTGGTTGAATTACTTGTTTATGTTTTTCTTGCCATGGATTTGAGGTTGCGGTCTAATGGGGCTGCGTGTCCTAAACAAGGGCTGCGGTCCCTGGCCGTTAACTGCGGTTAAGGTTATGTGTAATTTCTTCCATGCTTTAACATATACTATTATGTCATCTTTATTTTCATACATGTGCATGAGATTAACCGTTACCCTGGGGTCCATTCATTTGGACTCCAGCCTACATGAAAGATACAAACACTGGTTCGAGATTAAAGGGCAAGAAACAACTGTACAGATTACAGTTGTTGGAACATCCTGGAAAAATAGGATTAGCTAGGCCGTAGTTCTAACGTTTATCATTCGCTTATTGTGGATTACTGTTTTAACATCCAATTATCGGATGAAATCAAATCGCGAAAAATTAGTCTGTATTTTCATACTAAAGTAATTTCAAAAACTTCTATTCTAAAATCAAGTCGTCCAAATCTCCTCGATCATTTCCGTGTTAACTTTAATGAAATAACGACCCAAAAGGCCGGGCGTCACATAATTAGTATTAATTCCCGGGGCTTAAGAAACTTGATCTTCCGTTAATTTCCTAAAGTAAGACCATTATAAATATTATTTTCCTATTTATTTTTGTAATGTCTTATATTAAATACCATCTTTAAAATATTAAAGTGGTTTTCTTTGTCCCTTAAGTCCCTCTTTAATTTATATGGGGTAAGTCTTACATCACTAATACAAAACAGGGTTACGGCGTCCTATTTTTTGCACTTTTAAAACCCTTTTTTCATGAGATTTCTATCTGGAGGCGTAGTAGGTATGACTTACGGCGTCTAAATAAATGTAGAATGCGTAAGTCAAAACTTAAGGCGCCTAAATCAATATTTAGACGCCACAAGTTAGGCCTATGTGTAAAAAGTGAAGATTTATGAGGTTCTAAAAAATTTAGAACGCCATATTTGTTGGTTTTTTTTTTTAAAAAAAAATGAAACCTCAGATTCAAAAATGCGAGTATGAGCATATGAAAAAATAATATAGATCCAAAACTGCGAGGATGCACGTGAAAAATGTGAGCAGATCTAGAAATGTATAGAGAATATGCAGATAATACAAATCCAAAAATTAATTTGTAGATAATATAGATCAAAAAATTCCAGATCTAATAATCAGACTAACATATCCAAAATTTCAGATCTAACATTCAGAAAAAAAGAAAAAAAAATATAAATCAAAGTACAGTACAGATCAATGGCATTACAACTAGATCGATAGACTTGACCATGTACAAGTACCTCAAAGGTGACCCAACTCTGAGCCACATGAAGTATTCGCAGCTGCCCTAAGCGAGACCCAACATCATGAAGCTGTTTAAAGCTGATCCACGACCTCAGGTTGCATTACGAGCAACCGCTGGACAACCATGGAAATGAGAGCTTTGGTTCTAAGAGCATCTCGTTGAAGCCTAAGATTGAAGAGATGATTGGTGATCTTGTTAAAACTAAGAACATCTACATGGTGTAGTTGAAGAGACATGGGAAGTGAAGATTTGAGATCCGATTGGAAAAGTTAGGGCTTATATTTTGTCCTCGAGAAGGTGGGTGGGTATGGGAGAGATTTGATAGATAAAATCTGGGTTTCGAAAGAAGATGAAGAGAGAATGAAGAAGGCGGAGGTAAAAATGTCTTTGAGTTGGTTTTCTAAAAGGTTGGGTAACAAATAAAAAGTTGGTACGACTACTTTTGGCATCTAAGTTTAAAAATTAGACATCAAAAGTGATGTTTTTGGAACCTTTGAGTTGCTTTCAAAAAAGTTGGGCGAAAAATAAAAAGTTGGTATAACTGCTTTTGGCATTTAAGTTTATAAATTAGATGCCAAAAGTGATGTTTTTTACGTCTAAGTTATGAAATTAGACACCAAAAGTGATGGTTTTGGCGCCATTGAGTTGCTTTCTAAAAAGTTGGGGGACAAATAAAAAGTTGTTACAACTACTTTTGGTGTTTAAGTTTTAAAATTAGACGGCAAAAGTGATGTTTTTCGCGCCTTTGAGTTGCTTTCTAAAAAGTTGGGTGATAAATGAAAAGTTGGTACGACTTCTTTTAGCATCAAAATTTAGAAATTAGATGCCAAGATGTTTTTTACGCCTCTAAGTTGCTTTCTAAAAGGTTGGGCAGTAAGTCAAAAGTTGATACGACTACTTTTGGCATCTAAGTTTATAAATTAGATGCCAAAAGCACCATTTTTGGCGTCTAATTTCAAAACTTAGACACAAAAAGGCAACTTTTCTCACATATAATTAAAAAATACCATCTCATTTATTTTTTACTTCTTTTTTATAAAACAAAGGATGCCTTTTAGGGAAGTAAACACCTCTTTTTGTAGTAGTGCATCTTTGACTTTATTGTACTTGATTTTCGGTCTATTCACATTTCTGTCAAGAAATGTTTAGCAACTTTGAAAAACCATAATTAATTGCAAAAAATTCAATTAATATGATACAAAAATCTACATGATCCTTGACATGTTTATTTTGATGGAAAAATATCTCTAGAAGTTCAGGAAAATCTGAATCATTCTTAGATTTATTGTTTACCATCATTGTTTCGATTATGCTTCCAGAAACATGTATCAGTTTGAAAAATCCATAACTTTTTATATAAAACTCCAAAAAATTTGTGTCATACATCAAAAGAAAACTATTTATGTACTGTTTATTGCTATAAATTTTTAGTGTTTTTAAATTCCATTTGATTATCCAAAATCCAAACACAACCACCACTGTTCGGATTAAATGTCTAGAAACTTTACTCAAATTCAAAAATCTGTAACGTTTCATAAAGAGCTCTAAACATTAAAAATTACGTATTAAAATAAATATCTATATGTCTACTTTCTTTCTAGAAAATTTCATAATTTTTAGACATCATCATTTAATTGTTCAAAAATCACGTACAAGTCATTTGCATCCAAAAAATCCAAGACTGACAGTGTAATACCCTAATTTTTATAATACATTTAAATATATATAATACCTATTGAAAATAGGTGAATATGAGGTCTCAAACATCTTGTATTGAATTTATTAGGACAATGTCTCCTAAGAATAAATAATTTACAAATAGGTCCCTAAAATATTTATGGGTTATAAAATACCCTGAGAAAATTATGATAAATCCTAAAAGGCAACTAAATATTTATTAGAGAGTATGTTGTCTCTAATTTAGGTAATTTATGAGATTATTTTCCTTGGAAAATAATAAGGAAAAATTAGATATCATTTTGGGGAACATAAATTGCCCCATGATTTTTAATATTTTGCATAATGCATAAATTATCAATTTCAGTAAAATAGTTGTGAGATAATAATTATTACTAATTAAGAAAATTGTCAAAAATTAGTAAATGATTAATTAGATAATTAATGGCTAATTGTTTAAAGAGAGAGAGAAGGTGGAGATATTTGTGAGTTGTGAGTATGTGTGAGTTGTGAGTGTGTGTGTGCCTAAGTGTTGTGCATGTGTGTGTGTGTAGTAAAAAAAAGAGAGAAAAAGAAAAAAAAGAGAGAGATAATTACAAATGCATATTTGATTATAATAATAATATAATTAAGACATATGTTGAATTAGAAATAATATAATAATCAGGAGAAGAAATGGACAGAAAAAACAAGAACGAATAGAAATAAAATCCTACATAGAAAACAATGAACTAGGTTGTTGGAGTCAGAGCATATTACGGACGAGTGAAATTTTATCCCGAGATAGCCGGTCTCCGAATTCATTTCTGTAACCGAAAGAGCAATTTGGAGATCCGGATAGGAAGATATTTTGAAGAAATTAAGCAGATAATCAAAATAGGAGCTCTTAGAAAGTCAGACCATTGTGGCAATACGGGCATAAGTAGGGAAAAACCAGAGCATATTATTGGTCAGTGGATTTTTATCCAGAAGTTAATACCGGCCAAAATTGTTTCTGGAATCGGACACAAAAACCGAGGATTTTCAGCTGATAACGGAATGTCCCTAACAGGATCAGAAATAGAGTTAAAATATGACATTTGAAAGAGGAAGTAAAAAGCTTCAGCATGTCATTCTCGGAATTTTGAGATTTTACGGAATTACGCGAACCGGACACCGAACCGGGAATTTATCAGATAAAGCAAGAGATGAAGCAAGCATGACATCATTTTGATGACTCATGATGATGTCAGCAGAGAGAGGTGTAAGGCTAAGATGAAGCCACCTCAGAAAAGTGCGATCCGACGGTCAGAATTCGACCAGACAAAGTTCAACGAAATTACGAAAATGCCATCGAGTTCACCTATAAATACCCCTTCACATTTCACCATTCTTCACACCATTTCCTCTTGAGAAGGCCGAAAATTTGAGAGAGGAAGAAGGAGGAGGAGTCCGGGGAATTTCGCAGCAAAGCTCTGAGTAAGTCTTCGGTCCCTAGTCTTTAGTTCGGTAGTTCTTTCAGTAGTTATAGTAAAAGTGTTAGGATAGTCTTAATTTTTCAAGATAATTTAGATATCATGTTTTTAGAATAAATATGATAATTATCTTAGAAAAATATTATAGAAAAGATTATAGCAAAAAATTTGGAAGTAAAAAGTCGAAACAGCGAAGCTCTGGCGAAATTCCGCCGAAAAGGCTAACTAAGGGCAAAATGGTAATTTGTACCTAAAAATGCCTGTTATGGTCTTAGATATTCATACGGGTGATGTTATCCTTATAGGATACCCAGAATCACGAACCGCTGTCACCCCTGTCGAGCCGCTGTCAAACATACCGTGAATTTGACGGAAGTGCTAAAAGTCGTCAACGGAGGTACGGACGCATACAGTAACCTTAACACTTATGCTGCTTATATTCATATATGTGAAAGATATGTCATTTATTAAGACTCTGCCGAGAGAGGGCAGTTGTACATACATCTTTTCACGGGTTATAGTCTTGATAACCTGTTGGGGTTTTCCTAGCGCTGAGGACACGATGGGCCGTCGTGGCATTGGATATGTGCAAACTTGTTGTGATATTTGTTTTGTGTAATGTGGTATTGATATGCTGTTATGTTATTATGAATATCTGTTACCATATACTGTTTATTTGAGCATAAGGTTAACCGTTACCTGAGATCCAATCGGGAATTGGATCTCAGCTGTAGCTACAGGTTCAGGAGGTGTCAGGGTGGATGAGAGGGGCAGACTGTCTTCGTAGAAGGAGCGAAGAAGTTTATATTTTTGTAAATATACTGACATTACTTTTTGTAAACAGTAGTTGTCTGTATCTGGATAATTACACTATGGTTACGTACTTTTAAATATTCAGTTACTCGAAATGCTCGACTCTGATCACAATTTGACACGTTTTAAAAAAAAAAAATTCCAGTGTTTTAAAATGGGATGTTATAGACAGATTTTTACAACTTGTACAACTTTGATCTTTTGATTCCAAAAATCATTTTCTACCACGTTTCCACTCTATTTTTCGTTTTAAACCTATTGGTGAACCTCAAAATCATGAAAATTATTTTGATCCACCATTTTCTTACTTAGGCCAAAATATAGCCTTTAAACCAAAAAAAAAACCTCTTTTTCATAAATCTTGATCTTTGGCTTAGTTTAATCTTAGATCTTGACTTTTTGGTCTTTGATTATGTGAATTCTTATTTTGGGTAGCATGACCCCTTAGGTTTCCATGCTCTCTATGTCCCAATAAAAACGTGAACAGACCATTTTTACTGACGAAAACTAAGATTTAACCAATTATATGAAATATTACAAAGAAAGGTTATTTTCTACCTTTTTGGCATGATCTTTGTGTTTGTAATAAGCCTTCTTATTCCTTTCTTGTCTCTAAGTTTCAGCCTCCTCACCAATAAAACACAAGAGATTAGAATTTTGCTAAGGACTTATAGAAGATTATGAAAAGATGAACTTATCAAAGCACAAGAATACTCACGTTTGATCTTTGAAGCTCTTCCTTCTCTCTTACCTCTCTCTAGAATTTCAGCTCTCTCTCTATTATCTAAGGAAGAGGAGTGTTTGATCTAATATGATATCAAAGAGGAGTGTGTAGGTGTATAAAGAGGAAGAGTATGTCACTAAATGTGTCCTTTTTGCACAAAATCTTCAACCACTCTCACCAACTCTCTCCTTGCTTGCTCTTTGATTTAAACATGTGCTAATTGTGTCTAGGCTCCCTCTTTTCCTCTCTCCCTCCTCTCTTGGCTGAACAAGTGCCTTGTGTGGGCAAGAATTTGTGTCATTTTGATGACATCATTCCATGCTTAGGTGTCCCTCTTCTTCAACCTTTCTCCTTGTGCCAAGTGGCATCATAAGATTGCTTTGATTCATCTTGATCATCTTGTCTTCTAACTTGACATGTGATACTTGAACTTGTTGACTTTAAATGTGTCACCACTTATGTGTCAAAATGTCACATTCCCTTTATCTTTATGTAGTAATTTATCTAAGTGACAAACATTCCTTTTTATTATTAAAATTGACTTAGGAATAATCAATAGATTATCAATTTCACAATAGATATTAAATCTTGGTATTAAATATTCAATTTAAACATTTTATTGAATATTCATAATTTACAATGATTTTCGGCAAAACGTAAATTAGGATGTTACAATTGTCACATTAAGGTTGTTGCTTAAAGATTGATTCTTATTAATTATAGCAAGAGATTGTGCATTTCATTGAGAAGAGAAATTTGATTTTGACCTGAGAGAGCTTGTCAAGTATTTAGAATCTTCTTCTAACACATATATGTATTGAAATAGTAATAGAGAGGAAATTCATCAAATCTAATGAAATGGAAAAGGGGAAGAAGAATTATAGGCTCCATTAAATCCTTAAAGTTAAAGACTCATTTGTCTTTATCAATTTTTAGTTTTCGAAATGGTTTTTAAAAATTCTCATTCCACGTCAAAACTTTGTTCTAGCTCAACTTGATTAAGTTTACTAAGAATCTTGCTTGACCAATTTGCTATACAAATCCTCGTGAGAACAATACTTTGCTTATCACTTTATTACTTGGTGATACTTGTGTACTTGTAAGGCAAACATATGCATATAAAAAAAACATAAATTACTACTCAAAATTCAAAGAACAACTTCATATTTAAAAGATATAATAAGTCACATAACTATATAAAATATAAGTCCAAAAACACAAAATGAGTTTAACAACTCCTATAACCAAGTTCCAAAACATCAAAAGAATAAAGTTTAACAATTCTTAAATTGTATGAATTGATTCAAATCAAACACATCATCTTGCATCAGTTGTATGTCTTCAATGTCTTCTTCTCTTGCTCTTATAACATGTTCCTTTGCAAAACTTGGAATATTCAAATCATGACCATCCATAGGTTTTCTTGCTTCAACTTCAATCAAACCTTCCTCATCATGAGCATCAACATCTAAATTGTATACATCTTTCAAATCTTCTTAATTAAAAATGATAAAAATTTAAGTTTTTACTATTTTGACACAGTGTTTTTACTCGTTTTTGCTAGGGACCATTTTTACTTGGGTTCCATTCCAGTAAAAATGTAAAGACGTAAGTTTATACATTTTTATGCTAATTTTTGACAACATTAATTACAAGTATATATAACAAAGTTCTAGTGTGAGGGATTGACAACAATACATTAGTCACTAATTGCAATCAAATTGATATTGGCCATAACATATTAGAGATTTTCCACTCTTTTCACCGAGAAGTTTGCAAATTTATTACAAATTTAAGAAAATTCTTATGTAAAAGATTAACTAAAATACGTTAACCATTACTAAGAATTATCTGTAATGGTCAAAATAGTCTACTTTTTGCCAATTATTTTAATTCAAGTAAATAATTGAAAATGGACGAGTTGGCCAAGAACTTGAGAGAAATTATGAAGTGTCGTTTTCTATTGTTGTAACAATAAGATAATATTAATAAAATTTTAGGGAGACACTTTCTCAACACGACCGATGCATCCCTTCTTTTCTTGAGATGATTGCCACTTGGCTAAATTTAATTCGAAACGCTAGAAATAAAATGCTAAATCTCCGTTTTCTCTATTCTTTTAATTAAAATATTTGAGGGGTTGGATTGTTTTTAAGGAAATACATCTTCGTCAAGAAATGTACAAGAACAATATCACGTTGACTGTACCAATCGCAGCCAATAAATCCAAAAGTGTGATAAGGAGTTAAGGTGCAAATCCTTGCTTTGGAAGTTTTTACTAATAAGCAATATTATCCTAAAAGTTTTTTGAAGTCAAACATTACCTCAGAAGTTCTAAAATGAAGTGTTGCCCTGATTCATTAAAAAGTTAACATTGACTATTAAAAAATTGACATTAACAGTTAACTTTTAAACAGAAATGGCCAATATCGCTTCATTTTAACACTTTTAGGGTAATATTGAAAATAAAAAAACTTCTAGGATGACATTATCCTTAGCGAAAAGTTCTAAAGTAAATTTGCACCTTAACCCGATATTAAATTCAAATACAAAATTGCATGTTAGTTGGCTAAGAGCTTGTCAACAATGAAGTGGTACGCTCATTTATTATTATTATTATTAGTATTATTATTATTTTCCATTTACAAATTAAAGTGAAAGTGGACCGCCTATTGTCTAAAAATACTTAACTTTATAAAGAGCATGCGTACGGTATTCCAGCCTGTGCAAGTGTATGGCTTTGGATTATAGTTTAACAACAAAAATGAACATGTACTGCTCTAATTAATTTTATATAAACTTTTGATTTAATTCTTTAAATATTGAAAATATAGTTTGTCTTAACATTGTTAATTTTAAAAGACTAAAAAGACATTAGCTAAAATACATATTTGATCGTTTATATTTATATCAATTTTAATTTTAATCCCTTAAGTTTATATAGAATCGGGTAATAAGCGTAGAGCCCAATCTTCCTTCAATGCTTGATGGTTTGAGATTTCGCCTCTCAAACTTAAACCTGCCACTCTCTTGTCTTGGTTTACTCACTGTCTCCACTTTCCAATCTATTCGGTGCTCACCAAAGTTGATTTTAAGAAAAAAATATTTTAAACTAGCTTTTAAAGTTTATTTTCAAATTTTATGTTTTTTCTTAGGACCTTAAAGTAGGTTATCCCAAGTAAGCATCTCCATAGTATATATTGACTTTTGTGTATATAACATCAAGAAATGAAAAATTTTCCCAGGGATTCACATGCACGACAAGCTATTGTTAACCTGAAATGTCGCAATACTGATCGATCCCGCTGCTGTAATGAAATATTTGAAAAATAGTTTTTCGGAAGAGTTGATGACAATTAATGAATATTTCTGTTAATAAAGGTTGGTTCGATATGTAAAGATTGGATCATAACTTCCAAGGTTTTGAGTTTAACTCTCGCTACCAATATAAGATAGTTTGTAAACACCTCTATAACTTCTCTTTTAAGTCTAAAGGCATGCATAATCTCGATTAACGTCAAGAATGCCTCTCATCTAAATTTATTGTACAAAACAATTAATTAATATAATCTTCTGAATGATGTTTCTTGTGACGCCCGGCCTTTGGGGCCATTATTTCATCAGAGTTAACACAAAAAATGAATCAAAGTGATTTAGACGACTTTAAATTACGAAATAAAAGTTTTTGAAATTACTTTAGTGTGAAAATACAGGCTAATTTTTCACGATTCGAATTCATCTAATAGTTGGATGTTATTACATTAATCCCAAAGATAGACGGATGATAAACATTAAATACAAACAAATTAATTCTAATTGTCCAAGACGTTCCATCTGCTGTAACTCTTACAGCTGCTCTTTGCCCTTTGATCCCGAACTAGTGTCTATATCTTTCATGTAGGCTAGAGTCCAAATGAATGGACCACAGGGTAACAGTTAATCTCATGCACATGTACATGAAAGTATAAATAACAGTTTAGCACATGTAAAAGCATGGAAGAATTACAAACAATCGTAACCGTAGTTAACAGCCAAAGACCGTAGCCCTTATTTAGGACACGCAGCCCCATGAGACCGCAGCCTCAAATCCATGACCAGGAAAAACATAAACAGGTAAATCATCCAGCATACATGATCAGCTAATTAATACATAAACACTTATATACATACTTACGAGATTAGAGTTACCCACCTCAACCTTAATTCCTTATCGCTATACTGAAGTTGTTGGGATTAGAAAAATTGTGTCAAGGTTTACCTAAAAACGTTTATCACTATCATTAGTCACTTATTCGAATCGCAGGGGAAACTAATTACGGGAGTTAGTTTAGAGGATTAATAATAATTATTAATCTCTTAAAAATTCCCTTAACAATAATAATTTTATTATTATTGTTGTTGTTGTTGTTGTTGTTATTATCATTATTATCCCCAATAATAATAACAATAATAATTCCTTATTTATTATTTTCACCCCTTCCCAATAATAATAACATTATTTGTTATTATTATAATTATCCTAAATTTCCTAATAATAATAATAGTAATTCCCATTTATTCTATTTAACTATTTCTCCACCATTATTTAAACGCCCAAGTATTATCTTTCTATAATTGATATAACTCTTATAAATTACTTTAACAATAACTCTTTTGATTTCCATATATAATTATAGATACTTCTTTAACATATAATTATATATATGGCAGTGACGTTTCATAATAAGAAAAACAACAAGCAAAGTATATATAATTATATGTACCCCCCCTTAGATACTTGACAACACATTTTCTTTTTCCTCCTATATATGTATTCACAAAGTTTGAGCAAAACGAAAGTGTAAACCAACGTCCTCCTATTTCTTTTCTTTCTCTGAAACTTAGTTAAACTATATATATATAATATATACACCCATACAGAGCATCTCATGCAGTAAGACCAAAAAAACAAACAACACACGCATATAAAACTTATACCCCACGTTCAGCGTTTCTTCCTTCTTTTTCTTTCACTGTATGCTCACACAGAAATCCTCTGGCAGCCACGGTTTTATACACCAAGATGCCAAAAATAACTTATACTCACGTCTAACCTCTCTCTGTTTTTTTCCCCTTTAACAGGCAGTAAAGTAACAATGAACATAGATAAACATATACCATTTTTCATTCTTCAGTTTTCAGTTTTTGGTTCATCTTCTAGGCAAGCTTATGACAGCAAGATTTATACATATATAGTTCAGTTTTTCAGCTTAGTTTCAGATCCATTTTCAACGCCTAAAACCTTTGTTTTCCTTTGGTATAATATCCACAAACTACCGTTAAAAGTGATGCTAAAACTAGGGGGAAGAAAGCTTGAACTCACCTTTGAAGATCAAGCTTGGATGATGAAGGTAGTTTGCTGATTCTTTCCTCCTTTGTTTCACCGATGAAAAACAGAGAACGCTGAGCTTCTACACACCTATCGGCCTCGCCCTTTCGGGTGGCGGGCAATGTGATCCTTTGCTTATATTCAATTCTAATTCATTTACCTCAGGTAAACTTACATGACATATCAGAGTATAAGCAGCAGAGCATATACTGGTTTGGACAAGAATATACTGATAAAAATACTGAAAGATAAACATTTCCCCGAAGGGATCAAAATATACAGTAATCCAGGTGATAGTGCCTAACAGGCCAAAATAAAATACTACAGTCATTCAGATAACTACAACAAATTTCCAAAAGTAATATCATCGACATCCAACCTCTCACCGGTCCTGCTCCAGGGTCTTACTTCTATCACCCTGCTCTGCTCTAGTCAAACTGCCAGAGGACTTAAAAGGAGCTGGGATTCATAAGTGAATCCCAGAGTAACCGTTAATCTCATATAAAATGTATAACAGTGCATGTAAGTAAAACCAAGGATAAATACACAAACCACATAGCATTCAGTATCATGCACACAGCAAGGCACACAGCCAAATTCGGAACTAGCAGTCCTAATAGCACACAGCACAGACTGCAGTGGCCCTAATAGCACACAGCACAGACCACCGGGCACGGCACACAGCAAGGCCCTTATTGCACACAGCATGTTCCGGTTTCAGAGTACTCGGAAATAAATGCTAACTAAATGTATGCGATATACAAGGTAGAACATACATACACAAGTCACACAAAGTATATGAGGATTAAGGTTACTACCTGGTCGTCGACCACGGATGTAAATAAATTTCCCAATGCACAATATCACCAACAGTCCTATAATAACACAATATAAATATAATCAATCCCTCCTTGATAAATATTTCCTTTGCTAATTTAAAATACCATTCCAAGTATCCATATTCATTAAATTCCTTTTCTTATTAAGGAATTTAATATTGGCTTAAATTCCTCTTATATCTACTTTCATCCTATAAAATTTCATTCCAATTTGGACTTCATTGACTGCCCAAAACATTTATTGCAAAATGGCCGTTCAGTTCAGGTTTCAGTATAATTCGATCCCGGAGCTTCCAAAATTTCTACCAAACCTCTACCCCACACAATTTGTCATTCTGAACATAATGGAACAATCAAAACGACCAAATTCAAACCCTAGGTACCTGCCCTGTTCAGATCAGCTTTGAAATTAATGCAAAATAATTCATCAATTCACAATTTAACCACCAGACTAGGTCCATAAGCGATCAAATCATCGTATAATCGCATATTCATAAATAAATCATTATGAAACTCCAAAAATCCTAATATCTAAAAATGTAGGGTTTTCCCCAAGTGTTCAAAAACTCATCCAAATCTCAAACCAATCGGTTCAAAATGAAGCTTACGCTTACCTGATCACGATTCCACTATCGGTTCTAAATTCTGGCGGTAGCTCAGCTAACTCAATAACTTGAAACTTCTCCTATGAGAAAACCGAAACCGTAGAATTGAAGCTCTCGATGAGTAGAACAGGATTGATGAAGGGAGTTTTTTGGATTGGAGGTGGTTTGGTAGATGTTTTTGCTTCAAGTTCTTTTCTCTCTCCTCTTTAGGTGTCTCACGCCATTTTTGTCATTTTTAAGCTCTTCTCTCTTTCTTTCTGCACAAGCTGGCCGAAATGAATGGAAAAGGTGAGATGATTTAATAGATATTGGAATAGTCAAAGGCGGTGGATGTAGAAATCAATATTAAGACATTAGTTTTCTATGTATTTACCATTATGCCATTACTTAATCTTCTATTGCTTTTTGACCTCTTTGACTTTTTTTTTATTTAACCGAAAATGAAGGGAAATAGATGAGAATGTTACAGATAACACTCCCACACTCTCCTTCTCTCTCGGTTTCTCCCTCTCTTCAAACTCTCTCTCCCTGCGGCCTCTTGTTCTCTTCTCTGAACGAATGGAATTGGGGAAACCGTGGCATATATAAGGACCTATGTGTTCGGTTCGAGAAGGAAGAGTTGACCGAGGAAGAAGATCCAGTGGGTAAATGCGTTGGGCTCGAGAACACAGAGGGAGGTATGGCGCTGTGACTGCCGTTTCTGCATTTGCATGCGTGATTAGCTTCTGCTAAAAATAATGTAATCTGCTTCTTTTCTGATTTTACTGATAGTTGCGTGGAGCTGCTGCCTTCTTAATATACAACTTTGGGCCAATAAAGAAAATGGGCTGAATGAATCACAACATATATTTCCTTCTCTGCTGTTGCCTTGCGTGATGACTGATGCTCTTTTACCTTATTTGATTTCTCTTGTCTTTCATGTGTTGGGCCTTTTACGTGATGCCCCATATGATCCATTTATTCCCTCTCTTCTCTTCTCTCTTTTTTTTAAACAATAATCTATTTGCAATCAGCTATAATTGCAATAATCTCAAATAAATTAAATTCTTAATTTCCTAGACCTTGGAATACCAATTCTATAATTTTAAACCTTAAATTATCATTTACAAACATTCCTTAAATTTATTCTTTTCCTGAAATAAATTAAGGAATAATTGGCCTTAGTATCCAATAATTATTCTTAACTAAATTGTCTTTAATTTATGGAAAATATGTCTTAAATTCCAAATTATTAATCTTTAAAATTCCTTAAGGCCTAAATTTTACATAATTAATTCTTTTTTCCCAAAATCCAAAATTTGACATGTTACATTTCTTCTGTCGCTTATCGATCTTGAATGACTTGTGTGAGTGAGTCTTGTTCTAAACTTGAGAAACTAATCAAATATGCAACTTAAGATTTGTTGGGGATGCATAAAATCATTAGTTAGTTAAGATCTTAATGAGGTGAGGTAGTTAACCATTGTAGTTCCCGATAGATGAATAGAGGACTAATTATATGGATCAATGTGAAGAATGATAGGATCCTCACCCAAAATGACTGAAGTTAACTTAGTCTCCACCTCCCATTAATCCTAGTGTTTAGGGTTAATGGTAGAATTACCAAGAAGAGTGGATTGTCTTAATCCCACTGTGGTATGTAATTCTCGAGGAGAAGAGATTCATATGCCTCTCCAATTTTGGATTTATTAACATGGCAGCCCACGTTGACAGAAAACATTTTTTGACAGGCCAAAGTAAAGATGCATCCCAAGCACAGGTCGGATATTCAAGATCCACCCACTGCAGTGTTTAGAGATCCGAATGAAATTGGTGATCCAAAAACCACCCAGTGCAGCATTTTGAGACCCGACTTCTTGAAGCTCTGATGGTCATTTTCTTTACCAGCGAAGGTTTGTGAGTTCATCTTCCTATAATCTTGGTAACATTTTTCCGCTGAGAATCTTGCCGGAAATTTCGCAAATTGCATGATCGCTATGAATCTTTCCCAACTCACGATTCCTTCCACGATTGATGATTTTGCAATTGCACGATGCTCTCATGCATCACCACTTCTGTGATTCTCTCTTGCTCTAATAAGAGACACGCAGTTCAGATTGAGACGACCGGCAATACTGTAACTCAGATCTTGAAATAGTGCCAATATCGTGCATCAACACTTCCGTGATTATATCAAGATCCCGTCTCCACAGTTCCTGAGTTAGCACTGTTGAAGATTGCAATTTCACTATTTATTTCACTCTCCAGTTCCAGATTCAAGATCGCGCCCATAAAATCCTGGAATTAGCGACGTTCCCATCGCAATTTTAGGTTCCTTCTGTTAGAGGTGTTGTTTGCTTTTGTTCGGTGGCGACCGTCACTCTCTCCTCCACTCGTCACAACTTATTTAATTGGAGGGATCTTCGGAAAAGAATCCTTCAAGAGCGATACCGTAGCTAACATGGTCTTGATTTTGCTCAGTGTCGTGTGGATCCAATTGTGGAGTCGTTGCCATCTTCAGTAGCCATCAATCGATTGATGGTAGGGGAATCGTCATTGTAACCGAAGGTTTGACTTCCTCTCCAAATATCTCTTATGTCATTGCTATGTAATTCTTTTGGCGTGATTCTTCAATGAGATGCTGTTATTTCATGGAGGAAATTTGTTACGAACAAGAGGCTATATTTCTTTTAATGATTCTGCTAAGACAGGGGAATGACAGCTTTAACCAATCAATTGGATCAATTGCTCCCCTCCTCTGTCAATCCGACAGAAAAGTGCCAAACACTTGTTTTCTGTTATCATGGATCAGGTCAGGATTTGGTGGCATCGGGACTTCTTAGAAAATTGTTAATGTATATCCAATCAGTTAACAAGTACTGCCATATATGATTGCGATTGGCATGTTTCTTGTGGGTTCACAACGCTGTTTGTCTTAGAGAAGTTGGCCGGCTATCTTGCTCAATTAGTGCAAGTGATGCATTTCTTAATAATTAAAAAAAAAAAAAAAATTGTTTCAAGGATGGCATTGGATCTCTCTCTTAATATTTGGTGATACTACATCAGTTGCATGCTCGGATATCTTTGCCTCTGTACAAATGAGCTCCCCTTTATCTTAACTGTGCAGTTAGTCTTTTGCTTGTTTCACAAACTCTAGCCAAGCGAATGTCTGAATTAGAGTTTTGTTGTGGTAGATTTCAAGAAATGCAGAAGAAGAAAGTTCAGAAGCATCTGGCATGTACATTTTCATTGAGACTTGTGAAAAGGGTGCTGGTTATTGGAAGCTATTGGGTTATCCTGTTCAAAGCTTGGGAAAAGGAAAAAATGGTCAAGTCAAGAACAATGTTTTGTCGACAGGTGAATGAAAAAATCATGGGTTCACCAAAATCAGACATATTCTTGCAATAATTGAAAAATGGAGCGTTGAAAAGAATATTTCAAAGATGAAGAGGAAAATCTCTCCTAAAAAGTGTTGTTGATAAGAACAAAATAATTGGTTTAATTTCACTTCACTAAACCCTATTTATTGTATTGACAAGTTGATGATACTTTCATGAGTATAAGAAGTGTTAACTCTAGGGGTGTGTTAGAGATATATAAAATTATTAGTTAGTTAAGATTTGAATGAAGAAGTCAACAATTGTAAAAATTTATTTGAATCCTCTCTTTTTTAAGTTTAAAGTTACTTTTAAATTAAAGTTTAAAAAAAACTAAAAGGTGATTGGGATAATTGTATAAAGTTTTTAACTTCAAAGTTATTTAAAAACTCAAATTAAAATTGCTTCACACAACACGACGAATGCAATAAAGCAAGCATCTAAAGATGAATTATTGCAGTACAGTGTACACAAAGGAAATGGTATATGGAATGAGAATCTGCAGAAAGATTACTTCTATTATGATTCTAATGAGATTTATTGAAGTATGTATGTGTGTTCAACAAATAAATGCGGGGTTATTTAGAAAAGTTAGTGCAAGTAATTATGACAGGCAAGAAAGAAAGAGAAACTACAACATTGCTCTCAACTTTTCTAGGCATAAACTAGTAAAGAAAAGCCAACAGGAACCACCAATTTGTACTACTCCATGCTCGACCATTCCAGCACGGAGGAACTAGCACCCAGAGACCTCACTGACGACGACATTGACGCTGATGACGGTGAAATGCTCTTCCTTAAATTGTTGTATCCACTCCACTTTTGTTGTTTTGTCCACAAATTCACCAAGTTCCTTGCTTCAATATCCTTGTCCGCTAGAGATTTGAACATAAGGGGAAGAGAAGCTAGAAGAGTGATTGAGCAGTCATTTTCGTCTTTAGTCTTGGGGTCCACAATCAATAAAATAACCAAGTATTGCGTATAGGCAAATCTATGATTGTTCTCTCTTCTCGATGAACCTTTTATTGAATCCTAAGTAATCTAAATGATATGCAAATGCAATAAAAACAAGAGGGACATTGGTTTTGGATTTTTGAAATAATAAACTAAAATAGAAATGCAATGTTATTAAATGTTAAACTATTGTTTTTGCTATTTTCTTTATAATGGAATAGAGTATGAAATGGTATTGAAGTGAAAATAGGAATGATGAATGTTCTTGGTAACGAAGAAATGATTATCCTTACTCTTAAAAAATTATAGGAGCTAGAATTCATCAAGTCTTAAGAAAAACCTCAAGATAACACTTGAGTCCAATAATCTCAATTAATAGTAACTCCTATAAACATAACTAACTACTACCTCTTGAGAAATTGTTTAAAACTACTTACTCTTAATGTGCAATTAAAATTGAAATAATATAACATTGAGTCTTCTTGAAATTAAGTACTAAACAGTCCTTCAAAGCCACAAATCAACTAAATTAATTAGACAATAACACGCTAATTAATATAATCTCATTACAACCAAAAAGAAATTCAAATATATATTTTTCACACTACAAAATCCAATATTAATCACATATATCAAACCAACCAATCTCAGTTCCAGAATTATACAGAATAATTCCTAAAATTAAAACTAGGCAATCTAAATGTATAAATCTAGACTAATGGAATAATAGAAAAACTTCCCTTTGTAATTCACTAATGTGAAGAACAAATCTCCATCCCCAATCTCCATCACCAAGAAGTAAGGGAGTTAGCCACTGCCCAACATCAAAATAGCCATCAAAAATCAGAAATCTTCAGATCTGTCTGCGTCTCGGGTCTGTCTCTGTATCTTCGTGGTGGCTGGGTTTTCTCCGTCGATGGATCTGTGGTGGTGGAGAGGAAGGGTCGCCGGTGACGATGGAGGTGACGGTGGAGGTCGCCGGCGACTGAGAAGTGCGGGTGAAGAGGGAAAAAGGAAGGAAAGATCTGGGTCGCGGCGCTGTATTTTTTTGGGTCTCGCTCGTCGCTGTGGATCGCCCCCTGTTCCCTTATTTCTCGTTTCCTTTATTCCTCAATTCAGCCCCCATGTTCTCTCTCCTCCCTTTTGTCTCTTTCTTCCGTTTTTTTGTCCAGCATGTTATAAAACTAATAAAAGTAAAGAAAATAACAACAGAGAATTTTAGAGAGAGAGAGAGTAGAGAGAAGTTCTCATTTCACTGTGTTCTGAATAGTTACAGAAGTCCTCTATTTATAGAAGGAAAATGGGACTTAAGTGTAATTTCCACTCTGGGTCATTTGGTGTAATTTCCCCTAAACCTTAATAATAAACGCGTAATCCATGCGTATCACCGAAAGGTGATGGAAGAAAATTTTGGCGTGGGTCCCACGTAATAGTAAATACTATGCATGGTACTATGCGTGGGTCCCATGTCATCTTGTAATATTTGAAGACCGTGAGTCAATGGACATCCACATAATAAGTATATTCATAACACTCCCCCTTGGATGTCCATTTATGAATGTGCCTCATTAAAAACTTTAACTAGGAAAAACCCAGTGGGATAAAAACCTAGCCAAAGAAAAGAGTACATCATTCATTGATACACTGTTGAGTGCTGCCTCATTAAAAACCTTTCTAGGAAAACCCAGTAAGACAAAACCTAGATAAGGGAAAAAGAGTACAACGTGTATTGACTCCCCCTGTTAACAATATCAGTTGAGATCTCTGAATCTTCGCAGACCAATACCATGAACAAATTTTTCAAAGGTTGTACATGGAAGAGATTTTGTAAATAAATCTGCTAGATTTTCACTTGAACTGATTTTCTGGATATCTATTTCACCATTCTGTTGAAGATCACGAGTATAGAAGAATTTTGGTGAAATGTGTTTCATTCTATCACCCTTGATATAACCCTCCTTGAGTTGGGCAATACATGCAGCATTATCCTCATATAGAACTGTTAGAACCATTTTAGCAGAAGATAAATGACAAGTAGTTCGTATATGATGGATTACTGACCTCAACCACACACATTCCCGACTTGCTTCATGCATTGCTAGAATTTCTGCATGATTAGCTGAAGTGGCTGTTATGGTCTGTTTCATAGATCTCCATGAAATAGCTGCACCTCCACATGTAAACAGATAGCCTGTTGGTGATCTACCATCATGTGGATCAGACATAAATCCAGCATCTGCATAACCAATCAGTTCATGCTTCGATACATTTGAGTAGTATAATCCCATATCCATAGTACTTCTGAGATAACGAAGAATTTGCTTAACACCATTCCAATGCCTCTGTGTTGGTGCAGAACTATATCTTGCTAATAAATTTACAGCAAACGATATATCAGGTCGTGTATGATTAGCAAGATACATTAGTGCCCCAATAGCACTTAGGTATAGTACTTCTGGACCAAGTAGTTCTTCTATACCTTTGTCATCAATTATTTGAGGTCGAAATGGATCTTGATCCTTATCCAAAGACCTTACTACCATTGGAATACATATTGGATGTGATTTATCCATATAAAATCGTTCTAGGATCTTCTTTGTATAAGTTTCTTGATATACAAAAATCCCATCCTTTAGGTACTCGATTTGTAGTCCAAGACAAAATTTTGTCCTGCCCAAATCCTTTATTTCAAATTCTTTGTTCAAACAATTAATTGCTTTTGAAAGCTTTTCAGGAGTTCCAATAATGTTGATATCATCAACATATATAGCAATTATAACAAATTCATTTCTCGATCCTTTCATAAAAATGCATGGGCATATTAGGTCATTTTTATACCCTTCTTTCAACAAATATTCCTTAAGACAATTATACCACATGCGCCCTGATTGTTTTAAACCATATAGGGACTTATTTAATTTGATCGAGTATTGTTCTCGAGAATTTGAATTAGATGCTTCTGGCACCTTAAGTCCTTCAGGAACTTTCATATAAATATCACTATCAAGTGATCCATATAAATATGCAGTCACTACATCCATCAGATGTAAATTAAGCCTTTCATTTACTGCTAAGCTAATTAAATAACGAAAAGTAGTCGCATTCACTACTGGTGAATACGTTTCTTCATAATCAATGCCTGGTTTTTGAGTAAATCCTTGGGCTACAAGATGTGCCTTATATCTTGCAATTTCACCCTTTTCATTTCTTTTTCTTACAAAAACCCATTTGTATCCAACTGGTTTTACACCTTCAGGTGTTTGGACTACAGGTCCGAATACTTTTCGTTTTTCCAGTGATTTCAATTCTGCATTAACAGCATCTTTCCATAAGGGCCAATCATTTCGCTGTTGACACTCTCTGATAGATTTAGGCTCATGATCCTCTTCATTATTCATTACATCATATGCTATATGATTAGCAAAGATGTTGTCAACGTTGACTTCATTTTGATCCCATCGGATACCATTCATAACATAATTAATTGAGATCTCATTATTTTCATTCATTCCAGGTACCTGAGTCTCTTCTGGAACTGCAACATTCTCTTCTGGAGATAACTCTTCAAGAGATAGCTCTGCTGGAGCTACTAACTTTTCATGATTATCTTCAAATTGACCATCTATATTTTTAGCTCCTTTTCTCTTTCGAAGATTTTTATCTTTAGAACCGATTGGTCTACCATGCTTCAGGCGTGCTTTAGATTCATTCACAATAGGTTTTTCTTGAGGGATATCAATTCGAATAGGAGCATTTGCAGCTGGAACATGTGACTTTGTCACTCTTTTTGGGTCAGTGAATGCTTCTGGCATTCGATTAGCTAAATCCTGCAAATGAATTATCTTTTGAACTTCTAGTTCACATTGTTTTGTACGAGGATCAAAATGAACCAATAATAATTCATTCCAACTAATCTCTTTACCCAGCTGCTTATTCTCTCCCCCTAATGTTGGGAAGACTGATTCATCAAAGTGACAATCATCAAATCGTGCAGTAAATAAATCTCCTGTAGATGGTTCTAAATATTTTATGATTGAAGGAGATTCATACCCAACATATATTCCCATCCTCCTTTGAGGACCCATTTTAGTGCGTTGTGGTGGTGCTACTGGCACATATACTGCACATCCAAAAATTCTTATATGGGAAATATTAGGTTCTTGACCAAAAACCATTTGTAAGGGGGAAATCTTTAGGTAACTAGTAGGCCTGATGCGAATTAACATTGCAGCATGCAAAATGGCATGGCCCCAAGCAGAAATCGGTAGATTAGATTTCATAAGTAAAGGTCTTGCAATAAGTTGCAATCGTTTAATCAAAGATTCTGCGAGTCCATTTTGCGTATGAACATGAGCTACAGGATGTTCAACATCAATTCCAAGGGACATACAATATTCATTAAAAGCTTGTGAAGTAAATTCACCAGCATTATCAAGACGTATTTTCTTGATAGGATGATCAAGGTAATGTGCTCTTAATCGAATCAATTGAGCAAGTAATCTCGCAAACGCTAGGTTACGAGAAGATAATAAGCAGACATGTGACCATTTGGTTGATGCGTCAATTAAGACCATAAAATATCTAAATGGTCCACATGGTGGATGTATTGGTCCACAAATGTCTCCCTGTATCCGTTCTAGAAATGTAAGAGATTCACCTCCTACTTTGCTTGGTGAGGGTCGAATAATCAACTTTCCCTTGGAACATGCATCACATATGAAATCATGGGACTGTGGTATTTGCTTACACTTCAGGGTATGTCCACATGAATTTTCAATTATTTGTCGCATCATAGTTGACCCAGGATGGCCTAACCGGTCATGCCAAACATTAAATTCATGAGTAAACTTCTGGTTTTCATTGGCAAACTTCTAGTTTGCATTGACTAATTTATGGTTTGTATTATTAAACTTCTGGTTTACAATAACATGTGTTTCAATTGTGCTTATAAATGTATAATATAAACCAGAAGAAAAAGTAGGAAAATTTTCTAACATACATTTCCTACCAGAAATTATGCTCGTGATAGCAAGACATTCCTGATTATTTTTAATTGTTGTTTCTATATGATATCCATTTCTGCAGATATCTTTGAAACTTAACAAGTTCCTTTTTGACTTGGTAGAATAAAATGCATTTTCAATGCATAATTTTGTTCCTTCAGGTAACAAAATATTAGCTCTTCCGGAGCCTTCAATCAAATTTATACTACCAGATATAGTCTGAACATTGGCTTCTCGTATTACTAATGAAGAAAAATATTTGTCATTTTTTAGTATGGTGTGCGTTGTTGCGCTATCAACGAGACACAAATCTTCAGGATTGTTGCCAACAAGATTCATTCTTCATTATAGATACATGAAAATAAACATAAAACATAATTAAAGAAAATACATATAACAGAAGAAAATTTCAACATATTAGAACATAATCATTAATCATGAAAAATGATTTATACTAAGTAATCAGCAATATCAAAATGAGCCATCTCAACATTTTCATGTCCAGAATTTTCAACCTTATCCACATGATTTGCTTCAATCTTTGGCCCTTTACCATTATTTTTCAATGATTCTTGGTAAAGATCAACCAAATGTCTTGGCGTACAGAAGGTACGTGACCAATGACCTTTGACACCACAACGATAACATGCATTTTCAGCATGTTTGTTATTTCCACTTGTTTCCCTTCTGGGGTTCTTATCAAACTTTCCCGATTTAGGACGGGAATTTGATCCACCATAATTTGGACCACGACCACGCCCACGCCCACGATTGTAGCCACCTTTACGTCCACGTCCTCGGCCACTTGAAAATTCATTAGTTACTACATTCACTTTCAGGAATGGAGTTGAACCTGTTGGACGTGATTCATGATTTTTTAATAAAAGCTCATTATTCTGTTCAGCTACTAAAAGACAAGATATTAAATCTGCATATCTTTTAAAACCCTTCTCACGATATTGCTGCTGCAGGAGCAAGTTAGATGTATGGAATGTGGAGAAAGTTTTTTCTAGCATGTCATCATCAGTAATGTTCTCTCCACATAATTTCAGTTGAGAAGTAATCCTGAACATAGCTGAGTTGTACTCGCTTACAGATTTAAAATCTTGTAAACGCAAATGAATCCAGTTATATCGAGCTTTTGGTAGAATGACCATCTTCTGGTGGTCATATCTTTCCTTTAGATTGTTCCAAAGAACAAGTGGGTCTTTTACAGTCAAATATTCAACTTTTAGATCATCATGCAAATGGTGGCGTAACCAAATCATGGCTTTGGCCTTTTTTTGATTGGATTCATTATTCCCTTCTTTAATTGTGTTTTCTAGCTCATGGGCATTCAGATGGATTTCCGCATCCAGCATCCAGGATAAATAGTTCTTTCCAGTGATATCAAGAACCGCAAACTCAATTTTGGAAAGGTTTGACATGATTCAAGCTAATTAAAGAAAATAAACATGAATTAAAAATATGAATAATAATAACAATAAAATATTAAAGACAATAATTAAATCATTACAGCTTCAGGCCATTTATATCTCTTAATGAGAAAATTAAATTTATATGGTTTCTGGCCATAAAAACAACATGACTTCTGGTCATAAAGGCAATATGACTTCTGTCATATAATTTCAAAATAAGAAAATATAAGTATATGGCTTCTGGCCATAATAACATAACATTAAATGTTAGTGACAATAAAAGTAAATGTTATGTTAGTAACAGTAATATCTACAAACTGTGAATATCAAATCTAGATATCAATGTAGGAGGTCAAACCTTCCATGTAAAAGTAAAATAGACAAAATGTAAAATTACCGTGAATAGTAAAAAATACTATTCACTGTAAATAGTAAATAAGGTAAAAATACTGAAAGTTTAAATCTAGACTTTCAAATAGGAGTCAAGTGAATAAAATGTAAGATTACTGAAAAAGGGTAAAATGTACTATGAATAGTAAATTACTATTTACCGTAGTAAAATAATAAATAATCTCAAATCTTAACCATGGAACCCGATATTTAAAATAATCGGTAAAAATATATCTTTAATTCCATATTGTGGTTAAGATTATCCCAGATAGATAAAATAAATAAATAGTAAAGAAGATGGTGATAAAATCTTACCTTGGTAGAGTCTTCGTGCTGATAACGTGTTATAAAACTAATAAAAGTAAAGAAAATAACAAGAGAGAATTTTAGAGAGAGAGAGAGTAGAGAGAAGTTCTCATTTCACTGTGTTCTGAATAGTTACAGAAGTCCTCTATTTATAGAAAGAAAATAGGACTTAAGTGTAATTTCCACTCTGGGTCATTTGGTGTAATTTCCCCTAAACATTAATAATAAACGCGTAATCCATGCGTATCACCGAAAGGTGATGGAAGAAAATTTTGGCGTGGGTCCCACGTAATAGTAAATACTATGCATGGTACTATGCGTGGGTCCCATATCATCTTGTAATATTTGAAGACCGTGAGTCAATGGACATCCACATAATAAGTATATTCATAACACAGTCCATATTATTATACCTTAACCCATTTAATCCATTTAATCCTTCCTCTTCAATCCGTGGGGCCCAATCTTTTTGCCATTCTCTTCAGGCCAAATCTCCAGCTGCACGTGGGTCAAGTTTTGCATTCATTTCTCCCTGGTCAAAACGCAAGTTTTGACCAGGGACCTATTTGCAAAAATGTAAAAATTTTCTTGAGGGACCACACTGCAAATTCAGAAACTTTCGCAATTTAAATTCAAACTTCCATTTTCAAACTTGATCTAATATTTTCATGCATCTACAATAAAAATAATTAATCTAACACCAAGTATTCTCATAAAAATCAATGATTAAGAGTAATTACAATTTCTTTGACATTTTTGCCCTTTTTAGTTCTAATTTCATGTATTTACTCTCAATCTCAATTTATTACAAGAAAGGCATTTTAGGTTCAATAATCATGATAAAATGTATTAAGAATCCCAATTTAATTATTAAACATCATATAAAAATATGGTTCGATTAAAGAGTGAGGATCAAAACAGGTACTAAGACCCTATAAAGAAAGGTCTAATTGTATTAATTAATGTGTGAAGGATGATAGGATCTTCTCCTAAATATAATGAGGGAGGTTTGACTTGGTCTTCACCTCTCATTAATCCTAGTATTTAGGGTGAATAGTAGAATGATTGTTGTAATACCATTGTAGTTTGTAATTCTCAAGAAGAGATTCATATATTTCTCCAATTCTAACAAATTGTAAAAAGAACCGTATTATCCATCTTCCTAAGCACCTTAAGATTTATACGGTTTCTCATTCAGCGCTAATCTTAACCATTGTAATATAATATCTAAGACCTAGTGAAGATTAAGATTAGCGCACCTTAAGATGAAAAAAGATTAGAGCACCTTAAGATTTATCAAATTTCTCATTCAACTATTACTTGTAAACAATGTTATCAGACTCGGACCGATCATCGACCCCGTCGGGGTACTGGGTCAATGAGTCACTGGTTGAACCAGTGGGTCACTGGTTGAACCGCATAACTATGACCCGGTCTCGAAAACCATACTATATTTATAAATTATACAACCATACTTATATATATATATATATATATATATATATATATATATATATATATATATATATAATGAGTTTACAAAATAAAAGTACCTAAAACATTTTTACAAGTTTTAAACATGAATAACCCAATTAATTATGAGCAAAATTAAAGAAGATGAGTTTTCTTTTGCTCGAAGAAAGAAGATGAGTTTACAAAATAACCTCCAAATACAATAAAATCATGGCAAAGAATTCAAAGATGGTGCATCAATGAGAGGCTCTATATCATCATCAAAATAATATGGATAACCAACAATATCTTTAGTAAAGTTATAAATTTAAAAATAAAAATAAATAAATAAATAAAATAAAATAAAATAAAGCACCAACCGGGTTGGACCGGTTTTCTCCAAAACCGGTGGTTGGACCGGTCCCGTTTTTGATGCATAACCGGTCCTATTACTGGATTGGACCAGTTCGGTGACCGAGTCACCAGTTTCCGGGTCCACCCGGCCGGTCCGATCCGGTTTTAATAACAATGCTTCTAAGACCCTAGTGATTATTATTGTAATATAATATTAACCATTTACATCATATATGAATTGTCCAAATTTAAAATCTTTAATCTTTAAATTTTTAAATGATAAATTCATTTTTCAGAAGTAATAGTCATAAGATCATCTTTATTTTAAAAATAGACATATATTAAAATAAAGAATATTTAAAAATTAAATTAAATTAGTACGATCGAAAATTAATCTAAACGGTCTTGATAGGTGATGAGGATCTGATAACAAAAAATGTTCTCTCATGTAAATGGATTCAGTTTGGCTTCACATCAATTAGTGCTAAGCACCTAATATGGACTGCACAGATCTAATTTGAACGGTCCAACTTTAATTTTGTATTGTATTTTAATAGATACAAAAATCTAAAATAAAGATAATCTCTTAATTGCATTGTAAATTTTTCAAAAATAAAGTGATTTCTTACTTCAAAAGCATCAATTGAAAACTTTAAATCCAAAATGTCAAAACTCAATAGGTTAAGGTTTAAATTTGCCCTTAAAGTTTTTACTTAAGACAGATGAGTATATAAGTTTTTTATGGATTCAATGTTCCTCTTGAAGTGTTAAAACGTAGTAATATTGCACTTATCTATTAGCAAATGTTAATTTCAACCATTATGTTCTTGGTCTGACTGAAATAGCACACATAACACTCTTGACTTGACACTCATCAAACCACCTCCTAGCCACCTCATCCATTTTTTCTCATGGGTGTTAGTGAAATATAGCAAAAAATATGATAGCAAAATAGTACAAACTTTTGGTTCCCTCCGAAAAAAATACCCAATGTTGAGGGGAGCCAAAATTTTCAATCAAATGAGGGGAAAACATCCGCCCTCCCCCCAAATACCACTTTAACTTGGTCTTTGTCCGGTTGAACCTTGCCTCGAGGTAATTAAGTCCGATCCAAAAAGAACTTTAAAAATAAACCACCAGCGGTTTTTGACCGGCCGAAATCATGTTTTCTGTTTTCGGGGGATTTTTTTTAATATTAAAAAAAAAACCGTACCGAACCATCGAAGCCCTCCAAATAAAGTAATCAATGTGCATCATTCACATAAAGCATCTCTCTCCTCCATCAGCACCTTATTACCTTTAAGCTTTCTTCTTCATCATCTGTCTTTCTTCAGACGCCCACAACAATTGTTCTGTAAGTTGTAGCTTCTTTTGGAACATAAGCATACACACACACAGAGGAGTGGATCCTCTACACATCCTCTTTCTCCTTATTCCTCATAAATATCTAAAATATTAAAAAAAAAGAAAAAAAGTCTCAACATTTGGAGGAGGGATTTATGAGGGATAAGGAGGGACGAGAAGAAAAGAGATGAGTAGATGATCCACTCCCAACACACACATGCACCATTTTTTACAATTATTATTTACTATTTAAAGATTTATGTGTGTGGTTTTTGGAACTTGTATATTATATTTTGATTCCTTTTAAATTCCTTTGAGGATGATTTTTATAGCTTTACTGATTAATTGATCTGAAAGGCGATCGAAGCAGTGAAGAAGTCCTAGCTAGCTAAGAGGAATTAATGGGGAGACTGAAGATTGCGATTAAGAGGATTGAAAATTCAACAAATTAAACAGGCAAATCACTTTCTCAAAGAGACGAACTGGTTTGCTCAAGAAAGCAAGAGAGCTTGCGATCCTCTGTCACGCACAAGTTGGGGTCATTGTGTTCTCTAGCACTGGCAAGCTCTATGAATAAGGAAGCTCCAGGTTCCTCTTTGGCTCATCTTAATTTATTAATATATTATTTTGATTATTTATTGATTTTTTTTTTTTTAATAATCAGAAGCTATCACAGCATTTTCTCTGTGCTTCTCTCTTTTGATCTAAGATAATAGGCCTCTAATCTATACTCCTTTCTCTTCTTTTCTCTATTTTCCCCCTGAAAAAGAGCCCAACAAAATCTATCTTGAATGTGATGATATTCTGTCAGATTGATCTGTGTGGGTGTTGGTACCAGAAGAACTTAACCGATTTTTTTCCCCCCCGAAAATATAATCATACTCGAATAAATATTAAAAAGAATTGGAATTATACATAGCTAGGAAACTTAATAAGATCTCACAATAACACTATAAAGATAACCCGGACTGTCACAAGGTATTCGATCCAAAACACAACCAGCCATGTTTATCATAAATAAACTGAATAGTTCTCTTTATCCAACTTCTTCCATGCTTATTATGATACATCAATTTCTTGGATTTTCGTACTTTCCACGTGCTCAAATTTCTATGGGTAATAAAAGTATACAAATGAACTTGAATATGAATGGTCAAGACCTAATTTTAACACCCCAATAAGCATACTAACATTATGTAGCAAATTGAAGCCAAAATGTTCTCTTCATCCTCTTGATTATTTCACTCTTTAACAGGCTTTTATTGTTGAGCTTTCAACGCCATGTAAAATATTTTCACATTGATTGGACCCTTCTTGAATGACATGGGAACCACCTTGATAAAAAAGTATTGCGTACCTGCCATGTAGGACTTGGATGTCAACTTAAATACCTAGTTGGAGGTCACCTGTGCTCACATTAATTACTAGTGTTTTTTAGTACTCATGTTGTTCTCATCAATGCAATGGAAATTTGCTACTAAACTAGAGGATGGGGTTAAGGAAGAAGAATGGGTTAATACAATGTTTGATTCTTATAATTTATCTTCATTTTGGTTTTGATCTCTATAGTTTCAATCCATAGTTTTTAGTGGCTCAAGTTTATTTCAGTCTAAAATGTCAATCCCTTTATTTTAATAAAAAACTATACCATTTTGTCCTTGAGCAAATAAAATCTACAGTTTCAAACTATAGAAATCAAAACTAAAATGATAATAAACTATAAGAATCAAACATCGTATTAACCTAAAGAAGAAGAGAAAGAAAGTGCAAAAAGTGTGTGTGTGTTGGAATATTATCCAAATGCATGCATGCCTAAGTTTGTGAATGGTAGTGTTATCATCATAAACTTCATAGAATATCATACTCATGTGCTGTTATACATATACCATTTTGGTTCTTATTATAAGTCTATTTTTATAAGAAATTTTTTGTCTTAAATGTAAGTCCACTTACATATTACTAATGGATGTTTTCACATTTACCCCTTATTTAATTCTGGTTGAAAAGAGAGAAAGAGGAGAAGATGTGAGAATGATTTGTAGATGCAGAGAGATGTAGAAAATTTTAGCAAGGGTACACTTGGAAAACTTTAAGCATATTCAATAACTTAACTAACAATCTTTAGTACTTGAAAACTAGTTAAACTAGACTTGTAATAAGACTAGAGTGGAGTATGTGTGTATTCTTGATAGTAAGACATATCCCGTATAGTGTAAACTATCCACATCCCTCGCCAAACTTGCAAAATCATTTACAATTTCTCCCTTAAAAGTTCAAAGAAATATATAGAAGACGTTAGCCCTGGAAGTGACGTATTCTGAGAAGAAATCTGAAAAGTTGAAGTTGTGCATAAACAAATTTTATTGTAATACTCTACATCTTAAACATAAAAACTAGTAGAAATAGTTTATTTTAACCTTAAATGTAAGATAATCTCTCAAATTTGTTATGTTTTTAAACTCTCCCGAATAATTGATTGAACCATATTTCTACATGATATTTTATGATTAAATTGGGGTTCTTAATGCATTTTCTTGAGACATTATTGCATGATTAAGCATTAATTTGAGTTAAGGACATTTGCATTGAATTAAGTGAAATTAGGGGTAAAATGGTCAATATTTGTTAATTATTCATACAAATGATTTCTTAGATTTTTGATGTTATTGTGCTTAATCTTGCATTATAGGAATTTTAGAATTAAATGGAAGAATTTGGAAAAAAGTGTTCTTTGGGTCAAAATTAATATTTTTGAAGACAGAGAAAAATTACATGAAATGACCCAGTATTTTCGGAAATGTCAGTTTTACCCCAAACATGTTTCAAAATTTCACACTTTAGTCCCTCTCTGAAACTTTTTTTTTACTTTGCAAATTGGTCCCTTTGACCAGGAACCAATTAATTAGGTTTGGGTTTTTGCTGAACGAGGGAGACTGTACCAGAGAGGCCGAGAGTCTGGGAGGCTGGGAAAAACGAAGGAAGCTGGCGGCTGGAGTCTGGGCGAGAGTTCTGGAAGAGAGAAAAGAGAGAAAAGGAAAAAACGGAGGACACGAGGGGGCTGGCCGAGACTCTGGAGGCTGGAAGGCGGCTGGAGTTTTGAGAAAGAAAGAAAAAAATTCAGAACGAGGGGCTGGCCGAGACTCTGGAGGCTGGAAGGCGGCTGTAGAGCTTGGAGAACGAAAGAAGAAAACGAACAGAGGAGGCTGGGGCGAGAGTTCTGGAAGAGAGAAAAGAAAGAGAAAAAAAAACGAAGGGAGAGAAGGTCCAGAGTTTCGATGAAGAGGGAGAGAAAAAAAGAGAGAGGGGACTGGATTTGAGATCATCATCATCTTCTTCCTCGTTTTCCGGCGAGTTTGCAGATTTCCGGTGAAGCTTATGCAGATTCCGGCGAGACCTTGAATTTTCCGGTGACTTTTTCCAGATTCCGGCGAACTTGCAATTTTCTGGCGAACATGATTAATTTGATTTCACTGATTTTTCTGGACTGTTTGGTAGCTATGAGTGGTTGAATTTCTCTGATCTTAGTGATGAAGACTTGTTCTTGAGCTCATTGGACTATATTAGGGGAGTTTTATCTATCTTACTATTAGTCTAGGATTATATATTTGAATTGCTAAATTTTGATATATGATTCTGGAACTGAGATTAATGGGAATTATCTCTATTAGTTTGATATTTGTAGTTGAGATTGGATTTTGTAGTGTGATTTTTATATGTGAATGAATTACTTTGTGGTTTCAATGAAGCTATGTTGATTAGCGTGGTATTGTCTAATTAATGTGGTTGATTTGTACCCTTTTGAGGGACTGTTTAGTACTCAAATTTGGAAGTCTTATGTTGCATAATTCCAATTTCAATTACGCATTAAGTGGGCTCGAACAATTTCTCAAAGGATAGTAGTTAGCTATGGTTATAGGAGCTACTATTAATTGGGAGTATTGGACTCAAGTGGTATCTTGAGGTTTTTCTTAAAACTTAATGAATTTTAACTCCCATAATCTTTTAAGAGCAAGGATAGTCATTTCTTCATTACCAAGAGCATTAACCATTTAATCTTATTTCTATCCAAAGTATTTTTCCTTATCTCCAAAAAGACAAAAAAAAAAAAATATAGGAATAGTTTCTTTATTTTTCCTATGCATTTTAATTAGAAAAAAACTTATTTAGGAACCCCAAATTTTTAACCATGTTTATATCACTTAGTTTATCTTAGGAAATACAAAATAAATTTGGCTCCTTGATTAAGAGAACGATCCCGAGTTAATTGCACTGTATTGCATTTAATTCGTGGTAAATAGTGATTCGACCCCGAGGCGACTAAGGGTGAGTCGAATCAATAATTGCACATATTGAAGGGGTTTTTTCATCAAAGAACGAATGTCTAATGCAAATGATTAAAAAGATTACTTTGAGGAAATTGACACACATTTTTGTTAAAATTAAAATTGTTGACATCCCATAATGAAATTCCTTAATTAAAACTAGAGGGAGTATGTTTTGTAAAGAATCCAGTTAGCGTGTTCAAAGAAATGGACCAAGGCTTGAAAATTTCCCTCTCTCTATCTCTATATCAAGAGTTTTCTCCCTGTGATCAATTTTGTCTCTTCTCTCATGGTACTATTTAATGAGGAACATTGGAAGATTATAGATATTTTTTCCTCTACACACACACACCCTTTTATTTATTGAAAATGATTTGACATTAATTCTTGACAGGTATGAAAATGAGTTTAGTATTAGTAATTAAGATGTATAATCCATTCTATATTCCAAGATATAAAACCATACATGCTCCCTCCGAACTTGCATATATTGTAATTCAAAATAGTTTTTGTGTAATACCCTAAAATTTGACTTAACATAAATATCATAAATTGGTATAATATACCTATTGAAAATAAGTGAATATGAGGTCTCAAACACCTTGTATTGAATTTACCTTATTATTAGAACAATTTCTCCTAAGAATAAATAATGTGCAAAAAGGTCCCTAAAACATTAGATAATTTGCAAATAGGTCCCTGAAATATTTGTGGGTCATAAAATACCCTGAGAAAATTATGATAAAATCCTAAGAGGTAACTAAATATTTATTAAAAATTAGAAAGTATGTTGTCTCTAATTTAGGCAATTTATGAGATTATTTTCCTTGGGAAATAATGAGGCAAAATTAAATATCATTTTAGGGAACATAAATTGCCCCATGGTTTTTAATATTTTGCATAATGCATAAATTATCAGTGTCAGTAAAATAGTTGTGAGAAAATAATTAATCCTAATTAAGAAAATTGTCAACAATTAGTAAGTGATTAAATAAGTAATTAATTGTTAATTGTTTAAACATGAATAAAAGGAGATATCCAAAGTTAATTATATGAAACCCCTAATTTGATATTAATGACCAATGGAGGGTCAAGGTTGGCATAAAGAATGTTGCTAATTAATTTAGCATAATTAAGAGGTATACTAAGTGAATTACAATTATTCTTAACAAAATAAGTTTGCATTAATTGAGATTAGTTGCATAATTCTTCAAGATGATTAAAGACAAATTAAAAGTATCAAATGGGGGCTAATTATATTTGAAAATAATTAAGCCAAAGAGAATGAAATAATATCTCAAGTAATTAAGTTTAAATCTTCATGTAATTGAGTTAGCTAATGGCAAAATATAATTAAGGAGCATGTAAATACTTGATTAACATGATAATTAAGAATTGCTAATTAGTATTGAAAAGTCAACAATGACACCTAAGCCTTGATTATGTCATCAAGATGACATCACAAGAGCATATGTGTGTGTTGTGAGTGTGTGTGTGTGTAGTGGATGAAAGAGAAAAGATGAATATAAGAAAAGGGGGGAGGTGGCATTTTTGTAAGAGGTGTAAGGGCAAGATTAAGACTTCTTTACTAAGTTTAAATCCAATGGTTAGAATGGAATTAAAGTTGCTTGGAAGTTTACCAAGGATTGGCTATAAATAGAGAGCTCTCCTCTCTTCATTCTTCACACTAAACTCATACCAAAGATTGGAGAATTTAAGAGGAGAGTGAAGCAAGAAGGAGGAAGGAGTTCAAAAGTCTTCAAGAGATAAGTTCTAGTTCTTAAGTTCTAGTTTTTAGTTTTTATAAGTTCTTAGTATAAATGCTAATTTAATCTAGAAAATTAGAGAATAAATTCCTATACTTTTTTTTAGGCCTCATTGCATTGAAAAATGCCTAAAGAGGTAAAAACATAATAGGGAATAATTTTTGGGAAGCAATGGATTAATGTTGTGAAAGTTGTAGAATTTTCTTTTCTTAAATCTTAGACAGACAGCGAAAAAGATGCTATAATTTTATGTAACAAATGAAGTTATAAAATCATGAAATTTTCCAGAAAGAAAGTAGACATGTAGGGCTTTCCAAATATATAAAATATGCAACTTTTTGATCTCTGGTCAAGGAGATATGAATTTTTGAAGTTAAGTCATTTTTGCTGAAATAAAATCTGGGCAACGTTGAGAAAAGTTAAAACTGGTAATGACTCACTAATTCTGGGTGAAAATGAATATTTTTCCTCAAAAATAGACATCCTAAGGGTTCCGGGGAATTTTACGGGTCCTCATGTTGATTTTTGTAGAATTAGTTATGATTTTTCAAAGTTACCGAAAAATTTGCCCAAAAAACCCTGCACTACGTTTTTAAATAAATGTTAGGGCAAAGTTGTAAATAACAAATCCACCAAGGGTAGATAGGTAAATAGAGGTGGAAGTATATCTTAGGATATTATTCTAAGTGATATGGTGATATATTAGGATATCCGGGAGGTCCAGGGCCGAAACCAAAGGTTAGACGTTTGACAGTTACCCGGTGAAAGGTACGGACGTGTACTGTAATTCTAACTCTTATACTGTTTGTATGCTCTATATGTGATGTGATGATTCATATAGTCGTGGACAGACTGGGTCTTGGGTCATGCACCGTGATTAAGACTCTGTCTTAAGTCACTGTTTGTACATTCAGCTATTATGTGAAAACGGGTTACAGTCTTGGTAATGCCGTATGGATGTTTTCCTAGCGCTGAGGACACGCTCCGGGGCATGGCATTGATTTATGTGCAAACTATGTGGACCTTACATGAGCTGTGTGCTATATAGAGGTATTGTTGTGATGTGAACTATGACATGTGCTGTGTGCTATGTATAGTTATATGCTGAATTGTAAATAAATATCTGTCATACATATACTGTTATACTTGAGCATAAGGTTAACTGTTACCTGAGGTCCAATGGGCATTGGACCTCAGTCTTAATGAATAGTACAGGGAAGAAACCGAGATAGAGAAGATGCCGGTGGGTAGAGCCGTGAAGAGGTAGCGGTCGAAGACGAAGGTCGGTAGAAGTTATTAGGATTTAGTTCTAGCATGAATCTAATAAAGTTATTTCAAACCATTTGGTGCTTAAACTAAGGAAGGGTTCATCGGTGGGCTGTCACAAGTCGCCATAGAGTTGATGAGAATCCCATTAGATTGAACACCGACCTGGCCAAATTATCTGATTAACTGATGTTAGGTTCCAAGCCATAGGTCTAATTTAAGACTTTCTTTATTAGAAAAATGTATTCAAATCTCTGTAAATTGTATCACATGAATATTCCTTCAGGATATTTAATATATCAGCTTATGTCGGGGCATCATCATATGTCTGGGCATTCTATATCAGATACTCACTATCCGAATCTTAGCGCACGCTATCCATTTCCGCAGTACTCTAAGCTGTAGCATCTCAAACTTTGTTGATTTTCCTAAAACTAAGTGTCGACCGATACGATTTTCGAACCTAGAATTTGAGATGTTACATTTTGCTCTTTAATTTTTTTCGAAAATTACCAGTACTTTCCAAACTTGCATTCTTCTATCTATACGCTAACTATATTTACATCAATTACGAAACCGGTGTAGAAGGCCTTTTTCTAACCACTGTAAAAAGGCATTTTTTTTTTAAAAAAAAAAAAAAAACTAACAATGGCTCTTGCTAAAGGGTGGGATTGCATGATCTAGATTTTCATAAACTTGATTTTCATCTTCTTGATTGAATTGATTCTCTACTTAAATATGGCAGCATGAAGTCAATTATTGAGAGCTACAATAAACAAATAGAGGAACACCACCGGCTTATGAATCCAGCTGCAGAAGCCAAGGTACGAGATATTTATAAATAATATATATATATATATATGATACTCATTGTTATTATCCCTCCGGGTGTGTGTATAAGATTACAAATTTTTGGTATGACCTGGTCTCATTTATAACTCTTAAAGGTTCTCTAAAATTTTAACCAACTTTTTTGCTTTATTTTTTCACCTATTAATTATGTTATATAATAGTACTTATTCGTTATCATTCCCATATTGAATTTTAATGATCTAGGTGTGCATTAGATAATTGTCTTTCTATCCAAAAAAGTCACGTAAGTCAATTTGATATTATATATGTCAACTTTTTTATATACCTTCAATTCAATGTCGAATTAATTAATACAACTTCCAATCATTAATATGCTCATTGACTAATAATTTGCCTAGAATCAGAAAGTTGAAAAATATAGGTTGATTTTCCTAAAATATCATTGGTGAGGGCTTTTTTATACATTAGTCTTGGGGTTCACAATAAAAAATTAACAAAAAATTGTATATTGATAAATCTAGGATCGTTTTCTTTTCTCAAGGAATCTTTTATTGATTCTTCACTAATCAAAATGACATGAAAATGTAATAAAATAAGGGGAAATTGGTTTTGATTTTTGAAATTTATAACTAAAAGAGTATGCAATTTAATTTAATGCTATATTATTATTTTTGGTATTTTTATGAAAATGGGATGGATAGGAAATGAGTCTTGGTAGCAAAATTGATGAGCCCAATTGAAAACCTAGTTTATGTGTTTGAAAATATCAATTGAAAACTTAGCTTCTTAAAATCTTTTGAGAGTTAATTTTGCATAAGGCAAATTAAAAACCTCAAAGAAGCACATTAAGCCCAATTTATCTAATTAATACTAATTCTATAATCGTATTCATAGTCGTTTCTTAGATAAATTGTTAAAAACCAATTGATTTGTATTTGAAAATCATTTTAGTGCATTTTCCCCCCCCTTAAATGAGAGCACAATTGAGACACTTTATATGATTTAATTCAACTACACGCTATAACAATACATACTATGCATAATCTTATCGACAACAAAATTCAACACAAATGTTAATCAACAAGGGCAAATGAACACTCACCCAAGTCTCAAAAATATATACCAATATATAATTAATTCAAAATAAATCACAATACATATAATAGGCTCATGGAAAACTAATGAACTACCCTTCTCTACCATCAAGAATCAAGAGGATCAGCGACTCAAAAAATTAATTGCAACCACAACTCGGTCAAAATTCTGAAATTCCATGAATTAGGTGAGAGCCCAATCTGATTAAATAGTCAGAGAAGGTGGCCGGAATCTGTAGAAAGTTGCCAGAAAATGCAAAGATTCACTGGAAATAACAGGAAGCTCACCGGAACTCATAAATAACGCTGAAAGTCCATGGGAACAGAGGGACTGAGGGTGGAAGACGAAGTTGGAGATGGTGTAATGAAAAGACTCAGGCTGTAGTGGTCTGAACGGCGCTCTCTTGGTGGACGAGAACAGAGAGACGGTGGTAGAGAGAGAGAAAGAGATGGAGATAATAGTGGAGAGAAAAGAAAACTTCTGGCGATGGTGAAAATGACGATCTCGTCCATTCCTTCGTCTTCTCCTTTCAAGCTCCGATCTGAGGCTCTCTCTCTATGAAGCCTCTCCCCACTGATGAAGAAGGCGCTGGTGGCGGTGAGATTGAAGGAGGAATGGTGGTGGTAGTGAGATGTGGCTTCTGTTACTCCTCCGATCGATTAGCCTCCCCAAATGAGCTCGCGGCGCCACTCCGTCCGGTCTGTGTATGCGTTCGTGTTGCAGCGGCCAACTCAAAACGTAGAAGAAAGTCCCGAGGAATAACCTAACTCCAGGAATCAAAATGAAAATGTTTAAAAATTTGTGAAGGGAGTAAACGGAATATTTAAATTATTTTTGAGCTAATATAATCTTTTTAAAACCTATGGGATCATTTTCTGTAATTTAATTGGACCCTTTTTCTCCACAGATTTGTCATTTTTATAAATTATGGGACCCTTTTCTGTAATTTCCCCAGTCTTAAAAATATTAAATTCTAACCCCAATTGACATTTTTCATGTCCTCCAATTTTCTTCTAGAACAATAATGTAAGATTAAGTATAAGGTACATCAAAAGTCCATGGATAATTAACAAATTATGACTATTTTGGCCATGATTATACTTAATTTACCACAAATGCCTCTAATTCAAATTAGTGTTTAATGATGTAATATTGTATCGAGAAAATGCATTAAAATCCCGAATTTAACGATTAAAAAGCTTATAAAAATATGGTTCAATCAATCATCTTTCATTATCACTACTCTTGGATAGAAACTTTTTAATTTGTGCTATCCACATATATACTTTAGAAAAAATTATAAATTTAGGAAAAAGTATATTAAGGTTTTTTAGGACCAAATCTAACCCCAAATGGCTCTTAAAATAAGGGACAAAGGTGATATAATGTATGTGGGACTTTTAATACATTATTTCTTGCACTCCTTTATCCCTTTTTTTCATGGTTTCATTCATTTTTTATCTTTTGTTTGAGCTTATATTTCTTTTAAATCTCCGAGGCCTCTGGTTTGCAATATTTTTTTGTAATTTTTTTTCTTGTTTTTTTGGGTGTTGCGCAGATCGAATGGTTTAGTAAGGGTAAATTAAAAATTCTATCCCTTTTTCATACCATCTCAATGATTTAACTATTTTTTCTTGATTATGGTTGGATAGTTAGAAGTTATTTATACATAGGACTAGAGGGCTTATGTCGGAGAGGAAGATCTTTAATTAGAACATTCATTAAGATTGTTATTAAAATCATATGCTTCTTACATTTGTTTAGTACACAACCCAAAACACAAATCAGTATGCCCTTAGCTATGACCCTTCAATATGCCCTTTGTTATGACACTATTTTTATGGTCCTTTATTGCACTCATTCTCATATTAAATATGATTAAGTAGGTTCTACACTTTGAATATTCCACAAAATTTTTCCCCAAAAGGACACCTAAGAAAGTCAAGAAATGGAGTACTCAGAGTCACACCTTAGTTAATTTATCACAACTAAATGATGGGAAAAATGAGAAATATGCATTAATTAAGCCACTAACTTACTCCTATTATATCATAGGTTAAAACTATAATCGTCTTTATACTTATATCATTAAAACTCATGCTTTAATTAGCTTCTTCCTCACAGTTGCATCACTCATTTTTACTCAATATAATATTTATATCCCACAATAAATTTCTCTCATTAGTTTTGGCAGAGAGAAGCAACGGTCTTGAGGCAACTGTGATGAGCACAAGCCCAAAGGGAGAGCCCAATCCCCAAAAGCTAGCCTATGAAAAAGGAGAACCCAATGGACTTATAAACCTCACTCCAAGAGCTTAATTCCTCGATGTGGAACTCATTACAGCAACAACTTCAACAAATGCAGGAGTTGCACAGGTACAAAATGTCTTCAAATATGTTCAGATTTATTTTTTCCATAATATATTCTGAAAATAAATGGAACAATTTAGTAAATTCCAGAAGTGACTTATTTCCTTTTGGGAATAATGTAGGCAATTCATGGGTGAACAGCTTTCTGGTTTGGAAATTAACGAATTGAAAAGCTTGGAAAATCAACTGGAGATGAGTTTAAAAAATGTCCAGATCAAGAAGGTATGATATAACTCACATCTAAACTCAATTTAACATGTCATTACTTATATATAAAGGACAAGAATATATGATAATTAACCTGAACTTGATCGTCAATAATTTATCTGCAGGATCAAATTTTAAGTGATGAGATTAAAGAGCTAGAACACAAGGTAATTATTCTGTTTCTGACCTTGCCATGTAAGAAAGGACTCTCTGCGATTCCCACAAATTAATTCTGACTAATTTATTGATGCTATATTTTGCAGGGACATCAAATTCATCAAGAAACTGTACAGCTCCATTAGACGATAGAAGTCATTAGGAAAGAAAATGCAGAACTACAGGTAAAGGTAAGTTTATTTTTTAAAAACAAAACAGTTTATACGGAAGAGGAAGACATCATCTATAGTGAGCCTATACTGTTTATTTAAAGATAAAGTAGCATTTAATACCCTAGTGTTATTCGTCAATAGCATCCAGCACCCCAATTTTATTTATGATACATCTAGTACCTGATATTATTTTCTGGAAATTTAGTATACCTAATGTTATTTTTCAGTTACATCCAACACCCCAATCTTATTTGTGGTTTAGGGTGCTTGATACACTATAAATAAGATTAGAATGTTCAAAGCACCAGGAAAATAACATCAGGAAGCTAGATTTACCATAAATAAATTTAGAATATTGGACGCAATTTGAAAATAACATTAAATTGCTGAATGTTATTGTACCTTTTATTGTAACGCTAAATGTTTCAAGTTTTCTTTCAAAGCGTTCATAGAGTTGGTTTTCTTTACCCCTTTCCTGAGATTTGTGTAGGAAGGGTTGTGAATGAGGAAAATGGGGATTCAAATCCTACATACACTATCAGCAACAAATATGGGTCACAGGCACCTATGCATCTCCAGCCGAGCCAGCCACAGTCTCAATCCAGTGATGAATCACCAGACAAAGCAATGGAGCAGTGGCATAAATACCTTCAAACCCATGAAGTAAATATACATCTTGAAAACACACACACACACATAGGGTTAGTACCATTATTAGTCTTTATAATTTGACTGAATTTTGGTTTTGGTCCCTATAATTTCAAATTCTTGGTTTAAATCTCTATAGTTTCATAAAATTTGGTCCAAATTTAACAACATGTGTCTATGCTTTTAACAATTTTTTGCTTTAGTCTATATATTTAAACTTAGATAAGGTCTTTATGAAACTATAGGAAATAAAACCAAAGTTCGACCAAAGTATAAAAGCCATAAATGATATTAGCTATATATGTATGTATGTATGTATGTTTTTGTGTGTGTATGAGTTGCTCATTCTTAAAAACTACAACTAAGCACTTGATTTTTATGACAGATTACAGTTGCTTTAGCACTAGCTCTTTGAGAATGTAGGAATCTCCGCACCATGCTGCCACAAACTTTGCTGAAAGAGAGATGTTTCATCAGGAATCATTTCTGTTTTTGTTAAGGTTCACACATGCATATTGGATATGTCTCTGTACGTATTAGATAATGCAGCCATCAAATGTGCCAAAATATTGAATTATTTAGTTTCTAGATATGTTATGATCAGACGAATGGAATAGTGTATGTTTATCTTTTTATGAAATAGCCATCCATGCAAACCTTCCATAGTTTCAATAATTTTGTTGCTGATATTTTCTTGAAGAGTGGAGCCAATACCAATTATACCATTAAAGAAATACTTTTTACATAAACATATATATGGGGCATGAATTACACAGCCTCTATACCCAAAAACTGAGCATTTAATATTAATATATAACTGAACTTGTTATCAACATCCAAAAACTGAGCATTTAATAGGTCATTTAAAAAAACTCCATTATTTCATTTAAAGTAGAAAACAAGGGATGGCTTCCAGAATGACATGGTTATTGATCAAAGTTAAGCTTTTTGGTAAGTCTGCAACATCCCATTTGAAAACAGTGAATAATTTTTTTTTTCAATAACAGTGATCAGAGTCGAGCATTTCCAACAAGTGAGTAACTGAATCTAAAAGTATATAACCACGGTGTAATTATTCTTATACAGTCATGTACTGTGCTCAGAAAGCAGAACCCAAAAGGTTATATCAAAAACTAAAACATTAAACTCTTCCTGCCTTCCTACGCCATCCGTTTGCAACTATCTTCACCCCCTTGGTTCGCCTGGACCTGAAGCTACAGCTAAGATCCAATTACCAATTGGATCTTAGGTAACGGTTAACCTTATGCTCAAATAAACAATATATGGATAACAGTTATTCATAACCTCATACAGCAGTTAATCACTACATAAGCACACAGCAGATGCATGATCACAATATCGACAGAACATAAGCACACAGCAATATGTAAAGTCACACAACATGTCTGCACATAACTAGTGCCACGACGGCCCATCGTGTCCTCAGCGCTAGGAAAACCCAACGGCGTTATCATGACTATAACCCGTAACAAGCTGTATGTATGACTGACAGCCCTCAACAGAGCTTCAGTATAATAACATGTCTACCACATATATGTATATGAGCAGCATAAGAGTTAATGTTACAATACGCGTCCGTACCTCCGTTAACAATTTCGGGCACTTCGGTAGAATTGTGGTACATTTGACGGCGGTTCGACGACGATATGACAGCAGAAACAGAGGTTCGTGGTTTCGGATATCCTATAAGGATAATATCACTTGTATGAATATTTAAGACCCAAAACAGGCAATTTGGGTAATTACCATTTTGCCCCTAGTTTGATCACTTAGTGGAATTTTGCCAGAGCTTCGTTATTTTGACTTTATACTCTCAAATTTTGCTATAACCTTTCCTCTAACATATTCCTAAGATAAATATCATATTTATTCCTAAAACATGATATCTAATCTAACTTGAAAAATTAGAGACTACTCTAGCAATTTTATTCTAACTACTGAAAGAATTACTTAACTAAAGACTAAGGACCGAAAAACTTACTCAGAGCTTCGCTACAAATTTCTCCGGACTCCTCCTTCTTCCTTCCTCTCCCAAATTTCGAAATCCACAAGAGGATTTAGTGTGAGAATTTCAAATGAAAGGGTGGCTGTTTATAGAAAATCTCAATGGCATTTTGGTAATTTTGGTAAACTTTGTCTGATTAAATTTCGACCGTTAGATCGCACTTTTGCTAGGTGGTTTGATCATGGCCATACACCTCCTTGGCCGACCTCACCCCCCCACAAGAAGACAAAATTGATGACATCAACATGCTTGTGTCATCTTGCTTTATCAGATAAAATTCCTGGTTCGGTGTCTCGATCACGAAATTCCGTAAAATCTTAAAATTCCGAGAACAAGACACTGAAGGTCTTTTCTTCCTCTTTGAGAATACTGGATTCTCCTAACCTTATATTCTCATTGAGGACATTCCGTTGCCTGCCGAAAATCCTCGGTAATCGCTACTGGGTACAGAAATAACGTTGGCCGGCGCCAACTTCGAGACAAAAATTCACTGATTAATATTATACTCTGGTTTTCCTCAAGTCATCCCTGGATTCTAGTTTATGAATTATTTTCTATTCGTGTTCATTTATCCTGTTCACTCTTAATTAATAATAATATAGTTAAACTAACACATGTCTTATTATTATTATATTATTACTTTGCATCATCCTTATCTCTTCTTCTCCCCAAAAATTTCGGCCCATACAATATATATATATATATATATATATATATATATATATATATATATAATTGATTTTTCTTTAACCACATATATTATATTTATCCTATATTCATTTTCCACAAAATTTTCTTATTGGTCCATAATAGATTTAGTTTTTTTATAATTCCTTGAAAATTACTTAATTAATCCCGTAATAATTTCTAATAATTTTCTTAATTAAGATTAATCATTTTCTCACAACAATTTTATTGACATTATCAATTTAAGCTCCATGCAAATTATCAAAAATCATAGAGTCAATCTTAGTCTTAGAATACTTTTTAATTTTCCTTCTTTCTATTTTCATAGGAAATAATTTATTAAATTGTCTAAATTAAGGATAATAGGCTCTCTAAATTTTTAATAATTATTTCATGCCTTTTAGAAGTTTCCATAATTTTCCTTAGGATGTTTTATGGCCCTAAAATGCATTTTCCACATTTTGACCATAAATTTCCATCTAATTTTCTTAGTGTTCTCCTTTGACAATAGACTAATTATACTACATTTTGAGACTTCATATTCACCTATTTTCAATAGGTATTATTTATCTAAATATATATTTAAGTGTATTATAAAAATTAGGGTATTACAAAGTCACTGTATATTGTGTGTGATTGTGATTTTTGCTTGTGTATGGTAGGATATTATAGTTACTAAGACGTTTGTACTTACCCCTTTATCTTAACATTTTTCAGTTGAGGGCTGCGACAGAGTTGGAAGGCACTAGATATAAGTGAGGCTGAAGGAACTTCTTTGCTCCTCTGAGTACTTGTTGGGTTTATATTTATGTTTTTCCATGACATTAGGGGCCACTTGTTCATAAGAATGTTGGAGAAATTGAAATTTTGGATTTGTCCTTTAATTTATTGTTCATTTCAACTTGAGTTGTTTTGAGCTGCAACTCTGTATTTCCTTGACTTGTTGGATTATCGTACGTAGTTATATTGAAACATGTTTACTGACGTGAGTAATTTTGATAAGGCAAGAGCCCCTTTAGGAGTATAAGATTCATATGTGAGTAGGCGTAACTATGATCAAAGAGCTGAGCTCTATATTATGACTGTACATGAATAGCGAGGCTTATAAAACTTTTTTTAAAAAATAATGGACAAGTGGAGTCTTAAAAGTTTATATAACTTTTAACCTCGCGTCTCTAGAGCAGGTTTTGATGCTCATCACTCTTGATGAGCACCCAAACTCAAGGTCTGAATTGTTCAGATCAAATTTAAAATTTTTAATTAATGATATTTAAACAAAAATCATTTTGTTTTTTGAAAAAAAAAGTGGTAGTGAAGAAATTATATATCCTTATTTTAAATTTGGTACCCATTAAAATAATTGTGTTAAGAAACAAAAATGAAAAAAATTTAAATCCAGACAGTTTGGGACAGTCCAGATCTGATAAGATTGAGTGCTCATCAAGAGTGATGAGCACCTTTGAACTCATTAAAAAAAAAAAAAAAGTCTTATTCCCACCCTAAACTGAAAGCAAACAAATAGCTAAGAAATAGGACTTTGTCATCATACCCTTCATGAAAGGGTTAGTTATCCCAAGTTTCTGTGTGAACCAACGATTAACAAGTACGCAAATGCTGCTTAATCAATACAAACATGTGAAGCTGCGTTTTTCTCACATGGCTACAACATTTGATTTCTCTGACCTCTCCATCCTTGGGCATCCAGCTTCGACGGGACCTCTACCCAAAAAGCATTTGGGCACGTGTTTGTAATTTTGTCTGGTCCTTTTTCAAGATTTGGAATTTCCATAAATTATGTGGCTTTCTGTAATATTTGCCAGTCCTTAATAATATTTCTGACCCAATTGACATTTTCTACATTCTCTACTTTTCCTTTGAAAACCTATAATGCAAGATTAAAGACAAGGCATGTGGTATCAAAAGTCCAAGAAATAATTTTTATAAATAATTATGCCTCAGGTCCAAGGCTCGAGCTCTTGGGGAGACGCTCTTGGGAATTTATTTCCAAGGGACAAATTCTCAAGAGGGGGGAACAATACCTTCTTGCTACGGTGAGCCAGCCATAGCCCACACTGCGGTGTGAGGGGGGCCATTACAATGATATCCTAAGAGGTATTCTTGCCACTATTTACCGTTTTGCTCCTAGTGGAGAAATTACATTTCAACCCATAAAATTTTAATTTTTCACTTTAGTCCCATTAAAAGTTTTATGGAGGGGCTAAAATGAAAATATTGAAATGCTTATAAGGCTGAAATTTAGTTTCATGAAAATCTGAGTTCTATTCTATAATTTTCTCCCCCAATTATAATTCCTGCCTCCACCTCTAAACCTAATACGATAACCCATCAACAAACAAATGTAAAGGAATGGATAAGATTGGAAAATAAATTATAGGATAGAACGCACAAACCTTAGAAAAAAATGAGTATTTAAGAATTGAAAATATTGATAAAGAAAAAAATCGATATAACAAATAATGTGCTAGGATTTGAATTAAACCTCACTAGTTTTATGGTGAACACATAAAACATGTATTGGTGCCCGTACATTGCATGAGGAAGTTTATACCTATGTGATGTTTCAATTAAGTTATATGAAGTCTTATAGGTGTTGACACTTGTATATATCTTTATTTTATTTTACTTACTCATATTTTTCGACGTTAAGAGAGAAAGTGAAATTTATAAAGACTTTGATATTCTTTAAATTTAAATTATATTTTTACACTCAAGTTCAAATTCCTATAACGAATCACGATGCAAAAACCTAATCCAAACAAATAAGAACCAAACTAGGAATATAAAAAAATAAATTAGAAAATAATCATAAATAAATTATATTTATTGATTAATGGATCCAAAATGAATCCTCCAGTATTTATTACCAACTAAATCCCCTCGTATGTATTATGTTTTTTTAGAAAAAAAATTATAGAAAATAATCATTAATAAATTATATTTATTGATTAATGGATCCAAACTAAATCCACTAGTACTATTTATTATAGTTTTTGGCAAAATAATATGTATAATTTGAAGTTATAATAACTCCTTCATTTATGGAGATAAAACAAAATTCATTTATGAAGAAATATAGAAACAAGACGATGTTACTTAACAAAATGATTTCAGTTAAAAAAAAAAATGGAATTTAATGGTGTTATTACGAGTATTATATAATATATAAATATCTCTCTTAAAAATGCACTGTTTATTAAGTAATAGTCCGAAGGAACGAATAATAAATTTCAAGAAGCTCAGGCTGAGAATCGAAAAAATAATCAAAATAAATGGCACGGAGGAGTAAAGATCAAGTTATTTACTTTTATGCGAATTAAATACAGGGAAAAGGGTACGGATCGCCAAGAACTTACAAAGAGTGTCAATTTTCCATCGTTGGAATCATAAGAATATAATATCAAGTTAATAAATTAGGGCCACATTTTTTCGTCAAGACCAATGGATCTCATCATTTGTTGATGATTGACACTTGGCTATGCTTAGTTGGAAACATGCACACAAACGTTTTTTTAATTTTTTTTTTATTAAATAAAGAGGTTTGATTAAAATATTCGAGGGATTGATTGTTTAAGGAAACAAATCTTCGTGGAGAGACAAGAACATTATCACGGGGCCTGGCCGATGTTAAAGGCAACAGTTCCAAAAGAAGCATATATTTAATTGATCACAATATAAAATTGAACAATTGAACGCATCGGCGAGGCCGTTTTCATTAATTAAACATGGTACGCTTAATTATTATAATCAATGTTTTTTTTATGGACTAAGTGAAAGTGAACCCTATGGTCTAGGAATTGTAACCTACCTTTTAGACCCTGTTGAACTTTATGAAGTATGAGGAGCATGCGGACGGTATAGTAAATAATACTCCCTCGATGCCTTGTTACAAGTTTCAAATTTATAAAATGGGTGTGTTTCAAAATATAAGTTTAATTTAAGTTTATCTAAATATTTATTACCGTTTTTTTCAACTTTATCTTTTATTTATTGTACTTATTATATTTATTCTCTCTCACTTATCCTTCTTATTACAAGAGTATAATTGGAAAAATAACAGATATTCATTGCTAGTTTGCTGTAATATATTTGTCTTTCTAGATTTTGAACCTCATGTTTGGTCGTACGCTCCTATCCTATGTTCAATTGGTGATTTTACATTCATCGTTTTATCATTTTGTTGAACAAACTAACTTTTATTAAAAAAAAAAAAAAAGGCCACGAATATTATGTATATGTAGACGACTTGAAAGTTGGTAGATATCGAATAAATATAATTATTTAGTATAAGCATTGTTGATTGATTATTCATTGATAGGATTATATAATTACATATCATAATAGTTTTAGGATTAAGGCGCAATTTAATTAACAATTAGTTTTTCATGGGTTGTCTGATACAAATAAGTTTTGGAAGAGGTAAGCATACCAATAAACAATTTAAAAAGGTGTAGATTTATTAAAACGATTAATGTTCACCAAACACCATTATGGTTTCTTCTCTTGTAATTTAACAATCCATCTGATCAAATTTTAGCTTCATATACACGGGTACGAAAAATGCTTTTAAGACCGGACATAACAGACATCATAAGACTGGACTCGCAACCAGTCTTGTTCCAGCCGATATTAAAAGTATATCTTTAAGACTAGACTTAAACCGGTCTTAAATAAACTATTATAAGACCGACATTTAAAATATCAGGTCTTAAAAGTGATACTTAATATAACTGAAATATTTTTTGTCAATCCTAAAACTCAATTTTTAAGACCGAACAAAACTTTAGCTGTTTTTAAAAGGTCGAATTTTTAAAACCAGACAAAAATAAATGCGCTCTAAAAAATAGCGGCTTGTTAGACTAAACGATTAATTATACATGGTCTTAAAAAGACCCACTTTTGTAGCACCCGGCCTTTGGGACCTTTAATTAACCAGAGTTATCGCGGAAATAGATCGAGGAGATTTGGACGACTTTTATTTATGAAATAAATATTTCTGGAATTTACTGTTATATAAAAATACGGGTAAATTTTTCGCGATTCGATCTCATCCTATAGTTGGACATTAGATACAATAATCCAAAAATAAGCGAAATGATAAACATAAAATATATTACAGTAATCCCAAATGTCTAAAAGATTCAACTGCTGTATTCCTTACAGCTACTTCTTGCTCTTTGATCCCGAACTGGTTCCTGTATCTTTCACGGGTGCTGGAGTCCAAATGAATGGACCCCAGGGTAACAGTTAATCTCATGCACATGTATGAAAATAGAAATGACATAATATCACATGTTTAAAGCATGGAAGAAATAACCGTAACCGCAGTTAACGGCCAAGAACCGCAGCTCTTGTCTAGGACCGCAGCCCCATGAGACCTCAGCCTCAATATCCATGGCCAATCAGGATAATATAAACAAGTAGTTCAACCAGCATACATGATCAACTAATATTTGCATAACATTAACATACATGATTATAAGATTAAAGTTACCTACCTCAACCGTGTATCCCTTTTCTTTGTACTGAATTCGTTGGGATCAGATTATCAAGATTTGCCTAAACATGTTTATCATCGCTGTCAGAAACTTATTTGAATCGCGAATAAACTAATTACATGAATTAGTTTAAAGGGTTAATAATAGTTAATCTCTTAACTATTCTCTAATAATAATAAATTATTATTTATTATTATTTATTTATTTATTATTATTATTCCAAATAATAATAATAAGTCCCCTATCTATTATTGGACATTAGCACTAAATCCTAAATAATAACATTGTATGTTATTATTATCACCCAACAAGTAACACTAATTAATTTAAATACCCATCTTCAATTAAGAAGATAATTAACTAATTTTTTAACATTTCTCATGGTTTTCCTTTAATTTTAATTATATATTTAACTTATCATTTATGCTCTACCTATTTTAGGTTGAGCATAATAAATTCCCAAAAATCTTACTAACACATATTTCTTAGTTATTAATTTTTAATTAAGAGTTTATAAATACTTAAATATTATTATGCATTTTAATTCTACACAAATGAGTATTTTAGATAGCAATCTGAATAAAATAACATCAAGGAAAATGCATATTTATTTTTATACCAACACTATACTTTTAAATCATATTTTAATATATACTAATTATTACACAAATGGAAGCATATAAATCAAAACCACTTCTAAATATTTGCATATATAAATAACATTTGACAACAACACATTTATACACATAAATACTATTATATTAAACACACACATGCAGCTAGCCTATACTACCCATGATTCTTTATTTCTTTTTCTTTCCTTCAGCTTCCACGGCATGCATACACACATGCAGCAGCATTTTTTTTTTTGCAACGTTTCTTTTCATTCTTTTATGCTTTCATAATGTTTTGAACAAAGCAAAATGGCGCAAATAATGAAAAAAACTCATGACAGCAAAGATGATTCTCCTAACATGCAAATATATATATCTAAGCTTCTTTTCCATTTCCTTTAACCCAACAGATCTGATATGCATGGAGATGGCAAAATATTTTCTTTGTTATCAGTAAAAAGAAATCATGCAGTAAACCGGAAAAAAAACATAACAGGGAGATCATTTCATGCGAACACAATACACAACTATATATATATATATATATATATATATATATATCTTGCTTTATTTTCTTTCCCTTCCTTGTACAGACACACGACACACATATAACACCTATATTTACTCTTTTCTTTTCTTTTTATTCTCGTTGACAGCAAACCACCCTCATATTTATATGTTTATATGTTTTTCTTTCTACTGCAACCCTACAAAAACTCACGGCACACTCATGCCTGAAATATAGCCATTTATTTCCTTCCTTTTTCTTCATGCAGCAACTCTACAACCTACACACACATATCCAACCGAAAGAAAAAAAAAATCGTGCAACCACACCCAACGACAGAAACTCCAGCATGCATGCTTAAGTGGTAGCAAACTGATACATACACCTGAACATATATATATACACACACATCAGAACACTTCTTCCTCTTTTTCTCCTAACACCCGATGCACACAAAAACATTGAACTACCCGAAAGAAACACATGCAACAATTCATAACACTTATATATCTATTTAATCTCTTTCTTTCTTTCGGTTTTACAGAGACTTCGGTACACACAGATTCAACATATATATATATACACATCATGCAGACACCAAACATGCAATACACACATATATATTTATCATTAAGGTTTCTTTTCCTTCTACAACCCCACAGCATATACCCAAGCAGAAAAAAAAACAAAACTATTATTTCTTCTTCATTTGCATATGACCGAAAAATGCTTCTTTGCTAGCTAAACCATGACAGCAAATTACCTACTATCATAGTATATTTTCAGTTTAAAACAGCCCCTGCTTTTGCTTTTGTTTTCGGTTTGGTTTCAGTGGCTTACATTTCAGATTATTTTTGGTTTTAAAACTATCCTAAGATATAACAGAAATGTTAAAGCAGCAGGAGTAAGAAGAATCACCTTTGTTTCCAAGTTTTTGAAGGTGATGATCCAATGTTAGTCTTGCTCTGCTCCACGGATGACGAAACAGAGGAAATAGGAAGCTCTCCAAAACTCTCTCGTTCTCACTTTTTGTCTCAGCATGTCTTATACAGAATGGGAAAACGAAGAAATAGAGACATGCATATATAATCCTAATGATCTCCACATGCACGATGAAATGTTGACAGCTGGTCCATTACGTGTTGCTTAAATGGAGATTTGCTAAACTTAATGATAGTTTTCGGTGGGTAGAAGAAATGAGTGTTGGATCGGGTTTTGGGCTTCCTTTAATAGTTTTCTGGCCGTCGAGTTCAGTGGAAGAGAGAAGAGAAAGTTGATCCAATTGCTGCTGCATTATCACGTGTTGGGCTGATATGTAACTGATATGTCTTCATTTCATTTCCTGTTCTTGCGTGTCTGGCCGAAGGAATTACATGAGCCAAAAGGTTTATGTTTTGGATGGGTTGTCATGGGCCTTATCTAATGCTACGGGTTGGGTTAGATTAGGAGTCCACATGATTTTTATATACATTTCATTTTTACCCTAAAAACAATATATTTTATTTTCAATTACTATCATTTCCTTTAATCATGGTTATTGTATAATCATAGAGATTAATCATTTTTATTGCATAACTCTAATTTATTTGCAATTAGACTTAATTGCAATCATGGGAAATAAATTCCTTAATATTTAATCCTACAATTATTATTTGCTATTTTCCTTACATTTATTCTTTTCAAAATAAATTAAGGAAAAGTAAACCTTAATTTCAAATAATTATTTTCTCAATTAATCTAGCCCATATTTCATAATACTACTTTATTTGCAATTATCCTTAATCGCAAATAAATTTGATATTATTTAGGCCTAATTATTTCAACCAAAATCTCACAACTTCATAAAATATTAAATCTGAATTTAATATTTTATACGATATTCTAAATATTAAAATCCCAGAAATTTGGGATGTTACAACTTTCAAGACTGGATGATTAATATATTCGATCTTAAAGATTAACTTTTTAGATCGGACGTACTAAAGCATCGGTCTTAAAAGACCAACTTTTAATACCGCACTAATATCAAATATGTTCACTTGATCTTTAAGACCCCGCATATAAGTACATCTGAATACATCCAGTCTTAAAAGTTGAACTTTTAAGACCGGCGTTTTTGTTTTGTCGGTCTAAATTTTCCTGAATTTTTTCCTTGTTCTGTTCTTCCTGATCATATATACACAATCCACACAAGTCAATCCAAAACATAAAAGGCTATACTTTAAGCTACAAGCTATGAACAATTATATATACACAAATCCATACCAGTCAATCCAGCACATAAAAGGCTATACTTTAAGCTACAAGCTATGAACAATTATGAATAAATTGAATTGAGAAAAAACATAATACAAATATTATTGATCATGAGTTACAAATACAAATACAAATACAATAAGCTGTTAAAATAAGATATAGAACACTTAAATCAACATACATGCCCAATATTCACCATGCCTTCATCTGATTCCCATCCAACAACGTAACATCCTCTTTTATAACATGCCCCTTTGGATCGGATCCTGCCACAAAAATAAAATAAGAACAAACTTCATAGAGTCAGTGACATTATTTAAAAACATGGAAGGAATATAGTGTTAAAACCTTAAAGTTTTCAAAGATTTGTCCAGTTACCTTACGAATTGACTCTTTTATAAAGGGATATCCTCCCATATCCCTTCTTGATGATCATTTCTTATGTCGGATTCATTATCCGCTTCATCTTCTTCGTTCATGCCTGGTAGACCCCTTGAAAAAGAAGTACTCTCAAGAAGACCATAATTTGCATGACTTTCCTCATCAATATCGATGACCCTTTTTTCTTAAAGAGCTACAGACCACATTTTATTTGCTTGATCGATGATATAAAAAACTTGTTTCGCCTGATCTGCCATAATAAAAGGTTCATCTCTAAAACTTCTACTATTGACATCAACTAATGTAAATCCCAGCCGGTCAATCTAAACATAATTATTGAGATTAACCCATTTGCATTTGAAAATGGGAAATCTAATCACAACATAGTCCACCTCCCAAATCTCTTCAATAACTCTGTAATATGGCATGACTGCCAATTTAGGCTGCTTGTCTTTCGAACTGGAGAAGTGCATAGATTCAACCTCTAACATTACACCACTGTTCTGGACGGTGCTCCTATCATCTAGGCACTTCGTGTAAAATGTATAACCGTTGATCACATATGAATTCCAACTGATGGCATCAACCTCAGTACCATGTGCTAACCATTTGATTGTCTCAGAAACAGATTCCTCTCCCTTGACCTTTTGTTTGAACAAGTTTACAAATGTTCTGTTATGCTTCCTAATCAACCTCTGTTTAGTCATTTGGGGATTTTCTTTCCTCACAACTTCTTTATGTGCAGCTATGCTGGCTTGAACTTTATCAACATTATTCAAGATGTATAAGTGGACTTGTCACAATTCATCAGGATCCATACTCTTTACTGAAGCCCCTCGTCTACCCCCTTTAGCATGGTGACGTTTTGGAAGCCCGATATGTCTTACTTTGGCCAAATAATTTTGACAAATTGATGCTTTTAGCTGGTATGCGTTCTTCCCGTACCGTTTTAGGAATTTCAGAGATCTTTCAATTGGGTACATCCACCGTAAATGGATAGGGCCACACAACTATATCTCCCTCACTAGATGAACAATTAGATGAACCATGATGTCAAAAAATGTAGGAACTCAAACTGCGATCCATAGTATAATTCTTATCGATGGAAAGATTTAACGTACATAATCCGAAAAAACTCAAACTTGCATATAAAATATGCAAACTACAAATGTATATATAAGCTAAATGTCGATTCTGTCTTATGGTCATAAATGTATCACAGTGAATGAAGAAACAAAATAAATGCATGACAAGGAAATTAAATGCATCGCAAGTAGGTCTTGTGGACTCATCTGTAACATAAAAGTTCAAATGCGTTTGCTGAGTCTTTCTTCTCCTGCCACGAACGTTAATGTTGCAGACAATATGAGTAACCTAAAAACACTTGTTGGTCAATTGAGTAGGTCCCATAAGAACATTTCATCGATTTTATTCAACCCATGAAAAACCCAGAACGATAAGCAAGAAAATCATACAGTTATATAGTTGAAACAACTCTTACAGCTTGGTCTTTATATGTTGAGCTAAAGAACTAGAAAGTGGTTGTCGAGAGAGCAATGTGAAGTAGCGGTGAAGCAACACACAAACACTAGAGACAAAACCTAAGTAATCACTTTCGGCTCGACGAGAGAAGTTCACACAGGGAAATTTAATTTTTCCTCGCGAGTGGTGCTAGAGAAACATTTATTATTTGGGATATTATTAAGACTTGTCAATTAAAAGGAATATGGTCCTAATGATATATTTAAATTATATTGAACTTTTTAAGATCGCATGTTTATAAAACTGCGGTCCTAAAATTAATTTAATTTAAATTATATTGAAAATTTTAAGACCGGAGGTTAATAATACTGCGGTCATAAAATTCATTTAATTTTGGACCACATGTTTTATAAAACCGCGGTCTTAAAAGTCAAATACTTTTTAAAATTAAAACAAAAGATTGCAACAACTGAATGAAAATAAAGGAACACTAGATATTAGAGAATAAAAATTTTCTTTAGTGGATAATATGGAAAAAAAATATAAGCTTAGTTCTTATTAATTTTTACATTACTAGGACAATATGTAAGTACAAAAGGAATATAAAAACAACAAACTGAAAATTAACAAAAACAATATATAATGTGACTAAAAATCCTAATGCTTATTATCAGCTAATGTCTTTGAGATATCGGCTTCAACAATAGAAATTTCGCGCCGGAGATCAGCAATATTCTGTCTTTTGTGCATCAGTATCACTTCATCATCAGAGGAAAGATGGGCAGCGCTGGGACCAGGAGGTTGGCGAATATTGTCACAAGGCTGGAGAGGGGGAGCGGGAACCTCTTTGTGGTCTGAAGGCTGGAGGGGACCGTCAACCTCTTCATCATCCGAACTTACAATGGGTCCAACGACCCGAGACCCCTCTGTCGGAATAGAATGCACTGGACCTAAACCAATGAGAGATCTAAAGAAGGCATGAAATTTAGGAATACCCCTGCGAGAGGTTATCTTGTATCTAACCATATTTAAGCGATTGGGGCAAGAGGGGCAGAGAGCTACGTAGTGTGGAGTTATGAGGCAATGAGGAGTTAATAAGGACAGAGAGGAAGTGTGAGGAGGATAATAAAGGCAAGACTGCAAGAGTTAATACACAAAAGTGTATTAAGACCGTCCTATAACGTATCCACGGTCCTAAAAGTCTATTATTTATTATTTCATTAAATTACTTTTAGGACCGACCAGTAACATATCCCCAGTAATAAAAGTATATTAATTTATTTTTCAATTCAATTACCTTAAGACCAATCTTTTATCTTATACCCGGTCCTAAAAGTCTATTAATTTATTTTTTTAAAAAAAATAATACTTTTAAGAACGATCTCTTACAATATCCAGTATTAAAAGTTCATTCTTTTCAAATGAGAGATACTAGAGTCGTATCCTTACACTCTGTTCAAATGAATCATTCAGAGTCTCTTCGGCTTCAAGATAAACTTCCCAACTAGGTGTCTCCTTGTATTTTGATAAACTATGCGTCTCCTCGTAAATGTTTCTCACGTTTCACATTATTCAGGATGGCTTCTCTATTTAAACTTGTTGTTACTTTACTTTCTTCACATTCTTCTTAATCACTTCTACAACCTCCACCGTAATGGCCACTCCACCACCACTAGGTGTGCCTAATCATCGTTCTCCCCCTCCACCTCCACCTCCACCACAGTACCCTCCTCCATTGCCTCCAAACCCCTCCGTGCGATAGATGATGCAGCACCTTCTGGCCCACGTTGATCATATAAACCGACGCTTGGGCCAAATGTTTTAGGTCTACCACGCTATCAACAACAAGTTGAACTTGCTACTCGACGCCAATGACGTTGAGTACAATCTTTCTGACAACGACGTCTCCAACCTCTCTCAACCCTCCCTCCCCTCCAACAACGATCGGGGAGGGATTAAATATTTTTATGTTTTTTTTTGTTTCTACTGTTTCTGCCTGTGGGGCAGGAAAAAAAATGATAAATAAATTTTTTTTCCATATTCGATTGCCTTTTCGTACCCTTTCTGTGTAATACCTTAAAATTCCTATTTATCATAAATATTATATTTTGATAAATAACACTTATTAATATAGGTGAATCTGTGGTCTCAAAATTTGTGTAAATTATTAATTAAATTTTAGGCAATTTTCCTTTGGAATTAATTAACCAAAGGTTAATTATGAGACATTATTTAGAGGCTATATTTTAGCCTAAAGACAAGAGGTAGATGACAACAAAATTAAATAGATATTTAATGCATAATGATTAAGGCAAATTTAGGCTAAAATTGCATAAACCTATTAAAAGAAAAATGCCTAATCAAATTTGAATTTACTTGTGTAAGTATTTTAAATTTGGTTAAAGGCAATTAAAGGCATTAATTTAAGACTAATTGCAAGATGATTTGAGATAATTATGAAGATGGAATTTCACCTAGAGGGGGGGTGAATAGGTGATTTAAAAAATTTAACTGCTTAATCAAGATTTTCGCAAATTAATGAACTAACTGAGCAAGGGTTTAAAGGAGAAGGAACATGAGAGAAGTTATCCTGGTTCGGTCTATCCTGACCTACGTCCAGTTGTAACATCCCAATTTAAAATACCAATTTTTTTTTAAAACAAACCGTAATCAGAGTCGAGCATTTCAATTTAACAAGTAACTGAATATTTAGAAGTACATAACCATAGTGTAATCATCCTTATACAGTCATCTGTTGATTCCAAAAAGACATTATCTAAATAGTTCAAAACTAAAAAAAAACATATAAGATCTTCCAACCCACCTACATTGGCTACATGCCGCTCTCCTCCACCCTGGATCCTCCTGAACCTGAAGCTACAGCTGAGATCCAATTCCCAATTGGATCTCAGGTAACGGTTAACCTTATGCTCAATTAAATCATATATAGGCAACAAATATTCATAACAACATAACAGCACATCAATACATAAGCACACAACAGATGCATGATCAGTAATGGACAGAACATAAGCACACAGCAATATGTAAAGCCCCACACTATGTCTGCACATAAACTAGTGCCACGATCTCCCATCGTGTCCTCAGCACTAGGAAAACCCAACGGCGTTATCAAGACTATAACCCGTAACAAGCTGTATGTATGACTGACAACCCACGACAGAGTTTCAGTATATAAACATGTCTACCATATATATGAATATGAGCAGCATAAGTGTTAAGGTTACAATACGCGTCCGTACCTCCGTTGACGATTTCGGGTACTTCGGTAGCGTTGTGGTACGTTTAACGGTAGTACGACGGTGATTTGACAATGGTGATAGCGGAAACAGCGGTTCGTGATTTTGGGTATCCTATAAGGATAATATCACCAGTATGAGTATCTAAGACCATAACAGGCATTTTAGGTACAAATTACCATTTTGCCCCTAGTTTGACTTTTTTGCGGAATTTTGCCAGAGCTTCGCTATTTTGACTTTAAACTCTCAAAATTTTTGCTATAACCTTTCCTTTATCATATTTCTAAGATAAATATTATATTTATTCCTAAAACATGATACCTAAACTAACTTAAAAAATTAAAGACTATTCTAGTAATCCTACTATAACTACTGAAAGAACTACCGAACTAAAGACTAAGGACTGAAGAACTTACTCAGAGCTTCGCTATGTTTTTTCTCCGGACTCCTCCTTCTTCCTTTCTCTCCCAAATTTCGAAATCCTCAAGAGGATTGGTGTGAGGATTGCAAATGGAATGGGTGGGTGGCTATTTATAGAAAATCTCAATGGCATTTTGGTAATTTTTGTGAACTTTGTCTGGTTAAATTTCGATCGTTGAATCACACTTTTGCTAGGTGGTTTCATCTTGGCCTTACACCTATTAGGCCGAAATCCCCCCCCCCAAGAGACAAAAAAATGACATAATCTAGCCTTATGTCATCTTGCTTTATCAGATAAAATTCCTGGTTCGGTGTTCCGATCGCGTAATCTTTATAAAATCTTAAAATTCCGGGAACAACACTCTGAAGATCTTTTCTTCCTCTTCAAGAATACTTGGTTCTTCTACCCTTATACTCTCAGTAAGGACATTCCGTTACTAGCCGAAAATTCTCGGTAATCGGTACCGGTTACAGAAATAACTCCGGCTGGCACCAACTTCTGGATAAAAATTCACTGATCAATAATGTATTCTGGTTTTTCTTAACTCATCCCCAGATTCTTGCAACGGAATTATTTTCTATCCGTTCTCATTTATCCTGTTCACCTTTCTTTATTATTTTAATATTATCCATTTACCACATGTTTAATCTTATATTATTATAATATTACAAATATCAATCCATCCTTATCTCTCCAAATTTTCGGCCCATCCACCTATATATATATATATAATTAATTTTTTCCTTAAGCACATATATTACATTTATCCTATATTCATTTTCCACAAAAATTTCCTATTGGTCCATAAGCAATTTCATGGATTTAGGCTTATAAAATTCCCAAAAATTACTTAATTAATCCTTTAATAATTCCTAATAATTTTCTTAATTAAAACTCATCATTTTCTCACAACCATTTTATTGACATTAACACTCTAAGCTCCATGCAAATTATTAAAAGTCATAGAATCAATTTCAATTCCAGAATACTTTTTAATTTTCCTTCTTTTTATTTTCATAGGAAATATTTTATTAAATTGTCTAAATTAAGAATAATATATTTCCTAAATTTTTAATAATTATTCCATGCCTTCTAAAATTTTTCCATAATTTTTCTTAGTACTTTCCTTTGAAAATAGACTAATTACACAATATTTTGAGACCTCATATCCACCTATTTTCAATAGGTATTATTTATCTAAATATATATTTAAGTGTATTATAAAAATTAGGGTATTACACCAGTCCCCAAGAACACCTTGGGATTTTTCACTATCTTCAGAATACAATTACACAACTCGGAATGATCCCTCAGACTCACTCCCCTTTACTACTTGTAATTGTACATCCTCACTTAAGGTTCCACAACCTTAAGATTTTACAAACGAATGAAAAATTTAAAGTTTAAGTAACTCCTTACGAGTTGAATAATAAATGATCACTGAAGTACGAGAGTTGGGAGTAATGAAACTGATAAGATAATAACTCAGAGTAAATGCACAAATTTTTTTTTTGGTAGTTGGCTGAAATGAATGCTTCGGCATTTATACTCTTTCGCCATTAATGCCGTTGGGAGGAACTTGAGAGTTACCGTTGTGACTTATTTATTTTCCCGTTAGACACAGCTCGCTATGTTCCTTGTTCACCGTTGAGGCCTCATTAAATGAAATTTTTTTCTTTCATTAAATGCATTGATCGTTGAGAGTGCTTTTGCAGAAGAATGTCTTGATTAAATAATCCTTGGAAGAATGTTTCTTCCTACTGCTCTGGGCCTCATTCTATTTGCTGCTCTGTTTCCTGCTTCAGCATTAAATGTTGTGACGTGAGCATCAGCTTTATGTTGATTTTGAATAATAACCTATTGTAATCCCTGAAACCACTAGCAAACGTGATAAAAAAAACATTTCATTTATTATATTAAGTGATTCGGAAAGTTATCAACCAAAGATCAGCTCTTTCGCAGAATCAGAAATCACAGACAGCGCCAAGAACTCGAGTTGTGAAAGTAGAACTCGAGTTCTAGAACTTGAGTTCTTATCAAGAACTCGAGTTCTTTTGACTTTTCTTCATACCCCTCTGATCTGCAAGTTGAGAACTCGAGTTGATCACAAGGAACTCGAGTTCTTCATTTTTCCTTCAATTTCATTTCTCAAAAGAACTTGAGTTCTCAAACAGAAACTCAAGTTTATGAACTCGAGTTCTATTATAAGAACTCGAGTTCTTAGTCTTGTCCCAGTTTGCAACAGAGAGAACTCGGGTTCTTAATCGTGAACTCGAGTTCATGAACTCGAGTTTGCTACTAATGAACTCGAGTTCTTTCAGACTCAGAGCATTTTCCACAAACCAAGTTCGCGAACTCGAGTTCTTAAACCATGAACTAGAGTTCTTGGCCCATGAACTCGAGTTCTTCATTTTGCTGTGATGAGAACTGGAGTTTTAGGGTTGAAATTAAGTTCTTATTTAAACCACTGATTTACAAGTGTTTAGTTATCATCAAAACTTGGTTGAGAACTAACAAATTAAATCATTAAAAAGGGGCTGTTATATATTCAAAGATATCAGTGGATTAATTGATGAAATTAAAAGCTAATGATGCTTTAATAACTTGGATTAATTAACAAATCAATTAATATAGGACATTAGCAATAAAGAAGGAGATTAAGCTAATTAATTGTGCCCCAAAAGTCAACAATGGCAACTAGTACATGGTGGAGCTTTGTGAGCAAAGTGTTTTCAAGATATTTTCATCTAATTAAGCTTAAGTCTTCAATTAATTAAAGTAACCAATGATGGTTATATTTAAGAAGCTTTCAACATTAAATTAAGAATTTAATTAAGCTTTGCTAATCCCTTTGAAAAGTCAAAGTGGGTAGCTAAAATCAAAAGCCAAGATTAAGTTTAGTAAAGGTGAATCTAAGGGTCATAATTAATTCTATAATTAACCTTAATCCATGTGCAATTAAATTAGCCAATGGAAACACTTAACCATTGGATATTTTGTCAGTGGAAGAGCACATTCAATGACTTAAAAGCAAGGAGAGTGATGTTTTTAGGCTTGAAGAAGAAGAAGGAATTAATTAATCAAGGGGCAAATTAAGAAGCAACAATTAGGGAATGCCTTAATTAAAAATCAAGGATCAATTAAAAGACAAGATTAGCATAGAATGAGTCACTAATGATCATAATTAGCCTAGGAACCAATCATACAATGACAATTACCCCTAATAACATCAAGAACACTACACAAAGAGATGCTAATTAGGATTAAAAATCCATTCCCCAAAGTCAAGAGTGTGGGACGAATGCACATGGGAGGAGAGATAAAAAGATTAAACAATAATATAATGAAGAGCACATGTAAAATCTTCAAAAAGTTGTAGAATTTTTCTATGTAAATGGAAGGACAAGATTAAAACTAATAAAGCTAGATCTAATGGTGCTAATTAATCACTTAATTAATCCAAATCCATGTGAATTTGGGAGAACCAATAGGAGGCTAGAAGCTTTGATTATTAGAAATAAAAGAAACACAAATTGAAGAGCCAAGAGGGAGGAGAAGGACGGTTTTCTTGCCTTGAAGAAGAGTGATTTGTTTAAATAATCAAAGCACATGGGTGCATTAATTGAAAATGGAAGAGGATAATAGAGAGATAGAGAGGGACATTTTTTTCATTGCTTGGAGAGGAAGAAGATGTTTATCATATTTTAAGGGAGATATTTATGTAAGAAGCATATAGGATAATTACCAATTGAGCCATTGAGTTTTCCTATAAATAGAGAGCTCTCCTCTCTTCATTCTTCACACCAAACTCAAACCAAAATAGGTGAATTTAAGAGAAGAGTGGAGCAAGAAGGAAGAAGGAGTAGCAAGGTTCTTCAAGGGCAAGTTTTCTAGTCTTTAGATTTTATAGTTTTTAAATTCCTAGTCTTTAGTTTTTATAAGTTCTTAGTATAAATGCTAGTTTAATCTAGGAAATAGGAAATAAAATTCCTACTCTTATTTTTAGGCCTCATTGCATTGAAAAATGCCTGAAGAGGTAAAAACATGGTAGGAAATAAATTTTGGAAGTCCTTAGATTAAGATTGTGAAAGTTGCAGAATTTTCGGTTCTTAAATCTTTGTCAGACAACAAAAAAGATGCTATGATTTTATGTGAAAATGAAGTTATAAAATTATGAAACTTTCCAGCAAAGAAAGTAGACATGTAGGGCTTTCCAAATATATAAAATATGTAATATTTTGATCTCTGGTCAAGGAGATATGAATTTTTGAAGTTAAGCCATTTTTCCTGGAATAAAATCTGGGCAACGTTGAGAAAATTTAAAACTGGGAATTATATGGTTGGAAAGATTTAAAGAAGTTATTTTTCCTTAAAAATAGACTTGTTAAGGGAAATTTTGGCTTTGGTTTCACATCATTTTGATTTTTTTGCAATTAGTTATGATTTTTCAAAGTTACCAAAAAAATCTGCCCAGAAAATCAGCATTAGCACTTTTCAAGAAATGTAAGGGCAATATTGTAATAATAAATCCACCAAGGGTAGAAATGTCAAAATAGGTGAAAATATACTTTTTGATATTAATTTAGGAAATATGATATTAATTATAATATCATATAAAATATGGGAAAAGAAATAATCTGACTGTAATGTTATAGGATACCTGAAAGGCCGAGGTCGAATTTAAAGGATGGGCGTGCTGGTAACTACGTCGTGGAAGGTATGTTTGCGTATTAGTAACTTTAACACTTGTGTGTCTTGTATGCTTATATATGTTTGTTTGATTCATGTGTTATGAGCAAGACTGTGGTTTCAGTCGTTTGCATACATTCAGGGTAGTTGTGGATTCAGCTTGACGAGGGTTATAAGTCTTGATAACACCGTTGTATGTTTTTCTAGCGCTAAGGACACGTGGGTATCGTGGCACTGGTTATGTGCAAACATGGTTTACATGCATTTGTTGTGTGCTATGTATGGTGATTGTCCACTGAATGTATTGAATATATGTCATATATATTGTCATTACTTAAACATGAGGTTAATTGTTACCTGAGATTCAATGGGTATTGAATCTCAGCCTTGACTAAAGGTTCAGGAAAGAGGTTTAGATCTGAGGAAGCAACGAAGCCGAGAAGGGGTAATGGGGACAGAGCCGAGAAGAGTCACTGGTCAAAGCAAAAGCCGGAAGAACATCCACAGAGTATTCATTTTGGCATGATTTAACGAGGTTATTTCAAACGGTTTAGTGTTGAAAGTAAGGCTAGTCTATGTGGATTAGTCAATAAGTCACCGTGAACTCGGTGAGACTCCCATGATAGACACCTACCTGGCCAAATTGTTTGATTAACTGAGTTAGGTTTATTGCCCCAAGTCTAGCTACGGCTTGGTTGAAGGTTGTATAGTTACCATATAAGAATTGTAATTATACAAAGCTCTTTAATTGTATCACATAAATCTTCCTTCAGGAAATTTTTAATATACCAGCTTATGTCGGGGCATCAGCATATGTTTGGGCATTTTATATTAGATAATCATTGTCCGAATATTAGTGCACACTATCAGTTTCTGCATTACTCTAAGTTGTAGCACCTTAAACTTTGTTGATTTTCCTAAAACTAAGTGTCAATTGACACGATTTTCAAGCAGGGAATTTAAGGTGTTACATTCCGTTATCTCGATTTTGTTTCAGACAAAAAGGAAACAAATAAAACATTATCTGAAATGTGATTGACAATAAAAATTCACAGAATATAGTTAAGAACATATAGAACAAAACAAAAATAAAAGACAATGTTTACCTTTTGAGAATAAAAACAAACACAGTGAGAACTCTTCTCAAGGTTAGACCATCACTGTTGTCGTTTTCCTATAACCAGAGTTGAAAATTTCCGGTCCTTTTCATTATCTTACATCTTTTCCGACAAAAAGACAAGAGAAAAAGAAAAGGGACATTGATAAAGCTTTTCAACTTTTGAAGAGGTAAAACAAACAACGACGAGGGTTCTGAGCTTGAGTAGAATGCCAGAAACATGATTGTTCTTAAACACTAATGATTTGTCTTAAAAATGAGTCATCATTTCTATTTAAAGAAAGACTATTAAGACTGAAAATTTAACAAATAGACAGTCCTAAATTTCTAGCCATATTTAATTTATAATTAATGAAGACTTTTAGGACCGGACGTTACATAAATAAGCGGTCCTAAAAGTGTTGCCATATTTTATAAGACTTTTAAGACCGGCAATATAACAAACATACAGTCCTAAAATCTAGGCTTATTTTTTTAAAAAAAAAAATCTTCAGGAGTGTTCTTTAATAAATATGTGGTCCTTAAAGTCATGAATACTTTTCAGAATCTCTTACCGCTATTTACAACTTTCCAAAACTCAAATCTTAAGCAATATCCACCATCTAATACATTCAGAAAACCAAAATTACACAAGTTAAGAAAATTGTTCGAAAAAATAAATAAATTTATTATAAATTGAATTACACAAATTGTAAAATTGTTCATTTACAGAATGAATTTACAAATGAATATAGTACTGTAATTACAATTGTTGCTCTACAAGCATATATTTACAAATGAAGTTAGTACTGTAATTGTTATATTTACTTTAAGAGGTCAATAAGATGTTGACAAAACACACTTCGTATGTGCTCTACTTCAACATTAGAAAAGGAAGTAGTAGAGGCAAACTTCTGTAACATCAAAGAAAGAAACTGAATTAATTTTCGTGCATATTTCATATGTAACATTAAGCCAAAAATTGAATTCAGCCATAATATGTAACATCAAATACATTTACCTTTGCAGTGAGTTTATTCCTTGGTTGAGTGATAATATCATTATGTGTTTCATTATGTACAGTCCACATAAGTTGGATCTCGTTGGTTGCCGATGGATCTGAAAAGAACAAGAAATATATATAAGATCGAGCATATATAGCTTACTGACCAACTTCACAAGGCATCGTGCCAGTGTCTAAATATGTACTCCATTTAGGTTCTTTGGCATCATTTGGTCACTTTTTGAGGACCTAGATTTGGAAGGTCCTCATGGTACTATCATCAAAATTACAAATTTATCAATAATGTTCACTAAAAATTCACATCAGAGATTTCAGACAAGAGAATCAAAATGACATGCTTACTCGTTGATGGTCTGCAACAACACAGCCCCTGGTTCGTTGTGAGTGGAGCATAAGAATAACACTGTATACGCCTCCACGTACATGACGACCAACTGCTAGTGGTGGTTGAAAATTCACAGCAATAAAGTACCTAGTGATATATTATGTAGAATTAAGTGAATTGCAACAAGGGATCGATTGTGATATTACCTATGGTAATATGGAAACAAGTACACGTTCCTTCTCACTTCACACAACCTTGTTGATATGTACTGTTGTCTTTCGTCCTTGGAGGTTGTGCTTGCATATACTAGGCACAAGAATCCAAAATCATTGATTCTACTCTGTTGATCTAATTCTTTATGCATGAACCTATAATAATGACATCGATCAGGGAATTAGTATATATGTATGCGTGTCTAAACGATGCATTTAAATTATGTACTCATAGAAGAAGATACTTACTTCAAAAACATTTGAACAATTGTTGATGTAACCTCCTGTCTAGCAATAGGGACTTTATATCATCAGTGTCAACAAAAACCGGTTGACGATGAGGGACCCCTACTACTTCATTGATATCCCACGATTTTAATTTAAAATCTCCTTTGGATACCATATAAGATATTTTAACCTTGGCACTCAAATTAGCAATAGGGGATGCAGCTTGATGAGGGAATTCAACTGGAGGAGGGGATGAAGCATCAGGAGGAGTAGAGACATGTACAAGCTTTACTAGCCAAGAGATGAAGGTTCCCTTGACATCACTCACAAGCTTTAGCTGATCAATTGGGAGAGGGAGAGGTGCATCAATGATCACCTCTTCAACTTACACTCTCACTTCATCATCAGCCATTTGTTTTTGGTGTACAGTTGATCCCAAGTTGGGCACAGTCTCTTTAGCAACTAATTGTCTATGAGGTTCTGCCACGTACATGTCACAAGGTTGCTTTGACTGTCCAATATTGCAGCTCCCTCTAGTGCTCTGCTGCACAGGTGCAGGTGTATGTGTCAAGAGGACAATGGTCTCTGGACGAGAGCTAATAAGCATCTTCATCTCAATTATTTCCTCCTTCATTTGACTCCTTTGGGATTCAAACATTTCTTTCAATGCACATTCTTTGGTCGTTGTCTCCTCATTTAATTTGGCCATTGTTTGGTCTATCTCCTCCCAGGTAACCATACTTTGTTTAAGGTGTTTGGATTTACCAAAGTATTCCTTTAGGCCTACCAGTCCTCTGATCCCCCTTACATGCCCCGAGTGATCCGGTTTTCCGATCGCAACGGTTAGAACACCATTCCTCCCTCCTAACACAAAAGATCCCTCTACTTCTTTCTTTTTAAGATCTTCCTATAAGATATAGATAACAAGAAGCTTAGTAATGAAACATGTTTAGTAACTAAAAATTAACAATAACAATACTTACAATTCTTTCAGCAACTAGACGAGTTTGTTCACTCATGTAGGTGTCGTCTTTTTTCCGAATATACTACCACAAATCCTTGTGATGTATTAGGGATGCCGAATGATCAACTATCGCAGAAGGATTAGATTCAACTTCTTCTTCCAATCTCTTCCGCTTGGCCTCCATCATTTCTTTTTCGGCCTTTGCATATCCGCTGCAAGAAGCACTATGCGGGCAATCATTCTTTCTCCTTATCTCCTGTGCTTGTTCCCTTCTTCTTTGTGAATTAGAATTGAAAACAACTATTAATTATGAATTTAAGCCATCTCACTAACAGAAATTAGAGAACTTCTGCTTCATATGAACCTCAAACACTAGTCAAATTCACTTAATCAAGTTTCAACATTTTATTTAAGGAAGATGTAGAATTGTATAGAACTAACATACTAACTTACTAATAGCAATGTCTAACCACTACCTACTATAACAAAACTAGCTAAGAATATAATAACGGTTAACATATTAGACATGCACATAACTAATACATGTTCCTTTGGTGTGGAACAAAGGATGAAAATATATACTTCTATTCACACATTAAACCATCTAACTCACAGGATTAGATGAACACAATAACATTCACATATCCGCATAGGTTAATAAGCAAACAAAACTAAATATGAACTTACCAAAGCATTAGAAGTGGTCTGAAACTAAACAAATTGTTGCCAAATTTGATCATCAATAAATTTGTACTTGTCCCAAGGATTGTGCGGAGGCTAAACCTCAGAAAAATATAGGTGTTGGCTAGAAAGGCCTTAAACTTCCTCCACCGACAAGCACAATAAGACAATGTTTGTCTTTCAACTTCTTAGAGTCAGGGACAATGTATGTAAGCTGGATAGTGTCCCAAAGAGAATCCTTCACTGTGCGACGGTCCACATTTTTTCACTCATCTATCAAGATACTGACCTTACTGCATGCCATATAGCCGACAAAACTATTATATTCGTTTTTATTCGGACCGAAAGGTTCCAACCTTTCATTAAACTGAATCTTGATCTTTGACCCAGTGTACCGACTTATGGCTACATCCCTCATTTGTGTGCCACTTCTACCACAGCGTTCAGGGCGGTTACGAGGCTCATTTTGAGATGAAGAGGGTTTGTTCTGGCTCACACTAATAACATCAGTAACTGGCGTTGAGTGAACAAGAAGAGAATAGTTTTCTCCGTTCATTTTTGAGAAAGGAAGAGAGGTTGAGAGTAGTGGTGTGAAAGAGGAATGTCTGAGAAAGTGAGAGAGTAACAGAGGATGGTGGTGATTGGTGAGGAATAGATGTAATGCAACAGGAAGAGGAGTTTCGCAACAAGAATAGGGGTTTTAGAGCTCAGACAGAAAGATATAAGTCGTAAGTAAGGTTTCACGCGAAGAAGTATATGTTTCCAGTTTTAAGACTAAAGTAACTTAAACAACAGTCTTAAAGGTTAACATTTAAGACCGTCCGTTATTTATGTTTGTTCTTAAAAGTAATAAACTATTAGTTTAAATGTTTTCATTATTTAGTACCGGGTAGAAGTTACGTCCACTCTTAAAAATATTACCTTTAAAACCGTCATTTATTCATGTCCAATCTTAAAATTTTTATACGATTATATTTAAATATTTCCTTATTATTTTGGACCTCAGAAAATATAAGTCGGGGATGTACGAGACTTCTCTATAATGTAATTCATATTTCAATTTTTTTTTAACAGTTTTAAGACCAATTGTTTTTTTAAGTGGCCTGAATAATATATTTAAGACCTATCGAAAAATTGATATGTTTCAAGAAGTTCTTTATATTTACAAAATTGCCATCAGTCATATCTTTAAAACTAGGCCGTCGATACTCCACTGTAAATGAGGTGGTCTTAAAAATTGATGCAGTCAAAGAAGTTCTTTATATTTACAAAATTGTCACCGATCATATCTTTAAGATCGAGGCATCGATACTCCACTATGAATGAGGTGGTCTTAAAAATTGATGTGGTCAAAGAAGTTATTTATATTTACAAAATTGCCACAAGTCATTTCTTTAAGACTAGGGCATCAATACTCCACTGTAAATGAGGCAATCTTAAAACACTTTTTTGTACTAGTGATAGTTGCTAGATGTTATGAGTCCCATCTCATATAAGAAATAGAGTTTATATACCAGTCTAGTCCTTTTTATAAGTCCTTTTTTGACTAAATCACATATATCAAGGAGAGGTAGTTAGCTCAATGATTATGGGATAAACTTTCAACTTAACCTTTATTTATGAATGTGTATCTTTCAACTCTTGTTTCTATCTCTATTTTCATTGGTACAATTAATATGGGTAAAATTGTCATAATCTCATTTACTACCTAAAAGAGGCTTATAAAGAGGACCAATTTTTTTTTGGACAAAAGAGACTTATCAATAGGACAAGAGTGGTAAGTCCAATAGGCTTTTTCATCCTTCGAATGCCATGTTTTAGATAGCATTGAGAAGCTTTAGAAGTCGTTTGGGACTAAAAAATTATGTTTGACATGACTTTTTACTCATAAGTTATACTTAAAGTTCAAAGCAACTTTTTTTAACATTTGACTTTTCTTCAAATTTGAACATTTTGAAATTAATTTTTCAATCCATCATGCAAACAAATCTATATCAAATTCACTTTTTACATAGTTAATCCAAATATAAATCACATCATACTAGTTAATTGACTTTTACCTTACTCTCAATTTGCAAAAATAATTTGAGATAAAAATCACTTTTTACAATGTTAATCCAAACAAGCTAATAAGTTGGTACTTATAATATTTCCAATTTTCAGTTTCACTAAGAGGTAGAGAGACGCATACGCCAAAGGTATATTGTTTTGTAAATCCTCGTGCTTGTTCATTATTATATGAGAATAGTGAAATCATGTCTTTGGAATTTATAAAGTTCTTATAATACATTTTATAGTTGTAACACCCCTAATTTTATACTACTAATTTTGTATATAAACACATAGTATATATGAATATCATCTAAATATCATCAGGGTGGAGTGTTAGAGCGTATGTGCTGAGTAATCTACTGATACATATATGTGGCTACAAATTTAAACTAACTGTGGCATATTGGGTCGGTATAATAACAGTACAATAATCCGAATATTTAAATATTGAATATCTAACAGTATAAATATAGTCTAAAATAAAACTCCGGCTAAGTCTTCACACATGCATCTTACCCTTTATATCTGCTCCTGATCCTCTAGATCTTGAAGCTAAGGTCAAGTTTGAGATTTACTCATTTAGGCATTAAAGGTTCAAATATCATTTGGAAGGACAAACCAATTTAGGCATTAAAAACTTAGACTCCTTACCTTATATATTAAGGGAAAGGGGCGAGTACGTATTAGTGACTTATACTCCCTTCTGTCCTATTTGTAGTACAATCCCAACTATATATCTTGCATCTTAATGCAAATTCTTTTCAAGTATAATATTCTCTCTTATTCAAAAGATTAGTCACCTTCTAGAATGATTATTTCATCAATAATATTAGTTATTTGGTGAATGATTATTGCTCATTTTCCAATTTTGCTTTTGTTTGGCAATCATAAATGGTATATGATGCATCTTAATGCAAACACTAACAAAAATTTTCAATTAGTAGTGGTAAAAGAAAAAACACTACAAGTTTGAGATTTTGTCGCGGTTTACATCTAAATCGCTTCAAATTTGCAATAGAAACACTCACATAAAAATGTGTACTTGTTTGGCAACAAACTTTATAATAGTTATAAGAAAATAACTACTACAAAATATGGTGCCAAGCTAGCGCGAATTTTGGAGCCAGTTAATATATGAAACTGCCACAAATGTAGCACCATCTGACACAATGGCATGAACGTTGTGGCGGTTATAAGGTAAAAACCACTATAGGATTTAAAGAGTTTGAATATTTATAGCAGTTCTTGCTTACAATCGCTACAGAATGCAAAGAGGCTTCCACATTTGTTGTAGTTAGGCCAAATAATAGCTACAAAATGTAAACAATCATGTAATTTTGGGGCCATTACTTATTAAACTATTCACAGTTTAAGCTATATAAACCTTTGCCCCTAAAATCATTTTGTGAAGGATTTGCAGCATAAAGCCAAACATTGGCTTCAAAGTAGCTTCCTCCCTCCCTTAGAAAAAGACAAATGTGTTGTGCTTGGTAACATGTTATACGTATCATGTTACCTTGCATCACATTTGTCTATCTTTTTATCGAAGATTGGAAACAACTTTCAAACAAATATTTCGCTTCATACTACTCTTCCTTCACTAATAATGAAAGTTTGTAACGGTTATGATAGAAAATGTTACAGATTGAAAATGGCTCTAAATGCCAAAAGTCTTCACATTTGTAGTGGTTAGTCACTAAAACTTCTACATAAGGCTAAGAGACTTAACTATTGGAAATTATGCCTTAAGGGCTAAACATTGTACTTTAAACATTAATGTTATTTAAAGTATTTATTCATTTTGTTATCTTATCATTCACATGTTTATTATGATGATTGTATCCTTGGATGTATCATAAAGATTGTCCTAAATATCCCTGGTCGATTATATATGCGGAAGTAAAGATGAAATAAGACTAGTATGACTTTGATATGGTATGGAGATATGAATCAAAATCTTAGGCACTTGTAAGAATACAAGGTGTTAGATCGACCCATTATGAGAAAGCAGCATGGCTTAAGACATAAGCTTATCTCATGTATAACCACATCACAATGCCCTTTGACCTGAGACCATCATACATTCCTACATAAGAGTCACTGATCTTTGACCTAGACAAAAGTCACCTTTAACTAATTGATGTAAAGGTTTCGATCGGGATTAGTGGTTTCCATGTAGAGGAATGTGAATGGTCAAGATGAGATTTGTCCCTCACATTTGTAGAGAGATATTACTAGGCCCCTTAATGAGTGAATCTGAGAAATGTATGGACATACTATGATGGAAAGGAGTTTCTATTTCAATTGTTAGACTATTAAGAATCGAGAAAGTAATAGTCAAGAAGTAGAGGATGACACTATTTGTGCTTCATCTTTGACCAAATTATCGTATGAAAAAAGGGACGAGACATGGTTGTTTGATAGGATGCATCATATCATTGATCCTCATATGAGTTGAGTAGTCATAATGTCTTGCTAGAGGCTGCTTGCGACTTGTGGGCTGGTACAATGTTGGCTCGCTGCCAATTTCATGTGGGCCTACAAGGTCGCACACAAGAATAGCTCAACACGAGCTATAATGTCTAGATTCATTTAATCTAAGATACGTCTAAGATTTAATGAATACAAAATTTTATCTAGGGAGGATATATATATATATATATATATATATATATATTATGTTGTATTAGTTTTGTATTTAATTTATTTGATAAATTAAATAACTAAAACTAATTGAAATATCGTATCTCAAATTTTATTTTTGAAGATAGATATCATATCTCATATTTGATTTATGAAGATAAATTAAATCAGCTGGCTTTTCATTTGCATTAAATAAATAGATTAGATTGAATCTGTTAGACAGATTTAATTTCCAGTTCAATTCTGAAAATAATTAAGATTGATTTTGAATATTTAATACAACCCATTAGGGTTATAAATCCCTTAGGCTGTGAGTAATACGAATTACAAGAGAGAGAAAAATGCCATAGAGAGATAACCTAGATGATACGGAGATAGACGTTTGATAATCATAACACTTTCTTTCATATGGTACGAATTAATACCTATTGTGATTTACTTTCAAAATTGTTTGGGTATGGTGAACTACATGGCTTTAGTCTTTACAATGGTTGTAATATTTAAATATGGTTTGCATGTCGTGCCTTTTTTTTTTCTAAATATTCTCTATGTACATTCTCTTCTCATCTCACTCCCCTTGTATGTTTAAACAAGGTTTCTCTTGATGTAATTTTCTTTTTTTATTTAGAGAAGTCCCCTTATTGGCTTGAAATGATCTTAGGTTAGGTGAGCCATGTTGTGTCACATTTTTATTATGTTTTTTATTAGATCATGACATGTTTTGTTTGCGTATTATGTGTTATTTGTATGAGATACAACTATCATTACATTCATATAAATAGAATTAATTAGATTAAACCCTTTAAATGAAATCTTAAGTAGTAATGTCGTCAATCAATGAATACTTGTCAAAACCTAGATCGGCCATTTGCAAGAACCACTAAAGTGGATACGTTTGAGTTATCTTGGTAAGATAAGTATGGGTAATGGTGATACTCACAACATCCATTATTGTTTTGGCTTAATTGAGATTATCAAAATGGTTTTGGATCTCAAAGCATTAGATGTGATTAAACGTGCCAGGTTATGCGATGATCGAATCCATAAAGATCTAAGAGTTACATGTGATATAATTGGTAAAGAGGTTGCCTACCTAAATAACTTGACTTTAAGCGTCCTACCAAAATGAACTTAAATTTAAGTCAAATATGGATCTTAGCCCACTAATAATATTGAGGGTTGTTAATTCAGTAGGTGATTACTGTAATACCCGAAAAATTACCTATCTTAAATATTTTATTTCCATAAATAATACCTATTTTAAATAGGTGAATATGAGGTCTCAAATTTTGGTATTGAATTTATTTTTATTTATAGGCAATTTTTCCATAGGATTTAGGAGTCTAAAAACTAAATTAGCTTGTTACCATATAAAATACTATATTAGGGATTAAAAATTAGGATTTAACTAATTATTCCTAATTTAGCTCTAAGGGGCGAAAATTCCTATTTAATGTTGGAATAAACAAAATTACACAAATAAATGGAAGAACCAAATTAAATTAACCCTTAATCCTAAATCCTAAATTGGACCAATGAAAGATTTTTCTTCTTAAATTGTGAAAACAATTAAAATATAAATTGATAATTAAATAAAGAGAGAGGGGGACAGTTTTTACTTGGGGAACAAGAAGGAAGAAATGATTTTAAACACATAAACAAACACATGGGTTAATTAAGTTAGAGTGTGGAAGAAGATATGAAGACTTTTGAGGCTTGATTTAAATGCAAGGGAAAGAGGAAAATGTGTGTGTGTGAAGTGTGTGTGGCGTGTTGTGTGTGTGTGTTGTGAGTGATCCAAAGGTTGTGTATGTGTGTGTGTAGTAAAGTTATCCAAGATTAAATCAAAGTGAATAACAATTTGAAATCCAAGGTAAAACTTAGGGAGCAAGTTAGTTCTTAATTAGTTACAAACAAATGAGAATTCATAGAAATTAAATCATATCTTGAAATATTGGAACTAAATATTAAATATAAGTAGATATTCGAAATCAGTGAATTATGGGCTTGAACTTGGCTATTCCCGAAGTCATTTTCGTATATTTTAGGATTCATACCTAAGTATTTCAGGAAATTTAAAATTACTATAAATCTAGTCATAAAATTATGATTTCCAAAGTGAAATTAGATCTTGAATAAAAACACTAACTTACACCTAACTAAATTAGCATTTGGAGGTAAATAGGAGGTGAAGCAAAAACTTAAGAGCTAAGGGGGGGAGTAGGGTGGTTTTTATGAGGTGTAAGGGTGAGATTTTTACTTCCTTGCCAAGGTAAAATCAAGGACTAAGATCAATTGAAAGTTGCTTGGAAGTTAACCCAAATTTTGCTATAAATAGAGGCTATAAGCTTCACAAATCCTCACCAATTCACCAAGCTAAAACCGAAATTGAGAGTGTGAGGGAGTGAGTGGTAGAGCTCCAAGAGCAAGGAGCAAGGTTCTTTAAGAGGTAAGAAAGCTTTTAGTTTTTAGTTCAAGTCCTTAGCTTATGAAGTAGAAATGTTAGGAAATGTTGTTTTGATCTTCAATCTTCCAATTCTAGTTTTATTTTCATGTTTTTATGCTCTCCATTGCCTTTATTTTGAAAAAATGATGGAGAAAGAGTATGGCAAAAATTTCTGGAAGATTATGATCAAAATAGCGAAGCTCTGGCGAAATTTCATCGATTAGTGATTTCTGGAGCCAGTAGCAAAAACGTTAATATTTTATGAAGGAAATGATGTTCTAAAATTCTGAAAAAATTCCTGGTGAAAGTAGACATCTAGGGCTTTCCAAATATATATCGAGTGTGTCATTTGAAGTTCTGTGCAAAGAGATAAAAATTCCAGAAGTTAAACTACATTTTCTGGGGAAAATTCTGGGCAGAGGTTTGAAATGTTGAAACTGGGAATTTTTCGTGAATTCTGGGTGAATTCCAGTATTTTTCATAGAAAGTAGAGATCTCAAGGATTTCGGGAAATTTTATGGATCCTCGTTTCGATTTTTCTGGAATTAGTTATGATTTTTCAAAGTTGAACAAAATTCTGCCCATAAATTCTACACCAGCGTTTTTCCGAAATTTTAAGAAAATAATTGAGAAATAAAACCCCCAAGGGTAAAAGTGTCATTTGTGGCCAAGGTATCTCTTGGAATAATGTTTGGAAATTAATTGGGACGATATTGCCCTTATAGGATATCAGAGATCGTTTTTCTGACCAACGGAACGTACCAAAACTTAGGTACGGACGCGTATTGTAACATTAACTCTTATGCTTATGGTGTGTTTATATATGATAGTTGTACTCACATGCTGAAACCCCGTTTTGAAAGTTTGATCTTAAAATATTGAATTGAATACGGGTTATGGTCTTGATAACACCGTTAAGTTTTCCTAGCACTGAGGACATGATAGGCCATCCTGGCACTAGTGAATAGTGTAGACTGGGGTAACATACATATTGCAGTGGCTATGTTTGTTATTGCCTTATATGTTGTTATGATTTGGAATTATGTTCTTATTATTGTGATACCTGTCATATATCGTTTACATAAGCATGAGGTTAACCGTTATCTGAGGTTCAATGGGTATTGAACCTCAGGCCCTGCCATAGCTTCAGGATCCCAAGGAGTCCGGATCGAGGACAAGGGTAAGAAGCTGGCGTGAAGGCCCTGTGGTGGTGCTATCCTTTTGGATATATATATTTAGGTGTATTGAACACCCGGATGAATGTATTATTAAACGTTCTGTTAGATACACTGCATACAATATTATTCAGTTACTTTATATTTTGAAAAAAATATTTTCAACCCTCAACTCTGAACAAAATACTATGGAAACATTTATAAAATGAGATGTTACAATTACTAACCAACTTTGCATATTTTAATTGTAGAATCATGTAGACTAGTAATACTACTACACTTTCAATGCGATTAGTCCTTAAGAAGGACAAACTTTTTTGACTGGTTTAGAAACTTGAGAATTGTTCTCAAGCACGAAAGAAATGTGTATTTCCTTGATCAACCCATTCCTGACGAGCCTGCAACCAATACTCCAAAAGCTCAAAGAGATTCTTACATGAAGCATAAGGATGACTTTGTGAATGTAGGATGCCTGATGCTTGCCACTATGGTTCTAGGGCTTCAAAGAGATCTGGAACATATAGAGGCTTATGAGATGATTGTCTATCTTAAGGAAATGTTCTAGCAATAGGCAAGGCAAGAAAGGTATGAGACCACAAAGGCCTTACATTCCTACAAGATAGTTGAAGGTGCATTAGTTAGTCCTCATGTGATAAAAATGAAAGGCTACATTGATCACCTTGAGAAGCTTGGATTTCCCATTAGTTAGGAGTTAGCTACATATTTGATCTTGAACTCACTCTTAGAAAGTTATGACTGGTTTGTTATGAACTACAACATGAACAACATGGAGAAATCAATTTTTGAACTGCATGGGATGCTCAAAACTGCTGAGCAGAGTGTTAAGAAAAGGCCCAGCACTGTTTTGATGGTTCAGAAAGGAAAGGATATGAAAAAGAAAGGCAAGGGCAAAGGAAAAGGTAATGGCTTAACTGGTAAGACCAAAGAGTCAAACAGGCCCGAAACTAAGCCTGCAGCCATAAAGGCAAAGCCTTCAAAGGACGGGGTCTACTTCTTCTGCAATGAACCTGGTCATTGGAAGAGGAACTACAAACTCTACCTTGAAGATATGAGAAAGAACAAGAAGGATGGAATGGCTATCTCTTCAGGTATTTATGTTATAGACATTCATTTTTCTTCTTCATCTACATGGGTATTAGATACTGCATGTAGTTCTCACATTTGCACAAATATATAGGATCTCAAGGACAGTAGAAAACTGAAAAAGGGCGAAGTGGACTTATGAGTTAAGAACCGTGCAAGAGTTGCTGCTTTAGTCGTAGACACTTATGAATTAGTTTTGCCCAGTGGGTTTTTTTAATTTTGAAAAATTGCTTTTATATTCCTGCTTTGAGTAGCAACATTGTTTCTCTTTCTTATTTGGGTAAGGAATGTTATACTTCCATTACTGGGAATGGTAAATTTTCTATTTATCGTAATGACATTTTTTATGCTGATGGTGATTTGCATTTTAGTCGTTATTCACTAAATTTAGAACATCCTAATAATGGACATATATATAACGTGGCTACCAAAAGGATCAAGTCAAATGATTTGAATCCGGCCTATCTTTGCATTGTCGTCTAGGCCATATAAATGAGAAACGTAGTTCAAAACTCCATCAAGATGGATATCTTGACTCATTTGATTTTGAATCATTTAAAACATGTAAGTCTTGTTTATTGGGAAAGATGACAAAGACACCTTTTACTGGGCAGAGTGAGAGGGCCACTTATTTATTAGGCCTCATACATACTGATGTGTGTGGACCAATGAATACATCTATCAGAGGACGTTATATGTACTTCATTACATTCATAGATAATTTTAGTGGGTATGGGTATATTTATTTGATGAAACATAAGTCTAAATCTTTTGAAATGTTCAAAATATTCCAAAATGAAGTGCAAAACTATAATACCCTAATTTTTATAATACACTTAAATATATATTTAGATAAATAATACCTATTGAAAATAGGTGGATATGAGGTTTCAAAATATAGTATAATTAGTCTATTTTCAAAGGAAAGTACTAAGAAAAAAATTGTAGAAAATTCAAGAAGGCATGGAATAATTATTAAAAGTTTAGGAAATATATTATTCTTAATTTAGATAATTTAATAAAATATTTCCTATGAAAATAAAAAGAAGGAAAATTAAAAAGTATTTTAGAATCAAAATTGATTCTATGACTTTTAATATTTTGTATAGGGCTTAAATCATTAATGTTAATGAAATTGTTGTAAGAAAATAATTAATTCTAATTAAGAAAATTATTAGGAATTATTAAAGGATTAATTAAGTAATTTTCATGAATTTTATAAGATTAGAGAAATTTAGGAAACATGAAAAATAAAATAAATATAAATAATAATTATTAAGGACCGAAATTTTTGGCTAATTAAATAAATAATAATGGTTAAGATATAATCTTAAAAAGTAAAGATCAATGGTTTAGGATTTTTCAAGAATTTATGAAAGCCTAAATCCAAGTAATTAGTTATGGACCAATAGGAAAATTTTGGGAAAATAAATGTAAGAGAATTGGGTATTATGATAAATGAAAAAAAATATATAATATGTATATATATGTGTGTTGGCCGAATTAGGGGGGGATAAGGATGAAGTTGATCTTTCTAGTATAATAATAATATAAATTTAAAACATGTGTTAATTAGATAATAATATTATAAAAGTGGACAGGATAAACGAGAACGGATGGAAATAAAATCCTACATAGAAAACCGTGAACTAGGTTTCTAAAGTCAGGGTATATTGTGAACGAGGGAATTTTTATCTCGAGATGGCCAATCTCCGAAGTCATTTCTGTAACCGACGGAGTGATTTGGAGATCCGAATAGGAAGATATTTTGTATAATTAAAGCAGATAGCCAAAAGGAGAACCGATAGAAAATAATTTCGTTGTGGGAATCTGGGGATAAGTGGGGAAAAACCAGAGTATAATGTTAATCAGTGAATTTTTGTCTCGGAGTTGGCACCGGACAACGTTATTTCTGTAGCCGGGTACGAATACCGAGGATTTTCAGCTGATAACAGAATGTCCTCAACGAGATCAGAAACTGAGTTAAATTAGATAATTTGAAAGAGGAAGAAAAGATCTTCAGAGTGTTGTTCCCGAAATTTTAAGTTTTTACAGAATTTCGTGATCCGGGCACCGAATCAGGGATTTTATCTGATAAAGCAAGATGACACAAGCTTGTTGATGTCATCAATTTTGTCTTCTTGTGGGGGGGTGAGGTCGGCCAAGGAGGTGTATGGCCAAGATCAAACCACCTAGCAAAAGTGCGATCCTATGGTCAGAATTCAACCAGACAAAGTTCAAGGAAATTACGAAAATGCTATTGAGATTTTCTATAAATAGCTTCCCTTCCTCTTCATTCTTCACCAATTCACTTACAATCCTAGAGAGAAGTTAGAGAAAGAAGCTCTGGGAGAAGTTCATAGCAAAGCTCTGAGTAAGTTCTCCGGTCCTTAGTCTTTAGCTTAAGTAGTTCTTTCGGTAGTTATAGTAGAATTGTTAGAGTAGTCTTTAATTTTTCAAGTTAGTTTAAATATCATGTTTTAGGAATAAATATGATATTTATTTTAGAAATATGTTAGAGAAAAGATTATAGCAAACATTTTGAAAGCATAAAGTTAAAACAGCGAAGCTCTGGCAAAATTCCGCCAAAAAGTCAAACTAGGGGCAAAATGGTAATTTGTACCTAAAATTCCTGTTATGGTCTTAGATATTCATACTGGTGATATTATCCTTATAGGATACCCAGAATCACGAACCGTTGTTTCCGTTGTCACCGCTGTCAAATCACCGTCGTACCGCCGTCAAACGTACCACAACGCTACTAAAGTGCCCGAAATCGTCAACGGAGGTACGGACACATATTGTAACCTTAACACTGATGCTGCTCATATTCATATATATGGTAGACATGTTTATATATTGAAACTCTGTCGTGGGTTGTCAGTTATACATACATCTGTTACGGGTTATAGTCTTGATAACGCCATTGGGTTTTCCTAGCGCTGAGGACACGATGGGAGATCGTGGCACTGGTTTATGTGCAGACATAGTGTGGGGTTTTACATATTGCTGTGTGCTTATGTTCTGTCCATTGTTGATCATGCATCTGCTGTGTGCTTATGTATTGATGTGCTGTTATGTTGTTGTGACTATTTGTTGCCTATATATGACTTATTTGAGCATAAGGTTAACCGTTACCTGAGATCCAATTGGGAATTGGATCTCAGCTGTAGCTCCAGGTTCAGGAGGATCCAGGGTGGAGGAGAGCGGCAAGTAGCCGATGTAGGCGGATTGGAAGAGCTTATATGTTTTAGCTTTTGAACTATTTAGATATAGTCTTTTTGGAATCAACAGATGACTGTATAAGGATGATTACACTATGGTTATGTACTTCTAGATATTCAGTTACTCGTTTAATCGAAATGCTCGACTCTGATCACGGTTTGTTTTAAAAAAAAAATTCGGTATTTTAAATTGGAATGTTACAAAAACCAACTTGACAAATAATTAAAGCACTTTGATCTAATTGGGGTGGTGAATATTTGAGCCAAGAGTTTATTGACCATCTTAAGAGTTGTGGGATAATCTCACAACTAACTCCTCCAGGAACACCATGGTCTTTCTGAGCGGAGCAATCAAACTCTATTAGATATAGTTCGATCTGATGAGTCAAACAGATCTTCCACCATCCTTTTAGGGCCATGCCCTAGAAATAGTTGCGTTTACACTAAATCATGATCCATCAAAGGCAGTTGAAAAAACATCATATGAGATATGGACTGGGAAGAAACCCAATTTGCCTTTTCTCAAAATTTAGGGGGATGGGAGGTTCACATTAAACAGCAAGTCTTTAATAAATTATCAAACAGATCTTCAAAATGCCTTTTTATGGGGTATCCTAGGGAAACAAAGGGATACTATGTCTACAATCCTACCGATCACAAAGTGTTTGTTATCCGAAATAGTGTCTTTCTTGAAAGAGAATTTATCTCTAAAAGAACCAGTGGGAGTGAGGTGCACCTCTAAGAGATTTGAGAGCCATAGGACAACGTAGAACCACAGATGGAAAACAGAGAAGACTCGCAACAAGTTGTTGAGCCAACTCAAGTAACACAAGGCCCATGAAGGTCCAATAGATCACGGCTAGTGCCTTAAAGATATGGATTTTTGATTACTGGAAGTCATGATGTTTTGCTCATTGAGCAGAATGAGACAACTACCTATCAAGAAGCAATAGTAGGACCAAACTTCGAAAGATAGCTACATACCATGAAGTCTGAAATGCAATCCATATACGACAATAAGGTATAGACCTTAGTTGATCCACCTGAAGGTGTAAAAACTATTTGTTGGTTATGATTAGTTTTGATGATGTCTTATATGGATGCCATTAGTAAGAGCAAAAAGTTTATAGCACATATATTGACTAATTGCTACATTTAATGTAGATTTGTTTATATGGAGAAAGAACAAGAGAAGAAAAGAAAGAAATAGTTCAATCATAGAGAATGATCAAGAAAAAAGAAGAAAGAAAGAAAAACTTGCCAAATGGAATGAGAAAATTATCATAGAAGTTTTTAGATTGATTCTTGAAGTCTCCACGATTAAATGAAAGTTGGAACAACTCAATTCAGAGTTAAAACAAACATATATCAGGTTCTGCATGAGCAAAATCGAGCCAGATACTCAAAAGTCAAATTTACTGCATTACTGGAAGTGATTTGCCTCTGGATTATGAGAAAACTCGAGTTTAGGACACAAAACTCGAGTTTGGAACTCAAAACTCGAGTTGGTCACTTAATGACCGAGTTTGTAGTGTCTTCAGCAACTCTGGCGTCTCTGGATCAGCCAAACTCGAGTTAGCCAATGTAAACTCGAGTTTGGAACTCAAAACTTGAGTTATTCACTTAATGACTTGAGTTTAGCCAGCTTTCAGCAACTCTGTTCAACTCTGTTTTACGTTCAGCAAGGGCGACCTCTGGTAATTCAATCATATCTTCTAAACCAAAGGTCGGATTAAGGTGAAATCAATTTTGTATGAAACTAGACTCCCAATGCGTCATCTTAATAAAGTTTCATGCCCAAAGAAGATTAGATAAGAGAGCTATGAATTTTTGAAGTTACTCCATCTGTTACCATCATACAGCAGACCAAGGTTCGGTAATTTGAGCATAACTCACAATCTACACATTGGAATAAGGTGAAATCGGTGGCATATGAAAGTAGACTCATATACCTTTCCAGAAACATAAAGAACATGGAAAACAAAGATCAAATGAGTGAGGTATGAATCTTTGAAGTTGACAATCAATTTAGGATGCTGAAAAAACGCTAGCCAAAGAACAACCTTCGTTCATCGGATCATAATTATCATATTACAATGAGTTTAGAGTTGATTCTTCTTGCATTGGAAAGAAGACTAAAAGAGTCTTATGGAGACAGGTACTAGATTCCAGGAATTGATCTTTATCAAAACAGAGAGCAAAGAACTTGTGAGAAGGATATTTGACTAAGCCATGAAGAAGAAAACTCGAGTTTGTATTAGCAAACTCCAGTTTTGCACTTGACAGAGAGCAAGATGTTTTCATCTTTTAAGAAAACTTGAGTTTGAGTTAGTAAACTCCAGTTTGTAGCAAACAGAGAGCTCCTCAATATTTTGAACTTTGAAAACTCCCGTTTGCGTGTGAAAACTCCAGTTTTGAGTTTTGTGAACTTAAGCTTATTTTCACTTCAAAAGTCCTAAACTCGAGTTAGTCACTTAATGACTCGAGTTTAGCCTTAAGTTCATGTGTGCTCCAAAACTCAAATCACGACATTCCTCTCTGGAAGACCTAAACCTGAGTTTGGATTTCTAAACTCCAGTTTAGCCCTCTGAAAACTCCAGTTTAGTTTTACAAACTCCAGTTTAAGTCGCTGAAGTTTAGAAACCAGATTGCGCCAATCTGCGAAATCTTTATGGGTTAATCTGAAAATGTCATATCATGTATTACAATTATTTCTAACATAATTGATGTAGTTTTAAGTAAGTTTCAGATGAATTTAGCAAAGATCAAGGTGAAATCATATCTGGATCAAAGTGCAATAAATGAAGAACCAAAAACAAGGCTGATCTTTCTCCTCTATCCCAATGGATCAATTAAATCACTCTCCAATGATCAAATAAGGGTTAAGGAATGACAGAATATCTGGAAGACCATCTGCATCAACGAATTCCAGGATTCCAGCTGAGAATTGAAAGAACAGAGGAAAATATGCAACTGTCATTTTCTAGATTTGCAGCTGAACGTTAGAGAAGAAAATGCAACGGCTAGTTCCTCTAGTTAGCCCATAAATACCTGAAGACTTTAAGACTCCAAAGACAAGAAAAACGAAGAGACACAAGCTTACATCTTCAACATGTTAATACTTTGATTTTCATATCATTTACTCTCTGTTCTCAATGCCTACATAGCTTATCATTGAGAGTGAAATGATTTGTATTGTGCTTTAGTGTTTATTCATTCACTTCTGAGAGAGAAGATTCATTGTAAATCAATTTATCTGAGAGATACTCAAGATTGGGTGATCTTGAGTGGGAAACACTTTGTTGTGATTACAGCTTGTAAGGGGAATGAATTTGAGTGAGGAATTACTTCGAGTACAGAGTGTGTAATCAAGCAAGTGAATTGATTATGGTTTGTAAGGGGGAGTGAATCCTAGTGAGAGGATTACTTCAAGTACAGAACGTGTAATCAAATTCAAAGCAAATAGTGGATTGAAAATCTTAAGTGGAACTTGGGGACTGGACGTAGGTCAAAGATTGGACCGAACCAGGATAAATCACAGTTTGCATACTCTCTTCCCTTATCTTTTACATTTCCAGTACATGCTCATCTTTGAATATCTAATTGTCAATTTATAAGTTGCGAAAAGTTTTTTTTTAAGTTCCTAAAGTTTTATCAAACACCCAATTCACCCGCCCTATTGGGTGATAGCCAGGTCCAACACTATTAGGTGCAAGTAGGTTTTCAAGGAGAAAGCTGACATAGATAGCAAAGTAAATGTTTTCAAGGAACGACTGGTTGCAAAAGGATTCACTCAAACTTATGGTGTGGACTATGATGAAACCTTTTACCCAGTTGCGATGGTCAAATCAATTAGAATCCTTCTTTCCATAGCATATTATGACTATGAGATATGGCAAATGGATGTCAAAACATCCTTCTTGAATGGAAAGCTCCTTGAAGATGTGTACATGATACAACTTGAAGGATTTATGCGTCTAGAGGACTCTAATAAAGTATGGAAGCTTCAAAGGTCTATTTATGGATTGAAACAAACATCTCAAAGCTAGAATCATTGTTTTGATAAAGTAGTCAAAGAGTTTGGATTCATTCAAAAGATCGATAAACCTTGTGTTTACGAGAAGGTTAGTGGGAGCACAGTTATATTTCTAGTGCTTTATGTAGATGACATCCTACTTCTTGGAAATGACATTCCTACCTTGCAGAGTGTCAAGTCTTGGTTAGGAAAGTATTTCTCAACAAAAGACTTAGACGAAGCCACTTACATCCTAAGGATCAGGATCCATAGAGATAGATCCAAGAGGCTAATAGGCCTAAGTCAGAGCACATACATAGGCAAGATACTACATAGATTCAGTATGTAAGATTCAAAAAGGGGTTACATGCCCATGTCTCATGGCATCCATCTTAATACAGATTAGTGTCCTAATACACTTGATCAAAGAGATTGCATGAGTAAGATTCCATATGTCTTTGTCATTATATCTATCATGTATGCCATGTTATGTAATCAACCAGATGTCTCATTTGCCTTAAGTATAATCAGCAGTTATCAACAAGATCCTGCTGAGGGTCATTAGACTACCGTTAAGAATATCCTAAAGTACTTAAGAAGGACAAAGACTTATTCTTAGTATATAGTAGATTGGGTGATAAACTCTATTTTTTTTTTATACAAAAATTTTAGGAAAGGGATCGGGCTCACCCACAGTCCAAGGGCAGGGCGCTTGGAGCCCAATCCACAGGGGATATTGGCTAGAGAGTACACATGCCTCCACCTCTACCAACGTTATCACTGCTTCCTAGACCCCTAGGATACCTCCCCCAACGTCTTGACCAACGTAGGGATTGAACCCCCTTCCTAAAGGTGAGGAAGACCGACCCCCATGCCAGTTGAACCTAAGGACGAGGGGTAACTCTATTTAACTAGTTACACAAATGTGAGTTTCTTAACAATGCCCAAGCCCACAACCCATTCAGCAAGCAATGGATATTGGGCCATGTGAGAAACGCAGAAGCAAAAGAATCAGCCCAATGACAATCTGAACAAATGTCTCAGGCCCCCAAACACGTGAAAATGATGCAGCAAAATGGGATGGATATATAGAGTATATATCAGCTGCATCATCTCGGCCCAATACATTCAGCAACATTTCAACATAAGAAACCGATCGCATTAATTAGGCAGTAGGTAATCATAACAAAAACTGAAGAAGCAGACACACAAGAACCAGCAAGCCATGCTTCTCGAGACACAAAAACCTTTGGACCAGCGGTTCATCATGAATTAACTGGTTTAAGCTTCCATTATTTAATCCTCATTCTCACTGCTACTCCCATCAGTGAACGCGAGAACTGGAGGAAAACACAGAGAGCAAATGAAGAACGAGAGAAACCGAGAGAGTGAGAGTGAGAGTGAGAGGAGGCTGAAAACTTTCTGCTCTGTTTCTGAGTCACCGAAACAGAGGCGATGGAGATAGAGTGAGAACACGGAGAGAGAGACATAGAGACAGTGGTCACGGCCAGCATGAGTGCTTGCATTTTGACAACAAGAATGTGAGATATAAAAGCTAACCGAGAGAAAGAGAAATCTGGGTGAGAGTTACGGTTCCAAAACCGAAAAGGAGGGGGGAAGAAGAATAAGCATATCCGATCAAACCAGAAACCAAGGTAACCTCTGACCTGACTTTATGATGTTTGGGTTAAGAAAGAAATATGGATATGACTGAAAATCCTGGGTTTGTGAGGGAGAGAAGCTACTGAAACTGAAAACCAAAACAAAAAAGAAATAGGAGCTGCACATGTTTGTAGGGGTCTGTGTGTCTGAAATATATATACGTGTGTGTTAACATTTGTGCCTTGCTTTGTTTTCGTTCTTCTTGCTGACATAAGTTTCTCTTCGCCTTCACACTATTTCCTTCTTTGTTTAAAGCTTTGCTGGGTATATAATAAAGAGACTTTTGAAATGCATATCGGTTACTATTTCATGTATGGAACTCAAAGATTGTCCACATAAACTTCACTGTGTGTGTACATGAGCTTTCTGTCAAGTAATGTATATAGATATGCGTCTGTGAAAAATCTGTGTATTTGTGCATGCCGTGGAAGGGAAAAAGACAAGAGAGAGTATATCAAAGAAACTTACTGATAGTTTATTATGGTTTCACTGTCAAAACATTGCTGAAGTTATAATGCATAAAGAGAAGAAGAGAAAAAAAAGGCGCTGGACGTGGTTCTTTATTTGTGAGTTTGCTGTCAAGTAAAATAAATATATATGCACCTGTGAATCCGTTCTTTATATATTATGTTGCTGCAATGTTTGATATATGCAAAGGGAAAAGAATGTCTTGCTGCCACATGCCGAAGGGAAGGAAAAGAAAACAAATTGCATATTTGGGAAATATTTAAATAAATCTTTATGTCCATTTAATGAGCACATCCGTACTACTGGAGAGGGGTTGGGGATGTTTAATTATCGTGTGTGTATATATATATATATATATATATAGAGGGAGCTTGTATAATGAAGCCATGTCCTATTTGTGAATATAATAATAATAGACACAAGCCAAGTGTATGCCATGGTATGTGTGTATAATTTATGAGAATGGATGTTGGAGAAGTTGTAAAGGTTGTTATTTTAACCCACTGTTATTTTTAAAGTGTATGTGTAATTAAATAAGTATACATGTTATGGAGCCTAATTATTTTAAGTGTATGATTAAATGAATATGAATTCATGTGTTGGAACTATTGCATTCAAATTAGTAATTAGAAAATTTATGAGTGTGATTTTTGGGAATTAACTTGCAAAATGCATTTTTATAGAAAATGCTTAATTCAAAATGTGCATTGAAGTATAGATTAGGTAGAGTTAGTATTTATCCAGGTTTTAGTTTTAAAGGAAACCATGAGGATCATTAAATTAACACATTTAATTATGTTCTTAAATGATTATTAGTATTTATAGATTTAATTGATTATTTACTAAAATACTAAGTTAAATGAGAAAGATAGTACTTGGGAGTTTAAATAATGATGGGGAAATAGTTAAAAAGAATAAAGGGAAATTAATATTATTGGGAAGGAGTGATGATGATGATGATGATGATAAATTATTATTGTTAGGGAATTTTTAAGGGATTAATAATTATTATTAATCCTCTAAACTAATTCGCATAATTAGTTTAATTGTGATTCAAACAAGTGACTGACAGCGATGATAAACATTTTTAGGCAGACATTGACAATCTTTCTGATCCCAACAACTTCAATACAAAGATAAGGATCCAAGGTGGAGGTGGGTAACTCTAATCTTATAATCATGTATGTAAATGTTATGCAATAATTAGCTGATAATGTATAATTGTTGAATTACTTGTTTATGTTTTCCTGGCTATGGATTTGAGGCTGCGGTCTTATGGGGCTGCATGTCCTAGACAAGGGCTGCGGTTACGGTTATATGTAATTTCTTCCATACTTTAACATGTGCTATTATATCATCTTTATTTTCATACATATGCATGAGATTAACTGTTATCCTGGGGTCCATTCATTTGGACTCCAGCCTACATGAAAGATACAAGCACTGGTTCGAGATCAAAGGGCAAAGAGCAACTGTAAGGGTTACAGACTTACAGCAAATGGAACGTGTGGGACAATTAGGACTAATCAGACTATGTTTAACGTTTATCATCCGTTCATTTTGGAATTATTGTATTAACATCCAACTATCAGATGAAATCGAATCGCGAAAAAAAAATAGTCTATATTTTTCATACTAAAGTGATTTCAAAAACTTTTACTTCATAATTAAGTTGTCCAAATCTCCTCGATCCCTGTTGCCGCGTTAACTTTGATGAAATAAAGGCCTCAAACAATAGCCATTGATTCTCCCATAAGCCTAAAATGTCTTGATCCATGCCAAATTGCATAGCTACACGATGTTAGAGGTACTGCTATTCTATTATATATATAGAGGAGGTCAACTAGTTTAAAAACTCTTACTTAAAGAGTCTTATATCCATACATCACAGTTATTATATAAAAATCATCATATATTATAAATGTTTATGGTTCTTTAACATAAATCATTATTTATGTACTTATTTCATAATGGTTGTCTACGTGAGACTATTATTAACTTTATTAAAAGTAATGATTCTTATATACAGTGTATATTACTGAATAAATAAATAACAGTTGTAAAATGAGATTATCATTATGTATCATGCAAGCATCACCATACATTATATGATAGTTGTTTACGTGTGCTATTATTATAGCAATAGACAAATCATAGCCTCACCAAACCTCAATATATAACAGGTATTATATCATAACTGTTATAATAGGTCTAGAATAAATAGCGGTTCAAAACCGTAATGTATTTGTGCCAAGTTTTGGTCCCTCAAATTCATTCTATATTGGCCTATATAATTTAATAAAAACCTAGATTGTTTTACTTCTTGAGGGACTAAATCTCGTAGTTTGAAAGTTGAAGGACCAAAACTAAAATAAAGGAACAATTGAAAGACAAAAAATTGCATTAGCCTGTTTCTTTTTTGGCTTTCTCTACCAATACCTTACTGCATCTCCATCTCTCTTTAGCTTATCGTCTTTCATATCGAGTTATTATATCTAACCCTAGGACAACTTGGGGACCAGGCTAGAACCGAGAACACCCTAGCTCCCTGATCACTTGTAGCCCAATCCTTAACCAAAACAAAACCTGACCACTATTTTCTTGATCCCCCGTGTCACCTCTCCATTCGTATACTAATCCCTTGTAGTCTTTCCCAGCGTTTAGGCCGCAATCCGTACGCAAGAACCGGTTTTCTTACAATATTTAAAGCCCAGAATCATAAAAATCGAGACAGACAAAATAAAGCTTCTTCAGGCTTTCCATATAAAGTATTCCAAAACTTCATTATCATTCAAAGAAATAAAAGCTTCTGTCACTTGGGACCTTAAGGAAAAAAAATCCTCCTCTTCTTCAACTTCTTCTTCGACCAACTCCAACATTTTTTTTTCCCGTAAGTTTCAGCTTCTGATGCCTATATGCCCTACTGATTCAGATTTCTCCTATTCTTTTCTTTTTCTTTTTTTTTTCCTGAGTGTTTTAGAACAAATTATTTAGATTCCTTTTGGGATGGGTTTTTCTTCTGGTATGTGAATTTCTTGGGTGAATATATTATTACAGCTTTACTGATTTGTTGTTCTGGTTGATCTGAAAGGGCGAAGCCCTAATAATTAAGAAAAATAATGGGGAGAGGGAAGATTGTGATTAAGAGGATTGAAGATTCAACAAGCAGGCAAGTGACTTTCTCAAAGAGAAGAAATGGATTGCTCAAGAAAGCAAGGGAGCTTTCGATCCTCTGCGACGCACAAGTTGGTGTTATTGTGTTCTCCAGCACCGGCAGGCTCTATGAATATGGAAGCTCCAGGTTTGTGTGTTTAGATATATATATACACCTTGTTCCTAATTATTCCTCTGGCCCTAAATATTTAGGACATATAGTTTGTAGTGCAATTTTAACTACAAACTGCTATGTCCAAGTTTACTTTTCTTTGTGCTATCAGAAACTAGATTAGCATTTTCCCTGATGGGCTTTTGATCTGAATAATAATATCCCTTTTGGCTTCTTCTTTTTAAATTTTTTCTGGGAGAAACTATGTTTTTCTCTTGATAAACATAGCCAATAGTATCATATAAAATGGGGAGAAACTATCTTGAATCTGATATTATATTCTATCTTACTGGTTCTTGTTAGAGGAAATTAAAACCATTGAGACACTGTGAGCATGTAATTGGTGTTTAATTAGTTGTATGTTTGGCTATTACTAATTCCGGTTCTTAATATAAGATAATTGTAACACTCTCTTATGTCTCCCAATCATATATCAAAGTTAATACATAGAGAGCGTGTGGATCTGGTTTAGACGAATGAGTAACTGATAATTTAAATAAAGCATATAACTTGGTAACGATTAAAAACTTAATCCTTTGGGATAATTAAATATATATACATTCATCCCAAATAAATATACAAAATAAAGAGAACTCTTCCTCCGAGTTCACCTTTTCCAGCCTCTATCTACAACACCGCCTTTTCCTTCAGTCCTGATCCACTACCTGTACTTTTATTAGTGTCTGGGATCCAACATTGAATCCCAAGGTAACATGTTAATCTCTATAAATAGTGTACATAAATATATGAAATCAAATTATCATTGAAACACCCACCTAAAATACACCATTTCTAAATTTGAACACGAGAACGTTTCCTCAAAAATAATTACTTGAGTTACTATTTACGTACAAATAATTTAAACTTCAGTAAAAATAAATATGGCGGTACTATAATCTCTTCCCATCTTGGTCTATACTTCCATGACCTCCTTCTTTCCTCTTGAGCTTCTTACCCTAATTGCAAAATTAAACTATTTAAAAATATTCCTGGGATTCAAATGAATCCCAGTAATAACGTTAATAATCACTCAAATAAAATGTATACACAGTACATGCAAGACAATCATCATTTATACATACAATTCACTCAACACATTCAGCATTCACGCATCTCATAACATACAATGGTAAAAACATGCATATAAAGGTACACATAGTATGTGAGAGAAGCGTTACTACATTAGAGATTTTCCTTCTTTCCTTTCTTTCTATTTCCGTCAAGGCTGAAAGGAATGAGCTTGAAGAAGAGAATTGGTGCTGTTGTTCCGTCTCTCATCTGTGTTCTAATCATCTAACCCAAAGGAATGAAAGAAAGTATATAATGGATGGAGTGATTATTAAATGAATGGAGAGGAATTTGTGAGCTGTCCAAAATGGTGAATTGGTGAGGGAGTATATTTAATATAAGCTGCTGAAAGAAATAATGGGACGTGGGGTATTTATAGAGTAATTATCATTACAAGTGGAGGGTGTATGTGTGCGTGGTGTGCTATGCTTAAAACAGGTGTGTTTTCTGCTGGCTTATTATAATACACACTTGTACACTAATAACTCACGCGCACACACGTCACACAAAACTTAATATACACTACACACCTGTTTCCATGGCAACATTCAATACACACACGTAATATACACTACACACGTCACATTCACACACAAACACTTGTTATATATTATAGGAAAATATGATACACACATATATTGCACATAACACACACGTGTGTGTGTATTCATCACACATGCAGCAAGGAAAGACCACAACAACCACTTACACTACACACATTTAATATATTTAATTTTCCCTTTAATAATATCTCATAATCTCTCTCCAAGTCCAAAATAATCCTACTAATTATCTTAAACTCTTTCATATAATATGCTCAAGACTTTGAACTCTTTATAAATAGGGTCTAGTAGTCTCCCAAAAATAGGCTAATCCTCAAGTTTGCAGACCCAAAATTCAGGGTGTTACAACCATTACTCAGGAAACAGTTTAACATTCAATATCAAAACACAGCAACAATCAACAGTATATCATACTAGTAATGTTAATGGTGAATACGCAAGACTGGACAAGTCCCGAATTCCTCAGTGATGGGAAAGTAAATATAGAACCTACCCGGTTCCGAGTTCCATAGTGCTAGGAAAGATGAACGCAAAACCTACCCGGTTCCAATTCCTCTACTCGAGGAAAATATAAATGCAGAACCTACCCTGTTCCAATTCCTTATAACACAGGAAAAGTACAATCGCAGAGCCTACCCGGCTCTGAATTCCGTTAGCACATAGAAAGACACATGTGATTGGTCAAACAACAAAATATATTCATGTAATCAACTGTGTGTGCAAGACACAAATCCATAAGCATGACAATTACATATAAATATACACATGTCATAGAGAGTTAAAGTTACACCTATTAGTCTTTCCGACAAAGCACCTTTTCTTATGATTCTTTTCAATCTGCTTGACCTTTAAGCTTGGACAATTATCACTTCCTATAAATAACATTTATGGAGAATGGGTCATTAACCGATTTAATCTTAATAACATAATTAAGAGTCAGTTTCTCTAGATCCACCCCAAAATGCATGTCCCTTAATATCCTTATTGTTAGAGATGTATACTTATTAGGGACTTATTTAACCAAACACTATTCACTATGATATAAACTTCACCTTAGCCACTTATCCTTTCAATTTATCCATAGGAACCTTGATTCGCCTGACCTTTAGTCGCCTCGGGGTCGAATCACTATTTACCACGAATTAAGTGCAATACAGTGCAATTAACTCGGGATCGTTCTTTTAATCAAGGAGCCAAATTTATTTTGTATTTCCTAAGATAAACTAAGTGATATAAACATTGTTAGAAATTTGGGGTTCCTAAATAAGTTTTTCTCTAATTAAAATGCATAAGAAAAATAAAGAAACTATTCCTATATTTTTTAGTCTTTTTGGAAATAACGAAAAATACTTTGGATAGAAAATTTAATGGTGAATGCTCTTGGTAATGAAGAAATGACTATCCTTGCTCTAAAAAAAATTATGGGAGTTAAAATTCAATAAGTTTTAAGGAAAACTTCAAGATACCACTTGAGTCCAATATTCTCAATTAATAGTAGCTCCTATAACCATAGCTAACTACTACCCCTTCAGAAATTGTTTGAGCCCACTTAATGCGTAATTGAAATTGGAATCATGCAACATGAGACTTCTAAATTTGAGTACTAAACAGTCCCTCAAAAGGGAACAAATCAACTACATTAATTAGTCAATACCACGCTAATCAACATAGCTTCATTGAAACCACAAAGAAATTCATTCACATATAAAAATCACACTACAAAATCTAATCTCAACTACAAATATCAAACTAACAGAGATAATTACCATTAATCTCAGTTCCAGAATCATATATCAAAATTTAGCAATTCAAATATATAATCCTAGACTAATAGTAAGATAGATAAAACTCCCCTAATGTAGTCCAATAAGCTCAAGAACAATTCTTCATCACCAAGATCCAGAAGATTAGCCACTCATAGTAAAAAAATTCACTCGCCAGAATCTGGAAAAACCTCGCCGGAAAATGCAAGAACTCGCCGGAATCTAGAAAAACCGCCGGAAAAAGAGGAAGAAGATGATGATGATCTCAGTCCAGTCCCCTCTCTCTCTTTTTTTTCTTTCCTTCTTCTTCCTCTTCTCTAAAACTCTGAACCTTCTCTTCTTTCTTTTTTTTTTCAGTTCTTCGTTCAACCTCCAGCCTCTTCGGTGGTTCAGTCCGGCGACGGGACGATGACGTGGAGGGCAGTGGTCTCGTGCCCGGCGCTACTCCCTCCTCGTTTTCGTTCCTTCCCAGTCTCTCCATGGACCCAGCCGCCCCGTCTCTGTTCCTCGCGTTTTCTTTTCTTTTCTCGTTTCTGAGTCCTTCCAGCCCTAATTAATGGTTCCTGCGTTTTTAATATTCATTGCTGAATTCTCTAGCTGCCCGTGGGTCCCACTCTTCCATCAGGTCATTACTCCCTGGTCAAAGTTTTGACCAGGGACCTATTTGCAAAAGTGAAAAGGTTTTCTTGAGGGACCAAACTGCAAAGTCAGAAACTTTCATAATTTAAATTCAAACTTCCATTTTCAAATTTGATCTAATCTTTTTAGGCATCTATAATGAAAATAATTAATCTAACACCAAATATTCTCATGAAAATCAATGATAAGAATAATTACAATTTCTTTGACAATTTTGCCCTTTTTAATCCTAATTTCATGTATTTACTCTTAATCTTAATTTATTATAAGAAATGCATTTTAAGCTCAACAACTACGACAAAATACATTAAGAATCCCAATTTACTATGAAAAATCACATAAAAATATGGTTCAATCAATTTTTACTTTGAAGACTTAACACAATTAACAACTTATGTGACTATTTTAAGACTTATCAGAAATTGACCTTTGATTCACATGGGTATTTGGAAAATTCATAACTTTGTCTATATAACTCCGAATGGAGTGATTCCAATTTCTATTTATTCCTTGATAAGTCTATTTTCATAAAATAAAGTCACAAAGTTGATTTATGACTGAGAAAAATTCCCAAATTTCAAAAACTTAAGCTCTGTCCAGATTTTTTCAGAAATTGTGACTTATTTTTAAAAATCCATAACTTATCGTACAAAGCTCATAAAAATACCCATTATGCATCAAATTAAAGCTCTGGAAGTCCTATAACTAACTGAAAATTTTCACAATTAAATCTTACTCCAGTTATTCCCAGTTTTGAAAAACGTCAAGACTGTCCAGTTTTGGTTCCCAGACACAGGGTCATTTTGTAAGATTTATTTCTCACTTACCAGAGCTTAGATTGAAACGAAATATATACTGTTTTAAAGCTATGCATGTCATCTATCGTCAGGAAAAGTTTCATAATTTTTAAATTTCATATACTTGTTCAAAAATGCAACGTCATATGTATACCTTCAGACTGACACCAAAATGTCTTCATATTCATAGCTCAACTTCCAAAAATCATAACTAGAGCTACATACCTTTGTTTTTGGTGTTCTAAAGCTTAACTTCAAGCCTAAGGAGAGTACTATCTCATGTAAAATTTTCAGAGAAAAACTCAAACTATAACCTATGAAAATGACATGAACAACATTCTCTGTTTTCAGATCATGTATCAGAGATTAGTATCATGACATGCAACTACAAATATTGACTCTAAGCTTCAAGAAATCAGTCACATGTGCATATAACAAACATGCTCAGCTCGAAAACTTAATTTCAAAGTCAAAGAAGTTTAGAAATCCTCTGGAAATTGACATGGAAGAAGAAAAACGTTGACATGAGCTCTTTCTCTCTCTGAACCATGAGTTTTGATCATCAACAACCCACAAAACTTCCAAAAATCTTTAAAACAGTATAGGAAACATTTTAAGAGGCTCACCTCAGTTCCAAAATCAGTGTTGCATCTGAGCTTTGATGATCTCTTCCTTCTTCTTCTTTCCTTCTGATGACTTTCTCTCTCTTGGCTCCCTTCATCAAGCTCTCACCCTCTCAGTCTCTCTCTCTGCTCTTTCTGGCCGAACAGAGGAATGGAAGGAATGAGAAGAGAGGAGTTTTGGATGAAAGAGAGGGAAGAAGTGAGTCTGTTTTAAATCCGAAGGAAGGGCAAGGAGGAGAGGGTGTACGTGTGTTTAATGGAGAGATATGGGAAAGGTGAGGTGTCATGTTGAATGGAGAGGGAAACACGTGAAAAAGCAGGAATTCTCCAAGTAGCTTGAGAGAATGGAGTATGTGGTTGCAGTAAAAATGGGAGGGGATGTGGTGTCATTAGATGGAACAAGGGGGTGTGTGTTGTGTTGACTGAAGGAATTATTCTGCATATGGCCATAAAGAAAATGAATGGAGGGAGTATTATACGCTTGTAATAATAGAGGAGAGGTTTGGGTTCACTTCTAAAAGAAAATACCCGTTTGGTTCCCCATAAGTCTCTTGTTTGCAATCTAATCCTTTTCTTATTATTTTGCAAACATTGGCTTTGTGTTAGAAAATAATCCCTAATCCCATTTAAGGATTTTTCTTCTTCAATTTATTTCTTTAATTAGGCCATAAAATATTGTCTTCAAAATCTTTAGGCCAAAATTATCCTTTAACTACTTGTACTTAATTTATGGAAAAATATGCCTTCACTTTCCAAATATTACTTCCTAGCATAATTAAGGTCAAATTGTCCTAATTCCAAATTTTAGGATGTTACAATAATAATTAGTTTTGTGTTTAATTAGAATATGTGCTATGAATTCCAAGTTTAATTTGGTACGAATATATAAGGAATTCTTCTTCCTTATCCTTTTAGCTGAGATCTTTCTTCTTGTTCGTGTTCTTTCTTTTAACCTATTGTTTTTTTTTTCTTTTCTGTTTTTCTCTTTTCTGGGCCACTCTTAAATTGAGTCATTAATGTCTTAATATTCGTACTTATATGTACAATCGAAATCCTCCTCTAGATTGCTGAATTAATTACTCACTGGATTAACAGTTACACAATTTATAAAGTTCAGGTATATCCACACACAGATATAGAAGACACTAGGCGGTGAATTCTGTGAAAAGGAATCTTTAAATTAAAGTACTCTAAGAACTCTCTCTAGAGTTTTTGTTGTAAAGCTATTCTTCTAAAGTTCGAGAAGAAGAAATTGTAACACCAAAACTGAAGCAAGTTCAGGGTCTAGCCATCACTTTCTCTCTCTCTTCTCCTTTCAAAGATTACACTTTCTATGTGTGTGTGTGTAAGAAATCTAAGAGATTCAGATTCTAGTTGAACTATATATAGTTATGATGAATATTAGATTGTAGATGCATTTTCAATGCATGAGTAGATAGTTTCTAAGCACAGAGACTAGAAAACTTCTAAAAGTCATGCACGAGATTGTATATGTAACGGAAAAAAATTAAATGGTCTGAGGAAGAGGCAAAAGATACCATGACTGTTTTCATTAAAACTGTAGTTGTAGCTCAAATCAATAAAAACGAACGTCAAATGTTCAATTTTGATGTCCATTTAAAATAAACAGACGTTAAAAGTAAGAAGAAAACTACAACAGGTCACTGTCTAATTTTTAACGTCTATTTTTTTAAAAAAAAAAAAACAGATGTTAAATGGGGACATTAAATCCGTACTTTGTAGTAATGTCTTCTCCTTTCAAAGATTACACTATATACGTGTCTGTGTGTGGGGAAAAAAATCTAAGAGATGAATAGATATATATAGTTATGATGAATATTAGATTGTAGATGCCTTTTCAATACATAAGTAGATAGTTTCTAAGCAATGAAACTAGAAAACTTCGAAGTTATGCATGAGATAGTACATGTAACGTCAAAAAATATTTTAATAAATTATATATATCTTCTTGGTGAACTACACACGGCAGAATATTATGCCCTAGAATATCAATAAGGATTGGATTGGTATACAAATTATATGTGGTTAATTACAGGCACAAGTGACATTGGCAGGAAGTTTAAAATCTTCAAACATATAGTTTTTTCGAAGTAGCAGAACTAATATTTTCTTATATATAGTTATTTTCAAATACTTTGGTGGGTTAACATATGCTAAATAAAATTTTGAGAAAAACAATATTAAGTTTTTGCAAATTTAAAATGTGAGTTTTGATAATACATTCACATACACACGCGTATAAACATTAACTTATAATTAATCAACAAGTCATTGGTTGAGGTGGAAGGAGGCCTCACCCTGGTAAGAAGGAAAACATAAGTTTGAATACCAAAAAACACACTTATTAGGAAAGATGAAAACCCTTAGCCCCTAAGCCTCGTAGGGAAACCTTGATCTAATCAAACTTCAACTTATAATTAAACAAACATATGTATTTATGTATGTTTTCATACCCATGAAAATGCTGGTCTTTAGAGCTGTAAGACGCTACTACAAAAAATGGATATTACTTCCCTAAAGGAGTTCACTTTCTAAGAAGGGAAGTAAAATATGAAGGCGATGGCATTTTTGTGATTATTTTTTAAAAAAAAATTGACATATTAGGCGTCCCTTTAATTTTTAGGACGTAGAAAGTGTACTCAAGGCATCCTAATCTAATTTTAGGATGCCAACAGTGGCTAAAAAGAAGAATTTTGCAACATAGGTGGCAAATTAAAAGTCTAGCAACAAAAAGCAATAGTTTTGACGTCCTAAATATATTTTAGAATGCCAAAAGCAATGATTTAGCATCCTAAATATATTTTAGGACGTTAAAAACTATGGTTTTTGCCAAAAGCACTATTTGTACCATCCCAATTAAAAATTGGGATGCCAAAAACAATTTGATTTCCATGTTCTCCTAGTTTCTTTTCTTAGTTCTCACCTCACTCTCACTCTCGCGCTTCTTTCTCCGTGGACCATCAGTGCCATGAGAGGAACCCTAACCAACAACAACAATGGCACCGAACCCTATCGAGCAATGACGGTGGCATCGAGCCCTAACCGCCGTAATGATGAGCAATACCTCGATAGCAGCAGCTATGAACAAAATCTAAAGTCAAATTTTTCACACTTCATCCTCTCCATCAAGTCAAATCTTCATCCTTCTCCTTGATGGCTTAGACATTGGTTAAGTTTAGAGGCAACGAACACAGATCTGGAGCCAAATCAAATAAGGAACTTGATTTTGGTTTTGGTTCACTGTTTTATAGTTGATTTTGAGATAGATCTAGAGTCAAATCTCATGATTTTGGTTCACTATTCTTATATGTAGGAAACTTTGAATTTAGACCTTTCTACAATTGATTTACCAGCTACATTTTTAGATCAACAGCTTTGTTCTTATTCTCAGTTCGTTTTGTGGTAATTTTCCTCTTGGATTTTGCCTTTCTAAATTATGTTTTTATCCAATATGATTTCACTTGAAGAGGAGAAAGGTTGAGGTTCTTCGGATCTGCTCTGAGACAAATGTTTTTATCTGATATGTTTGTGCCATCGTCTTGCGCTCTACTCACCATCCTCTCTGTCCCTTGCTCTGCTCGCTAGCGTTGAGGAAGGATGCTCTCCTCCAACCTTGCCTCACTGTTGTCTCCTCTCCGGCTGAGGAAGGATGGTCCACTAAGTCCACACAAAAATTCTCTCTCTCTCCCCACCACTCCTTTGTTCTTCCATCCTTCACCGGCGCATGAAGTTGTTTTTTATTTTTTGAAAAAAAAAACTGATGGTGTCCTAAATAAAAAAGGACACCATAAGTCTCTTATGGCATCCCAAATAAAAAATAAAAAAAAAGGATGCCATAAGTGTTTACTTTACTATGCCTCCTATATAGGCATCTCCCAAAAAGAAACATAAAAAGGGTCAAAAATAGGCCATTAAAAACACTTTTTGTGGTAGTGAAAGAATTGAAAATAGTTGGTGATGTAATAGGTTGGTCCAACTTAGGGGGATTGATTAAAGCTCAACTAATTTAATTTTTAGAGTTAATTCATTAGCATGTTATTATTGTGCTTTTGAATTTTTTCGACAAGGATAATTATGTGTTGACTTTTTTTTTTATCAAATAATTATGTATTAACTCATGTAACTTAAAATACAACAGCATATAATATTTGTGTTTATCTAAACTCTGGGTAATCAAATGATTTGAAATAAAAACTTAATCACTGTGATACAGCTTATGTTATCATATTTTCAATAATATTATATAATAATATATAGATACATTTTTAAAAAAAAAATAATGATATGATGAATATTTATTCTGCCCCTACAAAAGATTTCAAGAGTATTAACCTTTCTTAAATATAAGTAACCATTGGATACCATTGAAGTAAGATTATATGGAAATGAAAACGTGCTGTAATGATTATACTTATGTTAATCTGAAGAAAAATTTTGTAAAAATAAGATTTAATTATGCGAACTTCTTGTCCCCCCCCCCCCCCCCCCGGTTAGATTTATAATTACAGATTAGAATATTATGTATATAACTCCTATATGCCCATTTCTGTGTGTGACCAAAAAAATTTTGGTTGTCACCTCCTTGAACTTCGCATATCTTTGAATATTATCATGTATATATATTTTAGGGCTTGCATCCTCATTACAAATATATTTGGCATATCATGCATTCAATTTACACTACCAGAAAAAGGGGCCTCTAAATCTAATACCTCACTCTCACTCCTTGTAATTGCCCAACCTCCCAAATGTCTTTTCTTTTTTAAATTTGATCATTAGATTCTTAAAAAAAAAAATTAGTGACATTTTAATATTTTATGGGCAAAACATGGTGCAGGTTTGAATTATTTTATGATTTTTCAAGAGTAAATAAATAAATAACGCACAAGTTTACAGTACTTTTCTTTGAAAAATTGTAAAAGAATAAAATAAAAAATGTACTTTTTTTCTATAAGACCTCAAAATGTCACTTATTTTATGTAAACTAATATAATGATCGAAAGGGGGAAAAAATTATTTGGCCAATCGGGACATTACAAGGGGTATTAGATCGGAGAGTATTAGAGGGTGGGGCATCAGAATCCCCTTAATTGCCGTAGAAAAAGGACTTTCAGCAGTGATTCATACAAAGTTTGACTTCCAATCAAACTTTTAAGAGGCAACTTCTACAGTCGCGGTTGAAAGTCTCTCTTTCAGCGGCAACTTTGGAGGTCGCACCTGAAAGTTTGACAAAGAGATTGGTAATTAATTAATTATCATGTATAAAGGGTGCCGAAACTGCATATCAACTGATGTTATTATTTGGTTACATTATTAGATTAAGCAAAAATAGATCGAGAAGCCTTCAATTTGTTTTTCATTTTACTAATTGACTATATACTGTTGGTTTATGGCAGCATGAGATCCATTATAGAGCGCTACAACAAACTAAAAGTGGAACACCATCATCATCAGCGTATGAATCCTGAATCGGAAGTCAAGGTACTATTACAACAACTACACTTGTTATCCAATCAACAAGAATTAATTATAAAACATAATATCATAAAGACACTATAATAAGAAACACAAGATTTATTAATTACTTGTGCTTGTGTTTTGGGCTTAACTACTGTGTATGTGATTGAAACTATATGTATAGTATGGTTAATTGTCTTCCCAGTGATGGTCAAAACAAATTTGTTTTCCCAGTAGTTTCAAAAACCGTAGCTGATGAACCTTTTGTGGAAACACATTTAATTAGGCATGAATTTTAATTTTCAGGTTCAATAACCATAGGGAACGACACCAAAGCTATTAACCGCAATTTTAAGTCAGATAACACCCAATTTAAGAAGGAATACATATGTACAAATGTATGATTTGAATTTAGCATATATAAAGTGAATATATAGCCAAGAAATTATTTTCTGATTTTGCAAAGATATGAAGCCCCAAGTCCCGTACATATATCTACATGGTCTAATGATATTAACACTAACAAATATGCATGTCTTTTGATAGCAAAGTATAATATATAGTTGTAAGCTTTCTCAAGACCAAGATGAACTTTATGACCATACATATTTTTTTGTATGAGTTCCTTACTTTTAATGATAAGGTCAAATTGCTAGCTTGTACTGAGGAAGTTGGGGCGATTATTGTTTCCTGACTCTGTCGATACGAACACTAGGTCGTTTCTGTGTGTGTGTGTGTCAACCCATATTCTCTATTAGTAAATGCATTCAATAAACCCAAAATAAAAATCGAAATTCAAATCTACATGTACAACTAGATAGATAGGAGCCTTTAAATATCCAAAAGCCCAATAAAATCAACTTCGTCAGAGTTAGAATCTCCATGGAAGGATTCATAATCACTTATTAGGCAATCCACACTATTCACAAGACATAAATTCCACAGCTAAAATCTCTTCAAAACACACATGACTCTCTCCCACACTGTTTTCTAGCTCATCATAGTCAACCCTTATTTTTTTTTTTAATGTCTTAGGAAATTCCACATACTCTTTTCCTTCAAAATGATATTTATGAATAGTGTGGACAGGAGACCTAGTTTCGCTAATTATTCCAATAAAACTAGTTAAGGGCACTAACTTTCAAACTCACAGCTGCTGATAGGGTCTCTCCATCCAAGGTCAGCAACTCCAACTAATCTGAAATCTCTACATGTCCTTGTTGTGGGCAATGGCTCTTTATAATGTCCCAACCTCCCAAATGTTTTTTTTAAATTGTATATTAATCGATCAAATATTAATAGATCTTTTTTCTATGCAACTAACATGACATTGCTGTTCTCCACCTTCCTATTTATAAGACACTTCCATCATATTTCACACGGATCAAGAAAAACCTTAAATTTTATTAACTTTTCCATAAAATTCAACAACTTTCCAACTTTATCCCGATTTAATACACATTAAACTCAATGAGAATAAATGCAGGGCATTCATACAAAAAGTTTCTCTATGTGCCCTATGAATAGTACTAAAACATTTCTACTCTCTACCCTATGAATATGACCAAAGGAGTATTTCCTCTAATAGTAGTAATGTACCGCTCTGTTTTTATTTATAAATCATTTATAACCAAAAAATTTGGTTATATTTATAAGTCCACTTTCATGTAATAAATGAGATAGGGACAATTTTACCTATATTAATTGTACTCATGAAGATAGAGAGAGAATAAAGAGTTGAGTTGAAAGTTACCCAATCATAAATGAGAGCAAAGTTGGAAATTTATCTCATAATCATTGAGTTATCTACCTCTCCTAGGTATGTGAGATTTATTCAAAATGGACTATAAATAAAATTCAAAGTGGTAGTCGGTCAATGCATAAGCTGCTATATATAAGGCTGCGTCCATTCTCCGCATGACCATCCTCTCTTCAATACACTTTGTGGATATGCCTTTCTATTGAACAGTTGTACAACTTAAAGAGATATGTTATTTCATCATCCATAAATGGCCCTCACCACCACTTCATTCCTACATACAAATTCATTTGTCTTTATCTTGGAGTACACAAGGGATAAAAGGCAAATTATCACTTTATAAAAGTAGTCGTCATCTTGGCTTGAGAGTTTTGTGAGTAAAAATCAAACTCAAGAGTCTTTATTGCATCTTAAAGGAATCTACCAGACCCATTTGTATCTAAAGTTTAGAATAGGTAAGAGCGAATCAAGTGCAAAAAGTAATGCCCACCAACAATAATATAACTCTAAAATTGTGAAAAATCAGTCACTTTATTTTCTTTCCCTTCTTATTATATTGACGACCATTGCAGGTCATTTATCATAGTAAGTAAATTTTTAAATGCAGATTAACTCACAGAAATGAATTACGGTAATTAATGAGAGGTTTATAATAACTTTATACTAAGAGATTTGAACCGATAAGGGTCTTCGTGTGTGTGCGTGTGTGTGTCATGTGTTAGAATTCTTGCCTTCTTCCTTACAATTGTATTGCTCTTTATTTGACATCATATTTATAACCTATTATATTTATTTGATATATATCTGTTTTTCAAACTTGGTAGTTTTGGCAGAGAGAAGTGATGGCATTGAGGCACCAACTGCAACATTTGCAAGAATGCCACAGGTCTATATGTTCATTTTGGAATCAATTAAAATGGGATTATAAACGTCAACAATTTCATATTTATTTGTTTAATCCAAAAACTGTATTCTTTAGAAAGTATATGATTTCCTTTCGGAAAACATGTAGCCAATTGATGGGTGCACAACTTTCTGGTTTGAGCATTAATGAACTGCAAAATTTGGAAAATCAACTGGAGATGAGTTTGAAGGGTGTCCGAATCAAAAAGGTATGATAGATTATTTTATACCAACAAAATTCTTCACTTAATTTTACATTTCACACCACTTTTACATTACAGGAATTAGTCATATTATCTTATAAATTGATAAATGCTCTATTTATTTTATTATTTTCAGAATCAAATTTTAACTGATGAGACTGAAGAGCTGCAACAAAAGGTGCAAAATAATTTTCTGCTCTTTTAATTTGCTCGTTCCATGTTGGAAAGGTTTTACCATAAATTGTAGCCAACTCATTGATATACTATTGCAGGGAAATCAAATTCATCAAGAAAATGTACAACTTTATAAAAGGATAAACCTCATTACTAAAGAAAATATAGAACTACATAAGAAGGTAAGTTTGGAAAAAAACATTAATTCATTCATATACCTGATTTTGTCCATATTCACTAAGCAAGTTCAATCACTAAAAAAAAAAGGACTTTCAGTCACAACTATCGGCAGGACAAAATAGTCTCTGCAAAAAGTCTACTCTTTAAGGACTTTTAGCAGTGACCTTAATTGTCGTCACAAAAAGTCTTCCCTTTGTGACTAGTAAAATCACTGCCAAAACTTAGAAAAGTCATCACTGAAACTTTCAACAACAATCACTAGGGCAGTGACTTTTTTATGATGACAAAGTCGTTGTTGATAATTTCCAATGGCAACTTTTACATGTTGCTGCTGAAATCTTTCAGTGGTAACATTTACATGTTACTGTGGAAAGTCAATTTTTTTTATTTTGTAGTGAAACAACAATTAAGCACACAAGAGGGGAGTGGATAATCATTAAAATGACACAGTCTATTAAGGTTATCATCAAAAACCTATATAGAGGATTTTATCTTAATTAGATTCATGAAGCAAGGATTATGAATGAAGAAATTGGGGATTCCGATCCTCCATGCAATACCAGCAACAAATATGGTTTACAAGCTCCAAACCATCCGCAGCTGAACCAGCCACGTCCTCAATATACTGAATCACCAGCAAAAGCTATGGAACTGAGGTATATACATCGCTTCAAACGGATCATATATTTATACATATAATAGTTGGAATGTGTTTGTGTATTTTGTTCAGTCTTAAAAGTATAAACTAACACCCAAAATTCTGTGACAGACTACAGCTGCCATAGCAATAATTAACTCTTCGACAACCTAAGAATAATTGTGAGAGACAGCATGCTGCCAACAACTTTCTCGTAGAAAGATGAAATTTTCTGTGAGGGAGATATTTCATTTCAACAAGTCACAACCAGAAAAACATCAATTCTGACATGGTATGAGATGTTTCATCTTTAATCATTTACGTAAGGTCAGACATGTATTATTGGATGTCGTTGTAAATTTATATATGTTGTAAGAACTTGCACTACTCTTAATGAATAGTGCGGCTCATCTATCAGACCTCATATAATGAAAGTAGTTTATATTATACAAAAAGCTTGATTTTTTCACAGCCATCTTCCATTTGGAGGTAATCCTTCTTGAGGGCACTGCCAAAAATTAAATATGGACAATTCTTCCAAATTTGAATTCGTGATTTGTTATGTTATGAGATATTATCCCTTATGGCAGACAAATGAGCATTTAGGGTGATTCTTCCCACAAGGCTTTGAAACTAAATTTATCAATTTATCATGTTGTGAGGGACTAGCCTCTTTCACTAGATTCAACCCGTTGGTGACCAATGAACATATTTTTTTTTTTTTGGTAAGACCAATGAACATATTGTTAGTAGGGTAAGTGTCCCAAGCACAACACTGGCCCAATAGGCTCTATGGACTCAAGGGGGATTTCTCATTTAGCCCAATTTATAATGGGTTGGCCTTATCTTAGCCCAAAAGATAATAGGCTGTATTGGGCTCACCCAAATAACTAGATTATTTTTATAAGCAATTATATTGAGTTCCACGCAGGCCGAATCATGTTTTAGCACACTAACTAGATCGATCTTTAGCAATTTCAAAAATTACTTTTCAAGAAAAATTAAGTAATTTAATTCATTCATTAGGGATGAATAGTGATTGGAGGTGGGAAGTAGTTTTGTCTAGCTAGTTATTATTGGCTAAGCCATGATTGGCCAATACAAGATGCGTCATTTCCTTATGGGATGCAAATTGTCAAGCCTAACCCTTATTATATATCATCACTCTTGATATTTGTGTCACTTAAAGTAGGTGAAAGTGTGATAACTTATACATACTTGATTGGGTTTTGAAACCAAATTCTCGCAGGAATGATAAATTTCTTATCACTTTATTACATATCACAACTCATGCACTTGCAAAGCAAACAACCATTAATGGTCAGAGGGAAATGAAGGGGAAGGGAAAATTTTATGAGTTGGATTTTAAAAAAAAAAAAATTAGAGAAGTGGTATTATAACATTTTAATAAAGATAAGATATAAAATAAAAGAATAAGAAAAATTAGGTAAAAACCTTCAATGTTATATTGGAGAAATTTTGTTAATAATAATAAAAATTAATTGATTGACTTATTGGGTTAATAAAAAAGTGCTTTGTCGTAATTGTGGGAATCCCTCAATTGTAAGAGATGGAGATACAAAAAGATATAAATCAAACGTGCATAGAATATATTTAAATTTCAAATCTGATCTGATTATATATATTCAAAGTTTTAATTTGGCTGTAAACGAGAAGTCGAGTGCAATAGCCCATGTTGTAATACCTAGAATTTCAATCCATCTTAAATATTTTATTTTGATGAATGATTAATGGAAATGAAGGTGAATAGGTGTCTCAAAATATTATAACCTATTAATTAGAATTTTGAACCAATTTCTTCATGAAACTCACAATTAAATGGTAAGTTTTGAGACTACATATAAGGAAAATAATATGTGAAATAAAAATCACATAAATAACAACAATTGCCTATCAAAAAGAGCAAGATAAGCAAGGGAAACACTTAATTAAATTAAGACAATTAGTAAATACAAAAGGGCACCTAAGCTTGCATTAATTGGAGACTTATTTGCAACATAATTAGAGATAATTAAATCATTAAAACTTGGGCTATTATTTTCGAAAATGTCAAGAGAATAAAAGATGAAAGTAAATTACAAATAATGCTCTAATTACCTTGAATTAATTAGCAAACCAATTAACCTAAGATATTTGGAATAAGAAGGGGATTAAACACATGATTAGGCTAATTAATTGTGCCCCAAAAGTCAATATTTCAACTACCACATGGTAGAACAAGGTGAGCCAAGTGTTTTGAGATATTTTCCGTGGATTAAGCTTAAGTCTTCAATTAATTAAATTAACCAATAACAATTATAATTAAGAAGCATATAAACACTTGATTAAGGGGATAAATTGAACTTCTTATTCAGCCCCAACAAAATGGTACGTCCAGCTGAATGGAAATATGAGAAGTATTGATGATTTTGTGTTGAAAAGTCAATTATTTCAACACACCAATTAGGGAATGGAACCATGGAATATTTGATTAATTAAACATTGATTAAATGGCTGAACAAGGGGTGCGTGTCAACCAATCTTGGTGTAGGGATAGGATGAGATTCCTTAATGAGCAAGATGGATCTAATGGTTGGGGAAGAAGGAAGCAAAATTGGATCTCCAAAAAATTACAAGGTGATGCCATTGAGTTTTTCTATAAATAGGGAGTCTTCCTCTTCATTTTTCTTCACACCAAATCACACTCCAAGAAGGTGATTTCTAAGTAGGAGAGTGAGGAAGAATCTTGAAGCAAGAAGGAGGAAGGAGGAAGGAGTTCAAGAATCAAAGGTAAGTTCTTGATCTTTAGCTTTTAAGTTTTTAGTATAGTTGTAGTTTGATCTAGGGAATCAGAGAATAAATTCCTATACTTGTTTTTAGGCCTCATTGCATTGAAAAATGCCTTAAGAGGTAAAAATATAGTAGAAAATAATTTTTGGAATTCCATGGATCAAGGTTGTGAAAATTGTAGGATTTTCAGTCTTAAATTTTGGGTAGTCAGCGAAAAAGATGCTATTATTTTATGTAGCAAATGAAGTCATAAAATCATGAAATTTTCTAGAAAGAAAGTAGACATCTAGGGCTTTCTATTCATATATAACACGTAATTTTTGGGATTTTTCGCAAAAGGATGTGGATTTTCCAAGTTAGCCCATGTCTCTGAAATGGGAACTAGAACATAGCTGAAGAAAATTAAAACTGGGAATGATATGGTTGAATCGAGTTAAAGCCGTTATTTTTCCTTACAAATAGACTTACTAAGAGAAATTTTGGCTTTAGTTTCACATCATTTTGATTTTTGTACAATTAGTTATGATTTTTCAAAGTTGATGAAAAATCTGCCCAGAAAATCCAGCATTTCGTTTTAAAGAAATGTAATGGTAAAATTGAAATAATAAATCCATCAGGGGTAAAAAGGGTAAATAGTGGCAAAGATATCTCTTAGGATGTCATGTCATTCTAAGACATATGGCATTCATTATAATGATATGATATGTCATTCTAAGACATATGGCATTCATTATAATGATATGATAATGATATTATAGGATATCCGGGAAAGTCGGGAATCGATACAAGAAGAGGAACGTACCAAGTGAAAAAGGTATAGACGCGTACTGGTAACTTTACCTCTTGTGTGTCTTGTATGATTATATATGATTGTTTTATTCATGTTGAGTGCGGGACAAGACAATGTCTTGGGTCAGGTACCGTGGGTAAGACTCTGTCTTAGGTCACATGTTTATTTACATTCAGGGTAGTTGTGGTTTCAGCTTGACGCGGGTTATAGTCTTGATAACACCGTTTATATGTTTTGCTAGCGCTGAGAACACGTAGGTTTCGTGGCACTGGTTAGGTGCAAACATTGTCATTCATGCATGTGTTGTGTGCTATGTATGATGGTTTTGACATGCATTTGCTTTGTGCTATGTATTGTTCACTAAATATATTGAATATATGTCATATATATTGTTATTACTTAAGCATGAGGTTAACTGTTATCTAAGATTCAATGGGTATTGAGCCTTATACTTGACCCTAGCTTCAGGATCTGGAGGATCAGGGGAAGCTAGAATAAAGGGTAAGATGCACGCATGAAGACTCAGCCAGAGTTTTTATTTTGGATTGTATTTATTATTTAAATATAGGGATTATTGTACCGTAATTATACCGACCGGATATAATTTAAATTTGTAGCCATAGATATGTATCAGTAGTCACCCGACACATACGATCTATTGCTACACTCTGATGATATTCATATATACTGTATGTTTATGTACATTACAAGTAGTATGGATTAGGGGTGTTACAATTTTTGGTATCAAAGCATAGGTTCTGGCATGAATCTAATAGAGTTACTTCAGACCAATTGGTGCGAAAGGATTCGTCGGTGGGTTGCCACAAGTCGTCGTGAAAGACGGAGAGACTCCCATTAGACTGAACATCAATCTAGCCAATATGTATGATTAACTATATTGGGTTCTGAGCCATAGGAAATGGTTTGGGTCATTATGAGACTTGAGTACTGATATAACCCTGGTGGTGTTATACAGCTAAGAAAACGGAACTAGAGGTTAAGTGGAAGTTGTGGGGTTGAATAAATATGAGGTAGTGGGACAGCATATTACCAATGAGGTATTTTATATATTTTTTTATTAATGAAATTACCATGATATTTTTTTCCATAAAAAGATATAATTAAAAATATAATAGAATACTAAATACACCATTATACACACACACACATACCTGCTTTCTTGATCTCCTTCCTTGATCAGTGAATGTTGCCATTCTTCCTTCTCATCACCGGCGCCTAGCTCAGATCCGTTGTTATCATTGGAAAAGATTGCTGAAATTTCGGTTGTTGCAAGGAAGAACATGTTCTGAAAATTAAAAGTTAAAAGTCGTTTAGAAAATTAATTTAGGGGCCTAGTGAGTGGTTGTTTGATAAGTAATATGAGTTTAAGTTGATTCTAGGTAATGACTTGATTGTGAAGCATAATAATTCTGTCCATGGACAATTGTTGGGCAAAGAATTGAAGATTCAGAAGTTTGATGGATTGGCTTGAATATTGATGCACATTAGTTATTTGTGAAAATGTGTAAGAGAGGAATTTAGTTGAATTAGGATCGTTCACCTTAAAGTTTAGAGTTAAGAAGGTATATAAATTGTTTGAGCTTATATTATTCATCATGGTGAGATAGTTAATTAAGGAAGTTGGAGTACATTTTATTAAAAGGAAGATGAAGTTGTTGTATGAATATGAATTTGGTTTCTTCATATGCCTAATAGATGTTTGTTAAGATTTTTGTAAGAATGTGATAGCCAAATTAGTTGAAAAAGCCTGTTACGTTACGTTTTCTTTATATGCCGTGAGTTTGGGGATTTGTAATTAAATGTTGGATTTGTTGGGAGAATTTGAATTGGGTATTACTTAAGTGAGTTCGGTAGAATATTTCATGTAGGAGGTTGAGGTTAATGTTTTTCCTCTTAATTACTTTTATAAATTGTTGAGACTGTTCATTGTGGTTATGTTTGGTTGGTTGTTGAAGTCTGTAACTAAGTAATTTAAAGAGGTGGATGGTGATTAAATTGTAACAATGATTCTTTATTAGATACTTATGAATTTGTGAAAGGACATCTATTAGCTTGAAGATCGGCCTCATGAATAGGTACCTCCATCTGTTTGCCTTTCCCAGAATGCACTAGCGATGAAGAAGGTCAAGTCTCATAACGTTCCCGAATGACTACAACTTTAGCCTTCGGATAAGGCTCAGAGGTTTGAACCTTTGGGCGATACTTCAAGCTCTTCAAAAGTTTTGAAGGGTCTTATGTCTTTGCTCACTTTGGAGGAGGAGTTGGAGACATGTCATTGTCCACTTGGGGTCTCTTCATTCTCGCCATTGACAATGGAAATGAAGATTTTGTCAAGATTGAAGGAAATAGAATAGACAAAATCGAAGTAAAACAATTTAGGGCTTTGAAAATGAAGGTGTGAATGAGAAAATGAGTGAGAGAGGGAGGTCATAATTGTAACACCCCTAGTTTCTAAATCCATTATGATAACCAGTTATGTGTCTATAGCTCTTATTAACTAATTCATGTGTATTTATCAGGGTGAAGGCGTTAACAAATCAGAGTAAGTCACAACAAAGAACATGCTTAATCGTTTGGACAACTAAGTAACTGATTTCATATGCGTAGACATATGCTAGTTAATTATAATTCACGAAGGAATAAAAACGTGATGCAATTAAATTTGTCGCGTTGATCTTAGTTAACGCGTTAGGTTTCAGTAGTCTGAAAGATTCAACAAACTTTTACATATTCTTATCCCAAAATGAAACTCCTTCTGAGTCTTTACGCGTGCCGCTTACCCATTTCTCCGGCTCCCAATCCTCTAAATCCTGAAGCTAGGGTAAATTCTGAGATTCAATGCCTATTGAATCTCAGGTAACAGTTAACCTGTAACATCCCAAATTTTGGACTTTGGGAATCAAGAATTAATTATAGAAAATTTGGTCATAAGGAATTTTAAAGATCGAGAATTTTGAATTTAAGGCATATTTTCCATAAATTAAGGACAAATAGTTAAGGAATATTACATGGGGAAATTTAAATTATGAAATTTGGGCTAAAATGATTATGAGAATAATTATTTGAAATTGAGGCTAATTATTCCTTAATTTATTTCAGGAAAAAGAATGAAATTCAAGGAATAATGGTAAGTGATAATTTTGGACCTAAATATTTTATGGCCTAAGAAAAATAATTTGGGGGAAGGAAAAATCCCTAAATTAATTAAGGATTTATTTCCATGATTTGCAATTAAGTTAAATTGCAAATAAAATGTTGTTTTAAAAGGAAAAATGGATCATTGGGCCATGTGAAAAGGCCTACAACCCAAGCCCATTATGCCATAGTGTTTCAATGTATATACATCCCTGAAATTATCCTGCAAATTGACGGAACTAGAGAGATTAAAACAAAGTTCAAACCACTCTCAGCCCATGTGGGAAATAGACTCAAGTTCGGACCACATAAGAGCCCATATACAGTCGGCCCAGCTTGCAAAAAAGCAGGGAATAGTTGATTGAAACCTCAGCCGAAAGTGAATGAGAGTTAGCACTGGTAAGGGGTCCAGAACTAGGCCCTTGGGTCATGGGTTCGATCCCCTCTGCCGTCGTTGGGACTTCTTTGGTAGGCGATCTCATAAGTCCCCAGTAAGTGCTCATAGAGCCCGGAGCCGTGCCCTAGCCTTAGTAGGGGACTGGTATTATACCCTCCAAAATTTTTTTCTATCCAAAAAAAACCCTGAAAACGCAGAAGTATATCATCACGTTGGAAAGTCAAAAACGAAAGAGAACAGAAATATTGATCGGCCGAAAAGTCAAAACGCAGCCAGCATTTATTAACGACAGATAACGATTGCTTATCCGAGAGCAGAGTCAGAGGCACCTCATACCACCTCAGGATACTCCATGCTTCTCGATCTCTGTGATGATTGTTTACTGGATCTTGTTGCCTTCGGACCAGACCTCTGGTTCATTATAAAACCAATGCTGTGTCTCTTCCTCGGTCCATTCATCAAACCAACTGAGAGTGAGGGCCGAGAGAGAAAGAGGGAAGGAAGAAGGAGAGAGTGAGATTGTGAAAAAGAAAGAGGCAGAAAACGAAAACAGAGGGTGATAGACACAAACTGAAACAAAGAGAAGGTGAGAGTCTGAGAACAGAAGGAGAGAGGGAGAGACTTAAATCAATGATTCATTTTCCTCTGCTCATGGTCGCGTGAAACAGAGGAAAAATCAGTCACACCATTCTCTTTGTTTCAGCTGGATCCTTGAAGGTAAGAGATCAAACTTCTTTTCCTTCTAGTTTCAAGCATATTCCAACGTAAATCAAGAGTATTTAGTTGAAGAAAATAAAATGCTATGCAAGTCCTGAAACTGAAATGAGAAACAGGGGTATTGGCGTCACTTTTACGTTTCTGAGTTTCTGCACTTATGAGCTATAAATATATACATATATTGCGCCTGTTTTCCTGATATGTGCATGAGTATATTGAAGTCTCGGAGAAAGTTGCTGTCATCGTTTTTTTTTTTGTTTTGTTGATGCTATGAAGATGTATGCAGAAAAGACATGAAAGGAATTGGAGAAAAGTAAAACATGAGGTATGCCATATCTGTGTGTTGAGAGTGTATATATATATAGGATTGTCATGCATGTGTTCATACATATATGGCTTGCGTGTATATATATATTATAGAAGAGGATTAAAGCATGCAGTGAAAAAGAAAAACGCTACTGTTCACGTGCTAATTGTTTCTGGGCAGTAGTCACATTTTTATAATTTGGGAATGATTTACATAATATAAAATTATGAAAATTTCACAGGAGATAGTACTCTCCTTAAGCTTTAAAAAGAGCTTTAGTTCACCTCAATCAGATGTTTATAGCTCAAAATATGATTTTTGAACGATGAGCTAAAAATCTGAAAAGTTTTAATATGATTCTGGAGCAACAAAATCACGTTGCATTTCGGACCAAGTAAAATTTTGAGTTTTCCCTTGAAATTTGACAGTAAATAGTAGATACATAGAGCTTTAATTTGATAGGTAATTTATCAAATTTTTATAAATATGGAAATAGTTGTGAATTTCAGAAGTTGGGGTACAATTTTGGAAGTGATTTTGAACAGTGAACACATTTTTGAAATCTGGGAATTTTCTAGCATGTATTGGCTATTTCTATTATTTTTGTATGAAACTAGACATGTTAAGGAACAAATGAGCTTTGGAAGAACACCATTTCAATTTTTATACAATTTGTTATGAATTTTTGAAGTTAGGTAAAAGAACAGACAGTTTTCAGTTTTCTGGAAATAATTCTGCGCATTAGTGTTGTTTTTGCAATCTGGGAATGAATTACATGTTATAAAAGGTTGAAACCAATTTTCATAGAAACTGGACTTAATAAGGAGTTCATAGGTTTTTGAACCTCCTAAATCTGATGTGTAAAACTCCAGATATGGATTTTTGAAATTTAGCTATGAAAACTGGAAAGTTTCTAATCCCAGATTAGGTAGTGTTTATACTTTCGACATTTTGGAATTTTTATCAACCATGAATCAATTTGGTGACTTTAATTTGTGAAAATAGACTTATCAAGGAATAAATAGAAATTGGAATCACTACTTTTAGAGTTATATTGACCAAGTTATGAATTTCCTAAATACCCATGGAAATTTAAGGTCAGATTTTGATAAAGTCTTAAAAATAGTCACTGAGTTATGAAAGAATAATTGAGTTGGCTAATATTGGGAACATTACTGAGAATTTGGGGATAATTATGATAACAACAGATATTGTTGTTAATATTGAGAAAGAGTTATAATAATACATAAACTAATAATTATTAACACTAGGGGAAATTTTTAAGGGATTAATAATCAATATTAATCCCTTAAACTAATTCGCGTAATTGGTTTCTCTGCAATTCGAGTAAGTGTCTAATGACGATGATAAACGTATCTAGGAAGACTCAGACACCTCTTCTGATCCCGACGTCTTTAGACATGGAACTTAAGAACTCAAGGTCGAGGTGGGTAACTCTAATCTTGTAAGCATGTGTGTAAATGTTTATGCATTAATTAGCTGATCATGTATGCTGGTTGATTTACTTGCTTATGTTTTTCCTGGCCATGGATTTGAGGCTGCGATCTCATGGAGCTGCATGTCCTAGACAAGGGCTGCGGTCTTTGGCCTTTAACTGCGGTTACGGTTATTTGTACTTATAAATTCTTCCATGCTTTAACATGTGCTATATGTCATTTATGCTTTCATACATGTGCATGAGATTAATTGTTACCCTGAAGTTCATTCATTTGAACTCCAGATTGCAAAAAAGAGACAGGTGATGGATCGGGATCAAGAGGCAAGTTGCAGCTGTAAGGGTTATAGCAGAAGGAACTTTTAGAAGAATACGCCTTAGAAGAAGTGGAACTTTTTAGAAAAATACGAGTAGGTAGATTTTATCAGAGCGTTTATCATTCGTCGAATTCGGATTAATGTAATAGCATCCAATTATTAGATGAATGCGAATCACGAAAAATTCATCCTCATATTTTCAAACTAAGTTTAATTTCAAAAACTTCGATTCCAAAAATCAAGTCGTCTAAATCTCCTCGATCCTTTCCGCGTCAACTCTAATGTAACAAAGGTCGGGCATTACATAACCTTATGCTTAAGTATAAATAGTATATGTGTGACAGGTATTCATTACAATTCAGCATATAACCATACATAACAAAAAGCACATGTAATAGTTCATATCTCAACAATACCTCTACATAGCACACAACATATGTAAGGTTCACCTCTACATAGCATACAGCCCATGTAAGGTCCACATAGTTTGCATATAAACCAGTGCCACACCCCGGGGTGTGTCCTCAGCGCTAGGAAAACATCTAGACATCATTACCAAGACTGTAACCCGTTTTCAAATCAAAGCTGAATGTATTTAAAAATGTGACCTAAGACCTAGTCTTAGCCACAGTCCATAACTCAAGACCCAATCTTATCTATGACTATATGAATCATCTTATCACATATAGATCATACAAGCAACATAAGAGTTAGAGTTACAGTACGTGTCCGTACCTTAGTCCTTAGCGCTAGTGGTACGTTCACTCTATTCCACACTTATCCGAGTTTCCTATAATATCATCACCACATTATTTCTCTTATAATTAATATCTTAAAAGATGGCCTTGCCACTCATGACTCTTATATTCCTGGTAAATTTTATTATATTTATATCCTTTTTAATTCATTATTTATCAATACTAACTCTTTCAGTTAGTTGATAATTTCCCTTAACAATAATGATTTTATTATTATTATTATTATTATTATTATTATTATTATTATCCCAATAATAATAATAATAATTATTTTTTATTTTTTATTTTTTATTTTCACCCCTTCCCAATAATAACATTATTTGTTATTATCATTATTACTATCATTATTATTTTTTATTAATCCTAATAATAATAATAATTCCTCATTTATTTAAACTATTACTAATTATTTATCAATAATTTATTTATTTAACTATTGCTCCATCATTATTTCAAACTCTCTAGAGTTATCTCTTTCCTCTAAATTAATAGTTTAATAACTAATCAAAATTAATAGTTACCAACATCATATGAGAATATGATTTCATATTTTTATTTAACGTTTCTTATGGTTTCTCTAAAAAACCTAGATAAATACTATCTCTACATAATTTATGCTTTACCCAAATTTTGAGTTAAACATATTTATAAAAATACATTTTTGAACATAATTTCCTAACAACCAAAAATCACAAGGCCTCAAGGGTTTAAACATTATTGTACATATGCACACTTTTTAATACCTAATTTATTTCCTTAATAAATATGCTTTGCTATGATATCCAAAAATGAAAAAGTGTGTATAAGTATTTCCCAATGAAGGCTAACAAAACCATATGTATAGTATTTAAGAAAAGTAATAGATTTTTGGGTTTCTGACTCATTTATAAATGTTTATATTAAACCTAGTCAAACATTTTACTTTTGGAAAAAAAATTATCATATATACATTTCTTTCCTTTGGTCCTATTTAAATATAACTACCTAGAATAATTTTACCTGATTCCTGACGCCATCCATATGCATATAGGCATGAGAAAATCAGTTACTCTTTATTTTAATCATTTCTCCCGGTTCATCTAATACACACACAGCGACACTCTTCTCTCTTGTTTTTTTATTTTTTTTGTTTTTAGCAACAAGTTCCCACATATATCTATATACACATATTTTTAGCCTATGCGTTTTCTTTCCTTGACAGCAACCATGCCTCTTCTTTCCTTATAAATCCGATAACAGCAAGCTTTTTGACAGAAAATATACATACATATTTAGACTCACACACACACTTAGATAATAGTGAGTCCACGGCTAACACACATATATATAGTTCAGTGTTTTTGTTTTCTTTCTTTCCTTTTTCCTTCGATATTTGACAGCCACAATATATCTATCTATATGAGTTTTTTGTTAACCATTTAGCCAACAACAAAAGTCTCTCTCTCTCTCTCTCTTCAGCTTTTTCTTAATGAAACCCGACCCATTTTTTTAAAAAACGGTAAGGAGTAGGTTCAACCAAAACAGAAAATTATCCTTCCCTTACTTATCTAACGTTAATGACAGCAAGTAGAAGCCAAATGAAACCCAGGTTTAGCAACAAACAAGAACATGATAACAGCCCCCTGTTTTTGGTTTTGTTTTAAGCCAAGTTTCAGATTCAGTTTCAGCAATTTAAGCTTGGTTTTCCTTTTCGCTCAAGGTTCACAAACTACCGATGGAAATGATGAAAGCTTTGAGCAAGGTAAGCTCCATGACTCACCTTGGTTTTCAAGCTTTAAAGACACTTATAGCTTGCTGATATACCCTCTGTTTCAGCGACCAAGAGCAGAGAACCATCCAGCTGGGGTATTTTCTTTTAAGCTCTCGCGGACTCTCTCTTTCTCCACTCACTCTCTCGAACTCTCTTATCTGTGTTTTCTTTTCTTTCTGAATGCTGCAAGAAATGGGAACGAATGAGGCTGAACCGAGATGGTTTTAAAAAGAATTCATGAAGGACACGTCAAGACTAATACACGATGGTCCAGAGACAATAACCATCGGTTAACAGTCACGGAGCTCGAGAAGTATGGTCTCTCACTGATCCTTCTGCTTTACATTAATGGCGTCGAGTTTGGTTAAGTACATGGATGGCTTGGGATATATGGGCTTGTCAGTGAAGAATTAGTATTGCTTTTGCTGATATCTTATCACGTGAGGGCTGGACAAGAGCAAACTAAGATGGGCTGCTATTTGGTTATCACGTGTTTGGCCAGAATAAATCAAATAGGTGCTGGGTAATTGGGCTGGAATGAGCAAATTGCTGATCCATATATATTCTCCCTTTTTGCTGCTGCCTTACGTTATAGGATAATGAAAATGGATAATATGATGTGTGTGTGTGTGTGGGCCACATAAACACTAATACTTGGGCTTCATTTTCTTTTCTTTAACCATCAAACTTCAACAAATAATCTTCTCTAGAATTCCAATTTAATTACAACATTAATTAAGTGATGGAATTTAGACCCTTATTTGAATTTATTATTTTCCTATATTCAAATCCCAGAAATTTAGGATGTTACAATAATACCTATGAAATGGAACGAAAGTGGCAAAAATGGCTAGATGAAAGGTTTGAAGAAGCTAATTAAACAAAAATGACTTAACGGTTACCAAATAGGAGTTGGGAATTTGAAAGGTTGAGAGAAAGTGAGAAGTTATAGGAGAGGCAACTAAAAGTGAAAAATGATATTCGAGTAAAGTTTTGATATAATCTGACTTTTAATAAGTTTCTACTCATGTGAGGTGATACCACTCGAGTGAATTTTATGTCACTTGAGTGCCTACTCAAAGACATAAACCAAGTACATAAGGCTTCACTTAAGTGAGTCACTCAAGTGATGTTTTAAATTACTCAAGTGCTAAACAATAAAGGTACCTCACTCAAGTGTGTTGTCACACCCCAAAAATCAAGGTATGACTGGCATGGAATGTGCGAGGGCTTGCATTCCTAAAGCTTTAAGAGACACACAAGCAAATATTTCACTTATTAATTACATTACTATTGGATAGGAATATGGTACTTCTAACTCATTTATAACATATTTCTTTCAATTAAAATATTAAGTAACTTATAGAGATTTCAATAGAGTCCTTATGGCTTTCCAAAATTTCTACCATAGCATACGAGCTCATTCTAGTATCTCCAAAACAATATATAAAGGTACATAAAACTTAAGACAAACCAGGAAGGTGGGAATCCTACCTATAGATGATGTGGAGCACCTAAACAAGATTTACCAACATATACAAAAGAAAGTTTAAGGTCTCACGTTGATGTAGGCTTAATTCAAATGGCGCACCAGCTCCAACCTAGCCATATAGACCTTCAGTGATTAGCAAGAGGGACATGGTCATCTACACTATTTGAGATCAAAATATTTTCCGGTGAATGACATCCCTTTATAATAAGTAAATAAAATACTAAAGAAATAAATTAAGCAAGTAAGATTTCATAATAACAGAATGATAAATATGTTCAATTCTCAAGTACGAAATCATAAACGTAGATGCTATAACATAAAAGATTAATAATAAGAAAATGCTAGGTAAACAAATAACTCATCGATGAAATTAAGTACTAACTGATATGGAAAACTTATTCTATATGAGGACTTAAATAGAACGAGAAACAAATGTGGACACACAGTCCACAAGGGTAAACAACCAAGCGTAGCTCCAAGCCACGAAAACAAGCGTGTTCACACAGTCCACGAGGGTAAGTAACCAATTAAGCGCAGCACGAAGCCACGAAACAAGCGCAGGTACAAGACCCACGAATAACAAGCCTGAGAACAAATCCCACAAATATCAAGCGAGCTCGAGGTTAACCATGGTGCACCAAGGACTAATAATACTGCTGTTAGTAACTAGCATTCTGTATTCAATCCTTTCCAAAAACTAGTTCAAGCATGCGTGGGGATCATTTTGCAATTTGTAAACAAAATGTAACTTTTAATAGTAAAGGCTTGTACAACATAGTTTTTAATAAGGGATCCCAGCATGAGATTTACAAATAATATCTCAAGAAACTTTTCCTTCAGCTTCCATTCGCAATCCAAGAGGCACTTCAAATAATGAAGGATCACAAAATATTTCTCAATATAAAGCTCTTCAATAAAAAATTACAAATATTGCATCTCGAAATTTTGCTCTATATAAAATGCATGAGTAGTCCATAATAAACTGAGAGAGAGAAAAGAATGAATAACTTTATACTAATCCTCATTTCTTTCAAATGTTTAAGAATCACAGGAAAATAATATACTTTTGACACTTTGCCCTGATGAAATAAGTATTGGTAGTTTAGCTAAAAATATAGCAAATAGCAAAAACATCATCTGTAAAAGTTCATATGGGACGTTATTCACCCACCTGTTGCGCTCCCAAAATATAATTCACTCCTTCTAAGATTTCCCAAAATAATCAACCTCGTAACCACCTAAACACCTAACCAAAAGAACCATATCACACTTCAATATATCAATATATGACTTCTCAAACTCACGAGATTAAGATTCTTCTCAACTTAAGATAATTGCATCAATTATTTTCTTTATTGAATTCTATGGTTATATGTTCATACTTATAACGAGAAAATCAACTCTCTTCTAACAATTACTTGACCTTTAATGAACTCAACAAAACCTTAAAAAGATATCTTCAATTATCTTGTTTTGAACCTGCTGCAAATTCATTTCAGCAAAACAAAGCCCATGATTTCCGCGTCATGGTTGTTCATATTTATGCGTAATGCCTACAACTTGCTTTCTACAAAAATCTTACTTCAAGATCATTAACAAGTTATAAAACTTAAATCTCATTTCCTCACGAGCTTTAAGTTAAGAACTTAAGCAATCATTAAAAAAAAAAAAAAAACATAATCATAACTTCTATTACCCCTCTAACACTTTCTATCAAACACCCATCATGTACAGAAATTGGAATTAATGAAACAAGCTCTGTTTCTCACAATTAAATTTGTAGGACAATCTCAAGCAACAACAAAGCCATATACTTTTTTCCAGATGCTAATTTTCTTAACCAAAATAAAGCCCCTAATTCCAAATAACACGGTTTAGGGAAGGAAAAAGAGGGGTAAAAACATAACTTTAACTAATCACAGTAACAACCCCAGAATTGATGATAAAAACATTTACCCTTCACTTCCCTTAACTTTTTGGCAATGGCCACGTAAATTTATTCCCTTGATTATGCCATACTACGACAGCCAAGGTGAGGAAGCGAAATAAAACAAGCTTCTATCCCTCACGCAACCACATATAATACAATAGATAGGAAAGAAGAAAATAAATGGAGAAGGGAAGAGATGCTTACTGCAAACAATAGCCCACAGGAAGAAGATAAAAAAAAAAACGCAATCGCGGAGCAAGGAGGAAGAAAGAAGAGGCGAAGCTCTACACCCACACATATGTGACTGCAACAACTAAAGCAAGGGAAGAAGAGGAGTTCGACCTCCATGGCACCCACAACCACAAAGGACAGACATATATGGACGCACAACCCCACACAGGCGGAGCAAGGCAACAATGGCGGTGGAACCAAAAAGGAGCAAAACACAGATTCCAAAAAGGTAAAAACAGTTTCAGCGTTTTGGGATAGTGAACAGAGGTATCGGTGGACGAACGATGGCAGATGGTCGGCGACGACGGCAAGGAAGGGTGAAGGGGTAGAGTCGTGCAATGAAGGCTGTTCCAGAGATTTCGATTCCCTTCCTCTCCTATTTCTATTTTCTATTTCTGCATTGGGTAAATGTCTGATGCTACATCTCTTTTCTTTTTTTAAAGAAAATTAAGGAAAGCAATTGAGTATTTCCATAATGTAGGGAAAAAAAAAACAAATAATAATAATAACCATTTGCCTTGGAGATCCGAACTCCATCACCCGAAAACATTTAACCATTTCAACTACCACTTAACCACATGCCTCTCTGAGTAGACAAGTTACAACAAGTATTTACTATATTAAGTAGCATATTATATATTGATATATTTTCTTTCTTTTCTTTTCTTTTTTCCACGATCATGACAATGATATCGAATCCATAGTTTTATGATAATGACATTGTTATCTTATCATTAAGTATCCGTTTCAATTAATTACTTTAATTAATTAATTAATTTATTATTATTATTATTATCTTTGTTATTATTATTTTTAATTCTCAAATATCAGGGTTATAACATGTGTAATGTGAACACTTGATCCCATTTGAAGGTTAGCATTATGTATTACTTAAGTGATATTTTCTTCCCTTGAGTCGAGCCCCTTTTTTGTTGTTTTAGCTTCCTTTATGTTATCTGTCCAACTCCTTTCCTTTCAACACTTGACTACTTATGTTCCAAACAATGACCTTTTTGTCTTTAGCCTTAGGGTCCACAATAAAAAATTAACTAAGAATTGTGTATGAGCAAACCTATGATCGTTCTCTCTTCTTAAGGAGTCTTTTATTGATTTTTAAGTAATCTAAATGCCATTCAAAAGCAATGAAAACAAGGGAAAATTGATTTTGACCTTTTCAAATCAATAAACTAAAATAGTAATGCAATTAAATTAAATGCTAAATATTATTTTTGGTATTTTTTTATAAAATGAAATAAAGTATGAAAATGGGTATGAAATGAATGATGAAAATATAAATGATGGATGCTCTTGGTGATGAAGAAATGACTATCCTCGCTCAAAAAGTATAGGAGTTAAAATTCATTAAATCTAAATAAAACCTCAAGATAACACTTGAGTCTAATATTCCCAATTAATAGTAATTCCTACAAATTTAACTAACTACTACATCTTGAGATATTGTTTAAAACCATTTAATCTGCAGTTGAAATTGGAATAACGCAACACGAGTCTTCTTAAATTTGAGTGCTAAACAGCCCCTTGCGGGTATAAATCAACCACGTTAACTAGATAATAACACGATAATTAATATAATCTCATTGTAACTACAAAGAAATATAAAACAAATATAATCTTCTCACTACAAAATCCAATCATAATTATCATGCTTACTATCATCAATGGTACAAGCAAGTGGCATTTTTCATGATAACAGTCTACACATATTTGATCTTTCTCACAATAGCATGAAAATATGTCATTCAACTTATCACAATCATCCCTAGTACTGTGAAGAGAAGCATTTTCAACAATTGAGGCATCTCACAAAGAAGTAGGAGCCCATTCATCAACAAGTACAATTGAATGACTACTACTAAAGCTAATGGGTTGACGAATTACTTTTTCAAAAACTTGAGGGGATTCAACAATTATTTCCTTTCCATCTCATCATGACTCAAATCATGAATTGCTTTATTAGTTAAAATAGTATGAAAGTCTACTTCTATAAGGATAGGATTATTACTAAATGGTAAGGAAGACTCTTCAATGCTCTTGTGTACTTGCTTCACTTCTTGTGCTTGTATGGGAATAGGTACCAAAGGATTGGAAACTTCCACTTATGAAGTGGCATTTGACTTTTGCTCTTTCGTTTTCCCATCATCATTGGAGGTATATGACCATGGAGCTCCTTCTTCTCTTTCAGTCTTTATCCATAGCACATGTCAACAAATGCCTTGATGAAGTCTGAATGTCTTCTATTTCCTCAGAGAGTCCAAGAGCCTCTCCTTGAGAATGAATAATTGTAAGATGCCAAACCTTTAGTTGGTCATACATTCTTCTTAGGGTGTAGGATTTGAGCATCCATATATGGGAAGGTGAGGAACAAATCAAGTCTGGAAGATGATGAGTAGAGGGTTGGGATAGATGTTTGTGGCATGGTGGAGTAGGTGGCTCATGTAGAAATGTATGTGGTGGGTGAGTTTATTGTGGAGTTAAAATTCATTAACTCTAAATAAAACCTCAAGATAACACTTGAGTCCAATATTGCCAATTAATAGTAATTTCTACAAACATGGCTAACTACTAATTCTTAAGATATTGTTTAAAACTACTAAATGTGCAATTGAAATTGGAATAATGCAACACGAGTCTTCTTAAATTTGAGTGATAAACAGCCCCTCAAGGGTACAAAATCAATCACATTAACTAGATAATAACATGCTAATTAACATAATCTCATTGCAACGATAAAGAAAGACAATACAAATATAATCTTTATACTACAAAATCCAATCTCAACTACAAATTTCAATCCAACAAAGACAATTAACATCAATTTCAGTCCCAGAATCATCAAGTCCACTTTGTATTCTAAGGTTTGTTATTATCAAAACAAAATCCGAGAACTAATAAAAGATTCTTGATAAAATATCACAAAATAATATATAAAATAATGCCCAACAAGGGCATGATTAAAAATTGTTTAGTGTACACAGATTAGCCAACTTTGTATCTTAATATATAAGATAACTATTAAGGTTTGACCACACCAATGACTATCTGTTGGCCATTAAATACTACAATATAGTAGCTATTGATCATAACATGTCAGTGATTATCCACTCTGTCACCAAGTTTACAATTATGTCATAGGTTTAAGAAAGTTATTGTGTAAAGGAGTTACTTCAACATATTAGCCAATAACTACTCCTCTAGTCCTTAATATAAAACTTATTTGAGGAGTTAATCATAGTCTTAAATATAAGAAATAATTTTTATTTTTATATGTCTTTTTCTAATTTGCCCCTACTAATACTCCCTTAACACAAATCAAGGAGGGGAGGGAATGAGGAATTGATGAGACTATGGTGTTTTATATAAATATGTCTTATATTAAGGATTGAAGATATAAAATGTAATTGTTATTGATCATAATAGATTATAGATTACCAGGTCCTTTCACCAAATTTATAATTTTTTTACAAGTATATATAACAAAGTTCTAGTGTGAGGGATTGACTACAATACATTAGTCACTAATTGCAATCAAATTGATATTGACCACAATAATTATAAATTTTTTAAAAAAATCTTATGTTAAAGATGAACTAAAATACGTTATACATTACTATAGAAATTATCTGTAAAAGTCAAGATAGCCTACTTTTTGCTGATTATTTTAATTCAAGTAAATAATTGAAAATGGGCAAGTTGGCCAAGAACTTACAAATTAAAAGAGTAATTATAAAGTGTCATTTTATATTTTTTCAATAATTAGATAATATTCATTAGTTTTCTTGAGATGATTTACACTTGGGTAAATTTAATTCGAAACATTATAATAAAATGTTAAATCTCTGTTTTCTTTGTTTTTTTATTTAAAATATTTGAGGGTTTTGATTGTTTTAAGGAAATACATCTACGTCAAGAAATGTACAAGAACAATGTCATGTGGACTAGACCAATCACAGCCACTAAATCCAAAAGCGTGATATATCAAATGGTTAAGGTGCAAATCTACCCCGTAAGATTTTGCAAAGGAGCAATGTTGTCTTGAAAGTTTTTTCATGTTCAATGTCTCCCCTAGATGTTTCAAAATGTAACAATGTTGCTCTATTCTATTTTTTTAAAAAAAAAAAAACTAGCATTGATTGTTAACTTTTTAACGGAAATAAACAATATTACTCCATTTTAACACTTTTGGGCAACATTGAACTTTAAAAAAACTTCCGAGGTAATATTACTCCTCAATGAAAACTTTTAGAGCAAATTTCCACCTTAACCCTATATTAAATTCAAATACAAAATTGCATGTTAGTTGGCTATGCACTTATCAATAATGAAATTGTACGCACAATTATTATTATTATTATTATTATTATTATTATTTTCCTTTTACAAATTAAAGTGAAAGTGAACCTTATTGTGACCGCAGGCTCTGATGTCATACCAGTGTAAGTTCATTTTCCTTATACTAAGTCAAATGAGTTACTTAATAATGATTTTGAACCACTAAGCTAAGTTTGGTCCTAAAAAGTAAAAAATTTCATAAATAGTTGGAAAACTTAAACTAAACACAAAATTTGACCCGATAAAATGAATAGGTTTTCCTAAAAATTTTAAATCTTTCTAAAACAATTTATCAATTGTTCAAATTCTTCATTAAAAACCCATCATTCTTTAAACTAGATGTGATAGTATCAAAGTTCCTTTATGATATCACATTTAATCTATCACTTTGCTTTATGCTTAATCATTCGTTAAGTTATGGGCTTGATTCATACATAAGCCCATCAACATATCATTAATTAAGCATAATGATATCACTACTTTATGTAATGATATCACTACTATATGTACTGATACTACTAAGTGTACTGATACCACCACTTTGTATACTAATACCACTGCTATGTGTACATCTTCATTTGTATATGTAGCTATATACAAAAATAGTAGTCATATAAGGTGATAAGTCGTAATTCTGCAATATATGTCCATTGTGCATTACTGATTTGAAAAGAACTTGTGTGCTTAAAATGAGTTTAATGTGATTAATCATGATTGAATTCATGCATATGTGGAAATAGGGAGTAGTTGAGAAATTGTTTCACTTTAGAAGTTATCCCATATATAGACAGAAAGAATAGGTTTAAATCTGATGTATTCATGAATTGCAATATAAATGCTCACTTGATGCTACAACATCATAACGATATGTTCCCAATCTAGCATAGCAATGTTGTCTCGATGCTACAACATTGTATGGATATGTATCTAAAATATCATATTCTATTATGTGCTAATTTTTTCTTCAAAAAATACAGAAGATAGATTGCAAGATCTTAGGCCAGACGTTGAGTGGGTTTTAAGAAATAAAGAAAGTGGCTGACTTGAAGAAGATGGAAGTCAAAGATTGTGGGAAATCAAGGAAGATATCAAAATAGAATCCTGCTAATCAAAACATAATCAATCAAACAGAATCTTCTAGAAAGGATTGACGGAAGAGGAAAACCCAACTTATTAATAGACAAACTAGATGTCTAGCACAAGGATCTCAACCATAAAATGAAAGATGGCTAACCCTAGTAAGCATGCACTATGTGCGGACACATGGATGTGTTGAAGAAATTTAAGATAGTGAATATTGAGAAGCACAACATATTAATTGTTACAGAAGGATGATGATACAAAGAAGACACAGAGATATTATGTGGCAAACACTACCATGTGCCGTCGAACCATTTTTGACAACTCCTCTTCATTTTTAGTTTCTTTCTCTATATTCCATGGATCATATTTACCCACTTACAATTCTATTTAGTTTTTCAGCCATGAACTAACTCTCTTTTGGTTGACTGATGATGGAATCTTAGTTGGTAATTCCAAACTAGATTGCTAAGTTTTAATTTATAGAATTTAGTTTATTGAATTGTGCTTTTAACGTTGGTTTTATGAGTTATGTGGCCATTGATAAGCAAGAGTAGTGATTTTAGCCTATTGGAAAAAAGTTAAGATTAAACCTCAATCAAATAGTGTGTGCTAGTAGAGTTTGTGCATAAATCCATCTAAACCGTAGACTACAAGAATGAGTTTACATCACATACTCATTACACCTAATTTTAATTATTATTCTGAGCTTGCAAATCTGCATAGGAGTATGAGAGAAGTAGAGTAAGGAATATAATTACAAGATTATGGAAGCTTCTATATACATTCATGGTAGGTTAACTAAAGGACTTTTTTGTAAGCATTGTGGAAGCTATTACAGTATTAATGTAGCAATGTGTTAAAACAATATAGGGAAGCAATACAAATTAAGGGGAAGTATGAGCTCTACCTATTTTAAAATTGATATCTCAACCATAGTCATGCTCGCTTGTTTATTTCATTTTATTAGTGTTAATAGTTTACACCAACACTCATATTACTATTACACAACTTTTGATTAGTTTCTTCCTACATAAACAAGTATTTTAATCTCTATAGGACAATACTCTTCTCATCATTCCATTACTTGTTCAACTAGTTCACTTATCATAAGGGAATTCAACCAACAATTTTTTGGTGTCGTTTCCAAGGATTATAAAAATTGTTTATGCAAGTAAGTTCTTGTTTTAAAAGTTGCATTTGATTTGTTTACTCATACTCTCTATTTTGATTTTGAAGTACCTTTGCCACATGTATGACCAATTCTCACTCTTCTATCTTTGAATCCCTTAATCTAGAAATGGAAATAACATACAAGCAAATAAGAAGGAAGATAAAAAGAAGATAGCGTGTTATTGTATTTGCTAACATAGTCAAAGATCTCGTCAATCAAAATGGAGATAGAGTGGACCCAAAAGATTGAAGGCTAACACTTTTAAATGCCTATTGAAGCTATAGTTTTAGCCAAAAGACAAGTATTAGTAGACAATGAAAATAAGTAGTTGTCAAAGGGAATAAAACACTTAGAATCTAATGCATTTTTGTGCCAAGATTACACATGTCAAGTAAGGGATAAATATCTAATTGATTGTTATCCAATGTGTGCATGTGCTTTCAATCTAAGAGAGGTAACTAAGACCTCTTAGAGGGGCCTCTAATTTTGATTCAACTAGGACCAAAGGAAGACACAATGAAGCTTGATGATTAATACATAAATACTCTTGATAAATTAATAAACCAACCATACATTGACACTTGGCATTAAGGGAAACCTAAGACCTTATTTATGTCATCAAATGACTTCATGAACTTGCCAAGGAAGTCATGAATTTTAGCTAGGCACATGGAGAGATGATGAAGCCAAGTGTGGAGATAAGATCACATGTTAATTGATGAAAAAACCTTCTAGAAACTTATTAGCCAATAGAGGAAATGAGACCGTAGGAAGAGGACACTTGGGAAAGCAATCCAAGGGCTAAAAATGGGTCATCAAATTCATCCAAAATGAATGGAGGATAAAAAAGATGAGAAAACTTATCTGTAAGGGTAAGATGGTAATTTGACATGTAGAGCCCACAAGAGGCTTATCTTCAAATTATATAAGCACATGGCCTCATATTGCATGATACCAAAATTTGAACACTCATTTTTCCTTGAGTTATATTGGAGGGTCGTAGGTTTTTGGATAGAGAAATGCATAGCAAAAGTTCAAAGCACTTAAGGTTGAATGTTAAGGTTCATTTTCTTATGCTTTTTCCTTAGTCTTTAACCCTGATAGGTAGGGGTGAGCATTCGGTTTTTCGGTTTGGTTTTCCGTAAAAACCGAAATACTCCACTTTTTACCACCGAACCGAAACCAAATAACCGAAATAACCGCACCTAAATAACCAAAATTATTCGGTTCAGTTTTGAAGATATATCGGTTTTTGGGCTTCTTATGGGCCTGTGGGCCTTCAGGATTTTTTTCTTGGTTGAAATAGCTAAAGCACATTCTCCTGTAGACGGGAAGATGTTCAAATATGTTTTTCCCTCTTTTTTGTGCAATTTAAAGATCTAATCCAAAAAAACTTCCCATGTCTATTTAGCAAAATCTTGCAGACGAGCTTATCAGGGAAATTAACTAAAAACCATTTAGTATTTACCTTCAACACTTGAAGGCATTCTCCTGTGCAATGCGCAACATAGATAATTAGATACAGATTTTGCTGCCCAAGCTACCACTAAAAACGCCAGAAAAGATATCTTTATAATTTATTATAAATTTTAATGAAGGCCTAACAAAGATGGCCAGTGAACTAAGAAGCCATGGACAACACATAATACAACATAATACAAATATAAGAATGGCTTCAAATTTCACAAGTCTAGGACTATTCACCATAATACAAATAAATTAAAGCAAACAGAAAATAAAAAGCTAGCCGGGTACACCCTGCATAATGAAAAAATCCTAAATCAAATAAAAAGAAAATAAATAATCTCATAAATATTAACAAAATATAAAGATAATGAAAAATTACTTACAAAGATATTTGCATTGCATCTACAGTATGTCAATCGTTGCCTCCAATGCAATTTTTTGAAAATCTAATAACACAACAAAATTAGAAGCCCCTTGAAAGATAATAATAAATACTATTCTAATAAAAATTGAAAATAGATGTAAAAAGTATTACCAAGTTCCATTTGCTGAAAATCATCATCTACTTCTGCAACATAGTTAAGTGAGTGTCTAACCCAATCTTGAGCACAAATTACTTATTGTACAGCTTTAGGTGTTAAAGAGCTCCTAAATGAATCTAGAACTCTTCCTCCAGTGCTAAAGGTAGACTCAGAAGCAACAGTAGAAATTGGGATAGCCAACACATCTCTTGCTATTTGAGAAAGAATAGGAAATCTAGGACTATTCACCCTCCACCAACTTAATATATCAAAATCATCTTTTCTAGGCTCAATTTCTTCATTAAAATATCTATCCACTTCTGTTCTACTAGTCCTTCCACCAAGATGCTCATCCATGAATAATTGCTCCTCAATATCAAGCAATTTTCTAACTTTTAAACTAGGGTCATCATCATCAAGAAGAAGTTTTGTGTCATTTGATGGTCCCATTTCAAGTTGGGCATGGGCTGAAGGAGAAATAACTTGATTGTATTCATTATATAATGAAATCAAGATTTCTTTAATAGGCACCCCTAAATGTTCCCCAACAACACGTGTGTGCATCTTACAAAGAGCAAATTGCACCCAATCTAGCTTATATCGGGGGTCAAGAACAGTGGCAATGTAAAGAAGTTTATTGATCTTCATAGGATCCCCCCAATACTTGTCATATTTCTCCTTCATTCTACTTACCACATCAGTAACTCCAGGCAATCACTTTTTGTCCACTCATTCAAGAAACGATAAACCATGTAAATTTCACGGAAGAAGTTATTGGAAGTGACATATGAAGATCCAGAAATTCGATTAGTCAAATCATAAAAATGACTCAACACCATAGTCATCCTCCTAACATTCTTCCAATCTTCCAGATCAAAACGAAAGTATGGATCTTTTTCCTCATACCTTTTAAAGGCTGCCTCAAATTTTTGAGCGGTCTCTAACATTAAATAGGTAGAATTCCACCTAGTAGGGACGTCCAAGCATAACATTTGCTTGCTCTGAATTTTCTCATCAACACAGCTCTCTTTAAACTTTCTCATTCTCAGTGGTGACTGTCTAATAAAGCGAACAGCCTCTCTAACCTTTTTAATTGATTGTCCTACTTCTTTTAGCCCGTCACTGACAATCAAATTGATTATGTGTGCCACGCATCTCATATGCAAATGCTGACATTTCATAACTGAATGCCCCCACCTTACAATTTTGCCTTCCAAATATTCAATTGACACATTATTAGAACTAGCATTATCAACAGTAATTGTGAGCACCCTTTCAATACCCCATTCAAGCAAACACTTCTCAACTTCAATTCCAATGTCCCTCCCCTTGTGACTAGATATAGGAATAAAATTCAAAACCCTTTTTTTCATTGACCATGTGTCATCTGTAACATCCCAAATTTCTGGGATTTTAATATTTAGAATATCGTATAAAATATTAAATTGAGATTTAATATTTTATGAAGTTGTGAGATTTTGGTTGAAATAATTAGGCCTAAATAATATCGAATTTATTTGCGATTAAGGATAATTGCAAATAAAGTAGTATTATGAAATATGGGCTAGATTAATTGAGAAAATAATTATTTGAAATTAAGGTTTACTTTTCCTTAATTTATTTTGAAAAGAATAAATTTAAGGAAAAAAACAAATAATAATTATAGGTTGAAATATTATGGGATTTATTTCCATAATTGCAATTAAGTCTAGTTGCAAATAAATTGATTATGGAAAGAATAGAGTCAAAGAAATATTGAAAGGGATAATTTATGACATAAAATAATTATTGGAAATCAAGGCCAATTATTCCTTAATTTATTTCGGAAAAAGAATAAATTCAAGGAATGATTGTAAATGATAAATTGAGGTCCAAAATTATGAAATTTGTATTCCAAAGCCTAGCAAATTAAGAGTTTAAATTATTTGAGATTATTGCAATAAAATCTAAAAATATTGCAAATAAAGAATATAAAAAAAATGATGAAATAGATTAGGCCACGGTTTGATCCATATAAACCAAGCCCAACACTAGTGATTATTTGTTCATTTTGGCAAGATCCAAACCAGCACGTGAGGAGCATGAGTTAAGAATTAAGAAATCAACTCTCCCTTCCAGTTTCAGATTCGACGGAATAAGAGGAAACAAAGACAGTTTTGGCAGCTCATGAACCACAACCATCTTTCTATCAGCCCACCAACATAAAAGCCCAAACCAACCCAATGATCATAAGCTGCATGCTATCAGTAAGAACAGTAAAAACATAATCAGAAGCAAATCAACACGTCATTAAGCCAGCTGTCTACATGTTATTATGCATGAGGAGAACGGCCAGCGCATTTATACCCGTCTCAGTTCCTTCATCGTTCATTTCTTTGAGACACAAGCCGAGAGAGATAGAAAGAAAGAAGTGTGACCAAGAGAAAGTTTTGAGAGCTTCTTTCCTCTGTTCTTCGGTCCGAGAAGCAGAGAGTGTGAACATTGGATCATCACCTTCAAAAACTTGGAAACGAAGGTGATTCTTCTTACTCCTGCTGCTTTAACCTTTCCATAATATCTTAGAATAGCTTAAAGACCAAAAGTAATATGAAATAAAAGCAACAAAAACTGAAACAGAAAATGAAATGAAAAACAGGGGGTTATTTCGGTTAAGTAGAAATTGAGTTTTCATGCATGTAGGATCATGGGTACGGTGGGAAATGATCTTCCTTAGCTATTAATGGGTTTGCTTCTGCTATTTATACCTTGTTGCTGCAAAATATTTCTGTTTCGCGTGGTATCTTGTTTCTGTATGTATCTTACGTTGCTGCATGAAAAAAAAAAAACGTTTTGTTGCATGTGTTTCATTTGCTGTCATGAGTTTGGCTTTGTAAAAGAAAAGGAATGAAAAGTCAAAGCTAAATATATATGTGTGTGTACCGAACAAATTTGCTGATGGTATGTTAAAAGAAATTTTGCTTTTGTTTGTTATATATAGGTTTCGGCATTTACAGCAAGAAAGAAAAAATATATATATATATATATATATATATATATATATATATATACATATGTTCAGGTGTGTGTATCGGGTATAAGGGGAAGTTTTTATTTTCTGCTACATGTTTATATGAAGTGTGTGATGCATGTCATGGGATTTTGTTTTGCTGCATGCTTTTTCCGATGATTCTGTTGCTGCATGTCTTCTTGATGGTTTGGTGAGTTGCATGAAGAGGAGTCAAAAATATATATATAGGTGTGTATCGGGTTGCCCAATGAGGAAAAGGGAAAAAGAAATGATTTGCCGAGTGTGTATATATGATCATGTGCTTGCTGCCTGGAACTTGACTGATATATATATTAAGCTCCTGTGTGTGCATGCCGTGGAAGGGAAAGAAAACATGAGAGTCCACGTGAGTTGCTGTATGGTCTTATGCGTGATAGTTACTGTCATCACCCTTTACTTCTTGTAATTATAGATGTTTCTCTTTCTCTATACTTAGGTTCGTTTTTTTTTTTGCTGCATAAAATATCTGTTTTTGCATGTTTTTACTGCTGATAAAGAAAAGAGGAAGAGAAAGAAGGTTAAATATATATGTATATGCAAGTAGAAGGAAAACTTTTTGAAACATATATGTGTACGTGATCTTGTGTGTATGTGCGTTATTATGTATGTTGTGTGAAACATGTCTGTGTGAAAAGAAAGAAAGAAAATGAAAACAAGTAGATGCATGTAAGGAGAATTACTTTATTATCAATATCCATAAGTATGTAAAGTCATAGTAAATATCCTGGGAGTTTTAATAAACATATATGTACGTACTAGAGTTGTATAATTAGTAGACTTATGCATAGCATTTCCATTTATATTCGTGTTTTGCCGAAAAAAATGTTATAATAATACTAATGATTATGGTGAAATTAGTTTAAGATAATTTTGAATAAATAGTAAATAGTAACAATATATAGTTATATAAATATGCTCAACTTAAAGTACATGATACATGTTTAGAGGGAGAAATGTAATTAATTATATATGTTGTGAAGCTCAATTATTTTTAAGTAAATGTATAATTAAGATTTCAGGGAAACCATGAGAAATGTTAATATATATATATATATATATATAATAAATAACAATAACAATAAATTATTATTATTGTTAGAGGAAAATTAAGGGGATTAACTATTATTAACCCTTTTAAACTAATTCATGAAATTAGCTTATTCGCGATTCAAATAAGTTTCTAACAGCGATGATAAACATGTTTAGGCAGACCTTGATAAACCTGATCCCAACGACTTCAGTATAAAGAAAAGGGATATACGGTTGAGGTGGGTAACTCTAATCCTATAATCATGTATGCAAATGTATATGCTTTCATTTAGCTGATCATGTATGTTGGTTGAATTACATGTTTTATTTTCTTGGCCATGGATATTGAGGCTGAGGTCTCATGGGGCTGCGGTCCTAGACAAGAGCTACGGTTCTTGGTCGTTAACTGCGGTTACGGTTATTTCTTCCATGCTTTAAACATGTGCTATTATGTCATTTCTATTTTCATACATGTGCATGAGATTAACTGTTACCCTGGGGTCCATTCATTTGGACTCCAGCACCCGTGAAAGATACAGGAACCAGTTCGGGATCAAAGAGTAAGAAGTAGCTGTAAGGAATACAGCAGTTGAATCTTTTGGACATTTGGGATTACTGTAATATATTTTATGTTTATCATTTCGCTTATTTTTGGATTATTGTATCTAATGTCCAACTATAGGATGAGACCGAATCGCGAAAAATTTACCCGTATTTTTATATAACAGTAAATTCCAGAAATTTTTATTTCATAAATAAAAGTTGTCCAAATCTCCTCGATCTATTTCTGCGATAACTCTGGTTAAACAAAGGCCCCAGAGGTCGGGTGCCACATCATCTATAAAGTGGGTAGTTATACACATGTAATTAATTCTTTGAATAGATGTCCAAGTGTCAGTAGTAAGACAAACCCTTTGTTTTTTTGTTCCAAATAATCTTTAAATCTCATTTTCTCGTCAATATAAAAACAAAAACAGTCACGAGCAATTGTCCATCTTGATGAAATTTTAAATTTGGGCTGGGCATACAACATAAAATTCTTAAACCCAACACCCTCAACAAACTTATAAGGCAGCTCATCAACAATTAGCATAGATGCCAAGGCTTTCCTAATTCCATCTAGGTCAAATTTCCAATTGACAAGGTTGAATTTATCAGCTTCAGCATTAAAGCTTAAATGACTTTGTTTAAGTTCTTCAGGAGGGGCTTCTTCTTACAAACATTTGCAAAATGATTATTTAGGGTAGTGGTTCCATTAGATCTTGGATCACAAGCAAGAACACTTGCACAGTAATTACACTTACCTTATATCTCACCATTCTCATTCACAAATTTGGTGAAGTGGTCCCACACTTTGTATCTTTGCTTCATAGCTTTCCTTTTCGCAGCTGCAACTAGTGAAGCTGAAGGCTTATTGGTCACACTTGCACTTGCACTATCCCCAGTAGTTGGTAGAGAAGTAGCTTGGTCAACCATAATTTCACCTGAAGATGAATAATTATTTCAAATTAAAATAAAAAATTGTAATCTTGAAAAGAGAAACTGAAAAAAGAAATCCAAGTCTCAATATCAAGCATGGGGACTGAGAACACAGAGGATATGGAAAGCATTGAGTGACAAAATGATTAAGAATCTGAATGAATAAGAGTAAATGTTCCCAAGTCCCAGCTGTTATGTAAATGAAAATACCCCTGCATGATAAGCCCTCCCTTTAAATTATTTTTTTATTGAGTCTGGGCAAAAATGTTCGATCCTATAATTCCTTTATCAATAACCCAAAAAAAACAAAATGCTGGCAACACAACATAGCTCTTTCTTCACGTTAGAATATACATATATATTTATGAATCAGTCCCTACATCAGCAGCAACAATGTAACATCCCATTTTCATAAATGTTTCCATACAGAGCTGGGTGTTGAAAACATTTTACAAAAACAAAGAGTAGCTGAATAACATTATATGTAATGTATCTAACTGAATATTTAAACCTAAACATAAACATCCAAAAAGCTAATGCCTCCACAGGGTCCTTACGCATGCCTCTTACCCTTGTCCTCGTTCCTGATTCCCTGGGATCCTGAAGCTATGGCAGGGGCTGAGGTTCAATACCCATTGAACCTCAGGTAACGGTTAACCTTATGCTTATGTAAACAGTAATGTAAACAGTATATAACAGGTATCACAATAGTAAATTCACAATTATAACTTTCGAAATCATACAACAAACAACATAACACAGCCACTGCAATATGTATGTTACCCCAGTCTGCACATAACCAGTGCCACGATGGCCTATCGTGTCCTCAGCGTTAGAAAAACTCAACGGTGTTATCAAGACTATAACCCGTATACAATTCAATACTCATGAGCAATTTTAAAACAGAGTTTCAACATGTGAAAACAACTATCATACATAACCATACCATAAGCATAAGAGTTAAGGTTACAGTACACGTCCGTACCTTCGTTTGACGGGTTTTTGGGTACGTTCGTCATCGGAACACGTGCACAGTCTATCCTAAAAGGGTAATATCGTCTCAATTAATTCTCAAACAACATTTCAAGAGACACCTTGGCCACACTTGACATTTTTACCCTTGAAGGATTTACTTTCAATTATTTCTACATAATTTTCGGAAAAATCGCTGGTGCAGAATTTTTCTGGGCAGAATTTTGCCTAACTTTGAAAAATCATAACTAATTCCACAAAAATCGAAATGAGGATCCGTAAAATTCCTTGGAATCCTTGAAATCTCTATTTTTAAGGAAAAATACTGTAACTTACCCAGAATTCATGGATAATTCCCAGTTTCAACATTTCAAACCGCTGCCCAGAATTTCGCACAGAAAACATAGCCAAACTTCTGAGATTTTTATCTTTTTGTACAGAACTTCAAATGACACAAACTTTATATATTTGGAAAGCCCTAGATGTCTACTTTCACCATGAATTTTCTCAGAATTTTAGAACATCATCTTCTTCATAGAATACTAACTTTTTTACTACTGACTCCAGAAAACACTAATCGATGAAATTTTGCCAGAACTTCGCTATTTTGATCATAATCTTTTGAAAATTTTTGCCATACTCTTTCTTCATCATTTTTTCGAAATAAAGCCATTGGAAACCATAAGAACATGAAAATAAAACTGAAGTTGGAAGATTGAAGATCAAAATAACATCTACTAGCATTTCTACTTCATAAACTAAGAACTTAAACTTAAGAACTAAAAACTCTCTTACCTGTTGAAGAACACTAGCTTCTTACTTCTTGAAGCTCCTCACTCTCACCCTTGCTCTCTATATTTCGGTCTAGGCCTTGAGAATTGGTGAGGAGATTGTGTTGCTAAGAGCTCTATTTATAGGCAAACCAAGGAGTAGTCTCCAAGAAATTCCATTTGATCTTGGCCCTTGGTTTTACTTGGAGAAAAGGCAAACATCTTGGCCCTCCACCTTACTCCAACCATCCTCCCCCTCCCTCTTGCTCTTGAGTTTTGCTTCAATTACATACTTTATCCAAATGCTAATTTAGTTAAGTATCAACTAATGTTCTTCTTCAAAATCTAATTCCACTTTTGAAATCCTAATTTTATAACTAGATTTATGGTGATTTTTAACTTCCCAAAACACTTAGATATGAATCCTAAAAGTAACCAAAAATGACTCTGGGAATAGCCAAGTTGAAGCTCATAATTTACTGAGTTCAAATATGTACTTTCCTCTAATACTTAGTTTCAATATCTCAAATTATGATTTAATTTCTATAGGCTTTCATCTAATTGTATCTAATTAAGTATTAACTTGATCCCCAAGTTAAACAACTTGCTCCCCAAGTTGTTTTAAATCTTCTCCCACACACCTCTTTAATTGACTTATTTCTTTCTTCTTATTTTTTCTAAAGAATCCGTCCCCCCTACTCTTAACTATTCAATTATGTTTTATTGTTTTCACACTTTTAAGAAAGGAATTCTTTCATTGGTCCACTTAGATTTAGGATTTAAGGTTAATATAATTCTTCTGTTTATTTGTATAGTTTCTTCACCATTAAATAAGAATAAATTAGGAATAATTAGCTAAATCCTAATTTTAATCTCCAACATAGTGTTTTAAGGGTTACTAGACTTAATTAACAAAATTTGGTAAGTTTCTAATTTAATTTTGATGATTAAAAATTCCTTGTATGCTAATCTTAGCTTCTAAATATCACCTGGTCTTTAATTCGATTGATTTTTCCTTAATTATGACCTTTATAAATTAATTATGGACTAATTTCAAAAATTATTAAAGTATCTCAATTATTGCAAATCCGATTGCCCAATACTTGTTACTAATTTTCTTTAATTGATTTTACCATTCTCTGATGATTTTAATTGTTAACATGGTATAATTATGATTATACTAAATTATGATAATCTTAGGATACTTTATAATCCTTTACAAGACTTAGAAAAATTAGTCTTGAGGCTTTCTAATTCTAGGGAAAATTGCCTATGAATAACATAAATACAATATCAAAATCTGAGACCACATATTTACCTATTTAAAATAGGTATTTTCTATCAAAATATAGTGGTTAAGCTAAATAGGATTTTTTTTTTAGGGTATTACATACAACGACAATAGAATAAATGTGGAAATGATGACAGCTAAATAATAATAAGAGACTCACAATGGCATAGGACGAAACTCCTCTGTTCCGTTGGCATTAAAACAGGGGAATGATTTATGCTTAACTCTCTCTCTCTCACTCTTCTTCTTTCTCTCTTCTCACTATTTCTATATTATTTTGATGGAGGAACTGTGATGAATTAAAAAAAATGAATGGGCAACCGAAAGAAAAATGCCAAGGGGAGAAGGTGACAAGAACAAAAATTATAGACTAGTGAAGGAATTAAAACAATCGATTCTGTAATTACTCTATCAAAGGCCTAGTATTTCTATGATCCTTAACTATAAAACAATCTCCAACCTATTTGTACCGTACTTCAATCTAAAGATAATCTCTTGGAATCTTAAGATAATTAGCAGAAGTTTATTTATTTCATATGTCCACCGTATTTTTCCTATTTTTTTTTATGAGCGAAGGGTTCGAATAAGAATTATCACCATTCACCACACCGTATCCAAAATTCCAAATCATCCACACAAGTTCAAGAGCATTCTGGAAAATATCTTTGAATTGATCTCAGGTTCGAAATTTTTAAAAATGCTGGGTCTCAGGTTCAAATTAAAAAATGCTAGAAACAGTGGCAGGAACTGGCATAGCTTGGTGATTCGAAGTAAATAGTAACAAATCGAAGTAGATAAAATCATTAATCACTGATTTACTCACCGGAGATGTTGATTCAAGTGCCTCAACACCAGATCTGTGACTGTGACTCTGTGAGAGCTCCAGAATGAGAGATGGTGCGACAAAGATCTTGAGTTTCCACTTCGACCACCGGATCTGTGACTTGGTCCGTGACTAGTGAGGGTGAGGGGTAGGGTTTTCAAGCAAGGTGAGAATTTGAGGGTGAAGCCGGCGAAGTCGAGACGAGAACGAGAACAAGATCGGCAGACTGCTTTTTTTCGTCGATTGAGAGAGACTGAGAGAACGAGAGGGATTTTTGAGAGTTTGAGGGTTGGGCAGTTAGGCTATTTGCGTAATTGCATTGGGCTTGGTTGGCTTGGGTTTGGGTATCTGATGTAGGAATGTAGGCTTATTCTTGGGTATTTCCAAAACGACGTCGTATGGCTCTGAATTTCGGTTATATGGTTTTTAACCGAAATAATTATTCAAACACCACATCGAAACCGAACACCAACATAAATCAATTTTAAACACCGAACCGAAATTGAAAACCGAAAAAACCAAATAAGCTTTCGGTTCGGTTCAATTTTCGGTTTCGGTTCGATTTTACTCACCCTTACTGATAGGAGCCCTTTTTCATGGTGATGTTAATAAAGGAGGCTGAAAGTTTGGAGGAAGGAAAAGAGTGATTAGTTGTCACAAAACTCAAGAAGCTAGCAAGTTAGTAAGATTCTAGCTCAAACTTTGTGATATTTTGTAAAGTGGTTGGATAATGTTGTCTTGGAATATGGGGGCATAGGACCCTAAAGGGACATGTTGTCCAAGATCCTAAGAACATGATTCCATATCATCAAAGTCCAAAAGACAAAGTTTTGAAGCAAGTCTATGCTTAAAAACCCAAGATTTCAAGTGAAAAGTGATTTTCTAGTTATTGGCAAAATTTTGGCCTAAGCAAGAAAAATATAAAGTAAAATTATTTGCATGATTTTAAGGTCACCAAGAGGTTTAAAACGAAAAATGGAGTAAAAATGGTGGAAAATGATTTTTGGAAACCAAAAATCAAAGTGGTAAAAGTTGAGAAAATTTCCAGATTTTAAGCTCACTAGAGTCATTCAACTTGTGAACAATATTTTACCAAGTAAATGGTATCTAAAAATCATGAAATTTTATAGGAATAAAGCATTAATTCATAGATTTATTTTGATATATAATATGTAACTTTTTGAGCTCTTTACAAAGAGATAATGATTTTTGAAGTTGGACCTCATTTCTAGAAGTTCAATCTAGACGGTAGTGATTGTGCATGGTTTTTGGCTCAACAAATGATGCTTACAAAACATGAAATTTTGCAGAAATGTAGAGGACAGAGATATATTTTTTTTGGTAGGTCACAAGAAATTTTTGGAGTTTTGAAAAAAAAAGTTATGAATTTTTCAGACTGATCCATATTTCTAGATATGTGATCTGCACATACAGTAGTGAAAGATATTAAAACTGGGAATGATCGGATTTTCTAAGCTTCTGGAAATATTTTTCTATAAAAATAGACATATCAAGGGTCACATATAATTTTGAAGCACATCAATTGGATTTTTGTATATTTAATTATGATTTTTCAAGGTTACCGAAAAATTATACCTGAAAAGTCAAAGATCCAAAGTTAAAGAAAAGTTAAGTTAAGAATTGGATAATTTATCAACTAAGGGTAAAAAGGTCAAAATTTGTAAAAATAACCCTTAAAGAATTATTTTAAGTGATATGGTATTTATTACAATATCATATAATATGGAAAAGGTGATAATACAATTGAAATATTATAGAATATTCGACAGGTCCAAGTACAATTTCAAAAAGATAGGCATTACACAAAGAAAGGTACATTCGCATATAATAACTCTAATCTCCTATATCTTGTGTCCCTATATATGCTTGATTGATTCATGGTTGTGGAATTATGACTAAGACTGGGTCTTAAGTCATATATACTCATGATAAAATTAGGTATTGAATCATGTGTTTAGTTATATTTAGCTAGCTATAGATTATTGTTATAATGATACATGCTTGTTTTTTTTCTAGCGCTAAGGACATGTGTCTGGGACACATGACACTTGTGAGTGCATTCACCGTTAACATTACATTTATTGTGTGCTATGTATTCTGGTTGTGATATGATTGCTAAATGTTGTGTTTTACAAATTATGAATATCTATCATATATTGTTTATACTTGCATATGAAGTTAACTGTTACGTGAGATTCAATTATCAATTGAATCTTAGACTTGTCTAAAGCTTCAGGACCTAGAAAAGTGACGTGAACGGATCCATGAAGAGGCATTGGTCAAAAAGAGTGTCTAGAGGAGTTTAATATATTTATATTGGGATAAATGTACAATCAACATCCTCCAAAGGGATTAACACCAAATATTCCCGAATTATAATTGTATCACGCGTATATTCCTCTGAGAATTTAAAATCAACTAGCATATGTTATCAACTAGACACTAATGCATGCTCTATGTTGCGACTCACTTTGATATGTAAGCACTGATACACTCCAATTAGATTAACAAGAGAGATAAGAACATAATTGAACATCATAATGGATATAGAATTAGGGGTATTATGCCAGTCATGAGGGAACAAATTCTGTCACTAATCAATTAGTGACAAAACAAATTCCATCGCTAAACTGATTTTCCATTACTAATTTGCTTTTTTTTTTTTTTTTGTAGTGCAGATGCTAACCTCTAGAAATTTATATCAGTTTAGCACATTTCCTTGAGTTTCTTGATGCATTTTGGCATACTTGTACATATTGTGAACACTCGTAGAAGAACACACACACATATGCATGTTTTTGTTGCACATTATTATAGAACTGTACATATATATATTGGCTTTCATCTTTGTTATTTATTAGATTATGGTGTTTATTCTTTTACAAGGTGTATTTTTGTTGAAGAATTATATGTTTCAGCCCAATTAAAGCACATGAGTATCAAGGTTGACTCAAAAACATATTATGAAAATAAAAAAAAGATTAACGAATTGTGGCCAAACCGTGGAGAGAACACACATGTGAGATAGAATATGACTCATTTTTCAAAAGCAAAATCAGTTGTAGCACATTATACTTTGGCCGTGGCTAAATTCAAGTCAGAACAAACCTAGCCGCAGCTCAAAACAATCCAGCCACAACCAAATCACTGAAAGTATAAGGTTGAAAAATGAAGGATTTCAAGCATTTTTTTTAAGGCCTCTAACCCATCTTTGGCTTCTAATCTGAACATAAGAGAGGCTTTTGGAAGGTCTTGGAGGCTAGGGAAACTTGGAGAAAGACTTAGGTCCTAAAGCTTCTTAATAAATAGTGCAAAATAATAGACACAACAACTATCAAGCTTTGATCATACCAATAGCACATTAGTCCTTAGCTACAATAGAATAGCTATTGATCATAACATATTAGTGATTATCCACTCTTCTACCAAGTTTACAATTTTGTTGAAAGTTTAACAAAGAGTGTAAGGGACTTTCTATAACATATTATCCATTAACTACAATGAAATTGCTCTTGACCATGACGAATTTACGATTGCCCCCTCTTTTCTCCAACAAGTTTATAATTTCTGTTACAAGTTTAACAAAGCTCTGGTGTAAGGGATTGACTACAATATAGTAGTCATTAACTGCAATAAAGTTGACTTTGACCATAAAATATTAGATTTTATAATTTTATTATAAGTTTAAGAAAATTATGATGTGAAGGATTAACTCCAGTATACGTTAACCGTACCATTACTAAGAAGTTATATATGATATAGTCAAGATAGTTTACTTTTTGCCAATTAAGTTTGTTTCAATCAAATAATTGAAAATGGGCAAGTTGATTTGACGAGGAACTTACAAAAAGAGTAATTATAAAGAAAGGGTCGTTTTCTATTGTTGTAATAAGATAATATTAATAAATGTAGGGTGATACTTTCTCAACATGACCGATGCAATCCTGCCCCTTTTCTTGATGATTGACACCTGGCTGAACTTAATTCGAAACATTATAAATAAAATGTTAAATCTCTGTTTTCTCTGCTCTTTTACTTTTAATATTGAGTTAAATTGTAAAAATACACATAATTTTTTTCTCGATGAGTAAAAATACACGTATGCTCTTTTAGAAGCAAAAATGCATATGTGGTTACCATTTTGGTGCAAAAGTCACATCTCACCGTTAAATCATTGTCACTGCCATTAATTTACTGTTTGCCTCATCTCTTTCTAAATTACTGTACGCCTTGTCTCTTTCTCTCTCATCACGGTAAACAGTGACTTAAAGGTGAGATGTGACTTTTACACCAAAATGGTAACCACATGTGTATTTTTACTCCTCAAAAAAATATATGTGTATTTTTACTCCTCAGAAAAAAATTTATGTACATTTTTGCACCTTAACCCTTAAATATTTAAAGGTTTTGATTGTTTTAAGTAAATACATCTTCGTCAAGAAATGTACAAGAACAAGTCACGTGGACTAGACCAATCGCAGCCAGTAAATCCAAAAGTGTGCTATATTAAATTCAAATATAAAATTGCACGTAGTTGGCTAAGCACTTATCAAAGATAATATAAAACGGTACGGTCAGTTATGCAGAATTAATTATTAGTATTTTCCTTTACAAATTAAAGCGAAAGTGAACCCTATTGGCTAAAAATACTTAGAGTAGCCATGAACTCTATGAAGAGCATGCGTACGGCATTACAGCCTTTGCAAGTGTATGGCTTTGGATTATAGCTTAACAACAAAACTAGCATCTACTCCTCTAATTTTACATGAAATTTGGATTTAATTCTTTAAATTTGAGCAAATACATCGTTTTTATAAAATTGAGCAAGAAGTAGAGAGCACAATCCTCCTTTAATGCTTGATGACTTAACAGTTGCCTTTCAAACTCACACTCAAACTGCACTCTCCAGCTCAAGTTTGCTCGCCATCTCCACGTTTTCGCCGGTTCCATATGCTGCCCAAAGTTGATTACTAGATTTTCAGAATAATTATTTCAACCTAATTTTTTTATTTTTGAATATAAATTTTAAACAATCATCCAAACATTTTTTCTTCCCAAAACTTGTTCTGAAAAAAAAAATCTCATAAAACTATTCTAAGAACCAAAAATTTAAAAACAGAATTAAACACGGTAATCATAAAAAAAAATTTAAAAAAAAAAATCTTACAACAAGTAAGCAAGCATCATGCAATAATAAATTTGAGTGAAATTCAAGTATTTACTAATTATTCCTTGTAGAAGACCTCCATTTTTGGGTTCACATTAGCATCTTTAATATTGGAAGTTGGAACATATAAAATGTGATGACATATGTTATGGGGAACCACTATAGAGGCTTGTCTTTTTACGATGTACTTTGTTTTCGTACGAAATCGTTCTTATTCTTGACCGAGAAATATACTTTTTTCTAATGTGGAAAAAAAACGATAATTTAACAATATTTTTTAACTTCCCTCGTAGTACTAAATTGCACATTGACTAAGGATTAAGAAAAGAAAGTTCAACATGGATTCACATGCTCGACATGCTATTATTAATATGAAATGTAGCAGTTATGATCGATCCAGCCGCTGTAATGAAATATTAAAAACAATTTTTCAGAAGAGTTTATGATATTAACGAATAATTCTTTTAATAAAAGTTATTTCGTTTGTAAAGATTAGCTTATAATTCACAAGGCCGTGAATCCAAATCCTACGACCAATATGAAAATTTTATTTATAAGAGATTTGTAAATAAATAAAAAATTCACGATTACCCGCTCTTTTCACCAACAAGTTTATAATTCTGTTACATGTTTAACAAAGTTCTAGTGCAAGGGATTGACTACAATACATTAGTCATTAACTGCAATCAAGTTGATTTTTACCATAACATATTAGAGCTTACAATTTTATTCCAAGTTTAAGAACATTATGATTTGAAGGATTAACTCCAATACATTAGTCAAGATAGTCTACTTTTTTGCCGATTACGTTTATTTAATCAAATAATTAAAAATGGGCAAGTTGATTTGACCAGGAACTTACAAAAGAGTAATTATAAAGAAAGTGTCGATTTCTGTTGTTGCAATAATAAGATAATATTAACAAATTTAGGGTGACATATTCTCAACATGATGGAGGCGTCCCTTGTTTCCTTGATGATTGACACTTGGCTGAACTTAATTCGAAACATTATAAATAAAATGTTAAATCTCTGCTTTCTCTGCTCTTTTACTTTAAATATTTGAGGGTTTTGATTGTTTTAAGTAAATACATCTTCGTCAAGAAATGTACAAGAAGTGTATCACGTGGACTGGACCAATCGCAGACAGTAAATCCAAAAGTGTGCTATATTAAATTCAAACATAAAATTGCACGTAGTTGGCTAAGCACTTATCAAAGATAATATAAAACGGTACGGTCAGCTATACAGAAATAATTCTTATTTTTTTTCCTTTTACAAATTAAAGTGAAATTGAATACTATTGGCTCAAAATACTTATAGTATCGATGAACTCTATGAAGAGCATGCGTACGGTATTACAGCCTTTGCAAGTGTATGTCTTTGGATTATAGTTTAACAACAAAAATAACATCAACTATTCGAATTTTACATGAAATTTGGGTTTAATTCTTTAGATTTGAGCAAAATACATCATTGTTATGTAGTGTGGTTTTTGTTCTATAAAATTGAGCATTAAGTAGAGTGTAACATCCCATTTTCATAAACGTTTTCATACAGAGTTGAGAGTTGAAAATATTTACAACAAAGAGTAACTGAATAACATTGTATATAATGTATCTAACTGAACATTTAACTATACAATCATCCATGGGTTCAATATACCACAATTTATATTTCAAAAAGACAACGTCTCCGTAGGGTCCTCACGCCTGCTTCTTACCCCTATCCTTGATCTTGACTCCCTGGAATCCTGAAGCTATAACAGGGGCTGAGGTTCAATTCCCATTGAACCTCAGGGAACGGTTAACCTTATGCTTATGTAAACAGTATATGACAGATATTATAATAATAAATTCACTTTCAAAAACATATCAGCAAGTAACATAACACAGCCACTGCAATATGTATGTTACCCAAGTCTGCACATAACCAGTGCCACAATGGCCTATCGTGTCCTCAGCGCTAGGAAAACTCAATGGTGTTATCAAGACTATAACCCGTATACAACTCAAATCCATGAGCAATTTCAAAACAGAGTATCAACATGTGAAAACAATTATCATATATAACCATACCATAAGCATAAGCGTTAATGTTACAATACGCGTCCATACCTGGGTTTCGGTACGTTCTGTTGATCCGAAAAACGATCTCTGATATCCTATAAGGGTAATATTGTCTCAATTAATTCGTAAACAATATTTCATGAGACACCTTAGCCACAAATGACAGTTTTACCCTTAGTGGACTTATTTTCAATTATTTCCTTACAATTTTCGGAAAAACGCTGGTGTAGAATTTCGCCTAACTTTGAAAAATCATAACTAATTCCACAAAAATCGAAATGAGGATTCGTAAAATTTCCCGGAATCCTTGAGATGTCTACTTTCAAGGAAAAATATTATAACTTACCCAGAACACCTCGATAATTCCCAGTTTCAAAATTTCAAACTGCTGCCCAGAATTTCGCACAGAAAACATAGCCTAACTATTGAGATTTTTATCTTTTTGCACAGAGCTTCAAATGACACACTCTTTATAGATTTAGAAAGCCCTATATGTCTACTTTCATCATGAATTTTCCCAGAATTTTCGAACATCATCTTCATCATAAAATACTAGCACTTTTACTACTGACTCCAGAAATTCTTGATTACCGAAATTTTGCTAGAACTTCGCCATTTTGATCATACTCTTCCAAAAATTTTGCTATAACTTCTTTTTCATCAAATTTTCGAAATAAAGACAGTGGGAAGCTTAAAAACATGAGATTAAAACTGGAATTGGAAGTTTGATGATCAAAATAACATTTCTAGCATTTCCACTTCATAAACTAAGAACTTAAACTTAAAAACTAAGAACTCTCTTACCTCTTGAAGACCACTTACTTCCTATTTTCTGCAGCTCTTCCACACTCTCTTTCTCTCTAAATTTTCGGCCAAGCTAAGTGAATTGGTGAGGAGAATGTGTTGCCAAAGCTCCTATTTATAGCCAAATGTAATGACATTTTTGAAATTCCTCCCTCTTGCATTTAACCATTAGATTTTCCTTGGTGAGGAGGAAATAATCCTAGCCCTCCACCACATACAAACCCCCCTATCCTTCTAGAAATTTTCTTGCTTTGTCCCCAAGAAAACACATTTAATTTCTAATTATTCCCAAATGCTAATTTAGTTAGGTGTAAGTTGGTGTTTAAATTCAAAATCCAATTTCACTTTTGGAATCCTAATTTTATGATTAGATTTATGGTGATTTTTAATTTCCAAAACATTTAGGTATGAATCTTAAAAGAAACCGAAAATAACTTTGGGAATAGCCAAGTTGAAGCTTATAATTTACTGATTCCAAATATGTATTTATATTTAATAATTAGTTCCAATATTTCAAGATATGATTTATTTTCTATAAATTCTCCTTGATTGCATTTGATTAAAAATTACTTGCTCCCCAAGTTTCTCTACTTGCTCCCCAAGTTTCTTTTGGATTTCAACCCATTAGTTACTTTAGTTAATTTTTTTTTTTGACTTTCTTTACTACTTTGGACACACACACACCCACACAACCCACACACTTTCACGCCATACACACACCACACCACACATACTTTTCCCTCTTTCCTCATTCTCCTCTAATTCATTCATTTCTTGCTTCTCAAGTCTCCTTAACTTCTTCCATATTTTAACTTAATTATCTCATGTGTTTTTCTTGTTGCCCAAGCTTAAAAACCATCCCCCTTAATCCCTTCAATTACCAATTTTATGTTTTAATGTTCTTACAAACTCTAAGAAGAAAAATCTCTCATTGGTCTAATTAATTTCACAAGGGTTTAGGATTAAGGATTAATATAATTTCTTTACTCTTAAATTGGTAATTTTTTGCCACTTTTATTAGTTAAAGGGAAAAATTACTTAATCCTTGGTTACCAATATAGTGTTTTAGGGGTTACTAGGCTTAATTACCAAAATTTAACAAAGGTCCTAATTTAATTTCAATGATTATCAACTCCTTGTATGCTAATCTTAGCTTCCAAATCTCATTTGGTCTTTCATTTAATTGATATTTCCTTAATTATAACCTTTATAATTTATTTATTGACTAATTTCAAAAATTATTAAAGCATCTCAATTATTGCAATTCCAATTGCTCAATAATTGTTACTAATTCCCTCTAATTAATTTTATCATTCTCTGATGATTTTTTAATTGTTAAATTGGTATAATTACGATTACATTAAATTATGATAATCCTGGGATATTTTATGATCAATATAATTTCGTCTTTAGGTTTCCTAATTTTAGGGAAAATTGCCTAGGAATACAAATAAAGACCAATACTAAAATCCAAGATCTCATATTCACCCATTTAAAATAGGTATCTTCTATCAAAATGTAGTGGTTATGCTAAATAAGATTTTTTTTTTTAGGGTATTACATAGATAGCATAATCTTCCTTTAATTTATCGCTTGATGACTTAACACTTGCCTTTCAAACTCAAACTCAAACTGCACCCTCCAGTCTCAAGTTTGCTCGCCATCTCCACTTTTTGGTCTGTTCGATGCTGCCCAAAGTTGATTACTAGATTTTAAGAATAATTATTTCAACCTAATTTTTTTATTTTCAAATATAATTTTTAAACAATCGTCCAAACATATTTTTTTCCCTCCCAAAACTTGTTCTGAAAAACAATTTCATAAAACTATTCTAAGAACCAAAAAAATTAAAAACAGAATCAAACACTGTAATAAAAAAATAAAAAAATTAAAAAAAAATCATACAAGAAGTAAGCAAGCAACATGCAATATTAAATTTTAACGCAGAAAATGACAAATGTCCATAACGCTAACTTGTAGCATTTTTTGATTTTTTTATGATTAAATTTTTTCCATAGGAGCTCAATTTTTTGATGATCATATTCAAGAAATTCAAGTATTTACTAATTATTCCTTGTAGAAGACCTCCATTTTTGGGTTCACATTAGTATGTTTAATATAAAATTTGATGACATATGTTATGGGGAACCACCATAGAGGCTTGTCTTTTTACGATGTACTTTGTTTTCGTACGAAATCGTTCTTATTCTTGACCAAGTATACTTTTTTCTAATGTAAGAAAAAGATAATTTTATATTTTTTTAACTTCCCTGATCGTACCGAATTGCACATTGACTAAGGATTAAGAAAAGAAAGCACAACATGGATTCACATGCACGACATGCTATTATTAATATGAAATGTAGCAGTACTGATCGATCCAGCCGCTGTAATGAAATATTAAAAGCAATTTTTCAGAAGAGTTGATGATATTAATAAATACTTCCTATTCTAATTATAAGGCACCAACAAACAAATATATTTAGTCCTTTTTATAACGTGTTTGCTTCTATTCAAAGAGTATTAATTGTTTTTTCTATGTAATCCCATAATTAATAGGAGTAATGGATGAGAGTAATAATAATATGATATTATAATTTAGTACAATTATTAGGGTAATATTGGAAATTAATTAGATTTTAAGACAACTTTATTGACTTTAAATATTTTAATTAATTTGTGAGAATTATTAGTTAGAGCCTTATGATAAAAAATAGAAAAAATATTTCTTTTTATAAAAGTTAGTTCGTTGGTAATGATTAGCCTGTAGTTCACAAGGCCATGAATTCAAATCATACAATCAATGTGAAGATTTTATTTGTAGGTGATTTTTAAGTACCTCTCTCTCTCTCTCTGTGTAAGTACTTTAAGTCTAGAAGCATGTCATTATTCCAATGAGCCTTCCAAATTCAACTCATCTTAATTTAGTGTACCCCCAAAAAAAAAAAAGAATATTTCTTCTGGATGCTGTTTCTTACATCACTTAACTATCGTGAATGATTTGTGGGCGTCTTTTGATATGAGCTCGAGAAACTCATCAAATATGCAACTTGAGATTAACAAATCGTAATAAGAACCATATTATTCAACTTCCTAAGAACTTTAAGATTCATAGTAGGTTCTTATTCAGTGCTCGTCATAGCGTCAGTGCTTATTATTGTGATATATACTCTGAATTGCTTAAATCTAATATGAATTGTCCAAATTTAAAATTTAAAAATTTTTAAATGATAATTTCATTTTTGGAAGTAATAGTTATAAGATTAATCTTTTTTTAAATGAACATAAATTAAAATAAAAATATTTTTAAAATATAATAATTAAATTAAATTAAATTTGGACCATCCAAAATCAATGCAATGGTTTAGATTGGTTTTGAGGACACTATGCCCATCAAACCGATCCCATGTAAATGGATTTAGTTTGGGTGCACAACAGTTAGTGATTTAATTAAGCACCTAATATGGACTACTAAGATCTAATTTAAACGATTCAGATTAATTTTTTTCATTTTATTTTAATAGATAAAAAATCTAAAATAAAGATAACATCTTAATTGCATTGTAAGTCTTTCAAAAAAAAAAAAGATTTCTTATTCGAAAAGCATCAATTGAAAATTTTAAGTCCGAACGGTTGAAAATATATAGATTAAGGTATAAATTTTCCCTTTAAGTTTTTACTAAGGAGGACTGAGTATCTGAAATTTTGTTTCATTCAATGTTACCCTAAAATTGTTTAAAACGTGGAATTATTACCCCGTCGATTAACAATGTTTAATTTTAACCATTAAGCCCTTGGTTTGATTGAAATAACAGTACCCTCCCCTCACCTCCGGCTAAACACTACTTTAATTAAGTCCTCGTCTAGTGTCCACCTGATAAACAAAGGAACTTTGAAAATAAACCATTAGCGGTTTTTTACTGTCCGAAAACCGGTTTTCTGGGTTTTTTTTTTTTTTGGTGTGTTTTTTAAGTAGTACTGGATACAAATTACTAGACAGGCAAAACCATACCGAACCATTCGAAGCCCTCCAAATCAAATAAAGTATTCAAAGTGCATCATTCACATAAAGCATCTCTCTCATCCATCTGCTTTCTGATCTTCTCCTTCTTCATTTTCTTCTGTCTTTCTTCTTCAGACGGCCACAATTGTTTTGTAAGTTGCAGCTTCTTCTGGAGCATATATATGCGCCCTATCATCATCATCATCATCATCATTATTATATAAAGATTTATGTATGTGGTTTTTGGAGCGTATATATTATATTTCGATTCCTTTTAGAATCCCTTTGTGGATGATTTTTGTAGCTTTAATTTACTGATTCATTGATGATCTGGAAGGCGATCGGAGCCGTAGCCAGCTAGCTAAGAGGAATTAATGGGGAGAGTGAAGATTGAGATTAAAAGGATTGACAATTCAGCCAACAGGCAAATCACTTTCTCAAAGAGACGAACTGGCTTGCTCAAGAAAGCAAGAGAGCTTGCGATCCTCTGTGACGCACAAGTTGGAGTCATTGTGTTCTCTAGCACTGGCAGGCTCTATGAATATGGAAGCTCCAGGTTCCTCTCTGGTTCTTCCCATCTTAATTTATTAATATTAGGATCAATAATATGATTATTTTTTATTTTTTATTTCCAGAAGCTATCACATCATTTTTCTCTGTGATTCTCTCTTCTGATCTAGATGATAAGCCTCTAATATCTACTCTCCTTTCTCTTTTTTCCCTAAAAAATGGCCCAACAAAAACTATCTTGAATTTGATGATATTCTGTTAGAACACTGATCTATATGGGTGTTGTTACCAGAAGAAACTAACATTTTTCAACAAAATATAATACCACTTGCGTACATATTATTCGAGAGCATCTGCGAGCTTGAAATTGATACATTAAAGACAGATGTCATCATCTCTGTTTTTTTTTTTCTTTCTTTCTCTTGGGTTGTTTGTATTAATCTCTTTTCATTAAAATATGCTTTCTGATACTTTTAATCAGCTTTGGATGTTCATTTATTATTTTTTCCCCTTTCTTATATGCATGCTTAGGTTTGAAATTTGGATTGAATAATTCCCTAAAAGCATGGTACGTTTTGTTGATACAAATTCCCTCACAGAGAATTGCTATAGGATACTCAGTAAGATCTCACGATGACAATAGAAAGATTACCCAAATTATCATAAGGTATTCAATCCAAAATACTAAAAAAACAAATCATGCTTGTCATACAGAAACTGAATACATCTATTTATTCAACTTATTTCATGCTTATGCATGTTAAACAAATTTTATGGATCTTCATGCTTGACACGTGCTCAAGCTTCTGTGGGTTAGATAAAAGCATACCTATGGACCTGAATATGAATTGATTAAGGCCTCATTTGCACCCTCAATATGTATACAACATTATGGGGTTTTAATGTAGCAAATTGAAGGAAAAATATTCTCTCAAGCCTCTTGATTACTCTTTAATGGGCTTTTATTATCCAGCTTTCAATGCCATGTCAAACATTTTCAGATTGACTGGACCCTTTTTGAATGACTTGGGGGCCACCTTGATGACATGTATGATATGACTGCCATGTAGGACTTGGATGTCAACTTGGATACCTTGTTGGATGTCACATGTCACTCCACCTGTGCCTATTTCAATTGCTAGTGTTTGTTAGTACTCACGTTGTTCTTATCAATGTAATGAAAATTTGCTACTAAATTAGTGGAGTTAAAAAATGAATGGTTTGATACAATGTTTGGTCCTTGTAGTTTATCCTTATCTTGATTTTGGTCCTATAGTTTCAATCCAAATATAGTTCTTGGTCCATCAAGTTTATTTCCATCTAAAATACCAGTCCCTAGATTTCAATACAAACCTGGATCATTTTGTCCTTTAAGGAACCAAACCCAAAAAGAGGACAAACTATGATGGCCAAACATTAATTGTATTAGCCCAAAAAAGAAAGAACAAGAAGAAAGTATAAAATGTGCGTGTGTGTGTGTGTGTTGGAATATTGTCCACGTCCATGCGTGCATAAGTTTGTGAATGGCAGTGTAATCAGTATAGACTTGATAGAATATCAGACTCCTGCAACTATATATATATATATATATGTATGTATGTAGTTAGTATATTATATATTCCTAATAGTAAGACCTATCCTGTATGGTGTAAACTATCCACATCCTTTCCCAAACTGGCAAACTCATTTGCAGTTACTCTCTTAAAAGTTCAAAGATATATGGAAGACGTTAGCCCTAAAAGTGACATATTGTGAAAAGGAATCTGAAAAGTTGAAGTTGAGCGTAAACAAACTCTATTGTTAAACTCCGAGTCTCAAATATAAAAACTAATAGAAAGAGTTTGGTTTGGTACTAAATGTAAGACCTAACATACTTCATCTCCCAAATTTTTAAATTTTTTCTAAATTCTTAATCTCTGTATTAGTTATCTAGACTAGCTCCTATATATAAAGTCGGAGGGAGTACAGCGTGTTATACAAAGAAAAGGAGGAAGGGAAGGCTTGAAATCACACCCACCCCCCCCCCCCCCCCCCCAAAAAAAAAAAAAAAAAACACCCCATCTCTATATCTATAGTTTTCTCCCTAAGATCATTTTTAATCATTTTGTTTATTCTCACATGGTACCATGCGAGGAACGTTGGAAGATTATAGATATTTTTTTCCTATATATATATATATATATTCTATTATTGATTGATAATGTTGGATTAATTATTGATTGGTATGAAAATGAGTTTAGTATTAGTAATATAATCTGTTATATATTCCATGAGGTTAAACTATACATACTTCCTCCAACCTTCTTATCTCTATCTTATTAGGTCATTTTATAACTACTTCATCCATATATAGTCATTTAAAATAGTTTTTCGTCTTAAAGTTCTTTCCAAAAATTACCACGACTTTCCAAACTTTCATTAAACTATTATTATTACATTCTAATATTATTTTCTGAGGAGAGAAAAAACAACTTACCAGAAAAGGTTGTTTCTTGTTGGGATAATTGTAATGCTCTATACATTTTGCGATACAACTTATTTTTTGGACAATGAAAACTTTATAGAATGTGACTTAGAGAAATGGAGGTAGTATTATTTATATTTTAAAACTGCCTTACATGAATGGTTAATCTAACTAGCTAGATCCTCGCCAGCTATATAATCATACATAGTGTGTTAAAAAAATTATTAAAAAAAATACATATCTTACGTGGATATGTATGGGCACAATGATACTTATCCCAGGAGCGGCCTATTTGTTTCAGCTTATATAATGAAAAAATGGCTTATGTTTTCTTTTTTTAAAATTCACTTATGAGAAATTGGTGGATGGTTAATAATTTTTAAAAAATAAAAATAAAAATTTATTATTTTTAAAAGATATTTTAAATATATTATACCTTTTTTTTTAGATTTCTTATAAAATATTAACATAATAAATCACTTTATGCTTAGAAAAATCTATTAAAAAAATGCTTAGCTTTTTTTTTTAAAAAAAATAAAGAAATATCCCACAATTAAAAAAAAACTATTATGTCACTAATGGAATTCAATGGAGTGTCCATTTTTCAGATCAATATGATCCTGTGACATCATCATGACTACTATATATGTAATGAAGTTGAAGTAAAATAAAAATACTATGTCCATCATAAAATGGCTATGATTGTTAGGCAATGCTTGTTTCTTTGATTGATTTTATGTCCTCTTCTAATGATTAAATGAATTATGAGTTGTAAATACATAGCTGATTAATGAATAATTAATTTTGTTGTTAGTTATTTTGGGTCAAGAAGCAAGGTTTCTCGATCATGGGCAGATAAGCGTAGAAATAATAATAACATTATCACTTAAAATGTTCTATAACATGTATTAAAGCTTAATATTCATATTATTGTACGTTGAATACTTGTTATGCAAAGGGAAGGATAGTTTTCTTGGTTTTTCTTACCTTTTTTTACACTGATCAAATGCACCAGTGCAGAAATTAAATGTAATTAATGTAGAAAACATTTTTTTATATTGGGTCTAGAAATGGTATAGAAAATTCAAGACTTTATATACTAACTGTATTTACTTCAATTACAAAACTGGTATGAAAGCCTTTTTTTACCACTATAAAAATGCCTTTTTTTCACTAATGATGGCTCTAGCTAAAGGTGGGATTGCATAATCTTGATTTACATAAAATTTATTTTCATATTCTTGATTGAATTATGTTCTTATAATGGAAGCATGAAGTCAATTATTGAACGCTACAATAAACAAAAAGGGGAACGCCATCAGCTTATGAATCCAGCTGCAGAAGCTAAGGTACGAGATATTTATAAATCGTGTGTGTGTGTGTGTGTGCAATTCTCATTGTCATTACCCCCGTTTTTTAATATACAATTACAAATTTGTTGGAGTGGGTCTTATTTATAAGATACTCTTAAAGGTTCTCTAAAATTTTAACCAGCTTTATTTGTTCATCTTTGCCCCTATTAATTATATGTTATATTATAGTACTCGCTATAGTTATTAATATAAAATATATTTGAAAAGTTAATCTTAATCATAAATATAAGACATATTTTTTATATTTGTGAATCTTTTCCTAATTTAACCTTATTAATGATCTTTCAACAATTATCAAGGAAGAGAAAGAATGAGAGAATTAAGGAAAAAGAGTACTTTAGAAAATACATTTCATATTAACTAACATAACTAATTTTCTTAATCTAATCAAATTAGATAAATATGTCTTTTATATTAAGGATCAGAAGCAATATTAACATACATTCCCATGTTGAATTTTGATGATTGAGGTGTGTATTAGATAATTGTCTTTCTATATATTCAAAAAAAAAAAAAAAAGCATTTAAGCCAATTTGATATGATATATCTCAACTTTATATGTACCTTTAATTCAATGTCCAATTAATACAATATTCAATCCTTAATATAAGAGTTATTTGACTAATTTGAATAGACTAAGAAAATTAGTTATGTTGGCTATTTGTAACAATGGTTAAGGTGCTTAAATAATCTTAACTTTTATGAAAAGTACAAAGGTAACTGTAAATTACTTTTTGGAGTAAAAACCATAAACATTATAAAAGGAGGCCAAAGTGACCATGACGTTAATAATCCCAAATGTCTATCACTGTGAGCTTTTAAATGTAAGGTTAAGGTGTTAAAATATACATTAATTTATATAAAAAAAATACAAAATAACCATGAACGTTTTTTTAAAGTAAAAGTAACTAAAGGTGGCTTAATATTAACTCATGTTTTTCTTTGGCCTTTGTATTATGATTGTTTTATCAACTTGGGGACTAAAATGACAAAAATCGAAGAAACATTTATAAATTGATATTCAAGAAGTTACCTTCTTTAATTCTAGTAAGAATAACGAAGAGAAAGAAACCTGCCACCCTACCTCTAAAAGCTAAAATCCCCAAAATGAATCATTAGCATTAAAAGTACCATCACCATATATGTTGAAGCAATTCCATAACCAACTTTGACAAGATTCTAAGGGACATGATCTGTGAGGAAAACTACGAGGAAATGGAAAATCTCATATGCATATGGTAGGGTTGGAAAAATCAGTGTCACCCATGGTCATCTCATAATTAAAATCCACTGAGACTCCAACTTGCACAAGCAACAGAAAAACTTATGAATCAATGTTCAAGAAAACACTTTTTAGTTACTTTAAAATCCAAAAAAAGCTTATGGTTACTTTTGCACTTTTGGTATTAGTTAATGGTCATTTTAGCACCTTAACTTTTCATTTTAAAAACTCACAATAACAGACGTTTGGGATTATTAATATTATAGTCACTTTTGCCTTCTTTTATAATGTTTATGTTTACTTTTGCTCTAAAAAAATGTTTATGGTTACTATTAGACTTTGCAAAAAAGTTGAAGGTTATTTAAGCATTTTAACCCTGGTAACAAATATAAATTTATTTTCCTAAAATACCATCTTTTATGACTACCATTGGATCGAAACTCATTAATCTATTCTATCAATAGGATACTTCAAGAAAAAATTATAAATTTGGAAGATAAAGTGGACTCACGTCTTATATTTAAGACCAAATCCAACCACTAACCAACTCTTAATATATTAAAAACTGGAGATTGTGTAATTTGTGTGGGACTCTTAATATATACATTCTAATATTCCTCGTACTCCTCTTTTTCATCTTTTCATTCATTTGTTATCTTTTGTTTGAGCTGGTACATCTTTTTAGTCTCAAAGACCTCACGTTTGCATTTATTTTTCATAATATTTATTTTTTTTCTTCTTGTTTTTTTGGGTCTTCCACACATCGAATGGGTTTTGAAACCATATTGAATGTAAGTTATTTAGGTGTGTATTAGATTTTTGTCATTCTATCAAAATAACTTAAGCCAACTTGATAGACTACCCCCACTTTAGTCTTTATACACCTTCAATTTAATGTTCAAGTGATTGATGGGAGACTCTTATACTCCTCTAATCCTATTTATAGGGTGGGGAGAGGGGGGAAAATTGGCCTTATTCATAGGCATAGAGAAATTTTTCATATGAATATACAATTTTACCATTTATTTATTATTGTATAGACTTCGTTCCCATTTAATTTGGTATAATGTATATTAAATAGGGTTGTTGTAAATTCGTTAATTTCTTAGGCAAACTTACTAATTAAGATTAATGGTTTTCTTATTTTTGTATGAATTGCAATGAAAGTTACTTATAAATAAGATTTGAGGAGTACATTTTAATATCTCACATCTCTTTGTCTTACTGTTTCTCTCTCAATGTATAAGGGTATTTTTAGAAAATAAAATAAATTTGTTGCACATTTATTGCCTTAAATCAATTTTAACCAACTTTTTTATTGACTTTAGCCATCTTTTTTATTAACATGATTAGGTTGTTTGTAAGTGCATTTTATATTTAACTCCTTGTAAGATCACACCGCAGAGAGTGATAATGGGAGGGGAGGATTTAGAAGTAAGAAAAGCTACAGAGAAATCGACGAGCCCAAATGAGTATTTTCACACATCAATACTCATTTGGCCTCATTACTTGTAAACACAGAATTTTTAAGGCAGACTAACTGAACCAACATAACTATTAGTGTTCCTTGCCGGAGGGAATTGAAAGGATGTAAGTGAACTTTTAAAAGAAATTGATGGCCTTTTCATAAGTGCTTTGCATAAAAAGATGGACTATTCATTACTTTCTTTCAAAATAACTTACCCTTTTTCAATTTCCTATGGTAGAGCAATAGTTTGCATGTGAGACAAATTAGTGTTGTTAAAGATGGGGCAATTAACAAGGGTAACTACAAAAGTTTATCCCCTTTTTTAAACAATTGCAACGATTTATATAATTTCGGTTGGGTAGTCAATTAGAATTGATTCATACATAGGACTAGAGGGAGTATGCTGGAGAGCAAAATCTTTAATTTGAACATATATTGAGAATCCTAAAATCATATGCTTCTAACATTTCTTTTAGTACACAAACCACTATGCTATTTGTTATTTGTTATTATGACCCGTCAATACGCCCTTTGTTATGGTCTAGTATATGGTACTCATTCTCATCTTAAACATAAGTTGGTCAATACTTTAAAACTATTTCACATTTTTTTCCAAAAATACCCCTAATATAATCATGAAATGGAGTACTCAAGGTCACACCTTAGTTATTTTATGATAACTAAATGAAGGGGAAAATGAGAAATATGCATTAATTATAAACCATTAACTTTACTCAATATTATATCATTATGTGGAACTAGAATCATCTTCATACTTATATCATTAGTTAGAACTCATGCTTTAACTTCTTCATCACAATATAATATACTTATATCTGTTGTTGCACTTGTTAGTTTTGGCAGAGAGAAGCAACGGTCCTGAGGCAGAACCTTGAACACTTACAGGAATTGCACAGGTACAAAATGTCTTCAAATATGTTCTGATTTGTTTTTATCAGAATATATTCTGAAAATAAATGGAATAATTTAGTCAACCAGAAAGTGACATATGTCCTTTTGGAAATTTTGTAGGCAATTCATGGGTGAACAACTTTCTGGTTTGGGAATCAACGAATTGAAAAGTTTGGAAAATCAACTGGAGATGAGTTTAAAAAAAGTCCAGATCAAGAAGGTATGATATATAGATCATTTCATCTCACATCTAAATTCAATTTACCATGTCACCACTTATATATAAAGGACAAGCATATATAACAATTAATCTGAACTTGATCGGCAGGATCAAATTTTAAGTGATGAGATTAAAGAGTTAGCACACAAGGTATTCAAGAATTCTGTTTCTGATCTTGCCATGTAAGAAAGAACTTTCTATTCCCACCAATAATTCTGACTAATATATTAGTGCTATATTTTTCAGGGACAGAAAATTTATCAAGAAAAGGTACAGCTTCACCAAACGATAGAAGTCATTAGGAAAGAAAATGCAGAACTACAGGCGAAGGTAAGTTGTTTTTTTTTTTTATTAAAAAAAAACATTTTACACGGAAGAAGAAAACATCATCTATAGTGAGCATGTGCTATTTCTTTATGAATAAACAACATCATTTAATGCCCCAATGTTATTCCATATTCCTCCCTCAGTAACACCTAACACCCTAATTTTATTTATAGCACATATAGCACCCTTATGTTATTTTCCAGTTACATTCAACAGTCTGATCTTGTTTATGGTTTAGGGTGCTTGATGAACCACAAATAAAATTAGGGTGTTAGATGCAATTTACAAATAACATTATAGTGATGGATGTTACTTTATCCTTTATTTAAAGGGTTAAGGTGCATCTAGCACATATTTTTTTTTAGGCACATCATCCAATGCCCTAAAGTATTTTATAGTGCACCTAATACTCTGAAATATTTTTCTAGTGCACTAAGCATCTTGAACTATTTTTTTTTTCAAGTGCACTGAGTACCATAAACTATTTTTTTGTGCATCCAACACCTTGAAGTATTTGTGCAGGTGTATTTAGATCCTAAATTATCAAAATTGTTAAGAGAAAAAATGCAGAAAAAAAGTATTTTAAGGTGATGGATACACCTAAAAATACTTCAGGTGTTGGTGGCACCTTAACCCTTAGTTAAATACTAATTAAATGTTTCAAGTTTTCTTCCAAAGCTTTCATAGAGTTGGTTTGATCTCCCTTAGATTTGTGAAGCAAGGGTTGTGAATAAGGAAAATGGGGGTTCAAATCCTACATACACTATCAGCAACAAATATAGGTCACATGCACCTATGCATCTCCAGCCGAGCGAGCCACAGTCTCAATCCAGTGATGAATCACCAACCAAAGCAATGGAGCTGGGGTATAAATCCCTTCAAACTGATGAAGTAAATATACATCTTGAACACAGGCACCCACACAAGGTTAATACCATTATTAGTCTTTATAGTTTGATCAAATTTTGGTTTTGGTCTCTATAGTTTCAAATTCTTGATTTTAATCACTACAGTTTCATAAAAATTTGGTCCAAGTTTAACAGCTAGTGTCTTTACTTTTAAGGATTTGTTTATTTAGTCTATATACTTAAACTCAAATCAGGTCTTTATGAAACTATAGAGACCAAAACCAAAGTTCAATCAAAATATAAAAACCAACAATGATATTAGCCCTGTGTGTGTCTCTGTGTTTTTCTCATTCTTAAAAATTACAACTAAGCACTTGATTTTTATGACAGATTACAGTTGCTTTAGCACTAGCTCTTTGAGAACATAGCATGCTCCACACCATGCTGCCACCAACTTTGCTGAAAGAGAGACGTTTCATCAGGAACCATTTGTTCACACATGCATATTGGATATGTCTCTGTACATTTTAGACAATGCAGCTATCAAATGTGCCAAAGTCTGGAATTATTTCGTTTCTGGATATGTTGTGATCAGACGAATGGAATAATATCTGTTTACCTTTTTATGAAATAGCCATCCATGTAAACCTTCCGTATTTCCAACAATTTTGTTGCTGATATTTTCTTGAAGAAGAGTGAAGACAATACCAATTATACCATTGATCGAACCATATTTTTATATGACATTTCATGATTAAATTGGGGTTTTTAATGCATTTTCTGTGACATTATTGCATGATTAAGCACTAATTTGAGATATTTGCATTTGTATTGAATTAAGTGAAATTAGGGGTAAAATGGTCATAATTTGTTAATTATTTATGCAAATGATTTTTTAGACTTTTGATGTTATATTGTGTTTAATTTTGTATTGTAGGTGTTTTGGAAGAAAATTGAAGAATTTGGAAAAAAGTATTATTTGGGTCAAAATTAATATTTTAGAGGCAGGTGAAAATGACAGAAAAGAGCCCCAAAATCTCTGGAAATTACAAGTCTATGGAGAAAAAAATCCAGAGAAACAATTACAGAAAATGACCCGATAGTTTTGGAAATTTCAGTTATGCCCCAGAAAGATTTCCAAAAGTCACACTTTAATCCCTGACCTGAACTTTTTAATCTTTACATTTAAGTCCCTGGTCAAAACTTGCGTTTTGACCAGGGAATTAATTAGGTCAGATGTGTTGCGAGCTGAAGGCGTGGGAATGGATATTAAATAAAAAGAGAACCAGAGACCTGAATATGGAATAGACAGACCCGAACATTGAGACCAGAGAGCGCCGCAAACCTTCGTCTTCTTCACTCTTCACCCTTCCTCCATCTCCGTCACCGGCGACCTCCACCTCCATTCACTTCGCCGGCGACCCTCCTCCACCATCACAGAGATACAGAGCCACGGGAGAGAGACAGATCTGAGAACGGAGAGAGAGCGCCGCGAACTGAGAGCTGACCCATCCTTCCTTCCTTCCTCATTTTCCAGTTTCCGGCGAACAGTTACAAGACCACCACCGTCACCTTCTCACAGCACCACACCCAGCCACCTCTGTTCGATCTTCTTCTTCCTTGAACCAGAGAGTGGATGCCATTTGACCTTGTTCTGTTCTGTCATTATTTTAACTCCTCGATCGATTGAGTGAACTTTTTCGTCTTTAGCTTTGGGGTCCACAATCAAAAATAAACTAAGGATTGCGTATAGGTAAACCTGGGATCGTTCTCTCTTTTCGAGGAACCTTTTGGGATCGTTCTCTCTTTTCGAGGAACCTTTTGTTGATTCTTAGGTAATCTAAATCATACAAATGCAATAAAACAAGGGGAAAATTGGGTTTTGGATTTTCAAATTAATAAGCTAAAATATGAATGCAATTTAATTAAATGTTAAATTATTGTTTTTGGTATTTTCCTTATAAAATGGAATGAGGTATGAAAATGTATAATGAATAAATGCTCTTGGAAATGGAGTAGTAACTATCATGGTTCAATTAAATATAGGAATAAATTTTCACTAAATCTTGGTAAAAAACCTCAAGCAAACGCTTGAGTCTAGCGTTCTTAATTAATGATTACTTCTACTAACGTAGCTAGTAATCACCTCTTAAGGCACTATTGAAGTACAGTTAGTGTGCAATTAAAATTAGATTAATGCAACTTGCTTCCTCTTAATGTGAATGCGATAACACGCCACTTAATTAATCCAAATCAATTATATTCTCTAACAATAACACGTAGAAAGCACAATACCATTGAATCAATAAAAGAAATACATATGTATATACATAAATCCAACAAGTCACAAAAATCCAATTCAATCACATAAGTTCAATCCACAAAGTTATCCAAACAGGTAAACTAAGTCTCAACAATACAAACCAATATTCCTAAAACTAGGAAATTCATATTTAATAAGAGAAAATAAATTGAACAAAATTAACTCCCCTAGCTCTGGAACTCAAGCATTTAATCCATTCCAAGACGCAATATGAATCAGCCACTCATAACAATCAGAATACTTGCCGGAATCTAGGAAATAGTTGCCGGAATCTAGGAAAGAGTTGCCGGAATCTGGAAGTGTTCGCCGGAAAACTCAAACTCTCGCCGGAAAGTTGTAAATTTGCCTAACAGTGAAGGAACTTGCCGGAAAAGAGGATAAAGGTCTCAGTCTGTGGCACTCAATCTCTGCTCGTAGGATCTGTGGCGCTAAAGCTCCCTGTGTCTCGTCTCCAGCAATATAAGCTGATGAGGGTGGAGGTTAGGTTGTGGATGTCGCTCGCCGGCGACCTTAGTGGAAGAGGTAAGTCGCCGATGAGAGAGTGGGTGAAGAGTGAAGGTCGAGGGTCTGAGCGTGAAGGATGGTTCAGCGGCGCTGTCTGGCGTTCGTCCCCCCTTTTTAATTCCTTGCGTTTTTTTTATTCAATGTTTAGCTCCCTCTCGTTTTCGGGTCCCACTTTTTTTTTTATACATAAAAGTTTTTGAGGGATTCGACACCAGTCCCCCACCAAGGCCAAGGTATAACATCCCAATTTTTAAAAGCGGAATAATTTTTTTTTAATCAGAGTAGAGCATCGGAGCAAGTAAAAGAGTGAGTAACTGATATATCATTAATTGTGGCGTATCTGTCTATTTCTAATGTACAGTACATTCATCAGAGTGATGTTAATATGGTATACGTCTAAAAAGATAGGATCTTCAGTTGGGTCCTTACGCTTTCTGCTTACTCTGCTTACTCCTATCCTCAGTCCTTGGTTCTCCGGACCTGAAGCTATGGTAAGAGCTGAGGTCCAATATCCATCGGACCTCAGGTAACGGTTAACCTCATGCTTATGTAAACAGTATATGACAGATACCACATAATAAGTACATAACCACAAATTCAAAATCATAACAACATGTAAGGCAATAACATAACACAGCCACTGCAATATGTATGTTACCTCAGTCTGCACTATTCACGAGTGCCACAATGGCCTATCGTGTCCTCAGCACTAGGAAAACTCAACAGTGTTATCAAGACCATAACCCGTATTCAATTCAATATTCACAGAGTAAACTTTCAAACAGGCTTGCAGCATGTGAGTACAACTATCATATATAAGCACACCATAAGCATAAGAATTAGTGTTACAATACGCGTTCATACCTTCGTTGACGGGTTTTTGGGTATGTTTGTCGTCGAAACACCTTCACAGTTTATCCTATAAGGGTAATATCATTTCTATTAATTCACAAACATTATGTCAAGAACCATCTTGGCCACAAATGACAATTTTACCCTTAGAGGATTTATTTTCAATTATTTCCACAAATTTTCGGAAAAACGCTGGCTCAGCATTTCTGGGCAGAATTTCGCCTAACTTTGAAAAATCATAACTAATTCTAGAAAAATCGAAAAAAGGATCCGTAAAATTTCCCGGACTCCCTAGGATGTCTACTTTTGAGGAAAAATACTGGTATTTACCCAGAACTTAAGAAAAATTCCCAGTTTTGACGTCTTTACCCTTGTCTCAGAATTTTTCCTAAAAAACTTAGCCTAACTTTGTGAATTTTTATCTTTTTGTACAAAACTTCAAATGACACATTCTGGGTATATTTGAAAAGCCCTATATGTCTACTTTAACCATGAATTTATTCAGGATTTTAGAACCTCATTTTCTTCATAAAATACTAGTGTTTTTGCTACTGGCTCCTGAAATCGCTAACCGATGAAATTTCATCAGAGCTTCGCTATTTTGATCATAATCTTCCAAAAATTTTTGCCAAACTTCTTCTTCATCATTTTTTCGAAATAAAGGCAATGGAAAGCATAAAAACATGAAAATAAAACTAGAATTGGAAGATTGAAGATCAAAACAACATTTCTTAACATTTCTACTCCATATGCTAAGAACTTGAACTAAAAACTAAAAGCTTCCTTACCTCTTGAAGAACCTTGCTCCTTGTTCTTGGAGCTCTTCCACTCACTCCCTTCCTCTCTAATATTTCGGCCTATGCCTTGGTGAATTGGTGCGAAATTTGTGAAGCACAAGGCCTCTATTTATAGCAAAACTTGGGTTAACTTCCTAACAACTCTTGCTTGATCTTAGCCATTGGTTTTAACTTGGTGAAAAAGTATAAATCTCATCCTTACACCTCATCCAAAACCACCCCTCTCTCCCCCTTCTTCTTAGATTTTTGCTTCTTTTCTTAGTTTTCTCCAAATGCTAATTTAGTTAGGTGTAAGTTGGTGTTTTTATTCAAGATCTAATTTCACTTTTGAAATCACAATTTTATGACTAGATTTATGATGATTTTAAACTTCATGAAACACTTAGGTATGAATCCTAAAAGTATACGAAAATGACTTTGGAAATAGCCAAGTTAAAGCTCATAATTCACTGGTGTCAAATATCTACTCATATTTAATACTTGGTTCTAAAATTTCAAGATATGATTTAATTCTTATGGATTCTCATCTAGTTTTATCTGATTAAATAACAACTTGCTTCCTAAGTTTTCCTTTTTGGATTTCAAACCATTATTCACTTTGATTAATTTTGACTTTCTTTACTACACACACACATACACAACTCTTGGACACACACACACTCACAACACACACACACACCAACATGCCACACACACCACACACACTCACACTTTTCTCTTTCCTTATCCTCTTCCAATTCATTTAATTCATGCCTCAAAAGTCCTCTTATCTTCTCCCACACTCTAATGGTTATTTAGTATCTAATTATCTTGTAACATCCCAATTTTCAAAAGCGAAATAAATTTTCTTTTTAGAAATCATTTCAAATCATCATAGTAGAGCATTTGAACGGAAGAGTAACTGATACTTGTATTTCAAAATGCCATGAGTCTGGCTAGATATAATAGCGGTATAGTAACCGCGTGGTTCGAAAGTGAAATAAACTTGGGCCAAAGGCTTCTGCCGGAACAAAAGGAAGTCTTCAACCGGGTCTCTAAGCGTGCTGCTTTCCCCTCTCCTCCATCCTTGGTTTTCCTGACCCTGATGCAATGTTAAGAGCTGAGGTCTCATGCATACGGACCCCAGGTAACAGTTAACCTCATATTTACATATATGGCATATAAACACAGCAATCGATTCACTTCCAAACATGTCACCAACTATGTCACTCCTAGTGAATGCAAATGTACCGCTCCCAGCGAAATATACCACTCCTAGTGAAAACAGATATATCACTCCCAGTGCATGCATATGTACAGTTATCCTTTAACAACAACATGTATTCAAACAACACATCACAACATGCATACAACACACATACCACATATACACATACTGTAAATATCAGAGTTAGTGTTACAGTACGCAAACGTACCTTTATTGTCAAGTTACGGTATGTTTCGACGGTCGGAATGCGGTCACAAATATCCTATAAGGATAATATGGTATTTATTAATTCACAAACAATATCCTAAAAGATATTTTGGCCACCACTGACCATTTTACCCCTGGTGCCTTTATTTTCCATTTAATTTCCACAAAATTTCGGGAAAACGCTGATTCAGCATTTCTGGGCAGAATTTCACCTAACTTTGAAAAATCATAACTAATTCCAAAAAAATCGAAATGAGGATCCGTAAAATTTCCCGGAATCCTTGAGATCTCTATTTTCAAAGAAAAATACTGGAACTTACCCAGAACTCATGGATAATTCCCAGTTTCCACTTTTCAAACCGCTGCCCAGAATTTTGCCCAGAAAATGTAGCCTAACTTCTGGAATTTATATCTTTTTGCACAGAACTTCAATTGACACACTCTTTATATATTTAGAAATCCCTATATGTCTACTTTTACCATGAGTTTTCTTAGGATTTTAAAACATCATCTTCTTCATAAAATACTGGCGTTTTTACCCCTGACTCCAGGAATCGCTAATCGATGAAATTTTGCCAGAGCTTCGCTATTTTGATCATAATCTTCCAAAAATTTTGCTATATCATATTTCCCATCTAATTTTCGAAATAAAGCTACTTTTAACCATAAAAACATGAAATCAAAATTATTCTTGAATATTTAAGATCAAAGCATAAACTACTATGAACTTAAACTTGAACTTCAAGAACTACAAAACTAAAGACTAGAACTTACCTCTTGAAGATTCTTGCTTCTTGCTTCTTGAAGCTCTTCCACACACTCCTACCTTCTCTAAATTTTCGGCCCTCTACTCTTGCTCTCTAAGAACTCACCTATTTGGTTGAGTTTTGGTGTGAAGAGATTGAAGACCAAAGCCCCCTATTTATAGTGAAATAATGAGTAGCCTCCAAGCAATTCCAATTGATCTTGGCCCTTAGATTTGACTTGGTGAAGAGGCAAAAATCCTACCCCTACACCTTCCCCAATTCGTCCTCCCCCCTCTTCTCCCTTAAGCTTCTTTGCTTTTTCTCCAAATTACTCCCAAATGCTAATTTAGTTAGGTGTAAGTTGGAATTTTTATTCAAGATCTAATTTCACTTTTGGAATCCTAATTTTATAACTAGATTTATGGTGATTTTTAATTCCTGAAATACTTAGGTATGAATCCTCAAAGTATACGGAAATACCTTTGGGAATAGTCAAGTTGAAGCTTATAATTCACTGATTTCAAATATGTACTTATATTTCATACTTAGTTCCAATTTTTCAAGATATGATTTATTTTCTATAGATGCTCATCTAATTTCATTTAATTAAACAATGACTTGCTCCCCAAGTTGTCTTGCTTCTCAAGTTTCCCAACTTGCTTCATAAGTTTTCCTAACTTCTCCCATACAGTTAGCTAATTATCCCATGTGCTACTCTATTTTACAATATTATAAATTCTTTCTCCTTCCTTCAAAATGTTGACCGAAATTCCCCCTAATAACCATTAAATATGCCTTTGAATACACAAACAATATCCTAAACCACTAGGCTTCATTACCCAAAATTTAACAAGGTTTCGAATTTAATTTTGATGATTAACAACTCCTTGATGCTAATCAATATCATTTGGTCTTTAAGTATGACCTTTAAAAATTAATTATTAACTAATTTCAAAAATTAATAAAGTACCTCAATTATTGCATTTTCAGTTGCCCAATAATTGTTACTAATTTCCTCCAACTGATTTTATCATCCTCTGATGATTTTAAATTGTTACAATGGCATAATTAAGATTATACTACATTATGATAATCTTAGGATATTTTATGATCCTCAATAAGATTTAGAAAATTGAATTTGGATTTATTAGAATCCAAAGAAAAATTGCCCTTAAAAATGATAGTAAATCAGTTAAAAATTTAGAGACAACATACTCTCCTTTTTTAATAGGTATTTAGTTGCCTCTTAGGATTTATCATAACATTCTTAAGGTATTTTATGACCCACAAATTCACTTAGGGATTTTTAGCTCTTTATTCACCCTAGTTTCATGAGAAATTACCTTAAAAAATAAGGTAATTATTATACTAGTTTTGAGACCACAAATTCACCTATTCCCAATAGGTATTATTTACTAAATTATGATACTTATCCTAAGTAGGATTTTTTTTAGGGTATTACATATCTCATGTGCCCTTTATTTACTATAAACAATATTATTTCTTCTTTTTCAAACCATGTAAACCGCCCCCCCCTTCCTCTTGATTTTGTGTTTCTTTGTCTCAAATTATCCTATGTTAAAGCCTCCCATTGGTCCATGAATAATTACAAGGATTAAGATTAATCATTGGTTTAATCACAACCATTGGATTTCATTGTGTTTGTTTAGATTAAATCTTCTCCCTTGATTGCTTTTGATATTAACTAATTGATTTATTAACTAATCATGAAAATTAGTGCTTAATTTGGCAAGTATTATTCCACCTCATTTTATACTTTTTATTTTGCCTCTTGATTATTTTGCAACTAATCCTAATTAGTGCAAGCTAAATTGTTCATTTATTGTTGCTAATTCCCATTAATTAGCTTAAGTGTTTCCATAATATTTTCTTGCTCATTTGATCATATGAGAAGTTTAATATGGTATTTATATCATATTTTATGATCCTTAAATATAATTTCATAATTGGCCCTTGATTATGTTAAAATATCCCTGATGGCCTTTAATTGCCACTAGATTTATTATGAAGATTTATTCAAATATTAGTGCAAATTTAATTGCCCATGTTAATTTCTTTTAATTACTTTAGGTATTTCCATAGCATTTTATGGCTCTTTATGATTAACTATGTTGTAATATAATGATTTTAAGGTATTTTATGATCTCTAAATGAACTTAGAAAATTTGGGTCTTTGGTTAATTTAATTCTAGGAGAAAATTCCCTAAACTAAATAAACTACTAAATTTTGAGACCACATATTCATCTATTTCTAATAGGTATTTTCTAAAATATAGTGGTTATGCTAAATAGGATTTTTAGGGTATTACACAAGGCATGGCCCCGGGCTCTATAAGCACTTACTGGGGACTTACGAGATCGCCTAACAAAGGAGTCCTAACGACGGCAGAGGGGATCGAATCCACGACCCAAGGGCCTAGTCCTGGATCCCTTACCATCTGTACCAACTCTCATTGGCGGTCCCACTTTTTTTTTAATTATTCAATTCTCTCCTTCCAGCTCTCAAGTCTAGCTCCCTTCTTCAATTCTCTTTTGATTCCTTCTTGGGTCATGAGAAATGAAATGGGCTTGACTTCATCTCCTTTTTCAATTATTCATGGCCCATATGTATTCCTCTTTCTTTTTTAATCTCCAGCACTTCTTTTTAATTAATTGTCCAGCTCCATCCCATTTAATTCAATGCGTGCAGGCCTTCTTTAAAATCATCACGCCTGGTCATTTTTGGGTCAGGTGTCTTCCCTGGTCAAAACGTAAAGAAATACTTTTTACATAAAGATATTTATGGGGCATGAAGTGCACAGCCTCTATACCCAAAAACTGAGCATTTTATATTAATATATAATTGAACTTGGTATCAAAAATTAATTTGAAGTTAATCATACAAGGATATTGTTTTTGAAAAAAAGTTTTGTAATGAGCTTGATTAATATTTTGTTCTTTATAAGTACAATGCATAGGCGTGTTGATAATAACTCAATTACCACATAAAGTTACTTCGATTAAAAATTGTTCATATAATTCAATGGTTCAATCTCGTATTTTAATGATTGAATCGGTCATTAAACTCCGTCATTCATTTAACGTAGAAAATAAGGGATGGTTTCCTGACGGATGACATGGTTCTTGTTCAAAGTTAAGGCTTTTGCTTAGTCATTACACATATTGATTCTCTAGTATTTTGTGTGTGATTGTGATTTTTTCTTGTGTATGGTAGGATTTCAGTAGTTACTATGACGTTTGTACTCATCCCTTTATCTTAACACTTTTCAGTTGAGGGCCGAGACAGAGTGGAAGGCACAAGATATGAGTGAGTCTGAAGGCACTTCAATTTTTTGCTCCTCTGAGCATGGGCGGACCTAGCAACATGAGAAGGGGGCACGTGCCCCCCTCCCCTGGGGCAGCAAGGGATCTTTGACCCTTCCTTTTTTTTCCTTCAATAAATTTTCCCCTTCTATATCTTCCCCAACATGTGCATCTAGCTCTGCTCCTTGCTCTTTTATGACCTAACAAGACAAGGAAGTGCCCCCTTGATTACTTAGTACCTTATATTGAAAAAGATATATTTAATAGCATTGATAATGCGGCAATTATGATAGAATTCCAAAAAATAAGGCCTAAAAGGATGACATTGTAATTATTGTAATATACTTTTGTTATTACAATATATGTATTTGAACTTATTTAGTATCCAGCCTTATTATTCTTAACAACACTTAGCCTTGTTTTTCCTTTTATATTCTTTTGTTTTTTAATGCATTTAAAACTTTGCTTTATAAAAAATTTCGGGGGCAGCCCAAATCCCCCCATTAATGGTGCCCCCCTTCAATTATTTTCTGGGTCCACCCCTGCCTCTTAGTACTTGTTGGATTTATATTTATGTGTTGCCATGATATTAGAGCCACTTATTTATAGTATATTGGGGAACTTGAATTGAAATTTTGGAATTATCCTTTAGTTTATTGTTCCTATCAAGTTGAGTCTTGAGCTATAACTCTAAATCGTGTATTTCCTTGACTTGATGGATTAACGTGCGTACGTAGTTATAATGAAACATGTTCTTTCACTTAGGCTTAACTATGATCAGAGAGATGTGCTCCATTTTATAACTGTTTAGGTTGATAGCGAGGATTTTAAACCTTTTTGGGTAAATTCTATCAGTTGAATTACCCAAATTCTAATTTGAATTACTAAACTTAACAAATTATTAATTAGGTTATACGACACAATTAAAGATTTAAAATTTAGGCCAAATTACTTCCATATCATTTAGTTATTAAAAAAATTATGATTTTGGTACATATAACAGGCCAGAACTTCATCACCTTGTTGCATAGCCAAATAAAAATGCCACCAGATAGAATCCTAAAGTCAGAAAGTAAACAAAAAGAAAAAGGCAGCGAAGTCATCTAGAATATCTTGGGTATCTCTATCTGCTTTATGTGGAGCTCAAAAAGTCGGTCGCACTCGAATCACATTCTTTGATTGCATCTCTACTTGCAAACTCAATCTCTCATGTCTCAAAATCCTCTGTGAAGATCAACTCTTCTTCTCAACATGCACTAATTTTTTCATACAATTCAGCGCGTAAGTCTTGAGAGATTTGTTGATTTATTGTCAAATTCATATGGGCGGCAATGGCAGGCCCAGGCGGAAAATCTCTTTCTAGCGTAATTCCCCAAGCTGTAACACCCTTACCGGCCTCGCCCTTTCAGGTGGCGGATAGAGGGATTTCTTTTAGTAATTACCATATATCATTTAGTTATTATTTATTAACATGCATCAGAGTTTTATTCAGAGTTTTATTGTGACAAAGCATTTCCCAGTTGGATTTCAGACAATAGTGGTATAATTAAAAGTAAGTAACAAAATATAGTTCCTAAAGGGTTAAATATACAATCATCCATTAACGCTTATGAGGCCAAAAGAATATATAGTTATCCCAACACAAAAATAAAATAAAAAATAAATCTTCCTCGGCCACTAACTACTCTAGCTCCTCATTCTTACCCTTCTCTCCAAGTACTTCTTGATGCTTTACAAAAATCTGGGATTCATAAATGGATCCCAAAGTAACCATTAATCTCATATGTAATGCATAAAGAGTGTATGTATGTAACCATAATCAGGAAAACACCATATAACAACATTTAGTAACTTATGCGCAGTAACACAAATACAACATACCAAGTATATTGTGTTAAGTCAAGAAGGACTACATGTCCTAGAAACAAATGCAAGACTGCTCAATAAAGCAAGCCCCAGATCCACAGCACTAGGAAAAATACAATAGTCGGGCTTTGAACCCAAACCACACTAAATGTAAACAACGCATGTCCCTTTTTCAGGAGACATGGGTCCACAATCACAAAAAAATACAGACATACAAAGTAACACAGAACACATGAGGATTAAGGTTACTACCTGATAGTTGACCAAATTATCAGTATAGTTTTTCTTCAAGTGCACAAAATCAAAGTGATCCTAAAATAACCAAAATATAAATATAAGTAACTCCTCTTTAGAATATTTATTTATTGACTTAAAAATAGGCCTTCTTCAACCAAAAAAAAAAAATCTCTCAATCTTATACTAACATCCTATTTTGAACACGTGAAAGGCATTAAACACTCCAACAATGAATCAATTTCACGCCATCAATGAATTAGTTTATCATGTTCCAGAGGCTAGCCAAAATGCACACCTTAGATTGCACAACCAAACTTTCATTTCCCACAATCAACTTTCTTATCATAATGATCTTTCATCCTAAACCTTAAGCCTTGAATTCAAATTTTTATTCAGCCCTTTTTCATGAACAAAACGCAAGATACTCCCATTATTGACTAGGCAATCATGAATTTATAAGTTTGTAAAAACTATGACTTGATCTTGGTATTCCACTAGCTTGAACCTTGATCCTCAATGTTTCTTCTTCCTTCCCTTCGTCCTTCACCTTCCTCTTGGGCGTTGTTTGGCTCATCAAGTGTCTCCTAGCTTAATCTTTGATCTTCTCCTTCTCTGCCTGTCAAACGTCCAGCAAGCTAAAATGGGAGGGCAAACTCCCCTTAAATAGATCTCCTAGTCCATCTCTTGATTTCTCCTTAATTTTCTAGAGAAATCTAGGGAAATATTATTATTTATTTTATTTTTTGATCTCACCTTCTCTCTCAGCCGTTGGTTTAGGGAGCTCTAGAGAGAGAAAATTTTCAGTTTCCTCTCACTCTTACTTACGCCCTATGACTTGAGTAGCATGGGGGAAAGACTTATTTTGTGATATTTATTTTTATTTTCCTTTGCCTTTCTCCACGTGATCACTACTACTTCCTTTATTAAATGTTACTCTCTTTATCTTTTTCATAAGGCATCAACTATTAATTTTTGAGATAGGATATTCTAACTACTTAAAAATTTGACTACCATTTGACTACCACTTTTCTACCGTTGGATCTATTATTTGATCCAACGGTCCTGATTTACCTTACTTAAAACCTTTCTCCTTCCCCACATTTCCCTCTTTTTCCCTTCTATCCTCTTGATTGCCGCTGGGATGCGATTTGCGTTTTCTGTTTCTTGCGTTCAATCTGCTTTCTCTTAATCAGGTATAGATATGCTTTTGTTGCAAATTTATGATTTAATTAGATCCGTGTATTGTTGCTTCACATATGTTGATTTGTGTATTGTTGCTTCGTATACAATCTGCTCTTTGCGTTAGATCCGTTTTTGCTCTTGCGTTAGATCCGTATACGATATGCTCTTGCGTTATGATGCAATTTGTGTATTGTTGGTGTTAACCGACAAAAAACAAAAAAAATTTATAAATGGTCAATGGTGATGCTTGGGGTACGAAACATTTGTTTGGGGGGTATTCTGATCTTCTAATACCATAAATGCATCTGTCAAATATTCTGATCATATATTCAGGTAGTTGTTTCATATATTTTGATCTTTTAGTTGGGGTAGTTGTACGCATAGATGTTGTTGGGGTTAATCTGATCTTTTAATACCATAAATGCATCTAATCCTAAACATCTTCATGTTTCCAGGTAAAACAAGATCAGTTCTGTGTAGAATGAACAAGTTTGAGGGAAAAGCTGATAGTTTTGCGCAAGAAGTGCAAGAGCATGGTATGAAGTCTTAAATGACTTTCAGATATTCAATTTGTGACCTTTTCTTAATAGTCCTAAATAAATGAAGTCTAAATGATCTCTTAAAACTGCAATCTTCACTTGCAGTGAGACTGGTACCAAAGATAACTGATACAGTTAAAGGAAAGTTAAGGTAGGGAGCTAGAATCCTTTAGGTCGGTGGAGTGGAGAAAACATTTATGCAAAAATTTAATGTCAAAGAAGGAGAGAAGTTGTTGAAAGCATCACAGTGCTATTTATCAACCACATCTGGTCCTATAGCAGGACTTCTCTTTATATCCACAGAAAAGGTTGCTTTTTGCAATGACATCTCCATTAAGATCACATCCTCTAAGGGCCAAGTATTTGGAGGAGTTCACTATTCTCACAGATCTATACTAAACATCTCTCAATCTTGTATGGTCTTTTATAAATATTTTCTGATATAAAACTTCAAACCTGTCTCTTATTTTCAGGTCTTGATTCCACTTTCCAAGATAAAGAGTGTCAACCAAAGTAAGAAAGTGAAGAAGCCTTCACAAAAGTACCTTGAAATCATTACCTTGGACGACTTCGATTTCTGGTTCATGGGATTCTAAAATTACCAGAAAACTTTTAAACATCTTCAACATGTGCTTTCTCAATCTTAGAGAAAGATAAAGTAGATTTGTAATTGTAATTCTTCACCCCTTATGCTTCATCAGGTATTATTTTGTGAAACAACAAAGGGTCCAATATATATTTTACTTTTGTACAAAGTTTTGTTGATAAGAAAAAGAAACCTTTAAGAAATTAAGCTATGGTACTTGCAGCACTCTTAATTAATGGATAGGAAATTATGATTGAACCATTTAGAAATTAAGCTATGGTACTTGCAGGAAAAACTACTAATGGCCACCCTCTTAATTAATCGGTTTATAAAGTTTTGTTGATAAGAAAAAGAAACCTTTTAGAAATTATGATAGGATGAAAGCAGCACACTTCCTTAACAAGCTAATGGTTACCCTCTACAAAGGCATTAAGCTATGGTACTTAAACAATCAAGAGAAGCTACAATAAATAACCAGGAATGATGAAAGCTCATAATAACATAAAGAAGAAGAAGAAGAAGAAGAAGAAGCAAAAATTAAAAAAGGCATTTAACTTGTAGATTGATTCTACCCTCCTTTGAGTTAATGTAAAATTTTCTCTGTACATGTACGTTTATTATGTCCTCGTTTCTTGCAATTTCCACAAATATTAGTATTCTTTGATGCTTCTTCAATCCCACTATGAATTCTACGTCCCTGTGACATATTGTGTGATTCCTTTTTTCGACCTTTCGTCTGTAAAATGTTGGGATCCTTCAACCTCATCATAAATGACTCTTCGGTTTAAGAACTCAAGTTCTGTAAATCAAAATCCTCAAGACCAATACTATCATAAGATCTTGGAAATTTTTCTAAAGATTCAGTAAGAGAATCAAGACCATCACAAGCGAATTTAGCTGCTTCATTGGACCTATCTGCAAGCTCAATAAGTTTAGAAAATCTAGAGCAAATATCAAAGCCGCAAAGGAGGCCTTCTCCATCAAAATGACAAATGTCCTTATTTGTACAAATTATATCATTTCCTTCCTTCCTCCATCTTTTCAAAATCATATGCTCAGGGATCTGCTCAATATTTTCAACCAAAAAAATAGCAAGAATATGCTCACATGGGATTCCCATGAACTCAAAATACTAACAAGAACATCTAGCTTCTTTATTTTCCAACTTCATCATCACAGTTATAGAATGATCCGTTTCTTTCCTATTAAAAACTCGATAGATAACCCATTCACCATCATTCCCAAGTTTTTCCTTAGAGAGAGGAAAACTAGGAGAAAACACATCACTAAACTTTGTGAAAAGTGCCCTTGTATAGACCTTAGCTGCATGCTCTTCCAATGGCATATTCAATGTTAAACACCTCTCTTTGTGCCTAGATTCAAAGTCTTGTTTTTTGAATGACTCATAACGAGCATCTACTGCTTGATTATATTTTTCTACAAACTTCTTTAAGGTTGTGCCAAATGTAACAAAACCATCAAAGAATGAATTGATGCTTTCACTACGTTGAGTGGTGTTCATACCAGCAAAGAATATGGATCTGTTAAAGATTGGTATCTAAAAGGACTTAATAGAATAAAGTGACTGCAACCACTCATTCTCATGAAGACCATATTTATCAAGAATACATTGCCATTTGTCTTCAAAATCTTGAGTACTCTTTTTTGTATGGATGCAGTTATTGAAATCGCTCTTAAATGTGGCATGCTGCTGATAGACATGAGACAACTTTTCTGGGAACTTTTTTGTGATGTGCCACATACAAAATCGATGCTTGCTATGTAGGAAAACTTTGGATACTGCTTTGGTAATTGACATGTCCTATAAATTCAATGACATGTATAAGAATACAATCATTAATATATGAAACAATGGAAAAGATGTACTTATAATGATTATACCTGATCAGTAATTATGGCGCCTGGATGTTTCCCATTCATTCCTCGGAGCCATTCCTTAAATAGCCACACAAAAGTATCTTCTGTTTCGTCCTTCAATAAAGCACATCCGAACAAGATTGACTGTAAATGATTATTTACACCAACAAAAGGTGCAAATGGCATTGAATACTTATTAGTTCTGTATGTTGTGTCAAATGTGATGACATCGCCAAAAAGCTTATAAGCTTGCAGGACCTCGCATCAATCCAAAAAAAGCTTTCCATGCGATCCTCATTGTCATATTTAATGGAATAAAAGAAATTTGGATTCAATGATTGTTGTTTGACACAATAGAGTAACACAACTTGTGCATCTCCTGTGTTATACATTCTTCTCCTCACTTTTTAGATGATTATAACAATCTCGACTATCAAATAATAACCCATCACCTCTGAAGATGGTAGCCACTTTTCCTGTGGGCAAGCCTGACTGATTAAATTTTTCAACCAATGATCTTGTAGCATCAGGCATTTTTCTGTGTGATTTGAGATAATGAACACTCTTTGGAGTCACAAGAACATGATTATGGTTGTCTTCAAAATGTGTAATTCTCCACATTTTTGTTTTTCTACTTTTAGAAGCCATTACACAAGCTTCACACCCAATGCGAGATGTTGATGTCTTTTTTGATTTGGTTTGACAAACTTGAGCAATATCATTATCTGTTTGTTGGTTGTGGATAACCTTGTCTAGCACAAACTAGCTTGAAGTAGTTATCCCTCCTTGTTCATGTTCTGACGCCAAAACCTTTTACCTTGCCATATGCTGTATACAAGTCCACTACATCCTTTTGTTCGGAAAATTCCATTCCAACCTCAATCAAAATAGAAGAATTCTTTATCGGTGTCAAGGGAATGACATTTGGAATGTTATCAATTAAATCATTCAATATATCATCTCCTAAATTAAGAGGCATATCTTCTATAATTTCATCATCATTGAAATTGATGTAATCTATTAGATCATCATCCATATTCAATAAGTCATCTCCCAATTCACCAGGTATGTCATCATTCCTATTTTCATCATTTAAGTCAATGTAGTCCGGATGCTCATCCATAATATACCTAAAAATTTAAAATCAATAAACATTAGTAAATTCACAAACACATTAAACACCCGGTAAGAGCAGAAAAAAGAGCAGAAAACAATGACATTAAACACCCATATTTTAAGAGATAAATATGAAACATGACTTTTTTGTCTGAGAAGAATATCTCATCTCTCCAAAATTGCACTATTCTTACGCCACTATATTTATATTATCGTCTCATATAAATTTAGCACAACATATATAAATTATTATTTAATTACATGACTCTTCATTATAGACTATGATGCACGTGAATGAATAGTTTGTTCATTCTACACAGAACTGATCTTGTTTTACCTGGAAACATGAAGATGTTCAAGATTAGATGCATTTATGGTATTAAAAGATCATATTAACCTCAACAGCATCTATGCGTACAACTACCCCAACTAAAAGATCAAAATATATGAAACAACTACCCGAATATATGATCAGAATATTTGACAGATGCATTTATGGTATTAAAAGATCATAATACCCCCACCCCCAAACAAATGTTTCGTACCCCAAGCATCACCATCGACCATTTATAAATTTTTTTGTTTTTTGTCAGTTAACACCAACAATACACAAATCGCATCATAATGCAAGAGCAAATCGTATACAGATCTAACACAAGAGCAGAAACGGATCTAACGCAAAGTGCAGATCATATATGAAGCAACAATACACAAATCAACATATGTGAAGCAACAATACACGGATCTAATTAAATCATAAATTCGCAACAAAAGCATATCTATACCTGATTAAGAGAAAGCAGATCGAACGCGAGAAATAGAAAACGCAAATCGCATCCTGGCGGCAATCAAGAGGATGGAAAAGAAAAAGAGAGAAATGTGGGGATGGAGAAAGGTTTTAAGTAGGGTAAATCAGGACCATTGGATCAAATAATAGATCCAACGATAGAAAAGTGGTAGTCAAATGGTAGTTAGATTTTTAGGTAGTTAGAATATCCTATCTCTTAATTTTTAGAAACCAATAAAGTTAGTTAAGAGCATTAAAGTTGTCATAAAATTCAAGTGATTTCCAATATTACCCCTACTAACTACCATAAACTCAAATATAGCACTCTCTCACACTACCCTTATTAAATATGGGTAGATATGAAAAAATAAATTAATTGCACCTTGAAAACTGGCAAGTGCCTTATAAAAAAGACCAAAAACACTTTATAATTGGTGCCTTATAATAAAGACCAAAGGGAGTAATTGTCACATCTTTCTCACTCTTCATTCCACATCCGGCGCGTGGAGAATATGGGGAAATAATTCATTATTTTGCTAAAGCTTTCCTTGTCTCACATGTACCAATACTTTCTCCAACCAATGATATACTTCTTACTATCCCAGCCAATGGTTTTAATTAATGGGTGGTAGTTGACAACTTTTTTTTTTAAAAAAATATTATTCACCCTTTTGCTCTTCCCTCACGTCTGACTCATTAGGAAGCACAAAAATTGTGTTTGTATCCCATCGTGCATACTCACTCTTCCCTTCATTTATTTTAATGTCTTCAATCCATCAATTCATTCTTCCTCTCTTTCATTGGCGATTTAAAGAAGTAAGAAGTAATTAAATATTTTTTTAATGTGTTTCTTTAATATTCATTTCCCTTAGCTTCTCTTTTATGCTAGATACCTTGGGAAGCAATTGAAGAAATGGCGTGTGATCCTTAAACCACGTGCACTATCTCTCACCTTCAGTAATTACTTTGTTTCATCCATCACATTTCTTTTCTCTCTTCTTTGACATTACTTATCTTAAATTATCTATAACCAAATTTATTAACCACATCTCAAATAATTCCACATTATTTTTCCCAATAATTAATTTATCTTGTCAGAAAAATAATATATCCTTGACTACTACTTGGTGAGAAATTCTCATATTCCAATAATTAATTTACATGAAGATTGGGATGTTGTACAAGCTCCAACCTCCAACCAAAAGAACCTCCTGTCAAGTTTCTGTGCCCAATTTTTGGGTCTTTCATAGCTGAACCCGTCGTCGTTGCTTCCAGTCAGACTTTTGAATCGGTTTCTATTCAAGTGTGCAAAGACTTAGGGTTCACTCCCAAGCTAGGTAGAAGACGAATCCACTCCTGATTTCTTTATTGTGATTATGAATTTGACTCTCAAATCAACGATATCCAATTGGTGTGTTAAATCTAGTATGGATAAACCTCACCCGCCAGAATATAGCTCCATGGAGAGGCTCATCCGTACAAGAATCAAGAGTCAGAAATTAAGGGCTTCCGATAGGGAATTGCATAAGGTAGCGCTGGATAATCTCACTTTGTGCTTTTTCTTTCGTTTTTTTGGATCATGGTTAGGGGTATTATTGGAAAATAACTAACATTTTAATATTCTAAATTGGGTCATTGATCCAATTTAAAATTTGTTTAGTTTACCATCCTTATATAGGATTTTCCTAATTCAATCATCTTTATAAGAAAAAAAATGGACAAGTGGAGTTATAAAAGATTTTAGAACTTTTAGCCTCACTTCTCGATATACACGGGTGGGTATTAGGTCTAATGGCTTGCTTAGCCCTATTTAATGGTTATGATTTATTCTATAAAAATATTACTATCAGAGTAAAGGTCCACCAAGCACCCCAAACTATTTCTAGAGGTGCATCCAACACCCTAAAATATTTAATGGTGCAAATTTGCCCTCAATCTAATAGAAATATAACAATTTCAACCTAAGTTAACAAACCCTTTTTAACTCCATTTGGACAACCAACAACCATCTTCTCTCTTTCTAACTTATATATTCTTCCATCAATTTTCCACCTTCTTGATCTTCTGAAGTTTCCTTTGGAACTTTCTCCAACTTAGGGCCATTTTGTTAGGCAGAAAGCAAGGGAGGGAAAGGGAAGATTACAATGTTCCCTAGGCAAAAACACATTTGGCACCTAAAACTTCCCTGAAACCAAAATCTTGCCAACTCTAATGTTCCTTTAAACATGAGAAAGTGAGTTCCCAACAAAAGTGATGTTGACTCAAAAATCTTCCTAGGACACCAAAATTATTGGACAAAAATGCCCCTTAAAAACTTGATAAAAACAGAGCGAGCACAAGCTGAAGGTGTTGGTGAAGAGTGTTGGGATTTTGATTAAAGATATCTAGAAAAGGAAAGTGTAGAATGACCTGGGAAGTTGAAGTTGGAATTGAGTTAATTGGTGATGGGTATGTAGGTTCTGGTCTCAGAGTAAACTGTTCATGTCTTTTTTGTCCACTCTTTGTTCGAGTTACGCGCATACACCCACATAATGCCATGGGAGGCTAGTTTTGTGCAATATTTAATTGAAAGTATGGCCTACTAAATTGTTTTCGTTGTGTTGTGGGTATTCTAGAGTTTACAAATGTGAATCATAAACACAGTCAAAAGATCCAATGAGTTTGCTTCTTTGTTACTTTAGAGTATGCTCTATTTCTAGTCTTACAAGTAGGTTTTTATTTAAACTAGTTATAATTCAAATGATAAATAATGCTTAATAATGGATGCAATTTTTTTTCGTTTTTAATTTTTGTTTGCAATGAGTATTCTTGAATGAACATTCATATATCAAACCAATGAAAGAGAAAGAAACACACTTGAAAGATAGAATGAGTTTGATGTTTTTTGACTAAGATGACGGTGTCTTATGTTTATTGTATGACAAGTGGCCCTTTAATTTAATTGGTTGGGATTAAATAAGATGTGTTTAAATGTATTTAGTAGTGGTTTGGAAAGAGGACTTGGTTGATTATAATGTAAATGAAATGGGTGTGGCAAAAATTGTGTAGGTATGTAGCCAGAACCAGATCAAATGTTCACAATGTTGGATGTGTACTTAACTTTGCTTCTAATTGTAAGAAGGTTGATTATGACTAATTACAAGAGACTGTAACCTCTTTAAATAAAACCATTGTCAGTGTCTTTGAAAAATTAGGGAACCAAATGGCAACACAAGAAAGGCAAGCTACACTTCATGCCAAGGGGTCTGACTTGTTCATGGAACTTCTGGAGGTTGAAGGTTTGATAGTTAATGAGAGAAATGCAACTCATATCAAGATAGTAGGATCTAAGCAATTGCTAAATGCTTTTGTGAAGATTCCTCCTGCCTTTAAACCTTCATGGATCCAAAGCCTCCTGCAATAGTAGTTAATTGAAGGCAGTTAATGTTAGGTACATGGATTTTTGGTCCATGCTGGGCAAAATAGACACATGGGCCAACCTTTTTTGGACACGTGTTATTTATGGTGGACCACTAATGGTGATAGCCTATGGGTTATGTTTTGTGAATGTATGCAATATAAGAATGCTTTCGGAAAAGGGCTGCAAACTTTAAACCATGTTTACAAAAGGGAAATGCAAAATTCAACATGGGATTAAGTTTGTGTCCATGTCATGTACTTGTATATTTTGGTACATATGTTGTCAATAGCCAAGCTGTATATAGGGTAGTGAAAAGGGGGTCATGTATAAAAACTTGTAATTTTTTAACAACATATGTGATATACCCTACAAATGTAAAGTTAATAATATGGAAATGGAGTAACAATGTTTAACTTTGTGTTATTTATCACTTTCAACTTCATATATTAATTTTCATTGCGTAGTCAGAAATTTGTCTCACCATCTTTTAATATTCAATTTTTTAGCATGTCATTTACTGTCAAAGTCATGGTTCAAATTAACGTATTGAAAAGGCCATTAAGTTCAAATTGGGCTTTTTAGTTTGAATTGTTGTTGAGAATATGCACCATTTATTCACAAATACCTGACCCTTTTCTCCTTTAGCTCAAACATCTAGAGACACCATGTTCAACCCTGTCAACCTCCCTAGTTTAGACACAGCATGGCAAAGGAGGTATGGTCCCAAGAGGTCCACAATCAAGAGGAAGAATGACAATATTTGAAAGTTACATTTTTCTTCTAGAGATTGCTTATCCTAGGTCTAGATTTCCTTTTTTTTCGTTATGATTCCTTAACTTTAGAACAAAAATAATTATTGTTCCTTTAGTTGATATTTTGAATTTGCTAGTTACTTGTATGATATTTCCATGAATCTTCCTGAAACTTGTTGATGTAATTATGTTAGCTTATGCAAACGTCTGATCCATTTAAAGCATAATTATTTTAATATGGTTTGCTTAATCAATTATTCTCTCAAAATTATCGTGTTTATTTGTTTATGTCATTTAAGTACAGGTTCATTTAGTTTGCTTAGTCAGTTATAATGATTTACTTTTGAATGTAATTATGTCATATAAGTACTGCTTCATTTCAATTATTCCTATTCATACAAGGCAGGGACTTTATTGCTCACCAATTCAACCTCACATAAGTCTCAATTGTATTTCTTGTTAGGTTCAGCATAAAACAAAGTTTTGAATTTAACACAAAATCTTGACATTTCATTGCTCGTTTGATTCAATTACATATGACACTTTTACAACCTTGTTTCATCTCCTTATAATAAATAATAACTAAATACAATGCAATCATATTTCTAACAAGTTAACCACAAGAACATGAAGTTGACATTCATTTTCTTCCTACATAAACTTAAAACAAAAACTTGCTTCAACCTAGCGGATTCATCTCCCAACCTCCTTAAAACTACCACCTTCTTCATAATCATCCTCTTTCTTAATCTCCCCAAGTATTGCATAGTTTTTCAAAGTGTGGAAAAGCTTTCCATTTCAACTTTGCAGCCCTTTGATCAAGCTATACAAAACCAATAAACAAAGCTAAAATTTTAATTTAATATTTTCTCCATTCAAAAATGTCATAAAATCAATGGCTTACTTACAAGTATGCATCCCAAGCATGTTCATCTCCCATTACAAAATGATTCTCACAATCCCACGTAAATCCATTCAGATTTTCCCTATTTAACATGTTCCAAACTATCATCCAATCATCTTTCAACTTCCCAATTCAATTACATATATCACTTTTACCTTTCAGCCCATAACTAGGCTACCTTTCCTCCATCGTTCTCTCCAAATGCATTAGATCAGCTACAAATAATGTTGATTTCATCAAGTTTAGTCCTTCTTTTTTCATGTCAACCAGCAATTCCACTCGTACACTCTCCTTTTTAGTTGTCCATACCCATGCCCTCTTTCCTACTCGCGAAAAAACAAAGCCAGCATTATTAACATTCACTCACGATTCAAAAAAAACATCCCTCATTGTTCCACAGGAAACTCACCCCTAAAACTGATAAAGGTGATGACGCAACCCTCATTTCCCCCTTCTTCGTCGTCCTTCCAACCTTCATCTGCCACCCTCATCATCGCCATCAAAGATCCCATCCACTGCTCCTTCGATTTCCTGCTTTTCTTTGACATAAGGTGTAACACCCCAAATTCCATACTACTTGTTGTGTCCAACGACACATAGTATTAGGAATATCAATAGAGTTGATGGTGTACATGTTAAAGTAAAGTGGAATGAAGAGCATACATTAACATTTGGACAATAAGTAACTGATATAAAATGCCCAAGCATAAGCTGGTAAATTAAATATCCCGAAGGAATTTTCAAGTAATTTTAAAGAGACTCAAATACAACTTTCTGCTAAACCAAGCCTTAACTAGACCTATGGTGTCGAACCCAACATAATTAATCAAACCCATTGGCAAGATCGATGTTAGTCTAGTGGGAGTTTCCCCGTCTTTCACGGTGACTTATGACAACCTCATAGACCACCCTTTCTTAGTTCAAGCACCAAATGGTTTGAAATAACCTTATCATATTCATGCCAAAAACTAGGCCCTAATAGTCTTCTCCATACTTTCGTCTCAATCGGTGCCTTTTTACAGCTCTGTCTACTTTACCTCTTCTCAGCTCTATCACCTTCTCAGATCCAGTTTCTTTTCTTGAACCTTAAGTAAGGGTTGAGATTCAATTGAATTGAGTCTCATGTAACAGTTAACCTCATATGAAAAGTATAAACAATATATGATAGACAATCACAACAATATTACATTCAGCAAACACATCGGTACCCAACTACAATGGCCTATGGTATATGTATCGTTACCAGCACTCACCAGTGCCTCATGACCCAGTCACAAGTTCCTCAATGATAGGAAAACAAGCATGCAACATTATCATATAAATACAACAATCCACAACCAACTGAATGTTTATGCATATGAAATATGACATTATAAATAATGTATTTAATTAAAAATAATTTTAATTTTTGAAAAATAAACAGTTAATAAATAATTCATTTATTCTATCAAAACAAATTATTCATTTACTTTGGAAAATGTGTAAATATTTATATTGCATATGTATTAATGCAATAAAAATTAAATAATATTCGAATTTGATTGAAAAATTATTTAAATAATTTATGGTTCAATTTTTTAGATAAGAAAATTAAAATTTTTTTAAGTAGATACATTATTTATAATATCAAATTTCAAATGCATAAATACTCATTTATTAATTATTAATTAGCAAATTTAATAAGGATTTAAAAAATAAATTATGGAAATAAAAATATTTATCATTTTTACCCATTGAATAAATCTTCCTCCCCGAAATGATAAATTAGAAGAAAAAGTTTGGCCTCCTGGGAATTATACCTAGAGAAATAATAATTTTCCTTTAATTGAAATAAAATTATTAAATTAAAAAAAAGAACTTAGTGTTAGGCGCTCTTTTGGTCAAACCACATGGGTATTTTTACACCTTTAAAAGCCACGTCATCATCCAGTTAGCAAAAAAAATCAAACTTAACAATTAAAGTCAAACATAATAGTTAAATGGTATTTTTGCGTCTAATTTATAACCATGAAGTCACTTTTGCACCTAAAAAAACATTTGGTATTGGACGCTCCTCAAGATAAAAGACATTTACATTTTTTAACCTTAACCCTTAGTTGTACTCAGCTTTTTAGTTGCCTCCTCCCTCCCTTCCCTCTTCCCTTCTCTCTCATTCTATCCCTCTCTTCTTTCCTTTCTCTTCTGCGTGCTCTCTTCCTATTTCCCCTCCCCGCCTGCATCACTGGTCACTAATGCAAAAAAGTGTTTTAAGATCATTTCATTTACAGCGGATTATCAATGCTTCGGTCTTAAAGATATGACTAGTGGCAATTTTGTAAATATAAAGAACTTCTTGAATTGTATCATTTTTCAACACGTCTTAAGTATATAATTCAGACCGCTTAAAAAAACCCGCTTTTAAAACTGTTATTAAAAAAATTGAAATATGAATTACATTAAAGAGAAATTTCGTATAGCCTGACTTATATTTTCTATGGTCCAAAATAATAAGGAAATATTTAAATATAATGGTATAAAAACTTTAAGACCAGACATATATAAATGACGGTCTTAAAGTTAATATTTTTAAGACCGGACGTAACTTTTGCTCGGTACTAAATAATGAAAAAATTTAAACTAATTGTTTATTACTTTTAAATATAATGGTATAAAACTTTTAAAACTGGACATATATAAATGATGGTCTTAAAGCTAATATTTTTAAGAACGGACGTAACTTCTGTCTAGTACTAAAATAATGAAAAAAAAATCAACTAATAGTTTATTACTTTTGAGATCGAACAAACTAAAGGACAGTCTTAAATGTTAATCTTTAATACCATTGTTTTAGTTACTCTAATCTTAAAACTGCCAAACATATTCTTGTCGAAACCTTACCTTGTGACTTACATCTTTTTGTCTAAACTCTGAAACCCCTGTTCTTGTTGCGAAACCCCCCTTCCTGTTGCATTACATCTCTTCCTTGCAAACCACCACCATCCTCCGTTACTCTCTCTCATTTGCTCAGGCATTCCTCTCTTGCACCACCTTTCTCAACCTCTTTTCTTGTTTCGAAAATGAACGGAGGAAACAATTCTAATCCTGTTCGTCGAATGCCAATTGATGATGTGACTGGTGTGAGTCAAAACAAACCATGTTCTTCTTAGAGTGAGCCTCATAACCATTGTGCACACCGTGGTGGTAGAAGAGACACCACCTAATTGAAAGAGCTTGCCTTAGCGCAGACTTCCGGTCAAAAGCTTAATATATAGGTTGATGAACATTTAGCTCCTTGCGGCCCTAATAAAAGCAAATACACTAGTCATGTCGACTTACTAGCACGCAGCAAGCCTAGTATTTTGACCGACGAGTGGAAAAATGTCGACAAAGAGAAGGTGAAGGATCTTATTTTGGACTCTATCTGGCTTACGTACAGTGTTTCTGACAATGAAAAGTTGAAAGTCAAGACATTGTCGTATTGTGCTGATCGCTGGAGGAAGTTTAAGACCCAGCTAGCAAATATGTATATTTTTGCTGAGGTTCCGGTTGGTGAGCCTCGCCCTGATCCTTATGCCAAGTATGCCTTTCTTGATGAAGAAACTTGGCAACAATTTGTTCAGATGCGGACTACTGAAGACACTTTGGTGAGTCTATATTTAGGTTTTTTATCTCTTCTTGTTTGCTTATTAACTTGTGCGGATATGTGAATGTTATTGTGTTCATCTATGAGGCCGTTAGTCAGTTAGCTTGCTTAAGAGGTATTCTATTATAGTAGGTCACATAGACATTGGTGTTAGTTAGTTAGTATGTTAACTGTGTAATGGTTTATGTGCAAGCTATTATTGGACCTTAAGAGTCAAGCTTCTAACTATATATAAGAGGTTAGACTAATATGTGTAGGAACCAGTTATGATTAATGAATGAATTGACTGAGTTGGTAGCGGCTCTGCAACTCCCTTTCCTTTGTTTCTCCCAATTATTATACAATTCTACATCTTCCTTAACAAAGTCTTAAAACTTGATGAAGTGAATTTGACTAGTGTTTGAGATTCATATCAAGCAGAAGTTCTCTAATTTCTGTAATGGTCTTGAATTCATAATTAATAGTTGTTTTAAATTCTAATTCACATAGAAGAAGGCAGCAAGCACAAGAGATTGGGAGAAAGAATAATTGCCCACCTTCTCGAGGCGGATATGAAAAGGCCAAAAAAGAGTTGATGGCGGCCAAGCGAAAAAGATTGGAAGCTAAAGCTAAAGTTGAATCCAATCCTTCTGAGATATGTGATTCACCATCTCCAATACGCCATGAGAAGTGATGGTTGTGTATTCACCAAAAGAAAGGCGAGGCATACTCTAGTGAACAAACTCATGTAGTTGCTGAAAGAATTGTAAATATTGTTATTTTTTATTTTTTAGTTACTAAACATGTTTCGTTACTAATTATGCTCTCGTTATATGTATCTTACAAGAAGAACTCAAAATGAAAGAAGCAAAGGGATCATTTGTGTCGGATGAGAGGAAAGATATTATTATCGTTGTGACTAGAAAATCAGATCATGCGGGTCGTGTAAGGGGAATTGAATGACTAAAAGGCCTAAAAGAATACTTTGGTAAATCAAAATGCCAAAAACAAAGTATGGTTACCCAGGAGAAAATGGAATGTACGTTGGCCAGGGCGACTGAGGAAGTAGAGGCCAGAGTAAAGGCAAAAGCAGCTGAGCGAGAAGCTTCATTAAATGTAATGTTTCAAGACCAGTTGAAAAAGATAAAGGAAGAGATGATGATGATTGTGAGCTCTCGTGGAGAGACCACCGTCCCCTTGCCACACTCACCTGTACCTATCCAGCAAAGCACTAAAGGGAGCTGCATTGTTGGATAGTCAGTTGAACCTTGTGACCTCTACGTAGAGGATCTTGATAGACGATTGGTTGTAGGAGGGAATGTCTACAACTTAGGATCAACTATACACCACCGACAAATGACTAATGATGAAGTCAGGGTGTCAGTTGAAGTGGTGATCATTAATGCACCTATTCCTCTTAAAATCGATCAAATGAAGGTTGTGAGTGATTGCATGGGAAGCTTCATCTCATGGCCAGTGAAGCTTGTACATGTTTCTACTCCTCCTCAATCTCCAACCCCTACTGATAAAGCTACAGCCCTACGTGATATTTTGCCTACTCCTAAGTTGAATGCCAAGGAGGAAATTGGACTTCGGGTACTCAATCAATCTTTTGGAGTTAGATCGTGGCCTGTAAATGTTAAAGTAGGCCTATGTGATAAGCTACTGATTTTTGAAGAACTGGCTGAACCCAAGAGGGGGTAAATTGGGTTAAGCTTAAAAACTTGGAATTTTGAAAATCTTTTCATTTCTTCTAAATCATCAATTAGATATTCAAATAAACATATACTGAAAATATAAGAGATAAGGGAAAAGAATATGCAAACTGTGATTTATACTGGTTCGGCCCAATTTTTGACCTACGTCCAGTCCCTAAGCTTCACTTGAGATTTTCAATCCACTATCTGCTTTCAACTTGATTACACGTTCTGTACTTGAAGTAATCCTCTCACTAGGACTCACTCTCCTTTACAAATTGTAATCAATATACACGCTTGATTACACACTTTGTACTCGAAGTAATCCTCTCACTAGGATTCACTCCCCTTACAAGTTGTAATCAATGTTTCCCACTCAAGATCATCTAATCTTGAGTAACTCTCAGATAGAATGTTTATAGATAAATCTTCTCTCTCTTAGAAGTGAATAAATAAACATTGAAATACATAATCATTCATCTAACTCTCTACTATAAACTATATGAATATTGAGAAACAGAGAGTGTATGGGTCATTGTCATATCAACGATGAAGAAGTAAAATCATTTTGTTGGCTTCATCGAATAATTCATCAATCGCCATCACTCCTTCTAGTTTGAAGACTTCACAATTTATAGGTATTTGTGTTTCGACCATTGGACTATTCTTCCACTTTAGAAGATGACCATTTGTTGTCTTTTGGAAGTAGCTGTTGGAGCTTCTTATTTCTGTGATTCAGAATAATAACCGGAATAAGAATGCCTCAAAGGAATGATATCGTCTACTATGAAGTTTAGTTCCGATTGTCACTGTATTTTTCTGAGTCCCATTTAATATGTTGCCACGTCGGATTGCCTTTCGTTCAAACACTCAGATTAACACGATTAATCAACTAAAACTCAATAAAAAAAATGATTAAACATGATATAAATAAGTTCAGATATGATTAGTAGATATAATACATAATGACCCATTGATTTTATGAAATCAATTAGTGACACTGGAAAATCAAATAACTGAGAAGAATCCATTCTCGAGAATTGCTTCAATTATTCTCAAGAATTACTCAGATCAGGAATGGTTATGGAAAAAAGATAACTACGCTCATTCTCGAGAATCATCTAGCATTCTCAAGAATTACTCTGATCAAGAATTGATATTGAAACATTCATGTTCATTCTCGAGAATCATGGTATTATTCTCAGGAATCATATGTGCATTCTCAAGAATCACTTTGATGGAGGCTAAATATTGAAACACAATAGTTACGCTCATTCTCGAGAATCATTGAATCATTCTCAAGAATCACTCTAATGGAGAATGTATGTTGAAACATAACAACCACGCTAATTCTCTAGAATCATGGAACCATTATCGAGAGTATTAGTTCTCAACCAAGTTTTGATGATAACTAAACACTTGTAAATTGATGTTTTAAATAAGAACTCGATTTGATGTTGAAAAAATCAAGTTCTTGGATCAGCAAAATGGAGAACTCCAGTTCTTGGGTGAAGAACTTGAGTTCGCGATCTTTGATAATAAAAATTTTTCAGAAGCTTAAGAACTGGAGTTCTTTAGTACCAAACTCGAGTTCATGAACTTGAGTTCTTGGTAAAGAACTCGAGTTCTTATTATGAGGAAGTCGATCAAAGTTAAGAACTCGAGTTCCCTTTATGCGGAATTCGGTCAAAGATTAAGAACTTGAGCTCTTAGAAAAGAACTCAAGTTTATGAACTTGAGTTCATGATTAAGAACTCAAGTTTCTTGAAAATCAATTTGTGCCTAAATTGAAAACTCGAGTTCTTGGAAATCAACTCGAGTTCTTGGCTTGCAGACCCAAGACATTTAGAAAGAAAAACACAAGAACTCAAGTTCTTGTTTAAGAACTAGAGTTCTTGTCGCACGTTGTGATCTGTAACTTTGCAAATAAACTGATCTTTAGCTTATGCTTTCTAGAATCAATAAGTATGAATTATAAAATGCTTTTAACCTATTTGCTAGTGATTTCAGGGATTACAGTGAAGTATTATTCAAAAACATCATAAAGCAAAAAGGTGTCAGAACATTTAATGTGAAAGCAGAAAACAGAGCAACCTAAAAAATGAGATATAGCAGCAGAGAGAAACACTCCTCGAGGATTACTTATTCCAGTAATACCTCTGTAAAAGTATGTTCAACGGGCAAAACATTTAATGAAAGAAGTGATTGCAATTAATGAAGCCCCAACGGTCTACTTGGTTGAATGAGGAACAGAGCTATGCTTAACAGAAATTTGAACAAGACGCAACGGCTATTTTCAAGTTCCTCCCAACGGCATTAATGGAGAAGAATATAAAAGGTCGAGCATTCAATTCAACCAACAACCGAAACGTTGTACATTCAGTTAGAATCTATTACAATCATTTGTTTCGTTAGTCTCATTTAATATCTTTAGATATATCTCTGTACTTCAGTGGTTATCACTTATCTACTCAGTGAGGAGTTAAACACTATTTGAAATTTGTTTACCAGTTAAATCTTAGGGTTGTGGAACCTTAAGTGTGAGTATACAATTACAACTTGTAAAGGGGAGTGAGTCCTAGTTAAAGGATCATCTCGAGTGTAGAGTATGTAATTGTGTCTGTGTTTATTTGGTTACAACTTGTAAAGACGAGCAAGTCCTAGTGAGAGGATTACTCGAGAGTTACAAAGTGTGTAATCAAATTTCAAGATAGTGAAATCCCAGAGTGTTTCTGGGGACTGGACGTAGGTCAAGAGTTGGACCAAACCAGTATAATCCCTTGTGTTCATTTTTCTTTTCTTCTTCTCTGTTTAAGCGTTCTTAAGCTTTAGCGAAAGAATTTTTATAATCACATATTCACCCCCCCTCTAGGTGATATTCCATCTTCAGAGAGTCATATCAAAAGTTGCATCTGCGATAGCAAATTTATTAAACCACCCATGCTCAAAAAGCTCTTCAAGTCTTATTTCCAATTCAAGAAGAATTTGCTCCAAACTTGTTGTATTTCATCCGTTATCATCAGATGAATGGAGGTTGTTCTTGACCAGCGTTTTTTGTAGCATCCTAAACAGACTATCAACTTCAAAACATCATATCTCTCTCCTTTGATCTTTGTATTCTGTGATCTTGATGTTTTTGGAAAGTTATGTGAGTCTATTTTCATATGTCACTAATTTCAGCTCATTCCAATGCATAATTTGTGAGATACACCCAAATTACCAAAGCTTGGTCTGCGGTGTGACATTGATTGATATGTCAACTTGTGAAATTCATATCTCTCTCATATGAACTTCTTTGGGCTTGAAACTGTCACAATGACACATTAGGAGTCTAGTTTCCAACAAATTTGGTTTCACCTCAATATGATCTCTGGTTTGGGAGATATCATTGATTTACTAAATGTCGTCTAGGTAAAACGTGAACAGAGTTGAGCAGAGTAGATGAAATGATGATTCTTGAGAATTGATGTTTCATACTCGAGAATTGCTGGGATTTTTGCCTGAATAAGAGCTGTTTGTGTACCATACTGTAGCAATTGAACTATAGTAACTCCTATTCATCGAGAAGCTTGAGTTTGCTTATTTTAACCAAATTGAGTCATTTCAACTCTCATTTGATCATAGAGACTCAAATATTGATATTCTCCTTTCTTCAATTTTCTCTCTTGATCATTCTTCATTGTTTATACTTCATATTTACATTAATATATAAGAATTAATCAAAGTAAAACATAAATGTAGTATGCAAGCTTTTTGCTTTGGATAATGGCATCTATATAAGACATCATCAAAACTAATCATAACCAATAGTTTCCATTGACCAAGAAGATTTAATCTCCCTGCTCTTTCCTAAAAAGGAGATAACTAATGCAATTGTGTTCTTATTGATAAAGTAAGTAGTATCTTTTTCTATGAGTACATAATTTTAAGAGGGGTCGTTTAGACACACATACATATATACTAGTTAATTCATTGATGTCATTATTATAGGTTGATGCATCTTGAAATGGGAGAGCAAGGTAGAGACCATGATTTTGGCTTCCCAAACGTCACAAGCTGAAAGGGGTAGAGGAGGGGCTTCAGTAAAGAGTGTGGATCCTGATGAATTGTCACAAGTCCACTTATACATCTTGAATAATATTGATGAAGTTCAAGCTAGTATAGCTGCACATAAAAAAGCTGTAAGGAAAGAAAATCCCTGAATGACTAAACAAAGGTTGATTAAGGAGCATAATAGAACTTTTGCAAACTGGTTCAAACAAAAGGTCGAGAGAGAGGAATCTATTTCTAAAGCAATCAAATGGTTAGCACGTGGTCTTGAGGTTGATGTCATAAGTTGGAATTCATATGTGATCAATGGTTATACATTTTACACAAAGTCCCTAGATGATAGAAGCACTATCCAAAACAGTGGTGTAATGTTAAAGGCTGAATCTATGCACTTCTCTAGTTCGAAAGACAAGCAGCCTAAATTGGCAATCATGTTATATTATGGGGTTATTGAAGAGATTTGGGAGGTGGACTATGTCTTAATTAGATTTCCAATTTTCAAATGCAAGTGTAATACCCTAAAAATCCTATTTAGCCTAGCCACTACATATTGATAGAAAATACCTATTTTTAATAGGTGAATATATGGTTTCAAATTTTGGTGATTAAGTCTAGTAACCCCTAAAACACTATAATAGTAATAGTAACCAAGGATTAATTAATTCTCCCTTTTAAATAAAAGTGGCGAAAATTACTAATTAAAGAGTAAAGAAATTATATTAACCCTTAATCCTAAATTCTTGTGAAAATTAATTGGACCAATGAGAGATTTTTCTTCTTGAATTTGTGAGAACATTAAAACATAAATTAAAAATCAAAAGGAAGAAGGGGGACGGTTCATTAGCTTGGGCAACAAGAAGAGGAAATTGTTTTGAATAAACATACAAACACATGGGCTAATTAAATTAAAGTTCTAGAAGAGATGAGTGTGCATATGAAGACTTTAGGGGCTTGAATTTAATGTTTTGGAAGAAGATAAGGAGAGCTTAGTGGATTGGGATATTTTGATAATTAAGCTTAAGTTTTGCTTGCCTTGGAGAAGAAGAAATGATTTATCACATAGAGCTTAGTTTGAAAGGTCAACAAAAGCAACAAGCCAACGAAAAGCCATGAATTAAAATACACATTTAATGGTTATTAGGAGGGGGGATTTCGGACAGAATTTTGGAAGGAAGAAGAAAGAATTTATAATATTTTAATATAGATTAACACATGGGATAATTGAAAAAGAAGACTTGTTGGTTAAGGGGAAAAGTTGTGTGTGTGTGTGTGTGTGTAGTAGAGAAAGTCAAGATTAAATTAAGGTAAATAATGGTTTGAAGTCCAAAGTAAATCTTAAGAAGCAAGTTTACTCTTTAATCTGATACAAGTAAATGGGAATCCATAGAAATTAAATCATATCTTGAAATATTGAAACTAAGTATTAAATATAAGTAGATATTTGAAACCAGTGAATTATGAGCTTGAACTTGGCTATTCCTGAAGTCATTTTCGTATACTGTTAGGATTCATACCTAAGTGTTTTAGGAAGTTTAAAATCACCATAAATCTAGTTATAAAATTATGATTTCAAAAGTGAAATTAGATCTTGAATAAAAACACCAACTTATACCTAACTAAATTAACATTTGGAGGTAAATAGGAGATGAAGCAAAAACTTAAGAGCTAAGGGGGGAGAAGGGCTGTTTCTATGAGATGTAAGGGTGAGATTTTTACCTCTTTACCAAGTTAAAAACCAATGGCCAAGATCAAGTGGAAGATGCTAGATTGTTAACCCTTGCTTGGCTATAAATAGAGGCCTCCCACTTCACAAATTCTCACCAATTCACCAAGCTAGAACCGAAATTTAGAGTGGGAGGAAGAGAGTAGAGGAGCTCCAAGAGCAACGAGCAAGGTTCTTCAAGAGGTAAGGAAGTTTTTAGTCTTTTAGTTCTAGTTCTTAGTTTTTGTAGTAGAAGTGTTAGGAAATGTTATTTTGATCTTTAATCTTCTAATTATAGTTTTCATCTCATGTTTTTATGCTTTCTATTGCCTTTATTTCGAAAAAATGATGAAGAAGAAGTATGGCAAAAATTTTTGGAAGATTATGATCAAAATAGCGAAGCTCTGGCAAAATTTCATTGGTTAGCGATTTTAGGAGCCAGTAGCAAAAACGTTAATATTTTATTAAGGAAATGATGTTTTAAAATTCTGAGTAAATTCATGGTGAAAATAGACATATAGTATATATAGAGTGTGTCATTTGAAGTTCTTTGCAAAGAGATAAAAATTCTAGAAGTTAAGCTACGTTTTCTGGGGAAAATTCTGGGCAGAGGTTTGAAATGTTGAAACTGGAAATTTTTCGTGAAGTCTGGGTGAATTCCAGTATTTTTCCTCGAAATTAGAGATCTTAAGGATTCCGGGAAATTTTACGGATCCTCGTTTCGATTTTTCTGGAATTAGTTATGATTTTTCAAAGTTAGACAAAATTCTGCCCAGAAATGCTGAACCAGCGTTTTTTCCGAAATTTTGAGAAAATAGTTGAAAAATAAAACTACCAAGGGCAAAATTGTCATTTGTGGCCAAGGTATCTCTTGGAATAATATTTGGGAATTAATAAAAGCAATATTACCCTTATAGGATATCAGAGATCGTTTTTCTGACCAACAGAACGTACCAAGACTCAGGTACGGATGCGTATTGTAACCTTAACTCTTATGCTTATGGTTTGCTTATATATGATAGTTGTACTCACATGTTTTGAAATTGCTCTTTACTTATTGAATTGAATACGGGTTATAGTCTTGATAACACCGTTGAGTTTTCCTAGCGCTGAGGACACAATAGGCCATCGTGGCACTGGTGAATAGTGCAGACTGGGGTAACATACATATTGCAGTGGCTGTGTTATGTTATTGCCTTACATGTTGTTCTGAATTTGAAATTGTGAATGTGTACTTATTATGTGATACCTGTCATATACTGTTTACATAAGCATGAGGTTAACTGTTACCTGGGGTTCAATGGGTATTGAACCTCAGCTCTTACCATAGCTTCAGGTCCGGGGAACCAAAGACTGAAGACAGAAGTAAGCAGAATAGACAGAATGCGTAAGGACCCGACTGAAGATCCTATTTTTAGACATGTACCATTATAACATCACTCTGATAAATTTACTGTACATTTTAAACAGACGAATACACCACAGTTAATGATATATCAGTTACTCACTCTTTTATTTGCTCCGATGCTCTACCCTGATCAAAAAAAAATTCCGCTTTTGAAAATTAGGATGTTACAGTAAGTGGGTTAATGTCAATAATAGTGTTTAGATCGATCAGCTAGGATTTACATTAGTCAATATCAATTGTAGAAGTTTTGGAGATGAACCTTTTATTATGACAGATCAAGCGAAACAAGTTTTCTATATCACCGATCAAGAAAATAAAATGTGGCCTGTAGCTCTCCAAGGAAAAAGGGTCATTGATATTGATGAGGAAAGTGATGCAAATTATGATCTTCCTTAGAGTACTCCTTTTTCAAGGGGTCTACCGAACATTAACAAAGAAGATGAAGCGGATAATGAACTCAGCATAAGAGATGATCATCAAGAAGGGATATGGAAGGATATCCCTTTATAAAAGAGTCATTAATTCATAAGGTAATGTTCATCTGCACAATTCTTTGAAAACTTTAAGGTTTTAACACTATTATATTCCTTCTATGTTCTTAAACAATGTCACTGACTCTATGAAGTTTTTTCTTGTTTTATTTTTGTGGTAGGATCCAATCCAAAGGGCCATGTTATAAAAGATGATCTTATGCTGTTGGGTGGGAATCACATGAAGGCATGGTGAATATTGGGCATATATGTTGATTTAAGTGTTGTATTTGTAACTCATTGTATTTGTAAGTAAGTTATCTTATTGTATAAGTCATGAAGGGATATGGGAGGATAACCCTTCATAAAGAGACAATTTATATATAGGGTAATATTCATATGCAGAATTCTTTGAAAAATTTAATTTTCGTTTTTAACTATATTCATTTCCTTCTTAATTATGTTCTTAAACAATGTCACTGACTGTCTTTTGTTCTTGTTTTTATATTTTTGGCAAGATCCAATCGAAATGGGCTTGTTACAAAAGAAGAGGAATGTTAGTTATGTTGTTATTAGGTGGGAATCTGATGAAGGCAAGGTGAATTGGTATATATATGTCCATTTAGGTGTTGTACCTTGTCTTTGTAACTCTTTGTATGTATTTGTAACTTATCTAGCTTATTGTATTATTATATTCATTTATTATTAGATGTGTACTGTAATAGCTAGTAACTAACTATATTCATTACGATGTCACAATATAACTCATGGCCTGGCGAATAATATTTATATCCATTTCCAATTCAATTATAGTAATTTATAAAGGATTGTTTACACACACACACACACACACACACACACACACACACACACACACACACACACATACATACATACATACATATATATATATATATATATATATATAGCTTGTAGCTTAGAGTACTGTCTTTTAGATGCTGGATTTTATGGCGGATTTGGTTTGAGCAAGGGAAAATTCCACTTTTAAGACTAGTGTATTTAATGTACGATCTTAAAAGTCAGACTTTTTAAAGCGGACGCTATTCCTTACGATCTTAAAAGTACTAATAAATACAGTATAAAAAATATCAACCTTTAAGACCAGGTTTATTAATTTAGCCCGGTCTTAAAAGTAATATTTTTAAGACCGGGTGTATGTTATAGTAAGGTCTTATTTTCTGTTTTTTGAGACTGGTGCATATGTATGTCCAGTCTTGAAAGTTACATACTTTTAAGATCTAATGTTATTTGGTCCGGTCTTGAAAGTGGTATATTTAAGACTGGCCTTTTTATTGTTTGGTCCAATAAACTCTGGTTTCAAGACCGAACAAAATATATGTTAGGTCTATATAGTGCGATTTTTAAGACCTATTGTTTCTAATGTCTGATCTTGAAATATTTCTTTAAAATCGGTTCACGTCTGGTCTTAAAAGTTACATACTTTTAAGACCGCTTAGAACAAGACCGGTCGCTGATCCAATCTTAAAATACTTTTTTGTACCCATGTGTAATAATATTAGATTATGACATATTAATATACTTCCTCTTGTCTTTGATACAAGGCCCAATTAACTTTTTTTACCGACTAAGGAAGGTAAAAAAATAAATTAGTCATAAGATACATTGTATATTACTTCCTCCTGTCTTTAATATAAGATACATTTACCTAATTTGATTATATTAAAGAAGTATATTGAATTAGTTAATATAACATATATTTTCTAAAGCACCCTAGACATCTTCTTTAATGTCCTTCTTCCCTCTTCTCCGTTATTATTGTCAAGCGAGCATCAGGGTGAATTGGGAAAAGATTGACAAATATGAAATTTTATGTTTAAGACCAAGTTTAACTCTCCAAATATATCTTATATTAAGAAGCGGAGAAGTATTAGATTATATATTAGTTTATAAGTCAAACAAATTAGTTTGGTATAAAAATGATAAATATAAATACTTTAAAATGATTTATTCAACTTCTTTACCCTCTCTTTGGATGGAGAGAATATGTGGGAGGAAAGAAAACAAAGGATGAATTTATTCAACTGGATGTTATATTAAGGATCGGAGGTGGGTAATTTATAAGTTAGTTAAATTAGTTTGATAAAAATGATAAATATAAAAGACAAAATAAATGAAAATATTATATTTAGAATCAAATCTAATCTCTCAACAAGCTCTGATTAGGAACCAAAGGGAGTATTACTTTTCATTGACAAAAAATTGATATCCTTCTCATTGATTAAGTTAATTCTCTGCTTATGGCATGAAGTCAATCATTGAGCGCTAAAATAAACAAAAAATAGAACATCTTCCGCTTATGAATCCAGCTTCACAACCAAATAGCATTCCTCAAATTTATAAGCCATGTTTAGTTACTAGGGACATTCATAAATACTTTATCCGGTCATTAATATAGGATCCAATTGACTTTTTCCGAGAGGTTGAGGAAGTTAAATAAATTAATTAATCATAACCTATATTGTGGATCATTTGTTATTAGTTTGGTGTAAAAAATATATATAACATTCTCTAAAGTAATTTATTTAACATTTTTAATAGCTTCAAAAGAGTCAACTATGTGTTATATTAAGAACAAGAGGTAGTATATATTTCAAATAGTTGGTGTGTGTACTGTGTATTTGCACTTGTCAGCGGTATATAACCCCAAGCAAGATCATGCCACAGAAAGAGTGAGCATGGCAGTTAGGGGCGAAGCCAGGATTTAAAGTTAATGGGTACACAATTAGTATAGGGGTTCGGGGGTTTAGGGGCAGCACCCCTGAAATTTTTTTTTTTTAAGAAAAGTTTTAAATACATTAAGATTGTATCATTGACATTTTTTGGAAGGAAAAAAGTTTGACAAGATTAAAGAACATGTTGGAACTTGGAACCTATAAGAAATCAAAGAATGAAGAATTATAATAACTAAAAGGTGGGCAAGCAAACCAAAATGCTAGCTTCGTCTTCAATTCATCATAAACGAAAATCACAAGGTGGGGTATTACCTTTAGATATTCATTTACATTAGCCTTCATCTGCTTAGCCTTGAGTGCTACATCAATCTCCAAAAAGATTCGAGAGGATAAAGTTATTTCTTGAAGCAAGCCAATCTATAAAAGAAAGCAGAAAAGGAAGCTGTGTCATGTCAATATTCAATACAAATAAGACTTATTATCATGCTTTCATCATAGAGCAAAGGAATAAGAGAAAAATAGTTACAAACCGGCACTCCAACTTCAGCATGCCTAAAAAAGGCTATCCACTAGAGAGCACGACACTTTCAATAGGTTCAACACCAAACACCTACATAAAGGGGAAAGGAGAAAAAAAGGTAAAAGAGAAGATGGAGGTTTAAACCGGCGACCTTAAGCTAAAGATATGAAGTCTTAACCAACTATACTATCCATACATATTGTTACTAAATTCTCTTAATATATATATATATATATATATATATATATATATATATATATATATATATATAATTTAAATTTTTTTTATGGGTTCATTTGCCCCCATAAAAACAAATGTAGCTCCGCCAGTGATAGCAGTAGGTGAGGGGGGAGGATTAAGAAGCAAGAAACAAAAATACTCCTTCGTTAACCTTTGAATGTGGATAAAGATAACCTTTTCTCTGGATGAATCACATCCATCATTAGCTCTGATGGTTGTACGATTTTTGAACATGGATAAAGATAACCTTTTATATCTCAACAAAGTGATGGAGAAATGTTTCATTCAGAAATATCATGTCTTTAGACCTTAAGAAGGTGATGATGAAATATTTAGTTCAAAGGTAACATATTTTAGGCACTATATATATATATAGCTAATCACATATGACATGATATATCATTTGTTGATTAGAATGATATAATTCTTCACCAATATGAAAACATTGGAATGGAAATTAGGTGTGTGTCGGTAGATCACAGTCTGACCCACATGTTGATAGATTACAATTGGGTTATTTGTCTCATGATTTTCAAAAAGATAGTGAAAATAATATTTAGCAAATATGTTCAAAGTTCAATTGAAAATCTATCATATTTATAGATCAAGTCACTTTCTATGACAATATTTGGAAGGCTTGCTCATGATATCAAATTTCGTTGACACTAATGTTTTAGTTCACATTGCTAAGAGGGGAAGATAATATTTCTACTAGGTTTTTTTAGTAAGGTTTTTAGTAAGACATCATTGTGCAACGTATTAACAAATGATGTACTCTTTTTATTACACTACGTTTTTGTCTTATTAAGTTTTTCTTAATTAAAGTTTTTTAATAAGAAATGTGTTTTGTTACAAACATCCATCCATCGGGGAGTGTTTTGAATATCATATTAGTGGATGTCCATATTTTCGCATTTTTTTCTATTATCCCTCCATTCTGTCTTATAATTATGGAATCGGTTTAACAAGAATTGGGAAAGTTGTACATATAAATAAAAGGCATACATTATTTTGTACTTTGAAAAGTGAATGAGAATTATTCTTTTTTGCTCTCTAATTCTCTACGCATTTTTGCTTTCTCTTATCATCTTTCCCTTCATTTTTTAACAGTAGTAAATTAAAATAAAATCAATCTAGGAAATACAGCCCCTAAACAAAATTTTACAAATCAAGAAAATGTCATTAATGGACTTGAAAAAAAACTTGAACCTCAAATTGAAGCCTAAATGAATAAATTTCGGATTTTAAGCACAGCTTCCGTCCCACTATTGCTAAGCCCAATTATTCTTTTTAGACATCTGGTTTTTATTCGCTTATTTAGCCATTACATAATGCAACGTGGGAGACATTAAACAGGGCCCTGAAATGGTCAGTGCCCAATTAGAATGCCCAAGTGGGCAAACCAATTGGCCTAAAAAGCCCATTTACTCTAAAATAATTCTTTTTGAGCAGCTTTACTCTCAAGTTCTTGGTCCAGAATTGGCCCGCGGGTCTCAGGCCTTTTTATAAAGTCTAAATATTTTTCAACTCTTTTAAAATAACAATCTTATCCCGTGAGTTGGTCTAGCAAAAGTTATTAGTTTCTCACAACGTGAAAGATTAAGGTTTGAATTTATGTTGGAAGAGGTGCCCACATTTAGTATCCAACAGTGCCTCGAATAGAATTATCTCCAATAGATAGATACATAAGCCTAGCAAAATAATAATAATAATAATAATAATAATAAATCTTACAAAATGTCTGACTTAAATTATAAAGCTTAAAGGCCAATTTTTCCTCCAAAGTACTCCCTCTGGACCTTATTATAAGACACCAACTACTTTTTTTTTACAAACCAAGGAATGGAAGTTAACTCATTAATTAGGTCCAGAATTAATGAATGTTTCCAACTTCACCCATATTTTAATGATGTAGATTTAAATGGGTTAGTTAAAAATGAGGGCATAATAGGAAAATAGTAATAAATGAGTTAGTTAAAGTAAGTTGATGTCTTATAATAAGGACCAAAAAATGTTGATAGTTAGTACCTTATAATAAGAACCAGAGGGAGTATTCACTAAGGGCCAATTTTGCTTCAAATGTGTCAAATCATGAGAAATTTTGCCCTAACCCAACCTCGTTAAATTTGACTGTTAATTAACCAAATATACTAAACTGGTAGTCCATGTGTCATCCACATCATTTTTGTTAAGGTGTAAATTTGTCCTAAAAGTTTCACTCAAAAGCAATATTGCCCTAATAGTTTCCAAATTGTTGCAATGTCAACCTAACAGTTATCCAAGTTAAGCTTAACTATTAGTTTCCAAATTTACCTCTTTGATTGTCTTTAATTCTTTAAATGTGAAGCATTTTTAAGGGCAAAAAAAATACTTATTTTAAAATCTAATTTTTTAAAAAAAAATAAAATTGATGACACATGAACTCGTCAAATAAGCATATTTGGTCAACAAAAGGGTAAACCTAACCTGAATAACAGCAAGGGTAAAATTATTGAAACTGAGAAATTTCTAGAGCAACGTTGCTCTGTAGGGAAAACTTCTGGGGCAAATTTGCACCTAAACCCATAATAAAAATAATGTGGATGATAGCTCAACATATTTGATTAACTAATGACCAAACTTAACTAGGATAACGATCATGGCAAAATTACTCTAGATTTGATAGTTTCATGAAAAAATTGCTTTCCAAAAAACTTTTAGGACAAAATTGGGTTGCTTTAACCCAATAATAAATATTAGTAAACTAAAGTGTTGAGCTATTGTCCAATGTTTCAAGGTTAAACCAAATCAAATTATTGTTCTAAACCCTAATAAACTATTGTTTAAGGGTTTGTTTGTCAAAAGGGAAAAGGGAGGGAGGAAGGGGAAATTTTTCAAGGAGAATTACATACTATAAAGTGTATGAAAATACATAACATCAACTACTTTAGGGGAAAAACATTTTAAAAGAGGATATGAGTAAAGAACAGATATCAGCATGAATGACATTTGTCTATGGATTGGAAACTTTTGTAGAGCGTGGGGGTGAGGCAAGGCTATATTTCTCTTAAGCCAAAGATTATTGAGAAAAATAATACTTCTTCTGTTACTTAATATAAGATATATTTATTTTATTTAATTTAATTAAGATAGTTAATATATTAATATGACATGTATTTTTTAAAATACCTTACTCATCTTCTTTAATTCATTCATTTGATCCTTAATGATAGAGCATCAATATGGTAAATTACGAAAATATTAATGAATACGAAAACTATATCTTATATTTAGAACTAAGATTAATTTCTTAAATATGTCTTGTATTAATTACTAGGGTAAGTAATGCCTATAATTAAATCTTTGCAGCCATCTTAGATGTGATAGAAGGAACTACTCCTTTAATTCAACAGTTGAAGAAGATGATCTTAAGATAAAGATCGTAAGGAGAAGCAACCAAACCATATTTATATCAAGGGATTCACCTCGTATACAACCAAAACAGGAGATATCCGTTGAGGGGAGATCTCGAAGAAATAACTTCCAGATTAAGAGAATGCAAGTATATGCGAGACAAGAAGAAGAAGAAGAAGAACCCTTTAAAAACAGTTTAAAAGAGATGGGGTCTTTGCATCAGGTTCCATGAATAAAGAATATGCCTTAAAAGGTCAGCTACACAAAGTATGTCCATCTTGCGTAGGCCACCAAGAAATGTGGTTGATAGGTGTAATCTGATGAATCTCAAAGTTGTATATTACATATGGGAGAAGTTACAATATATATATAGAGTTGCAAAGAATGAATAGGAAGGATGGAGAAAAGGAATAGTTACAAGGAATGAATAGGAAGAGGAATGAATAGGGAGAGAAATGAATAGGAAGAGGAATGAATAGTTGGAAGAATTGAATAGTCTTTTCCACACTCCCCCTCAAGTTGGAGCATATATATTTATCATGTCCAACTTGTTACAAAGATACTCAACCCGTGTGCCATTCAAGGCTTTTGTTAAAAGATCTGTCAGCTGGTCGTTTGACCGCACATACCCTGTAGATATGACATTCTCTTTTATTTTATCAGGAATAAAGTGACAATCAATTTCAATATGCTTTGTACGCTCATGAAACACAGAATTCGATGCTATATAGAGTGCTGCTTTATTGTCACACCATAACTTTGCAGGTAATGTCATGATGATCCCAATTTCCTTCATGAGTTGAAATATCCACACAATTTCTTGTACTGACTGTGACATGGCTCTGTATTCTGCTTCTACACTTGATTTTGACACACAACCTTGCTTTTTACTTCTCCAAGATATCAAGTTTCTACCAACAAACACACAATAACCTGTAGTAGACCGTCTTGTGGCTTTAGATCCTGCATGATCCGCATCACAGAAGCACTCAACTTTAGTGTGCCCATAATTTGTATAGAGAATACCACGACCTGTGGAACCTTTCAGATAATGCAAGATATGCTCTAAGGCTTCCCACTGAGCAACTGTTGGAGATTCCATGAATTGACTGAGTACACTGACCGAGAAGGTTATATCAGGACGAGTCACTGTCAAATAATTCAGTTTCCCAATGAGCCTTCTATATCGTTCTGGAGATGCAAATGATTTCAGTTTCTCTGGATCAATCTTCTTCTTCAAGTCATCAAGAAGTTGATCAAACATGCTATCATTAAGATCCAAGAACGGATTTGAAATCATGGGAATGCTACTTGGTGCAACACCAAGTTTTCCAGTTTCCTTTAACAGATCGAGAACATATTTCCTCTGAGTTAAAAGGATTCCTTTCTTGCTTCTCAACACCTCAATGCCAAGGAAGTATTTCAATGGACCCAAGTCTTTTGTCTGAAAGTGGGAGTTAAGGAAGATTTTAAGCTCTGAGATTCCAGAGATGTTACTTCCAGTAATCACAATATTATCAACATACACTACTAGAAGGATCATGCCTGCATTGGAACGCTGGTAAAACATAGAGTGATCACACTTACTTTGGCTTAACCCAAACTTCTTTACTACCCCACAAAATCGATCAAACTAAGCACAAGGACTTTGCTTCAGACCATACAATGACTTTCGGAGATAGCACACTTTCCCAGACTCCCCCTGAGCAACGAACCCAGGTGGTTGCTCCATATAAACCTCCTCAAGAAGGTCACCATTCAAAAAAGTGTTAGTTCTCTAGGAGTTTTGATGATAACTGACAATTGTAAACTTAATTTGAAGTTTGTCTTCAGAAAGTTGTAAAACTTTCTGTATAAGGCAAACTCGAGTTTAGGTAGCTAAACTCGAGTTTAGACTTGACAGACAGAAGCTCAGATTTTACAAAGCAAGCCAAACTCCAGTTTGCATAGGCAAACCCGAGTTTGAAGAGTTACAGAGAGCTATTAAAATTTACAAGAGTTGTAAACTCGAGTCTGTGTATTGAAACTCGAGTTTATATCAAAGGTAGTGATACTCGCACTTCAACTAGTTTTCAAACTCTACCTTCAGTCTTTCCAAACTCCAGTTTACAAGAAAAGTTTAAGAACTGAAATGTCTAAAGTCTTGTAAACTCGAGTCTGGGTTATGTTGACTCGAGTTTAGCATAAACAGAGATACTCAAGTTATCACTTGTTTTCTAAACTCCAGTTTCAGTTTCAATGACTCCAGTTTGCACTTAAACGAAAAGTTTTTCAAAGTTTCAAAATGCACTGAAACTCGAGTCAGTTTTCTGGAAACTCCAGTTTAGGACTGTTTCAAAACACTCGAGCTATTACATGACTTATAAACTCCAGTTTTGAGATGAAAACTCCAGTTTTAGCTATCAAAGGTATTTCAATGTTTTAGTTTTCACTGAAACTCGAGTCAAGATTTTAGTGACTCGAGTTTAGCTCAAACAGAAAGCACTCGAGTAAATGACTATTTTGAAAACTCCAGTTTGAGAAACAGAAACTCCAGTTTACACTTGCAAAGATTTTTCAAAAGTTTCAGTTTACACTGAAACTCGAGTTTTGTATATCAAAACTCGAGTCTGGACTATACAGAGAGATAAGTAACATTCAGGTTTTGTAAACTCCAGTTTGCATTTTCTAAACTCCAGTTTTGAAGCACTGAATTTAAACTCAATATTTCCATAAAAGCTTCAAACTCGAGTTAGTCACTAAATGACTCGAGTTTAGGCATGGTTTCAAAACTTCATCCAAGAGCCATTCACGATTTTCCTCTCTGTAAGAACCAAACTCGAGTCAGTCACTAATCAACTCGAGTTTAGGAAATTTTTCAAAATACATTGCTCTCTGAATGAACTCCAAACTCGAGTCTGAGTTTGTAAACCCGAGTTTGTAACGCACAGATTTGTAAAACCAGAAGGCGCAAATTTGCGAAAACCATTTGAATGAATCTTATACTTCATATCTTTGATTGCTACTATTCCTAACGTCTTTTAACCAGTTTGTTAGCAAGTTTCAAATGATTTATTGAAGTAAACAGTGAAGATTCAGACCATGAGCTGTAAAGCAAGAGAGAGAGAGAATATTTTGTCTTATAAAGTGCTTCAACTTGGATTAAATTAATACATCTTTAAGCACAACCCATTCTACACAGGGATATTAACATTATCTTCATATTAATTAAAGTCCCACAATGCAAGAATGTCTTGAACAGTTTAGACAAAGGCTGAATCCTCCCATGAAGATTATATTCAGTGGATTCTCAACAGCTAGTTGTGGAAGTGGAGCTCCAACAGCTATGTTCTTCATTCAAAATGAACATCAACTGCTATAAATACCATTCAAAATCCAAGAACATTAGAACAAAAAGCTGTTATTTACTAGCTTACATTTTCACTTCTTATCTTCTGTAATATCTTGAGAGATTCATTTGAGCTTCAGTGTTTATCATTATATACTCTTCAAGAGAGTTTGTTTTCGTTTCTGATCACTTGCTGTAAGAATCTCAAGTCAATGGACTTGGAGATTGGGAATATCAGTGTACAACTTGTAAGGGGGAGTGTATCCTAGTGAGAGGATAACTTTCGAGTACAGAGTGTGTAACTGATTGTAAGTGATAGTGAAAATCCTAGAGAGTCTGGGGACTGGACGTAGGTCAAGGAGTTAGACCGAACCAGTATAAATCTTGCTGTGTCTTGTCCTTCTCTCATCCTTTGCACTATTCTAATCCTGCGATTAATTTCCAGAATTGAGCAAAAGAATTTTCAAATCCCCAATTCACCCCCCTCTTGGTGATTTGCTCCGGTTTTCAAAAACCATTCTTAACATCCAATTGATGCAAATCCCAATGATAGGTGGCAGCCAGAGAAACAAGAAGACGAACAGAAGTGAGCTTAGCCACAGGAGAGAAAGTCTCAGAATAATCAATGCCATAAGTTTGAGCATACCCTTTTGCAACAAGTCGAGCTTTCAACCATTCTAAGGAGCCATCAGCCTTGGTCTTAACAACAAACACCCATTTACACCCAATAGCTTTCTTTCCAGAAGGGAGATCAACAAGAGTCCAAGTACCAGCCTTGTCAAGGGCCATCATTTCTTCTTGCATAACGGCACACCAACCGGGATGAGTCAAGGCTTGGTGAAGATTGGTAGGGGTAGAGATGGAGTCAAGAGTGGCCACAAGGGAATGTGAAACAGTGGATAAATTCTGGTAGGACACAAAGGATGAGATAGGATACGCACAGTCAGCATATCTCTTAGGAATACAATGAGAACGAGTACCTTTTCGGAGGGCAATAGGCAGGTCATCAGATGAGGTAATAGCAGAATCAGGTTCAATTAGGTCAGAATGAGGAATGGTAGGACCTGAGGAATCTAACGGTAAAGCAAGTACTGGTAAGGGTAAAACATTGGTAATGTTAGCATCATCGATGATATCAAGTTCTAGAATTGCAGCCTGTATTGGTGAGGTAGAAACACGATAAACTAGGATATCATCAGACTCAGAAACAACAGAGGAAGACTCAGAAAATGTTGAAGATGGGAAGATAGGAGAAGACTCATGGAAGGTTACATCTGTGGACACAAGATAGTGACAAAGATCAGGAGAGTAACACCTATAACCTTTTTGAACACGAGAATAATCAAGAAATACACATCGCAAGGACTTGGGATCGAGTTTACAAATACTGGGACGGACATCCCGAACAAAGCAGACACAACCAAAAATTTTTGGAACAACTGGAAACAATTTAGTGGTGGGAAATAAAACAGAATAGAGAATATCACCATGAAGGATAGCCGAAGGCATGCGATTGATAAGGAAACAAGCAGTAGACACAGCATCAGCCCAAAAAACTTTAGGGACATTGTAGTGAAACATGAGAGCACGGGCAGTTTCTAATAGGTGTCGATTCTTTCTTTCAGCAACACCATTTTGAGCTGGTGTATCAACACATGAGGATTGATGAATAATGCCATGACTATTCATATAATCAGTGAATTGGGCTGAAAAATATTCTTTCGCATTATCACTGCGAAGGATTTTCACAAGCGTATTAAATTGTGTTTGAATTTCAGCACAGAAATGATGAAAATGAGTAAATAATTCAGAACGGTGTTTCATTAAGTAAAGCCAAGTAGTTCGAGAGAAGTCATCAACAAAAGTGACAAAATATCGATAACCAGTCTAAGACAAGACTGAACAAGGACCTCAAACATCAGAATGAACTAACTCAAAGGGGAATGCAACCCGTTTATTGACTCGAGGTGCCAAATGAACATGATGGTGTTTGGCAAATTAACATGACTCACAATTCAAAGACGACACAGACGAAAAATGAGGATACAACCTCTTTAAGGACGAAAGGGGCACATAACCGAGACGACAATGGACATCAAAAAGAGACAACCCACCAGAACAAGCAACAGAATGTGACACCTGATCATCGAGGATGTAATGTCCACCAGATTCATAGCCTCTACCAATAATCTGCTTTGTTGAAAGATCCTGAATTAAACAATGGTCAAGGAATAGTGAGATGAAACAGTTCAATTGACGAGTTAGTTTACTTAGAGATAAAAGATTAAATGTGAGATCATGAACATTAAGAACAGAAGATAGTGAAATAGATGTAGTCGGTTGAACAGTTCCAGATCCAAATACTTTGACTGGGGAACCAGTGGCGACAAGTATGGAGGATGGGTTAGCATATGGTGTATACGATGAAAATAAATTTTGGTTACCTGTCATGTGGTCGATAGCACCAGAATCAATGACCCACTTTGTAGAAGTGGTAGCAAGACCAGAGGACAAAGTACCTGTAGCAAGTGCCTCTGCAGATGATGGACCAGAATTAGACTGATCTGATGTCTGAGCAATATGAGCAAGGCCACGCTGCCGATCACGCTGACGTTTATTCTGCAATTTGCGACAATTCTTCTTAATGTGGCCAGGTTCCTTGCAATAGTTGTAGATAATACCGCCAGGAGGTGTGGGCAGAACACTAGAACCTTGGTTGGACCCATAGTTTTTATATTCAAAAGGGTCACGTCCAGCCAAAGCACTAGCATTTGGATCAACAGACGGACGAACCAAACTATCAGCACGAAGAACTCGTGAGAACACATCTTCCAGAGATGGAAGTTCCTGACTGGACAGAATCTGAGAACGAATGGTGTCGTAAGACGGGTCAAGAGCTTCAAGAAATCTAATGATAGCCTGAATTTCTAGATTCTTCATACGGGTCTCAAGATCTGCTTGTGGAGACATAAGTATTTTCATTTTTTCATACAACTGCTTGAAATCCAAGAAGAAATCTTTTAAGGGATGACCCTGCTGGTTTGAGCGATAGAATCCCTTACAAACTTCATGAATACTAGTGAAGTTCCCTTTACCAGAGAACATAAACTCAAGATAAGTCATAATTTCTTTTACTGTGTTACGGTGACTCACAGAAGATAAAATCCGTGGTTCAATAGAGTTTCGAATTTGAAAGAAGAGACGGGCATCTGCTCTATACCAAGCCAAACTTTTCGCATCTTCACCAGTGGGAGGATCCTGAGTTAAGTGGGCTTCCTTTTCAACACCCAAGAGGTAAACTCGAACAGTTTTGTTCCAATCAGAATAGTTGGTCCAATTTAATTTGGAATCAGTAATTTTAGCAGACATAGGTAGCACCTCAGATGTCTTGGATTCGGCCATGATAAAGAATCACAATAACAATGAGGAGGATGGAAAGACCACAAACTTCTTTTCTTTTCTTTTTTTTGGAAACCGAAAATATTCGCTGGAAAAAAAATATGGCCAAAGAGCAATAACCACAAAAAAAATGCCTTAACAGATATTACCTGCAAATAGTCAAAGTAGTAATAATTGAATAATTGTATTCAATGATTATTTCATAGGCCAAACAGTGAATACGAATTGGAAGATGACAATTTGTGGTGGGTTGAATTAAATGAAGAGCTGGGCCCACGACAAGTAAGAGAAGAATTGATTAATTAGTGGCCAAAAGCTATAAAGTTTGGAGGTGACTGGAATTGATTTATAAAGACGAGAGGGAGCCAAAAATCTGGAGTCTGACGGAAACAGAGATGCTCTGGACGGAAGAAAAGAAGGAATCGAAGAGGACCAGACGACACAAACCTGGAGAGAAGCGTCACGGAAAAAAAAAAAACAGAAACACCGACGATGAAGAGTCGATGGCGGAACACGAAACTGACCAAAAAAAAATCTGCTTAATGAACCTAAGCTCTGGTACCATGTAATCTGATGAATCTCAAAGTTGTATATTACATATGGGAGAAGTTACAATATATATATAGACTTACAAAGAATATATAGGAAGGATAGAGAAAAGGAATAGTTACAAGGAATGAATAGGAAGAAGAATGAATAGGGGGAGAAATGAATAAGAAGAGGAATGAATAGTTGGAAGAATTGAATAGTCTTTTTCACAAATTTAGAAACCATTGTCAACTGTGCATTTTAACTGGTTGGGAATAGGGGTGCACAAATTTTTTTTTCGTTTTTTTTTTTTGAAAAAACTTAATTTCATGGCTTAAACTTTTAATGAAGAGGGGAAAATAATCTTGTTAGCACTCATACTTCTTGTAACATCCCAAAATTTGGAAATTTAAAACTTGAATATTATAAGAAAATTTAATACTAATTTCCTTATATTTTGGTCTTCAAAATTTTAAACTTAAACTATTTAAAATAAAAAATATTCCCCTTAAATTATTTTGGAGGGATAATAATTTAAGAAAATCAAAAGAGATAGAGATTTGATTTAACTTGATCCTAAATAATAGGATCTACCCAACTAATTATTATAATATCATATGCAAAATAAAATAGATAAATAATAGGAGAAAAGTTTTTGATATAGAATAATAAAACGTATGCTATGATATATTTATGAATAGGATTATTAGTAAAATAATAATATGGATGATGATGATAATAATTAATAGCGATTAGTAGAATAATGCGTAAATATATTAGAAGATATTTCTCTAATAATGGGGAAATCAAAAGGATGGAACTTGATTTAAATTGATCCTATAAAATAGGATCTAACTAACTAACTTATTCTGATATTGTTGCACTTATAAAATCAATTACAAAATCAAAAAGATAAATAAAAAGATAATATTTAATATTAAGAAAAGAGATTACTTAATAAAGGAACTTATTAAATAATATTAATGAATAATAAATGGGATGAATAATAATGAATATATTATTATTTATCAAAGGGAAATAATAATAATAATAATAATAATAATAATAATAATAATAATAATAAGAGAAGAAATAATCAATAAATTGAATGAATAAGATTATTAATTTATTTAAGGGAAAATAAATAATAATACCATTTTCAAAATAGGAATGAGTAATAATAATTATTAGTGGAATGGAATAAATAATGTAGGAAAATTATTAATGTATGATAAATAGAAAAAAAAAGGAGTTATTAATTATTAGCAAAAGGAGAATTAATAAGTACAATAGTCTAACTCATTTAGTATCTCATTTAGTATCCTCATAATTTGCAATCTCTAGTATGCTGGATTTTATTAAAAATTTGTATATTTTAAGTTTATGAAATTATAGTTATAATTTTAAATAGGTGGAATTTAATTGATAGCAAACTTGATTTCTGATAGATTGAATTGAGGAATGCGTTGAGCCTCTAGTTTGAGAGTATTGTGAAAGTAGTTAGCTCAGTTGAGAAGTAACCACTTTCCACTTATTATGATATCGATATACTGCTTTTGAGTATTTTTTAAATTAATTATGAATGTTTTTAATAAATTCTTGCCATGTGGGTTTTTATATAAACTGAAATTATATGCATTGAGTCATCATGAAAATCATGGGAAAGGGAAGGATTGGGAGAAAATGTTATATTTATTTTCCACCACGTGGTGAGGCCTCTATTAGTGCACATTGGTTGACTTTTCTTTATTGTCCCACCGGTTTATTGGGACTAGCCCACCAGTTCATTAGGCTTACGACACCTCATTAGATTAAAGTGGGGAAAGACCCATGGTCTAGGGCAGGTGCTCTGGAGATTTTAGCCGGTTCTCATCACTTGACCAGTGAGCTTTTGGAGTAACCAATAACATGAGTGTAACTTAGCCCATAGATCTAGTCTGAAGAAATAAGGTGGTTCGGTTGGATTGAAGGGAGGTATTTGGGTATTACATACATTACATCCAATCATGATACCAAATCATAATGTGATAGTATATAATGAGGATGTGGATGAATTGTTTTATTTGAGTTGAACTATTTTGATCCACTTGGCACCTCACTAGCACTTATCGATATTCATAATAAGCTGGACTGATGGTTACAAAATTTTTTCAGGTGATCAGTCCGGTCCAGGTCTGTCTGGGAAGCAAACAAAGGATTAGTCTACTTTGCTAAGAGTAGGAGTTCTGGTCTTTTGTTGTATGTTTTGGATGACTGTATATTGTCATATTCTAGGGCTCATGATGCATACTTTAGCATATTTTGAAAATTTTAAATTCCGCTTTAAATCCTATTACATGATTACTCTGACTAACTCTTATTAATATAAGGTTATTTAGTTAATTAAACGGTAGATGTTTCACTTCTGCTTTTATTTATTTATTTTTCTTAATATTTCTCTTAATTTTGAGGTATAAACTAAAAAATCCTCGACATGATATTATATATTTAACTTAAAATAACATGTGGATTTTCAATAGCATAAAAATCAATTAATTCAGAAAGACTTGGGAGTAAAAATTAATGACAAATTATATATTTGATAGGAAATCATGGATCATATAGCATAACATTTTTTTTTTAATTACAAAGCGGTAGACACTAATGACCTAAATTACAACAAACAAAATTAAACATGCGACCTCCCATTAGTTGGAGAGTATTCATACTACTAGGCTATAAGACCTTTGGTGATATAGCATAACATTAAATCTTGCATCAATACAATTAATATCAACTTTTTCAAGACCATTATGACTCCACTAGTCAACCAAATAAACTCTTTTTTGTAAGGGTTAATACCACTTTTGTTCCTAGAAATTTCCCTCAATTTTGATTTTGGTCCCTCAAATTTACTTTGTTTATAACAATTGGTCTTTGAAGTTTGACAAGGACTTGGTGCAGCCTTTGGCGGTGTTAATTTTGCTGTCATGGCAATAACTCTGTTAAGTTATTTATGTGGCATATTGATTAGGAAAGTTGGCTGGACAAATATAATATAAAACTTGATCTTGATTTGTGCTTGAGCTCGGTGTTCAACAAGGATCAAGTTTTATATATAATATTTGTTGAGCCAGCTTTCCCAATCAGTATGCCACATAAGTAACTTAAAGGAGTTATTGCCACGTCACCAAAATTAACACCATCAAAGGGAGAAATTCTTATGTAAACTCGGTTTGTCACATTATTTGAAGCTTAACCAATTAAAATGCAACAACTCATAAATTAATTTGACATCTCTTGAATATTAACTAACATATTAATAAAATTAAAAAAATTTCACAATATTTACTTTAATTTCACTTTATTTGTGAAATCTTAATTATGAAATTTATTATTTATAGAAAATTAATAAATTGAATAACATGAGTAGTCAATTAAGATTAATTTTTAGTTGAGCTATTATATAATTGGTTATATCATAAATGATGTGGCAAATAGTCATTCTCTACCGGTATAATTGGTTATATCTCTCTTACTAAAGGCTGCAACTAGTCATTTTGAAACTTCAAGGACTAATAGTTATAAACAAAGTAAATTTAAAGAGGGTTTAATGTTTCTGTTTTTGTTACGTAAACATTTTTTCTATCACATTCACATATAAGTGAGTGGCTCCTATTAATATTTTCTCTCTCTTATCTTTATAAGGAACCCACCCATTTATATATAAATGTGGCAGAAAAAATGTTTTTACAACAAAAACATAAACATTAATCCTATTTAAAGAACTAAAATCACCAATTTTAAACTTGAGGTATCAAACTAAAAATTGGGTCAAGGAACATAAGTAGTAGTATTAACCCTTTTTAAAAAATTTTAAATAAGGAAACTCATTTTATTCTGTCTTCATAAATTGATCTTCATCAACTAGTGACGTGGCAGAATCCTCGACGCTCACTTTATCGAATGGCTGAAATATCATCGTCTTCGCACGCCCTATAGGGAATATTAGTGCAGGCGATACGGATTCTCAAAACCCTCTTGTTAAGCCCTCATGTCAAGATGAAACCAATTTCTCTTCCATCCAATCTTCTCAATTGCTTGTGCTACCATTTCGAGGGAACCAGTTGGGGAACCTTTGGAGCTCATGTTATTCATTTGCTCGTATCAGCACATTCAACCTCATTTACAAACTAGTTAAAGCTGCTAACGGTTGGAGAGGTGACTAATCATGATCGTAAAGAGATATTGCGAAATGGGTCTGTCTCTTGTTCGTAAATGGAGGACTTGGTCTCGCAATCCGGTATCTTTGTATGCTCGGAGCTTACGATCAAATGCGGCTTTGGAAGCCATTGCCAAAGCTTCGGAAGAAAGAGTTAACAGTATTGTGCTTTATAATTACCCTTCTTTTTCTGGAGCATACTCGGCTCTTTTTGCTCATCTCTTCCACTCATATCATAATATCCCAAGCCTTATTTTGCCTTTCTCTTCGGTGGCGCCTCTCAGGTTTAGCTCTAATCTTATCTTAATATTTTTTAAAAAAAAAAAAAATCCCTTGTTTTCTTTTTGTTTTCATTTATCAGACCCTTCTATTTTTCACAATAGGGTGTTAGATTTTCTTTCTTTCTTATAATGCTTTGTCTTCTTGTTTATGAAATGTATTTTAAGAAATATTCTGTTTGGGATGTTCTGTTAATGAAGTTATAATTGCATGTCAGGGTTGAAGATTTGAACATTGAAGGCCTTGAGACATGTTATCTGCTGGACTTTCTTTGTCCAAAAGAGTTTCTTTTGAAACTTTCACAGCAATTAAAATGCAAGTAAGCTGGGATTGATTTCCTGTTGTTATAATATGAATCCATTCTGACTGCCTCTATGTTGATGATTTTTGCTTTCGTCTCACAAGTGTTGTAAATTGCATATTAATTTAAACATCTATACTCATTCAGGGTTATTGGGTTTGATCACCGGAAATCAGTACTTCCATGTATTCCCAACGTCAATGATTGTCCTGAGAATCTCACTATTCATTTAAACCTTGAGAAGAGTAGCTCTAGTGCTGTTTATGAGTACTTTTCCGCCAAACATGCAGATATTAGAACTCCTGATGTAAGTTGGAATTAGGACTCTTCTACATGCTTTCGTTCTTCAGCATCTTTTATAGCAATTGCTGAGGTATAAGGATGTTTGAATATCATTAAGGGCGTGGTTCCAAGTTTGCTGGACTCTAAAGTAAAAGATCATGTGGAACTTGTTCTTAAATACATTGAGGATGGAGATCTTCATCGGTGGAGCTTGCCCAACATCAGGGTATTCAACATTGGATTGCGTGAATGGTGCTCAAGATTCAATTGTGTTGCTAATCCATACATGTATGAGCAGGTTCGATCATTTTTGGATCTCGGGTTACTGAGAAATTTTGACTTGGTTTGTAACATGAATTTAATTCATATAGAATTGGGCACTGTGAATAAATTCTTTAGTTAAAGATGTGTCTCACAAAGAATTGGAATTATAGTTACTTGACACTCAACGTCAAGAGGTTATATGTTGCTAAGTATTGCAACTTTTCTGACTATAGTACGATTAGCCTGGCTGTGTATTATTTTGGAAATATACTTTTTTGCTTTTCATACTCAAAATAGTTCCAACTTCAACCCCTGTTATCATATTGTTGCTGAACCTTTCTCACTATCAAAAAATCTGTCACAGTTGCTGGACTTAACTTCTGAAGATTTAATTGCTAAAGCAAACTCAGATCTTTCATCCCGCCAGAATGACGCAAATAAATTGCTGGGAAAAGTTTTCAGGGTTCGGCTGGGTAAAGGATTTTATGGAGAGTGTCTGGTAGTATTCCAAGATTTAATCTTCATTATGCAGTTTCTAATTAATTCATTGACCCTGTCCTTGCTTCACCTAACTTTACATAATCTGTATTCATATTTGTGCCATGCACTTTCTCTGTCTATCTTCTTTTCAGTTATAAAAGCTTTCACGTCTAAATTTATTACTGTGGTGTCATCATGTGATTGCAACATCCCATGCCCAAGTTTGAGATTGAACTTTGAAATCTAATTTTGATTCCTTCTTTGTTTGCTCCAGGGAGTCAGGGTAGATGGGAACTCAGATTTAAAAGATGAAATTGGCAAGCTCCTGAGTGCAAAGAGTGCAGCTGCTGGTCTAAGGTAATTTATTTACAAAAATGTCCTAATGTTTTTATTTGTCTTAATATTTTATTTCATTCAAAAAATAATTCTCCATTAGTTTTCAGCAAGAAAAAGTTTCATCTAGAGATTAATTTCTAACTCAGGTGGAACTTGGATTTTTTTTGTTTTTTTACCATGAAATGGAGAAAAAGAAAATTAATGACAATGGGAAGTAGAAGCTAGAAAAAGCAAAAGCCATAATTATAAATGTAGGTTTGCCAATGAATTATGATCCAAGACTTCCATTTGTCATTAATGCAAGGCTCCTTTTATTTATTTCTTTCAAGTTGGGATCTTTTGGGCTAAGGACTGGCTGGGCACAATATTTATACTCATGTATCTGCTAATAGCAGGGGTGGTTAACCTATCCCAAACTAAATTAAACACACTTGTGGGTATATAGTTTTTGTTGATCCATGTCATAAGATTTGGCAGAACTTTATGTTGACTGACTTGTGGGTAAATGGTTCTTGAAGATAAATATTATACACATCTTGCACCGGCAACTAGTTCCCCCAATCAATTTCTTTCTGGAACAAAATGGCATAGTCTTCTCACTAACTTCCTTCTACTCTAGCAATCTAAAATGAAGATATAAAGTAAAAGAACAAACAATTACCTAATGACAGCTTCATCAGTTTTTGAGTTCTGTTTTTCTCTCATCTTGTGTTGTTGATCCAACATTTTAGGAGTGAGTTAGTCTAAGATTGGGTTAGGCATAAAAATTAGTTGGAGATATAGCCGCTAGATAGTGTTGATGCCTATGCCTATATATAGGTGTGCTGATCCTATTGATCTCTGTTATTGCTGCCTATGATATTCAAATGACACAGTAGATTCTTCAGAATTCTCTCCTCTGTTTCTCTTCTCCCCTGCCCTTCCCTCTTAACCTCTGATCTCTCTACTCTCTTTTTCCTATTTTCCCTCTCTCTCTCTCTCTCCTACTTCCCTCTCTTTTCTGTCATAATTATGATTTTGCAACAATCTAGCTTTGGTGTTCAATCAAGGATGCAAGTTTTCAGCATGGATCATTCGTCAAAATGTTGATAATGTCAATGTCAGATTTCATAAGCATACATGTAAAGAGATATTGTAACAGTTCTGAATTAGGGATGAGGGGCTTCATAGTTTTGCTTGGATTAAGGAAAAGGTAACAATATCCTTGGCTGTTTCTCCAATTATGTTGATTCTTTCTCTGATTTTATGCATTGTCTATGCATACATTTGTCTAATGATGCTAATTTGACTCTTATTCTTAGGTAAACAGTGAACAGTCTGAACAATGTTTTTTAACAAGTCCTTCTAGCCTGATCGTCTTCCTGCTTCATTGCAGATTTGTTTTCAATCTAGGATTTATTGATATGTACAATTTGATGCATTGGATGCTTATATCTATGTCAGGCCCATAGGAGCTGTCATATTCATGCAGCGGAATAATCTCAAAATGTGCCTGAGAAGCACTGATAATGCCACAGATACCTCTGAAGTTGCGAAAGTGTGTTCCAATACTTTCTTCTTACTTTGTGATTCTTCAACGTTTTGATATATATGTTGAATTTCGTTAACTTGGAAATTGAAGGAACATGGTGGAGGAGGTTCCCCAAGTTCAAGCTCCTTCATAATAAGGATGGATGAGTATAACCAATGGATTCGATGAATTAAATATCATTTCAAGGTACACATCTAATTTTAAATTTTACTTCAAATATTTTATGGCAAACCAACTTTTTCTGTTACTGGGCAAACTTTCTCCACCTGATATTTACATATAGAGATTGAATTAGAATGTTTTCTTGAATACAAATTTCAGTTGGCTGCTAGAAATGTACGAGGGGCTTCATTTGATTCATTCTTCACGCTGTTTGTTTTGTGAAGCAATGTTCTTGATGATTTGATTATCTTGTGTGTCCTTTCTCTACCAATTGCACTCTGAATATCACCAGCGTTTTCTCCTGTGGTGTAGACTGAAACCTTTTCATGAACTTCTTTATAGCCTTTTGAAACTCATATTGACAGTGACTATGGATGATGCAGATCCATGACTCCCTCCCATTAACAACCTCCATTTACAATCCTTGGGAGAGTTACATGAGTTGGGGAACAACTTCAACGTTTTGTTTTTTTCCCGTAGCTCCTGTAAGATAGGTTTTGAGGTGGAAAATAATAGTTCAAGCAGGGACATGTACAAAGAAGGTCATTGGATGCGAGCTGATGAAGAAAATAGATAAAATGGTATGAAGTCTTCTGAAAAAAAAAGTGAATGAAGACCCAAGAGAATACTAGAGTTTCTGAGCGGTACCTCTTAGTTAATGATATATCCAAAAATTTGGTTGTCGAGTACAATGGCACCATTCGATCCATATAGTTGATGCTACCTAGTGGGATAAGGATAAGGCTTGTTATCATTGTTGGTGTAAAATAAGTTATGTAACCCAATTACCCCCCATTTAGCTTTTAATGGCTTGTCTAATGATCTTCTGGACGAAAGTGCCCTCCAGGACTAGTCAGTAGGCCTATGCATTGTGTCTGAAAGCAAGTCAAAAGAAGAATTTCCTTTTTCTCAAGTTGAGAGGGTTCTCTCGTTTTTGGCTTCTGAGCCAATGAAGCCGCCTTGTCTACTTTATTTGGCATTTTAGGTGCTTCACAAACTAGTACTTAACTAATACTTGCCTTTTTACTAGAGATCACCAGGGGGCTAAAGCATGTCTCCGAATTGAAAGAGTGCTTATAAAAAGGTACTTGCAGATTGTCCATCAACAAGGTCCACACATCACTGGCATTTGAATCTATAACCTTATGGTTTTGAGCCAACCGTTCTACGCAATGAATCAACCTTTGTTGGCTAATACCTGCCTTCTATCCTCCATGATGATGGTGCTTTTTTATTTGAAAAAATGGTTTCTTTGGTCAACTTGGAAAAGGATGTTGTATAAAATTCAGGGTTGTTATAAAATTCGGAACTAATATTCCTTTGGTCTTCTGCAAATGTTTATTATGTAATGGTACTCAAAAAAAATGGCAAACTCTCCTTGATACTATTGGATCATAATTTAATGATTAATATCCAAAAACTCAATGAGGGATCTAAATTCCGAAAAGACTGATAGTTTTCAAGTCAGATTAAAAAAATAAAAAAGAAATCATCTAATAATGTGAGATAAGAAGGATGGGTTGAATATTCTTTTTGGAGTAAATACTGAATTTCATCTAATAATCATGGGTACGTCTGTGACTATATTTTGCCCTATAGTGACCGAAATACCCTTGATTAATTGTGATATTCCCAAACTACCCTTGTCACTCCGATTGCACAAATTTCCGCCCCTCTTCATGCCCCGCCACCTCCAATAGAAAATAATTAATCACCGGTCCAATACTGGACCAGAAAAAAGAGCAGAGCCAACAATTAATCATAGATGAACAACTGAAAAATGAAGTTAATTAATTATTTGATAGTAATTGGTGTTGAATCTCGATGATAATTTATTGATTTTTATAAAACCTACCTAAGATTGAGGAAGAACAAGGGAAGGCGTTGATGTTCGTGAGGTTGGCGACTGTCCTCAAAATTTTCGGAGTAGTCTTCACGATCTCCATTGTCCAATAAGGTGAGAATTTACATATGCGAGAATAAAAATGATAAAATATTATTAAATGTATTTGGTTTATATAATATAATAACCTATTTTAATACTTAGTTAACATTATTAAATATTTATTATTACATATCAGCTATTAATTTTAATTATATTTGTTAAATATTTTATAAAGTTTAAAAAGCAACTTAAATAAAATAAGGGTAACATTGTCTATATAAAAATATCTCCCCTCCTTTCCGCTTTTAAACTAAATAAAGTATTCCCTCTGGTCTTAATTATAAGATATAGTTGACTTTTTTTGAAGAGATTAATGAAGCTAATTAAATTACTTTAGATTATTTTTTATTTTATTTTTTCTTCAAACTAATTAGTTTGATTAATAAACTAATATATAATCTAAGAATATACAACATATAAAATGATTAAGTAACTTATTTAATTTCCTTAACCCTTCTAAAAAAAATCAACTTTGTTTTATAATTAGAACCGGAAGTAATATTAAAGTGGTTAGGTAGTATTAAAACACTCCCCTCCCCTCCCCTCCATTAAATCAAACAAAACCCTTTCCTAAAAAAATGAGACCACAAGTTTACACAACACAAAGCAAAACCTAAACAAACTATAACAAGTCCGGACTCAGCTGAGTAAGTGGTTACTGCAAAATAATTATGTTTTTGGTAAGGTTATGAGCCTTTTTAGTTATAATCCTAGTGTCTCACTCAGAGTAAATGAGGTTTCATGTCTTATCTACATGCTTTGTATGTATGTTTGGGATCACGATTGCGATCATAAAAAGTGTTTAGTGTCCATTTGAATTTAGCTTTTAAGATTTACAAGATAAATTGTGAGAGAAGTTTTATCTCGGCTTGCAAAAAATAACTTTTGAAACTTAGGTTTGGGTTATCTCAAACAAGCTCTCATATAAATTGAAATAAAATTCTTCTCAAATACTTATCTTATATAATCATGATTAAAAAGTTATTTTTAAAGGCTTCAATTACTATTCCAACTAAAAGATTGCTATACCAACCTCTCAAAATTAAATTCAAACCACCGTTGTAGTCAAAGCTATTTGTTACCAAAAAAAAAATTAAAGGACGCTATTTATTTATCATTTTTCTAAGAAAGAATACAACAAAAAGAATCTCTTCACGCCGTACCTCTGGAAACTTTCTCCCCAAGAAAAAGAAAAAAGCACAAGTCGCCCCTCCAAGAATTTCTTTTTGGGCCGTTGGATCCTTCCAGCATTCGGCAGCTAATTAGGACCACGCTGTACCCAGGTTCTAGAAGCTTCTCTGTTTCTATATTGCTTTTTCTTTTTAGGCCATCTCTCTGTTCAATTTATTGTTGCCATGTTACTTTCTCTTTTTGCCGTCACAGACTCATGTTACTTGAACAATAAGACATATTTATTGCTTATAAAAAATAAAATTATTCTGAAATTTGTAATTATAATATATTGATGGTTCGTTCCTAAATGCTCTAAAAAAACTATCAATATATCATATAAACATAATTTAATCATGTGTAATATGAGAATTATTTTTTTGAGAGAAATGTAATATAAGAATTTATTCATACTATATAAATACTATAACTTGTTATAAATATGTATTTTTCCTCTTTATTAAAGCATCTGAATATTAATATCAGGTTAAAAATGGGAAAAGACCAAAAAAAAAAAAACCTTTTGAACTTCAAAATCTAAAATCAATGATTTTCTATTAAAATGAATAGCTAATTGCTACACAAGTGTACTTAATACCTAAACTCTCATTGACAATAAGATTAATTTAGAATTTTAAAGTTTAAGTATTTTTTTATTTTCTTTAAAAAAAATTGAATATTGATTGTGCTTGCATTTATTCCCAAAAAAACAATAACCCCGCAGGCCGCAGCATGTGGTAATTTCACACCCACGGGTTCGAAATCAAATTCAAAATCAAAATCAGAAATGAAAAGAAAATCAATAAAATAATAGAATACGGGTAATTGTTTTTAAAATATTTTTAGACAAACTCTCATTCTCATTACCGTAAAACCCTAAACCCTATCTATCAAGTTTAAAACCTCAGGTCACTCATTTTCATTTTTTTCTTGGCTTCTTTCCCATCAAGCTCCGCTCTCTTCTGGAGATGGCGACCGCATCCTTGTTCCGCTCTCTACGAAGGCGTGATGTTGCTTCTGCCTCTTTTTCCACCTATCGATCGGTACGTCATTTCCCCAACTTGATTTTGCTAAGTGCATCCGATCCAATCCTTATAATATTTCGAACATTTGTGGTTGTTTTTGTTGTTCTATTGAACTTATAAATCGTTTTCCCGTCGTGAGATTATTTATGAATCTCTTGGAACTCTTGTTAAAGCGTGGTGGCTGTGTTTGAATGTTTTGCAATATTTGGATCAGGACCTGGAACAACATTAATCCCTCCTATCCCACTTTGAAAAATACATCTATAACTCCCGGATATTTGATGCATTTGACAAGAATTGGCGAAAATGTGGTGCCTGATATAAATTTCAATTATTGCTTGTTTCTTTTTGGTGCCTAACCAAAATCAGTTTGCAGCAAGTTTCGACTCTTTGGCTTTGTGTATGGACAAATGCAACTCCAACTACCACTTCATTAAACTTTTGCTCTTTGGACCTAAACCCAACCTATTGTTCTATTGGCTTACAGAGTCCATGCTTCATTACCATCATTTCAATGCTCATATTTTACTCTGATTGGTAATATTATCTGAATTTGAGGACATCTGAATGTCTGATTTTATGTTGGGGCCGTGGAATCATATCAACTGTATGCACCATATCCTGTACTTGAGTTGTAAGAATAAAATTTTTTTCTTACACAAATGTTTGTTCTTTGTACAGTTTACAGGTAGCTCTAAACCAGCACATGTCAATCAATTCTGGACGAGTTTGTCTCGCCCATTCAGGTTTTATTTCTTGTTCTACTTCTTATTTAAGTAATTGCTAGTAAGTTGCTCTATCCTCTATGGTCATCATTTCTGTTCCTAGTAAAATTTTATGATATCATTTCATGTGCATCAGTTCAAGGCCTGCTGGTAATGATGTCATTGGTATTGATTTGGGTACTACCAATTCATGTGTTGCTGTTATGGAGGGAAAGGTAAGACTTCATTCGTCTCTTGATTTTTTCATAGTTCATATATTCTTGACTGATATTATATACTTTACAGAATCCCAAAGTCATTGAAAACTCTGAAGGAGCTCGTACAACACCATCTGTGGTTGCCCTCAACCAAAAATCAGAGTTGCTTATCGGTACACCAGCCAAGCGGCAGGCTGTAACTAACCCAACAAACACCCTTTTTGGAACCAAACGTTTGATTGGTAGGCGATTTGAAGATCCTCAAACTCAAAAGGAGATGAAGATGGTTCCATTCAAGATTGTTAAGGCTCCAAACGGAGATGCATGGGTTGAAGCTAATGGGCAGCAGTACTCTCCTAGTCAGATTGGGGCTTTTGTTCTTACCAAGATGAAGGAAACTGCAGAATCATACCTTGGAAAGTCCATCTCAAAAGCTGTAATCACTGTGCCAGCTTACTTCAATGATGCACAGAGGCAGGCAACAAAGGATGCTGGTAGAATTGCAGGGCTTGATGTGCAGAGAATCATAAATGAGCCCACTGCAGCTGCACTTTCATATGGGATGAACAACAAGGAGGGTCTGATTGCAGTTTTTGATCTTGGAGGTGGAACATTTGATGTTTCCATATTAGAAATATCCAATGGTGTTTTTGAGGTATGGAAACATTCATTTCTATTTCCCTCTCTCTCTCTCTCTCAACTGGATTTAATGATTAATTGGCAGTAATATTTCTTGACACACAGGTGAAAGCGACAAATGGTGACACTTTCTTGGGAGGAGAAGATTTTGACAATGCCCTGTTAGACTTTTTAGTGAGTGAATTTAAGAGAACTGAGAGTATTGATCTTTCAAAGGATAGACTTGCCTTGCAAAGACTCAGGGAAGCTGCTGAGAAGGCTAAGATAGAACTGTCTTCAACATCTCAAACTGAAATCAACCTGCCTTTCATCACTGCGGATGCATCTGGTGCAAAGCATCTGAATATCACATTGACTAGATCAAAGTTTGAGAGTTTGGTAAATCACTTGATTGAAAGGACAAAGGCACCATGTAAGAACTGCTTGAAGGATGCCAACATCTCAATTAAAGAAGTTGATGAGGTTCTGCTAGTTGGAGGGATGACTCGTGTGCCTAAAGTACAAGCGGTTGTTGCTGAGATCTTTGGAAAGAGCCCTAGCAAAGGTGTAAATCCTGATGAGGCAGTTGCGATGGGTGCAGCTATCCAGGGTGGTATCCTTCGTGGAGATGTAAAAGAGTTGCTTCTCCTGGATGTGACCCCATTGTCATTAGGTATTGAAACTTTGGGTGGCATCTTCACTAGATTGATCTCAAGGAACACTACAATTCCTACAAAGAAGAGTCAGGTAATTATTAAAGCTAATAATTGTCATCTAATGCACGAGTCTTATAGCTGTCACATCCAAGTAAGGTGGGCTAGTAATAATTGCTTAAGAAAATTGTTCAAGTTGAAAAGACTTCTATTACTATATAGTTTCAAAAATGACTTAGCCTTTCATAAGCAATGAAATTTCTACAAGATATTTCAACCACTGCAATGCACATACATGTATAATGTATTAAATGTGGGACTTAGAAGGCTGCCACAAATATGCTGGGAACTTGCTTTTTTTGTATTTCTGGCAGCTGACTGTTGTAATTTCTAAACATCTGTTGAAATTTTGTAGGTATGATGGAATCTTTTCCTAATATCACTGTCTATCTATAATATTTAACTCATCTGTAACAAAAACTACCAGTTTCTGATCCATTCCAATGGATCATCTATTTTCAAATGTTTACGTCACAATCCTATCTTTTAGCATGTTCAGTTATTTGATTTGGAGCTTGCTGATTTATTTTTCTTTTGTTTCCAGTTGCTTAGTTCCATTGCATGTGTGTGATTTCTGATGTAAGTTCTCTTTCTTCTCACTGAAGAGGGGACTATTTTGAATCATGATATAAATCAGTGTCTGCTTTATTTTTCCCTCAATTTATTTGTGGTCAATTTCATATTTGGTTCCATGGGTTCCATCAACTTTATTGTTTCAAAAGTTAACTAAGCCTTTCATACGCTCAAATGAAATTTCCTCAAGATCTATCTTCTGCTGCCCCTCACTGCTGCCAACATGCTTCTGAACTTGTTATTTTGTGTTTCTAGTGGCTGACTGGTGGAGTAATTTCTAAACATTAGTTGAAATATTTTCAAGATGTGGTGGAACCTACTCCTAATCGGCAGAGTTATTGTTACAGGTGTTCTCTACTGCAGCAGACAATCAAACACAGGTGGGTATCAAGGTGTTGCAAGGTGAGCGAGAAATGGCTGCTGACAACAAAATGCTCGGAGAATTCGAGCTCATTGGCATCCCCCCAGCCCCCAGAGGCATGCCTCAAATTGAGGTCACTTTTGACATTGACGCCAACGGAATTGTTACTGTATCTGCCAAGGACAAGTCCACAGGTAAAGAGCAACAAATCACCATTCGCTCATCTGGAGGACTCTCTGAAGATGAGATTGAGAAGATGGTGAAAGAAGCCGAGTTGCATGCGCAGAGAGATCAGGAAAGAAAAGTGCTGATCGATATCAGAAACAGTGCTGACACTACCATCTATAGCATTGAGAAGAGCTTAAATGAGTACCGAGATAAGATTCCGAGTGAAGTGGCCGAGGAGATTGAGAGTGCAATTGCAGATCTGAGAACAGCAATGTCAGGGGACAGTGTGGATGAGATTAAGTCAAAGCTTGATGCCGCAAATAAGGCTGTCTCCAAGATTGGCAAACACATGTCAGGTGGTTCAAGCGGTGGTTCCTCCTCTTCTGGCGGTTCTCAGGGCGGTGATCAGGCTCCTGAGGCAGAATATGAGGAGGCCAAGAAGTGAGAGACGTAGAGTAGTCTCTGGTAATTTCTCTTCTGATAATTCAAACAATTAAGGAAAAAGGATAAGGTTCTTATTTTTCGTAAACAAATCATAGGGCCGTTCATAATTGAGGCATTTTCTTTTGTTTAAAACTTGTTGAGCATTGAACTGAGATCTCCTCGATAATATTGAAATTTTGTCCTTGAGTGCTTCCTTCATTGCATATTAATATTATCCTCGTGCCTGTTACAGTGAAAGATTTGTGTGTCTCACTCTTTCACACACCCCAGTTCCACATCAATGGGATAGTAAATAATTTAGATGTTATTGACATGGTATCAATCAATCATCAAACAGAAAACAGAAATGGCATATCTAACGTAGATGCACTGAAAAAATGGTATAAAGTTTTGGAAGCAGCTAATTTATTGAAATGATCTAGCAAGTGGTAATGTTTATTATAGCAAATGTGTCGCATATTAATATGGGGCGTGTTTCTTGTGTGTGGGTGTATAATGTTGATAGTATTAGTTTGTTGGATTTAAATTATCTTTAAAAAATAATTTAAATGATTAAGGGATTACTATAAGACATTGTATTTATCTATTCATTTTAAAATGGATGAGTAGTAAATATTGTGGGCCTGCAGTTAGCAATTTTCATTTTGTGGGCCTCGTTATTTCCCAAGCTTACTTGTTCCAAGCACCCTATTACAAGTTGATGGGTCTTTTGTCCGTTGGTCCTTGATTGAGTTTTTGTTTTCTGGCCCATTTGTGTGGCTTTCTCTTCTTGGGCAACAAATTAAGGGCCATTACTGATGTATATATACTCCCTCCGGTCCTAATTATAAGACAAAATTTAAGAGTTGGCTTTTGTCCTAATTATAGGACAAAATTTTATTTTTTTACCAATTTCTTCCTAAAATACCTCTATTTTATTCACTTAAGTGTGTTTGGTTTTTTGTGAGTATATGCATGTGGGTGTGAAAACTCTTATAGTTAGTGAAACTTTTAATTATTGGATTTTAAATTGTTTATCGATAAGCTAACGTTAATTTGCACACACTTGTGTAAACACACACACACAAATACACACACACACACACAAATATATACATACATATAAAAAAATATGTGTGTGCATTTGTGTATATTGTGGGGGGGGTCTGTTATGTGTGTGTGTGTGTGTAACACACACACATATATCTATATGTCTATATAGACACACACACAAATATATACATACATATAAAAAAATATGTGTGTGCATTTGTGTATGTTGGGGGGGGGGGTCTGTTACACACACACACACACACACATCTGTATGTCTATATAGACACACACATATATACATACATATAAAAAAAGGTGTGTGCATTTGTGTTTTTTTTTTGGGGGGGGTTCTGTTATGTGTGTGTGCACATATATCTATATATCTATCTAGACACACACACACAAATATATACATACATATAAAAAAATGTGTGTGCATTTGTGTATATGTCCCGGGGGTGTCTGTGTGTATAGTTATATGCATATTTAAATAAATACTTACATGTGTGTGTACATACACACATATATGTATATAGACACATACACATATATGTCTTAAGTGTTGTAAATTTACTTTTATTGATGTCATTTAAAATTTTTATAAGGGTATTTTAGGCAAATGAGTAAAATTAACTAATTTAACTCCTCTCCTTAATCTCCCCAAAATCAGTTAAATATGTCCTATAATTAGGACCGGAGGGAATATAAAAAAAAAAAAGGGGCCATTACTGATCCACCCTCTATGGCCAGCCCATTTAGGGATTATATATATATATTATTTGGTCTTTAATATAAAACATATCTAAAAGCTTATATTATTAATCTTAAATATAAAACATATTTATTATATTTGTCAATATTTTTCTAATTTATATTTATTGATACTTTCTCAACAATAATGAAAGATGAGATGAAATAAGGGAATTAAAGAAGAAGACTAAGGTATTTTAGAAAATATATAGTTTGAAGCATTTCTATATTTTTTTTTTTGGAAGAAGGGTTGTAAGTAATATATAATGAATGGAATATATACTTTGATGTAAGTGAAAAAAGAAAATTAAGTGCATGCAAACCTTAATGTTCGCTTCTCCTTTAATATAAGGAAATTTTTCCATGGCTATTCTGGTTTTTATTTGGCACCTTGTTACTCACCATTTACAATTTTATTTCTTCATTTACTACATTAGTTATTTTATTGCTTGCTATTGTTTCACACATACCAAAAGCACCCTTGGAAAAAATTTATGAAGGAGTCCTTTGTTACTTACCATTTACTACTTTTATTTGATGATTTATTACTTTTGTTCCATTAGTACACTCAAATATATTTTTTTAACATCCTAAAATAATTTTTAAAAATCATGAAATATTTTTTCAGTACTAGTCAATAACTTAAAATATCTTTTTAACACCAATCAGTATCTTAAATTTATTTTTTTAAAAAGCATGATATCCATTGTTTTTACGCCAAAACAACGTAGTTTGGGAGAAGTGGATGGAAGAGGATCCTAGGAGAAGAGGACCCCTAGTTGCTTCCAATTATTTACAACTTTTGTTTAGCAATTCACTAAACCTCCTTAGTTGTTTGTCATAATGGTTTAGAAATTGATTAAATTTTAACAAGTTTAGTTTAGCAATTAACTAAAAATTAACTTATCAACATTAGCAACAATGGATTAACTATTAACAAGTTCAATTTAGCAATTAACTAAAAATTAGTATAACTGTAACAGTAATAACCTTGCCTAAATTTAATGACAATTTATCTTGCTTCTATCTCCTAACAAAGGTTTTTTTCTAGTTCAAGTTTGGTCTTTTACGGTTATAACATCCCAACACCTCATTCTTGATATTGTCCGCTTTAGAGCCCATCACCCCTCACAGCTTTAAAACGCGTCAAAAGGGAGAAGTATCCAAACCCTTATAAGAGGTCTTTCTTTCCCCTCTTTGGCCAATGTGAGACATCACAACGATACTATCTTGGTACAATCTACTTCTATGTTTTTTAGCATTGACCATTACTCAACTCCAATCTTTAAGCTTTCTTCAATTTGCAACATATTGCATTTACCTCACCAACAAGATGAATCTCCATCTTCTTGCCCTCCATCATGTAATTGTATCCTCTTCCTTTTGCTTGTTTCTAATTCTAGAACTGAAAAATTTTTACCAACAAAAATTGACAAAAGGACTAGAGCCCGTTTGGATAAGCTTTTTTCATTAAAAAAGCACTTTTTTAATGCAGAAAAAAAATGATTTTTTAATTATTTTATGTGCTTAGATGATATTTTTTTTAAAAAAAAACAAGTACCACAAAAAAAGCCAAAATGCTGCTTTTTTCAAAAACTCCAATTTGGAGCTTAAAAAAAAACACTTTTTTTAAAAGTCCATCCAAACGGGCCCTAAAAATAGGCCTCACAAAACCAGCTTATGTTGTTTTATATTTTGAACCAAAGAATATGAATTAAGGAAATCCTTCACTTTCTTCAAATTTAATTTTAAGTTCCTAATATTCCCACTTCAACCAGATAATAAAGAGGGGTGTAACTAACGAAAGGCAAAGTATAACATTATGGGACAATAAGGTTCAATTAACTTGCAAGTTCACCAACACAAAACAAGAAAAGGAATTAGAGCAGAAGAATTGAGAAAGTTGAAGAATTAAAAAAAGTTTGACTCTTATAAAAAGCATCCAAAATTTTCACTCTTAATTATAAAAAGGATTATAGGGAGTAATTTTTTTTATATATAACACTTTGGACCGCCTAGTGTCTACCACTTTCTATGGATCATACTACCATATATCCCAACATTTGACTAATCTATATCGAGGTTTTGTGACTAAGGCTCTATTTGGGAAACCCCCAAATCTAAGTTACAAAAGTTATTTTTCACAAATTGAAATATAACTCTTCTTATAATTTACTTCGTAAATCTCAAAAACTATTCTTTAAAAATTAAATCCAAACGGGTACTAAGATACCTTTCCCTATGATCTTTTTGAACAATGTGGTATTTGAACTCAGTTCGCCCACTCAGTAGTTTACTTAGTCCACAACTAAACTAAGTATCTTTGAGTAGAATATATTTTTTACCTAGCCCTCTGAGAGGAAAAAAAACTATCCTTCATGCAATCAACAAAGATGTGTTGAAGAAAAATTATAAATTTAGTAGAAAAAGTAGAAGAAAATCTTACATTTAATTAAAGTAAATCCTAGTCTAACTTTTTTATATTTAGAATGAAGGTAATAATATTTGTTCATATATTCAAATAAAAATTTGACATGTTTCATATATATACACTCTTTATATAAATTTGATCCATATAACTGCACACAAAGATGAAAGACCCGGCTGAACCCAAGAGGGAGGTGAATTGAGTGAAGATAAAAATTTGTTACTTTTGAAAATCTTTTCGCAATTTAGTAAAATCAGTTTGAATGATAGTAAAGAGTTATAAAGCTATAGACAATCATTCAAACATATATGCTGGAAATAAAGGAGATTAAGGAAGAGAATTACAAACTCAGATTTATACTGGTTTGGTCCAATCCTCGACCTACGTCCAGTCCTCAAGCTCCACTTGAGATTTTCACTATCTCCTTGTTTAACCAGGCACAAGAGGAAAGCCTTTACAACTTCACAAGTTTAGCCAGGCACTTGTGCAGCCTTTACAATCTCTCACAAAGACTTTCCCTTACAACCCAAGGGATATATTCAATTTCCCACTCAAGGTCACCCAACCTTGAGTATCTCTCAGAAAATAGAATGTTTTACAATGTATCTTCTCTCTAAAAAGTGAATTGATGATCACTGAAGTGCATTACAACTCATTTCACTCTCTAAATGATAAACTAAGAAAGCACCGAAAAATAGTATGTTAAGATTCAAAATTTGAGCATTATGACAGTGCAATCTCCTTCCATCCATGTGTTGCATTTTGAATCTTGCTTTATTTATAGATGAGGATGATCTGAACGTTGAAGAATATAGTCGTTATGAATAGAGACGTTGAGAATAAGGCAGTCGGAAAAACTAGCCGTTAGAAACTTTTTGAACTTGACAGCTCAACATTTTGATCTTCATGTGATCCTTCGTTTGATCATCTGAAATATGTCCACAAATGATATAAATGATGTTAAGAAGTATTACAAATCATTTGGGTAAGGATCTGGATGAACTAGATCAGATTCAAGATTTTCACAGCGGTCATTTTTTTGAACTCAAGGTGAATATTGCAGTATTGTCTTGCATACTACGGTATTAAGGCTATCGAGCTACTTCAGATTCATCTTTGTCTGTTCGATACTCAAGTATTGACTTATATACTCGAGTATTGAAGATCCTCTAATGTTTATTACTCTCTGTCTGAGCTATTCTCGAGTATTAACTTGTAAACTCGAGTATTCAAGTTGTTATGGCCCTTGGTTGCTTTCTGACTTGATATAGCTTCATATTTGGCAAACTAATTATCCCCATATAGCTCTGTGTCTTCTTTCCAATGCAAAAAGATTCAGCTCCAAACTCATTGTGATTTGTCCATTATGATTCGATGAAAGAAGATTTGTTCTTTCCTAACATTTTTGCAACATCTTGAACAGTTAGTCAACTTTTGAAGATCATATCTCTTTGGTCTGATCTTAATTTTTGTTGAATCAAGTCTTGATAGAAAGCCTTATGAGTCTTCTTTCATATGCCACCGGTTTCAGCTCATTCTGATTTGTAGATTATGAATTACACTCAAAACATTAAAGCTTGGTCTGATGTGTGGTGTGGATTCCTGATCCAACTTTCAAAATTTATTGCTCTCTCATCTGATCTTCTTTGAGCATGAAACTTTTTCAAGATAACGCATTAGATGTCTGGTTTCATAAAAATTTGGTTTCACCTCATTCCGATCTCTGGTTTATGAGATATTATCAAATTACCAAAGCTCGTCCAAAACTGAACGTGAAACAAAGGTAAACAGAGTTGCTGACGAAGCTGGATACTCGAGTATTGAGTTGGATACTCGAGTATTGTCGGGTCCAGAGGCGCCAGAGAAGCTAAAAACACCCAATACTCGAGTTATTAAGTTCCATACTCGAGTGTTGACTCTCATACTCGAGTTTTGACTTGGAAACTCAAGTTTTGACTCCCAAACTTGAGTTTCCCAAACTCCATTTTTCTCATCCAGAAGCAAATTACTACAGTAAGCTTGTATACTCAAGTTTTGACCTGAATACTCAAGTTTTCTCTTCCAAAACCTGATTTTTGTTGTCTTTAACTCTGAATTGAACCTCTCTAACTTCCATTTGATCATGGACACTTCTATAATCAATCTTGGAACATGAATAATGATATCTTCAGCAAGTTTTCCTTTTTCCATCTTCCATCTTGATCAATATTCCCTCTTCTTCATTTTCTTTTTTTTGAAATCTCCTCTCTCATGATTATTCTCCATAATGCAACTCTTTCTTTCTTTAAATCTTCTTGAGCATTCTCCACATTTATATTTGAGTTGATCTTAAATATTGATTATTAACTTCTTCTATCTTTCATCTCTCATTTTCTTATTGATTATCCCAAACTCCTTTGATAGCTTCTTGCTTGTTAGTAGATTCTTTTTTCTATCTTCTCATCTCTTTGACCATTCTCCATAAATTCTTTCTTATTCCATTGAACATTCTTCATAAATAAACTTAAGCTGATCTTGAATGAGAATGTTCCATTCAATAAACTCTTTCTTCTTCAATCTCTCCTCTTCTTCTTTTTCTTTTCTTCATTTTCCTTATCCTCATCTACATCCTCGTCCTCCTTGATCTTCTTCTTTTCCTTCTTTGCCGATTCTTCTTTTTTATCATTCTTCATGAATGAACTTTACATCTTTGATTCTATATTAAAATTTAAGATTAATCAATGAAGAAGATAAACATATTACTCAATCTTTTTGCTCTTACTAATGACATTTATATAAGACATCATCAAAACTTAATTATATCCAACAAAAGACACATTACACATATGTTAAAAGTGATAAATAGTGGTGGTGGTGGTGGTCAACTCCTCTATAAGAGAGCGGTCATCATATTGTCCGTAGTCATCCGCATCAGATTACTCCTCGTCATCTTCACCATCTTCATCAATCATCTTCACCTTCACGAAAGGTATACATTAGGGTTCATTGATTTTGTTTCAGACATTTGTTTTATTGGGTTTGTTCCTTTGTTTTGTGTTAAAGTTGGAAAATGGGTAAATGGTAAGGATAGATCAGGTTTTGAAATTTATTGTTTTTATAATGGATCAAAATGCTATGTCTGAAAAGATTAGTACAAAGTCCAAATATTACAAACTAAAATAAGAAGATGAGCATGTATTTAGAAATTGTACAAACCTAGAAGATAAAGAAGAAGCTATCTGAATAATAGAAAAACTAAAGTCATTTTAGGAAGACATAATACCTTGATAAAAGATATTGACTAGTTCTCTAAAAGCTTCAAGAGGAGGTAGAAAGAGCATTTTAAAGAAAAAAACTGCTAAAGTGCCCTTCCTTAAATTTGAAAAGAAAGCAGAATTTCTAATCCAATAGAAGCAAGCCCAAAAACATGTGAGGTCGTAATAGAGCTGAGAATCAGAGTCGGCCCAGCCCTACAAGGTCGACCCTTGAAGGGCCAAGACCTAATAAGGTTGGCCCTGCAGGGCCTAAGGTAAAAAAAAAAAACATCTGTTTTTCAAAGCCCGGCCCGAGAACACCAAGGCTAGGGCCAAGGCCGGCCCTATAGGACCCGAAAATTACTATTCCAAATTTTTAACTATTTTTCCTCCATTTGTTTAAAGAAATATAATTAAAAATTATAATAATTAAAGTTCTAATTTATCAAATAATTGTTGTCAACATACAACATTAATATCCAAACAACATGAATCATCCAACAAAAAAATACATTCACTAATTTATAATCAACATCAAACTATTATCCATAAATAACTCACATAAAAAATAAGAAGCATACCACTAAGTAATATTAGTATGATGACTATTATTGTCCCACCATGATCAATTTCAAAGACATTTGATTGCGCCTCACTTTGAGTAGTAGGCTATGTTTTATAAGTAAGAATATCATGAATTTCTTCTCTCACACCATGAACACATCCATTAAAAGAGCCCACATGGTGGGCTCGAGACCCTACAGGGTTGGCCCTTTTAAACCCGAGGCCCTATAGGGCCGGCCCTGCAAGGTTTATTTCATTTAACTCTTCTAATTTTCAAGTCCGGCCTTTAAAGGGCCAAAGCCTAAAAGTGTCGGCCCGATGGGCTCGGCCCGATTTCTCGGCTCTAGGCAACAATGAGGCCTTTGTGAAGAATCCTTTCTCCAAGCTATATGTTTAAGAGATTGACCATGAAAACAAATTCAAGATTTATAATAGATTTTCCTTTTGAATTTTTACTTTTGCAATATGATAATCCACCCTTCTTTGTGTAAGTTGAAATCCAAGGGGCCAAAAGAATCTAAATGAATGTTTGAATTAGCTTTTTGAGAATAACTTTTATAATTTACAACATATATAAGTTCTATTTCGACTTATGGAAAATGACTTCTTAAATTATAGTTTAGTGGTTTGCAAAATATACACCTAATTCAAAACATTAGAATGAAGAAGTGGTGTACGACGTTGGAATACAAAGTATATAAAAGCCAGTGAGTACCCACTTCCTTGATGGCTGATTGAGGAGATGAGATACTACCATGATGATGAAGGGCCAAATTTCCTTTACGCCAAATAGCACTCAAAAATAATATTCTAGATAAAGCAAGACTATCTGAAAGCCAACCTTTTCCAAGGTCAAAAAGAGTTTCTTTAAGCCATAGCTAAGAAGTTTGAAAATCATTCATAGGAAGCCTTATGGATAGACAACCAAACCGTACAGCACAAGAAAAAGAACATGAAACAAAGATATGATCCAGATTCTCCAATTCAGAGCATCCAAATGTGTATTCAAGTGATGCTCAGCAAAAATGTCACAAGAAGGAATAGCATTTTGCAGTTGCTTCCATATGAACAAGAGATTCTTCCATTAATCAGTGAAGGAAATTGGGGTACTGAGAATAGCATTTGCTATATGAAAAGGATATAATTCCCTTATCATGCTTGTATTCCATTTGATTGGATTAAACCTTGAAGGGACATGCACGCACTAACAAAAGCGTCACAATATAATGTCTAATCACGATTTGGACTAGAAAAAAGGGAACTATATTATTTAGATCCCAAAATTGATAAGTTTTATGAGTTGTCAATACTAGTCTTTTATTTATCAACGAAAACTTTTCTAATATTATTTTTTAAAGTTGAGATCTTAACGATATTTTCTCAAACAATGTTTGATCATGATTTCCAATATTTGAGAACATTCTTAAAATTAAAAGGGAAAAGTCAGAAAAATACCATCAAAATTAATTTAAAAAGAAAAGGGTGTTAAATTTCAATAACTTCAAATGTAATGCTTTGAAATTTTGAAATATTGCCAAGTTTAAAAAATTAACTAACTTTCCTTACCTTTTTTTTTTTAAAAAAAAAATGGTTGAAGAGAAAAAATGACCTAAAAGCTTTTGCTAGGAAGTATTGGATATCTGAAAGCTTTCAAAATGAGCAATGTTACTTGAAAGTTTAGAAATCGGGGCAATGTCAACTCTTTAACAAACCCCAACTTTTGCTGAGGTGGATGCCCATGTAGCATCCACATCAGTTTATCTCCCAACTCAGATTTCTGCATAAAAAAATTGAATAAACATGCAACAATAGACGAAATCCTAGAACCATCCAGGATCAACAATCACCAACCATCAGAAAACCCAAAGCAAGTGACCTCGATGGTCACCAATTGTCGAAGCCCCTGCGCCATCGATTGGTTGCAGAGCTCTAATGATCTAATATAATTTTATTGAATTTTTCAACAACAAAAAAATCGTCAATATATATACTTAAGTTGTTAATATGTATATTTTTTTTTTTTTCTCTTCTTTTCCTTTCCTTTCATCTTTTCATTTAAAAAGGAGCTAAAATGACGTAGTTTTAATTTAAAGCAAAAAAATTTTTTTGCTTTAAAGGTAGAAATAATATTTCCTTTTTAACAACTACTTTGTGCTTTTCTACTAACTACTCAAGCATTACTTTCGTTTCTTTAACTAAATTAGCCGGGCAAATTAATATGGGACAACTTCCATTAGACTCTAGTTTGACCCACAACTCAATAACTAGGTTGATTTAAGTAGCCCGTTTGGATCTAGGAACCTTGATTTTAACAGTAATTTTCTATCGCTTTTCCAAATTATAATTATAATTTTAGAATTTATTAATTTGTATTTGTAGACACTCCTCCGATTTTCCCTTTGATTCACGGTACGAAGCAAGCTTGACTGAGCTCACATTTATAAAACCTAAACATTTTTGCGTCTCTGTTTGGGCAGAAAACGTAGTCGGAGGTTTAACCCTAGGCAGCAAGCCTGTATTATCTCCGCCACCCACTTCCACCGCCTCCGGCAACGGTAATCACCATTGTCATTCACCTTTGTTCACAGATTATCATCTTCACGAATGGCTGGTAAGAAAAGAAACTCTGACTTGGAAAATGACGGAGGGGTCGAAGTAGTAACGGAACCCAGCAATGATCATTCAAAACCTTTGAAGAAGAAAGCAAAGAAAGACGAGAAGAAGGCTGGGGAAGAAGATGTGGCAGCTTCCACACCCACTTCTGTTAAGCCTATGGAGAGGAAGAAGAAGAGGAAAGCTATGGACAAGGAGAGACGGCGTGCTGAAGCAGAAAACGATGAGACCAAGCCTGTTCAGGCGAGTGGTGACTCAAAAAGTGATATTGAAACCAGAGATTCATCAATGGCTTCGCCTAGCACAAGTGGTGATCTTCCAGAGTTCCATATTGGTGTTTTTAAGGACTTGGCTTCGGCTGGTGAGTCAGTAAGGGAAGCTGCGGCAAAACGATTGGTGACGGAGTTGAAGGAAGTTCAGGAATCTTATGATAGGCTTGATAATAAGGAGGTTGTTGAAGGTGGGTTCAAATTGGAGGCTGAGAAGGACGATGGGTTGGACAACTGTGCACCTTCTGTGAAGTATGCTATTCGTAGACTTATTCGTGGTGTGTCTTCTTCAAGAGAGGTATGCGCTCTGTTTGGTGCTTAACCAAAGGTTTAATGCAAGTCGTATTGTTCTGTTGCATGGCAATTTCTGCTATTTATTCCAGCATAGTGGATACGAACTGAGAAAATTTTCAAATTTAAGAATATCTTAGTTTATGTAAAGCACTTAAAGTACGATAATTCTTGCGTATGGATTTTTTCCCCTTTCTTTACTCCCCGTCGGGACTCTCTTAATTTGCTTTGTCTTTCCCTCATTTATATTTTTATGATAATTTGGGTTTCGCTCTAGACAATTTATTTTCTTTAGGGGCATTGGAGGCATGGAGATGTAGAACATGCATGGTTTAGAATTCTGTCCCCCTCGGTTGTGACTACTGAATAATATAATATGGAAAGAATATGGATACACTCCACGATAGACAATTGATTTTCTGTTCTTTGAGATATTTCATTGAGACATTGACTTGTATATTATTTGGAATAATTTAATTGTGAATTTTGTTGCAATATATTGGGAGGGCAGCCTTTTACCACTGAGTAGTACCAGTTCTGGAATTAAGTATTTATGGAGTAACTTTGAAGGGTCAAACCATTTTGTAAATTTGTTGTTTAAATTGACTTCTTGTTGCAACTTTATTGGTTTAGTTAATCTCAAATGCATAATTGTTCTGTATACGTGTGTTTGGTAAAAAAGAAAAAGTATGGCATACACCATGTTTCATAGCTGGATCTTTTTTATTAAAGTTTTTTGTTGGAGTTAAATTCTGCACGTGATGATTCAAATTTTCTGAATTCGAGGATAACCTCATTCATTGCTTTTGCAGTGTGCACGGCAAGGCTTTGCATTAGGTTTAACAGTTGTAATTGGTTCCATCCCTAACATCAGGGTCGAATCTTTCTTTAAACTTGTTGTTGATTTGCTGGAAGTAACTTCATCAATGAAGGGTCAGGTAGGCATTAGCTTCATCAATTTTGTAGTTCACCCCTTTATGTGTTCGGTACTGCATATCAAGTTATATCATTTCTGGAAGTGTAGGAAGCAAGAGATTGTCTTCTGGGAAGGTTATTTGCTTATGGCGCTCTGGCCAGGTCAGGAAGACTTGCACAAGAATGGAGTTTGGATAAAAACACTCCATACATTAGAGAATTTATCACTCTAGTAATCTCACTTGCTGCTAAAAAGCGGTACTTGCAGGAACCTGCTGTCTCAATAATATTAGATTTGGTTGAAAAGGTTAGTGATTTATGACGACCAGAGAAGTCTTTCACTTGGAATTTAGTACTGCTAATCACATGCTTATTTTCCTCCTCATCTGATATTATTGTAGATTTTTGTGGGTTATGATGTTACATTGTCATGCTTCCTCCCAATCTGATTTATAAGAAGTAATTAATAGGGAGATGTGTTGGTTATAGTAGTTAATAGCTGTTATAGAAAAGCCTATATTAGGGGTTATTATGTATATAAAATTGTGCCAAAAGTAATTCATTTTACAAGTCAGGTTCCCTCTCTCTATTCTCTCCTCCTCCTCCCTCCCCCCTCTCTCTAACTTCCATCTACATCATAATCACACTACCTCTATTGCTTTGAAAGACAATTTATTTTATTTTACTTGTACAAGCACACCCAAAACTTGCAGATGGGATGGCCAGGGGAACTAGCATTTTTTCGTTGGTCATCCAATTGACGTCTTCTATTAAAATTTTGAAGAATCATTTTTCAATGGATTTCATGAGTTGAATCTCTCGTATGTTTGCTGGCTTTTCCGTTAATTTAACTCACACTTTTGCTCCCATCCCTCATCATTCTAAGCATACAAATATCTCTCTCCACTCAGCTATTTGTTTATGTCCATAGACATGTAGTAGCACATTCAAACAAGTATTCAGTATATTAGTACCAGAATGAAATGGTGTGTCATTGGAAAGTGCATACTACTGATTGGCCTCTTTTCATGGGATTATGCTCTGGATATGTGGAAGGCTTGTACATTCATGTGGCTTGGCTTGTTTATTGGGCATGATTCTTGATGTCTAGGCTTTTTATTCTCTCCAACTTATTGTGGTCTTTCCTTGTTCTATAAATACTTACTTTCTGTATTCTCTATTTTTTCTTGGTTACATGGATAAGTTTTCTGGTAGTTTTGAGTCTTATAATGCTTCAGACCAAATGTTTAAATGTCAACCTGTTTATTTTATTTTACCTTTTTTTTTCAGCTCCCTTTTGAGGTTTTGTTGTATCATGTTATTGAAGCCCCAGGGCTCCGTGAGTGGTTGGAAGCTGCTAAAGAAATTGGAAATCCTGATGCTTTGCTTCTAGCTTTAAAAGTTCAGGATAAGATTCCCATTGACAGCTCAATGTTTGGTGGGCTTCTGCCAAATCCATTCAGCTCCAGCCAGCTCTTTTCTGCTGATCATCTGTCCATCCTGAGTAATTGCTTGAAGGTAGCCTATATTTACCTGTGCTTGGCAAATATGATTTTGAATGCAGGCAATGAAAAGAACTGCTGCTTATTTATTTTCTGAACATGGCAGGAGTCGACCTTCTGTCAGCCTCGAGTACATAGTGTTTGGCCTGCTTTGATAAATATTCTTCTCCCTAATACTATTTCACAAGAAGAGGATGCAGCATCAGCTTCCAGTTTGCTAAGGAAACAAAAGAAGAGTCGAAAATCCAGCTCTTCCGAAGATGAACTTGCAAAAAACCTTGGGGCTTTCTGTGAAATAATTATTGAAGGATCCCTTCTCTTATCATCCCATGACCGCAAGCACTTAGCTCTTGATGTTTTGTTTCTTCTTCTTCAAAAGCTCTCTGCATCTTTTCTTCCAATTATTCTGTCCAACAAAGTTGTTCAGTGCCTGATGGACATACTATCAACAAAAAATTCTTGGCTATATAAAGTCGCACAGCATTTTCTGAAACAGTTATCAGATTGGGTTGGGGATGATGATGTCAGAAGAGTTGCTGTTATTGTAGCTCTTCAAAAGCACAGCAATGGAAAATTTGATAGTGTCACACGGACAAAAGTTGTTAAAGATTTAATGTCACGCTTCAAAACAGAACCCGGTTGCATGCTTTTTATTCAGAACTTACTGAACCTGTTTGTGGATGAAGGTAATGCTCAGGAAGAACCGTCAGACCAGAGTCAAACAACAGATGAAAACTCTGAAATAGCTTCATTTGAGGAAAAGGATTCTCCTGGGACCACTGGGAATTCTGACTCCTTGAAGAGTTGGGTTATAGAATCCCTTCCAAGTATTTTGAAATATTTGAAGCTGGATCATGAAGAGAAGCTTCGAGTGCAGAAAGAAATCATGAAATTCCTTGCTGTTCAGGGTCTATTCACTGCATCTCTTGGCACTGAGGTGACTTCATTTGAGTTACAGGAGAAGTTCATGTGGCCAAAAGCTCCCACGTCAAGTGCTCTTTGTAAGATGTGTATTGAGCAACTTCAGATGTTACTGGCAAATGCCCAAAAGGAGGAAGGCTTACATGCTTTAGCAAATGGCGCTGAACCAAATGATCTTGGTTCTTACTTCATGAGATTTTTCAGTACCTTACAAAACATTCCTTCTCTTTCCCTCTTTCGGTCATTAGATGATGAGGATGAAAAGGCAGTAAAGAATTTACAAGAAATGGAAGCAACATTGTCTAGAGAGGCAAGAATCATGGCATTTCCAAGACATCAACATGTTATAGTTGTCTTCTACCTATATGTAGCTTGCTATTGACCTGGTGCACGAGTTTGCCAGTTTCTTTTTCAGTTTTGGCTTTGCATTGTTTTATTTATGTAGCATAGTTCTCTGAGAATTGTTTTATTGACATCTTCATATATTTGAGCATACTAGCTTTAAAATCCACACTTGGTGGTTGTAACGTAAGTTTGGTGCTATTGAAATATAAATGGTTGTTAGGCCTGGTCAACAGAAAATAGAGAAAATGATAGATTAATTTATGGTGATATATGATAGATGCTTTGTGATAGCTTTGAATATGTCAGTTGTATAGTTGTTTTTATGAACCTTTTTATGCCTATATTAGTGATACCTTTGTGCTAAACCACTGTATTGACTAATTATGCTTATGATTGACTAAATCCATTGTCTTATGACTTGTATCTCTTTATTATTTGTTTTCTTTTCTGTCTTTGCATCTACCAGTAACTTTCTTGGTTATATTAGCTATCAATCTGTTTAAATTCCTTCAATGTTTTTTTCCAATATTTTTACCAACTGTCAGTTCATGCACCTCTTACAAATTTTTTGTAATGATGGCAGGAAAGGAGCCTTGGCTTTCATGGTGATACTAACCGATTGCATGCATTGCGGTATTTGCTTATTCAGTTGCTCCTCCAAGTGCTGCTTCGGTCAGGGGAATACTCCGAAGCTGCATCTGAACTTGTCATATGTTGTAAGAAGGCCTTTCCTGCTTTTGATCTTCCTGATAACTCAGGAGATGATGTAGAGGTTGATGCAGAGCCTGACTTCATGGATGTTCTTTTGGACACATTACTCTCACTGCTTCCACAGTCATCAGCTCCTATGCGGTCTTCTATTGAACAGGTTAGCAAATGCAAAACAATGCATGCTTCATCTTCTGCTACTTTATCAATTATTTTTCGTTATGATCGCATTGGAGAGTATAATATAAAATATTCGTGGATCTTTGCAAGAAAAACTTAGGCTTTGAAGTTGAAATGATTCTTGACATGGTAAAAGAGCCTCATTGGCTTTAGTGGTCTGGAGGAGTTTTTTGTCCTTGCCGCTTTAGTTCTTGTAATTAAAAATTTTCAGAATAAGGTGTGGCAGCCTTGTGCTTGATTCACTCTAAAAGCTCAAAGGCGGTTTTTTAAATGAGTCGTACTAAGAGATTTTGATTCTAGCCACAAGCTTTGAATTAACCTATTATGCTTTTTGAGTTCTATTGCCATTGACGTGTAGAACCGTTTGCTACAGCATCCTTGGTGCATGGCCATACATTACATTTTAGCGTCCTGATTCAGTAATGCTTTATGCTAATAATGTGTTAACCACCTCGGAATGATATTTTAGGTTTTTGGCAGGCAGGTATGTATAGACTTAGTTTTAGCTCTCATGGACATTCCGTTTTTAGTTTCATTGGTATGATCCTTCCATTCAAGGTGGTGCTTGGACACATCTGATGCTATTTTGCAAATATTTGAGTGAACAGGAGACTAGTAACTATTTAGTCTACTAGTCAAGACATTGGCAAGATACTATTGTTTTTAAAATGTTGTGACCATTTTCTTGAGATCCAAGACAATGGAAAACTGTTTTGGACTGTCACTTACAACTAAGTTGTGAGTTATGTTTCTACCCTGTTTCTGTGTCAGGTGGGTGGCTGACCATAATTCTACCAATCCAAGATCCTTAATAAATTTGGGGCTTAGGAGTTCGGAATCCCCTTGGTCTATTTTCCCTGACCCTGCCATCAGCCTATCACAGATTGCTTCATTTCTTCCCTGTAATATTGCTACCAATGAATAAAAATAGCCATTTGTGGATTCAATCATTTGGAGATCTTGTTTATCCTGCATCCACGAGAGCTCTAATTCTCATGTAAGAAATGCTTCCATGCAGCTGATATTTGAGCACCTCATTTCAAAATACTCCGTCCATTTTTAGTCAAATTCAAGGGTCTTATCCAACTTCTTCTCCTATCACAATTCCAAGAGGATGGTTTTTCTGAAGAGGAGCGTTGGTTATTTATTTAAGTAAATCTCAGACATTATGAAATGAAGATACCCTTGTCGGTTTTCACACATTAATTTTTTGCTGATAATGTTGTTTACCAAATCTATTACCTCGAGTCATTAAGATGCTTTCCATGTGTACTTATATATATTTAGGCTCTTATATGCATTAAATGAGAACAAAATTGAATTCAATGCATCATGCTTTGATGCTGGTGTGGAATTGTATAATGCTGCCACTATGCATAAAGATCCGTTGTGCTGTACAATGTACTGTGGACACCCAAGGGTAAAAAGTGTGACAAAAAAGAAAAAATGGAATGGCCTCATGTTTGGGAGGCACAGCATCCTTTATTGTGCTTTTGGCATTAAAGGATTGCTCCCTCTTTTGCGGTGTTTGTAATGAGTCTTAATTTATGGGTGTTAACTGGAGCTTCTATGCTATTTCTTAAAAAATAGAATTAAAAGTCTCTCAAAAAGATGTGGAATTGGGATCATAGTAGAGCCTTTTTTCTGCAGTTCTTTTACACCTTCCCCCACATTCACCAACCACCCCCCCCCCCCACGGGGGCACGGAAAAAAGAAAAGAAACATGAAAAATTGTTGTTATACTGTAGTTATTGGTTTTCTTCTGAAGGGTCCCTAATTTAATCTTTACCCAGTGAAGTTTTTATTATTTTGGACCATAATTTAACATTTTCTATATGCAGGTATTCAAATATTTTTGCAATGCGGTTACCGATGATGGGCTCATGAGGATGTTGCGGGTCATTAGAAAAAGCCTAAAACCTGCCAGACATCCAGGTGGAGAGAATGAAGAAGATGACGATGAAGATGATGACTTCATCAATATTGAAGATGAAGAAATTGATCAGGAAGAGATGGGTGAAACAGCTGAGAGTGATGGGCAAACAGATGACTCAGAGGCAGTAGTGGAGGCTGTGGAAACAGGCAAGGATCAAGCTGAAGCTTCTGATGATTCTGATGAGGGTATGGATGATGATGCTATGTTTAGAATGGATACATATCTTGCCCAGATTTTCAAGGAGAAAAAGAATCAGGCCGGTGGTGAGACTGCTCATTCCCAACTTGTGCTGTTCAAGCTGCGCATCCTTTCATTGTTGGAGATCTTCCTTCATGAAAATCCAGGCAAGTCTAGGTTGCTTATACTGTTAATATATGGTGGACCAACATTTGACATCCATTAGCAATGATGACAAATAAAAGAAATCTCTATATTTGAATTTAGTCTGTCATGAAATTTTTGCATAGATGTTGCCCAAAATAAATATTTCAGTGATGCATATGTTAGGCATCTGCATATATTAGGAAATAGTCACTTCAAGGATGTTGAGTTAAAACTCTAACACAGGAGTTTCTTGTTTGCTGTACTGATGGTGATTTTCCTAGTACAATTGAACTCTTTTATCTCTTGATGAATTATTCCAGAAAGTGCTTATGGTGGTTGTTGTTATGCTGTACAGAGAAGCCCCAGGTTCTTACGGTGTACTCCAATTTGGCTCAAGCTTTTGTTAATCCGCATACAGCTGAAGTTAGCGAACAACTTGGACAGCGTATATGGGGAATATTGCAAAAGCAGATATTCAAAGCAAAGGATTATCCAAAGGGTGACGGCATCCAAATATCCACTCTCGAATCTCTGTTGGAAAGGAATTTGAAATTAGCTTCAAAACCAATTAAAAGGAAGAAGACTGCGTCAAATCCATCAAAGCAATCAGCCTCATGGAACAGGCAGAAAATGGTTTCTTCTCTTGCCCAAACTTCAACATTCTGGATATTGAAAATTATTGATTCTAGAAAGTTCTCCGAGTCTGAACTCCAGAGGGTTTTCCAAATTTTGCATGAAGTATTGGCAGCATATTTTGATGATAAGAAGTCTCAAATCAAGTCTGGATTCTTAAAAGAAATACTCAAGAGAAGACCATGGATTGGCCACAACTTGTTTAGCTTCCTTGTTGAGAAGTGTGGAAATGCCAAGTCCGATTTTCGTCGAGTCGAGGCGCTTGATTTGATAACAGAAATATTGAAGTCATTATCAGCAGCTAGTAAAGTTGGTGATCAGAATGCCTTAAAAAAGATTCTCAAGAACAATATTGATAAACTCTCTCATCTAGTGAAAGAGTTGGTGAAAAATATGCCAAGCAAACAAGGAAGGCGGGCTGAAGTGAGGAAATTCAGTGTCAAGGTCCTTGAAACGTTGTCTTTATTTAACCTAACCAAGTCTTTCTTGAAAAATTTGGACCCTGAAGCTCATGCTGCGCTTGAGTCACAACTAGGTGAGCAGTTCTCTAATTTTAAGAAGCTGGAAAAGTAAGCAATGGATCAATAGGTTTATAGCCTCATTACAGGTGTATTTGCTACTATACTTTTCACATTCAAAACAAGTTGGAAATGCAGTCATTAAAATATCTGCTGCAGGCACCCTGAATGTTGGCAATAGTGCGTATAAATGGACCTGGTTTGGCCAATTGTTTGATAGGCGTTTTGATAAGGGTTACATCACCATATAATATAAGCTGTGCCCTCAGCCAAGGGGTATTTTTTTTTCATTACGAAACTTGAGCATTGTTTTTAGTTGTATTTTTCTTGTTGACTCTGTTGTACTTGTTTAGTGAAAAGTTCAAATTTTGACAGTTAAATGTTATTCAGGATATGTTGAGCTTGTTACTGATAAACCTTTGCTACGTTAAATTTTGATAGAACATGTTTTTATATTTTATAGAAAATTGTCGTTTTGGGGAATGAATAAAAGATGTGATATATTTTTTTCCTTGTTTCCGGAAAAACAGATGTAGGATATTTCCCCCTTTTAAAGATTTCTTGTACTTTAGTGTCATCTTCATACGGAATCTGTTTAAATTCAGACATTCATTTTTTTCCAGATTCAGGGATTCATGGTTATAAGGAGCTTGTCTGTTAATTTTGCTGAAGCCATCTCAATTTTCACACCTTGAAAATTCATGTTTAAAAGATAGCTTCCCTAACATAGAAGGGTTGGAATTTGCAAGTGAAAGTACATCGTTTTTTAGCAGTAAACATCTATTTAAAAATATTACAAATTGATTTAATTTAATATCATACTCAATTCATGATAGTTTTTACGTGTTTGTGTTAAAATTATGCCCTCTAATTCGGATTAATGCATGTGTAAAATCGTTTGCCTGATTTATAAGGGACAGTGAATGGCTCTTGTTCCAAGTCTCCAAAATGCAGAGACACACAAGTGGTAGTGCACTCTGCTGTTAGCGAATGCCAGATATCAAATGGAATATTGAGCCTAAATCCATAAATAATAACTCTGAAGAAATGACCCCTTGTGAGTCGACAAATTAAAGGGCTATCAAGTAAACAAAGCATCAGGCAAAATTAAACCCAATATATATATTTCTAATCTGAGCAAGTAGTCAGAAACACGTTTTTATCCCGTTTTGTGAGCACGTGTTGACCCTAGAGTGGAAGACACAAAAAATGATGATTCTTCATATAAAAAGCCGACAAAAGAATTTCAAGCTCTCCACAACACAATGTCCTTCCTGTTACATTTGAATCAGTCAATGAACTTAGCCAAGAAGGAATTGGAAGAGGCTTGCACAACAGAGTTTCATAATTAGAGCTCTGAACCACTCTGAGAAGCAGTGTGTGTTGTGCATCTAACGTCCTGACAAAACTAAACAAAAAGAAGAGAGCAGTTATGGCAGTGAATAAAGCTGTGGAGTTAGTCCTCAATGAATCAGATTTTGGGGGGAACGGGGGGCAAATGGCGAGAGAGCATAATAATAATGATTCAAGTCAAGTCACTGAATCATAAGATATTTGAATGATGCCCGAGTTGTGAAACTTGATCCCACTATAAATGCTCCACCTAACAACAGTGTATTTATTTGGCTGGCTTAGGTGACATTTACGTATTGAAAATTAATTCCTGGGAGGGATTTTCTTGCTGCTTTTTATTTATTATTATTATGAACATGGTTTTCTACTTTTCTTCATGAAGCCGGGGTGCAGCATCACGCTATTACGTGCAAAAAATGGAAAATTTAACCCTTTAAACCAATTAATTAATTGATACCAACAACTCTAACTTGCAGATCCGCAAAAAGGATCTTCCCCAGTAAGATGATCCATCCATCTATTCACCGTAGGTAATGTGTACAAGTAACTCAAAAGGCACCAATTCTGTTCACTCTATTCCTAGGTTCTGAAGCAACTATCCTAATTTTCACCACTTATCATTCTAAACTTTTTTTTTTTCTGATCTACACATTGGTTTTGTTTTTTCTCCATCTAACTCGTTTTCCGGCGCAGCGCAATTTCTTTACACTTGGGTCAATCCTCAACCCCTCACAGCAGGAACTCAGCACGACAATCCAATCAGCAACTACCGAAATAGCAATCTTCTAACAATCCCCAAAAGCCCCAGAAAATCAAGAGTGCATTCATGAGCATCAGCCTGTTGCAATACCAGAATCAAGGAAAGCCAATGTTGGAATCAATCCTTCATCCGCCAACCCACATTCAATCTTCTTGATCATCATCATTTGTCTTACGAGCCCTGCTGCTACAAGTGGCCATTGTCTGCTTCAGAATCACTCCCGGAAGAACTCCCTGAATCCGAATCTACATCGGAATGGTATATCTAAGTCCTTTTGGCCGAACAAAATATGAAAACATAAGCCCAGAAATAACAAGGAATTAGTCTAGTACCGCTAGATGAAGAGGAATCACTACTTGAACTGCTGGAGCTACTCGAGCTACTAGCTGCATGCCCTCCAACGACATCTTTATCTTTCTCAATCTCCACTGGGGGGAAAATACTCATTGGCATCTCATCCCCAATGTCCACATCCTCGTCCCCAGCTTCCATTTTCTTTAACTTCTTGACCTCTGCCGTAACAGAGTCAACCTTTTCACTCGTAGGCAAATCCTGTGATAGTGGTTAAGAATTAAAATCAGCACATTTGAACCAAAAAAACCTTAATCAGACACAAACAAAAGGTACAGGAGTTACCCCATTGCCTTTGCTTGAAGCTGTATTATTGTTGGCCATAAGTGCCTGCCGCTTAATCTTACTCACCATCTTTTTCCAATTCGTAACTAATCTGTCAAGTTCCCAAAGGGTCTCTGTGTCAACAGCCTCAATATCAAGCTCGATCTCATCCCCATCCTGCTTCAAATGCCCATTCCTCTTCCGTATAATTTGTACAACTTGTTCCATTTTCTCAGGGGGCAAACTCTGCAACCCAATCCCTAATTTGTGCTTCTCCTCATGACTCATATCCCTCTTATTTGGATCCTTCGCCTTCGGCTTGGGTTGCTTCAAAGGCTTCACTGGAGGTGCCCGCATTGGAGAGGGGGTGCGCACGGGAGACTGCAACAATGGTGGGTTTGAAGAACTTGCAGGTGCCGGTACTGGGTCTGGCTGGTTCACGGGAGGAATCATATTGTCCTTCTTCTTAACCCTATCTGGCTCGACTTGATTCCACGAGCTGGCCTGCAATTCTTCATCATAAATATGATCTTCTCGAAGCAAATCTCCAAACTTCTCCTGCAGAGGCCGGTACAGTTCCTCAAACCTTGCCAGAAGCTGTTCAGCCATGACGTACACATCATGACCCTTAGGGTTATAAGTCAATGCGTTGTTGAAAGTCAATCGCACATCAGAAGCAAAATCCGCTGGCGTCTCGTACGCATTCTTCGCAAGATTGGACTTCACAGTGCCTAGATCCATCGGCCGTTTAATTATATCATAGTAATCGTGAAGACCCATCCCTACAACATCGACCGGAACATTGAAAATCCACCCGTGCTTGTGTTTCATCAGCTTTTGCAAAACCTGCCCACAAGCCCTCATCAAATTTCCAATATCCGAATGCGACCGTTTCAAATCCTTACCGGGATTCGATGGCAAGGGTCGTTTGTTACCAGACATCTTCTTGCTCGCTGATTTCTTCGGTGGCCCATTGATGCTAGGTCTAGGTTGAAAATCTCCGGACTCGATGCGACTTTTCAGTTGCCGAATCTGTTCGAGCTCCGAGATTAGACGATTCTTTAGCTCGCTGAGCTCCTTCTTCGTAGACGAGGCGATATTGAAGGTCACGAATTGGGAATGATTGGAGTCGTTAGATCGCCAATTTATAGAGGAAGCATCATCTGACGCCGATTGGGTCCTCTTGTTCCCGATTTTATGTTTAGGGTTAGGGTTAGAGAATGGTACTTTTCCCATGAGTCCCGCTCCACCGCCTTTGTGCTGTGGCCAATTGGGTTCGTTCCGGTTGGCTAGGACGGCGGATGCCATGGACGAGCAAAATCACGGTAATCCTTCACGATTCCGGCGTTTCTCCGGCATCAATTCCCCAATGCAGGTTGTACAAAACATGAATCAGCAATACCCCTGCTTACACGCGCCGCAGCACCTCAAACGCGCCAGAAGAAAATTTCACGCGCCGCCGATCAATCCTCAGATTTCCGAAGGAAGAGAGAAAACGTCGAACATAGGGTTTCAAATTTCGTTTTACCCTAATTTGTGAGCGAGGAACTAGAGGGGGCTAGGGCCGGTTCTTAAAGGCAACGCGATCTGCCCGTAGGCATTTTGGGCAGCATTTTATCCGTCGATTTATTTCCATTCTATATCCAACGGTTTTAAATGATCTCTCTGATGTCGTAGGAACTGACCGTAAGATCTGGCACGAACGGTGTGGATCGTGACATCAATCCACGTGGGACTCTAACAACCGTTGGATCTTAGGATGATGATAGCTGAGGTGGTCTTTCGATTTGGGTTCCAGTTTGAACTTTGAAGTGAATTTGGGCTTGAATATGACGTGGCATGAACAAATTAAACTGGCCTTTTTAAGAATTGGACGGAATACATTTGATATTTTTAAATAAGAATATTATAATTTAAATAACATTTAAAACTCCCTCTTACTATAATTAAAAACACCAAACTTCATATTTATCTCTTATATTTTTCTTATAATTCTCTTATATCTTTTTTTTCCTGAGTATATATTTTATACATTAAAGTACGAGATTTAATTCATGGCCCAAAAAAGCATGAGATTTAATTTTGTAAATTTAAAATTGTTTATATTCATTTAATTTTAATGTTTAATTTATTTTTAAAAATAATTAAAAATTATTATTTTAAAATTTTAAAACACAAGAGAATATGCATTTTCATATTAGACTGTTACTTTTTTTTTTAATAAAAATACTAGAATACAATTAAATTATTTTACTGATAATAACATAAACCATAATTTCATATCAAACAGAAAGTGAAAACAAATTTTTTTCAATATTTTTAATCTCTAAATTTATCCATAAACAAGAACCTCAAATCTAATAGTCTTTGGGAAACCCCCTTAAATACCTCACACTTGTTTTTAAACATACGAGGCCAGGCATCTTTGCGAAGGGGTATTAGGGTATATTTATAGATAGTGTTTGAACGGGTTAGTGAGAATTTAAAATTTAATTAATTAATGTATAATAACTAAAATTAATTAGAACGCAGGATCGGTAATTTGTATGTTTTTAATCCATTAATTAATGTTTGCTCACTATATATTGTTCATGAATTATAAGTCCTGCCGAGTGAACTTATTAATGAAGTAAAAACATGCAATGTACAAAATACGCATTGTAATGAATTTTATTTATTATACATTAAGTAATTAACTTTTAAATTCTCCCTAATTCGTCCAGACATTATTTATAAACTTGTTAAAAATAAATAATCGTATTTTATGCACTTTCATATAATCGTATGTGATTCGTCATGTTACAATAAACTAAATCCTTTGATTAGGCTTAAACTTTTTTTTTTTTTGGCAACGGCTTAAACTTTTTTTTTGTTTGGCAACGATCCATGTAGATAGACTATCATAGTAGAATCAATCAAAACTCACAAATTTAAACAAACTCGTGACTCGTGGTAGTAATGTTAATTCATATCATGAACTCCAATCATAAATTTGTAAAAGTTTATTTTTATTAATAAATAGATAATGATAATTTATAATTAAATATAAAAAATGACAAAATTTTAATATATTTTAAATCTAAATAATTGAAATTAAATCTATCAACATTCATAGTTTATCTCACTTAACAAAGAAATTTTTTAAAAATTCATATATAAAGCTATTAAAAATAATCAAATCGAAAAAGCTAGCATAAGTTTAACAGTGAGTTAATACGTTTTATAAAGTATAAACATAAAATCGGTAAATTTGAAGTATAAACTCACGAGTTTAACTTAGTTTACAACTAACACTAGAGAGTGCTTAAAACGATTTTGTAAATTAGAAACGAAAAAACAATAAAATCATAGAGTTAACTCCCGAAATTGATGACAATTAAATAATTAAATGAAAATTTAAAAATATTATAATTATATACATTATAATCCTACATGTGTTTGAAATAAATCTATAACGAGTTAATGACAACGTCAAATTGTGAACATATTAAACTTCACAATATATGAAATTTTCAATGAAATAACAACATTTGATTATAAATAGTTTTGGTCAAAAATAAAAGATTATATTTGAAAATATATTAGGCCTCCTTGTTTAAATAATTTTTCATTTTTCTTTTCTTCTTTTTGCTATGCCCAAACGCGTAAGGTTTTCTAAAAACCCATTTTAGTTATGAGTTTAATTTTAGGTTTTTATTAATACCAACTTAACTCCGGTTGAATCCAACTCAATTCTTGAGAAACCTTTTTTTTTTTTTTTTGAACCATTAGCAACGCAAGCCAAATTAACTCTTGCTTCTTAGATTCAACTGGTAAAAAAGGATTGGACATTATCATTAAAGGAAGAAGTTCGATATTGGAGTTGATCAAAATTATAAGAAAAGTTTCTGAGTGTTTATGTAAACGCCTGAAGTACCCAATATTGATATCATCTAAAAAGAACGGAGACTTTGCCTTACCGTAGATAGTATAGTGGGTGAGTTCAACCCTTTCCTTTAAACTATATATAAAAATAAAAAAGAACTCAGGTCAAACTATTAGATCTAATCTGTTTTTTTTTTTTTTAATCATTGCCTTTAACCTATGAATTTAGAATAGCCACGCAAGTGAATTACCTGGTCATTAAATGGGAATCAAATAATTCACACACATACACACAGATATATGCATATATATATAAATATATAACTGATATTTTCTGAGTGTGAAATCAAAATGTGCTATTTGACTAGTTAATCTTCTTGTCACTTTGAAATACATAGTCAAAGGCACCTTTTCAGTCTGTCTGATGTGATCTATTTTTAATGGAAAATATAATAGTCAGTTTCTTAATTCTCAGTTATTAGTGCAATTAACTGTTCTTACATTTTTTTTGGATTTTAAATAATAGTAATTTGTAAAATTTTAAATCTGTCTGCTTCCAATATATTACTTCACAAATTTCACTCGTACATGATGAAAATGAAAATTCATTTATAACTTATTATAATTCTTATTTTCTCTATTTTGATTTTAATTCATGTTAATTGATCATATTGAATTCGCATTGAAGATCTGAATGATATATCAACACTATTTGTATAGATTGATTCCTAATAATTAATTCATTATTATTATTATTTTGGTCAAAATTCATTATTATTATTATTATTATTATTGACGACAAAGATTTGTCATATTTTTTGTCCTACTACTTTAGTTATTTTTCAAAAACCCAACCTCCTAGAAGATACCTCTCCAGTTGATAGCCGGTTAAGGAAGAAATAAGTTCAATACCTTCCTTAATTATGCCTTTATTTTGATCACTCAAGTATCATTTTCTTTAAAATATCAATCTTTATAAGTAAATAAAAACCTAAATCTTTTTAACTCTGGAATGACCAGAACTCATTATTTAAAATTTGATTAATCAAAACTAAAATAGGAGGAACATTGAGAAATCAGAGATTATATCAACCAGGAAAAAAAAAAAAAAAACTACTAAATTAACATAATTTTTGAAACACAACAAAAAGTTAAAAAAAAAAAACAAAGGAGGAGTATATACTCCAATTAAACCTAGTTTATAAGTATACTTTTTAATGTCAAAGCAGATGTCAGCTTCGGAGTTGCTTTCTTGCCTGGGGGACACAACTCGAGACTGGTCGACGAGAAGCCTAAACTTTTGGTTCCATCTGACTATTACCTCCTCGGAACCTAGCTGAATCTTCACATGTTGAGTTTTCCCCTTTAACAAGTCACGAGTTCAGCTGCATCTTCACATGTCTGTGTCTCACTGTAACTATATATAGTTATATATATATATATATATAGAGAGAGAGAGAGAGGGGAAGAGATAGAGCACAATACAACAAAAATTATATTTCACAGAACTAGCACTAGCAGCAGAAAGCAACTCATACTTATTTCGGTGACAAAGAGATGGTGTATCAAAGAACCAGAAGTATGAAACCTCCTGATAAGAGAGGGAACTCTGGGATGGGCTTGTAGATCAAAATCAACTCACGATTCGAGGCCTTCAATTCAACGAAGCAGAAATTATGACGTACGTTCTCAGCATTTCACATGAAGTTAATTAAGATCAGGGCAAGGAAGAAATAGATTAGACACAAAGTGGTGATAGAACAAGCAAATAAGAACAGTTAGTTAGCCTTGAAGAGCAAGAGACAAAAAATGATCTTCCATACTTAACTTACACATTGGAAAAGCAAGTTGTGTAAATTACGTTAGAAAAGCAAGCTTACCAAATAGGCACTTAGTTGTTCAATCACATGGCAATTGGAGGAGCAGCTAACAAATGAAATTATGAAAATACATGAAGCCCCATCATTTTTGGCTGTTAGGTGAGTACATATCTTCATATATAAATAATAAATGTGACCGATTATTAAGGCCCCATCTATCCAGATCTAGTATCCTCCTCCTGCTTCTTGAAAATTAAAATGGAAAAAATGGCCCAACTTGTCCACATCTCATGATTCCAGAAACTCCAAATTGCTGTCTCAGATTCACAAATACTACATCTCCTCCAAGAAACATTCTGAAAATGTACCAATTTTGATCATTCTCATCTCTAAGTGCATCAATATCCAATCAGCTTCTACGAAACTGAAATCCTCAATCATCTACCAACACCTGAAATTAAAAGGCATTCACGGATTAAACCAATCACTCTGCCTGCAAAAATTGGCCTTGGTTCAGCAAGAGACATCAAGGAAATTCACATACTCATCCAACAAATCAAAGCCCCCACATCCCATCGGCGAAATCCAGGGAAGCAAATATTTTCCTCTTCTTTGTGATCTGCACCACTTGTTCCATTTTCTCTGGCGCAAAACTCGTGCTATTCTTCAAGACTCATGCCCCCTCATAATTCGTATCCTTAGCCTTCTTGGGCATGGTTTGCTTCAAAGGCTTCACCGGAGGTACCCGCATCGGCGATGGTGGGCTTGAAGAACTTTGCAGCCACTGGATCTGGTGATTTGGGAGGAGCCGGATCGTCGTTACCGGTTATTCCTCGCCGACTCTGGCTCGCCTTGATTCTAGAAGCCGGCTCGCAATTCTTCGTCATAGCCATAATCTGCACAAAGCAAATCTTCAATGCACAGGACGATTGAAAAGTTCCTCAAACCTCTCCAGAAGTTGCTCCGCCTTGACCTAAACATCAATTACCATCGGGATCATCCTTTATTGCACTGTCGAAAACGTCAATCGAATTAGGAGGAGGCTTGGAATTTTGACTTGCCCTAAATCCAGAGAGAGAAGCCAGAAATAGTAGATTTGCTGGACCGGTTCTTAAAAGCAGCGCGATCTGCCCGTTGCCCGTCGGTACTTCGGGCAGCTCATATCATGCCGTGGACTTATTTTAATGATAGATCCAACGGCTAGTAAGATTTGTCTCGAGACTGATAGCAAAGATAGTGCCGTGATTCCACGTGTCCGATTGTGATGGGTTTGATGCCCAAGTGATGCGGATGATGGGGGAGGTGGGCTCTTTAGTATGTGAGTTTGAGTTTGATGTGAATTTGGGGTGAGTTTGTCGTGTATTTAGGGTTTATGAATTGTCTGGGGCCCGCCGTTGAAGACGTGGGTTGAGGCCAACGTCGACGGCACGCGCTGAGCGTGAAGACAAGCAAAACGCGTAATTGACACCATGGTGGAGTGTCCTGTGTCGATGTATCGAAGGCTAGTTTGGTAAATGAACAATACATAACTCAGCGGACATATATATATATATATATATATATATATATATATATATATATATATATATATATATATCCTCTATATGTTTTTTTTTGGGCAGTAGGTGGTTCGGTCGGCTTTCTCTCTTTTTTGTGGGTTTACATGTTTCGGGCGGCTCTATGAATAGGATAAGTGGATAAAACATTTATTTGGTCAATTTGAACCATATTCGTACTTACTACTAATGTTTTAGTCTTATTTATAAAAAAAATTAGTTAATTAAGAAGAGGTAGTTAACTTATTAATTATGTACTAAATTTTCATTCTTACCTTTATTTATGATTAATTACAAGAGTCAATATGAATAAAATTCTTTTTGTTTGTTGTAATTAATGGAAGTAAAACTGTAAAAAAAGAAAACATTTGTTACCCTAAAACTAGACTTATATTATAATAAGGATAACATTTTTTTTGTCAAAATAGAGTGATAGGACAAAACCTAACTGGGCAGTTGTGTTATTGCTAAACGAAATACTCCTTCCAGTTCTAATTATAAAACAATATTTAGGAGTTAGTTTTGTTCCTAATTATAAGATAATTTTAATTTTTGTCAATTTTTTCCAAAAATACCCATATTTTATTTTTTCAAGTGTGTTTGGTTTTTTATAAGTATATACATGTAGGGGCAAAAACTCTTCCCATCAGTGAAACTTTTAAATTATTATATTTTAATTTATTTATCAATCAGTTGACATTAATTTGCCAATACACACACACAAAGAGATATATATGTATACACACACATATACATAGACACACACAGATATTTTATCATATCTATCATTGTGTGTATTTATGTATATGTGTGTGTGTCTATATATATATATATATAGAGAGAGAGAGACACACACACACACACACACATATATACATACACACACCCACATATACATATGTATGTATCTATCATTGTGTGTATTTATGTATATATGTGTGTGTCTATGGGGGGTGTATGTGTGTTAATATATGTATATATAAATACATACATACAAGTGTGTGTGAGTGTGTGTCTGTGTCTGTGTAGATATACATCATACACATATATGTACATATAGCATGACCATCATTTCAATTGGAAAGTATAGAAAGGAAAATTCTAAGTTGGAGAAGTATGTCACAAGTGATGTTGATTCATTTTTATTGATATCATTTAAAATTTATATGAGGGCATTTTAGGAAAATGAGTAAAATTAACTAATTTAATTTCCTTCCTTAATCTCCCCAAAATTGATTAAATATGTCCTATAATTAAGACCGAAGGGAGTACCTCTTTTACATGTTTATCAATTTGTTCTCAAATTAATCATATTGATACCCCTTCAGTTTAACCAAGTAGGAGAGGGAGTGAGAAAACTAAGAAAATGATTATGCTTATATATATATATATATATATATATATATATATAACATATTATATTAATTATCTTAACTAACATATTTAGTCTAGTCAAATTAGTTATTTATTTCTTCCCGTGGAGACCAAAGGAGTAATATGTAATTACCTTAAAGTTTAATTACCAATGGGGTTTGGCCTAGTGGATGGGGTAAGTTCATCACAACATGATGAATCAAGATTTGTATTCTCATTTGAAGAGTTGCCACATTTAGTGTGTGGTAGTGCATTCACAAGATTGCTTCCAATATAATTATACATTTATGTAGAAAAATTAATTAGGGAGAATATAATTTAGATTTCAAATAAAGGAAATAATATATTGATAAGGACTATAATTTGTTAATGATAACTCTAATTTCACTTGTCAATAAAGAATATTCTGATATTATTTTTCTTGGTTAGGACCTTAATGATATTTTTCCAATTAATTAAGTGTAGATTCATAGGAATTACCAAATTTTAAATTTTGAGTTGATAGTTTGGGTTAAAATTCACCTTTAATTCTTTAATTTCACACAAAATTTTACTTCAGTCTCTTAATTTTATAAAATGTTTCCCATGTTTTAACCTTAACTCCATTAATAAAATGTTGCCATTGAAATTTTAATATTAACAACACATTCTTAAATACTAATCTATTGAATTTAACTTTTAAAATAATAATGATTATATATATATATATATATATATATATATATATATATATATATATAATTTGAGGCTAAATGTGTCAGAGTTAAAGAGCTGAAAAAAATATATTTTTAAAATTAATGGAATAAAATGAAAATTTACTATACATCTCAATTATTAACCATATCATTTAGAAAATTAATTTTTTTTTTTAAAAAAAAATTTGATTTTGAGGAATGAGTTATTCATAGAAAACAAACGGTGGAGCAGAAGCAATATGGTCCACGCCAAAAGGCAAAAACAATGTTGTCTTGTTAAGGAATCAAATTTTGGTACTTTTGAGTGACATTTGGTTTACGAATATACATAAGATCTCAAAGTTAAGATCTGCATAATCTAGCTAATTACTTGAACTTAGAAATGTATTGAGCCTAATCTTCTCCTTTAAAGTCTGATAACTTAGAATTTAATTTGCATTACCATATAAAAATTGGTCTAGTTGGCAAGGAATTGACTCACAACTCACAATATTGTAAGTTAAATTCTTCTATTAATATAAAGATCTTGTTGATGGATAATTTGTAAATACTTTATAATTCCTTTTTAAATTGGTGTCTGGTGACATGAGCTGGCCTCAGTGAAAGACGATAACCCAACTTATCTAAGCGTTTTATATATAGTGTTGAGATATGCCATTTTGGACATTGATTGCATTTGTTAGCAGCAGATGTGAGTGAAGTATTTGTGTGTGTTGAGAGAGGGAAATTGACTAAAATAAGAACATTTTTTTAAAAAATACCAAATTAGAACACTGTAAAAAATATTTGTCATAATAAGGCAGTTAAATAAATCACCTGATACGATGCCACAAGTGACATCGTGTCTCCTGACGCCACTACAAAGTGGCATCAGGCATTAATTGACACCTAGTGGTGTCAACACTAGGCGTCAACTTAATAATTGACGCCTGAAGCTAGGTGTCAATTTTTTTTAAAAAAATGATTTTATAATTATATTTATTCTTATAAATAATAATTTTATTTGATTACAAATAATAAAATTAATAAATAATAATTTTAATTAATAATTAAGAAAATTAAAATATTTAAAATTTATTTTAAACCTAATGATACAAAACTAATTAGTAAAATATTTAATTAGTGAATTTATTCTAAACAATAAGATAGATGACTAATTATTTAATATTTTGTATATTAAGAATGTGATATATAAACTGTAAATTATTATTAGCTAAATTTAATTAAAGAATTTTGTGAGAATAATAATTAGCGAATTAATAAAAATATTTTGTGAAATATGTTGTAGAGTACACTAGGATAGATAAGATAAGCTTAAATAGAGAATAATAATTATTCAAATGATTAATTAGTTAAAAAATAATTAATTAGTGACTTAATAATGTATTGTGTTTTTGTAATAATTTAGCTAATAATAATTTAAAATTTACAAAAACACAATTGTAAATTATTAATTTAGCTAATAATTTATTATAAATTGTTAATATACAAAATATTGAATAATTAGTCATCTAACTTATTGTTTATAATAAATTCTCTAATTAAATAATTTACTAATTATTCTATTATCATAAGGTTTAAAATAAATTTTAAGAATTTTAATTTTCTTAATTATTAATTAAAATTATTATTTAATAATTTTATTATTTATAATTAAATAAAACTATTTTTTATAAATTTAAATATAATTATAAAATTATTTTTTAAGAAAACAAATTGACGTTTGGCGTCAATTATTGTCAATTTAATAATTGACGCCAAGGTTTCAATTGGCGTCAATTAATGACGCCACTTTTCAGTGACGTCAGGTGACACGATGCCATTTGTAGTATCGTGTCAGGTGACTTGTTCAATTACCTTATTTTGATAAATACTTTCTACAGTTCTCTAATTCAGTATTTTTAAAAAAATACATTCTCATTTTGGTCAATTTCCCATTTGAGAGCTATTTGGAGGAAATTAGGATTTCGAGTATATTTATGTAAAAAGCACATTTGTGTGTTTCAGCTTTTGAAAAAAAGAATTAATAAATTATTAGTATTTTATACTATGTGGTTCTTAATATAGAAAATAGATAACTAATTTATAGATATTAGAAAATTAGCTAAGTCAATTATTTTTGTAAAAATGTGATTAGTTTTTTTTTTCCTAAAATATCCTTTTTAGTCATCATATGATTAGAAATTATCTCTTGATGGAAACTCTTCACTAGTTTATACTCATTAGGGGATAGTTTTGGGGGAAATTATGGATTTGGGGACAAAGTGGAATAAAATATTTTATTTAAGGCTAAAATAAATTCACTTACTATTTTTTATATTTAGGATGTGATGGAATATATAATCCCTAACAAATATACTTATTAGCAAACTTTTTTTTTTATAATAAAATTTTAGGAAAATGGTTGGGTTCATCTACGATCTAAAGGTAGGGTGAAATCTCCTTTCCTCCTAGGTGATACCATTATTTGAGACACCTAAGAGCTAGGATGCCTCCTGACTTTGATTAACTCCAAGATCGAACCCTCTCCCTTTTAATGAGAATCCGACTCTTTTGCCAGTTGAGCCTAAGTGAAGGGTATTAACAAGCATAATTGACCCCTTAAAAAGGATGCTCGATGAAAGTCAGACTATACATGTGTGTGTGTGTGATTTTTTAAATTATTTTACATATCCTTCCAATGTTTAGGGTAGTGGCTCCTTCTCATATATTTTAGGGTTATGTATTTTTAGGTTTATTTTTTTGTTTTGTTATTTTGGGCTTGTATCTCTGTTGTGGTTAGTTTTAAGAAATGCTATTTTGTGGGCAAAAAAAAAAAAAAAGTATTAGTCCAGTCTATATATAAAACATGCAATATATGAAGTTTTAAATGTATGCATTTAGATGAGGTCAAAGTACATGTATGATATAATGGGTGCATTACCTCTTTTGGCGGGGTTAATAATGATTATAAGAAAAGAAAATGAATGAATTTTTTTTATATATAAAAGAGAATTTATTAAAACAAAATAAAATGAGTTACATACATACATATATATATATATATAATTTATTGAGACTTACAGTGTGTTTGGTTTAAGGGAAGGACGTGAGAGGGAATGGGAGGGAAAGTTGAGAGAGAAATTTGTTCTCTCATCTTTACAAAATTGTTCATAACAAATTTTCAATATTCCTAAAATATATTCTTACCAAAAAAGAATATTCTTTTTATTAATGACAATTTGGTCAATGTACTTCAAAAAAAATTTTCCCCTCCCACACACTTCCCTCAAACCAAACATAGCCTTAGAAAACTAACTCAATTCACCATATAATAGTTGCATGAGCTCTTTTTGCGGGGTCAGTAATAATGATAACGGAAAAAAAGGGGTGAATTGTGTGAATTTTTTTTGATAAAGACAATTTATTAAAACAAGATAAAATGAGTTATATAAAAAAGCTTAGATCTATTGGAGATTTAGGGGACTAACTCAAAAGTTTTCAAATAGATCATAAAACCAAGTCGCCATATATAATTAAGAAAAAGGATTGTTATAATCTTTGATCCTTTAACTTTGTCCTAATTTTAGTTTTAGTTCCTAAATTTTTATTTCTTCAAATTTTTTAAAACATTGGTCCCAATAATAACTCAATAAAAATCTGAATCATTTTTGTTATAGAATGACAAAAACAAATATTTTAAAACTTGAGAAACTACAATTAAAAAGACTGTAGAAAACTTAAAAGATTAAAAATTGTATTAGATCTAAATGAAGAAGTAGACTTATATGAGTACTGTATTAGAGCTCCACGTCACGTTAGTAGTGTATTGGAGCGCCACGTCAGATTCATCAAAATGCATTGATTTAGAGAGAGAGAGAATAAGATGACGTTTCATTAGAACAGTTGTCGTTTTGGAAGCAATCATTCATCCTTGTGGAGGAAGGCAAGTGCAATGTCCGAGAAGTTTTCTACCTCCAACTTTTCCAATCGTTAAGATCTGGGAAAATTCCATATAAATACTATTTGAATTTATAAAACCTCGAGAACCCATTGAATTTGTAAAAAGGCTGAGATGTGACAAAGACTTTTAAGGGTTATGCAAATTCAAGAAAAAAGACCAATGTGCCTTTTAGTAATCTTTACCCACTACCGTTGTTGTCGTTGCCGTCATTGCTGCTACCGTCCGTCGCTGTCGCTATCATTGTCGCCGCTCCCATCGCCATCGCTCGTGTACACTGTTTTTACGATTTTTTTCCATTAAAACGATTTTACTAATTTTCCAAATGTTTTTATGTTTTCACGATTTTTTCTTATTACAATTTTACATTTTATGATTTTTTATAATTCTTCTAATTTTACGTAAAATCTCGATTTTAACAACCTTACTCTCAAGTATACAAATATCAATTCAAGGCCCCAAAATGGTTTAATCACTGTGAAACTTCGAAGGGTTAATTTGGGATTGAATTTTGTAATCAAATTACCTAAACACGAATAGTTTGAATGATAACACTAGTTTAATAAGTAATAATTTTAACTTATGAATGATAACAACAACAACAAAACAATGATAATTAATTTCACAAAAATTTCTTACTGGGTATGAATGACAACAATAATTTAACAAGTACTCTCTCTTATCTTTAATATAAAACATATTTACATAATTTGATTAGATTAAGAAAATTAGTTAATATGAAATGCATTTTTTACATCACCCTAGTTTTATTACTGTTGAGGGAGTATCAAACACTCAATAGAGTAAATTAAGAAAAGACTGATAAATATGAAAACTATGTCTTATATTTAATATTAATATTAATTCTTCAAATATGTCTTATATTAAAAATAGAAAGGAGAAAAGACTTTAACCTATCAAATAACAAAAATAACTAAAGCAAGACAACTAATTTTTCTGAGAGTAATTGGGTTATTTTACAAAAAAAAAAAAAAAAATCAGAATAATCCCTAAATCTTCCTAAAAATTAAGCCTTTTTAAGGGACTCTATTGATACATTCTATATTTCGATGGTATCTTAATGATGTGACTTTGTCTCTTCAAAAAATATCTAAATCAAGCTAAAATTTAATGACATGCAAGTTTTTTAACAATTTTTTGGGTGTAGTGTTAATTTACTTCAAAAGTTTTTGCTTAAAAGTAATGTCATTCCAAAAATTTCAAAACGTCATAATGTTGCTTCACTCTATAAAAAATAATGTTAATTATTGACATTTTTAATGGTAAAAGGTAACATTACTCTATTTTAAAATTTCCAAGACAATCTATAACTTGTAAAAATTTTGGGGCAACAATATTTCTAAATGAGAATTTCTGAAATAAATTTGTACCTTACCTCATCTTTTTAGCAATAAAAAACACAATTGAGTTTTATGACAAAACATATATACAACAATAAAAGATTGAAAAAGAGATTTAGGATATAATTAGTTAATCAGCTTAAAACAAATACGAGTGAATTCAAATCCCAATTAGATTATTGATATAATTTAAATTAAGTTATTAAGATGGGTATGTTAGCTTTCATGTTTTGATGATGACTTAACATTATAAGAAAAATGGAACTGAACTTTTTTGTCATAAACATAGAAAAATGAAACTCTGAGTTTTCTGTCAAATTACCTTGAGACTGAATATTTTACCTCGAGGTCGTAAATTGAACTCGAGGTTTCGTGCTTCAGCTTTTTTGGATGATCTTCTTCTCAAACTCGAGGCACAATAAACTAACTTGAGGTAATTGGTCCAAAACTCGAGGCTATATCCCTAACTCGAGGTTGAGTCCCTTTTGTCCAAGCGTTTCGCTGACCGTTATTTTCAAATTAGACATTTGCAAACTTGAGGTAGGATATGGAACCTCGAGGTTTCAGTAAACCTCGAGGTTACATAAATTAACTCGAGGTTGAAAGAATGATCATGCCTTGTCACTCCAAGCCTTTCACCTCAAGGTTGCTTTCTGAGACTCGAGGTAATGAAGAAACTCGAGGCTACCAGTTTAAATCAAGGTAAATACTGGCCCAAGTAGTTAAATTTTTCACTGATAGATTAAACCTCTGTTTTGATAATGTAACTCGTAGCTTTGATATTCCTAATTCATATTGAGCTTATTATTACTAACTATACTTCAAGTTTTGTGATCATGAAGAGTTTCAAGAATTTTTATGTTCTGAGATAAAAAGCAAATCATGATGTCACCAGCATTTAATGCTAAACCAAATGTTGCACAAAAGGATCTGATAAAGCATCTGATACTGATAAAGATTTCTACATTCTTTCTACTTCTACTACAACGGTCGATTAAGGAAGAATAAGCCAGAGATATTCCTCAAAGAAATAACGTTTAAGCATGGTTATTTTCCCAAGGCCAACTATCAGCATTTAATGAGCTCCAACGGTCAGATTATCAACGATGAACTACCAGGATTACACCAAGAGACAACGGAAAAATTACAACGGCATTAATGACAAAGATATAAATTGAAGCAGCAATCAATATAGCCAACCACCGAAAGTTACTGTTACACTGGAAAAATTCAATAGCATTTACTCTCCTTTGTTTCAGTAATAATTCTACTTAACACACTTCAGTTATTATCTTATCTACTCTTTAGGAGTTTTGCATTTCCTACTTGATTGTATTGTAAAATCTTGAAGTTGAGACCTCAAGTGTTTGGGTAACAATTACCACTTGTAAGGGAGAGTGATCAGTGAGATCTTCCAAGATTCAAGATTCAGTGTAATTGTGTCAAGAGTTCTAGTGGAAATCTCAGGAGCTCTGGGGACTGAATGTAGGTCTAGTTTGGGACCGAACCAGGATAAATTGCCTGTGTCCAAGTTTTCCTTCTCACTGTCCTTTTAGTTTTACATTCCGTAAAAAAATTTTAAGATTAAACAACATCACCTATTCACCCCCTCCTCTAGGTGATTTTCAGGATAGTGAGGATTAATAAGTACCTTGATTCGTAAGATGATAATGATAGACACTCTTGTCTCCAGTCTCTACCCTCCACTTGTCTCAATTTATGTAATAAACACTTTTGAAAACCCCAATAATGATAACAAACTGAAACCATAAATAAATTTTAATTCTTCTAAGTGTTTGTTGGGGATCCAAAACTAATTTTTGGAGGCTATAAATTTAGTTGGGTTAAAGGGCAATTTTGCTCTGAAAGTTTTTCAGCAGGTTATTTTGTCTCGAAAGTATAAAATGTGGGGCAATTTAACCTTGGTCGTTATCTTAGTTAATTTTGACTGTTAATTGATCAAATTGCCGACCAGATAATCCACATGTCATCCATATCATTTTTGTTAAGATGCAAATTTTTCTCAAAAGTTTTAAATCTAAATTTGATAAAGATGAAGTACATATAAAGCCGGGAAAAAGGGCCAAGCCCATTGGGCTGGCCCGTTTAAGCCTTAGTCCTTTAAGGGTTGGGTTTGAAAAAAGGATGAGTTATTTGAAATTAGCTCTGGAGGGCCTCGGGCTAGCCCTACAAGCCCTTTTCACCGTAGTTTTTTTTTTCCTTTTTAAATTTATTAATATATATATATATATATTTTGTATTTGTTATAAAGTTATTTATCCATTTAACTACAAATACATAATAACTATACTCTAATTTTATGATTTGATTTATTATTTGTTGCAAATAAAGATTATGGATGTGTTCATATGCGGGAGAAGAATTTCATGATATTCTTACTCATGAGCTAGAGGTTATTACTCAAAGTAAAGAACAATCAAATGTCGTTAAAATCGATGATACTGACGAAGATATCGACAATAATAGTCATCGTACTAATGTCACTTAATGATATACTTTTTATGTTTTATGTGAGTTATTTGTGAATATAGTTTGCTTTTGATTATGAATTAGTGACTGTGCTTATTTATTGAATGATTTGTATTGTAATTTACTAATTATATTTTTAAAAAAAAGTGGAGGAAAAATAGTTAAAATTTGGAATAATAATTTTCAGGCCCTGCAGGCCAGCCTTGGCCCTGGTGCTCTCGGGCCGGGCTTTAAAAACATGTGTTTTTCTTACTCTGGGTCCTAGAGGGCCAACCCTGTTAGGCCCTGGCCCTTCACGGATTAGCCCTGATTCTCAGCTCTAAGTACATGACACATTTCCTTCTATGACTAATTTGCACTTTAACAAAAATAACTTAGATGACATAAGGGTTATCAAGTCAATATATTTGATCAACTAACGATCACAATTAATTGAGATACCAGATAGGACAAAATTGTCTTTAGCCTAATTTAATTGGAGACTTGAAGTAAAAAATAATGTTTAGTTTAGTATTGGAAAATGAGCCTTTAAAAAAAAAGTCTGTTAGGTGTTTTTTTTGCCCAAAAAGTCTGTTAGGTTGGAAAACTTGATTTTGCAGCTTCTAACATATGGCTTTTCATCAAATTTAAAACTTTTCAAATTGAAGTTTCAATGTTTTTTCCAAATAAGTTTATACATTAAACAGACTTTTTTAATAAAAATATATTCAAATATAAATCACATCATTGACTCTTTTTTTGTTAATTACAAGTATCCTACCCTAATTGTTTGAGAGTTATATTTTGAAGGGTTGGAAAAGAAAGGAAAGATTTTGGTAGTATTTTTCCTTGTTTGGGAGTTTAAAAAACAAGAGGAGAGGGAATTAGGGATTTTTATAAATCCTCCAAAACCCTCATTCTTTAAAAAATCATTCTTTTAAAAAATAAAGTTCCCCCAATATGGGGGGTTTTAAGAGGAAGAATAGATTAATTATTTTTTTACCCTCATTCAAATAAAATGTTCTCGTTATTTCTGATTTCTTTTTTCTTTTTTATTGTTGGAATGCACATAAAAATATTTTTTAGAGAGAGAAAATATTTGTTAGGGAAAAATATTTTAGACAGAGAAGGAAAGGAATTAATTTTTAGAGAGTTAAAAATTATATTAATTTATAAAAAAAATGACAAAATGGTAAAAATAACTCCTTAACCCTTCATCTTCTTCCCCTACTATTTTTTTGACTCTCAAACAAGGAGAGGAATTATCTTCCATTTCTCTTCCTTCTCCTCCCCTCCAAACTTCATGTATATCTTTCCTTTCCTTCTCCTCCAAACTCCCAAACAAAACCTAAGTTGGGAAAGACTAGCTCATTTTGCTAAACCAGCTAACCCCATGGGTATAGTAATTGACTTTTATCCCAATTTTAATTTGCAAAAGTCAATTAAAATAAAAAGTTGCAAACGTTAATATGAAGAAGCCCGGAGTGTGGGTAAGAAATTCAAGGTATTTATACTAAAGAATATAATAATTGATGCATTGAAACTAATTATTTACTCACCCCACTTAGAAAAAGAGATTCTTTTTTCCTTACATAATTACATTGAGATATATAACTTTATTATATTTTCCTTATATTTAATTAAATCATAATTGCCTTCCTTTTATAGGGGAAAAGGAAACCGATTTCATCTACATCTAAAAGCCAAGTTTTTTGTATTTTATATTTTATATATATTTATTTTAATACAAAATTGTCAGCGAACTTTATATTATAGACATTTCATATTTTCTCTAATAAAAAATTTCCGTTTTTTCAAAACACACAAAAGATACTGCAAGTAGTGGAGAGAATTTACCAGTGATATCCAAGAAAAGTAGAATATGACTGTAGTCAATGAACAATGCTAAGTGAAAGAAGCTAAGTATAAAGGAATAATATATGAAACTTGACAGCCATTATAACCTTTTGATGCTATAAAATTTATATTTTAAATCTAAAAAATCTTTAAAAATTTTCAAAATTAACCTTAATTAAATTAAATGACTATTTAAACTAATAGTAAAAATGAGTCATAGAAATTTCCTTAAAGGCACAGTAAAACGAAGGAAAATTTCTCATAAAAAACAAAGGAAAAATAAAAAATGTTATTTAAGAATACCATTTTTTAATGTGAAATTTAAAAATAATAATCATAATAATTTATCATTCTGAATTTCGAAAATTCATTATATATACAGAATATTTATAGACTTATTGTCTAATTTGTCAATCTTAAAAAAAGTTTTTTTTTTTTTGGGGTATCTTACATATTTAGATGAGGTTACGATTTTAAGTTAGGGGATCAATTTCGAAGAAAACAATAAAAAAAGATGGTATCCCAGGTTGTTTGATTTTTATATATATATATATATATATAAATAATGGTAATAATTATATATAGTGAAAACTTTGTGAATAATTATTAGACGCGTGGCTGGATGTGAGATAAAGTAAACTTGATGGTTTTGGAAGCTTCTTCCCCTAATAGATAGAAAGGTAGCTCCCACATGTGAACCAGCACAAAAGCTTCACTCCAAAAGGCATTCACATGTGCCACTCCATGATTTACATATATTTGGATTGGATCGGCCTATTGAGTTCATATTGAAAAAGTGTGTCCCTCGTAGAACTTTTTTCATATATTTACCGTTTTTACTGTAAATCACGTTAAGAAAATAACTTTTACTGTTAATCTACATAGATAAGTTTCTATATCATGGCATGGAAAGTAGGACCCACTTAGTAAGTTAGATAGGTAATTTGGTCATTTGGCTAGTTTGGGTGATCTTGATTAACCTAGAATTCCTAATCAACCGAGCAGAATGAATGAGTCTATCAAATTGGATTATATATAATTTTGAGATAATTAATCTAGAGTTCCTTATAGTTTCAACCAATTTTTAATTAGGTCCATATATTTTTTATCAAATCCTTTTACTTTCACTTGTTTTTTTTTTTATCAAATCCTTGTAGTTATTTTATTTTATTTTTTTCAAGTCTTTACTGTTTCACTATATTTTTAATTGGGTTTTTGTAGTTTTTTTTTAAAAATAATCTATTAATTTAATTTAAATATAAATAAATGAATAATATTAAAATATAAATTAAGAATAATAAATTTAAATTAATAATTCTATAATTGAAAAATAATTAATTAGTCGTTATTAATTATAATTATATTATATTTTTCGAGAAATTTATTATTATAACTCAAATTTTAATGTTCTTCATATTTTTTAATTAAAAAATTATTTATATATTTTTATTATAAATGTAAAATTTGAATAATAATAATAATAATAATATTTTATTAAATATAATAGAATTATAATTATTTAATTAAGGATTAATAATTATTAATTAATGTAGTAATTATTTTTTAAATTACATAATTATAAATTTAAATTTATTATTCTTAAATTATATTTTAATATTACTCATTGATTCAACTTGAAATTAAATTAATAAATTAAACTCCAAAAAAACCAACAAGGATCCAATTAAAAATCCGTTGAAGCAATAAGTACTTGATAAAAAATATAAATAAAAAAATTACAAGGACTTGATTTAAAACAGCTGAAAGTATAAATATTTGATATTAAAAAAAACTATAGAGAACTAATTAAAAATTGTTTGAAACTTTAAGAATCTATAGATTAATTATCCCTATAATTTCTTACTATGTTTAAAGCGACGTCATTTTGTTAAATTGTGTATGGTTTATGCACTGATGTTTCATTTATTTCCAGGTTAATGTTTTTATTTAAATATTACTGTCATAGTTATATAAGAATATTTTGTATGTTTTAATTAAAATATATTATTTTAATCAGTTGACCCACATTCGACCCTCGTTAGATCGCTAACCTTTAAATAACTATTTTAATTAGTTCAACGACGAACCTGGTTTTTAATAGCTCAATCAATATAGAGATGGCTTTAGTCTTGTAATTTGTACATAAGTTGAGAAAAATACATCAGTTTTTGTAATTCACATACGAAAATCCAAATCAAGTTGTACAAGTTGGTATTTATAAATGATTTCATGGGAGTAATTTACTTGTATACAATATTATATTTGAATTTGAGATATTATGAGCTACATTGAATCAATTAAATTAATTGATGGTAAATTAATGTATATTTTTCATTTTTAAATGGATAATATATCTATTGAATATTGATTATATAAAAGGAGGGACTCCCTCCTTCTACCATCTGACCCGCCCTCGTCTCCCAACTCAAATATAGAAATACCATAACAACTAAAATAAATAAAAATAAAGTATAACATATTCTAAAAAATAAAGAGATAACAGGGAGATAGTTACAAATAAAATACTTTAAAATATTGTTATATAAAATAAAATGCTTTTAAAACAAATATATTAAATGTAAAGAGATAATGAAAATAAAATATTTTGAAATCTTATTAGGAAGTCATTTATTTTTATATTTTATAACAACTTGACTCTTGATAAATAATTTTAAAAATTATAAGTTATTTTTATATAATCAATAATACTTTATTTTTTAACTGTGGTGATCGTGACGGATCACATAGTTGGGAACAAAAGATTCCAAATTCACATGAACTTATTATTTACATGTATATTTTAGTTTCTAAATAGTACTATAAAATATCCATTATATCTTATATACAATAATGTATCAACTATCACTTTGCACCCCTCTTGAATCTTGATCACAGGGAAATTTGTCAAAATAATCTTTTTTTTTAAAAAAATAAAAGTGTCAAATTAGAGCCAATAGGAAACTAATTGTCAAAATAAGATAATTAGTGGCGCCAACAATACTAACACCATTACACCAGTGATGTCAGACTGTCTGACGCCACTGGGTGGCGTCAACAGTAGATGCCACTGTGGCGTCAATATTTGACACCTTTAGGCGTCAAATAATTGACACCTAAAGGGTGTTTAGGCGTCAATTTTTTAATTATGTTTTTAAATTATAATTATATTATAAATAATAATTCTATTTAATTATAAATAATAAAATTAATAAATTATAATTATAATTAGTAATTAAGAAAATTAAAATATTTAAAATTTATTTTAATCATAGGGTACACAACTAATTAGTAAATTGTTTAATTAGTGGATTTATTATAAAGCATAAGATGGATGTTTAATTATTTAATATTTTGTACGTTAATAATTTCATATATAAATTGTAAATTATTATTAGCTAAATTTAATTAAAGAAATTTGTGAGAATAGTTATTAGTGAATCAATAAAAATATTTTGAGAAATATACTGTGTATTATTTTTTATAGAATACACTAAGATAGATTGGATAAACTTAAATAGATAGAAGACTAATTAGTCAAATGATTAATTAGTCAGAGAATAATTAATTAGTGACTTAATGATATACAAAAACAGTACATCATTAAGTTTTTGTACATTAATAATTAATTTTTCCTAGTGACTTAATGATGTACTGTTTTTGTACATCATTAAGTCACTAATTAATTATTCTCTAACTAATTAATCATTTGACTAATTTGTCTTCTATCTATTTAAGCTTATCCAATCTATCCTAATGTATTCTATAAAAAAGAATATTAAGTATATTTCTCAAAATATTTTTATTGATTCACTAATAATTATTGTCACAAATTTCTTTAATTAAATTTAGCTAATAATAATTTACAATTTATATATCAAATTATTAATGTACAAAATATTAAATAATTAAACATCTATCTTATGCTTTTATAATAAATCAACTAATTAAACAATTTACTAATTAGTCTTGTACCTTATGATTAAAATAAATTTTAAATATTTTAATTTTCTTAATTACTAATTTGAATTATTATTTATTAATTTTATTATTTATAATTAAATAGAATTATTATTTATAATATAATTATAAAATTATATATATATATATATATATATATAATGACAAAATTGACACCTAAAGGACGCCAATTAATTTACGCCCTAAATGATGCCCTTTAGGCGTCAAATATAGAGGCCATAGTGGCATCTACTATTGACGCCATAATAGATACCACTAATTATCTTATTTTGACAAATAGTTTTCTATTGGCTCTAATCTGACCCTTCTTTTTTTAAAAAAAGTTATTTTGGCAAATTTCCCCTTGATCACACTACTCTATTTGATAAATCATTTTAAATATTACACACACACACTTGACCTATAAATCATTTTTAGAAATTATAAGTTATTTTTATTTAGGGTTAAGATGCAAAAAATATACATGAACTTTTTCCCCATGAGCGCCCAGCACTATGTCCTTTTTTTTGGAGTAAAAATACACACATGGTTACCATTTTGGATCAAAAGTCATATCTCACCGTTAAATCACTGTTTACCATGATGAGAGAGAAAGAAATGAAGTAAACAATAGCAGTGAACAGTTATCACCATGTTCACATGCGATTGCACCCCAAATTATGCTTAGTCTCCATTGAATCCTTTTGCCTCACTTTCCGCCTCCCGTGTTTTTGGCCCTCAATGGTGATGTGCTATAAATTATCAATGAGATGGGCTTTCTTATACTACATTCATTCAACTTTCTTAACTCTGTTTACTACTCTCTGTGTGTTTGTTGCATTCATTGTTATCTTAACCCTCAATTTACAAATATCTCTCTTTCTATGACTTATAATATGTTTGATGTTGTGTGTGCTGTCAACTCTATGAAGTTGCATTCACATTGGAGTGGTCCGTATTTATTATTATTATCATTATACCACCAATTATTATTATTATTATTATCATTATTACTATTACTATTATATCTTCGTTGTACCTGATAACTTCCTAAGATATATAGTCACTCCTACTATTATGTCATCCCAACTTCCTTCTTCATTTTTAAAATCTAAAACTAAAAATTTCAACCTGACAAATTGAAATGATCTATTATAAAAATTTAAATACTAAACCTTCTTAGGATAACTTGATAAATTTTCAAGTAAACATAATTTTCATGCATACCAAATTGGGTGGAATGCCCCATTTTGAATCTCATATTAATTATTGTCATTTATCTTATCTAATTATTGATTATAATGTTGTATTATTTAATAATTAAATTAAATTTTTAGGTTGTAACTAATTATTTATTTTATATTCAGTTTTTTAAGATATCGCATATTTACACCTGTGTGACGCACGGGTTTCTAAAATCGTTTCTATAAATATTACAATCCCGGTTCAAGACAATAAAAAGATCTAGGCTGAAGGAATTGCTCTGTATGATGCTGTTATACATGCTTTTGATAATTAACTTGAAGATGTCAAGTTTGAATATGATGATCAAGAGTTGATTAAGTGTCTCATAGATGTTTCTCCTTCAAATGAATGGAGATGTATTAATATCTTTGAAAATATTTAATTTTCAATGAATTTAATCAGGAACCATTTTTGTAAATGGATTTTTAGGAAAGTAAATTTGGATGAGACTCAAAACTTTGCGCAAATCGAGATAAAATTTCTCTCATATATTTACCTCATATTACGTAAAATTTAGATTTTTGAAGGTTTTCAAATACTACCCGATTAGGTAGCTAAAGCTTCATTAGGTGGGTCTTGCCTGATGGATTAGGTTTTGTGACCTCTGAACCAACTGAGGAGGTTATCAGAACAAGAGTTAAGCTTAGTTCACAGAGCCCCAAATGGATGGATGTTTTTGGATGTACTCCCTCTGATACTTATTATATGACACTAACTAATAAATGTATTTTGTCCTTTTTTTAAAACATTTATCTGTTTCTAATAAGCATTGATTGTTTTTTCTATGGATGTTCATAATTAATAAGGGTAGTGGGTGGGAATAATAATAATAATAATAATATAATATTAGAGTTTAATGCAATTAGTGGGGGTAATATTAGAAATTATTTAAATTTTAAGATAACTTTATTGATCTTAACTGTTTTTATTAATTTTTAAGAATTGTTATTGATGTTTTATAATAAGAACTAGAATGAGTAAACGTTTTTTATATATGAGTTTGATATGGTTGTAAGTATAGTGAATACTGTAATTATCTTATCAATGAAGTTCTCTTTCGATAGGAAAAAAAAAAAAAAAAAAAGAAAGGGAAAAAAAGAAAGAAAGAAAGAGGGAGAGAGAGAATTACGTAATTTTTGGAAAGATAAGATTCAAATGGTGAAATCTATTCTCCATGATTTAACTTTAATATTTTTAATTAGTAGTTTTTAATTATATTTTAATTAGTATTTTTATGATAAATTTGATTTTTGAGGGTGATGATGTGGATGTAATTGTAACATAACTACTCCATCACCTAGCCGTCCCCCCTCTCTCTTCTCTCCTGCGCTCTCCTCCGCATCTCGCCCTCTCGCCGGTGGCTTGGTCATAGACAAGTCAGAGGTGTAGCTTGGAGTCCAGATCTGACATCTGCGGTCCTTTCACTTTGAATTTTGTCGGTTGTGGCCTTCTTTCGTCCTTGTGGCGAGTCTTCTCCCCTCCTTCTCTAGATCTGATCTGCGAATGTGAGATTTATCTGTTTTTTGTTCCTTTTCTTGTGGTTTTGGGTTTTGTGGTGGTGTTTTTGTCTAAGGAAATAAACAGGTCTGTAAGATCTGCGTTCAACTCCTCTTAGTTGAATGACTGTTTGAACGTTACTAGATTTGATTATCTCTTGGTAGCTTGGATCTGCGTTCTTGGGGGACGATTTAAAGAGGTATTTTTCGGTGTGTGGTCAAGGTCATCGAATCTACTTTATCAAAGGAGTAGAAGTTTTATTCAAGACATTATGGGTCTTATTCTTTCTAAGGTTGGGTTTTCTAGATTCTTTACCCCAATATGGGGTGTCTGTACAGCTGCTCTAATTACAATTAATGCTTATAAGGATGTGTGCCCTTCAGGGTGGGTTTTACGACCAACACTTCCTTTGTCGTCACTTCTAATCTTGGATATCGAGGAGACCGCTATTGCCTATGAGTTTTCTTCCACTCTTAAATTTGTTATGTACTCTTGACTGTTTTTGTATCTGGTTTATTTGGTTGTATTTGAAATTATTTTGTTTGTATTTATTTTCATCTATTGTATCAGTCTTAAGTATTAATATATATTTAGCTTTCGATAAAAAAAATGTGGACATAATTGTTTAGTACTGGTATGGCAACTGCATTATTGCTTTGGATTTGGGGCTTTAAGCAAGAAAATGGATATATTCCGTTCACACTCTATTAACTAACGAAAAATTATATATAATTTTTATATTTTTAATCAATATATAATAAACATATGCTTTCCCTTTTTTATAAGAAATATTTGATTTCCAATTTCTTCACATATTCATATAATATTATAAATATCAAAAAATTATGTATTTATTGCGTTTTAATTTCAAGGCTTAATAATTTTCACTTTAAATCTTGAAAGAAAGATAAGAACATACCCTTTAAACATCAAATCTTAAATCAATCTTGTTGCCTAAGAGTATAGATATTAATTATATTTGTATAGTACGAAGTAATTTTTTTTTATTAGAATAAATTAAGGAGGAATTGATAACTCAATTTAATAAGAAATCACTGATTAAAATTTTGGACTTAAATGGTATTTTCTAAAAAAAAAAAAAATCTATTTGCTTAGTCCGTAGGGGATTAGCTTGATTTTGAGGTAAGGAATAACGGATTAAGTTGTCGAAGAATATTTTTTTTTAAAAAAAAAATTTATAAAAGGTTATACGAAAAAAATTGTTATAAAAGGTTATACAATTTCAGAAATTAAAATGATCTCTTATGGGAGTCACTCAATATGTTTTTGATATTGCCAACAACCGATCCAAATTTGAGCTTCATCAAGTCTTAAATATCAGATGAAGACTTAAAATTATAGTGTGTGTCTATATATATATATGAAAAAAATTTAGGTGGATTAATTCCTTAAAAAATCCTTTCGTGGCTGATTCAGATGTAAATGAAAATTATTAGAAATAAAAAAAAAAAAACGTAAACTGCAATTTATTGATTAATATATAAACAGAAATTAAATCAAAATCATGCCTTTTATTGGGCTCATTTGTGCTTCAGAAATGAGCCCAACAAATTTACGGGCTGTAAAGTGGCACAATCCGGGGAATAGCGGTTTAATAAAACAAGCCCAAGTGTACGATTTCCAAACAAAATAGTACGAGTATTTAATTTTTCTTTAGGAATAAATGAAAGTTATTATTAGTTCAATTTTTATTGCAGGTTTATATTTTTTTTAAATATTATTTCATATTTTAAACTGGTAGCATTTAGGTAATTTTGATAAAAATCAATCCCAAATTAGCCCCTAGCAACTTCACAATAATTATGTGATTTCAGGATGTTGAAGCAAAATTTTTCACATTTAGAATACTTGTATGTTTTTTCCCTTAATTAATATCATAATTAATTTTTTTTTTTATATTTTTTTGTGTTCTCGAGCAAAAATATTAATTAAAAACATCAATATAGATAGATATGAGATAAGGAAAATCTTTTAAAAAAGGACCACTAAAATTTCAAAATTTTAAATTAGGTTTGTATCTTATCATTGATAAAATATTGATTATATTGATAATAAATTCATAATTTAATTTAGTGAAAAATTACTGATTTGAAATTTTAAAATTTTTGAGGTTTTTCGAAAAATTGGCTAAAAATTCCTTATTGACAAATTAATTGGGCAATGGTACCTGAAACTCTAGATCCTTAAGACTAAATAAGGTTTGATTGTAAAAAGACAAAATTGCTCTAAAATATTAATAAGTGTAAAAAAGAAAAACAACCTCAAATCCATTGATCCCTTTCCTTTCGGCTCAACATAACCATCAGCTATCATTATAGGCGACCTATCCCTCCTTGACTCGTACCACACACATCCTTCTTCCAGCCTTGTCGTCACACATTGCCTTTGCACAAATCTAGCTGAAAGTCAAACCCATATCTCAAGTAATTAAAATTAAGATTTTATATAAAATCGAAAAAATGATAAAAAATAGTAAAACGTAAAATCATAATGTAAAAAAATCATAAAAATATAAAAACGTTTGGAAAATTAATAAAATCGTTTTAATGAAAAAAAACTGTAAAAACGTAAAATCGCAATGGTAAATTGAGATTTTAACTATCATGCCATATCTTCTTGTACTTCTTGAACCCTATTTTCACTCCCTCTCCATCTAATATTTTCTACAAATTTGAGTTTATTTGAGATGGATTGATTTTAATTTTCCTTTGAAATAACTTATTTCCAATTTGATTGTTGTCGTATTGATGCTGGGTAGGATTTTTGCTAGCAGTGAATTTTTTCCTATGGTCAAAAACTTTGAGGGAGGCAGATTTGATAGTTGATGCTGTGTTTAGTTTTTTTCCCCCCTTTTTGGTTTGTATGGATTTAATTCGGTTGATTGTTAATTTTTGTCGTTGCTTGTTTATCTCCCCCCCCCCCCAAAAAAAAAAATTGCCTGTTGTTTTCTTTTATATTGGTTCTTTTTCAAGAAAAAAAGGTTCACTGCATGTCCAAGAGCATGTGTGAGTTGAGAAGAGAGTTCAAATTAGGGGGAGAGGGTTCTCTCATAAGCTTCTTTCTCATAATCTCTCATAGGCTGATCTTGAGCATTCATTTTATGTAATCCTGGCCATCCATTTTATTTTCTTAAAACCCATTTTAACCCCCCTTGAATTTTGACTCCTGCACATAGCCCAACTAGAACATGCTTCTGCAATTTGGCGGGAAAGCTAAGGAAGCAAAAAGGTAAGATTGAAATAACTTTGTTTTCGTTAAAAAAGATTACGTCTTTTGGATGATTTCATGGCTAATGCTGGAACTAGAAGTAAAATCATGAGGAAGAAAGTTGAGATTTGAGAAGAGCTACAGGAACCAAAAGCAACTGTTATATATTTACAACGGCATTTTGCTAAACAAACCTAGCTGTCAAATGAATCTTATATACTAGGGGAAGTTATATATTATAGTGGCATTTTGTCGAATGAACCTAGCTGTCAAATGAATTATATATACTAGCTGTCAAATGAACCTAGCTGTCGAATGAATAATATATTAACAGTGATATTTTGCTGAATGAACCTAGTGTATATATACTAACTAAATCTTTGTTGGCCAAAATATAAACTTGATTAAATCTTTTGTAACATATTGTTTAATATTACTATTATAAAGGGGAAGTTATTATGTTCTCTGCTATAATGAATCATTAATTGATTGAAAAAGTGGGCTTTTTGCATAGAAGAAAACAACAATGACAGATGGTGGGGGAGTGCTCATTGGAGGAGAAGAAGATGACAAACGGTAATTTCTTTACCATAGTGGTTTTTCCTTTTTTTTTAACAAAAATACTTGCCAACTGGACATTTCTCAGCCAACAACTTGCCACATTGCACTTTTGGAGTAATCCTTTGTCACTTAATATTTGAATGTTAGGCTTCCATCATTGAGAATGAAATTGTTTTTATCACACCATTCTTTCCACCATAATATCCCATATATATCAATACATGGCATAGCTTTTTATATTACTATAAAATGAGCCCTGTTTTGATAGTAAACAATCAGGAATACAATGAGTATATTGTATAAAAACAAAAGTATCAGTATATGTAGAAATATATTTTTTGTTTTGATGATTTTTTTTAAAGTTTAGTTCCTTAATTCATAATTTTCACATAATTTTATGTTTTGTGTGTTGCATGGGATTATTTTGTAGGTTTCAATCTACAAAAGTTGATTTGACTCCTAGATTGGGAAAAGAATTTGATAATTTAGAGGAAGCATGGAAGTTCTGGAATGATTATGCTTGTAAAGAAGGTTTTAGTGCAAGGAAAAATGGGGCGACAAAGAGTAAGAAAGATAAAGAGACAATTATTTCCTAAAGATATGTGTGTTCAAAAGAGGGCAAATGAAGATCAGATAAAAGATACACACCGGCTACCAACCATCGTCCTGAGACTAGGACTGAATGTAAAGTTGGAATGACAGTTAATTTAGTGGAAGGTAAATTCAAGATCACCAGCTTTGTAGAAAAGCATAACTACCCATTGCATCTTCAGGAAATAATGCATATGATGAGGTCTCAATGGAAAATATTTGATGCACGAGCAGATGAGATTGATTTGGCTAGGGATGCTGGACTAAAACAAATGACTTTTGACCTTATGAGTAAGCAAGTAGGTGGACGAGCTAATCTTGGCTTCACCCAAGTTGATATGAAAAATTATTTGAAAGCTAAACGAAGAAGAAGCATGAAGAATGACGAAGTTGGATGGTTGTTGAATTATGTTGAAGAACACATTACTGAGAACCCTTCATTTTATCATTCATACAAACTTGATATCGAAAATCAAATTACAAATATTTTTTGGGTTGATGCTTGTATGCTTGTAGATTATGCTTATTTTGGGGATGTAATTTCACTAGACACCACCTATTGCACAAACAGTAATCATAAGCCTCTTGCCATATCCTCAGGACTCAATCACCATAGAAGAATTGTAATTTTTGGTGCTTCTTTGTTATATGATGAAACCACAGAATCATTCAAGTGGTTGTTAGAAACTTTTTTGAAAGCCAATAAGCAAAAGAGCCCTACAACAGTTTTTACTGATCAAGATCAAGCAATGGCAAGAGCATTGTGTGTGGTTATGCTAGAAGTGAAGCATGGATTATGTACATGGCATATTGAGCAAAATGGAATAAAACATCTAGGGAATAAGATGAAGGGTGGTTCACATTTTTTGCGTGATTTCAACAACTGTATGTTTGCTATTGAAGACAAATCACAATTTGAAGAAGCATGGGCGTCTCTAATATCATCATTCAATTTGGAGGACAATGCATGGTTGAAGTCCATATATGGAATCAAAGAGAAATGAGCATGGTGTTATATGAAGTATTTACTACTCTTGGTCTATGTAGCATACAAATAAGTGAAAGTGTTAATGCAGATATTAAGAGTATTACAAACTCGAGTATTAATATTGATAAATTCTTCAAAAGGTTTGAACGGGTTGTTGCAGATAAAAGGTATAATGAGATGAAATGTCAGTACGGTGCAAGGGAGAAAAAACCACAACTGATAGTCCAAAGTTCACCTATACTACAACAAGTTGTTAAGATTTACACAACTTCAGTGTTAGAATTGTTCCAAGAGCAATTGGATCTCTTTTTCGCCACATGTATTTCCTCTCGATATGAGAAAGGTCTATTGTTCACTTATACTGAATTTATGGTTCATGAAGACAAAAAGTGGACATTGACATTTGATCCGAAGGATGATTCTGTATAGTGCAATTGTAGGCGTTTTGAATCTATTGGGATATTATGTTGTCATGCTTTAAAAATATATGAGGTGAATGAAGTGAGGAAACTACTAGAAAAATATATTTTGAAAAGATGGACTAAAAATGCTAGAAATGGTGTCATATATGATATTAGAGAAAATGAAATACAAGTAGTTCCTAAGCTTTAGAGCACTCAAACATATTGACAATTATGTCAATTGATGATAACATTAGCAGCTGAAAATGTTTGACTGTCCAGAGACTTCCGCCTTTGTCCACAACTCTATAATACAACTTCATAAAGAAGTGAGAGACTTTCGTTCATCACTAAGAAATTCAAAAGATGATGACAAAAGGAAGAAGGTGGAACTAAGAGACAAAAAAGAGATGAATAACCAAAGGCATTAAAAAGAGAGATGGAACTAAGAGGAAAGAAAGATTTAAAGGTTGGCAAGAGTGTCTAGCAAAGATAAGCAAGTCTAAGGTAACAAGTGTGGAATCAGATGCTCTAATTTCATGTTCTGCTCCTACAACATTGCAGTCATTTACTAGTATGTTGATGGTGAGTTCCTACCCCTTGGAAAAAAAAATTATATGTTTTCTGTGTCTTATGCATAAACAAATTTTCTTTTGTATAATACCTTTTCATGTTAATAATATTCATACTTTTTCTTTGTGATAATTTATAGGCTTCCTTAGATTGTTCAATGGCGTCATTGGAAGTTATGGAAGAAGAGATTTTGTTGCCAGGTACGAAAAACAAATATAGAAATAAGCACAAGAGAGAATGTCAACTTTATTCAAATCAATGTATATATTACATCATGATGCTAAATACAACTGTCATTATCTAATAAACTTTCTACTATATAAAAAATATTGCATCAAAACTCTTTTTTATGAACCTAAACAAATATTAACACCGCTTTTCTATCTTCTTTCTTCTTGTTAGGTGAAGGTCTATCTTCTGTAACAGCTTCAATAATGTCCAGACAATTCCAGATGGGCGAAGGTCCATCTTCTACAACTTAACTAGTCAATTCCAAACAGATACCTAAAATGACAATTCAATATCCAACAATTTAGCCAATCAATATAGTTGAACCTTTTTTTTGACATACATCCACGAAAATATGAAATATCTCTCATTTTCTTGAGTTTGATTTCCTTTTGTATGGTAAATTGGTAATTGTTCAATATGGTAGCAAATTGTATTTTGTTTAGTATGGCAGAAACCAGAATCAGGTGTTTCTCCAGAAACTGTATACCAAACTGGCTATTGTTCACTATAATACAAATACCCTATAAGGAAAGATTAAAAACTATACATAACAATGGCAGAGATGCAGAAAGAAGAAATTATGCATATTAAACTTCACAGTTGAAAAACATAGGTCACAATAAAAAACCAGGAATTGAAAAATAAAAGGAAAGTGTTAGCAAAACCTCATAAACATGAGTTTTAAGTGCCATTTTATATAGGGCTGAACTTCAAAATGTATTGCAATTTATATGATCAAACTCAGAAAGTTCCTTTGTCAACTGCAATTTTTCAATCCATAGATTGTAAAATGATAACATCAATATTACCAACAATCTGCCCATGGCTAGAATTTGAAGTCTCATTAAAGCCATTTAAATCATTAATTAGCTTAGAAATCTTCCCAGGGCTAGGATTACCAACATAATTTAATTTCTGGGGTGGTTCCAATGTTGGTATGAACAATGGACTCTCAAAATTTCTCATAAGTAATTTGGCTTTCTCTTCCTGCATGATCCTCTGATGATTTTCATAATACATAAAGTCATCAAGCAAAGATGTCTTCAAATTATGATTTCTGAATATCTTCAGCATTTCCAAACCTTTTTTATACATTATCTGCACATAAACAAACAAATCTTTTAGTCAAAGTAATGACAAATAACATCGTAGAACATATACAAATCTCCTAAGCATATCAAGTTCAAATAAAACCATAGTATAACTGAAGACAAAAGCATGAAACAAGCAGAGAAAAACGATGTAAAGGGTGACAAAAATTGCACCCATATTAGGAATGAATTATAGAACATTTTTTGGGTTGACTCTTTTCTATAATATGAACAACTGCTGAAACTAAATATATCAACCTTCAAATTGAACACAATCAAATATGACAAACAACTGCAAGTTTATTGAGAGAATTTTAAAGCACTTGGAAGATTTCAAAACACTACTCCAGTCACAAGTAATAATCCTTCATCAAATGTATGCCAAATAACAACATGAAGTAATAGTAAAATATTGAAACAAACTTCACATGGGGTAAAACAAAACTTGAGATCAAACCCAGACATGTTCACCAAACCTACAATAGAAACATCAATGTTGAACATAGAAGAAAATACGGATAATGTGTCACTTTACAGGGAAGCTTTATCTTGATGCCAAAAGTCCATATTCCTACTTAAGTCAATTGGGCCTACCATCTCTGTAACACCATATAATTGTCCATTGGCATTAAATTGGATGAAAAATAATCATCACTAAGCATGGAAAGGAAAGGTTCTATTTGTATGTTGCTCACCAAAGGAAGCTAGAAATGTGACATATTCATAAACTAACAATCTATCTACCTCTACTATTATTCATAATCGACTATAGTTCAAAAGGCAACACAACAAGTTAAGTCTGAAGGTAGAGCAATCTAACTGTCTGGAATTAGAACAAGTTAATGTAACATTCAATTTGCTAAGATCCTATCACTGTCAAATCCCCAAGAAAATAATAGTTCAGGAAAGTGAATCAAGTAGAAGAACTAATAAAAACACCCACTGCATTTTCAAATTTCAACTATCAAGATGCCGGGAACAACAATTTGAATTCATCATTTCTCTTCCAATTAATTCATACAGGAGGAAATTAAACCTATTCCCCAAATTTATAGAAGTCTACCGGTAAGCAACCATAGAGGGCATGCACCGAAAATCATTGGCTCAAACTCAATCGTTGTGGGGCCTCAAGTCAAAATCAGTGGATCAAACTCAAAATCGTTGCAGGGCATACACTCAAAATTGTTGGATCAACCTCAAATTCATTGCGACTAAATATGATTCTTTTTTTTCCCAGAGGAAGGAGAAGGATGCAAGTACTAGAGGTCGTTGTGGATGCCATCAACACCAACAACTCTGACGACGCCAGTGTTGACGCTTAAGCCGGATATCGTTTGGAGGAGCGTGTTCCATCCTGTAGTAACTTGGCCACTAATACGATTGGTGCTTAGTGGGAAAGTTGGACACACTGCTGAAGAACAAAGGCAACTTCTCTGAATCCTATGTCGCAGCGGTGGCGCGTCAAGTTCTGGCCAGGTTGAGCTATATCCACGAGAACAAATCCCACGTTGGAGAAGAATGTCCGAGCTATGTGCAGGAGTCAAAATTAAAAGGGGGGCGGGGTCGAGATCTGTTTTAAGAAAGTAAAATCGACGGCCAGGATTAAATGAAATGAACGCTTAGGATGAGCCTACGAGATATTATGAGAAAGAAGCTGATGAGAGAATCCTCTTCCCAAATCATCAGGAGTGACTCTTTAAGTTTTAAGTTAGAGAATACGAGAAAAACTTTTCAACTTCACTTAGACTGTATGTATGCAGTTGGAAATGAGCATTCAAGATTTACAAATAAGCTTCCACGTCTAGAGGTGATTTTGTCTTCTACCCCCATATTTGTTGACCTTGAAAAATTTAAATGTTTTATGTCATAGTTTCTAATTAATTCATCAAACTGGGCATTTAACCCCAATTTTCCCTTTTGTGAAATTTTCCCAATTAGATATATGAGGCGACGAATACCAGATCTTTTCTCTCGGGCGCAACAGAACAGTTCACAAATTGGATTGCGGGGGAGTAAAAAATATGAAAAAGTAAAAAATAAAATCACAGATTGATCTGCTCGTTCATCTATCTTCCTCTTTAATCCTTCGACTTTGAAAGGGTTTTGAATCTCTTGATCGATCTCTTCAACAATCTCACTCTCTCAACGTCAAATGGCTATTCTCACTGTCCAATTCTTGTCTCCCAAATTTTCTTCTCATCTCTCAAACTTCTCCTCAACGAATCTCCTCTTCCACAACCACAAACACAGAGCCCCTCCAGTCCCGTATGCCCGCCGCTTCAGCCGCTGCAGCGATGCTGCGCTCGCAGCGGATCTCGCCGCCAAAATCGCCATGGTCAACTCCGACTTGCTTCAGACGGAGGAAGCCATGAAGAAAAGCCGGGCGATTCTCTTCGGTGAGCTGTGCGAGTATCTCGGGTTGAAGGAAGACGAGGTGAAGCAGAAGTGGAGGAAAATCGATGGAGAAGAGAAATTGGCTCTGATGAAAGGTTTTACGGAAGAGTGGGGTTCAAATTTTCATCCCTTGTCTGCGAGATCTGCGAAGGAGATTATGGAGGAGTATTTGGGAGAAGAGGATGATTCTTCGTCTGTGAAATCTTCTTCTGGGTCCTGGTTTACCGGGTTGAAGAGGCTAATGGGGTTTTCACAATAGCAAGTAAGTGGGGAAAACAAAAAAATCATGGTGTTCTTGTTCATTGATCAAAATTTGATAGATGACAATGAAATGCGCATTTGTTATAAATTAGATTGTTGATGTGCCTAGAAGCCGTAAATTGTTATATTAACTTTAATGCGAATTTTCCCGTGAAAAAGAACTTTAATACAAAGAATCTACATTTCACGCCTTAGTTGAGTTTCATGTATTGTTATTCAATTCCCATCTCCTATTTCTTATAGCGACTCTTCTAAAATTAAAAGTTCAGTTTCTTTTTTGTATGCTATTTATTTATTTTCTTCCCCCATGTACTAGTGTTCATTGACTAAATCTCATTTTCAAAAATAAGATGCCAACACTGGCTTTTTCTTCTGGTAGAAACCAACTTAAAAAGTTCAGGATACTAAATTCAAAAAGGATTTAAAGCCTTATCTCTTAATTAAAGTGGTACAAATTCTGAAAGCCGTTCAATACCAATTCTATTATCCTTCAAGTTCATGAAACAACAAAGATATAGGCCATTTGATGCAAAACTAGCATATATTATCTGTCAAAGTACTATATTTGTTTTGTCTTTCTTCTATTCTGATATAAGCTGCTAAAACAATTAACTCTTCTGAATAAGGACCTAGACGGCACGTAATAACTAGTGTGAACTCTGTGTGAAGCATTAAGTTGACAAATATATTAAATTTTTTATACTATATATAGATAAAATGCAAAGGCAGTTTTGATCATGCCAACTGCCAAGGATTTAGCTGGCCCCTACTACTGCATTCTTGATAAAGCCACATCATAAATGTCTCTCTCACAGTTTGGGTATTTAATTGGATACATCCAAGAGTTTAACCTACCTTTGAGCTTGATTGAGGTAAGTTTATTGGGATGTGCATAAATTGACTAAACACCTGTTTACTGTACCAAAAACACAACACAGGAAAGGTGGTTTGAGAGGAGAGGGGAAAAAGTGGAGAGAATCTGTTTTGAATGACTCTTGTGATTTGTGAGTGGGATTTAAATTTCTGCTTTACTCAGTTGGTATTATACCATACAGATAACCTACTTTGGCAGACTCACAGGCAGAGCACCCCAGAAAAATTCCTGGTGTATGATTCCAGATGTGGAGCAAGTGACTGATTCACAAGGTACCTATTACTTTCAACTTTCAAGTTTAGTCATCAACCAGTGAAACCAGCTAAAATGATTATAGACTTGAAAAATAATACTATCTCCAGTCCTAAATAATTCTAAAATACCAATTCAAATACATTAGTGCTCATAATAATGGAATAGAGGTACAAAACTAAATGCGAGCTGTATTGTTTTGGTGCCTTGTGATTCGTGAATAGTAAATTATAGCGAGAAACTGTGCCATTCATGCTTCTGTATAGTTTGGTTGATGTGAAATTTTGTAGATACATGGACATGGACTATGAAGCACAGACACTCCTATTTTTTAAAAATATGCGTGTCAGACACTCCGACACTCCTCGACACTCCTATTTTTTAAAAAATATGTGTGGCTTTGAATATTACCGAATTAATGATGAATTTTCCTTTTGTATTTTTTTAAAAAAAGGAGGCACAACTTTTATATTGAGGCTGAATCTATAATGAACCAAAGCTGGAGGCCAGGATTTTATGAAATATTGAACTTGAATATAAATTATAATATATATATTTAATATCAAAACGTGTCTTAACATGTCGAAATTTAAACTTTTTTAGAATTAACGTGTTGAAGTGTCGAGTCGTGTCGTGTCTCGTGTCAGTGTCGATGCAACATAGGATATGGATTAGTGAGCAAATTTGCTTGGTAAGGCTCTTTAACTTTTTTGTCTGATAAATTGGAGAAATCATCTCAGAATAAGGGGGAGCTCCCAAGCATTCCTTCAACAAAGAGGCAATTCATTCCTTCATCCTTTGTTCCTTTGTAAAGATAAGCACGTTTACAATTTAATGGTAAGTTATTATCTTTGTTCCATTTTAGAACTCTACGAACTTCTCTTGTATTAGGATTCTTGTGGGGATTGTACATAACTTCAAATGTCAGAAAGATTTATGAAATTAATGGTTTAAAGTTTTCGGTTAAGAAACTGTAACAAAGAAAACTTAGAGCTCGATTGGATTGCAGTTTTTCTTTCTTTCTTTTCTTTTTTTTTTTTTAAAAAAATTTAAGAAATAGAGGGCCAAGCATTGACAGCTTGATTTTACAAGTAAGATCAAACTTGGGATATCCCACTTTAGAAAAATTTTCGGGCCACTAGATTAGAAGGTTAATGGTTGGATTGTAGTTAAAATAGCCAAGACATACCAAAAGCCTGCTGGCAAGATTTCTTTTTTTAAATATTTGGGATGATTTTTGGGTCAAATGACTTTTGTGCTTAGAGGGGCTTTAAAGTTGAAGACAGTTTATTTATTTATAAAATTTCTGACTTTGAGCTTTTATTCATATTTGAACATTCTGAAACTATTCAATCTTTCATTTAAATCAGTTTATATCAAACCAGTTTTTCTTTTATTAAAATATATTCAAACGTAAATTGTATTATACTAGTTGATTTTTAATGTAACTTCTGTAAGCAAAGTTTGGTTGGGGTAAAAGTTATGTTTATCAATGTTAATGCAAGCAAGTTCTTATATGATTCCTATACATTATAAAGTTTTGGAGGATTTTTCTCGGAGTTTAAAGCTCCTACTTTCAAGTTCAAAATATCATGTTAAAAATAATTAAATTGATATGTTGACAAAATTGTTGCTGTTTATTTAATCCTAAACTTAAACTTTACAAGTAGTTCATGTGATAATTGGTGTGACTACTTTTGTTTCAATCTTCAATTTTCATTTTCTTGTGGTTTTTAGACTTAAAAACAAAAAAAAGACGGCTTTAGAGAGCAATTAGCTCAAGTCATGAGAGTGGTTTTAAACTCTCCCAATGTTGCGGGGGAAAAAAAATCAAAATCAGAAGAGAAATTTATTTTTGTCATTTGTTTATTTTATTTTTATGGCTTTTACCTTCGTAAGATTTCAGCGCCTCAATCTCTATATTGTCTGTTTTGTATTGGGCCCATCACTCCTTACAGCTTTAAAACACATAAAAAGAGGTATCTAGACTCTTATCAAGAGTAACTTGCATTGTTTCAACCTGCATGTCTACGCCTAGCTCTTATGCCAATTGTTTTGACTTGAGCCTTGCTTTGACATCGATTTGTTTTGACCTGAACCTAAATTTGATATCAATTGTAATATCTCAACGCCTCGCTCCGGATATTGTCCATTTTGGGGACCTGCCACCTCTCACGATTTTAAAACATGTCAAAGAGGGAATGGTATTCAGAACCTTGTAAAATGTCTTTTATTCCCCTTTTCAACCAATGTGAGGTCTCACAATCTATCCTTGGAGGCCCAACGACCTCACTGGTATAGTGACCTAAGCTTAGCTCTGATACTTAATGTAACATCCCATAACCTATAGGTCCCAGGTTTGGGTTGCTGTGCTAGTGATGACGTTGAACAGTTACAATCTTCATAAAAAAAAAACTATCAGATATAATGATATTCAAATTATTATATGATTACAAGGGTAAAATGGAATTTGATTAAGTAGCTATACAAACACAAATGATAAAGACTTCAGGCTAGGTAGAAATTCATAAATTGAAAAGGTTCACAAACAACCTAGAATATGATAATTTTTTGGAATAAAGTGGATTGAAATATTATATTTAAAATTAAATCCAACGTCAATTAACTTTTATATTAACAACCAATCTAAATTAGCAACATTCTAAAAAAAATTATTGTCAACGGCATGGCCGAGAACTTTCTGTTGTCACATAAATCTTTTACACAAATACAACACTCATTCTTCTCATTTAAATCAATATCATCACCTTCTTTGAATTTCATATTGATAGGGCATTGAATGGCTTCTTCAGACGCGGGAATCTTTCTCCTCTCATTAACATCGAGCAATTCAACAAAAACATCAATACAAGGAAACACTATTAAACGGTCTTTGAAAACATAAGGATAAAAAGAAGAAGAATCATCATCCATAATATTGTTGAAAAACTCTCTAACTTTATCGATGAGGTTGGGTATCAATAAATCAAGAACTTGAACTTGATGATGTAAACCAGAACCCTTTATCCTCTTTGACTGAATTGTATGCTTATATTTGAAGAGCTTAATGGGGTTTTCACAATAGCAAGTAAGTGGGAGAGGGGGGAAATTTCACGGTGTTCTTGTTGTTCATTGATCAAAATTTGATAGATGAGAATGAAATGTGCATTTTTTATAAATTAGATTGTTCATGTGCCAAGAAGCGTATATTGTTATATTAACTTCAATGCGAATTTTCCCGCAAAAAAGAACTTTAATGTAAAGAGAATCTACATTTAACGCCTTTGTCAGAGTTTCATGTATTGTTATTCAATTCCCAGCCCTTGTTTCTTATACCGACTATTCTAAAAGTAGAAGTTCCAGTTTTATTTTTGTATTTGATCTATTTATTTTCTTTCCCATGTATTAGTGTTCATTGACTTCATATCATTTTCAAAAATAAGATGCCAACACTGGCTTTTCTTCTTGTAGAAACCAACTTAAAAGGTTCAGGATACTAAATTCAAGATGAGTTTAAAGCCTTATCTCGTAATTAAAGTGGTACAAATTCTGAAAGCCTTGGATGTCCAGTACAATTCCATTATTCTTCAAGTTCATGAAACAGCAAAGATATAGGTCATTTGATGCAAAACTAGCATATATTATCTGTCAAAGTATTATGTGTTTTGTCTTCTTCTATTCTGGTTTAAGCAGCCAGAAAAATTAACTCTTCTGAATAAGGACCTATATGGCACGTAATAACTAGTGTCAACTCTGTGTGATGCATTAAGTTGACTGATATATTAAATTTTTTATACTATATATAGATAAAATTCAAAGACAGTTTTGATCATGCCAACAGCCAAGGATTTAGCTGGCCCCTACTACTGCATTCTTGATAAAGCCACATCATAAATGTCTCTCTCACAGTTTGGGTATTTAATTGGATACATACAAGAGTTTAACCTATCTTTGAGCTTGATTGAGGTAAGTTTATTGGGATGTGCATAAATTGACTAAACTTTTGTTTAATGTACCAAAAACACAACACAGGAAAGGTGGTTTGAGAGGAGAGGGGAAAAATAGAAGAGAATCTGTTTAGAATGACTCTTGTGATTTGTGAGTGGGATTTAAATTTCTGCTTTACTCAGTTGGTATTATACCATACAGATAACCTGCTCTGGCTGACTCAGAGCACCCCAGAAAAATTCCTGGTGTATGATTCCAGATGTGGAGCAAGTGCCTGATTCATAAGGTACCTGTTACTTTAGAGTTTAATCATCAACCAACCAGTGAAACCAGCTAAAAAGATTATAGACTTGAAAAGTAATATTATCTCCGGTCTTAAATAAATATAAGATTTAATTGATATTTTTTTTGGAGAGATTAATAAAGATAAATAAATTATTTTAAAGTATTATATTTATTATTTTTCCTCTAAACTAATTAGTCTGACTTATAAACTAATATATAATTTAATGATATATTATATTAGGGTCTAAATATAAGATTTAGTTGACTTTTCTAAAAAGATCAAGACAACTAAATAAATTATTTTAAAGTATTTATATCTATTTTTTTTTTCTTAACTAGTCTGACTCATAAATTGATATACAAGATTAAGTAATATATTTAGCTTCCTTAATTTCTCCAAAAAAAGTCAACCGATTCTTATATTTAGCACCAGAGGGAGTACAACATATACTTTGATTAAGTAATTTATTAGGCTTTCTCAATCTCTAAAATAAGTCAATTGGGTTTTATATTTGGGAGGGGGAGTACTTGAAGTTAGAAACATATCAATCCAATGGGAAAACAATGTGATGCACATTACCATGATATTAGCAAGTTGTTTCAGTTATTCACTCAATTGGTCTTGTGAAATGTGGAATAAAATTGATGAAAAACTAGGTAAGTCTTGTACATTACAGTGTTAGAAAACTGTTCAAAGTTTGCAAATAGTGCAAACTTGCCGTAAATTCAGATCTTAACTTGATGATATTGATGTTGATTTTATATAAGGCGTCAAGCTTTCAATGCAAAGCACCCATAAAACATGAGTTTGACACAAGATTTTCACAAAAATGTCATAAATGCTGCTTCTGATACTTAGCTTCTTACTGCTGCTTCTGGACAGTATGAGCTCTTGAATAATTTATCCCTACAAAGAACATGAAAGCATGGATAATTTATCCCTACTCACTGATCAAACAAACACTGAATGAAGCTGAAAGTCCTTGCCCAACTAAATTCTTATTCCCTCCCTCCTTACTAAATACATTATAATTTAAGAGGTACAAAACTACATTACTATTCATAATAATGGAATAGAGGTACAAAACTAAATTGTCTTGGTGCCTTTGGATGTGTGAATCGTAAATTGTAGAGAGAATGCTTATGAATAGTCTGGTTGATGTGAGATTTTGTAGATACATGGTGATTTTGTAGATTTTTTTGGGGATGATCTTTGGGTAAAATGACTTTTTTGATAAGAAGGGCTTTAAAGCAGTTTTTTTTTTTTTTAATTAAACTATTCAACCTTTCATTTAAACCAGTTTATATCAAACCAGCTTTTTTTTTTCTTATTATAGAAATTTATTCAAACATAAATTGTATCAAAATATAAATGACAAAATTTAATATAAATTTTGTCATTTATATTTATATTTTTATGGCTTTTACCTTCATTAAATTTTCCAAATTTATAAAAAATAGTAAAAAAAAAAAACTAAACAATATGATGATGTTCAAATTATTATATGATTACAGGGATAAAATGGAATTTGATTAAAGAAACACAAATGATAAAGACTTCAAGCTAGAAATTGATAAATTGAAAAGGCTCACAGCCAACCTTAAAATGATAAATTTATAATAAAGTTGATTGATGTCTTATATTTAGGGATCAAAATTAGTAACATTCTAAAGAATTATAGTCAATTGGCATTGGATATCGACATAAAGGACATAAATGACTAATATTTAACCATGCGACAATACAATCATAATGAAAAACATGTTGACACGGCATGGTCGATAACTCTTTGTTGTCACGTAAATCTTTTAGACAAATACAACACTCATTCTTCTCCTTTAAATCAACATCATCATCTTCTTTGAGTTTCATATTGTTGAGGGATTGAATGGCTTCTACAGACGCGGGAATCTTTCTCCTCTCATTATCATCGAGCAATTCAATAAAAACATTAATACACAAAGGAAACACCATGAAACGGTCTTCTTCAAAACCATAAGGATAAGAAGAGAAAGAATGATTTTCCATAATATTGTTGTAAATCTCTCGAGCTTTAATGATGAGTTTGGGTATCAATAAATCAATAACTTGAGGTTGGATTAAATCGTGGGAAAGGTGACGACGAAGAAAGGTCGAAGCATTTTTGAAGAACTTACTGCAAGAGATGCAATGAGAAGAAAGTGGTGGGGAGGGAATAGTATTGATGATGCAAGGAAAACCACAACCACAAGGACATCTTTGTATGAAATAAAGACAGATCTTGACGTTGAAATTTGGCATAATGGTGTTGTGGTATTGAGTAGATACGTTTTCAAAGGCTTCAGGAAAAACAGGTTCATTAGTGACGCAATAGTAGCACCCTGTAATGCATCTGGACATTGTGATTGAATGCGAGTAAATGTATAAAATGTCTTTAGAATAGTGATCTTTTGGAGTGACCTCTCAGTCAAATAGCTATATTGAAAAAAAAAAAACTATGATAATGGAAAGATGATGTGAGCTGATCGATAGAACATCAATAGTGTATTGCATGTATTTATAGGCTCTAAATTAATCTCATTCTAAAGATGTTTTTTTTTTAAAAAAGATTCTAGATTAATTATAGATAATTATCTATCATGAAAATTTAAAATTAAGATTTTTTGTAGATTATTTTTTTCCCATTTATTATGTTTTAATTTGTATCTTTTAATATTATTATGACTTGAATGATGAGATTTTATTTTTTTTTTAAAAAATATGTTTTGATATATTTTTTTTCAAATTTTATTTATTCCCAATCTTAATTTTTAGAAGAGTTCTAGTAAAAAATGAGGTAATATTTTTCACATGTTAATATATATTTTAATATTTTTTAAGAAATATAATTTCAATGATAATTCCTCGTAAAAGAAAGTTGATTTGGTGACAAGATTTATCAATTTTCAATAATGGCTGATAATTTTTTTAATCTCACAGCATCTATCTTTTTCTTGGGTTTGTGATTTAACCTAGAAAATTAATGCTAATATCTAAATTAACACCAATATTATATTATATATAATCATAGATAGGCCAATATTATATGTAATCTTGTTTGAAAGATTTTTCCCCCCTCTCGCTGTATTCAAATGATTTCAATATACAGTAGTTCACAAAGAGCGAGGAAGATATATTTATTAATTTCTTGAAAATCGACAATTCGACATATCGTTTAAATAAAGTAATAAATACAAAATAATTACTTTAGAAAGTTATAGATAATTATTTTCTATGGATAATCATCGATATGTTAATTTTGTATATTATCGGTTTTTTAAAGAAGGTAATTATTTTCTAAAGTGACTATAGATAATTATTTGTCATGAAAATTTAATATATATTATTATTTTTTCGGTCCATTTATTGTGTTCAAATATCTTTTTTATCATGATGAATTCAATGAGGGGATTCTTTTTTTAAAATATTTTTTAATAAAAAAAATTTTCAATTTTTATTCCTAATATTAATTTTTTAAGCAGTTCTTATGAAAAAAAATGTGGTCAAGATTTTTAACATTTCAATTTTTTTTTTTAAAATCAAGTTGAATGGTAATCCTTCGTAAAATATATTGATTTGGTAATAAGATTTGTCAATTTTCAATTGTCGATTTTAATTTTTGTAATCTCTCAATTTTTAATTTTATAAGCTCAAATAAAAATTAATGATAATAATAATAATAATAATTATATATATATATATATATATATATATATATATATATATATATATCTGTGTGTGTGTTAAAAAAATTGAAGCCTTTTTTAATTCTTTTTTCTAGCTTTTATATTGTTAGAATAGTTTTATAGATTTTTTTTAAAAAATATTTTTTTGAAGAAAACAAAAAAATTATTGAGATGATTGTCATAAAAAATCATATTTGAGAAAAATATAAAATTTAAAATAATAAGCAAACATTTAATTAAAGAATGCAACTTGTTAAATGATAGAGTTGTTCTCCGCTTTTTTGTCCAATTTTCAAAAATAAAAAGCAACTTTATAGAATAAAAAGATAAAAAAATATGTATTTGAGTTAGCGGTTGAAAAGTGAGTTAAGATAATAAATGAGGAAAAATGACATGAATTTTATTGAATAATAAAATACTTAATTATAATAAATATAAAATAATTAATATTTGTAAATGTAGGCATAAAAATATATTATAAAGCATAAAAATATTAAATTTTTAACTAAATAAATTCCTATATAAATTGAAATTAAATTGTTTTTTTAAATTTTAGAAATCAAATTCTTTAGGGCAAGATGGGACAATTTTAGGGGTGTTTGTGGGACCCATGGAAAGTTTTTTCCCACAGCTGGATGCCAATGTTGGAAGTTTGGACTTATGGTATTTGATAAAAAGCCATTATTTAGTATAAAAAAAAAGCCATTATTTGGTAGAAGTCAAATGAAAAAGAAGCTAAATTCAAACGGAAAAAAATGAGTTGTCTTCTGAATTGAATTTTTTTTTTTTTTTTTTAAATTTATTGGTCCAAATGCTTCTAAACGTGGACTCTAAAAAAACGTGGTGTAAGAAATATGCTTGGATAGTCTAGTTGGTGCTTTCAGAGGATGAAAGTCATGGCATCTTGGAGTGTCAATAACTGTAGTTGTAGGATCAAACAACTTTTAGCTTTATTTTAAAAACACTTTTTTTACCTTTAACTTAAAAATAGTTTTTAACTTAAAAAAAAAGAGGATTCAAACAGGCTCTATACACACATCTAAGGGAAGATAAGATAGCCTCCAAGGATATTCTTAGTCTTATTAATGATTTTGGTACGCTATTGCTTAACAAGCTTATAAATTGGACCAATTTAGGTTAGTGATAAGAGTGAAGGTTTATTTTCTATCGGACTATTGCAAAAACTCAATAGAAAAAAAGACAGGTTGTAAATATAATTTGTGTTTAGATTAACGTAGGTAAAAATGGCTTTTTTTCAAAACAGAAACCATCATTAATATAGACCTAGCACATGAAATCCTACATGTTTTATGAGATTATCCTACATGTTTTGTGAGATTATAAACAAATTTCTCAAGATTATGTTGTAGATGAGAGTGAAGTGTCCATCACTAGGTGTTATCCTTGGCGTTGGTGATATACATGAAAATATGAATTATGGAATGGTGTACATAGAGGATAGAGCCAGAGAGATAAAAATATGGATTATGTTATTCAAACTTGTGCTGCTCTCAATACCAAACCTTATAAATGAAGTAGTTCCATACACAAATATGCCACTATTCTTTTCTTAGTATCAAACTTGTGCTCCTCTTAATACCAAACCTTATAAATGAAGTAGTTCCATACACAAATATGCTACTATTCTTTTCTTAGTAATTTAAACATGCTGCTTTAGCGCCCCAACCTTAGGAATAAAGTGGTATCATATATCGACAAGGAGGAGGAGGATGAGGATTCTCTTTGACAAAAAATTCTTGTAGGACTTTAACGAAATATGATTAGTTTCAGAGTTAATGAATTAAACAATAATTAGAGAAAAAAGTACATATAATTGATGATGATAACTTGACTTGAGAACATAAAAAGCTATAAGTATAATAATCTTTCCTTTCAATATAATCTTAAAATACATTACACAATACTGTATGCACAATTATAATCTAAAGGTTATGTCCTAGCTAGTAATATAAGGGTCAAATGATCTCTTGGTGTGAAATGTCGTCATCAGCAGAAGTCTCCTTCAAATTCATCGTCTTCTTGGTCCTTCTTTTGCAGACCATAAACCAAGTGATGACTTCCAATATGAGAGCCACACAGCCCAATGAAACAATTACGCCAAAATAAGCATTCTTCCATGTATGGGAGGAGTTTGAAATGGAGAACCCTCTGAACATGTTGAAGATAGAGAGGGCGATGACTCTATAGCCAATGACGTAGTGGAAGATGTTCTAGAAGATTCTGGCCTTGTGATGTTTGTCAGGTCTAAGGAATATAGCAGCCAAGACTTGCACAGATGCCGAGACAAACACATCAATTCCAATGGAGGCATGAGCAAAACCAGAAGGAGACAGAGACAGGTTTGATAGGAAGATGCCGAGAGTGAAGCCAATGGTGCCAACGATATAAGCAAGAGTCTGAAAAGCCCGATGTAAATGAAACCATGTTGATCCAGCCGCTTCAAATGTCTTTAGATAACGTCCCATCATTGCTCCTATCGGCATAAGAATCCCCCACCCTATTCCATTCAATATTCCATGGACCTGCATACCGAATACAAAATCTGATGTGACATTTATTAATTAAAAGTTAATGAGTTTAAGATATTCTAAAAACTTTGATGATTTTACCTAATGACTTGAAGATGTTCTAACAATAGTTTAAACCCATGTCTAGAAAAAAGATTCTTTTGTTGTCATAATTACCATTTAAATTTTTTCATGTCTCATTGCTATACATTGAGTGACCCAAAGAACCATTTAAAGCATCTAATTGTTTTATTTTTATATGAATAAGATTATTTTTAGTTAAAATTGGTATAAATTAGTAATATATGCACTTGGCAGCGTGATTTAATTTACAATCCCCTAAATTATCTTTATAAGTAATATATATTGGGAGAAAATATTTTCAGGTCATGTTTACAATTTAAACTTTTTTATATGTCTAAAGGATATGCTTCACTGTTATGGAACAAATGACCCCTAGGAACTATTTACTGTACTTAATTGTTTTTTCTAATCATGCAAGCATAATTATCTTTAGTAATGTAAGGGGGAAACTCACTTTTCTTATTAAAATCTTGGAGTTTTGTAGACTGGCCTCATGATCAGAAACTTCCCCAGTGAGAAAATCTATGTGACCAACAGATTTGAGGTTGTTTCCAGACAAGGCATGAGAGCGAAGACTATCACCATGTGAAACAGGACCTTCTTGCCAAACATGATTCACTAGCTTGGAATTCCCAGGAAGTTGAAAGCTTGCATACAGGATCATCGTGCCATCCTCGAAACTCGCAGAAACTCCAAGAACCTCAAAGCTCAAACTCTCTTCCTCCAACATCGTACCATATGAGGTTATGGGAGAGGTGCAAGCCGCCACAGTTCCGTCAGATTTCTGAAAAGCAACAAACGACCCCACCATGCCTGTGGATGTTGGGTTAACAGATCCAACTTTTATCGTTGGCTTTGTTCTTTATGAAAGCGACATCGATCAAGTTTGAAGAGGAGTGGTAAGTCCAGTGAAGGGAAGAATCAAGAACGAGCAGGTCGTTACAGGCTAAAAATTTTGTAGTATTGGGAAATTGGTATGATTCACAAGCTTGTGGTTGGGGTTGTGAGGTTACAGGGACGATGAAGATGACGATAAGCATAGAGTAGAGGGTCAAAAAAAAAGGGAAAGCATGCGAAAGGGAGCCATGGAAAGAGAGATCAATAGAGAAGAGGTGATGAGGAGAAGTTGGTTTTAGAAATGATCTCTCATTCATGGCTAGCTAGTAATTTATAGGGAGTGTATTGCCAACTAACTTATACAAAAGGATAATATTTCATAAATATTAAATTTTAATAGGAATAGGATATTCTTACTACTATTTTTTCTTACTACCAATCTTACTACCACTTTTTCATCGTTAGATCAGGATCTTAATAAGAGAGAAATGAAAGATTATGATCTAACAGTGAAAAAGTGGTAGTAAGAAAAAAATGATAGTAAGAATATCCTATCCCATTTTAATAATAAGTTTTCGTTATTTTTACTATTTGTTATTTTCGTTGATTACTTCTGCGATTATTTAAATGAATAGTCGTATAAAAAAATCTGCTTTGATACTCTTTTTTTTTGTTTTCAAATTTTATTTATTTCTAATCTTAATTTTTAGAAGCAGTTCTAATAAAAAGTAAGATAATATTTTTCACATTTTAATATATATTTTTATGTTGTTTTTAAAAAATCTAATTTCAATGATAATTCCTCGTAAAACAAAGTTGATTTGGTAACAAGATTTATCAATTTTCAATAATGGATGATAATTTTTGTAATCTCGCATCTATCTTTTTCTTGGGCTTGTGAACTAACCTAGAAAATTAATGCTAATATCTAAATTAACACCAATATTATATTATATATGATCATAGATAGGCCAATATTATATGTAATCTTATTCGATAGACTTTTTTCTCTCGCTATATTCGGATGATTTCAAGATACAGTAGTTCACGTAGAGGAAGATATATTTATTAATTTTGTGAAAATCAACATATCGTTTAAATAAAGTAATAAATACGAAATAATTACTTTAGAAAAATTATAGATAATTATTTTCTATAGATAATCATCGATAAGTTAATTTTGTATATTATAAATTTTTTAAAGAAGGTAATTATTTTCTAAAGTAATTATAGATAATTATTTATTATGAACATTTAGAATCAAGGAAAATTTAATGTATATTATTATTTTTTGGGTCCATTTACTGTGTTTAAATATCTTTTTGTCGTATCATGATGAATTCAATGGGGAGATTTTTTTTTTAAATATGATTTTTTAATAATTTTTTTTAAATTTTAATTCCTAATATTAACTTTTATAATCAGTTCTATTGAAAAAAGCGGGGAGAAGATTTTTAACATTTCAATATTTTTTTTTTAAAATTCAAAGTTGAATGGTAATCCTTCGTAAAATATATTGATTTGGTAATCAGATTTGTCAATTTTCAATTGTCGATTTTAATTTTTGTAATCTCAATTTTTTTATGAACTCAAATAAAGATTAATGCTAATTATTCAATTATATTTTTTTTAAAAAAATTGAAGCCCTTTTTAATTCTTTTTTTAGCTTTTATATTGTTAGAGTAGTTTTATAGAATTAATTTTTAAAATATTTTTTTGAAGAAAACCAAAAAAATTATTGAGATGATTGTCATAAAAAATAATATTTGATAGAAATATAAAAATTTAAAATAATTAGCAAACATATAATTAAAGAACGCAACTTGTTAAATGATAGAGTTCTTCTCCGGTTTTTTCTCCGATTTTCGAAAACAAAAAGCAACTTTATAGAATAAAAAGGTAAGAAAACATGTATTTTTTTTTCAATCTAATTTCAAGGAAAATTCCTCGTAAAAGAAAATAACATGTTTTTCAACAGGAAACTCTTGATTTTTTTTGTTTGTTTGATGAAACATAAATATGCATTCATGATGAAAAAGCATAAGCTACAAAATATCTTAATAATACACAAATCCGGTGGAAGATAAGACAGCCTCCAAGGAGATGTGAGCGATGTCTTATTTTAATTTCTATCTGATTTTTGCAGAAGCCTGATAAGAAAAAAGTCATACTATAAATGTGATTTGTGTTTGGATTGATATTGGCAGGGGTGACTTTTTTCTAAATAAAGATGTGTTTGGGTTAGCGGAAGAAAGGTGAGTTGAGATGGAAAATGACTAAAAAAGACATGAATTTTATTGAATACTAAAATACTTAATTATAATAAATATGAAATAATTAATATCTATAAATGTAGGCATAAAATATATATTATTAAGCATAAAAAATATTAAAATTTTAACTAAATAATATTCCTATATAAATTGAAATTAAAAATTATTTTTTTAATTTTAGAAATCAAATACTTTTTGGGTCAGATAGGAAATTTTAGGGATGTTTGTGGGATCCATGGAAATTTTTTTCCCATCGCTGGACACTACTGTTGGAAGTTTGGACTTGTGCCATGTGATAGAAAGCCCTTTTTACTTTTTAGGTAGAAGTCAGATGAAAAAGAAGCCTAACCCAAACATAAAAACAATGAGCTGTGTTTTAGAATGAACTTCTTTTTTGAAATTTACTGACCCAAACGCTTCTAAATGTGGACTCCAAACAGGCTAATGTATAAGAAATCCACTTGGATATTCTACTTGGTGCTTTCAGAGAATGAAAGTCATAACATCTTGGAGTGTCAATAACTATAGTAGTAGGATTCCAAGTTGAATTTAAGGAATAAACCTCCACTCATTAAATTCAATGTGTTAAAAAAAAAATACTTTGGTATATACTCCGCACTTGTAAAACCTGTTGTTGCTGCTCCGGTGGCAGAGAACTCAGTTGCTCAGGCGTTATACTCCGCACTTGTTGCAGTAACAGCGATTGCACTTCAGAGGAATATTTCTTTCTATCGTCCAATTTAATCTTCTTAGAAGGACGACTAAATGGTTCTGAATCTGATGAAGAAGGCTCATTTCTTTTGTCTCCTGATGATCCAAGTCCAACAGCAATCTTTGGCATTTGTAACATTTGTGGGGTCACCATTCCTACCATTATCTCTGCCTGAAAAAAAGCCTTAGTCAACTTCGGTCTAGGAAGTAACAAATATAATTTTGAATCAACAGATCTAGCCATGATTTGGATTTAACAGAATATAATTTTGAATCAAGAGAGAACGTCAAGGGGGGGAATATGAAATCAAATAAAAAAAGAAAGGAAAAAAACTACAAATTGAACAAACTCAAATCTTGTCATTTGTTTACATATCATCCCATTGTCTTTATTTCAAGCAACCGTTTCAAAGTTGAAGCCTTAACCCTTAAAAATAATAAAATTATTTAAAACTATTTTTCAATATCTAACAAGGGACATGAGTGTATGGCTCTAGGTCTTAATGAGTATGCTTATTTATTTATAGATAAATTTTGAATTTAACATCTTGAATTATAGAGAGGATGTCTCTAATATATAATTTCTTTCTTTCTTTATTTTTTGGGAAAAACCCACACAAAAAGAAGTTTAAAAATATAAAAAAAATAAATAATGTTTTGAATATTGATAATAAATGAGATCCTTTTACCATTTTTATTCCCTTCTAATAAGAATTTTACATAAGATTTTAATAAGTTCAGATAAAGTTTTCAAAAATCTCAAAGTCCATGTTTATTACAAATCTTAAAGTGTTTATAAGTTCACATAAGGTTTTATAATATATCTTTTATGATAATATTTATTAGAAAAAGTGTTTATGACAAAAATTTTGCCAAACAATTTAAATTTAATTTGAACTTTTAAGCTAAACAATTTATATAATTATCAAACAACTTTTAACTTTTTCTTAAAAGCTCTTCTTTTTAGCTTTAACTTAACAATAACTTTTAAGTTAAAAAACAGAGGATTCAAAGAGGCTCTTAATCCATTTTAATTTGAGCTTTTAAGTAACTTTTAAGCTAAACAATTTATATAACTAGCAAATAGCTTTTAGCTTTTTCTTAAAAGCTCTTTTTTTAGCTTTAACTTCAAAGTAACTTTTAACTTTTAAAAAAAAAAAAGAGGATCCAAACAGGCTCTGTACACACATCCGGTGGAAGATAAGAGAGCCTCCAATGATATTCTTGGTCTTAGTAATGATTTTGGTACGGTATTGCTTAATAAGTTTATAAATTGGACCTGTTTAGATTAGTGGTAAGAGTGGAGGTTTCTTTTCTATCAGACAATTGCAGAAACTCGATAAAAAAAAAAAAGACAGGTTGTAAATATAATTTGTGTTTGTATTGACTTAGGTAAAAGTGGCTTATTATTTTTTTTTTTTTTCAAAACGGAAATGTGTTTGAGTTAGCGATTGAAAAGTGAGTTAAGATGGAAAATGAGTCAAAAGTATATGAAACTTATTGAATACTAAAATACTTAATTATAATAAATATGAAATAATTAATATTTGTAAATGTAGACATAAAAATATATGTTATAAAGTATAAAAATATTAAATTTTTAACTCACTAATATTCCTATATAAATTGACATTAAAAATATTTTTTTTTAAAAAATTTAGAAATCAAATACTTTTTGGGTGGGATAAACAATTTTAGGGATGTTTTATGGGACTCATGGAAAAGTTTTTTGCCACTGCTGGACATTGAGCTAGAAACTTTGGACTTGTGGCTTTTGATAAAAAGCCACTTTTTTGGTAGAAGTCAGATGATTAAAAAGAAAAAAAAAAGAGGAGCTAACTTCTAGACTGAACCTTTTTTCTTAAAAAAAAAAAAAAATTACTGGCTCAAACGTTTCTAAATGTGAACTAATAAGGGATAATTAGTTTCCCTGCTTGTTCTTCCCTAAAAAGATATGGTCGGTCTAGATCTTTTTTTTTTTTCAATAAAGTTTTTTTTAATACCGGTCAGTATCTTGAAATATTTTTTTTAATACCAGTTAGTATTCTATTTTTTTTTTCAATATCATGAAGTATTTTTCAGTATCAGTAGTACTCTCAAGTATTTTTTTAAGTATCAGTTAGTACTCTAAAATATTTTTTAGAATCTTAAAAAAAAAATTAGGGTATTGACTAAGACTAAAATATTATTTCAAAGATTAAAAAAATACTTAAGGATATTGGTACTGTTTTTCCCCCCCTAAAATCCGGTGGTAGAGAACTCAGTTGCTCAGGCGTTATACTCCCTAAAACCCCTTTTAGTTTTGTGACGGAATTTATTTTTCGTCGCAAAACCTCTAGGGTTTTGCGACAGAAAATAATTCCGTTGCAAACCCCTTTGGGTTTTACGACGGAAAATATTTTCGTTGCAACTGCGACGGATTTTTGCAACGGAATTATTTTCCGTCGCAAAATTTGAAAAAAAAAAATTTACCTTTTTGTGATGGAAATTAAATTCCATCGCAAAATTTTTCAAATTTGCGACGGAAATAAATTCCGTCGCAAAATTTCGTCAGAAATATAAATTCCTCCTCCCCCAATTCTTTCTCTCATTCTTAATTTCCTCCCTTCGTTTTTCATTCCTTTCTTCATTTTCTCACATTTTTCATTGCTTTCTTGTTCTTCTTTTTCAGTCACATGGGATCTCAATGTTGCTTCTTCTTATTCCACAGGTTAGTAGCTTCTTTTCATTGCTTTCTTCTTCTTCTTCCCCTTCCTCGTTTTTCATTCTTTCATTCTTCTTCACTTTCTTCTTTATTCTTCAACTTCCCCTTCCCCATCTAAAAAATGAATTATGCTTGTATAGAGTATGTGCTTTATTTTCTATGTATGTTCTGTATGTATATATATTTTACTGTGTGTTCCCTATTATGTGTGTGTTGTCTGTACATGTGTTGGATGTGGGTATGAATATATATATGTGTATAGTTTGCTACAAAAGAAAGATGAGGACGTAGGTTGTGAGTATGTAATAGAAAGAAATAGATATATAGGATCATATATATATATTTTTTAAGATTTTTTTATATATCTTTTCATGCAATTATATATATATTTTTTAATAACTTTAATTTTTTTTATTTTATAAATATTTATTACGATTTTTTAAATTTTATTTTATTTTAATTTTTTTAAAAATTTTGTGATGGAATTTTTTCCGTTGCAAATTTTAAAATTTGCGACGGAAATTCAAATTTCCGTCGCAATTGCGAGGCCTTTTTTGCTACTGACGAATTCTGTCGCAATCCTTTTTTGCGATGGAAAATTGGAATTTTGCGACGGAATTTTTCCGTCACAAAAAATCAATTTTTTTGTAGTGGTTATTTAAGATTGAGTGATCTTGATTGGGAAGTTGATTGTAACCTTACATTTAGTAAGGGGGAGTATCTCGGTGAGAGATTTGTTGGTTATGATTAGTTTTGATAATGTCTTATATAGATGCCATTAGCAAGAACAAAAAGTTTATATCAAAAAGTTTATATCATATACATTGTCTAATTGCTACATTTAATGTAGATTTGTTCATGTGGAGAAAGTACAAGAGAATAGAAGAAAGAAAGAGTTGATTTATGGAGAATAATCAAGAAGAGAGAAGAAAGAAAGAAGAACTTGCTGAATAAACTGAGAAAATCATTATACAAGTTCTTAGTTTGATTCTTGAAGTCTCCAAGATCAAATGGAAGTTGGGATGACTCAATTCAGAGTTAAAACAAGCATATATCAGGTTTTGAATGAGCAAAATCGAGTCAGATACTCAAAAGTCAAGTTTACTGCATTACAGGAAGTGATATGCCTTTGGATTATGAGAAAACTCGAGTTTAGAACATAAAACTCGAGTTTGGAACTCAAAACTCGAGTTGGTCACTTAATGACTCGAGTTTGTAGTGTCTTCAGCAACTCTGGCGTCTCTGGATCATCAAAACTCGAGTTAGACAATGAAAACTCGAGTTTGGAACTCAAAACTCGAGTTGGTAACTTAATGACTCGAGTTTGTAAAGTCTTCAGCAACTCTGGTGTCTCTGGATCATCAAAACTCGAGTTAGCCAATGTAAACTCGAGTTTGGAACTCAAAACTTGAGTTAGTCACTTAATGACTCGAGTTTAGCAAGCTTTCAGCAACTCTGTCCAACTCTGTTTCACGATCAGAACTGGCGACCTCTGGTAATTCGATGATATCTCCCAAACCAGAGATCGGTTTAAGGTGAAATCAATTTTGTATGAAACTATATATCCAATGCGTCATCTTGACAAAGTTTCATTCCAAAAGAAGCTGAGATGAGAGAGCTATGAATTTCAGAAGTTGGAACAGGAATTCACGCCACACAGCAGACCAAGCTTCAATGATTTGAGTGTATCTCACAATCTACACATCAGAATGAGCTGAAATCGTTGGCATATGAAAGTAGACTCACATACCTTTCCAGAAACACAAAGATAATGGAAAACAAAGATCAAATGAGTGAGATATGATCTTCGAAAGTTGACTATAAATTCAAGATGCTGCAAAAACGCTGGCAAAGAACAACTTTCATTCATCAGATCATAACTATCAGAATACATTGAGTTTGGAGCTGATTCTTCTTGCAATGGAAAGAAGACTTAAAGAGCTTTATGGAGATAGGTACTGGATTCCAGGGATTGATCTTTATCAGGTCAGAAAGCAAAGAATTTGTGAGAAGGATATTTGACTAAGCCATGGAGAAGAAAACTCGAGTTTGTGTTAGCAAACTCCAATTTTGCACATGACAGAGAGCAAGATATTTTCATCTCTGAAGGAAACTCGAGTTAGTCACTTAATGACTCGAGTTTAGCATTAAGTTCAAGTGTGGTTCAAAATTCAAATCACGACATTCCTCTCTGGAAGACCTAAACTCGAGTTTGGCCTTCCAAACTCCAGTTTGCACTTGACTCAGATAAACCTCAAATATTTCAGTAGTCACTGAAACTCAAGTTTGCTTCCCAAACTTGAGTCTGAACCATACAGAAAGATCATTCACTTGGCTACACTACAAACTCCAGTCTATGACCCTAAACTCCAGTCTGGAAAATCACGAACTCAAGCTTGTTCTTTAAACATAGACCCAAACTCGAGTTGGTCACTAATTGACTCGAGTTTAGCTTCCTGCCCAAAGTTCCATCCCAAGTCCAGAACCCGACGGTTCCCTCTGTAAAAACCAAACTCGAGTTAGCTTTTACAGACTGCAAGTTTAGACTACTAATCAACAGACATGCTTTCTGGATGAACCCCAAACTCGAGTCTGGAAGAACAAACTCGAGTTTGCATCGGGGATTTTGAAAAATCAAATGATGTTGATCTGCGAAATCTTAATGGGTCTTCCTGAAAATTATTTCCTCATATGATATTATTGTTTCTAATGTCCTTGATGAAGTTTTGAGTGTTTTTCAGATAAGGTTTAGCCAAGATCAAGGTGAGATCAAGATCCAGGATAAATGCATTAAATGACGAAGCTAGAACAGGGCTGATCCTTCTCCCTTATCCCAGATGTTCAGCTCAGACCGTTGTAACTCATAAGAATTATCTCAAACGGTCAAATTAAGTTTATGGAATGACAAGAATTCTAGAAGACCATTTACAACAACTAAATCCAAGATTCCAGCCAAGAATTGAAGAAACAGAGGAAAATATGCAACTGTCATATTCTAGATTTACAACTGAACTTTGAAGAATCAAAGAGAAGAAAATGCAACGGCTAGTTCCTCTTCTTCATCTATATAAGAAGCCCAGAAACGAAGAACAAGAGATACAGATACAAGAGGGAGAACAAGAACAGTGACGTGAGCTTACATAGTGAAAATGCCAATATTCTAACGTTTGCTTCATCTACTCTCTGAATATCTCAATGATCATATATCTAGCTTAGAGAGTGAGATTATATGTATTATGCTTCAGTGTTTATTCACTTACTTCTGAGAGAGAAGATTCATTGTAAACATCCTATTATTCTGAGAGTTACTCAAGATTGGGTGATCTTGAGTGGGAAACACTTTGTTGTGATTACAACTTGTAAGGGAAGTGAATCCGAGTGTGGGATTACTTCGAGTACAGAGTGTGTAATCAAGCAAGTGAATTGATTACGGTTTGTAAGGGGGAGTGAATCCTAGTGAGAGGATTACTTCAAGTATAGAACGTGTAATCAAGTTCAAAGCAAATAGTGGATTGAAAATCTCAAGTGAAGCTTGGGGACTGGACGTAGGTCAAAGATTGGACCGAACCAGGATAAATCACAGTTTGCATACTCTCTTCCCTTATCTTTTACATTTCCAGTATATGCTCATCTTTGAATATCTAATTGTCAATTTATAAATTGCGAAAAGTTTTTTTTAAAGTTCCTAAAGTTTATCAAACACCCAATTCACCCCCCGTCTTGGGTGATAGCTAGATCCAACAAGATTTGGCTTCACAAGTGCGTGAGTGAACTTGTGGGATTGTAAAAGGTTTCTCTTGTGCCCGAATAAACAAGAGGATAGTAGATTGAAAATCTCACGTGGAGCTTGAGGACTGGACGTAGGTCAAGGATTGGGTCGAACCAGGATAAATCCAGTTTTCATATTCTCTTCCCTAAACTCTTTTATTTCCCAGCATATATGGTTAAATGATTGTCTATAGCTTTATAACTCTTTATTGTCATACAAACTGATTTTACCAAATTGCAAAAAGATTTTCAAAGATCCTAAGTTTTTATTCTTCACCCAATTCACCCCCTTCTTAGGTTTAGCCGGTTCTTAGAATAAGATGTCCTAGTTAATATCCAAGCTAGACTTATATTAATATGCTAACACTACAAAAAAAGGTTTATTAGTAGCGGTTAAATTGACGTATTTGTAGCGGTTTTAACCGCAACTAGAACCATTAGTAGAGGTTATAAAAACCACTACAAAAAATACCGTGGGAAACATAATTGTAGTGGTGAAGAAAACCGTTACTGAAACTATAGCGGTTAAACATAACCGCAACTATACGAGTTTGACATGATGTCTACATCATAAATTAGTAGTGGTTTAACAACCGCCACGGAGGGAAACATTATAGCAGCTTTAAAACCGCTACTAATTTTGTAAAAGTTCGACATGTAGTAGTGGTTAGTTAACTGCAACAAATTTTCCCGCCATTATTTGTGGGGGGATTTTTTTGCCGCCATTTTGAATTCATTTCACACTTGTAGTAGTTTCATAACCGTCGCAAAATATTCCTGCCATATCTGAAATATATTTTCCATCCACTTTTGTTTGTTACCGCTACAAAATTTCCTGACATTTTAAATTAGTTTCTCGCTATTTTCATTTTTGTTAGTTGTATCGTTCTGAAATCGCGACAAAATATTCAATCAAATTTTTTTACTTCATATTTGTAGCGGTTACATAACCACTACAAGTTCATAAAAGGGGAAAAAAATCGCCAGTCCTCATTCAAATTAAATATTTAACTAATTTATATTTTATCAAAATTTATTAATAATATTTATAATTAAGCAATATTAATATTTCAATAATTATTAAATATTTTTTGTTACATATTTTATCTTCAATAATATATATTTTTATTAAAATAAATGATATTACAATGTGATAATTGATTATATATATCCAATGTATATGTATAGTTTATTATAGATTAATTTAAATAATATTTAACAATAAAAATAATGTGTATACAGGTAAATTAAATATTGTGTGTGAAACTAGATGAAAGAAAATAAATATTTAATTGATCCGCATTAAGAAAAATGAGAGTAGAAGAAAATTAAATGTGAGTAAAATTGGAAAGAAAATAAAAAAAAGCATACAATTGTTAATTAAGAACAATGAGAATTAGAAGAAAAATAATTATTGCGATAATTATCATATGTGATCCGGTTGAACAACACTTACCTTCTTGAAAGACTTAATCTCTTTGAGAAAATGTATACATTTGAGAGAGAAGGAGAAGAAAACGTGTTAGAAAATGAGAGTTGAGCATATTAAATGTGGTTTGGTGGTGGTGTTTATATATTGGTATATGCGTACCTCTTTTGTAGCGGTTGATGTAGCATTTTTGTATCGTTTAAATTTAGTACTGTTTAATGTGTCAGTTTTTGTAGTGGTTTTTTTTTGTTTATTTGAAGCAGTTTAAAACGCTACAAATTAGTTCATAAAAATTTGTTTTTTTTCCATCAAACAAAATAAAGCTACAAATAAGTTTTTTTAAAAAACAAAATAAGATTACATATTATATCACAAGTTTAACTTTGATTTTGCCTTTCAACCTTTGTCACCATCCCTACAAAAAAAGAAGTTGGATAAAATGTCACTTGTGAGTTAAATATGTTTGAACACAAATAAATGTTGGATTTGGCTGTCACCCAAGAGGGGGGTGAATTGGGTGTCCGATTAAAACTTATGAATTTTGAAAATCTTTTCGCAATTTACAGAAAGCAATTTGTATGACAGTAATGTATGTTGGAAGTAAAAGAGTTTAGGGAAGAGAATATGCAAACTGTGATTTATCATGGTTCGGCCGATTCCTGACCTACGTCCAGTCCCCAGGCTTCTCCTGAGATTTCAATCCACTATCTCCTGTTTAACCGGGCACAAGAGAAAAGCCTTTACAACCTCACAAGTTTAGTCGGGCACTTGTGCAGCCTTCACAATCTCTTATTGAGATACTCCCCCTTACACACTGTAAGGTTACAACCTTCCACTCAAGATTACCCAATCTTGAGTAACACTCAGATAAATTGATTTACAGATAAATCTTCTCTCTCAGAAGTAAATGAATAATCACTGAAATACAATATCAATCTTCTTATTCTCTCTATGGTAAACTATATGATCATTGAGAAATAGAGGGTATATGAATCAAGTGTGTATTGACATATCGACGGTGAAGTAGTATACTCATTTTGTTTCATTCATAATCGTCACTCGTCGTCCGTCGTCCCTCATCCTTCTTCCAGTTTGAATGCTTCGCTATTTATAATTAATTGTCTTTTACTGTTGTGAGCATTCAACCATTGGAAGGATTTGAATGTGTCTGTTGAGAATGTTCAAATATGTATCTGTTGTGAGTGGCGGATGAAATCGCTGAACCTTGAAACATTCTTTAATGCCATTCATGTTTCTTGGAGCGTCTGTACTTTGCTGCGTGTTTTCATCTTTAAATGTCGATATTTGAATATAGCCGTTGTGTCTCCTCAAACCGTTAGGCGCAGTTTGATAGTTAGCCGACATTTTGTGGACTCGATGAATCTCTATAATGGGCAATGTTTGGACTGTTCTATTTCTTCATTCCAAGTGCAGACATTTTAGCGGCGCACCATATTGCTGTCACCACTTTCCAACTCAGTCACTGAATCTCAATGCTTTCAAGGAATTTTCCATTTGATCATCTGTAACTCATTCAACAAATCTTGTTAAAAGCATTTAAGAATTATAATGAGAAATATTCAGAAGAAATTGAATCATTATCAGTTGATTCAAATTTTCCGAGACGGTGATTTGAAGGACAGAGATGATCTTGCGTCAGCTGATATGCCATACTCGAGTAGCCTTCTTGAGTACTTCGAGTATCCTTCCACAATCACTTCACAGAATGCTCAATCCTCGGCATTACTCGAGTAGATATTGGAGTTACTCGGGTATTGTTCTTCTGAGTGATTCAGTACCGTTTCTGCCTTGCTTCTACTCGAGTATCCCTTGTGGTGTACTCGAGTATCACCAATTTCCAGTAGCTAATTTCTGATGTTACTCAAGTATATAAGTGACATCCTCGAGTACTATTGATAGGTTGCTTCACGAATGACTCTGTCTCGACATTACTCGAGTATCTAATTTCTCTTACTCGAGTACCCACTTTGAATGTCAGACTGCTAGCTACTTGCAAGACATTAATCTCTATTGACATTAAAAAAAAATATCATCGGCAATGTAAGATCTAAGTTCCAGTGAGCACGCACAACGTCTTCTATATAGAATCATATTTGGCAAATCACTTATACCCAGAAACATCTTTAAGTCTTCTTTCCAATGCAAGAAGAATCAGCTCCAAACTCATTGTAGTTCGTCCGTTATCATCAGATGAATTGAGGTTGTTGTTGATCAGCACTTTCTGCACAATTCTGAAACAGACTGTCAACTTCCAAAAATCATCTCTCTCATTTGATCTTTGTTTTCCATAAACTATATGTTTTTCGAAAGGTATATGAGTTTAGTTTCATATGCCACTGATTTCAGCTCATTCCGATATGTATTTTGAGAGATATGCTGAGATTACTGAAGGTCGCTCAGCTGTATGACGGTGATTGCTGTTCTGACTTCTGAAATTCATAGCTCTCTCATTTGATCTTCTTTGGACTTGAAATTTGGCCAATATGACGCATTGGAAGTCTACTTTCATGCAAAATTGGTTTCACCTCAAACCGATTCCTGGTTTGTGAGATATCATCGAATTACTGGACCTCGCTCAGGTGAAATGTGAAACAGAGTATGCTGAACAACACTGATTACTCGAGTAAGATCGAGAAATGAGCATTGTAGCATATCACAAACACTCATACTCGAGTAGGCTGAATATTGTACTCGAATACTGTAGCATTTTCATTGTAGCGATCCGTGCACTGTAGCTAAATCACTGTAGCAACTCGGTACTATTCATGCTGAATTTTGAACTTGCTTATTTTGATTTTGAATTGCGACATTCCAACGTCCATTTGATCATAGAGAATTTCATATTAATATTCTCCTTTCTTCAATCTCCTCTCTTGATCATTCTTCATTGTTAAAACTCCATATCTACATTAATATAAGGATTAATCAAAGTAGTAGATAAATGTAATATGCAAGCTTTTTGCTCATAATAATAATATCTATATTAAACATAATCAAAACTAATCATAATCAACAATAAAACTCTATTTAAATGTTATTATTTCATAAAGCGTATATTAAAAAATGTACCGAACTATAGGTAAATTGTCATCGCCGTCGGGGAAGAAGTTCTCAAAGCTGGCGGGCTGCAACAACTCACTCTCGTAGGTGACATTGTCAGCATCGCCTATGTTGTAATAGGTTGATTGTTGGCAGCTTCTTCTGATGCAGCTACCTGTTTCTGAGGATTCTGTTCTTTATTTCTGTCGGCGAAATTGACACGCAACTTCCGTCCATTAATATTGTAACCCTGAAGATTACGACGGGCGCTTGGAGCTGTCTCTTCATCCTTATACTCGCCGAAGCCATGAAATTTGGTGAGGTTGCCTCTATTACAGAGAAAGGTACGAGGAAGACTTGGGCTCGTTCTTCGGATTTGTCCAGACTGTGTCTCAAAGGGAGTATTTATAATGAAAATTTAAAATTCAAGGAAACTTTTTTTCATAGATTATTTTTTGTCCATGTGTTTTAATTTGTATCTTTCTATACTATTATTATGTGACTCTAATGAGGATTTGTATTTTTTTTTTAAAAAATATCTGTTTTGATAAACTAATTTTTCAAATATTATTTTTTTTCCTACTCTTAGTTTTTATAATCAGTTCTAATAAAAAATGAGATAAGTTTTTTCACATTTTAATATTTAGTTTCTATATTTTTATTTAAATCTAGTTTCAATGTAATCTCTCTTAAAATAAAATTGATTTGTAATAAGATTTCTCAATTTTCAGTTATCGACTATAATTTTTGTAATCTCACATCAATTTTTTTTGGCATATATAAGCTAAGCCGAATGGTATACTATATATGTAATTATAGATAGCCTCTGAATTTAATATTATTCGATTCGAAAGACTTTTTTGGCCAGCCAATATATTCAAAAGATTTTGAATTTATTAGTTTACGGAGAGAAAAATATATTTATTAATTTTTATGTTAACAAATTAATGTTCAGATTTTAAAATATTAAGATAAATTAAATGATATATTTAAATATTTTCTTAGTGTTTAAATAAAATAAGTATTCCGGTATTCCTTTTTGCAAAACATGAGGAAACTCTAGTAATAGGAAATAATATGCTAATTTATTTAAAAGATTATCTAGCGTAGATTCCAATATCCACTGTTAATCATATCAAAATGATTTTTTTTTTTTTTATACAATCTAAAATCACTTCATTTTTAAAATTTAAACATGATAATATCACCCCAAAAAAAAAAAAATTAAACAAATGGTGATAGATTTTGTATACTTTTATTGGCCTAGAAACCGGGGACTTAATCAGTAAATTTAAAAACTATATCTTTATAAATTCTCTCAAGGAAAGAATAATGATTTTATAATCAACACAAATAAGAAAACGGATAGATTATCCATCCCACGAATCATTTTCCATATTTACATTTAATCATTTTTAATTATCTTTCACGGTCTATAAATAAAGACATGCTTTACGTTCTGAAATAAACATCAGAGTATTTTGTTCTCTTACCCACCATACCTTTTCCCTCTTTCTTCAAGAAGTAACTATACTCCAACTTCACGTACCCGACAAGAATAATGTCTAACCCGACAGATTCTCTGGTTGCAAGCAATGATGATCATGGAAGAAGGGTTGTGTTGCAGCCGTCGCGGAGGCTGATGGCGGCGGAGGAGGCTACGACTGAGAGGACTAGTCCAGTTAAGAAGTATTGTGTGTGTTCGACGACGAGTCACCCTGGATCATTCCGGTGCCGACAACATCGTGCCAATTATGTTTGGTGCGGCAGATCACTCAAGTCATAATAGCTGAGTCAATTTAACAGGAGCTCTTATTGATACCACAATCCAAAACTAGTCATAATGACATCAATGTAATTACGATATATTTCCTAGGATGTTCAAATTCCATCCTTTTTAAATTTTTGAGTTGTAATCTTATAATTTTATTCTTTAATTGAAAAAAGAAGTTTACATTTATTATCAATTTGTTTTTGTTGTCGGATTTTGTAGGAAATTATTTTAATATATTTTATTTTGAGCATTTTTTTTTGTAATATCTCAACATCTCATTCTTAATATTGTTCACTTTGCGGCCCATTACTTCTTATGACTTTAAAACGCGTTAAGAGAGGAAGTATCCAAACCCTTATAAAGGGTCCTCTCCTCAATTGATGTGTGATATAACACTCAATCCACTTTTAGGCCTAGCATCCTCTTTGGCACATTAACCCACATCGACCTAAACTTGGCTATGATACCAATTGTAACATCCACCTCGCTTTCAATATTGTCTGACCTTTGGGCCTAGTATCCTCCCTGGCATATTAACCCACATCGATCAACCTAAGCTTAACTTTGATACTAATTGTAAAATCCCAACACCTCGCTTTTAATATTGTCCGCTTTGGGCCTAGTATCCATCTCGCTTTTAATATTGTAACATCCCTCGCCGCTTTTGGCACACACGGCTTCACAGATTTATTTAATGAAGCCGCAAAGAAAAATGTCTCATGGATATTGTCCGCTTTAACCCATAAGGCCTCACGGCCTTGTTTAATGAAGCCACAAGGAAAAAGTTTCAGCCGATGTGAAACATAAGACTCAACTCATCTTTGGGTCCAATGTACTCGCTAGCATGTTAACCATATCAATTCAAACCTAGCTTTAATATCAATGGTAAGAGTTTAAGCGCTTGTTTGTGGATATTGTCCACTTTGGCACACAAGGCCTTACGGTTTTGTTATTGGTTAGGCTTTGTTAGGCCCATCAAAACGCGTCCACAAGGGAAAGATCTCCGTACTCTTATAAGACATCTTTCGTTTTCCCCCTAGCCGATATGGAACATAACAATTTTCCCCTAGAAAAATGAAATTCATATAGCCAGCTTATTAGAGAAAAATGAAATTCATAAATAAAGTTAGGAAAAAGGGAAATTTTCTGATAAAGACTATAACAAAGTTTCTAAATAAAGAAGCTGCTTTTCAAAATGTTGGACGTCGAACAAATATCAATATCTCATCAATTGCATGGGAAAAATTTATAATAAAGAAACCCAAGGATGCCGATTATATATATTTTAATTTATTAGCTTTTCGTATGGTAGGAGCTTTGTTTTTAATTTATCTCCGTGCAATAACTTGCATGGAATAATTTCTGTATCCAAATTAAAGTCATTCAAAGGCACCAATGTTCACAGGCTTTTTAAATTAGTTTCGGTCAGATAACAATAAATAAATCGACAAAGCCTTCAGATTTTGATGACACAAAAGCGCCTCAATGAATGTCCACAAACGAAGTCTAAATCTTACATGGAAATAAAATAGGAAAGAAATTCCAATTCCTTTGTTTATCCATCTCAGTAATAATGAAGAAATGTATTTATACATACGGTCAATAACTATATTGCAACTCATAAGAAACACACACATAATCTCCAAGATTAGAGCTGAAAGTTCCACATTCTTGCAGTTCTCTGTTCTTCTCTTTGATTGTCATCGACCCTCCCTGTGGCGTTGATAAATTAAAGGGAAAATTAGAATGAAGGACCGGGAGGAAAATATATTTATATGGAGAAGGACTGTAAAAATTATAATTACTTGGAAGGACCAAATACAAAAATATAAAATTAAAAATACTAAAATGCCCCTAACACTCTTATGTGTTCCCTTCTACATTTTATTTTTAAAACTAATAAAAAATTATAAATTTTAGTAAACTAAACAGTTTTATCAATTTTTATTTTTCACTACTTGCATAGATATCTAATTATCTATGGAAAAAATACACATTTTTCAATTTTGTAACAATTATAATTTATTTAAAACCAACACAAACTTTAATTAAAAATGGAATCATATATAAGTTTAAGAAAACTCAAGGTCTCTTATACCATATATGTTAAGCCAAGAAAGTTTATATGATTTGTTTTTTAGAAGCAATTTATATGGGTTAAAAATTCATTTAATGTTAATAAAGTAAAAAATATGTAAGTAATCTATCATATCCTGGAAAATATGAAATGAGTCAAGTTTTGATTTTTGTAAAAAGTTCTTAATTATATCAATGTTGACAGTATAACTAGGGAAACTTGATGATATAAATAAGTGAACAATAAAAGTTATAAAAAATACGAGTTTAACCATAGTCAATTAAATAATATATTGATTTTTTTTTAAAAAAAAGTTATCGCCGTATCACGATTCGCAGTTTTATTTTTAATTTTAGTTATTTTTAATTATAAATACAATAGATAATATCAGGTTAGCATGTAAATTAGAAAGCTTAGTTTATTGCATATATAAATTCTTGCACTACATAATTAAATAATTTAATTTCACCTCACGGGGTCATAATCTTTTTGCGAGAAAAAGATATGGGTTGAAACTTCAAAGTTCAAACATCAAACCCCTCATTTGCATATTCTCATTACATGCTTAGGTGCTTATCCCCTTAAATGGGGGGTGTGGCATTTTTTAAAACTTTTTTATATATTTTATTTATTTAGATTAAATTATATGTTGCATCATGAAATATTTTTTTGCACTCAGTATCCAAATTAATTAACTTCCAGGATACCAATATTATAGGAAAATTATTTCTAAATGTAGGACTAAGAAGAATATCAACAAAGAAATATTGAATAAGAGAAAGAAACTGAATCAAAGAAGAGTCAAATGATCAAGAATGATCAAGAGAAGAGAATTGAAAGAAAGAAAGAGTTGAATTATGGAGAATGATCAAGAGATGAGATTTCAGAAAGAAGAAATTGAAGAAAAGGAAATATTGAAGAAGGTAGAAGATGCAGAGAATGATGAGCTGAAGTTAAATAATGAAAATTGATCAAGATGAAAGATGGCAGAACTTGATGAATGGAATGAAGATATCATTATTCAAGTTCTAAGATTAATCCTAGAAATCTCCATGATCAAATGGGTCAATTTAGAGTTAAAGTCAGCAAAGATCAGCTTCTGGATGAACAAACTCGAGTTTACTATCTTACTGCAGTAATTTACCTCTGGATTGCGAGAAAACTCGAGTTTTGGAGTCAAAACTCCTATTTGGGAGTCAAAACTTGAGTTTGGGACTTAATGACTCGAGTTTGTAGTGTCTTCAGCATCTTTGGGTCTCTGGACTAAGAAAACAAAAGTTTCCAAATCAAAACTCGAGTTTTCAGCGCTGATCAACAACTCTATTATACTCTATTTCACGTTCAGCTTGGGCGAGGTCTGTTAATTTGATGATATCTCCTAAACCAGGAATCGGATTGAGGTGAAACCAAATTTATATGAAACTAGACATCTAGTGTGTCATTTTGAAAAAGTTTCATGCTCAAAGATGTTCAGATGAGAGAGCTATGAATTTTGAAAGTTGGATAAGGAATTTACTTCACATAGCAGACCAAGCTTCAATGTTTTGAGTGTAACCCACAATCTACACATCGGAATGAGCTGAAATCGGTGGCATATGAAAGAAGACGCATAAGGATTTCTATCAAGAGTTGAAATAACTAAAATGAAGTTCAAACTAGAGAGATATGGCCTTCGAAAGTTGACTGTCAGTTCAGGATGTTGCAAGAACGCTGGTCAAGAACAGTCTTTATTCATCGGATCATAATGGACAAAATACAACAAGTTTGGAGCTGATTCTTTTTGCATTGGAAAGAAGACTCAAAGAGCTATATGGGGATAAGTAGTTTGCTAGATATGAAGCTATATCAAGTCAGATAGCAACCAAGGCCAGAACAAGTTGGAAAACTTGAGTTTACAAAACAAAACTCGAGTTTGGCTCAGACAGAGAGCAGCGAATGTGGGAGCATCTTCCAAACTCGAGTTTGTGAGACAAAACTCGAGTTTTGATCAAACAAAGAGGAATCTGGAGTAACATGACAGCCTCAAAACTCAAATTTTCAAATGCAAACTTGAGTTTGCATCTATGCTTCAGAAAATCACCGTGTCGAAAATCTCGTTTTTGATCCAGAACATCTAGATGATTACCCAAATGATTTATAATACTTCTTAACATCATTTATATCATTTGTGTACATGTTTTAGATGATCAAATGAAGGATTACATGAAGATTCATATGCTGAGCTGTAAAGTCAAAAAGCATATCTAACGGCTAAATTTCCAACAGCTATATTCTCAACAGCTGCTGTTCACAACGGTCATATTCTTAATGTTTAGATAATCTTCATCTATAAGTAGAGCCACATTCAAAACACAAAGAGAGGATGGCAAGAGCTTGCACTGTCAAAATGTTCAAATTCTGAATCTCATACACACTCTGTTTTTCAATACTTCCATAGTTTATTATTTAGAGAGTGAAATAATTTGTATTGTACTTTAGTGATTATCTATTCACTTCTTAGAGAGAAGATTCATTGTAAATGATTCTATTTGAGAGTTATTCAAGATTGGGTGATCTTGACTGGGAAGTTGATTGTAACCTTACATTTAGTAAGGAGGAGTATCTTGGTGAGAGATTTGGCTTCACAAGTACGTGAGTGAACTTGTGGGATTGTAAAAGGTTTCTCTTGTGCCCGAATAAACAAGAAGATAGTAGATTGAAAATCTCAAGTGGAGCTTGAGGACTGGACGTAGGTCAAGGATTGGGCCGAACCAGGATAAATCCAGTTTTCATATTCTCTTCCCTAAACTCTTTTATTTCCCAGCATATATGGTTAAATGATTGTCTATAGCTTTATAACTCTTTATTGTCATACAAACTGATTTTACCAAATTGCAAAAAGATTTTCAAAGGTCCTAAGTTTTTATTCTTCACCCAATTCACCCCCTCTTAGGTTTAGCCGGTTCTTAGAATAAGATGTCCTAGTTAATATCCAAGCTAGACTTATATTAATATGCTAACACTACAAAAAAAGGTTTATTAGTAGCGGTTAAATTGACGTATTTGTAGCAGTTTTAACCTCTACTAGAACCATTAGTAGCGGTTATAAAAACCATTACAAAATATACCGTGGCAAACATATTTGTAGTGGTGAAAAAAACCAATACTACATAATAAAAAACCGCTACTGAAACTATAGTGGTTAAACATAACCGCAACTATACGAGTCTGACATGACGTCTACATCATAAATTAGTAGTGGTTTAACAACCGCCACGGAGGGAAACATTATAGCAGCTTTAAAACTGCTACTAATTTTGTAAAAGTTCGACATGTAGTAGTGGTTAGCTAACCACGACAAATTTTCCCGTCATTATTTGTGGGGGGATTTTTTTGCCGCCATTTTGAATTCATTTCACACTTGTAGTAGTTTCATAACTGCCACAAAATATTCCCGCCATATCTGAAATATATTTTCCATCCACTTTTGTTTGTTATCGCTACAAAATTTCCTGCCATTTTAAATTAGTTTCTCGCTATTTTCATTTTTGTTAGTTGTATCGTTTTGAAATCGCGACAAAATATTCAGTCAAATTTTTTTACTTCATATTTGTAGCGGTTACATAACCACTACAAGTTCATAAAAGGGGTAAAAAATCGCCAGTCCTCATTCAAATTAAATATTTAACTAATTTATATTTTATCAAAATTTATTAATAATATTTATAATTAAGCAATATTAATATTTCAATAATTATTAAATATTTTTTGTTACATATTTTATCTTCAATAATATATATTTTTATTAAAATAAATGATATTACAATGTGATAATTGATTATATATATCCAATGTATATGTATAGTTTATTATAGATTAATTTAAATAATATTTAACAATAAAAATAATGTGTATATAGGTAAATTAAATATTGTGTGTGAAACTAGATGAAAGAAAATAAATATTTAATTGATCCGCATTAAGAAAAATGAGAGTAGAAGAAAATTAAATGTGAGTAAAATTGGAAAGAAAATAAAAAAAGCATACAATTGTTAATTAAGAACAATGAGAATTAGAAGAAAAAATAAATATTGCGATAATTATCATATGTGATCTGGTTGAACAACACTTACCTTCTTGAAATACTTAATCTCTTTGAGAAAATGTATACATTTGAGAGAGAAGGAGAAGAAAACGTGTTAGAAAATGAGAGTTGAGCATATTAAATGTGGTTTGGTGGTGGTGTTTATATATTGGTATATGCGTACCTCTTTTGTTGCGGTTGATGTAGCGTTTTTGTATCGTTTAAATTTAGTACCGTTTAATGTGTCAGTTTTTGTAGTGGTTTTTTGTTTATTTGAAGCGGTTTAAAATGCTACAAATTAGTTCATAAAAATTTGTTTTTTTTCCACCAAACAAAAAAAGGTACAAATAAGTTTTTTTAAAAAACAAAATAAGATTACATATTATATCACAAGTATAACTTTGATTTTGCCTTTCAACCTTTGTCACCATCCCTACAAAAAAAGAAGTTGGATAAAATGTCACTTGTGAGTTAAATATGTTTGAACACAAATAAAACTCTATTTAAATGTTATTATTTCATAAAGCGTATATTAAAAAATGTACCGAACTATAGGTAAACTGTCATCACCGTTGGGGAAGAAGTTCTCAAAGCTGGCAGGATGCAACGACTCACTCTCGTAGGTGACATTGTCAGCATCGCCCATGTTGTAAAGATCTCGTGGCTTTAAGTGAACCACCATATGCCAATCCTTGCGCCTCTCATCTGCGACATAATAAACCTGATGTGCTTCTGAGGCAAGAATATACGGCTCATCATCTTCAGACTAACCAGTGTGAATAGGCCGAGAGAAATTCACTGATGTGATGCCTAAGTCGTTAGTGGTGAGTCCCTGGGACGTTGTCGTATTCGCCCACAAACATTTGAACAGCGTCACCATGAAAAGGCCTTGGTAATTTATCTTGACTACATCAAGCTGCTTTCCATAATACTGGACGTCACCAAACTGCATGTTCTTGTCACTGCTGCTCGCGTAACTCCTCGTCCTAAACGTGCCATATACAGCCGAGTTTTGGGTTAGCAATCCCTAATCTCGTGAGATGGTGCAAAACTTGAAACCGTTGACATTGTATATCATAAATCTTTGGGTGTGGTCAAGTGGGCCGAGTGCGAGAGCTATGAATTCTGGGGAGTACAGGTTGTGGTCATTCATTATTTTCCTCCTAAACCAACCCGGGAATTCTCTGTGGACCTTTCTATCAATCTCAAATGATGTCTGTGTATGGATCCTCAGCTGACGCTTGACATAACTCCTAAATTCCCTACAATTAAACATGCGAAGATGACCATGATATGTGAGTATAAAGTGTAAGGAAATATATTGGATAACATATATTTGTTTGCAATCGTTACTTAAGGTACCGTTCAACTTTAGTGCAATTAATCAAGACATGTCTATGTTCTTAAAGCTTATCAAGTGCTGTCAGTTTGAAGTTCTCAGTTCCGCCAACTACTTGTTAGAGACGATGTTCAGAAGAATAGAAGTCTACATGTCTGAGAAATAACCAAATTTGCATTATCACTAAATAGCTACCTTCGGCTTGATGATGAGAGAGGCAAATATCTGCCAAGCCGAGTTAGCTCATTTAGTTATAATGCAGATTCGATGATTTCTCGTTTTTTATACTTGTTTTTAATGTATGGTCAACTTATATAGTTTGAACATTAGTTGCGATTTACTCTAAAACCACTATAAATTTTAAGGATTTGTCGCGGTTGGTGCGTCGCTAAACCTAAACCTCAACAATATTGTGTCGTTTTGCTTTCATGTAGCGGTTGTCATGAAATAACCGCGACAAATAAACCACAACAAATTATTGGCATCAAATTTGTAGCGGTTTATGTATAGAAACCACGACAAAATATATCGCCACAAACATTCTTGCCATTAAGCACCAAGTTGGTGCCTTATTTGTAGCGATTGATTGTTCTTAAACCACTACAAAGTCCGTCTCAAACTGGCGCGCGCTTTGGCGCCAATTTTCCACTATGAATTTGTAGCGTTTTTGTGTAAAACCGCTACAAAAACTTGATTTGGTAGCGGTTTTTTATAACCGCTACAAATCATACTATTTTTTGGTAGTGTAATATGTTACATGTGACATTGAAGTCATACTTAAATTGGTGTGTTAGCAATGGTATTGAGCCCCTAGGGGTCGATTGGAATGACTTATAAGGGGTAATTAGTTTCCCAGCATGTTCTTCCCTAAAAAGATATGGACGGTCTAGATCTCTCTCTTTTTTTCAATATCATGAAGTATTTTTCAGCATTAGTTAGTGCTCTAAAGTATTTTTTTAGTACTAGTCAGTATTCTAAAATATTTTTTTGATCTTAAAAAAAATTTAGGGTATTGACTAAGACTAAAATCATATTTTAGAGATTAAAAAAAATACTTAAGGATATTGGTACTGATTTTCTTTTTGTTTTTTTTAAAAGAGATCTAAATGACCAAATCTCCTTAGGGAAGGAGAAGTGCTCCTAGCTCATCCAAAGGACAAGCAAGGAAACTCGTTCCCTTATAAGGGTAATGTGACCCGAAGTGAACAATTTTAAAAGCAAGAGGGATGTTACAATAGACCTGTTTAGAGTGAGCGTTAGTTAGCTTTGAATCACAAAAAGCTAGAAAAAACGTAGCAGTAAAAAAGAAGAAGCTTTGAATGGAGTGTTTAGGTAGAGTTTTAAGTCTATTAGGCCATTTTTAAAAAAACTCACAAATTTCAGTTAAGAAAAAAGCTCCATGGGTAGCTTTTTGAGGGCTCTGCCACTTCTACTACCATTAATTTAGACACGAATCATATTTAAAACTTATTTTTTTTCCTATGGGGCTTTTGTAAAAGTTAGATAGAAAATAAGTCAACGCTCTTACTGCTAACCCAAACATGGCTAACAACTTTAAACACAATCATGCTTCAAAGAACACACATCGGGCTTCCGCCATTAGACCATTTATTTTCTCCCCTGATGATCCAACTCCAACACCAATCATTGGCATTTGTAACACTTGTGGGGTCACCATTCCTACCATTATCTCTGCCTAAAAAGCAGCCTTATCTCATTTTGATTCCCTCCTCCAGCTGATTCCATTACAGTTGCTACCTATTTCTGAGGATTCTGTTCTTTATTTCTGTCGGCGAATTTGACATGCAACTTCCATCCATTAATCTCGTAACCCTGAAGATTGCGACGGATTTAAGTATGTACGAGGAACACTTGGGTTCGTTCTTCGGATTTGTGCAGACTATTTCTCAAAGGGAGTAATTATAATGAAAATTTAAAATTCAAGGAAATATTTTTTTCATAGATTATTTTTTGTCCATGTGTTTTAATTTGTATCTTTCTATACCATTATTACTGTGACTCTAATGATGATTTGTTTTTTTTATTAAAAAAAAATATCTGTTTCAATAAACTAATTTTTCAAATTTTATTTTTTCCCTTACTCTTAGTTTTTAGAATCAGTTCTAATAGAAAATGAGATAAGTTTTTGGGAGAATTAAACTAAGGTCCTAAGGACCAAAAATATTTACAAAAAGGTTCCACAACAGATTCCCTTTACATTAAGGTTCCAAAAAGGTCCCTGGGACTTATGTGTAATTAAATCAAAGTGTTAAATCACTATTATGCCCACACTGAACAAAAAAGGCAAGAACAAAGAAGTGGAATTGCTCGGGCAGATGTTTTCTTGCGTGAGAAAGGAAAAAATGTAGAGACGATGGTAAGCACGGTGGTGGATGGAATGTACGACGTTGAAGTTGAAATCAAGTAAGAAACATTTCAACGGTCGCGAAATGAAACCGTCGAAGAAATCGTGACTTTTCACCCAACGACGTAACAAATTGAAATGGGGTTTCGAAGAGAGTGAAGGGTTTTTCAAAGAATATGCAACAGATGACGACGACGGATGTTTGGGAGGTTTGAGCAGTGAAACGACGAGACTTCACTGCCCAACACTTTGTCGAACAATGTTCTCGAGTAAACTCCCTATTCCCAACATTAGACGGTATATTCACACCTCAGAACGCCATATTTACAAGTCCAAATGCCAGAATTTACAAGTAAAAATGCCAGAATTTACAACTCATAATGCCATAATAACATCCAATACTCGAGTAGACCTGTCCCATCTAACAAGCCATAGCACAATCACCATATGTACTCGAGTAAGAATATTATTATTTACAAGCCATAGCACAATCGCCATAATTACAAGTGAACATACCAGAATTTACAACTCCAAATTCCATTATTTACAAGTCAAAATGTCATCATTTATAACTCATAATGACATATTTACAAGTATACATGACAAGATTTAGAACTCATAATGCCATATTTACAAGTCAACATGCCAGAATTTACAACTCATAATGCCATATTTACAAGTCAATATGCTAGAATTTACAAGTCAAAATGTCATCATCTACAAGGACAAAAGCGATCGTTGACAACTCCACATGCCATATTTACAAGTCAAAATGCCAGAAGTGAACATGCGAGAATTTATAACTCCAAATGCCATCATTTACAAGTAGAAGTGCGATCATTTACAACTGCGGATGCCATATTTACAAGTGAACATGCCAGAATTTACAACTCAAAATGCCATTATTTACAAGTCAAAATGCAATCATTTACAACTCATAATGACATATTTACAAGTATACATGCCAGGATTTAGAACTCATAATGCCATATTTACAAGTCAACATGCCAGAATTTACAAGTCAAAATGTCATCATTTACAAGGACAAAAGTGATCGTTGACAACTCCACATGCCATATTTACAAGTCAAAATGCCAGAAGTTACAACTCATAATGCCATATTTACAAGGGAACATGCAAGAATTTACAACTCAAAATGCCATCATTTACAAGTAAAAATGCGATCATTTACAACTCCAAATGCTAGAATTTACATGTAAACATGCCAGCATTTACAACTCTAAATGCCATATTTACATGTAAACATGCCAGCATTTATAACTCAAAATGCCATCATTTACAAGTCAAATTGCGATCATCTACAACTCTACATGCCATATTTACAAGTAAACATGCCATAATTACAACTAAAAATGCCATATTTACTTCTAAAACTTCCACAACTTTAACAAATGTTGTGCTAAATCTGGACCCCACATTTACAACTTGAGACGCCATATTTACAACGTAAAATGCCATATTTACAACGATAACATTGACAACATCCCAGTTGGTGGTTACTCGAGTATACCATATTCTTACTCGAGTACATATGGTGATTGTGCTATAGCTTGTTGATGTGATAGGTCTACTCGAGTATTGGATGTTATTATGGTATTATGAGTTGTAAATTTTGGCATGTTGACTTGTAAATATGGCATTATGAGTTCTAAATCCTGGCATATATACTTTTAAATATGTCATTATGAGTTGTAAATGATGACATTTTGACTTGTAAATAATGGCATTTTGAGTTATAAATTCTGGCTTGTTCACTTGTAAATATGACATCTGCAGTTGTAAATGATCGCACTTTTACTTGTAAATGATGACATTTGGAGTTGTAAATTCTCGCATGTTCACTTCTGGCATTTTGACTTGTAAATATGGCATGTGGAGTTGTCAACGATCGCTTTTGTCCTTGTAGATGATGACATTTTCACTTGTAAATTCTAGCATGTTGACCTGTAAATATGACATTATGAGTTGTAAATTTTGGTATGTTGACCTGTAAATATGGCATTATGAGTTCTAAATCCTGGCATGTATACTTGTAAATATGTCATTATGAGTTGTAAATGATGGCATTTTGACTTGTAAATAATGGAATTTGGAGTTGTAAATTCTGGCATGTTCACTTGTAATTATGGCAATTGTCCTATGGCTTGTAAATAATTCTGCCCGAGCAATTCCACTTCTTCATTCTTGCCTTTTTTGTTCAGTGTGGGCATAATAGTCATTTAACACTTTGATTTAATTACACATAAGTCCCAGGGACCTTTTTGGGACCTTAGTATAAAGGGAATCTGGTGCGGGACCTCTTTGTAAATATTTTTGGTCCTTGGGACCTTAGTGTAATTTTCCCTAAGTTTTTTCACATTTTAATATTTAGTTTTATATTTTTCTTTAAATCTAGTTTCAATGTAATCTCTCTTAAAAGAAAATTGATTTGTAATAAAATTTCTCAATTTTCAGTTATCGATTATAATTTTTGTAATCTCACATCAATTTTTTTGGCATAGATAAACTAAGCCGAATGGTATATTATATATATGTAATTATAGATAGCCTCTGAATTTTATCTTATTCGACTCGAAAGACTTTTTTGGCCAGGCCAATATATTCAGAGATTTGGAATTTAGTAGTTTACGGAGAGAAAAATATATTTATTAATTTTTAGGTTAACAAATTAATGTTCAGATTTTAAAATATTAAGATAAATTAAATGATATATTTAAATGTTTTCTTAGTGTTTAAATAAAATAAGTATTCCGGTATTCCTTTTTGCAAAACATGAGCAAACTCTAGTAACAGGAAATAATATGCTAATTTATTTAAAAGATTATCTAGCGTAGATTCCAATATCCACTGTTAATCATATCAAAATGATTTTTTTTATATACAATCTAATATCACTTCATTTTTAAAATTTAAACATGATAATATCACCAAAAAAAATAAATAAATAAACAAATGGTGATAGATTTTGTATACTTTTATTGGCCTAAATGTAATACCCTAAAATTTGACTTAGGGTAAATATCATAAATTGGTAGAATATACCTATTGAAAATAGGTGAATGAGGTCTCAAACACCTTGTATTGAATTTACCTTATTATTAGGGCAATTTCTCCTAAGAATAAATAATTTTCAAATAGGTCCATGAAATATTTGTGGGTTATAAAATACCCTGAGAATATTATGATAAATCCTAAGAGGCAACTAAATATTTATTAAAAATTAGAAAGTATGTTGTCTCTAATTTAGGTAATTTATGAGATTATTTTCCTTGGGAAATAATGAGGCAAAATTAAATATCATTTTGGGGAACATAAATTGCCCTATGGTTTTTAATATTTTGCATAATGCATAAATTATCAATTTCGGTAAAATAGTTGTGAGAAAATAATTAATCCTAATTAAGAAAATTGTCAACAATTGGTAAGTGATTAAATAAGTAACTAATTGTTGATTGTTTAAACATGAATAAAAGGAGATATCCAAAGTTAATGATATGAAACCCCTAATTTGATATTAATGACCAATGGAGGGTCAAGGTTGGCATAAAGAGTGTTGCTAATTAATTTAGCATAATTAAGAGGTATATTAAGTAAATTACAAATATCCTTAATAGAATAAGCTTGCACTAATTGAGATTAGTTGCACAATTCTTCAAGATGATTAGAGACAAATTAAAAGAGGGCTAATTATATTTAAAAATAATTAAGCCAAAGAGAATGAAATAATATCTTAAGTAATTAAGTCTAAATCTTCATATAATTGAGTTAGCTAATGACAAAATATAATTAAGGAGCATGTAAACACTTGATTAACATGATAATTAAGAATTGCTAATTAGTGTTGAAAAGTCAACAATGACACCTAAGCCTTGATTATGTTATCAAGATGACATCACAAGAGCACATGTGTATGAAAAATGAGAGGAGGTGGCATGTTCATATATAGGTGTAGGGATGAGATTTTAATTTCCTTCCTAAGTTAGATCTAAGGGATTAGATCAAGTGAAAGTTGTTAGAAAGTTAACCATTAATTTGCTATAAATAGAGAGCTCTCCTCTCTTCATTCTTCACACCAAACTCATACAAAAAATTGGAGAGTTTAAGAGAAGAGTGAATCAAGAAGGAGGAAGGAGTTCAAGAGTCTTCAAGAGGTAAGTTCTAGTTCTTAAATTTCTAGTCTTTAGTTTTTATAAGTTCTTAGTATAAATGTTAGTTTAATCTAGAAAATTAGAGAATAAATTCCTATACTTGTTTTTAGGACTCATTGCATTCAAAAATGTCTGAAGAGGTAAAAACATAGTAGGGAATAATTTTTGGGAAGCAATGGATTAATGTTGTGAAAGTTGTAGAATTTTCGGTTCTTAAATCTTAGACAGACAGTGAAAAAGATGCTATGATTTTATGTAACAAATGAAGTTATAAAATCATGAAAAATTTTCCAGAAAGAAAGTAGACATGTAGGGCTTTCCAAACATATAAAATATGCAACATTTTGATCTCTGGTCAAGGAGATATGAATTTTTGAAGTTAAGCCATTTTTACTGGAATAAAATCTAGGCAACGTTGAGAAACGTAAAAACTGGTAATGACTCACTAATTATGGGTGAAAATGAATATTTTTCCTCAAAAATAGACATCCTAAGGGTTCCGGGGAATTTTACGGATCCTCATTTTGATTTTTGTAGAATTAGTTATGATTTTTCAAAGTTACCAAAAAAATCTGTCCAGAAAACTCTGCACTACGTTTTTAAGTAAATGTAAGAGCAAAGTTGTAAATAACAAATCCACCAAGGGTAGATGGGTAAATAGAGGTGGAAGTATATCTTAGGATATTATTCTAAGTGATATGGTGATATATTAGGATATCCGGGAGGTCCAGGGCCGGATCCAAATGTCAGACGTTTGACAGTTACCTGGTGAAAGGTACGGACGTGTACTGTAACTCTAACTCTTATGCTGCTTGTATGCTCTATATATGATGTGATGATTCATATAGTCGTGGACAAGACTGGGTCTTGGGTCATGCACCGTGATTAAGACTGTCTTAAGTCACTGTTTATACATTCAGCTATTATGTGAAATAGGGTTACAATCTTGGTAATGCCGTATGAATGTTTTCCTAGCGTTGAGGACACACTCCGGGGCGTGGCACTGGTTTATGTGCAAACTATGTGGACCTTACATGGGCTGTGTGCTATGTAGAGGTATTGTTGTGATATGAACTATGACATGTGTTGTGTGCTATGTATAGTTATATGCTGAATTGTAAATGAATATCTATCATGCATACTGTTATACTTGAGCATAAGATTAACTGTTACCTGAGGTCCAATGGGCATTGGACCTCAGTCTTAATGAACAGTTCAGGAAAGAAACCGTGATAGAGAAGGTGCCGGTAGATGGAGCCGTGAGAAGGCACCGGTGGACGGAGCTGGGAAGGGTCACCGGTCAAAGCAAATGCCGGAAGAGCGTGCTCAGAGTATTCATTCTGGCATGATTTAACAAGGTTATCCCAAACGGTTTGGTGCCGAAGGCAGGGCTAGTCTATGTGGGTCAGTCAATAAGTCGCTGTGAACTCGGTGAGACTCCCATGATAGACAACTACCTGACCAAACTGTTTGATTAATTGAGTTACGTTTATTGCCCCAAGTCTAGTTATAGCTTGGTTGAAGATTGTATGATTACCATGTAAGAATTGTAATTGTACAAAGCTCTGGATTGTATCACATAAATATTCCTTCGGGAAAATTTTTAATATACCAGCTTATGTTGGGGCATCATCATATGTCTGGGCATTTTATATCAGATACTCATTGTCCGAATATTAGCGCACGCTATCCGTTTCCGCAGTATTATAAGCTGTAGCACTTCAAACTCTGTTGACTTTCCGAAAACTAAGTGTTAACCGATACGATTTTCAAGCATGTAATTTGGGGTGTTACAGTAGAAACCGGGGACTTAATCAGTAAATTTAAAAAATATATCTTTATAAATTCTCTCAAGAAAAGAATAATGATTTTATAATCAACACAAATAAGAAAACGGATAGATTATCCATCCCACGAATCATTTTCCATATTTACATTTAATCATTTTTAATTATTTTTCACGGTCTATAAATAAAGACATGCTTTACATTCTGAAATAAACATCAGAGTATTTTCTTCTCTTACCCCACCATACCTTTTCCCTCTTTCTTCAAGAAGTAACTATACTCCAACTTCACGTACCCGACAAGAATAATGTGTGACCCGACAGATTCTCTTGTTGCGACCAACGATGATCATGGAAGAAGGGTTGTGTTGCAGCCGTCGCGGAGGCTGATGGCGGCGGAGGAGGCTACGACTGAGAGGACTAGTCCAGTTAAGAAGTATTGTGTGTGTTCGACGACGAGTCACCCTGGATCATTCCGGTGCCGACAACATCGTGCCAATTATGTTTGGTGCGGCAGATCAATCAAGTCATAATAGCTGAGTCAATTTAACAGGAGCTCTTATTGATACCACAATCCAAAACTAGTTATAATGACATCAATGTAATTACGATATATTTCCTAGGAAGTTCAAATTCCATCCTTTTTAAATTTTTGAGTTGTAATCTTATAATTTTATTCTTTAATTGAAAAAAGGAGTTTACATTTATTATCAATTTGTTTTTGTTGTCGGATTTTGTAGGAAATTGTTTTAATATATTTTATTTTGAGCATTTTTTTTAATATCTCAACATCTCGTTTTTAATATTATTCGCTTTGCGGCCCATTGCTTCTTACGACTTTAAAACGCGTCAAGAGAGGAAGTATCCAAACCCTTATAAAGGGTCCTCTCCTCAATTAATGTGGGATATAACACTCAATCCACCTTTAGGCCTAACAGCTTCTTTGGCACATTAACCCACATTGACCTAAACTTGGTTATGATACCAATTGTAACATGTACCTCACTTTCAATATTGTTTGACCTTTGGGCCTAGTATCCTCCCTGGCACATTAACCCACATCGATCAACTTGAGCTTGACTTTGATAGTAATTGTAAAATCCTAACACCTCGCTTTTAATATTGTACGCTTTAGGCCTATCGCCCCTCACGGCTTTAAAAATGTGTCAAGAGGAGGAGGTATTCAGACCTTTATAAGACGTCTTTCATTCCCTTTTATCAAACCCCTCATTTCTAGATTCTCATTACATGCTTTTTAGGTGCTTATCCCCTTAAATTGGGGGTGTGGTTTTTTTTTTAATTTTTTATATATTTTGTTATTTAGATTAAATTATATGTCGTATCCTGGATTATTTTTTTTGCACTCAGTATCCAAATTAATTAACTTCCAGGATACTAGTATTATAGGAAAATTATTTCTAAATACAGGACTAGAAATTAATTAATTTTGATATTTATCTTAATTTTGGGCAGCTCCCAGCTTTAAGAATTCAAAGGTTTAAATTTCTAGCTTTTATTTTTCAATTCTCTAGAAACTTGGGTATATAATGTTAATCAAAATAAACTTACCTTGGACCTCAAATAAGGCTGATAAATATCTTCTCAAATTTTTAGGATGTTACATAAATATAATTATTATTAGTAATAATTACTATGAGTCAATACATTTTATATTTGGCAGTATGGTCTTATTTAAAAGGGTTAAATACCATTTTTGCTATGGAAGTTTACCCTGAGGAGCACTAGTCACCCGGATGTTTTCTTGGTGTCATTTTTGCTCCAGAAATTTAAAAATGTAGCAATCTTGCCCATTCGTTGATCTTGAATGTTGAATTGTTTCTCTTCTTTGTAAACTTCTAGGGGCAAAATTTCTTTTAAAAAAACTTACAGCACAAATTTGCTTCTAAAAAAACTTTCGTGGTATATTTGCTCCGTTTTTAAACTTCCGGGGAAAAAATGATACCAAGAAAATTTCCGGGTGACCAGTTCTCGTAATGGTAAACTCTGATGGTAAAAATGGTATTTAACCCTATTTAAAATACCTTAGGTGAAAAATATATATTTTATTTTATTTCAAGGAACCCAACTAAAAATTGAGGGGTGAGGGTAAGAAACTCACGACAGAGACGAAAATATGGATTATGGAATGACATATTGAGAGCGAGAGATGAAAATATGGGTTTTGTTCAAATATTTTAATAGATTTGGGATTTAAAATACCTTAGACACATGGATAGACTTCAATGGATAATCATTGATAAGTTAATTTTGTATATTATAAATTTTTTAAAGAAGGTAATTATTTTCTAAAGTAATTATAGATAATTATTTATTATGAACATTTAGAATTAAGGAAAATTTAATGTATATTATTATTTTTTGGGTCCATTTATTGTGTTTAAATATCTTTTTATAGTATCATGATGAATTCAATGAGGGGATTTTTTTTTTTAAAAAATATTTTTTTTAAAAAATCCCCTCATTGATTTTTTTTTCAATCTAATTTCAATCACAATTCCTCGTAAAAGAAAATAACATGTTTTTCAACAGGAAACTCTTGATTTTTTAATTTTTTATTTTTGGATGAAACATAAATATGCATTCATGATGAAAAAGCATAAGCTACAAAATATCTTAATAATACACAAATCCGGTGGAAGATAAGACAGCCTCCAAGGATATTCTTGGTCTTAGCAATGATTTTGATATGGGATTGCTCAACAGGTTTATAAATTAGGCCTGTTTGAGTTAGCGGAGTGATTGATGTCTTATTTTAATTTCTATATGATTTTTCCAAAAGCCTGATAAGAAAAAAATCATACTGTAAATGTGATTTGCATTTGGATTGACATTGGCAGGGATGACTTTCTTTTAAATAAAGACGTGTTTGGGGTAGCCGATGAAAGGTGAGTTGAGATGAGAAATGGCTAAAAAAGACATGAATCTTATTGAATACTAAAATACTTAATTATAATAAATATTTGTAAATATAGGCATAAAAAAAATACTTAATTATAATAAATATTTGTAAATGTAGGCATAAAAATATATATTATTAAGCATAAAAATATTAAAATTTTAACTAGATAATATTCCTATAAATTGAAATTAAAAATTATTTTTTTAATTTTGTAAATCAAATACTTTTTGGGTCAGATAGGAAATTTTAGGGATGTTTGTGGATCCATGGAAATTTTTTTCCCATTGCTGGAAACTACTGTTGGAAGTTTGGACTTGTGCCATGTGATAGAAAGCCCTTTTTTGGTAGAGGTCAGATGAAAAAGAAGCTGAACCCAAACATAACAACAATGAGCTGTCTTTTAGAATAAACTTTTTTTTTTTTTTTTAATTTACCCAAAAAAAACTTCTTTTTTTAAATTTACTGACCCAAACACTTCTAAACATGGACTCCAAATAGGCTAATGTCTAAGAAATATGCTTGGATGTTCCACTTGGTGCTTTCAGAGAATGAAAGTCATGACATCTTGGAGTGTCAATAACTGTAGTTGTAGGATTCCAAGTCGATTTTTTTTGCCACTGCTGTACATTGAGCTAGAAGCTCTGAACTTGTGGCTTTTGATAAAAAGCCACTTTTTTGGTAGAAGTGAGACGATTAAAAAAAAAAGAGCTAACTTCTAGATTGAACTTTTTTTTTTCCTTTTAAATTTACTGGCTCAAACGTTTCTAAACGTGGACTCCTAATACGCTAATGTCTAAGAATTATGCTTGGATAGTCTACTTAGTGCTTTCAGAGGATGAAAGTCATGGCATCTTGGAGTGCCAATAACTGTAGTTGCATGGATCTTCAACACTCTCATTTTATTCCATGAATTGAAAAGTTTAATCAGTTTGTTACAATATAATTTTGACAGATGGTTTGTTGAATCTAGTTGTGGCGGTGCCTTGATTTAGACCTTGTGGTTTCTATGATTCCTTATTTGATTTATGACTTAGATTAATATTTTCATATGAGTTCATCTGCTGTTAGAGATAGGTGCAATCCATTCCAGCACCATGAAGAAGAAAGAAAAGCATGTATGAATGAAGAGAAAGGGAAAAGAAGTGAAAAATAATAAAAGAGGAGGGAGAAGATGACAAGAAAGTCATTTTACCCATATTTTCAAATTTTAAATTAGGTCTATAGCCCAATTAAAAATTTGTTTAATTTATCAACTTAATTTATAATTTCCCTATATTACATGGCTTTCTATGGGTTTTCCCAATAAAAAAATTAATGCTCATATCTAGACTAATACAATTAGCTAGTATACATATAATTGTAGATATATGTAATTACAGACATGCTCTGAATTTAATTTTATTTGAAAGATTTTTTTTCCCCCGCGATCTTTCAAAATTTTTATTTCCAAAAGTATTTTTTACATTCTAAGTCATCAAAACTATGAACTCCATGTCTGATATTCTCAATACGTTTTAAAATTGTATGAGGTAATGGGGCGCTAAAGAAGATAATTTTGAGAGTGGGGTGATGAGACATTATAGGTGGTAGGCTTGGGTGAGGCGATAAGATGTCCTAGTTAGTATCCAAGCTAGACTTATATTAATATGCTAATATGTTACATGTGACATTAAAGTCAGACTTAAATTGGTGTGTTAGCAATGATATTGAGACCCTGGGTCGATTGGGATGACTTATAAGGTGTAATTAGTTACCCTACTTGTTCTTCCCTAAAAAGATATGGACGGTCTAGATTTTTCTATTTGTTTTTTCAATCAAATTTTTTTTAGTACTAGTTAGTATTCTGAAGTATTTTTTCTTAATACTAGTCAGTATTTTATTTTTTTCAATATCATGAAGTATTTTTCAATATCAGTCAGTACTTTAAAGTATTTTTTTTAATATCAGTCAGTACTCTAAAATATTTTTTTAGGATCTTAAAAAAAAATTTAGGATATTGACTAAGACTAAAATCATATTTCAAAGATTAAAAAAATACTTAAGGATGCTAGTACTTATTTTTTTATTTTTTATTTTTAAAGAGATCTAAATGACTAAATCTCCTTAGGGAGGGAGGAGTGCTCCTTGCTTGTCCTTTTGGACAAGCAAGGAAACTCGTTCCCTTATAAGGGTAATGTGACCCTAAGTGAACAATTTTAAAAGCAAGAGGGATGTTACAATAGACCTGTTTGGAGTGAGCGTTGGTTAGCTTTGAATCACAAAATGCCAGAAAAAGGTAGCAGTAAAAAAAACAAAACCCTTGAGTGGAGTATTTAGGTAGAGCTTTAAGTTCATTGGGTTTTTTTTAAAAAAATCATAGATGTCAGTTAAAAAAAAAACTCCATTGGTAGCTTTTTTACGTGGGCCCCACCACTTCTACTACCATTAATCTAAATACGAATCATATTTAAAACTTAATTTTTTTGTTTCTATTATACTTCTATAAAAGCCAGATAGAAAATAAGTCATCGCTTTCACCGTTAACCCAAACATGCCTAATAACTTTAAACATGATGATGCTTCAAAGAACACACGTTGGGCTTCCGCCGTTAGACCAAATGGTCTTTCACAGAGTAGGAGAATGTAAATCCTCAAATTGAAATATAAACTTTTAAAAGAGAGAATTCATCATATTTTTTGTCAGAATATGTTTTTCCTCAAATTTTTTTGCAAAAAAAAAGAAAAAAAGAAGAAGACGGAAACACATAAATGATAAAGACTTGGGACTTCAAGCTAGAAATTTTATAAATTGGAAACGTTCACGAACAATATAGAGACAATCCCAAAGAATTGTTATTAGATATTGACATATTATAATTACGAACATGTTGAACCCGAAACTTATATAAACTAAGATTTCTCAATTTTCAGTTATCGATTATAATTTTTGTAATCTCATATCAATTTTTTTTTTGGCATATATAAACTAAGCCGAATGGTATATTATATATAAGTAATTATAGATAGCCTCTGAATTTAATCTTATTCGATTCGAAAGACTTTTCTGGCCAGGCCTATATATTCAAAGATTTTGAATTTAATAGTTTACGGAGAGAAAAATATATTTATTAATTTTTAGGTTAACAAATTAATGTTCAGATTTTAAAAAATTAAGATAAATTAAATGATATATTTAAATATTTTCTTAGTGTTTAAATAAAATAAGTATTCCGGTATTCCTTTTTGCAAAACATGAGCAAACTCTAGTAATAGGAAATAATATGATAATTTATTTAAAAGATAATATAGCGTAGATTCCCATATCCACTATTAATCATATCAAAATGATTTTTTTTTATACAATCTAAAATCACTTCATTTTTAAAATTTAAACATGATAATATCACCCAAAAAAAAAAACAAATTAAACAAATGGTGATAGATTTGTATACTTTTATTGGCCTAGAAACCGGGGACTTAATCAGTAAATTTAAAAAATATATCTTTATAAATTCTATCAAGGAAAAAATAATGATTTTATAATCAACAAAAATAATAAAACGGATAGATTATCCATCCCACGAATCATTTTCCATATTTACATTTAATCATTTTTAATTATTTTTCACGGTCTATAAATAAAGACATGCTTTACGTTCTGAAATAAAAATCAGAGTATTTTCTTCTCTTACCCACCATACCTTTTCCCTCTTTCTTCAAGAAGTAACTATACTCCAACTTCACGTACCCGACAAGAATAATGTCTAACCCGACAGATTCTCTGGTTGCAAGCAATGATGATCATGGAAGAAGGGCTGTGTTGCAGCCGTCGCGGAGGCAGATGGCGACGGAGGAGTCTACGACTGAGAGGACTAGTCCAGTTAGGAAGTATTGTGTGTGCTCGACGACGAGTCACCCTGGATCATTCCGGTGCCGACAACACCGTGCCAATTATGTTTGGTGCGGCAGATCACTCAAGTCATAATAGCTGAGTCAATTTAACAGGAGCTCTTATTTGTACCACAATCCAAAACTAGTTATAATGACATCAATGTAATTACGATATATTTTCTAGGAAGTTCAAATTCCATCCTTTTTAAATTTTTGAGTTGTGATCTTATAATTTTATTCTTTAATTGAAAAAAGGAGTTTATATTTATTATCAATTTGTTTTTGTTGTCGGATTTTGTAGGAAATTGTTTTAATATATTTTATTTTGAGCATTTTTTTTTGGTAATATCTCAATATCTCATTCTCAATATTGTTCGCTTTGCGGCCCATCACTTTTTACGACCTTAAAACGCGTCAAGAGAGGAAGTATCCAAACATTTACAAAAGGTCCTCTCCCCAATTGATATGAGATATAACACTCAATCCACCTTTAGGCCTAACATTATCGACCTAAACTTGACTTTGATACCAATTGTAACATCTCAATACCTCGCTTTCAATATTGTCCGACCTTTGAGCCTAGTATCCTCCTTGGCACATTAACCCACATCGATGGACTTGAACTTGACTTTGATACTAATTGTAACATCCCAACACCTCGCTTTCAATATTGTCCACTTTGAGCCTATCGCCGCTCACAGCTTTAAAAATGTATCGAGAGGAGGAGGTATTTAGACCTTTATAAGACGTCTTTCATTCCCTTTCCCAATTGATTTGTAACAGCCTAATTTGTAACAACATATGCACTCGTTTGTGGATATTTTCCGCTTTGACACACAAGGCCTTAAGGTTTTATTTTCGATGGTCAATTTGTAACAACCTGGATATTGTCCGCTTTGGCATACACGGCTTTACGGATTTATTTAATGAAGCCACAAGGAAAAATGTCTCATGGATATTATCCGCTTTAACACATAAGGCCTCATGGTCTTATTTATTGAAGACCCAAGGAAACAGTTTCAGCCGATGTGAGACGTAATACTCAACATACTCAACCCACCTTTGGGTTCAGTGTACTCGCTAGCACGTTAACCCACATAAACTTAAACCTGGCTTTAATATCAATGATAAAAGTTTAATCGCTTGTTTGTGGATATTGTCCACTTTGACACACATGCAAGACCTTACAGTTTTGCTTTTGGTTGGGTTTCGTTAGGCCCATCAAAACGCGTCCACAAGGGAAAGATCTCCGCACTCTTATAAGACATCTTTCGTTCTCACTCCCTAACTGATGTGGAACATAACAATTTTCCCCTAGAAAAGTGAAATTCTATAGCCAGCTTATTAGAGAAAAATGAAATTCATAAATAAAGTTAGGAAAAAGGAAAATTTTCAGATAAAGACTATAACAAAGTTTCTAAATAAAGAAGCTGCTTTTCAAAATGTTGGACGCCGCACAAATATCAATTTCTCATCAATTGCATGAGAAAATTATAATAAAGAAACCCAAAGGATGCCGATTATATATATTTTAATTTATTAGCTTTTCGTAGGAGCTTTGTTTTTAATTTATCTCCGTGCAATAACTTGCATGGAATAATTTCTGTATCCAAATTAAAGTCATTCAAAGGCACCAATGTTCACAGGCTTTTTAAATTAGTTTCGGTCAGATAACAATAAATAAATCGACAAAGCCTTCAGATTTTGATGACACAAAAGCGCCTCAATGAATCTCCACAAACGAAGTCTAAATCTTACATGGAAATAAAATAGGAAAGAAATTCCAATTCCTTTGTTTATCCATCTCAGTAATAATGAAGAAATGTATTTATACATACGGTCAATAACTATATTGCAACTCATAAGAAACACACACATAATCTCCAAGATTAGAGCTGAAAGTTCCACATTCTTGCAGCCTCTGTTCTTCTCTTTGATTGTCATCGACCCTCCCTGTGGCGTTGATAAATTAAAGGGAAAATTAGAATGAAGGACCGGGAGGAAAATATATTTATATGGAGAAGGACTTTAAAAATTATAATTACTTGAAAGGACCAAATACAAAAATTAAAAATTAAAAATACTAAAATGCCCCTAACACTCTTATGTGTTCCCTTCTACATTTTATTTTTAAAACTAATAAAAAATTATAAATTTTAGTAAACTAAACAGTTTTATCAATTTTCATTTTTCACTACTTGCATAGATATCTAATTATCTATGGAAAAAATACACATTTTTCAATTTTGTAACAATTATAATTTATTTAAAACCAACACAAACTTTAATTAAAAATGGAATCATATATAAGTTTAAGAAAACTCAAGGTCTCTTATACCATATATGTTAAGCCAAGAAAGTTTATATGATTTTTTTTATAAGCAATTTATATGGGTTAAAAATTCATTTAATGTTAATAAAGTAAAAAATATGTAAGTAATCTATCATATCCTGGAAAATATGAAATGAGTTAAGTTTTGATTTTTGTAAAAAGATCTTAATTAATATAAATGTTGACAGTATAACTAGGGAAACTTGATGATATAAATAAGTGAACAATAAAAATTATAAAAAATATGAGTTTAACCGTAGTCAATTAAATAATATATTGATTTTTTTTAAAAAAAGATATTGCCGTATCACAATTGGAAATTTTATTTTTAATTTTAGTTATTTTTTAATTATAAATACAATAGATAATATAGGAGATTTGGTTTTGGGCAGTTTAGTAATTTTAAGTTTATATAATAATGTCTGATCATACTAAGTAATTATAATTTTTATGGTAATTTTTTTTTAATTTTCCAATTAATTTTTCAATTAGAAGCTCTCATAATGCAAATTAGCACTTATAATTTTTTTATGAACATAATTAACACTTATTATTTTATTATTATTAATTTCTTAAATGTGTACCGTTGCAATTTTTCTATCATATCAGGTTAGCATGTAAATTAGAAAGCTTAGTTTATAGCATATATAAATTCTTGCACTACATAATTAAATAATTTAATTTCACATCATGGGGGTCATAATCTTTTTGTGAGAAAAAGATATGGGTTGAAACTTCAAACATCAAACATCCAAACATCCAACATCAAACCCCTCATTTGCAGATTCTCATTACATATTCTTAGGTGCTTATCCCCTTAAATTGGGGGTGTGACATTTTTAAAAATTTTTAATATATATTTGATTTATTTAGATTAAATTATATGCTGTATCCTGAAATATTTTTTTGCACCTAGTATCCAAATTAATAAACTTCGAGGATACCAGTATTATAGTAAAATTATTTCTAAATGCAAGACTATAAAGTAATTAATTTTGATATCTAGCTATTTATCTTAATTTTGAGCATCTCCCAGCTGTAAGAGCTCAAAGGTTTAAATTTCTAGCTTTTATTTTCAATTATCTAGAAACTTGGGTATATAATGTTAATCAAAATAATAAACTTACCTTGGACCTCAAATAAGACTGATAAATATCTTCCTAAATTTTTAGGATGTTACATAAATATAATTATTATTAGTAATACTTACTATGAGTCAATACATTTTATATTTGGCAGTATGGTTTTATTTAAAAGGGTTAAATACCATTTTTGCTATGGAAGTTTACCCTGAGGAGCACTGGTCACCCAGAAGTTTTCTTGGTGTCATTTTTGCCCCAAAAGTTTAAAAACATAGCAATCTTTCCCATTCGTTGATCTTGACTGTTGAATTGTTTCTCTTCTTTGTAAACTTCTTGGGGCAAAATTGCTCCTAAAAAAACTTACAGCACAAATTTGCTCCTAAAAAAAACTTCCGTGGCATATTTGCTTTGTTTTTAAACTTCTGGGAAAAAATGAGACTAAGAAAACTTCCGGGTGACTAGTGCTCCTCATGGTAAACTCCGATGGCAAAAATGGTATTTAACCCTATTTAAAATACCTTAGGTAAGAAATATGTATTTTATTTTATGGAATGACATACTTAGGGTGAGAGATGAAAATATGGGTTTTGTTCAAATCTTTGATAGATTGGGGATTTAAAATACCTTAGACACATGGATAGACTTCAATGGATTGGATTATCATTGGCATCGGTGATGTTAGCGACGATGCAAAGAGTGAGAAAGACGAAATTATGGATCGTGGAATGATGTGCTTAGACTAAGAGATGAAAATATGGGTTCTGTTCAAATCTTTGATAGGTTGGGGATTTGAACTCAGGGACGCTTTGATACCAAATCTTAAGCATGATGCAGTATCAAAACTAGTCTACCAGTCTATGACTAATTAGTGGTCCACATGCAAACCAGATCTACACCCTTTCTTGACGCAAGACATATCATTACCTCTTTTTCAAGGAGGTTCTGTTCAAACCTTTTGATGATTGTAGGATTCTAACCCACCTTGACTTTGATACTAAACCTATTATACAAGGTATTAGAGACAGGTCTATCAGTCTTTTATGATTGAAATTTATGTTATAAAGTTAACATTGTTGGAATGATCTTGATTAATAATCAATCAAGTATGAAATACAAAACAATAAAGTCAACTTTAAGTCTTTAACAATCATTAATATAGACCTAGCACATGAAATCCTACATGTTTTGTGAGATTATAAACAAATTTCTCAAGATTGAGTGAAGTGCCCATCACTAGGTATTATCCTTGGCGCTGGTGATATACATGGAAATATGAATTATGGAATGGTGTACATAAAGGATAGAGTCAGAGAGATAAAAATATAGATTATGTTATTTAAACTTGTGCTCCTCTTAATACCAAACCTTATAAATGAAGTAGTTCCATACACAAAACTGCCACTATTCTTTTCTTAGTAATTTAAACATGTTGCTTTAGCGCCCCAACCTTAGGAATAAAGTGGTATCATATATAAACAAGGAGGAGGAGGATGAGGATTCTCTCTGACAAAAAATTCTTGTAGTACTTTAATGAAATATGATCAGTTTCGGAGTTGATGAATTAAACAATAATTAGATAAAAAAAAGTATATATAATTGATGATGATAACTTGACTTGAGAACATAAAAAGCTATAAGTATAATAATCTTTCCTTTCAACATAGTCTTAAAATGCATGCACAATTATAATCTAAGGGTTATGTCCTAGCTAGTAATATAAGGGTCAAACGATCTCTTGGTGTGAAATGTCGTCATCAGCAGAAGTCTCCTTCAAATTCATCGTCTTCTTGGTCCTTCTTTTGCAGACCATAAACGAAGTGATGACTTCCAATATGAGAGCCACACAACCCAATGAAACAATTATGCCAAAATAAGCATTCTTCCATGTATGGGAGGAGTTTGAAACGGAGAACCCTCTGAACATATTGAAGATAGAGAGGGTGATGACTCCATAGCCAATGATGTAGTGGAAGATGTTCCAAAAGATTCTGGCCTTGTGATGTTTGTCAGGTCTGAGGAATATAGCAGCCAAGACTTGGACAGATGCCGAGACAAACACAATGATTCCAATGGAGGCATGAGTAAAACTAGAAGGAGACAGAGACGGGTTTGATAGGAAGATGCCAAGAGCGAAGCCAACGGTGCCAATGACATAAGCAAGAGTCTGACATGCCCGATGTACATGAAACCATGTTGATCCAGCAACTTCTAATGTCTTTAGATAATGTCCCATCATTTCTCCTATCGGCATAAGAATCCCCCACCCTATTCCATTCAATATTCCGTGGACCTGCATACCGAATACAAAATCCGATGCGGTAGTTATTAATTAAAAGTTAATGAGTTTAAGATATTCTAAAAACTTTGATGATTTTACCTAATGACTTGAAGATGTTCTAACAATAGTTTAAACCCATGTTTAGAAAAAGGATTCTTTTGTTGTCATAATTACCATTTAAAATTTTTCATTCCTCATTGCTATACATTGAGTGACGCAAAGAACCATTTAAAGCATCTAATTTTATTAATTATATGAATGAGATTATTTTTAGTTAAAATTGGTATAAATTAGTAATATATGCACTCGGCAGCGTGATTTAATTTACAATCCCCTAAATTATCTTTATAAGTAATATATATTGGGAGAAAATATTTTTAGTCATATTTACAATTTAAACTTATTTATATTTTGAAGGATATGCTTCATTGTTATGGAACAAGTGACCCCTAGGAACTATTTACTGTACTTAATTGTTTTTCTAATCCTGCAAACATAATTATCTTTAGTAATAATTAATACAAGAGGGAAACTCACTTTTCTTATTAAAATCTTGGAGTTTTGTAGACTGGCCTCATGATCAGAAACTTCCCTGGTGAGAAAATCTATGTGACCAACAGATTTGAGGTTGGCTCCATACAAGGCATGAGAGTGAAGACTATCATCATCTGAAACAGGACCTTCTTGCCAAACATGATTCACCAGCTTTGAATTCCCAGGAAGCTGAAAGCTTGCATACAGAATTATCGTGCCATCCTCAAAACTCGCAGAAACTTCAAGAACCTCAAAGCTCAAACTCCCTTCCTCCAATGTCATACCATACAAGGTTATAGGAGAGGGGTAAGCTGCCACAGTTCCGTCAGATTTCTGAAAAGCAACAAACGCCTGAGACCCCACCATGCCTATGGATGTTGGGTTAACAGATCAAGCGATCCAACTTTTATTTTTGGCTTTGTTCTTCTTGAAAGCGAGTTCGAAGAGGGGTGGTAGGTCCAGTAAAGGGAAGAATCAAGAACGGGCAAGTCATTCGTTACAAGCTAAAAATTTTGTAGTATTGGGAAATTGGTATGATTCACTAGCTTGTGGTTGGGTTTGGGAGGTTATAGGGACGATGAGGATGACGATAAGCATAGAGTAGAGGGTCAAAAAAAGAGGGAAAGCATGGATTTGGGAGGTTATAGGGACGATGAAGATGATGATAAGCATAGGGTAGAGGGTCAAAAAAAGGGAAAGCATGCGAAATGGAGCCATGGAAAGAGAGATCAATAGAGAAAAGGTGATGAGGGAGAAGTAGGGTTTTGGAAATGATCTCTCATTCATGGCTAGCTAGTAATTTATAGGGAGTGAATTGCAAACTAACTCATACAAAAGGATAATATTTCATAAATATTAAATTTTTATAATAAGTTTTCGTTATTTTTATTATTTGTTATTTTCGTTGATTACTTCTCCGATTATTTAAATGAATACTCGTATAAAAAGCGTAAGCATAGTGTTTTTGTTTTTTTTTTTTTTTTAAAAAAACTATCTGGACATTGTGATTGAATGCGAATAAATGTATAAAATGTCTTTAGAATAGTGATCTTTTGGAGTGACCTCTCAGTCAAATAGCTATAATGAAAAAAAAAAAAACTATGATAATGGAAAGATGATGTGAGCTGATCGATAGAACATCAATAGTGTATTGCATGTATTTATAGGCTCTAAATTTTATCTCATTCGAAAGATATTTTTTTTAAGAAAAAAGATTCTAAATTAATTATAGATGATTATTTATCATGAAAATTTAAAACTAATTTTTTTTTGTAGATATTTTGTTTTATGTTTTTGTCTATTTATTGTGCTTTAATTTGTATCTTTTAATATTATTATGACTTGAATGATGAGATTTTTTTTTTGTTTTTTTTAAAAATCTGCTTTGATACTTTTTTTTTTGTTTTCAAATTTTATTTATTCCTAATCTTAATTTTTAGAAGCAGTTCTAATAAAAAAATAAGATAATATTTTTCACATTTTAATATGTATTACGTTGTTTTTTAAAAATCTAATTTCAATGATAATTCCTCGTAAAACAAAGTTGATTTGGTAACAAGATTTATCAATTTTCAATAATGGATGATAATTTTTGTAATCTCGCATCTATCTTTTTCTTGGGCTTGTGAACTAACCTAGAAAATTAATGCTAATATCTAAATTAACACCAATATTATATTATATATGATCATAGATAGGCCAATATTATATGTAATCTTATTCGATAGACTTTTTTCTCTCGCTATATTCGGATGATTTCAAGATACAGTAGTTCACGTAGAGGAAGATATATTTATTAATTTTGTGAAAATCAACATATCGTTTAAATAAAGTAATAAATACGAAATAATTACTTTAGAAAAATTATAGATAATTATTTTCTATAGATAATAATCGATAAGTTAATTTTGTATATTATAAATTTTTTAAAGAGGGTAATTATTTTCTAAAGTAATTATAGATAATTATTTATTATGAACATTTAGAATCAAGGAAAATTTAATGTATATTATTATTTTTTGGGTCCATTTACTGTGTTTAAATATCTTTTTGTCGTATCATGATGAATTCAATGGGGAGATTTTTTTTAAATATAATTTTTTAATAATTTTTTTTTAAATTTTAATTCCTAATATTAACTTTTATAATCAGTTCTATTGAAAAAAGCGCGGAGAAGATTTTTAACATTTCAATATTTTTTTTTTAAATTCAAAGTTGAATGGTAATCCTTCGTAAAATATATTGATTTGGTAATAAGATTTGTCAATTTTGAATTGTCGATTTTAATTTTTGTAATCTCTCAATTTTTATTTTATGAACTCAAATAAAGATTAATGCTAATTATTCAATTATATTTCTTAAAAAACAAATTGAAGCCCTTTTTAATTCTTTTGTTTAGCTTTTATATTGTTAGAGTAGTTTTACAGAATTATTTTTTAAAATATTTTTTTGAAGAAAACCAAAAAAATTATTGAGATGATTGTCATAAAAAATAATATTTGATAAAAATATAAAAATTAAAAATAATTAGCAAACATTTAACTAAAGAATGCAACTTGTTAAATCATGGAGTTGTTCTCCGCTTTTTTGTCCGATTTTCGAAAACAAAAAGGAACTTTATACAATAAAAAGGTAAGAAAACATGTATTGTTTTTTCAATCTAATTTCAAGGAAAATTCCTCGTAAAAGAAAATAACGTGTTTTTCAACAGGAAAATTTTGATTTTTGATTTTTTTTTGATGAAACATAAATATGCATTCATGATGAAAAAGCATAAGCTACAAAATATCTTAATAATACACAGATCCGGTGGAAGATAAGACAGCCGATATATTCTTGGTCTTAGTAATGATTTTGATATGGGATTGCTCAACAGGTTTATAAGTTAGGTCTGTATGAGTTAGAGGTGTGAGCGATCTCTTATTTTAATTTCTATCTGATTTTTACAGAAGCCAGATAAGAAAAAAGTCATATGGTAAATGTGATTTGTGTTTGGATTGACATTGTAGGGGTGGTTTTTTTTTTCTAAATAAAGACGTGTTTGGGTTAGCAGATGAAAGGTGAGTTGAGATGGAAAATGACTAAAAAAGATATGAATCTTATTGAATATTAAAATACTTAATTATAATAAATATGAAATAATTAATATCTGTAAATGTAGGCATAAAAATATTAAATTTTTAACTGACTTATATTCCTATATAAATTGAAATGAAAAATTAGTTTTTTAAAATTTTAGAAATCAAATACTTTTTGGGTCAGATAAGAAATTTTAGGGATGTTTGTGGGATCCATGAAAATTTTTTTCCCATTGCTGGACACTACTGTTGGAAGTTTGGACTTGTGCCATTTGATAGAAAGCCTTTTTTTTTTTTTGGTAGAAGTCAGATGAAAAAGAAGCTGAACCCAAACATAAAAACAATGGGGTGCACATTAGGTGCCAAGCACCTTATGTGCCCCTTAGGTGCCCATCCCTCTATTAGAGGGATGGGCATATTTTTTTTAATTTTTTTTAATTTTTTTATATATTGTATTTATTTATATTTAAATTATATGCTGCTTTCTGGAAAAAAAATTTCACCTAGTATCTCAAATTAATTAGTTTTCATTATACTGGTATTACAGATAAATATTACTGAATGCAGGATTGAAAACTAATTAATTTGAGATACTGGATGAAATTTTTTTTTCCAGAAAGCAGCATATAATTTAAATATAAATAAATACAATATATAAAAAAATTAAAAAAAATTAAAAAAAATATGCCCATCCCTCTAATAGAGGGATGGGCACCTAAGGGGCACATAAGGTGCTTGGCACCTAATGTGCACCCAAAACAATGAGCTGTCTTTTAGAATGTACTTTTTTAAAATTTACTGACCCAAACACTTCTAAACGTGGACTCCAAATGTAACATTCAATTTTTCAAAAGCGGAATAATATATTTTTATCAGAGTAGAGTATTGGAGCACATAATTGAGTAACTGATATGCATTATAACTAATAGTCATGGTGTTTCTGGTCAGTTATATTAGCGATACAGTTATCTGAATATAATAAAACAATATGCATTCCAAAAATAAAAATCTCCGGCCGTGTCTTTAGGCATGCTGCTTACCCCTGTCATCATCCCTTGGTCCTCCAGACCCTAATGCTATGGTAAAAGCTGAGGTCCAATACCCATCGGACCTCAAGTAACAGTCAACCTTATGCGCAAGTAAACAATACATGTATGGCAGATATTCATAACATTTCTACATACAACAATACATAAAACATAGCAGATGTAAAGTTCTCATATCACAACAGTACATAACACACAGCACATGTAAAGTCTATCCCTGTTTGCACTAACCACTGCCACGATGACCCATTGTGTCCTTAGCGTTAGGAAAACTCAATGGTGTTATCAAGACTATAATCTGTATATAGCTGAATGTATACATAGTGACTTAAGATAGAGTCTTAATCACAATGCATGACTCAAGACCAAGTCTCAATCATGACTCTATGAAATTATCTCGCACATACAAGCGTATTACAAGTATTGTAATACCCGGATAACTATTATCTGGAATATTATGCTACAATAATAAAAATGACTATTTATGAAGATTTCGGTCTCAACATGTTATATGATTAGTCTATGCTCAAAGGGAAACACTAAGAAAATTAGAGGAAATTTATTGGCGGAAATGTGAAAAATGCACCTTAAGGCCATAAAGCACCTTGAGGAGAATTAAGAAAAATTCAAAAAGGCATGAAACAATTATTAAAAATTTAGAAAGCATATTATCCTTAATTTAGACAATTTAATAAATTATTTCCTATGAAAATAAAAAGAAGGAAAATTAAAAAGTATTCTAAGACTAAAATTGACTCTATAACTTTTGATAATTTGCATGGAGCTTAAATTATAAATGTCAATAAAATTGTTGTGAGAAAATGATGAGTTTTAAGTAAGAAAATTATTAGAAATTATTAAAGGATTAATTAAGTAATTTTTGGGAATTTTATAAGCTTATAGAAAATTTAGGAAACATGAGAAATAAAATAAATATGAATAAGTATTATTAAGGATCGAAATTTTTGGGCCAAATTAAATAAATAATAAAGGTCAAGAAGTAATCTTGAAAAACCAAGATCAAAAGCTTAAGATTAATCAAGGAATTTTAGAAGCCTAAATCTATGAAATTACTTATAGACCAATAGGAAATTTTGGGGAAATAAATGCAAGATAATAGAATATTATGGGAAATGAAAAAAAAAAAAAAATATATATATATATATATATATATATATATATATATATATATATTTATATTTATATTTATATGTGAGCTGGTCGAAATTTTTAGGGGGAGGGATAAGGATGATTTAGATTTTTGTATATAATAGTATTATAAAGTTTAAGACATGTGTTAATTAAATAATATTATAATAGTAAAAATGTGAACAGGATAAATGACCACGGATAGAAATAAAATCTTATCTAGAGAACCTTGAACTAAGTTTTTAGGGTCAAAGTATATTATGAACAAGTAAATTCTTATCTCAAAGTAGATTGTCTCCGAAGTCATTTCGGTAATCGGTCGCGAATACCGAGGATTTTCGGTAGATAACGGAATATCCTTAATGAGAGTATAAGGATAGGAAAATCTAGTATTCTCGAAGAGAAAGAAAAGATCTTCAGAGTGTTGCTTTCGGAATTTTGAGATTTTCCAAAATTATGCGATTCGGACACCGAATTGGGACTTTATCGGTAGAAATCTTCTTAAGCAAGTGTGTGACATCACCTTGATGATTAAGGATGACATCATCTTTGAGAGGTGTATGACCAAGATCTTGCCATCTTAAAGAAGTGCGATCTAACGGACAGAAACTGATCAGACAAAGTTCAAAGGAATTACCAAAATGCCATTGCCTTTTTCTATAAATAGCCACCATTTCATTTGGAATTCTCACACCAAATCTTCTTGTGATTTTTGAAAATTTGGGAGAGAAAGAAGAAGGAGGAGTCCGGAGAAATTCGTAGCAAAACTCTGAGTAAGTTCTTTAGTCCATAGTCTTTAGTTAAGTAGTTCTTTCAGTAGTTATAGTAGAATAGCTAGAGTAGTCTCTAATTTTTTCAAGTTAGCTTAGATACCATGTGTTAGGAATAAATATGATATTTATCTTAGGAATATGTTAGAGAAAAGGTTATAGCAAAATTTGAGAGTTTAAAGTCAAAATAGCGAAGCTCTGGCAAAATTCCACTAAGTGATCAAATTAGGGGCAAAATGGTAATTTGTACCTAAAATGCCTATTATGATTCCAAATGTTCATATCGGTGATATTATCCTTCTAGGGTATCTGAAACCACGAACCGATGTTTTCGCTGTCGTGCCGCTGTCAAACGTGCCGTACTTTGACGAAAGTGCCAGAAACCGTCAACGGAGGTACGGACGCGTATTGTTACCTTAACACTTATGCTGCTCATATACAAATATGTGATAGACATTCTTATATACTGAAGCTCTGTCTAGGGTTATCGGTTTTACATACAGCTTTATACGGGTTATAGTCTTGATAACGCTGTTGGGTTTTCCTAGCGCTGAGGACACGATGGGCCGTTCTGGCACTGGTTACGTGCAGACATGTTGTGGGACTTTACATACTGCTTTGTGCTTATGTTCTGTCATTGTTGTGATCATACATCTGCTGTGTGCTTATGTAGTGATTTACTGCTGTTATGTATTGTTAAATAGCTGTTATCCATATACTGTTTTATTTGAGCATAAGGTTAATCGTTACCTGAGATCCAAACGGTAATTGGATCTCAGCTATAGTTTCAGGTTTGGGCGAACCAAGGGTTGAGGATAGGGGCAGGCAGCTGGAGTAGGATGGCAGAAGGAGTTTTATGGCTTTAGTTTTATGTGCCTAGTTAAGGGCTGTTTCCTTGTGGATAGTAGATGACTGTATAAGTACACTTACATTGCGGTTATGTAATATAAAGGTTCAGTTACTCGTTTCGCAAAATTGCTCTACTCTGATCAATGTTTTAAAAAAAAAAAATTCTGTTGTTTTTAAGGTGAGATGTTACAAGTATAAGAGTTAAGGTTACAACACGCATCTATATTTTAGTTCGTTCGGATAGTGATATGTCCGTTTGTTCGGTACACCTTTTGATTTTTCAGATATCCTATAATAGTAATATTGCTTTATTAATCCATAAATAATATCTTAAGAGATATTTTGGCCACTATTTACCTTTTTATCCCTGGTAGATTTATTATTCCAATTTTACCCTTACATTTTTTTAAAAAATGAAATGCTGGATTTTCTAGGCAGATTTTCAGCAACTTTGAAAAATCATAACTAATTGTAAAAAAATCAAAATGATGTGACACCAAAGCCAAAATTTCCTTTAACAAGTATATTTTTAAGGAAAAATAAAGGCTTTAACTCGGTCCAATCATATCATTCCCAGTTCCAACTTTTTTCAACGTTGCCCAGATTTTATTTAAGCAAAAATGGTTTAACTTCAAAAATTCATATCTCCTTGACCAGAGATCAAAACGTCACATATTTTATATATTTGGAAAGCCTTACATGTCTAATTTCTTTCTGGAAAATTTCATGATCTTATAACTTCTTCTGATACATAAAATCATAGCATCTTTTTTGTTGCCTGTCAAAGATTTAAGAATCGAAAATTCTGCAACTTTTACAAACTTAAACCAAGGACTACCAGACATTATTTCCTACCATTTTTTTTTACCTCTTTAGGCATTTTTCAATGCAATGAGGCCTAAAAACAAGAAAAGGAATTTTATTTCCTATTTCCTAGATTAAACTAACATTTATACTAAGAACTTATAAAAACTAAATTCTAGAAATTTAAGAACTAGAGCTTACCTCTTGAAGACTCTTGCAACTCCTTCCTCCTTCTTGCTTCAAGATTCTTCCTCACTCTCCTACTTAGAAATCACCCTCTTGGAGTGTGATTTGGTGTGAAGAAAAATGAAGAGGGAAGCCCCCTATTTATAGGAAAACTCAATGGCATGACTTTGTAATTTTTGTGAAGTTCCAAATCTTCTTCTTGCCTCCCAAGTTACTCCATCCGTCCTTCCCTCTCTATTCTATCCTCTTTCATTAGTAAAATATCCGTTATCCTCTTCTAAAGTCATTAAGAGACTTAATGACTAGTACTATTATCCCATGTGCTTAACTTATATAATATCTACCTTAAAATAATATAAACTCCTCCTCCTTCTCTTACCCCAAAACCATGGCTCTTCATTTTTTGACTTTTCCAATTTGTGTTTCCATTACCTCACACATTTTACAACTTAGTCCTTATTGGTTCATAGGTTTTTACTTGGATTAAGGTTTTTTTTCCTTTAATGATGAAATCAATTTAAGCTTTAGGATTTAGCTTTATGAAATTAAATCTTGGCCCTTAGTTTTTGTTTAATCCTTTGTTTATTTATTTACCATAAATTTCACCCCACACAATAACCTTAGGGGTTATTAATTTAATCTAAGTTATTATCCTTATTATAGTGTCTTAGATGTTATTAGGCTTAATTGTAATAATATGATTGATCATCAAACCAATTATAATCTTTAGAAATTCATTTGATACTTATATTGACCCCTTATTGTTCTTTAATACTTAATCAAGCCAAAATATTCCAATTTGTTCATCTTAAATGGCCCCAGGATTATGAATAATTACGAAATTAACTCATTTCAATTGCTTCACAATTGTTTTTAGTATTCTCTAATCACCTTAATTATTTTCATACTCTTTTATGGCTTACCTTTGGTTATATTAAAACTAGATGTTAAAATATTAATTGTAGGGTATTTTATGGTTCCAAATTGAAGATTAGAAGATTTATTAGATTCTAAAGAAAATTCCCTAAAAATGATAATAAATCAATTAAAATTTAGAGATAACATACTCTCTTAAATCATATCTCATAATTAACCGTTTGTTAGTTAATTCCAAAGGAAAATTTCCTAAAATTTAATTAATAATTTACACAAATTTTGAGACCACATATTCAACTATTTTAGTAAATGTTATTTGTCAAAAGGGGAAATCTTATATAAAGCTACTTAAAATAGAAAAATTGTAAGTTGAGTTGGTAAATTCAATAAATCTTTAACTGAGCCATTAACCCAATTTAGGATTTTAAAATATGGGTAAAATAACTTAAATACCCCCTCTCCTCTATCCTCATTAAAGAGTTTTATTTCTTCCCAACTTATATTTCCCAATATGTGTAAATATCAAAATTAATTTTAATACAACAAAATATGATTCATCTACAGATCAGATAAATATATTAACTATCATCATAAGAATAAAAACTTACAATATTATGAATAAAGAGTTCATTTTTTTTAACATAAACAACTTTTTTTTTTAAAAAAAAACTTATAATATATGTCGCTATAAATATATGTCACTATAAAAAGGATATACTTTGCTAAATATATTAATTAAGTATAAATTTTACTATATTTTTCACACACACATATATAGGTTTTTCTGGAATTTTTTATATTGATGTAAGCTGTTTAATGAAAGTTTAAGCACATTTTACATCTTTTCTAAAATATCTATAGAAGTATATGAAATTTACACACCGCTTGTTAAAAAAATAATAATTAGTATTACTAATTTCTATTAAAGAATGAAAAACTTAAGAATTGAAATATTCACTAAATTAAATTTTTAAAAACTCACATTTATGTGTTAAGGAAAATTATTCTGGTTTAGATTAATTTTAGAAAAATAACTTTTATTTTAATCCATTTTTGCAAAGGATGAAGTCCGTATAGGTTATGTTTTTTCCCCCTCTCACCTGATAAAAATAACAACTTTATTTTTTTTATCATTAATATCAATTAATTGATTTTCAATTAAAAATTATTTTATTGATATCAATGATATTATCATGGCATGCCATACTTAAATTATTTTTTATTATCCTTTTAGAAAAAAAATCATTTGATTTAGTATATATTAATGTAAATATATAAAGTAATAAAGTCATAAAGCAATAATAGTTTTTGAAGAGAGGAGAAAAGAGAGGTCAACAAAAAAGAGGAGCGGCATTGAAAGTCATTTTACATAGATTTTGAAATTCTAAACTGAGCTAATAACTCAATTAAAGATTTATTGAATTTATCAACCTAATTTAGAATTTCTCTATTTTAGAAAGGTTTGTATGGGATGATTTTCCCTATAAAAAATGGGGGAAGATTTTTTTATTTTAATATTTTTGTTTAATTTCTTAAATCTAATTTCAATGATAACCCTTCTTAAAACAAAACTGATTTTGTAACAAGATTTCACAATTTTTAAATAGCGATTTTAATTTTTGTAATCTCACATCAAACGCTTTTTTTTTTTTTTTTGTTTTGTGACCTAAAATCAAAATTAATGCTAATTTCGAAACCAACAGCGATAGTATATTTTATGTATTTCAAGATTGGTTCGGAATTTAATCTTATTCGAAAGACTTTTCTGGCCAATATATTCAAAAGTTTTTAAGATACAGTAGTTTAAAAGAGAAAGATATATTTATCAATTTTAGTGAACACGGATTACTTTCCATATTTCAAAACATTAAGACTATGTTTACTTCTCCGATCCAGGTGGCTTCCCTGAACCTTTGGATAGGATTGAGATTCAATTTCCATTGAATCTCAGGTAACAGTTAACCTCATGTGAAAAGTATAAACAGTATATATGACAGATATTCAATACATTCAGTGGACAATACATAGCACACAACAAATGCATGTCAAAAACACCATACTAGCACACATCTCATGCATGTATGACCATGTTTGCACATAACCAGTGCCACGACGGCCCATCGTGTGCTCAGCACTAGGAAAACATACAAACGGTGTTGTCAAGACTATAACCCGTGTCAAGCTGAATCCACAGCTACCATGAATGTATGCAAACGACTGAAACCACAGTCTTGCTCATAACACATGAATCAAACAATCATATATAAGCATACAAGACACACAAGTGTTAAAGTTACAAGTACGTGAACGTACCTTTCACCGGGTAATTGTCAAATGTCCGCCCTTTGAATCCGGCCCTGGATTTCCCGAATGTCCCAACATATCACCATATCACTTAGAATAATATTCTAAGAGATATTTCCACCTCTATTTACCCATCTACCCTTGGTGGATTTGTTATTTACAACTTTGCTCTTACATTCCTTGAAAAACACTAATGCTGATTTTCTGGGCAGATTTTTCGGTAACTTTGAAAAATCATAACTAATTCTAGAAAAATTGAAACAAGCATCCGTAAAATTCCCCGGAACCCTTAGGATGTCTATTTTTGAGGAAAAATATTCATTTTCACCCAGAATTAGTGAGTCATTCCCAGTTTTTACGTTTATCAATGTTATCCAGATTTTATTCCAGTAAAAATGGCTTAAGTTCAAAAATTCATATCTTCTTGACTAGAGATCAAAACGTCACATATTTTATATATTTAGAAAGCCCTACATGTCTACTTTATTTTTGGAAAATTCCAAAATTTTATAACTTCATTTCATACATAAAATAATAGCATCTATTTTCGCTGCCAGCAAAGGATTTGCACCTTCAGTTTTTCCAACTTTTATCACAATGATCTATTAATTCTAAAAATTATTCCCTAACATGTTTTTACCTCTTCAGGAATTTTTCAATGCAATGAGGCCTAAAAACAAGTATAGGAATTTCTTCTCTAATTTTCTAGATTAAAATAACATTTATACTAAGAATTTATAAAAACTAAAGACTAGAAATTTAAATGCTAGAACTTACCTCTTGAAGACTCTCCTTCTTGCTTCAAGATTCCTCCTCACCTTCCTACTTAGAAATCACCTTCCTGAAGTGTGATTTGGTGTGAAGAAAAATGAAGCATGAAGCCTCCTATTTATAGCCAACCATGCATTAACTTGCAACTCTAATCCAACTCTAAACCTTAGATTTAACTTAATTAGGAAGTTTAAATCTTACCCTTACACCTCTTACAAAAAAACGCCACCTCTCCCCCTTTTCTTAGATATTTTGCTTCATCTTTTAGTTACTCCAAATGTTAATTTAGTTAGGTGTAAGTTGATGTTTTTATTCAAGATCTAACTCTACTTTACAAATCTTTATTTTATGACTTAATTAATAGTTCTCTGAAACTTCTTAAATCACTTAGGTATGATTTACCAAAGTATACGAAAATGACTTTGGGAATAACCAAGTTCAAGCCCATAATTTTCTGGTTCCAAATATCTACTTATATTTAATACTTAGTTCAAATATTTCAAGATATGATTTAATTTGCATAGGTTCTTATTTTATTTGTTGCCTTGAGTTGTAACTATGTATAATAGATTTTTCATCTCTCCTCTTGATTTATCTTGACTACACACACACACATGCACAACACTTAGGCACACACACACTCACAACCTCTCTCTCTCTCCATTCTATCCTCTTCCATGCCATTAAATGCTCCCATTGTAACGCCCATATTTCTTAAGTGTATTATGAAGTCCAATTATGGCCCTAGGGTTCTTATTTGACTAATTCACGTGTATTTATCAGAGTGTAGGCGTTAACAGATCATAGTAGAACACAACAGAGAGTGTACTTAGGTGTTTGGACGAATGAGTAACTGATTGCATATGCGCAGACATATGCTGGTTAAATAAAATTCTCGAAGGAATATAAGTGTGATACAACAAAAATCCATCGCGTTGTTTCCAGTAATCGCGTTAAGGTACAATTATCCGAAAGGATTAACAAACTAATACACAGTCTACATCCAAAATATAACTCCTCCTGAATCTTTAAGCGTGCCGCTTACCCTTTTCTCCGGCTCCCAATCCTCCTGATTCTGAAGCTAGGGTAAATTCTGAGATTCAATGCCCATTGAATCTCAGGTAACAGTTAACCTTATGCTCAAGTATAAACAGTATATGTATGACAGATATTTATTACATTTCAGCATATAACTATACATAGCACACAACACATGTCGTAGTTCATATCACAACAATACCTCTACATAGTACACAGCTCATGTAAGGTCCACAAAGTTTGCACATAAACCAGTGCCACGCCCTAGGGCGTGTCCTCAGCGCTAGGAAAACATCTATATGGCATTACCAAGACTGTAACCCGTTTTCAAATAAAGCTGAATGTATGTAAAATTGTGGCCTAAGACCTAGTCTTATCCACAGTCCATGACCCAAGACCCAGTCTTGTCCATGATTATATGAATCAGTCCATGACCCAAGACCCAGTCTTGCCCATGACTATATGAATCATCACATTACATATAGAGCATATAAGCAGCATAAGAGTTAGAGTTACAGTATGCATCCGTACCTTAGACCTTGACGCTAATGGTACGTTCACCTTTCGGTACTGATTCCAATCTTTCCCGGTATCCTATAACATCATCACCGTATTATTCCCAGTATCATTAACATCCCTAGAGATGGCTTTACCCCTATTGGCCTTTCTACTCCCGGTGATTTTATTCCGTAATCCCCTTTTTAATGTATTAATTATTACTAACTCTTTCAGTTAGTTAATAATTTCCCTAATCCATTATTATTGTTGTTGTTGTTATTATTATTATTATTATTATTATTATTATTATTATTATTATTATTGAGGATAATAATACATAATAATAATAATAATAATAATAATAATAATAATAATAATAATAATTCCTCATTTATTTAGACTATTACTAATTATCAATAATTTATTTATTTATTCCCCCTTAATTATTTGTTATTAATCAATTAATGACTAATCAAAATTAATAAATATTCATTATCATATGAGAACATGACTTAATGTTTTTATTTACTTATTCTCCTTTTACTAACAACATTTAATTGTTTCCCTTTTAACTTAGTATTTTAAATAATTAATTAAAGTCTATAAATATTAATCATCATTAGAAACATAATTAAATGTATTAATCTAATGATTCTCATGATTTCCTCTTAAAACCTACATAATTTATGCTTCACACAAGTTTTAGTTAAGCATATTTTAAAAATACAATTTTGTAACTTGTTTCTCTCAAAATTCCATAGTTCCAGAAGGTTTAACATTATTTTCAAATTTCTTATATATGGATAACATCTTACAATAACTTAATAAAATCTCCAAAAATCCATACTCATAATTTATTCCTACATGCAACGGCATACACATATATACAGTAAAAATTTTTGGAAAAACAGATGCTCTTCTTCCTTTCCTCCCACGACATGCACACACCATAATACACAAATGGATAACATATACGTATATACTTCTTCTATCAGTGGTTCCTCGTTGGCTTATGCATATTGACAGCAAATAAAACAACCTATTCTTTCTTTTCTTTCTCTAAAGCTTAGTTAGATATATATTATATACACACGTACAGATCCAATACACAGCCTAAGAGTTTCGGCAATATAGAACCTAAATGCAGAGAGAAAAATGCCTACAGCATCAAGAAGAAAAACGATGAAAACCCCCCTCCCCTTTTTGGTTTTTTGATTTCAGTTTAGTTTTCAGTTTTAGCTCTCTGTTTTCTTTCGTTTTTCTTCACCGAGTCCACACAAGACAGCCACTAAAGATATATACCTACCGTGATCTATTCGTGCATGACAGCAAGTTCACTAATCCAAGTCCTTACACAAACCGAAACTAACAACCCTCCCCCTGTTTTAAGTTCAGTTTTGGTTCGTTTTGGTTTAGCTTCATTTTAGATCCTTTTAGCTTCTTCCTAGACGAGACTGAAATGCTGAAACCTTGAGAAAATTGAGTCTTAAGACTTACCTCAAGAGTAAACCGAAACAATCAGCAAGTTCCTCAGCTCTGTTTTACCGCCACAAAACAGAGAACAAGATGAGTCTTCAGCTTCCTCTCTCCCTTCTCTCTAACTCTCTTCCTCTCTTCAACTCAGCGTTTTGTTTTTCTGTCTAAGTGTCGAATAAGGCTATATATATAGGAACGAGGGCCATATATATAGGAACTCAGAGCCAAAACATTGTACATCGGTCCAAGAGTTTAGCTATCGGATAACCTTTGAGGGACTCGAAAAGAATGGCTTCAGGATTTACTCACTGAACTTCTGCTGCACCAGGATCAGCTTTCGGCGTTTCTTGCGTGTCTATCCTTCATTTTACGTGACAGTGAAGACTAAGCCAGAAAGTGACGTGATTTGCTCATGGTTTTCTGTTGCATGATACGCGATTTGTTTCTTCTTCTGGCCGAAAGAGATGAGAAACGAATGGGAAAAACAAACTGAAATGGAATTGTTACGGATATCTCATAAATGGGCCCAGCCCAATAACTAAAGAGCCTAGTCAAAATGACTTCAGTTATGCTCATAACCGCTTCCTTGAAAATAGGAGTGGTTTTATCAAAATATCTATCGTTATGATAACCGCCTATGTATCAAGAATATCTATAAAAAACGCATATCTTGATATCCCTAAAATAAAGGATGAATCCAACTGATTAAGATAAGGCACAGGTACGCCTATAAATAGGGTAAACCCCTTACAAGGTACACATTTCTGAAATCCTAGTTTTTCTATTCACACAGAGCACACACACCACCCCCTCTGGCTATCATTAGCCTGTCGTATACCCTTGAACTATGTGGACTTTGATCCACACTGTGGTACATAGGACCTCGGGATTTCACCCCGGGCCAAGTCCAACCCAACTTGTGATCTACACCGGATCATTGGTGCCATCTGTGGGGATTGTAAAGTCCTATTCCCGTGACCCGTGATGGCTAATACCAGAAGCAAAAGCCACCCGCATGCACACGAGCAAGGTCAGGAACAAAATTTTAGCGAGACCCAACAGCAGGACGTTCAAGGCGTTAATCAGGAACAAATGGAGGAGTCCCCGGACTCGAACCTGGATGGACGAGTAGGCCAAACGCTGGAAAATACTAACCACGCTGGTTCCTCAAAGTTTCAGATTGGAAGCTCGGATATACGGCTCCTACATAACATTGCTGAGTCAATGATGAAACGGATCGAGAATGTGGAAGAACGCGACAATCTTCAGAACCAGAAGATTGACCACATGACCGAGGTGATGAACCAAATTCTTAAGCACTTACAAGACCCTCTTCAGGAGGAACGCCGGGATGATCAGCAGAATGAGGACGAAGAAACCAATCACCAAACTATTGATCCCCTACAGGAGGACCATCTCGGGCAAGGCCGAATAGTTTCAACAAAAAACTCTTAGCAAAATAATCACCGGGACGCGAGTCAGGAAGATCAAGCCCGGGCACATAGGAAGGACAGCCGTACCTCGGACAATCAAGGAAATCCGCAAGACTCCGGCAAGTACAAGATATGGTATGGGGATGGAGGACAAAACAACAGCCCGTTCTCAGATGAAATTACGGAAGCTGAGTACCCAAGGAAATTTAATACATCCGACCTCCCTAAGTACGACGGAAGTCAGGATCCCCAGACACACTTGAACACTTTCGACACTGAGATGTTGGTCCGAGGATTCAAGGGGCCAATCATTTCCAGGCTGTTCACCTCAACGTTTCGAGGAGCCGCCCAAATTTGGTTTCGGACTCTATCTCCCAAGTCCATTACCGACTTCAACGACCTGAGCGAGAAGTTCCTGCTGAATTTCGCGACAAGCAAAAAGCAACCCAAATCGATCTACACGCTGGACAGAATCAAGCAGCAACCCGGTGAAACCCTTCAGAAGTATTTGGATCGTTTCAAGGCTGCCGCATTACAAATCCAGGGATTAACGAAAAGCGTCCACGTACACTTGCTCATCTCGGGCTTAGATAGCGAATCCAGAATGGGGAGATCGGTCATATCTGGCGAGATCAAGACACTGGAAGAATTCCATAAACGAGCCAAAAAGTATCTGGACATAGAGCAGATGCAGATAGCCAACGCGTCGGGAAAAGAGAGACAGAAAAGCCCACCTCCGAAAGGGAAGGACCGGGCAGAAAGAGATCGACCCCGTAACTCGGACCAGAAAACACGAGGACAAAGGCATGAGGGGAAGTATGAGAGATATACTCCAATAAATGTCCCTCGTTCACAGTTATGGAGAGAGGTAGCCCTGACCGAGATGAGGAAGGTGGAGCGATCCCGACCACTTTATAATAAGGGAAAGTTGGACCGCACACGATTTTGTGAATTCCACAATGGACCCGGGCACACAACGGATGAGTGCTGGGACCTTAGAGATGCGGTGGAAAAGTTTATCCGAGATGGAAAATTACGTCAGTACGTTATCAAAACACAGGGGCAGAAAGCCAAGCGCAAGCAGACGGATCGGAGTACAAGCCCGGTCTCCCAGAGGAAAAAACCGGTAGAAGCCCGGAGAAAGCACGACAATGAGGACGAGTTCCCGGAAGCAGAGTTTGACTGCAATGTCATTAGTGGAGGTTACGGAGGTGGCGGCGATACCGCCAATCAGCGGAAGAAATACCTTCGGGAAGTCTTAACCATCAGGGGACGACCGACCTTCAAGCCGGAGCCATCGCAAACAGAAGAGCCTCCTAAGCTGTTCTTTACTCAGGAAGATCTGAGGGACGTAATCCCGGGTCATCAAGACGGACTGGTTATAACCGGCCTCCTGGGAAAATGCCGTGTAAAGAAGATATTCATCGATCCTGGCAGCGCGGTGGATATCATCCTGTGGGACGCCTTTAAGCGCATAGACCTCGACCCAGAGAATCTAAAGCCGTGCAGGACAACCTTAATCGGGTTCAACGGACAGGATACAAATCCCAAAGGATGTATAGAATTAAAAATGACCTTGGGCTCTAAAGAAGCCTTTAAGACTGAGCGAGTCAAGTTTATTATAGCGGATTTCCCTTCATCCTACAATATAATCTTAGGCAGACCAACCATTCATAGTTGGGACATGCTCATATCGACTAAGCATCAGAAGCTGAAAATGGTAAGTTGGAACAATGAAGTTGTCACCGTCAAAGGTGATCAGAAGGAATCCCGGCAATGCTATTTCTCGACAGTTAAAAATAATGAACCCGGAACATCCAGCTCGCAGCAAAAAGGAACTCGAAATTCAGCGCCAATTACGCCGAGCTCGGTCAACGTGGTAGAGCTGGATGTAAGAGAAGAAGCAAAGTTAATGAAAACAGAGCCTGATGGAGAGCACACAGGCTACCAACTAGGAGAGGATCCCGGACAAATAACCCAGATCGGGAGTTCACTTGTCGAGCAAGAAAAAAGCGAGCTCAAAAAGCTGTTATGGAGAAACAAGGACGTATTCGCATGGAAACCTTCGGAGTTACCAGGAGTTGACCCGGCGTTCTGCTGTCACAAATTGACCATAAATCCACGATATACGCCGGTCTCGCAGAAGAAAAGAAAGATTGCACCGGACCGTCAGGAAGCCCTAACCGAGCATGTAAGAGAACTGCTGGATGCGGGATTCATCAGGGAAATCCAGTATACCACGTGGTTGTCAAATGTGGTAATGGTCAAGAAACCAAATGGCAAATGGAAGGTGTGCACCGACTACACCGATCTCAACAAAGCATGCCCCAAGGATGCTTACCCCATGCCAAATATTGACCAACTGGTGGACAATTCTTCGGGTTTCCAGCTGCTCTCATTCATGGATGCGTATTCCGGCTATAACCAAATAGCTATGCATCCTGAAGACCAGGAGAAAACAGCTTTTATCACGGAAAAAGCTAATTACTGCTATAATGTCATGCCTTTCGGGCTGAAGAACGCAGGAGCTACTTACCAGAGGATGATGAATCAAGTGTTTGAGGCACAACTCGGCAGGAAAGTCGAAGTTTACATCGACGATATGATCGTAAATTCAGTTAAGCAATCCAACCACATCCAAGATTTGCAAGAAACATTTGATAAGCTCCGGGCTCACAGAATCCGACTTAACCCAGCTAAATGTGCATTCGGGGTACCAGCGGGTAAATTTCTCGGATTCCTATTGACAAACCGGGGGATTGAGGCCAATCCGGACAAATGTCAGGTTGTCCTTAATATGGCTGCCCCAAAAAACAAAAAAGAGGTACAGCAGTTGACTGGCAGACTGGCCGCGCTGACAAGGTTCTTACCGAAATCGGCAGAAAATGCTCTTCCTTTGTTCAAGTTATTGAAGAAGGAAGCACGGCATGGAGAATGGAACTCAGAGTGTGAAGCCGCGTTTGACAAGATCAAAAAATGCCTGTCATCACCACCCGTGCTGACCAAACCCGAGCCCGGGGAAGATTTGATATTATATCTATCCGTGGCCCCAGAAGCAGTAAGTGCCGCCCTGGTGAGAGAAGATTCGAAGGAACAGAAACCGATTTACTTTACAAGCCGGGCTTTGCAAAGTTCGGAGCTAAGATATCAAAGGTTGGAAAAGGTGGTCTTTGCGCTCCTAACTGCCGCGAGGAGATTACGCCCTTACTTCCAGGGGCATAAAATAATTGTCCGAACCAGTCAGCCAATACGTCAAATACTCCACAAACTTGACTTAGCAGGAAGAATGACGAGTTGGGCAGTCGAACTGTCCGAATTCGACATAGTATATGAAGCTCGGCGTGCTATTAAGTCCCAGGCTTTAGCCGACTTCATTGCAGAACTGGTGCCAACAGAGGTAGTCCCGAAAGCAGCCCTTGACGTTTGGAAAGTATTTGTAGACGGCTCTTCAAACGCCAAAGGAAGTGGAGCCGGGATCATAGTCGAAAGCCCGGAAGGAGTCGCCATGGAACACTCCCTGCAATTACACTTCAGAACCTCCAATAATCAGGCCGAGTATGAGGCTGTATTAGCCGGGCTATCGCAGGCAAAAGATAACGGGGCCAGGAGGGTTCATCTCTCTACCGACTCTCAACTAGTCGCGGCCCAAATCAACGGTTCATACACGGCTAAGGGACCCTTGCTAATTAAGTATCTGGGGAAAGTCAGAGAGGCAATGGCCGACTTCGATGAGGTCCTAGTCACCCACATCCCCAGGGGAGAAAATGCGAGGGCAGATATTCTCTCCAAATTAGCAAGCACCAGGAACCCGGGAAATAATCGGACTGTAATACAACAAAGTCTCAAGGAGCCCACGTGTATCATGGTCATCGCGGCAGCAGAAGACTGGCGAAAGCCAATCTTAAATTACCTGGAAAAGGGAGTTAGCCCAGACGATCTCGGGGAAACAAGGCAGATAGCACGGACCGCGTTAATGTACACGGTGGTCGATGACCAGCTCTACCGAAAAGACCTCCAATCCCTAATGATGAGATGTTTAAACCAGGCAGAGGCCGAGTACGTGCTATCAGAGATACACGAAGGGATAAACGGACAACACATGGGGGCAAAGGCGTTAGCTCGGAAGGCCCTAAGGGCTGGATACTACTGGCCGACAATGGTCGCGGACTCCAGAGAGCACGTACGGACGTGCGAAAGCTGCCAAAAACATGCTCGGATCCTCTGGCCACCTCCGACCGAGTTGAAGACCATCACGGCTCCTTGGCCATTCTTTAAATGGGGTATGGACCTCCTTGGACCGTTCAAACCGGCCGCAGGGCAACTGAAATGGCTTGTGGTGGCGGTGGATTATTTCACTAAGTGGATCGAGGCCGAACTACTGTCGACCATGTCGGCTGCTCGAATACAAAAATTCTTCGAAAGAAATATTGTTGCAAGGTTCGGGATTACTGCCGAGATCATAACTGACAACGGTACTCAATTCGTTGATCAAGGTTTCCAGAGGTTGATGTCCGAGCTCGAAATCAAGCACCATTTCGCCTCGGTAGAGCATCCGCAATCTAATGGGCAAGCCGAGGCAGCCAACAAAATCATTGTTGACGGGCTCAAGAAACGGATGAGCAGTGCAGAAAGTAACTGGGTCGAGGAACTATACCCGGTACTCTGGGGATACCGAACTAGTGTCCAAACCTCGACCCAGGAAACACCCTTTCGAATGACATATGGATGCGAGGCCATGATCCCGGTTGAAATTGGGCAAACATCATGAAGGAAAGCCAAAGTCATGGAAGAGGGAGAACACGCTAACAACAAGCAGTTAGCAGCCGACCTAGACCTCATCGATGAAGTGAGAACGACGGCACACTACCGAGATCTGGCAACGAAGCAGCTGGTGGCGGCTAAGTATAACCGCAAAGTTAGACCACGAGCATTCAATAAAGGTGACTTGGTATTACGCAAAGCGGATATCGGAAATAAGAATGCCCGGGACGGAAAACTTGCAGCAAACTGGGAGGGTCCTTACCGTGTTTCAGACAAAATGGGGCCCGGGACCTATGTCCTTGAGACGTTAGATGGCACGCCCATTAAACGAACATGGAACGCGGACAAGCTAAGGACTTACTACAGCTAAAGACCGGGATGCACTCGGAATAAACGCACAGCGGATGTCAGTGGTGACCGAGAACCGCTTTTTACTTTCAACGGATGTCGATGGTAACCGAGAACCGTTTTTTATTACGCATTGTTTTGCTTTTGGCAGTATTTTCCATTGATTTTAAATTGTGTAATCCCAATTATTTCAATCAATAAAAAAAGGTGGTTCAATTTATGGGCCAACCAAGTTATTACTTGTGAAATCAATGCAAAGATAGGCCGTGACAAAGGCAAGATAATTAAACAAAGACTTGGGCTTCGCGATCCCGGTCATGATAAGATTTGTCAACAAATCTTGTAAAACGTTACGATGCATTGGAACTGTCCCCTGGGGTGGTGTGAGATTGCCATAAAAGATCCTGATCAGGTCGAAATGTTTAGGCTCTTATTCAAAAAGGATATTAGGGCCCGAACATGTGGCAGTTGGCTACCATCTCGGTAAGGTACTTTACAAGATAAAGTGCTTAGATGATTTTTGAAAATCGTCTGTTGTTTAGAATGCCCGACCATTAATAAACGTGGCCCGTTTGTTAAAACGTCGGTTGAATAACCAGCAGATTCTGCGCAATATATCTTGACTTTGGCCAAGTCAAAAAATAAAGAACCGAGCTTCGTGCACGGATTACGTTCCCCTTTACTCATCAACTAGTGAATTAAAACACGAGTTTGGTTTAAAGGATGAAAATAAATACATGTAAGATAAACGAGCTGAGGATGCTAGAAAAATCCGGGAACACCGGCTTGTCATAGTATTAATTTTGAGGGCAAAGGCCCCAGATTACAGAAAAACAAAAATACTACATAAGGGAAAAAATAAAAAAGATCCTAGAAGGACGGCATCAAGATTGGGCTTGGCCGGGCACAGGAGAGCCAGGGGCGTCGGTCGTCGGAGCATCTTCCTCAGCTAATTGAACACGGTCATCCTCCGCGAGATGCTCGGACTCTTCGACCGGAGAAAGCGGCGCTGGTACAAATTGCCCGTCCTCTACCGAAGCTCTGAAATCCACAGCGTCTAAATTCATCGTAATATCCGGATTCAGAGCTCGGACTTGGGACAGGCATACGTTGAAAGCTTCAGCAGCCGTCTCCACGACCAGGACTTCCAGCTTATCCACCTCGGCAGCAGATGCCACGAGCTCGGCCTTGGAAGCGTGGAGGTCCGATTGGGCGAGATGGAGGTCCTTCACCAGCCCCGCATATTGACCCTGCAGGGCGTGCAGTGAGGCATAGAGGGTGTCTTCTCGGGCATGACTGGCGTCAAGCTCGGTGGAGAAATGATCCCTCTCAGCAAGGGCCTTTGATAGCTCCTCCACCGCCTTTATCTGCGCCTCTTCCGCTTTCAGGTGCGCCTCCTCAGCCTCCCGCTGCCTGATCTCGGCCTCTTTCTTTTCAACCCGAGCTTTGGCAATCTCGGCTGCAGCCCTGGCGTACTTATGCTTAACAGAAGCATAAGCGTCCAACACGCCGGCCGTCTCCATTAAGTGGTCCTGCAGGACCTGCAGGTGATCGAGGTCGGAGTCGGCAAAGGCCTCACCACTAAAATATTTGCTGGGAGGCTTCACCGCGTATTTGAGCTCCTCCGAGACCCCATCAGTCCATACCTCACCCCGCGAGTGAAGGCGAGACTTTCCAGGAAGTGGGGGAGGAGGGACGCTTGTGGCAGCACCGGCGTTCGGGACAAAGGCCGGATTCTCTTCTGCGACCGAGATCGACGACGCCACGGACTTCGATCGCTTGCGCGAAATGAGATCCGTAGAGGCCGGAGAGGGCGCAGCCCTCTTTTCAGCAGTAGTCCTGGCAGGCGAAGGAGCAGCCACAACTTTCTTCTGGGAAGAGGACTCCCCTTTCTTTTTGGCCTTAGCCCGGAGCTTCTCGGCCAGTTCTTGGAAAGAAGCCTTCCCCATGTCGGACACTACAAAAAACAAACAAACATCAGAAAGGACAAGGGGCATACTTAAAAAAAAATAAAAAAATAAAAAAATAAAAAATAATAATAAAAAAAAGAACATCCAACAGAAACCATACTTGGTGAATACAATTCCTCCACCGACTGTCGGATAAAAATCCGGGAATCAATAACATCCTTCTCGGCCACATGGTCAACCAGAGCTATCACGGTTTCAACCTCGGCTGGCTCTAGGCTATCATCGGAGGATGCAAATATGCTTTGGTCTTGGTCATAGTGAGCTTTCGACCAATACAGAGGAAACAGCAGCTCCACCGAGCTGGAATCGACGTCCTTAAGAAACCACAGTTTATGACCGGGTTCAGCGTTGATTTTGAAAAAAGAAGCCTTGAAGCCTTTCCAGATGTCAGTTGCCACATGGAAAAGCTTCTTGTCCGGTTTCCCCCGGAAAGAAACCCAACCCCTCTTTTCTTCGGGCTCCCCGGGTTGACGAGCCCGTTGGATGTTAAAAAAATAAAAGAATGTCCCGGTGGTGGGAGTACGATTTAAAAATCGGCAAAGCCGCTCGAATGCAATAATAAAGCCCCAGGAGTTAGGATGAATCTGAGTGGGGGCCTGCTGAAGAATGTTTAAGAGATCTACTTGAAACCTAGAAAATGGAAAACGAAGGCCGAGTTTTTTGATGAAGTCTAGGTAGAAGAAGAAAAAGGAGCGCTCATTCCCTTCCCGGGCAACGCACACCGGTTCAGAAGGGCCGGGAAGAGATAAAGAACAATGATCCCGGTCCCCTAATGGGAGCTCGGCGATCTGACTGGTCGTGGCTTTTGATAGCCTGGACAGCACCCCGGTTGCGACCCAGTCATACTTCTCAGCAATATGACGTGGAATACTGACGGCCGCTGACTCCACGGATCCGGAATCCTCGATAGGACACGGAGAAGTTGACATACTACCTAGAAAAGGCAAAACAAAAATAAATTAGAAACGAAAATGATACCTGAAGATAGTAAAGCGGGACGGGTAGAAACGGCTCCAACAACCGCGGTTGGATATGCCGGCATCGCGAAGCTATTTCGTCAGCTTCCCATGACTGGCCAACCATCGTGGCCTCAGATATCAGCCAGGAACACTCCTCGCACGGGCCGATAGGCCGGGTAAGGGAGATGAGGGGCTCCGCGCGTGAAGGAAAGGAAGAGGCGGGTAGAGGAGGACTTTCCCCCCTACCCTTTCCTAAGGGCGGCTCTGAAGAAAAAACCCTAGTGGCAGCAATCCCCCGGCCTAGACTTTCGGGCTCTACAGACTCAGACCGACCTCGAGCCCTTCCCCTAACCCGACTAGACCGACCTGGTTGACTACCACCTTCTCTGCCATAACCACGGAGAACGTTTTCCCTCTTTTGTTCTTCGGTCAGAGGTTTCCCGTACAGCCACCAAGCTATCCGGGGAGGCATACGCTGAATAAGCTCGGCCTCTTCCGGGGAAAAAGCATTTGGATTAAAAGGCCGAGGAGAACCTTGATGGCTCATCCCGAGAAGATAGAATTTAAACAGGAAACCGAAAACCAAAGGCGGAGAAAAAGGATTGAATAGACCAGAAGTTCAGAGAAGTTCAAGAACAAAGCAGAAGCCAGAACTCAAAGGGGAAGAAACTTGAAAGAACTCACAATAACCTACCCAGAAAAAAGAAAGACCAAGAGATAGAGAAAGAAAGAAGAAAACACAGAAAAGGAAACAAGGAAAGTACCTGGTTTGAAATAAGTTAAGGGAAGAGGAAATGCGCGAGCCACGAAGAGCAGAAATGGGAATCTGAGGAAGATGAACGGGTGATTGTTTGCAAGTTTCTCTCAAGAAGGAAAATTCAAGGTTTGGCAGTTTTCAAAATGCAAGAAGCAGAAAGTCGAAGGCTTTTATAAGCAAAACAAGCAGGCGGGTGAGAGTCAAGAAACTCAACCGTCAAAAGCCCAAAGGGCCCATACACAAATAATGACGTGGACGTTAAAAAGCGTGCACATTTAATGCTGATGGTAGGCAAACACGAAAACCAAGATAATGGGGCAGTTGCTCTACTCAGAGGCCGGCTAGTAAACATCAAATCAGCAGAAGGTAATGATGACACTCGTGGCCTCGAGATAAGACGAGTGTTGGATCAACAGATGAGGCGGACAATGATCCCGGATCGAAATGCTCACGTGGCCGACCACATGAATACACCCCGGTTGCCTGACCTAACTCCCCGTGCAATCTCAAACTTGGGGGCAACAAGTCCCGATCCACGAAAAACTGGACAAGGTACCTGTAAACGGGGAGTAAGACGATATAGAAATATCGTCACTACCCGACACGAATAAAGAGGGGAAGTTCGAGAAAGCATGGGAGGAGTTCGGCCTAGAATCAAAATTATAGAACATTAAGACCAAACATTAATGTTCTCTCGGGATAGCAAACGAATGCAACCCGCGTTAACCGGGATGGGGGGGGCACCCGTGTCCCACTCAAATAAACCGGAATGCAAATTGATGACAGAGGGGGTAACCCGGGGATCAAAAATGTCCGACCTCGGAAAAAGAACTAGAAATCAAAAACCTCAGGACAGAGAAATGAACTAGAGCAAAGGACGTAACCTGACAAGTACATCCCGGCTGCTCGGAGCCCTGAACAACCGGGCTGGGGGGCAACTGTTACGGATATCTCATAAATGGGCCCAGCCCAATAACTAAAGAGCCTAGTCAAAATGACTTCAGTTATGCTCATAACCGCTTCCTTGAAAATAGGAGTGGTTTTATCAAAATATCTATCGTTATGATAACCACCTATGTATCAAGAATATATATCAAAAACGCATATCTTGATATCCCTAAAATAAAGGATGAATCCAACTAATTAAGATAAGGCACAGGTACGCCTATAAATAGGGTAAACCCCTTACAAGGTACACACTTCTGAAATCCTAGCTTTTTTATTCACACAGAGCACACACACCACCCCCTCTGGCTATCATTAGCCTGTCGTATACCTTCGAACTACGTGGACTTTGATCCACACTGTGGTACGTAGGACCCCGGGATTTCACCCCGGGCCAAGTCCAACCCAACTTGTGATCTACACCGGATCAGGAATGATCTTATAGAACTCATGATGGACCAGTCAAAAGCAAAATACGATGGGTCATTGGCTCGCGGCTCGAAAAGCATGGCTCTCATCTGAACTTCTTTCTTCCCATTACATGATCCTGTTCCCGCTGTAATCCCGTAGAAGAAGCTGAACTTGAATCCTGCTAACGGCGTGGTTTTGTTTCTGTTTTACGTAACCGATGCTGGGTCAACGAGAGGAAGTTTGTGTTTCTGATGGAGATACTATGGGCTTCGTGTCAGAGGGAATGGATCTGTTTCATTTTCTTTCTTCTGTTTTTACGAGCTGGGCCGAGAACTTGAATGGACAAGGAAAATGTGGTCCAAAAGAAATGAACCTGGTTCTTCCTTCATTCACATCGAACTGGTGTTGATGGGGTGTGGTTCATTGTGAATTAATTCATATTTCACACGTGGCCCAATGTTCAGTTGCTAACATGTTGTGCTTGGGTTTGTTTACTTAATGTATGGCTACATAGTGGGTCTGTTTTGGGTTCCTGGTCCCGTTCGTTTTTTTTTTTTAAAAACTTATCAATTAGTTTATTAATTCTTTTTCCAAGATAATTTATGGAAAATAAACTTTTATTTCCCACAATTATTTTTCAACTAAATCCCTAAAATTTCATTCTCATAAAATATTAAATTTAAACTTCCAAAATTTGGGATGTTACACTCATACCATAATATCTAGATATTAAACCATTTCTTCCTTCCTCAAGATAAAAACGTCACTCTCCATCTTTCTCTTACCCTTTTCCAATTTCAATTAATGAACCCATGTGCTTCTTAATATAATATCTTCATTATTATATATTAAACAACTTCTTCTTTCCTCTTCTACAAGCAAAAAAAGTGGCCCCCTCCTACACTTGGAAGAAATTGTGCTTCTTTAAGTCTTTAAGGCTTCCTAATTGATTCCTTACATTTCACATAGATTAAGATTAATTAGGTAATTATTTGGAACCATTAGATCTAGCTTTATTACATTTAATCTTGGCCTTTGATTTTAGCTACCCACTTTGACTTTTCAAAGTTTAATTAATAAGGCTTAATTAACTTCTTAATCAAATGCTTAAAGCTTCTTAATTATAACCATCATTGGTTACTTTAATTAATTGAAGACTTAAGCTTAATTAAATGAAAATATCTTGAAAACACTTGGCTCACAAAGCTCCACCATCTACTAGTTGCCATTGTTGACTTTTGGGGCACAATTAATTAACACTAATCATGTGATTAATCTCTTCTTTATTACAAATATCTTAGGCTTAATTATTTGAGATATTATTTCATTCTTTTTGGCTTAGTTATTTTCAAATATAATTAACCCTCATTTGATACTTTTAATTTGTCTCTGATCATCTTGAAGAATTATGCAACTAATCTCAATTAGTGCAAACTTATTTTGTTAAGGATAATTGTTAATAAATAACAATTAAACTAAATATTTCCCTAAAAACGATAATAAATCAATTAAAATTTAGAGACAACATACTCTCTTAAATCATGTCTCATAATTAACCCTTTGTTAATTAATTCCAAAGGAAAATTGCCTAAAATTAAATTAATAATTTACACAAGAGACCACATATTCACCTATTTTAATAGGTGTTATTTATCAAAATATAATATTTATGATAAATAGGAATTTTAGGGTATTACAAAATGATCCTGTAATACTCGGATAATTATTATCTGGAATATTATGTCCATTTATGATAGATATGGTCTCAAAATGTTGTATAATTGGTCTATTTTCAAAGGGAAATACTAAGAAAATTAAATGGAATTTATTGCCAAAAATGTGAAAAATGCATTTTAGGGCCGTAAAACATCCTAAAAATGTGATGATAAATCCTAAAGGGCTGTAAAATAATTATTAAAAATTAGAAGGAATATTGTCCCTAATTTAGACAATTTATTAAATTGTCTCTTTTGAAAATAGAAGAATAGAAAATTAAAAAGTATTCTGGGGACCATATTAGACCCTATGATTTTTAATATTATGCATGAAGCATAAATTATTAATGTCAATAAAATAGTTGTGAGATAATAATTATTACTAATTAAGAAAATTGTCAACAATTAGTAAGTGATTAATTAGATAATTAATGGCTAATTGTTTAGACATAAGATAAAGAGAAAAATGTGGAAATTACTTAAAATAAATATACATATATAAATAAAAACGAAAATTAGAAGAAAAATAAAGAAAAATGAAATGAAAATTAAGAAATTAATATCTAGATATTTGCATTAAAATAACATTATAAGTTAAGACATGTGGTGATTAAGTAATATTATAATAGTAAAAATGTGAACAAGATAAATGACCACGGATAGAAATAAAATCCTACCTAGAAAACCATGAATTAGGTTTCTTGAGTCAGAGTATATTAGAAACAAGTGAATTTCTATCTCGGAGTGGACTGTCTCCGAAGTCATTTTTGTAACCAACGGAGTGATTTGGAGATCTGGCCAGGAAGATATTTTGTGGGATTAAAGCAGATAGTAGTAATGAGAACCGATAGAAAATAATCCCGTTGTGGGAATCTGGGGATAAGTGGGGAAAACCCAGAGTATAATGTTAATCAGTGGATTTTTGTCTCGGAGTTAGTACTGGACAACGTTATTTCTGTAGCCGGGCACGAATACCGAGGATTTTCAGCTGATAACAGAATGTCCTCAGCAGGATCAGAGACTGAGTTAAATTAGATAATTTGAAAGAGGAAGAAAAGACCTTTGGAGTGTTGTTCCCGAAATTTTAAGATTTTACGAAATTTCACGATCAGGATACCGAACTAGGAATTTTACCTGATAAAGCAATATGACATAAGGCTTGATGATGCAGCAGGGATGACATCATCTTTGAGAGGTGTAAGGCCAAGATCTTGCCACCTTCAAGAAGTGCGATCTAACGGCCAGAAACTGATCAGACAAAGTTCAATGAAATTACGAAAATGCCATTGCCTTTTTCTATAAATAGCCTTCACCTTCTCTTCATTCTTCACAAATCCTAGAGCTTTCTAGAGAGAGATTTTAGAGAGAAGGAGGAGTCTGTGGAAATAGCAAAGTGCCGGGTAAGTTCTTCGGTCCCTAGTCTTTAGTTTTAGTGTTTCTTTCGGTAGTTGTTGTAGAAATGCTAGGTTGATCTTTAATCTTCCAGGTATGTTTAGAAATCATGTTCTAGGGGTAATTAAGGTATTAATTTCGAAAATCATTATGGAGTTGGAGATATGTTGAAATTCTGGAAGATTAGGGTTAAGGTAGCAAAGTGCTAGCGAAATTCCGCCGATTAGGGGATCAGGGGCAAAATGGTAATTTGTACCTAAAATGCCTATTATGATATCAAATATTGATAAATGTGATATTATCATTATAGGATATCAATAATCTTGTTCCGCTGTCATTTCGCTGTCGTTCCGCTGTTTTCCGTCAAGAGTACAGTTTATCGTCAACGTACTAAACGCTCGTCAACGAAGGTACGTTCGCGTACTGTAACACTAACTCTGATGTTTATGTTATGCATATATGTGGTATGTGTGCATATAAAGGTTAGAGAGTATCTGTAATGCTGGGAGCGATATGTCCATATGCTGGGAGCGATATGTCTGTATGCTGGGAGCGATATGGTCGTATGCTGGGAGCGATATATATGCATTGGTTATGATAGTTTGCTTGAGTATGCGGTTTGGTGTTGTGGTATGAGTTGTCTATATATTGTGTACGTAAACATGAGGTTAACCGTTACCTGGGGTCCGTATGCATGTGACCTCAGCTCTTAACATAGCGTCAGGGTCGGGAGAACCAAGGACGGAGGACAAAGAGAAGCGCAAGCAGGTCGTCTAGAAGACCCGGCTAAAGATTTCCTTTGATGTCTCGGCAGAAGCCTTCCTATTATTGCTTTTCTTCACTTTTAAACCAAGCGGTTTCTATACCGCTATTGTATCCAACCAGATTTATGGCATTTTGAATATATATATCAGATACTCTTCCGCTCAAATGGTCTACTCTGATGATTTGAAATGACTTTGAATGAAAAAAAAATTTTATTCCGCTTTTGAAAATTGGGATGTTACAGACCCTCCTTGTTTGATAATTTGAGAATTTGAGACATTATTTAGAACTAAATGATACCTTATCCTTATTTAAAGCATCAGGTCCTATGGCTATGAACTCTTTGTTTGATAATTTGAGACATTATTTGGAACTAAATGATACTTTACATTTTTTAAAGCATCAAGTCCCATGGCTGAGAACTTTTTGTTTTATAATTTGAGACATTATTTAGAACTAAATGATACATCAGGTTTCATGGTTGAGAACTTAATCTTGTTGTAGAAAATTATTCAAATTGGAATCTTCATAAGGGAAAGAATCTGTGTAATCAATATGCATAATATGTAAATATACCATACTTCTACACAAGAAGGAAAAACAGTAAAAACTCACAAGACTGCCAAAATATGATTATGAACTTTGAAGAAATCCGGGCCCAACTTTTGTTGTGTCCTTAAGACAATTTTGCTCCCTCAATACGGATGCCAAAGGTTTCTGAGCAATTGTTTCTCAGGATAGAGCGGATTATTCATCTCCGGAAAGATGGCTCTATCTATCTGAAGTCCAAGCGAATCCAACGAGTCTGCTTTCGGAACACACATAATGTATATGCAGTATATAGAAAGAGTGTGTGCAGAAAAACATTATTTTATTCTATCTTTAGGGCGCTCTATTTATAGATGAAGAGAGTTTAATCAGATGGACTTGTCTCTTATAGGTGAACCGACACGACCGTGGCGAACAGTCGCAACCAGTGGTGGCGAACCAGTATGCCTTCTTATTCATAATCCAAAGGATTTAGACATAAAAATCCAACAAATCTTCACGACAAGTTTCTTTTAGATCCACATGGTATACCATAAGATTCCACATTTTGAAATTATATGGTGGCTAAGAACTTAATCTCTCCGACAAGTTTCTTTTAGAGCCACATGATATACCATAAGATTTCACATTTTGAAATTATATGGATAGAAGTCATACAACTTTTTGTTTTCTATCTTATTGAATTATCATCAGAAGTCATGCAATTTTTATTTTTCTATCTTATTGTCGCGAATCCATATAACTTTTATTTATTTATTTATTTTTTATCTATTTTATGGTCAAAAGTCATATAGCATTTATTTTCTCATTATAAAGCAAGTTATATAAATTATATTTTTGTAATCTGGATTAAATGGTCAAAATCTATCTATATAAAGCTTTAATTTTTGTCTTGAGATTAAATGACTGTAAGCCTTACAACTCCAATTTACTTAGAGAGCAACATTTCCTCCTTATTTTATGATATACTCATATCTTACATTTTATGTGTTAAATGTTCAAGTTTTACTCTTATCTTATTCTTATATATTTATAATATTTGATTTGAATATTTATTAATATTATAATTTGATGGCCAGCAGCCATTATATCCTCAATTCCTTATTTAGATGGTCAGATGCCTTATCACTTTTGATAATGGTTCTTCTGTAAAAGTCTACTTTACGATTTTAAATCAAAGGCATGGTCAGGAAGGAAAAATATGGCACTTTAATTAAAGTCCTAAAGGCTTATTAAAATATCAAATGCTATAAAATAAGTATGCCTCAGTATATTTGTCCATGATATTCTTGTACGTCACATGAGTGTATGTTAATATGTTTATTCCTTACTTTTTGTTATATATTTACTTATTTAATCTTATTTCTATTATCATCACGATTTGATATCAATTGACTTTTGTGTTAGTAAGCAAAATAATAAAATAGCCAGTAGCTATTTTAATTTCATTACGTCACTTCATGATTTTCTGAGTAAATGGGTAGAAGCCGTATCACTTTAAATTCCATCTATTTTGTAAAAGATCGCTTTGTGATTTCAATGAATGAGATGCATTTTAGAAATTTCATGACGCCATGATGTTTTGGTAGTCATAAAATGACATGGTCTGAAGACCAAATGTCACAATGTCTCATGGCACAATAGACAGGGACCAAGTAATATCTTTCTTATGGTCCTACAGACCAATGTTTGTTGTGGTGCCAAAAGAAAAGAAAAAATCTCTAAATTTGATGAGTATAATAATCAGATTAATTACGAATAATATAGACTTAAAGGCTAATAGTTCATACTAAATTGCTTGTGGTTCAAGCATAGCGCAATATATTTGAAGACTAATATGTATGGAGATTTATATCATGGGAAAAGTAAGAGAGATTCTCCATACTTGCAAATTTTCTCTTGTGCTATGATATCATATTTGGACAATTCCTGAAGCAGTGTTTTTTTTTTTTTTCAAGAAAGAGATATCGAATATATAGAGATGACAATTCTTGAAGAACTATACAGAGACTTCTTGAAAAATTATATAAAGATATAACATCATCTAGTAGTTCCTAAAGAACAATGTAGATGTTCTTGGAGAACTTTACGAAACAAACAGGAAGTATTATTCCTGAAGAATTAACAACAAAATTGTTATAGTTAATGAAGAACTAACATAGGAATAAGAAAATTATGTTTGTATAACTCACACTTGAGGGGGAGATTGTTGGAGTACAAGTGTGAGTCATGTTGGATGAAGATTTCAATTCCATCATAAGTTGTATTTGTATAATTTGAAAAGTTGTTACAATAAACCAAAAATTTACTCATCCAAACAAATATATTGTTGGGGTGACTAGTTTGACCATTCAAGTCACATGTATGATGCAACAAATTATTATATATTATGTATTAACATCCATTAAAGAACCAAAAGATTCTTTATGAAAGCCAACATATTATTATGGGATGCTTGTTCTCAAAGAATATTAACTGTGAAAATATCATCAGTTGTGATTTGGGATGGATATATGAATTCTGAAAATATATCAAACTCATATTACCCATCGAATAACAAGTAACCCATATAAGTATTAAAATAAATTTGACAGATGTATCTATGAGATGGTTATATGTTTGCAACTTGAAGTTTGTAAAGTTGTTTGAATAAATTATTATAGTGCACAATTTTCAGACTATATGATCCGTAAAATGATATAGTAAAATTACTTATCAAAGCCTCCATATGTAGCTAGATCAAAATTTATGAGAACAAAATTCTCATCTTAGTGTTGGGATTATTGATTTTGCATATTTTAGTACATAATGCATCAAGTCAACATATATAGTATCATAAATTCTCCCATTATAATTGGCTTGTAGTCAGAAACCAGATATTTTCCATCTTAGAATGTTGAATGTGTAATATCTATTCTTATTATTCCACTACGATATTGCACATAGATGGATATTCAAAGAAAGTTGGGATAAATGTTAGGTAAGAATCTAATTCCTCTTGTTTGTCTCCAAATGAAATAAAATGATGTTTCTAAAGGATACAAATAGATTTAGGAGACTTATATTTACATGATTAGTTGATTGTCATTCGAAAAAGTTTCCCAACTTGAAGGGCAGAATGAGTAGTTGGATAAGAGAATACATTGAATGCATCAAATATAGATTCTCAAATATAACAGTATGAAGCAGAGGTTCATGAAAAATTGTATTCTTAATGTATTACAATAATTGTTAGACGCAGACCTAAGTGAGAATTTTTATGCCAGCTGAAAAATGCTTCAATCATTATAAATGAAAAATATGACATGCTTAAAGCAAGAGAAAGTGATTATTTCCAAAATAAAAGAAAAGGGAGCAAATAATTAAGATGATCATATGAAGGAGACAAAAATTGAGACATAATTGTTTGTAAGACTCCAAAAGAGGTTCATGTACCTGAAATCAGTAAAAAGATCTCAATTAGTTATGTCATAAAAGAAAAAAGAACCGAAAAGATAAAGTTGTCGACAACAAATTTGATAATAATATCACATGATCAAATGAGGATTTTATGTACAAATATGTCATGAGATACAAGCACAAAGATAGTTGGCCAACATAAAAGAAAAGGCGCAATATACAATATCTTAAAGTGAAATTGTGCATTTCTAGCCTGAGCACCTGAGTTGCAATATTAGTATTGTATAAAAGGGTAACAATGAAAACGACACTGTGCAACGAGGCTGGACATTGTGATAAATAGGATTGGTTTTCTGATAAATGTGTGTTTGATATAGAGGATGCCCAAGGGTATACCATGTATATTTATAGGCTATTATCTCTTAATTAATTTAATCTATTCAAGTTGTTTTTTATTAGTTTTTTTTTTTAAAAAAAAAACTTATCTTTTAAATGTCAAAGTATATAGACTACGTTAATCAAAAGAATAATTTAATTTTCTTGATTTCATTGTTTTTTTCGGTATTTTTTTTTTGTGTTTAAAAGTTCTAGGTATTCTGTTATTCCTTTTTTTTTTTCCTGGTTACATCATCTTGGTGTAATACCCGAAATTTTTTTATCTTAAAATAAATAATATACCTTAAATATTCTATGTGCACAAATAAATACCTATTGAAAATAGGTGAATTTGTGGTCTCAAAACTAGGGAAATAATTACCTTATTTCTTAAAGGTAATTTCTCATGAAATTAGGAGAAATAAAGAGCTAAAAATCCCTAAGTGAATTTATGGGTTATAAAATACCCTGAGAATATTATGATAAATCCTAAAGGGCAACTAAATATTTATTAAAAATTAGAAAGTATGTTGTCTCTAATTTAGGTAATTTATGAGATTATTTTCATTGGGAAATAATGAGGCAAAATTAAATATCATTTTGGAGAACATAAGTTGCCCTATGATTTTTGATATTATGCATGGTGCAAAAATTACCAATGTCAATAAAATAGTTGTAAGATAATAAATAATCCTAATTAAGAATTTCTAATTAGTGTTGAAAAGTCAACAATTACACCTATGCCTTGATTATGTCATCAAGATGACATCACAAGAGCATATGTGTATGTTGTGAGTGTGTGTGTGCCTAAGTGTTATGCATATGTGTGTGTGTAGTGGAGAAAAGAGAAAAGATGAATCTAGAAAAGGGGGGAGGTGGCATTTTTTTTGTAAGAGGTGTAAGGTCAAGATTTAAGCTTCTTGGCTAAATGAAATCCAATGGTTAGATATGGATTAAAGATGCAAGGAAGTTAAGGCATCTTTGGCTATAAATAGAGAGCTCTCCTCTCTTCATTCTTCACACCAAACTCATACCAAAGATTGGAGAGTTTAAGAGGAGAGTGAAGCAAGAAGGAGGAAGGAGTTCAAGAGTCTTCAAGAGGTAAGTTCTAGCATTTAAATTTCTAGTCTTTAGTTTTTATAAGTTCTTAGTATAAATGCTAGTTTAATCTAGAAAATTAGGGAATAAATTCCTATACTTGTTTTTAGGCCTCATTGCATTGAAAAATGCCTGAAGAGGTAAAAACATGATAGGAAATAATTTTTGGAAGTCCTAGGATTAAGATTGTGAAAGTTGTAGAATTTTCAGTTCTTAAATCTTAGACAGACAGCGAAAAAGATGCTATGATTTTATGTAACAAATGAAATTATAAAATCATAAAATTTTCCAGAAAGAAAGTAGACATGTAGGGCTTTCCAAAAATATAAAATATGTAACATTTTGATCTCTGGTCAAGGAGATATGAATTTTTGAAGTTAAGTCATTTTTGCTGGAATAAAATCTGGGCAACGTTGAGAAAATTCAAAACTGAGAATTTTTCGTAAAATCTGGGTGGGAATGAATATTTTTCCTCAAAATTAGACATCCTAAGTGTTCCGGGGAATTTTATGGATCCTCATTTCAATTTTTCTAGAATTAGTTATGATTTTTCAAAGTTACCGAAAAATCTGCCCAGAAAATACTGCACTGCGTTTTTGAATAAATGTAAGGGCAAAATTGTAAATAACAAATCTACCAAGGGTAGAGAAGTAAATAGAGGTGGAAATATCTCTTAGGATATTATTCTAAGAAATATGGTGATATGGTAGGATATCCGGGAAGTCCAGGGCTGGATTCAAAGGTCGGACATTTGACGATTACCCGGTGAAAGGTACGTTCGCGTACTGTAACACTAACTCTAATACTTATTGTATGCTTATATGTGATAGACAACTATACAAGTGAATTGTATAGATAACTTTACATGTGATGTGTATTGTTAACATGGATAACTATACATGTGAATTGTATAGATAACTATACATGCGATGTGTATTGTTAGCATAGATAACCTTACATGTGATGTGTACGGTGGATATATTAATCTTGCATCTGCTATATACTTATGTGTTGATTAATGCTGTGATGTCATACATATATTGTTTACATAAGTATGAGGTTAACCGTTACCTGAGGTTCGATGCATGGACCTAAGCTCTTAATATAGCTTCAGGATCAGGAGGACTAAGCACCAAAGATAAGGGCAAACAGCATGCTTAGAGTCCCAGCTGAAGAATTTCTTTTTGGACTTGTATTCCCATATCAGTAAATATTCAGACCTTTGTACTGTTGTATAAGCAACTAGGTACCTCAACAGGATGTTTATCAGATACTCTCTCTTTTAAATTGCTCTGATGCTCTACTCTAATGAAAGTACCTCATTCCGCTTTTGAAAAATGAGATGTTACACTTGGAAAGATATGCTTTCTTGAAATTCTTAAAGTAAATAAAGAGAATTATTTCTCATGAAACTTTAAAATCAAAGAACATTTTTCGTTGACTATTTTCTTGTTGTGGTAAATTTATTGCTTTTATTTTCGTTGACATTTTTCCTGGTATATAATTTTATTTTATTTTCTATTGTTTCTCTTTTATTTTCTTTTCAAAATTTTAAAACTAAAATAATGAAAAAAAAAATACCGAACACTTTATATTTTCACCTCTTTTCCGTTTCATAAATATCCATATATAATATGAGTTTAAAAGTTTTGAACGAATACATTTGAAAAATAAAACTAATTAGATTGAAAAAACCACTAGTAACAAAAACTTCAAGAAATTCACAAATTAAAGGTTTATATAATAATCTTGATGAGCACTTCATATAGTTTCTAAATATTTTTCTCCATAGGCATTGAATATGGACATAAAAGACATATAGTATCAGTTTTTAGCCATAGGAAAATAGAATTATGGTGAAAAATAGGTTGACATGACAATCTTTAGGTTGCCATAAAAATCTTCAAGACAAATACACCACTCGTTCTTCTAATTTAAATCAACAATCTTCTTCAAATTTCATTTCGTTGAGGGATTGAATGACTTTTCGGAATCAAACATTTATAGTTCAACAATTTTTAGTTCTAATTAAATATCATTGTCTACCGGCATTGAGTATCTACACAAAGGATATAGATGGCCAGTTTTTAGCCATTGAACTATATGTTAGTTTTCTATGTGTTTTGATGACAACTGACAATTGTAAACTTAACATAAAGTTTGTTTTTGGCAAGATGAAAAACTTACTGTCAAAGACAAACTCGAGTTTAGGTATGGAAACTCGAGTTTGAGACTTGATAGAAAGCTGCTCTATTATACAAGAAAGCTAAACTCTCTGAGGAGTCACAGAAAGCAATCAAAGTTTTTCTCAATTTTCCAAACTCCAATTTACACTTGACCAAGATAAAATTCAAAGTTTCAGTTCTTACTGAAACTCGAGTTTGCCTCACCAAACTCGAGTCTGAATCATACAGAAAGAATATCAAAATGTCTACATTGCAAACTCCAGTTTATGATCCTAAACTCCAGTTTGGAAGTTCTTTAACTTAGGCCTATCCTCTTAACATAGACCAAAACTCGAGTTAGTTACTAATTGACTCGAGTTTAGCTTCATGCCCGAAGTTCCATCCCAAGACCAGAGCCTGACAGTTCTCTCCGTAAAAACCAAACTCGAGTTAGCATTTGTAAACTGCCGGTTTAGACCATTGATCAACAATCATGCTTTCTGGATGAACTCCAAACTTGAGTCTAGAAATACAAACTCGAGTTTGCATTGGTAATTTTGAAAAACTAGATTAAATCAGTTTGCGAAATTCTTATGGGTTAATATGAAATTATCATATCATATTGTATTATTATTCCTAACATTATTGATCAAGTTTTTGATAAGTTTCAGATAGGTTCATCACAAGATCAAGGTTAAATCAAGATCCAGAATAAATGCATTTAATGAAGAACCAAGAACAGGGCTGATTTTTCTCCCTCATCCCAGATGTTCAGTTCAGACCGTTGTAACACATTAAGATCACTCTAAACAGTTGAATTAAGATTATGTAATGACTAAAAATTTGGAAGACCATCTGCATCAACCACATTCCAAAATTCCAGCTAAGAATTAAAAGAACAGAGTAAAATATGCAACTGTCATTTTCCAGATTTGCAGCGGAACGTTGGAGAAGAAATAGCAACGGCTAGCTCATCTAGCTAGGCTATAAAAGGCTATGAAGACTCAGAGCAAGACACACACAATGAAGCTACACTTGAATACATTTGCAATCTGAGTCTGTATTGTTATTTTTAATTTGTTCTTCAGTGTTTATCAATATTTACTCTTTTGAGAGTTTGTGATTCTTTGAAAGAATTTGTTTGTGTGAACTCAAGGTTGTGGAACCTATGAGTTGGGTTGTTTAATTACAAAATGTAAGGGGGAGCAAGTCCTAAGTGATTAGGATTGTGTCTGGTTTACATTGTTGTAGTTAAAAACCTGTTGAACTAGTGGAAACACCCAGAAGATATCTGGGGACTGGACGTAGGTCAAGGTTAAGACCGAACCAGTATAAATTTTATGTGTCTGAGCTTTTCTTTCCCTACTCTTTCATTATTTATTTCTTAACTTTCTTTTTAAGAATACAAAAGTTTTTTTTAAATCCTCAATTTACCCCCTCTTGGTGATTTCTTCCACTTTCACTATATAATTATGGTGAAAAGAATGATGACACGACATTGTTGAAACCTCTGCGCCGTTCGAGAAGTCTCCAAGACAAATACAACACGTATCCTTCTTATTTGAATCAGCATCTTCATCTCCTTGAAGCTCCATTTTCTCGAGCGATCGAATGACTTCCTCACTAATAGGAATCATCCGTATCTCCTGCTTTGCATCATCCCCAACATCTTCGAGGTTGACATTCTCATTCAACACGACAGTGATCTCAATAACCAAAGGCATCGTGACTAAACCATCTTTGGAGCGAGAAGGCCAACGGCAAGGATGATTATTGTGCCATTTTCGAGCGTCACGGAGGAGGTGGGGTATCAGCATATCAAGATTCTCAGTTGGGAACAAATGATGAGAGAGGTTTCTTCTTAAGAAACTCGAACCGTTCTTGAAGAACTCCTTGATTGCGATGTAATGAGAAGAAACTTGCCAAGCAACGCCGATGAAAGGAAGATCATGATCAGGAACATGTTGTACGAAACCCATACAAATCTTGAGGTCGAAATTTCGCTTTGTGATTTGGTGGTAATTACACTCAGGAGATATGCTTTCAAAGGTATCAGGAGCATAAAGTCTACCACAGACACGAAAACGGCATTGTGCAACGAGGCTGGACATTGTGATAGATAGGATTGGTTTTCTGAGAAATGTGTGTTTGATACAGCGGATGCCCAAGGGTATAACATGTATATTTATAGGCTATTATCTCTTAATTAATTTAATCTATTCAAGTTGTTTATTATTATTATTTTTTTAAAAAAAAATTATCTTTTAAATGTCAAAGTATATAGACTACGTTAATCAAGAGAATAATTTAATTTGCTTGATTTATTTGTTTTTTTCGGTAATAAACTTTTTTTGGGTGTTTAAAAATTCTAGGTATTCTGTTATTCCTTTTTTTTCCCCTGTTGAATGATCTTGGAAAGATATGCTTTCTTGAAATTCTTAAAGTAATTAAAGATAATTATTTCTCATGAAACTTTAAAATCAAGAAACATTTTTCATTGACTATTTTCTTGTTGTGGTAAATTTATTGCTTGGTAAGGTCTTTTTATACTATTATTTCTTCAACGAGGCGTATTTAAAAAAAAAAAACAAATAACGTTATGTGTTTTAATAAATAAACTTTTCAAATTTTGTTCCTAATCTTTAATTTTTGATTCGTTCTTTGGAAACAGTGTGGTGAAAGTTTCTTATATTTTAATACTCTAGTTAATTTTTTTTTTTAAAAAAAATTGCACAGATAATCCTTCATCAAAGAAAACTGATTTGGTAAAAACATTTATATTCTTGATCCGAGCCAAAAATTGATCGTTTTAATTTTTGTAAGCTTTAATCTTTTTTTATAAGCCAATCTTTCGTTATCTGTTTGTGAAGTAGCAGTACTTGGTATATAATTTTATTTTATTTTCTATTTTGTCTCTTTTATTTTCTTTTCAAATACTGAGCACTTTATATTTTCACCTCTTTTCCTTTTCATAAATATCCAGATATAATATTATTTTAAAATTATTGAACGAATACATTTGAAAAATAAAACTAATTAGATTGAAAAAATCACTAGTAACAAAAACTTCAAGATGTTATGAATATATTTATTATGTGGATGTTTGTTGCATATTAACCCTTGAAGGTTTATAAATAGAGACCATATGTAAACAATTTAAATACACTTGAATGAGAACTTCTTCATCTCTAGAATTCTCTCTGACTTCTCTCTAGATTTTCTTCAGTTTTATAAATGTTTCTAAATAAACTTTTCAAATTTTGTTCCTAATCTTTAATTTTTGATTCGTTCTTTGGAAACAGTGTGGTGAAAGTTTCTTATATTTTAATACTCTAGTTAATTTTTTTTTTTTAAAAAAAATTGCACAGATAATCCTTCATCAAAGAAAACTGATTTGGTAAAAACATTTATATTCTTGATCCGAGCCAAAAATTGATCGTTTTAATTTTTGTAAGCTTTAATCTTTTTTTATAAGCCAATCTTTCGTTATCTGTTTGTGAAGTAGCAGTACTTGGTATATAATTTTATTTTATTTTCTATTTTGTCTCTTTTATTTTCTTTTCAAATACTGAGCACTTTATATTTTCACTTCTTTTCCTTTTCATAAATATCCAGATATAATATTATTTTAAAATTATTGAACGAATACATTTGAAAAATAAAACTAATTAGATTGAAAAAATCACTAGTAACAAAAACTTCAAGATGTTATGAATATATTTATTATGTGGATGTTTGTTGCATATTAACCCTTGAAGGTTTATAAATAGAGACCATATGTAAACAATTTAAATACACTTGAATGAGAACTTCTTCATCTCTAGAATTCTCTCTGACTTCTCTCTAGATTTTCTTCAGTTTTATAAATGTTTCTAAATAAACTTTTCAAATTTTGTTCCTAATCTTTAATTTTTGATTCGTTCTTTGGAAACAGTGTGGTGAAAGTTTCTTATATTTTAATACTCTAGTTAATTTTTTTTTTTTAAAAAAAATTGCACAGATAATCCTTCATCAAAGAAAACTGATTTGGTAAAAACATTTATATTCTTGATCCGAGCCAAAAATTGATCGTTTTAATTTTTGTAAGCTTTAATCTTTTTTTATAAGCCAATCTTTCGTTATCTGTTTGTGAAGTAGCAGTACTTGGTATATAATTTTATTTTATTTTCTATTTTGTCTCTTTTATTTTCTTTTCAAATACTGAGCACTTTATATTTTCACCTCTTTTCCTTTTCATAAATATCCAGATATAATATTATTTTAAAATTATTGAACGAATACATTTGAAAAATAAAACTAATTAGATTGAAAAAATCACTAGTAACAAAAACTTCAAGATGTTATGAATATATTTATTATGTGGATGTTTGTTGCATATTAACCCTTGAAGGTTTATAAATAGAGACCATATGTAAACAATTTAAATACACTTGAATGAGAACTTCTTCATCTCTAGAATTCTCTCTGACTTCTCTCTAGATTTTCTTCAGTTTTATAACACGTTATGTTATCAGCGGGATGGCTTCTCCATCTTGCTGAGCATCACCGAAAATGATCGCTCTTCTCCAGCTGCAACTCAAATGAAAACTTCACTCTACCGTTCAGATCTGTTGCTCTTCTTCTATCACCCATCTCCGCCGTTCATTGCTTTTCTTCCCCGGTGAAGCATACTGGAATAATACTTTCGTCATCTTCTATCAGAAATCTTAACCTCCTTAATTTTTCCCACCTCTCGCCGGCCGGATTCTTTCCTCTTCTTCATCATGCCCTCTTCTTCCCAGCAACTCCATAAAGCCAAGAGAGCTCTTTTCACTTCAGAAAACTCAAAATTATTCGATAATAATGGATAACCATTATTGTAACCCGATAATGAAGACGACCCGGATGCATCTTCCGTCGTACCGCACTTCTCCTTCTTCTCCATCTAGTCGTACAGATACCTCACCATCAACCCGATAAATCACAGACTCGACTCCTCCATTCACACTCACAGTCTCTCATCTCCTTCCTTTTTCTCTATAAACCAGATCAACCCTACCCTGCTTCATCTCTAACTATAGTGATTTCACAGTAGCAAGTATCAACTCTTAAAGACCCCTCTGCTCTGAAAGATCTGTCTGATACGGCTCAGGAGTGTTCCGAGGTTTCCAATCAACAACCTGCGATTCCCAAATCTTTGTCGATTTCGTCGGCGTCCAGTGGGGCCGTCACCGTCAATGGAGAGCACAATAGAACATCTGACCAACCCGAAGAACACTCCAAGACCAAGAAACTGAAAGAAACAGAGAGATCGAATAGCAGCTCTATCACAGTATTTTTCTCTTTATTCCTTCATTTTTCCGGCGTCAGATAGCTTTTCGGTGTTCATGGAGGTACCAGTATTTTGCAATAGAAGGGATGTCGGTAACATAATATAATATTCATGCAATAAATAATCGTGGGAGCAGGTGGGATTGTAGTCTAAAATAATGCAATACAAATATATTATTCAAAAACAAACAAACAAACAATGAGTCACGGGTTGATAAATTTTCTATGGATATGGATCCACATATTTTATATATTATAATAATTTTTTTTTTTCAATAAAAAAAAAAGAAGGAATCACAGTAGTTGGACGGTCATTCCCTAATTATGGAGAATTATTGTGCTTTTGTTTGTTGTTGGTGCAATCTAAAATTTCTTAATACACTTGGTTTGTTTGTGTCAACTTGTTTCTGTGCTTTATTTGAACATGGAGCTGTTGTAGTTAGGTTATTAGGAGACTAATAATTTGCATTTATTTCTTCGGTTTTTTTTTTCTCCTTTCATGATTTTATTTAATATCTTTATTATTATTATTATAGTATTATCTTTTAGTTTTCTTAGATAATGTGTTACATAATGTGTCCACACATATTTATTTATTTTGTTACTTAGTTTTTATGTATTCTTTTTATTTTAACATTTTAATTTTTTTAATTTTATTTTACATTATTATTATTATTATTATTATTATTATTATTATATTCTGCTCCATACGTGATCTGCTTATACGCAGCGCTGAATGGAGACTTTAGTTGAGCATTTTGACTTTGTTTAATTGTCTGTCGGCTTGCTGTATGTTTGGGTTTTGAAGGGAGTATTGGGCCGAACTGATAAGCTGAAGAAATATATATGTGTGGCTGATCTGTGATATGAGACTTAATGGATTAGGAAATTGTTTTTCCTGGAATGCTTATGCGTTTTCATGGACTGACAAGGAGAAGAATGATTGGGAATTATATGGGTTTTATTCACATTGGGTTTCTTTTTCAATGTGTGTATAAATAGTATATTAATGTCAGTGGTTATTATATTAATAAAATTTTTATTAATTATAATTATTGTTATATTATAATATGTTTTATACTAATATTTCCTTTCTTACTTCAATATTTTATTATTTATGTTTAAGGTTTTATTATTGTTGTTGTTGTTATTATTATTTAATCTTTTTGTCAAACCGAAGAATAACGCTCTGATTCAGGTACGCTCTAATCTAGATTTAATATTTCCTTTTAATTGTTTTAATTTAGTTTGAGATTTTATTATTGTTACTAATTTTACTAATATATCATGAGATCAAAATGCCAAGGAGATATGAGGCATAAATTGGCTTGAGAGATATAAGGCATAAATTGGATTGAAACCATGAGATTAATTAGCTTAAAGCTAAGAGGCAAGTTAGCATGAAGCAAAGAGGCAAGTTAGCCTGAAGGCAATGAGACAAATTATGAAACAAGGCTTGATCCATAATTTTGTATGCCAACAGTTGTATAAAGGCTTCAAAATTATATATTTGACATTAAATACTCCCTCAAATTATGAGACAAGGGATTGTATGATCATGATTGTTATTATAAATAACAATATCCAATTTGTTATTGCAATAGCAATATTGTGATAAAGTTAAGAAATATCGTGGATTAATTTCTTGTCATGATCAAATAGATCAGTGAGTAATGGATCATGAATTTTTATCCAACTTGATTCTCAAGAGTGAATGAAGTAATAAATAAAATTAAGATTATGACTATTTTACTATTATTTTATGTTTTATATGATTATAACAATTGTTGTGAATATAAGAAAGGAATATTCATAAATAAAATGATTAAATAAAGGATAATATTATTTATACAATATCAACAGCATGTGGTACAACTCCATTACAAAGCTCCACCATCTCTCCTTTAAGAGCTTCTATTTCATCTTTTTTTTCTGCTCTTAAGTTGAGATCTAGATGAGGCAACATATTTTTCAACTGTGCAATTCGCCTCATACGTTTTTGAAGCTTTTTGTATGGCCACTCTTTTAACCCTTCTTTTTGATAAATCCTTTGTATTGTGTGAGCACTCATATTACTCATATTTAAATGTTTACTCGTTTCCTCGAGGGTTAAATGAAAATAATTACTTAAATCATGGAGCGTTGTTTTCTTTATTCTTTCTCGTTGCTCCATAGTTATTCTATATAGTTCACTTTGTTTGACAAATGAACTATCATAAGGTATACTAACCGCGAGATGTTTACCTTTATTTGATTGTTTTTCAGTATTGGTTTGAAATAAACTTCCGCGGAGTTCATTTGGGTTTTTAGCCTATTCCGAACCAACACAAAAGACCTCATGATAGTCCAATATAGGATCACACATCAAGTTATATCCTGATGCTTGTAAATCTATACAATACTGTGTCAGAAAATGTTTGATTTCTCCAAAATTTTTGTTAGTAAAATCAAACATTGGAAGTCTGTCAGTATTATAAGATTTATCCTGTACATTTTCAAATAAAACAGCATGGGAAATCATACCTATCTTCCTCCTGTGAACTTCAAGTTTATGATATTGAAGTTCGTTGGTATGTATAATTTCCCGTAAAACATGACAACAACTACATTCTAATAAGCTATTAGTTGCTAACTGGCTTGTAGTTGCTGGTTGGCTTGTGGTTGTTGGCTGGCTGGTTGTTGGTGGTTGGTTGGTGGTTGTTTGCTGGTTTGTGAATGTTGGCTCATTGATTGTTGAGACTATTGGTTGAACTTGACTGGTAGACTCCATCAGTTCGGCCATAGTTCTACACCTTTTGACAGGCCTTCTTGAAGAACTTGCTTTAGTTGTATCTTCAATTCTTATAGATTGTGGAAGAACATTTGTTCTTGGGGAAGAAGTAGGAACATTTGAAGCAGAAGGAGGAATAAATATCTCAGAAGGAGGAATAAACGTCTCAAAAGGATTAGGAGATAATAATGAAGTAAATGACATGTTTGGCTGATTATCATACAACAAAGCAGTAAGTAATGCTGTGTCGGATGTATCAGAAACTGAGATATAATTGCTTGGCCCTGCCATGGCTATAGAATGTAGAGATATATGTGTATGTGAGTATCTGGTAGTTGATGTTATCAGATACTTGAATGTTTGTGAGGCATGTTCGTTTGTCTTCCTCTATTTATAACCGAATTAAATCCTATTGAATCTCTGCAGATATGCGTAGTCCTGTTAAATCTCTGCAGATCTGCTCCCTATAATGCACGCGCTTAGACACTTTTCGACTATATATACATACGACAATTCGCAGTGTTGCGCTTGTGATTCCACAATGATGCATCTATGGTTCCACAGTGTTGTGCTCGTGAATCTGCAGTGATACACTTGATGATTATGTATATTATAATAATATGTATTTGATTGTTGATTTTGGAAAATGGAAATTTTGTAATCAGAAGTAACAAAATTTTGCATTGATAATGCATTTGTGGAATTTTAATGATATCTGTAGAAATAGATATCATATATGGAATATTGTATGGAAGTTACATGAATTAATTTTAACGAACTCACACTTGAGGGGGAGATATTGTTATATCAAGTGTGAGTGTTTGTGTATTAATTCTTTGTGAAATTCTCTGTGAATATTTGTGTGATAATTCTTTGTGAATGTTTGTGTGTTGATTCCCCCAAAATGGATATTAGATTTGATGATAAATTATATGGAAAGTTGGCATGACTTATTTGATCATCCAAGTCATATATTATTATGTGTTGCTTGTTCTCAAATAAAAAGGATTATGAAAATATTATTGAAAATGGATCTCTGGAAATATATCAAATTGAAAGATTACATGTGAGATTATAAATCTGCAAAGTTTGCAGTGATGTTTGCTACCAGAAGTTTGCAATATATTATGCGCGCAATTTCCAGATTGAATGATCCAGAAATCATGTATTAAAGTATCCATGAATGGATAGATCAATGATTATGAGAACATTGTTTATATGTGTATATTTGCAGCAATTATAAGCGAACAAAATTCTCCCCGTATAATTGGCTTTCAGTTAGGAGTCAGATTAATTCCATCTTGAAATGTTTTAAATGTGCAATGATTATTAATCCACTACAATGCACCCATATGGATATACACTACATGATTAGATGAGGGGGAGAAAAATAAGCAGATTGGGTAAAAAGATAAAGTGGAATGAATTATCATTGGCTCTTATTGATCCTCATACAAAGAAATATGTACTAAAAATTCAAAATGATAATTCAGTTGCTGAGTTTAGTTAATCGAATGCCAGAAGCATTTACTGACCTAAAGAAAGTGACAAAGTCACATGTCCCAACTGCAAATGCTCCTGTATGAATTATTATAAAGCACGTCTGAAGCGTTGCAGGTCCATCGGTTTTAAAGATAAAAAATCCTCGAAAGAGAAAAGGAGCTATAAAAATATAGATGATCAAGTTGAGGATAATTAAGAAAAGCTCCAGAAGAGCAATCTCATGTAGAGTTATTATTTCCAGAAGAGATATTACGAGAAGAGAATATTGTGGTCCAAAAAGAGACCCAGGTACTAATATATGTGAATGTAATGAGATCTCAATAAATTATAAATGAAATTCGATGGGACCGAAAATGAAGTCGACGTTAATGATATTTATGTTTATATGATAGCATATGTTATACTGAATGATGATGAGGATCATGAGCCACAATATATTTGTGTGTGCCAAAAGCACATAAAGCGCCAGAAACACATAAGTCCCAGAAGGACTCAATATGCTATGAGCATTAAATTTTTGAGAATAATTAATTAAATAAATTCATGAAGCAATAATAGTGCATATAGTATTATTATGAACATTTATTAAAAGTTTTATATGCACATATATATTTATGAAAAGATTTAGATAAATTTTGTTATGATTTTACTTGAAAGATTTAAATCTTGCAGGTATACAATGAACAATCAGACTGGGCGTTTATATTGTTCCATATAGAATACTTGATGACAGAAAGGATGATATGCTCACAAGAACATTGGAAATAATGTAATCATCAGGGGGAGCAAATCAGATGTAATCAAGAGGGGGAGATTATTCACGTTGTACTTTTTTTCCCTTATCTAGGTTTTGTCCCACTGGGTTTTCCTAGAAAGGTTTTTAATGGGGCAACATTAGAAAGTGTATTAATGAATGATGTACTCTTTTCTTTGGCTAGGTTTTTATCCCACTGGGTTTTTCCTAATTAAAGTTTTTAACGAGGCACATTCATAATAAACATCCAAGGGGGAGTGTTATGAATATATTTATTATGTGGATGTTTATTGCATAATAACCCTTGAAGGTCTATAAATAGAGACCTTATGTAAACAATTCAAATACACTTGAATGAGAACTTCTTCATCTCTAGAATTCTCTCTGACTTCTCTCTAGATTTTCTTCAGTTTTATAACACAAGAGAATACAATTATGGTGAAACTAATGTTGACATGACAACCTTTAGGTTGCCATAAAAGTCTTCAAGATAAATACAACACCCATTCTTCTCATTTAAATCAATAATCTTCTTCAAATTTCATTTCGTCGATGGATTGAATGACTTGTTGGAATCAAACATTTATAGTTAAACAATTTTTTTTTTCTAATTGAATATCATGGTCTACAAGCATTCAATATCTACACAAAGGATATGAGGTATAACTTTAGTCCCAAAAATCTAAAATCAAACATTTATTGTTAAACAATTTATTTTCTAATTAAATATCATGGTCTACAAGCATTCAATATCTACACAAAGGATGAGGTATACTTTTAGTCCCATAAATCTAACACTGTCTAATACTGTTAATGTTACTAACGAACAATGTTACGTAACAAACTCAATTTGTGATTATATATGCTCAAGTGTTGTTTGTGTAATTAAAATCCATTAATTTTAAATTTAAAATATGCATAAATTGACAAATATCTAAATCCCTAATGAAACAGTCATTATCAAAACCTCGATTATGTTTAAAATATTAGTCTAAAGATTTAAATATAAAAATTTTAGTTTAATAATCTAAAAATATATAAATTGAATAATGTAAATATCAAAATCTCGATTTCAATTACTACGATTTGTCAGTTTATTTTAGTTTAATAATCTAAATATAATATATTTAAAAATTAAAACTTAAATATGCTTTGCTAGCTGTTCTGTAATATCCTAAAAATTGTATCTCTCATAAATATCATATTTTGACAAGTAATATCCATTAAAATAAGAGAGTATGTTGTCCCTAGATTTTATTGACGATATCCTGATCTATTCAAGGAGTAGAGAGGAACACGAAGAACAACTGCGAATAGTACTAGGTATACTAAGGGAAAAGCAACTCTTTGCTAAGTTAAGCAAATGTGAGTTTTGGCTATCAGAAGTGAAATTTCTGGGCCATGTTATATCACACGATGGGGTTACTATTGATCCCAGCAAAGTGGAAGCAGTTTTGAACTGAAAGAGACCAGAAATAGTGACGGAGATACGTAGTTTTCTAGGTCTAGCGGGATATTACTGCAGATTTATACAAAATTTCTCGCGTCTTGCCCTGCCATTGACAAATCTCACGAGGAAAAATCAAGCGTTTATATGGGATGAATTCTGTGAGAGGAGCTTCCAGGAATTGAGGGAGAGGCTGACTACAACACCAGTGTTAATTATCCCAGATCCGAGTGAGACTTATGAAGTCTATAGTGATGTCAGTGGGCATGGATTGGGATGTGTCCTTATGCAGCATGGCAGAGTGGTGGCTTATGCCTCTCGTCAGTTGAAGCTTCACGAGTTGAACTACCCTACGCATGATTTGGAGCTTGTGGCTATCATGTTTGCTTTGAAGATATGGAGGCACTACCTGTATGGCGCTATAGTAGAACTGTACTGTGACCACAAGAGTCTCAAGTATCTGTTTGATCAAAAAGAACTCAACATGAGATAACATCGTTGGATGGAGTTGCTTAAGGACTATGACCTGGAGATTAAATATCATCCGGGTAAGGCCAATGTCGTTGCAGATGCTCTAAGTAGAAAGGCGGAGTAGGTGGTATGCATGATGATTCAAGAACAGAGAGTACTAGAAGATTTCATGAATCTGAACTTGTCAAATCAGGTTTGCTTGAGTCATAATGCGCCCAGTGAAGCCTATCTTGTAAGTCTTCTTATTAGTCAAGGAGAATACGATCTGAGAGATGAAGTCAAGAAAGCTCAGAGGCAAGATGAACAGGCTATAACAATACGGGAGATGATCTCTCAGGGTGAGACTCAAGACCATGACCTTTCACCAAGTAGATTGGTCAGGTATAAGAAACGGATTTACATCCACTAGTTGATGAATTAAGGCGGAAGACACTGGATGAGGCTCATAAGAGTAAATACACTCTACATCCAAGAATGGTCAAGATGTACCATAATGTGAAATCCAAATTCTGGTGCCCTGGGTTGAAGAAAGATGTAACCCAGTACGTGGCCAAGTGTTTGACTTGCCAAAAAGTAAAGATTGAAAATCAACGTCTCGTTGATCCTCTTCAAGGGCTAGAAATTCCATAATGGAAATGGGAAAATGTGACCATGGATTTGGTGGTGGGATTTCCTAAGATCAGGAATCACGATACGATCTAGATAATTGTTGACCGATTAACTAAGTCAGCACACTTTATTCCCATTAGCGTTAACTACTCTCCGGAGCGGTTGGCAGAGGTTTATATCAAAGAAGTCGTGAGACTCCATGGTATACCTAAGAGCATTGTCTCTGACCGGGATCCTCGATTTACATCCAGATTTTGGCAAGCATTGAATGAAGCTTTGGGGACAAAGCTAAAGTTCAGTATAGCTTATCATCCTGATATAGATGGACAATCTGAAAGGACCATATAGACACTAGAAGATATGTTAAGAGCATGTGTATTGGATTTTAAAGGGAATTGGGATCGATATCTCCCACTGGCAGAATTCGTGTACAACAACAGTTACCATTCAAGCATTCAAATGGCTCCATTTGAAGCATTGTATGGGAGAAAGTGTCAGTCACCTATATGTTGGACATAATTGTCTAAGAGACAACTACTCGGTCTAGATATAGTTGAACATACCTCCAAACAAATTGCTTTGATCAAGAGGAGACTCCTGACAGCACAAAGTAGATAGAATAGCTATGCTGACAAAAGGAGAGGATCTCTGGAATTCAAAGTAGGAGATCATGTTTTCTTGAAGATATCCCCAATAACTGGTGTCGGTAGAACACTTAAGAGGCGTAAACTAAGTCCTCGATACATAAGGCCGTTTGAAATATTGGCCAAGCATGGATCGGTAGCTTACCAGCTGGCCTTAGCACCAAACCTGAGCAATCTCCATGATGTATTCCACGTTTCTCAATTAAAGAAGTACTAACCGGACCCCGAACATGTCATCGAGTATGAAGAAGTCGAAGTACGACATGATAATACTTTTGTAGTTGAGCCGAAGCGAATCCTTGATTACCAAGAGAAACGGCTCAGACATAAAAGTATTTCGTTCGTGAGAGTGGTCTGGAAAGGGTTATCTCCTAGGGAGGCAACTTGGGAAACAGGAGAGGATATGAAGAAGAAATATCCGGAGTTTATGGCCTAGAGTATTGTGAGTATAGAGTAAATTTTGGGGGCAAAATTTTATTTAACAGGGGGAGAAATTTAATACCCTAAAAATTGTATCTCTCCTAAATATCATATTTTGACAAGTAATATCCATTAAAATAAGAGAGTATGTTGTCCCTAGATTTTAATTGATTTACTATTATGTTTTAGGGAAGTTTCTTTGGAAGTTAATAAAGCCAAATTCAATTTTCTAATCTTCAATTAGGAACCATAAAATACCCTACAATTAATATGTTGGCATCTAGATTTAATATAACCAAAGATAAGCCATAGAGGAATATGAAAATAATATGTGAAATAAAAATAACATTAAATAACAACAATTTCCTATTTAAAAGAGTAAGATAAGCAAGGGAAACACCTAATTAAATTAAGACAATTAGTAAATATAATAAGGCACCTAAGCTTGCATTAATTGGAGGTTAATTGCAACATAATTGGGGATAAATAAAATCAACATAAATAATGGGATAATATTTTCAAAAAAAATAAAAGGATTAATTGAGTAGGACTAAATTTATAAATAATGCTCTAATGACTTGGATTAATTAGCAAATCAATTATCATAGGATATTTGTAATAAGAGGGGAGTTGGACACATAATTAGGCTAATTAAGTATGCCCCAAAAGTCAACAATTTGGGCAAGCCAATAGGAACCAAGTGTGTATGGGTAATTAAGCTTAAGTCATCAATTAGTTAAAGTAACCAATGATGGTTATATTTAAGAAGCTTTAAGCATTGGATTAAGAGGCTAATTAAGCTTTCTTAATTAACTTTGAAAAGTCAAAGTGGGTAGCTAAGATAAAGGGCCAAGATTTAATTTCATAAAGCTAAATCTAAGGCTTAAAATTAATTTCACCATTAAAAAGCCTTAATCCAAGTAAAAACCTATGAACCAATAAGGGCTAAGATGTGGAATGTGTGAGGTAATGGAAACACAAGTTGAAAAAGTAAAAAATGGATGAAGAGGGGAGGGCCACGTGAGGGGGGGGGGAGGTTGGTAGTGATTATGTGTGTGTGAATATGCATGCGTGTATATGTTGTGTGGGTGTAAATGTGTAGGAGTGTATGTTTTGCTGGTGGGTAAAATTTGTGGAGGTAAAATGCCTTATGTGTTCCAAATCTTTTCCTATAAATAGAGGCCTTTGGTCTTCATAAATTTCACACCAAAACAAGCAAGAAGCATCTGAAAATAGAGTGGAAGTGAGAGTGAAGAGTCTTGGGGAAGTGGGAGCAAAGTTCTTGGTAAGTTCTCTAACTCTAGCTTTAAGTTCTTAAAGTTTTAGTTCTTAAATTCATAGTTAGAAGTAGCTTTGATCTTAAATATGCTAGAGTAATTTTAATATCATGTTTTTATAGTAAAAAATAGTGATATTTCGAAAATTAGATGAGCCACTTGGTATAACAAAATTTTTGGAAAATTATGATCAAAGTAGCGAAGCTCTAGCGAAAATTCATCGTGTAGAAATTTATGAAACCAGTGGTAAAAACGGCAATATTTTATGTTGAGAATGGAGTTGAAAAATTCTGAGAAAATTCATGGTTAAAGTAGACATGTAGAGCTTTCCAAATATACCCAGAGTGTTTCATTCTGAATTTTGTGAAAGAAGATAAAAATTCACTAAGAAAGGCTACGTTTTTCTCTAAAATTCTGGGCAGTGGCTGAAGAACATTAAACTGGGAATTGTTCTTAAATTCTAGGAAAATTCCAGTATGTTTTCTCAAAAGTAGACATCCTAAGGAGTCTGGGAAATTTTACAGATCTCCGTTTCGATTTTTCTAGAATTAGTTATGATTTTTCAAAGTTAGACGAAAAATCTGCCCTAAATGCTGAAAACAACGTTTTTCATGAAATTTTGGGAAATAAAGTGAAAAATGAATTCACCAGGGGTATGATAGTCATTAATGGTCAATATATCTCTTAGGATATTATCTATGGATTAATAAAGCAACATTACTATTATAGGCTATCCAAAAACACATATCGACCGACGAACGTACCGCTATCACCGACTCAAGTACGGACGCATACTGTAACACTAACTCTGATGCTTATGGTATACTTATATGTGTTAGATGATTTCATAGACTGAGACTCTGTCTTAGATCACTGGTTATACATTCAGCTATATACGGGTTATAGTCTTGATAATTTCGTTGAGTTTTCCTAGCGTTGAGGACACGATGGGCTGTCATGGCACTAGATAGTGTAGACATGGGTTTAACTTTACATCTGCTGTGTGCTTATGTATTGTTGTTGTGTTAATCTTACATCTGTTGAGTGCTTATGTATTGATTTACTGCTAAAATGTTATGAATATTTGTCATACATATATTGTTCTACATAAGCATGAGGTTAACCATTACCTGAGGTCCAATGGGCATTGGACCTTAGCTCTTACTATAACATCAGGGTCTGGAGGACCGAAGGCTGATGACAGGGGTAAGCAAGCCGCCTGAAGACACGGCCGGAGATTTCTATTTTTGGGATGCATATTATATTCAGTTAAATGTACCGTTATTATGGCTAACTAGAAACACCATAGATGTAATATGTATCAGTTACTCAATCACATACTCTACTTTGGTAAATATATATTATTCTGCTTTTGAAAAATGGAGTGTTACATGTACAGTCATTTGTTGAGTTTGCCGTGTTAACATTTTCCATTAGCAATATTAACGGTGTTAGAAATATAAGATCAAAAGTATACTTTATAAAGTTAAAGGGTCAGAGGTATACCTCATATGAGACTTAATGGACTAAAAGTATACTTTAGCAAAAAATATTGCTAACAAAGTACGAAAATAAAAGAGAAAGATATCGATAAGTAAAAGCTTCCCATGCAACGAACAGGGAAGCACATGAGCGTTTCATATTATAATTGATCAATACATAGCATTGTTTACTAGCAAATTGCGAATTTTAATATTCTTTTACGTGGCAACGTATTTACAACGGAGAATTATAATATCTAATGAGCTAAAAGTCTACATTTTAGGTACATAAAATCTTTAACATCTCGTTATATATATATGTGTGTGTTTAGATATATGTATATATGGACACACTTTTATCATTCATCTTATTTGTACTATTAAGATCTGTTACGGATATGTTAAAAATGGGCTTAGCCCAATGACCTGAGAGCCCAGTCAAATAGCTCCAGCCACAATCTTAACTACTCCCTTGAATTTAGGGGCAGTTATCAAGATAGTGGCCAAGATCATAACCACCCAGAAGATAAGGGGAGGTTATCAAAAAGGAATATCTTAATATCTTTAAATAATAGAGATATCAAAGCCCATCGGAATGGGGCCCCAGGTAAGTCTATAAATAGGAGAAAGCTCTCACAAGGTACACACTTTTCGAAACCCTAGCTCTTCAATTCACACAGAGCACATACCCCCACCCCCTCTGGCTACCAATAGCCTATTGTCTTCTCTCAAAGTACGTGGACTTTGATCCACTTTGTGGTACGTAGGACCCTGGGATTTCACCCCAGGCCAAGTCCAACACTTGTGTTCTACACCAGAACATTGGCGTCGACCGTGGGGACTATAAAGTCCTATTACCGTGACCAACAATGGCAAACACTAGAAGCAAAGGCCATGCGCTCACAAATGAGTAGAGTCAGGAACAAAATACTAACGAGAACCAGCAACAAGAAGATGTCTGAGGAGTTAATCAGGAACAAATGGAGGAACCACCGAATACAAACCCTCCCCTTGAGGATAGATGGATAGAGCGAATTCCGGTGATTACTAATCAAGTCAATTCTTCATCAGAGTTCTAGATTGACAACTCGGATATACAACTGCTGCATAACATTGTCGAGTCGATGCTAAAACGAATTGAGAACGTGGAAGAACGCGACAATCTCCAAAATCAAAAGATTGATCGCATGACCGAGGAGATGGACCAGATTCTCAAGCAGTTGCAAGGCCCTCTTCAGAGGGAATGCCGGGATGATCAACAGAACGAGGATGAAGAAACCAACCAATAAACTGTTGATCCGCCGCAAAACAACCAGCTCGAGTAAGGCCGAGTAGTGTCAACGAAAAATTCTGAATAAAGTAATCACCGGGATATGAACCGGGAAGATCAAGCTCGGACAGTTCGAAAAAACAGCCATGCCTCGGATGACCAGGAAATTCGGTTAGAAGACCCTGGAAAGCATAGGATGTGGTATGGGGATGGAGGGCAAAATAATAGCCCGTTCTCAGATGAGATTACAGAAGCTGAGTATCCAAAGAAGTTCAATACGTCCGACCTCCCTAGATATGATGGAAGTCAAGATCCCCAAACGCACTTGAATACCTTTGACACTGAAATGCTGGTTCGAGGATTCAAGGGACCGATCATATCAAGGCTGTTCACCTCAACATTGCGAGGGGCTGCGCAAATCTGGTTCTGGACTTTACCTCCCAAGTCTATTACCAACTTCAACAACCTGAGTGAGAAGTTCTTGCTGAATTTTGCAACAAGCAAAAAGCAACCCAGGTCGGTCTACAGTTAGACAAAAAACAGCAACCCGGCGAGACTCTACAGAAGTACTTGGATCATTTCAAGACAGCCGCCTTGCAAATCCAAGGATTAACGAAGAGCGTCTACGTACACTTGCTCATCTCGGGCTTGGATAGTGAATCCAGAATGGGGAGGTCAGTCATATCTGGCGAGATCAAAACTTTGGAAGAATTCCATCGACGAGCCAAGAAATACCTGGATATCGAGCAGATGCAGATAGCCAACGCGGCAGGGAAGGAAAGACAAGACGTCCACCTCCAAAAGAAAGGGATAAGGAGTCAAAAGATCGCTCCAGGAACTCGGATCAAAAAGCACGAGGAGGAAGGCACGAGGGGAAATATGAAAAATATACTCCTTTGAATGTCTCGCGTGCACAGCTGTGGAGAGAAGTGTCCCTGACCGAGATGAGAAAGGTGGAACGACCACGACCCCTGTATAACAGAGGCAAGTTGGACTAAACTCGGTTTTGCAATTTCCATAATGGACCCGGGCACACAACAGATGAATGTTTGGACCTTAGAGACGCGGTAGAGAAATTTATGCGGGATGGAAAGTTGTGCCAATATGTCATCAAAATGCAAGGGAAAAAAGGTAACAAATGCAAGCAGGCGGATCAGAGTAAGAGCCCAGCCCTTCAATAGAGGAAACCAGATGAGAACCGAAGAAAGAATGACGACGATGATGAGTTCCTAGAAGCCGAGTTCGATTGCAACGTCATTAGTGAAGGTTACGGAGGAGGTGGCGATAACGCAAGTCAGCGGAAGAAATACCTTCGGGAAGTCTTAACCATCAGGGGACGACCTTCTTTCAAGCCGGAACCCTTGCAAGCAAAGCCCCTAAAGTTATTCTTCACTCAGGAAGACCTAAGGGACGTAATCCCAGGTCATCAAGACGGGCTGGTTATAACCGGTCTCCTGGGCAAATGCCGCGTAAAGAAGATATTCATCGACCACGGCAGCACAGTTGACATCATCCTATGGGACGCTTTCAAGCGGATGGACCTTGATCCAGAAAATCTAAAGCTGTGTAGAACAACCTTAATCGGGTTCAATGGAGAAGACACTAGCCCCAAAGGATGTATAGAGTTGAAAATGACGTTGGTATCTAGGGAAGCCTTCAAGACAGGAAGAGTCAAATTCATCATGGCAGATTTCCCCTCTTCTTACAACATCATTTTAGGTAAACCAACTATTCATAGCTGGGACATGCTAATAAGCTAAAGATGGTGAGCAGGCAGAATGAAGTCGTCACCATTAAAGGGGATCAGAAGGAATCTCGGCAGTGCTACTTTTCGACGGTAAAAAACAATGAACCCGGCACATCTTCACCACGGCAGAAGGGCACCCGAAACCCAACTCCAGTTACACCGAGTTCAGTAAACGTGGTAGAACTGGATGTAAGAGAGGAAGCGAAGCTCATGAAGACAGAGCCTGATGGGGAGCTCATGGACTACCAACTAGGACACGAACCCAAGAAAATAACTAAGATAGGCAATACTCTCACTAAGGAAGAAAAAGCCGAGCTTGAAGAGTTGCAAGTGAAGAACAATGATGTATTTGCCTGGAAACCTTCCGAGCTACCAGGTGTGGACCCTGCATTTTGTTGCCACAAGCTGACAATAAATCCATATTATACACCGGTCGAACAAAAGAAAAGGAAGATAGCTCCAGACCGATAAGTAGCCCTCGCCGAGCACGTAAGGGAGCTCCTGGACGCAGGATTCATCAGAGAAATTCAGTATACTACTTGGTTATCAAATGTGGTAATGGTAAAAAAACCTAATGGCAAATGGAGGGTTTGCACGGATTACACCGATCTCAACAAAGCATGCCCCAAGGATGCTTATCCAATGCCAAACATCGACCAACTGGTGGACAACTCCTCTGGATTCCAGCTGCTCTCGTTCATGGATGCCTATTCTGGTTACAACCAAATAGCCATGCATCCCGAGGACAAGGAAAAAACAGCTTTTATCACAGATAAAGCTAATTATTGTTATAACGTCATGCCCTTCGGGCTAAAGAACGCTGGAGCTACTTAACAAAGAATGATGAATCAAGTATTTGAGAAGCAGCTCGGTAGGAATGTGGAAGTTTACATCGACAATATGATTATTAAATAAGTCAAGCGGTCCGACCATATCAGAGGTCTGCAAGAAATATTTGATAAGCTCCGGGATCACCGAATCCGACTCAACCTGGCAAAATGTGCATTCGGAGTACCAGCGAGAAAATTTCTTGGATTTCTGTTGACTAACAGAGGAATTGAGGCCAACCCGGATAAATGAAAGGCCGTCCTCAATATGGCTGCCCCAAGAAACAAGAAAGAGGTGCAGTAGTTGATGGGTAGGCTGGCCGCATTAACAAGGTTTCTATCGAAGTCGACAGAAAATGCACTTCCCTTATTCAAGTTATTAAAGAAGGAAACGCAGCACGGAGATTGGAACTCAGAGTGTCAAGCCGCATTTGATAAGATAAAAAAGTGTCTATCATCGCCACTGGTATTGTCAAAACCTGAACCCGGAGAAGATCTAGTATTGTACCTGTCGGTGGCTACAGAAGCGGTAAGTGCCGCCCTGGTGAGAGAAGAATTGACAGAACAAAAACCGGTCTATTTCACAAGCCGGGCTTTGCAAAGTTCAGAGCTGGGATATCAAAGGTTGGAAAAGGTGGCCTTTGCACTCCTCACTGTTGCAAGGAGGTTACGTCTTTACTTCTAAGGACATTGAATAATTGTCTAGACAAGTCAGCTGATACGCCAAGTATTGCATAAGCCTAATTTGGCTGGAAGAATGATTAGCTGGGCTATCGAGCTGTCCGAGTTCGACATTGTGTACGAAGCCTGGCATGCGATTAAATCTCAGGCCCTGGCCGACTTCATTGCGGAATTAGTACAGACCGAGGTAATCTCGGAGGCCAATCTCGATATTTGGAAAGTATTTGTCGATGGATCGTCAAATGCCAAAGGAAGTGGAGTAGAGGTCATAATAGAAAGCCTAGAGGGAGTTTCTATGGAACACTCCCTACAGCTGCACTTCAAAACCTCCAATAACTAGGCCGAATACGAGGCGGTGTTGGCCGGGCTGTCTCAGGTAAAAGATAATGGAGCTTGGAGGATTCACTTGTCAACCGATTCTCAGTTGGTCGCAGCCCAAATCAACAGATCATATATGGCTAAGGGACCTTTGCTAATCAAATACCTCGGGAAAGTCAAGGAGGCTATGGCCGACTTTGACGAAGTCATAGTCACCTACATCCCTAAGGGAGAAAATTCGAGGGCAGACATCCTATCAAACCTAGCCAACAACCCGGGAAATCATCGAACAATAATACAGCAAAGCCTGACCAAGCCCACTTGTATCATGGTCATTGCAACAACAGAAGATTGGCGGAAGCCTATCCTAAATTACCTAGAGAAAGGAATCATCTCGGAAGATCCCAGGGAGGCAAAGCAGATGGCGAGAACCGTGTCAATGTACACAGTGGTCGATGATCAGCTGTATCGATGTTTGAACCCGGTAGAGGCCGAATATGGGTTATCAGAGATACACGAAGGGATTAATGGGCAACATATGGGAGCTAAGGCGCTGGCCCGAAAAGCCCTATGAGCCGGATATTATTGGCCTACAATGGTTGCCGACTCCAGAGAGCATCTAAGAAAATGCGAAAGTTGCCAGAAACATGCTCGGATAATTTGGCCACCCCAGCCGAATTGAAATCCATCACGGCTCATTGCCATTCTTCAAATGGGGCATAGACCTTTTAGGACCATTCAAGCCAACTACAGGGCAAATGAAATGGCTGGTTGTAGCAGTGGACTACTTTACTAAGTGGATCGAGGCCGAACCCCTGACAACCATATCGGCCGCCCGCATACAAAAATTCTTTGAAAGAAACATTGTGGCAAGATTTGGGATTCCGGCTGAGATTGTCATTGACAACGGAACCCAGTTCATCGACCGGGGTTTCTAGAGGCTGATGTCCGAACTCAAAATCAAGCACCATTTCGCCTCGGTAGAACATCCACAGTCTAATAGGCAAGCCGAAGCAGCGAACAAAATCATTGTCGACAGGCTTAAAAAGCGAATGACAAATGGAGGGAATGACTGGGTTGAGCAACTGTATCCAATACTCTGGGGATATTGGACTAGTGTCCAAACCTCAACCCAAGAGACACCTTTCAAATTGACCTACGGTTGTGAGGCCATGATCCCGGTTGAAATCGGGCAAACATCATGGAGAAAGCCGAAGGTCATGGAGGAAGGAGAGCTCAATAACAACGAACGATTAACTGTAGAATTAGACCTTGTTGATGAAGCCAGAATCATGGTACATTGCCGAGATCTTACAACAAAGCAGTTAGTAGCAGCTAAATATAACCACAAAGTTAGGCCACGAGCATTTAGCAAGGGTGATTTGGTACTTCACAGAGTGGATATCGGAAACAAAAACACCCGAGATGGAAAACTTGCAGCAAATTGGGAAGGTCATTATCGCATTTCAGACAAGATGGGGCCCGGAACCTATGTCCTTGAGGCATTGGATGGCACAGCCGTTAAGCGAACTTGGAATGCAAACAAATTAAGGATCTACTATAGTTAGGAACCGAGATCAACTCGGAACTCGGGCGTAGCGGAGGTCAGCGGTGGCTGAGAACCGTTTTTCTTTTTAAGGATTATTTTGCTTTCACGCATCATTTTCCATTTGTGTTAAATTTCTTTGTAATTGCAACTATTTCAATCAATAAAGAAGGTGGCCTACTTTGTAAGCCGACTAGATGATTATTTACGAAGTTCAATACAAAAATAGCCGAGTAAAGGCAATTCAATAGAGAAATAGCTAAGTAAAGGCAATTTAATCAATAAAACCAGGATTTTCGTGAGCCCGGTTATCATAGGATTTGTTAACAAATCTTATGAATGTTACGATGCATCGGAACAACTCCCTGGGATGGTGTGAGATTGCCATAAAAGATCCTGATCAGGTCGAAATGTTTAGGTTCTTGTTCTTAAAAAAAAATTAAGACTTGAACATGTGGCAGTTGGCTACCATCTCAGTTAGATACTTTACAAGATAAAGTACTTAGGTGATTGTTGGAAATCATCTATTTAGTTAAAACGCCCGATTATTAGTAAACAAGCTCGTTTATGAACGTCGATAGAATATCTTACAGACTCTATGCAATATCTTGACTTTGGCCAAGTCTAATAAAAAGAACCGAGCTTCGTGCTCGGATTACGTTTCCCTTTACTCATTAACGAGCGAATTAAACGTGAGTTTAGTTTAAAGGATGAAAATAAAATTGACAAGTTGGGCAAGACAATAATGCTCGAAATCCCCGAGATAAACCGGGATAAAATTGTCATTGTATTAATGTTGGGGCATAGGCCTAGATTATAGAAAAACAAAAAATAAAAACTGAAGTTACTAAAAACGAAACTAAAAAGCTGAAGAAAAAACAGCATCAAGGTTGGGCTTGGTCAGGAATAGAAGAGTCGGGTGCATTTGAGGCCGGAGCATCTTCCTCGGTAATTTGATCAGGGTCACCCTCCGTTTGATGCTCAGACTCGTTGACCGGAGAGAGCGGCGTGGGTACAAATTGCTCATCCACTACCGAAGCTCTGAATTCCACAGCATCGAGATTCATGGTGATATAAGGATTCAGAGCTCGGACTTGGGCTAGGCACTCCTTGAAAGCCTCAGCAGCCATCTCAATGACCATGACCTCCAGCTTCTCCACCTCCGCAGCAGACGCCGCTAGCTCGGCCTTGGAAGTGTCGAGGTCGGAATTAGCAAGGTTCAAGTCCTTCACCAGGTCTGTATATTAGCCCTGCAGAGCGTACAACGAGGCATTCAGCGTGTCTTCCCGAGCTTGACTGGCATTGAGTTCAGCGGAGACCCGATCCTTATCAATAAGGGCCTTCGATAGTTCCTCTACCGTCTTTATCTGTGCCTCTTCGACCTTCAGACGCGCCTCCTCAACCTCCACCTGCCGGGCCGTAGCATCTTTCCTCTCAGCCCGAGCCTTATTAAGCTCAGCAATAGCTTTGGCATACTTATGCTTCACGGTAGCATAAGCGTCCAGAACGCCGGCCGTCTCCATCAGGTGGTCTTGCAAAGCCTGCAGATGATCCAGGTCAGAGTTGGAAAAAGCGTCAGCGTTGAAATATTTGCTTGGGGGCTTCATAGCGTGCTTGTGCTCGTCTGAGACTCCATCAGTCCATACCTCACCCTGCGAATGAAGACGAGACTTGCGAGGGGGTGAAGGAGGGACGCCTGCGGCAGCACCGGTTTCAGGGACAGAGGCCGGACCCTCCTCTTCAGCCGAGGTCGATGAAGTGGCAGCCAACTTTGACCGCTTACGCGGGATGAGATCTGTAGAGGCCGAAGGAGATGCAACTCTTTTCTCGGGCACAGTTCTCTTTGGCGAAGGAGCAGCCACCACCTTCTTTTGCAAAGAGGACTCCCCCTTCTTTTTGGCCTTAGCACGGAGCTTCTCGGCCAACTCTTGGAAGGAAACCTTTCCCATTTCAGGCTCTGCAAAGAAAGTAACAAACGTCAGCAAAAGCAGCAAAGTGTTATGTAATAAAGCAAATAATGAGTGCTAAAACCCTACTCGGCAGAAATATCTCTTCTATTGATTGATGGATAAAAATGCGGGTATCGATTACATCCTTCTTGGCCACGTGTTCAACCAAATCTATCACAGTCGCAAGATCAGCCGGCTCTAACTTGTCATCAGAGGTTTGAAAAATGGTCGGATCTTGGTCGTAATGGACCTTAGACCAATAAAGCGGAAACGTCAATTCCACCGACTTGGAATTGACACCCTGGAGGAACCATGGTTTATGACCAGGTTCGGCGGTGACTTTAAAAAAGGAAGTCTTGAACCCCTTCCAGGTTTCGGTGGCCACATGAAAAAGTTTCTTGTCCGGCCTCCCCCGAAAAGAAACCCACCCCTTTTTCTCTATAGGCTCTCCAGGTTGGCGATCCCGTTGGATGTTAAAGAAATAAAAGAACACCCCAGTAGTGGGGGTATGATTCAAAAACTGGCAAAGTCGCTCAAAAGCGATGATAAAGCCCCAAGAATTCGGATGAACTTGAGTGGGGGCTAAGTGTATAATGTTCAAAAGATATATTTGAAACTGTGTAAAAGGAAAACGTAGACCGAGTTTGGTAACGAAATCTTGCTAGAAAAAGAAGTAGGAACGTTCGTTGCCTTCCCGGATGGAACACATGGGTTCATCAGGGTAGGCGGGGACAGAGAGCAATGATCCCGGTCCCCTAATGGGAGTGCGGCGATCTGATCAGCTGTGGCGGTTGAGAGCATGGATAGCACCCCGGTCGCAACCCAATCATATTTCTCAGCGAGATGACATGGGACGCAGGTGGATGTCGACTCCACAGATCCAGAATCCTTAACAGGACAGGGAGAAACTGACATATTGCCTAAAAAAGCAAAACCAGGAAGGAGTTAGAAAGGAGAAGATACTTGGAGGTGGTAAAGCAGGATGGGTACGAATGGCTTGAACATCTCGCGGGTGAGTGTGCCGGCATCATGAAGCTATTTCATTAGCTTCCCATGTCCGACCAACCATCACGGATTTAGATACCAGCCAAGAATACTCCTCACATGGGCCAATAGGTCGGAAAGAGGCTGTGGAGGGCTCAGCCTGCCGGACTAAAAAAGAAGCAGGCACAGGAGGACTTCCCCTGCTCCCTCCTAATGACGGCTCTAAAGAAGAAGCCCTTGTAAGGGCAGTTCCCCGACCTGGACCTATGGGCTCCACAGATTAGGACCGACCTCTAACTCTGCCCTTGACCCGACTAGACCGACCCGACTGACCACTACCTTCACCGCTATAACCCCGGAGCACATTTTCTAGCTTTTGTTCTTCGGTCCAAGGTTTGCCATACAACCACCAGGCCATCCTCGGAGGAAGGCGTTTCACAAACTCTTCCTCCTCGGGTGGCAGGTTGCTGGGATTAGGAGGAGATGAAAACTTTCCCAAATTCATAAGGGGAAAAGAAAGGGAAGAGGAGATGAGTCTAAGTAAAGTGAAACAAGAAACCAATACCAGATCCAACAAGGAAAAGGGTCAAAACAACCAGAAACGCAGGATAATCAAGAGCAACGTGGTGAAAGTCTTAAGCAAGCAAGAACCCATAAAAAGGGAAAACTCAACAACTTGCAGGAGCCTAGCCAAAAAACCAAGAAAGAAGGAAGGAACAATCGTAAAAATCAAATAGGAAATGAGGAAATACTTGATTTCAAATAAGTTAGAGGAAGAGGAAATGCACGAACCAGAACAAACGTGAAGATGCAGAGAGAGCAAAAGCATGGAAAAGCTCAAGGATTTCTGAGTGTTCAAAAAGTGCCTAAAGAGGGAAAAATAGGCGTTATATACGCGAACGGAGGAAAGACGGTTGAGCATTCAGGAAACTCAACAGCCGAAGGCCCAAAAGGCCCAGACGAAGATAATGACGTGGACATAAAAAGGCGTGCATATTTAATGCTGATATTAAATACGCACGAAAACCAAGGATAGTGGAGCAGTTGTTCCACTTAGAGACTGGCTAGCAAACGTCAAATCAACAAGGGGCAATGATAACACTCGTTGCCTCGAAAATAGGCAAACATTGAATCAACAGATGAACTAGAAGATGAGCCCGGCTTATAGCGTTCAGGTGGCCGACCACATAGATGGACCCCGGTCATCCGAACCAATGCTGACCTCCCATGCAATTTCAAACAAAGGGCAGTAAATCCTAGTCCGCGAAAAACGGAGTAGAATGCCGCGAACAAGGAAAAAACCCGAGTAGAAATATCGATGTATTCCGATCTCAATAAAGTAGGAAAGTTTAAAAAGCATGAAAGGATTCCGGCCTAAAATTAAAACTTCAGGGGTAATGTTCTCTCGGATCAACAAACAAATCCGACCCCCGCTAGTTCATCCTGGCAATTTAGAGCCCTGAACAACTAGGCTGGGTGGCAACTGTTACAGATATGTTAAAAATGGGCTTAGCCCAATGACCTGAGAGCCTAGTCAAATAGCTCCAACCACAATCTTAACTACTCCCTTGAATTTAGGGGCAGTTATCAAGATAGTGGTCAAGATCATAACCACCCAGAAGATAAGGGGAGGTTATCAAAAAGGAATATCTTAATATCTCTAAATAATAGAGATATCAAAGCCCATCGAAATGGGGCCCCAGGTAAGTCTATAAATAGGAGAAAGCTCTCACAAGGTAACACTTTTCAAAACCCTAGCTCTTCAATTCACACAGAGCACACAGCCCCACCCCCTCTGGCTACCAATAGCCTATTGTCTTCTCTCAAACTACGTGGACTTTGATCTATTTTGTGGTACGTAGGACCCTGGGATTTCACCCCAGGCCAAGTCCAACACTTGTGTTCTACACCATAACAAGATCAAATTAAAATTTATAACAAATGTCCTAGGGATAAATAATGAATAATGCCACAGGCACACACGTTTATATATGGTTTATTTTTTACATTCTTTTTTTTTTTTAAAAAAAAGAGAGAATGCCAAAAAGATTTCTCTTTGTGTTCTGACGCTCTATATATATCTATCTAGTTTTTTTGCCGATAAAAAATCCTGAATAAATGTAGTATTTTAATTTATGTATTAAAGAAATTGTTTTCTTAGGAGATATACATCAGGTCACAATACAAACGGTCAAAACAGTCGGGTCAGTACTAACATAATAAATAATAAAAATAATTACATGTTTATATAATAATATAACATAATTTTATATTATGAAAGAATAAAATCAAATAAATAAAAAATCAATTTAAATATGGTGATGAGGCTACAAAGTTGCCTGATGGGTTTGAGATGGTGGCAAGGAAGGGGTGAAACTAGAGGAGGTTAGGGGTGATCCTTGCCCACTAAACTTATAGAATAAACTCATATGTTTAAGAAATTACATTTCAGCCTCATACAATTTTTAATATTTTCACTTTAGTCCCCACTAAAAGTTTTACGGAAGGACTAAAATAAAAATCTTAAAATGTTTATGGAGTGAAAATATATTCTAGTAAACACTTGAGTCCTATTATGTAATTTTCTCCCCTTAATACAATTCCAAGGAAGGCCATACAGAACCCATCAAGGAAGTTTTATGGCTTCCAGAATCTACATAAATTAAATGTTCAATTTTCTTCTGTTAATTTTCTTGTATTTTTTCTATATTCATATGTTAAGATACAATTGTTCCATTTATAAGTGACACATGCACCAATCCAATCTGGTCTTACTATGTGAGCCAAGCCATTTCTTTCTCAGCTGACGGTTTGACCGTCTAATACGGCTTGGCTTTAAAAACGTGGGTCAATGAATAAGTGTACAGAATATGATGATGTTCAAATTGTTATAGGAATAAATAATAAAATGCAATTGATTATAACTAGATGTGGAAACACATAAATAATAAATAAAGATTCCAAGCTATAAATTTTATAAATTGAAAATGCTCATATACTGTAGTATAATAGAAGCAATCTCCAAGAATAATTTATAAAATTTTTAAGTATTATTGTCTACTGGCATTATATATCGACATAAAGGACACATATGACTAGTTTTTAGCCATTGAACAATACAACTAAAGTGAAAAACATGTTGACATGGCATGGATGAAACCTCTACGTCGTCACAAAAATCTTCGAGACAAATACAACACTCATCCTTTTCATTTGAACAAGCACCATCTTCTTCTTCAAGCTTTAATTTGTTGAGCGTTTGAATGACTTGTTCACTCGTAGGAATCATTATTATCTGATCATTCATATCATCCTCCACAGCATCTTCATCGTTGACATTTTCATCCAATTCAACAATAACATCAATACACAAAGGAAGTACAACTAAACCTTCTTCAGAAGCCTCAGAAGAAGGATAAGAGTCAATGTAATGTCGAGCCATAACAACGAGCTTAGGTATCAATATATGAAGCGCTTCAGATGGGATCCAATGATGTGAAAGATAACGACGTAGAAAGCTCGAACCGTTCTGGAAAAACTCACCACATGAGATACAATGAGAAGAAACTGGTGGGGAGGGAGTAATACTAAGGGTACCGGTTAAACCACAGCCACAACCACAACGTTGTGTGAAACGAACACAGATCTTGACGTTCAAATTTGGGCTGACGGTGCTGTGGTATTGAGTAGATATGTTTTCAAAGGCTTCAGGACAATCCGATTCTTTAGCTACACGATAGAAGCAATTTGTAACAATGAGGCCAGACATTATTATTATTATGATAATGAAAAGATGATGAGAGTTAATTTACAGAGAACACCAATGTTCAATGGTATATTGCATGTATTTATAGGCTCTAAAAATTTAATCTTATTAGAAGTTAAAGTAGTTACAGATAGTTATTTATCATTAACATTTAAGATTAAGGAAGTTTTTTTATAGATTTTTTTTTATCCATTTATTATGTTTTAACATGTATCTTTTTATACTATTATGACTTGAATGAGGAAATTTTTTTATAAAAAAAAAAACTTTTTTGATAAACAAATTTTTCAAATTTTACTTTTTCCTAATCTCAATTTTTAGCAGTATTTCTGATAAAATAATATTTTTCTCATTTTAATATTCTAGTTTTATACTGGTTTTTCAATCTAGTTTCAATGATAATCCCTCATAAAAGAAAATTGATTTGGTAATAAGATTTCTCAATTTTCAATTATTGATTATAATAATTGTAATCTCATCACATCAATCCGTCTTTTTGTTTTGTGAACTAATATAGAATAATAATGCAAATATGTTTTTCTCACATGGAATTAATGCTAATACTAAACTAACACCTCGTAGAAATAATTATATTTATGTTATGAAGGGACTCGACAAACTTGCTAATATCATTTTGACTTTCATTAAAAAAGATAGGTTCTGCTGAATTTAATCTTATACAAAAGACTTTTTTGGCCATATAGTCAAAAGATTTTAAGATTCAATAGTTTACAGAGAGAAATATATATTTGTTAATTTTTATGAAAACAAATTATTGTTCAGAATCTAAAATATTAAGATAAAGATTTTAAAATATTAAGATAAATCAAATCATATAGGGAGAATCCAATACAAAGTCGATTAAAATAAGAAAATTCTATATAAGATTAATAAATTAAACAAATCTTAAATTTGGTATCCCTAACTCTTATCTTCTCTTTTTCTCTTATATTTCTCTTTTATTTATAACAAAAAAAAAAATTTACATATTTTTTTAAAAACTAAAATATTTGTTTTGATACACAAAATTTTCAAATTTAATTCCTAAGCTTAGTTTTTAGGCGCAGTTCTTATAAAAAATGGGGGGAAGATTTTTTTATTTTAATATTTTTGTTTAATTTTTTAAATCTAATTTCAATGATAACCCTTCTTAAAAGAAAACTGATTTGGTAATAAGATTTCTCAATTTTTAATTATCGATTTTAATTTTTGTAATCTCACATCAAACGCTTTTCCTTTTTTGTTTTGTGACCTAAAATCTAAATTAATGCTAATCTCGAAACTAACAGCCTTTTATGTATTTCAAGATTGGTTCGGAATTTAATCTTATTCGAAAGACTTTTCTGGCCACTATATTGAAAAGATTTTAAGATACAGTAGTTTAAAAGAGAAAGATATATTTATCAATTTTTATAAAAACAAATTACTTTCCATATTTCAAAACATTAAGATAAGGTAAATGATATATTTATTTATATTTATTCAATTTTAACTACTTTTCACTCTATAAATAAAGCAAGGCTTTTCGTTGCAAACCCTAGAGTCTCTTCTTTTCTTACATCTCCTTTTTCCTCCTTCATCATCATTCAGTCTTCTTCTTCAAGAAATAACGACGTTCGCGAGATATATACCCATTAATTCAAGAAGGAGGCGAACAAGAATGTGTAACCCGACAAGTTCTCAGCCTGCAAGTAAGGATGATCATGGAAGACGTGTTGCTCCGGTCGAGAGGATTGGTTCAGTGAAGAAGTATTGCATATGCTCACCGACGTGCCACCCTGGATCATTCCGATGCCAACAACATCGTGCCGATTACGTTTGGTGTCACAAATCAGTCAAATAGCAATAGCTTATCAATTTATTTGGTGCATGCATGATGGCATAATACAAGACAAATGTAATTACGATAATTTCATTGGATCTTCTCAGACTTTTTATTATCAGTATACTTTTTATTGTCAGATTTTGCTTTAAATTGTTTTAATATATGTTATAGTGGGATTTTTCCTAGAAAAGTGAAATTCATATTTTGTTGGACGGTATTGTACTGATAACTAGCTATCCGAAGGCTTGGATGTACTGTTATTATCCTTGACCGGATTAACTACAATTAGTTTTATATTATGGCCGCGTATTATCGGTTACTTAATTATACATTTAAGCCATCTCATATGGCTTCGTAAATTATTCTTAATTACAATTTTGCTTAATTACTACAGGTTAATAAATATAATAAATAGCATAAAATTAGGGGTGTTACAAGATGAGCTAGATTCTAGAACTCATCATACTATTAAAAAACCAAGGGAGTATCCCATTCCCATTATCAAAGAAGTTATTCTCTAATAATTTTCCATAAACATTTCATACTATAGAAATAGCTTCGGAGACACTCTAATTCAAAATTCAAATAGCTAACAACCCATAATTCTAGCCACTAACTCCTACTTTGTGGGTATTTCTCAACTACTAAAAAGCAATTAATAATTAATTCCTAAAATCTCTAACTTTCTATAATTTCCATTATCTTATGCTAATCCGGTACTCTATCAACAACACCCTCTTTGTTTGATAATTTGAGACATTAATTGGAACTAAATGGCCCTCTTTGTTTGATAATTTGAGACATTATTTAGAACTAAATGATACTTTACCCTTATTTAAAGCATCAAGTCCCATGACTAAAAACTCTTTGTTTGATAATTTGAGACATTATTTGGAACTAAATGACCCTCTTTGTTTGATAATTTGAGATATTATTTATAACTAAATGATACTTTACCCTTATTTAAAGCATCAGGTCCTATGACTAAGAACTCTTTGTTTGATAATTTGAGATATTATTTGGCAGACATTATTTAAAACTACATGATACTTTACCTTTTTTAAAGCATCAGGTCCCATGACTGAGAACTTAATCTCCACGGCAAGTTTCTTTTAGAGCCATATGATGTACCATAAGATTTCACATTTTGAAATTATATGGTGGCTAAGAACTTAATCTCTCCGACAAGTTTCTTTTAGAGCCACATGATATACCATAAGATTTCACATTTTGAAATTATATGGATAGAAGTCATACAACTTTTTGTTTTCTATCTTATTGAATTATCATCAGAAGTCATGCAACTTTTATTTTTCTATCTTATTATCATGAACCCATATAATTTTTATTTTAATCTATTTTATGGTTAGAAGTCATATAGCTTTTATTTTCTCATTATAAAGCAAGTTATATAAATTCTATTTTTCTAATCTTGATTAAATGGTCAAAATCTATCTATATAAAGCTTTAATTTTTGTCTTGAGATTAGTTGACTGGAAGCCTTACAACTCCAATTTACTTAGAGAGCGACATTTCCTCCTTATTTTATTATATACTCATATCTTACATTGTATTTGTTAAATGTTCAAGTTTTACTCTTATCTTATTCTTATATATTTATAATATTTGATTTGAATATTTATTAATATTATAATTTGATGGCCAGCAGCCATTATATCCTCAATTCCTTAATTAGATGGTCAGATGCCTTATCACTTTTGATAATGGTTCTTCTGTAAAAGTCTACTTTACGATTTTAAATCAAAGGCATAGTTGGGAAGGAAAAATATGGCACTTTAATTAAAGTCCTAAAGGCTTATTAAAATATCAAATGCTATAAAATAAGTATGCCTCAGTATATTTGTCCATGATATTCTTGTACACCACATGAGTGCATGTTAATATGTTTATTCCTTACTTTTTATTATATATTTACTTATTTAATCTTATTTTTATTATCATCTCGATTTGATATCAATTGACTTTTGTGTTAGTAAGCAAAATAATAAAATAGCCAGTAGCTATTTTAATTTCATTACGTCACTTCATGATTTTCTGAGTAAATGGGTAGAAGCCGTATCACTTTAAATTCCATCTATTTTGTAAAAGATCGCTTTGTGATTTCAATGAACGAGATGCATTTTAGAAATTTCAATGAAGAGCAAATGTCACAATGTCTCATGGCACAATAGGTCTTGGATAATATGTTTCTTATGGTCTTGCAGACCATTATTTGTTGTGGTGCCAAAAGAAAAGAAAAAAATCTCTAACACTAGTGCAAAAATGTGTTTTAAGACCGTCTCATTTACAGTAGATTATTGACGCCCTGGTCTTAAAGAAATAACCAGTGGCAATTTTGTAAATATAAAAAACTTCTTCGACCGCATAAAGTTTTAAGATCGCCTCATTTACATCGGAGTATCGGCGCCCCGGTCTTAAAGATATGACCGGTGGCAATTTTGTAAATATAAAGAACTTCTTTTGACGTATCAATGTCTTAAATATATTATTCAGGCCGCTTAAAAAAACAACCGCTCTTAAAACTGTTATAAAAAAATTAAAATATGAATTACATTATAGAGAAAACTCGTACATCCCCAACTTATATTTTCTGTGGTAAAAAATAATAAGGAAATATTTAAATATAATCGTATAAAATTTTTAAGACCGGACATATATAAATGACGGTCTTAAAGGTAATACTTTTAAGAGCGGAAGTAACTTCTATTTGGTACTAAATAATGGAAAAATTTAAACTAATAGTTTATTACTTTTAAGAACGGACATAAAATTATATAAAGATATAACAACATCTAGTAGTTCCTAAAGAACAGTGTAGATGTTCTAGGAGAACTTTATGAAACAAACAAGAAGTATTATTCCTGAAGAATTAATAACAAAATTGATATAGTTAATGAAGAGTTAACATAGGAATAAGAAAATTATGTTTGTATAACTCATATTGAGAGGGAGATTGTTGGAGTACAAGTGTGAGTCATGTTGGATAAAGATTTCAATTCCGTCATAAGTTGTATTTGTATAAATTGAAAAGTTGTTACAATAAACCAAAAATTTACTGATCCAAACAAATATATTGTTGGCGTGACTAGTTTGACCATTCAAGTCACATGTATGATGCAAAAAATTATTATATATTATGTATTAACATCCATCAAAGAACAGAGAAAATCATTCCCTTCGTGTTCAGTCAACGCCAGTTACTGATGTTACTGGTGTGAGCCAGAACGAACCCTCTTCATCTTAAAATGAGCCTCGTAACTAACCTGCAAGCCGTGGTAGAAGTGGCACACGGACGAGGGACATAGCCGTAAGTCAGAACACTGGGTCAAAGATCGAGATTCAGTTTAATGAAAGGTTGGAACCTTTCAATCTGAATAAAAACAAATATAATAGTTTTGTCGGCTATATGGCACGCAGCAAGGTTAACATCTTGATAGATGAGTGGAAAAATGTGGATCGTCGCACAGTGAAGGATCCTTTTTGGGACACTACCTGGCTTACATACACTGTCCCTGACTCTGAGAAGTTGAAAGACAAGACATTGTCTTATTGTGCTGATCGGTGGAGGAAGTTTAAAACCTTTCTAGCGAACACCTATATTTTTGCCGAGGTTCGACCTGAGCATAATCCTTGGGACAAGTACACATTTATTGATCAACAAATTTGGCAACAATTTGTTCAGCTTCAGACCACTATTGATGCTTTGGTGAATTCATATTTAGTTTTGTTTGCCCTTTTTGTTTGCTTATTAACTTGTACGGATATGTGAATATTATTGTGTTCGTTTAATCTTGTTAGTTAGATGGTTTAATGTGTGAATATAAGTATATATTTCCATCCTTTGTCCTGCATCAGTGGAACATGTCTTAGTTATATACATGTCTAATATGTTAACCGTTATTATATTCTTAGCTAGTTCTGTTATAATAGGTAGTGGTTAGACATTGCTATTAATAAGTTAGTATGTTAGTTCTATACAATTCAACATCTTCCTAACATAAAATGTTGAAACTTGATTAAGTGAATTTGACTAGTTTTTGAGGTTCATATGAAGAAGAAGTTCTCTAATTTCTGTTAGTGAAATTGCTTGAATTTATAATTAATAGTTGTTTTCAATTTTGATACATAGAGAAGAAGGGAACAAACATAGGAGATAGGGAGAAAGAATGATTGCCCGCATAGGGCTTATCGCGGCAGATATGCAAAGGCCGAAAAAGAAATGATGGAGGCCAAGCGGAAGAGATTGGAAGAAGAAGCTGAATCCAATCCTTCTGCTATAGTTGATCAGCCGGCATCTCCAATATGTCGTGAGGATTTGTGGTTGTATATTCGGCAAAAGCCAAGCGGCGCCTACAAGAGTGAACAAACTCGTATAGTTGCTGAAAGAATTGTAAGTATTGCTATTGTTATTTTTTAGTTACTAAACATGTTTCATTACTAAGCTTCTCGTTATCAGTATCTTACAGAAAGATCTTAAAATGAAGGAAGCAGAAGGATCTTTTATGTCAGGCGGGAGGAATGATGTTCTAACTGTTGCGACCGGAAAATCAGATCACTTGGGCGTGTAAGGGGGATCGGAGGATGGGTAGGCTTAAAGGAATACTTTGGTAAATCCAAATGCCTTAAACAAAGTATGGTTACCCGGGAAGAGATGGAACAAATGGTAACCAAATTAAATCAAGAGGCAGCGGCCAAGGAAGCTGCATTGAAAGAATTGTTTGAATCCCAGATGAGGCAAATGAAGGAGGAAATGAATCAAATGAAGATGCTTATTAGCTTTCGTCTAGAGACCAGTGTTCCCTTCACACATATACCTGCACCTGTGCAGCAAAGCACTAGAAGGAGCTGCATTGTTGGACAGTCAGAGCGACCTTGTGACCTGTACGTGGCAGAACCTTATAGACAATTAGTTATTAAATGGACTGTCCACAAGTTTGGATCAACTGTACACCACAAACAAATGGCTAATGATGAAGTCAAAGTGTCAGTTGAAAAGGTGATAATTGATGCACCTCTCCCTCTCCCAACTGATTAGCTCAAGTGTGTGAGTGAGTTCAAGGGAACCTTCATCTCTTGGCCAATGAAGCTTGTAAATGTCTCTACTCCTCCTGATGTTTCATCCCCTCCTAAAGCTGCATCCCTTACTACTAAGTTGAGTGCCAAGGATAAAATATCCTAAATGGTATCCAAAGGAGATTTTACATTAAAATCGTGGGATATCAATGAAGTAGTAGGGGTCCTTCATCCTCAACCAGTTTTCTTTGACACTGATGATATAAAGTCCTTGCTGCTTCCTAGATGGAGGTTACATCAGCTATTGTTCAAATGCTTTTGAAGTAAGTATCTTCTTTTATGAGTACATAATTTAAATGCATCATTTAGACACACATACATATATACTAATTCCCTGATCGATGTCATTATTGTAGGTTCATTCATCAAGAATTGTATCAACAAGGCATAATCAATGATTTTGGATTCTTGTGCCCAATATATGCAAGCACACCCACCAAGGAAGAAAGACAACAATACATATCAACGAGGTTGTATGAAGTGAGAAGGAAGGTGTACTTGTTTTCATATTACCATAGGTACATATCACAATCAATCTCTTGTTGCAATTCACTTAATTCTGCAGAATATATCACTCAGTACTTTACTGCTGTGAATTTTCAGCCACCACTGGCAGTTAGTCATCATGTGCGTGGACGCGCATACGGTGTTATTCTTATGCTTCACTCACAATGAACCAGTGGCTTTGTTGCAGCAGATCATCAACAAGTAAGCATGTCATTTTGATTCTCTTGTCTGAAATCTCTGATGTGAATTTTCAGCGAACATTATTGATAAATTTGTGATTTTGATGATAGTGCCATGAGGACCTTCCAAATCCAGGTCAACAAAAAGCGAGGGAATGATCTCAAATATCTTAAATGGCTCACACCAAAGGTTAGTACATATTTGGACACTGACACACTGCCTTATGAAGTTGGTCAGTAAGCTATATATGCTCGACCTTATATATATTTCTTGTTCTTTTCAGACCCATTGGCAACCAATCGGATCCAACTTATGTGGCCTGTACATAATGAAACACATATATGATATTATCACTCAACCAAGGAATAAACTCACTACAAAGGTAAATGTATTTGATATTACATATTATAGTTGAATTCAGTTTCTGGCTTAATGTTACATATGAAATATGCACGCAAATTAATTCAGTTTCTTTCTTTGATGTTACAGAGGTTTGCCTCTGCTACTTCCTTTTCTGATGATGAAGTAGACCACATACGCAGTGTGTTTTGTCAACATCTTACTAACCTCTTAAAGTAAATACAACAATCACAGTACTAACTTTATTTGTAAATATATGCTTGTATAGCAACAATTGTAATTACAATACTACACTAATTTGTAAATTCATTATATAAATGAATAGTTTTACAATTTGTATAATTCAATATATAATAAATTTGTTTATTTTTTCAAACAATTTTCTTAGCTTGTGTAATTTTGGTTTTCTAAATGTATTGGATGGTGGATATTGCTTGAGATTTGAGTTTTGGAGAGTTGTAAATAGCAGTAAGAGATTCTGAAAAGTATTCGCGACTTTAAGGACCGCATATTTATTAAAGAACGCTCCTAAAGGTCTTTGTTTTTTTTTCAAAAAAAATAAGCCCTGATTTTAGGGCCGTATGTTTGATACATCTCTAGTCTTAAAAGTCTTATAAAATATAGCGACACTTTTAGGAACACATATTTATTAAAGAGACGGTCCTAAAGGTCTTTGTTTTTTTTAAAACAAATAAGCAAAGATTTTAGGACCGTATGTTTTTTATGTCGTCGGTCTTAAAAGTCTCATAAAATATGGCAACACTTTTAGGATTGCTTATTTATATAACGTGCGGTCCTAAAAGTCTTCAATAATTCTAAATTAAAAATGGCTAGATATTTAGGACTGTCTATTTGTTTAATTTCCAGTTTTAATAGTCATCCTTTAAATAGAAATGATGACTCATTTTTAAGACGAATCATTAGGGTTCAAGAAAACTCAAGTTTATGGCATTCTGCTCAAGCTCAGGACCCTCGTTGTCATTAGTTTTACCTCTCCAGAAGTTGAAGAGCAATGTCGGAAAAGATGTAAGATAATGGAAATTTTCAACTATGGGTGTGGTAAAACCGACGGCAACGATGGTCCAACATTGAGAAGAGTTGTCACTGTGTTTGTTTTTATTCTTAAAAGGTAAAAGTTATCCTTTTTTTTCATTTTGTTTTGTATGTACTTAACTGTATTCTGTGAATTTTTATCGTTAATCACATTTCAGTTAAGGTTTTGTTTGTTTCCTTTTTGTCTGAAACAAAATCGATATAACAGAAAGGATACCAAAAGACAATCGAATATGAAAAAAAAATTATTTATCATATATTTTTTCCTGCCCATAGTGGGTAGGAACAGTACAAACATAAAAATATTTAATCCCCCCGTCGTTATCGGAGGGGAGGGAGGGATCAGAGGAGAGATCGAAGACATCGTCTTCAGAAAGATTGTACTCGACGTCATTGGCGTCGAGTAACATGTTCAGCTTGTTGTTGACGGCGTGGTAGACTTGAAACATTTGGCCCATGCGTCGGTCTTGTTAGACCTGGCTATCACCTAAGAGGGGGGTGAATTGGGTATTTGATAGAACTATGGATAACTTTAAAAACCTTTTTGCAACTAATTTGAAATCAATTCTATGACAGTAATCAATTATCCAAATATGTATACTGGAAATATAAGAGTTTAGGGAAGAGAGTATGCAAACTATGATTTATCCTGGTTCAGTCCAATCCTTGACCTACGTCCAGTCCCCAAGCTTCACTTGAGATTTTCAATCCACTATTTGCTTTGAACTTGATTACACGTTCTGTACTTGAACTAATCCTCTCACTAAGATTCACCCCCCTTACAAACCGTAATCAATTCACTTGCTTGATTACACACTCTGTGTTGGAAATTATGCCCTAAGGGCTAATCATTAAATAACTTCCTAATTTGATTTATGAAGATAAATCAATGATTTAATAGATATCATATCTCAGATTTGATTTATGAAGATAAATCAAATCAGCTGGCTTCTAATTTGCATTAAATAAATTGATTGGATTAAATCAATTAGACAGATTTAATTTTTAATTTAATTTCAAAATTAATAAGATTGATTTTGAATATTTAATGCGGCCCATAAAGGTTATAAATACCCTTAGGTTGTAAGTAATTTGATTACTATAGACAAGGGAATTGTAGAGCCACAAAAGAACCCTAGAAGAGAGACGTGAGACAAAAGCTTGAAGGCGCTAGCACGCTGCCGTTTGTGTTGGAGTGTTGTTCCGTGTAGATACCAGTAGAGGGAGTGGATTTGTAGAGTCGGCTCCTAGAGATTGATTGACCGAAGAAGGTGTTAGCCCACGAGTTTACAAAACATGCACACGAGTTCGCATAGGTATGATTCTTAATAACTAACCCGATTTAAACGCTGTTGATAGATCCTATTCTTGGGATTCGTAATTATTGGATAAATTTATTTCCGCTGCATGTACGAATCCCAATAGTGGTATCAGAGCCAGATCAATTGTGCGTTTAAATTGGGTTTATGTTCTTAATGTGATTATATATGGAATTGATGATGTGATTTGAAGGCGTTTAAATCAAAAGTTCACATTAGAGTTAGATTGGATCGGAAAGATATATTTTATTGTTAATGTGATTAACAGTATATATATATATATATATATATATATATATATATATATATATATTAAATTAATAAATTCCTCTAGCAAGTATATCATCAATTCATTTAATGATGTGATGGAAGTTATTGAATCTGTTTGGTTTTGTATGCGTACGGTTTTGTATGGATCATCAATTATTGTTTTTATTGATTCATCAATTCATTTGATTGTGTATCCGTTGGTTATATAATTGAATTAATGACGTGATGTTTTATCAATTATATACTTTCTGCATGTTTGTATGCATTTAAAATTAATAATTCATTATAATTATTGTAATTGATGGAAATTGGGAATTGACATCACGTTATAATTATTATAATTATTAATTGATGGAGAAATCATGAAATTTTATTTCATATTGTATGAATTAATACCTGTTGTGATTTACTTTCAAATTGTTTGGGTATGGTGAACAACATGGCTTTAGTCTTTACAATGGTTGTAATATTTAAATATGGCCTGCGAGCCATGCCCCTCTCTAAATATTCTTGATGTACATTCTCTTCTCATCTCACTCCCCTTGTATGTTGAAACGAGGTTTCTCTTGATGTAATTTTCTTTTCTTATTTATAGAAGTCCCCTCATTAGCTTGAGAGGATTTTAGGTTAGGTGAGCCATGTTGTGTCACGTTTTAATTATGCTTTTGATTAGACCATAACATGTTTATCAAAATGGTAATGGTGATACTCAACATTCATTATTGTCTTGACTTAATTGAGATTATCAAAACGGTTTTGGATCTCAAGGCATTAGATGAGATTAAACATGCCAAGTCATATGATGATTGAATCCCATAAAGATCTAAGAGTTACATGTGATGTAATTGGTAAAGAGGTTACCTACCTAAATAACTTGATTTTAAGCGTCCTGCCAAAGCGGACTTAAATTTGAGCCAAATATGGATCTTAGCCCACTAATTATATTGAGGGTTGTTAATTCAGTGGGAGATTATTAACTTTGCATATTTTTTTTAATTGTAGAATCATGTCGACTAGTAATACTACTACATTATCATTGCGACCAGTCCTTGAGAAGGACAAACTAAATGGGACTAACTTTCTTGACTGGTTTAGAAACTTGAGAATTGTTCTCAAGCACAAAAGAAAGGGTATAAAAATGAAAGGCAAGGGCAAAGGAAAGGGTAATGGCTTAATCGGTAAGACCAAAGAGTCAAATCGACCCAAAACTAAGCCTGTAGCCAAGAAGGCAAAGCTTTCGAAGGACGAGGCTTGCTTCTTCTGTAATGAACCTAGTCATTGGAAGAGGAACTGCAAACTCTACCTTGAAGATCTGAAAAAGAATAAGAAGGATGACGGGGCTATCTCTTCAAGTATTTATGTTTTAAATATTCATTTTTCTACTTCCTCTACATGGGTATTAGATACTGCATGTGGTTCTCACACTTGCACAAATGTGCAAGGTCTCAAGGACAGTAGAAAATTGAAGAAGGGTGAAGTAGACCTATGAGTTGGAAACCGATCAAGAGTTGTTGCTTTAGCCGTAGGCACTTATGAATTTTGTTTTGCCTAGTGGGCTTTTGTTAACTTTGAATAATTGCTTTTATATTCCTGCTTTGAGTAGCAACATTGTTTCTCTTTCTTATTTGGATAAGGAATGTCTTACTTCCATTACTAGGAATGGTAAATGTTCTATTTATCATAATGACATTTTTTATGTTGAAGGTGATCTACATTTTCGTCATTATTCACTAAATTTAAAACATCCTAATAATGGACATATCTATAACATGTCTACCAAAAGGACCAAGTCAAATGATTTGAACCCGACCTAGGCTCCTTGTCGTCTAGGCCATATAAATGAGAAACGCATTTCAAAACTCCATCAAGATGGATTTCTTAACTCATTTGATTTTGAATCATTTGATACATGTGAGTCTTGTTTATTGGGAAAGATGACAAAGGCACCTTTTACTGGGTATAGTGAGAGAGCCACTAATTTATTAGGCCTTATACATACTGATGTGTGTGGACTAATGAATACATCTGCCAAAGGAGGTTATATGTACTTCATTACATTCATGGATGATTTTAGTAGGTATGGGTATATCTATCTAATGAAACATAAGTATGAATCTTTTGAAATGTTCAAAATATTCCAAAATGAAGTGCAAAACCAACTTGGCAAAACAGTTAAAGCACTTCGATCTGATCGAGGTGGTGAATATCTAAGCCAAGAGTTTATTGACCATCTTAGGAGTTGTGGGATCATCTCACAACTAACTCCTCCAGGAACACCACAATGGAATGATGTTTCTAAGCGGAGGAATTGAACTCTATTAGATATGGTTCGATCTATGATGAGTTAAACAGATCTTCCGTCGTCCTGTTGGGGCCATGCCCTTGAACTAGCTGCGTTCACGCTAAATCGTGTTCCATCAAAGGTAGTTGAAAAAGACACCATATGAGACATGGACTGGGAAGAAACCTAGTTTGTCATTTCTTAAAGTTTGGGGATGTGAGGTTTACGTTAAACAACAAGCCTATAATAAATTATCATCCAGATCCTCAAAATGCCTTTTTGTGGGGTATCTTAAGGAAACTAAAGGATACTATGTCTACAATCCTACCGATCAAAAAGTGTTTGTTATCCGGAATGGTGTCTTTCTAGAGAGAGTTTATCTCTAAAAGAACTAGTGGGAGTAAGGTAACCCTTGAAGAAGTTTGAGAGTCACAAAACAACGTAGAACCACAAATGGAAAACAGAGAAGACTCACAACAAGTTGATGAGCCTGCTCTAACACAAGGCCCACGAAGGTCCAATAGGACACAATAAAAGCCTTAGAGATATGTACTTCTAACTACTAAAAGTCGTGATATCTTGCTCATTGAGCAGAATGAGCCAACTACCTATCGTGAAGCCATAGTGGGACCAAACTCCGAAAGATGGCTACATGCCATGAAGTCTAAAATGCGATCCATGTATGACAATAAGGTATGGACCTTAGTCAATCCACCTAGTAAAAACCATTAGGTGTAAGTGGGTTTTCAAGGAGAAAACTGACATGGATGGCAAAGTAAGTGTCTTCAAGGCACGATTGGTTGCAAAAGGATTCACTCAAACTCATGGTGTCGACTATGATGAAACCTTTTCCCCAGTTGTAATGGCCAAATCAATCAGAATCCTTCTCTCCGTAGTAGCATATTATGACTATGAAATATGGTAGATGGACGTCAAAACAACCTTCCTTAATGGAAAGCTACTTGAGGATGTGTACATGACACAACCTGAAGGCTTTGTACGTCCAGAGGAATCTGGTAAAGTTTGTAAGCTTCAAAGATCCATTTATGGATTGAAGCAAGCATCTCGGAACTGGAATCATCGTTTTGATAAAGTAGTTAAAGAGTTTGGATTCATTCAAAACATTGATGAACCTTGTGTTTACAAGAAGGTTAGTGGGAGCACAGTTGTATTTCTCGTGCTTTATGTAGATGACATCCTACTCATTGGAAATGACATCCCTACCTTGTAGAGTGTCAAGTCTTGGTTAGGAAAGTCTTGTTCAAAGAAAGAGTTAGGCAAAGCCACTTATATCCTAGGGATTAGGATCTATAGAGATAGATCCAAGAGGCAAATAGGCCTAAGTCAAAACACATATATAGACAAGATACTGTATAGATTCAGGATGCAGGATTCAAAAAGGGGTTCCATGCCCATGTCTCATGGTATCCATCTCAGCAAGGATCTGTGTCCTAATACACAAGATCAAAGAGACCGCATGAGTAAGATTCCATATGCCTCCACCATTAGATCTATTATGTGTGTCATGTTATGTACTCGACTGGATGTCTCATTTGCCTTAAGTATGACCAGTAGATATCAACAAGACCCCGTTGAAGGTCACTGGATTGCTGTCAAGAATCTGTGTGACTGGTTACACAGATGCGAGTTTCCAAACTGACCAAGATGATCTAAGATAGCAGTCAGGATATGTATTCCTGTTAAATGGTAGTGCGGTAAGCTGGAAGAGCTCTAAGCAGAGCACTATAGCAGATTCTACAACGAAAGTTGAGTATATTGCAGCATCCGATGCAGCTACGGAAGCCGTTTGGATTAGAAAGTTCGTTACTGAACTAGGGGTGGTTCCTACTATGTCAAATCCAATAGACCTGTTCTGTGACAACAACGAGGCTATTGCGTAGGCCAAGGAGCCTATGTCACATCAAAGGACCAAGCATATACTCAAGCACTTTCATCTTATCAGAGAAATCAATGATAGAGGTGATATAAAGATATGCAAAGTACTAGGAGAATTAGAGAAATTAATGATTGTACCTAGTGCACGTGAGAGTATTTTGTTGGAAAGGCTAATCATTGTACTTTAAACATTATTGTTATTTAAAGTATTTCTCCATTTTGTTATCATATCATTTACATGTTTATTATGATGACTATATCCTTGGATGTATCTTAAAGATTGTCCTAAATGTCCCTGGTCGGTCATCTATATGGGAGCAAAGATGAAATAAGACCAGTATGATTTTGATAAGGTATAAAGATACGAATCAAAGTCATAGGCACTTGTAAGAGTACAAGGTGCTGGATCGACCTACTATGAGAAAGCTGCATGGATTAAGTCATAAGCTTTTCTCATGTATAACCACATCACAATGCCCTTTGACCTGAGATCATCATGGATTCCTACATGATAAGTTACTAATCTTTGACCTAGTCAAAAGTCACCTTTAATCGGATGATGATAAAGGCTTGGATCGGGATCAGTGGTTTTCATGCAAAGAAATGTGAGTGGTCAAGATGAAATTTGTCCCTCACATTTATAGAGAGATAATACTGGGCCACTTGATGAGTGAGTCTAAGAAATGTATGGCTATACTGTGATGGAAAAGAGTTTCCATTTCAATTATTAGACTACTCAAGAATCGAGAAAGTAATGGTCAAGAAAAGGAAGTTGACATTATCCATGCCTCATCCTTAACCAAATTATCATGTGACAAAAGGGACGTGACATGGTTGTATGATAGGTTGTATCGAAAATCGATCCTCACGTGAATTGGGTAGTCACAATGTCTTGCTAGAGGCCGCTTGCAACTTATAGGCTAGTACAGTATTGGCCTGCTGCCAATCTCATATAAGCCTACAGGGTCACACACAAGAATAGCCTAACACGAGCTATAATGTCCAAATTCATTGGATCTAAGATATGTCTAAGATTTAATGAATACAACATTTTATCTAGAGAGGGTATATATCTAATGATTGCACCTAGTGCAAGCGGGAGTCTATTGGAAATTACGCCCTAGGGGTTAATCATTAAATAACTTCCTAATTTGATTTATGAAGATAAATCAATGATTTAATAGATATTATATCTCAGATTTGATTTATGAAGATAAATCAAATCAGCTGGCTTCTAATTTGCATTAAATAAATTGATTGGATTGAATTAATTAGACAGATTTAATTTCCAATTCAATTTCAAAATTAATAAGATTGATTTTGAATATTTAATGCGGCCCATAAGGGTTATAAATACCTTTAGGTTGTAAGTAATTTGATTACTACAGACAAGAGAATTGTAGAGGCACAAAAGAACCCTAGAAGAGAGACGTGAGACAAAAGCTTGAAGGCGCTAGCATGCTGCCGTTCGTGTTGGAGTGCTGTTCGGTGTGGATATCGGTAGAGGGAGTAGATTCGTAGAGTCGGCTCCTAGAGATTGATTGACTGAAGAAGGTGTTAGCCCATGAGTTTACAAAACACGCACATGAGTTTGTATAGGTATGATTCTTAATAACTAACCCAATTTAAACACTGTTGATAGATCCTATTCTTGGGATTCGTAATTTATTGGATAAATTTAGTTCCACTGCGTGTACAAATCCCAACACTCTATACTCGAAGTAATCCCCTCACTTGGATTCATTCCCCTTACAAGCTGTAACCACAACAAAGTATTTCCCACTCAAGATCACCCAATCTTGAGTAACTCTCAGAATAATAGGATGATTACAATGAATCTTCTCTCTCAGAAGTAAGTGAATAAACATTGAAGCACAATACATATAATCTCACTCTCTAAGTTAAATATATGATCATTGAGATATTCAGAGAGTAGATGAAGCAGACGTTAGAATATTGGCATTTTCACTGTGTAAGCTCACGTCCCTGTTCTTGCTCTCCCTCTTGTGTCTGTATTCTGAGTCTTCATGGGTATTTATAGGTTAATTAGAGGAACTAGCTATTGCATTTTATTCTCTATGATTCTTCAACGTTCAGCTATAAATCTGGAATATGACCATTGCATATTTTTCTCTATTTCTTCAATTCTTGGTTGGAATCTTAGATATAGTTGTTGTAGATGGTCTTCCAATGTTCTTGTCATTTCCATAACTTTATTAGATCGTTGGAGAATAATTTAATCGTCCTTCAATGGCCAGAGCTGAACTCTTGGGATAGAGGAGAAATTTCTAGCTTGTTCTTGGTTCTTTATTAATTACATTTTACCCAGTTAGATTTCTCCTTGATCTTTGCTGTGTTTATTTGAAACTCATGAGAAAATTGATCAAGCATAATAGAGAATAATTGTAGATTGAAATTATCAAACATATAGAGTAAATGAGATCAAATCATAAGCCTCAAGAAACAGAGTCTCGCTTCTGTGTCTAAGTGACTGGAGTTAACACGAGGTGATTGGAGTCAATTTGGTTTCAAACATTTGAGAGTCTCTCTGTGATATGATGACTGGAGTAGCTTATAGATGACTAGAGTAATATAAATGATAATTACTTTCTGATTATGACTATAGGAACTTATGTATTACTGAAAAGTAACATTCAGCAAGACTTCAGTTGAAGAAGACATTTGTTTAGCATTTTGCATAATCCTGAACAGACCCTGAACTTCCAAAAATCATATCTCTCTCAATTGATCTTTGTTTTCTATGATCTTGATGTTTTTGGAAAGGTGTGTGAGTCTAGTTTCATATGCCGCTGATTTTAGCTCATTCTCATGTGTGGTTTGTGAGATTTACTCAGATTACTGAACCTTGGTCTACTGAGTGACGTTAACAAATGGGGCAACTTCAAAAATTCATAGCTCTCTCATCCAATCTTCTTTGAACCTGAATTTTTGTCAAGATAATGCATTGGATGTCTAGTTTCATTCAAAATTGGTTTCACCTTAATCTGATCTCTGGTTTGAGAGATATCATCAAATTACCAGAGGTTACCAGTTGAAACGCCGAACAGAGTGTAACTGAGTTGCTGAAATACACATATTACTAGAGTAATATGCGTATGACTGGAGTAATCGTCAAACAGAAGTAAACTGAACTGCTGAACCACATATATTACTGGAGTAAGCAAGTGACTACTGGAGTCACTATTATTGGAGTAATCATGGAGTTACTAGAGTAATGAAGACACAGTTGACATATTATCGGGTTTGATCTGGAAGTGGCTGAGAATAACGAGTTACTGGAGTACTTAAATGATTACTGGAGTAACTATTACTGGAGTAAGACAATGGTTACTGGAGTAATGAACACAAGAACACATATATGACTGGAGTAATATGTGTACGACTGGAGTAACTCGGGCACCATTCATCGTGAAGCTTCAATTTGCTCATTTTAACTCTGAATTGACCTATTCCAACTTCCATTTGATCGTGGAGACTTAAAGAATCAATTTAAAAACTTGTATAATGATTTTATCATTCCATTCAACAAGTTGTTCTTTCTTTATTCTCTCTTCTTGATTATTCTCCATGAATCAACTCATTCTTTCTTCTCTTCTCTTGTTCTTTCTCCATATGAACAAATCTACATTAAATATAGCAATTAGTCAATGTATATATGATATAAACTTTTTGCTCTTGCTAATGGCATCTATATAAGCCATCATCAAAACTAATAATAACCAACAGATCTATATGATCGAGGCAGCGGAGGAGGGTACAAAGGTGGATGTGGAGGTGGAGGGGGAGGACGATGGTTGGGCACACCTAGTGGTGGTGGAGGGGGAGGACGATGATTAGGCACACCTGGTGGTGGTGGAGCGGCCATTACGGTGGAGGTTGTAGAAGTGATTGAGAAGAATGTGAAGAAAGTAAAGTAACAACGGGTTCAAATAGAGAAGCCTCCTGAACAATGTGAAATACGGGAAACGTTTAGGAGGAGACGCATAGTTCATCAGAATACGAGAAGACGCCTAGTTGGGAAGTTTATCTGGAAGCCAAAGAGACTCTAAATCATTAATTTGAACAAAGTGTAAGGATACGACTCTGGCGTCTCTTATTTGAAAAGACTGAACTTTTAATATCGGATATTGTAAGAGATCCATTCTCAAAAGTATTATTTTTTAAAAAAAATTAATAGACTTTTAGGACTTGGTATAATATAAAAGATCGGTCTTAAATATAATTGAAAGGAAAAATAAATTAATATACTTTTAGGATCGGGGATATGTTACTGGTCGGTCCTAAAGGTAATTTAATGAAATAATAAATAATAGACTTTTAGAACCGTGGATATGTTATAGGACAGTCTTAATACACTTTTGCGTATTAACTCTTGCAGTCCTTCCTTTATTATCCTCCTAACGCTTCCTCTCTGTCCTTCTTAACTCCTCATTTCATCGTAATTCCACACTACGTAGCTCTCTACCCCTCCTGCCCCAACTGCTCAAACAATAGTTAGATACAAGATAACCCCTCGCAGGGGTACTCTAGAATCTCGTGCCTTCTTTAGATCTCTTGTTGGTTTAGGTCCAGTGCGTTCTATTCCAACGAAGGAGTCTCGGGTCGTAGGACCCATTGTTATTTCGGATAATGAAGAGGTTGACGGTGTGACGACCGCCCTATGGGGCCTTTATTCATCCGAGTTAACGTGTTTGAGGATCGAGGTGATTTGGACGACTTAATTGCGGAATAAAAATTTCTGAAAATATCTTAGTTTGAAAACATGAGGATAAATTTTTCGCGATTCGAATTCATTCAATAGTTGGATGTTAATATAGTAATCCCAAAATAGATGAATGATAAATGTACACTATAGTCTAATTACTCCTAATTTTGTCCAAAAGTTCCAACTACTGTAACCCTTATAGCTACTTCTTGCCTTTCAATCCCGAACCACTACCTGTATCTTTCATATGGTCTAGAGTTCAAATAAATGAACTCCAGGGTAACAATTAATCTCATGCACATGTATAGAAGCATAAATGATAGAATAACACATGTTAAAACATGGAAGCATTTATAATAACCATAACCGCATTTAACGGCCAATGACCGTTGCCCTTGTCTAGGACACGCAACCCTATGAGACCGTAGCCTCAAATCCATAGCCAGGAAAAACATATAACAAGTAAATCAACCAGCATACATGATCAGCTATTTAATACATGAACACTTACGCACATGCTTATAAGATTAGAGTTACCCACCTCAATCTTGAATTCTTAACTCATCATCCAGTAGGCGTTGGGATCGGTCGAGGCATATATGAATATCCTATAAATGTTTATCATCGTCATTAGTCACTTAATTGCATCGCAACACAACTAAGTACGTGGATTACTCTTAGGGAATTAAAAGTAATTAAAACCCTAAAATTTCCCCTATTGACAATACCCCTATTTATTAATTAATAATAACTCTAATTTATTATTAATTAATAATCCTCATATATTTCCTTTACTCTTTATTAATTAATAATAATCCTCATTTATTATTAATTAATAATTCTTATATATTTCCATTTCATTTACTTCAGTCGGTTATCTTGTATTCGATATTCTTGTACAATTACCAACTTAGGTGATTGTTCTAAGACTTATCAGAAATTGACCCTTAATTTCCACGGGTATTTGGGAAATTCGTAACTTGGTCTATATAACTCTGAATGGAGTGATTCTAATTTCTATTTATTCCTTGATAAGTCTACTTTCATAAATTAAAGTCACCAAGTTGATTTATGACTGAGAAAAGTTCCAAAGTTTCGAAAGTATAAACATTGCCTAATCTAGGAACAGAGACTTTCCAGTTTTCATAGCTCAACTTCGAAAATTTGTAATACCCTAATTTTTATAATACATTTAAATATATATAATACCTATTGAAAATAGGTGAATATGAGGTCTCAAACACCTTGTATTGAATTTATTAGGACAATGTCTCCTAAGAATAAATAATTTACAAATAGGTCCCTAAAATATTTATGGGTTATAAAATACCCTGAGAAAATTATGATAAATCCTAAAAGGCAACTAAATATTTATTAAAAATTAGAGAGTATGTTGTCTCTAATTTAGGTAATTTATGGGATTATTTTCCTTGGAAAATAATAAGGCAAAATTAAATATCATTTTGGGGAACATAAATTGCCCCATGATTTTTAATATTTTGTATAATGCATAAATTATCAATTTCAGTAAAATACTTGTGAGATAATAATTATTACTAATTAAGAAAATTGTCAAAAATTAGTAAATGATTAATTAGATAATTAATGGCTAATTGTTTAGACATAAATAAAGAGAGAGAGAGAAGGTGGAGATATTTGTGAGTTGTGAGTATGTGTGAGTTATGAGTGTGTGTGTGCCTAAGTGTTGTGCATGTGTGTGTGTGTAGTAAAAAAAAGAGAGAAAAAGAAAAAGAGAGAGAGAGATAATTACAAATGCATATTTGATTATAATAATAATATAATTAAGACATATGTTGAATTAGAAATAATATAATAATCAGGAGAAGAAATGGACAGGAAAAACAAGAACGGATAGAAATAAAATCCTACATAGAAAACAATGAACCAGGTTGTTGGAGTCAGAGCATATTACGGACGAGTGAAATTTTATCCCGAGATAGCCGGTCTCCGAATTCATTTCTGTAACCGATAGAGCAATTTGGAGATCCGGATAGGAAGATATTTTGAAGAAATTAAGCAGATAATCAAAATAGGAGCTCTTAGAAAGTCAGACTGTTGTGGCAATACGGGCATAAGTAGGGAAAAACCAGAGCATATTATTGGTCAGTGGATTTTTATCCAGAAGCTAATACCGGCCAAAATTGTTTCTGGAATCGGACACGAAAACCGAAGATTTTCAGCTGATAACGGAATGTCCCTAACAGGATCAGAAATCCAGTTAAAATATGACATTTGAAAGAGGAAGTAAAAAGCTTCAGCATGTCATTCTCGGAATTTTGAGATTTTACGGAATTACGCGAACCGGACACCGAACCAGGATTTCATCTGATAAAGCAAGATGACACAGGCAAGATGAGGTCATCATCCTTTGTCTCTTTATGGATGATGAGGTCGGCCTAATAGGTGTATGGCCAAGATCATTCCACCTAGCAAAAGTGCGATCCAACGGTTAGAATTCGACCAGACAAAGTTCAGCGAAATTACGAAAATGTCATCCAACTTTTCTATAAATACCTCTTCATTCTTCACCATTCTTCACACCATTTCCTCTTGAGAAGGCCGAAAATATTGAGAGAGAAGGAAGAAGAAGGAGTCCGGGGAATTTCGCAGCAAATCTCTGAGTAAGTTTCTCGGTCCTTAATCTTTAGTTTAGTAGTTATAGTAGAAGTGATAGGATAGTCTTAATTTTTCAAGATAATTTAGATATCATGTTTTTAGAATAAAAATGATAATTATCTTAGAAAAATATTATAGAAAAGTTTATGGCAAAAATTTTGGAAGTAAAAGTCGGAACAGCAAAGCTCTGGCGAAATACCGCTAAAAAGGCTAACTAAGGGCAAAATGGTAATTTGTACCAAAAAATGCCTGTTATGGTCTTAGACATTCATACTGGTGATGTTATCCGTATAGGATATCCAGAATCACGAACCGCTGTTTCCGCTGTTTCCGCTATCACCCCTGTCGAGCCGCTGTCAAACGTACCGTGAATTTGACGGAAGTGTTAAAAGTCGTCAACGGAGGTACGGACGCGTATTGTAACCTTAACACTTATGCTGCTTATATACATATATGTGATAGACATGCTAGATACTGAAACTCTGTTTAGGGTTGTCAGTTATTTTACAGCTTACTACGGATTATAGTCATGATAATGCCGTTTGGGTTTGCCTAGCGCTGAGGACACGATAGGCCTTCGTGGCACTGGATATGTGCAACCATTATGTGGGGCTTTACATATTGCTTTGTGCTTATGTCCTGCCATTATTTGATCATACATCTGTTGTGTGCTTATGTAGTGATATTCTGCTGTATGTGATTATGTTAACGCTGTTATCAATATACTGTTTATTTGAGCATAAGGTTAACCGTTACCTGAGATCCAATCGGGAATTGGATCTCAGCTGTAGCTACAGGTTCAGGAGGTGTCAGGATGGATGAGAGGGGCAGACCGTCTTCGTAGAAGGAGCGAAGAAGTTTATAGTTTTGTAAATATACTGACATTACTTTTTGTAAACAGTAGTTGTCTGTATATGGATAATTACACTATGGTTATGTACTTTTAAATATTCAGTTACTCGAAATGCTCGACTCTGATCACAATTTGACATGTTTTTTTTAAAAAAAAAATTCGGTGTTTTAAATTGGGATGTTACAAAATTCATATTTGGAGTTCTAGACATTGGATTTTGGTGGTTCAAAAATATATGAACTTATTAATTAAGTCTAGTTTCTATGAAAATTGGTTTCAACATCTTACCACATTCCATTCATTCCTAGATTGCAAAAATGTTACCACTGTCCAGAAACATTTCCAAAATTGTAACCCAACTTCTGAAATTCATAACTTTTTGTATACTTATCGAAATGTAACAAATTACCTATCAAATTGAATCTCTATGTGTCTACTAAAAATATGGAAAATTTCATAATTTTATAAATTCATTTGCTTGGTCAAAAAGTCAACGTCATTTGTTTCCTTCAAAATGATACCAAAAACGTTTTCAGATTTTATTTTAACCTCCAAAAATCATAACTGAAATTGTAGACCTTATTTTGAGGTGAACTAAAGCTCATTTTAAAGCTTAAGGAGATTACTATCTCCTGTAAAATTTTTAGGGGAAAACACAAACGTTTACCCTAGTTTTTATTCTCTTCAAAATCACTGTTCGTGCTGCTAAACTCAAATTCCAGAAATAGCTTATCATTTCATGCATATAACTCAGCATTTTTAACTTCCTTTATCCTTTTCTATTCAGGACCTGTGTCACGAAGCTCCCACCGGCATTTTATTCTCTCTTTATATATATATATTTACACACACTCAGCAAACACATGAATATTAAAAGCAGATTGGCAGCATGAGTTTATATAGATTGCACCTCCAACAATATATATTCAGCACCCATCGAAATATATATATATATATATATATATATATATATATATATATATATACAGGAATAATACGTATGACAGCCACCAACTTCCTGTAGTGTTATATATATATATATATATATATATATATATAACTTGCAAATTTTCTCTTGTGCTATGATCATATTTGGACAATTCCTGAAGCAGTGGTTTTTTCAAGAAAGAGATATCGAATATATAGATATGACAATTCTTGAAGAACTATACAGAGACTTCTTGAAAAATTATATAAAGATATGACATCATCTAGTAGTTCCTAAAGAACAATGTAGATGTTCTTGGAGAACTTTACGAAACAAACAGGAAGTATTATTCCTGAAGAATTAACAACAAAATTGTTATAGTTAATGAAGAACTAACATAGGAATAAGAAAATTATGTTTGTATAACTCACACTTGAGGGGGAGATTGTTGGAGTACAAGTGTGAGTCATGTTGGATGAAGATTTCAATTCCATCATAAGTTGTATAAATTGAAAAGTTGTTACAATATAATAAACCAAAAATTTATTGATCCAAACAAATATATTGTTGGCGTAACTAATTTGACCATTCAAGTCACATGTATGATGCAACAAATTATTATATATTATGTATTAACATCCATTAAAGAACTAAAAGATTCTTTATGAAAACCAACATATTATTATGGGCGGCATGTTCTTAAAGAATATTAACTATGAAAAAATCATCAATTGTGATTTGGGATGGATATATAAATTTTGAAAATATATCAAACTCATATCATATCGGCCCATTGAATAACAAGTAACCCATACAAGTAATAAAATAAATTTGACAGATGCATTTATGAGATAGTTATATTGATATAAGCTGTTTAATGAAATTTTAAGCTCATTTTACATCTTTTCTAAAATATCTATAGAAGTATATGAAATTTACACACCGCTTGTTAAAATAATAATAATTAGTATTACTAATTTCTAATAAAGAATGAAAAAAGTTAAGAATTGAAATATTCACTAAATTAATTTTTTAAAAACTCACATTTGTGTTAAGGAAAATTATTCTGGTTTAGATTAATTTTAGAAAAATAAATTTTATTTTAATCCATTTTTGCAAAGGCTAAAGTCCGTATAGGTATAGTTTTTTTTCCCTCTCATTTGATAAAAATAACAACTTTATTTTTTTATCATTAATATCAATTAATTGATTTTCAATTAAAAATTATTTTATTGATATCAATGATATTATCATGGCATGTCATACTTAAATTATTTTTTATTATCCTTTTAGAAAAAAAAATCATTTGATTTAGTGTATATTAATGTAAATATATAAAGTCATAAAGCAATAATAGTTTTTGAAGAGGGGAGAAAAGAGAGGCCAACAAAAAAGAGGAGGGGCATTGAAAGTCATTTTACATAGATTTTGAAATTCTAAACTGAGTTAATGATTCAATTAAAGATTTATTGAATTTATCAACCTAATTTAGAATTTCTCTATTTTAGAAAGCTTTGTATGGGATTTTCCCTATAAAAAATGGGGGGAAGATTTTTTTATTTTAATATATTTGTTTAATTTCTTAAATCTAATTTCAATGATAACCCTTCTTAAAACAAAACTGATTTTGTAACAAGATTTCACAATTTTTAAATGACGATTTAAATTTTTGTAATCTCACATCAAACGCATTTTTTGTTTTGTGACCTAAAATCAAAATTAATGCTAATTTCGAAACCAACAGCGATAGTATATTTTATGTATTTCAAGATTGGTTCGGAATTTAATCTTATTCGAAAGACTTTTCTGGCCAATATATTCAAAAGATTTTAAGATACAGTAGTTTACAAAACATTAAGATAAGGTAAATGATATATTTGAATCTTTTCTTAGTGTTTAAATATAAATACGATGGTTTTGATAAACCAATTAATAAAGCTGAGCAATAAATTAAAAATTTAACTTTAAATAAAATGTATACTTTGGCAAGCGAATACAAATTAAAAATTATTTCAACTAATATCTTAGAAAAGGAGTGAGTCAAATATCTTCGTGATTTTATAAATTTTATAAAAAAAATATAATGATTTTCTAATCATACAAATAATGAAACGGGTATATTATATTATCTATCTCTTCGTCAAATCATTTTCTTTATTTATATTTGTTCTGGTGTAGAACACAAGTGTTGGACTTGGCCTGGGGTGAAATCCCAGGGTCCTACGTACCACAAAGTGGATCGAAGTCCACGTAGTTCAAGAGAAGACAATAGGCTATTGCTAGCCAGAGGGAGTGGGGTGTGTGCTCTGTATGAATTGAAGAGCTAGGGTTTCGAAAGCGTGTACCTTGTTAGGGTTTCTCCCTATTTATAAGCATACCTGGGGCCCTATTTTGATGGGCCTTGATATCTCTATTATTTTGGGATATTAAGATATTCCTGATATTAAGATATTCCTTTTTGATAACCTCCCCTTATCTTCTGGGTGGTTATGATCTTGGCCACTATCTTGATATCTGCCCCTAAATTCAAGGGAGTAGTTACGATTGTGGCTGGAGCCATTTGACTGGGCTTTCCGGTCATTGGGCTAAGCCCATTTTCATCATATCCGTAACAGTTGCCCCCCAGCCCGGTTGTTCAGGGCTCTGAATTACCGGGATGAACTAGCGAAGGTCGGATTTGTTTGTTGATTCGAGAGAACATTACCCCGAAGTTTTAATTTTAGGCCGAAATCCTTCCATGCTTTTTCAAACTTTCCTACTTCATTGAGATCGGACAACGAAGATATTTCTGCTCGGGTTTTTTCCTTGTTTGCGGGTATTCTATTCCGTTTTTCGTGGACTGGGATTTACTGCCCCCTGTTTGAAATTGCATGGGAGGCCGGCATTGGTTCGAATGACCGGGGTCCATCTCTGTGGTCAGCCACCTGAACACTGTAAGCCGGGCTCATCTTCCAGTTCATCTGTTGATTCAATGTTCGCCTATTTTCGAGGCAAGGAGTGTTATCATTGCCCCTTGTTGATTTGACGTTTGCTAGCCGGTCTCTGAGTAAAACAACTGCTCTACTATCCTTGGTTTTCGTGCGCATTTAATATTAGCATTAAATGCGCAAGCCTTTTTATGTCCACGTCATTATCTTCATCTGGGCCCTTTGGGCCTTCGGCGGTTGAGTTTCCTGAATGCTCAACCGTCTTTCCACTGTTCGCGTATATAACGCCTATTTTTCCCTCGTTAGGCACTTTTTGAACACTCGGAAATCCTTGAGCTTTTCTACGCTTTTGCTCTCTCTGCATCTTCGCGTTTATTCTGGCTCGTGCATTTCCTCTTCCTCTAACTTATTTGAAATCAGGTATTTCCTCGTTTCCTATTTGGTTTTTACAATTGTTCCTTCCTTCTTTCTTGGTTTTTTGGATAGGATCCTGTAAGTTGTTGAGTTTTCCCTTTTTCTGGGTTCTTGCTCGCTTATGGCTTTCACCACATTGCTCTTGATTACCCTGCGTTTTTGGTTATTTTGACCCTTTTCCTTGTTGGATCTGGTATTGGTTTCTTGTTTCACTTTACTCAGACTCATCTCTTCTTCCCTTTCCTTTCCCTCTTATAAATTCGGGAAAGTCTTCATCTCCTCCTAATCCCAGCAACCTACCACCCGAGGAGGAAGAGTTTGTGAACGCCTTCCTTCGAGGACGGCCTGGTGGTTGTATGGCAAACCTTTGATCGAGGAACAAAAACTAGAAAATGTACTCCGGGGTTATGGAGGTGAAGGTAGTGGTCACTCAAGTCGGTCTGGTCAGGTCAGGGGTAGAGCTAGAGGTCGGTCGCAGTCTGTGGAGCCCATTGGTCTAGGTCGGGGAACTGCTCCTGCTAGGGCTTCTTCTTTAGAGCCGTCATTGGGAGGGAGCAGGGGAAGTCCTCCTATGCCTGCATCTTTTTTAGTTCGGCGGGTTGAGCCCTCCACCGCCTCTTTCCGACCTATTGGTCCCTGTGAGGAGTGTTCTTGGCTAATATCTGAGTCCGTGATGGTTGGTCGGACATGGGAAGCTAATGAAATAGCACTCACCTGCGGGATGTTCAAGCCATTCCTACCCGTCCTACTTTACTACCTTCAGGTATCGTCTTCCTCGTTTATAATTTATTTTTGTTCCTCCTTTTCTAGGTAGTATGTCAATTTCTCCCCGTCCTGTTGAGGATTCCGGATCTTTGGAGTCAGCAGCAGCCTGTGTTCCACGTCATCTTTCGGAGAAATATGACTAGGTTGCAGCCGGGGTGCTATCCAGGCTTTCTTCAATAACATCCGACCAACTTGTCGAGCTCCCATTAGGAGACCGGGATCACTGCTCCCTTTCCCTTCCAAATCCCGATGAACCGGTGTGCACTACCCTGGAAGGGAATGAGCGCTCTTTTTTCTTCTTCTATCGAGATTTTGTCAGGAAACTCAGCTTACGTTTTCCATTCACTAAATTTCAAGTAGATCTTTTAAACGTTCTGCAACTGGCCCCCAATCAACTTCATCCCAATTCTTGGGGTTTTATCGTCGTCTTCGAGCAACTTTGCCAATTTTTAAATCATACCCCTACTACCGGGGCATTTTTCTATTTTTTTCAATATCCAAAGGGCTCGCCCGCCCGGGAAGCCTGTGGAAAAGAAGGGTTGGGTTTCTTTTCGGGGGAAACCAGACAAGAAGCTTTTTCATGTGGCAACCGACACCTGGAAAGGCTTCAAGGTTTCATTTCTCAAAGTTACTGCCGAGCCCGGTCATAAACCGTGGTTTCTTCAAGATGTCGACTTCACCTCGGTGGAGTTGTTGTTTCTTTTGTATTGGTCTAAAACTCATTATGACCAAGACCCGAAAATTTTTGTATCCTCCAATGATAGCTTGGAGCCAACTGAGGTTGAGACCGTGATAGCTCTGGTTGACCATGTGGCCAAGAAAGATGTCATTGATTCCCGGATTTTCATCCAGCATTCGGTGGAGGAATTGTATCCACCGAGTATGATTTTTGTTGGGTGTTTGCTATTTTAACCCATTTTTATGTCCTTTTGGCCTTTCTGATGTTTGTTATGTTCTTTGTAGTGCCTGAAATGGGGAAGGTTTCCTTCCAGGAATTGGCCGAGAAGCTCCGCGCCAAGGCCAAGAAGAAGGGGGAGTCCTCTTCGCAAAAGAAGGCGGTGGTTGCTCCTTCGCCCAAGAGGACCATTGTGCCCGAGAAGAGAGCTGCATCTCCTCCAGCCTCCGTAGACCTCATTCCCCGCAAGCGGTTGAAGTCGACCATTACCTCTTTGACTTCGACTGCGAAGGTTGGTCCATCGTCCACTCCTGAAGCTGACGTTCCAACAGGCACCCCTCTACCTCCTCCTCCCCGGCAATCACGTCTTCATTCGCGGGGCGAAGTATGGACTGACGGGGCTTCGAACGAGCTCAAGTACGCCATGAAGCCCCCTAGCAAATATTTCAACGCTGACGTTTTTGCCGACTCCGACTTGGATCACCTGTAGGCCTTGCAAGACTACTTGATGGAGATGGCTGGAGTGCTGGATGCTTATGCTGCCATGAAGCATAAGTATTCCAAAGCTATTGCCGAGCTTAATAAGGCTTAGGCTGAGAGGAAAGATGTTGCGGCCCGGCAGGTGGAGGCCGAGGAGGCACACCTGAAGGCCGAAGAGGCGCAGATAAAGGCAATGGAGGAACTATCGAAGGCCCTTATTGATAAGGATCGGGTCTCCGCCAAGCTCAATGCCAGTCAGGCCCGGGAAGACACTCTGAATGCCTCCTTGCACGCTCTGCAGGGCCAATATGCAGGTGTGGTGAAGGACCTGAACCTCGCTCATTCCAACCTCGATGCTTCCAAGGCCGAGCTAGTGGCGTCTGTTGCTGAGGTGGAGAAGCTGGAGGTCATGGTCATTGAGACGGCTGCTAAGGCTTTCAAGGAGTGCCTGGCCCAAGTCTGAGCTCTAAATCCTGATATCACAATGACTCTTGATGCTATGGATTTCAGAGCTTCGGTAGTAGATAGGCAATTTGTACCTGCGCCGCTTTCTACGATCGACGAGTCTGAGCATCAAACAGAGGGTGACCATGATCAAATTGTTGAGGAAGATGCTCTGGCCTCAAATGAACCTGACTCTTCTGTTCCTGACCAAGCCCAACTTTGATGCTGTTTTTCTTAGGCTTTTTAGTGTCGTTTAGTAACTTCAGTTTTTATTTTTTGTTTTTCTGTAATCCGGGCCTATGCCCTAACATCAATACAATGACAATTTCATCCCGGTTTTTTCGGGCATTTCGAGCATTATTATCTTGCCTAACTTGTCAATTTTATTTTCATCCTTTAAACTAAACTCGCGTTTAATTCGCTCGTTAATGAGTAAAGGGAAACATAATCCGGGCACGAAGCTCGGTTCTTTTTATTAGACTTGGCCAAAGTCAAGATATTGCGTAGAGTCTGCAAGATATTCTACCGACGATCATAAACAGTCTCGTTTACTAATAATCGGGCATTTTAAATACAGATGATTTCCAATAATCACCTAAGTACTTTATCTTGTAAAGTATCTAACCGAGATGGTAGCCAACTGCCACATGTTCGGGTCTTAATTTCTTTTACAAAAAGAACCTAAACATTTCGACCTGATCAGGATCTTTTATGGCAATCTCACACCATCCCAGGGAGTTGTTCCGATGCATCGTAACATTCACAAGATTTGTTAACAAATCCTATGACAACCGAGCTCGCGAAAATCCTGGTTTCATTGATTAAATTGCCTTTACTCGGCTATTTTTGTATTGAATTGCCTTTCCTCGGCTATTTCTGTATTGAACTTCATAAACAATCATCTGATCGGCCCATAAAGTAGGTCGCCTTCTTTATTGATTGAAACAGTTGCAATTACAAAGAAATTTGACATAAATGGAAAATGATGCATGAAAGCAAAATAATCCTTAAAAAGAAAAACAGTTCTCAGCCACTGCTGACATCCGTTGAAACTGAAAAGCGGTTCTTAGCTGCCGCTGACATCCGCTGTGTGCGGGTTCCAAGTTGATCTCAGTCCCTAACTTATAGTAGATCCTTAGTTTGTCCGCATTCCAAGTTCGCTTGATAGTTGTGCCATCCAATGCCTCTAGGACATAGGTTCCGGGCCCTATTTTGTCTGAAATACGGTAAGGACCTTCCCAATTTGCCACAAGTTTTCCATCCCGAGCATTCTTGTTCACGATATTCGCTATGCGAAGTACTAGATCACCTATACTAAACGCTCGTGGCCTAACTTTGCGATTATACTTAGCCGCAATTAACTGCTTTGTAGCAAGATCTCGGCAATATGTTGTGATTCTAACTTCGTTAATGAGGTCTAGCTCCACAGCCAATTGTTCACTGTTATTGTGCTCTCCTTCCTCCATGACCTTTGCCTTCCTCCATGATGTTTGCCCAATTTTGACCGGGATCATGGCCTCGCAACCGTAGGTCAATCTGAAAGGCATTTCCTTGGTCGAGGTTTGGACACTAGTTCGATATCCCCAAAGTACTGGATATAATTGCTTAACCCAGTCATTTTCTGCAATTGTCATCCGCTTTTTAAGCCCGTCGACAATGATTTTGTTTGCTGCCTCGGCTTGCCCATTAGACTGTGGGTGTTCTACCGAGGCGAAATGGTGCTTGATTTTGAGTTCGGACATCAATCTCTGGAAGCCTCAGTCGGCGAACTGTGTCCCGTTGTCGGTGACGATCTCGGCCGGAATCCCAAATCTTGCCATGATGTTTCTTTCAAAAAAATTTTGTATGCGAGCTGCCGAGATGGTTGTTAGGGGTTCGGCCTCGATCCAGTTAATGAAGTAGTCCACAGCTACAACCAGCCACTTCATTTGCCCTATAGTTGGCTTGAACGGTCCTAAGAGGTCCATGCCCCATTTGAAGAATGGCCATAGGGCCGTGATGGACTTTAATTCGGCCGGAGGTGGCCAGATTATCCGAGCATGTTTTTGGCAATTTTCACACTTTCTTACGTGTTCTCTGGAATCAGCAACCATTGTCGGCCAATAATATCCAGCTCGGAGGGCTTTTCGGGCTAGCGCCTTGGCTCCTATATGTTGCCCGTTAATCCCTTCGTGTATCTCTAACATCACATACTCGGCCTCTGCTGGGTCCAAACACCTCATCATAGGAGAGTGAAGGCCTTTTCGATACAGTTGGTCATCAACCACTATGTACATCGACACGGTTCTCGCCATCTGCTTTGCCTCTATAGGGTCCTCCGAGATGATTCCCTTCTCTAGGTAATTTAGGATAAGCTTCCGCCAATCTTCTGCTGCTGCAATAACCATAATACAAGTGGGCTCAATCAAACTTTGTTGTATTACCGTTTGATGATTTCCCGAGTTCTTTATGCTGGCCAGCTTTGATAGGATGTCCGGCCTCTCATTTTCTCCCCTAGGGATGTGGGTGACTACGACCTCGTCAAAGTCGGCCATGACCTCCTTAACTTTCCCGAGGTACTTAATTAGCAAAGGTCCCTTAGCCGTATACGATCCGTTGATCTGGGCTGCGACCAACTGAGAGTCGGTTGACAAGTGAATCCTCCTGGCTCCACTATCTTTTGCTTGAGATAACCCGTCGAACACCACCTCGTATTCGGCCTAGATATTGGAGGTTTTAAAGTGTAGCTATAGGGAGTGTTTGATAGAAACTCCTCTCGGGCTTTCTATTATGACCCCTGTTCCACTTCCTTTGACGTTTGACGATCCGTCGACAAACACTTTCCAAATATCGAGATTGGCCTCCAGGACTACCTCGGTCGGTACTAATTTCGCAACGAAGTCGGCCAGGGCTTGAGATTTGATCGCATACCGGGCTTCGTACACAATGTCGAACTCAGACAGCTCGATAGCCCAACTAATCATTCTTCTAACCAAATCAGGCTTATGCAATACTTGGCGTATCGGCTGACTTGTCCGGACAATTATTTGATTTCCTTGGAAGTATGGACGTAACCTTCTTGCAGCAGTGAGGAGTGTGAAGGCCACCTTTTCCAACCTTTGATATCTCAACTCAGAACTTTGCAAAGCCCGGCTTGTGAAATAGACCGGTTTTTGTTCTGTCAATTCTTCTCTCACTAGGGCGGCACTTACCGCTTCTGTAGCCACCGAGAGGTACAATACTAGATCTTCTCCGAGTTCAGGTTTTGACAATACCAGTGGCGATGATAAACACTTTTTGATCTTATCAAATGCAGCTTGACACTCTGAGTTCCAATCTCCGTGCTGCGCTTCTTTCTTTAATAACTTGAATAAGGGAAGTGCATTTTCTGCCGACTTCGGTAGAAACCTTGTTAATTCGGCCAGCCTACCCGTCAACTGTTGCACCTCTTTCTTGTTTCTTGGGGCAGCCATATTGAGGACGGCCTGGCATTTATCCAGGTTAGCCTCAATTCCTCTGTTAGTCAATAGGAACCCGAGAAACTTACCCGTTGGTACCCCGAATGCACATTTTGCCGGGTTGAGTCGGATTCGGTGATCCCAGAGCTTGTCAAATGTTTCTTGCAGATCTCGGATATGGTCGGACCGCTTGACTGATTTAACAATCATATCGTTGATGTAAACTTCCATGTTCCTACCGAGCTGCGCCTCAAATTCTTGATTCATCATCCTCTGGTAAGTAGCTCCAGCGTTTTTTAGCCAGAAGGGCATGGCGTTATAACAATAATTAGCTTTATCTGTGATAAAAGCTGTTTTTTTCCTGGTTCTTGGGATGCATGGCTATTTGGTTGTAACCATAATAGGCATCCATGAATGAGAGCAGCTGGAATCCAGAGGAGTTGTCCACTAGTTGGTCAATGTTTGGCATTGGATAAGCATCCTTGGGGCATGCTTTGTTGAGATCAATGTAATCCGTGCAAACCCTCCATTTGCCATTTGGTTTTTTTGACCATTACCATATTTGATAACCAAGTAGTATACTGGATTTCTCTGATGAATCCTGCGTCCAGGAGCTCCTTTACATGCTCGGCGAGGGCTACTTGTCGGTCTGGAGCTATCTTCCTTTTCTTTTGTGCGACCGATGTATAATGTGGATTTATTGTCAGCTTGTGGCAACAGAACGCGGGGTCCACACCTGGTAGCTCGGAAGGTTTCCAGGCAAATACATCATTGTTCTTTACTAGCAACTTTTCAAGCTCGGCTTTTTCTTGCTTAGTGAGAGTATTGCCTATCTTAGTTATTTGCTTGGGTTCGTGTCCTAGTTGGTAATCCATGAGCTCCCCATCGGGCTTTGTCTTCATCAGCTTCGCTTCCTCTCTTACATCCAATTCTACCACGTTTACTAAACTCGGTGTGACTGGCGCTGGGTTTTGAATTCCCTTTTGTTGTGATGAGGATAAGTTGGGTTCATTGTTTTTTACCGTCGAAAAGTAGCATTGCCGAGATTCCTTCTGATCCTCTTTAATGGTGACGACTTCATTCTGCCCACTCACCATCTTTAGCTTCTGATGTTTGGTTGATATTAGCATGTCCCAGCTATGAATAGTTGGTCTATCTAGAATGATGTTGTAAGAGGAGGGGAAATCTGCCATGATGAATTTGACTCTTCCGGTCTTGAAGGCTTATTTAGATCCCAATGTCATTTTCAGCTATAGACATCCTTTGGGGCTTGTATCTTCTCCGTTGAACCCGATTAGGGTGGTTCTGTACGGCTTTAGATTTTATGGATCAAGGTCCATCTGCTTGAAAGCGTCCCATAAGATGATGTCAACTGCGCTGCTGGGGTCGATAAATATCTTCTTTACGCAGCATTTTCCCAAGAGGCCAGTTATAACCAGCCCGTCTTGATGACCTGGGATTACGTCCCTTAGGTCTTCCTAGGTGAAGAATAACTTCGGGGGCTCTGCTTGCAGTGGTTCCGGCTTGAAAGAAGGTCGTCCCTTGATGGTTAAAACTTCCCGAAGGTATTTCTTCTGCTGACTTGCGGTATCACCACCTCCTCTATAACCTCCGCTAATGACGTTACAATCGAACTCGGCTTTGGGAACTCATCATCGTCATCATTCTTTTTCCGGTCCTCATCCAGTTTCCTCCGTTGAAGGGCCGGGCTCTTACTTCAATCCGCCTGCTTGCATTTGCTACCTTTTTGCCCTTGCATTTTGATTACATATTGGCGCAACTTTCCGTCCCGAATAAATTTCTCTACCGCGTCTCTAAGGTCCCAACATTCATCTGTTGTGTGCCCGGGTCCATTATGGAAATCGCAAAACTGAGTTTGGTCCAACTTGCCTTTGTTATACAGGGGTCGTGGTCATTCCACCTTTCTCATCTCGGTTAGGGCCACTTGTCTCCACAGCTATGCACGCGAGACATTCAAAGGAGTATATTTTTCATATTTCCCCTCGTACCTTCGTCCTCGTGCTTTTTGATCCGAGCTCCTGGAGCGATCTTTTGACTTCTTATCCCTTCCTTTTGGAGGTGGACTTCTCTGTCTTTCCTTCCCCGGCGCGTTGGCTATCTGATCTGCTCGATATCCAGGTATTTCTTTGCTCGCCGATGGAATTCTTCCAAAGTTTTGATCTTGCTGGATAAGACTGACCTCCCCATTCTGGATTCACTATCCAAGCCTGAAATGAGCAAGTGTATGTGGACGCTTTCCGTTAATCCTTGGATTTGCAAGGCGGCTGTCTTGAAACGATCCAAGTACTTTTATAGAGTCTAGCGGGGCTGCTGCTTGATTCTATCTAACGTGTATACCGACCTGGGCTGCTTTTTGCTTGTTGTGAAATTCAGCAGGAACTTCTCACTCAGGTCATTGAAGTTGGTAATGGACTTAGGAGGTAGAGTCCAGAACCAGATTTGCGCAGCCCCTCGCAATGTTGAGGTGAACAGCCTTGATATGATCAGTCCTTTGAATCCTCGAACCAGCATTTCAGTGTCAAAGGTATTCAAGTGCGTTTGGGGATCCTGACTTCCGTCATATCTAGGGAGGTCGGACGTATTGAATTTCTTTGGATATTCAGCTTCCGTAATCTCATCCGAGAATGGACTGTTATTCTATCCTTCGTCCCCATACCACATCTTATGCCTTCCGGGATCTTCTGTCCTAATTTCCTGGTTATCCGAGGCATGGCTGTTTTTCGAGCTGTCTGAGCTTGATCTTCCCGGTTCATATCCCGATGATTACTTTGTTCAGAATTCTTCGTTGACATTACTCGACCTTGCTCGAGCTGGTTGGTTTGCGGCGGATCAACAGTTTGCTGGTTGGTTTCTTCGTCCTCATTCTATTGATCATCCCGGCGTTCCCTCTGAAGAGGGCCTTGCAGCTGCTTGAGAATCGGTCTATTACCTCGGTCATGTGATCAATCTTTTGATTTTGGAGATTGTCGCGTTCTTCCACGTTCTCAATTCGTTTCAGCATCGACCCGGCAATGTTATGCAGCAGTCGTATATCCGAGTTGTCAATCTGGAATTCTGATGAAGAATTGATTTGATTAGTGATCACCGGAATTCGCTTTGTCCGTCCATCCTCAAGGAGAGGGTTTGCATTCGGTGGTTCCTCCATTTGTTCCTGATTAACTCCTCGGACATCTTCCTGTTGTTGGTTTTCGTTAGTGCTTTGTTCCTGACTCTGGTCGTTTGTGAGCGCATGGCCTTTGCTTCTAGTATTAGCCATTGTTGGTCACGGGAATAGGACTTTATAGTCCCCACGGTCGGCGCCAATGTTCTGGTGTAGAACACAAGTGTTGGACTTGGCCTGGGGTGAAATCCCAGGGTCCTACGTACCACAAAGTGGATCAAAGTCCACGTAATTCGAGAGAAGACAATAGGCTATTGGTAGCCAGAGGGAGTGGGGTGTGTGCTCTGTATGAATTGAAGAGCTAGGGTTTCGAAAACGTGTACCTTGTTAGGGTTTCTCCCTATTTATAAGCATACCTGGGGCTCTATTTTGATAGGCCTTGATATCTCTATTATTTTGGGATATTAAGATATTCTTGATATTAAGATATTCCTTTTTGATAACCTCCCCTTATCTTCTGGGTGGTTATGATCTTGGCCACTATCTTGATAACTGCCCCTAAATTCAAGGGAGTAGTTATGATTGTGGCTGGAGCCATTTGACTGGGCTTTCCGGTCATTGGGCTAAGCCTATTTTCATCATATCCATAACAATATTTATTCAATTTTAACTACTTTTTACTCTATAAATAAAGCAAGGCTTTTCGTTGCAAACCCTAGAGTCTCTTCTTTTCTTACATCTCCTTTTTCCTCCTTCATCATCATTCAGATCTTCTTCTTCAAGAAATAACGATGTTCGCAAGATATATACCCATTAATTCAAGAAGGAGGCGAACAAGAATGTGTAACCCGACAAGTTCTCTTCCTGCAAGTAAGGATGATCATGGAAGACGTATTGCTCCAGTCGAGAGGATTGGTTCAGTGAAGAAGTATTGCATATGCTCGCCGACGGGCCACCCTGGATCATTCCGATGCCAACAACATCGTGCCGATTACGTTTGGTGTCACAAATCAGTTAAATAGCAATAGCTTATCAATTTAATAGGTGCATGCATTGATGGTGTAATACCAGACAAATGTAATTACGATAATTTCCTAGGATCTTAAAATTGTCATTTAAAATTTTGTTATTGGATTGGAAAAATAAATTTAGATTTATTATCATATTTTTCTTTAAATTGTTTTCCGAAGGCTTGGGTAATTGTACCGTTATTATCCCTGACCAGATTAACAGCAATTATTTTTAAATTATGGCTATCGCTCAAGCCGTCTCATATCGCTCCATAAATTATTCTTAATTACTAAAGGTTAATAAATATAATAAGTAGTATAGAATTAGAGATGTTAGCAGATGAGTCAGATTCTGTAACTTATCGTACTATTAAAAAACCCAGGGGAATCTCCCATAATCAAAGAATTTATTCTCTAATAATTTTCCATAAACATTTCATACTATAGAAATAGCTTATAGAGGGACACTCTAATTCAAAATTCAAATAGCTAACAACATTTTGTGGGTATTTCTCAACTACTATAAAACAATTAATAATAAAAAGAACAAATAATAATAATTTCCTAAAATGTCTAACTTTCCATAACTTCCATTATCTCACGCAAATCTGGTATTCTATCAATAACACCTTCCATTATCTCACGCAAATCCGGTATTCTATCAATAACACCCTCTTTGTTTGTTTGATAATTTGAGACATTATTTGGAACTAAATGACCCCCTTCGTTTGATAATTTGAGACATTATATATTTAGAACTAAATGGTACGTTATTTGGAACTAAATGACCCTCCTTGTTTGATAATTTGAGAATTTGAGACATTATTTAGAACTAAATGATACTTTATCCTTATTTAAAGCATCAGTTCCTTTGGCTAAGAACTCTTTGTTTGATAATTTGAGACATTATTTGGAACTAAATGATACTTTACATTTTTTAAAACCCAAAGATAATTTGAGACATTATTTGGAACTAAATGATACTTTACATTTTTTAAAGCATCAAGTCCCATGGCTGAGAACTCTTTCTTTTATAATTTGAGACATTATTTAGAACTAAATGATACATCAGGTTCCATGGCTGAGAACTTAATCTCCACGACAAGTTTCTTTTAGAGCCACATGGTATACCATAAGATTTCACATTTTGAAATTATATGGTGGCTAAGAACTTAATCTCTCCGACAAGTTTTGTAACACCCCAAATTCCAAGCTAGAAATCGTGTCGGTGGACAATGAGTATTTGATATAAAATACCCAGACATATGCTGATGCCCTGACATAAATTGGTATATTAAAATATCCCGAAGGAATATAATATTCGTGTGATACATTATACAGAGACTTTAAATATAGCTCTCTGTCAAAGTAAGTCTTAAACTAGACCTATGGCTTAGAACCCAACATCAGTTAATCAAACATATTGGCCAGATCGGTGTTTAGTCTAACGGGAGTCTCCCCGTCTTTTACGGCGACTTATGACAACCCACCGACAAACCCTTTCTTAGTTTAAGCACCAATTTGTTTGAAATAACTTTGTTAGGTTCATGTCAGCAACCTAGGCCTTAGTTACCTTCTTCAGACTTTCGTCTTCGACCGGTGCCTCTTCACGGCTTAGTCCACTTCACCTCTTCTCGGCTCTGTCACCTTCACAGATCCAGGTTGCTTTCCTGAACCTTTAGTCAGATCTGAGGTCCAATACCCATCGGATCTCAGGTAACAGTTAACCTCATGTTCAAATAATAACAATATATATGACAGATATTCATAACATTTCAGCATTAACAATACATAGCACACAGCAGATGTAAAGTTACCACAACACAACAATACATAGCACATAGCACATGTAAAGTCTATCCCTGTTTTCACTAACCAGTGCCACGACTGCCCACCGTGTCCTCAGCGCTAGGAAAACTCAACGATGTTATCAAGACTATAACTCGTATATAGTTGAATGCATAAACAGTGATCTAAGCCCCATAAACTTAGTCATGATGCATGGCCTAAGACCTCGTCTTGTCCCGCACTCACCATGAATTAACCAATCATATATAATCATACAAGACACATCAGAGTTAAAGTTATTAGTACGCGAACGTACCTTTCACCAGGTAGTTACCAACACGCCCGTCCTTTGAATCCGACCCCGACCTTTTCGGGTATCCTATAACGTTACCGTCGGATTATTTCCTTTCCATGATATTATAATTAAATATCATATTTCCTAGAATAATATCCAAAAAGGATATTTTCACCTATTTTGACATTTCTACCCTTGGTGGATTTATTATTACAATTTTGCCCTTACATTTCTTAAAAAAACGCTAATACAGATTTTCTGGGCAGATTTTTCACTAACTTGGAAAAATCATAACTGATTCTAGAAAAATCGAAATGAGGATCCGTAAAATTCCTCGAAATCCTTAGGATGTCTATTTTCAAGAAAAAATACTTGTATATACCCAGAATTTATGAACAATTCCCATTTTTCATTTTCCTTAACGTTGCCCAGAATTTTACCCAGAAAATGTAGCCTTATTTAGGAATTTTTATCTCCTAGCACAAAACTCATAATGACACACTCTGGGTATATTTGGAAAGCTCTATATGTCTACTTTAACCATGAATTTTGGCAGAATTTTAGAACCCCATTTTCAACATAAAATACTGGCGTTTTTGCTACTAGCTCCAGAAATTTCTACCCAATGAATTTTCGCCAGAGCTTCGCTACTTTAATAATAATTTTCCAGAAATTTTGCTATACCAAGTGGCTCATCTAATTTTCGAAATATCACTATTTTTGACTATAAAAACATGATATTAAAATTACTCTAGTATATTTAAGATCAAAGCTACTTCCAACTATGAATTTAAGAACTAAAACTTAAAGAACTTAAAGCTAGAGCTAGAGAACTTACCAAGAACTTTGTTCCTACTTCTCCAAGACTCTTCACTCTCACTTCCACTCTCTATATCAGATGTTACTAAGCTTGCTTTGGTGTGAAATTTATGAAGACCAAAGGCCTCTATTTATAGGGAAAGATTTGGAACACATAAAGGCATTTACCTCCACAAATTCTACCCACCAGCACACATACACACCTACACATTTACACCTACACACACATACACGTATACACATTCACACACACACACAATCACTCTCCAACTTAAACCAATTTACTATTGGTGACCTTTTCTTAATTAATAAGTTAGTTCTACTAGTCTCATAATATCAAGAAGAAGGCCTCTTATTGGTTGATGCTTAATTCACATGGATTACACTTTATCTTCATTAAAATAACATAAATTCTTTCTTCTTTTCTAAGCCAAAAACGTCACTCTCCTTCTTAAGTCATTGAATGTGCTTTTCCATTGACAAAATATCCAATGGTTAAGTGTTTCCATTGGCTAATTTAATTGCACAAGGATTAAGGTTAATTATAAAATTAATTAGGACCCTTAGATTCACCTTAAATATCTATTTATTTTCATTGCCATCTACCTCTTGACTTTAGGCTAAAATATAGCCCTTAAATAATTTCTTATAATTAACCTTTGGTTAATTAATTCCAAAAGAAAATTTCCAAAAATTTAATTAATAATTTACACAAATTTTGAGACCATGTATTCACCTATTTTAATAGGTGTTATTTATCAAAATATAATATTTATGATAAATAGGGATTTTAGGGTATTACAAGTTTCTTTTAGAGCCACATGATATACCATAAGATTTCACATTTTGAAATTATATAGATAGAAGTCATACAACTTTTTGTTTTCTATCTTATTGAATTATCATCAGAAGTCATGCAACTTTTATTTTTCTATCTTATTGTCGCGAATCCATATAACTTTTTTTTTTAATCTATTTTATGGTCAGAAGTCATATAGCATTTATTTTCTCATTATAAAGCAAGTTATATAAATTCTATTTTTCTAATCTGGATTAAATGGTCAAAATCTATCTATATAAAGCTTTAATTTTTGTCTTGAGATTAAATGACTGTAAGCCTTACAACTCCAATTTACTTAGAGAGCGACATTTCCTCCTTATTTTATGATATACTCATATCTTACATTTTATGTGTTAAATGTTCAAGTTTTACTCTTATATTATTCTCATATATTTATAATATTTGATTTGAATATTTATTAATATTATAATTTGATGGCCAGCAGCCATTATATCCTCATTTCCTTATTTATATGGTCAGATGCCTTATCACTTTTGATAATGGTTCTTCAGTAAAAGTCTACTTTACGATTTTAAATCAAAGGCATGGTTGGGAAGGAAAAATATGGCAATTTAATTAAAGTCCTAAAGGCTTATTAAAATATCAAATGCTATAAAATAAGTATGCCTCAGTATATTTGTCCATGATATTCTTGTACATCACATGAGTGTATGTTAATATGTTTATTCCTTACTTTTTGTTATATATTTACTTATTTAATCTTATTTTTATTATCATCTCGATTTGATATCAATTGACTTTTGTGTTAGTAAGCAAAATTATAAAATAGCCAGTAGCTATTTTAATTTCATTACGTCACTTCATGATTTTCTGAGTAAATGGGTAGAAGCCGTATCACTTTAAATTCCATCTATTTTGTAAAAGATTGCTTTGTGATTTCAATGAATGAGATGCATTTTAGAAATTTTATGACGCCATGATCACTACAAAAAAAATGACTTTTTGTGGCGAGATTTGGCGGCAACATTTGATGTCGCCGCTGAAAATATAGCTCTCAGTGGCGACAAAATGAGTCGCCACTGAAAGTAATACATTCGGCGGCGACTTTTTTAGTCGCCGCTGAAAGTGGAACCTTCGGTGGTGACTACTATATGTCGCCGCGGAAAGTGATATTTTCAGCGGCGACATTTTTGTGTCACTACCAAAGATAGTTTTCGGTAGTGACTCTTTGTCGCCACCAATGGTCCAATTTTATTTTTTTTTTATTTTTTAAAACCTTCGGTGGCGACATGTTTTTTCGCAGCTGAAAATATACTTTCAACGGCGACATTTTTGTGTCGCCACCAAAGGTAGTTTTCTGTGGCGACTTTTTGTCGCCACCAATAGTCCAATTTTATTTATTTTTTATTTTTAAAAACCTTCGGTGGTGACATGTTTTGTCGCGGCTGAAAATATACTTTCAGCAGCAACATTTTTGTGTGGCCACCAAAGATAGTTTTCAGTGGCGACTTTTTGTCGCCACCAATAGTCCAATTTTAATTTGTTTTTTGAAAAAAAACCTTCGGTGGTGACATGTTTTGTCGCCACTGAAAGTATACTTTCAGCGGTGACATTTTTGTGTCGTCACCAAAGGTAGTTTTCCATGGCGACTTTTTGTCGCCACTGAAAGTATACTTTTAGCGGTGACATTTTTGTGTCGCCACCAAAGGTAGTTTTCCATGGCGACTTTTTGTCGCCACCAATAGTCCAATTTTATTTTATTTTATTTTTTAAAACCTTCGGTGGCAACATTTTTGTGTGACCACCAAAGGTAGTTTTCAATGGCGACTTTTTGTCGCCACCAATAGTCCAATTTTATTTTTTATTTTTTATTTTTTAAAACCTTCGGTGGCGACATGTTTTGTTGCCGCTGAAAGTATATTTTCAATGGCGACATTTTTGCGTGGCCACCAAAGGTAGTTTTCAGTGACAATTTTTTGTCGCCACCAATAGTCCAATTTTATTTATTTTTTAAAATCTTCAGTGGCGACATGTTTTGTGGCCGCTGAAAGTGATACTTCGTTTATTTTTGGGAAAATTGACCTGGAGGCCCAAAGTATTAAGATAATTTCAGAAAAGGCCCTACACACTTTACCATACCAAAAAAGGCCCTAGGGCCTTTTCTGGTATTAACTTCCAAAGCAAATTACCAAAACGCCCCTTGTGTTAACTGAGAAATAAGAACTGAAATCTGAATCTCTCTCACTCTCACTCTCGCCTATTTGGGCTGTCCATCGTCTTCTACTCTCTCACACTCTGTGCTCTCAATTCCCTCTAGCACTCCGCCAGATCGTCTCAGCCAGTCACGCCGTGGGAAGTTGAAAGTGTCGCCATCGAAAATCTCCCCATCGTGTGTATCTACATTATCCAAATCTCCGAAAGGTTAGTGAGTATTTTTGTTCTTCGCCCAAATATCCAAAATGCTTTCCTGTTGTTTGATTTTCAATTTGTAGGCAAATCTATCTACATTTTAGTGATTAGGTTATTTCATTCTTTGATTTGATTTTCCTGTTCTCTCTGTCTGAAATGCTTGTCTCATTTTCTTCTATCCATTCCTTGAACACAAATCGAAACCCATCTTCCTCCAGAATGCGGTTAGGTCTGAAATTTCAAGTATAACGGGTTTCTTCCCATGGTTAAAAAGTTGATGGATGAAAGAAGTAAAATTTTCAGGTTTCAGTTTTTTTTCCCTAATATACATAAATTCACGGTTTCAGGCAGGTCCGCCGCTCCAAAGATTTCTCCTTGCCTTGTTCTCTATAATCTTCACCTTCGATCAGTAAGTTAAGTTAATCCCTCTCTTCTTCTTGCTCGGTGCTCCTTGGCCTGTGCTCTGTAATTTCTTTCCTTTCTCTGTGCTTTGTGCTTTGAATCTCTATGCTCATAACTTCCGTAAATTTTTCCGTAAATTGAAGCAAATAAAGAGATGATTACATAAATTATTATGTCTATTTGGAGTTTACATAATATGATAGATGGCGATTAGTTTATATGATCAATTTCCTTCTATCCTTTTAGCAAATAAAGGTAGTCAATTTATCCAAATGGCTTTATGTTCTAATCTTTCTCTAGATATTTGCATTATTTGTGATAAAAGTTTGGAATTGCCTGCTGCCCCTTATATATTTGGACAAACTTGGGGAAAATTTTGTATAATTTGATCAATCATTGACGTGTGATTAGTTTTTATTTAAAGGGGGTTTATGTTAAGCTGGTTGATTTAGGGTAGTAGGCCTTACGTTATGCGGACTTGCGATGTTAAATCGGATTGGAAATAAAATTCTGTGGATTAGCATTTGATTAATTTTGAACTGGCAATGAAAATTTTGAAGGAGGTGACCAGTTTTGTTTGGTTCTAAGTCAGAAGATGATCATTTGCTGACGAGTGTTGACTCTTGTAATTGAATTGAATATTTATGATTAATTTTCAATTAACATTGAATACAATTAGGAGCTAGGTTGAAGGAATCACGTTTTGCTTTGTGGTATTGTGAGCATGTATTTATAGTTGGGTTTCCTTATGCATGGAGGTCATTTTGTCAATCGAAACGGTATGTATTATATCGTTGCATTGTCCTTAGGATGACAAACTTTTCTTGTTTTTGAAGCTTGTAATTTGATATAATATATTTAGTCACTTTCTTTTATGTTTTCATCATTTGGTTATTCAATTGTTTGAGATAAGCTAAAAGGAATTGCTTTCAGACCCTAATAAATAAAGGCCATTGTGCACTTGCATAGGAACTTAGGTGATTATGTTCCTAATCAATTTAGAAAAACAAATTACCGTTGTCACAGGAAACATTCATATGGAATAGGGCTTATCCTTTTAGCTTATCCTTTTAGCTAATAAATAAAGGCCATTGTGCACTTGCATGGGAACTTAGGTGATTATGTTCCTAATCAATTTAGAAAAACAAATTACCGTTGTCACAGGAAACATTCATATGGAATAGGGCTTGCAACTCGGACAATTGAATAACCAAATGATGAAAACATAAAAGAAAGTGACTAAATATATTATATCAAATTACAAGCTTCAAAAACAAGAAAAGTTTGTCATCCTAAGGACAATGCAACGATATAATACATACCGTTTCGATTGACAAAATGACCTCCATGCATAAGGAAACCCAACTATAAATACATGCTCACAATACCACAAAGCAAAACGTGATTCCTTCAACCTAGCTCCTAATTGTATTCAATGTTAATTGAAAATTAATCATAAATATTCAATTCAATTACAAGAGTCAACACTCGTCAGCAAATGATCATCTTCTGACTTAGAACCAAACAAAACTGGTCACCTCCTTCAAAATTTTCATTGCCAGTTCAAAATTAATCAAATGCTAATCCACAGAATTTTATTTCCAATCCGATTTAACATCGCAAGTCCGCATAACGTAAGGCCTACTACCCTAAATCAACCAGCTTAACATAAACCCCCTTTAAATAAAAACTAATCACACGTCAATGATTGATCAAATTATACAAAATTTTCCCCAAGTTTGTCCAAATATATAAGGGGCAGCAGGCAATTCCAAACTTTTATCACAAATAATGCAAATATCTAGAGAAAGATTAGAACATAAAGCCATTTGGATAAATTGACTACCTTTATTTGCTAAAAGGATAGAAGGAAATTGATCATATAAACTAATCGCCATCTATCATATTATGTAAACTCCAAATAGACATAATAATTTATGTAATCATCTCTTTATTTGCTTCAATTTACGGAAAAATTTACGGAAGTTATGAGCATAGAGATTCAAAGCACAAAGCACAGAGAAAGGAAAGAAATTACAGAGCACAGGCCAAGGAGCACCGAGCAAGAAGAAGAGAGGGATTAACTTAACTTACTGATCGAAGGTGAAGATTATAGAGAACAAGGCAAGGAGAAATCTTTGGAGCGGCGGACCTGCCTGAAACCGTGAATTTATGTATATTAGGGAAAAAAAACTGAAACCTGAAAATTTTACTTCTTTCATCCATCAACTTTTTAACCATGGGAAGAAACCCGTTATACTTGAAATTTCAGACCTAACCGCATTCTGGAGGAAGATGGGTTTCGATTTGTGTTCAAGGAATGGATAGAAGAAAATGAGACAAGCATTTCAGACAGAGAGAACAGGAAAATCAAATCAAAGAATGAAATAACCTAATCACTAAAATGTAGATAGATTTGCCTACAAATTGAAAATCAAACAACAGGAAAGCATTTTGGATATTTGGGCGAAGAACAAAAATACTCACTAACCTTTCGGAGATTTGGATAATGTAGATACACACGATGGGGAGATTTTCGATGGCGACACTTTCAACTTCCCACGGCGTGACTGGCTGAGACGATCTGGCGGAGTGCTAGAGGGAATTGAGAGCACAGAGTGTGAGAGAGTAGAAGACGATGGACAGCCCAAATAGGCGAGAGTGAGAGTGAGAGAGATTCAGATTTCAGTTCTTATTTCTCAGTTAACACAAGGGGCGTTTTGGTAATTTGCTTTGGAAGTTAATACCAGAAAAGGCCCTAGGGCCTTTTTTGGTATGGTAAAGTGTGTAGGGCCTTTTCTGAAATTATCTTAATACTTTGGCCTCCAGGTCAATTTTCCCTTTATTTTTTATCGTATAATTTGAGTTTCATTTCCTGCAATCAAATATATATGGCGCCATTTGGGAAAAAAATTTGGGCGTTGCGCAGAAACCTTGGCGGAAAAATTTGGATCCCTAGAGTTGTCTCACACTCGTCAGTCTCCTCCGTCTTCCCTATTCGGTCTTCCCTCTTCACGTTGTCCTATGTTGTATTTTCTAACACGGCATCTGATTTTTCTGAATAAATGGCGCGTCGATATACCAGAAACTAGTGCATATTGTGCTAGGGTTCTGATTCCAAAGAAGCCAACGCTAATTGACCTGTGCGATCCTCTCTGCGACGGTGATATGAAGCTGAAGCTGAGCTTCTTTTTCTTCCATGGCGGCGACATCGGAAAAGCAAGTGATGGTGGTGGCGATCGACGAGAGCGAGCACAACGCTTACGCTCTCAAATGGACTCTGGATCATTTCTTCACGCCCATGCCTAATCCTCTGTTTAAGCTTGTTCTTGGTCGTGCCAAACCTTATGGCCCTGGTACTTTAATATTTCCGTCGATTCTACTTTTCCTTCTTTTTTTTAAAAAAAAAAAATCTGATTTTCTGAGAAAACTATGAATTACAAATATTGTTGGCAGGATATGAGTTTTGCCGATTATTGATGCGGATTTGAAAAAGAGGGCCGCCAAAGTTGTTGAAAAAGCTAAAAAAGTTTGCCAAAAGAAATCGGTAACTAATTGATAATCACTTTGAATGTCTATCTCTAACGAGCCATGAATAAACCAGTAATACTATATTCATTCATAAGTTTCCCTGCCAACGATTATTGGTTGTTAGAATTTTGCTGTATAGTTGCTTTTAGTCCTTATAGTTTCATAAGGATTGGTTCTTTTAGTTTTAGTCTCTATACTTAAACCATATACTTAAACCAGATGATGATTTATGCCATGGTCTACCTCAGGTGCCACTGATGTATTTAAAATTTAATGACTAGTGAATTTGTTGAAATCGCAATGTGGCCTTACTTCATCTACCACCCATCCACCCCAATACATAGGTTGGCTTTGAAGCCTGTGTTACAATGCTGCTCCATTAAAGCTAACACTGCATTTGTTGAATATTTCAATCTAGATGATGCAACTCATGCCATGAAAATGATGAATGGAAAGCATATTGAGGAATATGTCTCAATCTATATTTCAATCTGCATTTGTTGTGGCACAAGGCTCCTTCCGTGTAGTATATCTGATTAGGTCAGTGGAATATGTTTGTTTGAACGAAAAGCAAGCTGGAATAGTGTTTCTTATATTCCTTAATTTATTCATATCTAACAACTCTTTGTAGAGCTACTTTACATATATTTTATCTATCTTTAACCTACTTTGGCTGTTCCAATTTTGAGCATTGTCTTTCTTGTTTAATATTGTTTCAGATATGAGTTATATCAACAGTAATTAGAATTACTTGGGGCCTTTATGTTCCATGTAGATATTGGTGGACCAGGTTATTTCCTTTACTGCCTTCCCTGCCTTAGTAGATGTTTATTCTTTTGGTCTATGCTATGATGCTTTTTGTTTTTTGTTTTTTGTTTTTTGGTTTTTGAAGTTGCTAATATTTTGATTACTTTGGTATAAGATATATTGCTTGAGTATGGTCAGTTTCAAGGAAAAATCACAGGCCCTCCTTATTTCTACTCTGGTCAGAAAAAACCACTGGTGAGAGTCCTGAGCATCTTTCTGTAATTGTATTATATTATGTTAGTTTATAAATCTGTTTGTCATTTGATGCATGACAACAAACAATATTTCCAGCCTGCATGTAATTTCTTTTTAAATTATGGTGTTGCATGGTTCATGGATGCTCCAAGGTTTTTTTTATTGCTCTTAAGTCCATGGAAGCATAATTCTTCTTTGTCCAATCTGAATGTTTAGCAGCTTCCTGTTTAGATTCAAATTCATATAAGAGCCAATTAAATGGGTCTGGTTTGCGTATTGGTGTTCTTCTCTCAGATCTTGGTCTCAGGTCCATCAATTTTAATCATTTCCGTTTACAATACCAGATGGGCAAACTAGGAAAGTGTCTCTGGTATTGGAACAAGCGGGTAGGATATGTACTTCTTGTATGCACATTTGAGGTGTTATAACTTGATATCTTAGTTTATTATAATGTACCTACTGATATTGCTATGAATCAATGCTAAATTCCATTTGGTGGTCCGGCCTTTAATTATTCTATTACTCACAATTCACATTAAATATACAGAAATTGTCTGAATGTTGTGTTTGTTTTTTGTGAAAACCTTTTCTGGTCAATAGAAGTTAACCCTTCACAAAGGAAGAATAGCTTGATGTCCTTATACTAAATTGATGAGAAGATTAAGGTAATCTTATCAGTTACTAGCTGTCAGCCTATTAGTATTACCTACTTACACTGCCTAATATTTTTAAGCTTGTTATTTTAAATGCCAACAATTTTACTTTTTTATATTCTTCTTGTCCTTGTTCATTAAAGAATTGGATACCTTGAATTTTGGAGTATTATCTTGCACAAATTACACTCTCAGAAACTTATTTTTAGCTTACCTGCCAGAACCTCGGTAATTATGACTTTTCAGAACATATCTTCTTGTAGCATCTTGTGAATATTTGTCTAACTTATTTTTATATTGGTCATATTGCTCTTAGCATTGCATTTGGTTTCTGTGGTTGATGTGCTCTTTCTCTTTTACCCTCTTGCTCGCTATGTTTCTTTCATCTGGGATTTAACCCTGTAGTTTGCTTACTTTGACAGTCTTGTGGCCATAGCAAGGAAAAGGCCACAGCACTGCAATACTGTTCTTCCAGCATTGCTTGATTTTGATCCAAATTTTCAAACAGTTAAAAGGATGCCATGCTGCAGTATTCAGTACTCCTTAAGATGCAAGCAGAGCATGTGCAATTTGGGCACAAGATAGAACAAATGGACAATTAGCAGCTCCTACTTCATCTACTCCTACTCTTGTTGTCCCACCAGCTAGTTGTTCTTTATAGTTTTATGTTCGATTTTTCCAATGGACAATTTTGAGACCTTGTTAAAAAAATTTAATACTTGATGTTAATTTTGAAGAATATTGTTAATATTATTGCTAATTAATATATTGTTAGTTTAAAATTTCTTTTGATGTTTATCAATATAGTATAGGTCTTAATTTTAGCAATTTATATTTTAAAAAAAATTTGTGACTTTCGGTGGCGACAAATGTCGCTGCTGAAACATGTATCAGTGGCGACACAGATGTCGCCACTGATACATGTTTCAGTGGCGACATTTGTCGCCACCTATACCCTACTTTCAGCGGCGACAAAATGTCGCCGCTGATTGTATACTTTTAGCGGTGACAAAAGTCGCCGCTGAAAGTATACTTTTAGTGGCGACAAAAAAATGCCGCTGCCAAAAGTATCAGGGACAGACGAATAGGCGGCGACAATTTGTCGCCAAGGAAAATCCTTTGGCGGCGACTTTTATACTTTCAGTGACGACTTTTGTTACCGCCGAAAGTCTTTTTTTTTGTAGTGGATGTTTTGGTAGTCATAAAATGACATGGCTTGAAGACCAAATGTCACAATGTCTCATGGCACAATAGGTCTTTGGATAATATCTTTCTTATGGTCCTGCAGACCAATATTTGTTGTGGTGCCAAAAGAAAAGAAAAAATCTCTAAATTTAATACGAATAATAATCACATTAATTACGAATAATATAGACTTAAAGGCTAATTGTTCATACTTGAATAATAATACTTGAACACAAGCATTGGTTCAAGCATAGCATAATATATTTGAAGAGATTCTTTTAATGGTCCTGAAGACTAATCTGTATGGAGATTTATATCATGGGAAAAGTAAGAGAGATTCTCCAAACTTGCAAATTTTCTCTTGTGCTATGATCATATTTGGACAATTCCTGAAGCAGTGGTTTTTTCAAGAAAGAGATATCGAATATATAGAGATGACAATTCTTGAAGAACTATACAGAGACTTCTTGAAAAATTATATAAAGATATAACAACATCTAGTAGTTCCTAAAGAACAGTGTAGATGTTCTTGGAGAACTCTACAAAACAAACAAGAAGTATTATTCCTGAAGAATTAATAACAAAATTGATATAGTTAATGAAGAACTAACATAGGAATAAGAAAATTATGTTTGTATAACTCATTGAGAGGGAGATTGTTGGAGTACAAGTGTGAGTCATGTTGGATGAAGATTTCAATTCCGTCATAAGTTGTATTTGTATAAATTGAAAAGTTGTTACAATAAACCAAAAAATTACTAATCCAAACAAATATATTGTTGGCATGACTAGTTTGACCATTCAAGACACATGCATGATGCAACAAATTATTATATATTATGTATTAACATCCATCAAAGAACCAAAAGATTCTTTATGAAAGCCAACATATTATTATGGGATGCTTGTCTCAAAGAATATTAACTGTGAAAATATCATCAGTTGTGGTTTGGGATGGATATATGAATTCTGAAAATATATCAAACTCATATATCAACCCATTGAATTACAAGTAACCCATACAAGTATTAAAATAAGTTTGACAGATGCATCTATGAGATGGTTATATGTTTGCAACTTGAAGTTTGTAAAGTTGTTTGAATAAATTATTATCGTGCACAATTTTCAGACTATATGATCCATAAAATGATATAGTGAAATTACTTATCAAAGCCTCCATATGTAGCTAGATCAAAATTTATGAGAACAAAATTATCATCTTAGTGTTGGGATTATTGATTTTGCATATTTTAGTACATAATGCATCAAGTCAACATATATAGTATCGTAAATTCTCCCATTATAATTGGCTTGTAGTCAGAAACCATATATTTTCCATCTTAGAATGTTGAATGTGTAATATCTATTCTTATTATTCCACTACGATATTGCACATAGATGGATATTCAAAGAAAGTTGGGATAAATGTTAGGTAAAAACCTAATTCCTCTTGTTTGTCTCCAAATGAAATAAAATGATGTTTCTAAAGGATACAAAAAGATTTAGGAGACTTATATTTGCATGATTAGTTGATTGTCATTCGAAAAAGTTTTCCCAACTTGAAGGGGAAAATGAGTAGCTGGATAAGAGAATACATTGAATGCATCAAATGTAGATTCTCAAATATAACAGTATGATGCAGAAGTTCATGAAAAATTGTATTCTTAATGTATTACAATATTTGTCAGACGTAGTCATTGACCTAAGTGAGAATTTTTATGCCAGCTGTGTAATACCCGGATAACTATTATCCGGAGTATTATGTCATAATAATAAGAATGTTCATCTATGATGATTATGGCCTCAAAATATTGTATGATTAGTCTATGCTCAAAGGGAAACACTAAAAAAATTAGAGGAAATTTATTGGCGGAAATGTGAAAAATGCACCTTAAAGCCATAAAGCACCTTGAGGAGAATTAAGAAAAATTCAAAAAGGCATGAAACAATTATTAAAAATTTAGAAAGCATATTATCCTTAATTTAGACAATTTAATAAATTATTTCCTATGAAAATAAAAAGAAGGAAAATTAAAAAGTATTCTAAGAGTAAAATTGACTCTATGACTTTTGATAATTTGCATGGAGCTTAAATTATAAATGCCAATAAAATTGTTGTGAGAAAATGATGAGTTTTAAGTAAGAAAATTATTAGAAATTATTAAAGGATTAATTAAGTAATTTTTGGGAATTTTATAAGCTTATAGAAAATTTAGGAAACATGAGAAATAAAATAAATATGAATAAGTATTATTAAGGATCGAAATTTTTGGGCCAAATTAAATAAATAATAAAGGTCAAGAAGTAATCTTGAAAAACCAAGATCAAAAGCTTATGATTAATCAAGGAATTTTAGAAGCCTAAATCTATGAAATTACTTATGGACCAATAGGAAATTTTGGGGAAATAAATGCAAGATAATAGAATATTATGGGAAATGAATATATATATATATATATATATATATATATATATATATATATATATATATATATATATATATATATATTTATATGTGAGCTGGCCGAAATTTTTAGGGGGAGGGATAAGGATGATTTAGATTTTTGTATATAATAAGTATTATAAAGTTTAAGACATGTGTTAATTAAATAATATTATAATAGTAAAAATGTGAACAGGATAAATGACCACGGATAGAAATAAAATCTTATCTAGAGAACCTTGAACTAAGTTTTTAGGGTCAGAGTATATTATGAACAAGTAAATTCTTATCTCAAAGTAGGTTGTCTCCAAAGTCATTTCGGTAACCGGTCGCGAATACCGAGGATTTTCGGCAGATAATGGAATATCCTTAATGAGAGTATAAGGATAGGAAAATCTAGTATTCTTGAAGAGAAAGAAAAGATCTTCAGAGTGTTGCTTCCGGAATTTTGAGATTTTCCAAAATTAAGCGATTCGGACACTGAACTGGATCTTTATCGGTAGAAATCTTCTTAAGCAAGTGTGTGACATCACCTTGATGACTAAAGATGACATCATCTTTGAGAGGTGTATGGCCAAGATCTTGTCATCTTAAAGAAGTGCAATCTAACGGCCAGAAACTGATCAGACAAAGTTCAAAGGAATTACCAAAATGCCATTGGATTTTTCTATATATAGCCTCTCATTTCTCTTCATTCTTCACCAATTCACTCACAATCCTAGAGAGAAGTTAGAGAGAGAAGCTCTGGAAGAGGAGTAAGAAGTTCATAGCAAAGCTCTGAGTAAGTTCTTCAGTCCTTAGTCTTCAGCTTAAGTAGTTCTTTCAGTAGTTATAGTAGAATTGTTAGAGTAGTCTTTAATTCTTAAGTTAGCTTAGATATCATGTTTTTAGGAATAAATATGATATTTATCTTAAGAGTATGCTAGAGGAAGGATTATAGCAAAAATTTTGAAAGTTTAAAATCAAAATAGCGAAGTACTAGCGAAATTCCGCCAAATAGTCAATCTAGGGGCAAAATGGTAATTTGTACCGAAATTTGCCTGATATGATATTAAATGCTCACACCGGTGATACTATCCTTATAGGATACCCGAAATCACGAATTGCTGTTTCAGCTGTCTCCGCTGTCATACCGCTGTCGTACTGCCGTCAAGCGTACCATAATTCTACCGAAGTGTCCGGAATCGTCAACGGAGGTACGGACACGTATTGTAACCTTAACACTTATGCTGCTCATATACATATATGTGATAGACATGCTTATATACCGAAGCTCTGTTTAGGGTTGTCGGTTTTACATATAGCTTTATACGAGTTATAATCTTGATAACGCCGTTGGGTTTTCCTAGCACTGAGGACACGATGGGCTGTCGTGGCACTGGTTATGTGTAGACATGTTGTGTGACTTTACATATTGCTTTGTGCTTATGTTCTGTCAATGTTGTGATCATGCATCTGCTATGTGCTTATGTAGTGATTTACTGCTGTTATGAGGTTATGAGTAACTGCTATCCATATACTGTTTATTTGAGTATAAGGTTAATTGTTATCTGAAATCCAAACGGCAATTGGATCTCAGTTGTAGCTTCAGGTTCGAGCGATCCACGGGTTGAAGATAGGGGCAGGTAATCGGCGTAGGTTGGCAGAAGGAGTTTTATACCTTAGTTCTACGTGTGAAGTTAGGCGCTGTTTCTTTTTTGAATTAGCAGATGACTGTATAAGAACAATTACACTGTGGTTATATAATATTAAGGTTCAATTACTCGATTTGCTAAATTGCTCTACTCTGATCAAAGTTTTTTTAAAAAAAATTTCCGCTGTTTTTAAGGTGGGATGTTACAAGATGAAAAATGCGGTGGTAAATTTATTGCTTTTTAAGGTCTTTTTATACTATTATTTCTTCAATGAGGTGTATTTTTTTTTTTAAAAAAAATAACTTTATGTCTTTTAATAAATGAAATTTTGAAATTTTGCTCCTAATCTTTAATTTTTGATTCGTTCTTAGGTAACAGTGTGGTGAAATTTTCTGATATTTTAATACTCTAGTTATTTTTTTAAAAAAAAAATAAATTACACTGATAATCCTTCATCAAAGAAAACTGATTTGGTAAAAACATTTATATTATTGATCCGAGCCAAAAATTGATCGTTTTAATTTTTATAAGCTTTAATCTTTTTTTATAAGAAAATCTTTCGTTATCTGTTTGTGAAGTAGCGGTACTTGGTATATAATTTAATTTATTTTTCTATTTTTTCTCTTTTATTTTCTTTTCAAAATTTTAAAACTAAAATAATGATAAAAAAAAATACCGAACACTTTATATTTTCACCTCTTTTCCGTTTCATAAATATCCAGATATAATATGATTTTAAAAGTATTGAACGAATACATTTGAAAAATAAAACTAATTAGATTGAAAAAACCAGTAGTAACAAAAACTTCAAGAAATTCACAAATTAAAGGTTTATATAATAATCTTGATGAGCACTTCATATAGTTTCTAAATATTATTCTCCATAGGCATTGAATATGGACATAAAAGACATAGATTATCAGTTTTTAGCCATAGGAAAATAGAATTATGGTGAAAAATAGGTTGACATGACAATCTTTAGGTTGCCATAAAAATCTTCAAGACAAATACACCACTCATTCTTCTAATTTAAATCAACAATCTTCTTCAAATTTCATTTCGTTGAGGGATTGAATGACTTGTCGGAATCAAACATTTATAGTTCAACAATTTTTAGTTCTAATTAAATATCATTGTCCACCAGCATTATCTACACAAAGGACATAGATGGCTAGTTTTTAGCCATACAATTATGGTGAAAAGAATGATGACACGGCATTGTTGAAACCTCTGCGCCGTTAGAGAAGTCTTCAAGACAAATACAACACGCATCCTTCTTATTTGAATCAGCATCTTCATCTCCTCGAAGCTCTATTTTCTCGAGCGATCGAATGACTTCCTCACTAGTAGGAATCATCCGTATCTCCTGCTCTGCATCATCCCCAACATCTTTGAGGTTGACATTCTCATTCAACACGACGAGGATCTCAATAACCAAAGGCATCGCGACAAAACCATCTTTGGAGCGAGAAGGCCGACGGCAAGGATGATTATTGTGCCATTTTCGAGCGTCACAGAGGAGGTCGGGTATCAGCATATCAAGATTCTCAGTTGGGAGCAAATGATGAGAGAGGTTTCTTCTTAAGAAACTCGAACCGTTCTTGAAGAACTCCTTGATTGCGATGTAATGAGAAGAAACTTGCCAAGCAACACCGATGAAAGGAAGATCATGATCAGGAACATGTTGTAAGAAACCCATACAAATCTTGAGGACGAAATTTCGCTTTGTAATTTGGTGGTAATTACGCTAAGGAGATATGCTTTCAAAGGCATCAGGAGCATAAAGTCTACCACAAACACGAAAACGGCATTGTGCAACGAGGCTGTACATTGTGATAGATAGGATTGGTTTTCTGAGAAATGTGTATTTGATACAGAGGATGCCCAAGGGTATAACATGTATATTTATAGGCTATTATCTCTTAATTAATTTAATCTATTCAAGTTGTTTTTTTTATTATTTTTTTTAAAAAAACTTATCTTTTAAATGTCAAAGTATATAGACTACGTTAATCAAGAGAATAATTTAATTTGCTTGATTTATTTGTTTTTTTCGGTAATAAACTTTGTTTTGTGTGTTTCTCATGAAACTTTAAAATCAAGGAACATTTTTCATTGACTATTTTCTTGTTGTGGTAAATTTATTGCTTTTTAAGGTCTTTTTATACTATTATTTCTTCAACGAGGCGTATTTTTTTTTTAAAAAAAAACAAATAACGTTATGTGTTTTAATAAATAAACTTTTCAAATTTTGCTCCTAATCTTTAATTTTTGATTCGTTCTTTGGAAACAGTGTGGTGAAATTTTCTTATATTTTAATACTCTAGTTATTTTTTTAAAAAAATAAATTAATAATCCTTCATCAAAGAAAACTGATTTGGTAAAAACATTTATATTCTTGATCCGAGCCAAAAATTGATCGTTTTAATTTTTGTAAGCTTTAATCTTTTTTTTTTTTGGTAAGAAGCTTTAATCTTTTTTTATAAGCCAATTTTTCGTTATCTGTTTGTGAAGTAGCCGTACTTGGTATATAATTTTATTTTATTTTCTATTTTGTCTCTTTTATTTTCTTTTCAAATACTGAGCACTTTATATTTTCACCTCTTTTCCTTTTCATAAATATCCAGATATAATATTATTTTAAAATTATTGAACGAATACATTTGAAAAATAAAACTAATTAGATTGAAAAAACCACTAGTAACAAAAACTTCAAGAGAATACAATTATGGTGAAAAATATGTTGACAAGACAACCTTTAGGTTGCCATAAAAGTCTTCAAGATACATACAGCACTCATTCTTCTCATTTAAATCAATAATCTTCTTCAAATTTCATTTCGTCGGTGGATTGAATGACTTGTTGGAATCAAACATTTATAGTTAAACAAATTTTCTTTTTCCTAATTAAATATCATGGTCTACAGGCATTCAATATCTACACAAAGTATATGAGGTATACTTTTAATCCCATAAATCTAAAATCAAACATTTATAGTTAAACAATCTTTTTTTCTAATTAAATATCATGGTCTACAAGCATTCAATATCTACACAAAGGATATGAGGTACACTTTTAGTCCTATAAATCTAACACTGTTAATGTTACTTACAGAAAATGTTACGTAACAAACTTGATTCGTGATTATATATGCTTAAGTGTTGACTGTGTAATTAAAATCCATTAATTTTAAATTTAAAATATGCATAAATTGACAAATATCTAAATCCCTAATGAAGCAGTCATTCTCAAAACCTTGATTATGTTTAAAATATTAGTTTAAAGATTTAAATATAAAAATTTTAGTTTAATAATCTAAATATATTAATCGAATAATTTAAATATCAAAATCTCAATTTCAATTACTACGATTTGTCAGTTTATTTTGGTTTAATAATCTTAATATAATATATTAAAAATTAAAACTTAAATATGCACTATCAGCTGTACAGTCATTTGTTGAGTTTGCCGTGTTAACATTTTCCATTAATAACATTAACGGTGATAGAAATATAAGATCAAAAGTGTCTTTTATAAAGTTAAAGGGTCAGAGGTATACCTCATATGAGACTTAAAGGACTAAAAGTATACTTTAGCCAAAATATTACTAACAAAGTACAAAAATAAAAGAAAAAAGATATCGATAGGTAAAAGCTTCCCATGCAACGAACGAGGAAGCACATGAGCGTTTCATATTATAACTGATCAAATACATAGCATTGTTTACTAGCAAATTGCGAATTTTAATATTCTTTTACGTGGCAACGCATTTACAACTGAGAATTATAATATCTGATGAGCTAAAAGTCTACATTTTAGGTAAATAAAATCTTTAACATCTCGTTATATATATGTGTGTGTTTAGATATATGTATATATGGACACACTTTTATCATTCATCTTACTTGTACTATTAAGATCTGTTACGGATATCTCATAAATGGGCCCAGCCCAATAACCAAAGAGCCTAGTCAAAATGGCTTCAGTTATACTCATAACCGCTTCCTTGAAAATAGGAGTGGTTTTATCAAGAATATCTATCATGATGGTGACCGCCTATGAAAAAAGGAGATTATTCAAAAAAACATATCTTAATATCCCTAAAATAAAGGATAAATCCAACTGATTAAGATAGGGCCCAGGTACGCTTATAAATAGGGTAAACCCCTTACAAGGTACACACTTCTAAAACCCTAGCTTTTCTATTCACACAGAGCACACACACCACCCCTTCTGGCTATCATTAGCCTGCCGTATACTCTCGAACTACGTGGACTTTGATCCACACTGTGGTACGTAGGACCCCGGGATTTCACCCCGGGCCAAGTCCAACCAACTTGTGATCTACACCGGATCATTGGCACCGTCCGTGGGGACTGTAAAGTCCTATTCCCGTGACCCGTGATGGCTAATACCAGAAGCAAAAGCCACCCGCATGCACACGAGCAAGGTCAGGAACAAAATTTTAGCGAGACCCAACAGCAGGACGTTCAAGGCGTTAATCAGGAACAAATTGAGGAGCCCCCAGACTCGAACCTCCCATCTCAAGATGGACGAGCAGGCCAAACGCTGGAAGATATTAACCACGCTGGTCCCTCAGCAAAGTTTCAGATTGGCAGCCCGGACATACGGCTCCTACATAACATTGCTGAATCAATGTTGAAACGAATCGAGAATGTGGAAGAGCGCGACAATCTTCAGAACCAAAAGATTGACCATATGACCGAGGTGATGAACCAAATCCTTAAACACTTACAAGACCCTCTTCAAGAGGAACGCCGGGATGATCAGCAGAATGAGGACGAAGAAACCAATCACCAAACTGTTGATCCCCTACAGGCGGACCATCCCGGGCAGGGCCAAATAGTTTCAACCAAAAATTCTCAGCAAAGTAATCACCGGGATGCAAGTCAGGAGAATCAAGCCCGGGCGCTTAGGAAAGACAGCCGTACCTCGGACAATCAGGGAATTCGGCCAGATTCCGGAAGGTACAAGATGTGGTATAGGGACGAAGGACAAAACAACAGCCCGTTCTCAGATGAAATTACGGAAGTTGAGTACCCAAGGAAATTTAATACATCCGACCTCCCTAAGTATGACGGAAGTTAGGATCCCCAGACACACTTGAATACTTTCGACACTGAGATGTTGGTCCGAGGATTCAAGGGGCCAATCATTTCCAGGCTGTTCCCCTCAACGTTACGAGGAGCCGCTCAAATTTGGTTCCGGAGTCTATCTCCCAAGTCCATTACCGACTTCAACGACCTGAGTGAGAAGTTCCTGCTGAATTTCGCGACAAGCAAAAAGCAGCCCAGGTCGGTCTACACGCCGGATAGAATCAAGCAGCAACCCGGTGAAACCCTTCAGAAGTATTTGGATCGTTTCAAGGCAGCCGCATTGCAAATCCAGAGATTAACGGAAAGCGTCCATGTACACTTGCTCATCTCGGGCTTAGATAGCGAATCCAGAATGGGGAGATCGGTCATATCTGGTGAGATCAAGACGCTGGAAGAATTCCATAGACGAGCCAAAAAGTATCTGGACATCGAGCAGATCCAGATAGCCAACGCGTCGGGAAAAGAGAGACAGAAAAGCCCACCCCCGAAAGGGAAGGACCGGGCAGTAAGAGACCGACCCAGGAACTCGGACCAAAAAACACGAGGACAAAGGCATGAGGGGAAGTACGAGAGATATACTCCACTAAATGTCCCTCGTTCGCAACTATGGAGAGAGGTAGCCTTGACCGAGATGAGGAAGGTAGAGCGACCACGTCCACTTTATAACAAGGGTAAGTTGGACCGCACACGATTTTACGAATTCCACAATAGACCCGGGCACACAACGGATGAGTGTTGGGACCTTAGAGATGCGGTTGAGAAGTTTATCCGAGATGGAAAATTACGTCAGTACGTTATCAAAACACAAGGGCAAAAAGCCAAGCGCAAGCAGACGGATCAGAGTACAAGCCCGGCCTCCCAGAGGAGAAAGCCGGACGAAGGCCGGAGAAAGCACGACAATGAGGATGAGTTCCCGAAAGCAGAGTTTGACTGCAATGTCATTAGTGGAGGTTACGGAGGTGGCGGCGATACCGCCAATCAGCGGAAGAAATACCTTCGGGAAGTCTTAACCATCAGGGGACGACTGACCTTCAAGCCGGAACCATCGCAAACAGAAAAGCCTCCTAAGTTGTTCTTTACTCAGGAAGATCCGAGGGACGTAATCCTGGGTCATCAAGACGGACTGGTCATAACTGGCCTCCTGGGAAAATGTCGCGTAAAGAAGATATTCATCAATCCTGGCAGTGCGGTGGATATCATCCTGTGGGACGCCTTTAAGCGCATGGATCTCGACCCAGAAAATCTAAAGCCGTGCAGGACAACCTTAATCGGGTTCAACGGAGAGGATACAAGTCTCAAAGGGTGTATAGAGCTAAAAATGACCTTGGGCTCTAAAGAAGCCTTTAAGACTGAGCGAGTCAAGTTTATTGTAGCGGATTTCCCTTCGTCCTACAATATAATCTTAGGCCGACCAACTATTCATAGTTGGGACATGCTCATATCAACTAAGCATCAGAAGCTGAAAATGGTAAGTCGGAAGAATGAAATCGTCACCATCAAAGGTGATCAGAAGGAATCCCGACAATGCTACTTCTCGATGGTTAAAAACAATGAACCCGGAACATCCAGCTCGCAGCAGAAAGGAATTCAAAATTCAGCGCCAATTACGCCGAGCTCGGTCAATGTGGTAGAGTTGGATGTAAGAGAATAAGCAAAGTTGATGAAAACAGAGCCTGATGGAGAGCTCATAGACTACCAACTAGAAGAGGAGCTCGGACAAATAACGAAGATCGGGAGTTCGCTTGCCGAGCAAGAAAAAATCGAGCTCAAAAAACTGTTATGGATGAACAAGGACGTGTTCGCATGGAAACCTTCGGAGTTACCAGGAGTCGACCCGACGTTCTGTTGTCACAAATTGACCATAAATCCACGATATACGCCGGTCTCGCAGAAGAAAAGAAAGATTGCACCGGACCGACAGAAAGCCCTAGCCGAGCATGTAAGAGAATTGCTGGATGCGGGATTCATCAGGGAAATCCAGTATATCACATGGTTATCAAATGTGGTAATGGTCAAGAAACCCAATGGCAAATGGAGGGTGTGCACCGACTACACTGATCTCAACAAAGCATGCCCCTAGGATGCTTACCCCATGCCAAATATTGACCAACTGGTGGACAATTCTTCGGGATTCCAGCTGCTCTCATTCATGGATGCGTATTCTGGCTATAACCAAATAGCTATGCATCCCGAAGACCAGGAAAAAACAGCTTTTATCACGGAAAAAGCTAATTATTGCTATAATGTCATGCCTTTTGGGCTGAAGAACGCAGGAGCTACTTACCATAGGATGATGAATCAAGTGTTTGAGGCACAGCTCGGCAGGAACGTCAAAGTTTACATCGACGATATGATCGTGAAGTCAGTTAAGCGATCTGACCACATCCAGGATTTGCAAGAAACATTTGATAAGCTCCGGGATCACAGAAACCGACTTAACCCAGCTAAATGTGCATTCAGAGTACCAGCGGGTAAATTTCTTGGATTCCTGTTGACAAACAGGGGGATTGAGGCCAATCCGGATAAATGTCAAGCCGTCCTCAATATGGCAGCCCCAAAAAACAAAAAAGAGGTACAGCAGTTGACTGGCAGACTGGCCGCGCTGACAAAGTTCTTACCGAAATCGGCAGAAAATGCTCTTCCTTTGTTCAAGTTATTGAAGAAGGAAGCACAACATGGAGAATGGAACTCAGAGTGTGAAGCCGCGTTTGACAAGATTAAAAAATGCCTGTCATCACCACCCGTGCTGTCGAAACCCGAGCCCGGGGAGGATTTGATATTATATCTATCCGTGGCCCCAAAAGCAGTAAGTGCCGCCCTGGTGAGAGAAGAATCGACAGAACAGAAACCGATTTACTTTACAAGCCGAGCTTTGCAAGGTTCTGAGCTAAGATATCAAAGGTTGGAAAAGGTGGCCTTTGCACTCCTCACTGCCGCGAGGAGATTACGTCCCTACTTCCAGGGGCATAGAATAATTGTGCGAACCAGCCAGTCGATACGCCAAATACTCCACAAGCCTGACTTGCCAGGAAGAATGACTAGTTGGGCTATCGAACTGTTCGAATTCGACATAGTATATAAAGCTCGGCATGCTATTAAATCCCAGGCTTTAGCCGACTTCATTGCAGAGCTGGTACCAACAGAGGTAGTCCCGGAAGCCAACCTTAACATTTGGAAAGTATTTGTAGACGGCTCGTCAAACGCCAAAGGAAGTGGAGCCGGGGTCATAATCGAAAGTCCAGAAGGAGTCGCCATGGAACACTCCCTGCAATTGCACTTCAGAACGTCCAATAATCAAGCCGAGTATGAGGCTGTATTGGCCGGGCTATCACAGGCAAAAGATAATGGGGCCAGGCAGGTTCATCTCTCCACCGACTCTCAACTAGTCGCGACCCAAATCAACGGTTCATACACAGCTAAGGGACCCTTGCTAATCAAGTATCTGGGGAAAGTCAGAGAGGCAATGGCTGACTTCGATGAGGTCGTAGTCACCCACATCCCCAGGGGAGAAAATGCGAGGGCTGATATCCTCTCCAACTTAGCAAGCACCAGGAACCCGTGAAATAATCGGACTGTAATACAACAAAGTCTGAAGAAGCCCACGTGTATCATGGTCATCGCAGCAGCAGAAGACTGGCGAAAGCCCATCTTAAATTACCTGGAAAAGGGAGTTAGCCCAGACGATCCCAGGGAAGCAAGGCAAGTAGCACGAACCGCGTTAATGTACACGGTGGTCGATGACCAACTATACCGAAAAGGCCTCCAATCCCCAATGATGAGATGTTTAAACTAGGCAGAGACCGAGTACGTGCTATCAGAGATACACGAAGGAATAAACGGACAACACATGGGGGCAAAGGCGTTAGCCCGTAAAGCCCTTAGGGCTGGATATTACTGGCCGACAATGGTCGCGGATTCCAGAGAGCATGTATGGACATGCGAAAGCTGCCAAAAACATGCTCGGATCCTCTGGCCACCTCCGATCGAGTTGAAGACCATCACGGCTCCGTGGCCATTCTTTAAATGGGGTATGGACCTCCTTGGACCGTTTAAACCGGCCGCGGGGCAACTGAAATGGCTTGTGGTGGCGGTGGATTATTTCACTAAGTGGATTGAGGCCGAACCACTGTCGACCATCTCGGCTGCTCGAATACAAAAATTCTTCGAAAGAAATATTGTTGCAAGATTCGGGATTCCTGCCGAGATCGTAACTGACAACGGTACTCAATTCGTTGACCAAGGCTTCCAAAGGTTGATGTCCGAGCTCGAAATCAAGCACCATTTCGCCTCGGTAGAGCATCTGCAATCTAATGGGCAAGCCGAGGCAGCCAATAAAATCATTGTTGACGGGCTCAAAAAAAGGATGACCAATGCAGAAAGTAACTTGGTCGAGGAACTATACCCGGTACTCTAGGGATACCGAACTAGTGTCCAAACCTCGACCCAGGAAACACCCTTCCGAATGACATATGGATGCGAGGCCATGATCCCGGTTGAAATTGGGCAAACATCATGGAGGAAAGCCAAAGTCATGGAGGAGGGAGAACACGCTAACAGCAAGCAGTTAGCAGTCGAGCTAGACCTCATCGATGAAGTCAGAACGACGGCACACTGCCGAGATCTGGCAACGAAGCAGCTGGTGGCGGCTAAGTATAACCGCAAAGTTAGACCACGAGCATTCGATAAAGGTGACTTGGTATTACGCAGAGCGGATATCGGAAATAAGAATGCCCGGAACGGAAAACTTGCAGCAAACTGGGAGGGTCCTTACCGTATTTCAGACAAAATGGGGCCCGGGACCTATGTCCTTGAGACATTAGATGGCACGCCCATTAAACGAACATGGAACGCGGACAAACTAAGGACTTACAACAGCTAAAGACCGGGATACACTCGGAATAAGCGCACAGCGGATGTAAGTGGTGACTGAGAACTGCTTTTCAGTTTCAACGGATGTCGGTGGTGACCGAGTACCGTTTTTTATTAAGCATTGTTTTGCTGTTGGCAGTATTTTCCATTGATTTTAAATTCTGTGTAATTCCAATTATTTCAATCAATAAAAAAGGTGGTTCAATTCATGGGCCAACCAAGTTATTACTTGCGAAATCAATGCAAAGATAGGCCGTGACAAAGGCAAGATAATTAAACAAAGACTTGGGTTTCGCGATCCCGGTCATGCTAAGATTTGACAACAAGTCTTATAAACGTTACGATGCATCGGAACTGTCCCCTGGGGTGGTGTGAGATTGCCATAAAAGATCCTGATCAAGTCGAAATGTTTAGGCTCCTATCCAAAAAGGATATTAGGGCCCGAACATGTGGCAGTTGGCTACCATCTCGGTAAGGTACTTTACAAGATAAAGTGCTTAGATGATTTTTGAAAATCATCTGTTGTTTAGAATGCCCGACCATTAATAAGCGTGGCCCGTTTGTTAAAACGTCGGTTGAATATCCAGCAGATTCTGCGTAATATATCTTGACTTTGGCCAAGTCATAAAATAAAGAACCGAGCTTCGTGCACGGGTTACGTTCCCCTTTACTCATCAACTGGTGAATTAAAACACGAGTTTGGTTTAAAGGATGAAAATAAAAACTGACAAGATAGACAAGCTGAAGATGCTAAGAAATGTCCGGGAACACCGGCTTGTCATGGTATTAATTTTGAGGGCAGAGGCCCCAGATTACAGAAAAACAAAAATGAAAGTGAAAATACTACACAACAAAGGAAAAAATAAAAAGGTCCTAGAAGAACAACATCAAAATTGGGCTTGGCCGGGCACAGGAGAGCCAGGGGCGTCAGTCGTCGGAGCATCTTCCTTAGCTAATTGACCACAGTCATTCTCCGCGAGATGCTCGGACTCTTCGACCGGAGAAAGCGGCGCTGGTATAAATTGTCCGTCCTCTACCGAAGCTCTGAAATCCACAGCGTCCAAATTCATCGTAATATCGGGATTCAGAGCTCGGACTTGGGCCAGGCATAGGTTGAAAGCTTCAGCAGCCGTCTCCACGACCAAGACTTCCAGCTTATCCACCTCGGCATCAGACGCCACTAGCTCGGCCTTGGAAGCGTCGAGGTCGGAGTGGGCGAGATTGAGGTCCTTCACCACCCCCGCATACTGACCCTACAAGGTGTGCAGTAAGGCATTCATGGTGTCTTCTCGGGCCTGACTGGCGTCAAGCTCGGCGGAGAACCGATCCCTTTCGGTAAGGGCCTTTGATAGCTCCTCTACCGCCTTTTTCTGCGCCTCTTCCGCTTTCAGGCGCGCCTCCTCAGCCTCCCTGTGCCTAATCTCGGCCTCTTTCTTTTCAACCCGAGCCTTGGCAATCTCGGCTGCAGCTTTGGCGTATTTATGCTTAACGGCAGCATAGGCGTCCAACACGCCGGCCGTCTCCATTAGATGGTCCTGCAACACCTGCAGGTGATCGAGGTCGGAGTCGGCAAAGGCCTCACCACTGAAATACTTGCTGGGGGGCTTCACCGCGTATTTAAGCTCCTCCGAGACCCCATCAGTCCATACCTCACCTCGCGAGTGAAGGCGAGACTTGCTAGGAAGTGGGGGAGGAGGGACGCTTGTGGCAGCACCGGCGTCTGGGACAAAGGCCGGACTCTCTTCTTCGACCGGAATCGATGATGTTGCCATCGACTTCGATTGCTTACGCAGAATGAGGTCCGTATGGCCCGGAGAGGGCGCAGCCGAAGGAGCAACCACAGCCTTCTTCTGGGAAGAGGACTCCCCTTTCTTTTTGGCCTTAGCCCGAAGCTTCTCGGCCAGTTCTTGGAAAGAAACCTTCCCCATGTCGGGCACTACAAAAAACATAACGAACATCAGATCGGACAAGAGACACATTAAAAAAAAATCCAAAGAACGAACAACCAACAGAAATCATACTCGGTGGGTACAATTCCTCCACCAACTGTCGGATAAAAATCCGGGAATCAATGACATCCCTCTCGGCCACATGATCAACCAGAGCTATCACAGTCTCAACCTCGACCGGCTCTAGGCTATCATCGGAGGATGCAAAAATGTTCTGGTCTTGGTCATAGTGAGTTTTAGACCAATACAGAGGAAATAGCAGCTCCACCGAGCTGGAATCGACACCCTGGAGAAACCACGGTTTATGACCGTGTTCAGCACTAATTTTGAAAAAAGAAACCTTGAAGCCTTTCCAGGTGTCGGTTGCCACATGGAAAAGCTTCTTGTCCGGTTTCCCCCAGAAAGAAACCCAACCCCTCTTTTCTTCAGGCTCCCCGGGTTGACGAGCCCTTTGGATATTAAAAAAATAAAAGAATGTTCCAGTGGTGGGAGTACGATTTAAAAATCGGCAAAGCCGCTCGAACGCAATAATGAAACCCCAGGAGTTAGGGTGAAGCTGAGTAGGGGCCAGCTGAAGAATGTTTAAAAGATCTACTTGAAACCTAGAAAATGGAAAACGAAGGCCGAGTTTTTTAACGAAATCTAGGTAGAAGAAGAAAAAAGAACGCTCATTCCCTTCCCAGGCAATGCACACCGGTTCAGAAGGGCCGGGAAGAGATAAAGAACAATGATCCCGGTCCCCTAATGGGAGCTCGGTGATCTGATTGGTCGTGGCTTTCGAGAGCCTGGATAGCACCCCGGTCGCAACCCAGTCATACTTTTCAGCAAGATGACGTGGAATACTAGCGGCTACTGACTCCACGGATCCGGAATCCTCAACAGGACGGGGAGAAGTTGACATACTACCTAGAAAAGGCAAAACAAAAATAAATTAGAAACGAGGAAGATGATACCTGAAGGTAGTAAAGTGGGACGGGTAGAAACGGCTTCAACAACCCGCGGTTGGATATGCCGGCATCGCGAAGCTATTTCCTCGGCTTCCCATGACCGGCCAACCATCGTGGCCTCGGATATCAGCCAGGAACATTCCTCGCACGGGCCGATAGGCCGGGTAAGGGAGATGAGGGGCTCCGCGCGTTGAGGAAAGGAAGAAACGGGTAGAGGAGGATTTTCCCTCCTACCTTTTCCTAAGGGCGGCTCTAAAGAAAAAACCCTAGTGGCAGCAATCCCCCGGCCTAGACTTTCGGGCTCTACAAACTCAGACCGACCTCGAGCCCTTCCCCTAACCCGACCAGACCGTCCTGGTTGACTACCACCTTCTCCGCCATAACCACGGAGAACGTTTTCCCTCTTTTGTTCTTCGGTCAGAGGTTTCCCGTACAGCCACCAAGCTGTTCGGGGAGGCATGCGCTGAATAAGCTCGGCCTCTTCTAGGGAAAAAGCATTTGGATTAAAAGGCGGAGGAGAACCTTGATGGCTCATCCCGAGAAGATAGAATTTAAACAGGAAACCGAAAACCAAAGACGGAGAAAAAGGATTGAATAGACCAGAAGTTTAGAGAAGTTCAAGAACAAAGCAGAAGCCAGAACCCAAAGGGGAAGAAACTTGAAAGAACTCACAATAACCTACCCAGAAAAAAGAAAGACCAAGAGATAGAGAAAGAAAGAAGAAAACACAGCCAAATAACCAGAGAAGGAAACAAGGAAAATACCTGGTTTGAGATAAGTTAAGGGAAGAGGAAATGCGCGAGCCACGAAGACCAGAAATGGGAATCTGAGAAAGATGAACTGGTGACTGGTTGCAAGTTTCTCTCAAAAAGAAAACTCAAGGTTTGGCGGTTTTCAAAATAGAAGAAGCGGAAAGTCAAAGGCTCTTATAACCAAAGCAAGCAGGCGGATGAGAGTCAGGAAACTCAACCGCCAAAGGCCCAAAGGGCCCATACACAAATGGTGACGTGGACGTTAAAAGGCGTGTGCATTTAATGCTGATGTTAAGCAAACACGAAAACCAAGATAGTGGGGCAGTTGCTCCACTCAGAGGCCGGCTAGTAAACATCAAATCAGCAGGAGGCAATGATGACACTCATGGCCTCAAGATAAGACGAGCGTTGGATCAACAGATGAGGCGGACAATGATCCTGGATTGAAATGCTCACGTGGCCGACCACGTGAATACACCCCGGTCGTCCGACCTAACTCCCCATGCAATCTCAAGCTTGGGGGCAACAAGTCCCGATCCACGAAAAACTGGACAAAGTACCTGTAAACGGGGAGTAAGACCAGGTAGAAATATCAATACTACCCGACACCAATAAAGAAGGAAAGTTCGAGAAGGCATGGGAGGAGTTCGGCCTAGAATCAAAATTATAGAACATTAATGTTCTCTCGGGATAGCAAACGAATGCAACCCGCGTTAACCAGGCTGGGGGGGCACCCGTGTCCCACCCAAATAAACCGGAATGCAAATTGATGACAGATGGGGTAGCTCGGGGACCAAAAATGTCCGACCTCGGAAAAAGAACTAGAAATAAAAAACTTCAGGACAACGAAATGAACTAGAACACAGGACGTAACCTGACAAATACATCTCGGCTGCTCGGAGCCCTGAACAATCGGGCTGGGGGGCAACTGTTACGGATATCTCATAAATGGGCCCAGCCCAATAACCAAACAGCCTAGTCAAAATGGCTTCAGTTATACTCATAACCGCTTCCTTGAAAAAAGGAGTGGTTTTATCAAGAATATCTATCATGATGGTAACCGCCTATGAAAGAATGAGATTATTCAAAAAAGTATATCTTAATATCCCTAAAATAAAGGATAAATCCAACTGGTTAAGATAGGGCCCAAGTACGCTTATAAATAGGGTAAACCCCTTACAAGGTACACACTTCTGAAACCCTAGCTTTTCTATTCACACAGAGCACACACACCACCCCCTCTGGCTATCATTAGCCTGCCGTATACTCTCGAACTACGTGGACTTTGATCCACACTGTGGTACGTAGGACCCCGGGATTTCACCTCGGGCCAAGTCCAACCCAACTTGTGATCCACACCGGATCAAGATCAAATTAAAATTTATAACAAATGTCCTATGGATAAATAATGAATAATGCCACAGCCCAAACGTTTATATATGGTTTATTTTTGACATTCTATTTTTTTTTAAAAAAAAAAGAGAGAGAGAGAATGTCAAAAAGATTTCGTTTGTGTTCTGACGCTCTATATATTTCTATCTAGTTTTTTGCCGATAAAAAATTCCTGAATAAATGTAGTATTTTAATTTATGTATTAAAGAAATTGTTTTCTCAGGAGATATACATCAGGTCACAATACAAACGGTCAAAACAGTCGGGTCAGTACTAACATAATAAATAATAAAAATAATTACATGTTTATATAATAATATAACATAATTTTATATTATGAAAGAATACAATCAAATAAATAAATAAAAAATCAATTTAAATATGGTGATGAGGCTAAAAAAGTTGCCTGATGGGTTTGAGATGGTGGCAAGGAAGGGGTGAAACTAGAGGAGGTTAGGGGTGGTCCTTGCCCCCTAAATTATAGAATAGAACTCATATATTTAAGAAATTACATTTCAGCCTCATAAAATTTTTAATATTTCACTTTAGTCCCATCCCATCGTCTTCTTCATCATCATTCAGATCTTCTTCTTCAAGAAATAACAACGTTCGCAAGATATATACCCATTAATTCAAGAAGGAGGTGAACAAGAATGTGTAACTTGACAAGTTCTCTTCCTGCAAGTAAGGATGATCATGGAAGACGTGTTGCTCCAGTCGAGAGGATTGGTTCAGTGATGAAGTATTGCATATGCTCGCCGACGCGCCACCCCGGATCATTCCGGTGCCGATTACGTTTGGTGTCACAAATCAGTCAAATAGTAATAGCTCATCAATTTCATACGTGTATGCATTGATGGCGTAATACCATACAAATGTAATTACGATAATTTCTTAGGATCTTAACATTGTCAGCCTTTTTTAAGTTTTGAGTTTTAGAATTTTATTATTGGATTGGAAAAATAAATGTAGATTTATTATCAGTAAACTTTGTATTGTCTGATTTTGCGTTAAATTGTTTTAATATATGTTATAATGGGATTTTTCCCTTTATTAGAAAAAATGAAACTCATAAAAAGTTAGAAAAAAAACAAGTAAAAAAGTTGGTGAACTAAAGCCTTACCGACCGCTATTCAGATTTCCCAACCATTATGTTATAAATGGGCATAAATGTATAGAATTTCAAAAACTTTTCAATTGCTTTTCATAAAAAAATTAATTATAAATTAGTGTTTCTTTAGAAGATTCATTTTGATAAACTGCAAAAGAAACAAATAAATAAAACCTCCTGAACCTGATAGAATAGAATCTATTTGGTTCACCGCTGGATTATATATTTATGTTTTAGGGAAAGGGTCATTGAGAGTTTTCAATGAAATTAGTCAGGCGTTTTAGGCTTTTTCATTTGTAACAACTCTTCAAACTAGGTGCAGAAAACGAAAGCCGAATGAATTAATTGAGGTTAGTATCTTCTTAAATTCATTCTTCTATCCTATTCTTTCTTACCCAGCGCCTCTCCTGTGTTTGAAACTCGTCACCCTTATGATTCTAAGATGTATCAAGAAGAGAGATATCTAGACGTAGACACCTTCTGAACTTTAGGCTTAGGGTCTTTAGGCTCAACATCCTCATCTGCACATCAACCCGAGCTTAGCTATAATATATCAATTGTAATGTCTCAATGCCAACCTGAACTCTAATATCAATTATAATGTCTAACCGTCTCACTCTTAATATTGTCGGCTTTGGGCCGTGAGCCTCATGGTTTTTAAAAGGCGTCGGCTTTATGTCTTCCCTTCATGGTTATTAAAACGTGTCCTCTTAGGTGTGATTGTTTGAATATACGGGTTTAGATGCCTTCTCTTTTGATGCAGTTAAAAACCGTGAGGGATGATAGGCTTCTAAAATGGACAATATCGAGAGAGAATATATGGGATCAAGACTCTTCGCTGTCACTCTATCAACTTGGCTCTGGTTTTTAAACTTATGGAACCAGATGGATAATAGTGGCTTTTACTCAAGTACTTGCAGGATAAAACTGACCTTTAACCCATTAAATATTTGAAATTACGTGACGCATTTTAAATGACAAAAAGTTTTGTATAAAGCGTCTAGAAAGAAGGCCAAAAAAAAAAGGCCCCAAAAGAAGTCCTTATAATAAGAATTACAAAATATAATATTACATCTCATCCTTAATATAAAAGCTAATTAAGAGTTTGATTTGATCTTAGATATAACAACTCAATCTATTTTATTTCACAAATTTATAATATTTTTCTAAAGCATCTCTATTAATTGATTTTTGTGTTATGGTAGTTATGATGAAACATGATTTTTTAGGATAACTACCCTATATATTTACAAGTTACTAATATGACTCACTTCTTTAATTTATTCAAATTAGTTAAATAATTCTTATAAATCGGAGTAGCACATTATAATATATATGTTTGCATCGTTTTAAAAAATATACTGTATCTTTCCCTTTTTTAAAAATAAATCTTGATTAAGAATAAAATATATTGTATTTATATATTAGGGTAAAAGTAAAAAAATGTCCATAAACTTTTGCAGAGATCGCGCACCTGGTGGCTGGTATCATAAATTTTTCTGGGTGGTAAAGTACTTGTAAATTTTTCTAAATGGGACAAGAATATCACAATACTCCCTCCGGTCCCAATTATAGGACAATATTTGGGAGTTGGTTTTGGTCTTAATTATAGGACAAAATTTAATTTTTTGTCAATTTTTTCCTAAAACACCCCTATTTTATTCTCTCAAGTGTGTTTGGTTTTTGGTAAATATATGCATTTAGGTATATAGAATTTTTCAATCAATAAAACTTTTAAATTGTTGGATTTTAATTTGTTTATCGATGAGTTGACATTAATTTACCAAAATGTGTGTGTGTACACATATTTATATATGTATACACACACACCCCTATTTTATTCTCTCAAATGTGTTTGGTAAGTATATGCATTTAGGTACATAGAATTTTTCAATCAATAAAACTCTTAAATTGTTAGATTTTAATTTGTTTATCGATGAGTTGACATTAATTTACCAAAATATGTGTGTGTGTGTATTTATACACACACATATAGACATACACACGCATTATATAAATATAAATGTGTGTGTGTACATACTCATACACTTATATGCACACACATATATATTTGTGTGTGTATGTGTGTATTTATGTATTTATGTGTGTGGATGTGTATACATGTGTGTGTGAGTAAGGGGGTGTAAATATGTGTGTGTGTGTGTGCATACACATATATAGATATATATATGTGCGTACATATACACACACATATATGTATATATAGCAAAATCATCATTTCAATTAGAAAGCATGGAAAGGAAGATTTTAGGTTGGGAAAGTATGTTAATGTCATTGAAAATTTATATAAAGGCATTTTAGGGAAATAAGTAAAATTAACTAATTTAACTCCTCTCCTTAATCTCCACAAAATCTGTAACACCCCAACTTCCATACTTGAAAATCGTGTCAGTTGACACTTAGTTTTAGGAAAAATCAACAGAGTTTGAGGTGCTACAACTTAGAGTAATGCGGGAACGGAAAGCATGTACTAAAATTTGGACAATGAGTATCTGATATAAAAATGCCCAAACATATGCTGATGCCTGACATAAGCTGGTATATTAAAATATCCCGAGGGATTATTCATGTGATACAATCATAGAGACATAAATATAGTGCTCTGATAAATCAACTCTATAACTAGCCCTATGGCTTGGAACCCAACATAGTTAATCAGACATATTGGCCAGATCGGTGTTTAGTCTAATGGGAGTCTTCCCGTCTTTCACGACAACTTATGACAACCCACCGACAAACTTTTTCTTAGTTTAAGCACCAATTAGTCTGAAATAACTTTGTTAGATTCATGCCAGAAATTAGGTCCTAGTAACTTCTACCGACCTTCGTCTTCCACCGGTGCCTCTTTACGGCTCTGTCCACCTCACCTCTTCTCGGCTTCATTGACTTCTCAGATCCAAGTGGCTTCCCTGAACCTTGGGACAGGGCTGAGATTCAATTTCCATTGAATCTCAGGTAACAGTTAACCTCATGTTTATATATGCCATATATGGATTATGAATAATCACAATATAAACAATACATGAGCACTCAGACAAATGTATCCCTGGCATATAAGACCCTTGGCAGATATGTCATACTTAGCATACATTTCACACCTAGCAAGCATTTCACACCCAGCAAGCGTATCTCAATACCCAGCAAGAATATTCATAACAATAGTACATGAACATATCACAGAGCTATCAGCTACCTCATATAAGCATACCATACACATAGCACATATACGCATATAATAACCATCAGAGTTAGTGTTATTAGTATACGAATGTACCTTTATTGACGATATTTGGTACGTTTGACGGTAGGTACCTTTCACTGTGTAATGGCCAACTGTCTGACCTTTTTAACCCAATTCCAGACCTCCCGGATATTCCTAGAGGGTAATACGAGACCTATTAACTCATAAACATTATAACGGACATTTTAGTCAAAAATGCCCATTTTGCCCTTCACTTCGCTAATCAGCAAAATTTCGCCAGAACTTCGTTACTTTGACTCTAATCTTCCCAAAATCTTGCCATATCTCTTTCTCCATCATATTTTCAAAATAAATACCATATTTAAATATAAACATGATATTAACAACATATTGGAAGACTAAAGATCAAACTAGCATTTCTACTATAACTACCGAATGAAACTAGTACTTAAGACTAAGGACCGAAGAACTTACCCAGAGCTTCGCTATAATTTTCCCCAGGCTCCTCCTTCTCTCTTCTCTCTCTCTATTTTCAAAATTACTCCTGTGATTTGGTGTGAGAATTCCAAATGGTGAAATGGCCTATTTATAGAGAAATTCTGGTTACTATTCATGCTTTATCAGACGGATTTTGGACCGTCAGATCGCACTTCATTGAAATGGCAAGATCTTGGCCATACACCTCTCAAAAGATGATGTCATCCTTATGACATCATTCTTGCTTTTTGGTCTTGTACTAATAAAGCTTCCTGTTCGGTGTCATAATCGCGGAATCTTGGAAAATCTCAAAATTCTGGGAACATAGCCCCAAAGATTTCTTCTCCCTCTTTCAAGATACTTGGGTTAACTAAATTTTTGATCCCATTCAGGACATTCCATTGCCTGCCGAACATTTCCGGACAAACGCCGTCGGATACGGAAATGACTTCTGGCAACACCAACTTCTGGACAAAAATTCACTGATTCATAATATGTCCAGATGTTTACTACTTAGTTCAAGGATTTTAAGTTAGGATTTAATTTCCATTGGTTCTCATTTACATTATCTGCCTTTTTTTCCACAAAATGTCTTTTTGTCTTATCTCATAATCATTCCAGTGGCTACGGAAATGACTTTGGAGATAGCCCATTCTGGAATAAAAATATACTTGTTTATAATAAGTCCTTATGTTAGATACTTAGTTCACATATTTTGAGATATGATTTAGTTTCTATCGGTTCTCGTTTATCCTATTTGCTTTTTCTCAAAATATCTCACTTTATATTATTATTATAACATAAATATCTAGATATTATTTTTTTTACTACACACACATGCGCAACACTTAGGCACACACACACTCACAACTCACACACACACGTACTCACAACCCACACACACCTTTTTTCCCCTTCTATTTCTTTCTTATTCATGTCTAAATAATTAGCCATTAATTATTTAATTAATCACTTACCAATTGTTGACAATTTTTTTAATTGAGATTAATTATTATCTCACAACTATTTTACTGACATTGATAATTTATGCATCATGCAAAATATTAAAAATCATGGGGCAATTTATGTTCCCCAAAATGATATTTAATTTTACCTTATTATTTTCCAAGGAAAATAATCCCATAAATTATCTAAATTAGAAACAACATACTTTCTAATTTTTAATAAATATTTAGTTGCCTCTTAGGATTTATCATAATATTTTCAAGGTATTTTATAACTCATAACTTCACTTAGGGATTTTTAGCTCTTTATTCCTCCTAATTTCATGAGAAATCACTTTAGGAAATAAGGTAATTATTACATTAGTTTTGAGACCACATATTCACCTATATTTAATAGGTGTTATTTATCAAAATATAATATTTATGATAAATAGGAATTTTAGGTATTACAAAATCGGTTAAATATGTCTTATAATTAGGACCGGAGGAAATAGTTAGATTAGGCAAACGGTTATTTGTAGCGGTGCCTTTAGTGTAGGATTTGACGCCCAACCGCCGGAAGAGAGAGGGTCCAGAGTCTTTCTTTTTCCTTTTTCTTTTCTTAAAAAAGTCATTTAAAAATAGCGTGGGACTTGCAAAGTTCACAGTTTACCTATTCTAACAGATGTGACATTTTTGTCTAATTTAAAGAAGATCAGGGTACATTTGCAAGCACAAAAAATTTATAGTTATAAATATACTTTTAAAAGAAGTTTATCAGTACTTTTGTCCTTAACCTTATATATTAAATATTATGTCATTATAAAATTTAAATAAACAATTTTTATAATTTTAAATTTTTTATATAACTTTCTCTTATCCTTAATATAAGATATATATGTGTATATATAAAGAGAGTTGACTTTCATCCTAAATATAAGACTTATTTTTATATTTTTAATATATTATTAATTTACCCCTATGAATAAAGATATTTACATAATTATAAGAGAGTTGACCTTCTCTGTATCACCTTATAATTATTTTGCATGATCAATGAATAAAGACATAGAGTTGCTGTGTAACTCATCAATTTATTTCATGGTATCGGAGCCTGGTTCCATCTGTCTTATCATGCAGCTCTAAATGACCAATCGTGAGCTTTTACTATTAATGATGGAGAGCAACAATCCACGAAACACACCAAATTCTAGGGGTTTGACTGGTGCTAACTTTCCTGTCTTCAAGGATGTTTGGTACATTGCCAAAGTCCCTCACACAAGTTATGTTACACATCGTTTCAATGGCAACAACTACTTACAATGGTCTTGAAACATGATGATGTTTATCTGTGGGCAGAACAAGAAAATATAACTCACAAGAACACCTGAGTACCTTCACTAAAGGATCTTATATTCAAGACATGGTTAGTAGAGAATAATATGGTCATGGCTTAGCTTGTGAACTCCATGATGATTGATATTAGTGAAAATTACCTCTTTGCATCCATAGCAAAGGAGATTTGGGACTCCGCTCACTATTTATATTTAGGAAAAGATAATATTGCTGCTATTATACATACTAAGCATTCTCTTCGTGGTTAAATTCAAGGTGAAAATTCAGTTACTAGTTATTGTAGTTTCTTAATGAAACTATGGTAGCATATGACTTGTATGAAGTTCATGGATAACCTTACTATGTCTTAGCTGGTTACTTCTAGGCAATCACAGATTGAGATCGCTGCATAGACTTCCTTCTTGGCCTGTATGACCTATTTGAGCCAACCTGAGCTTAAATAATGAATTTGAAACCACTACCCTCTCTAAAAGATGCCTTCTACATGGTCAAGAATGAGGAAAGTCATTGCTTCTTTCTTAAGGAAACATCTGAACCTTCCTCTAGTAACATTGACGCCTCAGCCTTTGCTGCCTATGATATGAAAATAAGAAAAGTGGAAAATGGTGTGATCATTATTGCAATAGAAGTGGTCACACTAGAGATGAATGTTGAAAACTTAATGGAAGACCTTCCAACACTAAAAATAAAAGCAAGTTTGATAAAAAGGGGCTATTGATTGGCAGCACCAACTTTGACAAGGACTTGTTGAGCAGTGAATACTATTGGTCCAAAAATTCAAAATATTTGGATTGTAGATTCTAGTGCAACATTTGTTGGATATGATTAAGTTTTGATGATGTCTTATATGCCATTAGTAAGAGCAAAAAAATTGAGTAATATGTTTATCTTCTTCATTGATTAATTCTTGTATTTAATGTATATCAATCCAAGTTAAGGTCAATCAAGAAGGAGATAAGAGATTTCAGATTGAAAGAGCTGAATCAAGAAGAAAATGTTCAAGAAGAATTGAATGATAAAAAGAAGATCAAGGAGGTCGAGGATGTAGATGATGATAAGGAAAAGGAAGAGAAGAAAAAGAGGAGAGATTGAAGAAGAAAGACTCTATTGATTGGATCATCCTTACTCAAGATCAGTTCAAATTTAATTATGATAAATGATCAAGAGATAAGATTTCAGAAATTGAAGAAAATGAAAGAAAGGAAATATTGAAGAAGGTAGAAGTGGTAAAGAATGATGAGCCCAAGTTAAATGATGAAGAATGATCAAGATGGGAGATGGAAGAAGTTGATGGATAAAATGAGAATATCAATATCATCTCAAATATAAATGTGAAGAAGGTTCAAAAGAAAAGAAGAAAGAAAAGAATAGAGTTATGGATAATGATCAAGTGAAGTGAAGAAAGAAAGAGAAGATCTTGTCAAAAAGATTGAGAAAAATCAATATACAAGGTCTTAGATTGATATCATAAGTCTTCACGATCAAATGGATGTTGGAGTGGGGCAATTCAGAATGAAAGACAACAAAAATCGAGCTCTAGAAGAGAATACTCGAGTTTCCAGGTCAAAACTCGAGTATACAAGCTTATTGCAGAAATTTGTTTCTGGACGAGAAAACTGTAGTTTGGAAAACTAGAGTTTTGGAAACTACAGTTTGGGTGTTAAAGAGTCAAAACTTGACTATGGGAGTCAATACTCGAGTATGGAACTTATATACTCGAGTATTGGGAGTTTTCAGCTTCTCTGGCGCGTCTGGTCCCAACAACACTCGAGTATCCACTTCAACACTCGAGTATCCACTTCAATACTCGAGTATCAGAACTTAACAACAACTCTGTTTACCTTTGTTTCACGTTCAGCTTTGGGCGAGGTTTGGTAATTCGATGATATCTCCTAAACCAGACATCGGATTGAGGTGAAACCAAATTTGTATGAAACTAGACATCCATTGCGTCATCTTGAAAAAGTTTCATGCACAAAGAAGATCATATGAGAGAGCAGTGAAATTCAAAATTTGGATCAAATATTCACACCACACATCAGACCAAGCTTCAATGATTTGAGTGTACCTCACAATCTACACGTCGGAATGAGCTGAAATCGGTGGCATATGAAAGAAGACACATAAGCATTTCCATTAAGACTTGGTTCAACAAAAAAGAAGATCAGACCAGATAGATATGGTCTTCAAAAGTTGACTGATAATTCAGAGGGGTACAAAAAGGATGGTTAAAGAACAATCTTCTTTCATTGGATCATAACAGACGAATTCCAACAAATTAAGATCTGATTCTTGTTGCTTTGGGAAGAAGGACACAAAGAGCTATATGGGGATAATTGGTTTGCCAAAATTGAAGCTGTGAGAACCGGCTGAACCCAAGAGGGGGTGAATTGGGTGAAGATAAAAATTTGAATCCTTTGAAAACTTTTCACAACTTTGCTCCCTTTAAAATCTTTTCGCAATTCGGTTAAATATAGTTTGAATGATAATAAAGAATTATAAAGGTTTAAAAAATAATTCAAACATATATGCAGGAAATCAAAGAGTTAAGGGAAGAGGATTGCAAACTTTGATTTATATTGATTCGGTCCAACCGTGACCTACATCCAGTCCTCAAGCACCCTAAGTTTTTCACTATTCTCCTTGTTTAACCAGGCACAAGAGACAAGCCTTTACACCCACAAGTTTATTCAGGTACTTGTGCAACCTTTACAATCTCCCTCGGAGACTCCCCCTTACTACCCGTAAGGTTACAATCAAATTCCCAACTCAAGGTCACCCAACCTTGAGTACCTCTTAAGAAAATATGATTTACAAGAATTCTTCACTTATAGAAGTGATTATGATAAACACTGAAGCACATTACAATTGAATTCACTTTCTAAATGATAATCAGAATAAGCATCAGAAAACAGAGTGAAGAGAGGATTATGAATTTCGGTATTATGACTGTGTAAGCTCACTCCTCTACCTTTATGCGTTTTAAATTCAGCTTTATTTATAGATGAAGGTCTTCTAACCATTGGAGAATAGAGCCGTTGAGATCAGAACCATTTGAGGAAGAGGTAGTTGGAAACTAGCCGTTATTTCTGCTTTTTCACTTGACAGCCCAACATTTTGGATCTTCATGTAATCCCTTGTTTGATCATCTGAAATGTGACCACAAATGATGTAAATGATGATAATAAATGTTATGAATCATTTGGGTAAACTTTTGGTTGATCTGGATCAGATTCAGGATTTTTGAAGTCTTGATTTTTATGAAGTTCCGGTGTAAACTCGAGTATTGGCTTGAATATTGCAGTTTTGATCTTATCAAGCTACTTCAGATTTGTCTCTGTCTGTCCAAAACTTGATTTTTGCTTCCCATACTCGAGTATTGAGGATCCATTAACGTTCATAGCTCTCTGTCTGAGCTATACTCGAGTATTCATTTGTAAACTCAAGTTTTCAACTTGTTTTGTCCTTTGGTTGATTTCTAACTTGATATGGCTTCTATTTTAGCAAACCAATTATGCCCATATATCTCCTTAGATTCTTCTTTCCACAGCAATAAGGATCAGATCTTAATTTGTTGGAATTCATTCGTTATGATCCGATGAAAGAAGATTGTTCTTTAACCATCATTTTGCATCGTTGTGAAACATCAGTCAACTTTCGAAGACCATATCTCTCTGGTCTGATCTTCATTTTAGTTGAATCAAGTATTGATAGAAATCCTTATGAGTCTTCTTTCAAATACCACCAATTTCAGCTCATTTCGATTTGTAGATTATGAGTTATACTCAAAACTCTGAAGCTCGCTCTAAAGTGTCGCGTTAGCACTTGATCCAACTTTGGAAATGCAAAGCTCTCTTATCTGATCTTCTTTAGGCTTGAAACTTTATCAAGATGACGCATTAGATGTCTAGTTTCAGCAAATTTTGATTTCACCTCAATCCGATGTCTGGTTCAGGAGATATCATCGAATTACCAGACCTCGCCCAAAGCTATATGTTAAACAGAGGTGACCAGAGTTGCTGAAGAACACTGGAAACTCGAGTTTTGACTGGATACTTGAGTTTTGTCAATCCCAGAGACGCGAGAGAAGTTGAAAATACCCGATACCTGAATATTTTAAGTTCCATACTCGAGTATTGACTCCCATACTCGAGTTTTGACCTTCATAGTCCAATTTTGACTTGGAAACTTAAGTTGACTTCCAAACCTCAGTTTTCCAAACCACAGTTTTCAAAACCACGGTTTCCTCATCTAGAAGCCAATTTTTCCAGTAAGCTTATATACTCGAGTTTTGACCTGGAAACTTGAGTATTCTCTTCCAGAGCTTGATTTTTGTAGTTTTTGACTCTGAATTGACCCATCCAACATCCAAATGATTGTGAAGACTTATAGAATCAATCTAAGACCTTGTAAATTGATTTTTCCCATTCTTTTTGACAAGATCTTCCCTTTCTTTCTTCTCTTCACTTGCTCAACTCTATTCTTTCTCTCTTCTCTTCTCTTGAGCATCTTCATAAATTATTTCTTCTTCCATTGAACATTCTTCATAAATAACTTGAACTGATCTTGATTGAAGATGTTCCATTCAATAAATTCTTTCTTCTTTAATTTCTTCTCCTCTTCTTTTTCTTCTCTTCCTTTTCCTTGTCCTCATCTTTTTATCATTCAATTCTTCTTGATCCAGCTCTTTCAATATGAATTCTCTTATCTCCTTCTTGACTGACCTTAACTTGGATTGATCTACATTAAATACAAGAATTAATCAAAGAAGAAGATAAACATGTTACTTAATCTTTTTGCTATTAAGAATGGTATCTATATAAGACATCATTAAAACTAATTATATCCAATAGAAGCTATATCAAGTCAAGGAGCAACCAAGGGCCATAACAACTTGAATACTCGAGTTTACTAATGAATACTCGAGTATAGCTCACATAGAGAGCAATGAACGTTAGAGGATCTTCAATACTCGAGTATGTAAGTCAATACTCCAGTATGAGACAGACAGAGATGAATCTGAAGTAATGAAATAAGCTTAATACTCGAGTATGCAAAACAATACTGCTGTATTCTCCTTTAGATCAGAAAAATCACCGTTGCGAAAATTCTGAATCTGATCTAGATCATTCAGATCCTTACCCAAATGATTTGTAATACTTCTTAACATCATTTATATCATTTTTGGACATATTTCAGATAATCAATTGAAGGATTACATGAAGATTAACACATGCTGAGCTGTCAAGTGAAAAATGAATATAACGACTATATTTCTCCAACAGCCACATCTCAAATGTCACTATTCACAACGGCTATATTCTCCAACGTTCAGATCATCTTCATCTATAAAAGAAGTCTCATTCAAAACGCAATAAGATGATGAAGTGAGCTTACACTATTATAATGTCAAAATTTTGAACCTCTTACTCTCTGTTTTTACAATGTTTTCTTAGATTGTCATATTGAGAGTGAAATGAATTCCTATGTATTTCAGTGATCATTTATCCACTTCTTAGAGAGAAGTTTTACTGTAAATCATTCTATTTGAGAGTTACTCAAGATTAGGCAATCTTGAGTGGGTATTGATTGTAACCTTACGAGTTGTAAGGGGGAGAGTCTCTGGGTGAGATTGTGAAGGCTGCACAAGTGCCTGGACAAACTTGTGAGGTTGTAAAGGCTTGTCTCTTGTGCCTGGTTAAACAAGGAGAATAGTGGAAATCTCAAGTGGAGCTTGAAGACTGGACGTAGGTCACGGATTGGATCGAACCAGTATAAATCTGAGTTTGCAAATTCTCTTCCCTAACTCTTTATTTCCAGCGTATATAGTTGAATGATTATCAATGTTTTTATAACTCTTTCATGTCTTACAAATTGATTTCATCGAATGGCGCAAAGATATTTTGAAAAGTCACAAGTTTTTATCTTCACCAAATTCACCCCCCTCTTGGGTTCAGCCGAGTATATTCAACATCAACATATCATGTAACATGCTTAAAAGGACTATTCTTTGAATTTATTGAGCACTCTAAACATGTAAACATAGAATTTGCAAATGGCCAATTTGAAAAGGTTTTAGGATCTAGTTATTTATGTATTTATGAAGATATTGTGTTGAAAAGTGTTCTTTATATGCCAGATATTCAGTGCATTCTGCTTTATGTCTTCATAAAATTTACAATTAAATAGTAGGTTTTGAGACTACATATAAGGGAAATAATATGTGACATAAAAATTACATAAATAATAACAATTGCATATCAAAGAGAGCAAGATAAGCAATAGAAACACTTCATTAAATTAAAACAATTAACAATGACAAAAAGGCACTTCAGCTTGCATTAATTAGAGATTAATTGCAACATGATTAGAGATAATTAAATCATTAAAAAAGGGGGGCTGTTATTTTTGAAAATATCAAGGTTCTTAGAGATGAAATTAAGTTGCTAGTGATGGTCTAATTACCTTGATTAAGTAGCCAACCAATTAACCTATGATATTTGCAATGGAAGGGCAATTAAGCACATGATTAGGGAGATAATTAGGCTTAATCAAATCAGCCCCAAAAGTCAACAATTGCAACTAATATCAAGGGCTAAGATTGATGCACATGTAATTAAATCCAAAGGTCCAAATTAATCACCTAAATTGGTTTAATCCTCTTGTAATTAAATCAACCAATCAAAGCAATTGACCATTGGATCAATACCACATAAAAACTCATCCAATGGCTAGGGAATTAGGGGAAGGAATCAACCAAGAGGTGTAGGATGGATGTGAGCTCCCTTAATGTGCAAGTTGGATCTAATGGATGGGGAGTAAGAAGCAAAAATATTTGTCCTAAATTGGGACCAAATTAACCTTGGGTATTTTGCTATAAATAGAGGTGTTGCACCTCTTCAATCCTCACACCAAAACTCACTTCAGTGGCTGATTTGAGTAAAGAAAAATCATAGGAGCAAGGTGAAGAAGGAACAAGCACTTCAGAGATAAGTTCTTAAGCGTAAGCTTTTATATTTTGGTAAATATAGGAGTATAATTTAGGAAATTGTACGAAAATTTTCCTTTCATATTTGAAAGTCTCCATTGCTTTTAAAATGCAAAATGGAATGGAAAACATGCTGGGAAATAATTTTTGGAGTCAAAAGATTCAAGTGGTGAAAGTTGGGAAAAATTCCAGATTTCAGCTTTCTGAAATCAATAACTATGAGGATGTGTTTTCATGGGGTAAATGATTTTTAAAAATCATGAAGTTTACAAGAAGAAATTAGACATCCAGGGCTTTCTTTTGATATAACATTTGCATCGGTTCAAGCTTTGTGCAAGGAGTTATAAATTTTTCAATGTACACCTTGTTTTCTATATGTTAATTTGAACAGTGGTTGTTATGCATCAATTTTAGTCAATCAAATTGTGTTTACAAATCCTGAATTTTTTTAGAAATATAATATACATGAAGGTCTTTCAATCCATGTATAACAAGTAATTATTTGGATTTCTCACAAAAAGATGTGAATTTTCCAAGTTAGCCCATGTCTCTGAACTAGGAACTGAAATAGTAGTGAAAGAAACTAAAATTGAGAATTTCCTTAGGCATTTGAGTTAAAGCCATTATTTTTCTCTAAAAAAAATACTTGACAAGGGAAATTTTGGCTTTGGTTTCACATCATTTTGAGTTTTATGCAATTAGTTATGATTTTTCAAAGTTAGTGAAAAACTGGGCAGAAATGCTAGAATTTCGTTTTTAAGGAAATGTAAGGGTAAAATTGGAATAATTAACCCACCAAGGGTAAAAAAGTCAATAGTGGCAAAAATATCTCTTAAGATGTCATTCTAAGATATATGGCATTCATTATAATAATGTGATAATGATATTATAGGATATCCAGGAAAGTCGGGAAACGGTATCAAATGATAATCGTACCAAGTGAGAAAGGTATGGATGCGTATTGTAACTTTAACTCTTGTGTGTCTTGTATGATTATATATGATTGTTTAATTCATGTTGAGTGATGGACAAGACGAGATCTTGGGTCATGCATCGTGACTGAGACTTGGTCTTAGATAATATGTGTATATACATTCAGTTTAGCTGTAGATTCAGCTGGACGCGAGTTATAGTATTGATAATACCGCTTGTATGTTTTCCTCGCGTTGAGGGCACGTGGTTTCGTGACACTGGTTATGTGCAAACATTGTTGACATGCATGTGTTGTGTGCTATGTATAGTTGTTGTTATTGACATGCATTTGCTTTGTGCTATGTATTGTTGTTTACTGAATGTAATGAATATCTATCACATATATTGTTATTACTTGAACATGAGGTTAACTATTACCTGAGATTCAATAGGTATTGAATCTCAGACTTGACCCTGGCTTCAGGATCTGGAGGATCAGGAGAAGTCAGTATAAAGGGTAAGATACACGCGTGAAGACTCAGCTGGAGTTTCTATTTTGGAATGTATTTATTATTTAAATACTCGGATTATTGTACCATTATTATACCGACCGGATATGCCACTATCAGTTTAAATTTGTAGCCACAAACACGTATCAGTAGTCACCTGACACATACACTTTATTGCTCCACTCTGATGATATTCATATACACTGTATGTTTATATACATAATAAGTAGTATGGATTAGGGGTGTTACAAGATTAGGATGATAGAACATTGTAACACTACAAATCAAGTAGATTCCAATTCCATATTGAGGCAAACCCACGACTTGGTACCTAAATCAAGTCTTGAAGGTTTACACTTGCTAATAGCCCTGATGAAGGGAAAAAGAAGCTACACTTGTCACCATATAGTTAGGTATGTCTCTTATCAAAAGCCTTCACCTCATATGAAGACTTTTGTGACTAATGTTGAAAAATATACTATGCTTAAAGGGTTTGAAGAGGCTATTTTAGATCCAAGATGGAAAAGCAAGCTATAAATGAAGAGTTGAGAGCTCTATATAAAAATGGAAACTGGAAAATAATAAATCTACCAGAAAGTAAATTTGTAGTGAGTAGGAAGTGGGTATTTACTATTAAGTATAACCTTGATAGAAGTGTAAACAAGTATAAAGCTTGTTTAGTGGCTTGTGAGTTTACACAAACATATGTCATCGATTACTAGGAAATTTTTGCCCCCTAAGCAAAACTTAACACTATTAAAGTGTTACTTTCGTTAGCTACAAACTTTGATTGGCCTCTTCATCAAATGGATGTGAAAAATACATTCTCCAATGGAGAACTTGAAGATGAAACATATATGGAGATTCCTCTTGGAGCGAGAAATTCTAAAAACTCAAATCAAGTTTGCAGACTATATAAATCTCTTTATGGGATAAAACAGTCACCAAGAGCCAAGCTTGAAAGATTCACTAAAGCAATTAAGTCTTGGGATTATGCCCAATGTCAGTCTGATGATACCTTGTTTGTCAAACACTTTGGTAAAAGGTAAGATCCTTAACTGTTTATGTAGACGATATTATTGTAACAGGTGATGATGCAAAAGAAATTATATGATTGAAACAGAAGTCGGCTACTGAATTTGAAATAAAAGATCTTGGATTTTTGAGATATTTTTTAGGAATGGAAGTAGTAGGAACTCTACAGAGGATCAGTGTATCACAGACAAAGTACATTGTGGGTTTGCTAAAATAAGCATGCATGCTAATGTGGCTAGACTGGCCTATACTCCAATAGAGCTTAACCAGAAATTAACCATTAGATTAGATGGTAACAAAGAAAGATATCAAAAGTTAGTGGGGAAGTTAATCTATCTTTTTCACACACGACCTAATATATGGTTCCCTGTTAGTGTTGTGAGTTAATTTTCAAGCAACCCGCCGAAGGAACATATGACAACAATTTATAGAATCCTTAAATATCTAAAAAAAAAAAAAAAAACTCCAGGACTCGGTTTATTCTTTACTAAAGGAAGTAACAAAGGTGTAGAGTTATATATTGATGCAGACTAGGATGATTCCAAAGTTAGTCTGACTTTCTACTAGAGGTTACTGCGCATATGTGTGGAAATCCTGTCACATGGAGAAGCAAGACATATCCAGCTGTCTCATGCAGTTCAACAAACTCAAAATACAAAGCTTTTGTGTTTTGAGTGTGTGTGAAGGGATGTGGATCTTACGACTCTAAATGGAATTAAAGTACAGACTAATGGATCTCTTAAAGTGTGCTGTGCTAATATGTCAACAATTAAAATTGCTAACAATCCTATCCAACACAACAAAATGAAGCATGTGGAGATTGATAAGCACTTCATTCGAGAAAATTTGGAAGCTAAGATCATTGATCTATCTTACATTCCATCAAGAAATCAAATTGTAGATATTATGCTGAAGTTACTCGCCTAAGAGAAATTCGAAGGACTTGGAAGCAAGCTGAGAATGATCAACATCTGTACTCTAGCTTGAAGGGGAGTGTTCGAAGTTGGACCCTATTTAGCTCATAATGGCAAAAACCCTAACCTTAATTAGAGTTAGGTTAATTATCCTATTTATTTTTATTTTTATTGTTGTTATTATTAGATTATTTTGTTATGTTGTTTTTATTTGAATTTCAAATACTTCTTTGAACTTTTAATACTCCTTGATTATGGGAGATATTATGTTAAGTTTAATTAGACTAAACTCTTATTTGTATCACCTTATAAATATTCTACACAATTAGAGTTGTTGCATAATTTAGAAATTTATTTGACTTATATTAAAGATCTTACAGAGAATTTTGTAAATACTATGAACTTTGTTTTGAAACAAGAAAATTGAAGGCACCCGCAAATCGTGTCAATATAAAGAGAGAATAGGAATAAAGTAAAATTATCGATTTAAAATTATTTTAATCTTTGAACCAATGATGGTAAGGCAGCCATTACATTCCTATTACACACATCCCCACTCGAACCAAGTGAGGACTGAAAAGTTGTAAGAGAGGAAGAGACACATCATATCAAAACTTCTATGCCAGGATTGAAGACGTCCACAAACCATGCTAATATAGGAATCGATTTGGGTGCTTACCAAAATCTAGATCTGAAAAGGCCTCAACCCGGGCTCTAAAATCTAGTTTAGATTGAGCTTGAGCGCAAAAAAGAAGAGTTTCGACTTGTTCATCAAAGTACCACTACGAAGCGAATTCTTTACAAGCGATCCAATCTTGTTTTGTTGGAACTACCGGATTCCATAAAGGAACTGCCTGAACCGGCCTATGGAATGGAGTAGAATCCAATCTTAGACTTCATAAGGAGTTGTTTCAAATTTACAAAAATCTTCTGATAATCTAGACCGTCAAATATGATGTGGTTTTGGTGCTTATCTTTTTTATGAGCACCCAAACCAGATGCCCCAATAGTGCTAGGGAGAACAGAAGTGTGTCTTCCTCTTTTATACTTCCAATTTAATACTCTCAAGTAGTTTAATTCATTCTCACGTCTTTCTGCCATAAACTTCCTTTTTTGAATTGATCAAATATTAAAGCTTCGCTTTCAATGCATATCACCCACAAAACACAGACACCAAGGTGTCACACTTTCATAATTTTTAGTTTTAATGCTTTTGATGCCTCCATAAAGCATTATATAAGAGAAGTGGAAGATTCTTGGTCAACTGAATGTGATCCACAAGCACTTATTTATTTACAAGGGTTTGATTTGTAATTCATATATATGTACATATATTCATACAGCACAATAAGCAATAAATAAGTAACACAGTCAATTTACGCCACTGCTTGAAGGATACAATAAATTTGGTAATGAACAAATATCTCCAGCTCCAGTGACTCTGCTCCAGTGTACTACCATCAAGCCGAAGTGTGAATCCTTTATGTTCAACCCAGTGACTGAAGCAGTTGAAGAACAGACGAATTAGCATGTTTCCTTTACGTTATCAGCATAATGTGCATCAAAAGAGAAAGACTGGGGAAACAAAAGAGAGTACAAAGTGAATGCTTCTCAAGTTATAGCACTGTCAAAAAAAGCATGGAAGAAAAAAAGAATAAAATGGGTAACTGACCTTAACGGCAATGCAAGCTAGTTGAAATAGTACTTGAATGATTTCTCGTGCATTTTTTTATGAGGTTAGTAAAAAATAGGTTAGGAGTAATATTTATTCCACAAAGCCATCGATGGCAAGGCATCCTCCCTGAACATGTCTGATTAGCCATCTATATTGTTAGAATTTCCTAATTGTTCATGGTCTGTGGATAATGGAATTTATTAAAAATTTTATATCTTTATACTGATTTCTATTGATTCCATATCTCCTCCTTTATGAGTTATAGCTAATAAGCTTCCAGATTTATGCAGTTACATGCTATCCACAAAAAATGGGATGATTTAGTTAAAATATTAGGACATGACAACAGAGTGTTTGATGGAAGAAGTATGAGAATGTGAGAAAATGAAATAGATTTGGTAAGGGACTAAGAGCTGCAAGAGTAAGTTAGAGTATGTGGAGTGAAATCCAAATTCAAAGTAATTAAGAAATTATTTGCCCATGAATGAATTGGAAACAAACATGCAATAGCCACCAGCTGTTAGGAATGAATAATTTTTTTTAATCCAATTGGAAAATAAAAGGCATCCTTGCTCTTTATTCAATAAATATATAAAAAGATGCAAAGTATGATGCACAGAAGGAAATAAATAGAACGCTAACCTCAGGGTAGCAATCTTGCCGCATAACAGTCTGGTTTTTTGTATTTACATATACTAGGCATGATAATGTAGCCTGAATTGAACATACAATGTTTTAGATAGTTGACATCAAATAAGTGAATAACAGGCATATGTTAATTAATAATGTCCAATTAAGATCATGAAAAAAAAAAACCAGACAAGAAGTGCGCTAAGGGATGAAATTCAGAAATATCCTTCAGCAAGACATCCCTATAACTATGTAGACTCTTGGAATACATGTGCTACATAGAAAGATGTAAAGGCGTTCTACTAAACCAAGTTCAGGTACAAACTAACCACTCAGGATCAGCATGTCTACAATATAACTAGCCAAGTAAGACTCAAAGCAACTTGCAAGAGAAACAATCAGATAAAAGTTGTGGTTACCAACTGAAATAGCCACAAATTGGTAGCTCAGATTACTGGATTAACTTAGGAAAAATTTAGCATCCAACTTATTCTGATGGAACTGAAGAAAGTTGATTATTAAGACCCAAGAACTCAAATCACCTTAGTCTTGGAATAGGTAGAATCTGTACTTGTTACTTTATCAGGTATCTTGTTGTTCTCAAACAGAATTTTCCCATCACAATATCCCACCACAACTAATCAATTTTAAACTTTATGGTCTCTATGATCCCAAAAGCTGAACCATTTCATTAAGAAAGGTAGTAGGTTGAAGTTAATTAGCTAGAAAAATACCTAAACTAAAGTGCTCTCCCTTTTAACAAGAAAATACCCCTATTTTGCTTGACGAACAAGCCAATAATCAAAATTTTCATACCCAAAAATAAGTGACCAATCTAAGTCAATGCCAAAACCGCAAACAAAAATGGGGAAAAAGAATGAGCAACAAATGAATGAACGGATAATTTTCTTAGAGTACCTTCATCGGAAAGTTGAAGAAGAGGAGGCCCAAATTGCCTTTGACTCGCGTTTCAGCATCGAAGGGGATGAATCCCTTAGCCAAATCTTCAAGCAAATAAAAGACGTCATGGATGACCTGAAATCCATTAAGATCAAGAGTGGCGTTCATGTACGATGAAGCCCTAGCTCTGAGGCGGCCACCGTCTGAACTCACACTCCCGAGCTCTCTCCCTCGATAACCCACAGACACGTTAATGTAATCATAAGATAGGGAGAAGAAATTTCTATTCTTAACGTTAACAGTGAGGAAGAACGAAACATCGAGGACGAGTTTTGGGTGGGTCTTGATCCCAATGTGGTTGAGATGGATTCGGGCGACCCGAATATCGGGATCCGACGGGTAAAGGAAAAAAGTGGCAGCGGCGAGGATAAGGATGAGGAAGAAAGCGGCGGGGCAGTGGAGATAGCGACGGTGGCGAAAGTCGGGCGAAGGACGGTAGGCGGGGAGGGTTACGACGACGTTTTGATTTGACGGGTCAGGGCTAGGGTTCAAGGGAAGGGGCGAATAGCGAACGAACTCGTCCTTCCCTGTCATGTTTTGGTGGTCCTTCCACTGAGTCTCTGTCTCATTCCGCAGTCTTTTGTCTTCTGCTTTGGCCGACTTCTTCTTTTTCTTCTTCTTCTTCTTTCTTTCTTTCTTTTTTTTTTTTTTTTTTTTTTTTAAAAAAAAAGAGAAAGACCTTTCTTATCCTTATTATAAAGCACTAACTATTAATATTTTTTTGTCGTTATTATAAGGTAACAACTTATTTTAACTAACTCATTTATTACTTTCTTCCTATTATGCCCTCATTTTTAATTAACTCATTTAAAGTTACATCATTAAAGTAGGGATGAAGTTGGAAACATTTATTAATTTTGGATCTAATTAATGAGTTAACTTCCATTTCTTGGTTTATGAGAAAAACAATCAAATGTCGTTAAAATCAATAATAGTGACGAAGATGACAACAATAATAGTCATCGTATTAATGTTGCTTAGTGATATACTTTTTATGTTTTATATGAGTTATTTGTGAATATAGTTTGCTTTTGATTATGAATTAGTGACTGTGTTTATTTATTAGATGATTCGTGTTGTAATTTACTAATTATATTTTTTAAAAACAAAAGTGGAGGAAAAAAAGTTAAAATTTGGAATAATAATTTCCAAGCCTTGCGGGTCGGCCTTCGCCTTGGGGTTCTCGGGCTGAGCTTTAAAAAACAAGTGTTTTTCTTACTCCGGGCCTTAGAGGGCTGGCCCTGTTAGGCCTTAGTCTTCATGAGTCAACCCTGATTACCAGCTCTATCTATAATAATTGTAGAAAATTCCCTTCAAGTTTTAAGAGACTAAAAAAATCATTAAAAAGTTTTGAAGAAAATTTAGATTTCAGAAGAGTCTGAATAACAATCCCATCAATTGGATTAAGAACTTCTATTTGTGGGATTAACAAGTTCATTAGTCGGATTAACAACTCTTTGAGACTTTTCTGACATCGGAATTTTACTTACAACTTTTTTGGGATTTTCTTATTCCTTTGGGATTGTAAGAAAACTAATTAAATTATTTAATAATATTCTTTTATTTTTTTTCCTTCAAATTAATTAATTTAATTAATAAACTAATTATAATCTAATAAATCATAACTTATAACTTATGATATTTTAAATAATTTATTTAACTTCATTAATTACTCTAAAAAAGTCAATTTAGTATTATAATTTGAGGTAATAGTATATAAATATAGGAAAAAACACTTCTCATGTTGTAGAAGTGTTTTCTCATGTCACACATATGAAATGGTGGGACTCACACACATATATATATAATAATTCATATATGTATATGTGGGTCCCACCATTTTATGTGTGTAGGAATTTTAGTTTTCTCATGCAACATGAGAAAACTAAGCCCCATAAATATATGGGAATATCATTTCTGCCTTTAAGGTAGAAAAAGTTTTCTGCCTTAAGCCAAAACTATGCCGTTTTGACTCTTTTTTAAATGAAAAGATGAAGAGATGAAAGGAAAAGAAGGGAAAGAAAAAAAAACAAAAAAAGAGCAAAGAAAAAAAACAAGGATAAACGTGCAAAAATGCCCTTGAGGTTTGCCCTCAGGAACGTCCAGCACCATGTGCATTTTTTTGGAGCAAAAGTACCTACGTGGTTACATTTTAGGAGTAAAAATATCATTCTCCATTAGTTGACCGTTAACCATGGTAAAATGATCTTTTTGCCCTTAGTTTAAAATAATTTTTAAAAAAAAAGAAAAATAGCCCACCCCCATCTCCCCTTGTCGGGGGCCCCACCGTCGGCACCCCACGCTGGCGGCCGCCCGCTGCTAGCGACTGGCCGCCGGTAAAAAATTTTTAATTTTTTTTTTAAAAGTGTTTAAAAAAAAATTGCGGTCTCTTCTTCCCCTTAACAGCGTTTCCTACAATATTCTCACTTTTCTTCCTCTCTATTAAAACACGCACACACGGACTCTTACAGTGTCACAGGTAGGGAGGTGCTAATTTTGATAAAACAGAGGAATAGAAATGAAGGTGGAAGGCGAGAGTAGGAGGAAGACACATCAGAGTGAAGATGAGATGGGCATAAGGAAGGGTCCTTGGACTGTGGAAGAGGACACCATTCTGGTCAATTACATTGCCATCCACAGCGAAGGTCGCTGGAATTCCATCGCCCGCTGTGCCGGTGCGTACTCTGTTCCTTCTCTCTGCTTGATTGATCCTTCAAAGTTGTTAGCCCACAGTTTCATACATAATAAATAGGAGCGATTTTGGATTGACTGTAAATTTATGGAATTTGCAGGTTTGAAGAGAACGGGCAAGAGTTGCAGGTTAAGGTGGCTGAACTACTTGCGTCCGGATGTTAGGCGTGGGAATATCACGCTGCAGGAACAGATAGTAATTCTTGATCTGCATTCTCGATGGGGAAACAGGTATGTTAATGAACGAATATAATATGGGAGGTCATGTTTTTAAATAGGAAGTCAAACAATGGAGATGGAATGATGATTTGTTTGGCACATACTGATGCTTGCATGTTGCAGGTGGTCGAAAATAGTGCAGCACTTGCCGGGAAGAACAGACAATGAGATTAAGAATTATTGGAGGACGAGGGTGATGAAGCAGGCGAAGCAGCTCAAATGAGATGTCAACAGCAAGCAGTTCAGAGACACCATGCGGTCCCCGGCGTTGGGTTGCCGGGAGGGGGAGGTGGGGTGGTGTATTTTTATTAAAAAAAATTGTTAAAATAAATAAATAAATAAAAATTTGCCGCGGCCGCCAGCGTTGGGTGTTGGCGGTGGGGCCCACCAGCAAGGAGAGGTAAGAGTGGGGTATTTTTCTTTTTTTTCTTTTTAATTATTTTAAACTAATGGTAAAAAAATCATTTTACCATGGTTAATGGTCAACAAACGGTTAACTAATAGAGAATGGTATTTTTGCTATTAAAATGTAACCACATAGGTATTTTTGCTCCAAAAAAAAAGCACATGGTGCTAGACGCTCCCGAGGGTAAAGCTCAAAGACATTTTTATACCTTTACCCACAAAACAAAAACAAAAAAAAGAATCAAAACGATGTAGTTTTGACTTAAGGCAAAAAATTTTTTCTGCCTTAAAGGCAAAAATGATATTCCCAAAATATATATATCTTTTCCTAGGGAAACATTTTTTTGTCATATAAACGAGTGGTCCCATTAATATTTTCTCACTTTATCTTTATAATAGGACCCACAGAAAAAATATTAATGTAATAAAAGTAGAAGCATTAATCCCATATTATATTAGTATATAATATTCATATAAATAATTTTATTTTTATATTTTTATCACAATTATATTTTTAAGTAATAACTGATAATCACAACATTTATTTGGCTCATTAGCAGGAGAGCTGAGTCTTCGTCGTCGCATGAGGGAGAGTCGCCTGAGTGATGAATCATAAGGGTTTCATATGCGCGAAAATCTCCTTCTCGATTTCGGCCTAAACCCAGTAAGCAACGAGATCATTAAGTTGGGTAATTGTTAACAATAGAGTTTTCAGTCTTCTCACGATCTTCTTTTATGAATCTGGAGATATCTGACACTGAACTTCTTGTATTGAAAGTTTGATACTGCGAAAACATGAACACACATTAAATCTTTCTTGAGCGTTACTTTTTCAATCTCACCCGCTAAAAATAGTTTTGTTCAGTTCTTCTATTCTTGTGTTGCCTATCTTATCAACTGATTTCCTTCTCCACTAATACAAATTCCTGCCCCTTTTTGAGCTATTGAATCTGAAATCACTGACGTTTGACTATCTCAAAGTCTGCTTCGCTTCATTTCAAAATCGATCCGAGTTTGGTTCTCAAGCTTGAAAGTGAGTCGTTTTGGGTCATAGATATGGCACAAAAGGTTCTACTCTTGATATCATCAATATATCAATATATAATATAAATGTCATCTCTGAATCCATGTGAAAAACGGCTTATTCTCAGCTCCTCTCTCATGTTACTGTTCATAAGCCGATTTCATCCTTCGGGCTGCGCTCCATGGCTCATTCACGGGATACATCAGTCTCACTCTTCCTCTCTTTACCCTTCTCTCTCCTCTCTATGCTCTCTTCCTTTCCTTTCCCGAGGCCATCTTCTTCCTCGGTCTCTCTGCACCCCTGAATTCAAAATTTGAATTCTCTCCTTGCCTCCTTATAATTTCGTCTCCTCCCACCCTCTCTATCATCGGCAATCTGTAGCGACAAGAAGATGTAGTTTTGTTGACAATGGCGGCAAAGCAGCAACGGCGACAATCATGGGGCTTGTACTCTTCTCTGAACTCGTCTTCACTTTCCGATTTCTTAAGGTCGTCTCCGCCGACACCGTCTTGCAGAAAGGATGACCCTTCACTTCTTATTGGAATCTCGTCCAACTCTAATCGCTGAGTGCCTCGTCGGCGATGAGACCGGCACCATCCTTTTCACCGCCCGCAACGAACAAGGTCCGAGACCCCACTTTTCCTTTTCTTTTCTTTTTTTTTTTGAAATACTGTTTCGTTGCTAAAGATGCAAACTTATTCTGTGGGTTTCCTTACGATTGCTCGGACGATTCATTTTTATTTGGGATTTCGTTGATCGGATCTACATTATTGTGGATTCTGTGAAATTACGATCGCGTGTCTGTGGGACTCTTCGGGGGGTTTTTTATGATGCACTGATTATGGAAATCGGTGGTTTCGAACCAAACCACTGATTTATGGGATGAATGATGATTCCGAACCAAACAGAAAATTAAGGGTGGTTTCGAGATTCACGATGATTAATTTTTTTGGTTGCTCGTTTGGAGTTTTTTCATTTCACAATCTCTCTCTTTGTCTGGGAACTCAGTTGCAGAAGTGAAGCATTTCCACCTCTGAATTGTCAAACGGCATTCCCACCAGGGAGTTTGTTGTCGTATACAGGTTTTCTCCTCTTAGGTATGGTTTACTGCTGATAAACAGTCTTGTAGCATTCTGTTTCTTGCGTTTCATTCTGTCTTGGTCGATATTTTGGTACGTTTTATATTAGAATTTGGAGTCAAAGGAATTTAGATGAAGTAAGAAGAAAGTGAAAGTAACGCTATGCTTGAAAAGATTCTAACCAATAACTTAAAGGGTTAAAGTCCAATTTTACCAACGAACTATTGGCTTAGGAGCAATTTCACCAATAAACTTTTTAGTGGATCAAAATTATCAATAAATTGTTAAAAATGTTAAATTTGTACAACACCGTTAATGAGCCTAACGTCGTTAATTCTGTCTTCATGCAAAAATTATAGAATGCGGCCCAAATGTTTATGAAACTATATTTAAGCTCCAAAAAGTTTAAAAATTTTTATTTAAGTCCCTCCACATACTTTATATGGAGGGACTAAACTGAGAATTATAAAAAATTTTGGGGTGATAAGATAATTTTCTAAAATTTTAGGTTCATTTCTAATTTTTGGGTCCCTCCACATCCGTCATTAGTTACAGGCCTTTTTTTTTTTGCGTTAGTCTGGTTTGTGGCCTATTAAGGAGGCCTGTAATGTTAAAAATTTTGTAAGCAGCCTAACAAACCACAGGCCTCATCTCAAAACAAGTTTACTTCAAACAAGATGAAAACAAACCTATTTTAAATAGGCCGAAAACAGACCTACATCTAATAGCCTGTTTAAAGTAGGTTTATTTTTGGCCCGTTTAAAGTAATTATGTTTTCACCCCGTTTGAAGTAGGTTTATTTTGAGGTGAGGCCTGTGGTTTGTTATACTGATTACAAAATTTTTAAAATTACAGGCCTCCTTAATAGGCCACAGGCCAGGTCAAGCTAAGGTCCAAAAAAAGGCCTATAACCAGGTGCAGATTTTAGGGGTAGGGATGACCCTACAAAATTACAGAAATGAACCCAAAATTTTGGAAAATTATCTTCCGGCCCATAAAATTTTTATAATTTTCACTTTAGTCCCTCTATATAAAGTACGTGGATAGACTAAAATAAAAATTTTTAAATCTTTTGGGGCTTAAATATAATTTCATAAATATCTGGGTCCTATTCTGTAATTTTTTCATGAAGGCAAAAAACGGACGTTAGGCTCAATTAACGGTATTGCGCAAATTTAACGTTTTTAACAGTTTGTTGGTAATTTTAGTCCACTAAAGAGTTTATTGGCGAAATTACTTTTGAGCCAATAGTTTATTGGCAAAATTACACCTTAACCCTAACTTAAAAGCTAACTTAAAAGCTAGCCAGGGTAGGAAAAGAGCTTAGCTAAACAAATACTACCATGATTATTTTATAAAAGACTTTTATCTGTATAAAAAGGAAAAATGCGTACCACCAAATTTAGTTGTTATATTTTTTATGAGTTTTGATTTTTATACACATACTCAATGTTTCTGACTCAAATCAAGTTCTAAAAAAAAAATCATATTTGGGAATATATATATATATATATATATATATATATATATATATATATTCAGTTACCTAGATAGAATATGGTTTTAAAATTATTGCATAGATACACGTGACAAATAAAATTAAATATATAAATAACAAAAACTCTAAAAAAAAATCACAATGTGTAATAATTAGAGCCAAGAAATATGGTTGAGCTTGTTAGGACGGTCTATTGAAAGCTCGCAAACTTTGCCACTCCGCCAAGGAGATGACAGTAGACGAACTATTCCTCTTGCCTTTTAAGCTTTTCCCATGTTTGGAAGTCTCGAAGGTCAAAGCTCGTTGATTCTGCCACTCCATTGATGTATTGTTCCTCAAACCCTTCCCTTGCGACCTTCCAAGCTTTTTCGACGACCTGGGAGTCTTGAAGGTTCCTTACAATCGTTGATCCGTTTGATTGAAGCTCGCCAAGTCTACTACTCTACCGAGATACCGTTCCTCAAACCCTTCCCTTTTGGCTTTCTGAGCTTTTTCGACGAACTGTAAGTCTCAAAGAATTGAAAGTTCCTCAGTCCTCACAATCTCCAAGTCAAAAGTTCTAACCTTTTCTGCCACTTCGCCGATGTATTGTTCAAATGATGTTTGAATGATTTGTAGTGTTAATATTTTTTTGTTGAATTTAGAGGGATAAAGTATACTCTATTCACCTATTAATCAAAGAGGGTACATATGGGTTTTTATATAGGCAAACCTAGAGCTAACCCAATAATCTAATCTTATCTAATTAATCAAAATAAATCAAATAAAAATGATTAAGATGTAATATCCATATATAATCCTAATATGTAATAAATATTAATCTTAATAATAAGATAATGATTAATCTAAATAATCTCTAATATTCTAACACTCCCCCTTAAGCTGGACTGCTGTAGAGTATATGTTGATCACTTCCAGCTTGGCTCGAAATCCTTCAAACTTTGACTTCCTTTGCATCTTGTCTCTTCCTACGGCGCTTGGATCAATGGCAGTGGTGATGGAGCAATATGGTGGTATGTATCACCTCTGGCTGATTCAAATTAAGCTCATGGTTCCTTCCCTCTAGCTCGTCTAAATTAAGCTCACGGTGGTCTCTCTCCTTACCTTTGGCTAGTGACTCCTTTCATTTTTAGGATGACTTTGATCTAGTATTATGGGCTTGTATTTATTTGTTGAGTCTCAGAAACCCTTTATTTTTGCCTGTGCTTGTACTTCTTTTTTGAGTCTCAGAGACCCCTTTTTTTTGCTTGGACTTGTACTTCTTTTTAAGTCTCGGGGGCCCATTATTTTTGCTTCTCTAAAAGTCTCAATCATTCTCCTTGCATTCAAATCCGGATTGTGCTAGATTCACACTAAGAATAATGGTTAAAATTTAGAAAAATATATTCCTCCCTGGCCCGCATGCTCTTGGGTCGGGCCTTAAAAAGAAATTTTTTTTTCTTACCACAAGCGTAAAAGAGCAGGCCATTTTAGACCCTAACCTTTAAAGGTTGGCCTTGTAGGGCCAAACTGTCCCTAATTCCTGGCTCTAATAGTCCATAGATATTGAGTATGGACATAAAAGAGATAGATTACTAGTTTTTAGCCATAGAACAATACAATTATGGTGAAAAATATGTTGACATGACAACCTTTATGTTGTCACAAAAATCTTCAGGACAAATACAACACTTCTCATTTAAATCAATAATCTTCTTCAAGCTTCATTTTATTGAGGGACTGAATGACTTGTCAGAATCGAACGTTTATAGTTATTACATACACAAATATAATCCCCAAGAGTATTTTTATACAATTTCTAGTTCAAATTAAACATATGTCTACAAGCATTGAATATCTGCACAAAAGGACATAGATAACAAGTTTTTAGCCACTGAACTGCACAATTATGGTGAACAGAATGATGACCCGGCATTATTGAAACCTCTACTCTGTCATAGAAATCTTCAAGGCAAATACAACATGAATCCTTCTTATTTGAATACATCTTCATCTTCTCGAAGCTGTATTTTCTCGAGTGATCAAATGATTTCCTCAGTAGAAGGAATCATCCTTATCTCCTGCTCTGTATCATCCCAACATCTTTGAGGTTGACATTCTCATTCAATACAACAATGATCTAAATAACCAAAAGAATTATGATGAAACCATCTTTGGAGCAAGAAAGCTAACGACAAGGATGATTCTTGTGCCATTTTTTAGCATCACGGAGGAGGTAGGGTATCAACAGATCAATATTCTAAGTTGGGTGGAAACGATGAGAAAGGTTTCTTAGAAACTCGACCGCTCTTGAAACTCAGATGTAATGAGAAGAAACTTGCCGAGAAAAGTTGATGAAACGAACATCATGATCAGGACAACATTGTACAAAACACATACAAAGCTTGAAGTCGAAATTTTGATTTGTGATTTGGTGGTAATTAGGCTCAGAAGATGTGCTTTCAAATGCATAAGGAGCATTAAGTCTACCACAAACACACACAAAAAAAGGGCACTTTGCAATGAGGCTAGACATTGTGATAGATAGTATTGATATTCTGAGAAATGTGTGTTCTATATAGAGAATGCCCAAAGGTACATGTATATTTATAGGCTATTATCTCTTAATTAATTTAATCTATTCAAGATGTTTTTTTATTAGTTTTTTTGAAAACATATCTTTTAAATGTTAAAATATTCAGAGAACGTTAATCTAGGTAAATACTCTAATTTGCTTCATTTCATAGTTTTTTTTGTAATAAACATTTCTTTCTGTTTAAAAATAGAAAGTATTCTATTATTCCTCTTTTTTTTTTTTTTTGAAATAATCTTAAAAAGATACGTTTTCTTTAAATTCTTAAAGTAATTATAGATAATTTTTTCTCATGAAACTTTAAAACTAAGGAACATTTTTTATTGATTATTTTATTGTCGTGGTCAATTAATTGCGTTTTAATGTCTTGTTACGCTATTATGACTTCAATCAGGTGTTTTTTTTTATTAAAAAAACATTACTTTATTCGTTTTGATAAACAAATTTATCAAATTTTACTTTTTGAGCAGCTCTTAGGAAAAAGCAGGGTGAAATTTTCCTATAATTTAATGCTTTAGTTAAATTTCTCTTAAAATTAAATTTCATTGCTAGTCCGTCATAAAAGAAAATTAATTTTGGTAATACCATATCTATTCTTTATCTTAGCCAAAAATACCGGACAACTTTATACTTTCACCACTTTTCTTTTTTATAAATATGCAGACAAAATATGATTTTCAAATTATTGAACGAATACATTTCAAAAAAAAAACTTACATTAAAAAAAACCACTAGTAACAAAAACTTCAAGAAATTCACAAATTAAAGGCTTGTGTAATAATCTTGATGAGCACTTTATATAGTTTCTAAATATATTATTGCCCATAGCACTGAATATGGACATAAAAGACCTAGATTATCACGTTTTAGCCTAAGGAAAATAGAATTATGGTGAAAAATAAGTTGACATGACAACCTTTAGGTTGCCATAAAAATCTTCAAGCTCATTCTTCTAATTTAAATCAACAATCTTCTTCAAATTTCATGATTGAATGACTTGACGGAATCAAACACTTATAGTTCAACAATTGTTAGTTCTAATTAAATATCATTGGCTACCGGCATTCAGTATCTACACAAAGGACATAGATGGCTAGTTTTTAGCCATTGAACTATAAAGTTATGGTGAAAAGAAAAGGACATAGATGGCTAGTTTTTAGCCATTGATCTATAAAGTTATGGTGAAAAGAATGATGACACGGCATTGTTGAATCCTCTGCTGCGTCAGAGAAATCTTCAAAGCAAATGCAACACGCATCCTTCTTATTTGAATCAGCATCTTCATCTCCTCGAAGTTCTATTTTGTCGAGCGATCGAATGACTTCCTCACTAGTAGGAATCATCCGTATCTCCTGCTCTGCATCATCCCCAACATCTTCGAGGTTGACATTCTCATTCAACACAACGAGGATCTCAATAACCAAAGGTATCACGACAAAACCATCTTTGGAGCGAGAAGGCCGACGACAAGGATGATTATTGTGCCATTTTCGAGCGTCACAGAGGAGGTCGGGTATCAGCATATCAAGATTCTCAGTTGGGAGCAAATGATGAGAAAGGTTTCTTCTTAAGAAACTCGAACCGTTCTTGAAGAACTCTTTGATTGAGATGTAATGAGAAGAAACTTGGCAAGCAACGCCGATAAAAGGAAGATCATGATCAGGAACATGTTGTACGAAACCCATACAAATCTTGAGGACGAAATTTCGCTTTGTGATTTGGTGGTAATTACGCTCAGGAGATGCACTTTCAAAGGCATCAGGAGTAGAAAGTCTACCACAGACACAGAAACGGCATTGTGCAACGAGGCTGGACATTGTGATAGAGAGGATCGGTTTTTTGAGAGATGTGTGTTTGATAGAGAGGATGCCCAAGGGTATAACATGTATATTTATAGGCTTAATTAATTTAAGGGTTAAGGTGCAAAAATACACATATGTTTTTCCTCTAGGAGCGCCCAATACCATATGTTTTTTTTTGGTGCAAAAATACACATGCCGTTAGGTTTTAGGAGCAAAAATACCACTTCCGTTAGTTGACCGTTAACTGACCGTTAGTTGACCGTTAACCATGGTGAAATTACCTTTTTGCCCTTAGTTTAAAATAATTAAAAAAGAAAATGGTTAAGGGCTTAAGGGCAAAAAGGTAATTTCACCATGGTTAACGGTAAACTAACGGTCAGTTAACGGTCAACTAACGGAAGTGGTATTTTTTCTCCTAAAACCTAACGACGTGTGTATTTTTGCACAAAAAAAAAACATATGTTGTTGGACGCTCCTGGAGGAAAAACATATGTGAATTTTTGCACTTTAACCCTTAATTTAATCTATTCAAGTTGTTTTTTATTAGTTTTTTTTTTTAAAAAAAAACTGATCTTTTAAATGTCAAAGTATATAGACTACGTTAATCAGAGAATAATTTAATTTGCTTGATTTCTTTGTTTTTTTCGGTAATAAAATTTTTTAGAGTGTTTAAAAATTCTAGCTATTCTGTTATCCGACCCCCCAACTAGGCATGGAAATAGATCACGCCAGGCCAGACTTTGGCTAAATAGGCCTGAGCCTGTAATGGGGGTAGAAGGCCTGAGCTTGAATTCAGGCTTTTTTTTTGGGTTTAGGCCTGAGCCTTCATAAGGCCTGGTCGGGCCTGAAACCTTTTTAAAGGCCTACTTACAATGTAGGTCTTTAAAAAGGTCTCATATTGTAGGCCTTAGAGGTCATAAATAAGCTTTATACACTTTGAACTTTTCAAAATCTATATAAATATAATTTAAAATTAAAATATAAGAATGAAAATAATAAATATTATATTATTTATATCATATAAGTTTAATTATATTTATTTAATATGTAAATAGGTCAGGCCTGAAGGCCTACAGGCTAGGCCTTAACAAAATAGGCCTGACCTATTTACATATTTAAGCTTTTAAATAGGCCTTGGCCTGTCCTTTTTGACAAACAGGCCAGGCCTATCCAAGCCCTAAATAAGTCAGGCTGTAGGCCGCCTGATACGGGTCTGGCCTATTCCCACCCCTACCCCTAACATCCCCCGCGGGCGTTGTAATGATCCTGGAAAGATATGTTTTCTTGAAATTCTTAAAGTAATTATAGATAATTATTTCTCGTGAAACTTTAAAATCAAGGAACATGTTTCATTGACTATTTTCCTGTTGTGGTCAATTTATTGCGTTTTAACGTCTTTTTATACTATTATGGCTACATTGAGGTGTCTTTTTAAAAAAAAAAAAAAAGAAAAGAAAAAGAAATTAAATAATTAATGTGTTTTAATAATCAAACTTTTCAGATTTTGCTCCAATTTTTAATTTTTGATTCGTTATTAGGGAACAGTGTGGTGAAATTTTCTTATATTTTGATACTCGAGTTAATTTTTTTTTAAATTTTTTTACAAAAAAGATTACAAGATAATCCTTCATCCAAGAAAACTGATTTGGTGATAACATTTCTACTCTTGATCCGGGCCAAAAATATATCCTTTTAATTTTTGTAAGCTTTTATCTGTTTTTATAAGCCAATCTTTCCTTATGTGTTTGTAAAGTAGCGGTACTTGGTTATAATTTTATCTTATTTTCTAGTTTTTCTCTTTTATTTTCTTTTCTAAGTTTGTAAAAGTAAAATAATGATAAAAGACATACGGAACACTTTTTATTTTCACCTCTTTTCCTTTTCATAAATATCCAGATATTATATGATTTTAAAATTATTGAAGGAATACATTTGAAAAATAAAGTTAGTTAGACTCAAAGAAACCACTAGTAATGATAACTTCAAGAAATTCACAAATTAAAGGCTTATGTAATAATCTTGACGAGCACTTTATATAGTTTCTAAATATTATTATCCATAGGCATTGAATATGGACATAAAATACAATTATGGTGAAAAATAGGTTGACATGACAACCTTTAGGTTGCCAAAAAAATCTTCAAGACAAATACAACATTCATTCTTCTCATTTAAATCAGCAATCTTCTTCAAATTTCATTTCGTTGAGAGATTGAATGACTTGTTGGAATCAAACATTTATAGTTAAGCACTTTTTGTTTGATTTCTGTGTTTTTTCGGTAATAAACTTTTTTTTGGTGTTTAAAAATAATAAGTATTCTTTTATTCCCTTTTTTTGGAACGATCTTAAAAAGTAATTTTTATAGTAATTATAGTTAATTATTAATCATGAGACTTTTGAATCGAGGAACTCTTTTTTTTTTTTTTTTATTGATTAGTTTCTTGTTGTGGTTCATTTATTGGATTTTAAGATCTTTATATACTAGTATGACTTCAATGAGGAGGTTTTTCTTTTTAAAAAGATTTCTTCATGTGTTTCGATGAACAAATTTTCCTCCTAATATTAATTTTTAGGAGCAGCTCTTATGCAAATATGGGGTGAAATTTTTTTACATTTTAATATTGTAGTTAATCTTTTTCTAAATTAAATTTCAATGATAATCCTCCGTCAAAGAAAATTGATTTGGTAATACATTTCTATTCTTGATCTTAGCAAAAAATACATGATTTTAGTTTTTGTAAAATTTTATCTTTTTTTATAAGCCAAACTTTCGTTATCATTTTGTAGAGTAGCGGTACTTCATATATTATTTTTTTTTATTTTCCAGTTTTTCACTTTTATTATCTTTTACAAAATTTGAAAAAGTAAAATAATGATATAAAATTTCCGAACAACTTTATATTTTCACTCTTTCGCTTTTTTTTAAATACCCATATAGAATATGATTTTAAAATTATTGCATGAATAATACATGTGAAAAATAAAATTAAATAGATATAAAAAGACACTAACAACACAAAATTCAAGAAATTCACATATTAAAGGCTTATGTAATATTCTGCACGAGCAATTTATATAGTGTCTAAATATTATTGTCTATTGGAATTTAAGTATGGAAATAAAAGACATAGATTATTATTTTTTAGCCATAGAACAATATAATTAGGGTGAAAAGTATGTTGATATGATGATCTCTATGTTGCCAAAAAAATCTTCAAGACAAATACAACACTAATTCTCTTCTCATTTTCTTACGGCGAAAAAAATATTGTCTCTTGTTTTGCTTTTTGACTTATCACTCATATTGTCTCTTGTTTTCTTTCTTTTATAGCTAAAGGCTATTGTTATATATCAAGACCTAATTTCATGATGTGATGAGTGGTTCAGAAGCACTGATACAACAATCTTAGTTACTAAATTATAATCTTTTTTATTAACATCAAAAGTCAAAACCATTTTTTTTAAGGTTAAGAAGAAAAAATATCCATACACTTTTTCTAAAAGTACACCCAACACCATAAAATTTACTGGGTAAAAATGCCTATAAACTTCTCAAAACAAGGTAAAAATACCTCGATTGTTGATTGGAACAAACTTTCACTATACGTGCCCCACAATAATTATCAATGATTATTTAATTAAAAAAGAACTCTCAACACTCTTTCTCACCCACCCTCTATCACAACCTCCATTATATGTCATACATCAAAACAATATAGCATAGGTTAATGGGTAACACAAATATAGCATCATAAACTGATAATAAATTACAAGTCTTGGTTACATAACAAAAGTATCCCACAACATTCTTGAACAACATAATATCACCAAAGAGGGGGGTGAATTGGGTGATTTAAGAACTTTTTTGCAAATAGCCTTAATAATGATAAAACAGAGCAGAGAAGAAAGAAAATAGACGTGAGATTTATACTGGTTCAGTCTAAATCCTTGACCTATATCCAGTCCCCAAACACTTTGGGTTTTTTACCGACTCTTTCAAACTGATTACACACTCTGTAACTCTCGAGTAATTCTCTCTCTAGGATTCACTCCCCCTTACAAGTTGTAATTAATACACTCATTCTCAAGGTTCCTCTACCTTGAGTTTCTTTTACAGAAATGTTGATAAAAAATTAACTCTCTTACATAGTAGATTAAGAAACACTGAAGTACATATATTCAAAGATATTACACAACAATGAATGAAACCATAGATGAAATCAATTCGTTTAAGTGTAAGATGTTTTGGTAGTTGATGCGAATTGAATGCTTTGTCTTAAATACGGTGGTTGCAATTTATGACGGTTGAGAAGCTTCAATGAGTTCGTTGTGAGGAATCAATATAGCCATTACATGATTAAAGTTCATCCTTTACTCATAACTCTAATTCAGCAGAGTAATCGCCATTATTTTGCCACTTGTCGTTTCTTCATTCTTTTTGCCTGTTGTGATACAACATTTAATGAGGAATGGAATTAGCAGACAAGCCTTTTGGATTGCTCAGAGGATAGTTGTTGTGTTTGTGCTTAGTTTATGCAACAACATTTAATGCTTTTGACAATTTCAATGTGTTCTGTAAAAAGAACACAAGATATACTGGACTTGACATGAGACTAATGCCCAGGGCCTACATATCCATGAGAGAGATCAAAGTCCACGTAGTTTGATGATACAGATAGGCGTTTCGCCAAAGGGAGTGGGGGTGTGTGCTCTGTGTAGGCAGAATTGTAAAGGAGAGAGAGCTAGAAGCCGTGTACCTTGTTAGGTTCATCTCCTATATGTAAGGATTACCTTAGGGTTTTATTCTTTGTGCCATAACTATCGGCTCCATTATTTGCACATTCCTATATTGTAGGCATAATTAGTGGGCATTTATTATTTTACCTGATTATAGGGATCTGGTCATTGAATGCTTCCTGTTGGGCCAAATATGCGTCAAGCCCATTATTTTATTCCTTAACAGTTGGCCCCCAGCCCGGTAGTTCAGGTCTCTGGACTGTCGGGATGCATGGCTTGTTTGATGTGAAACACGGATTTGGCCGAGATATATCCGACTTATCCAGTTTATGTTCCTGCATTTAATAATATGTAAGCAAATTACAATCAATGGAAAATACTTACTATTTTGCGCAAATCATTCAGTTTGCTTTTTTCTTGTCGAACTCGAATGCTTGTCCGAGCTTGATTTTCACCCTGGTTTGCCTTGATCTTGGTTATTACGAACATGCTTTTCCTCCAACAATTCGCTATCTACTCAGCTGCCCCCTAGCTCAGTAGCTCAGACCTCTGGGCTGCTGGGATGTGCTAGTTTACTGACCCGAGATTCCGGGTTTGTAGTCTCTAATATCGATATTCCAAGAAACTTTACACAAGATAGAATTTTAACCGTAATCCTCCTTTTTTAAAAAGAAAATTACACGGAGCCCAGATTTTAACTAGATTTGGTTTTACCAGGGTCGGCCTTCTATTCTTTTTTCCTGCAAAATTTTATATGGAACCCAAATTTAAACTATATTCAGTTTAATCGGGCCCACGTTCAAAAATTTTCATGAGTCCCAGATTTAAACCAGATTCAGTTTAAATCGAGTATGACTTCAAAATTTTACACAGATCCTAAATTTAAACTAGATTCAGTTTAAACCGGGTCTAGCTCCAAAGTATGATTCATGAAAATGGGTTTGTGTACCTTAGATTCATTGCCGTCACAATATGATTTCTGAAGATGGGTTTGTTTACCTGAATCCAATCATTTAAATAGACTTGGCGGCATTACCATCACAATATGATTTCTGAAGACGAGTTTGTTTACCCGAATTCAATCATTCATATAAATTTGACATGATTCATGAAAACGGGTTTGTGTACCTCAAATTCATGCATGTATATAGAATCGGCGACATTACCGTCGCAATTAGCTCCATAGGAGCTTACATAGACTCGTGACTATGTCGCCTCAGAAATGGCTCCACTAGAGCTTACATAGACTCACGACTATGTTGCCTAAAAAATGGCTCTACCGTAGCTTACATAGACTCGTGACTATGTCGCCTCAAAAATGGCTCCACTGAAGCTTACATAGACTTGCAACTATGTCGCCTGAAAAATTCCTTTGCAACACAGAGCCCATATGTTGGACCTGGCTATCACGCAAGAGGGGGGGTGAATTGGGTGTTTGATAAACTTTAGGAACTTTAAAAAAACTTTTTGCAATTTATAAATTGACAATTAGATATTCAAAGATGAGCATATACTGGAAATGTAAAAGATAAGAGAAGAGAGTATGCAAACTGTGATTTATCCTGGTTCGGTCCAATCTTTGACCTACGTCTAGTCCCCAAGCTTCACTTGAGATTTTCAATCCACTATTTGCTTTGAACTTGATTACACGTTCTGTACTTGAAGTAATCCTCTCACTAGGATTCACTCCCCCTTACAAACCGTAATCAATTCCCTTGCTTGATTACACACTCTGTACTCGAAGTAATCCCACACTCGGATTCACTCCCCTTATAAGTTGTAATCACAACAAAGTGTTTCCCACTCAAGATCACCCAATCTTGAGTAACTCTCAGAATAATAGGATGTTTACAATGAATCTTCTCTCTCAGAAGTAAGCAAATAAACACTGAAGCACAATACATATAATCTCACTCTCTAAGCTAGATATATGATCATTGAGATATTCAGAGAGTAGATGAAGCAGACGTTAGAATATTGGCATTTTCACTGTGTAAGCTTACGTCCCTGTTCTTGCTCTCCCTCTTGTATCTGTATCTACGGTTCTTCATTTCTGGGCTTCTTATATAAATGAAGAAGAGAAATTAGCCGTTGCATTTTCTTCTCTTTGATTCTTCAAAGTTCTTCTGTAAATCTGGAATATGACAGTTGCATATTTTGCTCTGTTCTTTCAATTCTCAGCTGGAATCTTGGAATATATTGTTGCAGAGCGTCTTCTAGATTTTTAGTCATTCCATGATCTTAATTCGACCATTTGAAGTGATCTTAATGTGTTGTAACGGTTTGAACTGAACATCTGGGATAAGGGAGAAGAATCAGCCCTGTTCTTGGTTCTTCATTAAATGCATTTATTCTGGATCTTTGATTCTCTCTGATCTTGTGATGAACCTGTTTGAAACTTATCAAAAACTTGATCAATAATGTTAGGAATAATAATATAACATGATATGATAATTTCAGATTAACCCATGAAGATCTCACAAATTGGCGCAATCTGGTTCTTATACTTCAGCGATGCAAACTAGAGTTTAGAAAGTTCAGAATATTGATGAGCTCTCTGTCTGCCACAAACTGGAGTTTGTAAACTAAACTGAAGTTTACAACAAGCTAAACTGAAGTTTGGAAATCCAAATTCGAGTTTAGGTCTTCCAGAGAGGAATGTCGTGATTTGAATTTTGAACCACACTTAAACTTAATGCTAAACTCGAGTCATTAAGTGACTAACTCGAGTTTCCTTCAGAGATGAAAATATCTTGCTCTCTGTCAAGTGCAAAACTAGAGTTTGCTAACACAAACTCGAGTTTTCTTCTCCATGACTCAGTCAAATATCCTTTTCACAAGTTCTTTGCTTTTTGACTTGATAAAGATAAATTCCTGGAATCCAGTACCTATCTCCATAAAGCTCTTTAAGTCTTCTTTCCATTTCAAGAAGAATCAGCTCCAAACTCATTGCAATTTGACAGTTATGATCCGATAAACGGAGGCTGTTCTTTAGCTAACGTTTTTCTAGCATCCTGAATTGATTGTCAACTTCAAAAATTCATACTTCACTCATTTGATCTTTGTTTTCCATGACCTTTATGTTTCTGGAAAGGTATGTGAGTCTATTTTCATATGCCACCGATTTCAGCTCATTTCGATTTGTAGATTGTGAGATATCCTCAAATTACTGAACCTGGGTCTGCTGGGTGACGTTAACAGATGAGTCAACTTCAAAAATTTATAGCTCTCTCATCTCAGCTTCTTTGGGCATGAAAATTTGTCCAGATGACGCATTGGATGTCTGGTTTCATACAAAATTGATTTCACCTTAAACCAATCTCTGGTTTAGGAGATATCATCGAATTACCAGAGGTCGCCAGTTCTGATCGTGAAACAGAGTTGGACAGAGTTGCTGAAAGCTTGCTAAACTCGAGTCATTAAGTGACTGACTCGAGTTTAGAGTTCCAAACTCGAGTTTACATTGGCTAACTCAAGTTTTGCTGATCCAGAGACGCCAGAGTTGCTAAAGACACTACAAACTCAAGTCATTAAGTGACTAACTTGAGTTTCGAGTTCCAGACTCGAGGTTTGTGTCCTAAACTCGAGTTTTCTCATACTCCAGAGGCAGATTACTTCCAGTAATGCAGTAAACTTGACTTTTAAGTATCTGGCTCGATTTTGCTCATCCAGAACCTGATATATGCTTGTTTTAACTCTGAATTGAGCCATCCCAACTTCTATTTGATCTTGGAGACTTCAAGAATCAATCTAAAAACTTGTATGATAATTTTCTAATTTCATTTGGAAAGTTTTTCTTTCTTTCTTCTCTTTTCTTGATCATTCTTCATGATTGAACTATTTCTTTCTTTTCTTCTCTTGTTCTTTCTCCATATAAACAAATCTACATTAAATGTAGTAATTAGTCAATATATGTGCTATAAACTTTTTGCTCTTACTAATGGCATCTATATAAGACATCATCAAAACTAATCATAACCAACACCATACTTTTTAACTAGATTAAGTTAATCCAAGGTCCGCCTTCAACAACTTTCACGAAGCCTAGATTCTAACCAGATTCGGTTTAACCAAAGTCTGCCTTCAATGATTAGCACGGAGCCCATATTTTTAACTTGATTAAGTTAATCCGAGGTCTGCCATTAAAAATTTTTGCGAAGCCCGGATTTAACTAGATTTAGTTAATCTGAGTTCGCCTTCAAAAATTTACACGGAGCCCAGATTTTAACTAGATTCAGTTTATCCAGGTTTGCCTTCTTTTCCTTTTGGAGGTGGATTCATCCTTATAATATTAGCATCATATTCATTGTCCTCTAGTCTTGACTTTGAAGGATAAAAACCCATCAATAATCTCTTGATGATAATTTACGAGGCTATGCTTTATCTCAGATTCCATTACCTGTCGGAGTGTTTGAGGATCCTTGAGGACATGACAAATGATATTAGCAGCGATATTTACCACTCCATTACCAATTCCACAAGATTTGACCCCACTTGTCTTAGAGCTTCTTGTGCTCTATACTTTGAAGAAATGATTCAATTGATTATTATCACAACCAAAATTGTTTTTTGCATCAGCACAAACCAACCTTCTGCATCAGGAGACTTTTGAGATAATGCAAGGGAATAAGCTAGTTTCTTTTGGACCTGGCTATCACCCAAGAGGGGGGGTGAATTGGGTGTTTGATAAACTTTAGGAACTTTAAAAACTTTTCGCAACTTATAAATTTACAATTAGATATTCAAAGATGAGCATATACTAGAAATGTAAAAGATAAGGGAAGAGAGTATGCAAACTGTGATTTATCCTGATTCGGTCCAATCTTTGACCTACGTCCAGTCCCCAAGCTTCACTTGAGATTTTCAATCCACTATTTGCTTTGAACTTGATTACACATTCTGCACTTGAAGTAATCCTCTCACTAGGATTCACTCCCCCTCACAAACCGTAATCAATTCCCTTGCTTGATTACACACTCTGTACTCGAAGTAATCCCACACACGAATTCACTCCCCTTACAAGCTGTAATCACAACAAAGTGTTTCCCACTCAAGATCACCCAATCTTGAGTAACTCTCAGAATAATAGGATGATTACAATGAATCTCCTCTCTCAGAAGTAAGTAAATAAACACTGAAGCACAATACATATAATCTCACTCTCTAAGCTAAATATATGATCATTGAGATATTCAGAGAGTAGATGAAGCAGACGTTAGAATATTGGCATTTTCACTGTGTAAGCTCACGTCCCTGTTCTTGCTCTCCCTCTTGTATCTATATATCTTGTTCTTCGTTTCTGGGCTTCTTATATAAATGAAGAAGAGGAACTAGCCGTTGCATTTTCTTCTCTTTGATTCTTCAAAGTTCAGCTGTAAATCTGGAATATAACCGTTGCATATTTTTCTCTATTTCTTCAATTCTTGGCTGGAATCTTGGATTTAGTTGTTGTAGATGGTCTTCCAGAATTCTTGTCATTCCATAAACTTAATTTGACCATTGGAGAGTGATCTGAACGTTTCATAACGGTCTGAGCTGGTCCATTGGAATAGAGGAGAAATTTCAGGCTTGTTCTTGGTTCTTCATTAATTACATTTGACCTAGATCTGATTTCACCTTGATCATTGCTGAATTCATCTGAAACTTACTTGAAAAACTCATTAAACAATGTTAGAATCAATAGCAATTTATTATATGACGTTTTAAGATTAACCAATGAAGATTTCACAAATTGGCGCAATTTGGTTCTTATACTTCAGCGACACAAACTGGAGTTTGGAAAACTAAACTAGAGTTTGCAACGAGCTAAACTGGAGTTTAAAAATCCAAACTCGAGTTTAGGTCTTCTAGAGAGGAATGCCGCGATTTGAGTTTTGGAGCACATTTGAATGTAAGGCCAAACTCGAGTTATTAAGTGACAGACTTGAGTTTAGGACTTTTAGAGAGAAAATAAGCTTAAGTCCATGAAACTCTAAACTGAAGTTTTCAAATGCAAACTAGAGTTTACAAGTCTTGTGAAAATACTGAAGTTTCTAAATACCTTCTGTTTGGTCTAAACTCAAGTTTACATACCTAAACTCGAGTTTGTCTTGATGTAAAAATTATGAGTGCTCTCTGCCTGCCACAAACTGGAGTTTACTAACTCAAACTCGAGTTTTCTTTTCCATGGCTTAGTTAAATATCCTTCTCACAAGTTCTTTGCTTTCTGACTTGATAAAGATCAATTCCTGGAATCCAGTACCTATCTCCATAAGACTCTTTAAGTCTTCTTTCCAATGCAAGAATAATTAACTCTAAACTCATTGTAATCTAGCAGTTATGATCCTATGAATGAAGACTGTTCTTTGGCTAGCGTTTTTCCAGCATCTTGAATTGACTATCAACTTCAAGGATTCATACCTCACTCATTTGATCTTTCTTTTCCGTGATCTTTATGTTTCTGGAAAGGTATGTGAGTCTACTTTCATATGCCACCGATTTTAGCTCATTCCGATGTGTAGATTGTGAGTTATGCTCAAATTACCGAACCTTGGTCTGCTATATGACGGTAACAATGGATCAACTTCAAAAATTCATATCTCGCTCATCTGATCTTCTTTGGGGATGAAACTTTGTCAAGATGACGCATTGGGAGTCTAGTTTCATAAAAAATTGATTTCACCTTAATCCGATCTTTGGTTTGGAAGATATGATTGAATTACCAGAGGTCGCCCGTGTTGAACGTGAAACAGAGTTGAGCAGAGTTGCTAAAAGCTTGCTAAACTCGAGTCATTAAGTGACTAACTCGAGTTTAGAGTTCCAAACTCGAGTTCACATTGGCTAACTCGAGTTTGGCTGATCCAGAGACGCCAGAGTTGCTGAAGACACTACAAACTCGAGTCATTAAGTGACTAACTCGAGTTTTGAGTTCCAAACTCAAGTTTTGTGTCCTAAACTCAAGTTTTCTCATAATCTAGAGGCAAATCACTTCCAGTAATGCAGTAAACTTGACTTTTGAGTATCTAACTCAATTTTGCTCATCCATAACCTGATATATGCTTGTTTTAATTCTGAATTGAGTTGTTCCAACTTTCATTTAATTGTGGAGATTTCAAGTATCAATCTAAAAACTTGTATGATAATTTTCTCATTCCATTTGGCAAGTTTTTCTTTCTTTCTTCTCTTTTCTTGATCATTCTCCATGATTGAACTATTTCTTTCTTTTCTTCTCTTGTTCTTTCTTCATATAAACAAATCTACATTAAATGTAGCAATTAGTCAATATATGTGCTATAAACTTTTTGCTCTTACTAATGGCATCTATATAAGACATCATCAAAACTAATCATAACCAACAGTTTCTTCAACAAATATTGACCAACAGAATGTCGGCCATTGATAACAGCCAAAAAGGTGACATATAATCTTCAAGGTTGTAAGAAAGCTCTTCTAAATATGACAAACCAAAAGAAGGTCGGCCATTAACAATAGTCAAAAGCAAATTTCTATGATGCTGAATTTCAGTAGCATTTATATTTTTTTTATAAGCCCCCATAATTCTCTTAGTGTTACCTCTCAATGGAATTGGACGCTTTATCAAGTCAGGCATTAAGCCATTACATGGATCAGCCTAAACCAAAATTAGAATATTATAAGCTAGCTTTGATGCAGGTCCACCACGCCCCCTTCTAGAAATATTAATTAATTGCTTTAATGTCATGTTTCCAAATATATATACAACCCCCAATGAAGAAGGCGAGACTAGCTGGGTTAATTCTCTTGTAAATGAACTTTGCTACCAGTTTAATGGTCCCCATGATGACTGTAAAGAAAATTTAGCTCACTCATGTAGTTTTGGGTCTCTACATAGTAGCAATTCCATATCAGGATCATCTCTTCAAAGTTCAAACTGGAAATGCACTAAAGAAGCAAAAAGGTGATATCTCTTCCGGATTAAGTGTAGAATCTAATGGATGCCAGAGCATAGAAATAAAAAAAAAATTTGAGCAACAATCTCCTGCTCCTTCCTATATATATAGTAGAAGTAAATCATGCTCAAGCTCTATTTCCAATACTGACTGTGCACATCGAAGGGACCCGCTGCTCCTATACCTTATCTCATTCAAACAATAATGATCTCTTGAACCATTCATCTATTGTAAGAGCTCTAGAGAAGCTTGGCCAAGCCCATGCATTCCAAAGCCTCTAATAATTATGCTCCCAGAAACCACTTCCCTGGCTTTTCAGCATCTTGAACTTTGCAACACCTGGCATACATCGTCGACAAGGTAGCACTGAGAGATTTGTAAAATGTGTCTTGTGCTATCAATTTAATTCCATAACCATGGATTTCTTTTCCCCTTTTCCGAAACCCTTGAATATCGACAAGATACAGGGATACTGGAAAGAGAATCCACATCAAGTAAAACTATCCACCAATTTACCATATCTTTGAAAATCCCTAATGCAATCTCGTGCTTCCTAATATTAATGTAGCTCGAGATTACTGCTGTCCATGAAATGGCATTAGGATCTTTTATTTGTTCAAAAATTTTTGAGGCCTCATTACAGAGTCTCAGCCTATAATAGGCATCCATTATGGTGTTCCAAGTTACCATATCAGGCTCACAACCCTCTAGTTTCATATGGCCTAACAGCTCCATAGCCTGCGCAATAGAGTCCAAAGCTGAATGCAATTCCATAGTCAAATCCATCAGACCATTCCATCTTAAAGCCCAAGCACAGAGAATATACTCCATCTTACCAGGTTTATTCCTTCCTCTCAGGTTCCTCGCCCCACGAACCAGAAGCGACAAGATCGAATGCATATCTTGGCATCAACGATTTCAGCATATCTCAACACCAATGTTGAATAGATGTCTCGGCATCAACAATTTTGGCATATCTTGGCATCTCATATCTTCATTACCACCGCTTATATATTTGATCTCAGCATCAATGAGTTGGGAAACTCGGCATGCAGCCGACGTTGCATGCTACCTCGGCTTGTTGGGTTTGGGTTTGGGTTGAATGAGATTGGTGTTCACCGATGCTTTAGACGTAGGTCACATATTCCTTCCCATTCCCGTCGAACCAATTTCATCCTCCCAATCTGGAGAAAATCAAGACTTTTCTGCATTTTTCACGATCTTTGAAGATATATTACTAGCATCTCATATTGTTTTGCCCCATAGGCTTGCCCATGCAAAGTTTCCAAAGCACTTGCCATCCTCAGCGTACAACCGACAGTTCATGCGCATCTCGGCCAACCTTAGAAATATATGCAACATTCCCACCAACTTCTGCCTATTGCCGATATCTTGGCCTCCAGGACCTACGTCGGCAAAAAATGATTATAGACTCAACTGCAAGACATCGCCTTCTGCACCTTGGCTCCTAGGGCCCATGTTGGCAGAACATGATTCTAGGCTCAATGAACAAAACACACGCCTTTTACACCTCGGCTCCTGGCGCGTCTTGGTCAATACCGACAGCATCTTAGCATCTCGGTATCTTGAGACATGATGTTCATTCATTAACATTTTATTCTTCTCAATGAGTTGCAGAACCCAACCACATAAAAGAGTCGACGTTGAATCATTACGCAGAGGTATGGCTTGTGAACCATTGATCGAGCTACTTTTTTCGTTAAAGTGATCAATTAAACTAGGTCCTAAATTAATTATGCAGTTTAGGGTCAACCTAGATCATTCTCCCAAGGAGCAAGTTGTGGGTTTTCTTTAGGACTAACTTTCAGGTGATAAAAGATGCAATGAAATACAAATGGACCTAAACTAGGATGTAAAATACTACTACCTATATTCAACTAACTAACTAAATGTACTAATGCAATTGACTCTAAAACCTATATGAGAATGAAACTAAGCTATATGAATTTGAATGCAATTTGGGGGGGTTTCTTATGAGAAAAGAATTAAAATCCTAATAAAAAGATTGATTAAAAGCAAATAAAATAATAAAGATTTAGTTCAGTTATGATGATGAAGGGGACAACTTAGGAATTGCATGGAGTTAACTTTCTTAGCCTATATCAATTAATTAGACCAAAAGGAGATCAATGAATTTAATTACCCAATTGATCATGGGAAACCCTCTAGCTCAATAACACATATTCCACTAGAAAACTCATAATGAAATAAGCGGTGGCTAATTAAACCCATTAAAAAACAATCATAAAATGATCTTAGAAATCTTGTTTACGATTATCTAATTGAACAACCAGATAATTTATCAACTTAATTAAACAATTAAGATGATAAACCAAATTAACAATTAAATTAATAACAAAAACTCAATTATTAATCTAATTGACAATCCAAAGGTTGCAAACAAGAGTCCAGCAATAAACATAAAACTTCAAATTATCAGTCTAATCCAAAAGAAATAAGTTTACAATCTAAAACTAGATTGTTCTCAATTAATACAACTCGAAATCCTTTAGAACTAAATAATCTCAAGTTTGAATTAAAAAGATAAAAAGAAAGATACTCCCTTATGGTCTTCAAGTGTAAAACCCTAGGCCTTAATTAGCTTCTTCCATGCTCTTCCCAAATTGCTTCCCAACTAGTCTACGCTGCCATAATATTCTGTTCTTCAATCTCCTTGCAAATCACCACTGCCCTAAACATTTGTCAAAGAGGAAAAAGACAAGAATTGAATTGGAATCAATTCTTGTAGTTGGGGACGAAGTTGGGATCACGTGGATGAATGAAAGGAATGAATAATTGAACCTCCACGCAATTATCCTGTGCAACTGCGTCTTAGCGTCTCGTTTCGTGTTCGGTCTTCAATCTTCAGCTTTCAGTGTGCCTTTTTCAGCGTGACGGTGATCTGTTGCGACGTGGTGATGGCTCTCAAAGAGAGCATTCCCTTATGTTGGTGGCTGCTAGGTTAATTAAAGGGGAGGAAGAGAGGGCTTTTGGGTACCAATTTAAGTCCAATAGGATTTAAGGAGCCCAATACAATTCCACCATCGGATTTTCTTTTAGCTTATCTGAAAAATTCTGCACTATAGGATATTCTAATATAATTTTTATTGGCAGAAATTAAATAAAATCATGATATCATATATTTAGAAATGTTATTAAATCACAAGATAACGATCAAAATATTAATTTAAGCCCAAAATCTTATGATTAATTCAGATTTATATTATTTCCTAAAATTGGCTAACAATCTAAATATTATCTAATAATTCCAAATTAGCCTAAAATAGTCCCTAAAATAAATGAATAAGGTGGGATAAAATATATGAAAATTGGGATTTATCAACCATTAAGCATGTCGACGTTGGAGCATGTCGACCTTGAAGCATATCTCTAAATCTTGGACTTGAAAATATGTAACAATCCCAAGCTCTGTCGTGGTTGGCACTGTTAATTACCTCGGCATATCGGAATCTCAGCCCCCATGAAATTGTCAATCCGATAGTCTTTGATCATAGGGTGACGTGTTACAACACTTGGGAAATAATAACCGACATGAATGGGTTACGAGAGGACTTTAGCATCTGTTGCACATTTGCATGCAAATGCTGACAAAATGTACTCACGGGTTCCATGGCTCCGCATAAAGTTGCATAAACACGTGGCTTTTGTCAACTTCTTCTTGCCCTACCTTTATTCTCCATCGTTTCGATCATATTCGCAATGCCAACCCTACCCAAAGTGACTTATGTTGGAGTCTTGGCAATTAAACAGTGGAACACAATTCAATTTGGCATTTAAACACAGCACGATGCTTCATCTTGACATAATTTTTTTGGTGTTCCAGGAACACAGCTCAGCTTGGCATTTAAACTCGGCATGTCGGATTTGAGTTCTAGGGATGTGCCTTGCTGTTGACGTTGAATGCGCCAATGCCTGTAATCTCCCATATATCTTTCTTTGGTTTTGCTCTTTTTCTACTTATCCTTCATCGTACCCCTCTAAGTCATGGTATTGAAGATCCTCCTCGAGTAAGTGAAAGATTTGCCGACAAATGAGGATTGACATGTTTCGGATTTGCCATTTGCCATTTGAATTCAACGCTTCACGTTCAAATGCTTTCATGTTTGCTATACCCCACAATGCTTCACATTCGTTAGCCATTTGAACTTGAACGAGGATGGACATTTGCCACCAATGCTTCATGTAACCCTTCTAGCAATATGAAAGGTTTGCCGACAAATAAGGAGCCATTTTTATTTCCTCTTCCTTATGGTTGGTTTCGGCTTTGCATGCCTTTCCCAGCTAATTTATAATTCCCTCCCCGTGAGAACCTGGATCTCCTGGGTTCTCCATTTCTTTAGCCCTTCTTGAATTGTTATCAGTAGATTTGGGGCTTTTCTTTAATCTTGTTAGTAGCAGGAATCAAAATTTACCGAATCCCCATAAACGGTGCCAATGTTCTGTAAAAAGAACACAAGATATACTAGACTTGACCTGAGACTAATGCCTAAGGCCTACGTACCCATGAGAGGGATCAAAGTCCACATAGTTCGATGATACAGATAGGCGTTTCGCCAAAGGGAGTGGGGGGTGTGCTCTGTGTAGGCAGAATTGTAAAGGAGAGAGAGCTAGAAGACGTGTACCTTGTTAGGTTCATCTCCTATATGTAAGGATTACCTTAGGGTTTTATTCCTTGTGCCATAACTGTCGGCTCCATTATCTGCACATTTCTATATTGTAGGCATAATTAGTGAGCATTTATTATTTTACCTGATTATAGGGATCTGGTCATTGAATGATTCCTGTTAGGCTGAATCTGCGCCAAGCCCATTATTTTATTCCATAACATAATGCTTTTTGAGATTTGTTTGTTAATCATCCGCATAATCATCTGAAACTTATTAATATACAGATTAAAGATAATTAGCAACTATAATAAATGATGATAAGAAGAAATTAAATCACAATCAAAGATTTAAGCTTTTTACAAACATGGAAATTTATAGAACTAGAAAAGCCAACTCGAGTTAATTACTAACTGACTCGAATTGTTGACTTAAGTTGGGCATTGATTACTCGAGTCACAATTTTATCTTCTCTAAAAAAATTTGTTTGGAAGCTAAAGACAGGAATGAGAAGATGTCTCTGTAGGAATTTAGCTTGAGTCTAAAATACACATTTCAAGTTGGTCACTCGAGTCACATATTTATAACTTGAGTCAAATTAATTTTGAAAAATGCCTTCAAGTTAAGTTTGGAAAAGATTTGAACATAAAACATACTCGAGTCATTAAGAGATTACTTTAATGGATGACTCGAGTTATCAGTCCCTTAACTCAAGTTGCTAAAATATGTTTTGAGAATATGCTTCAAAGTGACACTCAAGTCACTCAAGACTAATTCAAGGCAATATTTTGACTGTTAGACAATATTTGAACTCAGGACATAGGATTTTGAAAAGATAAAATTAAGTCCTCAAAAGGTCAACTCAAGTCTTAAAGATGGAATTCACTTAGAGGAGGGTGAATAGGTGATAAAAAAAAATATTCGCTTAATCAATGAATTTTGCAGATCCTGACTAAAGACTAATTAAGCAGAAAGTTAGAAAGGAGATAGACACCAAGCGATTTATCCTGGTTCGGTCTGATCGTGATCTACATCTAGTCCCCAAGAACTCCTTGGGATTTGCAACAACTCTTAACAAATACAATTACAACTTAGGGACGATCCTCACTTCACGGACTCACTCCCCCTTGTTGGACCTGGCTATCGCCCAAGAGGGGGGTGAATTGGGTGTTTTGATAAAACTTTATCAACTTTAAAATCCTTTTCACAACTTATAAATTGACAATTTATATATTCAAAGATGAACATGTACTGGAAATGAAAAAGATAAGGGAAGAGAGTTTGCAAACTGTGATTTTTCCTGGTTCGGTCCAATCCTTGACCTACGTCCAGCCCCCAAGCTTCACTTGAGATTTTCAATCCACTATTTGCTTTGAACTTGATTACACGTTCTGTACTTGAAGTAATCCTCTCACAAGGATTCACTCCCCCTTACAAACCATAATCAATTCACTTGCTTAATTACACACTCTGTACTCAAAGTAATCCCCTCACTCGAATTCACTCCCCTTACAAGCTGTAATCACAACAAAGTGTTTCCCACTCAAGATCACCCAATCTTGAGTATCTCTCAGAATAATAGGATGATTACAATGACTCTTCTCTCTCAGAAGTAAGTGAATAAACACTGAAGAACAATACATATAATCTCATTCTCTAAGCTAAATATATGATCATTGAGATATTCAGAGAGTAGATGAAGTAGACGTTAGAATATTGGCATTTTCACTGTGTAAGCTCACGTCCCTGTTCTTGCTCTCCCTCTTGTGTCTGTATCTCTGAGTCTTCATGTGTATTTATAGGATAATTTGAGAAACTAGCCATTGCATATTCTTCTCTATGATTCTTCAACGTTCAGCTATAGATCTGGAATATGACCGTTGCATATTTTTCTCTATTTCTTCAATTCTTGGCTGGAATCTTGGATTTAGTTGTTGCAGATGGTCTTCCAGAATTCTTGTCATTCCATAAACTTAATTTGACCATTGGAGAGTGATTTGGACGATTTGTAACGTCCTGAGCTGAACCATTGGGATAGAGGAGAAGTTTCAGGCTTGTTCTTGGCTCTTCATTAAATGCATTTAACCCAGATCTGATTTTACCTTAATCCTTGCTGAAATCATCTGAAACTAATAAGCATATTGATCAAGTATATGTATATATGATGATTCGCAACTTAAGATATGGATAAAATGTATCATAAGTTTAAATCAAAGAGTTGAAGACGTGATTTGGAAAACAGAGATCTGTCAGGCTTGAGTCTTGTCTAAGCAAGCTTGAGTTTGCTTCAGTTAAAAGACCTTTGAAAACTCTCGATCTGCTATAGGCTTGAGTTTATAAATTTATGCTTGAGTTTCCTGTCTTGAAAAATCTTCGAAAGCTCTTTGTAAGTGGCAAACTCGAGCTTGTAAAATGTAGGCTTGAGTTTGCACATTTTGGAAAGCTTGGAAAAACTCTCTGTGTAAGGTAAATTCGAGTTTATATGTCCAGGCTCGAGTTTGTTCGACTTGTAAATCCTCGATAGCTCTCTTTCTAAGCTAAACTCTAGTTTATAAGTTTTAGGTTCGAGTTTATCGAATAGCAGATCACAACTAGCTCTCTGTCTGAGTCAAACTCAAGTTTATAAGTGATAGGCTCGAGTTTGTAACATCCTGAATTTTATGTCAACTTCCGAAGGCCATATCTCTCTGGTCTGAACTTCATTTTGGTTTGTTTAACTCTTGATGGAAAGCCTTATGAGTCTACTTTCATATGCCACCAATTTCAGCTCATTCCGATGTGTAGATTGTGAGTTACACTCAAAACATTGAAACTTGGTCTGTTGTGTGGCGTGAACTTCTGATCCAACTTGTAAAATTCATAGCTCACTCATTTGATCTTCTTTGGGCATGAAACTTTGTCAAGATGACGCATTGGGAGTCTAGTTTCATACAAAATTGGTTTCACCTCAATCCGATTCCTGGTTTAGGAGATATCTTCAAATTACCAGAGGTCGCTCAGCTGAAACGCAAAACAGAGGTGGACAAAGTTTCTAGAAATCAGTTAGGCTCGAGTTTGTAAGTGACAGGCTCGAGTTTGCTCGTGCCAGAGGAGAACTGAGTTGCTGGAAATCAGCCAGACTCAAGTTTATAAGTATAGGCTCGAGTTTGCTCTTACCAGAGGAGCTAGAGTTGCTGGAAATCAGTCAGACTTGAGTCTATAAGTGACAAGCTTGAGTTTAATTATCCAGAAACTAGTATTTGCTCGTTCTAACTCCGAATCGAGCCATTCCAATTTTCATTTGATCGTGGAGACTTCAAGAATCAATCTAAAAACTTGTATAACGATTTTCTCAGGCTATTCATCAAGTTCTTCTTTCTTTCTTCTCTCTTATTGATTATTTTCCATGAATCAATTCTTCCTTTCTTCTCTTCTCTTGTTCTTTCTCCACATGAACAAATCTACATTAAATGTAGCAATTAGACAATGTATATTATATAAACTTTTTGCTCTTTACTAATGGCATCTATATAAGACATCATCAAAACTAATCATAACCAACACCCCTTACTCTTGTAATCGTACACCCACAACTTAAGGTTCCACAACCTTAAGTCTCAATCAAGAATAATGAAAGTGTTTACAACTCCTTACGAGTGAGTAATTAATGAACACTGAAGTACAATGAATATCCGTAGATATTGACAGTAATGAATGAAACATTTAAGAATAATAAATTAGAGTTAAATGTGCAAAGTTTCGGTAGGTGGCAATATTGAATGCTTGGGCTTTTATACTCTTCTCCATTAATGTCGTTGGAAGGAACTGGAATGTAACCGTTGAGGCTTAATTGAATTTCCGTTAGGCACAGGAGTTCCTCATCAACCAAATCGACCGTTGCAGCTTCATTGAATGAGTCTGCTTCTTTCATTAAATGTGTTGGTCGTTGTTGCACTTGATAGCCGGAAAAAGTATGTCTTGGAAAAATGTTTTGTTCTGCTGCAGTGTTATATTCTGAATGTTGTTCTGTTTTTGCTGCTTCGCATTAAATGCTTCTGAAATGCTTTTGCTTTATGTTGCTTTTTTATTAATACTTCATCTTAATGCCTGGAATCACTAACAAATAGGTTAAAAGCATCTTATAAGTGATTTTGGAAAGTAACAACAAAAGATTAAGTCATTTGGAAATATACAGATAACGATTAGCGAACTTCGTTCATAAGAACTCGAGCTTTTAACTAAGAACTCGAGTTTTGAACTCAAGTTTTGTTCCATGAACTTGAGTTCCTTTGTTTTCTTTTCAAACGTATCAGTCCTGTAAAGTAAGAACTCGAGTTGATAACTTAAGCGCAAATTAAGTTCTTAAGGAACTTGAGTTCGAAAAGATGAACTTGAGTTGTGAATTCGAGTTCTTTACCAAGAACTCTAGTTCTGAGTTCACGCATAAATTGAGTCTTTAAAGAACTTGAGTTTTAAATGAAGAACTTGAGTTATGAACTCGAGTTCTTTACCAAGAACTCTAGTTCTTCAGACTCTGAATGAAGCTCAGATAAATCAGAGATGAAGAACTCGAGTTTTATAAATAGAACTCGAGTTTTGAACTCTAGTTTATTACTAATGAACTCTAGTTCTCAAGGTTCCTTTGGTTTTGAAAGATTTGAACAAGACAGTCTTCGCGAACTCGAGTTCAGTTACCAAGAACTCGAGTTCTTAAAGCTTTTGATTAATAAATCATCTTACAAAGCTTTCCAAAACTCGAGTTTTAAATCAAGAACTCTAGTTTATGTTAAACTAGTAATTGACAAGTGTTTAGTTATCATCAAAACTCAGATTGAGAACTAACAAGTCTAACATTGTTAACTCGAGTTGATGCTTTTTTATTGAAAGCATTTCACACTGTCTTTAGCTCAAGTCATATAGGAATAACTCGAATCAATCAAAAGTTAAAACTCATTTTGAGTGAAGTTTCAAAACACTTGACTTGAGTCTTTTAACCTTAACTCAAGTCAATTTTTGATAGACACATTAAACAAGTTACTGATTCATTAATTGTAGTTATTACACGACTTTCATGCAAAGTCTCATGAGTTTGAAAACAAAAAATTTTGTTAATCATTGAGGAAACCAGTAACTCTTTATAGTCCTCATGAATTATTAACCTTAACTCCTTATGCTAATTAGTTATTATTATTATATTCATTAATTGTAACTCTTTACAGTATGCCTGAGAACTCATAACACTTTATGATACTCATGAGTTTTAGGATTACTTGTTAAAACAACTAATGATGATTATGATTACTTGATAAAACAACTATTAGGATTACATTAAATCACTCAAAAACTTCAATGTCTTTGATATTCTCTAACGTTGATCCATATGGCTATCCCTTGATCGCAATGAGAACTCTTTCTCTTGATACCTTCCACTCCTTGGATGCTTTCTAAGCGATGACAAGGTTGCTGTTTCGATTTCTTGGGTTTTCTCTTTTCAAGGAAATGGTGGTTTCTTGAAATTAGGTTGAAGATAGGATGAACAAGATTGGATCTTTACCTTTCTTGGATGGCGCCTATTTCTTTACACCTTGGTAGTTGGCCAAAATTCTGAAGAGTGTGAGAATTCATGAATTTTGGCCAACTCCCCTTTAAATAATAGCCTTGGTAGGTTGCAAAACTCCAAGACCTAATTTCATTGTGTATTTCAGCTAGAGCTAGGAACCAAGGCCGGCCCGGCCCTGGAAGGGCCAAGGCCTAACAGGGCCGGCCCTCCAGGACTTGAAAATTACTATTCCAAATTTTAACTATTTTTCGTCCGTTTTTTTAAATAAATATGATTAGTAAAATACAACAACTAAAGTTCTAATTTATTAAATAAATATTATCAACATTAATATCCAAGCAACATAAATTATCCAACACATGAACACATTCATCAGTTCGTAATCAAAAGCAAACTACTGTCCACAAATAATACACATAAAATATAAGAAGTGTACCACTGACAACAGATGACTACACATCTTCTTCATCACTATCATCAATGTCAAAGATATTTGATTGTGCTTCACTAACCGCAGTAGACTCTGCTTCATGAGTAAAAATATCATGTATTTGAAGCACCCAAACCCAACTTCAACTTCAATTAAAAAAAATTATATACGGCCTAATAGGCTGGCTCGTGGCCCTCCAGGAGGGCCGGCCCTCCAAGGCCAATCTCATTTATTTCTTCAAATTTTTAGGCCCGACCCTTGAAGGGCCAGGGCCTAAACGAGCCGAGCCCGTCGATTTCCCGGCTGTAATTTTAGCCGCCATACTAAAAATAGAGTTTTAGATGGTAGGCCCATTACTTGGTGTTATCCAAATCATTAAGATAATGAATTAAATCTATATCTTAATTATTTGATTGAACAAAAAATTTAAGATGATGGATCACATCCATATCTTGATTGAATAAAAAATTTAAGATAATTGATCACATCCACATCTTTAATTAAAATTCAAGATTATTTTTAATTCAATCTTTATTTATTATTTCTCCTATCTTCATCCAATCTTTATTGGATCTTTACACACACACACAAACACACATGTACAAATATATATTAGATAACTTAGAATTATCTTTCATAACCTAACCTCCTGAATTTAAAATTCAAATTTAAATTTTAAACTTAAATTCAAAATTCAAAATCCAAATTCAACTTGGCCTAAGACCCTGTTTGGTCTTCTACAAGATTTGGGCTTTTTTGTGGAGAAATTGATTTCCCACTAGGGACTCAAATGTGGCGCCATTTTACTATTGGGCTTGGAGTCCTACTCCAACCAATTACATACTTACTCTTGATAAAGCCCAATAACAATTATTAGCCCAAGCTTGCTAATTGTAAGAAATCGAGAATAACTTTTGTGTGTGGACTATTAGGCCCAATTAGTTACTGACATAAATAAACTTGGACCAATTAAAACTCCTTTAACAGGCCCAAATTATCTAATGACTACATAAGACACCAGTAATGCTCTACGATCCTAGAACTAATTGAGTTGATCAAGTGATCTACCTTTCAAATTTGGATACATGTAGGAATCATCCTTCACAACATCATTTACATTTTGTTGAGAGAAAAGATAGAGTACCATTTGTCTTGATTGACTAAATATAGTTATTCATGGAATAGGGAATCTTCTTCTATTTACTCTATAGCGGATCATGACTCTTTATTATCAATTGCTATGCGCACAGACTCCAGAGTTAATTAGAAGCTATCCAAGCTCTACCGATCTTGTGAATGACTAATCCCTCATAGGGGACTATGAGTCCTCTCGGAATGTCCATCTATATATGTATTCAAGTTACACCTAAGAGTACACTATTCTCCCCATTTTCAGGTGGATAGAGTTGTACAGTCAACGTATAACCCTAGGACATAATGTTCGATGATATCCTCAAGTCTAGGATGATTCACACTACCAAACGATAAGAGACTTTTCATATTCAATAATACTCTCTATAATAAATCTTTGTAGAGTCTCTTGGCAGGTTAGTTTGGTTCTATCGGTTCTCTAAGGGATCTACCCACGACATCAGCTAAGGCATTACTATGTCTATATTCCATGAGGTCCCTACCTTGTATATCTATACAAGTAGATGATGTCGTACAAGTCTTATTGACATCATCAATGTCCTTTCTTGGCGATTTAAGACTATGAACAAGTTTTAGGCAATAGACATGTAGTGTTCTAGAGTCCTTATGATCATGTCTCTATCATTAGTCATCGAGATTAACACATGTTCTATTCATAGGGTTTTCATTTTTAATACATATTTACCTTAAAATAAATGTGAGACATAAATATGATAAAGATACAATGTTCTCATTTATTAATAATAAAATACTAGACTGTAGAAAAGGTGTTCATCTTTCATCACAGATTGTCTTTAAGACACCTAAATACTAACAATCTCCCACTTGGCCTATAGCAATCAAGTCCACATGTTATACCTAAAGACTCATAATGACTATTATGCTTTTTTTGAGAAACTCCCTTGGTCAGAGAGTCAGCTAAGTTATCATCGGTGGGGATATAGTTCATATTTGTATCTTGTCTTTCAACAATCTCTCAGATGAGGTGATACTTGTGGAGCACATGCTTGGATCTTTGACGAGACCTAGGTTCCTTCCCCTGAGTTATAGTTCTAGTGTTGTCCTAATATAAAGGTATTGGGTCAATAATGTTGGGAACCACTCCAAGCTCATCAATGAACTTCTTGATCCATACTACCTTTTTAGTCGTTTTTGAAGTTGCTATGTGTTTTGCCTTAGTAGCAGAGTTTGACGTGGTCTCTTGCTTCAAACTCTTTCAACAAATTACTCCACCATTTAGGGTGTAGATGACACCTGACTGGGATTTACAATCATCTTTATCATTCTGGAAACTGACATCAATGACCCTTTCACTTTTAGCTCATCCTTACCACCATAAACCAAAAACAGATCCTTAATCCTTCTTAAGTACTTTAGGATTGTTTTTGCGACTGTTTAGTGACCCTCTCTAGGGTCAACATGGTATCAACTTGTAATGCTTACAACATAAGAGAGACGTTTAGTCTCGTACATAGCATGGCATAATGATGGATCCAATTACTGATGCATATGGAATCCTCTCCATGTGTTCCCTTTCAGCCGGTATCTTGGGACACATAGCCTTGGAAAGATGAACACCATGACTAATAGGAAGAAAACCCCTTTTCGACCCATCCATGCTAAACTGTTTAGCATTTTGTCTATGTACGTGGATAAGGATAAACCCAACAACCTTTTGGATCTATCTCTATAGATCTTTATACCAAGTATGTAGGCTACATCTCCCATATCCTTCATGGTGAAGTTCTCTGATAACCATATCTTTGTGAATTGTAAGAAGTAGGCTCGTCATCTTCAATGATCTATTGATTCTCAATCACAAAACCGTACATTTTTAGGTTGATGACTAATCCTAGAAGTCCTATGGGGTTGGGTGTCTACAACGTCTACTTGAGGCATCGCCTGATCAACAGACTTGAGCTCTGTTATCTATTCCTATAGTTCTTGAATTTCTTCAAGTTCTACCTTACTCCCACCATCTACTTGAGAGAGTAGATCCTCCTCAAAAAAAGGTAGAATTATTGGATACAAACACTTTGTAGTCCTCAAGGTAGTAGAAGTAGTATCCCTTAGTTTCCTTAGGATAGCCTACAAAATAGCACAAAGTGCTCCTAGCCTCTAATTTATCGGGTGTAAGGGTCTTAACATAAGCTGGACAGCCTCACACCTTACACCCTACAGTGCCAAAGAAAAGATTGATTTAAAACGAGCAAAAGAACATCCAAAACAGACATGTAGATTAGGAGTTATGATTTTTGGAAGTTGAGATATGAATCTGCAACGTTTTGGTATCATTCTGGAGGCAATCAAATGACGTTGACTCTTTGACTTAGTAAATAAACTTAAAAAAATTGTGAAAGTTTTCAGATACGTAGTAGACACATAGAGCTTTAATTTGATGGGTAATTAGTTGCATTTCAATAAGTATATAAAAAGTTATGAATTTTGGAAAATGGGTTACAAATCTGGAACTGTTTCTGAACAATGACTACATTTTTGAAATCTTGGAATTTTCTAGCATGTATTGGTTATTGGTATTATTTTTGTATGAAACAAGACATGTTAAGGGACACCTGAGCTTTGGAAGAACACCATTTCGAGTTTTATATAATTCATGATGATTTTTTGAAGTTAAATAATAGGATAGACTGTTTTCTAGAGAAAATTCTGGACAATGGTCACATTTTGAATTTTTGACATGCGATAAAATACTGGAATCAATTTTCCTAAAAATGAGACTCATCAAAGAGTTCATAGAACTTTGAACCACCTAATTGGGATATCTAGAACCCCAGATGTGGATTTTTGAAATATAAACACTAAATCTGAACTTTTCAAACTGAAAAGTAGAGGAAAATAATTACTTAGAGAATAATATGAATTGTGTTGGCTAATATTGAGAAACTTATTGGGAATTTAGGATAATTATAACATATATTATTGTTATTATTAGGAAAGAGTGATAATAAACAAAAATAATTATTACTATCACTAGGAAAAGTTTTAAGGGATTACTAATCAATATTAATCCACTAAACTAATTCGCATAATTAGTTTCTTTGTGATTCGAGTAAGTGACTAATAGCAATGATAAATGTTTTTAGGCAGAATTTGACACCTCTACCGATGCCAACACCTTCGGACAAAGTCAAGGACTCAAGCTTGAGGTGGGTAATTGTTATCTTGTTAGCCTATATGTAAGTATTCATGTATGACTGATCATGTTTGCTAGATGGTTTACATGTTAATATCCTAGCTATGGATTAGGGGTTTCGTGTCCTAAAATTAGGGGCTGCATGTCCCATAGGGCTGCGTGTCCTGAAAGGCTGTGGTCCTTGGTTGTTAACTGCGGTTACAATATGACTTGTTTGCTGTGAATAAAGGGTTGCGATCTTTGGCCGTTAACTGCGGCTACGATGCGATTTGTTGCTACGAATTATTCCATGCTTAACATGTTTTCTGTTATCATTTATATCTCATACTTGTATATCAAATTAACTGTCACCCTTGTGGTTCATTCATTTCAACTCAAGACCGTATGAAAGAGACAGGTGATGGATCGAGATCAAGAGGAAAGATACAACTGTAAGGGTTACAACAAAAGAGATTTCTATAATAATACAAGGAGTTAGACTGTATTAATTCGTTTATCATATATCTATTATGGTATTAAGATTCCCCTATGGGATAGATATCACTCACAAAAAATTTATCCTTATGTTTTCAAACTAAGTTATTTTCAAAAACTTTTATTCTGTTATCAAGTCGTCCAAATCTTTTCAATGCATGTGCACGATAACTCTGATAAATAGAGGCCCCTTAAGATGGTCATTACATCTACTAGGCCATTGAGCAGTGTAACATGGATTTGGCTAAGTATGGAATGGAATGAGAGTTACAGTTGCAAGAGTTAGATGCCCTTAGATTGGATACCTATGAGAGTTCATAGTTGTACAAGGAAAATACTAAGGCATTCCGTAATAAGCATATTTTGAGGAAAGAATTTTTTGTGGGCCAAAAAGTTCTTCTGTTTAACTCCCATATGAAGTTAATGCCTGGTAAGCTTCTATCTTGATGGGATGACCCTTTTATGATCACTAACATATTTTCCATTTGGTGTTGTTGAGCTATGTGATCCACTCACAGGACAAACCTTCAAGGTAAATAGACCGCACCTCAAGCAATTTCATGAGGGATCCTAGCAACAGCCTGAAGAAGAAGATATTTTCCTCATTGATGCCACTTATCCTCCATAAGCCCCTTAGGGAGTATACTTCTTTCTTCTCCCTGTTTCTTTTATTTGTTTTCATTTTTCCACTTCGCTTTTTGAAAATAAATACATTCTCTCTTTCTATGATTGCTACATATTATGAAGTTGGACGTTTTGGTTTTAATGGATCATTTTGTTTGGTCTACAATTCTTGACTCATCGATTACATATCTTGGTAGTTGATTTTGTGATATTGATTGCTTAAGTTGGTATTGACCTTGTGAGGTTTTGGGCTTGCATGAATGGAATTCATCTTTTACCATTCTGTCTTCCATGTGCGCATTTACTCATGATTTGTATTCTTTAGAACTTGCTCTTTTTCTTTTTGAAACTACATTTTTCACTTACTTGCGTAAATATGAAGGAAGCTTGTTTTCTTTCTTTTATTTTCCCCACTTTGGCCAAATAGCTTTCCCTTACATTATGTTCCCTTTGCTAGCCCTTTGTGTCTTTTTGACTCATTCTTTTCTAAACCACATTATAGGCTTAAGCATAAAACCATTTTATTCCACACCTTGGAAATTTATTGAGCATTGGTTTCACCTTGGTTTTATGTTTAAGTGTGAGGGTTGCTTAGGAGTGCAACAATTTAAGTGTGGGGGAGGGGGAGATATTTGATTTCGTCATTGTCATTAAAAAAAAAAAGAAAGAAAGAAATGAAAATTCATAGAAATGCATAGAAAGAAAGAAAAGCAAAAAAAAAATGTATAGAAAGAAAGGAGATATATGAACAAAAAAATTAGTGCTGGGGGGGGGGGAGAATGATTGTGCTAATTAGTGCTCTTTTTAATTTCTTTGGTGTTTAGCCTCTCATTCCATACTATTACCTACCTTCACCCTAGCCCCATTACAACCTTTAATAACAAGCTTTCTTGATTTGTGCATGCACGTGTTATGAGTAGTGGAGACGAAGAAATTGAGCAAGCTTATGATAGAACCATTTTCTTGAGTAGAATTTGAGCGATACACTAATTTACCCTATACACTTGAGATATTAATTGAGAGCATCATTTGAGAGACCATCTTTTACGGTTAGCATCATTGATTGAGATTGCCATGGTTTGTAATTTGAGATGAAAGGATTTTGGTCTTGGTTGATTAGTCTTTTGAAGCTTTGTGTTCCTCGTTCAATTTTTCCATTGTTAGAAATTGTTAGAAAAGAAGAGTATTTCCTTTGTCTTTTTCTTTGAATTTTGCTCAGAAGTGCAAAAAGATAAGTGTGGGGAAATTTGATAATTGAATATTTGATACACTTCTTTTTATCTCTTGATTAATAATTTAGGACTCTTTAGTTAATAAATAATAGCTTTTATACTTATTTGGGCTTTGGGTCTTTGATTAGATTTTAGCCATTTTTAATGATAAATTTCCAGTTTTATATTGCTTCACTATTTTCACCATAACTCTTGAACCAAACATCAGATTCGCCTCATTCTTGTCTCATTTTTCAGATGATTTAGAAAGCTACAATTGTTTTGAAGACTTGAAGGGCAAATTCAGATAAGAGGGCTGTCAATTTTGGAGTCGAAGATAGATGTATATTTCTGAATATTTATTGGGCCCAAATTTTGTATTTAAAAAATATTTGTTATTTATTTCGTTTTGGGCCATTGTGTAGCCCTAGCCCATTTCCATTTTAGGTTAACTTTAAGTTAGGGAGCAGCCAAAAACAACTTATGTCATTACGTTTTTACATATTTTCGAATTAAACACAGAAGTTTCATTTTCGCTGTAATCTTCTTCACGTTCTTCGTTTGTTCTTCATTTTTTCCAGCCATGCTTGGTTAAACTTCTATGATTAGCCCACGGATTAAGGATTCCACTATCCAGAGGACTCGTTCTTGATGGTAACAAATTTGTTTCTATTTTGTAATTTCAAATTCGATTTACTTTTGGATTGGGTGTTAGATTTAACGCCCAGATTGAGAAATCCCAAGGATTCCATTTGAACTAGGTTTAAGTGCTTACTGTGTGATCATACAGTGATCACCACTGTTCAGATAAATGCTAGGCGATTGTCTAGTTGAGGGATTTTCTGGACAAACTAGAGATTTCAGTTCGTCTAGAATCAATTGCGATTTCGTTTCAAAATCTGTTGTCATCCGAGGAAGGAAAGTGGTGGAATTTGAAATCCTGGGTTAATCTTCTATTTATCTGTTTAATCTTCATGTTATCTATTTCTGTTTAGTTCTATTTTAAAATTCACTGCATTGAAAACTTCCCCCAAATTATTAATGTTTTGTTTCACTGCTACTGTTTTAAACCCACTGCGAATTCGTTAGAAAAATGATCTAGGTTTCCATTATACTACAAAATTATATTGATCTTGGTTATTTTGGGAGATCACAGAAAATCTCTTGTCACTTATCATTATTTGTATCTTACAAAACAAACTTAAAAAGAAAGAAGCAAAGACACCATTTTTGTCAGATGGGAGGAATGATATTCTAACCATTGTAACTAGAAAGCAAGATCATGTGTGGCGTGTAAGGGGAATTGGAGGATGGGTAAACCTAAGGCAATACTTTAGATCATCCAAAAGCCATAAACAAATTATGGTTACCCAGGAGGAAATGGAACATATGGTGGTTGCTGTGAGTGAGGAAGCAGCGATGTGAGAAGCTTCATTGAGGGTAATGTTTGAAGCCCAAACAAGTAAGATGAAAGAGGAAATGATGATGACTGTGAGCTCACATAATGAGACTAGTGATCCTGTAGCACATTCACCTACACCTATGCAGTAGAGAACTAAAGGGAGTCACATTATTGGACAGGCAGAGGGTTTTGAACCTTGTGACTTTTATGTGGATGATCCTAATAGCTGATTAGTTACACATTGGATTGTCCACAAGTTGGGATTAACTATACACCACTAACAAATGGCTAATGATTAATTCAGAGTATCAGTTGAAGAAGTGATCATTGCTGATACACCTCTCCCTCTCCCAACTAGTAAGCTGAAGGTTGTGAGTGGTGTTAAGGGAAACTTCATCTCATGGCTAGTGAAACTTGTACATTTTTCTACTCCAGATGATCAAATCCTAATTAAAACCCCTCCTGAAGCTTTAACCCCTAAAGTTGTTGACAAGGCTAAGTTGGATGCCAAGGATCACACTGTCCTAATGGTATTCAATCGATCTTTTAGAACTAGATCGTGGCGTGTCAATGATGTTGTAGGCCTCCCTGATAAGGAAACCAGTTTTCATTTACTCAAATGATATATTGTCCCTACTGGTTCCTAAATAAGAGTTTACAATTGTGACCTTATTTTTAAAGTAAGTATCTTCTTATATTTGTACATTAATTTAAAGGGCTTTGGTTTTCTCATGTTACATGAGAAAAAAAAAGTTTCCTACACACACATGAAATGGTGGGACCCACATATACATATATGAATTAATATATGTATATGTGAGTCCCACCATTTCATGTGTATGTAACATAAGAAAATGGTTTTCCTACAACATGAGAAAATATTTTCCCTAATTTAAATGCATCTTTTAGACATACATACATACTAATTCCCTGATGTCATTATTTTAGGTATATACATCATAAGTTGGATAAATTGGGCAGAAGTGATTATTTTGGATTCTTCTACCCAGATTATATAAGTGAGACACCCATAAAGGAGAGACATGAATATATATCACGGGGAGTGTGTGAATACAGGAAAACATATTTCTTGGCACCATACATCCATATGTACATATCATACACTTAATTCTACTACATATTATTGAGTACTTGTTTGTTGTGAATTTTCAGTCGCCATTGGCAGTTGGTCCTCTTGTGTATAGAGGAGAATAAAGTGGTCCTCTTATGCTTCTTTCACAACAAACCAAGGTCTATATTAAAGGAGACCATGAACTCGTAAGTATGTCATTTTGATTTTATCTGAAATCTAGGCTATAAATTTTCAATGACCATTATAGACAAATTTGAGATTTTGATGATAGGGCAATAAGGACATTCGAAATCAAATTCAAGAAAAAGCATTTGTATCAGGCCAGAGGGCCTAAATATATCACACCAAAAGTTAGTACATATTTGGACACTGCCTTATGAACTTGGTTAGTAAATTAAATATGCTCTCATATATTTCTTGTTTTTTTAAATGCGTCAGCACCTAGAGAAATTCAACTTATGTGGCCATTATGTCTTAGTTCATATGTATAAAATTATCATGAAAGGCAAGACTAAATTCACTGAAAAGGTTATTTGATGTTAGATATGATATTCCTGGCTGAATTTAATTTCTAGCTTAATGTTACACACACACACACACACACACACATCCCTTTATGTTTGCACACAAGTTAATTCAGTTTTTGTCTTTGATGTTACAAACATTTGACTGCGCTAACCCCTTTTCTGATGATGACATTGATCTCATACGCGAAGTGTGTTGTGAATATATGTATGAGCTCATACAATCAGAACAATAATGTCCTAAATTCATTTGTATATATATGCAGCAATAATCTTATGTAAATGAACAATTATACAGTTTGGTTAATGAAAAATAATAAATAAATTTATTTATTATTTTCCTTCAATTTACTTGTGTCCATTTTTTGTTAGAGCCGGGAAATCGAGTTGAGCCTGTTGGGCCAGCCCTTTTAAGCCTTGACCTTTCAAGGGTCGGGCTTGAAAATTAGAGGAGCTAAATAAAATAAGCCCTACAAGGCCGGCCCTGTAGGGCCTCGGGCTTAAAAGGGCTTTAGGCCGACGCTGCAAGTCCTTTTAATGCATGTGTTGATGATCCAAAAGAAGAAATTTATGATATTTTTACTAATGAAATAGAGTCTACTACTTAAATTGATGGACAATTAAATTTCTTTAAAATTGGTGATAGTGGCAAAGAAGATGACAATGATAGTTATCATACTAATGTTGCTTAGTGGTATGCTTCTTATGTTTTATGTGAGTTATTTATGAACAATAGTTTGCTTTTGATTATGAATTAGAGAATATAATTATTTGTCAGATGATTCATGTTATTTGAATATTAATATTGACAACATTTATTTGATAAATTAGAACTTTAATTGTTGTAATTTACTAATTATTTCTTTGAAAAGAAAGGAGGAAAAATAGTTAAAATTTGGAATAGTAACTTCTGGGCTTTGTAAGGCTAGCCCTGGCCTTGGTGCTCTCAGACCAGGCTTGAAGAAACAAATGTTTTTCTTACTCCAGGCCCTGTTAGGCCTTGATCCTTCAAGGGCCGGCCTTGATTATCAGCTCTATTTTTGGTTGATGTATGTATTGGATGGTAGATAAAGCAATTTAGTTCTTATACCTTTAAGTTAGGATGTTGTAAACAAGCGGTCTGAAATATAACGTTGTTTTCATTTAATTTAAGGCTATACTTTGAGGACCAGATTTTTTCAAAATCTGGTCTTAAAAGTCTTAATTTTTTTAAAAAAAATGATGACTATACTTTTAAAACTAGATATTGTTAACAAGAGGTCTGATATGTATGACATTTGTTTGCATTTATAAAATTAAGGCTAGACTTTTAAGACCAGATGTTTTTAAAATCCGATCTTAAAAAGTCTTAGTTTATTCTAAAAATTAAGGCAAAACTTTTATGATCAAATATTGTTAAAAAGTTATCTGAAATGTATGACTTTTAGGACCAGATATTTTCAGAATTTGGTATTAAAAGTCTTCATTTATTTCTAAAAATTAAGGCTAGACTTATAGAACCGGATTTTATTTAAAATCCTATCTTAAAAATTACTCTATACATACTCCAAGGCAAACCCCTTTATCATCGTCTTTGATTAAACAATGTCCTAGGTCCAAGACAACCACTCGCTAGGGTAGGTCTGCTTCTCCAACCGATGCCCCTAGATTCATATCCATGGTGCCTCCATATGTCATCATTTTTACCTCTCCATAAGTTGATCATTATCAGTCTAAAAAAGGAAACTAAAAATGATGAACATACGAAGAGTAAACACGAGGACACACGTGAGCCAAACATTTCTAGGAATTTATCACTATTTTGTTTTGTATGTTTGTTCAAACATTATCAATATAAATAACAAAATGTAAATGATGTTTTGGTTGTTCTAGATTATGTTTCCTTACTAGTTATTGTGTATGGATCACACTTGAAAAATGAAGATGGAACAAACTTAAATAATATTCATTCATTCATAATTTTTTTAGGTAGCATCTAGTACAAAATAAAAATAAATAAAAAACAATACATTATAAGATTAAACCCCCCCTCAATCCTCCGTATCATCGCCGAATGAGAGGTCGTCAAAAGGATTGTAATCAAAGTCATTAACGTCGAGTAATTGGTTGAGCTTGCAGTTGATAGTATTCAGAAGCTCAACCAATTTTCCCAATCATTTGTCAATGTGATTGACCCTCGCTCGCAGATGCTCAAGCAACTAGTTTTAAAAGTATTACATTTTTAATTTAATATTCATACTTTTAGGACCGGATATATTATAAAAGTCCAATCTTGAAATTAAATGAATAGAAAAAAAATTAATATATACCTTTAGAACTAGATACTTTATAATCAACCGATCTTAATGATAACCCCAAACACTAAAATCTGTCTTTGTTAAGCGGAAAATTAAATTTCCCTCTCTGAACTTCTCTTGTTGCGTTGAAAGTGACAACTCATGTTCTATCTCTAGTGTTTGTATGTTACTTCGTCGCTGCTTGTAACACCTACTTTTCAACAACCAAATACTTAACCAAAAACTAATTTTTATAGGGTCAAATTAATTTCCAAAAATATTTATAAAATATTTAGCGTCAAAATAATTTCTAAAATATTTCAGAGTTGATAAAATGTAGAAGTCTTATGGGCGTGGCAAATACAAATAACATAACATATTCTGGGAGTACAAAAGAGCCTTTAAGACTCACTCCATAGGTGTCTTCTCTTGCTCCCTACTAAAATAATATCTTGAAAAAAAAATAATAACCATAAGATCCAAGGATCTCAGTAACCATTGGTTATTCAGAAATATACATGCAAACCAAGATCAAGAACATATAGTTTCAAGAATATAGTTCATCTCAAAATAAATATATTTATATTACACTTTATACAAAACCTTTCACAAACTGGTTCTCGACTAACCTTACAAAAGATATATACTATACAAGTATTAAATATGCAATATGCCTCCCTTGTATCATCGTCTAACCTTACATCGTTGATTGAAGCCATAGGCTAACATATAATCCAACAAAATCTCACACATTTAATTGGATTGTCTCAAGCTCGCCAAATCTTAAGATACACCCGCCCAAAGATATAGAGCTTAAGTCTGGCCTATAGCTCCCCTCCTTGATCACAACAAGGAGGTGTCACCTATCCCACAGCTCCAATGCAATCCCAACCAAAAGAAGACATCGAAGAAGGGGCCCTGACAACTACCATACACTATACACCTAGTGATGGCATAAACAAATCTCATCATACAAATTCCTCCTTAGTTCAACACATCACAAATGTACTACCATTTATATGCATCAATGACAAACCATCACAATAAAATAAATAATATTTTCATCATAAAACACAAACATGCTTGAAAAGTTTGAAAGTACATAACTACGAGTTTTAATATACAAAAAGAATGCTTGAAAATTTTATCATCTCATCAATATAATTTTAGTTAGATATATAATTCCAAATCAAGCCCTCCATGGGCACAATAAATCCCAAAACAGTTACACACACACACACACACACCCACCGTTGACAGGTATATAAAAGAATAACTAGGGTTACCTCTATTCCAAGCGTATAGATAATCACACCAGAGCTACTCCAAAACTCTTAATAAGAGTCTACAAAATTGCACACATAAATTTCTATGAATATATTAGTCAAAAGCATTGTATATCTACCCTAGTACAACAACAAATTCTTATACTACCATCTATAATTAACTTTCCAAACAACTCTATATCATGCGCTATTACAAATAGAATATAATATATATATTTGTTCGAAATAAGCATAGATGGCTACTTACATAGTAATTTATAAGGATCGATTCAAGACCATTCAGTTTCTACTCATTTTTGTGATTTGAATAAAGAAATTTTTGTATTCCCGATCAAGGATGTTCCATTATTTGAGGATATATATATCAAAGAACATCTTGACCTCTTGTGGAATCAATCAAGGAGAGCTAAGTTATTTACTGACCAAAAAGACGAAGTTTGAGAATGAGCGAGTTCCTGATTTAACAAGGCTACGATCAAATTTTATGAATAAATTGCATATTCTAGATGCTAGGAGTTGTGAAGAATGAAAGGACAAGACATAAGATCTTGGAGGGATCAAAAGAAAATGAACAAAGTGACAAGACATGGAAACACGAACCTAAAGATTAAAAGGGAGAAATGTGCGAATCTAATGTAGTTCATGACCTACGGCACCTAGGAATCTCAATTGCTGAGGAAAAAATGGTATTTATAGGGGTAGAGTTAGGGTTTGGCTCTCTTATTAAAATAATATTATTTTAAAAGATATAATAATATATAATTATTTTCTCTTATCGTTTTCTTTTTATTTAGATATAAATCAAATTATCTTATAAAGATATTTTCCCAACACATTTTCTTTTCCTTATTATTCTTATTAATATCATTTATCATGGTTAATTAATCAAATTTTAAAAAATTGATAATATATTTATTATTATTATTATTATTATTATTATTTTCAACTAATAATTTTATACTTGTAGATCTTCTCTAAACACATATTACTTAATAAATCATAGCCTGATAGAGTTTAATTACTATTAGAAAAATTGGAATGTTACACTACTTCACATTTCTCTCTCGACAAGCTAGTACTAGTCATTTTATCACTTTCTGGTTTCTTAGCTCAACAGTGATACACTAAGCTATCGTAAGAGGTGTTTCAATTTGATATTACTTTTTGATTTTTCTTCTTATCATTTTGGTTTTTCTCATGGGTTGAATGAAATCAACGAAATGTTATAGTGGGTTCCTCTGTTGTTAATGAATATTGTGTTTTCAAGATTATATTTGTACTTGAGACCTACGTAATTGACCAATAAGTGTTTTTAGGGTTACTTTTGTTGCCTGCAAAAGCAATGATCGTGGAGAAGAATTTCTCAGGAAAAGCATTTGAATTTATATGCTATAGGTGAATCCACAAAACCTTTATGCGATGCATTTATTTTCCTCGTCATGCATTTATTTTACTTATTGGATTCAATGTAATACATTTATGACCAAGAGTGATTCTTCGTGATGCATTTATGGGCAAGGTTCTCCTTCAAAAAAAAAACAAATACATAACCTACATTGAGAATTTGCATTTGGAGTTGGCTTAGTTAATGCAATTTTCAAATTATTCTGATAATGTATGTTAAATCTTTCCGTCTATAAGAATTCTACTATGGATCATGGTTGGATAAATGCTTTACGAACAAGTGTTGAATATGGGAATGGGGTGAGGGAATTTATAGAATTTGCTAATTGAAATGCTCATGATGATAGTAGGAAATTTTATTGCCCTTGCGTAGAATGTTTGAATGAGAGGCGACTAAGTCTTGAAGTTATATACACACATTTAATTTGGAAAGGATTTTGTAAGACTTATACAATGAGTATGGCATGGTGAAAAAATGCCAAGTGCATCTTAACATAGAGAAGTGGCCTTTAATGATAATGACATAGATATGGATGATCGGATAGAGGACATTATTCATGATGCAGGAGAAGATGCTTTTGAGCAATCACATGCACATAGTAATATGCGCAGTGATGTAGAGACGCCACTTTACACAAAGTTCCTAGATGATAGGAGCATCATCCAGAATAATGGTGTTATGTTAGAGGCTAAATCTATGAACTTCTTAAGTTCAAAAGACAAGAAGCTTAAATTGGTAGTCATGCCTTAGTATGGGGTTATTAAAGAGATTTGAGAGGTAAACTATGTTAAAATTAAATTTCCCTTTTTCAAATGCAAGTAGGTTAATGTCAATAATGGTGTTCAGATCGATCAATTAGGATTTACATTAGTCAATATCAATAGTAGCAAATTTGGAGATGAACCTTTTATTATGGAAAACAAGAGAAACAAGAGTTCTATATCACCGATCAAGAAAATAAAATATGGTCTATAGCTCTCCAAGGAAAAAGATTCATTGTTATTGATGAGGAAATTCATTCAAATCACAGGTACAAAAAAGTATTTTAAGACCGGACGAAATAGGCCCCGTAAGACTGGACCAGCGACCGGTCTCATTCTAAGCAGTCTTATAAGTATGTAACTTTTAAGACCGGACTCAAACCGGTCTTAAAGAAATATTTCAAGACCGGATGTGAGAAACAACAGATCTTAAAAATCGCACTATATAGACCTTACATATATTTTGTTCAGTCTTAAAACTAGAATTTATTAGACCGGACAAAAAACAGTCCGGTCTTAAATACCCCACTTTCAAGACCGGACTAAATGTCATTAGGTCTTAAAAGTATGTAACTTTTAAGACCGGTCAAACATATTCATCGGTCTCAAAAATAAAGAAAATAAGACCTTGCTTTAACATATAACCGGTCTTAAAATTATAACTTTTAAGACCAGACTAAATTAATAAGTGCGGTCTGTAACACCCCAAATTCCATGCTTGAAAATCGTGTCGGTTGACACTTAGTTTTACAAAAATCAACAGAGTTTGAGGTGCTACGGCTTAGAGTAATACGGAAACGGATAGCGTGCGCTAATATTTGGACAATGAGTATTTGATATAAAATACCTAGACATATGCTGATGCCCTGACATAAGCTGGTATATTAAAAATTTCCCAAAAGAATATTTATGTGATACAATATACAGAGCGTTGTATAATTACAATTCTTACATGTAACTATACAATATTCAACCAATCCGTAGCTAGACTTAGGGCAATGAACCTAACTTAGTTAATCAAACAATTTGGCCAGGTAGGTGTCTATCATGGAAGTCTCACCGAGTTCATGGCGACTTATTAACTGATCCACACAGACTAGCCCTGCCTTTGGCACCAAACTGTTTGAGGGAACCTCGTTAAATCATGCCAGAATGAATACTCTAAGGACGCTCTTCTGGCATTTGCTTTGACCGGTGTCTCTTCCCAGCTCCGTCCACCGGTGCCTCTCACGGCTCCATCTACCGGTACCTTCTCTATCCCGGTTCCTTTCCTGAACCTTAGACAGATCTGAGGTCCAATACCCATTGGATCTCAGGTAACAGTTAACCTCATGTGAAAAGTATAAACAATATATATGACAGTTATTCAATACATTCAGTGGACAATACATAGCACACAACAAATGCATGTCAAAAACACCACACATAGCACACAATTCATGCATGTACGACCATGTTTGCACATAACCAATGCCACAATGGCCCCTCGTGTCCTTAGCGCTAAGAAAACATACAAACGGTGTTATTAAGACTATAACCCGTGTCAAGCTGAATCCACAGCTACCCTGAATGTATGCAAATGACTGAAACCACAGTCTTGCTCATAACACATGAATCAAACAATCATATATAGGCATACAAGACACACAAATGTTAAAGTTACTAGTACGTGAACGTACCTTTCACCGGGTAATTGTCAAACATCCGACCTTTGAATCCGGCCTTAGACTTCCTGGATATCCTAACATATCACCATATCACTTAGAATAATATCCCAAGAGATATTTCCACCTCTATTTACCTCTCTACCCTTGGTGGATTTGTTATTTACAATTTTGCCCTTACATTTATTCAAAAACGCAGTGCAGTATTTTATGGGCAGATTTTTCAGTAACTTTGAAAAATCATAACTAATTCTAGAAAAATCATTTTGAGGTGCTGTAAAATTCCTCATGACCTTTGGCATGTCTGTTTTCAAGGAAAAATATTCCCAGAACCTCGAACGCCAAGAATCATTTCCAGTTTTAACTTTTCTCAACGTTGCCCAGATTTTATTCCAGCAAAAATGGCTTAACTTCAAAAATTCATATCTCCTTGACCAGAAATCAAAACGTCACATATTTTGTATATTTGGAAAGCCCTACATGCCTACTTTCTTCCTGGAAAATTTCATGATTTTATAACCGCATTTGCTACATAAAATCATAGCATCTTTTTCGCTGCCTGTCAAAGATTTAAGAACCAAAAATTCTACAACTTTCACAATCTTAATCCAAGGACTTCCAAAAATTGTTTCCTACCATGTTTTTACCTCTTTAGGAATTTTTCAATGCAATGAGGCCTAAAAACAAGAGTAGGAATTTTATTTTCTATTTCCTAGATTAAACTAACATTTATACTAAGAACTTATAAAAACTAAAGACTAGAAATTTAAGAACTAGAGCTTACCTCTTGAAACCTCTTGAAGTCCTTCCTCCTTCTTGCTTCACTCTCCTCTTAAACTCTCCAATCTTTGGTATGAGTTTGGTGTGAAGAATGAAGAAGCTCAAGGTCTCTATTTATAGGGAAAACTCAATGGCGTCAATTGGTAATTCTTTGGAGTACCAACTTTGCTTCCTTCTTCCCCATCCCTTAGATCAATATTACACTTTATCACATTTCATCTCCTCCATCCACCTAATGGCCGACATCTCCCCTCTTAATAACCATTACATGTGCATTTTAATTCATTAGATATTTCATCTCTCCTCTTCTTTTTTCTTTTTTTCAGAAATGCTGGCCATCTTTAGGCCATAGGGTTTGCTTCTATATGTGTCCAATTTTCTATGGTTGTTAGCTTAGAAAAATCAATTTACTATTGATGATCTTTTCTTAATTAATAAGTTAGTTCTATTTGTCTCACAATATCAAGAAGAAGGCCTCTTATTGGTTGGTGCTTAATTCACATGGATTACACTTTATCTTCATTAAAATAACATAAACTCCTTCTTCTTCTCCAAGCCAAAAAAGGTGGCCCCCTTCTCCTACTCCCATTTTGTGTTTCTTTGACTCAAAATATCCTATACTCAAAGCCTCTTATTGGCTCACCAAGCTTCACATGGATTTAGCTTAATTGTGTAGATAATTAGGACCCTTAGATTCACCTTTATTAAACTTAATCTTAGCCTTTGATATTAGCTACCCACTTTGACTTTTCAAAGTTTAATTAACAAGGCTTAATTAACTTCTTAATCAAATGCTTAAAGCTTCTTAATTATAACCATCATTGGTTACTTTAATTAATTGAAGACTTAAGCTTAATTAAATGAAAATATCTTGAAAACACTTGGCTCACAAAGTTCCACCATGTGCTAGTTGCCATTGTTGACTTTTGGGGCACAATTAATTAGCTTAATCATATGCTTAATCTCCTTCTTTATTAAGGTCCTATATTAATTGATTTGCTAATTAGTCTAAGTTATTAAAGCATCATTAGCTTTTAATTTCATCAATTAATCCCTTGATATCTTTGAATATATAACAGCCCTTTTTTAATGATTTAATTATCTCAAATAATCTTGCAATTAATCTTTAATTAATGCCTTTAATTGCCTTTAACCAAATTGAGAATACTTACACAAGTAAATTCACATTTGATTAGGCATTTTTCTTTCAATAGGCTTATGCAATTTTAGCCTAAATTTGCCTTAGTCATTATGCATTTAATTTCCTTAAATACCTATTTAATTTTGTTGTCATCTAACTCTTGTCCTTAGGCTAAATTATAGCCCCTAAATAATGTCTCATAATTAATCTTTGGTTAATTAATTCCAAAGGAAAATTGCCTAAAATTTAATTAATAATTTACACAAATTTTGAGACCACATATTCACCTATTTTAATAGGTGTTATTTATAAAAATATAATATTTACATGTATTACAAAAATTAGGGTAATACACGGTCTTAAAGGTTGTTTTTTTTTACGTATATTATTATAACTTTTAAGACCTATAGAATAGAGTCAGCCCTAAAAAGTCTCACTTTTAAGACCGGATATCAAATACACCAGTCTTAAAGGTTAGTCTTTAAGACCGTTATTAGTAGTTTTAAGACCGTAAGGAATAGTCTTCGCTCTTAAAAGTCTGACTTTTAAGAACGGACCTTTAATAGACCAGTTTTAAAAGTGGAAATTTCCCCTGTTCAAAACAAATTCGCCACACAATCCAACATCTAAAAGACAGTACTCTAAGCTTCAATTTATAATTGAATTGGGAATGGATTACAAATATTATTCACCAGGCATCGTAATGAATGAGCTTGTTACTAGCTATTACAGTACAAACCTAATAACAAATGAATGTAATTAATACAATAAAACAAATACATACAATGCATTACAAATAACAATGTACAGCACCTAAATGAACATATATACCGATTCATCACCTTGTCTTCATCGGATTCCCACCCAGCCAATAACAACGAACATAACTAACAATCCTAGCTTCTTTTGTGACAAGCTAGCCAATTTCAATTGAATCCTGCCGGAAAAATAAAAACAAGAACAAAAGACAGTCAGTGACATTGTTTAAGAACATATATAATTAAGAAGGAATTGAATATAGTTAAAACGTAAATTAAAACCTTAAAGTTTTCAAATAATTGTGCAGATGAATGTTACCTTATGAATTGATGACTCTTTTATAAAGGGATATCCTCCCATATCCCTTCTTGATGATCATTTCTTATGTCGGGTTCATTATCCGCTTCATCTTCTTCGTTGATGTCCGATAGACCCCTTGAAAAAGAAGTACTCTTAGGAAGACCATAATTTGCATCATTTTCCTCATCAATATCAATGAATCTTTTTCCTTGGAGAGCTACAGACCACATTTTATTTTCTTCATAGATGATATAGAAAACTTGTTTCGCCTGGTTTGCCATAATAAAAGGTTCATCTCAAAAACTTGTACTATTAAGATTGACTAATGTAAATCCTAGCCGATCGATCTGAACACCATTATTGACATTAACCCACTTACATTTGAAAATGGGAAATCTAATGAAGACATAGTCCACCTCCCAAATCTCTTCAATAACCCCATAATATGGCATGACTGCCAATTTAGGCCGCTTGTCTTTCGAACTGGAGAAGTGCATGGATTCAGCCTCTAACATTACACCACTGTTCTGGATGGTGTTCCTATCATCTAGGGACTTCATTTAAAATGTGTAACCGTTGATCACATACAAATTCCAACTTATGACATCAACCTCAAGACCACATGCTAACCATTTGATTGTCTCAGAAACAGATTCCTCTCCCTCAACCTCTTGTTTGAACCAGTTTGCAAAAGTTCTGTTATGCTCACTAATCAACCTTTATTCAGTCATTCGGGGATATTAATCAACATTATTCAAGATGTATAATTGGACTCGTGACAATTCATCAGGATCCACACCCCTTACTGAGGCCCCTCGTCTACCCCCTTTAGCATGCTGACGTTTTGGAAGCCTGATATGTCTTACTTTGGCCAAATAATTTTGACACAATTCCATGGCCTCTTCAGATATATACTTCTGAACAATTGATGCTTTTGGTCGATATACGTTCTTCACGTACTCTTTTAGGAATTTCATAGATCTTTCAATTAGGTACATCCACCGTAAATGGATAGAGCTGCACAGCTTTATCTCCCTCACTAGATGAACAATTAGATGAACCATGATGTCAAAAAATGCAGGAACAAAAAGCTTCTCAAGCTGGCACAATATCAGATATCCTTCATTTTCCAATTCATCCAATTGTTCAATCTCGAAAACTTTACTACAAACGACATTGAAGAAGAAACAAAGCCTAGTCTAAATGTGTCGAAGATCATACTCGGCAATGCCTCGAATAGCTACTGGGAGCAGTTGTTGCATTAATACATGACAATCATGAGACTTCTTGCCTACTAATTTCAAGTCCTTCATCGATACAAGCCTCTTAAGATTTGAAGAATACCCCGAGGGAACTTTTGTGCCATGTAAACACTCACAAAAACTTCTTTTCTCATCCTTAGATAAAGTATGAGAAGCCGGGGAGACAATAAGTTCTCTTACCATATGGCCTAGGATGTAAGTCTTCCCGTATCCCCATTGCCTACAAATCCAATCTTGCATTCACGCCATCCTTGGAACTACCTTGTATGTTGAGAAGCGTGCCAACAATGCTATCACATACGTTTTTCTCAACATGCATGACATCAATACAGTGTCTCACATCAAGGTTGCGCCAATATGGAAGATCGAAGAAGATCGATCTCTTTTTCCATATATTTGTTTCTTTTTTACCCTTTGCAGTCTTACCGAAGATGACACTTATATTTTTCACCTTTGCATACACTTGCTCCCCAATCAATGCCACCAGAGCATCTTCATACTCTTAGCCACTAAAAAAGGCTTTCTTTAATCGACGATATGAGTGGCCCTGTTTAAGAAATCTTCTATGTCCAAGATAAACCGTCTTTCTTCCATGTTGAAGTTGATGGTAGCGTGTGCCTTCTTCACAAACCGGACATGCTCTATGGCCTTTTATACTATACCCTGACAAGTTCCCATATGCTGGGAAGTCATTTATAGTACAAAATATCATAGCTCTCATTTTAAAGACCTCCTTTTTGAAAGAGTAAAAAACATCGATACCTTCTTCCCACAACTCCTTCAAGTCTTCAATCAAGGGCTGAAGGTAAACATCAATGTCGTTTCCGAGTTGTTTTAGTCCCGAAATCAACATAGACAACATGATGTACTTTCGTTTCATGCATAACATAGGAGATAGGTTGTAAATAATCAAGAGTACATGCCATAAACTATGTATGCTGCTAAGGCTTCCATAGGGATTCATGCCATCCGTACTAAGGGCAAGCCTAAGGTTCCTAGGTTCTTCCCCGAAGGTTGGAAATAATTGATCTATTTTCTTTCATTGAGAAGAATCGGCCGGATGTCGAAGCTTTCCATCAGAAATCCTCTCATCAGCATGCCACCGTAAATTTATTGCATCATTTTCATTAGCAAACAACCGCTTGAACCTTGGTATGATTGGAAGATACCACAACACTTTTGTAGGCCCCTTATTTGACTTGTACCTTGGGGTTTCACATACCAGACATTTCTGCTTATCTTCAAACTCATTTCTATACAATATGCAATCATCTGGGCATGCATGGATCTTTTTGTACTCCATCCCCAGTGGACAAAGAATTTTCTTAGCATCATAGTGTCGATGAGGCAACACATTATCATCTGGAAGCATGTCCTTAAAAGCCTCAAGCATTTATGAAAAACTCTTGTCGTTCCATCCATGACGTGCTTTCAAGCTGACCAATCTCAAAACAACATTCAACAATTGGTATTTTTTACACCTAGGGTATAGCGGGGTCTCAGCATCACTGCACATATTACCATATACATGTGATTTCTCAAAAGCCTCTTCTCCTACATCACGAATAATGTCCTCTATGGGATCATCCATATCCGTGTCATTATCATCAAAGGACACTTCACCATGTTAATATGCACTTGGAACTTTTTCACCATGCCATATCCATATTGTATAGGTCTTACAAAATCCTTCACAAATTAAATGTGTGTATATAACTTCTGGACTAAATCGCCTCTTATTTAAACATTCTACACATGGGCAATAAAACTTCCCACTACCATCATGGGCATTTCCTTTTGCAACCTCTATAAATTCCCTCACCCCATTCTCATATTCAACACTTGTCTGTCTTGCATTTATGCAACTACGATCCATAGTATAATTTCTATAGACAGAAAGATTTAACATACATTATCCAAAAAAATTGAAAATTGCATATAAACTAAGCCAAGTCCATTAAATGCATATGAGTGAGACTTTGTCTATTAAATGCAACACGAAGAATCACTCGTGTTTAAGTCTCTTATTTGTCTTTAAATTTCAATCATGAGGACGCCTATTTTCTTATCTTGTAATACCTTTTAACAGTAAATGCACCATAAATGTATCACGTACAGTCAATCTAGTATTGTTCCAAAAAAAAGACTTTAGCCATTAAATGCAACATGAAGAATCACTCGTGCTCATAAATGTATCATGTACAGTCAATCCAAGAAGCTGAGGAAAATAAATGCATGACGTGGAAAATAAATGCAGACAACAAAAGTAACCCTAAGTGCACTTGTTGGTCATTTAGATAGGTCTCAAGTAAAACATAAACTTCAAAGTACAGTATCGAAATACAAGAGAGTAACCCACGTCAACGTTTCACCGATTTCGTGCAAACCATGAATAACCCAGAACGAAAAGCAGAAAAATAAAATTTTTATGTCACTGAAATACACATCTTACAGGTCTATCGCCGTTTAGCTAAGGAACCAACTAGAAGGTGATAAGTTGGCCATCACTAGCTTGTCGAGAGATCTGTCTTGCAGCAGCGACGAAGCAACGCACAAACACTTGAGAGTTGAGAGTGAACAGGAGTTATTATCACTTTCGACGGGACAAGAGAAAGTCATTTATATTTAATTTCATTAAGAACGGTTAGTTGTAAAGCATCCGGTCCTAAAGGCATAGAAGTTTTAAGATCGATTACATATTATGCATACACTCCTAAATGAATTCATTAAGATTGGTTACTTATTAAGCATCCGCTCCTAAAAGACTCTTTTTTTTATTATTATAAGAATTTAGTGAAAGTTCGCATTTTCTTTAAAATTAAACTAAAAGATTGAAGCAGCAGCAACTGAATATTTTTTTGCTCAACTGCAGCAGCAACAGAATGAAAATAAAGGATAGTTGAGAATAAGGTTTTTTCCATTAATAAGTTTAGTTCATTTTGATTTTTATATTAATGGAGAATGTGCAAGTACGAAAAAAAAAGGAACAACAAACTTACAATTAGCAAAAACAACCTATAATGTGACTGAAATTCCTAAAGCTAATTATCAGCTAATGTCTTGTCGATATTGGCTTCAGCGGCAGAAATTTCCCGCCGAATATCAACAATTTCCTGTTGTATCACTTCTTCAGGGTCAAGACTAGGAGGCTAGAGAGGGGGAGTGGGAACCTCTTCATCATCCAAAATAACAATGGGTCCAACGACTCGAGACTCCTCCATCTGAATAGAACGCGTTTTCTTGGTCTGAATATGACGTAAACCAACAAGTAGTCTCAAGATCCTCCAACGAGCTTCAAGAGTAGCCCTGCGAGGGGTTATCTTGTATCTAACCATTGTCTAGCATGGTTTAAGGCAGAGGGGAGCAGAGAGATACAAAATGGGAATGTGAGAACATGGGATTCAATTGGCAATAAATAATTAGTAATAATATTTAAAACCTAATAATTATATATGTCCGGTCCTAAAGGCCTATTACTAATTTTTAATTTAAACCAATCAGAATTTAAGTTGAAATTTGTAATATCTTTAAAAGTGTCGTCGATACGAATTCCGATATTGGGAGTTGCATCCTAAAATTTAATGCTTCAGTCAGATGAATCTCCTCGTATCCTAGACTTGTGTACTTGTGTCCTTAAATTGATCTAAAAAATACATATAAGACTGGTTATATTAGAATATGCAATCTTAAAAGTGCCTTCGTTCAAAATTCCAAGAGGTACAGTCGTATCCTTACACTCTGTAATGATAATTGATGGTCTCTTCGGCTTCTGAGGACAATCCAACGATGGTGCTTGATCTATTTAAGCCCCTCGTTACTTTAGTTTCTTCACATTCTTCTCCACATCCTCATTTCCTTCTACAATCTCCGACTCGATTCTATAATGGCTACCCCACCACCTCGACCATTGGGTCCTCCTTTTCCTCCTCCTCCTCTCGTACCTGCAAGACTTCCCCCTCTGCCGCCAAATCCAACAGTCAAGCAGATGGTGGAGCATCTGTTGGCCCGCGTCGATCCCATGGACTGACAACTGGGCAAACTCTGTGGTCTCCTTCATACCATCTACAACAAGATCAACATGGTCCTCGACGCCAATGACGTCGAGGTCCCTACTTCTAAAGCAGACACTACATGATGGAGCATTAATTAGTTTTTTTTTATTTTCTTGTCTGTTTTTTTTATGTACTGGATGTTGCCCTTCTAGGGCAGCATAAAAAAAATATACAATTGCGGCCACGACGGCCATTTTGGACAAACCTGCTTGGATTATCTGATTGCATATTTTTTTTGTCGAAACCTGATTACGTACGTTTAAAAAGTTCCAAAAATGGCTTTGAAATTAACATAAGTTATATAATAACAACATTAATTTGTTAAAAAAAAATATAATAGCGACATTAATTAAGTACATACAAAATATGCAAATTAAAGTCCTCGTGAGTCATCGCTAATTGACTTTAAAATTAACCATGATATATTTGCTTAGTTGATTTGATTTGAACATAATATCAGTTTTGTATAAAAAGAAATAGAATAATTAATTTTTTTTTTTTAAAAAAGACCTTTAGGACCGTAGACATATAAAAAGTCAGTCCTAAAGATCTACGCATGGACTTTCAGGACCGGTCATTAAATAACTAGTCACTCCTAAAAGTCTAGCATATTTTTAAAATTAAAAACGTATTTTTTTAAAAGCCCTTCAGGATTGAGCTGTTATGAAATAGACAGTCCTAAAAGTCTCCAATATTTTAGTTTAAATTTCTCATGTTGTATCAGAAGAAGAAGATTCCTACATAACACATGAAATGGTGGGATCCACATATATATGTCGCGCGGAATATTTTTAAAAGGACTTTTAGGACCGGTCATTTAATAACTAGCCACTCCTAAAAGTCACACATATTTTTAAAATTAAAAACATATTTTAAAAAGCTTTTTATGATTGAACTGTTATGAAATAGACGGTCCTAGAAGTCTCCAATATTTTAAAAAATTATACTAAGACTTTTAGGACTGGACTGATATGAAATAGACGGTCCTAAAAGTTTCACTGGACATTTTGAACTTTTTAATAAGCTCATTTATAGCATCCTGTCCTAAAGGTTTAAGAACTAATTCCATGCAATACATTTAACAACAAAAAATAGAAAGCATTAGAATAATTTGTTGAAAAATGAATAAACAAATTTATTAATTATTGATCATTAAAATGTACAATTGTTCATTATTATCATTAAACAGTACAATTGTTCATTATTATTTACAGAAGATGTAATATAATATAGGTCTACAGCACATATTTACAAATTAATCCTGGGGGCATTTGTGATTTCTTGAATGAGAAATTCACAAATGACTTGGCGTATACGCTCAATATCACCATCAGGAAAAGGGTCGGCGCAATCAAATGTCTGTAACATCAAAGACAAAAATATATATTAGACCTTAATTCCTTTCATCAAAGGGGTCAGCACACCAAACGTATGTATAATATCAAATACATTTACATGTTCAGTGATAGACAGAATTCTTCGCGTGATAATATCATACATGTGTTGCATGACATAAAGCCCACATAAGTTAGAAGCATGTGGTTGCCGACGTGTCTAAAATCAAACAAGAAATATATATATAAAAGTGCATACATAATGACAGTTCACAAGGCAGTGTCCATGTGTACTAACCTTTGGTTTGATCCATACAGTATCTTTGACCTAATGCCTAGCCTTTCTCTTGGCATTCTTTTGGTATTCCGACATGGCCCTATTATTGAAATCAAAAATTTCAATTATCAATATTGGTAACTGAAAATTCACAGAAGAGATTTCAGACAAAAATCAATGACAAAATGACATGTGCTTACTTATCAACAATCTGCTTTAATGTAGGCACTGGTTCGTGGTGAATGGAGCATAAAAAGACTACTTTATTTTCCTCCGCAGAAAGGAGGACCAACTGCCAATAGTTAGAATAGTTGAATCGTGCAAGGTACCACCTTCTCATATTGTTAGACAACCTCCTAGATATGTATGATGTTCTTTGAGTTACGGTTGCCGCACTTATGTAGCTTGGGCACAAGAATGCAAAATCATGTTCTATGCCCTGTACTCCCATTTCACGATGCATTAACCTATAATAATGACATGCATCAGTAAATTAGCTAGTATATATGTATGTGTACATGTCTAAATGACACCTCTTAAAATTATGTATGTACTCACAGAAGAAGATACTACTTACTTCATCAATAACAACACAATTGCATCAGTTATCTCCTTTTTAGGAAAGAGAAGGGAGATTAAATCTTCTTGGTCAACGAAGACCAGTGGCTTCTCTTTTAGGCCTACTTCAGCATTTAGAGGCCGCAATTTGGTTTCAAAAGTTTGATTGACTACTATAAGTCCAATCTCATCCTTGGCAGTTAACTTAAGAGTGGGCAAAAATATCACGCAGGGCTGTAGCTTCATCAGTAGGGGCTGGGGCTTGAGGAGGAGTACAAACAAGTATAAGCTTCACTGGCCACGAGATGAAGCTTCCCAAGCAATCACTCACAAGTTTAATTTGATCAATTTGAAGAGGGATAGGTGCATCAGCGATGATCACCTTTTCAACTGACACCCTGACTTCATCATCAACCATTTGTCAGTAGTGTATAGTTGATCCCAAGTTGTAGACATTCCCTCTTACAACCAATCGTCTACCAGGATCCTCCACGTAGAGCTCACAATGTTCCGCTGACTGTCCAACAATGTAGCTCCCTTTAGTACTCTGCTGGATAGATGGAGGTGAGTGTGGGAAGGGAACGGTGCTCTCTCCACGAGAGCTGACAATCTTCATCATCTCCTCCTTCATCTTTTTCAGCTCGTCTTGAAACTTTGCACTTAATGAAGCTTCTCGCTTAGCTGCTTTCTTCTCTGCTCTAGCCTCTGCTTCCTCAGTTGCTTTGGCCAACGTACGTTCCATCTCCTCCCCGGGTAACCATTGCTTGTTTTTGCCGTTTAGATTTACCAAAGTATTCCTTCAGGCCTACCCGTCCTCCAATTCCCCTTACATGCCCCGTGTGATCCAGTTTTCCAGTCGCAACGCTAATAATATCTTTCCTCCCATCTGACACAAATGATCCCTCTTGTTCTTGCATTTTGAGTTCTTCCTGTAAGATACAGATAAAAAGAGCATAATTAGTAACGAGACATGTTTAGTAACTAAAAAATAAAAAATAATGGCACTTACAATTCTCTCAACAACTACACGAGTTTGTTCACTAGAGTATGCCCCGCCTTTCTTTTTACGAATATAAAGCCATAACTCCTCACGGCGTATTAGAGATGGCGGCCGCAAATCACATATCTCATAAGGATTGGCTTGAACTTCATCTTCCAATCTCTTTCGCTTGGCGGCCATCAACTCTTTTTTGGCCTTTTCATATCCGCCATGTGAAGTCATATGTAGGCAATCATTCTTTCTCCCAATCTCTTATGCTTGCTACCTTATTATCTGTGAATCAGAATCAAAAACAACTATTCATTGTGAATTCCAGACCTCAATTCAAACACTAGTCAAATTCACTTCATCAAGTTTCAAGACTTTGTTAAGGAAGATGTAGAATTGTATAATAAATAGGGGAAACAGAGGAAAGGGAGTTGCAGAACTGCTGCCAACTCAGTCAATTCATTCATTTATCATAACTTGTTCAAACTCAGTCAAGTTTCAATAACAACTTGCACATATACTATTACATAGTTAACATAATAACTAACTAATAGCAATGTCTACGTGACCTACTATAACAGAATACCTTCCTAAGCAAGCAACCTAACTAACGGCCTCATAAATGAACACAATAACATTCACATATCCAGTTTAAAATCGGTCTCATATCTGGTTTTGAAAGTGACAGACATTTAGGACCGCCTGTATCAAGACTAGTCACAAATCCAGTCTTAGGATGCGTTTTTCGTCCAGTCTTAAAAGTCATTTTTGTACCAATGCCTTATTCATATAATATGTGTCGTCCAACCCATATACCCTCAGCCATCTTACAGCCAAACAACTCCTCAGTGGTCTCGAAATGCTTAGTCCTCCCTTGCTTGTTGTAAAGCTCTAGCAGATGCAAAATAGTGGAGGGAGCATCCATATGCTTATGCTGATGTTGGAGTTCGCAAATATAGCGTAAGCAGTATGCAGACTACCAGCTCATTATCTGTTGGGTGTTGTTTAAGAGCTTCCCAGTCAAACTAATCATACCCATCTTGTCCTTCTTAAGGGCAACAGGAATTCAAAGAATCTAAAATATATGCTATTTTCTCATAACGTAAAACTATTTTTATATTCTAATACAAGTCCTTAAAGTTAAGACCAGTTAATTTGTTAGCATCCAAAATAGAGCATAGACTAATGTTCTCAATCATGACTTAAATACTGAAAAAAAATAGGACTTATAAGTATTTCATGAGGATATCCATAGTAAGCTAAGAGAACGACTGGAATCATTTGTTTTTTATTGAGCCTGCAAAACTAACTTATCCAGTGGGTTGATTTGATCAACAACATATCCATGTCTTCTCTTAGATCATCAAGTTAACAATACCTTGTCACTTAGTGTCACATCACTATGTAACAACCTAGCATCTTTTCCCTAAAAGTATAGACCCAGCTGAGCATGCAAACTATACATCTAATATAGCTCAAATCATCATTTGAAGTGTCATACACTTTGAATGGCACCGTTACCTTTCAAAATAAATAGGTCTTAATTGAGCTAGAGAGCACTACCATGTTGAAGGATTTTTAAGCACCATCGATAATGGGAGGTAAACCAACACGCTAAATAATTTTGTGAGGGTTCTTTTTGTTCTCATCCTAAATTACTAACTAATAAATTAATTTTGTGTGGCATGCTTTAAATATGAGATCAATTATCCTTATTCCCTTCTTCATTTTGGACAAACATGAAGGGTGTTTAGGGTCTCTTAATTGCTCTTCAATTTGTGCCAAATTATCTTAGTTCCATAGTCTTACACTTGGCAAAGATTTAGGCATACATATGTTCTTATAACATTTATTATCCTCTTATACTTGTCTTTCTTTTTGACTAAAATATAGCATACATATATAACTTCATAAATGATTTTGAAACTTGTCCGATTCATTTGTCTTTCATGCCTTACCTTTTATGTATACTTGGCACAAATCTATGTCACATGTAAGAGGCTTATTAAATACTAATACTCATCTTGACTTTTGCACATGCTCTTTTGGCAATTAAATATTTCATTCTCCATTTTATTGTTTCCTTGGTTGAAATATGACCTTACTTAGGAGCCTCCGATGTTGCATTTTATTAACCATTGGTACATGTCCAATTAATAATTAAATGCTATCTCTTTTAACCAAGTTTACTTGTTTCAACATGTCTTATACTTCCTAAACTCGGCTTAATGTATCCCCAAAATTAAGGATACTACACCTAGCACTGTGTTTGTTGCCTAGCATGGTGGCATTAGACCAATATGTCCAAAGTATACCTTGAGGCTAGTAAAATATTTAGACTGTACCAAGTTGTAGTCGAGATACCTATGACTTAGGGTGATTTCCTGGGTAGTTTGGCTCGAATATCTAGCATTGTAGGAAAAGAATTAAGCCAAAAGGCAAAATGTATCTAGTAGTGAAGACTGTGTAACCAAGCACTCGGAGAATGGACTAGTGGGTCCTATGTTTGAATACTACACCCTTTGTATAGGATAAAGGAGAGTGTTGTGTGATCATGTTGCGTGCATAGTGAGCATGCACAGGAAAGGGACAGACTAAGTATTTAGAATAATTCCCCGAGGTATACATGTTCAAATTTTGATGACGAAATTCATTGTACATGGGGAGAAATGTACTATCTGGAATTTTCGAACTATAGTCTATGTTAGGAACATGACTAAGCCGAGTTCAGGAAGTGTGACAAGTGTCATGAAGGGAATTTCCCTTGAAGCTGGAAGATTAAGGTTTCCGGGAGGCAATCGTTTTGTGACGTGTCTTTAACTAAGCAAATGATATCCAATGTCTATGAAACTTTCCATACTTAAATTTGACATGACAAGCTTTAATTTGATGGTCTATTTGAATAATTTGGATGTGTATACATTGAGTTATGAATTTTTTAAGTTGGCCCCTAAATTAAGAACATCTTCTAGACCAATGTGTAATGATTGATGAATATGGGATAGATCATGTGTGTTTGACCATGAGACATATTTTTCAATCAAAATAGGCTTATTAATGTTCATATAGCCTTTAGAATCACTACAATTGGGTATTTGTACAATGAGATATAAATTTTCAAAGTTGGTTGTAAATTCTATCATTTTAAGCTTTGAACAAAAATGAATTTGGTATAGGGTAAAATGGTCAAATAAGGTGATAAGGTGTGGACCCCATATATCCCACCACCTCACCTCCTCTTATCTTGTCTTCCAAGCACACCCAGCTTGCTCTCCAAGCATATATAGCTTGTCCAAGAAGCCCCTTTCCCTTCACTTGGAGGCTAAGCCATTCTTGGCTTGTATAAGAAACCAATTTTCTTAGGCTTATTCAACAAACCTTTGACTTTCCTTATTTTCTCTTTGGCCATCCATATATTTTGGCCAAGACACCAAGAATAGAAAGGAAGGGTTGTAACACCCTAAATTCCTTACTACTTATTATATCCATTGACATGTAGTATTAGAAATATCAATAGAGTTGATGGTGCAACAGATCAAAGTAATTCACAATAAAGAGCATGCATTAATGTTTTGACGATGAGTAACTGATATTATATGCCCAGACATATATTGGTTAATTCAATTCCCCTAAGAGATACATGTGTGATACAATATAAATTCTTATAGAATAACTATCTTAAACCCTAACCATGCTCTAACTAAGCTTAGAACCCAACACAGTTGATCAAACTTATCAACCATGTCAGTGTTATTCTCGTGCATGTCTCTCTGTGACAATTAAAAACCACTTCAACCAACCCTTTTGTAGACACCAAATGGTTTGAACTAACTTTATTAGATTCGTGCCAGAAACTAGGCCCTAATAAACTTCTTAAACACTCTTCCTTTCAATGCCTCTTCGCTTGCTCCGTCAACCTTGCCTTCCCAGGTCCAAATTCCTTTCTTGAACCTTTAGTCAAGTCTGTGATTTAATCAAATTGAATCTCAGGTAACAGTTAACCTTATATGCAAAGTATAAACAATATATGATAGATATTCTAACTAACATAACATTTAGCAAACACATCGGTACTCGACTATAACAGCACATAGCACATGTATTGCTACCAGAAAATGCACCACCAGTGCAACATGTACTCAATGCTAGGAAAACATGTAGCATTATCATGATTATAATCTACATCAAGTTGAATCTACAAATTAGCTGAATGTAAACAAACATGTGACCTAAGACCTAATCTTAGTCACCGTGAAAGGCCCAAGACCCTATCTTGTCCATGACTCATGAATCAAATAATCATACATAGACATATAAGGCACACAAGAATTAAAGTTACAGTACACAAACGTATCTTTCACTACATAGTTTCCAAGATATGCCAGACTTTTGAATTCGACTCCGGAATTCCCGAATATTATATCATGTTTTCATCGAATTATTTTCCTTTCCATATTTTATATAATATTACAATAAATATCATATGACTTAGAATAATATCCTAAAGGGTTATTTTCACCTCTTTTTACCCTTAATAGATAATTTATCCAACTTGGAACTTTAACTTCCTTTGATTTCGGATTTCTAGATTTTCTGCCCAGATTTTTCAAAAACTTTGAAAAATCATAATTAATCAAAAACAAATCCAATTAATGTGCTACAAAAATATACATAACCCTTGACATGTCTAATTTCATGGAAAAATATTCCCAGAAGCTTAGAAAATCTAAGTCATTCCCAATTTTATGGTTTCTTGCCACTGTTCTAGCCGCACGTCCAAAAACATATATCAACTTGAAAAATTCACATCCTTTTGTAAAAAAACTCTACAAATAGCTTGTGATATATCAAAAGAAATATCTTTCTTTCTACTTTGATTCTAAAACATTTCAAGATTTTTAAACACCATTTTCTTAGTCAAAGTCCACACATAAATACTACTAGTCAGATTGAACTTCCAGAAACATAGTCTAACTTCAAAAATATGTAACTCCTTGTACAAAGCTCTAAATATTCTATATTTTATAGAAAGTCCTAGATGTTTACTTTATTTCTAGAAAATCTCATGATTTTTAGAGATTATTTACTTGTTTCAAAACCAATCACAAGTTCATTGCCTCTCAGAATTCTGAACCGAAAGTTTTACGAATTTTGCAAAATCTATGATTTTATGTACCAAATCACTTCCTAAATTAATATTTGGCCATTAAACATGTTCTTAAACCATTTGGGTCGAACCTCCCTTTAAGGTTTGAGGTTTCTAAGTTAAGGAGAAATTATCAAAAATTAGCATAAGCTCAAGAACACTGAAATAGAGTCAAGACTATCTCTTACCTTGACTTGATTTATGTTTGTTGAAACTTCTCCTTCCTTGGCTCCAAATGTTTTGGCCTTTCATCATCACAAACACCATGAGAAGAAGATCTTACTAAGGTTAAAGTTTAAAGGAAAAGCATAAACACATGAATTAGCCATAAGAAGAACTTACCTTGTATGTGCTTGAACTTCTCTTTCCTTCTCTCTTCTCTATGATTTCTCCCTCCTCCCTCTATCTCCAAGATCTGATTTGTGTTTTAAGTGTGAGGATTTACAAGGAGAGGGACCCTGTATTTATAGTGGAAGATAAGCCTCTTGTGGCCTCACAAGTGAAATTACCATTTCATCCTTGCAAAATATCACCCTTCCTTGACTTAATCAACAAGTTTTCTCATTCTTTCCTCCTCCTTGACCAGATGGATGAAATTACATGCTTCTTAAAGAAGTTTGATGACTCATCCATCATACTTGTAACTTGGAAGAAGACTCATGGTGTAACATCCCGGATTTTAAATGGTGGAAATTTTTTTTTTTTCAAAAGAATAGTAATCAGAGTCAAGCATTATAGCAAGTGAGTAACTGAATTTAAAGATATATGTCCACGGTGTAATTGTACTCATACAGACATCCATTGCTCAGAAAGGGTAGCGTCTAACCAGATTTAATAGAACCACAGAAGTAAACTCCTTCTGCCATCCAATGCCTGCTACCTGCCCCGAACCTCAACCCTTGATTTTCCCGAACCTGAAGCTACAGCTGAGATCCAATTTCCAATTGGATCTCAGGTAACGGTTAACCTTATGCTCAAATAAACAATATATGGCAACAGATATTCATAATAACATAACAGCATATCAATACTAAATCACACAACAAGTACCACAACCAGTACCACAACAAGTCTGCACACTAAAGACTAAGGACCGAGGAACTTACTCAGAGCTTCGCTAGGATTTTCCCCGGACTCCTCCTTCTTCCTTCCTCTCCCAAGTTTTCGAAAATCTCAAGAGGCTTGGTGTGTGAATTGTGAAATGAATGAAGGGCTATTTATAGGAAAAGGGAAGGGCATTTTTGTAACTTTTGTCTGATCGAATTCTGACTGTTGGATCGCACTTTTGTGAAATGGCTTGATCTTGGCCCTCCATGTGTCTTTGTCGACTTCATCCCCCACAAAAAGACAAAAGATGATGACATCAACAATTTATTAAATTATTTCCTATGAAAATTAAAAAGTATTCTAAGACTAAAACTGGTCTTAAGATTTTTGATAATTTGGATAAAGCTTAAATTAGAGATGTAAATAGAATTGTTGTGAGAAAATAATTAGTTTTAATTGATAAAACTATTAAGAATTAGTCAGGTATTAATTAAGTAATTTTTAGGAATTTTGTAAGATTATAGAATTTAGGAAATATGAAAGTTAAATAAATATAAATAATTACTATTAATGAATAATTATTAGTAAGGGCCTAATTAAATAATTAGTAAGGATTAAGAGGTAATAATGCTAGTAATAAATAAAGATCAATGACTTAGGATTATTTAAGGAATTATAAAAGCTTAAATCAATTATGGACCAATAAGGAAATTCTTGGGAAATAAATATGAGATGAATAAAATATTTGTGGTTGAGATAGATGGAAAAAAAATAATATATATATATATATATATAAGTAAGGGGGGGTGACCGAAATTTTTGGAGAGATAAGGATGAGTGGATATTTTAATAAGATAATATAAAAGTTAAAACATGTGTTAATTAGGTAATAATATAATAATCAGAGGAAAAATGAACAGGATAAACGAGAACGGATAGAAATAAAATCCTACATAGAAAACCGTGAACTGGGTAATTAGGACCAGAGTATATTTTGAACGAGTGAATTTTTACCTCGAGATAGCCGGTCTCCGAAGTCATTTCCGTAACCGACGGAGTGATTTAGAGATCCGGATAGGAAGATATTTTGTAGGAATTAAGCAGATAACCAAAATGAGAACCGTTAGAAAATAATTCCGTTGTGAGAATCTGGGGATAAGTGGGGAAAAACCAGAGTGTATTATTGATCAGTGGATTTTTATCTAGAAGATGGCACCGACAGAAGTCATTTCTGTACCCGGTAGTATTACCGAGGATTTTCGGCTGATAACGGAGTATCCTTAACAAGAATATAAGGTCAGGAAAACCCAGTATTCTCGAAGAGGAAGAAAAGATCTTCAGCGTGTCATTCCCGGAATTTTAAGATTCTACGAAATTTCATGATCAGGACACCGAACCAGGGATGTTATCTGATAAAGCAAGATGACCTAAGCATGTTGATGTCATCATCCTTTATCTTTTTGTGGGGGATGAGGTCGGCAAAGACACATGGAGGGCCAAGATCAAGCCACTTCACAAAAGTGCGATCCAATGGTCAGAATTCGATCAGACAAAAATTACGAAAATGCCCTTCCCTTTTCCTATAAATAGCCCTTCATTCATTTCACAATTCACACACCAAGCCTCTTGAGATTTTCGAAAACTTGGGGTTGTACCGCTGTCGAACGTGCCATAATTTGACGAAAGTACCAGAAATCGTCAACGGAGGTACGGACGCGTACTGTAACCTTAACACTTATGCTGCTTATATTCATATATGTGATTGATATGTCATTTATTGAGACTCTGCCGAGAGAGGGCAGTTGTACATACAGCTTTGTACGGGTTATAGTCTTGATAACGCCGTAAGGTTTTCCTAGCACTGAGGACACGATGGGCCGTCGTGGCACTGGATATGTGCAGACTGGTTGTGGTACTTGTTGTGTGATTTAGTATTGATATGCTGTTATGTTATTATGAATATCTGTTGCCATATATTGTTTATTTGAGCATAAGGTTAACCGTTACCTGAGATCCAATTGGAAATTGGATCTCAGCTGTAGCTTCAGGTTCGGGAAAATCAAGGGTTGAGGTTCGGGGCAGGTAGCGGGCATTGGATGGCAGAAGGAGTTTACTTCTGTGGTTCTATTAAATCTGGTTAGACGCTACCCTTTCTGAGCAATGGATGTCTGTAAGAGTACAATTACAAATTCTATAATCTTACAAAATTCCTAAAAATTACTTAATTAATCCCTGACTAATTCTTAATAATTTTATCAATTAAAACTAATTATTTTCTCACAACAATTCTATTTACATCTCTAATTTAAGCTTTATCCAAATTATCAAAAATCTTAAGGTCAGTTTTAGTCTTAGAATACTTTTTAATTTTCATAGGAAATAATTTAATAAATTGTCTAAATTAAGGACAATATTCTTTCTAATTTTTAATAATTATCCTTATGCCCTTTAGAATTTTTCATAATTTCTTTAATATTTTCCTTTGAACTTAAACTACTTATCTTACACTTTGAGACTACACATTCACCTATTACCAATAGGTTTTATTTGTTAATATAATATTCCAGATAAATAATTATCCGGGTATTACACATGGGTCCCACATGTCAAATTACCCTTTTACCCTTGCAAAATGTCCCAATTTCTAGACTTAGTTTGCAAGTTTCTTCTTCCTTCATCTCATCCCTGTTGATTATGATTAGTTTTGATGATGTATAATATAGATGAAATTATCTAGAGCAAAAAGCTTGCCTACTACATTTATCTAATACTTTGATTAATTCTTATATATTAATGTAGATATGAAATTTAAACAATGAAGAATGATCAAGAGAGGAGATTGAAGAAAGGAGAATATTAATCTGAAATTCTCTATGATCAAATGGACGTTGGAATGGCGCAATTCAAAGTCAAAATAAGTAAGTTCAAAATTCAGGATGAATAGTACCGAGTTGCTATAGTACTAGTTGAGTTACTACAATGACGAGATGCTATAGTGCCACATCGCTACAGTACCCGACTAATATTGATTGATGAACAGTGCTTCGTTTTAATTGCCTCAAGTCATCTTTCGGGAGTGCCTCAAGTCACTGATTGCAATTGCCTCAAGTCAGTACGTAAGTGCCTCGAGTCAAATTGAGATTTTCAACACTCTGTTCTCCCTGTTTCACGTTTCAGTTTGGGTGACCTCTGGTAATTCAACGATATCTCCCAAACCAGAGATCAAAATGAGGTGAAACCAATTTTGAATGAAAGTAGACTTCCAATGCGTCATCTTGGCCAAATTTCAAGTCCAAAAAAGATCAGATGAGAGTGATATGAATTTTGAAAGTTGGAAGAGTGATCATCATCATACAGCTGAACAACCTTCGGTAATTTGGGTGTATCTCTCAAAATACATATCGAAATGAGCTGAAATCAGTGGCATATGAAACTAGACTCATATACCTTTCCAAAAACATATAGATCATAGAAAAAAAGATCAAATAAGAGAAATATGATTTTTGGAAGTTGATGGTCTATTTCAGAATTATGCAGAAAGTGCTGATCAAGAACAACCTCCATTCATGTAATGATAACTAATGAACTTCAATGAGTTTGGAGTTGATTCTTGTTGCATTGGAAAGAATACTTGAAGAGTCTTTTTGGGTATTGATGGTTCGACAGACTTGAAGCCATATGGAAGATATTAAGCTTACCGAAAGTTGACCTTCATGCTGCAAATACTCTCACGTCTTGAGATTTATCACATTTTGGAGATTAATCCTTGAACAAGATCAATCGAGTAAAATCTTGACCATGAATCATGAAGGATACTCGAGTAACACATGTTCAGAAGTCTTACTTCCGAAGCTTACTCGAGTAACGTACTAAGCCTATGCAAGTAATGTGGTGTTCGATACAAAGTGCAAATTCTGTTTACGATTACTTGAGTAATATGATTTGGTACTTAAGTAGCAGTGCTGATGGAACAACTTAACGAAGATGTTAAAGTGACTGGAACTTTAACTTGACAGAGAGCAAATCGAAGGAGTCTACCATTTTCCTCGAGGTACATATTCATGCCTCGAGTCACCCTCTGCCCAGAGTTGGTAAATGAATGCCTCGAGTCAATCCTGATAAATCATAATAAATATACAGATCAAGTACCTCGAGGGACCTCTACTTACCTCGAGTCTACTAGAGAGTCATTTTCCCATATGCCTCAAGTCATCCTTTCTTTGTTTCTTAAAATCACCGTGTCCGTGATTGCAAAGTCTTCAAGTACAATCTTCTTACTTCATATCATCACTTACTATTATTCCTAATCTTGTTTAATCAATTTGCTAGTAAGTTTCAGAAGATCAAATGGAGTATTACTTGAAAAGCATTGAGATTCAAATGTTTAGCCGAAAAGTGAAAAAGCAGAGAATTCAAAAATGTGTCTAACGGACATATTCTCAACGGCTATTTCTCAGTAGACATCTAACGGTTATATCCTTGGAAGAAGTTTCAAACGGATAAATGATCTACATCAAATATAAAAAGAAGATGGGTTCAAAATGGAAGAGGATACAACGATTAATGAGTGATTTGACGAAGCCAACAAAATGATCTTACTTCTTCATCGTCAATGTCAATGACTCATACACTCTCTGTTTCTCAATATTCATGTAGTTTACAGTAGAGAGTGAGATGAATAATTTTGTACTTCAGTGATTATTCATTTACTTCTGAGAGAGAAGATTTATCTGTAAATCAATTTATCTGAGAGTTACTCAAGATTGAGTAATTTTGAGTGGCAAGTTGTAACCTTACAATGTGTAAGGGGGAGTATCTAGGTAAGAGATTGTGAAGGCTACACAAGTGCCCGACTAAACTTGTGAGGTTGTAAAGGCTTCTCTTGTGCCTGGATTAAACAAGAAGATAGTGGATTGGAAATCTCAAGTGGAGCTTGGGGACTGGACGTAGGTCAGGATTCGGCTGAACCAGGATAAATCACAGTTTGCTATTCTCTTCCCTAAACTCTTTTACTTCCAGCATATATGTTTGAATGAATGACTATTGTTTTACAAATCATTATTGTCATACAAATTGCTTTCTGTAAATTGCGAAAAGTTTTTCAAAGTTCATAAGTTTTAATCGAACACCCAATTCACCCCCCTCTTGGGTGACATCCAGATACAACAATCCCTCCATCATGGACATTTTCTTCCCTCTATTTTCAGTCCTTAATTGTCTTGACATATGTCATCTCCCTATGGTTTGATTTGCTAATAAAAATCAAGAAGCAATTAGGAGATTTTTATCCAAAGCCAAGTGCCCTTATATTGCATTTAAGGCGATCTTACCTTCAATCAATTTGGCATTTATTATCAGCTCACATGCTTGAACAAAATTATGGAATCTTTTAGGGCCCTTAAATTGCTCTTCCATGTGTCATCATCCTATAGCCTTAGTCCTTCAATTGCCCAAGAAAGTTCTAAAAAATTCTAGAAGTTTTTTGCCTTAATGCCATGTGATTTTATCTTGAAATATTGGCTTCTTCCATCACTCCATGGTCCAACTGGAATTCAAAACTTATTGGGCAAGTTTATGATGTCATTTGATGACACAACTAAGGGCTTAAATGTCCCTTGATGCCACATGTCATTTTGTAGTTGGTTGATTAACCAATTAACGTGTATTTGTGCATTACTAATCAAGCTTTATGATTTTATCTTTGGGCGTTATTTGATTCGAAACCATCAGCCCTTTTAAGGAGAATTTTATTATTTTCTCAACTTAAAGAAACATGTACAAGTTGAATAAAAATCATCCAGACATTTATCCATTGCTTGACAAGTGTTAACTTGGCACAAAATGCACTAAATCTTATGTGCTTTATTCCTTTTGACAACTACTAATCTTCATTGTCTTCTACCTCTTATCTTTAGGCCAAACTATATGCATACTGGGTAGTTACAAGCTTTTGCCCCTAATCTCAATTAGTACAAATCCATTAGTCAAGAATTTGTTGTTAGAAGATAAATTTGACTAAGTGTCCTTTATTCCCTTCTTATGTCTCATTTGATTTGGTAATAACCATTATCTTATGTGATTTTTATATCACATTAGTAGCCATTAAATATTGTCACATATTTAGCAATTATTAATTCATTTGGATAGAAAATAATCAATAGATTATAATTTTTGAGACACATATTCACCTTCGTATTATGCTAACTATTCCACACAATACAAGGTTTTTGATAAATGAACAATCAGGGTATTACAAGGGTCGGTAGAGAGAGAAGGGGAGGGAGAAACACTTCGGAGCTGATTTCACCTTGGATTAGGCGTTTCTAGCTTCTGAGGCTTTTTCTAATATTGTTCCTCTCTATGAGAGCAAAATTTCTACAGATTCAGATTCTTAAATAGAGGTGTTTGGTGCTATCTAAACTATAGAGGTGCCACCAAAATCAAGAACCGACTATGAAATTGAATAGAGGTATGTATAAGCTCTAATTTGAGCCAAATATTTTGAGGTTTCCCTAAGTTGTTCTGCTACCGTAATTTTGCTTAGACTTGAATCTTAGGAAAGAAATGTTATTTTGATAATTTGGATGTTTCCAATGAGTTTAGAATGAAAATTGTGTGAGACAAAGGTGTGAAATTAGTCCTGGAAGCATCGATAGAGAAAACTGAAATTTTGGGTGAAAACCCTAATCTTCAGTCTAACTTGAACCATAGGGAAGGCTTGTGATTTTGTTATTTTTTAGGTCTCTAATGGATTCCTTGGGAAAAAGTATGTGGGAATAAGCCATGATCATAATTTTATAAGGGTTGGATTGAAAACGCTAAGATTAAAGTTCAAATGGTAGTGCTACCAGATTTGTTTTCCAGAGGTAGCTTTGTTAGTTATGCTTAATTTTGATGATGTCAAATATACTTATAGATATCAAGAGCAAAAATTTTACATACTATATTTATCTCCTACATTGACTAATTCTTAAATTTAATGTAGAATCAAAGATGTGAAGTTCATTTATGAAGAATGATCAAGAAGAAGATAAATAAAGAAGTATTGAATGAAAGAAACAAATGGAATCAAAGAAGATATGGAGGCAAATGATGAAGAACAAGAGAAGAGAAGAAAGAAAGAAAAATATTGTTGAATGGAATAAGAAAGTCACTATACAAGCCCACAGATTGATTCTAGAAGTCTCCACAATCAAATGGGAGTTGGAATGGCTCAAATCGGAGTTAAAATAAGCTTTGGGATGGGTTAAAATAGGCAAAATCATGTTTTCTGATGGATTGCCTTGAGTCAGAGTTATTTACCTCGAGTTTGGGCCAAAACTCGAGATAAATTTAGTTACCTCGAGGTAAATATACTTTTCAGCAACTCTGTTCTACTCTGTTTCGGGCGAGGTCTAATAAATCAATTATATCTCCTAAACTAGAGATCGGATTGAGGTGAAATCAATTTTTTATGAAACTAAACATCCAATGCGTTATCTTGTCAAGAATTCAAGTCCAAAGAAGATCAGATGAAAGAACTATGAATTTTTGAAGTTGACCCATCTGCAATCGTCATACAGCAGACCAAGGTTTGCTAATTTGAGGATATCTCACAAAATACAAATCAGAATGAGCCGAAATCAGTGGCATATGAAACTAGACTCACACACCTTTCCGAAAACATCAAGATCACATAAAACAAAGATACAATAAGAGAGATATGATTTTTGGAAGTTAAGAGTCTGTTCAAGATGGTGAAAAAACGTTGGTTGAAGAACAGATTTTACTAATCTAATCATAGTGTTTAATATACAATGAGTTTGGAGCTGATTATTCTTACATTGGAGAGAATACTTAAAGAGTATTCTATTGATATAAGTGATTTGCCAAGATTTGGAGTTAACGGAGATGTTAAGGTTACATAGAGTATAAAAGTCATATTCAGAGCTTACTGTCAAATCACCTCGAGGCAGGTATGTGCAACTTGAGGTTGTAACAAAATTCGAGGTTGATAATATACCTCGAGGTAAAATGTCTTTGTAATCTGATCAAATCATCTATATTGACTCGAGGCTGAACATATTACCTCGAGGCTGGATAAAAACTCGAGGCAGACCACATAACTCGAGGTAAAAGGATGGTTGTTCTGTGACATCTTATCTTTTAAAACTCGAGGTTGCTTCCTATGACTTGAGGTTAATGAGAAACTCGAGGTTAAATGTGAGACTCAAGGTAGAATGTCTAGCTGATCAGATATGTTCCGACTAACTGAATTGATCGCTGATAATTTAGACCTGGTCAATCTATCTCTGTTGTTTCTGTTTTATGCTATGCTTTTATTATGTCTACTAACCATACTTCAAAGCTATGATTATGAAGAATTTCAGCAAGAGATTAATGCTCTGACATAAAAAGCAAATTATGATACATATCAGAAAAGAGCCAAAATGTATCAGTTCTGATAAATCTGCATTATAATCGTGACAGGCGTTGAATATGATTTATTTGGCTTATATCCCTTCTTATCATCATTCCTAACTTGTTTGATGAGCTTGTTAATGAGTTTCAATTGGATTAACATCATATTATCAAAAGGTGAATGATTACGTCAGAGCTTACAACAGTAACTTTGAGTAAGGCACAACGGTCATATTCCAATGGGAAGAATTACTCAACAGACGAATCGATCTTCATTGCCCATAAATAGAGAAGTCTTCAAACCAAAAGGAGTGACGACGATTAATAAAAGAATCGACGAAGCCAACGAAATGATTTTACCACTTCATCGTCAATAGCTCATATACTATGTTTTTATAGTAAAGAATCAATTATACACTTCAGTGATTAATACTCTATCTACTCGTGAGGAGTTTAGAATTCTTATTTGATTATCTGTAAAATCTTGAGGTTGGGACCTCAAGTGTTGGGGAAACAATTACAGCTTGTAAGGGGGAGTGAATCCAAGTGTGAAAGGATTACCCTGAGTACAGAGTGTGTAATTGTATCCGTGAAGATTGTAAAGGCTACACAAGTGCCCGAATAAACTTGTGAGGTTGTAAAGGCTTTTCTCTTGTGCCTGGTTAAACAAGGAGATAATGGAATCTCAAGTGCAACTTGGGGACTGGACGTAGGTCAAGGATTGGGCCGAACCAGTATAAATTATAAATCTTTGTTTGTATATTCTCTTCTCTAAACTCTTACATTCTAGCATATATGTTTAAATGAATGACTGCTGGTTTGCAACTCATTACTGTCATATAAATTGTTTTCTGTAAGTTACAAAAAGATTTTAAAATTCTTAAAGTTTTATCAGACACCCAATTCACCCCCCTCTTGGGTGACAGCCAGATCTAACAAGCTTGGGTGCATTGTGTTTTTGACCAACCAAATGATTTCCAATTGCCTTGACACTTTCCAAAGATTGTATTAGACAAGGTATGCTTTAATTTGATATATAATATGTGTTGTTTGGGTAAGCATACTATATATAAGATATTAATTGATAAAGTTTGGGCACTAAAACTAGAATGAATTCTAGACAAAATGGTTGTGGGTTATCAGATGTAGAATTATGTAGATATGTTTAGAATTTGTAGGTAATATATAGCCCTATGGGCATTTGTATTATGTAATCAAGATCATTGTATTAGTATATTTATGTTATTTTCTATTTTTCCCATTAAGCTATGTGCTATTGCTCTGATAATTGTTGGTATATTAGTAAGGTATTACATTTGTAAACAACATTGTGTGTAGTCTTATGTTGTGTAATATTGTTGTGTATGATTTATGATGATTGATTTCTGATGGCTTTATTGTTATAACTGTTTATGATTGTGGTTAACTATCATATTTTATCTATGCATTATATATGAGATTAATTGTTACTTGGACGTTGATTTGAACCTCATACATTCCCAAAGGTTCAGGATATGGTTAGGGCATTGACCAAAGCTTCAAAGGAAAAGCAGCGAACACGGAGAATTGAGATTGTAGAATGGACATTAGTTAGGGCCACATAGCAATAGTTCTGGTTATTTATCTTAGATTTGTAGCATCATAACACTTAAGCATTTTGGATCGTTGTATTAAGTACCCCGTTGGATGCTCTTGTTTGTAACCAAGACTAGTTTTATTTGTAAGTATATTATGATATACTTGTGTTGCTCACCATATATTATTGTATTACTCTAATAAATGTCTTAATTACAAGGGATATGATACTCATACCATTATTTCAACCTTTACAAAGAACCATTTTGAAAAGAGATCGGGCTCCTGGCCACCTAATTAAGGAATCAAGGATATAACAGGTGCTAGATTTGAAGTTATAGTTATAATAAATACTGAAACCAAAGGGAGGAAGATATTACTTTAAAATAAAAAATTTATGGCTTCAAGTCACTCAATTCTCATGGCTTCAAACCAATTAATGTCAAGATAAGAAACTAAATCTATATGACTTCTAACCATTTATCTTTATGGTAAATAAAAATTGTATGTCTTATGGCCATATGATCGATAAGATAGAAGTTGAAAAGTTATATGGCTTATGGCCTTTTATCTTCATGATAAAATTATAAGGCTTCTAGCCATTTAATAAAATAGAAGAGGAAAAAGTATATGACTTCCAACCATATAATAGGAAATTAAATGAATATGACTTCTAGCCATATTATATCAAAATAAGAAGATAGCCTATGTAGAACAATCAAATCCCAAAGACAGAATTATACATGCTATACACTATTTAAGAGTACAAACATTTGCCTGAGAAGAAGAGTTAAACTAACCTTATGCATGCTTTATATACAAGAAGGAGTCAAATTTGCAATAAAAAATATATTGTCCAAAATAAACAAATTAATTAGGAGGAAAAACAATAGCGTTCCTTAGTTAGAAATTGATTCTCATAGACATAGAAAAATAAAATAAGAGTAATACCTTTTTAGAAATTGTAATAGATGTCATCATTAATACCCTCTAAATAGATTGGAAAGATCTTACCTCGCCATCTGCAAGAAGCAACTCGTCTTATGTATACTCCTAAATTCCATCCTCCATATGAACCGTGGAGACAATTGCAGAGATTTTATCGCACATCCCAATAACTAGTAACTACTTCTGAATTTCCAAATTGTTGTAGAGCTCGCACACATCTTTTCTCATATGCATGATTTACTTTAACATCAAAGTAAAAGAAAGCTCTTCCTGTAAGTGCAACTATAATATCCTAATTTTGCTTTACCAAAAATCTTTGTACATTATGTTAATGAAATGGAAATAATAAGTGAATATTGACTATGTGCACAATTTTCCTGAAGTATTCAGTTGTCCGAACTCGAAAATTCATAGACACATGTTGGGACAAAGTCAGACGATTGTGACTAACATCCAATTAATCTAATTGGGCCATTATTTTTGGTCAAAAAGGAGACCAGATGAAATTTTATTCATGACTGTATCAAGGTCAAAGAATAATTAAATAACTCCTTTTTACTTGGTTATGTGACACATGTTATAATAAGCTAGTATGTTGGAAAATTAAATATTATATGGGACATGTGAAAATTGGACAAATTAGGAGCTTATTAAACCTCTAATTGAGCCTTAAATTTCAGCCAAACACTAAGGGAAAGGAAGGGGAAGAAAAGCCCACAAGACCTTAACCATATAGCTAGATCTTAACAAAATGGCATGGGCTTAATTATGTGCTATTTGGAGGTCACCTTTTCCTTCCCTTCCTCAGCATAATTGGACCCCTAATAAAATATCAAACACTTCTTTTCTCACAAAATCAGACACAAGGAAGAGAGGGAGGTGATAACCAAAAATTCCAAGAGAAGTAGGAAGGAAGAAGAGCCAAGATCAAGAGATAAGCTCTCCTATATGAATTCATATGCTTTCTAATCTTCTTATAGTCCCTAAAAGCTCTCTTTTTATAGTATTTAGAGGGGTTGACCGAAATCCTTGGTGCTAAGAAGAAGAAGAAAAATTCCAAGAAGCACAAGATCAACTCAAGGTAAAAGGCATTTTCAACTTCTTGTTGTGTTTTGGTACTTCTTGTTGGTTTGTGATGATTTTCCCCTTGCCTTTTTGAAATTTTGGAAACCCTAAAAATAAGGGGAGGTGCTGCCCAAATTTCTAAATGGGGTTAAAGTATGATTATAGGTGTAAAAAAAAAAAACAAGCTAGAAGTGGTATTAGGCAAGATTATGGTGTTAAAATTGGAAATCAAAAAGTTTTCCCTCACTAATTTTCAGCCAAAAACAAGGAACCTATGAGGAGTATGATTTTGCTCATTTTATTGCTTTCAATGAGTTCAAAATGGAAAATTGTGTAGGTAAAGGTTATGATGTGAATTTAAAATTTTTTGAAGTAAATTGTGCGAACATCAAATCTGCCCTGTGTTAGTTCCTGCAAGATAGTCAAGTTGTTTTGTGTTTTTGACTGTGTAAATTGTGTCTTACTTCCATGAAATTTTTCATAATTAAGTTATTCTTAATGAGATTTAATTTGATATGTCATATTTTCAATTTGGATTTGTATTCATAGAGATATATATTTTTGAAATTGACCTATGAATTTGGAATTAAATTATGGGCAGTATATGATTATTGTTGATTCTAGATTTTTGTGTGTATGAATCACTATTGGAAGTATTTTTACTTAAAAATAGACTAAAAATGATTACATAGGATTTGAAACCACCCCATTTGGGTACTTTTATAATTAATTATGATTTTTCAAAATTAGTGAAAGAATCTGGCAGAATTGGGGCGAAGGGGCAAAAATAAAAGTTAAGGCCCAAAGTAAATAATTTGGTTTTCAAAGGTTAATGTAGGCTCTTGGGAATTAATGTAGGCCTTTTATCCTTATGTTAAGTGTGGTATAATGTTAAACCCTATTGATAGGGAATAAATAGTAATCCGTTGTCCGCAATTGTATTAAAGGCCTGTTTAGATAGATTCAAAACCTAGGTTTTGGAAACAAAACCTAGGACTTGGAAAAAGTTTGCCAAATACCCCAAAATTGTCTAGAATGGTATAATCGGCTCCTTCTGAAAATGAGAAACACCCAAAATCAGCCATTGAAACTCATGAGAATGTTAAGTCCTTTAAACAAGAGACCTTGATCTAATACCAAATGAAAGACCTGGCTGAACCCAAGAGGGGGGTGAATTGGGTGAAGATAAAAACTTGCAACCTTTGAAAATCTTTTCGCAATTCGGTAAAATGTTTGTATGATAGTAAAGAGTTATAAAGCTATAGATAATCATTCAAACATTTATGCTGGAAGTAAAGAAGTTTGAGGAAGAGAATTGCAAACTGAAATTTATACTAGTTCGGTCCAATCCTTGACCTACGTCCAGTCCTCAAGCTCTACTTGAGATTTCCACTATCTCCTTGTTTAACTAAGCACAAGAGAAAAGCCTTTACAACCTCACAAATTTAGCCAGGCACTTGTGCAACCTTTACAATCTCTCACAAAGACTCTCCCCCTTACTCAATGTAAGGTTACAATCAACACCCACTCAAGATCACCCAATCTTGAGCAACTATCAAATAGAGTGATTTACAGTGAATCTTCTCTCTAAGAAGTGAATAGATAATCATTGAAGTACATAGGAAATCATCTCACTCTTTCTAAGATAAACTATGAAACATATGAGAAAACAGAGTGTACATGAGATTCAGAATATTGGCATTATGACAATGCAATCTCCTTTCATCCTACCTTTGCGTTTTTTTAATCTAGCTCTATTTATAGATGAAGATCTTCTACACGTTGAGAATATGATCGTTGTGAATAGAGCTATTAGAGATTAGTTGGAAACTAACCGTTAGAACTTTGGTTTTTGAGCCAACTGTGACATCAGCATTTTCTTTAAACTTGATCTTTAATTTAATGCCCTTTGATCATCTGAAACATATACACAAATGATATAAATAATGTTAACGAGTATTACAAATCATTTGGGTAAGTATCTGGATGTTCTTGATCAAAAACAAGATTTTCGACAATTTGATTTTTCTGAAGCGACGGTGAAAACTTGAGTATTGACTTTGAAACTCGAGTATTGAGGCTGCTGAGTTACTTTAGATTCCTCTCTATCTGATCAAAACTCGAGTTTTGATTTACATACTCGAGTATTGAAGATCCTCTGATGTTCGTTGCTCCTGTCTGAGCTAAACTCGAGTTTTCACTCGTAAACTCAAGTATTCAAGTTGTTCTGGCCCTTGGTTGCTTTCTGACTTGATATGGCTTCTAATTTGGCAAACCACTTATCCCCATATAGCTCTTTGAGTCTTCTTTCCAATGCAAAAAGAATCAACTCCAAACTCATTGTGATTTGTCCGTTATGATATGATGAATGAAAGCTATTCTTTGACCAATGTTTTTGCATCGTTCTAAATCAACAGTCAACTTTCAAAGACCATATCTCTCTGGTCTGAACTTCATTTTAGTTTAATCAAGTTTTGATGGAAAGCCTTATAAGTCTTCTTTCATATGCCACTGATTTCCACTCATTTCAATATGTAGATTGTGAATTACACTCAAAACATTGAAGCTTGGTCTGATGTGTTGCGTGAATTCCTGATACAACATTAGAAATTCATATCTCTCTCATCTGATCTTCTTTGGTTATGAAACTTTGTCAAAATGACGCATTGGATGTCTAGTTTCATACATATTTGGTTTCACCTTAATCCGATCTCTGGTTTAGGAGATATCATCAAATTACCAGAGTTCGCCCAAAGCTGAATGTGAAATAGAGGTAAACAGAGTTGCTAATCAGTGCTGGAAACTCGAGTATTGATTTGGATACTCGGGTTTTGTCAGGTCCAAAGACTCCAGAGATGCTGAAGACACCCCAAACTCGAATCATTAAGTTCCATACTCGAGTTTCGAGTTCCATACTCGAGTTTTGACTTGAAAACTAGAGTTTTAACTCCCAAACTCTAGTTTTCTCGCTTTCCAAAGGCAAATTATTGCAGCAAGCTTGTAAACTCAAGTTTTGACATGGAAACTTGAGTTTTCTCATCCAGAACTTGATATTTGTTTGTTCTAACTCTGAATTGAACCTCTTCAACATCCATTTGATTGTGAAGATTTATAGTATCAATCTAAGACCTTGAATATTGATTTTCTCATTCTCTTTGTCAAGATCTTCTCTTTCTTTCTTCTCTTCACTTGGTCATTCTCTACAACTCTATTCTTTCTTTCTTCTCTTCTCTTGAGCATTCGCCACATTTATATTTGAGCTGATCTTGAATATTGATTTTCTCATTATATTTATCAACTTCTTCCATCTTCCATCATCTCCCATCTTGAACTTTCTTCATCATGGACTTATTATTTTCTGCAAGTTCTTCAATATTTCATCTTCTTCTTGAACTTAACATTTTCTTCAATGCTCAAATTCTGAAATCTCATTTCTTGATCATTCTCCATAATTCAACTCTTTCTTTCTAAAACCTCTTATCTCCTTCTTGATTAACCTTTACAATTCAACTTGGATTAATCTACATTAAATATAGCAGTTAGTCAATGTAGGAGATAACTGTATTATTCAATCTTTTTGCTTTTAAGAATGGCATCTATATAAGACATCATCAAAACTAATCATATCCAAGAAAGTCATTAACTTGAAATTTTTTTTAATATCCAAAAATAAATTTTTAAGATCATGATGTATTTTTTTTTCATTACCAGTCAGTACCCTGAAATATTTCATGATCTTAAAAATTTATTTTAAGATATTAAAAAAATATTTTAAGGTATTGACGGGTACTAAAAAGATACTTAATATTAATTGATACTGAAAAAATACTTCTTATGGTCTTAAAAATTTATTTTAGGATCTTGAAAAGAAATTTTAGGATATTGACAATCTTAAAAAAAATTATATGGTACTAACGAGTACTAAAAAGATACTAAAAAATACTTCATGATCTTGAAAAAAAAATTCTTAGGATATTGAAAAATTATTTCAAGGTAATGACTAATCTTGAAAAAATATTTTACAGTACTAAAAAAATACTTGAGAAAACTGACTGATACTGAAAAAATACTAATGATGGCAGAGGAGAAAGAAAAAACTAAAAAAAAATATCTCTTTACAAAACCTATGTTTTGCACATAATAGCTTTTGGACAATTTTTGGAGTGTTTGGCAAACTTTTACCAAAACCTAAGTTTTTATGCAGAATATCTTCTAGACAATTTTGGAGTGTTTGACAAACTTTTGCAAAAACCTAGATTTTGATGCAGAATAGCTTCTGGACAATTTTGGGATGTTTGGAAAACTTTTGTCAAAACCTAGGTCTTTATCCAATTGTTTGCCAAGTGCTGAGGCCCAAGACCTATCGAGTCTTGTGATTTGCAGTAATACTGCCTAGGATATGTTAAATCCTACGTACACAGTCAATAGAGCATGTAACCATGCACATGACATATTGAGTCATGCGTTCACTTTTGTAGTTAATACTGCCCAGGACATGTAAAGTACTCGTACACTATCAACATAGCATGTAACCATGCCTGGGACCCGTTGACTCATGTGTTTGTAAACAACATTTCGTTTAGTCTTGTGTTGTGTAATGTTACTATATATGATTTATGATGATCGACTTTTGATGACTGAGTTGTTATGATTGTTTATAATTGCGGTTAACTATCATATATTGTCTATGCATTTTATATGAGATTAATTGTTACTCTAAAGGAAAAGCTTCAAAATAAAAGCAATAGACACAGAGAAGTGATTATTGTAGAATGGACATTAGATAGGGTCGCATGGTAATAGTTCTAGTTATTTATTTTGGACTTGTAGCGTTATAATACTTAAGCATTTTGGGATTACTGTATTAAGTACCCTATGGGATGCTCTTGTCTGTAACCAAGATTAGTTTTATTTATCAGTATACTATGTTATATCTATCTTGCCCAGTATGCTGCACATTGTTGCTCTTATAATTATCGGAATATTAGTAAAGTATTACAGCAACGCACGTGATTTTCAACCACCGCCATATGGATTAAACCATGTTAGACACACATATAAAGAAGATGCCATAAACTTATTAGGTAGTGTCTTGTGTTGGTAAAGTGTTATAAATAAAAGGGAAATATGATAAGAGAAAGATAGAATATTCTTATTTACCATTTAAGGTATGTCTAGTACATATTATATGCCTTCTATTTATAGGTATAGGTATACAATCTCAATAAAATCTATGTCTATCATCAACATATTTAATGAGAATAAAGATAAATAAAATATACTAGAGATAATATTAGATAATGGAGATATATGGACATCGATCCACACAAATATTATATTTATAATGAGAAACTTTATATTTTCACTTCTTTTTGCTTTTATAAATACCCAGATAGAATATCATTTTAAAATTATTGCATGAATACATGTGAAAAATAAAATTAAATAGATATAAAAAAACACTGATAACAAAAACTTCAAAAAATTCACAAACTAAAGGCTTATGTAATAATCTTCATGTAGTTTCTAAATATTATTGTCTATAGCTAGGTGTTGAGTATGGGCATTAAAGACATTGATGATTAGTTTTTAGTCATAGAACAATACAATTATGGTGAAAAATATGTTGACATGACAACCTCTATTTTGCCACAAAAATCTTCAAGACAAATACAATACTAATTCTCTTCTCATTTTATTGGGAAAGAAATCTTTATGACAAATACAATAGTCATTGTTCTTATTTGAATCAGCATCCTCATCTTCTGTGCTTATATATTTTTATCGGTATGTAATAACTATCAAATACTTAACTTAATATTATGTTATTTTTTTATAATGATGAAAATATTTTAAAAAAATAATTATATATAATTATTTATCATGACTTTTTTAAAAAATTATTTATGGACTTTAAAGAGGATATTTCAAAAGAAGTTCCTATTAAAGATGAGGGGAAGAATTTTTATTTTTAAATTTAATTTGGTATATTGAATTTGAATGACAATACAATTGGTGGGAGAAAATTGATTTGGTAATAAATTTCTCAATATTAATTATTACAATATCTCATTATCTTTTTTTTTCTTTTTAGATTTTGTGAATAAAAGGTAAGAAACCTAATACTAAATCCCAAGTATTCTCACATATAGGAGGTTGTAAAACTATATATACTCACCCGAAAAAGAAAATTCTCAAAGTTATTATTCACCCTCTTATGAGCTCAATAAATAGATCTGTTAGTAAAGTAGTTTAGTGAGAGGATAACTTGGACCTTTCCCAAATGTGTAAGTGGAGTCGGTTCATTACTATTAAGCCATGGAATTTGTTCTCAATATAACATTCTGTGAAGTACTTTTCTTTCATTTTTACTGATTTTTCTACTATTTAATTCTTAAAATGCCTTTATACGATGTTGAAAATAGTAATGTTGGGTTGATTGCTGTGGGTTTCCATAATTGATGTATTCTAGGTTGGTTGTATAAATATAGAATGCTTTAAATCATAATCCCTCTAGTCATTAATATAAAATATATTTACCTGATTTGATAAGATTAAGAAAGTTAGTTAATGTAGTTAACATGGTATGATTTTTCTAATATATCCTAATCAATTTCCTTAATTCATTCCATCACTCTTTTATTTTATTATGATTGGGGGAATATTAATAGAAGTAAATTGGGAAAAGATTGACAAATATAAAAAATAGATATTACACTTATGACCAAGATCAACTCTATAATTAGGTCTTATATTATATTAATGACTAGAGGGTGTATCATTATTTGGTGTCAATGGGTTGGTTGATTTTGTTTTTGCCACTCCATGCGTATTCTGAAATTTGAAACAGCCAAAATAATTTTGTCTCTTGTTTTGCATTTTCTTTTGTCTCTCGTATTGTCTCTTGTTTTCTTTCTTTTGTAGCTAAAGGCTCTAGTAGCTTTTACCAAAATCCCAATCCCTTTGTTAACAAACCACACTTTTGTTACAGAAGACCCAATTACATGAAGTGAGGAGTGGTTCAAAGACACTAATACAACAATCTTAAGCACTAAGTTATAACTTTTTATCAAGGGTTAAGGTGCAATTTTACACATATGTTTTTCTTCTAGAAGCGCCCAGCACCATATGTTTTTTTTTTAACAAAAGTACACACGCCATTACGTTTTAGGAGCAAAAATACCACTTCCGTTAGTTGACCGTTAACTGACCGTTAGCTGACCGTTAACCATGGTGAAATTACCCTTTTGCCCTTAGTTTAAAATAATTAAAAAAGAAAAGGTTAAGGGCAAAAGGGTAATTTCACCATGATTAACGGTCAGTTAACTATCAACTAACGGAAGTGGTATTTTTGCTCCTAAAACGTAACAGCGTGTGTACTTTTGCTCCAAAAAAAAACATATGGTGCTGAGTGTCCTGGAGGAAAAACATATATGTAAAATTGCACATTAACCCTTTTATCAATAACGAAAGCAGAACCATTTGTTTTAGGGATAAGGGGCAAAGATACACTGCACCAGTCATCCTAAACCCTGCTATACTACTTTCTCCACTTAACGATCTCGGATATCATCAGTTTCATCTTCTTTGCCATTGAAAAACCAAAAAGGATAATCAATATATCCTTAAAATGTTTTGCATTTTACTATTCATTAAGCCGTTTTTGTATTCAGCTCCTCCCTAAATTTAATGTTCATTAAGCTGATGTTGGTTTTGTGAACAGTGAAGCTTAGTGTTGAGCTTCTTCCCTCACTCGATATCAGAAAACACATATTTGGAATTGAATTGGTGCTATTGAATTTTTGAACCGATTGCGGAATTGTAATAAGGTAAGAGTATGCTTCATTTTGAACTATTGGTTTGAGGTTTTCTTGAGTTGTAAATATGTCCTGATTTTTGGTCTGTACAGTTTGGGAATGGAGGAGTGTGATTTTGCTGTTTTTGAGGTTATAAATGGATTCCTTGGGCAAAATCATGTGGGAATTGGTTGCGATAATGGTTTTAAAAGAGTTGGATTGAAAATCCAAAGATTGAGGTTAAAGTGTGATGCTGCTAGAATTCGTTTTCTATAATCAGTTTGTTTATGTTGTGTTTTTGATTGGCCAAATGATATATAATGGCCCTAAAGCTTGGGAAAGATTTTGTAGTAGACATCCTAAACTATGTGTTATTTGGGTTATCAGACTGTAAGATATGAACTGTTGAAGTTTGGGCACTGAAACTAAAACAATTCTAGAACAGTTTGGTTGTTTGAGGATTTCTGGGTTGTTGTGCAACCAATTGGCTAGGGAATTATTTTTCCTTGAATCTGGACTTAACAAGGGTCATTTAGCCTCTAGAACCACATCAATTGGGTTTCTGTAAATTAAGTTGTGATTTTTCAAAGTTGGACCAGGGAAACTGTGAGTCCCTCTTTCCAGATTTGGGTTCTTGTTATCGTGTGAGGTTCTGACCAAGCATACAACCTTGTTTGTCTATGAAAGTTGGTAAGGAGATAGTTGACCTCATAGTCTTAAAAACAAGTACTAGAACACGTTAGTTGGAGGTTTAGAACCTAAGTTATGAATTTTCTAAGTTTGTTCATAAAAACTGAAAGATTCTATAATAACCCGCTGTCCATAAATGTGTATTTATAGGACTCGACAATTGTCCGTGACGACTAAAGGAATGAGAGCCAATTTGAGAATTGGTAAAACGTCCATGTGGTAACTCTTCTCTCACACACTTTGTATGAATGTGTTTGCATGTTTGAATCATTATTTGTAAAGTCTCATTCTGTGTAGAGCCAGCACCACTCGTTAGCCGATCGGCTGGAAAGGCTAACCATGGAGATCCTTTCTGATGGCTAGGGCCTATTAGAGCGGTAGTCTATAAGTAACAAACCTAGTTGCATTCAGACAGCTTGGAAGGTTCTCAATCAATTATTCCTAGTGGTTATGTGATCTATGTATGCCGGTATTGCTACATATGATTTGTAATATAATATAAGTTCTAAAACGTTGTTATGTTGTTATGGACTATTTGTTTTTTGTGATTTGTTACGCTTAGGGTCCTTCGAGATTCCAGTTTTTGTTACTACCTGTGAATTATATAATGTACTGGACGCGGCTCTCAGGGCAAGACAATAGATATTGACAAATGGAGATGTCGAACCTGTTGTGTGATTGGTTTCGGGTTATTTGTAGAGAAATTTTTATAATTAGGTTTAGAATTTGTAAGTAATATGTGTGAATCATGTGGGTATTTTTGTAAGGTAATAAAGAATTTTACATTAATAAACTATGCTAACTTTGTTTTGTTCCACTAAACTACATATAAATACTCTGATGTATTATTAATACACCAATGAAGTATTACAATTCTTATGAAAAAATGGGGTGAAATGTTTTTACATTTTAATATTTTAGTTAAATTTTGTTTTTTAAATATAATTTCAATGATAATCCGTCCTCATAGAAAATTGATTTGGTAATCACATTTCTATTCTTGATCCTAAGTAAAAATTGATCGATGATTTTAAATTTTGTAAACTTTTATCTTTGTTTTTTTTATAAGCCAAACTTTCATGATCTGTTTGTTTGTAGAGTAGAGGTACTTCGTATATAATTTTATTTTATTTTCTAGTTTTTCACTTTTATTATCTTTTTCAAAATTTGAAAAACCAAAATAATGATAACAAAATAACGAACAACTTTATATTTTCATTTCTTTTCCTTTTTGATAAATACCCAGATAGAATATGATTTTAAAATTATTGCATGAATACATGTAAAAAAAATAAAATTAAATAAACATAAAAAAACACTAATAACAAAAACTTCTAGAAATTCACAAATTAAAGGTTTAGTACTAATCTTCATGAGCACTTTATATAGTTTCTAAAAATTAGTATTGTCTATAGTTATTGAGTATGGGCATAAAAGGCATAGATAATTAAAGAAATCGTTAAGATATTTGAATCAGCATCTTCATCTTCCATGTTTATAATTATTTATTGATATGTAAATACCCTATCAACCCCTTCTCTTACCGTCAACACAGACCTCCTCCACGAATCTTCAATGATTTTCTCTATACATAACCATCATGGTGTCATCCGAGTTTAATCAAGAACAATTATTTTGGGCATCTAACCCCACGGTATTAATCGCACAACGCTCACTTGGGTGGCAAGAAGATGCGTCACCATAACCTTTGAATTTTGCTTCCCTCTATAATCCCATGTGATTCTCATCCCATACTCCTATAATATGCCACCGTAGAGTGAGATTTGATCATTCAGTGCTGAGCCATCATGGAGTCAAAGAGATCCCATCAGAACTGCTCTGGGAACACCAGCACTGACAGTGTCAGCAGGTTAAAGATGGTTACTCGGAGAGAGGTAAACCCTTCATTCATCTGGTAATCAATTTCATTTTTGTGAGGTTTCTGAAATGTCATGGTTCATTTTGTAGATTCTCGCCAAGAAGAAAGCCATTCAAGAGCTCATTAAAGCAGCACATATTGTGATGGACCATATTGCTTTTTTCCCCTCATTTCGCCACTATGACAGAAACGGTGAGACCATGGGAATATAACTTAATTGCCCATATCATAAAATAGTGATTCTCCATTGTAGTAATATCATTGAACCTACATTTTGGTGGTGGTGATTAGATGGATCTTTTTCATCATATTAATCTATGGTGAAACTTATGTAGAAGTAGATCACTCATTATATAAAAATGGACAATTGTGATATATGAAATTCTGGTTCAACAATACTTTCAACTGGGGAACAATACTATTGCCGAAATTTCAGAAAAATGCCATTCATTCTTTATTTGGTTTACTGTTCATATTATAAGACCCCTCCTTTAGATTGTAGATTTGCAAGGGAAATTATATATGATCAAAATTCTTTCTTGATGAAGTTTGATTAATATATTTACAATCTTTTTAAGTTTCAATGTTTGCTAAATAAATTTCAGGCCAGAAAAAATGTTTGTTAAGTAAATGGTTGTATCATTGGAGTTAAGTTTCCACCTGGGAGTTTGTTGTCTTATTTTCTCCTCTTAGGTATGGTTTATTGATGATAAACAGTCTTGTAGCATTCTGTTACTTACTTTACATTTTGTCTTTGTTAATATCTTGGTACGTTTTACATTAGAATTTGGAGTCAAAGGAATTTAGATGAAGTGAGAAGAAAGTGAAATCCAAAATAATCACTGTCTTAAGGGTGAATCGGAAGTTACTGAATAAATGGCAACTAGAGGGTACAGAGGAAGAGTAAGTACCATGGAACTTTGAATTTCACTGTTATTTATGTAGCAATTCCAGAATCCAGACCATGGCCCATAAGATGGGCGTGCACAGTTTCATTGATCTGAGAGTATCCTCTATCTAGTACTCCTCCGGTCCTTAATATAAGTCATATTAGGAAAGTTGATCTTGGTCCTAAATATAAGACATATATTTCATATTTGTCAAATTTTTCCTAATTTTTCCGTTATTGATGCTCCCTCAACAATAACTAAAGAAGAGAGCAAATGAGGGGGTTAAGGAAGATAACTAGAATGTTTTAGAAAATACATGTCATATTAACTCACGTGCCTAATTTCCTTATTCTAATCAAATTAATAAAACATGTCTCATGTTGAGGATAGGAGGAGTACTAGAAACGGAAAGCAGAATAGAAGAATCAAAATGGATGCCATGCATCCCCTATTTTGCCTTCTTCTGCCAGCTCACCTCTTTTCCTCTTTGGGCCTGTTTCTTCCTTCTAGCATATTTGAGGCCCCATTTTGGCTTTCTCTGGGATGCTTTTCTTTTCTAGTATAAAATCTTCCCAAAGTCCACAATCTTCGTCAAAATGACTGGATGCATATGGAAAAATTATGGGGAAAGTGCTAACCTCTCAAATGCTAGCCTGGGATCTATTGTATCTGTTTTTGTTTTTCTTTTGGTGCAGCTGCTGCTTATATTTCTATGTTATTATTTTTCTGTTTTGGAGTTCAATTGTGATGTTTTTAATTATAAATTGTTGTGATTTGGAGGAGGAGCATTGTTCTGTGTCAATTTCCATCTCTTTGTCTATTATTCTTTGCTAAAGTTTCTATGAAATACCTGTGGATTCTATCATATTTTCTCTTCCTCTCTCCTGGCAAGTTTCGCATTTTGATTGATCAGTTCTGTGCTTCTTGGCGCCGGCCGCATCAAATATTATTTTTAGGTCTCTCGTTTTACTTGGAATCTGGGCATGGAGATAAATTGTCCACTACTGTTAAGAAGTACGTTCAAAATCTCCTCAAGGTAAAATAGTTGTCTATAATCCCCTACCTGTTTTCCAATTTGTTGAAACTTCTACTATAATTTGAAAATGTCATTTTCTAACCTGTTCATGGCACTGTGTGTGTTTTAGTTTTAAGCATTTACTCCAACTTTGCTTATTCATTATGAAAGGAAAGTATATCTGATTTGTCTTTTCCCTAACTATAGCAAAACATGGAAGGACATTATGGTTCTGAGTGGCCAGTGGAAGAAAAGGTGAAGCGCAGAGAAATGGTTGCTCCAGAAGCACGTTACATATTTGTGCATGAGGTTGCAAACACAAATTTTAACGAGAAGACAGCAATGCTAATTGAGGAAAAAACTTCAACCAATTGTTTAAAAAATAAAGGCCCCTTGGTGGGATTTGTACATTACAGATTTACTGTGGAAGAAGACATACCAGTGCTCTATGTGTATGAATTACAGCTTGAGCCTCGTGTTCAGGGGAAAGGACTGGGAAAGTTTTTAATGCAACTAATTGAGCTTATAGCCCACAAGGTGCTAATCCTCTTTTCTCATCTAACTGCTTTTGATCAAAACCTTAGTTTTTCTGTGCTGCGAAGGACAATACTAGTAAGCATGGAAGTGATAGACTTTTTAAAAGCCCTCTCCCTCCCTCCCTCTCTGCACACTTGCACAGAGACTAGTAATAATCATTAGATTACATGTAAACGGTCAAATTTCAATATTGATGCAAAAATCAAAGAAGATATTACACATATTTTAATGGTGGGAATTGGATCATACGTGTGTGTGTGTGTGTGTGTGTGTGTGTTCAATGTTCGCATTTCTTATCTTGGGATTTTACATCTCCTTGTCAATCAATATGCAGGTATTTTTCTTATCTTATGAGATTTCAATGAACAAGATTATATAGGAATGCAGTCCCTGATCTGGTCTCCTCATTTATTGCAGAACTGCATGGGTGCTGTCATGCTAACCGTTCAGAAAGAAAACTTGTTTGCCATGAATTTCTATATAAACAAGATGAGGTATGGCTTATGAATGCCATCAAATTATATTCCTTTCTGAAATCACTACTTTCAAATTTGAAGGATTCTTTTTGTCAGTCATATCACCAGTTGTGTTCTTGTTGGCTCCATATATATTTTCAGAGGGAAACATTCCATTTAAATTCATCGTACTGGTTGCTTTTTTTCTTAAGAAAAATATAGAGTTGGGTATATCAGCTTATCGCTTATTTTTACTGCAGTGTGCCAATTCTTAGGATAAATTAAAGGTTTTAATCTTGATCAAAAGCATGACTAATTATGTATGGACTAGTTTTGAGGGAAAAAATAGCTGATAAACTGAAAGGTTGATATGTTGTGTAGACCTGATAGCTATATGACAATATGATCTTTACAATTCTTCTGCATCTTGTAATATAAGATATCTTTGTAGTACTTGATTTTTGCTGGTAGGTGACATTTTTAATTATATCATTTAAAACTATCCCATCCCTGAAACCATGCTAGTCGTAATCATTTTTAACTGGAATTTGCTGTTATAATACCTAGGTGAATCCTAACCGTTTCTAACTATAGTTTTCACCTTTAATTCCCAGTTCTTCTCTATGTTGCATTTGTCTTTTGTTTAATTGATCAAATCGTTGTTTATGTGATGCAGATATAACATATCAACTACATCGCCATCAAAAGTTAATCCAATGGTATGCTGCTAGTTTTCTGTTAACGGCATAACACAACTAATATCACCTATTTTCTACACTAATGTTGCAGTATGTATACCTTGTGCAGATAGGGATTGATAGCAGTTATGAAATTCTTTGCAAAACATTTAATGAGAAAGCTAAAACTACATTGGAGGTAAAACACTAATTGTTTCATCTACTTGGTCTGAATCTGAAATTTCTGCAAGATGTTTTCCTTTTTGCAGTTGTCTCCTTGGTAATTATGTCTATATGTTTTCACAATTATTCTAGTGATGTAAAACAGATTTAAGAACACTCACACACTCTTGTTCTTAAGGAGGCGGTGATGATTTAGAGGAAAAGAGAGAGAAAACAGTCGAGGATTATGGGCGAGACATGCAGAAACAGTGAAAAATTGGAGGGGAATGAGAGTCTGATGAGGGGGGAAATAAGAGCTTCAGGAAGTTTGAGAATAGCTAAGCATAACTGATATGAGCTATTTATAGAAGGAGATTTCCTTCTGTTTAAGAAAGCTACAAATTGCAAAAGCTTTCCTTCACATGAAGGAATCGAAAAGTAACATGAAAATAATAATACCTCTGGTCCTTAATACCTAATTTGATTAGATTAAGGAAGTTTGTTAAGTAAGTTAATATGACTTGTATTTTCCAAATCACTATAGTCATTTTCCTTGATTCATTATTCCTTCCCCATCTTAATTATTGTTGATCTTATTATTGTTGAGGGAGCACAATAAGGGTAAATTAGAAAAAGATTGACAAATATGAAAAATGTCTTATATTTAAGACCCAAGTTTAACTTGCCAAATATGTCTTATATTAAGAATTGGAGGGAGTATTAAAATATTCAGCCACTAGCCAAAAAAGATAAACTAAAATATATTAAATCTTCCTACTATGCTAAGTTTTCCCCCAAAATATTATAATGCATATATTCCATCACCCAGACTCCTATTCTTATCTCGGAATCCAAATTTCAAACACATTTCTGTTTTAATGTATCATTCTTTCATTTCTTGCGCTAGTTGTGCCCAAAAATGGTGGTGGTAATCTACAAAATGCTTTTAGGCTTTTCAAGTGTTCGATGACTTGATTGTAGAGCTTACTTTCGGTATGCAGGATCCTGGATGAATTGAAGAAAGTTTTTGTGCTCTGCGTTATAATTTTTCAACTGTATGAAGTTGTTGAAGGTACTTGTTGCCACAGCCATGCAAATCTGTTGAACTATTGAATGTTGCTGTCGCCTTCTTATCTTAGAAGGCAGAGTTAACGAGGCTGATAAAGTTCATATTTAGGTCAAAGTTTTGTATCTAAAACCATGTTTAGTGTAACAACGCTTTTTTTCTAATTCTAAAATATTTAGCAATTTCAAAATATTTAATACACTGCTATGGTAGAAAAGATTCTAACCAATAACCTAAAAGCTGGCCAAGGTAGAAAAAGAGCTTAGGTCAACAAGTACTACCATGTAAGGGTGGAAATAGACTAGACCCCTATCAGGGCTTATGGCTTAGCTTATTTAGTAAATAGGCTAGGCTAAAGCTTAGGCCTATTTAGGTAAACAAGTTGAACTTATTTTTAAAAGGCCTAGCCTACAAGCGTACAGGCTTGGTCTATTTAGTTTTTTTAAAATGTATTATTATGAATAATTTTATGTAATTCAATCTAAATTAATTTTGTAAATTATTTGTAAAATTAATAACTTGGTCTCAACCCTTAGTTTTACATTTCATCATTTACCCATGAGCTTAACATTTTCATTCATCAGTTGATCACATCTACATCTCTTCTTTTTTATTGCCCGAGATGGCAATTCTAGCTCACTATCTCTTCCTTGATTTGTGTCATTTGGTGCAACATAAGAATTTCAGTAAATTTATTTGAGTGGTTCCCAAATAAAAATGATTCCAATAGGAGGATTTATCTCATTTTTTGTAAGAAAAACACAGATAAAATCTAGTTTTATATGTCACTTGTCTTATTTAGTTGATTTTAAAAATATATCTCGTTAGTCAATAGATAATTGATTTTTCTTATTCAATTCCTACTTGCTCAAACAATTGTTGCCACTAGCTGTTGTTTTATTTCTCTTATTAACTCTTTTATTTTACCTAAGAATGTATCCTGAACTTTTAAGACATAACGTAGACTTTTAAATAGGCTCGATGAATTATATATGAATTTACATACATAGGCTTTAAGCCTATTTAAAGCCAATATTTTAAGTAAGCCTTTAAATAGGCTTCAGGCCTTGTTAAGCCTTTTGAAAGCTCAGGCTTAAGCCTAAAAAAAAGCCTACTTACAGGCCCAAGCCCATACTCAGGCTTTAGATCTTCGTCGCAAGCCCAAGCTTACTTAGCTAAAGCCTAGCCTAACCTATTTTCAGCTCTACTACCATGGTTATTTTATACCTATGCAAGTCGGGGCTACCCTGTCCCCATGGGCAACACAACAGTGTTCTGAGGGAGGGGTTTAGATGCCTAGTAGCTTGGACTTAAAAGACTTTTATCCGTAGAAAAAGGAAAATTGTATACCACCAAATTTAATTATTATATTTTGGGTTGAAGGGAAATTTTGTCTCAGAAGTTTAAAAAATGGAGTAATAGTTTCAAAAATGCAACAATTTTTTCCTAGTTGTTATATCAATTAATTTTAACCATTAGTTGACCAAATATGTTGAATTGTTAGTCCTCAAGTCATCCATGTATCATACTTCATGTTTTTTAGGGTCTGTTTGGTTTGAGGGGATCGAAGGGGAAGGGGGGAGGATGGAGGGATTTTAGCCCCCTCCCCTCGTTTGGCTAATGATATTTTTAAGGGGGGAGGGGAAATTTTTTAAAATTTTTCCTTCTCTCCCTTCAAAAACATCACCCCCCAAATCAGACGGATTTGGAGGGATTATTAGAATATGTGTGTCAGTGGACTAAAATGCCCCTAAAATTTTTCTATTATTCCTAAAATACCCTTATGCCCTTTTTAAATCAATGCATCCCAGGACACGACGCTGCTTCTACCCTCCTACTCTCTTTTTCGGCGCCTGAGTTGCTGAAACCTTTTCTCTTTCACTCTGTTTCTTAAATAGCTGACTAATTTTATTTTTTAAGAGAAAAACTCTTTTATACTCACCCATAACTCAGATCGGCATATTCTAAAACAAGTTCAAGACTGCTGTAAACCGAAGAGTAGCAGCAACGTATTGAGTAAACTAGTGAATTCATGTTATTCTGCGACTAACAAACTCTTTCTAATATTATCCTAACTTATTGTGACCACACAACCATTATGAATTCTCATATATAAAAAAACCTTCCTCTCTTCGCTTAAATGTTTTGTCATGATTCAATATGCCTAAATAATTCAGCAAACTAACATCTGAACTAATGAAAAGAGGTCGAAGTTCATCTCTTCTTCACTCCTTGTTTTAGAATATACCCTCCGACTCTCTCTTTTTGCGCCTGAGTTGCTGAAACCTTTTCTCTTTCACTCTGATAAAATATTGTCTTGATTTTCAATACACACATGTGTGTGTGTGTTTTAAATGTTAATTTTCATTTTAGAGCATAAAAATGTCATTTATAATTAAACGCTACAATACAATTAATAAAGTTTGGGGACAAAAATCACTTATAATATAAGTAAAGTTGTACGTGTGAAGATAATTTTCCTCCCCTTCCCTTCTAAATTAAATAAGGTAAGATTAAACCCCTCCTCCAATATAAGGGTAAAGTTGTCAATGTTTAAAAAAAAAATCTCTCCCCTCCCCTCCTAAACCAAACAAGGTAACATTAAAATCCCTCCCCTCCACTTCCTTCTGATCAATCCAAACAAAGTAATATTAAAATCCCTCCCTTCCCATCCCTCCCCCTCCCCTCCATTAAAATCTCCCCTTCCCCTCCCCTCCGTTCAACCAAACAGACCCTTAAAGTTATATTCAAAACTTCTAAGGCAAATTTGCACCTTAACAAAAGTGGATGACATGTGGATTGCCAGCTTAACATATTTGGTCAACTAACGGTCAAAATTAATTAAGATAGCGGCAAGGACAAAATTGCTCTCTTTTTGAAACTTTTTGGGGCATAATTGTACCTTAACCCTTATACTTTTAACAAGTTTTGATTTTTATTGATTTCTAATTTTATACATATGCTAAAGGAAAAATTGTAACCAAGTCCCAATTACCAATCTTAATAGCAACTAGGTCCCTTGAAATCATCAAATTACAGTGAATTCCCAAAAGACCTGGGTGCTATTAATTCCAAATGTGAATGTACAATTTTGCCCCTATTTTCTATCATCCTACGAAACAAAGTTGGTATTGACAACTAAACGAATGGCATTGATAACTTTGGAGCATTGTTGTCTTCAATACATGCTCAATAGTTATTAATATTGCTCATATAGCTATCAATAACAACTTTGTTCATCCAATTTTGTGGACAATATAAAACATTTATATTTTGGTATGAGATTGATTGGATTAAGACTTTTGGGCATAGATGATATCTTACTTTGGGAAGATTGCAATTTGTATTATGTTCTTTATAATCTATGTTGTTGTTTCATTGAGTGTGGGAGAGGGTTTGGTTTTCTACTATGGTTTTTGGGAGAGTATGCTCTGTTTTCACTTACTTGGCGAGGGTAAATGCAAAAAATGAAACTTTATGTGTTTATAGCCTCTGTTATATATGTCATTTCAATACATGTCGTCAATGCGTGCTCAAAAGTTTTTAATTATACTCATATAGTTGTCAATAACAACTTTGTTCATTTCTTTTAGCTGGACAATATGAAAAGTTTATATTTTAGTATGAAACTAATTGGATTAGGGTTTTTGGGCATAGAGGATATCTTGTTATGGGAAGATTGTTATTTGTATGATGCCTTTATGATATATGTTGTTGTTTCATTGAGTGTGTTGGAAGGTACGAATTTTTGTTGTGGAGATTGTGATGTTTTCATGTGCTTGATAGGGGTAAATGGAAAGGATGAAGCTTTATATTTTTATAATCCATATTATATCATTTCAAAACATGTTGTCAATGTAGTATTTTAAAGTTGCTAATGTTGCTCATTTAATTGTCATTAAGACAACTTTGTTCCATAGGGTGACGTAAAAGAGTGGAAAAATTGCACCCCCCCCCCCCCCTCCTTTCGTTTGGAATTAATAGCACCTAGGTCCTTTGGAACTTCACTGTAATTTGATGATTTCAAGGGACCTAGTTGCCATTAGCTCTATTAATTGGGACCTTGTTGCAATTTTTCCTATATATTTTACTCAAATCAAGTTCTAAAAAGCCAGAGGGGATTTAGTCATGTGGATGGGGCTAGTCCTTCATAATGGAGTGAATGAAGATTTAAATCCCTGTTAATAGAAGTGCCCACATTTATGCCCTGTTTAGTACTCCTTCCGGTCCTAATTATTAGACAATATTTGGGAGTTGAGTTTGGTCCTAATTATAGGACAAAGTTCTAAGTTTTGTCAATTTCATCCTAAAATACCCCTATTGATACTTAATAATAATTAAACACAATGATAATTTATTAATGCACCTATATATTTTATAAAGTAAGTAATGCTTACAACTTATTAATACCAAATACACCTCAAGTCTACTGTTTTTTTTTTTGTCAATTTCTTTCTAAAGTATCCCTATTGATACTTTCTCAATATTATTAAATACAATTATAATTTAATAATGCAACTATATAATTTATAAAATAAGTAATGCTTGCAACTCATTAATGTCATATATACCTTTTTTTTTGTTGCCCATCCGGTATTTAGAGCTTCGCCCTGACTAATCCGGATCAAACCCGCGTCGCGCACTTGACTATAGTGAGAGAGTCTCCTAACAGGGCCTTTTTGCATTCACAAGGCTCGAACTTGAGACTTTGCTTAAGCGACACAAACCGTTTACCACTTGTGCCAACTCCTGTTGGTATATACATCTTAATTCTATTGTTTCATCAATTAATTTAATAACACGCTTATATTTTATCATGTGAGATATTCTACTTTCTAATCTTTTTTTTAAATAAAATAATTTTAAGATTTCCTTTAAAATATTTTCCTGTAACTATCCGTTTATAGTGATTGCTTTTAAAAAAAATAATAAATTAATAAAATATTAATTTCATTATCATTTTTCTATGGCTAAAAAGAAATAACCTTGCATTTGTATAAGTATTATGCAGAAAAAATCTCATTTGGAGCCAGGCCCATAGATGACGACAATAGCGAGGTAATAAGGGAATTTGTTGATCTCGTGGATCTTGATCTTAAAGTTGGATCCATCGAAAGCCCAAGGGATCCTCCTATATTGGATATGAACGGTCCAGGAAATTAAATTTCAATAAGGGTATTTTAGGAAAATAAATAAAATAAACTAATTTAACTTCTATCCTTAATCTCTTCAAAATCTGGTTAATATATCTTATAATTAGGACCGAAAGAAGTACAAAGGAATTAGGGGTCAAAGAACTTAAAGTGGAAGTGGAATCCAATTTTGGGCTGTTTGGTGTGTAAGAGCCAACTTCAACTTCCATAAAAACCGATGGAAGTGGGTTCCTTGAGTAGATCCATATAACCAATCTCACTTCTCTCGAAGTGAAATTTATGGGCCATTATACCTCCTTATATTTTATTAATTGACAACTTTGTCCACACTATTTCCTTTCTCTGCTCCTCGACTCCATGCCTCCCATCTCCTTAATCTAGGTGACATATTAAATTTGTTTCATTTCTTAGTTTTTTTCGATAATAATCTTTTCTTAGTGTTTGAATATAATAAGTATTATATTATTCCTTTTTTTGAAATGATATTAAAAATATATTTTTTAACATTTTTAAAGTAATTACATATAATTATTTCTCATGAAACATTAAAATTAAGGAACATTTTTTACTGATAGTTTTCTTGTTCTGGTCCATTTATTGCGTTTTAATGTCTTGTTATACTTTTATGACTTCAATGAGGTTTTTTTTAAAACAAATTACTTTATGTGTTTTGATAAACAAATTTTTCAAATTTTACTCCTAATCTTAATTTTTAGGAGAAATTCTTATAAAATTTTTTAATTTTTTTAATATTTTAGTTAACTTTTTTTTTTTTGTTTTTTTAATTTCAATGACAATCCTTTATCAAAGAAAATTAATTTGGTAAGAACAATTCTATACTTGATTTTAGCCAAAATTTGACGATTTTAATTTTAGTAAACTTTTATCTTTTTTTTTTTGGGTTAAGATGCAATTTTACACATGTGCTTTTTCCCCAAGAGCGTTCAACACCACGTGTTTTTTTTTTGGACAAAAAATACACACGTGGTTACGTTTTAGAAGCAAAAATATCATGGCCGTTAGTTGATCGCTAACCATGGTGAAATTACGTTTTTGCTCTTAGTATAAAATAATTAAAAGAAAAACTAAAATACCCCACCCCCCCTCGGTGGGCCCCACTGCCGGCCACCTCACGCCAACAACCGCCGCCGCACCGCCGGCAACCACCTCTGATGACTTTTTTTTTTTTTAACTAAGGGGAGGCCGGCCTCCCCTTAGTTTAAAAAAAAAAATTGCCAGAGGTGGTTGCCGGAGGTGAGGCGACGGTGTGGGGTAGATGACAATGGGGAGGTCGGCCTCCTATTAGTTTTAAAAAAAAAAAAATCACCGACAGTGGGGCGACAGCGGCTGGTCACAGGGCCACCGGCGTCATGGGGTGGCCAGCCCGGGGGGTATATTTTATTTTAAACTAAGGACAAAAGAGTAATTTCACTATGGTTAACAGTCAACTAACGATCAATTAACAGTCAACTAACGGCTTGGTATTTTTACTCCTAAAACGTAATCACGTGTGTATTTTTTGTCCAAAAAACAAGTACGTGGTGCTGGGCACTCTAAGGGGAAAAACCCATATGTAAAATTGCACCTTAACCCTTTTTTTTTATAAACCAAGCTTTCATTATCTGTTTGTAGCTTCATATATAGTTTTATTTTATTTTCTAGTTTTTCACTGTTATTATCTATTTCAAAATTTTAAAAACTAAAATAATGATTAAGAATACCGAAAATCTCATATTTTCACTTCTTTTCTTTTTATAAATACCAGATAGAGTACGATTTTAAAATTATTGCATGAATACATGTGAACATTAAAATTAAATAGATATGGAAAAAACTCTACTAACAAATACTTGAAGAAATTCACAAATTAAAGGATGATGTAATAATCTTCGTGAGCACTTTATATAGTTTCTAAGTCTTATTGTCTATAGGTATTGAGTAGGGACATAAAACATAAACCACAGAGATTTTTAGTTTTTAGCCACATACAACATAATTATGGTGAAAACTATGTGGACATGACAACCTCTGTATCGTCACAAAAATCTTCAAGACAAATAATACAACACTCCTCATTTAATTTAATAATCTTCTTCAAATTTCATTTTGTTAAGGAATTGAATGGCTTGTCAGAATCAAACTTTTATAGTTAATACAGAAATATAGAAATAATTGTCAACCGTATTTGTATACAATTTGTGATTTAATTAAATATCAGTGTCTACAGGCATTGAATATCTACACAAAGGACATAGATGACTAGTTTTTAGCCATTGATCTATACATGATGCGGCATTGTTGAAGCCTATGCATTGTGAGGGAAATTTTCAAGACAAATGCAACACGCAACCTTGTTATTTGAATAAGCATCTTCATCTTCTCACAGCTCCATTTTCTCTAGTGATCAAACAACTTCTTCACTAATAGGAATCATCCTTATCCCTACTCTGTATCATCTCCAACGTCTTTGAGGTTGACATTCTCATTTAATACAACAGTGATCTCAATAACCAAAATAATCGCAACAAACCCATCTTTGGCGCGAGAAGCCCTACATCAAGGATGATTCTTGTGCCATTTCCAAGCGTCACAGATGAGGTAGCGTATCAACAAATCAAGATTCTCAGTTGGCAGCAAATGATGAGAGAGGTTTCTTCTTAAGAAACTTGAACCGTTCTTGAGGAACTCCTTAACTGAGATGTAATGAGAAGAAACTTGCTAAACAACGTCGATGAAACGAAGATCATGATCAGGACCACGTTGTACGAAACCTAAACAACTTCGTATGTTATTTTATTTTATTTTCAATTTTTTCATTTTTATTATATTTTTAAAAATATTAAAAACTAAAATGATGATAAAAATTACTGAACAACCCTGAATTTTCACTTCTTTTCCTTTTTATAAATACCAAGTAGAATATGATTTTTAAATTATTGCATGAATATATGTGAAAAATAAACTTAAACAGATAGAAAAAAAAATAATAATAACAAAAACTTCAAGAAATTCACAAATTAAAGGCTTATGTAATAATCTCATGAGCACTTTATATAGTTTCTAAGTATTATTATCTATATGTATTGAGTTTGGACATATAAGACACATATTATTACTTTTTAGCCGTCAAATAATATAATTATGGTGAAAAATATGTTAACATGACAGTCTCTATATTGTGACATAAATCTTTAAGACAGATACAACATTAATTCTTTTCTCATTTTGATTTTGTTGGGAAAGAAATCTTCAAGACAGATTCAATAGTCATTGTTATTTGAATCAGCATCTTTATCTTCTATGTTTATAAATTTTTATTGATACGTAATAACTATCAAATACTTAACTTTATATTCTGTTTTTGTTTTGAAGATGATGAAAATATTTCAAAAAAAAATTAAAATATAATTTTTTTTTCAAAGAAAATATGGATGGACTTTAAGGAGGATATTTTAAAAGAAGTTCTTACCAAAGCTGAGGGGAAATTTTTGTTAAAATCTAATTATATATCTTGAATTCCAATAATAATCCCAATATTAGTTATTACAATATTTCATTATCTTTTTTTTTCTTTTTCGGTTTTGTGAGTAAAACAGTAAGAAACCTAATACTAAATCTCAAGTATTCTCACATGGAGTTGTAAAACTATACTCACACTAAAAAGAAAATTTGTTATTATTCACTCCGTTATGGGCTCTATAAAATAGGCCTATTATAAAGTACTAGTACTAGTGAGAGGATAACTTTGATCTCCCTCAAATGTCCAAGTGGAGTTAGGTTCATCATTATCAAGCCATGCATTTTGTTCCCAATATTACATTTTGTGGAGTATATTATTTTCATTTTCACTTATTTTTCTACTATTTGATTCCTAAGTTGCTCTTATACGATGTTTAAAATACCAATATTCGGTTTATTTTGCTATGAGTTCTATAATTGATGTATCCTAGGTTCGTTGTATAAATATGGGATGCTTTTAATTATAATCTCGGTCCTTAATATAAAGCAAATTTACCTAATTTGATAAGATTAAGAAAATTAGTTAGTATAGTTAATGACATTATTACTAAAATACCTTAATCATCTTCCTTAATGAATGTGCTTTGTATAACAACATTTCTCCTTGGGCTATTCTCTTCCACCTGGATATTTTATGCATATTTGAAGATGAGGATGTTCACATAAGATGAGAAATGGAAGATCGCATATTTGAAGATGAGGATGTTCACATAAGATGAGAAATGGAAGATCACAGTGGGCACAAGAAATGGCCACATTTCTTCTAGTTTTGCCTTCTGTGAATGTAAACCAAGAGGATGATGAATCAGAAGATGACGTTGACCAACTAGCACGCCGATGACCTCAGATTTCTGCATTGTTATATGTTAAACAATCCTCTCATCATCCATTTTCACATAATGCTATTGGATCGTTTATTAGGAAGATGAGAGAAAAATCTTAAAGTATAATTGGATGATGTGACATTTTAAATTGATTGAACGAACATGATTTAGAAATTATAGAGAATTATGAGAAAATAGATAATGAAAAAAAACTTGCATCCCCGTGACAAAGTGTGGGAGAGAAAGTGTAGAGAGTTTTTTTAATTAAATAATCATTTAAAAATTACATTGTGGACTCACATGTTGTGATATTTTTGCCTCATTTTAAGAAATTCAAAGGCATTTTAGCCTCTAAGAAATTTGCCTCCAAGCAAAGTTTGTAGTACCATGTGCTTTTTTTAAAATAATTTATGAGGATTTTTTCCTCTTAACCTTTGTTATGTTAAAAAATAAAATTTTTACACGGGTTTTTTAATCGACAACAGGTGTTAGAAGGCCTTTTTAACCGATTTTAAAAGGTCTTTTTGGCACTAATGAGTATATTTTTTCTTCCACGCAAATGAGAAATAATTAATCGCATAGTTTTAAAGCTCATAGGAAATTTTTCTATGCATAAGATAAAAATAATTGTTTCTATATATTATTTTTGGGAAAACATTCTCTTGTTGTAGGAAAATCATTTTCTCATGTCACACACGCATGAAATGGTGGGACCCACATATACATATATTAATTTATATATGTATATGTGGGTCTCACCATTTCATGCGTGTAGGAAACTTTTTTTTCTCATATAACATGAGAAAACCAAAGCCCATTATTTTTATTAAAAAACATAAAAAAAAAGTGCTTCAACCAAATTATGTTATTGGCATGACAAACCCTTGAAATTATTTTTAATTTCAATGTCTTTTTAACATTTTTTTTAATTCACTTCCTTAAATATAACTCTTGCATAAACAAAGGCATGTTTTTTTTTTTTTTTTGGGAGTCAAGGAAGCAGGGTTGTCATTTTTCCATTAACAATAAATATTACTGTCAATTCAGTTTAGTATAAATAGTAGGAACTCTCATTCATTTAACAATACAACAAGAAGCAGCCTTATGCCACTAGATAAGGAGTACACAAGAACAGTATAATTAGCAACTATTTTAATTACAAGAGCTGTAATCTGTAGTTCCTCTGGAGGATCATGAATCGTGAACGATACTCCAATACCAAATGAACTCAAAAAAAATATTGGCACTAGTCCAATTACCCAGTGCCTGAAACCTAGGACCATTCAAGCTTATTCAATAAGCCTCAAGGAATGGTGTAACACAAAATTAAAAGAATATGCCTCCAGAAAACAAAACTGTGTCTCAACAAGTCCCAATCAATTTGAATCAAGTGTGGTAAGTGTGTACAAGAAGAACCAAATCAAGAAAAGTTTTACTTCTTTGCCCGTTCCATCTTTACTTTAATCTTCTCTTCCAACATGGACACTTCGGTCTCAAGATCAAACATTCTGTTAAGAGCGCGCATATTTTCAAGTACTTCGCCCAGTGAACGATCATTATTTCCATCACACCTCAGGTGTTGCATAGGACCATGAAGCAGCTTCTTCACTATGCTCATACTGAGGTCATAAATGGCTTCTTTCTGCTTCTTTGAAATGTCACCCCCCATCTTGGACAAGCACTTCTCCATCTCAGAGGCCTTGATCCTTTCAACATAGGCTCTAAATTTCTTGATGGTAGGAACAGTTTCAAGAGAGTCTTTCCAGGATTCAAACTTGTTCAATTCCTCGAAGATAATTCCACGGGCTTCAGCGGCTTTCTGAAGCCTGTCCTCCTTGTTAGCTGCAACTACTTCCTCAAGGTCATCCACATTGTAGAGTTGAGCAGAGTCCAGATCTGAGACACCAGGTTCCACATTCCTGGGAACAGATATGTCAATGAAAAGCCTTCGTCCCATGCCTTGTTCAACTGGAGGAAGCATTTGCACATTTTCTTTTGAGAATAATGGGGATTCAGATGCGGTGCAGGTGAATATCACATCACCTTCAGCAGCACATGCTAGGGTTTCTGAAAGGGGTCTATACACTAGGTCAACACCTTGCAGGTCTTGTCTAATGGCATCGACTCTCTCTTCAGTTCTGTTAACAACAACCATTCTGTTGCACCCTTTTGCCACCAAGTGTTTGATCACGAGTTTTCCCATCTTCCCTGCTCCAAAGACTACTACTCTGGAACTAGCAAAGGAAGACTCTGGAAGCTTCATGAGTGCCAACTCCACAGCAGCTGAACTGACAGAAACTGACCCCGAGGAAATTTTTGTCTCGGTTCTTACTCGCTTTCCAACAGAGATTGCTTGCTTGAACAACCCACTGATTTGCCTATCAAAACCAGCTACTCCTTGTCCCGTTTTCACAACTTGTTTTACCTGAGCAAGAATTTGTGCTTCCCCAAGAACAAGAGAATTAAGCCCCGCTGCCACTTCAAACAGATGTTGAGTGGCATCCTTGTTGTATAGCAAAAACTGGTGCTCACGAAGCTCTGCTAATGGAACCCCACTTTGCTGCCAAATTAGAATGACATAACAGTAAGTTCTATTTATTTGTCAAATTGAATTTTAACAAGTATAGTGTCTCTTGGCACAGCATTATACATAAAGCAGGAAAGTACCTTTGACATCCACTCAGTCACCTCTTTAACACCACGGTGTTGAGAGAGTGCTACCACGTAAATTTCCATTCGGTTACATGTACTAAGGACAGCAGCTTCTTCTATATGGTTTAAAGCACAGAGTTCTCCGATGACTTGAGGCCATTGTGCTTCAGGAATTGCAAGTTTCTCACGAATCTCAACCGGAGCAGTGTGAATGTTAAGCCCTATGACAATGATGCTGCTCCTTTCCTTTGTATATCCTACAGGAGAAAAACAAAGTACACAGGTTAACCCCTCAAATAGAAATAATGAAATAGATGTCCGCGAGATCTTTATAGAAAAATTAGAACACAAGAAGCTGAACATGATTTCGTGAATTCAACTAAGTAACAGCCTAGCCCAACCACCGACTCAAACCAAATACCTAACAACCGTTTTGCAAATTAAGATATGAACACTTGACAATTAAATTGGATACACCAATCAAAAGTCGTCATTCTTAGACAAAACATAGTCAATTCAGTCTTCAATGAGAGGAACCGTGAGGCTTTTTTCCCAAAGTAACCTTTTTAGGAAACTATTTACCAAAATGCCCCTCTTTTAAAACTATTTCTCATTGTGCCCTTTTCTGGAAACATATTCCCTTTTTGGCCCCATTTAATCCACTAAAACAGGGTTTTAGTCGACTAAATGTCGGAGCTTCAATTTTTTTTTTTAATGCCCACAACATTTAGTCGACTAAACCTTTGGTTTAGGTTTAGTCGAATAAATCTCAGGGGCAGCCAAAAAAATTGAAGTCTCTGAGTTTTTTCTGTGGATTTTGAAGCCCTCGTTCATGTTTGCATTCAAAAGCCTTTCGAACATTAAAACGCTTGTTTTCATCTCATGAGAGTGGTATTAAGGAAGGATGTTTTTGTTTCTACAGCTGTATTGGGAAAGAATGACCCAAAAACTTCAGAGAGGAATAGCAGCTTTAATCAATCTATGAATAAAGATATCCGGACACGATGTCATAACAGACAGATGTCATAAACAGGGTAAAGGCTATTTCATATTTGCCTTCAAAGAGGAATAGCAGCTTTAATCCATCTATGAATTCAGGAAGGTTTTGGGTCATTCTTTCCCAATACAATAGAAATAGAAACATCCAGCATCATGCTCTTCCTTAATGCCACTCTCATGAGATGAAAACAAGCATTACTCACAGAAATATTCTCAAACACTCAACATGTGCCAATGAACAAGCAGAGAAAACACATGTAGCAGAAAGAAAGAATGGATCAAAACATGAGCTGTGAGAGAAGACTCACTGCCGGCTGCCGAAGACTTGAGCAACTCGAGAGGAGAAATGCCAGAAGGCAAGGACTTAGCCTCATTTTTCCGAACAAAATTATCGGAAACAACCTCACATCTGGGGTTAAATCGAGTAGCCCTTACAGAAACCAGAGACCTGTAATGCAGCGATCTAGAACAAAGAGAAACCGACGCCGTAAGACGACGAGATACGACGGAAGGAGATGCGTCAGTTCTAAGAGATCGAGGGAGGGACGAAGCCGAACCAAGCGCAGCCGCCATCGACGGAGGATGACGGAGGTGAAACGGCACAGGGAGAGAGAGACCCAAAGCTTGAGGAGTCGAAGAAGATGAAATGGAAAAGGAAATGAAGATTCCCATTTGGAGGCTGAACAATATTTTTATATAAAGGGAGGACAGTGAGTGGGACACACGACGACCTGATCGCCGTAACGTACAATGATTTCAAGTAATATTTTTAATTGAACGTGTGGATTTAATTAGTAAGCACATACCTCATTTCCATAATAGGCGTAGTTAAAAATTCTAAAAACAAAAAGGTTAGTGCAATTAACAATAAATTAACCCTTATATCATAAAATATTAATTGCACCTTAACTTTTTTTTTTTAATAAACCAAACTTTCATTATCTGTTTGTAGCTTCATATATAGTTTTATTTTATTTTCAAGTTTTTCACTGTTATTAGCTATTTCAAAATTTTAAAAACTAAAATAATGATTAAAATACCGAACAACTCATATTTTCACTTCTTTTCTTTTTATAAATACCAGATAGAGTACGATTTTAAAATTATTTCATGAATACATGTGAATATTAAAATTAAATAGATATGGAAAAAACTCTACTAACAAATACTTGAACAAATTCACAAATTAAAGGATGATGTAATAATCTTCGTGAGCACTTTTAGGCAAAGGTGGACCCATGAATTTTGATGACGGGGGCGAAATAAAAGAACTATATCATAAATAAAATACTTGAAATACATTATAGACTTAATATACAAAAAATTTAAAGAAATCTATTATAAAAATTAATATCACTTCACTTGACTTTTACTCTATTTGTTTTCATATTATTAAACTCATATGTAATTGAATTTGTACTAAAATTCAAAAAAAAAATCAATATATGTAATCAAAGAATCGTCAAGAAATTAGTCTTCTATTATATTTCAAAGCATGTTTTTTATTACCTTCATAGTAGAGAAAGATCTTTCAGTAGTTGTTGTAGAAACTAGAAGAGTGATACAAGTTTAATCACTCTATTAATAAGAGGATAATCAATTGTAGCATAAAAGATATATACTCTATAAAATTTTTTAATACAAAAATCGCCTTGTTTATTTCAAGCACCACCACTCTTTCCAATATATTTTGCACTCATATCTAGAATGCCTATGTCATATTTTATGCAAAAATCTCGAACATGAACCAAGAAAGTATCATTGTCTCTTTTTTTTTCAAAGTAATTCTTTTATATTTGAAACCAAATGTAAAGCATTTGAAATATCTTAAATAGTGTTGAATATTCCTTATTTCAAAGTCTTAACGCATGTATCTTCCACATGTACAAAACTGAAAAACCTTTCCCGTATAAATCCATCTTTATCGATGTATCTCAAAACAATAGTCATATGTTTTTTTTTTTGGATACATTACTAGCTTCACTAACAATAAGACAAAACTTGGCATTGGAAATAAGTGACAATATAACACTATATATATGGATCTGTAAAGTGTATACATGAAGTGCTAAATATAATATCCAATCCTAAATAGACCCGATTGATTTTTTTGAGAAGATTAAAGAAGTTAATTAAAATGCTTTAAATTATCTATATTTATTATTTTTTCTTCAAACTAATTTTTCTATATAATTTAATCACAAACAACATATGATTAATTAAGTAACTGATTTAGTTTCTTTAACTTCTCTAAAAAAATTAATTAGATTTTATATTTAAAACCTATACACGTACACATATATCAAGACACACATATGGTAAATAGAGATTTGCAAACATGAATCATTGTATTGCTGGACACAAATAGACATATATCAAGACACACATATATATAATTTTTTTTTAATATTTTAGGGGGGCGGGGGCCACCCCTAGCCCCCCATGTGGGTCTGCCCCAGTCTATAGGTATTGAGTAGGGACATAAAACATAAACCACAGAGATTTTTAGTTTTTAGCCATAAACAACATAATTATGGTGAAAACTATGTGGACATGATGACAACCTCTGTATCGTCACAAAAATCTTCAAGACAAATAATACAACACTCCTCATTTAATTTAATAATCTTCTTCAACTTTCATTTTGTTAAGGAATTGAATGACTTGTCGGAATCAAACTTTTACAGTTAATATACAAATATAGAAATAATCGTCAACAATATTTGTATACAATTTGTGATTTAATCAAATATCATTGTCTACAGGCATTGAATATCTACACAAAGGACATAGATGACTAGTTTTTAGCCATTGATCTATACAATTATGGTGAAAAACATGATGACACGGCATTGTTGAAGCCTATGCATTGTGAGGGAAATTTTTAAGACAAATGCAACACACAACCCTCTTATTTGAATAAGCATCTTCATCTTCTCAAAGCTCCATTTTCTCTAGTAATCGAATAACTTCCTCACTAATAGGAATCATCCTTATCCCTACTCTGTATCATCTCCATCATCTTTGAGGTTGACATTCTCATTTAATACAACAGTGATCGTTGTTATTTGAATCAGCATCTTTATCTTCTATGTTTATAAATTTTTATTGATACGTAATAACTATCAAATACTTAACTTTATATTCTGTTTTTGTTTTGAAGATGATGAAAACATTTCAAAAAAAATTAAAATATAATTATACATAGTTTTTTATCATGATTTTTTTTTTAAGAAAATATGGATGGACTTTAAGGAGGATATTTCAAAAGAAGTTCTTACCAAAGCTAAGGGGAAATTTTTATTAAAATTTAATTATATATCTTGAATTCCAATAATAATCCCAATATTAGTTATTACAATATTTCATTATCTTTTTTTTTTCTTTTTCGTTTTTAAACAGTAAGAAACATAATACTAAATCTCAAGTATTCTCCCATGGAGTTGTAAAACTATACGTACACTAAAAAGAAAATTTTTTATTATTCACTCCCTTATGGGCTCTATAAATAGGCCTAGTATAAAGTAGTAGTACTAGTGAGAGGATAACTTGGATCTCCCTCAAATGTCCAAGTGGAGTCAGGTTTATCACTATCAAGCCCTGCATTTTGTTCCCAATATTACATTTTGTGGAGTATATTATTTTCATTTTCACTTATTTTTCTACTATTTAATGCCTAAGTTGCTCTTATACGATGTTTAAAATACCAATATTTGGTTTATTTTGCTATGATTTCTATAATTGATGTATTCTAGGTTCGTTGTATAAATATGGGATGCTACAAATCATAGTCTCGGTCCTTAATATAAAGCAAATTTACCTAATTTCATAAGATTAAGAAAATTAGTTAGTTTAATTAATGACATTTTTACTAATATACCTTAATCATCTTCCTTAATGAACTGAACGTGCTATGCTCTGTTAATGAACTTGTATAACAGCATTTCTCCATGGGCTATTCTCTTCCACCTGGATATTTTATGCATATTTGAAGATGAGGATGTTCACATAAGATGAGGAATGGAAGATCACAGTGGGCACAAGAATGGTCACATTTCTTCTAGTTTTGCCTTCTGTTAATGTAAACCAAGAGGATGATGAATCAAAACTTGACGTTGACCAACTAGCCCGCCGATGACCTCAGATTTCTGCCTTGTTATATGCTAAACGATCCTCTCATCATCTATTTTCACATAATGCTATCGGATCATTTATTAGGAAGATGAGAGAAAAATCCTAAGTATAATTGGATGATGTGACATTTTAAATTGATTGAACGAACATGATTTAGAAATTATAGAGGATTATGAGAAAATAGATAATGAAAAAAAACTTACATCCCCGTGACAAAGTGTGGGAGAGAAAGTGTAGAGAGTTTTTTTAATTAAGTAATCATTTAAAAATTACTTTGTGGACTCACATGTTGTGATATTTTTGCCTCATTTTAATAAATTCAAAGGCATTTTTGCCTCTAAGCAATTTGCCTCCAAGCAAAGTTTGTAGTACCATGTGCATTTTTTAAAATAATTTATGAGGATTTTTTCCTCTTAACCTTTGTTATGTTAAAAAATTAAATTTTTATATGGGGTTTTCAATCGACAACCGGTGTTAGAAGGCCTTTTTAACCGGTTTTAAAAGGTCTTTTTGGCACTAGTGAGCATATTTTTTCTTCCACGCAAATGAGAAATAATTAATCACATGGTTTTAAAGCTCATAAGAAATTTTTCTACGCATAAGATAAAAATAATTGTTTCTATATATTATTTTTATTAAAAAACATAAAGAAAAAGTGCTTCAACCAAATTATGTTATGGCATGACAAACCCTTGAAATTATTTTTAATTTCAATGTCTTTTTAACATTTTTTTAAATTCACTTCCTTAAATATAACTCTTGCATAAACAAAGGCAATTTTTTTTTTTTTGGGAGTCAAGGAAGCAGGGTTGCCATTTTTCCATTAACAATAAATATTACTGTCAATTCAGTTTAGTATAAATAGTAGGAACTCTCATTCATTTAACAATACAACAAGAAGCAGCCTTATGCCACTAGATAAGTAGTACACAAGAACAGTATAATTAGCAACTATTTTAATTACAAGAGCTGTAATCTGTAGTTCCTCTGGAGGATCATGAATCGTGAATGATACTCCAATACCAAATGAACTCAAAAAAAATATTGGCACAAGTCCAATTACCCAGTGCCTGAAACCTAGGACCATACAAGCTTATTCAATAAGCCTCAAGGAATGGTATAACACAAAATTAAAAGAATATGCCTCAAGAAAACAAAACTGTGTCTCGCCAAGTCCCAATCAATTTGAATCAAGTGTGGTAAGTGTGTACAAGAAGAACCAAATCAAGAAAAGTTTTACTTCTTTGCCCGTTCCATCTTTACTTTAATCTTCTCTTCCAAAATGGACACTTCGGTCTCAAGATCAAACATTCTGTTAAGAGCGCGCATATTTTCAAGTACTTCGCCCAGTGAACGATCATCATTTCCATCACACCTCAGGTGTTGCATAGGACCATGAAGCAGCTTCTTCACTATGCTCATACTGAGGTCATAAATGGCTTCTTTCTGCTTCTTTGAAATGTCACCCCCCATCTTGGACAAACACTTCTCCATCTCAGATGCCCTGATCCTTTCAACATAGGCTCTAAATTTCTTGATGGTAGGAACAGTTTCAAGAGAGTCTTTCCAGGATTCGAACTTGTTCAATTCTTCCAAGATAATTCCACGGGCTTCAGCGGCTTTCTGAAGTCTGTCCTCCTTGTTAGCTGCAACTACTTCCTCAAGGTCATCCACATTGTAGAGTTGCGCAGAGTCCAGGTCTGAGATGCCAGGTTCCACATTCCTAGGAACAGATATGTCAATGAAAAGCCTTCGTCCCATGCCTTGTTTAACTGGAGGAAGCATTTGCACATTCTCTTTTGAGAATAATGGGGATTCAGATGCGGTGCAGGTGAATATCACATCACCTTCAGCAGCACATGCTAGGGTTTCTGAAAGGGGTCTATACACTAGGTCAACACCTTGCAGGTCTTGTCTAATGGCATCGACTCTCTCTTCAGTTCTGTTAACAACAACCATTCTGTTGCACCCTTTTGCCACCAAGTGTTTGATCACGAGTTTTCCCATCTTCCCTGCTCCAAAGACTACTACTCTGGAACTAGCAAAGGAAGACTCTGGAAGCTTCATGAGTGCCAGCTCCACAGCAGCTGAACTGACAGAAACTGACCCCGAGGAAATTTTTGTCTCGGTTCTTACTCGCTTTCCAACAGAGATTGCTTGCTTGAACAACCCACTGATTTGCCTATCAAAACCAGCTACTCCTTGTCCCGTTTTCACAACTTGTTTTACCTGAGCAAGAATTTGTGCTTCCCCAAGAACAAGAGAATTAAGCCCCGCTGCCACTTCAAACAGATGTTGAGTGGCATCCTTGTTGTATAGCAAAAACTGGTGCTCACGAAGCTCAGCTAATGAAACCCCACTTTGCTGCCAAATTAGAATGACATAACAGTAAGTTCTATTTGTTTATCAAATTGAATTTTAACAAGTATAGTGTTTCTTGGCATACCATTATACATAAAGCAGGAAAGTACCTTTGACATCCACTCAGTCACTTCTTTAACACCACGGTGTTGAGAGAGTGCTACCACGTAAATCTCCATTCGGTTACATGTACTAAGGACAGCAGCTTCTTCTATATGGTTTAAAGCACAGAGTTCTCCGATGACTTGAGGCCATTGTGCTTCAGGAATTGCAAGTTTCTCACGAATTTCAACTGGAGCAGTGTGAATGTTAAGCCCTATGACAATGATGCTGCTCCTTTCCTTTGTATATCCTACAAGAGAGAGAGAAAGTGTTAAAAAATTGATACTGAAACTTCAATACTGAATACTCTTATTCATCTGATATTGATACTTCAAGAATGCTTTTATTCATCCGTAATATTTCCCTCATGGATGAGGTAATTTATACAATCACTTTGGGCATAATAATAGGAAACTAACTTTCAAACTTCCACTTCTCTTGGTAACTTAATCCTAGCTAATAGCAACAGTAATTCAAAAATAACAATTCAAAATTCAAATAATAATTTAAAAAATTATTTATATCTTCAACACTCCCCTCAAGTCGGTGCATGAATATCGTTCATGCAAAAACTTGTCAATCACTTCTTCAAACACTTTTTCTCCGAAGATGTTGGAACATGAAGCATATAAAAGAAAGTTTCAATCTTATGTCGAGGAGCAAGTGTCATTGGATCCATATAGAGTTCTGCATCCCAAATTTCGTGGGCAGATTCGAGGCCCAAATTTCGTAGGAAGATTCAAGGCGAAGATTTCATGGGTAGATTCAAGGCGGAGATTTCATGGGTAGATTCAAAGCCAACATTTTTTTTGGGCAGATTCAAGGAGAAGATTTCATGGATAAATTCAAGGAAAAGATTTCATGGGTAGATTCAGGGCCAACATTTCATGGGCAGATTCAAGGAGAAGATTTCGTGGGCAGATTCAAGGTGAAGATTTCATGGGTAGATTCAAAGCCGACATTTTGTGGGCAGATTCAAGGAGAAGATTTCGTGAGTAGATTCAAGGAAAAGATTTCATGGGTAGATTCAAGGCCAACATTTCATGGGCAAATTCAAGGAGAAGATTTCGTGGGCAAATTCAAGGCAAAGATTTTGTGTTACAACAGTCAGGCACCCAGATTTGGTTCGAGTACTGACTCACATGTCCATTAACTCGGCCAAAGGGGATTATTCAAGTCATCAAGAATAACGGTGATGAGAAAGAAGGAATTATCATACTCGATGATAATATTATAAGGTGGACTAGAGGTAGAGGATGGTGGGGAGGCAGAATTGATTGCAGAGTTGTGGTTCTCCATGGGAAATTTGGGAAATTTGGGATTTGGTCGGGTAACAATAAAAAGAAGTTCGGACTTTAGGTTTCCTGCACCCAACCATCCTCTAATACCATGTTAAAAAATTGATACTGAAACTTCAATACTGAATACTCTTATTCATCTGATACTGATACTTCAAGAATGCTTTTATTCATCCATAATATTTCCCTCATGGAGGAGGTAATTTATACAATCATTGGGCATAATAATAGGAAACTAACTTTCAAACTTCCACCTCTCTTGGTAACTTAATCCTAGCTAATAGCAACAGTAATTCAAAAATAACAACAATTCAAAATTCAAATAATAATTCAAAAAATTATTTCTATCTTCAACAGAAAGTACATAGGTTAACCCCTCAAATAGAAATAATGAAATAGATGTCCGCAAGATCTTTATAGAAAAATTAGAACAGAAGAAGCTGAACATAATTTTGAGAATTCAATTAACAGCCCTAGTAGCCCAACCACCGACTGAAACCAAATACCTAACAACCGTTTTGCAAATTATGATATGAACACTTGACAATTAAATTGGATACGCCAATCAAAAGGCGCTTTTCTTCTTAGAAGAAGACATGGTCAATGCAGTCTTCAATGAGAAAGGGACCGTAAAACGGATCTACATTGGTTCCTAAATTAGAATTTCATTGTAATTTGAAGCACTTCCATCTTTGACGGATCCATGTATCATACAAAATGGTAGCATAAAGCATTAAGCATTTTGCAATTACTCACAGAAATATTCTCAAACACTCAACATGTGCCAATGAACAAGCAGAGAAAAAACATGTAGCAGAAAGAAAGAATGGATCAAAACATGAGCTGTGAGAGAAGACCCACTGCCGGCTGCCGAAGACTTGAGCAACTCGAGAGGAGAAAGGCCAGAAGGCAAGGACTTAGCCTCATTTTTCCGAACAAAATTATCGGAAACAACCTCACATCTGGGGTTAAATCGAGTAGCCCTTACAGAAACCAGAGACCTGTAATGCAACGATCTAGAACAAAGAGAAGCCGACGCCGGAGAACGACGAGATACGACGGAAGGAGATGCGTCAGTTCTAAGAGATCGAGGGAGGGACGAAGCCGAACCAAGCGCAGCCGCCATCGACGGAGGATGACGGAGGTGAAACGGCACAGAGAGAGAGACCCAAAGCTTGAGGAGTCGAAGAAGATGAAATGGAAAAGGAAATGAAGATTCCCATTTGGAGGCTGAACAATATTTTTATATAAAGGGAGGACAGTGAGTGGGACACACGACGACCTGATCGCCGTAACGTACAATGATTTCAATTAATATTTTTAATTGAACGTGTGGATTTAATTAGTGAGCACATCCCTCATTTCCATAATTGGCGAATAATAGAAAATTGTTAAAATTTCTTTAAAAAAAAGGTTAGTGCAATTAACCATAAGTTAACCGTTATATCATAAAAAAATCGTTTGACCCAAAAAAAAAAATCATAAAAACATCTTTTAGATCAGTTGGTTGGATTTGACGGTCTAATTGATCAGATGTTTGGCCGATGAGTCTTTATATTTTGGTAAGTTAAGCTGTTTGGAATATTGAATTGAGCTATGCTACGTTAAATTGGCTAAATCTTGAACTAGAGCGATTTTAAAAGAGCCAAATAGGTCTCAATATGTGTCAAGTCAAATAATCTTAAAATATATTTGAGTTAGCATTCAAAAATTATGTTGGCATAATTCAAACACAAAACTTTCTCATTTATTTATTTTATATACTGTAAATTTTATTGTAAAATCAGTTTTTACCATTTTTATACTTAAAGATCCAAAAATCATTTTGTAAGGTGGTTTAAATTGTGCACTAACCATAATATAATGCACTCTCACTTAAGAGGCGACGTACGCAACAACAATTGCACCCTATATAGTTACTTTGCTTAAACATTAACCTCTCAATATAAGGAAAAATTTCACGAACATAAGTGTAAAGGGAGAATAAACAATTCGTAAAATATAATTGAGAAAGCCTCCTAAACTTATAAATTATGCTGCTATATTTGTTGAGGTTAACAATTGGTAAAATATAAAGGAAAATTCCTTTAAAGGTCCCAAGCGACCAAGGAAATATTAAAAAAAAAAAATTCTCACAAAAAATTCAAATGTCAAAAAGGGTACATAGAGTTATCAAAACTTACAAATAGAGTTATTAATCACCTATTGAAGAAGTTACCAATGAGCTTTTTTTCACATCAGAATTTTTTATGAAATTTTTTTAATATATTGTTTGTGTCATTTGGGACCTTAAAAGAATTTTCTCAAATATAAGTGGCATCTTATTAGTTAACGAAAAGACCTAAATGATTAAACTGCTTATTTTAAGATCAGGAAAAAAAAATATTTCAATTCAAAAGTGGGCTAATTATAAATTAAGGATGGGAAGAGATGGGTGCCAAACCTTTGACCCAGGGAAAAGAAATGCAGGGGCACGTGGGTGGGGGCTCGTTGTGTCCACACGCTATTGCCGACCCGTTCTAATGCTGAAAGGTCAAATATGAAGAAGTGCGTTTTTCATGTTTAGAGATCGAAATTGAAAAAAATTTCGCGTTTTGTAACTTTTGGCTCATTTTTTAAGTTTATTAACAAATGGCTTTCCTAACTACCGACTACTAGTAACAAGGGTGGAAATAGGTGGTTAGGTTTCACACTTAATAGGGTTATGCCTGTTTTACAATATAGTGGCTTGATTCTGGGCTGTGGCCTGTTACAGGTCTATTTTTCAGCCTGAGTCTGGCCTGTATATAGGCCTGTTCTGACACGTGGCATATTAAGGAGGCCTGCTTTTTTAAAAAAAAAAATTAATTAATTTTTTTAAAAAAATTTTATATGATTATTATTATTATTATTATTTATCTAAGCTAACAGACCACTTTTTTTTTAAAAAAAACAAATTAAATTTTTTAATATTTTTATTTTTATTTATTTAATTAAGCTAATAGGCTACAGGTCGAAAATAGACCTACTTTAAATAAGCTAAAATTACATAAATTAACATTAATAATATAAACAGGTCGCCCTAACAGACCTAAAAGGCTTTTTATTAAGTATGGGCCTGGCCTATTAAGTAAAAACAGGCCTTATAAGAGGCCTTGACCTGTCCTTCTAGCTTGACAGGCCAGACTTGACTAGGCTTTTAATAGGCTAGGTCACAAGCCCCTGATAGACCTTTGACCTATTTCCACCCCTACTAGTAACCCATATGAAGAAAATCTTTTAAACGTCATTCAGAATTTTTAAAAAAATACAAACTAATAAACTACTCAGAAAACACATATCTTTCGTAAGATGACTTTATTATTTATAATTATCATATGTGTTCTGTATGAAGAACACAGATGTCTAACTCCAAAGAGCTAGTGAGTGTTTTATGTTGGATCGGTATGATATCCAAGGGGTTCAAAGATGAACAACAAGGAAATGAAGAATGCTTAATGATATCAATGAAGAGGATACCACCAAGCTTCCAAAGATCTCAATGCTACACGACGGTAGTTATGGCCATAAAGGGGTAGGGTGTGTACACTGTGAGGCAGAATGTAGAATATATGAAAGAAGTCTTAATACCTGGCGGGTAATATCCTATTTATAGAGATTACCTAGGGTTTCATCTTCCTGGAGTGCATGTAGGCAGCGTGTAACATCCCAAATTTTGGATCTTTGAGAATCAAGAATTAATTATAGAAAATTGGCCTTAAGGAATTTTAAAGATCGAGAATTGGGAATTTAAGACATATTTTCTATAAATTAAAGGCAAGTTAGTTAGGAATAAGTTTTGGCCTAAATATTTTGGAGATGATATTTTATGGCAAAAAATAAATTGATTATGGCAATAATAGAGTCAAAGAAAAATTGGAAGGGATAATTTATGGTATAAAATAATTATTGGAAATTATGGCCAATTATTCCTTAATTATTTCGGAAAAAGAATAAATTCAAGGAATGTTTATAAATGATAATTTAAGGCCTAAAATTATAGAATTGGTATTTTAAGGCCTAGGAAATTAAGAGTTTAATTTATTTGAGATTATTGCAATTAAAGCTAGTAAAAAAAAAAAAAAAGAATGGTGCTGTTGGGCCACGTTTGGCCCATATAATTCAAGCCCAAACCAATCCAATAAAATGCCAAAACAGGAAAGTATAATCATCCAAGAAAGCAGCTCCTTCATGCCATCCGAACACCGACAGCGAAAATGAGAAGCAGACCATAACACATTTTAATTGATCAAGATTCAGTCTATTCGGATAACCCGTTTCCACTGGCCCAACACCCAAACCTGACCCAATCTTCAGTAAACCAGCATCAGTTGAGAATGGATGAAACCAAACTGAACTGGAGTTGAAACCGAAAGGAAACAGAAAATGAATAACACACCGAAAGTCAACGAGCAGCTGGCATTTCTTAGGTTGCAGATAATGATGCCTATCCGAGAGCAGGGGTCCGACGGCCATACCTCAGGAGACTTGAAAACACCTTATAACCATCGGTCTTTGGCTCGGACTGGATTTTCAAATGGCTATAAAGCCATTCTACTTCAGCTTCTTTCCTTCGTTTCAGCAGTTCGGTGTTCACAGAGAAAAAGAAAGAAAAAAACAACCGAGAGAGAAAGAGAGAGAGGTTGAAGAAAAGAGAGAGTTGAAGGGAAACCGAAGAAGGAAAGGAAGAAGAAGTTGGCTGGAGTTATTCCCTGTTTCGGACGGAAGAAACAGAGCAAGTCCAACAACCATCTGAGCATCACCTTCTGAGTTTGGATATTGAAGGTGATCCTCGTTTTCCCTTTTCCCTTCGTTTCTGTCATCGTATAACTAGGATAAGACCAACATGAAACTGAAAAAAAATCAAAACAGAAACCGAAAGTGGAAACATAATAAAAAAAAACAGGGGGTTGTTCGGATTATTTCTCTTCTATCTGAATCCTTGCGTTTTCTATCTTAGTGACTGTCAAACCTATATATATACTCATATAGTTGAGGATTGATATATATATAGAGAGAAAGAACAAGCTAGGCAAATATATGTGTGTATGGGCTGTGAAAAAGAAAGGAAATGAAGAAGTCCAAAAGAAGTATCTATGTGAAGTGTCTGCGTTTTTGCTGTCATGAATAAGAAAAAAAAAAAGGCTTATGGAAGCATGCAGATCTGTACATGTGTGTGGTACGTGTCATCTGTTTTTAAGCTAAAAGAAAGTGAAGAATATATATGTATATATGTGTGTTATTCGACGGTCAGGGATACTTTCAAGAAAGAGAGAAAGAAGTTTTTGGTTTTCAAACTTATATATATATTTGTGAGTGTCTTTTGCTGTTTGTGTTTTTTCTTTCTGTGCGTGGGGGCTGTCATATGTCGGGTTTAAGGAGAAGAGAGGAATTATTGTTTTGCATGAGATCTTTGCGTTGCTGTTTTCGTTTTAATTCTTACTGTCAAGGGTTCTGTTTTAGCGAAAGAAAAGGAATACTGGGTGTGTGTTGTGTTGCTGAAAATATATATGTGTGTGTATGCCTGACGTGATGCAGAAGGAAAGAAAGAGGAAAACTTTTTGAAACATATATGTGTATGTGATCCTGTGTGTATGTCGTGTTTACAAGAAGCCTAAAGATATATGTGTGTGTGTGTCGTGTGTCTGTGCTGCAAAAAGGAAGAAAAGTGGATATAGGACAATATATATATGTGGTGATTGCGTTTTGCAGTCATGGGTGGAAAGGAGAATGGCTTTTAGAAACATGAATATATATGTGTTGTGCACGTGGCCACTGTTAGTGAAACAAGAAAAAGAATATATGTATGTATATGTATTTTTAAGCAAGTTTCTCTTAGTCCTAGTCCAGCACGTGTGACCTATTTTTGGTGTGTCCATACATATTAGATAAATATATATACCTGAAATAGGTACTTTGGCATGAGAAACACCAAAATAATAAATTTAATTATTTTTGTTGTATGAAAAATGGACATTTAATAAATTTGACTGGTTGTTAATAGAGTGAAGGAAATAAATAAATAGGCAAAAATAATTAGAGGAAAATTAGTATTAAGGTATTAATAATAACAAATAACATTGTTATTATTATAAGAAAGGAATAATAATAATAGATGGGGAAATTATTTGGAATAATAGTAATAGCAATAATAATAATAACAAATAATGTTATTATTATTGAGAAGAGAGATAATAGTAAATAATAAATAGAGGTTATTATTATTATTAGGATTAATAATAATAATAATAATAATAATAGCAATAATAATAATAAAATTGTTATTGTTGGAGAAAAATTAAGGGATTAATAATTATTAATCCTTTAGACTAATTCATGCAATTAGTTTATTCGCAATTCAAATAAGTGTCTGACAGTGATGATAAATATATTTTTAAAGCAGACCTTGATATTTATCTGATCCCGACATCTTCCGTGAAGTAAAAGGATACAAGGTTGAGGTAGGTAACTCTAATCTTATAATCATGTATGTTAATGTTATGTATCTATTAGTTGATCATGTATGCTGGTTGAATTACTTGTTTATGTTTTTCCTGACCATGGATTTGAGGCTACGGTCTCATGGGGCTGCGTGTCCTAGACAAGGGCTGCGGTCCTTGGCCGTTAACTGCGGTTACGGTTATGTGTAATTTCTTTCATGCTTTAAACATGTGCTATTATGTCATTTTTATTTTCATACATGTGTATGAAATTAACTGTTACCCTGGGTCCATTCATTTGGACTCCAGACCTCATGAAAGATACAGGCACTAGTTCGGGATCAAAGGGCAGGAAGCAGTTGTAAAGATTACAACGGTTGGAATACATTGGAACTTCCTGCAAAAATAGAATTAATTAGAGTATAGTGTACGTTTATCATTCATCTGTTTTGGATTAATGTATTAACATCCCTCTAAGGGATAGATATCGAATCGCGAAAAATTAGTTTGTATTTTTCAAATTAAGATATTTTCAAAAACTTCGATTATGAAATCAAGTCGTCCAAATCTCCTCGATCCTTTCCGCGTTAGCTTTGATAAAATAAAGGCCCCAAAGGCCGGGTGTCACACCGCCTCCATGTCCTGACATTGTCTGCTCCTTTACTCATGTATGTCTACTCCACTACCTATGTGTGCGTTCTCCACTACTTGTACGGTCCGATATTATAGGCATAATTAGTGGATATTAGCGTTTTTATCTGCTTAAGGGATTCCTGACAGAAGGCCTCATCATTGGGCCTGTCTTCCAAGCCCATTTTGTCATTCCGTAACAATATGTTGAACAGGTTATATTATGATTGCATAATATATTAAGATATTAATGGACTAAGACAACCTTTTGCATGCTTATAATAGTAGATTGTGTGATGCCACCCCCAATTATAAAACCAAATTAAGTAATTTGGAAATGTTAATGAAGCTAAATAAATTATTTTAAAATATTTATATTTATCATTTTTCTAAATTAAATTATATGACTTATATATTAGCATATAATCAAATTATACACATAAATATTTTAGATAGATCATGTAACATATGTTATAATTAAGTAATTTATTTAGCTTCCTTAATTTTTTCAAATGCTAAAGTATATTTTTGGTCTTTTGAGTTTACATAAGGTTTCTTTTTAGTCCTTTAAGTTTATAAAGTGCATTTTTAATCCTTAAAATGTAACACCGTTAATGTTAACGATGCCGACGAAACAAGGTTAAATGGTGACGGCACAATATTGGCGAAGCAAGTTTAATTTTTGGGAAAATTGCATCTAAGTTCTGAATTAGAGAAAAAATGACAAACTGATTCTTTGAAATGTCAACTTTGCAATGACATCCCATGGGACTTTTTTTTTGCAATATTCCAAATATCAAAAGTTCAAAAGTACTCTCATTGAATAAATAGAGGGAGAGAATGAAAGATTATGTGAAAAAATTGAATACAAATTGGCGCCGAAAAAACATAGAATGGAGGTGTCAATCATGACAGAATCTTAAAAAGGAAGGTGCGAAATTGATGCCAACACCTCTATTATCTTCATTATTTCCATGTCATTGATGTTCTCTCTTGACTACTTGAACAAATTTTGAGTTTTTCCTAAAATATGAAAAAAATTTCATTTTTTTTGTTTGAATATTGATTGGATCTAGGTGTGTGGGTATTAAAGTGATCACCACTATTGTCCTCCTTTATATTTTGTAAACTATCAAGACAATCATAGTTAAAAGTAATGTATATGATGTGGTTGTGGTTTCAATGTGTTTGAGTAGGGTTTAATATGCTATGTTTCTGTATTGTAAGGGCTAAGGAATGAAGATGAAAGTGAAAGTTTGGTGGTTATAACACCTAATGTGTGAAGGGAAAAATATTTTGTTAATTGGTGCAGTGATAATTATTAATATGTGTAATGAACCTGTTAACGGCAACTGTAGGTCATATTTAAATGTTTTTGTTGTGGTTTAATGGTGTTTGGGAAGGGTTTCAAATGTTTTCTATAATTTTGGGGTATTTTGTGCTCTTTTCACTCATTAGAAGTGAGAATTAATCAAGATGGATTGAAAGTTGTATGGTTGGAAGTGTTAATGAGTGAAGTGAGAATATATTGTTAATAGGGGGCGGCAATAATTGTTAATATATGTGGTAAACGTGTTAATGACAATTGTAATGTGTAGGTGGTCAGTGGTGATGGCTAGCTTGTCTTAGAAATAATATACTATGTTTCCTTTATATAGGTGAAATGTTTGTAGTTAGTGGAATCAGTGATATAACATATGTTAGGGGAATAGTGAGATCAAGAACCATTAAGGAAGGCACAAGTGTAAAGAGTTCAAAACAATAATATCCTCCATTGTGGGAAAAGAGAGTAGCGAACATGCTATGAAATTCACACCAACATTTGATACAACGATATTTGTGGGCCTACTAGATAATGATGTTAGTTCTCTATGTGTTTTGATGATAAATGACAATTGTTAACAAAATTAAGTTAATGGTTTAAGTCAAAATGTATTAACTTGATGAAACTTAAAAGGTTAAGGTGCAAAAATACACATAAGCTTTTTCCCCATGACAAAAAATACACATAAGCTTTTTTTTTTTTAGCAAAAATACACATGTGGTTACCATTTTGGAGCAAAAGTCATATATCACTGTTAAGTTACTGTTTACCGCCGTTATATTACTGTTCACTTCATCTATTTTTTTCTCATCACGATGAACAATGACTTAACGGTGAGATGTGACTTTTGCTCTAAAATGGTAACCATATGTGTATTTTTGCTCCAAAAAAAAAGCTTATGTGTATTTTTGGTCATGGGGAAAAAGCTTATGTGTATTTTTGCACCTTAACCCAAACTTAAAACCAGCAACTTACTGTCAAATGTCACTCGAGTTTGGAGTTGTAAAATTCAAGTCAACACAAGACAGAAAGCCTTAAAAAATATTTGAACTATTATTGACTCAAGCCAGTTATATCTTAACTCGAATCATCTCAATATAGAGAGCTTTCAAAAGTATTTTAACTTATGCTTGACTCTAGTCTAGCATTGGTTAGCTCGAGTTAATGCAAGGCCAAGAGCTATCAATGTATTTTAGGCACACATTAACTCAAGTCAGTATTTTTTAACTCTAGTCATGGATTCTTATAAAATATTTGTAAAATGTCTTTAACTCGAACGTATGATATTTGACTCAAGTCATATTTTGTGGATTTAAAATTATTTTCAAATTAAAAAGTCCTTAACTCGAGCTAGTATATCTTAACTCAAGTTTAGTGGTTAAAACATATTCTACAATAATCTAGTTCACTCGAGTTAGTCACTAAATGACTGAAGCTGACGTGATTTCAAACCACTTTCAAAATGCTATTTCGAAGGAAGAGCTTGACTTGAGCATTGAACTGTTAACTCGAGTCATGCACTTGAGTTAAACATTTTTACCTCGAGCCTAAGTCATTCAAAGACATCTTCATTTAAACTTCAAACATATTTTCAAAGAAGATGATCCAATGACTCAAGTCAAAAATCTTTTAACTCAAGTCATGCACTCATGTTTTCTTGAAATAATGTCGAGTGCAAAATGACCATGTTTTATAATCATCATCTTGTAAATGCTAACTTCTCATATGTGATTCATATACTTCATATCTTCACTCATTATTATTCTTAACTTTTTTTAACTAGTTTGCTAATAAGTTTTAGAAGATCAAACAAGTGATTTAATGTAGATTAATCAAAAAGTGAATGATTACGTTATATGCATTAAATGTTGGTTCAAAAAACAAAACACCACTTTGAGGAAATAATCTCTGCACATTCCTGAGGGACTTATGTTGTATTTCCATTTTTGGTCATCCAATGGGAATGTCACAAGGAATGAGAGTGATGACACTGATTGATGAATCAAGATGTGAGTAATGATCAAGTAATCAAGACTCAACTGTAATCTTTATTAGTTTCAATGGATAATTTTCAAGCTTCTCCAATGGTCATAAATGTGAACACCTATAAATACAAGAAGCATTGAATTCTCCAACAACCAAAATGTTGTGCATTTACTGTGAAATTAATGTACATTTCAATTTCATACATTTGTAATATCTTTGGATATATATTCTTCAATGATTATCAATCTACTCTTTTTGAGAGTCTATTTCTGAATTATTATTCTTGTAAGAATATCAAAGTTGTGGGACTTTGAGATTGTGCTATTTGATTACAACTTGTAAGGTGGAGTGAATCCTAGTGAGATAATTATTTTCAAGTACAGAGTGTGTAATCTTTTAAAATGATAGTAAGAAAACCCAGAGAGTCTAAGGACTTGACGTAGATTGTAATATCCAGGCTTTTGCTTTACCAAAGACCCTGTATATTGTGGAATATTTAATAAAGTATCAAAATTCAATATTTATTGTGATATTATTAACTTATTGAATATTTAATTGGATCAACAATAATAACAAAACTCCAACACAAATTGGGTTTTATTTAGTTTATGGACTTTGGTTCAAAATAAAGGAAAAAGGGAAAGCAATTGGACTCTTATTTAGGCCCAAAGTATACGACCCAATAAGAGGTAAGAAGAGGCCCAAAACATACAATTTTCTCCTCTCACACACATACATGCGTGGTTATACACATACACACCAAAAAAAATTCACTTTTCTTCCCTCATATCTTACAAGGACACATGGCATCCTTGCAAGCTCCCAACGCATCACATTTTTTCTCTAATCAACATCCATTCCAACATTTCAAAAAAAAAAATCTTCATCCTCTCTCTGTCAAATCCTCACAGTAATCACCCTTCCCCCACACACAACATTGTCATCCACCCTCCTCCTCTAAACCATTTCGGACTCCCTCCTCCATTCTCCTAAACCGTCCTCTTCTCAACTCCTCCTCTCCCCCACAGCTCTCCTTCGCTCTCACTGTTAACAACTCTTTCATCATCATCTTGGGTTTGATCCACAGTTAAGAAGATCAAAAAGAAAAAGAAGAAAGTAAAGGTAAGTGATTTGCAATTTTATTTACAATAGCTTCTTCTACCTTCATGCATGTCGCCATTGATTAGTAAAAACTTACATGCATGTGATTTTCTCAAATCTAGGATGAAGATTGAACAAGGATTTGTTTGGTAAAAGAAACCACAAGTCTAAAGACAAGCCTAGTGGTAAGCACTTCTTCTTCTTAAAATTTTTGGAATTTTGCTTGGAAACCCAAATTTCAAAATCTAAGGGAAAATCAAAGAAAGGTCGTCAATCTGAGCTTACCAACGTGTTCCTCATAAAAAATGGTGTTAGAATACATTTTTTAATGAATTTTTAAATGGATTTTCAAATATAAAATATCATGCTCATTAAAAAAGTGAAAATTGTCATTTTCGGCATTTTGAGGTCAATAGCTTCTCTGTGTCATTTGACCAAATAATATACCTTTAAAAATTATGAAAAAACTTCCAGAAGAAAGAGGACATTCATATCTTTTAAGGGGAGGGTATTTTGTAATATTTTAAGCTCTTAGCAGAGAGAAATAATTTTTACAAAATGACCCTATTTTCTAGAAAGAAAAACTGGGTAGAGGGCGATTTCATGGTATTTCACCGTGTTAGTATACTTATAAAATTCTGCAATTTTTCAGGAATACAGAGGACCCATAGGGCTTTAATTTTATAGGTGTTTGGTAATTTTTAGAGCTCTGTGCAGCGAGTTATCAATTTTTGAAGTTAAGACATTTTTTTGGAAAACTCATTGAATAGTTCATATGTTTATGAAAATTGGGAATAATTGGTTTGTAATAAAATCTTGATATTTTTCATATTGATAGAGGATTGACATAGCGTTATTGGATATAAAATTGGTAATTTTAGGAGGTCTGAAAAATTAAATACAAATTCTTAAAGATAGGACTGGTTTTGGGAAAACCAATCTAAAGAATAAGTAAAGTTTCAAAACAATTGGGATTTATAAAGTGTTCTCTGACCTTTGAAATAATTTTTCCTTGAAAATAGAAAGGTTAGGGAGCACGTGAGAGTTGATTGCACAATTTTTTTTATTTTTTTTGAAATTCTTAATAAATATTTGAAGTTACTGGATTTTCTGGCCAGTTAAGGGATTAATCTAAAAATGAATAAATTAAAGGAAAAAAGTAATAAGCTTTTGAAAAAAGAACTTTTAAGAAATTTCATATATAAAAACAACCCTTTTAACTTCCCCAAATATTGCGAATAATAATAAGGTACAATGGTACCGTTTTAGGGATTTCCAAGAGCACACGCATTATGAAGCAATTGGATGGTATTGGAGCAATTACACGGATATGTTGTAACTTTAATTTTTTTATGGTTTGTGTGTGATTTATATGTATAATTACCATGATTGTGGGGGCATGTCTAGTACACGGGCTATTAACATATGGTATTTATTTGGCTAATAGCATATGTCTTACTATGTGCTGAGAACTTAGAATTGGTAAGGTTTTACGTTAATATTGTTTTGTATGCTGAGGGATTCGAGACTAAATAAGTCCTGCGTTTATTTTTCCTTGGAATGAGGAATTTAGGACCCACAAGGTTCTTTGTTTATTTTCTTAGCACTATGGAATTTGAGACTCATAGTGTCCTACATTTATTTTCCTAACACTATGGAATTCGGGACTCGTTTGGTCCTACATTATTTGGACTTGTAGAGTCTATTCGCAATTAATATGATATGTATGATATACTATTTACTATTGTTGTGCGTTGATGCTACATGCTAAATTGCTTTTTCTGAATTATGGTTATTATTTATTTTCATATTTTGCATATACATTTCATAGAGATTAACCTACTACTTAGGGGTGTTCATGTTGCCCATGGCCCTGAGCGCCTGCCCAAGCCCACAGAAAAATCACCCTGCCCAACCTAAGAAATAGACGCCTAAGAAAAATTGGGCATAGTTGGGCTAGGCATCGGGCATGGTATGCCGCCCTGCCCATTTGGCTCTGCCCAGTAGTATATATAGTATTATATTTTTTTTAATTTTTATACAATAGTATTATATATTTTTAATTTTCACTTATGAATATTTGACTATTTGTTAAGACATATGGTTGTCTTTTTAATTTCAAAACTCAAGTTGTAGACTTATTTTGAAATATTTCAAAGTATAGAATTATAGATTTCATTTAAAGTTTACAATATTGTTTATTAGCTGTGATTGAAGTTTTTTTTCCATATAAAGTGTAGTAAGGTATTGCCACTTGGCCAAGGAAGGCCCGCTCTGCCCAGCCCATTATCGCCCTGCCCAAAATTGTTAGGGCTTCTATCAGGCAAGGCCGGGCACTGGGCTCCAATTTCCTGCCCAATGATCTTTTGGGCAGGGCATCGGGCAAGGGTCTCGCCTTGCCCAGCCCTGCTCATGAACACCCCTACTGCTACCCTCAGATTCAATTTTGGATCCTAGACACCAATAAAGCTTCAGGTAGCAATTTGAGAAGAAAGGGGAAGACTATTTTATAAGCGGCTTGAAAAAGGTGGAACTTGGAAAGAGTTTTTTTTAAAAAAAATTTTGAAGTTCATTTTTGGATAACTGTAATTAAATATCCCAATAAGGGTTAATTTTTAGTTCAAAGCCAAGTTTATATTTATTTAAATTATCAGTTACTCATTTGTTCAAACTAGATCCATACGCTTTATTGCATAGTAACTCTGATGTATGTTGGGAGACAAAAGGGAGTATTACAGTCTGTGGTGTCAGAGCATAGTTTAGACAAAGTTTACTTTATTTTGAGTATTGATATAACTTAGTTTTGTGGTGATAAGAAAAATAAACGGAGAATCTAGAGAACTCCCAACAATGTATGTTAGGAGACAAAAGGGAGTATTACAGTCTGTGGTATCAAAGCATGGTTTAGACAAAGTTTACTTTATTTTGAGTATTGATATAACTTGGTTTTGTAGTGATAAGAAAAATAAATGGAGAATCTAGAGAACTCCCAACAATGTATGTTGGGAGACAAAAGGGAGTATTACAGTCTGTGGTATCGAAGCATGGTTTAGACAAAGTTTACTTTATTTTGAGTATTGATATAACTTGGTTTTGTAGTGATAAGAAAAATAAATGGAGAATCTAGAGAACTCCACAGTAATTGATTGATGACCGCCTCCTCAATTAGTTAAATTAGAGCCCATAGAAAGGTAGAGATTTGAACATTCCTCAATAAGGAAAGCAAACCAACTCGTAGTGTTCCCAGCCGCCCATAACCTAGAGGGATTAGATGATGAGCCTGAAGCCTTGGTAGGGCCAAGGTGTTACCTAGTTCTAGAATTATGGAATTGCATTTGTGAAATGCATGAGTAGGAAGATTGGGAATCAGATACACTGGCTAATTGGTATGGGGTATACCTGGAGAAGGTCAGGGTGTTACAGGCCAATTGAATGGCATATGGATTGGAAATTATTATGGAGAGATGGGTACACGTAACCCTAAGTTGCTTCCTTAGGATTGATGACTGGATTCATAAGGAAAATGAAATGTTTGTGGATTTATATGAGCTTAGTGTTAGACGCTTATATATTATGGGGATAGCTCTAAACTTAGGAAGTTTTAATGTAATTTAGGGCTATAAATTATTACTGTTGGCTACTATGTTATTTTATTCTGGGTGAATGAATGTTTTAATTAATGGGACATTTGAATTATGTTTTAAGAAAATACATGTTCAGTGATAATCATCACACACCCGTTATTAAATTATTTTGTCTTGGTGCTTTATAGTCAATTAAAAGAAATATGGCTAGCCTATATGGTGGCAGAATGAGATCACTAGCTGATATAGAACAAGGAAGACAAAATAAACAGCAACTGGTGTTGGAATCACAATCTAAGCAAGTGCCAGAACAAATACCTGATAAAATGCTTGAAAAAGTGCCTAAGGTTAACCAGATTGCATAAGATCCCCTACAACAAATTTTGGGGATGTTAAATGAGCATCGGGGTATTATTAATGACCTTAGAGTTGAGGTCCAAGAGTTAAGGGCACAAAGGAACAAAGAAAGGCAGCAGACTAAGTCTGCTAGGGGGGATCAGATGGAGGAGTCTACCCATCATGAGGAACAACAACAAGCGATTCCACCCCCTAATTCATGGCTAAATAGAGATGTGGAAACCAGTCAATACTAGATCACTAAATTCTATAAACACTAACCCCCAGTGTTTGTGGGGAGGTATGATCCATATGTGGTAGAGAACTAGATGATGAGACTAGAAAAGATCTTCCAAGTCATAAAATGTCCTGAAGATAAAAAAAAGCGCAGTTGACCATATATAAACTTGAAGAGGATGTCGCCATTGGTGGTGAAACATGGCCATGACTGTAATAAGTACATTCCAATCACCTGGGAGATATTCCAAGAAGAATTCAACAAAAAATATTTTCCCCCATCCATCGAAGCAGAGAAAGAAACAGAGTTCTTAACTATTAAGCAAGATCATGATGAGACTTTTGATGACTACTTTGCTCGATATGTCAGTCTATCACGATACTCAACCTACCTGAAGGTATGTAATGATCAGAGCTGGAGTGCTCATAGAATGATCAGGGGGTTAAAGTATGAGCTTAAAGAAAAGCTAGTGAACTAACAATTCAAGGAGTTCCATTAGGCAATGGAAGAGTGTCAAATGATAGAGAACAACCTAAACGACCTACACTTAGGAAAGAGCAGTGTGACACAGAGCCACAGGAGTTCTTCCCAAAAGAGAAAGGAACTATGGTACAAATCCTAAGGCAATAGCAAAAGACCCACCCAGTTCGTATCTCATGGTTACCAGAAACCATTTGAGTATGGGAATTACACTAAATTCAAAAAGCACCACCTAGGTGTGGGATGTGATAGGAAGCTAGTCTACTTTGCATGTCATCGGCCAGGTCAATACAATTCCCTGCTCTTGTCAACATATTTGTTTAGTCTTTACTTAATAATTATAAAAAACATGTCATCAATACAATTATTTCCGTATACAAATGCAATTGCAAAAAACATATCATTAATACAATCAGTTTGTGCTTGATCTTACTTCATCACTAATCCTAACTACAATTCAACTTATCAACCTATTTTGTTTTCTTCCTTTGACGGTTCTCTTGCACCAACTTAGGATGAGTAGCAAGCCACCACAAGAACTCAACCTTAATTCCATTAAGTTCTTCCATCAAATAGTAAGGAGAAAAGTAAGATGTAACCGTTATCACCTTGCTCAGTTCTAGATTAACCTCTTTAAATGTCTTTAACTCATCACCATCTTCCTCCTTCCCCTTCTCAGTTTTAGTGAGGGTCGTGTTTGTAGCTTCCCTTCTTTGATTGAAGAGGGACATCTTATATGATCTCTATCCTACTTAGCCTTTAGCCTTTTGGTAATACTTACTCTCTTTTTTCCTTTGACAGTTTATTCCATGCTTCCCTTGCTTCATTGACTACGTCTTGTATAGTGTTGTGTGTTCCCCTTGGTTGTTTTATCATACCAATATTGTCACTTAAACAATTGTACTCCTTTCAACCTTGGCTTCCCACCTTTCCCTCTTAATCTTTTGACCATGCTCTCTTAAAAACTTTTGGACTCTCCATCAGCCTTTGCATGGGAGGCAACACAACGCTTCATAACTTTATTGCTACCAACACCTCTACAAATAGGGCACAATCTATCGCCACCACAAACACCGATAGACTTCGCCACCACCACAAAGACCTAGTCTTGTTCACTTCTATTAATCTCGTTCGGCCTTCATTTTTCAATTCAATGTGTCTTACTCTTATTTGATTCCTTGTTTATTGAGTGATTCAATATGGGCAATGTGGTCATTTTACTTACTATTTTTATTTCCCTTAAAGGACCTCGGTACTTCAAGTCCCATTTAACAATTAATTAGTACATAGGGATTTATTGACAATTTTTCCTAATTAAATTAGATAAATAAAATTTATATTAATGATACAACAGAGTCCGCAATTCAGAAAAAATAGCATTACTATTATTTTTTGGTTAATTTTTTTGGTTAATGCCTTTTGTTTAACCTTCAATGGTAATACTTAATACAGTATTATTATTATTATTATTATTATTTTTTTTTTTTGCCATGATAATACTGTGTTTGATTTGGGGGAGAGAAGGAAAATTTTTACCTCATATTAATCAAGTTGCTCATAAAAAATTTTCAGTATTGCAAAATTACATTTTAATAAAAAAAATCATATTCTTCTCATTAATGATTATTTAGTAAAATTCCTCCCTCACCCCTATTTCAGCCCTTTTGGCTCAAACCAAACACAACAAGAAAATACAGTATTTATTTATTTACCTATAAAAACATGAAATGAAGACTCTGGATTAACGATCACGACCACGAATACCACAAAGCGGAAAGCATAACCCCAAAGGATCGCTCTTCCCCACTCTGACCGATGAACACAACATTAGCAACACAAAATGGGCTCCAATTTTCTTAGAATCTCACCCCTTTCTTCTTTCAATTCCACACTACTTCTTAACCCCACAACCAAACCCATCTTCTTCTCTGCTCTCCGTCGTCCTCTTCATTCTCATCCTAATCTTCGTCCTACTTCACTGTTCAATACTCACTCCAACGTCTTATCGCCGAAACCCACTGTTACGACCACTATTAAGCGTGGTTTCCGTGGTGGAATTGTAGCCATGGCCGCTCCTGCGTCTGCCCAGAAGTCGGAGGAAGAGTGGCATGCTATTCTCTCCCCTGAACAGTTTCATATTCTCCGACAAAAGGGCACTGAGTAAGATTTTTTCCCTTTGGCATAGGCTGAATTGTGCTAATTTGATTTAATACGTTGTTTGGATTTTGCTTCTTCTTTCCTTGTTTTTGAATTGAATAATTCTGGAATTCAAATGGAGATGTTGGACAATTCGGGTAAATTTTGAGCATGAATATATGATTAAGAGATTGCTTTTCAGTGACTAATTTCGGAATTATGGCGTTTTAGTTTTTTATCATTTTTGTTACTGCTGGAGATTATGATTCGGGATAGACTGATAAACAAAGATGTGATGTTCCACATGACAGCGATGAATGAATATTTTTACTAAGAAAACTTGCAAGCTTCCAGATTGATAGTTTGATTAGTTACTTTTACTTGAATCAGTAACTGGATTAATCATTTATGACAGTAAAGCTACTTTCGATTCTTATCTGATAAAAATTTTCCTCATGCACTGTTTGAAAATTTGGATAGAGTAATGAAAATTCAGCTAACTTTTATTCTTTTTTCTTCTTTTGCGTTAGAAAGGTAGATTTCCTAGTTCATTGTCCTTTACATCTGTCACCATACTGAATAATGATTGCGCATACACATATTCGGTACCATGGTCATGTTTTCTCTTTAAAATATTCAAATCTATACCCTCGCGCATTTTCTTAGAAGAGAAATTTGTGGAGAATACTGTTAAGGGGGATTTTGTTTTTCATAGAATGGAATGAAGTGACACAACCAAGAAACACAAACCATTGTTGGGAAGACTTGAGGTTGATGAATGAAAAGGGATGGCTCCTGAGTTATCCTAAACCCAATTTTTTCCATCCCTAAATTGGAGGTCACGGATTGAATAATGGGGAGTATATATTACAATTATGAGTATACTTCTACATCTATAAGATGAAAGTGTATATTTTAACTTCCACAAAGCTACCCTGTCTGACTCTTTTGCTTGCCATCGCCACCTCTTCGCCACTCCAAGTTCTAGGTTGGCTAAGGCTTGCTGAGAAAACTTGTGGGAGCAAATATGCATTTTGTTATTTGTTGAGTTGTTTTGCTGAAATCTGGATATGGTTTAGTAATTAGTTTTAAATTTATTGGATCATACATTTAGAAAGTATCTTTCCATCCCAAGATAGTATGAGATTGTGTGGTAAACCGCCCAAACCTACTTAAGGTACATTAGGAAGTGGAGATGATCCATCAATTCTGCATGGATATTCAATCAAAGAGTATAGCAAAATCAAATTGTGAAATTTGATTTAGCCTTAGTGCCTTACATGGGAGCAAACTCTTTTGTCAAGCCCTGAATGCTCCTGTAATTACAGTGGCGTGATGCATAATTCCCCACTGCATTCTACTTCTTTCTAGTTGTGACCACTCCATCCCATCCCATCTTATAATCCCAAACACATTCTAAGGCCTCATGAAAGTTGCCTTCTGGTCTTTTCCATTTACATGCAATGTCTTTGATTTCTGAGTGCTGAATTATTTATATAGTCATTTGTAGGGAGAATAAAAACGAAACAAAATTTGGAATGGAAAAGTAATTGCATGTGCATAAAATTTTTCTGGTGTCTTTGAGTAAAAACAGTTATAAAGAAGACAATTACTGTCAGATAATAATGAAAATGATGTAATAAACATTATATATATATATATATATATTTTTTTTTTTTTTTCTAATGGTTCAACCAAATGGGGCCGAATAGAGCGGAAATTAATGAGAAGATACAGAAATAATTCGCCAACTTGATATTACTCAAGATGGGTGTTAGCCTTATAATGTATTTTTGTATTTTGCAGGTATCCAGGAACAGGAGAATATGACAAGTTCTATGAAGAGGGAATCTACAACTGTGCAGGTTGTGGCACTCCTCTCTATAAGTCCACAACAAAATTTAATTCCGGATGTGGCTGGCCAGCCTTCTACGAGGGTCTTCCTGGAGCCATAAATCGCACGGTGAGTTAACCTTTTTCCAGTTTGTCCCCATTGTCTTTACTGTTATGTTCATGGCCTCAATTGCTGCTACAGATTTCACTAACCATGTTTCTCATATCCAGTCCTCACATGCTTTGAGTGCATTTGGATTGACAATGGGTAAAATAGAGCTTATAGATTGATTTATAAGCATAATTTATTTAAAAATGTGTTGTTTGGATAAATTTTTAGGAAAGTATAATTGAAAAGCAGATAATAGTAACCAATGGTTTTTGGTTCATGATTGGTTTTGGCACATATGGAAAGGAGTGTTTGATTGATTATGAGATAACCATGGTTTTAGGTTAATAGATTCCTACATGTATTAAAAGATGATTGGCAGCTTATGAGTTTTAAGAAAGCCATGGTTTTGACTTTTCAATTATATCCAGCATCAATCTTATTAATCTGCTACAAGTTTACAACCAAATTTATTCTCAAAAGCATAATTATAAATCAATTTTCTTAAACAAACAAGATTGATCTTAGGTAACATCTGTAATACACAGAATGTCTCTATGTATATGTGTGTGTGATTTTTAAATTGGAGAAGCAGTTGATTTGGATGAGATTGTGATATGAAACAGCCGGACCCAGATGGAATGAGGATAGAGATAACATGTGCAGCATGTGGGGGGCATCTTGGTCATGTATTTAAAAATGAAGGATTCCCAACGCCTACCAATGAACGCCACTGTGTGAATAGCATTTCACTCAAGTTTGTACCTGCCAATTAATTCTTCTTCTTCTTCTTCTCTCTGAAATGTTCTTTGTCATATATGAATAATGGGTCATTATTATTGCTTATTCTAAATCCCATAAGATGATAGTATTATGTAATGTACTACTCAAATTGCTACTCGGCTTCATTATCTAATAATGGCTACTTATTTAGTTCTGAATGAGGTGTTCCTCAATACTACTGAACTATCCTTTACTCCTTTGATAGCTGAGAGAGATTCTTCATGAAATACTTTGAAGGGGTTGTTGTATTCTTGAATGGATCTTCAGTGCAGCTTAAGCTATGTTTTTGTATCTCTCCTGTCTTAATTATAAGAGCTAGTTAGAAGGTTAATTTTGAGAATAAATATAAGGCCTTTATTTATCTTATTTCTAATATGGATCATTTTCGTAAAACTAATTTACTTAACTCATAAAATGATATATAATTTAATATTATATAAGGGTATTTTAAAGAGATTGGGTCATAATTGTTAGAATTAAGTAATTTATATAGCGTTTTTGATGTACTTAAATTAGTTAAATAGTTGATAGGAGGACTTTTATATTTATTTGAGAGACTTTCATCTCTCTGAGTTATTCAAAGCTTGATAATTCAATATTGTAGAATGCTCTTTTTTCCTTTTGTTTGTTAAAAGGAAGGAAGTTCATGAATGAGATTTTTAGAAGTTTTCATTTGGAGCAAAATTTACAAATTTTATGAGAAATTATTTTTTCGATGAAAACAAGGTAGAAAACATGAATAAAATATTTATAACAGCTTATAAGCAAAATCTTTGTTTAAACAAAATTTATTTTTGAACTAATAAAATAATGCAGAAGTATCTTCTTTTAAAACAATCTATGAGACACTCTCCTTTTATTTTATTATACTTTTCTAGCTTGTTCATGTTTTTCTTTGTTGCAATAAGTTAGTGACACAAGGGTTTTTCAAGTTTGCACTATCCTGTGTAATTTTCTTAATGAAAATTTCTTTTTTCTTTTTTTTTAAAAATGTTAGTATTAAATGTAATTGCATATTTAGGGTGCGAACTTAAAACTATCGACGAAACTAGGACAATCCTTATCAATTCAGCTTTTCTATCATTGATTTAACTATTATAATATAGTAAATATACATTTAATAATTAAATAAATAAGATTAGATGTTTAGCACAATAATAATAGCTGTCAAGCTTTTAAAAATATTTCTTTTATTTTAAAAAATTGTAATTTATCAAATAAAAAGTTAACATATAAATATTGTTGGAGGGTTGGGTCTCTAAAGAGTATAAAAATAAGATATAAAAAAGAAAGTAGTGCATAATATCTTCAAGGCATGGACAACAACATTTTTCTTTAGATTTAATTTGATCACACATATACCTATCTTATATGGTGCAAGTTAATTTGTGGGAAAATTTCCTACAAGATATAATAAAGACTCTTTTGAGTGTGAATTGCTCTCTCAATAATCAAGCCAAAACAACAACAATTTTTATAAAAAGATAATTTGACTTTATCTTTATGCGTACTCAAAAACAATGACAATGAATTTGATATCTTGTATGTTCTTGTGTGATTTCTAATTTGATTTGTATTGTCTGTCACAAATGAGTGATGGTGCAAAGTATTTATAGAGCATAAAGTGATGCCTTAAAATGGTGTCTCTTGAAGCTACACATTTTCAATTAAAAGTCAAAAATACATGTTAGATTCATCAACCAATATAACTTCAATAACCATGGTTTTTTAAAATAACTCTTCCATGAAAGGTTACACTTTTATAGTATGTAAGTTTTCTTAAAAACAAATACAACCTTCCACCGAGTAGTAGTTACCACACCTTTCCATAAGTGTCTTTAGAAACTATAAGGACATGACTTTGGTTACCTTTCGTGTTATAACTCTATATACAACCTTTTATATAAATTCCTTAATTTACAAGGAATATGACTTTTCAACAAATACATTGCTTCATTTTAAAATATTACAACAATTTGCCACCATTTTATAATGATCACAAACTTTTATCACTTCAGAAATCTTATGTTGTTAGTAAAGGTATCTTGAGGATTTGAAAATTTACCAAAGTAAGACATGGTTTCACCCATTCAAAATAATATAGTAGACTAAGTTTTTAACCAATTATCTCATATGAACAGGTGTGCATGGATAAGCATGGGATCTTAGGCCATCATTGTATGCCACTATAAATGACACATTTATTTGTCGCCTTATGTCCCTATCGCTTTTTGAGTCAAGCTCTTGGACTCTTTGAAGCTACCTCACTTTACTTTCATATAGGTATATTCCATCAAAAGCTTCACCATAACAAATGCTTTAGCAAATATATGCTTATAGGTCCATCAAGAGCCAAATTAGGCTTAACCTACGCCCTTCTAGTCTTATGGTTACCAAGTACTTTTTTAACCTAGGCTGTATTACAAGTCAAGTATTTGTAATCATTTTGATATAATGGTTAAGTGTGAGTTGGATTTTCATTATTAGTGATCAAAATTTATAGGGCTCCAATCTCATCCCTTTTGATGTTTTTAACACTAAATTCCTTATCATACCTTTCGTCAAAAGATCTACAAGATTCAATTAAGATCTTATATATAACTAATGGAAAGTACTCGATTCAAAATCGGATCTTTCATGTAGCTATGTTTTAGGCCAATATATCACGACTTTCCATTATAAACTTGGTTATTATCCCTTGCAAGAGCAAATTGACTATACAATGGATGGATAATAGTGCCATTAGCTTGGACCATATAGGAATTTCAAGCAACAAGTTTCCTAACCATCATTCTTCCTTGCTACTTGTAGCCTATACTATAAACTTTGAGTCCATTACATAACTTGTTATATAGATTTTTTTTTTCTTCTTGACTTTAATGAAATAGCACCCCCAACCAAGGTTGTAGACCTTCCACTTGTGGATGCAAGATCCTTTGAGTAGGTTATCCAACTAGCGCGCGCGCACACACATATATATATCCTTGCATAATTGAAAGGTTACCACTATGCATCAAACTATAGTTAAATGTTCCTTTAAAGTACTTTGGAATTCTTTCCATAGCATGTTAATGTATCATGCTTGGATTGTTTGTGTATCTATTTAATCTTCCTACATCATATGCTATGTCTAATCTTGTATATGTTATAACATACATCATGCATCCACTTACTTTTGAATGTTTGTATTGTCTCACATGACAACTTTTATCTGGTACTAACATTATACAAGAATCAAAGGGAGTAGAAACTGGACAACAATCAAATTATAAGCATGTTAACAACAACTCATGACTCATTTTATATTATTAAAATCACCAAAGCCAAACATGTAAATAGAATTTATAATTCTATCATTCCCTCTTTTATTCAAGGTGTTGTGAGACTATCCTTCCTCCACCACATATATGTTCTTATGAGTATTGGTGTTCTTTGTACCATAGATCATTTACAATAATCCTCTTCTAAGAGAAAATAATTCCCCAATTGCTCAAGAGAGATTTACCTTTTATGTTCAAGACTTTGCTAAATCTTTCCATGAAGGAGGAATTGTTATCTATATTGATGAAACAAAATAAATATTGGAAATTATGCCCTAGGGCTAATCATTATATAACTAAAACTAATTGAGATATCGTATTTCATATTTGATTTATGAAGATAAATCAATTATATATCTAATTGGTTAGATATATATCTTTTCTCAGATTTAATTTATAAAAGATAAATTAAATTTGTAGGTTTTTAATTTTAGATTAAATAAATAGATTATATTAGATCTATTAGATAGATTTAATTAATGCTATTTAAATCTAAAATTTGAATTCAAGATTAATTGAGATTAATCTTGAATATTTATCTGATTTAATTTAAATTAAGATATAGTATCTAAGTTTTAATTAAATAGATATATATCTTTTATCAAATTTAATTTATAAAGATAAATTAAATCTATAGGCTTTTAATTTTAGATTAAATAAATAGATTAGATTAAATCTATTAGATAGATTTATTTAATGTTATTTAAATCTAAAATTCAAATTCAAGATAATTTGAAATTAATCTTGAATATTTTAATATAGCCCAATTAGGGTTTTAGAAACTTTATAAATAGACATTGATCTAGTCGTATTAAAAAAAGAGGATAGCTGCAAAAGAAAACCCTAGAGAGAAAAAGGCGTAAGACGCAAAAAAGTAAGAAGGCGTGCAACGTTCGTGTTGAAAAAGCTCTTCGGTGTGGATACCGGTAGAGAAAGACGATTCAAAGAGTCGATTTCTGCTGATCGAGAAGGTAACCCATAAGTTCAAATAGAACGAGATGCACATGAGCTTTTGAAAGGTACAATTTCTTATAACGAACCTTGATTTAAACGCGGTTGAGCGATCCTCTTCGGGATTCGTAAAGTTTTTAATTCCATTGTGTGTTTACGAATTCCAACAATAAATTCATCCACATGCATGTTAAGTTATTTGAAACTATTCAAACCATGTTCAATCCATGCATTTATTCTATAACACATTTTCACCAATTACTCCAACTAAAATCAGAACACAACATGATAATTATCAACTCATCAAATTGACCATACAATTTCTGATGATAATTATCAATTTAGTAAATTTAAAATACATCATACTTCTTATCATTTTCTAATCATGAACACAATTTCATGTTTCTACAAGCAATAAACCACATAATCTAAGGATAAGATAGTGAGGAGGGTTTGTTTGGACTAACAATAGCAGAAGTGCCTTTTTTTTTTTTAATATAACTTTTGCAAACTTAAATAGAATAAAAGTTATATTAGAAATGTGATTTATATTTGGATTGACGGTAACATAAATGATTTTTTACCAACCTAAAACTTGTTTGAATTGTTATTTGAAAAGCAAGTTTGCATAAAAAAATGAATGAAAAATACATGAGTTTTTATTAAATGTGTATAATTTGATAATTGATATATTATTGAGAAAAATTTGTAAATACTAAGTAACACTTAATTAGATATGTTTTTATAGATAAAATTTTATATAAATTACAAATAATAATAATCTTAAGTTTTTTAAATAAATAATATATATTACTAAAATTAGAATTACATTTTTTCCAACATTTTTTGGCCAGCAAATATTTTTTTGCAACCTAACCACATATGTTTTGATAAAAAAAGTAGATATCTCTCATCTTTTTCCACCAAGTCAAAATAAGACAAAGGGTAGGAACATAATGAGGTGATTGGGCAATGGAGGAGTGATGATGTGAGTCCAATGACAATTTTCTACCCCACTACAATGCACTCACCGTTAAAAGCAGGTCTAATGAGCGTTTTTCGTTTTTCTTAAAAGTTGCTTTTTTGGCTAAAAGTCTAATTGAAAAATAGACAACTTAAATACAACTCAGACTATTTTTACTGTGACTGAGCTTTTCTCTCTCATACTAGACTTTTTTCACACCCCACCGCCTTTCCAATCAGGCTCAAATCTTCCAAAGTTGGCAAAAAAGGAAGGAAGATCGAGTCTATAGCAGGCTTTATGGTGTGGAAGTGTATTCATTAATCACAAATTCATGGAAGGAACTAGAGGTTGGGGATTTACGCCTTCCAGGCACTATAATTAAACCTGTCAATGTTGATGTTATAATTAAACCTGTCAATATTGATGGAACTATTTTTTGGTTGGATAGAAAACTAACTTCGTTCGACATTGCAACAGAAGTGGTTACATCAACACAAGTACCAACTGAAGGTGGTTTTTAACCACTTGGGTTTGGTGTGTACAAGAACAAACTTGCGGGTCTCTATGGGTTTGTAGAGGAGGGTGAATCTCAGCCCGTCTATGTATGGATGATAGAGGAGGTTGCTGGTGAATCTGGAAAGAGTTTGAGTTTTACTCAGAAACAACATAGGATTGATCGAGGTTCACGTATATGTTTTTGGGGGAATGAAGTAGTCTTCCTTGGCAAGAAGTGGAGGGTGACCCAAAGTGCGTTCTTCGTATGTTCGATCTCATTACTAATGAAGAGAAGAAGTTCAACTGTTCAACTTCCTATGACAGGTCTGATGTTTTCAATTACGAGAAGAGCCTCGTGTCTGTTTGGAACACCCAGCAGGTTGAATAGTCTGGCTCTGAAATATGATCATTTCTGCCGTTCCAGGTTTCTTTTGTTACAGTAATTTTGGGTGGAAATTAATCCACAAAAACATTTTAACGTTTTGGTTGTATCTACACTCCTTGAAGTCCCTTTGTTCTGTTTCGAGCAAAAAAAAAAAAAGTCCCTTTGTTCTGTGATCTGCAATGGAGAAGTTCAGTACTAGTTTTTAGCCTTTTATACATCATCATATGTTCAATTTTCATGGATAATATATGGTTTAGTTGCTCCTATATAAATTTGTTAGGTTTAGTTTCCCTCATAATATACTAAGAGGGGAGGAAAGATTAATGTGACAAGTTAAGGTTCCTTGCTTTCTCATTTTTTTAATCTAATGGAGCAATAGAATTAATACACAGCACAATAGAGTGAACTATGTGAGATATTGCTGTTGTGTTTCTCATGGATGAATATATGGTTTAGCTGCTGTTATACAACTTCTTTGGGTTCTGTTGGCCACTTAACATGACAGACTAAAGCTTCTTGCTTTTGTCATTTGTTATCTAAAATAGGACAACAGGTTTGATGCTGCTGCTTGATCTTAGAATTCATTTTTACTCTGATGCAGATATTAGAGAGGTTAGATATGTACCTAAAGTTGTAATTTTATTTGTCTTCATGCTCAAACTGGATGCCAATAAACTTGTAAATCACATCACCATAAGCTTGCTGTAAATATGAGCTCATAACACATGCTATGTTCTGTTTTCACTTTGTAATTGGAAACTTTTGATTATTCTTTCATTGAATTATGGGTGATGTTTTGACCCCCAAAAAAAAAGGGGGTGATGAAACCAATTTCAAGTAAGTTTTATCCGATGATTATTTGGAGGAGTGGAATAGTATTCGAAGATTTAGGGACTTAGAGTGATTGGTGCAAAGGGAAAGTGAAAGTAAAGAGTGAAATGGAGAATGACATGAAAACCTTCCTATGTCTGTTCAATTATGCAGTGAGAGAGCATATCTTGTTTCTGTTGGATCATCTGTGTTGAATAACCTTCTTGTAATTTCGAGTTTACTCTGTATAAACACTTTTAGTAGAAGTGAACCTTCAAAGCTATAGACATTTTGGTTCCACTTATGTGAAGTCAAGTGTGTGTGTAATGCTAAATATTGTGTGAGAAGTACTGGAAGTTGCAAATGGAAATAATGGGCTTGTTTGGATATCCACATATCTCAGTTTTTTCTATAAAATAAGTCAAAAACACCACTTTTACAAAAAAAAAATTAAAACGCAGCCTGTTTGGATGAAGCATCACGTTCATTGGGCCGCAACCAAAAAAGCTTGAAAATGCCATGTTTTTAAAAGTCTCAAAATGAGGCTTTTTGGATAACGCAACGCTGGGCCGCACCTGATGTCTTTTTTTGTTTCCGTTGAGAAAGAAAAAAACGTTGTCTTTAAAAGTCGTGATCTGTTCTTTTAATCTTTGCAGCCTTTTAATAGCTATTCTTTTTAGGGTTACATGTGTGCTGCAGGGTCCACACCTTTATCAATCTTCATCCAAAATTTACTGGTGAAACAAGATGATATATATATCATATATATTCTATTAATGTTTAATATAACACACACACACACACACACACACACACTCACTCACTCACTCCCCCTGATCCTTATTATAAGGCACCAACTACCAAAATATTTTGGTCTTTATTATAAGGCACCAACTACCTTTAACCAACCCATTTATTATTATTTTTCAATTATACCCTCATTTTTAACTAACTCTTTAAATTCACATCATTAAAGTAGGGGTGAAGTTGGAAATATTTATTATTTCTGAACCAATTTAATGACTTAACTTTCATTTCTTAGTTTGTGAGAAATGGTGGTTGATGCCTTATAATAAGGACCAGAGGGAGTATATGTTATAAAATTAAGGTTTTTATTGTTTTTTTATATAATATTTAATTTTTTTCAAATTAAAATTTCTATTAATTCAATATATACAACTAATATGTATATGTATATGTAGTTTCAATATGATTCATGTCCTTTTCAGTCATTTTTCATCTCAACTGACTTTTCAAATAATAATCTAAACACACCTCAGTTAGAAAATAAGTCACTTCTGCAAAAAGCCAAACGGGTAATCCAAACATACATCAGTTAACTTAACCTGACTTTTTTCCTATCTAGCTTTTATAAAAGTCAGATAGCTTTTAAGCTACCGCTCTTACTGCAACTCAAACAAGCCCAATATGATGTAGAAGGGGAAGAGAAAAGGGAGGTAGGGGGGGGGGGAAGAAGAATGGAGAGAGAGAGATAATTAGAGAGAGATGAACTTAGAGATGGAAATTTAATCTTGAATTCTATATCATTCATTGGATATACATTCCTTGCTTTTCACTCTCAATTTTCACAGACCTTGCAAAAATGTGTTGGGAACATCACCACAATTCAGATTACTTACATCATGTTCATCTTCTTTGAGTCATGGAGAAGTTAAAGACTTTTTTATCCTTCTGAGTAATTTGAGCAAGATGGACATAATTGAGAAGAGAAGTTGCCAAAATGGGTGTTAGCATATGAAATACATACCACGACATTTCATATCTTTTGTGGTTATATAACTATAGTTTTGGGTTTAAATTATCTCAGAATTCTCTTTATCCTTTTTTTAATTAAAATCTCATATCCATCTCTTATATTAAGAAAATGGATAATTCATATGTAATATTTTATAAAACTAATATTTTAAATGGAATTGAATGGATTTAAGTGGTTGAAACCTTATCTTTATAACTGTAATATAAACAAAATTAAGAAAAATAAATTATAAAATACTATAATAATAATTTTTGAAAAATATTAAATCTGAATCTCACCTTCTTTTTTTCTTTTTAATATAAGAGTGTAGATGAGATTATACAAAGAAAAGGAGATTATAATTATTATTATAATTTTAAGAGAATCTGCTTTGCTTCCATCTATAATAAAGAAGAGGCTTGAATCTGCTTGTGAGTGGCCCGGAGACGGGAGAGTCCAATTAGTATTCATCTCCTCTTTTTAGGCTCATGTCTCCTATTTCCAGTCATGCTTGTCAATTCATTAAAGTCTATGGTTGCTGATGGTGATCAAAGTCTGGTGATGCTGCAGATTCAGAACCTAATGAAGCTAGGCATATTCTGTGAGATAGTAACCAAGTAGCTGATGAACTAGCCAAACATGGTTTATCCTTTTCATCTTTCTTTGAGGCATGTCATGGTTTTTTAAGGACCTTGTTATCGTATGATTGTATGTGAATTAATTCCCATCTTTTTCTTTCTAATTTAAGGCTCTGCCTAATTTTATACCAAAATAATAATAATAATAATAATAATATCTCAACTCTCTGTTTAACCTTTTTCTTTATCTTGATTACTACATCCTGAGGCATAAATATGTGTAAAATATATTGAAATCTTTACGTTAAATATTATGAATGAGTATTAACAAATTTTTAAAGTTATTTTAGTCAATGATTAGATATAAATTTGATTAAAATTGGTGGGTTGTGTTATAATTTATCATGTAAATAATTAATTTTAAATTAGATAATTTAAAGGGAAAACCCAGAAAAATACTGTTAAATAGGCAAAAGACAAATAGGTGTGGCCAGTATATGAAATCTTATATCAGATTTGATTGAGAAATATGAGATTTTCAAATCTGACCAATTGCCCCAAGTAAAATTTATAAAAAATGAGAGAGAAACCCACAACAAGCTCTGATATAGTGATTGCTCTTAGAGACACAACATCTCTCAGCCTTCCCGTCTCTTTGCTACTGGAATCTGAAAACCAAATGAATGAAGGATTATCCAGTAATTAGTCAAATTCTTAGCGGAAATCAAAGCAATGGCAATGAAATTAATAATAATTCCAAACAAACAAACTACATAGTTACATAGGAACAACTGTAGAAAACCCATAAGCAAAATCATGTTCCTGTACAACCATTCCCTCTGGAACAAAACATTTTTCATCTTTTACAGATTTATGCATCTATTAACTATAGATTTTTCTTCCTGAAAAAGAGAATATTAGAAATTCATTTCTGAGCATCACATCTAAAGGGTGTGCCATTTGATATCATTTACCTTATTCAAGTCTTAGATGTCCTTGCATATTGAATTTTACACAGCTTCTGGAGTTCATAGTTCATTCATTTAGTGTGGGCGTAATGGTCATTTCTAGAAGCCTAAAATCCTAATAAACACAGAGAAATCAGAGGCAAAGAAAGATTTGGGCAAAATTTGATTTCAGGTCCCAAAGTCAACATAGCAAGGAAACAACTTGTGGGCGTTCTTAGCTTTTCAAAGAGATGAACAAAAATCTAGTTTCTGCTAAAAGGGGGATCATTAGGTTAAGCAAGATAAACCCCACCAAATTTTAGAAATCTAACAATTTTTGTAAAGGGATTAAAATTTCCATTCTTACAAGAGAGGGACACAAAGAGGAGGAAGAGAGAGAAGTTGAAGATATGGACCTGAAATATCAACGTTGTAGCTGATCATGAACGGGATGAAGAAGGAGGCTATGGCAACATCGAACTCAAACGATAGAAGAAGAGAAGTGCAAGAAGGACTTGTCCTAACCAATTTGGGGCTTGGGTCTTCTTCCTCTCCAATAAGCATCCATCCAACCTTTGTCTCTTCTTAGCTGGTGAGGTTTTCTCATTTTCTCTCTTTTTTTTTTTCCACTATCTCTCATCATGCCATTTGAGATGTTGATTAAAAAGATGAAAGAAAAATCAAAATAGTATTATGACCTTTCGAATTGATTAGATGAACATAATTTAGAAATTATCAGAAATGATAGAAGTATGATGAGAGAACCCAATCCAATAAAAGAGAGAGAGAGAGAGAGAGAGAGAGCGAAAATGATGGTGAAGAAAGAAAGATTTGATATTGATAAGATATGAGGACAATGGGGGTAGTGATGTCTTTTTACATTATTTGCATATCCTTCTTTGCTACCTATTAGGGAATATGGTATTATGTAAATTCAAATTATTGATTTGTCTTTTTTATATTTTGAGAGTATTTTTATGAGATTTTCCCTAATTTAAACTATATATAAAAATCTCATTTAAATACTATATGAAATTCTAAAACCCCAAAACATCTATTAAAAAATTAAAAGGACATAGATATAATTGAAAGGAATTTGAAATTTTGAAATTTAAGTGTTTTTACTCAAATGTTCTCACATTCTCTCTCTCCTCACCTTCTCACTGAAGAGGGGAGAAGACATCGTTACTCCTTAGTCATACTGGAAATTGAGGAGGGTGATGATTGTCTTCAAGCCGTCATCACTGAGCTGTGTGCTTCTTCAACGCGCGCTGCAATGTTCACCAACGATTTCAGAATCGCTTGCTCACATTATTTCACGCACAAATTCTTTTTTGGCTCACTCACTTCTTACATTCTCTTTCCCATTCTCTCTGAAATTCACAAATACTTCTCTCATTCTTTCTCTCTCTCTGCTATGGATACTTCTTGCAACTCTCATTGCTCTATACCATTTCAATCCTTACAATGCTTTGCTCACCCACAATGACCGTCATTGATGGACTGCAAGGAAGCTCCATACCTCCAATTGTACCGTCAACCCCCACATTACTTCACATCCCCCATCACGCCACTTTCCAACGGCAAGGAGTATAAGAAGGATCGAGAAGAGGGGGAGGAAGAGAGGGTGAGGAGAGAGAAAGAGGAATTCCATTGTTGAAGGGTTTAAAATGAGGTGGTTTTTGAAATTGGACTCCGTTATTGAAAGGGGAAGAAAGAAGAGATGGAAAAGACAAAGATTAACAATAATATGACATATGAAAGAAAGTCATAATAAGATTAACAAGTTCATTGATGAGAATAACAAGTTCTTTAATGAGAATAACAAGTGTATTCCTCATGTATGCATGTCACTCTGTTGAAACCAAAATTTGAGGACAATTAAATTTTGTAATAGAGATAATAAGTTCATTAATGGGAATAACAAATTTAATAATGAAAATAGCAAGTGTATTTGTCAAGTAAAAAACATATCACTCTTAGGACAGTTAATGTGGTTCAAATGAAGAGAAAAGCAGAGGAAGGAAGAATATGAAAAGGTAAAGAGAGAAACAGAGACGGTGGTGACTAGGTATTCGCATCACCCAGAAGGCGCTAAGAGATGGAGGATGATCGGAAATTGCAAAGTTACTGGCCAAACCCAACATGCAGGCTTAGTTACTTAATTATGCAGGAAGAAATTGCGGAGGTTGGACGAACAGGATTCGAGGATTTGAGGATGACACTACCAGAGGAGAGATAGAAAGATGGAAAAAGAAGAAAAGAAACTTGGATACTTGAGCAAGGAATCAGCCACGCGGGTTAGAGGGTAATAATGAGGGATGCTTTACGAGATTTGGAGGATAATGACGGTGCAGAAGCTAATGAGTAAGTTAATGCACCATGCGAAAGAAAGATCAAATCGAAGAAGAGCAGATACATGATGAAGGTTGAAACTCTTCCTAGTAAAGAGAAGACAAAACTCATACGTTCTCTCTCTAATTTATCTCCATGTAATGGCATTGCTACTAAGGGTCTAAATTCATTTTCTTCTTTGGTATTGCTAGTATTGTGCCAAAAAGGCTTGTATTGAATTTGAAGCAAAATAACGAGCTACACCTTCGGCTGCTATGGAATGGGTAGTACTATAGTGGTTTGAAGGGACGAATTTCGGAAAAAATATTTGGGAAGGCCAAAGGTGCATTTGGCGGTGTCTTGGAATTTTTTTTAAGGAAATTTTTAAATGTATTAAAAAAAAGGAATATAAACAAGAAAAGAGAAAATATTAAAAAAATATTCATGAAATCAAATGAATATTGATGATGTAATAAGAGAGATAGTTATTTTATAAATTTGTCATTTAGAAAAACAAGGCTAAGTGCTGTTAGAAATACAGCTACATAAATACTCCCCTGGTACTTATTATAAGGCACCAACTTGCAAGTTTATTTGGTCCTTTTTATAAGGCATTTGCTTGTTCCCAATGAACATTAATTATCTTTTTCCATGTATGCCCCTAGTTAATAAAGGTGGTAGGTGAGAGTAATAATTAATAGAATATTATAATTTAGTGTAATTAGTAGGAGTAATATTGAAAATTACTTAAATTCTAGGAAAACTTTATTGACTTTAATTGTTTTTATTGGTATGTGAGAATTGTTAGTTGGTGCCTTATAATAAGGACCAGAGGGAGTAACATTGAAGGGTGGGTATCCAATAAGTTTAAGTATATATGTTTTAATAACAAAAGTATATTATAATAAAAATAATTACAATATCATATAATACATCTTTTTTAATATAAGACACTAAAGAATCATTCAACATTTTTTATATAGATAACATACATTTAACAATTCTAATGTATAAGATAACATACATGTCTCTAATATAGATGTCATATCAATTACAAAATGAGAAGATATTATGAAACGGTCAAAACATTTTTTATATTAAGGTTTTTTTTTTAAAAATATCAACAGTTTTTTTTAAAAAAAATTCTGAACTTTTTTCTTGCGGGGCCATGGCCCACACTTGTATCCATTTTTCCATTAAGGTCCGTCACTGGTGGTTTGGCCCGTTAAGGCACGCAAGTATAACTTCAAGTTTCTTTTTTGTTTGAGCTCTGTTATGCTCTGTTTCTTCTATTTTGCTTTTACTATCTCTAGTTAGCTTTCCCTTCTAGCGTATCTCCATCAAAGGTTATTGGCATGCTCTGTGTGACTTGTATGCCTACTTTATTTGCTCAGCACTATCGTGCAGAGACCCCTTGCAACGCGAGGCATAAAACCTTGTCATTGTGGCAAGCAAAAAAGGATAGTAATCCATCAACAACAATTATATTCATGCTTTTGCTGCAAATGGATCGCTATATTGGTATCTTCTTTTTTTTTTTTGGGTCAAAGACTATATTGGTATCTTTGGGATAGCTTTTAAGGGGGAAATAGTGCAATTTGTTAGCCATACGTACGATTGCTTACTAAAAGCTTTTGAGTGTTTGGAACAGGTTTTTTTTTTTTTTACCAGTTTAACTTTTTTGTCAAAAGCAGCTTAAATCCATGAGCCACTTTGAGTTGCTTATAGTCACGATGGGTTGCTCCTGAAGGCAAATTTTTGCTAGGTGGGGTTTTACAATTATACTAACCTATATTTACTGCTGTTCCTTCTCCCTCACCTCCCTCTTTTTCAGCTTGCATCGTTGAGTCCTCTCTAGTTGGAGAAGACGATGAAGAACAATGACGGGCCTAAACCCAATCGATGAAGATGATGAATAGTGAAAAATTGTTAACCCTACCGTCCCACATGTTCCTCATAATCTATGCTCAACTCATTTGACTCAGCCCCTTGCTTGGATTGTGAGAAAATAAGAGGGGAAAGAAAACTATCAAAGAAAACATGAGGGAAGATAAACTTTCCCGTACTTGGATGGGGGAGTTAAGGGGGGAAGAAGAAAAATATGGGTGGGAGAAAATATGGTGTGGGACCCATCCCATTTTCTTTCCAAAACTTCTCTCTAAATATGGAGGGATTTCAAGAGAAAATCTTATTCCACATGTTGGCCCTGCCCCAACCTCACCATCATCTTCACACTCTCTATTATGGCTAGAGCTGCGAATCAAGGCCGGTCCTTGAAGGGCCAGGACCTAATAGGGCTGGCCCTTTAGGGCCTGAAAGAAGAAAAACACGTGTTTTTTAAAGTCTGACCCGAGAGCACCAGGGTCAGGGCCGGCCCTCTAGGGCCCGAAATTTATCATTCTAAATTTTAATTATTTTTTGTTCGTTTTTTTAAAGAAATATGATTAGTAAAATATAACAATTAAAATTCTAATTTATCAAATAAATATTATCAATATTAATATCCAAGCAACAAATTATCCAACAAATGAACGCATTCATCGGTTTGTAATAAAAAACAAACTACTGTCCACAAATGAAACACATAAAATATAAGAAGCGTACTACTAACAACAAATGACTATACATCTTCTTTATCACTATCATCAATGTCAAAGATATTTGATTGTGCTTTGCTAACCGAAGTAGACTTTGTTTCATGAGTAAAAATATCATGTATTTGAAGTGCCCAAACCTAACTTCAACTTCAATTAAAAAAAATAAAAATATATGCAAGGCCTAACGAGTTGACGCATGGCCCTTCAGGGCCAATTTCGTTTATTTTTTAAAATTTTTAGATCTGGCCCTTGAAGGGCTAGAGCCTAAACGGGTCGGCCCGACAAGCTCGACTCGATTTCTCGGCTCTAACTATGGCCTTAGTATGCAAAACATGTGAGAAGGGGAAGTGAAGATTGATAAGTTTTCTTATTTGGTACATTTTTTATGTCTAATTTTTTTCGGAAACTTAAGTTTTCAGACTCACCAATCTTCCTTTAAAGGTAGGAAAATAATATCCCATCAAAATTAGTAGGAATTCAAGTTCTTATGTAAATAGTGACGTTTTTGGACATATTTATCTCTCATATTTTTTCCCTATAATGTAAGAAAATAGAATTAAATTCGAATTTATGCGATAAATTTGAACTTATGTGATAAATTTGAACTTATGTGATAAATTCAAATGTGGTGAAAAAATATTTTAGACAAGTTTGAACTTGGTGGGAAAATATCGTAGAGAAATTCAAACTTGGCTGAAAAATATTTTAGACAAATTTGAACTTAGTGAGAGAACATTTTAGACAAACTTAAACTTGATAAAATGATATTTTTTTAAAATATATTTTAAAAAATATATATTTTCTTTTTCATTTTGAATTAATTACTTTTGAGGGTAAAATACATATTGTTAGTTCTCAATCTAAGTTTTGATAGTAACCAAACACTTGTAAATTACTGGTTTAACATAAGCTAAAGTTTTTGGTTTCAAACTCATGTTTTAGAAAGCTCTGTTGGTTGATTTCTCTATCAGCAATCTTAAGAACTTGAGTTCTTGATAAGTAAACTCAAGTTCGCGAAGCCTTAACAGATGGCTTGTCAATCAACAAACTTAAGAACTCGAGTTTTTGGGATATGAACTCGAGTTTGTGAAGTCTATCTTGTTCAAACACTTCAATCTCCAAAAGACCTTTGAGAACTAGATTTCATTAGTTCAGAACTAGAGTTCTATTTATAAAACTCGAGTTCTTTAACTTTGATATTTTTGTGCCTCATTCGAAGTCTGGAGAACTAAAGTTCTTAGTAAAGAACTCGAGTTCATAACTCAAGTTTTTCATTGAAAACTCAAGTTCTTTAAGAACTCAATTTGTGCGTGAACTCAGAACTAGAGTTCTTGGTAAAGAACTCGAGTTCTCATCTCAAGTTCCTCTTTGAGCACTTAAGTTCCTTCAGAACTCATTTTGAGACTAAATTATCAACTCAAGTTCTTGAATTCAAACTCGAGTTCTTACTCTTCAAAATTGATACATCTGATAAGAAATCAAAGGAATTCTACTTCATAAAACAAGGCTAGAGTTCAAAACTCGAGTTCTTAGTTAGGAACTCGAGTTCTTGTAAACAAAAATTGTGAATCGCTGTCTGCAACTTTCCAGATGATTTGATCTTTAGCCGTTACCTTCCAGAATCATTAATAATCACTTATAAGATGTTTTTAACTCATTTGCTAGTGTTTTCAGGTGTTAAGATGATTTTTAAATAAAAAGCAGAATAAAGCAAAAGGGCTGTTAGAAGCATTTAATGAGAAGCAGCGGAAACAGAGTAACAAACAGAGTGAGACGCTGCAGCAGAACAAAACATTCTTCCAAGACATATTTATTCCGGCTATCAAGTACAACCAATAACCAACACATTTAATGAAGGAAGAAGACTAATTTAATGAAGCTACAACGGTCGATTTGGTTGACGAGGAACCCCTGTGCCTAACGGAAATTCAATTAAGTCTCAACGGTCACATCCAACTTCCTCCCAACGGCATTAATGGCGAAGAGTATAAAAGCTCAAGCATTCAATATTGACAACTACCGAAACTCTGCGCATTTAACTCTGATTTATTATTCTTATCAGTTTCATTCATTACTATCAAATATCTTCGGATATTCATTGCACTTCAGTGTTCATTAATTACTCACTCGTAAGGAGTTGTAAACACTTTCATTATTCTTGATTGAGACTTAAAGTTGTGGAACCTTAAGTTGTGGGTGTACAATTACAAGTAGTAAGGGGGAGTGAGTCCATGAGTGTGAGGATCATCCCTAATATGTAATTGCAATTTTTGAAGAGTTGTTCAAAATCCCAAGGAGTTCTTGGGACTGGACGTAGGTCAAGATTATACCGAACCAGGATAAATCGCTTTGTGTCTATCTTTTCTCTAACTCTCTGTCTAATTAGTGTTTAGCCATGATCTGCAAAAATTTGTGATTGAGCAAATAATTTTTTTTAATCACCTATTCACCCCCTAGGTGATATTCCATCTTTACATATTTCCTGATTTTTTACCAACGGTTACCTTTTCATTTTCTTCCTATCAAACAACTCATTTTTCTTCATCTCTTAAAACTTTCCCTTCCCTTCCTTTCCCTTCTCTAAATTGCATTCCCTCATCAAATTGCATTCCTCTTAGATCATCTAATTTGCTTATTAGGCAAGGTTCAATGGAAAGCGAAGTTGAGAATCATGGAAGGTTTGGATCTAAGATGACACTTTGTCCCTTCCTCTGCGTTTTGTCTCCTCGCAATTGGAGTATTTTTCAATTTTTCTTTTTCATCTATATTTTATATTTTTTAAGAGAATTATTCATTATGATTTTTTAAATAAAAAACATAGAAAATATACTTTCATCAAATTATTGTATTTTTAAATAGAAAATATGAAAAATACATTTTTGTGAAATAAGTTGATTTTAAAATGTTTTAATGGTGTTAATTTTAGTATGCTTGTTGCCTTCAATTTATTTTGATAGAGACAATAACATAGTATATCCTTATATAAGATAAGGGTGATATTGTCATTATATCATTTGCTTATTTTCCTTCCTCTAACCACAATAAGGGAAAACATTAGGATTTTTTTTCCAAAGTGCCCCTTTTTAGGAAACTATTTACCAAAATGCCTCCACTTTGAAACTATTTCCCATTATGCCCCTCCCTGGAAACATATTCCTAATATGCCCCCATTTAGTCGACTAAACTAGGGGTTTAGTTGATTAAATGCAAGGGTTCAATTTTTTTGGAAACACTCGACATTTAGTCGACTAAACCCCTGGTTTAGACTAAATGTCTGGTGTTTTCTTTTTTTGAAAACACCCGACATTTAGTCGACTAAATCCCAGGATTTAGTCGACTAAATGTCGTGGGCTTTCACCCGACATTTAGTCGACTAAATCCTGGGATTTAGTCGACTAAATGTTGACAGTTAGGTTTTTAAAAAACCTAACCGTGGCATAAACCCAAAGTAAGCCATCTCCAAACCTCCCAAACCTCTCTCCCCCTCCATTTTTCTCTAAAATCTTGCTGAAGCCATTGATGGGTTGCGGAGAGAACTTCATTTGCGTCAATTTCGGTATGTGTTTCGGAGTTTCATTTGCGTCATTGCGTTATTGCAAACCCCATTATAGATTGACTGTTTTGTGCTTAGATTTGGTGGTTTTGTTGTGTATGTTTAATTGAAGTGAGTATTTCATTGCTATTTGTGGAGGAAAACAATGATGTACATGTTTATGTGATTTTTTTTTGCGTTTATGAGAATTTCTTTTTTTTTGGACGAATTTTACTTTGTTTTTCATCAATATTTGTTGGTTTGTTGTGTATCTTTGATTGATTTGAGTATTTCATTGCTATTTGTGGAGGAAAACGATGAATATATATATTTATGTGAATTTTTTTTGCTTTTATGAGATTTTTTTGGATGAATTTTACTTCGTTTTTTCATCAATATTTGTTGGTTTGTTGCGTATCTTTGATTGATTTGAGTATTTTATTGTTATTGGTGGAGGAAAATGATGAATGTACACGTTTATGAGAATTTATGAGAATTTTTTTTTTATTTTTGGACGAATTTTACATTGTTTTTCATAAATGTCACTTGATTGTGTTTTTTTATTAAAATGATGGTTGTTTGTTGCTTATAGTTATTGATATTTGTTTATGTTGCTTAGATGGTAATTTGTTCAAATAATTCGAAGTTTCTTGTATCTTTATTGTTTGTAATGTCTCTTTGTAAGTCTTTGTTGTCACCATGCGTCGTAGACAAGCTCCTTCTGACATGGGTGATGAGCGTGGGAGACGGATCAAGCACCGAGCAATGTGTAGGGCATCTTCCTCTAGGACACAGCAAGAACCAGACCCTGCGCCTGAGCCCCTGTTGATCTCTCGTTTGGATATTTGTTTAATAACAATGAAGCAGAGCATGAACGATTCGTGAAGAAGTTTGTGACCAGACCCATCATTAAGCCGAAGTCATTATACATGGCATTCTTCGTAGGTGAGGGCATTGATATTGTACCGTTGTTGGAGACTTCGCATTTGAGCAGGATGGCGGAGATGAGTTGTCCTTATTTTGAGGTTATGGTAGAGCTTTCTACCATAACATGAGCTACAACAATGGTGATCTGCAATCTCGTGTCTGCAGGGTTGACATACTGGTGACGGCTCCCATGTGGACGGAGTTCCTGGGATTTGATTTTTTTTTATATGGGACCAATGGTCCGGGCAGGGTTCGAACCCTGATTACAAAGGCTGGATAACCAGCGTCATACCACTGCGCTACACTAGTGCTTGGTCCTGGGATTTGATTTTGATGATAGGGATAGATACCAGTTTGATGGGGACACCATTTTTGTCATGGAGGGCTATTCTTGAGATGTGGCTGTGTATGAGTCCAAGAGGCCAGGAGAGCATAGACCTGTTGTTACTGTGGGCCAATTGACTATTAGTTCTTGGATCCTATTTTATGTCATCATACACATATTGTTTCCTCGGGCCTACAATCATTCACGGGTGTTGGAGGGTGACATCCCTGTTATGTGGGCAATTCGGCATGGCAGTGAGGTTAATTGGAGACATTATATATGCTGGCATATGTATAAGGCAAAACATAAAGGTGCACTCCCATGCGCCTACCTGGTTCAGAAGATTTTGGAGAAATTTGGTGTTCCTATGGACAATAAGGTGATGGTGAATCAAAAAACATGGAATGTCAGTTTTGGACAGCGCCTACTTGACCAGTGCAAGATCACTAAGGGGGCAGATGGTGTGTGGCACTACATTGGTGAAGAATATGTTGTTCCTGATGCTGGCCAGGGTCCACCCATTTTTCCCGATGTTGGCCAGGGTCCACCCATTGTTCCTCTTGAGGTCGATGATGATGCTGATGGCGACGATGTTCACATAGAGGACTCTGTTGAGCCAGATGGTGGATTCTCCCTTCGTGATGTCATGCAAGCCCTCCAACATCAGGCCAAGATGCAGGCCAAGTAGAAAAAGAGGTGGAAGAGCCACATCGAGAAAGAGAATGAAAGGTGGAGGTGGATGCAGGCACGGATGAAGGGGATAGAGGATAGGGTTGGTCAGCTGCAGCTTGGAGGAGCGCCAGATGCAGTCGAGGGTGGTGATGTTTTTGATGAGCACGAGGAGGATATTGGGGCATCAGAGGATGAAGATTAGATTTAGGTTGTTCATGAGTTCAAGTATTTTCATTGACTTTATGTTTTATGTTCGCACATTGACTTTATGACATTTATTGTCGGCTTATGCTTAGTGAATTTGATTTGACATTGGTGCTTATTTTTAATGAAAGTTGATGCTTTTGGTTTATGTGATTTAGATTTGTCCATTTCATTTGAGACGGTTTATGGATTGATGAAACTTGTTTTGGGACATTAGCGGACCGAATGTATGAATCACCCTTAATTGTTGCCCAAAATACCTTCCCCAAGTGACAATGATATGTAAATATGATTTTTTTGTCAGAACCAGTAAATAAACATTACAAATACAACCACAAATACAAGTTTACTAAATTACCAGTACTAATTGGGTCAACATGAAGTGGTGGCATTGTTGCGGTCCCTAGGTTTACTAGGTTCGGGCAAGAATCAAAATCACCCTCCATATCGGTATTTGAGCTGTCACCTAGTGGAATAAACCTCTCAAATTCGTTCTCCTCATCGTTGTGCATATTCTCATCTTCCTCTTCATCCATCAATGTTACCTGACTTAACACTTGCGAAGGTGTAGATACACCAACATGTCTGTCTTCTTCACCAAAATACTGTGGGGATCTTATATGCATAGGTATATATGATGATTTACCAGATTCAAGTTCAACGTATATCTCAATAAAATTTTGTGCTATTCGATTAGCAAATGCATCTATGACACAATCTACATCTTCATCATCACATACATCGGTACTAATGTAGTATACATTATCCTTACCCACTATAGTCTCTACTTTGGCAATTAACCGATGAATGCATTGTTTGCCATGTAGCCCCAATTTTTGGTAAATTCTTTCTTTCAGCTCGTTGTATGTAGTACCCCGTTTGATTCTCATCATTTTCATTTTTTCTTCAAATTTAACATCGTCGGGACCTTCAAAATGCCTCCCACTGTGGTAGATTACAATCATGTAAGTGTTTGAACTTGAAGTCATCCTTGACACCAGAATTTTAGCTGCAAAATGGAGGGTTTCAGTTGACCAAATAAAAAAAAAGTTGATGAAAAACGAAGTGATATTCTTCCAAAACTAAAAAAATTCTCAACCGATGTAAATTTTTTCACTTTCACATGTACATTCATCATTTTCCTCCATAAATAGGAATAAATACTCAAATGAATCAAAGATACACAACAAAACAAACCAATGAAATCAAAAAACGAAAAAACCTAAATGATGTTCGCATAATCACACAAAAGATAGCGGAAATCTGAAATGGTGATGAAAACATACCAATAGCGACACAAATGCCACTAGATTGAAGTTTCTTACGCAACCCACCAACAAATTCAGCAAGGATTTAGGGAAAAAGAGAGTGGGGAGAGGTTTGGAGACATTTTTAGACAATTAGGGTTCAAGTTGTTGCGGTTTGAGAGCTTTAAAAAAGCCCTCTGTCTGTGTTTAGTCGACTAAACACTGTGGTTTAGTCGACTAAATGTCGTGGGCTTTAAAAAAAAGCCAACACCCGACATTTAGTCAACTAAACTACAGTGTTTAGTCGACTAAATGTCATTTAGTCGAGTAAACAAGGTGTTTAGTCGACTAAATGTCGGGTGTCTTCAAAAAAAAAAGTTGAACCCATGATATTTAGTCGACTAAACCCCTGGTTTAGTCGACTAAATGGGGGCATACTAAGAATATGTTTCCAGGGAGGGGCATAATGAGAAATAGTTTCAAAGTGGGGGCATTTTGGTAAATAGTTTCCTAAAAAGGGACACTTTGGGAAAAAAGCCGAAAACATTATCCCTCCAATTTTCTCTTCTATCTATTTTCTTTCCTCCCAACTCCAATCCAAGCAGAGCATAAAAGCCAGCCTCAACCCCCCATTCCATATCCAAAAGAAACAATTAAGATAAAATAATTTATTATCCTATAAATCTGGTTATGGGAACGATATATATGACACTGGATTCTAATAAATTCCAATTATTAATCAAGTTTTCTAGTATTTATATAATTTTCCCAATAATAAATTAATTTTTTTAAATGATTTTTTGTTTTAAGATTTTTCTTATAATTATCCCATTATATACATACAATATAAATATGTATTGTTTAATAAAATTTGTGTATTTTCAGTCATTTTACATTAAACTTTTTTTTAATCATTCAAATATGTTACAGTTTTAGTTTTTTTTTTTTTTTTTTGCCAAGAAAGGGCTAATCCTCAGAGGTTTAGACTACAATATGGACAGCTCTAAGAGAGCAAATACCATCAGTGTCCTCATGAAGAAACCCCAGCAAACCTTCCAGTGGCTCCTCAAGCAAATAGTTTCCCTCTTCTAGACCCAAAGCAAATGTCGCCAGAAAATCCGCACATCAATTGACCTCGCAATATATATGAGTTAATTTCACAAATATGTTACAGTTTGTCAAACTGACTTTTCACAAAAGTCAATTTAGACAGAAGTCACATTATACAATTTAAATTTTATCCTATCTTACTTTTATAAAAGTCAAATTAAAAAAAAAAGTCACTTTTACCACTGCCAATTCAAACACACACCATATTTCTTATTTTTCCTCATATTACCCCTAATTAATTTCACAATGTTTTCCACTTTTTTGTCTTTTACATTTAATACCCTCGTTAAAAAGAGAGGTAATTTAAGGGGGGAAATGATATACAGATTTTGAAAAGGAGGAGTAGAAATAATAATTCAATTTTTTTAATTTTTATAAATTAACTAATTTAATTAGATATTTAGGAATAGAAAATGTAGGGCCGAGTTAGGATATAAATTTTAATCATGAATATAAGAATTTATTTATTTATTTTATCTCTTATATTTACTATTTTTCTAAATTAATTTTCCTAACTTATAAACTAATATATAATCTAATGCATCACATACATATTTTATAGAGATCATGTTACATATATTAAAGTTAAATAATTTATTTATCTTTCTTAATCTGTTTATATTAGAAAATCCAGAAAAAATTGTATTAATTTTTATACATCTAGTTAATAATTTATCTATTACCTTCAACATCAAGTTAACTTAATATATTTTTCTTGGTAGATTTTACCTTTAACGTCTAGTTAGTAAATAATAATATATTTTTTTTAACCAACTGGCCATGCTGATATACTCTGAGAAGATATTTTCCTACCTACAACCACAAAAAGGGGAAATCCCTATAAAATACTCTCAAGATGTTGAAGGTAATTACTATTTTTTGATTTTTGATGCTCAACAAAAAAAGCAAAGCCGTGAGGGGGAATTTTTTATTTTTTATTTGGTTATTTTAAATAGTTATAATTTTTAATATCTCTCCAATAAATATTACTACTATTTTCTATAGGTTTTCATCCCTAATTCTTTTGCTAGTTAAAAATGAATTTACAAAGTACATCCAACAACTTCATAACTTTTTCCTTATTTTTTAGGTTAAGGTGCAAAAATACATATGAGATTTTCCTACAAGTATGCCAACACCAAATACTTTTTTCAAGGGTAAAAATAACTAAGAATTTTCAAAATATGTGCAAAAACACACATTGACCGTTAGTTGACTGTTTATTTGAATTTTTTAAAGGTTAAGGAGCAAAAATAAACATGATATTTTATCAAAAGTGCACCCAACACAAATATTTTTTTGAGGGACAAAAGTAACTATAAACTCCCAAAATATGTGTAAAAATACATATTGACCATTTGTTTGATTTTTTTGACTAAATATGATAACATGGAGGATGACATGGGTGATTTAGAGACAACCTAAAATAATTTTTTCTCCATGCAATGGAAGTTGTAATACCCCAATTTTCATAATACATGTAAATATTAAATTTTGATAAATGACACCTATTACAATAGGTGAATTTCTGGTCTCAAAACTAGTAAAATAATTACCTTATCTTTTAAGGTGATTTCTCATGAAATTAGAGTAAATTAAGAGCTAAAAATCCCTAAGTGAATTTGTGGGTCATAAAATACCCTGAGAATGTTATGATAAATCCTAAGAGGCAACTAAATATTTATTAAAATAGAAGAGTATGTTGTCTCTAAATTTTTAATTGAATTGTTATAATTTATAGGAATTATACCATTTTAAGCAATTAAAATCATCAGAGAATGATGAAATCAATTAGAGAAAATTAGGAACAATTATTGGGCAGTTGAAGAGATACTCTAGTAATTTTTGGAATTAGTTGAGAATTAATTTATAAAGGTCATAATTAAGAAAATATCAATTAAATTGAAAACTCTTGGAATCTTAAATTCTTGTGCAATTACTTGGACCAATGAAAGATTTTTCTTCTTATGATGTAAGAGCAAATAAAATACAAATTGATAATTGAATTTAGGGAGAGGGGGACGTTTTTTTTCTCTTGGAAAGGAGGAAGAAGTTATTTAATATATTATTAAGAAGCAACACATGGGTCATTGATGCTTGTGGAAAAAGAAAGAAAACTTAAGGAGCAAGTTAATCTTTAACTTGGGGAGCAAGTTGTTATCTAGTTAGTTAAAATTAGATAAGAATCTATAGAAATTAAATCATATCTTGAAATATTGGAACTAAGTATTAAATATAAATACATATTTGGAATCAGTAAATTAAGAGCTTCAACTTGGCTATTCCCAAAGTTATTTTCAAAAACTTTTAGAGTTCATATCTAAGTGTTTTGGGAATTAAAAATCACCATAAATCTAATCATAAAATTAGGATTCCAAAAGTGAAATTGGATTTTGAATTTAAACACCAACTTACACCAAACTAAATTAGAATTTGGGATTAATTAAGATAACTTAGTGAAGAAGGAGGATGCCTTGGGGACAAAGCAAAGAAACTTGAAGGAGAAGGGGGAGGTGGAGGGTGGAGATCATTTCCTCTTCTCCAAGCAAAATCCTATGGTTGTATGCAAAGGGAAGAATTTACAAATATGCCACCTTCTTCAACTATAAATAAGAGGCCTCCCACTTCACAAATTCTCACCAATTCATCAAGCTTCAATTCGAAAATTTAGAGAGAAAGGGAGGGTGTGGAAGAGCTGCAGAAAAATAGGAGGTTAGTGGTCTTCAAGAGGTAAGGGAGTTTTTAGTTCATAGTTCAAGTTCTTAGTTTATGAAGTAGAAATGCTAGAAATGTTATTTTGATCTTCAATCTTCCAAATATAGTTTTATTTTCATGTTTTTATGGTTTCCAATGGCTTTGTTTCGAAAATTTGATGAAGAAGAAGCTATAGCAAAAATTTTGGAAGATTATGATCAAAATAGCGAAGCTCTGGCAAAATTTCATTGATTAGTATTTTCTGGAGTCGGGTAAAAACGTTAGTATCTTATGATGAAGATGATGTTCTAAAATTCTGAGAAAATTCATGGTGAAAGTAGACGTCTAGGGCTTTCCAAATATATAGAGTTTGTATCATTTGAAGCTCTGCGCGAAAAGATAAAAATCTTAGAAGTTAAGCGATGTTTTCTGGGCGAAAATCTGGGCAGCAGTTTGAAATGTTAAAACTGGGAATTATCCATGAATTCTGGGTAAGTTTCAGTATTTTTTTCTTGAAAATAGACTTCTCAAGGATTTCGGAACATTTTACGGATCCTAATTTCGATTTTTCTGGAATTAGTTATGATTTTCCAAAGTTTGGCAAAAATCTGCCCAGAAATGCTGAATGAACGTTTTTTTTACGAAAATTATGTGGAAATAATTGAAAATAAATCCTTCAAGGGTAAAAATGTCAAGTATGGCCAAGGTGTCTCTTGAAATATTGTTTGAGAATTAATTGAGATAATATTACCCTTTTAGGATAGACTGTGCACGTTTTCCGACGACAAACGTACCCAAAAGTCCTGTCAAACTCAGGTACGGACGCATATTATAACATTAATGCTTATGCTTATGGTATGGTTATATATGATAAATTGTTTTCACATGTTAATACTCTGTTTTGAAATTGCTCATGGATTTGAGTTGTATACGGGTTATAGTCTTGATAACACCGTTGAGTTTTCCTAGTGCTGAGGACACGATAGGCCATCGTGGCACTGGTTATGTGCAGACTTGGGTAACATACATATTGCAGTGGCTGTGTTATGTTACTTGCTGATATGGTTTTGAAAGTTATAAATGTGATTTTATTATTGTGATATCTGTCATAAACTGTTTACATAAGCATGAGGTTAACCGTTACCTGAGGTCCAATGGGCATTGGACCTCAGTCTTAATGAATAGTACAGGAAAGAAACCGGGATAGAGAAGATGCCGGTGGGTAGAGCCGTGAAGAGGCAGCAGTCAAAGTCAAAGGTCGGTAGAAGTTATTAGGACATAGCTTCTGGCTCGAATTTAACAAAGTTACTCTGAACAGTTTGGTGTCTAAGGCTGGGTAAATCTATGTGGGAGGCCAATCAGTCGCCGTATAAGTCGGTGAGGCCCCCATGATAGACCCCTACCTGGCCAATCTGTTTAATTAATTGATGTTAGGTTCCAAGTCATGGGTTTAGTTTAAAACTTTCTTTATCAGAGGATTGTATTTAACTTCTGTAAATTGTATCACATGAATATTCCTTCGGGATATTTAATATATCAGTTTATGTCGGGCATCATCATATATCTGGGCATTTTTATATCAGATACTCGTTGTCCGGATCTTAGCGCACGGTATCAATTTCTGCAGTACTCTAAGCTGTAGCATCTCAAACTCTGTTGTTTTTCTTAAAACTAAGTGTCGACCGACACGATTTTCGAACCTGGAATTTGGGATGTTACAGAAGTTAATTTGCACCTAACTCTTTATCACCACCTCATCACTTTATCTCTACGTAGCCCTTCCTCTCCTCTCCCTCCCTCTTCCGAAAGAAGTGATGAGGTGGAAACAAAGGGTTAGATGGAAATTAATGTGCTTTGCCAAGTAAGCAAATTATTATTCTAAATGGAGGAATACTTACATACTCCAAGAATATCGTGTCATCTGAACTCTATCAAGTGAAAACATAATAATTCATATTATTTTAATCATAGTTGACTAATGACTCATATGAAAAAAATTTAAATTTTGTCTTGTTTTTTTTTAAAATATCTTAATTAAAAAAAAACTAAAACAAAATTATCAACAAATATTTTTCTTAAAGACAAGTTAAAATTAAATTTCTTCAGATGAGTTATCAATCAACTAGGATTAAAATAATGAGTTATACTTTTCAATGGCTAGAGTTCAGATGATGTGGTACTCCTAAAGTATATAAACATTTCTCTCCAAATTGTTTCTCAATCATTCATGTCATCCTCAATGTCACTATTTTTAGTCAAAAACTTCAAGCAATTAAATAAGGATTTATGTGTATTTTTACCTTTATTTTAGAAATTCATGTTTACTTTTGCCCCTTAAAAACATTTGTGTTGAGAGCACTCTTAGGAAAATTTTATGTCTATTTTCTCACTTTAACCCTTAAAAAATTTAAACAAGCAGTCAATTAACGAAAAATGTGTACTTTTGCACATATTTTAAAAGTTTATAGTTACTTTTACCTCTAAAAAATAGGGATAAGTACCAATTTTTCCATCAAAGTTTTGCCCATGGAGCATTAGTCACTCGGAATTTTTTTTGTCTCATTTTTGCCCTCGAAGCATGAAATACGTAGCATTTGTGCCCTGTTAAGCAAATAATCTGAATTCCCTAATCTATTCATGTACATAAGATGTATATTTATACAAGAGAAGAGAGCCCTGAGCATTAATGACTCTTAATGATAATTAATCTTGATTTCCTCTAATTCCTCTAGTCCCTAATTAGTAGGGATACTAATCACTAATTGATTATTACAATATTTTCTAACACTCCCCCTCAAGTTGGAGCATAGATATTAATCATGCCCAACTTGTTACAAAGATAATCAACCCGAGTCCTATTTAAGGCCTTAGTAGATCGGCCAATTGGTCGCTAGACCTGACGTGTCCTGTGGAAATGAAGCCCTCCTTGATCTTATCATGCACAAAATGACAGTCTATCTCAATGTATTTGGTGCGTTCATGTAACATAGAGTTGGAGGCTATGTGCAAAGCGGCTTTGTGGTCACACCACAACTTCGTAGGCAATGACGTGGCAAGCCCAACCTCCTTCATTAACTGGTGAATCCACACAATTTCCTGTACTGATTGAGACATGGCTCTATACTCAGCTTCTGCACTTGACTTAGAAACCACATATTGCTTCTTACTCCTCCAAGATACTAAATTTCCACCCACAAACACATAATATCCTGTGGTGGATCTTCTGGTAGCCTTTGACCCTGCATGATCTGCATCACAAAAACATTCAATCTTGTTGTGACCATGATTCGTATAGAGTATACCACGACCAGGTGAGCCCTTCAAGTAATGTAAGACATGCTCCAAAGCTTCCCACTGAGCAACAGTTGGTGCAGTCATGAATTGGCTAAGTAGACTAACTGGAAAGGTCACATCAGGGCGAGTCACCGTAAGGTAGTTCAATTTCCCAATTAATCTACGATATCTCTCAGGATAAGCAAACGGCTTGATCTTCTCCGGGTCAACTTTCTTTCTCACATCCTCAGGTAGCTCATTAAACGGTATGTTGTCATCAATATCCAAAAAAGGGTTAGGAATCATGGGAAAGCTACTCGGTGCTGCTCCGAGTTTCCCAGTTTCTTTTAACAGATCAAGAACGTATTTCCTTTGTGTTAGAAGGATGCCTTTCTTACTTCTCATAACCTCTATCCCAAGAAAATACTTTAACGGACCCAAATCCTTTGTTTGAAAGTGAGACTTAAGAAAGGCCTTAAGTGATGAGATTCCCGAGGCATTGCTACCCGTAATAACAATATCATCAACATATACCACTAATAGAATCATGCCATCATTTGTTTGCTGATAAAACACAAAATGGTCACACTTACTCTGACTCAAGCCAAACTTCTTAACCATAGAGCTAAACCTGTCAAACCAAGCACGAGGGCTCTGCTTCAAGCCATATAAAGACTTCTGAAGATGACATACCTTCCCATGCTCCCCCTGAGCAACAAAACCAGGTGATTGCTCCATGTATACTTCCTCAAGAAGATCACCATCCAAGAACGCATTCTTAACATCCAATTGATGAAGATCCTAACCATAATTGGCTGCCATAGAAATGAAGAGGCGAATAGAGGACAATTTTGCCACAGGAGAGAAGGTTTTGGAATAGTCCACCCCATAGGTCTGAGCATAGCCCTTTGCAACTAGTCAAGCTTTCAAACGTTCCAAGCTGCCATCAGCTTTTGTTTTGATTGTGAACACCCATTTACACCCGATAGCCTTCTTGCCAAGAGGTAAATCAACGAGAGTCCAAGTACCGGCTGTATCAAGGGCCATCATTTTTTCTTCCATCGCAGCACGCCAACCGGGGTGGACTAAGGCTTGTTGGAGAGTAGTGGGAATGGTGAGGGAGTCTAAGGATGCTATGAAGGAATAGGATGGAGGAGACAAATGGTTATAGGAAACAAAGGAAGAAATAGGATAGGTGCAAGTATGTTTACCTTTGCGTAAAGCAATGGGCTAGTCATTAGAAGTATCAGGCACTATGTCTGGTGGAGCAGAAGTATCGGAAGTTTCAAGCACTAGAGCTGGTTCAAAAGGGGGAGCCGAAGGGACTAATTCTGGATCAAACACCGAAGCTGGTACTGGTGAGTCATGAACCTGATCACTAACATTACTTGCTCTGGGGCGTTTCCGATAAACATGATAGATAGGTGGTTTAGCAGGTGCCGGATCATATGCTTGCACTGGCGGTAACTGAACTGTGTAAACTAAGAGATCATCTAGACTGTCAGGGGTGTCATCTGTAGAGACAGAGGATGTCGATAGAGGAGTGGAGACAGGAAAAAATGAGGTCGACTCATGGAAGGTGACATCTGTAGACACAAGGTAACGCTGAAGAGTGGGAGAATAGCACCGATAACCCTTCTAAACCCTAGAATACCCAAGGAAGACACACTTAAGGGACTTAGGATCAAGTTTGGAAATAGCGGGATGAACATCACGAACAAAGCATACACAACCAAAGATTTTAGGGTTAACAAGAAACAAGGGTTTGGAAGGAAACAAGGTAGTGTTTGGAGAAGTACCATTAAGGACAGAAGATGGCATACGATTAATAAGAAAGCACGCAGTAGACACGGCGTCAGCCCAAAAAGGCTTGGGAACATTCATTTGAAATATTAGAGCTCGAGCAACTTCTAATAAGTATCGATTCGTACGTTCTGCAACACCATTTTGAGCTGGTGTATCTGGACAGGATGACTGATGAAGCATGCCATGTTGGAGCATATATGTTTGAAATTGAGCAGAAAAATATTCTTTAGCATTGTCACTCCTTAAGGTTTTTACAGACACACCAAACTGAGTTTTGATTTCAGCACAAAAGTGGCAAAAGTGAGAAAATAACTCGAAACGACTTTTCATTAAATAGAGCCAGGTGGTACGAGAGAAATCATCAATGAAAGTAACAAAGTACCTAAAACCAGGCTTGGACTCAACATGACATGGGCCCCAAACATCAGAATGGACTAAATCAAAAGGAGACGCAACTCGTTTATTAACGCGAGGTGCCAAATGAACCCGATGATATTTAGCAAACTGGCATGACTCACAATCTAAAGACGACAAATGATGAAATTGAGGATACATCCTCTTCAAGGAAGACAAAGACACATGACCTAAGCGACAATGAATGTCAAAAGGAGACAAACCACCAGAACAAGCAACTGAACGTGATACCTGATCCTCAAGGAAGTAATGACCTCCAGATTCATAACCCCGACCAATAACTTGCTTCATTGTGAGATCCTGAATCAAACAATGGTCAGGAAAGAGTGTTATAAAACAATTTAATTGGCGAGTAAGCTTGCTGGGAGATAAAAGGTTAAATGCAAGATCAGGGACATTAAAGACATGTGATAAGGAAACAGACGGAGTAGGTTGAGCAGTGCTAGAGCCAAGGACACGAGAGTAAGAGCCATTGGCAATTGTTATACTAGAGGGGGTGGCATACGGCGTGTACGAAGAAAACAAATGATGGTTACCTGTCATATAGTCAGTAGCACCGGAATCGATGATCCACTTCGAGGAAGAAGTAGCAAGACTAGAGGCAATATTACTTGTAACAACAGCAATGGAAGAACTAGACGTAGATGCAGCCATCGAGCCTTACCAGAAGTAAGTTGAGCACCACAACAAACAGTGGAGGAAGTACCAAACCATAAATAATCAAGAGTGCAGCTAACACAACCACTCCAAGCAAAGTCACCAACTACACAAAGGCCAATGAACCTCCAATTGACAGTAAAGAATATTATTCCTAACCAGGAGCAGAAAACCTCACCAAAAAATAGAACGGCAACTAAACATCCAATGTCACAAATTGGACCAAACAATGCAGAATATGAACTCAACACCAAACAACCACAAAAAATACCAAATGGCCACCAAAGTGAAGTTATCCCAACACCAAACAGCAAACCAACACAACTCAGGAGAGCAAAATATGAACTCAAAAAAAACAGCCGTGAATCGCAATAAGCAGCAAAACCAGACACCGAAGAGCAAAATACCAATATGGAAGTGATGAATCCATACCTTGGAATCGCCGGAGAACCGCCGGAAATGAGGATAGAAGACCGAAACAAGACATCACTGTTGGAAACACCTTCCCACGCGCCTTCACATGCCGTCAAAGCGTGGCTACCGGTGAAGCGCGTGTACTCCACGCATCGTTGTAGAGTCGTCGGACGGCCACCAAATTTCAAGCGAACGTGATCTGAGGGTGGGGATTCCGGAGGATAGACGCGTGTTCCAAGAATCTATCTGGAATTGAAAACTAATTTCTCACCCTCTTGCTCACTGTTTGAGATTTTCCAGCACTGTTCAGGCGAAATTTGAAGAACACAAGACAGCAAATGAAGAAATACAGATGAATGGCTCTGATACCATGTTAAGCAAATAATCTGAATTCCTTAATCTATTCATGTGCATAAGATGTATATTTATACAAGAGAAGAGAGCCTTGAGCATTAATGGCTCTTAATGATAATTAATCTTGATTTCCTCTAATTCCTCTAGTCCCTGATTAGTAGGGACACTAATCGCTAATTGATTATTATAATATTTCCTAACATGCCCAACCATCATAGAAGTGCCACATCGACAGTAAAAATTACACATGGCTTTGGATGAAATGCCACGCAGGCTTGGACAGTTGAAACATAGCTTCACACATGGCTTGGCCATTCCCATATGTTAGGGCAAAGTAGGAAGACCACGTATACAGAGCATGGAGGGAGTGAGATTAGGGTAAAGCGAGAGAGAAATTTGGGACAACGACAAATCAGGGTACATAGCGAAATCATGACGACCATAAATTAGGGCAGACCGATTGTGAAAGAGAACAGTGAAATTGAGAGAAAGTAGGGCATATGTGCTATCTGAGTTGGTAGCAGAGATTCGTCATCAATTTTCAGCTATGTAATCTTTGAACCACATGTAGAGTATATATTTTTTTGTTAAGCTTTTGGTTGTTTTATGCATTTTATAGTGCAATGCCGAAAAGGCCCTTCATCTATTTGGACTTTGTCCTTTATCTGTTTTAGTAATGTTGGTTGGGAAAAATTAATGTAGGGTAAATGTTAAATGATATTAAAGGGCTGTGGTGGTCACGTCGGTGGTCCAAAGGGTGTTCTAAAAGGTGAGACCGATGAACTGTCGAATTTCGAGGATGTGGTAGATTGAAACATATTGAATGAGGAGGGAGACGATAGAGATATAAACAAAGGTGATGAACCATTAGATGAAATACGACACCATAATGGAGATAACTCTGGGGTGATTCCAAGTGAAGGTGAGGATGAAGACAATCTTGATTCTGAGGGTGATACTGATGGTGACAATAAAGAGCGTCCAGATGGGGATGAAGGTCTACCCAATTTCATGTTAGGTGAGACATATTCAAACAAGAAGGAGTTAGTAACAACCATAAATAACTATGTTGTCATTGTTAGAGTTAAGTTGAAGCTGGTTAAAAGTGAGCCTTTAAGAGTTTTGGTAAAATATCATAAATGGTGCCCATTTGTGTTGTATGCCTCCAAAGATGGGTCACATTTGTTAGACCTGGCTATCAACCAAGAGGGGGGTGAATTGGGTGTTTGATAAACTTTAGGAACTTTAAAAAAACTTTTCGCAATTTATAAATTGACAATTTGATATTCAAAGATGAGCATATACTGAAAATGTAAAAGATAAGGGAAGAGAGTATGCAATCTGTGATTTATCCTGGTTCGGTCCAATCCTTGACCTACGTCCAGTCCCCAAGCTTCACTTGAGATTTTCAATCCACTATTTGCTTTGAACTTGATTACACACTCTGTACTCGAAGTAATCCCACACTCGGATTCACTCCCCTTACAAGCTGTAATCACAACAAAGTGTTTCCCACTCAAGATCCCCCAATCTTGAGTAACTCTCAGAATAATAGGATGTTTACAATGAATCTTCTCTCTCAGAAGTAAGTGAATAAACACTGAAGCACAATACATATAATCTCACTCTCTAAGCTAGATATATGATCATTGAGATATTCAGAGAGTAGATGAAGCAGACGTTAGAATATTGGCATTTTCACTGTGTAAGCTTATGTCCCTGTTCTTGCTCTCCCTCTTGTATCTGTGTCTATTGTTCTTCATTTATGGGCTTCTTATATAGATGAAGAAGAGGAACTAGCCGTTGCATTTTCTTCTCTTTGATTCTTCAAAGTTCAGCTGTAAATCTGGAATATGACAGTTGCATATTTTGCTTTGTTCTTTCAATTCTCAGCTGGAATCTTGGAATATGTTGTTGCAGAGCGTCTTCCAGATTTTTAGTCATTCCATGATCTTAATTTGACCGTTTGAGGTGATCTTAAAGTGTTCTAACAGTCTAAACTGAACATCTGGGATAAGGGAGAAGAATCAGCCCTATTCTTGGTTCTTCATTTAATGCATTTATCCTGGATCTTGATCTCACCTTGATCTTGGCTAAACCTTATCTGAAAAACACTCAAAACTTCATCAAGGACATTAGACAATGTATATGATATAAACTTTTTGATATAAACTTTTTGCTCTTGCTAATGGCATCTATATAAGACATCATCAAAACTAATCACAACCAACAACATTTGGGTTTGAAAGTAAAGACCCTTTGTTGGAACCTAGTTGCAGCCGGGTGTTTAAGAATCCCAAGGTGTATGTGAAGTGGTAAATCCCAAGGTGTATGTGAAGTGGCTAGCTAACTATTTCAAAAAGAAGGTGCAAGAGAGCCAAATTACAAAGTTACAGACATGAAGAAGGATGCAGAAGAGGAATTGTTGGTCAGTGTTAGTATATACAAGTGTAAAGAGTGAAGAGGTTAACTGTGGAGGGGACGGAAGGAAGTTACATTGATGAGTTCAACCACTTGGAAGCTTATTGTAATGATTTGAAAAAATCCAATCCAGGGTCAAATGTATCTTTTGAACTAAGTAAAGAAACCCTTGAAAATGGAAAAAGGGTCTTCAGCCGATTGTATCTATGTTTCAATACTACAAAGGTAATTGTTGCCATAATTTTTTTGATTAAGTTTTCAGTGTTGGTATGGTTTGGGATGCTTACATGATTCAATGATGTATGTTCATGTCTGTTTTGTAGACGGGTTGGAAGGCAAGATGCATGCCAATCATTGATGTTGATGGCACTTTTCCAAAAGGCAATGCATAAGGCATCATGCTAATGGCTACTGGGTTTGATGCGAATGATTGTCTATATCCCATTACTATTGGGATTACCCAAAAGGAGAACACTTTAAATTGGAAATTGTTTTTCCAATGGTTGAAGAGGTCTTTACACTTAGAGGATGGAGATAACATCATTATTAAGTCTGATATACAAAAGATAGGAGATGGTGTCATTCATATGTTGTTCATACAATGATTGCTATCTATTCCAACAATGTTGCTAATCATTGCTATGGGATTGCAGGGTCTACTTATTGTTGTATCAAAGGTGTTGCCTCTGGCAAAGCATCGATTGTTTGTTAGGCATATATTTGTGAATTGGATCAAGAGGTAGGGAGGTAGTGAGTTGAAGAAAAAGTTCTTCTATTGTGCCTGGAGCACATTTGAAGAACGCTTTATTGATAACCTAAGACAGCTCATTGCACTAAGTGAGGGAGCAGCAAAGGCAGCTGTCTCGTATCATGTAACATTTTGGATAAGGGAATATTTTAGTTATATAACTTTATACTGGATTGTTAATAACAATCTCCGTGAAAGCTTCATTGCTTAGATAGATGACTTTAGGTATTTTCCTATAATTAGGATGATTGATGGGATCAAATCAAGCTGATGACTAAGTTGGATAAAAGCAAGAAAATTTTGCCAAGTTGAAGGTTAACTTTAGTCCTAAGTGTGTAGCATTATTTGAGGACAACAAGAAGTTGTTGATGAGATGTAGAGTATACTTCAATGGTGATGATGGCTATAAAGTTATCAAAGGGAAGGATAAGCATAATATCTTAGTAACTATAAAGCAATGCTCATGTAGGACTTGGGACTTGACTAGTGTCTCTTGTCAACATGCAATTTGTGCCCTATATCATGCCAACATAAATCCAGTAATGTAGATATCTAGGTTTTACCACATGGATGCATACATTGCAAGTTATAGAAATAAGTTCCAACCTGTGAGAGGTAATACATTTTGGGGAAATCATCTAGTGACAACAATGCTTTGATGACCTATAAAGAGGAGAATTAGGATAGAAGAAGGTGAAAGGGGAAGGAAAATGGTGATGGGACCACAACAGAGACAACAAGGGCCCCAAAAACTCCTAATTTGCCTCTACCACGTACTGAAAAGGTGACCAAAAAGGGAATAGTTCAAAATACAGTATGTGTCATCAAGAGGGACATAGTAAAGCTACTTGTAAATATATAAGTCCAACATAACCACTTGTTACTCGGTCTATAAATTTTGATTTCTTACTTTATTTATTTCCTTATTGCAGCGACCTCCAATAAGTTCAAAACGAAAGAGGTCAACTAATAGTGACTCTCAAGGCACTCCAGACACACAACTGTCACAACTTAGTTTTGCATAGTCTTGTGTGACACCAAGACCTCATGGTGGAAGAGATTTCTATAATACTAGAGTTGAGATTGGTATGGGAGTTAGAATTGGGGAGGATTCTGGGAGGACTATATATAATGTACATAATTCCAATTTTTTTTCCATTATGGGGTTACTAGAGTTTTCCTATTTTATGTGTAGATGAGTTTATGTTTGTTCTATTTTTTGGAGCCAAAATGAATTCTAATAGTGTCATTCATGAGGGTACACCATTGACTCAATGCAACATCATGAAGACATCGAGACTAGATTCTCTATCCCCAACAATCAGACCATGCGAATGACACAGAACATGTCTAGGTCAAGCACTAAACATGGTTATCAGAGTTTAAAAATACATGGAGATGGTTCGACACCACTTACCCTATCTAATCTCCTTGCTACACCTTCAAGACTCATGTGGTAATGAGCACCAGCGATGCCAACATCTTGACTTCTAGCTCATAGGGACCATACCTTGATAACTTCAAGCAACAGGAAGAAATTTACAACAACAAGAGGCAGGGGCAGGGGTCCAGAATAATTGCTTCTACCATATATGTTTTGTTCTGTTTTAGGCTGCCAAGTGTTAACTTCTGTTTTTGGCTGCCATGTGAAGGATTCTATTTTTGCCTACCATGTGTAGCAGTCTGCTTTTGCTTGCCATGTGTTTGGTACTGTTTCTAGCTATCATGTATTTTGGTTGCAAAGGGTAGCCACATCTTAGTTGTAAATAAAAGCCATGTATTTGGCTTGTAAATGACTGCCAAGTATTTATTGTTGTTGGGGTTGTCATGTGGTTGTCCAAAATTGATCTTGCCACCATGACATTATTTTGGTTCATGTTTTGGCCACTTTAGCTTATTTTGGTTCATTTATTAGCCACTGGTTGCCATGTTGTTCTAAACAATTGATCTTAGTTATCAATTTTCAGCTTATTTAGTTTATGGTCACGACTATTTTTCAAATTTTCCTTCCAATCAGCTTATTTACTTAATGGTGATCAATAGAACTGATGTGCAGCTTGTTGACAACATCATTGTGCCTGTTTTCCTCTACTTGATAGCATTCAAATTGGCAACAAATTTTCAACATACATAATGGCCTTACACATACTACTTGATTCAACTTACAAAATGGCCTTACTTCACAACATACAAAATGGCCTTGCACACACTAATTGACTTGCCATACAAAATATACCATTTTCAACTTACATTCCACATAGGGATACAAGTAACCAACTTACATTCCACATTACAAATGACCATCAATAGACATTAAAAACCATTTAATACTAACAACAATCAACACCCAAGTGAAAACCAATCCACAAATTGCAAGTCCTAGTCTACAATCAACCTTCTTCAATATGCCATCAAGCTTCTCTATAACCAAAGACATGTCTGCAATTTTTGCTTCTACATTTCCATCTACTTTATTATCAATTCCTCTCCCTTGCATTACATTAGCATCATATAGTCTATCCATATAGCCAAGAAACTCGTTTATCACCTTATATGGCCTTTTAGGAAGAACCCACACCCAATGCCCTACACATTACTCTATATCAACCAATACCATTATTAATATACATTTAACTAACATCCATCAACTAAATAAACACTAACGTACTTGTTGATAGTTTCAACAACCAAAAATCTTTGCCCTGGATTTTGCTTAGTCTATTGTATTGCAACTCATCTTCAATCATTCAAATATATTACACATAATCAAGTAAGTATCACAATCATACACATCAACACACAAGCAATCATATCAAATACATGCAAGTAGGGTAAGTTCACTACCATGTGGACTAATGTCATTCTTCAGTTTCCTCGTCTGCTAACCATCAATGTCTCTTGAAGCATCTTTCATTCTTCTTCTTTCCATACTTGACAGGGACCTAAATGCATAATCATATTATTAGAGCCATGGAAAAATGAATGCCTAATGAAGTTGTCTTAACTTCACAACTTTTGCCCCTTAAATTCTCATGGAAACTACGAGTTCACAGAATTTTCAATAATCTTTGAAAATTCATAACTCATTGTACAAGTATCCAAATGGGATGGTTCCAAATCTTATGGACTCATTATTAAGTATAGTTTCAAGGAAAAATAGGTTCAACAGCCAGTCAAACACTTATAAATCTAGAATTTATCAAACAATGGTCGTTATCTAGTTTGCATTCCAGGACCATAGGTTATTTACAAAAATTCATATCTCATTGTACACAAGTTCAAATTCAACAAATGAACTATCAAATTAAATATCATTATGTCAACTTTAATCTTGGAAAATCTCATTGAAATTAGACATCATTTACTGGCCAAAAAATTTGTCACAAACTTACTGCCTACACAAAACTTTCAAGGCGCTTTTTAGGACTTCGATACTACTCAATCCAAGAGCTTCCAAATTCCTACAAAACCTTTCCCGTAACATAATTTTTTGTTTTCAAAACATTTGAACCTTCAAAATGGACAAATTCACACTCCCCTAGTCCAACCTTTCACTTGCCAAACTTAGTGTTCATTGTGGCCATCAAAGTTCCACCATTCTTACTTCACAAACACCCTAATTTCGGTTCCTAACCATATACACATGTTAATCCACTTTAGAGAATCAGATAGAATCTACCCTTAGGGTTTCAATAAGCCAAATCCACAGAAAACCATAGAAATCACCACTAAACTCCAATGCACAACTAATAGGCTTAGAATCGCTTACCTCAATTATTCTTCAGTAAATTTTGCAAGATTCTTTCCTCCCTTGGCCCTTCAAACTTTTGTCCAGACCACCATAAACACTGAACAAGAAAGGTTTTTGTTACTAAGGAGTAGGAGGAGGGAAGGATAAGAGGTTACAACTTAGTTACAATTCAACTTTGAAAATCCATATCTCTTTGGAAAATATCCAATTATGATGATTCCAAAGACTATGTGACCATTAAAAAAGTCTATTTCGAGGGAACAATATTTCCCATGGTCAAACACAAGTGATTTGTCTTAGATTCATCAATAATTGCACTCTAGTTCAGAAAACATTTCAAATTCAGGGGATAACTTCAAAAATTCATAACTCAACGTGTACACATCCAAATTAGCCACATGACCCATCAAATTAAAGCTTTTATGTCTACTTTAAGTCTGGAAAGTTTCATAGCCATTAGAGATCATTTTCTTAGTCAAAGTCACGTCACTCATTGACAACCTTTCAAAAATACAATTTGCCAACAAAGAAATCCCCTTCATAATATTTGCCACACTTCTTGAACTGGGCTTAATCGTCTATTTGATATAGGCTTCTCCTCAAGTCTCTAGGCCCAAAATTTAGGATATTACAAGGTATCATCTAACTAAAGGCTATAGAGAAACGTAGATCACATAAAGTGAAAAACGGAGAGAGCAAGAAAAGTCAAGCTCATATTTATTTCCCCACCCCCTTTTGCATTTCACTTGAAGTAAATAAAGAGGATTGTGTTATAATAGAGCTAAACTCATAAGGTCCTACCTCTCAATGTGATCTAGAATCAAAAGCCTTAGTCCAGGAGGGATTTGTACATCTCTGAGAGCACTGAAACATATCGAGGAAACCCATATCATGACTAGTAATAACAAGATATTGACGACATTATGACACAATTATCCATTTGCTTACTTGTTTGTGAGTAGGGGCAAAGTATTGTTCGTTTACAAGCCTTTCTTAAAAAATTTCTCAATTTTGGAGGCCAAGGTTGTGCAACATGTGTTTCATTTTAGCATAATGAATATCTTCAGCTGGAGGTTTAGAAAACTTCTTCCCAAAGTGCATCACAGGACACGCTCTTAGCAGGGGAAAAAATGTTAAATGGACAACAAATTATGAACCAACATTGGACAAATTATTACGAAGTGATATAGGTAAGCAAAAATGATCATTTCATAATTATTAATTAGAGACTATACACAAGAAACCCAAGAATGTTTTCCCCCTAAAATCTCACATCTAAACCATGATTATATATTTTCCATGCAATGATGACAACAACATGTAAAGCCAGATTACTATTGTGGTAAATTAGTAATGTGACGACTAAGGCCCAGAACAACTTTGTGCAAACGAGTATTGCTTCTTCTTTCAATTTCACCTGGAAAATTCCACCTTGAACCAATGCGAAGAAAAGTTTAGAAGTGACTACTTTTGCTGCCTGATTAGGTCTACCCATGCCACTAACCAATGAAAAAATTGCCCCAAAACTAAAAGTTGTCGCCATGCTTCATTACATATAAAAGTATACAATTATTAACAAGATCACATTTGTAGCAAGAAAGCAAGTTCCTGGTAACAAGGAAATGGGAAACCATTTCTTTGAAGGAGAAACGGCTTAGAAGCTTTTGTTTAAACAACAAAAGTGAGTCAAATTTGTGTATTGTGCCCTTGGAAGGTTAACAATAGGCCATAAACTTGGGTAAATTTTGAATTCTTTTTAGGCCCATTTATAGGGAATTTTGGTTAAATTACATATTTTCATATACTTGTACACAAAAAATATACATATTTTATGTAGAAATTAAGAATTTGTAAAACAATATTCTAACATGGAGACAAGATGAATGAATTAGATCAAAACTGACAGGTAGATGATAATAATATTGAAAATAAATTCATAAATGTTTTCGATTTTTTTAAGAATAAGACTTAAGTGAAAAATGGGATGTGGCAATACAAGCACACAATACATTGCCATGATTCGCACATGTATAGAATGTTCTCATATAAATTATATAATAAATCATTTTCTAAAAAAAATTGACATGATTTGCACATGGATCTGAATATGTTTTGTGCGATTCAAAATAAACGTTAAAGTGGGAGCATGAGGCGAAGAGGAATTGAGAAGTAAGATTATGGAACAAAGGCCTTAACACTTTATCCACCCATAGGCCAAGCGTCCTTGTTGGCATAGTAACCTAAGTTTAGCTCTGACTGTAACATCCCACCTTAAAAACAGCGGAATTTTTTTTAAAAAAAATTTTGATCAGAGTAGAGCAATTTCGCAAAATGAGTAATTGAATTTTAATATTACATAACCACAGTGTAATAGTTCTTATACAGTCATCTGCTAATTCAAAAAGAAAACAGCACCTAACTTCACATGTAGACTAAGGTATAAAATTCCTTCTGCCAACCTACGCCGATCACCTGCCCCTATCGTCAACCCGCGGATCGCCCGAACCTGAAGCTACAGCTAAGATCCAATTACCATTTGGATCTCAGGTAACGATTAGCCTTATACTCAAATAAACAATATATGGATAACAACTATTTAACAACCCATAACAGCAGTAAATCACTACATAAGCACACAGCAGATGTATGATCACAATAATGACAGAACATAAGCACAAAGCAGTATGTAAAGTCCCACAACATGTCTGCACATAACCAGTGCCACGACGGCCCATCGTGTCCTCAGCGCTAGGAAAACCCAACAACGTTATCAAGACTATAACCCGTATAAAGCTGTATGTAAAACCGACAACCCTAAACAGAGCTTCGGTATATAAGCATGTCTATCACATATATGTATATGAGCAGCATAAGTGTTAAGGTTACAATACGCGTCCGTACCGACGTTGACGATTCCGGACACTTTAGTAGGATTGAGGTACGCTTGACGGCGGTATGATGGCGGTATGACAGCGGAGACAGCGGAAACAGCGATTCGTGATTTCGGGTTTCCTATAAGGATAGTATCACCGGTGTGAGCATTTAAGGTCATATCAGGCAATTTCGGTACAAATTACCATTTTGCCCCTAGGTTGACTAATTGGCGGAATTTCGCCAGCACTTCGCTATTCTGATTTTAAACTTTCAAAATTTTTGCTATAACCTTTCCTCTAGCATACTCCTAAGATAAATATCATATTTATTCCTAAAAACATGATATCTAAGCTAACTTTAAGAATTAAAGACTATTCTAACAATTCTACTATAGCTACCGAAAAACTACTTAAACTAAATACTAAAGACTGAAGAACTTACTCAGAGCTTTGCTATGAACTTCTTACTCCTCTTCCAGAGCTTCTCTCTAGAATTGTGAGTGAATTGGTGAAGAATGAAGAGGAATGAAGGCTATTTATAGAAAATCTCAATGGCAATTTCATAATTTCGCTGAACTTGTCTGGTTGAATTCTGACCGTCGGATCGCACTTTTTTGAAGTGGCTTGATCTTGGCCCTACACCTCTTGGCCGACCTCTCCCCCCACAAGAAGACAAAATTGATGACATCATCATGCTTATGTCATCTTACTTTATCAGATGAAATTCCTGGTTCGGTGCCCTGATCGCGAAATTTTTTGTAAAATCTTAAAATTCTGGGAGCAACACTCTGAAGGTCTTTTCTTCCTCTTCAAGAATACTGGATTTTCCTATCCTTGTACTCTCATTAAGGATATTCTGTTATCTGCCGAAAATCCTCGGTATTCGCGACCGGTTACCGAAATGACTTCGGTCGGTGCCAACTTCTGGACAAAAATTCACTTATCAATAATATACTCTGGTTTTTCCCAACTTATCCCCGGAATCTCGCATCCGAATTATTTTCTATCGGTTCTCATTTTGACTATCTGCTTTAATTCTACAGAACATCTTCTTAGCCTGATCTCCAAAACACTCTATCGGTTACAGAAATGACTTCGGAGACAGCCTACTTCGAGATAAAAATTCACTGGTTCCTAATATACTCTAACCCTAGCAACTTAGTTCAAGGTTTTCTGGATAGGATTTTATTTTTATCTGTGGTCATTTATCCTGTTCATTTTTTTTATTAATATAATATTATTAAATCAACACATGTCTTAATCTTATATTATTATTATTTTCATCATCCTTATCTCTTCTCATTCCCAAAAATTTCGGCCCACACACATATAAATATATATATATATATATATATATATATATATATATATATATATATATATTTCATTTCCCATAATATTCTATTATCTTGCATTTATTTCCCCAAAATTTCCTATTGGTCCATAAGTAATTTCATAGATTTAGGCTTCTAAAATTCCTTGAATAATCCTAAGCTTTTGATCTTGGTTTTCCAAGATTACTTCTTGACCTTTATTATTTATTTAATTTGGCCCAAAAATTTTGATCCTTAATAATACTCATTCATATTTATTTTATTTCTCAGGTTTCCTAAATTTTCTATAAGCTTATAAAATTCCCAAAAATTACTTAATTAATCCTTTAATAATTTCTAATAATTTTCTTACTTAAAACTCATCATTTTCTCACCACAATTTTATTGACATTTATAATTTAAGCTCCATGCAAATTATCAAAAGTCATAGAGCCAATTTTAGTCTTAGAATACTTTTTAATTTTCCTTTTTTTTTTATTTTCATAGGAAATAATTTATTAAATTGTCTAAATTAAAAATAATATGCTTTCTAAATTTTTAATAATTGTTTCATGTCTTTTTTGAATTTTTCTTAATTCTCCTCAAGGTGCTTTATGGCCTTAAGGTGCATTTTTCACATTTCCGCCAATAAATTTCCTCTAATTTTCTTAGTGTTTCCCTTTGAGCATAGACTAATCATATAACATGTTGAGACCAAAATCTTCATAAACGGTTATTTTTATTATTGTAGCATAATATTCCAGATAATAGTTATCCCAGTATTACACTGACATCATTTGTTTGTAGCATCACAACTTCTCGCTTTCAATATCATCCGTTTTAAAGTTTGTTGCCACTCATGGCTTTAAAATGTGTCAAGAGAAAAAAGGTATCTATTCCCTTATAAGACGTCTTTAATTCTCATTTACAGTTGATGTGGGATCTCAATGTTAAAACAAAATGTTTTTAGAAAGAAAAGCAAATTAATGCATATTTATACATATAAAAGTCATCAAAAACCTTTGATCTAAATTCCGATAGGCTAGAGAAATAACTTTGGACCAAAGGTGCAATGTCTTGATTCCAAAGCACATGAACATGTTAGTAGCTTATTATCATTATGGGTAATGGTTTTTGTGTCCAACATGTATTTAAATAAGTTCTTATAATTCCTAATATTCCAAGTTTAAGCTTCATATTTGATGAGACGGTCTCCCATTATTTTGTAGTTCCCTAGCTCCTCTAGTGAATCATCCATTTTCTTATGCTAAAAATGATTTCAGTGCAAAGGAGGTGGCACTCTAAGCTTATGTGCAAAAACACCAAGCACAATATTTTGTTATTTTTTGTCCATATGATTTGCATTCTAACTATTTAAAGAGAAAACCAACATAAGAAAATGCAATGAAATTATAGTAATAGAATAATTACTAAACCATCATATATAATTCATTCTTTCAATTCACTCCATCTATATAAAGTGAGCTTTAATTTGATAAGATTAACTAAAAACGGCTATCTCTATGAAGAAGAATTACCAACCGTTTTTTCCTAGATAGTCTTATTTATCTATAAAATTGAGGGTTTGTACTGATTAATAAATTACTAAACTACACATTTGGAAAAGACAATGAAACATATGAAAATATCAAAACAGTCTTAGATTGTTTTTCCCTACCTTAGTTAATTTCCATTACTACTCAAGCCAGTTAAAACCTCCTAATATGGAACATTTTACAAATCCCTAAAATTTAATATAGGGAAGCAAGGAAGAGGATACTTCATGACGGAGAGAGATAAGAAGACAAATCATGCTACACGGGCTCAAATACCTAGCATACCAACATCATCAACACCGAAAGGATAAGATGACAACAAATCATCCTTGTTACCTTTCCAATCTAAGAGGAGCAATACATACATACATACATACACACACACACACACACACACACATATATATATCTGTATATGTGTGTGTGTAGACATACACATATATACATAAGTAGATATATCCACACACACACACACGTAAGAGGAGCAATACATACATATATAACTGTATATGTGTGTGTGTAGACATACACACATACCAACATCATCAACACCGAAAGGATAAGATGACAACAAATCATCCTTGTTACCTTTGACAATCTAAGAGGAGCAATACATACATACATACATACATATATATATATATATATATATATATATATATATATATATATGTATGTATGTATCTGTGTGTGTGTAGACATACACATATATACATATGTAGATATATCCACACACACACACACACACACGTAAGAGGAGCAATACATACATACATACATACATACATACATATATAATTGTATATGTGTGTGTGTAGACATACACATATATACATATGTAGATATATCCACACACACATGCACGTGCGTGTGTGTGTGTGTGTGTGATTATAGGTTATCAAAATTGAGAAATCAACATTTGAATTTCAGAACTAGAGATGTAGGGCCAAATGTTACCTTTTGAATACCATAACTTACTATCCTAGAATTATCGTACACCTCCAGCCCTTTGAGCCTCCATTGTCTTAGTTGACTTCTTGTTAGATGAATATTGCCGCGATGAATTACCATCCTTTGTACTCCTAAGGGATAAATTTCCACTAGAATCTGAAGAATTATGAGAGAAATTTCTAGAGCCTTTGCCTATTCCTAAAGGGTAAATAGTTGCTTTAGGGTCAACTGCGAAAGGCAATTGATTTTGCATTGAATAGCTGAGAATCTTGTTACCAAAACCAAGATGAGTTTGAAAATCCTTTATCTTGCAACAAGGACGAGGATGATGTTTAACTTTCACAAAAGGCATAGGTCGTAGTCCTCTCATCACTGGGCTGCTATTAGGGCTTCCAACATAATCCTTCATTAATTTTGGTGGTAGCCAATGCAATCGAAACTATCAAGTTTCAAATCAGCCAATGTGGTATGGTAAGTCACAAATATACATAGTCATTCAAGAAAAGCCTCAACGGCTTTGAAACTATATTGTTCCATCATTTTCTCCTTATCTCTTGATAATGGATCATTAAACCAAGATATATGGTATTCAATATCAAAATTGAAAGTATTAGCTAAAGTGCTTAGCCGCCTAAATATATTGTGTAAAGGTAGAAAAGCCTTATTTGAGAACAAAGCAAACAAAACATTATTATTGACTTCTGGTAAGCCTTTTGGTATGCCTTCATGAAGTAATTAGTTTGAGAAGCCAATGCTAGTGATGGTGAGTACTCATAGTGAACAATCCACCTCTTTAGGACTGTTTTATTAGAGCAAACGATGAACTCTTTATCTCTTTTGGGAGTAGAACAATGTTAATTATCATAGGATGATAGGGCAAGTAGTTCAAGTTTTCTAGAGGAGTAAGTGGATTGCCTAATAACTAGTGAAACCATTGGTCATAAATCATTTTAACACGAGTACTCGCCATTAATTAGTGGTCTTCATGATGTGAGTGAAGCAATAGAAACCTCGAGGCAACAATTATGTGCAAGCTCTTTGAATAAAAGAGAAAAATAAATGATTGAAGTAAATTCTTAGACTCTCTTTGCATCATGTTGTTACCTTGTGAATTCATCTTCGGCAAAAAATTGAATCCTAAACAAATAAGAAAAGAACCTGCAACTCAGCTAATGAAGTGAAAGCATTAATTCATAGCAAATTTGGCACTTAGATGGGATTCTTAAGTATCTAGATAAGGGTTTAATCCCTAACAATGTGTATGGAGAGGGTCTTATGACCAATACTAAAACCCCTTTGAGAAGCCTACAGTGTAATAGGATTAGTCACTACTACACAGAGTCTACCAAAAAAAGAATCAATTCCTATATATTATTGGCTAGAAAATTATAAAAATCGCACACTCTAGAGTAACTGGGTAGAATCTATTGAGAGGATGGCAAGCTGATGCAAAATTGGAATTCAAGGGCCATGCGTGAACGTAGGACTGGCACTTCAAGGAAAAATACTCTTTTTATTTGCCAAAACTTAAAAATCTTCATTGATTCATATAAATATTTTCACCGGTGATTGTGATCATGCTTATTTTTTCAGGGTGCATGATCTATTTAAACATGCATAATCTTTTAAAACGGATTGCTACTTTTTTTGGTAAAAATTATTTTATAAATTTAAAACCTTCATAGGAGGATATTCTTATATTTTGGCAAAAGGAATAAATATTTTTTAAACAAAAAGTTGAATCAACACCTAGCATATCAACATCATCGACATTGAAAGGATAAGATAATAATGGATCATCCTTGTTAGCTCTACCAATCTAAAAGAATCAAAAAAAAGAAATCAATATTTGAATTTTAGAACTAGAGATGTAGGCCCAAATGTTACCTTTTGAATACCATAATTTATTGTCCTAGAACAATGTACACTTCCAGCCCTGTAAGCCTTCATTTTCTTAGTTGACTAGTTGTTAGATGAAGATTTCTGCAATGAATTATCATCCATTGTGCTTTTAAGGGATAAATTTCCACTAGAATCTGATGAATTATGAGAAAAATTTCAAGAGTCGTTGCCCATTCTTGAAGGGTAAATAGTTACTTTTAGGTCAGCTGCGAAAGGCAACTAATTTTGCATTGAATAGCTGAGAATCATGTTACCAAAATCACAATGAGTTGGAAAATCACTTATCTTGAGACAAGGACGAGGATGATGTTCAATTGTCGCACAATGCATAGGTCATGGTCCTTTCATCATTGGACTACTTTTAGGGCTTCTGACATGATCCTTCATTAATTTTTGTGGCGGCCAATGCGATTGAAACTCATCAAGTTTCAAATCAATCAATATGGTATGGCAAGTCACAGATATACAAAGTTATCCTGGAAAAGCCTCAATGGGTTTGAAACTATATTGTTCCATCATTTTCTCCTCATTTCTTGAAAATGGATCACTAAACCAACATATCTGGTAATCATAATGGTGCTACCACAAAAATTGTTTTCAGAAGATAAGCAAATCCATTCATATTTATACAAATAAAAGTCATCAACAACCTTTCATCTAAAATTCCAATGGCCTAAGGAAATAACTCTCTCATCCAAAGATACAATGTCTTGATACCAAAGCAAATGAATATGTTCGTAGCTTATTATCATTCTGGCGAATGGTATTTGTATCCAACATGTATATAAATAAGTGCTTATGATTCCTAATATTCCAAGCTTAAACTTCATATTTATTGAGATGAGCTCCCATTATTTTGTAGTTTCGAAGCTCTTCTAGTGAATCATCAATCTTCCTATGCAAAAAATGATTTTGGTGCACTCTAAGCCTATGTGTAAAAACACCAAGCGCATCAATTTGTGATTTTTTGTCCATATCATTTGCATTCAGACTATTTAAGGAGAAAACCAACATACGAAAATGTAGTAAAATGAGAGTAATAAAGGAATTACTAAACTATCATATATAATTCATTCTTTCAATTCACACCATCTATATGAAGTGAGCTTTTATTTGAGAAGATTAACTAAAAAAGGCTATCTTTATGAAGAAGAATTATCAATCATTTCTTTTTCTTAGATAGTCTTATTTGTTAGTTACAACAAATCATCGAATAGGGGATGAATTAGGTGAATTCTAAAAATTAAAACAATCTTAACCAATAATTAAATCAGGAAGGAAAGGTTAGAGAGATATCATTGAAGTGTGTACAAAGATTTATACTAGTTCAGCCTTAAACACGTGGCTTATGTCCAGTCCCCAGAACTCCTATGAGATTTCCACTTTCTTTCGCAAAATAATTATAATAAGCATAGAGTAATCTCATCAGATTCACCCCCGCTTTACAACTATAATTTAACAACCATAATCAAGGCGTTACTACCTTAAGATTTTTACAACAATCAATTTGATAATTGAATGAAGATAACTATCTTACAGAGTAAATATATTATCATTGAAGCATTGAATATCAAAGGATATCAGAAGGTGTTAATGAGCAATAACTTATGCAATAAATGATATCATTGTTACTTGTTGCTCTAAATTGAATGCTCTTCATACTTATAGTTGTAGTCCATTAATGACCATTGGTGAAGCTTCAAACTATCTATTGAGAGACTTCATGCTTTCTGTTTAGATTCAGAAGTTCTTGTTAGACACAAGCCAAAGACAATGGAAGTTTTGAATATACGTCACTTTCATATCACCGTAAACAATCTACGCATGACATCTCTTTTGTTCCAACGTTGACTATGTAAACTCGCTTTCGCCTTCACCAAAATGGGTTTCTAACTGAGTGATCATTTGAATTGCTTTGAATAAGTTTTTGTGTCCATGTTTTGTTTCCTGCTATGCAATAAATGTTTTTGACACAAATCTTGTTTTTCAAAGATTTTCACATAAACCTTTATTTGATCAACTGAAACTCACTAATAAACATGATTAAAGGCATTGAGAATATTTGTGAGTGATAAACTAAAATAATAAGATAATGATCAATGATTTTAATTTGAATTTATGAAGACAATGATGATTTAAAAGAAGCAGCAAGACTCGAGGATTGTTTACCCAAACTCGAGTTGTAAACTCTAGTTTTGTTTAACCAACTTGAGTTTTGATATTTTGCTCTTAGTTCAAAAACTTTAGAAACTATTTGTAAAAGGAGTTATGCCTTTCTAACATGAACAACTTGAGTTTTGATATTCCAACTCTAACGAGGAACTCGAGTTGTCATAATTAAACTCGAGTTTTGGCTACTTAAAAGTTTTGGTAGAAATGTGGTCTTAAGATAAAGATTAGTCGAAACATTAAGATCTACTAGAACTCGAGTTTTATTTACCAAACTCGAGTTATAAACTCAGTTTTCATAAAATGAAACTTCAAGTGCCAAAGACTTTATCAAGTTTTTAAAGAATTGAAGCAGTACCCTAGCAACTTGATTTTTGCTTAGGAAACTTCAATTGTTTCCTTATAACTTGAGTTTTGTATAGAAAAACTTGAGTTTATCTTTGTTTGATCCAGATTGAGTAAGAGTAATGTTTTTCTAACGTTGGAGCACTTTGAGTATCTGTGACTTAGAAACCAAAACTCATGTTTTGAGCTAAAACTTGAGTTCTCTTTAAAACTAACTTCCTAATTCAAGTTGGTTTTAGGGTTAAGGTGCAAAAATACACATAAATTTTTTTCTCAGGAGTGTCCAGCACCACATGTTTTTTTTTGTAAAAAAATACACCCGTGGTTATATTTTAGGAGCAAAAGTCACATGGGCCGTTAGTTGACCGACGTTGATCGTTAACTTGGACGGAAATGAACAATAAATCCGCTGAAATTATCATTTTGCCCCTAGTTTTAAATACTTTTTTTAAAAATAAAACTAAAATAAACCCTTCCCCACTAGGGGGCCCCACCACCAGCCACACCGTCGGCGGCGGCCGCCCTCCTCACCACTAGTGGCCACCTCTGGCGACTTTTTTTTTAATTTTAAAAACTAAGGTTTTTTAAATATTTTTTTAAAAAAAACACTAAAATAAACCTTTCCCCACCGGTGGGCCCCACCACTGGCCATACTACCGTCGGCGGCCGCCCTCCCCACTGCCAGCAACTGGCGACCTCCTCCAGCGACTTTTTTTTTTTTAAAAAAACTAAGGTTTTAAATATTAAAAAAACACTAAAATAAACCCTTCCCCACCGGTGGGCCCCACCACCTGCCACACTATTGCCGACGACTGCCCTCCCCACCGCCGGCGACCTCCTTTAGCAAATTATTTTTAAAAAAAAACACTAAGGTTTTAAATATTTTTTAAAAAAACATTAAAATAATCCCCTCCCCACAGGTGGGCCACACCATTGACCACACCACCGCCGGCGGATGCCTTCCCCACCGCCAACAACCTCTTTCAGTGATTTTTTTTTGTTTTAAAAAACTAATGTTTTTTTAAAAAAAACTAAGGGGTTTTATTTAAAAAAAACTAAGGTTTTTTTTAAAAAAAATCGCCGGAGGAGGTCGTTGGAGGTGGTCACTGGTCGTTGGTGGCGGCCGGCGGTAGGGAGGGTGGCCGATAGTGGGGCCCATCGGCCTCCCCTTAGTTTTTTGTAGAAAAAACCTTAGTTTTTTTTTCAAAAAAAAAGTCACCGGTGGTAGTGTGCCCAGTGGTGGGGCCCACTGGTGGGAAATGGTTTATTTTAATGTTTTTTTTTAAAAAAAAAAGATTTAAAACCTTAGCTTTTAAAATTTAAAAAAAAAAATCGTCGGAGGAGGTTGCCAGAGGTGGCCACCGGCGGTGGTGTGGCCGGTGGTGGGGCCCATTGGCGGGAAAGGGTTTATTTTAGTTTTATTTAATAAAAATTATTTACAACTAGGGGCAAAATGGTAATTTAAGCTTAAAATAAAGGCAAAATGGTAATTTCAACGAAGTTACTGTTTATTTCCGTCCAAGTTAACGGTCAACGTCGGTCAACTAACGGCCCATGTGACTTTTGCTCCTAAAACGTAACCACGTGTGTATTTTTGCACAAAAAAAAACATGTGGTGCTGGGCGCTCCTGAGGAAAAAGTACATGTATATTTTTGCATCTTAACCCTTTGTTTTATTACCTATATTTGACTCGAGTTTAATAAATATTGAGAGTTTCTTTTTACTTGAATTATTAAGTTCACATTCTTGGCAAATGTTTGTTATCACAAAACTTGAAACCAATAACTAACATTATTTATCTATAAAATGAGAGTGTTTGCGCTGACTAATAAATGACTCAACTACACGTTTGGAAAAGACAACAAAACATATGAAAACCTTAATACAGTCTTAGATTGTTTTTCCCTGACTTAGTTTATTTTGATTACCATTCTAGCTAGTTAGAAACCTTCTAACCTGGAACATTTTACAAATCTCTAAAATTTAATATAGGGAAGCAAGCAAGAAAACGCTTCATGATAGAGAGAGATAAGAAGACAAATCAAGCTACATGGGCTTAACACCTAGCATATCAATATTATCAACACTAAAAGGATAAGATGATGACAAATCATCCTTGTTAGCTCTGTCAATCTAAGAGGAGCAACAAAAAAAGGGAAAAGTATCAATTTTGTCATGGAAGTTTTGCCCATGAAGCATTGTCACCTGGAAGTTTTTTTGTCTCATTTTTTCCCTGAAAGTCTAAAAAAAACATAGCATTTTTGCCCTACCGTCATGGAAATGCCACGTCAATAGTTAAAATTACATATGGTTTCAGATGAAATGCCACACAAGCTTAGACGGTTAACATATGGCTTGGCCTTTCCACGTGTTAAGGTAGAGTTGGAAGACCATGTATACAAAGTGTGAGGGGAGTGAAATTAAGGCAAAGAGAGAGAAATTTGGGACAATGAGAAATTAGGGAATAGAGCGAAATCGTGACAACCCGAAATTGGGGTAGACCGACTGTGAAAGAGAGTGGTGAAATTGGGAGAAAGTAAGGCATATATGTTGTCTGAGTTAGCGAGTAGAGCGATTGGGAGGAAGAGAACAGTGAAATCACGAAATTAAGGTGCATATGCTATCTGAATCAATGGCAAAGATTTGTCCTTGATTTTCAAGTATGGAATCTTTGAACCACATGTAAAGTATATTGTTTGTTGAGCTTTTGGATACTTTATGCATTTTATAGTGCAATGTCAAAGTGGGCCTTTTTCTGTTTGGCCTTTATCTCTTTATTTTTTGTCAGTTTCTATAATGTTGGTTAGGAAATATTAATGTAGAGTAAAGGATAAATGGCATTAGAAGGGTGTAGTGGTCCCGTCGGTGGTCCAAAAGGGTGTTCCAAAAGGTGGGATTGACGAGCAATCAAATTTTGAGGATTTGGTAGATTGGAACATATTGAATGATGAGGAAGATGATTGAGATAGAAACAAAGGTGATGAACCGTTGGATGAAATACGAAACGATAATGGAAACAACGTAGGGGTGACATTATTTTGGTTCATGTTTTGGCCACTTTAGCTTATTTTGGTTCATGTATCCGCCATTGGTTGCCATGTAGTTGTAAAGAATTGATATTGGTTATCAATTTACAACTTTAGTTTATGGTGATAACTATTTTTCATATTTTTCTTCCAATCATCATATTTACTTAATGGTGATTAATAGAACCGATGTGTAGCTTATTGACAATATCATTGTGCCTATTTTCCTCTACTTGACAACATTCAAATTGACAACAAATTTTCAACTTACACATGGCCTTACACATACTACTTGATTCAACTTACAAAATGGCCTTAATTCATAGCATGCAAAATGGCCTTGCACACACTAATTGACTTGCCATACAAAATGGATCATTTTCAACTTACATTGGGATGCAACTTACATTCCACATAGGGAAACCAGTAACTAACTTACATTTAACATTACAAATGACCTTCAATAGACATTAAAAACCATTTAACACAAAATGTAAACGACAATCAACACCCCAATGAAACCAATCCTTAAATTGCAAGTCCCAACCTACCAACAACCTTCTTCAATCTACCATCAAGCTTCTCCATAACTAAATACATGTCCACAACTTTTGCTTCTACATTTCCATCTACTTTATTATCAATTCCTCTCCTCTACATTACATTGGCATAGTACAGTCTATCCATATGGCCAAGAATCTCGTTTATCACCTTAGATGGCTTCTCACCTATTTCACCATCATGTCGTTGGAAGAACCCACACCCGATGCCCTACACATTACTCTACATCAGTCATCGCCATTATTAATATACATTTGACTAACATCCATCAACTAAATAAACACTAACATACTTGTTGATAGTTTCAACAGCCAAAGAATCGTTGCCTTAGGTTTTGCTCAATCCACGATGTACACAACGGTGCCATGAACCCACAGTGATAAGTCCTCGCCAGTCCGTCGTATTGCAACTCTTGACCTCCTCATCTTAACCACACCACCCTCTACTAGCTCTCATTCATAGAACTTGATGTTGACTCAATCATGTCTTTCTCTTCTCTATACCACCTCCTATGGTTTCATAGATCAGTTGGGATTTTTGGCCAGGGATTTGATCACCTCTAGTCTAGTTGAAGCCTTTTTCTTGCTAAGTTAATCTACTAACCTAAGGACAAGCAATCTGTCAACCTCCAAGCTTGTGTGGCATTTCATTTGAAGCCATGTGTAATTTTAATTGTTGATGTGGCACTTCTGTGACAGTAGGGCAAAAGTGCTACGTTTTTCAGACTTACATGGCAAAAATGAGACCAAAAAAAAACACTTCCAAGTAATCATTGCTTCATGGACAAAATTTTCATGAAAAAATTGGTATTTATTTCAAAAATATTATTTAGTTTGGGATACACTTACTTTTATTTATGGTGTGTTTGGTTTGTAGGTAGTGGGAGGGGTGAGAAATTAATGTGTGAGCTGATATTATTCTTTGTTGCACAAAACACACTAGTCCTCCCTCACTTTGCTCTTCATCCGATTCCGAAATCCCTAATTCCCTCCGGCGAGCAGATGGCGAGCGGAGGCAACATACCAATTCTGCCATTCGAGATTATAAACAACATTCTCATAAGGCTTCCTGCGAAATCCGTCGTTCGATTTCAATGTGTGTGCAAAGAATGGAAAAATCTCTCCAAAGCCCCATCATTCATCGCTGAACACTTCAACCACCAGCCTGATCGCAATAACTCTTTTCTTCTCCTTCACGAATACAGTGACGAACATAGGCGTTCCTACTTATATTTGCTTGATCATAAGATCGAAACCGTTGATGTTCTGAGCATTCCCTCGATCGGTGCCTTCAGACGTAAATGGAGAATCATAGGTTCCTGCAATGGCCTGCTTTTTGTCCAAGTCGATCACGGTCTTCGTAGATCTCCTTCGTTTTGGCTGTGGAATCCGTTGATTAGAGAGGTCAGAGAAGTACCCAGCACGCGGAATGATAAGCGCGTTTGCAGGGTAGGATTTGGGTTCAGTAGCGTTGCTAATGATTATAAGATAGTGAGATTTTATACTCCAGAGTTGCCGAAAAAGAAGGCAGAACGATTTTATTACTGCAACAGGATTGATCATGTTGAAGTGTACTCATTAAGCAGAGGTTCTTGGAAGGAACTAGAATGTGTGGTTTTACACCTTTCACACGCTTTATTAAATAAATCTGTCAATGTTGATGGAACTATTTTTTGGTTGGCTAAAACTGCGGTAGTTTCGTTTGACATTGCAACGGAAGTGGTCAAAATAATACCATTACTAACTGAAGACGGTAGTTATCCACTTTGGCTTGGTGTCTACGAGAACAAACTTGTGGGTCACTATGGGTTTAGAGAGGAGGATGGATCTCATTCCGCTTCTGTATGCATGATGGAGGAGATTGCTAGTGAGTATGGGAATAATATGAGTTGTACTCAGAAATATAGGATTGATCAAGGGTCACATGATTTACATACCTTATGTGTTTGGGGGAATGAAATGGTCTGCCTTGACAAGGAACGTGTTTCTGAGGTGGAGAGTGACCCAAAGTGCGTTCTTCATATGTTCAATCTCAATAACAATGAAGAGAGGAAGTTCAACTGTTCAACTTCCTATGACTGGTGTGATGCTTTTAATTACGAGAAGAGCCTTGTGTCTGTTTGGAACACCCAGCAGGTTGAATAGTCTGGCTCTGAAATATGATCATTTCTACGTTCAAGGATTCTTTCACAGTAATTTTGGGTGGAAATTAACCCACAACAACATTTTAACATTTTTGTTGTATCTACGCTCCTTGAAGTCCCTTTGTTCTGTGATCTGCAATGGAGAAATTCAGTACTAGTTTTTAGCCTTTTATACATCATCATATGTTCAATTTTCATGGATAATATATAGTTTAGTTGCTTCTATATAAATTTGTTAGGTTTAGTTTCCCACTTAATATACTAAGAGGGAAGGAAAGATTAATGTGACTGGTTAAGGCCCCTTGCTTTCTCATTTTTTTGATCTAATGGAGCAATAGAATTAATACACAGCACAATAGAGTGAACTATGTGAGTTATTGCTGTTGTGTTTCTCATGGATGAATATATGGTTTAGCTGCTGTTATACAACTTCTTTGGGTTCTGTTGGCCACTTAACGTGACAGATCAAAGCTTCTTGCTTTTGTTATTTGTTATCTAAATGGAACGACAGGTTTGATGCTGCTGCTGGATTTCAGCATTCACTTTTACTCTGATGCAGCTATTAGAGCAGTCAGATATGCGCCTAAAATTTTAATTCTTTATTTGTCATATGTTTTGAACTGATGCCAATAAACTTGTAAATCACATTATCACCATAGGTTATGAGCTCATAATACACACTATGTTCTATTTTCACTTTGTGATTGGAAACTTTTGACTATTCTTTCATTGAATTGTGGGCGATGGAGAAAAAGTACTGGTGAATCTGTGAAGAGCTGTAGGTGAACTAAGAAATATATTATGGGGCCAACTTCAAGTAAGTTTTATCCCATGAGTATTTGGAGGAATGGAATAGTATGTGAAGGTTTAGACTAATTTGTGTAAAGCGAAAATGAAGAGTGACATGGAGCAATGACATGAAAACCTTGTTTCTGTTGGCATCATCTGATAAGATTAGTGTAGAACTTAGAAGAATTTAGGAGAGAAGGAGAGGAAACAGAGAAGGGAGAGAGGCAGAACTGCTGCACTGCTCAGTCATTCATATATAATCAGTCAAAATTATACAAATAGTCTAGACCTTCCCATATATATAGGCTAGACATTTAGACAATCAGTTTTTCCCAACGGCTAGTTACCTAACTAACTACCAACCTAAATAACTAATTCCTTCTAACTACTCTACTGAAGGCGGCCTCATAGTATTAGTGGTGTGCCTTATAATTTCCCTATTGTTATTCTACTGAGTGCAGCCTCATAGTATTAGTGGTGTGCCGCCCTAATTTCCTAATTAAGCTCTAATTAATTATGATTTACGCCTTACATAACATCATCTGTATTGAATCACCTTTCTGTAATTTCAGGTTTACTTTGTCAGAACCCTTATTGGTAGAAGTGAACCTGCAAAGCTTTAAACATTTTGGTTCCACTTATGTGCAGTTAAGTTGATATATATAAAATGCTAAATATTTTGTGAGAAGTATTAGCAATTGCAAATGGAAATAGTATGATGTTGAACCGTGAAGAGAAAAGAGGGAGGGGAGGAGAGAGAGAAGGAAGAAGAGCCTAGAGAAGGGAATTTTATCTTCAATTCTATATCATTCAATGGATATACATCCCTTGCTTTTCACTCCATCTTCAGACTTTGCAAAAAGTATTAGGATTATCACCACAATTCTGATTACTTACAGCATGAACAATTTTCATCCTGTAATGGAAGAATTAACGATTTTTTTTATTCTTCTGAGTAATTTGAGCAAGCTGAACATGAATGAGAAGACAAGTTGCCAAAAATGAGTACAATTATTATTTACCTCCTCTGTTTTGGCTCATGTCTCCTACTTCTAATGTCTCAACACTGTGATTAGTCTTCTTTATCTTGATTGCTACATCTTGAGGAATGAAGCTCCCACACACTATCACCCTGCTTTGCTTCTTCTCCATCAGATGTTACTCCACTTCGATAAAATGCAATTACTTTACCGCATTAGACCCAGATACTAATAAGAAGGGCTCTCTTTACTTTTCTATAGCAGCCATTGCAACCTACATTGATCCTCATTACCATCCACAAGCACTGCAAAACTAGAACTGGTTCAGATGGTTTCTGAATTTCATATAAATGTTCGGTGGGATTCTGTTTTTTTTTTTTTTTGGTCCTTTCCTTTACCTGAAGGGATGACCCGTTACAGACTTGCAGTTCTCTTGTAACGGAATCAACCGACAATATTGTCTGTGTTGTTTAAAGGCTTTTTATTTTTTTTCTAATATCTAAGTGGTTTCTTCATCCTAGGGTAATTAATAGTATTAAGTCTTTATTCAAAGACCATATTTTTTTAGTCCTTCCTTTAGGATTCCGTCTGAAGACCATATTTAACATGACAGATTAAAGCCTCTAGCTTTATCATTTGTTATCTTAATGGAACGATAGGTTTGATGCTGCTGCAGGATCTCAGCATTTACTTTTACTTTGATGCTGTGTATATGAGCTCATAATACATGCTATGTTATACATGAGCTCAACGTTAAAACTTAAAACAATAAAATGCTAATATATGTGTTTGTGCAGCAGAGACTGTAAAATATCAGATTCTGGGTAAAAGGAGTTTCAATGATGAAGTAAGGGGAGAGAGATAAAGAACGAAGAATGAAAGCATTGTTTTCCAAAATATATAATATATAATATATATTTGTTGATTGGCAGGTAGAAATAAAAAAAGATGAGTGGGAGCATTATAATTGGTTGGAACACAGACGAGGAGCTGCAGGATTAAGATACAAATTTACCTATAATTTTTTCACAAATAAGCATCTAACACCAAAATCTTCACTTAGTTACAATCAACTTTTCATCACGTGGGAAATACGTCAAATGATTTGCTAGCTATTCTTTGGAATGATTTGGATGAAGCCGAGAAGCGTACTCTCCCCTATTTAGAATAAAAAAATATACGCATAGATATTTTCAAGAGGGATAAAAATGTCATATCCATCAAGGTTAAGGAGCATTCAATTTTTTTTGAAATGTACATTGATAACCATAAACTATTTTTAACACTAATAATTCTACTTCCCTTAGTATGAGTTTTTTAATGAAAGGTTGATGTGCTAAAATAACTATTAACTTGTATCAAAACTATAAAAGTAAGTAAAAACTTTTTTCGATGTAAAAGTAACTATGGTGACTTTTAAATCATTAATTCCTAATTTTTTATTTAGCGTTTATATTATAAGTGTTTTATCAATTTGGTGTTTAAAATAACAGAAGTCAAAGAAACATTTATGAATTCATGTTCAAGTTACCTTTTTATTATGGTGGAAATGACGAAGTGAGGGACAAATCCAAAAGTTAAAATCCCGCACATGATCCATTGCTTTTAAAAGTATTGTTGCCGTAAATGTTGAAGCAATCACATAAACAACCTTGATAAAATCAAAGGGAGGAGATGTGATAAGACTAGGAGGCAATGAAAGATTCCACACACACATATATGGCAAGATTGGGAAAGTTCACGTCACCCATTGTCATCTCATAATTAAAATCCACTTGAACTCCAACTTGTAAAAAAAAAAAAAAAAACACCTTATGCATTAATATTCAGGAACGTTTTAGTTACCTTTGCATTAAAAAAAGCTTATAGTCGTTTTTGCATTTTTGGTATAAGTTAATGGTTATTTTAATTTCAAGTAACAACAAAAATGTTATTCTAATACCTTAACATTTTATTAAAAAGTTCACACTAATAGGCGTTTGAGATTATCAACGTCATTATCACTTTTTGCCTCTTTCATAATATTTATGGTTACTTTTACTTAAAAAAAATAATTTATTATTAATGTTACATATCTCAGGTATTTAAACACTTTAAATATATCTATTGAGCTAGACGCCTGTTACATTTTTTTTCTTTTTCTTTTTTTTTTTTTTTTTGGGGTTTTAGACTATGTTTGATTTGAGGGAAAGGTGTGGGAGGGAGTGGGAGGGAAATTTTTTTTTTGAAGTACATTGACTAAATTGTCATTAATGAAAAGAATATTCTTTTTTGTTAAGAGTATATTTTAGGAATATTAAAAATTTGTTATGAGCAATTTTATAAAGATGAGATAAAAAATTTCTCTCTCAACTTTCCCTCCCACACCGTTTCCTCAAACCAAACACAATGTTAGGGTCCATAACAATACGGGTTACAAATTCACCAAAAAATTTGTTAGAACATAGGTGAAGAGGCGCAAGATTAAGAATTTAAGATATAAATTTACCCATAATTTTTTCACAAATAAGCATCTAACACCAAAATCTTCACTTAGTTACAAAAACTCTTTATTATTTCACTCTCCTCAGATCCAAAACTATCTGTGTATTGTATGTATTTCCAAAGGGTGTGAACAGTTCTCCCCGCTCACTCGTGTGGGAGCTTCGTTCTCTCCGCCAGGCGTGAGAGTGATAAGGTGATTTGGAGGCAAGACAGGTGGTTGTCGTCGGAAGTGGTGGTTGATCACTGGTAACTGGAGGTCTGGAGAGGAATCTGAAGTCAATCCATTAGAGAATAATCCTAATTAGCAAGGTTCGCCTTCGCGATTTGCTGTGAATTTTACCATGGAAGCATCGGAGATTTCGTCGCGATTAATTTGGAAAGAGATAGATAATGCTAAGATCCTGATCGGGAAGGTTTTGTCAACAAAGGCCTATTCTCGAATTACGATGGAAAGGATTTTGAAGAAAGCATGGAATCTACAGGCTGGCTTCAATGTTATGGAGATCGCTGGAAATGCATTTTTCTTCAATTTTGCCGATAGTGAAGAATATAGCCGAATCCTTCGAGGACGACCATGGTCCATTAATGGCAGCTTGCTAAATCTTATAGAGAGAACTAGATATAAAACATGTGAGGAGTTTGTCTTCAATCGCTGTCCAGTATGGATCCGGTTACACAACATTCCGATGGAGGCGATGAACTTGGAGAATGCAGTTTTAATCGGAGGCATTGTCGGTGAAGTATTGCTAGCAGAAGATCCGTACTACAATGGAAGGTATGTGCGTAATTTCCTGTGATCTAGAGTTTTAATTGACCTGAAGAAACCGTTGATTGAAGGATTATGGATGAATAAACCAAATGGAAGTAAATTCTGGATTTCTATTCAATATGAGAAATTACATAATTTTTGTTATAATTGCGGTAGAATTGGGCATGACAACCATTTATGTAAGTCTGAACAGTTGAGATCATTAGTAAACGGTGACAATCCTAGATTTGGATCATGGACTACGACTAATCAATGTCGTAATTTGGATGACCTAATAGCCATAATAAGGAGTGATTGGGAGGAAGTTGATTTCTATAGGAGGAAAAAGGAGGAGGCAGCTATTAGAAAGGATAAGGAACATATGCAGAGGTCTAAATCAGAATCCAATGAAAGTAAAGAAGATCTATTCTGCATCAAACTAAAGAGTCTTTCTGGTTCAAAAATGTCAAAGATGTCAAAAACTGGAATGGAAGGAGATAATTGGCCTGATAGGGGAAGTGTGGACATGGAAAACAAAAGGAAGATTATTAACCTTAACAAAATCTCCAAAGACAAAACGCAGAAACTGGAGGATGTAGAGACTGATGATGGTAGTAATACAAATGGAATTCTAACAGATAGTGCTAAAGAAGAATGTGATGTACGTCGTGGTTCAGACCTAGGTAATTTTAATGCTTCAATGGTAAATTAGTAGGAAGTATGGTAGGAGAATCCACTAGCTATAGTTCCTTACTGTGGAAAAATTTTATCTGAAGTCATCAATGGATTAACTGGGCTTGGCTTGGAAAGAGGAGCCGCGGAGGATTTGGAGGTAACAAAGCCTAAGAGAAGGAAGGTTGATGGTGCAGAACTCAGTTCCCCTGAGAATCCTATCTCTGCCTTTGCAGGTAATTTAAGGAAAACGAAAGCAAAAATGAAAAGATTTGCTAGAAGGAAATTGAAGTGTGGTGAAGAGAATCAAATTGAGGATGACATGATTTGGGAGGATGTAGTGGAGGGAGATGGAAATCCTAATATTTCAGATAGTGGCTTTGTCTTTAAAGCTAAGAGAGGAAGGAAGAAGGGACTTTCTGCTGAAGGTGAAGGTGGCTGGCCTTTAATAGCCACCAGATTAACATGAAGCTCTTATCCTGGAACTGCCAAGGTCTAGGGAGAGCCTTGACAGTAAGAAATTTACGGGACATGGTGAAGAAATTTAGTCTTGTGATTATCTTCCTAATGGAGACCAAAATAAAATCTGAAAAATGCAAAATAATAAGATTGAAGTGTGGTTTTGACCAAGAATTATATGTGGAACCAAGGGGTTTGTCTAGAGGTTTGGGGGTTAGATAGCATCTCACTGTCAGTTTTATATAGATCTAAAAACATTATACATGTCGCCATTGAATCTAATAATCTCAATGTTCTCGATCTAGTCTCCTTTGTCTATGGTCCACCAAATGAAGGAGAGAGGAAAGTGATGTGGGATACACTAAGACAAATTGCAACTGGTATTAATTCTACTTGGCTAGCTACAGGGGACTTTAATGATTTGTTATCCCAAAGTGAGAAAGAGGGAGGGAATCCTAGGGCCATGAGGAAAATCATGAATTTCCAAAGTCTTCTTTCAGATTGCAAATTAATGGATTTGGAGTGCAAGGGATCCAAATTCACCTGGTGCAATAAAAGAAGCGGAGGAATAATAAGGGAAAGAATCGATAGAGCACTTGGAAATGTAGAATTCAGGGAGGAGTTTGATCATGCCATAGTCTTTAACGTCGAACCAGTGGGATCGGATCACTATGCTTTAGCCATTGACTGTTGTTTCTATGATATTAAGGCTCCAAAAACATTTAAATTTGAAGCTGTTTGGCCCCAACATGAAGAATTTCTGCAAGTAGTAAGGAGTAGCTGGAATGTGATGGACTGGGATGTGGAAGATAGAATTCTGGATTTAATCAGAAGGTTGGACACATGCAAAAAGAGGCTGATTGAATGGAGTAGGAGAACTTTCCCAAACTTCAGGAAGGAGATTGAACAGATCCGTAGTGACCTCAACCTTGGCTATGAAGGTTTGCTGACCAATGACAAGCTTATAAGAGCTAAAGAGTTAGTGAGACAACTGGAATTGGCTTGGTCTAATGAAGAAATTTACTGGTGGCAGAGATCAAGAATATCATGGCTAAACCATAGAGACAAAAACACAAAGTTTTTTCATAACAGTGTAATTCAACGAAGGCAGAGAAACAAAGTATTGAGATTAAAGGGAGCAAATGGGGAATGGCTAGAAGAAAGGGAGGACATTAATAAGACATTCAGTAACTTCTACAGGAAGTTATTCAGTTCGGATGGGTTAAGACCTTTGAATCAGGCTCTCTCATATGTAAAGAAGGTAGTAAATGATGAGGATAATGAAAAGCTGATGAGATCGATCACTGATCTGGAAATTAAGGAGGTAGTTTTTTAGCTTGGTGCTCATAAAGCCCCTGGACCAGATGGAATTTCAACTCTATTCTACCAATTACATGGAAAGAAGTGAACAAGGAGGTATGTGAAATGGTTAAAGAGTTTTTTGATGGGAAGTCTAGTCTTAATGCTATCAACTCCACTAATATTGTCCTGATTCCAAAAGTTGAAAAACTTGAAGGAGTACGTCATTTTAGACCTATTGGTCTTTGCAATGTCTCCTACAAAATCATTGCAAAAATCTTGGCCAATAGAATGAGAGGGTTGATGGATAAAATAATTTCTCCAAATCAAAGAGGCTTTATTGCAAGGCGTATGATTCAGGACAATATTATACTCACACATGAGGCTTTCAATTACCTAAAGAACAAGAAGAAAGGGAAAAAGTGGGAGCTAGCTTTAAAAATTGACATAAATAAAGCCTATGATCGTGTGGAGTGGGACTTTCTTGAGGCGGTTATGGTGAGAATGGGGTTTGGTAGAAGGTAGGTGGATTGGATTACAGAATGTATAACCTCGGCAGCATTTAATTTGAAGGTAGATGGCCATAATGTTGATTCCTTCCAACCAAAACATGGGGTTAGACAAGGAGACCCTCTATCTCCTTACTTGTTCATAATAGCTTCAGAAGTTCTTTCCCTTATGCTGCATTTTCACGTTGATAAACATGACTTGAAGGGGATTAAATTAGCCCGTAAGGCGCCTATACTTTCTCATTGTTTTTTTGCGGATGATGCCATTTTATTCTTGAATGTTGAAGTATTAAATTGCAAGGTGTTGAAAATGATATTTGATGTGTATTGCGAGGCCTCGGGACAAGTAATTAACATTGAAAAGTCCAGCATGTTTTTCTCAGCCAATACTCCTGTACAAATTAAAACAAGGATTTCAGCTTGCCTAGGTATAAAGCACTCGTTGATTTCTGGAAACTACCTAGGCTTACCTACCATATGGGGAAGATCCAAAGTAGCTGCATTGGCTTTTGTGAGAGACAAGATAGGGCTAAAATTACAAGGGTGGAGGCAGAAACTTCTTTCCTTTGCTGGTAGGGAAATTCTTATAAAAGCTGTTGCTAACTCTATACCTCTATATCCTATGACTTGCTTTTTATTTCCTAAGAAAGCTTGCATAGAAATGGATAGTCTAATCTCCAATTTTTGGTGGGGGAAGAAAGGGGAGGAAGGAGGCATCCATTGGAAAAATTGGATGAGTATGACAAGGAGGAAAGATGAGGGTGGGATGGGATTTCGAGATTTGCTTTGTTTTAACAAAGCACTTCTTGCAAAAACATCTTGGAGACTTTTAAATTACCCGAATGAACCATGGTGCAAAACTTTGAAAGGAATTTATTTTCCAAAAGAGAACTTTTTGAATGCAACGAAAGGTAGACATGCTTCATGGGGATGGTCAAGCCTTTTAGAGGGTAGAGATCTGTTGATGAGCAATCTTTTTCTGGAAGGTGGGGGATGGAAAGTCCATAAATATATGGAAAGACCCTTAGGTCCCTGGTTTGAAAGTTTTTAAGCTTTAGATAAGAGAGGAGGCAGAAATGTTAGACAACAACAAGGTAGAAGATTTAATTGTCAACAGTAGATGGAATCTTAACAAACTGATTCATAAGATTACACCAAAGGAAGCAGAGCTGATTCTGAAAATACAAATGCTTATTATAGGAAGGGCTGATCGGGTTGTTTGGATGGCCAATAAAGATGGAAATTATTCAGTCAAATTTGGATATATGGTGGCAAAAAGCTATACTGATGATATTAAAATTAAAGATCCAGGTCCTTCATTCACTATCCCTAAATTAATGTGGAAAAACATTTGGGGTGTTATTATTCCTCCCAAGATCCAACATTTTTTTATGGAGGTTAGGTGCTGGGGCTATTGCAACCCAGGATAGTCTATTTAGACGGAAATGTTCATTGAGTCCTAGCTGTCCAATATGTTTGAGTGAAAGGGAAACAGTGGAGCATATGCTCTTCCTATGCCCTTGGACAAAACTATGCTGGTTTGATAGTGTATTGGGAATAAAGTTTAGTAAATGGTCAATGAAACGGTGTGAGGAGTGGTTGTGTGAGATGCTTAATGGAAATGGTTTGCTGGATGACTATGGCAAGTCAACTTTTGCCACAACGTGCTGGTGGATTTGGAAGAGTAGATGTAATTGGGTGTTTAAGGGGATGAAGCCAGCTGCTGTAGAAGTGGTTCGTCTAGTGAAGGGACATGTGGATGAATACTGGAAGTCAAAAGCCAACTTAGCTTCTGGATATGCAAAGATATATGAGGAGGTAAGAGGTTGACATGCACAGTGGACGGCTCCTGCTGCTGATGAAATTAAAATAAATATTGATGGATCCTATAAGACAGTAAATGAAGAAGCTAGAGTTGGGATAGTCTGCCGTAACTCTAAAGGTTTGTTTGTGGGTGGGTTGGCTAAGTCAGTTACTGCCTTTTCTCCTTTCATGTCTAAATGCCTTACGTTAAGAGAAGCATTGCTAATCAGAGACAAATTTATTGATTACAATGTAGTTGTGGAAACTGATTGTGAAGTCCTGTTTAGATTAATTACAGACAAGGTTTTTTCAAGTTGTGAATGGAAGAGCAGGGATTTGTTGGATGAGATTGCTGTGTTGTTGGAAGCTACAGTGGGCGTATCTTTCTCCCTTATTGCAAGACAAGGTAACAAAGTTGCAAATAAATTTACAACTGAGGCAGCAAAGAAGATGCACCAGCCTTCTTGGTTGGATAATCCTCCATCTTCTTTAAGCAGACTCATGGCTCAAGATGCGTCACTGGTTTTTGCAGAGAGGTATGCGTCGGGTAGGCAGAATAGGGAAGGCGTTGGTTAATTGTCTGATCATCTGATTCTGATATAGTAAAATAGCTTGTTATGTTTTTCTAGATTGGATAGTCTTTAGTGTTAGTTTAATAATTCTGTGAGTGGAGTGGTAGTTTGTAATGATAGGTTATTTTCGAGTATTTCTTGGCTTTTGCTATTAGTGGTTGTAATATTTGATTTGGTTATTAATAAAATTGACTTTTTAGGGTAAAAAAAAAAGTGTAATGTTTTTGTTTTTGCGGTAAAAACATTTTTTCTGCCACACTTACATATAAGTGAGTAAATTTTATTAATATTTTCCCTATTTTTCTACCGCACTCACATATAAGTGAGTGGGTTCCACTGTAAAGAAAAGAGAGAGAAAACATTAATAAGATTCACTCACTTATATATGAAATGAACATGGTAGAAAAAAATTTTCTGGATAAAAGCAGAAATATTAAACCTATTTTCAAATCACAATGAAAAATGTCCGTTGGTTTTCCTCACAGTCCACTTCGCCGGTTCAGTTTCTCTCATCATCTGTGATTTTTCCCTCACACCCTCACTCCACTCCTCTCCGTATTCCGATGGCGAGAGTGTGCGACAAATCCTTTCTGCCATTCGAGATTATCATCAACTTTCTCAAAAGGCTTCCTGTCAAATCCATTGTTCGATTCCGATGTGTTTGTAAAGGATGGAAAAATCTTTCATTGCCGAACACTTGGATCAGTCTGATCGTAAAACCCCTTTTCTTCTCCTTTATGAATTGGGTTACGAACGTAGGGGCTTTATTGACCCTAACAAACATTGGTGTTTCTCCCTACGTTTGCTTGATCATAAGATGGAAACCGTTGAATTTCTGAGCATTCCCTCAATCGGTTCCTTTAGACGCAAATGGGAAATCATTGGTTCCTGCAAAGGCCTGCTTTGTGTCCAAGTCGGTCACGGTCAACGTGGATCTCCTCGTTCGCTTTGGTTGTGGAATCCAGCGATTAGAGAGGTCAGAGAAGTACCCAACACACCATATGATCGGCGCATCTTCACGGTAGGATTTGGGTTCAGTAGCGTTGTTAATGATTATAAGATAGTGAGATTTTATAGTCAAGAGTTGCCTAAAAATGAGGTAGATCGACTCTATCATCACACCATGATTGATGGTGCGGGAGTGTATTCACTAAGTACAGGTTCATGGAAGGAATTAGAATTTGGGGCTTTACACATTTCTGCAGCTTTATCTAAAGCTGTCAATGTTGATGGAACTATTTTTTGGTTAAATAATGACAATGTCGTAGTTTCGTTCGACATTGCAACGGAAGTGGCTACATTAACACAATTACCAACTGAAGATGGTGTTTTTCCACTTGGGCTTGGTGTATACGAGAACAAACTTGTGGGTGACTATGTGTCTGTAGAGGAGGACGGACGTGTTCCTGTCTGTTTATGGGTGATGGAGGAGGTTGCTATTGGATCTGGGAAGAGTTTGAGTTGTACTCGGAAATATAGGATTGATCAAGCGCCACATTTTTTGAATAACGTGTGTTTTTGGAGGAATGAAATGGTCTACCCTGACACAAAATATATTACTGATGAGGAGGGTGGCCTAAAGTGCGTTCTTTGTATGTGCAATCTCAATACTAATGAAGAGAGGGAGTTCAACTGTTCAACTTTCTGTATCTGTTGTGATGTTTTCAATTATGAGAAGAGCCTGGTGTCTGTTTGGAACAACCTGGTTGAATAGTCTGGCTCTGAAATATGATCATTTCTACATTCCAGGTTTCTTTTGTCACAGTAATTTTGGGTGTAAATTAATCCACAACAAAGCCTTTTAACATTTTGGTTGTAACTAACCCTTGAAGTCCTTTTTTTCTGTGATCTGGAATGGAGAAATTTAGTACTAGTTGTTTCAAACTTTATTTTAGCCTTATATATATGACCATATGTTAAATTCCCATGGATAATAATTATAGTTTAGTTGCTGCTATATAAATTTGTTAGGTTTTGTTGGCCACCTAATATACTAAGAGGGGAGGAAAGATGAACGTGACAGGTTAGAGCTTCTGGCTTTCTCATAATCTAATGGAGCAATAGAATTAATACATGGCACAAGCGAGTGAACTATACGAGGTATTGCTATATGGTTTAGTTACTGTTATATCACTTTTTTGGGTTCTACTGGCCACTTAAAAGATAGAGGGAAACTTGTTTAATGCAGCTGCTGAATTTCAGCATTCACTTTTACTCTGATGCATCCTTTATAGTGGTCAGATAAGTACCTAAACTGGTTTAAACTGGAAGCCAATAAACTTGTAAATCACATCAGCGTAGGCTTGCTGTGTATATGAGCTCATAACTCATGCGATGTTCTGTTTTCACTTTGTGATTGGAAACTTTTGATTATTCTTTCATTGAATTATGGGTGATGGAACAAAAGTAGTGGTGAATCTGGGAAAAGTTCGCAGCTGAAGTATGGAATATGTATAATTTGAAGGAGTGGAATAGTATGTGAGGATGTAGAGTAATTGGTGCAAAGTGAGAGTGAAGAGTGAAATGGAGAATGACATGAAAACCTACCCATGGGTGTTCAATTATGCAGCGAGAGCTATCTTGTTTCTGTTGGCATCAACTTTATTGAATATAACCTTTCTGTAATTTCAGGTTTACTCTGTGTGAACACTTTTGGTATAAGTAAGTGAACCTGCAAAGTGAGAGTGAAGAGTGAAATGGAGAATGACATGAAAACCTTCCATGGGTGTTCAATTATGCAGCGAGAGAGCCTATCTTGTTTCTGTTGGCATCAACTTTATTGAATATAACCTTTCTGTAATTTCAGGTTTACTCTGTGTGAACACTTTTGGTATAAGTAAGTGAACCTGCAAAGCTTTAAACATTTGTTTTCATTTATTCTGGTTTCATTTTTTGCTTTTAACTTTTAGTTATGTGCAAAGCTTTAAATGGGTATACATCTGATAGAACCTGTTTAGGCAATTGGAAAGTAAAGGCCACTAGAGTCAAAATCTGCTCTAGGAAAGAGGAACCAAGTTCTTTGCGAGTATAGTCTTCGGTATCTCAGAATACAAGTCCCATACATATAGGTTTTGACACAATTAACTAAAACACATAACTGCTGACACCTTGGATAAGATACAATAACTACTCCTAAACTGCTAAAGCTCCTACCTGACACTAAACTGCTGCCTAGCCACGTGTCTTCTTCCTAGAATAGACTAGGAAAGTCGGTGGATTTCTATCATTACTCCCTCCCTGGAAATTCGCCTTGTCCTCAAGGCTAAAAGTAGGAAACTGATTAGAGATGTCATCATAGATTTCCCAACTGCTCTCTTCAGTTGGACGTTCCTGCCATTTGATTAGTAACTCCAGCTGCTTATTATCAGCAGAATCAACTGCTTGGGTAGAGAAACAAGAGTACAAGATCTGCTCCGGTTCCAAGAGTGCTTCCCAGTCATTAGCAATAGGCAGGGGGGAAGAATAGAAGGGACAAAACCGCAAGCCTTTTTGAGTAATGAAACATGGAACACTGAATGGACCTGTGTCCTCCATCTCCATTCACACGAAGCTTCTTGGCACAAAACCCAAGAGAGAGAAAACTTCACCACCTAGAGCCTCAGTCTCAACGTTAAGGACATTTGTTTTTATTCATGCCTTGTAACTCACTCATTTTAATGTCATTACATTAAATGATTTTCTCTCACTATGGCTTATTTAAATAAATAAAAAAAATCTTAAAGTCAGTTGTAGTCAATGACTACATATAAATTTTGATTAAAATCTGTGGCTCGTTGTATAAATTGTGATGTAAAAAATTTATTTGAAGTTAGATAAATTAAATGATTTTTTTTTTCAAATTCTTATTATTCATTGTATTGTTATTTAATTACCATCCCCTTTCACCAATCTTTGGATGCTTATTGGAAGATTGGCTTTTGCATAACCAGGTGGAAACTATGGAAAGTTAAAACAATCGTTTTTCCACTAATGAGACTTACACTATAAAAGATATCTTGGCTTACATTCATGTAAATGTTGATCGTACAATTAAGAATTTCTCCATTTGTAGATTCATTTTGTAAATCACAACGTACCCATCGTATTTGTACTTTTTTTTTTGTTGAATTGAAATTTCCTTTTCACTAAAAAAAAACTTGTTATAGTTGGAAAATGAGAAGGGAAAAAACTTAGTGTTAAGATGTAATTTTACCAACGAACTATTAGCTTAGGAGCAATTTTGCCAATAAACTCTCTAGTGGACCGAAATCGTCAACAAACTTTTAAAAACGTAAAATCTGCACAACACCGTTAAAGTCCGTTTTCTACCTTCGTGTAAAAATTACAGAATATGACCCAGATGTTTATGAAACTATATTTAAACCTCAAAAAATTTAAAATTTTTATTTTAGTCCCTCCATGTAAAGTACATGGAGGGACTAAAGTGAAAATTTTAAAAAAATTTTGGGGCGGCAAGATAATTTTCTAAAACTTTGGATTCTTTTTTGTAATTTTTGCAGGGCCATCCCTATCCCTCAAAATCCATTGCTGGTTACATGCCTTTTTTTTTTTGGCATTAGCCTGGCCTATGGCCTATTAAGGAAGCCTATAATTTTAAAAATTTTATAAGCAGCCTAATAAACCACAGGTCTCACCTCAAAACAAGCCTACTTCAAACAGAGAGAAAACAGACATACTTTAAACAGGCCGAAAATAGATCTACATCTAACAGCCTATTTGAAGTAGGTCTATTTTTTGGCCTGTTTAAAGTAATTATGTTTTCGCCCTGTTTGATGTAGGCTTGTTTTGAGGTGAGGCATGTGGTTTGTTAAGCTGGTTACAAAATTTTAAAAATTACAGGCCTCCTTAATAGGCCACAAGCCAAGTCAGGCTAAGGTTAAAAAAAAAAAAAAACCTGTAACCAGGGGCGGATTTTGGGGGTAGGGATGACCCCACAAAAATTATAGAAAAGAACCCACAATTTTAGAAAATTATCTTTCGACCCATAAAATTTTTATAATTTTCACTTTAGTCCCTCCATATAAAGTACGTAGAGGAACTAAAATAAAATTTTTAAAATTTTTTGGGGCTTAAATATAGTTTCATAAACATTTGGGTCCTATTCTGTAATTTTTACATGAAGGCAGAAAACAAACATTGACAGTGTTGTGCAGATTTTACGTTTTTAAAAGTTTGTTGGCGATTTTGGTACATTAGAGAACAATTGGCGTCATGAGCCAATAGTTCGTTGGCGAAATTACACCTTAACCCAAAAACTTATTATACAATAATTGAAGCCACAACCCTACAATTAAAATAGTTGGTTGCTCAGATACATAGTAATATGGTCTAGAAAATGTATCTTAATATCTTCATAAATTGCACATACTAAGAAACATATTTTTATCAATGGAATAATATATTAATTCAACACAAATTATTAAAATAGATAATTCATGGAAACCAATACATATTTTATTACTCTCCCCTATCCTTAATATATATAACATATTTGGTGAGTTGGTTTTGCTAGTATGTGTGTGTGTGTGTTTGTATCAATATTTTTAATTTATCTTTATTGATACTTCCTCAATAATAATTAAGGAGGAGAGTGGATGAAAGAATTAAAGGAGACGACTAGTAACAAAGAATGTCTCCATTACTTAGTGAGCCTATTTGGGTTGAGCTTTAGCAGCAATGGGATCAACTTTTTAGAGGAAAAAATATTTCAATGATTTAACATTTTTTAAGATTTAAATTTAAATTTTTATCTCCAATTACTGCAATATATACAACTAATATTAATATATATAGTATTCAATAAGATTCATATTATTTTTCATCTTAACTGACTTTTTAAATAATAATCCAACCATGTCTTCATTTTTTTGGGGGGGAGGGGGGGAGGGGGTTATTTTTATTACTATCAATTCAAACACTAATCATATTTATAACCTAATTTTTTTCTTATAAAGCTTTTAAAAAAGTTAGATAAAAAATAATTCACTGCCCCACCGCGAACCCAAACAACCTGTGTCTCGATCTCCTCTCCATTGCTTCCATACCACATCGTTTTGATTAAATGCAATCTTAGTTGTTGATCTCCAATCTGATCATAGCCATTCATTTGTAAAATATTAAGTGTAGAGGCACAATTACTATGGCCTTAATAATTTAGAAACATAACTCCGAACTGATGTGATCTTCCAACTGCATACAGAATAGAATGGGTTCCAAATGCTAAACAATCTTTTTTGACATTGCAAATTAAGGGAAGGCCAAGAAAGACGAAAACAACTCTAAATAAGTCGTCTAACATTAACGTAAATGATTAATAACCTAAAATCAAAAAGAGAGGTGAGATACTTGGAGGCTAAATCTGGGTTAGTCGCTAGGTCAGGTGCCGTAGCAGCCTTTGATGGAGAAGAAAGCACCGTCGATGCTGGAAGCTTGGTCGCTGGATTTATGAAAGAGAACTTGGTGGAGAGCAAGCTGGAGATGCCGAGACGCTGGAACACGAGGTTTCGTCTTATCTCTTGGTTTAATGCTGGCGAGGATCATATCGGGGGTCAATGGTTGAGAATGCAAGTAATCAAAATGACATCTTTTTTATAGAAATGGAGAGGAAATGTGAACATTCTTTACATGTTTTAGAAATTATATGTTATATTGATTAACTTTTCTTTGATTAAACTTGTACGTTTATACACATATTTTACTGTTTTTATGTTTCTATCAGATAAAATTGTATTAAGTCGTTCTTAAGCCCGTACTAACCTTTTCGATTGGATTATGCTTAATTATTTTATATATGAATTTTATAAACATTTATTTGTTGAGTATGATAAATTATGAATTTGATGGATTTAATTTTAATTATTTAGATTTAAAAATATTAAAATAAAATTGTTGTCATTTTTATATTTCAATTATTTAATTATTAACTATTATAAACTCTCACGAGTTTCTGAGACAAGATATCACTATCACTAATTTGTTTAAATAGACAACTTCGTTGAGGTAATTAATTATGGCCTCGAGTCTCTTTCCATACACACCACAATATAAATTATCACCATTTTTAACCTATCTCTTTTAAATATAATTTTTTTATGTATTTATCTCTAATTTTCTCAAATAAAAAGTCAAAATCTAGAATCTTAACTTAAAAATGAATTTTCAAAGCATGTGCCTAGTGTAAAAATAGGCTAGGTTAGATGCTTTGGCTAAACATGCATTAATGAAAGCAAAAGGCCTCAACATGATGCTATTGTTTGTATTATATATATTCAATTTTGTTATAAATATACTAATTATGTAGATGTCCATTGACTCAAGATTTTCAAATAGTACAAGATGACATAGTACCATGCATAGTAATCTACTATTTGTGTGGGACCCATGGCCAAAATTTTCATTCACCTACGGCAACAACCATTTGGTGAAACAACCATTTGGTGAAGTTTGAAATGTATTTGGGAATATTACACCTAATGACCCAAAGATATAGAAATTATACTTAAAGACCCATTTTCCTTCTATAAATAGAGGTCTTCTGTAAACATTCAGAATACACTTGAATGAGAACTTCTCTCTACTCTCTCTCTAGATTCTCTCTTATTATTATTCTTTACTTTCCATTAGTTTTATATTACGTTATCAGCACGAAGACTCTACCAAGGTAAGATTTTATCACCATCTCCTTTACTATATGTTTATTTTATCTATCTGGGATAATCTTAACCATGATATGGAATTAAAGATATACTTTTACTGATTATTTTAAATATCAGGTTTCATGGTTAAGATTTGAGATTATTTACTATTTTACTATGGTAAATAGTAATTTACTATTCATAGTAAATTTACCCTTTTTCCAGTAATTTTACATTTTATTCATTTGACTCCTACATGGAAGTCTAGATTAATCTTTCAGTAATTTTACCTTATTTACTATTTACAGTGAATAGTAATTTCTATTATTCACGGTAATTTTACATTTTGTTCATTTTACTTCTACATGGAAGGTTTTACCTCCTACATAGATATCTAGACTTGATATTTATTTTTTGTTGATATTGTCATTTTATTTTTACTGTTGATAATATAACATTTACTTTTATTGTTATTAACATTTAATGTTATGTTATATGGCCAGAAGCCATATACTTATATTTTCTTATTATGAAATTATATGACCAAAAGTCATGTATTTTTTATGGCCAGAAGCCATATAAATTTAATTTTCTTATTATGAGATATATATGGTCTGGAGCCGTAATGTTTTAATTATAATTATTGTCTTTAATATTTTTATTGTTATTATTATTCGTATTTTTAATTCATGTTTATTTTCTTTAATTAGTTTGAATCATGTCAAACCTTTCAAAAATTGAGTTTGTGATTCTTGACATCACCGGAAAGAATTATTTATCCTGAATGCTGGATGCGGAAATCCATCTGAATGCCCATGAGCTAGAAAACACAATTAAAAAAGGGAATGAGGAATCCAATCAAAAAAAGGTCAAATCCATGATTTTGCTACGCCACCATTTGCATGATGATCTAAAGGTTGAATATTTGACTGTAAAAGATCCACTTGTTCTTTGGAACAATTTGAAGGAAAGATATGACCTCCAGAAGATGGTCATTCTGCCAAAAGCTCGATATAACTGGATTCATTGACGTTTACAAGATTTTAAATCTGTAAGTGAATACAACTCATCTATGTTCAGGATTACTTCTCAGCTGAAATTATGTGGAGAGAATATTACTGATGAAGACATGCTAGAAAAAACCTTCTCCACATTTCATGCATCTAACTTGCTCCTACAGCAGCAATACCGTGAGAAGGGCTTTAAAAGATATGCAGAATTAATATCTTGTCTCTTAGTAGCTGAACAAAATAATGAGCTTTTATTAAAAAATCATGAATCACGTCCAACAGGTTCAACTCAATTCCCAGAAGTAAATGTAGTAACTAATGAATTTTCAAGTGGCTAAGGACATGGACATAAAGGTGGCTACAATCGTGGGCGTGGGCGTGGTCGTGGTCCAAATCATGGTGGATCAAATTCCCGCCCTAAATCGGGAAAGTTTGATAAGAACCCCATGTAATACCCCAAAAATCCTATTTAGTATAGCCACTATATTTTGATAGAAAACACCTATTGAAAATAGGTGAATTTGTGGTCTCAAAACTAATGAAATAATTACCTTATTTTCTAAAGGTAATTTCTCATGAAATTAGAGTAAATAAAGAGCTAAAAATCCCTAAGTGAATTTGTGGGTCATAAAATACCCTAAGAATGTTATGATAAATCCTAAGAGGCAACTAAATATGTATTAAAATTAGAGAGTGTGTTGTCTCTAAATTTTTAATTGATTTATTATCATTTTTAGGAATTATACCATTTCTAAGCAATTAAAATCATCAGAGGATGATAAAATCAATTAGAAGGAATTGGCAACAATTATTGGGCAATTGAAATTGCAATAATTGATATACTTTATTAATTTTTGAAATTAGTTAATGATTAAGTTTTTAAGGTCATAATTTAAGACCAAATGATATTGATTAGCATATAAGGAATTGTTAATCATCAAAATTAAATTAGAAACCTTGTTAAATTTTGGTAATTAAGCCTAGTAACCCCTAAAACACTATATTGGAGATTAAAATTGGGATTTAACTAATTATTCCTAATTAATCTCTATGAGACGAAAAATGTTATTTAATGGTAAACAAATGAATTACACAAATAATGGAAGAAACATATGATATTAATCTTAAAACCTAAAATCTAAGTGGACCAATGAGGGAATTATCTTCTTAAACATGTGAGAGCAATTAAAACATATTTGATTAAAGAGAATTTAGGGGTAGGGGACGGATTCTTGGGCACCAATTAAGAAGAAATAAATTATTTTAAATATGCAAACTTATAGGATAAGTAGTTTAGAGTGTGAAAGAAGCCAAGGCAAGTGTGTATGTGTTGTGTGTGTGCCGAATTGTGTGTGTGTTGGGAGGAAGTGTGTGTGGTTAAAAGTTGTGTGAGTGTGTGAGTGTAGTAAAAGGGAAGACAATTAAGTAGTGTGAGTGAGAAGCTTGGTTAAACTTAGGGAGCAAGTTTCTAAACTTAGGGAGCAAGTTGTTTAGCTTGGGGAGCAAGTTATTATTTAATTAGATAAAATTAGATGAGAATCTATAGAAAATAAAGCATATCTTGAAATATAGAAACTAAGTATTAAATATGAGTACATATCTGGAATCAGTGAATTATGAGCTTCAACTTGGCTATTCCCAAAGTTATTTCCATAAACTTTTAGGATTCATACCTAAGTGTTTTGGGAATTAAAAATCACCATAAATCTAGTCATAAAATTATGATTTCAAAAGTGAAATTAGATCTTGAGTAAAAACACCAACTTATGCCTAACTAAATTAGCATTTGGAAGTAAATAGGAGATGAAGCAACAACTTAAGAGCTAAGGGGGGAGGGAGGTCAGTTTTCATGAGGTGTGAGGGTGAGATTTTTACCTCTTGGCCGAGGTAAAATCAATGGCTAGGATCATGTAGGAATTGCTTGATGGCTACTTCTCCTTTGGCTATAAATAGAGGTTTCATCCAACACAAATTCTCACCAATTCCTCAAGGCATAGGCTGAAATCTAGAGAGTAAGGGAGAGAGTGTAGAGGAACTTCAAGAAGTAAGAAGCTAGTGTTCTTCAAGAGGTAAGAGAGCTTTTGTTTTTTTAAGTTCAAGTTCTTAGTTATGAAGTAGAAATGCTAGAAATGTTGTTTTGATCACCAATCTTCCAATTATAGTTTTATTTTCATGTTTTTATGGTTTCCGATAGCTTTATTTCGAAAAAATGATGAAGAAAGAGTATGGCAAAAATTTCCGGAAGATTATGATCAAAATAGCGAAGCTCTGGCGAAATTTCCTCAAATAGTGATTTCTGGAGTCAGTAGCAAAAATGTTAGTATTTTATGAAGAAGATGATGTTCTAAAATTCTAAGAAAATTCATGGTGAAAGTAGACATCTAGAGCTTTCCAAATATATAAAGTTTGTGTTATTTGAAGCTTTATGCGAAAAGATAAAAATCTCAGAAGTTAAGCTATGCTTTCTGGGCGAAAATCTGGGCAGGTGTTTGAATTGTAGAAACTGGGAATTATCCATGAGTTCTGGGTAAGTTCCAGTATTTTTCCTTGAAAGTAGAGATCTCAAGGATTCCGGGAAATTTTACGGATCCTCATTTTGATTTTTCTAGAATTAGCTATGATTTTCCAAAGTTAGACGAAATTCTGCCCAGAAATTCTGTACCACCGATTTTTCCAAAAATTATGTGGAAATAATTAAAAATAAATCCTTCAAGGGTAAAAATGTCAAGTGTGGCCAAGGTGTCTCTTGAAATATTGTTTGAGAATTAATTGAGACGATATTACCCTTTTAGGATAGACTGTGCACGCGTACCGATGACAAATGTACTCAAAAACCCGTCAAACAAAGGTACGGACGCATATTGTAACCTTAACTCTTATGCTTATGGTATGCTAATATATGATAGTTGTGTTCACATGTTGAAACTCTGTTTTGAAAGTTGCTCATGATATACTGAATTGTTTACGAGTTATAGTCTTGATAACTCCGTTGAGTTTTCCTAGCACTGAAGACACGATAGACCATCGTGGCACTGGATATGTGTAGACTGAGGTAACATACATATTGCAGTGGCTGTGTTATGTTACTTGTTGTTATGGTTTTGAAAGTTATAATGGTGAATTTACTATTGTGATACCTGTCATATACTGTTTACATAAGCATGAGGTTAGCCGTTACCTGAGGTCCAATGGGCATTGGACCTCAGTCTTAATGAATAGTACAGGGAAGAAACCGGAATAGAGAAGGTGTCGGTGGATAGAGCCGTAAAGAGACAGCGATCGAAGATGAAGGTCAGTAGAAGTTATTAGGACTTAGTTTCTAGCATGAATCTAATAAAGTTATTTCAAACCATTTGGTGCTTAAACTAAGGAAGGGTTCATCGGTGGGTTGTCACAAGTCACCATAGAGTTGGTGAGACTCCCATTAGATTGAACACCGACTTGGCCAAATGGACTGAATAACTAATATTAGGTTCCAAGCCATAGGTTTAGTTTAAGACTTTCTTTATCAGAGAACTGTATTTAATCTCTGTAAATTGTATCACATAAATATTCCTTCGGGATATTTAATATATCAGCTTATGTCAGGGCATCATCATATGTCTGGGCATTCTATATCAGATACTCATTGTCCGAATCTTAGCGCACACTATCCATTTCCGCAGTACTCTAAGCTGTAGCATCTCAAACTCTGTTGATTTTCTTAAAACTAAGTGTTGACCGACACGATTTTCGAACGTGGAATTTGGGATGTTACACCCCAGAAGGCAAACAAGTGGAAATAACAAACATACTGAAAATGCATGTTATCGTTGTGGTGTCAAAGGTCATTGGTCACGTACCTGCCGTACACCAAGACATCTGGTTGACCTTTACCAAGAATCATTGAAAAATAATGGTAAAGGACCAAAAATTGAAGTAAATCATGTGGATAAGGCTGATAATTCTGGGAAAGAAGATGTTGAGATGGCTCATTTTGATATTGCTGATTACTTAGTATAAATTGTTTTTCATGATTAATGGTTATGTTTTAATATGTTGAAACTTTCTTCTGTTATATGTATTTCTTTTAATTATGTTTTATTTTTATTTTTATGTATCTTTAATGAAGATGAATCTTGTTGGCAACAATCCTGAAGATTTGTGTCTCGTTGATAGCGCAACAACACACACCATACTAAAAAATAACAAATATTTTTCTTCATTGGTAATGCAAGAAGCCAATGTTCAGACTATATCTGGTAGTATAAATTTGATCGAAGGCTCCGGAAGAGCTAATATTTTGTTACCTGAAGGAACAAAATTATGCATTGAAAATGCATTTTATTCTACCAAATCAAAAGGGAACTTGTTGAGTTTCAAAGATATCCGCAGAAATGGATATCATATAGAAACAACAACTAAAGATAATCAAGAATGTCTTGTTATCACAAACATAATTTCTGGTAGGAAATGCATATTAGAAAATTTTCCTGCTTTTTCTTCTGGTTTGTATTATACATTTATAAGTACAATTAAAATACATGCTATTGTAAACTAGAAATTTGCTAATACGGACCATAAGTTTGTCGATGCAAACCAGCAGTTTGCCAATGAAAACCAGAAGTTTACTCATGAATTTAATGTTTGACATGACCGGTTAGGCCATCCTGGGTCAACTATGATGAGACAAATAATTGAAAATTTATGTGGACATACCCTAAAGTGTAAGCAAATACCATAGTCCCATGATTTCTTATGTGATGCATATTCTAAGGGAAAGTTGATTATTTGACCCTCACCAAGTAAAGTAGGAGGTGAATCTCTTACATTTTTAGAAAGGATACAGGAAGATATTTGTGGACCAATACATCCACCATGTGGACCATTTAGATATTTTATGGTCTTAATTGACGCATCAACCAAATGGTCACATGTCTGCTTATTATCTTCTTGTAACCTGGCGTTTGCGAGATTACTTGCTCAATTGATTCAATTAAGAGCACATTACCCTGATTATCCTATCAAGAAAATACATCTTGATAATGCTGGTGAATTTACTTCACAAGCTTTTAATGAATATTGTATGTCCTTTGGAATTGATGTTGAACATCCTGTAGCTCATGTTCATACGCAAAATGGACTTGCAGAATCTTTGATTAAACGATTGCAACTTATTGCAAGACCTTTACTTATGAGATCTAATCTACCGATTTCTACTTGGGGCCATGCCATTTTGCATGCTGCAATGTTAATTCGCATCAGGCCTACTAGTTACCAAAAGGTTTCCCCCTTACAAATGGTTTTTGGTCAAGAACCTAATATTTCCCATATAAGAATTTTTGGATGTAAAGTATATGTGCTAGTAGCACCACCACAATGCACTAAAATGGATCCTCAAAGGAGGATGGGAATATATGTTGGGTATGAATCTTCTTCAATCATAAAATATTTAGAACCATCTACAGGAGATTTATTTACTGCACGATTTGCTGATTGTCACTTTGATGAATCAGTCTTCCCAACATTAGGGGGGAGAATAAGCAGCTGGGTAAAAAGATTAGCTAGAATGAATTATCATTGGCTCATTTTGATCCTCATACAAAACAATGTGAACTAGAAGTTCAAAAGATAATTCATTTGCAAGATTTAGCTAATCGAATGCTAGAAGCATTCACTGACTCAAAGAGAGTGACAAAGTCACATGTTCCAGCTGTGAATGCTCCTATTCGAATTGATATCCCTGAAGGAAAACCTATTGTGAATGAATCTAAAGCACGCCTGAAGCGTGGTAGACCCATCGGTTCTAAAGATAAAAATACTCGAAGGAGAAAAGGAGCTAAAAATATAGATGGTCAAGTTGAGGATAATCAAGAAAAGTCAGTTGCTCCAGTAGAGCCATCTCTTGAAGAGTTATCTCCAGAAGAGAATGTTGCAGTCCCAGAAGAGACTCAGGTACCTGGAATGTATGAAAATAATGAGATCTCAATTAATTATATTATGAACGGTATCCGATGAGATCAAAATGAAGTCAACGTTGACGACATCTTTGCTAATCATATAGCATATGATGTAATGAATAATGAAGAGGATCATGAGCCTAAATATATTAGAGAGTGTCAACAGCGAAAATATTGGCTCCTATGAAAAGATGTTGTTAATGTAGAATTGAAATCACTGGAAAAACGAAAAGTATTTGGACCTGTAGTCCGAACACCTGAAAGTGTAAAGCTAGTTGGATATAAATGGGTTTTTGTAAGAAAAAGAAATGAAAAGGGTGAAATTACAAGATATAAGGCACGTCTTGTAGTCCAAGGATTTACACAAAGACCTGGCATTGATTATGAAGAAACGTATTCACGAGTAGTGGATGCGACTACTTTTCGTTATTTGATTAGCCTAGCAGTAAATGAAGGGCTTAATTTACATCTGATGGATTTAGTGACTACATATTTATATGGATCACTTGATAGTGATATTTATATGAAAGTTCCTGAAGGACTAAAGGTGCCAGAAGCATCTAATTCAAATTCTCGGGAACAATACTTGATCAAATTAAATAAGTCCCTATATGGTTTAAAACAATCAGAGCGCATGTGGTATAATTGTCTTAAGGAATATTTGTTGAAAGAATGGTATAAAAATGACTCAATATGCCCATGCATTTTTATGAAATGATCGAGAAATGAATTTGTTATAATTGCTGTTTTTGTCGATGATATCAACATCATTGGAACTCCTGAAGAGCTTTCAAAAGCAATTAATTGTTTGAAAAAAGAATTTGAAATGAAAGATTTAGGCAGGAATATTTGTTGAAATGAATATATGGTTTAAAACAATTAAAGCGCATGTGGTATAATTGTCTTAAGGAATATTTGTTGAAAGAAGGGTATAAAAATGACTCAATATGCCCATGCAGTTTTATGAAAAAATCGAGAAATGAATTTGTTATAATTGTTGTTTATGTCGATGATATCAACATCATTGGAACTCCTGAAGAGCTTTCAAAAGCAATTAGTTGTTTGAAAAAAGAATTTGAAATGAAAGATTTAGGCATGACAAAATTTTGCCTTGGACTACAAATCGAGTACCTAAAGGATGAGATATTTGTATATCAAGAAACTTATGCAAAGAAGATCCTAGAACGATTTTATATGGATAAATCACATCCATTATGTATTCCAATAGTAGTAAAGTCTTTGGATAAGGATCAAGATCCATTTCGACCTCAAATAATTAATGACAAAGGTGTAGAAGAACTACTTGGTCCAGAAGTACCATACCTAAGTGCTATTAGAGCACTAATGTATCTTGCTAATCATACACGACCTGATATATCGTTTGTTGTTAATTTATTAGCAAGATATAGTTCTGCACCAACATAAAGGCATTGGAATGGTGTAAAGCAAATTCTTTGTTATCTCAGAGGTACAATGGATATGGGATTATACTACTCAAATGTATCGAAGCATGAACTGATTAGTTATGCAGATGCTGGATTTATGTCTGATCCACATGATGGAAAATCACAAACAAGCTATCTATTTACATGTGGAGGTGCAGCAATTTCGTGGAGATCTATGAAACAAACTATAACAACCACTTCAACTAACCATGCAAAAATTCTAGTAATGCATGAAGCAAGTCAGGAATGTGTGTGGTTGAGGTTAGTAATTCATCATATACGAACTACTTGTCATTTATCTTCTAATAAAATGGTTCCAACAGTTCTATATGAGGATAATGCTGCATGTATTGCTCAACTCAAGGAAGGTTATATCAAGGGTGATAGAATGAAGCATATTTCACCAAAATTCTTCTATACTCGTGATCTTTAACAGAATGGTGAAATAGATATCCAGAAAATCAGTTCAAGTGAAAATCTAGCAGATTTATTTACTAAATCTCTTCCATGTACAACCTTTGAAAAGCTTGTCCGCGGTATTGGTCTCAGAAGACTCAAAGATCTCAACTGATGTTATGAAAAAGGGGAGTCGATACATGCTGTACTCTTTTTCCCTTATCTAAGTTTTGTCCCACTGGGTTTTCCTAGAAAGGTTTTTAATGAGGCATCACTCAACAATATATCAATGAATGATGTACTCTTTTCTTTGGCTAGGTTTTTATTCCACTGGGTTTTTCCTAGTTAAAGTTTTTAATGAGGCACATCATAATGGACATCCAAGGGGGAGTGTTATGAATATACTAATTATGTGGATGTCCATTGACTCAAGATTTCCAAATATTACAAGATGATATAGTACCATGCATAGTAATCTACTATTTGTGTGGGACCCATGGCCAAAATTTTCATTCACCTACGGCAACAACCATTTGGTGAAACAACTGTTTGGTGAAGTTTGAAATGTATTGGGAATATTACACCTAATGACCCAAAGATATAGAAATTATACTTAAAGACTCATTTTCCTTCTATAAATAGAGGTCTTCTGTAAACATTCAGAATACACTTGAATGAGAACTTCTCTCTACTCTCTCTCTCTCTCTAGATTCTCTCTTATTATTATTCTTTACTTTCCATTAGTTTTATATTAAATTTATAATTGAAAAATTGAAGGAGACTCAATATTCAATTTTACCACTCTCTACCATCTTTTTCAACTTGCATGGTTGTCCTCTCCAGCTGGAGAAGACGATAAAGTACAATGACGGCCTTAAACCCAACCGATGAAGATTATGAACATTGAAAAAGTGTTAATCCACTGTCTCATGTTCCTCTTTAGAGTTGGGAATTAGGGTCGGCCTGTGAAAGGCCAAGCCTAACAGGGCCGGCCCTCCAAGGTCTGGAGTAAGAAAAACACCTGTTTTTCAAAGCCTAGCCTAAGAGCACCAGGGCCAGGGCCGGCCCGCAGGGTTTGAAAATTACTATTCCAAATTTTAACTATTTTTCCTCCACTTTTTTTTTTAAAAAATATAATTAGTAAATTACAACACGAATAATTTAATAAATAAGCACAATCGCTAATTCATAATCAAAAGCAAACTATGTTCACAAATAACTCACATAAAACATAAAAGCATATCACTAAATAACATTAGTACGATGACTATTATTGTTGTCATCTTCATCCCTATCATTGATTTTAACGACATTTGATTTCACTTTGAGTAGTAGCCTCTAGCTCATGAGTAAGAATATCATAAATTCTTCTCCCGCATAACGAACACATCCATAATCTTTATTTGCAACAAATAATGAATCAAATTGTAAAATTAGAGTATAGTTATTATGTATTTGTAGTTCAATGGATAAATAACTCTATAACAAATACAAAATATATATAAATTAATAAATTTAAAAAGGAAAAAAGAAAAAGAAAAAGCTACAGTGAAAAGGGCCCGCAGAGCTGGCCTGAGGCCCTCCAGGGCTAATTTCAAATATTTCGTCCATTTTTCAAGCTCGACCCTTAAAAGGCCAGGGCTTAGACGGGCTGGACCGATGGTTTTGACCCGTTTTCTCGGCTCTATTCCTCCTTGTATTTTATATTTTTTTAGAGAGAATTATTCATTACGTTTTTTTAAATAAAACATAGAAAATATACTTTCATCAAATTATTGTATTTTTAAGTAGAAAAATACATTTTTGTGAAATAATTTGATTTTAAAATGTTTTAATGGTGTTAGTTTTAGTGTGGTTGTTGTCTTCAAATTATTTTAATAGAGACAATAACAAAATATATCCTTACATAAGATAAGTGTGTTATTGTCATTATATCATTTACTTATTTTCCTTCCTCTGTATTTTCTTCTGTCCATCCAACTACAGTGAAGAAAAACATTATCCCTCCAATTTTCTCTTCTCTCCATTTTTTTCCTCCCAACTTTTTTCTCTAGTCTCTATCCAAGCAAAGCATAAAAGCGAGCCTGAACCACTCCATTCCATCTCCGAAATAAACAAATAAAAGAAAAAAAATATGAAATTATGATAAAATAATTCATTATCCTATAAATCGGGTTAAGGGAACGATATGACACTGGATTCTAATAAATTCCAATTATAATTTAGGTGTTCCAGTATTTATATAATTTTCCCAACAATAAATTTATTATTAATTTTTTAATTTTTTGTGTTTTTAAATGTTTTCTTATAATTAACTCATAATATACATACAATCTAAATATATATTATTTAATAAAATTTGTGACTTTTCAATCATTCAAACTTGTTTTTCCTTTAATCATTCAAATACGTTTAATCTAAATATAAATCACATTATACAATCTAACTTTTATCTTATCTTATATTTAAAAAAGTAAAATTAAAAAAAAAAAAAGAAAGAAGAAGTCACTTTTATTATCGCCAATCAAAACAAACACTCTATACTTCTTATTTTTCCTCACATTATCCCTAATTAATTTCACAATTTTTCTCACTTTTTTGTCTTTTACATTTAATACCCTCATTAAAAAGAGAGTAATTTAAGAAAAATGATATACAGATTTTGAGTAGCAGTAGTAATAATAATAATTTAACAAATTTTTAAATTTTTATAAATTAACTAATTTAATCAAATATTTAGGAATAGAAAATGTAGGGCATAGTTAGGATATAAATTTTAATCATGAATGTAAGACATTTTTTAATTTTTTTAATCTTATATTTATTTATTTTTAAATTAATTTTCCTAATTTATAAACTAATATATAATTTAATGTCACACATACATATTTTATAGAGATCATATTACTTATATTAAAGGTAAATAATATATTTATCTTTCTTAATTTGTTTATATTAGACTAGGTTTTAGATTCAGGACAAAAAGGCCAAAAGAGTAATAGAGAATCCAAAAAATATTGTATTATTTTTTATACATCTAGTTAATACTCTATCTATTGCTACCTTGAACATCTTCCTCTCTTTTTTCTTTCAGATTTTACCTTCAACATCAAGTTAACTTAATACATCTTTCTTGCTATATTTTACCTTCAACGTCTAGTTAATAATTAATACATATTTTTGCCATCCGTGTTTTTTTAACCAACCTGCCATCCTGATATACTTTAAGAAGATATTTTTTTACCTACAAAAACAAAAAGGGAAAATCCCAATAAAATACTCTCATAATATTGAAGGTGATTATAATATTTTGATTTTTGATGTTCAACTGAAAAAGCAAAGGCGTGAGGGCAAATTTTGTATTTTTAATTTTATTATTTGGTTATTTTAAATAGTTACATTTCTTAATATGTCTCCATAAATAATATTATTTTCTATAGGTTTTCATCCCTAATTCTTTTGCAAGTTAAAAATGAATTTACAAAGTACAGCCAACAACTTCATAATTTTCCCTTATTTTTCGGATTATGGAGCAAAAATACAAAAATGAATTACAAAATACATCCAACAAATTTATAAATTTTCCTTATTTTTCAAGTTAAGATGTAAAAATACATATGAGATTTTCTTAAAAGTGTGTCCAACACCAAATAATTTTTTCAAGGGTAAAAAGTAATTATAAACTTTCAAAATATTTTAAAATAGGTGCAAAAATACACATTGACCGTTAGTTGACTGTTTGTTTGAATTTTTTAAGGGTTGAGAAGCAAAAATAACCATGATATTTTCTCAAAATTGCACTCAACACAAATGATTTTTTAAGGGATAAAAGTAACTATAAACTCCCAAAATATGTGTAAAAATATATATTAACCTTTTGTTTGCATTTTTTGACTAAATATGATAACATGAAAGATGACCTGGGTGATTTAGAGACAATATAAAATAATAATTTGTTCACTGGGTGAGAGAAATTAATTTCCACTCAACCCTATGTCTCCACCTCATCACTTTATCTCCACCCAACCCTTCCTTTCCTCTCCCTCCCTCTTTCGAAAGAAGTGATGAGGTGGAGACAAAGGGTTATATGGAAATTAATTTCTCTTGCCAAGTAAGCAAATTACTATTCAAAGTGGAGGAATACTTACATATTCTAAGAGTATCACATCATTTAAACTCTGTCAAGTGAAAATGTAACAATTCATATTATTTTAGTCATAGTTGACTAATAACTCATCTGAAAGAAAAAAAAAATTCAAATTTTATTTCGTTTTAAAGAAAAAATATCTTAATTAAGAAAAACTAAAAAAACATTATCAATAAATATTTTTCTTAAAAATAAGATAAAATTTAAATTTTTTTAGATTAGTTATCAGTCAACTATGGTTAAAATAATATAAGTTGTTATGTTTTTCAATGGTTAGAGGTCAGATGACGTGGTGTTCACAAAGTATGTAAACATTTCTCTCCAAATTGTTTTCTAATCATCCATGTGATCTTTAATATCCCTATTTTAGTCAAAAAATTTCAATCAATTAAATATTGGTCAATGTGTATTTTTACCTTTATTATAGAAATTCACGTTTACTTTTACCCCTTAAAAAAATTGTGTTGAGCACACTTTTAGGGAAATCTCATGTATATTTTAGCACTTTAACCCTTAAAAAATTTAAACAAGTGGTCAATTGACGAAAAATTTGTATTTTTGAGCATATTTTTAAAGTTCATAGTTATTTTTACTCTAAACAAATAGGGATAAATACCAATTTTTCCATGGAAGTTTTGCCCATGAAGCATTAGTCAATCAGAAGTTTTTTTTTCTTGGTGTCATTTTTTCCCTAAAAGTTTGAAAAACATAGGATTTTTGCCCTACCATCACGAAAGTGCCACGTTGACAATTAAAATTACACATGGCTTTGGATGAAGCACCTTGCAAGCTTGGACAGGTGACACATAGCAGGCCACATGGCTTGGCCTTTCACACATGTTAGGGCAAAGCAAGAAGACCACATATACAGAGCCAGGAGCGGAGAAATTAGGGTAGAGCGAGAGAGAAATTTAGGACAACGAGAAATCGAGGAATAGAGCAAAATCATGTTGACTAGAAATTGGGGCAAACTAATTATGAGAGGCCGATGAAATCGGGAAAAAGTGGTGCGTATGTGCTATCTGAATTGGCGAGTAGAGCGATTGGAAGGAAGAGAACAATGAAATCGTGAAAGTGGAGTGCATGTGTTGTTTGAGTCGGTAGCAGAGATTTGTCCTCGATTTGTAGGTCTGGAATCTTTGAACCACATTTCAAGTATAATGTTTTTTGAGCTTTTGGTTACTTTATGCGCTCTATTGTGCAATATTGAAGTGCCCTTTGTCTCTTTGTCCTTTGTCTGTTTTTGTTACACACCTACCGGCCTCACCCTTTCGGGTGGCAGGTAGTGTGATCCTTTATTTATATTCAATTCTAACTTACTTTCCCCAGGTTGATTTACATCACACATCAGAGTATAAGCAACAGAGCATACACTAGTTTGAACAATAATATATTGATAAAAATACAGAAAAATAAACTTTTCCTCGAAGGGATCAAAATATACAGTCATCCGGGTAATGGTGCTTGATAGGCCAAAATAAAATACTACAGTCATCCAATAAGCACAATAAGTATCCAAAAGAAATATCACCAACATCCATCGTCTCACTAGCCCTACTTCGGAGTCTTACCTCTATCACCCTGCTTCGCTCTAAATAAGCTGCTAGAAAACTTAAAAGGGGCTGGGATCCATAAGTGAATCCGAGAGTAACCGTTAATCTCATATAAAATGTATAACAATGCTTGTAAGAAAAACCAAGAATAAATACACAAACCACATAACATTCAATATCATGCACACAGCAAGGCACACATCCAAGGAACTAGCAGTCCCAATAGCACACAGCACAGACTATCGGGCACGGTACATAGCAAGGCCCTTATTGCACACAACATGTTCTAGTTCCAGAGCTCTTGTAAATAAATGATAACCAAATGTATGCAATATATATGGTAAAACATACATGCACAAGTCACACAAAGTATATGAGGATTAAGGTTACTACCTAGTGTACAATATATTGCCCTTAATATTTATTATGCTCAATGTCCTTTCTAGAAATGCCCCTGGCCTAATAACACCAAAATACACCATTTTTAGTATTTCCAAAAATACCCTTACATTTTTTTGTTAAATTCAAGCTTCACTCAATTTTCCCAAAAAAATCCAAAGTCTAGTCCAACTTCCATGTTTTTAAATAAATTCCACAAAAATCATTTTTGCATGCAACCAGCGCCATTTGAACCATTGGAAAGTATATTTGTTTAGGAAAAATACACCCAGACCATGAAAGTACACATATTTTGGCGTGGAACTCAAAGTCTACTCTCTGGTCCAGATTCGCGTCAGTGGTTTCAGGCCCTTTTTCAACCATTTATTTCACCTAGTATTTGTAATAAAAAAAATTATCATATTATATTTCCAAATTCATGCCTTGGATGTCTAGTTTCTCAATGTAAAATTTCAGCTCAGAAAAAGTTTGTTTACCCCTTAAAAAACGTGTTGGAAGCTTCACTGCCCATATTCCTTAAAACTGGTAGCAAGCCCTTAGGGTTTTCGGTGTTTTCGACTTCAGAAAATCATACCATAACTATATCCTACAAAAAATAAAGTTTCAGAGCCATTGGAGACCTTAAAAATGGAAAAATTCAACCCTAAAACCAAGCTTCTACCTTTTGCACGAAAATACTTCAACAAGAATTCAAGAAATGGAGTTTTTCGGGGTTACCTTAAATCGGAAAACTGATGGATGAGCTTGAAATCTTGGGTTTGAAGCTTTGGCTATGGTGGTTGACTTGTCCCTCCTCTGGCCTCAGGACATTTCACCACTTTTAGGGTAAAAAGAAAAGTTAAATCACCTTTTTAATAAAGGTGAAATTGATCCAGTGAAAGTGGAATTAATTGGCGTAAGTTTCAGTCTAAAATTCATCTAGCTTTTGGCTTTTTCCCCAAGTAAATCTAGAAAATTCCAGGGAACTCTAGGGACTTGCCAAGTGGTGCAGGCCCCCCCTAAAAATATCAGGATATTTTCTACTTTTGGGGCAAATTATCCGTTTTGGCCTGAAACTTTTAAAATTACAATTATGGCCCAGAACTTTTTTAATAATTACCAACTTTTCCCCACATGTTTTGTCTGCCCAAAGGACACATATGGCGCCATTTTGGGCCTACATGTCTGCCCTAATTATTTTTTTTCTCATTTATTCCCACTTTATCAATCTAGTTCTCGGTCTACCGGTCCGTGTAGGTCCCACTGGTCAATAGAATGTTTCCCTTTGCACTTTTCTTCATCTTTTCAGATTTTCCCCTTGAACAGACACTTATATGTGGCGCTCTCTAATCTTCCCTGAGTGATTGCACACTTGTCCTACTCAGTCCGAAGGAACCCCTAACTGGCCCCAATCAGTCCCGTTTCTATCAGTTAATCGCCCGTGGGACCCGCATTTTGAGTTTGGGCTTGTATATGACTTAAATCATTTGGTTCTCCCTCTTTCTCATGGATGACGAATTTCAAGGTGAGAGGGACAAGGAATTGACTAATTTTGCCCTTACTTTTCCTCTTTTACCCCTGAAGTGACATGTATCCCAATGTAATCATTACTCTGACTCTTGCTTTTTGACATATGACTTTTCAGTGTCTCTTTCTCTTCCTATTTCCTCAAAAACGCAAAGGATCTTTATTTGTCTAGAAAATGTCACACTTCCTGAATTTGGCTTAGTAGTTTGCCTAATTTAGGTTTATTCTCAAGTTTCCATGCCCAAAATTTAGGATATTACAATTTTCGTAATGTTGGTTGGAAAAAATTAATGTTGGGTAAAGGTTCATTGGCATTAGAAAGGTATGGTGGTTCTGTCAATGGTCCAAAAGCGTGTTCCAGAAGGTGGGATTGATAAGCTATTAGATTTTGAGGATTTGGTTGATTCGAACACATTAAATGATGAGGGAGATGATGGAGATAAAAACAAAGGTGATGAAATGTTGGATGAAATAGGAAATGATAATAGAGACAACAGAGGGGTTATTCCAAGCGAAGGTGATATGAAGTTGTTTATGAAGACATTCTTGACTTTGAGGGTGATACTTATGGTTTGCGATGAAGAGGCTCCATATCGGGATTAAGGTCTACCTAGTTTCATGTTGGGTGAGACATATTTGAACAAGGAGGAGTTAGTGCCAACCATAAATAACTATGATGTTATTGTTGGGGTTAAGTTGAAGCTGGTTAAAAGTGAGCCTTTAAGAGTTCTGGTAAAATGTCAAAAAGGGTGCCCATTTGTGTTGTATACCTCCAAAGAGAAGGGTCAAGTCTAGGTTTGAAAGTGTAGACCCTGTTGTTGGAACATAGTTGTAGCCAGGTGTTTAAGAATCCCTAGGCGTCTGTGAAGTGTCTAGCTGAGTATTTCAAAAAACAGGTGTAAGAAATGTCAAATTACAAAGTTGCTGACATAAAGAAGGATGCAAAAGAGGAATTGCTAGCCAGTATTAGTATATACAAGTGTAAAAGAGTGAAAAGGTTAATTGAGGAGGGGATGGAAAGAGGTTACATTGATGAGTTCAACCATTTGCAAACTTACTATAATGAGTTGAAAAAAACCAATCCGAGGTTAGATGTGTCTCTTGAACTAACCAAATAAGCCCTTAAAAATTACAAAAGGGTCTTCAACCGATTGTATATATGTTTTAATGTTGTAAAGGTAATTGTTGCCATGATTTTTGTGATTAAGTTTTCAGCGTTGGTGTGGTTTAGGATGCTCTTATGATTCAATAATGTATGCTCATGTTGGTTTTGGAGATGGCTTGGAAGGATGGATATATGCCAACCATCGGTGTTGATGGTACTTTCCTTAAAGGCATGAGGCATCATGCTAGTTGCTACTGGGCTTAATGTGACTGATAGTTTATATCCCATTGCTATTCAAATTACACAAAAGGAGAACACTTTAAATTGGAAATGATTTTTCAAATGGTTAAAGAGGTCTTTTACACTTAGGGGACGAAGATAGCATTCCTATTATGTCTAATATACAAAAGGTAGGGGATGGTGTCATTTATATGTTGTTCATACAATGATTGCTATCTATTGCAACAATGTTGCTAATTACTCCCCTGGGATTGCAGGGTCTACTTATTGTTGTAGCAGAGGTGTTACCTTTGGAAACATGGGCATTTTGGGTAAATAATTTCTTAAAAGGGGGTATTTTAGGAAAAAAAAACCCATAAATTGCACATATTATGAAAGTGTTTTTATCAATGGAATGTATTAATTTTACACAAATTATTACAGTAGATAATTCATGGAAACCAATTCATATTTTACTACTCTCCTCGATCTTTAATATATGACATATTTAACGAGTTGGTTTTGCTACTAAATATAAAACTTATTTCTTTTAAATTTGTCAATATTTTCGTAATTTTAATTTTAGTCTTACATGGTGTGATAATAATTTTAATCGTTAAAATTAATATAATTTTTATATTTCTTATGTTCAACTTAAAAAGGAAAAGGTCTTAAGATTTAGTTTTTTAATTTATATTTTCAGGTTAAAATGCAAAAATACACATAAGCTTTTTTCCCAACAGCAAAAATACATATAATCTTTTTTTTTGGAGCAAAAATATACACATGATTACCATTTTGGAACAAAAGTCACATCTCACCATTAAGTCATTGTTCACCGCCGTTATGTTACTATTCACTCCATCTCTTTCTCTCTCATCACGGTGAACAATGACTTAATGGTGAGATGTGACTTTTGTTCCAAAATAGTAACCACATGTGTATTTTTGCTCCAAAAAAAAACTTATATGTATTTTTGCTCATGGAGAAAAAACTTATGTGTATTTTTGCACCTTAACCCTATATTTTAGTATTTGATTATCTCAAATAGTTACAATTTTTGTGGGTGGGTCTAAGGAAAAGTATTAGAACTAAGAGCCTGTTTGCAAACTTTTTAAAACCTAAGTTTTACATAAATGGAGATAAAACTCCTTACATTCTTACATCATAAATTTCAAAAACTATTTTTAAAAACTAATCTGGGCTCTAAAAACACACTTTAGGTTACTTTAAAACACCAAAATTATATTTTAATCTATTTAAAAATTAACTTTCGACTCTACAAGATTGGACTTGGCCATATTCCCTCGGCTGGCCGTAGAGGTAACTTGAAAAAGAATTTTCAAATCACGGCCAACAACTTTATAATTGTTATGAATATACTTATTATGTGGATGTCCATTGACTCCCGGTCTCCAAATACTACAAGATGACATGGGACCCACGCATAGTACCATGCATAGTGATTTACTATTTAATGGGACCCGCACACAATTATACACACACCCACGGGAAGGAAATCCGTGAGTGTACAGTTTATGTTTTAGGGGAAAACTACACCAAATGACCCTGAGGTGTAAATTACACTAAAGACCTATTTTCCTTCTATAAATATAGGTCTTCTGTAACTATTCATGATATAGTTGAAATGAGAATTTCTCTCTCTATAATCTCTTTTATCAGTTTCATAACACGTTATCAGCACGAGCCTCTAACTTCCTTCCTAAGCTTGTGTTGTTGATAATCTTCTCACCGTCATTTTTCTTCCTTTGAGCTTCAGTGCCTCTGCCTTTCTTTCGCTTTTCTCCTTCACTGACCAACCAGATCTATCGGCTAAGCTGGATCTGGTTCTTCTTCTTCTTCGTGATCAATTTTTCCTTCTTATTGCTAAACCTCACCTCCTTCATCATGTTTTCTTCTGATCTTCCTCTTCCTTCTCATCAGTCTTCAAATAGCATATGCTCTCTGCAAATCTTATCCCTTCTCTCCCTTTTTCTCGTTACACCCCATACTTTTATCATCCTACTAGTAGTTTTGTTCATTGATTAACACAGAAAGAGAAAACTCCTTCCTTTATATAATATTATTATTATACTACTCTCTTCTCTTCTTTCATTTGCTCCCCTATCTTTTCCGTGAGACTCTCATGTTCTTCTTCTTCCAAACCCCTAAACTTGCAGCCATCAAAGGAGTGATTTGGCCTAAAAAGCTGCTAATTTTCTTTTTGCCTTGGGAAGGATGAGAGGTTTGGGACTGAGAAAATGTTGTAATCAGAGGAGGATTTTGCTCAAGCCTCCAACTTCCCAGAAGCGGCCTTTTGTGATTGATTGGGACGAGAAGAAGTTTGCATCAAAAAAAAAAAAAAACTGTTTCTGCCGACAGTTTCTCAAAAAAAAAAAAAAAGATGCTTCTTCCGACAATTCTTTTGAGTAGGTAAGGATTAATATAATATATATTATAATATTATAATGTATTAAAAAAAAAAGAAGATGCTACCATCATAATTTATCATCTTCACTTGTCCTTTTATACATACATCATATACATGTTTTACATAGTTATTGCAGCCATATCATTCATTATATTATATATAAACAATACTACTCATGCATATATTTCACGTAGCTCATACTAATTATATAATAAAATATAGTTAGTTTAATGAGTTTCTCAACATTATTATTTACATTTTAAATAATCTTTATTGTTGTTAATTTGATTTGTTAATTTGACTCCATATTGGAAGTCTAGATTTAATTCTTTCTTTTAAGTGTTTTAATTTTATTTTTATTATTGTGACTAACATTTACTTGTTTGTATTTATTTTTATTGTTACTAACATTTATTTTTATGTAACTAACATTTACTTTTACGAATTTACTTTTATGTTATTTATTTTTATTTAAATTTTATGGTAGCAACACTAATATTAATGGGTACCATTTATTTATTTTACATTTATTTATTTTTCATAGCAGAACACTAGTATTAGTGGGCTCCTTTTTATTTATTTATTTATTTACTGATTTATTTATTTTCATGGAGACACACTAGTATCTATTAGTGGGCTCCATTTATTTATTTATTTAGCATTTATTTATTTTTCATGGTGGTGACACTAGTATAGTGGACTCCATTTATTTATATTTTATTTACTGCTTTTTATATCCCCTCCCTTTTATTTTTATTTATTTACTGCTTTATATCCCCCTTCCCTTTTATTATTTATGGCAACGACACTAATATATACATATTAGTGAGTTCAATCTATTTATTTTATTATGTTTATATTTTATTTATCCTGAAGATAAACTGTTAACAGGTCATATGTATCATGAGATCAAAATGTCATGGAGATATGAGGCACAAATTGGCCTAAGTGATATGAGGCATAAATTGGCTAGAAGCCAAGAGATAAATTAGCTTAAAGCTAAGAGGCAAGTTAGCTTGAAGCCAAGAGGCAAGTTAGCCTGAATCCAAAAGACATTATGAAATAAGGCTTGATCCATAAATTTTGTATGTCATCAATTGTATAAAGACCTCAAAATTGTATATTTGGCATCTAATACTCCCTTAAATTATGAAACAAGGGATTGTATGATCATGGTTGATTGTAAATACATATATCCAATTTGCTCTTGCAGTAGCAAAATTGTGATAAAGTCAAGAAATATTGTAGATTATGTTAGTTCTCAATGTGTTTTGATGATAACTAGCAATTGTAAACTTGATATGAAGTTTGTTTTTGGCAATATGAAAATCTTACTGTCAAAGGCAAACTCGAGTTTAGGTATGTAAACTCGAGTTTGCGAAGTTACAGAAAGCAATCAGAAATTTTCACAACAAGCCAAACTCCAGTTTTCAAAACCAAACCTGAAGTCTAGAAGATACAGAGAGCACTCAGAATTCCAAGCAAGCCAAACTCGAGTCTAGATTCCTAAACTCCAGTCTAGACCAAACAGAAAGACACTCGAGTTCCAAGCCAAGTTATAAACTCCAGTCTAGAGTTACAAACTCCACTCTAGACCAAACAGAAAGATTTGAATAGTTTCAGCTCAAACATAAACTCGAGTCTGTCATTGTAAACTCGAGTTTAGGACAAATAGAGAAACATTCGAATTTCTACCATCTTTCCAAAACTCTGGTCTGTCTCCTAAACTCCAGTCTGGAAAATCACGAACTTAGGCTTGTTCTTCAAACATAGACCCAAACTCGAGTCAGTCACTAATTGACTCGAGTCTAGGAGCAGGACCAAAATTCCATGCCAAGTCCAAAGCCCGATAGTTCTCTCTGTAAAAGCCAAACTCGAGTTAGCTTGTACAGACTGCAAGTTTAGACCTCTAATCAACGGACATGCTTTCTGGATGAACCCCAAACTCGAGTCTGGAAGAACAAACTCGAGTTTGCATCGGGGATTTTGAAAAATCAAATGATGTTGATCTGCGAAATCTTAATGGGTCTTCCTGAAATTATTTCATGATATGATATTATTTTTTCTAATGTCCTTGATGAAGTTTTGAGTGTTTTTCAGATAAGGTTTAGCCAAGATCAACGTGAGATCAAGATCCAGAATAAGTGCATTAAATGAAGAACCAAGAACAGGGCTGATTCTTCTCCCTTATCCCCAGATGTTCAGTTCAGATCGTTGCAACACATTAAGATCACTTCAAACGGTCGAATTAAGATCATGGAATGGCTAAAAATCTGGAACACGTTCTGCAACAACTAAATTCCAAGATTCCAGCTAAGAATTCAAAGAACAGAGCAAAATATGCTACTGCCATTTTTCCAGAATTGCAGCTGAACATTAGAGAAAGAATTGCAACGGCTAGCTTATCCATTCAATCTATAAGAGGCTGTGAAAACTCAAAGCAAAACACACAACGAAGCTATCTTGATTATACTTTGAAATTTGAGTCTGTATTGTTATTTTCAACCTGTTCTTCAGTGTTTATCCTTATCTACTCTTTTGAGAGTTTGTAAATTTTTGAAAGCATTTGTTTGTGAGAACTCAAGGTTGTGGAACCTGTGAGTTGGGTTGTTCAATCACAAAGTGTAAGGGGGAGCAAGTCCTAGGTGATTAGGATTGTGTCTGGTCTTCATTGTTGTAATTGAAAATCTGTTGAATTAGTGGAAACACCCAGAAGGTATCTGGGGACTGGACGTAGTTCAAGGTTGAGACCGAACCAGTATAAATTCTGTCTGTCTAAGCTTTTCTTTTTCTACTCTTTTATTATCCATTTCTTAAGCTTCATTTTTAAGAGTTGAAAAGAATTTTTAAAATCCCCAATTCACCCCCCTCTTGGTGATTTCTTCCACTTTCAGATTAATTGCCATGATCAAATAGATCAGTGAGTTATGGATCATGAATTTTATCCAACTTCATTCCCAGAAGTGAATGAAGCAATAAATAAATTGTGATTATGGTTATTTTACTATTATTTTGTTTTTAGATAATTATAACATTTTTTGTGAATACAAGAAAAAGAATATTGATAAATAAAACAATTAAACAAAAAGCAATATTATTTCAACAAAGTTTAATAGCGAATGGCTCAACTCCATTACAAACCTTAATCATCTCATTTTGAAGATATTTAATGTCTTCTTCTTTTGCTTCTCTTGAGATGGGATCCAGATGAGGCAAAGCTCTTTGTAATATCGAGATTTGCATCATAAGTTTTTTAAGCTTTTTGTGTGGCCACTCAGTTAACCCTCTTTTTTGATAGATCTTTTGTATGGTGTGAGTAGAAATATTTAATTGTTTACTCGTATCATCTAGGGTTAAGTGAAAATAATCACTTAAATCATGATGCGTTGTTTTCTTTATTCTTTCCCGTTGCTCTATTGTTAATCTATATAATTCACCCTGATTAAAGGATGATATATCATATGGAATATTAACCGCGGGCTATTTTCCTTTATCTAATGGATTTTCAATGTTGGTTTGAAATGAACTCCGCGGTAGTTCATTTGGGTTTTTAGCCCATTCCGAACCAACACAAAGGACCTCATGATAGTCGAATACAGGATCACGCATCAAGTTATATCTTGATGCTTGTAAATCTATACAATACTGTGTCAAAAAATGTTTGATTTCTCCAAAATTTTTATTACTAAAATCAAACATTGGAAGCCTGTCAGTATTGTAAGATTTATCCTGTACATTTTCAAATAAAACAGCATAGGAAATCATACCTATCTTCCTTCCGTGAACTTCAAGTTTATGATATTGAAGTCTGTTGGTATGTATAATTTCCCGTAAAACATGACAGCAACTACATTCTAATAAGCTAGTAGTTGCTAATTGGCTTGTAGTTGTTGGCTAGATGATTGTTGCTGGCTGGCTGGTGGTTGTTTGCTGGCTTGTGAGTGCTGACTCATTGATTGTTGTGACTATTGGTTGAACTTGATTGGTAGACTCCATCAGTTCGGCCATAGTTCTACACCTTTTAACAGGCCTTCTTGATGAACCTACTTCAGTTGTACTTTCAATCCTTGTAGATTGAGGAAGAACACTTGTTCTTGGGGGAGAAGTAGGTACATTTGAAGCATAAAGAGAAATAGTAGAAGGAGGAATAAACATCTCAAAATGATTAAGAGATAACAAAGAAGTAAATGACATGTTGGGCTGATCATCATACAACAAAGCATCAAGTAATGTTGTTTCAGATGTATCAGAAACTGGGATAAAATTGCTAGGTCCTGCCATGGCAATAGAATTTAGAGAAATATGTGAGTATCTGGTAATTGATATTATCAGATGCTTGTGTGTTTGTGAGGCATGTTCGTTTGCCTTCTTCTATTTATAGCCGAATTAAATCCTATTGAATCTCTGCAAATTTGCGCAGTCCTGTTAAATCTCTGCAGGTCTGCTCCTATAAAGCACGAGCCTAGAGTCTTTTTGACTTTATATGCATACGACAATCTGAGTTGTTGCGCCTGTGATCCCACAGTGATACATGTTACGACTGTGATTCCACAATGATGCGTCTGTGATTCCATAGTGATGCGCCTGTGATTACACAGTATTGCGCTCGTGAATCTGCAATTATACACCTGATGATTTTGTATTTAATATATATTTGTTTATTGATTCTGGAAAATGGAAATTTTGTTACCAGAAGTAATAAAATTATGCATTGATAATGCATTAAGAAATCTGTGGAATTTTAATGAAATAGATATCATATATGCTATTATTATGGAATATTGTATGGAAATTCCATGAATTAATTTTTAAAGTCTCACACTTGAGGGGGAGAATGATATATATCAAGTGTGAATATTTATGTGATAATTCTTTGTGATATTTATGTGATAATTCTTTGTGAATGTTTCTGTGTTGATTCCCCCAAAATGAATATTAAATTTGATGATAAATCATATGGAAAGTTGGCATGACTTATTTGATCATCCGAGTCATATATTATGTGCTGCTTGTTATGAAATAGAAATAATTATTGGAAATAGATCTCTGGAAATATATCAAATTGAAAGATTAGATGTGAGATTATAAGTCTGCAAAGTTTGCAGTGATGTTTGCAACTAGAAATTTGCAATATATTATGCGCGCAATTTTCCAGATTGAATGATCCAGAAATCATAAATGAGTAGATCAATGATTATGAGAACATTGTTTATATATATTTGCAGCAATTATATAAGCCAACAAAATTCTCCCTGTAAAATTGGCTTTTGGTCAGGAGCCAGATAAATTCCATCTTAATAGTTTTGAATGTGCAATGATCCACTATAATGCACACAGATGGATATGTACTGCATGATTTGATTAAGGGGAGAAAAATAAGCAGATTGGGTAAAAGAGATAAAGTGGAATGAATTATCATTGACTCATGTTGATCCTCATACAAATAAATGTGTACTAAGAGTTTAAAATGATAATTCAGTTGCAGAGTTTAGTTAATCGAATGCTATAAGCATTCACTGACTTAAAGAAAGTGACAAAGTCACAAGTCCCAACTGCAAATGCTCCTATATGAATTGTTATAAAGCACGCGTGAAGCGTTGCAGGTCCATCGGTTTTAAAGATAACAATCCTCGAAAGAGAAAAGAAGCTATAAAAATATAGATGATCAATTTGAGGATAATTAAGAAAAGCTCCAGAAGAGCAATCTCATGTAGAGTTATTATCTCCAGTAAAGATATTATAAGAAGAGAGTATTGTGGTCCAAAAAGAGACCCAGGTACCTAATATATGTGAATATAATGATATCTTAATAAATTATTAATGAAATCCGATGGGACCGAAAAATAAAGTCAACGTTGACGACATTTATGTTGATATGATAACATATGTTGTAATGAATGATAATGAGGATCATGAGCCACAATATATTAATGTGTGCCAAAAGCACATGTCCTTGAAGGACGTAAGGCGCCAGAAACACATATGTCCCAGAAGGACTCAAGATGCTGGGAGCATCAAATTCTCGAGAATAATCAATTAAATAAATTCATATAGTGCATATAGCATTATTATCTGAATAAACATTTATTAAAGTTCTATATGCACATATATATTTATGAAAAGATTATTATGATTTTACTTGAAAGATTTAGATCTTGCAGATATACAATAAACAATCAGATCGGGCGTTTCTATTATTCCACAACGAATAACAGAATACTTGATGATAGAAAGGATAATATGCTCAAAATGATATTGAAGCAATGTGGTCATCAGGGGGAGTAAGTCTGATGTAATCAAGAGGGGGAGACGATACACGCTGTACTCTTTTTCCCTTATCTAGGTTTTGTCTCACTGGGTTTTCCTAGAAAGATTTTTAATGAGGCAACACTGGATAGTGTATCAATGAATGATGTACTCTTTTCTTTGGTTAGGTTTTTATCCCACTGAGTTTTTCCTAGTTAAAGTTTTTAACGAGGCACATTCATAAATGGACATCCAAGGGGAGTGTTATGAATATACTTATTATGTGGATGTCCATTGACTCCCGGTTTCCAAATACTACAAGATGACATGGGACCCATGCATAGTGATTTACTATTTAGTGGGACCCGCACACAATTATACACACACCCACAAGAAGGAAATCCATGAGTGTACAGTTTATGTTTTAGGGGAAAACTACACCAAATGACCCTGAGGTGTAAATTACACTAAAGACCCATTTTCCTTCTATAAATAGAGGTTTTCTGTAACTATTCATGATATAGTTGAAATAAGAATTTCTCTCTCTATAATCTCTTTCATCAGTTTCATAACAATAATTTTATTATTTCACTCTCCTCGAACCCCAAAATATCTGTGTGTGTGTATTTATCACTCACAACCTCACACCACCCCTCTCTGTATTCCGATGGCAAGCGGTGGGGGCGGACCCTTTCTGCCTGTTGGGATTATCATCAACATTCTCAAAAGGCTTCCTATCAAATCCATTGTTCGATTCCAATGTGTTTGTAAAGAATGGAAAAATCTCTTCAAAACCCCGTCTTTCATGGCCGAACATTTGGATCACTCTGATCGGAAGAACCCTTTTCTTCTCCTTCATGAATACAGTTACGATTGTAGGGATTCTATTGACCATCTACGTTTGCTTGATCATAAGATGGAAACCATTGAAGTTCTGAGCATTCCCTCAATTAGTTCCTTTAGCAGCGGAAGGAAAATCATTGGCTCCTGCAATGGCCTGCTTTGTGTCCAAGTCGATGACGGTCAACGTAGTTCGCTTTGGCTGTGGAATCCAGTGATTAGAGAGGTCAGAGAAGTACCCAACACACCAAATGATCTGCGCGTCAGCACGGTAGGATTTGGGTTCAGTAGCGTAGTTAATGATTATAAGATAGTGAGATTTTATAGGCAAGAGCTTCCTAAACATAGAGTATACCGACTCTATTATGAGCCCATCTTTGAATGTGATGCTTTGGAAGTGTGTTCACCAAGTGTGGAAGTGTATTCACTAAGTACAGGTTCATGGAAGGAAGTAGAATTTGGGGCTTTACACCTTTCTGCTGCTTTATGTAAAGCTGCCAATGTTGATGGAACTATTTTTTGGTTAGGTAAAGACAATGTCGTAGTTTCGTTCGATATTGCAACGGAGGTGGTTACATTAGCACAATTACCTGGTACTTGTCTATTTCGGCTTGGTGTGTACGATAACAAACTTGCGGGTCACTATGGGTTTACAGAGGAGGACGGGCGTCATTGCGTCAATGTATGCGTGATGGAGGAGGTTGCTAGTGAATCTGGGAAGAGTTTGAGTTGTACTCAGAAATATAGGATTGATCAAGGGTCAAATTATTTGTATGTTTTGTGTTTTTGGAGGGATGAAATGGTCTGCCTTGAATCAGACTATATTTCTGAGGAGGAGGGTGGCCCAAAGTTCGTTCTTCATATGTTCAATCTCATTACCAATGAAGAGAGGCAGTTCAACTGTTCAACTTCCTATGACTATTTTGATGTTTTCAATTATGAGAAGAGTCTGGTGTCTGTTTGGAACAACCAGGTTGAATAGTCTGGCTCTGGAATATGATCATTTCTACGTTCTAGGTTTCTTTTGCACAGTAACTTTGGGTGGAAATTAATCCACAAAAAGAGTTAAACATTTTGGTTGTATCTATACTCCTTGAAGTCCCTTTGTTCTGTGATCTGAAATGGAGAAATTCAGTACTAGTTGTTTCAAACTTTATTGTAGCCTTCTACATATCATCATATGTTCAATTTTCATGGATAACATATAGTCTAGTTTCTGCTATATAAATCTGTTAGGTTCTGTTAGCCACTTAATATACTAAGAGGGAAGGAAAGATTAACGTGACAGGTTAAAGCTTCTTGCTTTCTCATTTTCATAATCTAATGGAGCAATAGAATTAATACACAGCACAAGAGAGTGAACTATATGAGTTATTGCTTTTGTGTTTGACATGGATCAATACATGGTTTAGTTGCTGTTATACAACTTCTTTGGGTTCTGTTGGCTATGCTTAAGATAGATTAAAGCTTTTTGCTTTTGTCATTTGTTATCTGAATAGAATGACAGGTTTGATGCTGCTGCTGGATCTTAGCATTAAGTTTTACTCTGATGCAGCCATTAGAAAGGTCAGATATGTACCTAAAATTGTAATTTTATTTGTCCTATGGTTTAAACTGATGCCAATAAACTTGTAAATTACTTCGCCATAGGCTTGCTGTGTACATGAGCTCATAATACATGCTCTGTTCTATTTTCACTTTGTGATTGGAAACTTTTGATTATTCTTTCATTGAATCATGGGTGATGGAGCAAAGTACTGGTGCTGAAGTAAGAAATATATATTGTGCGACCAATTTCAAGTAAGTTTTCTTTCTTGTTTGGTTGCATTCCGTGTTCAGGCCGTGGGCTTCTCTCACTTTCAGTATTTAATTTTTTTTTTTTTATATAGGAAGGGCGTCAGCTTTTTTGACTGACGCCACAAAGTGGTGTCAGTGTGATTGGCGCCACTTTGTGGCATCAGTCCTTCTGATGGCACTTGTACAGTGGCGCCAGATGACATGGCGCTACTTGTAGCGCCGTGTCAAATGGCGCCACCAAGTGCATTACTCTGATAATATGTTTGCACGGTGCCTTATTTTGGTATTTTTAAAAAAAAAAAATTAAAATGGTAAATTTTCTGATTTGGAAAAAGCGGAATCTAGCCCTTCAACCCACAAGCCATAATAAAAGAAATTAACAGTTTAATCTCCTATTCAGAACCAACATTTGCAGGGCAACATTATCCTTCCTAAAAGTGTCTCTTACTATCATCACTAGGGGATCAAGCTGAGTTAATAGAGATGGATGTTGGATTGTATTTTCTTTATTTTTACGCAAATATAGACATTCTGGCCTGGGTATCACCTTCTTCAGTGTTTTATATGTTATAAAGTACAATGACGGCCTCAAACCCAACTGATAAAGATGATGAACAGTGAAAAATTGTTAACCCCACTGTTTCACATGTTCCTCCTCATATTTTATATTTTTTTAAGAGAATTATTCATTATGTTTTTAAAATAAAACATAGAAGATACACTTTCATCAAATTATTGTATTTTTAAATAGAAAAATAAATTTTTGTGAAATAATTTGATTTTAAAATGTTTTAATGGTGTTAGTTTTAGTATGGTTGTTGCCTAAAAATTATTTTAATAGAGACAATAACAAAATATATCCTTACATAAGATAAGTGTGTTATTGTCATTATATCATTTACTTATTTTCCTTCCTCTGTATTTTCTTCTGTCCATCCAACTACAGTGACGGAAAACATTATCCCTCCAATTTTCTCTTCTCTCCATTTTTTTCCTCCCAACTTTTCTCTCTAGTCTCTATCCAAGCAAAGCATAAAAGCGAGCCTGAACCCCTCCATTCCATCTCCGAAAGAAACAAATAAAAGGGGGGAAAAAATGAAATTATGATAAAATAAATCATTATCCTATAAATCGGGTTAAGGGAACGATATGACACTGGATTCTAATAAATTCCAATTATAGTTTAGGTGTTCTAGTATTTATATAATTTTCCCAACAATAAATTTATTATTATTTTTTAAAAATTTTTGTTTTTAAATTTTTTCATATAATTATCTCATAATATACATACAATCTAAATATGTATTATTTAATAAAATTTGTGCCTTTTCAATCATTCAAACTTGTTTTTCCTTTAATCATTCAAATACGTTCAATATAAATATAAATACACCCTTTGCCTATCTATATATATGAGAGTGACGTGAGGGATTGAGGGAAAAGAAAAGAAAAACGTGAGTGGGCAGAGAGGAGAGGAGAGAAAAGAAGGAGAGTTGGAGTATTTTAAGGTATGCTGTTTATTTTATAAGATCATTTAGGTATTTAAATTAACTTCTTTTCAATATAGTTTCTTCATGAATGTTGTTCTATATATTTTTCTCTTTCTAATGGAGGTAATATTATATTGGTTAGTAAAAATTTTGAGGTTATAATTTTGGAGAAGTTTTGATTTTTGAAAATAGATGACTGTATATATAAATAAAATAATTAATAACTAATTTTAATTTGTTTAGTTTTCAAGATTGAAGAACTGAAATATCATTTTTAGTTTTTATGATAATATATTAATATTGGAATGTTTATAATATAAGTTATATTAAATTATTATTGTGATGATATAGAGTTTTCTTGTGATTGGTGATTGGTGATTGTTCGTATTTTACTTCTTAAGATTTAGCTTGGAGTTGAAATAACCGGGGTTAATTTATTTTATATGTTTGTTTTGGATTGTAAGGTGTTTTCTAAACCTTACTATTATCTATACTCCTGGTATGTGTTTTGAAAAATTGTGCCTCCATCTAAACATGAAATTGTTTTAGTAAAGCAGTAGTGGTTGTTGTGATAGTTATGATGTTTGTTATAAGATGTTGTAAATGGAACAATGTATTGTATAATGATCTTGGAAAATTATAAGGATATGTTGTTTATTTGTTATTGGATATGTTGGGTTGTGTGGAAGAGATTTAAGGTGAAATTGTGCCCATTGACTCTCTCATTCCTGGCCTGGAATTTGAGTAGAGTGTTTTGGGCGGACACCTCCTTGTTATAGTATATCGGTGGTAGCATGAGAGGGGACAGTATCTTGAAGTGTCTAGATAACCTTGGTCAGGTATATTAGCACTGATAGGTTGTACCACATCCAAAAGATATAAGGAAGAGTAAGATGAATGAGCGGGGATAGTTTTAGTTATTGTTAATTATCATGTTTCATTTAATTATTGTTAGTATTATAATTATGTTATTAAATTTGTTTCTCTAATTTGCAATCCTTTCTTGCATATTTTTGATAAATTAATTTTGGTTACTGGGACTTTATGTCTCACCTTGCCATTATAAATATTTTTCAAGTGAAACTTCTAATCTTATTAGATGCCAAGGGAAGCAACCAGAGGCATAAGAGTTGAAAAACTTTGTAAGCCTCTTTTGGTATTAGTGTTGTATAGAATCCTATATTACCATCTTAGGACACTCATATTTTTGTAATGCTATGACTATTTATCTGTTATTAAACTGAAGACTTTATTTTATACACTATCATATTTTGGTGAATCCACATATATTGTAGAATCAGTATTGTATGAATAGTGAATTACACGATCTAACTTTTATCTTATCTTGCATTTAAAAAAGTAAAATTAAAAAAGAAGAAGAAGAAAAAGAAGTCACTTTTATCATCGTCAATCAAAACAAACACTCTATATTTCTTATTTTTCCTCACATTATCCCTAATTAATTTCACAATTTTTCTCACTTTTGTCTTTTACATTTAATACCCTCATTAAAAAGAGAGGTAATTTAAGAAAAATGATATATATATTTTGAGTAGCAGTCGTAATAATAATAATTTAACAATTTTTTAAATTTTTATAAACTAACTAATTTAATCAAATATTTAGGAATAGAAAATGTAGGGCATAGTTAGGATATACATTTTAATCATGAATATAAGACTTTTTTTTTAAATTTTATCTCTTATATTTATTTACTTTTAAATTAATTTACATAATTCAAAAACTAATATATAATTTAATGTCACACATACATATTTTATAGAGATCATATTACTTATATTAAAGTTAAATAATTTATTTATCTTTCTTAATTTATTTATATTAGAATAGGTTTTAGATTCTGGACAAAAAGGCTAAAAGAGTAATAGAGAATCCAAAAAATATTGTATTATTTCTTATACATCTAGTGATCTAGTTAATACTTTATCTATTACTACCTTCAACATCTTCTTTTTTTCTTTCAGATTTTACCTTCAACATCAAGTTTAACTTAATGACACTTTCTTGCTATATTTTACCTTCAACATCTAGTTAATAATTAATACGTACATATTTTTGCCATGTCCGTGTTTTGTTAACCAACCTGCCATCCTGATATACTTTAAGAAGATATTTTTTTTACCTACAAAAACAAAAATGGAAAATCCCAATTAAATACTCTCAAAATATTGAAGGTAATTATAATATTTTGATTTTTGATGTTCAACAAAAAAAAAAAAGCAGAGGCGTGAGGGGAAATTTGTATTTTAAATTTTAAATTTCATTATTTGGCTATTTTAAATATTTAAAATTTTTAATATCTCTCCATAAATAATACTATTTTCTATAGGTTTTCATCCCTAATTCTTTTGTCAGTTAAAAATGAATTTACAAAGTACAACCAACAACTTCATAATTTTCCTTTTTTTATTGGGTTATGGTGCAAAAATACAAAAATGAATTACAAAGTACATCCAACAACTTTATAAATTTTCCTTATTTTTCATGTTAAGGTGTACAAATACACATGAGATTTTTCTAAAAGTGTGTCCAATACCAAATAATTTTTTCAAGGATAAAAGTAACTATAAACTTTCAAAATAGGTGTAAAAGTACACATTGATTGTTAGTTGACTATTTATTTGAACTTTTTAAGGGTCAAGAAGCAAAAATAACCATGATATTTTCTCAAAAATGCACCCAACACAAATGTTTTTTTTTTAGGGATAAAAGAAACTATAAACCCCAAAATATGTGTAAAAATACATATTGACCATTTGTTAGCATTTTTTGACTAAATATGATAACATGGAAGATGACATGGATGATTTAAAGACAACCTAAAATAATAATTTGTTGACTGGGCAAGAGAAATTAATTTCCACCTAATTTTTTGTCTCCACCTCATCACTTTATCTCCACCCAACCCTTCCTCTCCTCTCCCTCCCTCTTTCGAAAGAAGTAGAAATTAATTTCTCTTGCCAAGTAAGCAAATTACTATTCAAGGTGGAGGAATACTTACATACTCTAAGAGTACCACATCATTTGAACTTTTTCAAATGAAAACATAACAATTCATATTATTTTACTCATAATTGACTAATGACTCATCTAAAAAAATTCAAATTTTATCTCATTTTTAAGAAAAAATATCTTAATTAAAAAAACTAAAAAAATTATCAATAAATATTTTTATTAAAAATAAGATAAAATTTAAATTTTTTCATATTAGTTATCAGTCAACTATAGTAAAAATAATATGAGTTGTTATGTTTTTCAAAAAATTCAATCAATTAAATACTGGTCAATATGTATTTTTACCTTGATTTTAAAAATTCACGTTTACTTTTACCACTCTAAAAATTTTGTATTGAGTGCAATTTTAGGAAAATCTCATGTATATTTTGGCACTTTAACCTTAAAAAATTTAAGCAAGCGGTCAATTAACGAAAAATGGGTATTTTCCCCCCATATTTTAAAAGTTCATATTTAATTTGATCTTTAAAAAATAGGGATAAATACCAATTTTTTCATGGAAGTTTTGCCCATGGAACATTGGTCAATTGGAAGTTTTTTGTATCTCATTTTATCCCTAATAGTCTGAAAAACGTAGCATTTTTGCCCTACCGTCACGAAAGTACCACGTCGATAGTTAAAATTACACATGGCTTTGGATGAAACGGCTCGTAAGCTTGGAGAGTTGACAGATAGTAGGACGCATGGCTTGGCCTTCCGCACATGTTAGGGTAGAGTAGGAAGGCCATGTATACAGAGTGAGGGGAGTGAAATTAGGCTAGAGCGAGAGAGAAATTTGGGACAATGAGAAATTGGAGAATAGAGTGAAATCACGATGACTAGAAATTGGGGAAAACCAATTGTGAAAGAGAGCAGTGAAATCGGGAAAAGTGGCACACATGTGTTGTTTGAATTGGTAAGTAGAGCGATTAGGAGGAAGACAAAAGTGAAATCGTGAAAGTGGGGTGCATGTGCTGTTTGAGTAGGTAGCAGAGATTCGTACTCGATTTTTAGGTATGGAATCTTTGAACCACATTTAAAGTATATTGTTTTTTGAGCTTTTGGTTGCTTTATGCGTTATATAGTGCAATACCGAAGTAGCCCTTTGTCTCTTTGTTCTTTGTCTGTTTTCATAATGTTGGTTGGAAAAAAAAAATAATGTAGGGTAAAGGTTCAATGGCATTAGAGGGGGTATGGTGGTCCTGTCCATGGTCCAAAAGGGTGTTCTAGAAGGTGGGACCAATGAGTTGTCAGATTTTGAGGATTTGGTAGATTAGAAGATATTGAATGATAAAGAAAATGATGGATATAGAAACAAAAGTGATGAACTGCTAGATGAAATAGGAAACCATAATGGAGACAACGGAGGGGTTATTCCAAGCGAACATGATGACGAAGGTGATTATGAAGACGATCTTGATTTTGATGGTGATACTGATGGTGACGATGAAGAGGCTCTGGATGAGGATGGAGGTCTGCCTAGTTTCATGTTGGGTGAGACATATTTGAACAAGAAGGAGTTAGTGCCAGCCATAAACAACTATGCAGTCATTGTTGGGCTTAAGTTGAAGCTGATTAAAAGTGAGCATTTAAGAGTTCTGGTAAAATGTCAAAAAGGGTGTCCATTTGTGTTGTATGCCTCCAAAGAGAAGGGTCACATTGAGGTTTGAAAGTGTAGACCCTGTTGTTGGAACATAGTTGCAACCAGGTGTTTAAGAATCCCTGGGTGTCTGTGAAGTGTCTAGCTGAGTATTTCAAAAAGAAGGTGCAAGAAAGGCCAAATTGCAAAGTTGTAGACATGAAGAAGGATGCAGAAGAGGAATTGTTGGCCAGTGTTAGTATATACAAGTGTAAAAGAGTGAAGAGGTTAATTGTGGAGGGGATGGAAGGAAGTTACATTGATGAGTTCAACCACTTGCAAGCTTACTATAATGAGTTGAAAAAATCCAATCTAGGGTCAGATGTGTCTTTTGAACTGAGCAAATAAGCCTTTCTAAATGACAAAAGGGTCTTTAGCTAGTTGTATCTATGTTTCAATGCTGCAAAGGTAATTGTTGCCATAATTTTTGTGATTAAGTTTTCAGTGTTGGCGTGGTTTAGGATGCCTGTATGATTCAATCATATATGTTCATGTTGGTTTTGCAGACGGGTTGGAAGGCAGGATACATGCCAATTATTGGTGTTGATAGTGTTTTCCTCAAAGGCATGAGGCATCTTGCTAACTGTTACTGGGCTTGATATGAATGATAGTCTATATCCCATTATTATTGGGATTACACAAAAAGAGAACACTTTAAATTGGAAATAATTTTTCCAATGGTTGAAGAGGTCTTTAGACTTAAAGGATGAAGATAACATTACTATTATGTCTGATATACAAAAGGTAGGGATGGTGTCATTCATATATTGTTCATACAACGATTACTATCTATTGCAACAATGTTGCTAATCATTGCCTTGGGATTGCAAGGTCTACTTGTTGTATTGGAGGTGTCGCCTTTGGTAGAGCATCAATTGTGTGCTACGCATATATATGCGAATTGGAGTAAGAAGTAGGGAGGTGGTGAGTTGAAGAAAAAGTTCTTCTCTTGTGCTTGGAGAACATTTAAAGAACAATTTGTTGATAATATAAGACAACTTACTGCATTATGTGAAGGAGCAGCGAAGGTAGCTGTCTTGTATCCTATAACATCCTAGGCAAGCTCATATTTTAGTTGTAGACCTCTATACTGGATTATTGGTAACAATCTCAGTGAAAGCTTCAACGCTTGAATAGATGACTTTAGGTATTTGCCTATAATTAGGATGATCGATGGGATGCAAATCAAGCTAATGACTAAGTGGGCTGAGAGTAAGAAAAATTTTGCTAGGTGGAAGGGTAACTTTAGTCCTAAGTGTTTAGCATTATTTGAAGACAACAAGAAGCTACCGATGAGATGTAGAGTATACTTCAATGATGATTATGGCTATGAAGTTATTGAAGGGGAGGATAAGTATAATGTCTTCAAAACTACAAAGCGGTGCTCATGTAAGGCTTGGGACTTGACTGGTGTCTCTTGTCAACATGCAATTTGTGCCCTATATCATGCCAACATAGACCCAGTAATGTAGATATCTAGGTTATACCATAGGAATTCATACATTGCAAGTTATAGAAATAAGTTCCAACCTGTGACAGGCAAGACATTTTGGGGAAATCATTCATTTTAACCTATGGAACCACCACCATTGACAACAATGCTTAGCCAACCTACAAAGAGGAGAATTAGGATAGAAGAAGGTGAAAGGAGAAGGAAAATGGTGATAGGACCATAAAAGACACCAGAAGAGCCCCAAAACACTCTCGATTTGCCTACACCACTTGTTGAAAAGGTGACCAAAAAAAGGAGTAGTTCATAATGTAGTGTATGTGATCAAGAAGGACAAAATAGAGTTACTTGCAAAGATATGAGTCCAACATAACCACCATTGACAACAATGCTTGGCCAACCTACAAAGAGGAGAATTAGGATAGAAGAAGGTGAAAGGAGAAGGAAAATGGTGATAGGACCATAAAAGACACCAGAAGGGCCCCAAAAAACTCTCGATTTGCCTACACCACTTGTTGAAAAGGTGACCAAAAAAAGGAGTAGTTCATAATGTAGTATATGTGATCAAGAAGGACAAAATAGAGTTACTTGCAAAGATGAGTCTAACATAACTACTTGTTACTCGATCTTTTAATTTTGATTTATGACTTTATTCATTTCCTTATTGCAGCAACTTCAAACAAGTTCCAAACGAAAGAGGTCAACTAAAAGTGACTCTCAAGGCACTTCAAACACACAACCGTCAAAACTCAATTCTTCACAGTCTTTTGTGACACTAAGACCTTGTGGTGGAAGAGCTTTCAATAAGACTAGATTTGAGGCTTGTATGGGAGTCTGAATTGAGGAGGATTAGTTGGATTAGATTTGTGGTTTCTAAATTAATATGAAAATTTGAGATTTTTAGATGAAACTTATATTGTAGGAAATTTGGTATTTTGGTTAAATTGAGGATATAGTGATATTTTGATGATCATAATTAGTGAGAAACAATTTATGAAGGAAGAAAATGGGATTGTAATAATGAGTTGAGGAATAAATAAATTATCATTTTTCTAAGGAAAACTAAAGTAAAATAATTATAGTTTAATTAATTTGTTATTGTATTAGTAGCTATTTTTGGTTAATTATATAAACATATAATTATATATTTATTTTTAGAGTGGATTTAACTTTTCTTACGCTTAGTTCTTGTGTCAAGAACTTGAGGTAACCACTTTCTATTTGTTATATGTGTTAATATGTTGTTTGTAAGTATTTTGTGAAATGATTATGAGAATGAAAATATGTGAATATTGATTTAATATATTAATGAATACTTTGAAATGATTATTGAGACTGAAAATTATGATATTATATGTTTTGAATAATGCACTTTTGTTATGATTTCGTAAGTTGAAATAGTATTGTTATCTTAATCATTATTGAAATTATGCATTATTTTTATAAATCTCGTTTGGAACTCATATATACATGCCAAGAATATGATTGTTTATATCGAAGAATATGGAGTGGTGATGGATGTGAAGCAGTGATGAGAGTTATTATGTATAAATACCACGTGGTATGCCACCACTCAGTACACAATGGGTAGGTTTGACATTTTTCAAGGCCCTTGGTATCACTCTTTTCTTATAGCTGAGTTAAGGGTCAACATTTGGAACAGTGACGTACACCTTTCTCTTTTCAAAGGAAAGGGAACCAATGGTCTGATGAGTTCTATAGCCTTTCGAGCTATACCCCTTCATTGGTGAGCCTGGTGCAGTCTTGTGAAAGAGACTAAACCTATTATGTTTCAGCTTATGGGTTATGTTAGCGGTTCTAATGGTAGGGGGTGCTAAGGATGGTCGGGGTATCAATCTTTTGCTTGACATATTATGTATGTAATTCATTATATGAAATTTGATATAGAAATTTTATTGCAGAGTTTGTGATTTGATAAATTTGTAAATTACACACACATACAACACATAGAGTACTTCATTATATAAAATGTTCCACTTGACACTGCATAATTACATATTAGCATTTATAATAAGCTGGATTAATGGTTACAAATATTTCTCATATGACAGTTCTCAAGTGGGTCATCAGGGAAGGCTTCAAAAGTTTAAATTACTTTTGCTAGTGACAATGCTTCCACCTTTTTGGGTACATGTTGAATTATTATATATTGCCATGTTATGACTCATTTGGCCTACTCTATTATATTTTGATTATTTCGATAAATTCTGAAGTAAGATGAATTAAAGAGTTTGGGTGATGCATTGCTTTTGTCGTTAAAGCAATTAATTAAACTATGTCCTAATTAATTATACAGTTTAGGGTTAACTTAGGTCATTTTCCCAAGGAACAAGGTCTGGGTTTTCTTTAAGACTGATTTTCAAGTAACAAAAGATGCAATAAAATGGAAATAGACCTAAACTAGAATGTAAAGCACTACTATCTATATGCAATTAACTAACTAAATGCACTAATACAATCGACTCTAAAACCTATATGAAAATAAGACTGGTCTATATGAATTTGAATGCAAATTTTGAGGGTTTTTCCCCAAAAAATAGAGGAATTAAAATCCTAATAAGAAAATTGATTAAAAGCAAGCTAATTAACAAAGATCTAGTTCATTTATGAAATAGACCTAAACTAGAATGTAAAACACTACTATCTATATGCAATTAACTAACTAAATGCACTAATGCAATCGACTCTAAAACCTATATGAAAATGAGACTGATCTATATGAATTTAAATGTAAATTTTGAGAGTTTTATTCCCCCTAAGATAGAGGAATTAAAATCCTAATAAGAAAATTGATTAAAAGCAAGCTAATTAACAAAGATCTAGTTCATTTATGATGATAGAATTCATATGGAGTTAACTTTCTTAACCCAAATTAATTAATTAAACCAAAGGGAGGTTAATGAAAGATTGAAATTAATGAGTTTAATTACCTAATTGAAATATGGGAAACGCTCAAACTCAATAATACTTATTCCACTAGAAAACTCAATGAAATAAGTGGTAGCTGATTAAACTCATTAAAAACCAATCACATTTAAATTCAAAATGGTTTTGAAAATCTTGTTCACAATTATTCGATTGAACAACTAAACAATTTATCAAGCCAATTAAATAATTAAGATGATAAACCAAATTGTCAATTAAATTAATAACAAAAACTCAGTTAATAATTCAATTGACAATCCAAAGATTACAAACAAAAATCCAGTAATTGTCTCATACATAAAAACTTCAAATTATCAATCCAATCCAAAAGAAATATGTCTACAATATAAAACTAGGTTGTTCTTAATTAACATAACTTGAAATCCTTTAAAACTAAATTATCTCAAGTCTTGAATTAAAAAGATAAAAAGAACAACACTCCTTTGTAATCTTCGAGTATAAGTTCTAGGCATTAATTTCCTCTATGATCGTCTCAAGTTTCCTCCCAAAAGAGTTTAAACTTCCATGAATTTCTCCTCCTCAAACTACTTCTTGCAAGACGTAGCCATTGATGAATGTGTTAAATAATTGATGGATGAATGAATTATCCTTGCACGGCTGTATGTGGATGGAAAGGAGGAAATTAATGGATATATGATGATGAGCTATCATGCAATACTCCCTTGTTCCTTCAGTTTCCAGCGTGCTTCAACAATTCTCGCGGCTGCGTCTTGTCAGCGTCACCTACGTCCTTTTAATAGGCAGCAGCTAGCTTAATTAATTAAAGAAAAGGAGAGGAGAGTTATAGATATTTACTTGAATTCATTAAAATTTAAGAAACCTAATAAAATTTCACAATTAGATTTATTTTTAGCTTCCTTAAAAAATTCTATATTATAGGATTTTCTAATATTTTTTTTCTTTGGAATAAATTAAATAAAATCATGATTTATCATATATTTAGAAATATTATTTAATCATAATATAACAATCAAAATATTATTAATTTAAGTCCAATAATCTTATAATTAATTCAGATTATATTATTTCATAAAATTGGCTAATAATCCAAATATTATCTAATAAATCTAAATTAACCTAAAATAGTCCCCAAAATAAATAAATAAGATGGGGTAAAATATATTAAAATTGAGATTTATCATTGAACTTAGTAAGACTCAAAGCTCATATGTTCATAAAACATATTGATGCATGTTTTTATACCATTATTAATTAAAAAATGTTCTTTAATAATGTAGGATGTTACGCAACTTACATACCACATAGGGGATATAAGTAACTAACTTACATTCCACGTTACAAATGACCTTCAACGGTCATTAAAAACCATTTAACACAAAATGTGAACAATAATCAACACCCAAGTGAAAATCAATCCACAAATTGCAAGTCCCAATTTACCATCAACCTTGTGCAATCTGCTATCAAGCTTCTCTATAACCAAATACATGTCTATAATTTTTGCTTATACATTTCCATCTACCTTATCATCAACTCCTCTCCTATGTGTTACATTGGCATAGTACAACCTATCCACATGGCCAAAAAGCTCGTTTATCTCCTCAAATGGCCTCTCACCCATTTCACCATCATGAATTGGAAGAACCCGCACCCAATGCCCTACACATTACTCTACATTAGTCATCATCATTATTAATATACAACTCTACATCAACCATCACCTTTATTAATATACATTTAACTAATACCCATGAACTAAATAAACACTAACATACTTGTTGGTAGTTTTGACAGCTAGAGAATCTTTGCCCTAAGTTTTGCTCGGTCCATGATGTACACAAAGGAGCCATGATCCCATAGTGACAAATCCTCGCCGGTCTGTCATATTGCAACTCTCAACCTCCTTGTCACAATCGCGCCACCCTCCGCTAGCTCCCATTCATAGAACTTGGCGTCGACTCACCCATGTCTTCCCTTCTCTTTACCACCAACTCTGGTTTCAAAGATCGGTTGGGATTTTTTGCCTTGGATTTGATCACATCCAATATGACCGAAGCCTTTTTCTTGCCAAGTTAATCTACTAACCTAACCAACACGTTTTAACATGGGAAAGGATAAGCTATGTGTCAACCTCCAAGCTTACATGGCGTTTCATCTGAAGCCACGTGTAATTTAACTGTCGACATGGCACTTCCATGACAATAGAAAAAAATGAGACAAAAAAAATTTCCATAACAAAATTAGTACTTATCCCTTTTTTCAACTAGAAATATGAGTATATTCTATTTCTAAAATGTAGTATTGAAAAGTGCCCCCATTTATCCACAAAACAAATTATAACCGGGAACAAATATGCATAAATTATTAAATTTACGGAGTATCTTTGCACACTTTAAATTTTTAACTAAATAATTCATTGAATATGAATTACCCAAAAAATATTGTTCGTTTTATTGGACCTAAAAAATTTACAGATTTTCATAGAAGAATTGGGTTGACAACAAGGTGATTCTCTAGAAAGGGTTGTGTTTCATTTTGCTTGGGGCCTAGGAGAATTTTCTTACAAATTAAAATGGAAAAGAAACATTGTATTAGGCAGGCACGAGGTCAATATAATTATATAGTAAAACTTCTTCATCACGTGCATTACAATAATGAAGGAATATTTAACATGTTAAAAAAAAGAACATATTTAAAAATAGTAATAATTAAAATTGGAGTTCCCATTAAAATGAGGGGGAACTGGGGAAGAGAAGGGGGAGAGATCTCAGTTCTCACTCTGGAAGATAACAAAATAGCCACTAAGCTTTTAAAAGGGTCATTAGTTGATTCAAATACACACCTGACATAATTTTCCTCACTTGCATTCATCATATTAAATAAATTTGAACGTCATATTAAATAAATGAGCCAATGATCTCATAAACTACTGATATGGATACTCTTTAATGAGTGAAAAGTTACAAAATCGATTCGGTTTATAACCTTATGCTCTTAGCATCTACCTCTTAACTCAAAAATATTACATCAATGACAAGACTTAAAAAGTGTACTAAAGACAGAAAAAAGAGTGTGCAAGCAACATTTAATCATGATGGAACCAATAGTACCTTTAAAAACATAATAATTGAATTGGAATACCAAGCCTACCCTTGTGGTCTGAAAAATGGTTACAGACGGGAGAGCATAATCTTATCAAAACTATGTAAACGGTACCAATAAAGGTATAGGAAGCGTTTTTTTCCCCAGTTGGAAAAAAAAGGAGCAGAAAAATCATTTTCAAAGCAATCCTGCTACTATCACTTTCCTACAGGTTTCTGTAATAAAACAATAAAATTGCAGTGGTGTCAAAACTCAATTGTGGCTTCCTCGCTTCGCTCTGAAATCTAAATCCCTAAAGCCAGACATGAACGTGTAAGAGGAAAGCCGAGACAGGGTATCATGTAACTACAGGCTATAGAGAAACGTATATCACCCAAAGTGAAGAACCGAGAGAACGAGAGAAGTCAAGTTCATATCTATTTCCCCACCCGCTTTTGCATTTCACTTGAAGTAAATAAAGAGGATTTTGTTATAATAGAGCTAAACTCATAAGGTCATACCTCTCAATGTGATGTAGAATCAAAAGCCTTGGTCCGGGAAAATTCCACCTTGAACAAGTGCGAAGAAAAGTCCAGAAGTGACTACATTTGCTGCTTGATTAGGTCCTCCCTGCCACTAACCAATGAAAAAATGGCCCCAAAACCAAAAGCTACTGCCATATTTCATTACATATAAAAGTATACAATCATTAACAAGATCACATTTGCAGCAAGAAAGCAAGTTCCTGGTAACTAGGAAATGGTAAACCAAAATACTTAGACTTCTTAGAAGGAGAAACGGCTTAGAAGCTTTTGTTTAGACAACAAAAGTGAGTAAAATTCGATCCTTAAAATATTCTAAATATCATAGAAGTAATTTCTAGCACCTTGACGCTCAGGTCTGCTCAGCAAGGTTCTTATTCTAGAGTAAGCAAAAATGACCTCAAATACATGAATAAAACTTTTAGAACTACTTTGTCGTGTGGCATCACAACAAGAAATCAAGAAGTGGAGATGGAGACTTTTCCGGCATCAGGGATCAGCTTTCCACAGAACTCGTCGGCAACATGAAGCTTCTGAAGGAACATTGGAAACTGGTGAAGTTGAGAAGCGAGAACCTGAAATAAAATGGAGCTTGAGGCTTGAGCTATGGCGGAAAGAGGTGGAGACGGAGACTGATACAAGGGAGAGCCAGAAAAAGGAGGGGAAATTAGGTGTTTTGTTGTTTTTTGAATATATTTTTAAGAAATTTAGAAAACAAATTTTGTTGCCGCTAAATGAAACCCGATGCGTATTGCGCACCGGGCAGGTTAACAATAGGCCATAAACTTGGGTAAAGTTTGAAATTTTTTAAGGCCCATTTGGAGGGAATTTTGGTTACATTACATATTTTCATATACTTGTACCCAAAAAATATACATATTTTATGTAGAAAATTCTAAAAATGGTATACTGTTAAGTAACTAGGTAGAATCTCTTGAAATGATGGCAAGTTGACACACAAATTGGAATGCGGGAGCCATGCGTGAACGTACGACTGGCTCTAAAATCTTCATTTTAATTTGCAAACACTAAAAAATCTTAATTGATTCATAAAAATAGTTTTAGTTGTGATTATCATCATAATTATTTTTTTGGGTACATGATCTATTTAATCATGCATAATATTTTAAAACCGATTGCTGCTTTCCAGGGGGATTATTCTTATATTTTGGTACAAGAAATACATATTTTTTTAAAATAATAAGTCAAATCAAACTATTATAATTTATTTTTATTTTTTTAACTAGAGCATCCACAATGATTCGTTACAATTTTTGTCTCTCTCGTTTGAAAGAGTAATTATTTATTTATTTTTTAATTTGAGCATCAACAATAATTCTTTACAATTTATTTTTCCCCTATATGAAAGAGTATAATACATTAAAATGTAGTGAGCAACACAGGTATAAAATAGTACACTGATACCTAAAAACAATCATGGTAATGTATAGGAATATATACATAGTCCTCTAATACAATGATCTATTTCTCCAAAATATACCGTCTCAAAAGAAGATTAGCAAGATATAACTAAAATTCTACAACTCTGACCAAGGTCAAAACACCAAGGTCAAAACAGCAGCCTTAGTATTCTGCACTCATTACCTTTCCTTTGGAACATTATCCGCCACTATGATCATGTCTGGATCCTAATTCCTAAGCCCTTGGAAACATTTGGGATTTAATCTGAACTCTAGAGTAACAATTAATCTAGCAAACAAAGTATACATAGAATATGAAAGTTAATCAAAACGAACCATCCACACAACATATAGCATCGATCCATAATACATAATGCAAAACATATATAGTCAAACCAGCATGTACATATCACATACCCCATAGAGCTAAGTAAAATGAGTTGACATGTATCGAGAGTCCTCTTGTACGTCAAAGTTCTTAATCGAAAACACCCAACGAAAAAAAAAATCGACTGGGAGCTACCAAAAATCCTTATATACGTCAGGTTCTTAATCGGAAGTACTCCAAGTCGCCTAAATACAACTAGGTTAGCCATATAAGGACTACTGTCCAATAGGTTCTACTCTTAGTTCTAACCACTAGGACATTCACATATATGATTCAAACAAACATATTAAGATATACAAAGTATGTGATATTAGAGTTACTACCTGATTACTTTATTCGAGTTGATTTGAAGAACTCTACTTGTTTTGGTCAATCCCGAGTCCTTATAAGAATACATTTTGGGCAATGATTATTACTTAATTCAACTCTTTAACATTTCAAATGTCATCTAGTACAATATAATTAAACATGGAATTACTAGACTTAAGTTATGTCCAAGGTTCCATTTAGCCCTTGAATACCAAAATAATCAACATGTGTCATTGCTTCCAACAATTTCGCGCATTTGACCGCATTTTCTAGATTTTTTACCGTAACTTTGAAAAATCATATCTCATAGGAAAAATGTCCAAATGAGGTGATTATAAAACCTATAGACTCAATATTAAGTCTAGTTTCAAGGAAAATTGGTTTCAACAACTAATCACATGCATATCGATCCAAAATTAATCAAACAGTGGTTGTTGTCCAATTTTCTTTCCAGAATCATAGGTCATTTACAAAATTTCATAACTCAGTGTACAATCCACCTCTCGAGGACTATTTTATTAGAGGATGAACTATTAGTCCCTTTTGGGAGTAGAAAAATATCAATTATCATAGTATTTTAGGGCAAGTAGTTTAAGTTTACTACAGAATAAGGTGGATTGCCTAATAACAAGTGAAACCATTGGTCGTAAATTGTTTTGGCACAAGTACTTGTCGTTGACCTGCACCCACTATGATGTGAGTAAAGTGAAGGAACCCTCGAGCCAACAATTATGTGCAAGCTCTTTGAATAAAAGTGAGAAATAAACTATTGAAGTAAATTCTCATACTCTCTTTGAATCATGTTGTTCAATTGTGAATTCATCTTTGGCAAAAATATTAAATCCCTAACCAAATAAGAAAAGAACCCACAATTTAGCCAATGAAGTTAAAGCATTAATTTATAGCAAATGTGGAAGTTAGATGAGATCTTTATGTATCTAGATAAGGGTTCAATCCCTAATGGTGTGTATAGAAATGTCCTTATGACCAATACTAAAGCCCCTTTGAGAAGCCTACATTGTAATAGGATTAGTTACTACTATAGGGAGTCTATCGAAAAAAGCATTAATTCTTATATATCATCACCAGAGAACTCTAAAAATGGCACACTATATATTAATTTAGTAGAATCTATTGACATGATGGCAAGCAGACACAAAATTGGAATTCGAGGGCCGTGCCTAAACGTATGACTGGCTCTTCAAGGAAAAATCTTCATTGACACTGAAAAATCTTCATTGATTCATAAAACTATTTGTTCAGTAAGAATAATTATTTCTTGCAATGATGCTTGTTTGAACTCAAAGATCTGTGCACATCCAGACTTCCAAATTGCCCAGCAAATATGTGCAAAGATCTTCATCCAAGGCCACTGTAAAAATCTATTATTCCTGGGATGATGGGTTGAATTCCAATTGAGACATCCCTGCAAGTTAGAAGAGGAAAAAAGTAATAGTATATGTGTTTAGAGTTAATAGATTCTTTCTACACATTTTATGCTCTATTGCAATCTCTTAATGTTTGTAATACACTCTCTTTACTCCCACATCCAAAAGGGCATTGCCTTGAATATGATAACCCTATCTTGGCTTTAGTGAATTAGTAATCAATCTCTCGTGGCTAACTTGCCTAAGAAAGAATTTGATCATTTTGGGCACTTGCCAATGCCATATCTTATGCCAAAATGGACTCTTCATTAGGAATTGGTAAGCAGATTTGACAGAGAAAATGCCATCTTGCAATCCCTTCTAATATACTGTATTAGATTCCTCATTTGATAGAGGAGAAATCATCATTAACTCATTAGCAACTTGGCTAGGTAAAAATTGATTCAATCTATCGAAGTTCCATCCTCCATTTGAAAGTCTGAACTGAACCACCCTTTCATTAGTATCAATTTGTTTCAAGTTGTGGTTTGCCAACTCTATAAATGGCTGATTAAAATGTGCCCAAGGGTTTACCAGAAATTTGCATTGTGTCCACTCCTAATCCTTACACTGATTCCTTCCATAAAAGACTCCCAAACTTTTGTTATGGCTCTCCATGTAAGGGAGTTTGACTCTTTTTCAGCCACATATGGTATAAATCCCTTTCTATAATGATATTACGCTCTCAAACACTTCACCGACAGAGCATCATCAGGCTTAGTAATTAGGCTACAACATAAATTCATAATAAAAGCTCTAAGTTTTTTTATACCAAGCTCACCTTTTTTGCCCCTCAGTGACATTTCCCATGCAATTAAGTGCATTCTCCTCAAATTGATGTCCTTGCTCCACAAAAAGGTATGGTCCACCTTCTCAATCTCTTGCAATACCCCCTTTGGAAGCAAAGCTGATTGCATTTGATAGGAAGGAAGAGCTAAGAGAACCTCTTTTATGAGCACAGTTCTCCCTGCTTTATTTAAGAACCTTCCTTTCGATGAAGACAATCTGGACCTCACTTTTCTATTTATATGTCCAAAAATTTCCTTGGTAATCCTCTTGTGAATTAAAGGTACACCTAGATATTTGCCCATGTCAATAATTATACCAATCCCCAAATGTTGACTCAAATTCTGAGCTCTATTAAAGTGCACATTCATGGAGAAAAAAGCTTTTGATTTATTTAAGTTAATCTTATGCCTAGAATACCTGCGAAAGTTACTCATAACTTGCTTTAGAACCCCCATTTGCCTTGTTGATGCTTCCAAAAACAGAAGGAGGTCATTAGCAAAAAAACATGAGATATACCTACCATATTACACTCACATCTTACGATATGGCTTAACCTCTACATACATATAACAAATAGGTAAGGATTGAGCAGGTATTCCTATGTCACTCTCACGGAAGGGGTAAACTACAGTCCCTCTGACCCATTCCATGATAGCCTTATGGTTACCGAGCTCACACATGCCATGATAACTTGATTCAGCTCCTTCTTAATACTAATGAAATGCATTGTTTGCTTTAAGACTCCCCAATCCAACCTATCACAAGCCTTCTCCATATCTACCTTCACCGCCACATAACCCTTCCTTCCTGACCTAGTTCTTATGAGATGAATTGCTTCTTCAGCAATGATGATATTATCACAACTAGTTCTAGACTTTATGAAACTACATTGCTCCTGACCAATCAGCTTATTCAAGATACCTCTAAACCTATTTGCTATCAACTTGGTAATCACTTTGAAACTAACATTGCACAAAGAAATTGGCCTCATATCCTTGAGAGAAGTTAGATTCTCTACCTTAGGAATGAGCACAGTATTTGCCATATTTATCTCCTTTATGCTTCCAGGATCCCTTAATGCTTTCTTTACCAAATCACAAATTTGATACCCCACTTTACCCCACTATGTCAGGAAGAAATGAGCTTAGATCCCATCCGGTCCTGGGGCCTTGAATGCACCCATTGTGAATGTTGCATTCTTGATCTCAATATCGTTCACGTCCTTGTTTAGTATCTCCAATTTGGATTTAGACAATGTTGGGAAATCATTTGTCTCGTCAAGGTTAGGTTGCACACGTGGGTCCCTGGCATATAACTATTGATAGAAACTACTTGCCATATCTTCACAGGCAACCTGATCATGTATCCAATATTCACTATCATCTTGCAAAGCCAATTTCTTTTGTTTTCTTCTCTTAACCGTTGTTGAAGCATGAAAAAACTGAGTGTTGCGATCTCCCCCTTGAAGCCACTTACAACTTATTTTTGAAACTGTAACATCTCTTCTTGCACCAATAGCTTATGATATTCCGTCCAATGCTTTCTTTCTAATCTATACAATCCCGTATGAGTCCCAGCTCTCTGACGCTTCTCAATCTCTTCTAAATGTCTCAGGACTTCTTTTTTCCTTGCCAAGATGCTACCAACCTGAGTTGTATTCCAGTGGTTTGCCGCTATATGAAATTCATTGAGCCCTTGAATCATTATATATCCTTCCAATATTCTAATACTAATTCATCAAAATTCTCCTCTAATTGCCAAGTTGCCTGGACCTTAAATCTTCTCTTTTCATTCGATCTAACTGGGCTATTCTCGCATTTGATTATGACCACTTTATGATCAGACTTGTATTTTAGATCATAAAAAATGCGAGTTTGAGGAGAAGTCATTTCCGAAGACACATTACAAAAAACCTAGTCAATATTTTCTTTAATATCCCCCCCCCCCCCCATGTGAACTCATCTTGAGGGTTTCTAATTTCCAACAAACTAGCTTCTGAGATACATCCATCAAACAGCTCTATTGGCAATCCATGAAGTTTTGTGCCTCCAATTTTATTGCATGGAGCTCTATAAGCGTTAAAATCACCCATTACCATCTACTCCTCATCAGTATGGTTGGTAATAGTAATGATTCCCATAACTAAATTCTTTTCTTGTAATCTGTTTTGCCCATGCACAAAAGATGCAAGAAAACTTTGACCCTTGCTCCTCTATTTTATCTGACATTGAAGCAATTGAGTCATCGAGGTGATATATTCTACTTCAGAATCCCACTCATTCCAAAATAACCATATACCTCTTACAAAGCCACTAGCCTCAATTTTGATCCAACTATTAAAACCAAATTGTCAAACCATGTTTTCTACATGTCACCCACTTATTCTTGGTTCAACCAGAGAGAATATCAACTTGATTTTTCCAAAAAATATCTCTAATCAAAATAGGGAAAGTCCGACCACCAATCCCTTACAATTCCAACTTGCAAAAATCATGGGAAATAACAAAGCTAGAAGACAGAGACAAAACTTACCTCTATGTCATCATCTTTGAGACAACGTTAAAGTCCTCAAGATTGTCTCCCATCACTCATATTAGGTGCATCCTACTTCATGGTGCCCAATGCCAACACTCCCTCTTCCATTAATTCACCTTTATCACCGGCAATATTTCGAGGATTAGGAGGTTTGCCTTGAAGAAGTTGTTAGCTAGTACCCAGATGGTTCTGTCTAGGTTCAACAACCCAAATGGACCATTGTTTGGGTTTCTTTGGTCCAGACTACTATTTGACTCCACCTAGGCTTCCTCCCATATTGGCCCACTCTTCTTTTTCCCTAGTTGGACTGCTAGGCCCATATTCCCATTCAGAACATTATGAGTCCTTTGCCCATTGCTTTTTAGCCTTTCCCTTGCCACTTGGCCTAACTTTAGTTAGAGTGTTTGCACTTCCTTTTCCCTTATTCAAATCTCATCATGGGCTTGTTCTTTTTCTTTGAATGTGGCCTAATATTCTCTTTGCCCTGACCTTGCACTTTCTTAAATCCCTTATTAGGGTTTGACTCATTCTTGATCTTCAAGCTAGATGTTCCACCCTTTATAGTTTCCAGAGTTCACCTCTTCTTTACCACAACTATCTCTGACGTCATTTTTCCAGTGTTTCCAGCTCATATCCCCATGTTATTTGTTGTCTCTCTTTCTCCTTTTTCCTTTTCATTCTACTCCTCCAAGACAACAAAACATGACTTTGTGGCCAACGTATCTTCTCCCTTACCAATTTTTTTACTTGAGTTTGACCCATACGATCTATTCCTATGATCTTCCAACCTCGAGCTCTATACTTTGCCAGCTTTGAATACAAATATCCAAGGTCTAAAGGGTTCCAACCTCACTGGAATCTCCTTTTTGTTTGCACTTCCAGCGTACTATTCTGATTGGGCATCTCACTAGCTTGTTCCTGCTATTGAGATGCACTTTGTCTCCATGGACAACCTTTCGTTCTATGCCCATATCTTCCGTACTCAAAGAAAATAAGCTTCAACCCTTCATACTCAACATCAAAAACTTCTTCTGCCACCATGATGTAGGAACTAATTTCTTTTGAAGATCTAACTCCACACATTTCCTCGCATATCTCCCTCTTTCCACTTTGGCACCTCCAGATACACCATTAGACAAGGCGTTTAAATCCACACAAAGTGGCCTTCCTATTCTCTCCCTAACCGTGCAACGCAATTGTTATTGTAAAAATGTAGAGTTATCAGGAATTGCACCCATATTATTATCTTCCCCAACTGATTTTTATAAGGATCAAAATATGGAGTCCACCGTTGGACACTTATTGGAAGATTGGCTTTTGCATAACCTAGTGGAAACTATGAAAAGTTAGAAACAATCATTCTTTCACTAATGAGACGTACAATTTAGAGTGTATCTTGGCTAACATTTGTGCAAATGTTGGTTGTACAATTAAGAATTTCTCTATTTTTAGATTCATCGTGTAAATCACAATGTGCCCATCGTATTTGTATAGTTTTTTTTTTAATTGAAATTTCCCTTTCAATAAAAGAAACTTGTTACAGTTGCAAAATGAGAAGGGAAAAAACTTGTTACACAATAATTGACGCCACAACAAATGAAGTAGTTGGTTGGTTGGACCTAGTAATATGATCTAGAAAAGGTTTCTTAATATCTTCATAAATTGCACATATTAAGAAAGATATTTTTATCAATGGAATATATTAATTCAGCACAAATTATTAAAATAGATAATTCATGGAAACCAATACATATTTTACTACTCTCCTCGATCTTTAATATATGACATATTTAACGAGTTGATTTTGCTACTAAATATAAGACTTATTTCTTTTACATTGGTCAATATTTTTGTAATTTATCTATATTGATGCTCCCTCAACAATAATTAAGGAGGAGAGAAAATGAAAGAATTAAGGGAGACAACTAGTGTCAAAGAATGTCTCCATCACTTAGTGTCTTCATCTCCTCTCCATTGCTTCAAATCGATGTCGTTTTGATTAAATGCAATCTTATTCGTTGATCTCCAATATGATCATGGCTATTCATTTGTAAAATATTAAGCCTAGACGCATAATTACTATGGCCTTCATAATTTAGAAACATACCTCCAATAAGAACTGATGTGATCTCCCAATTGCACAAAAAATAAAGAGAATGGGTTCCAAGTGCTAAACAATCTTTATTTGTTGAAAACTTCCTTACCTTCAGTTGATGGACATTCTTAATCTTTTTTCTTCAAAATGATATGCAATTTTTTTTGAATAATTTCATTATTTAGATTTTTTTTTCGTTCATACATTATTAAAACTTATAATTTTAAAAGAAGTTATAATCACTGTTTAAGATGTGATAATAATTTTAATCGTTAGAGTTAATATAATTTTTATATTTCTTATGTTCAACTAAAAAAGGAAAAGGTCTTAAGAATTTAGTTTTTTAATTTATATTTTAATATTTGATCATCTCAAATAGTTACAATTTTCTTGGGTGGATCTAAGGAATTCATTAACAGTAGCAAAACGATTATTATTATTATTATTATATATATATATATATATATATATATATATATATATATATATATATAATATTCTTGGGTAGAAGAATATTGTCAAACTTGCAAGTTGACTTTCCAAATTTATCATTTGTTTGTTTGTAGTAGATATTCTGAATTTACTATTTATATGTTTCTAGCATACAAAATCACGTCAAATCATTGTTAAACTCATATTAATTATACACTCAGTTCAACTCGCAATTTTTCACACATATTTTACTGTTTTTATGTTTCTATTTTACAAAATTGTGTTAAATTACTCATAAACCCATGTTGACATTTTCTATTTGATTATACTTGGTTATTTTATATATGAATTTTATAAAAATTTATTAGTTGAGTATGATAAATTATGAATACCAATAGATTTAATTTCAGTTATTTAGATTTAAAAATATTAAAATGAAATTGTTTGTCATTTTTATATTTCAATTATTTAATTACACAATATCATAAATTCTCACGAGTTCATGAAACAATATGTCACTGTCACTGTCACTAGTTTGTTTAAATGACAACTTGGTTAAGGATCGTTATTGCTAGCCTTGAGACATTTTCCATACACACCAAAGATAAATAGTTATCATTTTAAACATATCTCCTATAAATATGATTTTTTTTAATGTATTTATCTCTAATTTTCTCAAATAAAAAGGCATAATCTATTAAGTTGTAATTAGAGTTAGAAAATTAGGACGAGCCTGTTGGGTTGGCCTATTTAAGCCCTGACCCTTCAAGGGCCAAGTTTATAAAACGATGCGTCTAAATGAAGTCAGGGCCTAAGGGCAACTCGATATGCCCGAGGGTTTAAAAGGCTCATTCATATATATTTTTTTGTTACTGAATTTTTATTTTAATAAGTTGTTACGGTATAATTTATGTCATGGAATGGTTAGGTGCTAAACAAAACTTCTCATGGGAACATGTTGAAGATTAGACTATTATATATATATATATATATATATATATATATATATATATATATATATATATATTGTCATTCTTAGTATGATTCGTGTTTATCGTTTCTAGTTAATACTCATTCGAATCCTAAATATAAGGCAGGGTTGACTTTTTTTAGAAAGATTAAGGAAGTTAAATAAGTTAATTAATCATACTATATATTGTGTATCTTTAGATTATATATAAGTTTATTAGTCAAACTAATTAGGTTGGAGAAAACAATACCACTAAAAAAAACTCTAAAATAATTTAATTAGCTTACTTAATCTGTTTCAAAATGTCAATTTTTCTTATATATAGAACCGGAGGGAGTACTTAATACGGTTTGATTGGTTAATGGCCCAAAAATATAAATAAAAATGTTTCACTTAATTTATTTCACATAACTCTAATTTATTTAACGTTGACAACATTTATTTGATAAATTAGAATTTTAACTATATTTCTTTTAAAAAAATGCAAGAAAAGTAATTAATATTTAAAAGGCTAAAATATAATTTTGGTCATTTAAGTTTACATAAAATTTCCTTTTAATCCTTTAAGGGTAAAAGTGCTCATTTAGTCTTTAAAAGTTTAATATTACTAATGAAAAATGCTGATTAAGTAACCTTAAATGGTGACTATACTATGGTGACGAAGCAAGTAAGATGGGCAACACAAGATAATTTTAGTCTTACATGGCATTTACTTAATTTATATTATTTTATTTTTTAATAAAATTTTAATTTAAATAAATTATTTCAATCAATTTCTTAATCCCTTTCTCTCTTGTTTCTTAATCATGGAACCCTAGCCTAGCCTGGATGCGGATTCTCTCAGCGGCCCGGCACCTCAGAATCCCTCAGAAGCCACCTGCTGACCGTTGATTCCCCAGAATAAAATCTTGACCGTCCATTTTAACACCTTTAAAGCACATTTAGAGCCCTGAAAAATTATTTTATGATCTTCAAAAAATATTTCAAGTACTGACTGGTACTAAAAATATATTTTAAGATACTTCCTAATAGTGAAAAAATATTTCATAATTTTGAAAAATTATTTTAGGATCTTGAAAAAATATTTCAGGTACTGACTGGTACTAAAAATATACTTTAAGATATTTTATGGTACTGAAAAAAATACCTCATAACCTTGAAAAATTATTTTATGATCTTAAAAAAATATTTTAGGGTTTTGATTGTACTAAAAATATACTTGATATTTTTTTTTTTGAAGATCCTAAAATAATTTTTCAGGACTCTAAATGTGCTTTAAAGGTGTTAAAATAGACAATCAAGATTTTATTCTGGGGAATTAACGGTCAACAGGTGGTTCTAGGAATTCTGAGGTGCCGGCCGCTGAGAGAATCCGCATCCAGCCTAGCCTCGCTTTATACCGTACGTACGTAGCACCCTTTATTTTGATCCCCATGCTTTTTTCCAACTTGTCATTGATCATCAAATGAAATTTTTGGGGATATCTGATGATAACACTGAATACCTCAGTACATAGAGTAACTGGTTTTGTGGTTTTGTGAGAGGTCGGGATTAAATCAACAGATGAAGGAGAATATTTAATACTATACTCCTAATTATAAGATAAAGTTGACTTTTTTTTTTAGAAATTAAGGAAGCTAAATAAGTTACTTAATCATTTTATATGTTGTGTATTCTTAGACTATATATTAGTTTATTAGTCAAACTAATTAGTTTGAAGAAAAAAATAAAAATAAAAATACTTTAAAGTAATTTAATTAATTTCCTTAATTTTTCTAAAAAAGTCAACTATATCTTATAATTATGACTTAAGGGAATATAGAGTTGCTTGTTGTTGGGTTTGGTGCGGTTGAGGGAACCGGTAGTGATACTGCAGTGCAGGGAGGTTGATCGGAAGCTGGTGGAGTCAGCGGTGGATGAAGCCAAAACGGAATATTTAGAGAAAGCTAAAATGTAGCCATGAAAGATCATGGTCGATGAAGACTTGAAAGAAAGTATGGGGATAAAGGTAAAGGATATTGCCGCAGAAGGCTAGGCTAGGGTTTGATGATGTTGAAAGGAGAGAGAAAGGTATTAAGAAATTTATTTAAATTATATTTTATTAAAAATAAAATAAAAATAAATTAAGTAAATTCCATGAAAGCCGGGTGTCTGTGTTGTAAGTTCAATTTGCTTCATTAGTATATGATTAACATTTTTTATCAGTAACATTAATAGTGTTTATTTTTTAGGACTACATGTACACTTTATAAGTTTAAAGAACTAAAAGCCTGTTTGTAAACCTTTTAAAATTTGAGTTTTTCACAAGTTAAGATAAAACTCTTCTCATATACTTACCTCATAAAATTTAAAAGTTAATTCAAACCGTCTCTAAAAATACACTTAAGATAAATTTAAAACACTAAAATTATATTTTAGTCTATTTAGAAATTAACTTTCAACTCTATACGATTGGACTTAGGCCATCCACCCTCGGCCGGCCCTGGTTGTAGCTTGAAAATGAATTTTCAAAGCGCGGCCGACAACCTCGAGCCCCAAAATTATATAATTTAAAACACCAACATTATAATATTTTACTCAGGTTTTAATTTTTTCATGTTATATAAAAAAGGGTAAAGGTGTAAAAATGCCTATGAACTTTGCCCTTATGAGCGTCCAGAACCATGTGTTTTTTTTTGGAGCAAAAGTACCCATGTGGTTACCAAATGGGTGCAAAAGTCACACTGATGTTAGTTGACCAAACGGTCAACGTGAAATTGCAGTTAATGTTAATATTAATTCATTATTTTTTTTAAAAAAAAATCCCAAGCCTAATCTATCGATTCGCGCATCATCTCCTTTGGTACCTTTCTCAACCAAGAGTGACTAGGCACTGGAAAAAATTGGGGGATAAAGAAACAAGCCCCTAAACACACAAAATCATCAAGCTAAAATCGGGTTCAAGCATTCAACCCGTGATTTTTCCAATTTGGAAACTGCATCAGTTTGGAAATAAGAAGCAAGGAATTAATGAGGAACAAAATAGAGCCTTCTTCCAACCAAAAAACATAAAGCATAAAATCCATTCCCACCATCACGATCGATACACTCTGGTTTCATTCAGATTAATGAGGAACTAATAATGATCACCAACTAATCTCAGTGTTTGTTAACCTAAAGGAAATGAAAATAGAACCCCAATTAGATCTTTAAAGAATGTGAGAGTTCATACCTGGGTAATTCAGAAAGCTCATCAAAGAAAGGCAAAACCAGCGAGGGAGAAGAACAAGGACAAGAACAGGAACAACAACAACAACGCCATGCGCAGCAACAAGAGGGATCATCGGCATGCACACAGTTGTCGTCAAAGGACCCAAAAACGAACCTTCGAGAAGCAGAGCTAGGCGGAAAAGCAAACCCAGAAAGAGCAATTAATACCTTCTCTTATCTTCGACAATTGAAGGCTTGTCGGCGAAGAAGAAGAAAAAAGATGTGAAGAGGTGTGAAATCTGAGATTAAAAAGAATTCTTAAGGCCAGGTCGCTTCAACCCATCTGAGATTAAAGAAATTCGAAGAGGGTTGCTTCAACGCATAGAAATTCCTCATCTCGCCGTCAATCCTAGGTAGCATGACGAAATCGAACCTCTCCGGTGGAGGGTCTGTTTGGGAGTGGACGGAAGAGAGACACGGAAGAGAGAAGAGAAACAGAGCGTGGACGAAGAGAGACAGACGGAAGAGAAGACAGAGTGCGAGTGGATGGAAGAGGAGACAGAGCGCGTGGACCGAGGAAGGAGAGTTAACGGTCAAACGAGAGTTAACGGTCAAACGTTTTGTTTTTAACGGTCGGTGTGACTTTTGCACCCATTTAGTAACCACATGGGTACTTTTACTCCAAAAAAAGCACATGGTGCTGGACGCTCCTCAAAGCAAAGTTCATAGGCATTTTTGCACCTTTACCCTATAAAAAAACTAAATTTCTTACGTACAGATTAAAATTAAATGGTGTGACATGAGATAATAGGAGAAACATTAATCTCTATTTCACTCTCCTCGAACCCCAAAATATTTCAGAGCAAAAAAAAGACCCCAAAATATCTGTGTTTTCAGTTTGTCACTCACAGCTTCACTCAACTCCTCTCCGTATTCCGATGGCGAGCGGCAGCGACAGACCCTTTCTGCCATTCGAGATTATCATCAACATTCTCAAAAGGCTTCCTATCAAATCCATTGTTCGATTCCAATGTATTTGTAAAGAATGGAAAAATCTCTTCAAAACCCCGTCTTTCATGGCCGAACATTTGGATTGCTCTGATCGGAAGAACCCTTTTCTTCTCCTTCATGAATACAGTTAAGATTGTAGGGGTTCTATTGACCATAACGAACATTGGCGTTCCTCCCTACGTTTGCTTGATCATAAGATGGAAACCATTGAAGTTCTGAACATTCCCTTAATCGGTTCCTTTAGAGCCAGATGGAAAATCATTGGCTCCTGCAATGGCCTGCTTTGTGTCCAAGTCGATCACGGTCAACGTAGTAGTTCGCTTTGTTTGTGGAATCCAGTGATTAGAGAGGTCAGAGAAGTACCCAACACACGAAATGATCGGCGCGTCTGCACGGTAGGATTTGGGTTCAGTAGCGTAGTTAATGATTATAAGATAGTGAGATTTTATAGGCAAGGATTTCCTGAATATCTACTAGATCAACTCTATCATGACCCCATGTTTGATGATGTGGAAGGGTATTCACCAAGTGTGGAAGTGTATTCACTGAGTACAGGTTCATGGAAGGAACTAGAATTTGGGGCTTTACACATTTCTACAGCTTTATCTAAAGCTGTCAATGTCGATGGAACTATTTTTTGGTTGGATGACGCTGTCGTAGTTTCGTTCGATATTGCAACGGAAGTGGTTACATTAGCACAATTACCAACTGAATATGGTATTTATCTATTTAGGCTTGGTGTGTACGATAACAAACTTGTGGGTCACTATGGGTTTACAAAGGAGGACTGGCGTAATTGCGTGTATGTATGCGTGATGGAGGAGGTTGCTAGTGAATCTGGGAAGAGTTTGTGTTCTACTCAGAAATATAGGATTGATCAAGAGTCACATGTTTTGGATGAATTGTGTTTTTGGAGGAATGAAATGGTCTGCCTTGACTTTGACTGTTATGCTGAGGAGGGTGACCCAAAGTGCGTTCTTCATTTGTTCAATCTCATTACTAATGAAGAGAGGCAGTTCAACTGTTCCACTTCCTATGACTGGTGACTGGTGTGATGTTTTCAATTATAAGAAGAGCCTGGTATCTGTTTGGAACAACCAGGTTGAATAGTCTGGCTCTGAAATATGATCATTTCTACATTCCAGGTTTCTTTTGTCACAATAATTTTGGGTGGAAATTAATCAACAACAAAACCTTTTTAACATTTTGTTTGTAACTATAATCCTTAAAGTCCTTTTGTTCTGTGATCTGGAATGGAGAAGTTTAGTACTAGTTGTTTCAAACTTTATTTTATCCTTTTATATATGACCATGTGTAAAATTCCCATGGATAATAATTATAGTTTAGTTGCTGCTATATAAATTTGTTAGGTTTTGTTGGCCACCTAATATACTAAGAGGGGAGGAAAGATGAACGTGACAGGTTAGAGCTTCTGGCTTTCTCATAATCTAATGGAGCAATAGAATTAATACATGGCACAAGCGAGTGAACTATACGAGGTATTGCTATATGGTTTAGTTACTGTTATATCACTTTTTTGGGTTTTACTGGCCACTTAAAAGATAGAGGGAAACTTGTTTAATGCAGCTGCTGAATTTCAGCATTCACTTTTACTCTGATGCATCCTTTGTAGTGGTCAGATAAGTACCTAAACTGGTTTAAACTGGAAGCCAATAAACTTGTAAATCACATCAGCGTAGGCTTGCTGTGTATATGAGCTCATAACTCATGCGATGTTCTGTTTTCACTTTGTGATTGGAAACTTTTGATTATTCTTTCATTGAATTATGGGTGATGGAACAAAAGTAGTGGTGAATCTGGGAAAAGTTCGCAGCTGAAGTATGGAATATGTATAATTTGAAGGAGTGGAATAGTATGTGAGGATGTCGAGTAATTGGTGCAAAGTGAGAGTGAAGAGTGAAATGGAGAATGACATGAAAACCTTCCCATGGGTGTTCAATTATGCAGCGAGAGAGCCTATCTTGTTTCTGTTGGCATCAACTTTATTGAATATAACCTTTCTGTAATTTCAGGTTTACTCTGTGTGAACACTTTTGGTATAAGTAAGTGAACCTGCAAAGCTTTAAACATTTGGTTTCATTTATTCTGGTTTCATTTTTTGCTTTTAACTTTTAGTTATGTGCAAAGCTTTAAATGGGTATACATCTGATAGAACCTGTTTAGGCAATTGGAAAGTAATGGCCACTAGAGTCAGAATCTGCTCTAGTAAAGAGGAACCAAGTTCTTTGTGAGTATAGTCTTCGGTATCTCAGAATACAAGTCCCATGCATATAGGTTTTGACACAATTAACTAAAACACATAACTGCTGACACCTTGGATAAGATACAATAACTACTCCTAAACTGCTAAAGCTCCTACCTGACACTAAACTGCTGCCTAGCCACGTGTCTTCTTCCTAGAATAGACTAGGAAAGTCGGTGGATTTCTATCATTACTCCCTCCCTGGAAATTCGCCTTGTCCTCAAGGCTAAAAGTAGGAAACTGATTAGAGATGTCATCATAGATTTCCCAACTGCTCTCTTCAGTTGGACGTTCCTGCCATTTGATGAGTAACTCCAGCTTCTTATTATCAGCAGAATCAACTGCTTGGGTAGAGAAACAAGAGTACAAGATCTGCTCCGGTTCCAAGAGTGCTTCCCAGTCATTAGCAATAGGCAGGGGGGAAGAATAGAAGGGACAAAACCGCAAGCCTTTTTGAGTAATGAAACATGGAACACTGAATGGACCTGTGTCCTCCATCTCCATTCACACGAAGCTTCTTGGCACAAAACCCAAGAGAGAGAAAACTTAACCACCTAGAGCCTCAGTCTCAACGTTAAGGACATTTGTTTTTATTCATGCCTTGTAACTCACTCATTTTAATGTCATTACATTAAATGATTTTCTCTCACTATGGCTTATTTAAATAAATAAAAAAAAAAATCTTAAAGTCAGTTGTAGTCAATGACTACATATAAATTTTGATTAAAATCTGTGGCTTGTTTATAAATTGTGATGTAAAAAATTTATTTGAAGTTAGATAAATTAAATGATTTTTTTTTTCAAATTCTTATTATTCATTGTATTGTTATTCAATTACCATCCCCTTTCACCAATCTTTGGATGCTTATTGGAAGATTGGCTTTTGCATAACCAGGTGGAAACTATGGAAAGTTAAAACAATCGTTTTTCCACTAATGAGACTTACACTATAAAAGATATCTTGGCTTACATTCATGTAAATGTTGATCGTACAATTAAGAATTTTTCTATTTTTAGATTCATTTTGTAAATCACAACGTACCCGTCGTATCTGTACTTTTTTTTGTTGAATTGAAATTGCCCTTTCACTAAAAAAAAAAACTTGTTATAGTTGGAAAATGAGAAGTTACACAATAATTGAAGCCACAACCCCTCATTTGATGCAGTTAGTTTACTCAAATACCGATAATATGATTTAGAAAAAGTGCTGGAGACTAGTTGAAGGGAAATTCCCCAAAATAACTTTTAAAAAAAAAAGTTGTCAAAATAGACCAATAGGGAAACATTTTGTCAAACTAACCTCTTTTGTGGTGCCATGTCAGATGGCGCCTTATGTGGCGCCACATGGCGTGGTGCCACTGGCTGTGTGGCGCGCCACATAGGCACGCCAAAAGTGGCACCGCCACGTAGTGCGCCACTTGTGGCGCCAGCTCACTTAAAAAAAAAAAATAAACATAAAGCTACCTTGGGGGCAGCTTTTGAAAGCTGCCCCCGAGGCAGCAGGGGGCGTGCAAAAATCACGCCCCATACAGTATTTGGATACTGTAGGGGGCGTGATCTTTTCACGCCCCATGCATGAATTTTTTTTTTTTTTTTTAAAAAAAAGTTGTTTCCTTCTTTCCTTCTGCTTCTATATAAACCTACGAAGCTCACTTCAAACACACACAGAGTCTCACATACTACCACATATATAAAGGAAAAATGAGAAATGAGAAGTTATTTCTTACACAAAGGCCTTGTGAAGAAATAAGGAAAGGAGAAGAGAACTCTTTGAAGATATTTTAAGGTATGCTATTTATTTTATAAGATTATTTATATAGTAAATGATTAATAATAAATTTAACATGGTTTAGATGTATTTTTTGTTTGTTTGAGAAATTTAAAACAAAATTTTAAATTTAAGAAGTTATAAGATTGTTATATTATAGTATATTTGGCTTCAAAGAGATATCATGGAAATTTTAATCGGTTTCATTTTCAAAATTATAGAAAAAAAACTGAAGTAGGATGAGAAAATTAAATTACAAATAATAATTCAATATGTGGCTTCATAATATATATATTATGAATTCTAATTTGTCTTTTAATTATCCTTCTTATTAGTTAATTTTGATTTATTTTACTTAAATGTAGTTGTACTTATTGAACAATTGTCATTATCATAATAGAATTTTTATTATTTTTGTTATTATTTGTCTGTTATGAATTTGAATATATTAATTAATTACATAGTTAGTATTATATTATTTTCGTTTTTAATACATAATTTTGAAAATTTTTACTAATTATGAAATTTTATTTTTTTATTAATTTTTATTATTATTAAATCATTTTCGTTTTTTTATTACTATTATATAAATTTTGTTATTTTTATTATTAAAATATACGAAAAAAAAAGAAAAAAAAATCCCGGTTAGGAATGAGTTTATGTTTGTTATTTTGAAAAATTAAAAAGCTGAAAGATTATGCCCTTATTCTTCCAAGAATGGACTAAGAGGGTCAGCTCCTGTAATGTTTAGGTTAATTTTTGTTAGATATATTAAAATATATCTAACAAAAATTTTGTTATTTTTATTATTAAAATATACGAAAAAAAGAAAAAAAATCCCGGTTAGGAATGAGATTATGTTTGTTATTTTGAAAAATTAAAAAGCTGAAAGATTATGCCCTTATTCTTTCAAGAATGGACTAAGAGGGTCAGCTCCTGTAATGTTTAGGTTAATTTTTGTTAGATATATTATATATGTTATTTTGATTAAAATTATTATATATTATGAGTTTTCAAAGTTTTTCTTTAATTTTCGTTCATATTAAATAATTTTTAATAATCTTACATATTATTAATTTTGAGTTTTTATTTTATTTTATTTATTATTATATACATTTCGTTAAATTTATTAGTATAATATATTATATATTTTAATTGTTAGATTAATTTTTGTTACATTACATCATATATAATATATTTTGTTTATTATTTTTATATATTATGAGTTTTCATTTTTTATTAATTTTTTTATTATTATATAATTATGAATAATTGTACTTATGAATAATTTTGAATTTTTCTAATTTATTTTCATTATTATTATATAAATTTCGTTAATATAATTATTATTATTAAAGATTACGAATTTTGATTTTGTCATTAATTTTTTCCACATTATATAATATATGTTATTTTTATAATTTTTATTTATTATGAATTTTTATTTTTTTATTAATTTCTTTATTTATTATTATCATTATTATATATTATGAATTTGCACTTTCCATGTATTTCTGTTATTATCATATAATTTTGATGTGTTCTTTTTCATTTATTTTGTAGAGAATACATAATTATTTATCTGTTAAAGCAGAAGGAGAAACGACGAGGAAATCAATCTCTATAATTTTCAATCTAGAATATAAAAAAAATGAATAACATTCGTGCAATTGTATATTATTGTTACGGATATCTCATAAATGGGCCCAGCCCAATAACCAAAGAACCTAGTCAAAATGGCTTCAGTTATGCTCATAACTGCTTCCTTGAAAATAGGAGTGGTTTTATCAAGAATATCTATCATGATGGTAACTGCCTATGAAAGGAGGAGATTATTCAAAAAAGCATATCTTAATATCCCTAAAATAAAGGACAAATCCAACTGATTAAGATAGGGCCCAGGTACGCTTATAAATAGGGTAAACCCCTTACAAGGTACACACTTCTGAAACTCTAGCTTTTCTATTCACATAGAGCACACACACCACCCCCTCTGGCTATCATTAGCCTGCCGTATACTCTCGAACTACGTGGACTTTGATCCACACTGTGGTACGTAGGACCCCGGGATTTCACCCCAGGCCAAGTCCAACCCAACTTGTGATCCACCCCGGATTATTGGCGCCGTCTGTGGGGACTGTAAAGTCCTATTCCCGTGACCCGTGATGGCTAATACCAGAAGCAAAAGCCACCCACATGCACACGAGCAAGGTCAGGAACAAAATTTTAGCGAGACCCAACAGCAAGACGTTCAAGGCGTTAATCAGGAAGAAATTGAGGAGCCCCCGGACTCAAACCTCCCATCTCAAGATGGACGAGTAGGCCAAACGCTGGAAAATACTAACCACGCTGGTTCCTCAACAAAGTTTCAGATTGGCAGCCCGGACATACGGCTCTTACATAACATTGCTGAATCAATGTTGAAACGAATCGAGAATGTGGAAGAACGCGACAATCTTCAGAATCAAAAGATTGACCATATGACCGAGGTGATGAACCAAATCCTTAAACACTTACAAGACCCTCTTCAGGAGGAACGCCGGGATGATCAGCAGAATAAGGACGAAGAAACCAATCACCAAACTGTTGATCCCCTACAGGCGGACCATCCCGGGCAAGGCCGAATAGTTTCAACAAAAAATTCTCAGCAAAGTAATCACCGGGATGCGAGTCAGGAGAATCAAGCCCGGGCGCTTAGGAAAGACAGCCGTACCTCGGACAATCAGGGAATTCGACCAGATTCCGGAAGGTACAAGATGTGGTATGGGGACGGAGGACAAAACAACAGCCCGTTCTCAGATGAAATTACGGAAGCTGAGTACCCAAGGAAATTCAATACGTCCGACCTCCCTAGGTACGACGGAAGTCAGGATCCCCAGACACACTTGAGTACCTTCGACACTGAGATGCTAGTCCGAGGATTCAAGGGGCCGATCATTTCCAGGCTGTTCACCTCAACATTACGAGGAGCCGTTCAAATTTGGTTCCGGACTCTATCTCCCAAGTCCATTACCGACTTCAACGACCTGAGCGAGAAGTTCCTGCTGAATTTCGCGACAAGAAAAAAGCAGCCCAGGTCGGTCTACACGCTGGATAGAATCAAGCAGCAACCCGGTGAAACCCTTCAGAAGTATTTGGATCGTTTCAAGGCTGCCACATTGCAAATCCAGGGATTAACGGAAAGCGTCCACGTACACTTGCTCATCTCGGGCTTAGATAGCGAATCCAGAATGGGGAGATCGGTCATATCTGGCGAGATCAAGACGCTGGAAGAATTCCATAGACGAGCCAAAAAGTATCTGGACATCGAGCAGATGCAGATAGCCAACGTGTCGGGAAAAGAGAGACAGAAAAGCCCACCCCTGAAAGGGAAGGACTAGGCAGCAAGAGACCGACCCAGGAACTCGGACCAAAAAACACGAGGACAAAGGCATGAGAGGAAGTATGAGAGATATACTCCACTAAATGTCCCTCGTTCGCAACTATGGAGAGAGGTAGCCTTGACCGAGATGAGGAAGGTAGAGCGACCACGACCACTTTATAACAAGGGTAAGTTGGACCGCACATGATTTTGCGAATTCCACAATGGACCCGGGCACACAACGGATGAGTGCTGGGACCTTAGAGATGCGGTTGAGAAGTTTATCTGAGATGGAAAATTACGTCAATATGTTATCAAAACACAAGGGCAAAAAGCCAAGCACAAGCAGACGGATCGGAGTACAAGCCCGGTCTCCCAGAGGAGAAAGCCGGATGAAGGCCGGAGAAAGCACGACAATGAGGACGAGTTCCCGGAAGCAGAGTTTGACTGTAATGTCATTAGTGGAGGTTACGGAGGTAGCGGCGATACCGCCAATCAGCGGAAGAAATACCTTCGGGAAGTCTTAACCATCAGGGGACGACCGACCTTCAAGCCGGAACCATCGCAAACAGAAGAGCCTCCTAAGTTGTTCTTTACTCAAGAAGATTTGAGGGACGTAATCCCGGGTCATCAGGACGGACTGGTCATAACCGGCCTCCTGGGAAAATGCTGCGTAAAGAAGATATTCATCGATCCTGGCAGTGCAGTGGATATCATCCTGTGGGACGCCTTTAAGTGCATGGACCTCGACCCAGAAAATCTAAAGCCGTGCAGGACAACCTTAATCGGGTTCAACGGAGAGGATACAAGTCCCAAAGGGTGTATAGAGCTAAAAATGACCTTGGGCTCTAAAGAAGCCTTTAAGACTGAGCGAGTCAAGTTTATTGTAGCGGATTTCCCTTCGTCCTACAATATAATCTTAGGCAGACCAACTATTCATAGTTGGGACATGCTCATATCAACTAAGCATCAGAAGCTGAAAATGGTAAGTCGGAAGAATGAAGTCGTCACCATCAAAGGTGATAGAAGGAATCCCGGCAATGCTACTTCTCGACGGTTAAAAACAATGAACCCGGAACATCCAGCTCGCAGCAGAAAGGAATTCAAAATTCAGCGCCAATTGCGCCGAGTTCGGTCAACGTGGTAGAGCTGGATGTAAGAGAAGAAGCAAAGTTGATGAAAACGGAGCCTGATGGAGAGCTCACAGACTACCAACTAGGAGAGGAGCCCGGACAAATAACGAAGATCGGGAGTTCGCTTGCCGAGCAAGAAAAAATCGAGCTCAAAAAACTGTTATGGATGAACAGGGACGTGTTCGCATGGAAACCTTCGGAGTTACCAGGTGTCGACCCGGCGTTCTGTTGTCACAAATTGACCATAAATCCACGATATACGCCGGTCTCGCAGAAGAAAAGAAAGATTGCATCGGACCGACAGAAAGCCCTAGCCGAGCATGTAAGAGAACTGCTGGATGCGGGATTCATCAGGGAAATCCAGTATACACATGGTTATCAAATGTGGTAATGGTCAAGAAACCCAATGGCAAATGGAGGGTGTGCACCGACTACACCGATCTCAACAAAGCATGCCTCAAGGATGCTTACCCCATGCCAAATATTGACCAACTGGTGGACAATTCCTCGGGATTCTAGCTGCTCTCATTCATGGATGCGTATTCCGGCTATAACCAAATAGCTATGCATCCCGAAGACCAGGAAAAAACAGCTTTTATCACGGAAAAAACTAATTATTGCTATAATGTCATGCCTTTCGGGCTGAAGAACGCAGGAGCTACTTACCATAGGATGATGAATCAAGTGTTTGAGGCACAGCTCGGCAGGAACGTCGAAGTTTACATTGACGATATGATCGTTAAGTCAGTTAAGCGATTCGACCACATCTAGGATTTGCAAGAAACATTTGATAAGCTCCGGGATCACAGAATCCGACTTAACCCAGCTAAATGTGCATTCGGAGTACCAGCGGGTAAATTGCTCGGATTCCTGTTGACAAACAGGGGAATTGAGGCCAATCCGGATAAATGTCAGGCCGTCCTCAATATGGCTGCCCCAAAAAACAAAAAAGAGGTACAGCAGTTGACTGGCAGACTGGCCGCGCTGACAATGTTCTTACCGAAATCGGCAGAAAATGCTCTTCCTTTGTTCAAGTTATTGAAGAAGGAAGCACAGCATGGAGAATGGAACTTAGAGTGTGAAGCCGCGTTTGACAAGATCAAAAAATGCCTGTCATCACCACCCGTGCTGTCGAAACCCGAGCTCGGGGAAGATTTGATATTATATCTATCCGTGGCCCCAGAAGCAGTAAGTGCCGCCCTGGTGAGAGAAGAATCGACAGAATAAAAACCGATTTACTTTACAAGCCGGGCTTTGCAAAGTTCTGAGCTAAGCTATCAAAGGTTGGAAAAGGTGGCCTTTGGGCTCCTCACTGCCGCGAGGAGATTACGTCCCTACTTCCAGGGGCATAGAATAATTGTGCGAACCAGTCAGCCGATACGCCAAATACTCCATAAGCCTGACTTGGCAGGAAGAATGACTAGTTGGGCTATCGAACTGTCCGAATTCGACATAGTATATAAAGCTCGGCATGCTATTAAATCTCAGGCTTTAGCCGACTTCATTGCAGAGCTGGTACCAACAGAGGTAGTCCCGAAAGCCAACCTTAACATTTGGAAAGTATTTGTAGACGACTCGTCAAACGCCAAAGGAAGTGGAGCCGGGATCATAATCGAAAGCCCGGAAGGAGTCGCCATGGAACACTCCCTGCAATTGCACTTCAGAACGTCCAATAATCAGGCCGAGTATGAGGCTGTATTGGCCGGGCTATCACAGGTAAAAGATAATGGGGCCAGGCGGGTTCATCTCTCCACCGACTCTCAACTAGTCGCGGCCCAAATCAACGGTTCATACACGGCTAAGGGACCCTTGCTAATCAAGTATCTGGGGAAAGTCAGAGAGGCAATGGCCGACTTCGATGAGGTCGTAGTCACCCACATCCCTAGGGGAGAAAATGCGAGGGCTGATATCCTCTCCAAATTAGCAAGCACCAGGAACCCGGGAAATAATCGGACTGTAATACAACAAAGTCTGAAGGAGTCCACGTGTATCATGGTCATCGCAGCAGCAGAAGACTGGCGAAAGCCCATCTTAAATTACCTAGAAAAGGGAGTTAGCCCAGATGATCCCGGGGAAACAAGGCAGGTAGCACGAACCGCGTTAATGTACACGGTGGTCGATGACCAACTATACCGAAAAGGCCTCCAATCCCCAATGATGAGATGTTTAAACCAGGCAGAGGCCGAGTACGTGCTATTAGAGATACACGAAGGAATAAACGGATAACACATGGGGGCAAAGGCGTTAGCCCGGAAAGCCCTAAGGGCTAGATATTACTGGCCGACAATGGTCGCGGATTCCAAAGAGCATGTACGGACATGCGAAAGCTGTCAAAAACATGCTCGGATCCTCTGGCCACCTCCGACCGAGTTGAAGACCATCACGGCTCCGTGACCATTCTTTAAATGGGGTATGGACCTCCTTGGACCGTTCAAACCGACCGCAGGGCAACTGAAATGGCTTGTGGTGGCGGTGGATTATTTCACTAAGTGGATCGAGGCCGAACCACTGTCAACCATCTCGGCCGCTCGAATACAAAAATTCTTCGAAAGAAATATTGTTGCAAGGTTCGGGATTCCTGCCGAGATCGTAACTGACAACGGTACTCAATTTGTTAACCAAGGCTTCCAGAGGTTGATGTCCGAGCTAGAAATCAAGCACCATTTCACCTCGGTAGAGCAGCCGCAATCTAATGGGCAAGCCGAGGCAGCCAACAAAATCATTGTTGACGGGCTCAAAAAAAGGATGACCAATGTAGAAAGTAACTGGGTCGAGGAACTATACCCGGTACTCTGGGGATACCAAACTAGTGTCCAAACCTCGACCCAGGAAACACCCTTCCGAATGACATATGGATGCGAGGCCATGATCCCGGTTGAAATTGGGCAAACATCATGGAGGAAAGCCAAAGTCATGGAGGAGGGAGAACACGCAAACAGCAAGCAGTTAGCAATCGAGCTAGACCTCATCGATGAAGTCAGAACGACGGCACACTGCCGAGATCTGGCAACAAAGCAGCTGGTGGCGGTTAAGTATAACCACAAAGTTAGACCACGAGCATTCGATAAAGGTGACTTGGTATTACGCAGAGCGGATATCGGAAATAAGAATGTCCGGGACGGAAAACTTGCAGCAAACTGGGAGGGTCCTTACCGTCTTTCAGACAAAATGGGGCCCAGGACCTATGTCCTTGAGACATTAGATGTCACGCCCATTAAACGAACATGGAACGCGGACAAACTAAGGACTTACTACAGCTAAAGACCGGGATACACTCGGAATAAGCGCACAGCGGATGTCAGTGGTGACTGAGAACCGCTTTTCAGTTTCAACGGATGTCGGTGGTGACCGAGAACCGTTTTTTATTAAGCATTGTTTTGCTTTTGGCAGTATTTTCCGTTGATTTTAAATTCTGTGTAATCCCAATTATTTCAATCAATAAAAAAGGTGGTTCAATTCATGGGCCAACAAGTTATTACTTGCGAAATCAATGTAAAGATAAGCCGTGACAAAGGCAAGATAATTAAACAAAGACTTGGGTTTCGCGATCCCGGTCATGATAAGATTTGACAACAAGTCTTATAAACGTTACGATGCATCGGAATTGTCCCCTGGGGTGTGTGAGATTGCCATAAAAGATCCTGATCAGGTCGAAATGTTTAGGCTCCTATTCAAAAAGGATATTAGGGCCCGAACATGTGGCAATTGGCTACCATCTCAGTAAGGTACTTTACAAGATAAAGTACTTAGATGATTTTTGAAAATCATCTATTGTTTAGAATGCCCGACCATTAATAAACGTGGCCCGTTTGTTAAAATGTCGGTTGAATATCCAGCAGATTCTGCGCAATATCTCTTGACTTTGGCCAAGTCATAAAATAAAGAACCGAGCTTCGTGCACGGATTACGTTCCCCTTTACTCATCAACTGGTGAATTAAAACACGAGTTTAGTTTAAAGGATGAAAATAAAAACTGACAAGATAGACGAGCTGAAGATGCTAGAAATATCCGGGAACTCCGGCTTGTCATGGTATTAATTTTGAGGGCAGAGACCCTAGATTACAGAAAAACAAAAATGAAAGTAAAAATACTACACAACAAAGGAAAAAATAAAAAGGTCCTAGAAGACTGACGTCAAATTTGGGCTTGGCCGGGCACAGGGGAGCCAGGGGCGTCAGTCGTCGGAGCATCTTCCTCAGCTACTTGACCACGGTCATTCTCCGTGAGATGCTCGGACTCTTTGACCGGAGAAAACGGCGCTGGTATAAATTGCTCGTCCTCTACCGAAGCTCTGAAATCCATAGCGTCCAAATTCATCGTAATATCGGGATTCAGAGCTCGGACTTGGGCCAGGCATAGGTTGAAAGCTTCAGCAGCCGTCTCCACGACCAAGACTTCCAGCTTATCCACCTCGGCAGCAGACGCCACCAGCTCGGCCTTCAAAGCGTCGAGGTCGGAGTGAGCGAGATTAAGGTCCTTCACCACCCCCGCATACTGACCCTGCAAGGTGTGAGTGAGGCATTCAGGGTGTCTTCTTGGGCCTGACTGGCGTCAAGCTCGGTGGAGAACCGATCCCTTTCAGTAAGGGCCTTTGATAGCTCCTCCACCGCCTTTATCTGAGCCTCTTTCGCTTTCAGGCGCGCCTCCTCAGCCTCCCTCTGCCTAATCTCGGCCTCTTTCTTTTCAATCCGAGCCTTGGCAATCTCGGCTGCAGCTTTGGCGTATTTATGCTTAACGGCAGCATAAGCGTCCAACACGCCGGCCGTCTCCATTAGATGGTCCTGCAGCACCTGCAGGTGATCGAGGTCGGAGTCGGCAAAGGCCTCACTACTGAAATACTTGTTGGGGGGCTTCACCGCGTATTTGAGCTCCTCCGAGACCCATCAGTCCATACCTCACCCCGCGAGTAAAGGCGAGACTTGCTAGGAAGTGGGGGGGAGGGACGCTTGTGGCAGCACCAGCGTCCGGGACAAAGGCCGGACTCTCTTCTTCGACCGAAATCAATGATGTTGCCACCGACTTCGATCGCTTACGCGGAATAAGGTCCGTAGGGGCCGGAGAAGGCGCAGCCCTCTTCTCAGAAGTAGTTTTGGCAGGCGAAGGAGCAACCACAGCCTTCTTCTGGGAAGAGGACTCCCCTTTCTTTTTGGCTTTAGCTCGGAGCTTCTCAGCCAGTTCTTGAAAAGAAGTCTTCCCCATGTCGAGCACTACAAAAAACATAACGAACATCAGAAAGGACAAGAGGCATAAAAAAAATCCAAAGAACAAACAACCAACATAAATCATACTCGGTGGGTACAATTCCTCCACCGACTGTCGAATAAAAATCCGGGAATCAATGACATCCCTCTCGGCCACATGGTCAACCAGAGCTATCACAGTCTCAACCTCGGCTGGCTCTAGGCTATCATCGGAGGATGCAAAAATGTTCTGGTCTTGGTCATAGTGAGTTTTAGACCAATACAGAGGAAACAGCAGCTCCACCGAGCTGGAATCGACACCCTGGAGAAACCACGGTTTATGACCGGGTTCAGCACTAACTTTGAAAAAAGAAACCTTGAAGCCTTTCCAGGTGTCGGTTGCCACATGGAAAAGCTTCTTGTCTGGTTTCCCCCGGAAAGAAACCCAACCCCTCTTTTCTTCGGGCTCCCCGGGTTGACGAGCCCTTTGAATATTAAAAAAATAAAAAAATGTTCCGGTGGTGGGGGTACGATTTAAAAATCGGCAAAGCCGCTCGAACGCAATAATGAAACCCCAGGAGTTAGGGTGAAGTTGAGTAGGGGCCAGCTGAAGAATGTTTAAAAGATCTACTTGAAACCTGGAAAATGGAAAACGAAGGCCGAGTTTTTTAACGAAATCTAGGTAGAAGAAGAAAAAAGAACGCTCATTCCCTTCCCGGGCAATGCACACCGGTTCAGAAGGGCCGGGAAGAGATAAAGAACAATGATCCGGTCCCCTAATGGGAGCTCGGCGATCTGATTGGTCGTGGCTTTCGAGAGCCTGGATAGCACCCCGGTCGCAACCCAGTCATACTTTTCAGCAAGATGACGTGGAATACTGGCGGCCGCTGACTCCACGGATCCGGAATCCTCGACAGGACGGGGAGAAGTTGACATACTACCTAGAAAAGGCAAAACAAAAATAAATTAGAAACGAGGAAGATGATACCTGAAGGTAGTAAAGCGGGACGGGTAGAAACGGCTTCAACAACCCGCGGTTGGATATGCCGGCATCGCGAAGCTATTTCCTCAGCTTCCCATGACCGGCCAACTATCGTGGCCTCAGATATCAGCCAGGAACATTCCTCGCACGGGCCGATAGGCCGGGTAAGGGAGATGAGGGGCTCCGCTCGTTGAGGAAAGGAAGAAACGGGTAGAGGAGGATTTTCCCTCCTACTCTTTCCCAAGGGTGGCTCTAAAGAAAAAACCCTAGTGGCAGCAATCCCCCGGCCTAGACTTCGGGCTCTACAAACTCAGACCGACCTCGAGCCCTTCCCCTAACCCGACCAGACCGTCCTGGTTGACTACCACCTTTTCCGCCATAACCACGGAGAACGTTTTCCCTCTTTTGTTCTTCGGTCAGAGGTTTCTCATACAGCCACCAAGCTGTCCGGGGAGGCATGCGCTGAATAAGCTTGGCCTCTTCCGGGGAAAAAGCATTTGGATTAAAAGGCGGAGGAGAACCTTGATGGCTCATCCCGAGAAGATAAAATTTAAACAGGAAACCGGAACCCAGAGACAGAGAAAAAGGATTGAATCGACCAGAAGTTCAGAGAAGTTCAAGAACAAAGCAGAAGCCAGAACTCAAAGGGGAAGAAACTTGAAAGAACTCACAATAACCTACCCAGAAAAAAAGAAAGACCAAGAGATAGAGAAAGAGAAGAACACAACCAAATAACCAGAGAAGGAAACAAGGAAAATACCTGGTTTGAGATAAATTAAGGGAAGAGGAAATGTGCGAGCCACGAAGATCAGAACTGGGAATCTGAGGAAAATGAACTAGTGACTGGTTGCAAATTTCTCTCAAAAAGAAAACTCAAGGTTTGGCGGTTTTCAAAATAGAAGAAGCGGAAAGTCGAAGGCTCTTATAAATAAAGCAAGCAGGCGGATGAGAGTCAGGAAACTCAACCGCCAAAGGCCCAAAGGGCCCATACACAAATAGTGACATGGACGTTAAAAGGCGTGCGCATTTAATGCTGATGTTAAGCAAACACGAAAACCAAGATAGTGGGGCAGTTGCTCCACTCAGAGGCCGGCTAGTAAACATCAAATCGGCAGGAGGCAATGATGACACTCGTGGCCTCGAGATAAGACGAACGTTGAATCAACAGATGAGGCGGGCAATGATCCCGGATTGAAATGCTCACGTGGCCGACCACATGAATACACCCCGGTCGTCCGACCTAACTCCCCATGCAATCTCAAACTTGGGGGCAACAAGTCCCGATCCACGAAAAACTGGACAAAGTACCTGTAAACGGGGAGTAAGACCAGGTAGAAATATCAATACTATCCGACACCAATAAAGAAGGAAAGTTCGAGAAGGCATGGGAGGAGTTCGGCCTAGAATCAAAATTATAGAACATTAATGTTCTCTCGGGATAGCAAACGAATGCAACCCGCGTTAACCGGGCTGGGGGGCACTCACGTCCCACCCAAATAAACCGGAATGCAAATTGATGACAGATGGGGTAGCCCGGGGACCAAAAATGTCCGACCTCGGAAAAAGAAAGAACTAGAAATCAAAAACTTCAAGACGGCGAAATGAACTAGAACACAGGACGTAACTTGACAAATACATCCCGGCTGCTCGGAGCCCTGAACAACCAGGCTGGGGGGCAACTGTTACGGATATCTCATAAATGGGCCCAGCCCAATAACCAAAGAGCCTAGTCAAAATGGCTTCAGTTATGCTCATAACCACTTCCTTGAAAATAGGAGTGGTTTTATCAAGAATATCTATCATGATGGTAACCGCCTATGAAAGGAGGAGATTATTCAAAAAAGCATATCTTAATATCCCTAAAATAAAGGACAAATCCAACTAATTAAGATAGAGCCCAGGTACGCTTATAAATAGGGTAAACCTCTTACAAGGTACACACTTCTGAAACCCTAGCTTTTCTATTCACACAGAGCACACACACCACCCCTTTTGGCTATCATTAGCCTGTCGTATACTCTCGAACTACGTGGACTTTGATCCACACTGTGATACGTAGGACCCCGGGATTTCACCCCAGGCCAAGTCCAACCCAACTTGTGATCCACCCCGGATCAATTATAATGGTTCAAAAAAATGAAGGTGCTGCTGCAACTCTTGTGGGATGTCGTCTGGGTCATGGACATCTCCCGGGCCTTGTGCGGCTCGCCTCACCCTCAAGGCCTCACAATCTCTTTCATTCCACACAACTTGTGAATGGTGTGACTGCTGCACCTCCTCATCAAGAACTCCCCACTCTTTGGGGCCGGGATGAATTGTGTGGTCAGGTTGATAAGCCATTTGACTAACACAACTTTACCCTCACATAACACATTAGTAAGTTACTAATTATTTATTATATAAATACTTTAATCAAACAATGAAAATTCATAATATATAATTGTAATAATGATCAACACTACATATATACAAAAAAAAAAATCATAATATTTAATAATGATGATAATAAAATTCGCCAAAATTATGATAAATTAACGAATATAAATTAAATAAATTCAAAATTCTTCATATGTACAATGATTCAAAATTATATAATCCAACAAAAGTTAATTTAAACATTACAATTCATAGTATATTTTAATAATAAAGTAACAAATTTTATATAATAACAATAATAACTAAACTTAATATAAAAATCAAAATTCATAATATGTAGGATTATTTAAAAGTATTTAATAATAAATTAAATTCATAATATGTAGGATTATTCAAAAGTATTTAATAATAAATTAAATTAGTAAAAAAATTAAAATTCATAATAACTAATAATAATAATCAAAATATCATATTTAATATAATCTAGCGAAAATTAATAAAAATAATTAAAATTCAGTATATATAATAATAATAAAATAAAAAAAACGAAATTTATTTATTAATCATAAAAATTCATAAAAAAAATCAAATTTCATAATGAATAAAATTATTCCAAGTTATTTATTAATACCGAAAATGATATAATGCTAAGAATAAAAATTAATTTAAATATTAAAATTGATAACATATTTTAATAACAAAAATAATAAGAATTATATTATAATAATTAAAATTATTCAAAAAATACAAATTAATTTAGGTAAAATAAATCAAAATTAAAAAATCAGAACAAAAATTATTACAATTCATGGTATATTTTAATAATAAAAATAAAAAATTTTGTATAATAACAATAATAACTAAACTTCATATGAAAATCAAAATTCAAAATACGTAGGATTATTCAAAAGTATTTAATAATAAATTAAATGAATAAAAAAATGAAAATTCATAATAACTAATAATCATAATCAAAATATCATATTTAATATACTCTAACGAAAATTAATAACAAAATTAAAATTGATTATTATATAATAATAAAAATAAAGAAAACAAAATTTATTTAATAATCATAAAAATTCATAATGAAAAATCAAATTTCATACTTAATAAAATTATACAAAGTTATTTATTAATACCGAAAATAATATAATGCTAAGAATGAAAATTAATTTAAATATTCAAATTCATAACATATATTAATAACAAAAATAATAAAATTTATATTATAATAATGAAACTTATTCACCAAATAAAAATTCATTTAAGTAAAACAAATCAAAATTAATAAATAAGAACAAAAATTAAAATAAAAAATAAAATTCATAATAAGTATGAAAGTGAATTTTATAAAAAGTAAAATTAATTAACTTATATATATATATATATATATATATATATAAAAGTAAAATTCAATATAATTTTATATAGTGAATTATTATTTGTAATTTAATTTTCTCATCCTACTTTGGTTTTTTTCTCTAATGTACTATTAAAAATTTAAAAACTAAACCGATTAAAATTTCCATAATATCTCTATGAACCCAAATATGCTATTTGTACCGCATTTAATCGGGCAAAATATCCTATAATACAACAATCTTGAATTTCTTAAATTTAAAAATAAGTTTTAAATTTTTAAAACAAACAAAAAATACATATAAATCGCCTTAAATTTATTATTAATCATTTATTACATTAATACAGTCTTCTATTGTTAGAACTTACAACTTCTAAGAAATCCTAACTTTAACATTTTTTTCTAACCAACAAAATACTACCATTATTGCATAGACAAAAATATACACAAAATATCTTATGCAGAAGACTTGTTGAAAATATTCTAGTTTAGCTATCCAAATAATCTTATAAAATACATAACATACCTTAAAGTAACTACTAAGATGTTTCTTCTCATTTCGTTCCTTTTTCACCTGCTGCTTCCAACCTCCCGTATGTCAAGTTATGAAATTTGTGTGTGTGTGTTGGGTGTTAAATAGAAGGGAAAGAATTGTTTTTTTAAAAAAAAAATATACTGTTGGGGGCGTGAATAATTCACGCCCCCCCCCTCCTCCACACCCATTACAGCTACCTTGGGGGGCAACTTTTACAAAAGCTGCCCCCGAGGCAGCTGACGCACCCTACACATTTTTTTTTTTAACAGCGGGCGCCACACAAGTGGCGCGGCGCCACTTCTGGCATGCCTACGTGGCGCGCCACACAGCCAGTGGCGCCACATAAGGCACCGTCTGACATGGCGCCACAAAAGAGGTTAGTTTGACAAAATGTTCCCCTACTGGTCTATTTTGACAATTTTTTTTTAAAGTTATTTTGGGGAATTTCCCCTAGTTGAAAGTATACAAAAAATTTATAATTTTCTTCTTAATATCTTCATAAATTGCACGTATTAAGAAATACTAGTATATTTTTATCAATGGAATATATTAATTCAACAAAATTATGAAAATAGATAATTGATGGAAACCAATACATATTTTACTACTCTCCCCAATCTTTAATATATGATATATTTAGTGAATTGATTTTACTCCTAAATATAAGGTATATATTTTTCTCCCAAAAATTGGCTAGGATCAAATTGGAGATCAATGACTGAGATTGCATTTAATCAAAACGACGTTTTAGGGAGGAAATGAAAACACTAAACAATGGAGATATTTTTTGCTGAGTGTGTTGAAAATTATATATCATATTGACTAACTTAACTAACTTCATTAATTCAATTAAATTGGGTTAATACATTTTATATTAAAGAATAAATGGAGTAATAACTAATTTAACTAATTTTTTAATATTTATAAGTTAATTATTTGTTGAAAATCTCCTTACCATGAGTTGATGGACATTTTTCATCTTTTTTTCTTAAAAATGATATGCAATTGTTTTTTAATAGTGTCATTATTTATAAATTAATTTTTTTGGTTCATATATTACTGAAACTTATAATTTTAAATGAATTTATCATCACTGTTTAAGATGTAATAATAATTTTAATCGTTAGAGTTAATTATAATTTTTATATTTCTTATGTTCAACTTAAAAAGGAAAGGGTCTTAAGAGTTTAGTTTTATATATATATATATATATATATATATATATATATATATATATATATATATATTTTAGTATCTGATCATCTTAAATAGATACAATATTATTGAGTATCCACTTGCAAGTAACAATGACAAATCTCATCACACTGTAGCCTTCTCAAAAGGCAATGTTCAACTCATGAGTTGATTTTATGATTTTATTGTTTTTATATTTTTAGCAAACATTCCAAGTTTGCCATTTTTATATTTCTTCCATATAAAATCGTATTGAGTTATTGTTAAACTCATGTTAATTGTACACACGGTTAAACTCGTAAGTTTATGCAAAGATTTTACTATTTTTATGTTTTTATCTTATAAAATTTTGTTAAATAACTCTTAAGCATGCACTAATTTTTCCAATTCAAATATGTTCGGTTATTTTATATATGAATTTTATAAGAATTTTTTCACTGAGTATGACAAATTATGAATATCAATAGATTTAATTTCAAGTATTTACATTTAAAATATATTTAAATGAAATTAATATCATTTATATATTTCAATTATTTAATTATACGCTATAGATCTTATGAATTAATTCAGATGTTATCAGTGTTGACCGCGAGACCCTCTTCATACGCACCAAAATAAATAGTTACCATTTTTAACATATCTCCCGTAAATATGATTTTTTTTAATGTATTTATCTCTAATTTTCTCAAATTAAAAGGCATAATCTAGTAGATGGTAACTTAAAAAATGAATTTTCAAAGCATGGCCAACTACTTTATAATTTTATTATTTCACTCTTTTCGGACCCAAAAATATCTGTGTATTGTATGCATTTACAAATCGCAATGAAAAAAAACATATACTCCATATTTTTCTCTATTGGTTTCTCTTACAGCCCACTTCCTTACAGCCGAGTCAGTTTCTCTCATCAACTATAATTTTTCCCTCACAGCCTCATTCAAGACCTCTCTGTATTCCGATGGCGAGCGGATGCGACAAACCCTTTCTGCCATTCGAGATTATAACCAACATCCTCGAAAGGCTTCCTGTCAAATCCATTGTTCGATTCCGATGTGTTTGTAAAGGATGGAAAAATCTCTTCAAAACCCCGTCTTTCATGGCCGAACACTTGGATCGCTCTGATCAGGAGAATCCTTTTCTTCTCCTTCATGAATGGAGTTACGAACCTAGGGGCTCTATTGAAGATAACGAAGATTGGCGTTACTCCCTACGTTTGCTTGATCATAAGATGGAAACCATTGAAGTTCTGAATATTCCCTCAATCGGTTCGTTTAGACACGGATGGAAAATCATTGGCTCCTGCAATGGCCTGCTTTGTGTCCAAGTAGATTACGGTCTACGTGGATCTCTTAGTTCGCTTTGGCTGTGGAATCCAGTGATTAGAGAGGTCAGAGAAGTACCCAACTCACCAAATTATCGGCGCGACTGCACGGTAGGATTTGGGTTCAGTAGCGTAGTTAATGATTATAAGATAGTGAGATTTTATAGTCAAGAGTTTACTAAAAATCGACGATATCATAACTACAGGATTGATGGTGTGGATGTGTATTCACTAAGAACAGGTTCATGGAAGGGACTAGATATTGGGGTTTTACACCTTTCTGGAGCTTTATCCAAAGCTGCCAATGTTGATGGAACTATTTTTTGGTTGGATAATGACACTGTCATAGTTTCGTTCGACATTGCAACGGAAGTGGTTGCATTAGCACAATTACCAACGGCACAATTACCAACTGAATATGGTATTTGTCTATTTGGGCTTGGTGTGTACGATAACAAACTTGTGGTTCACTATGGGTCTATAGGGGAGGATGGGCGTCATTGTGTCTATGTATGCGTGATGGGGGAGGTTGCTGGTGAATCTGGGAAAAGTTTGAGTCGTACTCAGAAATATAGGATTGATCAAGAGTCACATGTTTTGGATCGCTTGTGTTTTTGGAGGGATGAAATGGTCTACCTTGACTTAAACCATATTACTGAGGAGGAGGGTGATCCCAAGTGCCTTCTCCATATGTTCAATCTCATTACTAATGAAGAGAGACTGTTCAATTGTCCAACTTCCTATGACTGGTGTGATGTTTTCAATTATGAGAAGAGCCTGGCGTCTGTTTGGAACAACCAGGTCGAATAGTCTGGCTCTGAAATATGATCATTTCTACATTCTAGGTTTCTTTTGTCACAGTAATTTTGGGTGGAAATTAATCCACAAAAACAGTTTAACATTTTGGTTGTAAAGTCCCTTTGTTCTGTGATCAGTACTAGTTGTTTCAAACTTTATTGTAGCCTTCTACATATCATCATATGTTTAATTTTCATGGATAACACATAGTCTAGTTGCTCCTATATAAATTTGTTAGGTTCTGTTGGCCACTTAATGTACTAAGAGGGAAGGACAGATTCACGTGACAAGTTAAAGCTTCTTGCTTTGTCATTTTCATAATCTAATGGAGCAATAGAATTAATACACAGCACAAGAGAGAGAACTATATTAGTTATTGCTTTTGTGTTTGACATGGATGAATACATGGTTTAGTTGCTGTTATACAACTTTGGGTTCTCTTGGATATGCTTAACATGATAGATTAAAGCTTTTTGCTTTTGTCATTTGTTATCTAAATAGAATGACAGGTTTAATGCTGCTTGTGGATCTTAGCATTAAGTTTTTCTCTGATGCAGCTTTTAGAGAGGTCAGATATGCACCTAAAATTGTCATTTTATTTGTCTTGTGGTTCAAACTGGTGCCAAACTTGTAAATCACTTCACCATAGGCTTGCTATGTGTATGAGCTTCTAATACATGCTATGTTCTATTTTGACTTTGGGATTGGAAACTTTTGATTATTCTTTCATTGAATTATGGGTGATGGAGCTAAGTACTAGTGCTGAAGTACGAAATATATATGATGGGGCCGATTTCAATTTAATTTTATCCGAATAGTATGTGAAGATGGAGACTAACCAGTGCAAGTGAATTTGTGTGTGTGTGTGTGTGTGTGTGTAATGGATTACATTTCTTAATGTGAAAACAATAAAATGCCTCTGATTGTTGCTTATTTGGCTATGGAAGAATCTTTGGATCATCTTTTCTTCACTTGCCCCCATCGAGATCCTTATGATTTGGTAGTTTTCAGCTTAGAATTCCCTTGTGGACTTCCAGGAGCTCAAATCTTGGCTTAAAGTCACTTTGCTGCAACTTTATTGAGATAAATTGCCTAGCTTAATTTGTGGTATTATATCCGTGTAATCAAAAGATCTGATCTTTGATCAAGCTTAGTGACATCGTGTGATCCATGCAGCCGACCCTATTTAATAGGATAAGGCTTTGTTATTGTTGTTGTAGTAGTATATCCAGTTAATCAGTCACGCCTAGTGAGATAAGACTTTGTTAGTGTTTTCTAGTATATATTTGTTTAATTAATACGATTTGGAGAAAGCGGAATCTAGGCCTTCAACCCACAAGCCATAATAAAGGAGATTAGCAGCTTAATCTCCTCTTCACAATCAACATTTGCAGGGCAACCGCATGCTTCCAAAAGGTGTCTCTTGCTATCATCACTAGGGGGATCAAGCTGTGTTAATAGAGATGAATGTTGGATTGTATTTTATTTATTTATTTTTGCGCAAATATAAACATTCTGGGTATCACCTTTTTGGCTAAGTGGACACACTCAACCTAAGTTTAGTCTAAAAAAACCCTGTCATGCAATAATTGAGAAAAATGACCTAAGTTATCTTTGTGGCTTTGCGATCGTTATGCCCTACAAAAAAAATGAAAGCATTTCTCTATAGGTAAATATAGATGCAATAATATCCAGAAATATATATTACAAGCAATATAATATTATAATTATACTCTTTTAATTTTAAATTTAATTAGATAAATTTTTTAAAAAAACATAACATATGAGTGATATGGTTGGACTCCTAGAGCTTATAAATTGGATTTTAAAAAATTGGAGAAAATGGTTTAAAAATCTTGAAATAAAAATTAATCAAGACGAGTTTTAGGGAGGTGCTTTATATCCTTTACACGGGAAGCCTAATATTTTTCACTACTTTTACATGTGTGATGTATTTTTCATTTTTGTATTAATGTAATGTTTAGTTTTTATAGTTTGTTCATATTTTAATTTTGGTCCTATAATTTTAAGCTATAAATTTTGAGATTACTCGTAATTTTTGTGTGCCAACCTAAAACATTAGTTTTTATATTTTTTTAAAAAAATTCTGACTATTTTATCCCAGACTAAAACCTATAAATTAAAATTATAAACACAGACACTAAAGTTTGGACAAATTAAAAGCACCTAATCCTTTTTTTTTTTTTGTATTCCTTTATCTATTTCCTTACCTTCCGATGATATAATCACACGTTGGCTCTTATCCCATGGGCCATGGCCACGTGGACATTACGTAGCTCTCGCTCTTAAAAATTATCCGCTTGCTTCCTCATCTGTGATTATCATTTATCCTTGCCACCATAGCTGGTCGTTAATAAAAAATCAACTTCAATTGATACCCACAAGTTTCATTCGCTCCACACATTCAGCCAAATCTTTTGTGCAACGCTTTCCCTTTCTGCAGAAATTTCTAGCCTTTCGCTGCTTGCGCGTGTTCACTCATCATCCTCACTTTCGGGGTTTGATTTTTTGGCCCCTGGTTCCCTGCAAGGTTGGGACAGTCACATCAAGAGTTCGGAATTTAACTCAAAATATCCTTAAATTTCAAGCTGGGTATCAATAATTTAAGCAACGAATTGCAAATGAGCTTCTTTCCGTGTTGTTCTAGAGCTTGGTGAGCATTATAACTATGACGGAGTCACTTGCGTACTGCCAAAGCTTCAAGGTAACATCTTCAATATTATTTGGAGCTGTGACATTTTCTCCACGTTTCTTTTTGTTCCCGTCCTGGGAAAGGTCGAAAGGGGAAGAATGGAGATTAAGACTTTTCAGCTTATGTGTATTCAAATTTATATTGAATGGACTATATTTGGTTTCCTGAGAAACTGCAATTGACATTTGTAAACTTGTTGCTTCAGATATTCGTTAGATTGGTTTTAAACCTTGTGGTTAATATGTATAAATGGTGTTCTTGAGTCTTTGTTATTACATGGAGTCGCAATTCCAATCCTTCACTTTTAAGGACATGAGAAACAATGGAAACTAAAGATTTTAAACTCGGAGATTTCTGCTTAGATTTAGATTAATGTATATTCAAGTAAAATACATATAAGCCTGGTATTTACAGTGTAAATTGCCAAATATGAACTTGTTGCTTAATGTGCATAGTTGAATAGTTGTTGGACATTCTAACATTTCCTTGGAATTTCCATGCAGGGCTATGATAGTACCAAACAGAAGAGTCCAAATAGGGCTCACAATCATGCCACTTTACCAATTTGTAGAAATTCTGTTTTCATGATATATTCAGATAACAAACCAGGGCCTCCACTATTATCCCGCCGAGTTAATCACAGGATAAGTCATAGAATTTCTGTGACAGAATGTTTTGAGAACACAACTTCCTTTGCTTCGTCTTTCTCTGGTTGGAAAGGGTTCTATTTCTTGAAGTACCGGCCAGTGCATTGGGTGGGGTTGCGGACCAATGTGGCATATGATGTTGCCAGTGCTATTGAAGTCATCAATGATTTAGGATTGGATACTCTTACATTCTTGGCCGTGACTGTCTTGATTGTACCCACATTCAAATTAATTAAAGCTAGTCCTGTAAGAATTCCTTGGTTTTTCACTTATTTTTTTCTTAATAAATTCAGCTCTTGAACATTTGATATTCTTAGTTGTTGCAAAGAAGTTGATATAATTTTCATCAACATATATGCTTCAGAATTCAAATATGATATAGCAGTGGTAATTTGTTGAAATTTTGTGTGTGTGTGGATTTTTTAGGATTAGTGCATATAATCAAATCTATTTACCATATTATCTTTATAACTGAAAAAAATGATGATTTATGTTTTCAGATTCTTGGCTTCTTCTTTGCTGGAGTTGTACTCAGTCAGTTTGGTTTAATTAGAAACCTAACAGATGTTAAAGTTTTGTCTGAATGGGGCATCCTTTTCCTGGTAAGATGAATCTCAGCTGCCCAAGGTGTCATTGTTCTTGTTATGGTACATGAAACTTAAGCACTGAAATCATTATACATTCAACATGTAAAGCATGCTACGGTAGATAGGAACTGATATTAAAAATACAAAGTGAAGTCAATATCCAGTTATTTTCATTTTCTATTCTATCTATCATGGGTGTTGGAAGATAAATTCAATATAGATGCCGTGGTCAACTTTTAGTAATTTCCCTTGGCCGGGTGTCTTGTAGGGACTTTATCCCGTGGAAGTATGCATGCATGATTCATATAGCCTATATCAAGAGATATAGCTTCTATGAATGTGTGCACGCTTCAGCTGTGGATTACCATATAACTTAATTCATTTTCTTCACAAGCCCTGTAACTCTTGCAATTGGCACAAAGTAGTTTTTTCTTTGTTTTCCCCCTTTTTTCGGGTTTTGAACAGTGACCTCTGCTTGTATAATCATGATATTAGAACCTTGGATCATATTAAAATGATGTTTGAAGGGTAGCAAGTATGTGTAATTATTATCTGAGGTTTTAAAAGAAAGTTTTCTGAATCTTAAACATGATGATGAATTGCAACTTTATTCTTGTCATGTTTGCCAAAATTCCTTATAAACACTGTATTGTCATGCTAAAGTGTTCCATATTACTTTTCAGCTGTTTGAGATGGGTTTAGAGCTTTCACTTGCACGTCTGAAAGCTCTTGCCAAATATGCCTTTGGAATGGGATTGGCTCAGGTATGTATGATGCTTTTGGTTTGGGCCTTTGGGATGTCAATGAGCGCGCAAAAAAAATTTCTTTAGCTACCTTAAAAGTCATTCTTGTTTAGGGATTGAATTCTCACAAGTTTTCTTTTTATCATAGATGAAGACTTTGATATTGATTTATTATATTCCTTCATGTTCTTAATATAAGATCTATTTACCTAATATGATTAGATTAAGAAAGTTAATTAAGTTAGTTAATATGACATGTATTTTCCAAAGCACCCTAGTCATCTTCCTTAATTTCCTCCTTCCCTCTCCTCCTTGATTATTGTTGAGGGAGCATCAATAGGGGTAAATCAAGAAAATATTGACAAATATGAAAAATAATTCTTATATTTAGGACAAGATCAACTCCACAAATAGGTCCTATATTAAGGATTGGAGGAAGTATTAAATCTCATGCATTCTTTGTTATTGTTGTAAAAATTAGGGGAAAGTACTAGTTCATGTAACAACACTTATTTGTTTGCCATTTTCGTCCTTATTTTGTTTTGGTTAAAACTCATTTGAAGGTTGCATTATCCACTCTAGCATTCACTGCTTTTGAACTTCCACCAAATGGAGCTATCGGTACAAAAATTTTGGAGTTCCTTTTCCACTCAAGGCCTGATCTGGTAAGATTTTTTTCTCTTTTGTGTCTCTATTTTGGAATAAAATATCCTTACTTGTTCACTGAAATACCAAATAATATCACACTAATTGAGTCATCTCTGTGCTAATGCATAGTTAATAGAATGTTTTTGTTTCATATTCCTATAACCCACTAAATTCAAGACTGTTTGGCCAAAAAAAAAAAAAAAGACAAAATGCAAGACTGTGGTGAAATGACCTAAATGCCCATACACTCTTAGATATAACTGATGTAACTGATAAGATGGTTGCAGCCAGCATCTAGTGTGCCTATGCCTTAGCTCTTTCTTATGAGACAACTCAAGACAACCCTCAGGAGACATATTTTAGATGACTCATATCATGTTTTGTCAGTACATTCTGGGGTACATGAATTTTAACTGTGGAATTAGATCTGTTTGACATGTTGGTGATCTGTGCAAGCCTCAAGGGTGGACTAATAGGCTTTGATATCATTCTGTTAAGAGTTATACAAGCTATTCTTGGTCCCTTGCGATGGGCTTGAGCTATAAGGTCAAGTGGTTCCTTGACATTGTATTTGATTCTAGTTTACTCAAGAATGTGTGTATATGTGTGTTATTTTCCATCTTGGTTAGCTGCTTGACTGTTTTTTATGCCAAACGGGTCTCTCTTTCTTTTTTAAAACATTTTTCATCCTTTATTTTCTTTATTATTTTGGTAAACTTTTTACAGTGTAGCATGAGGCGATTTCTGTTTACTTGAATAATTATGGCACGATAAATCTAGTTTGAAGTTAGAATTCAAATTACAACTTGCAAGAACAGGTTTTGTAATCAAACAGTCCTAGAAGAGGGCCTGTGACTTTGTTCTATTGGCTTAATTTTTTGCTTGTAGGTGAACATCAGGAGCATTGATGAAGCTGTGGTGATTGGTGCTGCTCTATCTCTCTCATCTTCTGCATTTGTTCTTCAGGTATTTGTCATTATGAATCTCTATACAAGCTGATTCTATTTTCTTTTATTTACAAAAAAGGAAGTCTCTGACATTTTGTATTATTATATTCAGGCTATAGTAACTGTGCTTGTATTTAACAGAACTTATGAATGACTTTTAATTGGGGCAAAACTAGGGAGGGTTATTTTGCTTAAGTAATGTGAACGGGAACATCCTTGATTTTATATAGTGTAATAGGCATATTTACCTTTCAACGTTGCATCTAATTTCAGTATAATAGTCTCAAAGGAATACCAGTAATTCTGGCCTTTTGTTTGCATTATAAATACTACCAAAATATAAACTGATTTAGAAAGCTGAAATTCTTTGTATTCTTCCGTCCTTACTCCCTCAGCTATATTATATTTTGAAATAATTGATTCTTTGAAGATAATATCCCTTTTTCAATCTTTAAGTCAATTTTCCCTCTATACCTACAGCTTCACGATGGTTCTTTTTGTTTTAGTGAGCAATTTTTTAATATGTTTTGTTCTTTATGCTGCCCATTTTGTTTATGTGCTATTGCTTGCTTGGCTGTACGTTGTATATTGAAAGGAATTATGGTGAAAATAATAAGTCTGCTACATTTGGGTGATTCTAGTTGGGTGATAAACTTAAGAACCATTAGGATAATCATTTGGCTAACTTGCTTACCAAGTGTATATCAATCTAGCTTCTTGCAGAGAGAGGTGAACTTCCTACAAGATATGGTTCGGCAACTCTTGGAATACTTCTTTTGCAGGTTTTTTCTCACATTTTTGCTTGACTTTATTGTCTTTGTCAATTTACTATTTAGTAGATAGAAGTCCTTTAATAAGTTATAGCTTACCTTTTGATTATTTTTTGGTTTAACCATTAGAGAGTGCCTTGAGAAGTAAGATGTTAGAGCGGACAAAAGTTAATTTTGTCCCCATTTCTGTCTGTTACCTGCAGGACATAGCTGTTGTCCCACTCTTGGTCATTCTTCCAATACTAGAGACCCAGGTGAGATGGTAACTGTAAATAATATTTAAACTGCAGCCCTTATAACAACCAACTTTTTTCTCACGTTCTGTTTTTTCTTGACTGAAAATGCATTGGTGACTTGAAAATTTTTCGGTGATATTTTTTGGTGGGAGGCAGCTAACAGCTATGACCTAATACCAACTTTGAGATTATTTATTCATTTGGTTCTTCTGCTAATAGATGCATCTATTCATTCATTGATGGTTGACCCTGTTCTTTCTGATTGTATATACAGAATTTGGCCCAGGAAAGTATTTGGCCAATGCTTGCTCAAGAAAGTTTAAAGGCTTTGGGAGGATTGGGCCTATTGTCCCTTGGGGGGAAGTATATTCTTAGGAGAGTTTTTGAGGTCTGTATCAAATTTACCTAACAAAGTCATTTAGTCCCCAAAAATGAAAGAAGAAACATTGAAACTCATTTTCATATATTCTAGGCAGTAAACTGTTGGTTAAACTCAGGTTGTTGCAGATTCAAGGAGCTCAGAGGCTTTTGTTGCTCTATGCTTGCTTACCATTGCTGGGACTTCACTTGTGACACAGAAATTGGGATTTAGTGATACGGTATTGCTTTTCCTCAGACTAGAATTTTAATTTTGAGATGGATGCATTGTAGCTGAGAACCATTAATGACATTTGTGTGGAAATTTCATAATGCAGCTTGGAGCATTTTTGGCCGGGGCGCTTTTAGCAGAGACAAACTTTAGGACACAGATTGAAGCTGATATAAGACCATTCAGAGGCTTACTTATTGGGTTATTTTTTCTAACTACAGGGACCTCCATTGATCTGCAGGTAATGCTACTATTGCTTGTGGTATAAATAAACATTATTAATTCCTTCTTATGCCTCTTTTGCAGCGTTATTACTAGTTTGGTTTCACGTGTCTGCCTGAGTGCAAACTTCAACTTTATAATTCACACAAGATACTGTAGCTTTTCAACAGGAAGCTTGCTGTATACTGAACTACATAGACATTTCACAGTAACATTGGCATCAATGATTGTAATAGAATCACAGCTTCAGACTTAAAAGTGCAGTGCCCCAAACTCGCTCAAACACTCTATAGATCACAGCATTGAATCTTGACACTGACTACACTAAAAGGGCAACTCAACTCCTAATAACAACACAAGAGGGTACAGATGTGGACATAGAATACAGTGGAAACTTAGTTTCCATATTTAACAAAAAATCAGTGTCCCTCACTCACACATATACGTCATCAAATGAAACCAATCAAAACATAACACAATAGTACAATACTTTCTGGTCTTTAAATAAAAAGTATCTCTTATCTTTCATGACATATCAAACACACTTTTAAACCCCATATCGGTATCCATTTTCACATCCATCTCCATCAAAATCAATTTCAGCATACCAAATGTGTTATGTAGATTATGAATAATAATTTGAGAATTAGGTTAAGTTAGAATTGGGGATTTATTGGCACATTAATCCTATGAGGCCAGTGTCGTGGCGCAATAATAATTCTATGAGGCCATAGGGGTCGCTAGGTAATTAGTAATATAGAGTTAGTTAATATCCTAAGTGTTAATATTCTAAGTGACCCTTGAGACTATTGTGAGGCATAAGGGAGTAAGACAATACCCATATAAAGGGGAACCTATGCCTAATGTATTCTATGTTGATTGTGTATGAATGAAAATCACTACAGCAGTACTGTTCCTAATTCTCTTCCCAAGTCGTCCGTTCCAGTCATCTCCCTCACCTTCTCTTCTCAATCCCTCTAGTTCTTTATAACAATTCTAACAGTGGTATGATGGGTTGCTATAAAAATGGCTCTCACTTGTTCAACTCTCTCCTACACAAAGTCTTTAGTACTCTTGGTTCAAGGGAGCGTTAATCACAATGCTGTAGGGGAGATTATGTTCTTTGAGAAAACCGAAGAAGAAGAAGAAGAAGGCAGGAGTTGAGTGGCGAACTAAGATACTCTTGGAAACTAACTTGAATTTCACGTGGTTAAGGGATTTTCAATTGGAAAAGTCAAAGTTTCAGCTATCCTCTATTTTCTCCAGGGTCAGAAGTATTTTGAAGGGGTGCAGCTGGCTTAAAATTTATTTCTGGGCAGAAGAGTGTTGATGGGTTACAGCTTGATAGCATTTCTTCTGTGTCAAGAGTATTTTGAGAGACACTTGGGTTTGGTCTTATCAAATCAGAATATGGGCTTAAACTTTCAAGAAAATGGCCCAATGCATGGCTGCAATGGGTTTTTCCTATCAAGCCTACAAGTTTTGCTACGTAAATGGGACAGGAAAGGAGGAATAGTGTGCACCAGGGCTAAAACGCAATCTGAAAGAAAAGAAAAGCTTCTGGGTACAAGATTTCAAGTCACAGATTTTTGCTATGCTAAGAAAGTCCAGATTCTGTTTTTTATTGCAGCAGTTATGCAATTTTTTAAAGGTTTAGATTTGTGTTTTGTTGTTAATCATCCTTGAGGGCAAAGATGTTTTTGGGAAGGGGGTATTGATATGTAAAGCATAGAAAATATTAGAGTTAGTTAATGAGTTAGGAAGTTAGAGTTACTTAGCTGTTGGTTAGTTGTGGATGAGTCTTAAGTTTGGGTCTTAAGGTGTTGCCTATATAAGACATATAACCCTTCATTGTATCTCTATGCTTGTTAAGATGAATGAATGAGCATCACCGATTTCTCTTCTTTCTCCTTTGTTTCTCTCGTCTCTCTCAAATTCTCTTCCCAATTCCCCTAATCTTCTACACTAATCTATCAAAATGGGCCTGAATCAAAAAGTTCTCCTCCCCCTTCCCATGGCAGGAATAATTTGTTGGTCCATTAGTTTCGGTTCCATTTTCACTGTTTCCCTCCTTAAATAAGTCTTTATGGCACTAGTAGGGTGAGTTGTCTGAGTAAACAACACAGTACATGAATTTTAGTCTCAGTTCCATCCCCACAGTACATTTTGAATGCCCTGCCATATAAGATTCTTGTTAATTAGCATCCTTGAGGCATGATTACAGACACTGTTTATGTTGTCTATTCAACATCCTTAAAACATGCATGAATGACATTCAAGTGAATTTTTTGTTTTCATGTAATTCGGTACTTGAATGAATTTCATTTGATGAATAATGATTGGTGTGATTATTGACTTGCTTTCGGAATGAATTTAAGAATCCCACCCATTATTTTATTTTTTTTCCAGTTGCTTTTCCGAGAGTGGCCAAATGTACTTTCACTCTTGGCAGGTTTGATTGCCATCAAGACAATGATTATAATGGCATTAGGTCCTCGCGTGGGGCTTACATTGCAAGAAAGTGTAAGAATAGGATTGCTACTATCCCAAGGGGGTGAGTTTGGATTTGTTGTTCTCTCTTTGGCAAATAGGTGAGTAATGATTCAGCTGAATGCCCCCTGATGCTATTGAATAATTATTAAATCTTATGTTGATTTATAAATTTTTCTGACTTCTTGGATGCAGCCTTGGTGTACTACCGCTTGAGCTCAACAAGCTTCTTATCATTGTTGTTGTATTGTCAATGGCATTAACCCCTTTTCTTAACGAGGCTGGTAGAAGAGCTGCTGAATTTATTGATGACAAGTTTAATACTGAGAATGTATGTTGTTATACCATAATACATAGTTTTGAAAGTTATGCACACACGTTCACGCATGTAAAGGTTCATGCATAAAATGTTTTTGGGTGGGCATGTGGGGTTACTGCAGTAACTGAAATAGAATGTTTTACACAAGCAATGTAATAAGTAGATATAAAACGGCTGACTTAAACCAATTTGAAGATAATATGGTACAAAAAGAACTTCAATGTCATCAATGTGAATCCATACATAAAGGAAAAATGAGTTTTGTGGCTTCCTGTTAACATTGCAATGCTATGTTTCCATTATAGATCCCTATTTCTAGAAGATGTATGCGGCAGTCAGTCTACTTGATGCCATTTTTAACTGAAAGTTAACATTGACTGATACAAAGACATCTGCAGGAAGCTTCTGAGGAGGAGATTAATTTCAATGCTAGCGAACCTGTTGTAATCCTTGGATTTGGGCAAACGGGTCAGGTAGATCAACTAATACATTGTAAGATCTTTCCATTATATGAGCTGCATTCTAAATTTTCTCCTTTTCTGATGTGGAGGTCCTTGCCAATTTCCTGTCCAATCCAATGGCTTCAGGAGGTGACAGTGACACAGTAGGATGGCCCTATGTGGCTTTTGATCTTGACCCAACGGTGGTAAAGGTCAGTGTATTCAAATTCTATGTATGCCTATAATCTACTTAGTGTATGGAAAGGTCTTTCTCTATTTCTTTAAAGAAGTTTAAACTCTTCCTTTTTTTTCTTTTCTCTTTTGAATAGAGTGCTCCTAGAATTGTCCTACAATGGTATTGATTTTGTCATGTCTTGTATTCTTTAGCACCTTCCCCAAGATATGGGAAAGGATGACAAGCTTTTTTCTTGTATATAACTTACACCCATTGTATTAGTCTTTTCTTCTTCCATCCTCCTCTTCCTCCCCACATTCGGCATGAGGGGATTATAAGTGGCCTTTGACCCTTCATGTTGTAAATTTGTAATCTTCCTTTTATTTAATATACTTTTATCATTGATATGCTTGGCAGGCGGCTAGGAAACTTGGTTTCCCTGCTCTCTATGGGGATGGATCACGTCCTGCTGTTCTCCAATCTGCTGGCATATCTTCGCCAAAGGCTATCATGGTTATGTACACTGGAAAGAAAAGGGCAATTGAAGCTGTTGAGAGGCTCCGATATTCTTTCCCTTCAGTAATAATCTCTTCCCCTTCCTCTCTGCCTTTTTCCTAGTTTAGTTTACTTATGTTATTGTTGGTATGTGAGGAGAAGTAATTATGGGTTTTCACTTTTCAGGATAGCCAACATTCTGTGATAAAAAGCTTTGATATATGCAATTTCTGTAATAGTAATTATTGATCCCAATATCTACCTTGGGAATCTTGAACTGAATGCTTGTTTACCTTTATCTGATTTATTTTCTAATCCTTTTTATTTGTTGTTCTATTCTTTTAAACTCTTTTCTCAATTCTCTTTTCCATTGAAAGGAGTTACTTCCCCCATATGATGATATTCCATTTGCCAGATCCCAATCTATGCCAGAGCTCAAGATCTCAAACATCTTTTAGATCTAAAGAAAGCAGGTGCAACTGATGCCATTTTGGAAAATGCAGAGGTTTTGTGATCTTTTTTCCCTCTCTACTGATAGATGGAGCTTCAAACAACCCTTCATCAATCATTCTGGGATATTAATGATTATATATTTATATATTTGCAGACAAGCTTACAGCTAGGTTCTAAGCTTTTGAAAGGTTTAGGAATGATGTCTGATGATGTAGCATTCCTCAGTCAACTCATTCGGGATTCCATGGAGCTACAAGCTCAAGAAGCACTCATCCATTCTGAATCTCGTGAACTAGATGTGCTAAAACCGCTGCAGGTACTCCAAAATTTTTAGGAAAAGATTAAGCTATATAAGCTTCGTTTCGTATAAAATGGAATGGACAAGAAATGGGAGAGGGAGAGGGAATTTAGTCTGAGTCATGCTTGGTATTGTTGGGAAAGAGATGGAATCATTTTAATTTAATGATGGTATTTTGTTTCCTTAGCTGAATGAGAGGACTTCCTTTTCCCCTCAAATGAGGGAATTGTTTTTCAAGGACATCTGGCTGAAACATACCAAACAAGAGATTTCTTTCCCCTCACCCATTCCCTTTCCTTGTCAATCTTAGAGGATTTTGCAATGGTTTTATTTTAACCTTTAACCTGTCTTTTCACATGGAAGTTGCGAGATGCATGAAGACAAGTCATGTGATAACATGTTAATGGATTGCTTAGAAGCCTAATCTATCAATAGACGCTCATGAGTCATGAGTACTCTGATGTATAATCAAAATGGTAGTTTGGCTTGGAAAAACATGACTTGAACGTATGAGCTTAAGGGAACATCTAGCCAAAAGATCTTATTTCCCATTGAATATTATTTTTTGCATGATTTGTTATTACAATATAATAATTTTTAAAAAGGGCGGCCTAGTGCTTAAGGCCCCTACCAGGTGGGGCTTGGGGAGGAGAGATAGGTGTACATAGCGTACCCCCATGAAGACTTTGTTCGATACATGACTCATAATTTGTCCTTGCTTGCTCTTTATGAATGACTAATTCGTTATTCTAGTGATTCCAATAAATTTTATTTACCCCTCAAACTGCTGATAAATTTCGATGAACACTAATGTTCCCTTCTGAGAACTAGATTTCTCGATAACCGTGAACTATCTTGTATCATGCATCACTCTTGCATAGTTCTTTTTTTTCCCCCACTGACAATGTTCTTGGCCATATTGACATGATAATACTGGAAGAAACTGATATGTTTCCATTGTAAGGTGAGAGTAGCTGAATTAATTGAGGCTCGTGAATCGACATCAACAACTTCCCGATCACCCCCAGAATACGATTTTTCAGAATTGAACCAGATAGATCATGCTTCCCTATCTAGAAGTCCGGTGGAGATAGGCTCCAGAGAACGGGATTACAAACTCAATCAATCAGTGAATTCAGAAGGAAATGGCGTTTTGTGTAGCAAACAAGGTACTGAAGAAAGCATGATGAATAGTTCTCAAGATGTAGAAGAGAAGAGTCTGGTGGATCCATCAACGCCTTACCATACAACCATTGAGGAACCCTAATGCTTCTAGGGATCCTTGCCAGTAATTATACTTTCTCTAACCCAGTAGCTTAGTGTTGAATTCTTTTTACAGACTCTTGACCACATTTGTACAGAAGGGTGTGAGAGGAAGCGGATAAGGTGTTTATCCCTTATGTGCTTCTTACATGCTTGTCTCTCTAATTAGAGAGATGAGACATTTTTTTTTAATTTTTTTATATATTCTATTTATTTAGATTTAAATTATATGTTGTTTACTGAAATGTTTTTTGTACCCAATATCTCAAAATAATTAGTTTCCAGGATACTGATGTTATAGAATAAATATTTTTGAATACAATTCTGAAATTAATTTGAGATACTAAGTGCAAAAAATATTTCAGAAAGCAGCATATAATTTAAATCTAAATAAATAGAATATATAAAAAAATTTAAAAAAATATCTCATCTCTAATTAGAGAGATGAGCATGTAAGAAGCACATAATGGTGAAGCACCTAATGTGAACCCAATGTGAACCCGGGTGTGAGGAGGGTGGATCAATAAGGAGTCTCTAAATACTCTTATGGAAAAATATGGGGTCTCTAAAGAAAAGGTAGAGGAAAACGAGATTTTTTAGTCAATAATAAATCTAAAGACATGGTTATTGATGGAATATAATGGCATCGTGTAATCTATGTAGCTGACCCCACCTAGTGGGATAAGATTGATTGTTGTTGTTGACAACCATACATGTATAAGAAACCTCAAATTTTAAAAGAGCTTGTAAGAAAGGATCTGTGGAGCACTGAAAACTTCAATTCTTTAAGAACTACATAATGTATAAACATAACATTAAGTGATTATTGATTTATATAACTTAAAATGATTGCATATCAAGCAATCTTTTAAGCTATTTGTTCTTAGCATTGTGATATGGCAACTTCGCTTTGAAACTCTTGTTTGGTTGATGAGGATCCTCAAATAATTCATGACCGACTTAGAGGAGAATGGATTTAGGGCAATATAGTCATAGGATTGTTTCATTTACCCTTCCCATCCTTTGTCCCAAAACTATATAGCTCTGGAGTAAAAACAAGCAAGGGAAACCTTTTATATATATATATATATATATATATATATATATATATATATATATATATATATATAAACAATAATTCATTTATCACTATAGAATATTTTTTAAGTAGCGGTATCCCAAATTAATTTTTAGTATATTCAATTCCCTTAAATTTATTTGTGACACCGAATATCTAGCACATATCACTCACAATTTTTTTTTTTAATAGCACTTAGTATCCTAAGTGTTAAAAAAAATGTATTACAAGTTACTTTAACATATTGAGTGCTACTAAAAAAAATATTTCTATGTGATGGGTGGTAGATACTAGGTGCCACCAAACATTTTTTTTAAGGTGCTGAATGTACTAAAAATTAATTTAAAATACTAAATGTTACTAAAAAATATTCCAGAATGATAGATGACTTTTTCTTTTGCCAAAAAAAGAAAAGAAAAAAAAGTTCCCTTAATTGTTTTTACCCCAAAATTATGTAGTTTTGGGCAAAGAATTGGAGCGGATTGGGCAAAAGAAAAAAATATTGTTCCATGTGGATGGAAAAATAAAGTTAAGATCAATAAACATGTTTGAGATTTTTTTTTTCCTTTTCAAAATACCTTTATTATTGTTGATAGTGGTGGTATAATTATTGATGCTAACTTATTTAAACTCCTTTAATGGGATTAAACATAAATAAATTTCTTAAATAAATATAAAGGACAATTATTAGTGTGTTTTTTTTTTTTCCATATTTAGGCCTGAAAAAAAGTAGTTTGGTGTCTTTAATCTTGTTGGGTCTAGCAAGTTCCAGATGATATAACCTCATTTTGTTACAAGTATGGAAAGGAAATCTGTTATCATCTTCTTTGTAATTTGTTTATGATCTTTTATTTTAATTGCAATTGTAGAATTTATTAATGTAAGGACTAAGGACATGATTTTTTATTTTTATTTTTTGGGCCAGAAAGGACTAAGGGCATGATAATCAAATCTCATTTTTAATTATTTTACTGTAGTTTAATTAAATTTACTTTTTAAATTCTTATTCATGCTAAGTACCAATTGCTTCATCAGATTTTTTAACGATAAAAATGCTCGATTAATTTCCCTAGTTCTTTTGGTAATGTGGAGTTTACGTTTTGATATTTTTTTTATGTAAAATACTTAAATATTTAAATAGGATAAAGTATATCTAGGTTTTATTAGGAGCTGTAGCTGTGACTTGTGAAGATAAAATGAACTGAGACAAAAGGATTTTATTTGTAGAGAACATTTATTTGACTTAAAGCATCTAGATAAATGGATGAGTTTTTATAGAATAAAAATTGGGGCTAAACATATTATAAAATTTCATGTGTTTCTAACTACAGTATTATACTGCATGTGTCTTGAGTATAACAATAAAAATTGGTGATGGGAAAATTCAGTTTATAAAATAAATTTTAGCAAATCAATATTTTATTTATACTGTGAAAACTAAAGCTTGACGAGCAAAACCAAGATTAGCAAAAGAACTTAAACAAACATTCAATAAAAATTTGGTTTGAGAAGTTAAACCTCTTAAATTGATATACTCCATTTCTTGTATTAGTTACAAATAATTGGAGGAATTGAAAAATTATAAGACGGTGAGATATCCTGGAAAGAGGCAAGTTCTTCAAGTAACAAGTGTTTTACAAGAGACTTTCTTTGAATTCACTCAAAGCAAAATCATTATAATACGAATAAATTGATTGCCGCTTTGAGTGCCATAATAAGGAATCAATTATACATGCTTTATGTGACTGTGAGAGTGTAAATAGTGTGTGGTTATCTTTAACTAACTGACTATCTTTCTCTGCTTTCTTAGTGGTAATTTACAGGAATGGCTGAATTGGAACATGAGCAATGACCCTGGTTCAATGAAAATTTTCCAGTGGCCTTGGAGTAGGGACTTTGGTTTGATTTTCTAGATGATTTGAAAGAATCGGTGCAAAAAAGTGTTTGAAGGAGGTGATGAACAATCTAGAGAAACAGTTCATGGTTGCATCTGTATATATCAACTCAGTAAACAACCAGAGGCTTAGTAAACACGCTATCTTTTCAAATCTACTGAATTACAAGCCATTGGTTCAGGTTTATTGTTGTGCCAAACCATGAAACTTTCAAAGATTAAACTTACTATTTGGATGTCCTAAACTTGCTATTGGTTAACTGTGGTTCATCACATCCTCTAAGAGATTTGATTAGTGAGATCAGGCATCTCATTTGTTCAAGCAAGGACCTTGTGATTATCCACAATAGTAGAGAATCACCCAAATATGCAGACTACCTTACAAGAATCTCCATCTTTTTGTGTCATACTACATCCATTCCTTAATATATATAGGTAAATTAAGAGGGAGAAAGTGTACCTGACAAATCCATGTTCGGATCTAGGTCAAACCTCTGAAGCTCCACCAATTGATCTTCCAAGTAGCCCACACAAAATGTTAAATTAGTTTGGATTACTGGAGAACTAGAGTACAAACAGTGGGCACAACACAACCGAGCACCACACAAGAAAGAAATAGAGAGGAAGTGAGAGTCAGAAAACTCAATTACTGGAGTGAGTATAACTCATAAAGAAACCCTCTATTTATAGTAGTGGTCCAGGGGTATTTTAAGAACTCAAAATACCCATGACATGACAACTATTAGATAAGAGAATTTCTCAACTTCCCTTGACTTAGTTAAATAAATATAAAATAAATAATTTTGATTCATTTTATGATTAATGTTAGATTATTTAACTATTATAAATTAAATTCCATATTTTATTTATACACGCACATATAAAACTAATCACATTTAGTTCTTTAGTTGACTCAGTGATTATGATTTAGTTAACAATCCACAATTTTCTCATTTGATTAATTAATTAATTAATCTATTAATCAATTAATTAGGATTTACTCCAATTTTCAGTTAATTAATCCAACCTATTAAAGGCGGATTCAGATCCAAAAACTCTAACAATATAAGAATCAGTTAACCTTTTTTTAAAAAATATTAAAGAAATTAAACAAGTTATTTAATTATAGCATATGTTATGTTATATTTGTCACATCCCGACATGAGAATTAAAAATAAGCCTAAATTAGGCAAATGACTAAGCTCAGTTTGAGAAAAGTCCCAAGAATGTCGAGAGATAGGAAGTCTCTCAGGACTAAATAATTCGATTATACAGGTCAGTGGACCTAGTAAGTATAAGCTGTGAAATTAAAGTGTCAATGAAAAAGGGGCATAGATCGAAGACCTATACGGTGTTAATCCGATTGGAAAAGATGTCACCCAACTATGTCCTGAGGTATAGGACAATTAGTTGAGTGAAAATATGCTAGTATAAGTAAGTATATGGCATTTTCAGAGCAGTCGGGCATACCTTGCGTTTTTTACGAAACACGGGTATGTGTCATCGTTTGTCGGGTCTCAGTAGTCGTATTGAAAACCCAAGTAAAACCTGAGCAAGAATTCCGAGTACACCATGTAAACCGAGACAACACAGACACACACAATTCCCTTCAAAACCGTGCCCTCCCCCTCATATACACACACATGGACACACACACATACATGTCACTTGGCACACACATACAATGACACAAACACACACATGCAATCACACACATGTCACACACACACACATTAACTTCAATTCACTCTTCCTCTCATCTACACGTGCACACACACACCTAATATTAATTGATCTCCAATCTCACACTCTCCCTCATTTCTCCACGGCCAAAACACAACACACACACATCCAATTAATTCCCTTCACTTCATCTCCAATCCTCACGTCACACTCACACACTAACACACACAATTATCTCAATTCCCTTCTCAAACACTCACGGAACTCTCCTCCTCCTCCTCTCAAACAAGATCAACACCATCATCATAACCCACAAGAAGCCATGATTGGATTAGGAAGAAGAAGAACAAGAAACTCAAGGTAAGAACTTGAACACTAGCTTGGTGTTTTGGAATTTTTCCTTCATGCATGCCATTTGTGGGTGTTTATAAATTCACATGCATGTGAATTTCCCAAGTCTAGGTGAATATTGATCAAGGAAAAGAGAAGAGAAAGTAACCACAAGAGCTAGTGGTAAGGATCTTAACTTTCTTCTTGTCATTTTAAGTTTCTTGGATTTAAACTCAAAGATATGGTCTGAAATAAACTTGGGGAAATAAAGGGAATTTCGAAATTCTGAGATCATCATGGTGTTCACCACGGAAAATTGTGTGAGAATAAAGTGGTGAATGGATTTTTAAACGTATTTTGGAACATAAAATCACAAGCTCCATAAAAATGTTGAAATTGCCAGTTTTGGAAGTTTGAAGTCAGTCAGCTTGCATGCATATTTTAATTGATCAAATGGACTTATAAAATTATGAAAATATTCCAGGAGATAGAGTACATGCATAGCTTTAAAACAATCGGTATTTTGTATTTTTCTAAGCTCTGATCAGAGAAAAATAAATTGTACAAAATGACCTTACGTTTTGGAAGCAAAAACCGGGCAATAAGCTTGTATGTGGAATTTTAATGGGTAAACGAACCTAAAAAATTCTGAAACTTTCCAGAATGAAAGAGGACTCACATAGCTTTAATTTGATATATAGTTTGTAATTTTTAAAGCTGTGTACAGGGAGATATGAATTTTTAAAGATAAGTTATGAATTCTAGAAGCTTAACATGACAGTAAGTTGAAACGTAAAACCTGGGAATAATTTGACAAGTTCTGACCTTTGGAATTATTTTTATATGAAAGGGGACTTGTCTAGGAACATGTAGAGTTGACGGCACATTAAAATGATTTTTTGTGCAATTAATTAAAAATAATTGAAGTTGCTAGACTGTTAAGGATAGTGACAGATAAAGGTTAAAAGTAACAAGTTTCAGTTACTTAATTAAACCCTAATGAAAAAAGGGTTAAAAAGGAAAATAAACATTCATTTTCCCTGGTTTTGAAGATATGGTTATGTTCTTAGGGCCACAAGGAGAATGAAGAAACTTCAAGCAACTCTGAAGGTTGGCGAAAGAGGAACCCAAGTAAGGATAGTATTCCTTAAAAGGTAATGGGCTTACCTTATTTGCATGTAGTTGATATCATTGCTTATTGTGTATATATGATTGCTATGCTTGCTTGTTATGTGTAACATACTTGAATGATTGAAGCTCTGTTTATGATTAAGTTATGACCATGAGAATGATGCATGAAACATTGAACATGCAGAATTGTCATTATGTTAACATGAACTTGTGTAAGACAAGTATATCATAATTAGCATTTATCTTGCATGCACTGTTTGGTATTATCTGCTACTGAGATTCCTCAGAATCTCACCCCTCTACTACCAACCAATAGACAGGGGAGCACAGGAAAGAAGTGCTGCACAATGCTTAAGGAGGGAGCGTTGCTTGAAGACGGCAATGCAAGAGGGTAGTTAAATAACCGAGGGAGACGGTGTTTAATTTGTTTAGATGTACACTGTCCGTAAATGAATGTAAATGTTTGTAAAGAGATATAAGCCCTAAAAATGTTCCCCTTATGTAATCAAGTTTAAGTTTCGTGTTGTATCAGTATATCGAACTATTTCTAATTTTGTTACACTATACCGCGTAAGCTTATAGGCAAATATGCCGACACCCGAGGCAGGTGTTACAATATTATATATCAGTTTATATAAATTATATAAATTAGTTTGGAGAAAAACGATAAATATGATTACTTAAATGTAATTTATTTAACATTTTTAATCTCTCCAAACAAAAATTATTTCTAACTCTTATATTTGGGACATGAGGTAGTTTCATTTATTTTCCTGATAAAGCATTCTTCATGAGTAAAAGGTACTCATACAACAACATCATTACAGAGCAGTCATGATTAGTAATTATTATTATTATAATTATTATTTTGTTACCATACTAAGCAAAGAATGAGAATCGGACTATTCGCTCTCGGAGTATTCCCTACAAATTGCGGTGTTTATAACTTGAAAATAAAAAATAATTTAGAAAAATTGCACCTAAGTCCTAAGCAAAAAAAAAAAAAAAAAACGTTAGAAATATTTATTAATCTCAAATTTACAGTGAAGCCTTATAAGACATTTTTATAATATATTTCAATTGTAAAAAGGGCAAAATGTCCCTTTTTGTATTCATTAAAGTTATTTTGAAATTTTTACATTTGAAATATATTAAAAAAAAATGTTTTAGGGGACTTCACTGCAAATTAAATATTTCATGAGACATTTTTTATCATATTATCTCTTGTCTGGGACTTAGATGCAATTTTCCTAAATAATTTGTTATGGTTTTATATTTAGTACTAAATATTGATACGGTAAAACTAAGGGCTAATCCCCCAATTCAAAATTTTATTAATGAAAAGTATGGGGTTTCAAGTATTATTCTATTTCTTTAATTTCTCTTTTTTTAACTTATGCTTTAGTTTTTTTTTTTTTTTCAAAAGCCGAAGTATAAAATATTTCTTTTTAAAATTTGCCACCCGAGTAGTACAACATATTTTTCTTATACTTTTTTTACTGAGGAAAAAAAAAAAGGTCTAAGAAAAATATTTTGTACTACTCGGGTGGCAAATTGAAAATAAAAAGGAAATATGCATACTCAGCTGTAACCTTGAATGTGGCTCTCTTGAAATGATTTATTTGGATTAGCTTATTGTCTGGTAATCCTGTGGACGAGATAAACATACGAGGGGATCAGTTTTATCTCAAATTATAGAAAAACACTTGTTCTAAAGCATTTGACTTTCCAGGATTTTCCAAACAAGCACTAAAGTGACAACACTATAGTATGTTCTTCTGGTTTTATCAATAAGGTAAAGAGAATTTTTTGTCATATATTTTGTATAAGTAATTTCATTGAATTTTTCTATATAACTATACAATTTCACCTTTCATTTATTATTATAAAAACTTAATTCTCATGTAATATTTATTAGTTCTCTAGGTGTTTTGATGATAACTGACAATTGTAAACTTACTTTGAAGTTTGTCTTTGAAAGTTGTAAAACTTTCTGTTTAAGGCAAACTCGAGTTTAGGTAGTTAAACTCGAGTTTGGACTTGATAGACAGAAGCTCAAATTTTAACAGAATACGCCAAACTCCAGTTTGCATAGGCAAACTCGAGTTTGCAGAGTTACAAAGAGCTATCAAAGTTTACAAGAGTTGTAAACTCAAGTCTAAGTCTTGAAACTCGAGTTTAGAACAAAGACAGTAACACTTGCATTTCAACTTGTTTTCAAACTCTACCTTCAGTCTTTCTAAAACTCCAGTTTACAAGAAAGTTTAAAGGCCAAAAAGTTTCAAAGACTTGTAAACTCGAGTCTATGTCTTAGAAACTCGAGTTTGGGATCAAACAAAAGATTCAACGTTTTATCAGGTTTTCAAACTCTATCTTTGAACCTTCCAAACTCCAGTTTACAAGAAAAGTTTAAGAGCTAAAGACTCGTAAACTCGAATCTGGGTTAAGCAAACTTGAGTTTAGGATAAACAGAGACACTTGTGTTGTTACTTGCTTTGTAAACTCCAGTTTTGGTTTCAGTGACTCCAGTTTACACTTTAATAAAAAGTTTTCAAAGTTTGAATATACACTAAAACTCGAGTTATATTTCTGGAGACTCGAGTTTAGGACTGTTTTGAAAACACTTGAACTATTACATGATTTCTAAACTCCAGTCTTGAAAATGGAAACTCCAATTTAGGCTTTCAAAAGGTATTTCAATGTTTCAGTTTTTCACTGAAACTCGAGTCAAGGTTCTGGTGACTCAAGTTTAGCTCAAACAGAAAGCCTCGAGTAATTGACTGTTTTGAAAACTCCAGTTTTAAAAATGGAAACTCCAGTTTACATACGAAGAGATTTTTCAAAAGTTTCAGTTTACGCTGAAACTCGAGTTTTGGATATCAAAACTCGAGTTTGGGCTATACAGAGAACTAAACAATATTTCAGATTTTATAAACTCCAGTTTGCGTTTTCTAAACTCCAGTTTTGAAGCTCTGAACTTAAACTCAAGATTTTCATAAAAGCTTCAAACTCGAGTCAGTCATTAAATGACTCGAGTTTAGACATGGCCTCAAAACTTCATCCAAGAGCCATTCGCGATTTTCTTTTTTGTAAGAACCAAACTCGAGTCAGTCACTAATCAACTCGAGTTTAGGAAGTCTTTCAAAACAAGATGCTCTCTGGATGAACTCCAAACTCGAGTTTGAGTTTGTAACGCACAGATTTGTAAAACCAAAAGGCGCAAATTTGCGAAAACCATTTGAATGATCTTAATACTTCATATCTTTAATTGCTATTATTCCTAACGTCTTTTAACCAGTTTGTTAGCAAGTTTCAGATGGTTTATTGAAGGAAACAATGAAGATTCAGACAATGAGCTGTAAAGCAAGAGAGAGAGAATATGTTATCTTATAAAGTGCTCCAACTTGGATTAAATAATTACAACTTTAAGCACAGCTCATTCCAACACAGGGACATCAACATTATCTTCATATTAATTAAGTCCCACATTGCTAGAATGTCTACAACAGATTGGACAAAAGAAGAATCCATACATCAAGAAGATTTTAGTGGATTTTCAACAGCTAGTTTTGGAAGTGGAGCCTTCAATGTTCAAATTAGTAGTGTTCTTCCAACAGTCAAGTTCTTCATTCAAATTGGACTTCAACAGCTATAAATATCATTCAGATTCGAAGAAGAACTAAGATAGACAAGATACAAGACAATTACAGTGTGCAACAATCAGATTTCTGTAATCATTCTTCTGTAAATAGTCTTGAGAGATTTGAGCTTCAGTGTTTATCATTATCTGCTCTTAGAGAGAGTTTGTTTTCGTTAATCATTTGATTGTAAAGAATCTCAAGTCGGGGGACTTAGAGATTGATTGTACGACTACAACTTGTAAAGGGGAGTGAATCCTAGAGAGAGGATCATCCCAAGTTACAGAGTGTGTAGTGTACTGTGTTTGAGTATATCACTTACTGTGAGAATCTCAAGTCGGGGGACTTGGAGATTGGGATATCAATGTACAACTTGTAAGGGGAGTGTATCCTGGTGAGTGGATAGCTTTCGAGTACAGAGTGTGTAACTGATTGTGAGTGATAGTGAAAATCCCAGAGAGTCTGGGGACTGGACGTAGGTCAAGGAGTTAGACCGAACCAGTATAAATCTTGCTGTGTCTTGTTCTCTCTTCCCTTTCTCTGCACTACTTTGCTTCAACGATTAATTTCCAGAATTGAGCGAAAGAATTTTTCAAATCCCCAATTCACCCCCCTCTTGGTGATTTGCTCCGGCTTTTTCAATATTGTGTATATTAAGTATGGGGTAAAATTATTAAATAAAATTTTAAAACAGAATTTTTGATATTTAAGATTTTCTTTAACCTATGTAAAGTATGTTGTAAGTGACTTATAAATAGAATTAGAGGAGTATGACATGAGGGAGGAGGGAGTTTAAAGTAATTTACAATTGGGAAAAAGTTCTGTTGAAGTGAAGTTCTCTCTCTCTGTTTCTGTGAGTTCAGGCATTGATTTTTCAATGCTTCTCCCTTTGACTTAGGTTGGAGGGGAGGTTGTTGGTCATGGGGGCTCTTGTATTTTGGGGTTATGGTTTTTGTTTATATGTTTGTGGTGATAGTCACCTTGATTTGGGTGATGAAGGCATTCAAAGGAAGGAGGGCAGGTCTAGGCGTGATAGGGTGGTTAGCAGTGATGTGATGGATGGGAAATCAAAGGGATAGTGCTAATTTGATTATCTAACTACTAAAATCATAGACAATGCTTCTTTGTCACATTCTCGATGATTTGGTCTTACTTGTGTGGGATACTGATTTTTCTGCTAAGGTCTTACAGCTTTAGGTTGGGGAAAGATAGTTGGTGATGGTTGGAGACTTTTGGGGCTTTATGGATAGTTATTGTGGGCGGCAACACTTCTCTCTACACGATGTTTGTTGTGTGGTGACGGTGAATATGCTCTCATGATAGCAGATGAATTTTCAAATGGGATGAGACTTTTAGGGTGTATTTAGTTTGAGGCGAGGAGAGATTAATCTTTTAGGCTAATACTTCTTCCCTCGAACCAAACACACACTATTAGGGTGGTTCTTTGAACTTTTGGTATGATGACTGGTGTCTCTTTATTCTTCTAGCGGTGATAACACATGTAGCTTTTTAACTATAATATAGGGTTAGGATTTGTGATGGAGGTGTAGTTGGTGTTTAGGGTTGTTATATTTAGGCTTTGGCCTGTTTGTTTGAGGGGTTTTATGTTGGACATTTCTCTTATATTTTAATATATTTTAGTAATATAGACAATTTCTAGTTAAAAAAGAGGGGGTAAAGTAGCATCCTTTACACTAATCTTATCATGATGTTGAATGCATCTAAATACTCCCTATGATCATTAATGTAAGACCTGTTCACCTAATTTAGTAAAATTAAAGAAGTTGATTAAGTTGATTAATATGATATTTATTTTTTTGAAAACACCCTAACCTCGTCTTTCTTAATTTTGTATATTTTTCTTACTTGATTATTATTGAGAGAATATCAATAAGAGCAAATTATGAAAAGATTGATAAATATAGGAAATATGTATTATATTTAAGATAAAGATCAATTTTTCAATTAAGCTATACTTTAAAGATTAGCAAGACTAAAATTGGAGGTGATGTATGCAACTAAAAAATAACATAAAAGTGATAAATCTTGCTTTACCATCTACCCAATTAAAAAATTAAAAGGGGGAGAGTTGTCAAATACTCAATATGATCCTAAATATAAGATAAAATTAAATTTTTTTAGAGATATTAAGAAAGTTAATTAAATTACTTTAAAATATTTATGTTTGTTATTTTTTCTCTAAACTATTTCACCTAAGTTATAATTTGATATATAATATAAAGATATATGAAATATGATACAATTAAATAATTTATTTATTTTCTTTAATTAAAAAAATAGTTAACTTTATATTATATTTTTAGGGAGCAGAAATAACATTTGAGAATCGATCAATGAAATTGGGAATAGACAGGGCCGATCAGAATATTTTTGAATCGGCAGAAACCAATTTGTCCCTCTCTGATGGTCCCCACCGTTCATCTGCTAATTAGACGGTCCTTCCAATGCCACGTGCCCTGCGCCCGTAAGGTTGCTATAAATCCACGGCCACAACACAACATGACACATGTAAGGAGGGTCGGTTTGGTCATTTAACATCCAACGACTTTTTTTTTTTTACCCCGGAATAATACACCATCTAACGAAGGGAGAAGATCCTCTCCTCATCTTTTTTTGTTTTAATTTTTCCTCATCAATCTATCTGAGTCATTGATTAAGAAGAGGAGGAAGATGATAAAGTATTTTTTTTATTACTTGGACGGATATGATTCAAAGATTATGATAAATAATAAGAAAATGATTATGAGAGAGACTCAACCCTCTAACAAATTACTGGATTACGTTGTAACTATAATTTGCAAATACTCTAAATAGACAAGATTTCTTTTATTAATTTTTTTGGTAAATTATAAATCATGTAGTTTCTACCACTAATGCGAATAGACAGTGAAACTCAAAACTACTACTAGTATCTATTATAAACTTTAAGATTGTGATGACAATTTGTATTAATTTTTAGTCAGTTATAAGTATGAAACTCAATTAACACTTATTACACAGTTACCTTTTCTTGTTTTTGAAAAAAATGAATTATATTAATTTTATTTTTATTATTTCACTAATGTGTGTGCGTGTGTGTATCTTGCAACTCCACAAGAGGTGGGATGTGACTTCCACCATAGCCGCTCGTACCTTTCCCCTAAAATAAGGAGTGGCGAAGACTTTTAAATGACAAAAGCTCCTCCAAGAGAGTGAAATAGAGGCCTTTTTGTTTTTTTGCCTCCTTTATTTATGGCCTTACGCTTGAATTGAATATACATGCTTTTCCTATAGCCACATTTATTCTTTTATTTATGCTTTTCCACTCTCATTGATGCATATAATCTTTATTAATAACAACAATTAATTGATGGAAGTGACAATTCAAATTCTCGATGAAAGCGCTTTCCACGTTTCAACTGAATTCCCCATAAACATGTGACTGCAATACGTGGCAATCAATCGGGCCATCTACAGTGATCAGGATATTTTTGTAATCTCACCTAATATGCTGTCATCAACTTTGACAAGCAAAGCAAAAAAGAGAAAACTACTAGGATAGAAAATCAATAAAAGATGGGTCCCACGCCATGCAAAGGTCTTCCCCTTAACTTCAAAATACGTAAAAGAAATTAGGATGTGACTTGGATCCTTTTACACTTAATATTCGCTGCAGTCCTGTGTGGGAATACGGCCCCGTTTTGCCGTAAATACAAGCTGCTCCTTTCTTTCTTTCTTTTTTTCTTAAATAAAAAAACTAATTTTTAGAATATTGATAATTACTAAAATGGTACTTTAAGATATTGAAATGTACTAAAAAATTACTTCATATTCTTAAAAAAAATATTTTAAGATTTTTAAAAAATATTTTAGGATATTGATTGTTACTAAAAAGATGTTTTAGGATACTGAAAAAATACCTCATGTGTGGGAATACGCCCCGTTTTGCCTTAAATACAAGCTGCTCCTTTCTTTCTTTTTTTTTTCTTAAATAAAAAAACTAATTTTTAGAATATTGATAATTACTAAAAAGGTACTTTAAGATATTAAAATGTACTAAAAAATTACTTCATATTCTTAAAAAAAATATTTTAAGATTTTTTAAAAATATTTTAGGATATTGATTGTTACTAAAAAGATGCTTTAGGATACTGAAAAAATACCTCATGTTTTTTAAAAATTATTTTAGGATCTTGAAAAAATACTTCGAGCTATTGAATAATATTAAAAATATACTTTAGGATATTCACTAATACTGAAAAAATATTTCATGATTTCTAAAAAATATTTGTGTCTTAAAAAAATCTTTCAAGGTACTTACTGGTACTAAATATATAATGAAGGTTATTTTTTTAAGATTACAAAGTATTTTTTAAGTATTGCTCTGTATCCTGAAGTATCTTTTTAAAAACCTATCAATATTCTCAACTTTTCTTTAAAAAAAAAATGAAGCTCGTACTTACACGAAAACGACGTCGTATTTTTGTAAAGGGACTGCAGCACATGTAAGTGCAAATGATACAAGCTAGATCCAAGAAATTAACATGAAAATTCCTATAGTTTGACATGATTTGTGATAAGTTTAAATGGGGCCCGCATCACCTGCTCACTATATTTTAATTAGGTTTCTATAGATTTTTAACCACATCCTTATGGTTTCACTCTAATAAAAAACTGCAGGCTTCCGAATATAAATCACATGAAATTATAAAAACACGACAAATAACGTGTGATTAATTTGTAAGTTCCTATGATTTCATTTGCGTCTAATTAAGTTTCTGTACAGTATTATTTTTTTTCTTTTTATATTAAATATTAATTTTTTTTACCAAAATCTAAAATATTATTCGTTGACTTAAATATAGTTTGAGTTTTCATTTAATTAAAAACCATGCAGCTTGAGAACTTATTCGTTGACTTAAATATAGTTTCCATCTTCATCATGCTTTTTGCTCAAATAGATGCTCAATCAATTTCATTGGCTTTTAACTACATAGTTTTAAAAGTTAAGAGGAATTAGTGAAGTCTACTTTGATAAAATTCATATAATAAATACAAAAATAAAAATAGTTAAACATCCTTCATTAATTCTCTTTAACTCTCAAAAAACGACGTAGTTTTAGAGTAATTTGACATAACTTTATATTAAGTGGCATTACAGACGATAAACTCAGCTCTGTTATGACATGATTCATAATCATCGTTCTTATAAATGCGAACCATTTATTGCAAAACATGATAGGAATTATGGGCTGTTGGGAGGAAGATCTAATAATAATGATCCAAAGGAAGAGAATAAAAAGAAGTGGAATGAAAAAACTCCAAATGCTTACTTGTTTGATATGCATTAGAATTAAAAATAGTTTGACGGAAAAACTTGTATATCTGTAAAGATGAAATTAATTTTTTTTTTTTGGGGTCAAAATGAAGATGAAATTAATGATGTAATGGAAAAAGAAAAGAGCAAATGCCGGTGATTTTAAATAATACGAGTGATAAAGAATTATTAAGATATTAATCATTATTTTTCAAGGGGTGTAAAGTGTAAACTAATTTTCATTAAAGAATGTTATTTTTGTTAAAAGCTAAATAATGAACATTGTAATATAAAGAATACACCTCAGATTTCTTGACTTTTCTGATTTAGCTTTCTTTTAATTATTATTTTCTATTACCTATTTATTTTTGTTGATTTAAAAAAAGTAAAAAAGCATTGTAATGACAATAAGGAGCCCACATGGTGAAAGGAACAAAAAGGATTAGCGGAGATCGGTGGATACGGGTTGCAGGTGAATGGTCACCGGTGGAAACGTGTGGCGGTGAACGAAGACCTCAAAGGTTTGAGTTATGAGAAGAACGCCTGAACGGTGAACTTGAATATTGAAGGGTGACGGAGATCACAGGCGGATATATGAACCGCCATCGAAGAATTGATGTTGATATTTGATTTTTCTTCTGGTTCATTTCTGTGATTCCGACATCCATATCTGCTTCTTCTTCTCTGTCTGAATCGTCTGGCTCTGTTCTAACGGCTTAAATCCCGGTTTGATGATGTAGGCTCCGTTTTTTTCTCGATTCTATTATTGGCTGCAACCTTTCCACCTTATCATTTTTGTTGAATCTAATTTCGATTTTCATGGTTTTTTCCGCCTCAATTTCCAGAGGTCGCTGCTTTCTGCTGAGGTTCAATCATCGTCTCTTCTAAATCTGGGTGCGTTCTTCCCTGATTTCTTTTTCCCTCTGTCTTAGACTTTCATTTTTCCTTTTTACAGCGCCTAGTTGCTTCATCCGATTCTTTTGTGTAATCAATGGGTTCATTCTTCATCATGGCTTTAAATTTGAGCTTTGGCAATTTTCCTTATTCAGGAGGATATTCTGTGCCTAATCCTGGGGAGTAGTTCTAATATGGTATAGTTTAATTGCTAGTTGTAGTTCTAATATGGTATAACTTAATAGCTGGAACAGTTAGAAAATTTTCTTGTTTATGCTTTCATTTTTCACTGATTTCCTTTATCACTTCAATTTTAGGCACTTGTTTGGCACTCTGAACTGCTTTTTTGAATGGAGGATGCTGAAGAGAAGCCATCTCTCTCAGAATCGCCTCCAAAAAGTGCTGAGGAGATATCATTGCCAGATCTTCCTAAAGAAAATAATGAAGCAATAAAATTGGTTGATAATCGTTCTTACACTGAAACTCCAATCAGCTCACTCCATGATGGAAAGGATGAATCTGGGACTCATTTGCCAGTGGCTGAATCTTCTAAATTAGCAACTCCACAAGATGCTTGTGAAGGTGAGACGGTAGGGAAAGATGGAATTCTTCCTGTGGATGATTCAGCATCAACCTCAAATAGTGATGGAAAAGAAGAATCTAGGACTCAAATGCAACATGCTTCTGATGGTCAAACTGTAGGACGAGATGAAATTCTTCCTGAAATTGATTCAGCTACGATCTCAATCAGTAATGGGGATAAGGAATCCCATACTCATTTGCCAGTGAGTGAATTGTCTAAATTAGCAACACCACCAGACGATTCTGACCGTCAAACTGTAGGATTAGATGAACCAGCTTCAGCCCCTATCCGTAATGGAAGAGAGGAATCAGGGACTAATTTGCTGGATACTAAACTCTCAGATTTGGCAGCTCCACAAAATGCTTCTGATGGTCAAAATATAAGACAAGATGAAATTCTTCCTGTAGATGATTCAGCTTCCAAATCAAATGGTATGGTTGGCGTGACTGAAGGAAGCAACAATGGGACTATGAGTGGAATCCAGTCTGTGGAGGTATGTCTGTTCTTCTAATGTTGACACTGATGTTGATAATTATATTATCCACTCAGCTTCTGCTTCTGCTCGTTCTGTGCAGGCCAATGCTAAAAGGGGCCTTATTGATACAGCAGCTCCATTTGAGTCTGTTAAGGAAGCTGTTTCCAAGTTTGGAGGAATTGTGGATTGGAAGGCGCACAGAATCCAGACTGTGGAGGTATGTCTGTTCCTCTGTTTTTCCATTATTTGCATGTTTTCTATGATCAATTATTGTAATAAGTTTTCTTTTATTGCATGTTTTTTGCATTAAAATTCATTCACCAATATTTCAGCTTGGTCAAATGAATAATCTTTTGGCCATTTTATTTTACTTTTTCTAAGAAAATCCTGGTATATATTACAGGACAAGATAACGAACAAACAAACATACCAACAACAACAGAGCCTTAATTCCACTAGGTGGGATTGGCTATATGGATTAAACGATGCTATTGAGCTCAATCAAAAACCAAATCTTGGGATAAATCTATTACATGATAGCTAAAAGTTGAATGCCTTACTATGAGAGGAAAATGAGTTTCATTTGTTCAATACCATTTTGATTATTGGCCTCAGTTATGATAGGAAAATGAGTTCCATTTGTTCAATACCATTTTGATTATTGGCCTCAGTTATGATAGGAAAATGAGTTCCATTTGTTCAATACCATTTTGATTATTGGCCTCAGTTATGATAGGAAAATGAGTTCTATTTGTTCAATACCATTTTGATTATTAACCTCAGTTATGCTAGTTAAATGCTCCCAGTGGTTTTGAATTGCAGACATCCAGTAAATAATTTGGATTTAATTAGTGCCAATAGCAGTACTTGCTATTCTATATAATATGTGCTCTGCAATGTGCATTAAGATTTCCTTGTTTATCAAGTAAATTTTGACAACATCACAGCAACTATGAATTGTAGCATCTATATCTTTCTTTTTTTTTCCCCTCTTCTGGGCATGTTTTAGCCATGTTTACCAAGTTGTTGCATCTGATGTCTAGTACTGATTTTATTTGCATGACCAAATGGGAAAATTTTGAACTCCTGTTTGCTGCCGCTTATACTCCCTCTGTTCCTTTTTATAAGATACCAATACCCGTATTACGTAGATAAAAAGGTTAGTTAAATACAATATATATGTAAAAAATACAACTAATTTTTGAAAAACACCCTTATTTATAAAGGTGGGAGGGGAAGAGGAGGAGTAGAAAACTTAGGAGAGAGAATGAGTGGTGAAAAGTGAGGCGAAAGACACATACTTAGTTGAGGGCAAAAATAGAAAAAATGCATTTGATGTTTAGACATCTCAAAATGGTATCGTATAAAACGGAACATACCCTTTCAAACAATGGTATCTTATAAAAAGGAACGGAGGGAGTATTTAAGATATGACTCTTTACCAAAAATAGCATCTTTGCCTACCAGAACCCCTATTAATTTATTTTAGTTCTGAATATACAGAGACGCAAGCTTGTTGAACAAGAACTTGAAAAGGCTAATGAAGGGATCCCTGAGCTCAAAAAACAGTCAGAGGCTGCTGAAGGGGCAAAAACACAAGTACTGATGGAGTTGGACAGTGCTAAGAGACTAATAGAAGAACTAAAACTCAACCTAGAGAGGGCACAAACAGAAGAGCAACAGGCACGTCAAGATTCAGAACTTGCAAAACTTAGAGTGGAAGAGATGGAGCAGGGTATTGCAGATGAATCTAGCATTGCAGCCAAGGCCCAACTTGAGGTTGCTAAAGCTAGGCACTCAGCTGCTGTTACAGACTTGCAATCTGTCAAGGAGGAGCTGGATATGCTGCATAAGGAATATGCCTCTTTGGTGATTGAAAAGGATGTGGCTGTTAAAAAAGCTGAAGAGGCTGTTGCTGAATCTAAGGAAGTAGAGAAGACAGTGGAGGATTTGACCATTGAGCTGATTGCTGCAAAGGAGTCATTGGAGTCTGCTCAAGCAGCACACTTGGAAGCTGAGGAACAAAGAATAGGAATAGTCATGGCCAGAGATCAAGATTCTCTCAATTGGGAAAAAGAACTCAAACAGGCAGAAGAGGAACTCCAGAGACTAAACCAGCAAATTTTGTCTGTAAAGGATCTGAAATCTAAACTGGACACCGCCTCTGCTTTGCTTCTTGATTTGAAAGCTGAATTAGCTACATATATGGAAACAAAATTGAAGCAAGAAGACAGTGAAGAAGGAATCTCAAAAGGTGACCTAGAGGAACTAGAGAAGAAGAATCACAATGAGATACAAGTAGCAGTAGCATCCGCGAAAAAGGAACTCGAGGAAGTAAAATTAAACATAGAGAAAGCAACTGCTGAGGTTAGTTGCTTGAAAGTGGCTGCTGCATCATTAAAATCAGAGCTTGAACAGGAGAAATCAGATCTTGCTAACATTGGGCAAAGAGAGGGGATGGCCTCTGTTGCAGTGGCATCTCTCAAGGCGGAACTGGACAAGACTAGATCAGAAATTGCTTTGACCCAGATGAAAGAAAAAGAAGCCAGGGAGAGAATGGTTGCGTTGCCCAAAAAGCTACAACAAGCAGCTGAAGAAGCCAATCAGGCCAACTTGCTTGCCCAAGCAGCTCGTGAAGAGCTTCGGAAAGTGAAGGAGGAGGCAGAACAAGCTAAAGCTGGAGCAACTACCATGGAAAGTAGATTACTTGCAGCTCAAAAGGAGATAGAGGCTGCTAGGGCTTCTGAGAAGTTGGCAATTGCAGCAATTAAAGCATTGCAAGAGAGTGAATCAGCTAGGACCCACAATGAGTCAGATTCAATTGCTGGCGTGACGCTTTCTTTAGAAGAGTATTATGAGCTTAGCAGAAGAACCCATGAGGCAGAAGAGCAAGCCAATACGAGGATCGCTGATGCTAATTCTCAAATTGCAATAGCTAGGGAGTCTGAATTGAAAACCTTGGAAAAATTGGATGAAGCTAATAAGGAGATGCTTGGCGGAAGGGAATCTTTGAGGATAGCAATGGGTAAAGCTGAGAAAGCAAAGGAAGGGAAATTAGGTGTAGAACAAGAATTAAGAAGGTGGAGGGCTGAAAACGAGCAACGAAGAAAGGCTGGTGAACTTGACCAAGGAGTGGTAAACCAGAATAAAAGCCCAAGAGCTAGTATAGAGGGCAACAAGGAAGCAACTACTTTGCACCGAGCTCCCATCTCGGATAATTCTGGACAGTACTTGTCAAGCCCCAATGATTACGCTCATGTAAACAACGCTGAAAATGGATCATTCACTGACACAAGAGTTGGAAAGAAGAAAAAGAAATCACTTTTCCCACGTGTTTTAATGCTCTTTGCCAGGAGGAGATCACCTACAACCAAGTCAGGGTAATCCCTTATCCAAATCTTGTGTGGTCGGTCACCCTGCAGTTATCTCGCCCATCATCCTTCTTGAGATCTTGCAAGTGTCACAGAACTGCTGAGACTTCTAAAATTATGTTGAACCTGTATATTTTGGGTGATTATTATTGTATGTCTGGTTGATTGGTTTATTTATACTCCGTCTCAGTGAAAGAAATCTACGAGTGGTCGCTTGGTTGGTCCTTTATAAGAACATACAATAAGTTTGCCATTCTTGGTGAGAAGAAGGAATAAGATGGATCTGTTTTGTGTATAGGCACTTCTGATAAGTTGAAATATGGTTTTGTAAAGCTGTGTGAGATTTGATGAAATGAGAGAGGTTTTCTTTCTGCAGTAGCTAATCTAGAAATTGGTGCTCCATATATTTTCGGATCCTATTTCTTTGAATGGCATGGTGTGTGCATACTGGAAAACCGTCGAAATGATAAAGTGAAAGTGATGTGAATTCTGAGATTTTCTTGGATTGCCAGAACAGAACCAAAGAAGTTTTTATTGTATTCTGTGTATCACATTGATGTCCTACTTTGTTGAATGTATTAAAAACCTTTTGTACAATTCCCCTTTTTTCTGTATACTAGTGTGATGAATGTATTAAAAACCTTTATGAAAAGATGAAAGCATGCAATTGTTAGGAACAAGTATTTTTCCATTAGAGGTAATCTGCTCGAGGAAATTAATTCAAGTTTCCATTGGTACGTGCATAAACCGTCAACCTTGTGCGGTTTGTTTGAAACATAGACTATCACCCTTATGTGCACTATGGTAAGTACAAAGACACACAAATCATGCTCACTAGTAACTAAAATCAGTAAATAAAATCAAAATTATAAGAGAGATTATTAGATAAAAGATGGAACACAAGTTTTAGTTTATCAAGTACACTTTGCCTCTACACCTTAACTTGCATCTCCAATTCAAAGAAGAATCCATCTTTAGCTTGAGATCCTGGGCGAACGAAATCCATGGACTCCCTCCTCTACCCTTAATGCAAGACTCCTTCCTGTGTTCTTAACGGAAGACGTACTTTTTCGGTCCTTAATGTAATATTTATTTACCTAATTTGATTAGATTAAGAAAATTTGTTATATTAGTTAATATGATATATATTTTCTTAAATACCTTGGTCATCTTTCTTAATTCCTTTCTTATGCCCCCTCCTTTAATTATAGTTGATGGAGCATTAATAGGGATTAATTAGGAAAAAGATTGACAGATATGAAATCTATGTATTATATTGAGTCTAAGAGTAACTCTCTAAATATATCTTATAAGAGTATTAAAAACCAGAGAAGTACTTACTTAATTTGGTTAGATTCAGAAAGTTAGTTAAGTCAATTAATATGATGTATTTTATTTTTTCTAAAACATTCTAATTATCTTTCTTAGTTTCATCAATCTCTCTCTTACTTAATTATTGTTGTAGGAAGGGCAAATTAGGAAGATTGAAAAATATGCATTATACTTAAGACTAAAATTAACTCCTCAGATTCTACATTAAGAACCTTAGTATATTCTTTTTCCCAATAAAGCCCCAAATTTTTTCTTGCGTGAATTGACAAGGAATAAATCTCTCTCATCCGCCTTGGAATGTAATCACCTTCAATAGGAATATGCCTGCGCTTAAAAAAAAAAAAAAAAAAAAATTCCACCCCATCAAAAAAAGCTGGTGAATAAGTAGGGTCTTAGCATCGGCCTGCACGGTGTTGGGGATCGCTGGAAGAATATATAATTACCATTGCAATTATCGGTAGAGCGCTAAAACTTGATATTCCTGAGACCCCAATCATTGCAACAAAGCGAGAAACATGAACCAATGATATTAAATATTTGTTTTACTCTTAAATTCAGCCTACATTATATGAATATATGCCAGTAACGAATATGCATCTAATGCTTTTTTTTAAAAAATTTTAAAAAAGGCAATTATTCTACAGCTAATGCCAATATAATATTTTATTCTGATACTATAGTATAGCGGAAAAGACAAGGTTAGGTGTCACCTTTTTTTTTTCTTGGGATGGAAGCTTTTTAGACTTTTGAGGGTTTTTGTCGGGACGCTTCAAATGAATAAAAAAGCAAGCCACTTGGCCGTTAGCACCATGATATTCCTCTCTCCTAATTATAGAATAAAATTTGAGAGTTATTTTAGCCTTAATTATATAACAAAGTTATACTTTTTGTAGATTTTTTTTCTTCTAAAATACCCCTATTGATACTCTCTTAATAATAATTAAACACAATAATACTTTAATAATGCACTTATGTATTTTATAAAGTAAGTAATGCTTACAACTTATTGTCACATACACCTCAATTCTTCTGTTTTTTTATTTTTATTTTTTAATAAAATAATTTAGAGCAATTTTTGTCATATTTAATAATAGCACCACTATTAAATTACACTTCTAACATTTAAGAGTATGAAAAAGTTGTTGAGAGAGATAGATGATGCCGGAGTGTAAGAGTTTGGAAAAGTCATGTGTGAGGTGGGAGAGGTTCAAAAAAAAAAAAAGAATCAGAATAATTTGATGCCATTTTAAATTTTAAATAAGTGCATTCTGAGAAAAAAATATAAATAAATAATTAATATCCTCAATCTCTCCAAAATTAGGCAAATATATTGTATAATTAAAACTGGAGGGAGTATAATAGTTATAATAAAAAATAGAAAAAAATTCTGTCAAATACCATTTGAATTAAGAAAACCCCAAAACGTCTGTTAAAACATGGAAAGAACATAAAAGTAATGTGGCAGAAATATGAAATTTTAAAGTTTGTGTGTTTTTACCAAAATGCAACTCGAGTTTTTTTTATTTGTTAAAAATGGAATTTCTTTCTCTTTCTCCCTCCCTCTCCCTAATTTCCTTCTCTTCTCCAAAATCTCCACTAGACCTTCAAACCTAAAGCTATAGAGTCCGTTGATGATGGTGTCCACGATCTCTTCTCCTCTTCCCTCTGTCTTTGTTCGCCTTATCTGTTCCTTCCAATCTCTTGGTTCAATGGTAAAGTTAGGCCCATTTGGGTCAGTGACAATTGGGCGATGGAAAAGAAAAATTCAAATTTTCAATTGGCGGCGACCATTTCAATTGAATTTTCCATATGAAAATATTTCATGCGAGCAACATTCTCCTACATTTTGGCATTTTGAAGTTAAGATGAGTAATCCTTCGAACTCCTTCATCATATACAATAAACATTCAAAACAAATATATCGTGGCATGTTTCCTACTCCATAACCTTATTCAGATATCAATTGTCCCTAACCCATTAAATGAGCAACTAGACTCATTCGAACCCCCAAACTCAAGTCAAGAAATTCCTCAAATTTCTATGATGGAAACCTCTACTACATGGAATAATTTTAGGGACAATATGGCTACAGACATTTATAATGCTTATTTGACACATAGATCTTGATTATGATTATCATTGGTGTATTAATTGATAGACATCCATGTCTCTTTGTAAAACATTTGTTTGTTTTCACTGAAATAAAATGATATTGTCAATGTTTGTGTTGTGTTTTAGCAAATTGAGCTGGACCTGGTTAAATTGTTAGTACTGTATTTAATTATTTGTGATGGACTAACCAATTTCGATTTTTTTTAGTGGTAGAATGGAAGACTCACAAAAGCAAAAGTTTCATATGTGAATAGCTAACGAAGACAAACTACTGTCGAGTGCCTTTTGTAGCTGAGGACGAAACTGAGGTTTATGGTGGCCAACGAGTTCAAGCTAGGGTACGACAACCGATTGGAAGCAATGATGCTGGAGCACCAACCTAATTCTAAATTCAAGAGAAATCCCCACATATTATTGCGCATCAAAACAATGAAAGTAGCCTAGCAAGCGATATATGATATAATGTATAAGACGAACACGTTCAGATTAGGATGACATCTGGAGAGACAATGCGTTTTTGCTTACAAGGAAGTGTGGGATGAGTACATAAAGGTTAGTGGCGTTTGCCATTTCCTGTACATTACTTTCCAAATAGTTATTACTACTTACACACACTTGTTTCTTACATGCACAAGAAGGCTGGAATGTAATTATACAAGTGCCTGCCCCACTTCCAACATTTGTATTTTGTTTGGTCTAAAGATAGGGAGATTGGTGTGTACTGTAAATCCTCACAAGGCATGGAAGAATAAATCCACGAAGAGCAAGAAGTTGATCCCTGAGTCCCTAACACATCTAGACTATGTCGCCACCCCTGAGTTCCATGTCCCACCAGTCGTTAATTATGCCAATGGAGCTGGCGGTGAGTGTTTTGGTAGTGGAGGAAAATAGGGAATACTAATACGCTTACAGACGTTCTTGAGGGAAACTATTTCCTCCCTTAATTGCACAATAGAGAAAGTTTTTGACAACCTTAGAGCACGATTATCTTGGGAAGCACATTATGCCAAGATGGAAGTCAAGGAAGCAAGCATTTTCCATCATTTGATGGAAAGTTCCTGATCTCACTGTAGACAAGCTCATCACCACCCACATTAGATTGTCTCTTTGCAACAGCTGCTCAATTCATTTGAGAAGATTCTGATTGCATTCAAGGCAGCATGGATATGGGTGTTGCTGGGAACATATATTTTGTGTGGGTTATTTTGAATCTTTTGGAAAGTTTGTCTAATTTTTGTTGTTTTATTTTGAATCTTTTAGGAAGTTTGATGGGTGGGTTATTTTTGTTCCTCATATATTTATATTTATAATTTTGTAAAGGCAATATGTGTGATTGCAATTGACAAATGACAAACATACAATATCCTGTGTATATATAATTGCCTTTAATTTAAATTTGTTAAATCTATTTATATAATTTTTTGTTCCTCCCTCATCCCATGTTCTATTAACTTGAAACAGAGCTAAGCAAAGGCTACTTTCATATGTGTTACACTCAAGTAAAATCATGCATACTTGTGTGTCATAGAGAAAATCTCTATGAAAAAGTGTTTTAAACGTTGTCATGCCATGTACACTCAAGTGTGATAACATCAGACTTAAGTGTATACTCGAGTGTGATGTTATCACTCTCGAGTGTCATGTTTTGTGACACGTCCTGGCCTTCCATCACGGTATCACACTTGAGTATGTCGTTATCATACTTGAGTGTCATGTCCTTTGTCACACGTCTCGCCATCCATCACTTAGCATACTTGAATGTGTCATTTTCACACTCGAGTGTGATGTTTTGTCCAATAGAAATTGAGGTAGGAACTAAGGGAGGGCGAGTTCACTCGAGTGTGCATATGGCATACTCGAGTGGGTCATTTGCACATTCGAGTTTGATCGATTTTATAGCTTACAACACGTATACTCCATAATCCACACTCTACAAACCACCACAAACATCTCCACAAACAACACCTTCGAAACACCAAAGCCTCAAAACGCTCAATTGCTTCATTCTATTTGATCCCTAAACCCAAGAACGGAGACACCGATGGAGAAAACGACGAAACCATAAGCAATCAACTGTGATACGTCAGCGGCTTCATGATCATCTTGGAGAACAACCTTACTTGAGAATGAACGGATCGACAGAGTAGACCCAAACCCAAAACCAGGACAATCTATTACAGATAGATCAGAGGCTTCAAGATCATGTGTGTTACTCTCGTTGCCTCCTCTGATGAACTCACTTGTTCGAGAGCTCTCTACTCGTTTTGCATAACTATTCAATGGCTCGGCTTAGCATAACTGTTTGGTGCCTTGTCTACAAAATTGAAAAACCTCTCCACTTTTGTCTTTAGATTCATAATTGTTACCTCAAATCGATTCAAATCCCTACAACAGATTGCTCACCTCTTCAATTCCAACCATTTCCTTCCATTTGTCTCACAAAAAAAAACCTCGCCATCTTTGAATATCTCATTCCATAGTCAAACACCTCTGGAACACTAAACCCCCAAATTCGATATCTCAATCTATAATGAAGCTTAAATGGCAGGAATAAAGAAACCTAATGTGGAGAAAGATGAATCACCTCCACCACCTTTGGCATCAAAGAAGGCGGCCAACCCAAAGAAGGGCAAGTATCGGCTGAAGATTCAGGAAACGCTCCCTAAGCCGAAAGCAAAAGGGATTGTTATTAATGAACCAACGAGGCCTCAAATTTGATCAACGTCATCTCTACCTACTGGCAGAGGAAAGGGGAAATTAAGAGAGGCCGATAAGAAAGCAGAATAATGGGAGATAAGGGTACAATATGGTCTCAAACATATTGACACATAATCTAAGTTTCAAAGAAAATCCATATTTAGTAGTGCATTTGTTCAGGCTACTGGTAGTCAAGCCAATTAGTATGCTCCGCTTAGCCCAAGGCCTGATCAGATACTAGAATGGGTGTAGCCCTTGCTTCCACCGAGTATTATCATTGCCCTAATTCATATATTTAATCAAAAGTCTTTTAAATTTTATCACGGTGACATGAAATTTTGCCCTATCGTGTATGTTGATATGAGTAAACTGAAATCCAAGTGCAATATAGACTTGACACTGTCGCTAAAGAAATATGAACCTTTGTTGATTATAAGGACTACATATTTTCTTACTATGGTCAAATTGTTTTATTTCAACATGATAGTTGCGAATGAGACTGATGTAGAGGGTAATATTATCAAAGAGGTTCTAGAGACCTAAGTGAGAGGAAAGAAGATCAAAATCAATAAGTCCATCAATAACATTTTAGTCAGTATAGATGTTCTGATTATGTCTGTAGAGCCCTTATCTGATGTAGACATTTACTTTATACTGAAGCTAGGTGAACTTATGGGAAAACTCAATTTCAAACATGCTTTTATGTGTGATACATTCCGAGTGATATGGTTTATTTAGACAAAGAACATGGTGCAAAAATGTAATAATTTTACCATCTCATGTCACAAGACTATAATCTGTTTGCTTTTATCATATCTCAAGAGCCCCAGGATGTTGGTAAATGGGTACTGCATGAGATGTATAATTTTCATTTCCACTCTAAAATGACATCTATTATTCCATTTCCTAATATGATTTTTTTATTCTGTCCGTAAACAACATGTGGTATCTTATTGATGAAGAGAAACTAGAGAAATCTTTGTTGTTTGGTGAAGATCATGTGCATAGAATGCAAATTTCTTTTACCAAGGGTTCATGTCATTCGAAAACGAAGGTAGCTAAGAAGATGATTTCCTCACCCACGATAGATGAGGCCCAATTTTCCCAAGTAGTAGGCTCTCTTACTGCCTCTGCTCATTCTCCCTCATTCTTTGGGGCCTCCTTACAGTCTTACATCTAGGATGCCTTAAAGAATGTTGTTGATACAGTGTTGAGATCTAATGCGTCCATTATGCAATCTATTAAGTCTATTCTTAAGGCTAATGAGGTTTTTCTAACTAGAATGGAGGTAGCAATGACAAATTGGTGACTATGTTGGAGGATATAGTCAAGACCTTAGTTAGTCAGATTAATCGTAACTTCCATGTCATATATGAACAGTAGGATGAGCATGAAAAAAGAATCAACCAATTTGAGAAGAAAATGAATATTTTGAGATTCTTACCTTAAGAGCCTTCTTCAACCCCACATACTTTTGTACCTTCTAGATCCACACATATCACTGAGCCCCCTCCATTTTTTACACCAGTTGAAACCACCAGCGTACCAAACACCATACTTGAACCATCCACCATCCTTGACACCACAACTACTCCTATGCTTAACGACCCTCGCCCTTCTTCTATTCTACCATTCGCCACTACTCCTATTCCTCTTTCCATTGCTACCTCAGGTGATCTATATATCTCACTTTAAAACCACATCTTCCTCTACTTCCACCTCCAATGATATAACCTTCCTTACTTTTTTGCCTTATGACAAAGAGGGAGAGTGACTGAGCATTTGATATTATATGATATTATGTATTTGCTGTTGTAGGTTTTCCTTTTTATGAAGCCCTTTGTAATACGTTTATGATTATGAATAAGACTAAGTGATTCCGCCATTTTGTGTTAATGATTATGCAATTATTTGATATAAATGTGCTTTCCTTTTGTGTTGATGTCCAATGTTAACATAAAAGAAGTCAAAGATTTAATTAACCAGAGATTTAATAAAATTAAGACAAATTTCATAATAACAATTGATTAGAAGAAACATACTATGATAATTTCAGTGCACACTCGAGTGCAATTTCCAACACTTAAGTGACTCATAACACTCAAGTGTTCTAGCTAACACTTGAGTGTGGTGCTCGCTTGGCACTCTACTGTGCCACACCGGGAACTGGTCAAATTGAAGTTTTAAGGGCAAACATGGTATTATGCATAATTTTCCTACATATTTTCTTCCAACCAAACAGAAAAATCCTATCAACCCATTTTCTTTTTAGTGTGAACCAAACACTTCAACGAAAAATGTTTTCCATTCCATTCTTTTCCTTTCCATCCCATTCCAATCTTTTCATCCATCTAAATGGGGCCTTAAAGCTATTGGAGAGGAAGCAGGCAAAGATGAAGGTGGTGATTTGACAGAGGAAGCATCAACAATGAAGGTTGTTTGGTAAAGTTGATGGTTTCTCGCTTATCCTCTTCTTTTTTTGTTTGCAAATCAAACTCTCAGATGATGGTCTTTGGTTCTTGGCAGTGAGAGCGGGGCTTAGCCACACTGGAAGAACTAAATAGATATATGACGATGAAGTTCACAACTTTTTGCACTGGATCCAAAAACCCCTTCTTCTTCTTCTTCTTCTTCTTCTTCTTCTTCTTCTTTTTCATTCCAGATTTGCACAAACCTAAAATCGATGTTCTTGAAACCAAATCCACAACACAACTACGACTTGTGTGGTTCTCTTCCTTTGAGATTCATATCTTGTTCATAATTTGTCTCCCCTCTTCATTGAAAAGAAGTCATATTTTTTATTTGATTGATTACTTCTTGGAATTTGCATTGGATCAGCATATTTGGTGTTGTTTCAAGTTTCTTATGACTTTTTTGAGTTTGTTATTTAGACATCTCTATGTTAACTCCATTATGTCGTTCATCCACCTTCACTACCGAAATCTAGTTGTGGCTGGTTTTTGGTTTGTGTTTTGGTAATTGATATTACATGAAGTTGTCTATCAGTCTTGATAATTTAAGTATAGACAATAACAACTAAATATAGCAATTAGCAATTTCGATTTAGAGATTGATAATTTGGGGAGCTCACTTTGTCAATCTGTATACCCAATTTATTAATTGTCTATACTCAAGTTGTCAATGGCACCTAATGAAAGTAGTTGCTAATTCCCTTACTCAAGTTGTCATTGCCTATACTGAAGTTGTTAACAACTATCAAGTGTTGTTGACAAATTGAGTATAGGCAATACCAACTTAAGAATAACAATTAGCAACGTTAGTATGCACATTGACAACTTGGGTAGCTCAAGTTGTCAATCTTTAGACCAAAGTAGTTAATCGCATTGATGAAGTTATCACTAGAGCTTCGATGATAAGCAGGCAGTGAGGTGGGGGATTGGTGCTAGAGCTCTGGTAGCCAGTTGGCGGTGGTGCTTCAGCGAGGTGCCCCCCTTTTTTATATATATCTTAAAAAATTGAGGGCATTATGGTAAAATTGCCAACACTCTAAAATCTCAATTTTATCCCTTGTCACCTCTTTGTCATTTATAAGTGTTAACGGACTTTTTGGGGTTTTAGTAATTGAAATGATATTTTTATGTCTTTTTCCCTAATAAATATTCCTCTATGCCTAAATATAAGTCTCTTTTAAGGAAAAAATTATTTAAAATATAAGTTACATGTAAGGTAATTAATAACATTTTCTCAATTTTACCCCTATTTAATTTATATTAGAAAGAGAGAAAGATGAGGGAGATGTGAAAATCAATTGTAAAGTTAAAAATAAACAATGAAAAATTTTAAAAACTTTATCAATTTAATCCATTCCTTAGTATGCAACTATGTGATACAAATAACTTATATTTATATGAGGTGGTATATACTAATGTGCATCCATCATAAACAAGACTTTGTTTTAGATCCCATTTGATTATAAAACTAAATTTTTATGGGGATGAAATTGAGAATGAATTTTGGTGTATTAAAAATTATAGGGAAAATTATAAATAAATACAATTTGAACTTGAAAAATCTCAAAATGTCTGTTAACACATGGAAATAATAAATAAGTCTCAAGGGACTATTTTGAAATTTGAAATGATGTGCTTCTACCAAAATACCTCTTAAGGTTTTTTTAAAAAAGAAAGAATCGGCGTCGGCGTCGGGGCACTAACGGGACTCCGACAGCTATCTGACAAAGTTGACTATTTGAGTAATGTGATTGACTACTTTATTATAGGGATTGACTATTTAAACTCCCTAAATACTATGTGGTCTCGTTAACAAGTTGAATAAATACAATGACAACTTAAGTTTAGTGAGTGACAAATTGCACTTTTCAAGTGATTAATTTGTCAAAAAAAGTTAAATTTGTCTTATATTTAGGACCAATGTAGTACTATCTCTGGTCCTAATTATAAGATAAAATTGACTTTTTTGAGAGATTAAGGAAGCTAGTTAAATTATTTGCTAAAGTATATGTTGAAGATGAAATTTCACCTAGAGGGAGGGTGAATAGGTGATTTAAAAAATTTAACTGCTTAATCAAGATTTTCGCAAATTAATGAACTAACTGAGCAAGGGTTTAAAGGAGAAGCAACACGAGAGAAGTTATCCTGGTTCGGTCTATCCTGACCTATGTCTAGTCCCCAAGAACACCTTGGGATTTTTCACTATCTTCAGAATACAATTACACAACTCAGGATGATCTCTCAGACTCACTCCCCCTTACTGCTTGTAATTGTACACTCACACTTAAGGTTCCACAACCTTAAGATTTTTTTTTTTACAGCTGAATGAATGAAAATTGAATGTTTAAGTAACTCCTCACGAGTTGAATAATAAATGATCACTGAAGTATAGTTGAGAGTAATGAAACTGATAAGATAATAACTCAGAGTAAATGCGCAGAGTTTCGGGTGGGTGGCCGAATTGAATGCTTGAGTATTTATACTCTTTCGCCATTAATACCGTTGGGAGGAACTTGAGAGTTACCGTTGTGACTTATTTAATTTTCCGTTAGACACAGCTTGCTCTGTTCCTTGTGCAGCCAAATGGACCGTTGAGGCCTCATTAAATGAAATCTGTTCTTTCATTAAATGCGTTGATCGTTGAGAGTACTTTTGCAGAAGAATGTCTTGATTAAGTAATCCTTGGAAGAATGTTTCTTCCTGCTACTCTGGGCTTCTTTCTATTTGCTTCTCTATTTCCTGCTTTAGCATTAAATGGTGTGACGTGAGCATCAGCTTTATGTTGATTTTGAATAATAACCCGTTGTAATCCCTGAAACCACTAGCAAACGTGATAAAAACATTTCATATATTATATTAAGTGATTCGGAAAGTTATCAACCAAAGATCAGCTCTTTCGCAGAATCAGAAATCACAGACAGCGCCAAGAACTCGAGTTGTCAAAGTAGAACTCGAGTTCTAGAACTTGAGTTCTTATCAAGAACTCGAGTTCTTTTGACAACACCTCTGATCTGCAAAATGAGAACTCGAGTTGATCACAAAGCACTCGAGTTCTTCATTTTTCTTCAATTTCATTTCTCAAAGAACTTGAGTTCTCAGACAGGAACTCAAGTTCATGAACTCGAGTTCTAGTCTAAGAACTCGAGTTCTTAAACTTGATCAGTGCTTACAAAGGAACTCGAGTTCTTTACTGAGAACTCAAGTTCATGAACTCGAGTTCTTTGCCAAGAACTTGAGTTCTGTCTTGTCCGAGTTTGCAACAAAGAGAACTCGAGTTCTTAATTGTGAACTCGAGTTGATCAACTCTAGTTTGCTACTAATGAACTCGAGTTCTTTCAGACTCAAAGCATTTTCCACAGACCAAGCTCGCGAACTTGAGTTCTTAAACCATGAACTCGAGTTCTTAGCCCATGAACTCGAGTTCTTTACCCATGAACTCGAGTTCTTCATTTTGCTGTGATGAAAACTGGAGTTTTAAAGCTTGAAATCAAGTTCTTATTTAAACATTTAAACCACTGATTTACAAGTGTTTAGTTATCATCAAAAACTTGGTTGAGAACTAACATATGTTCGGTCCTTCATGTTTGCCTCTGGTATCATTTTAATCCCTTAAGTTTATAAAGTGCACGTTTGGTCCCTTAATGTTAACACTGTTTGTCTGACTTAACGAAAACTATTAACTCAACAATTTTAGGTGGTAACTGTGAAATTAAATGTTGATCAAGCACACTTATATGTTTGTATTTTAGTGAATTAATATTTTATATCCTATTAATTGAAAATATTTAATATTCTTCGACTATATATATATATAGTCTTCACAAACTGTGAAAAACCATAAAACAGTATAAAAAATTAGGGTAAATGTGCAAAAATGCACATGTGCTTTACCCTCAGGAGCGCTCACCACCATATATATTTTTTTGGAATAAAAGTAACTATGTGGTTATTAAATAAGTGCAAAAATCACATTTCACTGTTAGTTTCCCGTTAAGTGATTAATTTTGACTGTTGTCTCACTCTTTCGGCGACTGCTTCGAGGATCAAATAAAACTATACACTCTCTCCCTCTTTTAGCTTTCGACCTAGCGTAAATGAAAAAAATGCAGAAGCAGTCTCGTTTTTATCAGTTCATTGCTTCAGCCCATGGATCCAGTAGCTCGTCAACCCGTCCAAACCAAAGAAGTAGTCCACGCCTTTACAGCAGAGGATCAACCTATAATCGTGATTCACCATGTCTTACGGAAACCAGAAGGCATGGACTTTACAGCAGAAGATCATTTTCATGTCCAAACCGATGAAGGTTCACTTCCACGCTTCGTGGAAGAATAATTCTGTAATAATAAGCTATAAAAGAGTGTGTGTGTTTATTAGTCTTGTTGTCTTATACGTGACCATGATATGAAGTATAAAAGAATATTTAAACAGAACGCTTGTTTCTCGAAATCCAGCCATAGCCAAGTTGTTTGAATTCTCTGAAGGGCTAACCAGTGAGGTGATGATTCATTATATTGAACCCTACAATACATTAATTCCATTGAATGAGCTTAGATATGACGAGTTAATGATCACATTCAAACATTAACTTATCAACATTAAAAGCTATAGTATATGTTTGATCCATCATCCTGCTTCTTAATTTTTTTTCTCCAAATTAAAGCAGAATCTTTGTATGCTCTCACGTACTTCTCTGACCTGAACTATTCATCTAATTGCGGCTCATCGTTTTTTATGTTATTACCAGAGCTAATCTCTTTATTTATATTGTTTCAAGTTGTTTGGTTTGGTGGGGGAGCACGAAGATCAAGCAATCCACTTCACAAATTCAGCAGTCATTTCAGTGGAGCTGAACAACTCGAAGCCACTTCACAAAGAAGGTTCTCATGCATAACCTAAGAGTAGCTGGACGATGAAGAATAATACTGAAATATCTCCCTGTTTTTGATACCCGAAACAGAGGAGAATAATCCCAGCTGAACTCTCCTTCCTTCTCTCTTCGTCCCACTCTCTCTTTACTCACGAACCTCACTTTTCCTCTGTTTTTGAGACTAGGAACAGAGGACTTACAGCCACAGCGTTCTCACAAGCTCTCACGGATTCACTCAGTTTTTACTTTTCAATGGGAAAGAGAACGTATGAGCTTCTGTATTTATAATACAGGAAGGGTCTGGTCCAAGGAAAAAGAACCAGCGAGTAATAACACTGGGCTCGAGGGACAAGGTCTTGCACTGATCCTTCTGTGTTTTCTTCTCAAACACGTGATCTGCTTCTGGTTTCCGTAAGACATGGTGAATCATGATTATAGGTTGATCTTCTACTGTAAAGGCGTGGACTACTTCTTTGGTTAGGACGGGTTGACGAGCTACTGGATCCATGGGCTGAAGCAATGAACTGATAAAAACGAGACTGCTTCTGCATTTTTTTCTTTTACGCTGGGTCGAAAGCTGAAAGAGGGAGAGAGTGTACAGTTTTATTTGATCCTCGCTGTCGCCGAAAAGAGAGAGAACATTCAAAATTAATCACTTCACAGTCAACTAATTCAGGGAAGGGAAATGGAATAGTTACTTTTATTGGATAAATTACATGTGTATTTTTGCACATTTACCCAAAAAAACTAATATAAAAACAAGCCTGGTCAGTATTTAATTGCACAGTCATCGTTTAAAATTATTGAATTAGTATTTTCTATTAAGTCAGACTAACTAACGGTGCTAACATTAAAGACTAAACATGCACTTTACAAACTTAAGGATTAAAATGATACTAGAGTCAAACATAAAGGATCAAACATTTACTTTAGCCTAAATTATTTTATAGTATTTTTTTTAAATTAATAAGTTTGATTAATAAATTAATATATAATTTAAAAATATAATAATTAAGTAATTTATTTAACTTCCTTAATTTTTTTTATTTTTGAATTTAACCCAGCCTCATAGCCTCATAATTGAGCGGATCGAGTGTTGCAGAGCCGGATAACTCACAGTGACGTCAAAGACTTATTTTTTTTTGTTTTTTTTTCTCCTTTTTTATCCTTCTGTCCAACAAGCCTTGACTCTTCGACCAAAAAAAACAAGGCACGCCTCATTCTGGAGAAAGAACGATTTCAGTAATCCCTATTGCCAAGAAAACTATTTGAGGGAAAAGCAAGAGATAAAGCAAAAGAGCAGACATAGAAAAAGAAAGCCAAAAAAATCTTTCTTTGAACAAGAAGAAAGGTGACGAGAAGAAAAAGTTGAGAAAAGCAGCAGATCCCACTTGGAGTTAATTGCTTTGGACGAAGACTGAGCTAAGGTCTCTCTTCGCCTCGCTTCTGTATCAATCATTGGAGTTATACTCTCCCAATTGCTTCAGATTGTGTACTGTAATGGCGTCCATTGGGGAAGAAGAAGAAAAACCAAAGCTATCCACTGAGCGAAAGTCTCCCTTCGAAGCAGAGATGACAATAGCTTCAACCATTAACTCCACACCTTCATGGTTTACTCCCAAGAGGTAATTCTGCACTTTCCCTAGATCTGTTCTCCAACAGTGTGGGTATGTGAACTAGATTCTGGCTTCTCTTTTGCTTTGTTTTTGTTTTTTGGTTATTTTTATTGAATTTTTGTTATTTACTTGTGGACAACAGATTATGATTTTGGTGAAGTGCATTACGTATTTATTTTATTTTTTTTCTTGAAATTTAGTTGTTCTATGTAAGTGGGTTTTGTTTGTGTGTGTGTGTGTTTTTTTTTTTTTTTTTTTAACATACAGATACAATCTCTTTTAACTCTGTTTTAGTGAGTTGGAGTTTATATGTTTTGGTATTAATACAGGAAGGGAGAGTGAAATGATTTTTTATTTTGCTTGCAGATAGGGTATTTTATTTTTCTGAGAGTTTTGCAGCTAACTGGGATAATAAATTAATCATAAAACCAATGGTTGGATTCAGTTCCCTAACAGGACTTTTGAGGTTTTCCTTTATTGGTTCTCATAGGCATAAAAAGGAAAAAAATAAATATTTTTTTGTAATTAATTATTATTTTTAATGTATCATTCTAATTTTCTCAGTAGAGGGATTGCTTAGTTGCATTCATCATATGGGCTAACCTCTGCTCCCAACTGGTGCTAGTAATATTATGATGGCCATTTTTAATATAACAATTCAAGAAGCAACTTCATTTCGTTCCTTCATGCATGAAATTTTGTGACACAGTTACTAACTTGTTCTTCTTTCGAATTCTGTTGAAAATGATTTAAGTAGTTTTTTATTGTTTTCAACTAGAAAGGTTAAGTTCTTCAAACTTTATGATTGAATTTAAAAACTCTTTTTTCATCTTGATTTGCAGGTTACTTGTTATATTTTGTGTCATAAACTTGTTGAACTATTTGGACCGAGGAGCAATAGCTAGTAATGGTGTTAATGGACGTAAGACAACTTGCACAAATGGTACCTGTAAGCCCAGTTCTGGAATACAGTAAGATATGCTTAGAATCTTAGACAGTGAAAGACCTTTCGCCTTTAATTGTCACCAACAACATGCTGTATGTTGGGCGTTTCTCCTGGGGACTGGCTTGGTGCTATATTTCTTCTGCTTATGTCATGTATGCTTACCATTGTTCAATATCCTTGTGAGGGATTTTCACAAGAATTTTTGATGCGGAACAAAATGCTTTCATTATTTTCATATGAAACTTGTCTCAGAACAAGAACAGAATTAAGAAGAAAAGAGGAAAGAGAAATGGATCAAGGAGGTTGTTATGTCTCAATTCCATAAGTAGCTTAAAGTCACTTTTATTATAGTTGTTAGACATTTCTCCATTTGCTTTTAGTTAGTTCTATACAGATGCAAACCTATAAATATGAGAAGCTATGTAAATAGAAGTTTCGTTGAATAAAGAATTGATTCCTTTCTTCTGTCTGTCTGTCTCTCTTTCACATTCTTGATACTCCTCCCGTCGTTAATAGAAGACATATATATATTATTTGATTAGATGAAAGAAGTTGGTTAAGTTAATTAATATGACATGTATTTTCTAAAACGCTCTAATTATTTTCCTTAATTCCCTCCTTCCCTCTCCTCCTTGATTATTGTTGAGGAAGCATTAATAGGGATAAATTAGGAAAATATTGACAAATATGAAAACCTGGCAAATATGAAAACTTTATCTTATATTTAAGACCAAGATTAATTTTCCAAATATGTTTTATACTATGGACTGGAGGGAGTATTTCTCATTAATTTGATTAGATGAAGGAAGTTGGTTAAGTTAGTTAATATGACATGTATTTTCTAAAACACCTTAATTACCTTCTTTAATTCCCTCATTCCCTTTCCTCCTTGGTTATTGTTAAGGAAACCTTAATAGGGATAAATTAGGAAAATATTGTTAAATATGAAAACTTTATCTTATATTTAAGGTCAAGATCAATTCTTTAAATATGTCTTATATTATGGACTGGAGGGCGTATTTCTCATTAATTTGATTAGACGAAGGAAGTTGGTTAAGTTAGTAAATATGACATATATTTTCTAAAACACCTTAATTACTTTCCTTAATTCCTTCCTTCCCTCTTCTCCTTGATTATTATTGAGGAAGCATCAATTGGTATAAATTAGGAAAATATTGACAAATATGAAAACTTTGTTTTAATCAATTCTCCAAATATGTCTTATACTATGTACTGGAGGGAGCATTTCTCATTAATTTGATTAGATGAAGGAAGTTGGTTAAGTGAGTAAATATGACATGTATTTTCTAAAACACCCTAATTACCTTCCTTAATTTCCTCATTCTATCTCTTCCTTGATTATTGTTGAGGAAGCATTAATAGGGATAAATTAGGAAAATATTGACAAATATAAAAATTTGGCAAATATGAAAACTTTGTCTTATATTTAGAACCAAGATCAATTCTCTAAATATGTCTTATACTATGGACTAGAGGGGTATTTCTCATTGGCCTGTACCTGAGGAGACTAAGTGGGGGGAATTCTTGTTAAAATAAATATAAAATGGAAACCAACTTATTTATTTATTTTTTTACAGTATAGTTTCTCTGTCTATGTAGGGGGGACTTCAAACTAAGCAATTTTGAGGATGGAGTTTTATCATCTGCTTTTATGGTTGGACTTCTTGTGGCTTCTCCAATATTTGCATCTCTTACAAAGAGGTAATAAACATTTGTGTTACGGTGGGTGACCTATTATTGCTATGGTATATGAGGGACTGATTCAAGATTGACTTTTGTTGTATCAATAGTTTTTTATGTCCGGGAAATATGGGAAAGATGTATAGTAAGAAAGTAAGACAATCTTTTGAAATTATTTATTTCCACATCAACATAGACAAAACACATCATAAAAAATTTACATAATATTTACTCCCTTAAGATTATTGAAACACTAAGTACATACAGTGTAAAACATCCCATGAAATGCCGCATACTGAAAATCAGTTATGTTCTGGCTACTATTTGAGGGAGCCTGCATTTCCCCTTTGATCAACGTAATGGAGAACCTTCGGCATTCTGCGAATCAAAGTTAACCATAAACTTTTGACAGGGATTTATTTCCTTCCCAGCCATCCATCTCCTTGGTCTATCTGTTTCAGATTCAGTCATTTGATGCTGGCAATTATTCTGTCCTATAACTTCTCCATTTGATGTTAACTCATTTGATGCATATGCATGTTACAATTTGAGTTTACATGGTTTTAATTATTTTTATTCAATCTTGTATTTATTGACTTATGCATATATCTTTGATTTGTCTTCAGACATGTGGGTGCTCTTGGCTTTATTTGTTCAAGTATTGAACCTCTTAATGCTTTAACAGATAATTTATCAATGAGCAAAGCTTCCAAAAGCTTACCACTGTTTTAGACCAACGCTACTCATTGCATCTTGGACAATTTTAGTTGAAGTGACCCTCGTAGGGTTCCATAACTCAACAACTATGGGTCTATATATGTTTAAAATGTTTATAGCATAGATCAAAAATTGTTGCTAATAAAGGCTAGATGATTATGCATTTGACATTTAGTCCATTAAATTGAACATCTTGAATGTAGAGTATTAAACATTATTGAATGAAAAATTGCTTGTTTTTCTCTGTTAAGCAGGTGAAGCACAGACCCGTGATGTGATCTTAAGATGGCATCATTAACATGTATGCATATTAATTTTCACACAATATGTGTATTATGCAGTATAAATCCATTTAGGCTCATTGGAGTTGGATTGTCCGTCTGGACTCTTGCAACCTTTTGCTGCGGTTTCTCATTTAATTTCTGGTCCATTGCGGTCTGTCGCATGTAAGTGATGTATATCCCATGCCCTACGTTTGTCAAGTACATGAGTAATAAGAGAGTAAATATTAAAATTTGGTTTCTTGTTCTTTTTTCTATTCTCCATAGGCTGGTTGGTGTTGGTGAAGCTTCATTTATAAGTCTTGCAGCACCTTTCATCGATGATGTTGCCCCAGTTTCTCAGGTTTAATTTCTCCTTTGCATGCATCTCCTTATTTCATATTTTTATAGTCACCATTCTTTGTTATGCTTATTATGAAGCTCCTATACTTCACCAGAAAACAGCATGGCTCGCAATATTTTACATGTGTATACCATCAGGATTTGCAGTTGGCTATGTCTATGGTGGCTTTGTAAGTTTTCCACTGGTTTTCATATCTTCATTAGATATACTGACCTATCTTGTATATATATATATATAACCCACATATCTATGTATCTTGTGCCTTGTTTTTTCTCCCTCAAATTTGCCTCTCTGATTTGATGTGGAGCAGGTTGGAAGTCATTTTGGTTGGCGTTATGCATTCTGGGTGGAGTCTGTATTGATGCTTCCATTTGTTATTTTTGGATATTTTGTGAAGCCTTTGCATTTGAAAGGTGCACATATTTCCATCATTAATTTCTTTTGATCATTCGATTATTGCTTATTTTTTAAGTAATTGTACTGTGTATCCAGGTTTTGATCCTGCTGAATCGAAAATGACACAGGCAACTGAGGCAGTTGCATCAGAGGTTCAAGGTGCTTTATACCTAGTTTGAAGGCATATAATTTATGCATGATCTAACTCGCTTGTCTGTTAAAGTGTACCACAGTCCTATCTTATTATGGAAAAGATCATCCCCCATCACCTACCATAGACAATTTTTTTTTCCCTGCAAATTTACTGCAAGTGCATAGATGTGGGTTTTTCTCGTAAGCATTTGTTAATAATTTGAAAATATTGGTCATAGAACATTACCAGCTCATCATCTGGAGGATACGGTTTCTCTCTTTTTTTTTTTTAGCTGTAGTCTCTTTTGAGATATGCTTGGGTATTAGATAGCTCTTCTGATTTATCTTGAGATTTCTAGGCCTCTTTCACAGTCGGGAACTTAACCTAATTTATAATCATGTCAGTCTTAGCTTTCATCAACCCTCTCTATCTCTGATAAGTCATCCTAACCCTTAAGCATACGCAAGATATAGAACACAGGAAAGCTAAAAGAAAGTTTGAGTGAATATGACTTCTGTTAGCACTTGAAGGTTTGAAGCCTTGAACCCTTGGATTGACTGATTACAAATTTGGAGGGTGGAGGTATTTATAGGGCGTCTCCAAGTTTCAGAACTCTACCATTTCCGTAATGGTTGTTGGAAATCAATTATCCAACAGTACACAATTATTCTACCTAGATTTGTGCATAGAATACTCTAGATATTTACAAGGACTACTCAAAAATTAGTATTCACTATGCTATACAAGGACTTCTAAAAAATTATTCATAAATAGTTTGGCCCCTTTAGGTCGATTCTATATGCTTCATTGCCTTCTTATCTTAGAATTGTGAGTCATTACATCCTGCTCTACGTTTATCTCCAACCACAATATAATCTTAATTTTTTGTCTTCAAATCCATATTTGCATTAAAACCTAAACTTCCAGTAGACTCTGATTAATGACCTGTTTCAGTTAAGCTTTTGCCTCTCAAGTTTCACCTTTCTCCCTTAGAATTTTGCTATATAAATACTAATTTTGTTCTCTCTTTTTCCATTTTCCCTTTCTTTCTTTAACACAAGTGAGAAAGGGAAGAAGTTTTGCTACATAATGAAAAGATAGTGAAATGTTTTTGTTTGAAGTGCTGATTGCGTTGTTTCCACTTCCCATTTTAGTATAAATAACTGTCCTTTTATCTTCAGGACTAAATAAATTACTCTTAATTTTTACCTAATAAACAGAAATGTACCATTTAGCTGGAATAAGTTTTTTTATCAGTTGGTTTCAGATGCACCAAATCTCTCTATCAATTTGGTTCTAACAAAATTCACTTTCTTGGTCTTAAGATATAGAAGCCTCAAGTAACCCATTGACCTTGAGGGCGTTGTTCCAAAATAGCAGCTCACATGAGACTTCCAAGTAAGGACACTTATACTAAATTTATACTATGTTTCATTTAATTACGTAGTCAATAGAAATGATTTTACAAAAAATTTGCTTTTACCAATGATACATCTTGGCATTATGGCTAGAAATCCTTCTGATTAAGCCAATGTTCTTCTCAAATAACCTTTATTTCCTTATCATTAACATGTGGCATCTTTCAATGTCTTTGCCTGATATCCTTCATCTTATAGTGGCTGATGTGTACATTGTTATTTTGGTATTTCTCTTTTATTGCAGGTCCAAAGCTGCATCCGGAAAATCAAATCAACTGTTGATTTTCTTGGAAGATATGAAAGTCCTTTTGCTGAATAAGGTTTATGTCATCAATGTTTTAGGTACTTTTTCCTCCTTCTAGTCTGCTGTATATTTCAGGACTTCTTCCCTATGAATTCAATTGATATCTAAGTTTTCCATATGAATTTTATCTTTAACAGTCACTTTTTACGTTGTCACTTCATTTAATATCCTTTTACTATAATTTCCTCTTTGTAGGTTACATAGCCTACAACTTTGTCATCGGTGCTTACTCATATTGGGGGCCTAAAGCTGGTTATAACATATATAATATGGTTAGCTTTGTCTCTTCTAATGATTACATGTGCACATGATTTTAGTAATTTTGTTCCTTCTTTCTTATATGCCTTTTTATTTGCACAATGTGAGATATATCCCCTGTAGATTAAGATAATTCCAAGTAAAGCATATGAATCTTACTGTATATTAAAATAGGTCTTATGACAGACTAATGCAGATTTGATATTTGGAGGAATTACAATTGTATGTGGAATATTGGGCACACTAGCAGGTGGCTTTCTTCTGGATTTCTTGACCAACACCTTGTCGAATGCATTTAAGGTTGGTATCTAACTATTATGCTTGCTTCTATTGAAAGAACTTTATAAACATGAAACACCTAATAACTGCATCTACTTTTTTTTTCTTTTTAATCTATGGCATGATATGAATAGTCATCCCTAAGTTCCACCTAGCATATTGCTTATATACCATTTCTCTGTTCTCAGTATCGCTTTAAAATCTCTTGCAGCTTCTTGCGATGACCACATTGATAGGTGCGGCATTTTGCTTTGGTGCATTCTTATTTCAAAGCATGTATGGCTTCCTTGCTCTCTTTGCTGTTGGTGAAATTCTTGTGTTTGCCACTCAGGTAATATTCTCCTCTTTGTGAGGAATAGCTATTTGTTTGATTGTTCTTTTTTCATTTTTATTAAACACAACGTTTGCTTGTTTGATTGAACCTTGCTAAATAATTTATGTGCTTGTTGTCTTGGAATAATTGATATTTCACTTTTAACAAGAATTTGATCATGAAGCTCCTAAGTTAAGGTTCTATTTGGTGAATGGAAGTTTAATTTGTTATGATTTCTTTTTAGGGTCCCGTAAATTATGTATGTCTACATTCTGTTAAACCAAGTTTGAGGCCCCTATCAATGGCAATTTCGACTGTTGCTATCCATATCTTTGGGGATGTGCCTTCCTCACCCGTCGTCGGAGTTGTCCAGGTCAGTTTTTATTTATTTATTTACTCACTCACTCACTTATTTATTTATTAATTATATCATGAAGATTTGAACCTTAATTATATCCTTCACCTTCATTTTTAGTACCTAGATGACACTCAGTTAAACGGGTAGTGTGCAGATTTTTTTTTCTCACTGGGTCTCTTTTATAGTTTTCAACATAAACTTGAGTTGTTATGTTGGAAATCTTTTGGTAAAATGATGTCCATTACATGACATGTTGGTAGCAAGATGCTGACTGAAAACAATCTTCCAGCTGCTAAATTTCAGATAAAATGATAGTACAACAACTATCATACTACTAGGTGGGGTCAGCTACATGGATTATATGGTGCCATTGTGTTGTTAACAAAAAAGTCATATTCAACAATTTTATTGAGCGCTCTTTTCAGTCTTTCTCTACCCTTTTTTTATAGGACTCTTTATTTACTGATCTACATACTTAATACATGTTCAAACCACCTTAACCCTATGTTTGGATGGAGAGAAAATTAGAGGTGAAAGAATACAAGGAGTGAAAACTTTTAAAAAATAGTATTTTTTTTAAAACCATTTTTGAAAGTTTTCATTGCTAGTATTCCCTCCCCGTATTTTCCCCTCACTTTTCTCTCTATCCAAACATAGGGTAAACGATTTTCTACTTTTTTGTCTTCAATAAGAATCTGCCTTCCAGATGCTATTTGAACAGTTAAAATCGCATGTTTCCTTGCTTTTAGCAGCGAAGAGGTCATGGAGTCCAAAAAGATGGATGACACTCACAAAGTCTTTTATTATAAGTTCCTTCACGTGGTCCTCCAATATTCCCGTTGTTTAAAACCTTAATTATTCCCCATATATCCTTCAGTTGTTTTTTTTCCCCTAATTAAATAACCTCCAGACTAAGTAGACAATATCCTCTAATTAATAAAACTTCATTTACGGTAATTTTGAAATTCAAAAAGTTAATTAATTCCAACTAAATTCCTCAATCTATGCAAAGTTGTTAATAAAGTACTTTTAATAAGGATAAGAGGAATTAGCACTTAAAGATCAAGTGTCTGATACGTGCTGGTATTACAGGATCATATCAACAACTGGAGAACAACTGCCCTGCTTCTAACTGCTGTATTTTTTCCGGCAGCTGGATTCTGGTTCATCGGTAAGTCCCGTGTTAACTTACCCATGTATGTGTTTTTACACTAACAAGAATTGTTGAACATGATGTAAGTTTTACACATGAAGGTGAGCTTTGACGCAATCGTAAGGTTGCTTCCTTGTGATCTAGAGGAAATTTTAGATTTTAGATATAGTCTCTCCCCTTCAAGGTTAAGACTATGCGCATCTATCACTCCCAAACCTCGGGCATTGATCTACCCTTTTGATGTAACTATTATAGATGTTTTGATTGTATCATTTCAATAACAAGTACCTATTACCGCATCAAACATGAAAGATATTGAGTACCATGGTTTTCTTTTACTTTTATATGCTATAAACCTGTACTTTTACAAGTATTGGTGCTTTCAAGCAGTTTTCGGACAGGTTCATGAGATCATGATCCATGTTATGTGCTGGCAGGAATATTCTTACCTAGCGAAGATAAATTTAACGAGGATAGCGAAAATGTAATATATTCAGGAGAACCTTCAAACACGCCATTGCTTCGAGAGAAGCCTAGAGAAGTCGAAGCAGCAGCCGTAGTAGCAGGAGGAGAAGCATCAAAAGCTAAATCCCCAGAATGTTGACATTCAGACGATGATTATAGGAGCAATGTCCAGAGGTACAATTTGTGAAGAGGGAGAGGAACAATGCGTTGTAAATAGTATTTATATATGGAAGTAGATGTGAGTAATAATTGTATAATTATATTTGGTTGATGTTCTTCTAGCAGTTGATTGACTAGAACCACAGTGAAAATCATATATATATATATATATATGGATGAAGCTCAGTAAATATTATTTTGTTAGTATAGTTTTCCATGAATGATGGCTATAAATAAATCTTTATATCTCCTATGTACCATTTTTTAACATAAAAGTTTAAAGTTTAGTGGGTTGGGTTTTGTGGCCCATCAAAGTTAGGGTATACCTTTAGGCTGAAACTGTTTACAGAAGTATTTACAAAATGCCCACAAAAAATAATCTCATACGGTAAGTTTTGAACTTATATTTTATCAGTCATGATCCAATTTCTTATCAACTGGATCAATTTTTGTTAACTTATCTTCTTTTTAATCAATTGCAAGCATTTAGGGTTGAGAGGGGTGTTAATGGGTCCGGCTCTGATGAAAGCGTCTAGGTTCTTGGGACAACATTTATTGTCTTGTTCACGGCAGGATAGGACATGATTGTCCTACCACCTCTGGTTCTATTTATAAGGCATAGTTGATTTTTTTTTTGAAATATTAAGAAAGCTAAATAAGTTACTTAATCATTTTCATATATTATGTATCATTAGATTATAATAGTTTATTAATCAAAATAATTAGTTTGAAGAAAAAAAATTAAAATAAAAAAATTCTAAAGTAATTTAATTAGCTTTCTTAATTTAAAAAAAAATTAATTATGTCTTATAATTAGGATCAGGGGTTGTAATTTTTTTTTAATTTTGAAACTTTCTTTTCCGTTTTTTTCTAGTAAGAGTTTGGGCCCAATATTGATATAAATTGGACTTGAAACAATAAGAATAAATAAAAAATGCATAACATTTGTACTAAAAAAACAAGGAGCATAACATCAATTTTACCAATACATAACAAACATATAGGAGCAAATTTTTAATTAGGAAAAATGACGGTAAATGCTATTTGAATTTACAAAATTTCAAAAGGTTTGATAAGACAATGGAATGCTAGATAGGTGATTGGAAAGGAATATGGGTTTTTGATGTTTGAGGGAAAATACCAAAATGCTCAAGTTGTCAATTGTTGTTATGAACTTATTAGTGTAGCTCTCTTTTCATAGCATTTTCACTTTTCTCTCTCTTGGTGCCTCCAAACATAAATGTTTTCCTTCTTCCTTTCAATTTCTTCTTCTAGGCTACTGATTTTTTTCCCCTCACCACTTCATGTTTTACTAATTTACCATGTTAGAATAAATATTGTCTACTAATTTACCCCTTATTATACCAAATCCCTAATTTATCTTTTGATATTAATATTTATTAATGATGTATTTAGTATTTTTACTAAATTTAGAATAAATTTTAGTAATTTTTTATGGGAAAAATATTAGCAACTTGATCAAAATTGAGTAATTTTTTTTTAATAAACATATGTTTAATGAAATATTTAAAATATTTGAATTATAAACTATTACTATAAGGATCTTAAAATTATATCATTTTACTATCTTATAAATTAAATAAATGTATATATGAGATTGCAAAACATTTTAGACAACCTTAATTTTCAAAAGATTTTATCTTAGGTAAGTTTTAATTAAAAAAAAGAGAGATTAAACGTTTGAATTTTTTTTTGAAAGATTCAAATTTATAATTATACAATTAATTAACTTTGTAATATTGTAATCAATTTAACAGTGTGACAGAAAATTTTAAAATGTATATGAAAATTATTTTAAAATTTTGGACAAATGTATGTGATTAATTATTATTAAGTAATATTTATATTAAGGAGGGGCATTGAGGCGAACATGACTGGTCAATGTTGTGATTTAACTTTCAACTAATGATTAGTTGGACTAAAGTTGAATCTCAAATTAGAAAGAAGGTACATGTAATACATATTATGATTTTAATAAAAGTTTATATAGGTTTTTAAAATATAATAGATGTCTTTTTAATTTAGAGTAAATGGAGGGGAAATGTTGAGGTATTTTGCTCTATTTTTTCTCTCATCCAACACTTTATTTAATAGGTATAAAATTATAAATTTTTTTAGACCTAACAAATTTAATGAGTTAACTACTATTTTTTTAATGAATTATTTGAAGGAACTTATAAAGTTGACTAGAGAAACAATCTAAAATATGTTAGGTATCCTTTGTTTTTTCTTACCTTGTCAAAACTTATTTAGCATAATTCTTTTAAATGACTTAAATAAATAATTGAATTGCATATTTTTTTTATCATAAAATAATATAAATTATATAAGTTTCAAAGATTACATAATTAAAAGAGGCTTAAGCTAGAAATTCTTGTTGGTTGTGAAAATACCCCTAAACATTAAAATCTGAACAAAAATGATTTCACAGTTAAAACCACCAAATGTTTGTCATCTTTTAGAGAAGAAGATGACGATGAGTCTCAACACAAAAGTAATTGACATTAGGTTTTCTTAATGATTATATCATTTTTACTTCAATTTTTAAAGTTTATAGGTATTTTTGTACCAAAAAAAGTTTATGGATATTTTACACATCAAGTATAAGGTTATTGGTATTTTTATACCTTAACCCACTAAAATATATAGGTTATGTATGTTTGGCCATACTTTCCTACAAACATCTATATACTTTTTTTTTTATAAGACAAAATATATTAAGAAAGTGCTCCCTCTTATCTTTAATATAAAACCCATTTTAATAAATGATTTTAACTATAAAATGGGTCTTATATTGAGAATAAGAGACAAGTTAATTCAAAAAATACAATAAATGAAAGTCTTTAGGAAAGCATTCAAAGGAACAACTTTGATGTCAGTGAGTGAAAAAATTTATTATTGACAAAATTTCCTGTCCAGTTATATTTAATGAATGAGACGATTGAACCCGAATATGAATGAATGAAGGCCTTTCAGACGTAACTTGAACATCCTCCATATTACTTGATAAATTAACCATATTTTAATTAGGTAATTAACTTAGTAGCACTTCAATATTAAATTAAATATTCTACAGGATGCCAAAACATGTATAAAGAACCCTAACGTGGCAATATACATTTACACAAACATAAAACGTAGAGACCAAAAAAAAAAAACACTACTTTTAACAGTGTAGTCTAATCTTTTGACGCCTTCCCTGATGGACCCGGACAAGAGCTCTCACCTGAAAAATGTGGTAACCATCAATCCAACTCATTACAGATATTAATACGTGCTAGTGAGGTGCCGAGTGGAATAATTTATAAACAAAATGTTAGCAATACTTTTTAACAATATTCATATCATGAAAATCTCATATCATAATGAAGTATCATAAAATGACTTTCTTGATTTCTCATTAATACAACAATTCTCAAAATACCCCTTCCACCCTTCACGCCAGCCGAACCGCCTTATTTCACTCCAACTAGACCCATGGGCTAAGTTTCATTCTTGTTACTGGATACTCCGAAAGCTCACTGGTCATGTGATGAGGACCGGCTAAAATCCTCAGAGCACACGGCCCAGACCATGGGTCTTTCCCCACTTTAAACTAGTGAGGTGTCGTAAGCCCATCGATCTGGTGGGCAAGTCCCTTATTAAAATGATGAGACAAAAATAAGCCAACCATTGTGCACCAATGGAGGCCTCACCACGAGGTGGAAATAACTACTCCATTTCTTCCCCAATTCAAACATTCCCAAATTATCATAACCATAACATAGTATCTCAATTTCCAATATATTTCATAATTCAAACATAAAGTTCCACAAGGACATTTCTATCAAAATATACTTAAATATCTCATAAAAATACTCACAAAACAACATATTAATGCACATAATAAGTGGAAAGTGGTTACCTGACTCCAGAGCTAACTAATTTACACGGCTCCTAATTCGAGAGCTCAACTTACGCCCAAAAATTAATCTATTATAATAAATTTAATATTTGTTAATAACTCCTTCAGACTCTACATATTAAAATATACGAATTTTAATAATAAAATTGGAATACTCCACGTGGGTAAATTTTTGATAAAAATTAGGGAGACAGCAACTATAAATTTTCCTTTCTAATATTTATAAATCGCTCCCATTATTTATTCTCTTTTCCTAATAACACTGTTTATTTATTATTCATTTATCTTATTATTCTTATTATTTATTATTATTATTATTTTACTATTTATTGACAATTATTTTTAAACTAATTGCACAGTAATCTTTTTAATGTTTCCCCCCAAGCATACACACACACAAACCAAATATATATTCTATCCACGCACACATATTCTTATCTAACACCTAAGGGCATTAGACCATATATGGTTTCTTCTCTGTTTTCACTTAAAAATTCCTGACCCCACAAGCTTTCGTTTTCTAAGTATGTTAATGATATTCACCTCGTATTAGTATAATCATTTAAACATACCGCGGTGCCCCTAAACACAGCAAGCAACGCTTCTTCACCAAATTCTTAAACTCTTTCAACATTCAGCCAAAATATCTAATATTAAAGTTTCTAAAATCCGTCGTATAACAACAATAAACATCTCTGGTCCTCCAACATATTTAAAATTCAACAAACAGATGCAAACACAAACTGACGGAAAAACACCCCTATATTCATTCAGTTTTAGCTTAGTTTTCAGAGGCTTCAAGCTCTATATATATATATATATATATATATGAAAACGACGATGACCAGCAAGCTTACATGCAGAAACTAAACATACTCATAGGCAGCAAGCATACAGTAAGTGTAATAAATCCATAGATGCTTCCAGACACGACAGCCCTCTAACAAACATGCATGCATGGACAATCTATACACATAAGAATCAGCCAAATCATTCTCAAAAACTCTGACGTAATCCCCTGACTATATGTAGTTTTTGTTATTCTTCAGTTTCAGCGGCTTAATTATCATATGATGGCGACAAGAAGTAGCAAAAACTCAGAAGAAAAGAGGACCCATAGCTTACCTTCGTCTTCCAGCTGATACGTTGACGAATGGTGACTGGATTTTCCCCTATTTTCAACGTGATATGACAGAGGAGGTGAGCTTCAGTTTGAAGCTCTCACGATCTCGCTCTCTGTCTCTCCTCTCAACTCTCACGCCCTCACACTCTCGTTCTCCGTCTCTATGTTTTCTGTCTCCCGGTCTCTCATTCTTTCTTTGTCTAACTCTCTTACCCTTTGCGTTTTATGTTATAAATTTGAAGAGGCAATAACTTATGCCAATAAGTGAAGCATTGGCGCTACTGACGGCAGGAGAACACATGGGTTACTGCCATGCTTTCCAAAACACAAGGTAGTGGATCATGGGTGCTGATATTTTACAGTTTGAGTTTGGTGCTGCATCTCTACGCGTCTGGTCGAGAAAGAATAGCAGCTGGTAGTGTAGTACGGTGTGTCTGTCTGGATGCATATATGTGCGCCTGAGCTGTCGGGAAAATAGAGATAGTGGAGCATGGAATAAATATTTTGACTTCTTCTTGCTGTCATGAGCTAGGCCGACGTTATGATCTGTCACTGCTTTAATTCAAGAACTGGGAGAGATGAAAATGGGCTAATACATGATGTTGTGACGTGTTGGGCCTAGCGAAATAAAAATTGCAAATGGATATGGGCTTGGTTTGGTGTTGAATCTGTATGGCCGAAGTGAATAAATAAGATGGATGAAATAAGGGGTATTTGCTTTACTCTATAAAATGAATTAGTTGAGAATTAGAAGAGCTGGATATTTGAATTGAAATGGTTGAGCTATTTATATTACGTGGGATCCACTGCACAATAATTCCATTTGACCATTTCCTGTACAACTCTCATATTTATAGCTTATAGTTTATCTCAGTTAAATTTCCTATAATTAATTCCTTTTTCATATTTCATTTAAAATTTCAAAAATTTATTTTATTTTATTTTATTGTTATTATTAATTAAATGATGGAATTTAAATCCTTAATTATTTTATTTTATCTTAAATTCCCAAAATATAAAATTGGGATGTTACATAACTAATGGCTTGAAACCTACTTTTATAAGCTCATATTTGTGGTTTGGGAAACCATAAAACTATGGTTTCAAAAACCCTTTTCCGTAAGTCGAGGAAAAATCCCTTTCATATATTTACCTTGTAAATTATAAAAGTTATTTTTCAAAAACTAATTCAAACGTACTTGTAAATCATAAAAGTTATTTTCCAAAAACTAATTTAAACATGCATTGCTCTTAAGTTCTTGCATATGAATGAGTGGTCCATTGTAGCTTGCTTTCAAATTGAAGGACTTGCATCTCGCTATCAATGACATATAGTTCCGAAGGATTATGAACGGTATCGCCGTGACAAAGAAGATAGGGGTTTTTACAAGCAGAGTATTGGAGATGTTCTTGAATGAAAAATGGGTCGTTCAATTTCAAGAGATTTTTCCAATCTTTACACACCCATTGCACTTGGGTTAGGGTTCTTACCGGATGAAAATACTAATTAAGACTTCTGGGGGAATCCATATTTGCTTCATAGTGCTCGACGGCATCTCTCAGAGGAAAAGCCTTCGCAATCAACGGGGCTGCCAAGAAAGAAGAGAGTGTTCACCAAACCAAAAAACCAAGAAGAGAATCGCGTCGTTATGCTCCCCGCCAGTTGTTCATGGGGCTTTTATGTGAAAATGGGTTGATATAACCAACTCCAACTTAGACAGTAGCAATCTTTAAACAAGAAGAAGGTATTCGAGGGGGAAAAAAAAGAAAAAAAGAAGAGGGTAAAAAATGGTTATTTGTGAATTTTTGCCCGAGTAATTAATTAGTTATAGGTCTCATTATATATTCTTTTAAATAAAATACTCTTTCCGGCAAAAGGACAAAAAAAAAAAAAAACCTCTAATCACACCTTTTTATTTTATTTTAATTACATAGGCCTCTAAAACATACATGTTAGTGATCCAAACCATTAAAATATTCTAAAAATATTTTTAAAGCATGTGTTTTACTAATTTACCGTGTTAGAATAAACATTGTCTATTAATTGACCCCTTATCATACCAAATCCCTAATTTATCTTTTGATATTAATATTTATTAATGATTTATTTAGTATTTTTACTAAATTTAGAATAAATTTTAGTAATCTTTTATGGGAAAAATATTAGCAACTTGACCAAAATTGAGTAATTTTTTAATAAACATATGTTTAATTAAATATTTAAATTATTTGAATTATAAAATATTAGTATAAGGATCTTAAAATTATATCATTTTACTATCTTATAAATTAAATAAGTGTATATATGTGTATATATGAGATTGCAAAACATTTTAGACAACCTTAATATTCAAAATATTTTATCTTAAGAAAGTCTTAATAAAAAAAGAGATTAAACGTTTGATTTTTTTTTTGAAAGATTCAAATTTATAATTATACAATTAATTAAACTTGTAATATCGTAATCAATTTAACAGTGTGACAGAAAATTTTAAAATGTATATGAAAATTATTTTTAAAACTTGGATAAATGTATGTGATTAATTATTATTAAGTAAATTTATGTTAAGGAGAGGCATTGAGGCCCCAAGATGACGGTCAATGTTGTGATTTAACTATCAACTAATGATTAGTTGGACTAAAGTTGAATATCAAATTAGAATGAAGATGCATGTAACACATATTATGATTTTAACAGAAGTTTATATAGGTTTTTTTAAACATAAGGTATGTCTTTGTAATCTAGAGTAAATGGAGGGGGAATATTGATGTATTTTACTCTATTTTTTCTCTCTCAGCCAACACTTTATTTAATAGGTATAAAATTATATATATATTTTTTAAATTTAACAAATTTAATAAGTTAACTATTATTTTTTTTAATGAATTGTTTGAAGTAACTTATACAGTTTACTGAAGGAACAATTTAAAATATATTAGGTATCCTTTTTTTTTTCTTACCACATATGTCAAAAGTTATTTATCAAAATTCTTTTAAATGACTTAAATAAATAATTCAATTGCATATTTTTTTATCATAAAATAATATAAATTATATAAGTTTCAAAGATTATATGATTAAAAGAGGGTTAAGCTAGAAATTCTTGTTGGTTGTAAAAATACCCCTAAAGTTAAAAATCTGAGCAAAAATGATTTAACAGTTAAAACCACCAAACGTTAGTTACCTTTTGGAGAAGAAGATGACGATGAGTCTCAACACAAAAAGTAATTGACATCAGGTGTTCCTAACTGATATATCATTTTTACTTCCAATTTTAAAGTTCATAGGTATTTTTGTACCAAAAAAATTTTATGGATATTTTACACATCAGGTGTAAGGTCATTCGTGTTTTTATACCTTAACCTGTTAATATATATATATGTTATGTTTGTTTCTATTTCCAATTTTTGTTTTCAAAAAAAAATTTATAAATTGTTTTTCTTAAAAAAAGTTCTGCAATTAAAACAATACGTTTGGATAATTTTTCTAAATTACATTTGAAAGTAAGCATTCTCAGTCTGGAGGGTAAAGCTTTGACGATATCTCAAGTCTTCAAATAGAGAAAAAAACAATTGAGTGGCGAAGAAATGGTTTCCCTATATTTTCAAATAAGAAATACAAAAGAAAATAACAAATATACAAATTGTTTTGGTTATTTTGTTTTTCTAAAAAAATATTAATATTTTTTAAGTTACCTAACTGAAAACAAAATACCAATCAATTTTTTTCATTTTGGTTTTAAATATTTTTTTTTTAAAAAAACAATGCCATACTTTTCTGCAAACATCTATATACTTTTTTTTTTTTTATAAGACAAAGTATATTAAGAAAGTCACTGCCTTTAATCTATAATATAAAACCCACTTTAATGAATAATTTTAACTATAAAGTGGGTCTTATATTGAGAATAAGAGACAAGTTAATTCACATATACAATTAATGAAAACCTTTAAGAAACCATTCACAGGAACAACTTTGACGTCAGTGAGTGAAAAATTTTAATATTGACAAAATTTTATATTTAATGAATGAGAGGATTGAACCCGAATATGAATGAATGAAGGCCTTTCGGACGTAGTGGATAGTAAATAATGGCTTGAAACATACTTTTATAAGCTCATATTTGTGGTTTGGAAACCATAAAACTATAGGTTCAAAAACCTTTTTCCACAAGTCAAAACAAAATTCATTTCACATATTTACCTTATAAATAGTAAAAGTTATTCCCTAAAAACTAATTCAAACATGCATTGCTTTTAAGTTCTTGCATATGAATGAGTGGTCCATTGTAGCTTGATTTTCCCATAAGAACTCTTTTATGGGATAGATGGACACTACAGCAAATGAAATGTTTTCATAACCTTTTGTATCTATATGAGAAAATAATCCCACCCCTCAACATTGACAGAAATAGGTTTGGAGCATTTAACTATGCACGCAATTGATGAATCCTGGAAAGCTATATCTGAGAAGGACTGGACATGATGAATCTCCTGGTTGATGGCGAGAGAACAGCCACTTCTTCAATTCCATGATTGCGGGAATTATCACGCTTTCTTTAGATTGTATCAATTAAGTAGGCATCAATATGATCACATATATATTGAGGCAATTTAATAAATGACAATATGTGCATGTTAGCTACAACAAGGACTGATTTAATAAGAGGGAGTCTAGAAGCTTGGGATAATAGCTTGCCATTTACCTATTCTTATTTCAACTGAATCCACTATTTGCTATGTCTCCAAATATTTACTCAATCTTGATGAGAAATGAAATGCCACGAATATTTTAGTCTTGTCATAATGAGAAGCATTAGGATTGAAGACTATACATAAAAGATTTGGATTTATTACTTTCATGACCCGACCACAAGCAATACTATTGGGGACCATAGGTGTAACACTCCATTTCTCAAAAGCGGAATAACATATATTTATTAGAGTAGAGCATGTAATTGAGTATCTGATACATATTACAACCATGGTGTTTCTAGTTAGTCATAATAACGGTATATTTAACTAAATATAATATGCATCCCAAAAGTAGGCATCTTCGGCCGTGTTTTCAAACGGGCTGCTTACCCCTGTCATCAACCTTCGGTCCTCTAGACCCTGACGCTATAGTAAGAGCTGAGGTCCAATACCCATCAGACCTCAGGTAACGGTTAACCTCATGCTTATGTAAACAAGATATGTATGACAAATATTCATAACATTACAGCATACAACAATACATAGCACACAACAGATGTAAGGTTCTCATATCATAACAGTACATATCACATAGTACATGTAAAGTCCATCCCAGTTTGCACATAACCAGTGCCACGACGGCCCATCGTGTCCTCAGCACTAAGAAAACTCAACGGTGTTATCAAGACTATAACCCGTGTAAAAAGCTGAATGTATCAGTAGTGATCTAAGCCCCATAAACTTAGTCACGGTGCATGACCCGAGACAGAGTCCCGTCTATGTCTTTATGAAAGTATCTATCACATATAAGCATACAATAAGCATCAGAGTTAGTGTTATAGTATGCGTCCGTACCTTCGCTGATGATGTTCAGTACTTTTGATGAAGAACGGTACGTTTGGTAGTGGTACGACAGCGGCACAACAATGGTATGTGATCTTAGATATCCTATAAGGATAATATTGCATTTATCAATGTCTCATGGTATAACAGGCATTTTAGGTACGAATTACCATTTTGCCCCTGTCTTTATTAGTCCTCTAAATTTTGTCAGAGCTTCGCTACTTTGATCCTAATGTTCCAAAATGTTGACATATCTCTTTCTCCAATATATATATATTTTTTTGGAAATAAATATCATATTTATCTCTAAAACATGATATCTAAACTAGCTTGGAAGATTAAAGATTAATCTAGCATCTCTACTACAACTACTGAAAGAAACACTAAAACTTAAGACTAGGGACCGAAAAACTTACTCAGGATTCCGCTACAACTTTCTTTAGAGCTCTTCCTTCCCTTTCTACTCCAAGATTTTCAAAATGTTCAAGAGGAATTGGTGAGAAGTTTTGCTATGAGTTCTCACCTATTTATAGGGAAAAGTTATGACATTTTGGTAATTCCTTTGAACTTTCTCAGCTCAGATTTTGACCGTTGGATCTGGGATATTTTGGAAGACTCAATCCTGGCCTTACACTTCAACAAAGATGATGTCATCATGTGACATCAGCTCTTTCTTTATGGTTTCATTCCGACAAAGTTCCTTGTTCGGTGTCCTAATCGTGTAATCCTGGGAAATCTCAAAATTCCAGGAACATAGCCCCGAAGATCTCTTCTTCCTCATTCAAGATACTTGGGTTAACTAAATTTTTGATCCCATTCAGGACATTTCGCTGCCTGCCGAACATTTCCGGACAAACGCCGTCGGATACGAAAATGACTTTTGGTAACACCAACTTCTGGATAAAAATTCACTTGTCCGTAATATGTCCTGGTCTTAGAAACTTAGTTCATGGTTTTTGAGTTATGATTTATTTTCCATTGGTTCTCATTTATATTATCTATCCTTTTTTCTAAAAATATCTTTTCATCTTATCCCATGATTATTCCGCCGGTTACAGAAATAACTTTTCAGATGGCCCACCATGAGATAAAAATATACTTGTTCATAATAAGTCCTTATGTTAGATACTTAGTTCACATATTTTGAGATATGATTTATTTTCTATCGGTTCTCATTTATCCTATCAATCTTATTACAAAATATCTCAACTTATATTATTATTATAATAAAAATATCTTCAATCATCACAAAATCCTCCCCTTTTTTTTTTCGGTTTTCACCTTTTTTTAATTCCATATTATATGTTAATAATCTTCTAGAATTCCAAAAAATATCTCATTGGTCCTTACTTAATTACAAGGATTTAGGCATTTAAAAATTGTTAGAAATTCTTGTAGCCCTTGATCTTACTTTATTAGATTATATCCTAACAATTTATCATTGTTTAATTTGTCTAATACAATTAGGAAGCTTAATTCGGGCCTTAATCTCATAATTTGTAATCTTTTAGGATTTAAGGTTTTTATGCACTTAATCTCACCAATATTTCTTAATCTTTACTAATTAATTAGCAAGTATATTTTTGCTAATTTTAGCAACAAACATTTAATTAAAGGGTTTTTATATACTTTACCTTGAATATTCTCTTGTTCAAGCTTAAACAATTAGTCATTAATTACCTAATTAATCACTTACTAATTGTTGACAATTTCCTTAATTGAGATTAATTATTATCTCACAACTATTGCACTGACATTGGTAATTTATGCACCAAACATAATATTAAAAATCATGGGGCAACTTATGTTCCCCAAAATAATATCAGATTTTACCTCATTATTTTCCAAGGAAAATAATCCCATAAATTATCTAAATTAGAGACAACATACTTTTTAATTTTTAATAAATATTTAATTGTCTCTAAGGATTTATCATCATATTCTTAGGGTGTTTTATGACCATAACTTCACTTGGGGATTTTTAGCTCTTAATCTATTCTAATTCTATGAGAAATTACCTTAGGAAATAAGGTAATTTTTTCACTAGTTTTGAAACCATACATTCACCTATTTCAAATAGGTATTATTTATCAATATATAATATTTATGATACATAGAAATTTTTGGGTATTACAATAGGAACAGAGAAAAGTTTTCGGTATGCTTTCAAAAGGGAAGAGCAAATCATCAAAACATGTAGTAAATAAGACATGGCTTGAGCTATTTGACAAGTCTTAGCGCCCTTCCAATGACTTGAAGATTGAAGCGTATACATGACAAGTATATTGTTGATCCTGATTCAGTTTCTTAGAAAATAAAGTTCTTGGCAAATGATTCGTGTAAATAGGTGCTTCTTTACATGCGCTACATCATAAAGGAGTTCACCTTCTATACCAAAGAGTAGGATGATCAGAGCAAACAACAATAGTACAACTCTTATAGCTAATACCGTGAAGGAATATGAATTTCAAAAGGGGGAAATTTAGACATTATCACAATGAAGAAATATGAATTTCAAAAGGGCGAAATTTATTTCACAACAAGAGAAAAATAATATAAGTTAATAAGAGCTACAAAAAAGATAACACTAGCAAGAATTTTTTTTAAAAAAAAGCCACTTGAGCATGTAAATTTTCTTAATTTTGTTTGAGTTACTTTTATTTCAATAAATTATTGTTTGAGTGAATACCATGCATGTGTTTCTTACTTCTTGTGCAAGGGCAATTTGATTGATTGGTTGTTGCAATTGTTTTGCTTCTTGGTTATATTTTGCGGCTGATTTCTGTTTTTGCAATAGCTGCTCGAAAAGTAGCCCCTATTTTTTTTTAAAATTTTATAAAAAAGAATAAGCAACAATACTTGATGTTTATCAACAATAACAATTAAATATTATTATGACCATATTATTTTATGGTTATACGGAAATACGGTCCATTTATACTTGACGACTGTTAAAGGAAGACCGTTCAGTAATACTATAAATAGTGCTCACATGGCTGTAACATCCCAAATTGCAGGTTCGAAAATCGTGTCGGTCGATATTTAGTTTTAAGAAAATCACAGAGTTTTGAGATTGCTAAAGCTCAGAGTACTGCGGAAATGGATAACGTGCGCCAAGATTCGGATAATGAATATCTGATATAAAATGCTCAGACATATGATGATGTCCCGACATAAGCTGATATTTTAAATATCCCGAAGGAATATTCATGTGATACAATTTACAGAGATTTGAATACATTTCTCTGATAAAAAAAGTCTTAAATTAGACCTATGGCTTGGAACCTAACATCAGTTAATCAGACAATTTGGCCAGGTCGGTGTTCAATCTAATGGGAGTCTCACCAACTCTATGGCAACTTGTGACAACCCACTGATGAAACCTTCCTTAGTTTAAGCACCAAATGGTCCGAAATAACTTTGTTAAATCCGTGCCAGAATACTCTGCCAGAAACTAAGTCCTAATAACTTCTACCGACCTTCGTCTTCGACCGCTGCCTCTTCACGACTCTTTCCACCGGCACCTTCTCTATCCTGGTTTCTTCCCTGTACTATTAATTAAGACTGAGGTCCAATGCCTATTGGACCTCAGGTAATGGTTAACTTTATGCTCAAGTATGACAGTATGCATGATAGATATTCATTTACATTTCAGCATATAACTATACATAACACACAACACATGTATCAATTCATATCTCAACAATACCTACATAGCACACAACCCATGCAAGGTCCACATAGTTTGCACATAAACCAGTGCCACGCCCCGGAGTGTGTCCTCAACGCTAGGAAAACATCTATACGGCATTACCAAGACTGTAACCCGTTTTCACATTAAAAGCTGAATGTATTTAACAAGGTGACCTAAGACCCTGTCTTAGCCACAGTCCATGACCCAAGACCCAGTCTTGTCCATGACTATATGAATCATCTCATCATATATAAAGCATACAAGCAGCATAAGAGTTAGAGTTACAGTACGCATCCGTACCTTCATTGACGATATCGTGTACTTTCGTCGAAATATGGTACGTTTGACAGCGGTATGACGGCGGTACGATAGCAGAAACATCGGTTCGTGTTTTCAGATATCCTATAAGGATCATATCACAGATATGAATATTTAATATCATAACAGACATTTTAAGTACAAATTACCATTTTGCCCCTAGTTTGATTAGTCGGTGGAATTTTGCCAGAGCTTTGCTATTTTGACTCTAATCTTCCAAAATTTTTCTGTATCTCTTTCTCCATCATATTTTCGAAATAAATACCATATTTAAACTTAAGCATGATATCAACAACATATTGGAAGACTAAAAGATCAAACTAACATTTCTACCATAACTACCGAACGAAGCTAGAATCTTAAGACTAGGGACCGAAGAACTTACCCAGAACCTTGCTACTCCTTCCTTTGAGCTCCTCCCTCTCTCTAACATCTCTCTAGATTTCGAACTAGGCAAGTGAATTGGTGAGAAAATGAAGGAGAATGGAAGGGCTATTTATAGAAAAAGGTAATGGCATTTTGGTAATTCCTTTGACCTTTGTCTGATCAGTTTCTGGCCGTCGGATCGTACTTCTTTAAGGTGGCAAGATCTTGGCCATACACCTTACTATGCTGACCTCATCCTATGTCACCAAGGTGATGTCACCAACTTGCTCAAGAAGCTTTGTATCGATAAAGTCCCTGTTCGGTGTTCTAATCACGTAATCTTGAGAAATCTCAAAATTCCGGGAACATAGCCCCGAAGATCTTTTCTTTCTCTTTTAAGATACCTGGGTTATCTAAATTTTTGATCTCATTAAGGACATTCCGTTGCCTGTCGAACATTTTCGGACAACCGCTGTTGGTTACGGAAATAACTTCGGAGATAGCCTACTTTGAGATAAAAATTCACTTGTGTATAATAAGTCCTTATGTTAGATATTTAGTTCATATATTTTGAGATAGAATTTATTTTCTATCAGTTCTCCTCTATCCTATTTGCTTTTTCTCAAAATATCTCACTTTATATTATTATTATAATTATAAATATGTAGATATTATTATTTTGCTACTACACACACACACATGCACAACACTTAGACATACACACACTCACAACTCTCCACATCTCATAACACTCACACACCACACATCTCACACACACACAAATTTCGGTTTTTCTTCTTTATTCATGTCTAAACAATTAGCCATTAATTATTTAACTAATCACTTACTAATTGTTGACAATTTTCTTAATTAGTAATAATTATTATCTCACAACTATTTTACTTACATTGGTATTTTATGTCCCATGTAATATATCACAAATCAGGAAGTTAATTTTGGTTTCAGAATACTTTTTAATTTTTCTTCTTTTTATTTTCAAAGAAAATAATTTATTAAATTGTCTAAATTAAGGACAATATTCTTTCTAATTTTTAATAATTATTTTACTGCCCTTTAGAATTTATCACAATTCTTTTTAGGATGTTTTATGACCCTAAAATGCATTTTTAAGCCTTTTTGACACTTAATTTTCTTTATCCCTCCTAATTTCATGAGAAATCACCTTAGGAAATAAGGTAATTATTATAATAATTTTGAGACCATAAATTCACCTATTTCTAATAGGTATTATTTGTCAATATAATTATCCGGGTATTACAATGGTCGTATTAGAAACCTCAAAACTTGACGATTGTGGTATAAAAACTATCAAATAAGGTACCCAATATTTGACAGTGCAGAACTGACAATATTTTGTTAAAAAATATTTTTTGGCATATTTCTTAAAAAATCTGATGCATCATTATTTGACAGTTCCTAATTATGAGAGATGAGGACAGTTAGTGTGGGTTAGGCCACTAAATGCATTACACTGTCGGGCACATATAATAAATTTATGATAAAAATTCTGTAGTGTTAAGAATTAAAACAATAATAGCAATAGTATATAGATAGATACCCGGATCACACATGAGAAGATTTTAATCCTCAACGGAGTATATTATCAGCAGTAAAAAAGAAGGGGAAAGGGAAAATATCTTTTTTTTTACCTGTTCCATTACATTACTTGAGACCTTGGTCCTTTACTGAAATTTGGGAATCTTTTGCTTCCAAAGGGACATTCCCTCAGACTTTTATTTGTGTGGGTGAACATGTTGAAAACTTTTACGCTGTGTTTGAATAAAGGAGAATATGAGAGGAAAAAAAATTGGGGGGGGGGGGTGATGATGGATTATTTTCTCCTCTTGTGTTTGGAAGTACAGAATAAATTATAAAGAAATAGTAGATATGAATAATATTGGGAATATGTTAACTCTTAGAGATTAACAACAGTCCAACACATTTTTTTTTGTCTTTTCACCTATTTTTAGGTTCAAAATGTACATAGGAAATGTAGTATATAGAAGAAAATGTGCATATCAAAGTATTCAGCAAAAAATCAAAGAAACTCTTGTTATATCCTAGAGTTTGTGATTCAATTGAGAATTGAGAATTCCTATCTCTTTTGTAGGAGGATGGAGACAATATTTGAAGCACTATAAGAACCAAGAAACAAGGAAAGAAATAAAGGCAGTGAAGCAGTGCAAAGTTAGAAAGAACTTGTACAATTGGCTCCAGCAGGTTGACCAATTAGCTGTGGCAAGTAAACAATCTCAAATAGTTTAGTCTTTGTGTAACTAGCTGCAGCAAGTTGATAAACTTGTCATGGCAAGTCGAGAAAAATAGCTCTCTGTATAAATTGGTTGCAACAAGTTGACAAACTGGTCGTAGCCAGTAGTGAATAGTACAATTGGGCGTTTTAATTTTAGCAGCAGAAAAACACTACTTAACCTAGAGGAAAGGGCAAAAAAAAAAAAAAAGGGGCTCTCTGCACTTGGGAACATTAGACCACTCAAAAGAAGAGCTTGGAAGAGAGATTTTGACAACTTTGGAGGCTTAGGTGTTCTTCTCAAGAGAGATTTTGGGGTTTTGACAATTGGTTCTTCCTCTTTTCTCCTCTTTTCCACTTAGTTTCTTCATGTATTTAGTAGCTTGGTTTATAATTTCTTTGTATTTAGATATAAGTAGCTAAATCTTTCATTCTAGGATTTTTTTTACCCTTTGTATGGATTAATACATGGATATTCCTTTCTTTTGGTAGATAAATACATATAAGTGATTGTTCTTCTCAAGAGAGATTTTGGGGTTTTCACTATTAGTTCTTCCTCTTTTCTCCTATTTTCCACTTAGTTTCTTCATGGATTTAGTAGCTTGGTTTATAATTTCTTTGTATTTGATATAAGTAGCTAAATCTTTCATTCTAGGATTTTTTTTACCCTTTGTATGGATTAATACATGTATATTCCTTTCTTTTGGTAGATAAATACATATATGTGTTGATTTCAACCTTGACTTAATGCTTCTAAGTGATTGTGCTCCTTTAAATGATTTACTCACTTGGGTTTGTCTTGAGAGAGTTAATCTCACTAAAAAAGGAACTATGATTTGTAGCGGTTAAAAAAAAACCGCTACTAAATCATGTATTTGTAGCGGTTTTAGCCCAAACTGTAACATCCCACTTTTAAAGCAGTAAAAATAATGGGAAATTTTTTTTTTTTTTTTTAAAACCCGGTGATCAGAGTAAAGCATTTTTTTCATAAGCAGAGTAACTGAATTCAAAGTACATAACCAGTGTGTAATTTCAATATACAGTCATCCCAAAAGAAGAAAGTTTTTAACAGTATATATACAAATATAACTGATAAACTTCTTCAGCCCCTCCATACCGTCCACCAGCCTTTACCGTCACTCTCTCGGTATTCCCGATCCTGAAGCTACAGCTGAGATCCAATTACCAATTGGATCTCAGGTAACGGTTAACCTTATGCTCAAATAAAACAGTATATTGATAACAGCATTAATATAATCACATACAGCAGAATATCACTACATAAGCACACAGCAGATGTATGATCATAAAATGGCAGAGCATAAGCACAAAGCAATATGTAAAGCCCCACATAACGGTTGCACATATCCAGTGCCACGACGGCCCATCGTGTCCTCAGCGCTAGGCAAACCCAAACGGCATTATCATGACTATAACCCGTAATAAGCTGTAAAATAACTGACAACCCTAAACAGAGTTTCAGTATCTAGCATGTCTATCACATATATGTATATAAGCAGCATAAGTGTTAAGGTTACAATACGCGTCCGTACCTCCGTTGACGACTTTTAGTACTTCCGTCAAATTTACGGTACGTTTGACAGCGGCTCGACAGCGGTGACAGCGGAAACAGCGGTTCGTGATTCTGGATATCCTATAAGGATAACCTCACCAGTATGAATGTCTAAAACCATAACAGGCATTTTTTGGTACAAATTACCATTTTGCCCCTAGTTAGCCTTTTTGGCGAAATTTCGCCAGAGCTTCGCTGTTCCGACTTTTCTCCCAAAACTTTTGCTATAATATTTTCTACAATATTTTTCTAAGATAACTATCATATTTATTTTAAAAACATGATATCTAAATTATCTTGAAAAATTAAGACTATCCTATCACTTCTACTATAATTACTAAACTAAAGACTAAGGACCGAGAAACTTACTCAGAGATTTGCTGCGAAATTCCCCGGACTCCTTCTTCTTCCTTCTCTCTCAATATTTTCGGCCTTCTCAAGAGGAAATGGTGTGAAGAATGGTGAAGAATGAAGAGGTATTTATAGAAAAGTTGGATGGCATTTTCGTAATTTCGCTGAACTTTGTCTGGTCGAATTCTGACCGTTGGATCGCACTTTTGCTAGGTGGAATGATCTTGGCCATACACCTATTAGGCCGACCTCATCATCCATAAAGAGACAAAGGATGATGACCTCATCTTGCCTGTGTCATCTTGCTTTATCAGATGAAATCCTGGGTTCGGTGTCCGGTTCGCGTAATTCCGTAAAATCTCAAAATTCCGAGAATGACATGCTGAAGCTTTTTACTTCCTCTTTCAAATGTCATATTTTAACTGGATTTCTGATCCTGTTAGGGACATTCCGTTATCAGCTGAAAATCCTCGGTTTTCGTGTCTGATTCTAGAAACAATTTTGGCCGGTATTAGCTTCTGGATAACAATCCACTGACCAATAATATGCTCTGGTTTTTCCCTACTTATGCCCGTATAGCCACAACGGTTTGACTTTCTAAGAGCTCCTATTTTGATTATCTGCTTAATTTCTTCAAAATATCTTCCTATCCGGATCTCCAAATTGCTCTATCGGTTACAGAAATGAATTCGGAGACCGGCTATCTCGGGATAAAATTTCACTCGTCCGTAATATGCTCTGACTCCAACAACCTAGTTCATTGTTTTCTATGTAGGATTTTATTTCTAGCCGTTCTCGTTTTTCCTGTCCATTTCTTCTCCTGATTATTATATTATTTATAATTCAACATATGTCTTAATTATATTATTATTATAATCAAATATCCATTTGTAATTATCTCTCTCTCTTTTTTTTTCTTTTTCTCTCTCTTTTTTTTTTACTACACACACACACATGCACAACACTTAGGCACACACACACTCACAACTCACACATACTCACAACTCACAAATATCTCCACCTTCTCTCTCTCTTTATTTATGTCTAAACAATTAGCCATTAATTATCTAATTAATCATTTACTAATTTTTGACAATTTTCTTAATTAGTAATAATTATTATCTCACAACTATTTTACTGAAATTGATAATTTATGCATTATGCAAAATATTAAAAATCATGGGGCAATTTAAGTTCCCCAAAATGATATTTAATTTTGCCTTATTATTTTCCAAGGAAAATAATCCCATAAATTACCTAAATTAGAGACAACATACTCTCTAATTTTTAATAAATATTTAGTTGCCTTTTAGGATTTATCATAATTTTCTCAGGGTATTTTATAACCCATAAATATTTTAGGGACCTATTTGTAAATTATTTATTCTTAGGAGACATTGTCCTAATAAATTCAATACAAGGTGTTTGAGACCTCATATTCACCTATTTTCAATAGGTATTATATATATTTAAATGTATTATAAAAATTAGGGTATTACATTTCTCCCCCCGTTAAATAAAATTTCGTCCTCGAAATTTGAACTAATAACTTTAGGGGAAAATTCTAAACATCTAGTCTATCTATGCATGCTTACTTAGCACGCATCCTAATATTCAGACAATAGTCTCATTCATCTTGTACCCAGGTTTAGTACTCAAATACAGGACCTACCTGTCCATCCTCATAGTGCTTGGTTTCACAGGCCTCACTGCCTGACTCATTTAGCCTTTCAGCTTATCACATATTGGCCTTTCGGCTCAATCTATTACCACAGCACTTGAGACCCTAGCCTTACCACATAGGAGATCATCTTCAGGCCTTCGGCATTTCAACTACCACCTGGTATATTGAATGTTCCACCAGCTTTAAGATGTACTCTAGACACACTAGTCTAAAGTCATCATGTCAATCAACATCCTATATAGTGCTAAGCATCATAGGTCTTATTGCCTCGAGCATCTACCTCTCTACTTCATCTGAGCCTTTCCCATTCGAGCTCTCAGACTACTTCTACTTTCTTAGCACTATAACTGGCAAATACTATCTGACTTACTTGGTTCAGATTTCTAGACCATTCTGTTCCTATTTTCTAGTCTCCATTACACCGCTTTTGTTTTCAACACAATAGCATTGACAATCATGTCATTGCTATCAAAAACCACTGTTTGTCTCATTTTAAGATTTTCACATATTGAAAATTTTCTGTGGTTGCAGTACATTTCACAATCCGCACCATACCAAAAAGTAATAGTGCTCAAAATTTTTTTTTTTTTTTTTTTCAAAGAAAATGTTATCGCTGCCAGCACAAATTTTGATAAACAATTCACTACCGGATCAGTTCAAAATTTTTTACTACCGGCACACATATATGAGCGGGATAACTCATTTTTCAAATTTAACAATTTGAGAGCATATGCCACCATTTCAACCACTTAGTACAGTGAGCGCCCTCTCCCAATCCCCAAAACCGGCCTCTGCATCAGCAGTACCGTCAAACAATGTGGGAGAGCCTCCGTCCCTCCCATAAGAGACCCAGTATTTGCACTGGCACATAAAGTAGCAACCCTATCTACCGGTAACTCAGTCCAGCCATAGACAGTCAGGTCCTATTAGGCAAAACATACGCCCCTACAAGGCAAAATGTTATGGATTGGGTGCGTTCACTGTTGGTACGATTTTTTTTTTTTTTTCATTCCCTCAAAACAAATCCCCTCAAAATTCTTTGTTCAAAAGAGCCTTGCTCAATGGCCAGCGATTTCAAACATTTCCAAAATATCTGGCAAGACCCAGCAAACTGTGTACAACTACAACAGTTTCTGTCCTTCCAGTTTCGTACTGTCTTTACCACAACATAGTTGAAAACTCGGTTTCAAACTCTAGGTTCTAACAAACTCCTTTTTCAAGACAACATCATTTTCAAAGTGACTACAACTCTGGTTCCAAAATCTCGGTTGAAAATATTTTATTCAAAAATTCGATTTCGAAAATAAGCATAGCAGGTGTATTGGTAAGTTTAAAAATTCAATTTTTAAACTCTAGTAAGGAATCAAACAACTAATCTTAGAAGGTCATTACTCCTTAACAAGCTCTACTTAGTCTTTCAACTACTTCCAAGACATTACCTACTATTCTCGGCTTTACAGTCTCTTCAAGATATTGCCGGTGTTCATGGTTTAATGACTGTGGGCTTTCGCTAGCCTATAAACTCAATAGTTTCACAGGATTTAGGGCTTTTCATCGAACATATACATGTCCAACGACCCATAGACACACTGGTCCCAAAGGTCTTTTTGACCATTATATAGTCATATCCTAACATAGATATGTCCTACATACTGGAGCACCTTATGGCTATATACGGATACACGTAAACCTCCTTTCTAAGGAAACCATTAGATACAAGACTCGTTATAATGTACTTACCTTGAGAACCGATCCACTGGTAGCTCTACTTTATGGTTCGTAGTTACGGCGGCTCCACGCTATAGTTCAACGTCACGATGGCTCCACTCTACGGTACTTTACGCGGTGCTTCACTCAATCCTCTTTGACTGGTCAGCCCCTCCGGTCAGAACCCTCCGTAGGTAGCCCTTGTCGATCAGAACTCCCTATAGGTAGCCCTCTCCGATCAAAACTTTCCATAAGTAGAGTTAGCTTCAATTAATCGTCTCGGAATTAAAGTATCATTATTTCAAGAACTCATATCTCTATTAGGTTTCTACCCCCTAGTGGTTTCATAATCGACTATCTTAATTCTGCTGTGTCTCGCTGTTTTTCCTTCATTAAGGAAAACGTTTAGATATATAAGGTAGACAACAACTAGTATATCATAGACTGTATCGCACTTAGTATTTATACTATACATAATCTTAGTTGTATTGCTCCCAGCCCTTATCCCTCTAATACTCACTCTGCACATAAACTCTATCGTACTTAGTATTCACATCGCAAACGAACAGACACCGACAACCTTTCCTTCGTCAGAATTTCGTTGGGCCTCTATACCCAAAAACTAATACGGAACACACAACATTCATCGGTCTATGACTAGCACTAAACATATGCCCTAGCTCCCAATGAGCGGTCTACATGTTATTGAGAACCAGCTGTTGAAGATCATGTATAAAAGAGTGAAAATCGATTATATGTGCTTCTTCCAGGAATTCATTTGTCTTCTCAATCCAGAAGTAGTTTTGAGGAAAGTGGCACAATGTGGATCTCACCCAATCATCTAGTGGGTAGGGAAGTTCGTAAAGTTCCCTTCGTTCATAAGTCATAATGACTTGTACCAGGTATTGGAAATATTTTGTTTTTTTGTAGTCACGGTGTGCTGTTCTACTTCTAGGTACTCCGCCCGTAGAGTATATACCAATAATTGGTTTATATTTAGAATAGGTTGTAACGGGACGGGCTCGTAGGACGATTCATCCTCAGAGTCATCTAGGTAACTCTCTAACTGAAAATACTCATGGTTATCGTCAATGGATGAATGGTCCGACCATATAAGGCTATCTGGTTCTATAGGGATACTAGCAAATAGTCCAGGGTATACCGGTTCAGGTTCAGGCGGAGGGTAAAAGGGATCAGGATTCAGTCTCTTTTCCATTGTCTCGGGTAATACTGACTCTCTAGTCGTACGTCTCCTCATTCCTTGATAGGGGATGTACGGGTTCTTTTCTCTGTCCATCTATACATTACACCAAGGTTATATCAGTACTCTTTTAAAAAATATATTTTTTTCAAAAAGGCGTAGAATCTAACTTCGTTATTTAAACCGATTGGCCAGGTAGGGGTCTATTATGGGGCCTCACCGACTTTTACGGCGACTAGTTGGCGTCCACATAGATTAACCCAGCCTTCGACACCAAAAGGTTTATCATAACTTAGCCAGATCCATGCCAGGAACTCTGCTTTGATACCATAATTGTCTCCGTGGCGCCCAAACGCCGTGGCAACAAAGGATACCTCAGACGCTAGTTTTACGCACCGCCTCACGGCTCAGGGTACGCTTCACACGCCCCTAGTGCAACCAGGTCCCTCATTCGGACAACGCCTGGCCATGTCGGGGTAAGAGCCAATCCTTCGCCACAGATCAGACTGTGAGAACCCCCGATCATGGTTAACTTAACTTGCTCTGATACCATAAATGTAACATCCCACTTTTAAAGCAGTAAAAATAATGGGAATTTTTTTTTTTTTAAAACCCGGTGATCAGAGTAAAGCATTTTTTTCATAAGCAGAGTAACTGAATTCAAAGTACATAACCAGTGTGTAATTTCAATATACAGTCATCCCAAAAGAAGAAAGTTTTTAACAGTATATATACAAATATAACTGATAAACTTCTTCAGCCCCTCCATACCGTCCACCAGCCTTTACCGTCACTCTCTCGGTATTCCCGATCCTGAAGCTACAGCTGAGATCCAATTACCAATTGGATCTCAGGTAACGGTTAACCTTATGCTCAAATAAAACAGTATATTGATAACAGCATTAACATAATCACATACAGCAGAATATCACTACATAAGCACACAGCAGATGTATGATCATAAAATGGCAGAGCATAAGCACAAAGCAATATGTAAAGCCCCACATAACGGTTGCACATATCCAGTGCCACGACGGCCCATCGTGTCCTCAGCGCTAGGCAAACCCAAACGGCATTATCATGACTATAACCCGTAATAAGCTGTAAAATAACTGACAACCCTAAACAGAGTTTCAGTATCTAGCATGTCTATCACATATATGTATATAAGCAGCATAAGTGTTAAGGTTACAATACGCGTCCGTACCTCCGTTGACGACTTTTAGTACTTCCGTCAAATTTACGGTACGTTTGACAGCGGCTCGACAGCGGTGACAGCGGAAACAGCGGTTCGTGATTCTGGATATCCTATAAGGATAACCTCACCAGTATGAATGTCTAAAACCATAACAGGCATTTTTTGGTACAAATTACCATTTTGCCCCTAGTTAGCCTTTTTGGCGAAATTTCGCCAGAGCTTCGCTGTTCCGACTTTTCTCCCAAAACTTTTGCTATAATATTTTCTACAATATTTTTCTAAGATAACTATCATATTTATTTTAAAAACATGATATCTAAATTATCTTGAAAAATTAAGACTATCCTATCACTTCTACTATAATTACTAAACTAAAGACTAAGGACCGAGAAACTTACTCAGAGATTTGCTGCGAAATTCCCCGGACTCCTTCTTCTTCCTTCTCTCTCAATATTTTCGGCCTTCTCAAGAGGAAATGGTGTGAAGAATGGTGAAGAATGAAGAGGTATTTATAGAAAAGTTGGATGGCATTTTCGTAATTTCGCTGAACTTTGTCTGGTCGAATTCTGACCGTTGGATCGCACTTTTGCTAGGTGGAATGATCTTGGCCATACACCTATTAGGCCGACCTCATCATCCATAAAGAGACAAAGGATGATGACCTCATCTTGCCTGTGTCATCTTGCTTTATCAGATGAAATCCTGGGTTCGGTGTCCGGTTCGCGTAATTCCGTAAAATCTCAAAATTCCGAGAATGACATGCTGAAGCTTTTTACTTCCTCTTTCAAATGTCATATTTTAACTGGATTTCTGATCCTGTTAGGGACATTCCGTTATCAGCTGAAAATCCTCGGTTTTCGTGTCTGATTCTAGAAACAATTTTGGCCGGTATTAGCTTCTGGATAACAATCCACTGACCAATAATATGCTCTGGTTTTTCCCTACTTATGCCCGTATAGCCACAACGGTTTGACTTTCTAAGAGCTCCTATTTTGATTATCTGCTTAATTTCTTCAAAATATCTTCCTATCCGGATCTCCAAATTGCTCTATCGGTTACAGAAATGAATTCGGAGACCGGCTATCTCGGGATAAAATTTCACTCGTCCGTAATATGCTCTGACTCCAACAACCTAGTTCATTGTTTTCTATGTAGGATTTTATTTCTAGCCGTTCTCGTTTTTCCTGTCCATTTCTTCTCCTGATTATTATATTATTTATAATTCAACATATGTCTTAATTATATTATTATTATAATCAAATATCCATTTGTAATTATCTCTCTCTCTTTTTTTTTCTTTTTCTCTCTCTTTTTTTTTTTACTACACACACACACATGCACAACACTTAGGCACACACACACTCACAACTCACACATACTCACAACTCACAAATATCTCCACCTTCTCTCTCTCTTTATTTATGTCTAAACAATTAGCCATTAATTATCTAATTAATCATTTACTAATTTTTGACAATTTTCTTAATTAGTAATAATTATTATCTCACAACTATTTTACTGAAATTGATAATTTATGCATTATGCAAAATATTAAAAATCATTGGGCAATTTAAGTTCCCCAAAATGATATTTAATTTTGCCTTATTATTTTCCAAGGAAAATAATCCCATAAATTACCTAAATTAGAGACAACATACTCTCTAATTTTTAATAAATATTTAGTTGCCTTTTAGGATTTATCATAATTTTCTCAGGGTATTTTATAACCCATAAATATTTTAGGGACCTATTTGTAAATTATTTATTCTTAGGAGACATTGTCCTAATAAATTCAATACAAGGTGTTTGAGACCTCATATTCACCTATTTTCAATAGGTATTATATATATTTAAATGTATTATAAAAATTAGGGTATTACACAAACCGCAACAAATTCTTAGCGGAAGATTAGCGCTTAAGCGTGGGTCATTTTGCAGCGATATTTGTAGCAGTTAATTCCGAAAAAACCGTTATAAATGTGGCGCCAAATTGGCATGCAATGGTGTGAAAATTTGTGGCGGTTACTTTGTCACAGTTTCTACTAAAAACCGCTACTAATGTGGCACAAGAGTTGGCACCAAATGGCGCGAACTTTTTGTGGCAGTTCATTTGTTGCGGTTACCTGAGGATAAACACAACAAGATAGCAAAATGACACATTTTTGTCGTGGTTAACGAAAACTGAAGTGCTAACCACGACAAAGACGGTCGTTTTGTAGCGGTTAGTCACATAACTGCTACTAATGTTTAATCTGTATAACCTGTCCGTACATCACAACAATTATAAAATACAGAGAAATCACCGGATCCGGCTTGTAACTGAATGAACAACCTCGGTTAAGTAATGAAAGATAAGCAAATCGTTGGAGCACTGATCTCTTATCTTGAGAAATGAGTGCCGCAGATATTTGCCTGTCTCATCCATGAAGCCAAAGGTAGTTATTCAGTTACAACCCGATTCGGTTTTTTTTTCCTAATGTGGAGACTTCTATTATTCTAAAGATCGTTTAACAAGCGACCGAAGGTTGGGTTTTCATTGTAGCCACCTTTCTTTTTGTAAAATATCTTTGATCAAAATGAGCGAGAGTCTGTACAGGGAGATCGGTGGCTACATTAAATCCCAATCTTCCCGGGCATGTTAGATTATTTTCAGTATACTTATTAGATTTTTTTAACCAAACTAATTGGTTTATTAGATAAACTAATAAACTAATTAGTTTGGTTTTTTTTTTACCAAAAAATAATAATAGTAGCGGTTCTAGAGTAAACCACTACAAAGGTTTATCATTTTTAGCAGTTTGTCGCATGTAACCATTACAAAATGATTTATCTGTCGTGGTTACGTGCTAGGAACCGCTATAAGAAAATGAAAGGACTCAACTTTGTCGCGGTTTGTACATAGCGACGCTTTAACCGCAACAAATACTACTATTTTGTAGCGGTTTGTCCCATAATCACTACTAATATTTCACATATATAAGCTAATCTGTCCGTATGTCAACAAATATAAAATACCGAGAAATCACCGAATCTTACTTGTAACTGAGTGAACTCTCTCGGATTAGTAGTTAAAGACAGGCAGAAATCTGCAGCTCTAATCTCTTATCCTGAGAAATTATAGCTGCAGATATTTGCCTGTCTCATCCTTGAAGCCGAAGCAGTTACTCAGTTATAGGCTAGATTGGGTTATTTCTTTGACGTGAAGACTTCTACTCTTTTGAAGATCGTCTAACAAGCGGCTGAAGGTTGGGTTTTTATGATAGCCACCTCTATCTTTGTAAAGTGTCTCTCATCGAAATGACTGATTGAGTCTTTACAGGGATAGTGGTGGCTATACTAAAGCCCAATCTTTACGAGCATGTTGGACTATTTTCAATACACTTATCATAAATAATTTTTTTTGACCAAACTAATTGGTTTATTAGTCAAACTAATAGACTAATAAACTAATTAGCTTGGGTTTTTTTTGTTTGCCAAAAAAATTACATTTGTAGCGGTTGTATGGATTAACCGTTACAAAATGATACAATTAGTAGCGGTTTCTCAAATAACCGCTACAGATACTGAAACGTCTCTCAGTTTGTAGCAATTTTGATAATCGCTGCAAATTTTATGAAGACCGAGGTACATTAGTAGCAGTTTCTGCAGTAGTTTATGTTAAACACAACGGTTGTTTTACTTTGTAGCGGTTTTTTAATATAACCGCTACAAATAGAGGCGCTATTAACAGCGTTTCTCCTTTCGCTACTATTCATTTTTAACCCTTTTGACTTTTGATTTTCTCTCTGTATGGTAAAAAATAATATTATGGTTAACAGAGACAAAGGGAAAGGGGTTTCATGGGGTAAGGCCGTCCTGAGAGGAAGTGGCAGTAGACGGGGTCGTGCAAGAGGACGTCCCTCCGCCCCCTCAGACGGGGAGTGAGTGGGAGGACCTCTTCGTTGATGAACCAATCCCAGGGGAGGAGACCCTAGAGATTGTAGGCGGAGAATGAGGCACCACTCTCTCGATCAGCGACCTCGATGAGAATGAAGAGATTGAGAGAAACTTTTCGGCGAGTGAGGCGCAATAGTTTCTCGACCGGGAGAACGAGTGGGACCAAGGGGACCCTTGACTGCCATCTTCGCGTTCTACCAGATTTGTTGTGGATGTCGAAGGTAAATGTAATTAGTTTTTTGAGAAAATTTAGATTTTGTTTGCTTTCATTTAATTAAATTATATTTAAAAGCAATAAAAACATGGTTTTTTTAATTGTGCAGATACACATTGGAACATCAGCAAGACGATATTGGATGTTGCCAGGGTCACTTTGTTGCGGGGGCCTAGTGTAGTGGTCCCCTGGAACACGAACACGGACCAACCCATCACCAACAGTGGTCACCTGTTCAATCGATTCCTGTCTGAATTTCTCGGGAATTGGGCATGGTTCCCGATCTACTTCAAGTATTGGAGGCGTGTTCTGGTCAAGAACAAGGACGACGAATTTACTGACATTGTCTAGGTAAGTTATGTTGCTTTATTTAACTTTACATGTTAATATTTATATTTTGTGGTTTGTTTTTTAGTTAGTTGTTTATTTATTTATTATTAGTTAATTAATTAATAATTAAATTAATGTACAGAAAAAGTTTAATGTTAGAGGCCAGACGAAGAGGTATTCTTTGCTGAAGATAGGGGATAGGGGGAAGAACCAGAGGAATCGTTTGTACACCTAGACGAATGGAGATGAGACGGTTTCTCTGCAGTAGTTGATCGAGAACGTCCCAGACGGCATGGACCTCAATGACTGGGCAGCTTTTGTCTAGTATAGGAGGAGTGTAGATGCACATATACATTTGCAATTAATTATAGTTTAAATTTTTCATAAATGAATTTTGTTTATATGTAGTTTAAAAATAGAAATATAGTTTCAATTAATTTACAGTTGAGATTAATATGGTCTCACAAGATTAATTTCTTCGTAAGCTCTGTCCCAGAGGAACACCAGGAGTTGGGTACTTTAGACGGTCCATCACACGACAGGATCCAAGACATTTGTTGTGACCTACAGTGAGATGGTATGTTGAAAGTAAAATTAATTTGAGGTTTAAATGATTGATTGTTCCATTTTTTGAAATAACAAACTGTTTATTCTTTGAATTCTTGCAGCAAGTGAAGGTGTAGGAGGAGAATCGGCAAATGGACTATGGGGAGCTCTTCACACGCACACATAGACATCGTGATGGGACACCGACTTCTGAGGCGAAGGCGGCAAAGGAGATCATAGTAAGTTACAAAAAAATTATTATTTAGTAAGTTCAAATTCAATTAAATTGTTTCATTTACGTTTTTGAAATCTGCGCGTCAGGCCGGAATTGAGCAGACCCAGGCAGAGCTACAAGCATCCCAGACTCAAACCCCAGAGTCACAGGGGTCTGTGGACTCTACGGCCCTATTAAAAGCTGTTGTGGGCTCAATTGAGCATTTTGGCCACGTTAGGGGTATAGGCCTAAGTGCGAGGCCCAGTATTGTTTATGGAAAGTCCTCCGCCTCTGAGGTAGGAAGCTCCGGCTTGAGATGTATGCCACCATCGGAGGGGTTGGAGGTGATAATTGCCGAGCAGGTTGCCGCCTTGGTTGCTAAGTAGGCGGCCGCACAAGAGAAGGAGAGGGCCTGGATTGTAGTAGAGCAGGCTGCCAGGGAGAGGCGCATTCAGGTCAGGATAGACCATTGGTATGCTTCTCAGAAGCATAATTGGGATGCTTATACTGGTGCCCTGACAGAGTTATTGCCTCACAGGCACTTTTCACCTCCCCAGCCTCCCCCTTCGTTCATCGAAAATGATAGCCCCTCGCCTCCGCCTGTATTCATCCCTGAGGATCTCCCCCACCTGCTGCTGCTGTTGATGACGACGACGACGGCGTTACCTCTACTCCTGCACACGCCCCTATTGAGACAGGACCTGATCATCAGGCTCCTGATTGTTAGTTTTTATTTTCATAGACATATTTTTATTTAAAATCTATTTATGTTATTTTGGTTTGTTGGATTACAGTTCAAATACCTAGATTTCATTTATTTGAGTTCATAAATGCTAATATGCATTTACATTAGTTTATTAACGTTACTTATAATATGTAATTATAGTTACACAAAATCGGTATTGTCAAACAAATAATTAAAATAATTTCTAGTTGTTATCGCTACATATTTTAATTTTGTAAACATTTTTTTGAAAAGAAATTTAAACATTGTAAGGAAAAAAATGATAAAGACATTTTGTAGCGGTTACATGACCATAATCGCTACAAAATAAACAATGAATACTATTTGTAGCGGTAACTGGACTATAGCCGCTAGAAATGACAAAGTCGTGTAGCGGTCGGTGCAACAGTTATGGAACCACTACAAAACTCAGTCGCCATCTATTCAATTCAAATTTCAAACTGAAGTGTTATCAATGGCTAACATTTGGTAGCGATTTTTGTAGCAGTTTTGTAACCGCTACTAATTTCTGGCGGGATTCATTCAGTTTGAATTACAATGGTGTTGCAGCAGTTGTCAAACCGCTACAATTTATTTGTAGCGGTTATAAACCGGTACAATTTATATAGCGTTGCATTTAATGGATCTCAAGTCATTTGGGGAGAATTAAACATTCTCTCTTCATTTGTATTCTATCCTAACTTTGTTTACTACATATGGATAAGTCATGGATCAAGTTGCCGCACAAGTCTCCCATATATTTAGTGGGATTGCAAAATTTCTTAGATTTCGCCTTCTCTCATGCTAGCGTTAATGGGAAGATCGTGCGTTCATGTTGTCGATGCAAGTTTAAAAAGTGGAAAACACGAGACGGTGCTATGGAACATCTTCTTGTCAAGCCTTTCCTGGTCGAATATACATTTTGGGGAGTTCATGGTGAGAAACATGGTATGCAATATGGGGATCATCTTCCTCAAAGCTCACAAGTAGAAATAGTGTTGCTCAAGATGATCCAGTTAATGAAGCTATTCGCGATGCTTTTGGTGTTCAAGACGACAATTTCATGGCAGAAGTTCAGGGTGCAAAACTTGTTTTCCTCATGAATGAAGCAGCTTGGGAATTTTTCAACCTCATGGATGAGAGTGATCATCCGTTGTATCAAGGTTATCAAAAATACTCCAAATTATCTGTCCTGATCAAATTGTACCATATCAAGTGCATGTGTGGGATCATTGATAAGGCAATGTCGATGTTGCAGGAATTGCTACGAGATGCTTTCCCGGACGCAGACATTCCCACAAACTTCTACGAGGCCAAGAAGATAATTAACATATTAGGCTTGAACTACGAAAAAATCAATGCTTGCCTTAACGACTGTATGCTTTATTAGGGAGATGATGCTCAAAGGGAGACTTGTAAGAAGTGTCATACTTCGATGTTCAGGACTGTATGGAAGACGAAAGATCAGAAGAAGAAACCCGCAAAGATTCTCAGGTACTTTTCTTTAAAGCCTTATTTACAGAGATTGTTTATCACGTCCAGGACAGCTGAGCATATGAGGTGGCATAAAGTTGACAAAAACAAAGATGGTAAACTTAGACATCAACATGATGCTTAAGCGTGGAAAGCGTTTGACTCATACTTTCCATATTTTGCGGTGGACCCTAGAAATGTTTGTCTCGCTTTGGCGACTGATGGTTTTAATTCGTTTGGGAATCTCAGCACAAGCTATGGTATTTGACCAGTTGTCTTGATCTCCTACAACTTGCCCCCTAGATGTGTATGAAATAAAGCTCCTACATTATGTCTATGAACATTTCAGGCAAAAAAGGCACCGGGAAATGACATCGATGTGTATCTCCAACCGCTTATCTCAGAGTTGGTCGAGTTGTGGAACGTAGGGGTCGAGACGTATGACTCGCATGACAAGACACTGTTCAACTTGCGTGTGGCCTTGATGTGGACTATTAGTGACTTTCCTGGCCTGGGAACATTATCCAGGCGGAATGTGCATATAGGTCTTGCGTGTCTAGCTTGCAATTTTGACTTTGATTCAGTGTGCCTTCCCCACAGTCATAAGTGGTGCTACATAGGTCATCAGAGGTATCTAGATGGTACACATAGGTTTAGGTTATAACACAATCGCTTCAACGGGCAATAGGAAAAAAGAGGACCTCCTCAGATTTTATCTAGTGAAGATATCGTAGAGTAGATTCATGATGTTGAGTTTGAGTTTGGAGAAAGAGACGATCAAGCAAAGAACGATGCAAAGATTGCTAGGGCTTTTGGTTTTGCACCCTAGCAATGGCGGAAGATAAGCATCTTCTTCACTCTGCCCTATTGGAAAGATAATTTGCTCTGACATAGTATGGATGTCATGCACATTGAGAAAAATGTGTGCGATAATATGTTGTACATGATTCTAAACGAACCAGGCAAGTCTAAAGATCACCTTCAGGCGAAGAAAGATTTATGGGAGATGGGAGTTTGTGGAGACGCGTGGCTGGATGAGAATGACAGATTTCAGCAGGCAAAATTCACCGTGACAAAACCGAATAAGGAAATCTTCCTCGTGACTTTAAAGAAAATAAAAGTTCCAGACGGGTGCTAAAGCAACATTTCGAGATGTGTTTGAAAGAGGAGCTGAATCACCAAGAGGGGGGGTGAATTGGGGATTCTAAACAATTTTCATAAGCTTGGCTTTTATGGTGATTGATCAGATAGAATCAGTGAGCAAGGAAGAATAGTAATGCACAAAAGTTTATACTGGTTCGGCCTAACTCCTTGGCCTATGTCTAGTCCTCAGGCACCCTAAGTTTTTCTACTAAATCACTTGATTACACACTCTATAACTTTAAAGCACTTCTCTCTCTAGAACATGCTCCCCCTTACCAGTTGTAATCAATGATTCTCAAATCTCCAAGTCCCCCAACTTGAGATTATTACAATCGAATGGTAATACAAATGAAATACTCTCTTAAAGAGCAGATAAGTTAATCACTGAAGCTCAAGTAGTATCAACCGATACTCTGTATAGAAACTCTAAGAGTAGTTGAACAAAATTAATGCTTAATCAATTTTCTGCTCTGTTGTTCTGTTAAGAGAAATGAATGCAACTCTATTTATACTTAGAGTATAATTAATGACCGTTGTATGCATCCATTTGACCGTTGGTGAAGTTCCTTATCAGCTGGAAGCACTTTGGTCTCTTCTCTCTATACTCTATAGCTTGTTCTTTGATCTTTTGGATATAGGGTGATTTCTAGCCGTTTGTATCCGTTGGGATTATCAGTCCTGAGTTAGGTGCATGGCTCTTTAACCCTTTTGCTTCGTGTAAGCCTTGGTAGATCACAATATAGTTGGTTAGGTGGCCTTGCATTTAATGCTTCTGACAAGACATTGCTTTGTGTAATAAGAGCACCTTTAATCTCTTTGAATCATCTGTAATTGGGCTGAAATACACTAGCAAACACATTAAACATATTTGGTAATGATGATAATTAAGAATATAAATCATTTGAATCATTCCACAAACATACACAGATTTCACAAGTTTGAATTATCAGAAGGCGCAACCAATACTCGAGTTTGTGTAACAATACTCGAGTTTGTCACTATGCACTTAATCCTATACTCGAGTATCTGTGTCTATACTCGAGTATTCTCCTTTCAGTGACGAGATTCGCGATTTGAGCTTTGGTGTTCCTGATGAACTTAAGCCAATACTCGAGTATTTAATCAATACTCGAGTTTTGGACTCTTGATGGATAATTGTCTAAAACATCAAAACCGAAGTTTTCATCCTATACTGGAGTATTGAAGGCTTTAAAACCTTGATAGCTCAGTATGGTTCATTACTCGAGTTTCAATCTCCATACTCGAGTTTTTTCCTTAGTTTTGAAACTCAGAAATTATTTTAGAAATTGTTAAACTGGAGTTTCCAAAACTGAAGTTTATAAGTGATATAATTTTAAGAACATTTTTGCTTGGCCCAATACTTGAGTATTCTAATGTGATACTCGAGTTTTCATTTGAAAATGAAAACATTTGAATTCTAGAGCCAAGTTGGAAAACTGTCTTTTCAAATTCCAAGCCTTAGTTTTCGAAACTGAAGTTTTCTAGACTAAAGTTTTGCAAACTGAAGTTTTTATCTCTTTCAAAAATTGTTGAAGAGTCATATAGGATCGAAACTCGAGCATGCATATCAATACTCGAGTTTTCCTTGATGGAAAACTTGCGATGCTTTCTGTTAGGTCCAATACTCGAGTATTCATCTGAATACTGCGGTATTACCCTTAGTCATGTGCAATGAGCTTTTCTTTGAAACTTCAATACTTTAGTTTTGCTACTGAAACTCGAGTATTGCCTCTTTCAGCAAGTTTTTGCTTTCTTGAGACAACTCTTCAACCTTGGTTTCACAATTGATTGTTATCATCAAAACCCATAGAGAACTACCAGTGTTGACGTGCAGGTTTGAAAGGTTACTGGGCTGAAGAGTCATGACTCACATGTGCTTATGTAATAGTTGCTTCCTCTTGCCATCAAAGATACGCTGCCTCTCAATGTGTCGATCGTTTTAGTCGAGCTGTGTTCTTTCTTCAGGAAGTTGTGTTCCAAGGTTTTGATCGTGGAGGAGCTCAACCAGCTACAACAGAAAATCGTTCTTACGCTGTGTCATTTGGAGATGATCTTTCCTCTGTCTTTTTTCACGGTAATGGTTCATTTGACAGTACACTTTGTTCATGAAACAAAGCTTGCTGGCCCAGTTCACTACCAATGGATTATCCTATTAAGAGGTACTAATTTAAAATTAATTACTTTACGATTACTACATTGTCACACATTTCAGCATTAATGTCTAAACATATTTCATTCATTACTTTATAGGTTTCTTGGGAAACTGAAATCCTATGTGAGGAATAAGGCATGGCCTGAAGGTTCAATTGAAGAAGTTTATATTGGGGATGAGGTCTTGTATTTTTGTTCCAGGCACTTTGATGACATTGAGACGTCATTCAACCAACCGCCTTGTGTAGACGATTGTCCAGAGCCAGAGCTAGAGTCATCAGCAATAGAGTTGTTAATCCCTCGTGTTGGTAAATCAGTTGGCGGAACTAAAAACTTCAAATTGATGACACTTGATAAGCTTCAAGCACATAGACATGTCTTGATTAATTGCATTAAAGTTAAACCGTACCTTCAGTAAGGATTGCGCACACATATATATGTTATCATTTATATTTCCTTACATCTTGTTCTCACAGTTCATTGTTTTCTTGGCATGTTTAATTGCAGGGAATTCAGGAGTTATGTCAAGCGTCAGCTGAGGGTCCATACATAGACATCATCTGAGATTGATAGAAAGGTCCATAGAGAATTCCCGGGTTGGTTTAGGAGGAGAATAATGAATGATCACAACCCGTACTCACTAGAATTAAGAGCTCTCACACTTGGCCTGCTTGACTATGCCCAAAGATTTACGGCATACAATGTCAATGGTTTCAAGTTTTGCATTGTTTCACGAGATCAGGGATTGCTGACCCAAAACTCAGGTATATATGGCATGTTTGGGACGAGGAGTTACCCGAGCAGCAGAAACGGGAACATGCAGTTCAGTGATATCCTGTATTATGGAAAGCTGCTTGATGTGGTCAAGATAAATTACCAAGGCCTTTTCATGGTGATGCTATTCAAATGTTTGTGGGCGAATACGTCAATGTCCTGGGGACTCACCACTGACGACTTAGGCATCACATCAGTGAATTTCTCCTGACCTATCCACACTGGTCAGTTTGAAGATGATGAGCCGTATATTCTTGCCTTAGAGGCACATCAGGTTTATTATGTTGCTGATGAGAGGCATAGGGATTGACATATGGTGGTCCACTTAAAGCCCCGGGACCTTTACGACATGGGTGATGCTGATAACGCCGCCTACGAGAGTGAGTTGTTGTAGCCCGCCAACTTTGAGAACTTCTTCCCCGACGACAATGATAATTTACTTATAGTTCGGTACGTTTTTTAATATACGCTTTATGAAATAATAACATTTAAATAGATTTTTATTTGTGTTCAAACATATTCAACTCACAAGTGGCATTTTATCCTTTTTTTTTTGCAGGGATGGTGACGAAGATTGAGAGGATAACTATGTAATCTTTTATATATTTTTTTAAAAAAACTTATTTATAACTTATTTTTTTGCCCCAAAAAAATATTTTTTAACTTATTTGTAGTGGTTATAAACCGCTACAAAATAACATAAAACCGATACAAATACATAACCACTACAAAAACCGCGACTTTAACCTTTACTAATATTAAATGATACAAAAAGCACTACGTCAACCGCTACAAAATAGGTACGCAGATACCAAGATATAAACACCCCCACCAAACCACATTTAATATGCTCCACATTCGTTTTCTAACACGTTTTCTCCTCATTGTCTCTCAAATTTCTACATTTTCTCAAAGAGATTAACTATTCCAAGAAGGTAAGTATTGTTCAACCAGATCAAATATGATGATTATCGCAACATTTACTTTTTTCTTCTACATTTGTGATTCTGATTTTTCTTAATTAGGAATTGTATGATTTTTTTTTAAAAAAATTTCTTTCCACTTTCACTCACATTTCTACATCTACTTTCACACACTTACTCTAGCTACCTTCACAAACAATATTTAATTTACTTTTACACACATTTTTTTAATATTAGATATTATTTAAATTAACCTGCAATAAACTATACATATACAATAAATACATATAATCAATTATCACATTTTAATATTGTATATTTTAATAAAAATATATATTATTGATAATAAATATATGTAATTAATTAAATATTTAATAATTATTGAAATATTGATAATGATTAATTATAAATATTATTGATAAATTTATGATAAAATATAAATTATGTAAATATTTAATTTTAATGACGACGGAGAATTTTTTTTTCCTTTTTATGAAGTTGTAGCGGTTTATTTAACTGCTACAAATATTAACTAAAAATTTCAAAAAAAAATGATTGAATAGTTTGTAGCAGTTACAAACCGGTAGAAATAACAAACTTGGAAATGGTGGGAAAATATTTTGCTAAAAAAATGGCGGGAATATGTTGTAGCGGTCTTTCAAACCGCTACAAATAACAAAATTGAAAATTGAGAAAAAAATGGCAGGATTATTTTGTAGCGGTTATTAAACCGCTACAACTATGAAATGAATTCAAACTGGCGGCAAAATCATTTTCCTGAAACTTTTGCCGTGGTTTCCTAACTGCTATGACATAACGAATCTGTACAAAATTAGTAGCTGTTTTAAAGCCGCTACAATAGTTCACATTGTAGCGATTTATCTAACCGCTACTATTGTATGACGTTGACATCAGGGCAGACTCAAATAGTGGCGGTTATTCTTCAGTAGCGGTTGTGGAGTATGTAGTATTGGTATGTTTTTTTGAATTGCTACAATTCTGTTTGCCACAGTAGATTTTGTAGCGATTTCATGAACCGCTACGGATGGTGTTTGTAGTGGTCAAAAATGCTACAAATACATCATTTTAACCACTACAAATTGACCTTTATTTTGTAGTGTCTAGGTGTAGAACATGATTGAAATCAAGCGCTTGTCTTGAAGTTTACTTGATAAATAGATGGTTTATTGGTAAAATAGAGATATCTTTATTAATCTTGTATTGTCATATTAAGGTTGTTGCTTAAAGATTGATTTTCATTAATTGTAGCAAGAGATTGTGCATTTTAATGATAAGAGAAACTTGATTTTGACTTGAGAAGCTTGTCAAGTGTTTTTGAACCTTAAACTATCACATATATGTATTGAAATATTATTAGAGAGGAAATTAATCAAGTTTCATGAAATGCAAAAGGGGGAAGAAGAATCTTAGGCTTCATTTAATCCTTGAAATCAAAGAATCAATTGCCTTTATACCAATTTTTAGTTTTAGAAATAGTCTTTAAAAATTATCATTCCACATCAAAACTTTGTTCTAGCTCAACTTGATTAAATTCACTTAGTCTCTTGTTTGATCAATTTGTTATACAAATGAACGATACTTTACTTATCACTTTATTACTTGCACGATTCGTAAACTTGCGAGGCGAACAAAATTACTAAAAGTTCTACATATTGAATGAAGTAATGGACCAAGAGAAGAAAAGTGAGAAGATGAACTCATAGTAGCAAGTGCAAGCATTGCTTGCCACCATAAATGAGGGGGTGAGCTTTTTGTGGTTTGTCGTTAGAGACCGTGGCTGTCACAAATTAGGCTTGATTGACCTCCAAGGCAAAAACAAAATCCAAAAAACCAAAAAAAAAAGAAACAGTATTGTCAATCTCATCAAGAATTTTGTTAAAATGCCACAAATGTTATATGTTTTCATTAGCAAACATTTTATTCAAAACTATTATAATTTTTATCAAAACCACTACTAAACTTGTGAATCCCATAACGAATTTTGTTAAAAGTGTTTACTGATGAAAACATGCAATTCAAGATTATTGATCTTGTGAAAACCATTAAAAAGCTTGTCAAACTCATTATTGTTTTTGCGAATCCCATTATGAATTTTGTGAAATTCCACATTACTGTTCAACTTTTTCTTCCTTAGCCTCATTTATTGTTCAACTCATGATTGTTGCTCTTTTGAAAATCATTAAAAATCGTGTCAAACTCATTATTACTCTTGTGAATCCCATTACAAATTTTGTGAAATACCACATTTACTGTTCACCTTCTTTCTCATCCTCTTCATTTACTGTTCAACCCGAGTTCTCTGGCTCAGAATCGCGTCCATCACACCCATGCGTTGCGACTCAATTTAGTGGAAAGCAAGATGTCGACGATGAGGAAGAAGGTGGTGATAGTGGTGTTTTCTTCCGCTCTCGCCATTTGATTAGACTTATGTGGTCTTTGTTTCCCCGAATTGCTCTCTCGTGTCCCCAAGCTTTCAGTCGCGGTGCCTCTCTCAATCTCTGGTGGACAATGGAGAAAAAGAATGAAAGGAAGGGTATTTCGATCTTTTGCCCAAATATTCAAAACTTAGATTCCTACTCTCTCTCTCTCCTACGGCTCAGTTTTTAATTGTTTTTTGGTATTTATGCTCCCTTTAAAACATTTTTGTGATGGGTGCTTATAGCTTAATACTTTGTTAGTTAATCTGCACTTTAACCTTTTTGGTTAAGTTGTAAATTTATCCCAAAAATTTTAAATCTAACTTTGAAAAAAAATGAAGTGGTTAAAAGTACAATTTTTCAACAAAGTTTTTCCCAACAAGCTTTCAACACAAATAAGTTTTGAAATAAGAAAAATATTGTTAGTTCTCTATGGGTTTTGATGATAAAAAACAATTGAAAAATCAAAAATGAAGTTTTGTCTCAAGAAAGTGAAAACTTGCTGTTTGAGGCAAAACTCGAGTTTCAAGATTAATTCTCGAGTTTTGGCCTTACAGAAAACATTGCAAGTTTTATATCAGGACAAACTTGAGTATTGGTTTAAAAACTCAAGTTTAGGCCAAAGAGACTCTTCCGCATCTTTCAAAAGAAATGAAAACTCCAGTTTCGAAAACTCTAGTTTTGGAATGTAAAAACTCCAGTTTTCCCACTTGGCTCCAAAATTCAAACGTTTTCATATTACAAATGGAAACTCCAGTATGACATTGAAAACTTGAGTTTCGAGCCAAGCACAGATGACCAATTTTTTCAATGAACTTATAAACTCCTGTTTGGAAAACTCCAATTTTGGAAACTTCAGTTTTGAACTGGCTGATGTTCTCTTTGAGTTTCAAAATAAAAATGGAAACTCGAGTTTCGAGTAATATTGAGGACATCGATGATTTTCAAAGATTTTAATGCCTCAGTTTTAAATGAAAACTCTGGTTTTGATGTTTTGGACATATTTTCATTAAGAATCCAAAACTCGAGTTTAGTTTGAAAACTCAAGTATTGGTCCTAAGCTAAACTGAAGCTCCAAAGTTCAGATCGTGACTTTCCTCTTTGGAAGGAGGAAACTAGAGTATCAATATAGAAACTCGAGTATAGACTTAAGTGCATAGTGAAAAACTCAAGTATTGATGCACAAACTCGAGTTTATGTCGCGGTAACTCATAATGCAAATTTGCGAAATTTGTGTAAAGCTTATTGATTGATCTGAATGCTTTCGAATATTATTATTCAACTTCATTAGATATGTTTGATGTGTTTGTTAGTGGATTTCAGCTGATTTAAAGATGATACAAGCAGATTATAAGGTCTGTTTTAGCTAAAGCAAAAAGACATGTCAGAGCATTAAATGCATAACTACCTAACCTGCTATATTTTGATCTACCAAGTTCTGCACAATGCAAAAAGGATAAAGGGACCCTTACCTAATCAAGACACTGTCATTCCAATGGATAGAAACCTAAGGAAGTCAACTTTTATCTTACAACATAAAGAATGAACAAAAGAGTAGAGAGAGAAGAGACCAAAGTGCTTCCAACTGATGGATATCTTCACCAACGGTCATATTGATGCTTGCAATGGTTATTAAACACTCTCTGAGTATAAATACAACAACATTCAATTCTTCTCAAGAACAACTAAGCCAGAAAACGAAATAGCATTCAATTTGTTCATTTACTCTTAAAGTTTTCTGTACAGAGTATCTTTTGATACTATTGAGCTTCAGTGTTCATTATTATCTGCTCTTTAAGAGAGTTTGTTGTTTGTACTTCATTTATTGTAAATAATCTCAAGTCAGGGGACTTGGAGATTTGGGGTTCATTGATTACAACTTGTAAGGGGGAGCAAGTTCTGGAGATAGATTGCTCTTGAGTTACAGAGGGTGTAATCAAGTGATATAGTGAAATACTCAGGGTGCCTGAGGACTAGACGTACGCCATATAGTTGGGGCGAGGAGTATAAAAGCCCAAGCATTAAATACAGCCACTACCAAAACACTGTACATTCATTAGAATTTATTACAATCATCTGTTTCGTTAGTCTCATTTTTAATATCTTCGAATATTTCTCTGTACTTCAGTGGTTATCACTTATCTACTCAGTGAGGAGTTAAACACTATTTGAATTTTTGTTTATCAGTTAAATCTTAAGGTTGTGGAACCTTAAGTGTGGGTATACAATTACAACTTGTAAGGGGGAGTGAGTCCTAGTGAAAGGATCATCTCGAGTGCAGAGTGTGTAATTGTGTCTGTGTTTATTCGGTTACAACTTGTAAAGAAGAGTAAGTCCTAATGAGAGGATTACTCGAGAATTATAGAGTGTGTAATCAAGTTTCAAGATAGTGAAAACCCAGAGTGTTTCTGGGGACTGGACGTAGGTCAAGAGTTGGACCGAACCAGTATAATCCCTTGTGTTTATTGTTCTTTTCTTCTTATATGTTTAAGTGTTCTTGAGCTTTAGCGAAAGAATTTTTAGAATCACCTATTCAGCCCCCCTCTAGGTGATATTCCATCTTCATTTGGTATCAGAGGCTCGTTGCTCAGATTGGATTAACATCCAGAGTTTGATCATGGATGGAATATTACCAAACGGCGCTTCAATCAATCGGCTACCAGGATTCAATGGTCAACATTACTCATACTGGAAAAACAAGTTCAAGGTATTTGTCATGGCAACTGAGTTTGGCCTATGGAGAGTTTTTGAACAAGGAAACTACAAACCAAGTTATCTTGAAAATGGTCTCAGACTTCCAAAACTGCAAGAAGACTATAACCAGAATGATTGACGGAACGTCACATTAAATAGAAAGGCCATTCTTCTGGTTCAAAGCGCTCTGAGCCAACAAGAATACTTTCCTATTTGTAACCTGGAGGCTGTGCGAGAAATGTGGAACGCTTTGGAAGTCGCATATGAAGGAACAACAGCTATAAAGGAAAACTGAGTCAACATGCTCACAACAGAGTATGATCTGTTAAGAATGAAGAATGGAGAATCAATTGCTGAATTTCAACTCCGGTATACTCATCTAATCAACTAGTTAGCCGTATTGGGCAAAACATATAAACAACGTGCCCAAGTCAGGAAGATCCTCAACGTATTAACCAAAGACTGGGAAGCCAAGATTACAACAATAGAAGAGGCTCGAGGTGAATCAATGGCTTCAGTCGTAGCTTTGTTCGGAAGCTTGTCTAAATACGAAAGCAAATTGAAGTTCAAGAAAGATTTAAATGAGATCAACGACAACAACAAGAACAAAGGAATTGCTCTCAATGCTGTTAAAAAAAAGGAAGAAAATGATGAAGATGATGAGGACGATGAGATGGGCATGTTCGTGAGAAAATTTAAGAGATTTTACAAAAGGGATCAAGGATTCAGAAATCGATTCCAAAAAGGAAGTTCCAGTAGCAGACGTGACTCCAAAGAGAAAGATCAAATCATCTGTTACAAATGTGAGAAGCCCAACCACATCAAATCAGAATGTCCTTAGTTGAAGAGCAAAGAAAGTAATAAGAAGAAGGCATACATGTTTGCTATATGGGGAGATAACTCCTCAGATGAAGAAAGTGAAGAAGAAGTTGCGGACGTGTGCTTAATTGCTGAAGAAGAAGAAGAGCAATGTGAAAACAAGGATGAGGTATATGATTTGGAACCCACTTACGATGAGTTGTTATTTGAGTATAATGAATTACATTATGAATTTAGAAAAATTGCGAAAGAACTTATTTCTTCAGAGAGGAAAATCAAATTGCTTGAACAACAAGATAAAGATACTCCTCTGATTTCTGAAAGCTCTATTTGTGAAAAGTTCCCTGATCTTGAAAAGAAAAACATCTATCTTATGAAAACACTTGAGAAGTTCACTAAAGGTAGTGAAATGCTCAATGTGATTTTGAAAGCTCAAAGATTTACAAACGATCGATCAGGCATAGGTTACAATCCCATTTTTGACAAAAAGAAAGGGAAAAAGAAAACTGGTGGAAAATCCTACATAAACTATTTTCAAAAAACTGTCCACTCTTCGAACCCCTTTGCTCACTGTAATAATTGTAACCGAAAGGGACATAATACTTCATCATGTTTTCATAAGAAAGAAAGAAGAGATAAACCTGTTGGTAATTATCGATGGGTACCAAAGGGAACTTATGTTTTCCCTAAGGATCAAACTAACAGTGAAGGACCCAAGTATAAGTGGGTACCAAAATGTCCATCTATTGCTTTGTGTGTGCAGATTGATTCCAAAAAGAATGGACATAAAGATATAGAGAAGATTAAGAATCAAAGAGTTTCTTATGAACCGAAAAGGAGATCCTCTCAAGTGTCGAGCAGAAGACTCTTGAAGACTGTACCCTTTGAGAGAACTTTACAGACACCCATGGAAAGACATATGAAGAAGAGGTTGTGGGTAAGCAAAGTCAATCCTCTAAGTGCCTAAGGTAAAAGGTATACAATGGTAAAACCTTCTATGCTATTATCAGTAATAATTATTGAGGTTTTATACTTTGGATATTATAAATGAGCATTGAAAACTATCTTGAAATTGATTTCTTTCTTATCCCTTGAAAATCCATTTGATAGATTTATTCATAAAGAGATTTCAATGTTCAAAAAGTTTAGTTCTTTATGCAGATGTGATAATTTGAAAAGCAATTATTTCTTATATAAAGTCATGTTCACTGTGCTTAGTTGTTATGAATTGATTATATTCTTAAGAGCATATGATTTTGTTCCTACACGCTAACAATATTGGATCCAAACAAAGTTGGATACCAAAGAGAGAAAAAGACTTATACGGTTTTGTAGGATCAAAGAAAGCGTCTCAAGAGAGCAACTACATAGAGAAATAATTTGACTCTTGAGGAAACTGAAGAAGTAATGCTTGATGTTGATGGTGATCGTTGAAAAAGGGAGACATCTACATCAATGTGCCTTAATCAAGCAAGCCTCTCTACAAGGACAAGAGAAATTACGGTGATATTTAACCTTACCCTATAATGTGCTTATATTAAATTCATATTTGGATAACGAATACTTGTCCATTATTGCATTTCATTAGCAATTTATCATTTATGCTTTCACAATGTTTTTCAAATTGTTAAATGGACCGTAAATGAATTTGTGCACAACCTTATGAGTTTATGGTTTGTGAAATTTACAATTCTAAAATTGGTTTTTGATTTCAATTTGGATGTGAAATACATACAAATGTTTTGAAAAATATTCATACTTTGATTGCATTCAAATGACATTTCAAAATTAGAAGTTAATATTGTATAATGATTGTCCAATATGCTTCATATTTGTCCATTTGAGTTTTTCCTTCAATCGTATATTGATCTTTGGTATTCAATGTTGCTTGAACCTCATGTCTAGCAAGTTGACCCTCTATATGAATTTCAAGCCTATCCACAAGAAAAGAATTCAATTCGTGAAAGCTTTGTGCCTAATGCATAACTCCTCATTGGTCAAGTTATTCCAATCTTTATGATGTTCATTAATGTATTGAATCTTAATATGTTAACCATTAGTGGAATAACTCATTAAGATAATATTCTGGCATGCTAGTCATTTAGACTTTTGAGTATGTGCTTCATTATCCATGATCCTAGTAGTCTCTTTGTTACTCAAATTCATCAACATTTGTCTTCATCCATATTTTGAGTAACAATATCTGTATATTCATATTCTTGCCTTGATTATTCATATATTTCTAGATTCAATTCTAAAGTCAAGATTATCTCATAGTCAACAGCAAAGTCACTGTGTGTAAATATTTCTATTTTACTTAGCCTTTTTGGCTAATTCATTTCCCTTATCACTTTTGCTTATGGGAAAATTCTTCAACATGTAAACTCTAATGTTCCACATGTTCTCCAAATCCTGTGACATTCTGATATATTCAATAACATGTTAACTCCCTCCAGTTTGGGAATAAGCATGGATTTTGAACGTATTTCAAAAATGGATTTGTCTACTCTCAAAAATTTCAATTTCATAATACATTATCTTGGTTTGAAAGAATATTTGAGATTTGAAACCATGTACATGTTTCATTATTATTTTTGAAAATTCAATCTCATCCGTGATTTACGAAAGATTCATATCAGTGACATACTTTCCTACATAAGTGTATTTACAAATTGTCATTGAGAAATAACTTTCTTGCTATCATTTATTCGTTCACCTGTATGTTTGGTGTCATGAATCAATTGGATACCATTATTGCTGATTGTGATATTCTCCTTGCTCAAATATAATATGTTTCAATTATGTAAGAACGAGTTTAAGAGTTGCTATGTTTAATCTTATGTGGATCCAAGAAGCATAGTGTACCAAAGAGCATATATTGTTGTTTTGCAAGACTCTGTTTAGAAGACGAAAAATAGAGGTTAACAGAGTGTAAAATGACTCCAGTCATTAATCCTGATGCCTTGAGATGATCTAACCAATATTGCACAATTTGAAATTACAAAGTTGTAATTTCAAGAAAAGATGTCTTGGAATAAAAATAAAGTGACATTAAGTTAATTATAATAGTTTTTAAATTGTGCAGAAATTTAGTTTTGGAAGCCTTAAATATTGCATGGTTTATTTGCCTCAAGGTGGTTAAATTGGTGCATGGAATTAAGGATAAACAGAGAACAAAAGTATGCATAAGATGCTTGCCTTGAGTTATGTCACTTATCACCTTAAGTCAAACCCGATGGAAAATGCCTGGAGTTAAGAACAAGCAGTGACTCATACTTGAAGAGAGCAACTAGTATGGGATCTTCTATCTACCTCGAGTGTATGCTTGCTTTCCTTCAAGTCAAGTGCAAACAAAGAGCAGATCTCATTTCAAAGATTTTTGACTTCAAGTTATTGTTCGTTTACATCGAGTCATGCAGAAGCAGAGAGTAAAAGAATTTTTTTTTCAAGCTGCATTTGCCTCGAGTTAAAGAAAGAAAATACAACGGCTATGTGGTTGCCTGAGATGGTACGTCGGCAAAACGAATTGCACTATCTATCCAAAATGACATGTCGGCAAGCAAATTATATCTCCTATCCAATCCTAAGAGATCGAGATGTCACATCAAATTTATACGATAACAACCCAGGTAATGATTACGGCATACTTGATGTCGATTCCGAGATGGCGCTCAGGATTTGGACACCGGTAGCACTATTACATATCTCGGCATGCATAAGATAAGCATCTGCAAGATCTTACTTGTTTTAATGTCGGCTGAGGACCCTGACAACCTAGGCAAGGATACTGACAACCTAGTAACTTGGCTGAGGAAATAAAGGAAATTTCCAAGGCCATCGAGCACCTCAAGACAAGCATTTACAATACAAGCTTGACGTCCAGTGATGTTTGTACTCGAGTAATAGCTTGTTTAATGTGTCTGAAAATCTCATACATATATACTCGAGTATATCATGGATGGTACTTGAGTAATACTCCTGCAAGCTGAGATAGGCAAATGCATCAATGAACTATGACTCAAGTAATTATGATATTACTTGAGTAAGGTATTGTAATTTGCATATATCATAATCATGCTAGGCTAACTTGATTTCATTAATTCTATTTTTTATGAATTTTAGCCAATTAAACTCATTTTTAAAATAATCCTTATGCTTTAAACTCTTTTATCATCATAAAAAGCATAAGTGATTTCTTCATACCAATTTCAAGTCCACCGATGTGAACTTGAAAATTCTTAATTATGAGATACCATGTTATGTCTATTGGAGTTGGAGGAATTACAGACCTCATAACATTTGGTATCACATTATTATCTGGTATCTTTAAAGGGAGCTTCATATTTTTAGCCATGCATTCATTAAGGGGGAGTTTCACATTCACATGTGCTTACATCTTAAAAGCTCATCTCCTACTACTTGAAGAAATTTTTTTAAGTTTGCTCATCTGCATTCACTATTTTTTTAGTTTTGATGATGAGTTAAACTGATATTTGATTGCACTAATAATTCTCTTTTGCACGAAAGTCTTAAAATTGTGGCAGGAGATTTCACTTTGTGTGAAGATATTCCTTAAATGCTTTGATGCTTTGATGTTCAATCACAGTGAAGCTGAGCTATGCTCTATAAAGGAAGAAAGCCTACTGCTACTTTATCTCAGGCTACAGGGATTCAACTGAAATGCATACAGCAAGCAAATGGACTTCATAGATCATTCAACAATTTGCTAAACCTACACGATCATTTCTAATCCCTATCTTTTTATATTCAATCAAAATTTTGCACATGTTTGGTATCTATATGCTCTAATTGTGGAAGATGTCTTGAAAACTCTCAAATTTGTTTTCATAAAAACATTCTGAAGTGCATCATATAAAGAATGAAAACACTTTCAAAACGGGGAGAGAAAATTGTTTTTCCAGACATATGATTAAAGGGGAGAGAAATGACAAGGACAATTATTTTTATATTTGCTTCTAGGGATTATGTGTTGCTTGCTGCTATTATCTCAAAAACCTAATTCAATCTTGGTCACTGGATCTTCCATGAGATCAGAAAGTTTCGTTTTGAGGGTTAAAAGAACGCTCATCTTCCTTTTTCCCATCTTGTGTCTCTGATTCTCTTTCATCACCAAGTCTGGCATCTTGAGTGAGATAAAAAAATCAATCAAGCCTACCAAATTCTGTCAAAATCAGCTCAATTATATGAGATTATCCTTTGCTGAGGAATCTGGTCAGTCTAGGGCACCATCCAGATCCAGAACTAGGGACACTCATTCTAGAACTGAAGAGGGTCAATCTTCCCCAACCTGAGACATCTACTCCCATCCTAGCCTTGACTCCTGCCACTGCTCCTATTTTGCCCTCTATCACTTCTCCTCCTCTCTAGGCTCTTTACCTTGTGTGCCTCCATCTAACCAATCTGAAGCCATTCCTCTTTTTCGCTCTGCCTTACCAGTCATCCCTCTATCCTTTATCCCTCCTAATGATGATGACAAAGGGGGAGAAGACTAGATGATACTAGATGATATGTATGTTCATATGATGATGCTAATATGTATGTTGACATGATGATGCTGATCTAATTGTAACTTTTTGTCTAATGCTAATACTGATATAGTTGTAGGCTGACATGTGATAAGTTGTAAAACTCTTGCCTTTTGCTGATATGCTGATATATGATATATCTTATCAGTTGAAAATTTCTTTTCTTATCACTTGTACTGTGGTTATCACCTGTATTGCCTTATCATGCTTTGTTCTGTGATACAAGCAATCTTGGCTTGAAAATGCCTACATACCATTTTGTCTTTAAACCTTTGAAATGATCCATCATCTCTAAAAATATTTTACAAGTGTCGTCATCATCAAAAGGGGGGAGAATGTTAGTTCTCAATTTGAGTTTTGATGATAACTAAACATTTGTCAAATTACTAATTTATAACAACTCGAGTTCACATTTCGAAATGCTTTCCCAACGGCTATCATCTTATGAAGAACTAGAGTTCTTGTTAAAGAACTCGAGTTCATGAACTAGAGTTCATAAGTGATGAACTCGAGTTCGCGAATTCTGTCTCGCTCAAATCTTTCAAACATTAAAAGAATTTTTTAAGAACTAGAGTTCTTGAAACAGAATTAGAGTTCATGAACTAGAGTTCTTGGTAAAGAACTTGAGTTCTTCTTATGTGGAATTCTGTTAAAGACTAAGAACTAGAGTTCTTGGAAAAGAACTCAAGTTCATGAACTTGAGTTCATCATTAAGAACTCAAGTTCTTTGAAAACCACTTTGTGCCTAAATGGAAAACTCGAGTTCTTGGAAATCAACTTGAGTTCTTGGCTTGCAGATCCGAGACATTCAGAAAGAAAAACACAAGAACTCAAGTTCTTGTTTAAGAACTCAAGTTCTAAAACTCGAGTTCTAGATTGAAAACTCGAGTTCTTGTCGCTGACAGTGATCTCTGATTCTGCAAAAGAATTGATCTTTGGCTGATGGCTTCCAGAATCACTTAGTATGACATATAAAATGCTTTTAACCTATTTGCTAATGATTTCAGGGATTTCAATGCAGTATTATTCAAAAACAACATAAAGCAAAATGTGTCAGAAGTATTTAATGCGAAGCAGTAGAAACAGAGCAACTTTTGGAATATAACGCTGTAGTAGAACAAAACATTCTTCCAAGACATACTTATTCCAGCTATCAAGTACAACCAACGGCTAACGCATTTATTGAAGCTAGCGAACTCATTAATGAAGCAAAGGGGCGATTGGGTTCAACGAGGAACACCTGTGCCTAACGGAAATTTGAATAAGTCACAATGGCTACTTTCGAGTTCCTCTCAACGGCTTTAATGGCGAAGAGTATAAAAGCTCAAGCATTAAATACAGCCACTACCGAAACACTGTACATTCATTAGAATTTATTACAATCATTTGTTTCGTTAGTCTCATTTTTAATATCTTCGAATATTTCTCTGCACTTCAGTGGTTATCACTTATCTACTCAGTGAGGAGTTAAACACTATTTGAATTTTTGTTTATCAGTTAAATCTTAAGGTTATGGAACCTTAAGTGTGGGTATACAATTACAACTTGTAAGGGGGAGTGAGTCCTATTGAAAGGATCATCTCAAGTGCAAAGTGTGTAATTGTATCTGTGTTTATTCGGTTACAACTTGTAAAGAGGAGTAAGTCCTGAAGATGGAATATCACCTAGAGGGGGGTGAATAGGTGATTATAAAAATTCTTTCGTAAAGCTCAAGAACACTTAAACAGAGCAGAAGAAAAGAACAATGAACACAAGGATTATATTGCTTCGGTCCAACTCTTGACGTGCGTCCAGTCCCCAGAAATACTCTGGGATTTCACTATCTCGAAACTTGATTACATACTCTGTAACTCTCAAGTAATCCTCTCACTAGGACTTACTCCTCTTTACAAGTTGTAACCGAATAAACACAGACACAATTACATACTCTGCACTCGAGATGATCCTTTCACTAGGACTTACTCCCCCTTACAAGTTGTAATTGTATAGCCACACTTAAGGTTCCACAACCTTAAGATTTAATTGATAAAAAGATATTCAAATAGTGTTTAACTCCTCACTGAGTAGATAAGTGATAACCACTGAAGTACAGAGAAATATACAAATATATTAAATGAGACTAACGAAACAGATGATTGTAATAGATTCTAACTGAATGTACAGCGTTTCGGTAGTTGGTTGTATTGAATGCTTGGGCTTTATACTCTTCACCATTAATGCTGTTGAGAAGAACTTGAATGTGACCGTTGTGACTTGTTCAAATTTTCGTTAGGCACAGCTGTTCCTCGTTCAACTAAATTGACTGTTGAAGCTTCATTAAATGAGTTGTTCGTTGAATATGCTTTTGTAGAGGTATAACTAAAACAAGTAAGCCTCGAAGGAATGTTTCTCTCTGCTGCAAGATTTCATTCTATATGTTGCTCTGTTTTCTGCTTTCGTGTAATACCCTAATTTTTATAATACATTTAAATATATATAATACCTATTGAAAATAGGTGAATATGAGGTCTCAAACACCTTGTATTGAATTTATTAGGACAATGTCTCCTAAGAATAAATAATTTACAAATAGGTCCCTAAAATATTTATGGGTTATAAAATACCCTGAGAAAATTATGATAAATCCTAAAAGGCAACTAAATATTTATTAAAAATTAGAGAGTATGTTGTCTCTAATTTAGGTAATTTATGGGATTATTTTCCTTGGAAAATAATAAGGCAAAATTAAATATCATTTTGGGGAACATAAATTGCCCCATGATTTTTAATATTTTGCATAATGCATAAATTATCAATTTCAGTAAAATAGTTGTGAGATAATAATTATTACTAATTAAGAAAATTGTCAAAAATTAGTAAATGATTAATTAGATAATTAATGGTTAATTGTTTAGACATAAATAAAGAGAGAGAGAAGGTGGAGATATTTGTGAGTTGTGAGTATGTGTGAGTTGTGAGTGTGTGTGTGTGCCTAAGTGTTGTGCATGTGTGTGTGTGTAGTAAAAAAAAAAGAGAGAAAAAAAAAGAGAGAGATAATTACAAATGGATATTTGATTATAATAATAATATAATTAAGACATATGTTGAATTAGAAATAATATAATAATCAGGAGAAGAAATGGACAGGAAAAACGAGAACGGATAGAAATAAAATCCTACATAGAAAACAGTGAACTAGGTTGTTGGAGTCAGAGCATATTACGGACGAGTGAAATTTTATCCCGAGATAGCCGGTCTCCGAATTCATTTTTGTAATCGATAGAGCAATTTGGAGATCCGGATAGGAAGATATTTTGAAGAAATTAAGCAGATAATCAAAATAGGAGCTCTTAGAAAGTCAGACTGTTGTGGCAATACGGGCATAAGTAGGGAAAAACCAGAGCATATTATTGGTCAGTGGATTTTTATCCAGAAGCTATTACCGGCCAAAATTGTTTTTGGAATCGGACACGAAAACCGAGGATTTTCAGCTGATAACGGAATGTCCCTAACAGGATCAGAAATCCAGTTAAAATATGACATTTGAAAGAGGAAGTAAAAAGCTTCAGTATGTCATTCTCGGAATTTTGAGATTTTACGGAATTACGCGAACCGGACACCGAACCGGGAATTCATCAGATAAAGCAAGAGATGAAGCAAGCATGACATCATTTTGATGACTCAAGATGATGTCAGCAAAGAGAGGTGTAAGGCTAAGATGAAGCCACCTCCAAGAAGTGCGATCTAACGGCCAAAAACTGATCAGACAAAGTTCAAAGGAATTACGAAAATGCCATTGGGCTTTTCTATAAATAGGCCATCATTCCTCTTCATTCTTCACCAATTCACTTACAATCCTAGAGAGAATTTAGAGAGAGAAGCTCTGGAGGAGGAGCAAGAAGTTCATAGCGAAGCTCTGAGATATCAGTAATCTTGTTCCGCTGTCATTTCGCTGTCATTCCGCTATTTTCTGTCAAAAGTACGGTTTACCATCAACGTACTAAACGCTCGTCAACGAAGGTACGTTCGCGTACTGTAACACTAACTCTGATACTTATTGTATGCTTATATATGATAGACAACTATACAAGTGATTTGTATAGATAACTTTACATGTGATGTGTATTGTTAACATGGATAACTATACATGTGAATTGTATAGATAATTATACATGCGATGTGTATTGTTAGCATAGATCACCTTACATGTGATGTGTACGGTGGATATATTAATCTTGCATCTGCTATATACTTATGTGTTGATTAATGCTGTGATGTCATACATATATTGTTTACATAAGTATGAGGTTAATCGTTACCTGAGGTTCGATGCATGGACCTCAGCTCTTAATATAGCTTCAGGATCAGGAGGACTAAGCACCAAAGATAAGGGCAAGCAGCATGCTTAGAGTCCCAGCCGAAGAATTTCTTTTTGGACTTGTATTCCCATATCAGTAAATATTCGGACCTTTGTACTGTTGTATAAGCAACTAGGTACCTCAACAGGATGTTTATCAGATACTCTCTCTTTTAAATTGCTCTGATGCTCTACTCTAATGAAAGTACCTCATTCCGCTTTTGAAAATGAGATGTTACATTTCGCATTAAATGCTCTGACATATTTTTGCTTTATGATGTTTTTTGAATAATACTTCATTGTAATCCCTCAAATCATTAGCAAATAGGTTAATGCCGATGTCTCTTTTTTCGACGATCACCATCAACATCTAGTACTAAGTAATTCCTCTTGCCCTTGTAGTAGCTTGCTTGGTCGAGGTGGATTAATGTCGATGTCTCCTTTTTCGACGATCACCATCAACATCAAGCATAGCTTGTTTAACTTCCTCAAGACTTGGAATTATTTCTCTATGTGGTCACATTCTTGAGAAGTTTTCTTTAATCCTACAAAACTATAATAATATTTTTCTTCTTTGGTATCCAACCTTGGATCCAATCATCGTTAGCTTGTAGGAACACAATTCACATGCTCTTATGAATATAATCAATTCAAAACAACTAAACACAGTGAATTAAACATGAGTTTATATAAGAAATAAATTCTTTTCAAATTATCACATCTGCATAAAGAATTAAACTTTTTGAACATTGAAATCCCTTTATGAATAAATCTATCAAATGGATTTTCAAGGGATAATAAAGAAATCAATTTCAAGATAGTTTTCAATGCTCATTTATAATATCCAAAGTATAAAACCTCAATAATTATTACTGATAATAGCATAGAAGGTTTTACCATTGTATACCTTTTACCTTAGGCACTTGGAGGATTGACTTTGCTTACCCACAGCCTCTTCTTCATATGTCTTTCCATGGGTGTCTGCAAAGTTCTCTCAAAGGGTACAGTCTTCAAGAGTCTTCTGCTCGACACTTGAGAGGATCTCCTTTTCGGTTCATAAGAAACTCTTTGATTCTTAATCTTCTCTATATCTTTATGTCCATTCTTTTTGGAATCAATCTGCACACACAAAGCAATAGATGGACATTTTGGTACCCACTTATACTTGGGTCCTTCACTGTTAGTTTGATCCTTAGGGAAAACATAAGTTCCCTTTGGTACCTATTGATAATTACCAACAGATTTATCTCTTCTTTCTTTCTTATGAAAACATGATGAAGTATCACGTCCCTTTCGGTTACAATAATTACAATGAGCAAAGGGGTTCGAAGAGTAAACAGTTTTTTGAAAATAGTTTAAGTAGGATTTTCCACCACTTTTCTTTTTCCCTTTCTTTTTGTCAAAAATGGGATTGTAACCTATGCCTGATCGATCATTTGTAAATCTTTGAGCTTTCAAAATAACTTTGAGCATTTCACTACTTTTAGTGAACTTCTCAAGTGTTTTTGTAAGATAAATGTTTTTCTTCTCAAGATCAGGGCACTTTTCACAAATAGAGCTTTCAGAAATCAGAGGAGTATCTTTAGCTTGTTGTTCAAGCAATTTGATTTTCCTCTGTGAAGAAATAAGTTCTTTTGCAATTTTTCTAAATTCAAAATGTAATTCATTATACTCAGATAACAACTCATCATAAGTGGGTTCTGAATCATATACCTCATCCTCGTTTTCACATTGCTCTTCTTCTTCAGCAATTAAGCACACGTCCGCAACTTCTTCTTTTTCACTTTCTTTGCTCTTCAACTGAGGACATTCCGATTTGATGTGGTTGGGCTTCTCACATTCGTAACAGATGATTTGATCTTTCTCCTTAAAGTCACTTCTATTACTTGAGCTTCCCTTTTGAAATCGATTTTTGAAACCTTGATCCCTTTTGTAAAATTTCCTAAATTTTCTCAAACATACCCATCTCATCATCCTCATCATCATCGTCATTATCTTCCTTTTCTTTCACATCATTGAGAGCAGCCCCCTTATTCTTGTTGTTGCTATTGATCTCATCTAAATCTTTCTTCAACTTCAATTTGCTTTCGTACTCGGACAAACTTCCGAACAAGGCTGCGACCGAAGTCATTGATTCGCCACGAGCTTCTTCTATTGCTATGACCTTAGCATCCCAGTCTTTGGTTAGGACATTTAGGATCTTTCTGACTTGGGCACGTTGTTCATATACTTTGCCCAATGCTGCTAGCTGGTTGGTCAGTTGAGTATGTCGAAGTTGAAATTTAGCAATTGATTCTCTGTTCTTCATTCTTAGAATATCATATTCGGTTGTTAGTGTGTTGACCTGATTCTCCTTTACAACAGTTGTTCCTTCATATGCGACTTCCAAAGCGTTCCACATTTCTCTCGCAGTCTCTAGGTTACAAATACGAAAGTATTCTTGTTGGCTCAGAGAGCTTTGAAGCAGAAGAATGGCCTTGCTATTTAATGTGACGTTCCTTCGATCATTCTCGTCATAGTCTTCTTGCAATTTTGGAAGTCTGAGACCATTTTCAAGATAACTTGGTTCGAAGTTTCCTCTCTAAAAAACTCTCCATAACCCAAACTCAGTTGCCATAACAAATACCTTGAACTCATTTTTCCAGTATGAGTAATGTTGACCATTGAATCCTGGTGGTCGATTGATTGAAGCGCCGTGTGGCAATATTTCATCCATGATCAAACTCTGGATGTTAATCCAATTTGAGCAACGAGGCTCTGATACCAAATGAAACTCTTCAGCGGACCCACCCTGTGGCATCCACTGTGGCGTTTCATGGTATCTCAATCGCTAATTTTATGCACAGCCTCACGACCTGTGCAACCAGTGACAATCACCACCATCCATTGGCCATGTCGGGGTAAAAGCCAATGCTTCGCCACATATCACACTGTGAGAACCCCCGATCATGGTTACCGTTAACTAGCTCTGATACCAAATGAACATGGAATATCACCTAGAGGGGGGTGAATAGGTGATTATAAAAATTCTTTCGTAAAGCTCAAGAACACTTAAACAGAGCAGCAGAAAAGAACAATGAACATAAGGGATTATACTGGTTCGATCCAACTCTTGACCTATGTCCCGTCTCCAGAAACACTATGGGATTTCACTATCTCTAAACTTGATTACACACTCTGTAACTCACGAGTAATCCTCTCACTAGGACTTACTCCTCTTTACAAGTTGTAACCGAATAAACACAGACACAATTACATACTCTGCACTCGAGATGATCCTTTCACTAGGACTTACTCCCCCTTACAAGTTGTAATTGTATAGCCACACTTAAGGTTCCACAACCTTAAGATTTAATTGATAAAAAGATATTCAAATAGTGTTTAACTCCTCACTGAGTAGATAAGTGATAACCACTGAAGTACAGAGAAATATACGAATATATTAAATGAGACTAACGAAACAGATGATTGTAATAGATTCTAACTGAATGTACAGCGTTTCGGTAGTTGGTTGTATTGAATGCTTGGGCTTTATACTCTTCACCATTAATGCTGTTGAGAAAAACTTGAATGTGACCGTTGTGACTTGTTCAAATTTCCGTTAGGCACAGTTGTTCCTCGTTCAACTAAATCGACCGTTGAAGCTTCATTAAATGAGTCTGCTTCTTTCATTAAATGAGTTGTCTGTTGAATATTATTTTGCAGAGGTATAACTGAAACAAGTAAGCCTCGAAGGAATGTTTCTCTCTGCTGCAAGATTTCATTCTATATGTTGCTCTGTTTTTTGCTTTCGCATTAAATGCTCTGACATATTTTTGCTTTATGATGTTTTTTGAATAATACTTCATTGTAATCCCTCAAATCATTAGCAAATAAGTTAAAAGCATTTGATATATCATACTAAGTGATTCTGGAAGCCATGAGCCAAAGATCAGTTCTTTCGTAGAATCAAAGATCACTGTCAGCGATAAGAACTCGAGTTTTTAATCTAGAACTCGAGTTCTAGAACTTGAGTTCTTGTGTTTTTCTTCCTGAATGTCTCGGGTCTGCAAGCCAAGAACTTGAGTTGATTTCCAAGAACTCGAGTTTTCAATTTAGGCACAAAGTGATTTTCAAAGAACTTGAGTTCTTAAACATGAACTCAAGTTCATGAACTTGAGTTCTTTTACAAGAACTCCAGTTCTTAGACTTTAACCAAACACCACATAAAAGGAACTCGAGTTCTTTACTAAGGACTCAAGTTCATGAACTTGAGTTCTTTTCCAAGAACTCAAGTTCTTAGCTTTGACCGACTTCCCCATAATAAGGACTCGAGTTCTTTACCAAGAACTCAAGTTCTTAAACTTGAGTTTGATACTAAAGAACTCTAGTTCTTAAGCTTTTGAAAATTTGTCACTTTCAAAGATCGCGAACTCGAGTTCATTACTCAAGAACTCGAGTTCTCTATTTTGCTGATACAAGAACTTAAGTTTTTCAGCATCAAATCGAGTTCTTTTTTAAAACACCAATTTACAAGTATTTAGTTATCATCAAAACTTGGTTGAGAACTAACAAGTCTTAGTGAGAGGATTACTCGAGATTTACAGAGTGTGTAATCAAGTTTCAAGATAGTGAAAACCCAGAGTGTTTCTGTGGACTGGACGTAGGTCAAGAGTTGGACCGAACTAGTATAATCCCTTGTTTTCATTGTTCTTTTCTTCTTATTTGTTTAAGTGTTCTTGAGCTTTAGCGAAAGAATTTTTAGAATCACCTATTCACCCCCCTCTAGGTGATATTCCATCTTTAAAATTTGGCCTCAATAAATTCAAATAGTTTGTTTATTAATGACCTCTAGACACTTAATAATTTGGCAAGTAAACATGCCCTTGTTTTCCCTAATTTTAATTCAAAACAACTCCTCATTCCCTTGCTTTTAAATTTGAAAATTTAGTCACTATCGTAGTGAATTTTACCTTGTTACCAAGACTCAAATAATTGATTTGATATGCCATTTTGGCTACTTAATACAATTGAAAAGGTTCTATGAGAATAAGAATTTAATTGTAGCCAAAACCCTCTCAATATTTTCATTAATTCCACTTTGTACATTGTTCGTAAAAATAGGGGTGTTACATCCCCCCCCCCCCCGACCGCAAAATAAATTCTGTTCTCGAAATTGACTATACAATGATCATACTTTGAGACATGCAATCAGGATAACGTTTTTTCATATCTTCAACTATCTCATATGTCGCCTCTCTAAGTGATAATCCTTTCTAGACCACTTTCACAAAAGGAATACAATTACGCCGGAGCTGCTTATCTTGATGATCAATAATTCGTTCTGGTTCAACTGCAAAGGCATGATTATCCTAGACATCAACATCCTTGTATTACAGGATATGCTTCAGGTCTGGCTGATATTTCTTTAACTGTGAGACATAGAAGACATCATGAAGTTTACTCAGATTCGAATGTAAAGCCAATTGATAAGCCACTAGTCTATGCTTAGCCAAAATTTCAAAAAGACCAATGTATCGAGGACTTAGCTTCCTCCACTCAATAGCTCTACCGACCCCAGTAATAATAGATATTTTAAGAAATACTTGATCACTCATATTGAACTCTATAGGCTTCCTCTGCCTATCTGTATAACTCTTCTATCTACTTTGGGTTGCAAGGAGTCTCTCCCTAATTAGATTGATAAGATTAGAATTTCATCAACTAACTCAGGTCCGAACAACTTCCTTTCAAATAACTTTGTCCAACAAAAAGGTGATCTGCATTTTCACCCCTACAAAGCTTCATAAGTAGCCATCTGTATACTAGAGTGATAGCTATTATTATAGGCAAACTCAGCCAAAGGTAAACAACAATCCCAATTACCTTTAAAATCCAAGACGTAAGCTCACAACATATCTTCCAATGTTTGGATGGTTCTCTCTAACTGACCATCTGTCTGGGAATGATAAGTTGTACTAAATTGGAGTTTTATCCTCATAGCCTCATGTAATGCTTGTAGAATCTAGAAGTGATTCGATGATCTCTATTAGAAATAATGTTCTTTGGTGTACCATGGAGTCAGATTATCTCTTTTATATAGATCTCTGCTAACTTCTCAGGAGAATAATTCATACTGATAGGAACAAAGTAGGCTAATTTAGTGATTTGATCCTCTATCACTCAAATAGCATCTTAATGCTTGATTTTGGGTAGACCCACTACTAAATCAATGGTAACATCCTCCCATTTCTACTCAATAATTTCTAATCCCTGCAAGAGTCTTCCCGAGCGATTGATGCATTCGGTGTAGTTAAGGTTTGAGTCCCTGGCTATAGTTGTTTTCCTAGCGCTGAAGAACCGGGGTCTATATTTATAGGCTGGTTAGCGTGATTGTGTGTTATGAATGCATATGGTATGTTTACCATTGTTGTTGTGATTTCCTAGTTGTGGATTGCATACATGCACTGCATACATATTGTATATGAGTTTAACAGTTACTCTGGGATTTAATCTTGAACCCTATATCATGCCTGATATGCAGGTGTTTCTGGCTGAGTTGACTTGGAGATTTGAGGTAAGGGCATGGAGCTAGAGGTTGAAGAAATAGGGAATACCCTATCTCTTTCTGTACTTTATTTTGTGCTAGATGACTGTATATTTTATTTACTATCCCATTTTATATTTTTAGAACACTGTACCCTAACATTTCGAGGGATTTATTTTGTTTACAATACATACTTTTATTAGTATAAAATAGTTGTACAAACTAATCATATGTTATGATGCAAATCACTTTGATATATAATAATAAGTAATAATCAACCAAGGTAAGGTAACAAATAAGAGGAAAACCCTCTATCCGCCACCCAAGAGGGCGAGGCTAGTAGCCAAAGACTTAAACCCTAACTACACTGATGCATCAATGGCTTGGTAGCAACCCAAGGACACACAGTTTACTAGGCCCTATAGCCCAAACGCATGTCCCACTCATAAGACATGTTCCTCAATCATGGCACCATAAACATACAAAATAACATAGAGTATGTGAGTAAACAGTTACTAGCTGTCACTGGTTCAAAATTTATAATTTTTTTCCAGTGTAACAAGTGGCAACTTATGGACACAAGTTTAACCTTTTAATGGGCAATTGTACAAGTTAATTAAGAGGTAAATGAAAGTCAAATAATCTTCCTCCACAAGCCAAAATTTCAAATCAACCATGATAAAGGAAGAAATAAGCTGATTTTAAATAAGAATGAAGCTAATTAAGAGGTCAAAGACTTAAGGAAAAATTAGCCAATGAAAGGGGGTTGAGTAGGACCAAATAAAACTTCTTTTTGAAGCTAATGGAGACAAAATATGATCCCCTCTCTTCAGCCATAAACTCGTATTAGCTTCAAGGGCAAAGGAAGATGAAGCAAAGTCTTGTATTAATGATATTTTTCATGGTTAAGGGTGACTATTAAAGAGTTCATCTGCCCTTACTTTGGGCAGCGACAGTCGTGCAAGAAAAGGAGGAGAGAGTAAAGGATAAGCTAATTCACAAGAGTAGAAGAAGAAGAAGCACAACTTAGAGTACTAAGGTAAGTAGGTTCCAAGCTTAAGAATTTGTCTTCCGTTCTCCTTAACTTACCTTATAACTCCATGATACTTATGAAAAAATCTTCTATGGTGTCTTCATGCTCAAGGCAGACGCCACCAAGGAATCAAAGAAGAAAAAATCCAAGTAGAACCAAGACACAAGAAGAGTAAGTCACTAACATAGCAAGTTGTAGCTTATGTTTTGGGATTTTGCGTAATTTTTATAAAATGGCTTAGTAAAGAAATAATGCTTCTCAAAAAGGAAGGCTCTGTCTAAACATTTAAAAGATGTTTTCAAGTGATTAAAGTCAAGATTATTGTGTCAAAGGAAAGATTAAGCCAAGAAACAAAAGAATACAAAGCTAAAATAATAAATATGATTGTGGTGAGATTTTCGTGCATGGATGTATACCTGAAGATATGTTGTGTTTTTTATGTTTTTTATGGTTTCAAAGTGTTTGGGACAAAATTTTGTATGGTTCTAAGTGGTAAACATGATTTTTGAACTCAAAAACCCTAAATTGCAAGTAAAAGCGAATCGTTCAACTTCAGTGAATTTTAGGTGGTCATACTTGTTAAATGGGTCAACGCATGTTCGAAGTAATTTTGAACCACCAGGAAAAATTTATAAATTTTCAACCAGTGCCAGCAAGTAAGCGTTTACTCACATACTCTATATTTCTTTGTATGTTTGTGGTGCACATGTTGAGGAACATATTTCATGAGTAGGACAAGCGTTTGGGCTATAGAGCCTAATGAACTGTGTGTCCTTGGGTCGCTACCAAGCTGTTGATGCATTCAGTGTAGTCAGGGTTTGAGTCCCTGGCTACAATTGTTTTCTTAGTGCTAAGGATCTGGGGTCTATGTTTATAAGCTGGCCAGCGTGATTGTGTGTAATGAATGCATGTGGTATGTTTACCATTGTTGTTGTGATTTTCCTAGTTATGGATTGCATACATGCACTGCATACATATTGTATAGGAGCTAAACAGTTACTCTAGGTTTCAATCTTGAACCCTAGACCATGCTAGGGATACAAGTGTTTTTGGCTTAGTTAACCTGGAGATTTAAGGTAAGGGCATGAAGTTGGAGGTTAAGGAAATAGGGAATGCCCTATCTCTTTTTGTACTTTGTTTTGTGCTGGATGATTGTATATTTTATTTACCAACCCATATTTATTTTTTTGGATGACTGTAGCCTAACCCTTTTAGGGATTTATTTTGTTTACAGTACAAACTTTTATTAGTATAAAATAGTTGCCTAAACTGATCATATGCTTTGTTGCGAATCACTCTGATATATAATAATAAGTAATAATAAACCAAGGTAAGGTAATAAATAAGAGGGAAACTCTCTATCCGCCACCCGAAAGGGCAAGGCTGATAGGCTTGTAACAGGTATGAAGATTGTGTGTATGGTTTGGAAGAGGGGAAGAGGAGAGGTTTGGTGTTCTTGGAAGAGGGAGGCTACAGTGACAAAGAGAGGAGAGGATGAGAGAATTGGAGAAATGATTATTTGAATTTGGTGTGTTTAGCTGTGTATGAACGGGGAGTAAGAGAAAGGAATTGTGTAAGTTGTGTGTGTGCCTTGCATGTGACACAAGTGTCACATAAGGAAAGGGGAAGGAGACAAGTGTCATGAGCTTGTGGTGTGTGTGTGTGTTCTGAGCATGGTTTGGGATGGAAAAAGAGAATGGAGTTGTGTGTTGTGTTAGTTGCATTGATGACAAGTGTTGTGTGTTTCTTACATGCCTCACCTCTGTTACACAAGAAGAAAGGGACAAAGACGCATGGCAATTCAACGGGAGGGGTAGTGTAAGGAGTCTTTCATGCAAGCTTCTTGCCTTTGAAGCATGACAAGTGTCCTCTTGACAATACTCTTGGTGATATGTGGCTTGATCACTTATTGTTGCTTACTTTTTCTCTTCTTGCCCCGAAATCCATGACCCATTATAAGGGTCCAAATGGCTTTCTCTCTTCTTGTTTTTGGGCCAAAAATGTCTTTGTTTTGAGGCTAACATGTGTTAGGTTTCCATGGTCGATTATCATTATATTTGTGTTAGGGTTTTAGTGCCCATTAGTCCAAGTTCTTGTGTTAGGGTTTTATTATCATTGGTATAAGTTCATGTGTTGGGGTTTTACTGTTGTTGGTATAAGTTCACATGTTATGATTTTATTGTCGTTAATACAATATTTGTGTTAGGGTTTTGTTGTTATTACATATTAAGTTACCAAGTGGTCCTTATGTGAATATTGAATTGAAATAATCACACAATTAGATATTTAATCTTGTCATTTCATTGAATATTTTATAACGTATCGGGCTTTTGGTAAAGCGAAAGTCAAGATATGACACATTCTGCAAAGCTTCTTGAAAGAAACCAAGATGAAGAAGTAGCCATTATCTGGTAGGATATTTTTCTTCTTCTTTTTTCTTTTGAAATCGTAGTGGGAGGGCCAAGGACAGACCACTCTAATATCACTGTTATAGTTATTGCAATAGATTTGAGAGATAGAGGTAGAAGAGAGACATTATAGACATGAATAGAAAAAGAGACAAAAAAAAATCAGAAAACACTATTATTTCATCATCAATCATAATCTCTATAACAATAGGGATTAGGCCTTTATTTATAGACTAGAGTGTCTTAATGACCAAGTTAATCCTACACTAATTAACTAACTTCCTAACTGATATAGTTCCTAACAACCCCTGACTAACTCTTAACCTTTTATTATCTTTACATATCAAGAAATGACTTTAAAAATATGTTTGGCTAGTAAGGATGTGTTGAAGTGTTCCAATTGCATAATCTGAAGGCCCCTATCTTTTTTTCGTAAGGTTAATTCCTCCCACTTCAAGTAATGTGCACCATTGGAAAAAGAAGGCCACCCCCACAAAAAAAAAAAAAAAAAAAAAAAAGAAGAAGAAGAAGAAGAAGAAGCCATTTTCATGCATAACTTATGACATATGGCAAGAGGAAATTTGATGCAAGAGAAAGGGCATACCAACAAGGATGTTAAAGTAATGTTAATCAAACCAGTTTACCCACTTAAGATAGAAGATGACTTTTCCAACCAGCTAGCTGAGTATCAACCTTTCCAAACACCTCCTCAAACTTTATTCTATCAAATTTAGGATCATCGAGATAAAGGCCCAAATATTTTCCCAAACGAGACTGAAACTTAATTTCCATTAATTCAAATAATTTCTTTTCAAGGTTGTAAGGAACAAAAGGACTAAACATCATGTAAGATTTTTGATAATTTATTTTCCAGCCCAAAATAAGAGAATATTGTCGAAGCAAAGCCTTAACAATACGGCAATCCTCCTCCGTGGCTTGGCAAAAAAAAGTATCATCCGTATGCATAAGATGAGATAAAGGCCCATTGTTGCAGAAAAGTTGAACACTTCTCCACCATCCAAAATGTTCAGCCTAATGGATCATACAAGAAAATACATTGGCACATAGTAAGAATAAATATGGAGGAATTAGATCACTCTGTTGTAATCCTTGCCGTGACTTAAATATTGCACCAGGAGACCCATTAATCAAGACTTGATAGGACACTATTGAAACACATTGTATAATAAGTTGAATTACCCATTGAAGAAAATTCATCTTTTGAAGAGCAAGCTCCAAGAAAGACCAAGAAACCTTGTCATATATGTCTTTGCTATATCCACCTTGATTTCACACCAGCTCTTTCTACTCTTGCGAGTTTGATAAATCTTTGTCATACATTTTGAAGCAAAAATGATGTTATCCGTGATAAGTTGTCCTTTCAAAAATGCATTCTGATTTGGAGTTATCAATGGATCCAAAATCCTTTTAAACCTATTACAAAGAATTTTCAAAATCAGGTTATAGATGACATTACATACATTGATTGGCTGAAAATCTTTGAAGGTGACTGGATTATTGCATTTGAGCACCAAAATGATGAAGGAACAATTCAATTCCTTGGGAAGATATCTTCTATTAAAGACTTGGAAGATCATAGCACAAAGGTCATTCTTGAGAAGGAACCAAATTTTTTGGTAAAATCTCGCCGGAAAACCGTCAGGTCCTTACGCACTATCAACTTTCATTTTAAAAACAACCTGTTCAATTTTGTTCAATCAAAGAGGCATATTAATAGACTCAATCTGCATCTCTGACAAGATAGGAAAATTAATATGATCTAAGGTTTGTTGAGCACATGAAGCATCAAAATCATCAGGAACAGTATAAATATTTGAAAATTATCTGGTTGCTTCATCTTGAATGGCTGTCACTTCATCTACCCATTGCCCTTTTGCACTCTTGATCCTTAAAATTTGCTTTTTCATTCTCTGAAAGGAAGCAAAACTATGAAAGTATTTTGTATTCCTATCACCCTGAAGCAACCAGTTATGTCGAGATTTCTAAGACCACAACATTTCCTCCCAGTCATACCAGAATTCTAAGGAAGTTCACTTGTTTCTCCTTTGTTGTAGACAAATTGACATTATTTCACCAGAATTGTAATTCCTTCTATAATTTATGTATATTAGAAGAAATTCAACCAACAAAAGACTTATTCCCCTGAATAAGCAGACGTCGAATATTCTTTAATCGCAAAGAATTCTGATACGCATAGGAACCCCAATATTGTTTGATCCATTCTTGTTGGACAATATCATAACATTGACACTACTACATAACATAACAGGGCTATGACGTCCTATTTGTTGCACTTTTAACATCCTTTTCTGACAAGACGCCTATTGGGAGGCATAGTATATATGACTTACAGAGTCTAAATACATGTGGGAGTAAAGATAATCGGAGAGGAATGAGATGATGGATTGAGTCTAACCAAGCAGAATGCTGAAATAAAATACATATTCTCATATAATATTCCTCGATCGACACAAGCAGGGACTAGTAATAATAGAATAAAATAAGCAACGACGGAGAAGAATAGAGGCAACTAGGTAGGTGGTTGACGAAGTAGGCCTCGATTTTCTTGTGTCAACTTTCTTGGTTTATAGTTTCTCCAAAATTGTGATAAGACCTCATAATACTAAAGAGATCACCGATCCCAATCGTTGGAGGTTGACGGGGTTTGTGTGATCAAGCTACTCTTTCTTATTGTTTTCTTAACTATTTGTGTTGTGACTGCAGCTAAATGATTCAGTTGAAGTGGAAGCAAAAATTTGTTGGAGAGTCTAAACGACCGATTCGATTCAGCAACAATGTCCGATGGAGAGGCAGAAGAAAGCTGGGGGCACTTGACACGACTTGGAGGATGAAAACCTACTCACTCTCACTCTGCTCCCTATAATCAATGAAACCTGATAGTCGATAGACCAATGCATTCTGTTTTCACTATGGAAAATATTTTGGAAGGCAATAAGTTACCTTTTTGGCATCTAACTCAATTGTTTAGACGCCAAAAATCAAAATGAAATGCTTTTTTTTTTTTTGGGGGGGGAAAACGAATTTTGGCTTCTATTCAGCACCAAATTTCATTTCCAATGCAAAATATCATTTCATTTGCTTTGGGCATTTGTTTTGGGCAAAAAAAAAAATAATAATAATTTAACATTTTTGGCATCTAAGAAAGATCTTAGACGCCAAAATTCAGCACCAAATTTCATCTCCAGCACCAAATATCATTTTATTTGCTTTGGGCATTTGTTTTGGGGGGAAAATTCATTTGATATTTGGCGTCTAATTTTTTTCTTCGACGCCTAAAATGTCAATTTTTGGCATCTAATTAATATAATAGACACCAAAAATCTTTTTTTTTTTTACCCAAAACAAATGCCCAAAGCAAATAAAATGATATTTAGCGCTGAATTTTGGCATCTAATACTGATTATTCGACACCAAAAATGTTGATTTCCCACCAAACATTTCGTTTGCCACCACTTTTTGTCTTCTTTTGGACACTTTTAGCGGCCTAATAATATATTAAAACATTGTAAGTATACATTCTGCGTCCTACAGAATATTAGGATGTTTAATATATCCAATTTTCACTATATAATTACAAAATTGTCACCGCGTTCACATTTTACTTCCCTTTATGAAAAAAGGAAGTCATTTAGGCAGTAAATATATAATTTTTGTAGTGAAATGGGAAACAAAAAATTTTCAAACCTAAAAAGTTTCTTTCTCATCACCGTCCCATGAGTTTAAAGAAGAGTGGGGGAATGATCCAAAGTTACAATAGGCATAATTTGTAAAGCTGAAATGGGAAACTAGTGAATCCACAGAGAATTACAAAGAGCACGGTCAAGTTTTTGTTTAACAAAGTCAGAACCACTTCTTTTATGTTCAGTTCAAATGTTCCACCCCGATCTTGTGAAGGGATATCTATTAGAGAACATTCATGTAGAAGCCGTCGTAGCTTAATTTATCTTGTAAAGCAATGATTTGATTTAAGTCACTAATGACAAGCCACGGAAGATTAATTGAAGAGACAATAGATTGTAACCAAGATCAAAGTAAGTGACGGTTTGAAATATGAGGAAAACCATACACAAAAGTAAAATACACAAGTATTTTTGAAGATGGAGTAAACTGTAAAAGAATAAAGAGAAGAGAGAGGGAACCGATACCTTTGAAATATTTTTAAAGTAAAAGAGAAAATTGCAGATCTCATTTTCACTTTTCTTTTTGAGGTGCTTATTCTTCTATCTTCTAATTCAGTGCATTATAAAAAGTGAAAGAAACAGAACGAAATGGTTTAGTCATACGTACATAGTACTTCCTCTCATCCAAAATGTCTGTTTTTTCTTTTAGTTTTCTCTTATTTATTAATGGTACACATTAAAATATTGAATAACAAGTTTGAATTTTTAAAAAGCGCATTTGTAACTAGAGCTTTAACTTAACCTTAACGCTAACGCTTCCAGCACAAAAGAGATTAGACTTAAATCCAAAATAATTAGGAATACTCCGGGTTCACCAAAAAAAAATAATAATAATTAAATAACAAGAAAAAGGAGAAAGGTGAGATAAATTTGAGTTTGGGAAAATTTGATTTGTTTTAAAAAAAAATTAAATAGGTTTAATGAGTTAACAGATTTTCTTTAATTCCAACAAAGTAATTACAAGTCACTTATATTTTATAGCGGTGTAGATCATATACTGTGTCTTCCTTACATTCAAAATACAGCATTACACATATTAGTAATCAAAACACTATTAATAAATAACTTCATATGACTCTTCAAGTGTTTTCTAAACAATAATATTTCAACTTCTTTTTTTATTGCCAAAAATAACTTTCCAAATTCTTGGTCAATAACCAATAAACTATAAAATTTATAAGTACTTTCTGTATTTATAAATAACAAATAATGTAATATTCTTCTTCGACTTTGTATAATTCTTCACATATTTTATAACAATCCAACTTTGTTTTTTTTATTCCTTCTATTTTTTCTATACATTTCAGAAATATTTAAATATTTTATTGAAGAGTAAAATACACTTTGCTCCTATCTATTGAAAATAAATTACAGATATATTTATTTGATTTTGAAAATCTATATTTCCCTTCTTCAAAATAAAATATAGGCTAAACAAGCCATTTCTGATCACAATGTTGACCTTTTTTTTCACTAAATTTCCCCTCCTTAATTGAAATATTACTTAATACTTATTTAATCGTGTATCTTTTCCAAGAAAATAATTTTAATATATATTTTCAATTTTTAAATTAGTAAATTGATGATTTTTTTATCATATTATATAGTTAATTAATTCTATAATACTAAATTTTTAAAATTTTTCAAAAATTTCAATTCTTTAATTTCACTTATTTTTTTATTTAAACTTAATTATGATGTAATATTTCAAATACCTATCTTGGCTGGAAACAATTTTATTTTAATTATATAATTATAAAATAATATAATTTTGATAACATTATATTAACATGTCTTAAATAATTAATATTTTTTAAATATTTTTATTTAAAATTAATTTGGTAATAAAAATTTTCAATTTTCTTATCAAATTATTAATATTTAAGTAAATATTACTTAAATATTTTCTAAATTTAGTAAAAATGTTAAATAAAAAACTAGTAGATAGCGCATATACTGTTAAAATATAACTTAAATATATAGAATGATAAGGTATAAATTAGTAAATAAGGTTTATTTTAATTAAATATTTACTTTTATAGTTTTATATAGTATTATAACAGTGTTAATAATTTGGATTAAATTGTATGCTTTTATATATATATATATATATATATATATATATATATATATATATATATATATATAAAGAAAGAAAATGTATGCCTTTAAAATAGAGATAATTTTTATGTATTTAAAAGAAAACAGGAGTTTTGTTAGATTATGATTCTCTGAATTAAAAAAATAAGTCTAAACTTTTTTTTAAAAAAAAATTGAAATTATTATCTCATGCAATATACTAAAATCGGTTAATCTATCCAACTTTTATAGGGCCGTAAGAAGACATTGACTATTGTCTTCATTAACATGGTCTGCTTTAGAAAATATTAGGTGCGTCGGCCCAAAAAGCATGAAATAGTGATATTACAAAAGCACCCCTACAATGCCGTTTCTCTTACCAGCCTGTCCGAATTCTCCAACGGCTACTTACACAACTAACGAATTTAAAATTGTCTCTCGTTTCATGATTCAACTTCCTTCAACTCCTCACATACCCCGCTCCTCTGCTCTCTCTCTACTCTGTAAATTATTCTGAATAGGATATGGCGGCAGAAGCTCCTTCGTTGCCGGTGATTGAAGAAGAGGAAATAGACGACGACGAGTTCTATGAAAAGATCGAAGCGCCCAAGTTCGTGGACTTTACCGCACCAGAGATTCGCCGTTCTCATGAAGATCGCTACTGGTTCTGCTTGCGCTTTGGTAATTTATTTTCCTAGCTGCGTCGCATGAGTTCATTGCAAATTTTGATTTCACTCTTTTTCTTGTGATTTTAACTGTAAATTAAATCTCTGGATCAGTCTGAAAGAACTCTGAAATTTCAGGATATACCCGAGTAGCATGGGCTTCGAGGATAGCTTAGAAAATAAATGAAACTCGATCTGTAAACTAGGTCTTAGAAGCACAAGTTTTAGATTTGTGTTAAGTAACGTTGATAATTTTGAATGAAGGATCTGTATGGTATTTGAGTTTCTTTCTTTCTCGAGTAAGAGTTCGATGCTGTACGAAATTTATAGTCTGATATTCAATTTTCTCTGAAATCCGATATTTTTAGTGTAATCATGTGCCAGAATTATATCATTTACTGTGTTCTTTTCAGCTTCCTGTGACGATTTTATTGGTGATATTGTATTTCGTTTATTGATTTTGCTACTATTCCACATCAAAACCCATCTTATCGCGCTAATTGACTGTGCAAACATGCATGAAAATTGAAGTCTTCTACTCAACTTGTGACCAGGATGTGACCGAAATCATGAAGAAGAGTTGGACTCTGAAGCAATCTACAAGAATTTTGTCCTTCGGGTTGGTTCTGGATTCGCTCTTCTTGAACTTCACCACACTGATATTCGATAAAATTCCCAGTATGAACACAGTGGTCACTTTTGGCTTTTTACAGGTTATGGCAGCTAGAAGTCCCAATGTTCGCCTCAGAAAAGCAATGAATCGAAGAGAAGCAAGGTAACAAAACATAACTGTTGATTATTACCTTTTATTATCAACCATTTTAAGTAAAATGTTTACTGATAAGGTTTATCCCTTTTTTGTTCTTAGTCAAAATCTGAAATGCCCACTTACAGCTCCTGCAAAATCTTCCAAGCCAAGGGTTTCAAGATTGGCTTTGATTTCGTCTTTTTCAAAAAAGATTGTTGATGACAAAGCAAGAAGTAGGCCTCCTTCTAAGGTTAATGCAACCCCAAAAAGTGCTAAGGTAAAGCAATCATCTGCTACGGCCAAGGCTTTTACTACTCCCAGAAATCAGAAGAGAAGTTCGAATCTAGATCAGTTCAGAACTGTTCAAAGCAAAGCTTTGAATGTAGCTGTACCTAAGAACAGAGTTATAGCTAAAACTCTTGTATTTCACTCACCGAGAAAAGTGAAGATCAAGAGCTCTGTAGAACTGAAGAAGACACCCATGAAATCGCTGTGTTCAGCAATGAAGAAGCTTGAGATTGATAGTGTAAAGAAGAAGAACGAAGAAGCTTCTAGAAGGAAGGTCAGGGGACGTGAGGTTAAGAGCCGTGTGTTTGATTCTTTATATCCAAACAGATGTTCGAAAGAGGAAAAGAAATCAAAGGGTCCTTCTCAGATTCATGAAGGAGGAGGAGCCACGGATGATAATGGTGATTCTAGTGACATGGAGATTGATGAGAAATCAAGGGATGGATCTCTTGAAAGATGTCATGAATCATCAAGTTCAGAAGAAGCAGAAAAGAAGAGTTGTGAAGAGTGTTGCGAAGAGAATGAAGAGAACAAATTCCCAGAAGCGACAAAGAGAAACGACAATAAAGAGAATTCTATTGCATCTGATGATGATAAAGAAAATGAGGGTGAACTCAATCAAAATGATAATAAGGAAAATGTTTCAGCCCCTGATGAGAATAGGTATATATTAATCTGCATTCAAATTGATCATATTAAGAGTATCTCTTGCTTTTTCATATTCATAATCCAATCATTTTCTTCCACAGAAGGTTGGTTATCAATCATGACAACAGTGTAAAACCCAAGAATGAGGAGACGAGGAAAACACAGAAGGTAAGTTCCATTTCAGATTCATGCTATATGCTGTTAATTATGAACTACGGATACCTTCTAACAGGAGCAATATCACATTAGTACCCAATATTTGGATTAGACCTTTGAACTAATATTTAAATTTCAAATTGCATGCTTACTTTTTTTTTTTGGATTATCCATATACATTTCACTGAAAATTTGATGATTATGACTTCAAACCAGAAACCTGCGTCTAATGCAACAACTGGGTCTCAAGTTGTGAAATACAGAAAATTAAGGCCAACAAATCCCAAGCCTTTTAAGCTAAGAACAGATGTAAGTAAGGATGTTTTCTTCCTATTGGTTTGAAAAGGATGGAATCTTAAAGGAAGTTAGAGTAATTAACTCTTTAGTTCATTATGTTCTTTTGGGTTTTCTCAGGAAAGAGGAATTCTCAAAGAAGCAAACTTGGAGAAGAAGCCTATGGAGACACCCTTGAAGGAAATCATTGCTAAAGGAGGCAAGACAATGAGGAAATATTACCATCTAAACCAGGTAAGTTTCAACTTGAATATTAATGTTGATATATGTAGAAGTGCAGGTATGGGATAAAAAATAGGTAAGATTAAAACACTTGAAAAACGCCAAAAACAAATAGAACCTATTTCTTGATCCTTAGCCAAGTGTAACGCCCAAAGCGCCTTGGCACGAGGAATTTTTTAGAAGGTTGCCTATCTTGAGATTTCCCCTGTCTGAGCACGCTTAACCTTGTGATGCGCTAACCATCATGCCAAAAGCATATACTGTTAGCATAGGTGCACCACATATTATATTTATGCCTTAGAAACCTTCCTCATCCTATCAGATGTGGAACAACTCGTCATGGTGAATCCGTGACAAGATCCCCCACCCATCCAAGTGATACCTCCATCACATGTTATTTATGCCTTAGAAACCTTCCTCATCTTGATTGATGTGGGACTCATCATGGTGAAACTGTGACAAGCTCCCCCACCCATCCATGTGATACCTCCATCACCGACTAAGGGTCCCCCATTCCATCCACGAGGGAGGCAGGCCACCCCATTCCATCCATTAAGGGGGCCCACCACAGCCCATCACCGAGTGGGGGTCCCACCCTATCTCCTCTCTCAGGGGGGCCACCACAGTAGGATAAGGTAAGGTTGGTTTTGATACAAGTTCCTTCACACATGTCACTCATTCTGAGATTTTCCTCGCCTGAGCACGCTTAACCTTGTGAGACGCTAACCATCATGCCAAAAGTTGGGGGTAGACCCTCACTTGGTGATGGGTTGTGGTGGTGAACCCCTTGTGGATGGAATAGGGGACCCCTAGTCGGTGATGCCCCCACCTGGATGGGTGGGGGAGCTTGTCACAGTTATAGTTTCATGAGTCCCACATCGAGCAAGATGAGGAAGTTTTATGGGCATATATATAATATGTGGTGCGCCTTTGCTATCAACTTGAGCTTATGGCATGATGATTAACACCTGTAGGGGAAAATCTCAGGATGGAGAGATTTCCTGGGAATTCCTTGTGCTAAGTCACTTCGAACGTGACACAAGGCCCTACAATAAGTTGATCAAACTCTTGTAACCTAGAAGTTTTTTATCAGTAAAACAAAATGACAAAATGACACACTGAATACACGTTGGTTCTAAATGAGGTTTATAAGTTGGATAGCTAGCTTTTACAATAGGATTTCCTATCTCACTCAGGTGTATCTTTCATAGGATATGTAAGTGGGTTGGTTCTTCCACCTCATCAAATAGCTTTTGGGATAGGTTTCTCCTCAACCTCCTGCTTATATTAGCAAGTTTAAAGTTTTCTTCTTGATTTAAGGAGACTTTTAGGGAATTCGGGAGTAGGTTTACTTTTGGAAGTAACTTTAGGTAGGGAGTAGGTTTAGGTTTACTTCTGTAATTAGCCTAATAGCTTTCATTTGTAAGACCTTCTAGTCTATATATTCCTCATTATTGGTTTCTCTCTCATTTCCCCTCAAATTTCAGTTCTTTTTTCTTGGCCTTCCTATGTTTTTACATTTCTATCTCCTAAACCTCATTTTTCTGTATTAGAACTGAGTCGTGTTGCATCAAACCTAGATTCTGCAAAACCCGCATCGGAAAATTCATGAACCTTGTTTTTGCCATTGTCAAAGCCATAATAACACTTAGAATCCTAGGAGCAACTCCGATACAAAATGATGCAAGACACACTAGTCATAATCCAAATAAAGAGTGTTTAGGAGAAAGAGATGTAGAAATATGGAGAGGAAAAAGAAACTAAACAAAAATTGGAGGGGCAAATGAGAGAACGAAGGAGGAAGAGAGACTAAAAGGCTTCTAAGTGGAAGCAGGATCTCTAAGAAGATGATTTTTTAATCAAGAAGACTTGGCCTACTCTAAAGGTTTCTTTCTTTAATCGAGAAAGAAATTTTTAGCTTGCTAATATAATGTAATTAAAGCAAAAAAAAAAAAAAAAAAGTAAATTCATTTCTTTCTAGAATAAAATCATCCATAGGTTTCCAAAAACATATTAATTATTATATTTCATCGAAAAATTTCCACAATTAGTTGATCAAACTCTGGCAAGAACAAAAAGAAAATTCTATCAAGATAAAAAAAAATAACAACTAAATAGTCGTGGAAAAAAAATTCTCATTTATAACTTTTAAAAAACTTAATACGACTCTAAAAATTAAAAAAAAAAATCTAAAATGTCTTAAAGAAATGAAAAATAAGATCACATTTACCTAGATTAAATCAACCATATAGAGATACTATTTGGCAACTTATGTATCCAATGAAGTTTACATGATGATGACATTAATGGATACTCCAAAGGATTTCTTTGAAAATCCTCCAAATCTTAAAAAAAAAATAAAAATAAAAATAAAACTAAAAATAAATGAACAAATGGGCTCAAATTGACTGAGTGGATTGGTCTTCAAAAAATGTTTCTTGTTGAAACTCCAAGCATGTCACTTCTAAGACCATCAAGACTATTCACGTTCATGAGTTTCTAATGTGCATTACAACATGGATTTGGGCGCAAAAGATTTGCTCCAAACATACATAGTAACCTTTCCAATATGAAATTCTCCACTAGGCCAGTATCATGTAAAATGACAAAATTGTCCTTAAGGTTTATATCAAATGTGATGTCGATTCAACTTGTGTCCCTGGCCCCAGATTGGACTCTCCCCTATTTCGGGGCCTAATGCAACTCATTTAAGCAAAAACTAATTTAAGGAATAATTTTGCTGACTGCTTGTAAATTATAATGGCTGTTGTTGTAAATTGCATAACGATATGTGATCATGTCTACCAAGCATAGTATCATTATATTAGACACAAGCTGCACTTTTTCAAATTGCATACTTCAAATTCTACTTGTACTTGAAGACCTAAAATTATGCATAGAATGGCTGTTGTTGTAAATTGCTTAAGGAAATGTGATCATGTCTAGCACGCATAGTATCATTATATTAGACACAAGGTGCACTTTTTCAAATTGCATACTTCAAATTTTACTTGTACTTGAAGACCTAAAATTATGCATTCCTTTCTTGCATCAGAAGAATGAACAAGACTCTGATAATAACAGCTGCGAAAACAGAACCTATCATGCAACAGAAGAAAATAAATCTGTAAGTTTATTTGCTGAGGATGAAATTTTGAATGTTATTGCTATGTGAAATTTTGAGAATAAAGATGGCTTGAACATCTTAAATGGTAAATGTAGGTAAGCATTCAATGTTCTGTCGTTGGAAACTCCAATATGAAAGTAAACAGAAGTAAACTTCAGAAACCAATTGGTATGGCTGAACGGCCCAAACGACAAGATAAAGCAGCTCAAAAATTGGGTGACAAGCTTAAAAGAAAATCCCATATGACGCAACCCACACTAGTTGTAAGGCCTAGAAGGTACGTTATCTCCAAGAAAGTAATTATAATTTGTTTTACTGGTTTTTACTCTATTTATGCTAAATATAAGACAATTATAACTAATTCACGCATCTTAATAAAAAAGTTTGTTTTACAGTTAACCTTAAAAAAAATAGAATTTGTTTCTAATTATACCCTTTGTCAAAAATTCTGGATCAAGAGACCAGAGGTGTCAAATTTTGAAACTGACCAATCATATTATGAGTACTAATGCATCCCCTTATAACAGGGGTAAAATGGGAGGAAAACTTGTAAAGAATACATATTGCACTACATTTTGGGGAAAAAAGGAGTATTTCTCAGAACAATTTAGCCTCCAGATTCCTTTAAATAAATTATAACTTGGTTGAATTGCAGTGCTTTATCAAGGAAGAAAGAGAGTGATCTTGTAGTAACACCTTGTAAGCAGCAGCTCAGTGTAATTGATGAAAAGTCATCCAATTTACAGCCCAAGGAAGCAGAAAAGGCTTGTAATAATGGTGATTCATCTAGAAGAAAAGCTTACAGTGCCAATTCCAGTTCTCGCTCAAGACCAACAAAAATGGCTCTGACCGTTCCAAAAGAACCAAATTTTCATACTCTTCACGTGCCAAAGCACTGCACAAAAAAATTGACTTGATTGTTTTTTTTTTTTTAATTTTCTGGCTGTTCATTGGTTGAGTGTGTCTAATGTTCAATAATAGCATTGAATTCGTTATAGTGGCTTCCTGAATATTGTTGTGGGGCCATCTAATACTGAGGCGTAGGTAAATTTGATGATTCAGAAAAGCCATGTTTGTTGTAACATAGTTGATTCATTTGTAATTGTTTGTTCATGTTCATTTATGATGTTACTTTAGTAAGATTTGATATGGTTTTGACTTTTTTCCCTGTGTTGTGTATTTCTATCTATAGTGTTGGCAAAAAAACAGAAACAAGAATATAAGTAAATTCTGAGCATTCTAGGTTGAAATTGAGGCTATTTACTAAGAAAAACATACCAACACCTTAATGAAATATAATATTTTATTTTATTTTAAGGAAACATAATAAGAAAGATTTTATTCTGAAAAGAAATGAATTTATTCTTGTTATTATATTATTTTAACAAGTTGTACTTTCTCTTCTAGATTTAGAAACTTTTAAAATAGTTGCGAGTAGGTTTTGCAAGTATGTTTACTTGTGCGAGTAGGTTTACTTTAAAAAGAAACTTATATTTTTGTATGAATGAATATATCCTTGTGATTTCTGGGTTTCTCTCTCATTTCCCCCTCAAAATTATCTCACACGCCTTGTGTTCATGATACATGGTTTTTTATTAAAACAAAAAACAGAAAAAAAGTGTTTTATGTCATGTTTATGTGCCGGAGGCATTCATGGGACTAAGTTGGCATTTGGCAAATTCAGATTGTGGATTTAATATCAAGGACCAGATGAATTAAATTAAGAGCAAATTGGTGCTCATTAGTGGAGCTGTGCAGTTTTAGAGAAGCAACTTGTATTCATTTCAGATTTGGTTCTGGCTTCCATTGTGTCCAGATTCATCTACACACTCTTCACATCTTTACACTCACACCAGATCTTATTCACATACTCCCTTACATGCACAACACCTCAATTATTCACTCTCTTCTCTTATGTTTCCAGATTTGGATCTCACATTCTCTCTCACTTTGCTCTAGCCATTTTTCACATTGAGCCTGTTTAGAGAGCCCAATGGAGAGCATTTGGAGAGTGTTGGGAGCCCAAACGCGCAGAAGCCCAGTAGAATTAATTTTTGTCAGTTCGGCTCAACTTTTTTGCTGTTGGACTTCTTAAAAAATACACCCATTTGAAGAAAAAAGGGTTAACGTGCAAAAATGAATATATGCTTTATCCTGAGAAGCACCCAATACTAAATGTTTTTTTAAGTGCAAAAATACACACATGGTTATAAATTAGGTGCAAAATATTGTTTGACCGTTAAGTTTGACTTTTTTTACTTTAAAAGATGCAAAAATACACATGCGATTTGAAAAAAGAGCACTTAACATCAAGTGTTTTTTTATTTAATAATTTTATTTCAATTAAAGAAAAATTATTATTTTTCTAGGTATAATTCCTGAAACGTCACATTTTTTATTTCCATATTTTATTTTATTTTTTAAAATCCTTACTAAATTTTATAATTAATAAATAATAAATAAATATTTATGCATTTATAATTTGATATTATAATTATATATTTAATTAAAAATAATTTTAATTTTTTATCTAACAAATTAAACCAAAAATATTTAAATAAATTTCAATCAAAACTGAACAATATTATTTAATTTTTATTACATTAAGAAATATATATATATATATATATATATATATATATATATATATATGCGCAATATAAACGTTTGCACCTCTAAATAAGTTATTTTTATTTATATGATAAATGAAAGTAAATCAAGGAATATTATAGACTTATAGTTATAAAGTTGACTTATATATCCTCATTTATCAATTATTAATTAGAAAATTTAATAAGGATTTTTTTAAAAAAATAAACTAAATTATAAAAATAAAATTTTTATCTTTTTTACCCATTAAATAAATCCTCATTTCCAAAATGATAAATCAAAAGAAAAAATTTGACCTTCCAAGAATTATACGTAGAGAAATAATAATTTTTCTTTAATTGAAATAAAATTATTAAATTTTTTTTAAAAAAACTTGGTGTTAGATGTTCTTTTTGCCAAACTTAACCATCAAAGTTAAACTTAACGATTAAATGGTATTTTTGCATATAATTTATAACCACGTGTGTACTTTTTACACCTAAAAAACAGTTAGTGTTGGAAGCTCAAAGCAAAGCACATGTGCATTTTTACATCTTAACCCAAGAAAAAACTGTGAGACCAAGCTTTTTGGTGGCATTGGAAAATGCATGGAAGTTGAGAAAGTCTATATTGGGCCCATTTTTTCTTAGGTCTTGCGTTTTTCTTTATTTTTGGGACCCATTTTTTATTAAATTATTGAGCTACCCGTGGCTGTGCTGCAGAAGGAAGGATTTATTTTGTAAAAATAATATTATAATAAGGGAAAACATTTTCTCATACTCTAGGAAAATGGTTTTCTCATGTTACACACACATGAAATGGTGGAACCTATATATAAATATATTAATTCATATATGTATATGTGGGTCCCACTAATTCATGTGTGTATAGGAAACTTTTTGGGAAAATTGACATGGAAGCCCAATTTACCAAGATATTTTCAGAAAAGGCCCTCCACACTTTCCCATACCAGAAAAGGCCCTGGGGCCTTTTCTGGTATTAACTTCCAAGGAAAATTACCAAAACGCCCCCTTGTGTTAAAAAAGGAAATGAAGATTGTTTTGGCACTGAAATGAGGAAAAAAAACGACAGCTTTCTGAATGTTTATCTGCTGCCATGATCATTCGTCTATCTCCTTCGTCTTGCTTCGTTTGATCATTGTCGTTCGGTATTTTCATCTCCTGGACTGAAAGTAGCTTATCCTGGTTGTATATTGTTGCCTCTTCTTGGTGGTTATTGCTGTTCATCAACATTTTTTCAGTCGAAAGTTTGGGTTAATGAAAGGTAGGAGTTTGAGCTCATTTATGTAATTATCTAGTAGAATATAGACAAGAAATGCTAAGTTTTTCATCAAGATAGCTTAATCACCATCCTTCCTCTTTTTTAATCTCTCTAGGGTGGGGTCCATAAAATGTTGCTCTGTTTTTTGTCATAGAAACAGAGGAAAATTTATGTATTTGAGTGAGAATGAGTGAAAGTGATCAAGGAATGAAGATTGAAAAATGCTGAATTTTGATAGTTGTTAATACCTACAGTGGAAGTTGTTAATACCATCTGTTTTTGTTGTTAATATGGCTGTTTAACTTGTTAATATGAGGTGAATTTGAAAACGTGGTAGGGGATCAAGGTTGCTCTGTTTTTTGGGCATTGAAACAGAGTGAGGTCTGTTAGTGGGAATGTTTGAATGTAAAAATACTTATACGAGATAGTTGCTAAAACCTACAGTTGAAGTTGTTAATTCCTTTGGTTTTAGTTGTTAATTCGACTGTTGAAGTTGCTAATACTAACTCTGTTGCATATTGTAATTACAGATGGCTAGTAGTTCAGGGAAGAATATATTATGTTTCTTTCACATGGGGGGGGGAGTTTGTACAAGATGCAAGTGATTATGTTGAAGGAACGGTAAGAACAAGATGCATAAAGGAAGGGACCACATATGAAGAGTTGCAAAGAACAATATCATCTTTAATTGGGAAAGAAAGTAATCAAATTTGCATGAGATTCAAAGTTAGCATGGATACATCGACATTTATTGATCTTGTGGATGATGAAGGGGTGGATCACTTGATACAGTATAATGACGAATACGGTCATGTCTATGTTGAAGAAATTGGGAATAATGACAATAGACTTGCACGGGCGGAAGAAGAAGAAGTGTAAGTCTTGATGTGTTAAGAAATGCAATTTTTTCATATGTAAGTTGCAAATAAAGTCTAAACAAATTGTCATTACAAGCACTAATACTTGTTGTTTGTCACAGGAGTTATGACGTTTATGGAGGTTCAGGCGGGTTGGCCATATCGCCCCCTGAAATATTCAATGAAACACAAGAGTTGCCCTCATTACCGTGTTCTTCTCAAACCGTGCCATTAACGAGGCTTGAAATGAATCATGGTAAATGGAAATATTTGATCATGGGAGCAGGACAGATTATTGCAAATGCTGTGACCCTCCGTGAGATGTTGTACAAATATAGCATTGCACACAACTTTGTCTACAAATTTGTGAAGAACAAGCCACAAAAGATAATAGTGAAGTGCAAGGTTGATGGTTGTCCTTGGTACCTTGGTGCATATTCAGCTGGAGGAGAACATCAAGAGACCGAGTTTCTAATCATCAGGACATTTAGAGGTGAACACATACACCATGCACAAGATAGCCTTATTGTATCTCAGCCACTTAAGTGTACCCTAACATCATCGATTGTGTTGGATGGTTTGAGATGCAATATTGAGAAGACACCCCATGAAATCCGAACTGACTTATATAAAGAGTATGGGGTTCGGCTCAACTATCATCAAGCTTATAGGGCGAAAGAAAGAGCGGTGATGCAATTGCATGGTCGAGTAAAAGACTCTTACCGGGTTATTCCTTGGATGTGCCGCAGACTGGTAGAGAATGATCCAGACACTGTCGCAACATGGGAAGGGTCACCTGATAATAGATTCCAGCGGCTATTCATTGCATATGGGTGCTCAATTAAAGGTTTCGTACACGGTTGTCGTCCAATACTTTACATAGACGGATGCCATCTTAGTGGCCCTTATAAAGGAACATTATTGTCAGCTTGTGCTTATGATGCAGACAATGACATGTTTCCCTTAGCGTATGCCATTGTGAGCGGTGAGACATATGATGATTGGGCTTGGTTCCTAAACCAAGTAAAAGACATTACAAGACCACTGGTGATAACAATTGTTTCTGACCGGAATAATTCCATCATTAGTGCTGTAAATGATGTATTTGGCACCGAGTGACATGCATTTTGTTATAGGCATTTGAAGGAAAATTATAGTGCGGCGTTCCTTAAAATAAATAGAGGGGTCATACGAACGTCTTGGAATTCTAAGGATACCGCATTGCATCTCCTTGATGGAATTGCATATGCGAGGCTGCATGAAGACTTCATTGTTGCAATGGGAAAATTACAAATGTTCAACCCACATTTGGCACAATGGCTTCAAACTCATGGGGACATTGATCGATGGGCTCTTAGCAAGTTTCCTTTCCAAAGGTGGGATAACATAACCACCAACCTTACCGAGTCCTTTAACGCATGGATGTTGAAAGAGAGAGAAGGCACACCGTGACAGTTTTGATACATGAGCATAGGGAGAAGTTGGCTTCGAAGTTGCTAGCAAGCAAGATGGCTTTAGTTGATTGGAAAAATGGCATTGGACCTAATGTTGAGAAAAAATTGATGCAGCAAGTTTCCCTTGCTGAAAATATGCATGTTGCATATTACGGGGACTACCAGTTTTCGGTTAAAACTAGATGCGGCAATGCCATCATTCACGTTAATGTAGATCTTGCTGGAAAAAAGTGCTCGTGTTTGGAATGGCAAATGAGTGGACTGCCTTGTCCACATGCATGTGTGGCAATCAAGGTTCTCAATGGTAGTGTATACTTACTTGTAGATTATTGCTTTAGAGTTTCAGTACAAGAGAAAATTTATGCACATAGCATGAGGCCCGTGGCAACACATGATTGTCCACGGGCTGATGCTCCAATAGTCACAGAAATGCTCACAGAGACCTTCTTGGATCCTCCAATCACGACAAGGCCTCTAGGTAGACCTAAAAGAAAAAGGCGTGAGTCTCAATTCCAAAACAAGGAGGTTTATCATTGTCGTAGATGCCATGAGGCAGGACACACCGTCAGGACTTGCAAGAATCCAAACCCAAGTTGATGGTTGTCGTTTCCTAATGTTGTTTATTTTTTGGGCATTGTGTGTCACACTCTTTTGTTGTAAATGGCCATAGATAGAAATCCCCACCATTTTATTTTTTGGAGGTGGTGGGTCAAGTTGTAATCCCTATTTTATTCACATATTTTTTGATGTAAATGAAAGTTGGATATAACACACAATTGCCACAATTGTATCCAGGTTTCATTTATGTACACTTATTAATATTGTTACACATGGTGACAACTGATTGTTATTGTTTGCCTTAGTTGCTGTCAAAGTGGGCTGATGTAGGTGTTATTTTTTAGTGTTACTGATGTTAAAAGGTCCTATGTACTTGTTAATGGGTGGATGATTTTGTTGTTAGTTGTGGTGATAGTGTTGTTAACGGGGGCCTAATGGTGTTGCTAAATCGACTGATTGTGTTGTTAAAGAGTGCTGATGTTGTTGTTAAAAGTGATGGTGCTGCTGTCATATTTTTCTGAACTTGTCATTTGATGCTGATATTTTTTGTCAAAGTGGCTTATGTAATTATTAATTGGGTTGATGGTGTTGCTAAGTTGGACTGCTGGTGTTGCTAAATTGGACTGATGATGTTGCTAAGGGTGACTGATGGTGTTGCTAAAGAGGGCTGATGGTGTTGCTAAGTTGTACTGATGGTGTTGCTAAAGAGGGCTGATGGTGTTGCTAAATTGTGCTAATGGTGTTGCTAATTTGGACTGACGGTGTTGCTAAGGGTGACTGATGGTGTTGCTAAGTTGGACTGTTGGTGTTGCTAAATTGGACTGACGATGTTGCTAAGGGAGACTGATGGTGTTGCTAAAGAGGGCTGATGGTGTTGCTAAATTGTGCTGATGGTGTTGCTAATTTGGACTGACGATGTTGCTAATTTGGACTGACGGTATTGCTAAAGGTGACTGATGGTGTTGCTAAGGGTGACTGATGGTGTTGCTAAAGGTTACTGATGGTGTTGCTAAATTGGAATGACGATGTTGCTAAGGGTAACTGATGGTGTTGCTAAAGAGGGCTGATGGTGTTGCTAAATTGTACTTATGGTGTTGCTAAAGGTCATTGATGGTGTTGCTAAAGGTCACTGATGGTGTTGCTAAAAAGGGGTGATGGTTTTCACAAACGGGTACCTGATCATATTCCTTTGTTTCTGCTCATACATACACAACCAATAGAGAAATATCTGCTGGAACCAACTGTGGTTGTCATTCATATTAAAATGTCAAGTCAACATAATTGACTACATCAGTACATTTACAAAACTAGCTCCTAACAATGAACTCAAGTGTTTTGTACAAGTTCTGTAATCTAATCTAACAGCAAGCCAACAAAATTCAGAAATTCAGATACAAAATTTAAACAAGTCAGACATAGACTATCGACTAATTTTGCACGCTTACTTCCTGGATCAATGACAGCACCTTGGCTCGATGTAGGTTGTTTGGGTGGTTTACCAACCACCACAACATGCTAATCTTAATTTCTCTCAGATCATCCATTTGATATGAAGGCATTGTGTAGCCATCCTCTTTCTCTGTGTCGTCCCATGACTGGAGCCAAGAAAGGACATGAACACCACACGAGTCCCTGCAAACAATAAATATATAAAGATGTTAAAAACACGCTTCATGTAACTTTAACACGATACTTATGAATTATAAACAACTTAATAGACACTTACACGTCACTTTGGACATGGACTTTAGCCCATGTCACCCAATCCGGAATTCTGCCCTCGTTTTCGAACAATTGAGGCTTCACCCTTCGTAAAATGTCCATGAAGCACTTTCCTTGAAATCAAAGTTCAAGCAATTAGATATTAATTATGGCAAGTATTTTTAACGTAACTACATATTTAAATTCGCTTCAGATTACCACTTCATTTGCCATCTTTCCCTTGGCATCAAATGAGGCTGGTTTGTTTGCCTTTTTTTTGGACTTGGTTGCCACTTTCTTTCCTTCTTTAAGTTCCCTCTGAATGCGCATATATGTGTGGGTTTCTACCAACGAATCTAGCGCGAAGAAGGTCATCGTTGTCGTATCTAGGGCATAACAGAACCAGTGGTTTAGCCAGAGCGTCGGCCCAAATATGAAGCGACAATCGCTGATGTTATACCCAATAAGCTCCGGCAAGATCTCCGCTGCATTGTCTTCCACTGACCATTTCCTTGGAGAGCGGATGATCTTCTGCATGAAATACGGGCTGAATATGTGCCGAGTGACAACCCCTCCATCATTTCGCTGATCAGCAACCAATGTCCATGCAACCATACTCATCAACTGAAATGCACAAATGGATTTATTACAAAAAAAAAGTAAAAGTAATAAAAATTTAAATTATTCATCATCATAAATGTTAAAAAGAGCAACATTGGAGATTTATGTTTCATATCACTGAATTGTTGCCGCACAGACTTTTTCCTTCTGCAAGGTGAGAATAAGTCCCCTTAAACATTGTGGATAACTGTTTTCTAAGCATTTTACAATAGACTGAACATTGAGGCCAGACACAATTATTCGAAAAGAGCAAGCATACCAAAGATGTAACACTGGAAACAATGGTAAAAAGAAAAGGGCAGCCATAGTCTTTGTCGACCACTTCATGCAATGGTACCTCAACCACACATGTATCGTGAATCTTTCTCATCTGATCAAGGATCAAGACTTATCCATTTGATCTGACACTGGAAAATTATTAAAGAAGAAAGAAAGAAGAAAAGGAGAATAAATTACAATCTCATCTTCATACCTAAAAGGAAATTTAAAACCAAGGATTCACTTTGAGCATTAATCATAATTGATTTCCAAAAAGAACCCCGAATCTATGTTGCTTTGATTATAGTATTATAATAAGAATTGCAAGATACTTTCCGAAATCAGTAAGCATCTGAGTATAGTTATTCTGCTCTTATATCCTGTATGCTATCACTTAGTTTAATGAAATCAATATATAACAGAGAGAGTAAATAACACAATTAACTACAATGATCATGCACAAAGATAACCAAGACACAAAAACTTGAATCAACATATTGAGAATACGCCCATCTAGTTGAATGGACAATTAATTACTGATAGAAAACAAATCCTAACAAACTAGACTTTACACGTTCATAAAAACTACAAGCTCAATTGAATGATATATCTCGGCATAAGTACCTGGATTACAAAAACGAAAAGATAAATACAAAAACTTAGCATATGATCCCGCCAACGTGATCCTAGATCTAAGGGTAACAAGGAATGAGTGACGGGAGAAGTTTACTTTTTAACATTGGTTTCCTGAAATTCTTTTATAAAATATTTAACAATCCAGCAATAGTAGAAACAAACAGAACCCCTACTAATAACTATACAGGGATCGCAAAAAAGAATTACATTGTCCATACCGTATCATTGATCTAGGCACGTGGTTTGAGACAAGCCAGCTCTTTCCTTTTCATGTAGAAACCATGCATGTCAATAAAATCCCTAAATGCCAACAAATGACGTTGTTAATAATGGCATGCATTTTTTCAAGCGTAATTTTAAATCCATGTGCACAGTATTAGATACACTTACTCATTAAGCTCCTCTGTCATTGCTGAACTGGTTCTGGTACACAACTCATAGAGCTGGTCCTTCTCATCATAGTGCCTCTTGCCCTTGGACTTTCGGTTAGGATCAATCCAAGGGGATTTTAACACTCTGCTACATGAAATCGCTCGCTTGGATCTTCTTATTTATATGTCAGTACCATCCCCCTCTTGGGGTTCAGTTTCAGGCACTTGTGATTCCATGATTTCAATGAAAATTGGGTCGATGTTAAGAGGTGCTTCGACAATAGCACTTGATTGTTGGTGGTGGTCGTCATCATCAGTGTCTTGAATATCTTCAGCCTCCGAGTCATCAGATTTCTCTTGGTCATCGTCTTTTTCAGACCCATCTTTATCTTTATCATCGTGTTGCTCAGAGTCCCCGGAAGTTGTAGGATTGTTGTGGGGGGATTCATCATCTTCGTCATCGTCTTTGTCAGCTCCTTGTTGTGGCCCTTCATTTTTATTACTGCCCGATGTTAGTCTTTCTTGAAGGGCTAACATCTCTTTCCCCACCATAGAGACAAGCCTATAATAGGTCCTGCGAACTTCCTGGAAAGCAAAAAATGCGTTGTTAAATGATGAATGACGACAACATCAGCAGCCCTCAAAAAGCAGTCCTCAAATAGTCCTCAATCACAACATCAGCATTCATATTAAAATGGCATAATGGTAAAATTTTTGAAATTTAAAGGAGTAATTCAGCAATAATAATTGTCATGAATGGTCGAATGACAATATAGATGGATAGTGAATAACTAGATAAATACCTAATTCAGTCAACATAAAGAAAAAAGAGCACACATTACAAGTGTTTCACCCAATACGATTTAGGAAAAAATTAAAAACGATCAGAACAGGATACCATCACAGTTCACTATAGTATTGTACCATCAAACACATCAACAAAAGGTATACTTACACAAATAACGTTATATTAACAATATGTAATTGTCATGAATATTTGTAATCACACATTACCGGGTGAGTGAGCATCGTTTTAGGATCAAATGATGCTGACGCGAAGACCGATGGCTGTGAGTCGGTGCCTGGTCGCTGAGAACGAGAGTGACCAACCAGAAGGCCTTTTTGGCTTCGTTTCTCGAGCACCAGTTTGCTCTTAACGATGTCATCCGTCCAATAAGCCATGGCTGAATTGGGTGTAGGGGCTATGGCGTCAGCCAAAGGAAAATTCTGCAAACAAAACAACTGAAAAAGAAAAAACAATTTCAAACCATTAATAACAACACCCAACAGCTGATGTATAATGTTTAAATACAAATTCAAGTAGACACAACTTACCATGAGGAAGTATACACATCCTCCAACAGTTTTGCTCTTTTTGCCTTTGGACTTGTGGGAGTTGTCCTTGAAATCAGCGATCTCATCGACAAGTTCATGAAGGACGAAGGAGCACCAATCAAATTGGCCAAGTGCATCCTTAGTGACCGTCATCAACTTCAGCATACGACCACTAACATAGATGGATGCACTTGGTGCCAAGAGGGTACCAAGGGTGAATAGGGCAAACAGAAACTCAAAGTTGTCATCAATGGTTCCTAACAACATGTCACCGATTATTTTATAATTCACTTTCTTGTATACAGTCCTAAAGTCCTTTAAAATAGGATTTTGGTCGCTCACGGTAACTTTGATCTCCCGTCCCCCCAAAGGTAGACCCAAAAGTTGATGGACATCTTCGGCCCTTAAAGGTCGGGTCTCCCCTCGAATGCAGACTTCCTTTGTAGGGGGGTCAAAACATTTCATATACTGAGCACATAGGGACCGGTTGATCTTTCTGCAGCTTATTTCAAGTAACCTATCAAACCCTATCCTTTAAAGCCTTGCCATGGCTTCAGGTTTGTCCTTTAACTGCTCAGCCACTTGCATGAAAGTGTTGGGTGCGCATCTTATTAGGAATGGCGCGGTGTATTTGTCCACTTGGGCCTTGGCGGGGCCTCTTCGTAGTTGGGCCCTCCTCTTGTATTCAGCTTTTTGATCGGCACTTAAACCCTTCCACACTATTCTTAGTTCTACACCTAAGTCTTGATAGGTTTTTTGACCTCCTTCACCTTTCTTTCCCTTGCCCTTCAACTTTTGTTTTTGGTCGGGTCGCTTGAAGAACTCTTCAGTGAACAAGTTGTACCCAGAAAACCTAGCAGCCCTCTTTGAACTACTCATATCAACACTGTAATATGAAAACAATAATCAGTGTTTCAGCTAATGACATTGTAAGTACTACAGTAGGTTGTTTCTTCAGCAAGTAATTCAGTTAAGCTAACAACTTGCAGCCAAAACATTCAGCAGTGTATTCAAAAGTCAACAAAACTAATGATTCTGATGTTGAGGGAAATAGATAACATGCATTTAATTACAACAATGGGGCCAAAAAGACGAGGGAAAAGGAATGAAAATTGTCAATATATCTGGACATGAGCATCTCTCAATTGATTGCTAATTCTCAAAAGCATAGTACAGATATATTCCAGATCCCCCTCCCTCCTTAAGGAGAAACAAAAAGGACCAGAGCAAATTCAATTCAGAAACAGGCAAGAAGGCAAGATAATGAATCAGCTCAGAATCAGCTCGAATCAAAAACAGAAGAAAAGTGTGCACCCAAAGAAACAAAAATTCAATTCAGAAACAGGCACCGAATGAGCTCGGAATTTATATAATGGCAATCGAGTCACAGAAGAAACAAAAAGGACCAGAGCAAATTATTAAGTGGATAATGAATGCTAAACAGTGGGACAATGAATAGCAGCAGAAAGGATTTAATGTACCCAAAAGCTAAAGACACAAGTCATGACTTCTTTTATTAATTCAATAAAGAAACAGTCCTTATCAATGAAAACCACATTCCAATCATAAAATAAGTACGAAACTAATTTAAAGGAGGAAAAATCAGCCTTTTTGTTGCAACTTTGACAGTAAGGCATTGTAGAGGTGGAGAAAACCAAAAGAAGAAATTAGTGCAATCAAGAGCTAGAGGCAGAAGGGCAAGTAATCTTTATGAAGAGTCCCAACAATCAAACCAGAAAATAAGCACCAACTTTTTAAAAGGGAAAAAAGTAAAAAACATAATTCATTCAATGAAAAAAATCAACAATGAGCAGCTGCCACAGAAATGTGAATATAAGAAGAAAGCCATATAATGTACCCAACATAGTGCTCGGAAGGTACAACACCATTAGAGCCAGAAATCTTCATGAATAGCACTTTCTGGTGCTGATCGGGTTAAAACAGAGCTCAATAGAATGTGAAATAACACAGAGCAGATCAAACAATTAATCTTAGCCATTTTTCTGTAGACGGTTCGAAGAAAATCACAGACCTCAGAACCCTGTTTATAATGAAGAAGTTAATCACTGATGAAGGGCATAATCCTCATTCCCGCAACTTGCTAATTTATGTGACAAGTCTTGCTTACAAGGCAAGAAGGCAAGATTAACAAAAAAGTGGGTGAATAAGAAGAAAACAAACCCATTTTGACCAAAATAAAAGCAATCCCCCACCTGTAATATAATGTACAAGATTCAATAGCCCCATTCATCATCAACAGAAATTCTTTTCAAAATATAACCTTCTTGCTACAGTCTTATCAGCCAAAACCATGAAACTTAAAAAGCAGTTGCCATCTTCTTGGAACCATGATGGCATGATGACATTTACCTAATGCTGGAACATACTGATGCTACTATTCTCATAATATCCATCATGAGATTCATGAAGGCAAGAAAAAGAGTGTCGTGAAACCCTTCCTACCAAAGAGCCGTAAAGACCAGAAATCATCAAAATAATGTCTAAACTATGGCATTATCAGTAGGTTTCAAACTAATACATTCAAAAGTATCATGTAAATACATTTTAAACAAGATGCAGCATCGGATTGCACCCCAGATATAGCTTCTGAAGGAAAGAAAAGAAATAAATCAAGCACGACGTTTACTCAAACGCCACGAGTTTGGCATAAAGCAAGATCGTTCTGTCCAGATTATCATATGGATACAAGAACAAATGAAAAATCTCGTTTTTCTTACATTCTAACAGGAGCTTCAATATTTTATATTCTTCAATCCATCGTATTGAATTGATTAGTCAAGAAGGGAACAGTGGCTCCAACAAATCATTAAGTACACAATTGAGTGCAAAACAAACAAAACAGGATATCACAAAACCCGATATAGCATGTACATACAAATATAATTAAGAGTCGTCATATCAAGATGCAGCATATATCACGTTTGGGACATCGAAGATCAGAATAAATTAGATTCAAGAGGCCAGCAGCAAAATGAAATCGGGTCCCCTAAAATAGCTTTATACAAGGAGGAAATGCCGTTTTTTATTTCCCCAGAAGAGTGTAGAAAAGTCCATAATAGGTTCATGGAATTGAAGGATTATATCATCGGCAAAAAGTGTGCACCCAAAGAAAAAAAAATTCAATTCAGAAACAGGCATCGAATCAGCTCGGAATATAAATAATGGCAATAGAGTCACAGAAGAAACAAAAAGGACCAGAGCAAATTATTAAGCGGATAATGAGTGCTAAACAGTGGGACAATGAATAATGACCGGAGTAAAAGCGAGAGCCACTAGAAGCAAAGAGAAAATCCAAATCTCACATTGGGGAAAAACGCAGAGGCAGTAACATATTTGAAAATGGAAGCTCGAGCAATGAAGAGAAATTGGGTCTATTATCTGAAATTGAAATGCTTTCGGATTAATGTTAAAAAAAATTAAAATCAGAAATTAAGAGAAACCTAACGTACCTGGAGAGATAGAAGAACAGAAAGCCGTTTTTCCTCCTTTGGCAATCTACGCTCCATGAAAACAAAGGAACAAGGAAAAAATGATAAGCCAGGAAACTACAGTCAAGAAATACAGTGAATAAAATGGGACAGCTACAAATAGAAAATCAAAGAAAAAGAAAGCATTTCAGAGATTTGGGCCAAGAATGAAAAACCTAATCACTATAATGTTTACCTTTTGAAGATTTGGACAATGTGGATACGAGACGGCGAGACTTTGGACGATGACGCTTTTCACGGCGACGATTTCACGGCGACACTTTGGACAATGTGGATACGCTTTTCACGGTGAGACTTTGGACGATGGAGCAGGTTTTTTCGAGGATGTCGGAGAGCAGAGACGAGCAGTGAGAGTGAGAGGGGAATGAGATTTCAGTTCTCTTGTCAGTTTATTCAGGGAGTTTTTGGTAATTTGCCTTGGAAGTTAATACCAGAAAAGGCCCTGTGGCCTTTTCTGGTATAGGAAAGTGTGGAGGGCCTTTTCTGAAAATATCTTAGTAAATTGGGCCTCCATGTCAATTTTCCCAAACTTTTTTTGCTCATGTAACATGAGAAAACCAAAGCCCTTATAATAATAATAAAATTAAATTTTATATTAATTTATTTTCTATTAAATTAATTTTTTATGATAAGTTTAAAAATCTCCTTAAGGATTTATTTTCTATTCATTTAATTTTTTACATAAATTTAAATTTAAATTTGTATCTTTAATTATCACATTATATACAACATATGTGTGTGTGGTGTTTAATAAGATTTATGCCCTTTTTAGTCATTTTTTATCTCAACTGACTTTTCAACCATTAATCCAAACACGTCTCCGTTTGGAAAAAAAAGTCACTTATGTCACCGTTAATCCAAACACAAATCACATTTATAACCTGAGTTTTTTTCCCTATTGAACTTCTACAAAAGCCAAATAGAAAAGGGTAAAGATGCAAAAATGCCCATGAGCTTTGCCCTCAAGAACGTCCAGCACCATGTGTTTTTTTTTTAGCAAAAGTACCCACGTGGTTACATTTTAGGAGCAAAAATATCCCTTCTGTTAGTTGACCATTAATCATGACGAAATTACCCTTTTGCCCTTAGTTTAAAAATAATTTTTTTAAAAAAATAAAAAATACCCCACCCCCACCTCCCCTTGCCGGTGGGCCCCACCGCCCGGCCCCCCCCGGCCGGCGGCCACCCATTGCCGGCCGCCGGCGACTTTTTATTTTTAAAAAATAATAAAAAATACCCCACCTCCCCTTGCCGGTGGGCCCCACCGCCAACCCCCCGCCCCCCCTTCTCGCCGGTGGCCACCCACTGCCGGCGGCCTGCCGTTGGCAACCACCTCCGGCGACCGGCCGCCAGCGACTTTTTTTTTAAACTATTTTTTTTAAAAAAAAAAAATACCCCACCCCCCACCTCACCTTGGCAGTGGGCCCTACTGCCGGCGACTTTTGTTTTTAACTATGTCCTAAATTCAATTTGATCCTTTAACTGTCAATCAAAATTGGGCTAATTAACGATATCATTTTCAACGCTTCAAAACGTATAAAACTGAAAAGAAACTATACCTGGGGGCAGGAATATAACCGCAGCATTAAGCAATATGATATGATGCACCTCCAAGTCATATTGTTAGCTTCAGAAGTGAAAGGGGAGGAATAATTAAGGAGAATATGTGGAAGCCAAACTAGCAAAGCTAGGAGTAGGACCCCCTCTGTCTGGTAAGCCAACTTCATTTCTTGTCTTTTCTTTAAGCACGACTTCATCTCTCACGATATATGGGGGAAAAAAATAATTAAGCTTATTCATACTGGTAGCATGCATACAATTTAAATTTCAATATAATTAAAAAATAAATATTCTGTTAAAAAAATAAACTGCTCCTATTAAAGAGATGTGTGCCTCCCGTTTTAAATATTAGAACACCTAACTAACTATTTTTTTAACTATTTTGTTTAAAAAAACAAAAAATCGACGGCCGCCGGTAGTGGGTAGCCGCCGGTGTGGGGGGGCCGGTGGTGGGGCCCACCGGCAAGGTGAGGTGGGGGTGGGGTATTTTTTTTTGTTTTTTTAATTATTTTAAATTAAGGGCAAAAGGGTAATTTCACCATGGTTAACGGTCAGTTAACGGTCAACTAACGGAAGGGGTATTTTTTGCTTCTAAAATGTAACAACGTGGGTACTTTTGCTTTAAAAGAAAGCACATGATACTGGACGCTCCGGAGGGCAAAGCTTATAGGCAATTTTGCACTTTTACCCAATAGAAAATAAGCCGCTGCTCCCACCATTAATCCAAACAAGTCATTCTCTCTCAGTTTCTTCATCTCATGCACAAAATTCTCCCACAATTTTCTCTCAATTCTCATCTCATACATCTTCTCTTAAATTCTTCCATTCCAAATCTTGATCCAGGTCGGGAAATTCATTCCACTCTTGCATTTGATCAATGATGGTGCATAACTTTCGGTTTTTGATGGCTGATTGTGGATTCATGAGTAGCTAAGCATCTTCTTCTCTTAGGCCCCGTTTGGATCAAAAAATAGGAAGGAATTGAAGGGAATGGAAATGCAAAGAAATGAATGGAACATACAATATTTTGCCTTTGGTTCGCAATGAAAAAGAAAATGGGTTGATAGGAAAAATTTTATTTGATTGAAAGAAAATAAAGTAGAAAAATGAGGTAAAATACATTTTACCCCTAAAATATAAAATATTATTTAAAAGTTTCACTCACTCACAGTGCATAGCACTCCAGTGCACACTTAAGTGTGCACTAGAGTGCACACTCAAACACACTCAAATCTTGCATGCTCACCTAAATAAAAATGCATCTTATCATTTCATTCTCTCAACACGATCGAAAAATATCATCCTCTCATCCTCTCCAATTGGAAAAATGTTTGGCAAGAGTTTGCGTCTGAGACTTTTTTCTTTTTCACCGCATTTTCTCTCTCCGCCATTATCATCGTCACTTTCTTTGAAAATTTCCATGGACAAGCAGGACACATACATGACCATAGCATTATTGACCTCATCGTCATCGTCAACACCGCACAAGGTGCTACTTGTACAGATGGAAAGCTTGGTGCTAAAAAAGGTAGGTTTATCTTCTCCATTTGTCAGAAAAGTAGGTTCCTACCAGAATAGGTGGGAACCAATTTTTCCATGTTTAAGGGAAAATGGCCCACCGTTGGAAAACGTTTTCCTATTAAAAAAAAAAAGTGAACCAAACAGCTGCGTATAACATAAAATTGGCATTTTCCATTTCCTTCCCCCATAACCAAATGGGGCCTTAGAGAAGAAAGAGAATTTGAGCTTGAAAATTCATGGAGTATCTTCTATCTTTCTCTTGATTTGAATCTGTTGAACTTAGATCTAGGTTTTTCACATTGTAATCTTAAGTTTAAAGGAGACCTTCATTGCTGGACAAGAGGTTTAACCAAATGGATTGATTGATCATATTTGATGAATTCTCTAGAACTAGACATTATCACTGTTTGCAAATTCTATAATTGTTTCTGATCTGGACCTTGTGCTATTTGTAGATATTTGAATCTGATTGATTGATTATATTACTCTCCTTAGCTTATCTCCATGAATTCAAGCTATGGATGGTGAGGTAGAAGTTTCAAGGGAAGGTCTTCATTGATTCATACACATTTCATTCATCTCCTCTACTCCTTTTCTTCTTTCCAAAAACGAAATTCTATAAAAACACATATTGCAAAAAGATTTTGATTCTGTTTGTTTCACTAATTTGTAACCAATACGACTAAGGTTAAATCACTGATATAGCATCTAACACAACCAAAACTGTGATCATAATCATATTAATGTAGGACAAAGCATTTCCATTACAAAACCAAATTTAACACAACCAAGTTTCATCAGACACTGAGGACAACCCCTCCACACCCTTTTTTACAAATCATGGGACCAGATGGCTCTTTATTTGTTTATTAAAACTAATGGGCAATGGCCAAACTCCTGCAATCTAAGTACAACAAACCAGCATTTCCACACAGATTCAGGCAAGCACCATCCTGTGACTCTCAACAAATAACCATTTATGTGACGAAGGAATTTCTGTATGTGTTTTTTTGAGTCATTTCAGGCCTTATTGCTCATAAGGTATTTCAGTTTCTCATTTGCAGCCACAAGTTCAGCAGATATGCCTGGTTCATTTGCTGAATGACCTGCATCTGCAACAACCTGTTTCATCATAAGTATGATTTAGTAACTGGACCATGTTATGCATATATCCTCACAAGTAATCAAACTTCCAGAGAAAAAATTTCTTGGAAAAAGCCATAGATAAATAAAATCCTCTTATAAAAGAAAAATAAAATGGTCACCAATGCAAATTCTTGATACTACAACAGACTGAACAGACAATCTATGAGCAATTCATGGTTGGACAAGACTTGGGTAAAATTCCTAGGCTACCAAGGTCATTTGTACTCATATTCTTATTCGTTTTCCCTTCCTGGCCTGTTGAAGATTATCAAACATACTAGTTTGTTTCTTATCAAGTTTTATAATAAAATCATTACATGTTGCCATTGACTTTATAATTCACCATCACATTATTGACTACAGAATGTGACTTCATTTGTGGAACTTAAAAAAAACAATCATAGAGCATTAGCACTTTACCCTAAAATCTGCCTCAGGCCAAGCTTTATGAAGATCCCAGGCTGACATAATTGGGCAGCAAATATCATATCTTCCCTGCAAAGTTATGAAGGACAAATTGCGACCATTTGATCAACAAAATGGAGAGAAATGGAATGGAAAATATAATTAATAGTTATTAAGAGAATGAAATATGAATCTCATATCCCTAATGTAAAGAACAACAAGCCTTATCCCAAGTGAGGTTGACTATATGGATTGCACAGCGCCATTGTGCCCTAATGTAAAAATGGTTTTTTAAATATACCTGGACAATTACAGTGTTGATATGCCTTATATTGTCAACATTATCCAACAGGAATGAATCTGATGGAAAGAAACCCTTGTTTACAAAATAATGGTTTTCAATCCTTGCAAATGCCTACAAAGACATGCAATAATGTCATCAGAACAATTTACACTCCCACTTATGTCACACAAGAACACACATTCATATATCGATCTTAAATAGAGAAGGGTGAAGATGGAAAAGCCTCACAATAAATTGGTTTTTTGGCGATAGATTAAGAAATATGCATGAAAGGTTTCAAAATCAAGAATACAAAAAAAAAAAAAAAAAGGCTGGCCTCTTAATAATAAAGCATCAATATATGAAAGCGCCAAGCAGGGTAGAAAAATAATTTAACTTCTCCACTTCTTTAGCACATTCTGCAGTTGCCGCTACTAAGATGGCATTAACGAAATTAATTTTATACTGTAAACAGCTCATGTATTTCATAACTGCCAAAAAATTGCTATTACCATATGTGATTGAGTCTAAGAACTTAATACAAATAAAATGCAGGCAACAAAATAACTAAGCATCAATATACGGAAGCGCATAGTGAGGTGTTCAGAGACCAAAACAATTAAGCTTCTCCATGTCTTTTCCATCAGATTATCAGAACAGAACATTCTACAGTTGCCACTACTGAAATGGCATTAACCTTTAAGAAATTTCAAAATCTTGTTTATAGAGGCCAAAAGGTTCTGCAAGCGAATAATGGAGTTCATAACCACAAAATTATCATATGACCTCTTCCATATACACCAACAATGCATAGACGAGTCTTTGCACTTCAAATTTTAGAACATGCAATGTGACAATGTGTATAAGAAATGTGTTGGAAGATTACATCAATTCATAAAAGATTCAAGTAAACATGAAATCCAACATAAAGAAAAAGAAGCTGATTCTGGAATTTAAGCCAGGAATTCTTCATAAAACAATTTATAAAAAATGGTCAAACAGCAAAAGTCTTATATTCCTCATTTGTTAAACCTACCAGTGAAAAGTAATCATCATCCCCCCTTTTGATGTTGTCATCATTTGGAATAAGATGTGCAGTCATCATTTCCCATTTAGTCCATGCTCTAGCAGCTGCATACTATGAGATGAAGATAGAAGAGAGTAAGGCATCAATCTCTTATGACATGATAATGGCCAAAAACAAAATCTTTTAGTAGACTTGGAACAATAAACATAGTGATTACTTCCTGAACCCATGTCCAGCAATAGTCCTCGAGAATTTGTGACTTCTTATCTGAGGTTCAATTTTAATTTACATATTCTTAATTCCATGAATTGAGTTGGATACATCAATTTCAAACCAAAATATAGGTCCCTTTCCTTTTCTTACAAAAGATAGAAAAACACAGGCTTTACTTTGTGATGGTATGTCTGATGGCCAAATCAATAGAATCAGCCGTGGAATAGTGAATATATAACATGATTACATCTAATGCAAAGTAAAAGATTGAATCTCAGGAGCATTAAATTGACACAAACACAATAAAGTACATAGGAAGCTAAACAAACACAAGATGCCTCTCTTTCTGAATAAACTTCAAGATAGCAATATACAAAAGAAAATACTTTATTAATCTCAGTCAGAAGCCATAAGATGACTTGTTATTATAGAATTCTAAATAGTCCAAATCTCTTTAATTCTTCATAAACTAGACAGTTTATAATTCAGGCTAAAAGATGAAATATAGCTTAGCCATTCAAATACTAACGAGTGAAAATGCAGGGAAAGAGAAGCCATGCAAAGGAAACCAGACAGACACTCACTTGCGTTTCCTTATCATCAGAATTCAATCTCTTCCTGTAAGCTTCAACAAAGCATCCTCTCTCATTTTCTGGAATTAAATCTCTAAATGGTTCCCAAGCTGGAATCACATGCACAAGTTATCAGCCACTTTAATTTCTTAGGAATTTGATTAGCAAAAAAGCAAGACATCACATACAACCATACATGTAATTTATGCAAATAAAAAACAAGAATACCAAATTAACAAGAAATCTGGAACTAAAACACTGATATTATCATAAATATCAACTCACATTCCTTTGCATGGCTTTAGCTGAAAAAATTTTGTCCTTGCAAGCTTGCTCATAACAGAACAAAAAACCTCTTCAATTTTTAAAAAAGAAATTTTATCGTGCATGACATGTATCACAACTCCAGGAATTAGCCAGGAAAAGAAACAAATGAACAGAATGTGGTACATACCATCAGGGAATATTGCAGCAGCAGCACCCTCATAAAACCAATCAATCTCTTTCTTTCGCAAAAGAAAAATTCCCCTGAGGATTATGCCAGTAACCTTGAAACAAAATAAGAAATATACATATGTATCATAAGAAGTGAGCAACAACAGGAGGGAAATAAACTATTCATCTCTGAGTAATAGATTATATAATTTTCAAAAGGAAAATTTTAGAAAATAAGACATCAGTTGAGAGATCATAAAATAATATCAACCAAAATAGAAATGAAGATACAGACCTTTTCTGGGTGTGACTGGCTGTATGCAAGGGCAAGTGTGCTTCCCCACGAACCGCCAAATACCTGAATAATTTAAGGAAGATAATATCATAGCCTATTATCATATAGGAATCACAAAAATATTCTGAAACCAGAAATGAACTAATACCTGCCATTCCGGAATCTCCAAGTGTTCCCTTAGCTTTTCAATGTCATCAATTAGATCCCATGTTGTGTTCTGTTCTAAGCAAGCATGGGGCGTGCTTTTTCCAGCGCCTCGCTGATCAAGAAAGTATTTATCATCAAGCAAAAGCATCATTTATTATTATAGCATACAATCTGAAACAAACCTGATCAAATAGAACAATTCTGTAAAATTCAGGGTCAAAAAATCTCCGATTACTTGGTGCAGTACCACCTCCAGGGCCCCCATGAAGGAAGACAACAGGCTGCAAGATCAATGCTTTGTTGTGATTAGCCAAATTTATTTCATGTTATTTTCTTTTGGTAGGTCAAATAATTGGAATACCAAAACAATAGCAATGAACAAATCAGAATAAACAGTCAAACCAACTATGAATAAGAAAACAAAAGTAAAACATTAACCTTAAACTAAAATAAAAGTAAAATGCAATATCCATTCACTCATACGTGTGTTTGAATAGGTTTTAACGGCCAACAACCCTCTGTTTCATTTCAACCCCAAAGATAAGAATTTCAATCGCATGTAGAATCAGGCATGATAACTTATGATAAGCGAACCAGAATGTCAGACAAAAATTAACAAAAGTCTTTCCCAAACTCTAACAAGCTACCAGGATTAAAGAATGAACAAAAATTTCATAAATTCCCAGTTATCCACTCAAGATACTGTCAGCAAGCACAAAAAGTGAGTAAAATATTGTCAAATTAAATAAGCATACAAGCTCAAAATACAGATTCAAAAGTTAAACTCCAAACAATAAACAAATTTGGCATATTTAAGCAGCCAATATAACAGTCACTACTCACATGGCCATTCAGATTTCCTGATTGCTCCCAATAGATTGTGTGAAGATCCGAAACCTTCAAAAACCCTGTACTATACGGCTCTATATGTGGGTAAAGATTTCTGTTGAACTCCGGAGATTCCTGCTCTGAAGCCATCAAATAACTGTTGGGTATCGGTTCACTTGTCTGGTGAATATTTCGCACACGCAAAATTGAGTTCTTTCTCCCTACAAAACATCATAAAAAAGAACACAACTTTCAGCAAACCCCAACCGGAAAAAAACAATCGCAGAAACATATGGAAAAACCCCGTAATATCATGTGAATAAAGTATTTGAACGGCCATCACCATGAATAATCAACTATCAGTTTCAGGTTTTAAATAACAAAACAAAAAACTAGAATCTAGTGAACCAAAACTTAGCATCCAACAGAAATTGAACAGAGACCCATCAAACAGCCTTATAAATATTTTTAAGAAAAAATCAAAAGAAGGAGAAGGAACTCGGGTAGAGATATATGGATGCATGCACACACCTGAATCTGAGGAAGTGATTTTGGTAGATGAGGATCAAGCAGAGAAGGGATGTGAGACTGGATGAGTGAGAAGTAGGGGAAGTGAGAAGGGGGAATTTATAATAGCGTTTGGAGTAAACCCCAACTTCATTGTTGGGATTCACGGGAGCGATTATCTATCATATCATATCACAGGTAGGTACCAAACTAACAATAGTACTAACATTCGACTGGTTCGTGAATTCAGGCCCCTTAACGGCTAATTATTAATTAATGAAATTGTCTTGTTGAGATATTAAAGTCCATAATTTACGTCCATCATTTAATTTATTTAATCATTCCAAATTAATTAAATAGGTCTTATATTAAACATAGAATGTACTATGATTCTTATTATAAGATATCAACTACCAATATTTTTTTGTCTTTATTATAAGGCACCAACTTTTTTAACTACTTCATTTATTACTATTTTCTCATTATGCCATCATTTTTAACTAATTCATTTAAATTTACATCATTAAAATAGGGGTGAAGTTGGAAACATTTGTTAATTTTGGGCTTATTTAATGAGTTAACTTCTATTTCTTGGTTTGTGAGAAAAAGTAGTTGGTGTCTTATAATAAGAACCAGAGGAAGTAGTATAAAAGGAGTTAGGTCTAAAAAATTCCTCTGATCCTTAATATATGACCTAAAATTAGGAAGTAGGTATTGATCATAAATATAAGACATATTTCACATTTTTATTAATTTTTTTCTCAAATCAACAAACTCTTTATGTCTTTTATGTCTAACCTATTTAGAAAATTAATATTGTCGTAAATGTAAGATATATTTGAAATGTTTATTAATTTTTTTTCTAGAATTAATCTATTCATATTCCCTCAACAATAAGCAAATAGGAGAGGAAAAGAAAAAAATGAAGAAGATGATTATGGTGTTCTAGAAAAAACATATCATATTAATTATGGTTAAGATGCAAATTTATTTTGGAAATTTTAGCTCAGGAACAATGTTACCTTGAAATTTTTTTTATGTTCAATATTGCACCAGGAGTTTTAAAATAGAGCAATATTGCTTTTTTTTTTGTTAAAATCTAATTATTAACATCAATTTTTTAATTGTAATACCCGGATAATTACTATCTGGACTATTATGTTACCATAATAAAAATGTCCATTTATGATGATTATGATCTCAAAATAGAGTATAATTAGTCTATTTTCAAAGGAAAGTACTAAGAAAAATTATGGAAAATTCAAGAAGGCATGGAATAATTATTAAAAATTTAGGAAATATATTATTCTTAATTTAGACAATTTAATAAAATATTTCCTGTGAAAATAAAAAGAAGGAAAAATTAAAAAGTATTCTAGAATCAAAATTGATTCAATGACTTTTAATATTTTGCATAGGGCTTAAATCATTAATGTTAATGAAATTGTTGTGAGAAAATAATTAATTCTAATTAAGAAAATTATTAGGAATTATTAAAGGATTAATTAAGTAATTTTTGGGAATTTTATAAGCCTAAATCCATGAAATTGCTTATGGACCAATAGGAAAATTTTGTGGAAAATGAATATAGGATAAATATAATATATGTGGTTAAGGAAAATATACATACATACATACATACATATATATATATATATATATATATATATATATATATATATATATATATATGGTGTGGGCCGAAATTTTAGGGGAGATAAGGATGAAGAAGATATTTGAATATAATAGTAATATAGTTTTAAGCATGAATTAAATAAGTAATAATATATTAATAATTAAAAGTGAACAGGATAAATGAGAACCAATAGAAAATAATTCTGTTGCGAGAATCTGGGGATGAGTTAAGCAAAACCAGAGTATATTATTGATCAGTGGATTTTTACCTAGAAGTTAGCGCCGGCAGAAGTTATTTCTGTGACCGGTCGCGAATACCGAGGATTTTCGGCAGATAACGGAATGCCCTTAATGAGGGTATAAGGTGAGGAGAACCCTGTAATCTCGAAGAGGATGACAAGACCTTCAAGGTATTGCTTCCGGAATTTTAAGTTTTTACGGAATTTCGTGATAGGACACCGAATCAAGAACTTTATCTAATAAAGCAAGATGACATAAGGCTAGATGATGTCATCAATTTTGTCTCTTTGTGGGGGGGGGGGGGGGAAGGTCGGCCAAGCAAGGGAGGGCCAAGATCAAACCACCTAGCAAAAGTGTGATCCTACGGTCAGTATTCAACTAAACAAGTTCAGCGAAATTACGAAATTGCCATTGAGATTTTCTATAAATAGGCTATCATTCCTCTTCATTCTTCACCAATTCACTTACAATCCTAGAGAGAAGTTAGAGAGAGAAGCTCTGGAAGAAGAGTAAGAAGTTCTTAGCAAAGCTCTGAGTAAGTTCTTCAGTCCTTAGTTTTTAGTTTCAGTAATTCTTTCGGTAGTTATAGTAGAACTGCTAGAGTAGTCTTTAATTTTTCGAGTTAGCTTAGATATTATGTTTTAGGAATAAATATGATATTTATCTTAGGAATATGTTAGAGAAAAGTTATAGCAAAAATTTTGAGAATTTAGAATTGGAATAACGAAGCTCTGGCAAAATTCCACCAATTAGTCAAACTAGGGGCAAAATGGTAATTTGTACCTAAATTTCCTATTATGATCTTAAATATTCATATCAATGACATTATCCTTCTAGGATATCCAAAATCACAAACCGCTGTTTCCGCTGTCACTGCTGTCGTGCCGCTGTCGAACGTGCCGTAATTTGACGAAAGTGCCAAAAACCGTCAACGGAGGTACGGACGCGTATTGTAACCTTAACACTTATGCTGCTCATATACTATATGTGATAGACATGCTTATATACTGAAGCTCTGTCTAGGGTTGTCGGTATACATACAGCTTTATACGGGTTATAGTCTTGATAACGCCGTTGGGTTTTCCTAGCGCTGAGGACACGATGGGCCGTTGTGACACTGGTTATGTGCAAACATTATGTGGGGCTTTACATACTGCTGTGTGTTTATGTTCTGCCAATATGTGATCATGCATCTGCTGTGTGCTTATGTAGTGATATACTGCTGTTATGTGATTATGTACATGTTGTTATCCATATACTGTCTTATTTGAGCATAAGGTTAACCGTTACCTGAGATCCAATCGGGAATTGGATCTCAGCTGTAGCTTCAGGGTCGGGAGGACCAAGGTCGGAAGAGAGAGGCAGGCAGGCGGTGTAGGACCCAAGTCGGAGTTTTTATTTTGTTATTTCTCTAGTTATGTATTTTACTTTCCTTCGGACATTAGAAGACTGTAATAGAACAATTACATTGTGGTTATGTTTTATCAAAGTTCAGTTACTCGTTTTTGTTAAAAAGCTCTACTCTGATCACCGTTGTTTTAAAAAAATATATATATTCCGCTGTTTTAAGGTGGGATGTTACATTAATAGTCAATATTAGTTTTTTAACGGTATGAGATAACATTGCTTCTCTGCAAAAACTTTCAAAACAAATTTACACCTTAACCTTGTAACCTTCTCATTATCGGAGGGTTTTAAGCAAAAGGCATGGCGTCGGTGGAGGCAAACCTTTGTCATTAGAGTATTGGGTAGGAAGTTCGCGTCTGATCTCAACGTTGCCAAAACGGAGGGCCCTTGGTTGGTGCAGAAGCATTATTTGACAGTACAGGAGTGGTCGCTTGATTTCGACCCGGAGACTGAGGGGTTTGGTAAGGTGAAGGTATGGGTGAAGTTGCCGGCGTTCCCTCCAGAATTTGTGAAGACTAAGCTTTTGACAGAGGTTGGTAATTTCATTGGGAAGTATATTAAGATGGATGCAGTGGCTACTAAGGTAGCTAGAGGACGGTTTACAAGAATATGTGTTGAGGTAGATCTCTCCAAGCAACTGGAACTGAGTTATCTGATAGATAAGAAGAAGAAAGATATTGTCTATGAAGGGTTAGAGGAGTTGTGTATGGAGTGCAGGGTTTTTGGCCATAGATCTGGTGTTTGCCCGAAGGTGCAAGCTGGTGTGGAATTTCGGCCTATCTCTCACAATTCTGAGGTATGGCAAATTGTAGGAAAAAAGAAGGAAGTGGAGAAGAAGGTAAGCAAGGATGTTGCTGGTTTGAATGCTAGTATGCAGAACAGGTTTTCGGTGCTTCAATTGCAATAGGGAATGGAGGAAGAGAGAACCCAAGAAGAAAGTGGGGGGTCAGTATTAGGGGTTTCGCATGCAGGAGAAAGGGAGGGTGAAACAGACGTGAGAGAAGAAAGCTTGGGCCTCGGTCAATCCGTTGAGCTGGCAGTAGTGGAACACCGCCTGGATAATGGCCCATGTAGATCTGTGGAAGATGCTGAAGACACATGACAAATGAGGAATTAGAGCAGGACAACAGGAGATTTATCACAAGTGCCAACAAGGATTATGATCTAAAACAAAGCAATATTCATTTACCTCATATAGGGGAGGATGCGAAGGATGAAAATTGTTTGGGCTCTGTTGGAATTAATGGCATGTTAGAGTCAAAAATTAACCCAATAAAATATGGTCTGAAGAAAAGAGGCAGGCCAGTGGGAAGCGGCAAGTCAAAAATGAAGGGGGAAGTTGGTGGTAGAGTGTCCCAAGTGTGCGATTCACCTGGTACCTCCTCCATAATTTCTTAATGTCAGTCCTCATATGGAATTGCAGGGGGGCAGCCAATGTTGATCTTGGGTGTCAACTAAGGTATTTGATTTCCAAATACAATATTAAATTAATTGTTCTAGTTGAGACAAGGACGAGTGGAGATAAGTGTTTGGGGTTAACAAAGAAGATTGCTTTTGATAGTTCCTTTGTGGAGGAAGTGAGGGGTTTCTCTGGAGGTATTTGGGTTCTTTGGAAAGTGCAAGATGCTCAAGTCAATATTCTACATAATTCCTTTCAGCATGTTCATATGAAAGTCGATATTGTGGCCCGAAGTTTTATTTTTACAGCAGTTTATGGTAGTCCTAGAAAGGATGAACGGAAACGTCTATGAGATTGTTTGGATTATATACAATGTGCAGGTGTAGACCAATGGGTGGTGGCTAGTGACTTTAATGAGATTGTGGATGTGAAGGAGAAAAAAGGAGGTAACGCTGCTACTGTGGGACAATGCCAGGCTTTTCGTAGTCGTTTGATGGGGTGGCAACTTGAAGATTTAAAGGTTTCAGGTAGCTATTATACCTAGATGGGTCCAAAGTGGGGCCATTTAGAACGTGTTTATAAGAAACTAGATCGAGTTTTAGCCAATGATGCTTGGAGAGTGTCCTTCAATAAAGCTGATGTGGTAAATCTCCCAAGGTATAATTCTAATCATACCCCTATGTTATTGAGGTTGTCTGGGCCTCTAGAGGGTAAGCAGGATAGGCTATTTCAGTTCCTTGTTGATTGGATGAATCATTCTGAGTTTTCAAATTTTATGGAGTCTCAATGGAAGACTTGCCCTGATCTTCCTGTTATGCTAGCTCGTTTGGTTATTCCGCTGACTCGTTGGAATAAGGAGGTATATGGTGATATTTTCGTATGAAGAATTTGTTGAGCTCTGAATTTGGAACCCTGCAACAATTACGTGTGAATAATGATTCGCCTTCATTATGCTCAAAGGAACTAGACTGTAAGAACCAATTAAATGAGGTATTAAAGCGAGAGGAGATGTTTTGGTTTCAGAAGTCCCGACACCAATGGTTAAGTAAAGGGGATCGTAATACTAGATTTTATCATCTCAAAAGTGTGACCAGGAGGAGTTTTAATAAAATTGCCCGCCTAAAAAATGAGCATAATATTTGGGTGGAAAATGATGATCAACTTAAGGTTATGGCCCTCTCTTACTTCAAAAACCTGTTCTCGGATGGGGAGCCCATTCGTAGATGGCTTACTTCCAATTAGCCAAGCATCCCCCAGAATCTATTGGAGGGTTTGCATCGGACTCCAACTTATGAGGAGGTCCAGAGTTGCTTATTTAGCATGGAGAGTTATAAGGCCCCTAGTGTTGATGGTTATCCGGTTGTGTTCTTTCAAAGACAATAGAATGTGGTTTGGCAACAAGTCATGAGATTGATTGTAGATGTATGGCACAATCCCTCACATTCAATTTTTAAATTATAAGTTGATTGCCTTGATTCCTAAAGTCCAGGTTCCAACTTCTATGAATCAGTTTTGGCCTATTTCGCTTTGTTCTGTTTTGAACAAGTTGATTACCAAATTGATTGTGAGATGTTTACAACCGATCATGGAGATTATTGTATCACCATATCAATCTAGTTTTGTCCCTCATAGACAAATTCATGATAATATTGTCATTGCCCAAAAATTGATTCATACAATGCAAAAAATGCGGCGATGTTAATTTATGGCAATTAAGGTGGATCTAGAAAAGGCGTATGATCGTGTGAATTGGAACTTCCTTCGTAATATTCTGGGGGAAATGGGAATGCCAAGCACTACAATAGAGTTGATTATGCAGTCAGTGTCTACCTCTTCGTTTAATATATTATGGAATGGGAGTAAATCATCATCTTTCCAGCCTTCACGGGGTATTCGTCAGGGTGATCTTCTGTCACCTTATTTGTTTACACTGGCTATCGAAAAATTGTCTCATATTATTTCCACAGCTGTGAATGGAGGACTTTGGACCCCTATTAAGGTATGGCAGGGAGGCCCGCCTATCTCCCATCTAATGTTTGTGGATGATCTGATGCTTTTTGCAGAAGCAAGATCTGAGCAGCTAGAGGTAATTATGAAATGTCTTTCTTTGTTTGAACATATTTCAGGTTTGAGGGTTAGCATTCATAAAACTGTCATATTTTTCTCCAAACACATTTATGAGGATTTAGCTGTCTCGTTATCTTCCAAAAGCGGTTTCAAGAGAGTGAAAAATATAGGGAGATATTTGGGGGCTTGGATGGTGTATGGGTGAGCAACAAAGCAATGTTATCAGCATATTGTGGACAAGATGAGGGGAAATTAGGAGGTTGGCAACAGCAAAGCCTATCCCAGGCAGGTAGAATCACTCTTTCTAAATCCGTGTTATCTACCATCCCTTATTTCCATATGCAATACACCATACTACCATTAAATATATGTAATGAGATTGATAGAATCCAAAGGAATTTTATTTGGGGAGATTCACTCCTTCGTAAAGCGTATCACGTTATAGGCTGGAATGTATTAACTAGCCCTAAGGATATGGGAGATCTTGGACTAAAATCAACAGCTCTTATGAATGATGCTTTCCTCATGAAGTGTGGCTGGAGGTTTCAAAATGAGAAAGATGCCCTTTGGGTTAGATTTTTACGCGCTAAATACAAGGTACAAAGTGGTACTTTACCAATTCTTAAGCATGGGTGTTCTACATTCTGGAATGCCTTATGCGATATTTTAATTAATATGAAAGATGAGGTTTTTTGGGAGATTGGAGATGGAGACTCTATTTCCTTCTGGAAAGATAGATGGGTTTCATCCTCAATATGCTTGCAAGATTATGCATTGGATAATTATTCCAGATAGTTTGTGAAATTCAACGGTCAATAGATTTGTTGATCATCATGGCAGATGGGACATCACACTATTAAGCAATTTGATTCCTCATAATGTTTTAGAATTAATTAAAGGAATACTTCCTCCTTCTCTTGATGATGCGCTGATCGGTCATTCTGGATGGCGGGAGAGTTGACTGGTGTAAGTGTCAAGAGTTGTTATAGATATTTAGCTGAGCCAAAGTTTTTGCAATCGCAAATTAGCAGCAAAGTGTGGAGTAAACTATGGAAGTGGTCTGGTCCGCATAGAATTCAGACTTTTGGATGGAAATTTTTTCATCAGCGACTTCCTCTAATGTCACGGGTTAGTAGCTGGAGCAATACTGAAGCCTGGTGTGGTGTCCGTTGTGTCGGCGGGAAGAAGAGATCACCCTACATGCCTTTCACGACTGCCAACAGGTTTGTAATTACTAGTGTAAAGTTGTACCAGTGAGCCGCTGTAATTATTTTTTCAGTTGCAGTTGGGATGAATGGATCAGAGACAACTGGTTACGGGATGAGCTGGACAGTGGAGGGTTTCGGTGGCATGAAGTTTATATAGTTTCTTGCTGGTTTATTTGGAAGTGGCGTAATGATACTCTTCATAATTCCAGAGATGTAAATAATGACCTAGGTCCGAGCCTCATTTTTGAGTACTTGGCGCAACTGCATGCTGCGACTGCAAAAGGAGGAAAAAACAGAGTACAACAGATCCAGGTCAACGTTCGATGGATCTACCCAAAGGCTCCTTTCGTCAAGCTTAACTCAGATGGGGCGTCCAAAGGTTCAGATCAGGTGGCATCATGCGGGGGTCTTTTGCGAGATTGTTCTGGAAAATGGCTTGGAGGGTTTGCGGCAAAGCTTGGAAGATGCTCGGCATTGAAAGCTGAACTATGGGGAGTTCTGTTAGGTTTGCAGCTAGCCTGGGAGGAAGGATGGAGGTATCTGATTGTTGAAAGTAACTGTGTTTCAGTCATTGCATTACTTTGTAAACAAGGTAATGAAGCTCGTGAGTCCCACCTGGTGTCTCGGATACAAGCAATCATAAAACGACCATGGGTGTTGCAGATTCGTCATGTCATGAGGGAGGGAAATCAGTGTGCAAAATGGTTAGCAAATCATGCATTGGCGCGAATGGACATACTGGATGAAGCTCGGTTCTTTGAACCCCCTCAAGGTCTGGGTCGATTGTTGCTTGCAGATATGGCGAATGTTGAGCATGAAAGAAGACAAAGGCCTTATCTGCTCTAACTAGTTCGTTTTGTCATTTGTTTCTGTTGCTTTATTTCATTGTTTTTTAAATTTACGTATCAAAAAAAAAACTTCACAAATATCCTTAATCTACACATATTGGTTAATTAATTCTTATTAAAAATTGGAGGTGTAAATAAATTACATTTAGTTTCATTTTTTCTTAGTATTTACCTTTATTCTTACTCACTCCTTAATATAAGACACAATTGATTAATTTAAGGATATTATGTAAACTAAATAAATTATTTAAAACATAAGTAAAATACTCTAACTTCCCTTACGTTTTACTTTAATTATACATTCCTCCTATATATTTTGAAAAAAAACATTTAAATCTAAATCATTAACTCCATTAAGAACATTCTAAAAATATTTAAAATTTATATTAAATATAATTTATATACTAATTTTCCCTTTATCATATTAAATCCCTAATTTTTCCTAAATATATTTATAACTTTTTTGTAGTAAAAAATATGTTTAAAAAATATAAATTATAAATATAAGTGATTTATATAGCCTCTCAAACTTATGTCATTTTAACAGTACAATAAACAAAAAAAATGTGTTTAAAATACCTTTTATCCATTTAAAAACACATAAAAAGGTTCAATAAATATGATAAAAAGCCATAGGGTAATTAATATATTTTACTCTTAAAGTATTTACATTTATCATGTTTTTCTCAAATTCATTTGCCTATTTTATAAATTAATATCAAATCTAATGATATACATAAGTAATTTAGAGAGATAATGAGACATGTGTTATAATTAAATAATGAGTTAAATATCATTTTTGCTATGAAAATTTTTCCTGAAGAGCATTGGTCACCTGAAAGTTTTTTTTATCTCATTTTTGTCTCAAAAGTTTAAAAACGGAGCAAATATACCACTGGAAGCTTTTTTTATGAGCAAATTTTCTCCGGAAGTTGTTTTTAGGAGCAGTTTTTACCTTGGAAGTTTACAAAGAAAAACAACAATTCAATGGTCAAGATCAATGGATGGGCATGATTGCTACATTTTTAAACTTTCGAGGCAAAAATGAGATCCAAAAGACTTTCAAGTGATCAGTACTCCTTATGGTAAACTTCCATGGTAAAAATGATATTTAACCCTTAAATAATATATTTAGCTTACTTAATATTCTTAAATTAATCAATTAGATCTTATGTTAAGGACAATAAATAGTATAAAAGGAGTTCAAGTTAAAAAAAAAGACCCCCCTCTTTGGTCCTTAATGTATCACCTAATTATGGAGTTAATGTTAGTATTAAATGTAAGGCATATTACTCCAATAGTTCTTGATGTAGGACCTAATATGAGAGTGGTCTCTTTATCCTAAATATGTGGCATATTTCTCATATTTATCAATATTTTTCTAATTTACCCTATTAAATGATCTCTTAACAATAATCAAGTAGGAAAAGGATTGAGGGAATTTAAGAATATGATTAAAGTTTTTTAGAAAAAAATATATCATATTAACTAATTTAACTAACTTCCTTAATTTAAATTAGATAAATATATCTTATATGAAAGATCAAATGGAGTAATTTTTTTTCTCAAATCAACCCGATTAATATACCCACAATAATAATCAAGTACGAGAGGGAAAGAAGGAATTAAGGAAGATAGATAATTTTTCTTAGAAAAACCATAAATATTTAATAACTTAACTAGCATATACACAAATTAATTAATTAGGTCTTATATAAAGTTTTAGAGGATTATAAAAATAAATATTTTTTTATTGAAGTAAATTTAAACACACAACAAGTCATTGCGAATCTAAATGTAAGCTACAAACACACGATCAAGCGAATATCAGTTTTTGTTCCTTTTGAGAGATATCTTCTAAAAATATGGATCTATCAGCGAATACCTCTCCTAGTTTTGGAACTATTCGTATTTGCAAGAGTTACTTTCAAAAATTCAATATGGATATGATGAATAAACTAGTTCAATTATACCAAAAGTCATACATGATTAAGCAAATACCAACTTTTATAAAGTCACGACATGCATTTAAAATAGCATTAAGTTACTTTTATGAAGTAATTTATTTTTAGAAATTCGATTATTACTTTGATCGAAGGGTTTCTCACATGTCTTTGTATTGATGAGGATATATTTTTTTCCTAGAAGCCTTGGCTTTGCTAGGTTAATTCCTATAAAGAAACACAATTATAAGTTAACAATTACATTATCACACCTCAAACATATATACATATTAATATTTGTCATTGATTCTTCCCACAAAGCTGTGAATGTCTTGATCCATCATAAAATGCATGGAAACTTGTTGTAGTAGGTATTAATTTTTTTTTAATATACAGACGAGTCCAATAATAACCATCATAAAAGATCTTTTGTATAGTAGTGACAAGATGTACGTTTTTAATTTGCTGAAAACTTATAAATTAAAAAGGGTCATATAGATATTGAGAAGTCATAAATTACTAAAATCAAGAGCAAGAAAATTAAAGTTAAATCGAGTTGAAAACTTTGATGCTCTTCAACCAACTCAGATTCTCACAAATGCAAGAACCAAGTGGTTCCCCACCCTCTTTTGAAGTTTCATAGTAATTACTCCCTCTAGTTTTGTATAAAAGGTATAGCTGATTTTATAGATTAAAAAAACTAATTAAATTACTTTAAAATATTTATATCTTTCATTTTTCTTCTAAATTATTTTGCTTAACTTATAAAATAATATATAATTTAAGGATATATAATATATAATATACTTAAGTAACATATTTATCTTCTTTAATTTCTGCAAAAAATAAATAAATAAATAAAAGGTTTAATGTTTATGCCTGTGAGATAAAAATATTTTTTTTGCCGCACTCACATATAAGTGAGTGGAGCCCATTTATTTTTTTCTTTCTTCTTTCAATAATGGGCCCTACTCACTTATATGTGAGTGCGACAAAAAAAATGTTTCTACCTTAGAGGCTTCATTAAACCTATAAATAAAATAACTATGTCTTATATTTAGATTGGGAATGAGTATTTTTTTAGCTCTATTTTCTGATTTTTTTTTTTGGGTCAAAGAGCTCTAATTTCTGTTTGCAGGCTTTTGTGGCTTTAATTTCAAAATTCAACTTGGAAGTAATATCCTCACTTTACCTTATTTCTAAACAGTACGTAAGTAAACACACAGTTAACAAGTGTTGGTAATATTGTTTGGGCTTGATGGCCCAGCTCGTCAAGATTAGCAAACTTGGAGTTTCTTTTGATAACTTTTTTTCCTATATACTCCCACCGTTTGCCTCAATATTATATAGTTTTGGGGTAAATAAAAGTAATGAAACACTTTTTTTAAAATAAAAATTATCCATCACCCTGAAATAGATTCTAAATTAATTTTTATGCACTCAACACCTTGAACTTTTTTTAATTGTCACCAAGTATTTAGCACCCCTCGCTCTGATGTATGATCTAGTAGTACTTAATATCCTAATGTGAGCATTCAGCGCACCAAAATATTTTTTTATCAACACTTGGTATCTCTTAAAGTAATTTTTAGTGCAATTTTTTTTTTTAAAAGTGTTTTTCTCAGCAACTCATAAAACAATGTAGGGTGTTGAAAGTACTAAAAAAAAAAAAAAAAACTTTAAGCTATTGAATGCTATTCTAAAAATATTTCATTGTATTGGATTTTTGTTTTTTTTGTTTTTAAAACAGATACTCCCCTTACTTTACTAAACTACGTAGTAGTTTGAGGTAAAGGACGAGGGTAGATCGAAAAAGAAAATGAGAGACACAGGATTGTTTTTTCAGCCCACTGTAATGCAAGCATGCAACTGAGCATACCATCACATTTTAATTCCAATAAAAAAATTATTGTTATATACTTAATTAAAACAGATTTTTTTTTTTTGTTAGGAGATTCCAAATTTTGATTTTAATTTTAATTTTTATATAAATAGCATAATGATAAAAATATATATTATATGTTTATATTTGCACGTTTTTGAATTGATTTAATTGTATAATTTTATGGAAATGTATATATAAACAATTTGAATTTAATTTACAAAATTTTGCAATTCAATTTGAAAATTCAAAAACATACATTCAGAAATGTAAAAAATAATTAAAAACATAATTGGTGCATTGCTCGGCTTGAGTTAATTAATTAAAAGCCATCTTGCCTTTTCTAGCAATATGTCAATGTAAGTTCTTTTATTTCTTAATTTGATTGTATAAACGTAATTATATATATGTATGTGTCTATATATATTAATTTTATGTTTTCAATATCCTACATAATATAAAATATATGTACGATATGAATTAATATGAAAAGAAGGAATCACAAAAGAATATGAAATTTTTTGTAGGCTTTCTTGATAATTTGAATTTAAAGAATTTCAAACTAGTTTTCTTACAAGTTATAAATCAGAAAAAGACAAAAATTGATCAATTTAAACAAATGTTACGTGATCTTCTAAAAATTAAATATCCATGTTAGCATTAGATTATGTATTAGTTTAAAGTAGTTAATATGGTTTAGGATAAAAGGATAAATATAGAAGATACAATGGCTTGAGATCTTTCTTTTATTATTAAATCTAACCACAACAACCCTTTTTTTTTTTCAAACGACAAAACCCCAACTACTCTAATTATATTAAGGATAGGAGGTAATTGAGAAAAATAAAATAAAATTTGATATGATGATAAGCATAAAACTTTGAAAGTGTGTAAAATGTTCATTTCAAAAATACCCGATGCAATTTTTTTTTTTTTTTTTAAAGAACAAAGAGAGACATCTGTACTTGCTTCCTATGGCTTCATCACTCTAATTTGCTCTTTAGAGAGAAACATCAGGCCAAGAAGCCATTATATAAACTTCCGCTAAACAAACCTTTTAGATAGAAAATCAGACAGTGAAAGAGACACAAATTTTTGTTGCACTTACTAAAAGAGTGACGACATATGTAAATAACCGAGGTATATTTTGTCATATCTGTTGTCATAAGACAGCTATACATGTTATTTGGAAAAACTTGTATGATCTGCGTTATTTATTTTTACTATATACTTAGTTTGGTAAAAGCATCAAATCTCGATTGGTACATATACATAGGAATGAAAAATGGTTTGATGAGAAACTTTACCCCCCTCTTTTTTTGGAACAATGAAACTTTACGTTTGGTAGGTTGAAAATATGGTAAGATAGTCTGGGAAAATATGCAAATGACCATGTTGCCCGTGATGAGTATGTAATAATCAATTAGGATAATTATTATATAGATATAAATATAAAATTTAAAAAAAAAAACACACAAGAAAGAGTTACCCTGAGGCAAGTTGTACCATTCCCATGACTGTAAAAGGGTGAATTGGTTAGCGAACTACAATTCTCATGTAAAAGGGAGAATCCAGCACTGCCGGAAATTTGGTTCTTTGAAAATTTGCCAACCAAACGTGCGCAGATGACAGAAAGTCTCGATTTTTCTTTTCCTTCGCCAGATTTATTTTTTAGCGTACCAAACGGCCCTAAATGATTAAAAAGAAGATCTCAACAAGTAGGTTGAAGTATACATTTGGTATTTTAAGCTTATATCAAATTTTATTTTGATCCTTTACATTTCAAAAATTTCGTGTTTAATCTTTTAATCTTGACATCATTAGTTTTATTTAATAGAAAATACTTACTTAGCAAATTTAAACCGCGATTTTGCAATTATATGCTGGCAAAATATGCTCAAATTTTTAATTATTCAACATAAGCTTTTTATATTTTAAAATTTAAACATGATTTATTAGCATTTAATAGTATAATCATCTTTTATATTTATTGAGTTGCATTTTCCTTTAAAAAAAACTAATGATGTTAGGGTTAAAGGACTAAAAGTGCATTTTTTTGAAGTTAAGAAACCCAAAATGAAACTTAAAGGACTAAACATATATTTTAGCCCTTAGTTTAATTTATCTTTGTTCATAGCGATTTCGAAAACCAAATTAAGAAACATATACATGTAACTGACCCTGGTTAATTAATTAAGCTGTCTTGAAACATTGCTGTTGATATAAATTAAACCAAGAAAAACTTTAGAGTATAAAAAAATCACTTTTATCAATATGTGCATGCATATAGCCAGCCAGGCTGCTCTTCATTTACTTCGACTCGCAGGAGATATATATTCTCCCCATTCCGTCAAAAGATTCCTTCTTGAATAATAAATAATATATTTTAACTTGAGAATCTGCAAATAATTAAAATTTTCAAAATAAATTAGATGAGTATCAATTAACCACGTTTAAACATCATATATAGGGTGGATGAGATCTAATATAAAAAAAGGCCCCAAAAAGCAAACAAGTAGAAAGCGGAGTCTTTTTTTACCCTGCGTCTCTATCAAGGCGAATCATATCAATCCCGTGAACAGAGTCTCAATTGCAACCACATTCATTAATGCCTCTATATATCTATAGACCTTCTTCTTCAAAGGGAAGTTAAACAACTTCTATCACAAAGTGCTCATACGTACGACAAAATCTCTGTCTCTCCAAAGGGTGTCAATTGAAAGTTATAATGGCTTCTTCAAGCTTTGAGTGTTCTATGAACAGCAAAGTGATCAAAAAGTCACTTGAAGCCAACACTACAAAGTTGCCTCACAAAAAGGGAGCTTGGACCCCACAAGAAGTGTAACATCCCATTTGAAAACAGAGGCAATTTTTTTTTTTAAAACCAGTGATCAGAGTCGAGTATTCTAGCAAGTGAGTAACTAAACCTTAAAGATATATAACCATAGTGTAATTGTTCTAATACAGTCATCTAATACCCAAAAGAAGACAAATACATAAACTAGAAACATAAAAACTTCATCTTGCATCCTACATCGTCTGCTTGCCTCTATCTTCACTCCTTAGTTCGCTCGAACCTGAAGCTACAACTGAGATCCAATTTCCAATTGGATCTTAGGTAACGGTTAACCTTATACTCAAATATCACAATATATAGGCAACAAATATTCATAACAACATAACAACATCTCAATACAAAAGCACACAGCAAATGCATGATCATAACATTGACAGAACATAAGCACAAAGCAGTATGTAAAGTCCCACAACATGTCTGCACATAACCAGTGCCACGACGGCCCATCGTGTCCTCAGCACTAGGAAAACTCAACGGCGTTATCAAGACTATAACCCGTATAAAGCTGTATGCACAACTGACGACCCTAAGCAGAGCCTCAGTATATGAACGTATCTATCACATATATGTATATGAGCAACATAAGAGTTAATGTTACAATACGCGTCCATACCTTCGTTGACGATATCTGGTACTTTTGTCGAAAAACGTTACATTTGACAGCGGTACGACGGCGGTACAACAGCAGAAACAGCAGTTCGTGATTTTAAATATCCTATAAGGATAATATCACATTTATGAATCATAATAGGCATTTTAGGTACAAATTACCATTTTGCCCCTAGTTTGATTAATTGGTGGTATTTTGCCAAAGCTTCGCTATTTTGACTCTAATCTTTCAGAATTTTGACATAATTCTTCCTCCAACATATTCTTGAAATAAATATCATATTTATTCCTTAAACATGATATCTAAGCTAACTTGAAAGATTAGAGATTATTCTAGCATTCCTACTATAACTATTGAAAGAACTACTAAAACTAAAGACTAAGGACCGAAGAACTTACCCAAAGCTTTGCTATGAACTTCTTACTCCTTCTCCAGAGCTTCTCTCTCTAACTTCTCTCTAGGATTGCTTGTGAATTGGTGAAGAATGAAGAGAAATGAAGGGCTATTTATAGAAAAACCGAATGGCAATTCCGTAATTTCTTTGAACTTCGTCTAGACAGATTCTGACCGTTGGATTGCACTTTTTGAAATGGGCTGATCTGGGCCTTACACCTCTCTATGATGACATCATCATGAGTCATCAAAGTGATGTCATGCCTGCATCATCTCTTGATTTATGTGCCTTTATCTGATAAAGTTACCTGTTTGGTGTCCTAATCGCGTAATCTTGGGAAAACTGAAAATTCCAGAAGCAAAGCCCTGAAGGTCTTTTCTTCCTCTTTCAAGTTACTTGGGTCAACTAAATTTTTGATCCCATTAAGGACATTTCGTTGTCTGCTGAATATTTCGGCCAAACACCGTCGGCTACGGAAATTGCGTCTACTGACGTCAACTTCTGGATCATAAATCACTCGTTCATAATATGTCCAGATGTTTACCAACTTATCCCCGGATTCCATTTTATGAATTATTTTCTATAGGTTTTCACTTCCACTATCTGTCTTAATTTCACAAAATATCTTCTTGGCTCTATCTCATGATCACTCCGTCGGTTACGGAAATGACTTCGGAGATAGGCCACTCCGAGGTAAAAATTCACTTGTCTATAATATACTCTTATTCTAGAAACTTAGTTCATGGTTTTCTAGGTAGCATTTTATTTCTATCCGTGGTCATTTATCCTACTTTCTTTTTACCATTATAATATTATTTAATTGCAAAATATCTTAGATATTTATTATTATTATTATTATTATTAATTTCCATTTTAATTTTTCTTTATTTTTCTTCATAATTTTCATTTTTATTTATATATATATATATATATATTTATTTTAATTAATTTCCACCTTTTTCTCTTTATCTTATGTCTAAACAATTAGCCATTAATTATCTAATTAATCACTTACTAATTGTTGACAATTTTCTTAATTAGTAATAATTATTATTTCACAACTATTTTACTATGGAAATTTATGTACCATGCATAATATTAAAAATCATGGGGTCCAATATGGTCCCCCTATACTTTTTGATTTTTCTCCTTTAATTTTTCCAAGGTAATAATTTAATAAATTACCTAAATTAGAGACAACATACTTTCCAATTTTTAATAAATATTTAGTTGCCTTTTAGGATTTGTCATCATATTCTTAGGATGTTTTATGGCCCTAAAATGCATTTTTCACATTTTTGGCAATAAATTCCATTTAACTTTCTTAAGTATTTTCCTTTGAAAATAGACTAATTATACAATATTTTGAGACCATAGTCATCATAAATGGACATTTTTATTACTATAACATAATACTCCAGATAATAGTTATCCGGGTATTACAAGAAGATGCCAAACTAGCTGAAGTCGTCGCAATTCATGGCGCATCAAGGTGGAGCTCACTTGTAGCTAGAGCAGGTACCATCACTTCTACAGTTCATATATTTATATATATATATAACATAGTGTTTTAGTTTAACACACAATCACACACACACAGTGTTTCTATCTGAGTTTTAATTTAGTGTGCATCAAATGTAACATCCCAATTTTTAAAAGCGGAATATTATTTTTTTTCAACAAAAATCATTTAAAATCATCAGAGTAGTGCATTTGAGCGGAAGAGTAACTGATACTTATATTTCAAAATGTCGTAAGTTTGGCTGAATACAATAGCGGTGTAGTAATCGCGTGGTTCAAAAGGGATGTACAACAACAAAAGGAAGGCTTCTGCCAAAATGTCAAAGGAAACCTTCAGCTGGGTCTTCTATGCATCTTGCTAGCGCTTCCACTTGTCCTCCGCCCTTGGTTCACCTGACCCTGACGCTATGTTAAGAGCTGAGGTCCCATGCATACGGACCCCAGGTAACGGTTAACCTCATATTTACATATATGGTATATAAACACAACAATTGATTTACTTCCAAATATGTCACCAACTATGTCACTCCCAGTGAATGCAAATGTACCGCTCCCAGCGAAATATACCACTCCCAATGAAAACAGATATATCACTCCCAGTGCATGCATATGTACAGTTATCCTTTAACAACAACATGTATTCAAACAACACATCACAACATGCATAAAACACACATACCACACATACACATACTGTAAATATCAGAGTTAGTGTTACAGTACGCGAACGTACATTAATTACCTCATACAAGCATACCATACATATACGCATACAGTAAACATTAGAGTTAAAGTTACTAGTACGCGGATGTACCTTCGTTGACGTTTGACGGTATTTCTGGCGGAAAACGGTGCGACAGTGGGTCAAAACGTATTCAGGGATATCCTATAAAGATAATATCGCCTCTATTAACTCACAAATATTATTTCAAAGAGATATTTTGGCTATATAAGACCATTTTACCCCTGGTGGATTTATTTTCCAATTTATTCCCTAATTTTCGGAAAAAACGCTGATCCAGTATTTCTGGGCAGAATTTCGCCTAACTTCGAAAAATCATAACTAATTCTAGAAAAATCGAACCAAGGATCCGTAAAATTTCCCGGAATCCTTGAGAAGTCTAATTTCGAGGAAAAATACTGGAACTTACCCATAACTCATGGAAAATTCCCAGTTTAATCATTTCAAACTGCTGCCCAGAATTTCGCACAGAAAATATAACCTAACTTCTGAGATTTTTATCTTTTTTCACAGAGCTTCAAATCACACACTCTTTATAGATTTAGAAAGCCCTAGATGTTTACTTTCACCATGAATTTTCTCAGAATTTTCGAACATCATCTTCTTCATAAAATACTGGCGTTTTTACCTCTGACTCCAGAAATCGTTAATCGATGAAATTTCGCCAGAGCTTCGCTATTTTGATCCTAATCTTCCAAAGATTTCGCTATAACTTCTTCTTCATTAAATTTTTGAAATAAAGACAGTGGAACCCATAAAAACATGAAAATAAAACTATATTTGGAAGATTGAAGATCAAAACAACATTTCTAGCATTTCTACTTCATAACTAAGAACTTGAACTTATGAACTAAAAACTCTCTTACCTCTTGAAGAACCTTGCTTCCTACTTCTTGAAGCTCTTTCACTCTCTCCCACACACTCTAAAATTTTGGTTGTAGCTTGAGAAATTAGTGAGGAGTTTGTGTTGCCTTAAGCCTCTATTTATAGCCAAAAACATGAGTATCCTCCAAGCAACTTGAATTGATCTTGTCCATTGGTCTTTACTTGATGAAGAGGCATAAATCCCACCCCTGCACCTCCTCCAATTCGTCCTCCTCCTTCCTTCTTCAACAAGTTCCCTTGCTTCCTCCCCAAGTTACCTTAATTACTCCCAAATGCTAATTTAGTTGGGTCTAAGTTGGTGTTTTAATTCAAAATCCAATTTCACTTCTGTAATCCTAATTTTATGACTAGATTTATGGTGATTTTTAATTTCCCAAACACTTAGGTATGAATCTTAAAAGTAATCGAAAATAACTTCGGGAATAGCCAAGTTGAAGCTCTTAATTCACTGATTCCAAATATGTATTTATATGTAATACTTAGTTCCAATATTTCAAGATATGATTTAATTTCTATGAATTCTCCTTGATTTTCATTTGATTAACAATTACTTGCTTCCCAAGTTTCTTTACTTGCTCCCCAAGTTTCTACTAATCTTCTCTCACAAGCAATTGACTTATGTGTTTGTATTATTATTACAACAATTTCCCTTCTTGTTTCCCTAGTAATTTCGTCCCCCTCCCCCTAATTTTAATTATCAATTTACATTTTATTTGCTCTCACACCTTAGGAAGAAAAACCTTTTATTGGTCCAAGTAATTTCACAAAGATTTAGGATTAAAGGTTAATACAATTTCTTCATCCTTAACTTGGTAATTTTCGCCACTTTTATTAGTGAAAGGAAGAATTAGATAAATCCTTGGTTACTACTGATAGTATAGTGTTTTAGGGGTTACTAAGCTTAATTACCAAAATTTGACAAGTTTCTAATTTAATTTTGATGATTAACAACTGCTTGTCTGCTAATCTTAGCTTCTAAATATCATCTGATCTTTAATTATGACCTTTATAAATTAATTATGAACTAATTCCAAAACTTATTAAAGTATCTCAATTATTGCAATTTCATTTGCCCAATAATTGTCACTAACTTCCTCTAATTGATTTTATCATCCTTTGATGATTTTAATTGCTGAAATGGTATAATTAAGATTATGCTAGATTATGATAATCTTCGGATATTTTATGATCCTTAATAAGATTTAGGAAATTAAATTTTGGATTTATTAGAATCCAAAGAAAATTTCCCTAAATATGATGATAAATCAGTTAAAAATTTAGAGACAACATATTCTCCTATTTTAAGGAATATTTAGTTGCCTCTTAGGATTGCTCACAATATTCAGAGTGTTTTATAACCCTAACCTCACTTAGGAATTTGTAGCTCTTTATTCCTCCTGATTTCATGAGAAATCACCTTAAGAAATAAAGTAATTATTTTACTATTTTTGAGACCACATATTTACCTATTTTAATAGGTGTTTTCTATCAAAATATAGTGGCTATGCTAAATAGGATTTTTGGGGTATTACATCAAAAGAAGTAACTAGTCTCACATTGTTCAGGTTAAAGGAATCCTCAGTGTATATGCGAAGATGGGAACTTAGGGTAGTAAAAGAGTCATGAATAAGAGTGTGTTAGTGTATGTGCGCAACAAATAGGTCAATATATACATCGTGAATTAAGGGTTTGTCTAAGCCGCATTTTCTAATATAACTTGTGCAACAGAATAACTCTTAAGGATGATATCCAAACGAATATGACGCAAACTATATATCTTTTGTTTTTTGTGGGTGTTTTGAACAATTCGATTATTGATGGGTCATGATTCTCTCTTGATCAAAACTATATCTGTGTGTGTGTGTGTGTCTGTGTGTGTCTGTGTGTCTACAGGTCTGAATAGGAATGGTAAGAGTTGCAGGCTAAGATGGCTGAACTATCTGAGACCCAATATCAAAAGGGGGAACATATCAGACCAAGAAGAGGATTTGATACTTCGCCTTCACACACTCCTCGGAAACAGGTTAATTAGAAGCATATCATAATGTCAAAGATTATATATTGAAGTGTTTCTAAATATAGAATTACTCATCTAATTCTTAATGTAAGACTTATTTATCTTATTTAAGTAGATTAAGAAAACTAAATAAATTATTTAATTATAATATGTGATATGAAAATATAACATTAGGTTATATATCAATTTATAAATTGGCCAAATCAATTTGTAGAAAAATGATAAATATGAGAGTTATATAAAATAAAATAAAATAAAGGGCTTATATTTAGGATCAAAACTCATCCCCAAATTAATTAGGTTTTATATTTAGGAGCAAATGAGTATGTGTCTTCACTTAACATATATTTAGGTTTTTTAATACATGTTTAAATATTTTGTACTTAGGTGGTCTTTGATTGCTGGAAGGTTACCAGGACGGACAGATAATGAGATAAAGAACTACTGGAATACTCATTTGTGCAAGAAAGTGAAGAAGAAGCAATTAGTGTTTTCAACAATAAGAGAAGATCACAAAGACGAAGGAGTGATGATGATGGTGGAAGAGATCAAGATTCCTGCACAGGAATCAGAGCCAACAGTGGAAAAGAATCCAAATGAAGAAGGTGAAGAATATTCAATCAAGTGTGATGGTTTTGATGATAGTAGATTCTTTGATTTCTTCGATGAAGGTCCCTTGAATTTGGACTGGGTTAGCAAATTCCTCGAATTCGATTAGCAAGAAAAATCTTCTTGTGTATCATAAATGTGGAACAAAATGGAATCAAAAGGCCAATGAAGAGAATTATTTGATATAGTGATGTCTTTCAGTTTAGAAAAGGTTTTTTTTTAATTTTTTTTGAGTGAGTAAAAATGGCTTTATAGACTAATTCTAGAACCAGTTTAAACTTTAGATAATGGTGCTTTAGAAAGTTATTGCCTTTCTACAACCAGTCTAGAAAATTCCTCATTAATTGGTCTAAAACACAAAAATAAAAATAATCTCAGAAAAATTCCTGTCTAATCCAGATCTGAAAATTTTGAATAACAACGATGTTGGTGATGGACTGATGGCCCTACTAACAAAGGCCAGATCTTAAGGAGGAAGAAGATGACGAGTCGTGTAGGGTTGATGGAGAGTATGAAGTGGACGAGTTGAGACAAGAGTGGGTGACATTAACGCGAGAGTGAAGATGGAATTAAGGTTTTTAGGGTTTGGATCTAATTTACACACAAACACTACTAAGTTTTTTGACTGTTTTTTAGAATACTCGGTTCAAAACACTATTAAGTACTATTTTAAATATTTTTAGACCGCCATCCAGAAATTAAATTTTAGACCTTACGTCTAGGTATCCAGTATACAAAATCTATTAATATTTATAAAAATGTCACCAATGATATTTTTTAAATCTTATCGTCCATAATTGGTTTAGCGGGAAAAAAGGATTTAGTTGTAATATCCTAAAATTTGACTTAGGGTAAATATCATAAATTAGTATAATATACCAATTGAAAATAGGTGAATATGAGGTCTCAAACATCTTGTATCAAATTTATTTTATGATTAGGACAATTTCTCCTAAGATTAGATAATTTGCAAATAGATCTCTGAAATATTTATGAGTTATACAATACCCTGAAAATATTATAAAGATGAAAATAAATATTTATTTGAAATAGGGAAGAAAATTGTCCCTAATTTAGGTAATTTATTAAATTATTACCTTGGAAAAATTAAAGGAGAAAAATCAAAAAGTATTGGGGGACCATATTGGACCCCATGATTTTTAATATTATGCATGGTGCATAAATTATCAATGTCAGTAAAATAGTTGTGAGATAATAATTATTACTAATTAAGAAAATTGTCAACAATTAGTAAGTGATTAATTAGATAATTAATGGCTAATTGTTTAGACATAAGATAAAGAGAAAAAAGGTGGAAAATAAATAAATAAATAAATATATATATATAGATATAACTGAAAATTATGAAGAAAAATAAATAAAATTAAAATGGAAATTAAGAAAAAAAATATCTAGATATTTAGTAATTTAATAATATTATAATTGTGATATTTTATATAGGATAAACGAGAACAGATAGAGATAAAATCCTACCTAGAAAACCATGAACTAGGTTTTTGGAGTCAGAGTATATTATAGACAAGTGAATTTTTATCTCAAGGCAGGCTATCTCCAAAGTCATTTCTGTAACCGACGGAGTGATCATGAGATAAGGCCAAGAAGATATTTTGTGGAATTAGAACAGATAGTAGAAATGAAAACCTATAGAAAATAATTCATAAACTGAAATCCGAGGATAAGTTGTTAAAAACCAGAATATATTATGAATCAGTGGATTTCTATCCAGAAGTTGACGTTGTCCGACGTTATTTCTGTAACCGACGGTGGTTGTCCGAAACGTTCAGCAGGCAATGGAATGTCCTTAATGAGATCAAAAAATTTAGATAACCCAAGTATCTTAAAAGAGAAAGAAAAGATCTTCGGGCCTTTGCTTCCGGAATTTTGAGATTTCCCAAGATTACGCGATTAGGACACTGAATAGGGAACTATATCTGATAAAGCAAGAAGATGATGACATCATTTTTGTCTTCTTGTGGGAGAGGGAGGTCGGCCAAAAGGGAAAGAATGGCCAAGATTGCACCACTTGTCAACACTAAATCCTACAGTCCAGAATCCGTCTGATAAAGCATGAATAGTAACCGAAATTCTTCTATAAATAGCCCTCAACTCTTTTCAAATTTTTCACACCATTCCTCTTCTGGAAAACCGAAAGTTTGAGAGAGAAAATAGAAGGAGGAGTCCGGGGAAGTTCATAGCAAAGCTTTGGGTAAGTTCTTCGGTCCTTAGTCTTTAGTTTAAGTAGTTCTTTCGGTGGTTATAGTAGAAATGCTGAATTGATCTTTAATCTTCCAAGATGTTTAAGATATCATGTTTTAGTGATAAATATGATATTTATTTCAAAAATGTATTGGAGATAGAGATATGTCAAAATTTTGGAAGATTAGAGTCAAAGTAGCGAAGCTCTGGCGGAATTTCACCGATTAATCAAACTAAGGGCAAAATGGTAATTTGTACCTAAAATGCATGTTATGATATTAAATACTCATAATTGTGATATTATCCTTATAGGATATTTGAAATCACGAACCGCGGTTTCTGCTGTTACCGCTGTTGTACCGCCATCGTGCCGTTGTCAAACGTACCGTATTTCGACGAAAGTACCAGATATCGTCAACGAAGGTACGGAAGCATACTGTAACTCTAACTCTATGCTGCTCATACACATATATGTGATAGATACGTTCATATACTGAGGCTCTGCTTAGGGTCGTCAGTTATACATACAGCTTTATACGGGTTATAGTCTTGATAACATCGTTGAGTTTTCCTAGTGCTGAGGACACGATGGGCCGTCGTGGCACTGGTTATGTGCAGACATGTTGTGGGACTTTACATACTGCTTTGTGCTTATGTTCTGTCATTATTTGTGATCATACATCTACTGTGAGCTTTTGTACTGATATGCTGTCATGTTATTATGAATATATGTTGTCCATATATTGTATATTTGAGCATAAGGTTAACCGTTACCTGAGATCCAAATGGGAATTAAATCTCAGTTGTGCTTCAGGATCGGGAGGACCCAGGGTTGGAGATAGGGGCAAGCGGCTGGAGTAGGATTCAAGACGGAGTCTTTATGTTTCTAGTTTATGTGTTTACCTTCATTTAAATACTAGATGACTATATTAGTACAATTATACTATGGTTATATATCTGGAAGGTTCAGTTACTCGCTTGTTAAAGTGCTATACTCTGATTATTGTTTAAAAAAAAAATTCCGCTGTTTTAAATGAGATGTTACATTAGTTATTTGTTTTGTACAAGTGTTCATTGTGTTTGATCACCTTTTGTGACTAAAAGGAGTACATATTAAAATAGCACTACAAGAGAAGTTCAGGCAGTGCTGATTGTTTATAGGCATTTGCCCCTTTGTTTACCAACGAAAAATCATGGATATATAAAAATACAACTTGAATTTAAAATATCAAATTAAAGTTTTTTTCCCCTCTAAAATTAGTTGTTAACTGCTACTCAAGTGTAGTTAATGCATATACTCTTGTAGGTAACAAGACTAATTTAGGATTCTGAAATTCAAGTTGTGTTTTCTTATTGTTTCCCTTATAAGTATATTGTTATATACTCATTCAGTAAACTATGTTTTAGATTTAGAGTTGGATGTAGTATTAATTAGTAATTTTCCTATGAAAGAATATTGCTATGGACATTGATGTATTTGGTCATTAATTAGGTTTCACACCCTCACATTTAAGAACTCATTTCGGTGCCTATCCTTTGAATATGCACTGAGAGCTCGTTCGCTCCAGACCGTTCAGATCGGATCTGGACGGTCCAGATTTTTTAAAAAAAATTAATGATTTTTAAGTAAAATATTTTTTTTTGAAAAAATATTAGTTGAGAAATTATTTTTATTTTAAGTTTTCTATCCATTAAAATATTTTTTTCCAAAAAAAAGTAAAAAATATAAAATCTGGACCATCCAGATCTAATATGGACGGTCCAAATTGGATGAGTTCTCAGTGTTTATCCTTATCCAAAGGATAGGCACTGAATCTAGTTCCCTCACATGTAGGACATTCTTTTCAAGCACCATACTACAGCTAGCCAGAGGCGGACACAAGGAGGGGCAAGGGGTGGCCTCCGCCTCCTTAAAATTCTTTTTTTTTTTTTAATATAGACCTTAGTCCCAAGCGTCCGATCCATTTGCTTTCATGTATATATTAATTGAAACATAAACGTCACATATGGCATGATTCGCATCCCACCATTTGTTTCTTTCATATATATTTAAAAAATAAATAAAGAGGTGGGGCCCAATTAATACTCCTCATAGTCCTTATTATAAGGTATCAATTAACAATTATTACAAACCAATAAAAACAGTTAAAGTTAATAAAATTATCTTAAAATTTAAGTAATTTACAATATTATCCATACTAATTGCATTAAAGTCTGATATTATATTATTATTATTCTCACCCACTACCCCTATCAATTATGGGTATACATTAAAAAAACAATTAATACTCATTGAAAACAAGCAAGTGCCTTATAGAAAAGACAAAATAAATTTGTTAGTTGGTGCCTTATAATAAGGACTAGAGGGAGTATATCTCAACCCCACTTGTTTTGCTCTTTTTCGAAAAACTCCTTCATCCCTTCTTCCTCTGTTAGGGCGGCTTGCCCCCATTTTTTTTCTACAGCTTACGACAAATTTTGAGAATCAATAAGGTACTTAAATTCACTCATTTTCATTAAATTTCCTTCACGAGACTTATTATACATAATTTTATCTTTCTAATGATACTATTTTTATACTGATTACAAAATATTTTTGGGTTAAGATTTTGGCCAAGTTTTGAGTTTTGTTAAAAAAAATAGCTATGGGAATATAGATGATAACTAATAGTTAATTTTAATCGGTTTACTTTTATTATTAATAATATTTTTAAAATCATATTAGTCATGAAATAATTCATGACCTTTGTGGGTCATTATTATAGGGAAGAGTACTACCATTTATACTTATTTTAAGAGAAATAATAGTAGGTCTTTGCCCTCGATTACCATTTCTCTATAATGAAGATAATCAAGAACATACTTTGAAATAGAATGGAAGACCGATTTCTTATTAATTCTTTAATTACATACTTTGAAAAAGAAATTTTTTTGAGTTTTAACACAGATCTAATTATAGATAAGTTTAATAATATGAAAATATGTAGAGTAAGAGTCAAGTGAAGTAATCTTAATTTCTGTAATAGATTTCTTTCCATTTTTTATATATTAGGTCTGCATTGTATTTCAGGTATTTTTATTTATGATGTAATATTTTTTATATTGCCTCCCATCAGTAAAATTTCTAGATCCACCCCTGCAGCTAGTGCAAAAGATCCAAAATGCTCTCGCAGATCTACTCCCTCCATTTTAAAATGTTCAAAAAATTAAATGGTTGAAATTTAATATATCTCATGAAATCATATTAACTATACTATTAGTTAAAAATAAAAAGAAAACTATTAAATTTGATCAAAACAGTTTAGAACTATAAATTACACATGAAAATAGAAGACATAATGGTTTTATAACAGAAGGGATCTCAACTATTCATTTTTCTTAATCCATTGAACCAGATGGAAAGAATCTCTTGTTTACGAAATAATGTTTATGCTTTGTGGGATTATTTTTATCAATAAAAAAAAAAAATATGGTACAAAAGTAATTTATGTATAGTATAATTTTTAAAACGACAGTCATTTTAAAATGAAAGGAGTAACCAATTAGGTTTGTTTTTTATGCACTTCCACATACTAAGATATATTCCCCTCCATCCTTCATAGACTACTGTTTCAAACGTAGTGACTAGGATATTCCCATCTCCTTGAAAAAGTAATTTATTATATTTTTTTATCATATAAATCACATGAAATCGAATGGAGTACAAAATATTATACTCATATTACAAGAAGTTGATTTTACTTACCATAATATATATTCGCCACATGCTTGACAGGTGACAACTTTACTTTATTGTATCGCCATCACTGTATTTTTAAACGCAAAAGATTCTTGTTCATTAAAATTATATTAATGAAAGAATTTGTAAGCCTTGCCACGCATCTCTGATCTATTTGTTTGAGTTTTTATTAGTTTATTAGTAATTATACAACACACAAAAAAAACCATAGAATTTTTGTTTTCTCCTTCATTTACGACAGTGCACGTCTTTTTATATTTCCTTTTAAAAATTTGTGACCCTAGCTATTTAGTTCAAAGGAAGAAATTAGTTTTTAATCTTTATAGGTTTGATAGTTTTTTTTTTTTAATTTTTGTATGATTGACTTGGTTATAACTCAGTTCTTTAACTTTAACTTGATAAAACTCTATTTTTATAATTTTGACGTCAATATAGCTCAACCATTGAACTTTGACTTTATACAATTTAGTTCCTATAATTGAACCATTTAAAATATTATTCTCAACATTTTAAAAATAAAATTATATATATTTCATGAAGCTTAGAGACTAAAGTTTTAAATTGTTAAAAATACAAGGATTAAATTATAGTAAGTTAAAATTAAAATACTGAGTTTTAATCCAGTCAAAATTAAAAGGACTAATCGGTTGTGCAAAAATTTACGGATTGAGTTAATTAGAATCAAAAGACTAATTTTCTCTTTTAAAACACAAGACATGCACGAGATAGCAGCCTCTTGCTGTGTATTATTTACAGTGGTAAACAATATTAATCAATTATCACTAATATTGTTCATGGTTTTCATGGTCAAGTTGTGTATGTGTAAAGAGCGTAACCAATATATGTTTATTCTTCATGCACTAACACACACGTACCACGAGGTATTACACTCCTGGCTTTCATAGATAGTTTCAATACACATACAGAACGTGAAAATTAAAATAATAAATTGAGTGTAAACTAATAAAAGTATTTTAAATACACCGCAAGTTTATCATATGCATGACAAAAGGTATCTTAATTTTATAATCATTGATTATTTTAGTTGCAAGAGAATCTTGTTACTGATATTTTTCTGTGTTGGAAATTATGCCCTAGGGGCTAATCATTAAATAACTTCCATATTTGATTTATGAAGATAAATCTCATATTTGATTTATGAAGATAATTCAAACCAACTGGCTTTTAATTCACATTAAATAAATAGATTGGATTGAATCGGTTAGACAGATTTAATTTCTAATTCAATTTCAAAATTAATAAGATTGATTTTGAACATTTAATGCGGCTCATTAGGGTTATAAATACACTTAGGTTGTAAGTAATTTGATTACAACATACATGAGAATTCAAGAGCCACAAAAAGAACCCTAGAAGAGAAATGTGAGACAAAAGCTTAAAGGCTCTAGCACGATGCTATTCGTGTTGGAGTGTTGTTCGGTGTGGATACCGGTAGAGGGAGTGGATTCGTAGAGTCGGCTCCTAGAGATTGATCGACCAAGAAGGTGTTAGCCTACAAGTTTGCAAAACACAGACATGAGTTCGCAAAGCATGCACACAAGTCCACATAGGTATGGTAATTACTAACCCGATTTAAACTCTATTGATAGATCCTCTTCTTGGGATTCGTAATTTATTGGACAAATTTCATTCCGCTGCGTGTACGAATCCCAACATTCTACACCTGTATGGGTTATGCATCATTGCCAAATAAACAAATGCCTCTCTCATTCCTTGAGACACTCCCTCTGGATTAGCGGCTTTGTTATTGGTTTTCAAAGGAAATTCCTCTTCATTAAAACGAAAGTGCTTGCTCACCATTAGCTTATTGGTTCTTAGGTCAAGTACTATAAACCTGTTTTGAGTATCTGGATACCCTAGGAAGACACATGGCAAGGATTTAGGTTTTGATTTATTTGTGTTTGTCAAATCTGTCACTTAAGCTAATGATCCAAAGTCCCTTAAATGACTATAATCTAAGGTTCTAAAACTTGGACTGGCCACTAAATTAGTCAGGGTACTAAGTGAAGGGTTAGTGGATTAGACCAAAGTCAAACCGGAACTAACCCAGGGCCAAACTAGTGAGAAATTGAAGATTTTAGGGTAATTAATATAAAATTATAAAGAAATTTTTAAGAAATCAATTTTTTTTTTGAAAAAAGGAACCAAGTTGATGCCCAGACCGGACCAATTTATTGACCAATTCACTGGTTTCCAATCTAGTTCAGCTAGTCTAGTCCAAGTTTCAGAACAATGCTATAATATGGGTTTCTTCCATATACAATCTCAAATGGGGTTTTGAATCCTAAAATTCTGGAAGGGACCCTATTAACTAGGTGAGTGGTGTTTTTGACACATTCCCCCCATACTCAATAGCTATGGTAGATTGTATGATTAAGCCTCTAGCTACTTGCACCAACATTATGCTTATACCATTTTGTTCAGAGGTATAGGGATATGAAGTTTCATGGACTATTCCTTTATAGGCAAAATAATGCTTTAGTTCATGAGTCATAAATTCTTTTCCATTGTCACTCCTTACTCACTCAATAGAAGAATCAAATTGAGTAATATGCCACAAAATTCTTAATATGCAACACAACATCATATTTATTTTCATAAGAAATATCCATGTTGCTCTTGAAAAGTCATCTATCCATGTTGCTCTTGAAAAATCATCTACAATAATCAAGAAATATTGGTGTCCATAGTGTGTGGGCATCCTATAAGGCCCACACACATTCATGTGCAAGAGCTTAAAACATATACGAGTTTTAATGCAACTAGAAGGGAAGGAAAGTTTGGTTTATTTGGAACGAATACAAATATCACAATTTTTATTCATAACCATACTCTTGTCCTTTACAATGTTTAGGTGTGTCATCATATATACAAGGGAGCAGGTCCCTATATGTTAGGTAACAATCATAAATCTATAGAATTTGCAGACAAAACAATAGAATTTTTAGATCAAACATCATTCACAAGGTTCATAGACTTGATAGAATCATATTTCTTATCTAATCTCAACAAGTTCAACCCTTTCACTACCTTACTAGCCCCCTTCATTCTACCACCTTGTAGGCCTTGTATCAAACAATGGTTAGGAAGAAATGCAATCATGCATGATGCTTCTTAAGCTAGTTTAGAGACGGAAATTAAATTGAATTCTATATATGCCACTTGTTAAGCGCATATTGCCTATATGAGTTACAAGAACCTTTTCTCCATTTGGTAACTTAATAGAAGTAATGGATCCAAGATATGCAGTATAATGATCAAGCAATGATAAATCTCCTTCCATGTGGGTAGTGTCTCCAAAATCTATAACTCATTGACTATGTTTATGAATAAAATGTTGGATTTTATGTCTAAATCTCATAAGTTATGAATAAGAAGTGGGTTGGTGAAGAAGAAGGAAAGGGAAGGTGAAAGAGTTGTGTGGGTAGAAGTCTCATATTAGACAAAATATGAGAAGTGGAAGGGTAAATAAGCCTGCACTTCACTCCTCTAAATTGGCCCCTTAGGGCAACCCACTTTTGTGGAGTAGAGAGGATGCAAGTGGGCCTTGGTCCACCACACACGAGCACACTGCCAGCTCAATGTAGCCTGTAACATCCTAAATTGTTTTTTTTATACTTTAAGAGAAATTAATTTATAGTAAATAAAATTTACCATGTAATTATTTAGTATGAGTAAATTTTCTAAAAACATAGAGTAAAAACTTTTTATAAATATTAACTTGAATGGTAGACAGTTATGTAATAGATAAGAATGTGATATTTGATTGGTAGATAAGTATAGGGTTGTTAGATGATAGTTAGACATGTGTTTGGTAGTTAGATGTACATGTGTGTGGTAGTTAGATGGTAGATGGTAGATGGACATGCGATATTCGAAAGGTAGTTGAGATCTGAAAATTCTATAAATCCCTCATCCCTTCTCTTCTACCACACAAACACACATACTTCCACTATTCAGCCAAATGAGAGAGAGACAGTGTGTGTGTGTGTGTGTGTGGTGGAGATTATTTGGGGTTACTAGAAGACTCTCATTAAGAGATTTGGAGTAACTTTTGAGGATTTTCTGTAAGTTAGGAAATACAGGTAACTCTAAATATTCTTCCATATATTTGTAATTGTGTATGATTATGAATGATTATTTTCTTAAAATGGTCTGAAATATACGTATATGTGTATGTATAGTAAATTATAATATTATTATAATAAAAGCCAAAAATCACAATTTTGTCCCTAAATTTCAGAAATGATAGTTAGTCCTTCGAATTTCAAAAATGACATATTGGTCTCACAAGGCTTTATGAAATATTGGTTTACCTTGTGATGATATTTGATATAAATGGAAGTATGTTTTAATATATTTTTATTTTTATTGAATATACTTATCATGAGGGTTGTATTTTGTGATGGGATGGAGTACAGAGGGATTGTATAATAAAATGTTTTAAAGCCATCACTCGATGCACAGTGGATGGTACTTGTCAAGGCCCCTTCTTCCATGTTATCCTCTGGCCGGGATTGCATTGGAGCTGTGGGACATGTGACACCTCCTTAGTTGTGTTTTTAGGGAGGGGAGCCATAGTCCAAGCTTAAACTCTATACCTTTGACTGGGTGTATCTTAGGTTTCAGTGAGCTTAGGACAATTTAGTCAAATGGATGTTTCTGTTGGACTATGTGTTACCCTATGGCTCCAGTCAGTGGTATAAGGATGGAAGAGGATATAAGGGAGGCTGCATATTGCATATTGAATAATTATACAGTTTACAAATTAACATATGATAATTGATTTTGTAGAAAAATTATGTATGAAAAATTATGAAATATACAAATACATATGTAATTAGCTACTTTTTGTCTTGTGTAATTTGCTTGTGTACAGAAAAAACTTTTAGTAATTACTGAGACGTGAAATCTCATCCCATATTAACATTTTTCAGGTGATTGTTTTAGTAAGGAGTAAGGGAAGACACCAATTGAGTAAGCCTAGAAAGCTCTTCTAGCCTACGGGCGGAATCAAAGAAAAAATAAATACATTGGGCTTTCGCCACCTAAAACCGACGGTCATTCAAGATTATCTGCATTTTAATAAGTGTAGGCTACTCCTATGGCTTAAGTTATGTTATTTATATTTGTCATGACCCTAGGACTTCCGCATTGTATTCAACTCTAAAATATTTTAGAGCTTTAATGACTTTGTATTATGAATTCTATTTTAAATGGTTATGTAATTCAAGGATTTGGATGTTAATCATTCCTGTTAGAGATATTTCAAATATTTTGGCCATGTTTTTGTGTGTTGGTTTTGAGGTGTTACATAGCCAGTCGCGTCTGTGTAAGATTAAAAATATTTATTTTTTAGTTTTTTGTCGAAATAATCCCTAAATTTTTACTAATTCTTTTATAGCTCCTTTGTATTTCTCTCAACCAACGCTAGTATCGGATCACTGTTTCTAAAACAAAAATGCTGCAACCAACGGACCATCGTTTCCCAAACATAAACACTGTGGACAAATCAATGTGCCAATGCTAGTCCATTTCGTCATATCATTTTGTCTGTAGTGTTCGTTCTTCGGCGAGAGTCTATCTGCCTAACCATGTTTTTCCATTGTCTATAAATAGATGTGCATGTGATATAAAACTACTTGCTTTTCAACATTTTGCTCTCATATATATAGTATTCTACATTCTATCATAACTTTATATACTGTGTGATTTCTTTGGCATTCGGTTGTGTGATTTCTTTGGCATTAAGATAATGCCTTCTTTCTAGAGACATAATCCATTCAATCTTGGGAGATAGTTGTTTGCAATCTTTTAGCATCGGTATAGAGGAAACAAATTGTCTTAATGAGACAACATCAGTTGGGCTCAGATTTCATTATTTTCTTTTGCATCTGATCATTATATGCTGTGAGTTTTACTGTTTAATTGTTTATGTGGAATTGTTGTATGCTTGTATATTGTCTCATCTTGGTTACACAGATTTTGTCCCTTGTGAAATTATAATTCTAAAGTATTCCAGTTAACAATCTTGATTTGAATATGTGTTCAATTTTTAAATTTTTGATAATTATACTGTCCAATTGTTTTATATTAATACTGTCCAATTGTTTTCTATTAATATGTGTGATTAATCAAAATTTATGTTTGTGTAACAGAAATGGCATGTGCTAGTACAAGTACAAATTTGGTGAACCACTCTACTCTAATGCATGGTAAGAAAGCAAAAAAGTTCAACAGGAATGATTTTAAGAGATAGCAAAAAAAATGTTTTTTTATTTGTCTACCTTGTCTTGGCATGGCTTCTTACTAAAGATGCTCTAAAATTGGAAGAAGGACAACCATTAGACAAGGAAAAGGTTATTGCAATTGATACTTGGAAGCATTCTGATTTTCTATGTAGGAATTATATCCTCAATGGTCTAGATGACAAGTTGTATAATGTGTATAGTGCTTTGAAGATAAGCAAAGAATTGTGTGAAAGTCTAGACAAGAAGTACAAAATTGAAAATGATGGCTTAAAGAAATTTGTTGTTGGCAGATTTTTGGACTTTAAAATGCTTGACTCTAAATCTATGGTGGGTCAAGTTGAAGAACTTCAAGTGATTGTACATGAAATTCTTGCTAAAGGGATGGCCCTTAGTAAGCCTTTCTAAGTTGTTGCATTTATAAAAAAAAATTACCACCATCTTTGAAGGATTTCAAGAATCATCTCAAGCATAACTGCAAGGAAATGTCACATGAAGATTTGATTAAGATTGAGAATAGAAGAAGATAATAAGATTTTAGAAAATAAATTTGGCAACAATCATGTGGTTTCAAGGGCCAATGTTGTTGAAGAAGGTTCAAAGTTCAAGAAACGGAAACACTTTAATGAGGGATCATTTAAGTAAGGTCAAGGCAAAAACTAGAAGTTCAAAGGCAATTGTGATAATTGTGGGAAGTCTGGCCACTGTGCTAAGGACTGTAAGAAGACAAAGAACTTCAAAAAGAAGAAGACTACTCAAGCCAACATAATTGAAACTGCTATTGAATTGATTGATAACATGAACCTTTTGGTAGCTATGTTAGAGTATAATTTGGTTGGAATACCAAGGAGTGGTGGGTGAACAATAGTGCCAATAGGTTGATGTTCTCTTCCTACACCCCTGTGAAGCTGGATGAAAAACTCTATATAGGCAATTCCTCTACTTTAAAGGTGGAAGGTGTTGGGAAGGTGGCCTTAAAGATGACTTCTAGAAAAGTTGTAACACTTAATAATGTGCTTCATGAGCCTGACATTTGCAAAAAATTTAGTTTCTGGATCCCTCTTGAACAAGAATGTTTTCAAGCTCGTGTTTATTTCTGATAAGTTTGTACTTTCTAAGAATGATATGTATATAGGAAAGGATTACCTTAGTAAGGGCCTTTTTAAACTCAATGTAATGATTGTAACTAATGATGGTGTTAATAATAATAATAATAATAATAATAATAATAATAATAATAATAATGTTGCTTCTGTTTATTTAATTTACTTGATTCTTTTGATTTATGGCATCAAAGATTAGGACATGTTAATTTTAGATCAATTAAAAGTTTGATTCATTTATATTTATTACTTAAAATTGATTGTTTAAATAATGATAAATGTCACGTATGTATTGAATCAATTTTTTTTTAATTACCATTTCCTTCTATTGAAAGATCAACTGAATTATTAGATCTAGTATATACTAATATATGTGATATGCAATCTATATCATCTAGAGGCAATAAGAAATATTTTATTACGTTTATCAATGATTGTAGTACATACTATTATGTGTTTTTACTTAATAAAAAAAATGAAACTATTGTTGCTTTTAGACAATATAAAAATGAAGTTCAAAATCAAGTTAATAAGAGAATTAAAGTAGTGAGGAGCAAACATGGGAGAGAATATAATGGTCCGTTTGAGGAATTCTATATAAAATCTAGTATTATATACTAGACAATAGCTCTTTATGCTCTGCAATCAAATGGGACAGTAGAGAGGAAAAATCAAACATTAAAAGAAATGATGAATGCAATGATGATTACGTTTGATTTACCAAAGAGTTTGTGGGGGGAAGTCATGTTAACGGAGAATTTAATAATTAATAGAGTGCCTCACAAAAAGATACAAAGCGTACCATATGAAATAATATAGAAAGAAGAAAAACCTTATTTGAAATATTTGAAAATGTAGGGGTGCTTGGCTAAGGTTGCGGTTCCTAAACCTGAAAGGTTGAGAATCGGACCTAAGACAGTAGACTGTGTGTTCATTGGTTATGCACTTAACATTAGTGTATATCGGTTTTTTATTTACAAGTTTGATGTATTAGATATCCATGTTAATTCAGTTATTGAGTCAAGGGACACTATGTTCTTTGAGAATATATTTCCTTATAACAAGGGAAATGATAATAACAATACTGTGATACCTCATGATACTACAACTAGTGATGATCCAGTAGAGGAGGAGCCTAGACGTAGTACAAGGAAAAGGACTACAATATCCTTTGGGCATGATTTTCTAACATTATTGTTGAAAAATGAGTCTCAAATGTATAGAGAGGCAATGAGCTCCTTGAAGTACCATTATGGGAAGAAACTATTAATAGTGAAGTTGAATCCATTTTGTCAAACCACAGCTGGGAATTGGTTGACCTTCCTCCTAGCAATAAGTCTATAGGAACTAAGTGGTTCTTCTAAAAGAAGATGAAGGGGGTGGCACTATTGATAATTACAAAGTTAGGCTGGTAATAAAAGGCTACAAACAACGTGAAGGTCTAGACTACTTTGATATTTATTCACTTATTACAAGGGTTACATCCGTTAGGGTGTTAATCGCAATAGCATCATTGAATGGGTTGGAATCACACCAAATAGATTTAAAGACAACTTTCTTGAATAGTGACTTAGAGGAAGAGATTTATCTAGAATAACTTAAGGGATTTGTTGTTTTAAGACAAGAATTGGAAGTTTGTTGCTTGATAACGTCCCTTTATGGATTTAAGCAAGCTCCGAAAGAAAGGCATGAAAAATTTGATGAAGTTATGGTGTCAAATGGTTTTAGTATTAATGAATGTGACAAGTATGTTTATAATTGAAACACTGAAAATGGGATTGCCATAGTCTGTCCTTATATAGAAGACATGTTGATAATGGGTAACAATAATTAAATGATTAAAGCTACTAAAAGATTGCTTACCGGTAAGTTTGACGTAAAAGATGTGGGTATGGCAGATATTATTTTGGGAATTAAAATCCATAGAACATCTGATGGGTTGACTTTGTCACATGCATGTTATATTGCTAAAATTCTTGAGAAATTCAAGAGTTTGAATATAGATCCTATGAAGAACCTATAGATTTTAATATTTGACTATTAAAAAATACTAGTAAAGCTAAATCACGTAAAGAGTATGTTCAAGTGCTAGGCAGTCTTATGTATGTTATGAATTACACTAGACCTGATATTGCCTACACAATGAGCATGTTGAGTCTTATTACAAATAATCCAAACAAGCATCATTGGAAAGCTATTATAAGAGTTTTGGGTTGCTTGAAGCATACTCAAAACTTTGCTTTGTATTATCGTGTAACAAGTTTGGCACAAGAAGGATTCAAAAGTTGATTTTCTTGACTAGAGCATTAAGACATAGCTTACTAGAATTTTTTCAAATAATTCTTGCCTAGAAATATCTAAACCTTGGTTTTCTACGTCTTTGCACTTGCTGGTTTTTGCTGCACTCACATCGCTTTCTTAAGGTGCATTGGTTTTAATTAGTAAGTGTTTTTCTGCAAATAACTAAATCTGAGCCTGCATTGAGTAATTGTGCTGCTGGTGCATTTTTAGATTGCCACTCTAATTTCATACTCATCTTTGTAAGAGGAGCTGAATCACTAAGAGGGGGGTGAATTGGGGATTCTGAAAATTTTTCACAAATTCGGCTCTTATGCTGATTTATCAAATTAGACTAGTAAGCAAGGGAGAATAGTAGTACACAATAGTTTATACTGGTTGGGCCCAACTCCTTGGCCTACGTCCAGTCCTCAGGCACCCTAAGCTTTTCACTAAATCATTTGATTACACACTCTGTAATTCTGAAGCAATTCTCTCACTAGAACTTGCTCCTTCTTACAAGTTGTAATCAATGACTTCCCAAATCTCTAAGTCCCCTGACTTGAGATAACTCACAATCAATCAAATACAATCAATAATACTCTCTTACAGAGCAGATAAGATGATCACTGAAGCTCTATAGTGTCAACCGACACTCTGTACAAGAAGCGCTCTAATAAATGAATAAAGTTAATATAATTTCGTTTTTCAGCTCAGTGTTCTGGTAGAGACTTGAATGCAATTCTATTTATACTTAGAGAGACATTAATAGCCGTTGTTGACATTCATTTGACCGTTGGAGAAGTCTCCTATCTGTTGGAGGCAGTTTGGTCCTTTCTCTCTCTACACTTGTGCTTGTTTCCTAAGTTATAGGATAGAGTGTGACTCCTAGTCGTTTATATCCATTGGGATTGTCAGTCCTTAATTAAATGAGAGTTTCTTTATCCTTTTTCCACCGTATAATGCTTGGTAGTTGAGTTTGCAGCAAGTTTGGTGGTCTGCATTTAATGCTTCTGACATGACTTTGCTTTAAGTGTTAACAGCTCTTTTAATCCGCTTACATCATCTGTAATTAGGCTCAAATACACTAGCAAACACATTAAACATATCTGGTAATGATGATAATTAAGAATATAAATCATTTGAATCATTCCACAAACATTACGCAGATTTCACAAATTTGAATTATCAAAAGGCGCGACCAATACTCGAGTTTGTCACTATGCACTTAAGCCTATACTCGAGTTTCTAAGTCTATACTCGAGTATTCTCCTTCCAAAGACGAGACTCGTGATTTGAGCTTTGGTCTTCCTGATGAACTTAAGCTAATACTCGAATATTCTTCCAATACTCGAGTTTTGGACTCTTGATGAATAATTGTCCAAACTGTCAAAACCAAAGCTTTCTTTCCATACCCAAGTATTGAAGACTTATAATTCTTGATAGCTCTCTGTATGGCTCAAAACTCGAGTTTCAGTTTCCATACTCGAGTTTTCTCCTTTGTTTTGAAACTCTGGAATTAGTTGTGTAAATGTTAAACTGTGGTTTTCAAAACTGAGGTTTTCAATACTGAGGTTTATAAGTGATTCAATTTAAGAACATCTTTGCTTGCCCCAATACTCAAGTATTTTAATGTGATACCCGAGTTTTCATTTGAAAATGAAAACATTTGAATTCTGGAGCAAAGTTGGAAAACTATCTTTTCAACTTCCAAACCTTAGTTTTCGAAACTGTAGTTTTCCAAACCGAGGTTTTCCATTTTAGTTAAAATGTTTGAAGAGTCACATAGGTTCAAACTCGAGTATTGACATCACTCGAGTATTTATGTCAATACTCGAGTTTCCCTTGATGGAAAACTTGTGAAGTTCTCTATTTGTTCCAATACTCGAGTATTCATCTGAATACTACGGAATTGCTCTTAGGTTAATTGCATTGAGCTGTTCTTTGAACCTTAATACTCGAGTATTGCTACTGATACTCAAGTATTGTCTCAATCTGCAAGTTTTTGCTTTCTTGAGGCAACTCTTCAACCTTGGTTTCACAATTGATTGTTATCATCAAACTCATAGAGAACTAACAATCTTGAAATGCATTATATTGCATTATCATATTGCTTGAAATTTGTTACTGAAATCTGGGATTCACGTGAGTCTTAGCTGCCACTGTTACTCAAATTTCTAAATCCATTCTTGAGAAATTTCTTTGGTTTGAAATGTCATCAGTCATCACCAAGTCTGATTCATATTATACTTGGAAGTTAACTCAAGATGTTTTCTTTTTCGAAGTAGAGACTCTCTTTTTCTCTCCCCTTTATTTTATCCATCCAATCCTGAACTGGAAACTAACCTAATAAATACTACGTTATCAATTCTTTAATTATAGTGTTGTGCTAGATAATTCAGGTATTGATTGCCAACAAAAATATGTTTTAAGATTGGGATTAACATATCTGCCTTTGAGGCAGAAAACCTTTTCTGCCTTAAGGATAAAACGACATCGTTTCACTTTTTTTTTTTTTTCAAACCCTCCTCTTTTAACCACAAGTCCACAACCTTGCACCACCCCCTCCTCCTTTATCCTCTTTGCAGAATATACTGAATCTCTCCACCACCTGAATCTTCCCCAAAACAAATGGCCGCCAAAAGATTTCTCGATGATTCTGATGCAGACCCAGAAAAGTGAAACGATAAACGCGTCAGACCTACTCGACCTTCTTTTGCATCGTATGTGCTCAACTTCGATCATCTTCTGCATATTCATTGATATTTAGTTTGTATTGAATAATTATTAGGTTTAAAATAATATGAATCGTATGTGTTCTCTTCTGTTTTACATTCTAATATGAATCGAGAAAAGAAAATAGAGAAACCTGCAAATGTACTTCCCTATTTTAGTCCATTAAGCACCATGTTCTTTAATCAACTTGAACAGGTTGAACCCATGGAGAAACAATAAATCAGAGAGACAGATTTAAGCCATAGATCCAAAAGCATAACCATGCCACAAGTGACGAGTCGACTCTGGGGAAAGAAATTGTTGCCGTAAAAGGGGAGCCTTGCACGGACATGCGCTGAGCTTCAGAGAGTCATCAATATTGAGGCAGCGCATGGCTTTCACTCCCTTACCAAACAGCAACCGGAATACGGGGCCTCATAAGATCGAAAGCTTCTGAATCTTTTGATGAGGCGCCTGTGTCCTTTTACAAAGTTTGAAATTGATTAGAGAGAAACATCATTCATGCAATGAAAAATTGAGCCGGAGAAATTTTCTACTCTTGCCTCCTAAAGAGATTGTGAAACGACATCATTTTATCCTTTAGGCAGAAAATTTTTTCTCCCTCAAAAGGCAGATATGTTAATCCCTTTAAGATTCTAGGATAACTTTTTAATAACATGAATTATTTTTTCAGCATTAGTCAATATCAAATCCTGATATATCTTTTTAGTATCAATTAATACTCTAAAATATTTTTTCAGATCCTAAAATAATTTTGTAAAGTCATGAATAATTTTTTCAGTATCATTTAGTATCCTGAATTATATTTCTACTACGCCTAATGTTTTTTTTCTAATGAAAATAAAGGGATCAGTGTGTGAAAGCGTATGAAAGTCTGCAAAGGACCTAAGCCAAGCCAGGTCCCCAAATTAAATCTCTGTTATAGAGTCAGTTCAGCATATGCAAGATGCCATAATGGCCTATTGCGGCGTAGGTTTAGTTTCAATGTGACCCTGTAATATATTCATTTATAGCGTCATATCCTGAGCAACTGACGCCATAATATATATCTATTCCCCCTGCGCCTATTTCCGTTACACCTATATGCTGGAGCGAAAATGCAAATTTAATCATGCCAAATATAGCATTTTGCACTAATGTAATTAATCTGGAAGTTGTTATAGTTTTAACTAATTTTTAAATAGGTTCTTATAGTTTTTTTTTTTAAGTAAAATACTCTGACCACCCTCCTGTTTTACCTTAATTACACAGATCTCCCCTCTATTTTAAAAACCCATATAAATCTCCCTTAAAAAAAATGTATGTTATATAAACCTCCCTTATATTTTAAGATTCTATTTCCATCCACCCAAACTGTTAGTTGGTCGTTAAATTTGACTTTTGAACTTTTTTTTTTTTACCAAAATGTTCCTCTTTTGTGTGTGCATGTGTTTTTTTTGGGGGGGGGGGGGGGATAAAAATTTAGAAAACCAAATTTGTACCACCAAAAATTTATTCTGATAGATTTTATAACTTTCTAATTTCTTTAAAAAATTATTAGTTTTGATATTATAAATTAATTTTGACTTCAAATATATATTAAACACATATATTTTTATCAAATATAATGAACTATATAAGTTTGAGTTTGTATGTGTCATTTAAATTTATAATTTAACATTTTTTCCACAAATATTCATAAACACATTTGATCAAGTACATGTTTATTTAAGAACTTACTTGAATATTCAAAGTTTGTGATATTTACGTTAACTAGTGCTAAAATCATCAAACAAATAACTATTTGTAAAGATAAAAATAGAAATTAAGAAACAGATAAAAAATATTAAATTCTTTAAAACAATTTCAGTACAAGATAAAAGCAAAACTAAGGATTCGGTATTAAGGGTAAAATAGTAAATACATTTTATTTTTATATAAAATTTAATTAAAAAATAAATTTTTGGAATCTTTTAGGAATATTCTTAACAGAGTTAATTGTTTAGACTTAAATGTATGTTTTCAAAATAGATGAGAGGTCTGTATAATTAAAGCAAAAAAGAAGGGAGATTAGAGTATTTTACTTATACATATAATACTAAAGATGGACATTTTGGTTAAAAAAAAAGTTCAAAAGTTAAATTTAACAGCCAACTAATGATTTGGGTGGATGAAAATATAATCTTAAAATATAAGGGAGGTTTGTGTAACATACATTTTTTTTAAGGGAGGTTTATATGGGTTTCCAAAATGGAGGAGAGGTCTGTGTAATTAAAGTAAAATAGGAAGGCGGTCAGAGTATTTTACTCTTATTTTTATTTTTATTTTTATTTTGATCATATCCTTATACTTTCAATTCTTTTTTATTAGGTCCTTGTAAAAAAGATTTTGTTTTATTAGGTCTTTATAGTTTTACATGATTTTTAGTTAGGTCTTTGTACTTTCTTTATTATTTATTCAATAAATTCTAAAATTTTTCTTCTATAACTATAAAATATAATATTATTGTTACGAATGAGAATAAAAGTATGGGCCTACTATGAGGGCGGCCCAACAAGCAACAACCCATAATAAGGGCCTGTGTAATCTCAACAGCCTCCCCAAATCAAGGAGATTTCAACTAATCTATCATTAATAAGATCCTAACTACCCTCAAAGTAAGGATCTTACCATTAAAGATAATCATATATCTTTAGGGATAAGATAATAGAAAGCCCATCAATTTAAGGCCCAGGTAAACTTATAAATAGGGTTCAAACCCTAAAAAGGTACACACGCTCTTCACCTTATCTTTTATGATTCGGCATACACAGAGCACACCCCCCACTCCCCTCTGGCTATAAGCCTATTCTTTACCATTGAACTACATGGACTTTGATTTCTCTCAACGGTACGTAGGCCTCTGGGAGTTACTCCTATGTCAAGTCCAATCTCTCTTATTCTACAACAGAACATTGGCGCCGACCGTGGGAACTATAAAGTTCAATCCCTGTGACTAACGATGACTAACACTAGAAGCAAAAGCCAAATGCTCATGCAAGAGCAAAATCAGGAACGACATATTCGCGATGATTAGCAGCAGGGAGCTATCCGGGATGATGATGATGTTGTTATAAATGAGGAATCTCAGGACATGGATCCCCCTCAACCCAAAATTAACCCTACAAATCTGGCACTCCAACAAGATGATCAACCAAATCCATCCTAGCAATTCTAGATCAACAACCCAGATGTACGCCTATTACACAACACAGTAGAATCGCTGCTTAGACGAATTGAGATAGTGGAAAAGTACAGCTACCTCCAGAGTCAAAAGAGCGACCGAATGGCCGAGATGTTGGAACAGCTCCTGAAACAATCACAGACCCCACCTCAGGGGGAACACCGAGATGATCATGCTAGTGAGAATAGAGACGCTAATCAACAGCCCGTTGATCCTCCCCATGTTGAGGAACCCGGACAAGGCAAGGAGGCTTCGACCACCAACCTTGATCAAAATAACCATCAGGATCGGACTTGGAACGATGGAACCCGGACATCTCAAAGAAGCAAACAATCAACAAACGAGCGGGAATCCGGACAGAATGTATCCAAGAAGCACAGAATGTAGTACAGAAAAGGAGGGAAGAATAACAGTCCATTCTCAGATGAGATTGCGGAAGCAGTTTATTTAAAAAATTTCGATGCGTCCAACTTGCCCAAATATGATGGAAGTCAGGATCCCCAAGCTCATCTCAATACCTTCACACCGAAATGCTCGTTCGGGGATATAAAGGACCAATCATATCTCGACTGTTTACCTCAACCTTACAAGGAGCTGCACAAGTATGGTTCAAAACCCTACCTCCTAAATTGATCTCAGACTTCGATGAGCTGGGAAACAAATTCCTACTTAATTTTGCAACAAGTAAAAAGCAACCGAAGTCAGTATATGCGTAAGGAAGAATCAAACAGCATCCCGGCGAGAATCTCCAAAAGTACCTAGATTGTTTCAAAACAGCTGCTTTGCAAGTGCAATGATTGACGGAGAGTGTTCATGTACACCTACTCATTTCGGGCTTAGATGGCGAATCACGAATGGGAAGGTCAATCTGGGCAGCTAATATCAAGACATTAGAAGACTTCAATAGATGGGCTAAGAAATATCAGGATATAGAACAGATGAAAATAGCTAACACTTTAGGAAAAGGAGAGGCGAAGAAGCCCACCACCAAAAGGAAGGGAGCAAACAACTAAAGACCAACCAAGGAACTCGGATCAAAAGTCTCGAAGCGGGAAATATGAAGGGAAGTATGATAAGTATACCCCTCTAAATGTTTCGCGTGCTCAATTATGGAGAAAGGTGGCACTAACCAAGATGAAAAAGGTGGAACGCCCACGTCCACTATATAACAGAGGCGGTTTGGATAGATCCTGATTCTGCGAGGTCCATGACGGTCCTGGGCACACCACTAAAGAATGTTGGGATCTCAGAGATGAGGTAGAGAAGTTTATTCGCGAAGGTAAATTTCGGCAGTGTGTCATCAGAACCCAAGGACAAGAGAACAATAAACATAAGCAGATAAGCCGAAGTAAGAGCCCAGTCCATCAAAGAAAAAAGCAAGATGACGACCGAAGGAAGCCTGAGGACGATGACAAATTCTCTGAAGCCGAATTTGATTGTTATGTCATTAGCAGAGGCTATGGCGGGGTATCCTGTGGCACGCGTTCAAAAGAATGAACCTTGATCTAGAAAATTTAAAGCCATGCAGAACAACTCTTATAGGATTCAATGGGGAGGACACATACCCTAAGGGGTATATTGAGCTCAAACTAACACTAGGATCTAGGGAAGCTTTCAAGACAGGACGAGTCAAATTTATTGTTGCCGATTTCCCATCATCCTACAATATTATCCTGGGCAGGCCAACTATTCACAGTTGGGATATGTTGATATCAACTAAACATCACAAGTTGAAGATAATGAGCAGTAAAAATGAAGTCGTCACCATCAAAGGGGATCAAAAGGAATATGGGCAATGTTATTTCTCAACTGTCAAAAATAGTGAGCCGGGATCATGCTCCTCCCAGCAAATACTCAAAGAAGGCTCAAACAAAGACTTAGTACAGCCATACAGGAAGTCGGTAAGCATGGTTGAGCTTAACGTATGAGATGAGCTAAGCTCATAAAAGCAGAGCCTGACGACGAACTCATTGACTCCATCCTAGGAGCTGAACTCGGACAAACAACCAAGATCGGCAATACACTCACAAAGGAGGAACGGGCCGAGTTGGAAGAACTGCTACTAAAGAACAAAGATATCTTTGCCTGGAAACCATCTGAGATACCAGGTGTAGACCCCGATTTTTGTTGTCATAAGCTGACAGTAAACTCGAAGTCCCTACTTGTCGCACAGAAGAAAAGAAAACTCGCCCCAAACAGGCAAGCGGTCCTGGCCGAGCACATGAAGGAATTATTAGACACAGGGTTCATCAGGGAAATTCAATACACCACATGGTTGTCTAATGTGGTCATGGTTAAAAAACCCAACGACAAATGGAGAGTATGTACAGATTATACTGACCTCAACAAAGTCTACCCCAAAGATGAGTTCCCTATGCCTAACATAGATCAATTAGTGGACAATTCATCTAGGTTCCAACTACTCTCCTTCATGGATGCTTACTCCAGATACAATCAGATAGCCATGAATCCTGATGACCAAGAGAAAACAACTTTTATCACATATAAAGGTAATTATTGTTACAACGTCATGCCTTTTGGACTAAAGAATATCGGGGCCACATATCAGAGAATGATGAATCGAGTATTTGAGGAACAACTTGGCAAAAATGTAGAGGTCTATATTGACGACATGATTGTCAAATCAACAGATTGAACAAATCATGTCTGGGATCTTCAACAAACATTTGACAAACTTCGAGCCCATCGCATCCATTTAAACTCGGCTAAATGCGCATTTAAGTCCCAGCAGGGAAGTTCTTAGGATTCCTCCTAACTAATAGAGGAATTGAATTAAAGCCGAAGAAATGTTAGGTTGTTTTAAACATGGCGGCACCACGAAACAAAAAGGAAGTTCAACAATTAACGGGAAGACTGGCGGCCTTAATAAGACTTTTGCCAAAGTCGGTAGAAAACGCTCTCCCTCTCTTCAAATTATTGAAAAAAGAAGCGCATGGCGAGTGGAACCTGGAATGTGAAGCAACGTTTAACAAAATAAAGAAGTGCTTGTCGACTCCCCCGATCTTATCGAAACTAGAACCCGGAGAGGATCTAATTCTTTATTTGTCTGTTGGTAAGGAGGCAGTAAGTGCTGCATTGGTAAGAGAGGAGGTAGCCAAGCAAAAACCAGTATATTTTGTGAGCCAAGCTTTGCAGAGTTCTAAATTGAGATACCAAAAGCTCGAGAAAATGGCATTTGCACTTCTTACTACGGCTAGAAGACTTCATCCTTATTTTCAAGGGCATCGAATAATCGTCCGAACCAGTCAACCAATATGCCAAGTTCTTTACAAGCCTGACCTGGAAAGGCGAATGATTAGCTGGGCCATAGAATTATCGGAGTTCAACATCCTTTATGAAGCCTGACATGCCATAAAATCATAGGCTTTAGCCAATTTCATCTTGGAGTTGACCCTAACAGTAGCAACGGTAGTAGCCAATCATGAAGTTTGGAAGGTGTTCATCGATGGATCCTCAAATGCAAAACAGAGCAGAGCAGGGGTCAAAATTGAAAGCCCGGAAGGAGTCTCCATCAAACACTTGTTATAGTTGCATTTTAAAACCTCCAATAACCAGGCGAGTACGAAGCAGTCTTGGCTGGACTATCCCAAGCAAAAGAAAACGGAGCTAAACGAATCCATCTATCAACCGACTCTCAGCTAGTTGCAACACAAATCAATGGGTCTTATATTGCCAAAGGACCTTTACTAATAAAGTACCTGGGAAAGGTAAAGGAAGTCATAGCCGAATTCGACGAAGTTGTGGTTACCCATATCCCAAGAGGAGAAAATACAAGGGCAGATATTTTGTCCAAGTTAGCAAGCGCGAAAAGCCCAGGAAACCACTGAACTATAATCCAACAAAACATGACTGAGCCCACTTGCGTCATGTTCATTGCGGCAGCTGAAGACTGGCGTAGACCCATCCTATATTACCTGGAAAAGGGAATCATCCCGGATGAAGGAACGTAGGTAAAATGACTGGTAAAGACAGTAGCGATGTACACAGTAGTCGAAGATCAGCTGTACTGACGAGGCCTCCACACTCCAATGCTGAAATGCTTAAACTCGGAAGAAGTCGAGTACGTGTTGTCAGAAATACACGAAGGAATAAATGGGCAGCACATGGGAGCTAAGGCTCTAGCCAGAAAGGCTCTCCAAGTTGGATTTTACTGACCAACAATGGAGGCCGACTCCATTGACCACGTAAGAAGATGTGAGAGCTGCCAAAAGCACACCTGAATAATTTGGCCATTACCTGTCGAGTTAAAATCTATCACAGCCCCATGGCCATTCTACAAGTGGGGTATGAACCTTTTAGGACCATTTAAACTAGCCCCAGGACAACTGAAGTGGCTCATCGTAGTAGTCGATTATTTCACCAAATGAATTGAGGCTGAGCCACTAGCAACTATCTCAGCAACACGCGTACAAAGATTCTTCGAGAGAAGCATCATATCAAGGTTTGGCATCCCAGCGGAAGTAATAACCAACAATGGAACTCAGTTTATCGATAAGGGCTTTCAAAGGTTAATGTTTGAATTCAACATCAAACATCATTTTGCTTCAGTAGAACATCTTCAGTCAAATGGGCAAGTCGAGGCCACAAATAAGATTATTGTGGAGGCTTGAGAAAGTGAATGACCGAAGCAGAGACTGACTGGGTGGACCAACTATATATCCCGTATTATGGGGATACCAGACCAGTGTTCAAACGTCAACCTGGGAGACACCCTTTAGATTGACCTATGGATGCGAAGCAATGATCCTGATTGAAATCGGGCAAACATCATGGAGAAAAACTAAAGTCCTACGAGAAGGAGAATTGACCAAGAGCGAACAACTAGCCGTAGAACTAGACTTCATCAATGAAGTTAGAATCGAGGCACATTGCCAAGATTTGGCCATGAAACAACTCGTTGCGGCTAAATACTATCACAAGGTTAAACCGTGAGCATTCAACAAAGGCGATCTGGTACTTCACAGAGCAGATATTAGAAACAAGAATGCCCGAGATGGAAAGCTGGTAGCAAACTGGGAAGCACCTTACCAGGTTCTAGACAATATAAGCCAAGGAGCCTATGTCCTTGAGACTTTAAACAACAAGGCAATAAAATGAACATGGAACGTGGATAAACTGAGAATGTATTACAGTTGAATACCGAGTTTTATACGGAACTCGGCTACAAGTAAAACAAACATTAGTTGAATGTCACATTTCGTGTTAGGATTATTTTGTTTAATGCATTATTTTCCGTTCTTATTGTTTTATGTCAACTTCTATTGTTATTGCAACTTTTCAATGAATAAAGAAAGCAGTTCATTTTACGGACCAACTTGAAATTGTTTACAAAGTTCAATGCAAAAATATAGCCTTTGAAATAAGGGCAAGCTATTAAGCTCAAAATGTCAGGGTAACAAGAACCCGGCTCTTATAAGATTTGTTAACAAGTCTTGTAAATATTACGATGTATCGGAACGACATTCCGGGGTAGTTCAATCAATTGTCATGTGGATCCTGATTAGGTTGAAATGTTTAGGTTCTTATTTAGAAATTAAGACCAGAACATGTGACGATTTGCTAGCACCTTGGATTATTGCTTTGGTTAAAAATCAAAGTACTATGATTGCTTAAATCATTTATATTGAGAATGCCCGATTAATAATATCAGTGGAATATCCTAACAGATTCTGTGCAATATATCTTGACTTTGGCCAAGTCATTGAATAAACCCTGGGTTACACTTTCGGGTCCATATTTTTATATGCAAAGAACATTTCTAATAAAGTTCGGTAAAAATGCAATAAAAAGAAACGAAGGCAACAATATCAAAAGAACATACATTATTCATTAAAGAACTCAGCTAAATTCGATTTACAAAGTCGTTACAAAAAACAGGAGTCAAAACCTGGAATACATCTACAGATTCAAAAACTAAAAATAGCTAACAAAGTAACAGAAAAAGGCTTCCAGGCAGGCCGGCTCAAAACTGAGTCCCTAGTTGGTCAAACGAATCTGGAATCTCAGTCGCTGGGGTCACTTCATCTTCAACATCTTGACCTTGACCACCATCCATCTGATATGTCGATTCCTCGACTGGAGAAGAAGGCGACGGAATAAACTTCCCATCCTCAACCGTGACCTTGTAATCCACCTAATCAAAGGCCAGATCCTTATCCAAGTTAAGAATTCGGACCTATTCCAGCACATCCATAAAAGCCTCTACAGTCGTCTCCACCACCAGGTTCTCAAGGCGAGAAATCTCGGCAGCAACAGTACCCAGTTCGAACTTGGCAGCGATCAAGTCCTTCATAGCATACCCATATTTAACTTGGAGATTGCTCAAGGACCACCCAAGAGTAAGTTCAGCTTCCTGAGCTTTGGCCAAGTCCGACTGCATCTTAGCAAGCTCAGCACGAGCCGAGTCCCTATTTGCGGTGGCCTTGGATAGTTCTTCCATCGCCTTCATTCGCTCTTCTTGAGCCTTCTCCCATTGAGCTTCAGCGACATCCCTCTCAGATCGATCCTATCGAAGCTCGGCAAAGGCCCGGTTGTACTTGTATTTCACCTCCATATAATAGTCAATCATGCCAGCCGCCTTCATGACACGACACTGCATATCCGTTAACTCTTGCTTCTCGTCATTAGAGAACTCGATAACTTTGTAGTAGTTAGCAGGGGCTTTCACAGCGTATGCCGGTTTATTTGATATGCTATCAGTCTATACCTCCCCCCGTGTATGGAAATGATGTCGAGAAGGAGGTGGCGAAGGCGGCAGGGGAGGAGCTCAGGAAGATGCCATGACCTTGGTAGAAGAGGTTGGGATGGCTTCAGACTCCGTGACCAGAGGATCTGGCACCGTCTTAGCTTGCTTCCGAGGCACCAAATCGTCGGATGGGGCTAGTCAGGGTGAAGAAGCTCTCTCCTGATCCACCTCATTCTTTTTCTGAGAAGTCGATTCACCCTTTTTGGTGGCCCCAAGTCGACCGGCCAACAGCTTATGGTATCCCGATTTTTCCCCATTTGAGCCTCTGCAAAAAAGTCAAAGAACAAACAGAACATCAGCAAAAGCTCAGATATCATATAGAGAAAACAAACTCAGGCAGATAAAATCCTACTCGATGGAAATAACTCGTCCACCAACTGCTTGATAAAAAACCGAGCGTCAACAACGCCATTGGTTTTGACATGGTCGTCCAAGGTTATTATAGCGGTGAGCTCGACCGCCTCCATGTCACCCGCCTTGAGTTGAAAATTTCTTGGATCCTACTCATAATAAGCATTAGTCTAATAGAGGGGAAATTCAAGCTCTACCGACTTGAAATCAATATCTTTAAGGAACCACGATTTATGACCGGGTTCAGCAGTTAGTTTAAAAAATGAAGTTTTGAAGTTCTTCTAGGATTCGGTCGCCACATGAAAGAGCTTCTTGTTTGGCAGCCCCCGGAATGAGATCCAACCCTTTTTCTCCCGAGGCTCGTCAGCAAGGTGAACCTTTTGAATAGAAAAGAAGTAAAAGAAAACACTTACAAAGCTCGGAAGATTCAAAAATTTACAAAGCCGCTTAAAAACGACGATAAAGCCCCAAGAGTTAAGATGAATTTGAGTCAGGGCTAAATGAAGAAGGTTTAAAAGCTCTTTTTGAAACACGGTGAAAGGAAAACAAAAACCTAGCCGGGTTACGAAATCCCGGTAGTAAAAGAAAAATGAAGGTTGATTCCCTTTCCGAATTGTGCAAACTGGTTCATCAGGACCAGGGGAAAGGATGCAGTTTCTTCAATCCCCAAAAGGAAGCTCGGCAATCTGCCTTGTTGTTATGACGGAGAATTTGGACAGCACCCCAACAACCACCCAGTCATATTTATCGGATAAATGCTGAGGAGGGCATGCTGAAGCCGACTCCTTGGAGCAAGACTCATCAATAGGAAGCGTTAGAGACAACATACTACCTAAAAAGAAATAAAAATAAATCAGAACATAAATTCAGATACCTGAGGCTGAAAAATCAGGACGAGAAGAAACTGTAACATCCCAAATTTTGGATTTTGGAAATTAAGAATTTATTTTGGAAATTAATCATAAATTTGGCTTAATAATAATTATGAAGTGAATTATTGGAAGTTAAGGCATATTTTCCATAAATTAAGGATTTAATAGGGAAAATTGGGCTTCATTATTTTAGAAGTAATATTTGGAAATAAACTTTGGCCCAAATATTTTAGGGATAATTTATGATCTAAAATGAGTATTGGAATTAGGAATTTGTTTTCTTTGGGAATAAAATTATGGAAAATAATTGCAAAGAGAAGATATTGGAATTTAAGGCCTAATTCCTTTGGAATTGTTTTTTTTGGAAAAAGAATAATTACAAGGAACAATTTCCATGTGCTTCATAACCAAGCAACACGTGATGATCCATAAAGCCCATTAGCAATGAGAAGAAACCCATTACTTTTATTTCCATAACACATGAAGAAGAGACCCAAAAACAAGATATGCAAGTCCATATATATGCAGCCCAAAACTAAACCCACGGTTCCATCTAAAAAGACACAGCAACAATATATATAATTCCCCATCATTCTCTTCGGTCCAAACCAACAGAGCAATATATCATTCAGTCTCATCCTTGTGGGCTCGTGAAGAACAGAGAAAGAAGAGAACATATGTATCAGCCAATGGACTCCCTCTCTGCACAACCATATCCGTTACCTATTTATCCAGTCCAGCCCACTGCTCCAGCAACCAGAGATAATAAACAAAACGTAATTGCTGAAACCGAAAACGCAGAAGAAGCATCACGTAAGCATCAGAAAACTTCAGAAATGTCATCGAGTAATCTGAGAAGCAGAGACACCATGCTTCCTCAGATTTGTCTCGAGCCCATCGCCAGTATCCACTGAATTATTTTCCTCTGCCCGTTAGTTCCTTGGATGGGAGGATGCAGATAGATATGCATATATACCATGGCCTCTGACCCATTCTTAGGTTGCCAAAGTTGAGAGGGAGCCGAGAGTGGGGGAGGGTCCGAGAGAGAGAGAGTATTGATCATTTTTTTCCCTGCTCAAAGCGTCCCGCAAACAGGGGAGAAATCGCCGTGCTTCCATCGTTCAGAGCGTAGAGGAGGAGCAAGACACGAAAAAGAAAACAGAAATTGAGAGAGACAGTGAGAAAGGAAGAGAAACAGAGACAGAACCGAGAGTGAGAGACGTGAGATGGAGGTTGAGAACAGAGGGAAAGTCAAAGGAAGGAGAAGAGGACAAAGGAGTTTGTCTCTTGCAAGCAAGAGTGTCGATCATGGTAAGCCTCTTCCCTCTAGCTCCCAACGTTGGTTCCTGCATGTCGTTGTTGGTACTGTTGTTGTAGCCAAAACTAGATGCTCAGTTCTGTTGGGTTTAATATCGGATTACCTAAAGAAAAGACAAGAGTGTGTCTGTGTGTTTGATGCTGCATGTATGAGGGTGTGTGTATATATATATATATAATGAAGCTTATGTCATGCGAAGAGTAGGGGGAGTTTTAAAAGCCAAACTGATATATGCATGTTTCACGCGAGATTTTAATTGCTGGTGTCTGTATGTATAAGTATATATATATATTATGGAGGGAAGGAAGTTATCTGTGATGTATATACGTGTGGCTTTGGGTTTCTTAAACTATGACTTCAAGAAAACTAATGCTTATGAATATATAACGTTGTGTATGCATGTGTTTCTATGCTTTTATTGGTCAAAACAGAGCTCAGCTACAGTGATTTTAACGACCTTATTTGACCTTGAAATTTTATGGGTATTTAGTAGATATGCTAAACTTTAAAATGGACATTGGTTCATCTCAATCCAATGTCCGTAGCTCAAGTTATGGTTTTTAAAAGATGAGTCAAAATCTGAAAATGTTTTGGTGTTATTTTTGGAGAGGTAAAATGGCGTTGAATTTTTGACCAGAGAAAGGAAGTTATAAATTTATGAAAAATTTCAGATTTGTAATAGACACATAGAGCTTTAATTTGATAGGTAATTTGTCAAATTTCGATAAGTATGGAAATAGTTATGAATTTCGGAAGTTGAGGTACAATTTTTGAAGTGATTTTGAACAGTGGACACATTTTTGAAGTTTGAGAATTTATGGCATGTGATAAAATATTGAAACCAATTTTCATAAAAACTAGAATTGATAAGGAGTTCATAGAATTTCGAATCACCTAAATTTGATGTCTAGAACTCAAGATATGAATTTTTGAATTTAAATTATAAAAATTAGAAAGTTTCTGTTCCCAGATTAAATAATGTTTATATTTTTGAAATTTTGGAATTTTTATCAGTTATGAACCAACTTAGTGACTTTAATTTATGAAAATAGACTTATCAAGGATTAATTAGAAATTGGAATCATTCCATTCGGAGTCATATTGTCCAAGTTATGAATTTCTCAAATACCCGTAGAAATTTAAGGTCAAATTCTGATAAGCCTTAAAAATACTTACTTAAGTTGTTAATGGTGAAAGAAAAAGGTGAATGGTGAATTACTAAGTTAAAGGAGAAAGATAACACTTTGGAGTTTAAATTAAGGGTGGAGCAATAGTTAAATAAATAAATGTGGTTATTAGGAAAAGTAGATTATTAATTAATGATTAAATTAAAGGGGATAAATAATATATTGAAGCTAGATTATATATTAAATACTACTATTAATTTCTACTTATAAAGAGTATTTTGTGCGTTTGAATTTATTGAACTTAGGGTCTTAAATCCTATGTGGGATTAATATTATACTTCGGGAAAAGCTATGATAAATACTACAATTAGAAATTATTATCAAAATTTGTATATTTTTAATATGTAAAGTTATTAACGGATAGAAACTTGATTGGGATAGATTGATTTATGACATGTGTTAATGTAACATCCCAATTTTTGAGATTTGGAATATTATATGGAGATTGATTTTTGGGATTTATTAATTGGAAATATTGTAAGAAGATTATGATGGAAAATTTGGCCTTAATTATTAAAAGATAATATTTGGAATTTAAAAACATAGTTTCAGAAAATTAAGGATAAGTAATTAGGAAATAAATCTTTGGCCCAAATATTTTAGAGACCATATTTTGTGGCCTAAAGAAATTAATGGGTGATAAACGAGGATTTAGGACCCACAAAACATACCCATATAATTTTCATCATTATTGTTCCAACTTCACGTGGCATCAAAAAGAAGCAAGGAAAATGCATTTAAGCCATTATTGTTTGCCTCTTCACGTGAACAGTTGAAAGGAAGGAGAATATTAACAAAACAATACGTTAAGAAAGCCCATATATGCTACCATTATCCATTTCAATTCAGCCCACAACCCGAAAGCACAGGAAAATAAAATAGGAGGCAGCAGATCATTGGTTTACACAAACAAAACTCCACTGCCTCGTGTCTCAGCTACGCATGCTCCACAGTTTCTCTTGGAAATTCCATTGTCTCTTCGTGCTTGCAGCTGCCTATGATCGATTGCCTCTGTCTTCTCGAAGGATCAACTGCTGGTGCGCATATATTCCCTCATTCTACGTTTCACTTCTCATTTTGGCCAGACACAAAGAAAGTCGAATGAGAGTGTGAGAGCGTGACGATGAAAAGAGAGACAGAGGCAGACCAAAGTTGACATAACCAAGAGGCTGAGAATCTTAGAAGAGCATGAGACGGAAAGAAAGTTGTTGGAAGAAGAGGGCTGCATTGCACACTCCTCCATTTTGTGGTTCATTCCCTTCGCCCATTCATAGCAAAAACAGAGAGAGATGTAGAAAGGAAGAAGAAACCAATGGAAGAGGTCTGGTCGTGCACCAACCAAGGTGAGTTTTGAGCTCCGTTCTTTGTAGTCTCGATACGGTGATGTTGGTGTAAGAAGAAGCAAGATAAAGCTTTACTTATGATATATATGGCATTAGTTTTGCTGATATATATATATATATATATATAAAACTAACATGGCTGCCAGAGGAGTAAAACGCTACCATATAAACCTGTAAAGATTAGTTTGCTGCCAAAGATGTTGCAGCCTTGCGAATGTGTGCACTGCTGCACCTATTTTCTTGCTGTCATGTTTAGGCTGCTGTATATATATATGTGTAAGCAAATCTTAATGGATCGGAGGAAGAAAAAAGAATCTAGATGGGCCTATATTATAATGTTGAGAGAGAAAGGTGCAGCAGGTGTGTGTATACGTTGCTGTAGGCGTGAATTCCTCTGTTTTTCTTCGACTGAAACAGAGTTTTTTTAGCGACCGCTACAGTATTTTCGTAAATGAACAGTGCTCGGTACTGTAGCAATTTACTGTTCACACGTTGAATTTTCTTCTGGACACCGATTTTTAAATAAGTCAAAAAAATAGTAAACAATCTTATTTGACCCTGAAATTTTATGGACATATAGTACACATGTTAATCTTGAAAATGAGCTTTGGTTCACTTCAAACCGAGGTCTATAGCTCAAGTTATGATTTTTGGAAGATGGGTCAAAATCCAGGAACAATTCTGAAACGTTCTTGGGCAGTGATCATGTTTTTATAAATTGGGAATTATTGGTATAAGATAAAATTATGGATTTTTCCAGAAAGAAAGTAGAGATGTATAGCTTTAAAATGGTGGGTATTTTGTAATTTTCGGAGCTCTAAGTAAAGAGTTATGAGTTTTACAAAATGACCCTATGTTTTGGAAGTTTGCTGAATAGTCTAAATCTTTTCGAAATCTGGGAATTGTTTGGAAAGTTATGACCTTTGAAAATATTTTTATATGGAAGGGGACTTGTATATGAACATGTGAGAGTTAATGGCATATCAAAATGATTTTTGTGCAATTAATTAAAAATACCTGAAGTTGCTGGACTTTTAAGGACAGTAAAAGATAAAGTCTAAAAGTAGCAAGTGTAAGGTTATATAAATATACCATAGAGAAGTACGTGTTAAAAAAAAAAAGGGAAAATGAATGAATTTATAAAATTTCAAATTTATTATTACAATTTGTATATTTCTAATATGTTGAGTTTTTAAAGAGTTATTAACGGATAGTAAATTGATTGTGATAGATTGAGTTTTGGCATTAGTGGAGCTTTCAGATTAGGAACAGTGTAAATTAGTTAGCTTGGGTGGCAGGTAATTACTTTCCACTTGTTATGATTATTACTATGCTGCTATTGAGTATTTGTTAAACTGATTATGATTGTTTTAAATAAAATTGCCTTGTGGAATTTTATGAGTTAAGTTTTGTGCATTTATTTATTATGATATTTATGAAATGGGAAGAATTGGGAAGTAATGAAGATTAGGTTAATCCACCACGTGGTGAGGCCTCCATTGGTGCACAATGTTTGGCTTTCTAATGTCCCACCGGTTCAAGAGGGACTTGCCCACCAATTCAAGAGGGCTTACGACACCCCACCAGTTCATGGAGGGGAAAAGACCTATAGGTCTAGTCGTAGTGAAATAAGGCGGTTCGGCTGGCGTGAAGGGAGGTACCTTGGGAAATGTATTAATGAGAAATTGAGTTAGTTATTTTATGATACTTCATTATGATATGAGATTTTCATGATATGAATATTGTTGAAATGTATTGTTATTATTTTGTTTATAAAATTGTTCCATTTGGCACCTCACTAGCACGTATTAATTTCCATAATAAGTCGGATTGATGGTTACCACATTTTTTAGGTGAGAGCTCCTGTCTGGGTCCATCAGGGAAGGCATCAGAAGATTAGACTACACTACTAGAAGCAGTGTTTCTGTCTTTATGTTTTATATTGGATAAATGTATATTGCCACGTTAGAGTTCATTATGCATGTTTTAGTATCTTGTGGGATATTTAATTAAATATTTTGGCATTAAAAAGTTAATTACCAAAGTAAAATATGGTTAATTTATTAAGTAATATGAAGGATGTTTCAGTTAAGCTATCAAATTAGGAGTTATGTGAAATAGTTAGCTTGGTCGAGAGGTAACCACTTTCCACTTGTTATGTTATTAATATGCTGCTTATGAGTATTTCTCTGAACTGAGTATGCATATTTTAAATAAAGTTTGCCATGTGGAATTTTTATGAATTGAAATACATGCATTGGAACAGAGATATGATGACATGGTTATTGTGATTATTCTGAAAATTCTCCTATTGAATTATTATGATAACTTTGAGAAGGGAAGGATTGGGAGAAGATGTAAAAGTATTTTCACCATGTGGTGAGGCCTCCATAGATAAATAATGGTTGGCTTTTGATTATTCCACAAGAGTGATGGGACTTGCCCACCAGAGTGATGGGCTTACGACGCCTCACTAGGGTAAAGTGGGGAAAAAACCGATGGTCTGGGGCAGGTGCTCTGAAGATTTTGGTCGGTCCTCATCACTTGACCAGTGAGCTTTCGAGTAACCAGTAACATGGGTGTAACTTAGCCCATAGGTCTAGTCGAGAGGAAATAAGGCGGTTTAGTTGGATTGATTGGGAGGGAATTGATTTCAAAGAGAATTGTGATATTTTATGATGTTTTGTGATATCAATATTTTTGAAATATATTTTAATATTTGGTTATATAAATTGTTCCACTTGACACCTCATTAGCACATGTTAATATTCGTAATAAGTTGGATTGATGGTTACCAAATTTTTCGAAGTGATAGCTCATGTCCGAGTCCATTAGGGGAGGCCTCAGAAGCTTAGACTACTCTGTTAAAAGTAGTGTTTCTATCTCTTTTGGTTTATGTTAGATAATTGTATATTGCCACGTTAGGGCTCATAATTCATACTCTGATAAAAATTTTAAATTTTTCATGAATTTTGAAGTACTATTAAGTTAATTACCTATCTAATATTAGGTTAATTCAGTTAATTAAAAGGTGGTCGTTTCAGAAACAACTGTGTGACTAGTGACTGGGATGCCTTGCGACATATTGTGCCAACATGACGAAGCCACTTGGTTAGCTTCCCACCCTCGACCCACCGACATGAGCTCGGCAATGCGCCATGAGTACTCCTCACAGGGTCCAACAGGACCAATAGGATGAGAAGACACAACTAAGGGACTAATGGATTGGGAAGACGTGTTTAAAGGCAAAACATCTGATGTGAAGGTTATGGGAAAAGTGGGACTATATTCCCTATAACTTACAGAGCCCGGATTCAGGGAGGTAGCCCTAACAATGCTCACTCTTGGATCCTGGACCATAGGCTCTACAGACCAGGATCATTTCCTAGAACTCTCGCTAGATTGAGAGGGCCGACTTGACTTTTTGCTACCCCTGCCACTATAACCTCGAAACACATTTTCAACCTTTTGCTCCTTGGTCAAGGGTACCCCAAAAATCCAATAGGCCGACCTTAGAGGAATGCGCCAAAGAAGTTCCTCTTCTTTTGGGGGAAGATTGCTAAGATTGGGAGGCAAAGAAGGGCTACCAGGATCCATAAAAACCAAAGGAAGCACGCTACCAAAAACTTAGCGAAAAAACAAGAAATGAAGCCCCAACACCCAAAAAGAAGGATCACCTTGACCAAAGCTCAGACAATGGCAAGAACAAACACCGTAGAGAACACATAATGGGACGAATTTCTACGCCTACCCAGATAACAGACACCAAACCAAAAGCACCCAAACAAGAAACCCAGATGAAGGAAAGGACCAAAATCAAAGAAAATCAAGAAAGAACAGTGATAAATACCTAATTTCAAGTAAATTAGGGGGAGAGGAAATCTGGAGAATGAAAGAACAGGGTAAAGGTGGAGAACTTCTTCGAACCAGCAAGGAGACACTAAACGTCCAAATGGACAAATGGGGGGAAATAAGTAACTATATATACAGAAACGGGAGATGTTTGAAAAGTAAGGAAACCGAAATGCCAAAGCCCAAAAGGCCTCAATGAAATGACTGACGTGGCAGAAAAGACGTGCGCATTAAATGCTTACATTTAATGTGCACGAATACCAATGACAGCGGTACAGATGCTTCCACTACCATGCCGGTTAGAAGACACAGCTGGCTAGAGGCAATGATGGCGTCCACATTCACGATGCCATCAAAACACAAAATCAACACTTGGGGCAAACGCTTATAACAGAATAAGTTCGACTAAGTTATGATCCTCATTGCCTAACAAAGATAGAAAGGCAAATTGGTCAAAACTAAGCCGAAATCTAATGGTAGAACTACGGCCGACCTACCCATGAAGTTTTAAATGGGGGCAATGATATCGATCCGCAAGAACCCGGTATAAATCCACAAGAACTCGACAGATTAGACGTCGGCAAGCAAAGCAAAACTACATGAAAGAAAAACTACATGGTAATTTAATTTAAAACGATCATGGGCAGGATGCAGTTAGATTCACGCAAGCTCAAGGTAAAGAGACCCCGGATTTAGAAAATAATACCCGGTTCATTGAAGCAGATTCATCCCGACAGATCAAAAACTTGAGATACCGGGGTGGGGGCAACTGTTACGAATGAGAATAAAAGTATGGGCCTACTGTGAGGGCAGCCCAACAAGCAACAACCCATAACAAGGGCCTATGTGTAATCTCAACAGCCTCCCCAAATCAAGGAGATTTCAACTAATCTATCATTATCAAGATCCTAACTACCCTCAAATCAAGGATCTTATCATTAAAGATATCATATATCTTTAGGGATAAGATAACATAAAGCCCATCAATTTAGGGCCTAGGTAAACTTATAAATAGGGTTCAAACCCTAAAAAGGTACACACGCTCTGCACCTTATCTTTTATGATTCAGCATACACAGAGCACACAACCTCACTCCCTTCTGGCTAGAGTTGGCAAAATGGGTCAGGCCCATCGGGTTGGCCCATTTAAGCCCTGGCCTTTTGATGGACGGGTTTGAAAAATGAACGAGACATTTGAAATTAGCCCTAGAGGGCCAGCCCTAACGGGCCTCGGGCTTAAACGGGCTGGCTCTGGAAGGCCTCGGGCCAGCCCTGTAGGCCCTTTTCACTATAGCTTTTTCTTTGTTTTTCTTTTTAAATTATATATATATATATATATATATATATATATATATATATATATATATATATATATATATATATATATATTATTGTATTTGTTATAGAGTTATTTATCCATTTAACTACAAATACATAATAACTATACTTTAATTCTATTATTTGATTTATTATTTATTGCAAATAAAGATTATGAATGTGTTCAGATACAGGAGAAGAATTTCATAATATTCTTACTCATGAGCTAGAGGCTACTACTCAAAGTGAAGAACAATCAAATGTCGTTAAAATCAATGACAGTGACGAAAATGACAACAATAATGTCATTGTACTAATGTCTCTTAGTGATATGCTTTTTATGTTTTATGTGAGTTATTTGTAAACATAGTTTGCTTTTGATTATGGATTAGTGACTGTGCTTATTTATTAAATGATTCGTGTTGTAATTTACTAATTATATTTTTTAAAATAAGTGAAGGAAAAATAGTTAAAATTTGAAATAGTAATTTTCAAGCCCTACGGGCTGGCCCTAGCCTTGGTGCTCTCTTGCCAGCCTTTGAAAAATAGGTGTTTTTTTATTCTGAGCCCTAAAGGGCCAGCCCTGTTAGGCCCTAACCCTTCACGGGCCGGCCCTGATTACCAGCTCTACCTCTGGCTATAAGCCTATTCTTTACCAACGAACTATGTGGATTTTGATTCCTCTCAACAATACGTAGGCCCCTGGGAGTTACTCCTAGGTCAAATTCAATCTCTCTTGTTCTAACACAAAACAATTATTATGTATATTATATAGTTTTATCAAATATTTTTCTATAAATACTAATACTCTATATATAATACATTATTATGATACTTTTATTTTAACATTACGTTTTATGAATTTTTTTAATATTCTTCGTAATTTTTTAACTAAACATGTATTTATATTATTTATTTTAAATTCTAATTTTTATAATTATAAAATGTGAATTATAATACGGAGTAATAAATTTTTCTAAAAATATAATTATTAATCTAAATTTATTATTTTCAAAGTACGTATATCTTAATATTATTTATTTATTTATTTTTCAATTACATCCAAAAAACGTACAAGATCTTGATTGAAAATCCGGTGAAACAATAAAGACTTGATAAAAGGGAAAAAATTATAAGGCACTGATTAAAAATACATAAGAGTATAAAGACTTGATAAAAAAAAAAAAAACTATAGAGGCCTAGTTAAAATTTATTGAAATAAGGATTTGCACATTAATTATCGCTTAAAAACATTTTAAATGGAAATATCATTTAAATCTAATGCAATGATTTTATGATTGTTAAGTACCGGAATGTAACTCTAAATTTTTTCGCACTTGACTAACTCTTTTAATAGCTCGTGCAGGATTTATTGTCTCAATGTTCATGCATTTCCAAATAATACATGAATTCTTTTAAATTAATACATTTTCAAATTATTTATAAAATCTTTGAAGAGAATTCATCACTAACAATTCAAATCCGGTGAATTAGAAATCCATGTTCAATAAATCAGCAAAAATACACATGTGGTTACTATTTTAGAGCAAAAGTCACATCCTATTGTTATGCTACTGTTCACTTCATCTCTTTTTCTCTAATCACGGTGAATAGTAACATAACGATAAGATACGACTTTTGTTCTAAAATGGTAACCATCTATGTATTTTTGCTCCAAAAAAAAGCATATGGTGTTAGGCGCTCTCAAGGATAAAGCATATGTGTATTTTTTGCTCCTTTACCCATTCATTTATGTATAATTATCTTGATATTTGTAAGAGTTTTCAATTTATTATTTTAAAGTTCATAATTCCCATTCCAAAATAAATTCATGAATTCATTCAGATTTACATCAAACTGTATTCATTGAGCACCAAATCCAGGTTCAAATCATTTACATCGATACTTGTTTTCAACTTCTAAAATTCAAAGTTAAATTTTTTTTAATACAAAAAGTTGTAGTTATTTAGAGCATACTTTTCGGAATTTAACTTTTCTCATATACCTCTTACCATCCTTTTCCTTTTTGTACCATTAGATTAAAATCTCAACAGTTCAGATTTATGATATAATTAAAAAATTATTATAAGAAAAAAAAAAGAAAAATAATGATAGACAGATATAATAAATCTGGACCATTGAGATCCTAATCCAACAGTCAAAAGAAGAAAAGGATGAGTGGACCATAGTTGCCCCTCAAAAGAATGGTAAGATATATAAAATAAAAGTCAAGTCCCTTTCTGACTCGCCTTCCCTGCTGAGTACAAAATAATTTTGGGAAAATTCCACCTATTGCTGTTATTGAGCAAGGGAAAACGATAAAATAGTCCATATTGTTATGAATATTCTTATTATGTGGATGTCCATTGACCCATAATCTCCAAATACAGGATGACATGGTATATACGCATAGTAATCTACTATTTGCATCCTTCTATAAATAGAGGTCTCCTGTAACTATTCATGACAATTGAATGGATTTCATCTCTCTAGAATTTCCTCTGACTTCTCTCTAGAATTCCTTCAGTTTTATAATACGTTATCAGCACGATTGCTTCTCATCTCTTCCTAACCTGTTCTCTTTCTCTCTGATCATGCCGCACCTGTTCTCTTTCTCTCTGATCATGCCGCAGGTGGCGTCTTGCTTCCTTCTTATCTTCTTCTTAACGATTGCACACACGTTCTCTAAAAAAAGATCAGAGAGAGCTTCATTAAATTATGTGTTCTTGATTCTTCTTTCTTGATTTTTCTTCCCATCCGTACCTCATATTTCCCAAAAAACTACAGCAAATCTAACTCCCAAGGTCATGTAGAACCCCAAACCTTCGTTCATCTATGTTAATTCATCTTTTCCATCTGCGTGCCTCCACCGTTGTTTGTTCGTTCGCCGCCGGCGTCCGTCTCTGCTCTCGTCCAGATTCAATTTCGTGTGGGCCCAATTTCCATCTTCAATCCAAACCCAATAATTAATCCATCTTCAATTGGTGGGGCCCAGCTGCTTCAATTCCCTTTTTCAAAAAACGTTCAGATTCCTCTTTGCTTTTAGTTCATTCAATTCTTCAATTAATCCATGGGCCCACGCACAAACATTCAATTCATTCAGAAAATATTTGGTACCCCCTCGTTCCCAAACTCCCTTCCTACCCGAAAAAAAAAAAAACAAATCACTGTTTAGCCGACAAAATAGTAATTTTTCAAAATAAAATAAAAAAATATATATACAAGGGGCCAAGAAGGTAAGTAGATTTTTCAATTTATTATTATTATTATTATTATTAATTTGACTCCATATTGGAAGTCTAGATTTAATCTTTCTTTTTATTTGATATTTTATTATTGTTACTAACATTTATTTTTGTGCATTTATTTTTAATGCTACTAACATTTTCTTTTACTTATTTACTTTTATGTCACTAACATTTCATTTTATTGCTCCTAATATTTATTTATCTTTTATGGCGGCAACACTATATATTAGTGGGCTCCATCTATTTCATTTAATTATTTACTGTTTTCTTTATTTTTATGGAGGCACACTAGTATCTATTAGTGAGCTCTATTTATTTATTTTATTTACTGCTTTCTATATATCTTTTATGGTGGTGACACTTTGTGGGCCCCATTTATTTATTTTATTATGCATTTATTTATTCTTCATGGAGGCACACTAATATCTATTAGTGGGCTCAATTTATTTATTTTATTCAGCATTTATTTATCTTTTATGGTGGTGACACTTTGTGGGCCCCATTTATATTTTATTCAGCATTTATTTATCTTTTATGGTGGTGACACTTTGTGGGCCCCATTTATTTATTTTATTATGCATTTATTTATTCTTCATGGTGGTAACACTGATATAGTGGACTCCATTTATTTAAATTTTATTTACTGTTTTCTATATATTATATATATATTTACATTTGCATATGCATCCTCTTTCTTATCTTTGGATGAGATAGGTCTCGCTGTGAGTTTACTACCATTCCTATCTCATCTTCTTTTTATTTATTTAGCATGTTTATTTCCAGTCATTTATTTTATTTTATTTATTTATTAATTGCTTTATATATTTACATTTGCATATGCATCTTCTTTCTTACCTTTGAATGAGATAGGTCTCGCTGTGAGTTTACTCTCATTCCTATTTCATCTTCTTTTTATTTATTTAGCACGTTTATTTCCAGTCATTTATTTTATTTTTATTTATTTATTTACTGCTTTATATAAATCCCCCTTCCCTTTTATTATTTATGGCAACGACACTAATATATACATATTAGTGGGTTCCATCTATTTATTTTATTATGTTTATATTTTATTTATCCTGAAGATAAACTGTTAAAAGGCCATATATATTATAAGATCAAAATGCCATAGAGAGATGAGGCATAAATTGGCTTGAGACCAAGAGGCAAGATAGCCTTAATTTCAGAGGCAAGATAGCCTGAAGCCAAGAGGCAAGTTAGCCTGATAACAAGTGACAAATTATGAAACAATATTTGATCCATAAATTTTGTATGCCATCAGTTGTATAAAGGTCTCAAAATTATATATTTGGCATTAAATATTCCCTTAAATTATGAGACAAGGGATTGTATGATCATGATTGATATTATAAATAAATATATTCAATTTGCTATTGTAGTAGAAATATTGTGGTAAAGTCAAGAAATATTATGGATTAATTTCTTGCCATGATCAAACAAATCAGTGAGTTATGGATCATGAATTTTTATCCAACTTCATTCCCAGAAGTGAATGAAGTAAATATATTATTATGGTTGTTATGTGATTTCTATGATTATAACAATTTTTATAAATACGAGAAAAGCATAGTCATAAACAAAATAATTAAGCAAAAGGAAATATTATTTCAACAAAGTTTAATTGCGAGTGGCTCAACATCATTACAAACTTTAATCATCTCATTCTGAAGATATTTAATGTCTTCTTCTTTTGCTTCTCTTGAGATGGGATCCAGATGAGGCAAAGCTCTTCGTAATATCGAGATTTGCGTCATAAGTTTCTTGAGCTTCTTGTGTGGCCACTCGGTTAACCCTCCTTTTTGATAGATTTTTTGTATGGTGTGAGTAGACATATTTAATTGTTTACTCGCTTCATCAAGGGTTAAGTGAAAATAATTTCTTAAATCATGGAGCGTTGTTTTCTTTATTCTTTCTCTTTGCTCCATAGATAACCTATATAATTCACCCTGGTTAAGGGATGAAGTATCATAGGGTATACTTACTGCAGGTTGTTTTCCTTTGCCTAATGAGTATTCAATATTGGTTTGAAATGAACTTCCATGGAGGTCATTTGGATTTATAGCCCATTCTGAACCAACACAGAGAACCTCATGATAGGCTAATACAGGATCACGCATCAAGATATATCCTGATGCTTGTAAATCTATACAATACTGTGTCAGAAATTGTTTGATTTCTTCAAAATTTTTCTTTGTGAAATCAAACATTGGAAGCCTGTCAGTATTATAAGATTTATCCTGTACTTTTTCAAATAAAACAGCATGGGTAATCATACCTGTTCTTCTTCCGTGAACTTCAAGTTTATGGTACTGAAGTCCGTTGGTATGAATAATTTCCCGTAAAACATGACAGCAACTACATTCCAATAAGCTAGTAGTTGTTAATTGGCTTGTAGTTGTTGGCTGGCTAATTGTTGCTGGCTGGCTAGTGGTTGTTGGCAGGCTGATTGTTGTTGTCGGGCTGGTTGTTGCTGGCAAACTGATGATAGTTTGCTGGCTAGTGAATGCTGGTTGATTAACTGCCGACACTATTGGCTGAACTGGATTGGTAGATTCCATTAGTTCTGCCATAGTTCTACACCTCTTAACAGGCCTCCTTGATGAACCTGCTTCAGTTGTACCTTCAATCCTTGTAGATTGAGGAAGAACACTTGTTCTAGGGGGAGAAGTAGGTACATTTGAAGCAGAAGGAGGAATAGTAGAAGGAGGAATAAACATTTCAAAGGGATTAGGAGATAACAAAGAAGTAAATGACATGTTATGCTGATCATCATACAACAAAGCATCAAGTAATGTTGTTTCGGATGTATCAGAAACTGGGATAAAACTGCTTGGTCCTGCCATGGCAATAGAATTTAGAGAAATATGTGTGAGTATCTGGTAGTTGATATTATCAGATGCTTGAGTGTTTGTGAGGCATGTTCGTTTGCCTTCCTCTATTTATAGTTGAATTAAATCCTATTGAATCTCTGCAGATTTGCGTAGTCCTGTTAAATCTCTACAGATTTGCTCCCTATAAAGCACGAGCCTGGAATCTTTTTGACTTTATATGTATATGCCAATCTGAGTTGTCGCGCCTGTGATTCCACAGTGATGTGCCTCAGATTTGCTCCCTATAAAGCACGAGCCTGGAATCTTTTTGACTTTATATGTATATGCCAATCTGAGTTGTCGCGCCTGTGATTCCACAGTGATGTGCCTGTGATTACACAGTATTGCGCTCGTAAATCTGCAAAGATACACCTGATGATTTTGTATTTAATATATATTTGTTGATTCTGGAAAATGGAAATTTTGTTACCAGAAGTAACAAAATTATGCATTGATAATGCATTTAGAAATATGTGGAATTTTAATGAAATAGATATCATATATGCTATTATCATGGAATATTGTATGGAAATTCCATAAATTAATTTTTAAGGTCTCACACTTGAGGGGGAGAATGATGATATATATCAAGTGTGAATATTTATGTGATAATTCTTTGTGAATGTTTCTATGTTGATTCCCCCAAAATGAATATTAGGTTTGATGATAAATCATATGAAATGTTGGCATGACTTGTTTGATCATCCGAGTCATATATTATGTGCTGCATGTTCTCAGATAGAATTAATTATTGGAAATGGATCTCTGGAAATATATCAAATTGAAAGTTTACATATGAGATTATAAATTTGCAAAGTTTGTAGTGATGTTTGCAACCAGAAGTTTGCAATATATTATGCGCGCAATTTCCAGATTGAATGATCCAGAAATAATGTATTAAAGTATCCATGAATGGATAGATCAATGATTATGAGAACAAAATTTATATGTTGTGTATATTTGCAGCAATTATATAAGCCAACAGAATTCTCCCCGTATAATTGGCTTTTAGTCAGGAGCCAGATTAATTCCATCTTGAAATGTTTTAAATGTGTAATGATTATTAATCTATTACAATGCACATAGATGGATAGAAAATTGATGATTTGATGAGGGGGAGAAAAATAAGCAGATTGGGTAAAGATAAAGTGAAATGAATTATCATTGGCTCATATTGGTCCTCATACAAAGAAATGTGCACTAAAAGTTTAAAAGATAATTCATTTGCAGATTTTAGCTAATCAAATGCTAAAAGCATTTACTGACCTAAAGTGACAAAGTCACATGTCCCAACTGCAAATGCTCCTATATGAATTGTTATAAAGCACGCCTGAAGCGTTGCTGGTCCATCGGTTATAAAGATAAAAATCCTCGAAAGAGAAAAGGAGCTATAAAATATAGATGATCAAGTCGAGGATAATTAAGTAAAGCTCCAGAAGAGTTATCTTTTGATGAGATGTTATCTCCAGAAGAGATATTACAAGAAAAGTGTATTGTGGTCCAAGAGAGACCTAGGTACCTAATATATGTGAATATAATGAGATCTCAATAAATTATGAATGAAATCCGATGGGACTGAAAATGAAGTCGACGTTAATAATATCTATGATAGCATATGCTGCAATGAATGATAATGAGGATCATAAGCCACAATATATTTGTATGTGCTAGAAGCACATAAGGCGCCAGAAACACATATGTCCCAAAAGATGATAGTGCATATAGCATCATTATCTGAATAAACATTTATTGAATTTCTATATGCACATATATATTTATGAAAAGATTATTATGACTTTACTTGACAGATTTAGATCTTGCAGGTATATAATGAACAATCAAATTAGGCGTTTCTAACAGAATATTTGATGACAGAAAGAATAATATGCTCAGAAAGACATTGAAGCAATGTAGTCATCAGGGGGAGTAACACTGATGTAATCAAGAGGGGGAGACGATACACGCTGTACTCTTTTTCCCTTATCTGGGTTTTTATCCCACTGGGTTTTTCCTAGAAAGGTTTTTAATGAGGCAGCACTGGATAGTGTATTAATGGATGTTGTACTCTTTTCTTTGGCTAGGTTTTTATCCCACTGGGTTTTTCCTAGTTAAAGTTTTTAACGAGGCACATTCATAAATGGACATCCAAGGGGGAGTGTTATGAATATTCTTATTATGTGGATGTCCATTGACCCATAATCTCCAAATACAGGATGACATGGTATATACGCATAGTAATCTACTATTTGCATCCTTCTATAAATAGAGGTCTCCTGTAACTATTCATGACAATTGAATGGATTTCATCTCTCTAGAATTTCCTCTGACTTCTCTCTAGAATTCCTTCAGTTTTATAATACATATCAAAATTATCATAAAGTTTAAAGACTTTTTTATAGAAATATTTTGATAAGTCTATGAGAATGTTTTGAAAAATTTATGAGTATTTTTTGACAAATCAATATATCTATATTAACTACTCCAAAAGTCTCGACGAGGGCATTTGTACATTTTCATAAATAAAAAATATTATAAAAAAGTCTAGACTTTATGATAATTTTGATATTATTATAAAACTGAAAGAATTCTAGAGAGAAGTCAGAGGAAATTCTAGAGAGATGAAATCCATTCAAGTGTAATGAATAGTTACAGGAGACCTCTATTTATAGAAGGATGCAAATAGTAGATTACTATGCGTATATACCATGTCATCCTGTATTTGGAGATTATGGGTCAATGGACATCCACATAATAAGAATATTCATAACACTCCCCCTTGGATGTCCATTTATGAATGTGCCTCGTTAAAAACTTTAACTAGGAAAAACCCAGTGGGATAAAAACCTAGCCAAAGAAAAGAGTACAACATTCATTGATACACTGTTGAGTTTTGCCTCATTAAAAACCTTTCTAGGAAAACCCAGTGGGACAAAACCTAGATAAGGGAAAAAGAGTACAGCGTGTATCGTCTCCCCCTCTTGATTACATCAGACTTGCTCCCCCTGATGACCACATTGCTTCATTGTCTTTCTATCATCAAGTATTCATTGTATACCTGCAAGATCTAAATCTTTCAAGTAAAATCATAAATATACATGTGCATAAATATTTATTCAGATAATAATATCACATGCACGATAAATGTTTCATGCTACATATGAATTCACTTAATTAATTATTCTCGAGAATTTGATGCTCCTAGCATCTTGAGTCCTTCAGGGACTTATTCTAGCGCCTTATGTTCTTCAGGAACATGTGCTTCTGGCACACACTAATATAGTATGACTCATGATCCTCATTATCATCATTACAGCATATGTTATCTTATAAACATAAATATCATCAATGTCGACTTTATTTTTCGGTCCCATCGGATTTCATTCATAATTTATTGAGATCTCATTATATTCACATATATTAGGTACCTAGGTCTCTCTTAGACCACAATACACTTTTCTTGTAATATCTCTTCTGGAGATAACATCTCATCAAAAAATAACTCTTCTGGAGCTTTACTTAATTATCCTCGACTTGATCATCTATATTTTATAGCTCCTTTTCTCTTTCGAGGATTTTTATCTTTATAACCGATGGACCAGCAACGCTTCAGGCGTGCTTTATAACAATTCATATAGGAGCATTTGCAGTTGGGACATGTGACTTTGTCACTTTAGGTCAGTAAATGCTTTTAGCATTTGATTAGCTAAAATCTGCAAATGAATTATCTTTTAAACTTTTAGTGCACATTTCTTTGTATGAGGACCAATATGAGCCAATGATAATTCATTTCACTTTATCTTTACCCAATCTGCTTATTTTTCTCCCCCTCATCAAATCATCAATTTTCTTTGTATATCCATCTATGTGCATTGTAATAGATTAATAATCATTACACATTTAAAACATTTCAAGATGGAATTAATCTGGCTTCTGACCAAAAGCCAATTATACGGGGAGAATTCTGTTGGCTTATATAATCGCTGCAAATATACACAACATATAAATTTTGTTCTCATAATCATTGATCTATCCATTCATGGATACTTTAATACATTATTTATGGATCATTCAATCTGGAAATTGCGCGCATAATATATTGCAAACTTCTAGTTGCAAACATCACTGCAAACTTTGCAAATTTATAATCTCATATGTAAACTTTCAATTTGATATATTTCCAGAGATCCATTTCCAATAATTAATTCTATCTGAGAACATGCAGCACATAAATATTCACACTTGATATATATCATTATTATTCTCCCCCTCAAGTGTGAGACCTTAAAAATTAATTTATGGAATTTCCATACAATATTCCATGATAATAGCATATATGATATCTATTTCATTAAAATTCCACAGATTTCTAAATGCATTATCAATGCATAATTTTGTTACTTCTGGTAACAAAATTTCCATTTTCCAGAATCAACAAACAAATATATATTAAATACAAAATCATCAGGTGTATAATTGCAGATTCACGAGCGCAATACTGTGTAATCACAGGTGCATCACTGTGGAATCACAGGCGCGACAACTCAGATTGTCGTATACATATAAAGTCAAAAATATTCCAGGCTCGTGCTTTATAGGGAGCAAATCTGTAGAGATTTAACAGGACTACGCAAATCTGCAGAGATTCAATAGGATTTAATTCAACTATAAATAGAGGAAGGCAAACGAACATGCCTCACAAACACTCAAGCATCTGATAATATCAACTACCAGATACTCACACATATTTCTCTAAATTCTATTGCCATGGCAGGACCAAACAGTTTTATCCCAGTTTCTGATACATCCGAAACAGCATTACTTGATGCTTTGTTGTATGATGATCAGCATAACATGTCATTTACTTCTTTGTTATCTCCTAATCCCTTTGAAATGTTTATTCCTCCTTCTACTATTCCTCCTTCTGCTTCAAATGTACCTACTTCTCCCCCTAGAACAAGTGTTCTTCATCAATCTACAAGGATTGAAGGTACAACTGAAGCAGGTTCATCAAGGAGGCCTGTTAAGAGGTGTAGAACTATGACAGAACTAATGGAGTCTACCAATCCAGTTCAGCCAATAGTGTCGGCAGTTAATCAACCAGCATTCACTAGCCAGCAAACTATCATCAGTTTGCCAGCAACAACCAGCCCGACAACAACAATCAGCCAACCAACAACCACTAGCCAGCCAGCAACAATTAGCCAGACAACAGCTACAAGCCAATTAGCAACTACTAGCTTATTGGAATGTAGTTGCTGTCATGTTTTACGGGAAATTATTCATACCAACGGACTTCAGTACCATAAACTTGAAGTTCACGGAAGAAGAACAGGTATGATTACCCATGCTGTTTTATTTGAAAAAGTACAGGATAAATCTTATAATACTGACAGGCTTCCAATGTTTGATTTCACAAAGAAAAATTTTGAAGAAATCAAACAATTTCTGACACAGTATTGTATAGATTTACAAGCATCAGGATATATCTTGATGCGTGATCCTGTATTAGCCTATCATGAGGTTCTCTGTGTTGGTTCGGAATGGGCTATAAATCCAAATGACCTCCATGGAAGTTCATTTCAAACCAATATTGAACACTCATTAGGCAAAGGAAAACAACCTGCAGTAAGTATACCCTATGATACTTCATCCCTTAACCAGGGTGAATTATATAGGTTATCTATGGAGCAAAGAGAAAGAATAAAGAAAACAACGCTCCATGATTTAAGAAATTATTTTCACTTAACCCTTGATGAAGCGAGTAAACAATTAAATATGTCTACTCACACCATACAAAAAATCTATCAAAAAGGAGGGTTAACTGAGTGGCCACACAAGAAGCTCAAGAAACTTATGACGCAAATCTCGATATTACAAATAGCTTTGCCTCATCTGGATCCCATCTCAAGAAAAGCAAAAGAAGAAGACATTAAATATCTTCAGAATGAGATGATTAAGGTTTGTAATGATGTTGAGCCACTCGCTATTAAACTTTGTTGAAATAATATTTCCTTTTGTTTAATTATTTTGTTGATGAATATTCCTCTCCCGTATTCACAAAAATTGTTATAATCATAGAAATCACAAAACAACCATAATAATATATTTGCTTCATTCACTTCTGGGAATGAAGTTGGATAAAAATTCATGATCCATAACTCACTTATTTGTTTGATCATGGCAAGAAATTAATCCATAATATTTCTTGACTTTACCACAATATTGCTACTACAATAACAAATTGAATATATTTATTTATAATAGCAATCATGATCATACAATCCCTTGTCTCATAATTTAAGGGAATATTTAATGCCAAATATATAATTTTGAGACCTTTATACAACTGATGGCATACAAAATTTATGGATCAAATATTTTTTTATAATTTGTCACTTGTTATCAGGCTAACTTGCCTCTTGGCTTCAGGCTATCTTGCCTCTGAAATTAAGGCTATCTTGCCTCTTGGTCTCAAGCCAATTTATGCCTCATCTCTCTATGGCATTTTGATCTCATAATATATATGGCCTTTTAACAGTTTATCTTCAGGATAAATAAAATATAAACATAATAAAATAAATAGATGGAACCCACTAATATGTATATATTAGTGTCGTTGCCATAAATAATAAAAGGGAAGGGGGATTTATATAAAGCAGTAAATAAATAAATAAAAATAAAATAAATGACTGGAAATAAACGTGCTAAATAAATAAAAAGAAGATGAAATAGGAATGGTAGTAAACTCACAGCGAGACCTATCTCATCCAAAGGTAAGAAAGAGGATGCATATGCAAATGCAAATATATATATATAATATATAGAAAGCAGTAAATAAATAAATGGAGCCCACAGTACTAGTGTCGCTACCATGAGAAATAAATAAAGCAGTAAAGAATTAAAATAAATAAATGGAGCCCACTATAGTGTTGCAACCATGAGAAATAAGTAAAACAGTAAATAAATAAATGGAGCCCACTAATATAGTGTTGCAACCATGAGAAATAAGTAAAGCAGTAAATAAATAAATGGAGCCCACAGTACTAGTGTTGCTACCATAAAAGATAAATAAAACAATAAAGAATTTAAATAAACAAAGCTTTAAATAATAAAATAAATGGTGCCCACTATACTAGTGTTGCTACCATAAAAGATAAATAAAACAATAAAGAATTTAAATAAAATAAATGGGGCTCACAAAGTGCACCACCATAAAAGATAAATAAATACAATAAATAAATAGAGCCCACTAATAGACACTAGTGTGCCTCCATGAAGAATAAACAAAGCGGTAAATAAAATAAAAAAAATGGTACCCACTAATATTAGTGTTGCAACCATAAAAGATAAATAAAATTAAATAACATAAAAGTAAATACATAAAAGTAAATGTTAGTCACAATAATAAAATTAAATTAAAACAATTAAAAGAAAAGATTAAATATAGAAATTTAATTAGAACTTACCTGAATCAGAGTGTCCTACTTCGCTTTCTTCGGTTTGACAAATAGATTAAATAATAATAACAAAAAAATAATAATAATAATAATAAAATCTTAAACATAAATAATAAAATTGAAGTGAGAAAGAAAATATGAATATGAAATATATTATAATATAAAAATAATTATAATTAATCAAAAATTTTATTAATATAATATAATACCCACCAACGTTAAGGTACTATTAATACACACATAATAACATTACGTATTATAGGTTAGTTAAATGCTATTTTTTTTTTTTTAATATAGAATATTATAAAATATTTATTATGATATCATATACAAACACCTAGGCCCCAGTGGAAATTTTTATATCTCCGTGAATCAATGTATAAATCAAAATGTGTGGACCCCGCTCAAATAAAAATGTAACTTCAAATTGCAACTTTCATTCACGTCTAATTATGCAATCAATCAAAATGCATAAAACAAAATGTGTGGACCCCGTGCAAAGAAAAATGCAATACAACATTACTTATCTCCTGGTCTCTTCCGAACAGTACACATTAACCACCTACTCTATGATCATGCTTTAATAATTCATTGCTATTGTTTTCTATTAACTATTCATGTTTTGTCTTACTATATTCATCAACTTCAATCATTCATACATTGAATCAGAAAACGTACCTAAGCAAAGAATCCTCCTCCGTTCTTTCTCATCTACTTCTCAGAAGCCCTCACGAAGGACAAGAGATGAAGCTCCTTGGCTATTTCGGTATCTTGAATTCTGCAGGCTGAAGAAAAATGAGAAGATGAAGAGGTTGAGAAAAAGAAGAAACAAGTCCTCTGCGGGATGAGAAGAAGAAGATATCAGCAATCGTGCTGATAACGTATTATAAAACTGAAAGAATTCTAGAGAGAAGTCAGAGGAAATTCTAGAGAGATGAAATCCATTCAAGTGTAATAAATAGTTACAGGAGACCTCTATTTATAGAAGGATGCAAATAGTAGATTACTATGCGTATATACCATGTCATCCTGTATTTGGAGATTATGGGTCAATGGACATCCACATAATAAGAATATTCATAACAGATATGGACTATTTTATTGTTTTCCCTTGCTCAGGAACAGGAACAATTGGAATCTTCCCAAAATAATTTCGTACTCGGCAGGGAAGGCGACTCAGAAAGCTTCATCTTCTTTAATCTCTTCATACTTCACTCAGAAAACCCCAAATTCCAGACCCACATTTTCATGGGAGTATCGATGCTAGGCGTAAAGCAACTTACAACATCAGCACTGGAATCGGATCAACCCAACCTTCGTTTGACATCTGGAGCATCGATTTTGTTCGATCTGATGACAGATCTTAATTTTTGAGTCTGGAAAATTTAGAAGGAGCAGAAATCTCGGTAGAGGATGTTGTGACTGAGGAGGCACAGGCGAAGGATCTGAATGTGCGACCGCTGTCTTGTTGTAAATTGTAGTGGTGTGAAGAGGAGGGTTCCATAATTGATTGATCGGACGGCCGATGGCAGGGCAGGAAAGCTTGCAGATATCGCCAGAGTTGAGAGAGGATTGGTCACCGCCGGCGACAACATTAACGACGGTGAAGTTGAGAAGGAGGGGAGCATTGACTCAGTGGACCTGGAGGGTAATTTGGTCCCAAAAATGTTACAGTTCCCCATTCTGACTTGACTAAGATGACATGGACATTAAGTGGGACCCAATAACTGAAAAATAACCAACGACTCCATTTGAAAGTGATTATGGTGTTATAAATATACTTCCATTGACTCTCTAATGACATGACATGGGACACACGAATAGTAGTTTATTATGTAGTGGGACTCGCACGTAATTATACAATCTCATGGAAATACATTCTTATGAGTGAACAGTTGTGTAATAAAGGGAAAATTGCATCAAATGACCCAGAGTGGAAATTACACTGAAGACCCATTTTTTTTTTTATAAATAGAGGCCTTCTGCAAACATTCAGAAGATACTGGAATAAAAACTTCTCTCTACTCTTTCTCTCTCTCTCTCTAAAATCTCTTGTTCTTATTTTTACTTTTCATCAGTTTCATATTATATGGGTATTTTTATAGGGATTAATGTTTCTTATATTGTAGGGAAAAAAATTATCTCATATCACACACACATGACATAGTGGGATCCACATATACATACATTAATCCATATATGTATATATGGGTCCCACCATTTTATGTGTGGGTAGGAAGTTTAGTTTTCTCATGCAACATGAGAAAACTAAAACCTATTTTGATATTTAAGAAAAGTTTATGATGCTAGGTCAATTTTTCAGAAACGTTTATGGGTATATTTTTGCTCTTAACCCTTAAAACATCAAAAAAAAAAAAAAAAAATTAGGTCAAGTTATTTATATTTATTAGATCAAATTCATAGGTGAATTTATAAGTGTACATATATAAAATAATAATTGTTTATATTTCATAAATGAAATTTAAGTGAATCTTCGCATTTTAACAAGTAATAATAATATAAAAATAATGTCTCCATTTATAATTTGTAAATCCTAATTTACATCATAAGGTATAAAAATTTACAAGTGTTTATAGGTTAACTTATAGGTGTACATATGCATTTTATCAACAAAATGTGATTGAAAAACTTGACCCTAGGAGTATAAGCAACTTCGCCTATTTTTTGTCTTGTTTATTGACATGCTTATAATAATATTATTAAATGTTTAATATAAATAAATCAAAATTTTATAATTAATTATTATCAATTGAATTCCAATTTCCTACCCTATGTTTTGATTTTCACTCAAATAAAAGGAGAGCTGATTTAATCATGAACCAACCGCCAATTAGAATGTGAATTTCATGAAGCTAGGCTTTGGAGTTTGGATAGATTTTATATTATAGAATTCACATCTCTTGTTTTATCCTATCTTCCATTGTTGTTATTGTAGTACCATTAATATAGCTAACCCCCACATAATGAAATCAAGCTTGTTGTTACTGCTATTGTTATGTCTTCCATTGTTAAATTTTAGGCTTTCAGCGATACTAAACAGTGCACAGAGGCTTAGGTAAATGCCCCCAAAGATCAAATTTCAATGACAAAAATATATCTTTACAAAATTTATAGGTTCTTTCACATGACATTCCAATTATGCAGAGAAAAAGTCAGAAAGACTGATATTATAAGAGAGAATTATTATCCAAGTAGTACAATCTACAAGCCAAAACCCTCTATCCCAGTCTTAACTCTGGATACTTCAAAATTATTTTACACTTTCTGACTTTGCTGCCTCACTATGATTTTCCCAAGGGTTCCTTCCTGGTCTGATAAATTTTTCTTTTATGCCCCCACTAATCAATGCCTTTATTGAGGAACTAGCTGGTTTAACCATCTTTAGCCACAACAACATCGGTCAGAGTACAAGGTGCTGCCTCTTCCAGCATTTGAACCACCATTCTCATGGAAGGTCTTGAGTATGGAACCTTCACAGTGCAGAGTGTTGCAATTCTCAGAACCTTCATGGCATCATCTCTGTAATGCTTTGGAATTGTGGAATCCACAAGCTCAACCATGTCTTCTTTGGTGGTCCTCTTGTTGCCGCATACCCAGTTGACTATGTCCTTGCTCTCCCCAAATTCTGATTCATTCGGCTTCTTCCCCGTCACTAACTCCATTAGAACCACTCCAAAGCTATACACATCACTCTTCTCAGTCACCTTACATGTATAGGCATACTCTGTCATTCCCAAAATCAACATGATCAGTTTCCAAGCACGGCAACCAGAAAATGAAGTTTTCAGTACATATATTAAACTGTAATTTTGGTCTAAACTTAAGCGATGAAATGCATTTTCCACTTAATAATGTTACTCATCCTGAGCCCAATTATTTCAATCTTATATAACTCGTTCTTATAACTAGAAATCTATTACTTAAAGTGAAAGAAAAAGCAAACCCAGAAAATATGCCAGATTTATTGATCTGAAGCATCATAAAATCGCCCCCTCCGTTGGGATTCTATGGCATCAATGTTCTCAGCTAGGAATGAAAACAAGTCAAAACAATGTCCTAAGTTTCTTGTATTTTGATCTCAGCCACCAAAAGACCCTTGTTCTCTCTCTAGATTTAGATTTTCTGCATTAAAAAAGTTAACTGTAAATTACTAGGCGATGCTATCTACTTTCACTTTTTTGAACCTTTTTTTCTGATCTACAAGGAAATGAAAAGCTTACCAGGAGCCATGTAACCAAGTGTTCCAGCAATAACATTTGTCCAATTGCCTGCTCCTCTCTGCACAATCTTGGCAAGCCCAAAGTCAGCAATCCTTGGCTTCCATTCTTTATCAATCAAAATGTTACTTGATTTCACATCTCTATGTATAACTGGCCTATCACACCCATGATGCAGATACTCCAATCCTCTAGCTGCTCCCAAAGCAATCTCATACCTAACCTCCCAACTCATAGGACTTTTCTGGCAATTGTGCAGCTTATCCCACAAGCTCCCATTCGGCAAAAACTCGTAAACTAGAAGGCTACTATCTTCACTTGTGATGCTACAGTAGAGCTTCACTACATTCACATGCCTTATGGAGCTAAGTGTGGTCACCTCAGCATCATACTCTGGTGACCGGCAACTTCTTTTCAGCATCACTGAACTGCTCCGGCCACTTCCTGGTTCACCCGGATTCAAAGTCCATATGTGCTTGACTGCCAATTCTTTGCCGCATTTGAGAACAACCTTGTAAACATTCCCGGATCCTCCTTTGCCAATCACATTATCAGACTTGATACCTTCAATGATTTCATTTTCGTTGAAGTTTATCACATGGTACTGCTTCAAATCCCAGGAATTAGTCTTCAAAGGATTCTCCTCTAACTTGTTCTGCTTTAGTTTCAGGAAGAATATGCATGCCAATGAAACTAGCAGAACCATTATACCAGCAAGCAAACAGAGAATAATGGTCCTAACTCGACTAGAGCCAGTGCTAACCAGTGAACATGGCCTGAAATTTTCCAAAGTCTCACTGCATAAGCCAGGATTTCCCTTTAACCCATCTATGAATGCCGGAATAGAGAGTGAATCTGGCACTGGACCAAAGAAATTGTTGTTTGATAAATCAAGAAGGCTCAATTTAAGAGACGACAAGCTCGATGGAATTTGGCCCGAAAGTCTATTGGACGATAGGTTTAATGAATTGAGAGTAGGCAGAGAGCCAACACTCGCAGGGATCTCCCCAGAAAGCGAGTTCCCAGCAATGTTTACTTCATTGAGAGAAATACAAGAACTTAAAGACTCTGGTATAGAACCAGAAAAATTGTTTCCATCCAACTTAAGACTACCCAATTTCTTCAAGTTTCCTATAGAATCTGGAAGCTTACCAGAGAATTGATTTGAGCTCAACTTGATTGATACCAATGAAGAAGCTTCTGAGATTCCTGAGGGTAGTTCACCAGAGAACTTGTTGTCCGTTAAAAATAGTAGTGCAAGAGACTTTGCGTCAGCAATATCAGATGCCACTGGACCTTCAAACTGGTTCATTGAAAGATCAATTATTTTCATATTTGGCAGGCCCCATAAACCCGAAGGAACACGACCAGAAAGCGAGTTTCTGTTAACGCGAAAACGAACCATAGCCGAACAATTCGCATATGTTTCAGGTATACTTCCAGTGAAGCTATTGTTCAACACAGCTAGCTCAGTCATGTTGTTGTTCCTGCACATGTCAGGTGGTATAGGACCAGACAGAGAGTTATCAGAAACATCAATATATTGTAAACCAACCCAGGAGCCAAGCTTTTGAGGGAGAGGACCAGTGAAATTATTTGCATAAAGTGAAAACTCAGCAAGGCTTTTGAAATCTCCGAACTCATTTGGGATTCCTCCAGAGAATTGGTTCTGAAAAAGCTGAAGAGAAGCTAAGTTTGTCAAGAACCGAAGCTCAGAAATATCACCTTCAAGTTGATTATTAGAAACATCCAAGTAGACAAGATTTGTGAGATTACCAAATCCTTTTGGGATTTTCCCAATCAAATAGTTATCATATATCTCAAGTTGGCTCAGCTTCTGAAGCTTCGCAATATCACCCGGGATTTCACCTGTCAAAAGGTTATCAGAAAGTTCAAGATCCTCAAGCTGAGTTAGATTCCCAATACCCAATGGGATTTTCCCAGTGATGCTGCAATTCGTGAGGTAAAGCCAATACAATTTTTCAAGCTTTAACACCTCCAAAGGAAAAGGACTTTTTTCAAACGTGTTATCTCCAAGGCTTAAAAATCCAAGACTAGTTAGATTTCCCAATGATTTCCATGGAAATGTCCCAGAAATTCCGCTGGCATTCAAGTTCAAGTAGGTAAGCTTGATCAAATTAGAGAACTCAGGCATTTCCCCAGAAAACAAATTCCCGCCCAAATCCAGATACTTCAAATTACTGCACTTCCTCAGGTCCTCGCTGATTCTTCCATGGAAGGAATTCGACCCCAGAGATAATTTCTCTAACGACTGAAGCCCACAAAGTGAATCAAACCGAATAGTACCCCCAAGATTTCTTCCGGCGAGGTTGATTTCTGAGACGAAACCATTGGAATTGCAGAGAATTCCGGCGAAATTGCAGGGAGAATTGGCTTCCGTCCATGAACCGAAAACATCATCGGCGTTTGAAATTTGAACAGAGGACTTGAACTTCATGAGCATTTGAAACTCATCCGACAGGGACGAAACAGCCAGGAAGAGAAAAAACAGAGAAAACAAGATCACCGGCGGGTGACATTGCCGGGAAATATCTCCGGCGAACATGCCGGCGGCGAAGCGGATAACAAAGAAGAGGGTTGAATTTTGGTGGGGTTGAGTGGGAATAGGGAAAAATACCCACACAAAAAAAAAAAAAAAGAGGAAGAAAAAAAAGAGTGAAGAGTTAGGAGTGAGAACAAGAGCAAGATTTGGGATCCGAGAAAGTAAACACAAGAAGGGATTGGGACTTGGGAAGATTGAACGAAACGAGGAAAGTGAGAAGGGGAATGAATCACATGGTGTTGAGGAGAAGAAGGAAGAACGACTACGCAAGTTTAGTGGACAAAGGGCGGTGGTTGGCCTCCGAAGAGACAGAGCATGGTCGTTGCTTAGGGAAGAGCAGGAGTAAAGGATTGTTGTCAGATTTTTTATTATATGCTGGGATTCGTTGCATGATCTTTCAATAGTCCCAGTCGTTTTCATGGTGTTTTTACAATGAATTTAATATTTCCGCTTTTATCTGGTAGATATTTTTTTCCCCACGATTACATAAAAGTAAATAGGTTATATTATAAAGAGAATAGAGAAATAATGTTAATAGTGTGTCAAAAATTCTGGCAAAAGCAAAAAGTTAAACCCTTATACAATATATAAAATATTGATGTGAAATGAGTTTTGTCTTGATTTATATATACTTAAAATAAATTCTGTCTCAATTTATATGAAAAGTTTTTATTTTACCAAAGCTCAACACTCAATAAACTAAGTTAAGTGATTAATTTTGTCTTAAAATAAAATAGAAATTTTAAATTTATATGTAATGGATATCATAAATTACATTTAAGATATCACATAAGTTGCAATAAATACTATTATCTTTAATCCATAATATAAGATATACTTCTTCCGTTCCTGTTTTTGAAGAAACTGGCTTTAGATGCAAATAATAATAATAATAACCAAGACAATAAATATGTAAACATTGAAATTTTTTTCCCTAAAATTATCTTTACTTATGGAGAGATGTGGAATAAGAGAGAGGGTAAGGAAATTATTATACTCAATCCACTCTTTAATATAATACATATTTATCTAACTTGATTAATTTTTTTTAAAAAAATAGTTAAGATGGTTAATATGACATATATTTTCTAAAACTCATATTTCTTGATTTCCTCCTTCCTTCATGTCATTGAGTATGGTTTATGAAATATTAAATGTCTATAGTAGGAAAACATTGATAAATATGAAAAATATATCTTATATTTAAAATCAATATAACACCTCAAATAGGTCTTATATTAAAAACTAAAGGGAGTAATAAAGATAATTTTTTTTTGAAGATAAACACTAAGAAAATTATTGGTAATATGATACAGATGATTGATGTTTTGGGCTTGTAATAGTAAATGTATTGATTATAATATAAGTAATTAAATGGGGCAAAAATAGAAAGCTAATAAAGAAAATTTTAGACATCATATTTAAATGTTTCTTATAAAATAAAACAAAGAGAGTAGTTTATAATGTACTACTTTGGTTATATTTATAAGTCTATGTTGACTAAAAAATTTAGTCTTATTTATACGTCATCTTTCATATAATAAATAAGATTGTAACAATTTTGTTCTTATTAACTGTACCAATGAAAATAGAGTGTGAAGAAAGAGTTGAAGGATACCATATTCATAAATGATAACAAAGTTAAAATTTTATCCTATAATCATTAAGCTGATTACCTCTCTTTAGTATGTGATTTAATTAAAAGAAATTTATAAATATAACTAAAATGAAAACTTAGATCTTATACTAAAACCGGAGGTAGTATTTTGAAGTGCTTGGTGCATTCCCCTAGTGGAAAATTAGTCCCTTGCATGGAGGAAGTGGAGCGTTCTATCTCTAAGAGCACCGGTCTGGCCTCCTTTTTAATTTTTCTCGAAACTATTTTAAATAAAGGTAATTTAAAAATATAATTAATTTAATACTTACGAAAGTCATTCCTTTCCTTTTGAATAGGACTTATAATTAATAAGAATTGGCAGATGCATTATGCAAGAAAATATGCAAATTATAAGTAAGAACCTATATTTTAAATATATTTTTAAAAATTATGAAATACAATAACTCGTACTTGGCGACTTATATTTTCTTTAAACTATATTAAATATATTTTGAACTTATCCTTAGAAATGAATATTTTCTGAAATTGATAAATATTTTTATACTCAATGTTCAATTAAGGTGCACACATTCATATTTATTTATTTTAAATAATAATCTACTTAATTTAAAATAGAAAATAAAAATAATGGGAAATCAACATTTATATATATATTTACATAAATAAATTAATAAAAAATTATGATATTTATGAGTCACAAAAAATTTGCAAATTTCTACATCTGACACCTGCGATGGCACCCACCCCACATTAGCTAGTTTGCTACAATATTTGACTAGTTGTGAGTGACGGTGCGACTCACTACCAAAAGCTGGCGCGACTCGTTTACCTTTAAAAATGAGAATGGAAGACCCAGACCTTTCGGTCGGCCGCACAACTTGACTACACTGAAAACGACAATCAGAGTTGAATTTCAAATATAAATGATTTTTTTTTTTTTGGTCAAACAAATATAAATGAATAAGAAAACGACATTCAAAATCTCTCTCTCAAGAGTGTTGCCACGTTGCAGCGCTGCTCAGTTGATGATCTCTGATAGGGAGAATGACTTTATTATTTTCAAATAAAAAATAAATAAATATATTAACAAATATCATAAGATGTTAATTGTAATGGATTCAATTATTAATCCTCATGTTTACTTGTTTTATGGGGACTTTTTTTTCTTTTTAATATTATTTCCCTTGATTAAGATTTAAAAATCATTCTCCCAAATATGCTCCGATCTATCTTAGATATCTAAATTTTTGAATTGGTGTGCTTCTTTTTATAAGATCTTATTTGGATTACCTCAACATTAAATATATTTTTAGCTATTTTGCTCTTTATTAATTATATTCTGTCATGAAAATAAAAGATATCTATGATAAGAGAGTAAGAGATAAAAGACGAGGGAAATTCAAGAGAGAAATAGTGAAGTAATTCTCATTCACTTATGTGTGTTATATGACTTAAACAAAATTTCTATTTATAGGTCTTAATGAGTCTTGCATTAAAAGACACAATTAATAGGAAACTTGGAGAAAAAGTAGAAAGTAGAATAAAGATAATAAATCATTAAATGTAGCTAAGTAAATGCTAACTAGGATATGAATCAATGGACATCCACATAATTTATATCCATGACCCTCCCTATTGGATGTCCAGTATGAATGTGCCTCATTAAAAACTTTAACTAGAAAAATCAAGTGTTGCCTTATTAAAAACTTTTCTAGAAAAATATAGTGGAACAAAACCTGGATAAGGAAAAAAAATATAGCGTGTATTGTAATACTTGGATAATTATTTATCTGAAATATTATATTGACAAATAAATACCTATTGAAAATAGGTGAATTTGTGGTCTCAAAACTAGTGAAATAATTACCTTATTTCTTAAAGTTAATTTCTCATGAAATTAGGAGAAATAACGAACTAAAAATCCCTAAGTGAATTTGTGGGTTATGAGATACCCTGAGAATATCATAATAAATCCTGAGAGGCAACTAAATATTCATTAAAAATTAGAGAGTATGTTGTCTCTAATTTAGATAATTTATGGGATTATTTTTCTTGGGAAATAATAAGGCAAAATTAAATATCATTTTGGGGAAACATAAATTGCCCCATGATTTTTAATATTTTACATAATGCATAAATTATCAATATCAGTAAAATAGTTGTGAAATAATAATTAATCTCAATTAAGAAAATTGTCAACAATTGGTAAGTGATTAATTAAATAATTAATGGCTAATTGTTCAGACATAGATAAAAGAGATAACCAAAGTTAGTTATATGAAACCTCTAATTTGAGATTAATGACCAATGAAGGGTCAAGGTTGGCATAAAGAGTGTTGCTAATTAATTTAGCATAATTAAGAGGTATATTAAGTGAATTACAATTATCCTTAACAGAATAAGGTTGCACTAATTGAGATTAGTTGCATAATTCTTCAAGATGATTAGAGACAAATTAAAAGAGGGCTAATTATATTTAAAAATAATTAAGCCAAAGAGAATGAAATAATATCTCAAGTAATTAAGTCTAAATCTTCATATAATTGAGTTAGCTAATGGCAAAATATAATTAAGGAACATGTAAACACTTGATTAACATGATAATTAAGAATTGCTAATTAGTGTTGAAAATTCAACAATGACACCTAAGCCTTGATTATGTCATCAAGATGACATCATAAGAGCACATGGGTGTGTAGTGAGTATGTATGTGCCTAAGTGTTGTGCATGTGTGTGTGTGTAGTGGAGGAAAGAGAAAAGATGAATTTAGAAAAGGAGTGTAGGTGACATTTTTTTTGTAAGAGGGGTAAGGTCAAGATTTAAACTTCCTAGTTAAGTTTAATCTAAGGGTTAAAATAGAATGAAAGTTGCTAAGAAGTTAACAAAGGATTGCCTATAAATAGAGAGCTCTCCTCTCTTCATTCTTCACACCAAACTCATACCAAAGATTGGAGAGTTTAAGAGGAGAGTGAAGCAAAAAGGAGGAAGGAGTTCAAGAGTTTCAAGAGGTAAGTTCTAGCATTTAAATTTCTAGTCTTTAGTTTTTATAAGTTCTTAGTATAAATGTTAGTTTAATCTAGAAAATTAGAGAATAAATTCCTATACTTGTTTTTAGGCCTCATTGCATTGAAAAATGCCTGAAGAGGCAAAAACATGATAGGAAATAATTTTTGGAAGTCTTAGGATTAAGATTGTGAAAGTTGTAGAATTTTCGGTTCTTAAAACTTAGACAGACAGCGGAAAAAGATGCTATGATTTTATGAAGCAAATGTAATTATAAAATCATGAAATTTTCCAGAAATAAAGTAGACATGTAGGGCTTTCCAAAAATATAAAATATGTAACATTTTGATCTCTGGTCAAGGAGATATGAATCTTTGAAGTTAAGCCATTTTTACTGGAATCAAATCTAGGCAACGTTGAGAAAATTCAAAACTGGGAATGATATGGTTGAAACTAATTAAAGCCATTATTTTTCCTTAAAAATAGACTTGTTAAGGGAAATTTGTGCTTTGGTTTCATCTCAAAATGATTTTTCTAGAATTAGTTATGATTTTTCAAAGTTAGACAAAATTATGCCCAGAAATGCTGAACCAGCGTTTTTTTCCTGAAAATTATGAGGAAATAATTGAAAATAAATCTACCAAGGGTAAAATGGTTAGTAGTGGCCAAAATATCTTTTAGGATATTGTTTGTGAATTAATAAATACAATATTATCCTTATAGGATATTTGTGACAGCATTCCGATCGTCAAAATGTACCGTAACCCGACAACGAAGGTACGTTCGCGTACTGTAACACTAACTCTGATATTTACAGTATGTGTATATGTGGTATGTGTGTTGTATGCATGTTGTGATGTGTTGTTTGAATACATGTTGTTGTTAAAGGATAACTGTACATATGCATGCACTGGGAGTGATATATCTATTTTCACTGGGAGTGGTATATTTCACCGGGAGCGATACATTTGCATTCACTAGGAGTGACATAGTTGGTGACATGATTGAAAGTGAATCAATTGCTGTGTTTATATACCGTATATGTAAATATGAGGTTAACCGTTACCTGGGGTCCGTATGCATGAGACCTCAGCTCTTAACATAGCATCAGGGTCGGGAGAACTAGTGACGGAGGAGAAGGGAAAGCAGCATGCTTAGAGACCCGACGGAAAACTTTCCATTGTTGTTCCGACAGAAGCCTTCTTTTTGTTCTTGTACATCACTTTTGAAGTACTCGGTTTCTATACCGCTGTTGTATCCAGCCAGACTTACGGCATTTTGAATATATATCAGTTACTTTTCCGCTCAAATGTTCTACTCTGATGTTTTGAAATGATTCTTTAAAAAAAAAAGAATTGTTATTCCACTTTTGAAAATTGAGATGTTACATGTATCGACCCACACTTTTGACAACATCAATTGATATCTTTAAGTCTTTGAAGACCGATGTCATGGGCAAGTTTTTTCAAAGATTGTACTTGGAAGTGACTTGGTGAATAAATTTGTTAGATTTTCATTTGAATGGATTTGTTGGATATTTATTTCACGATCCTTTTGAAAGTCACGAGTGAAGAAGAATTTTGGTAAAATATACTTTGTTTCTATCGCCCTTAAATAGCCTTCTTTAAGTTGGGCAATATGTGCAAGATTATCTTCATATAGAACTATTAGGACCATTTTGTCTAAAGATAAACCACAAGTTGTTTCGTATGTGATGTATCACTAACCTCAACCATACATTTTCTCAACTTGCTTCATGTATTGCTAGAATTTTTTCATGGTTAGATGATTTAACTGATATAGTTTGTTTCATAGTTGCTTAACAATGTCAAAGCTTTCTCACTCATGTCCTAGACCCAGAAACTTTGTCATGTCTCATTCTCAAACTTGTATATAAGAGGGAACCATTGAAGATGTTCTTGAAAGAACTCTTCTTTGATCATGGGTTAGATAATGGCTCACCGTTTGGCTTTTCTTGCGAGATAGGCTATGGCATGAAATAGCTGGACCTCTACATGTACATAGATAGCCTATTTATGATTTACCATCTTGTAGATCAGATAAAATCATAGAATTCGCATAACCAACCAGTTTATATTTGGATACATTTGAGTAGTATAACCCCATGTTCATAGTGTCTCTAAGATAATGAAGAATGCGTTTTACTCTATTTTAATGCCTTTGTGTTGGTGAATAACTATATCTTTCTAATAAATTAACAACAAATGATATATCGAAACGTGTGTGATTATTAAAATATATTAGTGCTCCGGTAGCACTAATGTATATTACTTTTGAACTAAGTAGTTCTTTATCACCTTCTTCGCTAATTACTCAAGGTTGGAATGGTCTTTATCTGCCTACAAAAACCTTACAATAGTTGGGGTACATAATGCATGTGACTTATCTATGTGAAATCACTCTAGGACCTTTATTGTATGAGCTTCTTGATATACAAAGATCTCATTCTCGTGATACTAGATCTATAATCCAAAGATAGAATTTTTTTTCTTCTTCCTAAGTCCTTCATTTCAAATTATTTCTCCAAACAATTAATTTCTTCTTGAATCTCTTCAAGAGTTCCAATAATGTTGATATCATCAACATAAATAACAATTATAGCAAACTCACTTCTATATCTTTTCTTAAAGATGCATGGACATATTGGATCATTTTTATACCTTCTTTTAATAGATATTTATTGAGACAATTACACCACATAAACTCTAATTACTTTAAATCATACAAAAACTTATTTAACTTAATTTAGTATTATTCTCGAGAACTTGAATTGGATGCTTCTAGCACCTTAAGTTCTTAAGGGACTTTCACATAAATGTCATTGTCAAAGTGATCCATACAAATAAGCAGTCACAACATCTATTAGGCGTAGATCAAGCCCTTCATTTATTGCTAGGCCAATCAAATAATGAAATGTAGTCGCATCCATTATTAGTGAATACGTTTCTTCAAAATCAAATCAATGACAAATCTTTGAGTAAAGTCTTAGGCTACCAGACATGCCTTATATCTTATAATTTCACCTTTTTATTTCTCTTTCATAAAAATATCCATTTGTATCCAATGGCTTTACATCTTCAAGTATATGAACTGCAAGTTCAAATACTTTTTGTTTTGTCAATGATCTTAATTATGTATTAATGACATCTTTGTTAGTTCCCTATATGTATTTTGATGATGATTAACCTTTGAAATCAATGTAAGACTACTGATATAGGCAAAATGTTTTATCTTAGTAAAAAACTTGAACCATATCAGTTGCACTCTTTTGTTATCAAAATGACTCGAGCCAGGGCTTATTGACTTGAGTCAATCTCCTTCTTTTACTTTGCCAAAATGGTGCATTGACTCGAACCACCAAATGTAGGCCTAAAATTTGGGACTAAACTCAAGCCAATATATTTTGTGACTCGAGCCCATTAATTTTCAAATTATGATTTCAAAATTGTGGCTCACTTGGCTTGAGCCAGTGGTGTTAACTATAGCCAGAATATTGACCGTTATATTTACAAATTAAGTTTGACTTGAGCCACAGTCTTGTCTTTCGACCTTTGAACTGTTTTCATTCGCAATTAACTCGAGCCTTGATAACTTGCCTCGAGTCTAGAGGTTGATTTGAGCCACATTAATTTACTTTGAGTTAAATATCCTTTGTACTTTGGAATGATCATTTGATTATTGCTTGAGCCATGGTTCTTGTAACTTGAGCCTAAGTCTAGACTTGAGTCAAGGATATTGTTGCCTCGAGTCAGACAGTGTTATGTTGATCTTGTCTTTGCTTTGAACAAAAGATTGACTCGAGCCAGTGTTCACTTGACTCGAGTCAATATGTCTTTGTTTTAAATTTCTCTAATGACATTCTTTGAATCTCTAAGTATGTTTTAGATTTGTTATTTCATCTATCATTATTGTTCTTAACTACATTTAATTAGTTTATTAATGATTTTTAGATGATTAGAATATGGATTAACACTGGTTTTGAATAAAGCAATCCAACGTGTCAGAGCATTTAATGTGCTTACCTATTCAAGACACTAAACCAACAAACATACCTCTAAGTAGTTGAAAGATGTTTTTAAGCAAGATTCTTCATTCCTATTGCTTCACTCCAACGGTCATAATCGCAGGAACAAAATTATTAAAGAATATTTATGATCGCGATTACTCATACCTTTCACGCTTCATCTTCAACGGACCTCTGAAGAGTCTCAATAGAATTATTTCAAGCTTTAATGCAAATAAATGGCAACAACTATAAATACCTGAAGCATTGAATTTGTTAGCCATTGAAACGTTGTGCAATCAATTTGACTCAACTACATTTTATTTTTTCATTAACTGAGATAATATCTTCGGATATTTTCATTGTACTTTAGTGTTCATCATTTTATCTACTTTGTCACAGAGTTAAACACTTATCAATTTATTGTTCATTAGTCAAATCTTAAGGTTGTGAAACCTCAAGTGTGGGTGTACAATTACAACTTGTAAGTGAAAGTGAGTCCTAGTAAGAGGATCATCTGAGTACTAAGTGTGTAATTATATAATTCCCGAGTTAGTTGAAGGTACTTGGGGACTAGACGTAGGTCGTGGAATTAAACCGAACTAGTATAATTTCCTGTGTTCATTTTCTCTCTGCTCTATCTTTGTATTCTTGAGTGCTTAAGTGAAAAGATTTTCAAAATCACTTATTTACCCTATTCTAGGTGATATTCCACTTTCAGTATTTACAAAAGGGCCAATCTTTTTGTTGTTGACACCCACTAATGGATTTTAGCTCATGATCCTCATTATCATTCATTACATCATATGTTATATGATAAGCAAAGTTGTCATAATGTTGACTTCATTTCAGTCCCATCAGATTACATTCATAACATAGTTTATTGAGATCTAATTATTTTTACACATGTCAAGTACCTGTGTAATACCCTAATTTTTATAATACACTTAAATATATATTTAGATAAATAATACCTATTGAAAATAGGTGGATATGAGGTCTCAAAATGAAGTATAATTAGTCTATTTTCAAAGGAAAGTACTAAAAATTATGGAAAAATTCAAGAAAGCATGGAATAATTATTAAAAATTTAGGAAATATATTATTATTAATTTAGACAATTTAATAAAATATTTCCTATGAAAATAAAAAGAAGGAAAATTAAAAAGTATTTTAGAATCAAAATTGATTCTATGACTTTTAATATTTTGCATAGGGCTTAAATCATTAATGTTAATGAAATTGTTGTGAGAAAATAATTAATTCTAATTAAGAAAATTATTAGGAATTATTAAAGGATTAATTAAGTAATTTTCAGGAATTTTATAAGATTAGAGAAATTTAGGAAACATAAAAAATAAATATAAATATAAATAATAATTATTAAGGACCGAAATTTTTGGCTAATTAAATAAATAATAATGGTTAAGATATAGTCTTAAAAAGTAAAGATCAATGGTTTAGGATTTTTCAAGAATTTATGAAAGCCTAAATCCAAGTAATTAGTTATGGACCAATAGGAAAATGTTGGGAAAATGAATATAAGAGAATTGAGTATTATGATAAATGATATATATATATATATATATATATATATATATATATATATATATAGTGGCCGAAATTTTTTAGGCCAAAAAAAGAAAAATATATATATAATAAATAATAATAAGGATGAAGGGAGATTTTTTTTAGCAAATAATAATAAAATAAGATTTAAGACATGTGGCAATTAATTAAATAATAATAAAAGTGGACAGGATAAACGAGTACGGATGGAAATAAAATCCTACATAGAAAACCGTGAACTAGGTTTCTAAAGTCATGGTATATTGTGAACAAGGGAATTTTTATCTCGAGATGGCCGGTCTCCAAAGTCATTTCTGTAATCGACAGAGTGATTTGGAGATCCGAATAGGAAGATATTTTGTATAATTAAAGCAGATAGCCAAAAGGAGAACCGATAGAAAATAATTCCGTTGTGGGAATCTGGGGATAAGTGGGGAAAAACCAGAGTATAATGTTAATTAGTGAATTTTTGTCTCGAAGTTGGCACCGGACAACGTTATTTCTATAGCCGGGCATGAATACCGAGGATTTTCAGCTGATAACGGAATGTCCTCAGCGGGATCGGAAATTGAGCTAAATTAGATAATTTGAAAGAGGAAGAAAAGATCTTCAGAGTGTTGTTCCCGGAATTTTAAGTTTCTACGGAATCTCGTGATCGGGGCACCGAACCGGAATTCATCAAATAAAGCAAGAGGATAAGGCTTGATGATGCAGCTAGGATGAGGTCAGCTATTTTGTCTTCTTTTGGAGGGGGAGGTCGGCCAAAGAGAAGGAAAGGCCAAGATCATGCCACCTCAGAAAAGTGTGATCCGACGGTTCAGATTTCTCTGACAAGGCATGAATAGTAACCAAATTTTCCCTATAAATACCCCTTGCTCCTTTCATAACTTCCACACCAAATCCACTTGAGATTTTAGAAATTTGAGAGAGAAGGAAGAAGGAGGAGTCCGGAGAAAAATCCTAGCGAAGCTCTGAGTAAGTTTTCGGTTCCTAGTCTTTAGTTAGGTAGTTCTTTCAGTAGTTATAGTAGAAATGCTAGAGTAGTCTTTAATTTTTCAAGTTAGTTTAAATATCATGTTTTAGGAATAAATGTGATATTTATCTTAGAAATATGTTAGAGGAAATATTATAGCAAAAATTTTGAAAGCGTAAAGTCAAAACAGCGAAGCCCTGGCAAAATTCCGCCAAAAAGTCAAACTAGGGGCAAAATGGTAATTTGTACCTAAAATGCCTGTTATGGTCTTAGATATTCATACTGGTGATATTATCCTTATAGGATACCCAGAATCATGAATCGCTGTTTCCGCTGTCACCGCTGTCAAATCACCGTCGTACCACCGTCAAACGTACCACAACGCTACCGAAGTGCCCGAAATCGTTAATGGAGGTACGAACGCGTATTGTAAGCTTAACACTTATGTTGCTCATATTCATATATATGGTAGACATGTTTATATACTGAAACTCTGTCGTGGGTTGTCAGTCATACATACAGCTTGTTACGGGTTATAGTCTTGATAACGCCGTTGGGTTTTCCTAGCGCTGAGGACACGATGGGAGATCGTGGCACTGGTTTATGTGCAGACATAGTGTGGGTCTTTACATATTGTTGTGTGCTTATGTTCTGTCCATTGTTGATCATGCATCTGTTGTGCGCTTATGTATTGATGTGCTGTTATGTTGTTACGACTATTTGTTGCCTATATATGACTTATTTGAGCATAAGGTTAACCGTTACCTGAGATCCAATTGGGAATTGGATCTCAGCTGTAGCTTCAGGTTCAGAAGGGTCCAGGGTGGAGGAGAGCGGCAAGTAGCCGATGTAGGCAGACGGGAAGAGCTTATATGTTTTAGTTTTTGAACTATTTAGATATTGTCTTTTTGGAATCAACAGATGACTGTATAAGGATGATTACACTATGGTTATGTACTTCTAAATATTCAGTTACTCGTTTAATCGAAATGCTCGACTCTGATCACGGTTCATTTTAAAAGAAAAAAAAAATTTCGGCATTTTCAATTGGGATGTTACAACCTGGGTCTCTTTTGGGACTACAACATTCTCTTCTGAAGATAATAATTCTTCAGAAACTACAAACTTTTCTTGACTATCCTTACTTGACTATATATATTCTTAACTCATTTTCTCTTTTGGGATTTTTTTATCTATGGAACTGATGGGCCTACCACACTTTAAATGTGTTTTAAATTCATTCATAACATGTTGTTCTTCAAGGACATCAATTCTAATAGGAGCATTAGCAGTTGGGACATGTGACTTTGTAACTTTCTTTGGGTTGGTAAATCTTTTGTCATTTGATTAATGAAATTCTGCAAATAAATGATCTTTTGAATTTCTAGCTCACATTATTTTGTACAAGGATCAAAATGAGCTAATAATAATTCATTCCAACTACTTATTTGCCCCTCCTAATGTTGAGAAAAGCGATTCATCAAAATGACAATTAGCAAATGGTGCCAAAAATAAATCTCCTATAGATGGTTTTAAATATTTTATGATTGAAAAAGTTTCATACCCAACATATATTTCTATCTTTTTTTCATTTTGGTGGGTTGTGGTGGTGCTACTAGCACATATACTGCACACCCAAAAGTCCTTATATAGGAAATATTAGGTTCCGACCAAAAACCATTTGTAAAGGGGTAAAACTTTAAGTAACTTGTTGGCCTAATGCGAATTAACATTGTTGCATACAAAATTGCATGGCCCCAAGCATAAATTAAGAGATTAGATCTTATAAGTAAAGGTCTTGCAATTAGTTGCAATCGTCTAACCAATGATTTTACAAGTCCATTTGGCATGTGAACATGAGCTACATAATGTTCAACATCACTTCCAAAGGACATAAAATATTCATTAAAAGCTTGCAAAGTAAATTCCCCAACATTATCAAGACATATTTTCTTGATAGGATAATCAAGGTAATGTGCTCTTAATCTAATAAATTGAGTAAGTAATCTCACAAACGCCATGTTGCGAGAAGATAATAAGAAAACATGCAACCATTTAGTTGATGAATCAATTAAAATCATATAGTACCTAAATGGTCCGCACAGTGGGTTTATTGGCCCACAAACACTCCTTGTGTATCCATTCTAAAAATTAGACTCACTTTAATTTCTACTTTGCTGGTGATGACTAAATAGTTAACTTTCCCTTGGAACATGCAACACATGAGAAATCATGGGATTGTGGTATTTGTTTACACTTTAGGGTATGCCTACACAAATTCTCAATTATTTGTCGCATCATGATAAACCCGGGGTGGCCTAACTAATCATGCCAAATATTAAATTCTTTAGTAAATTTCTGGTTTACATTAGTAAATTGTAGGTTTGTATTGGTAGACTTCTAGTTTTTAGTAGCATGTGTTTCAATTGTGTGCTTATAAATGTATAATATAAGTCAAAAGAAAAAGCAAGAAAACTTTCTAATATGCATTTTGTTTCTAATTTGCATTTTCTACTGTAACACTTCAAATTCCATGCTTGAAAACATGTTGGTTGAGACTTAGTTTTTAGGAAAATCAACAGAGTTTGAGGTGCTACAGCTATGAGGCATGCGGAAATGGAAGGCATGCGCTAATTTTTGGACAATGAATATCTGATATAAAATGCCCAGACATATGCTGATGCCCCGACATAAGCTAGTATATTAAATATCCCTGAAGGAATATTTATGTGATACAATTACAAAGCTTTGTATAATTACAATGCTTAAATGGTAATTATACAATCTTCAACCACTTGGCTCTCCTTACCCCACATATGCTAACTGATTTTGTGAACTTATGAGGCACAAATAATTAACACTAATCATGTGATTAATCTCCTCTTTATTACAAATATTTTAGGCTTATTAAGTTTGCTAATTAACGCAAGTCATTAGAGCATTATTAGCTATTTAACTCTATCAATTAATCCCTTACTATTTTTGAAAATGAGCAGCCCCTTTTTAATGATTTAATTATCTCAAATCATCTTGCAATTAGTCTTTAATTAATGCCTTTAATTGCCTTTTAATCAAATTGAAAATACTTACATTTGATTAGGCATTTTTCTTTTAATAGGCTTATGCAATTTTAGCATAAATTGCCTTAATTATTGTGAATTTAATTTCCTTAAATACCTATTTAATTTTGTTGTTATCTACCTCTTGTCTCTAGGCTAAATTATAGCCCCCAAATAATGTCTCATAATTAACCCTTGGTTAATTAATTCCAAAGTGAAATTGGATAAGAATATAAATCAATAGATTATAATTCTTTGAGACACGTATTCACCTTTGTATTTTGCTAATTAATTTACCAAAATACAATATTTACATGTATTATGAAAATTAGGGTATTACATCTACTATAAACTATATTTGTGATAGCAAGATAGTCTTGTTTATTGTTACTTGTTGTTTCTATATAGATATCTTTGAAACTCAATAAGTTTCTTTTAGGCTTGTTAGAATAAAATGCACATCAATGCATAATTTTGTTCATTCAAATAACAAAATATTAGCTCTTTCAGAGTCTTCAATCAAATTTATACTACCAGATATATTTTAAACATTGGCTTCTTGCATTATCAAAGAAGAAAAATATTTATCATTTCCAAGTATGGTGTAAGTCATTAAGACTTCATGATTGATGTTAATAAGACTCATTCTTTATTAAAAGAAACAAAGAAAATAAAGGTGAACATGATTGAAAGAAAATAAATATTATAATAGCAACTTGAAACACATTAAATCATAGCAATGCAAATAGATAAAAATAATTTATACTAAGAAATCAACAAACAAATAAATGGATAATATCCATGTCACCATACTAAAAAATGCCAGTCTCATGAACCATGTGTCTTAGCGTATGACATGTACAAGACTATTGACCTTTGCAAACAATAACATGGATTTTCAATATGTTTAATGTGCCCACTAGTTTCTCTTTTGTGATTTTATCAATATATCTCCATTTCAGGTGGGATTTGAACCACCATGATTACAACCACAACCATGTTTAAGGTTGTAGCCACATTTATATCTACATCCACAACCACAATTAGATTCATTTGTTACTATATCTACTTTTGGAAATGGAGTTCAGCCTATTGGAGGTGATTCATAATTTTTCAACACAAGCTCATTATTTTGTTTGGCCATATAGAGGCAAGAAATTAATCAACATATTTCTTAAACCTTTTTAACTATATTGCCATTGCAAGAGAAAATTGGATACATCCATTCATAATGAGCCTTTGAAAGGATAACCATCTTCTGGTGGTCATAGATTTCTTTTAAATTGTTCTAGAGAACAAGTGGATCTTTTATGGTCATATATTCATTTGAGACCTTCATGCATATGGTGGCGTAGCAAAAATTATGGATCATACAAGATAAATAGTTCTTTACAATAATGACAAGAGCCACAAATTAAAATTTCACAAGATTTAACATAGTTTAGGTTTAATGCAATAAAATAAAATTCATAAAATATAAAAATATAATATAATAACATAAGCAATAATAACAAGAAATTCATAAAGACAAGAAATAACTCAAAGTAAAATATTGCAATGAAATTAGAACTTTATGGCTAGCTTTGGGCCATTTACTTCTGATAGTTTTAGGCCGATTAATTCTCATGGCTTTAGGCTAACTAGTCTCATGGTTTTCAGCCAATGATGAGAATTTAGAATTATATGGGTTATGTTCTTTTATCTTTGGTATAGATAAAACTATATGGTTCCTAGCCATTTGATAAAATACAAGATGAAAAAATATATGATTTTTGGCCATATAATAAGGAATCAAATGAATATGGCTTCTAGCCATATTGCAAGATAGAAAAAGGTATATGACTTCTGACTATACAATATAAAATTAGAAATCAAAGTAATATGGTTTTTGGTCGTATTATGTCAAAATAAGAAATCTAAGTGGGTCATATAATCCCAAAGTAGGATAAAGAATATGGCTTCTGACTGTGTAATAGGAAATGAAAACAATATGACTTTTGGTCATATAATTTTGGAATAGGAAATTAGATGGATATGACTTCTAGTCATATAATTTCAGAATAGAAAATTAAAGCATATGATTCTAGTCATATAATTTCAAAATAGAAAATTAAAGCAATATGGTTTCTGGCCATATAATTTCAAAATATGAAATTAGAGGAGTATGACTTTTGGCTATACTAAAATAACAATATTAAGAATATAAAAGAACTTGTAATTGTAAAGGAGATTAAAATAATATATAAAAACAATAACAATCTCCAATTTTAGTCATGGAACTAGATGTTTTAAACAATTGGTAAAAGAGTCTCTTTAATTCTATATAGTGACTTATATTATCTTGGATGTATCAAATTAAATAGGGTAGAAGATGGTAGACAAAATTGACAAAGAAACAATGAGAGAATCATACTTTCATTAGAGCCTTTGTGCTGATAACATATTATAAAAATAAAAGATATTTGGGATAAGAAAGCAAGAGATAAAAGAAGAGATAAGTTCAAAAGAGAAAGATAAGAATAATTCTCATTCACTTGCATGTATTATAATGCTTGCACAAGAATTTTATTTATAGGTTTTAATGAGTCTTTCACTAAAAGGCACCATCAATAGGAAACTTGGAGAGTAAGTCTTATTGGCTTGTGAAGGAAGTAGAATAAAGATACGAAATTATTACATATAGCTCAACATATACTAACTAAGATATAAGTCAATATAGATCCACATAATTAATATTAATAACATATTCTATATTCTCATCTTTTTTAATGTGTTCACTATCATCAATTTTCTTACTAATCAATACTAATCATATCTCACTTACTTACCAAGGGCATATTTTATTTTTTTAAAAAATCATATATTTATAATTTTGACTCATTTTAATCAATTTCTTAAACTACATTATCAGTTAAGATTACAAAATAAATGGCACTAAAGGGAAGCAACATATTATACTCCTCTTTGCTCTATGCGTGCATTGGAGCAAAAAACAATTCATCTAAATCAACAAATATTTGGTTCAAAACTCACAAGGTGGTGTACTAATGAGTTGAAATCTCACATACATGTGAGTTTTTTGTGGACGATTTATTATTTGAGAAAAAATATTATAACTGTTACGGATGTGTTAAAAATGGGCTTGGCCCAATGATTAAAAGAGCCCAAACGAATGGCTCCAGTTATAATCCTAACCACCCCCTTGAATTAAGGAGCAGCTTATCAAGAACATCTATTAAGATTACAACTGCCCGTAAGATAAGGAGATATTATTTAATGGATATCTTAATATCTTTTAAATAATAAGATAACAAAGCCCATCAGGAGGGGCCCCAAGTAAGTCTATAAATAGGGTAAAAACCCTAACAAGGTACACACGCTCTAACTCTAGCTTTTTAGTTCACATAGAGCACACATATTACCCCCTCTAGCTATAAAAATCCTATCGTTTACCTTCGAACCATATGGACTTTGATCCCAATCTGTGTATGTAGGCCCCTGGGATTTCACCCCAGGCCAAGTCCAATCACTCTTGTATTCTACACCAGAACATTGGCGCCGTCCGTGGAGACTATAAAGTCCTATTCTCGTGACCAACGATGGCTCACACCAGAAGCAAAAGCCATATGCTTGCACATGAGCAGAATCAAGAACGAGGTACTAACGAGGATTAACAGTAGGAAGACGTCCGAGGAAACAATCATGGACGAATAAAGGAACCACTGAGTACGAATCCTCCTCCACCTGAGGACGGACAAGCAGATCAAATGTTGGAAAACGCTAATCAGGAAAATTCCTCACTAGAATTCTAGATTGACAACCCGGATATACGACTGCTACACAACATTACTGAGTCAATGCTAAAATGAATCGAGAACATGGAAGAACGTGATAATCTTCAAAATCAAAAGATTGATCGCATGGCCGAAGTATGAATCAGATCCTCAAGCAGTTGCAGGACCCTCCTCAAAGGGAATGCCGAGATGATCAGCAGAATGGGGACGAAGACACCAATCAACAAACTGTTGATCCACCTCAGGCTAACCAACGTGAACAAGGCAAAGTAGCCTCAACTACAAATTTTGAGCATGTTAATCATCGGGGTGTGAACCGAGATGATCAAACTCGGGCAGCTCAGAAAATAAGCCATGCCTCGGATAACCAAGAAATCCGGCCATAAGAGTCCAGAAAACATAAGATGTGGTATGGAGACGGAGGGCAGAATAACAGCCCGTTCTCAGATAAAATTACAGAAGTTGAATATCCAAGGAAGTTTAGCACGTCTGACCTCCCTAGATATGATAGAAGTCAGGATCCTCAAACGCACCTGAATACCTTTGACATTGAAATGCTGGTTCGAGGGTTCAGGGACCAATTATATCCTGACTGTTCACCTCGACATTGCGAGGGGCTGCGCAAGTTTGGGTCCGGACTCTACCTCCAAAATCCATTACTGACTTCACCGACTTGAGTGAGAAATTCCTTCTGAATTTTGCAACAAGCAAAAAGTAACCCAGGTCGGTCTACACACTAGATAGAATCAAGTAGCAACCTGACAAAACTCTTCAGAAATACTTGGATCGCTTCAAAGCGGCCGTCTTGCAAATCCAAGGGTTAACGGAGAGTGTCCATGTGCATTTGCTCATCTCGGGCCTGGACAGTGAATCCAGAATAGGGTAGTTGGTCTTATCCGAAGAAATCAAAACTCTAGAGGAATTCCATCGATGAGCTAAGAAATATCTGGATATCGAGCAGATGCAGGTAGCCAAAGCGCTGGGAAAGGAGAGACAAAGAAGTCCGCCTCCAAAAGGAAAGGATCAGGCATCGAAGGATCGATCCAAGAACTTGGACCAGAAAGCGTGAGGAGGAAGACATGAAGGGAAGTATGAAAAATATACTCCTTTGAATGTCTCTTATGCTCAGCTTTGGAGAGAGGTAGCATTGACTGAGATGAAAAAGGTAGAACGACCATGCCCACTGTATAATAGAGGCAAACTGGATCGATCTCGGTTTTGTGATATCCATAATGGACCCGGACACACAACCAACGAATGTTGGGACCTTAGAGATGCTGTAGAGAAATTTGTCCGAGATGGGCGATTACGGCAATATGTTATCAAAACACAAGGGCAAAAGAGTAATAAACGAAAATAGACGGACTGAAGCAAAAGCCCGATCCCTCAAAGAACGAAGCAAGATGATGGCCGAAAGAGGAACGACAATGATGACGAATTTCCAGAAGACGAGTTCGATTATAAGTTATTAGTGGGGGATATGGTGGAGGAGGTGATATAGCAAGTCAGCGAAAGAAGTATCTCTGGGAAGTCCTAACCATCAGGGGACGACCTACTTTCAAGCCAGAGACTCTGCAAACAGAACCCCCTAAATTATTCTTTACTCAGGATGATTTAAGAGACGTAATCCCAAGCCATCAGGACGGCTTGGTCATAACCGGCCTCCTGGGTAAATGTCGAGTGAAGAAGATGTTCGTCGACCCCGGCAATGCAGTAGATATCATCCTCTAGGATGCCTTCAAGTGAATGGACCTTGATCCAAAAAACCTGAAGCCGTGCAGAACAACCCTAATTGGGTTCAATGAAGAGGATACGAGCCCTAAGGGATATATAGAGCTAAAAATGATGCTGGGTTCTAAGGAAGCTTTCAAGACTAGACGAGTTAGATTCATTGTGGCAAACTTCCCTTTGTCTTATAACATCATCTTGGGAAGACCAACTATTCACAGTTGGGATATGTTAATATCTACTAAGCACCAAAAATTGAAGATGGTAAGTAGAAAGAACGAGGTTGTCACCATCAGAGGAGATCAGAAAGAGTCTCAACAATGCTATTTTTCAACAGTAAAGAACAATGAGCCGGGAACATCCTCGTCGCAGCAAAAGGGGGTTCAAGGCCCAACACCACCAAATTTGAGCTTGGTAAACGTGGTGGAGCTCGACGTAAGAGAGGAAGCCAAACTGATGAAAACAGAACCCGATGGGGAACTCATAGATTTCCTGTTAGGAAACGAACCCGGGCAAGTAACCAAAGTCGGCAGTACACTCACAAAACAAGAAAAGGCTGAGCTAGAAGAGCTGTTGTTGAAGAATAGAGACGTTTTCGCTTGGAAACCTTCAACCCCGCTTTCTGTTGTCAAAAATTGACGATAAACCCACATTGTATGCCTGTCACACAAAAGAAAAGGAAGATAGCTCCGGACAAACAGACAGCTCTCGCTGAGCATGTAAAGGAGTTACTGGATGCCAGATTCATTAGGGAAATCCAATACACTACTTGGCTGTCGAATGTGGTAATGGTTAAAAAGCCTAATGGCAAGTGGTGGGTTTGCATAGATTATACCGACCTCAACAAAGCATGCCCAAAGGATGCTTACCCCATGCCCAAAGGATTCCAATTACTCTCCTTTATGGATGCTTATTCTGGATACAACCAGATAGCTATGCATCCTGATGACTAAGAAAAGACAGCCTTCATCACGGATAAAGCTAACTACTGTTATAACGTTATGCCCTTTAGACTAAAAAATGTCAAAGCAACGTATCAGAGAATGATGAATCGAGTATTTGATACACAGCTCGGAAAAAATGTGGAAGTTTACATTGATGACATGATTGTTAAATCAATCAATCGCTCGGACCATATCTGAGATCTCCAAGAAACATTTGATAAACTCTGGGCTCATTGCATCCGACTCAACCCAGCAAAATGTGCATTTAGAGTACCTGCAGGTAAGTTTCTCGGATTCCTGCTAACCAATAGAGGAATTGAGGCCAACCCGGATAAATGCCAGGCCGTCCTTAAGATGACAGCTCCGCGAAACAAAAAGGAGGTGCAACAATTGACGGTTGACTAGCTGCGTTAACAAGATTTTTGCCAAAGTTGGCAAAAAACGCGCTTCCACACTTCAAACTATTGAAGAAAGAAGCACAGCACGGAGAATGGAACTCGGAATGTGAAGCCACATTTGATAAAATTAAAGAGTGTCTATCTCGCCCCCAATATTATCAAAACCCAAGCCCGGAGAAGATTTAATCTTGTATTTGTCTGTGGCTGAAGAACCGGTGAGTGCTGTACTGGTAAGGGAAGAATCAACAGAGCAAAGGCCGGTTTACTTTACTAGTCGGGCTTTGCAAAGTTTGGAACTGAGAAGGCTGGAGAAAGTGGTATTTGCACTCCTTACTGTTACAAGAAGACTTCGTCCATATTTCCAGGGACATCGAATAGTCGTCCGTACAAGTCAACCAATATGCCAAGTACTACACAAGCCGGATTTAGCAGGACAAGTGATCTATTAGGCCATAGAGCTTTCCGAGTTCGACATTGTTTATGAAGCCTGACATGCGATCAAATCTCAGGCTCTAGCCAACTTTATTACAGAATTAGTTCCAACAGCAAAAATGCCAAAAGCTAATTTTGCGATTTGGAAAGTATTTGTTGACGGATCTTCAAACGCCAAAGGAAGCGGGGCAGGGGTTATAATAGAAATCCCGGAAGGAGTTTCCATAGAACACTCCCTACAGCTACATTTCAAAACCTCCAACAACCAAGTTGAGTACGAAGCAGTGTTGGCCGGGTTATCTCAGGCAAAAGATAACGGAGCCCAAAGGGTCCACCTGTTAACTGACTCTCAGTTGGTTGCGGCTCAAATTAACGGATCTTACATGGCCAAGGGACTGCTGTTACTTAAGTACTTGGAAAAAGTAAAAGAGCTTATGGCCAACTTCGATGAGGTCACAGTCACTCATATTCCCAGAGGAGAAAACGCGAGGGTAGATATTCTGTCAAAATTAGCAAGCACCAAGAGCCTAGGAAACCACCGTACGATAATCCAACAAAGCATGACCGAGCCCACTTGCGTCATGGTTATTGCTGCAGCAAAGGATTGGCAAAAACTAATCCTTAACTACCTTGAGAAAGGAATTATTTTGGAGGACCCAACAGAGGTAAAACAGATGGCCAGAACAGCAGCAATGTACACAGTGGTCGATGACTGGCTGTACCGGAAAGGCCTCCACTCTCCAATGCTTAGATGCTTGAATCAGCAGAAGCCGAACACGTGTTAGCAGAAGTACATGAAGGTATCAATGGACAACACATGGGAGCAAAGGCTCTGGCCAGGAAAGCTCTCTGAGCTGGATTTTATTGGCCGACAATGGTAGCCGATTCCAAAGAGCATGTGAGAAAATGTGGAAGTTGCCAAAAGCATGCTCGGATCATTTGGCCTCCTCCGGTTGAGTTAAAATCCATCACGACACCATGGCCATTCTACAAGTGGGGAATGAACTTATTAGGACCATTCAAGCTGGCCCCAGGACAACTGAAATGGCTAATTTTAGCAGTTGACTACTTCACCAAGTGGATCGAGGCCGAGCCTCTAGCAACCATTTCAGCGGCCTGAATACAGAAATTTTTTGAGTGAAGCATTCTCGCCAGATTTAGAATCCCAGCTGAAATCATAACTTACAACGGTACACAGTTTACTGACCAAGGTTTTCAAAGACTGATGTCTGAGCTCGAGATTAAGCACCATTATGCTTCAGTAGAACATCCACAGTCCAATGGACAGGCCGAAGTAGCAAACAAAGTTATTGTTAACGGACTCAAAAAATGAATGAATAACGTAGAAAATGATTCGGTTGAGCAGTTGTATCCTGTACTCTGGGGATACCAGACTAGTGTTCAGACCTCAACTCAGGAGACACCCTTCAAGATGACATATGGATGCGAAGCCATGATCTCGGTTGAAATCGGACAAACTTTGTGGAGAAGAGGCGCAGTGTTACAGGAAGGAGAGTCTAACAACAACAACCAGCTGGCCCAAGAATTGGATCTCATCGATGAAACTAGAGTCGCGACACATTGCCGAGATTTGGCTATGAAGCAGCTAGTTGCGGCTAAATATAATCAGAAAGTCAAACCGCGAACATTTAGCAAAGGCGATCTGGTACTCCGGAGAGCGGATATCGAAAACAAGAACGCTCGGGATGGAAAACTCGTAGCAAATTGGGAAGGTCCTTACTGCATCTCTGACAAAGTGGGACCTGGAACCTTCGTCCTTGAAGCTTTAGATGGAAGACCAATAAAACGAACTTGGAATGCGGACAAACTAAGGATCTACTACAGCTGAATCCCGAGCTCCACTTGGAGCCCGGTTGCAGCGGATGTCAGCAGTGGCTGAGAACCGCTTTTCCTTTTATGCGGATGTCAGCGGTGGCTCAAAACCGCTTTTTATTTTCAGGATTATTTTGCTTCCACACATTATTTTCCATTTATGTTTATTATTTAAATTTCATTTGCAATTACAACTATTTCAATCAATAAAAAAGGCCGAGGTTACACGAGCCCATGATTGTTTACCAAGTTCAATGCAAAATTAGCCTAATAATGACAATTCCATTATTGAGACCGAGGTTAAGCAAGCCCGGCTACCATGAAAGTTGTAAACAATTCCTGTGAATGTTATGATGCATCAAAACAATACTCTGGGATGGTGTTGTCATTGTTACGAAGATCCTGATCAGGTCAAAATGTTTTGGTTCTTATTTTAACAAATAAGTCCCGAACATGTAATGATAGGCTACCATCTCGAATGACTACTTTACAAGGTAGACTTAGGTGATTATCGAAAATCATCTGTTCATTTTTAAAATGCCCGACTACTAATAAACTTGCCTCGTTTATTAACATTGATGGAATAGCTAGCAGAATCTGCGCAATATATCTTGACTTTGGCCAAGTCATACGATAAGAACCGAGTTTCGTGCATGGATTACGTTTCCCTTTATTCATTAATGAGCGAATTGAACGTGAATTTGGTTTAAAGGATGAAAACAAGAATTGATAAGATTCAACATGATAGTATACTAAAAATCAACAGAAAAACTGGGACCAAATCGTCATTACACAAATATTGGGGCAAAAGCCTGGATTACACAAAAAACTTAAGAAATAAACAAAAATAAGCCTAAGTATTGTTATAAAAGCTTCAAGGCTGGACAGTGGCGGGCTCGGTTGAATCTGGTACTGTGGTTGCTGGGGTCTCCTCTTCAGCTCCCTTGTCTTGTTCACCTCCAACATGAGCTCTTGATTCTTCGGCCGGAGACAACGGCGCAGGAACAAATTGCCCGTCCACTACCGAAGCTCTGAAATCCATAGCATCAAGGTTCATAGTAAGATCGGGATTCAGAGCTCGGACTTGGGCCAGACAGTCCTTGAAAGCATTAGCAACCGTGTCAACCACCATAACTTCTAACCTCTCCACCTCAATAGTCGACGCTGCTAGCTCGGCCTTGGAAGCATCTGGATTGGAGTGAGCACGGTTCAGGTCCTTCACCACACCCGCATATTAACCTTGTAGAGAGCTCAGAGAAGCATTGAGTGTGCTCTCCCGAGCCTGACAAGCGGTCAAATCGGCTTGAACCCGGGCCAGTTCAGTGGAGGTCAAGTCCTTATCAGTAAGGGCCTTTGATAAGTCCTCTACCGCGCCTCCTCGTCCTCAGCTTGCTGACCAATAGCATCTTTCCTCTTAGCCCGAGCCTTGGCGAGCTCAGCAATAGCCTTGGAGTACTTATGCTTCATGGCAGCATAAGCATCCAGCATGTTGGCCGTTTCCATCAGATGATCCTGCAGAGCTTGCAAATGGTCCAGGTCTGAATCAACAAAAGCGTCAGCATTAAAATATTTGCTTGGGGGCTTCACAGCATGCTTAAGCTCTTCTAAAACCCCATCAGTCCAAACTTCCCCCCGCGCATGGAGACAGGATGAACGAGGGGGTGGAGGAGGAGGAGGAATGTTTGCAGAAGTGCCAATGTCGGTAGCGGAGGTCGGGCCGACTTCAACAACCGAGGTCAATAGGGTGGTGGCCGACTTTGACCGCTTGCGAGGGATTAAATCCTCAGCAGGTGGAGGGGAGGCCTTCTTCTTGGAAGGGGACCCACCCTTGTTCTTACCCTTGGCACGAAGTTTCTCGGCCAGTTCTTGGTAAGAAGGCTTCCCCATTTCGGGCTCTGCAAAGTAAACAAACGAAATATTAGCAACAATTATAAGACTCAACGAAGTAAGGATAGGAAACAAAGTATGGAAAAAAGATCCTACTCGGTGGATATATTTCCCCCACCGACTGCTTGATAAAAATTCGGGCATCAACCATTCCCCTCTTTGCCACGTGATCAAGTAAGTCGGAAATGGCCGAAATATCACCCGCATCTAAATCTTCATCAGTGGGCTGGAATATTTTTGGATCCTGGTCATAGTGTGCCGGGACCAATACAAAAGAAATGTCAACTCCACAGATTTAAAGTCGACATCCTGCAAGAACCAAGGTATATGACTGGGCTCAGCCGTGATTTTGAAATAGGAAGTCTTGAAACCCTTACAGGTGTCTGTGGCCACCTGCAAAAGCTTCTTGTCCGGCTTGCCCCTAAAGGAAATCCAGCCCCTTTTCTCGGGAGGCTCACTAGGTTGGCGAGCCCTCTGGATATTGAAGAAATAAAAAAAAAACATAGTGGTAGTAGGAATGATTCAAAAGTGATAATGAAGCCCCAGGAGTTCGGATGAATTTGGGTCGGAGCAATATAGAGGACATTAAGAAGTTCTATTTGAAACTTGGTAAGTGGGAAACACAAGCCAAGTTTAGTGACAAAGTCACGATAGAAGAAAAAGTAAGATTGCTCATTCCCTTCCCGGGCAGTACACACCGGCTCATCGGGATTTGGAGGGGAAAGGGAGCAATGATTCGAGTCCCCTAATGGGAGCTCGGAAATCTGATCAGCTGTTATAGAAGAAAGTCTGGATAACACCCCAGCCATAACCCAGTCATATTTCTCCATAAGATAACAAGGAACACAGGCCGATGCCGACTCCACAAATCCGGAATCCTCAATAGGACGGGTAGAAACTGACATACTACCTAGAAAAGTAGAAACAAAAATAAAATAGAAAAAAAGAAGATACCTGAAGGAGGCAAAGCAAGAGGACTGGCATGATCGGGGCATCCCGTGGTGGAACATGCCGACATCGCAAAGCTATTTCATCAGCTTCCCATGTCTGGCCCACCATCACGGACGCAGAAACTAACTAGGAGCACTCCTCACATGGGCCAATTGGACGAGAAGAAGTTGTGGGGGGATCAACTCGCAAGGCCAAGGAGGTGGCAAACACAGAAGGACTTCCCCTCTTGTGACCTCCGAAGGGTGGATCTAAAGAGGAAGCTCTAACTAGATTAGTCCCCCGACTTCGGCCCACAGGTTCTAATGATTGGGATCTACCTCGGCCTATAGACTCTAGCGAAAAAGGCTGACCTCTAGCACTGCCCCTAGACCGAACAGGGCGACTTGACCCCCCTACTTACCCCCTATAACCACGGACCACACTCTCCAGTTTTTGCTCCTCGGTTAGGGGCTTTCCATATAGCCACCAGGCCGTTCTCGAAGGAATTCGCTGGAGAAGTTCTTCCTTCTCTGGGGAAAGGTTATTTGGTTTGAAATATGATGACGAGCCTTTGTGACTCATTTCAAGAAGGAAGAGAAGAAAGAAGGGGCAAAGTTAGTTCCAAACAAGGAACCAAAACCTAAGGGTCAAGAAGAAGAATTAAAATGACCAAAACTCAAAGAAGTCCAAGAACAGTGTGACCAGGTCACACAAATAAGACGAACGCAAACCCAGAAAAGAGGAAAACTCAAAGGCATACGAAGAACCCTACCCATGAAACGGAGAAAGAGAAGAGGATAAACAATTAAAGAAGCCAAATAGGGAATGATGAAGTACCTGAGTTGAGATAAATTAGAGAAAGAGGAAATGCATGAGCCACAACAATGAAAGGTCTGTAGAATGGGTGAAGATATGGAAGCTCTCTCATGTGGCAGGAACAACTCTTAACACTTTCAAAAGTGTGAAAAGAAGCAAAACAAACACTATATATGTGAATGGGAGGAAGACGGTTGAGCACCCAAAAGGTTCAACCGTTGAAGGCCCAAAAGGCCTTACAAAACCAATGACGTGGCCATAGAAAGATGTGCGCATTTAATGCGCATGAAAACCAAGGACAATGGAGCAGACATTTCACTCATAAGCCGGCCTGTAAGATGCCAACTGGCAGGGGACAATGATGACGCTTATTATCTCGAAAATGAGCAAGACATCGAATCAACAAGGCAATTTAAAGGAGAAACCCGGTTATAAGATTAAGACGATCAAACACAAAGTCGATTCCCGACCACCAGAACCAATGCTGACCTCCCATGTAGTTTCAAATGAGGGGCAGTAGTCCCAACCCGGGAGAATTGGGATAGCGATCCGGAAATTAGGGTAAAAACACGAACGGACATAATAACTTAAGCCCAGAATTGACCGACCTCAATAAAATGGGGAAAATTGAAACAACATGGTTAGAGCACGGCCTAAAGTCAAATTTTTGGGATAAGGCGTCCCGGACCAGAGAATGAATTCATACCCTATCAATTCATCCCTGCAGCTTAGAGCCCCGAACTACCGGGCTGGGGGGCAACTGTTACGGATGTGTTAAAATGGGCTTGGCCCAATGATTAAAAGAGCCCAAACGAATGACTCTAGTTATATTCCTAACCACCCCCTTAAATTGAAGAGCCATTTATCAAGAACATCTATCAAGATTACAACTGCCCATAAGATAAGGAGATATTATTTAATGGATATCTTAATATCTTTTAAATAATAAGATAACAAAGCCCATCAGGAAGGGCCCCAAGTAAGTCTATAAATAGGGTAAAAACCCTAACAAGGTACACATGCTCTAACTTTAGCTTTTCAGTTCACACAGAGCACACACACCACCCCCTCTGGCTATAAAAATCCTATCGTTTACCTTCGAACCACGTGGACTTTGATCCCAATCTGTGATATGTAAGCCCTTGGGATTTCACCGCAAGCCAAGTCCAATCACTCTTGTGTTCTACACCAGAACAATAACTATCCTTTTATTTTGCTTTAATTATATGGAACTCCTCGCTATTTGACAAAATTATGTAAATCTCTTTAAAATCAAAATATAAGTTACACAAACCTTCATTATACGTATAAGATTCTTTTTTCATCCATCTAACTATTAGCAGAATGTTAAATTGACAATCAAACTTACTTTTTTAACCAAAATAACCCTCCCTAACATAAGAATTATTTAAACATTTTTATTTGTCAAAATAAAAAATTATACAACAAAAAATAATCTAATATATATTTTCAAAATTCCTAATATGTTATAAAATTTATTAATTTTTATTAGATTATAAATCTTATAATTTTAATTTCTCTTTCATATTTATTGAAACATATTTCTTTTGGGTTTTCTGAAATTGATAATAACATATTTCAAACACATAATTTTGCTATCATGTAGTATTAATAATATAAGTTCAAGATAATAAATAATTGATTACTGTGCTCATTGATTTTTTTCCTTGATGTTTGCGAACATTCAAAAGTAAATCAGAGACTTCATATGATGAACGGAAAATTAAAAAATAAAATGTTTTAGTATAAATTTAATTAAGTAGTATTTTTTAAAATATTTTTAAAGAGTTAATATCTTGGACTTAAGTATATGTTTTTAAAAGGGAAAATTCATCTTGGGGCCCTTGTAAGAGAAAAAAAAAATTCAAAAAATGCCCTAAGATTATGAAAATATCAGAAAAGGCCCCATAGCTTTTTTTGGTATAAATTCATTAAAACTTTAGTTGTTAATGAGACTGATATAGTTGTTAATAAGGCTGATATAATTGTTAAGGTTTTAATGAATTTATACCAAAAAAAGCCCTGGAGCATTTTCTGATATTTTCAGAATTTTGGTGCCTTTTCTGAAATTTTTTTTCTTATAAGGGCCCCAAGATAGATTTTTCCTTTTTAAAATAGGGGAGGTCCATGTATTTAAGGTATAATAAAAAAAAATGATTAGAGTATTTTACTTTTACTATTACCTCTATAGAAGATATAATTAGAGTTAAAGCTATAACTCTTACGAAGGAAAAGGATATGTCTGGAAGGTGCGCATTTAACTAAAAGGGCATTTAAGAATTGAAACTCGTAATAGGCAATTTCAAGATATTGTTGCGCGCGCAATCTTCCTATCTGTGAAAATGGCAATGACAGGGAGGAAGGTGGTGACACCAATAAACGGGAAGGCAGGGAGGCTCTTCTTCTTCTTCTTCTTCTTCTTCTTCTTTTCCTGGGTTGGGGAAGTAACTAAGAACTTGAAACACAATTTATTACTTTTAAACTTATTTGGTGTTCTTTAATAATTATGATTTTCATTCTTTTTCTAAATAAATAATATTTTATCTAGAACCTTTATTTAATTTTCCCTTATTAAAAAAATTTATTTTAGCTGATTTTAAAAAGAGAACAGTTCACTTAAAATGTAGAAGGTTTCCTTATTTATAAATTTATTAGGGTAAACCTTTTTCAAGCATATATGAACTTAATTACTCAAATTTGTCATACAATTAATGAAGAGATGACTTATTATTTTAATAATTGTTAGTGGAAGTTCACATTTTGAAGTGAATATTAAATTATGTTGATTGAAGGTAGGATTATATAGCTTTAACGTCACGTACGACCCTAATTTAATGCTAATAACAGCAGTAACAGAAATAATAATAATAATAATAATAATAATAATTATTTCTAATACCTAATAGTGATGTGTGAATGTAACGGAGTAGAGCGGCTTTGGACTTCGGTCATTGCTTGAAGGAAAATTTAACGCAGGTATCGGACCATTTTCCCTCCGTCTTTTTAGATTATTTTTAGTCTTACAATTTTTATTTAAATATTTAATATGTTTTTTTTTAAAAATTTTGTTCTCCTTATTAATTATTATTTGTATTGCATTAATTAAAATGTTTAGTAACACTTATGTTTATTGTATTTCTCTCTCTTACTTACCTGTTACCTCTAATAAATAAGTGCATGCCTAGGAAAAAAATTATTTTAGATATAATTATTATTTTTAATTAATTTTAACTACTTTCTTAAACTATATAGTCTAGTTATCATACTTTTATAAATAGGATTGGAGAGGCAGTATTGTATTTGTACGTACTCTCCCACGTGAATACATTCTATAATAATATAGTTACAAATTATATTTATTTTAATCTTATGACTTCCGACCGTTATTATTTGTAATATATAAAAGTATACTTAATTGGCTGAGGGATACTCCACAATTCTATATTTCAGAGTCTGTTTCACACACTTTTATACTTTAGAAATGGGTATGGAATTTCGGGCGGAAAAGAAATTAGACACAATTTGATTTGCAACGTATTTTAATATGATATAATTAATTACAAAATTATTATAAATATTTTACAAATATTATAAGAAATTTGATAAATATAAATACAACAAAATTAAGACATTTGGACTCGTTAGAACAAATATCACGACTCTACAAATTTACAACTTTGGCATTTCTAACTTATAAAATTGTATCAATTTCTACTTAAACTTGTACTAATCATAAATTAAGTTAAACTCACGAGTTTACATATTGAGTTTAACGTTTTTACATTTTCACCTTATAAAATTGTGTCAACTTATTCTTAAACTCATGTTAAGGAATTTCATATGATTTTTTTTTAGGTATGATAAAGTATGAATGTTCATAGAGTTAATTGTAATTATTTATATTTAAAATATATTTAAATTAAATTATTACCATTATTATCATTTTTATTATTTTATTATGTACTTTTAACACATTTATTAATAAAAAGTAAACTCTTATAAGTTTATATTTCGAGTTCACAATTCAAATTTATATTATTGGTAGGAGCTTACTTAAACTTGTGACATTGACAACATTGACTATAATTCTATAACCTTTATTTTCTCCAATAAAAATTTTAAAAGTTAAAGCAAACATTAAATTTATACGAAAATTTAATTTAATAATGTAATAGACCTACATAAGGTTTTAGGTTAACTCAACCTCACACACTACATGAATTGGCATACATATACAGGTCACATAAAAATTTTAAAATTATTGTGAATAATTGTACAATTATAATTTTTAATTTAAATATATATTAAAAATAAAAAAAAATATTAATAAATCAAGAATATTACTCCCTTCGATCTTTTTTATAAAAACCTAAAATTTGAATTGTCTTTTTCATTTTTACAAGAACCTAGTAAGAGTTGTTTTAATATTTAATGAGTTTTTTTCCCCTGTTTGTACCCCTTAATTATACATAATGCATTAATTAAAAGGTTGTTGATGGTTAAATTTGTTTCATTTCTTTCTCTTACTTTCCATTTACAATTAAGGGCATACTTAAAAAAATTAATTTCAAGACATAGTTATTCTTTTTTTACTAATTTTAATTGTTCTCTTAAACCACATAATTTGGTTCTGAGGCTCTTATAAATAGGACTGGAGGGGTTATATTTTTGCACAAAATAAAAAAAAAAGGAGGTGGCGTACTAATCATTTGAAAAAAAAACAATTATTAGGTGAAAGATTTGTGTATCATCTAACTTGATAAGTTCATTGACAAATATCCCTAACCACATAAACATGAAAGTAATGAATCTTTTTTTTTTTTTTTTTTTGATGTTCTGTAAGTAATGAATCTCCTACCCATATAATTGACTATAAAGAATATAATTAGGTTTGCGTCTCTCTCTCTAATTGAATTTCTTACCCCTTGTATTAAAGGAAAGGAGAATAAATTAAGAGCCAACTATACAAAAACAGCTGTAAAGAAGACTACAAGAGTAAGAGAAAATGTCTTTGTCTTCTACACACAATGATTAAACAGCTTTTAATTTATTTAATTTTCTTATCACACCAGCTAAACATAAAATCACTAGCGGATAATGTCATAATTAGGACTTGTTTACCTATACAAAATTAATCAGCCATTGTTCTCTAGTGGTTGATCAAATGCAGATCAAATATAGATGGTCCAATTCTGACGGTTTCTTATCTATTAATGTATCTTTCTTCAGGTTGGTCCCAAATAAGAAGGAATTTTTCTTTACTTTCTAATTTGTATGTTCCTGATGTTGCAAAACAAATTCTTTATACGTCTGTCTCCTTCTGCAATCAACAAGATTCTCTTATCTGGCCAAAGAGTTCCTATGGTTTATACTCGATCAAAGATGGATTCAAATTGATTAATTCAACAACAAATTTTCAAATTAAGGATCCTTTTCGGAAATTTCTTTAATCAATCTCAATGGTTGGGAACGACTTATTATTAATCTGAAAATTGTTGAATCATGCCATTCCATCAACGGCTGTTCATAGACCGCGACACATTTTTATTATGCTTTTGGATGTAATGTCACTGAATCTATAGACCATTTGTTTCTAACATGTCTTGTGGCTAAGTTGGATTACAAAACAAAATTCTGATTACCCATGAAATTACTGACAGAAAAAATTCCGTCAGAGATTATTGATAGAATTATGTGGATAATAATTACTGATGGAATTTTGTAGTAATTTAAGTTACTCATGAAATTCTGTTGTAATTCCGTGTGTAATGTCTTTTGACATGGTTTTTTTTTTTCCAACTGATATTTTCCATAGGAAATATAGTTACGGATGGAATTACCGACAGAATTTCTGTCAGTAATTAGATTTTCGACAGAAAACATATGTTGGAAAAAAAAAAACTATGTTAAAAGACGCGTGGGTAATCTGAAGTTTTTTTGTGTTTTATATGCTTAAATATTTGACTGTCTTTCTCTTCTTTTCATCTATTCAAAGAATGGTTAAAATATTTCTTGTTTAATCTGCATCAAGATATTCATTATTTTATGCTTGCTGGCATTATTAAGGTTATCTCAACCATGTATGAATGAAGAGAAATAAGATAATCCATCAAGGGGGTACGGTGTGTCCATTGTCAATTATAAGAGTGATTAATCCTGCAGTTGCAATTGCTACATAAGCTTTCTTGGATGATACATATGATTCAAGAACAAATAACTTCTCTGCTATCTTTTATCGAGAAAGAAACATCCCATCAGAAGGATGTATTATTATTTTGGACAAATATAAGAGACAGGGGTATAAATACTCTAAGGTTTGGATTGGTTTTCATACTCAATCTGTCATATCGATCAATTGGAAGAAACCATCCCGATTAAATTTGTTCGCTGTTCTATGCTTTTGAGCTGTTGTATTGGATACTACAGTATCAATTCTTTTCTGATTCTGGTAGACCAAAGCAAGAACTACGAGTGATGTGCTTAAAGAAGCCGTTTCTTCCGCCAAAGAGATCAATTATATTACTCTGACCTCCGATTTCATCTATCAAAATATAAATGCTTTTCTTTCACATTTTCTTTTTGAATAGGTTTTCTTAGCGGAGCATTTAAATGTAGATTATTCTACTTTCCTAGACTCTTGCATCACTGTCCACGCTAACATGTGAGGCAAAAAATTATTATGTACTAATTATCATTTTTTTTTTTGGAATGCATTTGACTTACTTTCAAAAAAGAAACAAAAAGTTATTAAATTGATATTGATAATATTTTAATAATTGAATATTTTATATAATTTAGTTTTCAATGTGGGTACTCAAATTATTAATTAAACTTTGAAGGCAAGAAAATTATTAATGAAAACGTATCTTTCAATTACATAAATTTCTTTTAACACACGCATTTAAGGAATAAAAAACATTGAAATAGACTTTATAAAATAATAACATTAATTACTCTTAATTGACATTCCATAAAATGTTTTATAACTGATTTTACTACCTCCCTTTGTTTCCAGTTAAATTATTAGAGGTGTCTTATATTAGGGAGTAGATATCTAACAAATTCAACTTTATAATTAATATCACATATAGAGAGTATCATTTTATATAAATCTCCAGACTATCTAATTAATGTTTCTGTCTCCCGTCTATTGCATTTATTGACTTCTTAATATTAAAAAGAAATGAGAATAAAGGAAACAACAAACTGCAACTGTAAAGAAAATCTGAAAATGATAAGAGAAGCCTGAGAATAAGGGAAAATAATGTACTCGTATTTGTCTTCTAGACAATGATTAAATAAAAAGTAACTATCACACCTAATTTGTTTGTCACATCAGTCAATAAACCTCTTCTGATCGAATATTTTATAGATATGATAGTATATATTATATTTAAAAGTATATTTATGGTATTAAGTATTAACAGAAAATTCATTAAATATTTTTTTGTATGAAAGATCTTATTATTATACAATTAGATATATTATATGCAAATTATTTAGTTTTGGTGTTTCACCGTTTTCTCACATTTAGCTTTATCAGTCGGTGACATATTCCTACCACTCCTTTCACTTCTAAGTATAAGAGCTAAGAGAGGAATTTTCTTCGATCATAAATATAAAACCATTATTATTTACTCAATATCATTATTCAATTGGTTACAAGCCAAAACTCTTTGTCAATCCTTTTAGATATATTATCATTACTTACGGATTTTGTCAATCTCATTACTCTTTTCGGGAAATGGAAAAACTCATTGGAAAACTTATGAATTCGTAGGAAATTGCAAAACTTCTCCAGAAATTGGTTTCTCGGTGCTATGATGGTGAAAGTGAAGAGAAAGAATGATGTTGAATGGAGAAGAAGAAGATAATAGAGCTTATGAATTCGATGGCAACCGAGTTTTTGGAGAAGAAGAAGAAGATAACTGGTTTTTGGAGTCTTTTTCTTCAACCTTCTATAGTTTCCGGCAAACAATCATTACAAAATTGGTCACATGAAGATGGTGAAGAAGAGAGAATGGAGTGGAGAGAGAAGGAATGAAGGAAAGGGTAATTTTATCCTTTACCCAAATATTCAAAACCCATATTACTACCTGTGTGCCTCTCTGTCATTTTTTTTTCGGTAGACTTTTGAGTTTGGCCGTTTCATATAGTATTTAAATATCTCTCTTGAAGGAAACAACAAAGTGCAACTGTAAAGAAAATCTGGCAATGATAAGAGAAGCCTGGGAATAAGAGAAAATAATGTAATTCGTATTTGTCCATCACACCTAATTTTTTTTTATTACATCGGTCAATAAACCTCTTGTGATCGAATATTTTATAGATATGATAGTATATATTATATTTAAAAGCATATATATGGTATTAAGTATTAACAGAGAATTCATTAAATATCTTTTGTATGGAAGATCTTTATTATTATACAATTAGATATATTATATGCAAATTAATTAGTCTTGGTGTTTCACTAATTTCTCACATTTAGCTTTATCAGTCGCCACATATTCGTACCACACCTTTCATTTATAAGTATAAGAGCTAAGAGAGGGATTTTCTTCCATCATAAATATAAGATCTCAATCTGTTTTGTCTCCTAAAATTATAATTCTTTTATTAAATTATAGTATTCCCACTAGTGTCACATACTAATTGGGTTTCCATCAATGTTGAGCAGTTCCAGTACTAATATTAAAATCAGGTAAAAAAAACAAATACAAATATTAAAATGGGTATTTCATAAAAAATTGAAAAGTTATCATTGTAAAAGGAAACGAGACCTAAAATTCAAATCTAAAAGACTAGCTAATTAATTTAGGAGCATATTTCTCTCCATTAATTAGTGTCAAAAGACAAAGTGAGCCTAACAAAATTGAAAACTTGGAAAAGTACTTCATGCATGCATGAATCAGTTGATATTAATTAATTAGATTCATATCTAATTCGGTGTGCATGTGATGGACTTAGTGTGTACTATTGTGTGTTACACGTCATTTTTTGTCCAATGGTGAAGACAAGTTCATGTTCTAATCTGCCTACCTTCTTTGAATATATTCCATGAAAACAATCACTCATCACTTCATTTCACTCCTTGAATACTCATGCTTTACATATTACTCTTTATACTATCTCTGATTCATGAAACCATGTCACATTTATTTAAAATAATTAATTAATTAGGAAGGTCTTATATTAGAGGCAAGAAGCATGCATATACATCTTTTTTTTGGGCCCGGGGGGGGTGTTTGATTGAAACCTCTCCCTGGTAAAGTCAACTTGAAGATATCAACCATAAATTTAGTCAGTGCTATTACCTCATGGCCACAAATTAAAGATTGAAATAAATTATTATTGGCTGGTAAAAAAAAAATTATTCTGGTTCATATCATCATAAGGCACCTCCAACTATTATTTTTTTTTTATTTAATACAATTTAAACACACACATAAATACGTCAATGTGGAATTTGAACTTGAGACCTCGTTTTTTCCTAGTGGCATTGTCATTGAGACTAATAATGGTTGGCCAACCTCAAACTATCTAACCAGGATCAAGAAAATATGATTAAGTCATTAAATTTGTTTGAAAATATTTTTTTCCTAAATTTTTCATATTTAAAATCATGAATTACATTTTGAAAACTTAAAAAAAAAAAAATCATAAAACTTTAAATAGATTTTTTTTTTTTTTTTTTAGAAAACGTACTTAATAGCCCGGCCATTCGATGAATCATAATAAGGAGTATTAATTTCTTCTAAAAGATGGATAGGATAGTTGTGGTTGGAACTAAGATATGGATATGATATTCTTAAATTTATTGTTTCAAGTTGTACTCATTTGTCCCGTAATTAACCTTGTCAAATTTACGAGTTTAAACAAACTTATAACAGTGAGATAAACTCATATCATAAACTTGTAAAAGTTTATTTTTACTTTTAAATATATATTCATAGTGTATAATTAAATAATTAAAATATAAAAAATAACGTCAATGTGGTTTAAATATTTTTGAAATTTAAATAATTGAAATTAAATCAATCAACATTCATAATTTATCATATTTAACAAAGAAGTTTCTAGGAAATGTATATTTAAAGCTACTGAACATTTTGACCAAAAAAAAAAAAGCTACTGAACATGATTAAATCAAATAAATTAAGATAAGTTTAAAGGTAAGTTAACACCGTTTTATAAAATGGAAACGTAAAAATGGTATTCTTGGTATATTAACTCGTGAGTTTAACCTAGTTTACAACAAACACGAGTTTACCAATAACTCAACTCGATTTTGTACGCCAAAAACGCTAAACTCGGAGAGTCAACTTGAGAGTTTGGCAATAATTCCTGTAATATAAAAGTTATTTAACTAATTTGAATGGTTTAAGAAAGCCTAATAAATTATTTAATTATAATTAATACAACTTGACTTCCTAAAATATTTTGGTATAACATTATATTATTTATGAGTTTATAATTTATGTAAATTATTTTTAAAAAGATAAATAATAAAGATAAAATGAATATATATCTTATATATATTTAGCATCAAGAGTCAAGAACTCTAGACATACTTCCTAATGAGCTCATATAATTAAGAGTGGAGCAGTATATTGTAATTATGAGTTGAACTTCAGTTTTCTTTTCCTTTCTAACTAATGCTGCCTCTAACGATTAACAAATTTGCGAAATATTATACCGCAACAACAAAAATACAATAATATACCAATTTATAAATCGATAGATAATATTAAATTCTTAACAAATTATACTACATAGAAGTCATGATACTTGTACTAATGTTTTTTTTTTTTTTAAATGATTAAGGCTTTTCCTTTATGAGGTGTAGAACACAAATAATTTTTGCATGTTTCAACAAATGCACTTTTCAAGATTCGAATTTTTTTTCCTTCTTATAGAGGTGAGACCGCTTACTACTTCAACTAATAGCTTGTTGGTAATACTCACAATGATGTGTTAAAATGAACAAAGAGGGGGAGTAAACTAATTATATATAGATAACATATATGTTGGCTATATTACTTAGACAAATATATATATCGAGAAAACAATTATGATAAAATAGATGAAACAGAATAACCCTAATAATTAATATGAATGGATGCAAATAATTATTAAGATGATGCAAAAGCAAGGAACAAAAAACTGAACCAGACTAAACCGGCCAGTTGGTTGAACCGAAAAACCAGTAAATTGGCCATGTATGTATCTAGTCTGCTTTAGATCTGGAATCGACATCAAAGCAACCGGAATAAACCTGTACGAACTAGTGTAAACCGATAATAACCGGGGTAAATTAGTGGGTTCAACGGGGTTTTTTTTTTTTTTTTGGGGGGGGGGGGGGGGGAAGATGAAAGAAAGAAGAAAATCCCTAGACACTTGAACCAGGGAAACGAAGTCGAGATTCTATAGCTGAAGCCTTGCTCTTTGTTTTGTTTTGAATCGTTTTCATTTTGCCTTGGTCCAAAATAAAGGACATTAAATTTGATAATGGGTTAGCAAGAAATGTTACATCTACAACATTAATAGACATATAAAAGCAGCAACTAAAAGGAGGATTGATATAAAGTATTCTTTTTATAAGAGTCCAAAATATAAATTGCCTTGGTCTTGTTTATAAGAGCACAACAAGAATTGTCTGAACATATGATGAAGTTTTTCCATTTTTACCCCTCATTAATCATATGTATTGCATTAATTAAAAGGATGGTGATATTTATATTCTCTATTTCTCTCTTTTACTTGCCTCTCATAAATAAAAACATGCTTGGTAAAACAAGCTAATTTTAGAAATATTTATTATTTTAAACTAATTTTAACTGCTTTCCTGAACCGTGTAATTCATTATTGAACTCTTATAAATATGACTGGATGAAGTATTACAATTTATGCCAAATGCATGCATTAATAATTAACAAAATTCAAAGAGCACGCTTGGTACATTACGATATATGCAAACTCATTTGTCATATAGAAAATTAATTAAGATAAATGCTACCACAAGTTGTAATATATTGATTTTTGGGCCTATAGATTTGAGGATAAGTTTGTATAAGGTAGATGACTAAGCCTGGTTCAAAAAGAGTTCCAAGAATATTGAGGAACATAATAGCTCTTGGGGACTATGTAATTTGGTCATGCTAGGCAGTGGACCTAGTATGCATAGACATTGGTAGTAAGATTAGATTGGTGGTGCAGAAGGGCACATAACGCTTGTGCGGTGCCATTGGGTTGGTAGAAATATGCTACCTAGCTATGTTATAAGGTATGACATGATTGATCAAGCAAAATGTGTCGGTATAGGTGTGCATGTGGTGTTTTTAGGGCACATACATGTGCCTTGCATTTTTAGGAAAATGACACCAGTATGTGGTGTCATGTGGAAGCCCACACACACACTTTAGTCGAACGAGTAAAACCATAGCATAATCTTGGCTAAACATTGATAAAGTAGCTTTATTAAAGTAACTTTAATAAAGTAAATCATGATGACTAATGATGACATAGCTTTTGAGTTGTTGCAATAAGAACATGGCACTTGTCCTCTCATCATGAAAATTTTTTGTATTAGTGCAATTCTTCCCTCATTATGATAAAGTACAAAGCTACTTTTGTGTTGGCAAAACTAGGACGCGCCACGTAACATTTGAGTTCAAGGAATGTACTAGTCTCTACCTGGTTACGGACTTGACTTTTTCGAACATGGACTTGGGAGTCAGCAGAGGCGCTACCTCACCCCCTTCTTTTCTTAAGATTGCCCTACCTCACCTCTTCTTCTTTGGGTTATTCGGCAAGCTCTCCCCCCCTCCCCCCCCAAAAAAAATTGAACAAGGACACATGGTATGCTTTGGACCACAAGTGTGTTGTGACGCCCGGCCTTTGGGGCCTTTATCTCATCAGAGTTAATGCGGAAAGGATCGAGGAGATCTGGACGACTTGATTTCAGAATAGAAGTTTTTTAAATTAACTCAGTTTGAAACTATGAGGATAAATTTTTCGCAATTCGAATTCATCCGATAGTTGGATGTTAATACATTAATCCCAAAGATAGGCGGATGATAAACATTAAATTCAAACTAATTAATTCTAATTGTCCAAGGCGTTCCATCTGCTGTAACCCTTACAACTGCACTTTGCCTTTTGATCCCGAACTAGTGTCTGTATCTTTCATGTAATCTGGAGTCCAAGCGAATGGACCTGATGGTAACAGTTAATCTCATGCACATGTATAAAAATAAAAATGACATAATAGCACATGTTAAAGCATGGAAGAAATAACGGCCAAGGATCGCAGCCCTTGTCTAGGACACACAGCCCCAGGAGACCGCAACTTCAAATCCATGGCCAAGAAAACATAAACAAGTAATTCAACCAGCATACATGATCAGCTAATTATTGCATAAACATTTACATACATGATTATAAGATTAGAGTTACCCACCTTAACCTTGATTCCTTATCTCTGTACCGAAGTTGTTGGGATCAGAAAAAGATGTCAATGTCTGCCTAAAAATGTTTATCATCGCTGTTAGTCACTTATTCAAATCGCAGATAAACTAATTTCGTGAATTAGTTTAAAGGATTAATAATAAGTATTAATCCCTTAAAAATAATTTCTCCAACAATAATAATTTTCTTGTTATTGTTGTTATCATTATTATGGTTATTATTATTATTATTATTGTTCCCAATAATAATAATAATTCCCCATCCATTATTTATTATTTTCACTCATTCTCAATAATAATAATAACATTATCTGTTGTTGTTGTTGTTGTTGTTATTAATCTTAATAATAATAATAATTCCTCATTTATTTATTTATCAATTATTCTTTTTGTTTATTTATTCCCCTTATTTATTTATTTAATAATTCTCATGGTTTTCTAACTCACAACATCCTTCCATTATTTTTCAAATGCAACTCTCTATATATATAAATCTATATCTTTGGTTTCCCAGGATAAGTTCCACGTGCTCTATGTATATATACATCAATAAGATATTTCTTTGATGAAAGCAAACCATTTTATAGGGACCCTTACAGCATTCCCAAAATGATATTTACATCTACTCTTGCAGGAAACATGCACACAAATATACAAACTCAACTGGACTTGTTTTTGTCTTATGTGCATATGATTATCCAGGAAAACACTTGCAGCAAACGTTTTCAATTCAAGGCATGCACACCCAGAGAGAGACCCACGGATGTGTATATATATTATATACAAATGCTGCATTTTTTTTCTTCCTTTTAACTTCTCAACCACAACTTACATCATTACTTATATATATGTATATTTGACCCTTAGCTTAGGAAATCCAAAGCCACTCAAACTGAAATAATAAGTCCTTGATTCAGCCCCACAAATCCAACACATGCATCAATACATATATATATATTTACGCCCACGCATAGATACTTAACATGCTCTCTCTCTCTCTCTTTTTTCTTTTTCACAAGCAACATGTTATCAGTTTTTTATTTCTAATATTCCTTCTTCTTTCCTTTCCCACAGCACGACATATGTGTGTGTGTCTATATATATATATATATCCTTTCATACAGAAAACTCACGCACCGATACACACATATATATTTATCCTCAAGGTTTCTTTTTCTTTCCTTTCCACAGACCAGCAACGTTTAAGACAAATAATATGAGAGCAAAATATGACCATCTTATGCAGCAAAACCCGTTGACAGCAAGGACTTCAGCGTGTTTCTTTTATAGGTCAGGCATGTACATATACATAAAGACACTATCAGAAACTAACAGCCCCTGTTTTCTTTTTCTCTTTTTGGTTTCGGTTTCAGCAAGGTTTGTTTTAACTCCATGCTACGTGAGTTACTGACAGAAAACGAAGGAAGAAGGGACTGAGGCTTACCTTCGCTGCTTTAGTGGGAATGACGGCGGATTTCGCTGAATGGTTCTCCCCTGTTCACGCGACAATGAGCAGAGGTGGATAACTCTTGAGTTTAAGTTTCTCACTCTCACTCTCTCCTCTGTTCAAACTCTCAGTTTCTCTCCGTCTCTCTATTTGCATCTCTGAAGGAATGAAAAATGAAGGAGCAGAGACGTATATAGGGCCCAATGACCCAGTCCGAGCAAGGGACCGTTGGTTCAGGAAGCTGCTTACTGCAGGATATTAGGCACAAGGCTCGAGAGACATGGTCCTTCGCTGATCAACTGCATCTTGCGTGTCTGGCCAAGGAATCATGATATGATTTCTGCTGTTAATAAATGCGATCTGTTTCTTTGGTTTTGATCTTCCTGCTGCATAATACGTGGACTTCTACTTCTTTCGTTTAATCGGTTTGGCTGGTTACTTGCTGTTGGGTAGTGGGTCATGGGCTTGTTTTATTCCTCTTGCCTTTCATATCGGACTGGAGCTGAAGCAATGAGTTGGGCTGTGAAAAAAAAAATGAACTGCTTCTGCTTCTGTCTCATTCACGTCCGGTCTGGGAAGGCAACTTCTCTGCTGATATATATATATATATATATATATATATATATATATATATGTCTTTTGCGTGTTGGGTTGGAGCTAGATGATAACAAAATGAAATGGGCTGGTAATAGATTGTCACGTATTGGGCTTGCTGCAATGGTTTGGTTTTAAAACATCGCAATGTGGATAATTACATGCTTCACACATGGCCCATAATTGTTCTTCTCTCTCTCTCTCTCTCTCTCTCTCTCTCTCTCTCTCTTTTTAAAAAAACATTCTTTTATTTTGCAATTACACTTAATTGCAATTACTGAGTAATTATGGAAATAAATCCTTAATTAATATAAGGATTTTTTCCTAGGCCATAAAATATTTATTCCATAATATTTAGGCCTAAAACTTACTATTTACACATATTCCTTGAATTTATTCTTTTCTCAAAATAAATCAAGGATAAATAGGCCTTAATTTCAAATAATTATTATCATAAATATTTTGGCTCAAATTTCATAATTTTATTTCCATATATTGATTATAACAGTTATCCAAGCTAAACTTCCCATAATTTATTTCGGCCATAACAGATTATCTCCCAAAATATGCTGGCCAATAATTATTCCCACCTAAATTGCCTTTAATTTATAGAAAATATGCCTTAAATTCCAAATTCTTAATCTTTAAAATTCCTTAAGACCAAATTTTCCATAATTTATTCTTGATTCCCAAGTCCAAAATTTGGGATGTTACATGTGTCATGGATTTTTTTTGTGTCATTTCCCTTTTTGGCCTTAGGCCATTAAAGTCGGCCATAACATAAAAATAGAGAGGGAGACCGAAATGGAGGAAGAGGAGAGGTAGTGGAAGGATAAGGAGGAAAGAGAAAGTGATTGGAGCTGATTTTTCCTCCGATTCAATGTTTCTAACTCCTGAGGCCTTCTTTAATGTTGTTTTTCTCGACGAGAGCAATATTTCTATGGTTTGAAATTCTTGATCCGAGGTGTTTGGTGTTGTCTACATGGTGGGGGTGCTATTGAAATTAAGAACCAACTACGGAATCTAGTAGAGGAACATACAAGCTCCAATTTGAGTCTAATATCTTAAGGTTTTTTGAGTTGTTGGGTTTTTCTTGTTTACGGCTTGACCCTATTTAAGCATGGAAGAGTGTGATTTTTTTAGTTTTGATGCTTCCAATGAGTTTAAAATGAAAATTGTGTGGGATAAAGGTGAAAAACCGGTCCTGGAAGCATCAGTAGTGAAAATTAAAATTTTGGCCAAAAATCCTAAAAGTTTCGGCCAGTTTTGTTTCTATAATAAGGAGAATGATTTTACTATTTTTGAGGTTATAAATGGATTCCTTGGACAAAATTGTGTTGACACAGGTTGTGATTATGGTTTTTAGAAGGGTTGGATCGAAAACTCAAAGATTGAAGTTGATATAGTAGTGCTACCAGATTGGTTCCTATGTGGCAATCAGTTTGTGTTGTGTTATTGACTGCTTTCTAATACTATAGTAGACATCCTAAGATTTAATTGGATATGTAACATGGGCTGACTGGATTTGTATATTGATAATTATGAATTTTTGAAGTTGAACATGCAAAACTAGTAAGTTTTTGGGGTAGTGTCCAAAGAATTGCAATTCTAGAATGTTGTGCGTCCAATTGGCTAATTACCATATTTGTCCTTGAAACTATACTCAATAAGGATTGTATAGCCTTTGAAATTACTACAATTGGACACCTGTACATAGAGATATGAATTTTAAAAGATGATTAAAAATTTTGCAAGTTTTAACTTACCCGAAAATAAGAAAGCAAAGGCAATGGGTAGTGGAGATAACCAACCAGTATTTTGAGAATATGAAAGGTTTGGATAGATTATAACCTATTGCATCTGAATATATGTTTATAGAAGCTGACAATTACCCGGGGTGACAAAAGGATTAGGAGCTGATTCAGGAATTGGTAAAGCATTCAAGTGGTAATTCTTATCTCACATACTACGTGTGACATTATATATATTTGAACCATGATTGTGATCTATCATTTGTTCAATTTTATGCCTAATACTGTGGTGTGATTTATGTGATCTATGTTTGCAATCGGTGTTGCATATGATATGCATGATTTGAGTGCCAAAGGTACTACATGTTGGTTGCCTATCATATATTTTGCATGCATATTATATGAGATTAATTGGTACCTTGATAATTGTTTGAATCCTATCCCTTGATATTATTTGTGATATGAATAGTGCACTGGACACGGTTCCTAGAGCAAGACGGCGAATGTCAGCAAATGGAGATGTTGTGTAATACCCCAAAATTCTCATTTGTTATGAATATCACATTTTGATAAATAATACATATTTAAAATAGGTGAATATGTAGTCTCAAAAATTCTGTAGCTTATTTATTTTGACATTAGGGAATTTTCTCTTGAAATTAATCTAACTAAAGACTAAATTTTCTAAATTTCATTTAGGGATTATAAAATGCCCTATAATTAACAAACTAATACATAGTTCATATTTACTTCATAAAAAGCCATAGAGAATTGTGGAAGTACCTAAACCAATTAAAGGAAATTGTCAACAACTAATAGGCAATTAAATTGACAATAATTAAGATATTTACCTTAAAAATCAAAATTAAATAATAATTAAGTTAAAAAGGCAGAATTAAGAATATATCAACATAATTAAAGAGCCAAATGCTATCAAAGGGCCAAGATTAGCATAGAAGGGGTTTCCAATAATTATAATTAATATAGTAACCTATCAATTAAGCATAATAACATCTAAAACACTATCTTAGAGATATTAACCAAGATTAAATTAATCTTCCCTAGGTGATATAAGAGGGGCGAATTTATGGAAGGAGATAACACAAATGTTAAATCCTAAGAGCACATAAAATATGAACAAATATCATCAATAGTGGTAAGATATTTCCAACACAAATGAAAGGCTTGGATTAAAACTAATAAAGCTAAATCCTAAGGCCTTAATTAACCCTCATGAAGCATAATCTGAAAATGGAAGAAATCACCAAAAGGGGGTGAATTGGGGATTTAAAAAAAACTTTTGAATTCTTTTTCAAAGCCTTTTGAAAGTAAATGTTAAGAAGGTAAGAGAAGAAAAGCTTGACACACGGAATTTATACTGGTTCGGTCTTCACCTTGACCTACGTCCAGTCCCCAAATATCTTCTGGGTGTTTCCACTAGTTCAACAGATTTTCAACTACAACAATGTAGACCAGACACAATCCTAATCACCTAGGACTTGCTCCCCTTACACTTTGTAATTGAACAACCCAACTCACAGGTTCCACAACCTTGAGTTCTCACAAACAAATGCTTTCAAAAATTTACAAACTCTCAAAAGAGTGGATAAGGATAAACACTGAAGAACATGTTGAAAATAACAATACAGACTCTAATTTCAAAGTATAATCAAGATAGCTTCGTTGTGTGTATTTTGCTTTGAGTTTTCATAGCCTTTTATAGACTGAATGGATGAGCTAGCCGTTGCAATTCTTTCTCTAATGTTCAGCTGCAATTCTGGAAAACTGGCAGTAGCATATTTTGCTCTGTTCTTGAATTCTTAGCTGGAATCTTGGAATTTAGTTGTTGCAGAAGGTCTTCCAGATTTTTAGTCATTCCTTTAACTCAATTTGACCGTTTGAGATGATTCTTATGAGTTACAACGGTCTGAGCTGAACATCTGGGATAAGGGAGAAGGATCAGCCCTGTTCTAAGTTCGTCATTTAATGCATTTATCCTGGATCTTGATCTCACCTTGATCTTAGCTAAACCTTATCTGAAAAACACTCAAAACTTTATCAAAGACATTAGAAACAATAATATCATATGAGAAAATAATTTCAGGAAGACCCATTAAGATTTTGCAGATCAACATCATTTGATTTTTCAAAATCCCCGATGCAAACTCGAGTTTGTTCTTCCAGACTCGAGTTTGGGGTTCATCCAGAAAGCATGTCTGTTGATTAGTGGTCTAAACTTGCAGTCTATAAAAGCTAACTCGACTTTATCGGGCTCTGGACTTGGGATGGAATTTTGGTCCGGAAGCTAAACTCGAGTCAATTAGTGACCAACTCGAGTTTGGGTCTATGTTTGAAGAACAAGCCTAAGTTTGTGATTTTCCAGACTGGAGTTTAGGGTCATAGACTGGAGTTTGTAGTGTAGCCAAAATGGATGATCTTTCTGTATGATCCAGACTCGAGTTTGGGAAGCAAACTCGAGTTTCAGTGACTACTGAAATATTTGAGGTTTATCTGGGTCAAGTGCAAACTGGAGTTTGGAAGGCCAGACTAGAGTTTGGGAGTTTATTGAGTTTTCTGGGTTCCTTTCTGTTTGGTCTAAACTCGAGTTAGGGAATCTAGACTCGAGTTTGGCTTGCTTGAGATTCTAAGTGTTCTCTGTATCTTCCAGACTTCAGGTTTGATTTGCAAACTGGAGTTTAGCTTGATGTGAAAATTTTGGATTCCTTTCTGTGTCTGTCCAGACTCGAGTTTGTCTATGCAGACTCGAGTTTGGCTTTTAGGCAGAATTGAACATCTTTCTGTCAAGTCTCAAACTCGAGTTTATATACCTAAACTCGAGTTTGCCTTTGATAGTGAGATTTTCATTTTGCCAAAAACAAACTTCATATCAAGTTTACAATTGCTAGTTATCATCAAAACACATTGAGAACTAACATAATCTATGTGAAGCAAAAATCCACCAATGAGAGACTTTTCTTCTTGATATTTTGTAGTGGTTTCAAAACCGCTACATATAATCCATTGGGTTTAAAAATAAATTAGAGGATTACAACAATATAAGCATTATTTTGTAAATCAATCTTTGTCACCATCACAAAAAAAAGTGTGGAGAAAATATTAGTGCTAAGTTTAATATGTTTGTATATAAATTAAACTTAAATTAAGTGATAATAAAGCATAACTTAAAAAAAAACGCATCGAACTATGGGTAAATTGTCATCGCCTTCAAGGAAGAAGTTTTCAAAATTGGTAGGCTGGAATGGCTTACTTTCATAAACGATGTTATCACCATTGCCCATGTCATAAAGGTCCCAAGGTTTTAATTGAACCATCTTGTGTCTCTCATTCTCGACATAATAAACCCGGTATGCCTCTTAGGCAAGAATATATGGCTCATCATCTTTAGATTTTTCTTTTGAACAAAGGAACTACTTGTATTACCATAGAAGTCTCAATAGAACAGACCAGATAGAACATCAGGACATAACATAAACAAAGACAACAGCAAGCTAAAGAACAAACCAAAGCTAACAGACAAGAACAATAATCAACATAAAGCAGTAACATAAGAGGTAAATCAGCGCATCCCCCTATTAAGACTAGAAGCATAGGGGCCTTCCACATTGCAATTGGCCTCTTCCACATCCAAGGCTAGTAGAGAAATCAAAGAAGGTGATGGTTGAAAAACCTACCCAACCGGGCACACCTCCTTATAAGCAATCGCCGCAAGATAGTCGGCTACTCTATTAGCTCGTCTTGGGACAAAGGATAAAGAAAACCCAACCTTGTTTGCAAAGAGACTGATTATATCATGCAGAATACTTCTACTCTTCCAATCATAAGAATTAGGGGACTTCGCCTCAATACAGGAGACTAATAGCAGGCAATCAGTTTCAAATACAACTTTTTCATGCCCCAAATCCACAGCTAGCATCAGTGCTTTTTTTAAGGCAAGGGCTTCTGTCATAAAAGCAGATAAGGATTTGACCTTGTCAATGTAGCCCCACTTAAAAGACCCAACCCAGTCTCGGCAAACCACACTAATGGCAGCAAGATTATCCCTAGGAACAAAGGCTCCATCACAATTAAATTTCAAGAAATCAATTGCAGGTGGATCCCATCGAACAGAAGCAATATCAAGACTACCCGAGACCCTCTTATCAGACATGGTCATTTCCTTATAACTCCAAAATTCAGAATTACTCAACCGTGCCACTTCTATTACAGCAGAAGGATTAGGGGAGAGATGATTGAATATAAAACCATTTCTTTGCTTCCATATGTACCATAACAGCCAACAAAGTAAAGAGATATCTTTGGAGCAGAGATTTTGCATACATGATATCTTCAGCCACCATTTATTGAAATTAAGGATCCTATCACAGTCAATTCGAACACCAAGGTTGCTTCCAAACCACACACACCTGGTCCAACTGCAATGGAAAAAAAGATGTTCAGTAGTTTGCTCAGCCTCCTCGCATATAGGACATTGTTTGACCAAGGATCTTCTCCTAACACAAAGTGCAACATTTGTTGCCAGGGCATTATTGAGGGCTCTCCACACAAAATGTTGAACCCGAGGGATTGTTTTGAGCCGCCAGATGGATTTCCAACAAGATGGAGAAATCACACAGGAAGAGCTAGCTTTGTTAAGGGAAACATCAGCTCCTTCTTTTGCAACGTGGTAGCCGGCCTTGACGAATAGGCACCATTTTTGGCTTTAACCCAGATCAATTTGTCCTCCAGATCACTATTGGGAATTGGGATAGCATAGATAGCGTTCCTAACTTCCTCAGATATGAACTCAGCAATGGGATTAAGATTCCAACACCCATCAGAAATAAGGTCACACACTCTCCCCTGATTGACATAATCATTATCGGTCAATGGCTTATCCGGGAAATTAATTTCTGGCACCCACTTATCCCCCCAGATTCTAATATTGTGTCCTGATCCAACATCCCAGAGAAGCTCCTTCTGCAGAAATTCCCTCCCCTCCAAAATACTACTCCAACACTAAGAGGCTTTATGCCCTCTAGTTGCATCAAGGAACTCCAATCTTGGAAAATAAATACTCTTCAATACCTGCACCCATAAAGCATCAGGGTTAGACATTAGCCTCCATGTTGATTTTGCCAATAAAGCATTATTCATAATAATCAAATCCCGAAAGCCCATCCCTCCTTGACTCTTCCCCAACGTGAGGTAATCCCATGCTCTCCAATGCGTTTTACCACCAAAGGCATTTCTATCCCACCAGAAATTAGCAACTAGGCTATGTATTTCTCTACAAGTCTTAAGGGGGAATTTAAAACAATTCATGGGGTAAATAGGGATTGCTTGAACCACTGCCTTTATCATTACTTCCCTTCCTACATAGGACAGAAAATTAAGACCCCATCCTTGGAGCTTGTTGGTCACCCGTTCCCTTATATAAGCTAAAACTTGTTGTTTGGTTTTTCCCCAAATACTTGGGATCCCAAGATATCTTCCAGGGTCCTCGGAACCAGCAATACAGGGAGTTACAAACACAACTCCAAACCTCCACTGGAGTTTTAGCTGAAAAGAAAATGCAGGACTTGTCCAGATTTATATCTTGTCCCGAAGCTCTACAATACTGCTTCAAAATGGAGGCTAGATTATCGCAATTTCCCAGATCAGCGCTCATGTAAATTAAAACATCATCCGCAAAAAACGAATGTGAAAGAGTTGGGCACGTTAAGCTCAGTTTGATTCCTGTCAACACACCAGATTCTTGATTTTTAGTAATCATTGTCGAGAGTACTTCAGCTACAAGGATAAAGAGATATGGTGAGATTGGGTCCCCCTGGCGTAAACCCCTATCAGGGGTAAACAAATGGATTGCTTCTCCAAACAAGCATAAATTCATTTTAACAGACTTGATGCACTTTATAATTAGAGACACCCAATCAATGCAGAAACCGAATCTTAATAAAACTTTCTCCAAAAAAATCCATTCCACACGGTCATACGCTTTACTCATATCCATTTTGAGGGCAAACTCATACTTCTTCCCAATCTTTTTCCGCTTCAAGTAATGATAGACCTCATGGGCGATGATGATGTTATCTTGAATACATCTACAGGGGACGAAGGCACCTTGGTTAGGAGAGATACACTTATCCAGCAGAGGCCTCATCCGATTAGCCATTAACTTTGAAATTATCTTGTATGAGAAATTGCACAGACCAATCGGACGAAACTGAGAGACATGCTCAGGTTTAATCACCTTAGGGATTAAGGTGATATTGGTCATCTTTAGATTGACAAGTATGAATTAGCTGAGATGAATTTCCTGATGTGATGCCTAAGTCTTTAGTTATGAGTACCCGAGAAGTTGTCGTATTTTCCCACAAACACTTGAACAACATCATGGTGAAATGGCCTTGGTAATTCATTTCGATGATATCAACAAGCTTTTCATAATATGGGACGTCTCAGAACTGCATGTTTCCGTCACTATTTCTCACATAACTCCTTGACTCAAAGGTACCATAAAAACTTGAGTTTTGGGTTAGCAATCCTTGATTTCGTGAAATTGTGTAAAACTTGAAATCATTGACATTGTATGTTGTAAACCTGGTTACATGGCCAAGAGGGCCGAGTGCAAGAGCTTTTAAATATGGTGGCGCAGGTTGTGGGCATTTAGCATTCTCCGTGTAAATCATCCTTGGAATTATTTGTGGACATTGTTGTCAATGTCAGAGAATGTCTATGTACTAATCCTGAGTTGACGCTTCACAAGATTTCTAAATTCCCTACAATTAATCATGAGATGGAGATCATGAAATGTAAGTATAAAATGTAAGGAAATATATAGGATAACATATAATTGCACAATCTATATTGAAGGAAGTGTTCAACCTTAGTGCAATTAATCAACACATGTCTTTGTGTTGGTGATTTCTCAATTGCTACTAGTTTGAAGTTATCACTTCTCTAATTGGTTTACCAACACGAGGGATTAACAACTCTCTTGATGGTGGCTCAAGTCCAAGACAATTGTCTACACTAGGTGGTCAAATGAAAGACGTCTCAAAGTCATCAAAGTAACTTGACCTCATTCCCTATATAACCTTATATGCTCAACTGTTTTGAACAATATAAACAATCTTTGTAGGTAAGGTTTTAAAGGAAAGTACCTAATAAACATTGTTGGTTTTTTCTTCTGCATTTTCCCCTTTCAAATTGTCATGTACCTCGAAGTATGACATTGCTTACTAGTCTCTCTGCGAGTATTATCTTCTCCCCAATATAACATACAATCGTCAAGGCATACATCAATGTTTTCATAGTTCAGACTAATTTGTCAATAGTCTTCTTGGCCTCATATAATGTTATGGGAATGTCCACATTAGGGAATGCATCTTGTAATAATTTTGGCAACGTCAACATTCCCTTATCAGTGATCCCACACAAGCATCGAATATGATACAATTTGATCAAGAAAGATAATTTGGAATCTTTTTAGCAATCTTGATACAAAGGACTATCTAATGAGGTTAAAAAATTCCCGAGATGCAACATTTCTCAAGAAAATAGGGTTTGCACCCTCAACTTCTGTGGTGAAGTTGTCATCTTGAAAACTAAACACATCACGAATAACATTATTAATAGGATCATCTTGATCTACTTGAGATCCTATTTGTGAACTTCGAGGAAGACGATCATCATATCTCATACGAGGTTTCCTACCATGAACTCCCCTGTACCTATAGTTTCTCGGGAAAGGTTTCAGAAGAAAGTGTTCCTTAGAAACTTCTCATGTATGTCACTTCTTAAACTTGCATCTACAACACAGACATAGGATCTTACATTACAGCTAGCATGAGGGAGTGCAAAATCCAAGAAAGTGCTCAATCCGGCCAAATATGCTGGAGAATTGCACAACAACTTGATCCATGACTTATCCATATGTAGTGAACAAAGTTAGGAGAGCAGATGGGTGAAGAGAGAATTCATAGTTCTCTTAATGACATGTGTTGGGCGCTTAAATGCAATATTGAAGACTTTGTATCGATTAAAAAGAGCTACCATAATCGTTACAAATTTAATGCACTCTGTAATAATTAAAAAACTGCTACAAATGTATGAAATTTGTAGTAGTTATTGGGTAAGAAATTACTACAAATTTCATGACCGTTTGCACTTTTTAGCGGTTTAAATACCACCATCATACCCGCTACAAAATGATGACCGTTGTGGGTTACCAATTTCAATTTTTAATTTTTGTAGCGGTTCGTACTATAACCGTAAAAACTTTGTTAATGTTGTGGTTACAAAGCTTAAAATTCAAAATTTCACATTTTGTAGTGGTTTTTAGTTAATAAAACCACTACAAATTTGTAGTGTATAATTGAAGACTTGCGAAAATATTTTCCTAGTCTTATGTCAATGGTATTTTGGTTCAAGTTGGGATTAATCAAAATCTAGCATCTACTTTTAGTTAAATTGATTGTCTCTTAAATGGACATAATTCATAAACTCCTTTTCTATCCAATAAGTTTCTGCAAAATTGTGTTTACCATATCAAGTTCTCTTTTACCTTTTTGGATTTGTGGAAAAGCTAATTTGTTAGTCATACAGATTGATTGCATCAATTTTCATGTTTACCATAGCTTCCTCTAGTAACGTTACTACCTATGAGAATAGTATGTGGGCCTTAGGTATACTGCCCAGAAGCCACTATATTATCATATCATGGAATACTTCCATGTAAATAATGGCAGCTAGTGGTGAATAATAATTAAACTAGTGGCTTGCCATGTGGTATTTAGTGTTTTATGTAACAAACCAATCACTAACTCCGCCATTTAATTTCATTATTCTCATGGGTTATAATCTTTTCTCATACATCATCAATCTCAATCATAACTAAGAATTCAACACTTAAGTACATGTATCAGTAAAATGTCATAACATATCAAACAACCTAGGTCTAAGGTTCACATATAAGTCCCACAAGCAAGTTTTGGTCATAAAATGATAAGAATCATTAAAAGCTTGTGGAGTTTTTTTAAAAGCTCCCACGAGTGACACCGACATATAAGATTATTAGGACCACATTACCTGGTGTTTCCCTTAGCTACAAACAAGAAGAATCTTCCCTTAATGCCCAAATTCAAGATATAAAGCAAGGGAAACTAAATTAAATCACGGATATCTAGCTACTCAAGAATTTATCTCATATGGTTACTAAGACATTCTTACGAGTTTGCCAATAATAGAGATTTAGGCTAGAACTAAGAATTGCCCTCAACAAAGTGTTAGACTAGATTAGCCTAACACCCATGTGTAACACCCCAAATTCTATGCTTGAAAATCGTGTTGGTTGATACTTAGTTTTAGGAAAAATTAATAGAGTTTGAGGTGTTATAACTTAGAGTAATGCGGAAACGGAAAGCATGCGCTAATACTACTTGGACAATGAGTATTTGATATAAAATGCTCAGACATATGCTGATGCCCTGACATAAGCTGGTATATTAAAAATTCCCTAAAGGAATATTTATGTGATACAATATACAAAGATTCAAATACAGTTCTCTATTAAACCAAGTCTTAACTAGACCTATGGCTTAGAACCCAACATCAGTTAATCAAACATATTGGCCAGATCGGTGTTTAGTCTAATGGGAGTCTCCCCGTCTTTCACGGCGACTTATGACAATCCACCGACAAACCCTTTCTTAGTTTAAGCACCCATTAGATTGAAATAACTTTATCAAATTCATGCCAGAAACTAGGCCCAAATAGCTTACTTCAGATCCTTGTCTTCGACCGGTGCCTCTTCACAGCTCTATCCACTTTGCCTTCCCAGGTTCAGATTTCCTTCCCTGAACCTTTAGTCAAGGCTGAGATTCAATACCCATTGAATCTCAGGTAATAGTTAACCTCATATGAAAAGTATAAACAATATATGACAGATATTCACAACAATCTACAGCCAATTGAATGTAAACACACATGATTCAATCAATCATATCAAAGCCATACAAGACATAGGAGAGTTAAAGTTACCAGTATGCGAACGTACTTTTCACCATGTAGTGGCCAAACGTCTGGCCTTTTGATCCGACTCTGGACTTCCCGAATATCCTATACGTTATCGACAGATTAATAAATGATATTCGATAATATCATATGGCTTAAAATAATATCCTAAGGGTTTAATTTACCTTTCTACCCTCAGTGGAATAATTATTCCATTTTTACCCTTACATTTTCCTTAAAAACGCATTACTGATTTTCTGGGCAGATTTTTCACTAACTTTGAAAAATCATAACCAATCCTAGAAAAATCGAAACGAGGATCCGTAAAATTCCTCGGAATCCTTAGGATGTCTACTTTCAAGGAAAAATACTTTTATATACCCAGAATTTATGAAAAATTCCCAGTTTTCATTTTTCTTAACGTTGCCTAGAATTTTACCCAGAAAACATAGCCTTACTTTAGGAATTTTTATCTCCTAGCACAAAACTCAGAATGACACACTCCGGGTATATTTGGAAAGCCCTATGTGTGTACTTTAACCATGAAAATTTTCAGAATTTTAGAACTTCATCTTTTACATAAAATCATAGCCTCTAAGTCTCTGACTCCAGGAAACTTCTAACAAAAAAGTTTGCCAGAATTTCGCTATTTTGATCTTCAACTTCCAAGAATTTATCCCCACAATACTTTTCATCATTTTTTCGAAATAAAGACATTTTTAATCATAAAAACATGAAATCAAAACTATTCTTGAAGATTAAAGATCAAAACACAATTTAACTATAACTTTTAAAGTCTAAAACTCAAAAACTAGTGAACTTACCCTTGAAGCTCTTGCTACTCCTTCTTCCTTCTTGCTTCACTCTCCTCTTAAACTCACAAATCTTGGTATGAGTTTGGTGTGACGAGAATGAAGAGGAATGCTTGCTATTTCTAGAGAAATCCTATGGCATCAATTGGTAATTATCAAGGAGTTCAAACTTCTCTTCTTGCTTCTCATCCCTTAGATCAAAACTTGCACAAGAAGTAGTTTATAATCTCCTTTCACCTCCCCCAATTCGTCGCTCTCTCACTCTCTCTCCTTAATCCTCTTCCAAAGTCATTAAGAGACTTAATGACTAGAACTACTATCCCTTATCCAACAAGCTAATCTATTCTCCTTCTGTAACATCCCAAATTTTCAAAAGTGAATATTATTTTTTCATCAAAAATCATTTAAAATCATCAGAGTAGATCATTTGAGCGGAAGAGTAACTGATACTTGTATTTCAAAATGTCATAAGTCTGGCTGGATACAATAGCGGTACATCATACCAAGTATTTCAAAAGTAATGTTCAACAATAAAAGGAAGGCTTCCGCCGGAACATCAAAAGGAAGTCTTCAGCCGGGTCTTCTATGCGTCCTATTTGCGCTTCCCCTTGTCCTCCGTTCTTGGTTCTCCTGACCCTGACGCTATGTTAAGAGCTGAGGTCCCATGCATACGGACCCCAGGTAACGGTTAACCTCATATTTACATATACGGTACAAAATCACAGCAAATGAAACACTTCCAAACATGTCACTCCCAGTGAATGCAAATGTACCGCTCCCAGCGAAAAGTACCACTCCCAGTGAAAGCAGATATATCACTCCCAGTGTATACAGATGTACAGTTATCTTCTAACAACAACATATATTCAAACAACACACCACAACATACACATACCACATATACACATATTGTAAATATCAGAGTTAGTGTTACAGTACGCGAACGTACCTTCGTTGACGAGCGTTTAGTACGTTGACGATAAACTGTACTTTTGACGGAAAACAGCGGAACGACAGCGGAACAAGATTACTGATATCCTATAATGATAATATCACTTTTATCAATATTTGATATCATAACAAGCATTTTAGGTACAAATTACCATTTTGCCCTTGATCCCCTAATCGGCGGAATTTCGCTAGCACTTCGCTACCTTGACCCTAATCTTCCAGAATTTCAACATATCTCCAACTCCATAATGATTTTCAAAATTAATACCTTAATTACCCCTAGAACATGATTTCTAAACATACTTGGAAGATTAAAGATCAACCCAGCATTTCTACAACAACTACCGAAAGAAACACTAAAACTGAAGACTAGGGACCGAAGAACTTACCCGGCACTTTGCTATTTCCACAGACTCCTCCTGCTCTTTAAAATCTCTCTCTAGAAAGCTCTAGGATTTGTGAAGAATGAAGAGAAGGTGAAGGCTATTTATAGAAAAAACCAATGGCATTTTCGTAATTTCATTGAACTTTGTCTGGTTGAATTCTGACCGTTGGATCGCACTTCTTGGAGGTGGCAAGATCTTGGCCATACACCTCTCAAGGATGATGTCATCCTTAGTCACCAAGGTGATGTCACCAACTTTCTCAAGAAGTTTTCTACCGATAAAGTCCCTGTTCGGTGTTCCGATCGCGAAATTTTGTAAAATATTAAAATTCCGGAAATAACACTCTGAAGGTCTTTTCTTTCTCTTCGAGAATACCGGGTTTTCCTAACCTTATACTCCCATTAAGGACATTTTGTTACCTACCGAAAATCCTCGGTAATCGCTACCGGTTACGGAAATATCGTCTGTCGGCGCCAACCTCTAGATAAAAATCCACTGATCAACAATATACTCTGGTTTTTCTCAACTTATCCCCGGATTTCAATCTATGAATTATTTTCCATCGGTTCTCATTTCTACTATCTGCTTTAATCCCACAAAATATCTTCCTGGCCGGATCTCCAAATCACTCCATTGGTTACAGAAATGACTTCGGAGACAGTCCACTCCGAGATAGAAATTCACTTGTTCCTAATATACTCTGACTCAAGAAACCTAGTTCACGGTTTTCTAGGTAGGATTTTATTTCTATCCGTGGTCATTTATCCTGTTCACATTTTTACTATTATAATATTACTTAATTACCACATGTCTTAACTTATAATGTTATTTTAATGAAAATATCTAGATATTAATTTCTTAATTTTCATTTCATTTTTCTTTATTTTTCTTCTAATTTTCGTTTTTATTTATATATGTATATTTATTTTAAGTAATTTCCACCTTTTTCTCTTTATCTTATGTCTAAACAATTAGCCATTAATTATCTAATTAATCACTTACTAATTGTTGACAATTTTCTTAATTAGTAATAATTATTATCTCACAACTATTTTATTGACATTAATAATTTATGCTCCATGCATAATATTAAAAATCATAGGGTCCAATATGGTCCCCAGAATACTTTTTAATTTTCTATTCTTCTATTTTCAAAAGAGATAATTTAATAAATTGTCTAAATTAGGGACAATATTCCTTCTAATTTTTAATAATTATTTCACAGCCCTTTAGGATTTATCATCACATTTTTAGGATGTTTTATGGCCCTAAAATGCATTTTTCACATTTTTGGCAATAAATTCCATTTAATTTTCTTAGTATTTCCCTTTGAAAATAGACCAATTATACAACATTTTGAGACTATATCTATCATAAATGGACATAATATTCCAGATAATAATTATCCGGGTATTATACCTTCTCTCCCTTTTTTTTCAAAAAATGCTGGACATCTTTAAGCCATAGAGTTTGATTCTATAAGTGTCCAATTTTCTATGGTTGTTAGCGTAGCAAAAATCAATTTACTATTGATGATCTTTCTTAATTGATAAGTTAGTTCTATTAGTCTCATAATATCAAGAAGAAGGCCTCTTATTGGTTGATGCTTAATTCACATGGATTACACTTTATCTTCATTAAAATAACATAAACTCTTTCTTCTTCTCCAAGCCAAAAAAAGTCACCCTCCTTTTTAAGTCATTGAATGTGCTTTTCAATTGACAAAATATCCAATGGTTAAGTGTTTCCATTGGCTAATTTAATTGCACAAGGATTAAGGTTAATTATAAAATTTATTAGGACCCTTAGATTCACATTTACTAAACTTAATCTTGGTCTTTGATTTTAGCTACCCACTTTGACTTTTCAAAGTGATTAGCAAGGTTTAATTAACTCCTTAATCAAATGCTTAAATCTTCTTAAATATAACCATCATTGGTTACTTTAGCTAATTGAAGGCTTAATCTTAATTAATCTTAAACACTTGGTTCCTATTGGCTAGCCCAAATTATTGACTTTTGGGGCACAATTAATTATTCTTAATTATGTGCTTAATCCCGCTTTTTATTACTAATATGATTAAGGCTAATTGGTTTGCTAATTAACTCAAGTTATTAAAGCATTATTAGCAATTTAATCTTCATCAATTAATCTCTTCATTTTTTCCAAAATACCAACCCCTTTTCTTGATGATTTAATTATCTCCTAAATCATGTTGCAATTAATCTTTAATTAATGCCTTTAATTTCCTTTAATCAAATTGAAAATACTTACACAAGTTAGTTCACATTTGATTAGGCATTTTTCTTTTAATAGGCTTATGCAATTTTAGCATAAATTGCCTTAATCATCATTAAGCATTTAATTTCCTTAAATATATATTTAATTTTGTTGTCATCTACCTCTTGTCTTTATGCTAAAATATAGCCCCTAAATAATGTCTCATAATTAACCTTTGATTAATTAATTTCAAAGTGAAATTTGAATAAGAATATATTCAATAGATTATAATTCTTTGAGACATATATTCACCTTTATATTTTGCTAATTTATTTAACAAAATACAAATTTACATGTATTATGAAAATTAGGGTATTACATTTCCATGTATCTTCAATTTGGGTTTAGATCCTTAAAACTCATTTCAATGAAAAATCCCAAAATTGGGATTCTCAAGCCCTAGCCTAAATCCTTTAAAATCTCGTAATTAAGGAGGTGGAAAAAGAAGAGGGGATTAGATAGGCTTACTAAAGATTAGAAGTCTTAGGATGCTCTTGGAATAGAACCCTAGAAGAGCTCTTGCTCCTCTGCATCTAAACGTGAAAGGAGAATGGGTTGCCCCCTTTGATTTATAATATATATACCACTTTGGTCCTATTTATAAGTCTATTTTACCTAAATCACGCATACCAAGAAAAATTAGTTAGCTTAATAATTATGAGGTAAATTTTCAACTTTACCCTCATTAAATAAATATCTTTCAACTCTTTCTTCTTTCTTTATTTTCATTGGTACAATTAATATAGGCAAAATTGTTAAAATCTCATTTATTACTTGAAAGATGACTTACAAATAAGACCAAATTTTTTGGTTAAAATGAACTTATAAATAGGACCGGAATGGGGGGGGGTGTGTGTGTGTGTTTTGGGGTGTGTGTGTGTGTTTTGGATGTTACGTACAACATACACTTGTCAATGGGGGCTAATTTAGTTAACATAGATGGGATTGTCAATGTAGTCAATATATAGTCACATACACTTGTTAATTCGGGCTACTTTAATTAACATATATGAGTTTGTCAATAGTCACTTTATGACTTACAATTATAATGACCTACACTTATTAACAAGGTAAATTCACATTTGGAATCATCTCACTAAGGTCCTTAAGTACTTTTTTATAGAGGAGTCTACACTGAGATATTTTTTATATGTTTTCTGGTCCTTATGACCTAACTGAGATTTTCCCTGTGTGTGTGTGTAAACATTTTATAAGAAATGGGTCATAATGTTTAGAAAGTGCCACCTTCTGACAAGAGTGCATGCGCGCTTGCTCCACCATTGTTATTGAATAACATGGTTATTGAAACTGGACCAGACCAGATGGTTTGACCATAAAACCGGTGAATCAGTCACCTCACCGGTATGAGCCAACCATTTTGACTAGTTCATTGTTTATTCATAATTTCCTAACTTCAAATATCCATACCTAATTCTATATATTTTTAAAAATTACAAATTAAGACTATGAAAAGTTTGAGATATCTATTTTCTATTGCAAAAAGAATTACTCAAAAATATTATCATTTGTTCCTAAAAAATTCTTAAATTTCAAAACTATTCTAAATAAATATTATCATTCAAGTTCACTTCCTTGCCAGTTTAGCTATGGTTTGACTCCGATATAACCCACTATCTAGACTAGTTCAATGGGCGGTTCGGGTATAATAAACCTTGTTCAATAATACTCCTCCCGTTTTTATTTTTAAAGTACTCTTAACTAATTTACATGTTATTTCATACACTATCTTGCTAATATTTACTCTGGTCGGACATTACCTAATAGCAAATTTTAGCTTTAGTTCCTGTCGTTTCATCAGTCAGCATTAATACCATTTCGAACTTTTCCTAGTTTCATTAGGTTTTCTAATTTAAATACTAGTACTCTTTCCGTTTGTAACATGTAAACTTATCTTGATACTTTAATATTATTTTGTCTAGCATAGAAAAAGTTAACTTAAATAAACAAAGTTAGTTATAATCGATCAGTTGATTGTTATAAAATTATCTCATCTTTTCAAAAAGGGTTAGGGTGCAACAATACACATGACCTTTTTCCCCTGGAGCAAAAATACACATGCTTTTTTGAGGAGCAAAAATACACATGTGGTTACCATTTTGGTGCAAAAGTCACATCTCATCGTTAAGTCACTGTTCATCATGATGAGAGAGAAAATGATGAGGTGAATAGTGACTTAACTGTGAAATGTGACTTTTGCACCAAAATGGTAACCACATTTGTATTTTTGCTCCTAAAAAAAACATGTGTATTTTTGTTCTTGGGGAAAAAGCTCATGTGTATTTTTACACCTTAACTCTTTCAAAAATAGCCTTTTAATGTGAATTCTTGATTATTTAATTTCTCGCAATCCATATATCCACCATACACTACAAAAAAAAAGACTTTTGGTGGCGACATTTGATGTCGCCGCTGAAAGTATAGCTTTTGGTGGTGACAAAATGAGTTGCCACTGAAAGTAACACATTCGGCGGCGACATTTTTGTGTCGCCACCAAAGGTAGTTTCAGTGGCGACATTATGTTGCCACTGAAAGTCAAATTTTTTTTTTTTTAATTTCTTAAGACCTTTCGGTGGTGACATGTCAAGTCGCCGCTGAAAGTTATACTTTCGGCGGCAATATTTTTGTGTCGCCACCAAAAGGTAGTTTCAGTGGTGACATAATGTCGCCACTGAAAGTCGAATTTTTTTTTAATTTTTTGAGACCTTTGGTGGCGACATGTCATGTCGCTGCTGAAAGTTATACTTTCGGCGGCAACATTTTTGTGTCGCCACCAAAAGGTAGTTTCAGTGGCAACTTTATGTCGCCATTGAAAGTCGAATTTTAAATTTTTTTTATTTTTTAAGACCTTCAGTGGCGACATGTTATGTCGCTGCTGAAAGTTATACTTTCGGTGACGACATTTTTGTGTCGCCACCAAAAGGTAGTTTCAGTGGCGACTTTGTGTCGCCACTGAAAGTTGAATTTTAATTTTTTTTAATTTTTTAAGACCTTTGGTGGCACATGTCATGTTGCTGCTGAAAATTATACTTTCGGCGGCGACATTTTTGTGTCGCCACCGAAAGGTAGTTTCAATGGCGACATAATGTTGCCACTAAAAGTCGAATTTTAATTTTTTTTATTTTTTAAGACCTTCGGTGGCGACATGATTTTTCTTTTTATCATAATATAATTTGACCTTTATATGAAGAAAACAAATTACTTCCTCCAGAGTGAAACAAACTTCATGAGATTTTGTGTCGCCACCGAAAGGTAGTTATGTCGCCACTGAAATTTGAATTTGAATTTTTTTTTATTTTTTAAGACCTTGGGTGGCGACATGATTTTTCTTTTTATCGTAATATAATTTGACCTTTATATGAAGAAAACAAATTACTTCCTCCGGAGTGAAACAAACTTCATGAGATTGGGGTCAAGGAAGGATTTGGAATCTCTTAATTGGATACCCCAATCTAGTCTCAATTAAGAAATACTACTATTGATTGGAGTATTAGATTGTGATATACTCCTCTCATCCGATTCATAAATAACCTTGAAACTAAGTAAAGTTTTAAAACTCATGAACTATATCTTAAAATTTAATAGGCTTCTAACTTTATCTCTTTTAAATAAATATACATACTTCTACATTTTAATAACATACACCAACATTGAATATCACGGTAGACATGCCTTATAAACAGGGGCTAAACATTTAATTCTATTTATATCTTATAAATAGGAATAAGATGAGTGATGGTGTTGAAATAAACATCTCCAATTATTTATTGAAAAAAAAAATCCTAAAACCTCTCTTATGACTATTAAGATCACAATATGAGAGAGAGTAGTTGATAACTTGATATCTCTCAACTGAGGCTCAATCGAAAAAGTCTCAACTTGACTTGAGGCATAATTTCCACCATTTTCCCCAAAACATCTTCCACACGATTTTTTTTTGACATGTTTTGTGTGAAGAGAGTGACTATCGTTGCTAAAATTTCATCAAGTCTCAAGAACAATTCTAAGAACACTTGAGCTTAATATTACCAATTAATAGTAATTCCTACCAGCATAGCTAACTACAACTCTTGAGATATTGTTTAAAAGCACCTAATGTGTAATTAAAACTAGAATGATAGAAATGATTTCATGATCAGAATTTGAGAAAGTTTAGATATGTGGTAAGGTTTTGTTGACATTGAGAAAACTACCCAATTAAGGAAAAAGTATATGAATGGAAGGAGCGAGAGCATTGGTGATGAGAAAGGGTGAGGAGACGGAGATGGTGGAGGGAGGTGTCAGGAGTGGGAGAAATAGCCGAGGGAGCAACCTTTACCTTTGAGAGTAGAGGAGGAAGGGAAAGCAATGGTGTTTGCGTTAATGGCGCTAACCAACCAAATACACAATTAACCGGTCCTCAATTTCTTTTTTGGACCATCCTCCAAAACGTAGTGCTTATCTTAATTTAACACTAGCTTGGTTAAATAATTGTGACAAAACAATCATCAAAAAATAGACCGAGACCCTTAAAAAGGTTTATTTTATTTGAATTTGAAATTATATATACACAAAATTAAATTTTAAAAATTTTCATTTTTTCTGATGTATTATATATAAGTCACTTTACTAGGGTGTTTATCATAAAATATCATCATTATCTTATTTTTTAATATTTTTTTGAACTTTCCCTGTAAACTTCAAATGGTTTGTGTTAGTTTAACTTAATGTTTGAAGGTTTGATAAAACAAACAACAGTGTCGGTACCTTTTGTTTTTCAAAGTGATGTATTATATATAAGTCAACATTAATTACTTTACTAGGGGGTTTATCATAAATTACCATTATTATTTTATTTCTTAATATGTTTTTGAACTTTCCCAGTATAAACTTCAAATGGTTTATGTTGGTTTAACTTAATATTTTAAGGTTGAATAAAAAAACAACAGTGTCGGTACTTTATTTTTTTAAAAAAAAAAAGTGTTCACCTCTACGATTTTATTATTAAAAAAGGGAGGAATTCACACGATATTATTAAAAAAAAGGGAGGAATTCGCACGACACTTCTACGATTTTAGGCGCAAAATATCTCCAACAGTTTTCCATCTAATAACACTCATTATTAAATGAAAAAAAAAAAAAAAAAAGGAACTGAAAAGCGGAAGGCAGAAACGCATTGGGCGCCATTTAGAGGAGAAAAAAAACACTTTGGCGGAATTTTTCCCTGGCACCATTTAGAGGAAAAAATTTGGGCGCCATTTAGAGGAAAAAAAACACTTTGGCGGAATTTTTCCCTAGCTATCTTGCCTTCAGTCTCCACCTCCATCTTCCCTAATCGGACTTGAAAAGTTCACAAAAACTATAACAATGAACTTGAAAAGCGCATTTAGAAATTGGAAGACCAACTTGCATAAACATTATAACAAATATGCTTCTGATGAGGAGAGGTGGGCTAATCCTCCCCAAAATATTAGTTCTGAAGATTGAGAGTTGTTACTAGCATATTTCCAGACTGACGTATTCACGGTACCTTTCTATCATTTTAAATGGATAATATATTTATTTTAGTCATTAATTCTTTTTTACTAATTTTTTTGTTGAAAAAAAGTAAAAGAAATAAGAGCAACCGAGAAAAACAAGTAACAAAGCATACTTCTGGTTGTCTATCATTTGAAGAGATTAGCTTTGCTACAGTAAGTTAAATCTCTCTCTGTGCAGTCTCTATTGATTTTTGGTGTCTTCGGTTAGAGGTGAATGCTCTCATGTATAATTAGCTGTTACTTCCACCATATCGGTTTAGGAGAGTGTTACTTTCATGCCCTTCTCATGTATAATCTGCAGTGTTTGGCACTTGATAGTGATGTTTAAGGCCTATATGCATAATACTGCATGCCTCCTACAAGTTTTTTGTTGTTTTATGTAGACAATATGTTGGTTACTTGTGTGAAGTTAGAACCGGTCAGCTTTTGATAATGAATGGAACTATATTTTTCTTTGATAAAGGTTCATGTAAAATAGCATCTAGAAAATAAAGCTGACCACCAATTTCTTTAGTTATTATGTTACGGTTATGGATGTTGCTCAAACCTTTGATAGTTAATTTCTTTGGTAATTGCTTATGCTACTCAATTTTTTTAGCTTAATGACTGTTGTGTGTAGATTTAGAGGCAGAAATTCAACCCTGATCTTTCTTTGGTAATTGCTTATGCTACTTTATTATGTTCAATAAAGTGTAGTTTCTTTCTTCTTCTTTTTTTAATTAGCATGTCTGATGATGATGCGTTTATTGTGTATGGTCATTTTTGCTTTCAAAACATTATTTAATATTGTAACCTAGCTCTTAGATTTTATTTTGAATTATTATAATTCTTTTTCTTAATACTTGCATTTATGACTGTAATATTAAAATTCATTTTCTATTTATTTGTTTTAATTAATTTAATTCTATTTATGTAGTTAATTTTAGAGATGTTCAAAAAAGGCTATTGAGTATGCTTGTGAGGAGAGTTAATTAAACAGTATTTAGTTGTCTAATAAGATGTCGAGGAAGATATAAATTCTCAATGAGGTTATAAAGCATGACATTTTGGTTAATAATAATATGATTTTTGATAGGGTTATTGGATAGCTATTAAAGCGTAATCTTCCTGTGTCAGGAACTATAGTTCTTGGAGCAAATGCTTTAATTTTATAGATGTGTAATATATCATCTCTCTATTGAAAATTTAGGCGGGGTATATCAAACTTAGGAATTCATGCTACTGAGAGTAAAATGTTAATTTTGTTTTCTCATCCTATATAACTCTATACAGATATTTGTAGTTAATGTTTGTGGTTGAATGTTTTCATCTAAGCTTACTGTAATAGGACTAGTTAGGTGGTCTTTTATATTTAGTTTCTTATATTCGAAGCTATTACTTTGAGTGAATCTCTCAATCAAATATGAAAGTGTTGCTTTACATCATGTACATTAATCTAAAAAGTACATTGTCATTTCTTCATATATGAAGGATACAATTAACAAAAATGAAGGGCAATCGTTGAAGAATATTGTGATTATTCATGTGTTTAGTAAAATGTTTAACCAATTGCAAATGTTTTTTCCCAATGAAATTATATTATTCAATTTCTCATCGCATATTAAGCTCATGTTTTGAATCTTTTTTTATTCTAAATTGTACCATGTCTCGTATATGTATATTATGCTTTGTAGAGGGATCCCACTACTAGACAGCCTGCACCCCCTGACCAATTGTACCATATCACACACACTAGGAAGAAGGCAGATGGACAGTTAGAGTGGGCAGATCTACAATCTGAGCAAATATACGTATGCGTTGTGTTTTTATGTTATACTAACTTCAATAACTCTTTATCTCATTTGTTGAAGTGTAAGGCCAAGATTGAATCTTCCAAAATATCCTAGATCTAATGGTCAAAATCTAAGCTGAGAAAGTTCAAAGGAATTACCAAAATGCCATAGCTTTTTCCTATAAATAGCCTTCCATTCTCTTTCATTTTCCTCACCAATTCCTCTTGCAATTTCGAAATTCAAGAGTAGAGAAGGAAGGAAGAGCTCTGGAGAAAGTTATAGCGGAGTCTTGGGTAAGTTCTTCGATTCTTAGTCTTAAGTACTAGTTTCGTTCGATAGTTATAGTAGAAATGTTAGTTTGATCTTTAGTCTTCCTATATGTTGTTGATATCATGTTTATGTTTAAATATGGTATTTATTTCGAAAATATGATGGAGAAAGAGATATAACAAGATTTTGGAAGATTAGAGTCAAAGTAACGAAGTTTTGGCGAAATTTCGCCGATTAGCGAAGTCAGGGGCAAAATGGGCATTTTTGACTAAAATGTCCGTTATGATGTTTATGAGTTAATAGATCTCGTATTACCCTCTAGGAATATCTGGGAGGTCCGAAGTTGGGTTAAAGAGGCCGGACAGTTAGCCATTACACAGTGAAAGGTACCAGCCGTCGAACGTACCAAATATCGTCAACAAAGGTACGGATGCGTACTGTAACTCTAACTCTTATGCTACTTGTATGCTTTATATGTGATGTGATGATTAATATAGTCATGAACAAGACTGGGTCTTAGGTCACCATGTTAAATACATTCAGCTTTTATTTGAAAACGGGTTACAATCTTGGTAATGTCGTATGGATGTTTTCCTAATGCTGAGGACACGCTCCGAGGCGTGGCACTGGTTTATGTGCAAACTTTGTGGACCTTACATGGGCTGTGTGCTATGTAGAGGTATTGTTAAGATATGAACTAATACATGTGTTGTGTGCTATGTATGGTTATATGCTGAAATGTAAATGAATATCTATCATGCATACTGTTATACTTGAGCATAAGGTTAACCGTTACCTAAGGTCCAATAGGCATTAGACCTCAGTCTTAATGAATAGTTCAGGAAAGAAACCGGGATAGAGAAGGTACTGGTAGATGGAGCCATGAGAAGGCACTAATGGATGGAGCTGGGAAGAGACACCGGTCAAAGCCAATGCCGGAAGAGCATCCTCAGAGTATTCATTCTGGAATGATTTAACAAGGTTATCTCAAACGGTTTGGTGCCGAAGGCAGGGCTAGTCTATGTGATCAGTTAATAAGTCGCCGTGAACTTGGTGAGACTCCCATGATAGACACCTACCTGTCCAAATTGTTTGATTAATTGAGTTAGGTTCAATGCCCCAAGTCTAGTTACGGCTTGGTTGAAGATTGTATGATTACTATGTAAGTATTGTAATTATACAAAGCTCTGTAATTGTATCACTTAAATATTCCTTCGGGAAATTTTTAATATACCAGCTTATGTCAGGGCATCAGCATATGTCTGGGCATTTTATATTAGATACTCATTCTCCGAATATTAGCGCACGCTATCCGTTTCCGCATTACTCTAAGCTGTAGCACCTCAAACTTTGTTGTTTTTCCTAAAACTAAGTGTCAACCAACACGATTTTCTAGCATGGAATTTAGGGTGTTACAAAGGGCAATAAAATGTGATATGAAATCACATAGAATAATAACAATTGCCTATCAAAAAGGGTCAAAATAAGCAATGAAGACACTTAATTAAACTAAAGCAAGTTATCTAAAACTAAGGGGCACTTGAACTTGCACTAATTAAGAATAATTGCACATGTCTTCAAAGTAATTAGTGGCAAAAGAAAATCATCAAAATAGGGCTGCTCATTTTTGAAAATATCAAGGGCCAATGGAAGATGAAATTAATTTGCTAATAATGCTCTAATGACTTTAACTAAGTAGCAAGCCAATTAACCTACGACATTTGCAATAAAGAGACAATTAAGTACATGATTAAGGAGATAATTAGGCTTAATTAAATCAGCCCCAAAAGTCAACAATTGGAACTAGGATCAATGGTTGAGATTGTTGCACATATTCAGTCCAATAGTTTTAATTAATCCTATAATTAACCTTAATCCTCATAAAATTAAATCAACCAATGGGAGACTCAAAGAGGCAAGATGATGACACATGGAAAAATCAATTCAATGGCTAGGAGAAGAGAGGGAGCTCGGAAGCTACATTAGGGGGGTTAAGCTTCATAAAGTGGATTTTTATTGAATGGTTAAGGAAGAAGAAGAGGAATTTGATTCCATGTAATTAAGGACCACATGACCTTGGATTTTTCCTATAAATAAATAAGCTCTCCTCTTCATTCTTCACACCAAAAACTCATATCAAAGCTGATTGAGTTAGAGAAAAACACAAAGGAGCAAGGTGAAGAAGGAGTTCAAGAATCAAAGGTAAGTTCTTAGTCTTAAGCTTTTAGATTTTTTTGTAGAATTGTAGTTTGTTACACCTCTATTGGCTTCACCCTCTCGAGTAGCAGATAGAGGGTTTTCCTCTTATTAATTACCTTACCTTGATTAATTATTACTTATTATCACATATCAGAGTTATTCGCGGCAAAGCATATGATTGGTTAGGACAACTATTCTATACTTGTAAAAGTATAAACTGTAAATAAATAAATTCCCTAAAGGGTTAAGATGTAGTCATCCCAAAAATAGAAATACCGCTAGTAAGAAAATATATAGTCATCTAGCATAATATAAAGTACAAAATGAAAACAACCTGTAAGTTGAATCTAGGAAAACAACCTGTATCTTTCAATCAATCTAGGATCTAAAGTTGAATCTTAGAGTCTCTGTCAAACTCATATACAAAGTGTATGCAATGCATGTATGCAACCATAATAGGAAAAAACAACAAAGTGGTAACACATACCATATGCATTCAGTATGCGCAGTAACATATAAACAACATATCACACAATGCAAATATTAACTGCATAAAGACCCAGTCCTCATAAACGCCAGACAACCTACCGAAGTAAGCCCAGTTCCATAGCTAGGAAAAACAACTATAGCTGGTCCTAGACCCGAGCTACATTGAATGCATCGTCAGCCCTGTAGTGACTCAAGGACACATAGTCCATTAGGCTCCACAGTCCAAACATAAAACGCCAGACAAGCTACCGAAGTAACCCCGGTTCCACAATCATGGAAAACAAACATACCAAAGCCACACAAAGTATATAAGTGAGCAGTTACTATTACCTGGTAGCTGAGAGATAAAATACAAAATTTTCCAATGTTGGAATTACCCCGGATATGTACTTGGCCCATCACAAAGCAAGTATAATCCATTTTATTCACTTATGCAAAACTCTCTTCTTATTAATTGTGAAATTCGTCCGTAATTCTAAGAATTCCAGAAATAGTGTACTGACTTCAAAAATTCATAATTAATTCTAGAAAAATACAATTAATTTGATTCCAATGCCCATGTAACCTTTGACATGTCTAGTTTTTATTAGAAATATTGCTAGAGGCCAAAAAAATATGTATAATTTTTCTGTATAAAAATATCAATCTTTGGTCATAATTGAAATCCATATTTTTGGGTTATTTTCAAAAATTCATATCCGCCAATAGTCATCTCGAAAAATTATAAATTATATACCAAATTAAATCTTAGGATGTCTAATATAAGCTTGAAAAATTTCATGGCTATTGAACTTCATTTACTATTTTAAAATCAAGCCTTAAACACGTCTACCCAGAAAACCTTAAAGCTGGCAGATTTAACAATTTCTTGAAAACTTATATTTTGATTTCTAAAATTATTTTCCTTTCTTGTTCCCATACAAATTTTTGCTCTAGACCCTTTGGAACCATCAAAAACACCAAAATTATATCACATCTTCATATCTACAGAGCTTGTCAAAATTTATACTAAGCAAGCCACATCAACCAATTTAAATTTTAACCCCTTATCTTGATTAGTTCTTGGTTATTCTTCTTTTTAAGACCATGATTCTAAATTTAACCTCTTGATAACCTATTTTAGTGATTAGGGAAGATCCTTCCCTTCATAAGTATTACTATTCCATGTTTATCCATTATCTTGCAAAGAACTTAAGAAATCACAACACTAAGTCATAACAACTTAGTTTTAGTGACTTACTTTGCTTGTGCTTTGTTGTGCTTGGATTTTCTCATCCTTGATCTTAATGTATGTTTCATCCTTGATCATAGGATAACCATACAAGAAATGTTCATGATGAGCATATTGAAGTGATTATGAGAGATTAAGGAAGGTAGAAGAGAAATCCAACTTCATTTGGAACTTGCTTACCTTCAACTTCAAGTTTGTGTTCCTTCTCTTCACCTTGGCTTTGGAAATTATCTTTTCCTTCTATACCTCTCCTTGTGCATGAATGGGCAACCCAAAATGACTCTGGGAAGTCTTTAAATAAAGCATTATTACCATGCAAAATATCTCCACAACTTAATGTTCATTTGTTCTTTGTTTGACTCCTATATTGGCTTCCTTTGCAAGTTATTTTCTCTATATTTTTCTCCACTTCTCTTTCCTCTTGTCTTGACTGAAACATTTGCTTCTTCTAAGAATAACATTGGTTTGTCTCATGTGCTCAAATGCTTTTACTCTTGGCTTTATGCTTGGTGCTTTCTTATTGGTCCCAAACTCAAGCTTTTTGACTTTAGATTCCTCCTATTATTAATTGCTTTTGGTTTGCTTTTCTTGTCCATATCTTGGATGAATGTAGGGCTGCAAAAAGAGGAAGATATTTTGTATTCAAATATCACAAAAAGTCATCTTTAATAATTCACAAGACATCCCCCAGCGCGTTGCGCGATGCAATAGTTTGGGAAACTTACTGGGAATCTAGAACATAAATTATTTATAATACACAGATAATAGACTTAAGAAAAGAATTATAAAAAGAAAAAATTGCATTTGAAATTTATTGAATGAAGGGGTTGAACTATGTTAAAATTATCAATATATGTTGCATCTCAAAAACATCATCAAAAGGACAAGAACATGGCAGACATCAAACTACATCACCTTTTGAATATGTGGAATCAACGACAAATTTATTTTAATTATGTGACTAAGACATTTTTGAATATTTCCTTGTATACAACATTGGTGGTTGTGCATCTTCCACCGTTTGCACCGTCCTGTATAAGAATCTTAAGATCAACAATATTGGTGACTCTTGACAAAGCAACGTATAATTGTCCAAGTATGAACACTGGTTTGGACAAATATAACCCAACAATCTGTAATGACTGACCATGAATCTTGTTAATCATCATTGCAAAAGATAAAGTAATAAGAAACTGTCGTCTCTTCATCTTAAAAGGCAGATTGTTGTCTGAAGGATTCATGTTCGTCCTGAAAAATACCAGGCTGAACCCAAGAGGGGGGTGAATTGGGTAAAGATGACCACTTGTGTCTTTCTCAAAAATCTTTTTGCAATTCGATGAAATCAATTTGTAAGACAGGAAAGAGTTATAAAACATTGACAATTATTCAACCATATATGCTGGAAATAAAGGAGTTCAAGGAAGAGAATGTGCAAACTCAGATTTATACTGGTTCGGTCCAATCCTTGACCTACGTCTAGTCTTCAAGCTCGACTTGAGATTTCCACTATCTCCTTGTTTAACCAGGCACAAGAGAAAAGCCTTTACAACCTCACAAGTTTATCCAGGCACTTGTGCAACCAAATCTCTCACCGAGATCCTCCCCCTTACTACCCGTAACGTTACAACCAATTTCCCACTCAAGGTCACCCAACCTTGAGTATCTCTCAAAAAATGTGGTTTTACAATGTATCTTGTATCTAAGAAGTGATTATGATAAACACTGAAGTGCATTACAACTCATTTCACACTCTATATGATAAGCAAGATTAGTAATGGAAAAACAGAGTGTAGAAGATTCAGGATTTTGGCATTTTGATTGTGCAAGCTTTTTCCATCATCTTCTTGCATTTCAAATTTGGCTCTATTTATAGATGAGGATGATCTGAATGTTGAAGAATATAACAGTTGTAAACAAAACCGTTGAGAATATGGCTGTTGGAGATATAGCCATTATTTTCACATCTGCTTTTTGACTTGACAGCTCAGCATTTTGATCTTCATGAAATCCTTCGTTTGATCATCTGAAATATGACCACAAATGATATAAATGATGTTAGGAAATATTACAAATCATTTGGGTAAGGATCTGGCTGATCTAGATCTGATTCAGGATTTTCGACACTTTGATTTTTCTAAAGTTACGGTGTATACTCGAGTATTGACTTGAATACTGTGGTATTAAGCTTATTTCATTACTTCAGATTCGTCTCTGTCTGTTCGATACTCGAGTATTGACTTACATACTCGAGTATTGAAGATCCTCTAATGTTCATTGCTCTTTGTTTGAGCTATACTCGAGCATTTACTTGTAAACTCGAGTATTCAAGTTTTTTTGGCCCTTGGTTGCTTTCTGACTTGATATAGCTTCATATTTAGCAAACCAATTATCCCCATATAGCTCATCAAGTCTTCTTCACAATGCAAAAAGAATCAGATCCAAACTCGTTGTGATCTGCCCATTATGATCCAATGAATGAAGATTGTTCTTTACCATCGTTTTCGCAATGTCTTGATCAGTCAGTCAACTTTCGAAGGTTGTATCTCTCTGGTCTGATCGTCATATGCCACCAATTTCAGCTCATTCCGATTTGTAGATTGTGAGTTACATTCAAAACATTGAAGCTTGGTCTGATGTGTGGCGTAAATATTTGATCCAACTTTAGAAACTTTGGTAAGATGACGCATTGGATGTCTAGTTTCATACAAATTTGGTTTCACCTTATTCCAATCTTTGTTTTAGGAGATATCATCAAATTACCAGTGTAATACCCTAAAAATCCTATTTAGCTTAGCCACTATGTTTTGAAAAAAAAAAATACCTATTAAAAATAGGTGAATATGTGGTCTCAAATTTTGGTAGTTTATTTTAGGGAATTTTCTTCTAGAATTAAATAGACCAAAAACCTGAATTTTTAAATTTCATTTGAAGATCATAAAATATCCTAAGATTATCAGATAATCTTAATTATACCATTTGAACAATTAAAATCATCAGAGGATGATGGAATCAATTAGAGAAAATTGGTAACAATTATTGGGCAATTGGAATTGCAATAATTGAGATACTTTAATAATTTTTGAAATTAGTCAATAATTAAATTATAAAGGCTATAATTAAGGAAATATCAATTAAGTGAAGAACCAAATAATATTTAGAAGCTAAGATTAGCATACAAGGAATTTTTGATCATCAAAATTTAATTAGAAACTTATCAAATTTTGGTATTATATTTATTTACATTTTTGGGCAATTTTTCCATAGAATTTAAGAGCCTAAAAATTTAATTAGCTTGTTATCAAATAAAACACTATTTTAGGGATTAAATTAGGATTTAACACATTATCCCTAATTTAATTCTATGTGATGGAAATGTCTCCAATTAAGAGTAAATAAATTATACAATTATATGAATCTTAAATCCTAAATCTAAATGGACCAATGAGAGAATTTCCTTCATACAAATATGGGAACATTAAAAACTAAATTGCATGAATAAAATTAGGGGAGGGGGACGGTTTCTAGAGGAGGAAAAGAAGAAGAAGCTAAGTCAACATGTGTGTAGATGAAGATTGGTTTGTCCTGAGGACCAAGAAAAATATTGAATTAAATAGAATTAGATGAAAACCTATAGAAATTAAATCATAACTTGAAATATTGAAGTTAAATGTTCAGGATAAATACATATTTAGAATCAGGGAATTATGAGCTTCAATTTGACTATTCCCAAAATTATTTTCGGTAACTTGTAAAATTCAAATGTAAGCATTTTGGGAATTAAAAATCACCATAAATCTTGTCATCAAATTAGGATTCCAAAAGTGAAATCGGATTTTGAATCAAAGCACTAATTACCACCTAACTAAATTAGGATTTGGGATTAATTGGCTAACTTAATGAAGAAGGGGATTTGCTTGGGGACAAAGTAAAGAATTTTCTAGAGAAATGAAGGGGGGGAGGACGGTTAGGGGAAAGAAGGTGGAAGGCCAAGATCATCTCCCCCTCTCCAAGCAAAAATCCAATGGTTGAGGCAAAAGAAGAAATTACCAAACATGCCATCACAAATTAGTATAAATAGGGGGCTTGGTCTTCACAAATTTCTCACCAAATCCTCTAGCCAAAACTGAAATCTAGAGAGAAAGGGAGAGAGTGAGGAGCTGCAGGAAGTAGGAGGCAAATAGTCTTCAAAAGGTAAGAGAGAGTTCATAGCTTTTAAGTTTAAGTTTTTAGTTTAGGAAGTAGAAATGCTAGGAAATGTTATTTTGATCTATAATCTTCCATACACAGTTTTAATTTCATGTTTTTGAGGTTTCCATTGTGTTTATTTCGAAATTTTGATGAAGAAGAAGTTATACCAAAATTTTTGGAAGATTATGATCAAAATAGTAAAGTTCTGGCAAAATTTCGGTAATCAGGAATTTCTGGAGTCAGTAGTGAAAATGCTAGTATTTTATGATGAAGATGATATTCGAAAATTCTGGGAAAATATATGATGAAAGTAGACATATAGAGCTTTCCAAATATATAAAGAGTGTGTCATTTGAAGCTCTGTGCAAAAAGATACAAATCTTAGAAGTTGAGTTACCTTTTCTGGGCGAAATTCTGGGCAGCGGTTTGAATTCGGGAAACTGGGAATTATCCATCAATTCTGGGTAAGTTCCAGTATTTTTCCTTGAAAATAGACATCTCAAGGATTCCGGAACATTTTACAGATCCTCATTTCGATTTTTATAGAATTAGTTATGATTTTTCGAAGTTAGGCGAAATTCTGCCCAGAAATGCTGAATTAACGTTTTTTCCGAAAATTAAGTGGAAATAATTAAAAATGAATCCTTCAAGGGTAAAAATGTCAAGTGTGGCCAAGATGTCTTTTGAAAGAATGTTTGAGAATTAATTGAGACAATATTACCCTTTTAGGATAGACTGTGCACGCGTACCGACAACGAACGTACCTAAACCCCGACAAACTCAGGTACGGACGCGTATTGTAACCTTAACTCTTATGCTTATGGTATGGTTATATATGGTAGTTGTTTCACATGATGATACTCTGTTTTGAAAATTTGCTCATGAATGTTGAATTGTATACGGGTTATAGTCTTGATAACACCGTTGAGTTTTCCTAGCGCTAAGGACACGATGGGCCGTCGTGGCACTGGTTATGTGCAAATTGGGATAACATACATATTGCAGTGGCTGTGTTATGTTATTGCCTTACATGTGGATATATGTTTTGAAACTATGATTATATTGTATATCTGTGATAACTGTCATATACTGTTTACATAAGCATGAGGTTAACCGTTACCTAAGGTTCAATGGGAATTGAACCTCAGCCCCTGTTATAGCTCCAGGATCCCAGGGAGTCAGATTCGAGGACAGGGGTAGGAAGCGGGCGTGAGGACCCTGCGGAGATGTTGTCTTTTTAATATATAGATTTCGGTATATGAATGATTGTATAGTTAAATATTCAGATAGATACATTACATACAATGTTATTCAGTTACTCTTTGTTTTAAAATATTTTCAACTCTCAGCTTTGTATGGAAACGTTTATGAAAATGGGATGTTACAACCAGAGCTCGCCCAATTTGATCGTGAAACAGAGGTGAACAGAGTTGCTGAAAAGAGCTAGATACTCGAGTATTGAAGAGGATACTCGAGTATTGTCAGGTCCAGACATGCGAGAGAAGCTGAAAACACCCAATACTCGAGTATATAAGTTCCATACTCAAGTATTGACTCCCATACTCGATTTTTGACTTAGAAACTCAAGTTTCCCAAACTCGAGTTTTCTTGTCCAGAAGCAAATTTCTGCAGTAAGCTTGTATACTCGAGTTTTGACCTGTAAACTCGAGTATTCTCTTTCAGAATTTGATTTTTGCTGTCTTTAACTTTGGATTGAGCCTCTCCAACATCCAATTTATTGTGATGACGTATAATATCAATCTAAAACCTTGAATATTGACTTTTCTCATTCTCTTTTTCAAGATCTTCTCTTTCTTTCTTCTCTCTACTTGGACATTTTTCACATCTTTATTCTTTCTTTCTTATTTTCTAGAGCATTATCCATAGATGTATTTAAGCTGATCTTGAATAACGATATTCTCATTATATTCATCAACTTCTTCCATCTTTCATCATCTCTCATCTTGATCATTCTTCATCATTTAACTTTAGCTCATCATTTTTTTGCAAGTTCTTCAATATTTCCTCTTCTTCCTGAACTCAACATTTTCTTTAATTTCTTCTTTCTGAAATCTCATCTCTTGATCAATCTCCATTATTCAGCTCTTTCTTTCCTTTAATTTTTTGAACATTCTTCACAAATATATTTGAACTGATCTTGATTGAAGATGTTCCATTCAATAGATTCTCTCTTCTTCAATCTCTCCTCTTCTTCTTTTTCTTCTCTTCCTTTTCCTTATCCTCATCACATCCTCGATCTTCTTGATCTTCTTCTTTTTCTTCTTTGTTGATTCTTCTTTTTGATCATTCTTCATGAATGAACTTTACGCCTTTGATTCTACATTCAATTCAAGAATTAATTAATGAAGAAGATAAACATATTACTCAATCTTTTTGCTTTTACTAATGGCATATATATAAGACATCATCCAAACTTAATTATATCCAACACATCCTATGGGTTAAAACCTTTTGATTTGGATTCAGCCCATTCAATGTTAATCCTTAGATGACATTCTTCCTAAGATGTGTGATGCATAATCTGGTTCCATTACATAAGCTAGCAGCTTGATCTATATTCCTCAACAACATTATAGGCACACCAACCTTTAGAATCAAAGCATGCAAAGGGAGACCTGAACATATAATAGTATTCAAGAACTTTGTAGTGTACAGGTCATAAAATCCATCAACCTCTTGAGATCACTTGCAAATAGTATCACAGCTATAGTACTCCATCAATTGACCAGGTAATAAAGAGCACAAGTATTCATTTATTTGGTTCACACGTTTAATTGTTAGGTAGAGAATAGCTCTACTATTGAAGTAATAGGAGTTAGTTAAATTTTAAAGCAAACCTAGGTAATGGCTGACACAATAGCCTGCATAGGATTGTTAAGGTGACGAATAAGGTATTTGTCTGGAATCTCAACCTGCGCAACTCCGTCGTGCGGCAACCCTAGATTACCATCACCAATATCTAGAAGCCATTTTGAGAAGGCTTTTAATTCTTTATATTCTTGACTTGAAGAACATGACAGTTTCATGTTTTTTGTGAGCTAGAAAATTGTACATGAATCCCACAAAGGTGAAGAAGTGATGCAAGCATTGACTATAGTAGCTTTAGATGCCTTTAGAATAACGGGTAACAACTAGTGAAAATTACCTCCCATCAATACAGCCTTGCCACTGAAGGGCTTTTTGCAATGCATGATATCCTTAATGTACGATCAAATGCCTCAATGCAAAAAAGTTGGACCATGGGTGCTTCATCCTATATAATCAATTTGGTCATCCTAATCAAATCAGCCAGCAAAGAATTTTGTTTAATGTTGCACATTGAGTCCTCATTAACTACAATTGGTATTGCAAACCTCGAATGCGTCGTCCGGCTAGACTGTAGCAATATGACTGCAATACCGCTTGACGCAACAGTGAGCACAATGTCACCCCTGGAACAAATTAATGAGGTAGACGTGTTCCACAAGAAAGTTTTCTTGGTTCCTCCATATCTATAAATGAAGAAAAATCCACCAACACCAGAATCAATTTTTGTCATGACCGTGTGGTATATAAGAAGTTTATCTACATTCAATGATCTCTCTATTTCATGCCACTACTTTTGAAGCTGAGCCCTGTCATAATTCAATTCTTGGTGAATTAAATGATTACCTACATCAGCATAAGAACCTGATGAAGTGAGTGGAAGTGAAGGAAAATTAGAGATACTCTTCCCATTTTTTGTGGGAGAGCTTTGATCTCATAAGGGCAGCTTGTTCTTTGTCTGATGCTGATATAATTATTGCTACATGAAGGAACATAAAGCATTATCAAAAGTTGTTTTTCAAAAGGGGAAGTAAGGAAAAAGTAAGATGAACATGAACATACCTGAAGACATAGGGTCACAATGCGGTATATACAATAAGTCTTCTAATAAAATTCGAGAAGTCTCCTTCTAAACAACCTCAGGTCGAGCAAGGCAACAACACAATAACATACTCACAAACATAGTTCGCAATGACGGGCCACTTGCCTACATAAAGGCTTCCTTCAAAGCTGCTACAAATTTGCAGTCATCGTCTAACAATCCCAAAGCAATACAGGCAGCACAATACGTAGGATATATGACACCATCTATAGTTCTAATAGCATCGTAGGAAGAAAGCCCTTTCACTTTAGTTAACAAAATCCTAAGGTAGTAGAATTCTCCTCATGAAGGTATAGCATGAGTAAGTCGGTCGATTGCAAATCCCCTTTTCCTTATCTGCCAAATACACTTGCTACGATTATATACATAATATTGTGGGAATTCATAATAATACAGTGTTTTTTCCAGATCATCATCTTTATTCTGTTTCATCCAAGCAATAAACATAGACTCACTGATACTTGGCTTCACTAGAATCTCAGCCATGTCATCGATGTTAGAGTAAATGACACATTGTTGGTTAGGTCAATGAAAGCTTAACCTCTCGACTAGTGGAAACCTATGTTGGATATCAAATCCAAATATACACCAGGATGTCTCACATGCGGATATATATCAAAAGTTGTAATACTATTCAATCTCGTCCAGTGATCTCTGTGGATTGCCAGTCTGGTCAGTCTCATAAATTGAAGCAACAATACGATCATTCCCTTTGCTAATATACTTGAACAGGTACTTGATTGCAGTAGACTGATTACATTTCTCAACATTTATGTGGGCATGAAACATAGACAACAATGTAGGATTATATGGAACAACAAACCTGTTATCCAATGCGATGCCTTTAATATGAACACACCTTTCATCCTCTCTTCGTCTATAGGTAGGAAAGCCTTTGTCGTCCACAGTTGTGTGTGGATTATATTTTTTTAGGAAAAACTTGTTGCATTTCTTATCCACCATACACTATGCTTTTGGATTAAGAGGGCCACAAGAAGAATGCATCATGAATTTTTGCACCAACTCATACAATTGAGGATTAGAATCTAGATTAGGGATTTCTGCGGATACAATTCTGTCAACGTCAGCAGGTTCTTTGATCTCGTCACGTTCTGCCAGCCATATAAGGATTTGTGCATGTGAGAGCCCTCTTTTTTGGAATTAAATTTTGTAAAGTTCTATGTTTGAGAAAAGAGAGTTGAACAAAAAGTGTTAGTTATATTGTGGTATAATATATGATTGGAATGCTGAAAACTATTAAGAACGTAGAGTACATATGAAATCAGGTTTGAGCACCTGCATAGACGTTTCCAAATAACCTTTTTTTAATGACATCCATCAGAGCTTTGAGTTTGAGTCTAAAAATCCTCGATAAGATATCAACCCTATTTGAAGCAATTAGATTTTCTCCCGCACAAAACCTTGATATTTTAGGCCAAGATGGGTTACATGTAAATGTTATGAACAAATCTGGGTACCCAGCAAATCTACATATTGTCACCGCATCTTGATAGGCTTGCATCATATAATGTGCTCCACCTGTAAATGAAGAAAGTAAGATAATCCATTTTCCGATGGCAAAAGCATTTCTCTCTCCACTCAACAAAGCAACAGATGTTCCTTGGTACATGTCTGCACGTAGTTCTTTTTTATGTATCTTTACCCATAACAACCTTTGAGCCTCAATCATTGTGTATGCATTAACCACAAATTGTTGAAAAAGTCCGCCAGCATGTAAAATAGTTGACACCTCGACATCTCTAGTCATCAACTTATATACAAAGTATTCTCACATGCTAACTCGTTTCTTTGATTTGTTAGAACCAATATCATCTACAAAATGGTCTATATCTTCCCTATAACCATCCTCTCCCCTGGGAAATAAAAGAGGGTACTGCAATGAAAGATATGATAGATGTAATTCATGTATCCTTTGAGTGCTCTAGACAACTCCTCAATAGTAACGTCCCTACACTAGAAATTGATATCAATATCTCCCATGATCAATGCTGCAACTTCTTAAGCGGAAGGCAAGTTATGTGTTCGTCCATCATGTTGCCTATTACTAGTCAAATGTAGCTTAAAACTATGAGGATGAAGCCTATTGATCATTGAACCTGCCATACGGTATTGTTTCACGAAGGGGTTATATTGGTCCAACATATCCTTAATTTTTTCAACAATCGTTGGATTGATGCTGGAGTCGTTCAGATGCTTACTGTCAAGAAAGCACTACATATGTGTTAGATATGGAGTGTAAATTAGAATAGGCAATTCACAAAAAATATAATGTGAAAAGCATTTACAGGTTGTTTTTTACTACGGAAATCTTATTTTGAACTTCATTCTCGGTGTCATAAATGTAAAGTTGTGAGTACACAGGCTTTGATCCATTTTCAGGCAAAAGACTCCCTATGTGATGGTAATTAAGTCTAGAGAATGAAGGTATAAGGCCCATAGCCATTGTTTTTAGCATGGTTGATTTTGCCTCCCATTAGCATGGAAATTCTTAGACATGTCTTCTTTTTTATCAAAGAAGAGATCACGCAACACAGCAGGAGGCATAAGGTTTTTTGGGAGACGGACTTTTCCTCCTTGGCAACACATTGTAAAAAGAGGTGCAGCTGAACTTCGTTGTTTCTGAATCCTTTAATTGAACCACATCTTTACACCACATATGTGACATTCATATGTAGGGTCTCCTTCATCCAAGTACTCTACAATATCATAAAAATATTTGAGCGAAAAGAAGTATGTGAAATAAATGTCATGATATGAAATAAAACTTAATAGTTGTGTACCTATAATGAATGGATGTTTCCTTCTCAATGATTGAGATGTATTTTGTTCCACGGTTCCTATTTTAGTGATACGACATTGATCATCTAAAGGGTTATGTAAGAATAGCGTAAGTATTTCAGTAAAATGCAGTGTAAGTGTAACATCATAGAAAGATAGCTTACCGTCAAATGGATGTGCCTCATTTTGAGTGTCCTCCAAATTAGAACCCAAGTACTCATCATATGTGAAGTCAATATGTTGGTAATAGTGTTCAGGATCTAATAATCCACATAAGATAGTTTCATGAATAGCAATGAATTGGTAATCGGCAGAATTGCTATTGAACAATAGAACACATTTTGTAAATTTTATTTCAATAATGGAAGTATCACGAAAAACATTACCTGCAGACGTCTGTAGGAGTTGATGGCTTGGCATTTGCTGGTTTGTTATTGTTGATTTACTACTTGTTGGAGTAAGTTTTATTGAGACAACTTATGAATAAGTGGGCTTGAATCTCTATGACAATGTAGTGAAATAAGGTGTCATCAATTGGATCAATATTTTTTGAGTAAGAGGTACATGAGTGAGGACATGTTTCCATTAAGAAACAATTGTATGAAATTTTCAATCACCTGCATATGATGTGTCAAATTGGAATTCTAGATGTCTTGTTACAAAAGAGGCGTCAAAATTTTTGGTTCGAGTGGTTGATGAGCCAGTGAGAACTGTACTATGTTGTTCTGAGTCAATTTCCATTGATCGAAACCTGTTGCTTCGAAGTCTAATGGTACTGTTCCTAAAATGCATTCCATCTGCATGAATACATTTAGTTAACTAGGTACCATTTACCTATATATGATCAAAGTGAAGATAAATAATGATGTACCAAGAGTTTTGAAGGATTGAAAAAGGGTGATTTGTCATCTCCAAGAACATTTGTTATGTCCTAAAAAACAGTCCTCCTCGCTTCTTCCTTATAATCAAGTTTCACTCCAGTATTGAGGTGCTATTTTTTTTTTTTTTTTTGAGGCATGTTGAACAAGCTGACTGGTGCAACATATGGGGAAAAAACAAGGTTAAATTTAAGAGGTGTACTTGAAATTCATTTATGCAACAGATGTATGATCAATTGTATGCAAGTTGGTTATGATAATATGAATGAAGATGAATGAGAATATTGTGTTGGGAATTTATAACAAATGAGGTGGAGGCAATTGCATAGGCTCAGGTGAGCAAAGAAAGACATCACAGAGGAGTAGAGTGGGTTTTGGAACTTCCCTCATGTCACGACTTTGTAGCCAAAATCTACTAAATGTTTTTAAAGTTTCTTTTCCTTCAAATTATGATTATATTATTTTAATGTTTTAATAGTTATTAGTAATTATTTTATATTTTGTATTGATTTTTTTATTTGATAATCTAATGATACAGTAAAACAATTCATCTTTTTGTAACATTTTAAATTTTTTATGGTTATTTAATAAATTTTCAATTGAGTTGAAATGATTTTTCATATTAAGGTGGTTGTTTATAGGGATCAAGAATGTGTTAGGAGAAAAAAGGAGAAAGAATCAAACATCATGTGGATTTGAGAGCTTTGAGTTTTGACCATCCACAAGTGGATGGAATAGGCAACCACTCCTTCCTTAACATTATTAATTTAAAAAATTAGATTTTATCTCGTAAAATAACTTATTGTTCAGTAGTCAATTAAAAACATTTTTCTTAAAATCAAAATGGTTATTATTTTTAAAACAAATTATCATTGTTAGAAACCACCAATATTCTCCTTATGTCGCACTTATTCTTCTTTCAATTCAGGTAAAGTGTGATATTTTCTAAATTAGAATAGAAATGATACTCTACCTCAGCATCTTGAAAGTATAAGAGTATGATGTAAATGTAAAAAATAATACTAAAAATTTTGTATTTTTATCCACAACACCTTTTTTTTTTATTGATCTGCACATTTAATTTTTTAAAATTATGAATACTACAAGAATACGATATTTTATTCTATTTATACGGCCTAAAAAATTAATATATTTTCAACAATTATAAACATATCAATTAACAATAACTAAAAGTGATTTTTAGATTTTATAATAATTTTTACGATCTGAAGAAATTGAAGTTAAATATATAATTCTTCACTTTAACTATATGGATGTGAAAACATAGTTTATTTAAATAATGAACGTAAAAAAATAATTCAATATTTAAATATATTTTTTGGCGGTATTGTTTATATTGTTCGAAATCAAGAATTGGGATGTGAGTTCTGAAGTTTAAGATTTCATATGATTTACCCTTAACTGAATGTTTATTAGTTTAATATCTTCTTAACTTATATATGTTTATAATTTTAGTGTCAAAGGCATGAATCTGATATACATGAATTATTCATCTGACATTTTTCTTAGAAGCCAAAATTTTGTACAATGGTTATAATTATTGGAAGATTAAGACCGACATCAAAATATGTAAGAGAATATGTTGTAATATTTTTTTTCTCAATTGTAATACGATTTTGCTTTTTCATAAATAAAAAGGATTGACTGCAATAAAACAGTGGTAGTAAAATAGTGCTTTCAAATTATTTTAAAAGTGAACAACCTAGCTCCATATCTTTGAATCAATTAGTCAATCCATTGACTGTTGTAACATCCCAGATTTTCAAAAGCGGAATATTACTTTTTTCAACAAAAATCATTTCAAATCATTAGAGTAGATCATTTGAGTGGAAGAGTAACTGATATTTGTATTTCAAAATGTCATAAGTCTAGCTGGATACAATAGCGGTACAGTAATCGCATGGTTCAACAGTGAAGTAAAAAAACAATGGGAGAGCTTCCGCCGGAACACAAAAGGAAGTCTACAGCCGGGTCTTCTAGGTGGCCTACTTGCGCTTCTCCTCGGTCCTCGGACCTCCTGTAATACCCCAACTTTCATAATACATGTAAATATTAAATTTTGATAAATGACACCTATTACAATAGGTGAATTTGTTGTCTCAAAACTAGTAAAATAATTACCTTATCTTTTAAGGTGATTTCTCATGAAATTAGAGTAAATAAAGAGCTAAAAATCCCTAAGTGAATTTATGGGTCATAAAATACCCTGAGAATGTTATGATAAATCCTAAGAGGCAACTAAATATTTATTAAAATAGAAGAGTATGTTGTCTCTAAATTTTTAATTGATTTGTTATAATTTTTAGGAATTATACCATTTTCTAAGCAATTAAAAACATCGAAGGATGATAAAATCAATTAGAGAAAATTAGTAACAATTATTGGGCAATTGAAATTGCAATAATTGAGATGCTCTAGTAATTTTTGAAATTAGCTAGTAATTAATTTATAAAGATCATAATACCAAGACCAAATGGTATATAGAAGCTAAAATTAGCACACAATGAGTTTTTAATTGTCGAAATTGAATTAGAAACCTTGTCAATTTTAGGAATTCAAGCCTAGTAACCCCCAATACACTATATTGGAGATTAAAATTAAGATTTAACTACTTATTCCTAATTAATCTCTATGGGACGAAAATTCCTATTTGATGATGAACAAATTATATTAATCCTAAAATCTAAATGAACCAATGAGGGATTTTCATTCTTAAATATGTGAGAACATGAAAAAACATAAATTGAATAATTAAATATAGGGAGGGGGACGGTTTGACTAGGGAAACAAGAAAGGAAAGTTATTGAAATTAATTAAGTTAGAGTCTTGGAGAAGATTAAAACAACTTGGGGAGCAAGTTGCTTATCTTGGAGAGCAAGTAATGATGTAATTAAATACAATTAGATGAGAATCCCTAAGAAATAAATCATAACTTGAAATATTGGAACTAAGTATTTAAGATAAATACATATTTGAGATCAGTGAATTATAAGCTTCAACTTGGCTATTCCTAAAGTCATTTTCGGTTATTTTTAAGATTCATGCTTAAGTGTTTTGGGAATTAAAAATCACCATAAATCTAATCATAAAATTAGAATTCCAAAAGTGAAATTGGATTTTGAATTTAAACACCAACTTACACCTAACTAAATTAGCATTTTGGAGTAATTAGTGTTAAATAGAATGTCTTGGGGACAAAGCAAAAGAAAATCTAGAAGGAGGAAGGGGGGAGGACGAATTTGGGGAGGTGTAAGGGGGATATTTATGCCTCTTCACCAAGCAAAACTCAAGGGCCAAGATCAAATTGAATTTCTTGGTGGCTACTCCTTGATTTGGCTATAAATAGAGACCCTCTCTTCACAATTTTCTCACCACTTCCTCAAGCTAGGAACCAAAATATAGAGAGTAAGGGAGAGTGTGGAAGAGCTTCAAGAAACAAGAAGCAAGGTTCTTCAAGAGGTAAGAGAGTTTTTAGTTTTTAGTTTTAGTTTAAGTTCATAATTTATGAGATAGAAATGCTAGAAATGTTGTTTTGATCATCAATCTTCCAAATCCAGTTTTATTTTCATGTTTTTATGGTTTCCATTGCATTCATTTCAAAAAATTGATGAAGAAGAAGTTATATCAAAATTTTTGGAAGATTAGGATCAAAATATCGAAGCTCTGGCGAAATTTCCTCAAACAGTGATTTCTGGAGTTAGGGGTAAAAACATCAGTATCTTATGATGAAAATGATGTTCTAAAATTCTGAGCAAATTCATGGTGAAAGTAGACATCTAGGGATTTTTAAATATATAAAGAGTGTATCATTTGAAGCTCTGTGCAAAAAAATAAAAATCTCAGAAGTTAGGCAATGTTTTCTGTCCGAAATTCTGGGCAGTGTTGGGAAACGTGGAAACTGGGAATGATATGATTGGAGCGAGTTGAAGCTGTTATTTTTCCTTAAAATTATACTTGTTAAGGGAAATTTTTGCTTTGGTTTCACCTCAAAATGATTTTTCTAGAATTAGTTATGATTTTTCAAAGTTACCGAAAAATCTGCCCAGAAAATACTGTACTACGTTTTTCAAGAAATGTAAGGGCAAAATTGTAATAATAAAGCTACCAAGGGTAGAAGGATAAATAGAGGTGAAATTATCTCTTAAGATACTGTTCTAAGTGACATGGTGATATGTTAGGACATCCGGGAAGTCCAAAGCCGGATTCGAAGGTCGGACATTTGACGACTACATGTAAAAGGTACGTTCGCTTACTGTAACACTAACTCTGATATTTACAGTATGTGTATATGTGGTATGTGTGTTGTATGCATGTTGTGATGTGTTGTTTGAATGCATGCTGTTGTTAAAGGATAACTGTACATTTGCATGCACTGGGAGTGATATATCTGTTTTTACTGAGAGTGGTATATTTCGCTGGGAGCGGTACATTTGCATTCACTGGGAGTGACATAGTTGGTGACATGTTTGGAAGTGTTTCATTTGCTGTGATTTTGTACCGTATATGTAAATATGAGGTTAACCGTTATCTGAGGTCCAATGGACATTGGACCTCAGTCTTAATGAACAGTACAGGAAAGAAACCGGGATAGAGAAGGTACTGGCAGATAGAGCCGTAAAGAGGCAGCGGTCAAAGGCAAAGGTCGGTAGCGGTAGAAGTTATAAGAACTTAGCTTCTGGCTCGAATTTAACAAAGTTACTTTGAACAGTTTGGTGTCTAAGGTTGGGTTAATCTATCCGGGAAGCCAATCAGTCGCCGTATAAGTCGGTGAGGCCCCCATAATAGACCCCTACCTGGCCAATCTATTTGATTAACTGATGTTAGGTTCTAAGCCATTGGTTTAGTTAAGACTGGGTTTCACAGAGAAATGTATTTAAATCTCTGTATAATGTATCACATGAATAATCCTTCGGGATATTTAATATATCAGCTTATGTCGGGCATCATCATATGTCTGGGCATTTTTATATCAGATACTCGTTGTCCGGATCTTAGCACACGCTATCAATTTCCGCAGTACTCTAAGCTGTAACATCTCAAACTCTATTGTTTTTCTTAAAACTAAGTGTTGACCGACACGATTTTCGAACCTGGAATTTGGGATGTTACACCTCCCGATCCTGAAGCTATGTTAAGAGCTGAGGTTCAATACCCATTGAACCTCAGATAACGGTTAACCTCATGTTTACATACACAATATATGGACGACATATACCACAACATTAACAGCACAAACAAACGAATTATCACAACTAATGCATATGTATCGCTCCCAGCATGTAACCATATCGCTCCCAGCATACAGACATATTGCTCCTAGCAATACAGATACATCGCTCCCAACAATTCAGATACCCTCTAACCCTTATATGCACACCACAGTATAAGCACTTTATACAACACACATACCACACATATATGCATACCATACATATAGCACATATACGCATACAGTAAACATCAGAGTTAAAGTTACCAGTATGCGGACGTACCTTCATTGTCGAGTTTTGTTATGTCGGTCAGAATGCGGTCACAAATATCCTATAAGGGTAATATCATCTCTATTAATTCACAAATATTATTTCAAGAGATATTTTGGCTATATAAGACCATTTTACCCCTAATAGATTTATTATTTACAATTCTGCCCTTACATTTATTCAAAAACGCAGGGCAGTATTTTCTGGGCAGATTTTCGCCTAACTTCGAAAAATCATAACTAATTCTAGAAAAATCAAAACAAGAATCCGTAAAATTTCCCGGAATCCTTAAGATGTCTATTTCGAGGAAAAATATTCACTTTCACCAAGAGTTTAAGAAAAATTCCCAGTTTTTACGTTTTTAGCCTCTGCCCAGATTTTTACCCAAAAAACGTAGCCTATCTTCTGGGATGTTTATTTCTTTGCACAGATCTTCAAATGACACATTCTATACATATTTGGAAAGCCCTATATGTCTACTTTCACCATGAATTTTCTCAAAAATTTAGAACATCATCTTTTTCATAAAATACCAACGTTTTTACTACTGGCTCCAGAAATCGCTAATCGATGAAATTTCACCAGAGTTTCACTATTTTGATCCTAATCTTCCAAAACTTTTGCTATAACTTCTTCTTCATCAAATTTTTGAAATAAATACAGTGGAACCCATAAAAACATGAAAATAAAACTATATTTGGAAGATTGAAGATCAAAACAACATTTCCTAACATTTATACTTCATAAACTAAGAACTTGAACTTAAAAACTAAAAACTCTCTTACCTCTTGAAGAACCTTGCTCCTTGTTCTTGGAGCTTTTCCCCTCACTCCCCTACTCTCTAAATTTTCGGTTGGAGGCTTGTGAATTGGTGAGGAGTTTGTGTTGCCTTAGGTCTCTATTTATAGCCAAGCCTTTGAGTAGCCTCCAAGCAACTTCAATTGATCTCAACCCTTGATGTTTTACTTGGTGAGGAGGTAAAGATCTCCTCCTTACACCTCAAAAACCATCCTCCCCCTCCTTTGACTCTTAGATTTTCTTGCTTTTTCTCCAAGTTATCCCAAATGCTAATCTAGTTAGGTGTAAGTTGGTGTTCTTATTCAAGATCTAATTTCACTTTTGAAATCATAATTTTATAACTAGATTTATGGTGATTTTTAACTTCCCAAATCACTTAGATACAAATCCTAAAAGTATACAAAAATAACTTCGGGAATAGCCAAATTAAAGCTCATAATTCACTGGTCTCAAATATGTACTTATACTTAATACTTAGTTCCAATATTTCAAGATATGATTTATTTCCTATAGATTCTCATCTAATTTTACTTAACTACATAACAACTTACTCCCCAAGTTAAGCAACTTGCTCCCCAAGTTTTTTCTAATCTTCCCCCACAAGCAATTGACTTATGTGTTTGAATTATTATTACAACAATTTTCCCTTCTTGTTTCCCTAGCAATTCGTCCCCCTCTTAATCTTTTTAATTATCAATTTGTTTTTAATTGTTCTCACAACTCAAGAAGGAAAAATCTCTCATTGGTCCAATTTTAATTTCACAAGGATTTAGTATAATCTCTTCACTCTTTTAATTAGTAATTTTCGCCACTTATTGATAATTTAGAAATAAGTAGTTAAATCCTAATTTTAATCTCTAATATCGTGTTTTAGGGGTTACTAGACTTAATTACCAATTTTGACAAGGTTTCTAATTTAATTTTGATGATTAACAACTCATTGTATGCTAATCTTAGCTTCTAAATATCATTTGATCCTTAATTATGACCTTTATTAATTATGAACTAATTCCAAAACTTATTAAAGTATCTCAATTATTGCAATTTTAATTGTCCAATAATTGTTACTAACTTCCTCTAATTGATTTTATCATCCTCCGATGATTTTAAATTGTTAAAATGGTATAATTCCTATAAATGATAATAAATCAATTAAAAATTTAGAGACAATACACTCTCTAATATTTAGTTGCCTCGTAGGATTTATCATAACATTCTCAGAGTATTTTGTAACTCATAACTTCACTTAGGAATTTTTAGCTCTTTATTCCTCCTAATTACATAAGAAATCACCCTAGAAAATAAGGTAATTATTCTACTAGTTTTGAGACCACAAATTCACCTATTTTCAATAGGTATTATTTACTAAATTATAATACTTATCCTAAGTAGGATTTTTAGGGTATTACAATTGTCTCTTATGTTGACTTTTATTGACTTGTATAGTAGGCTGGTGAATACAATAGCATTATTATTTTTTTTGAAAGGAAAATCTAGTAATATTCGTAAATATCCACATGTAAAAAAAAATATGAGTATTAATTAATAGAGGCGAACTCATAACATTAGGGGAAAAAAGTGGAATGGTCCTTTTATATTGTTCGTGATCAAATCTTCTAATTATTAAATAAAATCTATGTACAAAGAAGTTATTGAATTTTTAGTTGTAATAAATGTGTGTTCCTTACATTAAGAGCAAAAGTCAATCAAAGTCAAAATTGAAGAACTCTTTGAGAGTATAGCATCAATATTGAAAGACCTATGAGGCAGCATTTTAATGCTTGAATGAAATTATTTAGTAAATGTCAAATGAATTTTGGAACTCATTTATATATTGGATCATGAATGAATGCTTAATTTATTTGAAGTTCAGTATATTAATAGTCTAATGTTATATCAATGGTGTTGGTATGCAAGAGTGCATAATAAGTAATGTAGAAGTTGATGATATGGAAGAGGGTTCAAATAGATGAAACATACAAATGAATTAATCATCAATGTGGGAGTGAAACTTGCTTGACTTGTAGGTCAACATAATGCTATAGACATGTGTTCAAAGGAAAGACAAAATGGGAAGAAGACGAAAACATAGGAAACAATACAAGCTCAAAAAACTATGTAAAATTGAGATCTCAAGATTTAGAAATGTACTCTCATATAAAGTTGATATTTTTTTAAAGTAAAGTCTTCCAATCTTTACAGTCTATGTTTTATACATACATATATACACTCCCACAATAATGCTTCAATCTTTGTCTAAATTTTGTCTACACGTTTTAAACATTTCCTTTGGTACATGATGTAAAACTTAGGAGGCATAGGACATAGGAGGCATAATAATATAGTTCATAGACAAAATGTGAAGCAAAGGTTGAAGCTGAAAAGTACAGGATGCAAAACTTACTATTGGATGGAGTGAGTTTGTTAAACCCAAGAGTTATCAAAACCAATGCCATCTTGACAAATCCTTTGTATACATCTAAAACTTCATAGAGTTTGTATACTATTTACCAACATGTGTAATACCCTAAAATTCCTATTTATCATAAATATTATATTTTGATAAATAACACCTATTAAAATAGGTGAATATGTGGTCTCAAAATTTGTGTAAATTATTAATTAAATTTTAGGCAATTTTCTTTTAGAATTAATTAACCAAAGGTTAATTATGAGACATTATTTAGGGGCTATAATTTAGCCTAAAGACAAGAGGTAGATAACAACAAAATTAAATGGATAATTAAGGAAATTAAATGCATAATGATTAAGGCAATTTATGCTAAAATTGCATAGGCCTATTAAAAGAAAAATGTCTAATCAAATGTGAACTAACTTGTGTAATTATTTTTAATTTGATTAAAGGCAATTAAAGACAAATAAGCTTTGCACTAATTGAGATTAGTTGCATAATTCTTCAAGATGGTTAAAGGTAAATTAGGATCATCAAAAGGGGGCTAATTATACTTAAACATAATTAAGCCAATGAGGGTAAAATAATACTTGCCTAATTAAACACTAATTTTCATGATTAGTTACTAAATCAATTAACTAATAGCAAATTCAATTAAGAGTGAAGATTGGATTTAAACAAACACAAATTGAATCCAATGGTCCTAATTAATCCCATAGTAAGCTTAATCCTCTTGCAATTGAATTAACCAATGGGAAAAATCAAGAAATAATTGGGCTAAATCCTATGTAATTAAAATTAGCCAATAAGAACATTTGAGAATTCAATGCATAAGACTATGACATCATCATCTACCCCATGAGTCTTAAATTTTTGGTCAAGCTTTGTGAGATGAATCTTAGCCAAGTTTTATTGATAATATCTTATGAAAGATAGCACATGCAATTTTTTTAAAGTCTTCTAAAAATTAATTAGACCAATGGGATATTAGCAAATAAAAGGCCAAGATTAGAGCTAATAAAGCTAGATCTAATGGTTCCAAATAATTACCTAATTAATCTTAATCCATGTGAAATGTAAGGAACCAATTAGGAAACCTTAAAGACTTAAAGAGGCACAATTTCTTCCAAGTGTAGAAGAAGCTACGGTTTGCTTGTGGAAGAAGAGGAGAAAATTGTTTAATATAAACTTACACACACATGGGATAATTGCATTGAACAAATTGGAAGAGACAATTAATGAGATCACATGGGTGCATTAATTGAAATTGAAAGAGGATAAGAGAGAGAGAGGGAGAGGGACGTTTTCTTAACTTGGAGAGGAAGAAGGGAGTTATATTACTTTAATGAAGATATTTTGATAAGCACATGGGGTATTTGATTAATTGAGAATATCCATTAAATTGTTGCACAAGGGAGCATGTCGGCCAAGTAAGTAGATGGTGAGGATGTGAGCTTCACAAATACCCTAGATCCAATGGTCAAAATGCAAGATGAGTTAGGATTGAGAGAACTACCAAAATGCCATCACATTTTGCTATAAATAGAGGGCTTTTCTCTTCACATTCTTCACACCAAAATCAGTTTAAAACATCTGATTTTAACATTAGAGAGTGAGTAAAGTGAGAGTTAGTGGGAAGCAAGAAGGAGTAGCAAGGTTCTTCAAGGGTAAGTTCTCTCGTTCTTAAGCTTTAGCTTTTAGTTTATAGCTTAAATGTTGTTTTGATCTTTAATCTTCCAATATATTTTTGTTCTCATGTTTTTATGGTTAAAAATGGCTTTAATTCGAAAAATTGATGAAGATGGTGTTATAGCAAAATTTTTGGAAGATTATGATCAAAATAGCGAAGCTTTGGCGAAATCTTATCGGTTAGGCAATTCCTGAAGTCAGTTGTAAAAACACCAGTATTTTATGTTGAAGATGGGGTCTAAAATTTTGGGAAAATTCATGGTTAAAGTAGACATATGGAGATTTCCAAATATACCTAGAGTGTGTCATTTTGAATTTTGTGCAAGAAGATAAAAATTCACCAAGAAAGGCTATATTTTTCTGTGAAATTATGGGCAGAGGTTGAAGATCATTAAACTGGGAATTGTTCATAAATTCTGGGAAAATTCCAGTATATTTTCTCAAAATTAGACATCCTAAGGAGTCTGAGAAATTTTCCGGATCTCCATTTCAATTTTTCTATAATTAGTTATGATTTTTCAAAGTTACCAAAAATTCTGCCCAGAAATTCAGCATAGCGTTTTTAGAAAATGTGAGGGCAAAGTTGTAATAATAAATCCACCAAGGGTAGGAAGGTAAATTAAACCCTTCGGATATTATTTTAAGCAATATGATATTTATCGAATATCATATAATAATCCGACAATAACGTATAGGATATCCGGGAAGTCCGGAGTTGGATCAAAGGGCCGGACATTTGACAATTACCCAGTGAAAGGTACGTTTGCGTACTAGTAACTTTAACACTTATGTGTCTTGTATGCCTATATATCATTGTTTGATTCATGTGTTATGAGCAAGAATGTGGTTTCAGTCGTTTGCATACATTCAGGGTAGCTGTTGATTCAGCTTAACGCGGGTTATAGTCTTGATGACACCGTTTGTATGTTTTTCTAGCGCTGAGGACACGAGGAGCCATCGTGGCACTGGTTATGTGCAAACATGGTCATACATGCATAAGCTGTGTGCTATGTATGGTGTTTTTTACATGCATTTGTTGTGTGCTATGTATTGTCTACTGAATGTATTGAATAACTGTCATATATATATTGTTTATACTTTTCACATGAGGTTAATTGTTACCTAAGGTCCGATGGGTATTGAACCTCAGATCTGTCTAAGGTTCGGGGAAGGAAATCTAGACCTAGGAAATCGAAGTGGATAGAGCGGTGAAGAGGCAGCGGTCGAGGACGAAGGTCGGTAGAAGTTATTAGGGCTTAGTTTCTGGCATGGATCTAACAAAGTTATTTCAAACCAATTAGTGCTTAAACTAAGAAAGGGTTTGTCGGTGGGTTGTCATAAGTCGCCATGAAAGACGGGGAGACTCCCATTAGACTAAACACCGATCTGGCCAATATGTTTGATTAACTGATGTTGGGTTCCAAGTCATAGGTCTAGTTTAAGACTTTCTTTATCAGAGAAATGTATCCAAATCTCTGTAAATTGTATCACATGAATATTCCTTCGGGATATTTTTAATATACTAGCTTATGTCGGGGCATCAGCATATGTCTGGGCATTTTATATCAGATACTCATTGTCCGAATATTAGCGCACACTATCCGTTCCTGCATTACTCTAAGCTGTAGCACTTCAAACTCTGTTGATTTTTCTAAAACTAAGTGTCAACCGACACAATTTTCAAGCACGGAATTTGGAGTATTACAACATGGACTCGTGATAAGGTGAGCCCCCTTCACCGGGGCAAGGTTTTAGTCCCTACATTAGTGAAAATTGTGCATGTCTAAATGTAGATGTGTAGAACATTATATTTTCACCACTTAAGTTCAAAAGGTAAATTTGAAAAAATAAATCAAATTGAAGAACCCTAACCCAAATCACTATTTAACCTCTGTATTTGTGTCTAGTATTTTTGAGAAATAATCTCAAAGATTTTTATAAGTACATGACAATGTCAAATTACAATAAATGACTCTTTTCTAGCTTACAAAATAACTCAAATAGATTTTCTTGGACTTGGCTATCACCCAAGAAGGGAGGTGAATTAGGTGTTTGATAAAACTTTAGGAACTTTAAAAAAAAACCATTTCGCAACTTATAAATTGACAAGATATTCAAAGATGAGCATGTACTGGAAATGTAAAAGATAAGGGAAGAGAGTATGCAAACTGTGATTTATCCTGGTTCGGTCCAATCTTTGACCTACGTCCAGTCCCCAAGCTTCACTTGATATTTTCAATCCACTATTTGCTATGAACTTGATTACACGTTTTGTACTTGAAGTAATCCTCTCACTAGGATTCACTCCCCCTTACAAACCGTAATCAATTCACTTACTTGATTACACACTCTGTACTCGAAGTAATCTCTCACTCGGATTCACTCCCCTTACAAGCTGTAATCACAACAAAGTGTTTCCCACTCAAGATCACCCAATCTTGAGTAACTCTCAGAATAATAGGATGATTACAATGAATCTTCTCTCTCAGAAGTAAGTGAATAAACACTAAAGCACAATATATATAATCTCACTCTTTATGCTAAATATATGATCATTGAAATATTCAGAGAGTATATGAAGCAAACGTTCAAATATTGGCATTTTCACTGTGTAAGCTGACGTCCCTGTTCTTGCTCTCCCTCTTGTGTCTGTATTCTGAGTCTTCATGGGTATTTATAGGATAATTAGAGGAACTAACCGTTGCATATTCTTCTCTATGATTCTTCAACGTTCAACTGTAAATCTGGAATATGACCGTTGCATATTTTTCTCTATTTCTTCAATTCTTGGCTGGAATCTTGGATATAGTTGTTGTAGATGGTGGTCCAATGTTCTTGTCATTTACATAACTTTATTAGACCGTTGGAGAGAGATTTAATAGACCTATAACGGCCTGAGCTGAACCATTGGGATAAAGGAGAAAGATCAGCCCTATTCTTGGTTCTTTATTTATTGCATTTGATCCAGATATGATTTTATCTTGATCTTTGCTGAACTTATCTAAAATTTACTCAAAGCTTCATCAAAGATGTTAGAAATAATAGTAATACATGATATGACATTTTCAGATTAACCCATAAAGGTTTCGCAGATTGACGCAATCTGGTTTTTATACTTCAGTGACTGAAACTGGAGTTTGTAAAACTAAACTGGAGTTTTCAGCGGGCTAAACTGGAGTTTAGAAATCCAAACTCGAGTTTAGGTCTTCCAGAGAGGAATGTCGTGATTTTAGTTTTGGAACACACTTGAACTTAAGGCTAAACTCGAGTCATTAAGTGACCAACTCGAGTTTTGGACTTTTGAAGTGAAAATAAGCTTAAGTCCACAAAACTCAAAACTGGAGTTTTCAAATGCAAACTGGAGTTTTCAAAGTTCAAAATATTGAGGAGCTCTTTGTCTGCCACAAACTGAAGTTTACTAACACAAACTCGAGTTTCCTTCAGAGATGAAAACATCTTGCTCTCTGTCAAGTGCAAAACTGGAGTTTGCTAACACAAACTCGAGTTTTCTTCTTCATGGCTCAGTCAAATATCCTTCTCACAAGTTCTTTACTTTCTGACTTGATAAAGATCAATTCTTGGAATCCAGTACCTATCTCTATAAGACTCTTTAAGTCTTCATTCCAATGCAAGAAGAATCAGTTCCAAACTCATTGTAATCTAACAATTATGATCCGATGAACAAAGGTTGTTCTTTGGCTAACGTTTTTCCAGCATCCTGAATTGACTGTCAACTTCAAAGATTCATACCTCACTCATTTAATATTTTTTTCATGCTCTTTATGTTTCTGGAAATGTATGTGAGTTTACTTTCATATGCCACCGATTTCAGCTCATTCCGATGTGTAGATTGTGAGATACACTCAAATCATTGAAGCTTGGTCTGCTGTGTGGCGTGAATTCCTGTTCCAACTTTTGAAATTCATATCTCTCTCATCTGAGCTTCTTTAGGCATGAAACTTTGTCAAGATGACTCATTGGATGTCTAGTTTCATACAAAATTGATTTCACCTTAATTTGATCTCTGGTTTGGAAGATATCATCGAATTTCCAGAGGTCACCCGTGCTGAACGTAAAACAGAGTTGGACAGAGTTGCTGAAAGCTTACTGAACTTGAGTCATTAAGTGACTAGCTTGAGTTTTGAGTTCCAAACTTGAGTTTAAATTGGCTAACTCAAGTTTTGCTGATTCAGAGATGCCAGAGTTACTGAAGACACTACAAACTCGAGTCATTAAGTGACCAACTCGAGTTTTGAGTTTCAAACTCAAGTGTTGTGTCCTAAACTCGAGTTTTCTCATAATCCAGAGGCAAATCACTTCCAGTAATGTAGTAAACTTAACTTTTGAGTATCTGGCTCGATTTTGCTCATCCAGAACCTGATATATGCTTGTTTTGACTCTGAATTGAGCTGTTCCAACTTTCATTTAATCATGGAGACTTCAAGAATCAATCTAAAAACTTGTATGATAATTTTGTCATTCCATTTGGCAAGTTTTTCTTTCTTTCTTCTCTTTTCTTGATCATTCTCCATGATTGAACTATTTCTTTCTTTTCTTCTCTTATTCTTTCTCCATATAAACAAATCTACATTAAATGTAGCAATTAGTCAATATATGTGACATAAACTTTTTGCTCTTACTAATGGCATCTATATAAGACATCATCAAAACTAATCATAACCAACAGATTTCAGATGGTCTAAGTTTAAGCATAATGAACAAAATAATGAAGGGCAAAGAAGTAAAACACCACTCAATAATAAAGATGAATACACAAATATTTTATGTTGTACCCATACTTTAAACCAAGCCTACTTTCAATCATGAATTTAATACTTTAATTTCCTCATAAAACGTGATCATCTATAATTTTTTAGAGCGAATGTTTTGTGCTGCTTCCTATCCCAACCCAAACATGCTTTTCAAAGCACAGACACAGAACAATAAAAGGAAAAAGTTGCATTTGCTTTTAAATGCCTTTAAAACGATGTAAAATTAAGATCTCAAGCTTTAGAAAAGTACTCTCATATAAAGTTAATATTTATTTAAAGTAAAGTCAACCAATTTTGAAATTCTATGCTTTAGACATACATGCACTTGCATAATATTGCTTCAATCTTTCTCTAAATTTTTTCTTCACAATTTAAACATTTAAAAGCATATGACATAAGAGGCATAATACTATAGTTCATAGAGAAAATGAGAAACGAAGGTTGAAGGTGTTTGGTACAAGATGTTAAACTTACTATTTGATGGAGTGAGTTTGTTGAAGCTTGAGTTGCAGTTACTTGTTGCAATAGGTACAAAAGGAAAGAAGGGAACAAATCACAAACTTACCAAAACATATTGGGAATATAAATTCTTGAAGTCATTAAAGAAATTCATATACCTAAGATGCAGAAGCTGAGGAAGAAGGTGCTTAACTTGCATCAAACTGTTGGTTCTCTATGTGTTTTGATGATAACAGAACATTGTAAATTTGTTGCTAAGGTTTAAACATGGTTAGAGATCATTAAAATTGATTTAATTCTCATAATACATGTTAAACTTGAGTTTGGATGTGATAGACTCGAGTTTGTGTTCAACAGAAAGGATAATAAAAGTTTTGGAGTTGAGCAGACTCGAGCCTAACATAATAGACTTTAGCCTGTGCGTGACAGAGAACATATTTCATGTTTTTACCTCGAGCAAACTCGAGCCTAACATAATAGACTCGAGCCTGCTCGTGACAGAGACAAACTTCACATTTTTTTAACTGAGGCAGACTCGAGCCTATTATGTTAAACTCGAGCCTAAGCCTTACAGAGAGCATGTAAAATTTCTTAAGTTTTTTAAACTCAAGCCTATTATGTTTAACTCGAGCCTATGTCTTACAGAAAGCTCTTAAAATCATTTTTCTTGAGAACAGACTCGAGCCTAAGATTTTTAACTCGAGCCTGTCCTTTCCAGAGAGTGGTTAAAGAATTTCTCAATCATAGGCTCAAGTATAAGCTCATAGACTTGAGCATGTTTCAGATTGAAAAGCATTTATACAACGTTCTAGTGAAACAGACTCGAGCCTGTCACTAATAGACTCGAGCCTAAGTCAGGCAGAGAGCTATCCAAGTGACAGGGCCCGAGCAGACTTGAGCTTAAGTTTTTAGACTCGAGCCTGAGTCTGTGAACTTAATCTTCAGCACGTTGCAAACAGTTCCAGACTCGAGCCTATCACTAATAGACTCGAGCCTATGCACTACCCCAAAATATTTTCAAAGATTAAACACGTTATACAAAGGGGAGACTCGAGCCTACCAAGATTATGCTTGAGTGTTGATGAACAGACTCGAGCCTATCAGTCATAAACTCAAGACTAACAGATCTTTGTTTCAAATGTCGCGCTTCTCTCTTCTCAAATTCGATCTTATGAACTGTTTTACACTTAAATGGAATTACGAATCATTATATATATGTTTAATATGTTTGTTCATGAGTTTCAGATTCCATTAACACATTTCAAGGTACAGATTCACGCTCTCGCTGAAAACGCTCCAAAGTGAATAAAATATTCAGAAATTCAGCTTTACAGCTAAGAGGTCCACTAAACTGCCAACTGAGCCTTATCATCAAACAAAAAGAATATTCAAACACTATGGCAGACAGTCAAGCGTAGGCAAGCAATGGAAAGGAGCCTAATGTCTAAATCTGAACTGGCTTCCAACGTTCTCTTCCTGCAGAAGCTCTAACGGTCATCAAACTTCAATTCTATATATACAAACAGCTTCAGCAACTGTAGAGATGGTGAACCCAGTGAACGAAATAGCAAGAGACTCTAAGCTTTCATCTTGTATTCATTTCATTAGTCTTATTCATTCACATTGAGCTTCAGTGATTATTTTATCTTACTCTTAGAGAGAGTCTTTGTGAAATTCGAATGAATCTTGTTGTGTAAACTCAAGGTAGTGGGACCTTGAGTGTGGGATCAGATTACAACTTGTAAGGGGGAGTGAGTCCTATTGAGAGAGGATTATCCTAAGTTACAGAGTGTGTAATTGATCAAAGAGATAGTGAGAAATCCCAGAGAGTCTGGGGACTGGACGTAGGTCAAGAGTTAAGACCGAGCCAGTATAAATCTTATGTGTCAAGCTTTCTCTTCCCTTCTCTGTTTGATTTGCATCTGGCCAGTTTTTCAAAAGCAAAAGAAAAAGTTTTTGAAATCCCCAATTCACCCCCTCTTGGTGATTTCCTTCCTCTACACAAACTTCTTTTCATATAGATGTGTGATTTTTATGTAGCTTAGGTATTTCCATGCTGAAGGAAACTACTCAGCTAAACTGAATGGAATATGAGTTAGGTGGCCAACACAAAATCACATTTTTTTAACAAGGACAAAGTGACACTTCCTTTATGTCAATGTGATAGACCAAAAACTGAAAAGTTTATAAAGGAGACAATGTGTGCTATTACGATGAATTAAATCATATTAATTTAAGATTAAAACACATGGTCATGTTCATGTTTTGGATAATAAAAAAAAAAACAGTTAGAGGTTAGTTTCACCATAAGTTCATAATGCACATCCATGCAGCCTTTGAGATCAAAAAAAATAGTTATGAGGTAGGACATTTGACTATGACACAAGAAAATGAGTGTTTACTAGTTGTAACAAAAAAGTGCATAGTTTAAGTTTGAGACTACACTGGTATGTCCTTTTGTGAGAAATTGAAGATTGAATCAGAACTATGGAATAGAATGAAAAACATTAGATACCTAGATCTTTTTATCAAGATATATAAAAGTGATAATCAATATAAAGATGGTCAACATAACAATATAAAGTGAATATTCATCAGTTGGATATTTAAATCTTTATGAACCAACATGCACAACCATAAATGATAAGGAGGACTTTTGACTGTTGAATAAATGAATGATAAGGCATTATACAGAGGTCAGTGATCATTACTTGCAAAACAATATGATACTGTCTATGTAAGAGAAGAAAGCAATGAAACATTCAATATTGCACCAAAAAATTGTATATGTTTGTATAGGGTGTTGAGTTTTGGGTATAAGGCAAATACAGACTTATTCAACTATCCAAATATTGCATAGGAGATTTTGATAGCCATAGACTTATTCAAAGCTATATATTAAATAGCTACCTTCAAGGGCTCAGGGTTACCTTCTACCACTGGAATATTTTGACAACCAACAATCTCACACTAGTCTTTTGCACAATAAAAAGACAAATTGATCATGAAAATGTTATAAAAACATGTAAGTCACAGCTAAATCTTAAATAAACACATACCAAAAGCAATGAATTGCGAGTGGCACCTTCTATATAAACATTGCCAAATGTGGTTGTCTAGCCCAATATCTCCACATCAAGTGTTTGAAATGCCATCAAGAATGCCATGCTATTATCTATGGATGTACCGATAGCAAAAATATTAACTCATGAAAATGGCAACCACAGTAAAACATATCATTCATAAAAAATTTATAGAAGATAACCACAACCATTAATCAACCACTTAAGTTAGTGATGTGAAGTAATTCCATGGTTTGAATATCTCCTATGAGTATGACAAATTAGCTAGAACTTAAACATTGCACCACAAGAACATTTACATATTTAGGTACCAAAAAAGACTAAGTACTAAATAGAAAGGAAGGAAAATTTGTAGGTAAAATACATAGGAGACAATTAAAGAATATTTGAGATTAATGAAAAAGATGGAATGGCATATATTTGGAAACAGAAAAAACAAAGCAGGATCAAGGAAGACTAAGTATTTTAAGATTAATCAAATTTGGTTTCACAATGTAAGTGTGTTTGGAACGGGGTGCAACACTTATTATTAGATGCCTTGAGTTTGATAAAGATTCATTTGCAGTGGTTTGCTGCTTTATTAACGAAAGGAAAGAAGGAAAAAGTTCATATAATTCCTAGTGAAGTAACTTTATAGCTGGGGTAAACAAATAGATATTAGAAAGGCCTAAACTCATTAAAGAGCATGATATACCTTAGATGCAAGAACTGTTGAAGAAGTTTTTTAGCTGGTCTTGGGACTTTGTTGCTCCTAGAACATTGTTGAATATAATTCTTGTTAAGAAGAAAAAGAAAAGACGAAGGTGCAAAAATGAACAACATAAGGAATGTAAACAACTTTAAGAATTACCTGAGGTTTCATGTTGTGAAGAAATGTAGAATATTTGCTACCAATAGGAGTTTGCCTGATGTTAATATAAATGAAACATAGGTAGTCATGCAAGTCTTTGCAATAAGCTGATTAATATGCTAGAGGACGAAGGCATTTATTGCATACAGTATTGTGTATGTTAAGTACATATGTGCTTTGTCAGTAATGATATCTGCCCTAAGCACTAGTGATGGGAAGAGTGACATGATCTATTGTAAGTCTACCTACTACCAACTGCATGTTGAATTTGTATAAAAAAAAATAGGAATACATAAGGTTTATACAGAAGCACCTGTCACACACGTGTCTTCTCACTAAGAAGTTTAAAAGTATGTAGACTAAAGTAAATTAAGCTGCCCATACTTGTTGAAACTTGAAACCTAACCCTGTCTAACAATATCTTAACTGCAGAATTTTCTGACAACATATTTCTATTGAGCCAAAAGAAGGCAAATCCAAAAAAGAAAATCAAAGAAATGACATTTAATGAATTGACATTCTCTAAAATACAACTATTATGCTAAGTCTAAACATTCCTTCATTTGTTTATTAAGCTAAAGACAAGGGTAACAAAATATAGTGAAAAGTGTAATGAATGTAAATTAGAACAGATGAGGTTAGAAATGATGAGAATGAAAGTATAAAGATTAGATGGAAAAATTATTTGCCACACATGAAATGGCTGGTCATAAAAACGTGCAGATATAAATGAGAATATTTGCATCTATTGGTTGTAAGTTGATATCATTCATTACAAGAACAGCTACAAAAAGGTATATGCAAGTCATGAGTTGGTTGGAGCTCACAACTTTAAAATACAACCAACTTCTCTCATAATCAGTAGATATTGCAATCTAATCATATGTTTCAGAACATTACAAATCAAGGGACCAAAAGCAAGGCGATGAATACAACAAAAAACGTAAAAAAAACTACTTAAGGAACTGAAGCAAATCGAGAAGGTTGCTCAGTTTTTTTTCTTGCTTGATTGATTTTAATGGCTTTCATGACATTTTTCCTGGGGACGATGGCCCATATGTAGCAATGTTCAAACCATGACTAGAACCTTTCTTTGAAGAAACCTTCCTTTTCCCCTTTGAGGGGACAACATGAAGGTCATCAAAAATTGAAACATTGCTAAGGTCAATCATAGAGATGCTTTCAAATTGTGTGACATTTGGTTCAGCAGTTAAAGGTGCCTTATCCATGGCAATGCAATTCCTCATTAAAAAGATTTCTTCTTCATCATCATCGCATATTACACTCGGTTGTCCAACCTAGAAAGAAACGAACTGAGAGTCGTAAGTATGATATAAAAAGTTGAAATATAAAAGGTTTAATTTGCACATGGAAAAACACTGAACCTCAGTAGTAGCCACACCAAAGGCATCAATAAGATCAATTGCCTCAGCATATGTTGCAATTGAGACATTGGAATTAGGATGGTTCTTGTTGTAACTGTTGAGCTTCATCTTTAAGAGTATTTTCTTGCCAAGCAAATTATCCACTTCTTTCGGAAATGCAAAACAGATTTCATTCTAAAAGGAAAGAGCATAAACATTGTTAAAAAACAGGAAAAATGATGTGATTGATTTTAAAAAGTTGGAATGAAACCTCAGGTATCTCTGCCTTCAGCTGGGCGGCACTCTTTTTCAGTAATTAAGAAGCATGTTTGTCAAATAATACTATTGAAGCAATTCCTGATTCATCAGCAATGAGGTAGTTCAGTCTAAGCCTGCAGGAAAAATACACATGAGTTGTAGATGTTTATGAATGATGTAGATATATATGTGTATTAAAGTAGAGTTTCAAATTATCATACTTGGGTTGGATAGTGCATTTTTTGCTTTTACAATAATTGTTTCCACAAGAAGCTACACCATTGGTCTCTTTGGATTTTGTGCCACACCTTGCACAACCCTCATAAAACCATCCATTCCAGGTTAGGAATTTCTTGACCTCACAGATGACAACAAAATATTTCCCCTGCGAAGCATTAGAAGGACAATTAGTTGGTAAAAGTTGATAGAGTACAATGAATTGAATACAAGTTTGGGACAAACCACTTCCTAAAGAGGGATATCAGACACTTTAATTGTGGGTGTATTTCGGAGGATAGTTTCAGCAGTAGTAGTTGAGTTCTGAGAGGCAGCAGTTGGAGTGAGTGAAGTAATGGTTGGTGATGGTAGGTGTTCAGTACTAAAGAGAAATACTCAGTAATTGATTAACACATGCAAAAAAAAGTAATAGCGGCAATGGAGTTGTATTACAGAAATGAGGATATCACACCTTGATATAAATTCTGCTACCTTCTTGAAATTGCCATTCAAGTGTATTTTTGTAGCATTAAATGAGATGCAAACCTCTGGTTAACCTTGGAACAGAAAATGAATATTAGCAATGAAGAAATGTTGAACATAAGTGAAAGTTATAAGGTGAAGGAATCTTAAAATAAGTCTTACCCTTTTCATCAAAACCTATTCTTACAAGCTGTGCAAGCAAGATTGTAGGTTTTTGGGTGGTAGTAAATTTTTGTGTAGCAAATTTGGAAGCACAATCATCATACAACACCATTGGGGCACTATTTCCCCTATTAAATAAATGGAATATTTTTAGTTAGAATGTTAGGACTGGCCAGAACTTGTTGAAGATGTATTCAAAGACTGGAATTCGTGCAAAAGTGGTGATTGACCCAAGCTATTGTATGTCTGTAGGACTTAAATGGATGGGACTATTCATTTTAAGGTTCGTTTACTTTCAAGAATGAAAGAAGTAGATGTGGGAAAAGGGAAATGTTACTATTGGTAATCTATGGGGCTAATGAAAACAAAATGGGAAACATGAAATATTCTATAGTTGTTTTCTGGTTGCAGGGGATTCTATTCAGAAATGTAGTTAGAAACAGAAGAAACTAAAGAGGTTCAACAATATTTGTAAGGCAATAATGATGAGAGTTTGATTTGTGAAGCAATAATGATAATAAAAACAATAGTTGTGTACCTCTCATCAGCTAAGAGCAGTCTAAGCTTAGTCTTTTTCTCTGCTCCTGAGTAGTATTCCTCCAATGGGTCTATGCTTAGTACAAAGGAAATGATATAAGTGAAAAAATGTATAGGGTTAGTGGGTAATGGAGTTGTGTGAAAAAGCAAGGAATTAAATTTACTCACCGAATAAAAACATTGTATGTTCTTTTAACGTTTGTGTTAATATGTCCTTGATAGGGAAGAAATTGAATACAGACAAGGGTATTTCAGTAGACTCTTGTTCACATAAGTGGCAGAGTTGAAGAGCAACTTGAACTGGTGGTTGGCCGCCTTGTACTCCTTTCTATTGGGGATGACTTCTACATTAGCTATGAAGTAGCATTGACCTTCAACCAGCTCTGTCTCAAATTGCTTGAATAAAGATTTGTTCATAACTGAGGCTTGTATTTTATCACCCTTGAAAGCAATGATTAAAACATACAGATTGTCAGGAAGGTGAAAGATATGACATAAAGAAGAACTTTATGCAGCTTAATACATTGCTTGAGGAATATGGAAAAGATGAACAGAATATTTGAAGGAATGAGAAAACTTGTTGACCCATGAGAAGGAAATAGATAGAATACAGCTGGTTTGGCGAATTTTTATGATAGTTGTTCCATCTCCTTAACACACAAACAAGTATCCTCCACATTTCGGTGGTGTCATTCAGGTCCTTGATCATAGAGCACTGACGAGCAGCCATTGTGTTGTATTAAACTTAGGGTATGAGAAAAAGAAAGAAGGAACATGTAGTTTTAAGGATGAATGTTAAAAGAGCAACAAATTGAGGTGGCTTATATAGAAAAGTTTGTTGAAGAAGTATAATGGGTGCAATGAAAAACGTGGCTGAACCCAAGAAGGGGGTGAATTGGGTGAAGATAAAAACTTGCTCCCTTTTCAAAATATTTTCGTAAATTGGTTAAGTCAGTTTGAATAATAATAAAGAGTTATAAATCTATAAACAATCATTCAAACATGTATATTGGAAATAAAAAGTTAAGGGAAGAGAATTGCAAACTCAGATTTATACTGGTTCGGTCCAATCCTTGACCTACGTCCAGTCCACAAGCTCCACTTGAGATTTTCACTATCTCCTTGTTTAACCAGGCACAAGAGACAAGCCTTTACAATCTACAAGTTTGTCTAGGCACTTGTACAGCCTTCACAATCTCTCACAGAAACTCCCCCTTACTACCCGTAAGGTGACAACCAATTTCCCACTCAAGGTCACCCAACCTTGAGTATCTCTCAGAGAAATATGATTTACAATAATTCTTCTCTCAAAGAAGTGATTATGATAAACACTGAAGTGCATAAGAGATCATTTCACTCTTTCTAAGATAAGCTTTGAAAGCATGAAAAATAGAGTGAGAAGAGGATTCGGAATTTCAACATTATGACTATATAAGCTCACTCCTCCGTCTTCTTGCGTTTTGAATCTGGTTCTATTTATAGATAAAGATGATCTGAATGTTGAGAATAGAGCCGTTGTAAATAGAACCGTTGAGAATATGGTTGTTGGAGAAATATAGCCGTTATATTCAGTTTTCACTTGACAGCTCAGTATGTGTTGAACTTCATGAAATCTTTCAATTGATCATCTGAAATATGTCCACAAATGATATAAATGATGATAATGAATGTTATAGATCATTTGGGTAAGGATTTGGATGATCTAGATCAAATTCAGGATTTTTGCAACTTTGATTTTTCTGAAGTTAAGGTGTATACTCGAGTATTGAATTGGAAACTAGAGTATTGAGCTTGTAGCATTACTTCAGATTCATCTCTGTCTAATCTATACTCGAGTTTTGCTTCCCATACTCGAGTATTGAGGATCCTCTAACGTTCATTGCTCTCTGTCTGAGTTATACTCGAGTATTCTTTTGTAAAGTCGAGTTTTCAAGTTATTCTGGCCCTTGGTTGCTTTCAGACTTGATATAGCTTCTAATTTAGCAAACCAATTGTCCTTATATAGCTCCTTGAGTCTTCCTTCCAGTGCATCAAGAATCAGATCCAAACTCGTTGGATTTTGTCCTTATAATCCGATGAAGAAGAGTTGTTCTAAACCAGCGTTTTTACATCATCTTGAAACATCAGACAATTTTCGAAGACCATATCTCTCTGGTCTGATCTTCATTTTATTTCATTCAAGTCTTGATGGAAAGCCTTATGAGTCTTCTTTCATATGCCACCGATTTCAGTTCATTATGATTTGTAGATTGTGAGTTACACTCAAAATATTGAAGCTTGGTCTGATGTGTGGCGTGGATTCCTGATCCAACTTTGGAAATTTGTGGCTCTCTCATCTAATCTTCTTTGGATTTGAATTTTTGTCAAGATGACGCTTTGGATGTCTATTTTCATTCAAAACTGGTTTCACCTCAATCCGATCTCTGGTTTAGGAGATATTATCGATTTACTAGAGGTCGCCCAAAGCTGAACGTGAAATAGGGATGAACAGAGTTGTTGATGAACACTAGAAACTCGAGTTTTAACTGGATACTCGAGTTTTGTCGAGTCCAGAGACGAGAGAAAAGTTGAAAACACCCAATACTCGAGTATATAAGTTCCATACTCGAGTATTGACTCCTATACTCAAGTTTTGACTCTTTGACGTCCAAACCGTGGTTTCCCAAACTTCAGTTTTCTCCGTCCAGAAGCAAATTTTTCCAGTAAGCTTGTATACTCAAGTTTTGACCTGGAAACTTAAGTATTCTCTTCCAGAGCTCGATTTTTGTTGTCTTTCATTATGAATTGAGCCTCCCCAACATCCTTTTGATTGTGAAGACTTATGATATCAATCTAAGACCTTGTAAATTGATTTTTCTTATTCTTTTTGACAAGATCTTCTCACTCTTTCTTCTCTTCACTTGATCATTCTTCATAACTGATCTTGAATAAAAGATATTCCATTCACCAAGTTCTTTCTTCTTCGATTTCTCCTCTTCTTCTTTTTCTTTTCTTTCTTTTCCTTATCCTCATCTACATCCTCGTTCTCCTTGATCTTCATCTTTTTAACATTCAATGCTTCTTGATCATCTTCTTCTTGATTCAACTCTGTCAATCTGAAATCTCTTATCTCCTTCTTGATTGGTCTTAACTTGGATTGATCTACATTAAATACAAGAATTAGGCAATGAAGAAGATAAACATATTACTCAATCTTTTTGCTCTTACTAATGACATACATATAAGACATCATCAAAACTTAATTATATCCAACATGCAGTGATTATTTTAAGAAGTAGTAGCAGTAGGTAGGGAAAAAAGGAGAAGGAGTCAACAAACTATTGTTTCAAGGACTGTGAAAAGTAACTATTCATACTTACTTAAGCATGGCAACCTCTGGACTATTTAGTAACACAACCATGAGGTACAGATTTAAATAAAAGAAGTAGGTACAGATTTTCTTTTGTAAGAAACTGTGACAGTACCTAATCATACCTAATGAGGTATGGTCATGTCTGATTAATGTACTGACATGAATATTTGACTGAAAACACACGTATAAGTGTGTTTTCAATGGGGAATGTTTTATAAATATATGAAAAAGCAATAAACAACAGTATAAATTTTTTAAACATGGAACACAGTAACTATTCAGACCTACCAAGGCAGGGTAACTTCTGGGCAATGTAGTTTTTATGTTATAATGTAAGAAAGGGGGTAAAAAAATAACAAAAAACCAAGTTCTTAGCCAAAAAGTAAGTAACCTAATTTCCTTACATATAACTGAGGCTAAAGAAGTACAGTTAAGTGACCGCATTGTTTGTAAAAATAAAGGAATCACATTGGTAATATAAACGTTGATCATAATGGAATTTAGCAAGATTTGATTTTTCATAAATCAGTAATGGCATGAGCAATATAAACAGGTCAAGATGGACCAACAGTAAGGAAGGCATGGTAACACATGAATTAGACTAACATATCAATATGAAGGTAAATGGAGTAGACATCCATAATAGTACAAATTCAGCTCTAATGAGTTTGACAAAGGTTCACTTGCTTCTACTTGCTGCAAGTTAATTAGGAGTTTCACACTAAAAAAACTAAGAAATTAGTAATGTTCACCATGGCGCAAGCAGAGAAAAAAATACAAGGTAGCAAAAACCCTCTTTGTAGAAAATTCCATGATTGAGGCATACATTATTTGACAAAAACTAATGAAAAAGGGGAGAATTGGTTTGTTCATTTTAATAGGTCAGATTTAATTCATGCTAGGCTAAAAACAATTTTGGAATTTGATACAAATTTCAAAATTTAATTTGACAGTACCTAATCATACATCATACCTAATGAAGTATGGTAATGTCAGAATAATGTACTGACATAACAGTAAAGTTGAAATCACACGCATAAGTGTGAATGCATTGGGAAATTTAATTTGATTCTTCATTCTTTGAAAATATTACATTATATATTCATCATCAATCTTATCAAACATATTATATTCAACATAAGTTAAACATGAATTAGTTAAACCAATCATCACTTATCCGGTTGGACAACTTATCCTTAACAAAAATGGACTTGCATGATAAGTTGGAGACGGTATTTTACTAGTGCCTAGAGAAATGTCGTTCTAATCATGCCATTTATAGTAAATACTTGGATTCTTTGGTAAAAGTCGGCAACCTTGACAAGACTAAGAATATCTTTAACGAAATGGTTAGTGATATTGCTATTGGTGTTAATGCTTGGTCGGGCAACATCATCTTAAGCGGTTACCTGTCTTCTAGAAATCATGTAAAGGCTGAGAAAATATGATATTGAAGCCTCATCGATGGAGAAGCTTGAACATATTCTAAGCTTAAGTAGGAAAGTTGTCAGAAAACCAACAAGCCTGAAGCCAAGCAAGGAGCAGAGATAATTGATTTAGATGAAATAAAGGAAGAATCACATTGTCTGTTTCAATTTTGACAGTATTTTTGGTTGCCACTATCTTGTGTGTTTGCACCTACAGACAATGGTGCAAGTGTGGCATCGCCACTATATGTATATATGCATATCGCTGCATTTGAAAAATAATAGTAAAAGCTTGCTGTCTTGTTTATATATTACTACATTTGGAAAATAAAAAGAAAACCTTACTGTGTTGTGTGTGTGTGTGTGTTAACTGCACATGAAACATGGAAAATCAAAAGGCATGTGTTTGGGAAACCAAAAGCTTACTGGAATTGTGCGCACGCGCACACATGAAGCATATGTACGTGTGTTTATGAAACCAAAAACTTTGCTATTTTGTTGATATAAACAGCTATACATTTATATATATATATATATATATATATATATATATATATATATATATATATATCTGATGCAAGGCTCAGGGACGCAAGAACTCAGAGACACAACTTTTTATTTCATGGTGTGTATACATATATAAATCTATATCATCCAGTCTTTGGGTTCATGTGTAGATACATATGCTTAAAGTAAGATATATATATGTATGTGTGTGTGTGTGCGCGTGCGTGCGTGCAGCGATATATTTATACAAAACACACAGCACGTTTTTTAAGTATGATATATATATATATATATATATATATATATATATATGTATACTATCCTATTAGTTTTTAATGATTTGTGTGGTTGTATGAAATTTTCTATCGTGATACATGCCAAAACCTCCTCTGTTTTAGCCCTTAAAAAACAAAAATCTACATGCAGGACCTAAACAATGTAAACAAGGTTGAAAGCTTACCTTGTGCAAAACTCAAACTTTCTTGCCACCGATCAAACCTTATACCTTACTTTCATTTATTTATTTATTTTAAAAAAAAACTCAAAATCTGTGTCGGCATGTGTGGACACTTGCGTAAGTGTGGCTCTGCCACTGGCGCCAATATTTGAGTGTGCAACCTTTCACTATTTTGACATACCAATGCAGCTTAAATTTCTTATTAGAGCAAAGGCTATCCACTCCCCTACAATATACATGGCTCACTAAGCTCATGGGGCTGCAACATTACATTAAATACCATAAACGAAAGGAGAACGGAACCACAGATGCTCTATCATGGGCTACTCATGGAAAACTATTACAGTTGTCTGTTTCCTCTGTCTCCACTAAGTTATGGGATAAATTAAATGTACAATGGCACACTAGTAATGATCTCTAGAAAATCGTATCTCATTTGAAGAGTAACTCCACTTCTCATGATAAATACTACTGGAGAAATGGAATGCTATTGCACAAGCAACATTTTGTGGGAGGCAAAACCAATATGAACTTCAGCAACTAATAATACAGTGGTTGCATTTAAGGCCGTAGGGTGGAGGTGGACATTCGGGATCTAAAGCTACTTATCAGTGTATTCGATCTTCATTATATTGGAAAAATATGTGGGGGCGATTTCATTTATTTATGGGGCCTGTAATACTGTGCAGAAAAGAGGATGGTGGAGTTTGTTAGAGAACTTGAATCCTGGAGTGGAAATCTGTGGTTAGCTAGTGGAGATTTATATGATGTTTTATATTTTTTCGGATGAAGGAGGGAGGGCGAAATCTAGTAGAGATCTTGAGGATTTCAAAAATTTTATGATTCAGTGAGATCTAAAGGAAGTTGAGTCAAAGGTATGCAGGTTTACATGGAGGAATAATAGACAGGGAGAAGGTTCCATTTAGGAGAAACTAGACGGGGCTGTTGTGAATTTTCTGTGGAGATCTAGATTTCCGAGGGGTCTTTGTCAAGTCATGGTGTAACACCCCAACCGGCCTCACCTTTTCAGGTGGCGGGTAGTGTGATTCTTAAGCTTAGTTCAATTTAATTAAAATATTTACCTTAGTTAACTATGTCATATATCAGAGTTTTAGCAGCAGAGCACTTATCGGTTTGGACAAAATATACAGGTAACATAAAATACTGGATAGTAAATTTTTTCCCCTGAAGGATTAGATACAATCATCCAAATTAATACTGCTTAAAATATCCAAAATATTATTACAGTCATCCAAGCTCAAAGAAAATAACATAAGTAAACACCAACAGACACCACCATATACTTCAGTCCTACTCTACACCATTACCGTGATCACCGGTCGCTGCTCTAGTAGTACTACCTAAAGCTTTGCAAATGCCTGGGATTCATAATTGAATCCCAGAGTAACTATTAATCTCATATGAAAAGTGTATGCAATGCATGTATGTCACTATAATCAGGAAAGTAATTAAACATAAAGCATTCAGTAATAACGCACAGTATAATAAAAGCATACCATACACATATGCAATATTTACTGCGGAAGGATCAAATCCTAATAAAGGCAGGACTGCTCAAATAGCAAATCTCGGATCCACAACGCTAGGAAAGACACAGTAGTCGGGCGCCAAACCCAAACCACACTGAACGCACAAATAAACGCATGTCTCTTGTGAGACACAGATCCACAATCATGGAAAATCAAGCATACAAAGTAACACAAGGCATATGAAGATTAAGGTTACTACCTGATTGTCGACCACAAATATTAATAATTTTCCTGGTGCATAAATGACGAAATATACCTAGCACAAATAGTAACATAAATAAATTCCCACTATTAATGGAAATTCCCTTAAATAAATATCTAACTTCTTGATTTGGAATATGAATTTCCAAGCTTTCACCATCTCCAATTCCTTCTTCTTAAATGAAAATCCTTTATTGGTGAAAATCCCTTTATTTTCGGATTGCACAGAAAATTCCAGTAACAGTGACTGAACTTCAAAAATTCATATCTTGCGTTATAGACATCCGATTTAGGTGATTCAAAATTTTATGAACTCCTTATTAAGTCTAGTTTCCAGGAAAATTGGTTTCAACATTTTATCCTATGCCATTAATTCCTAGGTTTCGAACTTGTAGTTGCTGTTCAGAAACAGTCCCTGATGTGTAACCTATCTTCCAAAATTCATAACTTTCCGCATAGAGCTTCAAAAATTACAAATGACCTACCAAAATAAACCTATATGTGTCTACAACACATCTGGAAATTTTCATAATTTTTAGAATTTTTTTGCTTGTCACGAAATCCAAAGTCATTTTGTCACTCCGAGGCAGTAAAAAACGTTTTTCTGTTTTGTAAGTCATCTTCCAAAAATCATAACTGGAATTGTAGACCTTAGTTTTTGGTGATCCAAAACTCATTTTAAACCTTAAGAAGTGTAATATCTCCTATAAAATTTTCATAATTTTTTAGAACCCATCTACTTATTCAAACCATATATAGAAGATAACTGACCCCAGACCTTCAAAACCAATAGTTTCACATTTAATGAAGTTTGTGATCCTATATTCCAAAACTCTTTTAAAAATTCAATCACCAACATATTCTCATACAATTTTGCATAAGGAATACAATGGTAGTCTCAGATTTCTCAAATTCCAACGTTTTCCTTGAGTTTACCACATATTTCCAAATCTGGGTTTCAAACTTTGAATTCAAAATCTCAAGAAAAAGGGTTGAGATTCTTACCACCAATGCTTAATCTTGACCTAGTGAGCACCTTCTTTGAGTTGGACATTGAAGAAGATGATCCGTAGAAGATGTAAAAATATTGGTGTTGGAGAATGACATTGATTATTCGGTGCTTGAAGAGGAAAGTGAACCGTTGGAATAAGAGAAGAGTTGTGTGTTCGGTGAGGAGGAACCAAAACGTGAGAATGACGAAATATGAGATGAGAGTTGAATGATTGAAGAAAATAGTAGAGGAGTAGGTAAATGTCCAGCCGAAAGTAAAATGGTTGTATGTGTTTTAGTTGAATGGAAAAGATAATGATAACCGAAATGGTTGACAAATAAAATGTGAAAGGAAGAAATAAGTTGAGAGAAAAAATAATGGAGTAGTTGAGGGTTAGGTATGTGTTTGTATGCTTTGTCTTTGTTTAAGTAGTGAGTACGGAAGAATTTGGGAATAACTCTAAAATTAACCAGCATTTGTTGAAGCAAGTAGAAAGCTGTTTAAGTAAGGAATGGAATGAAAATACAGCTCAAGAGCTATCTGACTTGAAGAAGAAAATAAATGAATTATGGCAACAAGAAGAACTCTATTGGGCGCAAAAATCAAGAATCCAATGGTTAAAGTGTGGTGACCAAAATACTGAGTTTTTCATATGTCTACTATACAGCGGAGGTGTAGAGACAAGATTTCTAGATTCAGAAATAGCAATGATACCTGGGTGGAGGAGGGAGAAGAAATTGACCATTGTTTCAATCGGTTTTATTCTAATCGCTTTGCCTTTCCGGGTCAGCGTAGTTTTGAATAAGTTCTGAATAGTGTGGATAAATTAGTGACAGAGGACGATAATCGCAGCATGCTGATGATAGATATCACTGATGAAGAATTACGGAGAGTTGTGTTTGAACGAGGAGGAACAAAAACCCCAGGTCCACGTGGCTTTACCAGACTCTTTTATAAAAGGGTTTTAGTTTTCTCATGTTGCATGAGAAAACTAAACTTCCTACACACACATGAAATGGTGGGACCCATATATACATATATGAATTAATATATGTATATATGGGTCCCACCATTTCGTGTGTGTGTGACATGAGATAATTTTTTTCCTACAACATGAGAAACATTAATCCCTTTATAAAATGGAATGGCATGTTATGGAGATCAGGTATGCAACATGATTTGGAAATTTTTCTCTTCTGGTTTTCAATTAACAGATATTAATTCAACTAATCTGGTTTTAATTCCAAAAATTGAAACTCTTGAAATTGTTAGTGAATATAGATGGATAAGTGTTTGTAATTTTTCATATAAAATCTTTTCAAAAGTAATTGCTAACAGGTTGAAGCCTATGCTTAATAAGTTAATTTCTTAAAGTCGGAGAGCTTTTGTTCCTGGAAGACTTATCCAGCATAACATTGTTATTTTACATGAGGCTTTTCCTCATCTAAAGAGTAGAATAAGTAAAGATGAGCTAACCCTTAAAATTGACATGAACAAAGCATATGATAGAGTAGAATGAGACTTGCTTGTTGTGCTGTCGTTGAAAACAGTGTTTAGCAAGGAATGGGTGGATAGAATTGATTGGTGTATCTCTTTTGTTAATTTCTCAATAATGTTGTCCAGCAAAAGAATGTCTCAGGTAGCTCCACAAAGGGGCTTCAGACATGGTGATCCATTATCTCCCTATCTTTTCATCTTGGTCAGTAATATACTGTCTATTTTAATTGAAAAATGGGTTAGTCAAGGCTATCTGGTTGGTCTCCAATTGACGAGGAGATCTCCAACTCTGATTCATTGTTTCTTTGCTGATGATTCAGTGTTTTTTCTAAAGGCTGAAATAAATAACTGCAGGAATCTAAAGTGTCTTCTAGATCTTTATTGTGAAGCTTCTAGACATCTTAGTAATGTGAACAAGTTTTGTCTTTATTTTTCTCATAATGTTCAGGAGTTGTCAAAGGATGAAATTGGCCATATATTTCAGGTTGCTGCTGTTGATATTCCTAGGAATTACTTGGGGCTTCCTACTATCTGGGGTCGCTCCAAAGTGCAAGCATTGAACTTTGTGGTGGGTAGTGTTAAGAAGAGAATCCAAGGTTGGCGAAAAAAAGTTCTTTCTGAGGCAAGAAGAGAGGTACTGATTAAATCTGTGGCAAACTCTATTCCAGCATATCCTATGGCCTGCTTCTCACTTCCAAAAGCCACGCTTAAAAAGCTTGATGGAATTATTACTGAGTTTTGGTGGAAAGGCTCTGAGGAAAAAAGAAAGATTCATTGGGTTTCTAATAAGAAGTTAAAATATGCTAAAGAGGAAGGGGGTATAGGATTCAAATATTTTGAGGCTTTTAATTTAGCACTATTAGCTAAACTAGATTGGAGAATTTTGCAGGAACCTGATCAATTATGGGTAAAGATCCTGAAGAGCAGATATTTCCCTAACTGTAGCTTTTTGGATGCGACAAAAGGCCAAAATTCTTCTTGGTTATGGTCAAGCATTCTAGCAGGAAGAGATGTTCTTCAAGGCAATGTGCCCTTACCAATATCTGTTTTATTTGAAAGAATATTGCTAAATCTGATAATCATCTCTTTCTCACTTGTGAATGGGCAAAACCGGTGTGGTTTGGGAGTTGCTTCTCTTTTACTTCTCAGAACAATGATTCTCTTGATCTTCATATGTGACTCAATTCTCTCTAGTTAAATTTAGATGCGTCTGATTAGCATGAAGCTTTGATTTCAATGACATTAAGGCAGGTGTGGAAAACTAGGTGCATTTTATATATCAAAATATTACCCCTGATCCTGTTTTCACTTTTTCTCAACCAGGGAAATTACTAGAGGAATTTTGGCAAGTGCATGGGTGGGTATCTAATCAGCATAGTTCAGTGGAGCTATCTTTGAGTTAATATTAAAGTTAATATTGATTGTTCTTCTTCTGCTGAGAAGGCTGAAGCTAGAATTGCCTGGGAGATGAGAGATCAAACTTGTTGTCTTGCTATGTTGGAGGTTGTTCAATATGTGCAATCTAATTAGAGGATGTCCAATTTGAATGTGATTGTAAATTGATGATTAATCGTCTGAAAATGGGAGCTCCTTCTCATGAATGGATTTGTGTTGTTATTGTTGAGAACAAGGTTGTTAAAAACGGGTTTTTACCTAAAAACAGAAGAAGAATGAAAAAGCGTAAAACGTAAAATCGTAATTCAAAACGTAGTTTTTACCTCTACACACACACTCTAATAACTACTCCACAAAAAAAAAAAAAAAAAAAACCCCCCCATACTACACATATCCATGTCACCTCGATATCTGTGACAAATGTAAGTTTCCTTCGGTCCTTCCTTGCTCATTTGTCTCCTCTTTGTGGCCCCCCACAACCTAGAAGCAACAGAAAGCCACAGAACATTGGGGTGCGTGAGTGAATAATGCTAAGACATGGATATGCGGGAGGCTCCTTCAGTTTTTTTTTTTTAAAACGTGGCATTTTCACGTTTTAAAGCGCCGTTTTTAGCGTTTTTACTAGGTCTGCGTTTTTTTGCTTAAACGAAAACGTTTTGTTAAAAATAAAACGTAAAAGCGCCGTTTTCACGTTTTAAAGCCTGTTTTTTACAACCATGGTTGAGAACATTATTTCTTTAGAATGCTTTATAAGAAACCACTCTTTTCTATGCATTTCCAAGAAGGCGAATTTGGTACCTGATAGGCAGGGGTGTTCATGGACAAGGCGAGATCCTTGCCCGATGCCCTTCCCGAAAGATCATTAGGCAATAAAATGTAGCTCAGTACCTAGCCCTGCCCAATAGAAGCCCTAACATTTTTTGATAGGGTAATAATGGGCTGGACAAGGGGGCCTCCCATACTCAAGTAGCGATACTCTACCACACTCTATGTGGAAAAAAAAAAACAATTTCAATCATACTTAATAAACAATATTGTAAACTTTGAATGAAATCTATAATTCTACTGGGCAGGGCCAAATAGGCAAGGCGGCATACTCTGCCCGATGCCTAGCCAACCAACAAAAATGCCCAGCCCCATTGTACTCAATTTTTTTGGGGCTGCTTTTCTTGTGCTAGGCAAGGTGATCTTTTTTGGGCTCCAACGGGCGCACAGAGCCATGAGCATCATGAATACTCCTAGGACTCACTAAAGCTTCGCTAAAGAGGCCCTTCAAATTGGATCTGGCGACCTCCATCTCAACTTTTGGATTTAATAGAAAAAAAAAAAACACAAAAAGCTTAGTAGTCATTTAGATCCTGGTTAATTACTATGGGGGCTTTGTTGTCTGTGTTAAAGACTCTCGAACCTTTGCTTTTGTATGTTTGTTTATTAGTTTGAGTAATGAAGTTTCTTTTCTGGCAACCAAAAAAAATATATTATAAGTTAGTTAAATTAATTCAGAAAAAAGTTATAAATATATGAGATAAAATGGAAAAGGGTCATATGTTTAGGATATCAAAGAAGTAAAGCTTATAAGACTCTTTTAACCAATTTTTAAAATTTAAGAAAATTACTTGTTGCTAATTAATATCAGGCTCAATTATTGGTATCATTCTTCCATAATTACTCAGAGTATTAAATGGCATATCTTAACTAATGACTATTCAGAAAATTAAATTTTATTTTGAATCATTAATTGAACAATAATTGATTGAGGCTATTATGTTACAAACATTTATTATAGTAAACAATTTATCAATGAGTTGTAAAGAAAACAAAACTACAGCAAAGTACTCAAAAGGGTCATATATCTAAGATTAACCCGAGCATTCTGGTCATTGAGAAGATCTTCAATTTTCATGGTCATTTCTTTTTGTCAATAATGTACCATTTTGGTTCTATTTATAAATCTATTTTAACTAAGTAACACATATCAATAAGAGGTAGTTGGTTCAATGATTATGTGGTAAATTTTCAACTTTACTCTCATTTATGAATTGGTATCTTTCAACTCTTTTTCCTCTCTCTATTTTTATCGATATAATTAATATGGGCAAAATTGTCATAATTTCATTTATTACCTAAAAGATGACTTATGAATAAAACCAAACTTTTTGGTCAAAAGAGACTTACCAAAGTGGTATGTCACATTCAAACACAGTGAGGGATTTTCAGCCCATGATGATCATTCCTTTTGTCTTTACTTTATGTCTATTGGTTTCCTTTAAAAGTATCTATGTGAGTCCAATAAGAAACTTTCTCATACTTACCAATAAGAGTAATTAGCTCAATGATTATAGGGTAAATTTTAAACATTCCTTTACTTCATGTTATTACCTAGGGGCATTTTTTTGTCATTACAATGAAACTTTGTTTTATACCATCATCCGATATATCTAGTTTAGGTTCATGGCTACCCCTCTCTCAATATAAGTATATTCTCAGTGACATGAACTCAAGACTTAGACAGATTTAATGAGGCCTTTCACTACTAGACCGTAAACCAAATTAAACCCTGACACAAATAGCCTACACATAGAAACCCATTAGGCCCAAAACGAAAGAGCTTGGAGACATCAAACATCGAAAGACGCCCTATTTACAAAAGGGCCCTCCTCTTGATTTGAACTTTAGGCATAAAGAAGATACGAGCGTTGACTGCAAGTAGTTTAAAAAAAAAATAATTACTTTTTAATTGAAAAAAATTAATGACTATATTTAAAATTTATGGACAATATCACTTCTTATAGATATTATATTATGGCTCATAAATAATACTCCTGTGATTTTTCATATAAAAGACAAAATGACATTAAAATGTGAAAAAAATTACAAAGTTATTTCAGTACTAGAACAAAATGAAAAACAATTAAGATGCCTAAAGAAAGACAAGCTATGAGGATACATATAGATAAAAGACCAAACTTGACTATCCTTACTAAGCTGAACCACCTTACCCGTGAGTGAAATAAGTGAAAGGAGTAGCATAAATCCAAATAGATAAAAGACCAAGCTAGATAACATTTACTATTGTTATTAATTAAATTCATAAGTTGAATATTTAAATTCACCATTTTTATGTTTTTAGCTAATAAAATATTGTTGAGCCACTCCCTACAACTTATGATAATTGTAAACTTAGTCAAACTCATAAATTCACACATCAAGCTTATCGTTTTTATATTTTCTTCTAATAAAATCATATTAATTAACTTATTTTTAAACTCATACTATTTTTTCTTTTCGATTTGATTATGCTCAATGGCTTTATATGAATTTTATAAAAATTCTTTGTTGAGTTTGACAAATTTTAAATGTTGATATATTTAATTTAATTAGTTGGATTTAAAATATATTTAAACAAATTGTGTCATTTTTTATATCTCAATTATTTAATTATACACTATTAACACACATTTATTAATAAAAATAAATACAAGTTTTATGAATTTGATTTTATATTATTGTCACTAGTTTTCTAAAACTCAAGTTTGACAATTGTAACTTTTACATATGGGCAATAAATGAAAATATGATGAATAGTTTCTTCTTGTAGGCATCCAAAAACGACATAAATCAGAAACATTTAAATGATGATTCATAAGAATATACATGGAAGGAATTGCGTGGTTTAGTAATTCCCAAATGAAGAGAAGATTCTTAGAACGCAAGAGAGATATTTATTGTAATACCTGGATAATTATTATCTGGAATATTATGTTATAGTAATAAAAATGTCCATTAATGATTATTATGGTCTCAAAATATTGTGTAATTAGTCTATTTTCAAAGGGAATTACTAAGAAAATTAAATGGAATTTATTGCCAAAAATGTGGGAAAATGTATTTTAAGGCCATAAAACATTCTAAAAAGAATTATGAGAAATTTTAAAAGACATGAGAATAATTATTAAAAATTAGAAAGAGTATTGTCCTTCATTTAAATGAGGAGACGTACAGCTAGGAAGTCAGTGGTACCCGAGATGGTGGGAAGGATACTGAACCCTGATCCTCTTTCCCTGTTTGTTCCAGTACACCCCACACTTGAGTATCATTTTGAACCCCATTACAATCCTGACTTTCCGGTAGAACACCTGAACGACCTTGAGCCTGACTACCAGCCTGGTCCCGAACACCCCGACTATATTTATGATCCTGAACCTGATGAAATGATTGACCTTGAAGATGATAACTTTGATATCCCAATCCCAAGCCCTGCCGGATCAAGCGGTTCTTTCGTAGGAGATAACTTCGATTACCCAGATATTTGCAACCTAGATAATGAGGAAGCCGCCCCAGAAGATTACCATTACCTCCTAGACAATAATGTGACGCTAATACGACTGTTAAAGTCCTACCACACCTACGCAAAACAAACCACCGGTACTGTGCAGAGATGGTACTTAACCTACCTCAATAGAATAAAAAATGATCACACCCTTACTAGCCGTTACTCACCCGGGGACATAATTAGATCTACCCTGTTCTTTTTCCCCCGAACTCGCTTTTGGGCTAGGATGATTAACGAGCTACTCGACGAGGGGCCTATCTTAGAGGTTTCTATATACCTCCGTTATCTGAAGAGCTTGGTGCGCCAGCAGATGTAAAAGGCAGGAGGCGGTTGAAGAAAGCTGTGGCATAAAGTAGTAGGTGTAGTAGGTGTAGATAAACTAGTGTGTGATATCTCTCTAAAAACCCTGAGGGATTGTAAAATAGCTGTTAAATAATGGGGGTTGTAATATTTTGACTGGTAGGATAGAGATAGGACGTAACCACCATCTTGATCGTTTGTAAATTATGATGCAATATTAAATATATGTGTGTTTGTGTATTTGCTGTTACAATAAGTCTAATAGTGTAACATCCCACCTTAAAAACAACGGAAATTTTTTTTTTCTAAAACGTTGATCAGAGTAGAGCAATTTCGCAAAACGAGTAACTGAACCTTAATATTACATAACCACAGTGTAAGTGTACTTATACAGTCATCTGCTATCCAAAAGGAAACAGCACCTAACTAGGCATATAAAACTAAAGCCATAAAATTTCTTCTGTCATCCTACGCCAGTCGCTCGCCCCTATCTTCAACCCCTTGGTTTGCCCGAACCTGAAGCTACAGCTGAGATCCAATTAGCATTTGGATCTCATGTAACGGTTAACCTTATGCTCAAATAAACAGTATATGGATAACAATTATTTACAAACTCATAACAGCAGTAAATCACTACATAAGCACACAACAGATGCATGATCACAACATTGACAGAACATAAGCACAAAGCAGTATGTAAAGTCCCACAACATGTCTGCACATATCCAGTGCCACGACGGCCCATCGTGTCCTCAGCGCTAGGAAAACCCAACAGCGTTATCAAGACTATAACCCGTATAAAACTGTATGTAGAACTGACAACCCTAGACAGAGCCTCAGTATATAAACATGTCTATCACATATACGTATATGAGCAGCATAAGTGTTAAGGTTATAATACGCATCCGTACCTCCGTTGATGATATCTGGCACTTTCGCCTACTTATGGTACGTTTGACAGCGGTATGACGGCGGTACGACAGCGATGACAGCGGAAACAGCGGTTCGTGATTTCGGATATCCTATAAGGGTAACATCACTGATATGAATATTTAAGATCATAACAGGCATTTTAGGTACAAATTACCATTTTGCCCCTAGTTTGATTACTTAGTGGAATTTTGTTAGAGCTTCGCTATTTTGACTCTAAACTCTCAAAATTTTGCTATAACTTTTCCTCTAACAGATTTCTGAGATAAATATCATATTTATTCCTAAAATATGATATCTAAGCTAACTTGAAGAATTAGAGACTACTTTAGCAATTCTACTATAACTACCGAAAGAACTACTGAAACTAAAAACTAAGGACTGAGAAACTTACTCAAAGCTTTGCTACAAATTTCTCCGGACTCCTTCTTCTTCCTTCCTCTCCCAAATTTTCGATTTCCTCAAGAGGAAATGGTGTGAGGTTTGCAAATGAGAAGGTTGGCTATTTATAGAAAAACTCAATGGCATTTTCATAATTTCATTGAACTTTGTCTGGTTGAATTCTGACCGTTGGATCGCATTTTGTTGAGGTGGTTTGATCTTGGCCCTACACCTCTTGGCCGACCTTCCCCCCCACAAGAAGACAAAATTGATGACCTCATCATGCTTGTGTCATCTTGCTTTATCAGATGAAATTCCTGATTCGATGTCCTGATCGTGAAATTTTGTAAAATCTTAAAATTCCAAAAGCAACACTCTTAAGGTCCTTTCTTCCTCTTCAAGAATACTGGATTTTCCTAACCTTATACTCTCATTAAGGACATTCTGTTATCTGCCGAAAATCCTCGGTATTCGCTACCGGTTACAAAAATAACGCCGGTCGGCGCCAACTTCTGGATAAAAATCCACTGATCAATAATATACTCTGACTCTAGAAACCTAGTTCACGGTTTTCTATGTAGGATTTTATTTCTATCCGTGGTTATTTATCCTTTTCACTTTTTACTAGTATAATATTATTTAACTTAACTTATTATACTATTATATCTAATATCACTTTTCTTCATCCTTATCCGCCCCCTTAATTTCGGCCAACACACATATGTATATATAATTATATTTATTTTTTTCATTTACCATAATATCCTATTTATCTTGTATTTATTTTTCCCAAAATTTTCCTATTGGTCCATGGATTTAGGCTTTTAGAATTCTTGAAAAATCCTAAGCCTTTGATCTTTATCTTTCAAGATTACATCTTGTCCCTTATTAATTATTTAATTGGGCCAAAAATTTCGGCCCTTAATAATAATTATTTATATTTAATTTATTTTTCATGTTTCCTAAATTTCTCTAATCTTATAAAATTCCTGAAAATTACTTAATTAATCCCTTAATAATTTCTAATAATTTTCTTAATTAAAACTAATCATTTTCTCACAACAATTTTATTGACATTAATAATTCAAGCTCCATGCAAATTATCAAAAATCATAGAGTCAATTTTAGTCTTAGAATACTTTTTAATTTTCCTTCTTTTTATTTTCATAGGAAATAATTTATTAAATTGTCTAAATTAAGGATAATATGCTTTCTAAATTTTTAATAGTTATTCCATGCCTTCTAAAATATTTCATAATTTTTCTTAGGATATTTTATAGCCCTAAGATGCATTTTTCACCTTTTTGACAATAAATTTCCTCTAATTTACTTAGTGTTTCCCTTTGAACTTAGACTAATCATATAACATGTTAACGCCAAAGTCTTCATAAATAGGCATTTTTATTATTGTAACATAATATTCTAGATAATAGTTATCCAGGTATTACAGATAGTTTGTTTTCAACATTAACAATTAAAGGAAAACAAAACTTAAGAGATGGTGAATATAAGAGGCGCCGGAGTCCCTAGAGGCCAAGGCAGAGGTAGAGGTAGAGGAAGGGGTAGACGAGCCCGAACTATACCGATACCCAAACAAGAACCAAATCAAGGACTTAATCAGCCAGAACAAGATGACGTTCCAGAGATGAGAAGACAACTGCAGGAACAACGAGCTCTTATCGATATACTCCTGGCTGAAAGACAGGAAAGGCAAGCCGAAAGACATCGATTACAAGAGCAACAAAGTGATGAGGAGGAAAATGAGAGTGACCAGGATGATGAACACAATAATGAAGCCAAGGAATCGGATCAATCTCGATCCCCACCTCGACAGGAGAGAGAAATGAGAATGCCCCCTCAACACAATCGAACAGTTGAGAATTCACAATACTAGGTTACTCAGTTCTGCAAAATGAAGCCCCAAGTCTTTCGTGGTAAGCTTGACTCAACCGAAGACTGGTTAATGAGGCTGGAAAAAATCTTTGAAGTTATGGAATGTCCAGAAAACAGGAAGGCTCAGCTAGCAATTTTTAAATTGGAGGGAAATGCAGATCGCTGGTGGAGGAATATTGCGGCGACAGTTCAAACACACTGCCATCCAATTTCATGGGAGGTATTCCTCAGTAAATTCAACGAGCAATATTTCCCTCCCACCGTACGGATAACTAAAGAATCAGAATTCCTTCATATCAAGCAAGGGCAGGAGGAGTCATTTGACGATTACTTCACACGATTCACTAACTTGTCTCGCTACTCACCGCATTTGAGACATGGTGATAATGAAAGCAGTTTGGCCAATATTCTGATTTACGGAGTAAAGTGTGAAATTCAAGAGAGGCTAGTATCTCAGCAGTTCTCAAGGTTAATACAAGCGGTAGAATCCTGTCGACTGATTGAACGAAACTTGAAGTAGCTATGTAGGTTCAACAGCAGCAATGCAAATCTTGGCAACTCTGGCCGAGGAATTCTTCTCAGAAAAGAAAGACACCCTGGAATAATTTCCAAGGTGGGAATAAGAGGCCATCCCAGTCTGGTCAACAAAATTTTTCTAACACAAAGGGATCCCAACCTTGTCCAAAATGTAGGAAGTACCATCCAGGTGTTAACTGTGATGGGAAACAAATCTGCTTCAAATGCCAGAAGACGGGACACATAAGCCAGAACCGTCCGGAATGGACTGCAGGAACAAGGCCACAAAACCCGGGACGAGTCTTCGCATTGACCAACTCAGAAGCCAGAAAGTCTTCTGACATGGTTCAAGGTACTATATCTCTAAATAGGAATCTAGTACAGGCATTGTATGATTCAGGTGCTAGTCATTCATTTATTTCTTATGATTGTGCGAATCACTTAGGAATGCATGCCTCTAGGTTACCTTATGATCTTATAGTATCTACACCACTTGGCATGAAATCATTAGCTTCTGATACATATGTAAATTGTACTATCATTGTGGACGGGCGAGTTTCTAAGGTAGACCTTGTCCGACTACCACTCCATGGCATCGATGTTATACTAGGCCTAAACTGGCTCACGGCAAACGGTGCAACGATCAATTGTAGTAGCAAGAGGATATTATTTCCCGATACACCTGGCAGCAACCAGTTTGACATAAGTCTGAATTTCCTCTCTGCTACGGAAGCTGATAAATACATAAAGCAGGGTTGCCAAGCATATATATTATTTTTCTCAATCAAGGCAGAAGCCGAACTTTCACTCAAAGACATTCCTGTGGTGAATGAGTTTCCTGATGTATTCCCTGAGGATCTCTCTGAGCTACCTCCTATGAGAGAAGTGGAGTTCACTATCGAATTGATGCCTGGTACAGGGTCAATATCAAAAGCGTCGTACCGTATGGCTCCAAATGAGATGCAATAGTTGAAGAAGCAGTTGGAGGAACTTCTAAAGAAAGGGTTTATTCGACCCAGTGTGTCACCATAGGGAGACCCTGTTCTATTCGTGAAGAAGAAAGACGGTAGTCTCTGACTCTGCATTGATTATCGTGGACTCAACAAAGTAACCATTAAAAACAAGTATCCACTTCCCCGGATCAATGATCTTTTGGATCAGTTATCTGGTTCCACCATCTTTTTCAAAATTGATTTACGTTTGGAATAGCATCAGTTATGAGTTAGAGATGCTGATATTCCCAAAACAGCTTTCAGAACCAGGTATGGGCATTACGAATTCCTTGTGATGCCTTTCGGATTGACTAATGCACCTGCAATCTTCATGAATTACATGAACTGAATTTTCCGTCAACACCTAGACCAATTTGTGGTGGTGTTTATTGATGACATACTCGTCTATTCGAAGAGCGGAAAAGAACATGAGGAACATCTACGACTTGTGTTAAATATACTCCGAGAGAAGCGACTCTATGCTAAGTTGAGCAAATGCGAATTTTGGTTGCCAGAAGTTAAATTTCTGGGCCACGTTATATCAAGCGGTGGAGTTGCAATTGATCCAAGCAAGGTGGAAGCAGTTCTAGATTGGAAGAGGCCAGAAACCATAACAGAGATATGTAGTTTTCTGGGTATTTATACGAGATTTTTCACGTCTTGCCTTACCATTGACAAGACTTACAAGGAAAAATCAACCCTTTGTATGGGGAGAAGACTGTGAGAATAGCTTCCAGACACTAAGAGAGAGGTTGACTCAAGCACCCGTGTTAGTGATTCCGGATCCAAATGAGACATATGTTATCTATAGTGATGCCAATGGGCATGGATTGGGATGTGTCCTAATGCAACATGGCAGAGTGGTGGCTTATGTCTCTCGTCAGCTGAAGCCTCACGAGTCAAACTATCCTACACACAATTTAGAACTGGCAGCTATCGTGTTCACTTTAAAGATATGGCGGAATTACTTGTACGGTGCAACCGTAGAACTATACTGCGACCACAAAAGCTTGAAGTATCTTTTTGATCAGCGGGAGCTTAACATGAGACAACGTCGCTGGATGGAGTTGCTCAAGGACTATGACCTGGAAATTAAATATCACCCAGGTAAAGCAAACATCGTCGCGGATGCTCTGAGTAGGAAGTCGGTGCAGGTGGTATACATGATGATTCAAGAGTAGAAGCTGCTTGAAAACTTTATGAATCTAAACTTGTCAAAACAAATCTATTTAAATCGCCCTACGCCCAGTGATGCTTATCTTGCAAGTCTTCTTGTTAGTCAAGGAGAATACGATCTGAGAGATAAAGTGGAGAAAGCTCAGTTGCAAGACGAGCAAGCAAAAACCATACGGGAGATGATCTCTCGAGGCGAAACTCAAGACTACGACCTCTCGCCTAGTGGACTGGTCAGGTATAAGAAACGATGTTACATACTGTCGGTTGCTGAATTAAAACGCAGGATACTGGATAAGGCCCATAAGAGTAAATACACTCTACATCCAGGAATGGTCAAAATATATCATAATGTGAAATATGAATTCTGGTGGCCCGGGTTGAAGAAAGATGTTACCCAGTACGTAGCCAGATGTTTGACTTGTCAGAAGGTGAAGATTGAACATCAACGTCCTGCTGGCCCTCTTCAAGGGTTAGAAATTCTGGAATGGAAATGGGAAAATATTACTATGGATCTAGTAGTGGGTTTGCCCAAGATCAGAAATCACAATGCAATCTGGGTTATTACGGACCGGCTAACTAAGTTGGCACACTTTATCCTTATCAGTGTCAACTACTCATCAGAACAATTAGTGGAGATTTATATCAAGGAAATCGTACGGCTCCATGGTATACCTAAGAGTATTATCTCGGACTGGGATCCACGATTCAGATCTCAGTATTGGCAATCATTGCAGGAAGCTATGGGGACAAATCTCAAATTAAGCACAGCTTATCACCCTGAGACCGATGGGCAATCTGAGAAAACCATACAAACATTGGAGGATATGCTTAGAGCTTATGTGTTAGACTTTAAGGGACATTAGGATCGGCATCTTCCACTGGCAGAATTCGCATACAACAATAGTTATCACTCAAGCGTAAAAATGGCACCGTTTAAAGCATTGTACAGGCAAAAGTATCAGTCACCTATATGCTAGACAGAATCGTCTGAGAGGTAATTAATCGGACCAGATTTAGTTGAGCAGACCTCCGAACAAATCGCTTTGATCAAGAAGAGACTCTTAGCAACCCAAAGTAGGCAGAAGAGCTATGCCGATAAGAGGAGAAGACTCCTAGAGTTTGAAGTGGGGGATCATGTGTTTCTAAAATTATCCCCAGTGACCGGTGTCGGGAGAACGCTTAAAAGGCGGAAACTAAGTCCAAATTACGTGGGACCATTCGAGATTTTGGCAAAGCGAGGACCAGTTGCCTACCAAATAGCCCTACCCCCGAATTTAAGCAATCTCCATGACGTCTTCCATGTTTCGCAATTGAGGAAATACCAACCGGATCCTGAGCACGTCATCGAGTTCGAGGACATTGAAGCACGACATGACCATACATTCGTAGTCGAACCGGTACAAATTCTCGATCGCCGTGAGAAACATCTCAGGAATAAGAGCATTCCGATGGTAAAGGTGGTCTGGAAAAGATTGTCACCTGGTGAGGCGACGTGGGAAACAATAAGAGACATGGAGGAGAAGTACCCAGAGTTTACAGCCCAAAATTTAGTCGTGATAGAGTAAATTTTGAAGGCGAAATTTTGTTTAAAGGGGGGAGAAATGTAATACCTGGATAATTATTATCTGGAATATTATGTTATAGTAATAAAAATGTCCATTAATGATGATTATGATCTCAAAATATTGTATAATTAGTCTATTTTCAAAGGGAAATACTAAGAAAATTAAATGGAACTTATTGCCAAAAATGTGGAAAAATGCATTTTAGGGCCATAAAACATTCTAAAAAGAATTATGAGAAATTTTAAAGGACATGAGAATAATTATTAAAAATTAGAAAGAGTATTGTCCTTCATTTAGATAATTTAATAAATTATTTCCTTTGAAAATAAAAAGAAGAAAAATTAAAAAGTATTCTGGAACCAAAATTGACACTATGATTTTTAATATTATGCATGGTGCATAAAATACCAATGTTAGTAAAATAATTGTGAGATAATAATTATTACTAATTAAGAAAATTGTCAACAATTAGTAAGTGATTAATTAGATAACTAATGGCTAATTGTTTAGACATAAGATAAAGAGAAAAAGTTGGAAGTTAATTAAAATAAATATATATAAAAATAAAAACGAAATTATGAAGAAAAGATAAAGAAAAAAATTAAAATAGAAATTAAGAAAAATATCTAAGATATTTTGCAATTAAATAATATTATAATGATAAAAAGCAAGTAGGATAAATAACCTTGGATAGAAATAAAATGCTACCTAGAAAACTATGAACTAAGTTCCTAGAGTCAGAGTATATTATAGACAAGTGAATTTTTATCTCGGAATAGGCTGTCTCCGAAGTCATTTTTGTAACCGACAAAATGATTTGGAGATCAGGATAAGAAGATATTTTGCAGAATTAAAGCAGATAGTTAAAATGAGAACCGATAGAAAATAATTCATAAACTATAATCCAGGGATGAGTTGAGAAAAACCAGAGTATATCATTGATCAGTGGATTTTTATCCAGAAGTTGACGTCGGCAGACGAAATTTCCGTAACCAACATCGTTTGTCTGAAAATGTTTGGCAAGCAACAGAATATCCTTAATGGGATTAAAAATTTAGATAACCCAAGTATCTTGAAAGAGGAAGAAAAGACCTTCAGGGCCTTGCTTCCGGAATTTTGTGATTTTTCACGATTACACGATTAGGACACCGAACCGGGAGCTTTATCGGATGAAAGCCCATAAAGCAAGATGACATAAGCATGATGATGTCATCATTTTATCTTCTTGGGGGAGGGGGAGGTCGGCCAAATAGGTGGATGGCCAAGATCAACCCATTTCAAAAAATGCGATCTAACGGTCAGAATCTGTCCAGACGAAGTTCAAAAAAATTACGAAAACGCCATCCGTTTTTTCTATAAATAGCCCCTTCATTTCTCTTCATTCTTCACCAATTCACACACAATCCTAGAGAGAAGTTAGAGAGAGAAGCTCTAGAGGAGGAGTAAGAAGTTCATAGCAAAGCTTTGGGTAAGTTTTTCGGTCCTTAGTTTTTAGTTTCAGTAGTTCTTTCGGTAGTTATAGTAGAATTGCTAGGGTAGTCTCTAATTTTTCAAGTTAGCTTAGATATCATGTTTAGGAGTAAATATGATATTTATCTCAGAAATATGTTAGAGGAAAAGTTATAGCAAAATTTTGAGAGTTTAGAGTCAAAATAGCGAAGCTCTGACAAAATTTCACCAAGTAATCAAACTAGGGGCAAAATGGTAATTTGTACCTAAAATGCCTGTTATGATCCTAGATATTCATATTGGTGATATTATCCTTATAGGATACCCGAAATCACGAACCGCTGTTTCCGCTGTCACCGTTGTCATACCGCCGTCATACCACTGTCGAACGTACCATAATTAGACGAAAGTGCCAGATATCATCAACGGAGGTACGGATGCGTATTGTAACCTTAACACTTATGCTGCTCATATACATATATGTGATAGACATGTTTATATACTGAGGCTCTGCCTAGGGTTGTCAGTTATACATACAGCTTTATACGGGTTATGGTCTTGATAACGCCGTTAGGTTTTCCTAGCGCTGAGGACATGATGGGCCGTCGTGGCACTGGTTATGTGCAGACATGCTGTGGGACTTTACATACTGCTTTGTGCTTATGTTCTGTCAATATTGTAATCATGCATCTGCTGTGTGCTTATGTAGTGATTTACTGCTGTTATGTGTTTATGATTGCTGTTGTCCATGTACTGTTTTATTTGAGCATAAGGTTAACCGTTACCTGAGATCCAAATGGAAATTGGATCTCAGTTGTAGCTTCAGGTTCGGGAGGGTCAAGGTGTGAAGATAGGGGCAAGCAGACGATGTAGGATGCAAGACGAAGTTTTTATGTTTCTAGTTTATGTATTTGCTTTCTTTTGGATATTAGATGATTGTATTAGAACAATTACACTATGGTTATATATCTTTAAGGTTCAGTTACTCACTTGCTAGAATGCTCGACTCTGATCACTGGTTTTAAAAAAAAATGTTACGCTGTTTTCAAATGGGATGTTACATCTATCATATATTTTAGAAATGTTGTAGAAATAGATTAATTTAACACGGTTTAGTAATTAACTGTTAATTCATTAAATTAAAAGTCATAAATGAAATAATAAAGGTTGTTGTTGCTTTATAATTAATAAAAATTATTAATTGACAATTAATTAATATAATTAATAATACAAAACAAGTGCAACTAATTATCTAATGTTGTAATCGGTGACTGTTAGGGAGGGAGAATCATGAAGTTGCAATTGATAAATCATCGTGTTGGTAACCTTTGATTTTCAGCTTTAAAAATTTTGTAGGATGGATTAGTTTAACACTGTTTAAATTTAGTTATCAATTTGCCTTTCTACATTTTTATAGTTCTGTATTTACTTTGATGACTTTTTAACTACCATGTTTTACTATCAATAAGTCTATTAAAAAAAATGTTGAGGAGTACATCTTTCAAATTCTAGATAATTAATATAATACTTTGTATATTACTTATTGCTAGGGCTTTTGAAACCCAAATCGAACTAGCCTGTTCAAACATCAGCCCAAAAATCAAATTTTTTTTTTTTTTTTAGAATCTGATATTAATAACCCTAAAATCTTCAATCTCTTATTAGTTTGATTTCAAGTTTGTTTTGGTTTTATTCCAATCTGACCCACTAACCTTTGATATAGTACTCCAACTGGTTTGATGGCCGGTCCAAGTTTAATAAACTTACTTATAGCTAATGCACACAATGCTTCCTGATCATGTCAATAAATTAGAAGGATTACAATAAAATTGCACAAGGATAAATAGAGGGCTCAAACTATTGACCCCAAAATTATTAATAAACGTCTTATTCCCCCAACTGTATTAGGATCCAAATGATCATCATTGCCAATCTGGAAAATTAAGCGTTTATTTCATTGAAATTCTATTTAAAAGAGATATGCAATAAAAGATCGGCAACTAATGATTAAAGCACAATAAAAGATACTTTTTTTAGTTGATAATATAAGTCACTTTAATTAATTTATCATAATTAATAAATGGATTAAGGTGTAAAAATACACATAAGCTTTTTCCCTATGAGCGTTCAGCACCACGAGCTTTTTTTAAGAGCAAAAATACACACGTGGTTACTAGAGCTGTCAATCAGGGCCGCCCTGGCCCTCCAGGACCGACCCGTGAAGGGCCAAGGCCTAACAGGGGCAGCCCTTCAGGGCCCCGAATAAGAAAAACACTTGTTTTTTAAAACCCAGCCCGAGAGCTCCAGGGCTAGGGCCGGCCCGCATGACCCAGAAATTACTATTCCAATTTTTAACTATTCTTCCTCTACTTTTTTTAAAAAAATATAATTAGTAAATTACAACATGAATCATTCAATAAATAAGCACAGTCATTAATTCATAATTAAAAGCAAACTATATTCACAAATAACTCACATAAAACATAAAAAGCACATCACTAAGCGACATTAGTACGATGACAATTATTGTCGTCATCTTCGTCACTATCATCGATTTTAACGACATTTGATTGTTCTTCACTTTGAGTAATAGCCTCAAGCTTATGAGTAAGAATATCATGAAATTCTTCTCCCGCATCATAAACACATCCATAATCTCTATTTGCAACAAATAATAAATCAAATCATAAAATTAGAGTATAGTTATTATGTATTTATAGTTAAGTGGATAAATAACTCTATAACAAATACAGAATATATATAAATTAATAAATTTAAAAAAGAAAAAAAGAAAAAGCTACAATAAAAAGGGCCTACAGGGCTAGCCCGAGGGCCTCCAGGGCCGGCTCATTTAAGCCCGAGGCCCGTCAGGGTCGGTCCTCCAAAGCTAATTTCAAATATTTTGTCTATTTTTCAAGCCCGGCCCTTAAAGGGCCAGGGTTAAATGGGTCTGACCCGTTTTGACGGCTCTAACGGTTACCCTTTTGGAGCAAAAGTCACATCGCACCGTTAAGTTACTGTTCACCGCCATTATATTACTGTTCACTTCATCTCTTTATCTCTCATCATGGTGAACAGTAACTTAATGGTGAGATGTGACTTTTGCTCCAAAACGGTAACCACGTGTATATTTTTGCTCCAAAACAAAAGCACGTGGTGCTGGGCGCTCCTAGGGTAAAAACTCATATGTATTTTTGCACCTTAACCTTTAATAAATACTAGTTAATTTAATAAATTTTTCATAAATGAAAATTTACAACTTTACTTATATTAAATGAGATTTAAAATAAGAGAGAGATACATTTACTCATATATTTATACATTAGTTACGAGGACAAAATTGACAAAGAAAAAAAACATTAATTTCTTTCTAGTGACTTATACTATGGGTGAAAGTGAAACTAGTGTTATGAAACTCGGCTCGGATTGGCCAGGTTGACTTGGAAACCGGCAAATCGGTTACCCAACCAGTTCAAGCCACTAATTGGATCGGAAATGTGTCAAAACCGGTTCAAAAACCGGTCCAACTGCCGAGTTTGGAGAAAACCGTTGAACCGGGCGGGTCTGTGAAACCCGGCCAGTTGGTGCATTTTTTTAAAAAATTTGGATGATGATGGTGATGATCATCATCATGGAAATGAAACACCAAACAATACCTCACAAAATGCAAACCAAAATAAAGACAATGCCATAGATAATATAGACCCATTTGAAGATATTGTTGGTCATCCACATTATTTTGATGATGATAGAGAGCATTTCATTGATGCATCACCTTTGAATTCTTGGCCATGATTTTTATTGTGTTTGAAGGTTATTTTGTAAACTCATCTTGTTTAATTTTACTCCTAGTTAATTGAGTTATTCATGTTTTAAACTTGTAAAAATGTTTTAAGTACTTTTATTTTATAAACTCATTTTTTTTATATATTTATAAGTATGGTTGTATAATTTATAAATATAGTATGATTTTTGAAACCGGGTCAAAGTTATGCGATTCAACCAGTAACCCACTGGTTCAATCAGTGACCCATTGACCCAATACCCCGACCGAATTGATGACCGGTTTGAATCTGATAACATTGGGTGAAACCATTCTTCCATCACCAACGGAATAATTTAACAAAATCACCTTTTTAAGTTTTCTCCTAATTTCAAACAAAGAGCCCCTTTCATGTGTGTGACAGTCTGAGAAGAACATGAACGAAGGTCGTTTCTCACTTCTTAAAACCGTTATCGCTGGTTTGAGCTTTGAAGTTTCTTTAAACATATATTAAAAAACTTATGTTGTTCATGAAGTTTCTCAAGTGCTACAAGAACAAATTGGTAAAGTTTACCAATAGTAATTTAGAAAAACAAAAAAAAACTATTTTATTATTATTAATAACAAAAAACCAAAACACGACCAGACATGGCAGTCGTGATCAGTCTACAAATTTAGGGTTTGTGAAGTCGTCAGATGAAATTGTGAGGGCCTTTCATTTGAGTAATGAGATAGGATAACGGATCAGGAAATCCCATTCCACAAAAATTTCATGCATATGGTTAAAGACGATATTATGGACACAAAAGAAACGGACATGATTGTTGTTGTTTTGTTTCACTATATTATACTATTATTTAACCAACCATTCATATATATAACTCTTCACCAGCACTCTCCATCCCGGTCTGCATTTTCGCTGCAACCAAGAAATGGAAGCTCATGCACAGGCCAATCGCCGCATTGCAACAATCGCAAATCAGCTTCTGCCTCCTAATTTCCAGGTTCTTTTCCTTTTATTTTCTTAAATTCTTGTCTCCTCTTCTCGTAATTCATTCTTTAAAGCTCGTATTGATTATCAGTTTTCTCAATTTGGACTGAAATTCACACCCGGACAATTCATACAGTTGGATTGAGCCAAAGTTGATTGGCTTTATGTTCCATGGAAAACTAAACAAATGATAAATTCGAAGCTTTAATTCTCAATTTAGCAACACTTAAACCTATATATTTCGGTGATACTAATTTCGAAATCTAAAATTATCGTGATGAGTCGTCATAAATTGTTCATCAAACTCGAAATTCCATAATTGTTGTAAGTTGCTGGGTTATCATGTGAAATTGATGTGCTCTTTGCGTATTGAAACTTTGACAGGAAGGAGGTGATGTTCATCTGAAGAGAGTTGATTGCCGAGCGAAAGGTGGATCACCTGGATTCAAAGTTGCTATTTTAGGTGCTGCTGGAGGAATTGGCCAACCCCTTGCTTTGCTAATGAAGATGAACCCACTAGTTTCAGTTCTTCATCTTTATGATGTTGTAAACGCCCCTGGTGTCACTGCTGATGTTAGTCACATGGACACTGGAGCTGTGGTAAATTTCTTACATGGCTGCTACCTGGAATCTTACTATTGAATTGTTGATCTATGTAGAACGTGTACTTTAAAAAATTGAGTTAGATTTTTAATCCCAAATTGCACTCACCCAATACATATTTGGCTGTGTTGTGCTCTGTATCCTGATGTAATTTGTTGTTGATTAATGTTAGGTCCTTCATGTAAGTCCACTTTGTAGTTCAATTTCTTTATTAAATTAGGTCTTATATTAATAACTAGATGGAGTAATTGATTTTGAATCTTAAAATTGAGTAATCGTTTTGCAAGTGAATAGCCTGACTCTGGCTATCTTTTCTTTGGTTTAAATGGGGATTAGTCTTGTGATAAAACCTTAGGCGTAATCCTTATGTGTGTTTGCTATCACATTTTTCTGTCAAATTATGACATGGGAAGATTTGTTTTGAAGGAGTTATTAATTCACTGATGGATCAGGGGAAAGTGTTTATTTATTGTGTTTTTATTGAATGCTTGATAGTACACGTTTAGAAGTTTGTGTTTATGCCATGTTCTTTGTTTTAAGGAGCTAAAAATAGTTACTTGCAAACTCATTTTGGGTTTTCTTCTAGGTGCGTGGGTTCTTGGGTCAACCACAGCTTGAGAGTGCGCTCACCGGCATGGATTTGGTGATTATACCAGCTGGTGTTCCTCGGAAGCCTGGAATGACAAGGGATGATCTGTTTAAAATAAATGCTGGAATTGTTAGGACTCTTTGTGAAGGAATTGCCAAGTGCTGTCCCAATGTTGTTGTCAACTTGATTAGCAATCCAGTGAACTCCACCGTCGCTATTGCTGCGGAAGTTTTTAAGAAAGCTGGCACATATGATCCAAAGCGGCTACTTGGTGTTACAACCCTTGATGTTGTGAGGGCAAATACTTTTGTGGTAAGCAAAAGTTAGGACTGTCTGTCTGAAAAAAAGGCCTTCAATTCATCAATCGCTCTTCCTTGCTGCAAGTCCTTTCTTTGTTTTTCTTGCAGGCAGAGGTACTGGGTCTTGATCCTAGAGAAGTTGATGTTCCTGTTGTAGGAGGCCATGCAGGAGTCACAATATTACCTCTGTTGTCACAGGTTTTTTCTTTGAAAGTCCCTCTGATTCAAATTATTATGTGGATTTACAACTGGCCAATTGATCAGTCCCTCTGTTGTAGGTTAAGCCTCCTAGTAGCTTCAGTCCTGCGGAAGTTGATTATTTGACTGACCGCATCCAAAATGGTGGAACTGAAGTTGTTGAGGTGATGTTACGCAAATAAATTATCTAAAGCTGTGATTTAAGTAGACATAAATTGAATCGTGAATCTTAATTTGTAGCTTTCTTGCTATATTGATAATCGAAAGTCCTATTTTCCCTTTCCTACTCCCATACACCTCAGAAGGATTCATCAAGGTGGTGTGATTTGAAACTCCTGTACTTTTTCTTTGGAAGGTTCTGGCCACTGATTGATGTCATATTGCTATTATGAAATTTCAATCAAATATTTACATTTTTTGAAAAATAAAATGATTGCCTTACTGTCTGATATTAGTGCCTCTATGCTGAGATCAATTAAGATCCCAATTGTACCAATTATACCCTTTTTCACTAATCGATGCTTGGCAATGATAAAATAAAATCCTTGCTTGATTGAACATTGTGGCTAACTTAAATATTAATCATACGAGCTTGTCATTGATTTTACTGTATGATCTAGACTACAATCTAGTTTTTCTTATTCATAGCAGAAGATATTCACAATGGTTCAATCACATTATTATATTCACCCAGTTCTAGTTTGTGCTCTGTTGATCATGAGTTCATAATCTAATGGCAACCATTCATGTTACAGGCAAAGGCTGGGGCTGGTTCTGCAACTCTATCAATGGTAAACACTAAACACCTTTCCTTCAAATATTTGCAATTTCAGGAACTATTACCTAGCACCACTGAATCCTATCCATTCCTAGTGGACAAACTAACAAACTAGAAAGTTCACTTTTTGATCATGTAGGCATATGCAGCTGCCAAGTTTGCTGATGCATGTCTCCGTGGCTTGAAAGGAGAAGCCGGTGTGGTGGAGTGTGCTTTTGTTGCTTCCGAGGTCTGATATTCTCATTCCATTCCTTTGCCTTGTACACCTCCTACATTACTTGTGGACTTGGTTTTGATAATTGGCAATGTCTTTTAACAGGTTACGGAACTCCCCTTTTTTGCAACCAAGGTCCGTATAGGTCGTGTCGGAGTAGAGGAAGTTTATCAACTCGGTCCCCTGAATGAGTATGAAAGGTATGACTATAGACTCTATGGAGTATCCATTTTTCTACTGATTTCTTTGCTGGAACCACTGAGCAACGTACAAGGCTGACTTTTGTTTGATTTTGCTGATAGGATGGGCTTAGAGAAAGCAAAGAAAGAGTTAGCAGAAAGCATCCAGAAAGGGATTGACTTTATCAGAGGTTAAATGAGAGATCAGGACATGGCTGGTTTTTGTCCCAACGACAACGAACATGTGTAATAATAATAATAATAATCCCCTTGTTCATATTAGATTTTTCTCGAGCCCATTTGTGTGTTTTCGGTTTTACCGATCGTATGAAATTTGAGCATACTGGAAAACCATATTGTAAGTTCAGTAGGTGAGCCCAACTTTTATGCTTCCATACTGTGAACCAATTTAATTATTTTCTTACAATTTACAGTCGAAATAAAGTGCAGAACATTAGATGTAAGGTCTCAAAGGTTCATGAATAGTTATCCGGATACTCCTACATATAGTGGGAAAACGGATCGTTCAGATGGGTTGACCTGTTTAGGCTTGAATCTATAAGGATTAAGATTAAGATTTTTGCCGCAAAAATGAAAATAGAGGTAAAAGGATCAAGAACTTAAAAAAGGCTGGGCCAAAGGCCGGGCTTTTTAGGCCTTTTTTTTTTATTATGTAAAATTATATATATAAGACTAATGTTATGGATTTTTTATACGTTGGTAATGATGTTGTAAATATTTAGTTTTTATTATATTTTAATTTTATAAGAACATCTTGTATTAATAATCCTAAAAATTAAAAACTTATAAAAGATATTTCTTATTGTATAAATATTATCTTGAAACTATTACAATAATAAAGTATTGTTATTCCTTATTGTTATAAAATTAATAGTCACCTTTAGTAAGAGATAACATTGACACGTTTTGAAATTTTAGATGACAACGAATCTTAAAATCTTCAATGAAATTTTTTTAAATAAATTTACACCATAGTCAACTAATTTTTGTATTTTTGACTTATTTTCTAGTAATTGTTTATTTTGTGGACTAGTTACACTTTTTAAAACATATTTACAAGAAATGTTTTTAATTTTATTAAGTTTTTTCATTAATAATTTGTAATTGTGATATGTGGACAATAATTTATCTTTGATTATGACTTAATGACTATGTTTGTTTCATAATACGTGTTGTTTAGTTTAGACTTTAATGTTGATAATATTTATTTGTTAAATTAAAACTTCAACTATTTTAATTTACTAATTATATTTATTTAAAAAGATATAGAAAAAATAGTTAAATTTAGAAATATTTTTTCAAGATATTAAAGTAAGTTTTAGGATCTTGAAAACATATTTTGGATACTATCTACTAAAAAGATACTTTAAGAAACTGATCAGTATTGAAAAAAATACTTTACAATATTGAAAACTTATTTTAGAATCTTGAAAATATATTTTAGGGTATTAAATGGTACTAAAATGATATTTCACACTACTGAATGTTATTGAAAAAATACTTTATGATCTTAAAATAATATTTCAAGATACTAATACTGAAAGATGTTTCATGATATAGATTGATACTAAAAATACTTAATACTCAAAAAATAATTCATGATCTTGAAATTGAAAACTTATTTTAGAATCTTGAAAATATATTTTAAGATATTGAATGGCACTAAAATGATATTTCACAATACTGAATGTTATTGAAAAATACTTCATGATTTTGAAATAATATTTCAAGATACTAATAAGATACTAATACTAAAAGATGTTTCATGATATGGATTGATACTAAAAATACTTAATACAGAAAAAATAATTCATAATCTTAAAAAAAGTTTTAAGATTTTGAAAAAAATATTTTATGATACTGATTGATTTAGGATAGTAAATGCTATTTTAAAAAAAAAAATGAATAGTTTTATTTTGCATCAAAATGACACCGTTTGGAAGAAAAGAAGGGTCACGGATGATAAGAAAATAGGTGGAAAGCGGCGTCCCAAACAAAGTGCTACTCTTGAAGTCATTGAATATGATTTTTAAGTAAATAATATATTCAAAAATTTTGTCATTGATAGAATGCAAAAACGCCATACAATCCATCTAACGGAAACTAACCAGGGAAATAAAACAAATCAGTCTATTATAACGTCGCATCTCATCTCATCAAGATATATATTTACAGGTTTCATTATGATTTCTTTTAGAAAAAAATAATCAAGTTAAATATTAAAAACCTCCTATATTTCACAATTCCCTCCTTTAACTCCAAGTAACTCCATCTCACAATGTGAAGGGATTGGAAGGAGCGTAAACTATTGGTACCTTAGACATGCTCACATTTCCATTCAGCACATTTGGTGCCAGTGTGTCTTCAACAATCACAGGGTTCACAGGCATCACTCTCTCTGGTATTACTCTATCACCATCAACCTTTGCTAACACCTCAAAATGCGTCTTCAGCGTCTCCGGCTTAGTCCTCCATGCCGGGAAATCCTTGAACAAATCAGCATCTTCTTCCTTCAGCTTCTTCTCTGCCTGAAACCCTATCTTCACGAATGTCTGAGCAGAAACATCTGCCTTCAACAACTTGAAGGCGCCTTTCTTGTTCGCCTTAGGACCCAACACAGATGACAAGAGAGCCTCAAAACCCAACAAGTTAGCATTTGATCCATTGATGGAAGCAATGGGCCACATTGTGGTAAACTGAGTGGGAGTCAAGAGAGTTGGAGCATCATTTTGGATATCAATGGGAGATAGTTTTTCAATGGCCTTTGTGTTTAATGGGGAAGAAAGTTCCACCAGACCTGGCGCAAGGCGCTTGAGCTTGAGCCGGTTATGCGAAGAGGTTGGTGAGGAGGAGGGGGATGAAATTGATGTTGGGCCAACAATGCGTAGTGAGAGAAGAGGATCACCCTGGGTGCGGGTAAGGGAAGCACGGCGGAGCTGCTCTGCCAAGGCCATAAGACCAACGGCAAACCCCTTCTGTGATCTGTTAAAGGGAAGCGGGAGATCAAGTGGTTTACGAAGGCTAACTGATCTTGCACCTTTGACAGTGACAACAGCACCATCTGCTATTATGACTTTCTTGAGCACACCAGCATCAACATCATGCTGCAAAACCATATCAAGTTCTAGTTAACAAGAACAAAAAATAACTATCTTATTCCATACACAGATAGGAATCATTTCCTAAGGATATCCTACTAATTATGCAGGTTTACTCAAGATTTCCCTACTCTTTTGTTCCATCATAAAAAACCATAGGCAATGACATCTATTTTTTTGCCATCATATCCACTGCCAAGGATACTATGCACGATACAAATTGCAAAACAGCAAAAAAACTGAAATATTCAAGTTGAATTTGAAATAACGCACACTCTGACATGGCTTAAATTTTATTCTAATTGTTGGTGCTTCAAAGGTACCGCCTAAAACACAGGTACTAAGTACTACTTATTACTTAACATGGGAACTTGTATATGAAATCCAACATGGTTTAAATTAAATCCTTAATATTTGAGTGGGACAGTCAGACATATAACATCAGTAGAAAAACGTAAACAGCACCAAAGTTTAAACTATTTATCCACTATTCCATCTGAGTTCTCGTCGTGATTCACTTAGTGCTTGTTTGGAGCTAGTTATTATAAGCATGTTCATGTAAGCCTCATAAATCATGGTTGAGAAGCTACTTTTGAAGGCTTCAATCATCATTTCAATCAAGTCCTAATTTGATTTCATTTGAGATGAAAAGTAAAGATTCTATCATGGATTTAAGACACAAGACATTACGCATAATTCCTAAATGCAATGTGGTGTGTTCCAATGCATCTGGAAAGATTGTATTGCTTCACAGAATATGATTCCTTCCCATTAACATCATAATATGCAAAATTATACCCAATTTCATATGAAAGAATTCATCAATCATCAATCAATACATCAATATATCAACACCGACATCATAATATATATTCAATTTAATATCAACTCACCAGATTTCATATAAGCTGTACTACTACCGTGTCTAATCCAAAAGTGGTTTAAGAATGGAATAAAAGAACTTACAGGGAGAGAAATCCTCATATCCTTGGCGTCCTGAAGCCAGAGTTCCATGGGTCCAGCCAACTGGAACGGAACCAAAACTGGTAACTCATTATCCGAACTCCTCTTCTCAACCACACCATTTTCTTCCCCGGGTCGAACCGGTTCCTCAACTCGGAAAATCGGAAGATCAACGTAATCCCACCGGTTCACGTCCTCTAAGAGCTTCAATGGAATAACCTTCTTATCAATCTCGACGTCGAATTCGTACGCCACAGAATGCCCCACTTGGGCATCTCTCGGATCAAATCCGGTTATCTTCAAATCTTCCGATGCAAACCCTAAACCTTTGACAATCGCTTCTTTTAAATCCTGTAAATTTTGTGCATGCCATAATCAGAACCTTATCGATATATTAACTTATTTACATAAATTAGTTAAAATAACTAGGAAAAGAAATCACAAAACGAAGTTATTTTTCATCATTCTCTCCATTTCAAAAGCACCTTTGAAGAAAATCATCAACATCATAATTAAAAAAAAAATTCAAAAACTTAAACGGCCGAAAACAGAGATGATCATAAACTAAGAGTTTTCTTTCATAATTCTCCATCAATTTAACGGTAAAATGCGGGAAACCAAACACAATGAGTCAAGAAGAGGGAAAAAAAAAATAGAACCCAAGGAAAAGCCGACGTACAGAAATCGCCTTGGGGTACGGCGGGTTGACGACGTCGGAGGCGGAAGGCAAAGCGGAGGAGAAGGAAGAAAGGTGGAGAAGCAAAGCGAATTTGATGATCCAAAAGCTAAGCGATCTCATTTCTGGTGGCAAAAACACAGAAGAATTAACGCAGAATGAGAAGATTGAAACCCCGTGAAGTAGACACTCCGAATCACACGTAAAAATCTCTCTATAGTCTCGACAATGAAAGTGTGGGTCTTTATAGCCAATATAATAAAAACGATATCTAATTGTTGTAACTACTATTAAGAACTCGAGCGAAAAAAACTACTATCAAGAAAGGAAGGGCTAATTTTGGGAAATTAAGATTTGGCTTGAGATCAAAGAAGATTCTGGTCGTGGCGTGGTGTTGGGAGTAGATTCGCGGGTGATGACGTGGAGTGAATAAGCCAATGGAAATCGAGGAAGTCGTATGGAGACGAATGTGATTGGTTGGGACGAGTTGGAAGCACGAAGCCGCGAACAGTAAATTTTGTTAGGGATGTTATGTGGGGTCCTAGAACATGGGGCACGGCTTATGTCCGATTTTCTTCCAGTCTGCTGCGATCCGCTGCTCTTTGTTTTATTTTTTTGGCCTTCTCCCAACCTCCCTTCCCCAATGTTAGTAAGCCACGTTGCAACTAGATCCCTCCTTTCACTTTATCAATTCATTCATTCTAGAGGGGCCTGAAAGGCACTGCACAAAACATAACTTTTTTTTTCCTCTAATGATTTTAAGAAAATTGATTTTAGGGAAAATTAAAAAAAAGTTCTTGATTTTTTATTTTTATTTTATTTTTTTGCGTCGAGGACTAAAATCAAAGTATAAGTATTTTATATTGAAAAATTTGCAGTGTATCAGTTCTATGTTCATCTAAAAAATTTTCCGCAGTGTATCAGTTCTATGTTCATCTAAAAATTTTTCAATTCCTTCTTATTAATAAATCAAGAACTTTTTTCTAATTTTCCCTAAAATCAATTTTCTTAAAATCATTAGAGGAAAAAAAAAAGTTGTGTTTTTGTGTAGTGTCTTTCAGGTCCCTCTAGAATGAATGAATTGATTAAGTGAAAGGAGGGATCCAGTTGCAACATGGCTTACTAACATTGAGGAAGGGAAGTTGGGAGAAGGCGAAAAAAATAAAATAAAGAGCAGCAGACTGGAAGAGTATCGGACATAAGCCGTGCCCACTAGAACATGAGGATTACGCGGCTTTGATTTCGTCGCGTAAGGGAGACGGTGCTCCTCCTTAGAACGGCAGCATTTTGATACGTACGGAAGGGAAAAGATGTACCTCATCAGAACGACAGCGTTTTGCGTGGGGCAGACCAAAAAATATCAAAATTTATAATAGTGGCGTCGCCCGGACTCGAACCGGAGATCTTCAGTGTGTTAGACTGACGTGATAACCAACTACACCACGACACCATGATGATATCTCTCCCGTTATTTTAAAGTAATTAACTTTGTCTGAAAATATAATTCAACTCTTTTTTCGATTTAACATAAATTGGAAAAACTATAAATTTTTTAATTCTTCTTTTAATTATGAATCTCATTAAAAACTTCCAATCGTTAATGAATTATTCTAGATATGAAAGAAAGATGCGTTTCGCCCCTACTGATGAGAATATACTAACTGAATATGATCAAGTAATCATTTGAGTTATCTAACTAATTAAGTCATACACACACACACAATAGAAATAGCTGATATTCATTCCCTTTTTGGCTATTTCTCTTGGAATAATCCAGGTTTGTTTTAGCCCTTCATGAATCTCCCAAAGATAAATATACAAGGCCATATTTTATTAACCATATATATATGGAATTAAAATGACAAATCCAAGTTTATCATATATCCAAAACTTTTAAATCCTAGTGCACAAACATGGTCAGTTTTAAAAGTTAGTGGTACTGTGAATATACTTATTATGTGAATGTCCATTGACTCACGGTCTCCAAATATTACAAGATGACATGGGACCCACGCATAGTACCATGCATAGTAATTTACTATTTGGTGGGTGTAACATCCCAAATTCCAGGTTCGAAAATCGTGTCGGTCGACACTTAGTTTTAAGAAAAACAACAGAGTTTGAGATGCTACAGCTTAGAGTACTGCGGAAATTGATAGCGTGCGCTAAGATCCGGACAACGAGTATCTGATATAAAAATGCCCAGACATATGATGATGCCCGACATAAGCTGATATATTAAATATCCCGAAGGAATATTCATGTGATACAATTTACAGAGGTTAAATACAATCCTCTGATAAAGAAAGTTTTAAACTAAACCTATGACTTGGAACCTAACATTAGTTAATTAAACAGATTGGCCAGGTACGGGTCTATCATGGGGGCCTCACCGACTTATACGGCGACTGATTGGCTTCCCACATAGATTAACCCAGCCTTAGACACCAAACTGTTCAAAGTAACTTTGTTAAATTCGCGCCAGAAGCTAAGTCCTAATAACTTCTACCGACCTTTGTTTTTAACCGCTGCCTCTTCACGGCTCTATCTACTGACGCCTTCTCCATCCCGATTTCTTTCCTGTACTATTTATTAAGACTGAGGTCTAATGTCCATTGGACCTCAGGTAACGATTAACCTTATGCTTATGTAAACAGTATATGACAGATATCACAATGATAAAATCACATTTATAACTTTCAAAACCATATCAGCAAGTAACATAACACAGCCACTGCAATATGTATGTTACCCAAGTTTGCACATAACCAGTGCCACGATGGCCTATTGTGTCTTCAGCGCTAGGAAAACTCAACGGTGTTATCAAGACTATAACCCGTATACAACTCAAATCCATGAGCAAATTTTCAAAACAAAGTATCATCATGTGAGAATAACTATCATATATAACCAAACCATAAGCATAAGCGTTAATGTTACAATACGCGTCCGTACCTTTTACCGCATAGTCGTCAAACATCCGACCTTTGATTCAGGCTTTGGACTTCCCGGATATCCTAGCATATCACCATATCATTTAGAATAACATTCTAAGAGATATTTTCACCTCTATTTACCATTCTACCCTTGATGGCTTTATTATTACAATTTTGCCCTTACATTTCTTAAAAAACGTGGTGCAGCATTTTCTGGGCAGATTTTTCGGTAACTTTGAAAAATCATAACTAATTCTAGAAAAATCAAAATGAGGATCCGTAAAATTTTCCGGAATCCTTGAGAAGTCTATTTTTGAGGAAAAATACTGGGACTTACCCAGAAATCATGGATAATTCCCAGATTTCACGTTTTTAAATACTGCCCAGAATTTCGCACAGAAAACATTGCCTAACTTCTGAGATTTTTATCTTTTTACACAGAGCTTCAAATGACACACTCTTTATAGATTTAGAAGGCCCTATATGTCTACTTTCATCATGAATTTTCCCAGAATTTTAGAACATCATCTTCATCATAAAATACTAGCATCTTTATTACTTACTCAGATTTTACTGATTTCACCAGAGCTTCGCTATTTTGATCCTAATCTTCCAAAAATTTTGATATAACTCCCTCTTCATCAATTTTTCGAAATAGAGACAATGGAAACCTCAAAAACATGAAATTAAAACTGTATATGGAAGATTGAAGATTAAAACAACTTTTTCTAGCATTTCTACTTATAAACTAAGAACTTAAACTTAGAAGCTAAGAACTCTTATACCTCTTGGAGACTTCTTGTATCTCTTTCTCCAGCAGCTCCTCCCTCTCTTACTCTCCCTAAATTGCAGCCAAGGCTAGAAGGATTGGTGTGAGGAATGTGTTTAGCCAAGGCTCTCTATTTATAGGCAAGGAGAGGTTAAACATCTTGCAACTCTTGCTTGATCTTGGCTCTTGGATCATTACTTGGAGAGAAAGAAATGATCTTGGCCTTCCTCTCCCTCTTGGCCGAAATTTCCCCCTCCCCCTTCTAGAAATTTGTTTGCTTGGTCCTCAAGAAAAGCCTCTTCTTCATTAAGTTAATCCTAATTAATCCCAAATCCTAATTTAGTTAGGTGTAAGTTAGTATTTAAATTCAAAATCCAATCTCACTTTTGAAATCCTAATTTTATGGTTAGATTTATGGTGATTTTTAATTCCCAAAATACTTCAGTATGAATCTTAAGAGTAACCGAAAATAATCTTGGGAATAGCCCAGTTGAAGCTCATAATTCACTGATCTCAAATATGTATTTATCTTAAATACTTAGTTCCAATATTTCAAGTTATGATTTATTTCTTAGGGATTCTCATCTAATTGTATTTAATTACATCACTTCTTGCTCCCCAAGTTTTAAAAACTTGGTCCCTAAGTTAACCCAATCTTCTTCCATACTCTATTGACCATTTATTATATAATTATCCCATGTGTGTGTAAAATAATTTTCTCTCCTTGCCCAAGCTACTTTGACCGAAAAAAAAATGTGAGAGAAGCAAAGGATTTTAATGAACACAAGTCAAGTCGGTGGAGAAAAAAGGAAATTATATGACTTCATTTTCCACAATTTTACCATCTTATAGGAGTTTTCGTCTCATAGAAATAAATTAGGAATAATTATTTTAAATCCTAATTTTAATTTATAACATCATGTTTTAGGGGTTACTAGACTTAACTATCAAATTTGACAAGGTTTCCAATTCACTTTTGCTAATTAGCAACTCCTTGTATGCTAATCTTATCTTTTAAATATCATTTGGCCCTTAATTTATGACCTTAAAAACTTAATCATTAACTAATTTCAAAAATTAATAAAGTACCTCAATTATTGCAATTTCAATTGCTCAATAATTGCTACTACTTTCCTCTAATTAACTCTATCATCCTTTGATGATTTTAAGTTGTTAAAATGGTGTAATTCCTATAAATAATAATAAATCAATTAAAACTTTAGAGACAACATACTCTCTATTTTAATAAATATTTAGTTGCCTCTTAGGATTTATTATAACATTCTTAGGGTATTTTATGACCCATAAATTCACTTAGGGATTTTAGCTCTTCATTTACTCTAATTTCATAAGAAATTACCTTCAGAAAATAAGATAATTATTTCACTTGTTCTGAGACCACATATTCACCTATTATAATAGGTGTTTATTTATCAAAATATAATATTTACATGTATTATGAAAATTGGGATATTACAATGGGACTCGCACACAATTATACAATCATCACGGGAAGGAAATCCATGACTGAATAGTTTTGTTTCTTGGGGAAAATTACACTAAATGACCCTGATGTGGAAATTACACTAAAGTCCCATTTTCCTTCTATAAATAGAGGTCTTCTGTAACTATTCAATATATAGTGAAATGAGAATTTCTCTCTCTCTACTTTCTCTCTCTATAATCTCTTCTCTTATTCTCACCAGTTTTATAACACGTTATCAGCACGATAGTTCTCCACTATTGATGCCTAATCCTTTCTTTTCTCATACCACCATTTCCTCTTTCATCCGTCAAGCCACCACCATCTCCCTTCCAAGATCGTCCAGTCACAACCGTGGTTTCCACCACCCCTGAGTGTTTTGCGTGCTTTGTTTCTCTTCAATTTATCCATTCCCATACACAGATTCATATTCTCCTTCCATTGCTACGTTCCAGTTTCTTTTATTCCTCTGTGTTGCATCTCGGCCTCCGTGTTCTTTTAATTGCTGCCTCCTCTTGTTTTGTCCAGATCCTAATTGCCGCCTCCTCTTGTTTTGTCCAGATCCTTCTTTTCTTTAATGGATATAAGTTCAACGTTTTGGACCCATGTCCAAATCCAATTCATTCATCAACTTTTGCGTTTTTTTTTTCATTCATTAATCAATTCTTCATCGGTGGGCCCATGCACAATTTGAATCATTCACTAAGGTGTTGTCCTCACCATTACCTAATCTTCCACTTCCCACATATTCACAACTAAAATGGCAACAGAGAGATACCACGTGAAGCCGACAGTTTTCTATTAAAAAAAATAATAATTAATATTTCTTTTATTTGTTTTAATTTACTAACTTTACTAACATTTATTTTTATGTAACTAACATTTACTTTTATGTCACTAACATTTATTTTATTGTTACTAACATTTATTTATCTTTTATGACGACACATTAGTATATTTACTAGGGGTTCTATTTATTTATTTTATTAAGCATTTATTTATCTTTTATGGCGGCAACACTATTTATTAGTGGGCTATATTTATTTATTTTATTATACATTTATTTATTCTTCATGGAGGCACACTAGTATCTATTAGTGGGTTCTATTTATTTTATTTAGTGTTTATTTATCTTTTATGGTAGTGACACTTTGTGGGCCCCATTTATTTTATTTTAATTCTTTACTGCTTTATTTATTTTTCATGGTGGTGACACTAGTATAGTGGACTCCATTTATTTATTATTTATTGCTTTAAATCCCCTTCCCTTTTATTTTCATTTATTTATTTACTGCTTTATATATCCCCTTCCCATTTTTATTATTTATGGCAACGACACTAATATATACATATTAGTGGGTTCCATCAATTTATTTTATTATGCTTATATTTTATTTATCCTTAAGATAAACTGTTAAAAGGCCATATGTATCATGAGATCAAAATGTCATGGAGATATGAGGCATAAATTGGCTTTAGATCAAGAGGCAAGTTAGCCTTAATCTAAGAGGCAAGATAGCCTAAAGCTAAGAGGCAAGTTAGCCTGAAAACAAGAGACAAATTATGAAACAATATTTGATCCATAAATTTTGTATGTCATCAGTTGTATAAGGCCTCAAAATTGTATATTTGACATTAAATACTCTCTTAAATTATGAGACAAGGGATTGTATGATCATGATTGATATTATAAATAAATATATCCAATTTGCTATTGCAGTAGCAATATTGTGATAAAGTCAAGAAATATTGTGGATCAATTTCTTATTGTGGATTAATTTCTTGTCATGATCAAATAAGATCAGTGAATTATGGATCATGAATTTTTATTCAACTTCATTCTTAGAAGTGAATGAAGCAATAAATAAATTGTGATTATGGTTATTTTACTATTATTTTGTGTTTAGATTATTATAACAATTTTTGTGAATACGAGAGAGGAATATTCATAAACAAAATAATTAAACAAAAGACCATATTATTTCAACAAAGTTTAATAGTGAGTGGTTCAACTTCTTTACAAAGCTTAATCATCTCATTCTGAAGATATTTAATCTCATCTTCTTTTGCTTTTCTTGAGATGAGATCAAGATGAGGTAAAGCTCTTCGTAATATCGAGATCTGCCTCATAAGTTTTTGAAGCTTCTTGTATGGCCACTCAGTTAACCCTCCTTTTTGATAAATCTTTTGGATGGTGTGAGTACTCATATTTAATTGTTTACTCGCATCATCGAGGGTTAAATGAAAATAATTTCTTAAATCATGGAGCGTTGTTCTCTTTATTCTTTCTCATTGCTCCATTGTTAATTTATATAATTCACCTTGATTAAGGGATGAAGTATCATATGGAATATTAACCGCGGGTTGTTTTCCTTTATCTAATGGATTTTCATTGTTGGTTTGAAATGAACTCCCGCGGGGTTCATTTAGATTATTTGTCCATTCCGAACCAACACAAAGGACCTCATAATAGGCCAATACAGGATCACGCATCAAGTTATATCCTAATGCTTGTAAATCTATACAATACTGTGTCAGAAAATGTTTGATTTCTCCAAAATTTTTATTTGTAAAATCAAACATTGGAAGCCTGTCAGAATTGTAAGATTTATCCTGTACATTTTCAAATAAAACAGCGTGGGAAATCATACCTGTTCTCCTTCCGTGAACTTCAAGTTTATGACACTGAAGTCCGTTGGTATGTATGATCTCCCGTAAAACATCACAACAACTACATTCCAATAAGCTAATAGTTGTTAACTGGCTGGTAGTTGCTGTCTGACTAGTGATTATAGTTGGCTGGCTAGTTATTATTGTTTGCTGGCTAATGGTTGCTGCCAGACTGATGGTTATTTGTTGGCTGATTGTTGATGGCTAGTTGATGATTGTTTGCTGGCTTGTGATTGCTGGCTGATTGATTGTCGTCACTATTGGCTGAACTGGATTGGTAGACTCCATCAGTTCTGCCATAGTTTTACACCTCTTAACAGGCCTCCTTGATGAACCTGCTTCAGTTGTATCTTCAATCCTTGTAGATTGAGAAAGAACATTTGTTCTTGGGGGAGAAGTAGGTACATTTGAAGCAGAAGGAGGAATAGTAGAAGGAGGAATAAACGTATATAAAGGATTAGAAAATAGTAAAGAAGAAAATGACAGGTTTGTCTGATCATCATACAATAAAGCATCAAGTAATGCTGTGTCGGATGTTTCAGAAACTGGGATAAAACTGCTTGGTCCTGCCATGGAAATAGAATTTAGAGAAATATGTGTGAGTATCTGGTAGTTGATATTATCAAATGCTTGAGTGTTTGTGAGGCATGTTCGTTTGCCTTCCTCTATTTATAGTTGAATTAAATCCTATTGAATCTCTGCAGATATGCGTAGTCCTGTTGAATCTTTACAGATCTACTCCTTATAAAGCCTGAGCTTAGATACTTTTTGACTATATATGCATACGACAATTCCACAGTGATGCATGTTGTGCCTGTGATTCCACAGTGTTGTGCTCGTGAATCTATAGTGATACACCTGATGATTTTATAATAATATATATTTGTTTGTCGATTCTGGAAAATGGAAATTTTGTTACCAGAAGTAACAAAATTTATGCATTGATAATGCATTAAGAAATCTGTGGAATTTTAATGATATCTGTAGAAATAAATATCATATATGGATTATTGTATGGAAGTTCCATGAATTAATTTTTACGGACTCACACTTGAGGGGGAGAATGATATATATCAAGTGTGAGTGTTTGTGTCAATTATTTATGAAAATTTGTTTGTTAATTCTTTGTGAATGTTTGTGTGTTGATTGCCCCGAATTGGATATTAGATTTGATGATAAACCATATGGAATGTTGGCAACACTCGTTTGATCATCCGAGTCGTATAGCTGCATGTTCTCAAATAAAAATGATTATGAAAATATTATTGGAAATGGATCTCTGGAAATATATTAAATTGAAAGATTATATGTGAGATTATAAGTCTGCAAAGTTTGCAGTGATGTTTGCAACCAGAAGTTTGCAATATATTATGTGCGCAATTTCTAGATTGAATGATCCAAAAATCATATATGAGTAGATCAATGATTATGAGAACATTGTTTATATATATTTGCAGCAATTATATAAGCCAACAAAATTCTCCCTGTAAAATTGGCTTTTGGTCAGGAGCCAGATAAATTCCATCTTAACAGTTTTGAATGTGCAATGATCCATTATAATGCACACAGATGGATATACACTACATGTTAGATGAGGGGGAGAAAAAATAAGCAGATTGGGTAAAGAGATAAAGTGGAATGAATTATCATTGGCTCATATTGATCCCTATACAAAAAAATGTGTACTAAAAGTTCAAAAGATAATTCATTTGCAGAGTTTAGCTAATCGAATGCTAAAAACATTTACTGACCTAAAGAAAGTGACAAAGTCACATGTCCCAACTGCAAATGCTCCTATATGAATTGTTATAAAGCACGCCTGAAGTGTTGCTGGTCCATCGGTTTTAAAGATAAAAAATCCTCAAATGAGAAAAAGGAGCAATAAAATATAGATGATCAAGTCGAGGATAATTAAGGAAAGCTCCAGAAGAGCCATCTCCTGAAGAGATGTTATCTCCAGAAGAGATATTACAAGAAAAGTGTGTTGTGGTCCAAAAAGAGACCTAGGTACCTAATATATATGAATATAATGAGGTCTTAACAAATTATGAATGAAATCCGATGGGACCGGAAAATAAAGTCAACGTTGACGACATTTATGTTGATATGATAACATATGCTGTAATGAATGATAATGAGGATCATGAGCCACAATATATTAATGTGTGCCAAAAGCACATGTCCTTGAAGGACGTAAGGAGCCAGAAACACATATGTCCCAGAAGGACTCAAGATGCTGGGAGCATCAAATTCTCAAGAATAATCAATTAAATAAATTCATATAGCATCATTATTTGAATAAACATTTATTAAAGTTCTATATGCACATGTATATTTATGAAAAGATTATTATGATTTTACTTGAAAGATTTAGATCTTGCAGGTATACAATGAACAATCAGATCGGGCGTTTCTATTATTCCACAACGAATAACAGAATACTTGATGATAGAAAGGATGATATGCTCAGAATGATATTGAAGCAATGTGGTCATCAGGGGGAGCAAGTCTAATGTAATCAAGAGGGGGAGACGATACACGCTGTACTCTTTCTCTCTTATCTAGGTTTTGTCCCACTGGGTTTTCCTAGAAAAGTTTTTAATGAAGCAGCATTGAATAGTGTATCAATTAATGATGTACTCTTTTCTTTGGCTAGGTTTTTATCCCACTGGGTTTTTCCTAATTAAAGTTTTTAACGAGGCACATTCATAAATGGACATCCAAGGGGGGGTATTGTGAATATACTTATTATGTGGATGTCCATTGACTCACGGTCTTCAAATATTATAAGATGACATGGGACCTACGCATAGTACCATGCATAGTGATTTACTATTTGGTGGGACCTGCACACAATTATACAATCATTACGGGAAGGAAATCCGTGACTGAATAGTTTTGGTTCTTGGGGAAAACTACACTAAATGACCCTGATGTGGAAATTACACTAAAGTCTCATTTTCCTTCTATAAATAGAGGTCTTCTGTAACTATTCAATATACAGTGAAATGAGAATTTCTCTCTCTCTACTTTCTCTCTCTATAATCTCTTCTCTTATTCTCACCAGTTTTATAACAAGTGGCGGTTTGTTTTGGCTTTTTAAAAATAATTTTACAAGAGAGCGTGTGTGTAGATGGGCATCTTCTTCTTTTTCTTTTTTGCCCATCTAGTTCATCGAAACTTTCGGTTCCAACTAATTCGGATTCGTCTCGGGTGGGGTCCACGGTCATGAGAAATAGCTCCCAACACCATTTTCTCCATTCCAACGCGCTGAGGACATGATTAAAGGAGAGCAAATCCCTTTCCATTTGCTTTCCAACAAATGTTGGCTTGTGTGCGCATTTTGCTGCTATTAGGAATGTCATTTAACTGAACATTGTTATGAATATACTTATTATGTGGATGTCCATTGACCCATAATCTCCAAATACAGGATGACATGGTATATATGCATAGTAATTTACTATTTGCATCCTTCTATAAATAAAGGTCTCTTGTAACTATTCATTAGATTTTTGGAATGGATGAGAACGATTCCTCTCTTCTTTCTTTCTTCTTGTTTCTTTGCTCTCCTTCCTTTAATTTTTCCCTTACATTCATAAGACATTATCAGCACGAACGTTGACCAAGCATTCTTCTGAAAAATTTTCTTAGATCTCTAGTCTCTCCCTTTAATCTTACCTCTTCAGCTGCCATCATCATTGATTTTCTCAAATCGCTCCCTTCCTACTACATTCACTACATCTTCCTTCCTCCATAGCCAAACATGACTTCGTTGATCCCTACAGCAACGCTACTCCTCCTCCATTGTCCTAAATAATTTGTTGAAGCTGATTCTAGAGAGTATCATCGATCCATGGCTCCACCAACCCGCATATCCTTCATCTTCTTTTTCGTCTTCTTTCACAGAACTATCACCAAACATCTCCACCATTCTTTCAAGTTTAAGCCCTCCTAACCCGGACGACAATCTCACCTGTTGGTTATGATTAGTTTTGATGATGTCTTATATAGATTGCCATTAGCAAGAGCAAAAAGTTTATATCATAAAGTTTATATCATATACATTGGCTAATTGCTACATTTAATGTAGATTTGTTCATGTGGAGAAAGAACAAGAGAAGAGGAGAAAGAAAGAGTTGATTCATGGAGAATAATCAAGAAGAGAGAAGAAAGAAAGAAGAACTTGTGGAATAAACTGAGAAAATCATTATACAAGTTCTTAGTTTGATTCTTGAAGTCTCCAGGATCAAATGGAAGTTGGGACATCTCAATTCAGAGTTAAAACAAGCATATATCAGGTTCTAGATGAGCAAAATCGAGCCAGATACTCAAAAGTCAAGTTTTCTGCATTACAGGAAGTGATCTGCCTCTGGATTATGAGAAAACTTGAATTTAGAACATAAAACTCGAGTCCGGAATTCAAAACTCGAGTTAGTCACTTAATGACTCGAGTTTGTGAAGTCTTCAGCAACTCTGGTGTCTTTGGATCATCAAAACTCGAGTTAGACAATGTAAACTCGAGTTTGGAACTAAAAACTCGAGTTGGTCAATTAATGACTCGAGTTTGTGAAGTCTTCAGCAACTCTGGCATCTCTGGATCAACAAAACTCGAGTTTGGCTATGTAAACTCGAGTCTAGAACTCAAAACTCGAGTTAGTCACTTAATGACTCGAGTTTGGCAAGCTTTCAGCAACTCTGTCCAACTCTATTTCACGTTCAGCATAGGCGACCTCTGATAATTCGATGATATCTTCCAAACCAGAGATCGGTTTAAGGTGAAATCAATTTTGTATGAAACTAGACATCCAATGCGTCATCTTGAGAAAGTTTCATGCCCAAAGAAGCTAAGATGAGAGAGCTATAAATTTCAGAAGTTGGAACAGGAATTCACACCACACAGCAGACCAAGCTTCAATGATTTGAGTGTATCTCATAAACTACACATCGTAATGAGCTGAAATCGGTGGCATATGAAAATAGACTCACATACCTTTCCAGAAACATAAAGATCATGGAAAACAAAGATCAAATGAGTGAGGTATGAATTTTTGAAGTTGACAGTCAATTTAGGATGTTGGAAAAACGCTGGACAAAGAACAGTCTTCGTTCATCAGATCATAAATATCAGATTACAATGAGTTTGGAGCTGATTCTTCTTGTATTGGAAAGAAGACTTAAAGAGTCTAATGGAGATAGGCACTTGATTCAAGGAATTGATCTTTATCAAGTCAAGCGAGAAAGAACTTATGAGAAGAATGTTTGATTGGGCCATGGAGAAGAAAACTCAAGTTTGTGTTAGCAAACTCCAATTTTGCACTTGACAGAGAGCAAGATATTTTCATCATTGAAGGAAACTCGAGTTAGTCACTTAATGACTCGAGTTTAGCCTTATGTTCAAGTGTGATTCAAGACTCAAATCGCGACATTCCTCTCTGGAAGACTTAAACTCGAGTTTGGATTTCTAAACTCCAGTTTAGCCCACTGCAAACTCCAGTTTTGTTTTGCAAACTCCAGTTTCAATCGCTGAAGTTTTAAAAATCAGATTGCGCCAACTTACGAAAACTTCATGGTTGATATTAATACTTCATATCATCTATTGCTATTGTTTCTAATCATGATTAATCAGTTTTCTAGCAAGTTTTAGATGATTAAAAGCTTGAGATAACATCAAACTTGACAGAAATCAAAATCTGTCATAAGCATAAAGATGAAGGTAGCTGCAGATTTTCAGAAATGGTGAAGAAGGTAAAACCAAACGAGAAACTTGGAGAAACAAAATTGAATGCTCAACTGGAATGGATTTAAACGTTCTACAATCTTGATATGCTTGAGTTTCAAATTTTAGAAGATATAGATTTGCTTTAAAATCAATAAAGCAACTCCATGAACCACTTGTATTATTTTAATATATCTTCTCAACCAAAGCAAATGGATGATAGCCTGGAAAGAAGCTCAACCTTTCTTCAATACAGACAATAAGGCTCCTACCAACAAAGGCTGCTGAACATCATGAGAGACATTCTTGAAGAGCCAAAATTCAAATATTCAAATCAGCAAATGTTCCCAACAAACAGAAATGGTCACAACAGTTAGATTCATGAAGAAACACTCACAACAACTATATTTTTGAATGGGTTCAAGTCTCAACAGATCTACAACGTTCATATACTTCAAATCAATATAAATACCTGAAGACTTGAAGACTCAAGTGTGGAAGAAGAGCAAAAACCGCAGAGACATAAGCTTACACCTCTAACATGCTAATACTCTGATTTTCGCATCATTTACTCTCTGTTATCAATGCCTACATAGTTTATCACTGAGAGTGAAATGATTTGTATTGTGCTTCAGTGTTCATCATATTCACTTCTGAGAGAGAAGATTGATTGTTAATCATTTTTTTTGAGAGATACTCAAGATTGGGTGATCTTGAGCGGGAAACATTGTGTTGTGATTACAGCTTGTAAGGGGAGTGAATCCTAGTGAGAGGATTACTTCAAGTACAGAGTGTGTAATCAAGCAAGTGTATTGATTACAGTTTGTAAGGGGGAGTGAATCCTAGGGAGAGGATTACTTCAAGTACAGAACGTGTAATCAAGCTCAAAGTAAATAGTAGATTGAAAATCTCAAGTAAAGCTTGGAGACTGGACATAGGTCAAGGATTGGATCGAACCAAGATAAATCACAGTTTGCATACTCTATTCCCTTATCTTTTACATTTCCAGTAAATGTTTATCTTAGAATATCCAACTGTCAATTTATAAGTTGCGAAAAGATTTTTAAAGTTCCTAAAGTTTTACCAAACACCCAATTCACCCCCCCTCTTGGGTGATAGCCAGGTCCAACATCACCCCCACCCCATGTTCTCTCTCCACCGTTTCGCCGTCCGACCCAGTTCAGCCAGCTTCCAAGGCTCCTCCTTCATTAGTCCTACCTTTTTCAGCCATGGCTGCTGCTCTTGCAAATTTCATCATCTGGAGTCTCTTCTTATTCAAACTTCAATCCTCTTTGTCTACATCCACTATGAATTTCTTAAACAAGTCGTCGCCTACACCTTCCTCACTCAATACAGGGAGAATTTTGCTGGCTTAAATAATCGCTGCAAATCTACACATATAAACAATGTTCTCATAAACATTGATTTACTCATATATGATTTATGGATCATTAAATTTGGAAATTGCGCGCATAATATCTTGCAAACTTCTAATTGCAAACATCACTACAAACTTTGCAGATTTATAATATCACATGTATTCTCATATTATTCAAATTGATATATTTCCAGAGATCCATTTCCAATCATAATAAATAATATTCTCATAATCATTTTTATTTGAGAATAAGCAGCTCATAATATATGACTCGGATGATCAAGCAAGTCATGCCAACTTTCCATCAAATCTAATATCAAATTTCGGGGGAATTAACACAAATATTCACGGAGAATTAATACACAAACACTCACACTTGATATATATCATTCTCCCCCTCAAGTGTGAGACCTTAAAAATTAATTCATGGAATTTCCATACAATATTCCATAATAATAGCATATATGATATATATTTCTACAGATATCATTAAAATTTCACAGATTTCTTAATGCATTATCAATGCATAATTTTGTTACTTCTGGTAACAAAATTTCCATTTTCCAAAATCAACAAACAAATATATATTAAATACAAAATCATCAGGTGTATAACTGCAGATTCACGAGCGCAATACTGTGTAATCACAGATGCATCACTGTGGAATCATAGGCGCATCACTGTGGAATCACAGGTGTAACATGTATCACTGTGGGATCACAGGCGCAACAACTCAGATTGTCGTATACATATAAAGTCAAAAAGACTCCAGGCTCGTGCTTTATAGGGAGCAGATCTGCAGAGATTCAACAGGATTGCGCATATCTGCAGAGATTCAATAGGATTTAATTCGGCTATAAATAGAAGAAAGCAAACGAGCATGTCCCACAAACACTCAAGCATCTAATAATATCAATTACCAGATACTCACACATATTTCTCTAAATTCTATTGCCATGGCTGGACCAAGCAATGATATCCCAGTTTTTGATACATCCGACATAACATTACTTGATACTTTGTTGTATGATGATCAGATAAACATGTCATTTTCTTCTCTACTATTTTCTGATCCTTTAGACATGTTTATTCCTCCTTCTACTATTCCTCTTTCTGCTTCAAATGTACCTACTTCTCCTTAAGAACAAGGGTTCTTCCTCAATCTACAAGGATTGAAGGTACAACTGAAGCAGGTTCATCAAGGAGGCCTGTTAAGAGGTGTAGAACTATGGCAGAACTAATGGAGTCTACCAATCCAGTTCAGCCAATAGTGACAGCAATCAATCAGCCAGCAATCACAAGCCAGCAAATAACCATCAGCAAGCCATCAACAATCAGTCAACAAACAACCATTAGTCTAGCAGCAACCTACAGCCAGCAAGCAATGACTAGCCAGCCAGCAACAATCATCGAACCAACAATAACCAACCAGCCAGCTACAACCAGTCAGCTAATGACTACCAGCCAGTTAGCAACTACTTCCTTATTGGAATGTAGTTGTTGTGATGTTTTACGGGAGATCATACATACCAACGGACTTCAGTGTCATAAACTTGAAGTTCACGGAAGGAGAACATGTATGATTTCCCACGCTGTTTTATTTGAAAATGTACAGGATAAATCTTACAATATTGACAGGCTTCCAATGTTTGATTTTACAAATTCAAATTTTGGAGAAATCAAACATTTTCTAACACAGTATTGTATAGATTTACAAGCATCAGGATATAACTTGATGCGAGATCCTGTATTGACCTATTATGAGGTCCTTTGTGTTGGTTTGGAATGGACAAATAATCCAAATGAACCCCGCGGGAGTTCATTTCAAACCAACACTGAAAATCCATTAGATAAAGGAAAACAGCCCACGGTAAATATTCCATATGATATTTCATCCCTTAATCAGGGTGAATTATATAGATTAACAATGGAGCAACGGGAAAGAATAAAGAGAACAACGCTCCATGATTTAAGTGATTATTTTCACTTAACCCTCGATGATGCGAGTAAACAATTAAATATGTCTACTCACACCATACAAAAGATCTATCAAAAAGGAGGGTTAATTGAGTGGCCACACAAAAAGCTTAAAAAACTTATGACGCAAATCTCGATATTACGAAGAGCTTTGCCTCATCTTAGATCCCATCTCAAGAAAAGAAAAAGAAGAAGACATTATGTATTTTCAGAATGAGATGATTAAGGTTTGTAATGGAGTTGAGCCACTCACTATTAAACTTTTTTGAAATAATATTTCCTTTTGTTTAATTATTTTGTTTATGAATATTTCTCTCTCATATTTACAAAAATTGTTATAATTATAAGAAACACAACAATAGTAAAACAACAATAATGACAAATTTATTTCTTAGTTCATTCACTTCTGGAAATGAAGTTGGATAAAATTCATGATCCATACTTAATCACAATATTGCTACTACAAGAGCAAATTGGATATATTTTTTTACAATAAATCATGATCATACAATCCCTTGTCTCATAATTTGAGGGAGTATTAAATGTCAAATATATAATTTTAAGGCCTTTATACAATTGATGATATATAAAATTTATGGATCAAGCCTTGTATCATAACTTGTCTCTTGGCTTCAGGCCAACTTGTCTCATTAGCTTCAGGCTAATTTATCACTTGACTTCTAGCCAATTTATGTCTCCTTATGGTCTTAGGCCAATTTATGCCTCATATCTCCATGACCTTTTAACAATTTATCTTCAAGATAAATAAAATATAAACATAATAAAATAAATAGATGGAACCCACTAATAGTGTGGTTGCCATAAATAATAAAATGGGAAGGGGATATATAAACCAGAAAATAAATAAATAAAAATAAAAGGGAAGAGGGATATAAAGCAGTAAATAAATAATAAATAAATGGAGTCCACTATACTAGTGTCACCACCATGAAAAATAAATAAAGCAGTAAATAATAAAATAAATGGTGCCCATTATACTAGTGTTGCTACCATGAAAAATAAATAAAGCAGTAACGAATAAAATAAATGGGGCCCACAAATAAATAGTGTTGTCGCCATAAAAGATAAATAAATGTTAGTAACATAAAAATAAATGTTATGTTAAGAGCATAAAAGTAAATGTTAGTAACATAAATTTAAATGTTAGTGGCATAAAGTAAATGTTAGTAAAGTCAGTATGGAACTTAGTATCGCCACCATGAAATAAATAAATAAAGCAGTAAGTAAAGAATTAGAATTAAATTACAAATGGAGCTTGTAATACTCTAAAATTTATATTTCTCCTAAAGAACCATATTTTGGCAAATAATGCCTATTAAAATAGGAGAATATGTTGTCTCTAAATTTTTAACTGATTTATCATCATATATAGGGAAATTTTCTTTGGATTCTAATAAATCCAAAATTCAATTTCCTAAATCTTATTAAGGATCATAAAATATAACCATTTAAAATCATCGGAGGATGGTAAAATCAATTAGAGGAAATTAGTAACAATTATTGGGCAATTGAAATTGCAAAAATCGAGATACTTTAATAATTTTTGAAATTTGTTAATAATTAATTTACAAAGGTCATAATTAAGGATCAAATGATATTTAGAAGCTAAGATTAGCATACAAGGAGTTGTTAATCATCAAAATTAAATTAGAAACTTGTCAAATGGTAATCAAGTCTTATAACCCCTAAAACACTATTATTCCTAAATTATCTCTAAGGGGGCGAAAATTCCTATTTAATGATGGAATAAATTACACAAATAAAATAGACCAATAAGAGATTTTTCTAAGAGTTTGTGAGGATAATTAAAACATAAAATTGCAATTAAAAGATTAAGGGGGGGGGCGGTTTTATCACTTGGGCAACAAGAAAGGGAATTGCTTGAAATAAACCTATAATTAAATTTCTAGAAGAGAAGACTTTTAAGGCTTAATGCAATGGAAAAGGAAGAGGAAGGTGGTGTGTGTGTGTATGTAGTGTGCGTGTGTGTTGTGGGACAAGGAGGAAAAAGTAATAATAACATAAGGCAATTAAGTAGTGTGTGGAAGAAGATTGGGACAAACTTAGGGAGCAAGTAGTCAAACTTGGAGAGCAAGTTATTATTTAATTAGCAAGATTAGATGAGAATCTATAGAAAATAAATCATATCTTGAGATATTGAAACTAAGTAGTAAATGTAAATGCATATTTGGAATCAGTGAATTAAGAGCTTCAACTTGGCTATTCCCAAAGTTATTTTCAGTTACTTTTAAGATTCATACCTAAGTATTTGGGAAATCAAAAATCACCATAAATCTAGTCATAAAATTAGGATTACAAAAGTGAAATTAGATTTTGAAGAAAAACATTAGTTGATGCTTAACTAAATTAGCATTTGAGATTAAATAGGAGATGAAGCAAGAATTTAAGGAGAGAGATGAGAGAGGGACGAATTGGGGAGAGGTGGAGGGAGAGGATTGAAGCTTCTTGACCAAGTAATAACCAAGGGCTGAGATCAATTGTCTTTGCTTGGAGGCTACTCTTGTTTTTGGCTATAAATAGAGACCATTAGCAACACAAACTCCTCACCAATTCACCAAGCTACAACTGAAATTTTAGAGTGTGTGGGAGAGAGTGAAAGAGCTTCAAGAAGTAGGAAGCAAGGTTCTTTAAGAGGTAAGAGAGTTTTTAGTTCATAAGTTCAAGTTCTTAGTTATGAAATAGAAATGCTAGAAATGTTGTTTTGATCTTCAATCTTCCAAATATAGTTTTATTTTCATGTTTTTATGGGTTCCACTGTCTTTATTTCGAGAATTTGATGAAGAAGAAGTTATAGCAAAATCTTTGGAAGATTAGGATCAAAATAGCGAAACTCTGGCGAAATTTCAGCAAATAGGAACTTCTGGAGTCAGTAGTAAAAATGCTAGTATTTTATGATGAAGATGATGTTCTAAAATTCTGGGAAAATTCATGATGAAAGTAGACATTTAGGGCTTTCCAAATATATAAAGAGTGTGTCAATTGAAGTTCTGTACAAAAAGATAAAAATCCCAGAAGTTAAGCTACATTTTCTGAGCGAAATTCTGGGCAGCGGTTTGAATTCTAGGAACTGGGAATTATCCATGAGTTCTGGGTAAGTTCCAGTATTTTTCCTTGAAAGTAGACATCTCAAGGATTCCGGGAAATTTTACGGATCCTCTTTTCGATTTTTCTGGAATTAGTTATGATTTTTCGAAGTTAGGCGAAATTCTGCCCAGAAATGCTGGATTAGCGTTTTTCCGAAAATTAAGGAATAAATTGGAAAATAAATCCACCAGGGGTAAAATGGTTTTATATAGCCAAGATATCTCTTGGAATAATGTTTATGAATTAATAGAAACAATATTATCCTTATAGGATATCCCTGAATATGTTCTGACCAACTGTCGCATTGTATTCCGCCAGAAGTACCATATAGCGTCAAACGAAGGTACGTCCGCGTACTGGTAACTTTAACTCTGATGTTTACTGTATGCTTATATGTGCTATGTGTTTGGTATGTTTATATGAGATAGCTGATAGCTCGGTGATATGTTCATGTACTGTCGTTATGATTATTCTTGCTGGGTATTGGGATACGCTTGCTGAGTGTGAAATGCTTGGTGTGAAACAAGTGCTAGGTGTGAAATGTATACTAAGTGTGACATATCTGCCAAGGGGCTTATATGCCAGGGACACATTTGTCTAAATGCCTATGAACTGTTTATGTTTGTGAATATCTGTGATCCATATATGTTATATATAAACATGAGGTTAACCGTTACCTGAGGTTCAATGGGCATTGAACCTCAGTCTTAACATAGCGTCAGGGTCAGGAGAACCAAGGACGGAGGACAAAGGGAAGCGCAAGCAGGACGCATAGTAGACCCGGCTGAAGATTTCCTTTGACATTCTGGCGAAAGCCTTCCTTTTGTTGTTGTACATCCCTTTTGAACCACGCGGTTACTACACCGCTATTGTATTCAGCCAGACTTACGGCATTTTGAAATATAAGTATCAGTTACTCTTCTGCTCAAATGCACTACTCTGATGATTTTAAATGATTTTTGTTGGAAACAAATAATATTCCGCTTTTGAAAATTGGGATGTTACAAAGCTTAATGTCGCCACCATGAAATAAATAAATAGGGAGTGAGAAGAATATATAAACATAAATAAATTACTGTAAATAGTAAAATATAAATTTACCGTGAATAGTAAAGTTACTATTCACTGTAAATAGTGAATAAATAAAATTACTGAAATATTAAATCTAGACTTCCATATAGGAGTCTAAATGAATAAAAATGTAAAATTACTGAAAAAAGTAAAATTAACATAAATAGTAAAAATTACTATTTACTGTGAATAGTAAATAGTAAATGATCTCAAATCTTAACCATGGAACCCGATGTTCAAAATAATTGGTAAAAGTAGAACTTTAATTCCATATCATGGTTAAGATTATCCCAGATAGATAAAATAAACATATAGTAAAGGAGATGGTAATAAAATCTTACCTTGGTAGAGTCTTCATGCTAATAACGTGTTATAAAACTGATAAGAATAAGAGAAGAGATTATAGAGAGAGAAATTCTCATTTCAACTGTATCTTGAATAGTTACAGAAGACCTCTATTTATAGAAGGAAAATGAGACTTTAGTGTAATTTCCACCTCTGGGTCATTTGGTGTAGTTTTCCCCAAAGTACAAAACTATTCATTCATGGATTTGCATTCCCGTGAATGTTATAATTGGCTACGGGTCCCACCAAATAGTAAATCACTATGCGTGGTACTATGCATGGTACTATGCGTGGGTCCCATGTCATCTTGTAATATTTGGAGACCGAGAGTCAATGGACATCCACGTAATAAGTATATTCATAACATCTTTTCTTTTATATTCAGTATTAGTATTAGAAGGATAGCAAAAAAACAAACCAACTGAAACAGAAAGTTGACACCCAGGACACCAAAATTGGCGCCGTGGGCGCCAAACTTCGGGTTGAGACCGAAAGTTGGCGCTCAGGGTGCCAACCTTCGGCCTCCCCCGCCCAAAATTTCAAAAAAAAAATTTTTTTTTGGGTCCCCCTACCCCACAGCCTCCCTCCTTCGTGCCCACTCCTTCTCTCTCTCTCTCTCTCTCACTCTCTCGCCCTCCCCAGCTCACCCTCACCGTCGCCCCTCACTTTCTTCCTCTCACCACCGTCCTCCTTCCTCTCACTCTCGACCACCACCCTCACTCCCTCCTTCTTCGTTGACCCTCCATCAGCCACCAGATCTGACTCCCTCCTCCACCGTCCAGCCCCACCCTCTTCCTCCTCTCCCCCTCCCTTCTTCACCGACCTCACCTCACTCTCACCCACCAGATTCCTCCCACCACCGTCGGCCCTCCCCTCCTCCCTCACACCTTTCCCATTCTTCCTCTCCTTCCCAGATCCGAACCCCCCTCCCCTCACTCTTCCCTCCACCCCACCCACCGACCCCCCATCCCGACCCCCAAGTTGGTCAGAGAAGCGTTTAGATGCTTCCTTCCTCCCAGGTATGAAGCTCAGCTAATCTGTGTGTGCTTAATTTTATTTCAGATCGTTAGAATATTCATCCCTTTTGTTTCATATCATTGACTACAATACTATAAAGTTCACTAGGTGTGGTACATTTTAAGTGCAGGTCCTCATTGATCTTCCTCGATAGCTTTTATGTTCACTTACTATGATAGCTATACAGGGTACTTCCCAACTATAAAAGGATTTTCACATTCTGGCAAATCATGATTGTTGACTTTTCTGCTTCATTTGTTAGGTTCTTCTTTGCCATCAGCTTATATGCTCTTTGCCACCATTGACAAATTGACTCGGAATTTTAGGTCAGTAAAATTTTCATTTTTCATTTTTTTCTTCTTCGATGCCCATTAAGATTGAGTTGCTGACTTGGGTACCATTTAATCGGGAGTTAAATATATTCTGGAATTTGAGATTGAAGAGTTTTGTGCTAGTAAAAGTGGTGTTTTTATAAGCATCCCTGGAAGCAGTGACAGGTGAACTAAGTTTTGATGTTGAGTCAGGGGAGAAAGACAGATTGTTTTGGTGGCTGTTTTTTGCGCCTGGACTAGTGTCGAAGACTAGTGATCTTTGATTGGAAGTGGGCAATAGCATGAGCACAATTTTGTCAGTCTCTTGTTCCGAACAATTCATCTTCTCGTTTTGAATTGTGTGTACAGTGCATTGCAACTATATGTAGAAGACTAGAAGGTCCCTAATTTCAGTCCTGTTGGGTGTTGGCCTTCCTGGAGTCTAAATAGAAAGAAAAAAGAGAGTCAACTGGGATTACACAAGAATTTATTGTATTACACTGATTTCATTCTTATTCATTCTGTTTCTCATATTTTTCCTCACTTTCTCAACTGGCATGGGAATGTAGTTTAATAATGGGGATCAGATTCTATAATCACATTAATAGTGTTTTCTCGGAGATGGGGGCCATGCTGAGCCATGCTGACCTAGTTTATCATTCTCTTGAAGTTGGGCTTTATATTAAATATTACTTTCAATGAGTTGAGATGATGAATGTCTATTTTTGAGATTGGGGATTATAATATTTGAAGACATCTATAGTAACTTTTGTGCCTCTTTTCTTCATTTGATGTCATTTTACTTTGCAGGGTTGATATGAGATTATATCTTTATCCGGTTCTTTCAATCCATATGTCTCCGATTCTGGGAATCAATAATCTCTAACTGCAAATGATTGGAAACAAATATGAAAAAGGCATGCTTCTTTAATTTATTAGGATCAACTGTGGTCTTTTAATTATGAGCGACCATTCGCTAGCTGCTGCAAGGTAGCATTTTAATGTTGATTTGAGTGGCCTTGTTCGTGAAGAACACACGTTGATGGTGGTATTATTATTATTATTATTTTGGTAAAGTGAAGGGAGGTAATTGCAGTCAGCTACAGGAATAACATGTTAAAACCTGGGGATATATAATTAGAGGGAGACAACGGATGGAACAAATCTAATCCGGCCAAAATCAGTTGTACAATTTGATGTGTGTATTTGTGTCACAAGTTGATGAGCTGGGGTTCCTTCTGGGAAGATTAATTGAATACACGTATGGAATTTTTAGCAGATATATATATGGAGCCCCTGACCCCAGTTTTTATTTTTTATTCTGGAGAGCAAAAAATAATAATAATAAAGCTTCATAATAGAAAGATTATGTAGAGCATTATTGTGAATGAGAATATTTGATGTTAATTTGCTGAAACACGATGACCTATCATCATTTCTTGCGATTCATTACAATCATGAATTATATACTTCAATTCTTTAATCACAGTGTTGTCAGTGTTGTTTGCATTTCATATGTTCTGGTACTTCTGCAAGTCACCACAAGGTAATCTTATTATGATCTCATATTATAATATGCAGTCCTCCCGTAAGGAAAGCAAGTGCCAATGTAGTGAGTATTGTAGCGAAGTATGCTGTTCCAGCTGGTGAGTGGCCTGATTTATTGCCCTTTCTGTTCTAGTGTAGTCAGAGTGCACAGGAAGACCATAGAGAAGTAAGTTTCTAACGCCAAACAATCATACAGTTTCATTTTTCTTGTGTGATCATGGTGTTTTCTTGCTGTTGGTTGTTACTACCCTCTATTTCTGCTTCAAGTCCAGATACAAAATTTCCTTCAGACAGTCTTTTGTATGCCATATAGACATCTTTAATGTTTGAATATGTAAAAAGATGGCAATCATGGCCTAACATGCCATCATACTAACCTCATTGATCGGATATTATACCGTTTTTATTCACTTAGCTAAGACATTTTGTGATTTGGAAAAGTGCTCTGTTCATAGCCATATTTGAAAAATATCAATCCACTATAGTTTTTTTGCTGTTTGATCATTTTAAAGCATATTTTCTGCACTGCTTGATATTTGAGAGAGAACGGCTGCATTGAAAGTCACAAGTTTTTACATTCAATATTTTATCAATTGATTCAGGACTTCTTAGTTATAGCTTGTCTGTTATGTAGGGAGAGTGACACTAGAAACTGTAATATATAGTTTTGGCACTCTTTTGCTTGACCTTCTCAGTGGGAAGCATATCCCCCCAAGCCATGTAAGTGATTCCTACTGAAGCAAAAATAGTAAGTGATTGTTACCGAAGGAAAAATATTCCTCTTCCATGGTCCCTTATTAATAATGAAAGGAAAGAAGTAAAGGAGAAAGAAGTTGAAGGTTGCAAATTTTTTTTTGAAGAATAGTTAATTGTTCATGGTGAAAATAAGGGCATTTAATCTTTAATTAGAGCGGAGGGTTGCATAGATCCCTCTAAATATTAGTTGCTTCATTTGAACGTTGTCCCTAAACTTTCTTATCTAATTATTGGAAATTTTGGAGCAGGCCCTTGATTTAATTTGGGACAGAAAACTTCAAATATGATAGATTCTTGTTTGGAAGGACAATTTTCTGATGATGTTGGAACTGAGTTGGTAGGTTGGCATCTCGATGCTTACAGTATGAACCTAGAGAAAAGCCAAATCCTAGATCATTGGTGGCTGCCTTGGCTCCACTTCAGAAAGATACAGAGGTTGGTCTGTTAATTTTATCATTTGGCAGAAAGGAGTCCCTTTTGAGCGGCAAGCTACCAGTACTTGGAAAACAATACCATTTGACAACTTGACTGCTTGGGGCTCTCTTTTCTTTTAAGGCAGAAACAAAATGAAGATAATTACTTCTTATTAGGTTGATATATTTGTCACTAGATACTTCTGTGAGATTACCTTTTGTTTAGCCTGATCTGATGCTGGTTTAGTACACTGAGTGAGTTAAATTTCTTTTTAGACAAGGGAGACTTTTGCTTGGACCATGATATCTTTTTTTGTTAAAAAAAAAAAAAATCAAATGAGTAGGCACTAACAGCCTGATGTTAGAAGGGGGATAAAACCATTAGTGCAGTTGATTTGTCTTTGCTCATGCTATAGATAGCCCTTTTTATATTCCAAGAGTCTTTCCAGCCAACTAAAATGTTTGGGGATGCAACTTCTGTCTTGACGTTTAGTAGAAGTTAGACAACGAGATTTCTATGTCTACAAAGAGTTTAGATATTTCTACAAAGGTCGCGGAACACTTGTGCATGTTTAGGAAGCCGCTCTTTGCAATTCACTATTTCATCTGTAGAATCACTGATTTCTGCATTTTATTTTTGCTGTAATAACTCTAAGAATGGGTCTTAATATTGAATTTGCTCTAATATCCTGGCCATCTTACAAGTTCATATTATAGAAAAGCGCAAGGAATCATTCATGGTATGTTTTTTCTTCTACATTAATGGCTTCTCTTAATTTCTTTATGGAAAATTTTCTTTTTGCAAGTTCTGTCATGAGTCTTGACTCTTAGGCATTATGAAGGATTATAAATTTATAATATTTGCTTTTTTGATGTTGTTTTCTGCTTTTAATTCCAGGTGTTCCATTCCAGGTGCTCTTAGCAGGCAGCAGCAATCTGTTTCTTGTACTACTCCTCTGCCCTTTTTATATTCAAAGAGTCTTTCCAGCCAACTAAAATGTTTGGGGATGCAACTTCTGTCTTGACGTTTAGTAGAAGTTAGACAACGAGATTTCTATGTCTACAAAGAGTTTAGATATTTCTACAAAGGTCGCGGAACACTTGTGCATGTTTAGGAAGCCGCTCTTTGCAATTCACTATTTCATCTGTAGAATCACTGATTTCTGCATTTTATTTTTGCTGTAATAACTCTAAGAATGGGTCTTAATATTGAATTTGTTCTAATATCCTGGCCATCTTACAAGTTCATATTATAGAAAAGCGCAAGGAATCATTCATGGTATGTTTTTTCTTCTACATTAATGGCTTCTCTTAATTTCTTTATGGAAAATTTTCTTTTTGCAAGTTCTGTCATGAGTCTTGACTCTTAGGCATTATGAAGGATTATAAATTTATAATATTTGCTTTTTTGATGTTGTTTTCTGCTTTTAATTCCAGGTGTTCCATTCCAGGTGCTCTTAGCAGGCAGCAGCAATCTGTTTCTTGTACTACTCCTCTGCCTCTATATTTTCCCCGACATTTGGAGACACTTGTCAATATTTGGATGCTTCCCATTGCTATTGCTGTACATGCATGTCTTCCTTTCACTTGAGACGCAATCCTTTAATTAGGCATTAATGCATTTGACTTTTGGCGGTGATCCCATTAATGATTGAATTACTTAAGACGTCTAACTCTAGAATTAGACGCCTTATTATATACTTACATATTTAAGGCGTCTAATCCTTGCACCTGTTTTTTCTTGTAGGGGACCAACATGCTTTCACGGCTTCTTAATGTGCGTCACCCTAGATCAAGAAAGGCCGTCATCACAGCAATTGATTTACTAAGTCTGTAATTGTCTCTTCAAAGCATGTTATTGTTTATAACCATTGTTATTTTTCTTTCTCTACGCTATTCTAATTGTTATATGTTAGAGATATTATTTTGGGTAAATTACCCTCAGCTAGTAGTTTGGCTTTTGGAATTCTTTTTAAGTAATTGTATTAATAGCCCTTGATCTCATTGTATTATCTTTTGGATGAAATCCATTGGAATTTGCCTTAACAATGTTAATTTGAGTGTGACCAATAAAGTCTATTTTTGTCTAGTTCAGATTGCCGTCTCTGTTAGAGAATAATCTACTTAGTTATAAATATTTTTGTAATTAATCCCTGAGCTTTCTGATGTATGTAAATAAGGATTCATATTTGAATGTATATTATTTATATCCACTTATCATATTTATTATCATATTTATCAGGTACACTCATGTTTATTCATATGAAACAATTATTTTTAAAAAATTAATATAATTATTTGCAACGGAATTATACTTGCATTCCGTTGCAAATTGATAAGCAATTTTCCAACGGAAAATATTTCCGTTGAAATTTTCGACGGAATTATATGTGTATTTTGTTGCAAATTGTGAAGAAGTTTTCAATGGAATTATTTTTCGTTGCAATTTCCGACGGAATTATATGTATATTCCGTTGCAAATTGTGAAGAAGTTTTCAACGGAATTATTTTCCGTTGCAATTATCGACAGAATTTGTTAAATAAATATTTTATTATCTCTTTCTTTATCAACAGAAAAATGTGGCTTACAACGGAAAAATTCCGTTGAAAATTTCAATGGAAAAATTTTCCGTTTCAAATTGCAACGGAAAATGAAATTCTGTCGCCTACCGACAAAGCATATTCCAACGGAATAATTTCGTCGAAAATTCTGTCGAAAAATACATTTTCAATGGAATTTTTATCATTAGCAACGGAAAAAGTTCCTTGAAAATATGAATATTTCTAGTAGTGTTAGTGAGCTCCATTTATTTATTATTTACTGCTTTATTTATTTTTCATGGTTGCGACACTATATATTAGTGGGCTCCAATTATTTATTTTAATTATTTACTGCTTTATTTATTTTTCATGGTAGCAACACTAGTATAATGGGCTCCATTCATTTAATTTAATTCTTTACTGTTTTATTTATTTTTCATGATGGTGACACTAGTATAGTGGACTCTATTTATTTTCATTTATTTACTGTTTTAGATATCCCCCTTCCCTTTTATTTTTATTTATTTACTGCTTTATATCCCCCTTCCTTTTTATCTTTCATCTTTTATTTTATTTATTGCTTTATATATCCCCTTCCCATTTTTATTATTTATGGCAACCACACTATTAGTGGTTTCCATCTATTTATTTTATTACGCTTATATTTTATTTATCCTCAAGATAAATTGTTAAAAAACCATATGTATCATGAGATCAAAATGTCATGGAGATATGAGGCATAAATTGGCTAAGAGATAAATTAGCCTGAAGTTAAGAGACAAGTTAGCCTGAAGCTAAGAGACATATTGGCTTGAAGCCAAAGAGACAAATTATGAAACAATGTTTGATCCATAAATTTTTTATGCCATCAATTGTATAAAGGTATTAAAATTGTATGATTATGGTTGATTGTAAATAAATATATCCAATTTGCTCTTGTAGTAGCAATATTGTAATTAAGTCAAGAAATATTGTGGATTAATTTCTTACTATGATCAAATAGATCATTGAGTTATGGATCATGAATTTAAGAATTTTATCCAATTTCATTCCCAAAAGTGAATGAAGCAATAAATAAATTGTGATTATGGTTATTTTACTATTATTTTGTGTTTAGATAATTATAACAATTTTTGTGAATACGAGAGAGGAATATTCATAAAAAAAATAATTAAACAAAAGACAATATTATTTCAACAAAGTTTAATAGCGAGTGGTTCAACACCATTACAAAGCTTAATCATCTCATTCTGAAGATATTTAATGTCACCTTCTTTTTCTTCTCTTGAGTTGGGATCAAGATGAAGTAAAACTCTTCTTAATATAGAGATCCGCCTCATAAGTTTTTGAAGCTTTTTGTAAGGCCACTCTGTTAACCCTCCTTCTTTATAAATCTTTTGGATGGTGTGTGTACTCATATTTAATTGTTTACTCGCATCATCGATGGTTAAGTGAAATTAATTTCTTAAATCATGAAACTTTGTTCTCTTTATTCTTTCTCGTTGCTCCATTGTTAATCTATATAATTCACCCTGGTTAAGGGATGAAGTATCATATGGAATATTAATCGCGGGTTGTTTTCCTTTATCTAATGGATTTTCAATGTTGGTTTGAAATGAACTCTTGCGGGGTTCATTTATATTATTTGTCCATTCCGAACCAACACAAAGGACCTCATAATAGGCCAATACAGGATCACGCATCAAGTTATATCCTGATGCTTGTAAATCTATACAATACTGTGTCAGAAAATGTTTGATTTCTCCAAAATTTTTATTACTAAAATCAAACATTGGAAGATTGTCAGTATTGTAAGATTTATCCTGTACATTTTCAAATAAAACAACGTGAGAAATCATACCTGTTCTCCTTCTGTGAACTTCAAGTTTATGACACTGAAGTCCGTTGGTATGTATGATCTCCCGTAAAACATCACAACAACTACATTCCAATAGGGAAGTAGTTGCTAACCGGCTGGTAGTCACTAGCTGACTGGTTGTAGCTGGCTGGCTGGTTATTGTTGGTTCGATGGTTGTTGCTGGCTGGCTAGTCATTGCTTGTTGGCTGTAGGTTGCTGGCAGGTCGATGGTTGTTTGTTGGCTAGTAAATGCTGGCTGATTAATTGCCGCCACTATTGGATGAACTGGATTGGTAGACTCCATCAGTTCTACCATAGTTCTACACCTCTTAACAGGCCTCCTTGATGAACTTGCTTCAGTTGTACCTTCAATCCTTGTAGATTGAGGAAGAACATTTGTTCTAGGGGGAGAAGTATGTATATTTGAAGTAGAAGGAGGGATAGCAGAAGGAGGAATAAACATGTCTAAAGGATCAGAAAATAGTAAAGAAGAAAATGACATGTTTTTCTGATCATCATACAACAAAGCATCAAGTAATGTTGTGTCGGATGTATCAGAAACTGGGATAAAATTACTTGGTCCTGCCATGACAATAGAATTTAGAGAAATATGTGTGAGTATCTGGTAATTGATGATATTATCAAGATGCTTGAATGTTTGTGAGGCACATTCGTTTGCCTTCTTCTATTTATAGCTGAATTAAATCTTATTAAATCTCTACAAATATGCGTAGTTCTGTTGAATCTCTGCAGATCTACTCCCTATAAAGCATGAGCTTAGACACTTTTTGTCTATATATGCATACGACAATTCCACAATGATGTATGTTGCGCCTGTGATTTCACAGTAATGTATCTGTGATTCCACAGTGTTGTGGTCGTGAATCTGTAGTGATACATATCTGATGATTTTGTATTTTATAATGATATATATTTTGATTATTGATTCTGGAAAATGAAAATTTTGTTACCAGAAGTAACAAAATTATGCATTGATAATGCATTAAGAAATCTGTGAAATTTTAATGATATCTGTAGAAATAAATATCATATATGCTATTATAATGGAATATTGTATGGAAATTCCATAAATTAATTTTTAAGGACTCACACTTGCGGGAGAGAATGATATATATCAAGTGTGAGTGTTTGTGTATTAATTCTCTGTGAATATTTGTGTTAATTCCCCCGAAATTGATATTAGATTTGATAATATAAATCATATGGAAAGTTGGCATGACTTGTTTGATCATCCAAGTTATATATTATGTGCTGCTTGTTCTCAAATAGATATGATTATAAGAATATTATTGATTATGACTGGAAATGGATCTCTGGAAATGTATCAAATTGAATGATATAGGATACATGTGAGATTATAAATCTGCAAAGTTTGCAGTAATGCTTGCAACCAAAAGTTTACAATAGATTATCCGCGCAATTTCCAGATTGTATAATCTAGAAAGTATATGAGGTTATGAGAATAGTGTTTGTATGTGTATATTTGCCACAATTATTTAAGCCAACAAAATTCTCCCCGTAAAATTGGTTTTTGGTCAGGAGCCAGATTATTCCATCTTGAAATGTTTTAAATGTGCAATGATTATTAATCCATTACAATGCACACAGATAGATATACACTATATGATTAGATGAGAGGGAGAAAATAAGCAGATTGGGTAAAAGAGATAAAGTGGAATGAATTATCATTGGCTCTTTTTGATCCTCGAACAAAGAAATGTGCATTAAAAGTTCAAAAGATAATTCATTTGCAGAGAATGCCAGAAGCATTTACTGACCTAAAGAAAGTGACAAAGTCATATGTCCCAATTGCAAATGCTCCTATATAAATTGTTATAAAGCATGCCTGAAGCGTTGCATGTCCATCGGTTTTAAAGATAAAAATCCTCAAATGAGAAAAGGAGCTATAAGAATATAGATGATCAAATCGAGGATAATTAAGAAAAGCTCCAGAAGAGCCATCTCCTGAAGAGATGTTATCTCCAGAAGAGATGTTATTTCCAGAATTGAATATTATGGTCCTAGAAGAGACCCAGGTACCTAATATATATGAATATAAAGAGATCTCAATAAATGAAATATGATGGGATTGAAAATGACGTCAACGTTGATGATATTTATGTTTATATGATGACATATGTTGTAATGAATGATAATGAGGATCATGAGCCACAATATATTAGTGTGTTAGAAGCATATGTCCTTGAAGGATGTAAGGCGCCATAAACATATGTCTCTGAAGGACTAAATATGCCAGAAGCATAAGTCTCTTAGTGCACGCTATCATATGTCTGGGCATCATCATATGTCTGGGCATTTTTATATCAGATACTCGTTGTCCGGATCTTAGCGCACGCTATCAATTTCCGCAGTACTCTAAGCTGTAACATCTCAAACTCTGTTGTTTTTCTTAAAACTAAGTGTTGACTGACACGAATTTCGAACCTGGAATTTGGGATGTTACATATTATGCTATGAACATTGTAGTTTCTTATTGCTTTATAACTCTGGTCCTATTTATAAGTTCCATTTGACTAAAAAATTTGATCCTATTTATAAATCCGGTTTCAAGTAGCCAATAAGAAATTGAACTCATGAATTAACAATTTATTTAATGTAAATAATAATAGTACTTGCCTCATGGAACACGTCTCTTTCATGCACCAATGACCAAAATGCTTTTTCATTTAATAATTAATTTCATTGTCTTTCTCTCTCCCCAACTTTTTCATTTCTCAGGCATCGCGTGCCAATGATTTTTTTTTCATGCCTCCCGGGATCGCATTGCAATGACTTTTTCATACATCCATCATCACACGACTTTGATTACCACTTCTCGGATTTTTACACTCAAATGGTGCGACAATATGACTTTCATTGAGATGGGAGTGAGTAGGTGTTGCCATGTTATCATATCGTGTTTTTTTTGTTTCCTTTAAATTGGTTGGCCATTTTGGAAAGAGAAAAAAGATGAGGGAGATTTGACAATAAATTTTAAAGAAAGAGAGATAAGAAAGAGTTAAAAAATATTGATTCACAAATGAGGACTGTTGGAAATCTGCTCCATAATCATTGAATCAATCACCCATCATTGGTATATTTATGAGATTTAGTTAAAAAAGACTTATAAATAAAACCAAAGTTGTACCTCTGATTTTGAGGAAATCATACTCAATTTAGGGAAGTAACTGTTACATATCTCGCATTTTAAAGGCATTCTCAAGTACGACATCAATCCCTAATATAAGAGTTAATTTACTTATTTTGGGAGAGATTAAGGAAGCTAAATGAGATATATTAAACTTTTTATGTTTATTGTTTTTCTCCAAACCAATTTCTCTAACTTATACAGTTATATATAATTTAATTATGCATAATATATGTTATGATTGATGGGACCGATCTTGTTTGGGTTGGGAGGAGAGCTAATAATAAATTGATTATTTTACCCTTATAATATTGATTAAATTTGTATCGTTGTTTTTTTATTAGTCTATAAATATGATTAATACAATTGATAAGCTCTAATCTCCATAATAAAAGTTATATTTGATCGCTTCTTGGATATTAGGATTGAATTTGAATTAGATATTTAAACGATGTCACATAGTTAATGTATAGTATTATAATATCAAGTTAATATATTAGATGTCATAAGATATTAGGATTGATATTTCGGGATTAATATTATTAGATATTAGGATTGGATTTGAATTGGGTGTTTTATTAGGATATAGTTATTTAAGGATTTAAATTAAACATTAAAATGAGACCATATTATATATAGTATTATAATCTATTACTCTTTTTTTTTTTTTCACTTTTGACAAGACAAACATGATTACAAACCATATGAAGCACAAAACAACTGAGACTTGTTCTTTTTGTTTATACAAAAAACGGTAAAAACATGTTATGGTGACCCATTGGAAATCACATACACTACAAAAAATAAGACTTTTGGCGGCGACAAAAGTCGCCGCTAAAAGTATGAATGTCATCGCTAAAAGGTTTTTAGCGGCGACATATTGTTAGCAATACTTTTGGCAGCGGCATTCTTATGTCGCCGCTGAAAGTAGACTATCAGTGGCGACAATTTGTCACCGCTGAAAGTGCATTAGAAGCAACCACATGGAATGTCACAGCTGAAAGCAGAGTTTTAGTGGCGACAATTGTCTCCACAAATACTATTTTCAACGGCGACAGTTTTGTCGCTACTGAAGAGTGTATCAACGGTGACTTTTTTTCGCCACTGATATAGTCTTCAGTGGCGACCAAAGTAGTCAAGATCGCGGTTTTACTTAAGATCGGAAGGGGGTAGCAAGATCGTAGATCGTTGAATCGACATGGATCGTAAAGATCTTACTTTTTTTAATTTTAATAATAATATTTATATATATGCATATAAAATAACATTTAATTCACAACTTAATCCTAAAAGACAATTAATTCAATCTTCAAATAAAAATATATAGCATTCAAAATAACATTTAATAAGTCTTAAAAGACAATTCAAAGCATCAACTTAAGCCACAATTCCACAAATACAAAATACCAAATCACCAAAACCAAAACAAAATACTTCAAATCTAATCTATCAAAGCATTCACATCACAATCATCATCTATCATGGCCATGCCATCTTCCTCTTCACCTTCAAAGGCTTCTTCATCAAAATTGGGTAACTCCAAATCATTGCTAGGCTCAACCAAGGCTTCATTTTGAGTTGGCACCAAGTTGTCTACATCTAAGTCTTCAATGTTAGATGGACTTTCATTATTTTCCACAATCCAATCATCATGAGAAGAAATATCATCAACATTATACTCATTGACTTTTCTAGCCACCTTCTTGGCCAATCTTGAATTAGCCATCACAAAGACAACATCATTCATAGTTTTCTGTTTCAAACGATTTCTTCTCTTTGTATGGACCTAAGCAAATATAAAAAATAAAAAACAATTAATACAAAATTAATTCTTGAAATGAAATATAATTGATATTTCATATTCATGAAAATTTACCATCTCAAAGGCACTCCAATTTCGCTCACAACTAGAGGCACTGCATGTCAAGCTCAAAACACGGATAGCAAATTTTTGGAGCTTCGGATATTCATACCCATACGACTCCCACCATTTTGCTGGAGTTTCTTTGTTAATTGCAATCTTGGCTATTGAACTACCAAAAAAATTCCTTTGATACTTAAAATCTTCAAGTTGAGTATCAATCTTAGATATTTCTTCTATATCCTCCAACATCCTTTCTAAGCATTGATATAATCCACGTTTCACTTCAATATCAGCCTTAAATGAAGGACTATAATGTAATTGTGGGTTAAGGTAATAGCCTGTAGCATGTAAAGGACGATGAAGTTGCATATCCCATCTAGCATCAATGACTTCCCACAAAAGCAAAATAACTGAAGAATAAATAAAAATTGAATTAGTGTAATGTAAAGAACAAAACTACAAATTTAAAATTGAAATCAAACTTTGATAATTTACCCTCTTGCTACATTGTTGAAGGCATCGGTAATTATCTCTTTAGCCTAATCAATCTCCTCATATATGAAGCCCATGGCTGGCTTCACATCTGAATCAACTATACGGAGCACCTTGACCAAAGGATAAGCACCTTTAAGCAAGTAACAATATCTTTCCAAAAAACCTTGTCCAAAACCACATCTTCTATAAGCTTTCCATCCTTTGTCTTTGCAAATCGGCTAGACTTCCACTCTTTGGAGGTGAACATCTGAACCAATGCTCCTTTGTTATCATGGAGGCACCCCAAACTTAGGTAAGATATGGCAAAGTGAGTGAGGGTTGGTCCCACTAAATCTTTCCCTTTAGTGAAGTGGTGCAATAAAGTAATCAAAGAAGTTCTTGAATAAATGTAGGTTGTGATTTTTTTCCCTTTAGGAATAGTATCACAGTGAACTGGTATCTTTTTTTCCAAATCCTCCAACATTAAATCAATGCAATGTGCTGCACAAGGTGTCCAATACAATCTCTTTCTTTTCTCCATTAATATCTCTTCAATAACATCATCAATCATCTTAAAAATTTTATCAGCAGTCTTAGATATGTCAGATGCATCAATGGGCTTGAGGAAAACAATTCCCTTAGAGCTGTTCACTAAGAAATTTATGATTGTCCTCCTCCTTTTGTCAATCCACCCATCTGTCATTATTGAGCATCCAAATTTCTTTCAATAAGCTTTATGTCCTTCAATATCCTGCATTGTTGAGTCATATTTTTTTTCCAAATATTTAACTCTGATCTCATGGTACGATGGTGGCTTGAATCCTAGACCATGTTTTGCAATCGATTCAAACATTTTACGGAATTCTAGGCCTTCGTCCTTACCACATTGAATGGAATAGCATTATTGTAGAAAAAAGCTTTATGTTCTTTTCCAAATCCTCCAACATTAAATCAATGCAATGTGCTGCACAAGGTGTCCAATACAATCTCTTTCTTTTCTCCATTAATATCTCTTCAATAACATCATCAATCATCTTAAAAATTTTATCAGCAGTCTTAGATATGTCAGATGCATCAATGGGCTTGAGGAAAACAATTCCCTTAGAGCTGTTCACTAAGAAATTTATGATTGTCCTCCTCCTTTTGTCAATCCACCCATCTGTCATTATTGAGCATCCAAATTTCTTTCAATAAGCTTTATGTCCTTCAATATCCTGCATTGTTGAGTCATATTTTTTTTTTCAAATATTTAACTCTGATCTCATGGTACGATGGTGGCTTGAATCCTAGACCATGTTTTGCAATCGATTCAAACATTTTACGGAATTCTAGGCCTTCGTCCTTACCACATTGAATGGAATAGCATTATTGTAGAAAAAAGCTTTATGTTCTTTTCCAAATCCTCCAACATTAAATCAATGCAATGTGCTGCACAAGGTGTCCAATACAATCTCTTTCTTTTCTCCATTAATATCTCTTCAATAACATCATCAATCATCTTAAAAATTTTATCAACAGTCTTAGATATGTCAGATGCATCAATGGGCTTAAGGAAAACAATTCCTTGGGCTTAAGGAAAACAATTCCCTTAGAGCTGTTCACTAAGAAATTTATGAGGCAATGTCTTCACATGCTTTCTCTCTCACATTCTTCTTGAAGATGCTATTTATTGTAGCTTGAGTGCTCACTCCCCTTTTTTTCAATATATTTTTTTCATTCCCACCATTCTTTTCACTCTATTTTCTTTTTCCACCAAGTTCATCACCATCATCAACTTCTGTGAATGTGGTTGATTTCTTCATTAGTTTCTCTTGTAAAGACGCTACAATTCCAAACATTTCTTTTCTCACTTCTTTAGGAATAGAGCTACAAGCCCCCACATCTCTTTGTGTTCCCCCCAAATGGTGCTTGAATCGGTAAACACCTCCGGTTATTGTCTTCTTGCAATAATTGCATTGATTTTTTCTCCTACCTCCATCAACTTCAACACCATGCTTCCATCCCGGGACAAGAAGGCTAGGCGTAGATGAAGTAGGAGCTGCTACTTGCCCCTGTTGCATTAAGACAACTAGAATCCTCTCCTCCATTTGTTTCATCTTCAGATCAAATTGTGCACATTCTTCTGCGCGCTCTACTTCCATCCTTGCACGTTCTTCTGCACACTTTGCTTCGACTCTAGCACATTCCTTTACGCACTGTGCTTCTATCTTTGCATGCTCCTCCTGAAATTTTTTATCAAACTCCTTAAGCAATTGGGTACGCACATTTTCCACGGTTGAATTGTCATTGGATTGAGAGTGATCTCTCTTCCTCAATGGCTCTACTCCATACCCTTTTCCTCTTACATACCCTGATCTTTCACCAAGAACAACTGTCAATATTTCATCAGAGGTCATTCGAGCATCAACCTCTATTATCGCCGCTGACACTCTAAATTTCAGAAAAACTCCGCCAAAGTAATATGTTCTCGCGCCCAAATTTTTTTCCCAATTTTTTTATAAATAAATAAATAAACTTTTGGCGGTGACAACAAGTCGCCGCTAAAACATACTTTTGGCGGCAACATATTAGAGTCGCCACTGAAAATATGACTTTTTCGCGGCGACTATTTATGTCTCTGCGGAAAGTCATACTTTCAGTGGTGACATTTAATGTCGCCACTAAAGGTCGCCAACAAATAAAATAAATATAAAACATTAATGATATTGTAAACTTTAATTAATTGTAAACATATAAATAAACTTATCATTCTCACATACCTTAATTAATTACTATTGCCTCCATTTATATTGTTTTTCAAAGTTTTCAAAAAAAATTATGTTATTCTTCACTCTCTTTAATACAAAAATTCATTTTAATATAATATGAAATCATTAAGTAGACTACTAAAAACATAAGTAAACTTACATAAATTTAATTGTATTATAATTATATCATCTTAAACGTTTAATTGTATTTTAACTTGTACTCCCTCTTACACACTTTATCTCTCACTCTCCCTCTCTTCCTATCTTACAAACTTTCCTCACTCCATTGCTTGCACTCCCACCCTTACACAACATTGTATCTTTAATTCTCCATCTCACGTTTATACTAGTACAAACGTAATTATAATCTCTCTCTCATACACACTATACCACTCTTCTCTCATTCTTTCCCTCACTCTCTCACACACAACACATACTATCTCTAAAAATCTCTTCATCTCACAATAATATTATGAGTAATTACTTTATTTATTCATCAAAGATTAAATCAATTAACTTATTTATTATATAAATATTACAAGTTTTTTTAAAAAAGACAATTAAAATTTAATATTGGACTTTTGGTGGCGACAAAAAGTCATAATTGAAACTTCCTTTGGTGGTGACAAAACAATGTCGCCGCTGAAGGTATAACTTTCAGTGGCGACACATAGCAGTCGCCGCTGAAGGTTATACCTTCAATGGCGACATTGCTTTGTCGCCACTGAAGGTTCCAATTTCAGCAGTGACTAAAAAATGTTGCCACTAAAAGTATAACTTTCAGTGGCAACGTTTTTTGTCCTCACCGAAAGCTATACTTTCAGCGGCGACATCAGGTGTCGTCGCCAAAAGTCGCCACCAAAAGTTCTTTTTTTGTAGTGATAGAAGAGGCTTCAGCAATAAGATAGATGGGCTTCATTCGGTCATTCCATACATCTTAAAAACGCTATGGTCATTGAAAATTGGATAATGTAGAGAATTGAAGTAGACAATCTTTAACCCAAATAAAAAAAAAACATTTTAGATTTGTGGTGAACAATTGAGCGGGTAGAGGGTGAGGAAGAGGACAAAATGAGGAGAGATATGTGTACACAGCCTTACCTCACATTTGGAAAGCTAAGGCTCACCCTATGAGAAAGAGGACAAAAAGAGAAGAGATTCATAGTCTAAAATGAGTGGTCTATTAAAGAAACAAGCCAAAATTTAGTAAAGATTGTACCAAAAAAAAAGTAAAGATTAAAAAAAATATGAAAACTGTATGGGGAAAAAGAAGGTAAAGAGACTGAGAGAGTTTTATATATTCATAGGGTTTTATTAAAAATACTAAGAATTGAAGAAGGGTAGGAGAATACACACTTGTAAAAATAACACTCTCACTTGTCTCACGGCATTGGCTTTGTGGAGACGATAAATTGTTAGTACAGAGGGAGAATATAAGTATTATATAAAACCTAAGGATATCGGGGTAGTACTAGACCTGATCTGGTGTGTGTAAGAATGTTTTTGAAATATGATCTAAAGATGTCTAACATCGGGAAAAAAATCTAGCTGTGGTGAAAAACAAATCATATTCAAAAAATTTTAGTTGTACTATAAAATATAAGATTGGAAATAATCATATAAGAAAAAGAGTAGGTGTGGCAACTCAGTACTACAAAAAAGCTTTATGGCGTCCAATTTTTAACCTTTTTTACGTCCTTTTTTTAGGGGACATCTATGCAAGGGGTGTAGAAAGCCCAAAGCTACGAGGTCGCAATTTATTTAGGACGCCATATTATATTTTCTTTTTTTTTAAAAAAAAACCCCAAACCTCAAGTTCAGGGAGCTACATTGAGCAGAGTGGATCAAATACACAGCAAGCCACAATTTGGGCAGATGAAGAGCAACGTCCCAACACTCAACGGCACAACCCCCTCTTGTGAAGCAAATTTGCCCCTAATCTAGGTTTGCGCTAGATTGGTAAGCCGTAGGAAGTGGAGGAGATTTGTGCCTAATCTAGGTTTGTGCTAGATCGGCAAGCCGTAGGAAGTGGAGGAGATTTGCGCCAGATCGGCAAGTTGTAGGAAGTGAAGGAGAAGGTTCAGTTGCCATTTTTAAGTGAAGTTCTTGAAGCAAAGAAGTGCAAGAATCAAATCTATTGTCGAAGACAAATGGAAGAGAAGGATACTCAAATCTATGCCTCAGATATGTCGTCAAAGACAAACGAGAAGGAAATCAGAATCAACTATGAGAAACAGAAAACAAGAAACTAACCTTGATGAAAGCTTTCCTAGAGTTGGTCGTGAAGGTGAGGTCGTGAAATGGTACACGGTAAAAGGTACGGACGCGTATTGTAACATTAACGCTTATGCTTATGGTATGGTTATATATGATAATTGTTTTCACATGTTGATACTCTGTTTTGAAACTTCTCATGGATTTGAGTTGTATACGGGTTATAGTCTTGATAACACCGTTGAGTTTTCCTAGCGCTGAGGACACGATAGGCCATCGTGGCACTGGTTATGTCCAGACTTGGGTAACATACATATTGCAGTGGCTTTGTTATGTTACTTGCTGATATGTTTTTGAAAGTTATAATTGCGAATTTATTATTGTGATACCTGTCATATACTGTTTACATAAGCATGAGGTTAATCGTTACCTGAGGTCTAATGGACATTGGACCTCAGTCTTAATAAATAGTACAGGAAAGAAACCGGGATGGAGAAGGCGTCGGTAGATAGAGCCGTGAAGAGGCAGCGATTAAAGGCAAAGGTCGGTAGAAGTTATTAGAACTTAGCTTCTGGCACGAATTTAACAAAGTTACTTTGAACAGTTTGGTGTCTAAGGCTGGGTTAATCTATGTGGGAAGCCAACCAGTCGCCGTATAAGTCGGTGAGGCCCCATAATAGACCCCTACCTGGCCAATCTGTTTGATTAACTAATGTTAGGTTCCAAGCCATAGGTTTAGTTTAAGACTTTCTTTATGAGAGAAATGTATTCAAACCTCTGTAAATTGTATCACATGAATATTCCCTCGGGATATTTAATATATCAGCGTATGTCGAGCATCATCATATGTCTGGGCATTTTTATATCAGATACTCGTTGTCCGGATATTAGCGCACGCTATCAATTTCCACAGTACTCTAAGTTGTAGCATCTCAAACTCTGTTGTTTTTCTTAAAACTAAGTGTCGACCGACACGATTTTCGAACCTGGAATTTGAGATGTTACACCGACATAAGCTGATATATTAAATATACCGAAGGAATATTCATGTGATACAACTTACAGAGATTAAATACAATTCTCTGATAAAGAAAGTCTTAAACAAGACCTATGGCTTGAAACCTAACATCAGTTAATCAGAAATTTGGCCAGGTCGGTGTTCAATCTAATGGGAGTCTCACCAACTCTATGGCGACTTGTGACAACTCACCGATGAACCCTTCCTTAGTTTAAGCACCAAATGGTTTGAAATAACTTTATTAGATTCTTGCCAGAAACTAAATCCTAATAACTTCTACCGACCTTCGTCTTCGACCTCTACCTCTTCACGGCTCTATCCACCAGCATCTTCTCTATCCTGGTTTCTTCCCTGTACTAGTCATTAAGACTGAGGTCCAATGCCCATTGGACCTCAGGTAACAGTTAACCTTATGCTCAAGTATAATAGTATGCATGATAGATATTCATTTACAATTCCGCAAATAACTATACATAGCACATAACACATGTCATAGTTCATATCACAACAATACCTCTACATAGCACACAGCCCATGTAAGGTCCATATAGTTTGCACATAAACCAGTGCCACACCCCGGAGCGTATCCTCAGCACTAGGAAAACATCCATACGGCATTACCAAGACTGTAACCCGTTTTCACATAATAGCTGAATGTATAAACAGTGACTTAAGACAGAGTCTTAATCACGGTGCATGACCCAAGACCTAGTCTTGTCCACGACTATATGAATCATCACATCACATATAGAGCATACAAGCAGCATAAGAGTTAGAGTTACAGTACGCGTCCGTACCTTTCACCGGGTAACTGTCAAACGTCCGACCTTTGGAACCGGCCCTGGACCTCCTGGATATCCTAACATATCACCATATCACTTAGAATAATATCCTAAGAGATATTTCCACCTCTATTTACTTCTCTACCCTTGGTGGATTTGTTACTTACAATTCTGCCCTTACATTTATTCAAAAACGCAGTGCTGTATTTTCTGGGCAGATTTTTCGGTAACTTTGGAAAATCATAATTAATTCTACAAAAATCATTTTGAGGTGCTGTAAAATTCCTCATGACCCTTGGCATGTCTATTTTCAAGGAAAAATATTCCCAGAACCTAGATTCACAGTTTTAAATTTTCTCAACGTTGCCCAGATTTTATTCCAGCAAAAATGGCTTAACTTCAAAAATTCATATCTCCTTGACCAGAGATCAAAATGTTGCATATTTTATATGTTTGGAAAGCCCTACATGTCTACTTTCTTTCTGGAAAATTACATGATTTTATAACTTCATTTGTTACATAAAATCATAGCATCTTTTTCGCTGTCTGTCTAAAATTTAAGAACTGAAAATTCTACAACTTTCACAACATTGATCCAATTGCTTCCCAAAAATTATTCCCTACTATGTTTTTACCTCTTCAGGCATTTTTCAATGCAATGAGGCCTAAAAACAAGTATAGAAATTTATTCTCTAATTTTCTAGATTAACCTAGCATTTATACTAAGAACTTATAAAAACTAAAGACTAGAACTTAAGAATTAGAGCTTACCTCTTGAAGACTCTTGAACTCCTTCCTCCTTCTTACTTCACTTTCCTCTTAAACTCTCCAATCTTTGGTATGAGTTTGGTGTGAAGAAAAATGAAGCATGAAGCCTCCTATTTATAGCCAACCATGAGTTAACTACCTAGCAACTTTAATTCCATTCTAACCATTGGATTTAACTTAACTAGGAAGCTTAAATCTTGACCTTACACCTCTTACAAAAAATGCCACCTCCCCCCCTTTTCTTAGATTCATCTTTTCTCTTTCATCCACTACACACACACACTCACAACACACACATATGCTCTTGTGATGTCATCTTAATGACATAATCAAGGCTTAGGTGTCATTGTTGACTTTTCAATACTAATTAGCAATTCTTAATTATCATGTTAATCAAGTGTTTACATGCTCCTTAATTATATTTTGCCATTAGCTAACTCAATTACATGAAGATTTAAACTTAATTACTTGAGATATTATTTCATTCTCTTTGGCTTAATTATTTTCTAATATAATTAGCCCTCATTTGATACTTTTAATTTGTCTTTAATCATCTTGAAGAATTATGCAACTAATCTCAATTAGTGCAAACTTATTTTGTTAAGAATAATTGTAATTCACTTAATATACCTCTTAATTATGCTAAATTAATTAGCAACACTTTTTATGCCAACCTTGACCCTCCATTGGTCATTAAATATCAAATTAGGCGTTTCATATAATTAACTTTGGATATCTCCTTTTATTCATGTTTAAACAATCAACAATTAATTACTTATTTAATCACTTACTAATTGTTGACAATTTTCTTAATTAGGATTAATTATTTTTTCACAACTATTTTACTAAAATTGATAATTTATGCATTATGCAAAATATTAAAAACCATGGGGCAATTTATGTTCCTCAAAATGATATTTAATTTTGCCTCATTATTTCCTAAGGAAAATAATCTCATAAATTATCTAAATTAGAGACAACATACTTTCTAATTTTTAATAAATATTTAGTTGCCTCTTAGGATTTTATCATAATTTTCTCAGGGTATTTTATGACCCACAAATATTTCAGGGACCTATTTGCAAATTTCTAATGTTTTAGGGACCCTTTTCGCACATTATTTAATCTTAGGAGAAATTGTTCTAATAATAAGGTAAATTCAATACAAGGTGTTTGAGACCTCATATTCACCTATTTTCAATAGGTATATTCTACCAATTTATGATATTTACCCTAAGTCAAATTTTAGGGTATTACAGCAACAATGGAAGCTTTGGAGACATCAATGTCGCTGACACTTTGACAGTCAATGGAAGACAAAAACAAGAGGGAAACACTAAGACGGTGATGGGGTAGTTTAACGACATTGTTTTTTTTCCCACTTTTTATGTTTTTTTTCACTTTTTAATTGTTTATTAGTAATTAAGATATCCTCAATACTTTTTTGTGCCAGATGTTTCTCGGATAATAGTTTGTTGGCTAATTTGCACATTAACCCTAATTTATATTAAAGCATCCATAAATTCTGATAAAAAGTAACATACACGAGTGTGTTTATATGTAATTAACCAACTTTGTTGAATTAAGTGGAAGGAACTTAATCTTTCTAAAACGAATTAGTGGAGTGTTAGGAGAGTTACCACAATTGAATTTCGTAATACTTGAATCAGGCCAATAATGCCTGCAGTTGATAGATAGTGATTGATCATAACGATTTTAAGAGATTTGCTTTGATCTAATTTTACATAAATTCTGTCTTCCAAAAGAGGACACTACTGAAGCTTTTTGCATTAAGAAAATTTGGCAAATTACATGATAAAATGCATTATTGCATATTATCCTATAATTTGTTAAAAATTTAAAGGGCCAGCCTGCTGCAGGTTGATGGCACGTAGGGTCGGGCTGAAAAAACCCGGATCAAAATGTAAACTAGCTATCATAATGTAAACTGGAAACCAGCTCGTTGGAACACCAGATTTAGCCTTGTTGGGGGAAAAAGGAAAGAAGAGAAAATATTATGTAATAATTATTAATTACTTTTATAATCATTTGTAATAGCTACTATTCATACCACTGAGAATTACAAAGATGTTCAAAAATTAAACACATTCTTTTCTCTATTCGTTTCTATCATTCAGTGCTCATTTCTTTACATTCCGTGGCTCTGCTATGAACCCCAATCAGTTATGAAGAATGGCCATGCTTCTGCTGTGATGAATCAGTGCTCTTGGAACTGTGGCTTCCATGGCTCTGGTGTTCTTGCTGTCTTTGATTAGTAAGTAGTGTTAAGTAATGCTTCAAGACTCATCTACGTACTCCTAATGAGATATTTCAGATTATTTAGCTAATTATTTATTTATTATTATTATTATTATTATTATTATTGTGTTTTATTTTATTATTTAATATTTAATTATATCTTAGGATTATATCTTAGATATTTATGATTTGATTTATTAAAATAAATTCTAGGGTTAGCTTTAGGCATACCTATAAAAAGACCTATTTATTATTTATACTCTCTTTTACGCAAGGATTAATCAATAATATTTCAGAAATTCTTATTTTACATCTGCATTCTATAATCCTTCAAATTTCAGCAATTATTCTCTTATGTGGGTGAGATCCAAAGAAAAAACACATTAACTATTAATTGAAACATGCAATTTGGATTATGCTATTATTAGATGTGTGATTTTTTGGGTTTGATTTGATCTTGCAGATCACGGGACTGCAAATATGAATAGTGGATGGGGACCGAGATCGATCGTGCGCGCGGGAGTATATTTTATATGATTGTGGCTACTTCATGCGATTTTTCTGTTAGTTTGGGTTGCAGTCTGGGACCAAAAACGTATTTGTTTGGCGATGCTATACGCTTTACCTTCTAAGTTAAAAGGACAAAAGTTAAATAAACCTCATCATTGAGAAAGCTAGACCAAATGCCCGATATGTTGCGTTGTAATTAAAAATAAAGCTCTGTTATATACTCTTCCCATCCTATTTATAGGGAGAGAAGAGTTTTTATGTTCATATGTATAAGTCACATTATTAAATTTTTCATATAAATGCACAATTTTAGTCTTTATTCGTTAATTATGTAGACTTTTTTTTTGTATATAAAAATTTTGGAAGGGTTCGACACCAGTCCCCTACCAAGGCCAGGGCACGGCCCCGGGCTCTATGAGCACTTACTGGGGACTTACAAAATCACCTACCAAAGGAGTTTCAGCGACGGCAGAGGGGATCGAACCCACGACCCAAGGGCCTAATCCTGGATCCCTTACCATCTTTATTCCTATGGGGTATACTCCTTGATCCTATTAAGAAATTGTTTTTAGAATTATTTCATGTAGACCAAGAATAATCAATACACACACTATCAACTATATATATATAAACCTCATCATTGAGAAAGCTCAGAATATCCGTATGGTAAACAAGTATTGTAAATATATGTCTGCAATATAAGTCACTTATATAAAACTTTGAGGGTCTTCCATGAACTCTTTTTTATCACACATTTGCCTTCCTGCAACCTCAAACTTAGCTTTCTTTCTTAAAAAAATTCTTCCTTAACAGTTGTCTCTGAAACATACTACTCCCTCCAGTACCGAATAAAAGCCCCAGTTTACTCGGTTTACTTTTTGTGTGTGAAGAAATGAATGAAGCTAAATAAATTACGTAATCATAGGATCATTATTAGTTTATAAATTATACAAATTATTTTGAAGAAAAAACGATAATATAAATACTCTAAAGTAATTTATTTTGCTTCTTTAATCTCCCTAAAAAAGTCAACTGGTTTTTATATTTAGGATTGGAGATAGTAATTGATTGTCAAGAGCATATGACTTAGTGGGCAAACCACACATTTTTTTAAATGAGAGGTTGTTGGTTCTAACCTCAAGCTTAGTATTGATTGATGAAATTCGAATACATATCTTGAACAAAGCAAAATAAGAGGATAAAATATATATAACGGCGCTATACTAAGTTATATAAAAATAGTAGACCATGCTATATACCAATAAATTTCTTGATGTTGGTATGTCAGGTTCGAATTTGTTATGTGTGGGATGGATTTTCAGCCTCCACCAACACAACACTCGAACATTGACTATATACCAATAAACGTCTTTCGAGTCATGAGTTCACAAGTTGGATGGATTAATGCTTGATTAGTACTGAAGAATATATTCTTTCCGGGCCCAAAAAACTGAAGGGATCATGAAATGGATATTTTGAGGGACTAATGAAATGTAAACTATATATTCATGTTCATGTTCAAGAACTAGATACAGCTAATTTATAGTTATTAAGAAATAATTAAGTTAACTATTTATAACAAATATATGTTAGTACACTTCTCTAAAATATCCCATCTAATTATTATCAGTTAGCACCCATTGACGAAAATCCCTCTAATTTATACAATCGACAGGGATAACTAGGTAAAATATTATATAAAGTTGGAAGGCAAAGATGATTAGTGTCTTACATTTTGGATTAAAGCAAACTCTTCAACTAACTCTTTTATTTAGATATAGAAATATTAGTCAGTATTGAATGTGTACATTATTGGTAAGAGACGTGGTAATAAGTTTATGCCCTGACCCATCTACTCAAGTTAAGAGTGTTTGGGGTTTAAACCTGACAGATTTGGATGATCTTAAACAAAACTCTTAAAAGTAACATTTAATACTATATCTAACATAATGTTTATCAACCATATATATATATATATATATATATGATTGTACTTGTCCATAATTTTTTCTGAAGCATGATAAACTTTTAAGAATAAAGACAAAACATAAATGTCATCCTCCCTGATTAAAAAGCATCAATTGATATATCTCTCATATGCAAGGATCAAGATATTTGAAATTTAGCTTCCGGGAAAGTCGTGTGCAATTGTAAATAAAGTTGTACTTGCATTACAATTCATTCTCATTTTCAAAGAAGAGAGGGTTTCAAACTGGGTCGGTGACCTTTTCAAAATAAAGTTGTGCCCAGTTTATGAAACTAATAGTTAAATACAAAAGGCAACATGTTATATATTATTATCATCAGCATATTTGTAACTTTGATGCTGCTTGAAATTCCCAAGATGCCCCCGAGAACACTCATGGGATAATTGTGTGCAAAATTAATAGCTTAAAATGAGCACATCTTTTAAGTAAGATTTGAATATTGATTCACCATGTTGTGAAGAGTTAGCCCTTTCTGCTAGATACAACTCTCATTGGCATGCTAATCATGTTTTATAATTGCATTTTCACATCTGATTTTCTAAAATATTTTGGGTGGTAATTTAATGAAAAATTAAGAAATTTATGACAAATATATATGTTATAAATTTGGCGCCGATACTTTTAAGCTCGCACTAGTTTATCTATCAATTGTGAGAAATCAGAGCACTCCCTTGATCAGATCCCCATACAGAATGACGATAGTGGACTTATCTTTAGTTTGTTGGAATATATGTTAAATCAAACGACTTTGTGTATGAGAAAAACAATTAAGTAGATATATGTATATCATTGTCCAAGTAAGAAAACCAGCTTGCTTGTATTGACGCATAAATTTTTTGGCAAGGAATATTAACATATAAATAATTGTAGTCATAGTGACAAAACTGAATTTCCATTTGGGGCCAGGACCAACCTTCATGGCTGGACTATTTAATTAAGGAATAAGAAAACTTCCTAATTAAGAGAAGAGAGATAAATCAATATTAATTTCTGAAAGAGAATTGAGGTACAAGTAACCTCATATCAGGAAATTAATTAGCAATTCATTTCCTTATTATTATTAGAGGGCGCAAGGAGTGATCATTGCTTCCTAATTAGTGGACCAATAACACTATAAATAAGATGTGCCTCCTTTATTTGCTATTCACTCTAGCCATTGAGTTTTCTGGTTCTCTCTTATCTCACTATTTCTCTATCATACCACTTAAGTTTAGACTCTGGTAGCCTAAACCTTGATCCGCCCTGGTGCACAGTCTATTCTGTAACATCCCACTTTAAAAACAGTAAAAATGATGGGAATTTTTTTTTTTTTAAAAAAACACGGTGATCAGAGTAAAGCATTTTTCATAAGCAGAGTAACTGAATTCAAAATACATAACCATAGTGTAATTGTAACATCCCATTTTTTTATAAACGTTTCTGGAGCTGAGAGTGGAAAATATTTTACATAAACAAAGAGTAACTGAATAACATTGTATGTAGTGTATCTAACTGAATGTTAACTAATACAGTCATCCAAGTCTAAGACTTCTAACATAAGTATCAAAAAGACGATGCCTCCGCAGGGTCCTCATACCGGCTTCTTACCCTTGTCCTCAATCACTTCCCGGGATCCTGAGGCTATGGCAGAGGCTGAGGTTCAATTCCCATTGAACCTCAGGTAACGGTTAACCTCATGCTTATGTAAACAGTATATGACAGTTATCACAGATATACAACGTAATCACAGTTTTAAACAAATATCCACATGTAAGGCAATAACATAACACAGCCACTGCAATATGTATGTTACCCTAGTCTGCACATAACCAGTGCCACGACGGCCCATCGTGTCCTCAGCGCTAGGAAAACTCAACGGTGTTATCAAGACTATAACCCGTATACAATTCAACTCTCATGAGTAAATTTCAAAACAGAGTATTATCATGTGAAAACAACAATCATATATAACCAAACCATAAGCATAAGAGTTAAGGTTACAATACGCGTCCGTACCTGAGTCTAACAGGTTGTTGGGTACGTTTCGTTGTCGGTATGCGAGCACAGTCTATCCTAAAAGGGTAATATTGTCTTAATTAATTCTCAAACAACATTTCAAGAGACATCTTGGCCACACTTGACATTTTTACCCTTGAAGGATTTATTTCTAATTATTTTCACTTAATTTTCGGAAAAAACGTTAATTCAGCATTTCTGGGCAGAATTTCGCCTAACTTCGAAAAATCATAACTAATTCCATAAAAATCGAAATGAGGATCCGTAAAATTTCCCGGAATCCTTGAGATGTCTACTTTTGAGGAAAAATACTGTAACTTACCCAGAACTCCTGGATAAATCCCAGTTTCCAGAATTCAAACTGTTGCCCAGATTTTCGCCCAGAAAATGTAACTTAACTTCTAAGATTTTTATCTTTTTGCACAGAGCTTCAAATGACATACTCTTTATAGATTTAGAAAGCCCTATATGTCTACTTTCATCATGAATTTTCCCAGAATTTTAGAATATCATCTTCATCATAAAATACTAACATCTTTATTACTTACTCAGATTTTACTGATTTCGCCATAGCTTCGCTATTTTGATCCTAATCTTCCAAAAATTTTGATATAACCTCTTCTTCATCAAATTTTCGAAATAAAGACAATGGAACCCTCAAAAACATGAAAATAAAACTGTAGATGGAAGATTGAAGATTAAAATAACTTTTCTAGCATTTCTACTTATAACCTAAGAATTTAAACTTAAAAGCTAAAAACTCTTATACCTCTTGAAGACTTCTTGAATCTTTCTCTCCAGCTGCTCCTTCCTCTCTTACTCTCCCTAAATTTCGGTTTTGGCTAGGGAAATTTGGTGTGAAGGATGTGTTAGCCAATGCCTTCTATTTATAGGCAAGAAGAGGTTAAACTTCTTGCAACTTTGGTTTAAGCTTAGCCCTTGGATCATTACTTGGAGAGAAAGGAAGGATCTTGCTCCTCCATGCCCTCCTTGGCCGAAAATTTGGCCCCCTCCCCCTTCGGAGGGAATTTTTCTTGCTTGGTCACCAAGCATCCTTCTTGCTCATTAAGCAACTTAATTAATCCCCAAAACTTAATTTGGTTAAGTGTTAATTAGTGCTTTGATTCAAAATCCAATTTCACTTTTGAAATCCTAATTTTATGACAAGATTTATGGTGATTTTTATCTTCCAAAATGCTTATGTTTGAATTTTACTAGTTACCGAAAATAACTTTGGAAATAGCTAAATTGAAGATCATAATTTCCTGATTTCAAATATGTATTTATCTTGAAAATCTAGTTTCAAGATTCCAAGTTTATGATTTAATCTCTATAGGTTCTCATTTAATTTTATTTGATTAATAAAAAGCTTGCTCACCAAGTTACATATCTTGCTCTCTAAGTTAACCAATTCTTCTTTGTGATCATTTCTTCTTCTTCCTTTTTTTTTTAAAAAAATTTCGCCCCCCCCTTAGGTTAACTAATATAATTTTGTTTTTAATTGTTTCTCACATTTGTATGAAAGACATTTTCTCATTGGTTCCCATAATCTTAATATTATAGGTTAATATAATAATTGTATAATGTATTTATTCTTACTTAGAAAGATTTTGTCTTCATGAAGTTAAATTAGGAATAAATGAGTTGAGTCCTAATTTAATCCCTAAAATATTGGTTTTTGTATCAACAAGCTAAAATAAATTTTCATACTCCTAAATTCTAAGAAAAATTGCCTATATACAAAAATAAATAAAATACAAAAGATTTGAGACCCCATATTCACCTATTTAAAATAGGTATTATGATAATTATTTTTCTTTTTCTTATAATAATAATGTGTTTTTTTTCCAGGTATTACAGTAATCTCATTATACAGTCATCCCAAAAGAAGATAGTTTCTAACAGTATATACAAATATAAACTGATAAACTTCTTCAGCCCTTCCATACCGTCCACCAGCCTCTACCGTCACTCTCTCGGTACTCCCGACCCTGAAGCTACAGTTGAGATCCAATTACCAATTGGATCTCAGGTAACGGTTAACCTTATGCTCAAATAAAACAGTATATTGATAACAGCGTTTAACATAATCACATACAGCAGAATATCACTACATAAGCATACAGCAGATGTATGATCAAATAATGGCAGAACATAAGCACAAAGCAATATGTAAAGCCCCACATAATGGTTGCACATATCCAGTGCCACGAAGGCCTATCGTGTCCTCAGCGCTAGGCAAACCCAAACGGCATTATCATGACTATAATCCGTAGTAAGCTGTAAGATAACTGACAACCCTAAACAGAGTTTCAGTATCTAGCATGTCTATCACATATATGTATATAAGCAGCATAAGTGTTAAGGTTACAATACGCGTCCGTACCTCCGTTGACGACTTTTAACACTTCTGTCAAATTCACGGTACGTTTGACAGCGGCTCGACAGGGGTGACAGCGGAAACAGCGGTTCGTGATTCTGGGTATCCTATAAGGATAACATCACCAGTATGAATATCTAAGACCATAACAGGCATTTTTAGGTACACATTACCATTTTGCCCTTAGTTAGCCTTTTTAGCGGTATTTCGCCAGAGCTTCGTTGTTCCGACTTTTTACTTCCAAAATTTTTGCTATAATCTTTTCTATAATATTTTTCTAAGATAATTATCATATTTATTCTAAAAACATGATATCTAAATCATCTTAAAAAATTAAGACTATCCTAACACTTTTACTATAATTATTGAAAGAACTACTGAACTAAAGACTAGGGACCGAAGACTTACTCAGAGCTTCACTGGGATTTTTCTCCGGACTCCTCCTTCTTCCTTTCTCTCCAAATTTTCGAAAATGGCAAGAGGATTTGGTGTGGAGAGAAATGAGAGAAATGAGAGCTATTTATAGAAAAAGGGAGTGGCATTTTCGTAATTTCGCTGAACTTTGTCTGGTCGAATTCTGACCGTTGGATCGCACTTTTGCTAGGTGGATTAATCTTGGCCCTACACCTCAAAACCGTCCTCTCCCTCTTGCTAGAAGACAAATTTGATGATCTCATCCTAGCTGCATCATCCTCTTGCTTTATCTTATAAATTCCCGGTTCGGTGTCCGGTTCGCGTAATTCCGTAAAATCTCAAAATTCCGAGAATGACATGCTGAAGCTTTTTACTTCCTCTTTCAAATGTCATATTTTAACTGGATTTCTGATCCTGTTAGGGACATTCCGTTATCAGCTGAAAATCCTCGGTTTTCGTGTCCGATTCCAGAAACAATTTTGGCCGGTATTAGCTTCTGGATAAAAATCCACTGACCAATAATATGCTCTGGTTTTTCCCTACTTATGCCCGTATTGCCACAACGGTCTGACTTTCTAAGAGCTCCTATTTTGATTATCTGCTTAATTTCTTCAAAATATCCTCCTATCCGGATCTCCAAATTGCTCTATCGGTTACAGAAATGAATTCGGAGACCGGCTATCTCGGGATAAAATTTCACTCGTCCGTAATATGCTCTGACTCCAATAACCTAGTTCACTATTTTCTATGTAGGATTTTATTTCTATCCGTTCTCGTTTTCCTGTCCATTTCTTCTCCTGATTATTATATGATTTTCTTTTTAACACATGTTAAATCTTATATTATTATTATATCTAAAAATCTTCTCATCCTTATCCCTCCAATTTTTTTTTTTTCGGCCAGCCCTCTTTTCGCTTCTTTTTTTTTTAATTTCCAACATATATTATATTTATCTTATATTTATCTTTTCGCAAAATTCCCTTATTGGTCCAAAATGAATTTAGGCTTATAAAATTCCAAAAAATTACTTAATAAATCCCTTAATATTTTCTAATAATTTTCTTAATTAAAACTTATCATTTTCTCATAAATATTTTATTGACATCAATAATCTAAGTTTTATGCAATTTATTATCAATTTCAGAGCCTATTATGATTTCTAGAACACTTTTAAAATTTTCCTTCTTTTGTTTTCATAGGAAATATTTTGTTAAATTTTCTAAATTATGGATAATATGTTTTTTCTAAATTTTCATAATTATTCTATCTCTTTTTGAATTTTCCATAATTTTCTTGGAATATTTTATGGCTTTAAATGTTATTTTTGACAATAAATTTCCTTTAATTTTTCATAATTCATTTCTTTGAACAAAATTAATACTATAACATGTTGAGACATAAATCTCCATAAATAGACATTTTTATTACTATAATACAATTTTTCAGATAATGACTATCTGGGTATTACATATTCTCTATCCTTATTTTCCTTCAAACTATGTCAGAAATTTCCTTCATTAATGTTGATGGTCACCTTCATGGAATTGGTAAATATGAACCCAAAAAATCATCATCTCATTTCATCAAATGAATAAATTGCAGGTTATGGAAATTAATGTTTGTTAGTTCTCTATGTGTTTTGATGATAATTGACAATTGTAAAACCAAATTTAAGTTTGTCTTTGCAAAGTTGAAAAACTTACTGTCAAAGACAAACTCGAGTTTTTGTTAGAAAACTCGAGTTTGGACTTGACAAAGAGCATCTCAAGATTTTGAGAACTTAGACAAACTCAGACAAACTCGAGTCAGGATTTGGAAACCCAAGTTTAGATGATACAGAGAGCTCCTAAGTGTTTTCAAGATAAAGCAAACCAGAGTTTAGTTAAATAAACTCCAGTTTGACAAATCAAAAGAAATCTAAGTTTTCCAAGTCTTGTGTGAAACTCGAGTTAGTGTTTTATAAACTCGAGTTTCGAGAAAACACAAGTCATGTTTTTGGAAACTCCAGTTTGCATTTGTCAAAGTATTTAACGAAGTTTTCTCTTATGAGGAAACTCGAGTTTAGGATTCACAGAGAACAACTCAATATTTCTAAAAATTTGGAAAATCCAGTTTTATATTGCAAACTCCAATTTGGTTTTGTAAACTCGAGTTTATGCCATACAAAGAGCTTCGCTCTATTTACACTGTTTGAAAACTTCAATTTGAAATAAAAACTCCAGTTTTGAGCTCTTGAACTTAAAATATGTTTTTCATTATAAATGTCCAAAATTCGAGTTAGTCACTTAATGACTCGAGTTTAGGTCTTGCTCCAAATATACTTCAAAGATCAAATCATGACTTTTTTCTCTGTTTGAAGATAACTTGAGTCAAAGTTATAAAACTCGAGTTTAGGTTTCTATAAATAAACTACAAACTCCAATCTAGATGAACTAACTCGAGTTTGTATCGCTGAATTCAAAATTTAAATCACTTGAATTTATGTAAAATCTTCGTATTTGATCTTTATATTACTTATCATCACTCATAACCATTTCTAGCTATGTTTAACTAGTTTGTTAGTGAGTTTCAAAAGATTTAAAGAGCATTTAAATGAAGGTTCAACCAAAAGCAAAAAGTATGTTAGAACATTTATTGCAAAGTACAGATAGCTTACAATATTATGGATAATCATTCTCTACACGATGCAAAAAGAATTAATGCCTTCTTTCCTTAACTAGCTTCTGTCATTCCAACGGATTAATTTCAAGAAAAGTCAACCATAAATCTCTATGCACCTGGATTAATTGAAGAGTAGAAAAAGAAGACTAAAGCTTGTGCTAATCCTTCCTTAACACCTACAACAGTTATATTAAAAATTACAATGGTCATTTGATGTTCTCTTGATATAAATAGAGCTATATTCAAGTTTTCTCAACAACCAAGAAACTGAGAAACGAATTGCATTCAAGTTTACCAACTACTCTTTTAGTTTTCAATTGAAAATTATCTATTGATACATTGTATTTCAATGTTTAAATCTATCCACTCTTAGAGAGAATTTATTGATTGTAAACCATTTACTGTAAAGTATCTCAAGTCAAGGGACTTGGAGATTGTGATATTGATTACAACTTATAAGGGGGAGTAAGTTCTAGTGAGAGAATTACTTTTGAGTTACAAAGTGTGTAATCAATTGAGATAGTGAAAATCTCAGAGTCTGAGGACTTGAAATAAGTCACAAAGTTGGACCGAACCAGTATAAATTCCTTGTGTCTTGCTTTTCTTCCCTATACTCTGTGCAGCTCTGTTTTAGTGTTCGAAAACAGAGCAATCACAAAAGATTTTTAAAATCTCTAATTCACCCCATCTTGGTGACTTGCTCCACTTTCAATGTTGATGTTTAATCTTGTCATGGTCAATCAAATTGCAGGTTATGGAATGTGCATTACAGGTGAAGAGGTCAATGAGTGGTTTTGTTTTGACCTTTTATGAGGGAAGAACTAGCTTCAGAATTTTAACAAGTTTTTAAAGAAGAAGCTCATTTTGATGTCTGTGTTTTCTTTTGGTTCCCTTGAAATGTTAGCTGTTTTAACAGCCTGTGAGAAATTTAAGTTAGAATATGCTAGTCTTACTCCTATGTGTTTTTCTCTCTTAACGGCATATGCTGGTTTTATGAAAGGGCTTCTTGTCCTACGAGAAGCTCCACGCAACCGTTCAAGAATTCCCATGTAAAAAAAAGCTACAACATTACATCGTTTATCAAAACTTCAAAATTCAAAATATCTTGATACTTAGACGAAAGTTTAATAAATATGAAATATAATCACAACTACATTTTAATATATCTATTTTGAAAAATTCCAGGTTATTCTTAACTGTGTTATTCCCCCCCCCCCTTCAAGTATGGTTATGAAATATTAAGAATTTGATTAAAAAAAATATATATGCATGAGAGTTTTGAGTTTTTTTTTTTAAAAAAAAAGTAAAAATGGGACCTTTTTATGCGTTTTTTACTTGAGTTTTTAACACACATCGCTACAATAAAAATGTAAGTTTTTATACTAGTTTTTTACGACAATAGTTATAATTGACCATGTTAGAAACATAGTACACAGAGTCTTTTGCTGGGAAAATTGTAATAGTGAGAAAATACAAACAAAATTGTAATGCATGAACCATATTGATTTATCAATATATTTTTTAATCAACACTTCAAAAATTCTATTTTGTAGTTAGATCCGATGATGGGCAGTGATCAGTGAACGTGTACATTAATTTGGCTATATTATATAATATATTATCGGGTTTAATATTTCTACCTTTACTGCAGAAACATTTTTTCTGCCTCACTAACATGAAAGTGAGTTGGTCTCATTATCGGGTTTAATTTTTTTTTAATATAGACTTAAAAAAGTCAAATTTAGACTGTCATGGTCAGATTTTTATAGTCTAGAAATGCTTAACTCTCCATGCTAAGCAAAGTACTTAGTAGGGAAACCAGTTTTTCCAAATTAAAGTGTGGAATATAATGGCGCAAAAAATAAATAAATAGAGGGGGAAAAGAAGAAGCATCATGCTATCTGATACTCAATCATAACAAAAATAACATTATTATTTATCATTCAATCACTAACACAGTGAAACACTTTTACATCATCATATTTAGCTTTTCTGAAAGTAAAGACGAAGGCACTGTTTGTCAAGACACCCTAAAAACCTTATTTTCTACAGATCAAGCAATTCAGAAAAGAGGGACATAAAGCAGCACGTGGTTTCAGCTTCTCAACCACACATATCTGCCAAACAGATCAAAACCAGCACCTGTGAGTGACATGTTAGAAACAGTACTGCACAGTCTTTTGCTGGGAAAAAAAAAAACCCTAATTCAAACCAACTTGATCCATAGATAAATATTATTGTTTGGTGTGTGGGTAGTCTAAGAAGATCGCCGACATTAGAGGCACAGTATAAAAACAGAACAGTACACTTAAAATAGCAACATACACTTGACACACACACACACACACACACGCACGCACAACATTTTACTGTTGTGAAGTTTATTTCTTTTCAAGTTCTGATGAAGCCTTCTGCTGCTTGATATTTGATATAAGTGTGAACTGAATATTTTGGAACTGATTTCTTCACATGAAAGATTTAAAGGCTGATCGTAGGTTTCCCACAAGATCGTCCAGTGTCATGCAAAATTCTGAATCCATCTGTCCAAATATAATAATTTAAGAAATATCTCCTTAATTAGTTATTTAAAGTATAGTACAGAATATATATTGACACACACACACACATATAAAATTACTACTTGCAGCTAAATCTCAGCCCCTTCATTGCTCGAAAGCTCATAGAATCAAACCACTATTTTGAACACTTATGAGTGAATTTGCTATAGATTTTGGGTAAAGCTTGATAATGAGGGTACGTAGTATAGCTCATGGACGGAACATAAAGTTTTGAACCATAAAAAGTTGCTAGAATACGCCAAAGTATATATATGTACAATGAGTTGTTTTTTGTCTTATATTCATTAGGTAAATAATAAAATAAAATCCAATTGCAATACTGCACACGGGCACTTAAAAACTATATGTAATATTTGACATTATTTGGTATTGAGAAAATATAAATTTTTAAAATCTACAGCAAACTGCATAGTTCACAAATCACAAGCCGTGAATAATGTAAATTACTGTACGAGGCTATAATAATGTATAGGTTCAACCGCCAATACATTCTAGGAAAAAATAATCTTTAGGATATAGTTTTAATTTAGTTGTAACTCACTATCTACACTTTAACTTGGCATAACTCATATTAGTTCCTATAGTTTTCTCTCGAAGATAATGTAACTCTGTTTCTAAACCTTTACTGCCTGCAACCCGACCCTATAGTTTTAACCATTTTATAGTATTTGGTCCCTATATTTTAGAAAATAAAATCTCTCCCACACATATAAAATAAAGTTCAAGGGTGTAAAAGATTAAATTTTCCTACATTTTTTATTTATAATAAGCCACATAGCGATAGTATGATCATTCTTCAAACTCCATGCAAAGTACATGGAAACATATGTGATCACGCATCCAAAGAGAGAACGAGAGAGATTGAGATTGTGTGTGAAGCTTACTTCTTTTCTTCATTTTCATGTTGTCTCATAATCAATTATGACACCAGAAAAGTCAGATCAAAGTGTGCTGGTGAAAAAATTGTTCTGTGACTCCTTAGTTACTTAAAGCCAATAATTAATAAAGGTGAAGAAATATATATAATTACCTGAGCAATAATTGTGATATCAAGAGCAGCACTTCCAAAAGTCATGGAATTACTATTGGTGACTATTAAATGGAGATCCTCAATCACACCAATAGCTTTTTCGACAATTCCTTTGACTTTTTCACAGTGAATTCTTATGAGCACGCTTATTTCACAGAACCTCGCTTCAATTTCTGGCAAGGATGATGATGATCCTCCACCTCTACCAGAAGAAGAATCTGAAGAATTATTAGATTCTGAAGAATCACGAGGAAGAAACTGAGATTTTCTCACAATCACTACAGATTCAACTGTTTTTGCCGTTGTTTGTTCCTCCTCAAGAACCCTTACTTTCTCTTGCAGTTGCTTCATGTACTTTATAGCATCTCCAAGTACAGAAGCTTTGTCCATCTGTTATCATAATTTCAAATCCATCAATAACCAGTTTGTTTTACAGTAGGAAAGATTTTAAACTATTGAAGAAGTCGTCTTTTTCTAGGGTTTCGATTTAAAAGTGGATTAGTGGATCCTATTTTTTAGTCATTCATTGCAAGATAAATCACTACAAGTGACAAGATACATGATTTAAATGAAAAAAAAAATCCAATATTTCAAAATTGTATCTAGAATGACTGAAAAAGTAGAAGGAAGACAGGATATAATTTGATCATTAATTATGAGCAAATCTAAAATATTTATAGTCAAAACCAATCGCTAGTTTCCAACCATCGGTTGAATGGAATACTATACTTAAATCAGTGAAAAGAATAAAAGGAGCTTTTATTGTTTACATTGGAATTCTTGAACCCAAGAGTTAATAATAATAAGTTCTTGATTACCTATAATAGAATAACCACTTAAAATAGCAAAAAAGATTATATTTGTGAAGAAGTGAAGATCGTAGGGCTAACAAGGAAGGCGTTTGACCAGAAACAGCAAGGAACGGATCATCTCATTAATTTAATAAGTTATTGAGAAGGGATTCATATATGTATGCAATTTGAGTTAGTCCTTTGTAATTATTATTATCTCAATTTTTCTTATCATACTGAGAAGGTTAAAATTTGATTTAGGGCCTTATTGATTATATAAAAAATGGAAAAATTATAAATTTTATAAAAAAAATGCAAGAAACGTAACATTTACTTTTGTTCCCTTGTTGGAGTTGTCATCAAACAATGATTTTATAGATAAAGCATACACTTACACAAAATAGTTTGCCATACAAGATTCAAAGAAATTTTGCTACATCAAAGTTATATATTTTGATCTAACTTTAGTATTTTATTTTCCCATGTGATATACGGCAAGGAAGGCGTACAGTGCCTACCCAAAAAAAAAATTCAGAAGATGACAGAAAAAATCAATTATGAGCAAACAAGGAAAACAAATCCCTCCAGTTTAGATCCCATACAGTTTAAGAGATTTCAATATTTCCATGTTCAATACATCAACCATTTATTTCATAACTATTGTCTCATGTCACTGTTAAAATCCAGAACACATACACACATACTAATTTATTGTATAGATCTGTTAAGAAATTTTGGTGCAGAGGTCAGAGCATATATCAGGATATAATAAAATTTTCAAAAACCATGAGGTTATAATAGGAATGTTTATGATAATACCTTCGTAAGACCAGGAACAAGGGCAGAGAGAGCAATGAACCTCTGGCTAAGCTTCTCTCTTCGTTTCCTTTCAGCAATGATGTGGTCATGTACTGGTTGATGAGAAACTCTATTACTATTATCATTAGGACCAATAATAGTCCCATTAATCTTCCTTGCCTGATCTAATATACTAGTGGTCATGAACTCACCATAGTTTAGATTCTCCAAGGATTCTTGAGACATCAAAACATGATGATCACCAACAACATTATTATTGGTCCCAATAATCTCATCCTTATCATCATTTGTGATCTTCCCCATTAATCCCATCTGATAATTTATGTAGTTCTGGTTCACAAAGGAAACAAGGTTTGGACACGAAGAAGCAAATTGCGGCTGATCTGGAATCTCATGATCAGTATTATTATTGGGACTGCTCCAACATGAAGTAGTAGTAGTGTTGCTGGTTTTGATCTGCTTTGCGGGTCGACTTTCATAATTAATGGAAGCTGATGAAGTTTGCATGCAACTGATTTTGGGATTGAAGCTTGGGTGCAATAAGGTGTCTCCAAAAGCAGAAGTGGGTGGTAGTAAGGTTGGACCCTCATAAGCGTTCAACTGCCACTCATCATGAACATAACAACTATTACGATCCTCCATTGTTATTCCCTGGAAACAGGAAAAATAATAATGAAAAATCCCTTTCATTGTATACAGAGGGGTTAAGTATTATTCTTTTTTTCTTTTTTTTTTTCAGTCCTAAATAAATTCTTGGCAAACTCTCAGCACTTAAAGTAATTTTTCAGCAGAACCCAATAGTCTAAAGTAATTTTTTTGGGTCAATTTTGTTCTTGAAGTATATTTCTCAGTAGCAATAAACACGCTAAACTTATGATACTAGGTGTTACTAGAAAGTTTACTAACTATAGGATACTAAGCGTTACATACTGGAAAGATAGTTTAAGATGCTAGATAAACTAAGAATTAGCTTAGGATAAAGAATACTACTAGGAAAATAATTCAGGGTTGCTAGATATACAACACCGTGAATAGAACTTTGGGTCTAAAGCCAAAACTTCTTTAGCATTTTAGATTCAAAGTGTAAAACTTAGATATGGGGATCCGTGCATGAGGAATATATAGGTCATGCCATTTATCTCTTGGAATTTTGCCTTGCTTTCCAACAAGACAACCATCCCCATGAATTGATATATCTACTTTTCTTCGTATACAAGTGTAGAAAAGCTAAATATCTTACCAGTTGATCAGCACCCTCTGATGGGTGAAATCTCCATATTTGAACTCCTCTGATGAGAAATTAAAAGAGATCATACTACTACTACTACTACTAATATAATAGTAAGCTTCCTGCAAGAGATCCAAGTCAAGAATAATCACCAGAACTCTAGTTAGCTCACATTGATGAGGTTCTCAAACAAACATTGACACAAACGCATGGAAGACTAAAAGTACATGCCCATCTACCGATCCCCAGATGTTATATATATATTACACATGTCTGTGTTTCATCGAAGACCTTTAATTCTGAGGAAGGAGGAAGAAGTAAAACGTGCTTACACATTAAAAGGAAGCGAAGCTTATAAAGTTGTCGTACCTACGTCCTCGATATATGTACCTAATAGGGTGCAACTTAAATTCTTCCTCGTTGCTCTGAGAGGCCTTTCTATACACACACACACTTGAATTGAATTCCAACTTTGAGCAGTGAGAATTCTGAGGGATGATGTGAATGGGCTTAGAGAAGCAAAGATGCGTACATAAATATGTATTCAAAGCGCAATTAATTAGAAATATAGATGTAAATTAAAACCGACTTCGTATATGATTGACAAATTTCCAATGCCCCACCTTTTTGTCGTTTTGAGGACTTTTTGGAGTTCTTCACCAACCTGTCATTGGATTTTTTTTCCCTATAAAAATTATTAATTAGTGGCTTTAAGTTGCTAAAGAAAAATACCCATTCTCTAGCTTATGGTCCCTCTCCCTCCACCAACTCTAAGTCCTATGAAGAACTATTTTATTTGTCTAATTTCCTATTTTCACACTGAGAATTTCTGGTCCTTCGTTCATATATAAATCCTATAAATAAATAAATAAAAAAGTAAAGAAACAAAAATACACATGTGATTTACTTCCGGAAGCGCCCAGCATCATATGCTTTTTTTGGGAGCAAAAATATACACATGGTTACCATTTTAGTGCAAAAGTCACATCCCACCATTATGTTACTGTTCACCGTAATGAGAGAGAAAGAGATGAAGTGAACAGTAACAAAACGATGAAATATGAATTTTGTTCTAAAATAGTAACCATGTGTATATTTTTGCTCTAAAAAAAGGTATATGGTGTTGGACTCTCCCAGAGGTAAAGCACATATGTATTTTTATTTTTTTACCCTATAACAAAGATACATGTTTTTGGTGGTCTGATCCTAACTAACAAGATAATTTGAAAGGATGTAAAAAAGATTTACTATTTTTTTTCCATTTTGACTCATTTAATTACATGTTATATCACAATATTTATTATCTCTCAAATATAGCTCTTTTTCCTACTCATTCACACACTCTCCATGCATAATAAGTATTTTTGAAAGATAAAATGCATTTTCTATACATTTTATTGAGTTTAATAAATTTTAATCAACTTTTTTATCTACGTTATTCGGTTATTTCTATCTTAAATATAAGACAAGAGAAAGTATATCTAATACTTGCCTTGGTCTTATTTTATGAGTTAAGATTTTTTGCAATAGGCATGGTTCTTTTTTATTGGGGTAAAAATAGGCTTGGTTCTTTATAAGTTATACTTTGGCGATACCTAGAATTTTAATGCCTTTTATTTTCATTTTCACCACTAATTGATTGTATATCTCTGATTTATTTATTTTTTTTATGAATATTTTCCAAGCATTACATATTTATTAATTTCCTTTAACCAATTTTAATTGACTCTATTTAATGGACGTAATTTGGCTATTATAACTCATAAGGGGGACCCGAAAGTACTATCCAACTAGTATATATGTAGTCAAGTAAGTGTCCTATCGTAGTCATTTTTCATCCAAAATCTTTTACAAATTGAGTCCGTCAGAGCACATAAACGTTTGCAAGAAAACGCATATTAATTTAGACAAATTTTAGGAAATATAGGTCAGGCTATACAATTCACCTTGGACCTGTGCATTTATTGTTTATACCTTAGACATCCAATGATACACTGACATGTATCCCTAGGAGATTATTCTAGAATACAGTAAACAATAACTATTTACAGCAATGGTAAACTTATATTATTTCTAACTCCCTCTTTTACTTGGGACCCTCTTCTTCTTCGTCTTTGGTGATCTAGTGATTGCAGCATTCTGAGTTTGTTGAGATTTATTGGTGGGTGAAACAGTAACTCCCAGTTTATCACGAAGAAAACAGAAGCGTGCTTGATGCAGTGGCTTAGTCAAGCAGTCAGCCACTTGTAGATCTGTAGGGACATACTGAACTTTGAGCTTCTTGGCAAGAACTTGATCTCGGACAAAGTGAACATCAATCTCTATATGTTTGGTTCTTGCATGATGCACCGGGTTAGATGCAAGTGCAGCTGCACTTGTATTATCACACCATATGATTGGTGTTTGTTATAATCTTAGGCTGAGTTCAGTGAGTAACGACTTGATCCAGATTAATTCTGAGGCGGTATTGGCTAATGAGTGGTACTCTGATTCACAACTGGAGTGTGAGATAACTGGTTGCTTCTTAGATGACCAGCTAACCAGAGAATTTCCAAGGAATACACAGTAACCTCCCACTAATCTTCTGTCATCAGGCCATGAAGCCCAGTTTGCATTAGAGTAGGCAATAGACTGAGGGAAGGATCAGGTTGTATAGGTGGGCATGTGTGCATGGGCCAGAAGTGTGAGCCTGTTTCAACCAAGTGCCTATGCTTTCGTTCAACTCTCCCATTTTGTGCTGAGGTGTGAGGACATGAATGTCTAAAGATGATGTCGTGTTCATCAAGAAGAGTTTGAAAACTCCTAAACTCTCCACCCCAGTCACTATGGAGGACTTTGATTTTTCTTTCAAACATATTTTCAGTCATGTTCTTGAACAGTTTGAACGCTAACATTGCTTCCCCTTTTGTTTTTAGAGGATAAATCCAAGTGTGACGGCTGAAATCATCAACAAAACTAATGTAGTAACGATAACCACCTACTGATTTAATTGGGGCTGGACCCCATAGATCAGTATGAATGAGATCTAACACATGTAAGGCACAAGACTCTTTTTCAGTATTTCTTTGCTTGGTAAACGAAATGGTAAACGATGAGATTTGCCAAGTTGACATGAATCACAAAATGCAAAATTTTCATTAGCAACAATATTACAATCAGCAAGACTCTTTTTCAGTATTTCTTTGCTTGGATGACCAAGTCGTCTATGCCAAAATTCAAAAGAGGACATATTAGTACTAATCCTATCATGACTATTTCTGATGGAAACAAAACTAGCAGCAACAGAGTTCTTTACAGGTACAACTCGATTGTCGATTCTGTATAATCCCGGAGTTGATCCTCTTGTTGTCTTCCCTTTTAGTAAGATGTTATGCTGATTCTTGTCCTTCACAAAGCACCCATGTAAGTGTATTTCAACAAAAACATCACTGTTATCATTAGTAAGCTTAAAGCCACTTATCAGTTTCTTAGTTATCTTAGGGGCAACAAGGACTTCATTCAGATTCAGAGATTTCAGACCAGATGAAACATCACATATCAGTTTAGCATTTCCAATTTTGATAACATCATTAGAGGCCCCATTGCCAACAGAGATTGAATGTATACCTGAGTAAATACCAGGACCGATGTTTTCAGGAGCATTGGTGATATGATGAGTTGCACCAGTGTCTAAGTACCACGCTGGGTCCACAGTGGTCTCCGGAGTGGCAATATAGGCAGTACCAAATGAACTAGCATGTTGGCGTGGACTCTTAAAGGAACGATCAAACCTCTTGAAACAATTGGCAACCTCATGCCCAGGCTTATCACAAAGGTAACACCAAAGTTTGTCAGAACGACCTCTACCACTTGAATGTCCTCGTTGAGAGCGACCTCTACCACGTCGACCTCCACCACGGCCTCTCCAATTAGGTGAGCGTGCTTGACTATCATTGGGTTGAAAAGATAAGTGGGCAAAGGCATTGGATAGAGTATTGGTAGCAGAAGGTGTTTAACTACTCCAATCGTGACTCATAGGTCATTAGTTTGGATTGGAGATCTGACTAAGTGAGATTCTCTCGTTCAGTGAGAATGACAACAATGGGAGTGTAGTCGTTGTCCAAACCAACAAGCGTTTGAGTTATCAGGTCAATGAGGGATAGAGGACAGCCTGCAAGGGTTAGATTGTCCAAAAGAGATTTGACCTTTGCCATGTACTCACGCATTTTGAGCGATCCCTTTTTGATCTGTTGGAATTCACTCTTCAGAAAGGTGATCCGGGATCGAGTATTAGTCCCAACATGTTCAGTAATGGCACGCCAGAGAGCAGCAGACGTTTTACAAGTAGTCATTTGAGCAGTGATTTCGACTGTCAAGGTGCCGAAGAGCCATCCAAGGAGCAACTGATTTGTTGCTAACCAATCATCATACAGAGGATTAGGGCACACTTGCTCGGCGGAGTCTAAGATGTACTCCGGTGGAACAACCTTGGTGTCGAGGACGTGGCCTTCAAGTCGATGCCCTCGAATAATGTGCATGACTGTTGATTCCCAGGTCAGGAAGTTGTCTCTGTCCAACTTGACGGGATTCCCTTGATTAAGAGAGCTGAGAAGAGATGTAGCTCGAGTCGTAGTGAGGGGCGACGGAGGTTGAGTAGAATAGAAGCCGTGAAATGGGTAACCAGGGAAGTGAGGTATAATGTTTAGGGGAGGATTGATCGCGGTATTTAGAAGAGATTCGGTCGACGGGTGGCTCGGAGAGGTGAAGAAAGGTGGAATGAAAGTTGAAATAGGAACTGCGTGGGGAAAGGTGAAGTGGGGGCCGGAGGTTGTAGTTTTAGGTGGTGAAAACTGGGAGCCAAAAGATGAAGATAAAGGTGGCAACGTGGCTGATGATGGGAAATGAGGTGGAAGAGAGGTGGTAGACAATGGTGAGGTGATTGTGGCTGACGCAGAAGGTGAGGTGACAGTGGTGGCGACCGAATCTTGAGGCGGCTGAACAGTTGAGGAATTAGGGTTAGGGTTTTTGGGTAAATTAGATGCCATTTCTGACTTTCTGCTCTGATACCAAGACAAATTTTAGGAAATATAGGTCAGGCTATACAATTCACCTTGGACCTGTGCATTTACTATTTATACCTCAGACATCCAATGATACACTGACATGTGTCCCTAGGAGATTATTCTAGAATACAGTAAACAATAACTATTTACAGCAATGGTAAACTTATATTATTTCTAACTAATTTAGATATTTTTGTTAGGTCGTACATGTTTACTTATCTATTCCATGGAGTTTTGAATAAGTCAGGCTGTTGATAATTTATAAATAATAGTACCATTTGTGATATATTTTTTTCATTCATATATTGACATGTAAAAGCTAGTAAAAAAAGCCTATTTTAAATCTAAATATAAGATCTTAATTTACTGTCTCATAAATTTATAATTTTCTTTTACTAAACTCTTATTGTTTATTGAGGAAGACTATTAAAAACTGTGAATTACCGGCCCGGGGGGGGGATTTCGTCACTAATGTTAGTGACGAAATTTCAAACGGATTAGTGAAGAAACTTTGCAATGGAATAGTTTCCTCGGCTAATTAACTTGACAAAAAAAAAAATTGTCACTAAATTGGCACTGATTTCCGTGACTAATCTATCACTATTCTGTCGCTAATTCTGTCACCAACTTTAAATGATAACATATTCCTGTTTTGCCACGGATTACAAAATTATAAGATCTTTCCTTGATCTCTTAAATTTACAATTTTTTTTTTCTAAAATATCCTTAATATTATACAATATACTCTTTAAAAATAAAGTCAACATAATAATAAATAAATGATAAAATTTACAATTCATATGAAAATTTTAATGATGCAATCTGACTTAGAACTAGGATCAAAATAAACATTTTCTCTACCTTACAAATAGCATCCAATGAGCATTTAGCTCCCGTATATTTATGACATAATTATTAATTTAATTTATTGATTATTAAATATTGGTCAAAGAACACTTATATAGGAGTACTTTGTTTATTTTTTTTTAATATAGTTATTTGACTGGGTGAGATTTGATCATTGTAAGATTCAACTGAACCAACCATTCTTATAATACCCCTTTTCATTAGAAATAATATTTATTGATCATTGTAAGGTTGTCAAACTCACAAATTTAAACAAAGTTGTGACCATGACATAAAATCATGTTGTGGACTTAAATCATAAATTTTTAAAAGTATACTTTTATATTAATATTATATAATTAAATAATTAAAATGTAAAGGAAAAATTAATCTTTTGGTTCTTAAACTTTTAACTCGCTTATCACTTAGTCCCAGACATTTAACTAGACATTTAACTCAGTATAACGCAATCCCTAAACTTTTGACTCCGTTGCTGATCGAGTGGCCTTTTCCGTCTTTAGCCTTCGGGTCCACAATAAAAAATAAATCAAGAATTGCGTATAGGCAAACCTGAGATCGTTCTCTCTTCTCGAGGAGCCTTTTATTGAATCCTAAGTAATCTAAATGACATGCAAATAAAACAAGGGGAAATTGGGTTTTGGATTTTTGAATTAATAAACTAAAATATGAATGCAAGTTAATTAAATGCTAAACTATTATTTTTGGTATTTTCTTTATAAAATGGAATGGAGTATGGAAATGTATAATGAATGATGAATGCTCTTGTTAATGAAGTTAGTTGCTATCATTGCTCAAAAAGTATGGGGGTTAAACTTCATTAAGTCTTCATGAAAAACCTCAAGATAACACTTGAGTCCAATATTCTCAATTAATAGTAGCTCCTACAAACATAACTAACTACTACCTCTTGAGAAATTGTTTAAAACCACTTAATATTTAATTAAAATTGAAATAATGTAACATAGGTCTTCTTGAAATTGAGTACTAAACAGCCCCTGAAAGGCACAAATCAACTAAATTAATTAAACAATAACACACTAATTAATATAATTTCATTGCAACCACAAAGAAATTCCAATATATATTTTTCACATTACAAAATTCAATATCAATCACATATATCAAATTAACAGAGACAATTAACATTAATCATCTCAATTCCAGAATTATACACCTAAAACTAGGCAATCCAAATGTATAAATCTAGACTAATGGAATAATAGAAAAACTCCTCTTTTGGCTCACTAAGCTCAAGAACAAATCTCCATCACTAAAAAGCAAGGGAATTAGCCACTGCCCAGCATCAAATCAGCTCCTGCCCACACAATTAAATAGAAGAAAGCCGAAGAGAGGGAAGGTCAGGCAAGAGGGAGGAAGGGTCTGATCTGTCGCGGCTCTCTGTGGTGGTGGTGAAGGGTCGAGTCTGCGGTGGTAGAGGAAGGTGAAGCTCGATCGCCGGCGGACTGGGTGGTGGATGATGCCGCCGGCGAGAGGGATGAAGAAAGGGAAGGAAGGAAGGATCGAAGCTGCGGCGCTGTGTCTCAGTCTCTGCTCGTCGGATCTTTTTCGGGTCTGTGTTCCTTTGTGTTTTTAATATTCATTGCTCAATTCTCCAGCTGCACGTGGGTCGCACGTTTTCCATCAGCTAGGTCTTCATCTTTTTTTCTTCTTCTTGGGCCGTGAGTCTTTGTCTCTTTTTTTTTTATTCCTCTTTTCAATTATTCAGCCCTCAAGTCATTGCATTTGCGCCTCTGCCTTCTTTTAATCATTCATTTCAGCATGAATCAGCATTCAGAATTCCTGGTCAAAACCCAGGTTTTGACCAGGGATCAATCTGAAAACATAGAAAGTTTTTAAGGAGGGACTGAAATGCAAACTCAGAAACTTTTATAATTTGAATTCAAACTTCATTTTTAAATTTGATTTAATCTTTCAAGCATCTACAATAAAAATAATAAATCTAACATAAAATATTCTCAGAAAAATCAATGATTAAGAGTAATTACAATTTCTTTGACAATTTTGCCCTTTTTAGTCCTAATTTCTATATTAACTTTTAATATCAATTTATCACAAGAAAGACATTTTAAGCTCAATAATTATAACAAAATGTATTAAGAATCTCAATTTAACTATAAGAAATCATGTAAAAATATGGTTCAATCAGTTGCAACATAGTCCTAATCTTTCTATAATTTATAATTTGGTCCATGTCATTCCTAATTCAATATGAGTTGGCCTAGCAATCTTATGTGGCACAAAATTGCTTATATGCCTTCCAACTCACACATAAAATAAAAAATTTATAAAAAAAAAAAAACAGTAAAACGATCCAAACCGCAAAACGTATGCATTCATACTCGGAGAAACGTATCGATAAATCCTAATTAACCTTCTTCAAGCTTCCGCTGTTATCAGGAGAAATTCTGATAAATTCTTTGAGCTATTAATGCGTGCTTCTGATTGTTGAAATATGAAAAAGCTGAAAATAACTCCTTTATGTCCACACAAAATAAAACAAGAAGAAAGCTCAACTCTGAAATGTGAAGTTACTTCTGGTTATTATTATGCTTTTTTGTTCTCTTCCTAGTAACGTTTTGCGTTCATAATCCACCAATGTTAACATTTCTTGATGCCATTCTCGTAGAATTGTCAAGTGCAGGAAACTGGGCGGCTCCTCTGATATTAGGGAAGTTCGGACACCCTTTAGATGTTTGACAAAAATACTCTACAAAGAAATTTCTATGAAGTTTATATATAAAGCCACTCAATATGATCGAATCAAAAAAATTAACAAGAGTTTAAAAGTGAATTAACATGATTTTATAAACTAAAAATATAAAAATAATAAACTTGGTGTGTGAAATCACAGTTACAACTAACATGATTTTACGTTAACTTAATACGATTTTTTGAGTTAGAAATGTAAAAATGGTAAATTCGGATAATCAACTTACAAGTTTAATAGATCCTTGTGCTGCAAGATTCAAACCTACTTTCTTTTAAGATATAAGTTACATCATTACCAATTGAACCAACCATCTTTATATCAAGTGAGTTTTTTTTTTTTTCTCTTCAAAATATGTTTACTCTTGAAGGAAAAACTTTGGGAATAAAACATTACTTTTGCTTGCTATCCAAATAGGAAATAATTTTTTATCCCTCGATTTTCTCTTATAGTTCCTCTTTCCTTTCTACTTTTGTAAGTACAACAAGCCTAGAGGGAAAACACAAAACAACCCCCCTCCCCCCAACCAACCACACACACACAAAATGGCTAATTGGGAGTGAAAACCCCTAGAGCTCATAAACCCCACTTGCTTTGTAAGATTTCCCGATGTGGCATTCAAAACAACTTCGCTCTCTAATTTCTTGATCTAGTAACTTTTCTCTCTATTCAAACATATAATTACCATTTACATAAGATTTTAAGTTAGTGTTATGTCTGAAAAAAAAAAGAAAAGAAAATTGGGGAAAAGTCCATATTAAAAAATTAACTGTTGAGAATGATTTAAATCAAAGTAGTAGTTCTCTATGTATACAAAATTTGCAGAATATTAATAATCTCCGTATATAAATTTTTTTCAAGCCCTTCTCATCACCAATTAAATTTCTGGTAAGGACTTTTTCCCAATTTTCTAAAAAAAAAGGCACTAGGTGAATTGTACACTCATGTGATTGAACCAGACTTGATCTGGATAAATCTGGCTCAATATGACTTCTGAAAACTGATTGATTGCTACTATCAAATCGATTAAAGTAACCATCCGATTGGGTTCCTTGAACCAAAAGCCGAGATCCCTAGCTAATATATATTGGTCAAAGATCAATCATTTGTGATTCTATATGGAACAATGGAGTTGTAACTTGTGATGCCAGCAAATAATTAATATTCGTATCAAATCATTCTAACAGTATTAATCTAAATTAATCATCTTGTGACTCTAAACTTTCCACGTCCATATTACGCGGCTTTGGTTGTCAATTTCCAAATCTCAACAGTACAAAAAACTTGGATTTCGATTTATTTAATTTTGTGAATGAGTACAAAAACTTGGCATATGCTAAATAAAATATAATGAGAAGAAAAACGGAATATGAAAAAAAAAATTTGATTAATATTTTTAATGTGTCCTTACATACATTATTGAAAAAGGAAAGAAGATCACAAATTCAAAGAGAGGTTATGATGATAATAAATAATTAATTCGTGTTGTATATATAACTAATTTTAAGTTAGTTTTGAGTTTGATTAACTTTAAGGATATATACAAGAATTATGTTGGGATAGTTTTTCTTATTGTAGGAATATACTATTCCACCTCTGATGGATTAGAACGCAAGCCCGATTCGAAGAAGAACTATCATTAAGAGACATGGGTTCATAAAAAGAAATATCCCTGAATAGTTATGTCTATTCTCATGTAATCATATGCCTAGGAGTTATATCTATTTCTATGTGACCATACGTATACTATATATAATATGTGAGATTGAGGAAGTAGGTGATCTAAATAATGTCACAGAATAATGCTCTCCTCCCTTTAAAAAGGTTCTCTCATATAAATGTTCTCTTCCTTTTTCTCTCCTTGGTGTATTTGTTCTGTAAGCGCTTCGGTTTTGTGTAGTCACTTCAGTAGATCAGTCGGATTCTATATATGCCGGAAATTTCGTACCCTTACAATTAAGTGTTGACTTAGCATAATTTATTACCAAACAGAGCCTAAAACTTTAGTAGGTAATCGAAGCCCTTGAGAATCGTTGAAGGAAAGCGACAATGGAATAAATAATTTTGTTTGGTAAAGTTTGAAAAGAAATATGAATACGTTAATTTCTGATAACTTAGTATTGAGGAAATTTTTTTAAGAAATAATAAAAAGGAATGAAAAATAAAGAGAAGATCCTGGCAGATTTGGTCTTCAATGGACAAGTTAATTAAGCCTATTAACGTTCAAAGCATATTTCAAAAGGAGAATCACCACTTGCTGCTATGCAAACCTAGTAATTAATAATTAATAATATAAAGAATGACTACTTGAGATTTAATTTATTAAATCGTACAAATTCTTTATCATAGTTATTTTATTAGTTTTTGCTTTTATGTCTTTTACTCCAATAGTCCAATAGTAAAATATTATTATTAATATTAATTTATCTCAAAAGTTTTACACAGAAAGAAAGTTTTAGAAACTTAAACTTATATCCTTAATATAAGACATATTTAGTTAATTTAAATAGATTATGTAAGTTAGTTAATATACATATATTTTCTAAAACACTCTAATCATTTTTCTTAATTCCATCTTTAAATAAGAGTAAATTACGAAAAGGATGACAAATATATGAAAAAAAGTCTTCTTTTTAAAACCAAGATCAATTCTCTAAATATATCCTATAATTACGGACAAGACAAGAGGGAGCATAATATTACATGTTGATCTTGTCTCCTAATAAAACAAGTAAAGATTGATGATGAGCAGCAGTAACCTGTGAACGTACTATATTTTAACCGGTTAATTTGAATAAGAAAAATAAAAAAAGGGTGAAATGTCCTTATTTAAAAAATTTATTGATCAAGGGACTTGAATTTGAGTATATATTAGTAATTTTGCAAATTATGGAGAATTTTTACAAATTGGTCCAAACAAAAGGTTAAGAGAGATGAATGTGTTTCTGATACAATAAAATGGTTAGCATGTGGTCCTGAGGTTGATGTCATAAGTTGGAAATCATATGTGATCAATGGTTATACCTTTTACACGAAGTCCCTAGATGGTAGGAGCACCATCCAAAATAGTAGTGTTATGTTAGAGGTTGAATCTATGCACTTCTCTAGTTCGAAAAATAAGAAGACTAAATTGGCAGTCAAGCCTTAGTATGGGATTATTGAAGAGATTTTGGTGGTGAACTATGTTAAAATTAAATTTCTCATTTTCAAATGTTAGTGGGTTAATGTTAAAATGGTGTTCAGATTGATCAGCTAAGATTTACATTAGTCAATATCAATAGTAGAAGTTTTGGAGATGAACCTTTTATTATGACAAACCATGTGAAACGAGTGTTCTATATCTCCAATCAGGCAAATAAAATATGGTCTATAGCTCTCCAAGAAAAAAGTTTCATTGATATTGATAAGGAAATTCATTAAAATTATGATCTTGAGACTCCTTTTTTTTAAGGGTTCTACCGAAATTGAACGAAGAAGATGAAGTTGATAATGAACCCGACATAAGAAATGATCATCATGAAAGGATGTGAGAGGATATAATGTTGATTATGATTAGTTTTGATGATGTCGATGTCTTATATAGATGCCATTAGTAAGAGCAAAAAGTTCATATCATATACATTAACTAATTACTTTGTTGAATTATAGAAAATGATCAAGAGAGGAGATTGAAGAAAGAAAAACTTGATCAATATTATGAGAATATCAATATCCAAGGCTTTATGATCAAATGGAAGTTGGAACGGTGCAATTCGGGTTAAAATGAGCAAGTTGAAGCCTCACGATGAATGGTAACTGAGTTGCTACAGTACCGGTCATTCCTCGACCTTGCTCGAGCATGAAAATGGGTCTGCTCGAGCATGAAAAACTGGTCTGCTCGAGCAAGCCTATGTTTCAGCTGTTTCAGCAACACTCTGTTCAACTCTGTTTCAGGCGACGTTCGGTAATTCAATAATATCTCCCAAACCAGGAATCAGATTGACTTGAAACTAATTTTGTATGAAACTAGACATCTAATGCGTCATCTTGAAAAAATGAAAGCATGTTTACAATAGTTAACCACCTAACATTATGTAAAGCTCTAGGATTGTAATTGAAAAAGCTTGGCCATTAACTATAGAAAACGTGCTTCAACATTTCAAAGGGGTGTTGATTTTGCAAGGGCCAACAATTTAAAGGAAGGAAACATCCAAATGTTTGAGCTTATCAAGAAGAAGGACTTTGTATTCAAAGTTACCATGTTTTTCTGTTGATAGGTTCTTATTTACAAGATTCTTATGATGATGTTTTGTACCTTCATCTTTGTAGGGAAAGATTATGTGTAAACCAAATAATTGGCACTACTACAAAAAATGTTTTTTAGACCGAATAAAAAAAACTTCTTAGATATGTTATGGAACTAGTCTCATTAGTAGCGGTCTAAAAAGTATGTTACTTTTAAGACTAGTTAAACAATTGGTCTTAAAAAATGCTTTTTAGATCGACTTTTAAAATATATGGTCTTAAAAGTCAAACTTTTAAGACATGATTTTCAAAATATGAAGTTTTAAAAGTAAGACTTTTTAGACCGAACTTATGAAACATTTGGTCTTAAAAATGACTTGGTGGAAAAAAAATCCCCCCTTCCTAGGAAGCCACAACCACCATCGGCTTTCTTAGTGGCAACATACTACAGATTGGGCAATTGATCTATTTTGTCTTTTTTTGACCAAGGTGCCTTAGAATTAAGCCCACAGATAAAGCTAAAAGATGCACACATGATTGCAGGCTGTGGATTGGCTGATTTGCACACTTGAAGAAGATTCACAAACCCAGCGATGTTGGTGTGGACATAAGAATTGGGATTCTACATCACAAACTGTACACCTGCCTAACCAGCAAGGTGCATGACAAGGGTAAACATCACGACATTGAAAAGCTTGTGAAGAGGCACCAAATCATTGATATCTCCCTCGATGATTAAGACTCCAACATGATCAAGAAGCTTTTGGCGAAGCGAACTTAAGGAGATCACAGTAGGTTGAAATTATCAAGCTCAAGGACGCCATCCCCACACTGCTTCATCAACACTAAAGACATGTGGGTGCCAAAAAACCAAATGCGCCAATAAACAAGCATAGTGAAAATATAAGCAGAGCTCCAACATGTCGATTCACCCACTCTCTTTTCGCAATCGTCGCCAAGGGACAATGGTTAAGGGCGGCTACCAGAGAAGAACAAGAGAAAAATACAAAGAAAGGCCGAAGATTAAGAAAAAGGAAAACCAAAGCATGAGCTTGGAAAGAGTAGTGTAGATCCTGAGACGATGAGTCTATGGAGTTTTATTGAACTTGAATTTGCTCAAAGTGGATGGAATGTTGCTAGTGTTTGAGACTATCTCCTCGCTACCTCTAGCGATTTTCCCTTTCTCTCTCTTTCTCACTGATTCTCGCTGCGAAGAGGAATTCGCTGGATCTGCCATAGAGCAGCGGATCTGTTCCTCCAAACTTGTCAAAGCTCTCTGCCGTGTTCTTTGTCAGGGTTCTTCTTGAAGCCATCAATTCCAAAAAGCTAATGAAGCACAACACCGCATATTGCCTTACAAGAGGGAAAAAAATGATAGAGAAGATAAATGAAAAAAAATCATCTTTTCGACCAATTATTAGAAGTAAAATGTTTAAAAAGTTTCATCTTTTAGACTGATTATTTATAACAACCGGTTTTAGAAGTAATAGATGTTTTTTATACTTTTTAAATCAGTTGTTTGTAACAACCAATCTTAAAAGTAATAGACATTTTATTTTTTATATATATTATTAATTTTTTAAACCGGTTGTTTAAAACAACATATCTTAAATGTGATAGACATTTTATTTATTTATTTATTTTTAGAACTTTTTAGACATGTTATTTGTAACAAGTCTTAAAAATAATAGACACTGGTCTAAAAAGTTCTTTTTATTTACGAAATTGTCACCAGTCATACTTTTTAGACTTGTTCATCTAAAGTCCAATTTAAAAAGTTCTTTATATTTATGAAATTGCCACCGATCATATTTTTTAGATCTTATCCTTTATAATCCAGTCTAAATGTGATGATCTAAAAGTACCTTTTTGTAGAAGTGAAAAAAATATTTCTTCGTGAAAATTCTAGAAATATTCTTTTAAAATATAAAAAGACATTAGTGATTCTAATATCACAAATCCTAAGTTAGACCTATGAAAAGAATTTGGGATTAGAAAATGTTTCTAAAGGACCGTTGTAACGACCGCCCTATGGGGCATCTATTTTTCAGAGTTGTAGCACATAGGCAACGAGATGATTTGGACAACTTAATTGCGGAATAAAAGTTTCAGAAAATAACTTAATTTGAAAATGTGAGGATCAATTTTTTGTGAGGCATATCTATCCCATAGTGGGATGTTAATACATTAATCCAAAACTAACGAATAAATGCTAAACGAATTAATACCGTCTAACTCCTTATATTATTACAGAAGTCACTTTTGTTGTAACCCTTACAGTTGCATCTTTCATCTTAATCTCGATCCACCACCTGTCTCTTTCATGCGGTCTGGAGTTCAAATGAATGAACCCCAGGATAACAATTAATCTCAAGAACATATATGAAGCATAAATGACAGTTTTGCACATGTTAGGCATAGAAGCATTTACAAGTAGACAAGTCGCACCGTAACCGCAGTTAACGGCCAAGGATTGCAGCCCTTATTAGGACACGCAGCCCTATGAGACATGTAGCCTCAATCCATAGCTAGGAAAAACATAACATGTAAATCAACTAACAAACATGATCAGCTAATACATAAACACATACATACATGTTATTAAGATTAGAGTTATCCACCTCAAGCTTGTGACCTTAAATTCTTGTTCGGTAGATGTTGGGATCGGAAAGAGTATCAAGATTTGCTTAAAACTGTTTATCATTGCTGTTAGTCTCTTCTGGCGTCGCAAAGTACATTCCGTAAGATTCTTTCAAATTTGCTTGTCCTTCAGACTTGAGCAAATATCACTTCCTATATTGGACATTTATATAGTGAACGGGTCATTACTCAATTTAATCTTAATTGCCATATTAAGATTAAACTTACTAGACCGACCCATAAAGCTTATCCTTTTCATTCACTTCAGTCGGTTATCCCGTATTCTATATTCTTTCACAATTAGTAACTTAGGTGACTGTTATAAGACTAATCAGAAATTGACTTTTAATTTCCACGAGTATTTGGAAAATATGTAACTTGGTCTATATAACTCTGAATGGAGTGATTCAAATTTCTATTTATTCCTTGATAAGTCTACTTTCATAAAATAAAATCACCAAGTTGATTTATGGCTGAGAAAAATTCCAAGTTTTTGAAAACTTAAGTACTATCCAATCTGGGATAGAAATTTACCAGTTTTCATAGTTCAACTTCAAAAATTCATATTTAGAGTTCTAGGCTTCGGATTTAGGTGGTCCAAAATTTTATGAACTCCTTGATGAGTATAGTTTCTATGAAAATTGGTTTTAATATGTTAACACATGTCATTCATTCCTAGATTTCAAAAACTTTAAGTCTGTCCAGTATAACTTCCAGGAACATAGGTAAACTTCAAAAATTTGTATCTCACCGAATACAATTTCAAATGAGGCGCGTTACCTATAAAATTAAAACTCCATGTGTCTACTATACATCTGTAAAAGCTCATAATTTTTAGAATTTGTTTACCTAATACGAAATGCAATGTCATTTTACCACTCCAGAATCAGTCAAAAACGTTTCTTGTTTTGTAACTCAACTTCCAAAAATCATAACTGGAGTTATAGAGTTCCGTTTGAGGTGAACCAGAGCTCATTTTAAAGTTGAAGGAGAGGACTATCTCCTGTAAAATTTTCATAGAAAAAAACAGTTTTTCTATTCCAAACTAGAGCCTGAAAATAAATACTCATTTCTGAACACAAAAAGTTTCAGTGTTTGCAGCTCAACTTTGAAAAACCATTGCTCTCATCCTAGAGGTCGGTTTTGGCTGTTCTTTGGCTAGTTTTGAAGCTTAAGATGTCCTCTATATACTGATAAAATTTCATGTAAAAATACTAAGTTTTACCATGGTTTTAGCTTAGTCAAAGATTGATGTTCAATCAGCCATATACACGTGAACAGTAACATACATGTGCACTATTCATTTGCGATTTTACTGTAGCATCTGAACGTTATCCTCTGCTTCAACTCCATAAAACAGAGCTATCATGCAGTAACGTTTTTTTTTTTCCTTTACATATACTCACACACTCATGCAAATGATAGAGCAACGTTCCCTTGACTTTTCAGCATACACTACTACGCAGGATATTCAAATCAGCATCTTTCTTTGTTTGGTTATTATATGTATGCAGAAAATACTCACGCACCTACTATACTACTCTTCTCAACGGGACATATATATACCTAGTTTAACCGATGGAAAAAGAAAAATAGATCAGCTAGAGACACGATGCTAACGGCCCCTGTTTTTATTTCAGTTTTCAACAGCATTAAAGTTCCTGTAGCAGTGTTTAGAACCAGTTACTTGAGTTGGAAAGTTAATGGAATTTTGAGGGGAAGAAGCTTAATACATTACCTACAAGGATCAGGCTGAAGAGATGATGTAATACCCCAATTTTCATAATACATGTAAATCTTAAATTTTAATAAATAACACCTATTACAATAGGTGAATATGTGGTCTCAGAACAAGTGAAATAATTATCTTATGTTCTGAAGGTAATTTCTCATGAAATTAGAGTGAATAAAGAGCTAAAATCCCTAAGTGAATTTATGGGTCATAAAATACCCTAAGAATGTTATGATAAATCCTAAGAGGCAACTAAATATTTATTGAAATAGAGAGTATGTTGTCTCTAAAGTTTTAATTAATTTATTATTATATTTATTGAAATAGAGAGTATGTTGTCTCTAAAGTTTTAATTAATTTATTATTATTTTTAGGAATTACACCATTTTAACAACTTAAAATCATCAGAGGATGATAAAATCAATTAGAGGAAATTAGTAACAATTATTGGGCAAGTGAAATTGCAATAATTGAGGTACTCTATTAATTTTTGAAATTAGTTAATGATTAAGTTTTTAAGGTCATAATTTAAGACCAAATGATATTGATTAGCATACAAGGAGTTGTAATCATCAAAATTAAATTAGAAACCTTGTCAATTTTGGTAGTTAAGCCTAGTAACCCCTAAAACATGATATTAGAGATTAAAATTGGGATTTTACTAATTATTCCTAAATTATCATGAAATGGCGAAAATTGTTAATTAAAGAAGAAAGAGATTATATTAATCCTTAATCCTAAAATCTAAGTGAACCAATGAGAGAGTTTCCTTCTTAAAGTATGAGGAAACATTAAGGTATAATTGATAATGAAATTAAGGGGAAGGGGGATGAAATTTTAGGAGGAAAAGGAGAAGGAAAAGATTAATTAATAAGTCAAAGGTGTATGGGAAAAGCTTGAACAACTTGGAGAGCAAGTTGTTTGACTTAGTGAGCAAGTTGTCTTGCTTAATGAGCAAGTTGTTATTAATTAAATAAAATTAGATGAGAACCCATAGAAATTAAATCATAACTTGAAATCTTGAAACTAGATCTTCAAGATAAACACATATTTGGAATCAGGGAATTATGAGCTTCAATTTGACTATTCCCGAAGTCATTTTCGGTTACTTCTTAGATTCATACCTAAGTGTTTTGGGAGTTAAAAATCACCATAAATCTTGTCATAAAATTAGGATTCCAAAAGTGAAATTGGATTTTGAATCAAAGCACTAATTAACACCTAACCAAATTAAGTTTTGGGGTTAATTAAGCTTGCTTAATGAGCAAGAAGAATGCTTGGTGACCAAGCAAGCAAATTCTAGAAGGGGAGAGGGAGAATTTCGGTCAAGAGGGAGAAGGAAGGCCAAGATCATTTCTTTCTCTCCAAGCAATGATCCAAGGGCCAAGATCAAGCAAGAATTGCAAGATGTTTAACCCTTCTTGGCCTATAAATAGAGAGCTTGGGTGAACACATTCCTCACATCATTCCCTTCAAGCCTTGGTCGAAATTTAGAGAGAGTAGGAGAGGGAGGAGCAGCTGAAGAAAGGGAGACAAGAGGTCTTCAAGAGGTAAGAGAGTTTTTAGCTTCATAGTTCAAGTTCTTAGTTTATGAAGTAGAAATGCTAGAAATGTTGTTTTGATCTTCAATCTTCCAAATATAGTTTTATTTTCATGTTTTTATGGTTTCCAATGGCTTTATTTCGAAAAATTGATGAAGAAGAAGTTATCTCAAAAATTTTGGAAGATTAGGATCAAAATAGCGAAACTCTGGCGAAATCTCCTCAAACAGTGATTTCTGGAGTCAGGGGTAAAAACGTCAGTATTTTATGATGAAGATGATGTTCTAAAATTCTGAGAAAATTCATGGTGAAAGTAGACATCTAGGGCTTTTCAAATCTATAAAGAGTGTATCATTTGAAGCTCTGTGCAAAAAGATAAAAATCTCAGAAGTTAGGCTATGATTTCTGTGCGAAAATCTGAACAGCGTTTTGAAAACTGGAAACTGGGAAAATTACGTGAAATCTGGGTAAATCCCAGTATTTTTCCTCAAAAATAGACTTCTCAAGGATTCCGGAAAATTTTACGGATCCTCAAAATGATTTTTCTAGAATTAGTTATGATTTTTCAAAGTTACCGAGAAATCTGCCCAGGAAATGCTGCACTACGTTTTTAAGAAATGTAAGGGCAAAATTGTAATTATGAAGCTACCAAGGGTAGAAGGGTAAATAGAGGTGAAAATATCTCTTAGAATGTTATTCTAAGTAATATGGTGATATGTTAGGATATCCGGGAAGTCCAAAGCCGGAATCAAAGGTTGGATGTTTGACGACTATGCGGTAAAAGGTACGGACGCGTATTGTAACCTTAACTCTTATGCTTATGGTTTGGTTATATATGATTGTTGTTTTCACATGATAATACTCTGTTTTGAAATTTACTCATGAGAGTTGAATTGTATACGGGTTATAGTCTTGATAACACCGTTGAGTTTTCCTAGCGCTGAGGACACGATGGGCCGTCGTGGCACTGGTTATGTGCAGACTGGGGTAACATACATATTGCAGTGGCTGTGTTATGTTATTGCCTTACATGTGGATATATGTTTTGAAACTATGATTATGTTGTATATCTGTGATAACTGTCATATACTGTTTACATAAGCATGAGGTTAACCGTTACCTGAGGTCCAATGGACATTGGACCTCAGTCTTAATAAATAGTACAGGAAAGAAACCGGGATGGAGAAGGCGTCAATAGATAAAGCCGTGAAGAGGCAGCAGTCAAAGACAAAGATTGGTAGAAGTTATTAGGACTTAGCTTCTGACTCGAACTTAACAAAGTTACTTTGAACAGTTTGGTGTCTAAGGCTGGGTTAATCTATCCGGGAAGCCAAACAGTCGCCGTATAAGTCGGTGAGGCCCCCATGATAGACCCCTACCTGGCCAATCTGTTTAATTAACTGATGTTAGGTTCCAGGTCATGGGTTTAGTTTAAAACTTTCTTTATCAGAGGATTGTATTTAACCTCTGTAAATTGTATCACATGAATATTCCTTCGGGATATTTAATATATCAGCTTATGTCGGGCATCATCATATGTCTGGGCATTTTTATATCAGATACTCGTTGTCCGGATCTTAGCGCACGCTATCAATTTCCGCAGTACTTTAAGCTGTAGCATCTCAAACTCTGTTGTTTTTCTTAAAGCTAAGTGTCGACCGACACGATTTTCGAACCTGGAATTTGGGATGTTACAGATGAGAATTTGTGCTGGATAATCACCTCTGTTTCAGCAACGAATAGGCAGAGCCTCTCTCTCTCTCTCTTACTCTTTTCTTCGTCTCACTCACTCTCGGACTCAGGCAGTGAGGTTGAATGATAGGGAAATGAAGCACAAAGGAAATATAATATACTAGAAGTCCAGTCCTAAGGACACGCCAGCGGTCCCCGAAAGTAAGATAAATGCACTATGGAAGTATGGCCCTCTGTGGAAGAGGTATGGTTTACTGTTCTTACGTGCTTCAGTCTTTCCACTGTGTTTTGATGATGAGTGCCGTTGTGAAGTTGCGTGGCTGCTGCTAGCCGAAAGTAAGATAAATGCACTGTGGAAGTATGGCCCATAGATCTGCCGTAAACGGGTTACTTTTTTTTTTTTTCTATTGCACTCGGTTCACTATAGCTTTGCCTGACTAGTCTGGATTGAGGTTCTCTTGGGCGCATACGCGGGGACCTCTCCCAGGGAAATTTTCTGGGTCCACAAGGACTCAAACTCGAGACCCTTACTTAAGGGATTCAAGTCCCTTCCACTTGAGCCAACTTCCGCTGGTGTTGTGGGGTTACTTGCTGATATATATCTCCTATTCGTTCCAGCGAGTTTGAATGATGGGCCAAAATGCAATGAGCTAATACATATATTCCCCTTTTCTGCATTTCCGATGGGCTCGGGCTAAGCATCATATATATATATATATATATATATATATATATATATATATATATATATATATATATGTATGTATGTATGTATGTATGTTTCTAGTTGCATGTTGACTTCGTTTTTTTTTTTTTCATTTTCCTTTTTTTAAAGCAATGATCTCTTTCATCCATTTCATTGAAAACAAATCCCTAAATTTTTAATAATAAATGTTATGATTTTTAGGCCCAATATTGTTCCTTAATTTTCCATAATTTTTAGGCCTAATTATTCCTTATTTGGAATTATTTCTTCTTCTCAATAATAATTTATTGGAAACAAATCTTAATTCCAATCACTTATTCTAATTTAAAATCTCTAAATTTTGGGATGTTACAACCATTCTACCGTTGAGTTATGTGACAAATAAAGAATAAAAGAAAGGACTCAAGTAGTTAATATGGATACTAAAGTTGTCAATTGTGATTCTTATACAGTCAAGTCGATGCATTACAAGGATGACTTCATAAATTTCTACAAGGTTGTTAACATTTGGCGCCGACAAGTAGTCAATATGGATACTTTAGTTGTCTCAAGTACTCATTCCCTAAATGTAAGTCAACAATGGTGCATTTGTGACTTGAAAATTCGAGCGCAAGGGCAACTTTTAACAAGATTTCATAATCCTATATTCCTTCTACTAACATGGGATTTGTGCTACTAAAATCCCTGATGTGTCTTTTCCATCTATTTAAAAGAATATTTTTGGGGATTTTCCATATTTTTTAAATAATTGTACTAATTTTTTTTATTATATATTCGTTTTATCTTATAGAAAAAAAAATCCAAATATCCCATTATCACAAAATATTTACTATTTGCTCCCTCCCATTGGTAATATATAACATATTTAAATAGTTGATATTTGTCATAAATATAAACCTTATTTTTTATATATATATTTACCACTTTTTTAATTTACCTCTATTTATATTATCCCCTCAACAATAATCAATCAGGAGGGCAAAAGAGAGAATTAAATAAAATATATTACTAAAGTACTTAAGAAAATACTCCCTCTATTCCATTTTATAAGAAACAATCGTCACACATAAGGCTGTGCACGAAGCCCAGCCGCCCTGTGCGCCCAGCTCAACCCAGAAAAAAATGGGCATGATCGGGCTGGCATTTTTACGGGCAGGACCGGGCATCGGGCAAGGTATGTTGCCCTGCCCATTTGGCGCTGCCCAATATATATATATATATATTAGTTGATATAAATATTTTTTATATAATAGTTAATAGACTTAATACTCTAATATATCTATTCAGTATCTGACGATTAGTTCATTATATTACTAATGATGCCTTGTATTTAATGGACTATGGATGTTATTTAATTTTTCAGGTTATGTGTATTTGATTATTTGTTAAGACATATGATAATTTTTTTAATTTCAAGACTCAAGTTGTAGATTTATTTTGGAATATTCTAAGATGTATAATTATCGATTACATTTGAAATTTACAATATTATTTATTAGGTATGATTGAAATTGTTTTCTTTTTCACATAGGGTATAGTAGGATATCATCACTTGGGCATAGGAAGCCCGCCCTACCCAGCCCAAAAATGTTAGGGCTTCTATCGGGCAGAGCCGGGTACCGGGCTGCATTTTATTGCCCAATGATTCTTTGGGCAGGGCATCGGGCAGGGCGCCTGCCCAACTCACCCCTAGTCACACATACCCCATTCCTTTTTATAAGAAACATCCAAACAATGTGTGTGTGTGTGTGTTTTTTTTTTTTTTTGCACTTATTACTTTCTAATTTTGCCCTTTTCAATTACTGTGTTTAATGTCAATATTCTCTATCCATTCCTTTTTATAAGAAACTTTAATTGAATCTCATGTTTCAAAACATCAGTTAATTAAGAACAATAATTTTGTCAAAATTGTACCTTTTAAACGAAAATACCCTTACTTATGAGGACATAGGTAATAAGAGGAGAATAAGAAAGTTATTATTATAAGGAATATTGTAGAAGAGAGAAAACAAGAAAATAAATATAATAGAAATTTTAATATATCTTTGGGAATGTAAAACTTTATTGTATTAACATTAAATATGGTTATTAAATAAGGGTGAAATAGAAAAGTAAGAATTAAAAAAAAACAAAGAAGAAGAAGAAGAAAATTTTTCTGAATGTTTTTTATGAAAAAGAACAGAGATAATGTGGAGGGTTGTTCCTTATAGAAGAGAACATATGGAGTAGGGAATTTTCACCCCCTAAAGGCCTAGAGTATCATTCCCTTATTCTCTTCCTTCTATTATGCTTTTTATTATAGTAATTTTCTTATTCTCTCTTTTATTTCCTATCTCCTTGTAAATAATGGCATTCTAGTAAAAAAGAGTAACAATTTTGACACACTTATTATTCTTAACCAACGCTTTAAACTGTGAGATTTGGTTAACTGTTTCTTATAAAAAGAAATTGAAAGAGTAATTGTTTGTCATATAAACTAATTCAACTAATTTTCTTAATTTAATTAAAATAAGCTGACAAATTGCTGCAAATGAAATTGAGGTTTTGATATTTTTATTATTCAGCAATGATTTTTTAATACAATCAAGATTTTGGTATTGACTACTTCATTAGGTTTCTAAATATTTTTCGATTCACACATATTTTAAATTCAATATTAATAATATTTAATTATATAGTCATCACTTAAGTTTATACAATCGTGTTTTCCGTTAACAACATTAACAATGTTATATTATATGACTAAAAGAATATTTTATTCAGTTAAGGAACAAAAAACATACATCATATAAACTTAAATGACTGCAACTATGTTGTACACCAACATAGAGCTAGTTGGGGTGCAAGGCCCTATTGGAACTCCTGGGTCTTGGGTTTTAGTCCCAGAGGAAATACTTATGTTGGTAGGGCAGACATGCAAACCTCGAATTGGATACTGAATGATAGTGTGTGTGTGTGTGTGTCTATATATATATATATATATATATATATATATATATATAAAGAGAAAAATAACATCAAAATTAGTGAAAAACAAATAAGTATATTGAATTTCAATAATTCTAAAGAAACGGATTTAGAAATTTGAAATTTTAAATTTTTTTTACTACCCTTAGTTTTTTTTAAAATAAAAAATCCCCAACCCCTTGCCGACTGCTGTTTACACCTTTAGTATTGTTATTAATAACTCAAGTATCAATATTCAACTTTTACCTGAGAAATTAAAAAATATATATTAGGCTATCATTTACAAATTTAATATCACTATTAACAATTCAAATATCTATACTACTAACTTTGCTTGAGAAATTTAAAATATATACATAAATAGATACACGTACATATATATATATATATATATATATATATATATATATATATAAAAGCCATTGAAGCTCCTTTCATTGGCCACCGTTGTTGGAGCTCCGGCGACCAGTCGCTAGCAAGATCACTGGAGCTCTAGTGATGGCCGCCATTGGTCACTAGCACTCATATAAAGAAACATAGGATAGTTAGGTAATTTACCAAGTTTTGCAACATTTTAAAATTTCAAATAAGTCCCTTTATAATTATTGAAATTCTACATATTTATTTATCTTTGGGTTAAATATCAAATTTGCCACGAAAGTTGTGCAAATGGAGCATATAGCACTCGAAAGTATTCGTGGTACCAAAATTACCCCGGAAGTTTTCAAAAGGGACCAAATATATCCAAGACTAACGGAACGTCAAACGTCCGTTGGCCACGTTGGAAATGTTTTTTTTGGGTTAAAGTCCAAATTTGCCACGGAAGTTTTTCGAATGGAGCATCCAGCACTCGGAAGTTTTTTTTTTGGGTACCAAATTTACCCTGGATTTTTGCCACATCATATAGACACGTCAGATTTTTGTTTTTATTTTTATTTTTTGTTTTTAGCAAGCTTCATTTTCTTTGGATCCTAGCACCATTCTTCTTGGCCCATACTTACTGATCTTCTGTCATCCTCACTCCTTCTCGTTTTGACCCAGCAGCTTTACGTAAACAGATTCAGTGCCATTACGTGAAGCAAATCCAGCGCTATTATGTGAAGCAGAGCAGATCGCGTATCAGTAACCAAATCGGCGGAGATCACAGTGAAACACAAACCAACCAAACGCGCAAGAGTAGCTGATCTGCGATGAGCCATACCTCTCGAGCCATGTGCTCTTTATTTGAAAGTTCATGCGTCTGGACCCTTATGTTTTATCTGGCCAATAAACTTCTATTCAAAGGGGTCTCTCTCTCGTCTCTGTGTCATTTGTTAGGCGTTGAAAATGAATCCAAAAGTAAAGCTGAAAACTGAAACTAAAATAGAGGGAGCTATGTTTTTGGCATCCATTTGCTAGGTTTGTTAATGGTACCAAAATTACCCCGGCAGTATTAAAATGGTACCAAAATTACCCCAGAAGTATTAAAAAGGGACCAAATATACCCAAAACTAACGGAACGTCAAACATCCGTTTGCCACATCGGTTTTGGGTATATTTTGTATCATTTTAATACTTCTGGGGTAAGTTTGGTACCACGAATACTTCCAGGTGCTGAATGCTCCATTCGCAAAACTTCCGTGGCAAATTTGGACTTTAACCCTTTATCTTTTACTATTTTTGATGTTATTTTTTTTGGTTAAGAATCATTTTTACTCTGGAAGTTTTGTCTCAGAAACGTTGGGCACCTAAAGTTTTTTTGGTTCATTTTTGCCTTAGAAGTTTAGAAAACATAGCAATATTCCCCAGAAGTTAAAACAACGTTAATTTTGACCGTTAAGTTTCTATTATGTTTTGTAAGATTTCAGGGCAAAATTGCTCCAAAAAATATACGTCCAGGTGTCAAATACTCCTAAGACAAAGCTTCCATGACAAAAATTATATGTATCCCTTTATTTTTTATTAAGAAAATATGCTTTAGGAAAAAAAAAGAAAAAGAAAAAAGAAAACATAACGTTTCACTTGGGACGAGGCAACAATGTGCAGACCTCGGGAAAACAAACATAAGTCTCTTTGGACATGAAGGTTCTGCTGGTTAAAATTGTTTTTGCTTGACGTTCAAGCAACTAGTTCATGAGGGTGAAAAACAAAATTTTTCTGTATTTGCGGAATCCATACTGGTTATTTACTATTCATGCAAATAGTATCAGTAAATAGTATTTACTATTCATATGAGTAGTTCCAGTAAAAATATTTACTATGACAGTAAATAATTTTTACTGCCTCGGTAAATAATTTTTACCATGCCAATAAATAATATTTACTGCTCCGGTAAATTATATTTACCGTACCGGTAAATAAATATTTACTGTGTTGGTAAATAATATTTACTGTTCTGGTAAATAAATATTTACTGTTTCGGTAAATAATATTTACTGCACCGGTAAATAATATTTACTGTGCCGGTAAATAATTATTTACCGCACCAGTAAATAATATTTACTGCATAAGAATAATTCTTTTTTGATGTGATAGATCAGACTAAGCTGCAGTCACAGAGCATACTCAGAAAATCTTATCTTTGATACAATAAATAATATTTACTATACTTATGGAAATACAATCCTCATGAACCATTAACCATTAACCATGACCGTAACACCTTACGGTAAATATTTAGGATCAACTCGTTAAAACACATATAGGGTTTCAGGAATACCTGTGATCACTTGAAGACATCAAAGAGTATGATGTCCTCTAACGTTGATCCACACGATTATCTCCTGATTGCAAATGAGAACTCTTTCTCCTTGAATCCTCGATTCCTTGGATGCTTGCTAGGCAGTAACAGGGTGGAGAGCTCAAGTGTTTGGATCTTTCACTCAAGACTATGAGAACTTCCTTAAAAGGAAGAGAGAGGCATATGAGATAACTTCTTTAAGAGAAAGAGAGAAGTTTAGGAATTGGTGATTTGGAATGAAGGAAATGAATGCTATTTATAGAAATGGTGAGTGAACCGTGATCACAATTCTTCTTCCAATGTGAGCCACATATTCTTCTTTGAATGTGAGCCACATATTCATTTCTACTTCAAATCCAAAGTGCTTCTTGAAAAATCAATTATTCCAAGAAGTGATTCTTGAACAATTAATTATTTCAAGAAGTGCTTCTTATAATTAATAATAATTAATTATTCATGAATAGTAAAGGATGAATAGTACTATTCACTTAGCACTATTCACTTGACACTATTCACATAAATAATTTATTATCTATTAATTATCCAATCCAGATTGGACATAGCTTTGGATAATTCATAAATTATCCTTAATCTCTTTTACCCCATATACCAATAGTATTTGACAAAGCCCAATAACAATTATTGGTCCAAACTCTGCTAAATTAAGCAATCAAGAATAATCTTAGTGTGTGATCCATTAGGCCCAATTAGTCACTAACATAGATAAACTTGAACCAATTGAACTCCTTTAATAGGATCAATTTATCTAATGACCACATAAGACACTAGCAATGCTCTACGGCCCCAGAACTAATCGAGTTGATCAAGTAATCTACCTTTCTTATTTGGATACCGTGTCGGCATCATCCCTCACATCGTCATTCACATTTAGTCGAGAGCAAGGATAAGGTATCACCTCTTAATTGACTAAATATATCTTTTTACAAAACTAGGAATATTCTCCTATTGACTCTAAGGCAGATCATGACTCTTCATGATCACTTACTGTGCACAGATTTCCGAGTCAACTAGAAGTCATCCAAGCCCTACCGGTCTTATGAACAACTAATCCCTTGTAGGGGATTGTGAGTCCTTTCGGTGTAACACCCGGCCTTAAGGGGCCTCTGTTTATCAGAGTTTTCACGCACATGCATTGGAAAGATTTGGACGACTTATTAGCAGAATAAAACTTTCATATAAATTACTTAGTTCGGAAATATAGGGATAAAATTTTCACGAGTGAAACTTATCCCTTAATAGAAATTTTATTACAATAATCCAAATATAACAAACAAATGATAAACAAACTGATACAGTCCATTTCTTTTATTATTTCCCTGCGGCTGTAACCCTTACAACTTCATCTTTCATTTTGATCTCGATCCTTCACCTGTCTTTTTCATTCAATCTGGGGTTCAAATGAATGGACCCCAAGGTAACAATTAATCTCATGCACATGTATGAAAGCATAAATAACATTTTAGCACATGTTAAAGCATGGAAGAATTTACAAATAACGGTAACCGCAGTTAACGGCCAAGGACCGCAGCCCTTGTCTAGGACGCGCAACCCCATGAGACCGCAGCCTCAAATCCATGGCCAGGAAAAACATATAACAGGTAAATCAACCAGCATACATGATCAGCTAATTAATGCATAAACACTTGCACACATGATTATAAGATTAGAGTTACCCACTACCTTTTAAGAACCAATGTGTCCTTACGTTGATCCACTATCACCAACCGTCAAAATTGCTTTAAGTTCACTTCTTTTCCCTTTTGGCCCTAAATACATAATCATACCTTTAAAATTAGGGATAATGAATATTTATATTTTCCTTTTTAACCCTTATTCCATTAAGGTTAAATTAAGTAACTTAAACTTGTTACTTTCAGCCCTTATCCTTTACTGTCCTCAACAGTCCAGTAACTTCAATCATTTTTAATTAATTGCATAAAAATATTTTTAATGTGCCGTCAACTCTCACGTGTTCTTAAACAAGTCCCATTTCATATAAAAATATCCCAAAAGATTAATACTTGTCAAATTATTCCCAGAATTTACGTTTTCACTGACTGTCCTGTTAAGCTTCCATAATTCATAGTTTAACTCTAAAAATCCATATCTCATTGCACAGAGCTTTCAAAATTACAAATTATATATCAAATTAAAGCTCTTCATGTCTTATTTAATTCTGGAAATTATCATAATTTTCTGGGTTCATTTACCCAACTTAAAAATTCGCATAAGCTCTCTGTCCAGTTTTAGCTTCCAAAACTAAGGGCATTTTGTATAAATCATAACTCTTTACTCAGAGCTTAGAAAATTACAAAATACCCACCAAAAGAAAGATCTATGTGTATACTACACATCTGGAAAATATCATAATTTTTAAAATTCTTTTACTATGTCCGAAATACAACGCCATATTATTACTCCAGAAGCAAACAAAAACGTTTCCTGTTTTGTAACTCAACTTCCAAAAATCATAACTGGAGTTGTACACCTTCGTTTTTGGTGATCCAAAGCTCATTTTAAACCTTGAGAAGAGTAGTATCTCCTATAAAAAGTTCACAATTTTTAAAGTCCATTTCCTTAGTCAAACCACGAACAGAAGATGACTAACTCCAAACTTCCAAAATTGGCAATTTCAACATCTTTATGAAGTTCATGATTTAATACCTCAAAGTACCTTTGAAAATTCATTCACCAACATATTCTCACACAATTTTCAGTGATGAACACATTGGTAAATCCAGATTTATGAAATTCTACTTATTTCTTTAAGTTTTCCTCATATTACAAATCTGAGTTTAAATCAAAAGCTTCAAAATCTTGAAGAATAAGTGGATGTTCTTACCACTAGGCTTGATCCTTGAACCTGTGGTCAACATAGCCACTATTTTCCTTGATCAATTCCTTGGCCTAAATTCAAGAAGATCACATGCATATGAGTTTTTAACCACTCATAATGACATGTATGAAAAAAACATCCAAAATACCAAGATAAAGTTCAAATTCCTTACCTTGAACTTCTTGATCTTCTTCTTCCTAACTCTAACCATGAAATTGAAGATGGAAGTGTATGATATAATTTTGGTGAGGTGTGTGTGTGGTTTTTGGCGGAGTGAAATGTTTGTGTGTGTGTGTGTGTGTGTGTGTTTTGTGCGTATGTGTCTTGTGTGTGTGTTAGATGTATGTGTGTTGGGCTAGGTGTGTGTTAGGTGTATGTGGGTTAGGTGTGTGTGGGTTAGGTGTGTGTTAGGTGTGTATTAGGTGTGTGTGTGATTGGATATGTGAGTGGGTGAGTTTTATATTATTATTATTGTTTTGTTTTGTGTGTGTGTGGGGAACCTGTGGGAAGCATGGGAGGGTATTATACTTTCGGCATGTCCATCTATACTCATATATTCAAGTTATACCCAAGAGTATACTATTCTCCCCATTTTTCAGGCGAATAGAGTTGTATAGTCAAAGTATAACCCTAAGACATAGTGTTCAATGACATCCTCAAGTCTAGGACGATCCACACTACCAAACGATAAGAGACAATACAAATCCAATGATACTCTCTACAATGAATCCTTGTGGAGTCTCTTAGCGGGTCAGTTCAATGCTATCTGTTCTCTAACAGATCCACCCACGACATCAACTAAGGTATCAACATGCCTGCATTCCATGAGGTCCCTACCTTGTATCTCTATACAAGTAGATGATGCCATACTAGTCTTATTGAGATCACCAATACCCATTCTTAGTGATTCAAGACTAGGAACAAGTTTTAGGCAATAGACATATAGTGTTCTCGATTCCTCATGATCATGATCCCTATCATAGATCCTCGAATGAACACTTGTTCTATTCCTTGGGCCTTTATTTTTAATCACATATTAACTGTAAAATAGACGAGACATAAATATGATAAAGATAAATTTTGCTCAAATAAATTAATCATGAAATATCAAATAGTACAAGGTGTTCATATGATAAAACAGATTGTCTCTAGGACACCTACATACTAACAGGCTACATACTAACAGGTTCCTCACGGTTCACTTTTCATTCTGATAGATACGGTCCTTCTTCTTCGTCTTCCATCTTTTTCCTCTTGTTTTGCTCTCCATCCCCTGTCTCCTCCTTTTTTTTAATCCCATCTTGTTCTTCACTTACCTTTCCAATGAGCTCCAAATCGAGGCGTCAACGACGAAGCTTTGACTGGCGATCGGTTTCTTCGGCAAATGCCGAACCTACTCACTTCATGAAGATCATACTTTGGGGAAACATTCATGCCCAAAACATTGTAAGCTCTTTGCTTCTTCTGCTCGCTTAAAACTAAGAAAATGCGAAAAAGAGCACCCGATATATACACTTTTTTTATGCGAAGCGAAATGAAAGAAATCCGGACAAAGTTTGTTGAATAGCAATAATAGAAACGAAAACTGAGGTTATTGTGTATGCTTTTAGTTGTTAGTGCTTTGTTTTATGAACCCCAGTGCTCTGTTCTTTTGTTTGTTTGTTTGTTTTAGGTTCAAGTTGGTGCTCTGTTTTATCATCTAAGATAAGTTATCTTTATATTTTGTGAAGTAATTTTCATTTTTGTTTAAAGACTGTTTATGCGAAACGAAATGAAAGAAATCCGTCAAAAATAGAAACAAAAACTGGGATTAGTGTATGATTTCGAATGAGGTGCAAGTTACTTGTTAGTGTTTTGTTTTATGAACCCAGTGCTCTTTTTTTGTTTGTTTGTTTTGGCTTCAACTTCGTACTCTGTTTTAGCATCTAAAATTAGTTATCTTTATATTGTGTGAAGTAATTATGATTTGTGTTTAAAGACTATTTAAGTTGATGTTCCTCAAATCTGAGTTGAGGAGTGACCTTACAGAGAATTCCAAGGGAGTTTGTGAGAAGATTCGAGAATGAACTGTGTAGTACTAGTGAGACAGCCATTACTGTTCCAGATGGTCGTGTTTGGAAGATGGAATTGAAGAAATGTCAAGACGAAGAAGTTTGGTTGTGCAAGGGTTGGGAAGAATTTATGAAGTACTACTCGATTAGGTTTGGCTTCATTTTAGCCTTCAAATATGAAGGCAACTCACAATTCAGTGTGATCGTCGTTGATGCGAGTGCTGCTGAGATTTACTATCCACGCAAAGTGAACAACCCTGAGAAGCAGAAACTGGCACCTGAACGACGTAGAAAAAGGCCATACAAGTTCGATCATTGTGGCTACAACACAAGGAGCCGAAGGCATAAGCTGGATGAAGAAAAAGAAGAAGAGATAATTGACATAGACGCAGGCGAAGATAATGCTTTATCAAGCCATGGTATATCAGGAAACAAAGATAGATCTGGGCAAAGAGCTATGGAAGCTAACCAGAATTTGGAATCAGAAAATCCTCCATACTTTACTACAACAATAAGGGCAGCTCATCTGAATCGTCGTTATATTGTATGGAATATCTCGATGTTGATCTATACATATATGACTGTGATTAATTCTTTCTCGCTTGGTGAATTCGAATGTGTATTGTGTTGTTGCAGGATGTGCCAGCTTCATTCTGGAAGGTTTATCTGTGCAAGAATGGTCCTATGAAGTTGCAGGATTGTAAAGGACGAACATGGAAGGTGAATTATACTAAATACACGTCAACTCTTCGAATACACAAGGCTTGGATCGGTTTCATGAGGGCTAACAATGTGAAGGAAGGAGACAAGTGTGTGTTTGAGCTTATCAAGAGGAATAACCAGTTTGTATTTCAAGTTACCATAAACTGATCCTGACCATGTAACGCACAAACTTGTCTAGGCTCTTAGGCTCTTTCTTTATCCTTGTATGCCTTTGCGTTTTGTAGTGCTTGAATGATTCTGTCAGAGCGAAAGAGTTTTAAATGTGATCTGTACTTTTGGTAGCATCACTTCAGGTAGATAATATAGATTGTGATAGCCTTTTTGACAATGTAACAGATCGTGGGAATTAATGAAGAAAGTAACTCAGTTAGCTTTAAACAACTTGATCTTATACAGTGAGTGATTTAAATTTGCTCTTATTTACCTAATACACTATCAGCTCTATTTTGTTGCAAGATTCACTTTTCTCTTTGTTGGAACTTGGATGTGGGTTGAACTGAATGCATCATTCAGATTGAATGCTGTGTTTAGCCTTTAATTGGTGGACAACTTGATATGCTGAAATTGTGTGTAATGAAACAGGTCAGTGAGCTTCATCGTCTATACTGAAACATGATACCTGTTGAGTCATCATTTTCAACAAGTCTCTTGGTATCACCAAGTTCAACTGAAGATGGCCAAATATAGCATGTCCCTAGCTTTACTATGGTAACTTATGTTGGTGCTAGACAATCTATTCCAGGTTGCTGAGCGCTTTAAACTCTCCTTTGAGTTCTATGAGTATTTTTTGTTTTTGAGTAAAATATTGGTCAAAGAAGCCCAAGTGAAAATACTTTCGTACTTGTTATGTTTGTTGGATTTATTTTGTGAATTGAACAAGAGAACAAGAATGCTAAATGATTTGCTTCTAGTCTATGGGATATAAGTGGCTTAAACTCTCAAATGCCTTAATATTTCGACATTTATCTGATTAATAAAGCATAGTTTAGTGCGCAAACAAAAATAGTGTAAACATACTAATATAAAGTACTTGATTACATAACAAGAATTCCCACAAGTTTATACATAATAATTACAATTCTCAAAATTTTATTACAAAACTATAGATAACCAACATCCATACTTGAATGGGTTCGGAACCATCAGTTGCCAGTATCTACCGTCTTCGCGTTGGAACTACGTTTGTTGTGCTGATCATGACCTAAGTTTGTGGAAAGGGTTGAGATTCATATGAATACTAGAGTAACAATTAATCACTCACATAAAATGCATACACTAAACATGTTAGTCAACCAACAAACACATTAAACATTTAGAGATACACATGAAAAACAACATCGACTACAATCATAGGACCCAACCCATCCATTCCCATAGCACTCAATATTCAACTCGGCCTCTACCCTTTTCATCTGAATGCTTAATAGGGTTCACAACTAAAAAAACCCACAGGCAACTGCCTATCTCATGTTCACAACACAAATAACACAATGGTTTGTACATGCATATAAAGACATACATAGTATGTGAGAAAAAATTTACTACCTAGTAGTCTTTCCAATTCTTATTATTTCCTAGTCCTTTGGTCATCCCAGGCTGATATCAAATCCTTATCGCGATTCCATAATCGATTCGAAAATCGCTAGTGCTGTGTCTAACTAGATGGCACAAAACTCCTCTAATAAGAAAACTAAGACCGTAGGATTGAAGCTCTCAATGAGTAGAACAACTTTCATGAAGAGTGTTTTTGGATTTGAGGTGGTTATATGGGAGATTTGAGCTTGTTTAAGTTTCTCTCTCTTCTACCATTTTTAGCTCCATTTTTGCATGATTTTAAGCTTGCTCTCTCTTCCTCTTGTTTGGACCGAATGAGATATAACGAAAATGAGGGTAGAGAGTTAGTGTTAAATTGATTAACTTGACCATGTTAATGACCTTCGTATTCCACCAACGAGAAGCCTCTGTTTGCCCCTTTATTTCCCTTTTCTCTCTTTCCCCCCAGTTCACTTGGACCAAATTCTTAATGATCTTGGGAGGATTAGATGATCTTTAATCTCATGTGATTAACTCTTGTGTTGACATGTGTCCTAATTGATTAAATCTCAAGATGCCAAATGCTCTTAAAGCATCTTCTTTCCCTTTTCTCTTTCCTATTAGGTGCCATATTTTGTTAGGGAAAGGAATGCCTGATGAATTCATTTAACTCTTGGGTTCAGTGTTTAGAAAGGACAAGTACGTGATTAGGCTAAAACTGACGGATTCTCCGAACTCAATCACTAGGTAGTATGTTCTAAAAATGCTAATACAAAAGTTATATCATCATTAGTCATTATGACCTACTTTATTAAAGCTACTTTAATACAATTACTTTATCAGTGCTTACTTGGGATTCTACTATGGTTTTACTCGGGATTGCAGCATGCCTAACGAGACCCACCAAATGACACTAGGTTAGAATGTGTGTGGGCCCCAATATGGTGCCCTATACTAGTGTCTTTCAAAAAATGTAGGGTACACATGTTTGCCATGGAAATGCCATGTGCACACCTATACCGGCACATTTTGCTCGACCAATTGTCTCATATATATCTCATGACATAGTTGGGAACATCTTTCTACCAACTCAATGGCACCGTATATGTGTCATGTGCCCTACTACACCAACACTTTAATCCTATAACATACACATGCTTAGTCCTCTACCTAATAGGGCTGGATCATACAAACCTCGAGAGTTTTTCTATCTCTTGGCATTCTAGAGATCAACCTGAACTAGGCTTAGTCTCTTTCTAACACATGCTTATCCTCAAATTTCTAGGCCTAAAGTCTAGGATATTGCAATTCCCCCTCTCCCCGATTCAATATACTTCATCCTCAAAATTTGCTACTGGTCCAATTCTTAATATCACGTTAGCAAGGATTTCATTTCTTTTACTTCAACATCTATTCGACACCTCAAATTCTAGAGATTTTCTCATTTGGTTATACTCTTATACTTACTCATCTATATCATGTGTCTGAGCTGCTTCAATCTAAGCTATGAGACTACTTTCCTCTTGACTAGCATTGTAGCTAGCAAGTACTATCTGACTTAATTATTATAGATTTATAGATCATTCTATCAGTTTATATTCCTATATCATCATGATCAACAATTGCATCACTTTTCAATTTGATGCATCAGCAACAACAATTATGTCACTGCATTTCTTTTCTTCTATGTTGTCTCATATTCAATTTTATGATTTTTCAAATCTTGGAAGTTTTTGTGGTTGTAGTATATTTTAATAATTGCACTATACAAGAATAGTGCTTTCATATTTTCAAAGAAAACATAATTGCTACCAGATCAAATTTATGAGTAGGGTAATTGATCTCGGGAGGTTTCAACTATTGAGAGGCACACGCCACCATTTTGTCCTATTTCACAAAAACATATCCCAATCATTTATTTTGTTCTCATTTTATTCCAGACCATACTGGTCACTTCATTATAAGCCACACGAGTCACATTTTCTACCAACCACACAGGTTGCATCCATTGCAAACCACACACGGATCGCATTTCTCATATTGGGAATATTCAATATTGGTGCGAGTTTCAACCTCTCATATAGCCCATTGTAATCCTCTCGCAAATGTATCTCACTTAAGTAATTTTTTTCTGTCAAATGAGCCTTTATCAATAGCAAAGCGATTCATGAAAAATTCTGAATACATTTAGCAAGACCCAGCAAACTGGGTGTTTTTGCAACAGTTTTTGACATCTTTTAGTTCTATAGTGCTTCCACTATTCTTGATTCCACGAAGATCCTATCTATGAGACAACATAGTTCAAAAGTGACCACTACAAAGTAGTCTTAAATTTTGTTGAAAAATTCTATTGAAAAATTCAGTTCATAAAATTTACAAATACCGTAGATGCATTGGCCAATTCAAAGTTCAATTTTTGAATATACTTAGGAACCAAATAGCTATTCTAGAAATTCATTCTATTCAATCCTTCCGACCATTCCAAGACATTGCCCATAATTCTCAAGCTTTGTAATCTCTTCGAGATGCTTCCCAATATTCTTGGTTTCACGACCGTAGGCTTCATATGAAATGCTTTTGCCAGCCTATAGACACAATGGTCCCACAACACATAGGACTTTTCATTGAATGAATATATGTAGTTATCTATCTCAGTCATGAGGCCATAATTTCATGGCTACCCTGGTTTTATCTATCACTTGGTTCCATCAATGAACAAACACTCAATCATTCTTTCTAAGGTAATATTCTAAGATTAAGATATTTCCCTATGCTACATCAGCAGCTAGCAACCTTTAGAAACCTCATACACATTTGTACCAAATTTTAGTACCTCAAATCATTCAGGTCGATTCAAACATCTAAAGAATCAATTCAACTACTATTTGATTCTTAGGTCATACTTCAACTTTGAGAACCTTAACATCAGTTGAGTTAAGAAATCATGTTTCCCAAATAATACCTATCATACATATTAAGATCATGATTCACAATTCCTATTCTAATCCTCGAAACATTCAAATAATATTCTCACAACATCAATATTGTTTACAAGGTTCTAATTCTACCTCAATTCTTATTATCACAAAGGAATATTCTAAGCATCGTTCTTTCACCTCAAATTCAACCATCAATCATACCAAACAAGCATGCTAGGATCATCATGATTCATAGATTCTATTCTATTCTCATAATATTCAAGCAATATCCTCAAATATTCCCAAAGCATTGCTAACATCATAGCATTAATCACAAGGTTCATACTTTCATTTATTGGAACCTTAGTGTAACCTTAGTCAAATCTTGACCTAAACACTATTTCAACTTATATCAAATTCAAGCTTATCCTCCACCTTTACTGTATTCATTCTAACATTTTCATGGCATCCCTAAGAATACTATACTTCATACCTCAAGGTACTCAGGCCATAAGTCAAGAGATTTCAAATTTCTATGATATTTCCCTTTCTAGAGGCAATCCACTAAAATCTTTTAGAAATACGTCAAAGAACTCATTCACTACAAGTATGTTGTCAAGTGTAGCCTCAAAGCATCGAGAAGAATACAATGTACCCTTGGCACCCCTTTTTCAAAAATTTCTCAGCTTCAACCAATGTGAGAAATTTCATATTTATACTTGCATTAACATCCCTCTGTTAATTTGGATGTACAATCCTCTTACTATTGCATTCCAACAACATATTATTTGCTATAAACCAATTTAAAAACATTATGACTTCAAGACCATGAAGTAGGAAACATACTAAATGTATCATAGACTTAAGCCCATTAACGTTCACAACACAACTCAGACATCAATCAGCGTCACAGACTTAACACCAACCGGTGTGGACACAACCAAACTATAAGGCAATTTTTGGGTACTTAATCCTAGACGATCAACACATTCATATGCAATGAAAGAATTAGTAGCACCCGAATGAAACAATGGTTGTAAAGTATTACCATCAAGAAGGATGGTACCTTGGATCATTTTTAGGGACTTCTTGACCTCCTCATGGGTCATATAGAGGATTCGTCTTTTGAGAATAGATTTTTGACACTTGCATGGGTGCTGACATTGTCCTCTCATCTAGAGGATTTGTCTTTTGCAAATAAATTTCCAAGAGAGCCTTCCTAATGGCTTGAACCTTAGACCTGATGAATAAGTCCAAAGCCTAAGTTCTCAGGTCCAAGGTTCGAGCCCTTGGGGAAATGTTCTTGGGAATTTATTCCCAAGAAAAAAAAAATCCTCTAGAGGAGAGGACAATACCTGCCTCAATAAGGGTTGGACCTTACTCTCTCATTGTTAAAGTCAAGAAATCTGGTTGAGCCCATCGGGCTGGCTCGCTTAAGCTCTAGTCCTTCAAGGACCGGGTTTGAAAATAGGAAGAGCTAAATGAAATTGGCCCTGTAGGGTCTGGGGCTTAAAAGAGCTACCCAGTTTGGCCCTTTTAATTTTATTTTTTAAAAATATTACTTAGACTTGAGAGTTGGATGCATGGATTCACAAATGATGGTAATTTACTAATTTATATGTATTTATTATTTGTTATAGAGTTGTTTATCCATTTAAGTACAAATACTTGATAACAATACTCTGATTTCATGATTTGGTTTATTATTTATTGCAAATAAAGATTATGGATGTGTTCATGATACAAGAGAAGAAATTTATGATATTTTTACTCATGAAGTAGAGCCTACTACTCAAGGTAAAGCACAATCAAATGTGTTTGAAATTGATGATAGTGGTGAAAAAGATGACAATGATAGTCATCATACTAATGTTGCTTGGTGGTATGCTTCTTATGTTTTATGTGAGTTATCAGTGAACAATAGTTTACTTTTAATTTGAAAGTGGTGAATGTGTTTATTTGTTAGATGATTCGTGTTGCTTGGATATTAATATTGACAATATTTATTTGATAACTTAGAACTCTCATTGTTGTAATTTACCAATTTTATTTATTTGAAAACAAAACAAAGGAAAAATAGTTAAAATTTAGAATAGTAAATTCTAGGCCCTATAGGGCCAGCCCTGGCCCTAGTTCTCTTGGGCCAAGCTTTGAAAAATAGATGTTTGCCTTACCTCCGGCTCTATAAGGCCAACCTTGTTAGGCCTTAGCCCTTCAAGGACCGGTCTTAATTCCCAACTCTACCCACAATCATGCTTCGAAGGGCTAGCAGGCGACCCTGTAGTCTTGCTTTAGAAGGCTAGCAACACTACCAAAAAAAAAAGTCAATTTTTGCGATGGAAAATTGTATGTACATTCAATTAAACCTGATAGGAAGAGAAATCTTAATAGAACTTGTATTGCTATAAACTCAAATAATCAGACCCATTTAGTCAATCTTCCTTGATTAAATAGTATATCATTTTAGGAAGTAAAAAATGGGAAAAAAATGGAGGTGTAAAAAAAATGACAGGAGAGGGACGGAGGTTACCAGAGAAGAAGGAGAGTAGAGGCAAAGATCGGAGAAATGAGGCGGTGACCGAACATATTAGAGGCTCGCAAGGTGGAGGAAGAGATATAAAAGGTGGAGGTGAGGCACAAATCAACGGCTTGTAAGACTGAGGCGACCACGGAGGCTTGCAAGGCTGAGGCGAGGTGACAACTATCACAGAGGCGGAGATCGGAGGCTTCAATGCGGAGGCAAGGCGAAGGTGACCAGTTGGAGGCAAAGGCGAGGTGCAAAAGATCGATTGGAGGAATGGCGAGTGACAAGCGAAATATGAGGAGATATTTTCCCGTTTTGCGATAGAATTTAAATTCCGTTGCAAAATGGTGTGAAATTTCACACAGTTTTGCGACAGAACGCCTAATTTTGTCACAAAATGGAGGCCAAAAGGCCACTGTTTTGCGAAAAAAAAAAACCCAATTCCGTTGCAAAAAATTCACTTTTTGCGATGAAATATGAATTCCGTCACAAAAAATGTGTTTGGAAATTTGTAACGGAATTAGAATTCCGTTGCAAAAAGTGATTTTTTTGCCACGGAATATGAATTCCGTTGCAAAAAATGTGTTTGGAAATTTGCAAAAAAATCACTTTTTGCAACGGAAATCCAATTTCGTTGCAAAAAATGTGTTTGGAAATTTGCAATGGAATTGGAATTTCGTCACAAAAAGTGATTTTTGTTTACGATGGAATATGAATTTCGTTGCAAAAAATGTGTTTGGAAATTTGTGAAATTCACTTTTTGTGACGGAATCTGGATTCCATATATCGCAGAAAAATGAGTTTTTGTGACGGAATTCCAATTCCGTCACAAATTGCCCAAAATTTATGACGGAATTTTTTCCGTCGCAATTTCACTCTTTTCTAGTAGTGCAAGTGGAGTAAGTAGGCCGTTACAAGAAAAATATAAATATAAATTTTCAGTCACAAAATTGACCCAAACCAAACTCCACAATTTCTCTAAAATTCAACTATTTGATGGTTAATTGTTAATTGATGTTCTTCGTATCAATTTCTATATTACTTATTGTTAGCTTTATATTTTTAAGTTTTATTCAATATTATTTATTTAAAATCAGAGAAAATGAGGGAAATTTAGTCAAAGTCAATTTTATAATTGAAAAATTATATTTTGATTTTTGGTTATTAAAAATAATTATAGTTTTGAATATCCTTATTGATAAATATTTCATTTCCTTAGTCCTTCTCCCTAATTCTCCCATAATACTCCCATAGTCATAAAATTGTCAAATAGATTTTTTTTAACCAATTTATCAAATAAAAATACTAGATAAAATAAAATTTTAAGAATAGAAAATAATGGGATAATAAATAATAATACGGGAATTTTTTTTTTTTTTGGTCACAAATAATACGGGAATAATATAATATCCTTTCGATTATCCGAACAAATTTTAGATTTTTAAATTATAGAATTATATATCTTAGCTTTAATGAGAATTATCTATAAATTAGGAGTCTAAAATAAATATTTTAAAACCTGTAAGTCGATAGATTTTTTGACTTGTCCCCAGAAACTTGAAAAGATAATAGCTAGAGTGACACACACACATTCAAATTACAAATGAAAAATAAAAAATAAATATAAATATAAGAAAAAAAATAGAATAGAATACACACACACAAGTACTTATATAAATTAAATATAATTTATATAATTAAAAAAATGAAAAATCAATAGAATATAAAAAATATAATTAAATTCAATTTAACTAAAATAATTTTATTTATTACTTAATTTAATTTAATTTTATTCCTTTACCCATTTTTGTTGTGCGCGCGCAAGAGCCCCGAATAAATTAAATAAAAAAGATGCCAATATCCCAAGATTATCTTACCAATGCTTTTAAGAAATAATATATCAAAATTTTAATAATCTCATCGTTTAAGAGATTTCGTAAATATTTTATCTCATAAAAACCTAGCTCTAATCTTCTATAACTAGAGGTGAGTAAAGGCTGAAAAATTAAAACAACCGCAATCTTCTAACACAAAGAATCAAAGATATTTGAATCCCTTTCTCCAATTATATTGAAGCACACTTCTCTCTCTGATTATCACGCTTCTGATTATTATAGCCAAAATGAGTGTAGAAGTTGTAGACGCTGCCACAATATTGAATTTCGTCGAAGACGAAGATGCCTTCGATGCGTCAGTGAGGGATATGTTTGGTGAACTAGACAGAGACAAGGATGGTTTTCTATCTTATGATGAGATGGTGAATGGGTTTAAGAGGCTGAGATTGTTTGAGACTGACTTTGGGATCGACGTGAAGACCGAAGCCGATGAGGTTGCTCGTGTTTATGATTCATTGTTCGTGCAGTTCGATCATGGCATGGATGGAAAAATCAATCTGAGAGAGTTCAAAGAAGAAACCAAGAAGATGATGATTGCTATTGCTGATGGAATTGGCTTTCTTCCTCTTCAGATGGATCTTGAACCTGACATTCTCATCTTGAAGGCGGTTCAAAGAGAGACTATGATGCCTGCGAGACAGTGATAACAATGGCTGATTCTTTTCTTGTAATGTTTAGTACTACGTAGTTTATTTTAAATATTTTTCTTATTACAGTTTAACTTAAGAATATGATCGACATTTTACGGTATTAAATATTTTTATATAATGCTTCTTGCTGATACGATTACCCATATTCCTAATAATAATTTTTTTAATTGTTAATTTTATCATCCTATCAAACTCACCGGTGTTATGGATTGAGACCTTAAACTCAACAATTCTATAAAAGTAGAGCGGTAAGCCTTAGTTGCTACATCAACAAAATGGCAAGCTCAAGGTACTAACATAAATAAATAAAGTAGGGTGGTTATGAAATATGAATAATAGAGAAGGTGGCTTCACAATATTTTGTAAATTAATAATAAAAAGTAAGGCACTACAAAAAAAAAAGCCTAATTTGTAGCGGTCAAACAATAGCGGTTATAAAACACCGCTACAAAATCAAGTATTAGTAGCGGTTTTACATGAAACCGCTAAAAATTAGTTGCGGAAAAATGGCGCCAAATTTGAGGTGGAATTTTGTAGCGGTTCCACCACAGAAAACCGCTACCAACTTATCGCTAGATTGGCGCCAAATAGCGGGAATATTTGTAGCGGTCTATTTGTCGTGATTACTAGACCAAACCGCCACTAATGTGGCACCAGGGTTTTGCGTCAACGAGCGCGAATCTTTGTCACAGTTTATTTGTCGCGGTTACGTTACAATACCCGCTACAAGAAAGCAAAACAACACATAATTGTTGCGGTTTGGGCTTAGCAACCCACTAACCGCGACAATTTGTACAACTTAGTAGTGGTTAGTCCGTAAAACCGCTACTAATGTTTAATATATATAAAGAGACCGTACAAGTCACAGAAATATATATAAAATCCAGAGAAATCACCAGATTCGGCTGGTAAGTGAATGAACAACGTCGGTTTACTAATGAAAGACGGGAAAATATCTGGAGTACTAATCTCTTCTCTCGTTCTAATGAGTACATCAGATATTTGTCTGTCTCATCCATGAAACCGGAGGTTGTTCTTCAATTACCACCCAATTTGGTTTTTTCTCTGATGTGAACTACTTCTATTTTTTCGAGAATCGTCTAACAAGCGACCGAAGGTTGGGTTTTGATTGTAGCTACCTTTCTTTCTGTAAAATACGTCGGATCAAAATGACTCGGTGAGCCTTTTCAGAGAGATCGATGTCTACATTAAATCCTAATATTCATGGGCTTGTTAGACTATTTTTGGTACACTTATTGAAAATATTTTTTTTTTACCAAACTAATTGGTTTATTAGTTTTCATTAGATGAAAACTAATAAACCAATTAGTTTGGATTTTTTTTCAGGAAAATAAAATTAGTAGCGGTTGACTCTCTAACCGCTACAAATATTGTAGCGGTTTTGTATACAACCGCTACAGAATTGCAAATGCCAGACAATTAGTAGCGGTTAAAGTTGTTGCAGTGGTTGAGTTTAACCGCTACCATATGTTCATATTGGTAGTGGTTAATGCAGCAGTCAAATTTAACAGCTATAATTTGTAAATATTAGTAGCGGTTTCTTAGTGTAACCACTACCAAGTGACGCGCTATTAACAGCGGTTTCCCTTACGCTACTGTTCATTTCTTTTCACTTTTCACTTTTGTTATCTTCTCTATACGATTAAATATGGATAAAGGAAAGGGTAAGACTGTCCTAAGAGGAAGCGGCAGTAGACAAGGACGTGTGAGAGGCCGTGGGCCTAGGAATCTGCCTCCGCCCCCTTAGAGGAGTGATTATGAAGACATATTTGCTGATGAAATGATTCATGAGATGGAGTCCCTAGAGAGGACAGTAGGCAGGGAACATGGCGCAACTCTGTCGATCAGCAACCTCGACGAAGATGAGGAGGTTGAGATAAATTTATCCGTGAGCGAGGCCCAACAGTTTCTCAACCGGGAGAACGAGCGGGACCAAGGGGACTCCCGACTGTCGTCTTCGCGCTCCACCTGATTTGTGGTTGACGTGGAAGGTAAATGTAATTAGTTTTTTGTGAAAAATTAATTTCTATTTTCTTATATTTATTTAAATTATGTTTAAAAGAAAAAATAACATTTTTTATTTATTGTGCAAATACAAATGGGAACATCAACAGGAGGTCACTGGACATCAGGACGGTCACTTTGATGTGTGGCGCTAAAGTAGTAGTCCCCTGAAACATGGAGACGGACCAACCAATTGAGAACGGGGGTCACCTGTTCAACCGATTCCTGTCTGATTTAGGCGAGAATTGGGCATGGTTTCAAATATTCTTCAAGGATTAGAAGCACGTTCCGTCGAACAACAAGGACAAGGCATTTACTTACATTGTCCAGGTAAGTTAAGATGCTTTATTTAATTTTACATGTTACTATTTATTTTGTTATTATTTTATTAATTAGTAATTTATTATGATACAGGATAAGTTTACCATGGGAGGCCAGGCGAAGAGGTACTCGTTGCTGAAGATTGGGGATGCGTGGAAGAACCGGAGGAATCATTTGTACCTCAAGAGGAATGGAGATGGGACGATTCCTATACAATAGGTGATCAAGAATGTCCCAGACGACGTGGAGGCCAATGACTGGGCAGCTTTTGTGCAATATAGGAGAAGTACAAAGGCACAACTTTTGTCCCAGAGGAACACCAGGAGTCGGGCAGCCCAGACAGTCCATCACACAACAAGATCAAAGACATTTGTTGTGACCTATAGTGAGATGGTATGTTGAAATTCAAAATAAATTTAATAAAACATTCATTGCTCCATTTTTTAAATAACTAACTTTTTTCTTCTTTTAATTCTTGCAGCAAGCGAAGGCGCGGGAGGAGAAATGTGAAACAAACTATAGGGAGCTCTTCACACGCACCCACAGATATCGTGATGGGACACCGACATCTGAGGCGGTTGAGGAGATCATAGTAAGTTGAGGAAAATTATTGATATTGTTAATCTAATATGTTCAAATTCAATTAAATTGTTTCATTAATATTTGTTGAAATCTTCCTGTCAGGCCCAGATTGAGCAGACCATGGCAGATTTCCGAGCTTCCCAGACCCCCGAGTCATAGGGGTCTGTGAACCCTACAGCCCCATTAAAAGCTAGTGTGGGCCGAGTCGAGCATCCCGAGCACGTTAGGGGTATGGGCCTAGGCGCGAGGCCCAGTACTGTTTATGGCAAGTCCTCCGCCTCTGAGGCCAGAACCTCCAACACGAGACGTATGCCACCACTGGAGGGGTTGGAGGCCATGATTAAGGAGAGGGTTGCCGCCTTGGTTGCTAAGAAGGCGGTCGCCCTGGCGGCCACACAAGCGGCAGAAAGGGAGCGTATTTTAGCTGCACAGGCTACCAGAGAGAGGCGCATCCAGGCCCGAATCGATAATTGGTATGCTTCGAATAAGCATAGTTGGGATGCTTGTGCCGGTGCCCTTACAGAGTTGCTTCCTAACAGGCACTTTTCACCTTCCCAGCCTCCCCCTTCATTCATCTACAAGGAGCCCCTCATTCCTCCCGAGCCATTCATCCACGAGGATCCCTCGCAGCCTGCTAGTGCTGTTGGTGCTACTGCTACTGCTGCTGCTGATGATGATGATGATGAGGGTGTTGTTACCTCTGCTCCTGCCCACTCCACTACTGAGACAGGACCTGATCATCAGGCTCCTAATTGCTAGTTTTTATTTTTGGAGACAGATATTTATTTAAAATGTTTATTGGATGTTTATGATATTTGGTTTGTTTGCTTACAATTTAAATACTTAACCTTCATGTATTGTAGTTTATAAATATTTTCTATTTCGTTAAATTACTTACATAAATATACATTTATAGTTACATAAAATAGGTATTGTAAGAAAAATAATAATTTAATTTATTTGAACATAAATAATTTAATTTACTTTTGTTATCACTAAAGCTATCAATTTTGAAACTAATCTTTCGGAAAAAAAATATTTACATATTGATTTAAAAAAACAATAAATACATTTTGTAGCGGTTTTAAGAATACACCGCTACAAATTTGTAGCGGGTACTGGAAAACCAACTGCTACAAGTGGTAAGTACCTTTGTAGCGGTAACGTAACCACTACATGAATAAAATTTTGTAGCAATCAAAATAGCGGTTAAACAACCGCTACTAACGTATGGCGGGAATTGAACATTTCAAATTGCATTGGTATTGTAGCGGTTTTGAAACCACTACAAATTGAATTTTTTACGGTAGAGGTCTAGGTAGCGGTTGTTAACCGCTACAAATGAGTTTAGAATACATTTACGGAGCTCAAGTCATTGGAAGAGAATTAAACATTTTATCCTAGTCTTGTTGTAGTAGTCTATCCTAGCTTCTTGATTAGATATGGATAAGTCATGGATCAAGTTGCCACGCAATTCTCCTGTATATGTAGCGGGATTGAAAAATTTCTTAGATTTTGCCTTCTCTCACGCTAGCATTAATGGGAAGATCGCTTGTCCATGTTGTCAATGAAAGTTTAAGAAGTGGCAAACATGAGATGGTGCTTTGGAACATCTTCTTGTCAAGCCTTTCCCTGTTGAATATACATTTTGGGGAGTCCATGGTGAGAACGTGCACACCGGTCTGGGAACATTATCCGGGTGGAACGTGTACACCGGCCTTGCGTGTCCAGCTTGCAATTTTGACTCTGACTCAGTGTGCCTTCCCTACAGTCGTAAGTGGTGCTTCATGGGTCATCGCAGGTTCCTCGATAGTACGCACTGGTTTAGGTTGCAACACAATCAATTCAACGAGCAACAGGAAAAAAGAGGAGCTCCTCAGATTTTATGAGGTGAAGATATCATAGAGCAGCTTCATGATGTTGAGTTTGAGTTTGGAAAAAGAGACGATCAGGCAAAGGCCAGTACAAAGACCGCCAGGGCTTCTGGTTCTGCGCCCCAGCAATGGCGGAAGATTAGCATCTTCTTCACTCTACCCTATTGGAAAGATAATTTGCTCCGACACAGTCTGGATGTCATGCACATGGAGAAAATTGTGTGCGACAATGTGTTGTACACGATTCTAAACGAACCAGGCAAGTTAAAAGATCATCTTCAGGCGAGGAAAGATTTACGGGAGATGGGAGTTCGTGGAGACGCGTGGCCAGATGAGCATGACAAATTTCAGCCAGTAAAATTCACCCTGACAAAACCGAACAAGCAGATCTTCCTTGCGACTTTGAAGAAAATAAAAGTTCCAGACAGGTACTCAAGCAACATTTCGAGATGTGTTGACGTGCAGGCTCGAAAGGTTACTGGGCTGAAGAGTCATGACTCACATGTGCCTATGCAACAGTTGCTTCCGCTTGCCATCAAAGATACGCTGCCTCTCGATGTGTCGATCATTTTGGTTGAGCTGTGTTCTTTCTTCCGGAAGTTGTGTTCCAAGGTTTTGACCGTGGAGGAGCTCGACCAGCTGAAACAGAAAATCGTTCTTACGCTGTGTCATTTGGAGATGATCTTTCCTCCATCCTTTTTCATGGTCATGGTTCACCTGACAGTACACCTTGTGCACAAAACAAAGCTTACTGGTCCCGTTCACTACCGATGGATGTATCCTATTAAGAGGTACTCATTTAAAATTAATCACTTTATGATTGCGTTCTAGTCACACATTTCAGCATTAATGTCTCAACTTTTTTCATTAATTACTTTCTAGGTTTCTTGGGAAACCGAAATGCTACGTACACAGACATCTGAGGAGAATTATGAATGACCACACCCTCATCATCCGAGATTGATAAAAAGGTCCACAGAGAATTCCCGGGTTGGTTTAGGAGGAGAATTATGAATGATCACAACCCACACTCCCTAGAATTCAGAGCTCTCACACTTAGCCCACTTGACCATGCCCAAAGATTTATGGTATACAATGTCAACGGTTTCAAGTTTTGCACCGTTTCACGGGATCAAGGATTGCTGACCCAAAACTCGGGCGTATATGGCACGTTTGGGACGAGGAGTTATGCGAGCAGCAGTGACGAGAACATGCAGTTCAGTGACGTCCCGTATTATGGAAAATTGCTTGATGTGGTCAAGATAAATTACCAAGGCCTTTTCAAGGTGACGTTGTTCAAGTGTTTGTGAGCGAATACCACAACGTCCCGGGGGTTCACCACTGACGACTTAGGCATCACATCAGTGAATTTCTCCTGGCCCATCAGGTTTATTATGTCGCTGATGAGAGACACAGGGAGTGGTATATGGTGGTTCACTTAAAGCCCCAGGACCTTTACGACATGAGTGATGTTGATAACGTCGCCTACGAGAGTGAGCCGTTGCAGCCCGCTAGCTTTGAGAACTTCTTCCCCGATGGCGATGACAATTTACCTATAGTTTGGTACGTTTTTTAATATATGCTTTATTTGTGTTCTAACATATTCATCAACTCACAACTGACATTTTATCGGAAAAATTTTTTTGTAAGGATGGTGACGAAGATTGAGAGGGAAAATTAAAGTTATGCTTAGGATTTCATATGTAAGATTTTATATTTTTTTTAAATAAAAAACTTATCTGTAGCTTTTCTCGAAATATATTAACTTTTTTGTAGCAGTTACTAACCGCTACAAAATATATAAAAAACCACTACAAGAGACGCCACCTCAACTGCTACATATGAAAAACCACTACAAAAAGTGACACGTCAACCGCTACAAAACAGTTACACAGATACTAATATAAACACCCCACCCACCCTATTTAATATGCTTCACTCTCGTTTTCTAACACATTTCTCCTTGTTTTCTCTCAAATTTCTACATTTTCGCAACAAGATTAATTATTTTAAGAAGGTAAGTGTTGTTAACCTGGATCAAATATTATGATTATCGCAATATTTATCTGTTTCTTCTTGATTTTTGATTATGTTTGTTTTTTTATTAAAAATTGTATGATTTTTCTTTTTCTAATCTCCTTTCACCTTCACTCACATTTTTTCTTCTACTTTCACATAAATTATTTTATCTACTTTCACACATAATACTTATTATATTTTTAGACATATTAATTTTAATATTGGATATCGTTTAAATGAACACATAATAAACTATTTTTATACAATAAATATATATAATCAAATTCAATTTTTAATATCATTTTTTAGGTCATATTTGTATAATTCATGATAAAATATTTAATAACTTTTGAATGATTAATTATAAATACTATTTTTATAAATATTTTACAAAATAATAAATTAACTGACTTAAAAAAATTATTGCAATTTTTTTTTATTTTTTTATGATTCTGTAGCGGTTTTGTCAACCGCTACAAAGATGATAAAAAAATTTATTAAAATATTACTGAATATTTTGTAGCGGTTTTAAACCGCTACAAATAACAGAAATGAAAACAATCGCGAGAAAATATTTATTTTCAGAAAAATGGTGGGAATATTTTGTAGCGATCTTGTAACCGCTACAAATAACAGAAATGAAAAGATCGTGGGAATATATTTATCTTCGAAAAAATGGCGGGAATATGTTGTAACAGTTTTCTAACCGCTACAAATATGAAATGAATTCAAAGCTCAACAATGGCAGGAACCATTTGTCGCGGTGAATGAACCGATACTAAATAACTTACTTGTACAAGATTAGTAGTGGTGCAGAAAACCGCCACCATTATTCAACCTGTAGCGGCTTTTCTGACCACTACTATAGTATGACGTTGACGTTATGTCTGACACATATGGTGGCAGTTTTGTTTAACTGCTACAATTTCTGTAGCGGTTATTGTGTATGTAGTATCGGTTATTTTTAACCGCTATAAATTTATTTGCGACAATAGTTTTAGTAGCGGTTTCACAAACTGCTACTAATGTCGTTTGTAGCAGTTAAAACCGCTACAATTCCCTCATTTTAACCGCTACAAATTGACCTTTTTTTGTAGTGAGATGGTTATGAAATAGAGATAATGGGGAAAGCATTTTCACAATATTTTGTAAATGAATAATAAAAAATAGAGCAGTTATGAAAGATGGATAAAGGGGATGATAGTTACATAATATTTTGTAAATTAATAATAGGAGTGGTAGGTACAAAACATTTAATAAATATTTAATTTAATATTTTGATTATCTCTTTTAAAGATTTAATTGATTTTTTACATAAGAATACAGTAATAAATACTTAACTTCTCACCCATATATTGTGCGGCTCTAGCTGGCTAGTTATAAGAAAGACATTCAGATCAAGAGAAGGCATAAGGCGGTAAGCGGCTAAGCGCTACACCAGTTCTTCCCTTTTTATTTAATTATATTATTTACAAAATGTTGACATATAAATAGTTGTTTGATATTTACGATTTGGCAAAAAATCTATTAAAATTTTAGGTAGGGTGCGCAAATAATTTTATGAACTCTCATATTTATCATTGTTTTCCTAAACTATTCCTACCCATATTGAGGGTAGTTTCATGGGTGGTAAGAATAAATACAAGAAAGAAGAAAAGGGATGAGTGTATCTCCATGAAGAAGGGGGGGGGGGGGGGACAAGATGTAAAGAAGAAGAATGGATCATAAGGGATGAGTAGAGAATATACTATAAATTAATTTAGGATATTAAGTGTAACTGAAAAAAATATCTTAAAAACTTGAATATACTATAAATTAATTCATTTGTAATATCTATATTACTAATGCAAAAATACTTCAGATATAAAATACAACTTATTCCAAATAACTAAAAATAATTAAGAATTTTTTTTTTTAAAGGGTGGGTGTAGTTATCCCAATGTAGCCATTTTGAGGATGCGTACCCCTTGCTCATAGCTACGCTGAGCAGGGTAGGTGCACTTGGTTAAAATAGAGATGCAGATTTCCTCAGTATCTTTCCCTCCTCTTCTCTCGGTATCCCTCATCCCAGCCATTCATTTCAACTAAAAGTTAATCTAAGATGGAAAAGGAGAGGAGATGAACGGTTGGGATGAGGGATATTGAGAGAAGAGAAGGGAAGGATACTGAGGAAATCTAAATCCGTTAAAATAGAAGTATGTTACCTTTTTCTTTTATAGTTATGGAGTAACATTGGGTTTAAAAAAAAACTTCTGGATTGTAATTGTTCCTACATATATAGGTCAATTTTTTTAAATCGTCTTCACAATGACCAATCTAAATAGGGAGGTTGAAAAAGTCTTTATTCTACTAGTGAGTGGAAAAAAAATGAAGAAGATGGGAGAGGAAAATGTCACTCACCAAAAAACTCTTCATAAATTTGTTTAAAAACTCAAATTTTCATTGGCAAAGTTGAAGACAAAAATGGAAGAACCAACAAGGCCATAAAGAAGGATCAAAGGCGAAGGAAGAAAAAAACGATTTCTACTAAACCCTCTAGTTAGTGAGTTTTCTATTAGTGTAAGATAGAGAAGACGACTAGTTGGCACAAATCGCAGCATAGAAGTAATCTTTTTCTACAAATCCCTATCTTCAACTAATTATGACTTGGGAAGAAGTGATGTGGATGCCATATGGACATACAAACTCAGCATATTTGGTTAATTAAGGGTTGACCATTTGAACCTGTTAAGTCTGGGTGATATTGCTATGATTTTGTAACTTTTTAGGCACTGCCCCATTACAAATGTTATAGGGCTCGTAGCTCTTCCATTAAACTCTTTACAACAAAAAAATGTCATTTCATCAGAGTTTTTAAAATGGGCTAGCTTGACCCTAAAAAGTTGGCTCCCTAATGAGCTATGTTTTAAAAGGGTCGTGCTTGAAAAGCCCACATGCCACAAAATCATCTTATTATTGAACCCCAACCCTTGGCATGTGGGCTCAAGGCTGGCCCACGGGATTTCATGTAATTTTATTAGATTTTGGTTTGTAAAATATTTTGAAATATGTAAAAGTAAGATAATAAATCTCTTAAAATTTATAATTATAATAATATATATTTAATAAAATAAATTTCAAAATTTTGTCTAAATTTCAAAAAGAAATACAAATCAAACTTTAAACATTAGTAAACTATTGTCCTAGCACAAAAATAACAAAAACTAAATAATTTACCTCTTTTTTGTAGTCACATATAAAAAGTTTTAACAGTTAAAAGACAAGAAAATCTCATAGTTGTTATATATAAAAGATTTGCGTATGACTGTTAAATTTTCTTTGTTCTAATACTATCTAATTTAAAATTTAATTTGAGAACATTTTGAAAAGAAAGAAAAATTAGACTAAAACTATATTGTTTTAAGAAAAATACCATGCCCTTTTATTTTTCGAAAGATAGATCATCCCATATGCAATGGGTGCATGAATCAAAGTAATATATATACATGCGTGTATACACACACATACATAAACGTATACATAGGTACATATATGTACATCTATATATTATATACAAAAACAAAATGTACATCTATATATATGCATCTATCTACATACATACATACATGTGTATATATACATACATACGTACATACATATATATATGTGTGTGAACACATACATATATATGTATGTACACACATATATATCTATATATACATGAATCAAAGTAATATATATACACACATATTCGTATACATAAGTATCTCATAGTTTTATCGTCTCTCATATTTATCGTTGTTTTCCTAAACTATTCCTACGCATATTGAGGGTGGTTTCGTGAGTGGTAAGAATAACTACAAGAAAAAAGAAAGGGATGAGTGTGTCTCCGTGAAAGGGGGAAAAACAAGACGTGGAAGAAGAATGGATGGTAAGGGATGAGTTAGTAGTTTTCTCTCCTCTGTGAGAACCTTTTCTCTCCTTTGTGAGAGCTTCTTCTCCTTTGTGAGAACCTTCTCCATTTTGTGAGATCTCCTATCGTCATGTAACTCAACTGTCTTCGTGGAATCTTTTGTGCCCTTCTCCCAACCAGATAAGAAGCTATCCTTCTTATTTTGTTCGATATTATCATCAGATGGAGAAAGATCAGCATAACGGTGGAATCAAGCGCGTTACTGAAGTGCAATTGGATCTTAAGCCTACTAAAATTGTATAGATAGGATGTGCCTTAGTGGCTCGTATAGAAACAGAGAAGTTTCTTAATAAGGGTGCTTGCTCTAAATGATCAGAAAAGGCTAGGGTCTTGATAGGGAAGTTGAAATCCATGACATGCCTGATAAAAACACCTTTTTATTTCGATCAGGCAACCAAGAAAGCTATAACCAAGTTCTGAAAGGTCGACCGTGGGCAATACAGGGTGCCTTGCCGAATCTCCAACACCAGGATGATTATATGCTACTAAAAGAGGTTAATTTTAACTAGAGTCCTTTCTGGGTTCAGTTCCATGGCCTCCCACATGTTGTTTTTGATGGGGAGAATGTGATCAGGTTAGGGAATGCAATTGGTAGAATCGTTCTATATGAAGCTCCAAAGTTAAAGGATCGCCTCTCGAGAACGTTTATCAGAGCCAGGATACTCATCAATATTTTTGAACCTCTGGTCAAAGGTTTTTGGGTCCCTAGACCTCAGCATGATCCAATATAGGTAGAAGTCTGCTACGAGTGCCTACAAAATTACTACTACGATTGTGGGAGGATTGGCCATGATTCAAGAAACTGCAAATTCCAATCGGAACCCAGTGATAATGATGCTGATATTAACCGACCTCGTAATGGCCTAGGTACCGTGCACGAAAAACTGATTGAAGAAGCCTTGGTGATTCACGACAAAAGCTTGGATGAGGTGGAGACGATGCAATGGAAGCTGGCATCGGCAACTAGGCAGACTCGAAGCCACAAGAGAATCGATGATATCGCTATTTTTGGAAAGTGCATAAACCAAGGCGAGAAATCCGCAACTTCATTAATGTGCCATGAAGATGATCCCAACGGTCAAGTTTGCTTTGAGAAAAACTTTAATGAAAATCTACCAAGCCAATTCCAGTATACTATACCTCCCAAAATCACAGAAATAAGGCTAGATATTCTGTTCTCCCTCCTTGATAAATCACCCTCACCAACGAATCCTTACGATACCATTAACCCCCCACAGATACCTATCCCGACATCACAGGAATCACAACGATCTCCCAACGGAAATTATGGCAGTCAACCTGCCCTCTATCGGGTGGACTTCCCAGCAAACGAGAATGGCAGTCAAACAACTATTATTCTATTTGTTGGGTTGTCTCTAGTCTCCGCTGTAACATCCGGCCTAAATAGGATCAACTTGAAACGGCTCCCAGACCAGTTGAACGAAGATCAATGTCCTAATGGCCTAAAGAAAAGACTCACCTTCCATACAGAGGAAACTGTTGCTACTCCTACATTTATCCATGCAACAACATCAAGTGGGCCCCAACACATGAGTGTCGAAAAGCTAAAAAAATCCATGTGAGGTAAGAAAGGCCAACGTTTAGTTAAAAAGACTCATGAGACTACACCAATTCTTTAGTCCTTCCCTCATCTCCTCTGACAGTAAGAGATACCACCACCATAATCCAAACATCACACAACCCTGAATATTTGAGCAAAGCCTATAGTTGCCACCAAGCACCCATCGGTTTGCCATAAGTCTGCTAGCTTGGAACTGTCAGGGGTTAGGGGTTCCCCTAACAGTTAAACACCTGAGAGAGGTTTGTAGAAATGAAAAACCCCAACTGGTCTTTTTAATTGAGACAAAGAATAAAAGTGCCTTTGTTAGTAGAATCAGAAGAAGATGTGGCTTTGATGAGGAGTGGATTGTAGACCCCCAAGGAAGAAGTGAAGGCTTGGCTATATTCTGGGAGAAACAAAAAAAAAACTATTGTGGACATTATTTCTTCATCTAATTACGTCATACATACATCGGTGTCTGATCTATCTACAGAGTTCCCTAAATATATCTCATTCATCTATGGCCCCCCAACAAAAGTTGAATGACTAAACATTTTTAAAGACATCATTAAATTTGCTCACGGCATGATAGATAACTGGATTTGTTTAGGCGATTTTAATGACATCATGTCTCACCAAGAAAAGCAGGGAGGCAACCCAAGAGCTATCCGGAAAATACTGAAGTTTCAAAAATTTGTATCCAATTATGCTCTTATTGATCTAGGTTTTAATGGTTCATGGTTCACTTGGTGAGTAGAGGAAGGTACTATAAAGGAGAGAATTGACCGAGCTATGGGAAATGAATCCTTTTGTCATAATTTTCCTTTCACACAGGTTTTTCATATTGAGCCATTAGGGTCTGATCACCACCTGTTGTTAGTTATTTTTAATCATGTCTCCACTAATAAAAAAAAAAGGCCTTTTAGGTTTGAGGATGATTGGACTTCCCATAATGATTTTTTGCAGGTCATACATGATAGCTAGGATGTGGGAGGCCTTCATCACAATAATATTATTCATAAATTTGCTCTTACTTTAAATAATTGCAGAAAATCCTTAATTAAATGGAGCAAGATTCAATTCCCGAATAGAAAGAAAAAAAATTGAACTTTTAAATTCCTATCTAACCTCTATTCGACAGGGATACCAAAGTGCTGAGAGTAAAAAAGATGAAGTTGACCTCCTACATCAAATTGAGGAACTAATGGACCAAGAAGAAAATTACTGGTGGCAGAGATCATGCATCCTATGACTCCAATCAAGAGACAAAAACTCCAAAATTTTTCACCTTTCCACTCTTATTAGAAGAAGGAGGAATGCAATTCTAAGTATCAAAGATGAAAATGGAGTATGGACTAGCGAAAAAAGTATTATTAATAACTTGTTCACAAATTATTTCACTAATTTATTCTCCTTTTCAGGACCAAGACAAATCTCACATGTTATCAACTCAGTGGTCCCTAAAATTGACGATGTCTCAAATGAGCTTCTTTTTCGCCCCATCACTCATGAGGAGGTCCAACTTGCAACATTCGAATTAGGAGGCTCAAAAGCTCCTGGCCCAGATGGCTTCTTAGGTAAATTCTACCAATTTTCATGGGATGAGGTAGGAGACACAATTGTTACAGTGGTTAAAAATTTCTTTGATCATAATCATGCCCTTGATGATATCAATGGAACAAACATCACTCTCATCCCACAGATGGATAAGCCTGAGTCAGTCTCACACTTTCATCCTATTGGCTTGTGCAATTTTTCATATAAAATTATTTCTAAAGTCCTAGCCAATAGAATGAAAGGTTACTTAAAGAAATGCATTTCCTCAAACCAAGCTGCCTTTGTCCCAGGTCGATTAATTCAAGATAATATTATCATAGCCTATGAAGTGTTTCATTATTTAAGGCGAAGGAAAAATGGAAATAAATATGAATTTGCCTTAAAAATAGACATGAGTAAGGCCTATGATAGAGTTGAATGGGATTTTTTAAGAAATGTATTAACAAAATTTGGCTTTGTTAAAAAATGGATTAATCTTGTTATGAACTGTGTGGAATCTGTGAATCTCAATCTATGTATGGAAGGGGAGAGAATTGCTTCTATAAATCCTGGTAGAGGGCTCCGCCAAGGAGACCCTCTCTCGCCCTATCTATTTATATTATCCTTTGAAGCCCTCTCTTGCATGATTAATCAGGCCCTAGCCCATGACCAGTTAAAAGGGATTAAAATGAGCAACTCCTGCCCAGTATTATCACATAATTTTTTCGCAGATGATGCTTTGTTCTTTATGAATGAAAAAATCCAGAATTGTCAAGTTCTAGCAGGGATCCTTAAGGGGTACTGCCTAACTTCAGGTCAACAGGCCAACTTTTAAAAATCAAGTAGTGTTCTCAACAAATACTCTAGAACCAATACAGCGTGCAATCATTGACACCTTAGGCATTGGCGAGAGCTTGGACCAAGGAAAATATTTGGGCATTCCGAACGTATGAGGAAAAACCAAGCATAAGGCCTTAGCCTATGTTCGCAAAAAAAATCAGCAAAAAGGTCATTGGCTGGAGAAGCAAGCATCTATTATTTGCAGGGTGGGAGGTCTTAATCAAGGCAGTCATCAATGCTATTCCAATTTTCCCTATGACATGCTTCAAGTTCCCAGTCAAGATCTACAAAGAGCTAAATAGCCTAATAGCTAATTTTTGGTGGGAAGGCCAAAATAAAATGCACTGGATAGCATGGAGCAAATTAACTCGGCCTAAGACTGAAGGGGGCATGGGGTTTAGAGATTTTATAAAATTTAATAATGCCCTGTTAGCAAAAACAGCCTAGAGATTATCAAAGAATTTGGATGAATAATGGGCCAAAGTAATCAAGGGCCTTTATTTTCCTAAAGGCACCTTTCTTGAAGCGACAAAGGGGCACCGAGCCTCTTGGGCCTGGTCCAACATTCTTGAAGGTAGAAGCCTTATCAAGGATAACCTGTGTTGGCAGATAGGGAATGGGGGGTTGTTCGAGTATGGCAAGATAAATAGATCCCTTCCTTACCCTCATGTAAATTGACAACAGATGATGAGACCCTCAAGAGCTCCAACCAACTAGTGTCCACATTGATTTCCGAAGATAGAGCTATCTGGGACTTGTCATCGTTAAGGCCAATGATTGATGACCAAATAGGGGAGGCCATCTCCACTATCCTTATCCCTCGTTGCCCAACTGTAGACAGACTGAGATGGACTTTGTCCACAAACAACACTTATACAGTAAAGCAGGGTTATAATAGCGCAACCTCCACCTCCGCTGAGATGCTTCATGTAGCAGAAACGTCGACCCCAATGTCTAGCGAAGCCTAGAAAGCAACCTGGAGAATAAAGGCTAGTCCAAGAGTGGTGAACTTTCTTTGGCGTGTTCTATCGGATGCTATAGCTATAAACATAGCCCTCGTCCATCGGAAAAGGGGAAATATTGATCTATGTCCGATATGCCTAACAGAGAGTCAAACAACTGAACACCTTTTCTTTCAATGCTCGTGGGTAAGGTGCGTTTGGTTTGGTAGCAGACTATCACTTACATGGGATATGCAAAATATTCATTGCTTCAGAATATGGTGGCTAAATCTCCTACAACCCAATAGCCGTTTCTCTGAACTTGACAAAGCACACATCAGTTGGCTCCTCTAGTACATATGGAAGTGCCGCAATGACAAAGCTTTCAACAATATAGAGCCCGACCCTGTCTTGGTCATTGATCGAGCCTCCCATTCCTTATTTGCCTACTGGAAGGTATATAAGCCCAGTCATGGCGATCAAGTTGATAGCATCTCCAAAAAAGTTGTTACCTGGAGTCCACCCCCTGAAAACACTCTCAAAGTTAACCTAGATGGAGCTTTTAAAGATCAATCTAAGCGGCTGCCATAGGTCTCATCTGTCGAGATCATCATGGAGATATGAAGTGGGCTTTTGTTGATAAAATAAAATCTCTATCGGCCTTCATGATAGAGGCTCTCACACTTAAACGAGCATTAATGATTGTTCAAGATCTGGGCAACAAAAATGTGTTGTTTGAATCTAATTGCCAATCTCTTGTATGCTGCCTAGAGAAAACCCAGCCTGAACGCTGCGAGTGGCAAGCTCAGGGAATTCTCGAAGATATCATTGGTATTCTTCAGTCCGAACCCTCTTTTGTGATCCAATTCATCCCGCGCTAGGGAAATAAAGTAGTAGACCATCTAGCTGCATCCACTAATAGGGGAGTGTCCCCAATAGGGTGGGTGGAGAGACCCTTACTCCCTTTGTTACTGATCCTGGAGGAAGCACGAAGACTCCCGATTTCCCGACGAGAAACCCCCTGACCACTCCTAAGCTAGGGGACCTTGGATAACCAGTCTAAAATTTCCCCAGATAGCGGATTATCTTATTTGCTTTCTAGTGTGCTTTTCAGTTTGTTGTTTTCTGTCTCTGTTAGCTTCGTACTTTCCTTTGGTTAGGCGTGTTTCTATGTAAGCATGCAAAGTCTTCGTCTAGTTTGTAATAGCCGCTTTCTTGCAATGAATAATATAGAATGGTTCCAAAAAAAAAAAAAATAAGGGATGAGTTAGAGAATATGCATATGTAATTCCTGAATACTTCTTTAAAGGTTAAAACAGAATCGACATTCCACGCACAGGGAATGAGTTATCTATCTTTCCTCTTCTTCCTCTTCTTTTTTTTATTTTTTATTTTTTACTTGTGTTAAGTTGTATCAACTACTGTATGTATAGTATTTTTTTCAATTACATCCAATATTCTAAAATATGTTAAAAGTTATATTTAGCATAATGAAATAATTTTTTAGTTAGTTATTGGCGTCAATAGAAAAATACTCCGTGTATTAAAAATTAATTAATTAGAGTTATTGGGAGCTATTGAAAATATATGAGGACATTAAGGATACTAGAAAAACATTTCAAAATACTAGATATAATAAAAATTAATTAATTTGAGATGCATGACACAACTAGAAAAATATTTAAGGGTACCAAGTGTATGAAAAATTAATTAATTTAGGATATTATGTGCAACTGAAAAAATATTTTAAGAGCCTAAATATACTAGAAATTAATTAATTTATAATATCAGGTACCAATACAAAAATACTTTAGAGTAAAGAATACAACTTAATCCAAATAACTACGAGGGGAAAAAAAGAGAAGAAAGAGAGAGGTGGGTCTAGTTATCACAACGCAACCATTTTGAGGATGCATATCCCCTACTCATAGATACGCTGAGTAGGGCATGTGCACTTGGTTAAAGTTACATTGGGCCTATTTGAGGTTAGCGATAAGAGCGATGACTTAAAAGCTATCTGACTTTTATAAAAGTCAGGTAGGAAAAAAGTCAAGTTAAGCTATCTGATGTGTGTTTGGATTGCTTGTTTTGCTTTTTATAAAAGTGGTTTTTTTTCCTAACTGATGTGTGTTTGGATTATTATTTGAAAAGTCAGTTGAGATGAAAAGGACTAAAAAGGACATGAATCATATTGAATACTACATATACATATTAGTTGTATATATTGAGTTAATGGAAATTTTAAATTTAATTTTAAAAAATTAAATATTATTTAAAAAATAAACAATAAAAACATTAATTAAATATATTTAATGGATAAAATTGTTTATAAAATAATACATTAATTTCTCTTATTGTTCTGCATATTGCTATCTCTAACAAGTTTCTCTTTGATTCTCACGAAGATGATTCATTTGTGGTATGCAACCAAATCCCCATGTAATTTTTTATCACAAAAATACCATAGAGCATACAAAGCAAGGCAAACCATTGATTAAGCAGGAGGGGGGCTATGAGATAACATATCAATCAACCCGTGACGTCCCAAGGAGTATGGCAAGTTCCAGGCATCCCGGGGAAATTCTTCATTTCCTCTCCAAAATTCTAAATACAAATCTTTGGATTCTCACGAAAAAAAAAACCATCTGAAGATTTAACCCAAATGCAAGACAAACCACAAGTCTGAAATTTTCGATACCCACTTCCCTCTTTATACACATAACACAAAGACGAAAACGAAGAAATTGACACAAATCGAAATTCCAATCCGTACAACCAGTAGAAAAAGGATGGTCTCAATGCAGGAAAAGGAGAACCAGACAAGATGATTTTCAAAAGGGAGGCGAAAGAAAAAGACAATATGACTGCTGAATAAGTGAATCAAATGACGATTTGTTTGCGAATTGCAACCGCCAACACCAAAGAAAATCACAAATAGTCAAGAGCGTGACTAAGCAGCGACCTTATCACCATGGCAGAGGAGGGGACGAAGCGATAGCAGAGGCATGTGTTATAAGCGATGGCAAAGGCGTGAACGGTGGCAAAGGACGAGAGTTGAATTGATGGAAGAGCCACTCATGAACGATGACCGGTTGGGTTTTGTTTGTCACCATTGGAGTGGACCAGTGTTCTTATTAAAGAAAAAAAAAAGAAATTGGACTAATGCGCTGCGTTTGCGAATAAGCTTGGATTTGGAGCTTATTTTTTAGCCCAGTACGTTAGACTTCATACAAAAAGCCCAGTAAGCCCACTGCAACATCCAAACAGACCAGCTTTGCTTTTTGTGACCTGACCCTGCTTTTTTTTTGGCTTTTTGGGCAAAAAGCCAGCTTAAAGTGCACTCCAAACAGACCCATTACCTCTTTTCTTTTATAGTTATGGAGTAACATTGGGTTTTAAAAAAACTTTCGAATTGCAATTGTTCCTACACCAATCAAATTTTTTTTATCGTCTTCACAATGACCAATCTATATAGGGAGGTTTAAAAAGTCTTTATTCTGCTAGTGAGTGGAAAAGAAAAAAGAAAAAGAAGGGAGGGGAAAATGTCACTCATCAAAAAACTCTTCATAAATTTGTTCCTTGAAGTACACTCAAATTTTCATGGCAAAGTTGAAGACAAAAGTGGAAGAACTAACAAGGCTACAAAGAAGGATCGATGGTGAAGGAAGAAGAAGACGGTTGCTACTAAAACCTCCAGTTAGTGAGTTTTTTATTAGTGCAAGATGGAGAAGATGACTGCTTGGCACAAATCGCAGTTTAGAAGTAATATTTTTCAACAAAATCGCTATCTTCGACTAAATATGACTTGGGAAAAAGTAATGTGGATGCCATATAAACTTACAAACTTAGCATATTTGATCACTTAACTGTTTGAGCCCGTTAGGGTTAGGCAATATTGTTACGATTATGCAACTTTTTAGGCACTGCCCCCTTACAAACATTCTAAGGCTCACAGCTCTTCCATGAAAATTTTTAGAATAAAAAATACCATTTAACTAGAGTTATCAAAATGGGCTAATCTGACCAAAAAGGCTAGTCCTTAATGGGCTAGTGTTTAAAAAGTCATGTATGAAATATCCACATGCCACAAAATCATTTTATTATTAAACCCTAACCCTTGAACATGGGGCACAGGACCGGCCCATAGGATTTCATGTAATTTTATTAGATTTTAGTTTTTAAAATAGGGTTAAGGTGCAAAAATACACATATGTTTTTCCTCCAGGAGCGTCCAGCACCATATGTTTTTTTTTGTGCAAAAATACACATGCCGTTAGGTTTTAGGAGCAAAAATACCACTTCCGTTAGTTGACCGTTAACTGACCGCTAGTTGACCGTTAACCATGGTGAAATTACCTTTTTGCCCTTAATTTAAAATAATTAAAAAAAAAGGGTTAAGGGCAAAAGAGTAATTTCACCATGGTTAACGGTCAACTAACGGAAGTGGTATTTTTGCTCCTAAAACCTAACGGCATGTGTATTTTTGCATAAAAAAAAACATATGGTGCTGGGCGCTCCTGGGAGAAAAACATATGTGTATTTTTGCACCTTAACTCTTTAAAATATTTTGAAATATATAAAAGATAATAAATCTCTTAAAATTTTATAATTCAAATAATTTATATTTAATAAAATAAAGTTTCAAAATATTGTCTAAATTGCAAAAACAAATACAAATCAAACTTCAAACATTAATAAACTATTTTCCTAGCTAACACAAAAATAACCAAAACTAAATAATTTACCTCTCTTTTGTAGTCACACATAAAAAGTTTCAATAGTTAAAATACAAGAAAATCTCATAGTTAATATATATAAAAGATTTAAATTTTCTTTGTTATAATATTATTTAATTTGAGAACATTTTGAAAAGAAAGAAAAATTAGACTAAAACTATATTGTTATAAGAAAAATACTAAGCCCTTTTATTTTTTGAAAGTTAGATCATCCTATATGCACTGCATGAACCAAAGTAATACACAGACACATACATATATATACATACGTACAAATACATAATATATGTACACACACATGTGTACATGTGTAAATATGTACATACACGTAGGTGTATACATATATATCATTAAATGTATGGAAAGTGGCTAGAGCTAAACAAATAAACCTCAACTTGAATCTTTAAAGTTTGATTTGGGTATAAGTGTGTGAATTAGAATACCTAGGTATGTTTTTTTTACCCAAAAAATGTTGCATAAGAACAGTGAGTGGCCTTTTTATTTTTGTGCCCTAATGTCTAGCCCATTAATTCCTCTTTCACCGCATAAAATACAAGCACTTTCCCTCCACTTAGATAGGTTTAAATATGCTAGCCTAAAGAGCTCAGCCGTTTTGATGGCTACCTTTAACCCAAAAAAGATGACGTGATGCCGTATGGGCATACGGCATACCACCTCAACATAACCAATCAACTAATAATTGACTATTTGGATTCATTAGGGCACTATAGCATTGCTATGATTTTGCAATTGTCTTAAAGATATTGCTTCATCAAAAACTTTCCAATAGCTGATCCGTGAAAATTTCCAAGTAAATATGCGCTTTAACACTTAGTGTAACAAAAATAGTAGCTGAATTTCCATTATTGCAGTGCCTTTTATCATTCCTATGAATTAGTGATCATATAATGTAAATCAATATTATCTTCCCCCTTTTTCCCATTAATAGACTTTGTTTAGAGGGTGAGCCTCAAAATAATTGCAACTAGTAATCTTGAGATCATGGGTTCAAATTCTAGAAACAACCTATCAACTTGTAAGGATAATGTTGCATGCATATATCTCTCCCTTCGCAATGATGAGCATGTATAGCTCATGTTACCGTGATAGCTCATCCAAATTATATATGAATAGTTTGCAAAGGTTGTGATGAGCACTAAAACTATTCCCTGATAATTGAGATCCCAACATAATAAAAGCTTTGTGCTCAAGTCTAAATAGAGATTTTCTCTATTTTAGACTCTGTTCATATCATGCTCTAGGAGTCAAAAATGAGCGTCAAGGACTAAAAGTTTAGGAGCAAGACTAATACAATAATATGTGAATTCCGGCATGTTATTGGTGGGGAAGCCTTGCTTGCGCTCCTAAATAAATCGATTAATTAAATGTCCACCTAGTGACTGTACTTTATTTGTAGTGTAACACTTCTTAACTAAATCCCTCGTTATCATCTTTGTCACTTGCTAGACAATAGGAACCCCTCTTCTTGGCTTTTGAGGGAAACATCTCTTAAATTCAAATTAGGCAGGACTATGCTTGTAGTGTTGTACAGAAGCCTAAGGAATGAGTTACGTTGTTGTGATTTTTGAATGGTAAGGCTTTCATAATTACCGGTATTTTTTTCAATGAAAACTGGAATTTATTAATAACTCAAAATAACATCTACAACATGAAAAACTACAACCATTATCCTTCACCAACTACTGCCTCTTGGTATGAAGATGGTGGGTGATAAAGGAGACAAAAGTTCCCTATGATATTATGAGCTAGCTTAGCCAAGTAATCTACTAAACTATTCTCTTTGCTAGGAATATAAGTAAAACTTGCCAGTTTTTTTTTTTTTTATATAACTACAACCTATCATCAATTATAATATCCCTCAAGGGGTGAGAATAATCCTTTATCCCAACATATCTGAAGACCTTGGGTGACCATAATGATTTTTGCTATTGCTGGGCAAATGCCGTGAGTTTACTCTAACTAATAGCGCATCCACAACCATTTTTTCCTAACTCTAGAACTAAAGTATCCACCTCAAGAGTGATAAATCTTCGTTGATGTTCTTGGTTGACCTATCTCACAATATTCAAGTTAGATTAAAATTGACATTTTGTTAATAAATCCTTATCCCAACTTATACTGAAAATGCTATCATGTGCGTTTGTATTGTCTTTGATGAGGTCCTCGCCAAATAATTTCTTCCAATAATCCACCCAAATGTCTTAGCAGATATAACCGAATAGTGTAGCCCATAGGATTTTCTTGTTGAAATCCTTTCTTCTTTTATGTTTAAGATTACTGTAGCTACTCTATACCTTGAAGTGATGTGAACTTCTCTCATAAGACCAGGGTAACTATTGATAGAGATCCATCTTTTCTTTTGAGTGCTACAATCCCTCATTATATGCATTAAGTCCTCCTCCTGGTTGCATCCAAACAGACATCTTGCTTACTTCTCAATGCCTCTTTGAACTCTCAATCGCGCCATATGAACTCTCATGTATGCAAAGGTCCACATAAAAGAATTAATCTTCTCATAGTCAGCCCATCTCCAAAGCATCTTCCAAACAAATGATTACTGGTAGTTGAGTTACTGATGCCAAGTGATATGGGTAAGAGTAAGGTTAAGGATAATTAGATAAAGGGAATAAGGGAAAATTGGGAATAGAGTTATTAGGTCTACAAGTAGGAGGGTTAAAGAGGAAAAATTTTCTTCATCTTGTAGCTTTATTATAAAGACATATTTAAAAAGTTGATCTTGTTCCTTAATATAAGACATAATTGTTAAGTTTGTCAATTTTTTCCTAATTTATCCCTATTGATGTTTTCTCAACAATAATTGAGGAGGATAGTGAATGAGGCATTCAAGAAGATAATCATGGTGTTTTAGAAAATATATATAATATTAACTAATTTAATTAACAGTCTTAATTTAATTAAATTAGGTAAATATATATTATATTAAAAATCAAAGCTACGAGAGTATATTATTTATATCTTTATTATTTCTAACCAACTTTTTCATTGATGTAATTCATTCAATTGTCTCTTATAAAAAAAGAACAGAGGAAGTAATGATCAAATATTAAAATGGAATTAATAATTGGAAGCAAAGAAAAATGCAAGTTAGAGTTAGTAAAATTAACATCAGTAATAGGGATTTGAGTAAGATATAACCTAATTGAGATAATCATAAAAAGGCTGATTCATCAAGAAAATTGGAACCATAAAGAGAAGATTAGCAGGGCCTCTGTGCAAAGATGACCGGCAATGGGACCAATTAATTCATTTTCTCAATATTCAAAGCTATTGATTAGGATTTAATGCTTTTAGTGGGTCTTTGTTTGTCATTTGTTCCACCCCCCGGTCAATGGGACCAATTAATTCATTTTCTCAATATTCAAAGCTATTGATTAGGATTTAATGCTTTTAGTGGGTCTTTGTTTGTCATTTGTTCCAACCCCCCCCCCCCCCCCCCCCCCCCAAACAAAAAAAACCAAAAAATGTAGGGGGAAAATATCAGTTGCCAAAATAGAGAAAAAATTATTTTAAAAAAAACGCAACCCCAAATCCCTCACAATTAACTATGAATAAGTTATGAAATTTTAATATTAAAAAAGTTCTGTTAACAAAATAACTTTATTAGTTGTTAAAATGGGTTTTAGTTTTCTCATGTTACATGAGAAAACTAAATTTTCTACACATATGAAATAGTGGAACCCACACACAGATATGAATATTTTGACAACATTAGAAGTTTTAATAATTTTAACAACTAATAAAACCATTTTAATAATTGACAATGAGAATTTTTTTTGTAAGAAGAATTCTGTAACTTATCATAATTAATATAAAAAAAAATTTGGAGTTGATACTTTTTTTAATATTTTTTTATTGGTATTTTCCCAAAAAATATTTTCACGTGTGTACGTTCCCCCTACCTGAATTGCCAAGTTCCTAAGCCCACCATCGTCCATCGCGAGCACCTATCCTTTTGAACCGTTCCTTCCTTTCAAGCATTCTGTGTAGCTTGTCACGTTTATTTATCACGAGTATTTTCACGCCTTCTTCTTCCTCCTCCCCCTCATCTTCCCACTTCCCAAGCTCTCCGTTTTGAAACCAGAGAAGCCATGACTTCTGCGACCCCAACGTTGGAGTACAGGCAGCTCGGTAACACCGGTCTCAAACTCAGCTGCGTCGGATTTGGTGCTTCGCCTCTTGGCAATGTCTTCGGAGGCGTTACCGTCGAAGAGGCCAATGCTGCTGTCCGTGAAGCTTTTCGTCTGGGAATTAACTTCTTTGACACTTCTCCGTATGTAATTGATTTTTGTTTTGAACTCGAAGTTGTGCTTTATTTGGATGTTGTTATAAGATGCGTGAGAATTGGATAAAAGATAACTCAAGATAAGAAAGTCTGGAAACAATGATTTAATGTGTGCAGTTCTGTCGGTATGCTTCTTGATCTGCTCAGAATTTGAGCATGACTCACTATCCTGTTAAAGGCCAAATCAGATTAATTGAAAGTTTTGGGGTAAAACATTTGAGGTTGAGACCCAGAAAATACGTTTCTATTGTGAGATTAGGAACTAGGAAGAAAGACTTCTTCTTCTGTTTTTTTGGTTTACTTTTCCTTGAAAGTCGGAAATGGATATCTTTTACCTCATTTGTTCAGTGTTGGGGATGGTGATTGTTTCTATCTGGGGGTAAAATTTAAAGAGCCTGATAGTTTAGTCACAGTCATCTCATCACTCAATAAATTTGCTTTCCGGTGAGATGTAAAAACTGGGTTAGAAATTATATAGGTGCTTCATAAGGTTGATTCTATATTTTTAAGCTTTGGTATAAACTCTTTGAAAACAAAGTTCTATCTGACCAACAGGATTAGGACAGGGTTAATATAACAACTTGTACTATATAAGTGTGGATTTGTCTAAGGGGTGGTGGATGTTTTCAAGTCTTATTTTTATCCTTACCTTAAATCTCTATCTTCTAAGACAATTAGCTAGTTGCTACTTGCACTAAACTAATCCAATTTAAAACGCTCTATCTGATGTTCTAGCTGACATTAATTTGGTTACATAATTGCTTGGCCTTTTCTGGACTTGGAAGAAGATCCATTTGTAGTAACAAATCAGATTTAGGGGGTAATAAATTTTTTCATTTCTTAGGTACTTGATTTTAACTGGTTTTTTCCTTTTATTTTCTGATCTTAAGTTATTATGGAGGAACGTTATCAGAGAAAGTTCTGGGAAATGCACTAAAAGCTCTGGCTGTTCCAAGAAATGAGTATGTTGTAGCAACAAAATGCGGACGATACAAGGAGGAGGGCTTTAATTTCAGTGCAGACAGAGTAACTAGGAGTATAGACGAGAGCTTGGAAAGATTGCAGCTGGAGTATGTTGACATACTATACTGCCATGATATTGAATTTGGGTCTTTGGATCAGGTGATTCCTTCTTGATATATTTACAAATCTTTAAGCTTGTCATTTCAGATTTAATTCTTGTGTTCTTGGCCTCAATCTTAATTTGTAACACATGTTGGCTTTCTTTCGAAAACAGATTGTTAAGGAAACAATTCCTGCCCTTCAGAAAATAAAGGAAGCTGGGAAGACTCGTTTCATTGGAATTACTGGGCTTCCTTTACACATTTATACTTACGTGCTTGATCGTGTACCACCGGGATCAGTGGATGTAATATTATCATATTGCCATTACTGTATAAATGATTCAACCCTGGAAGACATAATACCATATCTAAAAAGCAAAGGTGTCGGTATTGTCAATGCTTCTCCTCTAGCAATGGGGCTTCTCACTGAGAGCGGTCCTCCTGAATGGCATCCAGCTTCACCTGAACTCAAGGTTTGATTAGTTTCTCATAAATAAATGACACTGTTTCTTTTATAAACTTACAATTTACCAGAATATGATAAGCTAATTTAGATTAGGCAACTTTAACAAAGATTAAATTAGTTGCCCAAAAAGAAAATCAAAATCTCATTGGAATGGAAGTCATGTTCACATAAATTTTCTCTAGAGGTGAATAAATGTGGAGTTGGAGTTTGCGAAGTAGAGAGACTACATAAAAAAACTTGTACCAACCACAACTTGTAATATGTGTTTATAAATGCTTGTGCATGACAATGATGCGCACTAAGAACCAGAGAAAAAAGTTACAGAATAAGAAAAAAGGGTGCAACCCAAAGTTGTCAACCTCTTTTGTTTTTCTTACTGTGGAATTTATTTGCTGAATAGCCTATTGAAAGAATAGAGATGACGTCCAACAAACTTTTGCCAGAGTTGAAAATCATCTTTGTTCTTTCTGTTTTCCAATTATCGCCAGTGCTTCCAAACTTTCTTGAAGTATGTCTTTTTTGGTACTATGTTTTGGTCTGCTACAATTTGTGAAGTCCTTTTCCATCCCAAAAGTTGGAAGTTCTAGGAAGGAAGCTCAATAGAAAGCCTTCTGGACCTTAAGCTTGAACAAAGCATAAGTCCGCTTAGTGCTTAAATTGAAAATGGGGACACCAAGAATGGAATTTTATAATTTGGTTATAGAGTTCTAATACCAGATGAAGGATCATTACTCAATAGTTAATCTGTTAGTAATGCTTAGGATTACTTTTGTTTAATATCAGTGTAACATATAATATTTAATCCTAATTAAACTGCTATAATGTATTGGATACCTGCAGTCTGTGTGTCAAGCTGCAGCCACCTACTGCAAAGAAAAGGGAAAGAGTATTGCAAAGTTAGCAATGCAGTATAGCTTGTTAAATAAAGAAGTGACATCAGTGCTAGTTGGCATGAAGTCTGTTAAGCAGGTTCTGTTTTTACATCTTCCTGGACTGCCACATTTATATTATTGATAAGCATCTCTCTGTTTTCTTAAATCTAGCATCTATTTGATTTTGTGGATAATGGGTCTCGCTTCAATGTAAAGCTATCCTATGTCTTGTTCATCTGATAATAAATTGATTGTCTCTCTGCGTTTTTCCCTCAAATGACGTTGGGTAGTTTTCCCTGTAGAGAATGTGTAAACGTTGACGTTTTCATTTTCATGTTCAACAGATTACCAACTACACAATTAGCATCTCATTGGCATTAAACATACTGTTGATTGATACAACGTTTTGGTTTTAATACCATAAATTGATAGGCCAACCACTATATGATTAAGATACTCATTAATAAGTTTGCTAAGATGTAATGAGCAATTTGATCGTATTACTTTAACAGAAAATGCAACTATTAACTTTCTACTGCTGCAGTTCTTTTTTTCGTTCCTATGAGTTTTAGTGATCATATAATGTAGATCCATATTATCTTCTTTTTTTTCTTATCAATAGACTTTGTCCATATTCTGTTCTAGCAGTCACGGATGAACATCAAGAACACAGAATTTTAGGAGCAAATTTAATATATCTGTGGCACCGGACAATAATATGGAATATCCCACATATTGGTTGAAGCTTGTGCTGCTAAGTAAATCGGTTATAGGCCCACTTATAGTTTCTCTCTCTTTTGTGTTATTACACTTTCTAACTAAATCCATCTTCATTCTCCTTGCCACTTGCCAGACAACAGATACCGCTTCTTTGCTTTTGTGGGCGACGTCTTTTAACCTTCAAAGAATTTGGCTGGCTTCTCATGTATTACACAGAACCTAAAGAATAAGTTACATTGCTATAAATTTTGTATTTTATGTCAATATTGATATTGATTAGTTTCAAGTCATGCCCATTTATAACATTTAAGAGCACTTTTATGCTGCAAGGACTCAGACCACTTGCACGTAGTTCAGCTATTCCTGCTTTACATCCACGGTTGATGACTTAATGGAACTTATGCTTGCCCTGTACTGCCTTTGGTCTCTGTTATAGAGCGCCTTCTAGAAGGGTTCCTAGTCCATAATATAAATTACTTGGACAGCTATTGTCCTTGTAATTAATGCTTGAACGTGGCTCTTTGTATTTTACTCTCTCCTTCACAACCTCATTAATAGAGGTAAAGTTGGAGAATCTCATTAATTTAAACTAGATTTAATAAGTTAACTGTCTTTCCTTGGTTCGCATGAATTAGTTGGAGCACAATTGACAGTTGACAGTTGACAGTGTAATAAGCCTAATCTGCTTTAGTTATTCTGACAAACTAGGTGGAGGAGAATGTTGCTGCTGCAACAGAACTTGCAGCTTCAGGGATTGATGAAGCAACTTTAGCAGAGGTTGAGGCTATTCTAAAGCCAGTAAAGAATCAATCTTGGCCAAGTGGAATCCAGCAGAGCTAATAATTTTGTCTCTGCTTTGTAATTTGTGTTGTAATTCTTCTACTCCTGTTCAGTATGAATACACTTTTAACAGATGCAAATATACTGTTTGAATTATATTTTCCTCATATCATGAAGCAGAATCATTTGGTTAATAATCTATCTAAAGACTTGGTTATCAATAAAGCATAATGGCATCACGTGATCAATGTAATCAATTTCACTTAGTGGCATAAGGTTTTACTGCTGCTGTATGTTTCTGTAATGTACACAATACTTTTTTACAGAGTTTCATAGCTTATTTACCCACAACCATCTATTGAGTGTGAAAGGGCCTCATCTCATTACCCCTACCAGCATGCTTGCTAACAAGCTACTCCCTCCTTTCCTTTTTTATAAGAAATAACGTCTGGATATGGCATGTTTCTTTTTTATAAGAGACATTTAGAGTTTGTCTCAAATGTTTCTGTTGATGTCCTATTTCACTCTTATTTAATTACTTATACCATTATATTTAATTGGTACACATTCTCTCTTCCACATGAATAATGATATTTTTGGCAAAATAATTACATTTCTTTTATATTTTTATTATCTCCAACTAATTTTAATTAATATTTCCAACAACGTAAATAATTTAAGGGAAAATTTCATTCAGGGCTCAAGGTAGGAAAATATTGTCAAAAAAGGCCCTAAAAAAGTCAAATATAAAAAAAAGACCCTAAGGCCTTTTTTGATATTATTTCAGAAAGCGTTAACAATTATATCAGTAGCGTTTAACAACTATATTAATCCCTGTTAACAACTGAATCAGTATAATTAACAACTATATTAGTAACTATTAATAACTATATCAGTAGTCCTGAATGAAATTTTCCCATAATTTAATTTTATGCTATAAAAAGCGACGGAGGGGTATATGCCAAGCACTTCGAACTTTTGCTTTTATGTTTAAGACTAAATTTTTTACTTCCCTCCGAATAATAGCATTCTTATCTAACAAGAGAAACAATTGGGCAATGATTTTAAGTATTCTTTTTCTTTCTTCTTCTTCTTCGTCCGTCCAAAAAGAAAAAACCGTTTTCCCTTCATTACAGGCATGAGAAATGAGTTATATCAGTAAAGGTAAGAGAAAAGTACACATTGGGTCCTCTGATTTTAAACAATATTTTAATATGATTTCTTAATTTTAAAAAGTATCTTTGGAGTTCTTTAGCCCTAATATTGTTAACCTCAAATGATGATTTTTTGTAATAATCATTATTATTTTGAAAAATTAAATTTATTATGGCATTTGAGAATGTTTTGCTAGCTTCTAAAATTTCGATATTAGCATTGTTTTAGCGTTAGGCTTAAATGACTTAAAAGACACATTATAAAATTAAGAGGTCAAGATGAAACTTTGTGTGAAATTAAAGGATTAAAGGGACACTTATGCCTAATTTGAAGGGAAAATTAGAATGAAGGATCTAGAGGAAAAGATATTTATGGAGAAGGACCATAAAATTGTAATTATTTAAAAGAACCAAATATAAAAAATATAAAATTAAGAGTATTAAAATGCTCCTAACAAAATCTTTTACATTCCCTCATACATTTCCTTCTACATTCTATCTTTAAAACTAAAGGTTTCATTAAATTAAACAATGATTTTCTAAATTTTCATTTTTCACAATTTAAATGTATATCTATATAAAAAAAAGTACGCATTCTTCAATTATTAAAATTTATTATTTTTTAAAATCAACAAAAATTTTAATTAAAATTGGAATTATATAATTTTAATAAAAGTCAAGGTCTTTTATAATTTATTATATATGTTAAACCAAGAAAGTTTAATGATTTATTTTTGTTTTAAAAGCAATTTATGAGGGTTAAAAAATTAATATAATGTTAATAAAAAAAATCAAATTAACCTAATATATCATTAAAAATATGAAATAATTTTATTTTTTATTTTTATAAAAATTGATGGTATAAATTGGTGAAAAATAAATTTAAAAAATATGATGTTAACCATTGTTAATTAATTAATATATTGAAAAAAATGATCATATAATGATGGACAATTTTAGTTATTTATTTAATTATGAATACAATAGATAATGCATGAGGTTTAATTAGAGGTAATTTAGTAATTTTAAGTTTATATTATAATGTTTAATCTTTCTATGTAATTACATTTTTTATTGTCCTTTTTAATAAATATTATTTTCTCTAACTCCTTTATTTTAATTTCCCCTTACCCTTTCCTTAAGTTTGGCTGAATATTGTGTAAGCAATTTAAGAGTATTCTATTTTTATTAATTTTTTCCTTACTTTTGCAAATAGTCATTTGTTAAATTTTTTTATCATACTAGGATAAAGGATAAATTAATTTAATCAATATAGAATTAAAATGTAATTAAAAGTATTATTGATTATTTTAATAAACATATGCTGAATTAAATGCATTTATAAGTTTATGCAGCAAAAAATGTATTTAAAAACTTTAAATTATAAGTTCAAATAATTTATATAAAATCTATGAAATTTATATTATTTATACTATCGTCGAAAAAATAAGCATTTGAAAATTGTTTTTAGTGATTTAAAAGAAGGTTAAGGTGTAAAAATACACATATGTTTTCCCTCCGGGGCGCCCAGCACCATATGTTTTTTTTTTTGCAAAAATATACATGCCATTAGGTTTTAGGAGCAAAAATACCACTTCCGTTAGTTGACCGTTAACTGACCGTTAACCATGGTGAAATTACTCTTTTGCCTTTAACCCTTTTTTTTTTTAAATTATTTTAAACTAAAAAGAAAAGGGTTAAGGGCAAAAGAGTAATTTCACCATGGTTAACGGTCAACTAATGGAAGTGAGATTTTTGCTCATAAAACCTAACGGCGTGTGTATTTTTATACAAAAAAAAACATATGGTGTTGGGCGCTCCTAAAGGAAAAACATATGTGTATTTTTTGCACCTTAACCCTTAAAAAACGTAAAATAAAACAAAATAAAAGGCAGCCAATCAGGAAAACGAGGAACGGAGGTCACAGCCTCACATGCTCAAGTCACAGAGCTGCTGAAACAAGCATCAGCGAGCAATTATGGCGGCCGCAAGAGCGATGACCATAGCCAGCAACTCTACCTGCTCTTTGCTTACTAAATCCCCATTTTTGCTGAGGCAAAAGCCCTTCGCTTATAGCCTTTGCCTCAAGAACCTCAAGCTTCGTTGCCCATCTTCCAGGAGGTCTTATACTTGCCGGGCTATCTACAATCCCGAGGTTCAGGTCAAGGAGGAAGGCCAGCCTGAAACCTTAGATTATAGAGTTTTCTTCTTTGATAAATCTGGCAAGAAGGTTGTTTAATTTCGATCCTTTTGATTCATTCTTTTTGTTGTTGGGGAAATGGGCATCTGATTTCTGGTTTAATGGCTTAGACTTTGTGAAATGGGTTTCTGTGCTCCGAATTCTTTGTTTTCTTTTATATAATCTGTTCAGTATTTTAAAATTTCCATTTTTTGCCGGGAAAATTCGAGCGATTGTGTATTTTGAATCGAGGAGTGTTTGATTAGTAAGAGAAAAAGAGAGGATTACATGTTGAATGGAGTGCCGTTTAATGCCTAATACTTATCTGTTAGATTTGGATTGAAATGATCAGGGTGGTGCGTTTAGCTTTTATGTTTGATAATTTGGCACCATCGTCTATTTGGAATCAGCGGCTTTTTTATTTTTGTGGGGGGGGGGGGGGCACTTTTTGAGTATTTTCTATTGGATTCAATGCGAACTTTCGTTTGAGAAACCCATTTTTAAAAATTCTAGATTGTCCTCCTGGCTACCAGTTCTCATAGTTTCTGTTGAAGTGAGTGAAACTGAGAACAATGTTTCTTCTGTGTTTTTCTGGGAGTAACTTCTGGAATGATGGTGTTTTTTTGCATAAAAAGATCGAAGATTTCTATAGAGTAGAGTACATAACTCAGAGTTCTGTTTTGTATGTACGAGTTTTCTTTAAATCTGCAAGAAGGTTGATTATTTTCTCTCATTTTGATTCATTGTTTTTGGTATTGGGGAAATGGACATCTAATTTCTGGTTTAATGGCTTAGACTTTGTGAAATGGGATGTTATGCTCCAAATTCTTTGTTTTATTACTGTGTAATCTGTTGTGTATTTTAAAATTGCGATTTTGTGTCGTGAAAATTTGAGTGGTTTTGGATTGAATCAAGGATCCTTCGATCAGTAAGAGAAAAAGAAAGAGGATTACATGTTGAATGGATTACTGATTCATGCCTAACACTTCTATGTTAGTTTTGGATTGAAAATGATCAGGGTGGTGGGTGTGGCTTTTATGTTTGATAAATTAGCATAGTTTCTGGTGAAGTGAGCGAAACAGAGGACTATCTTTCTTTTGTATTTTTCTGGGAGTAACTTCTGGATTGATAGTGTTGTTTTTCACAAAAATGGTTCAAAGTTTTCTATAGAGAAGAGTACAAAACTCAGTTCTGTTGTATGTACGACTTTTCTACTATATGTGCTTCTCATGAGAAATTGAGAGCTCATCACTTGTACAGTTTTAATTGTACCTACTGAAATTTATGCTGTACAATGCAGGTTTCTCCCTGGCATGATGTTCCGTTGCAGCTAGGTGCTGATGTCTTTAACTTCATTGTTGAAATACCAAAAGAATCTAGTGCAAAGATGGAGGTTGCTACTGATGAGCCATTCACGCCTATTAAGCAGGATACGAAAAAGGGAAAGCTTAGATACTATCCGTAAGAAACAGCTCCATTGCTTGTACATTTTTTCTTGGTGGGTTAAGATGCAAAAATACATGAGATTTTCCCAAAAATGCACCTAACATTAAATGCTTTTATAGGGGCAAAAGTAACTATGTGGTTATAAAATAGGTGAAAAAGTCACATTTTCCGTTAGTTGTAGAAGATGCCATTAGTTTTGCCATTACCTTCTTCTTCTTCAACCTCTCTCTCTCTCTCTCTCTCTCTCTGCTTTTCTCTCTTCACATATAATTGCCTCATGCCTCTCTCTTTCTGTCCCATCTTTAGGTATCCTCTTCATTTCATTTCGGTTCTTCAACATCTCCAACCAATCCTTTCTCTCAAACTGTTCTCGCTCCTGCCGTATAATTCTCCCCTATTCCTTCAATCTTAACCGTCAATTAGCCTCTTCCCACTGTGTTGCAGAATGACGAGGAAAATGTTATCTCCGAACTAAACCTCAGGCTACAACGTTAGCAGAATGACATGGCCATGGATTATAACCGAAGCTGGTGGGGTTGGAGATGTTGAAGAACTGAAATGAAATGAGGAGGAATGGAGGATATCTAAAGATGGGAGGGGAAGTGAGAGGCATGAGGCAGTTATATGTGAATAAAGAAAAGCATAGAGAGAGAGTTTGAAGAAGATGGTAACGGCAAAACTAACAGCGTCTTCTATCACTAATGGAAAATGTGACTTTTGCACATATTTTGTAACGACATGCTTACTTTTACCCTTCAAAACAGCATTTGGTGCTGGTTGCATTTTTGGGAAAAGTTCATGTGTTTTTGCACCTTAACCTTTTTCTTTTTGGTGGTATATATTGTCTTTGACTTGGCACTTTAAATTTACTTTGTGCAGATTTTATTGACCTTAAAGTAGCATTATCTTTAAGGGCTAACTTTGTTCAATATGCCTTGCTGATTATAAAATTCCTTGTTGATATTCAATTTGTTGTACCTCCAGTTGTGTTTGCAAGCACTAACGGCACTGAATCTTGGAAAATTTGCAACTCATTGTCCATATTTAATGCATTTCCTCAGACCTAGGATGCCATATTCTTCATGTTATTATGCCTATTTTTATGATGTTACTGACTTCTCATCCATCAGGTCTTAGGAATATTATTTCTTTCTTTTAAAACTTATTTGTAACATTGCTTGAAATGTTCGGTGTCTTCCTAATCTGTTCTATGAAATGTTTTGCATGACCTCCAGCTATAACATAAATTGGAACTATGGCTTGCTTCCACAAACATGGGAAGACCCGTCTCGTGCAAATTCTGATGTTGAAGGTGCATTTGGAGATAATGATCCTGGTATTGCAATACCTATGACTTCAAACTCCAATGTTTTCTGTGTTATTGTCATAAGAAGACTATAGCAAAATATGCCTAAAATTCTTCTTAATATGTAGTTGATGTGGTTGAGATTGGTGACACCCGGAGGAAAATAGGAGAGGTTCTCAAGGTGAAACCCTTGGCTGCTTTAGCAATGATTGATGAAGGAGAACTTGATTGGAAAATAGTTGCTATTTCACTGGATGATCCAAAGGCTTCGCTTGTGAATGATGTTGAAGATGTTGAGAAGCATTTTCCAGTAAGTGCTATTAACTAATTAGATGGCCTTCTCTACTATTTAGTTTTTGCTATTGTAACTTACAAAGCTTTGTTTCATGTCCTATACTCTTTCTACTTTCTGATGGAGATATAATTCTCTCTTGATTACATTTCATAGATGTGGTAAAATATGAATAGAAAGTATTGAATGAGAATAAATCCTCTAGACTGATTGGAAAAAAGAAATCTATATGGAGAGACCTGATTATGTTTTTTTAAACAATTCTTTGCTCAATGAAAGGAAACAGATTTTACACAACTAACTTCCATTTCAAATGCCTGAGCAGTGAGCGCACCTAGGACTAATATGATATTGTGCATGTTTGCCATTTCGTTTCAAAAGTTCCTTATAGTTACTTATTACTTATGCACATAGTCAAGAAAAAACTCCTCTCACATGTATTCCATAAACTCCAATTGAAAAGTTACTTATGAGGCTCCATAAGTTATCCCAAACATGCCCAATAGGACCGGTAAAAACCCTGCCTCCGCACAAAGATGCACTCACTGCTCTTTCATTTGAGATCTTTAATGACACTGACTAGAGTCCCATCTCTAATGAGATTAAAAAACAATTGAGATCTTTCATTTAGCAGATTTCTTAAAACAAAAGAAATAGTTCATGGTGAAAGGTAGGATGAAGTCTGTTGTGCTCTTCATTGGAAGGGCTCTATCGTTTGGACTTTGGGGACAAGCTTAATAATGCGCTTTTCAAATGGCAAACTCTAAATTTGAACTTAATTTTGCTTTTGTGGAGCATATAAATGAGTTTTTGTTAGAAGGTGATGTTATGTTCATCGATGCGGAAGACCTGCTGAATTGTAAATATAACTATAACTCTGTCTGTTTGTGGGTTTATTTTATAAATGAGCAGGATCTTGGCATCCTTTTTATGTTTACAGTCTCTTAATTGAAATGTTGTGACATATGCTTTTACTTGGGCCAATAAACTATTGTACAGTTGTTGCACACCGGGCAACCAACTTTTAAGTCAAATGATATCACTTGAACCAAAGATACATCCATAATAAACTTGTTGCAAGCGCACAAAGTTTGATACCACCAGTAAAGTCATAAGGATTGATCGGTGCCATAATTGGCAATTTTTATTGGTGATTAATCTGGTAGTTGTCTTCAGGGCACCCTTACTGCGATTAGGGATTGGTTCAGAGACTACAAGATTCCTGATGGAAAACCTGCTAATAAATTTGGCCTTGGCAACAAGCCAGCAAATAAGGTATCTTTGCTATTTTCATGTTATAGCACAAGTATATCTGACTATCAGTAAGTACTATCTTTCTGTTTTTCAAGTTTAGTCAAAGATCATCAGCTTACCTTCTTAAAATAATTTTATTGTTCTTGTTGCTTACAAATAGCATAATTCAATGCTCTAGTTTCATTTTATTGTGTCTCCTCTACTAAGTAGTCAAACTCTGTAAATCATATATTGAAATTGAAAAGAATGAAATATGTGAATGATACAATTTGCTTCGTTTTTAGTGGAAAGATGAAAAATTAGTCAAATACTTTTTTAAAGCTCATTGATTAATAGAGAATAAATCAGGAAAGATAAATAAAAAAGAAAACCGTTTTTTCTTTGGTCCAAATATATTAGTATCATAGTATGACATCCAAGAACATGCTCTAGTAGCAATCATTTCAGTTGTTGGGATGCCATTTTCATGATCCACTCACAGACCTTGGAAATTTGCCTTAGGCTTGCTGGGGAAAGGGTAACTAGATAGGCCTTTCTTCTTCATATCTTTTTCCACTCCTCATTATCTGTGTGTGAAAGCTCCTATTTCCAAATTTCACCTGATGGCATATTGAGCTGAGATCTTTTGGTTAACAATCTATTCAAAGATTTGGTTGTTAAAAGAGCACAATGCTGTCGTGCAGTTTTTGTAGCCGTCCTCGCCTAGTGGGATAATGTTTGTTGTTATTGTTGTTGTTATAGCAAGGTGTCACTTTCTTGGTATTTTCACTTCCTTAGGAAGCTTGAAAATAAGTTGGTCGCTGCACTAACTTGATGATCAACTTAGCAGCCTTAATTTTGTCAGCGCTTTACTTTTCTTGACTAATATTGATAGCGTCAGAACCAAAATGACATCATTTTTGGGGATCAAGATATGGTTTCTGTCTGTAATAAACCAAAGAAAGATAATTTAGAGAGGCATGTGAAGTAGTAGAAATAGTAGTGTACTGTCACATATCATCTTTGGACATTTTGTATTTTCCGCTATGATTATTATCCTCATCTTGTCTGATTAGCATCATGAACTTTGAATGTGATAAAAACAGGATTATGCTCTAAAAGTCATAGCAGAGACCAACGAATCCTGGAACAAACTTGTGAAGAGATCCATTCCTGCAGGTGAGCTCTCACTTGTGTAATATTTGATGCATTGGTATTCATTTGATAGAGTGGTCCCTACTGCTTCTGCCTTCATTCTTTGGAAACTCTTCTGTCCCCTATGTTATGATGTCATGAACTCTTCTTCTGTTGTTGCGCTTTCTGGACAAATCTATCTGTTCTATATCAGTATTTTTTTGTCCCCACTTTTAGTTCCATATATATAGATATCTATATATGTGTATATGTATGTATATGTAGGTGTATATGTATGTATACACACACACTATTCCATCTTTTGCTATCGTGCATTGTACATTTTTGTGTGTTAATTATCATTTTTCATGCTCTTGGGATGGAAGCCAGATGTTGCTAAAGTGCTAAACTGAAGATTATGGTTTTAACTAAGGTAATGAAAAGAAGACTTCTCATTAAATAGGTTGAGACTGTAGTTCAAGGGTAGTGATTTAACCGTGATCAAACGGAGCTTAATCCAATCATGATTAAAACAATATAATGTAATTAAAATATGGGTTTGATGTTTTTGCCAATGTTGTAAAAACGCTGTTTAGAAACCTAGAAACGTCAATTTCTACGTTTTTTGGCCAGAAATCATGTCGAAACGGATGTCGGATCGGATTTTGAGTTGACACAATTGAAACGTCGTGTCAACTCGTTAAAATCGGTTGAAATGTCTGTTTCTCTTGTTCGCCCTTGGTTCAGTCCGGTGATGGGTGTTGGTGAAGGGTATCTCGTGGCTGCAATTCTCGCCCCTTTGTTTTAGGTTGCCGGCAACGATGGTGGTGAGGGTGGAGGCCACCGACGACTTAGAGGAATGTGGAGGAAGGAAGGATTGAAGGTCGAAGCTCGCCCTTTTCTCGCCTCTTGCCTCACGATGCGCAGTGATCTTTGGGTTTGTCTCAGGTGAAGGCCCCCTCTTGTCTCTTGAATGAAGATGAGGACCTAATTAATCCCTTGGTCAAAACTCAAGGGACTAAAATGCAAGAATTCAAAATTCTAAGGAGGGACTAAACTGAAATAGTTTGAAATATTTTTGGGGCATAACTACACTTTCTAAGAAAATACATTAAGAATCCCAATTTAATTATGAAAAATCACATTAAATTATGAACTTAATTATTTCTTTGAGTGTTCGGAGTTAAATTTGTGATGATTTTAATGTATTGGTTTGTTTTCGTTTTATATATGTTGGATTTTTTTTTTTGTAGTACATAGTAAACTCTTACATTTCGTTTATATTTTATGATTTTACGTTTTTGCTCACCCTTACCATTTCTATGTAGACTCTGTGTTTTAACAACAATGGTTTATGTTTTTGTTGTAGAAAATTGTTTTCTGTTACACTCACATGAAAGTGAGTGGATTCCAACAATTTTCTGCGGCAAAAGTAGAAATATTAAACCCTTAAAATATATTAAAAATATTCATAAACAATCATGAGAGAGTATTATTTAAATAAAAAGGCATTACTTTATAAATAAATGGAATATTCATGTATGAATGACACATCATCCAACAAAAAGTTATTAAAGCACAAATTTGACATATTGCTATTTTTTTCAAACTCAAAACAACATTGTTTCAATCCAATCAAAATTAGTCAACTTGTTCAAAACTTTTGACGGACCAGTAAGGAGATTAGTTCACTGGTTCATTAGTATGATTGGCTGACTCCTATTGAATTTTAATACTCCTTCCGGTGCGAATTATAAGACCAAGTTTGAACTGGAGAGACAGTAGTACCATGATTTTAACTGGTTTATTGTTGGACTTGTACTCCTACTAGCGGATACATTACATTATTAGCGCAAGGTTAACACGTCAAGAAAATTATTTACTCATGATCAGAAGTTCAAAACGTACAATGTTATATTTGCGGAGAAGTTAATGGCCATGTGCCCTTTCTGTACTCTGTAGCAAGTCAAGAGATTGACCATCGATAACAAATGCATTATGGTCTGGGGCGACAATTTCTTAAAAAAAAATTATAAAAACAGACTCTAACAACATGAATTACAACCAGCGGAATCAAACCCGCAACTTCCTACTATTAGAGGAGTATTTATACCACTAGGTTACAAGATTTTTGGTACTCGGGGGCTACATTTGATAGTAATTCACTTGTTTTTCAAGAACAAACAACAATAATGGCGATTCATGTGTGTTTCAGCAATTCAAAGAATTTGTGTTAGATATATTTCAGTTTGTGGACGTTAACATGTCCCACAGCCTCATTCATCAGGCACGGTGTTTGTGTGTGGATATGCATATGTACACATATACAACTTATTTATTTGTGTTTGGATTAATAGTGGGAGAATAGATTTTGAATAAAATGGATTCACAACTTATCTATTGCTATTTTTTTTTTTAAAAAAAAACACAATATAATATATTAAGTTTGATTGATAATAACAACATAATAATGTTAAATAAAAAATTTATTTATAATATTCAAAATTCAATACATTATAGATAAACATCATACGATTTAAAAGAAATTAATCACTTAAACTCTCTAGAGCATTGTCTTATAATTTCTTAAATTATAGAAGAAAATATATTAAAAAAATTCTACAATATTTTCCAATATTATTGTTGTGAATTTTAGGTCACAAATCAACACTCCATAAAATTTCAAGACTACAAAAGATAATATAAATATGAAAATCAAATTATATATAACAAAAATTGGCAAATATTAAAACTTGAGAAATCTCTGATGTGATTTCAACATACATGCTAAAGTTTATAAATATGAGAGGGTGAACGTTTAATTAGATTGTAATTTAACAAGCTGCTAAAAATTAGGAGAAAAAATTATGTTGATTTTACTTTATATAATCTAGAGTGAACAAAATTATTTTCACTGCAATAAAACAATAATAAAAAAAATTGATATTTTACCTCATCATTTTTTGTGCTCCCTACTTTTCTTTGATGTTTTTAACTTTAAACCAATTGCCATAATAAAAATTAACTATCGCTTTTTGTCAGTGATTCTTCTTTCTAAATAATCTAGCAACATTTAGCCTCAACTAACGAGCTCTCGTTATATACAAAATAAAATGAAATTAAAAATATTAAATGAAAAACAAAGAAAGAAAGATTACTTGAAGAAGGATCTTGTAAGGAAGAAGTTGCAGAATGAAAATCCATGAGTAGTGGAGGATGGAACATGTATTGGTGGAGCAAATATTAAGGAAAGGAGAGTTATAAGACCCACTAAGAAAACTGAAAAACATTTATCAAGGAGAGTAAGAATGTGTTTGAAGAGTTGTGTCAAATAATTTTTTTTGTCAAAAATCACACCTCCTTATATTTGATATTTTTTTGAATCTTGTCTTTTTAGATGAAAGAATACTTAATAGTTCTTTGTGAAGAACTGTAATGTATTGTTTATAATATTAATTATATATCAATAAATAATATATTAATATATTGTTAAATTACTTATCGGGTATTGTCAATTTTTTTTTCTTCAAAATCTCACCTTTTCATATTAAATAATACTCAAAATTTTTGTTTTTTTTTGTTTTGTGTGTGTGTGAAGAATTGTAATATATTGTTAAATAATTTTTTTTTTTTTTTTTTGTGAAGAACATCGCCTCCTTATATATGATATTTTTCAGAATTCTTCATTTTCCGTTATTATTTTTAAGTTAAGTAGTCTTAAAGAATATATAATAGTTCTTTGTAAATTGTAAAATAAATATATATATATATATATATATATATATATATATATATATATATATAAATCTTGTCTTCTTATGTATAAGAGTTTTTGCTGATAAATATTAAATATTCTTAAAGAATACATGGCAGCTCTTTAACTTTCAAGTATTTTCAAATATGTTTTTTAGGAATCCCGCCTCCTTATGATATGAATATATTCTATTATATATTAGATTGATATCTTAACATATTATATTTATCTTAAAAGTATATATATGAGATATTATTAAGTTAATTATTATAACCGTTGTGTATTTGTTTTTACTGCTATAGTGATGAAAGATGAATTGTTTATAAGTGTTATATGACATATGTTCAGTAAAAACAGTCATATTTGGCATTAAATAGGTGACAATTATTAACTACAATTGTTATTTTTGTGTTTTCATGAACTCCGACTCTTAATAGATGACGATGCGCACATTTAACTGTTATATTTTAGCATCATATATGTTTACATGACCTCTGCCTTGGTATACATGACATTTTTTGATGTAACCATTATTTATTAAACTTTATATATGCCAGAATATTTATAAAATTGATTTTAAGTAGAATTAAAAAGTCAAAACCACAGTTTTCTTAAATAATATTTAAACACTCTTTATACCTGTCAAAATCAATTATGAATTCAAAATCACAGTTATTTCATATGTTGCCTAACACATTTATACATGCCAAAATTTAAAATTATGGTTATCTTATAAGCTACTGAACACTTCTATATATGTCAACATCAATTAGGAACCACAAAACTATAGTTGTCAAATTATACTTTTACAAAAATCTATCCATTCACCCTATTTTAAAATCAATTAAGCTTATAAATGAACAAAAGTATTAGTATGGGAATTATTTGCATAAATAAAAGAATTCAGGAGCATTCATTGAAAAGTTTCAAAACTTATGGAGATTATACGTACTTAACAAAAAGTTAACGATAGTTATATATATAATGTTTCTTCTTATTTTCACAGAACAGTATGAAAATACCACAAAATGTTAAATAGTTAACATTAATCCACTAGAATAATGCTTTTTTCTTTAGTCAGATACAACGTGACCAATTTTCAATCGCACTTAATCATACATTACCATAATACTCCTTCCTTCAGAGGATTCAAATTCAAACATGAAAAAATATCGTAGTTAGAATCTTCACTTTCATAACACTACATTAAACAGAGAAAAAATAAAAAGAAAACAGAAACAAAGTTACAACAATAACGGGTAATAGCTCAAAGACCAAAAATTGTGTGGATCTGTCAGTTATTACATCATCAATTGGTGGCTTTGTGCATATTAAGAAGTCCCACATCGGGAGGTTATAAAGAAGAGTCAGCTACAAGAGGACTATATAAAGGCGCCTTTCAGCCGGTTGTAATTCACGGAGCCGTGCAATGAGCACAGAGCGAACTATTCTTTCGCCTTTTACTAAAGAATACCGTGTGCTCGTTGCTTAAAGCGGCATACGCCTATTTTTGGAGAGGGGTTTCTTTATTGAAGCCTCTCCTTAATCCTAGTTATCAAATTTATATATAATTGTGATTTAGCTTTTATAGCCAAGTAGCGTATAAGAAACGTTTGCTTTCATCTCAGGGGTAATTTGGTCCTAAAGCCTATTTTTAAATATAGTAAGAGAAATTAGTCAGTTCGAAAAAATGAAATGGGGAAATCATTTTGCAGGTATTTTTTTTTTTCTCTCACTAATTTGGTGACACCAGGCAATTAGTTTTTGGTTTTTGGCTGCAAGGTAATTAGTTACTTATTGTTACGGATGTGACAAAAATAGGCTCAGTCCAATAACTCAAATACGAAGGATCACTCATAATCCTAACAACCCTCTTGGATCAAGGAACAATATATCAACATATCCATCAAAATCACAACCACCCGCAAATCAAGGATATATTATTTAAAGATATCTTAATATCTTTAAATGATAAGATAACAAAAGCCCATCAATTTAGGGCTCAGGTAAACCTCTAAATAGGGTACAAACTCTAATAAGGTACACACGCTCTGACCCTATCGTTTATGATTCAGTATTCTTAACAAGCGAACTAGGTGGACTTTAATCCCTCAAAGCGGTACATAGGCCCCTGGGATTTCACCTCAGGCCAAGTCTAAATTGTGTTCTACGATAGAACACTTATAATAAAGTGGTAACAGAACAAAGTTAACTAATTTGACTGATACTAAGCAATTAGTTGTTTTTTTGGGCTGCAAGGTAATTAGTTTCTTGTAATAAAGTGGTGTTGATTTTTCTGATATACCCTATTTGATTATGTGCATTGAAACTACTTATAATACAAATAATATTGATTTATATTATATTTTCTATTTTCGGTAACATGGATGTACTTGGGGGATTATAATGATGCGAGGATTATCTCACTTCTGAATGCAAACATGGTGAATGTAAGAGATACCAAGATAATTGCAAATGTAAAGGATTTCAAAATACTTTTATATGATAAAAACTAAATTCATTTATTGTCATTAGGAAACTGAAACTCTTACATCAAGAGTTTTGTTTTTCATTCATAAAAGTTTCAAACTTCAACTTTATTTTATGAAATCTGGGTTTTTTTCTACTCAATCCAACTACCATTAATCTCCCATTATTCTTTCTCCTAAACCAAATAATGTAAGATTAAGAGAATTCCTGTATAGTAAGAATTCATTTGTCAGACTGCAGTCTCAACTAGGGGTGTTAAAATTTTCCCATTTCACATTTGGGCAATTTGGGACGAGAAAAATCTTCAGGAGGGGGTCTCTAGATCTAGTACTGGGTATATTAATTTTTTTAAAAAAAAATTCCCAAAAATTATACTCTTACCCACCCTAAGTAATAAAAAGGAAAAAAGAAACATAAATACGATTGAAACTTGAAAAATCCAAAAATGTATATTAAATCAGTAAAAAGATAAATAGGTACTTTGTAAGAATCTAGAATATCAAAGTTTGAGGGAAAACATTTAGATGCCCTCCTCTCTATTTCTTACTATTTCTTCTCTCTCCTCTTTCTATCTATTTCCTCCCCGCCGGTGCCCACCTGCACCTCTCATTGCCTCCTCCTCCAGTATACAGTCGAATTGATGAGCGCAAAGTAGCCTTTTTCGTCTTCCATGCTTTTCGTAGTAGAAGCAAAAGTTGGAGTTCGGCATCCCCTTCCATGCTTGTCATTGTCATCAACGGGGACACCATCATCGTCTGGCCTCCATCACGAGTTCAAAGTCCAGTCTAGCTTCCTTCATGAGTGTCAAGTTCAATATAGTCCAACCATTGCAAGTTCTTTGCTTTTCCCTTGGATTTTTTTTTTTTTTGGTTGCTTTATTTCTAGTAGTGTGGGTTTGATTTCTTTCTTTCCTTTTTTTGTTTTGTTTTGGATTTTGATTTGTAGTGATTGTGATTTATGGTTGTGGTTGGGCTTTTGTTTGTGTTTTACAGATTCGATGGTAGTCATCAAGAAAGAGAGAAGATGAGATAGAGGGGGATGCTGAAGGTGGAGGCAATGAGTAATGAAGGTGGGTGGCTGAGGTGGATGCTAGTGAGAGAGGATAGGTTAGGTTGGAGAGGGGCTTAAGTTGTCAATCTCTATTTTAAAATTGTTATTGTCTAAACTTGCCAACCACGCCTTATTGGCGCTGGTGATAATTTGAGTATTGACAATAAACAACTTGAATATATCAATTAACAATTACTCTATTAGGTGTTGTTGACAAATTGAGTATATAGACAATGTCAACTTAAATATAACAATCAACAATTTAGATATAAAGACTAACAACTTAGAGAGCTAAAGTTATTAATTGCCTATACTCAAATTGTTAGCAGCACCTATTAGAGGTAGTTGCTACTTGCTATATTCACATTGTTATTACCTATATTCAAGTTGTCAATACCACCTTATAAGGGTATCAGAACCGTTGACAATATGAGTATAGTCAATAATAAGTCCATAACAACAATTGACAACTTGGGTATTCTAGTCTTTTCCCTCAAACATCAAAAACCAATATTCCTCCCCAATCACCTCTCTAGCATTTCCTTGTCTTATCACACCTTTCAAAGTTTTGTAAATTCAAATATTATCTAACCGTCTTTCTTCTTAATAAAAAAATTTGCTCCTTGGTCTGTATTGTTAATTTTTTTAAAAAATATAAAGGCAGGCAATAAGCCAAAATACTAGACATAAATTATACTATAAGGGAAATTAATCCCTAACACTCTTGGTCTACCTAGGCTCTTAAAGACATAAGCCACTCACCTAGGATCACTGATTTTGACAGGCCAATCTTGGCAAGCGCATCCACAATCCTGTTACATTCTCTAGGAACATGACGAATGTCAACTATCCCTCTCTACCTAGCAATTCTTTAATATGAACAAACAGAGGAGTCCCTGTATGACCATTATAGTTTAAAAGCCGAATGACAAGGTCTTTTTTTTTTTTGATATACTGACAAGGTCATTTGCTTCAGACTTCAAAACAATTTTCTTGAAGCCCATATCCCAAAATTGATGTTATGTTTATGCTTTTTTATTCATTCTTATTGTTTCAAGCCCAATTTATGTCAATATTGGGCCCAAGCTCTTACAGGAAAGACATAAAAGGAAATTTCAAAATTAAAGTGAATAAAAAATGGTGCTCTCGACTAAGACTTCCATGCGGGTTCCAAGTTCGACAGAAGAAGACGATTTACTGAAGAGAAGCTCTAAGAAGATAAAGGAAATGATAATGGCTATGACTGAAAATGGTCCAGGGGACTATTGGCCAAAGCTGGGGAGTCCCTCTGTTTGTGTTAATAGAGGTGGTGCTTCCTTTGTAGATAAACTAAAAGGAACTTGTGAGAAGGACGACGAAATGGATAAGAAGGGTGATCAGGAGGGACAGCTTCCTTCAGATGATATGTTGACTGAAAATCCTGTTGATAATCAGGAACAAAAGAAGGCGGAGGAATTTTGTAAGATCACTAAAAGCCTAGAAGGGAATTTCCCTACCTTCACCTTCTCTAGCAAGATGAAAGAGCAGCTTCACAAAGCCTGGAACAAAGCAGTAATAGTGAAGCTCCTGGGAAAAGCATCGGGTTTAAAGCGCTGGAGAAAAGATTACAGACAATGTGGGCGAAATGAGGCATTATTACACTCATCAATATCGGGCATGGGTACTTCGTAGTGAAACTGTCCAATAAGGAGGACTTTCTCAATGCTATCACTGGAGGGCCATGGATGATATATGATCATTACCTGATTGTAAATCCTTGGGAAGCTCATTTTAGACCAGATAAGGCATTGGTAGATAAAGCAGCAGTTTGGGTGAGGATACCTAAAATGCCTCTAGAATATTATGATGAGATAGCATTAACAATGATCGGGAACAGAATAGGCAAGACCTTAAAAGTTGATATGAACACCTCATGCCATCTCAGAGGTCACGTTGTAAGAATTTGTGTTGTGGTAGACCTTGGCAAGCAACTTATGCAAGGTTTCTATCTGGATGGGGAAGCATTTTATTTGGAATACGAGGGCCTGCACCTCCTTTGCACCAATGGTGGCACCTATGGGCATAGAAAGGAGACATGTGCTTAGACCATGAGGGAAGAGCGTAAGGAGGAGCTGGAGAAACAAGATATTATTCCAGAGAGGAAAACAGGGGGTGATCGGAATCATGAACAGCATGTGACGGCATAGTGGAAGGTTGTCCAAAAACCTCGTCGCCAAAGGGGAACGAAGGAGAAGCTAGCAAAGCAACAACAACAACAATATAGGGGGTCCAGATTCGACGTGTTATCTGAGGTGGAAGGGTATGACAGGGGACTAAATATGAATTCAAATGATAACACGATAATAGAGGTGGTCTCAGGAATGAAGGAAGTCGAACAGGACCATCAAAAGTGGAGCAGAACGGGAAAGGAAGGTGATAAGAGTAGCAGAGGTAGTGGAGCAGGGTCGAATAAAAAAATTGAATCCGTAATGGAAGTGGAGGTTAGCGCACTATAGGAAATGGCGCCACAGAAAATCAGGAGGGTGGAAAAAAGGATGAGAGAGGTGCCAGATAATATGCAGAATAAGATATTGATGATTACAATGGGTGAAGGAAATGAGGAACAACAAGTGGGGATAAAGGAGAACATGCCTGTAGACATGACTACTGATGGATCAGAAGTACCATTAATTCCTTTTGACCCAAGAGAGAGGCAGCTAAATGTAAATGGGTCACAGGAACATGTAGAAGAGAATCGGGATGGGCCGTTTTTGCAATTTGAGGATTCATGCGGGCCTAGTCCTATGGAGAACGAGAATGATAGGGACAACGACGTGTCGATGATTCTTGAGACTCAACAATAAGTTGGGCCTTGGTTTGGACCTGGACCTTTTTTTTTGTACCTTTTTATGTTTAGCTTCTTCTATTGGAATACAAGAGGCTCATGTGGTCTGGGCCTCTTTAGGAGTTTGAAAACAATTATTGCTGGATCAAAACCCAACTTGCTTATCCTGTCGGATACTCGATGTTTGGAAGAATCAAGACTCTGTCATCTCCTTCGCTTGGGATATGACCAGATAAGGATTGTCCCTAGTATTGGTAGATTAGGAGGTATAACGGCTTTATGGAACATCAGTATAATCTCGATCTCTGTTATCGCAGAAGATAGACAATATATGAGCTTCAGATGTGCATTTATAGGTATGCCAGAATTTATTTTAACATCTGTTTATGCACTTCCCCATTCCAATCTTCGTACAGTATTATGGGAAAAATTGAAAGAAATTTTAGTGGTTAATACGGTGCCATGAATTGTGTAGGGAGATTTCGATGATATTCTTTCGACTTCGGAGAGGATTGGGGGAACTCAAGCTAATCAAAGAAGAATCTGTTGGTTCCAGAATCAGACACAAGATTGTGGATTAACTGATATTGGAGCTTCTGGTCCGAGATTTACATGGAAAGGTCCACTAATAAGGGGATGCAACAGATTATATGAGAGATTGGATAAAGCCCTAGCAAATTAGTTTGCGCTCAATGTCTTACCTAATTGTGTCTTAAAAGTTCTGCCAAGAATGAAATTCTCATACCACAACCCAATTATTATTAATATAGGGGAATATGGCAGAGGACTTAGGGAGAAACCATTTCGCTTCGAAGCAATGTGGTTGGGCTATGAGGAATTCAATTCCTTCTTACAGGGCCAATGGCAACATGAAGGGGGTCTTAAAGCAAAGCTGGAGAGGATTCAGAAAGAGATTCCGAGTTGGAATAGGGAAACCTTTGGCATGGTAGAAAAAAAGAAGAGAGAACTAGTAGCTAGATTGAAGGGTATATAGAATTCACCCGCTTACCCATTCTCCAATTTTTTGAACAATCTGGAAGAGCAACTACAGATTGAGTTGGAGGAGGTGCAAAAGCTAAAGGAGAAGAAATGGTTCCAAAAATCCCGGGCAATATAGATATCCAAGGGAGATAGGAACACAAGATACTATCACCTCACTACAAGGATGCAAAGAAGACGTAATAGAGTTTCAATGCTACAAGATCAGAGGGGTGTCTGGTTATAAGAGGAGAATGAAGTTAGGAATTTGGTTGTAAATTATTTCAAAGATCTGTTTCGAGATGACTCACAAGAGGATTTTACCATACGAACTGAAACCAACTTCCCAATTCTGGGGGACTCTAGTCTGACAGATATGGTTACTATTCCTACGATTGAAGAAATTCATCATGTGATCAAATTGATGGGACCCTATAAAGCACCTGGAGTAGATGGCTTCCCTCCAATTTTCTACCAAAGAAACTGGGAATTAGTGGGATCTGATCTCTGTAAATTTGTTTAGGGTGTATTTGCAGGCAATGGAGACATTCTGAATGCTAACCGCACACTTATTGCTCTAATTCCAAAAAGAGAGCAGCCCCAAAGAGTTGAACACTTCAGACCCATATCTTTATGTACTGTATAATACAAGTGTATCACCAAGATTATAGCCCAGAGGATGAGAAGGGTCATGGAAGATTTAATTTCACCATTCCAATCAAGCTTCGTCCCAGGGAGGCATATTCAAGATAATATAATAGTTGAGCAAGAAGTTTTGCATCAGATGAAGAAAGCGAGAGGTAGACGAGGTATTATGGCGATGAAGGTAGATCTGGAAAAAGCATATGACAGAATGAAATGGAGCTTTATTGAGCGAATCATGACTGAAGCAGGCTTTGACAAATCGTTGATTGAATTAATAATGCGCTGTATTTCTAGTTCCTCTCTTAATATTCTCTGGAATGGGGGCAAGACAGAGTTTTTTGAGCCGAGAAGAGGAATTAGACAAGAGGACCCCTTATCCCCCTTCTTATTTGTCATGTGTATGGACAAATTGTCCCACATGATTAGCGATGCTGTCAAGGATAACAGATGGAAACCAGTGATGGTGACTAAAGAAGGACCTGCAATATCACACTTGATGTTTGCTGATGATTTATTACTTTTCGGGGAAGCCTCTGAGGATCAAGCCATGTGTATGATGGAGATATTGGATTTGTTTTGCAAGGCATCAGGGGAGAAGGTTAGTTTCAGCAAGTCATCCATATTTTTCTCGCCTAAGGTTCAACCAGGTCTGAAAAGTCGAATTAAAGCCATATCTGGGATGACAATCTCAAGTGAGATAGGAAAGTATCTGGGATTTCCATTAACAAGATAGAAGAGAAGGACAGAAACCTTTAAATATGTGACTGACCGAGTGAAGGAAAAACTTTCGGTATGGAAATCTAATTGCCTATCGATAGCAGGGCGCATTACTTTGGCAAAGTCAGTGATAGGGTCTATCCCAATTTACCCTATGCAAGTCTCGCAGCTTCCAGTGAGTATATGTAAGGAGGTTGAGCGTTTACAACAGAATTTTATTTGGGGCAATCCTGGAAATTCATCTGCATACCATCCTTTGGGATAGGATAAAACCTCCCTTCCGAAGCCATATGGAGGATTGGGACTAAAGAATTTAGTATCGACTAATAGGGCCTTCGGTGTTAAAGTGGCTTGGGCTCTGGTTCAGGGTGCAGAGGGGCTGTGGGCGGATGTGTTATATAGGAAATATATGATGAGAAGTGATACTTCCCTACTGAATGCTAAATCATCAGATTCAAGCTTGTGGAGATTTATCTACAAGCAGGATGAGATCATTGAAGTAGCAACTCAATGGCGTGTTAGGAATGGTAGATCAATTCATTTTTTTCTGGACTGCTGGCTGGTTAGTAAGGAGAAAATCAAAGGTTATTGTAGAAGATCCTTGACGATAGAAGAGGAAGAGAGTAAGGTAGCTGATTGGGTACAATATGGAGCCTGGGATTTGCCCTGCCTTGCTAATATAGTTAATGATGAAATTATGCAGAAGCTTGTGGCAATTCTACCACCACGGGAAGAAGCAGGTGAAGATATTATGATTTGGGGGGGGGGGGGGGGGGGGGACAACAAATGGACAATTCTCTCTAAAAAGCATCTATAAGATGATAGAGGAACTTCCAATGTTGCTGTTTGATACGGGATATAAAAGCATTTGGTCTTGACAAGGGGTTGAGAAGATTCGAGTTTTCTTGTGGCAAGCATATCATGACAGACTCCCTACCAACGAGAGGCGAGGTTTATGGACATCAAGCTCTCAACAGTGTAGTTTTTGCAGCATTGGTATAGAGGACGAACTGCATATTCTCCGTGACTGTGGTTATGCTATAGAAGTTTGGCAAGCAATGGTTCACCCCAGGTATATACCCACTTTCTTCTCCCTTCCCCCGAAAGAGTGGATAAAGTTTAATCTGAAAAAGGAAGTAGGAATAAATAGCTCTATTTCTTGGAGCCAAATCTGGGGAGTCGCAACCTGGTTTCTATGGATTTGGAGGAATAAGCATATATTTGGTGAGGATTTTCAGAAACCAATTGATCCTGTGGGAGTTATTAATAGAACCTGGAAATTATACTGTAGTGCCTCTGATTTGGATTATCAACAACAATCAAGTAATGCAGTGAGTACATCAAGATGGTCAGCCCCACCTGCTGATTGGGTGAAACTAAACATAGATGGAGCAGTAACTGCTGATGGCCGAAAAGCAGGATGTGGGGGTGTGGTCAGATCGACTACTGGAGATTGGTTAATAGGTTTTACTAAGCAACTGGGCCAATGTGGAGTTTATGAGGCTGAAGAGTGGGCCATGCTGTTGGGCATGACAATGGCATGGGAGGAAGGCTTTAGGAGAATAATAGTGGAATCTGACTCAAAAGTTTTAGTTGACAAGCTGTTGATTGACAAGAATGAACCCACGAGTAGTCTTGTCTTCCTAAAACTTAGAAGTATCATCAGTAATAATTGGGAGGTGAAGATTAAGTATATTCCCAGGAAGCAGAATACCTTGGCAGATGCTCTAGCAAAAGATGGTCTTGTATTTTCTTCTATTTTGTGTTTGTGTCCGACTCATCTACGGACTATGCTCTGTTCTGATTGTATAGGACTTGATCCCTTTGTTGCCTTAGTTAATATATAGGGCTATAGCCCCTCTCTTTTACCAAAAAAAATCAAAATCAAAATCTAACAAAAAAGTAAATAAAATTAGGACAATATCATCCCATCCCAACCGGGGGACAACTAATGTTATCTCGAGGACCCAAACCCTTTCATCAGGATGGGACCCATTAACACCCCTCTCAACCTGGAAAGCATGCAATTGATTAAAAAGATCTTTGATAAAAAAGAAAAAACAAAAAAGAAAATTAAAAAGAATATAAGCTAACAAAAGTTGATACACTTGATAAGAAGATTGGATCATAACTCACAAAATCCACAAAATCATAACTTCAAATCTTACCATCAATATGTGGTCTTTTTTTGGGCATTTTATAAATACTTTCACAAACACTGAGCCTAAAGGCATATCCTAACTTTGATGAACTCCAAAACACAACTCACTAAACTTTAAACTCTTATCCAGCTTACTAAACTTTTAAACTCTTGTGTATGAAAAAGTGTACATAGGAGATAAATAGATTTATTTATATCCACCATTTATGGAAAACTATGCTAACAAAATAATATTTCCTGAGTTTCATCCATATATGGGCCTGTTTGGCATAGTTGTAGGAATTAAAAAAAAGAAGTCTAGTGGTAGTGAAAAATGTTCAATGGGAAAAAAACATGAAAATTGTGTGTTTGGCATGGCTTTAAGATATGATGGACTTTTGAGTTTGAAGTTGTTTATTGGTTGAAACTAATTGATGGAGCTTCTAGATCCATCACAGTGGCTTTTTACTTTTTGGATAAATTGAAAGACGAAGATATGCCTATTTCTTACCGATAGTAATTACGGGAAGGATCACCCTCTTTCTTCACTTTCACTATTATCGCTATACCTTCGTTTCACTTTGATTCCAGTCGGTTGTGTTTGTCTTTCCATACTTTTTTTTCCCAAGTTGGTATTGTTTATTTCATTTTGGCTTGATAGTTAGCTTTTGTAATAATTTATTTTGGGTACCCTGGTAGGTGGCTATTCCCTTCATTTTATTTTTCTTTAATAATTTATTTTGGGTAGACTAATAGTTGGTATTGTTTATTCCTGCTTATTTCTTTTTTTTAATAATTTTTATTCAAAATTATTACATAATATACAATATATAAATAGTATTCAATAACATTTATGTCATTTTCTATTTTAACTGACTTTTCAAATGCTATGCCAAACAAGAGCCCATATGAAAAAAAAGTTACTTATGTTACCGTAATCATAAACACAAATCATAACTTTTAGAAAAAACTCTATCAAGGAAAAAACCAATTCTACCACTGCTATCCAAACAGCTTATGTAGTTATATAAATATACTTTTCACTGTGGTTCTAGTCAATCAACTGTAAGAAAAATCAACCAAATATAATTATATAACTATTACGCACATTTTTTGCCATATCCAAATACTATTTACAACGCATTGATCCTCTCTCTCGTGACAAATTGTGCCTCTGGACATTGCTCCCATAATCATCGTCTGAATGTCAACATTGGGGGAATTTAGCTTTTGATGCTGCTTCTACTGCTACAATGGCTGCTGCTTCGACTTCTCTAGGCTTCTCTCGAAGCAATGGCGTGTTTGAAGGTTCTCCGGAATATACTACATTATCACTATCCTCGCTAAATTTATCTTCACTAGGCAAGAATATTCCTGCCAGCATATAACATGGGATATGATCTCATAAACCTGTCCAGAAACTGTTTGAAAGCACTAATACTTGTAAAACTACAAGTGTATAGCATACAAAAGAAAACGATAACTATGCTACTCAATATTTTTCATGTTTGATGCGGTAATAGGTACTTGTTATTGAAATGATACAATCAAAACATCTATAATAGTTACATCAAAAGGGTAGGTCAATGCCTGAGGTTTGGGAGGGATAGATTTGCATAGTCTTACCCCTGAAGGGGAGACTATATCTAAAATCTAAAATTTGAACCTATGGCCTCTAAGTTGTGCTGAGGCTCACTCTCATGTATAAAAGTTACATCATGTTCAACAATTCTTGTTAATGTAAGAACACATGGGTAAGTTAACACGGGATTTACCGATGAACCAGAATCTAGCTGCCGGAAAAAATGCAGCAGTTAGAAGCAGGGCAGTTGTTCTCCAGTTGTTGATATGATCCAGTGGTACCAGCACGTATCAGACACTTGATCTTTAAATGCTAATTCCTCTTATCCCTACTGTAATTACTTTATTAACAACTTTGCATAGATTGAGGAATTTAAAAGGAATTAATTAACTTTTTGAATTTCAAAATTACCCTAAATGAAGTTTTATTAATTAGAGGATATTGTCTACTTTGTCTGGAGGTTATATATTTAATTAGTTAGAAATATACAACTAAAGGATACTTGCGGAATAATTAAGGTTTTAAACAATGGCAATATTGGAGCACCATGTGAAGGAACTTATAATAAAAGACTTTGGGAGTATCATCCATATTTTTGGACTCCATGACCTCTTCGCTGCTAACAGCAAGAAAACATGTGATTCTAACTATTCGAATAACATCTGGAAGGTAGGTTCTTATTGAAAAGAAAATAGTAAAAAATCGTTTAACCTATGTTTGGATGGAGAGAAAAATGAGGAGAAAATAGGGGAGGGAATACTAGCAATGAAAACTTCCAAAAATGGTAAAAAAAACACTTACTATTTTTAGAAGTTTTCCCTTCTAGTATTCTTTCCCCTCTAATTTCTCTCCTTCCAAACATAAGGTTAAGGTGATTTGAACATGTATTAAGTATGTAGATCGGAAAGTATGGAGTCCAATGTAAAGTGTAATACTCGGATAACTATTATCTGGAATATTATGCTAAAATAATAAAAATGACCATTTATGAAGATTTCGGTCTCAACATGTTATATAATTAGTCTATGCTCAAAGGGAAACACTAAGAAAATTAGAGGGAATTTATTGGCGGAAATGTGAAAAATGCACCTTAAGGCCATAAAGCACCTTGAGGAGAATTAAGAAAAATTCAAAAAGGCATGAAACAATTATTAAAAATTTAGAAAGCATATTATCCTTAATTTAGACAATTTAATAAATTATTTCCTATGAAAATAAAAAGAAGGAAAATTAAAAAGTATTCTAAGACTAAAATTGACTTTATGACTTTTGATGATTTTCATGGAGCTTAAATTATAAATGTCAATAAAATTGTTGTGAGAAAATGATGAGTTTTAAGTAAGAAAATTATTAGAAATTATTAAAGGATTAATTAAGTAATTTTTGGGAATTTTATAAGCTTATAGAAAATTTAGGAAACATGAGAAATAAAATAAATATGAATAAGTATTATTAAGGGTCGAAATTTTTGGGCCAAATTAAATAAATAATAAAGGTCAAGAAGTAATCTTGAAAAACCAAGATCAAAAGCTTAGGATTAATCAAGGAATTTTAGAAGCCTAAATCTATGAAATTACTTATGGACTAATAGGAAATTTTGGGGAAATAAATGCAAGATAATAGAATATTATGGGAAATGAATATATATATATATATATATATATATATATATATATATATATATATATATATATATTTATTTATATGTGAGCTGGCCGAAATTTTTAGGGGGAGGGATAAGGATGATTTAGATTTTTGTATATAATAGTATTATAAAGTTTAAGACATGTGTTAATTAAATAATATTATAATAATAAAAATGTGAACATGATAAATGACCACGGATAGAAATAAAATCTTATCTAGAGAACCTTGAACTAATTTTTTAGGGTCATAGTATATTATGAATAAGTAAATTCTTATCTCAAAGTAGGTTGTCTCCAAAGTCATTTCGGTAACCGGTCGCGAATACCGAGGATTTTCGGCAGATAACGGAATATCCTTAATGAGAGTATATGGATAGGAAAATCTAGTATTCTCGAAGAGAAAGAAAAGATCTTCAAAGTGTTGCTTCCGGAATTTTGAGATTTTCCAAAATTACGCGATTCGGACACCGAACTGGGACTTTATCAGTAGAAATCTTCTTAAGCAAGTGTGTGACATCACCTTGATGACTAAGGATGACATCATCTTTGAGAGGTGTATGGCCAAGATCTTGCCATCTTAAAGAAGTGCGATCTAACGGCCAGAAACTGATCAGACAAAGTTCAAAGGAATTACCAAAATGCCATTGCCTTTTTCTATAAATAGCCACCATTTCATTTGGAATTCTCACACCAAATCCTCTTGTGATTTTCGAAAATTTGGGAGAGAAAGAAGAAGGAGGAGTCCGGAGAAATTTGTAGCAAAACTCTGAGTAAGTTCTTCAGTCCATAGTCTTTAGTTGAGTAGTTCTTTTGGTAGTTATAGTAGAATAGCTAGAGTAGTCTCTAATTTTTTCAAGTTAGCTTAGATATCATGTGTTAGGAATAAATATGATATTTATCTTAGGAATATGTTAGAGGAAAGGTTATAGCAAAATTTGAGAGTTTAAAGTCAAAATAGCGAAGCTCTGGCAAAATTCCACAAAGTGATCAAACTAGGGGCAAAATGGTAATTTGTACCTAAAATGCCTATTATGATTCCAAATGTTCATATCGGTGATATTATCCTTCTAAGGTATCCGAAACCACGAACCGCTGTTTCTGCTGTTTCCGTTGTCGTGCCATTGTCAAACGTGCTGTACTTTGACGAAAGTGCCAGAAACCGTCAACAGAGGTACGGACGCGTATTGTAACCTTAACACTTATGCTGCTCATATACATAGATGTGATAGACATGCTTATATACCGAAGCTCTGTCTAGGGTTGTCGGTTTTACATACAGCTTTATATGGGTTATAGTCTTGATAACGCCGTTGGGTTTTCCTAGCGCTGAGGACACGATGGGCCGTCGTGGCACTGATTACGTGCAGACATGTTGTGGGACTTTACATATTGCTTTGTGCTTATGTTCTGTCATTGTTGTGATCATACATCTGCTGTGTGCTTATGTAGTGATTTACTGCTGTTATGTGTTGTTAAATAACTGTTATCCATATACTGTTTTATTTGAGCATAAGGTTAACCGTTACCTGAGATCCAAATGGTAATTGGATCTCAGCTGTAGCTTCAAGTTCGGGCGAACCAAGGGTTGAGGATAGGGGCAGGCATCTGGAGTAGGATGGCAGAAGGAGTTTTATGGCTTTAGTTTTATGTACCTAGTTAAGGGCTGTTTCCTTGTGGATAGTAGATGACTGTATAAGTACACTTACACTGCAGTTATGTAATATAAAGGTTCAGTTACTCGTTTTGCAAAATTGCTCTACTCTGATCAATGTTTTAAAAAAAAAAATTTCCGTTGTTTTTAAGGTGGGATGTTACATAAAGGATTAGAGAAAGATTGAAGGGAACACTTAATCAAGTCGTTGAATGGGATTTTTTGGTTAACAACACAATAGTGCCATGCCATCCATGAAGCGGACCACACTTGATAGTATGAGACTTGTTGTTGTACTATTATTTTATAAAAAAATTAGCAGCTGGAAGATTGTTTTCACTCAGCATCTTGCTACCAACATGACAATTAATGGAAATCAATTTACCAAAAGATTTCCAACATAAAAACTCAAGTTTATGTAGAAAACTATAAAAGAGACCTAGTGAAAAAATTAAACTTTGTAGACTACCCGTTTAACTAAGGGTCATCTAGGTACTAAAAAAGAAGGTGAAGGATGTAATTAAGGTTCAAATCTTCATGATATATTAAATAAATAAATGAGTGAGCAAGTAAGTAAGTAAATAAATAAAAACTAACCTGGACGACTCCGACAATGGGTGAGGAAGGCACACCTCCAAAGATATGGATAGCAACAATCGAAATAGCCATTGAGAGGGGCCTCAAACTTGGTTTAACAGAATGTAGACATACATAATTTACAGGACCCTAAAAACAAATCATAACAAATTAAACTTCCATTTACCAAATAGCACCTTAACTTGGGAGCTTCATGATCAAATTCTTGTTAAAAGTGAAATATCAATTATTCCAAGACACCAAACACATGCTATTTAGCAAGGTTCAAGAAAACAAACAAACATTGTTTTTAATTAAAATGAAAATAGAACAATCAAACAAATAGCTTTCCTCACAAATAGGAGAATATTACCTGAGTGACAAAGGCAAGAATTTCACCAAAAGCAAAAAGAGCAAGGAAGCCATACATGCTTTGAAATAAGAATGCACCAAAGCAAAATGTTTCACCTATAAATGTGGTCATCGCAAGAAGCTGCAAGAGATTTCAATGTGATGTTGAGCACAGAGCAATGGAATATAAGCAATATGCTAGTTGGAACTTTGTAAAAGGGGGGAAAACTTACATGCAGTTATTAGGTGTTTCATGTTAGCTATCAAGTTCTTTAAATAGAAGCAAGCATAATAGTCTTATACCAACCTCAAATGCATTTGACACGATGTTGGTCAAGAAATCCAGAAGAAAGCCACCTGCTAGTATGCCCCATATTCCACATACAATTGTAATTCCTCAAAATATCATATTTGCATTAGTCTACTCACTACAAAAAAAAAAAAGATTTTCAGTGGCGACATTTGGCGGCGACTATTAATGTCGCCACTGAAAGTTAGACTTTCAACGACAACATATAAAAGTCGCTGCTGAAGGCATGACTTTCAGCGCCGACATTTGGAGTCGTCGCTGAAAGTCTAACTTTCGGTGGCGACACTTACATGTCGCCGTTGAAAGTGTGTTTCAGTGGCGACTTATTGTCGCCACCAAAAGTTTTATTTATTATTTTTAAAAGTTTTAATTTTTTCCCCTAATACCTTCCGTGGCGACATGAAATGTCGCCGCTGAAGGTATGACTTTCATCGGCGACATTTGGAGTCGCCGTTGAAAGTCTAACTTTCAGTGGCGACACTTACATGTCACTGCTGAAAGTGTGTTTCAGTGGCGACCTAGTGTCGCCACCAAAATTTTTATTTATTATTTTTAAAAGTTTTAATTTTTTTCCCTAATACCTTTTGTGGCGACATGAAATGTCGTCGCTGAAGGTATGACTTTCAGTGGCGACATTGAATTGTCGCCGCTTAAAGTGACACTTTCAGCGGCGATATGAATTATCGCCACGGAAAGTCACACTTTCAGCAGTGACTTTTTGATGTCACCACCAAAAGTGTTTTATTTTATTTTTTAAATAATAGTGTATAGCTTTTAGCGGCAACATTGGAAAGTCGCCGCCAAAAGTGAGACTTTCAGTGGCGACAAAAATTGTCGCCGCTGAAAGGTAATTTAGGGATCTGAAAAATTCGTCTTTCCTCTCCGCTCAAAACTGGGTGAAATAAACCTATGAAATTCGGGCGCCATTTAGGAAAATACTTTGGGCGCGAGGAGTAAACCTTTGCAGAATTTTTTGGATCCCTAAAGCTCTCTCACTCTCATCGGTCTCCTCCATCTTCCCTATTCGGTCGTCCCTCTTCACATCATCCTTCGGCACTGCGTGCTCTGTTTCCGGCAGATGGAAAAGTGCCTATTCTTGCTCTTATTGAGCTGCTTGTTTCTTCTCCATCCGTCCGGTTCTGCAGCTGCGATCGATCTCCTCTTCCACCATTTCGGTATTTATGCATTGAACTTCTTCTTTCACCTTTTTCCTCATTTGATTTTATCAAATTTTAATGGTTTTTTTAAAACAAATAAACGTAGATGGCTATGCAATATTATCCTTTTGGTCGTCACAGGACTTCCGAGAGTAAAGTGTTCTACACCACTAAGCTTTCATTTGCGTTTGTCAACAACCGTCCTGCTCGTCCGGGTATGGTGTTGCCTTGATTCTCAGTTCCCTCGTCTCTGTTCATCGTGTTTAATTTTACTTTGATTATTCAAAGACGCATCGTCTAGGTCATTATGTTTTTCTTATATTTGGTTGATTTAATTTTCAACGAAATGACTTGTCTTAGTGTTTTCTTTTCCTTTTGCAGGTCATATCCTTTCTTTTTATGGGTTGTTGTTGATACAGAGCATGGTAGCCTTCAATTGTTGCTTCGTTTTTTTGCATATTAGAAACGAGACTAGTATTGTTGTATTGTCATGCAGCATCCTCTATTACTTTATAACATTAACAACTCAGATTCTAGAACATTCAGTTCTTGGTTTAACTGGTCCTTGATTGTTAGGAAGTAGGAACATAATGGTTAGTCTGCATATGGAAGCTTCTTTATATTTAGAGTGGTCTAATTTGAGACATGATTTTTATCAAGGAAATGTGATTAATTTCACCAGAATATTTGTCCCACTAGTAATCAAAGGAGAAAAGAAGGGGGGGGGGGGGGGGAAGGGAAAAGAGGAAAAGTAAAAAGAGGAAAAGAAAGCACAATAACACATAGCAGTTTAGTTCTAATATATATACTGCCCTCTGTGACTGCATCTGCCAAGGCAGGGCAAAAACAACATCTCCTTTATTTCATGCATTTGTTTCTTTCATAAATATGGATTGCACTAGACATTACTTAGATATCCATACAAGTATTTTATCGTGTCTTATATAAGTGTCTAATCTGGGTTTAGAATATACACAATTTTTTTTATTTTATTTTAAAATCAGTCCATACCTTAAGTTAGGGTATAAAAATTACTTTGAGAATGTCATTGTCAATCAAAGGAAAATAACGAAAGAAAGCATTTGATCATCTCTTTCTAATGTCCATTAGAGTGTTAGTTATATTTTCACTACCATATTGTGATTTGAGTTACTTTTGTGCATCTCACTTAGCAATAATTTTCATGCTTTGCTTATCAATTGCTTTGGGACATTGCTTTGTCTGCATTTCTTATCCCTGATGATAAGAAATGCAGACAAAGCAATGTATTTGTTGAGGTTGTGCTATAGGGAAAAGGGATTTTAAATTGTAATTCCATATGATGATGTCAAATCACATTTGCTAAGGTAGCCATCAGCATGTGAGCCATTATATCTCACTAATCATGCTTAAAAGCATTAAGAAGGGATAAAATGAGAAAGCATTTAATGGAATAAATTTTGTGATTATTTGAGAATAGATTCAATTGTCAATAATTATAGGCGCTATATAAATTTGTATAGAAATATAGATCCATTAGAAAATCATTTTCTAAGATGTTTCAACAATTTATAAAGGTATTATAACATTTATTCATTGTGTCTGTTCCTTTATGATTTCAATCTTCATAGTCAATAATGAAATGAACATCTCATCAATTTCTTTCTCTTTTATTGCAGGTTCAACTTAAAAGCCTGAAGATATGTATAGGACTATTGAGCACTTTGCCCTTGGAAGGAGGAGGCTTGAACTCTTTGGTGAAGACCACAATATTCGAGCTGGTTGGGTCACTATTGGTAAAGGACTGTCATCTTCAAATTTCAATGCAGAGATGAGAAATTTGAAATAATTGACCTATCAGATATGCTTGTGTACTTAGAGTAGTTGGTTCTTCTGTCTCTTCCTCATTCTTTTTTTTCCCAATATATTTAAATTTTTAATTTTTTAAGCAGTCATGTTTGTGCCTTATAATCTGTTTTGATGTTTGGTTGATAGATGGACTTAAATTTGCTTGATGTTCCATTAAGATATTTTGTCTTGATGGATCCTTGTTCGTTGAGATTTGGGCCATGGCCTACTAGGGTGGGCGGTGGAGAGCCACTTGGTGTGGTTTCTCTTGTTCCATATGGAGTTAAGTAGTTGAAAACGGATGTAATGGAAACTTCATGTAAATTACATATGGCCTGAGGGCAACTAGATGGTTAAACAGATGTCTTTTTTTAATGATTTGTAACCATTGGTTTTGGGAAAGAGGGATATGGTAACTCTAGTCTTTACATAAATTTGGCTAATTGCATGCTTTTCCTAAGACTTCACAGGAAATACCTTGGGTGGAATGATATAAGATTCAATCTTTATTCTCTTTTCCCTTTAATAGTAATATTTCATTATTCTTCACTTCAATGCTGTCAGCATTAATTGCATACTTGTTTTTATTCTTTTTATTTTTATTGTTTTCTTTGATTAATTTACCACACCCTTTGGGTTTTTTGGATAAATTCAGGCATATACCAAGAATTTTTGGATATTCAACCAAGTGTTGAGTTAAACAACCCATGGTTAAGTTTTCTTTTGGCAATGGCTTATTTCTAGTTGTCAGTGTGTTGATATTTTTATTGATTTTTCAACAATGGCAATATTTCTGACATCATTCTTTTTGCCATGAGAAGTTGCTGGAAGTGAGGACTCAAATGTCTTTCTATGATTTAACACGACCGAAGCATACATGCGTAAACAAGGTAGGTTCATCTCTTTATCATTTAAGGTATTGGTGGTATAATTGTTCACAAAATGACAAGAATTCTTGTTGTGCAGGGTCATCGCTTTCCTGTCATAGGTATTGCCTGGAACTATGGACAAAACTTGCTGGCTTCATCTGATTTTTATGGCACAGTAATCGTATGGAAGAGAGCAAGGATAGATCTAGAAAATAATATATAGCAGCAGTACTTTAAAATAGCTTAATACTGCCTACAAACTAAATCTTATTAAGGACCGGAGGTAGCATTTGCAAAAATAGTTTCGTTAACTTCCCGATTTTTCCGTTTCATTTTCACCATTTGAGAAGGGCCAAAGAAAATCATCAAGAGGACTACTTACCTTTCTTTTTGGATGATGATTCTTGTTCTGGGGGAAGCCCATCTTTTTCAAGGATTAATTGTAGTTGTCACTTGCAAACACTTGAGAACTTGCTAGAATTTTTTATAGGATGTTCATGTTTGAATTGAAGTGTATGCATCTTGTTAAATTACATTGAGTTAGTTGCTAGAAATTAGGTGTTGTATAATTGCAAACTCATCAGAATTTTTGCAATTTATTTTTTTAAAAAAAATTGTGACTTTCAGTGGCGACTTTTGTCGCCACTAATACATGTTTTAGTGGCGACAAATGTCGTCGCTAATGCCTCATTGGAATTTTTGCCATTTAATGTTTTTGAAAAAATCGAGACTTTCAGTGGCAACTTTTGTCGCCACTGATACATGTTTCAGCGGCGACACTAAAAGTCGCCGCTAATACCTCTTTTTAGTGGCAATAAAAATGTTGCCGCTAATACCTATTTTTAGCGGCAACATTTTGTCGTCACTGATTGTCTACTTTTAGTGGCGACATTTTGTCGCCGCTGATTGTCCACTTTTAGTGGCGACATAGAAATGTCACCGCCAAAAGTATTGGCGACAGCCGTACCAGCAGCGATAACTTGTCGCCACTGAAAACCTTTCAGTGGCGACATTTAGACTTTCAACGACAACTTTTGTCGGCGCCAAAAGTCTTTTTTTTTTGTAGTGACTATAAGAACCAATTTTAATATACAGTAATATTCATATGCTTTACTTGGAATTATCTTAATCTACATGGGATATATCTCACATTGTGCCAATAAAAAGGTATATAAGAAATAAGGAAGAAAATGATAGCACTTATAGAATGAAAGTAAAGAAAAGCAGGGAAAGGGAAATCTAGAGTCAAGATCTATGACTCCAGCCAATACACAATAGTCTTTTATATAATATTTTGATGTTCTCCATAAAACATAACCACACATATTTATAAAGTTTAGTCATCATAACTTTCTATAACTTCTCATAATAACTATTATATAAACTAACAAATAGATAAGATAGCAATAACTACTTAAAAACAATAATAACTTTTCCTAACTTCTCATAAACATGTGTCTTTATTCTAGAGTATACTAAAAGAGGACATGTGTCCCTAATAGAAAATTGTTAAAATCATATGTAGATATAACCATTAGAAGAGACAAAGCTAATCGTATTATATGTTATAACCAGCTTTAGGCCCCCAATGTAAGCACTAATGAAAAAGTTGTAGGCTATGTAACCTACAAAGAGGAAATGATAGTAAAAGGATATTAATGAAGTGACACTATAAGAATTTATTGTTAAAGATAAAAATCATATGGAAGACTGAGATATCAATTGAATTCATAGGGAAGAAATCCTAAAATGTAGAGGAGACTAGAAGGAGGAAAAAGTGCCTAAAACATTGATGACATAAACCTTCTTTAGCAAAAGGACTTTCATATCTTCCAAGAAAATCAACAGTTCATTTGATTTTCTAGATGTAGCTTTGGACCTGGAATAAAAGAGAAATACCAAAATAACAATGTACACATTAGCCTCTATGGGCCTGTTTGGTTTAGTGGTGTCTTAAAAGCTATATGACTTTTGCAAAAGCTCGGTAGAAAAAAAAATCAGGTTGTAAATGTAATTTGTGTTTGGATTGGCCATTTGGCTTTTGCAAAAGTGGTTTAATTCTAAATGTAATTTGTATTTTAGATTGTTATTTGAAAAGTCAATTGAGATGGAAAATGATTGAAAAGGGTTTGAATCATATTATATATTACATATACATATTAGTTGTATATATTGAGATAATAAAAATTTTAATTTTAATTTGAAAAATAGTTAATTAATTACTAAAAAAATTAATAAACAATAAACTCTTTAATTAAATATATTTAATGGATAAAATTGTTTATAAGATTCCCTTTTAGGGTTTCCCTTTATTTTCCATTCAAAATTTGGAATACTTTCTCAAATATATAATGATCTGATACTTAAAAGTTAAATGCACTAAAAGTACACATTCATAAATTCTTCTTCTCATAAAGCAACCCAATTTTTTAGGGAAAAAAATAAAAATGAATCTCTAAATTGAACAGTACAAATATACATATATAGCTCGATAAACTTGCAACTTCAATTGCTTAACTTGTTTGTGCTTTTGCCCAACCAAGTTTCTCTACGTTGCATAATAGGGTCCATTAGAATGGAGAATTGTTCGGCGTGTCACAAGATAAGCTCCACCTTGGAGCGTCTAAAAAGCCTACTAGCGTTGAGGGCTTTTTAGCCCAGTGGACGTAACGTGACAACCAAGCACTTCACATCAAAATTTTTTTCCACTGCTTACTTTTTTGGCTTTTTTCTGACTTTAAGTGGCTAAAAGTTGACTCCAAACAGGCCCTATAAGATGAAGGATATCTAGAGCTGGGAATCAGGGTCGTCCCTTGAAAGGCTAGGGCCTAATATGGCCGACCCTCCAGGGCCTGGAGGAAGAAAAACACATGTTTTTTGAAGCCCGACACGAGAGCACTAGGGCCAGGGCCGACCCTTCAAGGCCCGAAAATTACTATTCCAAATTTTAACCATTTTTTGTGTATTTTTTTCCCAAAGAAATATGATTAGTAAAATACAACAATTAAAGTTCTAATTTATCAAATAAATATTATCAACATTAATATCCAAGCAACACAAATTATCCAACAAATGAACACATTCATCAGTTCGTAATAAAAAGCAAACTACTGTCCACAAATAGAACACATAAAATATAATAAGTGTATCACTAACAGTAGATGACTACATATCTTCTTCATCACTATCATCAATGTCAAACATATTTGATTGTACTTTACTAACCGCAGTAGACTCTGCTTCATGAGTAAAAATATCATGTATTTGAAGCACCCAAGCCTAACTTCAACTTCAATTTTTTTTAAAAAAATTATGCAGGGCCTAACGGGTTAGCTTGTGGCCTTACAGGGCTAGTCCGAGGCCTTGTAGGGCCAATTTCGTTTATCTCTTCAAATTTTTTGGCCCTGGCCCTTGAAGGGCCAGGGCCTAAATGGGCCAGCCCAGTGGGCTCGGTCCGATTTCCCAGCTCTAAGGATATCAAACAAAGATGTTGAAAGACGCCACATGTTAATGATAAGGAAATAAAGTTATTTGAGAAGAATATTGGGTTAATTAGAAGGACTTCTAGCCATAATGCCAAGATGTATCCTCGGTTAAAGAAATTTTTTTGTAAAGGCGTTTCCATTGACTATGCAAGACTGAATGTGTGTAATGATTACCCGGCTATTTTGAGGACAAATTTCCTAGAAGTTTCGTCTAGACGATATGTAGACTGCAAAGCACATAATTCAAGTTAACATTTTTTACAAGTACAAAGTAAGTAACTAGTAGGCATATATACCTTACATTGATATTGTCCTAAATAACATCTCCGTAATTTCACCTTACCTAGTACTAGTTACTTGTTGGGATAGGAATGTTGGTAATTGACATTACGCTGATGTAGTTGACAAACTATGATGACTCAAGAACTTGACTGACATCATTCCATGTCACATGAAATTTTTCCCTAAAGACTTTTCTTCATTCACAAAAGTTAAAGTGCAATAACCCCTTCATACAATATCCCACACTTGTTCTAACGCTTCTTTTGGGTTATCGTTTCTAGTTTGCATAGTAGCAACATCAATATGAGGGGGAATACTAGTACTAGGGGCATTATTAGTGCTGGAGGAAGTAGAACTGACCATTTTAATTGGAAAACAAAACTCATTCAGCCAGCCAAAAGGAATTGAGCAACGGGTTTTCTAAGAAAACATGATGCACAACTAAGGTCAAAACCTACCTACGCAAGACAAAATGAAAAATAAGGAGAATGTGGAATACATAATGGAGAATGCAAAATGTAGAAGAGAAATCATACCTTCAAATGGAGAATGGAGAACAAAGCATGCGAAGGAATGCAACCAAGCTCCAAAACAAAAAAAAAAGTGAGTTAGGGAAATCAAAGCAACTCTCGCGGCTGTCAAACCAAAGTTCGAAGAAAGCAATGGACGATGTGGTTTTTCTTAAAGAGATTGTCAATGACAAAAAAAGTCAACCAGAATTGTGGGGTTTTGGGGATAGTGGGTAACGTTCAACTAAAGACAAACATGTTAAGTTTAATAACTTGGGAATATGAAGAGGTGCGAGATAGAGGGTGTTTTAAAAGACTTGACAAAACTTACTCATGGTTATATGTATAAAACCGTTATAAAAGGTGGTCTTTATTTATGGTTTTTAATTTACAATCGGCATGAATATATGAAGGAAATTTCACGATTTAACATCTCACAATCGTTAGGCTTGGTAAACGATGATGGTTTTTTCTTAAAACCCGTTATTTACTATTAACCATAAACATTTCTTCGAAATTAGGAACGAATTTTCACTAATAAACATGAAATGTCAATTGTTTTTTTTAGACTTTTTAGCTACATTGTCTTAACATTTATTTTTTTAATATTCATAAAATAAACAAAATAGTAGTATTTTTTAGTTATCACCATTAATATAGTCCTCCTCTTCCTCCTGCCCCTCCCCCTTACTCGACACATCATTGACGTCTGGGGAAGAAGATGAAGGGTCTGCCTTGAAGTGATCATATACAACATAATTGTGATGAAGGATGAGGTCCAACTTCTTATTGAGACAATGGCTGTGTCTTCTGAGACAAGCAACTGAGGTTGGGAAACATCTATTAGTAGAGCCTCCATTTGAGGAAGCAGCAAAAAAAGGAGGAGGAGGACGATGATGAGGTAGTGGTAGTGGTGCTAGAGGAGGAGGGGGGAAGAGCTTGTGGAGTTGTGGTGGTGGTGGAGAAGGAGGGGCTTGTGAAGGAAGAGGTTGAGGATACAAGGATGAGGAGATCGAGGGTGAGCATGTGGAGGAGGAGAAGGGCGAATGGAAATAGCTCTTTAACATTTGACCATGATGAGGGATAGAAGGATAAGGTCATGAAAATGTGCTTTTTAGAAAAGTATGAGAAACAAAAGGAATTGGTCAGTATAAATAGAGTTGAATATTTTGCTGTAAAGTATTTAACTTATGAGAATTGATACTTGGTGTTGGATCGAACGAGGTTTTGGAAAGATGCCTTTTAGATTTGTTCTTTATATGATGGTTATTTATTATGAAATGTCATTTTTATCAATTATACTTTACGGTTAATAGATATAACATTTTTGTTTGTGTTTTAATTGATATAAAATTGGAAGTCAAATAGTTTGTAAGTGTTAAATGACAATTGTGTATTAAGAATTGTCATTTTTGTTTCTACATAAATGACGGTTATTAACTACAATCATTATTTTTATGGTTTTGAGAATTCCACTCATAATACATGATGATGTCCATGAATATTCATTACTTTTAATTGTTATGCATCTTTGTGTAGCCTTTGCCTTGACATACAAGATGTTTATTTGATGTACCCGTTATTTGTTCAGTGATATAAATGTGCCCAAATCTATAGTAGCAACTTGCCACCCTTAAGTCATTGTAAACCCCAAAGTCAAACACTAAATATCTAATTTTGGAAGATTTGTTCAGTTGTTGGTGATTGAGTTTGATCTTGGTTCTGGCTTATGGGTTCAACACTAAGGGTTCATTTTGTATTATGGTTGTTGTGACTTAGTGTTTAGTTGTTAGTTAAGTAAATCATATTTGAACTATGGTGAAAGTATGTGCTGTTGCGCGTTCTTTATGGGTTATAGGTTATGGGCTTTGGTGTTATTGTCATTGAAGTTGATTTTGCTCTATTGATTTGTTGTTGTTAAGTATGCTAAAAGGGTTTTTAAAGAATCATTTTGATGTTTTATGACCTTGAAATCTTGGCAATGATTGTTGTTTTTGAATAGCTTGATTCTTAAGTGGTGTCGTAATTTTAGAATGCCATTTTCCTAAGGGGAGATGCTACGAAATTGTTTGGAACTTTAAGAATGTATGATTAAAATGAAATATTAAATGTTGTTATAGGTTAATATGGCTTCTGATAGTGGCTCAAGTATTAAGGATAATCACCTTGTCCCTTTTACCATTCCCTTCAGTGTGACGAATGATGCTTCTCTTAAACAAGAAGAAAGAAGACTGAGAGAGGGTCTTGTTGTCATAAAGGAGGTTAAAAAAGTAAGCAAAGAGGAGAGAAGAATTACTGTGAGATGGAATAAGAGAAGTCAAGTTTTGAAATCTCACAAATTGATTAGCTACATAATGTATGTGGTAGAAAGCAATGTATCCATCACTTTGTCCAACTAGAAGGATGCAACCCCTACAATAAATAAATGTGTCTGGGAAGAAGTATTAGTAAGATATGATGCTACATTTCTTTTTGACTGGTCTATGTAAGCCTAACAAGTTAATTTTTGTGTGTTATAGTTTGGATTTACGGTAGATGAAATTCAGAAGGATTATATTTTCAAGAAGGCTGCATGACATTGTGCTCATTTTAAGCTTTTGTGACAAAGAAATATTTAAGGGATTCTGAATCTGTAGATGAGTTGAAGGTTTTTTTACTGCTATAGGAAAATTTCAAACAACATGAATGGGCTGCTTCTGTATAGCCACAACTTGATAAAGTGTCCAAGGTATATTAAATTAGTAGGAATAAAAAGTCAATATAGTACTTCTATAATGTAATGCAACTTCTGACCTATTCAGTTTTTTGTCACAGCAATAAAACAAGACAAGTAGGGAGAGGTGAATAAGAACAAATATCCATGTTGAAAAGACCACATGGAGTATGCAAACCTTGAGTAAGATTTGATATAACAGCAAGGACGTGGGCTGTTGTAAGGCAAAATGGAGATGGCAACATTGATAATCCTCATACATAGGAGGTTGTCTCAAGATAAGTAAATATTGATGATTTTGATTGAATTATAATTTGTTTATATATAAAAAGGTATTTAACAATTATTTTGCTACAAGAAAGCTTGAGCTAAGAAGTCTCCTGAGGCGACCTTCCTACAGAGGAGGATGTATTGGAAAAGGCATTGGGTTTTGACCATGATGGTCTCTAAGGGGCGTTGGCTACATAGACATCAACAATATACGGAGATGACTTAAATGCTGAAGTAATAGATTGAAGCACAACAAGTAACTATTGATCAATACATAAAGGAGGAGGCAGTGGGAAAGTAGGGAATGACTACCCTAAGTGCTAACAATAGCTGCATATTCCCCTCTAAGACTCTACATAAGGTAATATGACTTATGCAGAAAGCCTAAGTTATTAAGTTTTGCTTTATACTAAATAGTTAATTTTATTTTTTATTTGTTTAGGGTGAGGCAGAAGTTGAATGTGTAGCATATAGCTAGCCCCAAGAGCCATTTGGGTGCTACGCGCCATAGGTACAATTTGCAGGGCAGAACATGATTCACAACGTGCCTCTCCATCTTAAGCATACCTTTTCGGTGCTCAACCTAGATGATACAATGGGAATCGTTATACTTAGTTTTGTTGTATGACATGAACTAGTTATTGTCATACCATCAAAGACAAAAAAGGTATATTGTCCTCTTATGACTAGCTAATAAAGTATTAATAATATATACTTTGCTAACCTCTCAACTTGTTTAGGTGAAGAAGAAGAGTAATATGAGAGATTAGTCTGGCCATGATTCTATGTCTTGTGCGTAGAAGAAATCTATTGAGTCAGAGTCTTCTCTTTCGCTAGTTTCCTTTAGATTCCGGACATGTCTTGTGGAACATGATGTCATAGGTGCCACCAAATACGTTAAGGGAGAAGCCTACACAAAACAAATCATGTCGAAGCTTGAGGTCTAAAGGGAATACACCCATGACTTTAATTTGTCGACTAGGCAATAGTCAAAGATGTCCTCACTTCTAATATGGCAAGCACCATACCTTTACAAGTAATACAAAGCTCCTATTGCTAGGGGTGGAGCTCCTATTGCTAGGGGTGGAAATATGTTAAATCTCTATCAGGTGGCCTACAGTCTGGCTTATTTATTAAAAAGTTCAAACCAATGCCTATGACTAGGTTTGTTTTGTTAAGGCTTAACCTATTTACACAAAAAATATAATTTTATTTATATTGTAGATGTATATATAATTTAAGCCTATTTAAAACCTACAATTTGTAAATATGTTGTCTTTGAAACATACCAAAAACCTATATTTATTTAGGCTTTAGTAGGCTCAAAGCCTATTTATGGTCTTCAAGGCCTGTAATATGAGGCCTTTTTAAAGGTTTACATTACAAGTAGACTTGTAAAAAAGCTTTAGGCTTGGTTAGGCCACATGTAAGCTCAGACCTAAGCCTGAAGGAAAAAAAAAAAAGCCTCCATGTAGGCTCAGGCTTCGTATTTCATCACAGACTTCAGCCTATTTAGCCAAAGTCTGGTTTGAGCGTGACCAATTTCCATACTTACGTATTGGCCTCTTTGACATGTTCTTCTTCCTCAACCCGGCCTCTAGTATGACATGTTAGAAGGCTTAAAGGCAAATGCTTTTGGATACGATCACATTGTTTTAATTTGCTAGATCTATTAGGTTCTTAGTGTGTGTGTCGAGATATATATATATATATATATATATATATATATATATATATATATAAAATTTGCTGTGGAGTACCTCTGGAAAAGTGGATCTCTATTTAGTTTATTCATTTTAGATATTTGTATATGATATTCGTAAAAAAAAATTTGGTTACAATTACTTCACGGTTATTCACTAATATCCGTAAAATATTGAGACATATTTTATGGTTATTGAAAGCAACCATGAAGTATATCATCACATTTTAAGTCTTAAAATAACGGCTTAAAAATAAGCTTCTTAAAAATGACCAAAACTGGAAAAACATACTTCAGGGTTACACATTACAATACTAAAGTTTTTTGCTCTTTTTTTTTTTTTTTTTGCAGTTGTGTTGTACAACCGTGAAATATGGGTCATAATATATATTTGACAATGATTTTATTTACAACCATAAAGTAAATAAAAAATACTTCACAGTTTCTTTATTATAACAGTAGTAAAGTATTAGCTGAAATATTTTGCCATTATTGTTAACCATAAAATATTGTTAACCATAAAATATTAATATTTAACTGTCATAGATTTTATGGTTTAAAACCGTAAACTATTACCAAAAAAAAAAATCATAAAATATATACAATTCTATAGTAGTGTCTCCAGTGGTGAACCCAGGAATTTTAATCACGGGAGGCGAAAAATAAGTAACAACAAATGAGTAATAGCAGCGATGATGGAGGAAGACCAATGGACTGCCGCCGACAAAAAGAAGCTCACATAAACAGAGAACTTCCGACAGCAAGATGCGACTGGGTGAAAGCTAGACCGTGAGACGAGTTCCCCCAAGCACACAAATAGACACCGTAAGCTGGGTGAGAACTAAGAAGCCGAGGGTCAGAGGATGGATCAGGGCTTTGGAGGACCTAAAACAAGGAGTCTAATTACCAAAATGCCATTTTATTTTATATGTATACTTTTTTAAAAGAAATTTACATGAATTGAGACAAAACTCTTCTAACATATTTTTCTCATATATCATAAATCATAATTGAAAAGATGCTTTTAAAGGTTTAAATCGCTATTCCAAATAATCACTTATCACTTATTTAGATGCAAAATTATAAACTTTTGTGTTGCATTCATTCAATTCAAGGGAGCCTTCATTAATTGCTCCACTCTCAACCCCAACCTCCAAATTTCTGTATTTCAGTGAAACCATTCAAAGTGATCATGACGGTGAATAGTGCCACTACTCCATAATATAAATCACTTTATGTGTTGTTAATGATATTTTTTAAAGTTAATGAGTTTAGTTAATGTAACATCCCAATTTTCAAAAGCGGAATAAATTAACTTTTCATTTAAAATTATTTCAAACCATCAGAGTAGACCATTTGAGCGGAAGAGTATCTGTTATTTGTATTTCAAAATGCCATAAGTCTAGCAGGGTACAATAGCGGTAAGAAAACCGAGTATCTCAAAAGGACTGTACAACAACAAAAGGATGGCTTCTGCCAGAACAACTGCGGGAAGTCTTCCGCCGGGTCTCTAAGCATGCTGCTTTCCCTTTTCCTTCGACACCGGTTCTCCCGACCCTGATGCTATGTAAAGAGCTGAGGTCCCATGCATACGGACCCCAGGTAACGGTTAACCTCATATTTACATATATGGTATAAAATCACAGCAATTGGTTCACTTCCAAACATATCACCAACTATGTCACTCCCAGTGAATGCAAATGTACCGCTCCCAGCGAAAAGTACCACTCCCAGTGAAAACAAATATATCACTCCCAGTGTATACAGGTGTACAATTATTTCTTACCAAACAAGTATTCAAACAACACAACACACCACAACATGCACACATACCACATATACACATACTGTAAATATCAGAGTTAGTGTTACAGTACGCGAACGTACCACAGAGCTATCAGTTAATTCACATAAGCATATCATACACATAGCATATATATGCATACAGTAAACATCAGAGTTAAAGTTACCAGTACGCGAACGTACCTTCGTTGACGAGTGTTTAGTACGTTGACGATAAACTGTACTTTTGACGGAAAACAACGGAACGACAGCGAAATGACAGCGGGACAAGATTACTGATATCCTATAATGATAATATCACATTTATCAATATTTGATATCATAACAGGCATTTTAGGTACAAATTATCATTTTGCCCCTGATCCCCTAATCGGCAGAATTTCGCCAGAACTTCGTTACTTTGATTCTAATCTTCCAGAATTTTAACATATCTCTTACTTCAACATATTTTCCAAAATAAATATCATATCTATCCTAAAACATGATATCTAAAATATACTGGGAGATTAAAGATCAAAACAACATTTATCCTAAAACTCTAAGAACTACCGAACTAAAGACTAAGGACTGAAGAACTTACTCAGAGCTTCGCTATGAATTCTTTACTCCTCCTCCAGAGCTCCTCTCTCTAACTTCTCTCTAGATTTTGTGTGAATTGGTGAGGAATGAAGAGAAAATGATAGCCTATTTATAGAAAAGCCCAATGGCATTTTCGTAATTCCTTTGAACTTTGTCTGATCAGTTTCTGGCCGTTAGATCGCACTTCTTGGAGGTGGCAAGATCTTGGCCTTACACCTCTCAAGGATGATGTCATCCCTGCTGCATCATCAAGTCTTATGTCATCTTGCTTTATCTGATGAATTCCCGGTTCGGTGCCCCGATCTCGAGATTCCGTAGCACCTTAAAATTCCGAGAACAATACGCTGAAGGTCTTTTCTTCCTCTTTAAGAATACTGGGTTCTTCTACCCTTATATACCCAGTAAGGACATTCCGTTGTCTACCGAAAATCCTCGGTATTCGCGACCGGTTTCAGAAATAACTTCGGTCGGTACTAACTTCTGGATAAAAATCCACTGACCAATAATATATTCTGGTTTTTCCTAACTCATTCCCAGAATCTCACAACGGGATTACTTTCTATCCGTGATCATTTATCCTGTTCATTTTTCCTCTGATTATTATATTATTATCTAATTAACACATGTTTTAATTATATTATTATTATATTCTAAGATCTTATCTCTTATTTTATTTTATTATATTTATTATTTTTTTTTCTTTTTTTTTACTACACACACACACATGCACAACACTTAGGCACACACACACTCACAACTCACACATACTCACAACTCACAAATATCTCCACCTTCTCTCTCTCTTTATTTATGTCTAAACAATTAGCCATTAATTATCTAATTAATCATTTACTAATTTTTGATAATTTTCTTAATTAGTAATAATTATTATCTCACAACTATTTTACTGAAATTGATAATTTATGCATTATGCAAAATATTAAAAACCATGGGGCAATTTATGTTCCCCAAAATGATATTTAATTTTGCCTCATTATTTCCCAAGGAAAATAATCTCATAAATTACCTAAATTAGAGACAACATACTCTCTAATTTTTAATGAATATTTAGTTGCCTCTCAGGATTTATCATAATATTCTCAGGGTATCACATAACCCACAAATTCACTTAGGAATTTTTAGCTCTTTATTTCTCATAATTTCATGAGAAATTACCTTTAAGAAATAAGGTAATTATTTCCCTAGTTTTGAGACCACAAATTCACCTATTTTCAATAGGTATTTATTTGTCAATATAATATTCCAGATAAATAATTATCCGGGTATTACAGTTAACCTCGATTCCTTGATGTTAATGAGATCTCTAGAGGTGACTATCGAAGAGAGCACACTCCTCATAATCTGAATTTAAGAATATCTGGACAGTTTCTTCAAACTGAATATAATTTAGGATAGTACGGTTTTAATTTTTGAAGAGAAAAAATGGAATCTAAAAAGACTAAGGCCCATATTCTGATTGGGCCAATGTGAGAAAGTATGAAGTTGGGCTTCCTTTTTGTGATGCACACAATAAAAGCAGATAGAGCCTTGTACAAATAAAATAAACACACAAACAGAATCATACACTCAAGTTAATGAGAGTTGGTACAGATGGTAAGGGGTCTGGACTAAGCCCTTGGGTTGTGGGTTCGATCCTCTCTGCCGTCACTGAGACTCCTTTGGTAGGCAATCTCGTTAGTCCTCAGTAAGTGCTTATAGAGTCCGGGGCCGTGCCTTGGCCTTGGTAGGGGACTGGTGTCGAATCCTTCCAAAACTTTTTAATAAAAAAAAAACAATCACACACCCACATCACAAATAAAATAAATGCAAAACGATTTCTGAAATCATTTCATGCTGCTGAAAATCATGAATGCTCCAAGTTCAAAAGGTTTGTTCAATCTTTGAAAAGTCTTTGGGAAATTAACACATCAAAGTTTGGCTGACTTGCGTCAACTCCACCTCAATTTCACGCCATGGTTTGGTTGTAACATCCCAATTGAAAATGCCGAAATTTTTTTTTCTTTTAAAATGAACCGTGATCAGAGTCGAGCATTTCGATTAAACGAGTAATTGAATATTTGGAAGTACATAACCATAGTGTAATCATTCTTATACAGTCATCTGTTGATCTCAAAAAGACAATATCTAAATAGTTCAAAAACTATAACATATAAGCTCTTCCAATCCGCCTACATTGGCTACTTGCCGCTCTCCTCCACCCTGGATCCTCCTGAACCTGAGACTACAGCTGAGATCCAATTCCCAATTGGATCTCAGGTAACGGTTAACCTTATACTCAAATAAATCATATATAGGCAACAAATAATCATAACCACATAACAGCATATCAATACATAAGCATACAGCAGATGCATGATCAACAATGGACAGAACATAAGCACACAGCAATATGTATAGCCCCACACTATGTTTGCACATAAACCAGTGCCACGATCTCTCATCGTGTCCTCAACGCTAGGAAAACCCAACGGTGTTATCAAGACTATAACCCATAACAAGCTGTATGTATGACTGACAACCCACGACAGAGTTTCAGTATATAAACATGTCTACCATATACATGAATATGAGCAGCATAAGTGTTAAGGTTACAATACGCGTCCGTACCTCCGTTGACGACTTCGGGTACTTCGGTAGCGTTGTGGTATGTTTGACGGTGGTATAACGGTGATTTGACAACGGTGACAGCGGAAACAGTGGTTCGTGATTCTGGGTATCCTATAAGGATAATATCACCAGTATGAATATCTAAGACCATAACAGGCATTTTAGGTACAAATTACCATTTTGCCCCTAGTTTGACTTTTTGGCGGAATTTTGCTAGAGCTTCGCTGTTTTGACTTTACACTTTCAAAATTTTTTCTATAATCTTTCCTCTAACATGTCTCTAAAATAAATATCATATTTATTCTTAAAACATGATATTTAATCTAGCTTGAGAAATTAAAGACTATTCTAGCATTTCTACTATGACTACTGAAAGAACTACCGAATTAAAGACTAGGGACCGAAAACTTACTCAGAGCTTTGCTATGAACTTCTCCCAGAGCTTCTCTCTCTAACTTCTCTCTAGGATGGTAAGTGAATTGGTGAAGAATGAAGAGGAATGGAAGCTATTTATAGAAAATCTCAATGGCATTTTCGTAATTTCCTTAAACTTTGTCTGGTTGAATTCTGACCGTAGGATCGCACTTTTGCTAGGTGGTTTGATCTTGGCCTTACACCTATTAGGCCGACTTCTGCCCCCCTAAAAGACAAAATTGTTGACCTCATCCTAGCTGCATCATCAAACCTTATCCTCTTGCTTTATCTGATAAGTTCCTAGTTCGGTGTCCTGATCGCGAAATTCCGTAGAAACTTAAAATTCTGGGAACAACACTCCGAAGGTCTTTTCTTCCTCTTTCAAATTACCTAATTTATCTCAGTTTTTGACCCCGCTGAGGACATTCCGTTATCAGCTGAAAATCCTCGGTATTCGTGCCCGGCTACAGACATAACGTTGTCCAGTACCAACTTCGAGACAAAAATTCACTGATTCACATTATACTCTAGTTTTTCCCCACTTATCCCCAGATTCCTACAACGGAATTATTTTCTATCAGTTCTCCTTTTGGCTATCTGCTTTAATTATATAAAATATCTTCCTATTCGGATCTCCAAATCACTCCGTCGGTTACAGAAATGACTTTGGAGACCGGCCATCTCGAGATAAAAATTCCCTCGTTCACAATATACCTTGACTTTAGAAACCTAGTTCACGATTTTCTATGTAGGATTTTATTTCCATCCGTTCTCGTTTATCCTGTCCACTTTTAATTATTATTATATTATTACTTATTTAACACATGCCTAAAACTATATTACTATTAAATTCAAATATCTTCTTCATCCTTATCTCCCCTAAAATTTCGGCCAACACACCATATATATATATATATATATATATATATATATATTTCATTTATCATAATACTCAATTCTCTTATATTCATTTTCCCAACATTTTCCTATTGGTCCATGACTAATTACTTAGATTTAGGCTTTCATAAATTCTTGAAAAATCCTAAACCATTGATCTTTACTTTTTAAGACTATATCTTAACCATTCTTATTTATTTAATTAGCCAAAAATTTCGGTCCTTAATAATTATTGTTTATATTTATTTTATTTTTCATGTTTCCCAAATTTCTCTAATCTTATAAAATTCTTGAAAAATTCCTTAATTAATCCTTTAATAATTCCTAATAATTTTCTTAATTAGAATTAATTATTTCCTCACAACAATTTCATTAACATTAATGATTTAAGCCTTATGCAAAATATTAAAAGTCATAGAATCAATTTTGATTCTAAAATACTTTTTAATTTTCCTTCTTTTTATTTTCATAGGAAATATTTTATTAAATTGTCTAAATTAAGAATAATATATTTCCTAAATTTTCAATAATCATTCCATGTTTTCTTGAATTTTCCATAATTTTTTCTTAGTACCTTCCTTTGAAAATAGACTAATTATACTCTATTTTAAGACCATAATCACCATAAATTGACATTTTTATTATGGTAACATAATAGTCCAGATAGTAATTATCCGGGTATTACATTGGTGCTTCCATTATTGACCCCTTTAAGTATGATTTAGAAAGTCTACATTTACATGTTCTGATGAATAACTATATTTTTAAATATTGAAATTTATTTCTTATTTTTATATTCATTTAAATAAATTTAAATATAATAATAAAATAATTTAATTCGGAGTTATGCATACTTAATTTAAGGTGTATTTTATGTAAAATGCTTTAATTACCTTAAAATAAATTTACACAGAAATTTATATTTAGAAACAAATAAAGACTTATAATTCGAGACTAAAAAGGTATTGAAGTTTCCATGAAAATGCAGAGCCATAAAAACTCCACAAACTATGAAAGTCTAATTGCCTATTCTTAAACACCAATAACAATCCCTCCTTCAACCTCCCCATGATTTTTCACAATTGCTTCTTACTCTTCTTCCTTATCATTATCTTTCTTTGTTCTGCTGCCATTGAAGCACGACCTACTTATCTTTACCACAACTGCTCCACCGGCGGAAAATTTTTTGCCGTTAATAGCACCTTCCAATCCATCAGGACCACCCTCCTCTCCTCCATAGCCTCCCCCAATGCCGGCTTCTGCAACACCACCGTTCTTGGAGGCGGCAACGGCACCATCTACGGCCTCTACATGTGCCGTGGTGACGTCTCCCTCTAGGTGCGCAACCAACGCGTCCTTAATGAAACCCAATGTTTACCTTCCGAGTGCCCATTTCGAAGGAGGCTGTGATCTGGTATGACGTGTGTGTGCTTCTCTATTCCAACATCTCGGTCTTCTCCCTCATCGTTCTTGCTGAGTTTTATGAATGAGACGGCAAGTATGGTGGCGGCGGCAGGAAAACCTGCATCGGAGGAGAAGATATATGTGAAGAGCCAGAAGAAGTTTCAGTTTGAAACTTTGTATAATCTAGCTCAGTGCACACCGAACCATAGCGGTGATTCTACCTGTCGATTAAGACCACCAATAATTGAAGTAATTTTTTCCCCCTCGGTGCCTATTTGAACTCGCGACTAGCCAGTGGGGGGTAGAGCGCCCAAACCAGTAAACCACTAGCATCGAGTGAGACAATAAAGATAAGTCATATGCTTTTTGGACAATTTCATTAAAGACTCCAAGAACAAAATTAATTTTAGTCAAGGATCAAAATATTCTAAAATTTCATTGCACAACCAAAGATCAAGAAGAAAATAAATTTTGTCCATAAAAAGACAATAATGTCCCTTCCTCTTTTTCCCCCCTAAAAAAATGTGTCATCGTAGCCGAAGCAACCACCATCGATTGTCGTTGAAGCTTTGACATCAACCAACCAGAGCTTCGACCACCCGAAATTAGTGTTTTGTTCATAGGAGAACTTCACTTATTCATGAAAAGTTACACACTTGTTCATGATTTTATTATTCATAAATAAGTTTGTAACTCTTCATGAACAAGTGGAATCCTCTTATGAATAACACACTAATTTTTAGTGGTTGGAGTTTGGACAACTAGTTGACGATGGTTGCTTCAGCTTGCTATTGACCCTCTGACCATCGGAAATTAAAGTGTTGTTCATAAGAGGATTCCACTTATTCATGAGGAATTGCACACTTGTCCATGATTATACTTTTCATAAATAAGTCTTTAATTCGTCAGGAACAAGTGGAATCCTCCTATGAACAAGACCACTAAATGGAGTGTCGGTGAAGATCAAACTTTTTTTTTAAAAAAAAAACATATAGTAAGGGGCATTATTATCTTTTTACCTCTAAAACTTATTTTCATTTTGATCCTTGGTTCTATAGTGAAATTTTAAAATATTTTTGTCTTTGACTGAAATTAATTTTGTCCTATGGTCTTTAAGTGAAATTTTCCTGATGTTTTGGCCTCCCATTTTTTTGACCCATCTACATCAGCCTAAATTTGAATGAGATATAAGAAAAAAGGACTACCTTTGAGTGGGAAAAAAAAAAGAATATTTTGTTCAAAATATCTATAAAGAGTATATAATGGATGCACAAGTTATGGGGGGAAAAAGGATATTTTTGTTTACAACTATTCAGAATTTCATACTACTCAATTGATAAATTAAAAAAATTATAAACTGTGGCTAACAGACAAATGTTGTAGGGCATCGGAAGTAATAAATATTTTGGTCAATCAATACATTATGTATAAATATATAATATATTATAAACTATTTATTGTGGGGATGCGGTTGCTCAGTCTATCAGTTTAGCTCCAATGCAGGTGGTCCAATCTCTTGTGGTTTACCTTAAAACTATGTAGTTTTTTAATGAAAAAAAAAAAAGAAAGAAAAGTAAGATTTTTTTTTTTTTTTTTTTTTAAAAAAAGAGCACATCCACCACTTATAAATATTTGTTTCAGCCGCATTGAATATTCAAAATTATTTTTTTAGTATAGCATCGTAAAATATTCTTTAGTGGCACCTAATATCTAGAACCCAACACTCAAGAATACTTTTTTAGTAACACACAGTATCTTAAATGATTTTTTTAAGCAATCATGATATTGGATGCCACTAAAAAACATTTTAAGATAATGAGTGTACTAAAACTTAATTTAGGATAATAAATACATTGAAACAATATTTCACAATGATTAATAGTTATTTTTTCATTAAAAAAAATCCCTTATTTTTTAACCCTGAACATAATGCAAATGATGGGAGCGAACCGAGAGGGTAGAGTGGAGAATCCCACCCTCATCGTTGTTTTGAAGGTGGGATTCAGATCATTGGTTCCCATCGGGATTTTTTCTAATTATTTTTTATTTTTTATTTTAGATATGTTGGAACAAAAGAGTGAGGTGATGCCACGTGGGCATACCATCGAGGCACAGTTGGGTCAACCAACTTTCAAACCTTGGGATTTGTCCAAGTTGGGTAATACTGCACTGTTTTTAAAGTTTTGGGTGAATATTGTTCCTTTCAATACTTAAGGATATCCATTACATATCAGTGGATATTTCGTGGGTATTTTTACCCTTTAACTTTTTTATTTTTCAATTAAAAGAACATGACAAATAACTTGAATTCTTTCTTTGTATACCATTCAAAATACTCCTTTCGATCCTAATTATATAACAAAGTTTTAATTTTTATCAATTTCTTCTAAAAATACCCTTATTAATACTTTCTCAATAATAATTAAACATAATAATAATTTAATAATGCACCTATATATTCTATAAAGTGACTTATGTTTTTCACTCATTAATGCATACAACCCAATTCTACTGTTTTTTTTAAATTTCTTCAATAAAATAATTTTGAGCAATTTTGTTATATTTAAAAATTGCATCACTATTAAATTACACTTCCAACCTCAAAAAGTAGACAAGAAGTTTTTTAGGGAGATTGATGATACCAAATTGTGTGAGATATCAGATATGAGGTATGAGAAGTGCGACAAAAAACAGAGAATCATAGTAACTGGCCAAATATGATTATATATTTTTTCCTTTTTATATTCTTAGTCATAAGTCGTAACAATTCTATATTATACAAATTTCATTACTGAAGCTTTCGATTCCTTTGTCTTCAAAACTCTGAAACTCCAGCAAAGGATAAGTGCGATAGTTGTGGCTTCTCTTGTTGTTGGCGGGATAATATTTTATTTCGCTTACTATCTCCTAAAGATTAGAGTGGGAAAACGTCATAGGGCTAATCTCAGACAAAAGTACTGCAAGTAATTTTCATTATATCCATTTAATCATACAATTTGGCTAGTACGTTGATGACTTCCTAATTTTAATAGATTTGAGGTATATTTTGATACATTTAGGAAGTCATTAATACTAAATTAAAAAGATTTTCTTAAGATTTTTGAGAGAAATCAAATGGGTACATCATTTGCGGGGTTTCAATTTAAAATAAAAGTTTTTGAGTTTAGGAAATAAATAATAGTAATTAGAAGTTAAAAAAAAAAGAAAAAAAAAAGAAAGAAAAGCAACAAATAACTATTATTATTATTATTATTATTATTATTCATTATTATTACTATTGCTTGCACAATCAGATCACGCTGGAGAATTGATGGAATGAATTGGGCTAATGAAATGCTTATTCAATTGGACTATGGATTGCATGAGCTGGGCCCACGGATTGAATGAAAAAAGGAAGACCTAAGTGATTAAATGAAGAGAGGTGACGGCGAAAAGAAAAACACACAGGAACGGAAACGAAGGACGGCAAACAGAAAAAACACACAGGAATTGTGGTGACGGCGAAAAAAAGCAGAGACGCACGAAGAAAAAGAAAGAGAAGAAACACGCAGACGCTCGGCACAGCAAGAGGAGCAGTGACGCTGACGGCCATTAATTGAAAGAGGAGGTTGCTGGTTTTATTTGTTCTTGCTCTTGGTGTTGCCTATTCCAATTTCTTATCCTTCTCCATGAATCTGAACCTAAGTTTTGATCTTGCTGTTATCTGGATTGAAGCCATGTCTGGCTAGTTTTATTTTGCAACTTAGGGACCTATGAACTTATTAATGGATTAGGATTTATTTCTTATCATTTAATTATGATTAATATTGATTTTGGTTGCTTAAATCTTGGTTAGTTTTGACTATTTATTGACTGGCCATCTTTAAATAGGATTTTAAGAATTAGGATTTACCTTGGCAAAGGGAATTTTAATTAAGCTCTAGATTAAGCAATGTGGGATTAAATTATAATTTAATTTGCGATTAGGATAGGAATATACCTAATAGCCCCATATAGTTGTAGAAGAGTGTGCCCGGATTAAATTGCCTCTAGAGTAAATTTGTTAGGCATAACAGCTTTTACTTAAGAGAGGGTTGTAAGTGGACCGGAAGGCACTTATAACTATTAATACTCGAGATTGACAAAATTAATATTAAGAGTAATTAAATTGATAAAATAAATGTTTATGAAATTAATAAGGGATTAGTGCCTCTAGGTTGCCCGTTTGATTATTGCGTAGATTATTTGTTTGATTCTGACTTTATTTTCTTAGTTAAATTAAATTTGATTGCTCGACTTAAACGAAAAGTGCAAAATTAATTATTAACTAAAGTAGTGGGTACTAAGTCCTCGAGGGAACGATACTTTACTCATCTTTATTACTTGATACGGCCCGTACACTTGCGGAGTTATAGGCTTTGAAATTTTGCCCTATCAAGTTTTTGGCGCCGTTGCCGGGGACTTATGTGCCATAACTTTTTGGTTGGAATTGATTGAGCTTTAGTAGTTTTAGTTTGAGTCATATTTTTTTTTTCTTTTCTTTTGTTTTTAGTTTTTGGTATTAGTTTGATACTTTGATATCTATTTGGTTTTATAGGTATTTTGGTCTATGCCTCGTAGATCCAAAGCGACTAGAACACCGCAGAAAACAAGGAATATCCAAGAGCTTTTGGAAGCTAACACACCTGAAAACCAAGAGGAAGAAGTGGTACAGAGTGAAACTGAAGAAATGGCTGAGGATGAGAATGATCAACTCTGTATCAATGATTTTCTGGGAAGACAATCTCGAGGATATCAATCAGGAATCAGAGTGCCTGAGTTTCAAGCCAACAATTTCGAAATCAAGCAGACTATGCTTAAGATGCTTGAACTACAGGGTCAATATTCAGGACATGATTCAGAGGATCCCAATCGGCACCTGATACAATTTCTTGACGTTTGCAACTCATTCAAGCTCAACGGAGTTCCTAATGGTGTGATACGCCTACGGCTTTTTCCTTACTCTCTACAAGGGAAAGCCAAAGAATGGCTTAACAACTTAGAAGAAGGCAGCATCACTTCTTGGGATGCATTGGAAGAAAAGTTCAGATCGAGATTCTTTCCACATAATAAGATGGTAGATGCACGAGCCGCTCTCACCAATTTCTCTCAACAATTTGGTGAGCATCTGTACGAAGCATGGGAGAGGTTCAAGTTGCTAGTTAGGCAAAGCCCTGGTCACAATCTGGAGAAATGGGTCTTGCTTCAAATCTTTAGTACCCGGTTGACTCCGGAATCCAAATCAGAGTTAAATGCTGTCACTAATGGTGGAATTACAAAGCAACCGGTGAATCATGTCTGGAACTGTTTAGATGACTTATCAACTGACTTTATTCAGAATAACAATGAAAGAAGGCCAGTGAAGTCAATTGATAAAGCTGTTGAGGACTCTTCCTCACAGGTGATGGCAATGTTAAATACAATCAACAAGAGGTTCGATCACTTAGAAGCTCAAGTAAACCGATCTAATAGTAGACACATGGGGGTAAATGCTATTCATGCTCCTTGTGATTACTGTGGAAGTGGCCATGACAATGGACAATGCCTTATATCTCAACAGATGGAGCCAGTGAATTATGCAGGAAATTACCGTGGCAACAACCAGAATAATCCCTTCTCAAACACCTACAACTCTGGGTGGCGTAAAAACCCCAACCTCTCTTGGAAATATGGAGCTACTCTTAATGAAGCATCAACCTCTAATACGAAGCAAGTGACACCTCCTGGGTTCTATCAAATGGAAAAGGAAGCCATCCCGACCCAAGAGCCTAAATCTGATCTTGAGGCAGTGATATCTCAGTTAGCAAGTTTTCAATTAAAGAGTACTCAAGATCAAGCTGCTACTAATGCAAGACTAGACTCATCTATCAAGAATCTTGAGGTACAAATGGGACAACTTGCAAATGCTATGAATGCTTTACAACAAAGAGAATTGCCAAGCAATACTGTGCCTAATCCCCGTAGAGATGGAAAAGAGGAATGCAAAGCTCTTAACTTAAGAAGCGGAAGGGAATTACCTGAGATCCCACAACTAATGAAGCAACCCTCAGCTTCTAATGATCAAACAAATCCTACGAAGGATGGTGAAGAGGCTACACAGAAGATGAATGGAAAAGTCAATGAAGAGAAAGTTGAGATTGAATCTAAACAGAGTGAAGTGAACAAGAAGGCAACTCAAGAGAATTCCAAATGGGTACCACCCCTACCATTCCCTCAAAGATTTCAGAAGAAAGCATCAGATGAGCAATATAAGAAGTTTTTGGGGATTTTCAAGCAACTACACATTAACATCCCTATCCTTGAAGCATTAGAGCAAATGCCTCACTATGTGAAGTTTCTAAAGGAGATGCTGAGTAAGAAGAGGAGGTTGGGTGACTATGAAACTGTTGCCCTAACTGAAGAGTGTAGTGCTATTCTTCTCAACAAGTTACCCCCTAAACAGAAAGACCCAGGCAGTTTTTCTATACCTTGCATAATTGGAGAAAAATTTCAGGGAGGGGCACTATGTGATCTAGGATCAAGTGTTAACTTGATGCCACTATCTGTGTTTAGAAAATTGCAGCTGGGGGAAGCTCAACCAACTTCTGTAACACTTCAGCTAGCAGATCGAAGTTTAGCTTTTCCAAAGGGTATCATTGAAGATGTTTTGGTTAAAGTTGACAAGTTTATTTTCCCTGCCGACTTCATTGTCTTGGACTGTGATGAAGATAGAGATCTACCACTCATTGTGGGAAGACCCTTCCTTGCTACAGCTCGAACTCTGATTGATGTTGAAAAAGGAGAGATCAAGTTGAGGGTAAACGATGAAGAAGTTATATTCAACATGAGCAAGGCATTGAAGTATCCTAGAGATGTTGTAGATTGTTTCAGGGTTGACATACTTGATGAGGTAATTCAAGAAACTTTAGAATCATTTTCTATAAAAGAATCGTTAGCAGCTGCACTACTTGGGAATGATGAAATTGAAGAAGGAATTATAGTTGAATGTAAGAAGTTACTTGAAGCCTTCCCTTATTACAGCAAACCATCACAGCAATTTGAGTTATTAGAGATGGAACCACGACCAACTACTTCTTTGAAGCCTTCTATTGAGCAAGCACCAATTCTAGAGCTTAAACCCTTACCACCGCATCTTGAATATGCATACTTGGGGGAATCTGAGACACTACCTATTATCATTGCTTCTTCTCTATCTAAAGATCAAAAGAAACGATTGTTGAAAGTTCTCCAGGGTCACAAAAGAGCTATAGGGTGGACAATTGCAGACATACAAGGCATAAGCCCGTCAATTGTGATGCACAAGATACTCTTGGAAGATGATCACAAGAAATCTATTCAGAATCAAAGAAGACTAAATCCTATGATGAAAGAAGTGGTCAAGAAGGAAATTATCAAATGGTTAGATGCTGGAATAATCTACCCCATTTCTGATAGCTCGTGGGTTAGCCCAGTGCAATGTGTCCCTAAGAAAGGAGGTATGACAGTAATTACTAATGAGCAAGATGAGCTTATCCCCACTCGCACAGTCACTGGTTGGCGTATTTGCATGGATTACAGAAAACTTAATGACGCCACAAGGAAAGATCATTTTCCACTTCCTTTCATTGACCAGATGTTAGATCGATTGGCTGGTAAAGAATTCTTCTGTTTCTTAGATGGGTATTCAGGATATAATCAAATTGCAGTTGCTCCAGAAGATCAAGAGAAAACAACATTTACCTGTCCTTATGGCACTTTTGCCTTTAGACGAATGCCGTTTGGTTTATGCAATGCTCCTGCCACTTTCCAACGATGCATGATGAGTATATTCTCTGATATGATAGAAGAAATAATGGAAGTGTTTATGGACGACTTCTCGGTGTTTGGTGAATCATTCGAAGAGTGCTTGATAAATCTGGATAAGGTGTTGAATCGATGTGAAGAGACAAATTTAGTGTTGAACTGGGAAAAGTGTCATTTCATGGTGAACGAAGGAATAGTTTTGGGACATAGAGTTTCCAAAAAGGGTTTGGAGGTTGACAGAGCCAAGATTTCTGTAATTGAGCAGCTTCCTCCCCCTTCTAATGTCAAGGCTGTAAGAAGCTTCTTGGGCCATGCTGGATTCTATCGTCGATTCATTAAAGATTTTTCCAAGGTTTCAAAGCCCCTTTCACAGTTACTGGAGAAAGATACTCCCTTTCAATTTAATGAGGAGTGTATGAAGGCTTTTGAAGAGCTGAAGAGAAGATTAACTTCAGCACCTATCATCGTCGCTCCTGATTGGTCACTACCTTTTGAAGTAATGTGTGATGCGAGTGACCATGCTGTTGGAGCTGTGTTGGGACAGAGGCGTGCGAAGATCTTTCACCCTATCTACTATGCGAGCAGGACCTTAATAGCAGCTCAGGTAAATTACTCCACTACTGAAAAAGAAATGCTTGCTATAGTGTTTGCTTTTGAAAAGTTTAGGGTATATTTGATGGGTGTTAAGGTTATAGTTTACACTGATCATGCTGCCATTAAATATCTGTTAGGAAAGAAAGAATCTAAACCTAGATTGATTAGATGGGTCTTGTTGCTACAAGAATTTGATGTGCATATAGTTGATAGGAAGGGAATTGAAAATCAAGTGGCTGATCATTTGTCTAGAATTGTGAACCCTTCTGATCATGTGAATGATTTGTTAGTGAATGAATGTTTTCCTGATGAACAATTGTTTGCTGTGAGTAGTTGTGGTTTGCCATGGTATGCTGATATTGTGAACTATCTTGTATGTGGAGTATTACCTCCTGAATTGAATTTCTATCAAAAAAAGAAGTTTTTACATGATATTGCCTACTACATTTGGGAAGAACCATTTCTTTTTAAGAGATGTGCTGATTTGATTATTAGAAAATGTGTTCCTGAGATAGAACAAGAGGACATTTTGAATGCATGTCATGCATCTGCATATGGGGGACATTATGGGGGGCAAAGAACTGCATCTAAGGTGCTTGAATCTGGTTTTTATTGGCCTACCTTATTTAAAGATGCTCACCAATTTGTTACCAAGTGTGATAGATGTCAAAGAACAGGTAATATTTCTAAGAGACATGAAATGCCCCAATCTGGAATCTTTGAAGTTGAGTTATTCGATGTCTGGGGGATGGATTTCATGGGGCCTTTCCCATCTTCAAGAGGAAACAAATACATCCTGGTTGCTGTGGAATATGTGAGTAAATGGGCTGAAGCTATGGCTTGCCAAGCTAACGATGCCAACACAGTGATTCGATTCTTGAAGAAGTATATCTTGGCAAGATTTGGCATCCCCAGAGCAATCATCACTGATGAAGGGACCCACTTCAACAACAAGAATTTCAGAGCTCTCTTGGAAAAATATGGAGTCCACCACCGGATGTCACTTGCATATCATCCACAAACTAATGGTTTGTGTGAGTTGACTAACAGGGAAATTAAAAGAATTCTTGAGAAAACTGTGGGCCCGACTAGAAAGGATTGGTCTGACAAACTGGACGATGCTTTATGGGCTTACAGGACAGCTTTTCGCACCCCGATTGGCATGTCACCATATCGTCTGGTTTTTGGAAAAGCGTGTCATTTACCTCTTGAATTGGAATATAAAGCATGGTGGGCAATCAAGAAGCTAAATATGGACCACAATCAAGCAGGAACTAAAAGGCTCTTTCAACTAAATGAGTTAGAAGAATTTAGGCTTCAAGCATATGAGAGTGCACGATTATATAAAGAAAGAACGAAGAAATGGCATGATAGCCACATCTTAAAGCGTTCTTTTGAGCCAGGGCAGTTGGTGCTTCTCTTCAACTCAAGACTGCAATTATTTCCTGGGAAGCTTAAATCAAGGTGGTCTGGTCCTTTCAGAGTAGTTTCGGTGTCATCAAAAGGTGCAATTGAAGTTAAGGATGAGAGGACAGGAAATTGCTTTAAAGTGAATGGGCAAAGACTGAAGCATTACCATGGTGGTGAAGTGGACCGGCAAACAACGGTTCACCGCTTGTCATCACCTACTTAAACTGATGGTATAGTCAGGCTGAGGACTATAAACCAAGCGCTTCTTGGGAGGCAACCCAATGGTTTGCTTGCAGTTATTATTATTATTATTATTATTTTCTTTTCTTTGCTTTCCTTGTTTCATTTTTCTAGGTTCAAAGATTCTCACTCCTCTTGTGGCTGCCAAGTCTTGCTCGGGCACTCTGTCTTCAGAATTTGAAACATCATGGATGGTACCAGATGAAGCACTCCACATCAAAGTTAGAGACTTAAACCAGGGGAGTACTAGTTCCCTTCCCTCTATTAATTTTTGCAACATTAAGGACAATGTTTGATTTAAGTGTCGGGGAGGGATATGATTTCTTTGATATTGGTTTGTTTGATTACCAATGATAGATTGTTAAGTGCTGGTCTGATTTGAATACATATGTGACGACTATTGAGTAGCTATTAACACTTATTTTGTTTCATTGGAAATTTGAAATCCCTGAAATTGGTGTCACCCTTATACTTTAGATATGGTTGCTCTTCACTTCCATTACTTGTGTTACTTATTCACATTGAGGACAATGTGACATTTAAGTGTGGGGGTGAGGGTATCCTTGATTTTACATGACTTGTCATATCTTGTCCTCATTTTTTTTTTTTTTTTTTTTTTAATTTTGAGGAGCATTGTTATGAGTGGTTTGATTTGAACATGAAAAGAAGTGAATTTGATTAGAGATTTATTTTATGTTCTTTGAATGTTAGTAAAGAGGCAAGAGATTTGGTTTGGGTACTTTACTTTAGAATGTCAAAAGAACCTGTGAGGAATTTGAGCCTAAATTTTCTTCTTTCCAAGAGAGAGTACACCTATTGCGATTTCATCTCTAGAACTTGTCTTGAATCTCTTTTAAAATTTGAAATTCCCTTGTATGCACAAAGATGATTTAGGCATTCATTTCATAGCTAGTCCGACCAAATGACCATCCCTATCTCATGAAAATCCTTTGTTACCCCATTTGAGCCTTTTATTTTTACTTTTCCTTTTAAAGAAAGTTGCATTGAGTAAATAGCCTTTTGTTTGAGATATGCAATTTTCATGACTCTTTCTTTCCATTTTCCCCCTCTTTACTTTAGCAAGTGCTAAGTGAAGCAGTTTAAAAGAGTGAAGGAGTTAGAAACTCAACACTATAGGAGTATATGTAGGTAGTGAAAAAAAAAAAACAAAGACAAAAAAAAAAGAAAAAAAAAATGGCACAAGAAAGATAATGAAAAAAAAAAGGGGAGAGATTCAAAAAAAAAAAAAAAAAAAAAAAGAGAAAAGAAAAAAAAAAAATTTCAAAGTCAAAAGAATAAAAGTGCTACATATATAGTGTTGTTGAGTTCGTTTTCTCTTGATGACTATTCCTGTATTGCTTCACTCTTCATCATGAATTTCATTAAATTACTTAGCACTGGTTGAGGTATTTCCCCACACCATTTGAGCACTTTCATTTCATTATCCTACCTTGATCATTAGAACCTAAAGAAAGTCCTTTTGATTTGAGTGTGCAATGGGATAATATGTCTAGTGGAGATTGAGATGATAAACAAGCATATGGTAGATGAGGTACAATAGGTGAAATTGAGTGAAACATAAGCCCTTGAATATCTTGAGAAAAGAGTGTAAACACTAACTTGTGAGGGACATTCTATCGTGATTTATCTTTGTCAAATTAATTGCCTTGCTACTTGCATTTGTGGAAGGTGGAAAAGATTTCTGAGAAAGTTTGTTTCTTGAAAGTTTGAATTGATTTCAATTTTTAGTGCTTACTTTAGAAATCTTACTTCCAAGATTTTCTTTTATTAGATTGTTTTAGAATTTAAAATCTTGAGGACAAGATTTGGTTCAAGTGTGGGGGTGTGATGACTTCCTAATTTTAATAGATTTGAGGTATATTTTGATACATTTAGGAAGTCATTAATACTAAATTAAAAAGATTTTCTTAAGATTTTTGAGAGAAATCAAATGGGTGCATCATTTGCGGGGTTTCAATTTAAAATAAAAGTTTTTGAGTTTAGGAAATAAATAATAGTAATTAGAAGTTAAAAAAAAAGAAAAAAAAAAGAAAGAAAAGCAACAAATAACTATTATTATTATTATTATTATTATTATTCATTATTATTACTATTGCTTGCACAATCAGATCACGCTGGAGAATTGATGGAATGAATTGGGCTAATGAAATGCTTATTCAATTGGACTATGGATTGCATGAGCTGGGCCCACGGATTGAATGAAAAAAGGAAGACCTAAGTGATTAAATGAAGAGAGGTGACGGCGAAAAGAAAAACACACAGGAACGGAAACGAAGGACGGCAAACAGAAAAAACACACAGGAATTGTGGTGACGGCGAAAAAAAGCAGAGACGCACGAAGAAAAAGAAAGAGAAGAAACACGCAGACGCTCGGCACAGCAAGAGGAGCAGTGACGCTGACGGCCATTAATTGAAAGAGGAGGTTGCTGGTTTTATTTGTTCTTGCTCTTGGTGTTGCCTATTCCAATTTCTTATCCTTCTCCATGAATCTGAACCTAAGTTTTGATCTTGCTGTTATCTGGATTGAAGCCATGTCTGGCTAGTTTTATTTTGCAACTTAGGGACCTATGAACTTATTAATGGATTAGGATTTATTTCTTATCATTTAATTATGATTAATATTGATTTTGGTTGCTTAAATCTTGGTTAGTTTTGACTATTTATTGACTGGCCATCTTTAAATAGGATTTTAAGAATTAGGATTTACCTTGGCAAAGGGAATTTTAATTAAGCTCTAGATTAAGCAATGTGGGATTAAATTATAATTTAATTTGCGATTAGGATAGGAATATACCTAATAGCCCCATATAGTTGTAGAAGAGTGTGCCCGGATTAAATTGCCTCTAGAGTAAATTTGTTAGGCATAACAGCTTTTACTTAAGAGAGGGTTGTAAGTGGACCGGAAGGCACTTATAACTATTAATACTCGAGATTGACAAAATTAATATTAAGAGTAATTAAATTGATAAAATAAATGTTTATGAAATTAATAAGGGATTAGTGCCTCTAGGTTGCCCGTTTGATTATTGCGTAGATTATTTGTTTGATTCTGACTTTATTTTCTTAGTTAAATTAAATTTGATTGCTCGACTTAAACGAAAAGTGCAAAATTAATTATTAACTAAAGTAGTGGGTACTAAGTCCTCGAGGGAACGATACTTTACTCATCTTTATTACTTGATACGGCCCGTACACTTGCGGAGTTATAGGCTTTGAAATTTTGCCCTATCATACGTAGATTCGGTTTATTTTGTCTAGTTAGAAGGGAAAGCACAACTTTGGAGCATCTGCAATTTAGTCTAGCTACAATTGAGGTTGCGACAAATAAGTTTTATCATGAAAATAGATTAGGGAGAGGTGGATTTGGACAAGTATTCAAGGTAAAAAATGTCATTATTTTATTTTTTATTTTTTTAAAAAATGTGTGTTCATATATATGTTTTTTTTTTTAATTCAACCAAGTATTATTCTACGGTATTCTTTCAAATGACCAAGAAATAGTTGTGAAGAGGTTGTCAACAGGTTCTGGCCAAGGTGCTGATAAGCTTAAGAGGGAGGTTTTATTAATAGTTAGACTTCAGGAAAGAAATTTGGTGGCGTTTATTAGAATTTTGCTTTTAAGAACATGATAAACTTCTTGTTTATGAATATGTTCCTAGTAGAAGCATTGATTACTTTTTATTTGATCGGACTCTTACAAATTCATTTTAACATTCAATTAAAATTTATAGTTCATTTATGTCATGCATTTTATTATTTATGTGGAGCCTTTTGTTTCCGTTTTAGATCATTTTCATTAATTTTGATGCTTTAGACCTCACTTACAACAAATTTATGCAGGTCCTCAAAATAGCATAGTACTAGATTGGATGGAGCATAGTAAAAGCATATGAGGTGTTTCTCGAGGAATTCTTTTATCTTCATGAATATTCTAGTCTAAAAAAAATCATACATCGAGATCTCAAACCTAACACTATTTTACTAGATGATGAAATGAATTCAAGAATTTCAGATTTTTCCCTAGCGAAGATGGTTAATGTCGGTGAAATTGAGGGAAGTATGAATTGCATTGTTGGAACATATTAGGTTCTTTTCTTCTAACCTTGACATACATACATGATTAACATTTTGCACTAGCTAATATTTTCTTTTTGATTGTTTCACTTCAATAAATAATTAACATTTTTATTTCAACTTTACGACCCTGAACAAGTAATCAAGATATAGTTCTTGAATTACTCATCAAAAGGAGATATACTTCTTGAATTCATCGTATTCGCTAGTGTAACAACAACTAAATGCTGCTGGCCAAAATTAAATAAGTAAAAGTACGCAAAGTGCAAAGTTTCATTGATAATCTTAAGTTTGCAAACTTCTACTCTTAGTACAGAGTATTTATTAGTCCTTAATATAGGATCTAATTAGAAAGTTGATGTTGACCTTAAATGCAAAACCCCTATTTTATATTTTGTCAACTTTGTCTTAAATTAGCCCTATTGATATTCTCTCATCAATAATCAAATAGGAGAAAGAGAGCATGGTTTGAGTTGAGGAAGACAATTAGTGTATTTTAGAAAAAACATATCATATTAACTAAATTAAAATTATTAATGTTAGTTAATCATTAGGTGTTACAATAAAGACCAGGGAGTAGTGTTATTTTGGTAAAACAAAGCAAGCATAGAAATATCATATATCATATCAATACATCTCTTCATGTTCTATCCCGCCGACACGCTATTGGCACCCTTCTTGGAAATGCGTATTTGAAGAAGAATATTGATTTAAACATGACACCATTGAATGTGCTGAGGTTTGTATCAATTTTCTTTCTCTTCATGGTCTTCCGTTGTGCTGCTTCTCAATTAAAGGAGCTTCACCATAGCTGCTCTACCAACATAAACTTTAATGAAAGTAAACCATTCCAATTGAACCGGGCCACTCTCTTCTCTAAATTTACTTCTGCCAACACCATGTTCTACAACACAACCGTGGATAGAGGCGGCGGTGGTGAAGCTGTCTACGGCCTCTTCATGTGCCGGGGTGACATCAACCTCGATGTGTGCCACCAATGCATCGTTAATGCAATCCATCAATTACCTTCTAAGTGCCAATTTTCTAAGGACGTTGTAATCTGGTATGAGTATTGCATGATTCGTTATTCTAACCACTCCTTCTTCTCCATTGTCGACACTCAACCTACCTTTGCAAGAATGAGTGAAAACAATAGTCCCTCCTTAAACTCTTTGTTGGATAATTATATGGATCTTATGAACAAGACGGCAAATGAGGCAGCAACAACTGTTTTACGGTATGCCACAAAAAGGGGATACATCAAGTTTAATAATGTGTATAGTCTAGCTCAGTGCACGCAGGACCTTTCGCTAAAAGATTGCCTGAGTTGTCTGACTGCTTTGATGTCGTACCATCCCTTCTGTTGTGAGGAGAAGATCGGAGGAAGAGCTGTAAATCCCAGTTGCCATGTTCACTATGAATTGTATCGTTTCTATAATGATTCACATCATAAACCATCATCCCCGACAACGTGTCCACCCGCAGTTGCGTTTCCTCCTTTGGCAAATTCTTCTGATCCCAAAGGTAAAGTTCAGTACCTCAGTTTACATACTTTTCTGTTTTCTTTTTTCTAATTTGTGCCCATGATCCAGTTTATGTGCTCATCACTGTTGTGAAATCTCACCATTCAATTAAAATTTTAACGCCTTATATTTAAAACTTTAAACTGATTATTTTTAAATAAAAAATATTTTATATTTTTTTTGAGAAGGACTTACATTTCAGAGCTTATCTTTGTTTTAGATTCTACACACATTAAAATAGTTTTGTAGTAAAAAATAAATCTGCACCATCTAGATTCAATTTAGACGGTGTTATTCGAGGGCAATGACGAGCACCACGGTATTCAGGAGAGTGATAAAATCTATACTGTTCATATATACTTTCAACGGCTTAGATCTAAAATTCTACCTGCTAATTTTTAAATATTATTTTTTTTGAAAAATTGACAAATATTATATTTATTATAATTATGTACACATTAAAATAATTTGTTCAAAAAAAAAGTAAGAAAAAAAAAAGAATAATTCAAATTTGATCTAGACGGTGCTCTTAGCTTAATGCTCGATCCCCAGTCCGTATCCAAAAATTCATTCCAAAATTCAAATAGGGAGGGAGTAGGAAATTAAAAGGAAAAGGAAGGAGGAAAAAACAATTATGTTTGGCGCGCAATTAGAAAGAAATAATTATAATTTGATGGATAAAGTTATACTTAATTAGTTGGATAAAAATGACGGTAAGGAAATTTGAAGTAAATGACTATAATGCCTTTAATAAACTTAAATTTAATTGTAAAATGCATCAGCATAATTATTGTTATTATGTTTATATAATATAGTTAAATATGAAATTTTAATTATTAATAGTGAAAAATATTATTTATAAATCCAATCCGTGTGGTTATTGTTACTGGAGAGAAATATGTTACATCAATATATTAGTATGAGTACAATACTCTAATCTCCTATATATTATCTTAATTGCACTAATCTCCCTCATATTTTTAAAATATACAAATGAGCTCAAACGGTTAACACCATTAATTATATTCAAAAAATTAATTTTTAATTAATTTTTTACTAAAATAAATTTTATTTACTAATTTATCCTTCACTATACTAAATCTCTATTTGTGGGTAAGAATATTATAGTCAATTTAGTAGCCTTTTCTTAAATTTTTCCTCAATTTTATTTTTTTCCCTTTTCAAATATATATTTCTAATATTTGTATCATATTTGGATAAAAAAAAACAATTAATTGAAAATTGGGTTAATTATTTTGATAAATATATACAAACTGAATGAATTTAAAAATTTTACCAAAAAAATTCAAATATTATATTTTATAAATTTAAATTATCTTTCATAATCTCTTAACCTTAATCCATTATTTATATTTCATGATAAAATAAAATATAATTGAAATATATTTTTATCCATTTAAAAGAAACATAAATAAATAAGTTTGATAATTGTGATGAAAATAAAATATTTATAATCTTTAAATATAAACAACAGTAGTAAATTTTATAACATTATCTATTATAAATTTTTTTGGCTGTGTATTTTTTTGTAAAAAATATACGTATTTAATTTGTTAAATGGGGGTATATATTTTGGTCAAAATTTAAATTTGAAGTCAAACGTAGCAGTTAACTAACATTTAGATAGATAAAAATTAAATTTTAAAAATACAATGGAGGTTTATGCAATATGTATTTTAATTTGAAAATAAAGAAAAATTTTAAATGTATTATGCTCTATTATTGTTGTGGTCGTTGTTTTATCCATCCGCTCCTGCAACTTCGTCTTAATTTAATTTCGTGGAAGAAATGCAAATTAATTTTAAAGATATATCAAAAATCACTTTTTGCTACAGAAAATCCGTACAATCTTTGAAATGCCCTCCGCAAATCATACTCCTCTAATCTTTTTATCATTCTCTCTACACTAATTTACCTAAGTTATAAACTTATATATAATATAATATAATGTTTTAAAGGGACATTTTAGGGAGACCATTCATATTTGTTCAAATTAAATAATTATTTCATTTTCTTAATCTACTAAATTTAGTTAAGAAACTGTTACTACAAGTGTTGGAGGAGTACAAATGGAAAATTGACACACTGAAGTTTGAATGACTTGCATTAACCTTTTCCATCATTTTCATTATGTTTCTTTCCTCAAATGTACTTTGTAATATCTCAACTTCCAAAGTGTCTTTCTTTTCGTGTTTTGTGTCATTAGATTGACATTTTGATATCATGTGGTGATGAAATAAAAGCCAGCACATGTTAGAGCTAATTCCTTTTTCACTAAATCTAGGAGGAAAAGACAAATTTCCTTTTTCATTTTAACCAAGTCCTCTTTTTACCTATATTTCCAAAAAAAAATGAAATGGCTATATTTTCTTTTTATACTCCTAGTTATAACCATTCTATTATATTTCATTAATGAAGCTTTCCATTCTTTTGTATTCAAAACTCGAAAACTTTTTCCCCTTTCTCCTGGACAATCAGCAAGGACAATTTTTGTGGGAGTTGGGGCTTCTCTTGTTGGCGGGATAATTCTTTATTCCGCTTACAATCTCTTGAAGATTCAAATGAAGAAGAGTCATAGGGCTAATCTCCGACAAAAATACCGTGAGTAATTTTCATTATATCCATTTACTCATACATTTTGGCTAGTTTGTAGATTCGGTGTAGTTTATTTATTTACTTGGTTTATTTTGTCTAGTTGGAAGGGAAAGCACAACTTTGGAGCATCTGCAATTTAGTCTAGCTACAATTGAGGCTGCGACAAATAAGTTTTGTCATGAAAATAGATTAGGGGAAGGTGGATTTGGACAAGTATTCAAGGTAACAAATGCCATTATTTTATTTTATGTAAAAAAAAAAATGTGTGCGCGCATATTCCCCCCTCCCCCCCCCCCCCAAATCCAGCCAAGTATTATTCTAAGGGTATTCTTTCAAATGGCCAAAAAATAGCTGTGAAGAGGCTTTCAAAAAGTTCTGACCAAGGTGCAGAAAAGTTTAAGAATGAGGTCTTGTTGATAGCTAGACTTCAACACAGAAATTTGGTGGCAGTATTAGGATTCTGCATTGAAGAGCAAGAGAAACTACTTGTTTATGAATATGTTCGTAAAAGAAGCCTTGATTACTTTTTATTTGGTAGGACTCTTACAAACTCATATTAACTTTTAATTAAAATTTATCGCTCATTTATGTCATGCATTTTATTATTTATTTGGAGCCTTTTGTTATGTTTTAGGTAATTTTTTTTCATTAATTTTGTTGCTTCAGTGATCACTTACAACAAATTTATGCAGGTTCTCAAAATACCAAAGTATTAGATTGGATGGAGCGAAGTAAAATCATAGGAGGTGTAATACCCCAAAAATCCTATTTAGCATAGCCACTATATTTTGATAGAAAACACCTATTGGAAATAGGTGAATTTGTGGTCTCAAAATTAGTAGAATGATTACCTGATTTCCTAAGGTGATTTTTCATGAAATTAGGAAGAATAAAGAGCTCAAAATTCCTAAGTGAAGTTATGGGTTACAAAATACTCTGAGAATGTTATGATAAATCTTACGAGGCAACTAAATATTAGATGGTATGTTGTCTCTAAATTAGATAATTAGTGAAATATTAAAAACAATTATGGGACAAGTGAATTGTTAGTAATTAAGTTAATTTCAGAATTAGTCATAATTAGTCTTGGAACTATCTCAGATCAACAAATTGGAAGATTTTAACTTGATTAAGTATTAAAGAGGGATCAATATAAGTATCAAATGAATTTCTAAATATTGTAATTGGTTTGATAATCAATTATAATCTTGGTAATTAAGTCTAGTAACCCCTAAAATACTATATTAGCAATAGTAACCAAAAATTAATTAATTCTCCCTTTAACTAATAAAAGTGGCAAAAATTACTAGATAAAGAGTGAAGAAATTATATTAACCCTTAATCCTAAAATCTAAGTGGACCAATGAGAGATTGTCCTTCTTAAAATATGTAAGAACATTAAAACATAATAGAATAATTAAAATTAAGGGGAGGGGGACGAAATTTTTAAGAAATAAGGGGGAAAAAAAAAGAAATGATAATAAGTCAATGCAAGAAGTGTGTAGAAGAAGATTAAAACAACTTGGAGAGCAAGTTGTTAAACTTGAAAAGCAAGTTATTATATAATTAGACAAAATTAGATGAGAACCTATGGGAATTAAATTATAACTTGAAATATTGAAACTAAGTATTTAAGATAAGTACATATTGGAGATCAATGAATTATGAGCTTCAACTTGGCTATTTCCAAAGTTATTTTCGTATACTTTTAGGATTCATACCTAAGTGTTTCGGGAATTAAAAATCACCATAAATATGGTCATAAAATTAGGATTTCGAAAGTGAAATTGGATTTTGGATCAAAACATCAACTTACACCTAACTAAATTAGAATTTGGGATTAGTTAGGACAACTTGGGGAAGAAGTAGTGTGCCTTGGGGACAAAGCAAAAGAATTTCTAGAAGAAGGAAGGAGGGAGGACGGTTTTTGAGGTGTAAGGAGGAGATCTTTACCTCTTCACCAAGTAAAACATCAAGGGTTGAGATCAATTGAAGTTGCTTGAGGGCTACCCAATGCTTGGCTATAAATAGAGACCTTAGGCAACACAAACTCCTCACCAATTCACAAGCCTAGACCGAAATTTAGAGAGTGTGGAGGAGTGTAGAGGAGCTTCAAGAAGCAAGAAGCAAGGTTCTACAAGAGGTAAGGGAGTTTTAGTCTTTTAGTTCAAGTTCTTAGTTTATGAAGTAGAAATGCTAGAAAATGTTGTTTTGATCATCAATCTTCCAACTTCAGTTTTATTTTCATGTTTTTATGGTTTCCAATGGCTTTATTTCAAAAATTTGATGAAGAAAAAGTTATAGCAAAATTTTTGGAAGATTAGGATCAAAATAGCGAATCTCTGGCGAAATTTCATCGGTTAGCGATTTCTGGAGCCAGTAGCAAAAACGTTGGTATTTTATGAAGGAGATGATGTTCTAAAATTCGAAGAAAATTCATGGTGAAAGTAGACATATAGGGCTTTCCAAATATACCTAGAGTGTGTCATTTGAAGCTCTGTGCGAAAAGATAAAAATCTCAGAAGTTAAGCTATGTTTTCTGGGCGAAAATCTGGGCAGCAGTTTGAATTGTGGAAACTTGGAATTATCCATGAGTTCTGGGTAAGTTCCATTATTTTTCTTTGAAAGTAGAGATCTCAAGGATTCCGGGAAATTTTATGGATCCTCATTTCGATTTTTCTAGAATTAGTTATGATTTTTCGAAGTTAGGTGAAAATCTGTCCAGAAAATACTGCCTTGCGTTTTTGAATAAATGTAAGGGCAGAATTGTAAATAATAAATCCACCAAGGGTAAAATGGTCTTATATAGCCAAGATATCTCTTGAAATAATATTTGTGAATGTATAGGGTACGTCTGCGTACTGGTAACTTTAACTCTGATGTTTATGGTATGCATATATGTGGTATGTGTGTTGAATGTATAGGGTACGTCCGCGTACTGGTAACTTTAACTCTGATGTTTATGGTATGCATATATGTGGTATGTACGTTGAATGTATAGGGTACGTCCGCGTACTGGTAACTTTAACTCTTATTTTATGGTATGCATATATGTGGTATGTGTGTTGTATGTAAGGGTACGTTCGCGTACTAGTAACACTAACTCTCATGGTTATTATATGCGTATATGTGCTGTGTATGGTATGTTTATATGAGATGGCTATTTGCTCTGTGATATGTTCATGTACCGTTGTTATTATTTTTGCTGTGTGTTGGGATACGCTTGCTGGGTGTGAAATGCTTTGTGTGAAACAATTGCTAGGTGTGAAACGTATGCTAAGTGTGACATATCTGCCAAGGGGTTTATATGCCAAGGATACATTTGTCTAAATGCTCATGTACTATTTGTGTTGTGAATATCTGTGATTCATATATGGTATATATAAACATGAGGTTAACCGTTACCTGAGGTCCATTGGGCATTGGACCTCAGCTCTTGACATAGCGTTAGGGTCAGGAGAACCAAGGACGGAGGACAAGGGGAAGCGCAAACAGGACGCATAGAAGACTCGGCTGAAGACTTCCTTTTGACGTTCCGGCGGAAGCCTTCCTATTGTTGTTTCACTTCACTTTTGAAATACTCGGTTTCTATACCACTGTTGTATCCAGCCAGACTTACGGCATTTTGAAATATAAGTATCAGTTACTCTTCCGCTCAAATACTTTACTCTGATGATTTGAAATGATTTTTTTTAAAAAAAGAAATTATACCGCTTTTGAAAATTGGGATGTTACAGGAGGTGTTGCTTGAGGAATTCTTTATCTTCATGAATATTCTTGTCTAAAAATCATACATCGAGATCTCAAACCTAACAATATTTTGCTAGATGATGAAATGAATCCAAAAATTTCAGATTTTGGCCTAGCTAAGTTGGTTACCGTCAATGAAAGTGAGGGAAGTACAAAACGAATTGTTGGAACATAGTAAGTTCTTTTCTTCTAACCTTGAAATTACATGCATGCATGCGTATATGCATATGCATATATTTTGATATAATCAAATAAAAAATAATAATTTTTGACTTCATTTCAAATATAACAATAGTTTTCCTTTCAAGTAATAATCATTTTAAATGTTCAGATCTTATCATCTTGTGAACTAAATTTCATTGACATTGTTTTTTTGTATAGTGGTTATATGTCTCCAGAATATATAATGTTTGGACGATATTCTGAAAAATAAGATGTTTTCAGTTTTGGAGTTATAGTTTTAGAAATTATCAGTAGAAAGAAGAATACAGGATGTTATGATTCCCAATATGCTGATGGCCTCTTAAGCTATGTAAGTTATGATAATATTAATTTAATTGACCAACAATTAATTTGACAATCTTGTATGATGAGTTAATAAAAGAGTAATAATTGAAATAATAAGTTTATCTTATTTGTTGCAGACATGGAAGAAATGGACGGACAACAAGTTGGTAGAGATATTGGATTTAAATATAAATGGATTGGGATCATACAATGACGGGATCAAGTGCATCCAAATTGGTTTGTTATGTGTTCAAGAAAATCCAAATGCAAGGCCTTCCATGGCTACTGTTGTTTCATACCTTAGCAACGATTCTATTGAATTGCCTTTACCATAGGAACCTGCTTTCTTTTTGCTTGGTCATAAACAAAAGGGAGAGTCATGCTTTATTAATGAAGCTTCTATGAGTGAATTTTTTCCCCGCTAGTATATGGCTATTATTTCTTCTTTTTCTTGTACACTATGACCATTGGACAGGAAGTTTGTGGTTATTTAATGAGAATTCTCCTTTACTTGGGTAATGCAAAATTTGAAATGAGTTGGATAACATTTGGACCATTTGGCAGGAAGTTTGTGGTTAATTATTGGATATGTTCATAAAGAGCCTAGGGAGCAGCACATTGCAAGTTGTACTATATATATATATATATATATATATATATATATATTCAATAACTGTGAACAATATCACTTGCTTTTTGAACGTTGATATGTATATTAAAAAACTTGGTTGGCTGGCCAACTAGTCAAGTTTTCTTTCAAATATTTTTTCATTTTGAATAAATTACATATTCTTTGAGAATAGCCTAGTAGTGAATCTTGATGAAATGAACTCTGAGAAGACTTTTGTCGCTTTACATCACACTAGCTAAGAACAAGAAGGCCCAGGCTTTTTTCCCATAGTGCCCCTTTTTAGGAAACTATTTACCAAAATGCCCCTACTTTGAAACTATTTCCCATTATGCCCTCCTCTGGAAACATATTCCCAATCTACCCCCCTTTAGTCGACTAAACCAGGGGTTTAGTCGACTAAATTTCAAGGGGTTCAAATTTTTTGAATCCCCTCGAAATTTAGTCGACTAAACCACTTGGTTTAGTCGACTAAATTTCGACGGTGAGGGTTTTTAAACACCCCAAACGTCGCTAATCGACTAGATCTCCTCCCCAAACCCCTCCCCCATCTCTTTTTCGCCAAAATCTCTCTGAATCCGTTGGTGGGTTGCGAAGAGAACTTCAATCAACTTGCATTTGCATCAATTTCGGTATGTTTTCGTCCCATTTTTGGAATTCCACCGTCGACATTGTGTTATTGCAAACCCCATTTGTGTTTTACTGTTTTGTGCTTAGATTTGATGGTTTTATTGTGTATATATGATTGATTTGAGTTTTTCATTGATATTTATGGAGGAAAACGATGAATGTATATGTTTATGATAATTTTTTTGCGTTTATGCGAATTTTTTTATTTTTAGACGAATTTATCTTTGTTTTTCATCAAGAATTGGTGGTTTTGTTGTGTATGTATGATTGATTTGAGTTTTTCATTGATATTTATAGAGGAAAACGATAAATGTACATGTTTATGATAATTTTTTTGCGTTTATGCGATTTTTTTTGCATTTATGAGTATTTCTTGTTTATGTTGAAAGTGTTTGTTAGTGAAAATGATGAATGTAAATGTGAAATTGAGAATGATGAATGTTTCTTGTTTCCTGATTGATTGTAACGTCCCTTTGTAGGTCTTTGTTCTCATCATGCGTCGTAGACAAGCTCCTACTGACACTGGCAATGTGCGTGGGAGACGGATCAAGCACCGAGCATCGTGCGGGGCATCCTTCTCTAGGCAACAGCATGCACCGAAACCTGAGCCTGAGCCCATTGTTGACCTCCCGTTTGGATATTTGTTTGAAAATAATGAAGCAGAGCATGAACGATTCATAAGGGATTTTGCTTCCAGACCCATCATTAAGTCGAAGTCATTAGACATGACATTCTTTGCACGTGAGGGCCTTGACATTGTGCCGTTGTTGGGTACTTCGCATTTGGAAGGGCTGGCGGAGATGAGTTGTCCCTATTCAGAGGTTATGGTGAGAACTTTCTACCATAACATGATCTACATTCATGGTGATCTGCAATCTCGTGTTTGCGGGGTTGACATTCTGGTGACGGCTGACATGTGGACGGATCTTCTTGGATTTGATTTTGATGCTGGTGATAGATACCAGTTTGATGGGGACACCAATTTTGTCTTGGAGAGATATGTTCGAAATGAGGCTGTGTATGCGTTCAGGAGGCCAGGAGGGCATAGACCTATAGTGACTGTGGGACAACTGACTGTTAGTTCTTGGATCCTCTTCTACGTCATCACCCACATATTGTTTCCTCGGGCCTACAATCATTCACGAGTGTTGGAGGGTGGCATCCCCATTTTGTGGTCCATTCGGAATGGCATTGAGGTTAATTGGAGACATTATATCTGTTGGCATATGTATAAGGCAAGACATAAAGGTGCACTCCCATGCGCCTACTTGGTTCAGAAGATTTTGGAGAAATTTGGTGTTCCTATGGACGATGAGGTGATGGTGAAACAGGAAGCATGGAATGTCATCTTTGGACAACGCCTCCTAAAGCAGTGCAAGATCACCAAGGGTGCAGATGGTGGGTGGCACTACATTGGTGAAGAGGATGTTGATGCTGCTGCTGGCCAGGGTCCACCCTTTGTACCTGATGTTGGTCAGGGTCCACCTATTGTTCTTCCTGAGGTCGATGATGATGACGACGAGGATGTTCATCCTGAGCCGGAGGGTGGATTCTCCCTTAGTGATGTCATGCAGGCCATCCAACACCAGGGCAGGATGCAAAAAAAGAGGTGGAAGATAGAGAATGAAAGGTGGAGGTGGATGCAGGCTCAGATGAAGTGGGTAGAGGAGACGCTTGGTCAGATGCAGCTTGGAGGAGCACCGAATGCTGCCGAGGGTGATGATGTGGCTGATGAGCACGCGGAGGATGATGGGAATCCAGAGAATGCAGATTAGATTTATGGTGTTTATGTTTTATGTACTTTCATTGACTTTATGTTTTATGTTCGGACATTGAAACTTTATGATTTTTTGTTTAGTAGCTTCAATTTGTGAATTTCATTACACATTTGATCCGCTAATGTCCCAAAATGAGTCAATGATACCATACAACATATCAATTAACTGAATGGTCCAAATTTCGAAGCCATTAACAACACAACTCATAGTACCCTAAATACAAAACATTTTACATAGACTTCAAGTTTGCCTATTCCTCGTTGGACATGCGCGCATATTATGACTGACTTGGTGGCAATTCCTACATCTTTACTGACTGCTTGAGGGCTGAGACTTCACCCAATCCATCTCATTTTGTATCCTTGTAGACTTTGGTCTTCCCTTTGTGCGGGCCAAAGTTGCATTTGGGATAACTGTTGGGCCCTCTCCTTGTTGAATTAACAATTCATTGCCTATAGGATACTAGTGTGCTACATATACCTGACTAATGTATGGGATAGTGAATACCGGATCAACGTAATCATAATGGTTCAAATTCTCCATCTTGCATACTGCTAATACGTGGCTGCAGGGATATCTTCTTGCTGTGAACTTCCCACATTGACATTTGCGATTTATCAAGTCAACCCTCATTATGTCACCGGCAACATGTGTAGATTGATTATATGCATCCTCAACCTCATATAACTGTAAATCTCTGTCATAAAGCCGTACACGGTATGTAACTGTCATCTGGTCCATCCTTTGTAAGTGCTCTTCAACCTTTTTTGACACTATCCTACCTGCAGCGATATTTTTGTTAATCTCAACACGTTTGATGACAAAATATTTGACCAGTCTACTACAGGTCATCTTCACCAAAGCCGTTATCGGCAGATTACGTGCACCCCTAAGGATCTTGTTCACACACTCGGCTAGGTTAGTCGTCATGTGACCAAACCTCCGTCCGTCTTCATCGTAGGACCTACACCATTTCTCTTTTGGAAGCCGGTCAAACTAGGACACAACCTGTGGGTTACAATCAATAAATTCCCAAAACTTTCGGTCAAACTGGATCTTTGAACTCATGTACCTTGCATAACATGTTAAAGCAAACTCATAACAATAGGTGCATTACAAACATGTTCAAATATGTGAAGGCAGTAACCAAAGTGTATACTTTCATACCTAAGTTCATAACTGTTTTCTTTAGTTGCACATCCTTGAATCTGGTATTAAAGTTGCTTGCGATATGACGTAGGCAATACACATGATAGGCATACGGAGGCTGCCAATTGCGGTGATCTTTAACCGCTTTTATGATATTGGCGTGACGATCAGATATCAAACAAATGCCCATCCTCTGCGTCACATGATCACGTAAGAGACAAAGAAACCACCACCAGTCATCATACTTCTCACCAGGAGGAACAACAACAAAGGCAATTGGTAAGACCTTCCCATCCCCATCCTGTGAAGTCGCAATCAAGAGAGTACCTTTGTATTTTCCGTACAAGTAGGTGCCATTAATTTGTAGTATGGGCTTACAGTATTTGAAGGCTTCAACTGTCTGGTTAAATGTCCAAAAAACTCTATGAAAGACGCGTAAGTTGACATAAAACCGACGATGGTCGGAACATTCATCTGTATCAAGCCTGAAAACAGAGCCCACGTTAACCTGCGTCATTTATGTCAACCAATTGGGCAAGAATGCATATGATTCCTCCCAATCACCAAATAACTTCACAATGGCCTTCATTTTCGCCTTCTAAGCCTTCTATTATGTTATATTATATCCATACATACGCTGCATCCTCTCTTGTATTAGCGCTGGCTTTAAAGCTGGATCTTCTCTTAACATACCTTGTTAAAGCATAACAAACTTCAGAATATAATGTCAATAAACAAACAGAAGTAGAAAGCAACAAAAATACGAAACATACTGATAATGCCTGCACATATGACATTTGAATCCAGTTGTCTATGATTCTGGGTAAGACTCTGGTTCAGGCAGGTGTGATCGCTAACCCACTTACGGACCACCCAACAATTTCCATTCTTGCCTGTCATTGCCCTCATATACCAGGGACAACCGTTAGCATGATTTCGACACTTCATCATAAACCTCCGTTCATCACTTTTTTCAACTTTGGCTGAACGATAAGTCTTCATGCAATACAATTTCATGGCATGATGCATCTCAGACTTAGAAGGAAACTGCTGATACACATATAATGGATCGCCTAACTGCCATCCACCTTGCCTGTCATCATCACCATACAACATCTCTAATTCATTGTCACAGTCAACCGCACTAATTTGAGAATAGTGCGGGCTTTCGGTTCAAAATGGCTCACTATCAGGTCCAACATCTGTCAATATGAATTTTCTGTCAGAACCAGTAAATAAATATTACAGAAACAACCACAAATTCAAGTCTATTAAATTACCACTACTAATTGGGTCAATACGAAGTGGTGGCATTGTTGCAGTCCCTGGGTTTACTAGGTTCGGGCAAGAATCAAAATCACCCTCCACATCAGTATCTGAGCTGTCACCTAGTGGAATAAACCTCTCAAATTCGTCCTCCTCATCGCTGTGCATATTCTCATCTTCCTCATCTTCTATCAATGTTACCTGACTTAACACTTGTGAAGGTGCAGATACACCAACATGTCTATCTTCTTCACCAAAATACTGTGGGGATCTTGGATGCATAGATATAGATGATGATTCGCCAGATTCAATTTCAACATATATCTCAATAAAATTTTGTACTCTCCGATTAGCAAATGCATCTATGACACAATCTACATCTTCATCATCACATACATCGGTACTAATGTAGTATACATTATCCTTACCCACTATAGTCTCCACTTTGGCAATTAACCGATGAATGCATTGGCTGCCATGTAGCCCCAATTTTTGGTAAATTCTTTCTTTCAGCTCGTTGTATGTAGTATCTCATTTGATTTTCATCATTTTCATTTTCCCTTCAAATTGAACACCATCGGGACCATCAAAATACCTCCCACTATGGTAGATTATAGTCATGTAAGTGTTTGAAATTGAACTCATCTTTGACACCAGAATTTTAGCTGCAAAATGGAGGGTTTTAGCTGACCAAATAAAAAAATTTATGAAAAATGAAGTGATATTCTTCAAAAAAATAAAAACCACTCAACCGATGTAAATCTTTTCACTTTCACATGTATATTCATCATTTTCCTCCATAAATAGGAATGAAATACTCAAATCAAGCAAAGACACACAACAAAACAACCCAATCAAAGCACAAAATGCAAAAACGCAAATGGGGGTTCGCATAAACACATAAATGACGACAGAAATCTTAAATGGAGATGAAAACATACCGATATCGACACAAATTCCACTAGATTGAAGTTTCCTACGCAACCCACCAATAGATTCAGCAAGGCTTTGACGAAAAAGAGAGGGGGAAGAGGTTTGGATAGGTTTTTACACGATTAGGGTTCATGTTGTTGTGGTTTGGGGTGTTTAAAAACCCTCACCGTCGAAATTTAGTTGACTAAACCAAGTGGTTTAGTCGACTAAATGTCGGGTGTGGGCTTTTTAACGCCCACCCCCGTAATTTAGTCGACTAAACCACTTGGTTTAGTCGACTAAATGGGTTTAGTCGACTAAACCAAGTGGTTTAGTCGACTAAATTTCGAGGGGATTCAAAAAATTTGAACCCTTCGAAATTTAGTCGACTAAACCCCTAGTTTAGTCGACTAAAGGGGGTAGATTGAGAATATGTTTCCAGAGGAGGGCATAATGGGAAATAGTTTCAAAGTAGGGGCATTTTGGTAAATAGTTTCCTAAAAAGGGGCACTCTGGGAAAAAAGCCAGAAGGCCTACTATAAAAGAGTATATGACATGCCAAGTGGCACCAAGATCCTATCCCATCACTACTATAAAAAGTTTTACATAGTGTTTTTGAAATGATCTATACCCTACGTCCCTACCACTATAAAAGCAAGTTGTAGCGCTTTACCAAAGCGCTGGTAAAGCGCTACAGTAGATATTTTTTAAAAACTATCAGCTGTAGTGTTTGCTTAGGAAAGTGCTACAACAGAATTTATTTTCCAAAAATATAGATTAATGTGTAAATTTATTTTAGAAACTTTTGCTGAGGAACAATATTGTCCTGAAAATTTTTTAAGGTTTAATATCAATCCAGAAGTTTTAAAACATAGCAATGTCGGTCCATACCGTAAAAAAACTAATGTTCACAGTTAAAAAAATTGATATTGACTATTAAAATTTCACATTTTGGGGAACATTGTTATATTTTAAAACTTTCAGGTGACGTTAAACTTAAAAATAATTTTAGGACAACATTACTCTTCGACAAAAAATTCTGTAACAAATTTACACCTTAACCCAAATATATATAAACATGTACCCTAGATTGAGAGCTCTATCAACCAAGAAGCTAGGAATTAATTACAAAAAGTTTCTCCTAATGCCCACAATAAATAGTTAATAAGATATTAATTAAGCATAATCTAACTAACAATAATCAAAAGATTTAGGATAAACTAACAAATAATAATAAAAAATAAAAAATATCCAAACTACATGGGTATAATAAAAAAATCAATACCCAAACACAAATCTTGTAGGATATACACCGAAGAAAATACATTAAAATTTTTTTACATGTTCTCGACACAAATACATTTTTTTAGTAGATTTTGTAAGGTATCAAACTGTTTCCGATCACGTTGAAGAACTAAGAACTACAGTCAAAATCATTAGGAACAAAAATCACTCTCTTGGATAACCATCGCTAGAGAAGACATTCAACACACCGAGAATCAGGATGAGTGAGAGGGATCAACCAAGTAAAATAAGACTAACAAGAAGAAAAAAATTATCAGAGAAAACCCCAGGGGGGGGAGAAGAAGGAGAAGAATAAAAAGTTATAAGAGAAGGAAACACACCAAGAGATAGCAAGATATATTTAGAGTGGGTAGAGGAGGAGGAGGAACGGTGATGACTTAGAACTCTCAGCGAGACAACCAAAATGATGACTCGCACTATCAAATATCAAAGCTATTGGAAAGAGAATAAGAGGAGGAAGAAGAGCAAAAAGCAATGAACTCTGAATCTGATTTATGAGAGTTGTGTGAGTCTATGGCCATAGTCGACTAAGGCAAAGAAAAGGGTAGTGGTTGAACTCACACAACACATAGCTTCACTAATAATAATAATAATAATAAGATGTTTTGTAGCGAAGAAACCTTTGAATTTGCAACGATTACAACCAATACTAACAATATGGGTAGTAGTCTAACAAACCACTACAAAAAACACCGTGACAAGCTATTTTGTAGCAATTAAAATAATCTACTAGTTAAGTAACATCACCGCTACTTAATGACAACAGGATGACATATTGTATTAACATGTTGTAATGGTTTGCAAACTGTTACAACATGAAATTGAAACTATTTGTAGCAATCAAGTAACCAGTACTAATTACGTTGAAATTTTTTAAGAAATAGACAGGAAAAATGTGAGTGGCGGCAAAACATTTTTAAAAATTGGCAATAGAAATTTGTAGCGGTTTGCAATATTGGATGAAATTGACAATGACCCCAAAAAGTTTGAATTAATATTATAGCGTTTTAAAACCATTACAAATTAGTGCCACCAATTTTTAAATTTGCACCAAAATTTTTTGTAACTTTTGTAGCAATTATAAAGCCGCTACAAATAATTTTTTTATAAAAAAAAATCAGTAGCTGTAGTTTTTTTTTTTTAAAAATATTATTTTGAAATCTTAGTTTTATTAGTTAATTTTTATGATAAATTTTAACATTTTTTAAAAAATACTTTTAGATGATATTAGATTATAGATATTATATAGTTATATTACTGAAAAATGTAGATAATATAAATTTATTTTGTTGTGAACAAATTTCAATTTGATTATGAAATGAATGTTGATGATTATAGAAAGAATGTTCAGGGAATGTCGATATGGAAATAAAAAAAATTGTGCATATCAAATAATAATAAGAAAATAAGAATTTAAAATGAAACACATAGATAAAACTATTTAACATATTTGATATGCTTAATGAGCACATATCTCTCAAAAAAACTTTGACAGAAAAAATAAAACGAGAGAAAAGTTGGAGGAGGAAGTGAAGAAGTGTATGAAATGAGATATTGTGGGGGTATTTATTGGGATATCTATGTTAAAGGTGTAGCGGTTGAAGTAACAGTTTTTGTAACGGTTGTTCTTACAATGGTTGTAGTGGTTTGTGGTTTTGTAGCGGTTGTTTGACAGCTAGAAAAAATACAATGGTTTTAAAAAGAAAAAAAAAACATAGACAGATTACAATAAGATAAGAAATTTTTTAAATCAATCTTTGTCACCAACACTGCAAAAGAAGATGGGGAGTAAATGATAGAGTTGAGTTTAACATGTTTGAACACAAATGAAACTTTAATTTAATTGATTATAAAGTGTAACTTAAAAAAACTAACTGAAGGATAGGTAAACTCTTATCGACTTTAGGGAGGAAGTCTTCAAAATTGGCAGGTTGAAACGGCTCACTCTTGTAGGTGATGTTATCACCATCGCCCATGTTGTAAACCACCATATTCCAATCTTTGTGCCTCTTATCCTTGACATAATAAACCTAGTGTGCCTTTAAGGCAATAATATATGGCTCATCGTCTTTGAACTGTCCAGTGTGAATTGGCTAGGAGGAATTTGCTGCTGTGGTGCATAAGTTATCAATTGTGAGTCCTCGGGAAGTTGTCACATTTGCCCACAAACACTTGAAAAACATATTGTGGAAATGACCTTGGTAATTTATTTTGACGACATCAAGAAGCTTTCTATAATATGGGACGTCTTCGAACTATATGTTTCTGTCATTGTTGCTCAAAAAACTCCTTGTCCTAAAGGTTCTGTAAACACCCAAGTTTTGGGTTAGCAATTCTTGATCTCGTAAAATCGTGCAAAAGTTGAAACCATTGACGTTTTATGTTGTACACTTAGTTACATGGTCAAGAGGGCTGAGTGCGAGTGCTCAAAGAACTAGTGACTAGTGAGTACAGGTTGTGGTTATTTAATATTCTCCACACAAACCATTCTGGGAATTCTCTATGCACCTTTCTTCAATTTCAGAGGATGTTTATGATTAGATCCTAAGTTGACGTTTCACATGACTTCTGAATTCCCTACAATGGTGATAATGAAATGTAAATATAAAATGCAAGGAAATATATAGCATAACATATGAGTGTACAACACTTACTAGAAGAAGGGTTCAACTTTTTAGTTAATAAAGACATGTATATATGGTTGCAATTTCTCAGTTACCGTCAGTTTAAATCTCTTACTTCCTCTAACTGGTTTAACAACACGATGGATTAATGACTCTATTATTGATGGCTCAGGTACAGGTTCAGGACAATCAACTACATGAGGCGGTCGGTTAAAGGACGTCTCAATGTCATTGAAGTACCTTGAATAGAAATAAAGGACCTCATCCCCTATGTAGCCTTCAGCTATATAACCTTCTGGCTATGTCTTATTCCTTATGTAAGATTTGGAGGAGGAAAATTGTCCATAATTGCTTAAATGTGTGACTAGAAAATGTAAAGAGTAAAGTAGATGCACATATGTAAAATGAGTACCTCTCAATCAGATATATCCATCGATATTGCATCGGGCCAGCTAGCTTTGTTTCGTGAACAAGGTGTACTGTCAGGTGAACCATCATCATGAAAAAGGACAGAGGAAAGATCATCTCTAAATGACACAACTTGAGAATGATTTTTTGTTGCAGTTAATCAAGTTCCTCAACAATCAAAACCTTAGAACACAACTTTCGAAAGAAAGAACATAGTTCCATTAAAACAATCGACACATAAGGTATCAATGTATGTTTGATTTCTAGCATAAGTAACTATAGTATAACAACATGTGAGTCATAACTCTTCAACCCAACAACCTTTCGAGCCTGCATGTCAATACATCGTGAAATGTTGCTTGAATACACATAAAGAATTTTTATTTTCTTCAACATCACAAGGAACATTTCCTTATTTAGTTTTGTGTGGCTTAATTTTGCCGGTTGAAAGTTGTCATGGTCATCCAACCACATGTCGTCATGAACTCCCAAGGCTTGTAAATCTTCCCTCACTTGAAGATGGTCTTTTGACTTTCTTTGTTCATTAAGCATTGTGTATAGCAAATTGTCACACACATTTTTTTTTCAATATGCATGGCATCAAAACTATGTCAGATCAAATTATCTTTCCAATACGGAGAATAAAGAAGATGCTTATATTTCGCCATTGCTGAGGGGCAGAAGCACAAGTTTTGGCAATCTTCCTCCCTGCTTTTTGGTAGATCGTCATTATTTCCAAACTTAAATTCAACATCTAGAAGCTACCCAAAGATATCTACATTGGATAAAGTCTTAGGAGGTCATCTTTTTTCCTTTTGCCTATTGCCTATGTCAACGGTTGTGTTGCAACCTAAACTTATGTTTGCCATCAAGAACCTTCAATAACCCATAAAGCGCCACTTTCGACTGTGGGGAAGGCATACTGAGTCATAGTCAAACTTACAAGCTAGACACGCCATCCTTGTATGCATATTCCACTTAAATAATGCTCCTAAGCTAGGAAAGTCACTTATCATCCACATTAAGGCTACACGCAGGTTGAACAGTGTCTTCTCATGAGTGTTACACGTCTCGATGTTAACATTCCACAATTCCAACAACTCCATCAAAACAGTTGCAGATACTCATCGATGTCATTTCCTGTACCTTTTTGCCTATAATTACCAAAAACAAAATTACAGAGCTCTGTTTCATACACATTCAAGAGGCAAGTTGTAGGAAATCAACACAACAGGCCAAATACTATGACTTGTGCTAAGAATCGTAAACAAATTAAAATCGTCCGTCGCCAAAGCAAGCCGAACATGTATAGGGTCCGCCACAAAATCTAGAAAGTTTGAGCCAAATGCTTTGTAGGCTACAACAACCTGTGGATGTCTTAGTTTACCATCGATCTAAGCTTGTATCAACTTCATGCCACCTCATATGCTCAGCTATCTTAATTAGACAACATAAACAATTGTTGTAAGCGAGGTTTTAAAGAAAAGTACTTGAGAATCTTGCTGGTTTCTTCTTCTGTTTTTTTCCCTTCTTAGTTGTCTTGAACTTCGAAGTGTGACATCACTTACAAATCTCCCAGAGAGCACAATCTCCCCAATAAAGCATATAGTCGTTAGGGCATGCATCAATTTTTTCATAGTTCAATCATAATCTGTTAATAATCTTATTGGCCTCATAGAAGGTTGTGGGAATGTCTGCCTGAGGGAATACATCTTGTAGTAATTCCAGCAACATCAACATTCTTTTATCAGTGAACCTACACAAGCACTTGATATGATACATTTGATCAAAAAAGATAATTTAAAGTATTTTTGACAACCTTGATATAATGGACGATCCGCCTCATTCATGAGGTTGAAAAATCCTTAGCTACATCATTCCTCAAGAAAACAGGGTTTGCACCCTGATCTTCTGCAGAGAAGCTGTTGTCTTGAAAACCAAACACATCATGAACAACATCATTAACAGGATTATCTGCATCTACTTAAACTCCTATTTGTAAATTGCAAGGAAGAATATCATCAAATCTTATTGTTTTAAGTTTAATTGATTAAAAAGAAGATAAGCTAACAAAAGTTGATAAGAAATTTGATCATAACTGACAAAATCATAAGTTCAAATCTTACCATCAATGAGATTCTTTTTTGTGGGCAATTTGTAAATACCTTTGTAAAATTTGAACCTTAAGGAGTTCCCTAACTTTGATGAGCCACAAAACTCAACTAACTAATCTTTAAACTTTTATGTATAAAAAAGTGTACACAGGAGATAAATAAATTTATTTATTTCCTCCATTTATGGAAGACTATACTGACAAAATACTATTTCCTGAGTTTCATCCATATATAGCTATATAAATATGCTTTTCACTATGGTTCTAAGTCAATCAAGTGTAAAAAAGCATCAACCAAATATAATTGTATAACTATTACTCTCATTTACTGCCATATCTAAATACTATTTACAACACATTGATCCTCTCTCTCTTCACAAATTGTGTCTCTGGACATTGCTCTTACAAGCATCATCAGAATGTCAACATTCCGTGCATAGCTAATTAGAGGATATTGTCTACTTAGTCTGGAGGTTATTTAATTAATTAGAAATATCAAACTGAAGGATACTTGGGGAATAATTATGGTTTTAAACAATGGAAATATGGGAGGACCATGTGAAGGAACTTATAATAAAAGACTTTGGGAGCATCATCCATCTTTTTGGACTCTATGACCTCTTCGCTACTAACAACAAGGAAACATGTGATTTTAACCGTTCAAATAGCATCTGGAAGGTAGATTCTTATTGAAAAGAAAATAGTATAAAATCGTTTAACCTATGTTTGGATGAAGAGAATAGTGAGGGGGCAAGAAATTACTATTTTTAAAAGTTTTCCCTTCTTGTATTCTTTCCCCTCTAATTTTCTTTCCATCCAAACATAGGGTTAAGATGGTTTGAACGGAACCGGCTTTCCTCTGATACTATTCCCATATGCTACGTTGAAGTGGCGTCGTTTTGGCCAAAAAACCTGAGGCTATGGCCTTTTTTTAAAAAAAATTAGGGCACTAATTGGTACTAAAAAGATACTTTAGGATACTGAATGATACTAAAAAAATACTTCATGATCTTGGAAAATTATTTTAGGCTCCTGAAAAAATATTTAAGGGAACTGAATGGTACTAAAAAGATACTTTAAGATACTAATTGATACTGAAAAAATATTTCATGATCTTAAAAAATTATTTTAGGATTGTGAAAAAATATTTTAGGGTATTGACAGGCATTGAAACGATACTGTAGGATACTAAAAAAATATTTCAAGATCTTGAAAAAATATTTAAGTATCGATTGGTACTAATTGGTATTTTAGGGTATTAGTTGGTACAAAGAATATACTTCAGGATATTTTTCAAGATCCTAAAATAATTTTTTAAGATCATGAAGTATTTTTTCAGTACCGTTTAGTATCCTGAAGTATCTTTTTAGTACTAGTCAGTATTCATATATATTTTTTTCTTTTAAAGGGCATAGGCTCAGCTTTTTTTTTTTTGTCAAAACGACGCCACTTCAACACAACGGATGGGAATAGTATTGGAGGAAAGCTGGTTCCGATTTGAACATGCATTAAGTACGCAGATCAGAAAGTATAGTCCTATGAAAAGGGGTAGAGGAAGATTGAAGAGAACACTTAATCAAGTCGTTGAACAGGACTTTTTGGTTAACAATACAATAGTGTCAGCTGACCTCACCTAGTAATATGAGACTTGTTGTCATTTTTGTACTATCGTTTTATCTAAAATTTAGCAGCTGGGAGATTGTTTTCACTCAGCACCTTGCTACCAACATGACAAGATATGGACATCAATTTACCAAAAGATTTCCAACAGAACAACTCAAGTTTATGTGGAAAACTATAAAATATAGGGTGAAAAAATTAAACTCTGCAGACTACCCTTTTAACTAAGGGTCATCTAGGTACTAAAAATGAAGATGAAGGATGTAATTAAGGTTCAAATCTTCATGATATAATTAATAAGTAAATAAATGAGTAACTAAATAAATAATTGATCTCTATGACTCTAACAATGAGTGAGGAAGGTACATCTCCAAAGATATGGATAACAACAGTCGAAATACCATTGAGAGGGGCCTTAAACTTGGTTTAGCAAAATGTAGACATACATAATTTACAGGAGCCTAAAAATAAATCATAACAAATTAACTAGGGAGCTTTAAGATCAAATTCTTGTTAAAAGTGAAATATCAATTATTCCAAGACACCTAGCACATACTTATTTAGCAAGGTTAAATAAAACACGCACACATTGTTTTTAAGAAAAAATGAAAACAAAACAATCAAACAAATAGTTGTTCCCCACAAACAAGAGAATATTACCAGAGTGGCAAAGACAAGAATTTCACCACCAGCAAAAAGAGCAAGGAAGCCATACATGCTTTGAAATAAGAATGCGCCAAAGCAAAATGTTGCGCCTATCAATGTGGTGATCGCAAGAAGCTGCAAGAGATTTTATGCACTATTGAGAACAGAGCAATGGAATATAAGCAATACGCTAGGTGGAACTTAGGGATGACTATTCATTCATTCCATAGACTAAAACGGAAGAACAGAAAAAAGAAACCTAGATGCAGTTATTAGGCTTTCATGTTGGCTATCAAGTTCTTTCAATAGAAGCAAGCATAATAGTCTAAGACCAACCTTAAATGCATTCGGCAAGGTGTTGGTCAAGAAATCCAGAAGAAAGCCACCTGCTAGTGTGCCCAATATCCCACATACTAGTGTAATTCCTCCAAATTATCGACATTAGTCTGCCATAAGAACCTGTTCTAATGCATAGTAATTTTCGTATGCTTTAGTTGGAATTATCTTAATCTATATGGGATATATACAACATTGTGCAAATAAATTGGCATATAAGAAAGAAGGAAGAAAATGATAGCACTTATAGAATGAAAGTAAAGAAAAGTAGGGAAAATGAAATCTTGAGCTAGGATCTGTAACTCTAGCCAATACACAATAATCTTTTATATAATATTCTGTTGTCCTCCATAAAACATAATCACACATATTTATAAGGTTTAGTCATCATAACTTCCTATAACGTCTCATAAACATGTGTCTTTCTTCTAGAGTATACTAAAAGAGCACGTGTGTCCCTAACAGAAAATTGTTAAAATCATATGTAGATATAATCATTAGAAGAGACAAAGCTAACCATATTATATATGTTATAACCAGTTTTAGGCCCCCAATGTAAGCATCGATGACAAAGTTGTAGGCTATGTAACCTACAAAGAGGAAATGATAGTAAAAGGATACTAATGAAGTGACACCGTAAAAAGTTATTGTTAATGATAAAATTCATATGGAAACTGGATGTAGTTTTGGACCTGCAATAAAAGAGAAATACCAAAATGAGAATGTACACATCAGCCTCTAGGGTTGTTTGGGTTAACTTTGGGAGTGGTGGCTTAAAAGCTATCTGACTTTTGCAAAAGCCTGGTAGAAAAAAAGTCAGGTTGTAAATGTGACTTGTGTTTGGATTGACCGTTTGACTTTTGCAGAAGTGGTTTAATTCTAAACTGATGAGTGTTTAGATTATTATTTGAAAAGTCGGTTGAGATGAAAAATGACTGAAAAGGGTATGAATCATATTAAATACTACATATACATATTAGTTGTATATATTAAGATAATAAAAATTTTAATTTGAAAAAAAAGTTGAATGATTATTAAAAAAATTAATAAACAATAAATTCCTTAATTAAATATATTTAATGGATAAAATTGTTTATAAGATTCCTTTTTAGGGATTTCCCTTATTTTCCATTCAAAATTTGTAATACTTTGTCAAATATATAATGATCTGATACTTGAAATTTAAATGCACTAAAACACACTCGTAAATTCTTCTCATAAAGCAACCCAATTTTGTGGAAAAAAATAAGCAACTTATTGAATCTCTAAATTGAATAGTACACACATATATATACAGCTCGATAACCTTGCAACTTCAATTGCTTGACTTGTTTGTGCTTTTACCCAACCAAGTTTTTCCACGTTGCACAATAGGGTCCATTATGTTAGTTCTCTATGTGTTTTGATGATAACTAACAATTGTAAACATAAGTTGAAGTTTGTCTTTGGTAAGATTGAAAAAACTTACTGTCAAAGGTAAACTCAAGTTTTGACTTTACAGAGAGTTGCTCAGTTTTAATGAACAAAGGCAAAACTCAAGTTTCCATATGGAAAGTTGAGTTTTGGGCCTTATAGAGAGCATTCCAAGTTTTTCATCAAGACAAACTCAAGTTTTGGTTTGGAAACTCAAGTTTAGATCATACAGAGACTCTTCAACATTTTTTGAAGAAATGTGAAATTCCAGTTTCCACTTGGAAACTCGAGTTTTGATCATACAAAGAGTCATCCAAGTTTCTGACTTGTGAAAACTCCAATTTTGAAGAGAAACTCAAGTTTTCAGTACTTCTAAGTTATTCAAAGTTTTGGGAAAACTTAAGTTTCAGTATAGAAACTTGAGTTTTGGCTTGACAGAAAGTTTTCATGTTTTAACCTTTCAACACACTAGTTTTGAAATGGAAACTCAAGTTTCTCACTTGGCTCAGATTTTCAGATGTTTTCATGTTTTAAATAGAAACTCAAGTTTAGGTTTGGAAACTCGAGTTTTGGCCAAGTAGAGAGGATCGCTATTTTTCAGTATCTTTAAAACTCCAGTTGTGGAGTAACACATATCTCTTTAAGTTTTGACATTTAAATGGAAACTCGAGTTTTGACCAAACAGAGAGCATCGTTGTTTTTCGAAGATTTCAAAACTCCAGTTTTTAGGTTTTGGACATGAACTCATTAAAAGTACAAAACTTGAGTTAACACTTGGAAACTCGAGTTTGGTCTTCAGTCAAAACTGTGTTCCAAAACTCAAATCGTGACAATCCTCTCTTGAAGAAGGAAACTCGAGTCTAAATATGGAAACTCGAGTTTGTACTTAAGTACACAGTGACAAACTCTAGTTTCGATAAACAAACTCGAGTGATTAAGTGTATCCAAATTGGTTTGTTATGTGTTCAAGAAAATCCAAACACTACTATATGTAATACCCCAATTTTCATAATACATGTAAATCTTAACTTTTAATAAATAACACCTAGTACAATAGGTGAATATGTGGTCTCAGAGCAAGTGAAATAATTATCTTATTTTCTGAAGATAATTTCTTATGAAATTAGAGTAAATGAAGAGCTAAAATCCCTAAGTGAATTTATGGGTCATAAAATACCCTAAGAATGTTATGATAAATCCTAAGAGGCCACTAAATATTTATTAAAATAGAGAGTATGTTGTCTCTAAAGTTTTAATTGATTTATTATTATTTATAGGAATTACACCATTTTAACAAAGTTAAAATCATCAAAGGATGATAGAGTTAAATAGAGGAAAGTAGTAGCAATTATTGAGCAATTGAAATTGCAAAAATTGAGGTACTTTATTAATTTTTGGAATTAGTTAATGATTAAGTTTTTAAGGTCATAAATTAAGGGCCAAATGATATTTAAAAGATAAGATTAGCATACAAGGAGTTGTAATTATCAAAATTGAATTAGAAACCTTGTCAATTTTGATAGTTAAGCCTAGTAACCCCTAAAACATGATGTTAGAAATTAAAATTGGGATTTAAAATAAATATTCCTAATTTATTTCTATGGGACGAAAATTCTTGTTTAATGTTAAATAAATGGAAGAATTAAATTATATTAACCATGAATCCAAAATCTAAGTGAACCAATGAGGGATTTTCCTTCTTAAATATGTGAGAACATGAAAAATATAAATTGAATAATTACATATAGGGGAAGGGGGACGAATTTGCTAGTGGATCAAGAAGGAAGAATAATTTTAAAAAAAAAACATAAATCAATTAAGTGGTGTATGGGAGAAGCTTGAACAACTTGGAGAGCAAGTTGTTTGACTTAGTGAGCAAGTTGTCTTGCTTAATGAGCAAGTTGTTGTTAATTAAATAAAATTAGATGAGAACCCATAGAAATTAAATCATAACTTGAAATCTTGAAACTAGATCTTCAAGACAAATACATATTTGGAATCAGGGAATTATGAGCTTCGATTTGACTATTCCCAAAGGTATTTTCGGTTACTTCTTAGATCCATACCTAAGTGTTTTGGGGATTAAAAATCACCATAAATCTAGTCATAAAATTAGGATTTCAAAAGTGAAATTAGATCTTGAATTAAAATTCCAACTTACACCTAACTAAATTAGCATTTGGGAATAATTAGATATTAAATGGGTTGTCTTGGGGACAAAGCAAAAGACCTTCTTGAAGAAGGAAGAGGGGAGGACGAAAATGGGAAGGTGTAGGGCTAGGATTTATGCTTCCTCACCAAGCAAAACTCAAGGGCCAAGATCAAATTGAATTTCTTGGTGGCTACTCCTTGATTTGGCTATAAATAGAGACCCTCTCTTCACAATTTTCTCACCACTTCCTCAAGCTAGGAACCAAAATATAGAGAGTAAGGGAGAGTGTGGAAGAGCTTCAAGAAACAAGAAGCAAGGTTCTTCAAGAGATAAGAGAGTTTTTAGTTTTAGTTTAAGTTCATAGTTTATGAGATAGAAATGCTAGAAATGTTGTTTTGATCTTCAATCTTCCAAATATAGTTTTATTTTCATGTTTTTATGGTTTCCATTGCATTTATTTCGAAAAATTGATGAAGAAGAAGTTATAGCAAAATTTTTGGAAGATTAGGATCAAAATAGCGAAGCTCTGGCGAAATCTCCTCAAACAGTGATTTCTAGAGTCAGGGGTAAAAACGTTAGTATTTTATGATGAAGATGATGTTCTAAAATTCTGAGAAAATTCATGATGAAAGTAGACGTCGAGGGCTTTCCAAATATATAAAGAATGTGTCATTTGAATCTCTGTGCAAAAAGATAAAAATCTCAGAAGTTAAGCTATGTTTTCTGGGCGAAAATCTGGACAGCAGTTTGAAATCTGGGAACTGGGAATTATCCATGAATTCTGGGTAAGTTCCAGTATTTTTCCTCGAAAATAGACTTCTCAAGGATTCCGAGAAATTTTACGGATCCTCATTTTGATTTTTCTAGAATTAGTTATGATTTTTCAAAGTTACCGAAAAATCTGCCCAGAAAATGCTGCACCACGTTTCTGAAGAAATGTAAGGGCAAAATTGTAATAATAAAGCCATCAAGGGTAGAATGGTAAATAGAGGTGGAAATATCTCTTAGAATGTTATTCTAAGTGATATGGTGATATGTTAGGATATCCGGGAAGTCCAAAGCCGGAACCAAAGGTCGGATGTTTGACGACTATGCGGTAAAAGGTACGGACGCGTATTGTAACCTTAACTCTTATGCTTATGGTTTGGTTATATATGATTGTTGTTTTCACATGATAATACTCTGTTTTGAAATTTACTCATGAGAGTTGAATTGTATACGGGTTATAGTCTTGATAACACCGTTGAGTTTTCCTAGCGCTGAGGACACGATGGGCCGTCGTGGCACTGGTTATGTGCAAACTGGGGTAACATACATATTGCAGTGGCTGTGTTATGTTATTGCCTTACATGTGGATATATGTTTTGAAACTATGATTATGTTGTATATCTGTGATAACTGTCATATACTGTTTACATAAGCATGAGGTTAACCGTTACCTGAGGTCCAATGGACATTGGACCTCAGTCTAAATGAACAATACAGGAAAGAAACCGGAATAAAGAAGGTACTAGCAGATAGAACCGTAAAGAGGTAGCGGTCAAAGGCAAAGGTCGGTAGCGGTAGAAGTTATAAGAACTTAGCTTCTGGCTCGAATTTAACAAAGTTACTTTGAACGGTTTGGTGTCTAAGGCTGGGTTAATCTATGTGGGAAGCCAATCAGTCGTCGTATAAGTCGGTGAGGCCCTCATGATAGACCCCTACCTGGCCAAACTATTTAATTAACTAATGTTAGGTTCCAAGTCATGGGTCTAGTTTAAAACTTTCTTTATCAGAGGATTGTATTTAACCTCTGTAAATTGTATCACATGAATATTCTTTCGGGATATTTAATATATCAGCTTATGTCAGGCATCATCATATGTCTGGGCATTTTTATATCAGATACTCGTTATCCGGATTTTAGCGCACACTATCAATTTCCGCAGTACTCTAAGCTGTAGCATCTCAAACTCTGTTGTTTTTCTTAAACCTAAGTGTCGACCGACACGAATTTCGAACCTGGAATTTGGGATGTTACACTATAAAAAGGTAAAAAACGTCCTAAATTAGAGACAATAAACGTCCTTTTTGAAAAGGACGTCGTATTAAGAATAGTAATATATAAGGTGTCCTATATTTAATATAGGATGCCTTAAAAAGACATCCTATGTGAAACAAAAAACGCCTTAAAAAGGTGTCCTATATTAACTATAAGACGCCTTTTTAAGGCGTCCTTTGGTCCTTTGTTTCACATAGGACGCCATATGTAAATGCCTAATTAAAAAAAATATATCCCGAAGAAAGACAAATAACGAACAAAATTGACAATGCAACCCTTAAAACCACCGCTAAAATCATCAAAACAGAGGAGCCAGACCAAATCGAGAAGGAAAAGGCACAAAAATCATCACCTGAGAGAGTAGAAGAAGAAGATGAGGGCTATGAAGCTGAACCTGCGAACTTGACGGCGACATGCCCTTGATCTGGAGCTGCCTGCGGTATATAACCCAGATTTCATAGTGAGATCTGAAACCCAAATAAACATGGAGAATAAAAAAGGATTATGAGGAATTGGAGGATATACTCTCAGGTACAGATCCAGAAACCTTTTCATTATCGATAGCCGTATAGTTTCCGGACATCATCTTTACAAATCTCGCTTCGTCCCGTTGCTCCTCTTCCCTTTGCTCCCCCGGATCTCTCTTCCGTCAATCATCCTCTCCGCTTGTGTGTGAGAGTGAGAGGGTATTAATTAATATATATATGCCGTAATATTTAGATAATAAGGCATTCTAATAAAGCAAAAGGACGCCTAAAAAATCCTTAAGAAGATAAATATTAAAGGACACCTAAAAAGAAAGAAAAAAAAAAACTTTAGTTAAGGCGTCCTCTAGATACATTAAGAAGCCTAAAATAAAAATTAAGAAGTCCTTTATTAAGTAAGGACGCCTAAAAAGGGAAAAAAAAAAAATCCTTTATTTAAGGTGTCATAGAATTATCTAAAAAAGCCTAAAATTAACTTAAGAAGTCCTTTACTAAAAAATGGACGCCTAAAAACGAAAAAATGAATAAAATAATTAAAAAATATTCTCCATGGCACGAAGACTGAAGTGAAGAAGAGTGTTCAAAAATATAAGAAGTGTGAAGTATTTTTTTTTAATTTAGGTGTCCTACATTATAACAAGGACGCCAAAAATGAAACATAAAAAAAAAAATTAACAAAAATAGTTAAAAAATTCTCTAGACGCCAATAAATAATAAGCGCCAAAAAATAAATATAGGTGTCCTATTTTGAAATATAGGACACCTAAAGTCCAAAAAAAAGGACTTTAGGTGTCCTATATTTAAATATAGGACGCCTAAAGTCTCTACTTATATTGCCAATTTTTTTTTTTCAAAAAATTCTCTAGGCGCCGATAAATAATAAGCGCTAAAAAATAAATATAGGTGTCCTATTTTGAAATATAGGACACCTAAAGTCTCAAAAAAAGAACTTTAGGTGTCATATATTTAAATATAAGACGCTTAAAGTCTCTACCTATATTTTTTACTTCCTTTTTTAAAATAAAGACATCTTTTGGGGAAGTAGTATTCACTTTTTGTAGTAGTGAAATGCAAGGCCTTCCATGGCTACAGTTGTTTGATATATTGGCAATGATTCTATTCAATTGCCTTTACCCCAGGAACCTGCTTTCTTTTTGCATGGTAATAAACCACTGGGAGAGTCATGCATTGTTAATGAAGCTTCTATGAGTGAATTCTTTCCTCGTTAGTACAAGGCTATTATTTCTTCTTTTTCTTGTACAATATGCCTTTTGATCTGCATAATTTTCAATGGTTCTGATTGATCTAGAGCGGTTTTTTTTTTAATATAAATTATATGTCATGTTTGGTATTCAGGTTATTAAGAAGTTTGAAGAAGAGGAGGAGAAACAAATTTACATCTTGACATACATGATATATAGTTATATATGTTTCTAATGAATTGATGATTCCCTCAAAAATGGGAATTCTCCTTTACTTGGGTAATGGAAAATTGGAAATAGATTTGTATAACATTTTGACCGTTTTGCAAGAAGTTTGTGGTTAATTATTGGATATGTTTATAAAGAACCTAGGGAGCAGCACATTGCAAGTTGTACTATATAATCAATAACTGCGAACATTATCACTTACTTGCTTTTTGAACGTAGATATGTGTATTAAAAAAGTGTTAAAAAAAAGATATGTGTATTAAAAAAACTTGACTGGCTTGCCAACCAGTCAAGTTTTCTTTCAAATATTTTTTGTTTTTGAATTAATTACTTATTCTTTGAGAATAGCCAAATAGTGAATGTGAATATAGTGAATGTGAATGTAACGTTTTAAATTTTAGATTTTGCGAATCAAGGATTAATTATAGAAACTTTGGGCTTAAGAGTTTCAAAATTTAGAATGAGATTAAGACATATTTTCCTAAAATTAAGGATATTTGGTTAGGAAATAAATTTTTGGCTAAATATTTTAGAGAAAATATTTTATGGCCAAAAGAAAATTTATTGGGATTAATACAGGGATTTATCCTTGATAATTATTAATTGTCCAATGTTCAATGTTCGTTAGGATAAATACTTCTATATATACTTAAACTTCATGGACTATAAGCAAAGAAAAATGCCCAGGCATGAAACCCATAAATCATTCTATACGTGTAGCACCATTCATGCCATATAGGTTATTATTCTCCTAGCTCATCGAAAACACTAAAGCAATATAGCAAAACCAGATAATGCTAAACACGCAAACACAGAGGAAGATCTCAGTCAGCGCCGCTTAACTCACAGACGTAAGATCCAGAAGCAGCGCAAGAATAGGGATGCAGACCAGAACGCCATGCTTTTCAGATCCTCCTTCATGCCTCTCGAGCACCACGCCAATCTCCCTCTGGTTCTCGCATCGGACTGGACCCTTGCCTACTATATATATATATATATATATTGCCTTCTTCATTTCCATTCCCCTTCACGGTGAGTGAGATCCAGAGAGTGAGACGCGAGAAAGGAGAGACCGAGAGAGAAAGCAAGAGAGGGTGAGTCATTTGTTCCTCTGTTTTTCAGTCGCTGAAACAGAGGAGTGCACCGGCAATTCTTTACTCATCGCCAAGCTTGATCGGTGAAGGTAAATCCTGAGACTTTCTCTTCCTCTAATTTCTATCGTATACCGATGAAAGTCTCTGAAAACTAAGTTGTAGGAATTAAACGCATAGAGTCATTGAAACTGAACGTGGGGACTGTTTGCGTTTGAGTTTTTGAGCGTTAGTTTTACTGTTGTCATAGTACAGATATATTGCTCTCTGTAGATTGTATGGGTGTGTATATAAACGCTGCAGTCATATACATTGCTGCTTTGTGTGAACCCATTTATATAAACACACACACACACACATTAAGGCATGCCATAAGTATATAGTAAGCCACCGAAAAAGAGAACGTTGAAGTTTGTTTTTGCTTCTGCATGCTACTTTGTTTTATGGAACTTAAACAGAGACAGTTTTGAGCATGTTCTTACGTATGAAATGTCTAAGTAGCCACACACATCAATAGAGAATAAAAGAAGATGCTTAATGGTGTTGCATGCACGTTGAGGTTGGAGTTTTCTTTAGGTTCTGTGAAGTTTATATTCTTGCACCTAAGAAAACCATGAAATAAGGTTTGCCATTAGTTATAGCTGAACCTGAACCTTCTGTTTAGAAGTGTAGGAATTTGGTTTAAGCATTGAAAGTTAAACGTGAAAAAGATAAGCTGCTTACATTTCTGGAAAACTGAGTTTTTACAGCTGGAGCATTAATCTTTTAGTAAGAAAAAACTAGGGTAAACAACCTTCTCTGACCATGAAATTTTATAGACATATAGTACACATCCTAAGATTTAAAATAAGCTTTGGTTCACCTGAAACCGAGCTCTATAACTTCAGTTATGATTTTTAAAAATTAAGATAAAATTTGAAAACGTTTTTGGTATCATTCTGGAGGAAGCAAATGATGTTGACTTTTTGAACAAGCAAATGAAGTTATAAAATTATACAATTTTCAGATTTGTAGTAGACACATAGAGCTTTAATTTGATAGGTAATTCATTGCATTTCAATAAGTATACAAATAGTTATGAATTTTAGAAAATGGATTATAGAACTGGAATGTTTTCTGAATGATAGTTATATTTTTGAAAATTGAGAATAATTGGCATATAATAAAATAATGAAATCAATTTTCATAGAAACTAGACTCGTCAAGGAGTTCATAGAATTTTGAACCACCTAAATCCGATGCCTAGAACTCTAGATATGAATTTTTGAAATTGAACTATGAAAATTGGTAAGTTTCTGTTCCCAGATTGGATAGTGCTTAAGTTTTCAAAATTTGGGAAGTTTTCTCAGCCATAAATTAACTTGGAGACTTTATTTTATGAAAGTAGACTTATCAAGAAATAAATAGAAATTGGAATCACTTCATTTGGAGTTATACAGACTAAGTTACAAATTTTCCAAGTATCCATGGAAATTAAAGGTTAATTTCTGATAAGTCTTAGAACAGTTACTTAAGTTGCTAATTGTGAAAGAATATAGAATACAGGATAATCGACGGAAGTAAATGAAAAGGATAAGCTTTATGGGTCGGTCTAGTAAGTTTAATCTTAATATGACTATTAAGATTAAATTGAGTAATGATCCATTCACTATATAAATGTCAAATATAGGAAGTGATATTTAGCCAAGTCTAAAGGACAAGCAAATTTGAAAGAATCTTACGAAAGGTACTTTGCGATGCCAGAAGAGACTAACAACAATGATAAATAGTTTTAAGTAAATCTTGACACCCTTTTCGATCACAACATCTACTGGACAAAAATTTAAGGTCACAAGCTTGAGGTGGGTAACTCTAATCTTGATAGCATGTATGTATGTGTTTATGTATTAGCTGATCATGTTTGCTAGTTGATTTACATGATATGTTTTTCCTAGCTATGGATTGAGGCTGCGTGTCCTAATAAGGGATGCGATCCTTGGCCGTTAACTGCAGTTACGGTGCGACTTGTTTACTTGTAAATGCTTCTATGCTTAACATGTGCTAAACTATCATTTATGCTTCATGTATGTTCTTGAGATTAATTGTTACCTTGGGGTTCATTCATATGAACTCCAGATCGCGTGAAAGAGGCAGGTGATAGATCAGGATCAAGTGGAAAGACGCAGCTGTAAGGACTACAACAGAATAGACTTTCATAATAATATAAGGAGTGGACTATAATAATTCGTTTATCATTTGTCTGTTGATTTTTGGATCATTGTATTAACATCCTAATATGGGATACATATCGCTCACGAAAAATTTATCCTCATGGTTTCAAACTAAGTTATTTCAGAAACTTATATTCCACAATTAAGCCGTCCAAATCATTTTGATGCCTATGTTCAATAACTTTGGTAAATAAAGGTCCCACAGGGCGATCGTTACAGTGAATCTTGATGAAATGAACTCTCATAACAATTTTGTCACTTGAATTTTGAGAATAGCTAAGTACAAGAAGGCCCAATATAAAAGAGTATATGTAACATCCCAACTTTTCAAAAGTAGTATAATTATTTTTTTCATTTAAAATCATTTAAAATCATTAGAGTAGAGCATTTGAGCGGAAGAGTAACTGATATGTATATATTCAAAGTGCCAACCGTAGTGTGTCTGGCTAGTTACAACAGCAGTACAGTAACCGAGTATTTCAAAAGTGATGTACAACAAGAAAAGGCTTCCGTTGGAACGTCAAAAGGAAGTCTTCAGCCAGGTCTTCTATGCAGCCTGCTTGCTCTTCTTCTTGGCTCTCAGTCCTCCCGATCCAGAGGCTATGTTAAGAACTGAGGTCCAATGCATACGGACCTCAGGTAACGGTTAACCTCATATTTACATATACAGTATATGGACTACAGACACTCACACATTAGCAGTATAAGAGCACATAGTACAAGCATCTCCCAGACATATGTATTCTGGCGGCACATAGGCCCTCTGAAGCTAAACCCTAGCAGCACCTAGGCCTCTTGAACCCTGGCAGCACATAGGCCCCCTTGAAGCTTATCCTGGCGGCACCTAGGCCACTAACAAGCGTATCCCAATACCCAGCAATCATAACAACAGTACATACAATCCACATAGCACATACACACATACCATAAATATCAGAGTTAGTGTTACAGTACGCGAACGTACCTTCGTTGACGTTATACGGTATTTTTGGCTTAATACGGTGCGACAATTGGTCAAAACGTATTCAAGGATATCCTATCAAGATAACAATGTACTTTTAAAGGATCTATTATTACGACAGACATTTCCGTCATAAATGACCATTTTACCCCTGACCCCCAAATCGGTGGAGTTTCGCCAGCACTTCGTTACTTTGACCCTAATCTTCCAGAATTTCAACATATCCCTTACTCCAACGTATTTTCCAAAATAAATATCATATCTATCCTAAAACATGATATCTAAAACATACTGGAAGGTTAAAGATCAAAACAACATCTACCCTAAAACTTTAAGAACCATCGAACTTAAGACTAGAACCAAAGAACTTACCCAGAACTTCGCTACAAATTTCCCCGGGCTCCTCCTTCCTCTCCTGCTCTAAGATTTCGAATACCTTGAGAGGATTTGGTGTGAAAAATTATGAAGAAGGCTAAGGCTATTTATAGAAAAAGACAATGGCATTTCGGTAGTTTCTTTGAACTTTGTCTGGTCAGTTTCTGATCGTTGGATCACACTTCTTTGAGGTGGCACGATCCTGGCCTTACACCTAGCATTTTGCCTTCAAAGTCAACAAAATGATGTCATGCACTGCATCATCGTCTCACTTTATGTGCCTTTATCTGATAAAGTTCCCTGTTCGGTGTCCTAATCGCGTTATCTTGGAAAAACTCAAAATTCTGTGAACATAGCCCTGAAGATCTCTTCTTCCTCTTTCAAACCACTTAGGTCAACTAAATTTTTTATTCTATTTAGGACATTTCGTAACCTGCCAAAGATTCTAAGCCGAACGCCGTCAGTTACTGAAATAACGTTGGACAACGTCAACTTTTGGATAATAATTCACTGATTCGTAATATGTTCTGGTTTTTACCAACTCATCCTCGGATTTCAAGTTTTGATTTTATTTCTATAGGTTCTCATTTATACTATCTGCCCTAATTCCACAAAATATCTTCTTGGTCTTATCTCATGATCATTTCGTTGGTTACGGAAATGACTTTGGAGATAGGCCACTCTGAGATAAAAATTCACTTGTTTATAATATACTCTGACTTTAGAAATCTAATTCATGGTTTTCAAGGTAGGATTTAATTTCTATTGGTTCTTGTTTATCCAATCAACAAAATATCAATGTCGGCACACACATAGATATTATATATATTTACTTTATTTTTATACTATTTTAATTAATCACATTATTCTCTTAATTCGTGTTTGAGATAATTAGCCAATAATCACATAATTAATCATTTACTAATTGTTGATAATTTTCTTAATTAGTAATAATTATTATCTCACAACTATTTTACTGAAATTGGTAATTTATGCATCATGCATAATATTAAAAATCATGGGGCAACTTATGTTCCCCAAAATAATATCAGATGTTGTCTCATTATTTTCCAAGGAAAATAATCCCATAAATAATCTAAATTAGAAACAACATACTTTCTAATTTTTAATAAATATTTACTTGCCTCTTAGGATTTTATCATAATTTTCTCAGGGTATTTTATAACCCATAATTATTTCAGGGACCTATTTGAAAATTATCTAATGTTTTAGGGACCTTTCCGCACATTATTTAATCTTAGGAGAAATTGTCCTAATAATAAGATAAATTCAATACAAGGTGTTTGAGACCTCATATTCACCTATTTTCAATAGGTATATTCTACCAATATAATATTCCAGATAAATAATTATCCAGGTATTACAGTATATATGACATGCCAAGTGGCACCAAGATCCTATCTCACCATTACCAAAACAAAGTTTTACTTGTAGCGCTTAATTTTTTTATTTCAGTAGTGTTTTTGAAACGATCCATACCCTACGTCCCTACCACTACAAAAACAAGTTGCAGTGCTTTACAAAGCGCGATCGTAGACATCTAAAAAAAAAAAAAACCACCAGCTGTAGTGTTTTCTTAGGAAAGTTCTACAATAGAATTTATTTTCTACAAATATATAGGGTTAATGTGTAAATTTGTTCAAAAAGTTTTTGCTGATGAGCAATATTGTTCTGAAAATTATTTTAGGTTTAATATTAATCCAGAAATTTCAAAACATAGTAATGCCAACCCATACCATTAAAAAATTAACGTTCACAGTTAAAAAATTGACGTTGACTATTAAAATTTTCACATGATGGGGTAAAGAAAAGGGTAGTGGTTGGACTCACCCAACACATAGCTTCACTATTTTTTTTTTAAAAGATGTTTTGTAGTAATGAAACCTTTGAATTTGTAACGGTTACAATCAATACTAACAACATAGGTAGTAGTCTAACAAACCACTACCCAAGTAACATCACCGCTACTTAATGACATGAGGATGAAATATAGTGTTAACATGTTGTAGCAGTTTGCAAACCGTTACAACATGAAATTGAAACTATTTGTCGCAATCAAGTAACCGTAACTAACTACATTGAAATCTTTTTGAAAAGGATTAAGGTGCAAAAATACACAAGAGCTTTTTCCCCATGAGCAAAAATACACATGAACTTTTTTTAGAAGCAAAAATACACACGACGTTTTGTTTTGGGAGCAAAAATACCACGGGCCGTTAGTTGACCGATGTTGACTTGGACGAAAATGAACAGTAACTCCATTGAAATTACCATTTTGCCCTCAGTTTTAAGATGAAATTACCATTTTGCCCCTAGTTTTAAATAAGTTTTTAAACAAAAAACACTAAAATAAACTCATCCCTGCCGGTGGGCCCCACCATTAGCAACACCACCACCACCAGCCACCCTCCCCACCGTCGGCAACCGGCAGCCACCTCCGGCGACTTTTTTTTTAAACAAAGGTTTTTCTTACAAAAAACTAAGGGGAGGCCGGTGGGCCCCACTACCGACCAAAACACCGTCGGCGGCCGTTGGTGACCGATGACCTCCTCCGGTGACTTTTTTCTTTTTTTTTAGACTAAGGTTTTTTTACAACAAAGTAAGGGGATGCCGGTGGGCCCCACCGCTGGCGGCTGCCCTCCCCATTGTTGGCCGCCAACGACGACCAGCAACCACCTCAGGCGACCTCCTCCAACGATTTTTTTCCTTAAAAAACTAAGGTTTTGTTTAAAAAAAACTAAGAGGAGGTTGGTAGGCCCCACCACTGGCCACCCCGACGCCAGCAGCCGCCTCTGGCGCCCGGCCTATATTGAAGACTGTCGTCACCGCCACACCGCCAGTGACTCTTCTTAAAAAAACAAACCTTAGTTTTTTAAGAAAAAAAGTCACTGGAGGCGGCCGCCGCCGGCGGTGGTGTGGCCGGCAGTGGGCCTACCGACCTCCCCTTAGTTTTTTGTAAAAAAAAAGCATTAGTTTAAAAAAAAAATCGCCAAAGGTGGCCGCCGGCGATGTTGTGGTCGGTAGGGAGGCCCACCGGTATCCCCTTAGTTTTTTGTAAAAAAAAACCTTATTTTTTTTAAAAAAAAAAACAAAGTCGTCGGAGGAGGTCATCGGAGGGTGCCCCCGATGGGGCCCACTGGTAGGGAAGGGTTTATTTTAGTGTTTTTTTAAAAAAAATTATTTAAAACTAGGGGTAAAATGGTAATTTCAGCTTAAAACTAATGATAAAATGGTAATTTCAACGGAGTTACTGTTTATTTCCGTCCAAGTTAACGGTCAACGTTGGTCAACTAACGGCCTGTGGTATTTTTTCTCCCAAAACATAACGTCGTGTGTATTTTTGCTCCTCAAGAAAGCTCATGTGTATTTTTTTTTTCCGGGAAAAAGCTCATGTATATTTTTGCACCTTAACCCTTTTAAAAAATAGAAAGGAAAATGTGAGTGCCGACAAAACATTTTTAAAAACTGGCGGTGGAAATTTTTAGTGGTTTACAATATTGGATAAAATTGTCAATGACCCCAAAAAGTTTGAATTAATATTGTAGTTTTTTTAAAACCACTACAAATTAGTGCCACCAATTTTAAAATTTTAAAATTTTTGCCAAACTTTTAATAACTTTTGTAGCGATTATAAAGCCGCTACAAATAATTTTTTTTTTAAAAAAAATTAAGTAACTGTAGTTATTTTTAAAATATTATTTTGAAATCTTAGTTTTATTAGTTAATTGATAATTTATATGATAATTTTTTTTTTGAAAAAAATAATACTTTTAGATGATATTTAATTATTGATATTATATAGTTATATTACTGGAAGAAAATGTAGATAATATAAATTTATTATGTTGTAAGCAAATTTCAATTTGATTATGAAACGAATGTTGATGATTATAGAAAGAATATTGAGGCAATGCCGTTATGGAAATAAAAAAATTGTGCGTATCAAATAATAATAAGAAATTAGGATTTTTTTTAATTAAAATGAAACATATAATACCCAGATAATTATTTATCTGGAATATTATATTGATAAATAATACCTATTGGGAATAGGTAAATTTGTGGTCTCAAAACTAGTATAATAATTACCTTATTTCCTAAGGTGATTTCTCACGAAATTAGGAGGAATAAAGAGCTAAAAATTCCTAAGTGAGTTTGTGGGTTATAAAATACCCTGAGGAAATTATGATAAAATCCTTAGAGACAATTAAATATTTATTAAAAATTAGAAAGTATGTTGTCTCTAATTTAGATAATTTATGAAATTATTTTTCTTGGGAAATAATGAGGCAAAATTAAATATCATTTTGGGGAACATAAACTTCCCCATGATTTTTAATATTATGCATGAAGCATAAATTATCGATATCAGTAAAATAGTTGTGAGAAAATAATTAATCCTAATTAAGAAAATTGTCATCAATTAGTAAGTAATTAATTAAATAATTTATGGCTAATTGTTTAGACATGAATAAAGAAGAAAAAACCGAAAATAAGAAAGAAATAGAAGGGAAAAAATGTGTAAAAAAATGTGTTGTGAGTATGTGTATGCCTAAGTGTTTTGCATGTGTGTGTGTGTAGTGGGAAAAAAGGGGGTGAAAACCAAAATTTTAGAGCAGAGGAAGGAGGAGGAGTCCGGGGAAATTTGTAGCGAAGTTCTGGATAAGTTATTCGGTCCCTAATCTTATGTTCGGTAGTTCTTAAAATTCTAAGGTAGAAGTTGTTTTTATCTTTAATCTTCCAAGTTAGTTTAGATATCATGTTTTAAGGTTAAATATGATATATATTTCAAAAAATATGTTAGAGTTAGAGATATTGCAAAATTTTGGAAGATCAGAGTCAAGGTAACGAAGTGCTGGCGAAATTCCTCCGATTAAGGGGGTTAACGGCAAAATGGTAATTTATACCTAAAATGCCTGTTATAATGTAAAGTGATATTATCCTTTTAGGATATCTGAGATCACGTACCGCTGTTACTGCTGTTGTGCCACCGCCGTACCTTTTTCCGTCTAAAGTACTGTATATAGTCAACGAAGGTACGTTTGCGTATTGTAACACTATCTCTGATGTTTACTGTATGCGTATATGTGCTATGTGTATGGTATGCTTATATATATGGTAATTGATAGCTCTATTGTGTGTGATGTATTGTTGATATGTTCACATTGCTAAATGCCACACATCTGCCAGGGGGCTTATGTGCTATTGGGATATATAGTGGCTAAGTGCCATGCATTAGCTAAGTGCCACATATTTGCTAAGTGCCACATATTCGCCAAGGGGGCTACGTGATTATAGGGTTACGCTTGTTGTATATTTGTTTGTTTGTATATTGCATATGTGAATATGAGGTTAACCGTTACCTGAGGTTCTATGCATGGACCTCAGCTCTTAACATAGCTTCAGGATTGGGAGGTCCGAAGACCAAGGAGAAAGGCAAGCAACACTTATAGGAACTCGACTGAATACCATCTTTTGTTACCACGACATGGGTATTACCAGGGGAACACCTTTGTGGTTGTTTACTTTAAAAACTCTCAGTCTTTGTACCATTTCTTTAATTAGGCAGACTTACGGCATTTTGAATATATGTATTAGTTACTCTCTTACTCCGATGCTCTACTCTGATGAAAAGAAAAAAATTATACTGCTTTTGAAAAGTTGGGATGTTACAAAACACATAGATAAAACTATTTAACATATTTGATAACCTTAATCAGCACATATCTCTCCCAAAAACATTGACAAAAAAAAAACGAGAGAGAAGTTAGAGGAGGAAGAAGTGAAGAAGTGTATGAAATGAGGCATTATGGTGGTATTTATAGGGATATATGCGTTAAAGGTGTAGCGGTTGAAGTGACGGTTTGTAGTTCTTATGATGGTTGTAGCGGTTTGTAGTTTTGTAGCGGTTGTTTGACCGCTACAAAAAATACAATGTTTTTTTTTATAAAAAAACATAGTCGGATTGTAGTAAGATAAGTAATTTTTTCAATCAATTTTTGTCACCAGCACTACAAAAGAAGATGGGGAGAAAATGTTAGAGTTGAGTTTAACATGTTTGAACACAAATGAAACTTAAATTTAATTGATTATAAATCATAACTTAAAAAAACTAACCAAATGATAGGTAAGCTCTCATTGCCTTCAGGGAAGAAGTCTTCAAAATTGGCGGGTTGAAACAACTCACTCTTGTAAGTGATGTTATCACCATCACCCATGTTATAAACCACTATATTCCAATCTTTATGCCTCTTGTCCTTGACATAATAAACCTAGTATGCCTCTGAGACAATAATATATGTCTCATCGTCTTTGAACTATCACATTATGAATTGGCTGGGAGAAATTTATTGATGTGATGCATAAGTTGTGAGTTGTGAGTCATTAGGAAGTTGTCGTATTTGCCCACAAACACTTGAAAAAGGCAACGTGGAAATGGCCTTGGTAATTTATTTCGATGACATCAAGTAGCTTTTTATAATACGAGACGTCTCCAAACTGCATGTTTCCGTCATTGTTGCTCAAAGACCTCCTTATCTTAAAGGTTTCGTAAACACCCGACTTTTAGGTTAGCAATTCTTGATCTTGTGAAACCATGCAAAACTTGAAACTATTGATGTTTTATGTCGTAAACCCGATTGCATGGTCAAGAAGGCTAATCGCGAGAGCTCTGTGAACTAGTGAGTATAGGTTGTGGTCATTTAATATTCTCCACACAAACCATCCTAGGAATTCTCTGTGCACCTTTCTTCAATTTTAGAGGATGTCTATGTATGGATCCTAATTAAGTTGACGTTTTACATGACTTTTGAATTCCCTACAATGGTGATAATGAAATGTAAGTATAAAATGCAAGGAAATATATAACATAACATGTAAGTGTACAACACTTACTAGAGGCAGGTTCAACTTTAGTGAAATTAATCAAGACATGTCTATGTTCTTGCAACTTCTCAATTGTTGTCAGTTTAAATCTCGCACTTTTTCTAACTGGTTTACTAACACGAGGGATTAACAACTCTATTGTTGATGGCTTAGGTTTGGGTTCAAGACAATTGTCTACATGAGGTGATCGGTTGAAGGACATCTCAATGTTATTGAAGTACCTTGAATAGAGATAAAGGACCTCATCCCCTATGTAGCCTTTAGCTATACAACCTTTTGGCTATGCCTTCTTCCTTAGATAAAATTGTAAAAATAAAAAATGTTCATAATTTCTTAGATGTGTGACTAGAAAATTTAAAGAGTAAAGCAGATGCACATATGTGAATGAGTTCCTCTCAATTGGATACGTCCATCAATATTGCATTGGGCCAACTAGCTTTGTTTCATGAACATAGTGTATTGTCAAGTGAACCATCACCATGAAAAAGTGTTAGTTCTCTGTATGTTTTGATGATATATAACTGATAATTGTAAATTAAAATACTAATCCAAGCAAAAGACTATTTCTATGTTAAAATTTGTTTTGTCTTGGAACTATGCTTTTTGTACACAAATGACTCGAGTCATCATTATGTGACTCCAGTCATTATCTTTTGAAATAATATTGATCAAAGCATAATGACTTGAGTTAATCATTACGACTCTAGTCATAATGATTTATTGCAAAACGCTTTTCAAGTTAAATGACTCTAGTCATGTTTAGATGACTCAAGTCACAATCTGTTACTTGCAAAATGTTTTCAAACTAAGTGACTAAAATCATCATTGTGTAACTCCAATAACTCCAAGAAAATTTCAAATTGAGTCTTTTCCAACGGTCAAATATGACTCCAGTCATTCATTAAAGAACTACAGTTATATTCCTTGACTCTAGTCACATTTGATCAGAGGCGCTATAAGATGTGCTAAAATATAAAGTGCCTCAAGTCACTCAATCATGACTCCAGTCATATTAGCACAGAGAAGCTCCTAGGTTTTGTGAAAGTAGGAATGACTCTAGTAACTCTCCAATGACTCTAGTCACATTGATACAAAAAGCTATTCAAATATTTTATGATTTAAGATCACTCCAGTCATCGAGAGTTAACCTCTATGTTTTTCAGCTAATTTCTAATGTTGACTCTAGTAACAATTTAGTAACTCTAGTCATGTTAACTTGAGTCAAGCTATTTTGACTTAAGTCATGTTTATGATCTTTGAAAAACACCATGTCCATAATATCTAAATCACTTATTATGACTCAGAATACTTTATATTCTTACTCATTACTATTCCTAACCTTGTTTAATCAGTTTGTTAATGAGTTTTAGTTGATTTTGATTTGGATTAACAACAAATTGCAATAAAGCAATTATGTGTCAAAAGTATTAAATGCAAAGCAGAGATGAATGCCAAAATTAGACTGTCAACCTTATGAACGTTTTAAAGTGTTGCAATCTCTTTTTTTCCACTTCCAACATTGAATCTGAATAGACAAATGGAACAAGGAATGTCAACACGAATTACAACACTGCTTGAAGAAAGAATTCGTATGAGCAATGGTTATGGGTAATTAGTCTCAACAGTCATTTTCATTAGTCACAACGAATAATTCATGAAGCTTCTCAATGGTCGTAAATGTTATCAACTATAAAAGCCAAAAGCATTGAATTTTTCATCTACCGAAATGTTGTGTATTCAATTTATGAAAAAGCATTTATTGTTTCTGTTATTCAGTGATATCTTTGGATATTCAAAAACACTTTAGTGATTATTCATTTACTCTTTTAGAGAGTCTTTAAATTATTATCATTGTCTTAATCGTAAGGTTGTGGAACCTTGAAGACTGGAGTTAAGTGATTACAACTTGTAAGGGAGAGTTAGTTCTAGTGAGAGAATTACTCCAAGAGTTATAGAGTGTGTAATTACTTCTTGAGATAGTGAAATCCTAGAGAATCTAGGGACTAGACGTAGGTCAAGATTTTGGACCAAACCAGTATAAATTTTTGGTGTGTTTTTTTTCTTTATTCATCTCTGTTTATCCCTGTTTTACCTGTGTAATCCAGGGGATTAAAAAAAATTAAATCACCCAATTCACCTCCTCTTAGGTGATATTCCATCTTTCAAAAAGGACAGAATAAAGATCAACTCTAAATGACATAGCATGAGAATGATTTTCTATTATAGCTAATCAAGCTCCTCAACGATCAAAACCTTGGAATACAACTTTCGAAAGAAAGAATAGAGTTCTACCAAAAAAATCAACACATAAAGAGGCAACGTATGTTTGATTTCCAGCGTAAGTAACTGTAGCATAAAAACATGTGAGTCATGACTCTTCTGAAAGTGGAGCAAATCACCAACAGGGGGTGAATTGGAGATTTTAAAATTCTTTCGTTTTTGCTCTATTTTCAAACACTAAATCAGAGCTATGCAGAGTATAGGTAAGAAAAGAAAGACACTAGGAATTTCTATTGGTTTGGTCCAATTTTTGACCTACGTTCAATCCCTAGACTCTCTGGGATTTTCATTATCTCAATTGATTACACACTCAGTAGCTCAAGAGTAATTCTCTCACTAGAACTTACTCCCCCTTACAAGTTGCAATCAATATCCCAATCTCCAAGTGCCTAGACTTGAGATACTTTATAATAAATGATTTTCAATCAATAAACTCTCTCTAAGAGTGGATAGATATAAACACTGAAGTACAATTTATCAACAGATATTTTTCAAGTAAAAATTGAAGAAGTAATTGGTAAACTTGAATGCAATTTGTTTCTCAGTTTTTTGGTTGCTTGGTTGTTGAGAAGACTTGAATGCAGCTCTATTTATTTCAAGAGAGCATTAAGTGAACGTTATAATTTTCAATATAACTGTTGTAGGCATCAAGGAAGGATTAGCACAAGCTTTGGTCTTCTTCCTCTCTACTCTTCAGTTAATCCAGGTGCACAGAGATTCATGGTTGACTTTCCTTGAGATTAATCCGTTGGAATGGCATAAGCTAGTTAAGAAAAGAAGACATTAATCCTTTCTGTATCGTACAGAGAATGATTGTCTACAATATTGCAAAATATCTATACTTTGCAATAAATGGTCTGACATGCTTTTTGCTTTTGGTTGAACCTTCATTTAAATGCTCTTTAAATCATCTAAAACTCACTAACAAATTGGTAAAACATATCTGGTAATAGTAATGAATGATGGTAAGAAGTATATAGATCCAATACAAAGATTTCACAAGTTCGAGTGATTTAAATTTTGAATTTTGCGATACAAACTCGAGTTATTTCATCTAGACTAGAGTTTGTAGTTTATTTCTGGAAACCTAAACTTGAGTTTTATAACTTTGACTCGAGTTTTCTTCAAACAAAAATGAAAGTTTCAATTTTATCTTTGAGGTATGTTCTGAGAAAGACCCAAACTCGAGTCATTAAGTGACTAACTCGAGTTTTGAACATTTATGGTGAAAAACATATTTGAAGTTCAATAGCTCAAACTGGAGTTTTCAAACAATGTAAATAGAGCGATGCTCTCTATATTGCATAAACTCTAGTTTTCATAGCCATACTCGAGTTTCCACAAAACTTGGGAAAACTGGAAAAACTTTCTGTGTGGATCAAACTGGAGTTTGCAATAAAAAACTAGAGTTTTCAAATCATTATAAATATTGAGTTGTTCTCTGTGAGTCCTAAACTCGAGTTAATGAAAACTAAACTCGAGTTTCCTCATAAGAGAAAACTTTGTTAAATACTTTGACAAATGTAAGCTGGAGTTTCCAAAAACATGACTCGCATTTTCTCAAGCTTAGGATAATATACCTTTCTGTATGTTGTAAACTCGAGTTTATAAAACATAAACTCAACTTTCCAAGAAGGCTTGGAAAACTTGAATTTCTTTTGATTTGTCAAACTGGATTTTGTTAAACTAAACTCTAGTTTGCTTTGTCTTGAAAAACTTAGAAGCTTTCTGTATGATCCAAACTCGAGTTTCCATATCCTAAATCGAGCTTGTCTAAGTTTTTTGAAACTTAAGCTACTCTTTGTCAAGTCCAAACTTAAGTTTTCTAACCAAAATCTCGAATTTGTCTTTGATAGTAAGTTTCTCAACTTTGCAAATACAAACTTAAATTTGGTTTTACAATTGTCAGTTATCATCAAAACACATAGATAACTAACATCTTCAATCCAACAACCTTTTGAGCCTGCATGTCAATACATCGTAAAATGTTGCTTGAATACCCATAAAGAACTTTTATTTTCTTCAACGTCGTGAGCAACATGTCCTTACTAATTTTGTGTGGTTTAATTTTGCCAGTTGAAATTTATCATGGTCATCCAACCACACGTCATCATGAACTCCCAAGGCCTATAAATCTTTCCTCACTTGAAGATGGTCTTTTGACTTGCCTTGTTCATTAAGCATAATGTAGAGCAAATTCTCACACACATTTTTTTTCAATATGCATGACATCAAAACTGTGTCAGAGCAAATTATCTCTCCAATATGGAAGAGTAAAGAAGATGCTTATCTTTCACCATTATTGAGGGGCAGAAGCAGAAGCTTTGCAATCTTCCTCCCTGCTCTTGCTATATCGTCATTTTTTTCAAACTTTAATTCAACATCTTGAAGCTGCTCTAAGATATTTGCATCAGATAAAGTCTTATAAGGTCTTCTTTTTTCTATTGCCTATTGCAACAATTGTGTTGCAACCTAAACTTCTGTTTGCCATCGAGAACCTCTGATAACCCATAAAACACCACTTTCAGCTGTGAGTAAGGCATACTGAGTCAAAGTCAAACTTGTAAGCTGGACACACCATCCCCGTATGCACATTCCATCCAAATAATGTTCTCAAATTAGGAAAGTCACTTATCGTCTACATCAAGGCTGCATGCAAGTTGAAAGTGTCTTCTTGTGGTTATACATCTCGATGCTGACATTCCACAATTCTAGCAACTCCTTCAAAATGATTGGAGATACTCATTGATGTCATTTCCCATATCTTTTTGCCTATAATTACCATAAATAAAATGATGGAGCTCTGTTTCATACACATCCAAGGGGCAAGTTGTAGGGAATCAATGCAACAGGCCAAATACTATAACTTGTACTAAGATTCACAAACAAATTAAAATCGTCCGTTGCCAAAGTAAGGCGAACATTTATAGGGTCCACCATGAAATCTAGAAAGTCTGAGCCAAATGCTTTCCAAGCTGCAACAAACTATGGATGTCTTAGTTTACCATTAGTCTGAGTTCATGTCAACTTTATGCCACCTCATATGCTCAGCTGTCATAGAAAACATAAACAATCATTGTAAGTAAGTTTTTCAAGGAAAGTACTTGAGAATCTTTGATGGTTTCTTCTTCTTCTTTTTTCCCTTCTTAGTTGTCTTGAACCTCAAATTGTGACATCACTTACAAGTCTCCCAGAGAGCATAATTTGCCCAATAAAGCATACATTCGTTGAGGCATGCATCAATTTTTTCTTAGTTCAATCATAATCTGTTAATAATCTTCTTAGCCTTATAGAAGGTTGTGGAAATGTCTACGTGAGGGAATTGATAATTGAATATTTTACACACTTATTTGTATCTTTTGGGTAATAAATTTAATATTGTTAGCTAATAAATAATGGGCTTTAATGCTTATTTGGGCTTTGGATTTTTAATTAGATTTAATTCATTTTCATGATAAAAATTCCAGATTTACAATGCTTCATTGTTTTAACCATAAATTTTGAACCAGACATCAGATTTGCCTCACTTTTGTCTCATATTTCAGATGATTCAAAGAGTTACAAATGTTATGAAGACTCGGAAGGCAAATTCAAACAAGAGGATGGTCAAAGTTAGAGCCGAAGTCAAAGACATTTTTCTGGATTTTTATTTGGGCCCGAATTTTGTAAAGGTCCATTTGTTATTTTAGTCTATTTCTTTTGGCTTGAATGTTTTATGACTTGGAGCCTCATTTCGTTTTTCCATTTTAGGTTAGGTCAGATGGTGGCTACAAACAGATTGTTATTTTCGATTTTTATACTTTTGGAGATCAAACATAGACTTTTAAAATTCTCTGAAATGTTCTTCATTTGTTCTTCATTGTTTTTTTACTCTATGCTCGGCTAAACCTCTATGATTAACCCATGGATTAGGGATTCCACATTCCAGAGAATTTGTGCTTAATCGGTAATATCTATACTCATTTCTGTCTTCTTTTATCTGATTCAATTGTAGATTTGAATTGGGTTTTTGATTAAAAACTCATATCGATTAATTCCAAGGACATAATTCGAACTGGGTTCAAGTGATTATTGTGCGATTGTTTGGTGTCACGCCACTGTTTCGAAAACATTATGGACGATTGTTCAATTGAGGGAAATTCTGGACAAACGCAGAGATTTCGGTTTGTCCAGAAATCGATCATGGGTTCGATGTTTTATTTTCGTCTAATGAAGGTTCTGGAATCCCTGGTTCTGGGTTAGTTGTTTTAGTCTGGTTAATCTCGTTTTCCTTTACTATTTTGTTTTAATTTCGTTTTATTGCAATTTGAAAAACTCCCCCCAAATTGTTACTGTTATGCTTCATTGTTACTTATTTAAACCTACTGCAAATTCATTGGGAAATGATCCAGGTTCTTTATACTGCAAATCTTTTTACTGAACTTGGTTATTTTGCAAGAGGTCGGCAATCTCTTGTCAAAATTTGGCGCCATTGCCGGGGAATTCGCATCGGTTTGATTAGTAACAGTAAGTAGTTTAGGAGTAGTTTAATCTGTTCGAGTGACTGGGCAGAAAATTTTCTCACCCGGATCACTTAAACCAGGGCTTTTTCCTAAGGAATTTGGCTTTCTAAACAATAATCACCTCCTTTAAGGAAATGAGGTCCTACTCAAAATTGTCAAATTCCATCGTTTAGGCCATGTTTTCATTGTTTTTTTTGGTCTCAGTGGGACGTAGCCAATATTTTTAAAATTGTTCTAGGATTTGTACTAGAACTTGCGATTATCTCTGATTGGGCTGGAATTTTGCCAGTTGATAGATTTCAGCCTAAATATCAAAACACATCGCTTTGCTATGTGGTCTTCATTTTAAAGCCAAATTCCATCGTTTTGACCACTTTTTCAATTTTTTTCAAAGTTTTTTTATTGCATTTTTGGGTACCCTAATGGTCTAGGAGTGTTTTTGTGGTGATCCCATACATTTTAAAAATCATTTGGTAGTGTTTCTGCGTTTGTTTTGGTTAATTTCTACTTTGGTTTTCTGTTTTTGTGTTTTGAGTCTTCTAGTGTCATATTAGTGTTTTTGCTTTTTTGTGACTATTTTTGTGGTTTTGTGAGTCTGTTTTTGTCATTTGTTTTGTGTCATCTTGGTCTAGAATTCCTTCCATTGGATCTTTTTGTCTAGGATGTTAATCCTTTGAGTAGACAACCTATGCTCTGATACCAAATGAAAATGGAAGAAATCACCAAGAGGGAGTGAATTGGGGATTTCAAAAATTCTTTTTGAACTCTTTTTCAAAACCTTTGAAAAGTAAATAACAAGGGAGTAAAAAAAGCTGGACACACAGAATTTATACTGGTTCGGTCTTAACCTTGACCTACGTCCAATCCCCAGATATCTTCTGGGTATTTCCACTAGTTCAACAAGCTTTAACTACAACAATGTAAACAACAAGCAATCCTATTCACCTAGGACTTGCTCCCCCTTAAAATTTGTAATTAAGCTGCCCCACTTACAGGTTTCACAACCTTGAGTTTACACTAACAACTTTTGATTTCAAAGAATCAAGACTCTAAAAAAGGAGTAGATAATGATAAACACTGAAGATCAAGTTAAAATCACAATACAGACTCAAATTCACAATATAATCAAAGTAGCTTGGTTGTGTGTGTCTTGCTCTGAGTCTTCATAGCCTTTTATAGGCTAACTAGATGAACTAGCCGTTGCGTTTTCTTCTCTAACGTTTAGCTGCAAATCTGGAAAATGATAGTTGCATATTTTGCTCTGTTCTTTGAATTCTCAGCTGAAATCATGGAATATGTTGATGCAGAAGGTTTTCCAGGTATTCAGTCATTTCATAACCTTCATTTGACTGTTGGAGAGAGTTTTAATTGATTCATAATGGTCTGTGTTGAACCATTGGGATATAGGAGAAGGATCAGCGCTGTTCTTAGTTCTTCATTTAATGCACTTTATTCCAGATCTGATTCCATCTTGATCTTAGCTGAACTTATCTGAAAATCACTCAAAACTTCATCAAATATATTAGAAGCAATAGTATCATATGATAAAACATTTTCAGATTGACTCATAAAGATTTCGCAGATTAACATCATCTGGTTTTTCAAAATCTCCGATGCAAACTCGAGTTTGTAATTCTAGACTCGAGTTTGGGGTTCAACCAGAGAGCATGAATGTTGATCATCGGTCTAAACTGGCAGTTTACAAATATTAACTCGAGTTTGGTTCTTACAGAGAAGACTGTCGGGCTTTGGACTTGGAATGGAACTTTGGATGTGTACCTAAACTCGAGTCAATTAATGACTAACTCGAGTTTGGGGCTATGTCAAGAGGATGAGCCTAAGTTCAAGAATTTCCAGACTGGAGTTTTAGCAACTTAACCTGGAGTTTGCAAAGCAAGCATATTGGTGGTCTTTCTGTATGACTCAGACTCGAGTTTGGGGACGCAAACTCGAGTTTTAGTAAGAGCTGAAACTTTGAAATTTTTCTTGGTTAAGTGTAAACTGGAGTTTGGAAACACAAACTGGAGCTTGCAAGACTTATGAAAATACTGAGTTTTCTGGATTCTTTCTGTTTAGTCTAAACTCGAGTTTCATGACCCAAACTCGAGTTTGTCTTGTGCAAAATTCTGATTGCTCTCTGTATCTCCCAGACTTCAAGTTTGTTTTCGCAAACTGGAGTTTGGCTTGTTGTGAAAAACTTTGATTGCTTTCTGTGACTCCTCAGACTCGAGTTTGTCTAAGCAGACTCGAGTTTGGCTTTCTTGCATAATTGAGCAGCTTTCTGTCAAGTCTCAAACTCGAGTTTACATACCTAAACTCGAGTTTGCCTTTGACAGTAAGTTTTTCAACTTACCAAAGACAAACTTCATGCCAAGTTTACAATTGTCAGTTATCATCAAAACACATAGAGAACTAACAATATTCAGTCATAAGAGTATTGATTCGGTTTTCCTTAATTCCAGCAGTACCTTCGTGAGCAATCTCCAAAGCTTTCCACATATCTTTTGCAGAAGGTAGAGTACAGATACGAAAGTATTCTCTCTGACTCAGAGCACTTTGAAAAACATGAATAGCTTTGCTGTTGAGAGTGACAAGCCTTCTATCATTCTCAGTGAATTCCTCTTCCAGCTTGGAAGTTCTGACTCCATCCTCCATTGAGGTTGGAACATAATCTCCTTTCTCAAACACATTCCATAAACCAAATTCAGTGGCCATGACATAGACTCTGAATTTTGATTTCTATAATGAACAGTGTTCCCCATCAAAACCTGGAGGTCTGTTAATGGAAGCTCCTTCAGGTAGAATTCCCTCCATTGGATCCTTCTCGGGATGTTAATCCTTTAAGAGAAGACCTTCCTCTAATACCAAATGAAAAGCGGAGCAAATCACCAAAAGGAGGGCTGAATTGGGGATTTTAAAAATTTTCTTGACAGTGCTTTGCAATGTATGCGCTAAAACAGGGATGAACAGAGGTGAGGAGAAGAAAGCAAGACACAGTAAGATTTGTACTGGTTCGGTCTAACTCCTTCACCTACGTCCAGTCCCAAGACTCTCTGGGATTTCTACTATCACTTACAATCAGTTACACACTCTGTATTTGAAGTTATCCTCTCACTAGGATACACTCCCCCTTACAAGTTGTACACTGATATTCCTAATCTCGAAGTCCCCAGACTTGAGATTCTTACAACGAAATGATTTTAACAACACAAAACACTCTCTTTAAGTGTAGATAGTGACAATCCCTGAAGTACAGATTCCTTTCAAGTATTTTGTAGAATAAAGATGGAAAAAAACGCAATATAGGCTTGTGTGTATATGCTTTTGTATTTTTCCTTCGTTTCTGAGCTTTCTTTTATACTTGAGGAAGTTCATTTGAATGTTGCATATCAGAACATAGCTGTTGGAGCTCCACTCAGAATTTTGACGTTGGACATCTACCATGAACTTGACCATTGTGCATTTCTGGATTCCAGCTTGTTTATTCCAGTGGTGTCTGTTACTATAGGATATTTAATTGAAGATAATATTGATCATCTTTATCAGAATGGGCATCAAAAGAATGTCCAAAATTGTTTAATTCAAGTTGCCAAAATATTCCCCGACACTTGTGCAGTTATCCATACTGAAAAGTTCACTTTACAGCTAAGCAAGTCAGAACCAACTGATCTCAACTCCAAAGACTCAATTGATCAACTGACTTCACTGAATAAGCTAGTTAATCATGAATAAGAATAATAATGAATGAAAGTAGGAACAGATTCAAGTAATTAACAATGATTAAAGCAAGGTATCTGTCTCTTTCCAGATAATTTACTGCAGCAAGAAATACATGACTAGAGTAGCTTATGTTCATATAGCAACTATCAGGTTTCTGTAATTGACTTACTAGAGTCGTCATTATGTTACTGGAGGAATTAAGGCAAGTTTTGCTTTTGCCTTAAAGATTACTGGAGTAACCATTTAGTTACTGGAGTAGCTGAACTCTTAAAAATGTTTCTGTCTCTAATATTACTAGAGTAATAGCCTTGTTACTGGAGTAACTAAGCTTCATTTTGATTCTATCCTCGATCCTATTGGAGTAGTCATTGAACAACTGGAGTAACCTCAGTCTTGGAATGTTACTGTCTAGACCTTACTAGAGTAATGGGTTGATTACTGGAGTAATTAAAGGTCATTTTGTTTCTGTCTGTCATATTACTGGAGTAGTCATTTAGCTACTAGAGTAGCTAAAGTTCATTTCGTTTTTGTGACAGATATGACTAGAGTAACATTCGACTAACTGGAGTAACTATAGTGCAAATGTTGTACTATGACTGGAGTAACTATTTGTTTACTAGAGTAACTTAACAGACTATCGGGTTTTGGTTCTGACAGGGTCTGAAAGTAAAGAGCTATTGGAGTACTTAAGTAACTACTGGAGTAACAAAATTATTACTAGAGTAATGAGTTTCACAAATCATAGACTTTCGGGTTTGATCTAATATAGCTGAAAAAGTAGAGACTTATTGGAGTAAGTAAGTGACTACTGGAGTCACACTTACTGGAGTAAGCTACTGTTACTGGAGTAATATCTTTACAAAAGCGAGGTTCAAAGAGCAATATTACTGGAGTAAGTTGGACATTACTGGGATAATTAAGACTTGAAAATAATTTGAATACACCCACATTACTGGAGTAACAGAATCATTACTAGAGTAACATTTCACTAAAATGCGATTTAGCATGGCAGATTACTGGAGTAATAGATCACTTACCGGAGTAATGAAAGTTAAAAAGAAGTGTTATTACTGGAGTAACATAATCATTACTGGAGTAACATTTTTCTGAAAACTAAGTAAATGCATGAAATCTTATTCTTTTAATTTACAATTGTTAAGTTATCATCGAAACACATAGAGAACTAACATTTTATGTATATCATTTACAATGGCTTTCTCTGCTTGCTAAGAGGTAGGCATCCCATCTCAGTGTCTGTGGATGTACATGTATAATTCCCTATAGTCAACCTGGTCGTTCTCCTCTTGAGCCTTCCTCATCTAAAAGAACATAAAATATATCAACTTAGTTGTTATAAAAATAAAACATTTAATAATTTAAAGCTAAAAAATATTTTAACTATAAAATAAATACCATCTCAATATAGGTGACAATAAAAGTCTTAGATCTAGCCGTCTGGTAGATCCTCTGTTGCTCCCGAATCCTGGTGTCCCTTTTACCAAGAGCATGTTAGTTCTCTATGTGTTTTGATGATAACTTGACAATTGTAAATTAAAAGGAATAAGATTTCATGCATTTACTAAGTTTTTAGAAAATCTTACTCCAGTAAAGGTTATATTACTCCAGTAAGTGCTCTATTACTCTAATAACATGGCTTGTTAAATCTCATTTTAGTGAAATTTTACTCCAGTAACATTTCTGTTACTCTAGTAATGAGCTTGTGTTCAAAGTGTTTTCAAGTTAGATTACTCCAATAATGTTCATCTTACTCCAGTAATAAATGATGTTTCAAAACTAGTTTTCAAAATATATTACTCCACTAATGTTTGAACTACTCCAGTAAGACTGTCGTGATGGTAAGTGCAAAGCGTCTTTGTATCCACACTTACTCCAATAACCATATGCTTACTCCAGTAATGGTTACTGCAGTGGTCACTTACTTACTCCAATAAGGTGTCATTTTTCAGTTGTCTCTAAGTCAAACCCGATAGCTTATCTAATGTGAAACATGTTACTCCAGTAACAACTATGTTACTCTAGTAGTCACTTAGATACTCCAGTAACCATTCACTTTCAGACACTTCCAGAGTCAAAGCCTGATATTACTCCAGAAACCAAGTTGTTACTCCAGTAACATTACAGACAGAAACGACATGATCCTAAATTACTCCAGTAGCCATGATGTTACTCCAGTAATATTGCAGACAGAGAGCAAATGAACCTTAGCTACTCCAGTAACCAAGTACCTACTCCAGTAACCTCGAGACAGTAACTTCACAAAATGTAACATCCCATTTTCATAAACGTTTCCATACAGAGCTGAGTGTTGAAAATATTAAAATAAAGAGTAACTGAATAACATTGTATGTAATGTATCCATCTGAACATTTAACTATACAATCATCCATGGATTCAATATACCACAATTTATATTTTAAAAGGACAACGTCTCCGTAGGGTCCTCACACCTGCTTCTTACCCCTATCCTTGATCTTGACTCCCTGGGATCCTGAAGCTATAACAGAGGCTGAGGTTCAATTAATTGAACCTCAGGTAATGGTTAACCTCATGCTTAAGTAAACAGTATATGACAGATATTATAATAATAAATTCACTACTATCACTTTCAAAATCATATCAGCAAGTAACATAACACAGCAATTGCAAAATGTATGTTACCCATAGTTTGCACATAACCAGTGCCACGATGGCCTATCGTGTCCTTAGCGCTAGGAAAACTCAATGGAGTTATCAAGACTATAACTCGTATTCAATTCAATATATCATAAGTAACTTTCAAAATAGAGTATCAATAAGTGAAAACAACTTTCACATATAACCATACCATAAGTATAAGCGTTAATGTTACAATACGCGTCCGTACCTGAGTTTCAGTACGTTCTGTTGATCAGAAAAACGATCTCTGATATCCTATAAGGGTAATATTGTCTCAATTAATTCGTAAACAATATTTCATGAGACACCTTGGCCACAAATGACAGTTTTACCCTTAGTGGACTTATTTTCAATTATTTTTTCACAATTTTCGGAAAAACGCTAGTGCAGAATTTCTGGGCAGAATTTTGCCTAACTTCGAAAAATCATAACTAATTCCACAAAAATCGAAATGAGGATCTGTAAAATTTCCCAGAATCCTTGAGATATCTACTTTCAAGGAAAAATACTGTAACTTACCCAGAACTCCTGGAAAATTCCCAGTTTCAAAATTTCAAACTGCTGCCCAGAATTTTGCACAGAAAACATAGCCTAACTTCTGAGATTTTTATCTTTTTGTACAGAGCTTCAAATGACACACTCTTTATAGATTTGGAAAGCCCTAAATGTCTAATTTCATCATGAATTTTCCCAGAATTTTAGAACATCATCTTCATCATAAGATACTAGCATTTTTACTACTGACTCCAAAAGTTCTTATTTGCTGAAATTTCGCCAAAGCTTCGCTATTTTGATCATAATCTTCCAAAATTTTTGCTATAACTTCTGTTTCATCAAATTTTCGAAATAAAGCTATTGGAAACCATAAAAACATGAAATTAAAACTATATATGGAAGATTATAGATCAAAATAACATTTCCTAGCATTTCTACTTCATAACCTAAGAATTTAAACTTAGAAGCTAAAAACTCCCTTACCTCTTGAAGAACACTTGCTTCCTATGTTCTGTAGCTCCTCACTCTCTCCCTTTCTCTCTATATTTCGGTCTTGGCTTGAGGATTTTGTGAAGAGAATGTGTTGCCTAATGCCTCTATTTATAGTTGAAGAGGGTGGCATATTTGTAAATTCTTCCCTTTGCATACAACCATAGGATTTTGCTTGGAGAAGAGGAGATGATCTTGGCCTTCCACCTCCCCCCCTAGCCGTCCCCCCCCCCTTCTTCCTTCTAGAAAACCTTTGCTTTGTCCCCAAGAAAACCTATTTAATCCCTAATTACTCCCAAATGCTAATTTAGTTAGGTGTAAATTGGTGTTTAAATTCAAAATCCAATTTCACTTTCGGAATCCTAATTTTATGTTTAGATTTATGGTGATTTTTAATTCCCAAAACACTTAGGTATGAATCTTATAAGTAACCAAAAATAACTTTGGGAATAGTCAGGTTGAAGCTCATAATTCACTGATCTCAAATATGTACTTATCTTTAAGATCTAGTTTCTAGATTTCAAGTTATGATTTAATCTCTATAGGTTTTCATTTAATTTTTTTCTAATTAAGTCACAACTTGCTCCCTAAGTTTCACTAATCTTCTTCTACACTCTCTTTGACTTATTACTTCTTCTTATTATTTTTAGAATTCGCCGCCCCCCCTTATTATATAATTATGTTCTAATGTTTTTACACCTTTAAGAAAGGAATTCTCTCATTGGTTTACTTGGATTTAAAATTTGAGGTTCATATAATTTAATTCTTTCATTTACTTGTATAATTCTTTCACCATCAACTAAGAATAAATTAGGAATAATTAGTTAAATCCTAATTTTAATCTCTAACATAGTATCTTAGGGGTTACTAGACTTAATTATCAAAATTTGGTAAGTTCTTAATTTAATTTTGATGATTAAAAACTCCTTGTATGCTAATCTTAGCTTCTAAATATCATTTGGTCCTTCACTTAATTGATTTTTCCGTAATTATGACTTTAATAATTTAATTATGAACTAATTTCAAAAATTACTATAGTATCTCAATTATTGCAATTCCAATTGCCCAATAATTGTTACCAATTTCCTCTAATTGATTTCATCATCCTCTGATGATTTTAATTGTTCAAATGGTATAATTAAGATTATCTGACAATCTTAGGATATTTTATGATCTCCAAATAAAATTTGAAAATTCAGGTTTTTGGTCTATTTAATTCTAGAAGAAAATTCCCTAAAATAAACTACCAAAATTTGAGACCACATATTCACCTATTTTTAATAGGTATGTTTTATCAAAATATAGTGGCTAAGCTGAATAGAATTTTTAGGGTATTACACACAAGACATACATTACTCTAGTAAGGCAAATGTTACTCCAGTCAAATTTGTCACAGAAACGAAATGAACCTTGGTTACTCCAGTAACCAAGCTCTTACTCCAATAAGATTGATGACAAAAACAAAATGAACCTGAGATACTCCAATATCTAAGTACTTACTCCAGTAGTGGCAAAGACAGAAACACTTTAAGAGCTTAGCTACTCCAGTTAGTTAATGCTTACTCCAGTAACATTGAGTTAGAAATGTTATAAACTTTGGGAATACTCCAGTAGCCTTAAAATGCTCCAGTCATGGTGACAAAAAGACATGATATGACTCCAGTAATACTAGGATGACTTCAGTAAGTCAATTACAGAAATCTGAAAGTTGTTATATGAACATGAGCTACTCTAGCCATGTATTTCTTGCTGTAGTAAATTATCTGGAAAGTGACAGATACCTTGCTTTAATCATTGTTAATTACTTGAATCCGTTCCTACTTTCATTCATTATTATTCTTATTCATGATTAACTAGTTTATTCAGTGAAGTCAGTTGATCAAATGAGTCTTTAGAGCTGAGATTAGTAGATTCAGATTGCTAAGCTATAAAGTGAACTTCCAGTATGGGTTGCCAGCGCTCTTGTCGAGGAATATGTGCAACTTGGTTTAAACAAATCTGAACTTCCTTCTGCTGCCCACTCTAATGGAAGATGATTAACATTATCCTCAAAATTAAATATTCTGAAGGATAAGAAAGCAACAGACCTCACTAAATCAAAAGCTGAAGATTCTCAAACGGTCAAGTTCTTAGTGGGTGTCTAACTTCAGAATTTCCAGATGAGCTCCAACAGCCATATTTTGATGAGCATCATTAAAATGAAGTTCTTCAAGTATAAAAGAAAGCTCAGAAACGTAGAAACATATAGAAGCATACACATACAAGCTTACATTGAGTTTTCAATCTGTTTTCTATAAAATACTAGAGAGACATCTGTACTTCAGTGATTATCATCATCTACACTTAGAGAGAGTGTTTTTTGTTGTTAAATCATTTCTTTGTAAGAATCTCAAGTCTGGGGACTTGGAGATTGGGAATATCAGTTTACAACTTGTAAGGGAGAGTGTATCCTAGTAAGAGGATAACTTCAAATATAGAGTGTGTAATTGATTGTGAGTAATAGTGGAAATCCCAGAGAGTCTGGGGACTGGACGTAGGTCAAAGAGTTAGATTGAACCAGTATAAATCTTGCTTTGTCTTGCTTTCCTCTTCTCTCCTCTGTTCATCCCTGTTTCAGCGTATACATTGCAGGGCATTGTTAAGAAAAAATTTTAAATCCCCAATTCACCCCCCTCTTGGTGATTTGCTCCTCTTTTTAGAGCATGCATAAGAGAATAAACATTCAAATACTTTTAAATAATAAGTATAAAATTTGTAATTATTACAAAATATAGAATTAATAAAAAATGTATTTGGCCCCCTAAACTCCTTCTAAACGAGACAAAACTAGCCCAGTCATTCAAACGGACACCATCTGGGGGGTTCACTATCAACTGGTTCAGAGGAGTTATCACATCCTTATTCATCAAGTGGTAGAGATGACCCCTCGAATTCTTCTAGCCATCCCCTATCTTCATCATTGTGTACCTCTTTCTATTGTCACAAACCACAAACTTCTTTTGTATAACAATTGTATTGTTAATTATTTCATTGTTGCCTTGTCTTCTGAGTCTTTTAACAAATTTAGTTGGCTTATGGGGGTTTTGCAAATTCAAGTGGTATTTAAATGGAAATTTTCCTTTATTTAATGGAAATCTAAGTTTTTCCTACCCAGTCCAACTACCATTAATCTCTCATTACTCCTTCTCCTAAACAAAATAATGTAAGATTAAGAAAATTCATGTATAATAAGAATTCACTTGTTAGGCCACAATCTCAACAAGGGGTGAGCAAAATTTTTCTATCTCTACTTCGAGCAAATGAGGGTGGGAAAAATTTCTGGGAGGGGGTCTCCAGATTCGATCTTGGGCATATTCAATTTTCTTTTTAAATTTGTTCCTAAAAATTAATCTCTTACCCACCCTAAGTAATAAAAACTTTTCAAAAAAAAAAATACATAAATACCATTTGAACTTGTAAAACCTCAAAATGTCTATTAAATTAGTAAAAAGATAAATAGGTACTTTGATAGGAATCTAGACTATCAAAGGTTACAGAAAAAATACTTAAGTGCTCTCTTCTATTTCTTCTCTCTTCTCTCTCCTCTTTCTCTCTATTTCCTCCCCGCCATTGCCCACCTCCACCTCTCATACCTCCCCCTTCAACATCTAATGGCCAAATTGATGAGCCCAAAGAAGAAGCTTTTTTGGTTGATTTTGGCTTGTTGTAATACCCCAATTTTCATAATACATGTAAATATTATATTTTGATAAATAACACCGATTACAATAGGTGAATATGTGGTCTCAGAACAAGGGAAATAATTATCTTATTTTCTGAAGGTAATTTCTTATGAAATTAGAGTAAATAAAGAGCTAAAATCCCTAAGTGAATTTATGGGTCATAAAATACCCTAAGAATGTTATGATAAATCCTAAGAGGCAACTAAATATTTATTGAAATAGAGAGTATGTTGTCTCTAAAGTTTTAATTAATTTATTATTATTTTTAGGAATTACACCATTTTAACAACTTAAAATCATCAGAGGATGATAAAATCAATTAGAGGAAATTAGTAACAATTATTGGGCAAGTGAAATTGCAATAATTGAGGTACTCTATTAATTTTTGAAATTAGTTAAGGATTAAGTTTTTAAGGTCATAATTTAAGACCAAATGATATTGATTAGCATACAAGGAGTTGTAATTATCAAAATTGAATTAGAAACCTTGTCAATTTTGATAATTAAGTCTAGTAACCCCTAAAACACTATGTTAGAGTTTAAATTTAGGATTTAACTAATTATTCCTAAATTATCACTAAGGGGCAAAAATTCCTATTTAATGGTGAACAAATTATATTAATCCTAAAATCTAAGTGAACCAATAAGGGATTTTCCTTCTTAAATATGTGAGAACATGAAAAATATAAATTGAATAATTACATATAGGGGAAGGGGGACGAATTTGCTAGTGGATCAAGAAGGAAGAATAATTTTTTTAAAAAAACATAAATCAATTAAGTGGTGTATGGGAGAAGCTTGAACAACTTGGAGAGCAAGTTGTTTGACTTAGTGAGCAAGTTGTCTTGCTTAATGAGCAAGTTGTTGTTAATTAAATAAAATTAAATGAGAACCCACAGAAATTAAATCATAACTTGAAATCTTGAAACTAGATCTTCAAGACAAATACATATTTGGAATCAGGGAATTATGAGCTTCGATTTGACTATTCCCAAAGGTATTTTCGGTTACTTCTTAGATCCATACCTAAGTGTTTTGGGAATTAAAAATCACCATAAATCTAGTCATAAAATTAGGATTTCAAAAGTGAAATTAGATCTTGAATTAAAATTCCAACTTACACCTAACTAAATTAGCATTTGGGAGTAATTTGGAGAAAAAGCAAGAAAATCTAAGAGAGAGAAGGGGGAGAACGAATTGGAGAAGGTGTAGGGCCAAGATTTGTGCTTCTTCTCCAAGCAAAACTCAATGGCCAAGATTAGATTGAATTACTTGGAGGCTACCCAAAGTTTTGCTATAAATAGAGACCTTAGGCTTCACATTCTCCTCACCAATTCACTAGGCATCACTGAAAATTTAGAGAGAAAGGGAGAGTGTGGAAGAGCTTCAAGAAGTTAGGAGCAAGTGTTCTTCAAGAGGTAAGAGAGTTTTTAGTTTCATAGTTCAAGTTCTTAGTTTATGAAGTAGAAATACTAGAAATGTTGTTTTGATCTTCAATCTTCCAAATACAGTTTTATTTTCATGTTTTTATGGTTTCCATTGCATTTATTTCGAAAAATTGATGAAGAAGAAGTTATATCAACATTTTTGGAAGATTAGGATCAAAATAGCGAAGCTCTGGCAAAATCTCCTCAAACAGTTATTTCTGGAGTCAGGGGTAAAAACGTCAGTATTTTATGATGAAGATGATGTTCTAAAATTCTGAGAAAATTCATGATGAAAGTAGACGTCTAGGGCTTTTCAAATCTATAAAGAGTGTATCATTTGAAGCTCTGTGCAAAAAGATAAAAATCTCAGAAGTTAGGCTATGATTTCTGTGCGAAAATCTGGACAGCGTTTTGAAAACTGGAAACTGGGAAAATTCCGTGAAATCTGGGTAAATCCAAGTATTTTTCCTCAAAATTAGACTTCTCAAGGATTTCGGAACATTTTACGGATCCTCATTTTGATTTTTCTAGAATTAGTTATGATTTTTCAAAGTTACCGAAAAATCTACCCAGAAAATGCTACACCACGTTTTTTGAAGAAATGTAAGGGCAAAATTGTAATAATAAAGCCATCAAGGGTAGAATGGTAAATAGAGGTGGAAATATCTCTTAGAATGTTATTCTAAGTGATATGGTGATATGTTAGGATATCCGGGAAGTCCAAAGCCGGAACCAAAGGTCGGATGTTTGACGACTATGCGGTAAAAGGTACGGACGCATATTGTAACCTTAACTCTTATGCTTATGGTTTGGTTATATATGATTGTTGTTTTCACATGATAATACTCTGTTTTGAAATTTACTCATGAGAGTTGAATTGTATACGGGTTATAGTCTTGATAACACCGTTGAGTTTTCCTAGCGCTGAGGACACGATGGGCCGTCGTGGCACTGGTTATGTGCAGACTGGGGTAACATACATATTGCAGTCGCTGTGTTATGTTATTGCCTTACATGTGGATATATGTTTTGAAACTATGATTATGTTATATATCTGTGATAACTGTCATATACTGTTTACATAAGCATGAGGTTAACCGTTACCTGAGATCCAATGGACATTGGACCTCAGACTAAATGAACAGTACAGGAAAGAAACCGGAATAAAGAAGGTACCGGCAGATAGAGCTGTAAAGAGGCAGCGGTCAAAGGCAAAGGTCGGTAGCGGTAGAAGTTATAAGAACTTAGCTTCTGGCCCGAATTTAACAAAGTTACCTTGAACAGTTTGGTGTCTAAGGCTGGGTTAATCTATCCGGGAAGCCAATCAGTCACCGTATAAGTCGGTGAGGCCCCCATGATAGACCCCTACCTGGCCAATCTGTTTAATTAACTGATGTAGGTTCTAAGCCATAGGTTTAGTTAAGACTGGGTTTAACAGAGAAATGTATTTAAATCTCTGTAAATTGTATCACATGAATATTCCTTCGGGATATTTAATATATCAGCTTATGTCGGGCATCATCATATGTCTGGGCATTTTTATATCAGATACTCGTTGTCCGGATCTTAGCGCACGCTATCAATTTCCGCAGTACTCTAAGCTGTAGCATCTCAAACTCTGTTGTTTTTCTTAAAACTAAGTATCGACCGACACGATTTTCGAACCTGGAATTTGGGATGTTACACTTGTAGTGGTTGATCTCGGCATGTAGTTGTTTGATTTTAGTGTGGGTTTGATTTTTGGTTCAATTTATTGTCGTTAGATCTAAAACAATGATGGTTGTGATTTATGATTGTGGCTGAATTTTTCTTCGTTTCTTACAACACCAATAGTAATCATCAAGGAAGAGAGAAGATGAGATAGGTGGGGATGTTGTAGGGGTAGGCAATGAGTGGTGGAGGTGGTTGGTGAGGTAGACACCAGTGAGGGAGGATAGGTCAGGTCAGAGAGGGGTTTAAGTTTTTAATCTCTATTTTGATGTTGTGATTGTCTAAACTTGCCAGCAACGCCTTATAGGCGTTGTTAATAACTTGAGTATTGACAATGAAAACTTGAATATAACAATTAACAACCATTCCATTAAATTATGTTGACAAATTGAGTATAGACAATAACAACTTAAGTATAACAATTAGCAACTTATGTATAGAGACTAATGACTAGGAAAGCTCAAGTTATTAATTACATGTACTCAAGTTGTTAATAACGTCTAATAAGGGTAGTTGCTACTTACTATACTCAGATTTTCATTATATATACTCAAGTAGTTGACGATGTCTGATAGGGGTATCATACAACAATTACAAAATCAGTATAAGCAATAATAAGTTCACAACAACAATTGACAACTTGGGCATTTTAGTCTTGTCCCTCAAACATCAATATACCATATTGCTTCCCAATCACCTCTAGCATTTCCTTTTCTTATAAGACCTTTTGAAGTTTTGTAAATTCAAATGGTATTTAATTGTCTTTTTCCCTAATAAAAATTTGCTCCTATATTTTTTTTTTACAAGCGAAAACTAACGTAAACTAAAAATAATTGCAGTGGGGAGTTTAATCCCAGGTTCTCATGGGAAAGCACATTCTGTAAATCCTCCGGACAAACATCCAAGAAAGCTGATGTTGTTAAACCCTTTTTGGCCAGGCAGCCAGCCACTTTGTTTCTTTCTCTTGGAATATGGTTAATTTCCAAACCCCATCCTCTATTCATGAACTCCTTTATCCTCCAGAAAACAAGACTTCCTTTTTCCTGTATGGATTCATCCTTCAACGTATCTACTAACTCCTTAGCATTTGACTCTGCAATAACTTTGCCGAAGCCCAAGTCCCAAACTAGATTAATGCCCTTTACCATTGCCCATTCATCAGCCTAAAAAACGTTGCAAGAGCACAAATAGTGAGCAAAACCAGCAACCCAAATTCCTTCATGATTCCGTATGACATCCTCACAACGGGCCCAACCTTCTGTTCTTGTAACGACCCCATCTACATTGACTTAACCCAGCCAAGATCAGGAGGTTCCCATTTCACTGCCAAGACTGGCGATGGTTGGTCTGTTTCGAGAAATTTCCTGTACCTGAACGAAACTTCTCCAGCTTCAAATTACTTCTTCAGCTGGGTTCCTCGATTTCTTAAATCCTGCCTGAAAGATTTTATTGTTGCTCTAAATCCAAAGCTTCCATATTGATACACCCCAAACTGACCGCCAATTGCCATCACTGTGTATACTAAGGTCTCTTTTAAAATTCAAACATCCCCAATCCCTTAATGAACCAGCGAAAAATTGATGAAGAAACTTAGGATTGATTAGTTCCCGCCACATTCTTTTCGCAAATTCGCATTCCCTGAGTAGGTGTAGAACATATTCAAACTCCCTATTACCAGAAGAACAAGTCGGTGTTGTATTGGACCATCGGCTTCTGCAAAGATTGGTAGGGAGACAGTCTTGTAAGGCAATCCACATAAATGCCTGTATCCGCTCAGCCCCTTTCTATTTTCAAATGTATCGGAATGAAATCTCCTCTGCTCTTCTAGAATTACCTTCCAGTAAGTTATAAACACTTTGAACGATAAAGGTACCACTGCTCGTTCCATTACAAGCTAATAGATCCTCACCGGCTTCTAGCCTAGTAGGCTTCATTGAAATTAGCTTCTGAATCACTTGGCAAGGAAGAAGGGATATAAGTCCCGAAAAATCCCAACTGCCATCGGAAACCCAATTAGCAACTCCTATATGGTTGTTATGTATTGGTAAAATTGATGTTATGCTTTTTTTTTACAAATGTTATGCATTTTTATTTATTCTTATTGTTTTAAGTCCAATTTATGTTGATATTGGGCCCAAACTCTTACAAGAAAAAGACAGAAAATAAAGTTTCAGAATAAAAACAAAAAATAGGACAAACCCATCCCATCCCACGGTGACCGCCGGGACGTTTAATCATAACTGACAAAATCATAAGTTTAAATCTTAGTGACAAATCTTATTGTTTTAAGTCCAATTGATTAAAAAGAAGATAAGCTAACAAAACTTGATAAGAAATTTGATCATAACTAACAAAATCATGAGTTCAAATCTTACCATCAATGAGATTCTTTTTGGTGGGAAATTTGTAAATATTTTTGTAAAATTTGAGCGTTGAGGTGTACCCTAACTTTAATGAGCCATAAAACCCAACTTACTAAATTTTAAACTTTTATGTATAAAAAAGTGTACATAGGAGATAAATAAATTTATTTATTTCCACCATTTATGGAAGACTATACTAACAAAATACTATTTCCTGAGTTTCATCCATATATATAGCTATATAAATATGCTTTTCACTGTGGTTCTAGTCAATCAACTTTAAAAAAACACCAACCAAATATAATTATATAACTATTACTCACATTTTCTGCCATATCTAAATACTATTTACAACGCATTGATCCTCTCCCTCTTCACAAATTGTGTCTTTGGACATTGCTCCTACAAGCATCGTCAAAATGTCAACATTCCATGCATAGATAATTAGAGGATATTGTCTACTTAGTCTAGAGGTTATTCAAATAGTTAGAAATATCAAACTGAAGGATACTTGGGGAATAATTAAGGTTTAAAACAAAGGGAATATGGGAGGACCATGTGAAGGAACTTATAATAAAAGACTTTGGGAGCATCATCCATCTTTTTGGACTCCATGACCTCTTTCCTACTGACAGCAAGGAAACATGTGATTTTAACTGTTCAAATAGCATCTGGAAGGTAGATTCTTATTGAAAATAAAGTAGTAGAAAATCATTTAACCTATGTTTGGATGGAGATAATAGAGGGGGGAAATTACTACTTTTAAAAGTTTTGCCTTCTGGTATTCTTTCCCCTCTAATTTTCTCTCCTTCCAAACATAGGGTTAAGGTGGTTTGAACATGTATTAAGTATGCAGATCGAAAGTATAATATAGAGTCCTATGAAAAGGGGTAGAGGAAGATTGAAGAGAACACTCAATCAAGTCGTTGAACATGACTTTTTGGTTAACAATACAATAGCGTCATACAATCCATATAGCCGACCTCACCTAGTAGTATGAGACTTGTTGTCGTTGTTGTACTATCATTTTATCTAAATTTAGCAGCTGGAAGATTGTTTTCACTGAGCATCTTGCTACCAACATGGCAAGTAATGGATATCAATTTACCAAAGATTTCCAACAGAATAACTCAAGTTTATGCAAAAAACTATAAAAGAGAGGGTGAAAAAATTATCTTTCCAATATGGAGAAGATGCTTATCTTTCGCCATTGTTGAGGGGTAGAAGCAGAAGTCTTGGAAATCTTCCTCTTTGCTCTTGGTAGATTGTCATTATTTCCAAACTCAAATTCAACATCCAGAAGCTGCCCTAAGATATCTACACTGGATAAAGTCTTAGGAGGTCATCTTTTTTCCTTTTCCCTATTGCTTATGTCAACGGTTGTGATGCAACCTAAACTTGTGTTTACCATCAAGAACCTTCAATAACCCATAAAGCATCACTTTCGACTGTGGGGAAGGCATACTAAGTCAGAGTCAAACTTACAAGCTGGAAACGCCATCCCTGTATGCATATTCCACCCGAATAATGTTCCTAAGCTAGGAAAGTCACTTACCATCCACATTAAAGCTACACGCAAGTTTAACAGTGTCTTCTCGTGAGTGTTATACGTCTCAATGCTAACATTCCACAATTCCAACAACTCCATCAAAATGGTAGTAGATACTCATCAATGTCATTTCCTATACCTTTTTTGCCTATAATTACCATAAACAAAATGACGGAGCTCTGTTTCATACACATCTAAGAGGCAAGTTGTAAGGAATCAAGACAACAGGCCAAATACTGTGACTCATGCTAAGAATCGCAAACAAATTAAAATCGTCTGTTGCCAAAGCAAGCTGAACATGTCTAGGGTCCACCACGAAATCTGTAACATCCCAAATTCCAGGTTCGAAAATCGTGTCGGTCGACACTTAGTTTTAAGAAAAACAACAGAGTTTGAGATGCTACAGCTTAGAGTACTGCGGAAATTGATAGCGTGCGCTAAGATCCGGACAACGAGTATCTGATATAAAAATGCCCAGACATATGATGATGCCCGACATAAGCTGATATATTAAATATCCCGAAGGAATATTCATGTGATACAATTTACAGAGATTTAAATACATTTCTCTGTTAAACCTAGTCTTAACTAAACCTATGGCTTAGAACCTACATCAGTTAATTAAACAGATTGGCCAGGTAAGGGTCTATCATGGGGGCCTCACCGACTTATACGGTGACTGATTGGCTTCCCGGATAGATTAACCCAGCCTTAGACACCAAACTGTTCAAGGTAACTTTGTTAAATTCGGGCCAGAAGCTAAGTTCTTATAACTTCTACCGCTGCCTCTTTACAGCTCTATCTGCCGGTACCTTCTTTATTCCGGTTTCTTTCCTGTACTGTTCATTTAGTCTGAGGTCCAATGTCCATTGGATCTCAGGTAACAGTTAACCTCATGCTTATGTAAACAGTATATGACAGTTATCACAGATATATAACATAATCATAGTTTCAAAACATATATCCACATGTAAGGCAATAACATAACACAGCGACTGCAATATGTATGTTACCCCAGTCTGCACATAACCAGTGCCACGACGGCCCATCGTGTCCTCAGCGCTAGGAAAACTCAACGGTGTTATCAAGACTATAACCCGTATACAATTCAACTCTCATGAGTAAATTTCAAAACAGAGTATTATCATGTGAAAACAACAATCATATATAACCAAACCATAAGCATAAGAGTTAAGGTTACAATATGCGTCCGTACCTTTTACCGCATAGTCGTCAAACATCCGACCTTTGGTTCCGGCTTTGGACTTCCCGGATATCCTAACATATCACCATATCACTTAGAATAACATTCTAAGAGATATTTCCACCTCTATTTACCATTCTACCCTTGATGGCTTTATTATTACAATTTTGCCCTTACATTTCTTCAAAAAACGTGGTGTAGCATTTTCTGGGTAGATTTTTCGGTAACTTTGAAAAATCATAACTAATTCTAGAAAAATCAAAATGAGGATCCGTAAAATGTTCCGAAATCCTTGAGAAGTCTAATTTTGAGGAAAAATACTTGGATTTACCCAGATTTCACGGAATTTTCCCAGTTTCCAGTTTTCAAAACGCTGTCCAGATTTTCGCACAGAAATCATAGCCTAACTTCTGAGATTTTTATCTTTTTGCACAGAGCTTCAAATGATACACTCTTTATAGATTTGAAAAGCCCTAGACGTCTACTTTCATCATGAATTTTCTCAGAATTTTAGAACATCATCTTCATCATAAAATACTGACGTTTTTACCCCTGACTCCAGAAATAACTGTTTGAGGAGATTTTGCCAGAGCTTCGCTATTTTGATCCTAATCTTCCAAAAATGTTGATATAACTTCTTCTTCATCAATTTTTCGAAATAAATGCAATGGAAACCATAAAAACATGAAAATAAAACTGTATTTGGAAGATTGAAGATCAAAACAACATTTCTAGTATTTCTACTTCATAAACTAAGAACTTGAACTATGAAACTAAAAACTCTCTTACCTCTTGAAGAACACTTGCTCCTAACTTCTTGAAGCTCTTCCACACTCTCCCTTTCTCTCTAAATTTTCAGTGATGCCTAGTGAATTGGTGAGGAGAATGTGAAGCCTAAGGTCTCTATTTATAGCAAAACTTTGGGTAGCCTCCAAGTAATTCAATCTAATCTTGGCCATTGAGTTTTGCTTGGAGAAGAAGCACAAATCTTGGCCCTACACCTTCTCCAATTCGTTCTCCCCCTTCTCTCTCTTAGATTTTCTTGCTTTTTCTCCAAATTACTCCCAAATGCTAATTTAGTTAGGTGTAAGTTGGAATTTTAATTCAAGATCTAATTTCACTTTTGAAATCCTAATTTTATGACTAGATTTATGGTGATTTTTAATTCCCAAAACACTTAGGTATGGATCTAAGAAGTAACCGAAAATACCTTTGGGAATAGTCAAATCGAAGCTCATAATTCCCTGATTCCAAATATGTATTTGTCTTGAAGATCTAGTTTCAAGATTTCAAGTTATGATTTAATTTCTGTGGGTTCTCATTTAATTTTATTTAATTAACAACAACTTGCTCATTAAGCAAGACAACTTGCTCACTAAGTCAAACAACTTGCTCTCCAAGTTGTTCAAGCTTCTCCCATACACCACTTAATTGATTTATGTTTTTTTAAAAAAATTATTCTTCCTTCTTGATCCACTAGCAAATTCGTCCCCCTTCCCCTATATGTAATTATTCAATTTATATTTTTCATGTTCTCACATATTTAAGAAGGAAAATCCCTTATTGGTTCACTTAGATTTTAGGATTAATATAATTTGTTCACCATTAAATAGGAATTTTTGCCCCTTAGTGATAATTTAGGAATAATTAGTTAAATCCTAAATTTAAACTCTAACATAGTGTTTTAGGGGTTACTAGACTTAATTATCAAAATTGACAAGGTTTCTAATTCAATTTTGATAATTACAACTCCTTGTATGCTAATCAATATCATTTGGTCTTAAATTATGACCTTAAAAACTTAATCCTTAACTAATTTCAAAAATTAATAGAGTACCTCAATTATTGCAATTTCACTTGCCCAATAATTGTTACTAATTTCCTCTAATTGATTTTATCATCCTCTGATGATTTTAAGTTGTTAAAATGGTGTAATTCCTAAAAATAATAATAAATTAATTAAAACTTTAGAGACAACATACTCTCTATTTCAATAAATATTTAGTTGCCTCTTAGGATTTATCATAACATTCTTAGGGTATTTTATGACCCATAAATTCACTTAGGGATTTTAGCTCTTTATTTACTCTAATTTCATAAGAAATTACCTTCAGAAAATAAGATAATTATTTCCCTTGTTCTGAGACCACATATTCACCTATTGTAATCGGTGTTATTTATCAAAATATAATATTTACATGTATTATGAAAATTGGGGTATTACAAAATCTAGAAAGTCTGAGCCAAATGCTTTCCAAGCTATAGCAACCTGTGGATGTCTTAGTTTACCATCGATCTAAGCTCTTATCAACTTCATGCCACCTCATATGCTCATCTATCTTAATTAGACAACATAAACAATTGTTGTAAGCAAGGTTTTAAAGAAAAGTGCTTGAGAATCTTGCTGGTTTCTTCTTTTGTTTTCTTTCCCTCCTTAGTTGTCTTGAACCTCGAAGTGTGACATCACTTACAAGTCTCTCAAAGAGCACAATCTCCCCAATAAAGCATATAGACGTTAGGGCATGCATCAATTTTTTCATAGTTCAATCATAATCTGTTAATAATCTTCTTAGCCTTATAGAAGGTTGTGGGAATTTCTGCATGAGGGAATGCATCTTGTAGTAATTCCAGCAACATCAACATTCTCTTATCAATGAACCTAGACAAGCAGTTGATATGATACAATTTGATCAAAAAAAATTTAAAGTATTTTTGTCAACCTTGATATAATAGACAATCTGCCTCATTCATGAGGTTGAAAAGATCCCTAGCTACATCATTCCTCAAGAAAACAGGGTTTGCACCCTGAACTTCTGCGGAGAAGCTATTGTCTTGAAAACCAAACACATCATGAACAACATCATTAACAGGATCTTCTGCATCTACTTAAACTCCTACTTGTAAATTGCAAGGAAGAATATCACATATCTTATATGAGGTTTCTCACCATGAACTCCCTAGAAAGTATATTCTTCTAGGAAAGGCTTCAAAAAAAAATGTTCCTTAGCAATTTCTCGTGTATGCCACTTCTTAAACTAATATAGACAACATGAACACGCGATCTTCCCATTATAGCTAGCATGAGAGAATGAAAAATCCATGAAAGTTTTCAATCTAACCAAATATGCTAGAAAATTGTGTGATAATTTGATCCATGACTTATCTATATATATTGATCAAAGTTAGGATAAAAGCTAGGTGAAGAGTGAATATTTATTTCTCTTAATTACATGTGTTAGGATGTTTAAATACACCATTGTAGGACTTTGTAGCAGTTGAAAAACTGCTACTTTACTCGCTACAAACGTTGTAGTTGACAAAAAACCGCTACATATACTGCTTTAAGAACGAAGATTGGTTTAAATTTCAAAATTTTTTATATTTGTAGTAGTTATACTCTTAAAGCTACTAAGCTACTACAAATGTGTGACCGTTATCAAGTGAGAAAGTTGAAGTTCAAATTTTAAAGTTTATAGCAGTTTGAATCCTTAAACCGCTATATTTGAAGTTCAAATGTTTCCATTGTTATAGCAGTTACAAAAGTTTAACCGTTAAAAAATGTTCAAATTGTTTATTTCAAAAATTTGAAGGTAATGAAGAAATAATAAATTAAAAAATATGTTATGACTTACTATCTATTTTGAATAATAAATTTTATATACTATAATTAACGTTATATAATTTATATGTCCGAAAAAAAACAAATAACTAACTATCTGGAGACTAATCCTCAAGTCCTCTCTTAGTACGGGAAGGATCAGCACGCTAACCAGAGGTAACACCACCATCTTCATCATAAACCGGGGAAGGTGGAACCTCCTCACCAAGAAACATTCAACTATATGCCTTCATAATGAAATCCAAGCTATGCCTATTCCGAGCTTACCAACTTTTGACCTAGTCCTAAAGCTACATGGTAACCTTCCTCGTAACATTCTTGGTAACATTTGCACAAATATCCTAAGCCATCACCTGAGCCTTCTCCTCAACCATCGCTTGCAGCATCTGTTATGTCAGCCTTTGTACACTGAAGGTCCCTATTGGAGAGGCTCTAGCCTCAGGGGCAGTGCTTTTGTCGTATACCATGCTAGACTTAGCACAAAATAGTCTAAAATGCTCAACTTGGCTCAAACCAACTTTCATGAGGGCAGTGGGATCCACAGACCCTTGTGACTCCGAGGTTTGGGACTAACACTGCTCTGTCTTGGCCTATACAATCCACCCTTGGCACATGCATTTTATAAGACATTAATTAAACAATTGCATGAATTAATTAATTACATAAATTATATCTTTTTTATGTATATAACTTATAATGGCTTCCTCTGCTTTCTAAGAGGTAGGTGTCCCATCCCGATGTCTCTGGATGTACATGTATAACTCCACATAGTCGGTTTGGTCATTCTCCTCTTGAGCCTTCATCATATAAAAGAACATAAAATATATCAACTTAGTTGTTATGAAAATAAAACATTTAATCATTTAAAGCAAAAAAATATTTTAACTATAAAATGAATACTGGTTCACTATAGGTGACAACAAAAGTCTTGGATCTAACCATCTGGTAGATCCTTTGCTGCTCCTAGATCCTGGTGTTTCTCTTAGGAAAAGCCTGCATAAGAGAATAAACATTCAAATACGTTTAAATAATAATTATAAAATTTGTAATTATTACAAAATATAGAATTAATAAAAAATGTATTTGGCCCTCTAGACTCCTTCTAAACTAGACAAAGCTGGCCCAGACATTCAAAGGGACGCCCTCTAGGGGGTTCGCAATCAACTGGTTTGGAGGAATCGTCACATCCTTATTCATCAAGTGGTAGAGACGACCCCTCCAATTCTTCTAGTCGTCCCCTATCTTCATCATTGCGTACTTCTTCCTATTGTCACGGACCACAAACTTCTTTTATATAGCAATTGAATTGTTAATTTTTTTATTGCCCCTTTTGTATTATCAATCTTTTAACAAATTCAGTTGGCTTTTGGGGGTTTTACAAATTTAAGTGGTATTTAAATGAAATTTTACCTTTATTTAATGGAAATCTGAGTTTTTTCTACTCAATCCAACTACCATTAATCTGTCATTACTCCTTCTCCTAAACCAAATAATGTAAGATTAAGAGAATTCATGTATAATAAGAATTCACTTGTTAGACCACAGTCTCAACAAAGGGTGTACAAAACTTTTCTATCTCGATTTCGAGCAAATGAGGTTAGGAAAAATTCTTGGCCTGGGGTCTCCAGATCCAATCCTAGGCATATTAAATTTTCTTTTTAAATTTGTTCCCAAAAATTAATCTCATACCCACCCTAATTAATAAAAATGGAAAAAAAAAACACATAAATACCATTTGAACTTGAAAACCCACAAAATGTCTATTAACTTAGTAAAAAGATAAATAGGTACTTTGATAGGAATCTAGAATATCAAAGTTTAAGGAAAAATACTTAAATGCTCTCCTCTATATGTTATTATTTCTTCTCTCTCATCTTTCCCTCTATTTCCTCCCCACTAGTGCCCACCTCTAACTCTCACTGCCTCCCCCTTTGACATCTAATGGCTGAATTGAGGAGCCCAATAAAGGAGCTTTTTTGGTTGATTTTGGCTTGTAGTGGTTAATCTCGGCATGTAGTTGTTTGATTTTAGTGTGGGTTTGATTTTTGGCTCAATAGTTGTTGAGAGGAATTGAATGCTATTGTGTTTATACTTAGAGTATGTTTGATGACTGTTGCAGGCATTCATATGACCGTTGGAGAAGTTTCCTATCAGTTGGAAGCACTTTGGTCTCTTCTCTCTCTACTCTCTTGCTTGTTCCTTGTGTTGAAGGATAAAGGTTGACTTCTAGACGTTTATATCCATTGGAATGTCAGACCTTGGTTAGGTGAGAGTCTCTTTATCCTTTTTGCATCGTGTGGGGCTTGGTAGATCCAAATATAGCAAGTTAGGTAGCCTCACATTTAATGCTCTGACAGCTCTTTTTGCTTTTGGTGAAGACAGCTCTTTTGATCTGCTTAATCATATGGTAACTGGCTTAAATTTACTAGCAAACACATTAAACATATCTGGTAATGTTGATAATAAATATTGGAAAGCATTTAGATCAATCAACATACAATATGCAAATTTCACAGATTTGAATTATTAGAAGGCGCGACCAATACTTGAGTTTGTGCTTCAATACTCGAGTATGTCACTATGCACTTAAGACTATACTTGAGTTTCTGCATCTATACTCGAGTATTCTCCTTCCAGAGATGAAACTCGCGATCTAAGCTTTGGTGCTTCAGTTTACACTTAGCCAATACTCCAGTATTCTTCCAATACTCGAGTTTTGGACTCTTAATAAGATTTTGCCCAAAACATCAGAATCGGAGTATTCATGCAATACCAAAGTATTGAAAACGTTGGAAATCATGGGAGCTCTCTGTATGACTTGATATTCGAGTATTCAACCCCATACTCGAGTATGGGTTTCCATTTGAAACTCAGAGAGAACAATAGCCCGTGAAAAACTGAGGTTTCCAAAACTGGAGTTTTCCAAACCAGAATTTAAAAGTATATTAAATGTTTGAACATCTTTGCTTGCTTAATACTTGAGTTTCTTAAAGGCAAACTCGAGTTTCCATTTGAAAAATGAAAACGTTTGAATTTAGAGCCAAGTTGAGAGTTGGACTTTTCATATTCCAAAACTTAAGTTTTCAAAACTGGAGTTTCCCAAACTGGAGTTCTCCTTTCTTTTGAAAATTACTGAAGAATCTATTTACTCTATACTTAAGTATTCCAACCAATACTCGAGTATTCTCTGATGGAATACTTGCGATGTCTCTGTAAGGTCCAATACTCGAGTATCCTCTAAGACACTGCGGTATTGCCTTTAGTCATTTCCATTGAGCTTTTCTTTGAAATACCAATACTCGAGTATTACTACTAATACTCGAGTATTGCCTCAATCAGCAAGTTTTTACTTTCTTGAGACAATGCTTCAATCTTGATTTTACAATTGATTGTTATCATCAAAACCCATAGAGAACTAACATAATGATCATTTCAAATTTTTTGTTGATATTTGAAAGTGGAGCTAAATCACCAGGGGGTGAATTGGGGATTTTAAAATTTTTTGGCAAGTTCTATTTTGAGACGTTAAGACAAGGTAAAACAGAGTGCAGGGAAGGAGAGAAAGACACAAAGATTTATACTAGTTCAGCCATTAAAGTCGTTAAGAGGAACTCAAAAGTAGCCGTTGTGACTTATTCAAATTTCCGTTAGGCACAGGTGTTCCTCGTTGAACCCAATCGCCCCTTTGCTTCATTAATGAGTTCGCTAGCTTTAATAAATGCGTTAGCCGTTGGTTGTACTTGACAACTGGAATAAGTATGTCTTGGAAGAATGTTTTGTTCTACTACAACGTTATATTCCGAAAGTTGCTCTGTTTCTGCTGCTTCACATTAAATACTTCTGACACATTTTGCTTTATGTTGTTTTTGAATAATACTGCATTGAAATCCCTGAAATCATTAGCAAATAGGTTAAAAGCATTTTATATGTCATACTAAGTGATTCTGGAAGCCATCAGCTTTTGCAGAATCAGAGATCACTGTCAGCGACAAGAACTCGAGTTCTAGAACTTGAGTTCTTAAACAAGAACTTGAGTTCTTGTGTTTTTCTTTCTGAATGTCTTGGGTCTGCAAGCCAAGAACTCGAGTTGATTTCCAAGAACTCGAGTTTTCCATTTAGGCACAAAGTGATTTTCAAAGAACTTGAGTTCTTAATGATGAACTCAAGTTCATGAACTTGAGTTCTTTTCCAAGAACTCTAGTTCTTAGTCTTTGACAGAATTCCACATAAGAAGAACTCGAGTTCTTTACCAAGAACTCTAGTTCTGTTTCAAGAACTCTAGTTCTTTACCAAGAACTCTAGTTCTTAAACAAATTCTTTTAATGTTTGAAAGATTTGAGTGAGACAGAATTTACGAACTCGAGTTCATCACTTATGAACTCTAGTTCATGAACTCGAGTTCTTTAACAAGAACTCTAGTTCTTCATAAGATGATAGCTGTTGGGAAAGCACTTCGAAATGTGAACTCGAGTTGTTATAAATCAGTAATTTGATAAGTGTTTAGTTATCATCAAAACTCAAACTGAGAACTAACAAATTTTACCCTATACAAAGCAAGAGGAAACAAAGAATGAAAATGTTAAGGGTATGATGCTTAAAGTAAATTTGTTAGGACTAAAGGTGACATGTTTATATAAGGACCTAAAAACACATTTTTGTTCCATTTTGTCTAAGGATTTCGCACAGTACAAGGGGAAACATTGGACAAGAATATTTTCATGTGAAAGGGATAATTGGAAATCAAAGAAAGTAAATGCAAAACTCGCATGCAAAATACAAAGTTAAGGCAATTAACCTTAGTGTAACAAGTGGCAACTTATGGACACAAGTTTGACTTTTTAGTGGGCAATTGTACAAGTTAATTAAGAGGTAAATGGAAGTCAAATAATCTTCCTCTACAAGACAAAATTTTGAATCAACCATGATAAGGGAAGAAATAAGCTGATTTTAAATAAGAATGAAGCCAATTAAGAGGTCAAAGACTTAGGGAAAGATTAGCCAATGAAAGTGGATTGAGTAGGACCAAATAAAAGCTTCCTTTTGAAGCTAATGGAGACAAAATCTGATCCCCTCTCTTCAACCATAAATTTGTATTAGGTTCAAGGGCAAAGGAAGATGAAGTGAGGTCTTTTATTAATGATAAGAAGCCAAAGTCAAGAACTTGGGTGTAAAGCCAACTACTTTGTACCTTGTATAAGACCTAAATTTAAGATAAAAGGACACATGACATAAATCAAAATCTTCCCAAATTGGATCAGATTCGTGCAGCCCCATTTAAAGCCAAGGAAAAGTAAAAAAACTTAGAGAAAAAGAAAAGAGGGACAAGCTATTAACCCTAAGGCGACTTATGAACCAATGGACAATAACTTGCATATATTTGCCCTTACTTTGGGCAGCCAAAGTCATGAAAGAAAAGGAGGAGAGAGTAAAGGAAAAGCTAATGCACAAAAGTGGAAGAAGAAGAAGCACAACTTGGAGTACTAAGGTAAGTAGGTTCCAAGCTTAAGAATTAGTCTTCCGTTCTCCTTAACTTACCTTTTAAGTCCAAGATACTTATGAAAAACTCTTCTGTAGTGTCTTCATGCTCAAGGAAGACGCCACCAAGGAACCAAAGTGTTAATTCTCAATGTGTTTTGATGATAACTAGCAATTGTAAACTTGATATGAAGTTTGCTTTTGGCAATATGAAAATCTCACTGTCAAAGGCAAACTCGAGTTTGGGTATGTAAACTTGAGTTTGAGGGTTGACAGAAAGCTGTTTACTTCTGCGAAGAAAGCCAAACTCGAGTCTGCTTGGACTAACTCGAGTCTGAGGAGTTACAGAAAGCAATCAGAAATTTTCACAACAAGCCAAACTCCAGTTTTCAAAACCAAACCTGAAGTCTGGAAGATACAGAGAGTACTCAGAATTCCAAGCAAGCCAAACTCGAGTCTGGATTCCTAAACTCCAGTCTAGACCAAACAGAAAGACACTCAAGTTCCAAGCCAAGTTATAAACTCCAGTCTAGAGTTACAAACTCCAGTCTAGACCAAACAAAAAGATTTGAATAGTTTCAGCTCAAACATAAACTTGAGTCTGTCATTGTAAACTCGAGTTTAGGACAAATAGAGAAACACTCGAATTTCTACCATTTTTCCAAAACTCCAGTCTGTCTCCTAAACTCCAGTCTGGAAAATCACGAACTTAGGTTTGTTCTTCAAATATAGACCCAAACTCAAGTCAGTCACTAATTGACTCGAGTCTAGGAGCAGGACCAAAATTCTATGCCAAGTCCAAAGCCTGATAGTTTTCTCTGTAAAAGCCAAACTCGAGTTAGCTTTTACAGACTGCAAGTTTAGACCTCTAATCAACGAACATGCTTTCTGGATGAACCTCAAACTCGAGTCTGGAAGAACAAACTCGGGTTTGCATCGGGGATTTTGAAAAATCAAATGATGTTGATCTGCGAAATCTTAATGGGTCTTCCTGAAATTATTTCATGATGATATTATTGTTTCTAATATCCTTGATGAAGTTTTGAGCGTTTTTCAGATAAGGTTTAACCAAGATCAAGGTCCAGAATAAGTGCATTAAATGAAGAACCAAGAACAGGGCTGATTCTTCTCCCTTATCCCAGATGTTCAGTTCAGACCGTTGCAATACATTAAGATCACTTCAAACGGTCGAATTAAGATCATGGAATGGCTAAAAATCTGGAAGACGTTCTGCAATAACTAAATTCCAAGATTCCAGCTAAGAATTTAAAGAACAGAGCAAAATATACTACTGCCATTTTTCCAGAATTGCAGCTGTACATTAGAGAAAGAATTGCAATGGCTAGCTTATCCATTCAGTCTATAAGAGGCTGTGAAAACTCAAAGCAACATACACACAACGAAGCTATCTTGATTATACTTTGAAATTTGAGTCTGTATTGTTATTTTCAACCTGTTCTTCAGTGTTTATCCTTATCTACTCTTTTGAGAGCTTGCAAATTTTTGAAAGCATTTGTTTGTGAGAACTCAAGGTTGTGGAACCTGTGAGTTAGGTTGTTCAATCACAAAGTATAAGGGGAAGCAAGTCCTAGGTGATTAGGATTGTGTCTGGTCTTCATTGTTGTAATTGAAAATCTGTTGAATTAGTGGAAACACCCAATAGGTATCTGGGGACTGGACCTAGGTCAAGGTTGAGACCGAACAAGTATAAATTCTGTGTGTCTAAGCTTTTCTTTTTCTACTCTTTTATTATCCATTTCTTAAGCTTCATTTTTAAGAGTTGAAAAGAATTTTTAAAATCCCCAATTCACCCCCCTCTTGATGATTTCTTCCACTTTCACAAAGAAGAAGAAATCCAAATGGAACCAAGACACAAGAAGAGTAAGTCACTAATATAGCTTTGTTGTGGATTATGTTTTAGGATTTTGTGTAATTTTTATAAAATGGATAAATAAAGAAATAATGTTTCTCAAGAAGGAAGGCTCTACCTAAACATTTAAAAGAGGTTGTCAAGTGATTAAAGTCAAGATTATGGTGTCAAAGGAAAGATTAAACCAAGAAACAAAAGAATACAAAGCTAAAATAATAAATATGATTGTGGTGAGATTTTAGTGCAGGGCTGTATACCTGAAGATATGTTGTGATTTTTATGCTTTTGATGATGCCAAAGTATTTAGGACGAAATTTTGTATGGGTCCAAGTGGTAAATATGATTTTTGAACTCAAAAATCCTAAATTCCAAGTAAAAGTAAATCTGCCAACTTCAGTGAATTTTGGGCAGTCGTACTTGTTAAAAGATTTTAAAATAGTAAACGACGTTGGATAGCCATAACATTTTACAGGCTTAAATTAACTATCTTGGTATATAATTTTGTAAACTTTTGAAATGTCTACTAGGAGAAATAAATTTTTGCAAATGGCCCAGAAACTGGAACTTTGCCATAAACCAGTGAGTGATGTTTTTATACAGAAAAAGGATGCATGTGTTTCTCGCCTTTGGGAGTAGTTTTAGTAAAACCTAGACATGTTAACGATCCAATGGCCATAGAAATCAAGTCAATCGGATTTTTGTAGAATTAATTAAAAATGTTTAAAGTTGAAGCATGATTTCTAGAATTTATGGGAAATAGGTGAATTTCATGAAAATAAAAGGCAATTTTGCAAAAGTAAACAAAATGAAGTTTATTTGCTTTATTTAGGGTCAACGCGTGTTCGAAGTAATTTTGAACCACCGGGAAAAATTTATAAATTTTCAACCAGTGCTAGCTCGTAACTGTTTACTCGCATACTCTATTTTTTTGTATGTTTGTAGTGCCATGATTTAGGAACATGTCTCATGAGTGAGACATGCGTTTGGGCTGTAGGGCCTAGTGGATTGTGTGTCTTTGGGTTGCTACTATAGTGCCTAGTAGACTGTATAGTTAGGGTTTGAGTCTGTGGCTACAGTTGTTTTCCTAACGCTAAGGAATTGGGGTCTATGTTTATAGGTTGGGTGGCGTGATTATGTGTTATGAATGCATGTGGTATGCCTACCATTGTTGTTGTGATTTTCCTAGTTATGGATTTCAATACATGCATTGCATACATATTGTATAACACTTACTCTGGGGTTCAATCTTGAACTCTAGACCATGCTAGGGATATAGGTGTTTCTTGCTTAGTTGACCTGGGGATTTGAGTTAAGGGCATGGAGTTAAAGGTTGAAGAAATAGGGAATTCCCTATCTCTTTTTGTACTTTATTTAGTGTTGGATAACTGTCTATTTTATTTACCAACCCGTATTTATATTTTTGGATGACTATACTCTAACCCTTTGGGGGATTTATTTTGTTTATAGTACATACTTTTACCAATATAAAATAGTTGTCCAAATCGATCATATGCTCTGCTATGAATCACTTTGATATATAATAATAAGTAATAATCAACAAAGGTAAGGTAATAAATAAGAGGGAAACCCTCTATCCACCGCCACTCATGAGATATGTTCCTCAATCATGGCACCACAAACATACAAAATAACAGAGTGTGTGAGTAAATAGTTACTACTTAGCTCAAAATTTATAAAATTTTCCCGGTGGTTGAAAATTACTCCGGACGCACGTTGACCCTAAATAAAGCAAATAAACCTCCTTTTTTTATTTAGAATTAGCTTATTTCCTCTCTTGTCATAGTTGATTCAAAATTTTGGCTTATGGAGGAAGATTATTTGACGTCCATTTACCTCTTAATTAACTTGTATAATTGCCCATTAAAAGGTCAAGCTTGTGTCCTTGAGTTGCCAATTGTTACACTAGGGTTAATTGCCTTGACTTTGTATTTTGCATGTGAGTTTTGCATTTTTTTTTTTTTGACTTCCCATTATCCCTTTCACATGAAAATATTATTGTCCTATGTTTTCCCTTGTAGTATGAGAAATCCTTTGGCAAAATGGAACAAAAATGTGTTTTTAATTAGTTCCTTATACTTTGAGCCAAAAAAAAAAAAAAAATTAGTTCCTTATACAAACATGTCGCCTTTATTCCTAACAATTGACTTTAGGTGTTATACCCTTCACATTTTCATTCTTTAGGGTGAAATTTGGCCCCATTAAAATCAAATGGTTTGTTTATTGATGATCTCTAGACACTTAATAATTTGGCAAGTACACATGCCCTTGTTTGCCCTAATTTTAATTCAAAACAACTCCTCATTCCCTTGCTTTTAAATTAAAAAATTTAGTCACTATTGTAGTGACTTTTACCTTGTTACCAAGACTCTAAAATAATTGATTTGATATGCCATTTTGGCTACTTAATACAATTAAAAAGGTTCTTTGAGAATAACAATTTAATTGTAGCCAAAACCCTTTCAACATTTGTAACATTCCAAATTTTAGACTTTGGGAATCAAGAATTAATTATGGAAAATTTGACCCTAAGGAATCTTAAAGATTAAGAATTTGGAATTTAAGGCATATTTTCCATAAATTAAAGACAATCTAGTTAGGAATAATTATTGGCCAAAATATTTTGGAGATAATATTTTATGGCCAAAATAAACTAATAAGAGAAAGAATAAAGTCAAAGAATATTTGAAAGGGATAATTTATGGCCTAGGAAAAAATAATTTGGGGAAGGAAAAATCCTTATATTAATTAAGGATTTATTTCCATAATTATTCAATAATTGCAATTAAGTGTGATTACAAATAAAAGAATGTTTTTTTTAAAAAAAGGGGGGGTGGGGGAGGACAAAAGAATCATATGGGCCAACAATGAATAAAAACACCCAAGGCCCAATGTATATTCTTGCAATCTTGAAGCCCAGAGCCGAAAGAAGCTAGGCCACGTGAGAGATATGGAAAATTAACAATAGAATTATCTTCTCCCAGCTCAAGCTTGACGTGAAGGAATGCAGAAGCAATTGTATTATTTTTGAACCACAGAAAGCCCATCCCCTCAGCCCAAACCGCCACCTTCAGTCAAAACGCAATTCTACCCGTCATCCAATATCCATTATGCTGTCAAATCAAAAGAAGCAGATAGCATTTAATTAGCAGCAGAATTATACTTATCCGAAACACAGATTCAGACAGCGCCATACCTCCCTCTGCGTTCTCGAGCCCTGCGATCTTTTATCTGATGAACAATGCACTTGACTGATGGTTAAGCAGGGACCGTGAGTCTCTATATATACCACTGTTTCTCCATTTCCTTTCATTCAGAGACTGAGAACAGAAAAGAGAGAAAGGAGAAGGAGAGAGACGGAGAGAAACCGAGAGAGCTGGAAGAGAGAAGAGAGACCGAGGGTGTTGAGCTCATCATTGGCTCTGTTTCTTCGTTGGAAAACAAAGGAAAACAGCAAGCTCCTTCCGTTGAATTCAAGCTCGAAAACCTTAGTTAAGTTTTGGAACTTGTCTTCTTAAGGTTTTCAGCATGTTTATCCGTAGCTTGTGGACTTTAAGCTTTGAACATGAATCTGAAACTGAAACTCAAAACTGAAATAAAAACAGAGGCTGGTTTTGAGTCGGTGTATGTGTGCCGTGGAAAGGAAACAAAGAAAAAGAAAACGCTAAAACTGAATCCAAAAGTAAACTGGAAACAAAACCAAAACAAGGGGACGTTTAAATGAACGTGTTCCGTCGTTGAAAAGTGAAAGAGTTGGATTTGGCCTGGGGTGAAATCCCAAGGTCCTACGTACCACAGTGGTGGATCAAAGTCCACGTAGTTCGAAGGTAAACCGTTTGGCCTAAGATAGACAGAGGGGGTGGGGTGTGTGCTCTGTGTGAATTGAACAAGTAGGGTTTCTTTTTTTCTCTTGTGTACCTTGTGGCTGCATGTTGGTATTTATAGGGCGTACCTGAGGGCCTTGATTCGATATTCACTCTGCACGTGACCCCACTTGCATCTGCACGTTTCACGGCGGTTGACGAGATGGTGGGTTAATGCCTTATCAGCCGTTTCCTTATCTTCATGGCTGGATTGCTGGCTTTGGGCCTAGCGGAGCCCAATTTGCTCGTCCGTAACATATGCCCCCAAGCTCGGTATTTCAGGCCTCTGACATGCCGAGCTTAATTGGGTTAGAACTATCCTCAGTTGTATTTCGGATGAAATCTTTGACTCCTCGTTCTTTACTCATAACCCGGCTCGATTTCCTCTTATTCTCCGACTTACTTTGATTGCCTCCTTTTCACTCGTATCTCGGTTCCATCACCATGTTATGTCAAGTTACGTTTGTATGCTACGTGTTTCCTCGACCGCCCTTAATTCGGAGCGCTATCTGGAACCGACTTGGAGATACGTGTGCTCTTGCCCCTTGGCATGCGTAGTGTCGTGTTGGTTTGTTTGACACGGGAACGCGTAGCGTCGTATTGGGACCGGTGCCACCCACTCCGCTGTCAGCCGTTCTCGGCTTTCGCGCTTCTTTAAATGCTCGCGACTTTCCGAGACTCATGATGGCCATCTACTTTAGGGCTTCGCCAGCTGTACCTGTCTTTTCATATTCTTCTGACGTCACGGGTCCCATCGTTTCGCATTCGCGCCTGCTGGGATCTTTCAAATCTGCCCCTTCAGATCACTTCTTTATAACTTGAATGTCGCGGTGTTCTCCTTTTTTACGCTCTGAGTTTCCAGTTTTCAAAAGAAAATACTCACAACCCAAGCGTTCCAAATCCCAGTCTCGATCCTCTCTTTTACCCAATTCTCTCTCAGGTACATCTTCATCGTCAGTTTCTGTTTCAAGTGTTTACTGTTTTTCCCTTTCTTCTGTGTTTTTTCCCATAGTTAAGTGCGTTTCACGTCATTTGCATATCTGGGTTCTTCTGGTTTCAATCCTGTAGACATATATGGTAGGCCTATTCCGGAAGAGGATTAGGAAGATATTAGGAACATGCCTGAGAAAACTGCTTTTTGGCTGTATGGTGCTCGTCGATCTTCTGTAGCTATGGCTGCAGATGTTCTTAGACCTTCTGGGAGTAGTGACCGTAGAAGAGGCCCTAGAGTTCTACCTCCCCCTTCAAAAGCTTCCCGACCTCCATTACCTCGGCCTCCCTTTCCCATGCTAGCCATTAAGCCTTCGTTTCCTGTTAGGGCGGTTCCTATTTCGGCCGTTCGGCCTTTGCCTGTTAGCGAAGCCCGGCCTAATCTGGTTAGCCCTTGTGAGACTTGCCAACACGAGGCTATCGCCTTCGTCAACCTTGGCCGAGAGGTGGTTGCCGAGACAGTGCTTAGGAGTTGCACTCACGGATCTGTTCCCATCCTAATATCGAAGCGTGCGTTGCATCATACGCCTTCTTCTCGAGGTAGATTTCTATCTAACTCGTCTTTGCTTTTGTATTTATATAGGTATAGATGGCCTCTTCTTCTCAAAGTAGTGAAAAGTCGGTTGCTGAGGAGTCATGCTCTACCAATGCCGCTCATAGTGCCGAGAATAACCCGTGTTGTTTCGTTATATGCCCTCAAGTATCCCGGATACAAAACAAGATGACCTTTGAAGAGTTTAGGGGGCCCACCCTTAGAGACGGAAAGGGGTATACTGTTAGGTTACCTTTAGAGGGAGAGTTGGTAGCATTATGGTGTGGTAGAGATTCCCCTCATTTCTTCTTTATGTATCGAGATGTGGTTACCGTCCTAGGTGCTTCATTCCCTTTCTCGGACTTCACCACGCAGATTTTGAACCATTTGTGTTTAGCCCCCACATAATTACACCTGAACAGTTGGGCTTATGTCCTCTGTTTCTAGAATTTCTGCAAGGAACAAGAGATACCTTGTACCCTTCCATTGTTTTTCCACTTCTTTTCCCCAGTAAACACCTATAAAACCAAAGAAGAGCCCCTAGAGTTTGAGTGGACCCATCTTCGGGGTATCCGTAATAAGAAATTATTTAATCCGTTCACCGAATCATTCAAGGGCTTTAAGTCGGCCTATTTTAAAGTAGAGGCTATTCCTGGCCAGGTTCCGTGGTTCCTTTGTTTGAATGATCGGGGAGAGTTAGAAGAGAGATTCCCCCTTTATTGGACTCCCAACCATCACTACTTTGGAAATAGGGCCTTTAACTCGAACGTGTTTAAGCTTTCCCCCGAAGAGAAGAAAGTTGAGGAGCTATTGAAAGACCTCGGCCAGGCGATGGGGCCTTTTGATGCCGAGATGTATTTATCTGTTCCTTTAAAGAAACAGAAAAGAAAAACAAGTATGTTGTGTCTGTAGCAATGTTTCCTGTTGTCTTATTTTATCACGTCACTGATTGTTTTTTTTTGTGCAGAGACAACCATGCCGCCAAAGTCTACAACTCTAGCAGTGCCGGCTTTCATGAGGAAATTTAGCGGAAAGCGGAAGGCAGCTGAGGCTGAGAAGACGGGCCCTGCCAAGAAGTCTTCCGTCACTCCCGCACAACCAATTACCAATGTAGCCGAACCAATCACCAAGGTGACTGTATCTCCATCTTCTCCCCATGTAGGAGCTACCTCCTCTCCTACCGCGGTCGTTCTCTCTCCCAGCCGGTATACTTCACCGTCCTTCATGTTCGAAAATCCGATTGACTCTGAGGTCCGGAATGGTATCCTCCCTCCTTTGAGCTGGTTCACACCTTCGCCGCCTTCCGCTGAAGAAAAGAGCATGCTGATGGATATCGAGCATTTTGTTTTTCGAGCCGCCGGGCTTTCTCAAGCTGTGGCCTATTTCAAGGCTCAATGGGCTAAGTCGGATGCAAAACTCAGAGCCGCAACGTCCGAACGATCCGAAGCCATTAACAAAGCTGCTGCTGAGGTGGAGAAGGTGAAGAAATCGGCTGAAGAGAAGGTTATGGCAGCACAGCTAGAGTTGGAGAGTGCGAGACGGAAACATGTTGAAGACGCTACTGAGATATCTCGCCTTAACTCCAGCCTGCAGAGCCTGCAAGAGCAGACATCCTCCAATGCCGCCTATATTGCCGACCTAGAGAAAGGCATGGAGGAGTCCTTCAATAACGCTTTGGCGCAGGTCATTTTCCTCAATCCTAACGTCACACTGAACCTCGAGGACACCTGTGTTGATGGGATTGTGAAGGATGAGAAGATTGTGTCTGCAAGCGCTTTGGAAGAATTGACTGGAGAGGGCCCATCTGAAGTGGGGGGAGATACTACTGATAATTCTAAGTCTCGACCTCCGACCCTTCCAGATGCTACCGGGAATGTTTGACTTGCCGGTGTTGTTTTGATAGGCCGTGTTTGTTGGTTATGATTAATTTTGATGATGTCTTATATAGATTGCCATTATTAAGAGCAAAAAGTTTATATCATATACATTGTCTAATTGCTACATTTAATGTAGATTTGTTCATGTGGAGAAAGAACAAGAGAAGAAAAGAAAGAAAGAGTTGATTCATGGAGAATAATCAAGAAGAGAGAAGAAAGAAAGAAAAACTTGCTGAATAAACTGAGAAAATCATTATACAAGTTCTTAGTTTGATTCTTGAAGTCTCCAAGATCAAATGGAAGTTGGGATGACTCAATTCAGAGTTAAAACAAGCATATATCAGGTTCAAGATGAGCAAAATCGAGCCACATACTCAAAAGTCAAGTTTACTGCATTACTGGAAGTGATCTGCCTTTGGATTATGAGAAAACTCAAGTTTAGAACATAAAATTCGAGTCTAGAACTCAAAACTCGAGTTGGTCACTTAATGACTCGAGTTTGTAGTGTCTTCAGCAGCTCTGGCATCTCTGGATCATCAAAACTCGAGTTAGACAATGTAAACTCGAGTTTAGAACTCAACTCGAGTTGGTCACTTAATGACTCGAGTTTGTGAAGTCTTCAGCAACTCTGGCGTCTTTGGATCAACAAAACTCGAGTTTGGCAATGTAAACTCGAGTTTGGAACTCAAAACTCGAGTTAGTCACTTAATGACTCGAGTTTAGCAAGCTTTCAGCAACTCTGTCCAACTCTGTTTCACGATCAGAACTGGTGATCTCTAGTAATTCGATGATATCTCCCAAACCAGAGATCGGTTTAAGGTGAATTCAATTTTGTATGAAACTATACATCCAATGCGTCATGTTGACAAAGTTTCATGCCCAAAGAAGTTAAGATGAGAGAGCTATGAATTTCAGAAGTTGGAACAGGAATTCACGCCACACAGCAGACCAAGGTTCAGTAATTTGAGGATATCTCACAATCTACACATCGTAATGAACTGAAATTGGTGGCATATGAAAATAGACTCACATACCTTTCCAGAAACATAAAGATCATGGAAAACAAAGATCAAATGAGTGAGGTATGAATTTTTTAAGTTGACAGTCAATTCAGGATGCTGGAAAAACCCTGGACAAAGAACAATCTTCGTTCATCGGATCATAACTATCAGATTACAATGAGTTTGGAGCTAATTCTTCTTGCATTGGAAAGAAGACTTAAAGAGTCTAATGGAGATAGGCACTTGATTTCAGGAATTGATCTTTATCAAGTCAAGAGAGAAAGAACTTGTGAGAAGAATGTTTGATTGGCCATGGAGAAGAAAACTCAAGTTTGTGTTAGCAAACTCCAGTTTTGCACTTGACAGAGAGTAAGATATTTTCATCATTGAAGGAAACTCGAGTTAGTCACTTAATGACTCGAGTTTAGCCTTAAGTTCAAGTGTGCTTCGAAAATCAAATCACGACATTCCTCTCTGGAAGACCTAAACTCGAGTTTGGATTTCCAAACTCCAGTTTAGCTCGCTGTAAACCCCAGTTTAGTTTACAAACTCCAGTCTGTGGCATACAGAGAGCTCATCAATATTCTGAACTTTCTAAACTCCAGTTTGCATTTGAAAACTCCAGTTTAGAGTTTTGTGGACGTAAGCTCAGTTTCACTTCAAAAGTCCAAAACTCGAGTTAGTCACTTAATGACTCGAGTTTAGCCTTATGTTCAAAAGTGTGATTCAAGACTCAAATCGCGACATTCCTCTTTGGAAGACCTAAACTCGAGTTTGGATTTCTAAACTCCAGTTTAGCCCACTGCAAACTCCAGTTTCGTTTTGCAAACTCCATTTTCAGTCGCTGAAGTTTTAAAAATCATATTGCGCCAACTTACGAAAACTTCATGGTTGATCTTAATACTTCATATCATCTATTGCTATTGTTCCTAATCATGATTAATCATTTTTCTAGCAAGTTTCAGATGATTAAAAGTTTGAGATAACATCAAACTTAACAGAAATCAAAATTTTTCACAAGCATAAAGATGAAGATTGCTGCAGATTTTCAGAAATGACAAAGATAGCAGAACCAAACGAGAAACTTGGAGAAACGAAGCTGAATGCTCAACTGTAATGGATTCAAACGTTCTACAATCTTGATATGCTTGAGTTTCAGATTTTAGAAGATTCAGATTTGCTTTAAATTAAATAAAGCAACTCCATGAACCACTTGTATTATTTTAATATATCTTCTCAACAAAGCAAATGGATGACAGCCTGTAAAGAAGCCCAACCATTCTTCAATGCAGACAACAAGGCTCCTACCAACAAAGGCTGCTGAACATCATGGGAGACATTCTTGAAAGGACAAAACTCAAATATTCAAATTTGTAAATGTTTCCAACAGTCATATTCAAACAAAAGTGGTCACAACAGCTATATCCATGAAGAAACACTCACAACAGCTATATTTTCGAATGAGTCCAAGTCTAAATGGATCTGCAACGATCACAAGCTTCAATTAGCATAAATACCCGAAGACTTGAAGACTCCAACAGAGAAGAGTGTGGAAGAAGTGCAAAAAAAGGTCGAGACATAAGCTTACATCTCTAACATGCTAATACTCTGATTTTCACATCATTTACTCTCTGTTCTCAATGCCTACATAGTTTATCATTGAGAGTGAAATGATTTGTATTGTGTTTCAGTGTTTATTCATTCACTTCTAAGAGAGAAGATTCATTGTAAATCAGTTTATTTGAGAGAAACTCAAGATTGGGTGATCTTGAGTGGGAAACACTGTGTTGTGATTACAGCTTGTAAGGGGAATGAATCCTAGTGAGAGGATTACTTTGAGCACAGAGTGTATAATCAAGCAAGTGTATTGATTACAATTTGTAAGGGGGAGTGAATTCTAGGGAGAGGATTACTTCAAGTACAAAACGTGTAATCAAGCTCAAAGCAAATAGTGGATTGAAAATCTCAAGTGAAGCTTGGGGACTGGACGTAAGTCAAGGATTGGACCGAACCAGGATAAATCACAGTTTGCATACTCTCTTCCCTTATCTTTTACATTTTCAGTAAATGTTTATCTTAGAATATCCAACTGTCAATTTATAAGTTGCGAAAAGATTTTTAAAGTTCCTAAAGTTTTATCAAACACCCAATTCACCCCCCTCTTGGGTGATAGCCAGGTCCAACAGTGTTTGTGTTCCGACCTCTTCTTTTTCTTTTTTTTTTCCATTTGTAACTAAATTTAATAACGAATAGAGATTTTCCTTTTTGCATTTTTATGTGCACTGTGCCTTTATTAGCAAATTTCAATCGCTTTATCATCCAGTATTCTACTCGAATTAACAATAATACCTTATGGCTTAAACTTGGTGAAACCAAATCTTAACCGGGCCGGATTGATCAAGTCTGGCTTTAACGGTCTTATTTCGGACGCATTTTAATCGGCCTTGCCTATGCTTTCCTCGTAGGTTTAGCACGGTCTTTCGGGCTATAAAGATGACACCGAGGAATTGTCGAAAATGGGTTATGGTATCCTTTTCGTAATTCCTTGTCGTGGAAGTCGGGATATCCTTATGCTTTTAATGGGCCTATCGTTTTAATACGGCCTTGTGGAATTCATTTGAAAATAGGTTTCAGAACTCTTTTTCGTGAATTCGTGTGGTTTCGACGGTGTGATCTCTTTCGCGACTTTTATGAAGCTATCATATAGTCGAAATATCTTGATAAAAGCTAATGTTCCTCAATTAATTAAAATGGCGACTATGTCGCTAATAAACATACTTGCATAGACCATGCTAAAACATCAAAACGCAACTTAACTATAGTAGATTCTCAATTTGTCAGCATTCCAGGTTCTCTTTACTGGTTTTCGAACCAAAGTTTCAAGTTCGTATGCCCTGTGCTTCAGTACCTCCCTAATTCGGTAAGGTCCTTCCCGATTGGGAGCTAACTTCCCTTCTCATGCATTGTTGTTGCCTATGTCGGCTCTCCTTAGTACTAGGTCGTCTTTGCTGAAAGAACGGGGTTTGACCTTTTTATTGAACTTTGTCGCGACAAGCTGTTTCGCTGTTAAGTCTCGGTAATGTGCTATGGCTCTTACCTCGTCTATGAGATCTAACTCGGCCTTAATGGCCTCGTTGTTCTCAGTTTCAGATAAGGATTTTTCCCTTCTCCATGACGGTTCCTTGACTTTGACGGGTATCATGGCTTCAAATCCGTATGTGAGTCTATAAGGCGTCTCTCCTATGGCGGATTGAATACTAGTCCAATATCCCCATAACACAGCGTACAGTTGTTTAACCCAGTCGGTTTTGGCTTCTTGCGTTCTCTTTTTGAGGCCGTCCACGATCACCTTGTTTGCTGACTCGGCCTGTCCGTTAGACTACAAGTGCTCTACTGATGCAAAATGCTGACGGATCTGGAAGTCGGTCATCATTTTTCGAAATCCTTTATCCGCAAATTGTGTCTCGTTATCGATAATGACTTTTGCCGGGATTCCAAAACGGGCGTTGATATTTCTCGCCACAAACTTTTGGTCTCTAGTCGATGTTATGGAAGATAGTGGTTCAGCCTCGATCCATTTAGTGAAATAATCCACCGCTACTATCAACCACCGAAATTGCCCTGGTGCCCTCTGAAAAGGTCCCAAAAGAACTAACCTCCATTTGTAGAACAACCATGGTGCGGAGATATACTTTAGCTCAGATGGGGGAATTCTAATGATTTTAGCGTGTTTTTGGCAGCTGTCACATTTCTGAACATGATTCCTTGCATCTGTTGATAGCGTTGGCCAGTAGTACCCGGCCCTTATAGGCTTCCGGGCTAGTGCCTTGGCTCCCATATGTTGTCCATTGATGCCTTCGTGTATTTCAGCTAATACGTATTCCGCCTCTTCGGAACTGAGGCACTTTGCCATTGGTGCGTGTAGCCCTTTCCTGTACAGTTGGTCATCTACCATTGCTTAGGATGCCGCCGTTCGTATCAGTTTCTTGGCATCTTTGGGTTCATCTAGTATAATTCCTTATTCTAGGTAATCTGCGATGGGTTTCTTCCAATCGTTTTTGTTCGTTATGATCATCACGCATGTTGGGGCTTCCAATCTTTGTTGCACTATTGTTCGGTTGTTGGTCCCTTGGGTGCTAGCCAACTTGGACAGTACGTCGGCTCTGGTGTTATTTCCACGCGATATGTGCCTTATCTCTACTTTATCAAATTCATCCATTATAGACTTAACCTTTCTGAGGTACTTGACCAGTAAAGGCCCTTTAGCTTGATAAGTCCCATTTATATGTGATGCCACTAGTTGGGAATCAGTAGATACCAGTACTTTTCGAGCTCCGTTTTCCTTTGCTTGGATCAACCCAGCTATCAGAGCCTTGTATTCGGCTTTAATGTTGGAAGTTTTAAACCCGAGGCTCAAGGAATATTCAATAGATACACCCTTCGGGTTTTCGAGAATTACTCCGGCCCCGCTTCCTGTCGAGTTTGAAGAGCCTTCTACAAACAGCTTCCACTGTGTGGCGTGCCCTTTTATTGGGGCGAGTTCTGCAACAAAGTCGGCTAAGGCATGAGATTTTATCGCTTGCCGGGCTTCGTAACTAATGTCAAACTTGAATAATTCTACGGCCCAGCCAGTCATTCTTCCTGCTAGGTCGGGTTTATGCAGTATTTGCCGGATGGGTTGATTAGTTCGAACTACAATAGGATGGCTCTAGAAATACTGGCGTAGCCATTGGGCCGCAATTAGCAATGCGAAAGCCATTTTCTCAAGCTTTTGATATCGTATCTCAGCTTCCTAGAGGACTCGACTTATGAAGTATATCGGCATTTGACCTTCATTTGGTTCTCGCACCAGGGCCGCGCTTACCGCCTTGTTGGTTACCGCCAAATAAAGGATCAGGACTTCACCCGTTATAGGCCTGGTTAATACTGGTGGGGCTGCCAGGCATTGCTTAATCTTTTCGAAGGCTGCCTCGCATTCAGTGCTCCATTCGTGGACAGCTTCCTTTTTACGCAACCTGAAGAAAGGAAGTGACTTTTCTGCCGACTTTGGGAGGAATCGAGTTAATGCGGTAAGTCTTCCTGTGAGTTGTTGGACTTCCTTTCGGCACGTAGGGGCCTTCATTTCTAAGATGGCTCGGCATTTATCGGGATTTGCCTTTATACCTTGATGGGTTAACATGAAACCCAAGAATTTCCCTGACGGGACTCTGAAAGCATATTTGGCTGGATTAAGCCTGATTCTGTGTGCTCATAACTTATCGAAAATCTGTTGTAAATCCTGAACATACTGCCCCTGATCTTTCGACTTAACGATCATGTCGTCGATGTAAACCTCGACATTTTTTCCCAACTGATCTTTGAACACTCTCGTCATCATTCGTTGATACGTTGCTCCAGCATTTTTTAACCCGAAAGGCATTACATTGTAACAGTATTTCGCCCTTTCCGTGATAAACGCCGTTTTTTCTTGGTCCTCGGGGAGCATAGCAATTTGATTGTATCCGAAGTATGTATCCATGAAGGATAAGAGTTTAAAACCTGACGCGTTATCTACTAATTGATCCACATTAGGCATGGGGAAAGCATCTTTGGGGCATACCTTATTCAGGTCTTTGTAGTCCGTACATACTCTCCACTTGCCATTGGATTTCTTTACTAGCACGACGTTTGACAGCCAAGTAGTGTACTGGACCTCTCGTATAAAGCTGGCCTCCAGAAGCTCCTTATCGTGCTCTTCAAGAGCAGCTACTCTGTCTGGGCCCATCCTCCTTTTTTTTTGCGCGACTGGGATAGAACCCAGTCGGATTGCCAACTTATGGCAACAAAATGTTGGATCTATGCCTGGTAGATCGGTAGGTCCCCAAGCAAATATGTTAGCGTTCTTCAACAAGCATTCCGTCAAAGCATGACGAACCTCGGCACTTAATTCGCTTCCGATCTTCGTGGCTTGTTCCGGCCTACCGCCCAGAATGAAGTCTCGCAACTCTCCATTAGGCTCAGGCCTTTGGATTTTTTCCTCCGCTCTCATGTCCATCTCAACTAGATGAACACCTTTTTCTTCCCGAGTTTGTGACGAGGTTGCGTTCTCTTTGTTTCCCTTCACCGAATCATAGTAGCATTTCCGCGAATCTCTTTGGTCTCCTCGGACAACCACTATCTTGTTCTTTCTACCGACCATTTTTGCCTTTTGATGCTTAGTGGATACCAACATATCCCAATTGTGGATTGTTGGCCTCCCGAGAATGACATTGTAAGGGGATGGGAAGTCGGCAACTACAAATTTGACCACCTCATATTTAAAAGCTTCTTTAGTACCCAAGGTCAATTTCAAGTCTATACAACTTTTAGGTCTAGTATCTTGGCCATTAAAACCAGTTAAGGTTATTTTGCATGGCTTTAACTCATCAGGGTTCAACTTCATTTTCCAAAATGCCTCCCACAGAAGGATGTCCACCAAGCTTCCGTTATCAATGATGATTTTTTGGACTCTACAATCCAGAATCATGCCTGTTATCACTAGGCCATTGTAATGATCAGGGACCACGTCTTCCAGGTCGGCCTCGGTGAAACTGAGTATTGGTCTATCTCACTCCTTTATTTCCTTCTTAAATTGTGGGCAGCCTTGGATGGTCAAGACTTCCTTCAGATATTTGCGACGTTGATTTTGTGAATCTCCTCCACCGCCGGGTCCCCCACTGATGACACAACAGTCATACTTTGCTTCAGGAAACTCATCATCGCTTTCTTCCTTCCTCTTTTTCTTCTCTGGACTTTTATTTCGTCCCACCCCAGGGCGTTTATTACTTGAACGTCCCTACGTTTGAATCACATATCCCTGCAACTTCCCTTCTCGAACAAATCTTTCTATTGCATCCCTCAGATCCCAACATTGGTCCATTGTATGGCCGGGTTGGTCATGAAATTCGTAATACCAAGACTTGTCTAGGAGGGCTTTGTGCCGCATAGGTCGTGGTTGCTCTACTTTTCTCATCTCGGTTAATCCGACCTCTCTCCATATCCGTTCTCTGGACACCTTCAAAGGCGTGTACTGGCTGTATTTTCCTTCTGCCTTGTTTCCCCGGTGCTGGTTATCCATTGGTCGTCTCTTGATGTCCGACTTCGAACCACAGTCTTTATTCCTCTAAGGTGGGCTCCTATTTCGTCCCAAGTTACTTCGGCTGGCCATCTCTAATTGTTCGAGTTCCAGGTACTTCTTTGATTGATCTCTAAATTCAGCTAGTGTTGTAACATTGTCTTTTACTGTCAACCTTTTGAGACGAGAATCGTCATGTAAACCGGAGATTGCCAGATGCAAATGCACGTCCTCCTTCAAGTTTGTTACTTGAAAGGCGGCATCTTTAAAACGCTCGAGGTATTGCTGCAATGTCTCGTTTGGGCCTTGCCTTATGTTTCCCAATTGGAATTGAGTTTTGGGTTGCTTTCTACTTGTCGCAAAATTCAGTAAGAACTTTTAGCCGAAACTCTCCATATCTCGGACTGATTTCCGTGGTAAAGAATGGAACCATAATTGGGCTGCCCCTCGCAATGTTCCCGCGAATAATCGGGGCACTATTGGTCCTTCAAACCCTTTCACCATTATTTCCATGTTGAAGTTGTTAAGGTGGACCCGTGGGTCTTGAGTTCCATCGTATTTTGGCAAATCCCTTGAGTCGAAACCCTTTGGGTATTTTGCCATCCGTATCTCATCAACAAAAGGTCCTTGCACCCTGCCGGCATGACTTTTCTCCGATACTTCGACGTTAGCCAGGGCGGTTTCCGGCGTCCCCTTATCTCGAAATTTCTCAGTGCGTGGCGCATCCATATCTATAATACTTCGAGGTATTGATGCATCTGCCTGCCATGTTTCTTCGACGGCATTTGGATTTTCTTCTCGGTCATTACTTTGCTCTACCTCCACTAAGCTTCCTTGCCGAGTTTGCGTTGCCATTCGACTCGGGTCCTCCTTATCCCGGCCAACATTCTAATTGTTGTTCTCTTCTCTCCCTAGCCTCTCGTCGAGAATCTGCTGGAGTCTCCGACCTTCCTCTAGCCGCCATAGAGCATCCCTGCGCTCCATATCCTCCTGCAGACGCTTAACGTCGGCCTCCTTTTATAGAGCATAGCGTTTTTCCATGTCCTCCATCCACTTGAACATGGTTTCTATTATTGATTGTAATCTTCGAACGTCCGGATCCTCAATTTGAAATTCTTGCGAAGAGTGTTGAAGTACGGGTGACGGCTGTACCGGCCGCGAAATTTGGTTATCAAGGGCTTGTGTTGTTCCCACAAGCTCGTGTTCTGCTTCCACTAGCACTGGATTATCCTCCGACGTTGCTAACCCGTCTCGCGTTCCCGCCTCAGGATTCGCAGGCGGTAGCGACTCTAGTTGTTCCTGCCGGGGTGCCTGATTCCGGCCTCTGGTGTTTGCCATTCTCAGCTGTTTCGTAGGTCGGGGAATCGTAATTTAACGTTCCCCACAGACGGCGCCAATGTTCCGTGGTTGAAAAGTGAAAGAGTTGGACTTGGCCTGGAGTGAAATCCCAAGGTCCTACGTACCACAGTGGTGGATCAAAGTCCATATAGTTCGAGGGTAAACTATTTGGCCTAAGATAGCCAGAAGGGGTGGGGTGTGTGCTCTGTGTGAATTGAACAAGTAGGGTTTCTTTTTTTCTCTTGCGTACCTCGTGACTGCATGTTGATATTTATAGGGCGTACCTGAGGGCCTTGATCCGATATTCACTCTGCACGTGGCCCCACTTGCATCTACACGTTTCACGGCGGTTGGCGAAATAGTGGGTTAATGCCTTATCAACCGTTTCCTTATCTTCATGGCTGGATTGCTGGCTTTGGGCCTAGCGGAGCCCAATTCGCCCGTCCGTAATAGAACGTATATGTTTGTGCTGTTCAAACTGATGCTTAAACCTACAGGTTGTTGAATAAATTGCTGAACGTAAATAGATAGGTGTGTACTATAGGAAGTTTGTTGACAGATAAAAGAAGAAGAGAAAACTAAGTTGCTGTGTGTGTTATTTTCCTGCATTTGGAGTATGTCTAGGCCGAAACTCATGGCTGTCATAATATCAACGCGAATAAGAAAAGAAAGAATAGGAAACCTTGCATCTATCTTCCTTCACTAACGTATAAATATATATAAGATATGCATGCTTTTGACCAAAGAAACATGTTGCTGTCATGTTGTTTTTTTCAAAACGTTGTTGGATAAATGATGCAAAGAAGAACTCTTGATATATTACTGTGTGTGCATGTCGTTGCTGAAAGGGAAAGAAAGAATCAGCTAGGTATATAGGCATACATATGTTTGTAGCTTATTTTGCTAATAGAATCAAAGAGAATATTGCGCCGCTCGTGTAGGTGTCTGTGCGTGTATATAGATAGGGAAGAAATAATAAATATGTGTGTGCGTATAGATAAGGAAGAAATAATAAATCTGTGGGTGTATATAGATAATGAAGAAATAATAATAATAATAATAATAATAATAATAATATATGTATATGACGTGTTGGCTAAAGGAAAGAAAAGGGTTAAAAGTTAAGTAAATGGGTGTACGTATATAAAGTCACCGTTAATTTCCTGAGTGTTTCTGAATAAATACATAAACTCATATTCTTATATAATTGTTGACATTTATTAATTTTAATTGATTATTAAGAATAAATTAAGGGAAATAAATAAATAAATAAATTATTGATAAGTTATTAATAGAAGTTAATGTTAATTAAAGAGAGTTAATAATAATTAGTAATATCAGAATAAATAGAGGAAAACTAGTATTAAGATAATAATAATAACAAATAATGTTATTATTATTAGGAATGAGTAATAATGACAAATAATTGATGGGGAGATTATTATTATTTGGAATAATAATAATAATAATAATAACAACAACAACAACAATAAATTATTATTGTTAGAGAAAAATTAAGGGATTAATTATTATTAATCCTCTAAACTAATTCGCGTAATTAGTTTATTTGCGATTCGAATAAGTGACTAACGATGATGATAAACGTTTTGAAGGCTTGACACCTTTTTCTAATCCCAATAACATCAGTACAAAGTTAAAGATTCAAGATCGAGGTGGGTCACTCTAATCTTGTAAGCATGTGTGTAAGTTTTCTATGCATTAATTAGCTGATCATGTATGCTGGTTGATTTACTTGTTATATGTTTATCCTGGCCATGAATTTGAGGTTGTGGTCTCATAGGGTTGCGTGTCCTAGACAAGGACTGCGGTCCTTGGCTGTTAACTACGGTTACGGTTATTTGAACTTATAAATGCTTCCATGCTTTAACATGTACTATTATGTCATTTATGCTTTCATACATATGCATGAGATTAACTGTTACCCTGGGGTCCATTCATTTAGACTCCAGACCCCATGAAAGATACAGGTAGTTGGTTCAGGATTAAAAGGCAAGAAGCAGCTGTAAGGATTACAGCCATTGGAACTTCCTGGAAAAAAAATAGGATTAGCTAGACTGTATTTTTAACGTTTATCATTCGTCTTTTTTGGATTAATGTATTAACATCCCTCTATGAAATCGATATCGAATCGCAAAGAAAAACTAGTCTGTATTTTCCAAACTAAGTTAATTTCAAAAACTTTTATTCCAAAATCAAGTCGTCCAAATCACCTCGATCCCCGTATGCATTAACTTTGATAAAATAAAGCCTCCAAAGGTCGGGCGTTGTAATACTCGGATAACTATTATCTGGAATATTATGTTACAATAATAAAAATGCCTATTTACGAAGACTTTGGCCTTAACATGTTATATGATTTGTCAAAGTTCAAAGGGAAACACTAAGAAAATTAGAGGAAATTTATTGTCAAAAAAGTGAAAAATGCATCTTAGGGCTATAAAATATCCTAAGAAAAATTATGAAAAATTCTAGAAGGCATGGAATAACTATTAAAAATTTAGAAAGCATATTATCCTTAATTTAGAAAATTTAATAAATTATTTCCTATGAAAATAAAAAGAAGGAAAATTAAAAAGTATTCTAAGACTAAATTTGACTCTATGATTTTTGATAATTTGCATGGAGTTTGAATTATTAATGTCAATAAAATTGTTGTGAGAAAATGATTAGTTTTAATTAAGAAAATTATTAGAAATTATTAAGGGATTAATTAAGTAATTTTCAGGAATTTTATAAGATTAGAGAAATTTAGGAAACATGAAAAATAAAATAAATATAAATAATTATTATTAAGGGCCGAAATTTTTGGCCCAATTAAATAATTAATAAGGGTTAAGATGTAATCTTAGAAAGTAAGGATTCAATGGTTTAGGATCTTTTTTCAAGAAATTATAGAAGCTTAAATCCATGTAATTACTTATGGACCAATAGGAAAATTTTGGGAAAAATAAATGTAAGATAAATAGAGTATTAGGGTAAATGAAAAAAAAATTATTATATATATATATATTTATGTGTGGGCCGAAAATTAGGGGGAGGGATAAGGATAAAATTAGATATTTGTAAAATAATAATATTATAAGATTAAGACATGTGGTAATTAAATAATATTATATTAATAAAAAGTGAACAGGATAAATGACCACGGATAGAAATAAAATCCTACCTAGAAAACCGTGAACTAGGTTTCTAGAGTCAGAGTATATTATGAACAAGTGAATTTTTATCTCGGAGTAGGCTATTTCCGAAGTCATTTCTGTAACCGGTAGCGACTACCGAGGATTTTCGACAGGTAACGGAATGTCCTTGATAAGAGTATAAGGTTAGGAAAACCCAGTATTCTCGAAGAGGAAGAAAAGACCTTCAGCGTGTTGTTCTCGGAATTTTGAGATTTTACAAAATTTCACGATTAGGACACCGAACTAGGAATTTCATCTGATAAAGCAAGATGACACAAGCATGATGAGGTCATCAATTTTGTCTTCTTGTGGGGGGGGGGGAGGTCGGCCAAATCATGAATGGCCAAGATCAAACCACCTCAACAAAATGCGATCCAACGGTCAGAATTTGATCAGACAAAGTTCGATGAAATTACGAAAATGTCATTGGGTTTTTCTATAAATAGCCCTCAACTCTTTTCATAATCTTCACACCAAGTTCTCTTGAGAATTTCAAAAATTTGGGAGAAAAGGAAGAAGGAGGAGTCTGGAGAAATTCATAGCGAAGCTCTGAGTAAGTTTTTCAGTCCTTAATCTTTAGTTTAAGTAGTTCTTTCGGTAGTTATAGTAGAATTGCTAGAGTAGTCTTTAATTTTTCAAGTTAGCTTAGATATCATGTTTTAGGAATAAATATGATATTATCTTAGGAATATGTTAGAGGAAAGGTTATAGCAAAATTTTGAGAGTTTAAAGTCAAAATAGCGAAGCTCTAGCAAAATCCCACCAAGTAATCAAACTAGGGGCAAAATGGTAATTGGTACCTAAAATACCTGTTATGATCTTAAATATTCATATCGGTGATATTATCCTTCTAGGATATCCGAAATCACGAACCGCTGTTTCCGCTGTCATATCATCGTCATATCACTGTTGAACGTATCAGAATTCGACGAAAGTGCCGGAAAGCGTCAACAAAGGTACGGACGCGTATTGTAACCTTAACACTTATGCTGCTTATATACGTATATGTGATAGACATGTTTATATACTGAGGCTCTGTCTAGGGTTGTTAGTTATACATACAGCTTTATACGGGTTATAGTCTTGATAACGCCGTTGGGTTTTCCTAGCGCTGAGGACACGATGGGCCGTCATGGCACTGGTTATGTGCAAACATGTTGTGGGACTTTACATACTGCTTTGTGCTTATGTTCTATCGATATTGTAATCATGCATCTGCTTTGTGCTTATGTAGTGATTTACTGCTGTTATGTGTTTATGATTGCTGTTGTCCATATACTATTTTATTTAAGCATAAGGTTAATCGTTACCTGAGATCCAAATGGAAATTGGATCTCAGCTGTAGCTTCAGGTTTGAGCGAACCAAGGAGTGGAGATAGGGGCAGGCAGACGATGTAGGATGCAAAACGAAGTTTTTATGTTTCTAGTTTACGTAATTGTCTTCTTTTGGATATCGGATGACTGTATTAGAACAATTACATTGTGGTTATATATCTTTAAGGTTCAGTTACTCACTTGCTAGAATGCTCGACTCTGATCACTGGTTTTTTTTTAAAAAAAAAAAAAAATTCCACTGTTTTCAAATGGGATGTTACAGGCGTCACAACATTTTCATTAATTCCACTTTGTACATTGTTCAAAAAAAAAAAAAATAGGGGTGTTACAATACCATTCTTGATTTGATCTTCACAATCCTTAAATCATTCCACAATTCACCTTGGGGTTGTTTAGCTAGGTTGAGCAAGGAAGAAAGAAGAAGAAAACAATAGAAGATTAATGTAAGATTGCATGTAAATTCAATGGTTCCTTTTATCTTCTTGTGTATGTCATTGTAATTTCTAATAAACAACATGCATACAGTGTTTTCAAGATTAAGGCCGAAAGTTTGAGCAAGGACAAGAGAATAGGAAGTGATCTTAAGAGCTAGATCAAGTCAAGTGGCGAGGATCCTAACCTTCCTCAGTTTCTTTGTTTTTGGAGCTCAAACTTGGCCTGAACTAAAACTCAAGGAAGGTAAGTTATTTTGATGATTTGAATGTTATGAAAGTGTTTACAACAAAAAACGCAGTAGGAGTAAGGTTGGAAAAGATTCTTGGAAAGCACTTTTGATACATAAAATCATAGACTTTACAAAGTTGTAAATCTACCAATTTTTGAGTTTTCTGGAGGCAGCCGATTTGTGCAAAGTTTTTGACTAAGTAAAAGAAGTCCAAAAATTATGAAACTTTCCAGATGTGTAGTAGACACATAAAGCTTTAATTTGATAGGTACTTTGTAATTTTTAAAGCTCTATACAAAGAGTTATAAACTTTCCATATTTGTCTTTTGTTGTTCAATATCCATAAGGGAAAAAATGATTTAGGGAAAGGGTGTTGACATGTAAAGATAATACAAGGTTAAGAGTTAGTTAGGGTTGTTAGGAACTATATTGGTTAGGAAGTTAGTTGCTTTATTTAGGATTATCTTGGTCATTAAGTCACTCTAGTCTATAAAGAAAGGCCTAATCCCTATTGTAATAGAGATTATGATTGGTGATGGAATAATAGTGTTTTTTAATTTTTCTTAGTCTCTTCTGCTATTTCTGTTTATAATTACTTTTTTCTACCTCTATTTCTCAAATCTGTCGCAATAACCTTAACATTTCTCATCAATCTTCATTGCTTAGTAGATACTACATGCTTCCCAAATATTTGGACTATGATGAATCATATTCTTTTAAACCTATATATATCAGTTACATTATGTGGAAGCATATCCTCAAGGCAAGCTCCATTGTCATTGATCACCTTACTTGGCAGATTGGAGATGGATCTATGGTTACATTAAATAGTCGGCTCTAATAGCTTTTGCAATAGTCTAGTTTATCTTACCCTTCTTTGCAAGTAACTGACTTAATATTACGCCTATATTGTTGTTGGAATATCCCTCTCCTTTCTTCTCTATATCATAGGTGGTCAAACAACTTTAAATGCACCTAATTCCTCATCTTTCATGCTCTGTTACTATACGATGGACATGTAATTCATCTGGCTCTTACACTGTTCATGTTGATTATCACATGCTGCGTCAAGGAAATTAGAGGCTTGAAGGAGCAGATGTTAGGAATTTTCAAATGCTTTGAAAATCCTTTCTTCCTACAAAAGTTTTTTTGCGAATGTGGAAAATATTAAGAGGTATTCTTCCAACCACTCATCTGCTTAAATTTCGACACTTGATTGCCAATAAGGTACTCCCCTCGATTCTGAATATAAAATAAAGTTGACTTTTTTTAAGAGATTTAAAAAGTTCCTTAATCACATCATATATTGTCTTTCCTTATATTATACTCTATATTAGTTTATCAGCCAAATTAATAAGTTTGGAGAAAAAAATAAAACATAAATACTCTAAAGTAATTTAATTAATTTCTATAATCTTTCCAAAAAAAAAAAAAGAAACTTTGTCTTATATCTAGGACTGGAGGGAGTATGTTGTTTTTCATGCTTTGGACAATGAATCCTTAGAACACTTATTCTTTTATTGTCCTTTTGTAAAAGCATGTTGGTTTGGTTGTAGTTTAGGCATAGGAATTGATTTTCCACCTACAAGAACATTGACTCAATGGATTGAATCATGGTTACAAGCTATCTTAAACTCCCCTGATTTCCTTACACTTTTGCCTTTTCATATAATAGACTCTTTATGGTTTGCAAGAAATATTGTCTTTCACACAAGAAAATCTTTCACCACGACAAGTTATTTCCATGGCGCAGTTCAGGGCAAGTTCAATAGTTTCCCACTTGCACCAACCACTGTCTATTCTCAGAAAACAAAGACGGCTAGTAACTAAGCTTTCTTTTTTTTTCTTTTTTTTTCTTTTTTTTTTTATAGCCACATTACCTACTCTAACTACTATATATTGGCAAGTTTGTTTCAAGCTAAAAACAAATGTTGCTCGTGTTCTCTATATGCCCATCAAGATGTATTTCAATCGTATGCTTTATGTGGAATGGACTTTAATACCTTCACTTCAATTCGGTCCTTTGCATCTTCAGCTGCTAACTTTGAGAACTGTGTTGGCTTTTATCCTTCATGAGCAGTCCATTTCTCACCCACAAACCTTTCCTACATTTTGTGCGCTTGTAAAGAAATCACATGCTAAAATTATCACCACTAGACAAATTGAGTGGTTTCTTTCGTACCTTTTGCAAGATGTATGTAAACTATTATAAACCTTAGTATCCTATCACTTTTGCATGACCTTTTTTCATCGAGGGAAAAAAATCTTCAAAGATACTTGATGAACTTATTATTACAAAGAAGAATACTTGATGAACCCTTTATTTTGAAAAGAAGTTAAATGTGTTGTTATGTCTATTAACATGTAGTGATTAGGTATATCGTCAGAGTTTACAGCGTGGCAAAGTATTCAAAATGAGTTAAACGAAAGAGTAATTGATAGTACATGATTTATAATTTGAAAACTAGTTGAGGTTAATCCCTTATTGGTATAATAGCGACACAGTCATCCAAACATTCAGTTAGTTAAATAGTTATTAATATTATATAGTACAACAAAATATTTAATTCCTTCCGTGTCACCTCACAGTTTTACTCTTGCTGCTTACCTTTAGCTCCAGATCAAAATCCTGAAGGTTTATCTAAGTCTGAGATTCAATATCAATTATTGAATTTCAGAGTAACTTTTAACCTCATATGTAAGTATAAATAATATATGATAGATAGCACACAACAAATTCAGCATTCAGAGTAACCATTAACCTCATATGCAAGTATAAATAATGTAGCATTCAACAAATGCATAGCAACATTATACGTAGCACACAATAAATGTAAAGTTAGTTGCGAAAAGACCTTTCTGAGTCTTAATTGAAGTTGTCCTAGACACAAATCCTCAGAACTAGGAAAAAGAAGCATGCAAATTATTACATAGTAGTAATAAATCTATAGCAGCTAAATAAAAACAAATGCATGACATAGGACCCAGTCCTAGTCACATGTAATACCCCAAAAATCCTATTTAGTATACCACTATATTTTGATAGAAAACACCTATTAAAATAGGTGAATATGTGGTCTCAAACCTAGTAGAATAATTACCTTATTTCCTAAAGTGATTTCTCATAAAATTAGGAGAGATAAAGAGCTAAAAATTCCTAAGTGAAGTTATGGGTTACAAAATACTCTGATAATGTTATGATAAATCCTATGAGGCAACTAAATATTAGAAAGTATATTGTCTCTAATTAGTGAATATTAAAAATAATTATTGGGCAAGTGAATTTTTATTAAGTTAAATTCGTGATTAGTCATAATTAGTCTTGGGACTATCTAAGATTAACAAATTGGAATATTTTAACTTAATGAAGTATTAAAAGGGGTCAATATAAGTATCAAATGAATTTCTAAAGATTGTAATTGGTTTGATAATCAATTATAATTTTGGCAATTAAGTCTAGTAACCCCTAAAATACTATATTAGTAATAGTAACCAAGAATTAATTAATTCTCCCTTTAACTAATAAAAGTGGTGAAAATTATCAATTTAAGAATGAAGAAATTGTATTAACCTTTAATCCTAAATTTTTGTGAAATTACTTGGACTAATAAAAGGTTTTTCTTCCTAAGATGTGAGAGCAAATAAAATGTAAATTGATAATTGAAAATTAGAGAGAGGGGGACGATTTTCTTGAGCTAAGAAGAAGGAGAAATTGTATTAAAAGACATACAAACACATGGTCAATAGAGTGTGACAGAAGATTAGTAAAAACTTGGGGAGCAAGTAGTCAAACTTGGAGAGCAAGTTATTATTTAATTAGCAAGATTAGATGAGAATCTATAGAAAATAAATCATATCTTGAAATATTGAAACTAAGTATTTAAGATAAATACATATTTGGAATCAGTGAATTAAGAGCTTCAACTTGGCTATTCCCAAAGTTATTTTCGGTTACTTTTAGGATTCACACCTAAGTGTTTGGAGACTTAAAAATCACCATAAATGTAGTCATAAAATTAGGATTTCAAAAGTGAAATTAGATCTTGAATAAAAACACCCACTTACACCTAATTAAATTAGCATTTGGGAGTAATTAAGGCAACTTGGGGATGAAGCAAAAGAACTTGTGGGAGAAGAAAGGAGGAGGACGAATTGAAGGAGGTGTAGGGGTGGGATTTATGCCTCTTCATCAAGTAAAGATCAATGGACAAGATCAATTCAAGTTGCTTGGAGGCTACTCATGTTTTTGGCTATAAATAGAGGCTTAAGGCAACACAAACTCCTCACCAATTCACAAGCCTAGACCGAAATTTTAGAGTGTGTGGGAGAGAGTGAAAGAGCTTCAAGAAGTAGGAAGCAAGGTTCTTCAAGAGGTAAGAGAGTTTTTAGTTTATAAGTTCAAGTTCTTAGTTTATAAAGTAAAAATGTTAGAAAATGTTATTTTGATCTTCAATCTTCCAAATATAGTTTTATTTTCATGTTTTTATGGTTTCCATTGCATTTATTTTGAAAATTTGATGAAGAAGAAGTTATAGCAAAATCTTTGGAAGATTAGGATCAAAATAGCAAAGCTCTGGCGAAATTTCAGCGATTAGCGATTTCTTGAGCCAGTAGTAAAAACGTTAGTATTTTATGAAGAATATGATGTTCAAAAATTCTGAGAAACTTCATGCTGAAAGTAGACATCTAAGGCTTTCTAAATATATAGAGTTTAAGTCATTTGAAGCTCTGTGCAAAAAGATATAAATTCCAGAAGTTAAGCTATATTTTCTGGGCGAAAATCTGGGCAGCGATTTGAAACAATAAATCTGGGAATTATCCAGGAGTTATGGGTAAGTTACAGTATTTTTCCTCAAAAGTAGACATCTCAAAGATTCCGAGAAAATTTACGGATCATTGGTTCGATTTTTCTAGAATTAGTTATGATTTTTCGAAGTTAGGCGAAAATCTGCTAAGAAAATACTGCCCTGCGTTTTTTAATAAATGTAAGGGCAGAATTGTAAATAATAAATCCACTAGGGGTAAAATGGTCTTATATAGCCAAGATATCTTTTGAAATAATATTTGTGAATTAATAGAGATGATATTACCCTTATAGGATATTTGTGACCGCATTCTGACCGACAGAACAAAACTCGTCAATGAAGGTACGTTCGCGTACTAGTAACTTTAACTCTGATGTTTACTGTATGCGTATATGTGCTATATGTATGGTATGCTTGTATGAGGTAATTAATGTACGTTCGTGTAATACCCCAATTTTCATAATACATGTAAATATTAAATTTTGATAAATAACACCTATTACAATAGGTGAATTTGTGGTCTCAAAACTAGTAAAATAATTACCTTATCTTTTAAGGTGATTTCTCATGAAATTAGAGTAAATAAAGAGCTAAAAATACTTAAGTGAATTTACGGGTCATAAAATATGCTGAGAATGTTATGATAAATCCTAAGAGGCAACAAAATATTTATTAAAATTGGAGAATATGTTGTCTCCAACTTTTTAGTTGATTTATTATCACTTTTAGGAATTATACCATTTTCTAAGCAATTAAAAACATCGGAGGATGATAAAATTAATTTGAGAAAATTAGTAACAATTATTGGGCAATTGAAATTGCAATAATTGAGATGCCCTAGTAATTTTTGAGATTAGCTAGTAATTAATTTATAAAGGTCATAATTAAGAAAAAATCAATTAAATTAATGATCGAATGATATTTAGAAGCTAAAATTAGCACACAAGAAGCTATTAATCATCAAAATGAAATTAGAAACCATGTCAATTTTGATAGTTAGGCCTAGTAACCCCTAAAACATGATGATAGAAATTAAAATTAGGATTTAAAATAATTATTCCTAATTTATTTCTATGGGACGAAAATTCCTATTAGGTGGTAAATAAATGATACAATAAAAATCAAATTATGTTAAACCTTAATCCTAGAATCTAAGTGGACCAATGAGAGGTTCTCCTTCTTAGAATATGTAAAAACATTAGAAACATAAACTAAATAATTAAATTAGGAGGAGAAGGCGGTTTCTTGGGCACCAATTAAAGGAATATATTATTTCAAATATACAAAACTTATAGAATAAGGGGCTTTGTGTGTAGAGTGTAATACCTGAAAAAAAAATTATTATAATAAAAAGAAAAATAATTATCTTAATACCTATTTTAAATAGGTGAATAGGGGGTCTCAAATTGTTGTATTGTATTTATTTTTGTTTATAGGAAATTTTTCTTAGAATTTAGGAGTATAAAAATTAATTTAGCTTGTTGATATAAAAAACCAATATTTTAGGGATTAAATTAGGACTCAATCCATTTATTCCTAATTTAACTTCATGAAGACAAAATCTTTCTAAGTAAGAATAAATAGATTATATAATGATATTAACCCTAAATCTTAAAGTTTAAATGGACCAATAAGGGAATTGTCTTCTTGAGCATGAGAAAACAATTAAGACAAAACTTCATAATTAAAAATAAAGGGAGGGGGGATGAAATTTTTAAGGAAAATGGAAGAAAAAGAATAAACTAATTAAAGGAGTAGGAGAAGATAACTTGGTGAGCAAGTTAACTTTCTTAGGGAGCAAGTAATTGCTTAATTAGAGAAAAATTAGGAGAAAACCTATAGAAATTAAATCATAACTTGAGATTTTGAAGTTAAATATCCAAGATAAATACATATTTAGAATCAGGGAATTATGAGCTTCAACTTGGCTATTCCCAAAGATATTTTCGGTTACATTTAAGATTCATACTTAAACATTTTGGGAATTAAAAATCACCATAAATCTAATCATAAAATTAGGATTTCAAAAGTGAGATTGGATTTTGAATTTAAATACCAACTTACACCTAACTAAATTAGGATTTGGGATTAATTAGGATTAACTTAATGAAGAAGAGGCTTTTCTTAAGGACCAAGCAAACAAATTTCTAGAAGGGGGAGGGGGAAATTTCGGCCAAGAGGGAGAGGAAGGCCAAGATCATGTCTTTCTCTCCAAGTAATGATCCAAGAGCCAAGATCAAGCAAGAGTTGCAAGATGTTTAACCTCTCCTTGCCTATAAATAGAGAGCCTTGGCTAAACACTTTCCTCACACCAATCCTTCTAGCCTTGGCTGCAATTTAGGGAGAGTAAGAGAGGGAGGAGCTGCTGGAGAAAGAGATACAAGAAGTCTTCAAGAGGTATAAGAGTTCTTAGCTTCTAAGTTTAAGTTCTTAGTTTATAAGTAGAAATGCTAGAAAAAGTTGTTTTAATCTTCAATCTTCCATATACAGTTTTAATTTCATGTTTTTGAGGTTTCCATTGTCTCTATTTCAAAAAATTGATGAAGAGGGAGTTATATCAAAATTTTTGGAAGATTAGAATCAAAATAGCGAAGCTTTGGCGAAATCAATAAAATCTGAGTAAGTAATAAAGATGCTAGTATTTTATGATGAAGATGATGTTCTAAAATTCTGGGAAACTTCATGATGAAGGTAGACATGTAGGGCTTTCTAAATCTATATAGAGTGTGTCATTTGAAGCTCTGTGCAAAAAGATAAAAATCTTAGAAGTTAAGTTACATTTTCTGGGCGAAAATCTGGGTAATGGTTTGAATTCTGGAAACTGGGAATTATCCAGGAGTTCTGGGTAAGTTATAGTATTTTTCCTTGAAAGTAGACATCTCAAGGACTCCGGGAAATTTTACGAATCCTCATTTCGATTTTTGTGGAATTAGTTATGATTTTTCGAAGTTAGGCGAAATTCTGCCCATAAATGCTGAATTAACGTTTTTTCTGAAAATTAAGTGGAAATAATTAGAAATAAATCCTTCAAAGGTAAAAATGTCAAGTGTGGCCAAGATGTCTCTTGAAATGTTGTTTGAGAATTAATTAAGACAATATTACCCTTTTAGGATAGACTGTGCTCGCGTACCGTCAACAAAACGTGCCCAACGACCCGTTAAACTCAGGTACGGACGCGTATTGTAACCTTAACTCTTATGCTTATGGTTTGGTTATATATGATTGTTGTTTTCACATGATAATACTTTGTTTTGAAATTTACTCATGAGAGTTGAATTGTATACGGGTTATAGTCTTGATAACACCGTTGAGTTTTCCTAGCGCTGAGGACACGATGGGCCGTCGTGGCACTGGTTATGTGCAGACTGGGATAACATACATATTGCAGTGGCTGTGTTATGTTATTGCCTTACATGTGGATATTTGTTTGAAACTGTGATTATGTTGTATATCTGTGATAACTGTCATATACTGTTTACATAAGCATGAGGTTAACCGTTACCTGAGGTTCAATGGAAATTGAACCTCAGCCTCTGCCATAGCCTCAGGATCCCGGGAAGTGATCGAGGACAAGGGTAAGAAGCCGGTATGAGGACCCTGCGGAGGCATCGTCTTTTTGATACTTATGTTAGAAGTATTAGACTTGGATGACTGTATTAGTTAACATTCAGTTAGATACACTACATACAATGTTATTCAGTTACTCTTTGTTTATGTAAAATATTTTCAACTCTCAGCTCCAGAAACGTTTATGAAAAATGGGATGTTACATAGAGGGGGCTAAAGCAAGTGTGTGTGTGGGCCGAAATATGTGTGTGTATTGTGAGTGTTGTAAAAGAAAAATCAATTAAGTAGTGTGAGGGAGAATAATTTTAAAACACATAAGTCAAGAAGTGTATGGGAGAAGCTCCAAAGACTTGGTGAGCAAGTTGTCTAGCTTAATGAGCAAGTTGTTGTTAATTAAATAAAATTAGATGAGAACCTATAGAAATTAAATCATAACTTGCAATATTGAAACTAAGTGTTGAGGATGAATACATATTTGAGATCAGTGAATTATGAGCTTCTACTTGGCTGTGCCCAGAGTTATTTTCGGTTACATATAAAAGTCATACTTAAGTGTTTTGGGAATTAAAAATCACCATAAATCTAATCACAAAATTAGGATTTCAAAAGTGAAATTGGATTTTGAAGAAGAACATTGGTTGATACTTAACTAAATTAGCATTTGGGATCAAATAAGAGATGAAGCAAAACTTGTGAGCTAAGGGGAATGGGGGATGGTTTTGGTGAGGTGGAGGGCTAGGATTTATGCCTCCTCTCCAAGCAAAACTCAATGGACAAGATCAAGTAGGAATTTCTTGGTGACTACTCCTTCTTTTGGCTATAAATAGAAGCCTTTAGCAATACAAATTCCTCACCCAAACTCAAAGCAAAGGCCGAAAAACATAGAGAAGAGGGAGAGAGTGAGGAGCTTCAGGAATTAGAAGGCAAGTGTTCTTCAAGAGGTAAGAGAGTTTTTAGTTTTAGTTTTAGTTTAAGTTCATAGTTTATGAGATAGAAATGCTAGAAATGTTGTTTTGATCATCAATCTTCCAAATCCAGTTTTATTTTCATGTTTTTATGGTTTCCATTGCATTTATTTTGAAAAATTCATGAAGAAGTTATATCAAAATTTTTGGAAGATTAGGATCAAAATAGCGAAGCTCTGGCAAAATTTTATTGATTAGTGTTTTCTGGAGTCAGGGGTAAAAACGTCAGTATTTTATGACGAAGATGATGTTCTAAAATTCTGAGAAAATTCATGGTGAAAGTACACGTCTAGGGCTTTCCAAATATATAGAGTTTGTGTCATTTGAAGCTCTGTGCGAAAAGTTAAAAATCTTAGAAGTTAAGCGATGTTTTCTGGGCGAAAATCTGGACAGCAGTTTGAAATCTGGAAACTGGGAATTATCCATGAATTCTGGGTAAGTTCCAGTATTTTTTCTCAAAAATAGACTTCTCAAGGATTCCGGAACATTTTATGGATCCTTGTTTTGATTTTTCTAGAATTAGTTATGATTTTTCAAAGTTACCAAAAAATCTGCCCAGAAAATGCTGCACCACGTTTTTGAAGAAATGTAAGGGCAAAATTGTAATAATAAGGCCATCCAAGGGTAGAATGGTAAATAGAGGTGGACATATCTCTTAGGATGTTATTCTAAGTGATATGGTGATATGTTAGGATATCCGGGAAGTCCAAAGCCGGAATCAAAGGTCGGATGTTTGACGACTATGCGGTAAAAGGTACGGACGCGTATTGTAACATTAACGCTTATGCTTATGGTATGGTTATATATGATAATTGTTTTCACATGTTGATACTCTGTTTTGAAATTGCTCATGGATTTGAGTTGTATACGGGTTATAGTCTTGATAACACCGTTGAGTTTTTCTAGCGCTGAGGACACGATAGGCCATCGTGACACTGGTTATGTGCAGACTTGGGTAACATACATATTGCAGTGGTTGTGTTATGTTACTTGCTGATATGGTTTTGAAAGTTATAAATGTGATTTTATCATTGTGATATCTGTCATATACTGTTTACATAAGCATGAGGTTAACTGTTACCTGAGGTCCAATAGGCATTAGACCTCAGTCTTAATGAATAGTACAGGAAAGAAACCGGGATAGAGAAGATGCCGGTGGGTAGAGCCATGAAGAGGCAGCAATCAAAGTCAAAGGTCGGTAGAAGTTATTAGGACATAGCTTCTGGCTCGAATTTTATTTAACAAAGATACTTTGAACAGTTTGGTGTCTAAGGCTGGGTTAATCTATGTGGGAAGCCAATCAATCGCCGTATAAGTAGGTGAGGCCCCATGATAGACCCCTACTTGGCCAATCTGTTTAATTAACTGATGTTAGGTTCCAAGTCATGGGTTTAATTTAAAACGTTCTTTATCAGATGATTGTATTTAACCTCTGTAAATTGTATCACATGAATATTCCTTCGGGATATTTAATATATTAGCTTATGTCGGGCATCATCATATGTCTGGGCATTTTTATATCAGATACTCGTTGTCCGGATCTTAGCGCACGCTATCAATTTCCGCAGTACTCTAAGCTGTTATCTCAAACTCTGTTGTTTTTCTTAAAACTAAGTGTAGACCGACACAATTTTCGAACCTGTAATTTGGGATGTTACAGTTCGCATACTAGTAACACTAACTCTGATGGTTATTATATGCGTATATGTGTTATGTGTATGGTATGTTATATGAGATAGCTATTTGCTCTGTGATATGTTCATGTTCTATTGTTATGATTATTCCTGCTGGGTATTGGGATACGCTTGCTGGGTGTGAAATGCTTGGTGTGAAACAATTGCTAGGTGTGAAACGTATGCTAGGTGTGACATATCTGCCAAGGGACTTATATGTCAGGGATACATTTGTCTAGATACTTATGAACTGTTTATGTTGGTGAATATCTATGATCCATATATGGTATATATAAACATGAGGTTAACCGTTACCTGGGGTCCGTATGCATGGGACCTCAGCTCTTAACATAGCGTCAGGGTCAGGAGAACCAAGGACAGAGGACAAAGGGAAGCGCAAGCAGGACGCATAGTAGACCTGGCTGAAGATTTCCTTTGACATTCTGGCGGAAGCCTTCCTTTTGTTGTTGTACATCCCTTTTGAACCACGCGGTTACTACACCGCTATTGTATTCAGCAAGACTTACAGCATTTTGAAATATAAGTATCAGTTACTCTTCCGCTCAAATGCACTACTCTGATGATTTTAAATGAAAAATAAATTATTTCGCTTTGAAAATTGGGATGTTACATCACAAGTCCACAATCATGATTTCATCAAGCATATACAGGCACACAAATTAAAGCATAGGAGAGTAAAGTTACTTTATGTAATTTTACCTTTCTCCATGTAGTTAATATAATGCTTCTCCTTTAGAAATGATTATGAACCTCTCGTAAATCCTATAATATTACGACCGAATTGTAAATTTTCCGTATTTTATAGGATACTGTAATAAATACCATATTACTTAGATTAATATTCAGAGGGTTATTTTTACCTCTTTCAACCTTTTTACCCTTAGTGGATAAGTTATTCAACTTTTTACTTTATGTCCCTTAATTTTGGATTTTTCACTTTTCTACCAGAATTTTTTAGTAACTTTGAAAAATCATAATTAAATGCAAAGAAATTCAAATGATGTGCTTCAAAAATATACTTGACCCTTGACATGTCTATTTTCATGAAAAAAAAAATCAGAAGCTTGAAAAGTTCAAGTCATTACCAGTTTATTGATTTTTCACCACTGTTTAAGTTAGGTTTCCAGAAACATGGTCCAACTTCAAAATTTATTTCTCTTTGTACAGAGCTTTAAAAATTATGTATTATCTATCAATTTAAAGCTCTGTATGTTCAATCTATTTCTGAAAAATCTCATGATTTTTGGATATCATTTAAAAGGTCAAAAACTGTTCACAAGTCAACTGCATTCAGTAAAACACAAATATGGCAGATTTCTCAACTTGTGCAACTTTGATCTTTTGCTTCCAAAAATCTTTTCCCACCATACTTCCACTCTATTTTTCATTTTAGATCCTTTGGTGAGCTTAATATCATGAAAATCATTTTGCTTTACACTTTTCTTGCTCAAGCTAAAATATTCGCCAAAAACAAGAAAATCACCTTTTGACCAACTTCACATAAAATCATGATCTTGGCCATAGGTTTGCTTTAAAACTTAGCTTTTCAGACTTTGGTGATTTTGGATATTGTTTTTAGGATCTTGATCAACATGTCCCCTTAGGGTCCCATGCCTATATATTCCAAGAAAACATTATTCCACAACATAAAATATCACAAAGAAAAGTTGAGATCTTTACCAACTTGTTAGTTTTATGGATTTTGTGGCCACCTTTCTCTTTTCTTCTTCCTCCAAACTTTTTGCCCCTTTCATAAAATCACCATGAGAAAGTAACTTTACTGAGCTTAGAGGTTAATGGAAAATTTTAAGGAAATGAACTATCAAACAACAAAGACAACTCACCTTGTGTTCTTGAGTTCTTTCCTTCCTCTTCTCCTTTTTCGGCTCTCTCTTACTCTCTAGGTCTCGATGAGTGTCTGATTTTGGGTGACATGCAAGAGGGTTGTCTATGGGTTTATAATTGGGAGATTACAAGAGGGCCCCACACATCAAAAGACTAAATTGCCCTGACAAAATATCTCTTTTTCTTGCTTTCTCCTAAAATTTTCTCATCTTTCTCTCCTTATCTTTGCTTGGCTAAAATTTGTGTCTTGTTTAGGGCTCTTGGATATGCTATGCCATCTATCATCTCCTCATGGTCTTGGTCCCTCCATTGGCTTAAGAAAATTCTAGAAGTTCTTAGAAGCTTTTGGCTTAATAACCATGTGATCTTATCTTGAATTTTGGCTTCTTCCTTACTCCCCCAAGCTAGCCAAAATTTATGACTTATTGGGCAAATTTATGAAGTCATTTGATGTCCCAAACAAGAGCTTAAATGTCCCTTGATGACAAGTGTCAATGTAGCGTTAATTTGTTGACTTATTAAAATGCACATGTGTATTATTCATCAAGATTCATTTCATCTTCTTTGGCTCTTGCATGGCTCGAAATATTGGCCCCTCAAGGAGAACTTGATTGACTTTCCTAGCTGGAAGACACATGCAATATCAATGAATTAGACATTAATCCCTTGCTTGACGCATGTTACTTGGCACAAGATGTATCAAATCTTATGTGCTTTATTCCCCTTGAAAACTAATAACTTCCATTGTCTCCTATCTCTTTGTCTTAGGCCAAAAATATGGCCCTAATAGGGAGTTAAAAGTATTAGGCTTTAATCTCTATTACTGCAAGTTCATGTGTTAAGGATTTGTTGTCAATATGTACCAATTTGGCTAAGTGTTATCCGTTCCCTCTCTTGACTCCTTTAGATTGGAAATAGCTATTATTTTATATGATTTTTATGACACATTTTTAGCCAATTAATGTAGTCACATATTCAACAATTATCAATTAGTTTCAGAGTGAAAATTTGGATTGAAAAATAATCAATAACTATTAATCTTGAGACAAATATTCAACTCTGTATTGTATTGAATATGCATAAAATACAGGGTTTTTGATAAATTGAAAATCAGGATATTACAAAACGGTACAAAACCCTCCTAAATTTTTGGTCAGCTATATAAAAGTTTTCTGACATTTCAAAGTTCAAAATTTAACCTTTTAGTCTTTTTTTTTCACCATAAACTTTTTGCCAATAATTAACCGTTATCATTTTAACAAAATTTCCTATGTTAGATTGATATAAGCCATATGACATACTGCGTGACATTATAGGTGCCAATCTATGTAATCTAATAATTTTGTCGTAATTATATAATGTAATACCCGGATAATTATTATCTGGAATATCATAAAAATAATACTGTCCAATTATGAAGATTATGGTCTCAAAATATTGTATAATTAGTCTATTGTCAAAGGAAAACACTAAGAAAATTAGATGGAATTTATTGTTAAAAATGTGAAAAATGTATTTTAAGGCCATAAAACATCCTAAATAGAATTATGAAAAATTCTAGAAGGCATGAGAATAATTATTAAAAATTAGGAAGAATATTGTTCTTAATTTAGACAATTTAATAAATTATTTCCTTTAAAAATAAAAAGAAGAAAAATTAAAAAGTATTCTAGAACTAAAATTGACCCCATGATTTTTAATATTTTGCATAGAGCATGAATTATTAATATCAATAAAATAGTTGTGAGAAAATGATAAATTTTAATTAAGAAAATTATCAAAAATTAGTAAGGGGTTAATTTGGTAATTTTTGGGAATTTTATAAGGTTATAAAATTTAGGAAATATGAAAAATAAAATTAATCTAATCATTTATTAGAGAAGGCTGAAATGTTGGCAAGAAAAATAAAGAAAAAATGAAATGAGAATTAAGGAAAAATATCTAAGATATTTTGTAATTAAATAATATTATAATTGGGAAAAACACACATGATAAATGACCACAGATAGAAATGAAATTCTATCTAGAAAACCATGAACTAAGTTTCTAGAGTCAGAGTATATTATAAACAAGTGGATTTTTATCTCGAAGTAGGCTGTCTCCGTAGTCATTTCTGTAACCGACGGAGCAATTAGGAGATCAGACTAAGAAGATATTTTGCAGAATTAAAGTAGATAGTAGAAATGAGAATCGATGGAAAATAATTCATAGACTAAGATCCAGGGATAAGTTGGTAAAAACCAGAGCATATTATTAATCAGTGAATTTTTATCTAGAAGATGACGTTGTTCGATGTTATTTCCGTAACCGACAGCAGTTGTCCGAAAATGTTTGGTAGGCAATGGAATATCCTTAATGAGATAAAAAATTTAGATAACCCAAGTATCTTGAAAGAGGAAGAAAAGACCTTCAGGGTATTGCCTCCGGAATTTTGAGATTTTCCAAAATTACGCGATTCGGACACTGAACAGGGACTTTATTGGTAGAAACCTTCTTAAGCAAGTGTGTGACATCACCTTGATGACTAAGGATGACATCATCTTTGAGAGGTGTATGGCCAAGATCTTGCCATCTCAAAAAAGTGCGATCTAATGGCCAGAAATTGATCAGACAAAGTTCAAAGGAATTACCAAAATGTCATTGTCTTTTTCTATAAATAGCCTTCCATTCTCCTTCATTTTCTCACCAATTCCTCTTGTAAATTTTGAAATTCTTGAGTAGAGAAGGAAAGAAGAGCTCTGGAGAAAGTTATAGCAGGGTCCTAGGTAAGTTTTTCGGTCCTTAGTCTTAAGTGTAATACCCCAATTTTCATAATACATGTACATATTAAATTTTGATAAATGACACCTATTACAATAGGTGAATTTGTGGTTTCAAAACTAGTGAAATAATTACCTTATCTTTTAAGGCAATTTCTCATGAAATTAGAGTAAATAAAGAGCTAAAAATTCCTAAGGGAAGTTATGGGTTACAAAATACCCTAAGAATGTTATGATAAATCCTAAGAGGCAACTAAATATTTATTGAAATAGAGAGTATGTTGTCTCTAAAGTTTTAATTAATTTATTATTATTTTTAGGAATTATGCCATTTTAACAACTTAAAATCAGCAGAGGATGATAAAATCAATTAAAGGAAATTAGTAACAATTATTGGGCAATTGATATTGCAATAATTGAGATACTTTGGTAATTTTTGAAATTAGTTAATAATTACTTTGTAAATGTCATAATTAAGGAAATATCAATTGAATAAAGGATCAAATGATAGTTAGAAGTTAAAATTAGCATACAAGGAGTTTTTAATTATCAAAATTAAATTTGAAACCTTGTTAAATTTTGGTAATTAAGCCTAGTGACCCCTAAAACACTATGATAAGGATAATAACTTGAATTAAATTAATAATCCCTAAGGTTATTATGTGAGGCGAAATTCTTGATAAATAAAGAGGCAAGGAATTAAACTTGTTAATCAACTTGGGTAAATTAAATATTAAGTAATGGCTAGGATTGAATTTCATTAAGTAGGATCAAAGGCCTACAATAATTCTAGCAATTTAAAATGTCTAAATCCATGATAATATTTAAGAGCCAATAGGAGCACAAGTGTTGTGTATGTGTGTGTGTGTAGTAGAGAAAGTCAATGAAAGAAGTGTGAAGAAGAAGACAACTTGGAGAGCAAGTTGTCTAGCTTAATGAGCAAGTAATTGCTTAATTAAATAAAATTAAATGAGAACCTATAGAAATTAAATCATAATTTGAAATCTTGAAACTAGATCTTCAAGATAAATACATATTTGGAATCAGGGAATTATGAGCTTCATCTTGGCTATTCCCAAAGTTATTTTCGGATACATCTAAGATTCATACCTAAGTGTTTGGGAATTAAAAATCATCATAAATCTACTCATAAAATTAGGATTCCAAAAGTGAAATTGGATTTTGAATTAACACACCCAATTACACCTAACTAAATTAGGATTTGGGGATTTATAGGATAACTTGGGAAGGAAGAAGAGTGTCTTGGGGCCAAAGCAAAGCTCCTTCTTGAGGAAGGAAGAGGGGAGGACGAAAATGGGAAGGTGTAGGGCTAGGATTTATGCTTCCTCACCAAGCAAAGCTCAAGAGCCAAGATCAAACCAAAGTTGCAAGAGGTTTAACCTCTTCTTGCCTATAAATAGAAGGCTTTGGCTAACACATCCCTCACACCAAAATCCCTTGCCTTGGCTGAAATTTAGAGAGAGTAGGAGAGGGAGGAGCTGCTGGAAAAAGAGAGGCAAGAGGTCCTCAAGAGGTAAGAGAGTTTTTAGTTTCATAGTTCAAGTTCTTAGTTTATTAAGTAGAAATGCTAGAAAAGTTATTTTGATCTTCAATCTTCCATATACAGTTTTAATTTCATGTTTTTGAGGTTTCCATTTTCTTTATTTCGAAAATTTGATGAAGAAGAAGTTATATCAAAATTTTTGGAAGATTAGGATCAAAATAGCGAAGCTCTGGCGAAATCTCCTCAAACAGTGATTTCTGGAGTCAGGGGTAAAAACGTCAGTATTTTATGATGAAGATGATGTTCTAAAATTCTGAGACAATTCATGGTGAAAGTAGACATCTAGGGCTTTTCAAATCTATAAAGAGTGTATCATTTGAAGCTCTGTGCAAAAAGATAAAAATCTCAGAAGTTAGGCTATGATTTCTGTGCGAAAATCTGGACAGCGTTTTGAAAACTGGAAACTGGGAAAATTCCGTGAAATCTGGGTAAATCCCAGTATTTTTCCTCGAAAATAGACTTCTCAAGGATTCCGGAAAATTTTACGGATCCTCAAAATGATTTTTCTAGAATTAGTTATGATTTTTCAAAGTTACCGAAAAATCTGCCCAGAAAATGCTGCACTACGTTTTTAAGAAATGTAAGGGCAAAATTGTAATTATGAAGCTACCAAGGGTAGAAGGGTAAATAGAGGTGAAAATATCTCTTAGGATATTATTCTAAGAAATATGGTGATATGTTAGGATATCCGGGAAATCCAGGATCGGATTCAAAGGTCGGTCATTTGACGACTATGCGGTAAAAGGTACGGACGCGTATTGTAACCTTAACTCTTATGCTTATGGTTTGGTTATATATGATTGTTGTTTTCACATGATAATACTCTGTTTTGAAATTTACTCATGAGAGTTGAATTGTATACGGGTTATAGTCTTGATAACACCGTTGAGTTTTCCTAGCGCTGAGGACACGATGGGCCGTCGTGGCACTGGTTATGTGCAGACTGGGGTAACATACATATTGCAGTGGCTGTGTTATGTTATTGCCTTACATGTGGATATATGTTTTGAAACTATGATTATGTTGTATATCTGTGATAACTGTCATATACTGTTTACATAAGCATGAGGTTAACCGTTACCTGAGGTCCAATGGACATTGGACCTCAGTCTTAATAAATAGTACAGGAAAGAAACCGGGATGGAGAAGGCGTCAGTAGATAAAGCCGTGAAGAGGCAGCAGTCAAAGACAAAGGTCGGTAGAAGTTATTAGGACTTAGCTTCTGGCTCGAATTTAACAAAGTTACTTTGAACAGTTTGGTGTCTAAGGCTGGGTTAATCTATGTGGGAAGCCAATCAGTCGCCGTATAAGTCGGTGAGGCCCCCATGATAGACCCCTACCTGGCCAATCTGTTTAATTAACTGATGTTAGGTTCCAAGTCATGGGTTTAGTTTAAAACTTTCTTTATCAGAGGATTGTATTTAACCTCTGTAAATTGTATCACATGAATATTCCTTTGGGATATTTAATATATCAGCTTATGTCGGGCATCATCATATGTCTGGGCATTTTTATATCAGATACTCGTTGTCCGGATCTTAGCGCACGCTATCAATTTCCGCAGTACTCTAAGCTGTAGCATCTCAAACTCTGTTGTTTTTCTTAAAACTAAGTGTCGACCGACACGATTTTCGAACCTGGAATTTGGGAGAATATTCCTTCGGGATATTTAATATATCAGCTTATGTCGGGCATCATCATATGTCTGGGCATTTTTATATCAGATACTCGTTGTCCGGATCTTAGCGCACGCTATCAATTCCCGCAGTACTCTAAACTGTAGCATCTCAAACTCTGTTGTTTTTCTTAAAACTAAGTGTCGACCGACACGATTTTCGAACCTGGAATTTGGGATGTTACATTAAGTACTAGTTTCGTTTGGTAGTTATAATAGAAATGCTAGAGTAATCTTTAATCTTTCAAGTTAGCTTAGATATCATGTTTAAGGAATGAATATGATATTTATTTCAAAAATATATTGGAGGAAGAGTTAGGTCAAAATTCTGAAAGGTTAGAGGCAAAGTAACGAAGCTCTGGCAAAATTTCACCAATTAATCACACTAGGGGCAAAATGATAATTTGCACCTAAAATTCCTGTTATGACATTAAATATTCATATTTGTGATATTATCCTTATAGGATATATGAAATCACGAACCGCTGTTTCCGCCGTCGTACCGCTGTCAGACGTACCATAATTCGACGAAAGTGTCAGATATCGTCAACGGAGGTACGGATGCGTATTGTAACCTTAACTCTTATGCTTATGGTATGCTTATATGTGATAGATAATTTCATAGACTAAGACTCCGTCTTAGATCACTGGTTATACATTCAGCTATATACGAGTTATAGTCTTGATAACGCCGTTGAGTTTTCCTAGCGCTGAGGACATGATGGGCCGTCGTGGCACTGGTTATGTGCAGACATGGGTTTAACTTTACATCTGCTGTGTGCTTATGTATTGTTGTTGTGATAATCTTGCATCTGTTGTGTGCTTTTGTAATGATTTGTTGTAATGTTATGAATATCTGTCATATACATATATTGTTTACATAAGCATAAGGTTAACCGTTACCTGAGGTTCAAGGGGCATTGAACCTCAGCTCTTACTATAGTATCAGGGTTTGGAGGACCGAAGGTTGATGACAAGGGTAAGCAGCCCGTTTGAAGACACGGCCGAAGATGCCTACTTTTAGGATGCGTCTTATATATAGTTAAATGTACCGTTATCTTGACTATCTAGAGACATCATGGATGTAATACGTATCAGTTACTCAAGTACATGCTCTACTCTGATAAATATATATTATTCCGCTTTCAAAAATGGGGTGTTACATATAATGTTACACAAGGTTAAATTGTCATTTTGTCATTAAAAAAAACCCCTAATCTCCTAGCAATCTCAATTTCTCAACTTCCATCCTTTGAGTCATTGCTAATGATGCTCTTCTCCTTTCTGCTATGCCCTCTACCATTTTTTTCTAATGAAATATTTTTATTACAAGGGGTTTTTTAATGATAAAACGACAATGTAACGCTAATGTAAAAATTACATAATTACTATAAAATTATTATAATACATAGAATGACACTTAACTGCCATATAGGATATTATGTGGCTTATATCCAATTTGACGTGACAAATTTTGCTAAAAATATATGGTCAATTAACGGCAAGGGGTTCATAATTTTTTTTTAAAAAAAAAATTAGAGGAGTTAAATTCAAACTTCGAAAATGTCAGAAAGCTATATACAACTTGTAACATCCCATTTTCATAAGCATTTTTATACAGAGTCGAGTGTTGGAAACATTTCTTAAAATAAAGAGTAACTGCATAATATTGTATGTAATGTAAATAGTTGAATATACAGTCATCCATATGTCTAACACACTAAACTAAAATATCAAAAGGGTAAAGTCTCCACAGAGTCTTCATGCCGCCTTCTTACCCTTGTCCTCAATCCGGACTCCCTGGGATCCTGAGGCTACAGCAGGGGCTGAGGTTCAATTTCCATTGAACCTCAGGTAACGGTTAACCTCATGCTTATGTAAACAGTATATGACAGTTATCACAGACATACAACATAATCATGATTTCAAAATACATATCCATATGTAAGGCAATAACATAACACAGCCACTGCAATATGTATGTTACCCCAGTCTGCACATAACCAGTGCCACGACGGCCCATCGTGTCCTCAGCGCTAGGAAAACTCAACGATGTTATCAAGACTATAACCCGTGTACAATTCAACTCTCATGTGTAAATTTCAAAACAGAGTATTATCATGTGAAAACAACAATCATATATAATCAAACCATAAGCATAAGAGTTAAGGTTACAATACGCGTCCGTACCTGAGTTCGGCAAATTTCCGAGTACGTTCGCTGTCGGTGCGCGAGCACAGTCTATCCTAAAAGGGTAATTTTGTCTCAATTAATTCTCAAACAACATTTCAAGAGACACCTTGGCCATACTTGACATTTTTACCCTTGAAAGACTTATTTCTAATTATTTCCACTTAATTTTCGGAAAAAACGTTAATTCAGTATTTCTGGGCAGAATTTCGCCTAACTTCGAAAAATCATAACTAATTCCATAAAAATCGAAATGAGGATCCGTAAAATTTCCTGGAATTCTTGAGATGTCTACTTTTGAGGAAAAATACTGTAACTTACCCAGAACTCCTGGATAAATCCCAGTTTCCAGAATTCAAACCATTGCCCAGATTTTCGCCCAGAAAATGCAACTTATCTTCCAAGATTTTTATCTTTTTGCATAGAGCTTCAAATGAAACACTCTTTATAGTTATAGAAAGCCCTATATGTCTACTTTCATCATGAATGTTTCCAGAATTTTAGAACATCATCTTCATCATAAAATACTAGCCTTTTTATTACTTACTCAGATTTTACTGATTTTGTCAGAGCTTCGCTATTTTGATCCTAATCTTCCAAAAATTTTGATATAACTTCTTCTTCATCAAATTTTCGAAATAAAGACAATGGAACCCTCAAAAACATGAAATTAAAACTGTATATGGAAGATTGAAGATTAAAATAACTCTTTCTAGCATTTCTACTTATAAACTAAGAACTTAAACTTAAAAGCTAAAAACTCTTATACCTCTTGAAGACCTCTTTGAATCTCTTTCTCCAGCTGCTCCTCCCTCTCCTACCCTCTCTAAATTTTGGCCAAGGCAAGGGATTTTGGTGTGAAGGATGTGTTAGCCCAAGCCTTCTATTTCTAGGCAAGAGGGGGTTAAACATCTAGCAACTTTGGTTTAATCTTGGCTCTTGGATCATTGCTTGGAGATGAAGACTTGATCTTGGCCCCTCAATCTCTTCTTGGCCGAAAATTCCTCCCCCTCCCCTTCTAGAATTTGCTTGCTTGGTCTCTAAGAAAGCCTCTTCTCATTAAGCAACTTAATTAATCTCCAAAACTTAATTTGGTTAAGTGTTAATTAGTGTTTTGATTAAAAATCCAATTTTACTTTTGGAATCCTAATTTTATGACAAGATTTATGGTGATTTTTATCTTTCAAAATGCTTAGGTTTGAATTTTACAAGTTACCGAAATTAATTTTAGGAATAGCCCAGTTGAAGCTTATAATTCACTGATCTCAAATATGTATCTATCTTGAAGATTTAGCTTCAAGATTCCAAGTTATGATTTAATCTCTATAGGTTTCCATTTAATTTTATGTGATTAAGTCTTTCTTAGCCACCAAGACAAATGTAGCTTCTTCTTCACACTTTTGACTATCTTCTTTTTATTTTTCTCTCCTTTTTCTTTTAAAATTTCGCCCCCCCTTAGGTTAATTAATTTAATTTTGTTTTTAATGTTTCTCATATTTATATGGAAGAAATTCCCTCATTGGCTCCCTTAGTTTTTAGGATTTAAAGTTAATATCATGGTATAATTTATTTATTCTTTTACTGAAGAGATTTCCATCCCATAGGGTTAAATTAGGAATAATGAGTTAAATCCTAATTAAATCCTAAAATATTGTTTTATAGGTTAACAAGCTAGATAATTTTTTTAGATTCTTGAATTCTATGGAAAAATTGTCTATAAATGAAAATAAATATAATACCAAAATTTTGAGACCCCATATTCACCTATTTAAAATAGGTATTATTTATTGAAATATAATGTTTAAGATAAATATATATATATATATATATTTTTTTTTTTCCGGGTATTACACAACTGATCCAAAATTGAGGGTATTTTTGTAGTATAATTTACCCTTTTGGAAAATGAACAATATCCCATTTACTTCTCTGCCAATCAGATTGATGTATACCAGATTTCATATAAATAAATACACAGGTTCTATGGCCAAAGAAAAGAAAAAAAGCATGGCAGGCACTAATTGAAACAGGTGAGCATTAAATGGATAAAAATCTCTACTTCTCTGATGAATTAAGTGCGGTAGATGGGGAAGCTTTCGTTCAAATCATATCTACCCAATGACTTGGCATCACTTGATCCTCAAAATGGGCTTTCACAAATTAATTATATGACAAATAACAAGTACCCATTTCTCAATATCATTTAATTTAACACACTGAAAACTTTAACACACACAACACTTGTGTTCAAAAGTAGGTACTTGTTATTTGTTGTAAGCTTAATTAGTGATTTAATGCTATGTATTATACTCACGTATTAAAATAATAGCCACAAAATATCCATAGGGAACAATTGATTACTCTTATGATCTTTTTTATAAGGCACCAACCATCAATTCATAAAAACTAATAAAAGTAGTTAAAAGTATTGAAATTGTCATAAAATTCATATGATTTCCAATATTGCTCATACTAACTATATTAAACTCAAATATCACGTTAATTATTACTCTCTCACACTACCTTTATTAAATATGGGTAAATATGAAAAGATAAATTAAATGCTCCCTGAAAACTTACAAGTGCCTTATAAAAATAACCAAAAATACTTGTTAGTTGATGTCTTATAATAAGGACCAAAGAGAGTATTTCAACTTCTCAATAATATTTCAAGGTCCTTTATTGATAACATTGGTCAATAATTAATTTGGAAGCTGGTTAATAATTTTTACAAAAAATATGGAGGCTATAAAAGTTTCAAGTTTTTTATATCTTTAATCTACATATAATCGATATAATTCATGATAGACTTTAGAAAAATATCTATTTTTTAGGGTTAGAAAAATTTATTTTTCTCAAAAATATATTACAATTTTTGACGATAAGTATAGGAAGGTTAAAATTAATTATGGAAAAAGAAATCTCAAGGTGTTGAAAAAGTTATGCTTACACCAACAAACATAGCGAGGAGAATATAAGTGGGGTAACGCACTTATTGAGAGATAATGTGAAAATCTTTTACGACTCAACCATTGGATAATTAAAGATCTCTATGATGATTGTATAAATGCCAAAGGTTTCACAATATGAAATGAAAGTTCACTTGAACTTGCGTCTAATGTAATCCTGTTATAAAATTATTATATGTATTTTAAGCTTAGGCTATAAAAACAAAAACAAAAAAAAAACTAATAAAGTTCACATTCAAACTCTCCTAATATACTGTAAATAATTAAATATTCACACATACACACAATATATATGTAAATAATATGTATTATAATTAATAATAAAAAAAGATAAGAATCAATTTTGACATCAATACAAAATTTAACATTTATAGCAAGTTTTTTTTTTCCAGACTATAATGCCCGAACTCATCTGATTTTGAGCTTGGTTCACCTACTTTGAGTAAACAAAAAAGGAAGAAGCAAGTTGAATGAAATCATAAATAGGGGCAGAAAATTAAGTAAAACACAAGGAGCTAGTTTAAAATTAAATTTTTAAGCAATATTACTAAAAAAAAGATATATTGACAATTCAATAATTAAGTAACAACTTTAACGTATCAAATGACAAAAATTAAGAAAGTGACAACTGATTTTAATATAATTCTTGCTTATTTTCTAAATTATGTTAAGTCATTATTAAACTCATACTAACTTTCTAAATTTGATCATATTCAGTGGCTTTATATATGAACAAGCATTTATTCACTGTGGGTTGTGCGATATTAATATAATTTAATGACTGAAATATTGGAAGAAACCTTGTTATCCCAAAGGCAAAATTACAGAATGAAAAAAAAAATACTGAAATATAGAAATAAGCTACATCTTAGGGATGTGTTGCTGAAAATTTTCAGTGAGATTTCTCCATCTGCATATGCTTGAATTTTTTTTTTTTTTTTGATATTAAAAATTTTAGGAAAGGGGTCGGGCTCACCCACAGTCCAAGGGCAGGACGCTTGAAGTCCAGTCTACAGGGGATACTAGCCAGAGAGTACACATGCCTTCACCTCTACCAGCGTTACCACTGCTTCCTAGACTCCTAGGATGCCTCCCCCAGCACCTTGACCAACGTAGGGATCGAACCTCCTCCCTATAGGTGAGGAAGACCGACCCCCACGCCAGTTGAACCCAAGAACGAGGGGTTGTATATGCTTGAATTAAAGACATGGAGGCATGTCCTGGTGAGCCTCTGGGACCAAACTCACCTCAACTCTTATTTCTATTAAAAGAAAAAAAAAACAAGAAGAAGAAGAAAATGAAATGAAATGAAGACATGGATAGATAATATTATAATAAGATATTTGTATTTTTTAGAAATCCCATAAAAAGGGGAAAAATAAGTAACAAAAAAATGAAAAACCATAATACACTATAGATTTAAAACATGTTCAGATCCTTAAAAGGAGCAGAAATAGTTACCATATACTTCCTGTGAGGCCAAGTTAAAACCCAAAATTAAGAGATCTTATATTTCATATATCAAGTGACCCTTCTCTGTAACATCTCGTTTTCATAAACGTTTCTATATAGAGCTGAGAGAGTTGAAAATATTTTCCATAAACAAAGAGTAACTGAATAACATTGTATGTAATGTATCTAACCAAACATTTACTAATACAGTCATCCATGTCTAATACTCCTAACATAAGTATCCAAAAAGATAATGCCTCCACAGGGTCCTCATGCCAGCTTCTTACCCTTGTCCTCGTTCCTGACTTCCTGGGATCCTGAAGCTATGGCAGGGGCTGAGGTTCAATACTCATTGAACCTCAGGTAACGGTTAACCTCATGCTTATGTAAACAGTATATGACAGTTATTACAGATATAAAACATATTCATGATCTCAACATAATAACATGTAAGGCAATAACATAACACAGCCACTGCAATATATATGTTACCCTAGTCTGGACATAACCAGTGTCACAATGGCCTATTGTGTCCTCAGCGCTAGGAAAACTCAACGGTGTTATCAAGACTATAACCCGTATTCAATTTAATATTCTCAGAGCAAATTTTCAAAACAAGGTTTTAACATGTGGGTACAACTATCATATATAAGCAACCCATAAGCATAAGAGTTAAGGTTATAGTACCCGTCCGTACCTGAGTTTGACAAGTTTTTGAGTACGTTCGTTGTTGGTACGCGTGCACAGTCTATCCTAAAAGGGTAATATTGTCTCAGTTAATTCTCAAACAATATTTCAAGAGACACCTTGGCCATACTTGACATTTTTACCCTTGAAGTATTTATTTCCAATTATTTTCACATAATTTTTGGAAAAATCGTTGATGCAGAATTTATGGGTAGAATTTCGCCTAACTTCGAAAACTCGTAACTAATTCCACAAAAATCAAAACGAGGTTCCGTAAAATTTTCTGAAATCCTTGAGATGTCTACTTTCAAGGAAAAATACTGGAATTTACCCAGAACCCATAGATAATTCCCAGTTTCAAAATTTCAAACTGCTGCCCAGAATTTCGCACAGAAAACATAGCCTAACTTCTGAGATTTTTATCTTTTTACACAGAGCTTCAAATGACACACTCTTTATAGATTTACAAAGCCCTATATGTCTACTTTCATCATGAATTTTCCCAGAATTTTCAAACATCATCTTCATCATAAAATACTAACACTTTTACTACTGACTCCAGAAATTCCTGATTACCGAAATTTTGCCAAAACTTCGCCATTTTGATCATACTCTTCCAAAAATTTTGCTATAACTTTTTCTTCATCAAATTTTCGAAATAAAGACAGTGGAAAGCTTAAAAACATGATATTAAAACTGGAATTGGAAGTTTGATGATCAAAACAACATTTCTAGCATTTCTACTTCATAAACTAAGAACTTAAACTAAGAACTTAAAGCTTTCTTACCTCTTGAAGACCACTTCCCTCCTATTTTCTGCAGCTCTTACACACTCTCTCTTTCTCTCTAATTTCGGTCTAGGCTTGAGGAATTGGTGAGGAAAATGTGAAGGGAAGAGCTCCTATTTATAGTGGAAGAGGATGCCATTTTTGTAGTTTTGCCCTTAGCTTTTTAACCATTGGATTTTACTTGGTGAAGAGGGTTAGATCTTGGCCCTCCACCTCCTCTCCACCATCCTCTCCCCCTCCCTCTTCTAGAAATTGCTTTGCTTTGTCCCCAAGAATTCCTACTTCTTCATTAAGTTGTCTAATTAATCCCAAATGCTAATTTAGTTAGGTGTAAGTTGGTGTTTAAATTAAAAATCCAATTTCACTTTTGGAATCCTAATTTTATGATTAAATTTATGGTAATTTTTAATTCCCGAAACACTTAGGTATGACTATTAAAAGTAACCGAAAATAACTTTGGGAATAGCCAAGTTGAAGCTCATATTTTACTGAGTTCAAATATGTACTTATCTTTCAGATCTAATTTCAAGATTTCAAGTTATGATTTATTTCCTATAGGTTCTCATCTAATTTCCTCTAATTAAGCAATTACTTGCTCCCTAAGGCAAACAACTTGCTCCCCAAGTTGTTTTAATCTTCTTCTACACACTTCTTTAATTGACTTATTATTTTTCCCTTATTCCTTTAAAGAATTCGTCCTCCTCCCCCTTAATTTTAATTATTCCATATGTTTTAATGTTCTCACACCTTTAAGAAAGAAATTCTCTCATTGGTCCACTTAGATTTAGGATTTAAGGTTAATATAATTTAATTCTTCCATCTATTGGTATCGTTTATTCACCATTAATTAAGAATAAATTAGGAATAATTTGTTAAATCTTAATTTTAATTCCCAACATAGTGTTTTATATAGTAACTAGCTAACTTAATTTTTAGGCTCTTGAATTCTATGGAAAAATTGCCTATGAATGTAAATAAATACAATACCAAAATTTGAGACCTCATATTCACCTATTTAAAATAGGTCTTATTTATGGAAATATCATATTTAAAATAAATATGTTTTTTCAGGGTATTACATTCTCCTCATTTAAGTAATAAACATAAGGAATTGGGTAACAATATACATAAATTTCATCACCTAAAAATAATACAAAAAAGCAGGAGGTATGACACCGACATGCCAATAAAAATAAATTAAAGCATATACCCGAAAAACATTTTTTATTTTTAAACCATATATTTTCATGAGATTTTGTTTTGTTTTTTTAAAAAAAATATTATTCAGAAAGACTTTGCTAAAGCTCTCAAATATTAATATAACAAATTTATATTTGGATTTAAAAAATAATAAAATTTGAATGCAATATAATTGATTAATAATAGATCAAATTGTGATTTTAAAATAGATGTCATGAACAATTTCTACTGACAAATAAGAGGATTTAGGACTTAGGGTAATATCGCTAAAGATGAAAATTTTCTAAGCATTATTGCCACAGTGAAATTGATTACAAAAAATCTATTGTGGCTGACTCGCACGAGATTGAAGAGATAACAAGAAATTTGTAGGAAATTAGCTACTGCCTACTGATTGAGAGGCTAATTGTTGTGAGTTTTGGGTTTGGAACTTTCAAAAAGAGTCTGTCTCTTTCGAAAACATAGGGTGAAGGTGTTTTTTTAGAAATTAAATTTTCAAAATATTTTTAATGTATTTAATTACACATTATTAATTATTTGCAATCAGTCAATTTTATTTTCAAATATAAATAGGATTACTATATATTTGCAAATCATTAATAACCGGTAATAAAAAATATAAATGGACTAGAGATTGCAAATCAATCCATTAAGAAAATACAATTTTTAAAATGTCTTCATCTATCCGTCAATCATCATTAAACACAATCTCTAATTAAAAATATACATGAGATTAGAGATTGCAAATCGTTAATAATGTGCCATTAATGGTATTAAAAGTATTTTGAAAATACAATTTTTTGGTAACCATTAGTTAGGTATATGCTTTTTTTTTTTTTTTATCAATGTATTAATTACCATTAAAAGTGGAAATCATAAAAAAAGGATAGGCCAAATGTGAAAAAATGGTGCCTAGTGCTTGAGAGGCCGAGTGTCGTGTGCTTTGAAAACATAAGATAAAGATGTTTTACAAATTGAATTTTCAAAATGCTTTTAACACCAATAATTATACATTAATGATTATTTGCAGTCAGTCGACTTTATTTTCAAATATAAATAGGATTACTATTTGAAAACCATTAACCGGTAATTAAAAATATAAACGGGATTAGAGATTGTAGATCAATCCATTATGGAAATACAATTTTTAAGAATTAAAATGTCTTCATGAATCTACCAATCACCATTAAACACAATCTCTAGTTAAAAATATAAATGGGATTAGAGATTGCAGATCATTCACAACGTGCCATTAATGGTATTAAAAGTATTTTAAAAATGCAATTTTTAATAACCATTAATTAGGTATATACTGCAAATTTTTATCAATGCATTAATTATCATTAAAACTGGAAATCATAGTTAATAAGACAAAACTGAGAAATACTGATTACTAGACTTGAATTGACCCATACAACAATTAAGGTTATCAAATTTACGAATTTAAGCAAACTTGTGACAGTGATGTTAACTCATATCATAAACTTGTAAGAGTTTACTTTTATTATTAATTAGGTATTACTAGTGTATAATAAAATAATAATCAAAATATAAAATTGACAACAACTTAATTTAAAAATATTATAAATCCAAATAATTGAAATTAAATCTATAAGCATTCATCAGTTATCATATTTAATAAAGAAATTTCTATGAAATTTATATATAAAGCCATTGAGTATGATCAAAACGAAAAAATTACATGAGTTTAAGAGTAAGTTAACATGGTTTTGTAAAATAGAAACATAAAAATGGTAAATTCGGTGTATAAATTTGTGAATTTAACTGAGTTTACAACTGACACGAGTTTATTAGTGATTCGACTCGTTTTCGTAAGTTAGAAACATAAAAATGATAAAATTGGAGAATCAATTTGCAAGTTTGATAACAATACATACAACCCATTTTTAATGAAAGCGGGTTTTATAAAAAAAAATTATTGTTGAGTATGATAAATGATGGATTTAACTTCAATTATTTTGATTAAAAGTATATTTAAATAAAATTGTTATAATTTTTATATTTTAATTATTTAATTATACACTATTAATATTTATATATTAATAAAAGTACATTGTCTACATCTTTGTCACGAGTTTTTGTTTTTTAATTAAAAAAAAAATTGGCCGAGTTTGATAACCTTGACCAACCAGGTACAATGCTTATTATTTACAGATACGCTTTAGACTATTGTACAATGCTTATTATTTACAGATACGCTTTAGACTATTGTACACGTGTCTACAGCGGTATTCGGCTATATAAACGAACCTATTCTCTAACAGACTTTGCGTGCATATATCCTTCTCATTAATATTATTCACCACCACCTTCACACAAACTCTAGCCTTTTTCATTTTCTGACGAAATTTTCACCAACCGTCTAAGAGAGACCAAGATGGATTATCAGGATATTCTGGGAGGAATTCTAGCATCTGGTTTAGTGCTTGTGTTTCTTGCTGCATCAAAATTTGCAGAAAAGAGCAAGATGATCAAGAGTAGTTCACAATATATACAGGTTCAAACAAACGGGTTTGCCGCAAAATCAGAAGATCCAGAGGTTGAAGAAGATACAGATATAATCATTGTTGGTGCTGGAGTTGCTGGTTCAGCTCTTGCTTATACACTTGGAAAGGTAGGATTAATAATTAATGGTTGGTCTCTGTTGATTTTCTGGGTTTTTTATGAGAACTTTGCATGTAGATCTGTTTATATATTCGGGATTTCTGAAAGTAAAAAGTTGATGGTTGTTGAGGTTTAATGAAATTGTTCAGAGTTCAGGATTTCTGCTATATATATGTAAATGTCCTGTTCGTACGCATTCTCAATTTTTGAAAGAGCAAAAAATGACTGTGTTTGCTTGTTTCCTTTTTGTTTTCTCATCAAGCAACAAAAGAAAAAACCCAAGCGATGGGAATATGTGAAACGAACCCATTATATTTCTATGTTTTTCTATATCTTCCAATCCTTTTCTTCTTTTAATTAGAGGACGTACTCTTAACAAAATCTGTGAAGCAATTATAATTTGTTTTAGAGTTGCCATCCAATGGAAGCATTTATAATTTCTTTTAGAGTTACTCCTCGAATGGAAGGACGAGCAATTTTGACTTTATGTACTAAGAGATTATCTTTTCTATGACAATTACATGCTATTCAAAACTCTATCAGGTCATTAAGACATATTTACCTAATTAATTTGATTAAATTAAGAAACTTAATAAATATGACATGTATTTTCTAAATTGTTTTAGTGATTTTCCTTAATTCTGTCATTCACAATCCTTATTATTAAGAAAGTATAAAAAGGGGTAAATTAATTAGAAAAAGATTGACAGATATAAAAATAATGTATTATATTCAGGACTAAGATCAATTTCCTGAATACATCTTATGTTAAAGACTGAAGGGAGTACCCTTTAGTTAAGGATAACTTTAACATTCTGTGAATAATCTGAAAAATTACTACAATTTTACTTTAACCACATACTTTTTTAATCTATATAGTTCAGTTAAAAAATTCATATAAATAGCATTGGAGAATATATATTATATTTCCATACTTTTCTTATTTAGATTGTCTAGATTTCATATTTCATAAAATTATTATTATTATAATTTTTAAAAAATTAAATATTTTTTTGACCTGTATTGCAATTATAAATTGTGTAGATCACACTTTAATAGTTTAAATTTATTTATTTATTTATGTTTATGATAGTTTTATTTAAAAAAAAATCTAAACCATCTATTGTTTTCAACCAAGTGAATACGAGATTAAGAGAAGAAAAGGAGAAAGTGATAATGGATATAAACCCAAACCCGCGTTCAGAGAACGGCTATAGCATAAAAAACTGTACTAGTTTAGTTATTAGTCATATTCCTATATTGGTGATATTTTTCCCCTTGCTTTCTATTGTATAACATTTTGAACTGGAGAGACTATATTGATCTGTTGCCTGCTAATTAGTGGAGGTAAAAATACAAATGAGGATTATATAATGAAATTTCTTTATAAAGGGAACCTTGTCTTTCTGAAATTACTTTCAACGAGGCCTTGATCATTTTTTTGAGAGAAAAAAGTTTCACATAAATAAATCTGAGGGAATATATTTTATTTTCATATTTTTTTCTATAAAACCACAAAGAAGAAAATAATTATTATTGCTTGATCTGTGAATAAATAAAAAAGTTTCACATAAATAAAAGCTTGTATTGACTTGATCTGTGAATAGCACAAAAAACCATAACTATGATACTTACTCCCTCTGGTCTTTATTATAAGACACCAACTACCAATATTTTTTTGTCCTTATTATAAGGCACCAACTTTAACTAACTCATTTATTATTTTTTTCCCATTATGCTCTCATTTTGAACTAACTCATTTAAAGTTACATCATTAAAGTAGGGATGAAGTTGGAAACATTTATTAATTTTGGACCTAATTAATGAGTTAACTTCCATTCCTTGGTTTGTGAGAAAAAGTTTCCATTCCTTGGTTTGTAAGAAAAAGTAGTTAGTGCCTTATAATAAGGATCAGACGGAGTAGTAATATTTCTTGATCTGTGATTGCCCTTTGAAGTTTCTCTGTATATGGATATGAATTTAATGGCCGACAAAAGAATAAATGAAGATGGTTGAAGGATGAATAAATATGTTTGCGTGTGCTGGTTTTTGCAGGATGGAAGGCGAGTTCATGTAATTGAAAGGGACTTGAGAGAACCTGATAGGATTGTGGGTGAATTGCTACAGCCTGGAGGCTATCTCAAGTTAGTTCAGTTGGGTCTTCAGGGTAAGATAACAGTAAAAGCTGCATCATGGTTATTCATTTAGACAATATTACCTAAGATTCAATTCTATTATATTATATTTGAGTCACGGTTGCCATTATATAGTATTTGATGCAATATCATGCTAAATAATGAGATAGTACTAAAAAAATTTATATGGGCATAACTATTTGTTTGGGTTATATTCGAGTATATATTGTTGGGCCCCTGTTTAAGCGGTCAAAGCTACTTCTCTTAGACGACTAATTGACTAAATGCCTACTTGGTGATAATAATAAATTTTTAGGCGAAATCATGAGATCTTAATGATGGAATATAATTACCAAAAGTGGCTTATTTTATCTGGTCTTATATTATTTGGTCTTATCAGTTGTTAGGATTTATGTTATACTCTTTCAATTCTTAATATAAGACATATTTACCTGATTAGATTAGACTAAGGAAGTTAGTTAAATCAGTTAATATGACATTGTTAATGTAACGTCCGTCCAAAATATACAAAAACCACTACTGAAGCTACTAATCCTGTACAATAAATTTACCAATTCAGTAAACTAAATCTCAACACTAGAATCCTTCTCTTCTTGGTTTATACCTCCAGCATCTCTTTCTTCAAAACTTGAGCTTTTTACTCTTTTTGCATAACAAAATTTATCCAAAATATATTCCTGGGATTCAAATGAATCCCAGTAGTAACGTTAACAATCACTCACATACAATGTATACACAGTACACACAAGTAAAATCATCACTTATACATACCAATCACACAACACATTCAGCATTCATTCATTTATATAAATACATATAATGATAAATACAAACATATAAAGATATACATAATATATAAGAGAAGAGTTACTACCTTATAAATTTTTCTTCTTTTCTTCCTTTGCTTCTAGGATTTTTCGGTATACACACACATATAACTCACACAATTTGATGCTCTCAATTCCTCTCTCGGATCCTCTCAATGAATCTTTATTCAGTCCAAATTGAAGAAGTACATGAACGTTTATATAGATGAGGTTTCATGTACACGTGGCTTACTTGGAAAAAAATGGAACTAATAAAAGACATGTGGATAGTTAGGTGTCATGTATTTAGAGAAAGTATTATGCAAGGTGTCGTGAAATGGAAGAAGCATATTTAATAAGTTTTGTACTATGCATTTGACCAAGTAATTAGGGGTTCATTTCGGCAGAAAAGAAGAAGAAAGGACAACACGTAATCACATAATAACAACACCTATTAATATAATTGAGCAACACGTACACATACCTGGATTAGATTACACCTTATTTAATATACATACAACACGTACACACACACATTTGATACACTCACACGTTGCACACACATATAATACATATTATTTATAGTTTATTTATGAAATATAATATAATAATCATAATATTATATAATAAAATATAATATTTTGATGTCCAAAATAATTTTACCAATTAAGACTTTGGACTCAAAAGGGTCTAGTAGTTTTTCAAAACTAGGCTAATCCTCGAATCTTTAAACCCAAAATTCGGGGTGTTATAGTTAATAATACCATACTCATCTCCCTAATTAATGCCCACATTCCCTCATCTCTTAGATTATTTTTTAGGCAGTGGCAAGGCCACGTTTTGGCCAGTTGGGGCCTTGGCCCCAGCTGGCCTTATCTTATGTTATGTACTTGTATATATGTATCATATAATATTTTATTTTGGCCAATAATTTGGCCACATCTAAATGTTTTATTCTACGTATTTCACTCTTTCTAATGAGGTAATACTATGTTGATTAGTGAAAATTTTGGGATTATGATTTTGGCAAAGTTTTGAGTTTTTACAAAATATATATATATATATATATATATATATATATATATATATATATATATATATAGAGAGAGAGAGAGAGAGGATGATTAATGACTAATTTAAATCATTTTGAATTTATTATTTTGTTGTCTTATGATTTTATAATGAATTTCTCTTTTAAGAAATAGATTATAATATGTTATTTGCTTAGTTGAAATTTAATTAGATCTTTATGTTTTTTTAAAACATTTTTTGGGGTTCATATTATATTTATTTTATTTTCTCCAATTATTTTGTTGTGAGGTAGGTGAAATGCGTATTTAAATGTTAACGTTATTAAATTTCATTATACATATTATTATTATTATTGTATTTGTGATATCTTTAGGAAAATATTTGGTTCATTACTCATTGAGCTGTAAGAAGAAAATAAAATTATTGTTTGAGATATCTACTGAAAATGTTATCATCTTATATCTTGTTTTGATTTATAATTGTTGGTTACTATTTATTTGTATTTTTAATGTTATGCAATATTATTTTGTAAATAGTTCAACATATTTATTTTTTGGCCCGAAGTAAAAATATTTTCTGGTTCCGTCATTGTGTTTAGAGACCATCAACAACAATAAATTAAGAAAAGATTGATAAATATAAAAACTATGTCTTACACTTATTACTAACATCAACTCCCAAATTTATCTTGTATTAAAGGTTAGGAGTATACATAGAAACGTCAAAGGGCCGGGCCCTAGCTGGATTCAACATAAGGGGTCGGTAATTGATTGCTTCCACTAGGAGGACACATGTGCCTATAAAAAAATATACGAAAATGAGAGAGAGACGAATCTGTTCTTATCAAGGACGAAAGAGGAACTTTTACTAAACAAAAAAAAAAAAAAAAAGAAAGAAAGAAAGAAAGAAAGAAAGAAAGAAATGATGTGACGCTGTGTGTTTGTGCAGATTGTGTGGATGAGATTGACGCTCAAAAAGTGTTAGGGTACGCTCTGTATAAAGATGGTAAAAGCACCAAAATCTCATATCCATTGGATATATTTGAGTCTGATGTCGCTGGCAGAAGCTTTCACAATGGTCGCTTCATCCAGAGAATGAGAAAAAAAGCTGCGTCTCTTCCAAAGTATGTATACTCTTGCTTCATCTCTTTGATTTTGAAACTTAATTGCCTGATTAGTTACAGTTATTATAAGTTTAAAATATTATAATTAACTTAGGCAATTACATGTTAAGAAAATTAGTTAAAGTATTTTTTTTTTTAAAAAAAATTGTGTTGATTTTTCTAAAATGTTCTCTTTAATTATTTGTATTGAAATTAACCCCTAATAAAAATCTCCTTAATATTTTAAATTAAGAGGAATAATTTGAGGAAAAATTATAAATACAAGAAACAAAGAATATTGAAATATTGCATTTAGGATTAAAGGACACCTCTTAACTAACTTCTACATTTCGAAGGGAGTAATTAATTATTGACTGAAGGAAACCCCTAAGCCAAGAGCTAGGAGGTAATCCCTCTTTTCCTTTTTATAATAAGAAACAGCCGCCACATATACCTTTTTCTTCTTTATAAGAAATATTAAGATAATGTTTTACTTTTTATTTGTTACTTTCTCATTATGTTCTTATTAAATTATCCTATTTAATATTAATATAATAAATTTTCATAGCCCCAATGAACAGTTACTTCTACCATATTTATTTATTTATTTATTTACAATCCCCTTTATTATAATAATTTCCTTATCCTCTTTATTACTCTCCATATCCTCATATATAAATACGAGTATTTTAGTTAAGAAAAAAGGTTACAGTTTTGATACATTTATTGTTCTTAACTGAAGCTTTAAATAGCAAGATTCAGTTAAATGTTTCTTAAAATAAAAAGGAACGGAGAGAATAATGCATATTTGTAAAGACATCTTAAGTTCTTAACCCAAAAGTTTAAGCTGAGTTTTACTATAGTCCTTCCTCTCCGTCTTCTCAGTTTTAACTTTATTCCATTTGGGACCTTTTCTTTTTCTTTTTAATTTTTTCTTAACCATCCAACAAATAAGTGCAGCGTAAAACTAGAACAAGGAACGGTGACATCTTTAGTTGAAGAAAAAGGAACCATAAAAGGGGTACAGTACAAAACAAAGAGTGGACAGGACCTCATTGCAAAGGCTCCCCTTACTATTGTGTGTGATGGTTGTTTCTCCAACTTGAGGCGTTCTCTTTGCAACCCCAAGGTATATATAACTTGTACAAATTAGACACAGGCCACTCTCTCTCTCTCTTTCACACACACACACACACACACTACATTATATAGAGACATGAGTCATACTATTAATAACTTGTACAAAAGTTAGCTTTGTATAGAGTTTTTATATACATTGATGCAACTAGTCTTATATCTCATTAGCTAGCCAGGGTTGATAACGGACTATATATTGTTTTCTATCAACAACTAAACTTCTGCATAAATTGTTCACTAAAAGATTCTATTAAATAACTTTGAGTGTTATCTTCTGTCATCTTCATTTACACTTTTTATAAGACTTATGATTGACCCGACTCATTGGCACCTCTAAAAATATTCTCTAATTTGTATGTGTCTAACCCCCTTCTATCTTTTTTTTTTTTATCAATAGATGTCATGCCATCTCTCTCATATATTTTCATTACAAGTCTTATCTTGTCCGAAATAATCACTTATTCATTTCAACAATCTCACATCCGGTATACTCTTAGTATTCCTTTAAAGCTCGATAACTACTACTATATATAGAGCAATATGTTCCTTTATATACATTGATCTTGAAATATAATTGTGATAATATTGTGTATTTATTGTAAATATTTGCTATTTATTAGTAGTTATTAGTTAATCATTAAATATTAGATTTCATTAGCCTTTATTATCTGCATGTCTCTTTCCTTTGTATATTTGTATATAAATAGGTAATTGTATTTCAAAATCAGATATATGAGAAGTACATATCCCTCTCTCAAATTGTCCATAATACTTATATCGGCATCCATAGATATTTGATAATTACTAGTATTTTTTTAAATTTTTATTCAACTTCAATATTTCAAGATCATGTTTGTTCCTATTTAGCATTTCTCTTCCTTGGTGCCAGTAGGCCCCCCCCCCCCCCCGGGTTTTTTTTTTTTTGAATTTTTTGGGTGTAACTATTTCGTATTCAATAGCATTACAAAATAATCCAAACTGAAACCAACAAGTTTAAAATTTTTATTGACTTGGTTATTAAATGCAGGTTGAAGTGCCTTCTCATTTTGTTGGTTTAGTGCTTGAAAACTGTGAGCTTCCATTTGCGAACCATGGGCACGTAATATTGGGAGATCCTTCTCCCATTTTATTCTATCCAATCAGTAGCACTGAAATTCGGTGTTTGGTTGATGTTCCTGGCCAAAAACTGCCTTCTCTTGCCACCGGTGAAATGGCTCATTACTTGAAAACTGTTGTAGCTCCTCAGGTATATATCCTCACCAATTCAACAAACTCTTTGAATTGCCTTCTTTCTTTCCCTTGTTTCTCTATACCAACTACTTTCCAAAAGTCAACCTGTACCCTGATTAACTTGAATTGAACATGGGTATAAAAAACTTTCTCAATGACAATCTCTTTTATTCACAAAACTTGAACTCTAAATCTTGCTTAAGAAAAAGTTAATACGCAAGTTCCAATGGCTTTGTCTCATTTTTAAATAAGCCTTTATAGTTTTTCCCCCTTATTTATTGGGTTCTTATAGTTCTGTCAATTATAAGTATTGGTCCCAATACATATGATTTTCTAATTTGTAAAAGAAACGATGTTAATTAGTAACTAATGACATGACTTTCACTCAGCATGCCCTTGGATTAATTTTTCCACATGGATGTACATAAAATCAAAATAAACCGAATTACGTAGAAATTATATATAGATTCATTGAGACGTCTACGAGTATCATGATTTTTTTTATTAAAAAAAATTATGTAGATAATAATACATTTTATTCCATCATTTTATTTCTTAAAAACCTCTTTATTTTTTTAGCAACTTACATATTGCATAGTCAGCATCAACATAATCCGTAATTAATAGATTACAAGCATATGAACTAATGCCCACAATTGAAGAAACTGCAGGGACCCAATAAATAGACAAAAGAAACTATAGGGACTTGACTAAAAATTAAGTGAAACTATAATGAATGAAGAATTAATTTTTCCCTTCATTAATGAAAACAAGTGTTGATCCTTTGAAGTACTTGCTTCTTCTGTAAACTGATTTCTTTTCCAGGTAAATCCTCCGGTACCATGAAACCCTGATCCTTGAATTGCCTTCTTGTTTTCTTTTTAATACCAACAAATGGCATTTGAAATTATATTACACCTTGAGTAATCCAAATTGAGTTGAGACAACACTGGTATATTCCCAATGGCAATATCTTCTATATTTGCATTCTTTTCTATAAATTTGTTTTTTGAGGGAATTGTTTTTTCTTTTGATTGCAGGTTCCTGCAGAGTTGTATGATAAATTCATAGAAGCTATAGAGAAAGGAAACATAAGAAGCATGCCAAACAAAAGCATGCCTGCTTCTCCATATTCAACACCTGGTGCTCTTTTAATGGGAGACGCCTTCAATATGCGTCATCCTCTCACAGGTGGAGGCATGACTGTGGCTCTCTCCGACATTGTTGTTCTCAGGAATCTTCTCAGACCTCTTTCTGATCTTTACGACGCCTCTGCTCTCTGCAATTACCTCCAATCTTTCTACACCCTCCGCAAGGTCATTATTCTTAAATGCTTTCATCTCATATATATTAGATGCAGATTTTAACATAATTACTAAAACAGTAAAGGAAACTACATCGAGAATAAAGGATTTACCTTACCTAGGTCTTACGCTACTAGACCAACTCTAAATTTCCTTATTGTTTAAAAAGAAAAAAAGAAGGAAGCTGTGTGTGTATGACGGATCACACTAAGTATATAAAAATATATGAATTAACAAAGTTGAGCTAACTTATTGTCCAGAATTACTCCCTCCAATCCTAAATGTGTGAGCTAGTTAACATGTTTGTTTTGGTTCTAAATATAAGACCCTGGTCAATTTTATTTCCTAAATGTAATTTTTTTTTTGTCCAAATTACCCCTAATGACTTTGGTTGTGAATGGGTTTAATTTCTATTACAGTAGTAGTTTCAAATGCAAATTATTAGAGAGAGCGGTTTAGAAAAATAGCACACATTTATTATAAATAACTAACTTAACAAATTTTATTAACATTTGAAAATTAGTAATATATCTAACTCCTACTTTTAAGATCAAAGTGAGTATTACTGGAATAGTCTCCGGACTTTTGAATTTATGGGAATGCATCGTACTGTTTTCTACCTTGTATGACAACTAGATTTGTGCTGTTTACATTCTATGAAATGTGAGAAATGAGCCATATCATTACTATATAAAGAGTTTGATTTACTAGGTATATAACTTATTGATTACATATTGATGATAATTCTGACAAAGAAACTGGTTTAATTGTCTTGTAAGTCAAGTTCAAATACTTGAAAGGGTGAGTACTTAATACAACAATTATTTTCTATATAGGAATTAGATAACTAATTTAATTTTCAGATGTTAATGAAATTAGTTAAATTAGTTATTTGAAAATCCTTGTGTTAGTTTTCTTAAAATATCTTCATAAGAATTTGTAATAATTGGAACTATCCTTGGATGTAAACCCCATTTAATATGTGCAATCAACCTGGATAACTTGAGGAAAAATTATAAATTTAGGAGGGAAAATGGATTGAGTTCTTACATTTTGAACCGGAGGAAGTAACATGGCATTGGAGTCAACCTTGTAATAACATTATATTACATATATGAGTATGCTTGATTCACATTTGAGATCAATCTCCCTCCCTCCCTCCCTCTCTCTCTCTGTCTATGCTCTCTCTCTCTCTCTCTCTCTCTATGTGTGCGCGCTCGAATGCGTGCTAGTGATAGGTGTATGATTGTATTGTGTTGATTTGCAGCCAGTGGCATCAACAATAAACACACTAGCTGGAGCATTGTATAAAGTGTTCAGGGCATCGCCAGACCCAGCAAGGAAAGAAATGAGGCAAGCATGTTTTGATTACTTGAGCCTGGGAGGTGTTTTCTCAGAGGGACCAGTGGCCTTATTGTCTGGTCTCAACCCTAAACCTCTCAGCTTGGTCCTTCACTTCTTTGCCGTTGCCATTTTTGGTGTTGGTCGCTTGCTCTTCCCTTTCCCTTCCCCAAAACGCATTTGGATGGGTGCTCGATTGATTTTTGTAAGTATCTTCCACTCCAATGTCAAGTTCACTCTCAAGTTGTTTTAATTAATTTTGGCCATTGACAATTACTACCTTTATCCTCAATACTAGGAATAGATGTTGAGCATGTGTGTGTGTATTTATATATGTGTATGTGTGTGTGTAGATACTCCCTTCGGTCCAAAATAAAGAGCTATTCTAGAAGAATAGCTTGGTTCAAAATATAACTCACTTGTAAAATAATTAATACTTATTTTCAATTTTGCCCACTCATTAAATTTTCAAACACATTTCTAATAAGGGTAAAGATGATTTTTTTTTTTTTTTCAATTTATGACATTTAATGAGTTAATATGATTGTCATTTCTTGTTTCCGTGAATTAGTTAAAGTGCCATATATTATGAAGCAGAGAGAGTATATATTATGAAATTCTCTCTTTCCATTATACTCTCTTGTCCACAGTATAAGTTGTTTTTTAAAAGGGTTCTTTGCTCCATTAAATTAGTTAGTTGTATGCATAGTAGTCAACACGTATTTATCAAATTTGCCTATGTACTTATCCGGTTCTAAATGTAGAATTTAGTTTGTATTCAAAATTATACTATAAACCAAGTCTTACATTTAGAAGCAAAGGTAGTACTTATTCATGCTTAAATCTGACTCCTCATATTTTTCATTGCCCTTCCAAACCTTGTTAAAAGTGGAATTTCTTTTTCCCAATTTAGACAAATTTAATGAGTAAACTGCTCTTTCTTAATTCCCATAATATGGCTGAAAGTGGGTTATATTTTGGATTAGATGGGAGTAGAGTAAATAACTTTTAATTAATTTCAGCCATACCTACAATTAATTAAAATTCATTCTTATATGCATGTCAGGCTGCATCAGGTGTCATATTCCCTATAATCAAGGCGGAAGGAGTAAGACAAATGTTCTTCCCTGCGATTGAGCCTACGTATTATAGAACACCTCCTCTTCAAGCATAGAATGCGGCATCACACATACACTACCTGAAGTCACTACAGATATTGTGGACATAATGAGATAAGACTCATATTTTGTCGTCATTGAAAAAGAAAAGTGTGGTACAGTGAATTTTCGCCATATTTTGAAGAAAGATAAAAAACTGTAAAACTTTCGAAATAGCGAGGAGTTTTTTTAATAATAATCTTCTTGTTGTCAATATGACAACAGGTTTATTTGTATATGATTTAAAGTACGTTAAGATTGAGTTATGTACACATAACTCAAAGTTTGATGAACTTAATTGTATCATCTGCAAAAGAAAATAAAAGATTAGCGAGATATTTGGCTATATTTGTAGCACTTAATTCTTACAGATTCTTCAATCAACTCGAGTTCATAATTCGAAGATTTAAGATTTTCTCTTTACCATTCTCTTTATAACTTCGAGTAACCTCAAGTTAAATTTCATTGAAGGACCAACTCGAGTTAGGATGCTTTTAAACTAATCTGAACTGATCTTAGATGCCTCTATACCGATTCAAATTCTTCGGAACTTCACTCTAAAATGTATTTTAACTTATAATTTCCAAAGAAAACAGGTTTTACAATGCACGAAGCAATGAATTAGTCACAATAGACATCTCACTTTAAATGAACTGTCAAAATTCAAATGATGTCTCTGACGGCCAGATTAATGAGAGTAACAGATAGCCGAGCATCATCTATCTATAAATACAAGTGCATTCAAGACGTAGCAATAAGCTTAAATGATCATAATTAGTATTGTCAAACTTATGAGTTTACTATTCAAGTTACCGTTTTTATGTTTCTAGTTTATAAAATCGAGTTAAGTTGCTAATTGTAATACCCCAAAAATCCTATTTAGCATAACCACTATATTTTGATAGAAAATAGAAAATACCTATTAAAATAGGTGAATATGTTGTCTCAAAACTAGTAGAATAATTACCTTATTTCCTAAGGTGATTTCTATTGAAATTAGGAGAAATAAAGAGCTAGAAATTTCTAAGTAAAGTTAAGGGTTATAAAACACTCTGAGGATATTGTGAGTTAATCCGAAGAGACAACTAAATATTTGTTAAAATAGGAGAATATATTGTCTCTAAATTTTTAACTGATTTATCATCATATTTAGGAAAATTTTCTTTGGATTCTAATAAATCCAAAATTCAATTTCCTAAATCTTATTAAGGATCATAAAATATCCGAAGATTATCATAATCTAGCATAATCTTAATTATATCATTTCGGCAATTAAAATCATCAGAGGATGATAAAATCAAATAGAGGAAGTTAGTAACAGTTATTGTTATTGGGCAAATGAAATTGTAATAATTGAGATACTTTAATAAGTTTTGGAATTAGTTCATAATTAATAAAGGTCATAATTAAGGATCAAATGATATTTAGAAGCTAAGATTAGCATAAAGGAGTTGTTAATCATCAAAATTAAATTAGAAACCTTGTCAAAATTGGTAATTAAGTCTATAAAACACTATATTAGAGATTAAAATTAGGATTTAACTAATTATTCCTAAATTGTCACTAAGTGGCAAAAATTACTAATTAAAAGAGTGAAGAGATTATACTAAATCCTTGTGAAATTAAAATTGGACCAATGAGAGATTTTTCCTTCTTGAGTTGTGAGAATAATTAAAAACAAATTGATAATTAAAAAGATTAAGAGGGGGACGAATTACTAGGGAAACAAGAAGGGAAAATTGTTGTAATAATAATACAAACACATAAGTCAATTGCTTGTGGGGGAAGATTAGGAAAAACTTGGGGAGCAAGTTGTTATGTAGTTAAGTAAAATTAGATGAGAATCTATGGAAAATAAATCATATCTTGAAATATTGAAACCAAGTATTGAAGATAGGTATATATTTGAGATCAATGAATTATAAGCTTCAATTTGGCTATTCTCAAAGTCATTTCCATAAACTTTTAAGATTCATACTTAAGTGTTTTGGGAATTAAAAATCACCATAAATCTAATCATAAAATTAGGATTCCAAAAGTGAAATTGGATTTTGAATTAAAACACCACCTTACACCTAACTAAATTAGAATTTGGGATTAATTAGGACAACTTGGGGAAGAAGTAGCAAGACTTGGGGACAAAGCAAAGGAGCTTCTTGAAGAAGGGAGGGGGAGGACGAATTGGGGGAGGTGTAGGGGCAAGATCTTTGCCTCTTCACCAAGTAAAATCCAATGGTTAAGAAGCTAAGGGCAAAACTACAAAAATGTCATCCTCTTCCACTATAAATAAGAGCTCTTCCCTTCACATTTTTCCCCACCAATTCCTCAAGCTAGTTCGAAATTAAAGAGAGAAAGGGAGAGAGTGAGGAGCTTCAAGAAGTTTGGAGCAAGTGTTCTTCAAGAGGTAAGAGAGTTTTTAGCTTTTAAGTTTAAGTTCTCTAGTTCTTAAGCTTTAGCTTTTAGTTTATAGGTTAAATGTTATTTTGATCTATAATCTTCCAAATATAGTTTTATTTTCATGTTTGTATGGTTTCCATTGCATTTATTTCGAACAATTGATGAAGAAGAAGCTATAGCAAAAATTTGGAAGACTATGATCAAAATACCGAAGCTCTGACAAAATTTTATCAATTAGTGTTTTCTGGAGTCAGTAGCAAAAATGTTAGTATTTTATGAACAAGATGATGTTCTAAAATTCTGAGAAAATTCATGGTGAAAGTAGACATTTAGGGCTTTCCAAATATATAAAGTTTGTGTTATTTGAAGCTCTGTGCGAAAAGATAAAAGTATCAGAAGTTAAACAATGTTTTCTGGGCGAAAATCTGGGCAGCGGTTTGAAATCTGGGAACTGGGAATTATCCATGAATTCTGGGTAAGTTCCAGTATTTTTCCTTGAAAATAGACGTCTTAAGGATTCCGGGGAATTTTACGGATCCTCGTTTTGATTTTTCTAGAATTAGTTATGATTTTTCAAAGTCAGGCGAAAATCTGCCCAGAAAATACTGTAACATCCCAATTTTCAAAATCAAAATAATTTATTTTTCATTTAAAATCATCAGAGTAGTGCATTTGAGTGGAAAAGTAACTGATACTTATATTTCAAAATGCCGTAAGTCTAGCTGAATACAATAGCGGTGTAGTAACCGCGTGGTTCAAAAGGGACGTACAACAACAAAAGGAAGGCTTCCGCCAGAATGTCAAAGGAAATCTTTAGCCGAGTCTACTATGCGTCCTGCTTGCGCTTCCCTTTGTCCTCCGTCTTCGGTTCTCTTGACCCTGACGCTATGTTAAGAGCTGAGGTCCCATGCATACGGACCCCAAGTAACGGTTAACCTCATATTTACATATACGGTATATAAACACAACAATTGATTCACTTCCAAATATGTCACCAACTATGTCACTCCTAGTGAATGCAAATGTACCGCTCCCAGTGAAATATATCACTTCCAGTGAAAACAGATATATCACTCCCAGTACATGCAGATGTACAGTTATCCTTTAACAACAGCATGTATTCAAACAACACACCACAACCAGCATACAACACACATACCACATATACACATACTGTAAATATCAGAGTTAGTGTTATAGTACGCGAACGTACCTTTGTTGTCAAGTTACGGTATGTTTTGACGGTTGGAATACAGTCACAGATATCCTATAAGGGTAATATCGCCTCTATTAACTCACAAATATTATTTCAAAGAGATATTTTGGCTATATAAGACCATTTTACCCCTGCTGGATTTATTTTCCAATTTATTCCCTAATTTTCGAGAAAAAAAACGCTGATCCAGCATTTTGGGCAGAATTTCGCCTAACTTCAAAAAATCATAACTAATTCTAGAAAAATCGAACCGAGGATCCGTAAAATTTCCCAGAATCCTTGAGAAGTCTAATTTCGAGGAAAAATACTGGAACTTACCCATAACTCATGGAAAATTCCCAGTTTAATCATTTCAAACTGCTGCCCAGAATTTCGCACAGAAAACATAACCTAACTTCTGAGATTTTTATCTTTTGCACAGAGCTTCAAATCACACACTCTTTATAGATTTAGAAAGCCCTAGATGTTTACTTTCACCATGAATTTTCTTAGAATTTTCGAACATCATCTTCATCATAAAATACTGGCGTTTTTACCTCTGACTCTAGGAATCGCTAATCGATAAGATTTCGCCAGAGCTTTGCTATTTTGATCATAATCTTCCAAAAATTTTGCTATAACTTCTTCTTCATCAAATTTTCGAAATAAATGCAATGGAAACCATAAAAACATGAAAATAAAACTATATTTGGAAGATTGAAGATCAAAATAACATTTTCTGACATTTTTACTTTATAAACTAAGAACTTGAACTATGAAACTAAAAACTCTTTTACCTATTGAAGAATAATAGCTTCCTACTTCTTGAAGCTCCTCACTCTCTCCCTTGCTCTCTATTTTTCGGTTGAGGCTTGGTGAATTGGTGGAAATTGTGTGAAGAGGAGGCCTCTATTTATAGCCAAATTATGAGTAACCTCCAAGCAATTCAAATTGATCTTAGCCTTTGGTATTTACTTGGAGAAGAGGGAAAAATCTTGCCCCTACACCTCATCAAAAACGTCCACCCTCCCCCCTTAGCTCTTAAGTTATTGCTTCATCTCCTATTTACTCCCAAATGCTAATTTAGTTAGGCCTAAGTTGGTGTTTTGATTCAAAATCCAATTTCACTTTTGTAATCCTAATTTTATGACTAGATTTATGGTGATTTTTAATTTCCCAAATACTTAGGTATGAATCTTAAAAGTAACCGAAAATAACTTTGGAAATAGCCAAGTTGAAGCTCTTAATTCGCTGATTCCAAATATGTATTTATATTTAATACTTAGTTCCAATATTTCAATATATGATTTAATTTCTATGAATTCTCCTTGATTTGCATTTGATTAACAATTACTTGCTTCCCAAGTTTCTTTACTTGCTCCCCAAATTTCTACTAATCTTCTCTCACACTATTGACCATATGTTTGTATGTGTTTTAATACAATTTCCCCTTCTTCTTAGCTGAAGAAAATTGTCCCCCTCTCTCTAATTTTCAATTTTCAATTTACATTTTATTTGCTCTCACATCTTAGGAAGAAAAACCTTTTATTGGTCCAAGTAATTTCACAAAGATTTAGGATTAAAGGTTAATACAATTTCTTCATTCTTAAATTGGTAATTTTTGCCACTTTTATTAGTTAAAGGGAGAATTAATTAATTCTTGGTTACTATTACTAATATAGTATTTTAGGGGTTACTAGACTTAATTGCCAAAATTATAATTGATTATCAAACCAATTACAATCTTTAGAAATTCATTTGATACTTATATTGACCCCTTTTAATACTTCATCAAGTTAAAATATTCCAATTTGTTAATCTTAGATAGTCCCAAGACTAATTATGACTAATCATGAATTTAACTTAATAAAAATTCACTTGCCCAATAATTATTTTTAATATTCACTAATTAGAGACAACATACTTTCTAGTTTTTAACAAATATTTAGTTGCCTCTTAGGATCTATCATAACATTATCAGAGTATTTTATAACCCCTAACCTCACTTAGGAATTTGTAGCTCTTTATTCCTCCTAATTTCATGAGAAATCACCTTAAGAAATAAAGTAATTATTTTACTAGTTTTGAGACCACATATTCACCTATTTTAATAGGTGTTTTATGTAACATCCCAAATTTTCAAAAGCGGAATATTATTTTTTTCATCAAAAATCATTTAAAATCATCAGAGTAGATCATTTGAGCGGAAGAGTAACTGATACTTATATTTTAGAATGTCATAAGTCTGGCTGGATACAATAGCGGTATAGTAACCGCATGGCTCAAAAGTGAAGTAGACAACAAAAGGAATGCTTCCGCCGGAACGTCAAAATGAAATCTCTAGCCGGGTCTCTAAGCATGCTGCTTTCCCCTCTCCTCCGTCCTTAATTCTCCTGATCTTGCTGCTATGTTAAGAGCTGAGGTCCCATGCATACGGACCCTAGGTAACGGTTAACCTCATATTTACATATACGGTACAAAATCACAGCAAATGAAACACTTCCAAACATGTCACTCCCAGTGAATGCAAATGTACCGCTCCCAGCGAAAAGTACCACTCCCAGCGAAAACAGATATATCACTCCCAGTGTATGCAGATGTACAGTTATTTCTTACCAAACAAGTATTCAAACAACACACCACAACATGCACACATACCACATATACACATACTGTAAATATCAGAGTTAGTGTTACAGTACGCGAACGTACCTTCGTTGACGAGCGTTTAGTACGTTTACGATAAACTGTACTTTTGACGGAAAACAGCGGAACGACAATGAAATGACAGCAGAACAAGATTACTGATATCCTATAATGATAATATCACTTTTATCAATATTTGATATCATAACAGGCATTTTAGGTACAAATTACCATTTTGCCCTTGATCCCCTAATCGGCGGAATTTCGCTAGCACTTCGCTACCTTAACCCTAATCTTCCAGAATTTCAACATATCTCCAACTCCATAATGATTTTCAAAATTAATACCTTAATTACCCCTAGAACATAATTTCTAAACATACTTGGAAGATTAAAGATCAACCTAGCATTTCTATAACAACTACCGAAAGAAACACTAAAACTAAAGACTAGGGACCGAAGAACTTACCCGGCACTTTGCTATTGTAATACCCGGATAATTACTATCTGGACTATTATGTTACCATAATAAAAATATCCATTTATGATGATTATGGTCTCAAATAGAGTATAATTGGTCTAGTTTCAAAGGAAGGTACTAAGGAAAAATTATGGAAAATTCAAGAAAACATGGAATAATTATTGAAAATTTAGGAAATATACTATTCTTAATTTAAACAATTTAATAAAATATTTCCTATGAAAATATAAAGGAGGAAAAATAAAAAGTATTTTAGAATCAAAATTGATTCTATGACTTTTAATATTTTGCATAAGGCTTAAATCATTAATGTTAATGAAATTGTTGTGAGAAAATAATTAATTCTAATTAAGAAAATTATTAGAAATTATTAAAGGATTAATTAAGTAATTTTCAGGAATTTTATAAGATTAGAGAAAAATAGGAAACATAAAAATAAAATAAAATAAATATAAATAATAATTATTAAGGACCGAAATTTTTGGCTAATTAAATAAATAATAATGGTTAGGATATAGTCTTAAAAATTAAAGATCTATGGTTTAGGATTTTTTAAGAATTTATGAAAGCCTAAATCCAAGTAATTAGTTATGGCCCAATAGGAAAATTTTGTGGAAAATAAATATAGGATAAATATAATATATGTGGTTAAGGAATAAATATATATATATATATATATATATATATATATATATATATATATATATATAGTGTGTTGACCAAAATTTTAGGGGAGATAAGGATGAAGAAGATATTTGAATATGATAGTAATATAGGTTTAAGCATGTGATAAATAAGTAATAATATAATAATAATTAAAAGTGGACAGGATAAACGAGAACGGATGGAAATAAAATCCTACATAGAAAACCGTGATCTAGGTTTCTAAAGTCAGGGTATATTGTGAACGAGGGAATTTTTATCTCGAGATGGCCGGTCTCCGAAGTCATTTCTATAACCGACAGAGTGATTTGGAGATCCGAATAGGAAGATGTTTTGTATAATTAAAGCAGATAGCCAAAAGGAGAACCGATAGAAAATAATTCCATTGTGGGAATCTGGGGATAAGTGGGGAAAAACCAGAGTATAATGTTAATCAGTGAATTTTTGTCTCGGAGTTAGTACCGGACAACGTTATTTCTGTAGCTGGGCACGAATAGCAAGGATTTTCAGCTGATAACGGAATGTCCTCAGCAGGATCAGAAACTGAGTTAAATTAGATAATTTGAAAGAGGAAGAAAAGACCTTCAGAGTGTTGTTCCCAGAATTTTAAGTTTCTACGGAATTTCGCGATCAGGACACCGAACCAGGAACTTATCAGATAAAGCAAGAGGATAAGGTTTGATGATGCAGCTAGGATGAGGTCAGCAATTTTGTCTTTTAGGGGGGGAAGAAGTCGGCCTAATAGGTGTAAGGCCAAGATCAAACCACCTAGCAAAAGTGCGATCCTACGGTCAGAATTCAACCAGACAAAGTTCAAGGAAATTACGAAAATGTCATTCGGGTTTTCTATAAATAGCTTCCATTCCTCTTCATTCTTCACCAATTCACTTACAATCCTAGAGAGAATTTAGAGTGAGAAGCTCTGGGAGAAGTTCATAGCAAAGCTCTGAGTAAGTTTTCGGTCCCTAGTCTTTAGTTCGGTAGTTCTTTCAGTAGTTATAGTAGAAATGCTAGAGTAGTCTTCAATTTCCCAAGTTAGTTTAAATATCGTGTTTTAAGAATAAATATGATATTTATTTTAGAAATATGTTAGAGGAAAAATTATAGCAAAAATTTTGAAAGTGTAAAGTCAAAACAGCGAAGCTCTGGCAAAATTCCGCCAAAAAGTCAAACTAGGGGCAAAATGGTAATTTGTACCTAAAATACCTGTTATGGTCTTAGATATTCATACTGGTGATATTATCCTTATAGGATACCCAGAATCACGAACCGCTGTTTCTGCTGTCACCGCTGTCAAATCACTGTCGTACCGCCGTCAAACGTACCACAACGCTACCGGAGTGCCCGAAATCGTCAACGGAGGCACGGACGCGTATTGTAACCTTAACACTTATGCTGATCATATTCATATATATGGTAGACATGTTTATATACTGAAACTCCGTCGCGGGTTGTCAGTCATACATACAGCTTGTTACAGGTTATAGTCTTGATAACGCCGTTGGGTTTTCCTAGCGCTGAGGACACGATGGGAGATCGTGGCACTGGTTTATGTGCAGACATTGTGTGGGGCTTTACATATTGCTGTGTGCTTATGTTCTGTCCATTGTTGATCATGCATCTGCTGTGTGCTTATGTATTGATATGCTGTGATGTGGTTATGATTATTTGTTGCCTATATATGATTTATTTGAGCATAAGGTTAACCGTTACCTGAAATCCAATTGGGAATTGGATCTCAGCTGTAGCCTCAGGTTCAGGAGGATCCAGGGGGGAGGAGAGCGGCAAGTAGCCGATGTAGGCCAAAATGGAAGAGCTTATATGTTATAGTTTTTGAACTATTTAGATATTGTCTTTTTGAAATCAACAGATGACTGTATAAGGATGATTACACTATGGTTATGTACTTCTAAATATTCAGTTACTCGTTTAATCGAAATGCTCGACTCTGATCAGGGTTTGTTTAAAAAAAAAATTTCGGTATTTTAAATTGGGATGTTACAAATACATGTTGAAAATAGGTGAATTTGTGGTCTCAAAACTAGTGTCATAATTACCTTATTTCCAAAGGTGGTTTCTCATGTAATTAGGAGAACTAAAGAGCTAAAAATCCCTAAGTGAATTATAAACTACCCTGAGAATATTATGATAAATCCTGAGAGGCAACTAAATATTTATTAAAAATCAGAAAGTATGTTGTCTCTAATTTAGATAATTTATGGGATTATTTTTCTTGGGAAATAATAAGGAAAAATTAAATATCATTTTGGGGAACATAAATTGCTCCATGATTTTTAATATTTTGCATGATGCATAAATTATTAATATTAGTAAAATAGTAATGAGATAATAATTAATCTCAATTAAGAAAATTGTTAACAATTGGTAAGTGATTAATTAAATAATTAATGGCTAATTGCTTAGACATAGATAAAGGAGATAACCTGTAATACCCTAAAAATCCTACTTAGGATAAGTATCATAATTTAGTAAATAATACCTATTGGGAATAGGTGAATTTATGGTCTCAAAACTAGTATAATAATTACCTTATTTTCTAAGGTAATTTCTCATGAAACTAGGGTGAATAAAGAGCTAAAAATCCCTAAGAGAATTTGTGGGTCATAAAATACCTTGAGAATGTTATGATAAATCCTAAGAGGCAACTAAATATTTATTAAAATAGGAGAGTATGTTGTCTCTAAATTTTTAAATTGACATATTATGATTGTTAGGAATTATATCATTTCTAAGCAATTAAAATCATCAGAGGATGATGAAATCAATTAGAGGAAATTAGGAACAATTAGTGGGCAATTGGAATTGCAATAATTGAGATACTTTAATAACTTCTGAAGTTACACTACTAGAAAACTGATTTTTTGCGGCGGAATTTTTCCCTCGCAAAACAAGCATTTTCCGTCGCAAAATTATTTTGCAACAGATTTTACGGCGGAAATTTGTCCGTCGCAAAAAAAGCCCTCGCAAATAATTTTTGCGGCGGAAAAAAGGAATTTCCCTCGCAAATTCAAATTTTGCGGCGGAACAATTTTCCCTCGCAAATTGCCATATTTTGCGGCGGAAATATTTTCCCTTGCAAATTCCAAATTTGCGGCGGATAAATTTTCCCTCGCAAGTTGAGATTTTGCGGCGGATAAATTTTCCCTCGCAAAATTTTTTGAATTTGCGATGGAATTATTTTCCCTCGCAATTTTTGCGACGGAAAATATATTTTCCCTCGCAAATTTAAATTTTGCGAGGGAAAAATTTTCCCTCGCAAAATATGGCAATTTGCGAGGGAAAATTTTTTCCCCTCGCAAATTGCCATATTTAATTTAAAATTATTTTTAAAAAAATCATTAAAAATTATAAAAAAAAAAGTGTATATCATAAAAATAAATTATACAATCATCATACAAGTTTACATAATAAAAACACAATATTATATAAATTATAATGTTCTAAAATGAACTAAAAAAAAACTCTAAATAGCAGTAGCCTGGCCATCGTCACCGCCAGTATCGTCGTCACCACTAGGAGGCAGCCCCGTACCTTTGTCTTTCAATAGGGCATGGAGAAGTGCTCGCATTTCACTAATAATATTTCCTTGCTCCCTCATCTTCTCATCTTGCTCCCTCATCTTCTCGTCTTGCTCCAGCACCTTCTGTTCTTGCTCCAGCACCTTCTGTTCTAACATCTTTACCCTCTTATCCTCTGCAAAACCAACATTATGAAGTCAATTTACTTGTAATACTTCATTTATATGAAAGAGGGAGTAATGATTTGCGATTGATAACAAAAATACAACTCGACCTTCAGGACCACCTCTACTACTGCCGGATGAGCGCCTCGAAGACGACTTCAGTTGGCTGGCAGAAGCACCCATCCCGAAGACTCTCCCCTTCTTGTCCATTCCGCCTGCAGCCTGAAGGAAGATACTCTCGTTATCGGAATAAGAGGACGACGGGTCGCTCTGAATTTGTAAGTCTCTCTCCTGCGTCAGCTGCTGATAGGTCTCCTACAAGCACAAACATACAACACAAATAATGCATATAAAATAAAAGAAAGATGTTACTGTTTGAAACAAATAATAAATGCAATTAATATCTCACCGCGAATTGTTGGGACTTGGCGTTAATCCAACGCTTGCCTTGACCCTCAACCGGCTGGGTATGAGTCCGCTCAAAGGTGGTCCAAGGAATCAAATCTGCAGGAACTTCCCCAGACGCTGCCTGCAAACACAAATGATAATCATTCATTAATTATTGATTAAGTACAAAATATTGAAAGCTGAAGTAGAAAATAACGTATACTTACAATCTTTCGTCGATGCTCACTAACTGGAATGCTGCCGCCAGCATATGACGGTCCATCCATGTGGGACCTATTTAATTTATTTTGCTCACTTTGCTTCAAAAATCTTTCGTCGGTGGCCCACTTGTCAAATAACTGGCCTGCAACCTCAGGCTGAATCCAATTTTTTTTTCCTTTTTCATGCCTCAATTTATATAATTTATCAGACAGCCACTTGCTTCCCTTGAAGTTATAAGCCTTCTTTAAATTTGGTAGATGCTCGGGCAAGCAGCTAAACTTTCCCTGAAAAACAATACTAAACAATTAGTGCTCTAAATTATACAAGTAGTTAATCAATTTGCATTTTGATGAGAATAAAAAATTAATAACCATAAATCACATAACTTACCAATAACTCAGTGAACCAAACATCTCGCTTGCTCTAAGGAATCGCTTTCCATGTGGCCCAAGGTTGATCAAAATTACGAAATATTTGCTCGGCCATGAAATCAGCCACCGGCTTATAAGGATCAAACCTGAAAAAAAAAGAGAATGTTGCAAATAGTAGCATACAAACTAAAGGTAAAAAATCATAACATTACATGACTTACTCGGTGCTCCCTACAGGACGGATCCACATCTTCCCTGTCGCAAGATCAATGGATCCCCAGACTGGGTCGTTGGAGGAACTAGCTTGCCCGCCCTGGCTATGAGGCGATGCAGTGTACTGAAAGAATAAGTATATTGAAAATGTAGAACATAGATGTTTTAACAAAATATACGTAAATCAGTCAGAAATCATAAACTGAACCTGCTCTGCCTGATGGTGTGGTGGATATGTATAAGTGAAAGGTTCACCTATATCGCCCATAACAGAGTCAGTAGTAGGCGGTGAAGATGAAAAATAAAGAGGCGGAAGCTCCGGGGAAGAGCTAAGCCCTCTGACTACATGGGGGGTAGATGATGTCGGCCTACCCCCTCTGATAGGACGGGCTCGGCCACTACCTCTACTATATCCACTACCTGAATGGCCTCCTGGATGCTCCATTTCTGAACACTTATAAACATGATGTCAATATATATATAATTATAAGAAAGTTACTTAACACAATAATAACTAAGCAACGGAGTATCAAATATAATAGATCGTCATAAATAACTAACTTAAATCAATCGGACGATTCCTGTTCTTCCTCTGACGTCTTATAATCGTCGAATTCAGATTCAGTACTAGAGTAACCCACTTGTTCCTCATCGTCTGATTCCGCATTCTCAATTTGGATAGGAATCAGCTCTAAGTCTCCAGTGGAATCAAAGACATTGCAAGGTACATCTTCCTCGACATTACTTACGGCAAGTACATGTTCCACATCTGCTTGGAAGGGTTCGGTCATCTCGTCATTCGTTTCTGACTCTTTTGAAGTAGGTATAATATTTCGTGCTTTGGTTTTGATAACTCCCACCCACTCTTGACGGGATGTAGGGTAATATGTAAAGTAAACTTGTTCTGCCTGTTGAGCAAGAATGAATGGGTCATAACTAACTGCATATCTCCGTGACCAATCGATCTCAACATTTCCATATTTGTCCACCTTTGTACCACGCGGACTGTTATCAAACCACTCACATTTAAATAGAATCACTGACTTGTCCCACTTGTAATCCAGCTGAATTATATCAATTAACTTGCCGTAGTAGTCGCACTCCACCCCGTCAACTTGGCCACCTCGACAACATACACCGTAATTGCATGTTTCCGTATTTCCGTCAGCATCAACAGTTACAAACCGATACTCATTGATTACATATTTTTTGATCCTGGTAACAGCTGTTGCAGACCCGTAAGCTAAACTCCATACAACATCATGGGGAGCTGACGCATAAGCTGAACTCCATGTTTTTTGCTCGAAGTTGTCTCTTAACCAATGAGGAAATTTAGCCTTCATGAATTCATCGAGGTCGGAATCCGAAATCAAAGGATTTATTGATAGGACCCATTGTGAGAAGTATCTGTAACAAAAAGAAAGAAATTAATACTTTAAACCGTAGCAGTTACTGAAAAGATGAAATCTTACTTTAAGTACGGGGCGGCCTCTTCACAGTTGTTTAGAATGTACCACTCCGCTACTTTCTTATCGCTTCCTTCCAGAGTTGACCTACAATTTGTTCGAATGACCCGGCCAGGATAATTAAATATTGATATTTGACCACTCGTCTCACCGCCATCATCGTTGCGAGGTACCCCCCTCCATCTTGATATAACTTCAGGGGGATAATAGTATGAGCCAAATTTGGTGGCCTCTTCGACCAGATACGCTTCTGCAATAGATCCTTCAACGTATCTTGTATTTTTGATCTTATATTTCAGTGTGCGTAAAAACCTTCAACGGATAATTAGAGAGTATTTATAACCTATGTCACAGTGTGTTTGAATTAATCACAGCGAAAACAAATATATATTACCTTTCAAACGGATACATCCACCTATATTGTTGCGGACCTCCTACCCTTGCTTCGTACGCCAGGTGAACGGGCAAATGTTCCATTGAGTCAAAGAAGCTAGGAGGAAACACCATCTCTAACTTGCATAGCATTTTTGGCACACTCTCCTCCAACTGCCGTAACTTGTCGACATTAAGTTTAGAAGCACAAATTGTTGTAAAGAAGAAGGAAAACTCTGTCAGAGTATCTAATACATGCTTCGGTAGTGCCTTGAAGGCCCACGGCAATAATCTCTGAAAGAAAACGTGACAATCATGACTCTTCATATCGCATAACTTCACCTCGTTCAAGTCCACACATCTTGAGAAATTTGATGCATAACCGTCCGGTAGATTCACACTATTAACCCACTTCAACAATTCTAAATTCTGCTCTTTGTTCAAGGTGTATGGCGCCCTAGGTTTGGAAATCCGACCCGTGGCAGTCTCTACCAAATGCAAAGAAGGCCTTCTACAAATCTGTTGTATGTCAAGTCTTGCATTGATTGTATCCTTTGTTTTACCCTTGGTGTCCATGACGGTGTACAAAATATTACAAAACACATTCCTCTCAATATGCATGACATCGAGGTTGTGTCTTAACAATTGATCTTTCCAATATGGTAGCTCCCAAAAGATGCTGCGTTTGTTCCAATGATGTTGAACGCCATATCCCTCAGGCTCACTGTAAGCAGCTCCTTCTTCAACACTTTGAATGTGCTTCACCCTCTCCCATATTTCTTGCCCACTTAAACGACGAGGTTTAGCTGATCGTTCAACCACATTCCTGCTGAAGTCTTTTTTGTTTCTTCTAAACGGATGATCGAGGGGTAGGAATCGCCGGTGCCGGTCAAACCAAGATACCTTGCGACTGTATGGCAGGCTAAACCCCATGTTCTGTTCAAGACATATCGGACATGCAAGCTTCCCCGATGTTTGCCATCCGCTCAACATCCCATATGCAGGGAAATCATTTATCGTCCACATTAAGGCAGCACGCAGGATGAAATTCTGACTCAATGATACATCATACGTAAGAACCCCCTCACTCCACAACATCTTCAACTCGTCTATCAAAGGCCTGAGGTACACATCTATTTTCTTTTTTGGGTTGGATGGCCCAGGGATTAACGCGTTGAGGAACAAAAACTCTCTTCTCATACACATGGATGGTGGGAGGTTGTACGGAGTCACAATCACAGGCCAATTGGAATAAACCCTGCCGGTTTGGTTGAAAGGAGCAAACCCATCTGAGCATAAACCAAGACGGACATTACGGGGATCGGCTGCAAATGATAGATTCGCCTCGTCAAATTTCAGCCAAGCTTCGGCATCAGATGGATGCGTGACAAATTTTTCATCCCTATGATGCTCTCGGTGCCATCTCATGTGAGCAGCTGTTTGTTCTGACGAATACAATCTCTGAAGTCTGGGCACGAGGGGAAAGTACCACATCTTGCTTAATGGTTGAGTGGTTGTTTTCCCTTTAATCTTCTTGTACCTATCATGTGAACAAAATTTACAAGTACTCCGCTCAGCATCATCCTTGTAATAGAGCATACATCCGTTGGGGCAGCAATGGATTTTTTCACAACTAAGCCCGAGCTCTTTCACCTTTTTCTTTGCTTGGTAAAAATCTTTCGGCAAATTATTGTCATTGGGAGCAACCTTACTCATGATCTGCATCATTTGATTGTAATTCTTCTCACTCATATGGTGATCAGTCTTCAAGCTTAATGTTGCTAGGGTAGCCGATAGCGAAGAATATTCACTATTTTCAATGTGTTCGCAACCTTCCCATAAAGGACGTTGGGCATCTTGAAGCATTTGATAGAACCTACGGGCCTCCGGATTAGGATCCTCTCCCATGTGTGATGGTTGATTATGCATACCGGTCTCCTCTTCCATGCATGAAGGTCCAGCATGAGTCACGGGATCAAAATATTGGCCGATCGACGGTCCAGCCGCATCCATCACCAACTGCTGATATTGATTAAGGTTGACTCGATGAGTACTGTCTCCGTAATAACCACTTGGTGTCTGTTGGACTTCCCCGTGATGCACCCAACATTCATAATCCCTCATGAATCCTTTTCTACACAAATGGATTCTGACGGTTCCCGCGTCATGAAATTCGAAACACCTACATCTCACACACGGACAACTGATCGAGGTACTTGAATTAGTTGTGTGTGCCAAAGCAAATTGGATGAACTCTTCCAAACCGTCTAAGAATACTCGAGTAAGTCGTTTTTTCTGAGTTAGACGATTGTACATCCAACTCCTATCACGATCGCCTTCCATACTTCCCCAACCCAACCTTGCACGATAATTCTTGGAACATAATACAATAATACCAACTAATTAATTCAGCTACTAAACTAAGTGACAAATACAACTGGCCACTTAACAAATTCTCTCCATAATTTTTTAATTTTTTTCCTCTTATTTGTGTCAAACTTACAAATTATATCTACAAATATTTCTCCTATAATTATAAAGTGATAGATAACATAAACATTAAATTTTTTATTTTTTTTATATTAAAACTAAGTTGATAATTTGACACTGAATACCTGCAAAATTCCCAAAGAATAAAATATTGTATTCACTCTTATTAATGATTTCAGGTTTAAGTTGATTAGGATCTAATAGTTAAATCACTTAATTAGTAGATTAAAGACAAAACATCTAAATATATATAAACTAAATGATTTTTTTTTTATTGTTGTTAAAAATATAAATCTAGTAACAATTATACACAAATTGTTATTCTAATGTAATTCTTAAATATATTAACATTTATGTGTTAACAATTATACACGAATATACCAATTAACATAAAAATGTTATACCACATAAAATAAATTTATTGTATAAGCTATTAATTTATTTATTTTTCAAAAAATTATAAATATATGAATGTCTTATATTACATCCAATAGTACTCATTAATTTATCTTTAAATTCACATAGAATTATATTACATTTTTTCTTTAAACTCATGAATTTCCTCAAAATCATTACACAAGTAGTTCAAAGCTATAGTTAATTCAAATTGTTAACCTCTAAGATTTTATTTTTATCAATAAGTTATGAAAATATATTCAGGCAAAAACAAAATTAAAATAACAAAAATTTGATTTTAATATATTTTAAATTTAAATTATTAAAATTAATTCAGCATCATAATTTTTCATGTTCTAACAAAGAAATATTTATTAAATTCATATATCACAAAAGCATGCGTTTTAAAACATATTGATTAAAGCTAACATATTCAAAATAGCACTAATCATAATTTTTCATATACACAAATATATATATATATATATATATATATATATATATATATATATAACAGTCAATTAATGGAAAAAAATTCGAGCAAAAAATAAATTAATGGCAAAAAAAAACGAATAATAAATCAATCCCAATAAAAAATGAAAATAGCACTAATCTTAATTAAAGCAAACATATTGATTATCACATGCAATATTGATGAATGACTATAGAATTTCAGGAAATGTCAAAGAGGAGAAAAAACGCATACCTCTTGAAGGATATCTTGGAATGGAGAAAGAAGAGCAAGGACGGCTCACCAGGATGCTTGGACTGAACGTTGGCGGTGGAGGCTAGGACGGAACAAGACGCAAGAGAGGAAGAAGAAAGGAGCAAAGACGCAGAGAGATACTCTGGGGACGGAGCAAGACGAGAAAAGAGCAAGATGTGAGAGGAAGGCGGCACGAATGAAGAAGAAGAAGGAGCACGAACGAAAATGAAGAAGAAGAAGGAGCATGAATGAAAATGAAGAAGGAGGGTGGGGGTATATTTGCGGCGGAATTAGATCTTCCGCCGCAAATTTACGGCGGAAGATCTAATTCCGCCGCAAATCTGCGGCGGAAAATTCCGTTCCGCCGCAAATTTTTGCGGCGGAACGGCCTATTCCGCTGCAAAGTGTCGGCGGGACTGTGTCCCGCCGACAATTTGCGGCGGAACACCCGTTCCGCCGCAAAATTTTGTGGCGGAACGGGGACTCTTCCGCCGCAGATTGTCGGCGGGACTGTGTCCCGCCGACAATTTGCGGCGGCACACGGGCGTGCCGCCGCAATTTGCGGCGGCTCAACCCGGGCCGCCGCAATTTGCGGCGGCCTACGCCGTGCCGCCGCAAATTGCGGCGTCCCGGGGGGCGCCGCCGCAAATTGCGGCGGCCACTGGGTCGCCCGCCGCAAATTGCGGCGGCCACTGGGTCGCCCGCCGCAAATTGCGGCGGCGCGACAATGTGCCGCCGCAAATTTGCAGCGGCCCGAGGTTCCGCCGCAAAAATTTGCAGCGGAACCCCCGGTGCCGCCGCAAATTTGCGGCGGCAGGTTTCTTCCGCCGCAAATTTGCGGCGGAATTTTTATTCCTCCGCAAATTTGCGGCGGGGAAACATTTTCCGTCGCAAATTTTCTAATTTGCGACGGATTTAATATTCCTTCGCTATTTGGGACAAATTTGCGATGGAATTTTATTCCCTCACAAATTCCGTCGCAAAATGACTATTTTCTAGTAGTGTTAGTTAATAATTAAGTTATAACGGACATAATTAAGGAGATATCACTTAAATTAAGGATCAAATGGTATATAGAAGCTAAGATTAGCATACAAGAAATTATTAACCATCAAAATTAAATTGGAAACTCTTGGAATCTTAAATCTTTGTGAAATTACTTGGACTAATGAAAGGTTTTTCTTCTTAAATTGTGAGAACAATTAGAAGGTAAATATAGGGAGAGGGGATGAATTTGCTAGGAAAATAAGAAGGGAAAATTGTTGTAATAATAAAAACACATAAGTCAATTGCTTGGGGAAGAATGTTAGAAGACTTGAGGAGCAAGTTATTTGACTTGGGGAGCAAGTTGTTTCCTAATGAGATAAAGTTAAATAAGAATCTATAGGAAATAAATCATATCTTGAAATATTGGAACTAAGTATTAAGTATAAGTACATATTTGAGACCAATGAATTATGAGCTTCAATTTGGCCATTCCCGAAGTTATTTTTGTATACTTTTAGGATTCGTATCTAAGTGATTTGGGAAGTTAAAAATCACCATAAATCTAGTTATAAAATTATGATTTCAAAAGTGAAATTAGATCTTGAATAAGAACACCAACTTACACCTAACTAAATTAGCATTTGGGATAACTTGGAGAAAAAGCAAGAAAATCTAAGAGTCAAGGGAGGGGGAGGACGGTTTTTGAGGTGTAAGGAGGAGATCTTTACCTCCTCACCAAGTAAAACATCAAGGGTTGAGATCAATTGAAGTTGCTTGGAGGCTACTCAAAGGCTTGGCTATAAATAGAGACCTTAGACAACACAAACTCCTCACCAATTCACAAAGCCAAGACCGAAAATTTAGAGAGGAAGCGAGTGAGAGGAAAAGCTCCAAGAGCAAGGAGCAAGGTTCTTCAAGAGGTAAGAAAGTTCTTAGTCTTTTAGTTCTAGTTCTTAGTTTTGAAGTAGAAATGTTACGAAATGTTGTTTTGATCTTCAATCTTCCAAATATAGTTTTATTTTCATGTTTTTATGGGTTCCACTATCTTTATTTTGAAAAATTGATGAAGAAAAATTTATAGCAAAATTTTTGGAAGATTATGATCAAAATAGCGAAGCTCTGGCGAAATTTCATCAATTAGCGATTTCTGAAGCCAGTAGCAAAAATGTTGGTATTTTATGGAAAAGATGATGTTCTAAATTTCTGAGAAAATTCATGGTGAAAGTAGACATATAGGGCTTTCCAAATATGTATAGAATGTGTCATTTGAAGATCTGTGCAAAGAGATAAAAATCCCAGAAGATAGGCTACGTTTTCTGAGTAAGAATCTGGGCAGAAGCTTAAAACGTAAAAACTGGGAATTATCCATGAATTATGGGTAAGTTCCAGTATTTTTCCTTGAAAATAGACGTCTCAAGGATTCCGGGGAATTTTACGGATCCTCGTTTTGATTTTGCGAGAATTAGTTATGATTTTTCGAAGTTAGGCGAAAATCTGCCCATAAAATATTGCCCTGCGTTTTTGAATAAATGTAAGGGCAAAATTGTAAATAATAAATCCATCAGGGGTAAAATGGTCTTATATAGCCAAAATATCTCTTGAAATAATATTTGTGAATTAATAGAGATGATATTACCCTTATAGGATATTTCTAACCGACAGAACAAAACTCGACAACGAAGGTACGCCCGCGTACTAGTAACTTTAACTCTAATGTTTACTATATGTGTATATGTGCTATATGTATGGTATGCTTGTATGAGGTAATTAATGTACGTTCGCGTACTGTAACACTAACTCTCATGTTTACTGTATGCGTATATGTGCTATGTGTAAGGTATGCTTATGTGAGTTAGCTGATAGCTCTGTTTTACATTCGCGTACTGTAACACTAACTCTGATGTTTATGGTATGCATATATGTGTGGTATGTGTGTTGTATAAAGTGCTTATACTGTGGTGTGCATATAAGGGTTAGAGGGTATCTGTATTGCTGAGAGCGATATATCTGTATTGCTGGGAGCGATATGTTTGTATGCTGGGAGCGATATGGTTACATGCTGGGAGCGATACATATGCATTGGTTGTGATAATTCATTTGTTTGTGTTGTTGATGTTGTGGTATATGTCGTCCATATATTGTGTATGTAAACATGAGGTTAACCGTTACCTGAGGTTCAATGGGCATTGAACCTCAACTCTTAACATAGCTTTAGGATCGGGAGGTCCGAGGACTGAGGAGAAGCGCAAGCAGGCCACCTAGAAGACCCGGTTGTAGACTTCCTTTTGTGTTCCTGTAATACCCTAATTTTCCAATTCTCATAAATTTTATATTATATGGATTATTAGCAAAATACAAAGGTGAATATGTGTCTCAAAGAAATATAATTTAATGATTATATTTTCTTGCAAATTTAATTAAGAAATTCATATAAATATGAAATTTGAGTGGTAGATGAGGTAGATTTCCATGTGATATTTGATTGGAGGATGAGTTTTAGTAGATGGAAATGAAGGGTAGATGGTTGTGAGGTAAATTACCATGTGATATTTGATTGGAAGATGAGTTTTAGTAGATGAACATATTTATGGTAGATGGGTAGTTGGTTTATCATGTGATTTTGAAAAGAAGTTGAGACCCAAAACTCTATAAATAGAGCTTGAATTCATCTTCATTCTTCACACCAAAACTCAAATCAAGATAGAGAGTAAGACAAGATAGGAGCAAGAAGAAGAAGGAGTAAGAAATTCAAGAGGTAAGTTCTTGAGTTCTAGCTTATAGATTTTTGGTAGAATTGTAGTTTAATTCAAGAAATTGTAAAATAAATTTCTGTATATATATTTAAGGTCTCTAATGAGTTTAAAACAAAAATTAGAGTGAAAACAAGATGGGAAATGACTTTTGAGATCAAAGGAATAATATTGTGAAAGTTGAGAAAAATTCCCAGATTTCAGTTTTTCTAGAGTCAGTCACGTTGTGGGAATTATTTTAAATAGTAAATGATCTTTAAAAATCATGAAATTTTCCAGAAAGCAAGTAGATACCCAGGGCTTTCTTTTGATATAAAATTTGTAATTTTTCAAGCTCTGTGGTAGGAGATATGAATTTTTGAAGTTAAGCCTTATTTTCTGGATGTTGAACTGGAACAGTAGTTAAAGAAACTAAATTTAGGAATGAATCATCAATTCTGGGTGTAAATAAATATTTTTCCTCAAAAATAGACATCTTAAGGATTCCGGGGAATTTTACAGATCCTCATTTAGATATTTGTACAATTAGTTTTGATTTTTCAAATTTAGAGGAAAAACTAGATAGCAATGCTGAAATTTCGTTTTAGGGGAATTTGAGAGATTAAAAACCAATAATAATCCTCCAAAATAATTAGCGTAGGAGTTTTTAGTGACGTCAAAAGTGACTAACGGCAATGATAAACATTTATAGGCATACTTTGACACCTCTACTGATCCCAGTACCTTCAGAAGAAAATTAAGGATTCAAGCTTGAGGTGGGTAACTCTAATCTTATAATCATGTGTGTAAGTGTTTATGCATTAATAAGCTGATCATGTATGCTGGTTGATTTACCTATTATATGTTTTTCCTAGCCATGGATTAGAGGCTGCGGTCTCATGGGGCTGCGCGTTCTAGACAAGGGCTGCGGTCCTTGGCCGTTAACTACGGTTACGGTTATTTGTAAATTCTTCCATGCTTTAACATGTGCTAAACTGTTATTTATGCCTTCATACATGTGCATGAGATTAATTGTTACCCCTGGGGTCCATTCATTTGAACCCCAGATTGAATGAAAAAGACAAGTGAAGGATCGAGATCAAAAGGAAAGATGAAGCTGTAAGGGTTATGTAATACCCGGATAATTATTTATCTGGAATATTATATTGACAAATAAATACCTATTGAAAATAGGTGAATTGGTGGTCTCAAAACTAGGGAAATAATTACCTTATTTCTTAAAGGTAATTTCTCATGAAATTAGGAGAAATAAAGAGCTAAAAATTCCTAAGTGAATTTGTGGGTTATGAGATACCCTGAGAATATTATGATAAATCCTGAGAGGCAACTAAATATTCATTAAAAATTAGAGAGTATGTTGTCTCTAATTTAGGTAATTTATGAGATTATTTTCCTTGGGAAATAATGAGGCAAAATTAAATATCATTTTGGGGAACATAAATTGCCCCATGGTTTTTAATATTTTGCATAATGCATAAATTATCAATTTCATTAAAATAGTTGTGAGATAATAATTATTACTAATTAAGAAAATTGTCAACAATTAGTAAGTGATTAATTAGATAATTAATGGCTAATTGTTTAGACATAAGATAAAGAGAAAAAGGTGAAAATTACTTAAAATAAATATATATATATATATATATATATATATATATATATATATATATAAATAAAAAAGAAAATTAGAAGAAAAATAAAGAAAAATGAAATGAAAATTAAGAAATTAATATTTGCATTAAAATAACATTATAAGTTAAGACATGTGATAATTAAGTATTATTATAATAATAAAGAAAGGTGAACAGGATAAATGAGAATGGATAGAAAATAATTCCGTTGCGAGAATCTGGGGATGGGTTAAGCAAAACCAGAACATATTATTAGTCAATGAATTTTTATCCAGAAGTTGGTACCGGCCGAAGTTTTTTCTGTAATCGGACACGAATGCCGAGGATTTTCGGCAGATAACGGAATGTCCTTAATGAGAGAATAAGGTTAGGAAAACCCAGTATGCTTGAAGAGGAAGCAAAGACCTTCAGGGTACTGCTTCCGGAATTTTAAGATTTTACGAAATTTCGCGATCAGGATATCGAATCAGGAATTTTACCTGATAAAGCAAGATGACATAAGGCTTGATGATGCAGCAGGGATGACATCATCCTTGAGAGGTGTAAGGCCAAGATCTTGCCACCTCCAAGAAGTGCGATCCGACGGTCCAGAATTCATCTGACAAAGCATGAATAGTAACTTGGATTTTTCTATAAATAGCCCTTCATTTTCTCTTCATTCCTCACCAATTCACACAAAATCTAGAGAGAAGTTAGAGAGAGGAGCTCTGGAGGAGGAGTAAAGAGTTCATAGCGAAGCTCTGAGTAAGTTCTTCAGTCCTTAGTCTTTAGTTCGGTAGTTCTTAGAGTTTTAGGATAAATGTTGTTTTGATCTTTAATCTCCCAGTATATTTTAGATATCATGTTTTAGGATAGATATGATATTTATTTTGGAAAATATGTTGGAGTAAGAGATATGTTAAAATTCTGGAAGATTAGAATCAAAGTAACGAAGTTCTGGCGAAATTCCGCCGATTAGGGGATCAGGGGCAAAATGTTAATTTGTACCTAAAATGCCTGTTATGATATCAAATATTGATAAATGTGATATTATCATTATAGGATATCAGTAATCTTGTTCCGCTGTCATTTCGCTGTCGTTCCGCTGTTTTTCGTCAAAAGTACGGTTTACCATCAACGTACTAAACACTCGTCAACGAAGGTACGTCCGCGTACTGGTAACTTTAACTCTGATGTTTACTGTATGCGTATATGTATGATATGCTTGTATGAGGTAATTAATGTACGTCCGCGTACTGGTAACTTTAACTCTGATGTTTACTGTATGCATATATGTGCTATGTGTATGGTATACTTAAGTGAATTAACTGATAGCTCCGTGGTACGTTCGCGTACTGGTAACTTTAACTCTGATGTTTACTGTATGCATATATGTGCTATGTGTATGATATGCTTAAGTGAATTAACTGATAGCTCTGTGGTACGTTCGCGTACTGTAACACTAACTCTGATATTTACAGTATGTGTATATGTGCTATGTGTGTTGTGTGCATGTTGTGGTGTGCTGTTTGAATACATGTTGTTATTAAAGGATAGTTGTACATCTGCATACACTGGGAGTGATATATCTGTTTTCACTGGGAGTGATACTTTTCGCTGGGAGCGGTACATTTGCATTCACTGGGAGTGACATAGTTGGTGACATGTTTGGAAGTGAACCAATTGCTGTGATTTTATACCATATATGTAAATATGAGGTTAACCGTTACCTGGGGTCCATATGCATGGGACCTCAGCTCTTTACATAGCATCAGGGTCAGGAGAACCAGTGTCGGAGGAAAAGGGAAAGCAGCATGCTTAGAGACCCGGCGGAAGACTTCCCGCAGTTGTTCTGGCAGAAGCCATCCTTTTGTTGTTGTACAGTCCTTTTGAGATACTCGGTTTTCTTACCGCTATTGTACCCTGCCAGACTTATGGCATTTTGAAATACAAATAACAGATACTCTTCCGCTCAAATGGTCTACTCTGATGGTTTGAAATGATTTTTAATGAAAAGTTAATTTATTCCGCTTTTGAAAATTGGGACGTTACAGGTTACAGCCGCAGGGAAATGATAAAAGAAGTGGACTGTATCAGTTTGTTTATCATTTGCTTGTTATATTTGGATTATTGTAATAAGATTTCTATTAAGGGATAAGTTTCACTCGTGAAAATTTTATCCCTATATTTCCGAACTAAGTAATTTCTATGAAAGTTTTATTATGCTAATAAGTCATCCAAATCTTTTCGATACCTGTGCGCGAAAACTCTGATAAACAGAGGCCCCTTAAGGCCGGGTGTTACAGTTCCGGTGGAAGCTCTCCCATTGTTGTTTTACTTCACTGTTGAACCATGCGGTTACTATACCACTATTATATCCAGCCAAACTTATGACATTTTGAAATACAAATATCAGTTACTCTTCTGTAACATCCCAAATTCCATGTTCGAAAATCGTGTCGGTCGACACTTAGTTTTAGGAAAATCAATGGAGTTTGAGGTGCTACAGCTTAGAGTACTGTGGAAATGGATAGTGTGCACTAAGATTCGGACAATGAGTATCTGATATAGAATGCCCAGACATATGGTGATGCCTCTACATAAGCTGATATATTAAATATCGCGAAGGAATATTCATGTGATACAAGTTACATAGATTAAATACAATTTTCTGATAAAGCAACTCTTAAACTAGACCTATGGCTTGGAACCTAACATCAGTTAATCAGACAATTTGGCCAGGTCGGTGTTCAATCTAATGGGAGTCTCACCAACTTTATGGCAACTTGTGACAATCTACCGATGAACCCTTCCTTAGTTTAAGCACCAAATGGTTCGAAATAACTTTGTTAAATCCGTGCCAGAATACTCTGATAGAAACTAAGTCCTAATAACTTCTACCGACCTTCGTCTTCGACCGTTGCCTCTTCATGGCTCTTTCCATCGACACCTTCTCTATGCCGGGTTCTTCCCTGTACTATTTATTAAAACTGAGGTCCAATGCCCATTGGACCTCAGGTAACAGTTAACCTTATGCTCAAGTATAACAGTATGCATGATAGATATTGTAACATCCCAAATTTTGGGAGTTGAAAATTTAATATTTTATAGAAGTAAATTATGGAATTTGGAATTTAGGCTCTTTTCTCTCAGACTGTCTTAGGAAAAAATAATAATAACAAGATAAGTAATTAAATAAATTAAAAAAAATGAATGAATGAAAACAAATGGAACAGTAAAAACAAACAAACCCAATATGTAACACTTCAAAAAAAAAAAAGGCCCAACGTGATCCAGCATTAGTTAAATCAGCCCAATACATTTAAACCATTTCAGTCCACTTTTCTTCATCAATATCATCTCTTCGGCTTCACGTAATAACAGAGGGGGAAAAAAATGGAACCATGAGCAATCAGCATCAATTCCATACCCCAATATCTTGTGTCTTTCACAGCATGGTCTACTTGGTGTTTCCCAGTCACGTTCTTGAGTTCCACGGTCTTGAGATTCGGCAAGTTAGCACACCATACTCCACTAATCATCGTGCTTGGTCTGAACGTTGAAGTCTCTATATATATGGCCCTCGTTCCAGTTCCATACCCTCTGCTCAACACTTAGTTAGACAGAAAACAGTGAGAGTTAGAGAAAGTGTGAGAAAAATAGAGAGTCCGAGAGAGTGAGGGAAGACGAATGAGTTGCTGAAGGGTGTAGTTGTGTAGGGGTGCAAACAAGGATCAACGTGTTCTTTGTTCTTTGTCGGGAAAACAGAGGAGAAGGGCAGCTAGCTACCTCTTTCGGTTCAAGCTTGAAAACTAAGGTAAGTCATGGAACTTACCTTCCTCAAAGCTTTCATTATTACCATCAGTAGTTTGTGATTCTTAAGTAAAAGGAAACCAAGTTTAAACTCACTAAAAATGAAACCAAAACAGGGGGGGCTGTTTAACCGAAAATATATCAGAATATTAAATGATTTTCCTGTCATGATATTTTTGAACGTTTCTGATTATATGATGCAAGGAATGTTTTTTTTCGTTTCTGCATCTTTATGTGGCTGATCCATTTCATTTTTGCTGTATGTATATATATATATAGTCACCGTTAGTTCTTCTTTCTTTTCCATCGGTTACCTACCTTGAAGAATATGAATAATGAATCTTAGAGTTTTAAAATAAAGAGTTATAGGAAACTTGTTCCGTGGTTGAATAATATAGGAGTTGGACTTGGCCTGGGGTGAAATCCAAGGTCCTACGTACCACAGTGGTGGATCAAAGTCCACGTAGTTCGAAGGTAAACCGTTTGGCCTAAGGTGGCCAGAGGGGGTGAGGTGTGTGCTCTGTGTGAATAGAAAAGGTAGGGTTTCGAGAGCGTGTGTACCTGATGACCGCACATTGGTATTTAAAGAATGCACCTGGGGGGTCGTGATCCGATATTCTCTTTGCACGTGGTCCCATTTGTAACTACTCCGTTACCTGCACGACTGACAGCGGTTAGCGAGATAATGGGATAATACCTCATCAGGTATCCCTATTTTCATGGCTGGACAGCTGGCTTTGGGCCTAGCAAAGCCCAATTCGCTCGTCCGTAACAAAACTGAACTGAAACTTTGACTGTTATGTTTCTTTCGGTTCGATGTTGTTGTATGAGTATAGGTATGTTTTCCGCATGAAATGACTCTAGTTACTGTCATGCCTTTTTGTTTCTACCCAAGACGTGGTGTATATGTGTTAATATATATGTGTGCACATGCGTTTTAAACATATGCATGTATAATATGTAATAAGAAGCTTGCTGTCTCTGTAATTTTCTGCACATGGGGTCAGTCATGCTGAAAACTAGTGGTGTTATTCATGAAACTGTATGAGTGTATGCAAGGTTAAAGGAGGAAAGAAAAACACAGCTATTAAGTAACTCTAAATATACACACATACAAATACACACACACACACAAAATAGATACTTATATGATTACTATTTCATCTGCTTGTTGCCATAGACGCTAAAAACATAAGAAGGCAAGAGAATAATAAATGATGCATGTATATATATACACACATAGTTGAAATGGGGCTGCTGAACTAAACTTATATATAATAATGAATGCAAGCTAGAAATGTATAAATGCATATATATATAGTGTGTTTCGTGTCTCTGTTTCATAAAATATATGTAACTAGAATGTTTAACTAAATTAATATATTCATATATATTAAATGAATGCAAACCTTATATCTGTTGCTATTTTTGCAATTATTTTATTGTATGTGTGTGTGTATGCTATCTGTTTGTGTGTTGAGATATATTTATAATCAAGCATATTTTCCGGGTGCTATTTTATTCTCATTTAAATAGTATTTATTAAATTTAAATTGTTATTTATATATAAATTTGAAGTATATGTGATATTAGTATATGTTAGATTTCTAATTCAAAGTTGAGTACTTGCTTAATATTGGAATAAACTCGGGAAGTTTAAATAATTGAAGAGTAATAATAGTAATAAAATAAATAAATAGATCATATTATTATTATTAGGAAAGGAATAAAATGAACTTGTATATAAGTATATTAAATAATTTGGAAAAAAACCATGAGAAATATTAAAAGTAATAGGATAATTTTAGGGAGATTTAATTAATTTTAAGATAAATAATATTATTCTTGGAAAAGAAAATAAGTAATAAATTAGAAAAAAAAAGAGATAAATAATAAATAATAAAAAGGGAATTATTAAGTAGAGAGTATTATTATTAATCAATAATACTTTGAGAAAGTATAAATGAAATAACAAATTTATCAGGGGTAGAAGGGTCATTAGTGGCAATGCCACCTCTTAGGATATTAATCATAAGAGAAATACAGCGGTGATGTTATTATAGGATATCCGGGAAAGTTTGGAACCAGTACCGAAAGATGTACAAACTGTTAGCACCAAGGACTAACGTGCGAACGCGTACTGTAACTCTAACTCTTATGTTGCTTGTATGCTTTATATGTGATGTGATGATTCATATAGTCATGGACAAGACTGGGTCTTGGGTCATGGACTGTGGCTAAGACTGGGTCTTAGGTCACCATATGAAATACATTTAGCTTTGATTTGGAAATGGGTTACAGTCTTGGTAATGCCATATGGATGTTTTCCTAGCGCTGAGGACACGTCGGGGGCGTGGCACTAGTTTATGTGCAAACGGTGGTTGGACATTATATGAGTTGTATGCTATGTATTGTGAGACATTACATCTGTTGTGTGTTATGGATTGTTTTACATTACATTTGTTGGTGCTATGTATTGTTGTGTTGTGAACCTACATGGACCGTATGCTATGTATGGTTAATGTGAAATGTAAATGAATATCTGTCATATATATACTGTTATACTTGAACATAAGGTTAACTGTTACCTGAGATTCAATGGGCATTGAATCTCAGAATTTACCCTAGCTTCAGGTTCAGTGTAATACCCGGATAATTATTTATCTGGAATATTATATTAACAAATAAAACCTATTGGTAATAGGTGAATGTGTGGTCTCAAAGTGTAAGATAAATAGTTTAAGTTCAAAGGAAAATAAAGGAAATTAAGGGCCGGAAAGGCTTAAAAATGCATTTTAGGGACATAAAAAACATCCTAAAAGGAATTATGAAAAATTCTAAAGGGCATAAGGATAATTATTAAAAATTAGAAAGAATATTGTCCTTAATTTAGACAATTTAATAAATTATTTCCTATGAAAATAAAAAGAGGGAAAATTAAAAAGTATTCTAGAATGGAAATTGATCCCATAATTTTTAATATTTTACTTGAAGGTTGAATTAACAATGTTAACAAAATTGTTGTGAGGAAATAATTAATTTTAATTAAGAAAATTATTAGGAATTATTAAAGGAGTAATTAAGTAATTTTTGGAAATTTTACAAGGTCTAAATCCATGTGATTGATTAGGAACCAATAGGAAATTTTAGGAAAAATAAATATAAGATAAATGGGATATTAAGATTAATGGAAAAATTATAATTTTATATATATGTGTGTATGGCCGAAAATTAGGCCCAAAAAGAAAAAAAAATATAGAAAATGGGAGGATAAAATATAAAAGAAGATCTTAAATAAAATAATAATATAATTAAAACATGTGTTAATTAGATAATAATATAATAATCAGAGGAAGAATGAACAGGATAAATGACTACGGATAGAAAATAATTCCGTTGTGAGATTCTGGGAATGAGTTAGGAAAAACCAGAATATATTATTGGTCAGTGGATTTTTATCCAGAAGTTAGTATCGACCGAAGTTATTTCTGAAACCGGTCGCGAATACCGAGGATTTTCGGCAGATAACAGAATGTCCTTACTGGGAGTATAAGGGAAGAAGAACCCAGTATTCTTAAAGAGGAAGAAAAGACCTTCAGCGTATTGTTCTCGGAATTTTAAGGTGTTACAGAATTTCATGAACGGGACACCAAATCAGGGATTTATCGGATAAAGTAAGAGGATGATGCAGCAAGGGTGACATCACTTTTGGAAGGGGGAGGACAGCCAAGACACATGGAAGGCCAAGATTAAACCACCTAGCAAAAGTGCAATCCTACGGTCAGAATTCAACCAGACAAAGTTCAGCGAAATTACGAAAATGCCACTCCCTTTTTCTATAAATAACTCTCATTTCTCTCCACACCATTCTCTCTTGTGATTTTCGAAAATCTAGAGGAGAAGGAAGAAGGAGGAGTCCGGAGAAAAATCCCAGCGAAGCTCTGAGTAAGTCTTCGGTCCCTAGTTTTTAGTTCGGTAATTCTTTCGGTAGTTATAATAGGAATGCTAGAATAGTCTTTAATCTTCATATTTTAAGAATAAATATGATATTTATTTTAGAAATATGATAGAGGAAAGGCTATAGCAAAAATTTTGAGAAATTAAAGTCAAAACAGCGAAGCTCTGGCGAAATTCCGCCGAACAGTCAAACCAGGGGCAAAATGGTAATTTGTACCTAAAATGCCCGTTTTGGTTCTAAATACTCATATTAGTGATATTAACCTTATAGGATACTCGGAACACCGAACCGTTCTTTTCGCTGTTTCCGCTGTCACTGCCGTTGAGCCGCTGTCAAACGTGCCGTAATTTGACAGAAGTGTCAAAAATCGTCAACGGAGGTACGTTCGCGTACTGTAACACTAACTCTGATATTTACAGTATGTGTATATGTGGTATGTGTGCATGTTGTGGTGTGTTGTTTGAATACTTGTTTGGTAAGAAATAACTGTACACCTGCATACACTGGGAGTGATATATCTGTTTTCACTGGGAGTGGTTCTTTTCGCTGGGAGCGGTACATTTGCATTCACTGGGACTGACATGTTTGGAAGTGAACCAATTGCTGTGATTTTATACCATATATGTAAATATGAGGTTAACCGTTACCTGGGGTCCGTATGCATGGGACCTCAGCTCTTTACATAGCATCAGGGTCGGGAGAATCGGTGTCGGAGGAAAAGGGGAAGCAGCATGCTTAAAGACTCGGTGGAAGAATACCCGTTGTTGATCCGGCAGAGGCCTTCCTTTTGTTTTGTACATTACTTTTGAAGACTCGGTTCTTATACCGCTATTGTTTCCAGCCAGACTTACGACATTTTAAATATATATCAGTTACTCTTCCGCTCAAATGATCTACTCTGATGATTTTAAATGATTTTCGATGGAAAAATAATATTCCGCTATTAAAAATTGGGACGTTACATTCAGGAGGATCGGGAGCTGGAGAACAGGGTGAGCAGCACGCGTAAGGACTCGGAAGAAGTTTTATTTTGGACTGTATTAAATATGTACTATTGAACCTTTCGGATTACTGTAACTTAACGCGTTAACTAAGATCAACGTGATGATGTTTAAATTGTATCACGTTTTTCTTATTCCTTCAGGAATTTTTAAATTAACTAACATATGTCTGCGCATATGAAATCAGTTACTCAGTCGTCCAAACCATTAAGTACGCTCTCTGTTGTGTTCTACTCTGATCTATTAACACCTTCACTCTGATAAATATACACAAATTAGTTTAATAAAAGATTTAGGATCATAATTGGACTTCATAATACACTTAGGAAATAAGGGCGTTACAGATATTCATTTACAATTCAGCATATAACTATACATAGCACACAACACATGTATCAATTCATATCTCAACAATACCTACATAACACACAGCCCATGTAAGGTCCACATAGTTTGCATATAAACCAGTGCCACGCCCTGAAGCGTGTCCTCAGCATTAGGAAAACATCCATATGGCATTACCAAGATTGTAACCCGTTTTCACATAATAGCTGAATGTATAAACAGTGACTTAAAATAGAGTCTTAATCATGGTGCATGACCCAAGACCTAGACTTGTCCACGACTATATGAATCATCACATCACATATAGAGCATACAAGCAGCATAAGAGTTAGAGTTACAGTACACGTCCGTACCTTTCATCGGGTAACTGTCAAACGTCCGACCTTTGGATCTGGCCCTGGACCTCTCAGATATCCTAATATATCACCATATCACTTAGAATAATAACCTAAGATATACTTCCACCTCTATTTACCCATCTACCCTTGGTGGATTTGTTATTTACAACTTTGCCCTTACATTTATTTAAAAACGTAGTGCAGAGTTTTCTGGGCAGATTTTTTGGTAATTTTGAAAAATCATAACTAATTCTACAAAAATCAAAATGAGAATCCGTAAAATTCCACGGAACCCTTAGGATGTCTATTTTTGAGGAAAAATATTCATTTTCACCCAAAATTAGTGAGTCATTACCAGTTTTTACGTTTCTCAACGTTGCTCAGATTTTATTCCAATAAAAATGGCTTAACTTCAAAAATTCATATCTCCTTGACCAGAGATCAAAATGTTGCATATTTTATATATTTGGAAAGCGCTACATGTCTACTTTCTTTCTAGAAAATTTCATGATTTTATAACTTCATTTGTTACATAAAATCATAGCATCTTTTTCGCTGCCTGTCTAAGATTTAAGAACCGAAAATTCTACAACTTTCACAACATTAATCCATTGCTTCCCAAAAATTATTCCCTACTATGTTTTTACCTTTTCAGGCATTTTTCAATGCAATGAGGCCTAAAAACAAGTATATGAATTTATTCTCTAATTTTCTAGATTAAACTAACATTTATACTAAGAACTTATAAAAACTAAAGACTAGAAATTTAAGAACTAGAACTTACCTCTTGAAGACTCTTGAACTCCTTCCTCCTTCTTGCTTCACTCTCCTCTTAAACTCTCCAATCTTTGGTATGAGTTTGGTGTGAAGAATGAAGAGAGGAGAGCTCTCTATTTATAGTCAATCCTTGGTTAACTTCCTAGCAACTTTAATTCCATTCTAACCATTGGATTTAAGCTTAACTAGGAAGCTTAAATCTTGACCTTACACCTCTTACAAAAAATGCCACCTCCCCCCCTTTTCTTAGATTCATCTTTTCTCTTTCATCCACTACACACACACATACTCACAACACACACATGTGCTCTTGTGATGTCATCTTGATGACATATGTAATACCCCAAAAATCCTATTTAGCATAGCCACTATATTTTGATAGAAAACACCTATTAAAATAGGTAAATATGTGGTCTCAAAATTAGTATAATAATTACCTTATTTCCTAAGGTGATTTCTCATGAAATTAGGAGGAAAAAAGAGCTGAAAATGCCTAAGTGAAGTTATGGGTTACAAAATACTTTGAGAATGTTATGATAAATCCTAAAGAGGCAACTGAATATTTGTTAAAAATTAGAAAGTATGTTGTCTCTAAATTTTAATTGGTTTATTATCATTTTTAGGGAAGTATTTAGTTCACTTGTTTATAATGATTAGAGACCAATTAAAAGAGGGATAATTATATTTGAAAATAATTAAGCCAAAAAGAATGAAATAGTATCTCAAGTAATTAAGACTAAGATATTTGTAATAAAGAAGAGATTAATTGATGAAGATTAAATTGCTAATAATGCTTTAATAACTTGAGTTAATTAGCAAACCAATTAGCATTAATCATATTAGCAATAAAGAAGGGGATTAAACATATGATTAAGGTAATTAACTGTGCCCCAAAAGTCAACAAGGGCAACTAGTACATGGTGGTGCTTTGAGAGCCAAGTATTTGAGATATTTTCCATGGGTTTAAATTTAAGCCTACAATTAATTAATTAAATGGGTTATATATATATATATGATTGTAATGCTCCTACAGATGCATTTTCGGAGACTGAATCATTCAGAGTTGTAATTAATGGCATCATGGTAATTAGGAGCAAAACTCATGTCTTATGATAATTAAATTATTCCACCGACTTCAATTACTCCACCAACTTGAGATGATATTAATTCATTGACCCATCTTTCATCTAAGTGATTCTCGGCCAAGAAAACAGCAGGAAATGAGAGAGAGTTAGAGAGGCACGGGTTTTTCTTTGCTTGGAGAAGAAGAGAAGATTTATATTATTTTAATAGTATAACATTAGGAATACTAATTGGGATTAAACATTCAGCCCCCAAAGTCAAGAGAAGAGGACGATGCACATGGGAGAGAGAGAGATGATGATAATTTTGTTATTTCAACACACAAATTAGAAAATGGAAACAAGGGGTATTTGATTAATTAAAAACATCCATTAAATGGTTATTAAGAGGAGAATGTCGGCCAGCTTATGGAGGGATAGGATGGAAGTACTTAATGAGCAAGTTTAATCTGATGGTTGATAGGAAAGAAGCAAAAACAAATTACCCAATTAAGGACCAAATTAACCTTGGGTATTTTGCTATAAATAGGGGTGCTTCCCCTCTTCAAATCCTCACACCAAAATCCTCACTTCAGCAGCTGATTTGAGAAAGGAAGAATCGTAGGAGCAAGGTGAGGAAGGAGTACAAGAGTCTTCAAGAGGTAAGCTTTAGTTCTTAAATTTCTAGTCTTTAGTTTTTATAAGTTTTTAGTATAGATGTTAGTTTAATCTAGAAAATTAGAAAATAAATTCCTATACTTGTTTTTAGGCCTCATTGCATTGAAAAATGCCTGAAGAGGTAAAAACATGATAGGAAATAATTTTTGGAAGTCCTTAGATTAAATTTGTAAGAGTTGCAGAATTTTCGGTTCTTAAGTCCTTGTCAGGCAGCGAAAAAGATGCTCTGATTTTATGAAGGAAATGAAGTTATAAAATCATGAAATTTTCCAGAAATAAAGTAGACATGTAGAGCTTTCCAAATATATACAATATGTAACATTTTGATCTCTGGTCAAGGAGATATGAATTTTTGAAGTTAAGCCATTTTTGCTGGAATAAAATCTGGCCCACGTTGAGAAAATTTAAAACTGGAAATGATTCATGGTGTTATAGGTTCTGGGAATATTTTTCCTCAAACATAGACATCCAAAGGATCTCGGGAAATTTTATGGATCCTCATTTCAATTTTTCTAAAATTAGTTATGATTTTTCGAAGTTAGGCAAAATTCTGCCCAGAAATGCTGGATCAGCGTTTTTTTTCCGAAAATTAGGGAATAAATTGAAAAATAAATCCACCAGGGGTAAAATGGTCTTATATAGCCAAAATATCTCTTTGAAATAATATTTGTGAGTTAATAGAGGCGATATTACCCTTATAGGATATCTGTGACCGCATTCCAACCGTCAAAACGTACCGTAACTCGACAACGAAGGTACGTTCGTGTACTGTAACACTAACTCTGATATTTACAGTATGTGTATATGTGGTATGTGTGTTGTATGCTGGTTGCAGTGTGTTGTTTGAATACATGTTGTTGTTAAAGGATATTTGTACATCTGCATGCACTAGGAGTGATATATCTATTTTTACTGGGAGTGGTACTTTTCGCTGGGAGCGATACATTTGCATTCACTGGGAGTGACATAGTTGGTGACATATTTGGAAGTGAATCAATTGTTGTGTTTATATACTGTATATGTAAATATGAGGTTAACCGTTACCTGGGGTCCGTATGCATGGGATCTCAGCTCTTAACATAGCGTCAGGGTCAGGAGAAACAAGGACAGAGAACAAAGAGAAGCGCAAGCAGGACGCATAGTAGACCCGGCTGAAGATTTCCTTTGACATTCTGGCAGAAACCTTCTTTTTGTTGTTGTACATCCCTTTTCAAACCACGTGGTTACTACACTGCTATTGTATTCAGCCATACTTACGACATTTTGAAATATAAGTATCAGTTACTCTTTCGCTCAAATGCACTACTCTGATGATTTTAAATGAAAAATAAATTATTTCACTTTTGAAAATTGGGATGTTACAACATAATTAAGGCTTAGGTGTCATTGTTGACTTTTCAATACTAATTAGCAATTCTTAATTATCATGTTAATCAAGTGTTTACATGCTCCTTAATTATATTTTGCCATTAGCTAACTCAATTACATGAAGATTTAAACTTAATTACTTGAGATACTATTTCATTCTCTTTGGCTTAATTATTTTCAAATATAATTAGCCCTCATTTTGTAATACCCTAAAAATCCTACTTAGGATAAGTATCATAATTTAGTAAATGATACCTATTGAAAATAGGTGAGTTTGTGGTCTCAAAACTAGTAGAATAATTACCGTATTTTCTAAGGTGATTTCTCATGAAATTAGGAGAAATAAAGAGCTAGAAATTTCTAAGCGAAGTTAAGGGTTATAAAACACTCTGAATATTGTGAGCAATCCTAAGAGGCAACTAAATATTCCTTAAAATAGGATAATATGTTGTCTCTAAATTTTTAACTGATTTATCATCATATTTAGGGAAATTTTCTTTGGATTCTAATAAATCCAAAATTCAATTTCCTAAATCTTATTAAGGATCATAAAATATAACCATTTAAAATCATCGGAGGATGGTAAAATCAATTAGAGGAAATTAGTAATAATTATTGGGCAATTGAAATTGCAATAATTGAGATACTTTATTAATTTTTGAAATTAGTTAATGATTAATTTATAAAGGTCATAATTAAGGATCAAATGATATTTAGAAGCTGAGATTAAATTAGAAACTTGTCAAATTTTGGTAATTAAGCTTAGTAACCCCTAAAACACTATACTATCAATAGTAACCAAGGATTCATTAATTCTCCCTCTAACAAATGAAAGTGGCGAAAATATTTAATTAAAGAATTTATATAAACCCTTAATCTTAAATCCTTGTGAAATTACTTGGATCAATAAAAGATTTTCTTCCTAAGGTGTGAGAGCAAATAAAATGTAAATTGTAATTAAAAGATTAAGGGGGGGCGGTTTTATCACTTGGGCAACAAGAAAGGGAATTGTTTGAATTAAACCTATAATTAAATTTCTAGAAGAGAAGACTTTTGAGGCTTAATGCAATGGAAAAGGAAGAGGAAGGTGGTGTGTGTGTATGTAGTGTGGGAACAAGGAGGAAAAAAATAATAATAACATAAGGCAAATAAGTAGGGTGTGAGAGAAGATTAGTAGAAACTTGGGGAGCAAGTAATTGTTAATCAAATGCAAATCAAGGAGAATTCATAGAAATTAAAACATATCTTGAAATATTGGAACTAAGTATTACATATAAATACATATTTGGAATCAGTGAATTAAGAGCTTCAACTTGGCTATTCCCAAAGATATTTTCGGTTACTTTTAAGATTCATACTTAAGCATTTTGGGAATTAAAAATCACCATAAATCTAATCATAAAATTAGGATTCCAAAAGTGAAATTGGATTTTGAATTTAAACACCAACTTACACCTAACTAAATTAGGATTTGGGATTTATTAAGTTAACTTAATAAAGAAAAGGCTTTTCTTGGGGGCTAAGCAAAACAAATTCTAGAAGGGAGAGGGGGAGGGGTTGGCCAAGAGGGAATGGAGGGGCAAGATCATTTCTTTCTTTCCAAGCAAAGATCCAAGAGCCATGGTTAAGGAAGAAGTGTTAGATGTTTAACCCTCCTTGGTCTATAAATAGAGAACCTTAGTTATCACATTCTCCACACCAATTCTCCTAGCCTTGGCCGAAATATAGGAAGAAAGGGAGAGTGAGGAGCTGCTGGAAATAGAAGGCAAGTGGTCTTCAAGAGGTAAGAAAGTTCTTAGCTTTCAAGTTTAAGTTCTTAGTTTATGAAGTAGAAATACTAGAAATGTTATTTTGATCATCAAACTTCCAATTCCAGTTTTATTTCCATGTTTTTATGGTTTCCAATAGTTTTATTTCGAAAAATTGATGAAGAAGAAGTTATAGCAAAATTTTTGGAAGATTATGATCAAAATAGCGAAGCTCTGGCGAAATTTCATCGATTGGTGATTCCTGGAGTCAGAGGTAAAAACGCCAGTATTTTATGAAGAAGATGATGTTCGAAAATTCTGAGAAAATTCATGGTGAAAGTAGACATCTAGGGCTTTCTAAATCTATAAAGAGTGTGTGATTTGAAGCTCTGTGCAAAAAGATAAAAATCTCAGAAGTTAGGTTATGTTTTCTGTGCGAAATTCTGGGCAGCAGTTTGAAATGATTAAACTGGGAGTTTTCCATGAGTTATGGATAAGTTCCAGTATTTTTCCTTGAAAGTAGAAATCTCAAGGATTCCGGGAAATTTTACGGATCCTTGGTTCGATTTTTCTAGAATTAGTTATGATTTTTCGAAGTTAGGCAAAATTCTACCTAGAAATGCTGGATCAGCGTTTTTTCCGAAAATTAGGGAATAAATTGGAAAATAAATCTATCAGGGGTAAAATGGTCTTATATAGCCAAGATATCTCTTGGAATAATGTTTATGAATTAATAGAAACAATATTATCCTTACAGGATATCCCTGAATACGTTTTGACCAACTGTCGCACCGTATTCCGCCAGAAATACCGTTTAGCGTCAAACGAAGGTACGTCCGCGTACTGGTAACTTTAACTCTGATGTTTATGGTATGCATGTATGTGGTATGTGTGTTGTATGTATAGGGTACGTTCGCGTACTAGTAACACTAACTCTGATGTTTATTATATGCTTATATGTGCTATGTGTTTGGTATGTTTATATGAGATAGCTGATAGCTCGGTGATATGTTCATGTACTGTTGTTATGATTATTCTTGCTGGGTATTGGGATACGCTTGCTGGGTGTGAAATGCTAGGTGTGAAACAATTGCTAGGTGTGAAATGTATACTAAGTGTGACATATCTACCAAGGGGCTTATATGCCAGGAATACATTTGTCTAAATGCTTATGAACTGTTTATGTTTGTGAATATCTGTGATCCATATATGGTATATATAAACATGAGGTTAACCGTTACCTGAGGTTCAATGGGCATTGAACCTCAGCTCTTAACATAGCGTCAGGGTCAGGTGAACCAAGGGCGGAGGACAAGGGGAAGCGCTAGTAGGACACATAGAAGACCCGGCTGAAGGTTTCCTTTGACATTCTGGCGGAAGCCTTCCTTTTGTTGTTGTACATCCCTTTTGAACTACGCGGTTACTACACCGCTATTGTATTCAGCCAGACTTACAGCATTTTGAAATATAAGTATCAGTTACTCTTCCGCTCAAATGCACTACTCTGATGATTTTAAATGATTTTAAATGAAAAATAAATTATTTCGCTTTTGAAAATTGGGATGTTACACATTTGATACTTTTAATTTGTCTTTAATCATCTTGAAGAATTATGCAACTAATCTCAATTAGTGAAAACTTATTTTGTTAAGAATAATTGTAATTCACTTAATATACCTCTTAATTATGCTAAATTAATTAGCAACACTCTTTATGCCAACCTTGACCCTCCATTGATCATTAATATCAAATTAGGGGTTTCATATAATTAACTTTGGATATCTCCTTTTATTCATGTTTAAACAATCAACAATTAATTACTTATTTAATCACTTACTAATTGTTGACAATTTTCTTAATTAGGATTAATTATTTTCTCTCAACTATTTTACTGACACTGATAATTTATGCATTATGCATAATATTAAAAATCATGGGGCAATTTATGTTCCCCAAAATGATATTTAATTTTGCCTTATTATTTCCCAAGGAAAATAATCTCATAAATTACCTAAATTAGAGACAACATACTTTCTAATTTTTAATAAATATTTAGTTGCCTCTTAGGATTTTATCATAATTTTCTCAGGGTATTTTATGACCCACAAATATTTCAGGGACCTATTTGTAAATTATCTAATGTTTTAGGGACCTTTTCGCACATTTTTTAATTTTAGGAGAAACTGTCTTAATAATAAGGTAAATTCAACACAAGGTGTTTGAGACCTCATATTTACCTATTTTCAATAGGTATATTCTATCAATTTATGATATTTACCCTAAGTCAAATTTTAGGTTATTACATCTTCCGCTCAAATGATCTACTCTAATGATTTGAAATGATTTTTGTTGAAAAAAAATAATATTTTGCTTTTGAAAATCTGGGATGTTACATAACCAAAGTTAGTTATATGAAACCCCTAATTTGATATTAATGACCAATGGAGGGTCAAGATTAGCATAAAGGGTATTGCTAATTAATTTAGCATAATTAAGTGGTATATTGTAATACCCGGATAATTACTATCTGGACTATTATGTTACCATAATAAAAATATCCATTTATGATGATTATGGTCTCAAATAGGGTATAATTGGTCTAGTTTCAAAGGAAGGTACTAAGGAAAAATTATGGAAAATTCAAGAAAACATGGAATAATTATCGAAAATTTAGGAAATATACTATTCTTAATTTAGACAATTTAATAAAATATTTCCTATGAAAATATAAAGGAGGAAAAAAAAAGTATTTTAGAATCAAAATTGATTCTATGACTTTTAATATTTTGCATAAGGCTTAAATCATTAATGTTAATGAAATTGTTGTGAGAAAATAATTAATTCTAATTAATAAAATTATTAGGAATTATTAAAGGATTAATTATGTAATTTTCAGGAATTTTATAAGATTAGAGAAATTTAGGAAACATATAAATAAAATAAAATAAATATAAATAATAATTATTAAGGACCGAAATTTTTGGCTAATTAAATAAATAATAATGGTTAGGATATAGTCTTAAAAAGTAAAGTGTAATACCCGGATAATTATTTACCTGGAATATTATATTGACAAATAATACCTATTAGAAATAGGTGAATTTGTGGTCTCAAAACTAGTGTCATAATTACCTTATTTCCAAAGGTGATTTCTCATGTAATTAGGAAAGATAAAGAGCTAAAAATCCCTAAGTAAATTTGTGGGTTAGAAAATACCCTGAGAATATTATGATAAATCCTAAGAGGCAACTAAATATTTATTAAAAATTAGAGAGTATGTTGTCTCTAATTTAGATAATTTATGGGATTATTTTCCTTGGAAAATAATAAGGCAAAATTAAATATTATTTTGGGGAACATAAATTGCCCCATGATTTTTAATATTTTGCATAAGGCATAAATTATTAATATCAATAAAATAGTTGAGAGATAATAATCATTTACTAATTTTTGACAATTTTCTTAATTAGTAATAATTATTATCTCTCAACTATTTTATTGATATTAATAATTTATGCCTTATGCAAAATATTAAAAATCATGGGGCAATTTATGTTCCCCAAAATAATATTTAATTTTGCCTTATTATTTTCCAAGGAAAATAATCCCATAAATTATCTAAATTAGAGACAACGTACTCTCTAATTTTTAATAAATATTTAGTTTCCTCTCAGGATTTATCATAATATTCTCAGGGTATTTTCTAACCCACAAATTTACTTAGGGATTTTTAGCTCTTTATCTTTCCTAATTACATGAGAAATCACCTTTGGAAATAAGGTAATTATGACACTAGTTTTGAGACCTCAAATTCACCTATTTCTAATAGGTATTATTTGTCAATATAATATTCCAGGTAAATAATTATCCGGGTATTACATTTCTCCCCCTGTTAAAAAAATTTCGCCCTCGAAATTTGCTCCATACGCACATAGGCCTTGTACTAACTAAACTCCGTCCTACTCAGATTATACACGTTGGATCTTTACCTTATCTTTCTGCCGCTCCTCTTGGTGATCGAGAATTCGTTTTTGTTTGACTACAACAATATTGTCATATCGCACTTTGATATATAATGTGACCATGGCGCCCATACACCGTAGCAACATTAGATATCAAAAATGTCTCCATGGTGCCCATACACCATGGCAACTCAAAATACCTTAAATGTTTTCATGGCGCCCATACATCATGGCAACATAAGATACCTTATACTATATGACACGATCGTGGTCGGAATGTATCAATAAGTAAAACATGAAATATGTCACGGAGGTGGTTTATGTATCATACTATTTAACCGAATAGCTAACACCTAGTTCATATAATGTCTTAAAGGAGATTTCTCTCTAAAAGAGTTAGTACCTTGGACCCTCTCCGGAAGTTCTCTGTCTATTGTATCGGTCAGCGCGTACATTATGCCTGGGTGCTGTGGCCTTAACTTCTCAGCTATCTCATGGCAGTTCGGGGCAATGTGTCCTGGTTTCTGGCATTTGTAGCAAACTCGTTTCTCCGCAATTTTCTCATGACAGTTTGAAATGATATGCCCTGGCTTCCGACATCCAAAGCAAACCTGTTTCCCAATACAGCTAACACCGCGATAATATCTTCCGCAATTTGAACATGGTCGGTATTCCGGTACTCATGAGTTGCTCTGTTGCCTAAACTGAAATGGCACCTTGCTCTCTTTCTGGGAGTCACTCCAAGGAGCTTCTCTCTTCCGTGAAGGATTTCCACGGCTGACCTCGTCACGATCTGAACTATTAAAGTAGGGTCTTCTGGATCTATGCAGCTCCTTCAGATTTCGCTCAATTGACCGGCATGATTCTACGGCTTGAATCAGCTTCATAAACCGTTGTGATATCATCCTTTCCTGTATCTCATACTTTAGCCCGTGAATCAGTATATTCACCAGGCTGCTTTCATTATCACCTTGTCTCAGATGTGGTGAATATCGAGACAAGTTGGTGAATCGGGCAAAATAGTCGTCAAATGACTCCTCCTGCCCTTGTTTGATGTAGAGGAATTCTGTCTCCTTGATCAGCTTCATAGTAAGAGGGAAGTATTGCTCGTTGAACTTTTCTAAAAATTTCTCTCATGTCACAGGAATATAGTGTGCTCTCAGCGTGGATGAAATGCTCTTCCACCATCTATCCGCATCCCCTTCCAGCTTGAAGATTGCTAGCTGAGCTTTGTGATGCTCCAGACAGTCCAAGACCTCGAAGATTTTGTCCAACCTCATTAGCCAATCCTCAGCTGCATCGAGCTTACCATGAAAAACTGGTGGTTTCAGCTTGCAGAATTGGGTAACCCAGTACTGCGTATTCTCAACCACTTGGTTGGGTTGAAGTAGCGTTCTCATTGTTCTCCTTTGTCGAGGTGGTGATCGAGATCGATCTGATTCTTTGGCTTCATTATCGTGTTCATCATCTCGCTCATTCTCATCTTCTTCATTATCGTTTTGTTCGTTCTCGTCTTCTTCATTATTCTGTTGTTCCTCTTCGTTTGGTTGTCCTTGTCTCCCAATTCGCCTTTCCTGTCGGTTTGCGCGGAGTTCATCAATCATCGCCTGTTGTTCTCGTAACATCGCCATTACCCCTTGCCAGGTATTTTGGTCTGGTTGGTTAGGCACCTGGCCTTATTGCTCCAGTTCAACTATGGGTATTGGTATTATCCGAGGTTGTCTGCCTCGTCCTCTACCTCTACCTCTACCTCGGCTTCTAGGGACTCTGGTTCCTCTTATATTTGCCATGTCTCGCTCTTTTTCCTTTATTAAGGAAAACGTTTAGATATATAAGGTAGACAACAACTAGTATATCACAGACTGTATCACACTTAGTATTTATACTGCACATAATCTTAGTCATACTGCTCCCAGCCCTTATCCCTCTAATACTCACTCTGCACAAAAACTCTATCGTACTTAGTATTCACATCGCAAACGAACAGACACCGGCAACCTTTCCTTCGTCAGAATTTCGTTGGGCCTCTATACCTAAAAACGAATACGGAAACACATAGCAAAAGTTTCTTGGATAGGATTTCTCAACATGGGTCAAATACCACATGTATTTATTTAATTTTTTTTTCGGTCTTAGAAGTGTGACTCAACTCCACACATAGGCTCTGTGCCAGAATAGAATTATCGTCCAGTACAAACTGGAGATTATCAAAATTTTTAGAGAATGTCAGCGGGGTTATCAGGATTATCAGAGACTGTTATCAATACCAGTACAGATGGTGGATACGATGACTCTGAATTAGAGTGATGCACCAACAGAGGGTGGTACACTGGTTCCAGATGGTATACTGGTTTAGACTGGTATACCGACGTAGGGTGGTACACCGACTTTGGCTATATCCGTACTTATTTTCAAAACATGTTTTAGAAAGGCTTAGAACCTAACTCCGTTAACCAAACAGTTTCGCCAGGTAGGGGTCTATTATGGGGGCCTCACCGACTTTTACGGCGACTGATTGGCTTCCCACATAGATTAACCCAGCCTTAGACACCAAACTGTTCAGAGTAACTTCGTTAAATCCGTGCCAGAAATAAGGTAATTATGACACTAGTTTTGAGACCACAAATTCACCTATTTGTAATAGGTATTATTTGTCAATATAATATTCCAGGTAAATAATTATCCGAGTATTACATAAAGATCTATGGTTTAGGATTTTTCAAGAATTTATGAAAGCCTAAATCCAAGTAATTAGTTATAGACCAATAGGAAAATTTTGTGGAAAATAAATATAGGATAAATATAATATATGTGGTTAAGGAAAATATATATATATATATGGTGTGTTGGCCGAAATTTTAGGGGAGATAAGGATGAAGAAGATATTTGAATATAATAGTAATATAGGTTTAAGCATGTGATAAATAAGTAATAATATAATAATAATTAAAAGTTGACAGGATAAACGAGAACAGATGGAAATAAAATCCTACATAGAAAATCGTGACCTAGGTTTCTAAAGTCAGGGTATATTGTGAACGAGGGAATTTTTATCTCGAGATGGCCGGTCTTCGCAGTCATTTCTGTAACCGACGGAGTGATTTGGAGATTCGAATAGGAAGATATTTTGTATAATTAAAGCAGATAGCCAAAAGGAGAACTGATAGAAAATAATCCCGTTGTGGGAATCTGGGGATAAGTGGGGAAAAACCAGCGTATAATGTTAATCAGTGAATTTTTGTCTCGGAGTTAGTACCGGACAACGTCATTTCTGTAGCTGGGCACGAATACCGAGGATTTTCAACTGATAACGGAATGTCCTCAGCAGGGTCAGAAACTGAGTTAAATTAGGTAATTTGAAAGAAGAAGAAAAGACCTTCGGAGTATTGTTCCCGGAATTTTAAGTTTCTACGGAATTTTGCGATCAGGACACCGAACCAGGAACTTATTAGATAAAGCAAGAGGATAAGGTTTGATGATGCAGCTAGGATGAGGTCAGCAATTTTGTCTTTTAGGGGGGGAAGAAGTCGGCCTAATAGGTGTAAGGCCAAGATCAAACCACCTAGCAAAAGTGCGATCCTACGGTCAGAATTCAACCAGACAAAGTTCAAGGAAATTACGAAAATGTCATCCGGGTTTTCTATAAATAGCTTCTATTCCTCTTCATTCTTCACCAATTCACTTACAATCCTAGAGAGAAGTTAGAGCGAGAAGCTCTGGGAGAAGTTCATAGCAAAGCTCTGAGTAAGTTTTCGGTCCCTAGTCTTTAGTTTGGTAGTTCTTTCAGTAGTTATAGTAGAAATGCTAGAGTAGTCTTTAATTTCTCAAGTTAGTTTAAATATCGTGTTTTAAGAATAAATATGATATTTATTTTAGAAATATGTTAGAGGAAAAATTATAACAAAAATTTTGAAAGTGTAAAGTCAAAACAGCGAAGCTCTGGCAAAATTCCGCCAAAAAGTCAAACTAGGGGCAAAATGGTAATTTGTACCTAAAATGCCTGTTATGGTCTTAGATATTGATACTGGTGATATTATCCTTATAGGATACCCAGAATCACGAACCGTTGTTTCCGCTGTCACCACTGTCAAATCACCGTCGTACCGCCGTCAAACGTACCACAACGCTACCGGAGTGCCTGAAATCGTCAACGGAGGTACGGACGCGTATTGTAACCTTAACACTTATGCTGCTCATATTCATATATATGGTAGACATGTTTATATACTGAAACTCCGTCGCGGGTTGTCAGTCATACATACAGCTTGTTACGGGTTATAGTCTTGATAACGCCGTTGGGTTTTCCTAGCGCTGAGGACACGATGGGAGATCGTGGCACTGGTTTATGTGCAGACATAGTGTGGGGCTTTACATATTGCTGTGTACTTATGTTCTGTCCATTGTTGATCATGCATCTGCTGTGTGCTTATGTATTGATATGCTGTTATGTGGTCATGATTATTTGTTGCCTATATATGATTTATTTGAGCATAAGGTTAACCGTTACCTGAGATCAAATTGGGAATTGGATCTCAGCTGTAGCCTCAGGTTCAGGAGGATCCAAGGGGGAGGAGAGCGGCAAGTAGCCGATGTAGGCGAAATGGAAGAGCTTATATGTTATAGTTTTTGAACTATTTAGATATTGTCTTTTTGAAATCAACAGATGATGGTATAAGGATGATTACTCTATGGTTATGTACTTCTAAATATTTAGTTACTCGTTTAATCGAAATGCTCGACTCTGATCACGGTTCATTTAAAAAAAAAAACTTTCGGCATTTTCAATTGGGATGTTACATATATAAAGTGAAATTACAATTGTAATACCCTAAAATTCCTTAGAGACAATTAAATATTTATTAAAGATTGGAGAATATGTTGTCTCTAATTTAAATAATTGATTTATGTTCAAAGGGAAATATTAAGAAAATTAAGTGCCAAAAAGAGGCATTTTAGGGTCATAAAACATCCTAAAAATAGGGTAATAAATTCTAAAAGGCATGGAATAATTATAAAAACTTAGAAACCATATTATCCTTAATTTAGAAAATTTAATAAAATATTTCCTATGAAAACAAAAGAAGGAAAATTTAAAAAGTGTTCTAGAAATCAAAATAGATACTAAAATTGATAATAAATTGCATAAAACTTAGATTATTGATGTCAATAAAATATTTATGAGAAAATGATAAGTTTTAATTAAGAAAATTATTAGAAAGTATTAAGGGATTTATTAAGTAATTTTTAGGAATTTTATAAGCCTAAATTCATTTTGGACCAATAAGGGAATTTTGTGAGAGATAAATATAAGATAAATATAATATATCTTGGAAAATAAATTAAAAAAAGAAAGAAAAAGAGGGCTGACCGAAAAAAAATAGGAGGGATAAGGATGAGAAGATTTTTTAGATATAATAATAATATAAGATTAAACATGTGTTAAAAAGAAAATAATATAATAATCAGAGGAAAAATGAACAGGATAAATGAGAATGGATAGGAAATATTCCCGTTGTGAGAATATGGTTATGGGTCAAGAAAAACCAGAGCATATTATTGGTCAGTGAATTTTTATCCAGAAGCTAGTACCGGCCAAAATTGTTTCTGAAATCGGACACGAAAACCAAGGATTTTTGGCGGATAACGGAATGTCCTTACTGGAAGAATAAGGGAAGGAGAGTCCAGTATTCTTAAAGAGGATGAAAGGACCTTCGGCATACTGTTTTCAGAATTTTAAGATTTTACAGAATTACGCGAATAGGACACCGAATCAGAGGCTTATCAGATAAAGCAAGAGATGAAGCAAGCATGACATCATTTTGATGACTCAAGATGATGTCAGCAAAGAGAGGTGTAAGGCCAAGATGAAGCCACCTCAAAAAAGTGCGATCCAACGGTCAGAATTCAACCAGACAAAGTTCAACGAAATTACGAAAATGCCATCGGGTTTTTCTATAAATACCTCTCCATTCTTCACCATTTTCACACCAAGCTCTCTTGAGCATTTCGAAAATTTGAGAGAGGAAGAAGGAGGAGGAGTCCGGGGAATTTCGCAGCGAAGCTCTGAGTAAGTCTTCGGTCCCTAGTCTTTAGTTCGGTAGTTCTTTCAGTAGTTATAGTAAAAGTGTTAGGATAGTCTTAATTTTTCAAGATAATTTAGATATCATGTTTTTAGAGTAAATATGATAATTATCTTAGAAAAATGTTATAGAAAAGATTATAGCAAAAATTTTGGAAGTAAAAAGTCGGAACAGCGAAGCTCTGGCGAAATTCCGCCAAAAAGGCTAACTAGGGGCAAAATGGTAATTTGTACCTAAAATGCCTGTTATGGTCTTAGATATTCATACTGGTGATGTTATCCTTATAGGATACCCAAAATCACGAATCGCTGTTTCTGATGTCATTCCGCTGTCAAACCGCCGTCAAAACACTACCGGAGTAACCAAAATCATCAACGGAGGTACGGACGTGTACAGTAACCTTAACACTTATGCTGCTTATATTCATATATGTGAAAGATATGTCATTTATTGAGACTCTGCCAAGAGAGGGCAGTTGTACATACAGCTTTTCACGGGTTATAGTCTTGATAACCTGTTGGGGTTTTCCTAGCGCTGAGGACACGATGGGCCGTCGTGGCACTGGATATGTGCAAACTTGTTGTGATATTTGTTTTGTGTAATTTGATATTGATACGCTGTTATGTTATTATGAATATCTGTTACCATATACTGTTTATTTGAGCATAAGGTTAACCATTATCTGAGATCCAATTGGGAAATTGGATCTCAGCTGTAGCTTCAGGTTCGGGAAAACCAAGGGTTGAGGTTCGGCGCAGGTAGCCGGCGTTGGATAGCAGAAGGAGTTTACTTTTGTAGCTATATTAAATCTGGTTAGACACTACCCTTTCTGAGCAATGGATGTCTGTATGAGTACAATTACACTGTGGTTATACATCTTTAAATTCAGCTACTCACTTGCTACAATGCTTGACTCTGATTACTATCCCTTTGAAAAAAAAATAAAAAAAAATTTCTGCCATTTAAAATCTGGGATGTTACAACAATTAATCCCTAAAGCTTACAAGATTACTAATCTTGTGATTAAAGCTCTAATTAAACTTGATGATCAACTTGGGCAAATTGAACATTAAGTAATGACTAGGATTGAATTTCACAAAGTAAGATCAGAGGCCTACAATAATTCTAGCAATTTAAAATGTCTAAATCCATGATAATACTTAAGAACCAATAGGAGGCTAGAATCTTTGGTTATTAGAGGTAAAAGAAACATATATTGAAGAGCCAAGAGAGGGGCCACGTTTTTGCTTACAAGAGGAAAGAAGAAGTTGTTTAATATATAATTAAAGAAGAATGAGAAGTGATGATAGTTTTGTGTTGAAAAGTCAATTATTTCAACACACCAATTAGAAATGGAAACATGGAGTATTTAATTAATTAAAAGCATCCATTTAATGTTGAGCAAGGGAGTGACGTTTTTTTGGGGACTTGAGGAGGAAGAAGCAATTTATAATATTCTAATGTAAATATTATTTCATAAGCACATGGGATAATTGCATTGAACCAATAGGAAAATTAAGGGGAAAATGCTCTAAATCCTATGTAATTAAAATTAGCCAATAAGAGCATTTGAGGCTTGAATTTGTGTCTTCATAAAAGACCAACACCCATGAGCCATTGATTAGAAAAGATCATTCAATGGGTAGGATTAAGGATAAGAGTTTGAGAATTACCAAAGTGCCATAGCATTTTTCTATAAATAGGGAGCCTTCCTCTTCATTTTTCTTCACACCAAATCACACTTCAAGAAAGGTGATTTCTAAGTAGGAGAGGGAGGAGGAATCTTGAAGCAAGAAGGAGAGTCTTCAAGAGGTAAGTTCTAGCATTTAAATTTCTAGTCTTTAGTTTTTATAAGTTCTTAGTATAAATGTTAGTTTAATCTAGAAAATTATAGAATAAATTCCTATACTTGTTTTTAGGCCTCATTGCATTGAAAAATTCCTAAAAAGGTAAAAACATGATAGGAAATGATGTTTGGAAGTCTTTAGATTAAATTTGTAAGAGTTGCAGAATTTTCGGTTCTTAAGTCCTTGTCAGGCAGCGGAAAATATGCTATGATTTTATGAAGCAAATGAAGTTTTAAAATCATGAAATTCTCCAGAAATAAAGTAGACATGTAGGGCTTTCCAAATATATAAAATATGCAACATTTTGATCTCTGGTCAAGGAGATATGAATTTTTGAAGTTAAACCATTTTTACTGAAATAACATCTGGGCAACGTTGAGAAAATTCAAAAATGGGAATGATATGGTTGGAACGAGTTAAAGCCGTTATTTTTCCTTACAAATAGACTTATTAAGGGAAATTTTGGCTTTGGTTTCACCTCAAAATGATTTTTCTAGAATTAGTTATGATTTTTCAAAGTTAGACGAAAATCTGCCCAAAATGCCGAAATCAGTGTTTTCCGAAAATTTAGGGGATAAATTGGAAAATAAATCCACCAGGGGTAAAATAGTCTTATATAGCCAAAATATCTCTTGAAATAATATTTGTGAATTAATAGAGATGATATTACCCTTATAGGATATCTGTGATTGCAATCTGTCGAAACGTACCGAAAGTCATCAACGAAGGTACGTTCGCGTACTGTAACACTAACTCTGATGCTTAGTGTATGCTTATATGTGATAGACAACTATACAAGTGAATTGTATAGATAACTTTACATGTGATGTGTATTGTTAATATGGATAACTATACATGTGAATTGTATAGATAACTGTACATGCGATGTATATTGTTAGCATAGATAACCTTACATGTGATGTGTGTAATACCTGGAAAAAAAAAACATTATTATTATAATAAAAAGAAAAAAAAAATAATTATCATAATACCTATTTTAAATAGGTGAATATGGGGTCTCAAATCTTTTGTATTTTATTTATTTTTGTATATAGGCAATTTTTCTTAGAATTTAGGAGTATGAAAAATTATTTTAGCTTGTTGATACAAAAACCAATATTTTAGGGATTAAATTAGGACTCAACTCATTTATTCCTAATTTAACTTCATCTTTCTAAGTAAGAATAAATACATTATACAATTATATTAACCTATAATATTAAGATTATGGGAACCAATGAGAAAATATCTTTCATACAAATGTGAGAAACAATTAAAAACAAAATTATATTAGTTAACCTAAGGGGGGGTGAAATTTAAAAAAAAATAAAGAAGAAGAAATGATCACAAGTCAATACAAGAAATGTGAAGAAGAATTGGTTAACTTGGAGAGCAAGATATGTAACTTGGTGAGCAAGCTTTTTATTAATCAAATAAAATTAAATGAGAACCTATAGAGATTAAATCATAACTTGGAATCTTGAAACTAGATTTTTCAAGATAAATACATATTTGAAATCAGGAAATTATGATCTTCAATTTAGCTAGTTCCAAAGTTATTTTCGGTAACTTGTGAAATTCAAACATAAGCATTTTGGAAGATAAAAATCACCATAAATCTTGTCATAAAATTAGGATTTCAAAAGTGAAATTGGATTTTGAATCAAAGCACTAATTAACACTTAACCAAATTAAGTTTTGGGGATTAATTAAGTTGCTTAATGAGTAAGAAGGATGCTTGGTGACCAAGCAAGAAAACTCTAGAAGGGGGAGGGGGCCAAATTTTTGGCCAAGAGAGCATGAGAGGCCAAGATCATTCCTTTCCCACCAAGCAAAAATCCAATGGTTGAAGCAAAAGAAGAAATTACCAAACATGCCATCACAAGGTAGTATAAATAGGGGGCTTGGTCTTCACAAATTTCTCACCAAATTCCCTAGCCAAAACCGAAATTTAGGGAGAGTAAGAGAGGAAGGAGCAGCTGGAGAAAAAGATTCAAGAAGTCTTCAAGAGGTATAAGAGTTTTTAGCTTTTAAGTTTAAATTATTAGTTTATAAGTAGAAATGCTAGAAAAGTTATTTTAATCTTCAATCTTCTATCTACAGTTTTATTTTCATGTTTTTGAGGGTTCCATTGTCTTTATTTCGAAAATTTGATGAAGAAGAGGTTATATCAAAATTTTTGGAAGATTAAGATCAAAATAGCGAAGCTCTGGCGAAATCAGTAAAATCTGAGTAAGTAATAAAGATGTTAGTATTTTATGATGAAGATGATATTCTAAAATTCTGGGAAAATTCATGATGAAAGTAGACATATAGGGCTTTCTAAATCTATAAAGAGTATGTCATGTGAAGCTCTGTGCAAAAAGATAAAAATCTTAGAAGTTAAGTTACATTTTCTGGGCGAAAATCTGGGCAACAGTTTGAATTCTGGAAACTGGGATTTATCCAGGAGTTCTGGGTAAGTTACAGTATTTTTCCTCAAAAGTAGACATCTCAAGGATTCCGGGAAATTTTACGGATCCTCATTTCGATTTTTATGGAATTAGTTATGATTTTTCGAAGTTAGACGAAATTCTGCCCAGAAATGCTGAATTAACGTTTTTCCGAAAATTAAGTGGAAATAATTAGAAATAAATCCTTCAAGGGTAAAAATGTCAAGTGTGGCCAAGATGTCTCTTGAAATGTTGTTTGAGAATTAATTAAGACAATATTACCCTTTTAGGATAGACTGTGCTCGCATACCGACAACGAAACGTACCCAACAACCTGTTAAACTCAGGTACGGACGCGTATTGTAACCTTAACTCTTATGCTTATGGTTTGGTTATATATGATTGTTGTTTTCACATGATAATACTCTGTTTTGAAATTTACTCATGAGAGTTGAATTGTATACGGGTTATAGTCTTGATAATACCGTTGAGTTTTCCTAGCGCTGAGGACACGATGGGCCGTCGTGGCACTGGTTATGTGCAGACTAGGGTAACATACATATTGCAGTGGTTGTGTTATGTTATTGCCTTACATGTGGATATTTGTTTAAAACTGTGATTACGTTGTATATCTGTGATAACTGTCATATACTGTTTACATAAGCATGAGGTTAACCGTTACCTGAGGTTCAATGGGAATTGAACCTCAGCCTCTGCCATAGCCTCAGGATCCCGGGAAGTGATCGAGGACAAGGGTAAGAAGCCAGTATGAGGACCCTGCGGAGGCATCGTCGTTTTGATACTTATGTTCGAAGTCTTAGACTTGGATGACTGTATTAGTTAACATTCAGTTAGATACACTACATACAATGTTATTCAGTTACTCTTTGTTTATGTAAAATATTTTCCACTCTCAGCTCCAGAAACGTTTATAAAAAAATGGGATGTTACAATGTGTACGGTGGATATATTAATCTTGCATTTGCTATATACTTATGTGTTGATTAATGTTGTGATGTCATACATATATTGTTTGCATAAGTATGAGGTTAACCGTTACCTGAGGTTCGATGCATGGACCTCAACTCTTAATATAACTTCTGGATCAGAAGGACTAAGCACTAAAGATAAGGGCAAACAGCATGCTTAGAGTCCCGGCCGAAGAATTTCTTTTTGGACTTGTATTACCATATCAGTAAATATTCAGACCTTTGTACTGCTGTATAAGCAACTAGGTACCTCAACAGTGGATGTTTATCAGATACTCGCTCTTTTAAATTACCCCGATGCTCTACTCTAATGAAAGTACCTTATTTCGCTTTTGAAAAATGAGGTGTTACATACATGGCCAAATAGGTATGTGCATATAAACAAGTAACTTCTCTAGAACATTGGTAACATAAGAAATAGAACGTTGCCATGGTCTTGCTCATATAGCTGAAGCCTGGAAGTTGATTGTAGTACATGTATTTTTACCCTTTAGCTTGTGCTGAATCTTTAATTTAGCTATCGGTTTTGGGTAGTTTTGATCATTTTATTTACAGTTTTATGTTCTATTTGTTAGTGAGTGTCTGGTGTTGTTTTCTGTGTTCTAACCATTGTATACTTCTCTCTATCTCTCTCTTATTCCCCCCCCCCCCATATAATACAATACAATTTAGCTAGCCATTGTTTAAAAACGAACTATATGAAGTTTACATTTCTCGTAACATTCAGTCCACTCCTGAACCATGAGTGAAACCAGTGGCGGACCTAGGAATTTTAGTGAGGAGGGGCGAAAATAAAAAATACTATATCATCATAAATAAAAGTATTTGAAATATTATACAAACCTAATATACAAAAAATTAAAAGAAATCTATTACAGAAATTAAGATTACTTCACTTGACTCTTAAGTCACATATTTTCATATTGTTAAACTCATTTATAATTGAATTTACGTTAAAACTCAAAACAATTTATTTTTTAATATATGTAATCAAATAATGATCAAGAAATTTATCTTCCATTTTATTTCAGAGCATGTTCTTAATTATCTTCATAGTAGATAAAGATCTTTCAATAATTGCTGTCGAAACTAAAAGAGTGAGTACAAGTCTAATAACTCTATCAATAAGAGGGTAAATAATGAACTTTTCAGTTCTTACTAACCCTTGACATATTCAGATATACTTGACAAATTAATTAAATATGAATGTTTAGGAATGTCATGCTTAAAATGTTGTAACTCCATCTTTAAATATAATACAATTTTTCCTATTCTATTAAATCTTTAGAATAAAATTTATCAATAAATTTATAAATATAATCACTATTAAATGACTTGTTTCTATTTCATGGATCTAAAATCATGCTAATTTTTTTTTAAAGATCATCACTATTACAAGGTTGTCAACAATTGAACTTGGATGTTTCCTTGGATGTAAAACTACTGGAAATCATCAACATTAATCACTACATATAATTTTTTAAAAAATTCCCCCCCCCCCGGAGCGGGTCCGCCTATGAGTGGAACAAACAAGATGTTCCAACTTATGGGCACCGATTGGTCTCATGAATATGTGCCACTCCAACCATATGTATATTTAACCCGGCTGACATTAATTAAGATGGAAAAATATAAAAAGTAAGCTAGTTAAGTTTTGGACTTAGCTTTCCTCCTAGACCCCTTACCATCATTATTCTTCATTTTCTCTTTTTTACTATTGGATTAAGATCTCAACGGTCCAGATTTATCATCTTTCATAACCACCCTTTTCCCTCATTTTCCCTTATAATAATATTTTTATCATAGAATAAATCTAGACCATTGAGATTTTAATCCAACGGTAGAAAAGGGAAAAGAAAGGAAAAGGATGGAAATGAGTATTCGAGGAAAGCTAAATCCTTAATTTTTCTGGGCAAAGAAATCAAGATGGTTATCACAACACACACACACACATATATTATAAAAATTACAACATTGTAGATATATATAAGTTGTTGCTATGTACAACATTATAATTTTCAAATTCTAAAATAGATATGCATATCCCATATCAATTATATCATAAAGAGCCAACGTTCCCGTATGAAAACTTTAAAAGTAAGCATAAAGCAAGACGTCTTTTATAGAGAACGTACAGAAAAGACAAGAAAATAAAAGTAGCAAACAGCATGCGATGAGAGAGAGATTTTTTTTTTTTTTTTGGGGGGGTGGAGGGGGAAATGAGAGAGACATATTCAAGTTCAAGAAATTAATTAAAAGAAGGAGAAATGAAACTTTTGGTCCCTTAAATGGCTCAATTATGTATTTTTGGTCCCAAAATTTAATCATTATCAATCAAATTCCTAAAGTTTCAAGTCATATACAATTAATTCTGAAGATTTGAAGATGTATAGAGGGTTAATTATAAGGAGGAGTGTAAATGGAAGATTCTTGTGAGTAATTAAGTAAGTGATTGTTTCTTCAATTGTACATGTACATGATTATCAAAATGTCGCACATTTTATGAAAATTCTAATGATCAAAACAAGGAAAAAACATTTAGGAGATTGAGACATTACAAATGGCATTAGACAGGCATATTTAGAGGCCTTAACCCGTTTTTCTTTACCTCAAATCACTTCTCCAATGCAAGTAAATAACTAAATTACTCCCTCTGATCCTTAATATAGGATCTAAAGGGGGAGTTGATTTTAGTCTTAAATAAGACTTATTTACAATATTAGTCTTTTTTTTTCTAATTTACCTCTATTAATACTCATTCAACAATAATGTAGTAAGAGAGATTGAGAGAATCAAGGAAAATGATTGAAGTGTTTTAGAAAAAATGTCATATTAACTAACTTAGTTAATTTTATTAATCTAATCAAAGTAGGTAAATATATTTTATATTAAGGATTTGTTCACCTCGCAAGTGTACGAGTCGTGCAAATAATAAAGTGATAAGTAGAGTATCGTCCCACGAGGATTAATGTAACAAATTAATCAAACAATAGGCTAAGCAAATTCAATTAAGTTGAGCTAAAACAAGCTTTGATGAGAAATGAAAATATCTAAAAAAACTACTTCTAAAACTAAAAATCAATAAAAGCAAATGATTTTTGGATTTCAAGGGTTAATTAAAATCTAAGATTCTTCTTCCCCTTTTGCATTTCATAACACTTGATCAATTTCCTCTCTATTAGTGTTTCAATACATAAATGTGTTAATCTAAGGTTCACAAACACTTAACAAGCTCTCTCAAGTCAATATTAAGTTTCTCTTCTCATTAGAATGCACAATCTCTTGCTATTAATGAGAATCACTATTTAAGCAACAACCTTAATGTGACTATGCAAGATTAGTAAATATATCTCTATTTCATTAACAAACCATCCATTTATCAAGTAAATTTCAAGACAAGCATGATTTCAATCAAATTCTACACCTAGATTAGCTTTCTCAAGTCAAATCCAAGTGAATAAATCATCTAAATGGAGATCAATCACTTAGAAGCATTAAATCTAGATTGAAATCAACACACATATATATTCATCTACCAAAAGAGAGGAAAATCCAAGTGTTAATCCATACAAAGTGTAATACCTAAAAAAAAAATTATTATAATAAAAAGAAAAATAATTATCTTAATACCTATTTTAAATAGGTGAATATGGGGTCTCAAATTGTTGTATTGTATTTATTTTTGTTTATAGGAAATTTTTCTTAGAATTTAGGAGTATAAAAATTAATTTAGCTTGTTGATATAAAAACCAATATTTTAGGGATTAAATTAGGACTTAACTCATTTATTCCTAATTTAACTTCATGAGACAAAATCTCTCTAAGTAAGAATAAATAAATTATACAATGATATTAACCCTAAATCCTAAAGTCTAAATAGACCAATAAGGGAATTGTCTTCTTGAGCATGAGAGAACAATTAAGACAAAACTTCATAATTAAAAATAAAGGGAGGGGGGACGAAATTTTTAAGGAAAATGGAAGAAAATGAATAAATCAATTAAAGGAGTAGGAGAAGATAACTTGGTGAGCAAGTTAATTTTCTAAGGGAGCAAGTAATTGCTTAATTAGAGAAAAATTAGGAGAAAACCTATAGAAATTAAATCATAACTTGAGATTTTGAAGTTAAATATCCAAGATAAATACATATTTAGAATCAGGGAATTATGAGCTTCAACTTTGCTATTCCCAAAGATATTTTCGGTTACATTTAAGATTCATACTTAAACATTTTGGGAATTAAAAATCACCATAAATCTAATCATAAAATTAGGATTTCAAAAGTGAGATTGGATTTTGAATTTACATACCAACTTACACCTAACTAAATTAGGATTTGGGATTAATTAGGATTAACTTAATGAAGAAGAGGCTTTTCTTAAGGACCAAGAAAACAAATTTCTAGAAGGGGGAGGGGGAAATTTCGGCCAAGAGGGAGAGGAAGGCCAAGATCATGTCTTTCTCTCCAAGTAATGATCCAAGAGCCAAGATCAAGCAAGAGTTGCAAGATGTTTAACCCCTCCTTGCCTATAAATAGAGAGCCTTGGCTAAACACATTCCTCACACCAATCCTTCTAGCCTTGGCTGCAATTTAGGGAGAGTAAGAGAGGGAGGAGCTGCTGGAGAAAGAGATACAAGAAGTCTTCAAGAGGTATAAGAGTTCTTAGCTTCTAAGTTTAAGTTCTTAGTTTATAAGTAGAAATGCTAGAAAAAGTTGTTTTAATCTTCAATCTTCCATATACAGTTTTAATTTCATGTTTTTGAGGTTTCCATTGTCTCTATTTCGAAAAATTGATGAAGAGGGAGTTATATCAAAATTTTTGGAAGATTAGGATCAAAATAGCGAAGCTCTGGCGAAATCAGTAAAATCTGAGTAAGTAATAAAGATGCTAGTATTTTATGATGAAGATGATGTTCTAAAATTCTGGGAAACTTCATGATGAAGGTAGACATGTAGGGCTTTCTAAATCTATAAAGAGTGTGTCATTTGAAGCTCTGTGCAAAAAGATAAAAATCTTAGAAGTTAAGTTACATTTTCTGGGCGAAAATCTGGGCAATGGTTTGAATTCTGGAAACTGGGAATTATCCAGGAGTTCTGGGTAAGTTATAGTATTTTTCCTTGAAAGTATACATCTCAAGGATTCCGGGAAATTTTACGAATCCTCATTTCGATTTTTGTGGAATTAGTTATGATTTTTCGAAGTTAGACGAAATTCTGCCCAGAAATGCTGGATTAACGTTTTTTCCGAAAATTAAGTGGAAATAATTAGAAATAAATCCTTCAAGGGTAAAAATGTCAAGTGTGGCCAAGATGTCTCTTGAAATGTTGTTTGAGAATTAATTAAGACAATATTACCCTTTTAGGATAGACTGTGCTCGCGTACCGTCAACGAAACGTGCCCAACGACCCGTTAAACTCAGGTACGGACACGTATTGTAACATTAACGCTTATGCTTATGGTTTGGTTATATATGATTGTTGCTTTCACATGATAATACTCTGTTTTGAAAATTTGCTCATGAGAGTTGAATTGTACACGGGTTATAGTCTTGATAACACCGTTGAGTTTTCCTAGCGCTGAGGACACGATGGGCCGTCGTAGTACTGGTTATGTGCAGACTAGGGTAACATACATATTGCAATGGCTGTGTTATGTTATTGCCTTACATGTGGATATTTGTTTGAAACTGTGATTATGTTGTATATCTGTGATAACTGTCATATACTGTTTACATAAGCATGAGGTTAACCGTTACCTGAGGTTCAATGGGAATTGAACCTCAGCCTCTGCCATAGCCTCAGGATCCCGAGAAGTGATCGAGGACAAGGGTAAGAAGCCGGTATGAGGGCCCTGCGGAGGCATCGTCTTTTTGATACTTATGTTCGAAGTATTAGACTTGGATGACTGTATTAGTTAACATTCAGTTAGATACACTACATACAATGTTATTCAGTTACTCTTTGTTTATGTAAAATATTTTCAACTCTCAGCTCCGGAAACGTTTATGAAAAATGGGATGTTACACAAAGGGTTAAAAGAACCCTAGAATAAAAGGTTTAACTACTCATACAAATAAAAAGTGATTCTACTCATAGCTACAGAACTCATGAAGAAACAAAGAGGAAATGAGAAGAAAATGAGAAAGAACCAAGGTAGAAATCCCAAAATCCCTCTTGAGATTGGGACCCAAGCCTCCTAAATGCTCCAAAACTCTCTCCCAAACTCTTTTAGTGGCTGCTCCAAGGTTCCACAGTGTAAGAAGTGTGATTTTCGGCCCTTCCCTTTAGGTTAAATACTGCTTTTTTATTTCTGATGTTAAAACGCGTAACTGTACTTTTTCACGACTTGCCACGGCAAGTTACACAACTTGTTGCGGCCAGCTCAGACAGAAAGCTATTTTCCCTGACTTGCCACAGCAAGTTGACCAACTTACTGTGGCCAGTTCATACAGAGAGCTATTTTCCTCAGCTTGCTATAGCACGTCTGTTAACTTGCTGGAGCCAGTTGTACAAGTCCTTTAAACTTTATATCTCTTCATTGCCTTCATTCTTTTCCTTGTTTCCTGATTGTTTAGAGCTTCAAATCTTTGTTTCTATCCTCCTACAAAAGAAGGAGGAATTATCAATTCACAATTGCCTCTAAGACTCTCCAAAATATAACAAGGATTTCTTTGAATTTTTTTTATTGACACTTTGATATGCACATTTTCTTCTATACACTTTACTTTTTATGCACATTTTGAACCTAAAATATTCAGAAAAGTATAGAAAATGTGCTGGAATGCTGTCAATTTCCAAGAGTTAACAGGATTGAAGAGAGTGTGACTCTCTTACTCATGAGAAAATAGAGATTAATATGAGGAACAAGAGTGGATGAAGTCCATTGAAACTACAAATTGTAGCATTCCATGGCACTGAAACTTGTAGATCGATTAAAACAAGCTAGCAGAATTAGAATCCCCATATGACTCTGTTATTACTTTTTCTTTACTTCTCAACAACCTATGGAATGGTCCTTCAACAGAAACCAAACACACTGGTCCTCATTCCATTTCTCAGTACCTCCCAGTTTCATCATTCCTTCAAGCATGCTTCACTTCATACACTTTACTATTCTTCACTCTCCCTAACTCTATAAATTGAATCCATTGGAGCTCCCATAAAAACACACTAAAGAAAGAAACCAAATACAATTAGTTCCATAACATGATGAAGACTGAATTACTTGCACTGTTTTTCCTTCTCTTTGCCTTGTGTTCAAAAGCTACTGAAGATGTTATTGTGCTCGACGCAGAGAAGAATCCTCTCCGACCTGGGAAACCCTACCACATTCGTGATGCAAAGAACTGCGAACGAGCGATCTCACTCGATCTTATCGGAAAACAAACATGCCCTATTTCGGTGGTGATGGCGATTGACGCTAAGCAGGTGATATTTCACACGATCAGACACCCAGAAGCGAAAAACATCACCGCAAGAGACCCATTGGAGATCGAGTTCTCTTGGGTATCTGAATGTGCAAATCCACCAAATTGGAGAGTTCAAGCTCATGCTTGCGCTGTGTATCCTCTAGTGGTTGGTCCACCTGACAAACGTCACATTCCTGGTTCGTTTCATATTAAGAAAGCTAAAGATGAGATTGATGCTTATAATATTGTTTTCGTTCTCCATGAAATTGACGAGCATGCTGTTTCGATCCAAAGCTTCAACAATAAAGAAGACCTCTCGGTTTTGAAGCTGTGTTCCGAGGAAGGGCTTAAGGTCAAGTTCTACCCCGTTGGAGCTTATTAGGGAGATTCATCCTAATGCAAAAAAGAGAAACAGTTATGAAATTTGATGTATTTTCCATTGGTGTGCGATGATTGCTGCTGATACTGTTTAACGAGCTCTTAAATGTAATGCTCTAAATAAATGAATCAGCAAAAGTGGTGATGATCAATCTTATGAAATGTTTGTCGTTTAATTACTTATAATTTCTTTTTCACATTCCTCCCTAATCAGTTTTCTTCTCTAATTTGTATTGGATTGCTTGAATTTTGATTGGCGAGAAAAACAACGTGGAGTTCGTCAGAAAACTAATATTTCAAATACTTGGACAAAAGGGTGTATTATTTTTTCAACAAAAAGGGTATGTTTCCTTATTTTAATAAAATTTTGTGTTATAAATAAAAAGGTTAAGGTGGAGATTAGCTAACAAAGAGTTACACTAGGAGCAAAGGGCACAAAAATGTTTTAAAAGTAGCAAAAATAGCAACGAACAATTGAAAAGGCACAAAAATACCAATGAAGAAATTAATTCTGGTAAAAGTAGACAATCCCCATTTTTGTCTATTCGTCAAAGTTTTAAATTCTTCACTAGGATTTTTGCGTCTTTTCAATTGTTCATTGGTATTTTTACTCACTTCAAAAACATTTTTGTGCCCGGTGCTCCTAACATAATACTTTGTTGATCAATCTGCAGGGTATAACTAACTATCAACGTGTAACCTGTATAAAATAAGAGAAAGAGAAAACAATTATCATTAACTAATTATCAAGGTGTAACCCGCATAAAATACATGCCCTCTATTTGTATGCATAACTTTACATTGTCAATAGAATTAATATCTACAGGTTTGATGAGAAGATAATGGTGAGACAGTGGAGATAATAAAGACAAAGGAGATATATGTACATTCACAAAAATACTATATTCATAACATTCCCGCATTGATGTACATTATATACGAATGTATCTCATTAAAAATTCTTAAACTAGAAAAAACCCAATGGGATAAGAATCTAATGGGAGAAAAAGAGTACATCATTTATTGATATGTTATCCAATGTTGTCTCATTAAAAACCTTACTAGAAAAATTTAGTGGGATAAAACCATTAACAAAAGAAAAAGGGTACATCGTGTACAAGTCTAATCATATGTAGATTTAACCCAGCTGAAATTAATTAAGATGAAAAAATATAAAAATTAAGCCAGTTAATTTCTCTGGGCAAAGAAATTAAGATAGTTATCACAATACACACACATATGATTTGATTGTTTATGTAGTGTTTGTTTATTATAATCATACAACATTGTATATACATAAGTTGTTTTTATATACAACATTATAATTTTTAAGTTCTAAAATAGATATGCATATCCAAGATCAATCATACCATAAAGAACCAACATCCCCGTATGAATACTTTAAAAGTAAGCATAAAGCAAGACGTCTTTTATGGAGAAGGTACAGAAAAGACAAGAAAATAAAAGTAGCAAATAGCATGCGATGAGAGATATATATATTCAAGTTCAAGTAATTAATTAAAAAAATTGAGAAATGAAACTTTTGGTCCCTTAGATGGCTCAATTATGTATTTTTAATTTGGTACCAAAAATTAATTATTATCAATCAAATTCCTAAAGTTTCAAGTCATATACAATTAGTTCTGAAGATTTGAGGATCTATGGTGGGTTAATTGTAAAGAGGAGTGTAAATGGAAGATTCTTGTGAGTAATTAAGTAAGTCATTGTTTCTTCATTTGTGTGTATAGTTATCAAAATGTCAAAATCTAATGGTAAAAAAAAAAACAAAAAAAAAGGAGATTGAGACATTACAAATGACATTAGAGATAGGCATATTTAGAGGCACCAACCCGTTATTCCTTACCTCAAATCACTTCTCCAATGGAAGTAAATAAATAAATTACTCCCTCCATCCTTATTATAGCACCTAAAGAGGGAATTGATCTTGATCATAAATATAAAACTTATTTACTATATTTTTCAATTTTGTTTTCCTAACTTACCCATATTTATACTCACTTAATAATAAACTAGTAAGAGAAATTGTGAGAATCAAGAAAGATGATTCAGGTGTTCTAGAAAAAAAAAAAGTCACTGTAACTAACTTAACAAACTTCATTAATCTAATCAAAGTAGGTAAATATATCTTAAGGATAGAAATGCATATAACTCTCTTAATAAAAAATAAACACACATGATATCTTAGATTACTAGTGAGAAAATAGAGATTGTTATGAGGAACAAGAGTGGATGAAGTCCATTGAAACTGAAATTTGTAGCATTCCATGGCATGAAATTTGTAAATCGATTGAAACAAACAAGCATAATTAGAATCCCCATATGACTCTGTTAATTATTACTTGTTCTTTACTTCTCAGCAAACTATGGAATGGTCCTTCAATGGAAACCAAACACACTGGTCCTAATTCCATTTCTCAGGACCTCCCACTTTCACCATTCCTTCAAGCATGCTTCACTTCATGCACTTCACTATTCTTCACTCTCTGCCTAACGCTATAAATTGAAGCCATTGAAGTTCCCATAACACGCACACACACTCTCAAGAAATAACCAAATACATTCATAGTTCCAAACCAAGATGAAGACTGCATTACTGGCACTGTTTTTCCTTCTCTTTGTCTTGTGTTCAAAAGCTACTGAAGATATTCATGTGCTCGACGTAGAGAAGAATCCTCTCCGAGCTGGGAAACCCTATCACATTCGTGACGCAAAGAACTGCGAACGAGCGATCTCACTCGACCTTATCGGAAACCAAACATGCCCTATTTCGGTGGTGACGGCCGTTGACGCTAAGCAGGTGATATTTCACACGATCGGACACCCGGAAGGAAAAAACATCACCGCAAGAGACCCGTTGGAGTTCGAGTTCTCTTGGGTATCGAAATGTGCAAATCCACCAAATTGGAGAGTTCAAGCTCATGCTTATGCTTTGTATCCTCTAGTGGTTGGTCCACCTGACAAACGTCACATTCCTGGTTCGTTTCGTATTAAGAAAGCTAAAGATGAGATTGATGCTTATAATCTTGTTTTCGTTCTCCATGAAGTTGACGAGCATGTTGTTTCAATCCAAAGCTTCAACAATAAAGAAGACCTCTCGGTTGTGAAGCTGTGTTCCGAGGAAGGGCTTAAGGTCAAGTTCTACCCCATTGGAGCTTATTAGGGAGATTTTTTTCACCCTAATGCAAAAAAGAGAACCAGTTATGAAATTTGTTGTATTTTCCATTGGTGTGCGATGATTACTGCTGGTACTGTTTAACGAGCTCTTAAAAGTATTGCTCTAAATAAATCAGCAAATTATGATGGTCATGCTATGAATATAATCATTTAACTATAATTTTCTTCTTTGTATTGTTTGAATTTTGTTTGGCCAGGAAATTCCAACCCGAAGTTCGCAAGAAAAATAGTATTCACTTGAAGAGTAAATATAGAAGCTGGTTAAGAGGCTTGTTTTTGTAATACCCGGACAGTTGTTGTTCGGAATATTATAGTATATTAATAGAATGATTATTTATGATAAATATGGTCTTAAAGTATCAGATAATTAGTCTATTTTCGAAGGAAAATACTTAGAAAATTAAATGGAATTTATTGTCAAAAATGTGAAAAATGCATTTTAGGGTCATAAAACATCCTAAGAATATGATGATAAATCCTAAAGGGCAGTGAAATAATTATAAAAATTAGGAGGAATATTGTCCCTAATTTAGACAATTTATTAAACTATCTCCTTTGAAAATAGAAGAATGGGAAATCAAAAAGTATTCTGGGGACTTTATTGGACCCCATGATTTTTAAAATTATGCATGGTGCATAAAATACCAATGTCAGCAAAATAGTTGTGAGATAATAATTATTACTAATTAAGAAAATTGTCAACAATTAGTAAGTGATTAATTAGATAATTAATGGCTAATTGTTTAGACATAAGATAAAGAGAAAAATGTGAAAATTAATATATATATATATATATATATATATATATATATATATATATATGTAAACGAAATTATGAAGAAAAATAAAGAAAAATTAAAATAGAAATTCAGAAAAAATATCTAAAATATTTTGCAATTAAATAATATTATAATGGTGAAAAGCAAGTAGGATAAATGACCACGGATAGAAATAAAATACTACCAAGAAAACCATGAACTAAGTTTCTAGAGTCAGAGTATATTATAGACAAGTGAATTTTTACCTCGGAGTGGCTTATCTCCGAAGTCATTTCCGTAACCGACGGAGTGATCATGAGATAGAGCCAAGAAGATATTTTGTGGAATTAAGACAGATAGTGGAAGTGAAAACCTATAGAAGATAATTCATAAAATGGAATCCGGGGATAAGTTGGTAAACATCTGGACATATTACGAATCAGTGAATTTTTATCCAGAAGTTGACATCGGCAGACGCAATTTCCATAACCGACGACGTTTGGCTGAAATATTCAACAGACAACGGAATGTCCTTAATGGGATCAAAAATTTAGTTGACCCAAGTAACTTGAAAGAGGAAGAAAAGATCTTCAGAGCCTTACTTTCGGAATTTTGAGATTTCCAAAGATTACGTGATTGGGACACCGAACAGGGAACTATATCTGATAAAGCAAGAGATGATGCAAGCATGACATCACCTTGATGAGGTCAGCAAAGTGAGGTGTAAGGCCGAAATGCCATCGTCTTTTTCTATAAATAGCCCCTCCATTTCTCTTCATTCTTCACCAATTCACAAACAATCCTAGAGAGAAGTTAGAGGGAGAAGCTCTAGAGAAGGAGTAGGAAGTTCATAGCAAAGCTCTGAGTAAGTTCTTCGGTCCTTAATCCTTAGTTTAAGTAGTTTCTTCGGTAGTTATAGTAGAAATGCTAGAGTAATCTCTAATCTTTCAAGTTAGTTTAGATATCATGTTTTAGGAATAGATATGATATTTATTTCAAAAATATATTGGAGATATGTCAAAATTCTGAAAGATTAGAGTCAAAATAGCGAAGCTCTGGCGAAATTCCACCAATTAATCAAACTAGGGGCAAAATGGTAATTTGTACCTAGAATGCCTATTATGATATTAAATATTCATAAATGTGATATTATCCTTATAGGATATCTGAAATCACGAACCATTGTTTCCGCTGTCACCGCTGTTGTACCGCCGTCGTATCACTGTCAAACGTATCGTTTTTCGACGAAAGTACCAGAGATCGTCAACGAAGGTACGGACATGTACTGTAACCCTAACTCTATGCTGCTTATATACATATATGTGATAGATACGTTCATATACTGAGACTCTGCTTAGGGTCGTCAATTATACATACAGTTTTTTACGGGTTATAATCTTGATAACGCCATTGAGTTTTCCTAACGCTGAGGACACGATGGGCCGTTGTGGCACTGGTTATGTGCAGGCATGTTGTGGGACTTTACATACTGGTCTGTGCTTATGTTCTGTCATTATTTATGATCATGCATCTGTTGTGAGCTTTTGTATTGATATGTTGTCATGTTATGAATATCTATTGTCTACATATTGTTTTATTTGAGCATAAGGTTAACCGTTACCTGAGATCCAAATGGGAATTGGATCTCAGCTGTAGCCTCAGGATCAGGAGGACCAAGGGTTGGAGATAGGGGCAAGCGGTTGGAGTAGGATTCACGACGGAGTTTTGATGTCACTAGTTTATGTATTTACCTTCTTTTGAATACTAGATGACTGTACCAGTACAATTACACTATGATTATATATCTCTAAGGTTCAGTTACTCGCTTGCTAAAACGCTCTACTCTGATTATTGTTTTAAAAAAAAATTCCGCTGTTTTAAATGGGATGTTACAGTTTTTATGCTAAATATTACACTTTAATCCAACTTATCTCCCAAATATTGAAATTCTCTCTCAAAATATCATGCACTTAATAAGGGGTTTTTATAAAGAGATAATTTCAGTGCAAATATAATGATGATTAAAGAGAGTATTTTAGAAAAAACTAAGGAGTTATCTAACATCTGAACATGATGAAGATGAAGGAGAGAAGGAAGAGGCTAATGAAGAAAAGTAATAAGAAAAAAAAAGGCATATTTGAGTTTAAATAGAGTTGAAGTGTACATTGAATTAAGTTACAAAGGATTTTGACTTAGGAGAAATGGTACTTGGGTGTTGGACCAAAAGAGGGTTATGAAAAGGTACTTTAGAGTTTAAAGTTTGGAAAGACATATTGAAAGTGTTATATAACAGTTGCTTCTTAAAAAATGTTTTTTTTTATCATTCATACTTTACAGTTAATTGTTATAACTGTTATGTTTTTATTTCCACTAATATAAAGTTAGAAGACAAATTGTGTTGAAAGTACCAATTACATTACGGTTATTTCATAAGACGAAGTGTCATTTTTGTTGGTCAATACATGACAATTATAATTACAATCATCATACTTTTGTGTTTGCGAATCTCACCTCTCAATATGCCAATACATAAATTTAATTAGTACTCCCTTTGCTCCTTAGGCACCAACTACCATTTCTCGTGAATTAAAAAATAGAAATTGAGTCATTAAATAGGTCCAAAATTAATAAATATTTACAACTTTACCCCTCATTTAATGATAGGAATTTAAAGAGTTAGTTAAAAATGATGGTATAGTGAAAAAAATAGTAATAAATGAGCTAGTTAAAGTTAGTTAATGCCTTATAATAAAGATTAAAAAATTATAATAGTTGTTGCCTAATAATAAGAAACAGAGGGAGTGATTAGCATTATATATTATTGTGTCAACTCTACCTCAATATACATAATGCTTATTCAATATAACGGTTAAGTATTTTGCATTATATATGTACAATTCTGTACGTAGTAGTTAGAGCTTTAAACTCAAGAAGTATGGTTTGAGATGAAATTTGGCCACAAACTTACCGAGGTTTAGTTGTTGTTTTTCTCTCTTCTCCCTTTTCGCTCTTGGTTTTCATCTATCTTTTCCTCACCGGGCTGAAACTTACGAGAACTTGGAGGAGTTTGGATGGTTTATTACATCATTAACTCAACAATCCTAGTCCACATCCTTAAGAAAATCATATTTTAATGGCCTCTTGTGCTATGTGGTCAGGAATTCTTCTTCCATTTATTTTTCCTTACGCCACCTATATACCTTTCGAAGACTATGGAGTGTTATTTGCCCAAAAAAAAAAAAGGAAGAGTTTTCCTATTGCTTAATTATAATTTCCCAATTAATATGGGTTTAATCTATCACAATTTCTTTTTGACGATTCTTTGATCATATTATCAACATAAGACCATCAAAAATTCATATTTATTAGGGAGTAATTCCCTAACTTTTCTCAAGCTCAAATTTAGTCCTAAACTAACCTTTCCCGTAATTTCCAAGAAAATGCTTTTTTGGGGGTAAATTCCCTAAAATATTCTTTGAACAAACTCTCCATTTCTTGAGCATATTACCATTTTTATATATTTAAATTAACTATAAACTGATTTCATCCTATTTTCCCAACTATTTGAGGCCTCTTAATTTTTTGATAATTAAATTTAGATAATCATCCTTTAATTAACGAAATACTAATCATTCTAAAATTACTTTTTGAGGTAATTTTATCTTTTATTTTTACCTCAATTAAGCCTCAAATATTCTCTACCTTCTTAAGTGTCTAGGGCTTTTTCTTGAGATTTTTGTGATAATCTCCAAAATTGCTCTTACACGCCCGTATTTTTCATGATTTATACTCTGCCCAAACCTGGGACGGTGGATATATAATGTTATCTTAACGAGTCTACTATTTTATTTGGCTTCATGCTAACATTTAATTATGTATTTAGCCTTTGTTCAAAAAGGATCAATTTTTTTTTTTAATAAGAAAATTTTAGGAAAGGGGTTGAGTTCACCCACAATTTAAGAGTAGGACGAAATATCTCTTCCTCCTAGGTGTGTCCGCCTCACAAGTATACGAGTCATGCAAGCAATAAAGTGATAAGTAAAGTATCGATCCTACGAGGACTTAGTACCAAAACTTCGGTTAGGTATTGATTTTACACTTTCGTTTTAGTTGAGCTAAAACAGAGCTTTGATGAGAAATGAGAATGTTTAAAGACTATTCCTAAAAATAAAAATTAATAAAAGAAAATGATTTTTTGGATTTTCAAGGATTTAATAAAAGTCTAGGACTCTTTTTCCCCTTATTGCATTTCATAATACTGAATTAATTTCCTCTCTCTTAGTATTTCCATACATATATGTGTTAGTCTAAGGTTCACAATTACTTGACAAGCTCTCTCAAGTCAATATCAAGTTTCTCTTCTCATTAAAATGCATAATCTCTTGCTACAATTAATGAGAATCAATATTTAAGCAACAACTTTAATGTGATAATGCAAGATTGGTAAATATATCTCTATTTTACCAATAAACTATCCATTTATCAAGTAAACTTTAAGACAAGCATGATTTCAATCAAATTCTACACCTAGATTAACTTTCTCAAGTCAAACCTAAGTGAATAAATCATCTAAATGGTGCCCAATCATTTAAAAGCATTAAGCCTAGATTAAAATCAACACATATAAATATTTATCTACTAAAAGAGAGGATTATCCAAATATTAATCCATACAAAATATTCAAAAGATTCCTAAAATAAAATGTTTAGTTACTCAATTAATCCAGATACATCACAACAAGTAGAAATTCAAAGTTGACAGTCATCCTACTAGGAGAGAAATAAACTAGAATCAAAACAATAAAGAAGAAGTAGAGGCTGCGCAAGAACCAGAGGAAGAATTTCTTGTTTTAAGCCCAGCTGATTCTTGCGTCTTCTTCTCTTCGTTTTCCGCGTGAAGCTCCCTCTCGGTCTCTCCTCTGTTCTCCAGCTGCTGTGCGCGTCTCTCCTCTTTTATTTAATCGTTCAGCGCCTCTCTGCTTCCTCTCAAATTGCCACATCCTCTTCTCCTTTTCTGTTTGCTTTTTAGGTCTTTTAATTGGATCATTTGATTCAATTGGTGGGCCCATCTTCATCTCCAATTGCCATTCAAAAGTCCAGCCTCTTTCCTTCAATTCCTTCCTTGATTCCATTCGTGTAGGCCCATGCCATTCATTCAATGTCCAAAGTCCATTTGCCCAATGTCCAATTAATTGATATAAAGCCCATGTACTAGCTCCCTCCTGAATGTGAAAATAACGTAATTATATAATAAATAGTAGTAGTAATAATAATAAAAATAAATCTTTTTGTTTAACTTCTAATTACTATTATTTATTTCCTAAACTCAAAAACTTTTATTTTAAATTGAAATCCCACAAATGATGCACCAACTTGATTTCTCTTAAAATCCCATAGAAATTTCTTAAAATTGTTTAGATAACTCTCCAAATATCTCCAAAATGTACCTTAAATATATAAAATATTGAGAGTTATCAAGGTGATACCGATGTTGGGTAGGGCAAGCCGTCTATTATCTTTAGGCATTTACTTAGGCACTCAAAAGTTAGGATGCATCTCCCAACGCCTTAACTAACTCTAGCATCAAACCAGAAAGGATCAATGTTAAATAGTCACTTGAAATCATTATATCTTTCAGGCCTTTTCAAGACTCTAATCAACTGGGCTTAAATGCCTACTTATTTCACACTAATTCTTGAATTTTTGTAAGCCCAAAATCCAGGGTATAACATAAAGTGAAAAAGGTTATCATTTCTCCTAACAAGTGCAATTTTCGGAACTTAAACAACTTGTGTTCTCCTCTATATGAATGTGATTCTACTTACCACCTCAACAAACAACTTATTGGTTAGTGCTTATGTTTATTTTTAAGTCAGGTAACAATTCCATACTTATTTCTTACGTTCATATCACAATATATATAATATTTTATTTAACTAAAAGATCCGCTTTGATGGCCAATAATTACCTTTTTTATTTAATATATAGTTTTTTATATTCATATCATTAATTATTATTTTTTAAGATAAAATAATATTGAGATTGAAATTAGTTATCCTTAGAGTTAGTCTCAAAATATTTCTGTCACAAAACATATCACAAGAAATTGGTGATGGAATTTTCTTTCATTCCATGAGTTTTTTTTTTAATTATCATCGTTAGTCGGTTCAAGGTTAGTGGCTCACCCTCCCAACATAACTGTCTCCTATGAGACTTGAGCTTGAGACCCAGTGAGATCTAATGAGACCTCACACTACTAGATCAACCCTATGTTGGTCCATTCCTTGAGTTTCATCTTCAAATTCTAATATATTTTCAAGCAACCGTGACTATGTATAGAACAATCTTAAAGAGAGAAGAGCAAGATTTGTGAACAGTGTGTGGGTGAGATGTCATTTGGATGGAGAAATGGCTAAGCTAGCACTCTCTCACTGCTTTCTAAGTTTCCAAGAACTCCGTGAAACCTTGGGAGGAGGAGGAAGATCATTATTCAGAATTTAATCTCGTTTACTTCTTGTAATACCTAAAATTTCTATTCATCATAAATCTTTATTTTAATGAATGATTAATGTTAAATGAAGGTGAATATGTGTCTCAAAATATTGTAATCTATTAATTATAATTTTGGGTAAATTTCTTCATGAAATTTATAATTAAATGAGAGATTTTGAGATTACATATAAGAGAAATAATATGTGACATAAAAATCACATAAAATGATAACAATTGCCTATCAAAAATAGTAAGATAAGCTAGCAATGGAAACACTTAATTAAATTAAAACAATTATCAAATACAAAAAGGCACTTCAGCTTGCATTAATTGAAGATTAATTGAAAGATAATTGGAGATAATTAAATCATGAATAATGGGCTGTTATTTTTGAAAAAAATGAAGGGATTAATTGATGATATTAAATTACAAATAATGCTCTAATTACCTTGAATTAATTAGCAAACTAATTAGGGAAAATTAAAATAAAGGACCTAAATAAAATAATATTTAATTAGAAGGACTATAAAAATTGTAATTATTAAGAAGAACTGAATAAGCTCACAAGTACTAAATTACCCTTTGGCTTTCCCAACGTAGAAAACAAAGAGCAAAGCGTCTTATTTTGTCCTCCCATGAATATCAAGGTAAGGTCATTTGGGAATCCAGTGTTGGAAATTAAAAATGACGATATTTGGTAAAAGTGTATGCATAGTAATAAAGTTGAAGAACAACTTTGTTCTAATTAATTTCTTGTTTTCACGGGATTACCAAAAATCGTTGTTTTTAACTTATAATACTGGATTTCCAAATGGCCCTACCTTGATATTCAAGAAATGACAGAAGAAGGTACTTTGTTCTTTGTTTTTTACGTTAGGGAAGCAAAAGGGTAATTTAGTATTTTTAAGCTTATTCGGTCCTTCTTGATAATTACAATTTTTATAATCCTTCTAATTAAATATTATTTTATTTTGGTCCTTTATTTTAATTTTCCCAACTAATTAACCTAAGATATTTGTAATAGAAAGAAGACTAAGCACATTATTAGAGCTAATTATTAGTGCCCCAAAAGTCAATAGTTTCGGCTAGCACATGGTGGGACAAGGGGAGCCAAGTATTATGGGATATTTTCCATAGATTAAACTTAAGCCTTCAATTAACTAAAGTAACCAATGATAGTTATAAAGTAAGAAGCTGTAAACACTTGATTAAGAAGCTAATTAAACCTTGCTAATCACCTTTGAAAGGTCAACAATTGTAACTACAATTAAGGGCTAGGATTTGTGCACATGGAATGCCATCCAATGGTCCAAATTAAATCCCATAAATTAGCTTAATGCTCTTGCAATTAATTCAACCAATTGGAATCATTGATCATGGGATTAGCAACACATGTAAAATTCATCAAAGGCTAGGGAAGAAGGGGGTGGTCGGCCATGAGGTGGATGGAGGGAATGGAATTGCAAAAAGTGATTTTAACATCTAATCGATGGGGAGCAAGAAGCAAATTTGGAACTCCATGAGAATTACCATTTATGCCATGGATCTTTTGCTATAAATAGGTGTAACACCCCATTTTTCAAAAGCAGAATAATATATATTTATCAGAGTAGAGCATGTAATTGAGTAGTTGATACATATTACAACTATGATGTTTCTAGTTAGACATAATAATGATACATTTATCCAACTACAATAATAATATGCATCTCAAAACAAAATCTCCGCTCGTGTCCTCAGACGTGCTGCTTACCCTTGTCATCAGCTTTCGATCCTCCAGAGCCTGATGCTATGGTAAGAGCTGAGGTCCAATACCCATCGAACCTCATGTATCGGTTAACCTTATGCTCAAGTAAACAATACATGTATGGCAGATATTCATAACGTTACAGCATACAACAATACATAGCGCACAGTAAATGTAAAGTTTTCATATCATAATAGTACATAGCACACAGCACATGTAAAGTCCATCCCAGTTTGCACTAACTAGTGTCACGACGGCCCATCGTGTCCTCAGCGCTAGGAATACTCAACAGTGTTATCAAGACTATAACCTGTATAAAACTAAATGTATACATAGTGACTTAATACAAAATCTTAATCACGGTGCATGACTCAAGACCAAGTCTCAATCATGACTCTATGAAATTATCTCACATATACAAGTGTACTACAAGCATAAGAGTTAAGGTTACAGCACGCGTCCATACCTTAGTCCGTTCGGATAGTGATATGTCCGTTTGTTCGGTACGTCTTCTGATTTTCCGGATGTCCTATCATAGTAATATTGCTTTATTAATCCCTAAGCAATATCTTAAGAGATATTCTAGCCATTATTTACATTTTTACCCCTAGGGAATTTATTTTTCCAATTTTACCCTTACATTTCTTTAAAAACGAAATGCTGGATTTTCTGGGCAGAGTTTTCAGCAACTTCGAAAAATCATAACTAATTGTAGAAAAATCGAAATGTTGTGAAACCAAAGCCAAAATTTCTCTTAACAAGTCCATTTTTAAGGAAAAATAACGTCTTTAACTCGTTCCAACCATATCATTCCCATTTTTAAATTTTCTCAACGTTGCCCAGATTTTATTCCAGCAAAAATGGCTTAACTTCAAAAATTCATATCTCCTTGACCAGAGATCAAAACGTTACATATTTTATATATTTGGAAAGCCTTACATGTCTACTTTATTTTTGGAAAATTTCATGATTTTATAAATTCATTTTCTTCATAAAATCATAGAATCTTTTTCGCTTCCTCACAAAGATTTAAGAACCGAAAATTCTGCAACTCTTACAAATTTAATCCAAGGACTTCCAAACATTATTTCCTACCGTGTTTTTACCTCTTCAGACATTTTTCAATGCAATGAGGCCTAAAAACAAAAGTAGGAATTTTGCTTCCTATTTCCTAAGTTAAACTAACATTTATACTAAGAACTTATAAAAACTAAAGACTATAAACTTAAGAACTAGAGCTTACCTCTTGAAGACTCTTGCACTCCTTCCTTCTTCCTGTTTCAAGATTCCTCCTCACTCTCCTACTTAGAAATCACCTTCTTGAAGTGTGATTTGGTGTGAAGAAAAATGAAGAAGAAGGCTCCCTATTTATAGAAAAATGCTATGGCACTCTTGTAAATTTTTCAAACCTTTCTCTTCTTAAATTTGAGCCATGGGATCTAGGTTACTTCATCAAACTCCCATCATAGCTCTCCAATCCACCAAAACCTTCCTCCCCCTCTCTCCCTTCTATCCTCTTCCATTTTTGCAAAATATCCCTTACACATCTTGACTTTAACTTCCACATGTGCTTGATAGATTAATATCTAGATATTTTTAACTTTCTCTTCTTCCTCTCCAAGCAAAAACCGTGCCTCTCCCCCTCTCTCTTGGTTGTGTTTTAATTGTCTCACAAAATCAAGAAGAGAAGGCTCTCATTGGTTCATTTATTTTCTCATGGATTTAGGTTAATTAGGGGATTTATTAAGGCCATTAGATATACCTTTATGAAACTTAATCTTGGCCTTTGATTGGAGTTGCAATTGTTGACTTTTCAAAGTTTAATTAACAAGCTTAATTAACTCCCTAATCAAATGCTTAAAGCCTCTTGATTATTGGTTACTTTGACTAATTGAAGACTTAAGCTTAACTAATCTCAAAACACTTGGTTTCTATTGGCTTGCCCAAATTGTTGACTTTTGGGGCACACTTAATTAGCCTAATCATGTGTTTAATTCCCCTCTTAGTACAAATATCCTAGGCTTATTAAGTTTGCTAATTAATTCAAGATAATTAGAGTATTATGTGTAATTTACTATCACTCTTTATTCTTTTAATATTTCCGAAATTATAGCCCCCTTTTCTTGATGATTTTATTTATCCCTGCTTATGTTGCAATTAATTTCTAAATAACGCAAGCTTAGGTGCCTTATTTTATTTACTAATTGACTTAATTCAACTAAGTGTTTCCATTGCGTATCTTGCTCTTTTTGATAGGAAATTGTTGTTATTTAATGTGATTTTTATTTCACATATTATTTTCATACTCCTTTATGGCTTATCTTTGGTTATATTAAAACTAGATGTGAAAATATTAATTGCAGAGTATTTTATGGTTCCTAATTGAATATTAGAAAATTGGATTTGGATTTATTAGATTCCAAAGAAAATTCTCTAAAAACATAATAGTAAATTAATTAAAATTTAGAGATAACATACTCTCTTATTTTATGTAATACCCTAAAATTTATATTTCTCCTAAAGAACCATATTTTGGCAAATAATACCTATTAAAATAGGAGAGTATGTTGTCTCTAAATTTTTAATTGATTTATTATCATTTTTAGGGGAAATTTTCTTTGGATTCTAATAAATCCAAATTCAATTTCCTAAATCTTATTAAGGATCATAAAATATCCTAAGATTATCATAACCTTAGTTATACCATTTTTAACAATTTAAAATCATCGGGGGATGATAAATTCACTTGGAGAAAATTAGTAACAATTATTGGGCAATTGAAATTGCAATAATTGAGGTACTTTAATAATTTATGAAATTAGTTAATAATTAATTTTTAAAGGTCATACTTAAAGACCCAATGATATTGATTAGCATCAAGGAGTTGTTAATCATCAAAATTAAATTCGAAACCTTGTTAAATTTTGGATAATTAAGCCTAGTGGTTTAGGATATTGTTTGTGTATTCAAAGGCACATTTAATGGTTATTGGGGGGGGATTTCGGTCAACATTTTGAAGAAAGGAGAAAGAATTTATAATGTTATAAAATAGAGTAGCACATGGGATAATTAGCTAAGTGTATGGGAGAAGCAAGTTGGGAAACTTGAGAAGCAAGACAACTTGGGGAGCAAGTTATTGCTTTATTAAATGAAATTAGATGAGCATCTATAGAAATTAAATCATATCTTAAAATATTGGAACTAAGTATTAAATGTAAATACATATTTGGAATCAGTGAATTAAGAGCTTCAACTTGGCCATTCCCAAAGTTATTTTCGGTTACTTTTAAGGTTCATACCTAAGTGTTTGGGAAATTAAAAATCACTATAAATCTAGTCATAAAATTAGGATTACAAAAGTGAAATTGGATTTTGAATTAAAACACCAACTTAGGCCTAACTAAATTAGCATCTGGGAGTAAATAGGAGATGAAGCAACAACTTAAGAGCTAAGGGGGAGGGTGGACGTTTTTGGTGAGTTGTAGGAGCAAGATTTTTCCCTCTTGTCTAAGTAAATACCAATGGACAAGATCAATTCAAGTTGCTTGGAGGCTACTCATGTTTTTGGCTATAAATAGAGGCTTAGGCAACACAAATTCTCCACCAATCCACCAAGCCACGACCGAAATTTAGAGTGTGTGGGAGAGAGTGAAAGAGCTTCAAGAAGTAGGAAGCAAGGTTCTTCAAGAGGTAAGAGAGTTTTTAGTTCATAAGTTCAAGTTCTTAGTTATAAAGTAGAAATGCTAGAAATGTTGTTTTGATCTTCAATCTTCCAAATATAGTTTTATTTTCATGTTTTTATGGGTTCCACTGTCTTTATTTCGAAAATTTGATGAAGAGGAAGTTATAGCAAAATCTTTGGAAGATTAGGATCAAAATAGCAAAGCTCTGGCGAAATTTCAGCAAATATGAACTTCTGGAGTCAGTAGTAAAAATTCTAGTATTTTATGATGAAGATGATGTTCTAAAATTCTGGGAAAATTCATGATAAAAGTAGAAATTTAGGGCTTTCCAAATATATAAAGAGTGTGTCAATTGAAGTTCTGTGCAAAAAGATAAGAATCCCAGAAGTTAAGCTACGTTTTCTGAGCGAAATTCTGGGTAGCGGTTTAAATTCTGGAAACTGGGAATTTTCCATGAGTTCTGGGTAAGTTCCAGTATTTTTCCTTAAAAGTAGACATCTCAAGGATTCCGGGAAATTTTACGGATCCTTGGTTCGATTTTTCTAGAATTAGTTATGATTTTTCGAAGTTAGGCGAAATTCTGCCCAGAAATGCTAGATCAGCGTTTTTTTCGAAAATTAGGGAATAAATTGGAAAATAAATCCACCAGGGGTAAAATGGTCTTATATAGCCAAAATATCTCTTTGAAATAATATTTGTGAGTTAATAGAGGCGATATTATCCTTATAGGATATCCCTGAATACGTTTTGACCAACTGTCGCACCGTTTTCCGCTAGAAATACCGTCAAACGTCAACGAAGGTACGTTCGCGTACTGTAACACTAACTCTGATATTTACAGTATGTGTATATGTGGTATGTGTGTTGTATGCATGTTGTGATATGTTGTTTGAATACATGCTGTTGTTAAAGGATAACTGTACATCTGCATGCACTGGGAGTCATATATCTGTTTTCACTGGGAGTGGTATATTTCGCTGGGAGCGGTACATTTGCATTCACTGGGAGTGACATAGTTGGTGACATGTTGGGAGTGATTCATTTGTTGTGTTTATATACCGTATATGTAAATATGAGGTTAACCGTTACCTGGGGTCCGTATGCATGGGACCTCAGCTCTTAACATAGCGTCAGGGTCAGGAGAACCAAGGACGGAGGACAAAGGAAAGCGCAAGCAGGACACATAGTAGACCCAGCTGAAGATTTCCTTTGACATTCTGGCGGAAGCCTTCCTTTTGTTGTTGTACATCCCTTTTGAACCACGCGATTACTACACCGCTATTGTATTCAGCCAGACTTACGGCATTTTGAAATATAAGTATCAGTTACTCTTCCGCTCAAATGCACTACTCTGATGATTTTAAATGATTTTTGTTGGAAAAAAATAATATTCCGCTTTTGAAAATTGGGATGTTACATTTTAAGAGGTATTTCTTGCCAAAATATGATACTTAGGAAAAATACAAATTTTAAGGTATTACATCATTCTGTCAGAAAAGACATTCAAAACGTGTTTATTATGTTTGCATCTGAGTTCGAACTTCACCATGAAGTTCGAACTTCTACAAGGAATCAATTGACTCATTTGATAGACTGATTTTCTTCCCCCATTCCTATTCTAATATTCATGTCCGCACCATATTTCCTAAATTGGTGTTGTTCCCCTATTATTGCTTCCATGTTCGTCGTCCTTCTAACCGCCGGCAACCATTAATTGTCATGCTTTGAGATCCTTTCAACATCTCCACCTATTTTCCTCCTCAAACAACACACCCATCTGGGTTTATCACTGAAAATACCATTTTATCCAATGCATTGGCTACCAAATTCAAAGAAGACTATGGTAAGAAGCCTTTCTGCCCAGTTCTGTCTGTCAATCTAGAAACTCTGAAATAGGATTTTAATCTCGATCTTTCCCCTTGGCTTATTCAATTCAAAACTCTTCTTTCAATTTCTACTCATTATACTCCAAATATTGTGAGACTCTTCTCCTTTAATATGGATTGGGATAATCTAGAGGACTGTGACAAAATTCTAGTAGAAGAAAGAGTCTCAACTACTATTAAGGGAGTAAAGATTACCCTATCTGCTGCAATCTTAAACTCTATCTTGAAAATTGACAACCCTCCTCCTCATCATTCAATAAATTATTCCAATAGGCAGTGTTTTGAAATTCTAAAACCAAATGAACCTATCACTAAGGATCAATTGGTTTCCCTTCACTTTACTCCCACCTCCATGTCTCCTGTTTATCAAACCTTGTGGTACATCTATTCTAGAAACCTAGTACAGAAAGGTGGGAATTTCACACACTTTACTCAAAGATTATGCCCCCTTTACTGCTATTGTAGACAAAATGCCCATCAATGTGGGACAATGGGTGTTCCAAGAAATGGTCAAATTCAGATTTGGATCTAAAAAGCCTTCACACATACCTTTTCCTTCTTTAGTCTATGTGATCCTATTCTATTTTAAAATCTGGCATGTTGGTGTTGTTGACACTATTCAGAAACCTCCAACATTTGGGAAACCACAGCTCCATTTAATGAAAATTAGCTTTGATGATGAAGGCTCTGGACATTCAAGGGTGCCTTCAAGAACAAGAGTCCCTTCTGCTCATGTTCAAGAAGCTCAGTCAGCCCCTCCACCTCCTCAGCCTTCCCTTCCTTTTGACTTTGCTGCCAAGGTTCAGGAGATTGTCAATGCTGCAATTACCAAATTGGCCACAAACATTGAGACTGAGGTTGCAAAACTAGTAGCTGAGTTGACCAAAACAAATCAAGCCTTAACAGAGACACAAGATGCAATGAAGGCACAACTAGACCAGATTCTAAAACATCTCGACTCCTCAGTTTTTGCATCTACCTCTGCTGCCACAGTCACTACTGCTCCTTCTCAGACCATACCTACAGACCCCAACCCTCTAGCTTCTACCACAAAACCTCCTTCTTTTGCTGATGACAAAGGGGGAGAGGAAAGTACAAAGCAAACTTGAGTCTGTAGTCTGTAGTTTTTTTTTAAGTCTATATTTTTCCTTTAGCCTTGAGCTTGTAATGCCTTAACAGTCTATATGATTAGTTGATTTTGCTTCTGCTTGCTTAACCTCTGATATCTAATCTATGACATTGTGCATATCTAATCTATGACATTTTGCATCTCATACCATTTTTCAATGAATTCATTTCAAAATATTAAAATTTGTCAAAGTCCTTGAGAACTTAGTTTACAAGTGTTGTCATCATCAAAAAGGGGGAGAATGTTAATTCTCTATGTGTTTTGATGATAGCTAAAAATTGTAAACTCAACTTGAAGATTGTCTTTGGTAAGCTGTAAAACTTGTTGTCAAAGGCAAACTCAAGTTTTGGTAGCAAAACTCAAGTTTGAACTAGACAGAGAGTAGCTCAAATATTACAAAGGAAGCCAAACTCCAGTTTGCTCAGGCAAACTCCAGTTTGCAAGATACAGAGAGCACTCAAAGTTTTCACAACAAGTCAAACTCGAGTTTCGGTATTAAAACTCGAGTTTAGACCAAACAGAAAGAATTTAGAAACTTCAATATTTTCACAAGTCATATAAACTCCAGTCTTAATTATGTAAATTCCAATTTTCATTTGACAGAAAGATTTCAAAAGTTTCAATTTTCACTGGAACTCGAGTTTCTATATTGTAAACTTGAGTTTTGTGACATACAAAGAGCTTCGCAATATATCTAATTTGAAAACTCCATTTTGTGTTTTTTAAACTCTAGTCTTGAAGTTCTTGGACTTAACTATATCTTCTTTTCAAAATCTAAAACTCGAGTTAGTCAGTAAATGACTCGAGTTTGTCCATATGTCCAAAATCTCATTCAAAGACCAAAACTCGACTCTTTTCTTTGTAAGGACTAAAACTCAAGTCAGTCACTTATAAACTCGAGTTTAGGCTTTTGTTCAACATACAGTTCAAAACTCATGTCGCGACCTTGCTCTCTGGATAAACCAAAAACTCGAGTCTTAAAGTATAAACTCGAGTTTGTGTCGATGTTTTTGAAAACCCAGATTGTGTCAATCTGTGAAATCTGTATGGGTTAATATGAAAATGTCATATCATGTATTTCTATTATTTCTAACATCATTGATAAAGTTTTGAGTAAGTTTCAGATAAGTTCAACAATAATCAAGATGAAATCAAATCTGGATCAAATGCAATAAATGAAGAACCAAGAACAAGGCTGATCTTTCTCCTCTATCCCAATGGTTCAGCTTAGGCCGTTATAAGTCAATCATATCTCATTTCAACGGTCGAAATAAAATTTATGGAATGACAGAATATCTGGAAGACCATATGCATCAACCAATTCCAGGATTCCAGCTGAAAATTGAAAGAACAGAGGAAAATATGCAACAGCTATATTCCAAAAATAAAAATGAACGTTGAAGAAGAAAGAAGATGAATTTGCAACGGCTAGTTCCTCAGATTAAACCTATAAATACACATGAAGACGCAGAGCATTATACACAACTGAATTACAACTGATTATATTCTTGATTCTTAGCTTTGTTATGCAAAATATTTTTTAAACTTCAGTGTTTATGCTTATTTGCTCTTTAAGAGAGTTTGATTTTGAAAATCATTTGATTACTGCTTTTGTAAGAACTCAAGGTTGTGGAACCTGTAAGTTGGGTTGTTCTATTACAAAGTGTAAGGGGGAGCAGGTCCTAGGTGATTAGGATTGCTTGAGTGTTACATTGTTGTAATAAAAAAGCATCGATAGTGAAAAAAACCCAGAAGATACCTGGGGACTGGACGTAGGTCAAAGTTAGGACTGAACCAATATAAATCTTTTGTGTCTAAGCTTCTCTTCCCTTGCTTTTGTGCATTTCATTTTTTGAAAACTTGGCTATCTTTCAGAAATAAATTTTTAAAATCCCCAATTCACCCCCCTCTTGGTGATTTCTTCCATTTTCAGGTAATACATCCAGACATCAAAAGAGAATTAGTTTTTCATGTAGCTTGCTTAGAGTTCACTCACTCAATGGTATAATTAAAAGTTTCCATTGGCTTCCTTTTCCTGGACAAAGGAAACCCCACGTACTTACCAATTTTGCTAGTAATCCTCATTGAAGTAACATGTTGAATTATTCTCCTTGTCTCACTTGTGACTTTCAGCGAGAAGAACATAGAAGACTTCTCGTCAATTAAAAGTTTCCATTGGCTTCCTTTTCCTGGACAAAGGAAACCCCAAGTACTTACCAATTTTGCTAGTAATCCTCATTGAAGTAACATGTTGAATTCTTCTCCTTGTCTTACTTGTGACTTTCAGCGAGAAGAACATAGAAGACTTCTCGAGACTTACTTTCTTTCTAAATGCCCCACAGAAACTATCAAGACACTTTATAATACACTAAACTTGACTAATTGTTGCTTCCTCGAATAATAAGAGATCATCTGCAAATATTAAATAGGAAATGGCTAGCCCATTTGCAGATGTCTTAATCGGTTTCCATGACTCATTCTCACTACATCGCTAATTAAATGAGAAAGTTTGTCAATACACAAAATAAAAAGATAAGGAGAAATGGGGTCACCTTTGTTAGGCCTGGCTGTCACCCAGGGTGTCTGAAAAAAAAAACTTTAGATGACTAAAAATCTTTTTGCAACTTATTGAAAACAATTCGTATGACAATAATAATCTAGAAAGCACTTGTCAAACATTCAAGTATATATGTTAGGAAGATAAGAGTTTATGGAAAAGAATATGCAAACTATGATTTATCCTGGTTCAGCCGAATGCTTGACCTATATCCAATCCCCAAACTCTACTTGAGATTTCAATCCACTATCTTCTTGTTTAATACAGACACAAGAAAAGTCTTTACAACCCACAAGTTTACCAGGCACTTGTGAAGCCAAATCTCTCACTGGCTCCTCCTTACACACTATAAGGATATAATCGGTTCCCACTCAAGATCACCCAATCTTGAGTAACTCTCAAATAGAATGATTACAATAAATCTTCTCTCTCAGAAGTGGATAAGATAAACACTGAAGTACATTACACATAATCTCACTGTCTAAGGTAAATTATGTGATCATTGAGATATTCAAAGAGTAAGTGATATAAATGTCAGAGTATTGGCATTTTGACGATGCAACTGTAATCTTGTTTCTCTTATCTCTGCTTCTATTTTGAATGCTTCTTCTTTTAAAGTTGATGAAGAGTATTCGATTGTTAATCATTCTTCCAGTAGAATATGACCGTTGGATGTCCGTTGGAAGTAATCATTGAAATATAGTTGTTAGACTTGTCGTTACTTGTTCCATCAAGTGCTTCGCTGAATTCATCAGTTTCGTCTCGCACTCAGCTTTGTTGAATATCCGTTGATTTGCTAAGATAGTCATGAATGACTTTTATTTGCTTAGAGATCGATTGCCGTGATGATGCTTAGTTTCTGCAATCTCATTTCAAGTATCTGACACAAATATTGCTTTATGATGCTTTTCAATTAATACTTCATCTTAATGCCTGAAATCACTAGTAAATAGGTTAAAAGCATCTTATAAATGATTCTTAATAATTCTAGAAAGTAACAGCTAAGGATTAAGTCATTTGGAAAGTTACAAGTAACGATTTACGATCTTCGTTCACAAGAACTGAAGTTTTCTCTCCAAAACTAAAGTTATTGTGTTTGCTTTTCGAAGGTCTTAGTTCTTTAAGATAAGAACTCGAGTTCTTTACCAAGAACTCTAGTTCTCAAGTTACGCAGACATTGAGTTTTTAAAGAACTTGAGTTATGAACTCGAGTTCTTTACTAAGAACTCTAGTTCTTTAGACTTCGAATGAAGCACAGACACATCAGAAATGAAGAACTTGAGTTTTGAATGAAGAACTAGAGTTATAAACTCGAGTTCTTTACCAAGAACTCTAGTTCTTAGACTTTGACTAAGAACATAGATTTTTCCAGAGATGAAGAACTTCAGTTTTAAAAGATGAACTTGAGTTATGAACTCTAGTTCTTTACTAAGAACTCTAGTTCTTAGACTTTGACTAAGAACACAGATTTTTCCAGAGATGAAGAACTTGAGTTTTAAAAGATGAATTTGAGTTATGAACTCTAATTCTTTACCAAGAACTCTAGTTCTTAGACTTTGACTAAGAACACAAATTTTTCTAGAGATGAAGAACTTGAGTTTAAAAAGATGAACTTGAGTTATAAACTCTAGTTCTTTACCAAGAACTCTAGTTCTTAAAGTCCTTTTGATGTTTGAAAGATTTGAGCAAGACAAAATTCACGAACTCAAATTCTCTTACCAAGAACTGGAGTTCTCAACCTTGCTGGTTGAGAAATGATCTGATGAAGCTTTCCAAAACTTGAGTTTTAAACCAAGAACTTGAGTTTGTGTTAAACCAGTAATTGACAAGTGTTTAGTTATCATCAAAACTCAAATTGAGAACTAACAACCATGCCGTAGGCCTCTCTTTGGAAGGAAAAATTATGTCTTCCCACCATTCTACAATACATTATAAGACACGGAAGAGACACAGTCCATTATCAAATTGATTAAACTAGAGTCAAATCCTACTTACTGAAGAACATTCTTTAGAAAAATCCAGTTGAGTCTATCGTAAGCCTTCTCCAAGTCTATCTTTAAAGCCATGAATCCACGTCTTCTTCTAGCTTTCTTCATCATATGAAGGAATTCTTGGCCAATGATTATATTGTCTTGGATTTGCCTCCCATGTATAAAACCATCCTGAAAGGGAGATATCAAGTTCTTCATAACCCCTTTTAGTCTACATGTAAGAATCTTGGTCACTCACTTATAATGGACAATACAAAGAGAGATCGGTCGGAAAAGACTAACTAATTCAAGATGATCCTTTTTTGGGATTAAGGCAATCAATGTTTTATTTGCCTCATCTAAGGGTATAGTACCACTAAAGACATCTTTCACAAATCTGCATACATTAAGACCAACCTTATCCCAATTAGATTGATAAAAAATTGGGGAAAAGCCATTGGCCCCTGGAGATTTATAAGGTCCCCTGGCAAATATAGCTGATTTAATTTCCTCATCAAAGGGAGCGGCACCAAGAATATTACGGTCTAAATCCTCTAATTTGGGAAAATTTGTTTTGGTATCCAAGACCATAGAGGGGAGCAATTCTTCTTGATATAGGGACTTGAAGAAGGTTAAAAGAAGCTCCTTAATGGCTACATCCTTATCAATCCATCGGCCATGATTATCCTTAAGAGCTAGAACTCAGTGCCTCCTCCTATGTTTGTTTTGAGGTGGTAATAATGAGTATTACGATCGCCTTGTGCAATCCAAGTTGTCCGAGACTTTTGAAACCACTTGACCTCTTCTATGTTCATTAAATCTTCCGATTCGCGCTGGAGTTGTAATTCCAATTTGCATAGAAATCCAGAAAAAGGGTATGCTCGTGATTTCTGAATTCCATTCAATCTAGCTAGGAGAAAAGACTTTCATTTGTCCACAAGGCCAAACACACTCTTACTCCAAGTCTCAATAGAACTTTGAAAATTACAAAGACAAGCTGGTAAGGCTTCCTGGTAAGTCCATTTGCTATCAATAAATTCTTTAAAATTTTCACGAAACAACCACACAGCTTCAAATCTAAAGGTTTTTATTTGATCTAACATCTTTTGTGGTGCCCACAAATAGCAAAATATGATTATGATAAGAGAATTCTGTTCTCAGAAGTACCTTTGCATGAGTTTGGGTATTGCAGCTTTCTGCCCCCAATGCTTTGTCTAAGAGCTTTTAGGAAAACAGGCTAACCCTAATTACAAAAAACACTTCCAAAAACCTCCTTCACTGGGCTTTTTTCCACATGCCTTTTATCATACCCAATTGGGCTTCTTCTTTTTTCCTCCAAAGGTGCTTACCCAAACAAGCTATACTAATGGAGTTTGCACTTTTAACGATTTTGTAAGGAGACACTTTGTATATATGATATCAAAATATGGAGTTTGCACTTTTAACGATTTTGTAAGGAGACACTTTGTATATATGATAGCAAAATAAATATAGTTTTAAACACCCCTTGTCACTGAGTTCAATTGGCAAAGAGGTTAAACTTTCTCACCAAAAGGGAGAGGGTTCGATCTTGGAGTTGGTCAAGGCGTTACAGGAGGCATCCTAGATGATGTGAACTTGTGAAAACACAGGCTGAAGTAGAGACATGTGTACTCTCAGTCCCCTATACCCTATGGAGCAAATTCATAGCGCCCTACACTTGGTTTATGAGTGAACCCAACCACTCTCCTAAAATTCCAATATATATATATATATATATATATATATATATATATATAGAGAGAGAGAGAGAGTTTTAAATTGTTATAAAAAAAATATGGTTTTAAAACTCAAATTTTGTTTTTATAATAATGGAGGAATAATTAATTAAATAAAAGGGTTTAAATACAATTCACCTCGTAAAGTTTTGTCTAAAAAAAAATGTTACCCCATCCAATTAAAAAATTAATATGGATAATTAAAAGAAATGAAACATTGCTTTATTTTAGCAGGGCAACTTAGAAAAAGAAATTCTAAGACAATATTACTCTTAAATAAAAACCTCCGAAACAAATTTCTACCTCAACCCTAAATAAAAGCATAAATGATAATGTCCAAATTAATTTTGTATTTTGATGGAAGTCTAAAAATTCCGCCAAAGTCTAATTGCAGGATTTGGACATCCTCAATAGAAACAGATCTAGACCGTTCAGTGACATCAATATAAATATATGTTCTGCTACAGAGGCTCCATGTTCACAAGGTAAGGAAAAAAAAAAAAAAAGCAAAGCAATATCACTAGGCAATATTCAAAATGTTACAACAAATCCTCTTATGCCTCGGGAAATAGATCAGTTTCAGTTCAATGCAGCATAAAAATTTATTATATGGCATGCTCTAAATTCAATTGTAAAGTTGCTTGAATCTTCTGCAAGCCTCCAATATGTTTTCCCTGCGACCAAAGGCACTGACCCTGATGAAACCTTCCCCACCGGGTCCAAAACCACTGCCAGGCGTTGTAACCACGTGAGTCTTCTCAAGAATCTCAGCAAATACATCCCATGAACTTTTGCCAGGGAAATGAACCCACACATATGGAGCATTTTTGCCTCCATATACTTTAAATCCCAGAGTTTCAAATGTCTCTGTTATTATGTTTGTGTTTTCTTTGTAGAATCCAATAACATCTTGCATAGCCTGCATTATTCAATTTCAGCAAGTCTATCATCACGCTGCTTATCTTTCATGTTTTCAATTTTCACAAAATTTTGTCAAATCAGATATCCTTCTCTATGACATGCAATTCAGTTCACTGAACTCAATCGAGTAAAGGTATCCTCCGTGTCCCTTTTTATAATATCCACTTAGGGGTATTAAATGCATTTTTACTAATTTTACCCCTAATTAATTTTCCCCATACAGTTTTTTCATCATTTTTCTCATAGTTACCCTCAATCATTTACCCATTCATTTATAAGGGCCTATTTGGGGAAAAAATAAGGGTTAAGGTGCAAAACTACACATGAGCTTTTTCTCAGAAGCGCTCAGCACCATGTGCTTTTTTTGTAACAAGAATACACACGTGGTTACCATTTTAGAGCAAAAGTCACATCCCACCGTTATGTTACTGTTCACCGTGATGAGAGAGAAAGAGATGAAGTGAACAGTAACACAACGGCGGTGAATAGTAACATAACGGTACGATGTGACTTTTGCTGCAAAATAGTAACCATGTATATATTTTTGCTCCCAAAAAAAGCACATGTTGCTAGGCGCTCCTGGGAAAAAGCTCATGTGTATTTTTACATCTTAACTCAAATAATAATAATAATAATACATTTTTTACATATTTATTACTTTAAATTAATTTTAACAGTTTTCTTGAATCACACAATCACTAAGGGAAGGAGGGAATAGCATATAGTATTGAACCTAGCATGCTTGTGAAATAAATTCAAAGACTAAGTATAAACACAATAACTGACCTTAAGGCCTTCTGGTGAGAGGCAAGCCAGTGCACCTGCTTGAGAAATATTGGATGCGCCATTGAAGCAGGTAGATACAATGCGGTTAAAATCCCTGGCAACCGGAAAACCATCTGAGAACAGTAACTGCTTTGGAACCACTGACCATCCCAACCGAACTCCAGTGAAACCAGCATACTTGCTAAATGATGCTGTCTCAATTGCAACCTACGATGGTTGTAAGTATTTAAACATGTTATCAAGCTACAGAAACACAAAAGGTACACCACTTGATGGTCAAAAGCAGTTTACAAAATGAATTCAATTGGTCGATGCTTATTAAACTTGTTCAACTTTACTGTAGCCCTATGAAGCACTGACATGAAAAATCTGAGGCATACAGGTTTTGGGAATGAATATTTGAATGCTGCTCTAATGCGACAGAATGCAGGAACTAATCAATTAAGTGCAATCAGAATAACTGAAAACATCCATATATATATATATATATGACAAGGCACTTGTCGCTGAATAAATAAAAGAAAAATTATATTTGCCAAAAATATTTAATGCTACAGCCAACGGTTGAAACAGTAACATGTAGAACATATAAAGCAGCACGTAACATTGAATGAGAGAAAAATCCACCAGATGCATTCAATGGTAAACTAATTATATTTTACTGCCAAATTTCTGATCATATTATTTGTTAACAAAATGCTAATCATTAAAAATTATAGTCAAAAGAGTCAAGAGTTAACAAAATGCTAATAACTAAAAATCATGGTCAAATGAGTCAAGAGTTTACAAAATGCTAATCATTAAGAATCAGTTCTGATAGAGATAATGAGAGGAGACTTCTGGTATACCTCTTTGGCTCCAGGAATTTCATAGATGGAGCGTGGTTTGTCATCTGAAATATACAATGCATATGCTGAATCATAGACAATTATAGACCCATTGTCCTTGGCAAATTGAACTAGTTGAGTTAGTTGCTCCCTTGTTGCTGCAGCACCAGTAGGATTGTTGGGCGAACAGAAAAATATTATATCTGTTCGAGAAGTTGATGATAAATCAGGAAAGAAACCATTTTCTGGACTACACCTCATGTATTCAATGTTTCCATACTTCTCAGCATCCTTCAGATATTGGCCAGTCTGACCCATTATAACACTGGAGTCCACGTAAGCCTGCATAAAAAATGCCACGACATTTATAAAGATAATATGCAAACCAGGTAACACAGCAGAATAAATATGATATGTTGTTAAGACTCCAAGTCCTCTTCTGGTATATTCCAGGAGAAAGACACTTGTTTAGAAGGTTAGCAAGTGAGAAGCAGTTTAAAGGAGTAGTTGTTGTAGAATCCCAAAACTTAAAGGAGCAAGATCAGAGAATTAGAGAGCAAGTTTAGATCATGAATTACAGGGAGTGATTAGGATAATTAATCTCGATTATTTCCTAATTTGTATATCATCATATCGGGACTTAATTAATGCCCAATTCTGTCATATGTGTATTTATGTGCAATTTTCCAGTGTGAATAATACATCGAACAATTTAATCCTACAATCTCTTCATGGTGTTAGAGCAAAGAAGAGATTAAATGAACTAATCAGACGTCGTCTCTCGGCAAAAGTACGACATTCTACAGGTGGGCAAAGTCCGAACTACTCCAAACGGTGAGTTTGGTCTCAGTTCGAAGTCTCGTGGCTTCCTCTCGTCTGTGCCAATCGTCAGCCTCAATGGTTTCCTCATCAGTCTCATGTTCTCTCGGCATCTCAAAAATCGAGACTAATCTTACCCGGCTCCTTCCTGTGCACTCCCTGTTAGAATCAGTATCAGAGCTCTCTGGTTCTACACTAGTAAACTCTGTCAAAACCAACATCGACACCCTCTGATTTCTCCTCCGATTCTCAATGTGGTTTATCTTAGAATTCTTTGCTCGTTTGGCATCATTCTCAGCGTCCTTTGCTTGTCTACACCGACTTCTCTAGCACCTAGTGTCTCTATCATCTCTGACAGCATCCTTTATCACTTGTCTGACAGTGTTCTGTCTTGGACTCAACGTTACACTCACATCTCCGATGCTCTCTTGGTCTCAACGTCCTCTACCTTTGTCTTGGAAGACTAGTATATAATTATTTCCCAAGAATATGCCTGTCTTTCTTGTTTTTCTTGCTGAGACGCACAAAGGTAGTATGTTTACAATTTCTGATGCCTCTTCCTTGATGCCACAATCTAGGTCTAATGACATCTCTATTATTGTTATTGTCTCTGAGAAACTTAGCAGCGATAACTATCAAGAATGGTCTCAAACCATAATTATAATTCTTGTTCACAATAGAAGGGAAAAACTTGAATATATTAATCGTAAAGCAAAAATGCTCCCACAATTAGAAACCAAGGCATTTCGAAAATGGAAGTCAGAAAATGCATTGGCATCCTCTTCGTTGATTAATGTGATGTAACCCTCACTTAAGAAGAGTTTCATGCACCTTCCATTAGCTCAAGAAATTTGGGAAGCCCTCCATGAGACATATTCCTATAGTGAATAGGTCCCCTATATTTGATGTTAAGAAAAAGTTGTGGCAATTGAAACAGGATCACATGCCACTTGATAATTATTATCTCGAAAAATGAGCGCTTTGGCAAGAGTATGATGCCCTAAGGAATAAAACTCATCATTGCAGGGTTGTGGCCGGTCTTAATGTTATTTATGATGATATCTGGGCTCAAATTCTCAGTCAAGAACTCTTGCCCTCTGTGCGTGAAGGTTACACCATTTTGCACAATGAAGAGGATAAGCGGAATTGATGCTTCAGAATCAGAATAATTCCGCTGCTACTTCTGTACCCTTTGACAACACTTGTTCAATCCACAGTTTCTAATATTTAGGTCATCGAAATTTCAATTACATATCTCAAATGTTTCCATCTCTCGTTTCTAATAAAATTGCTTCTAATTTTCATTGTGATAAATGTGAAAAGGCTAAACATCATCGTACTTCATTTCCAAAAATTCCATACCAAACATCAAAATCTTGTTCCACAATTCAATGACTCATCACGTACACCAAACATATCCAAATCCAAATGGTAAATCACTTTCATCTAATGACCATACACGTGTCAGTTGGATTTACTTGTTGAAAAATAGAACAGAGGTGTATCAAACCTTCCTTAACTCCCACAAGATTATCCGAGCCCAATTCCAAACCTACATCTAGATCCTACATACCGATAACGAGACTGAATACTTCAATCAGTCCTTGTCCACCTACCTAACAAAAAATGGCATTGATCACAAAAGTAATTGTCCCAATACACCTCAACAGAATGGCATTGCCGAACGAAAGCATCATCATATTCTCGAAACTACCAAAGCCATCATACTTAGTAGTAATGTTACTAAATATCATTGGGACGATGCTATCCTTATTGCCACATTACTCATTAACCAAATGCCCAGCCGATCAGAGTCTTACAAAACACCACTACACTCCTAAACAAATACCATAACCTCCCATACCTCGAAAACACTACCACTCAAGGTGTTTTGCTGCACATCCTATGTTCACCTCCATCACACCAATAAACTTGACCCAAAAGCCTTTCATTTTATTTTTCTTGGCTACTCTAATTCCTAAAAGAAATACAAGTATTATGACCTAGTCTCCAAGCATCTTTTAGTCACCTTTGACGTCAACTTCCATAAGAATACTCCATGTTATTCCTTGTCTACAATGCAAGGGCAGAGATGGTGAATTCTAGACAAGAGACACCAGAAGATGACAAGACAATGCAAGGGGAGAGATGGTGAATTCTAAACAAAAGAAACACTAGAAGATGACCAGACAGCTACAATCTATACGCCTATCCAAACAAAACCTGATAACTCAAATAATTTTGATAACTCTGAAAATCCTAATACCTTTGATACTCCTGATAATGAGACCTCTGATAATCTTGATACTCCTAACAATGTGCCAATTCTAGGGGGAGACACAAACAAATGGGGTAATACCTACATAATACGACACAGCAAAGATAATGAGTCACAAGCTATTAGCACTCACCGGGAGTCAAAACTAGAGATAGGTCCAAGAGAAGCAATGGTAACAAAAGGTTCTGACCTTGATCTCTCCATTGCAGTATGAAAGAAGCCTAGATCATGCATTCAACATCCCATTGAGAGGTTTGTCTCCTATAAGGCTAGGGGTGTTCATGATGCCTATAGCCTTGTGCGCCCACCCAAGCCTGTAGAAAAATTGCCCTACCCAGCTCAAGAAAAAACAGCCCCAAAAAAATTGAGCACAATTGGGCTTGGCATTTTTGCGAACAAGGCTGGGCAACAAGCAGGGTATGCTGTCCTGCCCATTTGGCCTTGTCGGGTAGTATATATAGTATTATATAAATTTTTTTTATACAATAGTATTACATATTTATTATTTTCACTTATGGATATCTAACCAATTGTTAAGACATATGGTTGTCTTTTTAATTTCAAGACTTAAGCTATAGACTTATTTTGGAACATTCCAAAGTGTAGAATTATAGATTTCATTTAAAGTTTGTAATATTGTTTATTAGAAATGATTGAAGTTATTTTCTTCACATAGTGTGGTAGGGTATCTTCACTTGCGTAGGGAAGGCCCATATTGCCCAGCCCAAACATGTTAGGGCTTCTATCGAGTAAGACCAGGAACAGGGCTGTATTGTACTGCCCAATAATCTTTCGGGTAGGGCATCAAGCAAGGGTCTTACCCTGCCCTACCCAGCCCTGCCCATGAACACCTCTATATAAGGCCCTTCCATCTAAATACTAGGCATTTGTATCTCAGCTTGATAGTTGATAGTATCAAGGTACCAGACACGATGAGGCCATGGCTATACCTAAGTGGAGGCAAATTATCTTGAAAGAGATAGAAGCTCTCAAACAAAATAAGACTTGGGATGTAGTAGATCTACATCGAGGAAAGAATCATGTTGGATGCAAATGGGTATTCATCCTTCAATATAAAGCAGATGGAACACTTAAGAAATACAAAAGCCAAACTGGTTGCAAAAGGTTTCACACAAATATATGGGGAAGATTACACAAAAATGTTTGCTCTGGTAGCCAAGTTGAATACCATCAGAATTCTCTTATCCATTGCAGTAAATTTAGCTTAGGATCTATACCAACTCGATATAAATAATGCCTTCCTCAATAGAGAACTCAAAGAAGAAGTGTAAATGAAGTTACCTCCAGGGTTTCAAGGGGAAAAGGCTAACCAAGTCTTCAAACTCAAGGTCATTATACAGGTTGAAACAATCTCTATGTGCTTGGTTTGACATATTCACTCAAGTCTTAAAGAGACACGGGTATACTAAAGGGCAGAGCGACCACACTTTGTTCGTTAAACATCGTAAGGGTAAGATTGTTGTCCTAGCCGCGTATGTTGATGATATAATGCTTACAAGGGATGACAAGGTAAAGATTAATCAAATCAAGGCAACCCTGGCACGAGAATTCCATATCAAAGATCTAGGAGAAATGAAGTACTTTCTTGGGATGGAAGTTGCTCGATCCAAAGGAGGAATATATATCCCCTAAAGGAAGTATGTACTAGACCTTCTAAAGAAAACATGGATGCAGGTTGTAGACCCAATGACTCACCTATATGGGCTAATAAAATAGATGAAGAAGCAGATCTCGGTAAAGTTATGGACGTAGAGAACTATCAACATATGGTAGGCAAACTAATATATCTGTTTCATACCAAACCAGAAATTGCATTTGCACTAAGTGTGGTTAGCCAGCATTCCCATGATCCTAAACAGAAACATTTAAATGGTCTATAGGATCCTTCATTATTTGAAGGGATCCCTAGGACGTGGTTTGCTATGAAGGCATACGGATAAAGCATGTCCTTAAAGAATTGAGGAAGCGCATAGATTTGCCAATCAAGAACTATTGTGATAACATGGCCGCGATTAATATTTCTCATAAATATGGTTTAGCATGATAGAACCAAACATGTCGACATAGATAGACAGACATTTTTATAAGAGAAAAAGTTGTTGAGAGTATCGTTGATCTAAGGTATATACCTTCTAAAGAACAAACTGCAGACACAGCCTCACTAAAGTATCTAATTGACAAGTTGAACTTCATCAATATTTAAAGTCCAACTAACTTTCAAGAAAGTAAAAGAAACTCCTAGTTATGATTTCCAAACTGACTTTCCAGTTGGTAAATGCAACTCCCACTTCAATTTTTCAGTTGACTTTTCCATAATTTAAAAGATTTGTGGTTGGGCATTCAAAAAAATTAAATCTTTCTATCCAACATAGGTTGAGTGGAAGTTAGTTTACCAAAAGGACTTTTTGGATGCAAAAAGAGGTATCCAAAGACCCCTAAAATGTTTTCATTGTCCTCCTTCTTCAATAACTTCCAAAGAAAATAAAATGTATCAAAAAACCTTCCTTTTCCCTCCCTTGCACTCCATTATCCTTCTATGCCCTTGGTTATGCTTGGACTAAGAATGTAGTAGGGAAGAGAAAAATGTTGATTTGGATTCAAACCAAGGGGAAAACTTTCCCTCCTCCTCTCGTGTCAAATGTAAACTTAAGCTCATATGTGCTTCCATATGTCAATATCCCACTTTTTAAATTAGAGGTAGAACCTTTGACCACTCAAATACTGAAAAAGCATTTTTCTTTGAAGGTTTAAACTAATGGGTAAGAGCTTATTGTGCAAGCCTATGAGTGACTCCATTATGCATCAAGGAGTATTATGAACTTTTGTATAAATTTTGTAAAGATTAGCTTGTTCACTTTCTTTTCTTGTCATTAATGATAAACACGAGTTAATTCAACTAATAGCTTCATGTTTCTATTTGATTAGCTGTCGATTGGAAAAGAAATAGTGGACTAGCCCACAACTTGAGTTGTGTAACCACACGAGCCTTACTTGGATGAGTTTATGGTTTAGCTCATGAAATAGAAATTTAGTCATTAGCTTGACGAAGTTAAAGTTGGGATTGAGCTATCAAGTAGGATGTTGGCTAAGAATATGCTATAGGAAATCTGGAAAAATCCTCCAGAAGTCAAACCCCAAGCTAGTATACATCACATCTGTTACCAAGGTAAAAAGAATTGAGTTATATGAAATTACTAGAGGATTAATAATCCTATGTCCTTTAAATTACGACCCAGTCGTTAATATAGGAATTAGGTAACTGATTTATAGATATTAAGAAAATTAGTTCATTATTTGTATCAAATATGGATCCCTAAAATACCCTTTTTAATCATAACTATCCCTAAATAGAAACTTGATATGTGCAATCAACAAGGGTACTTTGGTAAAGAAGTTATAGATTTAGGAGACAAAATAGATCAAGGTCTTATATTCAGGACCAAATTCATCCCCAAACTAACTCTTATAATAGGGACAAGAGGGGGTACACAATAATGCCAATTTTGTTTTGTTGCCAACTTTGACAAGTTCAAATTTTCACAAACATCTCTAACTCATTATCTTAAGTTGTACATTTTGGTGCTTGACTTCTTTTTGTCAATAAATCTCAATGAGATGATATTTTTCTCTCAATTTATCCAAAGATTTGGTTTTTCATAGAGCACAATGGCATCATGCAATCCATGTCGCCAACCTCACTTAATGAGATAAGGCTTTGTGGTTGTTGTACATTGCGGATGCAGTACATATACTTGAATGTGAGAAATTGTATTATTTATAAGCAACATGTTTCTGGCATCACTACTTTTCCAACACTTCTTTGGCATCAAAAAACATAAGCAACTCAATAGATGAACCATACTCATCCAGCATAATAATAGTAACATCATTAAGGCCCACCAATAGGGACAAGAGACAAAATTAAACTCAACATACTCATCAATTGAAAGCAAAAGTGAAACGTCCAAGAAATTGATGGATTATAGTGAACAATTGCCCGTAAAAGTTACCGGATATGATGGGTCTTGCACCGTCATTGTTACATTTGAACCAAACATCATCTGTCACAAAATGAATATGAGGATGCCATTGAGTAAGATCTAGAAATAGTAAGTTGACCATGGAAAACTCCCAATTCAAATCCCCCTTCTTTTCTCCCCTCCCACAATTAAAGTTAGACATCATATTAAAGAATATAGTCAACCTGGAGGCGAGATATGTCACATTTTGCTCCATCAGAAACAAATATATCGTCCTCCTCAAGGCCAAGATCGTTGTAAAATGCTGAAGCAATTGCCCTTCTTAATGGCTGCATAGATTAGCAATTCCTGTCATTCTTCAAGCATCTTAAATTTCAAGGAAAATCAAATAAGAAATAAAATTTAATCTCCAATACTATTATAAATAAAATATAAGGAACCTAAAGCTTCCATGGTCAAATCTTGTCATTTACTTAACTTTCCCAAGGATAAAATTAAAACTTGTTAAATGGACTCCAGATTTTTATTTATCACTCCAAACAAAGAGACTATTCCATTGTTAAGTCAATTTTGTTATAATAGAAGTTGAAATCAAAAGGAAACAATCCATATTCAAATGACAAATATATTGAATGATAAAGGGCAATTACAAGCTCTAACTTAAGCTTAAGAAGACAGCCACCAAAGACAGAAGATGGCACACAAAGCCAACCTGAAAAACTTGGCTAACTCTATTTGCATAAAGAAATTGGTAGACATCCACTCCACATATACTCTAGAAAGAAGAATCACTGGGCCAGAGTGGGAGTTGTTGCAGGAAAATTTGGTGAAGATAAGGTTGATGTTGATCAAAGTGAAATTTAATGCAAAAACACGGGAAAAGCAGCCAAAAGCCCATGATTTCCTTACTTTTAGCAATCTTTATTTCTTCTGCATTTTATATTTTATTTGTTACATAGGAGCGTTAGTATGAATAGCAAATGTGAGATTAGTAGAATACCCCCGTATGGCAAATAATGATTTTCTAAGCCATTTATTAGAGTTATTTGTGTTTAAGTCACTTGCACTTATATATCTAACGATAAATCTTAGTTTTTCCTCATTCATTCTTCAACCTCAGTCTTTAACAAATATTTACAAGTCAGGAATTAATCTTCCAAAATAATATTTAAGAAAAATCAATAGTGCTCACTAGAACATTATATGAGAGGATAGGCAAAACATTATGAAAGGATTTATAAATATAATAATGAACAAACAATACCTCTTGAAACTGTCAATGCCACATACCTTTTCACCTTGTTCAGGTCCATAACCACTGTAACCCTCTATGGTAGATAATGCAAGTGATCTCTGATGCAAAAAAAAAAAAAAAGCAATTTCATTGCTTACATCAGGCAAAGCACTAGTTTTATTTTATTTTATTATTTTTCCTTTGGACAAAAGGCACTAGTTTTATTTTATTTTATTATTTTTCCTTTGGACAAAAGGCACTAGTTTTATTTAACTGAATAAAATATAGCATCATTTATCACACTACTTTCCGATCAGCAAAATAATAGGAGTGTGTATGCATACTATATCATTTTCTTACATATTCTATCATTTATAGAAGGCAACATTAAGCGAATGTAACTATGTATGGAAGGGGCACATAGATGGCTGCCACAAAAACTAAAGGCATTAATTGAAACATGTTCTATAAATTATTCGAGAACTTAACTATAGGACACTGTTTTTCAAACTTTAACACATTTCAGCACAATAAGAATAAAGCAACACATTATTTTTTTCAATTTACCCACTATCACTTGATTCATTTCATTGGTCGTCACTACAATCCTTGATACTACAAATTGTGAAGATCCAACGGGAGCAGCGATGTCATAGGAACAAAACCACAATTCAGAATACAAAAGATATGTTAGCTTCATTCAAATAAAACCTAACCTTTGCCATTGCAGAAGTTATGACTTCAGGAATAGGTTCAGTAGTATCACCAATTCCCAAACTTATCACTTTTGCATCAGGGTACTTCTGCAAGTGTGCAGACCTTCTTCTAGCAACCTAGTCTCCACATTAAAATGGGAAAACAAAGAATGTCAGCATAAAGGAAAGTGTAAAGTAATGCAATATCAAACAATATAATAAAAAGATCCTCAACATTAAATGAGGAAACAGAAAACAGTACATTGCGTCAGCTTACTTAGATTTTAAAAAACAAAATAGAGATGGTGCATGATGCCTCTATTCCCCTCCTTTATAGGTGTTTCTCAAGGTAGACAAGATATACAAATTTCCAGATGCAAACGTTTCATTCTTAAGCATATATTTCTAAATAACATCTCATTTCCACTATTTTCAGCTCTGTATCAATCAATTACAACAACTATATTCAAATATAACATAACTTTCTAGTTAAGGAGAAAGGTTATAAAAGGCGTACTTCTGAATCTCACTTGAATGACAACTTCTAACTTTCATGAAGTAAATGAAAATGGACTCATTATCAGTCAAGATTAAAAGAAAACATCAATCAATGCAAATGTCTACATTCTCAATATATATATATATATATATCTCTCTCTCTCTTTTTATTTAGGAAAACTAGGACAAGACCACCAATCGGCTTCAAAATATGAACTTGAGCTGAGACATGTAAACTAAGACATAGATATCATTTTGCATGCAAGAATGGAGAACGGGGGAATACTAAAGGAAATCATGGACAGCCAAAACTCCATTGGTTGCACCGTTGCAGTATGATAATAGTTAACCAAATCTAAGGCGATGGAGCAATAGATGTAAGAAGAAGAACAAAACTAGCAGCAGAAAATGTCAAATGGGCATAACAAACCTCTGGAAAGAGATAACCAGCTTGAAGTTTTGCCATATTTGCATTGCGAGAAACTTTTGTCTTGTGAGCTTCAAAATGAAAACGAAAGAAGCATATCGTCATACTTGACTTAAATAACAAAGGAGGAAGAATTCCCAGCTTTTCTGGTTGTGGCATATTCTTTTGCATCTATATTGTTATACAGAGTCCATAAATCAGAAAATGTTCACATTCCAAAGAATATATAGAATTTTGAAGTACAAAAACTCAAAAGTTATGGACAAACTACGATATAAAATCGTGTCTAAAATTATAGGAACCAGGGTTCAAAATTCATTGGATGGAATTCATCAATTGATTGGGGTTATTCAACGGGTTTCAAACTTCATATAGTTTATTCAACAGAGTGTAGATAATCATTCTTAAGTCTTGTTTCAACAACATTGAAATCTCATCAATGATCCTTTCACTTCCTCAAAATGCACAAGTGTAGGCCGCATGAGCTTCTTGCTTCTGTAAACAACTCTTCAAAGATTAAACAGTCTACAACTCTTCCAATACATATTCTACTGGATGCTAGCAAAAGCTTATTTGACTACAGAAACGACTTCGACTTCAGATAATTGAAGCCAGTATCTTTGTTAATTTGTCCAATGTGGAAAAAGCAATTTAAAGATTGTTGAACCAAAAAGTGATCATCGAAAATCTTTAAACTTGAAACTTTCTCTAGTCGCTTATTCAGCAGTAACTAACAACGGGTTCACAACTACGACTATATAGAACAGTTCGGATACGGTTATTGGGTAACCTATAGAGAAAACTTTAGTTCATGTAGTAGTCAAACTGAGCCATTTATTAAAAAAGTAGCTTTGCTATGCTGAGGAGAAAAAGAGAAGAACGCAACAAATCAGTCCGATTTCAAGTTCAATGAGCAATCTATCAGGTCAACGAGAAAATTAAACGATACCAGTGAGCACTTCTTCGGGTGCAGCAACGCATTTGCATATGCCCACACTTTTCGCATTCAATGACACATTTTGACTCCTACAACATACAAATGAAGCAGAATATGCCAAGATTGCAGGTAAGCTTCTCTAGGTGCGATGTTCACTGGGAAAAGAAAACGAAAAAGCCAAAAACGAAAAGGATTTGTAGTGAAACGAATACCTGGGATTGAAGTTACAGGGAGGATTAAAGTTACAAGGAGCTAGAAAAGAGGAGGATGAGGAAGAGATTGAGATAGCCAGATTATGAGAAACCATGGAGGACATCTTCAGCTAAGAGATGTTGGCGAAAAGCTGCTTCGACCGGAAATGGAGATGTGAGAGGAGTGAAGAGTCAGGCCTTCAAGGCGGCTCGTTTAGGAGCGTATTTGCCAAAGTTGTGGACTTAATCACATAATTGTCCCAACAAAGAAAAGGGACCTAATCACATAAACCCTTTTTTTACAATCAAAGCCGACACTGTGGTTTGTTAATGGTTGGTAGCTTTGAAACAGAAGTATTTTTATTTTTAACATAAAAATTCTCACACATATTTATCTCATAACTCCTAAAAATTATTCTTTGAAACTAATCCAAACACACACTTACTGTCCCTGATGTTTTTCCTATAGAAAACAATTATTAAAATCAAAATGTTTAAAATATTAGTTAAAAGCAATAGATATCTTAAATATATACTTTTTCAATTGTATCTTCTATTGAGATTCGTACACGCAACGGAAGGAAATTTATCCAAAAAATTATGAATCCTATAGGAGGATCTATTAACGGCATTTAAATCGGATTAGTCAGAACCGTACCTTTTATAAGTGTGTGCGTCTTGTTCGATCAACAGGAGCCGACTGAGCGAATCCACTCCCTCTATCAGTACCCACACCGAACAGTACTCCAACACCGACGGTTTTTCTTTCACACTCCCTCTAGCGCATTCAACGTCTTACGTCTCTTTTCTTTCTCTATGGTTTTTCTTTTGCGGTTCTTTTTACTTTTAATACGACTTGAACATTATCTTATAAGATTTTTCTAAACCCCTAAAGGGTCGAATTAAAATAATTAAAATTAATCTTAATTAATCTTGAAATTCGAATTTAGATTAAAATAATATTAATTAAATTTGTCCAACAGATCTAATCTAATCTAATCTATTTATTTTAATCTATGATGAATATATATGTGTGTTTGTGTGTGCATGTGTGCGTGTGCGCACATACACACATATATGTATATGTCTATATATACACACGTATATGTGTATGTATATATATACATACACATATATGTGTATATATATAGCCAGGTTATATGTTTAAATTCAGAGAAAATATGAGTATGGTGACATCCATATCATCAATTAATCTAGTTTTTGACCAACCTTGATCCGGGTTATAGAAGGATACTTGTCTTTTTTCATATAGGAATACTTTTACAAAGAATAAAAATTCTCAAACCTTCTTCCTTCAGATCATGATTAGCACAGCCTTCCTTCGTTTCCTACAGGAGGCGTAGCTGGATTTTTCTATGATTTTATGTGATCATAGCCAAACTTTAACCTTACTTAAACATATAATCATGTATAACTTAGTGGATCATAACTATTCAATTTCTGATAATATTACTCCCTAATTTGATCCCTTTGAAAGTAAAAAACTCATACCTTAAATTTCTTCCACAACAAATTAAAATACTCTTCAAAGAAAATAATGATTAAACTTCTAAAATTTTATTTCTGAGGGAACTAGAGAGTATACAAGATAAGAAGTTAATTGAGTGAGATTTCAGCTCGGTGTGTGTTCCAGTGAAGAGTAACAAGGCTTTATATAGATAGTCGACATTCCAACTACTTACAATTATGACATAAGACTTACACGTAATGGAAATTTACAAAACATATTCATGACAACCTATGACATAAAGTATGGCTAAGAAATAAAGTAAATAGGTCTAATATTACAAATTATATGATACCTCGTAAAACATTCAACATGTGTGCAGAACTTTTCATAAAGTTGCTTTTAAGATTTTCGTCTTTGTGTGCTTTTTTTTTTTTTTTTACATTGTCGGCAAAACCTTCACCGAACATGTTGCATGACTATCATTACATTTTTTTGATTTTCAATTTACCCTGTCACACTTTGTCAGTGTTGGCAAGCTTTCTTCTTTGTCGTCTTCTATTTCTTTCTTCGTTGGCAGATTCTTCAGGATTCTTTAAAGGACACTAATATCTATTTCTGGATCCTCCATATCTTGCATCGCCTTTTCTCTTTCTTCACAATATTTGCACCTGCGATTTACATTTTCTGCTAAAAACTTACAAATCTTCTTCTTTATCTTTTCTGAATTTTCCATCTTGTTGGTCTTCAATCTATCATACCACTGCGTAAAAAGTGGTTGATCATGTGATTTAGTCCCAAAAGACGCAATTATAGTTGTTAGACCGCAGTAATAGACCCATTTCTTCTCTTCTAAGTTAATGGTTCTGTTCATCTCCTGAAAAATGATATTATAATTCTGAGCTTTGATATTACATATCTTATTCTGAAATTCTTGTTCGTCTTCTATGTTTTCTTTGATCTCTGCATCAGTTTCTATTGGCTTCCTTGTCGTTCCAAATCTGATTAAGCTGATTGGAGGATAAACCTTATCTAGAGTTATTTTTGCAATGGTTGAATAAAATCTGATATACACTTTATACTGAGTAACAATTCCTGCATAAATCTTGATTGCTTCTCGGATGGCTTCTGGCAATTCAGATGTTTCTTTCAGATCATTAGATGGATAGATGGCATGTAACATTCCATATTGGTATAAGATCTTGACTAAATCTGGTGAAATTCCTGGATAGGCTAACACTTTACTAAAAGCAAAATGAGAGGCATATTTAACATGAGGGTCTAATAATTCCATGTTTTCAATTTTCTTTACTAGGGTTTTAAAATATTTGAATTTAGAGTAGGTGTCAAATGATGGATCTCTAGTAATTCTAGGGGCTGAGGATGAAGCTTCAATTGCTTTTCATTTTTCTTTTCTTTGGGCTTCTTTTAACAATTGGGCTTTTATGATTTCATTCAAAGGGGTTATTTTATGGAGTGTTTCAGTTTCGGCTTGGGCAGTAAGCCCAATAACATTTCTGTTGGGTAGATGACCCATTTCTAGTTGTTTGGGTAGAGGACCCAATTGTAACATCCCAATTTTCAAAAGCGAAATAATTTATTTTTCATTTAAAATCATCAGAGTAGTGCATTTGAGCGGAAGAGTAACTGATACTTATATTTCAAAATGCTGTAAGTCTGGCTGAATACAATAGCGGTGTAGTAACCGCGTGGTTCAAAAGGGATGTACAACAACAAAAGGAAGGCTTCCGCCAGAATGTCAAAGGAAATCTTCAGTCGGGTCTACTATGCGGCCTGCTTGCGCTTCCCTTTATCCTCCGTCCTTGGTTCTTCTGACCCTGACGCTATGTTAAGAGCTGAGGTTCAATGCCCATTGAACCTCAGGTAACGGTTAACCTCATAATTACATATACGGTACAAAATCACAGAAAATGAAACACTTCCAAACATGTCACCAACTATGTCACTCCCAGTGAATGCAAATGTACCGCTCCCAGCGAAATATACCACTCCCAGTGAAAACAGATATATCACTCCCAGTGCATGCAGAAGTACAGTTATCCTTTAACAATAGCATGTATTCAAACAACACATCACAACATGCATACAACACACATACCACTTATACACATACTGTAAATATCAGAGTTAGTGTTACAGTACGTGAACGTACCTTCGTTGACGTTTGACGGTATTTCTGGCGGAATACGGTGCGACAGTTGGTCGGAACGTATTCAGGGATATCCTATAAGGATAATATCGCCTCTATTAACTCACAAATGTTATTTCAAAGAGATACTTTGGCTATATAAGACCATTTTACCCCTGGTGGATTTATTTTCCAATTTATTCCCTAATTTTCGGAAAAACGCTGATCCAGCATTTCTGGGCAGAATTTCGCCTAACTTTGAAAAATCATAACTAATTCCAGAAAAATCGAAAAGAGGATCCGTAAAATTTCCCGGAATCCTTGAGATGTCTACTTTCAAGGAAAAATACTGGAACTTACCCAGAACCCATGGAAAATTCCCAGTTTAGTCATTACAAACTGCTGCCCAGAATTTCGCCCAGAAAATATAACTTAACTTCTGAGATTTTTATCTTTTTGCACAGAGCTTCAAATCACACACTCTTTATAGTTTTAGAAAGCCCTAGATGTCTACTTTCATCATGAATTTTCTCAGAATTTTAGAACATCATCTTCATCATAAAATACTGACGTTTTTACCCCTGACTCCAGAAATCACTGTTTGAGGAGATTTCGCCAGAGCTTCGCTATTTTGATCCTAATCTTCCAAAAATTTTGATATAACTTCTTCTTCATCAATTTTTCGAAATAAATGCAATGGAAACCATAAAAACATGAAAATAAAACTATATTTGGAAGATTGAAGATCAAAACAACATTTCTAGCATTTCTACTTCATAACTAAGAACTTGAACTTATGAACTAAAAACTCTCTTACCTCTTGAAGAACCTTGCTTCCTACTTCTTGAAGCTCTTTCACTCTCTCCCACACACTCTAAAATTTCAGTTGTGGCTTGGTGGATTGGTGGAGAATTTGTGTTGCTAATGGTCTCTATTTATAGCCAAAAACATGAGTAGCCTCCAAGCAACTTGAATTGATCTTGTCCATTGGTCTTTACTTGGAGAAGAGGGAAAAATCTTGCCCCTACAACTCACCAAAAACGTCCACCCTCCCCCTTAGCTCTTAAGTTGTTGCTTCATCTCCTATTTACTCCCAAATGCTAATTTAGTTAGGCCTAAGTTGGTGTTTTAATTCAAAATCCAATTTCACTTTTGTAATCCTAATTTTATGACTAGATTTATGGTGATTTTTAATTTCCCAAACACTTAGGTATGAATCTTAAAAGTAACCGAAAATAACCTTGGGAATAGCCAAGTTGAAGCTCTTAATTCACTGATTCCAAATATGTATTTATATGTAACACTTAGTTCCAATATTTCAAGATATGATTTAATTTCTATGAATTCTCCTTGATTTGCATTTGATTAACAATTACTTGCTTCCCAAGTTTCTTTACTTGCTCCCCAAGTTTCTACTAATCTTCTCTCACAAGCAATTGACTTATGTGTTTGTATTATTATTACAACAATTTCCCTTCTTGTTTCCCTAGTAATTTCGTCCCCCTCCCCCTAATTATCAATTTACATTTTATTTGCTCTCACACCTTAGGAAGAAAAAACCTTTTATTGGTCCAAGTAATTTCACAAAGATTTAGGATTAAAGGTTAATACAATTTCTTCATCCTTAAATTGGTAATTTTCGCCACTTTTATTAGTGAAAGGAAGAATTAGATAAATCCTTGGTTACTATTGATAGTATAGTGTTTTAGGGGTTACTAAGCTTAATTACCAAAATTTGACAAGTTTCTAATTTAATCTCAGCTTCTAAATATCATTTGATTCTTAATTATGACCTTCATAAATTAATTATTAACTAATTTCAAAAATTAATAAAGTATCTCAATTATTGCAATTTCAATTGCCCAATAATTGTTATTAATTTTCTCTAATTGATTTTACCATCCTCCGATGATTTTATGTTTTATGATCCTTAATAAGATTTAGGAAATTAAATTTTGGATTTATTAGAATCCAAAGAAAATTTCCCTAAATATAATGATAAATCAGTTAAAAATTTAGAGACAACATATTCTCCTATTTTAATAGGTATTATTTGCCAAAATATGGTTCTTTAGGAGAAATATAAATTTTAGGGTATTACACCAATCTGAGTGAATGACTTAATTACATGGCTTGATTCTAAGTTTGTTTTTACTGCTGATTCAGCCGTACTTACATTTCTTCTTCCATCTTATTCCAGCTTCTCTATTCTTTTGAATAAATCTTCCACTTGCTGGTTTAAATGTACAATACTGGATAAAATGCTTTGCACACTTGTGTTACATTGACTATTTAACAGGTTCATATTCATTTTTAGAATAGTCAACTCTATTAAAACAGTCTAACATGTATTACAAGTTTGATTAGATTTTATTTCTGAGCTTGAATTGAATTCCATATGCTCATAAAATCTGCAATAAGGTTATTTTTTCCAAGCACATATTCAATAATATAATCATAATATGCTAAATCTCCTTGCCATTTAAATAACATTTTATTAGCTAATTTCTCTGTTTTTATTCCTTTATCTAACCACGATTTTACTTGTGTATTATCAGTCCTAATTATGAATTGTGCATTAACTATGAAAAGTTCAAATTTTTCAACTGCCTTTACAATAGCTAATAATTCTTTCCAATTAGAATGATATTTCCATTGTGTTTCTTGGAATTTTCCACTAGCGTATCTAGTTATGATTTCTTCTCCTTTTTCATTTCATGATATAATGCTGCACCACAATATTCATCGGATGCATCGGTATAAATTATCCATTTTATATTCTTTTGTAAATGTATTATTAATTTTGGTAAATTTTGACACATTTTCTTTAATTTTTTTTATTATTTTAATAGTTTCATTATTCCATTTCCATTCAGTTTTTTCTCCTGCTAATTTAGATATTTTTTATAGTAATTTTGCTAAATTTGGAACATAATTTCTAACTTGGTTTATTGATCCTAAAAATGCTTGTAAATATTTTTTATTAGTTATTCTTTCAAATTCTAATACTTTTTTACTTATATGATCTTGTAATTCCTATTCCATTTGTAGTTATAATTTGTCCTAAGAAAGGTATTTCTTGTTTTCTTAATATAGATTTTTTAAGTGATATGTTCAAACCTTTTTCTCCAATTAGATCTACAAATTGGTTTAGATGTTTTTCAAGTTCTCTTTTATCTTTTGAAAATATTAATATATCATCTATATATATTACAACAAAATCTCTTAAAGGTAATAATAATTTAGATACAAATTCTTGAAATATACTTGGACTATTATGATATCCCATGGGTAAAATATTCATACAATCCTTCAGATATGCTAAAAGTTGTATATTTTTTACTTTCTTCTTCTAATTTTAGCTAAAAAAATCTTGATTTACAATCAAATTTACTAAATATTTTCTTTCTTCTTATTAAATCCAATAGTAATTCCATTTTTGGTATAGGATATCTATTTTTAATTGTTATGCTATTCAATTTCTTATAATTTATAACCATTCTACTTTTTCCTCTTCTTTCTTTACTAAGTTTTTTTACAATCATTGCTGATGACGAATATTCAGATCTACTTTATCTTATTAAATCATTTTTTTTCATTTCATTTATATACATTACAAATTCTTCTTTATCCTCAGCTGTCCAAGGATAAGGTTTACAATTTATTTGTTGACTGTAATCTTTTAATTTTATTTTTGCCATAGGCTTAGATTTCTCCCAATTTATTAATGTAATACCTGGATAATTATTATCTGGAATATTATATCAATTTATGATAGATATGGTCTCAAAATGTTGTATAATTGGTCTATTTTCAAAAGGAAATACTAAGAAAATTAAATGGAATTTATTGCCAAAAATGTGAAAAATGCATTTTAGGGCCATAAAACATTCTAAAAATGTGATGATAAATCCTAAAGGGCTGTGAAATAATTATTAAAAATTAGAAAGAATATTGTCCCTAATTTAGACAATTTATTAAATTATCTCTTTTGAAAATAGAAGAATAGAAAATTAAAAAGTATTCTGGGGACCATATTGGACCCTATGATTTTTAATATTATGCATGGTGCATAAATTATTAATGTCAATAAAATAGTTGTGAGATAATAATTATTACTAATTAAGAAAATTGTCAACAATTAATAAGTGATTAATTAGATAATTAATGGCTAATTGTTTAGACATAAGATAAAGAGAAAAAGGTGGAAATTACTTAAAATAAATATACATATATAAATAAAAACGAAAATTAGAAGAAAAATAAAGAAAAATGAAATGAAAATTAAGAAATTAATATCTAGATATTTGCATTAAAATAACATTATAAGTTAAGACATGTGGTAATTAAGTAATATTATAATAGTAAAAATGTGAATAGGATAAATGACCACGGATAGAAATAAAATCCTACCTAGAAACCCGTGAACTAGGTTTCTTGAGTCAGAGTATATTAGGAACAAGTGAATTTCTATCTCGGAGTGGACTGTCTCCGAAGTCATTTCTGTAACCAACGGAGTGATTTGGAGATCCGGTCAAGAAGATATTTTGTGGGATTAAAGCAAATAGTAGAAATGAGAACCGATGGAAAATAATTCATAGATTGAAATCCGGGGATAAGTTGAGAAAAACCAGAGTATATTATTGATCAGTGGATTTTTTTATCTAGAGGTTGGCGAAGACAGACGATATTTCCGTAACCGGTAGCGATTACCGAGGATTTTCGGCAGGTAACAGAATGTCCTTAATGAGAGTATAAGGTTAGGAAAACCCGGTATTCTCGAAGAGGAAGAAAAGACCTTCAGAGTGTTATTTCCGGAATTTTAAGATTTTACAAAATTTCGCGATCATAACACCGAACAGGGACTTTATCGGTAGAAAACTTCTTGAGAAAGTTGGTGACATCACCTTGGTGACTAAGGATGACATCATCCTTGAGAGGTGTATGGCCAAGATCTTGCCACCTCCAAGAAGTGCGATCTGACGGTCAGAATTCAACCAGACAAAGTTCAATGAAATTACCGAAATGCCATCGTCTTTTTCTATAAATAGCCTTCACCTTCTCTTCATTCTTCACAAATCCTAGAGCTTTCTAGAGAGAGATTTTAGAGAGAAGGAGGAGTATGTGGAAATAGCAAAGTGTCGGGTAAGTTCTTCGTTCCCTAGTCCTTAGTTTTAGTGTTTCTTTCGGTAGTTGTTGTAGAAATGCTAGGTTGATCTTTAATCTTCCAAGTATGTTTAGAAATCATGTTCTAGGGGTAATTAAGGTATTAATTTCGAAAATCATTATGGAGTTGGAGATATGTTGAAATTCTGGAAGATTAGGGTCAAGGTAGCGAAGTGCTAGCGAAATTCCACCGATTAGGGGATCAAGGGCAAAATGGTAATTTGTACCTAAAATGCCTGTTATGATATCAAATATTGATAAAAGTGATATTATCATTATAGGATATCAGTAATCTTGTTCCGCTGTCATTTCACTGTCGTTCCGCTGTTTTCCGTCAAAAGTATAGTTTATCGTCAACGTACTAAACTCTCGTCAACGAAGGTACGTTCGCGTACTGTAACACTAACTCTGATATTTACAGTATGTGTATATGTGTTATGTGTGCATGTTGTGGTGTGTTGTTTGAATACTTGTTTGGTAAGAAATAACTGTACACCTGCATACACTAGGAGTGATATATCTGTTTTCAGTGGGAGTGGTACTTTTCGTTGGGAGCGGTACATTTGCATTCACTAGGAGTGACATGTTTGGAAGTGTTTCATTTGCTGTGATTTTGTACCGTACATGTAAATATGAGGTTAACCGTTACCTGGGGTCCGTATGCATGGGACCTCAGCTCTTAACATAGTAGCAGGATCAGGAGAACTAAGGACGAAGGAGAGGGGAAAGCAGCACGCTTAGAAACTCGGCTAGAGATTTCATTTTGACGTTCCGACGGAAGCCTTCCTTTTGTTGTCTACTTCACTTTTGAGCCACGCGGTTACTATACCGCTATTGTATCCAGCCAGACTTATGGCATTCTAAAATATAAGTATCAGTTACTCTTCCGCTCAAATGATCTACTCTGATGATTTTAAATGATTTTTTATGAAAAAATAATATTCCGCTTTTGAAAATTTGGGATGTTACAATTAATGGATTTTCACTAAAATTATCTAATATTATTTGTTCTATGGTTTTTTCTTCTCTTATAGTTAGTATGGCTAACATATGTTCTATTTTTACTGGTTCATTGTTTTGTAAGAATTGTACTTTCTCTTTATGTTTTCTCTTTTGAAATTTTTCATCTTTTCTTTTATATGGGCTTGTTATTTTAACTCCTATTACTTGATGTTTACAAGGTGTTGTTAATACTAAGGTTTTTTCTATAAATGTAAAAAGATAATATTTTTCTAAAAAATCTAATCCTAATATTATATTACATTTAAGTTCATTATACTGATTTAATTCTTCTATTATTAACTCGTAATTTCCTATTTGTATCATTATATTTCTGGCTTCTAATTCTATCATATGTATTTCTTTTCATGCTGATTTCATTCTTATAATTCTGTTCTTTCTTTTCCACATTTTTGGTAGTAATACATTATATTTTGCTACTATTAGATCTGCTCCACCATCTGTTAAAGCATGATATTTTCTAGCTCTATATTTTTCATAATTAAATTTTATCAAAACATAATATAATGGTATTGTCATATCCTTGATAATACTTCTAATTTCTTTTTAAATATCTTCTTTTTTACTTTTTCTTCATATATAAATTCTTTGATTCTCCATCTTGTTGTAGCATCTAAATTTTGTGTTTGTAATCTTTCTTCTTGTTGTTTAGTTTGTTTTTCTTTTTGTCTTATTAATTTTCTTATATAAGTTACATCTGCATTTGGTACTGTCTTTCCTTTATTGTAAATTCCTTCTCTTCTTATAATTTTTCCTTTAGGATGATATTCTTCCCATCTTTATATATATGTATTCTTTGTCTATTATAAAATATAAGATTGTCTAAATCATTCGTATCCTAGACAATACTTCTAACTTGTTTTTATATATCTTTTCTACAATTGTTCTTTGTCCTAATAACTCATAAACGTCTTGTATATTTTGATATTCTATTCTTGTAATTACTAGATAATTATTATTTCTTACTTCTTCATATCGTTTATATGCTTCCATTACTCTTCTAGCCTCAATATTATTAATCTTCTTTATTACTTTTAACATGATTCTAAATAAATGTTTACAAGCTTGTGGTACTTTTGTAATATATTCTTGGTTTGCATAATATGTAAGAATCCATTCGTTTTCATTCATATCCTACTCAATAATTATGCAGACAAAGTTAGTAAAAACTATAAAATCTCGCTTAGAAGAAAAGTTATCCACCTGTACACAAAAATTCATATTTACAGAACGGATGTTGCTGTAATATAGAATCCGTTATTTATTTGAATGTCTGGTTTTTGTACATTGTAGACAAATTTGGACTTATTACTCATTTCCTTTTCAATTAACCAAAGAAAATTAATATCCTACTGAACTGGGGCCTACCAAAAGCAAAATTATACAACATATCATAACCAAATTAGCAACAACTTCTGACCATTACACTTTACAGCCTAATCAGAAAATTTTGTTCAAGATTTTGGAGAGTTTTTCATCATATTTATTTTTTTTATATGGAGGCCTCTATGTTGATATGCCCTTCAATTATTCTAGGTTGATATAAACATCAATCCTCATCTCCCTTCTGACTACATAAATTATCTGGAGAACCCTATGGATACTAGATGCTTCTGAGAGAGCAGCTGAGAAAGATATTTGGTGCCTGATGCAATTTAGAGAACCTGCGCCGCCAATATGGCAAAGAGCCTTACTTCATGGAGATTTTGTTGAAGAAGCTATATGTGAAAAGAATGGCAGCTGATATAGAAGTAACCAGAATTTACTCCACCGGAAAGACTGTCTTTATGAAAGCAAACATATTCAAAAAGGTCTTCAGGCTGATGACAGAGTCGATGACTTCAGATTTGCATAGGAATTCGTTGATTCTTGAGGGAGACAAAGTTAAGGTGATATTCATTAGTCATTAGTCTATTCACCCAATGGGTCTTTTCGTTTAACTAAAATTTGGAGAGATAGTTACTTATTGATATATAGTTTGATATGTTATCTTAGCAATCTGAGGGTGAAGAGTTAAATGAGAATTTTGCCATATTCATTTAATAGAAGGACGACCAATGTCTGATGTGTGATAGGCTGTCAATGAAATAACTCCATCGTTTTGATTAATGAAACCAGTTTTCCAAGGATTCTAGCTATTTCTGAAAGTTAAGGCAAACATATATTTCTCTTGATGGCACATCCTGATTCAAATTTCTCTTACTCCATTTTGTGGGGAGATGACTATTTTTGGCGAAGGGCTGTCTACAATATTCACCACTGTGTGTTTCTTTTCTCATGATTTTCCCCGTGCAAGCTGAACTTCTCCTAGAGATTCCAAAAGAACAGCTCCGTTGGTGATACATTTTTTTTTTGGGTAGCTAATCGTACTTATGGAAGCTTGTTAGAGTTCAACAAGAAACATTGCAATAGACTCCATGTTTAAGAGGAGGTTCTCTCAGCTTGTACAACAAGTATCTACTATTTGTAATCATTAAATTTTCCTTAACAACCATGGTGAATTATAATAAAATGTTAAGGTTTTAGTGACTTTGAATTTGTGACATTTTGTCTTGTTCAGTATTTTATTTACATTGAACGTATTACATTTTCTAGTTCAATGAACAAGTTAATTTTCTCATTTAAGCAAATCAAATTGTCAAAAAAAAAAAAGAAGGCTTAAAAAATTAGGGAAATTAGCCACAATTCTGAAAATTTTATAGGAAATTATCCATGGAATTCCGTCTTAAAATTTCATGGGAAATTTCCCTTGAAATCTATCGATATTCTATAGGTAATTCCCCATAGAATTTTGAGACAGAATTTTGTGGGTAACTTTCCCACGGACTCTTTCGTTATTGATTTCTTATTTCTGTTCATAATTTCTGACGGAATCATCATTCCATCGCTAACATTCATTGGAAATTAGCAACGGAATATGATTTCATTGGGAAATGCCTTTGCCACCGTATTTTCTGAAAGGGACTTTATTCCGTCAGAAATGTATTACCGATGAAATTTTGTCGTTAATTTCTGTCGCAAATTAAATTACTAACGGAATTTCATCGGTAATTTCTGTCTCTAATATGATGATTTTTTGTAGTGATTGCTTTGCATTGTTTAAGGGGATCAAGTTACCAACTCAACATAAGGATTTGTAGGTTTTTTGTGTAAAGAAGTTGTAATACCCTAAAAATCCTACTTGTAATACCTGAAAAAAAAATTATTATAATAAAAAGAAAAATAATTATCTTAATACCTATTTTAAATAGGTGAATATGGGGTCTCAAATTGTTGTATTGTATTTATTTTTGTTTATAGGAAATTTTTCTTAGAATTTAGGAGTATAAAAATTAATTTAGCTTGTTGATATAAAAACCAATATTTTAGGGATTAAATTAGGACTTAACTCATTTATTCCTAATTTAACTTCATGAGACAAAATCTCTCTAAGTAAGAATAAATAAATTATACAATGATATTAACCCTAAATCCTAAAGTCTAAATGGACCAATAAGGGAATTGTCTTCTTGAGCATGAGAGAACAATTAAGACAAAACTTCATAATTAAAAATAAAGGGAGTGGGGACGAAATTTTTAAGGAAAATGGAAGAAAAAGAATAAATCAATTAAAGGAGTAGGAGAAGATAACTTGGTGAGCAAGTTAACTTTCTTAGGGAGCAAGTAATTGCTTAATTAGAGAAAAATTAGGAGAAAACCTATAGAAATTAAATCATAACTTGAGATTTTGAAGTTAAATATCCAAGATAAATACATATTTAGAATCAGGGAATTATGAGCTTCAACTTGGCTATTCCCAAAGATATTTTCGGTTACATTTAAGATTCATACTTAAACATTTTGGGAATTAAAAATCACCATAAATCTAATCATAAAATTAGGATTTCAAAAGTGAGATTGGATTTTGAATTTAAATACCAACTTACACCTAACTAAATTAGGATTTGGGATTAATTAGGATTAACTTAATGAAGAAGAGGCTTTTCTTAAGGACCAAGCAAACAAATTTCTAGAAGGGGGAGGGGGAAATTTCGGCCAAGAGGGAGAGGAAGGCCAAGATCATGTCTTTCTCTCCAAGTAATGATCCAAGAGCCAAGATCAAGCAAGAGTTGCAAGATGTTTAACCCCTCCTTGCCTATAAATAGAGAGCCTTGGCTAAACACATTCCTCACACCAATCCTTCTAGCCTTGGCTGCAATTTAGGGAGAGTAAGAGAGGGAGGAGCTACTGGAGAAAGAGATACAAGAAGTCTTCAAGAGGTATAAGAGTTCTTAGCTTCTAAGTTTAAGTTCTTAGTTTATAAGTAGAAATGCTAGAAAAAGTTTTTTTAATCTTCAATCTTCCATATACAGTTTTAATTTCATGTTTTTGAGGTTTCCATTGTCTCTATTTCGAAAAATTGATGAAGAGGGAGTTATATCAAAATTTTTGGAAGATTAGGATCAAAATAGCGAAGCTCTGGCGAAATCAGTAAAATCTGAGTAAGTAATAAAGATGCTAGTATTTTATGATGAAGATGATGTTCTAAAATTCTGGGAAAATTCATGATGAAAGTATACATGTAGGGCTTTCTAAATCTATAAAGAGCGTGTCATTTGAAGCTCTGTGCAAAAAGATAAAAATCTTAGAAGTTAAGTTATATTTTCTGGGCGAAAATCTGGGCAATGGTTTGAATTCTGGAAACTGGGAATTATCCAGGAGTTCTGGGTAAGTTATAGTATTTTTCCTTGAAAGTAGACATCTCAAGGATTCCGGGAAATTTTACGAATCCTCATTTCGATTTTTGTGGAATTAGTTATGATTTTTCGAAGTTAGGCGAAATTCTGCCCAGAAATGCTGAATTAACGTTTTTTCCGAAAATTAAGTGGAAATAATTAGAAATAAATCCTTCAAGGGTAAAAATGTCAAGTGTGGCCAAGATGTCTCTTGAAATATTGTTTGAGAATTAATTAAGACAATATTACCCTTTTAGGATAGACTGTGCTCGCGTACCGTCAACGAAACGTGCCCAACGACCCGTTAAACTTAGGTACGGACGCGTATTGTAACATTAACACTTATACTTATGGTATGGTTATATATGATAATTGTTTTCACATGTTGATACTCTGTTTTGAAATTGCTCATGGATTTGAGTTGTATACGGGTTATAGTCTTGATAACACCGTTGAGTTTTCCTAGCGCTGAGGACACGATAGGCCATCGTGGCACTGGTTATGTGCAGAGTGGGATAACATACATATTGCAGCGGCTGTGTTATGTTATTGCCTTACATGTGGATATTTGTTTGAAACTGTGATTATGTTGTATATATGTGATAACTGTCATATACTGTTGACATAAGCATGAGGTTAACTGTTACCTGAGGTTCAATGAAAATTGAACCTCAGTCTCTGCCATAGCCTCAGGATCCCGGGAAGTGATCGAGGACAAGGGTAAGAAGCCGGTATGAGGACCCTGCGGAGGCATCGTCTTTTTGATACTTATGTTAGAAGTATTAGACTTGGATGACTGTATTAATTAACATTTAGTTAGATACACTACATACAATGTTATTCAGTTACTCTTTGTTTATGTAAAATATTTTCAACTCTCAGCTCCAGAAACGTTTATGAAAAACGGGATGTTACACTACTGATGATAAGTATCATAATTTAGTAAATAATACCTATTGGAAATAGGTGAATATGAGGTCTCAAACACCTTATATTGAATTTATCTTATTATTAGGACAATTTCTCCTGAGATTAAATAATGTGCGAAAAGGTCCTTAAGACATTAGATAATTTGCAAATAGGTCCCTGAAATATTTATGGGTTATAAAATACCCTGAGAAAATTATGATAAAATCCTAAAAGGCAACTAAATATTTATTAAAAATTACAAAGTATGTTGTCTCTAATTTAGATAATTTATTAAATTATTACCTTGGAAAAATTACAGGAGAAAAATCTAAAAGTATTAGGGGACCATATTGGACCCTATGATTTTTAATATTATGCATGGTGCATAAATTACCAATGTCAGTGAAATAGTTGTGAGATAATAATTATTACTAATTAAGAAAATTGTCAACAATTAGTAAGTAATTAATTAGATAATTAATGACTAATTGTTTAGACATAAGATAAAGAGAAAAAGGTGGAAATTACTTAAAATAAATATACATATATAAATAAAAACGAAAATTAGAAGAAAAATAAAGAAAAATGAAATGAAAATTAAGAAATTAATATCTAGATATTTGCATTAAAATAACATTATAAGTTAAGACATGTGGTAATTAAGTAATATTATAATAGTAAAAATGTGAACAGGATAAATGACCACGGATAGAAATAAAATCCTACCTAGAAAACCGTGAACTAGGTTTCTTGAGTCAGAGTATATTAGGAACAAGTGAATTTCTATCTCGGAGTGGACTGTCTCCGAAGTCATTTCTGTAACCAACGGAGTGATTTGGAGATCCGGCCAGGAAGATATTTTGTGGGATTAAAGCAGATTGTAGAAATGAGAACCGATGAAAAATAATTCATAGATTGAAATCTGGGGATAAGTTGAGGAAAACCAGAGTATATTATTGATCAGTGGATTTTTATCTAGAGGTTGGCGCCGACAGACGATATTTCCGTAACCGGTAGCGATTACCGAGAATTTTCGACAGGTAACAGAATGTCCTTAATGAGATCAAAAATTTAGATAACCCAGGTATCTTGAAAGAGAAAGAAAAGATCTTCAGGACCTTGCTCCCGGAATTTTGAGATTTCCCAAAATCACGCGATTCGGACACCGAACAGGGAACTTTATCAGATAAAGGCACATAAATCAAGAGATGATGCAAGCATGACATCACTTTGATGACTCAGGATGAGGTCATCATAGTGAGGTGTAAGGCCAGGATCGTGCCACCTCAAAGAAGTGCGATCCTACGGTCAGAAACTAACCAGACAAAGTTCAAAGGAATTACCGAAATGCCATCGTCTTTTTCTATAAATAGCCTTCACATTTCTCTTCATTCTTCACAAAATCCTAGAGCTTTCTAGAGAGAGATTTTAGAGAGAAGGAGGAGTCTATGGAAATAGCAAAGTGCCGGGTAAGTTCTTCGGTCCCTAGTCTTTAGTCTTAAGTTCTTTCAGTAGTTATGGTAGAAATGCTAGAGTAATCTCTAATCTTCCAAGTCAGTTTAGATATCATGTTTTAGGGATAGATATGATATTTATTTCAGAAATATATTGGAGAAAGAGGTATGTCAAAATCTTGGGAGATTAGGATTAAAATAGCGAAGCTCTGGCAAAATCTCGTCGATTTGTCAACTTAAGGGCAAAATGGTAATTTGTACCTAAAATGCCTATTATGATATTAAATATTCATAAACGTGATATCATCCTTATAGGATATCTGAAATCACGAACTGCTGTTTCTGCTGTTACCGCTGTTGTACCGCCGTCGTATCGCTGTCAAACATAGTATTCCGCCAGAAATACCGTATAGCATCAACGAAGGTACATTCGCGTACTGTAACACTAACTCTGATATTTATGGTATGCGTGTATGTGGTACGTGTGTTGTATGCATGTTGGTGGTGTGTTGTTTGATTACTTAGTGTTGTTAGAGGATAACTGAACATATGCATGCACTGGGAGTGGTATATCTATATTCACTGGGAGTGGTACATTTCGCTGGGAGCGGTACATTTGCATTCACTGGGAGTGACATATTTGGGAGTGATTCATTTGTTGTGTTTATATACCGTATATGTAAATATGAGGTTAACCGTTACCTGGGGTCCGTATACATGGGACCTCAGCTCTTAACATAGCTTCAGGATCGTGAGGTTCGAGGACCGAGGAGAAAGGTCAGAAGCACTTATAGGAACTCGGCTGAAGGCCATCTTTTGTTGCCACGGCATGGGTAATGTCAGGGGAATACCTCTTGGTTGTTTACTTCAAAAACTCTTGGTCTTTGTACCGTTTCTGTAATTAGCCAGACTTACGGCATTTTGAAATATAAGTATCAGTTACTCTTCCGCTCAAATGATCTACTCTGATGATTTTAAATGATTTTTAAATGATGAAAAATTATTCCGCTTTTGAAAATTGGGATGTTACAAAAGTTCTCAATCTTGCCAGTTGAACAAACAAGGATTCTTATAATGTCCTTTACAAGGATATAGAAATTTTTTGAATTTGATCAGGTAAAAAAGGTATTGAATGTAAATGTGCAAGTTAGGAGACTGCTGCAATCCTGTAATATCATTTTATTTTCTTAATGAAAATTGTTTATTATAAAAATAAAAAAAGGTTAGCTTCGATCTTTTGACTTCCATCAATTGGGTATATTCATATATTAAATCATTTCTTTCAATATTGATGTTTTAAAAAATTGCCTATTTTTTATAATTTACTTGATTAAACTAGGGCATATATCGTGCACTGCACGCGGCAAATAGTCACAAGAAATAAATTTGTCCTATGATGGCTAACAATTTTCAACCAAACACAGGGTCACAATATCATAAATTTATGATCACCACCATTAATAGCAACGACAATGAAAATAAAGAAAAAGATTAAAACTTCAAAATCATAAATTAGTCTTGGTACTTAATACTTATGAGAGTATAGGTATTGGTTACCAGAATATCACAATTGATAATTCATTTAATAGAAAATTATTAATTTAGGATTTTGAAATTCAAATTCTATTTTCTGATATAAATATTCACCCATGCGCACAGCTTGTTATCATCTAAATATTTATGAATATCTCCCTTGTCGACCACATTTTTTGTGGTTAACATTGTCATGTGGTTGCCATCATATATAAATTAGGGTAAAGAAGTAAAAATATACATATGTTTTATTCTCAGGAGTGCTCATCACCATATGCTTTGTTTGGAAGCAAAAATACCCACGTAGTTACTATTTTAGAGCAAAAGTCACATCCTACCGTTATGTTACTGTTCACCATAATGAGAGAGAAAAAGATGAAGTAAATAGTAACATAACGGTGGAATGTGATTTTTGCTCCAAAATGATAACCACGTGTATATTTTTGCTAAAAAAAAAGCATATAGTACCGGGCGCTCCTGAAGGTAAAATACATGTGTATTTTTACTCCTTTACTCTATAAATTGTTACCTTCAGACCCACAATGCTTCTTACCCATGAAAAAGTTGCAACATATAATTAATAATGTACTCTCTTAAACATTAATCTTGTAAGTTACCATTCACCATTGCTATATGATTAGGTAGTCTTTAGAAAGTTTCCAAGACCTAAGTTTTATGAAATACTCCCTCTGGTTTTTATTATAAGGCACCAATTAACAAATCACACAAACTAATAAAAACAGTTGAAGTCAATAAAGTTGTCGTATAATTTAAGTAATTTCCAATATTACCCCTACTATTTACATGAAACTCAAATATTATATTATTATTACTCTCACCTACTACCCCTATTAATTATGGGCATATATGGAAAAAAAATAATCAATGCTCATTGGAAATAAGCAAGTGCCTTATAAAAAGGATAAAATATAGTTGGTCGTTGATACTTTATAATAAGGACTAGAGGGAGTATAAAGTAAGTATCTGAAAGGAATTTTGTCTTGACTTGTGTAAAACCTAGCTTTTGTGAGCTACATGTTTTAACAATGTACTATCTCTAGGTTTAAATATAAAATAGAGTTAATTTTTTCAGATATTAATGAAGTTAAATAAGTTACTTAATCATATCATATGTTGTGTATCAGTTTATAACTTATACAAAATAATTTTTTAAAAATGATAAATATAAATATTTTAAAATAATTTAATTAGATTTCTTAATATTTTCCAAAACAAAATTTGTCTAATATTTAGAACCGGAGAAGTAATTGACATGACCAATAGAACGCATGCTTTGGTATATATGACACTCAAATTACTCTTTATGTATTACTTTCGTTTATTGTTTGTGATTTCACTATTAATTATTAGTCTATTTATTATTGGTGATGTGAATAGACAATAATATAACATTGCTGTAAAATTTAATGGGTAAAGATGCGAAAATACCCATGAACTTTACCTCCAGGGGCGCCCATCACCATGTACTTATTTTAGGGGCAAAAATGCCAACGTGGTTAACTTTTAGGAGCAGATGTGCCACTTCTGTTAATTAACGTTATGTTTGACCGTTAAAATTGAATGGTTGACTAACGGAGCTGAGGTGGACAACCAAGTGGGATAACATTGCTGACTGGGAAAAATTGAGAAAGCCACGTCACAAATTCTAAAATGCAACTGGAAAATAGATCCACCCTGAACAGGTAAAACCTTTTGCTTGAACGTGAAAATGAGAACCCTAACTGAGATAGATCGAGGGACGAAGCGTCTGGGGAGCAGTTCGAGCGAGGAAGAAATCTGAGTGAGAGAAGAAGAAAAAGTTGAGCTAGCAGTTCGAGTCGGTAGGAATTTGTGACCCACGGTGTAACTAAAGAAAGGAGTGAGCCAGGGTTCTTCACAGTGACGAGAACGGTGGCTAAAATAGACTATAGCGGAGGCTGAAAGTGACGATAACGGTGATCTATCCGAGTTTCATTTCAATTTATGTGTTTCAAATTTAATTTCTTGATTGTCATAGACATGCGAATGGGTTTCTGAAATTTCTGATTTCTGTAGATGATTGTAGTTTCTCTCCCAAGGATTTTGTTTACACGCTTACACAGTAAATAACAACTCACAATTGAAGTTTAGTTTTTTTCCTTCTTTGGACTGAAGTTTCTCTCCATTTTCTGTTTGTTTCGTGTTCGTTCTCTTCTTCGTTTTAACTCCAATATTTTGGGAGGCAATGAAGGCTAGGTGAAACTCTTAGGGACATTCGAGATTTGCTATCTTCCACATCATAACTCTCTATTTTCTGACACTATTGTTGCTTAAACTATGAAAATCCATAAATAGTAGATACTAGGATAATGATTCCAGCAAAGCAAATTCATTCTTGTAATTTGTTTTAGTTCTGTTACAAGTGAGATTCAAGGTTTTCTAGCTTTTTAAGAGAATCGACTAAGTTATACGTTTCTATATTGCATATGTTAGTGTCCTAGAATTTTGATTGCTCCTACTACAGGGTTAATCAAAGTGCGGAAAGGTTCAAGGTGAATTAAAGACCGGAAGTAATATTATAATGTTTGTATCATGTTTTGTTTTGCATCATAATTTTAAGAAACTTGTGTTTCAATACTGTTCTGTCTTCTCCAAAAACTGTCAGAAGCATGTCTTTATATTTTGTAAATTTAGACCTCCATTATGCAGCTTTTGTTTACTCAGTAACAGAAGCTCTAGTCAAACATATAATAGCCTTAAATTTGTTCCACTATTATTCACTTCCTTGTTTATACTTGAATCACTGAATAGCTTCCAAGTTAATAGTTATCTATGAGCCAAGTCAGTGATGGTTTATCTTGAAGAGTGACTCAAGAAGATATTCCCAAGAACATTTCCGAAAATTGGAGTTAATGAGGTATTTAAAAATATTTTCATGGAAGAAAGCTTTTTAATGTGCCATGTGATTATGGTGCTATGTCAAGTTCATGCCTTACACAGTAAATAACAACTCACAGATGAAGTTTAGTTTTTTTCCTTATTTGGACTGAAATTGATGTTTCAAAATAGAATGCAAATAGGTTTTGGTTTTTCGCCACTAACTATTTCATTTATGGAATATGATATCAAGAAGCAACTGGATGGCTTCGTCTTCAACATCGATGACAAGAAGGAATGAGAAAGTGAGAAGGAAGGTGGTTTTGGTGAGAAGACCCAGTCGTGAAGAACATTATGAAGGTCCGGTGTGGTATTGCCATCACAATTTGTTGGCTCCTAGATCCTGGGATTTCATAAAAGGGGACATTTTGGAAATGATAAAATCTTTTTGGGAAACAGAATTTATGTTAAAGTCTTTCAATAAGATGAATATTATCCTTATTCCCAAATCAGACAGTGTCTAAACTTTTAATGATTTTGAAACCTATCAGTTTGTACGATGTTATCTATGAGATCATATCTAAAGTGTTGTGTATTTGTATGAAAAAAAAAACTTCTGGACAACTAGATTGCTAAACATGGTTTTGGCCAACTATTTCATGCATTCTTTCGGCATGGGGGGTGATTCAATACAATTTTTCTCAGAGTAATATATTTCTCCTAATGAATGTTGCATTAAACAAGCTCATGATTAGGTTTTGACTGTTATTCCAACTTTTTGACTATTTTGATTAGAAGCTTGAGAGTAAATTCCACCAAATAGAGGTCATTGGTTTCGTTCTCAGTAGTCGAGCATCTACACAAACACATTATAGGCATGAAGTTTTAAAATCAATGAATTTTTCTCTAGCCCAACCAAATGTCAAGCACAGGGAAGATGCCACTCTAGTGCTTCGTTTCATTCCATTTATCATAAAGAAAAGTATATATATTTGTTGTATCATCACAGTAACTCATGAAACCATACAAAAAAAGCAAAAGGAGTGTTGGTTAGACAATACACAGATCCATTTATTAAAAAAAGAGGAAAAATAAGAACAACAGCAAAAGAAGCATAGGCACTAGCTAGCTGCAGGACTGTGACAATACAAAACAAGAGAAGAAAACGAACCTCTTCAACTTCGACGCAGCTTCTGTCCACAGAACTAGCAAATCAGAACTGTATATAACTGATATTACAACATCGAAACTACACTAATCAGCTAGCTATGTGTATTAATGGTAGAATTTGATTTTCCAAGAACTTGCAAAGTTAATGTAATACCCGGATAATTACTATCTGGACTATTATGTTACCATAATAAAAATGTATATTTATGAAGATTTTGATCTCAACATGGTATATGATTAGTCTATGTTCAAAGAAAAACACTAAGAAAATTAAAGGAAATTTATTGACAGAAATGTGAAAAATGCACCTTAATGCCATAAAACATCCTGAGGAGAATTATGAAAATTCCAAAAGGCATGAAACAATTATTAAAAATTTAGGAAGCATATTATCCTCAATTTAGACAATTTAATAAATTACTTCCTATGAAAATAAAAAAGAAGGAAAATTAAAAAGTATTTTAAGACTAAAATTGACTCTATGACTTTTGATAATTTGCATGGAGCTTAGATTATTAATGTCAATAAAGTTGTTGTGAGAAAATGATGAGTTTTAATTAAGAAAATTATTAGGAATTATTAAAGGATTAATTAAGTAATTTTTGGGAATTTTATAAGCTTATAGAAATTTAGGAAACATGAAAAATAAAATAAATATGAATGAGTATTATTAAGGATCGAAATTTTTGGGCCAAAATTAAATAAATAATAAAGGTCAAGAAGTAATCTTGGAAAACCAAGATCAAAAGCTTAGGATTGTTCAAGAAATTATAAAAGCCTAAATCCATGAAATTGCTTATGGACCAATAAGGAAATTTTAGGGGAAATAAATATAGGATAAATGGGATATTATGGTAATTGGAAATATGTGTGTGTGTGTGTGTGTGTGTGTGTGTGTGTGTGTGTGTGTGTTGGCCGAATTTAGGGGGGATAAGGATGAAGTTTGATTTTTATCATATAATAATAATATAAATTTAAGCATGTGTTAAATAGATAATGTTATAATAATAAGGAGTAAACAGATAATGGAAATAAGAACTGATAGAAAATAATTCATAAACTAGAATCCAGGGATGGGTTAAGAAAAACCAGAGGATATTATTGTTCAGTGGATTTTTATCCAGAAGTTGGCGCCGACAGAAGTTATTTCTGTAACTGGTCGCGAATACTTAGGATTTTCGGTAGATAGCGGAATGTCCTTAATAAGAGTATAAAGTGAGGAGAACCCAGTAATCTCGAAGAGGATGACAAGACCTTTAAGGTATTGCTTCCGGAATTTTAAGTTTTTACGGAATTTCACGATCAGGACACCGAACCAGGAACTTTATCTGATAAAGCAAGATGACATAAGGCTAGATGATGTCATCAATTTTGTCTCTTTGTGTGGGGGGTGGGGAGGTCGGCCAAGCAAGAGAGGGCCAAGATCAAACCACCTAGCAAAAGTGCGATCCTACGGTCAGAATTCAACCAGACAAAGTTCAAGGAAATTACGAAAATGCCATTGGGTTTTTCTATAAATAACCACCCTCTCATTTGGAATTCTCACACCAAATCCTCTTGAGGATTTTGAAAATTTGGGAGAGAACGAAGAAGGAGGAGTACGGAGAAATTCGTAGCAAAGCTCTGCGTAAGTTATTCAGTCCTTAGTCTTTAGCTTAAGTGGTTCTTTCGGTAGTTATAATAGAATAGCTAGAGTAGTCTCTAATTTTTCAAGTTAGCTTAGATATCATGTTTTAGTAATAAATATGATATTTATCTCAGAAACATATTAGGGGAAAATTATAGCAAAATTTTGAGAGGTTAGAGTTAAAATAGCGAAGCTCTGACAAAATTCCACCAAGTAATCAAACTAGGGGTAAAATGGTAATTTGTACCTAAAATGCCTGTCATGATCTTGAATATTCATATCTGTGATATTATCCCTATAGGATACCCGAAATCACGAACCGCTGTTTCCGTTGTCACCGCTGTCGTGCCGCTGTCAAACATGCCGTAATTTGACGAAAGTGCTAGAAACCGTCAACAGAGGTACGGACGCGTATTGTAACCTTAACACTTATGCTGCTCATATACATATATGCGATAGACATGCTTATATACCGAAGCTCTGTCTAGGGTTGTCGGTTTTACATACAGCTTGATACGGGTTATAGTCTTGATAACACCGTTGGGTTTTCCTAGCGCTGAGGACACGATGGGCCGTCGTGGCACTGGTTATGTGCAGACATGTTGTGGGACTTTACATACTGCTTTGTGCTTATGTTCTGTCATTGTTGTGATCATACATCTGCTGTGTGCTTATGTAGTGATTTATTGTTGTTACGTGTGGTTAAATAGCTGTTATCCATATACTGTTTTATTTGAGCATAAGGTTAACCGTTACCTGAGATCCAAATGGTAATTGGATCTCAGCTGTAGCTTCAGGTTCGGGCGAGCCAAGGGTTGATGATAGGGGCAGACAGCTGGAGTAGGATGGCAGAAAGAGTCTTATAGCTTTAGTTTTATAAGCCTAGTTAAGGGTGTTTCCTTTTGGATAGTAGATGACTGTATAAGTGCACTTACACTGTGGTTATGTAATATTAAGGTTCAGTTACTCGTTTTACGAAATTGCTCGACTCTGATCACGGTTTGTTTTAAAAAAAAAAATTCCCGCTGTTTTTAAGATGGGATGTTACATTTTTGGTATCAGAGCAGTTTTCCTGGCACGAATCTGGCTAAGTTATGACGAACCTTTTGGTGTCTAAGATTGGGTTAATCTATGTGGGAAGCCAATCAGTCGCCGTAATAGTCGGTGAGGCCCCATAATAGACCCCTACCTGGCCAATTGGTTTAAATAACGGAGTTAGATTCTACGCCCTTTTGAAAGAATATATATTTTGAAAAAGAGTACTGATATAACCTTGGTGTAATGTATAGATATGGACAGAGATGAGAACCCGTATACCACCTATCGAGGAATGAGGAGGCGTACAGCTAGGAAGTCAGTGGTACCTGAGATGGTGGGAAGAAGACTAAACCCTGATCCCCTGTATCCTCCGCCTGAACCTGAGCCTGAACCCTTGTTCATTTCGGTGCACCCTGCACCTAGGTATCATTTTGAACCTCTTTATAATCCCGACTTTCCAATAGAGCACTTGAATGACCCTGAGCCCGACTACCAGCCTGGCCCCGAATACCCTGACTTTATATATGATCCTGAACCCGAAAATATGTATGACCCCGAGTACGAAAACTCAGGTTCTGCAATTCCAAGCCCTGCCGGATCTAGTGGTACTTCCTCCGTTGGAGATAACTTTGACTACCCTGGCATTCGCGACCTAGATCATGAAATAGCCACCCCAGAAGACTACCATTACCTCCTGGACAATAATGCTACACTGATACGACTATTTGAGTCATATCACACCTACGCCGAACAAACCACCGGCACCGTACAGAGATGATACTTGACCTATCTCAATAGAATCAAAAACGATCATGCCCTAATTAGCCAGTACTCACCCAGAGACATCATTAAGTCTACCCTGTTCTATTTTCCCCAGACTCGTTTTTTGGCTAGAATGATTAACGAGCTGCTGGACGAAGGGCCTATTCTAGAAGTTTCCATATACACTACAAGAAAAATGGTAAATGGAGGCGGTTATTTGGGCATTTAGAGGCAGTTTAAACTGCCTCTATTTTCCACTGCAGGCAGTTAGAAAATCGTAGAAGTTACCACTGTCGAGAAGCAAACTAAGGCGGTTTAAATCAACCGCTGGTAGAACCGCCTCTGAATAACATTTTGAGGCGGTTTTGTAAATCGCCTCAAAATGGAATATAGAGGTGGTTAGTCTTAACCACCTTAGATTGGTATTTAGAGGCAGTTATAGTGACCGCCGCTAAATGTTATTCAGAGGCGGTTTAGTAAGTGCCTCCACATATCATTCTGAGGCGGTTTATATAAAAATATGTATAAAAATAATTTTTTTTTACTTTTTTAATTTTAACAACGAAAGGTAGTTAATAGGTGATTTTTGACAGTTTCATTTTAATAATTTTTTTTTTCTAATAATGAAATAATAACTTGTTGCATTTGATGTATCAAGAAAAAAAATTATTGCATTTCAGCATACATATCCATACAATATTAAAAGCCCTTAATTAAAAGCATAAGATATATAAATTCACCACAACCACAGAAGTCTCAACTGCTAAATATGTTTAACAACCATAAACAAAGTCATAACTACTAAACATGCTAAATATGTTTGCATACATTATCCAAAATCATAGAACAAAATATGTTTAACAACCATAAACAAAGTCTCAACTGCTAAACATTGGATAAATTTCCTTGATAATGACAACAATACTATCCAAAAGCAATATCTAAATAAAATATTCAAGGTTGTGGTTGTGGTGATGGAGATGCAATATGAGGTGATGAATCTGGTCTGTCACAATGCGGGTCATGACTAGCATGAGAAGATCTTCTGAGCCAAGGAGACCCCAAATTTGCATCCTGATACATTGAAACAAAATTGAAAACAAACATCAAATGCTACAATGTCTTGTTCAACCATTTTTCATTGCATCATGGCATCAACATAACTATCAATTTAGCATATATCAAGCATAATTCAAAGACATTCAAATTGAATCTTCAATATAATTTCTTCTTCTCCTTTGAAGACCTTACTATTAGGAAGATATTATTTAGAATATAAGTAATTACTTAGTGAAAATGGTAGGGGAAGACACAGTAATTACCTTTGGTTATTGAACCTGGACAAGATTTTGGAATTGTTCTAAGTTTCCCATGCCAAAAAGCAGAAACCAACCTTGAAGAATTTTATTCCTTTTTTGAGAACAAGGCAATACTGAAACAGAGAAACTTACATGTATTTATTTTCAAGTGTTTGATTTTTCGTTTTTCCTGAGAAGAGAGTTTGGACCTGTCTAAAACTACTAGAAAAACTTTGCAGGCAACTATAATTCCAAGCCATGTAATCAATACATATAAGATAAACAAGATAGAGCAATAACATGTAGAGAACTATAGCAACTGGCAGTTGCATCTTAGCAATAGAACCACAAAAATGGGCAAATGCAAGTGTGATGAACTTGATAAGAACCCCTAAACATTACTGTACAATAAGAAACAATCACAATTTTGAATACTTACATATGCCTAAGAAAGACCACTCTATGTGATGAGGTTTAATTCTCGTTCGGCTCGCTCGAATGATACCTTTGATACTATCTCGGCTCCCCTTCCCCTTGCTATGTAAAGGCCAATATGATGCATCAACTCCTGCAAAAAAGAAACAAAATTAAGAACAGATAGATTGAAATACCGTTGGAATGATGACGGGATCTTCATGCACCATACCTTATACCAGAAGAAAGCAATTCATGTGGGTGTGCATATATATCCTCAGTCCAAGTGACGTAAAATACTAGGAACCAATTTTGCTTCCTCTGTTCCGACAATACAATGAGGAGGATAAGGGGGCTCAGGAATATCTGGGTGATGGGAATCAAGGAAGGCAAAAATTGGCCACTTCTTTTCAGTGAATACTTTTGAGAGCCTTACTGATTCATCTACCATCCTAGAAATTTGTTTGTTTGGTTGCCTTGAGGCCTATTGAATACCATAATCCAAAAGAATATGCAGCCAATGACAAAATGACGAGTTTGCGCTTGAGTTAGTCAAATCAACAAAAATGAACCAATCTAATAAATGCAAGCACAAAAATAGACTAAAAAGAAATGATAAACTGAATCATACGAAGGTGGGTTACCAGATTTCCAACTCCAACGGTGCAGAAGCCATTGACAACATCGACCAGGACGAGACCAGTTTTGACATCCCCAGATAAAACAAGAGGTTGTTGATCCACTGGAAGTTCCTCCTTTAACAGATCAACCGTCAGCTTGTGGAGAAAATGAAAAAAAAGCCTTGCCTTTAGTTCCTATTCCCTTTATAGCTAAATTAATTTCTGAAAATTCATGTCTACAAGTGCGTACACATTAATCAATTGGCAATGATTGATTAAAGCGTTCAATTTGATGATTTTAAGAAACTTACTTGTGATTAATTCTACTATTTAGGAATTGGTTGCAATTTTCCCCCATATACATAATTAGCCTCACTTGTCCAAACGTCCCTTATCGTCTTCAATCGTTCGCGACTGTACAGTTTTCCCTCTCCCGAGCAAAACAGAAAAAACCAAATGAACAGAATGTTAAGATAACCTAATTTCTTTCCTCGAACATGTCTGAGAATCCTCTACAGGTTCTCGTTCAAACCTTTGAGAAAGTGTCGTATTCCATTCAACATCACCTTTCTAGTTTCATTGACCTTCATCTCCAGCCAGCTTCCTCCGATAAAGCCTTGGCTTGCCTTTAGGGACCCAGAAATGCGAGAGCCATTAGCATGGACCCAGAAATGCGAGATCGAGAGGGTTTTGATTTAAGATGGAGGAGCGTCGAGATCGAGAGATGAGTTGAGCTGAGCGGCATCGGAGACAGAGGATTGACGATGGCCGAAAGAAGAGTTGAGATCTGAAGGAGAGCGTCGAGATCAAGTTGAGCCGAGTTAAAGAACCTCAGATCCAGTTGAAGAACCACAGACCACAGCTATAACCGAGAGTGAGCGGCGGAAATGATTGTATATGCTCAAGTTTTGTTCTTCTTGTGATTCTTACGACTCAGATCTAGTTGTGAATGAGCAGGAAGAATGAAGAACCTCAGACCAGTTGTGAGTGAGCGACAGAAATTGTGAAATAGAATGTTTTAGGGTTTTTCAGATAGGTATACGTGTCACACTATTATTGGAGGATAAAAATAAAAATAATACGAGACCGCCTCCATATGTATATTGGAGGCGGTTTATTACAAACCGCCTCAGAAACCGCCTCTATATGATTCATTCGGAGGCGTATTATAATAAACCGCCGCAGATGTATATTCATATTGAGGCGGTTTGTAGATATGCCGACAGAACCGCCCTTAAATGTCTTATAGAGGTGGTTTACTGAAAACTGCCTCTAATAGCCCATCGGTATTTACCCTTTTTCTTGTAGTGATACCTCTATTACCTGAAAAGCGTGGTGCGCTAGCACATGTAGAAGACAGGGGGCAGTTAAAGAAAGCTGTGGCATGACTAGTAGGAGTTAGTTAGGCTAATGTAAACTCTCTCTAAACACCCTAAGGGATTGTAAAATAACTATTAAATAATGGGGGTTGTAAATATCTGGACTGGTAGACCAAAGATAGGACGCGACCACCGTCTTGGTCGTTTGTAAATTATGATGCAATAATAAATATATGTCTGTTTATGTACTTGTTGTTGCAAAAAGTTTGATAGTTTGTTTTCAACATTAACAATCAAAGGGAAACAGAACTTAAAAGATGGTGATTATGAGAGGTGCTGGAGTCCCCAGAGGCCAGGGCAAAGGTAGATGTAGAGGAAGGGGTAGACGAGCCCGGACCATACCAATACCTGAACAGGAACAGAATCAAGAATCTAACCAGCCAGAGTAAGACGACGTGCTAGAAATGAGGAGACAACTGCAGGAGCAAAGGGCTCTTATCGATGTACTTCTGGCCGAAAGACAGGAACGGCAAGCTGAAGGACATCGGCTGCAAGAGCAACAAAATAAAGAAGAAGAGAATGACCAGAATGATGAACACGAGGATGAAGCCGAGGAATCGGAACAATCTCGATCTCCACCTCGACAGGAGAGAGAAATGAGAATACCCCCTCAGCACAACCAAGTAGCGGAGAATTCACAGTACTGGGTTACTCAGTTCTGCAAGATGAAACCTCCGGTATTTCGAGGCAAGCTAGACGCAGCTGAAGATTGGTTGACGAGGCTAGATAAAATCTTCGAAGTCATGGAGTGCCCAGAAAACAGGAAGGCCCAGCTGGCAATCTTTAAACTGGAGGGAGATGCAGATCGTTGGTGGAGGAATATTGCGGCAACACTCCAACCACACCATTATCCAATTCCATGGGAGATATTTCTAAGGAAATTCAATGAACAATATTTCCCTCCCACGATGCAGATACCAAAGAGTCAGAATTCCTCCATATCAAGCAAGGGCAGGAGGAGTCATTCGATGACTACCTTGCTCAATTCACAAACCTGTCTCGCTACTCACCGCACTTAAGGCAAGGAGATAATGAAAGCAGTCTGGCCAATATCCTAATCTACGGAGTTAAGTACGAAATTCGAGAGAGGCTAGTATCTCAACAGTTCACTAGGTTAATACAGGCGGTAGAGTCTTGTCGTTTGATTGAACGGAATTTGAAGCAGCTACGTAGGTTCAACAACAGTAATGCGAACCGTGGAAACTCTGGCCGAGGAAATTCTTCACAGAAAAGAAAGACACCCTGGAGTAACTCCCAAGGTGGGAATAAGAGGCCAAACCAGCCTGGGCAGTGAACTTTTCCAAACATGAGGGAGTCCCAACCTTGTTCAAAATGCAAGAAGTATCACCCAGGTACTAACTGTGATGGGAAGCAAATCTGCTTCAAGTGCCAGAAGACGGGACACATAAGCCGGAACTGTCTGGAATGGTCGGCAGGAACAAGGCCACAAAACCTAGGACGAGTCTTCGCACTGACCGACGTAGAAGCCAGGAAGTCCTCTGCAATGGTTCAAGGTACTATATCTTTAAATGTGAGTCTAGTTCAGGCATTATATGATTCAGGTGCTAGCCATTCGTTTATTTCCTATGATTGTGCAAATCGCTTAGGGATGCATGCCTCTAGATTACCTTATGATCTGATAGTCTCTACACCGCTTGGCATGAAATCATTAGCATTTGATATATATGTAAACTGTATTATCAATATGGACAGGCAAATCTCTAAGGTAGATCTTATCCGACTGCCCCTTTACGGTATCGACGTTATACTTGCTCTAAACTGGCTCACGGCAAACAGTGCAACGATAAATTGTAGCAGCAAGAGGATACTATTTCCCGATACACCTAGCAGCGACCAGTCTGATATAAGTCTGAATTTCCTCTCTGCTACAAAAGTTGATAAATACATGAAGCAGGGTTGTCAAGCATATATGGTATTCTTCTCAACCAAGGTAGAAACCAAATTTTCACTCAAAGACATTCCTGTGGTGAATGAATTTCCTGACGTATTCCCTGAGGATCTCTTTGAGTTACCGCCCACGAGGGAGGTAGAGTTCACTATTGAATTGATGCCTGGTACAGGGTCAATATGAAAAGCGCCGTATCGTATGGCTCCAAATGAGATGCAAGAGTTGAAGAAGCAGTTGGAGGAACTCTTAAAGAAGGGGTTTATCCGACCTAGTGTATCTCCATGGGGAGCACCTGTGCTATTTGTGAAGAAGAAGGACGGCAGTCTTCGACTCTGCATTGATTATCGTGAGCTCAACAAAGTGACCGTCAAAAACAAGTATCCACTTCCCCGGATTGATGATCTTTTGGATCAGTTATCTGGTTCCACCGTCTTTTCCAAAATTGACTTACGATCGGGATACCATCAGTTGCGAGTTAGAGATGGTGATATTCCCAAAACAGCTTTCAGAACCAGGTACGGGCATTACGAATTCCTTGTGATGCCTTTCGGATTGACTAATGCCCCTGCAGTCTTCATGGATTACATGAACCGCATCTTCCGTCAACACCTGGACCAATTTGTGGTGGTGTTTATTGACGATATACTCGTGTATTCGAAGAGCAGAGAAGAACATGCAGAACATTTGCGGCTCGTGTTGAATATCCTAAGAGAGATGCGGCTTTATGCCAAGTTGAACAAATGTGAATTTTGGTTGCCAGAAGTCAAATTTCTGGGCCACGTTATATCAAGCGGTGGTGTTGCAGTTGACCCAGGCAAAGTAGAGGCAGTTCTGGACTGGAAGAGGCCAGAAACAATAACAGAGATATACAGTTTTCTAGGTCTAGCAGGTTATTACCGCAGATTTATACGGGATTTTTCACGTCTTGCCTTACCATTGTCGAACCTTACAAGGAAAAATCAACCCTTTGTATGGGGGGACGACTGTGAGGAAAGTTTTCAAACACTGAGAGAGAGGTTAACCAAAGCCCCAGTGTTGATTATTCCCGATCCGAATGAGACATACGTCGTTTATAGCGATGCCAGTGGGCATGGATTGGGGTGTGTCCTAATGCAACAGGGCAGAGTGGTAGCTTACGCCTCTCGTCAGTTGAAACCTCACGAGTTGAACTATCCCACACACGATTTAGAGCTTGCAGCCATCGTGTTCGCTTTGAAAATATGGAGGCATTATTTGTACGGTGCGACCGTAGAACTTTACTGCGACCACAAAAGCTTGAAATATCTGTTTGATCAACGGGAGCTCAACATGAGACAACGTCGCTGGATGGAGTTACTGAAGGACTATGACTTGGAAATTAAATATCACCCAGGTAAAGCAAACGTCGTCGCAGATGCTCTGAGTAGGAAGTCGGTGCGGGTGGCGTACATGATGATTCGGGAACAGAAGCTGCTTGAAGATTTTATGAATCTAAACTTGTCCAAGCAAATTTGTTTAAACCACCCTACACCCAGTAATGCTTATCTTGTGAATCTTATTGTCAGTCATGGGGAATATGATTTGAGAGATGAAATTGAGAAAGCGCAGCTGCAAGATGAGCGGGCTAAAGCTATACGGGAAATAATCGCTCGAGGCAAAACTCAAGACTATGATATCTCGCCGTCGGTCAGGTATAAGAAAGGATGCTACATACCACCGGTTGCTGAACTAAGACGCCGAATACTGGATGAGGCCCATAAGAGTAAATACACTCTTCATCCAGGAATGGTCAAGATGTACCATAATGTGAAGTCTGAGTTCTGGTGGCCCGGACTGGAGAAGGATGTCACCTAGTACGTAGCCAGGTGCTTGACCTGTCAAAAAGTGAAGATTGAACATCAACATCCTACTAGCCCTCTTCAAGGGCTGGAAATTCCGGAGTGGAAATGGGAGAATATTACTATGGACCTTGTGGTGGGTTTGCCCAAGATCAAGAATCACGATGCAATCTGGGTTATTGCGGATCGGTTGACTAAGTCGGCACACTTTATCCCTATCAATGTCAACTACTCATCAGAATAGTTGGCAGAGATCTATATCAAAGAAATCGTGCGACTCCACGGTATACCTAAGAGTATTATCTCGGACCGGGACCCACGCTTCACATCCCGGTATTGGCGGTCATTGCAAGAGTCTATGGGGACAAAGCTCAAGTTGAGTACAGCTTATCACCGGGAGACCGATGGGCAATCTGAGAGAACTATTCAAACGTTGGAGGATATGCTCAAAGCTTGTGTGTTAGACATTAAGGGACACTAGGACCGACATCTTCCACTGGCCGAATTCGCGTACAATAACAGTTATCATGCTAGCATCAAAATTGCACCATTTGAAGCATTGTACGGGCGAAAGTGCCAGTCACCTTTATGCTGGACGGAATTGTCTGAGAGGCAGATACTCGGACCAGATTTAGTTGAACAGACCTCCGAACAAATTGCGTTGATCAAGAAGAGACTGTTGACAGCCCAAAGTAGACAGAAGAGCTACGCCGATAAGAGAAGAAGAGTCTTAGAATTTGAAGTAGGGGATCATGTATTTATGAAACTATCCCCTGTGACCGGTGTCGGGAGAACACTTAAAAGGCAGAAACTAAGTCCATGTTACGTCGGACCATTTGAGATTCTAGCGAAGCGAGGACCAGTCGCCTACCAAATAGCTCTACCCCCGAATTTAAGCAATCTTATGACGTCTTCTATGTTTCGCAATTGAGAAAATACCAACTGGATCCTGAGCACGTCGTCGAGTTTGAGGACATTGAAGCACGACATAACACTACATTCGTGGTCGAGCCGGCACAAATTCTCGAACGTCGTGAGAAACGTCTCAGGAATAGGAGCATTCCAATGGTAAAGGTAATTTGGAAAGGAATGTCACCCCGTGAGGCAACATGGGAAAGGTGAGAGACATGGAGGAGAAGTACCCAGAGTTTACAGCCCAGAATTTAGTCGCGATAGAGTAAATTTCAAGGGCGAAATTTTGTTTAAGGGGGGGAGAAATGTAATACCCGGATAATTACTATCTGGACTATTATGTTACCATAATAAAAATGTATATTTATGAAGATTTTGATCTCAACATGGTATATGATTAGTCTATGTTCAAAGAAAAACACTAAGAAAATTAAAGGAAATTTATTGACGGAAATGTGAAAAATGCACCTTAATGCCATAAAACATCATGAGGAGAATTATGAAAATTCCAAAAGGCATGAAACAATTATTAAAAATTTAGGAAGCATATTATCCTCAATTTAGAAAATTTAATAAATTACTTCCTATGAAAATAAAAAAGAAGGAAAATTAAAAAGTATTTTAAGACTAAAATTGACTCTATGACTTTTGATAATTTGCATGGAGCTTAGATTATTAATGTCAATAAAGTTGTTGTGAGAAAATGATGAGTTTTAATTAAGAAAATTATTAGGAATTATTAAAGGATTAATTAAGTAATTTTTGGGAATTTTATAAGCTTATAGAAATTTAGGAAACATGAAAAATAAAATAAATATGAATGAGTATTATTAAGGATCAAAATTTTTGGGCCAAAATTAAATAAATAATAAAGGTCAAGAAGTAATCTTGGAAAACCAAGATCAAAAGCTTAGGATTGTTCAAGAAATTATAAAAGCCTAAATCCATGAAATTACTTATGGACCAATAGGGAATTTTTAGGGGAAATAAATATAGGATAAATGGGATATTATGGTAATTGGAAAAAAAAAAATATATATATATATATATGTGTGTGTGTGTGTGTTGGCCGAATTTAGGGGGGGATAAGGATGAAGTTTGATTTTTATCATATAATAATAATATAAATTTAAGCATGTGTTAAATAGATAATGTTATAATAATAAGGAGTAAACAGATAATGGAAATAAGAACTGATAGAAAATAATTCATAAACTAGAATCCAGGGATGAGTTAAGAAAAACCAGAGTATATTATTGTTCAGTGGATTTTTATCCAGAAGTTGGCGCCGGCAGAAGTTATTTCTGTAACCGGTCGCGAATACCGAGGATTTTCGGTAGATAGCGGAATGTCCTTAATAAGGGTATAAGGTGAGGAAAAACCAGTAATCTCGAAGAGGATGACAAGACCTTCAAGGTATTGCTTCCGGAATTTTAAGTTTTTACGGAATTTCGCGATCAGGACACCGAACCAAGAACTTTATCTGATAAAGCAAGATGACATAAGGCTAGATGATGTCATCAATTTTGTCTCTTTGTGGGGGGGGGGAGGTCGGCCAAGCAAGGGAGGGCCAAGATCAAACCACCTAGCAAAAGTGCGATCCTACGGTCAGAATTCAACTAGACAAAGTTCAAGGAAATTACGAAAATGCCATTGGGTTTTTCTATAAATAGCCACCCTCTCATTTGGAATTCTCACACCAAATCCTCTTGAGGATTTCGAAAATTTGGGAGAGAAGGAAGAAGGAGGAGTCCAGAGAAATTCGTAGCAAAGCTCTGAGTAAGTTCTTCAGTCTTTAGTCTTTAGCTTAAGTGGTTCTTTCGGTAGTTATAATAGAAAAGCTAGAGTAGTCTCTAATTTTTCAAGTTAGCTTAGATATCATGTTTTAGGAATAAATATGATATTTATCTCAGAAACATATTAGGGGAAAATTATAGCAAAATTTTGAGAGGTTAGAGTTAAAATAGCGAAGCTCTGACAAAATTCCACCAAGTAATCAAATTAGGGGCAAAATGGTAATTTGTACCTAAAATGCCTGTCATGATCTTAAATATTCATATCGGTGATATTATCCCTATAGGGGCAAACAGCTGGAGTAGGATGGCAGAAAGAGTTTTATGGCTTTAGTTTTATAAGCCTAGTTAGGGGCTGTTTCCTTTTGGATAGTAGATGACTGTATAAGTGCACTTACACTGTGGTTATGTAATATTAAGGTTCAGTTACTCGTTTTGCGAAATTGCTCGACTCTGATCACAGTTTGTTTTTTTTTAAAAAAATTTCCCACTGTTTTTAAGATGGGATGTTACAGTTAAAATGTTTCAATAAAAATTGTACTCTCTATTTTTTATAACAACTCAACCTTACAAAACCAACCTATGTGTCACAGCTATTGAGAACAAACAAAGATCTGGGTATGGCTTGACGAAGACGAGCTGAACTCTCTCAACTCCCTCAATCGATCCTCGTTCAACCCGCGATTGAAAGCTTGAACCCTAGCTCTCCCTCAGGTTAGCGATTTCCCTCAGCTCGCAATTTCAAGTTTTTCCCCACACCGATATGATCTTGTGTTTTTTGGGATTCTATCTTTCCCCACTTCAACCCTAGCTCTCCCTCAGCTCCGCCATTTCCTCACCCTTAGCTCGCAATTTTGCTTTTGCCCCAAGCCCGATATGATTTTCTGTTTTTAAAGTTTTATCTTTCCCAATTGTTTTCCATGCCCAGTCAGCATCCAGTCAACAATGTTATCCCACTTGGCTGTCCACCTCAGCTCCGTTAGTCCACCATTCAATTTTAACAGTCAAACATAACGTTAATTAACAGAAGTGGCACATCTGCTCCTAAAAGTTAACCACGTTGGCATTTTTGCCCCTAAAATAAGTACATGGTGATGGGCGCCCCTGGATGTAAAGTTCATGGGTATTTTCGCACCTTTACCCAAATTTAATTGGCAAGATTTCATGAAAAGGACTGGCATATTCAATAGCCATCTAAGTTGTTGGACCACGTGGACATTTGGATAGACGCGTCTCTGTTTTTTTTTTTTGGATACACGTCTTTATTTCTATTAAGTGGAGCAATTAAGAAAACAACATGTACAACAATTAATTCATCCTTGATTTTGAATAATTAAGGTCATTTATAGTTTATTTTATTTGAATTAAGTTCTTATATAGTTTGATCCGTTATAAGCATTAATTCATCCATGAGTGTAAAAACTCTCAATTTTAATTTATGTAGTTTTATGAACTTCATGAAATTTCCTTCCTCATTTCATTTAACACCTTTGTAGCACCTGTACATTTTTTAAATTTAAATCTCATGAAGTCTATAAATTAAAATTACTGGATCAAACAATAAAGGCACAATTATAATGACATGTAGATTAATTTTTCTGAACTTTATTATGTATATAAATATTTTCATAAATAGATTAAAATTATTATTGTACACGTGAAATTAATCAATTTTTCCCTTTAAATTTTTCTTCATCTTAGCTAAATATGAGGGGAAGAAATCATTTCCTCGTACAATTTTCTTTTCTTTTTTGGGTCTTCTCTCCTTTTTCTAGTCCCAACTATTCACAAGGTTAGTGTTCAAACAAATCATAATCTTATCTAGCTCCATGAGAGCTTGGTCTGGTATAAGAGGTTAATACCTTGTGATATATCAAGATTTAAATCTTCGTTGAGAGGGATATCCACATTTCATACTGGAGTTTGTTTAACAGTGTATTTGATTAGAAATGAGGGGATGAGAGGGGAGGGAGGTTTTTTTTTACCAACTTGCCATTAACAATAAGAATATTCTTTTTTATTGAGAGTGTATTTTTGGAATATTGAAAATATTCCATCGGCAATTTAGTTAATAAAAGGGGGAAAAAATCTCTCCTCTTTCCCTCCGCTCCCATCCTCTAAAACCAAATACACCCTAAAGATATATGCATGAGGGGAAAATAGTTATTTCTAATTTTGGTGAACTTTGAGAGTAGTAATTTGACATTTTAAATTTTAAGCAAGTGCATTTTAGGAAAATGAATATAATTAACTACTTTAACTTCTATCCTTAATCTCCCCCAAAATTTGGTAATTATATCCTATTATTAGGACAAGAGGGAGGGAGTATCAAGATTTAAATCTTCGTTAAGAGAGATGTCAACATTTAATACTTGAGGGTGTTTAATAGTGTGTTTGGTTTGAGGAGGGAAGGGAGGGGGAAAATGTCTTTTACCAAATTGTTATTAATGAGAATAATATTTCTTTTTGTTTTGAATATATATATTTTTAAAATATTAAAAATGTTTCATGGGCGGCTTGGTTAATATGAGAAAAAATTTATGTCTCCTCCTCTTTCTTCAAACCAAACACAAGGTGCACAACCAAAAAGTCCAACAGCCGGAGAACCACATATATCCACTTATCCCCAAGACGGAGAAAACGAAATCCAACATTTTCTTAATCTTTTTTTAAGGGATCGGATTAAAGGTGGTTATCACATCCATATCCATATGATCAACTAGACCGCCAATCTATTTTGGCATTTTCGCCAAGTTCAGTTTTATCCCAGTATAATCGAACTCATAATTTCTTCCTAAAATTGCACCCGGTATATCATAAGGTTTTATTATGTGCAAAGATATATATTAATTTTTAAAAATGGCACAAAAATGATAAAATTGTTAATTTGGGCAAACAGTCTATTACTTTATGTTTGTAGGGTCCACATGATTTTTCTTTGAATAAAGTAACTGTGTTTACCTAAATTAATAGTTTTGTTATTTTTACTTTATTTTAAAAATTTTATGTGTATTTTTTGTCTCATAAAATTTTATAACATCATTAGTAGATTTACACCTTAACCCTATTTAAAAGCAGTAAACGAAGGCATGTTGTGCTGGAATATTTTGTTCCATATTATGAGTAGTGTAATCCATATTATGTTAACTATTGAGGATTTAACGTGCGCAACTCTTTCTCTTTATAAAGATATATAAAATAATAATAATGATAATATATTATAATAAATTGAAATCTCTTCTAACCGTTGATCTACCTATCCACGTGGAGATTTATTATCTTCTTTCTATATTTATATTTTTAATTATAATTTTATGACCCAACATGAAATTTTGAATTCTGTATATTTATCCTAAATATATAATTAATGATTACTTTTTTATAAAAAGGGAAAATCTCATATAAAAATGAGTTTAATGTTTTCGCCTTTAAGGCATAAACATTTTAATTTTCTGCCTCACTCATATAAAAGTGAGTGAGTGTTATTATTATTTTCTCTCTCTTAATAATAGGACCCACTCACTTTTATGTGAGTGAGACAGATAAAATATTTCTACCTTAAAAATAGAAACATTAAACCCTAAAAATATTAGTGAAACATTGTAGTACCCAAGAATTCACCTCCTTCAATTATATAAGCTCCTACTTTCCTGTAAAAAACCGAATATTGCATAAAAAAATATTATTGATCATAATTAATGTTTGGAAATAAGTCAGACTTAGAGTCGTACAATATTTCCTAAAAAATTAATTGATATGAAAATGATAGGGTTATATTTTCATATTTTTTTTATTATTTTAATAACTAAGGGATATGGGGTTTTCTATTTTAATAACTAAGAGATATTGGGGTAATTTAACCGAAATTATAAATTCATAATTATGACGCATAACCCGATATATAATTTGTTGTGTTTAGTGACCAAAATTAGAATATAGGTAGTTGAGCCATCTTTTATATGAGATTTTACCTATTCTCTTTCATTTTTTTTTATTGGTATATTCCCTTTAGTCTTTACAATTTACATTAATATGGTTTTCCTATTAAAAACCATAGAAACCATATTAAAAACCATAGAAACTATGCTCAAATTAGTGGTTATTCTTTTACCTATTTCCATGCTCAAATAATTAGCAACTAGAGTATTCTGCCCTTTAATACACTCAATATCATAATCATAATAAGATTAATCACTTTGTCATTTAATTAGCATTTTTTATTATTCAATTTATTTGTTCTAATTTTCATATCTAACCAATGTTTTATTCGAGTATTATCATTTCTTATTGTGATTCTTGTATTAATTATAAATAATTAAAAAAAATTTATTGCTTTTACTATTGCTAAAAATTCTTTCCTATTAAAATTATATTTGCTCTGAACTTCATTAAATTTTTCACTTGCATATTTGGTTATTATTTCTCTTTCTTCTTTATCTTCATGATATAATGTTGCTGTCCAATAGTTTTCCAAAGCATCTGTATATATGATCCATTTTACATTATCATTTGTAGGAATAGTCAACTTAAGTAAATTTCATACGCAATACATTTCATTCATATAATCTTTTAGAAGTGCTAAAAGTAGTATTTTTTAAAAAACTTTTTTCTTCTAATTTTAATTGGAAAAATCTTGATTTACAATCAAATTTACTAAATATTATTTTGCCTCTAATTAAGTTAAATATAAGATCTGTTTTAGGAATAGGATATATGTTTCTTATTGCTAGATTATTTAATTTTTTATAGTTCATTACCTTTATTGATTTCTCTCTTTTTTCTTCCCTATGTTTTATTACTATTATTTCTGGTAATGAATATTCTGATCTATTTTCTCTCGTTAAATTATATATGTTTTTTCATTTCATTAATATGCATAACAAATTCTTTTTTGTCTTGTTCAGTCCAAGGATAAGGTTTATAATTTATTTCTTTAGCATAATCTTTTAGTTCTACTTTTGCTAATGGTTTTTATTTTTCCCAATGAATTAATAGATTGTCATTATAATCATATAAAAGTGTTTGTTCAATTGTTTTTACTTCTATAATGACTAAATTTGCTAACATATATTGTATTTCTACTAGTTTATTATTCTACGCAAATTATCTCTTATTATCATTTCTTTTCTTTTGAACTTTCCGATCTTCTCTTCTACAAGGTCTGGTTATTCTTATGCCTCTTGCTTCATAATTTTAGGGTGTGGTTAATATTAAGGCTTTCTTTACTACATGTATTGGATAATATAGTTCAAGGAAATCTAATCCTAATATTACATCACATGATGGTTCATTATATTAATTTAATTCTTGTATTAATAATTCATATTCTCCTATTTGCACATGTATATTTTTTGTTTTTAGTTCCATCATATGTATTTTTTTCATACACTTTCCATTCTTAATATTTTTTTTTCTTCTTCCATAATTCTGATGGTAAAACTTTATATTTTGCTACAGTTAGATTTGCTCATGTATTTATAAGTGCATGATATTTTCAAGAGATACATTTTTTTATAATTAAATTTGACCAATATATATTATAAGAGCCTCATTTAATTTTTAGAATTATTATTGGAGTAGTTTCTTGATAGTTTATTGTATTATCTAATTCTATTTGTAATTATTGTAGAATAGTTATATTTGCGGGATCTGATGGAACTTCTTGTAATGGAACTTCTTGTAGTACTGACAGACATGAAATATTTATGGGTTTAATATTTTTACTTTTGCTACAGAAATATTTTTTTGTCATACTCACATAAAAGTGAATGAATCTCACTAATATTTTATCTCTCTTCTTTTTACAATGAGACTCACTCACTTTAATGTAAGAGTGACAGAAAAAAAATTATGCAATAAAAATAAAAACATTAAACCCAATATTTATTTAGATTTAATTTTACATAAGATTTTTTTACATATTTTATGTTCATTAGTAAATGCTAATCCAACGTTATACTTATTATTCTTTTTCCTCATAATAATCTTACTCCTTCTAATTTATGATATATTATTATGGATTTATTTGTATGCTTATCTGTTCTATATATTGAAAAATTCATATTTAAGGTAAAATTTAATTTTTGAGATATTAAATTTCATATTAATATTCCTAATATACCATCTTATACGGTTTTTTTTTTTTATTATTCTTCCATATGTTATTAATAATTATATATAGGAATATATTCCTTCTTCAAAATAGGTTTTCGCTAATAATTAAACTCCTGCAATATATATTTTTATGACTTCATCTTTCAAAGGTAATTTAGATATTTCATTTTCTTTAATGTTTTACTTATAAGTGGTATCTTAATACTCATTTTGTTAATGTTGATTCTATAGGATGCTTCTTTTCTAATACTTCACAAGTACTTTTTTCATTTTTTTTATTTAATATTCTACTTACCATGTTCATAAAATTCTCATTTTGTTAATACTCATTTTGTTAATGTTGATTCTATAGGATGCTTCTTTTCTTATACTCCACAAGAACTTTTTTCAATTTTTTTAATTTAATATTCTACTTACCATGTTCATAAAATTCTCTTCTTCTTCTTTTTTTTTTTTTTAAAAAAAAAATTCTTATGGTTTCATGTCTGTGTGTGTGTGTGTATTTTGTTATTGTTTTATCTGTTATTCCTTCTAAATCATTCCTACATTCTTCAAATCCATCATATTTTGTATCACTAGATCCTTCTCCATCATTTACTATATTCATCATGTAAAATTGACATTCTTCTTTAATGAATGAATATTCAGATTCACAATCTAAGAAATCACTGATATTTTTTCATTTATATATTCCTATTTTTGAACTATCTATTTCATTATATATAGCTTCATCAAATTCTAAAGGTTCCATGTCATATTCATAAGAAGCTTGTTATATATATATATATATATATATATATATATATATATATATATATATATATATAGAGAGAGAGAGAGAGAGAGAGTTCTGGACAATTAGTAGATGTATGACCATCCACAATTATAACATTTATATTTTATTGGTCTCTTGTTATAATTTATTTTCCTTTTCCCTTTCTTAAAATATTTGTTGGGCTTATATTTCCTATAAACTTTTTCTTTACGATATTTTTTAAACTTATATTTAGTTTTACCTTTCTCTTTTTATTTTTTTTTTCTGGTTTACATCCTCATCTATCAGGTGTCTCTAATTCTCCACATTTTAATATCATTTTGTTGGTTTTATAATACTCCCTTTGGTCCTAATTATGGGACATATTTAACCGATTTTGGGGAGATTAAGGAGAGGGGTTAAATTAGTTAATTTTACTCATTTTCCTAAAATGCCCTTATGTAAATTTTAAATGACATCAATAAAAATAAATTTACAACACTTACGACATATATACCTCTCCGACATAAAATTTTCCTATCGAAACAATGATCTTACTATATATACATATGTGCGCGCGCGCGCACACACACACATATGTAAGTATTTATTTATATATGCATATATCTACACACACAGACCCCCTCCCCCATATACACAAATGCACACACAATTTTTTTTTATATGTATGTGTGTGTGTGTGTGTGTTTGTGTGTATAAATATGTGTGTGTGTGTGTGTGTGTTTATACACATAAAGATATATAAATATGTGTGTGTATCTACACACATATACAAACACACAGATATATATGTATATAGACACACACACAGATATGTGTGTGTGTTTACATATATATATATATATATATATATATATATATATAGAGAGAGAGAGAGAGAGAGAGAGAGAGTATTTGCAAATTAACGTTAGCTGATTGATAAACAAATTAAAATCAAATAATTTAAAAGTTTCACTTACTATAAGAGTCTTTGCACCCACATGTGTAACATCTCATTTTCATAAACGTTTCCATACAGAGCTGAGAGTTGAAAATATTTAAAACAAAGAGTAACTGAATAACATTGTATGTAATGTATCTAACTGAACATTTAACTATACAATCATCCATGGGTTCAATATACCACAATCTATATTTCAAAAAGACAACATCTCCGCAAGGTCCTCACGCCTGCTTCTTACCCCTATCCTTGATCCTGACTCCCTGGGATCCTGAAGCTATAACAGGGGCTAAGGTTCAATTCCCATTGAACCTCAGGTAACGGTTAACCTCATGCTTATGTAAACAGTATATGACAGATATTATAATAATAAATTCACTACTATCACTTTCAAAATCATATCAGCAAGTAACATAACACAGCCACTGCAATATGTATGTTACCCATAGTTTGCACATAACCAGTGCCACGATGGCCTATCGTGTCCTCAGCGCTAGGAAAACTCAACGGAATTATCAAGACTATAACCCGTATTCAATTCAATATATCATAAGCAACTTTCAAAATAGAGTATCAATAAGTGAAAACAACTTTCACATATAACCATACCATAAGCATAAGCGTTAATGTTACAATACGGGTCCGTACCTGAATTTGACGGGTTTTTTGGGTACGTTCGTCGTCGGTACGCGTGCACAGACTATCCTAAAAGGGTAATATCGTCTCAATTAATTCTCAAACAATATTTCAAGAGACATCTTGGCTACTACTTGACATTTTTACCCTTGACAGATTTTTTTCCAATTATTTCCACATAATTTTTGGAAAAATCGCTGGTACAGAATTTCTGGGCAGAATTTCGCCTAACTTTAAAAAATCATAACTAATTCCACAAAAATCGAAATGAGGATCTGTAAAATTTCCCGGAATCCTTGAGGTGTCTACTTTCAAAGAAAAATACTGTAACTTACCCAGAACCCCTGGAAAATTCCCAGTTTCAAATTTTCAAACTGCTGCCCAGAATTTCGCACAGAAAACATAGCCTAACTTCTGAGATTTTTATCTTTTTGCACAGAGTTTCAAATGACACACTCTCTATAGATTTAGAAAGCCCTATATGTCTACCTTTATCCTGAATTTTTCCAGAATTTTCGAACATCATCTTCATCATAAAATATTAGCACATTTACTACTGACTCCAGAAATTCCTGATTACCGAAATTTCGCCAGAGCTTTGCTACTTTGATCATAATCTTCCAAAATTTTTGCTATAATTTCTTCTTCTTCAAATTTTTGAAATAAAGCTATTGGAAACCACAAAAACATGAAAATAAAACTATCTTTGGAAGATTGAAGATCAAAATAACATTTAAGCTGTAAATTAAAAGCTAAGGCTTAAGAACTAGAGAACTTACCCTTGGAGAATCTTGCTACTCCTTCTTGCTTCCCACTAACTCTCACCTTCACTCTATTTTCAGATGTTTCTTACTTGGTTTGGTGTGAGTTTTGTCAAGGCCAATCCCCCTATTTATAGTAATTTGTGATGGCATTTTTGTAGTTTCCTCTTTTGCATCTCACCATTGATTTTTGCTTGGAGAGGAAGGTTTAATCCTCCCCCTTGATCCCTCTAGGCCATCCCCCTTCCTTCTTTCTTCAAGAAGTCCCCCTTCCTTTGCTTAGTCCCCAAGTTTACTTTGTCCCCAAGTTCACTAATTAATCCCCAAATTCTAATTTAGTTAGGTGTAAGTTGGTGTTTTAATTCAAAATCCAATTTCACTTTTGAAATCCTAATTTTATGATTAGATTTATGGTGATTTTTGAAATTGGAAGAAATCACCAAGAGGGGGGTGAATTGGGGATTTTAAAAATTCTTTTCAACTCTTAAAAATGAAGCTTAATAAATGGATAATAAAAGAGTAGAAAAAGAAAAGCTTAGACACACAGAATTTATACTGGTTCGGTCTCAACCTTGACCTACGTCCAGTCCCCAGATACCTTCTGGGTGTTTCCACTAATTCAACAGATTTTCAATTACAACAATGAAGACCAGACACAATCCTAATCACCTAGGACTTGCTCCCCCTTACACTTTGTGATTGAACAACCCAACTCACAGGTTTCACAACCTTGAGTTCTCACAAACAAATGCTTTCAAAAATTTACAAACTCTCAAAAGAGTAGATAAAGATAAACACTGAAGAACAGGTTGAAAATAACAATACAGACTCAAATTTCAAAGTATAATCAAGATAGCTTCGTTGTATGTATGTTGCTTTGAGTTTTCACAGCCTCTTATAGACTGAATGGATAAGCTAGCCGTTGCAATTCTTTCTCTAATGTTCAGCTGCAATTCTGGAAAAATGACAGTAGCATATTTTGCTCTGTTCTTTGAATTCTTAGCTGGAATCTTGGAATTTAGTTGTTGCAGAACGTCTTCCAGATTTTTAGCCATTCCATGATCTTAATTCGACCGTTTGAAGTGATCTTAATGTGTTGCAACGGTCTGAACTGAACATCTGGGATAAGGGAGAAGAATCAGCCCTGTTCTTGGTTCTTCATTTAATGCACTTATTCTGGATCTTGATCTCACGTTGATCTTGGCTAAACCTTATCTGAAAAACACTCAAAACTTCATCAAGGACATTAGAAACAATAATATCATATCATGAAATAATTTCAGGAAGACCCATTAAGATTTCGCAGATCAACATCATTTGATTTTTCAAAATCCCCGATGCAAACTCGAGTTTGTTCTTCCAGACTCGAGTTTGGGGTTCATCCAGAAAGCATGTCCGTTGATTAGAGGTCTAAACTTGCAGTCTGTAAAAGCTAACTCGAGTTTGGCTTTTACAGAGAGAACTATCGGGCTTTAGACTTGGCATGGAATTTTGGTCCTGCTCCTAGACTCGAGTCAATTAGTGAGTGACTCGAGTTTGGGTCTATGTTTGAAGAACAAGCCTAAGTTTATGATTTTCCAGACTGGAGTTTAGGAGACAGACTGGAGTTTTGGAAAGATGGTAGAAATTCAAGTGTTTCTCTATTTGTCCTAAACTCGAGTTTACAATGACAGACTCGAGTTTATGTTTGAGCTGAAACTATTCAAATCTTTCTGTTTGGTCTAGACTGGAGTTTGTAACTCTAGACTGGAGTTTATAACTTGGCCTGGAACTCGAGTGTCTTTCTGTTTGGTCTAGACTGGAGTTTAGGAATCCAGACTCGAGTTTGGCTTGCTTGGAATTCTGAGTGCTCTCTGTATCTTCCAGACTTCAAGTTTGGTTTTGCAAACTGGAGTTTGGCTTGTTGTGAAAATTTCTGATTGCTTTCTGTAACTCCTCAGACTCGAGTTAGTCCAAGCAGACTCGAGTTTGGCTTTCTTCGCAGAAGTAAACAGCTTTCTGTCAACCCTCAAACTCGAGTTTACATACACAAACTCGAGTTTGCCTTTGACAGTGAGATTTTCATATTGCCAAAAACAAACTTCATATCAAGTTTACAATTGCTAGTTATCATCAAAACACATTGAGAACTAACAATTTTTAATTCTCAAAACACTTAGGTATGAATCTTATAAGTATACGAAAATAGCTTTGGGAATAGCCAAGTTGAAGCTCATAATTCATTGATTTCAAATATGTACTTATATTAAATACTTAGTTCCAATATTTCAAGATATGATTTAATTCTTATAGATTCTCATCTACTTTAGCTAATTAAACAATAACTTGCTCCCCAAGATAAACAACTTGCTCCCTAAGTTGTTTTAATCTTCTTCCACACACCACTTTATTTGACTTATTTTCTTCCCTCCTTGTCTCTTAAAAAACCGTCCCCCTCCCCCCAATCTTTAATTATTCAATTATAGTCTAATGCTCTCACACCTTTAAGAAGGAAATTCCCTCATTGGTCCACTTAGATTTTAGGATTTAAAGTTAATATAATGTGTTTCTTTCATTATTTGTGTAATTTATTTATTTACCATCAAACTAACTTAATAATTGGTTAAATCCTAATTTTAATCTCCAATATAGTATTTTATATGGTCACAAACTAACTTAATTTTTAGGTTCTTAAATTCTATGGAAAAATTGCCCATAAATGTAAATAAATATAATACCAAAATTTGATAAGTTTCTAATTAAATTTTGATGATCAAAAACTCCTTGTATGCTAATCTTAGCTTCTAGATATTATTTGGTCCTTCACTTAATTGATATTTCCTTAATTATAACCTTTATAATTTAATTATTGACTAATTTCAAAAATTATTAAAGTATCTCAATTATTACAATTCCAATTGCCCAATAATTGTTACAAATTTCCTTTAATTGATTTCATCATCCTCTGATGATTTTAATTGTTCAAATGGTATAATTAAGATTATCTGATAATCTTAGGATATTTTATGATCTCCAAATGAAATTTGTAAATTCAGGTTTTTGGTCTATTTAATTCTAGAAGAAAATTCCCTAAAATAAACTAACAAAATTTGAGACCACATATTCACCTATTTTTAATAGGTATTTTTTTTTTATCAAAATATAGTGGCTGAGCTGAATAGGATTTTTAGGGTATTACAACATGCATATACTCACCAAAAACTAAACACACTTGAGTGAATAAAATAGGGTTGTTTTAGGAAGAAATTGACAAAAATTAAAATTTTGTCCTATAATTAGGACGAAAGCCAACTCTCAAATATTGTCTTATAATTAGGACCGGAGGGAGTACTTCATATTTCTTCAAGCTTGTTTACATTTCTCTTATAAATATTCTATTAGAAAATCTTATCTTCTTCCCCTGGTATCAATAAATGGTACTAAGTTATTTTTTGTCCAAAAGCTTTATTATAATATTATATCATAATTTGTGATATTAGTCTTGGTAGTTTTCTATAAAATAATTCCATATAAAATCTTTTTGATTCATAGGTTTGTAATCTTGCTTCATAATAAGATTTTTTTTATTCACAAATATAATAGTTCAAATATTTAGGATATAGAGAACATATTTCTATCTAATGTAATTTTGTCAAAAATTGTTCTATTTTTTTTGTTTCATTTTCTCCTACACTTCTTCCTATAAATTCATTTCTTAATAATTGCTCATATTGACTTATTAATAATGCATAAAATTCTTTCCTATTTTGATATGGTTCTGTTATTGTTCTTGCTTGTTCACTGAATTCATATGTTTTACTCTTCCACCAATTCTATACATTTCCTATGAAAACTTGCTTCTATTAATGGGATTTGATTTTCTTATGTTGCATGAGAAGAAGAAGATTCATACACAATCATGAAATGGTGAGACACACACACACATATGAATTAATTCATATATATGTGTGTGTGTAACATGAGAAAACACTTCTTCTACAACATGAGAAGTGTTTTTCCCTCTATTAATATACTAGTTATGTTAGTCTCAATATTTCTTCCTATCAATGCCATTAATCGGGATTTTATCCATTCTTCTAATCTTTTTCTATTGTCTAAATTATAGTCTAAATCTAGCCATATTCTTGAATTTGGTATTTATCTAGTTTTATATTTTTCCATAGGTGTTGGCATAAACGCCGAATTACTAGATGTTTTAAATGTTGTTTCAAATGATATATCAAGTGATCTTAATGGTTCTTTGTGATATAAATTATTTAGTTACGCATCTTCAAGTACTTTTGATATAGTTAATTTTGCATCTTCAAGTAATTTTTTCTATTATATCTTCTAACGCATATACTTTAAATAAATCTTCAATATTTATATTTATATAACACTCTTATTTCATTAAATACATATTTGTCCAATGTACTTGATTATAAGTACTATCTCCATCTCCTCCCAAGATAAATGGATAAAACATACATTTATTTTCTTCATGTATAGGCATATATGAACTTTCTGGATGTATATTACATTCTATACCATAAATTCTTCGTTCTATTGGTTTTATTACATTCATTCTTAAATTTTTATAATACTTATAAATATTTTACTTCAATATAATGTGAATAACAAATGTAAATTTGAACACCAACAAAATAGACTAATAGAATATTGAAATTAATTACCAAAAGACGATTACTTATATACAAAATTTGTATATTAACTTGGGATCAAGGATTCATATTATCTTTTCTCTTTGAGCTATGATACCATAATAGAGGTAGATCGGCTATATGAATGTATATAGATAGTAGATCAGTCGTTGACTGATAAATGATCTAGGTGTTAGAAGGATATCTGTCCTCTTTTAGATATAGATATTGTTGTAGAGCTTTCTTATTAGAGCTTAGGCCTTCCTCATTTAGATCATCTTAGCATAGACTTTCTTCTTTTCCTAATGGAGGCGTAACCAAAAAGAGGAGCTAATCACTGCTAAGAGGGGGTGAATTAAGGATTTAAAAATTCTTTTCAAAGTGCTCTGAAATTTGAACACAAAAATAGAACAGAACATAGTAGAGAAGAAGAAACAAGACACAACAAGATTTATATTTGTAATACCCCAATTTTCATAATACATGTATATATTAAATTTTGATAAATAACACTTATTACAATAGGTGAATATGTGGTCTCAAAACTAGTAGAATAATTACCTTATTTTTTAAGGTGATTTCTCATGAAATTAGAAGGAAAAAAAAGCTAAAAAATTCCTAAGTGAAGTTATGGGTTACAAAATACTCTGAGAATGTTATGATAAATCCAACGAGGCAACTAAATATTAGAGAGTATGTTGTCTCTAAATTAGATAATTAGTGAATATTAAAAACAATTATGGGGCAAGTGAATTGTTAGTAATTAAGTTAATTTCAGGATTAGTCTTGGGACTATCTAAGATCAACAAATTGGAATATTTTAACTTGATTAAGTATTAAAAAGGAATCAATATAAGTATCAAATGAATTTCTAAAGATGGTAATTGGTTTAATAATCAATTATAATTTTGGCAATTAAGTCTAGTAACCCCTAAAATACTATATTAGTAATAGTAACTAAAAATTAATTAATTCTCCTTTAGCTAATAAAAGTGGCGAAAATTACTAGATAAAGAGTGAAGAAATTATATTAATCTTAAATCCTTGTGAATGTAATACCCTAAAAACCCTATTCAGCTTAACCACTATATTTTGATAGAAAGTACCTGATAAAAACAGGTGAATATGTGGTCTCAAATTTTGGTAGTTTATTTTAGGGAATTTTCTTCTAGAATTAAATAAACTAAAAACCTGAATTTTTTTTAAAATATTTTGAAGATCATAAAATATTCTGAGATTATTAGATAATCTTAATTATACCATTTGAACAATTAGAATCATCAGAGGATGATGGAATCAATTAGAGAAAATTGGTAACAATTATTGGGCAATTAGAATTGCAATAATTGAGATACTTTACTAATTTTTGAAATTAGTCAATAATTAAATTATAAAGGCTATAATTAAGGAAATATCAACTATGTGAAGGACCAAATAATATCTAGAAGCTAAGATTAGCATACAAAGAGTTTTTGATCATCAAAATTTAATTAGAAACTTATTAAATTTTGGTATTATATTTATTTACATTTATGGGCAATTTTTCCATAGAATTTAAGAACCTAAAAATTTAGTTAGTTTGTGACCATATAAAATACTATATTAGAGATTAAAATTAGGATTTAACCAATTATTCCTAATTAATCTCAATGGGACAAAAATTCTTATTTAATGATGAACAAATAAATTATACAAATAAATGAGAGAATTAAAATACATTAACCTTAAATCCTAAAATCTAATTGGACCATTGAGAGAATTTCTCTCTTAAAGGTGAGGGAACATTAAAACATAATGGATTAATTACAATTAAGGGGAGGGGGGACGAATTTTATAAGAAAAAGAAGAAGTGTTAAGTCAAAAAGTGTGTGGAAGAAGCTTCAAGAACTTGGTGAGCAAGAAATTAAGCTTAATGAACAAGTTTTCTTATAATTAAGTAAAATTAAGATGAGAACCTATAGAAAATAAATCACAACTTGTGATATTGAAGTTGGATGATCAAGATAAATACATATCTGAAGTCAGGAAATTATGAGCTTCAATTTGGCTATTCCCAAAATTATTTTCGGTAACTTGTAAAATTCAAACGTAAGCATTTTGAGAATTAAAAATCACCATAAATCTAATCATAAAATTAGGATTCCAAAAGTGAAATTGGATTTTGAATTAAAACACCAACTTAGGCCTAATTAAATTAGCATTTGGGATTAATTAAGATAACTTAATAAAGGAATAACTTTTCTTGGGCCCAAAGTAAATATATATTTTCTTTCTAGAAGGGGGAGGGGGGGACGGATGGTATAGGTGGAGAGACAAGGTGAATTCTTCTTCTCCAAGTATGAGCTTGTGGCTAGGAATCAAGAAACAAATTTACAAGTGTGCCATCCTCTTCAACTATAAATAGGGGTAATTGGCAACACTTTCTCTTCACACCAAGTCTCCTAGCTTAGGCCAAAAATTAGAGAGAGTAAGAGAGGGAGGAACTGCTGGAGAAAGAAATTCAAGAAGTCTTCAAGAGGTATAAGAGTTTTTAGTTTTTAAGTTTAAGTTCTTAGTTTATAAGTAGAAATGCTAGAAAGAGTTATTTTAATCTTCAATCTTCCATATACAGTTTTATTTTCATGTTTTTGAGGTTTCCATTGTCTTTATTTCAAAAATTTGATGAAGAAGAAGTTATATCAAAATTTTTGGAAGATTAGGATCAAAATAGCGAAGCTCTGGCGAAATCAGTAAAATCTGAGTAAGTAATAAAGATGCTAGTATTTTATGATGAAGATGATGTTCTAAAATTCTGGGAAAATTCATGATGAAAGTAGACATATAGGGCTTTCTAAATCTATAAAGAGTGTGTCATTTGAAGCTCTGTACAAAAACATAAAAATCTTAGAAGTTGAGTTACCTTTTCTGGGTGAAATTCTGGGCAGCGGTTTGAATTCTAGAAACTGGGAATTATCCAGAAGTTCTGGGTAAGTTACAGTATTTTTCCTCAAAAGTAGACATCTCAAGGATTCCGGGAAATTTTACGGATCCTCATTTCGATTTTTGTGGAATTAGTTATGATTTTTCGAAGTTAGGCGAAATTCTGCCCAGAAATGCTGAATTAACGTTTTTTCCGAAAACTAAGTGGAAATAATTAAAAATGAGTCCTTCAAGGGTAAAAATGTCAAGTGTGGCCAAGATGTCTTTTGAAATAATGTTTGAGAATTAATTGAGACAATATTACCCTTTTAGGATAGACTGTGCTCGCGTACCGACAGCGAACGTACTCGGAAATTTGCCGAACTCAGGTACGGACGCGTATTGTAACATTAACGTTTATGCTTATGATATGGTTATATATGGAGTTGTTTCACATGATGATACTTTGTTTTGAAAATTGCTCATGATATGTTGAATTTGTATACGGGTTATAGTCTTGATAACACCGTTGAGTTTTCCTAGCGCTAAGGACACGATGGGCCATCGTGGCACTGGTTATGTGCAAACTGGGGTAACATACATATTGCAGTGGCTGTGTTATGTTATTGCCGTACATGTGAATATATGTTTTGAAACTATGATTATGTTATATATCTGTGATAACTGTCATATACTGTTTACATAAGCATGAGGTTAACCGTTACCTGAGGTTCAATGGAAATTGAACCTCAGCCCCTGTTATAGCTTCAGGATTCCAGGGAATCAGGATCGAGGACAGGGGTAAGAAGCAGGCGTGAGAAACCTGTGGAAGCGTTGTCTTTTTGATATATATAGGATTAGGTATATTAAACCCATGGATGATTGTATAGTTAAATGTTCAGTTAGATACATTACATACAATGTTATTCAGTTACTCTTTGTTTTAAAATATTTTCAACTCTCAGCTCTGAATGGAAACGTTTATGAAAATGGGATGTTACAGTGAAATTAATTGAACCAATGAGAGATTTTTCTCCTTGAGTTTGTGAGAACATTAAAACACAAAATGATAAATAAAAGAAGGAAGGGGAGGACGTTTTTTTGGCAACAAGAAGAAGAAGTTGCTTAATATATAAGATATTATATTAAGAAGCACCAATGGGATATTGTTGGAATTTTAGAAGATTACTAAAATGTAATATAAAATTAAAAGAAAAACAGGAAGTGAAAACCGAAAATAAAAAGGGGAGGGGCGGTGGAAATTTTTGTGATTTAGTATATAATATATGTGTGTGTGCCGACATTGATAAAGGAAGGAGGAAAAAACAATGTGATTTGATTATTATAATAAATACTTGTGGAAGAAGATTTAAAACAACTTGGGGAGCAAGTTGTTTAACTTGGGGACCAAGTTAATATTTAATTAGCTAAATTAGATGAGAATCCATAGGAATTAAATCATAACTTGAAATCTTGAAACTAAGTATTAAAGATAAGTACATATTTGAGATCAGTGAATTATGAGCTTCAACTTGGCTATTCTCAAAGTCATTTTCGGTTACTTTTAGGATTCATACTTAAGTGTTTTGGGAATTAAAAATCACCATAAATCTAATCATAAAATTAGGATTCCAAAAGTGAAATTGGATTTTGAATTTAAACACCAACTTACACCTAACTAAATTAGAATTTGGGATTGATTAAGTTAATTTAGTGAAGAAGAGGATTTTCTTGGGGACAAAGCAAAGAAATTCTAGAAGAAGAGGGGGGGGGACGGCTAGCATGAGGTGGAAGGCCAAGATCATTTCTTCCTCATCAAGAAAAATCCTATGGTTGTATGCGAAGAAGAGAAATTACAAGCATGCCACCCTCTTCTAATATAAATAGGGGCATTAGGCAACACATTCTCCTCACTAATTCCTCAAGCCTAGACCGAAAATATAGAGAGTAAGGGAGGAAGTAAGGAGCTTCAAGAAGTTAGGAGCAAGTGTTCTTCAAGAGGTAAGAGAGTTTTTAGTTCTTAAGTTCTTAGTTATGAAGTAGAAATGTAAGAAATGTTGTTTTGATCATCAATCTTCCAATTCCAGTTTTATTTTCATGTTTTTATGGTTTCCAATGGCTTTATTTCAAAATTTTGATGAAGAAGAAGTTATAACAAAAATTTTGGAAGATTATGATCAAAATAGCGAAGCTCTGGAGAAATTTCATCGATTAGTGTTTTCTGGAGCCAGTAGTAAAAACGTTAGTATTTTATAAAGAAGATGATGTTCTAAAATTATGAGGAAATTCATGGTGAAAGTAGACGTCTAGGGATTTCCAAATATATAAAGTTTGTGTTATTTGAAGCTTTGTGCGAAAAGATAAAAATCTCAGAAGTTAAGCTATGTTTTCTGGGCGAAAATCTGGGCAGCGGTTTGAATTGTGGAAACTGGGAATTATCCATGAGTTCTGGGTAAGTTCCAGTATTTTTCTTTGAAAGTAGAGATCTCAAGGATTCCGGGAAATTTTACGGATCCTCATTTCGATTTTTCTAGAATTAGTTATGATTTTTCGAAGTTAAGCGAAAATCTGCCCAGAAAATACTGCCCTGCGTTTTTGAATAAATGTAAGGGCAGAATTGTAAATAATAAATCCACCAGGGGTAAAATGGTCTTATATAGCCAAGATATCTCTTGAAATAATATTTGTGAATTAATAGAGATGATATTACCCTTATAGGATATTTGTGACCGCATTATGACCGACAGAACAAAACTCGTCAACGAAAGTACGTCCGCGTATGGGTAACTTTAACTCTGATGTTTACTGTATGCGTATATGTGCTATATGTATGGTATGCTTGTAAGAGGTAATTAATGTACGTCCACGTACTGGTAACTTTAACTCTGATGTTTATTGTATGCGTATATGTGCTATATGTAGGTATGCTTGTAGGAGGTAATTAATGTATGTTCGCGTACTGTAACACTAACTCTGATGTTTATGGTATGCATATATGTGTGGTATGTGTACTATATGTATAGAGTATTTATACTGTGAAATGCATATAAAGATTAGAGGATATCTGTACGCTGGGAGCGATATGTCTGTATGCTAGGAGCGATATGGTTGCATGCTGGGAGCGATACATATGCATTGGTTGTGATAATTCGTTTGTTTGTGCTGTTGATGTTGTGGTATATGTCATCCATATATTGTGTATGTAAACATGAGGTTAACCATTACCTGAGGTCCAATGGGCATTGGACCTCAGTCTTAATGAATAATACAGGGAAGAAACCGGGATAGAGAAGATGCCGGTGGGTAGAGTCGTGAAGAGGCAACGGTTGAAGACGAAGGTCGGTAGAAGTTATTAGGACTTAGTTCTGGCATGAATCTAATAAAGTTATTTCAAACCATTTGGTGCTTAAACTAAGGAAGGGTTCATCGGTGGGTTGTCACAAGTCGCCATAGAGTTGGTGAGACTCCCATTAGATTGAACACCGACCTGGCCAAATTGTCTGATTAACTGATGTTAGGTTCCAAGCCATAGGTCTCGTTTAAGACTTTCTTTATTAGAGAACTGTATTTAATCTCTGTAAATTGTATCACATGAATATTCCTTCGAGATATTTAATATATCAGCTTATGTCGGGGCATCATCATATGTCTGGGCATTCTATATCAGATACTCATTGTCCGAATCTTAGCGCATGCTATCCATTTCCGCAGTACTCTAAGTTGTAGCATCTCAAACTCTGTTGATTTTCGAACGTGGAATTTGGGATGTTACAATATTGGTTCGGTCTAACTCCTTAACCTACATCCAGTCCCCAAACTCTCTGGCCTTTTCACTAACACTTAGAATCAATTACACACTTTGTAGTCAAGGTTATCTTCTTACTAGGATACACTACCCTTTACAAGTTGTACACTAATATTTCCAATCTCCAAGTCCCACGATTTGAGATTCTTACAATAAATGATTTCAATAAATGATACTCTCTCTAAGAGTTGATAAAGATAATCACTGAAGTACAGATATATCAAAAGATACTTTACAATAGAAAACTGAAATAGTAGTTATAAACTTGAATGATTTTTGTTTTCTATATCTTGGTTGTTGTGTGTTGTTGAGAAAACTTGAATGCAACCTCTTATATATGAAGAGAGCATTTAGTGACTGTTTGATTCTTTAATGTAACCATTGGAGACATTGGAGTAGCTACTGGAAACACTTTAGTCTTCTTCTCTTTCTAACTTTCAGTTGGATCAGCTACACATGAGTTTATGGTTGACTTCTCTTGAATTAAACCCGTTGGAAGAGCAGCTTCTTGATAGGGAAATAAAACATTAATCCTTTTGCAATATGTGTAGAATGATTGTCTAAAAGAATGCAACTTTATGGACTTGTAATAAATATTTTGACATTGCTTTTTGCTTTTTGACGAAATCTTCATTTAATATTCTTTAAACCATATGAAACTCATTAACAAACTGATTAAACATAGTTAGGAATAGTAATGAGTGATGTTAAGAAGTATTAAGATCAAACATGAAGATTTCACAAATTTGAGCAATTTGATTTTTAAACTGAGTGACACAAACTCGAGTTGATTTATTCAAACTGTAGTTTGTAATTTTGCTTCAAAAGACTAAATTCAAGTTTCCAAACCTTGACTCAAGTTTAGTTCTTCCAGAGAAGAACGTCACGATTTGAGCATTGAAGCACAATATGAATGTATGAGCAAACTCGAGTCGATTAGTGACTAACTCAAGTTTTGAAATTATGATGAGAATATAAGTTTAAGTCCACAAAGCTCAAAACTGGAGTTTTCAAAACTTAACTGGAGTTTTCAAATCACAAAAATAGAGCATAGCTCTCTACTTGGATGAAACTCAAGTTTATAAAATCCAACTCGAGTTTTCTTTAAAACTGAAAATCTTTGAAAAACTCTTTGCTAAAAAGAAAAATGAAGTTTGTTAAAACCAAACTGGAGTTTCCTCAAAGTGAGTAAAACTTGAAAGTTCTCTATTAATTCAAAACTCGAGTTCATAAAGATAAACTCGAGTTTTCTCAAAATTCAGAAAACTAAGAAAAAATTCTTGGCCAACTACAAACTGGAGTTTGCTCAGGATAAAAAATATTAATACTCTTGGCCAAACACAAACCCAAGTTTATGAAAACTGAGCTCGAGTTTTATCAAGTTCTCTAATTCTTGAAAAACTTTCTCAGAGACATAAACTTGAGTTTGCAGAAGCAAACTGGAGTTTGTCATACTTCATAAAATATTGAAGGTTCTCTGTTAGGTGTAAACTCGAGTTGGTATAACTAAACTCGAATTTGTTTTAATGTGAAAAACTTTGAGTGCTTTCTATATCTTACAAACTTAAGTTTGTCTAAACAAACTGGAGTTTGTTTTAGTTCATAAAAATTGAATTACTCTCAGTAAAGTCCAAACTCGAGTTTTTCATCTAAAACTCGAGTTTGTCTTTGCAGTAAGTTTTCTATTGGAATTTAGAAAGAAATCCCATAGTTTATGAATAAAAAGAAGGATGGAAAAGAAGAGGAAAAATAAGAAGGATTGTGTGTGTGGTACTAAGTTCCACATTGGTCAGGAGAAGGGAAGTTGGAGGGTATATAAGCCCCAACTTGGCTCCTATTAGTTGGGCCCTTGGTCCTACCCACTTTTGTGGAGGGGTGAGGACTTAGGCAACCCTTGGTCCACCACACACGCGCGCGTGCCGCCGCCGCCGACCGTCCGTCAGGCTCGGTTCGGTCGGTCGCACGTGCCGCCCGCCCGGTCTGGTTTGCGCGTGTGAAATAAAATAATAATTTTTTATTAAATTATTTTTTGAATAAAATAATCCTTTTATTTTTATTTCTGTTGTGCCTCTCCGTTTTTTTCCAGCGGTCTACGTACGACTCGTTCAGCCCCGTCTGTTCACGTTTGTTCGTACGACCCGTCGACCCGTTTAGCTCCGTCTGGTGCGTCTGTTTGTGAGACGCACCAGTTCGCCGGCAACAGACGCAGGTCGCCTCTGTTCATTCCGTTCTGGTGTGTCTTTTCGCACAACGTACCAGTTTGCGCAATAGACGAGTCCATCCGATCGTGTTTTTCCAGAGTCTATAAATAGGAGCCCCTAGTCACAGAATTTTTCACGTCCTTTCTTCTCTGCATACACTCTTTTTGCATAAACATTCTGTGCGTTCCGAAAGCAGACTCGTTGGATTCGCTTGGGCTTTAGACAGACAGAGCCACCTTTCTGGAGACGAACAATCCGCTCTATCCTGGGAGGCAATTGCTCAGAAACCTGTGGCATCTGTAGAGGGAGCAAAATTGTCTTAAGGAAACAACGAAAGTTGGGCCCGGATTTCTGCATAGTTCATAACCATATTCGGCAGTCTTGTGAGTTCATTTATAGCTTTTTCATATGATACAGACTTGTTGTATGCTCTCTGTATGTTATATTTTGTTAAACACAGATTGTTGTTATACTATTTTGTTTACTGCATATTCAATTTCTACCTACTCTATATTTTAGAAACAACAATCTTAAGACAATCTTTTGATATTGAAATCATTATATAGCAAATTTGTATCATTGCTATTTTTGTATGTTGGTAGTAGTATTGAATTGAATCTGTGTTTACTTTTTGTCAATATTATTATTATACTATTTGTGGATTAATCTGTGTGATTAATCAAAGTTTATGTTTTAACAACAGAAATGGCAAGTACAAGTACCAATCTGATTAACCCAAGTGGTCCTGCTCCACTGCATGGTGAAAAACTAGAGAAGTTCAATGGAAATGATTTTAAAAGATGGAAACAGAAAATGTTTTTCCATCTAACCACGTTGAACTTGGCTCGTTTTCTCACTGAAGATGCCCCAAAATTGGAGGAAGGACAACCGTTGGATAAGGAGAAGGTTGCTGCGATAGATGCTTGGAAGCATTATGATTTCTTGTGTAGGAATTATATTCTCAATGGTCTGGATAATACTTTGTATACTGTATATAGTACTTTGGAAACAACCAAAGCACTATAGGAGAGTCTAGACAAGAAATACAAAACTGAAGATGCTGGCTTGAAGAAGTTTGTAGTTGGCAGATTTTTGGATTACAAAATGCTTGACTCTAAATCAGTAGTAAGTCAAGTTGAAGAGCTATAATTGATTGTGCATGAGATTCATGCAGAAGGGATGTTGTAACATCCCACCTTAAAACAGCAGAATATTTTTTTTTTAAAATAACGGTGATCAGAGTAGAGCTTTTTAACAAAATGAGTAACTGAACTTTGATAAAACATAACTACAGTGTAATTGTTCTATTACAGACTTCTAATGTCTGAAGGAAAGTAAAATACATAACTAGAGAAATAACAAAATAAAAACTTCGTCTTGGGTCCTACACCGCCTGCCTGCCTCTCTCTTCCGACCTTGGTCCTCCCAACCCTGAAGCTACAGCTGAGATCTAATTCCCGATTGGATCTCAGGTAACGGTTAACTTTATGCTCAAATAAGACAGTATATGGATAACAACATGTACATAATCACATAACAGCAGTTTATTACTATATAAGCACACAGCAGATGCATGATCACATATTGGCAGAACATAAGCACACAACAGTATGTAAAGCCCCACATAATGTTTGCACATAACCAGTGCCACAACGGCTCATCGTGTCCTCAGCGCTAGGAAAACCCAACGGCATTATCAAGACTATAACCCGTAAAAAGCTGTATGTATACCGACAACCCTAAACAGAGCTTCAGCATATAAGCATGTCTATTACATATAGTATATGAGCAGCATAAGTGTTAAGGTTACAATACGCGTCCGTACCTCCGTTGACGGTTTCTGGCACTTTCGTCAAATTACGGCACGTTAGACAGCGGCACGACAGCGGTGACAGCGGAAACAGCGATTTGTGATTTCGGATATCCTAGAAGGATAATGTCATTGATATGAATATTTAAGATCATAACAGGCAATTTAGGTACAAATTACCATTTTGCCCTTAGTTTGACTAATTGGTGGAATTTTGCCAGAGCTTCGCTATTCCAACTTTAAATTCTCAAAATTTTTGCTATAACTTTCCTCTAAGATATTCCTAAGATAAATATCATATTTATTCCTAAAACATAATATCTAAGCTAACTTAAAAAAAATTAAAGACTACTCTAGCAGTTCTACTATAACTACTGAAACTAAAAACTAAGGACTGAAGAACTTACTTAGAGCTTTGCTATGAACTTCTTACTCTTCTTCCAGAGCTTCTCTCTCTAACTTCTCTCTAGGATTGTAAGTGAATTGGTGAAGAATGAAGAGGAATGAAGGCTATTTATAGAAAATCTCAATGGCATTTTCATAATTTCCTTGAACTTTGTCTGGTTCAATTCTGATCGTAGGATCGCACTTTTGCTAGGTGGTTTGATCTTGGCCCTCCCTTGCTTGGCCGACCTCCCCCCCCCCCCCACAAAGAGACAAAATTGATGACATCACTAACCTTATGTCATCTTGCTTTATCAGATAAAGTTCCTGGTTCGGTGTCCTGATCATGAAATTTCGTAAAAACTTAAAATTTCGGAAGCAATACCTTGGAGGTCTTGTCATCCTCTTCGAGATTACTAGGTTCTCCTTACCTTATACCCTTATTAAGGACATTCCGCTATCTGCCAAAAATCCTCAGTATTAGCGACCGATTACAGAAATAGCTTCTGCCGGCGCTAACTTCTGGATAAAAATCCACTGATCAATAATATACTCTGGTTTTTCTTAACTCATCCCTGGATTCTAGTTTATGAATTATTTCCTATCAGTTCTTATTTCCATTATTTGTTTACTCTTTATTATTATAACATTATCTATTTAACACATGCTTAAATTTATATTATTATTATATGATAAAAATCAAACTTCATCCTTATCCCCCCCTAAATTCGGCCAACACACAAATATATATATATATATATATATATATATATATATATATATATATATATATATATATTCCAATTACCATAATATCCCATTCATCCTATATTTATTTCATTTTTCATGTTTCCTAAATTTCTATAAGCTTATAAAATTCCCAAAAATTACTTAATTAATCCTTTAATAACTCCTAATAATTTTCTTAATTAAAACTCATCATTTTCTCACAACAACTTTATTGACATTAATAATCTAAGCTCCATGCAAATTATCAAAAGTCATAGAGTCAATTTTAGTCTTAAAATACTTTTTAATTTTCCTTCTTTTTATTTTCATAGGAAATAATTTATTAAATTGTCTAAATTGAGGATAATATGCTTCCTAAATTTTTAATAATTGTTTCATGCCTTTTAGAATTTTTCCTAATTCTTCTCAGGATGTTTTATGGCATTAAGGTGCATTTTTCGCATTTCCGTTAATAAATTTCCTTTAATTTTCTTAGTGTTTTTCTTTGAACTTAGACTAATCATATACCATGTTGAGATCAAAATCTTCATAAATATACATTTTTATTATGGTAACATAATAGTCCAGATAGTAATTATTCGGGTATTACAGATGTCTCTTAGTGAATCTTTCCAAGTTGCTGCATTTATTGAAAAATTACCACCCTCTTGGAAAGACTTCAAGAACTACTTCAAGCACAAGTGTAAGGATATGTCACTTGAAGATTTGATTGTAAGATTGAGAATAGAAGAAGACAACAAGATTTCTGAAAAGAAATTTGGCAGCAACCCTATAGTTTCAAAGGCCAACATTGTGGAAGATGGTCCAAAGTCCAAGAAATGGAAACGCTCTAATGAGGGATCATCCAAACAAGGCCCTAGCAAAGGTCAGAAATTCAAAGGCAAGTGTTACAATTGTGGGAAGCCTAGCCACCATGCTAAGGATTGTAAGAAGCCAAAGAATCTCAAGAAGAAGAACACCGAAGCCAATATGGTTGATAATAATACTGATATGATTGATAATATGAGTTTTTCAGCAGTGGTAATGCAATGTAACTTGGTTGGAAATACCAAGGAATGGTGGGTGGACACTGGTGCCACCAGACATGTTTGTGCAAACAAATGGATGTTCTCTTCTTATACACCTGCGAAGCAAGATGAACAACTATATATGGGAAATTCTTCTAGTTCAAAGGTTGAAGGTGTTGGAAAAATGGTGTTGAAGATGACTTTTGGAAATGTCGTGACACTTAATGATGTGTTTCATGTGCCTGACATTCGGAAAAATTTGATTTCTAGATCCCTCTTAAGCAAGAATGGTTTTAAGCTTGTATTTGTTTCAGATAAGTTTATACTTTCTAGGAATGATATGTATGTTGGAAAAGGTTACCTTAGTGAGGGCCTTTTCAAAGTTAATGTAATGACTATCACCAATAACAATGCTACTAATAATAATATTGATTCTATCTATATGCTTGAGTCCTCTAATTTATGGCATCAAAGATTAGGACATGTTAACTATAAGTCAATTAAAAAATTGATTCATTTAGAATTATTGCCTAAAGTTGATTGTTCAAATAAAGATAAATGTCAAGTATGCATTGAATCAAAATTTTCTAAGTCAAGAATGTCATGTACAACGGCAAGTCTAGACATATACGTCGTAGACATGATACCGTTAGACAACTACTTTCAAATGGAATCATCTCAATTGATTATGTGAAATCAAAAGAGAATATAGCGGATCCATTGACTAAAGGGATTCCTAGAAAGTTAGTTAGAAAATTGTCCAAAGGAATGGGTTTAAGGCCGATCCATTGTTGATTATTGCGGTAACTCTACCTAGAAGAGTGGAGATCCCACGAATTAGGTTCAAAGAGACAACTAAGTGATGATCGACTGTTAACACTGTGGAGTTTTAAACTCATACTCATTCCTAGACAAGACAGTGCATATATATAAGGGTAAACTTTTAAACTTTTAATGGTTTCTTAATCTGATATGTTCAGATGATGTATGTTGAGTTGCATCACAAGGAATCACCTATGTGAGTGTGAAGTGTGGGCCGCTTCTATGAGAATTTAAAACGGCCGATTCTCTAGAACACTCGCAGAACCAGACAGTGTCCAAGGCCAAAATGGATATAGCATGAGAACCAACGATGCTAGAGGAGCAACTGTGTGACTCCTATTGTCTTGGTATACACTAAAAGGTCGACAGTTCAAGATAACACGTTCACTGATTGACCAGTATATCCGATAGGTTTTTACTAGAGAAGGTTCAAAGGCAACCTTTACCTTTCTCGGTGTAGTTGTTTCTCGTAGAGGAACCGCACTTTGCATACATGATCATTTGCAATTGGTCATGATGGACTTACTTCTTATCCATGTGGGGGATTGTTGGAATTTAGGAAGAAATCCCATAGTTTATGAATAAGAAGAAGGATGGAAAAGAAGAGGAAAAATAAGAAGGATTGTGTGTGTGGTACTAAGTCCCACATTGGTTAGGAGAAGGGAAGTTGGAGGGTATATAAGCCCCAACTTGGCTCCTACTAGTTGGGCCCTTGGGCCTACCCACTTTTGTGGAGGGGTGAGGACTTAGGCAACCCTTGGTCCACCACACACACACGCGCGCCGCCGCCGTTCGGCCGGCTCAGCTCTGTTCGGTTCTGTCGGTCGCGAGCGCCGCCTGCCCGGTCCGGTCTGCGCGTGTGAAATAAAATAATAATTTTTTATTAAATTTTTTTGAATAAAATAATCCTTTTAGTTTTATTTCCGTTGTGCCTCTCCGTTTTTTTCCAGCGGGCTACGTACGACTCGTTCAGCCCCATCTGTTCACGTCTGTTCATATGACCCCTCAACCCGTTTAGCTTCGTCTGGTATGTCTGTTCGTGAGACGCATCAGTTCGCCGGCAATAGACGCAGGTCGCCTCTGTTCGTTCCGTTCTGGTGTGTCTTTTCGCACAACATACCAGTTCGCGCAACAGACGAGTCCATCTGATCGTGTTTTTCGGGAGTCTATAAATAAGGGCCCCTAGTCACAGAATTTTTCACGTCCTTTCTTCTCTGCATACACTCTTTCTATATAAACATTCTGTGTGTTCCGAAAGCAGACTTCGCTTGGGCTTCAGACAGACAGAGCCATCTTTCTGGAGACGAACAATCCGCTCTATCCTAGGAGGCAATTGCTCAGAAACCTGTGGCATCCGTAGAGGGAGCAAAATTGTCTTAAGGAAACAACGAAAGTTGGGCCCGGATTTCTGCATAGTTCATAACCATATTCGGTAGTCTTGTGAGTTCGTTTATAGCTTTTTCATATGATACAGACTTGTTGTATGCTCTCTGTATGTTATATTTTGTTAAACACAGATTGTTTGTTATATTGTTTTGTTTACTGCATATTCAATTTCTACCTACTCTAAACAACATTTTCAACTTACCAAAAAAAACTTCATGTTGAGTTTACAATTGTCAATTATCATCAAAATACATAGAGAACTAACATAACCGATTACCTATGCATATAGACATATAACTAGTAGCTTCTTTAAAGGATCATTAATTACTTTTTGGTTTAAGATTTACCTCCTGATCCCTATAAAGAGTTTGGTCACATATATCTTAAGTATATGTCTTCTACTTCGATATTGATACAGGATTTGAAGAGAGTGTACAATCTAATGACACTATATATATATATATAGAAAGGAGGATTTCTTATTGAGAAATGATGAGATTATAGAGAAAACTGCTTAGATTTCGATCAATGTCTTTCTGTAGAGTTTACATAGTTTTATATAGAGTTGGACATTTGATTATTCTAAATTATTCTGAAATTGTCGGTAGAATTAGTAGAATTTTATTCTTCTTTCTCTCTTTTGTCTTCTCCTTCTCCTTTTCTTCTTTCTTCGTTTATTTTTTTATCCACCTTATCTTGTCTTCTTTGTTGGCATATATTTTCCATATTAGCTGGCAATTACTATAAGATATTAATATTTACTGAAGGCTCTTCATAGTCTTTATCTGTCCTTTCTTAGTTGTCGCAATAATTACATTTTTGGTTGGCGTAATGTGATAACACCTAACATATTCTTATTTTAGTATCCTCAGGATTCTCCATTTGTTCATCTTTGGTTTATAAAATATGGGTTTTAGACTTTTGTGTAATTTAAGGAAAATACTTAAATTCTTAAATTTTACATGCTTATTTATTATAGAATAAATAATAATTATATAAATGTAAATGTCTTAGAAACAATTGTTTTAAATATATGAAGTCAAGCATATAATTCTTTTTTAATTTATGCATGTGACAGTAAACAATAGTTACTTCTAAATTAAATGAAGCAAAATAACACATAATATTTCCATTAAAATAATCATATTACTTTTCAATTAATATTTTCTATTCGTAAAGGAAAGCGTCACTTCTTATCATTATGCCTCTTTTAAGATCAGTGTTTTATTACCAAATTTAGAAATAGTTCTATAAATAATACACTCGCAAAATTTTCAGTTTTTTTTTTAAAAGAGTTTTATATTTCATTAATTCCGTACAGGATAGCAAGAGTACCGCCAATTTGCTATGTTGCACGTCGGGGCGCCGCTGCTTTACCAACATACTAACCCCGCCACCACTAGTTTCGGCTATTGTCTTTGGATCACCATTTATAAGAAAAAAAATATAATATATATAGGGTTTAATGTTTCTGCGGCCTCTGAAGCAGAAACATTTTTTTGTTGTTGTATTCACATATAAGTGAGTGTGATCTATTATTAAAAGAATAGAGAGAAAAAATAAATAGACTCCATTCACTTATATGTATGTGAATGTGGCAGAAAAAATGTTTCAATGTCAGAGGGAGAAACAGAGGGAGAAACAGTTTATATATATATATGGGTTTAAGCAACATTTTTTATGCTACACACTCACTTTTATGTTAGTGAACTCACTTAGAAAAAAATGTTTTTGCATTAAAAAGAGAAATATTAAACTGTTATGAATATACTTATTATGTGGATGTCCATTGACTTAGGATCTCCAAATATTACAAGATGACATGGGACCCACGCATAGTACCACGCATAGTAATTTACTATTTGGTGGGACCCACATGCAATTATACAATCACGGATTGCTTCACGGGAGGATTCATGGGCGCATAGTAATTTGGGTTTAGGAGGAAATTACACCAAATGACCCATATGTGGAAATTACACTAAAGGCCCATTTTCCTTCTATAAATAGAGGCCTTCTGTAAACATTCAGATTACACTAGAATAGAACTTCTCTCTACTCTCTCTCTCTCTAAAATTCTCTCTTGTTATTATTCTCTATTTTCATTAGTTTCATAATACGTTATCAGCACGAAGACTTTACCAAGGTAAGATTTTATCACCATCTTCTTTACTATATGTTTATTTTATCTATCTGGGATAATCTTAACCATAATATGGAATTAATGATATACTTTTACCGATTATTTTAAATATCGGGTTCCATGGTTAAGATTTGAGATTATTTACTATTTTACTACGGTAAATAGTAATTTACTATTCACAGTAAATTTACCCTTTTCCAGTAATTTTACATTTTATTTGACTCTTATTTGGAAGTCTAGATTTAATCTTTCAGTAATTTTACCTTATTTACTATTTACAGTGAATAGTAATTTCTACTATTCACGGTAATTTTACATTTTGTTCATTTTACTTCTACATAGAAGGTTTTACCTCCTACATAGATATCTAGATTTGATATTCACTTTTTGCAGATATTGTCATTTTATTTTTACTGTTGCTAACATAACATTTACTTTTATTATTAATATTTAATGTTATGTTTTTATGGCCAGAAGCCATATAGTTATATTTTCTTATTCTGAAATTATATGACCAAAAGTCATATTATCTTTATGACTAGAAGTCATGTTGTATTTATGGTCAGAAGCCATATAAATTTAAGTTCTCTTTATGAGATCTAAATGGCCTGAAGCCATAATGACGCATAAATTAGCCTGAAATCATGAGAAGACATAAATTGGCCTGAAGCCAAGAAGTGACATAATTGACTTGAAGTCAAGAGATAAAATTAGCTTAAAACCTATGAAGCAAGTTGGTCTGAAGCCAAGAAACAAATTATGAGATAAGATTCTATCCATATTTTTGTGCCATCAGTTGTAGAAAAGCCTTAAAATTGAATATATGACATTATAAAACTCCCTTGTTCATTAGAACAAATTAAAAGGATTGTATGACCACCAGAAGATGATTGTTCTTCTAAAGTTTGTTATCAGTGGATGTATCCAATTTGCTCCTGAAGTAGCAAAATTGTGAGTTATAAATTAAATGTGGTCAAACAAAACAGAGTTTTTGTTGCAAGAATTATAAATCTCAAGGCTTGATTCCATTCTTAGAAATGAATGAAATAATGAATGGATCTCATTTTTGGACATGATCTTATGTGTTATGTCTACAGTTTTGAGAATGATCATGGTTGTAATTTTGATGGTTCAAATTCCCATTTGAAGTGGAGAAAAATTATTGAAAAGTACCCCAGAAGGGAAACCATTGGAAATAACAAACATGCTGTAAATGCATGCTATCGTTGTGGTGTAAAAGGTCATTGGTCACGTACCTGTCGTATACCAAGACATTTGGTTGACCTTTACCAAAAATCATTGAAAAATAATGGTAAAGGACCAAAGATTGAGGCAAATCATGTGGATAAGGCTGAGAATTCTAGGAAAGAAGATGTTGAGATGGCTCATTTTGATATTGCTAATTACTTAGTATAAATCATTTTTCATGATTAATTATTATGTTTTAATATGTTGAAACTTTCTTCTGTTATATAATTATGTTTTATTTTTATTTTCATGTATCTTTAATGAAGAATGAATCTTGTTGACAACAATCCTGAAGATTTGTGTCTCGTTGATAGTGCAACAACGCACACCATACTAAAAAATGACAAATATTTTTCTTCATTGGCAATGTGAGAAGCCAATGTTCAGACTATATCTGGTAGTCTAAATTTGATTGAAGGCTCTGGAAGAGCTAATATTTTGTTACTTGAAGGAACAAAATTATGCATTGAAAATGCATTTTATTCTACCAAATCAAAAAGGAACTTGTTGAGTTTCAAAGATATCCGTAGAAATGGATATCATATAGAAACGACAATTAAAGATAATCAAGAATGTCTTGCTATCACAAACATAATTTCTGGTAGAAAATGCATATTAGAAAATTTTCCTGCTTTTTCTTCTGGTTTGTATTATACTTTTATAAGTACAATTGAAATACATGCTATTGTAAACCAGAAGTTTACTAATACAAACCATAAGTTTGTTAATGCAAACCAGCAGTTTGCCAATGACAACCAGAAGTTTACTCATGAATTTAATGTTTGGCATGACCGGTTAGGCCATCCTGGGTCAACTATGATGCGACAAATAATTGAAAATTCATGTGGACATACCCTGAAGTGTAAGCAAATAACACAGTCCCATGATTTCTTATGTGATGCATGTTCCAAGGGAAAGTTGATTATTCGACCCTCACCAAGCAAAGTAGGAGGTGAATCTCTTATATTTCTAGAACGGATACAGGGAGACATTTGTGGACTAATACATCCACCATGTGGACCATTTAGATATTTTATGGTCTTAATTGACGCATCAACCAAATGGTCACATGTCTGCTTATTATCTTCTCGTAACCTGGTGTTTAAGAGATTACTTGCTCAATTGATTCGATTAAGAGCACATTACCCTGATTATCCTATCAAGAAAATACGTCTTGATAATGCTGGTGAATTTACTTCACAAACTTTTAATGAATATTGTATGTCCCTTGGAATTGATGTTGAACATCCTGTAGCTCATGTTCATACGCAAAATGGACTTGTAGAATCTTTGATTAAACGATTGCAACTTATTGCAAGACCTTTACTTATGAGATCTAATCTACCGATTTCTGCTTGGGGCCATGCCATTTTGCATGCTGCAATGTTAATTCGCATCAGGCCTACTAGTTACCTAAAGGTTTCCCCCTTACAAATGGTTTTTGGTCAAGAACCTAATATTTCCCATATAAGAATTTTTGGATGTGCAGTATATGTGCCAGTAGCACTACCACAACACACTAAAATAGGTCCTCAAAGGAGGATGGGAATATATGTTGGGTATGAATCTCCTTCAATCATAAAATATTTAGAACCGTCTACAGGAGATTTATTTACTGCACGATTTGCTGATTGTCACTTTGATGAATCAGTCTTCCCAACATTAGGGGAGAGAATAAGCAGCTGGGTAAAGAGATTAGCTGGAATGAATTATCATTGGCTCATTTTGATCATCGTACAAAACAATGTGAACTAGAAGTTCAAAAGATAATTCATTTACAAGATTTAGCTAATTGAATGCCAGAAGCATTCACTGACCCCAAAAAAAGTGACAAAGTCACATGTTCCAGCTGCGAATGCTCCTATTCAAATTGATGTTCCTGAAGGACAACCTATAATGAATGAATCTAAAGCACGCATGAAGCGTGGCAGACCCATCGGTTCAAAAGATAAAAATCCTCGAAAGAGAAAAGGAGCTAAAAATATTGATGGTCAAGTCGAGTTTAATCAAGAAAAGTTAGTAGCTCCAGAAGAGTCGCCTCTTGAAGAGTTATCTCCAGAAGAAAATGTTGCAGTCCCAGAAGAGACTCAGGTACTTGGAATGTATGAAAATAATGAGATCTCAATTAATTATGTTATAAATGGTATCCGATGGGATCGAAATGAAGTCAACGTTGACGACATCTTTGCTAATCATATAGCATATGATGTAATGAATGATGAAGAGGATCATGAGCCTAAATCTATTAGAGAGTGTCAACAGCGAAAAGATTGGCTCTTATGGAAAGATGCTATTAATGCAGAACTGAAATCACTGGAAAAACGAAAAGTATTTGGACCTGTAGTCCAAACATATGAAGGTGTAAAGCCAGTTGGATACAAATGGGTTTTTGTAAGAAAGAGAAATGAAAAGGGTGAAATTACAAGATATAAGGCACGTCTTGTAGCCCAAGGATTTACACAAAGACCCGGCATTGATTATGAAGAAACATATTCACCAGTAGTGGATGCGACTACTTTTCGTTATTTGATTAGCCTAGCAGTAAATGAAGGGCTTAATTTACATATGATGGATTTAGTGACTGCATATTTATATGGATCACTTGATAGTGATATTTATATGAAAGTTCCTGAAGGACTAAAGGTACCAGAAGCATCTAATTCAAATTCTCGGGAACAATACTCGATCAAATTAAATAAGTCCCTATATGGTTTAAAACAATCAGGGCGCATGTGGTATAATTGTCTTAAGGAATATTTGTTGAAAGAAGGGTATAAAAATGATCCAATATGCCCATGCATTTTTATGAAAGGATCTAGAAATGAATTTGTTATAATTGTTGTTTATGTTGATGATATCAACATAATTAGAACTCCTGAGGAGCTTTTGAAAGCAATTAATTGTTTGAAGAAAGAATTTGAAATGAAAGATTTGGGCAGAACAAAATTTTGCCTTGGACTACAAATCGAGTACTTGAAGGATGAGATCTTTGTATATCAAGAAACTTATACAAAGAAGATCCTAGAACGATTTTATATGGATAAGTCACATCCATTATGTATTCCAATGGTAGTAAGGCTTTTGGATAAGGATCAAGATCCATTTCGACCTCAAATAATTGATGACAAAGGTGTAGAAGAACTACTTGGTCCAGAAGTACCATACCTAAGTGCTATTCGGGCACTAAGGTATCTTGCTAATCATACACGACCTGATATATCGTTTGCTGTAAATTTATTAGCAAGATATAGTTCTGCACCAACACAAAGGCATTGGAATGGTGTAAAGCAAATTCTTCGTTATCTCAGAGGTACTATGGATATGGGATTATACTACTCAAATATATTGAAGTATGAACTGATTGGTTATGCAGATGCTGGATTTATGTCTGATCCACATGATGGAAAATCACAAACAGGCTATCTATTTACATGTGGAGGTGCAGCTATTTCATGGAGATCTATGAAACAAACTATAACAGCCACTTCAGCTAATCATACAGAAATTCTAGCAATGCAAGAAGCAAGTTGGGAATGTGTGTGATTGAGGTTAGTAATTCATCATATACGAACTACTTGTCATTTATCTTCTGATAAAATGGTTCCAACAGTTCTATATAAGGATAATGCTGCATGTATTGCCCAACTCAAGGAGGGTTATATCAAGGGTGATAGAACAAAGCATATTTCACCAAAATTCTTCTATACTCGTGATCTTCAACAAAATGGTGAAATTGATATCCAGAAAATCAGTTCAAGTGAAAATCTAGCAGATTTATTTACTAAATCTCTTCCATGTACAACCTTTGAAAAACTTGTTCATGGTATTGGTCTGCGAAGATTCAGAGATCTCAACTGATATTGTCAACAGGGGGAGTCGATACACGCTATACTCTTTTTCCCTTATCTAGGTTTTGTCCCACTGGGTTTTCCTAGAAAGGTTTTTAATGAGGCAACACTCAACAGTGTATCAATGAATGATGTACTCTTTTCTTTGGCTAGGTTTTTATCCCACTGGGTTTTTCCTAGTTAAAGTTTTTAACGAGGCACATTCATAAATGGACATCCAAGGGGGAGTGTTATGAATATACTTATTATGTGGATGTTCATTGACTCAAGATCTCCAAATATTACAAGATGACATGAGACCCACGCATAGTACCACGCATAGTAATTTACTATTTGGTGGGACCCACATGCAATTATACAATCACGGATTGCTTCACGAGAGGATTCACGGGCGCATAGTAATTTAGGTTTAGGAGGAAATTACACCAAATGACCCATATATGGAAATTACACTAAAGGCTCATTTTCCTTCTATAAATAGAGGCTTATGTAAACATTCAGATTACACTGGAATAGAACTTCTCTCTACTCTCTCTCTCTCTCTAAAATTCTCTCTTGTTATTATTCTCTATTTTCATTAGTTTCATAATATAAACCTATATATATATATAAAATATTTATTTATTTATTTATATATTCACTTCGAGCTTTTAATTCCATTGTAGTTCACACTACAGTTTCTGCTCAGAGTAAGAGCACGACAGATCTAGATCGCGACGCTAGAGATCTACTTTGTTTGATTTCGTTTCAGGTGGTCCTTTTCGGCTTACATCCGAATAATTCTTCTTCCATTGTTGCTCGCTGTTGTTCAAGCTTTCTCTTTCTGCTTCTTTCGTCTCAAGTTTTATCTTCTAGGTCTGTCTGCTCTGTCTAATGATATCCTTGTCGTTTAAATTTCGTTTTTATTTATCTGTATTCTTACTTTGTTGTTGGGCGTTGAAGTTAGTTTTTAGTTTGCTTTGGTAGTGATTTGCCATTTTATCGACATTTGATTGTTTACTAATATCTTACAGCTAGTGGATAAGATAAGCTTACTTTGTCGGGAACTTATTTGCGATTAGTTATATGGTTGTCATGTTAGAAACTGACTAACTAGGCTATATAGAAAGACACATGGAGAGAATTATAATTTATGGGATCCGACTAAATTATCTGGAGATGGTTATATTAGCTTTATGTCATTGACCTTTTGCTGCTGAGATTTGATTGATGTTATGCTCTCCTGCTTAGCATTCAAATGTTAAAAGATACACCATTGAGGTTAGATAGGCAGCTGTGGAGAGAGGAGTTTTTTCATCCTGTACTTAAACTTTCGTAGAGGGCCTATGAAAAATGTTGTTCAAGTCAGATTGTACTTCAATAGCATGTACTCTCAACTGTTATATTCACTGGTATGTTAAACACGATCTTGTCAAATGTTTCCAGATGTCATTTGTTTCCTTTAGAATATAGTTTTAGACTTTGGTGGTATTTAATGTTCCCTGTCTTCTAAACACTTGATTATTTTGAAATTGATTTTTAAAACCTCTCCAATGTATATCATCCCAAGAAATGTACCTTTTTGGAACATATGGTTGAAGATTGATATAAGATTGTCAGTTTAAGTGCTCTAGCATGTATATCATATGAATTAACCGTGATACTTAGAGAGTCATTTGATAGTATGCTATGTTCTATTTGCAAACGTTGGCATTCATTTTTCTATTTCAATTAACTTGTTGAAAAATGTAGGGTTCTAAGATTTAAAGATAAATAGTATGCTTATATGGTTTTTGAGACAGTTTACTAGTTTAGGAGGCAGAGATATCATGCATTCCTAAATTGAAAGAAATGAGTGTAAAATACATGAAAACGTGAAAAGGAAATAACTTCCTTTTCTGAATTATTATAATCAAGCTAATTTCTATCACTTGTGCTAGGTTTGGGGGCCTCATTGCTAAGATCATGTCAAGGAGGCCAGTAAGTCTTTCACGGCATTTAGCTGATGGCAGGAGTATACCATTTGTGGGCTCGATTCAGTCTAAATCTCACAGCTCCCCTTTACTTTCCATTGGGCTCGTGATTGTGGTGCTCCCCTATGCTCTTCTGTCTTTTTTATAGTAGTGAAATAAAATTTAGCATCCTTAAGTTTAATGTGCAATGCTGTTAACTGTTAAGCACATGTTTCTTGCAACATTGATGCATCAAATATCTCCTACAATGGCTCTTTCCCTGCCCCTCCCTTTACTGTTGTTTTAACTTATAAATTACATTGCATTCATCATACATTCAATAGGTTGTATGCTTGACTGAATTTGACATTTGCAAATTTCAGGGTGCAATCCTCATCATCGGTTATGTTTATAGCAATTCAGGTTTGTAAATAATCTGTTGACTTAATTCACCATAAATTGAGAACATATAATTTTTAATGCTAAAGGGAAGGATCTTGAATCTGTCTCCTGCTTTCCAACCTCATGCTTCAAATACAAATTGACAAAGTAGACTAGATTCCTGGGTCTAATGTTTTTGAGCATGAATTTTCTGAACCCTCTTAAGGGGTAGATTTGCTTTTGTCAATAAAGATGCTCCCTCAAGGGCACAAGAAGAGATAAGAGCACAGAGAAGTATGAAATTTTTATTTCCTCAGTGGGTTAAATAAAAACAAGAGACTATAAATAAAATATTGACAGCAACCTCAGCCTCAAGCCATAAACAGGGAATAATTCAATGAATAACACTTCTCCTTCTGGGGAAGATTAGAAGCTGTCCAATTTGGACCTCTCCAAGGTCAGTTAAGTTTTTTTTACTTCTCTTTTAACTCCCTTCTATCTCTGTCTAGGAATCGTACCAAATTAAGGCCAATCTTATATAAAAGCAATACCCGTATTATATCAATGAACCTTCCAATTCCTTTAAAACCTTCCTAAATTTAATAAATATGACCAATTTAACTTAGAATTGTGACATTGTACAAGCCAAAAGCAGAGAAGAACAAATTTATATGCTGAAACAAGTGACTTGTACTAATGAATCTTATATCATTTGGTCATGATGATTACATATCTTGTTAAATCCTCATCTTTAACAAAATATTTACTAGATAAAAGAAAAAGAAAACATGCAAAAAAAAAAAAAAAGTGCTAATGAAGATTATTAATTCGTTTTTAAACTCCATTTCAAAGCTGATTTTGCTAAATTTTATTTGCTCACTTGGCAGGTGGAGCAAGTGTTGATGTTAGAGGTGTAAGTAGACTTGGAGGTAACACTTACACCATTTTTGTTGTGTTATTGAAATTCAAGCTTCCGTAGCAATTTCGTATAGGTCTAGCACTTGATTGTGATAATACTAAATTAATTAGATTTCCTGTTTTCTCTAATTTTTTTCTAGTATCATGTTTATCGTGATGCATTTTTTTTGTTAATTTGGTATTCACCCTCTCATAAGGATGTACTTAGCTTTTAGAAAATGTGATATCACCTGATATCTTGTCACAAAATGTGAATGCTATGTTGTGTAACATGAAAGTGGTTATCTTCTTGATTTATTTTCGATGTAGATAGCATTATGTAAAATTTCAATTTTGATTTATCTTATTGAAGCCCTATTTACCTTTTTCTGTAGTGGTTTGTTTCAGTCTCTACTCTTGTAAGGAATAACTCATGATTTTCTCAACTTTGCTTGGTAAGTTGGCTGTGTTAAGTTGAAAACCAAGTTATGAAGAAATAATATCATCATGTCCAAAACTCAGTTTTTGTTTTCAACGAAATGAAATAAATGCATAATTGTATTCTCTGATGGTTCTATTATTTGGAGCAAGCATGAAACCCCATTTCATGTCCTGATCTGTGGTTGAAGTATATGGAACCTGGCGATTCTTAATGTGTGTGATAGATTTTAATAATGCTGTCTCGTTACTATAAATGGGAGCTGTTTCATCTTAATCTGTACAATAAACATTAATAATGCTGTCTCTAGTTACTATAACCTGACATTCTTTTGTCAGCTTCCAATGTAAAACTGTAGATTACCATGCTTGGAGATTCAGTTCAATAATCTTTGGTGTATATTCAGGTGTTGCTTCATGCACATTAGAAGTTCTGCAAGCATTGCCTGTATTGAAGAAGGCATATGGAGACAGCTCGCGTAAGGTTTTGCATGTTGGCCCCGACACTTGTTCTGTGGTATCTGGTTTGTTGAAAGAAGAGGAAACAGAGGCCTGGGGAATTGAGCCATATGAGTTAGATGATGTTAGTGCAAACTGCAAAACTCTTGTACGTGAGGGCATTGTGCGTGTAGCTGACATAAAGTTTCCTTTACCGTATCGTGCAAAATCATTTTCTCTTGTCATTGTCTCAGACGCACTGGATTACTTATCTCCAAAATATCTGAATAAAACTCTGCCAGAGTTGGCAAGAGTTGCTGCTGATGGCGTTGTCATCTTTTCTGGTACATCCTCATGAATTTCCATTATTCAAGATTATTCCATATTATATATTTTTTCTAAAATTGGGTTTATGTAAGCTATATTTATTTGACCAATGAGCGTTTCATCCACCTAAATGACTTGACACCACATTTGCCATGGGAAATTTAGTCATTAAATATTAGCAGTGATGCATTTTGTCATAGCATGGTGCAATGTTTCAGTGCATTGTGGTTCTTGTTCTATATCCTGAATCAATCTTCCATATTGAAACAATCCATTTCAAGTCATTGACTTGAATTTTGGTTGATAATAATCATGGCTTGTCTATGAATTTCCTCATATTTCTGTGTTTTTTACCGAAAAATCTTCATTTGATCTTCATCCTTTTTGGATGTATGTTTAACAGTTCATGCTGGGTGTGATAGCAAATCATGTTCAGATGTACGTCTACTTTTCTTTGCCTGATTTATTATCTTTATGCATAGGTTTTCCAGGCCAGCAAAGAGCTAAAGATGGAGAAGTAGCGAAATTTGGCCGTCCAGTAAGTGACTCTATATTAAATGTTAAATTATGTTTTTCAGAGTAGGCATTTAATGTGGCTACTTGCAGCTGTGATGTTAGTAGTTAAAAATTGGACAGCGTAGGCATTGGAAAAAGAGATTACAGAGGGATTGCAAGGACAATATAATTTATTTTAGCATACCACAATCCAGATAGATTTGTTGTGGATTGAAACCTTCTTGGAAGAATAGAATTTCCTTGACATTTCTTTGTTAAAAGATATTTATTACCTTTGTTAATAATTAGGACCAACCAATTTGATGTTAAAAAGGGACTTTATTTTAGTTCTAATTCTAAAATAACCTGTTAGTATTAAATATTTAACAAATATTGACAATGTTTAAGTAAGCCACAGACTGTAACTACCATCAACAATTGGAAGTCTCTGGAGACAATAAATAGCGTTGTTCAATTCCATATTCTATATCACTAAAGTTTCCCTCATTGTGTATCTGTTCATAGAATTCCATGCCCATATATCTTCCCTTTTTCTTATTCATCATTTTCTAAGTCAGTCTTTTTTAACTAGTTGGCATCTGCCTAAAGAATAATTTCTGTGGATTTGATCATTGAATAATAATGTGTTAATGGGATTTTTCATCTGTGAAGGCCAAATTACGAAGCACATCGTGGTGGATAAGGTTTTTTGTTCAGAGTAGTTTAGAAGAGAATGAAGCTGCAGGAAAGAAGTTTGAGCTAGCTGCATCTAAGAGATCATACAAGCCTTCTTGCCAAGTATTTCATCTCAAAGCATACCCCTGAGATTTTTAGTGGTTATTATTTTTCACTCAATTAAGGGCCCAAAGGATAAGTTAAGTTTTATATGGAAAATTATAGTTTTCACAGTCCAAATTTGGATTATATTGAGACAATATAGATGTATTTCATTGTGATGATGGTTTCAAAGTTCATTGGCTAATTGTTTATTGATGCCATTGTATCACTATTGATTTGGATTAGTGTTTAGACGAAGTAATTATGAAACCCCTATTTATTTATAGGTAGCTATATGTTTTGATTTTATGTTTACAAACATGTCAACCTCTATGCACAACCAAACACTAAAGGAAACAACTTTGTCTCTTGAGGCTTGCTTATGTAACATCCCAAATTCCAGGTTTGAAATTCGTGTTGGTTGACACTTAGTTTTAAGAAAAACAACAGAGTTTGAGATGCTACAGCTTAGAGTACTGCGGAAATTGATAGCGTGCGCTAAGATCCGGACAACGAGTATCTGATATAAAAATGCCCAGACATATGATGATGCCCGACATAAACTGATATATTAAATATCCCGAAGCAATATTCATGTGATACAATTTACAGAGATTTAAATACATTTCTCTGTTAAACCCAGTCTTAACTAAACCTATGGCTTAGAACCTAACATCAGTTAATTAAACAGATTGGCCAGGTAGGGGTCTATCATGGGGGCCTCACCGACTTATACGGCGACTGATTGGCTTCCCGGATAGATTAACTCAGCCTTAGACACTAAACTGTTCAAGGTAACTTTGTTAAATTCGGGCCAGAAGCTAAGTTCTTATAACTTCTACCGCTACCGACCTTTGCCTTTGACTGCTACCTCTTTACGGCTCTATCTGCCGGTACCTTCTTTATTCCGGTTCCTTTCCTGTACTGTTCATTTAGTCTGAGGTCCAATGTCCATTGGACCTCAGGTAACGGTTAACCTCATGCTTATGTAAACAGTATATGACAGTTATCACAGATATACAACATAATCATAGTTTCAAAACATATATCCACATGTAAGGCAATAACATAACACAGCCACTGCAATATGTATGTTACCCCAGTCTGCACATAACCAGTGCCACGACGGCCCATCGTGTCCTCAGCGCTAGGAAAACTCAACGGTGTTATCAAGACTATAACCCGTATACAATTCAACTCTCATGAGTAAATTTCAAAACAGAGTATTATCATGTGAAAACAACAATCATATATAACCAAACCATAAGCATAAGAGTTAAGGTTACAATACGCGTCTGTACCTTTTACCGCATAGTCGTCAAATGACCGACCTTTGAATCCAATCCTGGACTTCCCAGATATCCTAACATATCACCATATTTCTTAGAATAATATCCTAAGAGATATTTTCACCTCTATTTACCCTTCTACCCTTGGTAGCTTCATAATTACAATTTTGCCCTTACATTTCTTAAAGACGTAGTGCAGCATTTCCTGGGCAGATTTTTCGGTAACTTTGAAAAATCATAACTAATTCTAGAAAAATCAAAATGAGGATCCGTAAAATGTTCCGGAATCCTTGAGAAGTCTACTTTTGAGGAAAAATACTGGGATTTATCCAGATTTCACGGAATTTTCCCAGTTTCCAGTTTTCAAAACGCTGTCCAGATTTTCGCACAGAAATCATAGCCTAACTTCTGAGATTTTTATCTTTTTGCACAGAGCTTCAAATGATACACTCTTTATAGATTTGAAAAGCCCTAGACGTCTACTTTCACCATGAATTTTCTCAGAATTTTAGAACATCATCTTCATCATAAAATACTGACGTTTTTACCCCTGACTCCAGAAATCACTGTTTGAGGAGATTTCGCCAGAGCTTCGCTATTTTGATCCTAATCTTCCAAAAATTTTGATATAACTTCTTCTTCATCAATTTTTCGAAATAAATGCAATGGAAACCTCAAAAACATGAAATTAAAACTGTATATGGAAGATTATAGATTAAAATAACATTTCCTAGCATTTCTACTTCATAAATTAAGAACTTGAACTATGGACTAAGAACTCCCTTACCTCTTGTAGAACCTTGCTTCTGGATTCTTGAAGCTCTTCCACACTCTCCCTCCCTCTCTAAATTTTCGGCCCTAGGCTTGTGAATTGGTGAGGAGAATGTGTCGTGGAAGGTCTCTATTTATAGCAAAACTTTGGGTAGCCTCCAAGTAATTCAATCTAATCTTGGCCATTGAGTTTTGTTTGGAGAAGCACAAATCTTGGCCCTACACCTTCTCCAATTCGTTCTCCCCCTTCTCTCTCTTAGATTTTCTTGCTTTTTCTCCAAATTACTCCCAAATGCTAATTTAGTTAGGTGTAAGTTGGAATTTTAATTCAAGATCTAATTTCACTTTTGAAATCCTAATGTTATGACTAGATTTATGGTGATTTTTAATTCCCAAAACACTTAGGTATGGATCTAAGAAGTAACCGAAAATACCTTTGGGAATAGTCAAATCGAAGCTCATAATTCTCTGATTCCAAATATGTATTTGTCTTGAAGATCTAGTTTCAAGATTTCAAGTTATGATTTAATTTCTATGGGTTCTTATCTAATTTTATTTAATTAATAACAACTTGCTCATTAAGCAAGACAACTTGCTCACTAAGTCAAACAACTTGCTCTCCAAGTTGTTCAAGCTTCTCCCATACACCACTTAATTGATTTATGTTTTTTTTTAAAATTATTCTTCCTTCTTGATCCACTAGCAAATTCGTCCCCCTTCCCCTATATGTAATTATTCAATTTATATTTTTCATGTTCTCACATATTTAAGAAGGAAAATCCCTCATTGGTTCACTTAGATTTTGGATTCATGGTTAATATAATTTAATTCTTCCATTTATTTAACATTAAACAAGAATTTTCGTCCCATAGAAATAAATTAGGAATATTTATTTTAAATCCCAATTTTAATTTCTAACATCATGTTTTAGGGGTTACTAGGCTTAACTACCAAAATTGACAAGGTTTCTAATTCAATTTTGATAATTACAACTCCTTGTATGCTAATCTTATCTTTTAAATATCATTTGGCCCTTAATTTATGACCTTAAAAACTTAATCATTAACTAATTTCAAAAATTAATAAAGTACCTCAATTATTGCAATTTCAATTGCTCAAAAATTGCTACTACTTTCCTCTAATTAACTCTATCATCCTTTGATGATTTTAAGTTGTTAAAATGGTGTAATTCCTATAAATAATAATAAATCAATTAAAACTTTAGAAACAACATACTCTCTATTTTAATAAATATTTAGTGGCCTCTTAGGATTTATTATAACATTCTTAGGGTATTTTATGACCCATAAATTCACTTAGGGATTTTAGCTCTTCATTTATTCTAATTTCATAAGAAATTACCTTCAGAAAATAAGATAATTATTTCACTTGTTCTGAGACCACATATTCACCTATTGTAATAGGTGTTATTTATTAAAATTTAAGATTTACATGTATTATGAAAATTGGGGTATTACAGCTTATCCTGTCACCAAGCCAATGGAGGTTGTTAAAAGAAAATAAATAAATAAAAACTTAGTGGGTCTCTCTGTATTGTATCAAATCTGAGGAATGAATACACTGGTTGTGACTTGTGACGGTGGGTTTGGATTTACAAAATGCCATCCAGCAAAAATGCGGGTCGTCCACACCCACATACACCAACCGGTGGGCCTATTGTGGGCCAACTTGCCAACCTCCGATTGGCTTGCTTTCTTGATTTTTAAATTATTTTTACCTTTTTGAAATTTTATTATTTTTTAATTTTAACAAAAGAACTATTATTTGACTCTTAGTTTAAACATATCCATATTTTATGTTAGGAACTTGATTCTATATTTGATTTCTCACTCTCTTTATTAATTTATTACTTTTAAATTAATAAAATAATGATGAAAAATATATCATATATTGGGGTTAATTTAACTATATAAATTTATGCAAGCATACGAAAATTTGAATTTAGTGTGTAGAAAATTTGAAATTTAATTTGAATAAATTTATTTTTTTGTAAAAATTTGGGGTGGCTGTGCCAGCCAACCCACTTAGCAAAAGTCAATTGGCTCTTATTTTAAGGATTAGAGAAAATAATAAATTAACATACAATTTTTTTAAAAAACTATTCTTATTGATTTTGTATATTAAGGGGTTTTCATTAAGGGAGTAATTTTCAAACCTTCCTGCAAGACTTAAACTTGAGTTAGAAAAACCATGCTTGAGTCTCATGTACTCGACATGCTCTCTGTAAGATACATACTTGAGTTTAATATGATAGGCTTGAGTTTAATTATTGGCGAGCAACTAGATTTGCTCTCTGTAACTTGTAGGCTTGAGTTCATCATAATGGGCTCGAGTTTATCTCAGATGAAAACTTGATACTTGATCTCTGTCACGAGCAGGCTCGAGTTCATTAAGGGAGGCTCAAGTTTGTATAAGTTCAGAGTACTTTTTCTTCTGTTTGTTAGGCATGAAATTGAGTTTAATAGGATTAGGCTCGAGTTTGACTAACACAGTAAAAATTAAAATATTAGCAAACTTCAATCTTACTTTGTACTTTAGTATCAAAGTCTTACTCCTTAGTTTACAATTGTCAGTTATCATAAAATACATAGAGAACTAACAATATCCTTACAGTGTGTGAGGGGAGTATCTCGGTGAGGGATTTGTAAACGACTTCACAAGTCTCTGACTGAACTTGTGGGTTGTAGTGGTTCACAAGTGCCCAGCTAAACTTGTGGGATTATAGTGGTTCTCAACTACCAAGTTAAACTTTAGGAAGATATTGAAATCTTAGGAGGAGTCTGGGGACAAGACATAGGTCATCGTGGATTGGATCGAACCAAGATAAATTATAATTTGTATATTTTCTTCCCCAAGCTTTGATGTTTCCTGCATATATGTTTTGAATAACTGTCTATGAATTTATAATTCATTACTTTCATACATATTGCTATGTGAAAAGATTTTCAAAGTTTCTTAACTTTTTATCCTACACCCAATTCACCCCTGGGTGTCAGATGTCTAACAAGAAGCATTGCACAAACTATTGATATTTTTGTAAACCATAAAAGACTATTAAATATAATAAGAGAGAAGCTCAATTAATTTGAAGTGTCCAGCAATTCTTGTCTTTAAGATTGTAACATCCCAAATTTTGGACTTTTGGGAATCAGGAAGTAATTACGGAAAATTTGGCCTTAAGGAATTTTAAATATTGAGAATTTGAAACCTAAGGTATATTTTCCATAAATTAAAGACAATTGGGAATAATTATTGGCCAGAACATTTTGGGAGATAACCTGATATGACCAAAATAAATTATGGGAAATTTAGCTTGGATAAATACTATAATCAATATATGAGAATTAAATTATGAAATCGGGGCCAAAATATTTATGATAAGAATTATTTGAAATTAAGGCCTATTTATCCTTAATTTATTTTGAGAAAAGAATAAATTCAAGGAATATTGGTAGGTGATAATTGTGGGCCTAAATATTTTAGATTAATATTTCATGGCCTAGGAAAAATAATTTGGGGAAGGAAAAATCCCTATATTAATTAGGGATTATTTCCATAATTATTCAATAATTGCAAAGTAAATTTAATTGCAATTAAGATGTTGTTTTAAAATAAAATCCAAAGAATAAATGGGATAGTTGAATGGGCTTATGAAAACACATGTGCCCAATATAATAATCCAGCCCATTCTCCATTAACCTTTGACCGGTCCAAAACAAAGGAAACAGAAGGCTACATAATATGCAGAAGCAGTTCGATTCTTCTTTCAGCCACCGAAACAGCAAAGATCAAAGGCCCAAATACTTGATCTATTCAATTCATCTGCTCTCCATCCGGTCCAAATTAATAAATCATCACCCAGGGTTAATAACGTAAAGCAGAAGCGAAATGACAGCAGAAGGATAAGAAGCAGATTTCATTAATGAGCAGCAGGTAATTATGCTTATCTCAGAGAACTCAGACTTCGCCATACCTCCTCTGCGTTCTCGAGCCCCTCGTTGAAATACCCGACGGTTTAAGCTGCTGGACCATCATGTATCACTTTCGTCCAGTTCCGTATGAGCTCTATAAAACCATATGCTCAGCCACTCCTTACTCTCCTTCAGCTTTTAACGTGAGTTCCAGAGAGTATTAGAGAAATAGAGTGAGAGATGAGAGAGAGGAAGCTGAACTCATTGTTCTCTGTTCTTGTATCGGAAAACAGAGGAGGAAGAAGAAGCAGATCCAATCAAACCAGAAGAACCAAGGTAATCTCCAACCTGACTTTATGACGTTTGGGTTAAGAAACAAATATGGATATATGACTGAAAATCCTGGGTTGTGTGGGAGAGAAGCTACTGAAACTGAAAACCAAAACGAATAAGAAACAGAGACTTATATATATATATATATATATATATATATATATATATATATATATGATGTATATGTGTTTCTGTTTGATGTTTGTTGAACCAAGGAGTGTGCGTGTGTTGTTGAAACTGATCATAAGGTCTTAGGAAAAGAAATATGCCGTGGCTATCCTGGAGGAAAAAATAGCTATTTTGCTTTCATACCTATATATACATATAATGGGCTGCATGTGAAAGTTAAAGGGGATCTGAAATGGACTGAACCGAAAATGAAAGTAAATATAAAACAGGGGCTGATGGTCGTGAGTTTTCTTGTGTCTAGAGGTCTCTAAATATATATAACACTACTGGAAGTTGGTGGCTGTCATATACTTATTTTGGAAAAGAAGGAGAACCTCACTGTGTGTCATATGTGTGTGTACGTGAAGGGTATTGTGTGTGAATGTGTGCTGTTTAAAGTTAAGGAAAAAGAAACACTGGAAGTAGTATATGTATATACATATTTTCGTGCGTCTGTGATGAGAAGTAGAAAAGAAAAAGAAGCATAAAACATTACTGCATGCCTTAGAGAATTTGAAGTTATATGTGTGTTGAATATATAAGAAAAAGAAAGAAAATGCTGCACTTCAAGATACATGTGATTGTATATATAAGAAAGGAGGCATGTTGTAGTTAGAAAGGTAGAAAGAAGGAAAAACGTTGCTGTAGGTATATATGATAAAAATGCTGCACATTAAAGTTGGGGGGGGCTGTTTTGTTTTTATGCATTAAATGGGTATTGTAGGCAAGAGGAAGGTGACCCTGTGAGTATGCAGTGGGGATTGAAGTAAATATACATGCTTACCAACGTGTGTGTGTTTTTTAAGAGGAATAAAATAAGTAATTATATGAGTGAATGCTATATGGTGAGACTTCAGGAAAACAAAAAGGAAGCCGTGGGTATGTAGTGGAAAGGAAGGAATTACAAATACATACTCATATACATATATAAGGATAACAAGTTGTTGGTAAAAGAAGAAGTGATATTGAAAAATAATATAAAAGAATTATTAATTAATAATAATTGAGGATTATTATTAATTAGTAAAGAATAAAGGAAATATATGAGAGTTATTAATTAATAATAAATGAGAGTTATTATTAATTAACAAATAGGGGTATTATTGTTAGAGAAATTTGTAAGGGATTAATAATTATTATTAATCCTTAGACTAATTCGCGTAATTAGTTTAATTGCAATTCAAATAAGTGACTGACAGTGATGATAAACACTTTTAGGAAGACCTTGATATTCATATGATCCCCAACAATTTCAGTACAAAGGAGAGGGATACACGGTTGAGGTAGGTAACTTTAATCCTATAATCATGTATGCAAATGTATATGTTTTCATTTAGCTGATCATGTATGTTGGTAGAATTACCTGTTTTTATTTTCCTGGCCATGGATATTGAGGCTGGGGTCTCATGGGGCTGTGGTTATAGACAAGAGTTGCGGTTTTTGGCCGTTAATTGCGGTTATGGTTTGTGTGTAAATTCTTCTATGTTTCTGCATGCGCTAAAATGTCATATTTAATTTCATACATGTGCATTAGATTAACTGTTACCCTGAGGTCTATTCATTTGGACTACAGCCTACATGAAAGATACAGGTATTGGTTCGGGATCAAAGGGCAAAGAGCAGCTGTAAGGACTACAACAATTGGAACTTCTTGAAAAAAATAGGAATAGATAGATGGTATTTTAATGTTTATCATTCGGCTGTTTTGGAGTAATGTATTAACATCCCTCTATGGGATAGACATAAAATCGCGAAAAATTTACCCGTATTTTTCAAACTAAGTTAATTTCAAAAACTTCGATTATAAAATAAAGTCGTCCAAATCACTTTGATCTCTGTCGCTGCGTTAACTCTGATGAAATAAAGGTCTCAAAGGCCGGGCGTGACAAAGATCACCTAATTGGATGCCTTTAATCATATCAAATAGCTTCATTGATATTGTTCATTCTTCCGTTTTAAATTCAAACCTGCATGTAAGTATAATTAACATTATTAATTAATAACCTTTATTTTTTTTTTTCTTATCTTCTTGTTATTGTTGTTATTTTTCATATTATAGATATGGAGATTATATGAGAAATGAATGTTACGTAACCTTTTATCTTGGTAGGTTATGCTCTTAATAGGAGAGATTTCAAACAGCAGTTCGAGTGCAGAAAACCTCATCGGCTTTCACAACTTCAACGGAAACTCCGCGTTTTTCAACCTAATCATATTTTCAATAAATTTCCCTTTTCAGTTAAAAGTTCATTTTAATGGTAAATTTCAGCATTTTCTCTGTTTTGTCTTGCTTTATTTTTTCAGCAACTGGATATTACCCCATTAATTCCGATTCAAGCCGAGTAGAGTCTCTTTGACCAAATTTAAAAAAAAACAAAAATGCTGAGCAGTGTCTCAATCAAACGAACATTCTCCCTAGATGAATTTTTTTTTCATTAATAAAATTTAAATTCTAAAAGTCTTAAAAGACACCAATGTCCTATTTACTACTTCCCTAGTACTTAATATAAGACATATTTTGGAATTTGATTGTAACACCCTCTAACATCCCAATTTTCAAAAGCGAAATAAATTTTCTTTTTAGAAATCATTTCAAATCATCACAGTAGAGCATTTGAGCGGAAGAGTAATTGATACTTGTATTTCAAAATGCCATAAGTCTGACTGGATACAATAGCGGTATAGTAACCGCGTGGTTCGAAAGTGAAATAAACGTGGGCCAAAGGCTTCTGCTAGAACAAAAGGAAGTCTTCAACCGAGTCTCTAAGCGTGCTGCTTTCCCCTCTCCTCCGTCCTTGGTTCTCCTGACCCTGATGTTATGTTAAGAGCTGAAGTCCCATGCATACGGACTCCAGGTAACGGTTAACCTCATATTTACATATATGGCATATAAACACAGCAAATGAATCACTCTAAATATGTCACCAACTATGTCACTCCCAGTGAATGCAAATGTACCGCTCCCAGCGAAATATACCACTCCCAGTGAAAACAGATATATCACTCCTAGTGCATGCAGATGTACAGTTATCCATTAACAACAACATGTATTCAAACAACACACCACAACATGCATACAATACACATACCACATATACACATACTGTAAATATCAGAGTTAGTGTTACAGTACGCGAACGTACCTTTGTTCTCAAGTTACGGTATGTTTCGACGGTCAGAATGCGGTCACAAATATCCTATAAGGATAATATGGTATTTATTAATTCACAAACAATATCCTAAAAGATATTTTGGCCACCACTAACCATTTTACCCCTGGTGCCTTTATTTTCCATTTAATTTCCACAAAATTTCGGAAAAACGTTGATTCAGCATTTCTGGGCAGAATTTCGCCTAAATTTGAAATATTATAACTAATTCCAAAAAAATCGAAATGAGGATCCGTAAAATTTCCCGGAATCCTTGAGATGTCTACTTTCGAGGAAAAATATTCACTTTCACCCAGAGTTTACGAAAAATTCCCAGTTTTTACGTTTTTAGCCTCTGCCCAGATTTTTACCCAGAAAACGTAGTCTATCTTCTGGGATTTTTATCTCTTTGCACAGATCTTCAAATGACACGTTCTTTATAGATTTAGAAAGCCCTATATGTCTACTTTCACCATGAATTTTCTCAGAAATTTAGAATATCATCTTTTTCATAAAATACCAACGTTTTTGCTACTAGCTCTAGAAATCGCCAATCGATGAAATTTCGCCAGAGCTTCGCTATTTTGATCCCAATCTTCCAAAAATTTTGCTATAACTTTTTCTTCCTCAAATTTTAGAAATAAAGACAGTGGAACCCATAAAAACATAAAAATAAAACTATATTTGGAAGATTAAAGATCAAAACAACATTTCCTAACATTTCTACTACAAAACTAAGAACTTGAACTTAAAAACTAAAAACTCTCTTACCTCTTGAAGAACCTTGCTCCTTGCTCTTGGAGCTCTTCCACTCACTCCCTCACACTCTCAATTTCGGCCTAGGCTTGTGAATTGGTGAGGAATTTGTGTTGCCTATGGTTTCTATTTATAGCCAAATAATGAGTAGGCTACAAGCAATCCCAATTGATCTTAACCATTGATATTTGCTTGGAGAAGAGGCAAAAATCTTGTCCCTCCATTCCCTCTAAATCGTCCTTCCTCCCCCTTCCCTCTTAAGTTTTTGCTTTGTTTCCTAATTATTCCCAAATGCTAATTTAGTTAAGTATCAACTAATGTTCTTCTTCAAGATCTAATTCCACTTTTGAAATCCTAATTTTATAACTAGATTTATGGTGATTTTTAACTTCCCAAACACTTAGGTATGAATCCTAAAAGTACCCGAAAATGACTTTGGGAATAGCCAAGTTGAAGCTTATAATTCACTGATCTCAAATATGTACTTATACCTAATACTTTGTTCCAATATTTCAAGATATGATTTATTTTTTATAGATTCTTATTTAACTTTATCTCATTAGGAAACAACTTGCTCCCCAAGTCAAATAACTTGCTCCTCAAGTCTTCTAACCTTCTCCCCCAAGCAATTGACTTATGTGTTTTTATTATTACAACAATTTTCCCTTCTTATTTTCCTAGCAAATTCGTCCCCCTCTCCCTATATTTACCTTTTAATTGTTCTCACAATTTAAGAAGAAAAACCTTTCATTGGTCCAATTAATTTCACAAGGATTTAGGATTAAAGGTTAATACAATTTCTTCATTCTTAAATTGGTAATTTTCGCCACTTTTATTAGTTAAAGGGAGAATTAATTAATTCTTGGTTACTATTACTAATATAGTATTTTAGGGGTTATTAGACTTAATTGCCAAAATTATAATTGATTATCAAACCAATTACAATCTTTAGAAATTCATTTGATACTTATATTGACCCCTTTTAATACTTCATCAAGTTAAAATATTCCAATATGTTAATCTTAGATAGTCCCAAGACTAATTATGACTAATCATGAATTTAACTTAATAAAAATTCACTTGCCCAATAATTATTTTTGATATTCACTAATTAGAGATAATATACTTTCTAATTTTTAACTAATATTTAGTTGCCTCTTAGGATCTATCATAACATTATCAGAGTATTTTATAACCCTTAACCTCACTTAGGAATTTGTAGCTCTTTATTCCTCCTAATTTCATGAGAAATCACTTTAAAAAACTAAAGTAATTATTTTACTAGTTTTGAGACCACATATTCACCTATTTTAATAGGTGTTTTCTATCAACATATAGTGGCTATGCTAAATAGGATTTTTGGGGTATTACACACCCCAAATTCTGTAATACCTCAATTTTCATAATACATGTAAATATTAAATTTTGATAAATGACACCTATTACAATAGGTGAATTTGTGGTCTCAAAACTAGTAAAATAATTACCTTATCTTTTAAGGTGATTTCTCATGAAATTAGAGTAAATAAAAAGCTAAAAATCCCTAAGTGAATTTATGGGTCATAAAATACCTCGAGAATGTTATGATAAATCCTAAGAGGCAACAAAATATTTATTAAAATTGGAGAATATGTTGTCTCCAACTTTTTAGTTGATTTATTATCATTTCATGTTTAAAAACCGTGTCAGTTGACACTTAGTTTTAGGAAAATCAACAGAATTTGAGGTGTTACAGCTTAGAGTAATGCAGAACAGAAAACTTATGCTAATATTTGGACAATGAGTATCTGATATAAAATGCTCAGACATATGCTGATGCCCTGACATAAGCTGGTATATTAAAAATTTCCCGAAGGAATATTTATGTGATACAATATGCAGAGATTTAGATACATTTCTCTGATAAACCAATTCTAGACCTATGGCTTAGAACCCAACACAGTTAGTCAACCATATTGGCCAGATCGGTGTTTAGTCTAATGGGAGTTTCCCCGTCTTTCATGGCGACTTATGACAACCCACCGACAAACCCTTTCTTAGTTTAAGCACCAATTGGTTTGATCCAACCTTATCGGATTCATGCCAAAATCTAGGCATTAGTATTCTTCTTCAGGCTCTCGTCTTCGACCGATGCCTCTTCGCGGCTTTATCCACTTTACTTCTTCTCGGCTCCATCTCCTTCTCAGATCCAGGTGGCTTCCCTGAACCTTTAGATAGGGCTGAGATTCAATTTCCATTGAATCTCAGTAACAGTTAACCTCATGTAAAAAGTATAAACAGTATATATGACAGATATTCAATACATTCAGTGGACAATACATAGCACACAGTAAATGCATGTCAAAAACACCACACATAGCACACAGCTCATGCATGTATGACCATGTTTGCACATAACCAGTGCCACGATGGCCCATCGTGTCCTCAGCGCTAAGAAAATATACAAACGATGTTATCAAGACTATAACCCCGTCAAGCTGAATCCACGGCTACCCTGAATGTATGCAAATGACTGAAACCACAGTCTTGCTCATAACACATGAATCAAACAGTCATGCATACAAGACACACAAGTGTTAAAGTTACTAGTACACGAATGTACTTTTCACCGGGTAATTGTCAAATGTCCGACCTTTGAATCCGGCCCTGGACTTCTCGGATGTCCTAACATATCACCATATCACTTAGAATAATATCCTAAGAGATATTTCCACCTCTATTTAACTATCTACAATTGGTGGATTTGTTATTTACAGCTTTGCCCTTACATTTATTTAAAAACGTAGTGCAGTATTTTCTGGGCAGATTTTTCAGTAACTTTGAAAAATCATAACTAATTCTAGAAAAATCGAAACGAGGATCCGTAAAATTCTCCGGAACCCCTAGGATGTCTATTTTTTAGGAAAAATATTCATTTTCACCCAGAATTAGTGAGTCATTCCTAGTTTTTACGTTTCTTAACGTTGCCCAAATTTTATTCCAGTAAAAATGGCTTAACTTCAAAAATTCATATCTCCTTGACCAGAGATCCAAACGTTACATATTTTATATATTTAGAAAGCCCTACATGTATACTTTCTTCTTGGAAAATTTCATGATTTAATAACTTCATTTGCTACATAAAATAATAGCATCAATTTTCGCTGCCAGCAAAGGATTTGCACCTTCAGTTTTTCCAAACTTTTATCACAATGATCTATTAATTCTAAAAACTATTCCCTAACATGTTCTTACCTCTTCAGGCATTTTTCAATGCAATGAGACCTAAAAACAAGTATAGGAATTTATTCTCTGATTTTCTAGATTAAACTAACATTTATACTAAGAACTCATAAAAACTAAAGACTAGAAATTTAAATGCAAGAACTTACCTCTTGAAGACTCTCCTTCTTGCTTCAAGATTACTCCTCACTCTCCTACTTAGAAATCACCTTCTTGAAGTGTGATTTGATGTGAAGAAAAATGAAGAACCTAAGCTCCTATTTATAGCAAATCCTTGGTTAACTTCCTAACAACTTCCATTCTATTTTAACCCTTAGATTAAACTTAGTTAAGAAGTTAAATTTTCAGCCTTACACCTACACACAAAACGCCACCTCCCTTCATTTTCTACAATTTTTTTACCTTTTCCCAAATGCTAATTTAGTTAGGTGTAAGTTGGGGTTTTTATTCAAACTTCACTTTTGTAATCACAATTTTATGATTAGATTTATGGTCTTTTTAAACTTCCTAAATCACTTAGGTATGATTCACCAAAGTATACGAAAATGACTTTGAGAATAACCAAGTTCAAGCCCATAATTTACTGGTTCCAAATATCTACTTATATTTAATACTTAGTTCAAATATTTCAAGATATAATTTAATTTATATAAGTGCTCATTTTATTTGTTGCCTTGAGCTGTCACTAACACTAAGTACAATAGATTTTTCATCTCTCCTCTTGATTTTTTCACTACACACACATATGCACAACAATTAGACACACACATACACTCACAACACACACATTCATACACACAATCACTCATACACGCATACACACACACAGCCACACAATCACACATACACTCATACACACATACACGTATACACCATCACACACACACAATCACTCACCAAGCTAATCCATTCTCCTCCTCCTCTTTTTTTTTTTTTTTTTGGGAAATGCTGGCCACTTTTAGGCCATAGGGTTTGCTTCTTTATGTGTCCAATTTTCTGTGGTTGTTAGCTTAGAAAAAATCAATTTACTATTGATGACCTTTTCTTAATTAATAAGTTAGCTCTATTAGTCTCATAATATCAAGAAGAAGGCCCCTTATTGGTTGCTTTAACTAATTGTAGGCTTAAACTTAAACCCATGGAAAATATCTCAAATACTTGGCTCTCAAAGCTCCACCATGTCATTTTTGACTTTTTGGGGACAATTAATTAGTCCTAATTATGTGCTTAATCCCCCCCTTTATTCATGTTTAAACAATCAACAATTAATTACTTATTTAATCACTTACTAATTGTTGACAATTTTCTTAATTAGGATTAATTATTTTCTCACAACTATTTTACTGATATTGATAATTTATGCATCATGCATAATATTAAAAATCATGGGGCAATTTATGTAACATCCCAAATTCCAGGTTCGAAAATCATGTCGGTCGACATTTAGTTTTAAGAAAAACAACAGAGTTTGAGATGCTACAGCTTAGAGTACTGCGGAAATTGATAGCATGCGCTAAGATCCGGACAACGAGTATCTGATATAAAAATGCCCAGACATATGATGATGCCCAACATAAGCTGATATATTAAATATCCCGAAGGAATATTCATGTGATACAATTTACAGAGGTTAAATACAATCCTCTGATAAAGAACGTTCTAAACTAAACCCATGACTTGGAACTAACATCAGTTAATTAAACAGATTGGCCAGGTAGGGGTTTATCATGGGGGCCTCACCGACTTATACGGCGACTGATTGGCTTTCCACATAGATTAACCCAGCCTTAGACACCAAACTGTTCAAAGTATCTTTGTTAAATTCGAGCCAGAAGCTATGTCCTAATAACTTCTACCGACCTTTGACTTTGACTGCTGCCTCTTCATGGCTCTACCCACCGGCATCTTCTCTATCCCGGTTTCTTTCCTGTACTATTCATTAAGACTGAGGTCCAATGCCCATTGGACCTCAGGTAACGGTTAACCTCATGCTTATGTAAACAGTATATGACAGATATCACAATGATAAAATCACATTTATAACTTTCAAAACTATATCAGCAAGTAACATAACACAACCACTGCAATATGTATGTTACCCAAGTCTGCACATAACCAGTGCCACGATGGCCTATCCTGTCATCAGCGCTAGGAAAACTCAACGGTGTTATCAAGACTATAACCCGTATACAACTCAAATCCATGAGCAATTTCAAAACAGAGTATCAACATGTGAAAACAATTATCATATATAACCATACCATAAGCATAAGCGTTAATGTTACAATACGCGTCCGTACCTTTTACCGCATAGTTGTCAAACATCCGACCTTTGATTCCGGCTTTAGATTTCCCGGATATCCTAACATATCACCATATCACTTAGAATAACATCCTAAGAGATATTTCCACCTCTATTTACCATTCTACCCTTGATGGCCTTATTATTACAATTTTGCCCTTACATTTCTTCAAAAACGTGGTGTAGCATTTTTCTGGGCAGATTTTTCGGTAACTTTGAAAAATCATAACTAATTCTAGAAAAATCAAAACAATGAGCCATAAAATGTTCCGGAATCCTTGAGAAGTCTATTTTTGAGAAAAAATACTGGAACTTACCCAGAATTCATGGATAATTCCCAGTTTCCAGATTTCAAACTGCTGTCCAGATTTTCGCCCAGAAAACATCGCTTAACTTCTAAGATTTTTAACTTTTCGCACATAGCTTCAAATGACACAAACTCTATATATTTGGAAAGCCCTAGACGTCTACTTTCACCATGAATTTTCTCAGAATTTTGGAACATCATCTTCGTCATAAAATACTGACATTTTTACCCGACTCCAGAAAACACTAATCAATGAAATTTTGCCAGAGCTTCGCTATTTTGATCCTAATCTTCCAAAAATTTTGATATAACTTCTTCTTCATCAATTTTTCGAAATAAATGCAATGGAAACCATAAAAACATGAAAATAAAATTGGATTTGGAAGATTGATGATCAAAACAACATTTCTAGCATTTCTATCTCATAAACTATGAACTTAAACTAAAACTAAAAACTCTCTTACCTCTTAAAGAACACTTGCCTTCTAATTCCTGAAGCTCCTCACTCTCTCCCTCTTCTCTATGTTTTTCGGCCTTTGCTTTGAGTTTGGGTGAGGAATTTGTGTTGCTAAAGGCTTCTATTTATAGCCAAAAGAAGGAGTAGTCACCAAGAAATTCCTACTTGATCTTGTCTATTGAGTTTTTCTTGGAGAGGAGGCATAAATCCTAGCCCTCCACCTCACCAAAACCGTCCCCCATTCCCCTTAGCTCACAAGTTTTGCTTCATCTCTTATTTGATCCCAAATGCTAATTTAGTTAAGTATCAACCAATGTTCTTCTTCAAAATCCAATTTCACTTTTGAAATCCTAATTTTGTGATTAGATTTATGGTGATTTTTAATTCCCAAAACACTTAGGTATGACTTTTATATGTAACCGAAAATAACTCTGGGCACAGCCAAGTAGAAGCTCATAATTCACTGATCTCAAATATGTATTCATCCTCAACACTTAGTTTCAATATTGCAAGTTATGATTTAATTTCTATAGGTTCTCATCTAATTTTATTTAATTAACAACAACTTGCTCATTAAGCTAGACAACTTGCTCACCAAGTCTTTGGAGCTTCTCCCATACACTTCTTGACTTATGTGTTTTAAAATTATTCTCCCTCACACTACTTAATTGATTTTTCTTTTACAACACTCACAATACACACACATATTTCGGCCCACACACACACTTGCTTCAGCCCCCTCTACACATAAAGCCCCTTATTCTATAAGTTTTGTATATTTGAAATAATATATTCCTTTAATTGGTGCCCAAGAAACCGCCTTCTCCTCCTAATTTAATTATTTAATTTATGTTTCTAATGTTTTTACATATTCTAAGAAGAAGAACCTCTCATTGGTCCACTTAGATTCTAGGATTAAGGTTTAACATAATTTGGTTTTTATTGTATCATTTATTTACCACCAAATAGGAATTTTCGTCCCATAGAAATAAATTAGGAATAATAATTTTAAATCCTAATTTTAATTTCTATCATCATGTTTTAGGGGTTACTAGGCTTAACTATCAAAATTGACATGGTTTCTAATTTCATTTTGATGATTAATAGCTTCTTGTGTGCTAATTTTAGCTTCTAAATATCATTCGATTCTTAATTTAATTGATTTTTCCTTAATTATGACCTTTATAAATTAATTACTAGCTAATCTCAAAAATTACTAGGGCATCTCAATTATTGCAATTTCAATTGCCCAATAATTGTTACTAATTTTCTCAAGTTGATTTTATCATCATCCGATGTTTTTAATTGCTTAGAAAATGGTATAATTGCTAAAAGTGATAATAAATCAACTAAAAAGTTGGAGACAACATATTCTCCAATTTTAATAAATATTTTGTCGCCTCTTAGGATTTATCATAACATTCTCAGGGTATTTTATGACCCGTAAATTCACTTAGGGATTTTTAGCTCTTTATTTACTCTAATTTCATGAGAAATCATCTTAAAAAATAAGGTAATTATTTTACTAGTTTTGAGACCACAAATTCACCTATTGTAATAGGTGTCATTTATCAAAATTTAATATTTACATGTATTATGAAAATTGGGGTATTACAATTTATGTTCCCCAAAATGATATTTAATTTTGCCTCATTATTTCCCAAGGGAAATAATCCCATAAATTATCTAATTTAGAGACAACATACTCTCTAATTTTTAACAAATATTTAGTTGCCTCTTAGGATTTCTCATAATATTCTCAGGGTATTTTATAACCCACAAATTCAATTAGGGATTTTTAGCTCTTTATTCTTCCTAATTTCATGAGAATTCACCTGAGGAAATAAGGTAATTATTACATTAGTTTTGAGACAACAAATTCACCTATTTTAATAGGTGTTATTTATCAAAATATAATATTTACATGTATTATGAAAATTAGGGTATTACATTAATCTTTGTTCTAACTATAAGACATATTTTTTATATTTGTCAATCTTTTTCTAATTTACCCCTATTGATGTTCTTTCAACAATAATCAACAAGGTGAGGGAGCGAGGGAATTAAGGAAGACGACTAGAACGTTTTAAGAAATACATGTGATATTAACTAACTTAACTAATTTTTTTTAATTTAATTTATTTAAATAAATATGTCTTATATTACCGGAAGAATTACTTACTAGCTACTTGATGGTCAAATATTTGGGGATTTCGCCAGAAAAGTGTTTAGTACAAGGAATTACTTGCTAGCTACTTGATGGTCAAACATTTGGGTCGGTTATAAAAGACAAACATTGAGACAATTTAAAAACAGCTGGATGGAAATTGCGCTTAGTAATAGTTTAGGGTGAAAATTGCGAAAAGTTGAAAATTTCGTCAATTCATCTCTTGCCATGTCATTCTAATTCTCTCATGTAGCCCCATTTCCCCTAAATCTTCCATAATTTCTTCATTTTGTTACTACCCTCTTTCCTTCAAAACACCAAATTAAAAAAAAAATGGTAGCACGGTGGAAGACGAGTCAATTTCAAATATATAATGTGCCACTTATGAAAACGTTAAGCTAATAAGACGCCTCGTCCATTGGCAGATGAAATACATGTAAATATCAAATAGTGAGAAAGAGAATCAAGAGTATTGTGTGTTGTTTCTATTGTAATAATTAAACAATGACGTGTCAAAAGTGTGAAGAATTAAGAATTGTCATATTCTTTTTGAGTTTGATATGCGCATATTTTATATTAAATAGAATTTAAAGACTTCATTGACGGTATAAAAACTAAATATTCTGCTATAAATTATAAACCACACTTTTTTTTAATAATAAATAGAAAAATTTATTTTGTAACCCCTCAAATTCCATACTACTTATTGTGTCCAATGACACATAGTATCAAGAATATCAACAGAACTGACAGTGTACATATAAGAATAAAGCAGAACAGAGAGTATGCATTAATGTTTGGATATTGAGTAACTGATATAAAATGCCCAGGTATAAGCTGGTAAATTAAATATCCTAAAGGAATATTTATGTGATACATTTACACATAACTCAAAAAAATCTTGGTTTATCTAGACCCATGACTTGGAACCTAACACATTCAATCAAACCTATTGGCTAGATCGGTGTTTAGTCTAGTGGGAGTCTCCCCGTCTTTTATGGCAACTTATGACAACCTCATAGACCAACCCTTTCTTAGTTTAAACACCAAATGGTTTGAAATTAAATAACTTTATCAGATTCATACAAGAAACTAAGCCTTAATGAACCTCTTCTGTCATTTGCTCTAATTGGTGTCTCTCCACTTGCTCCATTCATGTCGCCTTCCCAGATCCAGATTCCTTTCCTCAACCTTTAGTCAAGTTTGAGATTCAATACCCATTGAATCTCACGTAACAATTAACCTTATGTTCAAGTAATAACAATATATGACAGATATTCATTACATTTATTACAACAATACATAGCACACAACAAATGTATATCAGCAGTAACTGTAATACTCGGATAACTATTATCTGGAATATTATGTCACAATAATGAAAATGCCCATTTATGAAGATTTTGGTCTCAACATGTTATGTGATTAGTATATGTTCAAAGGAAAACATTAATAAAATTAAAGGAAATTTAATATCGGAAATGTGAAAAATGTGTCTTAAGGCCATAAAACATCCTGAGAAGAATTAGGAAAAATTCTAAAAGGCATGGAATAATTATTAAAAATTTAGAAAGCATATTATTCTTAATTTAGACAATTTAATAAATTATTTCCTATGAAAATAAAAAGAAGGAAAATTAAAAAGTATTCGGAGACTAAAATTGACTTTATGATTTTTGATAAATTGCAGGGAGCTTGAATTATTAATGCCAATAAAATTGTTGTGAGAAAATGATTGGTTTTAATTAAGAAAATTATTAGAAAGTATTAAGGAATTAATTAAGTAATTTTCAGGAATTTTATAAGATTATAGAAATTTAGGAAACATGAAAAATAAAATAAATATAAATAATTATTATTAAGGGCCGAAATTTTTGGCCCAATTAAATAATTAATAAGGGTTAAGATGTAATCTTAGAAAGTAAGGATCAATGACTTAGGATTTTTCAAGAAATTATAGAAGCCTAAATCCATGTAATTACTTATGGATCAATAGGAAGATTTTGGGAAAAATAAATGCAAGATAAATAGAGTATTAGGGTAAATAAAAAAAATTATTATATATATATATATATATATATATATATATATATATTTATGTGTGGGCCGAAAATTAGGGGAGGGATAAGGATAAAATTTGATATTTGTAAAATAATAATATTATAAGATTAAGACACGTGGTAATTAAATAATATTATATTAATAAAAAGTGAACAGGATAAATGACCACGGATAGAAATAAAATCCTACCTAGATAACTGTGACTAGGTTTCCAAAACCAGAGTATATTATTGATCAGTGGATTTTTATCTCGAAGTTGGCGCCGACCAACATTATTTCTGTAATCGGTGGCGGTTACCGAGGATAACCGGCAGGCAACGGAATGTCCTTAATGAGAGTATAAGGTTAGGAAAATCCAGTATTCTTGAAGAGGAAGAAAGGACCTTCAGAGTGTTGCTTTCGGAATTTTAAGATTTTACAAAATTTCACAATCAGGACACCGAACCAGGAATTTCATCTGATAAAGCAAGATGACACAAGCATGATGAGGTCATCAATTTTGTCTTCTTGTGGGGGGAAAGGTCGGCCAAGAGGTGTAGGTCCAAGATCAAACCACCTCAACAAAATGCGATCCAACGGTCAGAATTCAATCAGACAAAGTTCAATGAAATTACGATAATGCCATTGGGTTTTTCTATAAATAGCCTTTCATTTCTCTTCATTCTTCACCAATTCACTCACAATCCTAGAGAGAAGTTAGAGAGAGAATATCTGGAAGAGGAGTAAGAAGTTCATAGCAAAGCTTTGAGTAAGTTTCTCAGTCCTTAGTTTTTAGTTTCAGTAGTTCTTTCGGTAGTTATAGTAGAATTGCTAGAGTAGTCTCTAATTTTTCAAGTTAGCTTAGATATCATGTTTAGGAGTAAATATGATATTTATCTTAGAAATAGGTTAGAGGAAAAGTTATAGCAAAATTTTGAGAGTTTAAAGTCAAAATAGCGAAGCTCTGGCAAAATTTCACAAAGTAATCAAATTAGGGGCAAAATGATAATTTGTACCTAAAATGCCTGTTATGATCTTAAATATTCATGTCGGTGATATTATCCTTCTAGGATATCTGAAATCATGAACCGCTGTCACCGCTGTCATACCGTCGTCGTCCCGCTGTCAAACGTACGATAATTCGACAAACGTGCCAAGAATCATCAACGAAGGTACGGACGCGTATTGTAACCTTAACACTTATGCTGCTCATATACGTATATGTGATGACATGTTTATATACTGAGGCTCTGTCTAGGGTTGTCAGTTATACATACAACTTTATACGGGTTATAGTCTTGATAACACCGTTGGGTTTTCCTAGCGCTGAGGACACGATGGGTCGTCGTGACACTAGTTATGTGCAGACATGTTGTGGGACTTTACATACTGCTTTGTGCTTATGTTCTGTCAATGTTGTGATCATGCATCTGCTGTGTGCTTATGTAGTGATTTACTGCTGTTATGAGTTGTGAATAACTGTTGTCCATATACTGTTTATTTGAGCATAAGATTAACCGTTACCTGATATCCAAATGGTAATTGGATCTCAGCTGTAGGTTCAGGTTCGAGCGAACCAAGGGGTTGAAGATAGGGGCGAGCGACTGGCTGTAATACCCTAATTTTTATAATACATTTAAATATATATTTAGACAAATAATACCTATTGAAAATAGGTGAATATGAGGTCTCAAACACCTTGTATTGAATTTATTAGGACAATGTCTCCTAAGAATAAATAATTTACAAATAGGTCCCTTAAATATTTATGGATTATAAAATACCCTGAAAATATTATAAAGAGACAAATAAATATTTATTTGAAATAGGGAAGAATATTGTCCCTAATTTAGGAAATTTATTAAATTATTACCTTGGAAAAATTAAAGGAGAAAAATCAAAAAGTATTAGGGGACCATATTGGACTCCATAATTTTTAATATTTTGCATAATGCATAAATTATCAATTTCAGTAAAATAGTTGTGAGAAAATAATTAATCTTAATCAAGAAAATTGTCAACAATTAGTAAGTGATTAAATAAGTAATTAATTGTTGATTGTTTAAACATGAATAAAAGGGGATATCCAAAGTTAATTATATGAAACCCCTAATTTGATATTAATGACCAATGGGGGGTCAAGGTTGGCATAAAGAGTATTGCTAATTAATTTAGCATAATTAAGAGGTATATTAAGTAAATTACAAATATCCTTAATAGAATAAGCTTGCACTAATTGAGATTAGTTGCACAATTCTTCAAGATGATTAGAGACAAACTAAAAGAGGGCTAATTATATTTAAAAATAATTAAGCCAAAGAGAATGAAATAATATCTTAAGTAATTAAGTCTAAATCTTCATAAAATTGAGTTAGCTAATGGCAAAATATAATTAAGGAGCATGTAAACACTTGATAATTAAGAATTGCTAATTAGTGTTGAAAAGTCAACAATGACACCTAAGCCTTGATTATGTCATCAAGATGACATCACAAGAGCACATGTGTATGTTGTGTAACATCCCAAATTTTCAAAAGCGGAATATTACTTTTTCATCAAAAATCATTTAAAATCATCAGAGTAGATCATTTGAGCGGAAGAGTAACTGATACTTATACTCAAAATGCCATAAGTCTGGTTGGATACAATAGCGGTATAGAAACCGCGTGGTTTAAAAGTGAAGAAAATCAATAATAGGAAGGCTTCTGCCGGATCAACAACGGGTATTCTTCCACCGAGTCATTAAGCATGCTGCTTCCCCTTTTCCTCCGACACCGGTTCTCCCGACCCTGATACTATGTAAAGAGCTGAGGTCCCATGCATACGGACCCCAGGTAACGGTTAACCTCATATTTACATATACGGTACAAAATCACAGCAAATGAAACACTTCCAAACATGTCACCAACTATGTCACTCCCAGTGAATGCAACTGTACCACTCCCAGCGAAATATACCACTCCCAGTGAAAACAGATATATCACTCCCAGTGTAAACAGATGTACAGCTATCCTTTAATAACAACATGTACTCAAACAGCACACCACAACATGCACACAACACACATAGCACATATACACATACTGTAAATATCAGAGTTAGTGTTACAGTACGCGAACGTACATTAATTACCTCATATAAGCATACCATACATATACGCATACAGTAAACATCAGAGTTAAAGTTACCAGTACGCGGACGTACCTTCGTTGATGATTTTTGACACTTCCGTCAAATTACGGCACGTTTGACAGCGGCTCAACGGTGGTGACAGCGGAAACAGCGAAAACAACGGTTTGGTGTTCCGAGTATCCTATAAGGTTAATATCACTAATATGAGTATTTAGAACCAAAACGGGCATTTTAGGTACAAATTACTATTTTGCCCCTGATCCCCTAATCGGAGGAATTTCGCCAGCACTTCGCTATCTTGACTCTAATCTTCCAGAATTTCCACATCTCTAACTCCAATATATTTCCCAAAATAAATATCATATCTATCCTAAAACATGTATCTAAAATATACTGGAAGATTAAAGATCTACTCTAAAACTCTAAGAACTACCGAAAGAACTTAAGACTAAAGACTAGGGACCGAAAGACTTACTCAGAGCTTCGCTACGAATTTTCCCCGGACTTCTCCTCCAGAGCTCCTCTCTCTAACTTCTCTCTAGGATTGTGTGAATTGGTGAAGAATGAAGAGGAATGATGGCCTATTTATAGAAAAGCCCAATGGCATTTTCGTAATTTTGTTGAACTTTGTCTGGTTGAATTCTGACCGTTGGATCGCACTTTTCTGAGGTGGCTTCATCTTGGCCTTACACCTCTCAAGGATGATGTCATCCTTGCTGCATCATCAAGTCTTATGTCATCTTGCTTTATCTGATGAAATCCCGGTTCGGTGCCCCGATCACGAGATTCCGTAGCACCTTAAAATTCCAGAAGCAGTACCCTGAAGGTCTTTGCTTCCTCTTCAAGAATACTGGGTTTTCCTAACCTTATTCTCTCATTAAGGACATTCCGTTATCTGCCGAAAATCCTCGGTATTCGCGACCGGTTACAGAAATAACTTCGGTCGGTACTAACTTCTGGATAAAAATCCACTGACCAATAATATATTCTGGTTTTTCCTAACTCATTCCCAGAATCTCACAACGGAATTACTTTCTATCCGTGGTCATTTATCCTGTTCATTTTTCCTCTGATTATTATATTATTATCTAATTAACACATGTTTTAATTATATTATTATTATATTATAAGATCTTATCTCTTATTTTATTTTATTATATATATTTTTTTCTCTTCTTTTTTTTTACTACACACACACACATGCACAACACTTAGGCACACACACACTCACAACTCACACATGCTCACAACTCACAAATATATCCACCTTCTCTCTCTCTTTATTTATGTCTAAACAATTAGCCATTAATTATCTAATTAATCATTTACTAATTTTTGACAATTTTCTTAATTAGTAATAATTATTATCTCACAACTATTTTATTGATATTAATAATTTATGCATTATGCAAAATATTAAAAATCATGGGGCAATTTATGTTCCCCAAAATGATATTTAATTTTGCCTTATTATTTTCCAAGGAAAATAATCCCATAAATTATCTAAATTAGAGACAACATACTCTCTAATTTTTTAATAAATATTTAATTGTCTCTAAGAATTTTTAGCTCTTTATCTTTACTAATTACATGAGAAATCACATTTGGAAATAAGGTAATTATGACACTAGTTTTGAGACCACAAATTCACCTATTTTCAATAGGTATATTCTACCAATTTATGATATTTACCCTAGATCAAATTTTAGGGTATTACATGTTGTGAGTGTGTGTGTGCCTAAGTGTTGTGCATGTGTGTGTGTGTAGTGGAGGAAAGAGAAAAGATGAATCTAGAAAAGGGGGGAGGTGGCATTTTTTTGTAAGAGGAGTAAGGTCAAAATTTAAGCTTCCTAGTTAAGTTAAATCCAATGGTTAGAATGGAATTAAAGTTGCTAGATAGTTAACTCATGGTTGGCTATAAATAGGAGGCTTCATGCTTCATTTTTCTTCACACCAAATCACACTTCAAGAAAGGTGATTTCTAAGTAGGAGAGGGAGGAGGAATCTTGAAGCAAGAAGGAGAGTCTTCAAGAGGTAAGTTCTAGCATTTAAATTTCTAGTCTTTAGTTTTTATAAGTTCTTAGTATAAATGTTAGTTTAATCTAGAAAATTAGAGAATAAATTCCTATACTTGTTTTTAGGCCTCATTGCATTGAAAAATGCCTGAAGAGGTAAAAACATGATAGGAAATGATGTTTGGAAGTCCTTAGATTAAATTTGTAAGAGTTGCAGAATTTTCGGTTCTTAAGTCCTTGTCAGGCAGCGAAGAAGATGCTATGATTTTATGAAGCAAATGAAGTTATAAAATCATGAAATTTTTTAGAAATAAAGTAGACATGTAGGGCTTTTCAAATAGATAAAATATGCAACATTTTGATCTCTGGTCAAGGAGATATGAATTTTTGAAGTTAAGCCATTTTTCCTGGAATAAAATCTGGGCAACGTTGAGAAAATTTAAAACTGGGAATGATTCATGGTGTTCTAGGTTCTGGGAATATTTTTCCTTGAAAATAGACATGCCAAGGGTCATGAGGAATTTTACAGTACCTCAAAATGATTTTTGTAGAATTAATTATGATTTTCCAAAGTTACCAAAAAATCTGCCTAGAAAATACTGCACTGCGTTTTTGAATAAATGTAAGGGCAGAATTGTAAATAACAAATCCACCAAGGGTAGAGAAGTAAGTAGAGGTGGAAATATCTCTTAGGATATTATTCTAAGTGATATGGTGATATGTTAGGATATCCGGGAGGTCCAGGGCCAGATCCAAAGGTCGGACGTTTGACAGTACCCGGTGAAAGGTACGGACGCGTACTGTAACTCTAACTCTTATGCTACTTGTATGCTTTATATATGATGTGATGATTCATATAGTTATGAACAAGACTAGGTCTTGGGTCATAGACTGTGGCTAAGACTGAGTCTTAGGCCACCATTTTAAATACATTCAGCTTTTATTTGAAAACGGGTTACAGTCTTGGTAATGCCGTATGGATGTTTTCCTAGCGCTGAGGACACGCTCCGGGGCGTGGCACTGGTTTATGTGAAAACTATGTGGACCTTACATGGGCTGTGTGCTATGTAGAGGTATTGTTGTGATATGAACTATGACATGTGCTGTGTGCTATGTATAGTTATATGCTGAATTGTAAATGAATATCTATCATGCATACTGTTATACTTGAGCATAAGGTTAACTGTTACTTGAGGTCCAATGGGTATTGGACCTCAGTCTTAATGACTAGTACAGGGAAGAAACCAGGATAGAGAAGATGTCAGTGGATAGAGCCTTGAAGAGGCAGCGGTCGAAGACGAAGGTCGGTAGAAGTTATTAGGATTTACTTTCTGGCAAGAATCTAATAAAGTTATTTCAAATTATTTGGTGCTTAAACTAAGGAAGAGTTCATCGGTGGGTTGTCACAAGTCGCCATAGAGTTGGTGAGACTCCCATTAGATTGAACACCGACCTGGCCAAATTGTTTGATTAACTGATGTTAGGTTCCAAGCCATAGGTCTAGTTTAAAACTTTCTTTATCAGAGAATTTTATTTAATCTCTGTAAGATGTATCACATGAATATTCCTTCGGGATATTTAATATATCAGCTTATGTCGGGACATCATCATATGTCTGGGCATTCTATATCAGATACTCACTGTCTGAACCTTAGCGCACGCTATCCATTTCCGCAGTACTCTAAGCTGTAGCATCTCAAACTCTGTTGATTTTCCTAAAACTAAGTGTCGACCGACACGATTTTCGAACCTGGAATTTGGGATGTTACACTGGCGTAGGATGTAACATCCCATTTTCATAAATGTTTCCATACAGAGCTGAGAGTTGAAAATATTTAAAACAAAGAGTAACTGAATAACATTGTATGTAATGTATCTAACTGAACATTTAACTATACAATCATCCATGGGTTCAATATACCACAATTTATATTTCAAAAAGACAACGTCTCCGTAAGGTCCTCACGCCTGCTTCTTACCCCTATCCTTGATCTTGACTCCCTGGGATCTTGAAGCTATAACAGGGGCTGAGGTTCAATTCTCATTGAACCTCAGGTAACGGTTAACCTCATGCTTATGTAAACAGTATATGAAAGATATTATAATAATAAATTCACTACTATCACTTTCAAAATCATATCAGCAAGTAACATAACACAGCCACTGCAATATGTATGTTACCCATAGTTTGCACATAACCAGTGCCACGATGGCCTATCGTGTCCTCAGCGCTAGGAAAACTCAACGGAGTTATCAAGACTATAACCCGTATTCAATTCAATATATCATAAGCGACTTTCAAAATAGAGTATCAACAAGTGAAAACAACTTTCACATATAACCATACCATAAACATAAGCGTTAATGTTACAATACGCGTTCGTACCTGAATTTGATGGGTTTTTGGGTACGTTTGACGTCGGAACTCGTGCACAGTCTATTCTAAAAGGGTAATATCGTCTCAATTAATTCTCAAAAAACATTTCAAGAGACACCTTGGCCACACTTGACATTTTTACCCTTGAAGGATTTACTTTCAATTATTTCTACAAAATTTTCGGAAAAATCGCTGGTGCAGAATTTCTGGGCAGAATTTCGCCTAACTTTGAAAAATCATAACTAATTCCAAAAAAATCGAAATGAGGATCCGTAAAATTCCCCGGAATCCTTGAGATCTCTATTTTTAAGGAAAAATACTGGAATTTACCCAGAACTCTTGGATAATTCTCAGTTTCCAGAATTCAAACCGCTGCCCAGAATTTCGCCCAGAAAATGTAGCTTAACTTCTAAGATTTTTATCTTTTTGCACATAGCTCCAAATGACACACTCTTATTAGATTTAGAAAGCCCTATATGTGTACTTTCATCATGAATTTTCTCAGAATTTTCGAACATCATCTTTATCATAAAATACCAGCACTTTTACTACTGACTCCAGAAATTCCTGATTACCGAAATTTTGCTAGAACTTCGCCATTTTGATCATACTCTTCCAAAAATTTTGCTATAACTTCTTCTTCATCAATTTTTCGAAATAAAGACAGTGGAAAGCTTAAAAACATGAGATTAAAACTGGAATTGGAAGTTTGATGATCAAAACAACATTTCTAGCATTTCTACTTCATAAACTAACAACTTAAACTTAAAAGCTAAAAACTCTCTTACCTCTTGAAGAACACTTGCCTCCTATTTCTTGAAGCTCCTCACTCTCCGCCTCCCACTCTATATTTTCGGTGATGCTAGTGAATTGGTGAGGAGAAAGTGAAGCCTAAGGTCCTCTATTTATAGCCAAAGAGAATGGCATGTTGGTAATTCTTCCCCCTTGCTTTCAACCATGGGATTTTTCTTGGTGAAGAGGAAATGATCTCCACCCTCCACCTCCCCCCCTAGCCGTCCTCCTCCTCCTTCTTCTTCAAGCTTCTTTGCTTTGTCCCCAAGACATCCTCCTTCTTCATTAAGTTACCTTAATTAATCTTAAATTCTAATTTAGTTAGGTGTAAGTTGGTGTTTTAATTTAAAATCCAATTTCACTTTTGAAATCCTAATTTTATGATTAGATTTATGGTGATTTTTAATTCCCGAAACACTTAGGTATGAATCCTAAAAGTATATGAAAATAACTATGGGAATAGCCAAGTTGAAGCTCATAATTCACTGATCTCAAATATGTGTTTATCTTAAACACTTAGTTCCAATATTTCAAGATATGATTTAATTCCTATAGATTCTCATCTAATTCTATCTAATTAAGTAGTAACTTGCTCTTCAAGTTTAACAACTTGCTCTCCAAGTTGTTTTAATCTTCTTCTACACATTTTTTGACTTATATTTTTTTTCCTTATTTCTTGTAGAATCCGTCCCCCTCCCTTAATTTTAATTATTCCATTATTTTTTTAATTACCCTTTACAAGTTCCAAAAGAAAATCTCCCATTGGTCCCTTTAGATTTAGGATTTATGGTTAATATAATTTAATTCTTCCATTTCAATAAGAATTTTTGGTTCCATAGAATTGAATTAGGAATAATGAGTTAAATCCTAATTTAATCCATAGAATAGTGTTTTATATGATAACAAGCTAATTAAATTTTTAGGCTCTTAAATTCTATGGAAAAATTGCCTACAAATGTAAACAAATACAACACCAAAATTTGATAAGTTTCTAATTTAATTTTGATGATTAAAAACTCCTTGTATGCTAATCTTAGCTTCTAAATATTATTTGGTCCTTAATTTAATTGATTTTTCCTTAATTATGACCTTTATAAATTAATTATGAACTAATTTCAAAAATTACTAAAGTATCTCAATTATTGCAATTCCAATTGTCCAATAATTGTTACAAATTTCCTCTAATTGATTTCATCATTCTCTGATGATTTTAATTGTTCAAATGGTATAATTAATATTATCTGACAATCTTAGGATATTTTATGATCTCCAAATGAAATTTGAAAATTCAGGTTTTTGGTTTATTTAATTCTAGAAGAAAATTCCCTACAATAAGCTACTAAAATTTGAGACCACATATTCACCTATTTTTAATAGGTATTTTCTATCAAAATATAGTGGTTGTGCTAAATAGGATTTTTAGGATATTACATAGGATGACAGAAGGAATTTTATGGTTGTAGTTTATATGCCTAGTTAGGTGCTGTTTCCTTTTGGATAGTAGATAACTGTATAAGTACACTTACACTGTGGTTATGTAATATAAAGGTTCAGTTACTCGTTTTGCGAAATTGCTCTACTTTGATCAACGTTTTTTTTAAAAAAAATCGCTGTTTTTAAGGTGGGATGTTACAGTAACAACAATACATAGCACACATCAAATGTATGTCAACAGTGTTTGCATTCACCAGTGTCACGAATTCACGCGTCCTCGACACTAGGAAAACATACATGCGGTATTATTATGACTATAATCCACATCAAGCTGAATCCATTGCTTAACTAAATGTAAATAAATGACTGAATCCACAGTATTGTTCATAAATCATGAATCAAACAATCATATATAGGCATACAAGACACACAAGTGTTAAAGTTACCAGTACGCAAACGTACCTTTCACCATGTAGTTTTCAATATGCTTGACCTTTAAATTCAACCTCGAACTTCTCGGGTATCCTATAATATTATTGTTGAATTATTTTCTTTTTCCATAACTTATATGATATTATGATAAATATCATACACCTTGAAATAATATCCTAAAGGTTATTTTTACCTCCTTTGACATTTTTACCCTTAGAGGATTAATTATCCAATAATTTTCCTTAAAAACGCATTACTGGATTTTCTGTCTAGATTTTTCAACAACTTTGAAAAACCATAAGTAATTCTAAAAAAAATCAAAATGATGTGATTCCAAAGCCAAAATATTTATTGACAAGTATATTTTTATAGAAAAATAATTCCTTGAGCTCAAAATTCCTGGGTCATTCCCAGTTTTAAGTTTTCCAACCATTGTTTAGATTTTAACATCTAGAACAAATCCTAACTTTAAAAATTTGGATCTTCTTATACAGAGCTTAAAATGTTACATATCCTATATTAATAGAAAGCCCTAGATGTGTACTTTATTCATGCAAAATTCCATGATTTTGAAAGCTCATTTGATATATAAAATATTAACCACAACATTTGCTGCCATCACTGAATTCTAAACCGATAGTTTTCCAAACATAATGATCTACTGATTCTAAAAATTATTTCCCAACATGTTTTTCTCTCCATTTTTCATTTTGAAAGCAACAGAGACTTTCAAGCATTAAAGGAACTTTATCCTACAATTTTATAGATTAAGAAGTTACCTTTTGAAGTTCTTACTCCTTCTTCACCTTGCTCGTATGGACTTTCTCTAACTCAATCAGCTGTGATTTGAGTTTTTGGTGTGAAGAATAAAGAGAAAAAATATCTCTATTTATAGGCACAAATCCAGGCTCATGTGGAACCAAATTTAGGTAATTCAATTATCCTTCATTCTTCTTAACCTTTGGATCTAATTTCACTTTATGAAATCACATCCCTTTCCTCTACCTTGGCTGCCGACCTCTCCTCTCTCCCTTAGCCATTTGATTTTCTTTTTATGTGTCATTAATCTAATGGCTTAGGTTTCCCATTGGTTCATTTAATTATCTTAGGGTTTAGCTTAATTATGGGATTAATTAGGACCATTGGATTAGATTACATACGCAACAATCCTAGCCATTCATCTCACATGTGCTAGTTACCATTGTTGACTTTTGGGGTTGATTTAATTAAGCTTAATAACCTTCCTAATCAAGTGTTTATATGCCCTCTAATCACAAGTGTCATTGTATAATTGGTTTATTAGCCAATCATGGTAATTAGTGCTTATTTAAACAAGATTTATACACTTTACTCTGTACTTATTCCCATTGTCTTTGATTGCCTTTAATCAAGTTGAAATCATAAGCCACACAAGCTAATTTGCTAAATATTATGTTCTAATTTGTGTTGATTTAGCTAAGGGTCTTTATAACCCTTTTCTTATCTCCTTTGATTATAAATTAGCTACTATTTTATGTTCTATTTATTTCACATTTTATAGCTTCTAAATAATATCCCATAATTAACCTTTGGTTTGTTAATTCCAAAGTGAAATTTGGATAAGAATATAATCAATAGATTATAATTCTTTGAGACACATATTTAGCTTTGCATTTTGCTAATTTATTCACCAATAAAATACAATATTTACATGTATTATAAAAATTAGGGTATTGTACGTTTATCAAGACTTCTTCAACTTGCGACAAAACATAGCTTATAAGACCAACTAACGCAAACCAAATGAAAATTATTGTTAAAATGTAGTATCTCCAACATAAAAAACAAATAGTAATGGGCAAACACTGAGGAGGAAAGTAGTATTATATAGTATCGTGAAAAACACATACGGCAATAATGGTAAGTATGAAAAAGTTTAATGTAAACGGTATAAGCATCGATAATAATTTTATTAACAAAAAAAAAAAAATGATTAGAATTTGAGACACATAAAATATATTTTGTTCACACAGATAATTACAACAAATGTTTAAAAGAGTTTATGTCAATCAATTGTTTTAGGTATGGCCTTTATATTTGGTCAATGGGCCTTTTTATCCTATACGGAACGATGCATTTTGGGTATGGCTGTACGTTGTTGTTGAAATCAATGAGAATAGAATCTTAGGCTATAACATCCAAAAGAAAGGATTTGGAAAGAAAAAGACACTGGGAAAAGACACTGAAAAATATTTTTTTGGCTGGGAAATACCAGTTTGGTAGACCAAATCAACGAGAATGGAGACTGAGTCTATAATGTCAACGAAATTACGCGTCCACAAAATGAATGTCTTAAAGATGACTTAGTCATAGCTCAATAACACGTATATCACCACTATTATCTGGTTCAAAAGTTCTGTATATAAGCGGACATAACATGCTGTTTTATGCACAGAAAAAGAACGAGTACGTGAAATACTAAAATCATGGGTTCTCCAAGGTCGCTGTTACTGCTCACTTATGCCTTTGCGTTACTTTCGGTTTCAACAACTTCCTCAATCTCAACTCCAGAATTCTTCATCCAATGCCTTGAGGCGAATTCTCAAAATCCAATCCCATTTTCCACCACTTTTTTCACTCCCAACAATAATGCTTCTTTCACTTTAGTGCTTGAATCCACAGCTCAAAACCTAAGGTACTTGCTGCCTTCAATGACGAAACCCGAATTTATCTTCACCCCGTTAGAGTATTCTCATGTTCAGGCTGCTGTCATCTGTGCAAAAAAACTCAAAATTCACATGAGGGTACGTAGTGGAGGTCATGACTATGAAGGGCTTTCTTTTGTTTCTCTCGTTGAGAAGCCATTCTTTATCATAGATCTTGCCAAGCTTCGTGCCATCAAAGTTGATATAGCACATTACACAGCTTGGATTGAAGTTGGTGCCACACTTGGAGAAGTTTATTACAGAATTTCTGAGAAAAGTTCAGTCCATGCCTTCCCTGCAGGCGTTTGCCCAAGCGTAGGTGTTGGTGGTCACATTACAGGAGGTGGATATGGCTCTCTACATAGAAAGTATGGACTTGCAGCTGACAACGTTATCGATGCGCGAATTGTGGATGCTAACGGGAAGATTCTTGACAGAGAAGCCATGGGAGAGGACTTATTTTGGGCAATTAGAGGTGGAGGAGGAGGAAGCTTTGGGATTATTTTGTCGTGGCAAATCAAGCTTGTTCAAGTTCCACCTATAGTGACAATTTTTACTGTCAGTAGAACCTTAGAACAAGATGCGAACAAGATTCTCTATAAATGGCAGAAAGTCGCACCAAACATGGATGAGGATCTCTTCATTATGGTTGAAATGAGGGTAGTAAACTCTAGCACCCAAGGAAAAAGAACTGTTCAAACCTCTTATGTTGCTCGTTTCCTTGGTACGGCCGATAGCCTTCTCCAATTGATGGGGGAAAGGTTTCCAGAGCTAGGATTGACTAAAAAGGATTGTTTGGAAACAACTTGGATAAAATCTGTGCCTTACATTTATGGTTTTCCAAACATCACATCCCCAGAAATTCTCATTCAGCGTACTATATCTGATAAGGTGTACATGAAAAACAAGGTAGATTACATGAGGCAAGCGATTCCTAAAAATGCTTTGAATTCCATATGGAAAAGGTTTATGCAAGATGATGCGCCCATTATGGTGTGGGTTCCATATGGAGGAATGATGAGTAGAATATCAGAATTCACACTTCCATATCCTCATAGAAAGGGAGTACTCTTCAAGTCACAGTATATAGCTAGGTGGTATAATGGAGAAAAGAGCATGAAAAAGCATATAAATTGGATTAGGAGATTCTATGACTTCATGACTCCTTATGCTTCACGCTTTCCAAGAGAGGCATATGTGAATTATAGAGACCTTGACTTGGGGATGAACCAATTCAATAGAACAAGCTTCTTGAGGTCAAGCTCTTGGGGATTCAAATACTTTAAGGATAATTTTATAAGGTTGGTGATGGTGAAGTCTAAGGTTGATCCAAGTAATTTATTTAGACATGAGCAGAGCATCCCTCCATTTCTGTTGGAAAGTAACAAGGATTAAGCAAGTGAATTTGTTTTTTTAAGTAATTTGTTTTATATTGTTTTTGTGTATTCAAAGGTTTCAGATTTAAATAAGTGTGCAAAATAAATTATCGGCGGTGTCAAAATGTTTTATCACTGTGATCTTGATTGTCAATTAATATGTTTAGTTAATTACTTTGATGAAGATATAGTATAAAAGGATTTAATTCTTACACATTTCATAGTGTCTCTCAAGTATATATGAGATCATAAATAGTAATACAATTTCTAAATATTATTGGATTGCACCTACAAATAGAGGCTTTCTTATCATAAATCATTTGATTACTAAGAGAGGGTGAGTAATTTATTTGCTGATGGAAAGTTGAAAATAGAATTAGAGTAAATGATATAATAAATGATCATGTGAACTCAATATTTTAATTTTATTCAACTTTCTTGAGAATTAAATGAAATTTTCCTAGTTAAAATTAAGCCACTTTTAGTAGTGTGAAAATCATTTTAGACTGGGTGAAAATTGCATTTTAGACCGGTTTTGGATTTGATCTTGATACGACCAATCCAAAAAGTCTGTTGCTTTTAAGATCGGTTTTTCAATTGATCTTAAAATTATTTTTAAATTGATTTTTCAAGATATAAGGTCTAAAAGGTAAGAATTTTAAGACTGGTTGTGTAAAATAACCCGTCTTCAAAGTCTACCACCCATCCCGTTCCGTTGCATCCTTCTTAAGGCAATAGCGGGAGACCTGCTTGGTGTTGTGAATAGGAAAATTGAGAGTGAGAGAGACAAGCTGTGGTGTATGGAACTTGCCAAGTGGAAGGAGATTGACTAAATGTTGTAGCTACAATAGATTCGCCTTCTCTGTGTAAGAACTTTGAGTCGACGTCTCCGGTCCATGTCCGATCATTTCCCGATGGATGGTTAGTTTCCAGGAAGACTCCTGTGAGAGTAAAAGCTCAAGTCTATGCAAAATAACAAAGCACTTTAATAGTTAAAACTTGAACTAATGAACACTTGGTGCAAGCTATACTGGTTTGAAATATTTGATGATACAACGAATAAGAAAGTTTAAAAAAAAAACAGAAGATAATTTACTAATGAAAAGGATGAGATCTGCACACTTCTACTTTTGAATTTTTAGATTGGTTGCTTCACTTCTGAATTCTCAGATTTACATGCTTAGCTTCATGAACTCTAGACCCTTGGATCTGTTTGGTGAGGTCATTATTGATTTGGTTCTATGAAGGTGGGTTGAGGGGGTGAGGAAAGGGGATGATGTCTAAAAGAGAGGAAGATAGATGGTCGTAGGACTTGACAAGGAATTGAAGAGAAGGGTGGGCTCACAGACATTAAGGGATGAAGAAAGTGTTGCGAAATTCAATTTTCGGCATAATGATGACGAGGGTTCTAATGTGAATCTTTTACACTAGTTATGATCAAAATGAATGAAGTCTTAAAAGTTAACATTTTAGATTGGTTATTTTATAAAACTGATCTTAAAAGTAATAAATATGTAATTGTTTTATTCTACAACTTTTAAACTAGATATAAGTAAACTTATATCTAAAAAACTTAATTTTTTAGACCAGCTATTTGTAAAAACTAGGCTTAAAAGCAATCGACTTCTTTTTTGTTATCTTTTTAGACCGGTTGTTAGAAAACCGGTCTAAATAATATATTTTAGACTTTACATTAACAGAACTGGTCAAAAAAGTTCTTTATATTCATGAAAAAGCCACCGATCATACATTTTAGGCCTGATCCTCTATACTTAGTCTAAATGTGGTGGTCTGAAAGTCCTTTGTTGTAGTAGTGTTTGGAAGTCACTCTAGTATAGTTGATTAAACCATATTTTTATAGTACATGATTAATTTGGGACTTTTAATGCACTTTCTTGGATACTATTGCATAATTAAGCATTGATTTGAGTTTGAGACATTTGTATTGAATGAAGTGTAATTAAGGGGAAAATGGTCATAACTTTTTTAATTATTTATGCAAATAATTTCTTGAACTTTTGATGCTACCTTGTGCTTAATTTTGCATTATATTATAGTTGTTTAAGAAGAAAATTGAAAATTTTGAAAAATATCAATTTGGGTTAGAATTAATATTTTTGAAGATGTTGAAAACTTATGGAAAAGGGCTCCAGAATTTCCAAAAATTGCAAATAAATAAAGAAGGGACCAAGGAAAAAGCAAAAAAAGAAAAAAAAAAAGACCCAAAGTTTTTGAAAATGACAATTCAGCCCCACAAACGTTTTGAAAATTTGCGTTTCGTCCCTCCTCGAACTTTTGAATCTTTTTAGTTTAGTTCCAGGTCAAAATTCAGATTTTATCCTTCTTCCTCGGTACACACTCAACCTTCATTGGGAGTTGCGTTGTAGAAGCAAACAACGAAACAGGACATCGTCTTCACCTTTGCTTTCATCACCATTCCTCCTTGGTTGCCAGTGACCTTCCCTTCCTTTACCATCGCCGGTGACACTCCCTCAACCACCATCACTTCTATTGACAGCCGGATCCTAAACTGAGAACAGCATTGCATGCCTACTTCTTATTCGACTGGAATGAGAGAGAGGAGGGTTCATGGTGAGAGAAGAAACCACTATTGAACCACCACACCTTCGTTGACCCTTCCTCTATTCTTTGATGCCTCTCTATTGAACAATGATGGAGAACCAAAGAGCTATCACTAGAGGAAGCTTTAACCATGATCTACAGAGCAGCTTGACACAACCGAAAGGCGCCACGACCAGAAGCGTGAAACTAGAGCTTAGAATAGCAGGGAGACTATGGACCTTCTTCTCTTTCCAAGTTCTGGCAAAGTGTTTGATTTTCTGGAGAAGTGTTTAATTTTCCAGTGAAGTGTTTGATTTCCCGACGAGCTCTATTTTTGTGGATTTTCATAGTTCCAAACAAGTTGTTGTCACTAATATTGAAGCTCCAATGAATGGCTAAGCTTTCAACTCTTGAAGATTGGGGATGTGGCTTCAATACGAGTGTTTCAATGGGTAGTTTTTCTTAGTTCTGATTTTTCTATAGTTATTATATTTCCTAGCTATCTTTTAAGGTAGTTTCAATAGCATTTTGTTGTGAGTTAATTATTTGGACTCCATATTATTGAACTAAGATTGATTAAATTGTGTTTGGATTGGAATTTCTGTGATTTGATGATTTTTGGTTATGTATTTCATATTAATTCAATGAGATTATGATTGCTATTTAATTTCTAGTTTGTGTAGTTAATTTGGGTTAATTTTGAGTGTCATGATTGTGCATTTATATTAGAGGAAACATTTGCATTAATTTAATCTATTTCACGCATTAAGTGGTTCTTGAATAATATTTATAGGCAATAGTTATGAATGTGATCGAAGGATTATTTTGAATATTTGTATGGATATTTAAGATTTGGATATTCCTCTCTTTTGCTGGTTAATTATATGAGTTTATCTTATCATTTGTTTAGTACTTCTAAGTGTTTGACTACCATTTAAATTTCTTTATTCATGTGGGTTTGACTTGAGTGAGCTAATTATCTAGGTGGATAAATAGATTTTACTTTCTTAAAAAAATGTTTGTTTTTAAAAATGTAAGTAAAAAATAAAAACTAGCATTTTTATAATCTTGTAGAGTATTTTGATATCCTAAATTTATAAAAGAACGCCAAAAGCAAGGATTTTTGTAATATCTCATTTTCATAAGCGTTTCCATAGTATTTCTATTCAGAGCTGAGCGTTGAAAATATTTTTCAAAATAAAGAGAGTAACTGAAATAACATTGTATATGGTGTATCCCACTGAACGTTTAATAGTACATTCATCCATGTGTTTAATACACATAAATATATATCCAAAATAATATTGCCTCCGCAGGGTCCTCGATCACGCCGGCTTATTACCCTTGTCCTCGATTTTGACTCCCTGGGATCCTGAAGCTATATCAGGGGCTGAGGTTCAATATGTAATACCCCAATTTTCATAATACATGTAAATATTAAATTTTGATAAATGACACCTATTACAATAGGTGAATTTGTGGTCTCAAAACTAGTAAAATAATTACCTTATCTTTTAAGGTGATTTCTCATGAAATTAGAGTAAATAAAGAGCTAAAAATTCCTAAGTGAATTTATGGGTCATAAAATACCCTGAGAATGTTATGATAAATCCTAAGAGGCAACAAAATATTTATTAAAATTGGAGAATATGTTGTCTCCAACTTTTTAATTGATTTATTATCATTTTTAGGAATTATACCATTTTCTAAGCAATTAAAAACATCGGAGGATGATAAAATCAATTTGAGAAAATTAATAACAATTATTGGGCAATTGAAATTGCAATAATTGAGATGCTCTAGTAATTTTTGAGATTAGCTAGTAATTAATTTATAAAGGTCATAATTAAGGAAAAATCAATTAAATTAAGAATCGAATGATATTTAGAAGCTAAAATTAGCACACAAGAAGTTATTAATCATCAAAATGAAATTAGAAACCTTGTCAATTTTGATAGTTAAGCCTAGTAACCCCTAAAACATGATGATAGAAATTAAAATTAGGATTTAAAATTATTATTCCTAATTTATTTCTATGGGACGAAAATTCCTATTTGGTGGTAAATAAATGATACAATAAAAACCAAATTATGTTAAACCTTAATCCTAGAATCTAAGTGGACCAATGAGAGGTTCTTCTTCTTAGAATATGTAAAAACATTAGAAACATAAATTAAATAATTAAATTAGGAGGAGAAGGCGGTTTCTTGGGCACCAATTAAAGGAATATATTATTTCAAATATACAAAACTTATAGAATAAGGGGCTTTATGTGTAGAGGGGGCTGAAGCAAGTGTGTGTGTGGGCCGAAATATGTGTGTGTATTGTGAGTGTTGTAAAAGAAAAATCAATTAAGTAGTGTGAGGGAGAATAATTTTAAAACACATAAGTCAAGAAGTGTATGGGAGAAGCTCCAAAGACTTGGTGAGCAAGTTGTCTAGCTTAATGAGCAAGTTGTTGTTAATTAAATAAAATTAGATGAGAACCTATAGAAATTAAATCATAACTTGCAATATTGAAACTAAGTGTTGAGGATGAATACATATTTGAGATCAGTGAATTATGAGCTTCTACTTGGCTGTGCCCAAAGTCATTTTTGTAACATCCCTTTTTCATAAGCATTTTTATACAGAGTCGAGTGTTGGAAACATTTCTTAAAATAAAGAGTAACTGCATAATATTGTATGTAATGTAAATAGTTGAATATACAGTCATCCATATGTCTAACACACTAAACTAAAATATCAAAAGGGTAAAGTCTCCACAGAGTCTTCATGCCGCCTTCTTACCCTTGTCCTCAATCCTGACTCCCTGGGATCCTGAGGCTACAGCAGGGGCTGAGGTTCAATTTCCATTGAACCTCAGGTAACGGTTAACCTCATGCTTATGTAAACAGTATATGACAGTTATCACAGACATACAACATAATCATGATTTCAAAATACATATCCATATGTAAGGCAATAACATAACACAGCCACTGCAATATGTATGTTACCCTAGTCTGCACATAACCAGTGCCACGACGGCCCATCGTGTCCTCAGCGCTAGAAAAACTCAACGGTGTTATTAAGACTATAACCCGTGTACAATTCAACTCTCATGAGTAAATTTCAAAACAGAGTATTATCATGTGAAAACAACAATCATATATAATCAAACCATAAGCATAAGAGTTAAGGTTACAATATGCGTCCGTATCTGAGTTCGGCAAATTTCCGAGTATGTTCACTGTCGGTGCGCGAGCACAGTCTATCCTAAAAGGGTAATTTTGTCTCAATTAATTTTCAAACAACATTTCAAGAGACACCTTGGCCATACTTGACATTTTTACCCTTGAAAGACTTATTTCTAATTATTTCCACTTAATTTTCGGAAAAAAAAACGTTAATTCAGTATTTCTGGGCAGAATTTCGCCTAACTTCGAAAAATCATAACTAATTCCACAAAAATCGAAATGAGGACCCGTAAAATTTCCCGGAATCCTTGAGATGTCTACTTTTGAGGAAAAATACTGCAACTTACCCAGAATTGATGATTAATTCCCAGTTTCCGAAATTCAAACCGTTGCCCAGATTTTCGCCCAGAAAATGTAACTTCACTTCTAAGATTTTTATCTTTTTGCACAGAGTTTCAAATGAAACACTCTTTATAGTTATAGAAAGCCCTATATGTCTACTTTCATCATGAATATTTCCAGAATTTTAGAACATCATCTTCATCATAAAATACTAGCCTTTTTATTACTTACTCAGATTTTACTGATTTTGCCAGAGCTTCGCTATTTTGATCCTAATCTCCCAAAAATTTTGATATAACTTCTTCTTCATCAAATTTTCGAAATAAAGACAATGGAACCCTCAAAAACATGAAATTAAAACTGTATATGGAAGATTGAAGATTAAAATAACTCTTTCTAGCATTTCTACTTATAAACTAAGAACTTAAACTTAAAAGCTAAAAACTCTTATACCTCTTGAAGACCTCTTTGAATCTCTTTCTCCAGCTGCTCCTCCCTCTCCTACCCTCTCTAAATTTCGGCCAAGGCAAGGGATTTTGGTGTGAAGGATGTGTTAGCCCAAGCCTTCTATTTATAGGCAAGAGGGGGTTAAACATCTAGCAACTTTGGTTTAATCTTAGCTCTTGGATCATTGCTTGGAGATGAAGACTTGATCTTGGCCCCTCAATCTCTTCTTGGCCGAAAATTCCTCCCCGTCCCCTTCTAGAATTTGCTTGCTTGGTCTCTAAGAAAGCCTCTTCTCATTAAGCAACTTAATTAATCTCCAAAACTTAATTTGGTTAAGTGTTAATTAGTGTTTTGATTAAAAATCCAATTTTACTTTTGGAATCCTAATTTTATGACAAGATTTATGGTGATTTTTATCTTTCAAAATGCTTAGGTTTGAATTTTACAAGTTACCGAAATTAATTTTAGGAATAGCCCAATTGAAGCTTATAATTCACTGACCTCAAATATGTATCTATCTTGAAGATTTAGCTTCAAGATTCCAAGTTATGATTTAATCTCTATAGGTTTCCATTTAATTTTATGTGATTAAGTCTTTCTTAGCCACCAAGACAAATGTAGCTTCTTCTTCACACTTTTGACTATCTTCTTTTTATTTTTCTCTCCTTTTTCTTTTAAAATTTCGCCCCCCCTTAGGTTAATTAATTTAATTTTGTTTTTAATGTTTCTCATATTTATATGGAAGAAATTCCCTCATTGGCTCCCTTAGTTTTTAGGATTTAAAGTTAATATCAGGGTATAATTTATTTATTCTTTTATTGAAGAGATTTCCATCCCATAGGGTTAAATTAGGAATAATGAGTTAAATCCTAATTAAATCCTAAAATATTGTTTTATAGGTTAACAAGCTAGATAAATTTTTAGATTCTTGAATTCTATGGAAAAATTGTCTATAAATGAAAATAAATATAATACCAAAATTTTGAGACCCCATATTCACCTATTTAAAATAGGTATTATTTATTGAAATATAATGTTTAAGATAAATATATATATATATATATTTTTCCGGGTATTACAATTTTCGGTTACATATAAAAGTCATACCTAAGTGTTTTGGGAATTAAAAATCATCATAAATCTAATCACAAAATTAGGATTTCAAAAGTGAAATTGGATTTTGAAGAAGAACATTGGTTGATACTTAACTAAATTAGCATTTGGGATCAAATAAGAGATGAAGCAAAACTTGTGAGCTAAGGGGAATGGGGGACGGTTTTGGTGAGGTGGAGGGCTAGGATTTATGCCTCCTCTCCAAGCAAAACTCAATGGACAAGATCAAGTAGGAATTTCTTGGTGACTACTCCTTCTTTTGGCTATAAATAGAAGCCTTTAGCAACACAAATTCCTCACCCAAACTCAAGGCAAAGGCCGAAAAACATAGAGAAGAGGGAGAGAGTGAGGAGCTTTAGGAATTAGAAGGCAAGTGTTCTTCAAGAGGTAAGAGAGTTTTTAGTTTTAGTTTAAGTTCATAGTTTATGAGATAGAAATGCTAGAAATGTTGTTTTGATCATCAATCTTCCAAATCCAGTTTTATTTTCATGTTTTTATGGTTTTCATTGCATTTATTTCGAAAAATTGATGAAGAAGAAGTTATATCAAAATTTTTGGAAGATTAGGATCAAAATAGCGAAGCTCTGACAAAATTTCATTAATTAGTGTTTTCTGGAGTCAGGGGTAAAAACGTCAGTATTTTATGATGAATATGATGTTTTAAAATTATGAGAAAATTCATGATGAAAGTAGACGTCTAGGGCTTTCCAAATATATAGAGTTTGTGTCATTTGAAGCTCTGTGTGAAAAGTTAAAAATCTTAGAAGTTAAGCGATGTTTTCTGGGCGAAAATCTGGGCAGCAGTTTGAATTCTGGAAACTGGGAATTATCCATGAATTCTGGGTAAGTTCCAGTATTTTTCCTCAAAAATAGACTTCTCAAGGATTCCGGAACATTTTACGGATCCTTGTTTTGATTTTTCTAGAATTAGTTATGATTTTTCAAAGTTACCGAAAAATCTGCCCAGAAAAATGCTACACCACGTTTTTTAAGAAATGTAAGGGCAAAATTGTAATAATAAGGCCATCAAGGGTAGAATGGTAAATAGAGGTGGAAATATCTCTTAGGATGTTATTCTAAGTGATATGGTGATATGTTAGGATATCCGAGAAGTCCAAAGCCGGAATCAAAGGTCGGATGTTTGACGACTATGCGGTAAAAGGTACGGACGCGTATCGTAACATTAACACTTATGCTTATGGTATGGTTATATATGATAATTGTTTTCACATGTTAATACTCTGTTTTGAAATTGCTTATGGATTTGAGTCGTATACGGGTTATAGTCTTGATAACACCGTTGAGTTTTCCTAGCGCTGAGGATACGATAGGCCATCGTGGCACTGGTTATGTGCAGACTTGGGTAACATACATATTGCAGTGGCTGTGTTATGTTACTTGCTGATATGGTTTTGAAAGTTATAAATGTGATTTTATTATTGTGATATCTGTCATATACTGTTTACATAAGCATGAGGTTAACTGTTACCTGAGGTCCAATGGGCATTGGCCCTCAATCTTAATGAATAGTACAGGAAAGAAACCGGGATAGAGAAGATGCCGGTGGGTACAGCCGTGAAGAGGCAACAGTCAAAGGCAAAGGTCGGTAGAAGTTATTAGGACTTAGCTTCTGGCTCGAATTTAACAAAGTTACTTTGAACAGTTTGGTGTCTAAGGCTGGGTTAATCTATGTGGGAAGCCAATCAGTCGCCGTATAAGTCGGTGAGGCCCCCATGATAGACCCCTACTTGGCCAAACTGTTTAATTAACTGATGTTAGGTTCCAAGTCATGGGTTTAGTTTAAAACTTTCTTTATCGGAGGATTGTATTTAACCTCTGTAAATTGTATCACATGAATTTTCATTCGGGATATTTAATATATCAGCTTATGTTGGGCATCATCATATGTCTGGGTATTTTTATATCAGATACTCGTTGTCCGGATCTTAGCGCACGCTATCAACTTCCACAGTACTCTAAGCTGTAGCATCTCAAACTCTGTTGTTTTTCTTAAAACTAAGTGTCGACCGACACAAATTTCGAACATGGAATTTGGGATGTTACACAATACCCATTGAACCTCAGGTAACGGTTAACCTCATGCTTATGTAAATAGTATATGACAGGTATCACATAATAATAACATAATCATAATTTCAAATTCATAACAACATGTAAGGTAATAACATAACACAGCCACTGTAATATGTATGTTACCCCAGTTTGTACTTTTCACCAGTGCCACGATGGCCTATCGTGTCCTCAGTGCTAGGAAAACTTAACGGCGTTATCAAGACTATAACCCGTATTCAATTCAGTAATTAAATAGCAATTTCAAAACATATGAGTACAACCATCATATATAAGCAAACCATAAGCATAAGAGTTAATGTTACAATACGCGTCCGTACCTGAGTTTTGATACGTTCTGTTGGTCAGAAAATCGACCTCCGATATCCTATAAGGGTAATATTGTCTCAATTAATTCCCGAATACTATTTCAAGAGTTATCTTGGCCACATATGACAATTTTACCCTTGGTGGTTTTATTTTTCAATTATTTCCTTAAAATTTCGGAAAAACGCTGGTTCAGCATTCCTGGGCAGAATTTTGTTTAACTTTGAAAAATCATAACTAATTCCAGAAAAATCGAAATGAGGATCAGTAAAATTTCTCGGAATCCTTGAGATCTCTACTTTCAAGGAACAATACTGGAACTTACCCAGAATTCAAGGATAATTCCCAGTTTTAACGTTTCAAACTTTTGCCCAGAATTTTCCCCAGAAAACGTAGCTTAACTTCTGGGATTTTTATCTCTTTGCACAGAATTTCAAATGACACACTCTTTATATATTCGGAAATCCCTATATGTCTACTTTCACCATGAATTTTCTCAAGATTTTTAGAACATCATCTCCTTCATAAAATATTAACGTTTTTGCTACTGGCTCCTGAAATCGCTAACCGATGGAATTTCGCCAGAGCTTCGCTATTTTGATCATAATCTTCTAGAGATTTTTGTCATACTTCATCATTTTTTCAAAATAAAGGCAATGGCAAGTATAAAAACATAAGATTAAAACTATAGTTGGAAGATTAAAGATTAAAATAACATTTCCTACCATTTCTACTACAAAAACTAAGAATTAGAACTAAAAGACTAAAAACTTCCTTACCTCTTGAAGAACCTTGCTTCTTGTTTCTTGAAGCTCCTCTACACTCCTCCTCATTCTCTAAATTTCGGTTCCTAGCTTGAGGAATTGGTGAGAAATTTGTGAAGAATGAAGCCTCTATTTATAGCCAAGCCATGGGTAAACATTTAGTATCTCCTACTTGATCTTGGCCATTGATTTTTACTTGGTGAAGAGGTAAAAATCTCACCCCTCCACCTCCTCTTCAACCGCCCCCCCTTTCTTCATTAAATTTTGCTTTATCTCCTAATTACATCTAAATGCTAAATTAGTTAGGTGTAAGTTGGTGTTTTTATTCAAAATCTAATTCCACTTTTGAAATCCTAATTTTATGACTAGATTTATGGTGATTTTTAACTTTATGAAACACTCAGGTATGAATCCTAAAAGTATATGAAAATGACTTTGGGAATAGCCAAGTCAAAGCTCATAATTTACTGGTGTCAAATATGTACTTATATTTAATACTTAGTTCCAATTATTTCAAGATATGATTTAATCTCTATGAATTCTCCTTGATTTGCATCTTGATTAACAATTTACTTGCTCCCCAAATTTTTACTTTGGACTTCAACTCATTATTTACTTTGGCTAATTCTTGACTTTCTTAACTCTTAGACACACACAACACGCCACACACACTACACACACACTTTTCTCTTCTTGTTCCCCAAGTAAAACCATCCCCCTATCTCTATATTAATTATCAATTTACATTTTAATTGTTCTCATAATTTAAGAAGAAAAATTTTTCATTGGTCCAATTTAGGATTTAGGATTAAGGGTTAGTTTTATTTGGTTCTTCCATTTATTTATATTAGAATTTTTGCCCCTTAGTGATAAATTATGAATAATTAGTTAAATCCTAATTTTAATCTCTACTATAGTATTTTATATGGTAACAAGCTAAATTAATTTTTAAACTCTTAAATTTTAAGGAAAAATTGCCTATAAATAAAAATAAATACAATACCAAAATTTGAGATATCATATTCATTTATTTAAAATAGGTATTATTTATGGAAATATAATATTTAAGATAGGTAATCTTGCGGGTATTACAACTTTGGCATCCTAACTCTAAAAAAAAAAATGCTAAAAATAGAGTTTTTGGTGTCAAAATCACTACTTTTGATATCCTTTTTAGAGTTAAGGACTTCAAAAGTAGATTTTTAACATCGCCAATGTAAAATCGGATGCAAGTTCACTGTAGACGTTACAATTTTAAAGTTGCCCGCATCTTCAGGCGTCGGTACAAATGTCATTCCAATTCTAAACTTGCGCTGTGCCTCCCTCCACACTTCCTCTGTTCCTCAGACCCTTTCCTCGCCCAATAGTTCCAGTCCCTCTCTTCCTCAGATTGTTAGTGCGCCTTTCTCACTTCCTCAGACCTTTCCTTGGCTCACCTCAGTGCTCGTTCCTCTTCGTCAGCCCCTCAATTTCACTGACTTGTCGAAGTCTCCAAGACAGTAAGGTGGTCAGTTGGCGTGGCGTCGAGCACTACTTACCGTCTTGCCATCGAAGGCTCATCTTGCTGTCGCAAGCTCGTCTTGCGTGTCTCACCGATTTGTCAAAGTTCCTCTTGCCGTCGCAGCCCTCAACCTTTCCTCAAATCTGGAATTTGTAGATTGAAATGTAGATATGGAATTCGAATAAATCAGGGGAAGAGCAGGTGACCACCGAAATGTTGATCTGGAATTTGTGGCTATGTAAGTCCTTAGGTGTACTTATAGAAACAAGGCTAGATGCTTCAAGGTTTGTGCTCCGTTCTCGTTCTATCTCTAATTTTTACAAGTTCTCCTTCCTCTGTTTTGATGCCTGGTACTATTCGTTTGCATGAGTAGGAAGAATCGGAGTCACTGTGGGTGAGCCAATGCGCTGAAAAACATGACTGGATTGGAATCCCTATTGAGTTTCTACGCATATGATACAGTAACATTTAGATTTAATCTGTTTTGATTGTTCCAACTCAACTCTACACTCCGTTGTGTAATGTTTCTTGATTTTTTTTTTTATCTTTGTTTTAAAACTCATTCAGGTTGTCTTGCTTCAAGTTCCGATCCAAACATAGTTCTGGAGGTTCTAAATCTGTTGTTGTCTGATGAGGTATTGTATTTTTCTGATGCAATTTCAGTTTTTTAGTAGTTGAAATTCCATTCTGTCTGTAAATGTCCATTAATGTATGTTGTTTTATATTCGAGATCAAGATATTATTTATGTTCTTGCAGGAATAAACTCAGAAGGAAGTGAAACAACATGGAGATAGCTGAAGGTATGTGCCACCGGAATGACAGGGAACCCAAATCTCCGTCGGAATTGAGCGTTCTAAGGGAGAGTGTAGGTTTTGAATTTTTTTTTTTAAAACCTTTATGCATCCCTTTTTAAAAAAGAATGCCGTAAGTCTTTATTTTACTGCGTTGTTCACGTATGTGTCTCTTTGAAAACGGACACAAAAATGGTTTAAAAAATATATGTTAAAAGTACTTTTTGTAGTAGTGAGAGAGCTTTGTTAAGTGTTTTTGAACCGCTTCATATTTTAATTAATCTAGTTGTATGAAGTGCTTGGAGAGAACTAATGTAGGCTCAATTTAATCTTAAAAATTGTTTGCCTTTATCAATTTCTAGCTTTAAAAATAGTTTTCTAAATTCTTGTTTCACATCAAAAATTTGTTTTAGCTTAGCTTAATTGAATTTACTAAGTCTTTTTTTTTTTAATCATTTTGTTACACAAATCTTTGTGGGAATGATATTTATTTATCACTTTATTACTTGGCATGATCAATGTATTTGTAGTGCAAACAATATGATTTCTCTTGGTGTAAGGTCAGAAGGTTAAATTTAACGTAAACCCTTTTTAATTTAATACTATTGGAGTTCTTGGTAAACGCTTCCTTGGCCATTTGTTGTGTGCAAATTGACTTTAGTATTATAGCAGCAAAAGATTCCTTCAATGCTATGGACATCTTCTCTATCTAAAAACATACACTCAACTCTATGAAGTATTTAAAAAAATTTAATCAAAATTTATATTATGTACACACAGACCATATCAATGAAGACTAGAATTTGGAACCTCATCCAAATATGACACATGACATTGGCATTGGGACAAATTGCCATTAACATATTAGCATAATATTTAATTAAGATGAAGAAAAGTTTTTTTTAAAAAAATTTTTTTATGCCTCCCCTAGCGCTTTGCCCAACATTGGTATCACCTAGGAAGAAGGAAGATTTCGCTTTGCTCTTGGATTGTAGGTGAACCCAATTCCTTTCCTAAAAATTCTGTAGCAAAAAAGAAAAGATATTTTTTTGATACAAAAAGAAAGGAAGTACTAATCGTATTTTTATGAACAAAACCATGTATTATACGCACTCCGGGCCTATATGTACTTTGCACAAAACCATGTATTTTTATGAACAAAACATCAATATTTTTGTGAAGTTTGGATCTTCTCATTATCACTTTTCTACCTATCTCTTATTATTAGCTTATTCTGGCCTTTAACCAATTTTTTTAAAATTTTCTCTGGACCCTTAAATCAGGACTTCAATGGTTAGGATGAGACTGTGAGAGATAAGGAGAAAATTGATGATGAGAGAATCCTCTTTCATTTTGTGATACAAAAACAGAAGTTGTTACAAAACCACACTTTGGGCTCCCATTACGCGCACTTTGGGCCTATATGTCTTTTGTACAAAATCTACGGCACTCCATATTAGTTACAACTTATAAATAGTACATTTAAAAAAAAAAAACAAATTTATACTGTGTATAGATCTGAACTATATAATTTTATTATGAAAAGTTTAGATTTAGAGATAAGCACCACAGGATCCTGTAGACTTATGTATTTCTTAGAGTTTCAATCTTAATTAATAAGAAATATATAAACTATATGTTTTTAATTGTTTCCTGTCATCAGTACGATGCCATATCTTGCATTAAGTGAACTAAATGGGATGATGATGAAGATGATATATATATATATATATATATATATATCTATTGCCTGAATTTATGGGATGATGAGATGAAGCTTAGATTACATGATGTGATGCCATGATAAAAAAAAGTGAATAATCGAGTCCACTAGAAAGAACTTCATTCCCTTGAATCAAGGTAAATGATTCAAACCTTATATATAGATTGAAATAAAAAATTTCAATTAATTATATCCAAAATATCAAAATTCAAATTCAAGACTAAATTGTTAACTAATTCGTAATCAAATCAGGAGGCCTAATTAAGAATTTTTGGATATTATTAAAACACAAGAATGCCCCTTTATAGTTAAAAAGAAAAATTGCATGCATGCTCAAGTTAGAGCTGGGAATTAGGGCCAGTTTTTGAAGGGTCAGGGCCTAAAAGGGCCAGCCCTTTTAAATCCACGGTAAGAAAAAAAATCTTTTTTTTTTTTCCAAAGCCTGGCCCGAGAGCACAAGGGCTAAGGCCAAAAGTTATTATTCCAATTTTTTACTATTTTTCCCTATTTTTTAAAGAAATATAATTAGTAAATTACAATATTTAAAGTTTTAATTTATCAAATAAAATGTTGTCAACATTAATATCTAAACAACATGTATCATTTAACAAATAAGTGTTAGTTGGCCTCGCCTTTGAAGCATGAGTCATGATACTAATTCGTGAGTGAGTGAGAGATTGAGATTGAGAGTTGAGATACTGATAGAGAGTAATAGGAGAGTCGGAGAGGTCGATAAAATGCTGTTGAAATTTTAGAGTTCTTTCACCCACCAATACTTTCAGTCTCGGTCAAGTTAATTAAAAAATAAATAAATAAAGGGTCAAATGGGCTGGCCCTTTTAAGCCCTTGGCCCTACAGGGCCAACTTCATTTAACAGCTTCAATTTTCAAGCTTAAATAGGGTGGTCCAATGGGCTCAGTCTGATTTCCCAGCTCTAATTCAAGTATAGGAATTCTTAGTTGCGGTGGGAGTACAACCTCGTTCATACCTGAATAAAAAAAAATACTCCAATGAAAAGATGAGAGAGAAGAGAGCAAACTAGAAAAGAGCGAATGAAAGTTCACGTCAGCATGTGTCCGGTGGAAGGGAGGGGTCCGGCGAGGATGGAGACAAAGATGGAGGAAAATAAAAAGATAAGAGTAGTTCGGGCTTTGTTTTTGGGCAGACGACAATACCAAAGAGGACAGGAGATGAGAATTCTAGAGGGTCAAATGTAAGATTGCCCAATGGTCCAAACAGATTATCCTATTGGGACAAGCTCTTGGCACCAGGCTGTGTTGGATTCCTAATGAAGCATTCTGAAGAGGATGACATCGTTCGAGGATGGAAAGATTATTTTAATCGCATGAATGAGAAAAAATTTGTTGACACAAGGAAGATGGCAGAGGAGGAGACCTCATCAGAAGAAATACCGATGAAAGGAGGACCTGGAGTGTTGAAGTTTTCTTCTAAGGAATATATAGCTTGGTGTCTCCCCTGGACGAACTTGCTTATAATCAAAGTCTTGGGGGCAAACTTCCTTACTTACATTATCCGAGACTGTATCAATCGCATATGGCGTCCCAAAGATCCACTTAAGCTAATCCCACTGAATAATGGCTATTATATTGTATCTTTTTTGAACAAAGAAGATCGAGATTACGCTTTCTAGGAGGGACCTTGGATGATAGAAGACCACTACCTCATTGTTCAACGATGGCACCCTAATTTTAACCCATGGAAGGCAAATCTTCAGTGTAACATCGTTGCTTGGGTTCGGCTCCCAGACATCCCATTTGAACTTTACAACGTTGAATCTCTGAGGAGGATTAGGAATATGATTGGAAAGATGATCAAGGTAGATAGGTTTACGTCTTTTTACGATAAAGGAGGCTTTGCTCGTATTTGCATTGAACTGGATCTAAAGCAACCATTACTTCCGTCAGATAAGGTATTTGGGGAGGAACATCTAATAGTCTATGAGGACCTTCACCAAGTGTGCTTCACATGTGGAAAGTACGGCCATCAGAAAGAACAATTCACATTGATACACACTGAGGATGAAACGTAGTCATATGCTGGTGAGGAAGTGGATGAAGATAGTGGAAGAGACGGTGGTGAGAAAATGAAGAAAGAAGCAGAACCGTTGGGCACCGCCACCATTGTCATCGGCGATACAGTCACCAACGCATCCCTATTTGGGAAAATCTAGATATTAAGGAGAGAGTTTCGCGAGGTTTCATCTAAGGCGGATATGAAGCAGGGAATTAATGAACTACCAAAAAAAGCAGTGGATAGGCGCAAAACAGGGGATCTCCATGCAAACAAAAATTTGACTATAAAATCGGAAATCATGCAGGGCAATAAGGATATATTGATGAGGAATAAGGGTATTAATGGAGAGTTGACCAAAGGTAGGGGCCCACATAGATCGGAATGGATCCAAGTTGGAAGTAAAAGGAAAAATATGAGCAATGGAAGAACAAAAGGAAAGGAAACGAAAATTCCTGTACGTGATGGCACCGGTAATCTACATATTTATCAAGGTACAGAATTCATGACTAATTCTTTTAATATTCTACAAGGATCAGCCACGTCATCACAATACGTTGAAGGCATGTCGGGAAGTATGGCAACTGAACACCCACTTGTAAGGAACAATAGCCACGTGGAGGTAGATACTAGCAAAATTCTCTCTGCATCATTTTCAAAGACAGTTCTCCATGCGAATATCGAGCAGACACATGTAAAGCTGGAGCCAGAATAGGGTAATACGGATGAACAAATGATTCAACAGGGTAAATCCCAGGGGGAGGCAGCAATAGCCCACCACAAAAATATTGTTTCCTCATGAATTACATGATATTGAATTCTTGAGGTGTCGGAGTGCGCAGCTTCCCGGGCCTAATTCATGATCTGAAAAACCATTATCAATTAAATTTTGTTGCTATCTTGGAAACTAGATGTACTAATCAGATGGATGAGTTAAGACCAAAGAGACTGGGGTGCTCAAATATAGAGTTAATGGATTGCGACGGATACAATGGAGGCATTTGGTGTCTATGGGATGATAATATTAGTATTGTTTCTTTGCTGGAGCGGAATCACCAATTCTTGCACTTTTAGATTACTAATTCTACTGCCTCTACCTGGAATTTTACAGTAGTGTATGCTAATTCGAATTATGCTAATCGCAGAGCATTATGGGAAAACTTGTCTCACCTAGCTCACACGTCGCATGACGCCTGGCTAGTTGGGGGGATCTTAATGGCACGCTGCTTCATAGTGAAAGGTGATCTAATGCTCCTTTTCGAAGATCTTATGATTGTGACTTAGTTTGTTGGATGGAAACGCAGACAATGATTGATATAGGATTTGTCGGCCCAGAATTTACATGGAAGAGAGAAAATTTTGAAGCTTGCCTTGATCGAATGCTCGCCAATGAGGAATGGACAAATATGTTCCCTAATGCATCAATAATGACTCATCTGCCGTTTTTCAAATCTGATCATAGGTCACTTCTTATCCGATTAAATCTTGAGATGGTCAAAAGTAAACCTAATAGACCATTTAGATTTATTGCAGCTTGGGTCCTTCATGAGCAGTTTGAGGAGTTTGTTCAACGGTCATGGACACAAGACACCTCTTGGACTCAAAACATCAATCAATTTACCGATGCTTGTTCCAGGTGGAATAGAGAAGTGTTTAAGCACACTGAGGCAAGAAAGTTTCCTGCAGCTACATCAATTACCGCTCTAGCAGTGGCCAAGAAGGGTCTTCCCAAAAGCAAGGGAAGTTCTACATCTTCCTCCATGTTAAAAACCACGAAATCTACCGGGAAGATGAATTTGTCTACTTTCACAAGCACATCTTCAATGACACCTTCTGGTTTTTTAACGGACCTATCCGCCAACTGTAATGACATCATAGTAGGCTTCATCTCTTTAATGCCAAGAGCTTTACAAACAGATAAGGGCATCAAATTAATGTTAGCTCCTAGATCACAAAGTGCTCTGCCCACATTGACGTTTCCTATTGCACAAGGAATGCTAAAACTGCCCGGATCTTTAAGCTTCGGTGGCAACTTTGTTTGAATAATGACACTACACTACTGAGTCAATGCCACTGTTTCGGCCTCTTGCAATTTATGCTTCTTGGAAAGCAAATCTTTCATGAATTTTGCATAATTAGGCATGTTTTCAAGAGCTTCTGCAAAAGGGAAGTTAATTTCCAGTTTCTTAAAGATGTCCAGGAATTTGGCATACTGTTGCTTCTGAACTTGCTGCTTCAACCTCTGGGGATAAGGAGGTCTTGCATAAGGAGGAATGGGAGACTTTTTTTTGTCTATCTCCTTTAGATTTTGCTGTACATTGCCATTCTCAGCCTTTTCCTCCTCTTCTTCAGACTTTTCCTTCACCGGAACTAATTTCTCAACTGGTTGAAGCACTATACCACTCCTTGTAGTTATAGCCTTGCAATGCTCCTTTGGATTGACCACAGTATCACTAGGGAATGACCCTTGGCTCCTCTCTGCTATTTGCTTTGATAACTGACCAATCTGATTCTCCAAGTTCCGGATTGAAGCCTCTTGATTTTTTAGAGAAGACCTTGTTTCATTCCGGAAAGCTTCTGAATCCTGTATGTATTTGGTGGTGGTACGAGTCAACTATGTCAAAGCCTTTTCCAAATCAATAGTGGTGGTTTGATGGAACAGTTGAGGTGTTGCTTGAGGTTTATAGGAAAAGTTTAGGTGAGATTTCCAACCAGGATTGTACGTGTTGCCGTATTGATTAAATTGATTCCTAGGAAGATTATCCATGTAGTTAACCTCAGCTGTTTCTCTAGTAATGATAGCTGCACACTCTCCATTAGCATGGTCCCCCTGGCAAAAATCACAAGGCAAGAGAGGTTGAGATGTGATAGATGAGACCTGAGAGGAGGCAAGTTGTTTAGTGAGTGCAGCTAATTGTTGTTGGATCAATCTGTTTTGTTGAGTGAGGTTCTCATTGTGGGCCAAGAGTGTATTGTAAGTATCTAACTAAAGAACTCTTCTCTTTGGCTATGGAGTAGAAGTTTCATTCTCAAGGGATCCTATATCCTCAAACAACTCTAATGCTTCTTCTGGAGTTTTATTTTTCAGCGAACCACCTGCTGCAGCGTTAATCAACATCCTAGAAGACGGAAGCATCCCATTAAAGAATATTCTTACTTGATCATAGTCTTCCAGATCACGTTGTGGGCACTTTCTAAGCAACTCCTTGAATCTTTCCCAAGCTTCACAATATGACTCCCTATGGCCTTGATTAAAGCAACGAATGTCTGACAGCAGCTTCGTGTACTTAGAAGAAGGAAAGAATTTCTCAAGGAACTTTATGGTGATAATTTCCCAAGAGGAGAGACTTCCAGTAGGACAAGAGCGAAGCCAAGTGCTTGCTTTTCCTGTCAAAGAGAAAGGAAAGAGCCTCATATAGATAGCATCTGCAGAAACTACATTCATCCTGATTGTATCACTAATCTGTAGAAACCTCTCGATGTGTTGATTAGGATCCTCCAAATCGTTTCCACTAAAAGAACTCTGCTGAACCAAGCTTATAAGGGATGGCTTGATTTCAAAGTTGTTTGCGTTGACAACAGGATTGACTACGCTAGTTGCAGCTCTGATGGGATTGAGTGTCATACAGTCACCCATAGTCCTTCTTGGAGGAGGAAGGCGAAGATAATCTTCACCATTCTCTGCCATTATGACCAATTCAGTGTCAGTACTAGAGCTATCAGCCTTCCCTTTTCTCTGTTTCGCAAGTTTCTGGTTTCTCCTTGCTATCCTTTCGATTTCAGGATCAAATTGCAGTGAATTTCTGTCCGTTGTACCTCACATAAACAAAGGAAAAAGAGTAAGATAACAATAGAGAAAGAAATATCCAATCTAGAGTTTCAATAACTACTCTTAGTGTTGAAATAAAACTATTCCCCAGAAAAGGTGCCAAAAATTTGATAGGAGCGACTTTGGCAAGTGCACCGGTCGTTATAAGTAATAAAGTAGTGAGAAAGTATTGTCCCACTAGGAATAGTTATTCAATCACTAATTCGTCCCAGATTTGGCGCCCTGGGCGCCACTTTCTAAAGGAAGGCAGAAAGTTGGCACCCTGGGCGCCAATTCCTCTTGGTCAGCCAGACAGTTGGTTTTTCTTCTTGACTTTCTCCTGAGCTCTTCCAATTAGCTTCTCCTTGTGGATAAAAACCTGCAAAACAACCGAGAATACTTGTAAGGGTATGTTTGACATCAAATCGATGTTTTTAATTTATTATTCTTAACCGTTTTAATCATATTAGATCAATTTCATGCTAATCTTGTGCCTTAAAACATGGTAAATTTACGGCTCCTCAGGCATAAAAGGTTGCTCACTAATGTCTCGCGGTATAAGAAAGGATTAAGTTCTGATGCGAGGTGTCCAATATGTGGGGCGAAGCAGGAAACACTATTGCACATACTCAGGGATTGTTCAGAAACTCTCAACCTTTGGAAGCTTACTGTGCCTCAGCGATTTTGGAGAAAGTTCAACACTCTGACCTTTGAAGCCTGGTTTTACTGGAACATGAGCTGCAGGGGGAGGAATGCACAAGTCGATGAATGGAGCCCCACCTTCATCATTCTCTGTTGGAGGATTTGGCAACGACGAAACTCTCTGGTTTTTGAGGGAAAGAAAATCTCCAACTACAACATTCTGACGAACGTTAATGCATTAAGAAACAGCCTGCAAGATGCTCAAGCTCGACTTGGTGGCGGTAACCAATGGACACAAGGCAAGGGAGCTCGTGAAGCAAAGTGGACGCCACCGCCCCCAGGATGGGTGAAGATGAACAGCGATGGGGCCTACTCGCATGCAAGCTCGGGAGTCGCAAGTGGAGGAGTCATCCGAGACAATCATGGACAATTCCTGCAGGGGTTCTTATTTAAAGGTGATCCGGCGTGGATCACAACTTGGGTTGGACTTGGCCCGGGGTGAAATCCTGGGGTCCTACGTACCACAGTGTGGATCAAAGTCCACGTAGTTCGAGAGTATACGGCAGGCTAATGATAGCCAGAGGGGGTGGTGTGTGTGCGCTGTGTGAATAGAAAAGCTAGAGTTTCAGAAGTGTGTACCTTGTAAGGGGTTTACCCTATTTATAGGCGTACCTGGGCCCTTATCTTAATCTGTTGGATTTATCCTTTATTTTAGGGATATCAAGATATGCGTTTTTGAATAATCTCCTTCTTTCATAGGCAGTTACCATAACGATAGATATTCTTGATAAAACCACTCCTATTTTCAAGGAAGCGGTTATGAGCATAACTGAAGTCATTTTGACTAGGCTCTTTGGTTATTGGGCTGGGCCCATTTATGAGATATCCGTAACAGTTGCCCCCCAGCCCGGTTGTTCAGGGCTCCGAGCAGCCGGGATGTACTTGTCAGGTTACGTCCTGTGTTCTAGTTTATTTCGCTGTCCTGGGGTTTTTGATTTCTAGTTCTTTTTCTGAGGTTGGACAGTTTTGGTCCCCGGGTTACCCCATCTGTCATCAATTTGCATTCCGGTTTATTTGATTGGGACACGGGTGCCCCCCATCCCGGTTAACGCGGGTTGCATTCGTTTGCTATCCCGAGAGAACATTAATGTTCAGTCTTAATGTTCTATAATTTTGATTCTAGGCCGAACTCCTCCCATGCCTTCTCGAACTTTCCTTCTTCATTCGTGTCGGGTAGTATTGATATTTCTATCTGGTCTTACTCCCCGTTTACAGGTACTTTGTCCAGTATTTCGTGGATCGGGACTTGTTGCCCCCAAGTTTGAGATTGCACGGGGAGTTAGGTCGGACGACCGGGGTGTATTCATGTGGTCGGCCATGTGAGCATTTCGATCCGGGATCATTGTCCGCCTCATCTGTTGATCCAACGCTCGTCTTATCTCGAGGCCACGAGTGTCATCATTGCCTCCTGCTGATTTGATGTTTACTAGCCGGCCTCTAAGTAGAGCAACTGCCCCATTATCTTGGTTTTCGTGTTTGCTTACCATCAGCATTAAATGCGCACGCCTTTTAACGTCCACATCACCATTCGTATATGGGCCCTTTAGGCCTTTGGCGGTTGAGTTTCTTGACTCTCATCCGCCTGCTTGTTTTCCTTATAAAAGCCTTCGACTTTCCGCTCCTTGCATTTTGAAAACCGCCAAACCTTGAGTTTTCTTTCTTGAGACAAACTTGCAACCAGTCACCCGTTCATCTTCCTCAGATTCTCATTTCTGGTCTTCGTGGCTCGCGCATTTCCTCTTTCCTTAACTTATTTCAAACCAGGTACTTTCCTTGTTTCCTTCTCTGGTTATTTGGCTGTGTTTTCTCCTTTCTTTCTCTGTCTCTTGGTCTTCCCCCCCCTTTTTTGTTGGGTAGGTTATTGTGAGTTCTTTCCAGTTTCTTCCCCTTTGGGTTCTGGCTTCTGCTTTGTTCTTGAACTTCTCTGAACTTCTGGTCTATTCAATCCTTTTTCTCCATCTTTGGTTTACGGTTTCCTGTTTAAATTCTATCTTCTCGGGATGAGCCATCAAGGTTCTCCTCCGCCTTTTAATCCAAATGCTTTTTCCCCGGAAGAGGCCGAGCTTATTCAGCGTATGCCTCCCCGGACAGCTTGGTGGCTGTACGGGAAACCTCTGACCGAAGAACAAAAGAGGGAAAACGTTCTCCGTGGTTATGGCAGAGAAGGTGGTAGTCAACCAGGACGGTCTGGTCAGGTTAGGGGGAGGGCTCGAGGTCGGTCTGAGTCTGTAGAGCCCGAAAGTCTAGGCCGGGGGATTGCTGCCACTAGGGTTTTTTCTTCAGAGCCGCCCTTAGGAAAGGGTAGGGGGAAAGTCCTCCTCTACCCGCCTCTTCCTTTCCTTCACGCGCGGAGCCCCTCATCTCCCTTACCCGGCCTATCGGCTCGTGCGAGGAGTGTTCCTGGCTGATATCTGAGGCCATGATGGTTGGCCGGTCATGGGAAGCTGACGAAATAGCTTCGCGATGCCGGCATATCCAACCCCGGGTTGTTGGAGCCGTTTCTACACGTCCCGCTTTACTATCTTCAGGTATCATCTTTGTTTCTAATTTATTTTTGTTTTGCCTTTTCTAGGTAGTATGTCAACTTCTCTGCGTCCTGTCGAGGATTCCGGATCTGTGGAGTCAGCGGCCATCAGTATTCCACGTCATCTTGCTGAAAAGTATGACTGGGTTGCGACCGGGGTGCTGTCCAGGTTATCGAATGCCACGACCAATCAGATCGTCGAGCTCCCATTAGGGGACCGGGATCATTGTTCTTTATCTCTTCCCGGCCCTTCTGAACCGGTGTGTGTTGCCCGGGAAGGGAATGAGCGTTCCTTTTTCTTCTTTTACCTAGACTTCGTAAAAAAATTCGGCCTTCGTTTTCCATTTTCTAGGTTTCAAGTAGATCTCTTAAACATTCTTCAGCTGGCCCCTACTCAGCTTCATCCTAACTCCTGGGGCTTTATTATTGCATTCGAGCGGCTTTGCCGATTTTTAAATCGTACTCCCACCACCGGAACATTCTTTTATTTTTTTAACATCCAACGGGCTCGTCAACTCGGGGAGCCTGAAGAAAAGAGGGGTTGGGTTTCTTTTCGGGGGAAACCGGACAAGAAGCTTTTCCATGTGGCAACTGACACCTGGAAAGGCTTCAAGGTTTCTTTTTTCAAAATCAACGTTGAACCCGGTCATAAATCGTGGTTTCTTAAGGGCGTCGATTCCAGCTCGGTGGAGCTGCTGTTTCCTCTGTATTGGTCGAAAACCCACTATGACCAAGACCAGAACATATTTGCATCCTCTGATGATAGCCTAGAGCCAGCCGAGGTTGAAACCGTGATAGCTCTGGTTGACCATGTGGCCGAGAAGGATGTTATTGATTCCCGGATTTTTATCCGACAGTCGGTGGAGGAATTGTACTCACCGAGTATGATTTCTGTTGGATGTTCTTTGGATATATACATATATTTTTTTTATACGTATGCCTCTTGTCCTTTCTGATGTTTGTTATGTTTTTTGTAGTGCCCGACATGGGGAAGGCTTCTTTCCAAGAACTGGCCGAGAAGCTCCGGGCTAAGGCCAAAAAGAAAGGGGAGTCCTCTTCCCAGAAGAAGGCTGTGGTTGCTCCTTCGCCTGCCAGGACTACTATTGAGAAGAGGGCTGCGCCCTCTTCTGCCTCTACGGACCTCATTCCGCGCAAGCGATCGAAGTCCGTGGCAGCGTCATTGATCTCGGTCGCAGAAGAGAGTCCGGCCTCTGTCCCGGACGCCGGTGCTGCCACAAGTGTCCTCCTCCCCCACTTCCTGGCAAGTCTCGCCTTCACTCGCGGGGTGAGGTATGGACTGATGGGGTCTCGGAGGAGCTCAAATACGCGGTGAAGCCTCCCAGCAAGTATTTTAGTGGTGAGGCCTTTGCCGACTCCGACCTCGATCACCTGCAGGTCCTGCAGGACCACCTAATGGAGACGGCCGGCGTGTTGGACGCTTATGCTTCTGTTAAGCATAAGTACGCCAAGGCTGCAGCCGAGATTGCCAAAGCTCGGGTCGAAAAGAAAGAGGCCGAGATTAGGCAGAGGGAGGCTGAGGAGGCGCGCCTGAAAGCGGAAAAGGCGCAGATAAAGGCAGTGGAGGAGCTATCAAAGGCCCTTGCTGAGAGGGATCATTTTTCCACCGAGCTTGACGCCAGTCATGCCCGGGAAGACACCCTCAATGCCTCACTGCACGCCCTGCAGGGTCAGTATGCGGGGCTGGTGAAGGACCTCCATCTCGCCCATTCCGACCTCGACGCTTCCAAGGCCGAGCTCGTGGCGTCTGCTGCCGAGGTGGATAAGCTGGAAGTCCTGGTCGTGGAGACGGCTGCTGAAGCTTTCAACGTATGCCTGGCCGAAGTCCGAGCTCTGAATCCTGACATTACGATGAATCTAGACGCTGTGGATTTCAGAGCTTCGGTAGAGGACGGGCAATTTGTACCAGCGCCGCTTTCTCCGGTCGAAGAGTCCGAGCATCTCGCGGAGAATGACCGTGGTCAATTAGCTGAGGAAGATACTCCGACGACCGACGCCCCTGGCTCTCCTGTGCCCAGCCAAGCCTAATTTTGATGCCGTCTTTCTAGGACCTTTTTATTTTTTCCCTTATGTAGTATTTTCACTTTCATTTTTGTTTTTCTGTAATCTGGGGCCTTTGCCCTCAAAATTAATACTATGACAAGCCGGTGTTCCCGGATTTTTCTAGCATCCTCAGCTCATCCATCTTACATGTTTTTATTTTCATCCTTTAAACCAAACTCGTGTTTTAATTCACCAGTTGATGAGTAAAGGGGAACGTAATCCGTGCATGAAGCTCGGTTCTTTATTTTATGACTTAGCCAAAGTCAAGATATATTGCGCAGAATCTGTTGGATATTCAACCGACGTTTTAACAAACGGGCCACGTTTATTAATGGTCGGGCATTCTGAACAACAGACGATTTTCAAAAATCATCTAAGCACTTTATCTTGTAAAGTACCTTACCGAGATGGTAGCCAACTGCCACATGTTCGGGCCCTAATATCCTTTTTGAATAGGAGCCTAAACATTTCGACCTGATCAGGATCTTTTATGGCAATCTCACACCACCCCAGGGGACAGTTCCGATGCATCGTAACGTTTACAAGACTTGTTGACAAATCTTATCATGACCGGGATCGCGAAACCCAAGTCTTTGTTTAATTATCTTGCCTTTGTCACGGCCTATCTTTGCATTGATTTCACAAGTAATAACTTGGTTGGCCCATGAATTGAACCACCTTTTTTATTGATTGAAATAATTGGGATTACACAATTTAAAATCAAAGGAAAATACTGCCAAAAGCAAAACAATGCGTAATAAAAAACGGTTCTCGGTCACCACCGACATCCGTTGAAACTGAAAAGCGGTTCTCAGCCACCACTGACATCCGCTGTGCGTTTATTCCGAGTGCATCCCGGTCTTTAGCTGTAGTAAGTCCTTAGTTTGTCCGCGTTCCATGTTCGTTTAATGGGCGTGCCATTTAACGTCTCAAGGACATAGGTCCCAGGCCTCATTTTGTTTGAAACACGGTAAGGACCCTCCCAGTTTGCTGCAAGTTTTCCGTCCCCGGCATTCTTATTTCCGATATCCGCTCTGCGTAATACCAAGTCACCTTTATCGAATGCTCGTGGTCTAACTTTGCGGTTATACTTAGCCGCCATCAGCTGCTTCGTTGCCAGTTCTCGGCAGTGTGCCGTCGTTCTCAATTCATCGATGAGGTCTAGCTCGGCTACTAACTGCTTGATGTTGGCGTGTTCTCCCTCCTCCATGACTTTGGCTTTCCTCCATGATGTTTGCCCAATTTCAACCGGGATCATGGCCTCGCATCCATATGTCATTCGGAAGGGTGTTTCCTGGGTCGAGGTTTGGACACTAGTTCGGTATCCCCAGAGTACCGGGTATAGTTCCTCGACCCAGTTACTTTCTGCATTGCTCATCCTTTTCTTGAGCCCGTCAACAATGATTTTGTTAGCTGCCTCGGCTTGCCCATTAGATTGCGGATGCTCTACCGAGGCGAAATGGTGCTTGATTTCGAGCTCGGACATCAACCTTTGGAAGTCTTGGTCAACGAATTGAGTACCGTTGTCAGTTACGATCTCGGCAAGAATCCCGAACCTTGCAACAATATTTCTTTCGAAGAATTTTTGTATTCGAGCGGCCGAGATGGTCGACAGTGGTTCGGCCTCGATCCACTTAGTGAAATAATCCACCGCCACCACAAGCCATTTCAGTTGCCCTGCGGCCGGTTTGAACGGTCCAAGGAGGTCCATACCCCATTTAAAGAATGGCCAAGGAGCCGTGATGGTCTTCAACTCGGTCGGAGGTGGCCAGAGGATCCGAGCATGTTTTTAGCAGCTTTCGCATGTTCGTACATGCTCTTTGGAATCTGCGACCATTGTCGGCCAGTAATATCCAGCCCTTAGGGCTTTCCGGGTTAACACCTTTGCCCCCATGTGTTGTCCGTTTATCCCTTCGTGTATCTCTAATAGCACGTACTCGGCCTCTGCCTGGTTTAAACATCTCATCATTGGGGATTGGAGGCCTTTTCGGTAGAGTTGGTCATCAACCACCGTGTACATTAACGCGGTCCGTGCTATTTGCCTTGCTTCCCCGGGATCGTCTGGGCTAACTCCCTTTTCTAGGTAATTTAAGATTGGCTTTCGCCAGTCTTCTGCTGCCGCGATAACCATGATACACGTGGGCTCCTTCAGACTTTGTTGTATTACAGTCCGATTGTTTCCCGGGTTCCTGGTGCTTGGTAATTTGGAGAGGATATTTGCCCTCGCATTTTCTCCCCTGGGGATGTGGGTGACTACGACCTCATCGAAGTCAGCCATTGCCTCTCTGACTTTCCCCAGATACTTGATTAGCAAGGGTCCCTTAGCCGTGTATGAACCGTTGATTTGGGCCGCGACTAGTTGAGAGTCGGTGGAGAGATGAACCCGCCTGGCCCCATTATCTTTTGCCTGCGATAGCCTGGCCAGGACAGCCTCATACTCGGCCTGATTATTGGACGTTCTGAAGTGCAATTGCAGGGAGTGTTCCATGGCGACTCCTTCCGGGCTTTCGACTATGATTCCGGGTCCACTTCCTTTGGCGTTTGACGAGCCGTCTACAAATACTTTCCAAACGTCAAGGTTGGCTTTCGGGACTACCTCTGTTGGCACCAGTTCTGCGATGAAGTCGGCTAAAGCCTGGGACTTAATAGCATGCCGAGCTTCATATACTATGTTGAATTCAGACAGTTCGATAGCCCAACTAGTCATTCTTCCTGCCAAGTCAGGCTTGTGGAGTATTTGGCGTATCGGCTGACTGGTTCGCACAATTATTCTATGCCCCTGGAAGTATGGGCGTAATCTCCTCGCCGCAGTGAGGAGCGCAAAGGCCACCTTTTCCAACCTTTGATATCTTAGCTCTGAACTCTGCAAAGCCCGACTTTTAAAGTAAATCGGTTTTTGTTCCGTCGAATATTCTCTCACCAGGGCGGCACTTATTGCTTCTGGGGCCACGGATAGATATAATATCAAATCTTCCCCGGGCTCAGGTTTGGTCAGCACGGGTAGTGATGACAGGCATTTTTTGATCTTGTCAAACGCGGCTTCACACTCTGAGTTCCATTCTCCATGCCGTGCTTCCTTCTTCAATAACTTGAACAAAGGAAGAGCGTTTTCTGCCGATTTCGGTAAGAACCTTGTCAGCGCGGCCAGTCTGCCAGTCAACTGTTGTACCTCTTTTTTGTTTTTTGGGGGGAGCCATATTGAGGACAGCCTGACATTTGTCCGGATTGGCCTCAATCCCCCGGTTTGTCAACAGGAATCCGAGAAATTTACCCGCTGGTACCCCGAATGCACATTTAGCTGGGTTAAGTCGGATTCTGTGATCCTGGAGCTTATCAAATGTTTCTTGCAAATCTTGGATGTGGTCGGATCGCTTAACTGACTTTACGATCATATCGTCGATGTAAACTTCGACGTTCCTGCCGAGTTGTGTCTCAAACACTTGATTCATCATCCTCTGGTAAGTAGCTCCTGTGTTCTTCAGCCCGAAAGGCATGACATTATAGCAGTAATTAGCTTTTTACGTGATAAAAGCTGTTTTCTCCTGGTCTTCGGGATGCATAGCTATTTGGTTATAGCCGGAATACGCATCCATAAATGAGAGCAGCTGGAATCCCGAAGAATTGTCCACCAGTTGGTCAATATTTGGCATGGGGTAAGCATCCTTGGGGCATGCTTTGTTGAGATCGGTGTAGTCGGTGCACACCCTCCATTTGCCATTTGGTTTCTTGACCATTACCACATTTGATAACCATGTGGTATACTGGATTTCCCTGATGAATCCCGCATCCAGCAGTTCTCTTACATGCTCGGTTAGGGCTTTCTGTCGGTCCGGTGCAATCTTTCTTTTCTTCTGCGAGACCGGCGTATATCGTGGATTTATGGTCAATTTGTGACAGCAGAATGCCGGGTCGACTCCTGGTAACTCCGAAGGTTTCCATGCGAATACGTCCTTGTTTCTCTATAACAGCTTTTTGAGCTCGATTTTTTCTTGCTCGGCAAGCGAACTCCCGATCTGGGTTATTTGTCCAGGCTCCTCTCCTAGTTGGTAGCCTGTGAGCTCTCCATCAGGCTCTGTTTTCATCAACTTTGCTTCTTCTCTTACATCCAGCTCTACCACGTTGACCGAGCTCGGTGCAATTGGCGCTGAATTTCGAGTTCCTTTCTGCTGCGAGCTGGATGTTCCGGGTTCATTGTTTTTAACTGTCGAGAAATAACATTGCTGGGATTCCTTCTGATCACCTTTGACGGTGACGACTTCATTGTTCCGACTTACCATTTTCAGCTTCTGATGCTTAGTTGATATGAGCATGTCCCAACTATGAATAGTTGGTCTGCCTAAGATTATATTGTAGGACGAAAGGAAATCCGCTACAATAAACTTGACTCGCTCAGTCTTAAAGGCTTCTTTAGAGCCCAAGGTCATTTTTAGTTCTATACACCCTTTGGGATTTGTATCCTGTCCATTGAACCCGATTAAGGTTGTCCTGCACGGCTTTAGATTCTCTGGGTCGAGGTCCATGCGCTTAAAGGCGTCCCACAGGATGATATCCACCGCGCTGCCAGGATCGATGAATATCTTCTTTACACGGCATTTTCCCAGGAGGCCGGTTATAACCAGTCCGTCTTAATGACCCGGGATTACGTCCCTCAGATCTTCCTGAGTAAACAACAGCTGAGGAGGCTCTTCTGTTTGCGATGGCTCCAGCTTGAAGGTCGGTCGTCCCCTGATGGTTAAGACTTCCCGAAGGTATTTCTTCCGCTGATTGGCGGTATCGCCGCCACCTCCGTAACCTCCACTAATGACATTGCAGTCAAACTCTGCTTCCGGGAACTCGTCCTCATTGTCGTGCTTTCTCCGGGCTTCGTCCGATTTTCTCCTCTGGGAGACCGGGCTTGTACTCCGATCCATCTGCTTGCGCTTGGCTTTTTGCCCTTGTGTTTTGATAACGTACTGACGTAATTTTCCATCTCGGATAAACTTTTCCACCGCATCTCTAAGGTCCCAGCACTCATCTGTTGTGTGCCCGGGTCCATTGTGGAATTCATAAAATCGTGTGCGGTCCAACTTTCCCTTATTATAAAGTGGTCGGGGTCGCTCCACCTTCCTCATTTCGGTCAGGTCTACCTCTCTCCGTAACTGTGAACGAGGGACATTTATTGGAGTATATCTCTCATACTTCCCCTCATGCCTTTGTCCTCGTGTTTTCTGGTCTGAGTTATGGGGTCGGTCTCTTGCTGCCCGGTCCTTCCCTTTCGGAGGTGGGCTTTTCTGTCTCTCTTTTCCCGACGCGTTGGCTATCTACATCTGCTTTATGTCCAGATACTTTTTGGCTCGTTTATGGAATTCTTCCAGCGTCTTGATCTCGCCAGATATGACCGATCTCCCCATTCTGGATTCGCTATCTAAGCCCGAGATGAGCAAGTGTACGTACGTGGACGCTTTCCGTTAATCCCTGGATTTGTAATGCGGCAGCCTTGAAACGATCCAAATACTTCTGAAGGGTTTCACCCGGTTGCTGCTTGATTCTATCCAGCGTGTAGACCGACCTGGGTTGCTTTTTGCTTGTCGCGAAATTCAGCAGGAACTTCTTGCTCAGGTCGTTGAAGTCGGTAATGGACTTGGGAGATAGAGTCCGGAACCAAATTTGGGCGGCTCCTCGTAACGTTGAGGTGAACAGCCTGGAAATGATTGGCCCCTTGAATCCTCGGACCAGCATCTCAGTGTCGAAAGTGTTCAAGTGTGTCTGGGGATCCTGACTTCCGTCGTACTTAGGGAGGTCGGATGTATTAAATTTCCTTGGGTACTCAGCTTCCGTAATTTCATCTGAGAATGGGCTGTTGTTTTGTCCTCCATCCCCATACCACATCTTGTACCTGCCGGAGTCTTGCGGAATTCCCTGATTGTCCGAGGTACGGCTGTCCTTCCTATGTGCCCGGGCTTGATCCTCCTGACTCGCGTCCCGGTGATTATTTTGCTGAGAATTTTTTGTTGAAACTATTCGGCCTTGCCCAGGATGGTCCTCCTGTAGGGGATTAATAGTTTGGTGATTGGTTTCTTCGTCCTCATTCTGCTGATCATCCCGGCGTTCCTCCTGAAGAGGGTCTTGTAAGTGTTTAAGGATTTGGTTCATCACCTCGGTCATATGGTCAATCTTCTGGTTCTGAAGATTGTCGCGTTCTTCCACATTCTCGATCCATTTCATCATTAACTCAGCAATGTTATGTAGGAGTCGTATGTCCGGGCTTCCAATCTGAAACTTTGAGGGACCAGCGTGGTTAGTATTTTCCAGCGTTTGGCCTGCTCGTCCATCCAGGTTCGAGTCCGGGGACTCCTCCATTTGTTCCTGATTAACGCCTTGAACGTCCTGCTGTTGGGTCTCGCTAAAATTTTGTTCCTGACCTTGCTCGTGTGCATGCGGGTGGCTTTTGCTTCTGGTATTAGCCATCACGGGTCACGGGAATAGGACTTTACAGTCCCCACAGACGACGCCAATGATCCGGCGTGGATCACAACTTGGGTTGGACTTGGCCCGGGGTGAAATCCCAGGGTCCTACGTACCACAGTGTGGATCAAAGTCCACGTAGTTCGAGAGTATACAGCAGGCTAATGATAGCCAGAGGGGGTGGTGTGTGTGCGCTGTGTGAATAGCAAAGCTAGAGTTTCAGAAGTGTGTACCTTGTAAGGGGTTTACCCTATTTATAGGCGTACCTGGGCCCTTATCTTAATCTGTTGGATTTATCCTTTATTTTAGGGATATCAAGATATGCGTTTTTGAATAATCTCCTTCTTTCATAGGCAGTTACCATAACGATAGATATTCTTGATAAAACCACTCCTATTTTCAAGGAAGCGGTTATGAGCATAACTGAAGTCATTTTGACTAGGCTCTTTGGTTATTGGGCTGGGCCCATTTATGAGATATCCGTAACAAAAGGAATGAGAGGTGACAGTCTATTTGCTGAATTGTGGGGCTGCTTGCATGGCCTGAACTAGCATGGGATATGGGCTTTCGGCAAGTTATCATGGAAACAAACGCTGTGGAAGCTGTGGAACTGGTAAAGAATGATTTGAATGATTTGCATGAGGATCGCGTACTGATTGAGGAAATACAATGTATGCTTCGTCAAACTTGGACTGTGGAAATATATCACATTGGACGCTGTGGGAATACAGTTGTGGACTATCTAGCGAAAGTGGGACTATCAACTTTGCCGAGGATCCACATTCTCCCATCTGCGGATCTGAAGACTTCTAGGCTTCTCGCTAAGGACTTGATGTAGTTTTACTCATGGTTGCTATTGTTTATAAAAAAAAAAAAAAAAAAACACTCCAATGGGAAATGATTTTATCTTACGTGGTATTGGTAAAAAATCATAAATCATAATATATCAAACTGATTTAATTGTGATTTAGTTAAAAATGTAGGTCTACACTTACATTTTAGTAAAAATGTATCCATATTACCTCTACTTATTAGCATTGTTTAGCCATTAAAGAATTCAATCTTATATGGAATTTGATTTAAAATTAGTTAAAACTGTAGGTAAGAATATAATCTTTAATATTCCAATTGGATTTAATAAGAATTTTCCCAAGATTAAAGCTTATGAGAAGAATTACTTCAAAAAGTTTCACAATATGCTTCAACTTGATTCGATAACACCAAATATAATTATATAATAGTAAAAGTGTACATTTAATCATTTAATTTTATACATATGGTTTTAATTTGGTCCTTTAATTTTATAAATGATCTTTTTTCGTCCTTTTGCTCTACCCCTAACATTGTTAATCGGTCTTAAATAGTTAATTTTATTTTCCCATCATTGTTATTTTATTAAAATTATACTCAATATACCAACACTTAAAATTTCAATATCAGCATTTTTGTTAATACTATTAGGGTTAAATAACTAAAAAACACTTTATAAAATTAAGGTACGTACCAAAATAAAATTATATGTATGGGGGGTTAGATGATTAAAAATGTATTCTTGCGTTGCATGATTGTATGGAGAAGATTAAATAGGACTGTAGTGAACGTGATTCACAAGGTGCGCAGCTCTTTTCAGGTTTTTCTGTTTCCGTGGTTTGTGGTCGGTCTTTGCGGCACAAAATCATCCGTCAGTATCGTTAATCTTTTCTAATTTATTCTACTTTTTGAACTCACTATTCCACAAAACTTTTGTGTTTGTTCTGTAATACCCGGATAACTATTATCTGGAATATTATGTCACAATAATAAAAATGCCTATTTACGAAGATTTTGGCTTTAACATGTTATGTGATTAGTATATGTTCAAAGAAAAACATTAAGAAAATTAAAAGAAATCTAATATCGGAAATGTGTCTTAAGGCCATAAAACATCTTGAGAAGAATTAAGAAAAATTCTAAAAGGTATGGAATAATTATTAAAAATTTAGAAAGCATATTGTTCTTAATTTAGACAATTTAATAAATTATTTCCTATGAAAATAAAAAGAAGGAAAATTAAAAAGTATTCTAAGACTAAAATTGACTCTATGACTTTTGATAATTTGCATGGAGCTTAAATTATAAATGTCAATAAAATTGTTGTGAGAAAATGATGAGTTTTAAGTAAGAAAATTATTAGAAATTATTAAAGGATTAATTAAGTAATTTTTGGGAATTTTATAAGCTTATAAAAAATTTAGGAAACATGAGAAATAAAATAAATATGAATAACTATTATTAAGGATCGAAATTTTTGGGCCAAATTAAATAAATAATAAAGGTCAAGAAGTAATCTTGGAAAACCAAGATCAAAAGCTTATGATTATTCAAGGAATTTTAGAAGCCTAAATCTATGAAATTACTTATGAACAAATAGGAAATTTTGGGGAAATAAATGCAAGATAATAGAATATTATGGGAAATGAAATATATATATATGTGTGTGTGTGTGTGTGGGCCGAAATTTTTGGGAATGGGAAGAGATAAGGATGATGAAAATAATAATAATATAAGATTAAGACATGTGTTGATTTAATAATATTATATTAATAAAAAATGAACAGGATAAATGACCACGGATAAAAATAATGTAACATCCCATTTTCATAAGCATTTTTATACAGAGCTGTGTGTTGAAAACATTTCTCAAAAGAAAGAGTAACTGAATAAAAATGTAACATCTCATTTTCATAAGCATTTTTATACAGAGCTGTGTGTTGAAAACATTTCTCAAAAGAAAGAGTAACTGAATAATATTGTATGTAATGTAAATAACTGAATATAGAACAATACAGTCATCCATATGTCTGTCACACTAAGCTAAAATATCAAAAAAAAAATTAGGTTTTCACAGGGTCTTCACGCCGTCTTCTTACCCTTGTCCTCGATCCTGACTCCCTGGGATCTTGAGGCTACAGCAGGGGTTGAGGTTCAATTCCCATTGAACCTCAGGTAACGGTTAACCTCATGCTTATGTAAACAGTATATGACAGTTATCACAGATATACAACATAATCATAGTTTCAAAAACACATAACCACATGTAAGGCAATAACATAACACAACCACTGCAATATGTATGTTACCCCAGTCTGCACATAACCAGTGCCACGACGGCCCATCGTGTCCTCAGCGCTAGGAAAACTCAACGGTGTTATCAAGACTATAACCCGTATACAATTCAACAATCATGAGCAAACTTTCAAAACAGAGTATCATCATGTGAAACAACTACCATATATAACCATACCATAAACATAAGAGTTAAGGTTACAATACGCGTCCGTACCTGAGTTTAACGGGTTGTTGGGTACGTTTCGTTGACGGTATGCGAGCACAGTCTATCCTAAAAGGCTAATATTGTCTCAATTAATTCTCAAACAACATTTCAAGAGACATCTTGGCCACACTTGACATTTTTACCCTTGAAGGATTTATTTCTAATTATTTCCACTTAATTTTCGGAGAAAAACGTTAATTCAGCATTTCTGGGCAGAATTTCGCCTAACTTCGAAAAATCATAACTAATTCCAAAAAAATCGAAATGAGGATTCGTAAAATTTCCCGGAATCATTGAGATGTCTACTTTCAAGGAAAAATACTATAACTTACTCAGAACTCCTGGATAATTTCCAGTTTCAAAAATTCAAACCGTTGCCCAGATTTTCGCCCAGAAAATGTAACTTAACTTCTAAGATTTTTATCTTTTTGCACAGAGCTTCAAATTACACACTCTTTATAGATTTAGAAGGCCCTATATGTCTACTTTCATCATGAATTTTCCCACAATTTAATAACATCATCTTCATCATAAAATACTAGCATCTTTATTACTTACTCAGATTTTACTGACTTCGCCAGAGCTCGCTATTTTGATCCTAATCTTCCAAAAATTTTGATATAACTCCCTCTTCATCAATTTTTCGAAATAGAGACAATGGAAACCTCAAAAACATGAAATTAAAACTGTATATGGAAGATTGAAGATTAAAACAACTTTTTCTATCATTTCTACTTATAAACTAATAACTTAAACTTAGAAGCTAAGAACTCTTATACCTCTTGAAGACTTCTTGTATCTCTTTCTCCATTAGCTCCTCCCTCTCTTACTCTCCCTAAATTGCAGCCAAGGCTAGAAGGATTGGTGTGAGGAATGTGTTTAGCCAAGGCTCTCTATTTATAGGCAAGGAGCGGTTAAACATCTTGCAACTCTTGCTTGATCTTGGCTCTTGGATCATTACTTGGAGAGAAAGAAATGATCTTGGCCTTCCTCTCCCTCTTGGCCGAAATTTCCCCCTCCCCCTTCTAGAAATTTGTTTGCTTGGTCCTCAAGAAAAGCCTCTTCTTCATTAAGTTAATCCTAATTAATCCCAAATCCTAATTTAGTTAGGTGTAAGTTGGTATTTAAATTCAAAATCCAATCTCACTTTTGAAATCCTAATTTTATGGTTAGATTTATGGTGATTTTTAATTCCCAAAATACTTAAGTATGAATCTTAAGAGTAACCGAAAATAATCTTGGGAATAGCCCAGTTGAAGCTCATATTCCACTGAGTTCAAATATGTATTTATCTTTAAAATCTAATTCCAAGATTCCAAGTTATGATTTATTTTCTATAGATTTTTATCTAATTTTGTCTAGTTATATAATAACTTGGTCCCTAAGATATACTAATTTTCTTTTATATACCTTTGACTTATTGATTTTGGGTTTTCAAGTTAATATCATTGCATAATTTATTTATTCTTTTATTGAAGAGATTTTTATCCCATAGGATTAAATTAGGAATAATGAGTTAAATCCTAATTTAATCCCTAAAATATTGTTTTATATGTTAACAAGCTAAATAAATTTTTAGATTCTTGAATTCTATGGAAAAATTGCCTATAAATGAAAATAAATAAAATACCAAAATTTGAGATCCCATATTCACCTATTTAAAATAGGTATTATTTATAGAAATATAATATTTAAAATAAATATTTTTTCTGGGTATTACAAATAAAATCCTATCCAGAAAACCTTGAACAAAGTTGCTAGGGTCAGAGTATATTAGGAACAAGTGAATTTTTATCTCGAAGTAGGCTGTCTCCGAAGTCATTTTTGTAACCGATGGAGTGATTTGGAGATCAGGCTAAGAAGATGTTCTGTAGAATTAAAGCAGATAGTCAAAATGAGAACCGATAGAAAATAATTCGGATGCGAGATTCCGGGGATAAGTTGGGAAAAACCAGAGTATATTATTGATCAGTGAATTTTTGTCCAGAAGTTGGCACCGACCAAAGTCATTTTGGTAACCGGTCGCGAATACCGAGGATTTTCGACAGATAACGGAATATCCTTAATGAAAGTAAAAGGATAGGAAAATCCAGTATTCTTGAAGAGGAAGAAAAGACCTTTAGAGTGTTGCTCCCGGAATTTTAAGATTTTACAAAAAATTTCGCGATCAGGACACCAAACCAGGAATTTCATCTGATAAAGCAAGATGACATAAGCATGATGATGTCATCAATTTTGTCTTCTTGTGGGAGGGGGAGGTTGGCTTATAGGTGTATGGCCAAGATCAAGCCACTTCAAAAAAGTGCGATCCGACGGTCAGAATTCAATCAGACAAGTTCAGCGAAATTACGGAATTGCCACTCCTTTGTTTTTATAAATAGCCTCTCATTTCTCTTCATTCTTCACCAATTCACTCACAATCCTAGAGAGAAGTTAGAGAGAGAAGCTCTGGAAGAGGAGTAAGAAGTTCATAGCAAAGTTCTAAGTAAGTTCTTCAGTCTTTAGTCTTTAGTTTAAGTAGTTTTTCGGTAGTTATAGTAGAATTGTTAGAGTAGTCTTTAATTCTTAAGTTAGCTTAGATATCATGTTTTTAGGAATAAATATGATATTTATCTTAGGAGTATGCTAGAGGAAGGGTTATAGCAAAAATTTTGAAAGTTTAAAATCAGAACAGCGAAGTGCTGGCGAAATTCCGCCAAATAGTCAATCTAGGGGCAAAATGGTAATTTGTACCGAAATTGCCTGATATGCTCTTAAATGCTCACATCGGTGAAACTATCCTTATAGGATACTTGAAATCATGAATCGTTGTTTCCGCTATTTCTGCTGTCTCCGCTGTCATACCGCCGTCGTACCGCCGTCAAGCGTACCACAATTCTACCGAAGTGCCCGGAATCGTCAACGGAGGTACGAACGCGTATTGTAACCTTAACACTTATGCTGCTCATATACTATATGTGATAGACAGGCTTATATACTGAAGCTCTATCTAGGGTTGTCGGTATACATACAACTTTATATGGGTTATAGTCTTGATAACGCCGTTGGGTTTTCCTAGCGTTGAGGACACGATGGGCCGTCGTGTAACATCCCAAATTCCAGGTTCGAAAATCGTGTCGGTCGACACTTAGTTTTAAGAAAAACAACAGAGTTTGAGATGCTACAGCTTAGAGTACTGCAGAAATTGATAGCGTGCGCTAAGATCCGGACAACGAGTATCTGATATAAAAATGCCCAGACATATGATGATGCCCGACATAAGCTGATATATTAAATATCCCGAAGGAATATTCATGTGATACAATTTACAGAGGTTAAATACACTCCTCTGATAAAGAAAGTTTTAAACTAAACCCATGACTTGGAACCTAACATCAGTTAATTAAACAGATTGGTCAGGTAGGAGTCTATCATGAGGGCCTCACCGACTTATACGGCGACTGATTGGCTTCCCACATAGATTAACCCAGCCTTAGACACCAAACTGTTCAAAGTAACTTTGTTAAATTCGAGCCAGAAGCTAAGTCCTAATAACTTCTACCGACCTTTGCCTTTAACCACTGCCTCTTCACGACTCTATCTACCGACGCCTTCTCCATCCCGGTTTCTTTCCTGTACTATTTATTAAGACCGAGGTCCAATGTCCATTGGACCTCAGGTAACGGTTAACCTCATACTTATGTAAACAGTATATAACAGATATCACAATGATAAAATCACATTTATAACTTTCAAAACCATATCAGTAAGTAACATAACACAGCCATTGCAATATGTATGTTACCCAAGTCTGCACATAACCAGTGTCACGATGGCCTATCGTGTCCTCAGCGCTAGGAAAACTCAACGGTGTTATCAAGACTATAACCCGTATACAACTCAAATCCATGAGCAATTTCAAAACAGAGTATGAACATGTGAAAACAATTATCATATATAACCATACCATAAGCATAAGCATTAATGTTACAATACGCGTCCGTACCTTTTACCGTATAGTCGTCAAACATCCGACCTTTGATTCCGGCTTTGGACTTCCCGGATATCCTAACATATCACCATATCACTTAGAATAACATTCTAAGAGATATTTCCACCTCTATTTACCATTCTACCCTTGATGGCTTTATTATTACAATTTTGCCCTTACATTTCTTCAAAAACGTGGTGCAGCATTTTCTGGGCAGATTTTTCGGTAACTTTGAAAAATCATAACTAATTCTAGAAAAATCAAAATGAGGATCCGTAAAATTTTCCGGAATCCTTGAGAAGTTTATTTTTGAGGAAAAATACTGGAACTTACCCAAAACTCATGGATAATTCCCAGATTTCACGTTTTTAAATACTGCCCAGAATTTCGCACAGAAAACATTGCCTAACTTCTGAGATTTTTATCTTTTTGCACAGAGCTTCAAATGATACACTCTTTATAGATTTAGAAAGCCCTAGACGTCTACTTTCACCATGAATGTTCTCAGAATTTTAGAACATCATCTTCATCATAAAATACTGACGTTTTTACCCCTGACTCCAGAAATCACTGTTTGAGGAGATTTCGCCAGAGCTTCGCTATTTTGATCCTAATCTTCCAAAAATTTTGATATAACTTCTTCTTCATCAATTTTTCGAAATAAATGCAATGGAAACCATAAAAACATGAAAATAAAACTATATATGGAAGATTATAGATCAAAATAACATTTCCTAGCATTTCTACTTCATAACCTAAAAATTTAAACTTAGAAGCTAAAAACTCCCTTACCTCTTGAAGAACACTTGCTTCCTATGTTTTGCAGCTCCTCACTCTCTCCCTTTCTCTCTATATTTCGGTCTTGACTTGAGGATTTTGTGAAGAGAATGTGTTGCCTAATGCCTCTATTTATAGTTGAAGAGGGTGGCATATTTGTAAATTCTTCCCTTTGCATACAACCATAGGATTTTGCTTGGAGAAGAGGAAATGATCTCCACCCTCCACCTCCCCCTTCTCCTTCAAGTTTCTTTGCTTTGTCCCCAAGGCATCCTCCTTCTTCAATAAGTTATCTTAATTAATCCCAAATTCTAATTTAGTTAGGTGTAAGTTGGTGTTTAAATTCAAAATCCAATTTCACTTTTGGAATCCTAATTTTATGATTAGATTTATGGTGATTTTTAATTTCCGAAACACATAGGTATGAATCTTAACAGTAACCGGAAATGACTTTGGGAATAACCAAGTTGAAGCTCATAATTCACTGATCTCAAATATGTACTTATCTTTAATACTTAGTTTCAATATTTCAAGGTATGATTTATTTTTTATAGATTCTTATTTAATTTTATCTCATTAGGTAACAACTTGCTCCTCAAGTTTCCTAATCTTCTCCCATAAGCATCAAATGACCCATGTGCTTTTTGATAATATATTAAACAACTTTTCCTTCCTCTCCAAGAGAAAGCAATGTCCCCCTCCTTCTTTTTTTTTTTTTTAATCATCCATTTGTATTTTCATTGTTTCTCACAATTTAAGAAGAGAAATCTTTCATTGGTCCCTCTTTAGGACTTAGAATTATGTAATTTATTTATTCAATTACATTTTTAATGCTCTTACATTTCTAAGGAGAAAATTCTCTCATTAGTCCACTTAGATTTAGGATTTATGGTTAATATAATTTAATTCTTCCATTTATTTACTATTAAATAGGAATTTTTGTCTTATAGAAATAAATTAGGAATAATTATTTTAAATCCTAACTTTAATTTCCAACATCATCTTTTAGGGGTTACTAGGCTTAACCACCAAAATTGACAAAGTTTCTAGTTTAATTTTAATGATTGATAACTTCTTGTGTGCTAATTTTAGCTTCTAAATATCATTGATCCTTAATTTAATTGATTTTTCCTTAATTATGACCTTTATAAATTAATTACTAGATAATCTCAAAAATTACTAGAGCATATCAATTATTGCAATTTCAATTGCCCAATAATTGTTACTAATTTTCTCTAATTGATTTTATCATCCTCCGATGTTTTTAATTGCTTAGAAAATGGTATAATTCCTAAAAATGATAATAAATCAACTAAAAAGTTGGAGACAACATATTCTCCAATTTTAATAAATATTTTGTTGCCTCTTAGGATTTATCATAACATTCTCAGGGTATTTTATGACCCATAAATTCACTTAGGGATTTTTAGCTCTTTATTTACTCTAATTTCATGAGAAATCACCTTAAAAGATAAGGTAATTATTTTAATAGTTTTGAGACCACAAATTCACCTATTGTAATAGGTGTCATTTATCAAAATTTAATATTTACATGTATTATAAAAATTGGGGTATTACACGTCGTGACACTGGTTATGTGCAAACATTATGTGGGGCTTTACATACTGCTGTGTGCTTATGTTCTGCCAATATGTGATCATGCATCTGCTGTGTGCTTATGTAGTGATATACTGCTGTTATGTGATTATGTACATGCTGTTATCCATATACTGTCTTATTTGAGCATAAGGTTAATTGTTACTTGAGATCCAATTGGGAATTGGATCTCAGCTGTAGCTTCAGGGTCGGGAGGACCAAGGTCGGAAGAGAGAGGCAAACAGGCTGCGTATGACCCAGGACAGAGTTTTATTTCGTTATGTCTCTAGTTATGTATTTTACTTTCTTTCAGATGTTAGAAGACTATAATAGAACAATTACATTGTGGTTATGTTTTATCAAGGTTCAGTTACTCATTTTGGTCAAAAAGCTCTACTCTGATCACCGTTTTTTTTTAAAAAATCTCCTCTGTTTTTAAAATGGGATGTTACAGTTCATTTGTTTGAATACTATTACATATAACCTTTTAAATATGTTACCAGACCAAATTCCCTGTTCTTTCCATCGCATTTGTCCTTTGCCTTTTTGGGTTGGATTACTTTAAGAAAATAATCAGGGTTAAGACGTAAAAATACACATAAGCTTTTTCTTCAGGAGCGTCCAGCACCACGTGTTTTTTTTATAGCAAAAATACACATGTAATTACCATTTTGGAGCAAAAGTTACATTCCATCGTTATGTTACTATTCACTTCATCTCTTTCTCTCTAATCACATTGAACAATAACATAACGGTGAGATGTACTTTTGCTCCAAAATGGTAACCACGTGTGTATTTTTTCTCCACAAAAAAAAAAAACCACGTGGTGCTAGGCGCTCCTGGAGAAAAGATTCATGTGTATTTTTACACCTTAACCTAAATAATTAATTAGATAATAAATTTTACTCCCTTCTGTCTTCAACGTAGGAGCTAATTAATTAGGGATTCTCTTTTATCCTCAATGTAAGACCTTAAAACACTTTTTCTCCTAAAATTTGTATTCTTTTTGATAAAATACCCTTATTAATTACACATATTAAGAAAGAATTTTCATCAAGAGAATAGTTTATAATGAAAATGATTAAATCAGTATTTTTGATAAACCAACACATATTTTATATAAATAACTAACTTAACAATTCCTGGCCCAAAAAACTAACTTCACAAGATTTTAAATTTGTAAATTAGTTATTTAGGTCTTACATCTATGATTGATAAGAGTAGTTTTTTGGCCAACAATTTCCCTTGCAGACCTTAAAAGCATGTATTAAAGATTTATAAATATTTTTATTTTAAATTTTAGGCTATAACACACACACACACAAACAGGTAAAATTACATTTGTGTCTTATTAGTATGATTGTATAATGACATATTCAAACAAAATTTATATTATTTAAATATTGTACTTTTTAATATTTCTCAATTATAAATGAGCCATTAACACTGCAGCCCAAAACATGGTTTGTCTAAATAAAAGGATTAGATTGATGATGATAAAACTGATAAGATATTGATGATTAATAATAATAATAATAAAGTAAAACCCTGTTGAGACTTGAGAGAGTTAAAAACAAGGGAGATCAAACCAAAAGCGCTATCACTACATAATATTACTCTAGTTTTAGTGATCATTTTGTGATGTTAGAAAAACATACTTCATTGATTTGTATGTGATGATCTCAAAATAAATAAATAAACTCGAATAAAAAAACTTATACGCCGCATCTTCATATGAATCCTCATTTTCGATCGTGAGCTTACTTTAAGGGGAGAAATTGAATAAATCAACTTTAAATACATCTCTTGACTTTTGGATTAACATTATTTTATACTAGAAATTATCTTAATGATGCAAAATTATTAGGCTCGTGAAATTTGAACCCAAAAGTCATGAGGATGCATGTGATGTATTGGGCCTATCACAATTATTCAATTGTGAACGGCAGATTATATAATTTAAACAAAACAAAAAGTAGATTGTTGCTTCTTTAACTTTACACAAGGTTTCATTATAATCCTTTGATATTATAAAGTATCCTTTTATTCTACAACTCTAAGACAGTTAGTTTTATTAATAAGAAATATCAATATAAAAATTTTAAATGTTGACACAACATTCACAAATGTTAGCATATTAAGTTTAATTTTTTAAAATAAAATTAGTTGGTAAAAAATAATTCATCATTTGAGATTAAAGGCGTCAATTGAAAAGATAATTTATGAAATGAGGGATTGAACTTAAATTTTGTATAAAGTTAGAGGATGGAATGCATACTTTTACCTCTAGGAACTGTTTAACTCAATTGACACTTAACAACCCCTTAACTCTCACTTAAGCACGAGATTGCACGTCCTACCTTAATTTATTTTCTATCCAATCCTTCAATCTTGTTTTTATTTCATTTACATCTTTTCATTTTATTGACTTCAATTTGATCCCTTAACATACTTTACTTTAAATTTAAATTATAATGTTGTCCCTTAATTTTATTTGGTCTCAATTAATCGCTTAACTGGACCTCCTTTAATTTTAATTTTATTTTGTTATAATTTTATCATGATTTTTTGAAAGAAAATACCATCTTTTAATAAGATTAAAAAAACTTCTGGGAAAAATACGATTAAAAAAGAATACTTAATTAACGCAACATTCTACGTGCCATTGATAAAATTAAATGAAATCATTGTTTTGATTAGACGATAAATGATCAAAAATAAAATTAAAGGAGATAAAAAAATTAGAAAAAAAATTCTAAGGATGCTTTAAGAACATTAATAACATCTAGGAATATTGAAAATTTAAAATTTAAAAAAACATGTTCTTGATAGGAATTAAAAAATTTTAAGGTTCATTTGTAGTACTTATCCTTTTTATTTTTTTAGTATTCATATTTAACATTTTTAATTAATAAAAATTTCTTTTAACCTTTTTTAAATACGTAACTCATGTGTTTCCAATACTTACCTAGTATTAAGTTAAAAGTTATATATATATAGTCTAGAGACTAAAATAAAACAAAAAAGTATGGAATGAAAGAGGGGACTCGAGAAAAATTATGGAAGTGAATTAAAAATAAATAAACTTAGAGAGTGTAAAATCAACTAATCAAGCTCAATTGAAGATAAAGTTAAAAGAAGAAAATTATATTTTAGCCATGTTATATGATTAGTCTATGCTCAAAGGAAAACACTAAGAAAATTAGAGGAAATTTATTGGCGGAAATGTGAAAAATGCATCTTAAGGTCATAAAGCACCTTGGGGAGAATTAAGAAAAATTCAAAAAGGCATGAAACAATTATTAAAAATTTAGAAAGCATATTATCTTTAATTTAGACAATTTAATAAATTATTTCCTATGAAAATAAAAAGAAGGAAAATTAAAAAGTATTCTAAGACTAAAATTGACTCTATGACTTTTGATAATTTGCATGGAGCTTAAATTATAGATGTCAATAAAATTGTTGTGAGAAAATGATGAGTTTTAAGTAAGAAAATTATTAGAAATTATTAAAGGATTAATTAAGTAATTTTTGGGAATTTTATAAGCTTATAGAAAATTTAGGAAACATGAGAAATAAAATAAATATGAATAAGTATTATTAAGGATCGAAATTTTTGGGCCAAATTAAATAAATAATAAAGGTCAAGAAGTAATCTTGAAAAAACCAAGATCAAAAGCTTAGGATTAATCAAGGAATTTTAGAAGACTAAATCTATGAAATTACTTATGGACCAATAAGAATTTTTGGGGAAATAAATGCAAGATAATAGAATATTATGGGAAATGATATATATATGTGTGTGTGTGTGTGTGTGTGTGTGTGTGTGTGTGTGTGTGAGCTGGCCGAAATTTTTAGGGGGAGGGATAAGGATGATTTAGATTTTTGTATATAATAGTATTATAAAGTTTAAGACATGTGTTAATTAAATAATATTATAATAGTAAAAATGTGAACAGGATAAATGACCACGGATAGAAATAAAATCTTATCTAGAGAACCTTGAACTAAGTTTTTAGGGTCAGAGTATATTATGAACAAGTAAATTCTTATCTCAAAGTAGGTTGTCTCCAAAGTCATTTCGATAACCCGTCGCGAATACCGAGGATTTTCGGCAAATAACGGAATATCCTTAATGAGAGTATAAGGATAGGAAAATCTAGTATTCTCGAAGAGAAAGAAAAGATCTTCAGAGTGTTGCTTCCGAAATTTTGAGATTTTCCAAAATTACGTGATTCGGACACCGAACTGGGACTTTATCGGTAGAAATCTTCTTAAGCAAGTGTGTGACATCACCTTGATGACTAAGGATGACATCATCTTTGAGAGGTGTATGGCCAAGATCTTGCCATCTTAAAGAAGTGCGATCTAACGGCCAGAAACTGATCAGACAAAGTTCAAAGGAATTATCAAAATGTCATTACCTTTTTCTATAAATAGCCACCATTTCATTTGGAATTCTCACACTAAATCCTCTTGTGATTTTCAAAAATTTGGGAGAGAAAGAAGAAGGAGGAGTCCGGAGAAATTCGTAGCAAAACTCTGAGTAAGTTCTTCAGTCCATAGTCTTTAGTTAAGTAGTTCTTTCGGTAGTTATAGTAGAATAGCTAGAGTAGTCTCTAATTTTTTTCAAGTTAGCTTAGAGGAAAGGTTATAGCAAAATTTGAGAGTTTAAAGTTAAAATAGCGAAGCTCTGACAAAATTCCACTAAGTGATCAAACTAGGGGCAAAATGGTAATTTGTACCTAAAATGCCTATTATGATTCCAAATGTTCATATCGGTGATATTATCCTTCTAGGGTATCCGAAACCACGAACCGCTGTTTCCGCTGTCGTGCCGCTGTCAAACGTGCTGTACTTTGACGAAAGTGCCAGAAACCGTCAACGGAGGTACGGACGTATATTGTAACCTTAACACTTATGCTGCTCATATACATATATGTGATAGACATGCTTATATATCGAAGCTCTGTCTAGGGTTGTCGGTTTTACATACAGCTTTATACGGGTTATAGTCTTGATAACGCCGTTGGGTTTTCCTAGCGCTGAGAACACGATGGGTCGTCGTGGCACTGGTTACGTGCAGACATGTTGTGGGACTTTACATACTGCTTTGTGCTTATGTTCTGTCATTGTTGTGATCATACATCTGCTGTGTGCTTATGTAGTGATTTACTGCTGTTATGTGTTGTTAAATAGTTGTTATTCATATACTTTTTTATTTGAGCATATGGTTAACCGTTACCTGAGATCCAAATGGTAATTGGATCTCAGCTGTAGCTTCAGGTTCGGGCAAACCAAGGGTTGAGGATAGGGGCATACAGCTGGAGTAGGATGGCAGAAGGAGTTTTATGGCTTTAGTTTTATGTGCCTAGTTAAGGGTTGTTTCCTTGTGGATAGTAGATGACTGTATAAGTACACTTACACTGCGGTTATGTAATATAAAGGTTTAGTTACTCGTTTTGCAAAATTGCTCTACTTTGATCAATGTTTTTTTTAAAAAAAAAAATTCCGCTGTTTTTAAGGTGGGATGTTACAGGTATAGCCGAAAAATATTGTTTCGAGTTAGGAGCTAAAGGCTAAAATAAATATAATATAACCGATTAGTCATATTACCATTTCATTTGTGGGATCCAGACAAGAAAGTTAAGTTAGATAACGGTAAGTATTAAAAGAAGTAGTTTACTAGTTAATTATTCTTCCACTTCTATTTGCCCATACGGAATCACATTCACGCTCTGTTTGTGCTCTATATATCTAATCAATTACTTATTTGTTTCAACTATCATGCGTCTCAATTAAATAATCTATCAACTTTATTCACAATTTTTTTTTTGTTCACCGTACTTGACGTTAAATAAATTATTATTTCCCTGTGTTTGAGTTATATTTCATTCTCAAATTTTTTAAGATATACTATTCCAATTCTCACTTTAGCTGTGTGACGAATTTAAAATTCAATCTTGAGAGATGATATCCATTAGTTACTTTTTACAACTTGATATTAATAAAAATTACGTTACCACTAACCTACTTTGTTCACCTTTTTCTTAATGTTTCATTGAACTTTGTTTATTTCTTACCTGAAATCTATTTTCCAGCTGAGATTATTTAGGATAAATAAAATATTACAAAATATAATACACCGAACTGCTCTAGCTAGTTGTATCAAATAATCATTGGTATACCAATAGGCGCTGCCGTGCTGGTCCTAGTGGAAGGCTCGGGTTTTAACCTACTAAATATGAGGTCTCGGTTTGAAAACGTGTACTTTAAGTTATTTATAGATAAATAATGAATAAACCTAATCAATAGTATAAGACTTATATGTATAAATGAAAAAGTTCAGGGAGGTTTATGGTAAGGTTTTAAAAGTTGGGGGAGTTATTATCACATAAAGTTCAAAGTGTTTTATATAATTTATTTATTTATTTATAGAAAGAATCATTGATTCAAAGGCGGTTTGTCTCCACTCTTAACACATTACCCTATTTTTATACGAGATCTATTAATCCTCTCCTTCTATAAATACCTTAACACTAAACCCTTCATTCCCACCCTTCTTATAAAACAAGAAAAGGCCAAAAACACAAAATGAGGTCCTCAAATATCAATCTCTTAAGCAATTTCTTCATCCTCTCAACCTTGTCTTGCGTTTGCCTTGCCCAGAACAGACCTCAAGACTTCCTTGAAGTGCACAATGAAGCTCGGGCCCATGTCGGTGTGGGTCCCCTCTACTGGAACCACAGTCTCGCCTCCTATGCTCAAAACTACGCCAACAGGAGGAGCCATGACTGCAACCTCGAGCACTCGGGTGGGCCCTTTGGTGAGAACATCGCTGAGGGCTACGGCGACATGAAAGGCTCTGACGCCGTCAAGTTCTGGCGTACCGAGAAGCCCAACTATGACCACTACTCCAACACTTGCGTCAATGACGAGTGCCTTCATTATACTCAGATCGTTTGGCGGGATTCTCATCATCTTGGCTGTGCTAGGGCTAAGTGTACCAATGGCTGGATGTTTGTGATTTGTAGTTATGATCCGCCGGGTAACGTTGAAGGCGAAAGACCATATTGATTCGAACATATACGCACACACTGAGAAGTTGAACGGATATGTTCATTGTCTGTATTGTGGAGAACTTCTGTTTTTTAGTATATTACATACCTCACTCTCAGCTTTACCATTGGGAGAGTTAAATTAAAATCATGCCACATACACTAGGTGTGATTCAATGATGAGGTGTACTGATAATGATAATTTATAATTAGTAAAAGAAATTCTTAAGTCTCGTTTTGCTCATCTGCTTGTAATACCCAGATAATTACTATCTGGACTATTATTTTACCATAATAAAAATGTCCATTTATGATGATTATGGTCTCAAAATAGAGTATAATTAGTCTATTTTCAAAGGAAAGTACTGAGAAAAAAAATTATGGAATAATTATTAAAAATTTAGGAAATATATTATTCTTAATTTAGACAATTTAATAAAATATTTCCTGTGAAAATAAAAAGAAGGAAAATTAAAAAGTATTCTAGAATCAAAACTGATTCTATGACTTAATATTTTGCATAGGGCTTAAATCATTAATGTTAATAAAATTGTTGTGAGAAAATAATTAATTCTAATTAAGAAAATTATTAGGAATTATTAAAGGATTAATTAAGTAATTTTTGGGAATTTTATAAGCCTAAATCCATGAAATTGCTTATGGACCAATAGGAAAATTTTGTGGAAAATGAATATAGGATAAATATAATATATGTGGTTAAGGATATATATATATATATATATATGGTGTGGGCCGAAATTTTAGGGGAGATAAGGATGAAGAAGATATTTGAATATAATAGTAATATAGTTTTAAGCATGAGTTAACTAAGTAATAATATATTAATAATTAAAAGTGAACAGGATAAATGAGAATCAATAGAAAATAATTCCGTTGCGAGAATCTGGGGATGAGTTAAGCAAAACCAGAACATATTATTGGTCAGTGGATTTTTATCCAGAAGTTGGTGCCGGCCGAAGTTATTTCTGTAACTGGTCGCAAATACCGAGGATTTTCGGCAGATAACGGAATGTCCTTAATAAGGGTATAAGGTGAGGAAAACCCAGTAACCTCGAAGAGAATGACAAGACCTTCAAGGTATTGCTTCTGGAATTTTAAGTTTTTACGGAATTTCGCGATCAGGACACCGAACCAGGAACTTATCAGATAAAGCAAGAGGATAAGGTTTGATGATGCAGCTAGGATGAGGTCAGCAATTTGGTCTTTTAGGGGGGGGGGAAGAAGTCGGCCTAAATAGGTGGAGGGCCAAGATGAAGCCACCTCAGAAAAGTGCGATCCGACGGTTCAGAATTCGTCTGACAAAGCATGAATAGTAACCAGATTTTCCCTATAAATACCCCTTGCTCCATTTCATAATCCTCACACCATTTCCCTTCAAGAAGGCCGAAATTTGAGAGAGGGAGAAGAAGGAGGAGTCTGGAGAGAAATCCTAGCGAAGCTCTGAGTAAGTTTTCGGTCCCTAGTTTTAGTTAAGTAGTTTCTTCAGTAGTTATAGTAGAAACGCTAGAGTAGTCTTAATTTTTTCGAGTTAGCTTAGATATTATGTTTTAGGAATAAATATGATATTTATCTTAGGAATATGTTAGAGAAAAGTTATAGCAAAAATTTTGAGAATTTAGAATCGGAATAGCGAAGCTCTGGCAAAATTCCACCAATTAGTCAAACTAAGGGCAAAATGGTAATTTGCACCTAAATTGCCTATTATGATCTTAAATATTCATATCAATGACATTATCCTTCTAGGATATCCGAAATCACAAACCGCTGTTTACGTTGTCACCGCTGTCGTGCCACTGTCTAACGTGCCGTAATTTGACGAAAGTACTCAAAATCGTCAACAGAGGTACGGACGCGTATTGTAACCTTAACACTTATGCTACTTATAGACATATATGTGGTAGACATATTGCTATACTGAGACTCTGTCTAGGGTTGTCAGTCATACATACAGCTTATTACGGGTTATAGTCTTGATAACGCCGTTGGGTTTTCCTAGCGCTGAGGACACGATGGGAGATCGTGGCACTGGTTTATGTGCAGACATAGTGTAGGGCTTTACATATTGCTGTGTGCTTATGTTCTGTCCATTGTTAATCATGCATCTGCTGTGTGCTTATGTATTAATATGCTGTTATGTTGTTATGAATATTTGTTGCCTATATATGATTTATTTGAGCATAAGGTTAACCGTTACCTGAGATCCAATTAGGAATTGGATCTCAGCTGTAACTTCAGGTTCAGGAGGATCCAGGATGGAGGAGAGCGGCAAGTAGCCGATGTAGGCGAATTGGAAGAGCTTATATGTTTTAATTTTTGAACTATTTAGATATTGTCTTTTTGGAATCAACAGATGACCGTATAAGGATGATTACACTATGGTTATGTACTTCTAAATATTCAGTTACTCGTTTAATCGAAATGCTCGACTCTGATCACGATTTGTTTTTTTTTTAAAAAATCAGTATTTTAAATTGGGATGTTACATTTTTGGTATCAGAGCCACTTTCCTGGCATGGATCTAGCTAAGTTATGACAAACCTTTTGGTGTCTAAGGCTGGGTTAATTTGTGTGGACGCCAATTAGTCACGGTATAAGTTGGTGAGGCCCCATAACAGACCCCTACTTGGCCAATTGGTTTAAGTAACGAAGTTAGATTCTACGCCTTTTGAAAAAAATATATTTTTGAAAAGAGTACTGATATAACCTTGGTGTAATGTAGAGAGATGGACGGAGATGGGAATCGGTACACTATGTATCAAGGGAGAATGAGACGTACGGCTAGGAAGTCGGTGGTACCGGAGATGATAGGAAGAAGGTTGAACCCTGATCCCCTGTACCCTCCGCTTGAAGCTAAGCCTGAAGCCGTGTTTATCCCAGTGTATCCCGCACCACCCGAGTATCACTTTGAACCCATTTACAATCCTAACTTTCCTGTAGAATATCTAGACGACCCTGAGTCTGAGTACCATCCCGGCCCCGAATACCCCGACTATCTTTACGACCCCGACCCGGATGAACTGATTGACCTTGAGGAGGATAACCCTGATAGCCCAATCCCAAGCCCTGGGGGATCAAGTGTTTCCTCAGTAGGAGACAACTTTGACTACCCTGGCATTCGCGACCTAGATCATGAAATAGCCGCCCCTGAAGACTACCATTACCTCCTAGATAATAATACCACTCTGATACGACTATTCGAGTCATATCATACCTACGCAGAGCAAACCACAGGAACCGTTCAGAGGTGGTACATAACGTACCTTAATAGAATCAAGAATGATCACACCCTTACCAACCATTTCTCACCAGCAGACATAATTAAGTCTACCCTGTTTTATTTTCCCCGAACTCGTTTCTGGGCTAAAATGATTAACGAGCTACTAAGTGAAGGACTGGTTCGAGAAGTTTCCATATACCTCCGCTACCTGAAGAGCCTGGTGCGCCAGCACATGTAAAAGGCAGGAGGCAGTTGAAGAAAGCTGTGGGATAAGGTAGTAGTAGGTATAGATAAACTAGTGTGTGATATCTCTCTAAATACCTTGAGAGATTGTAAAATAACCATAAAATAATGGGGGTTGTATCATATTGACTGGTAGGACTAAGATAGGTCGTGACCATTAGTTTGGTCTTTTGTAAATTATGATGCAATAATAAATATCTGTCTGTTTATGTATTTACTATTGCAAAAAGCCTGATAATTTGAGTTCAACATTAAGAAATAAAGGAAAACAGAACTTAAAAGATGGTGATTATGAGAGGCGCCGGAGTCCCTAGAGGCCAAAGCAGAGGTAGAGGTAGAGGAAGGGGTAGACGAGCCCAAACTGTACAAATACCCGAGCAAGAACTAAATCAAGGACCTAACCAGCCAGAACAAGACGACGTTCCGGAAATGAGAAGACAACTGCAGGAACAAAGAGCTCTTATCGATATACTCTTGGCTGAAAGACAGGAAAGACAAGCTGAAAGACGTCGATTATAGGAGCAACAAAATAATGAAGAGGAAGAGGAGAATGACCAGGATGATGAACACGACAATGAAGCCGAGGAATCGGATCAATCTCGATCCCCACCTCAATAAGAAAGAGAATTGAGAATACCCCCTCAGCACAACCGAGCAGTGGAAAATTCGCAGTACTGGGTTACTCAGTTCTGCAAGATGAAGCTCCCAGTCTTTTATGGTAAGCTTGACTCAGCTGAGGATTGGTTGATGAGGCTGGACAAAATTTTTGAAGTCTTGGAGTGCCCGGAAAACAGGAAGGCTCAGTTGGCAATCTTTAAACTGGAGGGTGACACAGATCGTTGGTGGAGAAACATTGCGGCCACACTTCAGCCACACCATTATCCAATTTAATGGGGGATGTTTTTAGGAAAATTCAATGAACAATATTTTCCTCCCACTGTGTAAATGACCAAGGAGTCGGAATTCCTCCACATCAAGCAAGGGCAGGAGGAGTCATTTGATGACTACTTTGCTCGATTCACCAATTTGTCTCGCTACTCACCGCACTTGAGACAAGGTGATAATGAGAGCAGTCTGACAAATATTCTGATTTACGGAGTAAAGTATGAGATTTGGGAAAGGCTAGTATCCCAGCAGTTCACAAGGATAACATAAGCAGCAGAATCATGCCGACTGATTGAACGAAACTTGAAGCAGCTCCGTAGGTTCAATAACAACAATACAGCTGGTGGCAACTCTAGCTGAGGAAATGCTTCTCAGAAAAGAAAGACACCCTGGAATAATTTCCAAGGTGGGAATAAGAGGCCAAACCAGTTTGGGCAGCGAACTTTTCCAAGCACAAGGGAATCCCAACCTTGTCCAAAATGTAGGAAGTATCACCCAGGTGCTAACTGTGATGGGAAACCAATCTGCTTCAAGTGTCAGAAGACGAGACACATAAGCCGGAACTGTCCGGAATGGTCTGCAGGAACAAGGCCACAGAACCTGGGACGAGTCTTCACACTGACCGACGTAGAAGCCAGGAAGTCCTTTGATATGGTTCAAGGTACTATATCTTTAAATGGGAGTCTAGTACAGGCATTATATGATTCAGGTGCTAGCCATTCATTTATTTTCTATGATTGTGTAAATCGCTTAGGAATGCATGCCTCTAGATTACCTTATGATTTGATAGTATCTACACCGCTTGGCATGAAATCATTAGCATCTGATGCATATGTAAACTGTACTATCAACATGGACGGGCGAATCTCTAAGGTAGATCTTATTCGATTGCCCCTTCACGACATTGATATTACACTCGATCTGAACTGGCTCACGGCAAATGATGCAACGATAAATTGTAGTAGCAAGAGGATATCGTTTCCTGATACACCTAGCAGAGACAAGATTGAGACGAGTCTGAATTTTCTCTCCGCCTCGGAAGCTGATAAATACATAAAGCAGGGGTGCTAGGCGTATATGATATTTTTCTCAGTCAAGACAAAAACCGAACCCTCACTCAAGGACATCCCTGTGGTGTGTGAGTTTCCTGACGTATTTCCGGAAGATCTCACTGAACTACCTCCTACAAGAGAAGTAGAGTTTACCATCGAATTGATGCCTGGCATAGGGTCAATATCAAAGGCGCCGTACTGTATGGCTCCGAATAAAATGCAAGAGTTGAAGAAGCAGTTAGAGGAACTTTTGCAGAAGGGGTTTATCCGCCCTAGTGTATCACCATTGGGAGCTCCTATGTTATTTGTGAAGAAGAAAGACGGCAGCCTTCGACTCTGCATTGATTATCGTGAGCTCAACAAAGTGACCGTAAAAAACAAGTATCCACTTCCCCGGATTGATGATCTTTTGGATCAGTTATCTGGTTCCACCGTCTTTTCCAAAATTGACTTACGATGGGGATACCATCAGTTGCGAGTTAGAGATGGTGATATTCCCAAAACAACTTTTAGAACCAGGTACGGGCATTACAAATTCCTTGTGATGCCTTTCGGATTGACTAATGCCCTTACAGTCTTCATGGATTACATGAACCGCATCTTTCGTCAACACCTAGACCAATTTGTGGTGGTGTTTATTGACGATATACTCGTGTATTCGAAGAGCAGAGAAGAACATGCAGAACATTTGCGGCTCGTGTTGAATACCCTCAGAGAGAAGCGGCTTTATGCCAAGTTGAGTAAATGTGAATTCTGGTTGCCAGAAGTCAAATTTTTGGGCCATGTTATATCAAGCGGTGGGGTTGCAGTTGACCCAGGCAAAGTGGAGGCAGTCTTGGATTGGAAAAGGCCAGAAACAGTTACGGAGATACGCAGTTTCCTGGGTCTGGCAGGCTATTATCGTAGGTTTATACGGGATTTTTCCTGACTTGCCTTACCATTGACGAAGCTTACAAGGAAAAATCAACCCTTTGTATGGGGGGACGACTGTGAGGAAAGTTTTCAAACACTGAGAGAGAGGTTAACGAAAGCCCCAGTGTTGATTATTCCCGATCCGAATGACACTTACGTCGTCTATAGCGATGCCAGTGAGCATGGATTGGGGTGTGACCTAATGCAACAGGGCATAGTGGTAGCTTACGCCTCTCGTCAGTTGAAACCTCACGAGTTGAACTATCCCACACATGATTTAGAGCTTGCAGCCATCGTGTTCGCTTTGAAAATATGGAGGCATTATTTGTACGGTGCGACCGTAGAACTTTACTGCGACCACAAAAGCTTGAAATATCTGTTTGATCAACGGGAGCTCAACATGAGACAACGTCGCTGGATGGAGTTACTGAAGGACTATGACCTGGAAATTAAATATCACCCAGGTAAAGCAAACGTCGTCGCAGATGCTTTGAGTAGGAAGTCGGTGTGGGTGGCGTACATGATGATTCGGGAACAGAAGCTGCTTGAAGATTTTATGAATCTAAACTTGTCCAAGCAAATTTGTTTAAACCACCCTGCACCCAGTAATGCTTATCTTGTGAATCTTATTATCAGTCATGGGGAATACGATTTAAGAAATGAAATTGAGAAAGCGCAGCTGCAAGACGAGCGGGCTAAAGCTATACGGGAAATAATCGCTCGAGGTGAAACTCAAGACTACGATCTCTCGCCTAGTAGACTGGTCAGGTATAAGAAACGATGCTACATACCACCGATTGCTGAACTAAGACGCCGAATACTGGATGAGGCCTATAAGAGTAAATACACTCTTCATCCAGGAATGGTCAAGATGTACCATAATGTGAAGTCTGAGTTCTGGTGGCCCGGACTGAAGAAGGATGTCACCTAGTACGTAGCCAGGTGCTTGACCTGTCAAAAAGTGAAGATTGAACATCAACGTCTAGCTGGCCCTCTTCAAGGATTGGAAATTCCAGAATGGAAATGGGAGAATATTACCATGGATCTTGTGGTAGGTTTGCCCAAGATCAGGAATCATGATGCAATCTGGGTTATTACCGATCGGTTGACTAAGTCGGCACATTTTATCCCTATCAGTATCAACTACTCATCAGAACGGTTGGCAAAGATTTATATCAGAGAAATCGTGTGACTCCATGGTATACCTAAGAGTATTATCTCAGACCGGAACCCACACTTCACATCCCGGTATTGGCGGTCATTGCAAGAGTCTATGGGGACAAAGCTCAAGTTGAGTACAGCTTATCACCCGGAGACCGATGGGCAATCTGAGAGAACTATTCAAACGTTGAAGGATATGCTCAGAGCTTGGGTGTTAGACTATAAGGGACATTGGGATCAGCATCTTCCACTGGCCGAATTCACGTACAATAACAGTTATCATGCTAGCATCAAAATGGCACCATTTGAAGCATTGTACGGGTGAAAGTGCCAGTCACCTTTATGCTGGACGGAATTGTCTGAGAGGCAGTTACTTGGACCAGATTTAGTTGAACAGACCTCCGAACAAATTGCGTTGATCAAGAAGAGACTTTTGGCAGCCCAAAGTAGACAGAAGAGCTACGCCGATAAGAGAAGAAGGCTCTTAGAATTTGAAGTAGGGGATCATATATTTCTGAAACTATCCCCTGTGACCGGTGTCGCGAGAACACTTAAAAGGCGGAAACTAAGTCCACGTTACGTCGGACGATTTGAGATTCTGGCAAAGCGAGGGCCAGTCGCCTACCAAATAGCCCTACCCCCAAATTTAAGCAATCTCCATGACGTCTTCTATGTTTCGCAGTTGAGGAAATACCAACCGGACCCTGAACACGTCATCGAGTTCGAGGACATTGAAGCACGACATGACAATACATTCGTAGTCGAGCCGGTACAAATTCTCGAACGTCGTGAGAAACGTCTCAGGAATAGGAGCATTCCGATGGTGAAGGTGGTTTGGAAAGGAAAGTCTTCTCGTGAGGCGACATGGGAAACGGTGAGAGACATGGAGGAGAAGTACCCGGAGTTTACAACTCGGAATTTAGTCGCGATAGAGTAAATTTCGAGGGCGAAATTTTGCTTAAGGGGGGGAGAAATGTAATACCCGGATAATTACTATTTGGACTATTATGTTACCATAATAAAAATGTCCATTTATGATGATTATGATCTCAAAATAGAGTATAATTAGTCTATTTTCAAAGGAAAGTACTAAGAAAAAAAATTATGGAATAATTATTAAAAATTTAGGAAATATATTATTCTTAATTTAGACAATTTAATAAAATATTTCTTGTGAAAATAAAAAGAAGGAAAATTAAAAAGTATTCTAGAATCAAAACTGATTCTATGACTTTTAATATTTTGCATAGGGCTTAAATCATTAATGTTAATGAAATTGTTGCGAGAAAATAATTAATTCTAATTAAGAAAATTATTAGGAATTATTAAAGGATTAATTAAGTAATTTTTGGGAATTTTATAAGCCTAAATCCATGAAATTGCTTATGGACCAATAGGAAAATTTTGTGGAAAATGAATATAGGATAAATATAATATATGTGGTTAAGGATATATATATATATATATATGGTGTGGGCCGAAATTTTAGGGGAGATAAGGATGAAGAAGATATTTGAATATAATAGTAATATAGTTTTAAGCATGAGTTAAATAAGTAATAATATATTAATAATTAAAAGAGAACAGGATAAATGAGAACGAATAGAAAATAATTCCGTTGCGAGAATCTGGGGATGAGTTAAGCAAAACCAGAACATATTATTGGTCAGTGGATTTTTATCCAGAAGTTGGTGCCGGCCGAAGTTATTTCTGTAACCGGTCGCAAATACCGAGGATTTTCGGCAGATAACGGAATGTCCTTAATAAGGGTATAAGGTGAGGAAAACCCAGTAACCTCGAAGAGGATGACAAGACCTTCAAGGTATTGCTTCCGGAATTTTAAGTTTTTACGGAATTTCGCGATCAGGACACCGAACCAGGAACTTATCATATAAAGCAAGAGGATAAGGTTTGATGATGCAGCTAGGATGAGGTCAGCAATTTGGTCTTTTAGGGGGGGGGGGGAAGAAGTCGGCCTAAATAGGTGGAGGGCCAAGATGAAGCCACCTCAGAAAAGTGCGATCCGACGGTTCAGAATTCGTCTGACAAAGCATGAATAGTAACCAGATTTTCCCTATAAATACCCCTTGCTCCATTTCATAATCCTCACACCATTTCCCTTCAAGAAGGCCGAAATTTGAGAGAGGGAGAAGAAGGAGGAGTCTGGAGAGAAATCCTAGCGAAGCTCTGAGTAAGTTTTCGGTCCCTAGTTTTAGTTAAGTAGTTTCTTTAGTAGTTATAGTAGAAACGCTAGAGTAGTCTTAATTTTTTCGAGTTAGCTTAGATATTATGTTTTAGGAATAAATATGATATTTATCTTAGGAATATGTTAGAGAAAAGTTATAGCAAAAATTTTGAGAATTTAGAATCGGAATAGCGAAGCTCTGGCAAAATTCCACCAATTAGTCAAACAAGGGGCAAAATGGTAATTTGCATCTAAATTGCCTATTATGATCTTAAATATTCATATCAATGACATTATCCTTCTAGGATATCCGAAATCACAAACCGCTGTTTACGCTGTCACCGCTGTCGAACGTGCCGTAATTTGACGAAAGTACTCAAAATCGTCAACAGAGGTACGGACGCGTATTGTAACCTTAACACTTATGCTACTTATAGACATATATGTGGTAGACATATTGCTATACTGAGACTCTGTCTAGGGTTGTCAGTCATACATACAGCTTATTACGGGTTATAGTCTTGATAACGCCGTTGGGTTTTCCTAGCGCTGAGGACACGATGGGAGATCGTGGCACTGGTTTATGTGCAGACATAGTGTGAGGCTTTACATATTGCTGTGTGCTTATGTTCTGTCCATTGTTAATCATGCATCTGCTGTGTGCTTATGTATTAATATGCTGTTATGTTGTTATGAATATTTGTTGCCTATATATGATTTATTTGAGCATAAGGTTAACCGTTACCTGAGATCCAATTGGGAATTGGATCTCAGCTGTAACTTCAGGTTCAGGAGGATCCAGGATGGAGGAGAGCGGCAAGTAGCCGATGTAGGCGAATTGGAAGAGCTTATATGTTTTAATTTTTGAACTATTTAGATATTGTCTTTTTGGAATCAACAGATGACCGTATAAGGATGATTACACTATGGTTATGTACTTCTAAATATTCAGTTACTCGTTTAATCGAAATGCTCGACTCTGATCACGGTTTTTTTTTTAAAAAAAAAAATCAGTATTTTAAATTGGGATGTTACATTGCTAGTAACAATTTATACGTACAATATGGAATCCGAAATTGAAATTCGCAGTTTGTTTGTGATGTTCTAAGATAACTCATCAATTCGCATGCCTTCAGCTTGGTGGTGTTTAATTAGCTAGTTTGATTGCTTTAATTAAAGCCTTATATGGTGCCAAATTAAAGCCTTAATCAAGAGTGTTTTTCTTGGTACGTGAGAATTAGTTAATTTGAAAATTTAGCCCATAATTAATAAGTTAACTAACTCTTCTTGGTATGTGAGAATTAGTTAATTTGGATTTATAAATAAGAACAAAGTGGTACATGTAGAGATAACTCCCTTGTTGTTAGTTTTGTTCATTACTCCCTTTGATCCTCTTTATAAGGAATAACTTCTAAATTATCATGTCGTTCAAAATGTTAGGTAAAAGCAATAAATGTCTAAGGTATGCACTTTTATAAATGTAACATCCCAAATTCCAGGTTCGAAAATCGTGTCGGTCGACACTTAGTTTTAAGAAAAACAACAGAGTTTGAGATGCTACAGTTTAGAGTACTGCGGAAATTGATAGCGTTCGCTAAGATCCGGACAACGAGTATCTGATATAAAAATGCCCAGACATATGATGATGCCCGACATAAGCTGATATATTAAATATCCCGAAGGAATATTCATATGATACAATTTACAGAGGTTAAATACAATCCTCTGATAAAGAAAGTTTTAAACTAAACCCATGACTTGGAACCTAACATCAGTTAATTAAATAGATTGGCCAGGTAGGGGTCTATCATGGGGGCCTCACCGACTTATACGGCGACTGATTGGCTTCCCACATAGATTAACCCAGCCTTAGACACCAAATTGTTCAAAGTAACTTTGTTAAATTCGAGCCAGAAGCTAAGTCCTAATAACTTCTACCGACCTTTGCCTTTGATTGCTGCCTCTTCACGGCTCTACCCACTAGCATCTTCTCTATCCCGGTTTATTTCCGGTACTATTCATTAAGATTGAGGTCCAATGCCCATTGGACCTCAGGTAACGGTTAACCTCATGCTTATGTAAACAGTATATGACAGATATCACAATGATAAAATCACATTTATAATTTTCAAAACCATATCAGCAAGTAACATAACACAGCCACTGCAATATGTATGTTACCCAAGCCTGCACATAACCAGTGCCACGATGGCCTATCGTGTCCTCATCGCTAGGAAAACTCAACGGTGTTATCAAGTCTATAATCCGTATACAACTCAAATCCATGAGAAGTTTCAAAACAGAGTATCAACATGTGAAAACAATTATCATATATAACCATACCATAAGCATAAGCGTTAATGTTACAATACGCGTCCGTACTTTTTACGGTATAGTCGTCAAATGTCCGACCTTTGAATCCGGCTTTGGACTTCCCGGATGTCCTAACATATCACCATATCACTTAGAATAGTATCCTAAGAGATAATTTCACCTCTATTTACCCTTCTACCCTTAGTAGCTTTATTATTACAATTTTGCCCTTACATTTCTTGAAAAACGTAGTGCGGTATTTTCTGGGCAGATTTTTCGGTAACTTTGAAAACTCATAACTAATTCTAGAAAAATCATTTTGAGGTGAAATCAAAGCCAAAATTTCCCTTAACAAGTATATTTTTAAGGAAAAATAACGGCTTTAACTCGTTCCAACCATATCATTCCCAGTCTCCACGTTGCCCAACACTGCCCAGAATTTCGCCCAGAAAATGTAGCTTAACTTCTGGAATTTATATCTTTTCGCACAGAGTTTCAAATGATACACTCTTTATAGATTTAGAAAGCCCTATATGTATACTTTCATCATGAATTTTCCCAGAATTTTAAAATACCATCTTCTTCATAAAATACTGGCATTTTTACCCCTGACTCCAGAAAACACTAATCGATAAAATTTTGGCAGAGCTTCGCTATTTTGCTCACAATCTTCCAAAAATTTTGCTATAACTTATTCTTCATCAAATTTTCGAAATAAAGCCATTGGAAACCGTAAAAACATGAAAATAAAACTATATTTGGAAGATTGAAGATCAAAATAACATTTCTAGCATTTCTACTTCATAAACTAAGAACTTGAACTATGAACTAAAAATTCCCTTACCTCTTGAAGACCACTTGCCTCCTATTTTCTGAAGCTCTTGCACACTCTCCCTTTCTCTCTAAATTTTTGGTGATACCTTGAGGAATTGGTGAGGATTTATGAAGCCAAGGACCCCTATTTATAGTGGAAAAATGAGTAGCCTCCAAGTAACTTCCCATTGATCCTAGCCCTTGATTTTTGTTTGGTGAGGAGGCAAAGATCTCCCCCTTACACCTCCCCAATTCGTCCCTCTCTCTCCCTTTTCCTTTATCTTCTATTTAATCCCAAATGGTAATTTAGTTAAGCATCAACTAATGTTTTTCTTCAAAATTTAATTTCACTTTTGAAATCCTAATTTTGTGATTAGATTTATGGTGATTTTTAATTCCCAAAATACTCAGGTATGAACCTTAATAGTAACCGAAAATAACTTTGGGAATAGCCAAATTGAAGTTCACAATTCACTGATCTCAAATATGTACTTATCTTAAATACTTAGTTCTCAGATTCCAAGTTATGATTTAATTTCTATAGGTTCTCATCCAATCTCTTCTAATTAAGTAATTACTTGCTCCCCAAGACAATTACTTGCCCCCAAAGTTATCCCAATCTTCTTCCATACACTAGGCTAATTGTCCCATGTGCTTTGATCAATTGATGACACAACTTCTTCCTTCCTCTCTATTCCAAATCGTGCCCCCTCTCTCTTCCCCATGGTTCAAGTGTTTTTCATTGGCTAGCCTCCTTTGTTGACTTTTCAATCTAAGCTCTATGGGATAAATCATCTCTTCTTTCCTCTCCCAAATAAAAAAAATGCCCCCCTCTCTCTTCTTAATTTAATTATCAATTTATATTTTATTTGTTTTCACATCTCAAGAAGAAAATCTCTCATTGGTTCAATTAATTTCACAAAGAATTAGGATTAAGGGTTTATATAATTTCTACACTCTTTAATTAATAATTTTCGCCACTTTTATTAATTAAAGAGAGAATTAATTAATTCTTGATTACTATTGTTAATATAGTATTTTAGGGGTTACTAGACTTAATTACCAAAATTGACAAGGTTTCTAATTTAATTTTGATGATTAATAACTTCTTGTGTGCTAATTTTAGCTTCTAAATATCATTTGATCCTTAATTTAATTGATATTTCCTTAATTATGACCTTTAATAATTAATTACTAGCTAATCTCAAAAATTACTAGAGCATCTCAATTATTGCAATTTCAATTGCCCAATAATTGTTACTAATTTTCTCAAATTGATTTTATCATCCTCCGATGTTTTTAATTGCTTAGAAAATGGTATAATTCCTAAAAATGGTAATAAATCAACTAAAAAGTTGGAGACAACATATTCTCCAATTTTAATAAATATTTTGTTGCCTCTTAGGATTTATCATAACATTCTCAGGGTATTTTAAGACCCATAAATTCACTTAGGGATTTTTAGCTCTTTATTTACTCTAATTTCATGAGAAATCACTTTAAAAGATAAGGTAATTATTTTATTAGTTTTGAGACTGTAATACCTGAAAAAAAAATTTATAATAAAAAGAAAAATAATTATCATAATACCTATTTTAAATAGGTGAATATGGGGTCTCATATTTTTTGTATTGTATTTATTTTTGTTTATAGGGAATTGTCTTCTTGAGCATGTGAGAACAATTAAGATAAAATTTCATAATTAAAATTAAGGGAGGGGGGACGAAATTTTTAAGGGAAATGGAAGAAAAAATAATAAATCAATTAAAGGAGTAGGAGAAGACAACTTGGGGAGCAAGTTAATTTTCTTAGGGAGCAAGTAATTGCTTAATTAGAAAAAAATTAGGAGAAAACCTATAGAAATTAAATCATAATTTATGATGTTGAAGTTAAATGTCCAAGATAAATACATATTTAGAATCAGGGAATTATGAGCTTTAACTTGGCTATTCCCAAAGATATTTTCGGTTACTTTTAAGATTCATACTTAAACATTTTGGGAATTAAAAATCACCATAAATCTAACCATAAAATTAGGATTCCAAAAGTGGAATTAGATTTTGAATTTAAACACCAACTTACACCTAAGTAAATTAGGATTTGGGATTTATTAAGTTAATTTAATAAGGGAAAGGCTTTTCTTGGGGACCAAGCAACAAAATTCTAGAAGGAAAAGGGTGAAAATTTCGGCCAAGAGGGAATTAAGGGGCAAGATCATCTCTTTCTCTCCAAGTAATGATCCAAGAGCCAAGATCAAGCAAAAGTTGCAAGATGTTTAACCTCCATTTGCCTATAAATAGAGGGCCTTAGTTAGCACATCCTCCACACCAATTTCCCTTGCCTTGGCCGAAATATAGGGAGGAAGAGAGAGTGAGTAGCTGCTGGAGAAAGGGAGGCAAGAAGTCTTCAAGAGGTAAGGAAGTTCTTAGCTTCCAAGTTTAAGTTCTTAGTTTATGAAGTAGAAATGCTAGGAATGTTATTTTGATCATCAAACTTCCAATTCCAGTTTTATTTTCATGTTTTTATGGTTTCCAATAGCTTTATTTCGAAAATTTGATGAAGAAGAAGTTATAGCAAAATTTTTGGAAGATTATGACCAAAATAGCGAAGCTCTGGCAAAATTTCAGCTAATAAGAACTTCTGGAGTCAGTAGTAAAAATGCTAATATCTTATGATGAAGATGATGTTCTAAAATTCTGGGAAAACTCATGATGAAAGTAGACATTTAGGGCTTTCCAAATATATAAAGAGTGTGTCAATTGAAGTTTTGTGCAAAAAGATAAAAATCCCAGAAGTTAAGCTACAATTTCTGAGCGAAATTCTGGGCAGCAGTTTGAATTCTGGAAACTGGGAATTATCCATGAGTTCTGGGTAAGTTCCAGTATTTTTCCTTGAAAGTAGACATCTCAAGGATTCCGGGAAATTTTACGGATTCTCTTTTCGATCTTTCTGGAATTAGTTATGATTTTTCGAAGTTAGACGAAATTCTGCCCAGAAATTCTGCATCAGCGTTTTTTTCCGAAAATTATGTGGAAATAAATGAAAATAAATCCTTCAAGGGTAAAAATGTCAAGTACGACCAAGATGTCTCTTGAAATATTGCTTGAGACGTAATTGAGACAATATCACCCTTTTAGGATAGACTGTGCACGCGTACCGTCAACGAACGTACCCAACGACTCGTTAAACTCAGGTACGGACGCGTATTGTAACATTAACACTTATGCTTATGGTTTGGTTATATATGATAATTGCTTTCACATGATGATACTCTGTTTTGAAAATTTGCTCATGAATGTTGAATTGTATACGGGTTATAGTCTTGATAACACCGTTGAGTTTTCCTAGCGCTGAGGACACGATAGGCCGTCGTGGCACTGGATATGTGCAGACTGGGATAACATACATATTGCAGTGGCTGTGTTATGTTATTGCCTTACATGTGAATATTTGTTTGAAACTGTGATTATATTGTATATCTGTGATAACTGTCATATATTGTATACATAAGCATGAGGTTAACCGTTACCTGAGGTTCAATGGGAATTGAACCTCAGCCTCTGCCATAGCTTCAGGATCCCGGGACGTGATGGAGGACAAGGGTAAGAAGCCGGTATGAGGACCCTGCGGAGGCATCACCTTTTTGGGTTACTTATGTTAGAAGTAGTAGACTTGGATGACTGTATTAGTTAACATTCAGTTAGATATCTTACATACAATGTTATTCAGTTACTCTTCGTTTATGTGAAATATTTTCAACTCTCAGCTCCAGAAACGTTTATGAAAAACGGGATGTTACAGAGACCACAAATTCACCTATTGTAATAGGTGTCATTTATCAAAATTTAATATTTACATGTATTATGAAAATTGGGGTATTACACTTTTATTTTTAATCTTACCTTTATTTATAAATAATGTATATAAGAGATCGTGAGTGAAAATTTATTATAGAGAAATAATGAGTGACATTTATTTAATAAAAAAAATGGAAAAACAAGTTAAGTTTTCAGAAAAAGAAAATGATTAGTTTCTTATATTAAGGATCACCTATGAGAGAAAATATTTGTTAATAAAAGGACCACAGGAAGTACTTATTTACATATAGCTTAAAGTTTAAGAGGGTTATATGCATATAACTCAAAGTTTGTCAGGGTTATATGATGTACACAAAATATAAAGTGTAAGGGGATATATAATTAATGGTTGGAGGTTTAAAGATAAAAGTTTATGCTGGTTTATCATTAAGTTTTAAATGTTAAGGGAGTTATTAATAGATGATTCAAAGTTGAAGGAGTTTTGTGTAATTTACATTTTTAATATTTTTTTAACCACATTTTCAGCTTGAAACTTCATAATCACCATGCAATGTGGTCAATCTTCGCGGCTTAAAATAATCCGTTAATATCGTTCGTTAAATCTGTTTTTCCAATACAATTTCACATCCTTCAATCTTCCGACAACCTTTTTTTTGCTTTCAACTCAGTAATTGACAAAAGTTTCTTGAGGTTGGTTCATTTTTGAATATTGCGACACTTCTCTGTTTACTTTCTGCGCACTCATTTAATCAAAATCGAGGCCTGGTTAATAATTCTTGTTCTTTAATTTCTTTGTCTTTCTTTCTTTGTCTTTTTTTTTTTTTTTTTTTGAAAATTTCCCCTTAATTTTCATGTGCTCACTGCTCACCTTATCTGTAATACCTTAAAATTCTAATTTATCATAAATATTTTATTTTGATGAATAATATATAAAAATGAAGGTAAATATGTGACTCAAAGAAATATCATTGGATATAATTCTAAGCAAATTTCTTCATGGAATTTATGATTACAAGGTAGGATTTTAGACAACATATGGGGGCAATAAAATGTGACATAAAAATCACATAAAATAATAACAATTGCCCATAAAAAAGAACAAGATAAGCAATGAAGGCACTTCATTAAATTAAAGCAAAGTTAGATAAAAATAAGGGGAACTTAAATTTGCACCAATTAAGAATAATTGCACATGTCTTCAAAGTGATTAGTGGCAAATTAAGATCATCCAAAGAGGGCTGATATTTTGAAATATCAAGGGCCAATAGAAGATGAAATTAAGTTTGCTAATAATGCTCTAATGACTTGGATTATGTACTAAACCAATTAACCAATAAGAGATGCAATTGAAGGGCAATTAAGCACATGATTAAGGAGATAATTAGGCTTAATCAAATCAGCCCCAAAAGTCAACAATTGCAACTAGGATCAATGGTTGAGATTGATGCACATGTAATTCAATCTAAGGGTCATAATTAATCCCATAAATAACCTTAATCCTCTTGAAATTAAATCCACCAATTGAAGCAATTGATCATTGGGTGATTGCCACACAAAAAGCTCATCAAATGGCCATGAAGGAAGAGGTGGTGGGCCAGCATTTTTGTAGGGATAGGATTAAAGATTATAACATGCAATATGATCCAAAGGTTAGGATGGAAGGAGTAGAGATTGATTCCATGTTTTCGGTTCCTAATGAGCTTGGGTTCTTCCTATAAATAGAGGTGCTCCCCCTCTTCATTCTTCACACCAAAAACTCTTCAGCAGTTAATTGAGTTAGATAAATTTATAGGAGCAAGAAGAAGGAGTTAAAGAATCAAAGGTAAGTTCTTCATCCTAATCTTTTAGTTTTTAGTAAATATAGGAGTTTAATCTAGAAAATTGTAGGATAAATTTCCTTTCATGTCTGGAAGTCTCCATTGCTTTTAAAATGTAAAATGGGGTGAAAACCATGTTGGGAAATCATTTTTGGAGTCAAAAGATCCAAGTGGTGAAAGTTGAGAAAAATCCTAGATTTCAATTTTCTGAAATCAGTCACTGTAAGGAGGTCTTTTATATAGTATAGGGTTAAGGAGCAAATTTACTAATAAACAATTGGCCTAGGAGCGTCCAGCACAATTAAGTGGACCAAAACTACCAAGAAACTTTTAAAAAGGTAAAGCCAGCACAATGCCGTTAGGAAGAAGATAACGTTCGTTTAATGTCCAGTAAAAATTACAGAATATGATCCATATGTTTATGAAACTATACTTAAGCAACAAAAACATTTCAAAATTTTTATTTTAGTCCCTACACATACTTTAAATGGATGGACTAAAGTGAAAATTATAAAAAATTTTCGTACTGCTAGATAATTTTCTAAAACTTCGGGTTCTTTTCTATAATTTTTGCGGGGACATCCCTACCCCTTAAAATTTGCCGCTGGTTACAGGCTTTTTTTTCGACTTTAGCATGTCCTGTGGCCTATTAAGAAGGCTTGTAATTTTATAAATTTTGTAAGCAGCCTAACAAATCACAAACCTTATCTCAAAACAAGCCTACTTCAATTAGGGTGAAAATATACCTACTTTAAACAGGCCGAAAACAGACCTACATCTAACAGCCTATTTAAAGTAGGTCTGTTTTTGGCCTGTTTAAATTGAGGTGAGGCTTGTGGTTTATTAGGCTGTTTACAAAATTTTTAAAATTACAGGCCTCTTTAATATGCCACATGTCAGGTCAGGCTAAGGTCCCAAAAAAGGCCTTTAACCAGGGGTGGATTTAGGTCCCGCAAAAATTACAGAAAAGAACCCAAATTTAAGAAAATTATCTTCCAGGTCTATAAAATTTTTATAATTTTCACTTTAGTCCCTCCATATAAAGTATGTAGAGGGACTAAAATAAAAATTGTGAAATTTTTTGTGGCTTAAATATAGTTTCATAAACATCTGGGGTCCTATTCTGTAATTTTTGCCAGACCTCAGAAAACAGACGTTACCTTCTTCCTAACGGCATTGTGCTGATTTTACATTTTTAAAAGTTTGTTGGTAGTTTTGGTCCACTTAATAGTTTATTGTGCTAAACGCTCCTGGGCCAATAGTTTATTGGTTAATTTGCTCCTTAACCCTATAGTAAATGACTGTAAAAATTTATGCAATTTTCCAGGTATAACATATACATCCAGGACTTTCTTTTGATATAAAATTTGTAATGTTTTGAGCTCTATACAAGGAGATACAAATTTTTTCAATTAAGCCTTGTTTTCTGGATGCTAATCTATACAATGGTTGTTATGCATGGGTTTTGGCCATTCAAATGGTGTCTAAAAATCCTAAAATTTTTCAGAGATATAATAGACAAGAAGGGATTTCTATCTATGTATAATATGTAATTGTTTGAATTTCTCACAAAAAGATGCGAATTTTCCAAGTTAGCCTATGTTTCTAGACTGGGAACTGGAACAGTGGTTAAAGAAATTAAAACCGGGAATGACCTTGGGATTTCGAGTTAAAGGTGTTATTTTTCCCTAAAACTAGACTTGTGAAGAAATTTTTTTTCTTTGTAATCACATCATTTCAATTTTTTTTATAATTAGTTATAAGTTTTCAAAGTTAGTGAAAAATCTAGGCAGAAATGTTGAAATTCCATTTTTAAGGAAATGTAAGGGTAAAATAGGAATAATAAATCCACCAGGGGTAAAAAGGTCAATAGTGGTAAGAATATCTCTTAGGATATCATTCTAAGCCATATGGTATTTATTGTAATATCATAATGTGATAATGGTATTATAGGATATCCAGGAAAGTTGGGAATCGGTACCAAAAGAGAATCGTACCAAGCGAAGAAAGGTATGAACCCGTATTGTAACTTTAACTCTTATATGTCTTGTATGATTATATATGATTGTTTGATTCATGTTTAGTGATGGGCAAGACAAGGTCTTGGGCCATGCTCCGTGACTAAGACTTGGTCTTAGATCACATGTTTGTTTACATTTAGTTTAGTTGTGGATTCAACTTGATATGAGTTACAGTCATGATAATACCATTTGTATGTTTTCCTAGCGTTGACTGTAACATCCCAATTTTCAAAAGCGGAATAAATTAACTTTTCATTTAAAATCATTTCAAACCATCAAAGTAGACCATTTGAGCGGAAGAGTATCTGTTATTTGTATTTCAAAATGCCATAAGTCTGGCGGGGTACAATAGCGGTAAGAAAACCGAGTATCTCAAAAGGACTGTACAACAACAAAAGGATGGCTTCTGCCAGAACAACAGCGGGAAGTCTTCCGCCGGGTCTCTAAGCATGCTACTTTCCCCTCTCCTTAGTCACTGGTTCTCCTGACCTTGAGGCTATGTTAAGAGCTGAGGTCCCATGCATACGGACCCCAGGTAACGGTTAACCTCATGTTTACAAACACAATATATGAACAGCATTTACCACACATCAACAGCAAACAAACTTTCTATCATAACAAATGCATATGTATCGCTCCCAGCATGTAACCATATCGCTCCCAGCATATAGACATATCGCTCCCAGCACATAGACATATCGCTCCCAGCATATGGACATATCGCTCCCAGCATTACAGATACCCTCTAACCTTTATATGCACTTCACAGTACAAACACTCTAAACATACAACACACATACCACATATATGCATAACATAAACATTAGAGTTAGTGTTACAGTACGCGAACGTACCTTCGTTGACGAGTGTTTAGTACATCGACGATAAAATGCACTTTTGACGGAAAACAGCGGAACGACAGCGAAATGACAGTGGTACAAGATTAATGATATCCTATAATGATAATATCACATTTATCAATATTTGATATCACAACAGGCTTTTGAGGTACAAATTACCATTTTGCCCCTGATCCACTAATCGACGGAATTTCGCCAGAACTTCGTTACTTTGACTCTAATCTTCCAAAATTTTAACATATCTCTTACTCCGACATATTTCCCAAAATAAATATCATATCTATCCTAAAACATGATATCTAAAATATACTGGAAGATTAAAGATCAAAACAACGTCTATTCTAAAACTTTAAGAACTACCGAACTAAAGACTAAGGACCGAAGAACTTACTCAGAGCTTTGCTACGAATTTTCCCCGGACTCCTCCTCCTTCTTCCTCACCCAAATTTCGAAATCCACAAGAGGATTTGGTGTGAGAATTCCAAATGAGAGGGTGGCTATTTATAGAAAATCTCAATGGCATTTTGGTAATTTTGGTGAACTTTGTCTGGTTAAATTTCGACCGTTAGATCGCACTTTTGCTAGGTGGTTTGATCTTGGCCTTACACCTCTCAAGGATGATGTCATCCTTAGTCACCAAGGTGATGTCACCAACTTTCTCAAGAAGTTTTCTACCGATAAAGTCCCTGTTCGGTGTTCCGATCACGAAAATTTGTAAAATCTTAAAATTCCGGGAATGACCCTCTGAAGGTCTTTTCTTCCTCTTCAGGAATACTGGGTTCTCTTAGCCTTATACTCTCATTAAAGGCATTCCGTTAACTGCCGAAAATTCTCGGTAATTGCTACCGGTTACGGAAATAACTCCGGCCGGCGCCATCTTCGGGATAAAAATCCACTGATTAATAATATACTCTGACTTCTCTCCACTTATCCTCGGATTCTCGCAACGGAATTATTTTCTATCGGTTCTCATTTATCCTGTTCATCTTTTTTATTAATATAATATTCCTTGTTTAACACATGTCTAAATTCTAAATTATTATTATATGAAAAGATCCAACTTGATCCTTATCCCATATATTTATTTATTTTATTTTTCTTTATTTTTCTTCTAATTTTCGTTTATATATATATATATATATATATATATATATATATATATATATTTATTTATTTATTTATTTTAAGTGATTTCCACCTTTTTCTCTTTATCTTATGTCTAGACAATTAGCCATTAATTAGCTAATTAATTACTTACTAATTGTTGACAATTTTCTTAATTAGTAATAATTATTATCTCTCAACTATTTTATTGATATTAATAATTTATGCATTATGCAAAATATTAAAAATCATGGGGCAATTTATGTTCCCCAAAATGATATTTAATTTTACCTTATTATTTTCCAAGGAAAATAATCCCATAAATTATCTAAATTAGAGACAACATACTCTCTAATTTTCAAAAGCGGAATAAATTAACTTTTCATTTAAAATCATTTCAAACCATCAAAGTAGACCATTTGAGCGGAAGAGTATCTGTTATTTGTATTTCAAAATGCCATAAGTCTGGCGGGGTACAATAGCGGTAAGAAAACCGAGTATCTCAAAAGGACTGTACAACAACAAAAGGATGGCTTCTGCCAGAACAACAGCGGGAAGTCTTCCGCCGGGTCTCTAAGCATGCTACTTTCCCCTCTCCTTAGTCACTGGTTCTCCTGACCTTGAGGCTATGTTAAGAGCTGAGGTCCCATGCATACGGACCCCAGGTAACGGTTAACCTCATGTTTACAAACACAATATATGAACAGCATTTACCACACATCAACAGCAAACAAACTTTCTATCATAACAAATGCATATGTATCGCTCCCAGCATGTAACCATATCGCTCCCAGCATATAGACATATCGCTCCCAGCACATAGACATATCGCTCCCAGCATATGGACATATCGCTCCCAGCATTACAGATACCCTCTAACCTTTATATGCACTTCACAGTACAAACACTCTAAACATACAACACACATACCACATATATGCATAACATAAACATTAGAGTTAGTGTTACAGTACGCGAACGTACCTTCGTTGACGAGTGTTTAGTACATCGACGATAAAATGCACTTTTGACGGAAAACAGCGGAACGACAGCGAAATGACAGTGGTACAAGATTAATGATATCCTATAATGATAATATCACATTTATCAATATTTGATATCACAACAGGCTTTTGAGGTACAAATTACCATTTTGCCCCTGATCCACTAATCGACGGAATTTCGCCAGAACTTCGTTACTTTGACTCTAATCTTCCAAAATTTTAACATATCTCTTACTCCGACATATTTCCCAAAATAAATATCATATCTATCCTAAAACATGATATCTAAAATATACTGGAAGATTAAAGATCAAAACAACGTCTATTCTAAAACTTTAAGAACTACCGAACTAAAGACTAAGGACCGAAGAACTTACTCAGAGCTTTGCTACGAATTTTCCCCGGACTCCTCCTCCTTCTTCCTCACCCAAATTTCGAAATCCACAAGAGGATTTGGTGTGAGAATTCCAAATGAGAGGGTGGCTATTTATAGAAAATCTCAATGGCATTTTGGTAATTTTGGTGAACTTTGTCTGGTTAAATTTCGACCGTTAGATCGCACTTTTGCTAGGTGGTTTGATCTTGGCCTTACACCTCTCAAGGATGATGTCATCCTTAGTCACCAAGGTGATGTCACCAACTTTCTCAAGAAGTTTTCTACCGATAAAGTCCCTGTTCGGTGTTCCGATCACGAAAATTTGTAAAATCTTAAAATTCCGGGAATGACCCTCTGAAGGTCTTTTCTTCCTCTTCAGGAATACTGGGTTCTCTTAGCCTTATACTCTCATTAAAGGCATTCCGTTAACTGCCGAAAATTCTCGGTAATTGCTACCGGTTACGGAAATAACTCCGGCCGGCGCCATCTTCGGGATAAAAATCCACTGATTAATAATATACTCTGACTTCTCTCCACTTATCCTCGGATTCTCGCAACGGAATTATTTTCTATCGGTTCTCATTTATCCTGTTCATCTTTTTTATTAATATAATATTCCTTGTTTAACACATGTCTAAATTCTAAATTATTATTATATGAAAAGATCCAACTTGATCCTTATCCCATATATTTATTTATTTTATTTTTCTTTATTTTTCTTCTAATTTTCGTTTATATATATATATATATATATATATATATATATATATATATATATATATATATATTTATTTATTTATTTTAAGTGATTTCCACCTTTTTCTCTTTATCTTATGTCTAGACAATTAGCCATTAATTAGCTAATTAATTACTTACTAATTGTTGACAATTTTCTTAATTAGTAATAATTATTATCTCTCAACTATTTTATTGATATTAATAATTTATGCATTATGCAAAATATTAAAAATCATGGGGCAATTTATGTTCCCCAAAATGATATTTAATTTTACCTTATTATTTTCCAAGGAAAATAATCCCATAAATTATCTAAATTAGAGACAACATACTCTCTAATTTTTAATAAATATTTAGTTGCCTCTCAGGATTTATCATAATATTCTCAGGGTATTTTATAACCCACAAATTTACTTAGGGATTTTTAGCTCTTTTTCTTTCCTAATTACATGAGAAATCACCTTTGGAAATAAGGTAATTATGACACTAGTTTTGAGACCACAAATTCACCTATTTCTAATAGGTATTATTTGTCAATATAATATTCCAGGTAAATAATTATCCGGGTATTACATTGACGACATGTGGATTCGTGGCACTGGTTAGTGCAAACATTGTTGACATGCATTTGCGGTGTGTTATGTATAGTTGTTGTTGACATACATCTGCTGTGTGCTATGTATTGTTGTTTACTGAATGTAATGAATATCTATCATATATACTATTAGTACTTGAACATGAGGTTAACTATTACTTGAGATTCAATAGGTATTGAATCTCAGACTTGACCCTAGCTTCAGGATCTGGAGGATCAGGAGTCGGGTAAGATGCAAGCGTGAAAACTCAGCTGGAGTTTTTATTTTGGATTGTATTTATATTGTTAGATATTCAGTATTTAAATACTCGGATTATTGTACCATTATTATATCAACTGGATATGCCATAGTTAGTTTAAATTTGTAGCCATGTATATGTATCAGTAGTTACCCAACACATACGCTGTAACATCCCAATTTTCAAAAGCGAAATAAATTTTTTTTTCATCAGAGTAGAGCATCGGAGCAAGAGAGTAACTGATATATATATTCAAAATGCCATAAGTCTGACTGGATACAATAGCGGTATAGTAACTGCATGGTTCAAAAGTGAAGTAAAACAACAATGGAAAGGCTTCTGCCGGAACATCAAAAGAAAGTCTTCAGCCAGGTCTTCTATGCGGCCTGTTTGCGCTTCTCCTCGGTCCTCGGACCTCCCGACCCTGAAGCTATGTTAAGAGCTGAGGTTCAATGCCCATTGAACCTCAGGTAACGGTTAACCTCATGTTTACATACACAATATATGAACGACATATACCACAACATCAATAGCACAAATAAACAATCTATTACAAACAATGCATATGTTTCGCTCTCAGCATGAAACCATATCGCTCCCAGCATATGGACATATCGCTCCCAGCAATACAAATATCCTCTAACCAGTATAAACACCTTATACATACAACACACATGCCACATATATGCATATCATAAACATCAGAGTTAAGGTTACAATACGCGTCCGTACCTTCATTGACGATTTTTGTGCTGTCGGTCAAAATGCGTTCACAGTTATCCTATAAGGGTAATATCGCTTCCATTAATTCCCAAACATTATTCCAAGAGACATCTTGGCCACAATTGACAATTTTACCCTTGATGGATTTATTTCTTTAATTATTCCCACAAAATTTCGGAAAAACGCTGGTGCAGAATTTCTGGGTAGAATTTCGCCTAACTTCGAAAAATCATAACTAATTCTAGAAAAATCAAAATCAGGATCCGTAAAATTTCCTGGGCTCCTTAGGATGTCTATTTTCGAGGAAAAATACTGGTATTTACCCAGAATTTAAGAACAATTCCCAGTTTTAAATTTTCTCAACGTTGCCCAGATTTTATTCCAGCAAAAATGGCTTAACTTCAAAAATTCATATCTCCTTGACCAGAGATCAAAATGTTACATATTTTATATATTTGGAAAGCCTTACATGTCTACTTTATTTCTGAAAAATTTCATGATTTTATAACTTCATTTTCTTCATAAAATCATAGCATCTTTTTCGCTGCCTGACAAGGACTTAAGAACCGAAAATTCTGCAACTCTTTCAAATTTAATCTAAGGACTTCCAAACATTATGTCCTATCATGTTTTTACCTCTTCAGGCATTTTTCAATGCAATGAGGCCTAAACACAAGTATAGGAATTTATTCTCTAATTTTCTAGATTAAAATAACATTTATACTAAGAACTTATAAAAACTAAAGACTAGAAATTTAAATGCTAGAACTTACCTCTTGAAGACTCTTGCTCCTTGCTCTTGGAGCTCTTCCACTAACTCCTATCTTCTCTAAATTTTCGGCCTAAACCTTGGTGAATTGGTGAGGAATTTGTGAAGCTCAAGGCCTATAGCAAAATGTGATGGCATTTTAGTAATTCTTTCACCTTGCATTTTAACCATTGGATTATCCTTAGCAAAGAAGCTTCAATCCTCCCCTTACACCTCTTAAAACCGCCACTTTCTCCCCCTTCTTCACCAAGTTACTTTGCTTCATCCCCAAGTTGCCTTGCTTCATCCCCAAGCTACCTTGTTTCATCCCCAAGTTACCTCAAATGCTAATTTAGTTAGGTGTAAGTGCGTGTTTTTATTCAAGAACTAATTTCACTTTTGTAATTCTAATTTTATGACTAGATTAATGGTGATTTTTAACTTCCTGAAACACTTACGTATGAATCCTAAAAGTATATGAAAATGACTTTGGGAATAGCCAAGTTAAAGCTCATAATTCACTGGTCTCAAGTATGTACTTATACTTAATACTTAGTTCCAATATTTCAAGATATGATTTATTTTCTATAGATTCTTATCTAATTTTATCTAATTAAATAACAACTTGCTTCTTAAGTTTAACAACTTGCTCCTTAAGTCTTCTAATCTTCTCCCATACTCTAAGCTAATTATCCCATGTGTTTCTTAATAATATATTAAACAACTTCTCCTTCCTCTCCAAGTAAAAAAACGTCCCCCTCCTTCATTTTTAATTATCAATTTATGTCTTAAATGTTCTCACAGATTCTAGAAGAAAAATCTCTCATTGGTCCACTTTAGGATTTAGGATTAAGGGTTAATATAATCTCTTCATTCTTTAGTAATTTCCGCCACTTATTAGTTAAAGGAAGAATTAAATAAATCCTGGGTTACTATAGCTAATATAGTGCTTTAGGGGTTACTAGACTTAATTACCAAAATTTGACAGAAGTTCTAATTTAATTTTGATAATTAACAACTCCTTGTATGCTAATTAATATCATTTGGTCTTTAATTATGACCTTTAAAAATTAATTATGGACTAACTTTAAAAATTTATAAAGTATCTCAATTATTGCAATTTCAATTGCCCAATAATTGTTACTAATTTCCTCTAATTGATTCTATCATCCTCTGATGATTTTAATTCCTAACAAAAATGGTTAATTACGATTATGATAATTTTAGGATATTTTATGATCCTTAATAAGATTTAGAAAATTGGATTTGGATTTATTAGAATCCAACGAAAATTCCCCTAAAAATGATAATAAATCAGTTAAAAATTTAGAGACAACATACTCTCCTATTTTAATAGGTATTATTTGCCAAAATATGATACTTTAGGAGAAATATAAATTTTAGGGTATTACATACGCTCTAATGCTCCACTCTGATGATATTCATATTTATTATATCTTTATATACATGATAAGTAGTATGAAATTAGGGGTGTTACATTACCCTTAAGCCATATGCCAAAATTTCATGCTTTTGGCTTTTCCACTGTAGAGAGAAAATAAATTTCTATCATAGAGAGAGAAGAAACTAAATACCCCATGAAGAAAAAATAATGAGTCCCACTTTCTTTTATTAAAATAATAGTTTGGACCTTATTATAAGTTTACTTGTACATGAAAATTTTGGTCTAGTTTATATAAATCTACTTTAAGGTTAATAATGATCTTTTTCTAATTTTATCCTTATTTATGATAGTATTCAAAAAAAATAAATGATAAAATTTAAGGTGAATTGGGAAAAATTCCCCCAATAGAAATTTAATTAGCATGAATAACATAATAAATTTATATATACAAAGAATGACATTATCTTGATTGATGTCATTGTAACATCCCAAATTCCAGGTTCGAAAATCGTGTCGGTCGACACTTAGTTTTAAGAAAAACAATAGAGTTTGAGATGCTACAGCTTAGAGTACTGCGGAAATTGATAGCGTGCGCTAAGATCCGGACAACGAGTATCTGATATAAAAATGCCCAGACATATGATGATGCCCGACAAAAGCTGATATATTAAATATCCCGAAGGAATATTCATGTGATACAATTTATAGAGATTTGAATACATTTCTCTGATAAAGAATGTTTTAAACTAGACCTAACGTCAGTTATTCAGTCAATTTGGCTAGGTCGGTGTTCAATCTAATGGGAGTCTCACCAACTCTATGGCGACTTGTGACAATCCACCGATGAATCCTTCCTTAGTTTAAGCACCAAATAGACCGATATAACTTTGTTAAATTCGTGCCAGACTACCCTGCACGTCATGCCTCTACCGACCTTCATCTTTGACTGCTGCCTCTATACAGCTCTATCCACCGGCACCTTCTCTATCCCGATTTCTTTCTTGTACTATTCATTAAGACTGAGGTCCAATGTCCATTGGACCTCAAGTAACGGTTAACCTCATGCTTATGTAAACAGTATATGACAGGTATCACAATAATATATTCACAATTATAACTTTCAAAAACATATCAGCAAGTAACATAACACAGCCACTGCAATATGTATGTTACCCAAGTCTGCACATAACTAGTGCCACGATGGCCTATCGTGTCCTCAGCGCTAGGAAAACTCAATGGTGTTATCAAGATTATAACCCGTATACAACTCAAATCCATGAGCAATTTCAAAACAGAGTATCAACATGTGAAAACAATTATCATATATAACCATACCATAAGCATAAGCGTTAATGTTACAATACGCGTCCGTACCTTTTACCGCATAGTCGTCAAACATCCGACCTTTGATTCCGGCTTTGGACTTCCCAAATATCCTAACATATCATCATATCACTCAGAATAACATTCTAAGAGATATTTCCACCTCTATTTACCATTCTACCCTTGATGGCTTTATTATTACAATTTTGCCCTTACATTTCTTCAAAAACGTGGTGTAGCATTTTCTGGGCAGATTTTTCGGTAACTTTGAAAAATCATAACTAATTCTAAAAAAATCAAAATGAGGATCCGTAAAATTTTCCGGAATCCTTAAGATGTCTATTTTAAAGACAAAATACTGGATTTTACCCAGATTTCACGGAAAGTTCCCAGATTCTATTTTTATTAATGCTGCCCAGAAATTTCCCTCAAAACGTAGCCTTATCTTCTGAGATTTTTAACTTGTTGCACAGAACTTCAAATGACACATTCTTTATATATTTGAAAAGCCCTAGATGTCTACTTTCACCATGAATTTTCTCAGAATTTTAGAACATCATCTTCTTCATAAAATACTGACGTTTTTACCCCTGACTCCAGAAAACACTAATTGATGAAATTCCGCCAGAGCTTCGCTATTTTGATCTTAATCTTCCAAAAATTTTGATATAACTTCTTCTTCATCAATTTTTCAAAATAAATGCAATGAAAACCATAAAAACATGAAAATAAAACTGGATTTGGAAGATTGATGATCAAAACAACATTTCTAGCATTTCTATCTCATAACCTAAGAACTTAAACTCAAAAGCTAAAAACTCTCTTACCTCTTGAAGAACACTTGCTACCTACTTCCAGCAGCTCCTTACTCTCTCCCTCCTCTCCATGTTTTTCGGTTGAGGCTTGAGAAATTGGTGAGAAACTTGTGAAGGGAAGAGCTCTATTTATAGGAAATCAAATGAGTAGGCACCAAGTAATTCAATTTGATCTTGGCCTTTGAGGTTTACTTGGAGAAGAGGCATAAATTCTTGCCCTACACCTCCTCTTGACCGTCCTCCCCGCTCTCTACTTCTAGAAATTATTTTGCCTTGTCTCCAAGAAAATCTTCTTATCCCCTAATTACTCCCAAATGCTAATTTAGTTAAGTGTAATCAGGTGTTCTTATTTAAGATCCAATTTCTCTTTTGAAATCCTAATTTTATGATTAGATTTATGGTGATTTTTAATTCCCGAAACACTTAGGTATGAATTTTAAATGTATCCGAAATTAACTTTGGGAATAGCCAAGTTGATGCTCATAATTCACTTATCTCAAATATGTATTTATCTTAAACACTTAGTTTTACTATTTCAAGATATGATTTAATTTCTATAGGCTCTCATTTTAATTTCTTTTAAATAAACAATTTCTTGCTCCCCAAGACATCTACTTGCTCCTTAAGTTATCCCAATCTTCTTCCACACACTACTTGGTCTACTACACTCACATAATCACACAACTTCTAACCATATACACTCCTTCACCATACACACACATTTCGCCACACACATATATCACACACACTTGCCTTGGCTTCTTCCATACACTATTGACCATTTATGATTATCCCATGTGCTTTGTTTAATTGAATTTAGATAAAATGGGATTACTTCCTCCCTACTCCAAGTAAAAACCGTCCCCTCCTTCTTGTTATTATTTATTCAATTATATTTTTAATGCTCTTACATTTTTAAGGAGAAAATTCTCTCATTAGTCCACTTAGATTTAGGATTTATGGTTAATATAATTTAATTCTTCTATTTATTTACCATTAAATAGGAATTTTTGTCTCAGAAATAAATTAGGAATAATTATTTTAAATCCTAACTTTAATTTCCAACATCATGTTTTAGGGGTTACTAGGCTTAACCACCAAAATTGACAAAGTTTCTAATTTAATTTTAATGATTGATAACTTCTTGTGTGCTAATTTTATCTTCTAAATATCATTCGATCCTTAATTTAATTGATTTTTCCTTAATTATGACCTTTATAAATTAATTACTAGCTAATCTCAAAATTTACTAGAGCATCTCAATTATTGCAATTTCAATTGCCCAATAATTGTTACTAATTTTCTCTAATTGATTTTATCATCCTCCGATGTTTTTAATTGTTTAGAAAATGGTATAATTCCTAAAAATGATAATAAATCAACTAAAAAGTTGGAGACAACATATGCTCCAATTTTAATAAATATTTTGTTGCCTCTTAGGATTTATCATAACATTCTCAGGGTATTTTATAACCCATAAATTCACTTAGGGATTTTTAGCTCTTTATTTACTCTAATTTCATGAGAAATCACCTTAAAAGATAAGGTAATTATTTTACTAGTTTTGAGACCACAAATTCACCTATTGTAATAGGTGTCATTTATCAAAATTTAATATTTGCATGTATTTTGAAAATTGGGGTATTATAGTCATTCTCACCAATTAAATTTTTGAAAGGGTACTTTTCTCCAATTTTTCTTAAAATAAGTAATCTTTTAATACATAAACTTACTTTTTCACTAATCATCCAAACAATTATAAGCTTATCAAATTAAATTTTTTAAAAATAAATCTAAACATAAGTTACATCATAAAATATAGCTTTTATCCTATCTTACGTTTGCAAAAGTCAGATTGGAAAAAAAAAAAAAAAAGTCATATCTACCACTACTAATCCAAACAAAACCTAGTAAGGTTATTATTTAGTTGTTCATTGTTTTAGTCGACGTAGTTCTTGAATTAATCATCTAGTTACTCTAAATATCTGCATATGGGACTTAAGAATGTCATTTATGTGTGTAGGGAGATTTTAGAGAGTTACTCCCTGGTCTTGTTTCCTAATGATTTTGGATTTGTTCGTCACTTTTGAATAACGATAAATTAATTTTAAACACAAAAGATTCTATAATGTCATTTGTTGTATGATCTTATTGCTCTCTTATAATGAATGAATATATTTCTCCATTATTTAATTTGTTCAGTGTTATCTGCATTTATTGATATTCCTAAGAAAGCTTAATCATAATTGTAAATAGTGAATTATTCTTTTGCTTACAAGGCTGCGGGCAGATCATGCAATTAATTGATAATAATAATAATAATAATTAATTCTTCAAACAAAGAAGACCCATACCATTGGTGATTAGAGTAAAAATTATTTTTTCCTGTAGGTTGAAAAGGAAGGAATATTCAATTTCTGTCTTCCCCTTTTTATTTGGTTTGATGAAAACAATATAAGAATGGAAAGATAAAACGAAAATATCTTTATATTATTCATTATTGATTTCCAATTGTTACTTTTATGTATTTTTTTTAAAATAAAAAATATTCAGATTAAATTAGAATGCTTCATAACTAGAGATATTCACACTTGCCACATCGATTTTTTTATTTTGATCACGAATATCCTAAGTCACTTTGAACTTGAAATTAATCCCTTTTGAGACTTAGAGTTGAAATGATTTTCATCTCTTGTAATTCTCAAGAATCAAACTTGTATTCTTCTCCTAAAGGGGTTGAGAACGTTCACCGCCTCAACTCACAGGTTATTTGTCCTTTCACACATCACTAAAATGAACAAATTCCATGGCAAATTTGTCAACGTTGCTTGTTTTCCATTATACATAATCACAATTATTTCGGAAATATTATTTAATTACCTGAGGACGGTCATGCATTAGTAAATGCGGATCAATCAAACAATAAATTGATTCGACTGCTATTTTTTAGAACCAAGCCATTGTATTAGTCTAGATTAAGTTATAATCATCTTTGTCATGAAGAACGTCAGCAGATTTGTAAGTGGAATGATCCGTGAACTTTTCTTTTAAAACTCTAAATGAAGAACGTGCACGCCTTATCTCTTACAAATAAACCATCATTTTCCATGGAAAGAAAAATTAACGGAAGAAAATTATAAATCAACTTTAAACAAATTCATGAGATTTTTTATTTTTTTTTTGCTCGAAGAAACTCATGAGATTGGACTTCTCGTTTTTTTTGAAGTTAAATTATACATAATACTTGAACTTTTAACTATGTACAAATAATCTCCTTAACCTTAAAAACTTTATAATAAATCCCTAAACTCTTAAGTTAATAGGAAAAAAGAAAAAAAAAATACCACTTGAATTTCCAATTCCCAAAGGATTTTCTACTAAAATTTGTTGTCAATTGCTATACTCTTGTAGTCAATAATACTTACACTCTTGTAGGCAACAAGACTAATTTGAGATTTTGATGTTCAAGCTGTATTTTCTTGTCTTTTTCCTAATTAGATAACTCTTACATGATTAATTTTGTATGTCATTTATCTGCAAACACCTTAAAATTTATGTGTCATTTTTACATATTAATAAAATTTTGTTGGGTTATATGCGCACAAAAATAAATTTGAAGGGATATAATTAATATTTCTTGACTGTCTGCACAAACTTAAGAACTTGGAGTGGTTTATTTTAAATTTTTATAAGTTAAGGTGTCATTTAGATGTCGTCCGAAGTTTAAAGGACTCTGTGTGTAATTTAGCCTTTTGAAAAATAATATATTTTAAAAAGTTAATCTTAGCTTGCAATACGGTCACTTGTGAAATATGATTCCTAATTCATAAGGAGGCATGTGAAGTTCTGGGTCCCTCAGTTTATTTTGTCACTATTATATATATTATAAATTCACATGTACTTAATCAAATGTATGATTATAATACTTGAAAACGACATTTGAAACCTGTTAGTGACCAATTCCGCGAATCAATCAATATAAGACAACGTAAATGCCCTTGTTATTTTTAAATACCAACCAGTTTTCAGAAATTATATATATATATTTGACAACTCCCAATTGAAATAAGTTTATATCATATGAGCGAAAAGCTCTCTCAATAAATTTCTAAACTTAGGACGAGTCTTTAAAGAGAACAAGCACCAAAATATGCTGAACCAACCACCGTTGTTTTAAATATTATTAGTTTAATATTTATTAACATTAACAAAAAAAATAGTTTATTCTGTTAAGAATAGTTGATTTATTTCCTTGAAATTTGTGTGTTAAATTAAAATAAATCGAATCCCGCTATAAACATGAGACTGGAGCTACTTATAGAGAAAAGATAAAAGTACCGTTAGAGATTATTGATCCAATCCAGGACATACTTTTGGGTTTCTAAATCGAGAAATGTTTAGGCATGTAATGGTTGAGCAATAACAAAGGCATGAAAATGGAAGAAACCACCAAGAGGGGGTGAATTGGGGATTTCAAAAAAATTCTTTTGAACTCTTTTTCAAAACTTTGAAAAGTAAATAACGAAAGAGTAAGGAAAGAAGAGCTAGACACACAGAATTTATACTGGTTCGGTCTTAACCTTGACCTACGTCCAGTCCCCAGATATCTTCTGGGTATTTCCACTAGTTCAATAGGCTTTAACTACAACAATGTAAACGACACGCAATCCTATTCACCCAGGACTTGCTCCCTCTTACACTTTGTAATTAAACAACCCAATTCACAGGTTCCACAACTTGAGTTCATACAAACAAATGTTTGAAAAATGTTTTCAAAGAATCAAGACTCTCAAAAGAGTAAATTTTGATAAACACTGAAGAACAAATCCAAAACCACAATACAGACTCAAATTGCAAATGTAATCAAATGTAGCTTCATTGTGTGTATCTTGCTCTGAGTCTTCATAGCTTTTTATAGGCTAACTGGAGGAACTAGTCGTTGCATTTTCTTCTCTAACGTTCAGCTGCAAATCTGGAAAATGACAGTTGCATATTTTCCTCTGTTCTTTCAATTCTCAGCTGGAATCTTGGAATATGTTGGTGCAGATGGTCTTCTAGATATTCTGTCATTCCATAACCTTCATTTGACCGTTGGAGAGTGATTTAATTGATCCATAACGGTCTGTGCTGAACCATTGGGATAGATGAGAAGGATCAGCCCTGTTCATGGTTCTTTATTTAATGCACTTATTCCAGATCTGATTCCATCTTGATCTTAGCTGAACTTGTAATACCCTAATTTTTATAATACATTTAAGTATATATTTAGACAAATAATACCTATTGAAAATAGGTGAATATGAGGTCTCAAACACCTTGTATTGAATTTATTAGGACAATGTCTCCTAAGAATAAATAATTTGCAAATAGGTCCCTAAAATATTTATGGGTTATAAAATACCCTAAAAATATTATAAAGAGACAAATAAATATTTATTTGAAATAGGGAAGAATATTGTCCCTAATTTAGGTAATTTATTAAATTATTACCTTGGAAAAATTAAAGGAGAAAAATCAAAAAGTATTAGGGGACCATATTGGACCCCATGATTTTTAATATTTTGCATAATGCATAAATTATCAATTTCAGTAAAATAGTTGTGAGAAAATAATTAATCTTAATTAAGAAAATTGTCAACAATTAGTAAGTGATTAAATAAGTAATTAATTGTTGATTGTTTAAACATGAATAAAAAGGAATATCCAAAGTTAATTATATGAAACTCCTAATTTGATATTAATGACCAATGGGGGGTCAAGGTTGGCATAAAGAGTGTTGCTAATTAATTTAGCATAATTAAGAAGTATATTAAGTAAATTACAAATATCCTTAATAGAATAAGCTTGCACTAATTGAGATTAGTTGCACAATTCTTCAAGATGATTAGAGACAAACTAAAAGAGGGCTAATTATATTTAAAAATAATTAAGCCAAAGAGAATGAAATAATATCTTAAGTAATTAAGTCTAAATCTTCATATAATTGAGTTAGCTAATGGTAAAATATAATTAAGGAGTATGTAAACACTTGATAATTAAGAATTGCTAATTAGTGTTGAAAAGTCAACAATGACACCTAAGCTTTGATTATGTCATCAAGATGATATCACAAGAGCACATGTGTATGTTGTGAGTGTGTGTGTGCCTAAGTGTTGTGCATGTGTGTGTGTGTAGTGGAGGAAAGAGAAAAGATGAATCTAGAAAAGGGGGGAGGTGGCATTTTTTTGTAAGAGGTGTAAGGTCAAGATTTAAGCTTCCTAGTTAAGTCAAATCCAATGGTTAGAATGGAATTAAAGTTGCTAGGTAGTTAACTCATGGTTGGCTATAAATAGGAGGCTTCATGCTTCATTTCTCTTCACACCAAATCACACTTCAAGAAGGTGATTTCTAAGTAGGAGAGTGAGGAGGAATATTGAAGCAAGAAGGAGAGTCTTCAAGAGGTAAGTTCTAGCATTTAAATTTCTAGTCTTTAGTTTTTATAAGTTCTTAGTATAAATGTTAGTTTAATCTAGAAAATTAGAGAATAAATTCCTATACTTGTTTTTAGGCCTCATTGCATTGAAAAATGCCTAAAGAGGTAAAAACATGGTAGGAAATAATTTTTGGAAGTCCTTGGATTAAGATTGTGAAAGTTGAAGAATTTTCGGTTCTTAAATCTTAGACAGGCAGTGAAAAAGATGCTATGATTTTATGTAACAAATGAAGTTATAAAATCATGAAATTTTCCAGAAAGAAAGTAGACATGTAGGGCTTTCCAAACATATAAAATATGCAACATTTTGATCTCTGGTCAAGGAGATATGAATTTTTGAAGTTAAGCCATTTTTACTGGAATAAAATCTGGGCAATGTTGAGAAACGTAAAAACTGATAATGACTCACTAATTCTGGGAAAAAATGAATATTTTTCCTCAAAAATAGACATCCTAAGGGTTCCGGGGAATTTTATGGATCCTCATTTTGATTTTTGTAGAATTAGTTATGATTTTTCAAAGTTACCGAAAAATCTGCCCAGAAAACTCTGCACTACGTTTTTAAATAAATGTAAGGGCAAAGTTGTAAATAACAAATCCACCAAGGGTAGATGGGTAAATAGAGGTGGAAGTATATCTTAGGTTATTATTCTAAGTGATATGGTGATATATTAGGATATCTGGGAGGTCCAGGGCCGGATCCAAAGGTCGGACGTTTGACATTTACCCGGTGAAAGGTACGGATGCGTACTGTAACTCTAACTCTTATATTGCTTGTATGCTCTATATGTGATGTGATGATTCATATAGTCGTGGATAAGACTGGGTCTTGGGTCATGCACCGTGATTAAGACTCTGTCTTAAGTCATTGTTTGTACATTCAGCTATTATGTGAAAATGGGTTACAGTCTTGGTAATGCCGTATGGATGTTTTCCTAGCGCTGAGGACACGCTCCGGGGCGTGGCACTGGTTTATGTGCAAACTATGTGGACCTTACATGGGCTGTGTGCTATGTAGAGGTATTGTTATGATATGAACTATGACATGTACTGTGTGCTATGTATAGTTATATGCTGAATTGTAAATGAATATCTATCATGCATACTGTTATACTTGAGCATAAGGTTAACTGTTACCTGAGGTCCAATGGGCATTAGACCTCAGTCTTAATGACTAGTACAGGGAAGAAACCAGGATAGAGAAGATGCCGGTGGATAGAGCCATGAAGAGGCAGCGGTCGAAGACGAAGGTCGGTAGAAGTTATTAGGATTTAGTTTCTGGCAAGAATCTAATAAAGTTATTTCAAACCATTTGGTGCTTAAACTAAGGAAGGGTTCATCGGTGGGTTGTCACAAGTCGCCATAGAGTTGGTGAGACTCCCATTAGATTGAACACCGACCTAGCCAAATTGTTTAATTAATTGATGTTAGGTTCCAAGCCATAGGTATAGTTTAAGACTTTCTTTATCAGAGCATTGTATTTAATCTCTGTAAGATGTATCATATGAATATTCCTTTGGGATATTTAATATATCAGCTTATGTCGGGACATCATCATATGTCTGGGCATTCTATATCAGATACTCACTGTCCGAATCTTAGCGCATGCTATCCATTTCCGCAGTACTCTAAGCTGTAGCATCTCAAACTCTGTTGATTTTCCTAAAACTAAGTGTCGACCGACACAATTTTCGAACCTGGAATTTGGGATGTTGTAGAACTTATCTGAAAATTACTCAAAATTTCATCAAAGATGTTAGAAGCAATAGAATAATATGGTAAAACATTTTTAGATTAACCCATAAAGATTTCACAGATTGACACAATCTGGTTTTTCAAAAACACTGATAAAAACTCGAGTTTATAATCTCAGACTCGAGTTTTGGGTTCATCTAGAAAGCATAAATGTTAAGTGAAAGTCTAAACTCGAGTTTAGGAATGGCTGACTCGAGTTTGGTTCTTACAGAGAAGACTGTCGGGCTCTAGTCTTTGAATGAGATTTTGGACATGTAGCTAAACTCGAGTCACTTAATGACTAACTCGAGTTTGGGGCTTTGTCAAGAGGATAAGCCTAAGTTTAAGAACTTCCAGACTGGAGTTTAGAAGCACAAATTGGAGTTTTCAAAACAAACATATTGTTGATCTCTCTATGTGACTCAGACTTGAGTTTACAGATGTAAACTCGAGTTTCAGTAAGAACTGAAACTTTGAAATTTTTCTTGTTCAGGTGTAAACTGGAGTTTGGAAACAAAGACTGGAGTTTGCAAGACTTGTTAAAATATTGAAGTTTCTGAATTCTTTCTGTTTAGTCTAAACTCGAGTCTTAGGGTATAAACTCGAGTTTGTCTTGTTGAAAACTTTGAGTGCTCTCTGTATCTTCCAAACTTCCAGTTTGTCTGAGCAAACTGGAGTTTGGCTTGTTGTGAAAAACTTTGATGGCTCTCTGTGTCTCCACAAACTCGAGTTTGCCTAAACAAACTGGAGTTTGACTTTCTTGCAAAATTGAGCAACTCTCTGTCAAGTCTCAAACTTGAGTTTACATACCTAAACTCGAGTTTGCCTTTGACAATAAGTTTTACAACTTACCAAAGACAAACTTCATACTGAGTTTACAATTGTCAGTTTTCATCAAAACACATAGAGAACTAACATTCTCCCCCTTTTTGATGATGGCAACACTTGTAAACTTAAAATTTCAAGAATTTGACAGATTGAGCATTTTGAGATGAAGTGTGACAGACATAATATGAAATGCATAACAAGATATCAGAGTTTGGAAACGCAGCAAGTAAATGAAATTATCATTCAAACCATAAGTGTATTTCAAAGTATGAATACAACCACAATGATGAAAACAACAGTAAATTACTACAAACTCAAGACTCAAACTGTTCAAAAACAAATCCCTCTCTCAAGTTTGTTCCTCTGCCTTTGAGCCTTTCTCTCCCCCTTTGTCATCAGTAAAAGAGGGTGGAGCAGTGGTAATGATTGGGACATCAGAGGTAGGATCCACTGGTGGTGTAGAGGGTAGAGAGGTTTGAGAAGTGTCTGGGGCAACTGAGGTAGATGCAAAGGTTTGAAGGTTGAAATGTTTCAGAAGGTGGTCAAGTTGGGCCGTCATTGTATCTTGTGTGTCTATCAATGCTTGATTTGTCTTAGTTAATTCAGATACAATCTTCCCAATCTCAGTTTCCATCTTCTCAGCAAAGGAAAGAAGTGCAACATCCACAATCTCCTTGATTTTGGTAGTAAGATCAGCAGAGATAGAAGGCTGAGGAGGTGGAGGAGCTGATTGAGCTTCATGGGCTCGAGAATAGGAGGCTCTTGTTCTTGAGGGTGCTATGACTATCCAGACCCTTCAACATTAAAGCTCATCTTCATAAGGTGGAGTTGCGGCTTTCAAAAAACTGGAGGTCTGACAATGGTGTCTATGGCTCCAACATGCCAAATCTTGAAGTGGAATAGGATAACAGATATAAGGGAGGGAAATGGAATGTGAGATGTTATCCTGGATCCAAATCGGAATCTAACTATCTCTTCAAACACCCATTAGCCCACATTTATTGACATTTTATCCACAACAACAGCAAAGGGTGCATAATCTCTCTTGGTGAAATAGGTTAAATTGCCACCTTTCTGAACTAAGTTCCTGGAGTAGATGTACCATAAGGCACGGAAGGTGGGAGACATAGAGGCTGGGGTAAAGTGAAGAGAGAGCAATTGGTCATCAGTAATAGGCTTGTTTGGTTTTAGAATTTCAAGACACTGCCTATTGGAGTAATTTATCGAATGGTGAGGAGGAGGATTGTTAATGTCTAAGATTTTATTTAGGATGACAGCAGATGGGGTAAATTTCACTCCCTTAACAGTAGTAGTAACCCTTTCCTTGTCCAGATTGTGGTCATCATACTCTATAGTAGCCAATTGCATATTGAAGTAGAAGAGTCTTACAATATTGGGGGTATAATGGGCAGAAATGGATAGAAGAGTTTTGAATTGATTCAACTAAGGGGAAAGGTCAAGATTACACTCCTGTTTCAGGGTATCTAGATTTACTGATACTACTAGGCAGAAGGGCTTTTTACCAAACTCTTCTTTGAATTTGGTGGCTTGTTGGTTAGACAGGATTGTGTTTTTAGTGAAGAAGCCAAATGGGGGTAAAGAGTGATTGTAAATATCAAAAATGGCTTTTGTTACCGTTTGAGTCTCAGGAGATTGATCAATTTGTTCAACAGAAGTTGGAATTGCAGAAGATTGACCCTTGAAGGTGCATCAACCTTCTCCTTCCCTTTACCAGAAACATGGTCTAGTTTCTTTCGCATTTGTTCTTCAGTGGGCTCTTGGATTGACACTCCTTTTGGTTTGGGAGAAGTGTGAGGTATGCCTGGAATTTGCTTGTCAATTCCTGAATCAAATTTCTTGGGTATTAACTTGCTTCTCATGGGTTTGTGAACAGGAATCGTTTTGACCCTTTGTGATCGCTGTAGAGAAGGAGGTGAGGGTGTTTTTGAAGCTTCATTGTCTTGGAACGGTCTGGAGGGTTGATTGGAGGCCATTGAAGGTTGAGAGAGAGTGAATTTGAAGATGAAGCAGGGAGATTGCAGAGAGAACTCTAGGGCAAACTTGAGTTTCGAGGATTGAAAATGAATAGTCACAGCAATCATATATATATATAGGGTTCCGACAGACTCGAGTTTACACTAACTGACTCGAGTTTGCATGAATGTATACTTACCTGGACTTCAAGGATGTATGTGTGAATCCTTGAATCCCTGACAAACTCGAGTTTATACTTATTGACTCAAGTTTGAGCTTCCTTTCAAATTGCTCTTTGTCTGATGCAGACTCGAGTTAATCACCAATTGACTCGAGTTTGGAGTCTCTTCAGAATTTCAGGCTTCTCCCTGTGTGGTGCAGACTCAAGTCACTAACTTAATGACTCGATTTTGGCCTAACTCTTGGAAATCAATTGCTTTTTGTCCCCGATAAACTCGAGTTTCAACTCTGAACTTGAGTTTGCCTCCTGGCAAACTTTATCGATCATCCTGCAAAGACACATCTAAGCACTCCGATGCTTAAGTTAGTATTAAATAATTATAAAACCACTGATTAACTAACATTTCGGTAAAGGAAACTCACAACTCATTGGGATTTACCATTCCCAATTCTCTTCTTATGAAGGTAAATTGTTCTTTTGCAAGTGGTTTAGTGAAGATGGAATATCACCTAAAGGGGGGTGAATAGGTGATTTAAAAATCTAACTGCTTAATCAAAATTTTCACAAATTAATGAACTAACTGATCAAGAGTTTAAAGGAGAAGGAACACGAGAGAATTTATCCTGGTTCGGTCTATCCTGACCTACGTCCAGTCCCCAAGAACACCTTGAGATTTTTCACTATCTTCGAAATACAATTACACAACTCGGAATGATCCCTCAGACTCACTCCCCCTTACTATTTGTAATTGTACACCCTTACTTAAGGTTCCACAACCTTAAGATTTTACAAACGAATGAAAATTGAATGTTTAAGTAACTCCTCACGAGTTGAATAATAAATGATCACTGAAGTACAAGTTGAGAGTAATGAAACTGATAAGATAATAACTCAGAGTAAATGCGCAGAGTTTTTGGTAGGTGGCCGAATTGTATGCTTGGGTATTTATACTCTTTCGCCATTAATGCCATTGGGAGAAACTTGAGAGTTACCGTTGTGACTTATTTAATTTTCCGTTAGACACAGCTTACTGTGTTTCTTGTGCAGCCAAATGGACCGTTGAGGCCTCATTAAATGAAATCCGTTCTTTCATTAAATGCGTTGATCGTTGAGAGTGCTTTTGCAGAAGAATGTCTTGATTAAGTAATCCTTGGAAGAATGTTTCTTCCTGCTGCTCTGGGCTTCTTTCTATTTGCTGCTCTGTTTCCTGCTTCAACATTAAATGTTGTGACGTGAGCATCAGCTTTATGTTGATTTTGAATAATAACCCGTTGTAAGTTCCTGAAATCACTAATAAATATATTAGAAATACTTTAAACATCATTCCGAGTGATTCTGGAGGTTACAAACCAAAAGCTCAATTTTTCGCAAAATCAGATATCAGTGACAACGACAAGAACTCGAGTTTTCAAAGTAGAACTCGAGTTCTTTTGTTTTTCCATTTTAGTATCTCAGTGCTGTAAGGCAAGAACTCGAGTTGACAAACTAGAACTCGAGTTCTAGAACTTGAGTTCTTATACAAGAACTCGAGTTCTTTTGGTTACTTTTCTGGGCACGTGGTCTGCGTGATGAGAACTCGAGTTGATCCTGGAGAACTCGAGTTCTTCCTTTTTCCTTCAAATTCATTTTCAAAGAGCTTGAGTTCTCAGATATGAACTCAAGTTCATGAACTCGTGTTCTATTATAGGAACTCGATTTCTTAAACTTGTTCATCAGGTGATACAGTGTCGTGCAGAGAGAACTCGAGTTCTTAATTATGAACTCTAGTTTGTCACTAATGAACTCGAGGTCTTTCAGACTTGAGAATTTTTCCATGACCTGAGCCGCGAACTCGAGTTCTTAACCTAAGAACTCGAGTTCTACATCTATGAACTCGAGTTCTATGACCAGGAACTCGAGTTCTTCATTTTGCTGAGATGAGAACTGGAGTTTTAAAGCTTAAAATCGAGTTCTTATGTAAACCATTGATTCACAAGAGTTTAGTTATCATCAAAACTTGGTTAAGAACTAACAGATGTCAGCAAGTTGTTGATGAGTTGGGATAAACATGACTTTGACATCTTTCTTTTGAACATGATCTCGAATGAAATGGTGTCTGACATTAATATGCTTTGTTTTGGTATGATAGACAGGATTTTTGGCTAAGCAGATAGTACTGGTATTATCACAAAGAATGGGAATTTCCTTCAAGTAAGTTCCAAGATCTTGGATCTGTTGCTTGAGCCATAGGACTTGTGAGCAACAGCTTGAGGCAGCAACATATTCAGCTTCAGTTGAGGATACAGCTACTGTGTTCTGCTTCTTGCTGAACCATGAGACGAGTGAATTTCCAAAGAATTCACATTGTCCACTTGTGCTTTTACGATCAGTCTTGTACCCAGCATGATCTGAGTTAGAATATGCTACAAATGTTCAGGTTGACCTTTGGGAAACCTTAAGCCCAATTCTTCTGTATCATGCAGGTATCTAAAGATTCTTTTCATGTGTTCAGCATGAGATTCCTTAGGTACGAATTGAAATCGAACACACATCCCCACACTGAATTGTATATCTGGTCTGCTTGCTGTCAAGTAGAGTAATGATTCAATCATGCCTCTATACCTTGTGATATTAAAGTCTTTACCCTTCTCATCGGCATCTAAGGTAGCAGTTGAGCGGTGTGTCTGCCCCATTACAATCTTGAAGACCGTATTTCTTGAGCAAGTCTCTTAGATACTTGGTCTGAGAAATAAATATCCTATTTTTGTGTTGCTTGATTTGTAGTCCAAGAAAATAATTAAGTTCTCCCATCATTGACATTTCAAATTCACCCTGCATAGTCTCAGAAAATTCCTTGCACAAAGCATCATTAGTAGCACCAAATATTATGTCATCCACATAGATTTGCACAAGTAAGATTTCATTTAGTTTGTTACTTTTAATAAATAGTGTGTTATCTGCTTTTCCTCTTACAAATCCATGATCTAGAAGAAACTTACTTAGTCATACCAAGCTCTAGGAGCTTGTTTTAGTCCATATAAAGCTTTCTTTAATCTAAAAACATAATCCAGATGAAATTCATCCTCAAAGCCTAGGGGTTGTTCCACATAAACCTCTTCCTGAATAAAACCATTTAGAAATGCTGATTTCACATCCATTTGATAGAGTTTGAAACCTTTAATGCAAGCAAAGGCTAGAAGAACTCTTATTGCTTCCAATCTTGCTACTAGAGCATAAGTTTCTTCATAATCAGTTCCTTCTTCTTGATTATATCTTTTGGCTACCAATCTTGCCTTGTTACGGACAATGATTGCAGACTCATCACGTTTGTTCTTGAATATCCATTTAGTGCCAATGACTGGATGGTCATTTACTGGATTTTGATGCTCTTAGACATACCTACAAATTTATGGAATTAAGTTTTAAGTACCCATTTCATCTTCGGTCCTTTTGGGTTAGTACATGTCTTGGGGGCCTCATAATATCCCTTAGGCATCCATTAATAGTTTCCTATACGTTTGCTTTTCCTTTCTTTTCTATGGAAGCAAGAAGAAGTATAATGCCCCTTTCTATTACAGTAACTATAGTGGGCAAAAGGATTAAAGGAGTGAACTGATTTCTGAAAGTAGCTGAAGTAGTTCTTTTCTCCATTTCTCTTTCTACCTTTCCTTTTATCAAGGTCAGGCTTATAGCCAATGCCAGACTTATCATTTGTAAACTTTTGCTGTTTTAAAATGATGTTAAGCATTTCACTCCCTTGGGTGAATTTTTCAAGAGTTTTTGAGAGATGATCATTTTTCTTTTGCAAATTGCAGCAGTTTTCACAAGTCTTTTCGAAAGTGGGAGAGGAAGTGTTTTGTTCTTCTAAAACTATTATTCTTCTTTTTCAAATCAGAAGTTCTTTCGCAATCTTCTTAAATTCTGAATGAAGATTATTATACTCAGAGAGCAATTTATCAAAGTTTGGTTCAAAATCACTTACCTCTTCATTATTAGATTCCTCTTGAGCGACCAGGCAAAGATTTGTAGTTTGCTCTTCATCTTCATCTTCTTCATCAGATGAACTATCTCCCCAGATGGCAAAAACATAGGCCTTTTTCTTGAATGAGCTGAATTTTGTCTTTTTCTTTTCTTTGTTCTTCAGCTAAGGACATTCAGACTTAATGTGACCTGGCTTGTCTGTAACATCCCACTTAAAATAGCGGATTTTTTTTCAAACAAACACGGTAATCAGAGTTTGAGCATTTTCATAAACTGAGTATCTAAATCCAAAGATGCATAACCATAGTGTAATTTTTTTTTCTTATACAGTCATCCCAAAAGAAGATAGTGTTAAACAGAATATACAAAGATAAACTGATAAACTTCTTCCGCCCTCCTACACCGGACACCTGCCTCTATTGCCATCCCCTTTGTACTCCTGACCCTGAAGCTACAGCTGAGATCCAATTTCCAATTGGATCTCAGGTAACGGTTAACCTTATGCTCAAATATAACAGTATATTGATAACAGCATGAACATATTCACATAACAGCAGTATATCACTACATAAGCACAAAGCAGATGCATGATCACATATTGGTAGAATATAAGCACAAACCAGTATGGAAAGCCCCACATAATGGTTGCACATATCCAGTGCCACGACGGCCCATCATGTCCTCGGCGCTAGCCAAACCCAACGGCATTATCAAGACTATAATCCGTATCAAGCTGTAAGTATAACTGACAACCCTAAGCAGAGTTTCAGTATCTAAGCATGTCTATCACATATATGTATATAAGCAGCATAAGTGTTAAGGTTACAATACGCGTCCGTACCTCTGTTGACAATTTTTGACACTTCCGTCAAATTACGGCACGTTTGACAGCGGCTCAACGGCGGTGACAGCGGAAACAGCGAAAACAGCGGTTCGGTGTTCCGAGTATCCTATAAGGTTAATATCACTAATATGAGTATTTAGGACCAAAACGGGCATTTTAGGTACAAATTACCATTTTGCCCCTGGTTTGACTGTTCGGCGGAATTTCGCCAGAGCTTCGCTGTTTTGACTTTAATTTCTCAAAATTTTTGCTATAGCCTTTCCTCTATCATATCTCTAAAATAAATATCATATTTATTCTTAAAATATGAAGATTAAAGACTATTCTAGCATTCCTATTATAACTACCGAAAGAATTACCGAACTAAAGACTAGGGACCGAAGACTTACTCAGAGCTTCGCTAGGATTTTTCTCCGGACTCCTCCTTCTTTCTTCTCCTCTAGATTTTCAAAAATCACAAGAGAGAATGGTGTGGAGAGAAATGAGAGAAATGAGAGCTATTTATAGAAAAAGGGAGTGGTATTTTGGTAATTTCTTTGAACTTTGTCTGATCAGTTTCTGGCCGTTAGATCGCACTTCTTGAAGGTGGCAAGATCTTAGCCTTACACCTCTCAAGGATGATGTCATCCCTGCTGCATCATCAAGTCTTATGTCATCTTGCTTTATCTGATGAAATCCCGGTTCAGTGCCCCGATCACGAGATTCCGTAGCACCTTAAAATTCCGAGAACAATACGCTGAAGGTCTTTTCTTCCTCTTTAAGAATACTGGGTTCTTCTTCCCTTATACTCCCAGTAAGGACATTCCGTTATCTGCCGAAAATCCTCGGTATTCGCGACCGATTTCAGAAATAACTTCGGTCGGTACTAACTTCTGGATAAAAATCCACTGACCAATAATATATTCTGGTTTTTCCTAACTCATTCCCAGAATCTCACAACGGAATTACTTTCTATCCGTGATCATTTATCCTGTTCATTTTTCCTCTGATTATTATATTATTATCTAATTAACACATGTTTTAATTATATTATTATTTTATTTAAGATCTTCTTTCATATTTATCCTCCCATTTTCTATATTTTTCTTTTTCTTTTTGGCCTAATTTTCGGCCACACACACACATATATATGTAAAATTATAATTTTTCCATTAATCTTATTATCCTATTTATCTTATATTTATTTCTCCCAAAATTTCCTATTGGTTCCCAATCAATCACATGGATTTAGACCTTGTAAATTTTCCAAAAATTACTTAATTACTCCTTTAATAATTCCTAATAATTTTCTTAATTAAAATTAATTATTTCCTCACAACAATTTGGTTAACATTGTTAATTCACCCTTTAAGTAAAATATTGAAAATTATGGAATCAATTTCCATTCTAGAATACTTTTTAGTTTTTCTTCTTTTTATTTTCATAGGAAATATTTTATTAAATTGTATAAATTATGAATAATGTGTTTTTCTAAATTTTTCATAATTATTTCATGTTTCTTTGAATTTTCCATAATTCCCTCGGAATGTTTTATGGCCTTAAATGGTATTTTTCACATTTTCGACAATAAATTCCCTTTAATTTTTCTTATCCCAAAACTAATCCTATAACATGTTGAGACAAAATCTTCATTACCGGACATTTTATTGTTATAATATAATTTTCCAGATAATGGCTATCCGGGTATTACATTGTCACACTCATAGCATATGATAGGCTTCTTTGCTTCTTTGTTGCTGCTATTCATCATCATCAGAATTTCTATCTTCCTTGACAATTTTGAGAGTGATTCCCTTCTGTTTGCCTTCCAATTTGTCCAGTCCTTTTCTGAACTTGATTTTGCCTTCGTATTCTGACAAGCTTCCGAAGAGAGCAGCTACGGATTGCATGGATTCTCCTCTTGCTTCCTCAATGGCTGTTACTTTAGCTTCCCAATCTTTGGTTAGTATATTCAATATTTTCCTTACCTGAGTTCTTTGATCTTATACCTTTCCCAAGGCTGACAGCTGATTGATCAGGTGAGTGAACCGGAGCTGGAACTTTGCAATTGATTCTCTAGACTTCATGGGTAATAGGTCATACTCAGTAGTGAGTGTGTTGATTTTGATCTCCTTGATCCCTGAGGTTCCTTCGTAGACGACTTCTAATGCATCCCACATTTCTTCGGCACTGGGCAAGTTGCAAATGCGAAAGTACTCCTTTTGGCTCAAGGCACTTTGCAGCATCAGGATGGCTTTGCTGTTAAGAACAATTTTCTTTTGATCATTTTCATCAAACTCAGCTCTCATTTTTGGCACAAAGTTCTCACCAACTTTCTTTTTAGGAACATAGTTCCCTTCCTCAATTCCTTCCCAAAGACCATACTCACTAGCCATCACAAATACTCTGAATTTGGATTTCTAGAATGAGTAGTGTTCACTATTGAAACCCAGTGGTCTGTTTATTGAGGCACCATCTAGTAGAATTCCTTCCATTGAATCTTTTTGTCTAGGATGTTAATCCTTTAAGTAGACAACCTATGCTCTGATATCAAATGAAAATGGAAGAAATCACTAAGAGGGGGTGAATTAGGGATTTCAAAAAAATTCTTTTGAACTCTTTTTCAAAACTTTGAAAAGTAAATAACGAAAGAGTAAGGAAAGAAGAGCTAGACACACAGAATTTATACTGGTTCGGTCTTAACCTTGACCTACGTCCAGTCCCCAGATATCTTCTGGGTATTTCCACTAGTTCAATAGGCTTTAACTACAACAATGTAAACGACACGCAATCCTATTCACCCAGGACTTGCTCCCTCTTACACTTTGTAATTAAACAACCCAATTCACAGGTTCCACAACTTGAGTTCATACAAACAAATGTTTGAAAAATGTTTTCAAAGAATCAAGACTCTCAAAAGAGTAAATTTTGATAAACACTAAAGAACAAATCCAAAACCACAATACAGACTCAAATTGCAAATGTAATCAAATGTAGCTTCATTGTGTGTATCTTGCTCTGAGTCTTCATAGCTTTTTATAGGCTAACTGGAGGAACTAGCCGTTGCATTTTCTTCTCTAACGTTCAGCTGCAAATCTGGAAAATGACAGTTGCATATTTTCCTCTGTTCTTTCAATTCTCAGCTGGAATCTTGGAATATGTTGATGCAGATGGTCTTCCAGATATTTTGTCATTCCATAACCTTCATTTGACCGTTGGAGAGTGATTTAATTGATCCATAACGGTCTGTGCTGAACCATTGGGATAGAGGAGAAGGATCAGCCCTGTTTATGGTTCTTTATTTAATGCACTTATTCCAGATCTGATTTCATCTTGATCTTAGTTGAACTTATCTGAAAATTACTCAAAACTTCATCAAAGATGTTAGAAGCAATAGAATCATATGATAAAACATTTTCAGATTAACCCATAAAGATTTCACAGATTAACACAATCTGGTTTTTCAAAAACACCGATACAAACTTGAGTTTATAATCTCAGACTCGAGTTTTGGGTTCATCCAGAAAGCATAAATGTTAAGTGAAAGTCTAAACTTGAGTTTAGGAATGGTTGACTTGAGTTTGGTTCTTACAGAGAAGACTGTCGGGCTCTGGTCTTTGAATGAGATTTTGGACATATAGCTAAACTCGAGTCACCTAATGACTAACTTGAGTTTGGGTCTTTGTCAAGAGGATAAGCCTAAGTTTAAGAACTTCTAGACTGGAGTTTAGAAGTACAAATTGGAATTTTTAAAACAAACATATTGTTGAGCTCTCTGTGTGACTCAGACTCGAGTTTACAGATGTATACTCGAGTTTCAGTAAGAACTGAAACTTTGAAATTTTTCTTGGTCAGGTGTAAACTGGAGTTTGGAAACAAAGACTGAAGTTTGCAAGACTTGTGAAAATACTGAAGTTTCTGAATTCTTTCTGTTTAGTCTAAACTTGAGTTTGTCTTGCTCAAAATTTTGAGTGCTCTCTGTATCTTCTAGACTTCCAGTTTGTCTAAGCAAACTGGAGTTTGGCTTGTTGTGAAAAACTTTGATGGCTGTCTGTGTCTCTGCAAACTCGAGTTTGCCTAAACAAACTAGAGTTTGGCTTTCTTGCAAAATTGAGCAACTCTCTGTCAAGTCTCAAACTCGAGTTTTACAACTTACCAAAGACAAACTTTATACTGAGTTTACAATTGTCAGTTATCATCAAAACATATAGAGAACTAACAAGGCACACATGCAAGTATTAAAATGAAATAAATTTTCAAATTTAATCATATTTAATAACATGAATTACATCCAAAAAGCGTAGAAGTTGCAATTAATAAAATATTAAATATGAGTAATTTTTAAAAATATTCATTTGATACCTCATTTCGATGAATTATAATAAGGATAGCCTTTTTGGTCTGTAAAGTGACTCATAATAAGGAACTGAATGATATTAATTGACATTTTTTTTGGAACAATATTAATTGACATCTTCTATGCATTGAATTTTAAATAACAATATTCATATATATACAATGCCTTCGTCAATGTTGTGAAACTCACAAATTTAAATAAATTTGGGACAAAAACATAAGTTTGAACAGTGAACTTGAGTTATGAACTCATAAAAGTTCAATTTTTTTTAATAAATAGGTGTTAAAAATATATAATAAAAATATAAAAATGACTGAATTTGATTTAAATATATTTTAAATATAAACAATTGATATTAAATTCATCATCACGGATAATATAGAAACAAAAGAAATTCCTATGATGTGTATATATAAAGCTATTGGAAGGCCAACAAAAAAAATTTAAAGCTATTGAAATAAAAAAAACTAATACAACTTTAAGAGTGAGTTGACATGATTTTGTAAGATCGATAAAAACATGTAAAAAAATTTGATATATTATCACACCCTTCTGAAAATATGTCACACATTAGAGCATTATAGCGGAGTGCAAAGGAAAAAAGATTTGGGAGTATTATGCTACTAATATATTACAAATCTTGGTTATACATTCTAAACATAATTACACAAATTTTGCTACAAATATCCCTTGACCAATCTGGAACCGGTTTGGCACCTCCATTTGTTGACATCTGCCTCCTTATCTTGGGAGCCTAGATTGAAACATTATACAATTCACAAGTAGTAATTGAAAGAAAAATATCACCGAAGAGGGGCCATGAAATTAGGTGATTTTGAATTCCTTTTCGAATAAAATGATGAACTCAGGAAACAAAAACAAAGTAGAGAGTGAAGAGAATATGAACACAAAATAATTATACTGGTTCGGCCCAAATTCTTGACCTACATCCAGTCCCCAGACACTCTTAGTTTTCACTAGCTCTCAATCACAATTACACACTTTGCACTCGAAATAATCCCCTTACCCACTAGGATTCACTCCCCATTACAAATTGTAATCATACACCCATACTCAAGGTCCCTCTAAATCAATAAAAAAGAATAGACTCTCTCACAAAGTAGATATATATAATCACTGAAGTACAGAAATATCTAAAGATATTATGAGAATTGAATGAAACATTAAATAGCAATAAATTTAATTGAGAGTTCATATGTTTCGGTAGTTGACGAATTCAATGCTTCTGGTATTTATAGTAAATGCCATTAATGACCATTAGGGAAGCTTTAAATTAGCTTTTGAGACTTTTCAATTGTTTCGTTAGACACAAATGACTTTTGTTAGACATAGTCGATTGTTGATTAAAATTTTGAGGTTAAACCACTTTCAGATCACAATCATTAGTAGATATGCATTTGATTTGGTCAGGAGTTGACTTAGAAGAGTTGCCATAACCTTTCACTGGAATTGGAACTTGTTGTAGTGATCATTTGGCCTATTATGACCTTTCATTTTGTGTGTTGTTGTGTTTTCTGTAAACATTAAAAGCTCTAACACATGATGTTGCTTTTTGGCCCATTTACTGCTAAAAACATACGTTAATGATCTAAACGTTACTCAAAAAGATAATTAGTAGTAATGTAAGTAAGATTAAATAGTATTTAAACAGAAACAAAGTTTGTCAATGAATCCTCTATGCTCTTTCAGTATGGTTAGCACTTACTGTAGAGGATCCTGGGTAGGTTGGTTCAATTCTTGGTTTGGTATATACTTGCCATTTGAGGATGTTTGCCTCTTCCTCTTCCCCTTCCTCTAACCTCTACCTTCGCCTCTATCTTTAGGAACTTATACTCTTCTTAGATTGGCTATTCTTAATTTCTATAATCAATTAATTAAGAACAACAAATATGAATGTCAGGGAGAAGTAGTCATTAAAGGCACACTGCAAACATACTTATATTAAACATATCGTCAATATGTTAAAGTACTTAGCAGTCTCTATCTAGTGTACTTGTCAAACTAGGTTAGTGGTTATATTTTACAGACTTCTTGGTCTTATTATGTACTTTACAACTCCTTAGGGATTTTTAGAGAAGTGTTTTATACATACCATAACCAACTATATTACACACTCTACTGTTTTCAAATTCTTCCTAAATAAACTCCCTTTTTACCGGAATTGATTCCGCTCCTTGTTCCATATTGCTATATACTTGCCACTTGAGATGATATATGAAAGTGCAGAAACTAATGATAGGTTCTCCCTCTAGAATCTCATTTGTCTTTTCTATCAAAAAATGACTCCTGGGAAAGTTGTAAAGAGTAGATCTAACCCAGTCTTCATGAGGGTAGGGAGGAAGTCCATATAGTGTTTGTTGCTCATATATCGTTCTTGTCTGCTCTAAGCACAAATAGTATTTCTTCTTTATCGTCTTCTTGTGTTGTTGAGCCAAAAAATTGTTGGTGTGCAGGACATTTATTAGCACTTTGTTTGTGTCCAAGATGTGATGCATATAGATGGGTTCTTGATAGGGCTCATAATGGGATTCATTGTTAGAGCTATCTATGTTGTTAAACTGGGGGTAGTTAAAGTTGTCTCCAACAGACAAGTCGACTGATGGATTGGGTTCCTTTGGCTTCGGTGGATGTGGTACAATGTTTAAGGGTACATCGTTCAGGGGTTCGGGGTCATATATGGGTGCAAGGGGTATTCTGGGTCAAGGTGGTACACCGATTAAAGTTTATACTCTAGTGGACGGTGGTATTTAGGTTTAGGGTTGAATTTAAACCTTACGATTCCAAGGATCATCGACTTTCGTGCAGTACGTCTGATCCAACCATGATAGTTCTTGAATAAGGGTAACTCTTCGTCCACCATTGCTATATATCACTACTAGGGTTTTATTAGTACTCGAGTCTTTAAGTTACTCAAACCATACTCTAACTAGACCTAAAACTATGAATCTAACTCAGTTATTCATACCAATTGGCTAAGCCAGTATGAATCTAATGGGAGTCTCTTCATGCTTTCGTAATGATGACTAATTGAGTAACCACTTCGACCCATATTTTCTTAGACAGTAATGGTATGAACTAACTTTATTAGCTAGATTCATTGCTAGAAACTACGCTCTAATACTCTGTACAAAAAGATAATGATTTTTTATTTTGGGTTATGTTTCTCAAAGTTAATATGAATAGTGGATGTTTGGCGTAGATTTTGGCTAATCAGATGGTGTTTAAAAATTCTGAAATTTTCTAGAATCAAAGTAGAAAGGAAAAGATTTCTTTTGATAAATCACAAGTAATTTTGAGGATTTTATACAGAAAGTTATAGATTTTTCAAGTGAATCCCTGTTTCCGAACTTGCAATTGGAACAATAGTTAAAGAAACTAAAACTGGTTATAACTTAGATATGCATGGCTTCTAGAATTATTTTTCCATAAAAATAGACATGTTAAAGGTCATGTAGATTCTAAGAAAAACTAATTTAATGAAAAGTAAGGGTAAAAATGGAATAACAAATCTACCAAGGGTAAAAAGGTCACAAGTGGCAAAAATATCTCTTGGGATATCATTTCAAGCAATATGGTATTTACTATAATATCATATGGAAAAGGAAATAATGTGGTGATAATACTATAGGATATCTGAGAAGTTTAGAACCGATTGCGGAAGTCAAGCTTAGTACTAACGATGTGAAGAAATGTACAAACATGTACTGTAACTTTCTTTTATGTCTTGTATTCCTATATATGATTGTTTGATTCATGAGTCATCACTGCTACAAAAAAGCCTTTTTGCGTCCTATTTTTTCCACTTTTTACGTTCTATTTTATGTGGACGCCTACTTGGGATGCGTAAAAAGTGGAAGCTTAAGGCGTCTATTTTTTTTAGACGCCATATGCTTTTTTTTTCTTAAAAAAAAACCCCCAAACCACATTGGGAGCTATCAAATAATAATTCCATATCTACATCAAGATTCAATCGGATCCAAAATCGAAAATCAAATGGCGTTTCCTTAATAATGAAATCAACTCAAATAAAAAATTTCTTTAAGTGTAAATCTACATTACAACAACAAATCAGATCCAATAAGATCAACTCAAAATCAAAAAAAAAATTCCAAAGGTGAGAAGGAGAAGTCAAATAGATCTGGAGCAAGGCGAACAAATCTGGAGAAGTTGAACAGATCTGGAGCAAGTTGAACACATATGAATCACAGCTCGAACAGTTCTGGAAAAATCAAACAGATCTAGAAAAATCAAGAAGATCTGAAAAAGTCGAAGCTTACCTATAGTAGGAAGTTGTAGATCTGGAAAATTGAAAACAAAAACGAGGTTGAAAATGAAGGGCCGACATCGATTGTGCTGTCGATCTTGTGGAGAGGGTTGAAAATGAAGGGATGACTTCCATTTTGCTATTGATCTTGTGGAGAAAATGAAGGTCAGCCATGAAGGTTGGGGGGAAGAAGAAGACAAAGTGGAAGAAGGTCACTGTGATTGATAGGCCAAAATTTTTATAAAGCCTAAGATTCCGCAAGTGTACAGGCCGTATCAAGTAATAAAGATGAGTAAAGTATCCTTCCCATGAGGACTTAATACCCACTACTTCACCTAATAATTAATCTTGCACTTTTCGTTTAAGTTGAGTAATCAAATTTAATTTAACTAAGAAAATAAAACCAAAATCAAATAAATAATCTACGTAATAATCAAACGGGCAACCTAGAGGCACTAATCCCTTATTAATTTTATAAAGATTTATTTCACCAATTTAATTACTCTTAGTATTAATTTTGTCAATCTCGAGTATTAATAGTTATAAGTGTCTTCCGGTCCACTTACAACCCTCTCTTAAGTAAAAGCTGTTATGCCTAACAAATTTACTCTAGAGGCAATTTAATCCGTACACACTCTTCTACAATTATATGGCGCTATTAGGTATATTCCTATCCTAATTGCAAATTAAATTATAATTTAATCCCATATTGCTTAATCTAGAGCTTAATTAAAATTCCCTTTGCCAAGGTAAATCCTAATTCTTAAAATCCTATTTAAAGATGGCCAATCAATAAATAGTCAAAACTAACCAAGATTTAAGCAACCAAAACCAATATTAATCATAATTAAACGATGAGAAATAAATCCTAATCCATTCATAAGTTCATAAGTCTCTAAGTTGCAAAACAAAATTAGCCAGACATGGCTTCAATTCAGAACACAGTAATCTCAAAATCTGACATCAAAAATTATAATGGAGATGAATAAAGTAAAGCAAGGAAGGGAATAATGCTACTGCTTCAAACCCTCAGTCTCGCTGTTCTCCTCTGTCTCCGTCTCGCCTTCTGTTCTTCAGCCGTTGCGTGTGTTCTCCATCCTTCTCAATTGATCTCTCCCGTTTTCTCCAGGCGGCTGCGTCTCTGTTTCTTTGTGCCGTCCAGCTCGTGCCGCGTCTCTGGTTCTTCTATTGCGTCCTGCGGCTCCCCTTTTTGCTCTACGTGTTGCCTTTTAAATGGATCTCATTTAGGGTTGTTTTGCAGCGGGGTCCATGCCATTTTTGTCATTTCATTCAACCCAATCCAAGGTCAAAGTCCAATTCAATTAAAAATGAACCAATGAAATATATAATAGTGCTCCTGCGTTTCTGCTCTTCTTTTTGTTCTTTTCATTCCGTGTGGGACCCACCTCCATTCAATTGAAATCATCCACTTTTAAAACCTGTGCTTCCTGATGGCTAAAATAAAAGGAGTTATATAATAATTATAATAATAATAATAACCATCAATATTTATTTCTTCTTCTTTTTTTTTTAATTTTAAAAACTTCTAATTACTATTATTTATTTCCTAAACTCAAAAACATTTATTTTAATTTGAAATCCCACAAATGATGCACCACTTTGATTTGATCTTATAATAGCATAATTTCATAGAAATCTCCCAAAATTGTTTAGATAACTCTCCAAATATCTTCAAAATATACTTTATATGTGTAAAATATGGAGAGTTATCAACGACATTCGTGATGTGTGGAGAAGAAGGTTGTCGGCGGTGGTTGCAGTGGATGGGCCGCGCAAAGGTAGAGGCAAGAGGCATGCCAGGAATGAAGAAAGGAATGAAGTCACGAGTTTGGGTTTGGAGGGCCTAAAACAAACAAAAAAAGTACAGGAAATTTGAAATACTTTTGGTGCCTAAGAATGAAAATTAGACGCCAAAAGCATCAGTTTTGGCGTCTAAGTTTCATTCTTAGATGCCAAAAGTCTTAACTTTTGGCATCTAAGAATGAAACTTAGACGCCAAAAGTCTTGCTTTTGGCGCCAGGCCAAATTTCGGCGCTAGGGTCCACTTTTGGCATCTAATTTTAATTCTTAAATGCCAAAAGTCTTGACTTTTGGCGTCTAAGTTTGAAACTTAGACGCCAAAAGTCTTGACTTTTGGCGTCTAAGTTTGAAACTTAGACGCCAAAAGTCTTGGCGCTAGGCCAATTTTCGGTGCTAACTTTTGACGCTAGGGTCTACTTTTGGCATCTAAATATTTAACTTAGACCAAAAACATCACTTTTGGCATCTAAGTTCATAAGTTAGATGCCTACAGTCAACTTTTCTCACATATAATTACAAAAATGTCACCGTCTTTATTTTTTTACTTTTCTTTTTTTATAATAGGACGCCAATTGAGGAAGTAAAAGCTATATTTTGTAGTAGTGCAAAGACAAGACTGGGTCTTGGGTCATGCACCGTGACTAAGACTAGTGTTAGTTCTCTATGTGTTTTGATGATAACTGACAATTGTAAACTTAATTTGAAGTTTGTCTCTGGTAAAGTTGTAAAACTTACTGACCAAAGCAAACTCGAGTTTTGGTAGCAAAACTCGACTTTGGACTTGATAGACAGAAGTTCAGTTTCTACAAAGCAAGCCAAACTCCAGTTTGTGTGGACAAACTCGAGTTTGCATTACACAGAGAGCAATCAAAGTTTTTTTAAGAGTTGTAAACTCGAGTCTATGTTTTGGAAACTCAAGTTTAAGATCAAACAGAAGCTTCAATGTTTTATCAAGATTTCAAAACTCCAGTTTCATATTTACAAACTTCAGCTTTACCAAATGCAAAAGTCTTCAATTTTCAGTTTTCACTGGAAACTCGGGTCTGGGTTTTGAAGACTTGAGTCTGGGTTAAACAGAGACACTTGAGTTGTTGCTTATTTTGTAAACTCCAGTTTTGTTTTCAGAGACTCCAGTTTACACTTAACAAAAAGATTTCAAAGTTTCAAAATTACACTGAAATTCGAGTCTGGATTCTGGAGACTCGAGTTTAGGACACACTGAAAACACTCGAGTTACTACATCATTTCTAAACTCTAGTTTTGAAAATGAAAACTCCAGTTTAAGCTTACAAAGATATTTCAAAGTTTCAGTTTTCACTGAAACTCGAGTCTGGGTTTTGGAGACTCGAGTTTAGCTCAAACAGAAAGCACTCGAGTTAATGCCTAATTTGAAAACTCCAGTTTTGACAATGAAAACTCGAGTTTGTGTCATACAGAGAGCTATGCAATATTTCAGGTTTTTGTAAACTCCAGTTTGCATTTCTAAACTCCAGTTTTGAAGCTGTAAACTTAAACTTAAGATTTTTATAAAAGCTTCAAACTTGAGTCAGTTACTAAATGACTCGAGTTTAGTCATGTATTCAAAATTTCATCCAAGACCAGCTCGCGACTTTCCTCTCTGTAAGAACCAAACTCGAGTCAGTCACTTATCAACTCGAGTTTAGGAAGTTTTCCAAAACAAGATGCTCTTTGGATGAACTCCAAACTCGAGTCTGGCTTTGTAAACTCGAGTTTGTGACGAACAGATTTGTAAAACCAGATGACGCCAAATTGCGAAAACCTTATATTTGATGTTAATACTTCTTATATTTCATTGCTACTGTTTCTAATGTTATTTAACAAGTTTGCTAGCAAGTCTCATGTAATACCCTAAAATTTATATTTCTTCTAAAGAACCATATTTTGGCAAATAATACCTATTAAAATAGGAGAGTATGTTGTCTCTAAATTTTTAATCGATTTATTATCATTTTTAGGGGAATTTTCTTTGGATTCTAATAAATCCAAATTCAATTTCATAAATCTTATTAAGGATCGTAAAATATCCGAAGATCATCATAATCTAGCATAATCTTAATTATACCATTTTAGCAATTAAAATCATCAAAGGATGATAAAATCAATTAGAGGAAGTTAGTAACAATTATTGGGCAAATGAAATTGAGTGAGGTGGAGGGCTAATATTTATGCCTCTTCTCCAAGTAAAACTCAAGGGCTAGGATCAAGAGGGGTTGCTTGGAGGCTACTTATGTTTTCCACTATAAATAGGGGTCCTTGGCTTCATGAATTCTCACAACAAAACTCAACCACAAAGGTGAGTTCTTAGAGAGGGACGAAATCTAGAGAGGTAGGAGAGTGAGAGGAAAAGCTCCAAAAGCAAGGAGTAAGGTTCTTCAAGAGGTAAGTTCTAGTCTTTAGTTCTTGAAGTTCTAGTTTAAGTTCATAGTATTTTATGCTTTGATCTTAAATATTCAAGAGTAGTTTTGATTTCATGTTTTTATGGTTAAAAATGGCTTGATTTCGAAAATTTGATGAGGAATATGATATAGCAAAGTTTTTGGAAGATTAGGATCAAAATAGCGAAGCTCTGGCGAAATTTTATCGATTAGCGATTCCTGGAGTCAGAGGTAAAAACGTCAGTATCTTATGAAGAAGATGATGTTCAAAAATTCTGGGAAAATTCAGGATAAAAGTAGACATTTAGGGCTTTCCAAATATATAAAGAGTGTGTCAATTGAAGTTCTGTGTAAAAAGATAAAAATCCCAGAAGTTAAGCTACATTTTCTGAGCGAAATTCTGGGCAGCAGTTTGAATTCTGGGAACTGGAAATTATCCATGAGTTCTGGGTAAGTTCCAGTATTTTTCCTTGAAAATAGACATCTCAAGGATTCCGGGAAATTTTACGGATCCTCTCTTCGATTTTTCTAGAATTAGTTATGATTTTTCAAAGTTAGGCGAAATTCTGCCCAGAAATGCTGGATCAGCGTTTTTTCCGAAAATTAGGGAATAAATTGGAAAATAAATCCACCAGAGGTAAAATGGTCTTATATAGCCAAAATATCTCTTTGAAATGATATTTGTGAGTTAATAGAGGCGATATTATCCTTATAGGATATCCCTGAATACGTTTTGACCAACTGTCGCACCGTTTTCCGCCAGAAATACCGTCAAACGTCAACGAAGGTACGTCCGCGTACTGTAACACTAACTCTGATATTTACAGTATGTGTATATGTGGTATGTGTGTTGTATGCATGTTGTAATGTGTTGGTTGAATACATGTTGTTGTTAAAGGATAACTGTACATCTGCATGCACTGGGAGTGATATATCTGTTTTCACTGGGAGTGGTATATTTTCGCTGGGAGCGGTACATTTGCATTCACTGAGAGTGACATAGTTGGTGACATGTTTGGAAGTGTTTCATTTGCTGTGATTTTGTACCGTATATGTAAATATGAGGTTAACCGTTACCTGGGGTCCGTATGCATGGGACCTCAGCTCTTAACATAGCGTCAGGGTCAGGAGAACCAAGGACGGAGGACAAAGGAAAGCGCAAGCAGGACACATAGTAGACCCAGCTGAAGATTTCCTTTGACATTCTGGCGGAAGCCTTCCTTTTGTTGTTGTACATCCTTTTTGAACCACGCGGTTACTACACCGCTATTGTATTCAGCCAGACTTACGGCATTTTGAAATATAAGTATCAGTTACTCTTCCGCTCAAATGCACTACTCTGATGATTTTAAATGATTTTTGTTGGAAAAAAATAATATTCCGCTTTTGAAAATTGGGATGTTACATCTCAGATGATCTAGTGAAGGAAACAGTGAAGATTCAAATTATTAGCTGTAAAGAAAGAGAGAGAAAACATGTTGTCTCTTAAAGTGCTCCAACTTGGATTAAATAAATACAACTTTAAGTACAGCCTATTCTATCAAGGACAATCAACAGTATCTTCAGATTAATAAAGCACCAGATAACAAGAATGTCTACAACAGATTAGACAAAAGCAGAATCCTCCCATCAAGAATATTTTTCAGTGGATTCTCAACAGCTAATTTCTGGAAGTGGAGCTTCAACAACCAAATTCGTAGTGCTCTTCCAACAGCTATATTCTTCATTCAAAATTATCTTCCTCAGCTATAAATGAAGCTCAGATTCGAAGAAGAAAGATAGATAAAAGACTTACAGTGAACAACATTCAAAATTTTGTATTCTTTCTTCTGTGAAACATCTTGAGAGATTAGAGTTCAGTGTTTATCAATATCTGCTCTTAGAGAGAGTTTGTTTCTGTAAAATCACTTGTTTGTGAGAATCTCAAGTCAGGGGACTTGGAGATTGGGAATATAAGTGTATAACTTGTAAAGGGGAGTGTATCCTAGTGAAAGGATAACTTTCAAGTACAGAGTGTGTAACTGATTGTGAGTGATAGTGGAAATCCCAGAGAGTCTGGGGACTGGACGTAGGTCAAGGAGTTAGACCGAACCAGTATAAATCTTGCTGTGTCTTGTTTTCCTCTCCCATTCTCTACACTATCTTATTCCTGCGATTAATTTCCAAAATTGAGCAAAAGAATTTTTCAAATCCTCAATTCACCCCCCCTCTTGGTGATTTGCTCCGGTTTTTCAACTAGGTCTTATATCACATGTTTGCTTACATTCAATTAATTTGTAGATTCATTTTTAAGTATGTTATAGTCATGATAATGCCACATGTTTTCCTAGTGCTAAGGGTATGAGTCGAGGACACATGGCACTGGTGAGTGCATATGCTGTTAACATTACATTTGCTGTGTGCTATATATTATGAAGCTAAATGTTATGAATATTTGTCATATATAGTTTATACTTACATATGAAGTTAACTGTCACCTGAGATTCAGTTCGATTGAATCTCATATTTAACCCCAACTTCAGGTTCAAGAGTCGATATAAATGGTAAGGAGCATACGTGAAGACTTGGAAGGAATTCTTAATATTTTGGACTGTATAGTATTTATACTTATAGATATTTAGTATGTAAATACTTAGATAACTGTACCAATCTTATCTTTGACCGGATATACCGTGATTAGTTTTAAATTTATAGCCACGTATTATCAGCCACTCATCCATATCATATGCTCTATCACTCCACTTTGATGATATTCTTATATACTACATATTGATATGCATTATAAGTAGTACAAAATTAGGGGTATTACACTTAGCTTCCCAAATTAATCAACTATTGGAACTAGCTAGTATTTTTATAAAAAAAGAATTATATGTCTTAAAACTGTGAAACTCCTGAAGTACCCTACCCAAAAAAAAACCCCCCACAATTGAGTCTTATATCAAAGATTAGAGACATTGCAGGAGAGGATTTTTTATATAAAAAAACCCCACTTTTTTTTTAACATAATAAAAATTTGATGATTGACATGGAAAAAAAGGGTGAGATGGATGCCACATTTATATATTTAGTCAACAAATGTTGACCATTAGGGCTGGTTAACAAAGGGGCAAAATTACATCATGTTTTAAACTTCAAGGCACATTTACCCCCGGAAAACTTTAAGGGGTCAATGTCCATACCCAAAAACTTCCCCAGCTTTTAAGCCCCCTAACCCTTCTTTTAATTCTTGTGTGAAGTTGTTCAACGTGGTATACAGTATAAACCCATCTGCAGCTGAATTTTGTTTTTATTTCCAATCATCAATTCATTATCGATCTTATTAACGGACGCACCCCTTTAAAGTTATCTTGTTCATCGTTTTTCAGCTGAATTTTGTTTTTTTGTGGCCATCGAATCTTGTGACATGAAAACAGAACAAGAGGCTTTCCCTAACTGACAGAAGCTGTCCACTCAAAATATTTCTGTATATTTATATAAATAAAACTCTTCTTCTCTATCCTCTTCCTATGTAATTAATACTCCAAAATTAACTCATGTTCTCTATTCCATGCAATAAAATACCAAAAAAAAGAGGTTTTCAAATCCCCATCTCTTATAGTGATATATTGACGGAGAATTTTGGAATAAGTTTTATTAATGAATCATTGTTTTTGTTAAAGCATCTTATATGATGAAACATCACACACTCGGAAAAACATCTTATAAAATGGGACAAAGGGAGAAGTACTTCTGTTTTAAAAGAAGAAAAAATATTAAAAAAAGTTAAGGCGCAACAATACCATAACTCGAAAAATCGAGGTAAAAAGCACAACCGTTTAAATCACCTAATATTCATTACTTTTTGCAGTAGTAGAAAACGGTGTGGCACCCACCGCAAAATGATAAAGGTTAAAAAACACCTGTAAACTAACTATTGCCCCTATTATGCCAAACTTCATGTGTTTTTTTGAGATGCAAATCTATCTATAAACTAACATTTTGCTGCTGCATGTCGTTTCTATTTTATAAATCTTGTATGGTGATCGATGGGCGGATCATGATTGCACCGTTTTTTATTTTTGTTTAATTTTTTCACGAATCCGTCGAATCTTAAGACGAAAGTATTTATATATTGCTACTTTAATTCATTCTCGATCTCACTAACAGACACACCTCGTCACAGTTGACAGATATTGCTCATCGTTTTTCAGGCTTCTCTATCCTCTTCCTCTATAAATATCCTTCATTCGCACCTCTCCCATCACATAAAATACAAAAAAAATGAGGTCCGCAAATCTCAATGTCTTAGCCACTTTCTTCATTCTCTCAACCTTGTCTTTCACTTGCCTTGCCCAAAACAGTCCTGAAGACTTCCTTCAAGTTCACAATGAAGCTCGTGACCAAGTTGGTGTGGGTCCTCTCTATTGGAACGAGACCCTCGAGTCGTACGCTCAGAACTACGCCAACGAGAGAAGCTACGACTGCAACCTCGAGCACTCTGGAGGGCCCTTCGGCGAGAACATCGCCGAGGGCTATGACGACATGAAGGGCTCCGACGCCGTCAAGTTCTGGCTTACCGAGAAGCCAAACTACGACTACGACTCGAACTCTTGCGTCAATGATGAGTGCCTTCATTACACTCAGATCATTTGGCGAGATTCTTATCATCTTGGCTGTGCTAGGGCAAAGTGTATCAATGGCTGGATGTTCGTTATTTGCAGCTATGATCCACCAGGCAACATTATTGGCCAAAGACCATATTGATTCGAATATTCAACACTAAAATAATGTTATTTATATATTTAATTTTAATTTAATTATATATACACATACATATATATTGTCCTCAGTTATGTTATTTGTCGAGTAAGCCATGCTATTATAGGTGTGATTTAACCATGAGGGGTGTATTGATGATTGATAATTAGTGAAGAAAAGTGTCGAGTTTAAATTTTGTCTTTGCAAAATTCGTTGGGTAGTAGAAAGGTTGGCAGAGGTTCCCCTATGACACATGATTGCCACAATGGTCTAATAAGAGAGATGAGGGTCCTACCTAACAAATAATGTGCTTATCTATGTCTAAATATAAAATAAATGTAGGAATCAGTTGAACTGTTGAAGGTCGGTTTTTATCTTAAATATAACATTTCAATCCAATGATAAAAATTACATTGTACTTGAAATTACCTCTTCTAGTACTTCTCTAACAATATTATAAATCAAATTCATATAGTTACCAAAAGGTTTGTTAAACAATAATGTATTTTACTGAGATCAGATCACATTTCTAACACAATTAATTAATTTATCTAACTTTTTTAAATCTACTCAAAGTATTTTAAATAACTCTCACATCAAGTACAATGTAATTTTTATCATGGGATATTGGTATAGGAATTCACTTTGTACAGTTTCTACTTTAATTTTTCCTCTAAGGTTTTGTAATTACTTGTCTAATATTAAATTTCAAACAAAAATCATGCGACTTTCATTTATATTATTATCTAATGCATTTAAAAATATTAGTTCCAGAATATTCCTTAAAATAGTTCAAATAGTTGTTTTTTTCTCGTGGTGTCCATTACCTACAAACTATTTATATTAATGTGAATCTGACCAAAAAAAAAAAATTATATTAATGTGAAGAAATCTGTAACTACTTGATCCTAACGTCTCACCTTTGACATTCTCTTGGTTAAGAAATTTGAGCATATTAATTTATCAAATAAAACAAGATTCTTTATTACTACTCCTTGGCAAAGGGCAAAGCAGATTTTGTTAATACTATACATATTTTTTTACATTTAAAGAATAAATTAACGTTTTATGATGAACGTAAGAAAATTTCAACCTAGATATTGATCTCGTGTTCTTAAGAAATAATAATAATAATAAATCACTGAGGTGTTCACCATCAATCCTACTATTAATACAAAATATAAATAATATGAAAAAAAACTACTTCATACATATAATTAATAATAACAATAAAAAAAATATAAGTAAACAATATTGTTTTCCAAAGTATGCATCATGAAAGTAAAATCATAAACGCACTTTTTTTTTTTGTTTTTGACCTGACTGAACGCACTATAAACTCACATGAGAAAATATACTTAAGCGACTAAAGATTATAGTAACACTTATATTAAAGGGAAAGTGACAAAAAAATACCACTTGAACTTTAAAATTTTATTGCCCACAAGAGTAATGGAATTGACAACAATATTAATGCAATTGACGACTTGTTTTAGTGAAAAATCTTTTTTTTTTTTGTTTTAAAGTTTAAATGATATATTTTTGGGATTTTCCATATATTAAAAAATTTCAGGAAAAAAAATTAATTTGAAACAAAATTGAAGACATTTTTCAAAATAATAATCAAAGTCCTTCACCTTTCAATGAGAATTAAAAATAGTAATTTTGATTAAATGAATTATATAATACACGTCTCATTTTAAATATAGATACAACATGCCAAACAAACAGTAACAACATATATTATTAAAATATACATTGAAATAAAATGTATTGATGAAATCAAACAGGTTCACGGGTCACTAGTACCAAGTGATAAGCATACAAGGATGTACATGTGATATCTTGCCGGCTTCATATTAAATATAGACACAACATGTCACAATTTGGTTGTTTCCGTCATTGTCATTACATAATATTCGTTTCATTTGATCAAGGTGTTCCCAAGCCACTTTGAATTGGATCGCTTTTGATGTTTATATTGAAAAATGTTTTCGCCTCTCAACTCTCAATAAATGTACTTTCAGGAACTCTTTTCATTTGATCAAAGATGTGTAGCGTGTTCGTTTTGTGTTTTGATTTGATCGTTAAAAATGGACTCCATTACATATTCATGAAGATGATAAATCAATAACTTTTAAGATTAGTCGTTAAAAATATACAGACACTTGTTACAATTTGGTTGTTTCTGTCCTCGTCATTACATAATATTCTTTTAATTTGACTAAGGTTGTTCCCAAGCCACTTTGAAGACTAATTGCTTTCGATGCCTAAAGTGCAAAATATTTTTGCCTCTCAACAAGTGTAGTTCCAGAAATTTGAACTTGTATTCTCTTGCTTACGGGGTAAGGCCACTTATCACCTTAACTAATAGCTTGTTGGTTGCATGGTATTTTTTCTAACAGAATATAACCACTCTAAATAAAATTAAAAATTAATTAAATTATATTTTAACTAGTTTAAGTCAAGTCAGGTAAAATTATAAAGTATGGTAAGCTTGCCCAATGAAATTTTAACATAATTACATATTTAGCACTAGAATATAAAATTATTCGTTCAGCTATATATATGAGAAACTGATTATTTTTATACATATACACACTACACACACACAATCATATACATGCATACATTATTCTTTTCAAATGATGACAAGAAGATCATATCAGGGATGTGCATACGTGTTCGTTTTATGTTTTCATTCTGATCGTTAAATTAAAAATGGACTGCACTACATATTAATGAAGATGAGAAATCAATAGTTTTTAAGATTAGTCATTGACTATTAATAGGTTTGGTAAGAGACAACTAGTGACGGACATACATGACTAAACATGATAGATTTTCCAAAATTTTGGATCATATATTAATAACTCACTTTGCTTTAAAACTTAATAATAAACATTTTTTAGCTTTCAAGTATGGGCGCACATAACTCCCAACTATCAATTATATACTCGTAAATTTATTTTTATGTACGTATAAACTTTATTAAGCTGTGTGAATAAGTTGTGTAGAAAAGTATGAAAATTATTTGTATAAATGTAAGTTCGTTGCAAAGTTTTACAAGTTTAGGAGGTTATGTATACATGATTCAAGAATGGTACATTTTCCATGTTGGTTTTATCGCTATTTTTTTTTTCATAGCTAAATTAATTTTCTTATTAGGCTTTGATGGAGTTTTTTTTTTTTTTTTGTATAATATACCAGCGTTTCAAATATTATAATAAAATAATTTTATTTTATTATTATTTTTTATTTTTGTATTACATAACAACGTTTCTAAATTAAATGTCTTTTTGCCCCTTTCCTGGAACAAGAAATTCGTATATTGATCTCTTATCCCTACTCTTCCGGATAACGTGTCATTGTGTTCTGGAAATATAAAGATTTTAATAAATCTTACATTCTCGACATATTTAATTATATTTGTATCATAAATTGAGTTTATCAATAATAAATCTAATACTTACTGATGTAATACCCTAAAAATCCTACTGATGATAAGTATCATAATTTAGTAAATAATACCTATTGGAAATAGATGAATATGAGGTATCAAACACCTTGTATTGAATTTATCTTATTATTAGGACAATTTCTCCTGAGATTGAATAATGTGCGAAAAGGTCCCTAAGAATTAGATAATTTGCAAATAGGTCCCTGAAATATTTATGGGTTATAAAATACCCTGAGAAAATTATGATAAAATCCTAAAAGGCAACTAAATATTTATTAAAAATTAGAAAGTATGTTGTCTCTAATTTAGGTAATTTATTAAATTATTACCTTGGAAAAATTACAGGAGAAAAATATAAAAGTATTAGGGGACCATATTGGACCATATGATTTTTAATATTATGCATGGTGTATAAATTACCAATGTCAATGAAATAGTTGTGAGATAATAATTATTACTAATTAAGAAAATTGTCAACAATTAGTAAGTGATTAATTAGATAATTAATGACTAATTGTTTAGACATAAGATAAAGAGAAAAATGTGGAAAGTACTTAAAATAAATATATATATAAATAAAAATGAAAATTATGAAGAAAAATTAAAATGGAAATTAAGAAAAAAATATCTAAGATATTTAGTAATTAAATAATATTATAATTGTGATATTTTATACAGGATAAGCGAGAACGGATAGAAATAAAATGCTACCTAGAAAACCGTGAACTAGGTTTCTTGAGTCAGAGTATATTAGGAACAAGTGAATTTCTATCTCGGAGTGGACTGTCTCCGAAGTCATTTCTATAACCAATGGAGTGATTTGGAGATCCGGCCAGAAAGATATTTTGTGGGATTAAAGCAGATAGTAGAAATGAGAACCGATGGAAAATAATTCATAGATTGAAATCCGGAGATAAGTTGAGAAAAACCAGAGTATATTATTAATCAGTGGATTTTTATCCAGAGGTTGGTGCTGACAGACGATATTTCCGTAACCGGTAGCGATTACCGAGGATTTTCGGCAGGTAACAGAATGTCTTTAATGAGAGTATAAGGTTAGGAAAACCCGGTATTCTCGAAGAGGAAGAAAAGACCTTCAAAGTATTATTTCCGGAATTTTAAGATTTTACAAAATTTCGCGATCGGAACACCGAATAGGGACTTTATCGATAGAAAACTTCTTGAGAAAGTTGGTGACATCACCTTAGTGACAAAGGATGACATCATCCTTGAGAGGTGTATGGCCAAGATCTTGCCACCTCTAAGAAGAGCGATCCAACGGTCAGAATTCAACCAGACAAAGTTCAATAAAATTACGAAAATGCCATTAGTTTTTTCTATAAATAGCCACCATTTCATTTGGAATTCTCACACCAAATTCTCTTGAGAATTTCGAAAATTGGGAGAGGAGGGAAGAAGGAGGAGTCTGAGTAAGTTCTTCAGTCCTTAGTCTTTAGTTCGGTAGTTCTTAAAGTTTTAGGATAGATGTTGTTTTGATCCTTAATCTTCCAGTATATTTTAGATATCATGTTTTAGGATAAATATGATATTTATTTTGGGAAATATGTTGGAGTAAGAGATATGCTAAAATTCTGGAAGATTAGAGTCAAAGTAACGAAGTTCTAGCGAAATTTCGCCGATTAGACAAGTCAGGGGTAAAATGGTCATTTGTGACTAAAATGATTGTTATGACGTTAGTAATTGATTATATGTGATATTATCCTTATAGGATATCCCTGAATACATTGTAACCAACTGTCGCACCGTATCCTGCCACAAATACCGTATAGCGTCAACGAAGGTACGTTCGCGTACTGTAACACTAACTCTGATCAGTATGTGTATATGTGGTATGTGTGCATGTTGTGGTGTGTTGTTTGAATACTTGTTTGGTAAGAAATAACTGTACACCTGCATACACTGGGAGTGATATATCTGTTTTCACTGGGAGTAGTACTTTTCGCTGGGAGCGGTACATTTGCATTCACTGGGAGTGACATGTTTGTAAGTGTTTCATTTGTTGTGATTTTGTACCGTATATGTAAATATCAGGTTAACTGTTACCTGGGGTCCGTATGCATGGGACCTTAGCACTTAACATAGCGTCAGGGTCAGGAGAACCAAGAACGGAGGACAAGGGGAAGCGCAAACAGGACGCATAGAAGACTTGGCTGAAGACTTCCTTTTGATGTTCCGGCGGAAGCCTTCCTTTTATTGTTGAACATTACTTTTGAAATACTTGGTATGATGTACCACTATTGTATCCAGCCAGACTTACGACATTTTGAAATACAAGTATCAGTTACTCTTCCGCTCAAATGATCTACTCTAATAATTTTAAATGATGAAAAATTATTCCGCTTTTGAAAATTGGGATGTTACATTTTGGTATCAGAGGAGTTGTCCTGACATAAATCTGACTAAGTTATTGCAAACCTTTTGGTGCCGAAGGCAGGGCTAGTCTATGTGGGTAAGCCAATCAGTCGCCGTGAACTCGGGTGAGGCCCCCATGATAGACACCTACCTGGCCAATTGGTTTAAGTAACGGAGTTAGACTCTACGTGTTTTTTAAAGAGCATGTTTTGAAAATGAGTACTGATATAGCCTAGGTCGGTGTATCACCTTACATCAGTATAACAGTCTAAACCGGTATACTATATTGAACCAGTGTACCACCCTCTGTTGGTGCATCACTCTAACCTAGAGTTGTCATATCCACCATCCGTACTGGTACCGATATCAGTCTCTGTTAATCTTGGTAACCCCGCTATCAGCCTCTGATAACTCTAATAATCTCCAGTTTGTACTGGACGATAATTCTATCCTAGCACAAAGCCGATGTGTGGAGCTGCGTCACGCTGGACGAAATTCTGAGACCAATAAAGATAAATACATGCGGTATTTGACCCATGTTGGGAAATTCTATCCGAGGAACTTCTGTTATGTACTTCTGTACCCGTTTTTGGGTGTAAAGATCCAATGAGATTCTGACGAAGGAAATATGGCGGGTGTCCGCTCATTTGTAGTGTAGAAACTAAGTGCGATAGAGTCTATGTGCAGTATAAGTACTAAGTGCGATAGAGTCTGTGATATACTAATCGTTGTCTTCCTTTTAAATGTTTTCCCTAATAAAGGAAAAAGAGCGAGACACAACAAAATTAAGATAGTCGATTATGAAACCACTAAGGAAATCACCCTGGTTGAAAATTTGTTTGATAAAAAAATATTAAATATCAAATTTAATAAAAATATTTAAAATAAAAAATAAAATTGCAATCCATTAAGATTATTCTTTGAATTCTAAATTTTAGGGTAATTTGAAAATTAAAAATTTATTTTAATGGTCTGTAATTTTTCATTTCAATATAGGTGATTGTCATTTTTCGTTGGAAAAATCCTGTTAAAATCCGGTTGAAAATAATCAAAGCTAAAATTGCGTCTACATTTTTTATAATCTTAACGAGGCCAAGTGGCCTACTTAATATTTTTTAATATTGTTAAAAGACCATATGACTGTAATACCAGAAAATTTTTTTATCTTAAAATAAATAATACACCTTGAATATTCTATGTGCATAAATAATACATGTTGAAAATAGGTGAATTTGTGGTCTCAAAACTAGTGTCATAATTACCTTATTTCCAAAGGTGATTTCTCATGTAATTAGGAGAAATAAAGAGCTAAAAATCCCTAAGTGAATTTGTGAATTATAAAATACCCTGAGAATATTATGATAAATCCTGAGAGGCAACTAAATATTTATTAAAAATTAGCGAGTATGTTATCTCTAATTTAGATAATTTATGGGATTATTTTCCTTGGGACATAATAAGGCAAAATTAAATATCATTTTGGGAAACATAAATTGCCCCAAGATTTTTAATATTTTGCATGTGGCATAAATTATCAATATCAGTAAAATAGTTGTGAGATAATAATTAATCTCAATTAAGAAAATTGTCAACTATTGGTAAGTGATTAATTAAATAATTAATGGTTAATTGTTTAGACATAGATAGAGAAAACCAAAGTTAGTTATATGAAACCCCTAATTTGATATTAATGACCAATGGAGGGTCAAGTTAGCATAAAGGGTGTTGCTAATTAATTTAGCATAATTAAGTGGTATATAAAGTGAAATTACAATTAATCCCTAAAGCTTACAAGATTACTAATCTTGTGATTAAAGCTCTAATTAAACAAATAATCTAAATCCATGTGAATGTGAATGAACCAATGGGAGGCTTTAATTCTAGCTATTAAGAGACAATAGAAACACACTTCCATTGGGCCAAAGGATGATGGTAGGCACTGTTTTGCTTGTGGAAAAAGAGGAGAAAATTGTTAATATAAACTTACACACACATGGGATAATTACAAGAGACAATTAATGAGTTTACATGGGTGCATTAATGGAAAATGGAAGAGGATAAGAGAGAGATAGAGGGTGATGTTTTTGGTGTCTTAAGGAAGAAGGAAAAGTTTATATTATTTTAATAGATATTAATTAAAATAACCAATAGGAAAAATAAAGAAAATTGGGCTAAATCCTATGTAATTAAAATTAGCCAATAAGAACCTTTGAGACTTGAATTTGTGTCTTAATAAAAGACCAACACCCATGAGCCATTGATTAGAAAAGATCATCCAATGGGTAGGATTAAGGATAAGAGTTTGAAAATTACCAAAGTTACATAGCATTTTTCTATAAATATGGAGCCTTCTTCTTCATTTTTCTTCACACCAAATCACACTTCAAGAAGGTGATTTCTAAGTAGGAGAATGAGGAGGAATCTTGAAGCAAGAAGGAGAGTCTTCAAGAGGTAAGTTCTAGCATTTAAATTTCTAGTCTTTAGTTTTTATAAGTTCTTAGTATAAATGCTAGTTTAATCTAGAAAATTATAGAATAAATTCCTACTCTTGTTTTTAGGCATCATTGCATTGAAAAATGCCTGAAGAGGTAAAAACATGATAGGAAATGATGTTTGGAAGTCCTTAGATTAAATTTGTAAGAGTTGCAGAATTTTCGGTTCTTAAGTCCTTGTCAGGCAGCAGAAAAGATGCTATGATTTTATGAAGCAAATGAAGTTGTAAAATCATGAAATTCTCCAGAAATAAAGTAGACATGTAGGGCTTTCCAAATATATAAAATATGCAACATTTTGATCTCTGGTCAAGGAGATATGAATTTTTGAAGTTAAGTCATTTTTACTGGAATAACATCTGGGCAACGTTGAGGAAATTCAAAACTGGGAATGATATGGTTTGAACGAGTTAAATCTGTTATTTTTCCTTAAAGATAGACTTATTAAGGGAAATTTTGGCTTTGGTTTCACCTCAAAATGATTTTTTTTAGAATTAGTTATAATTTTCAAAGTTAGACGAAAATCTGCCCAAAATGCTGAAATCAGTGTTTTCCGAAAATTTAGGGAATAAATTGGAAAATAAGTCCACCAGGGGTAAAATGGTCTTATATAGCCAAAATATCTCTTGAAATAATATTTGTGAATTAATAGAGATGATATGATCCTTATAGGATATTTGTGATCGTAATCTGTCGAAACGTACGAAAAGTCATCAACGAAGGTACGTTCGCGTACTGTAACACCAACTCTGATACTTATTGTATGCTTATATATGATAGACAACTATACAAGTGATTTGTATAGATAACTTTACATGTGATGTGTATTGTTAACATGGATAACTATACATGTGAATTGTATAGATAACTGTACATGCGATGTGTATTGTTAGCATAGATAACCTTACATGTGATGTGTACGGTAGACATATTAATCTTGCATTTGCTATATACTTATGTGTTGATTAATGCTGTGATGTCATACATATATTGTTTACATAAGTATGAGGTTAACCATTACCTGAGGTTCAATGTATGGACCTCAGCTCTTAATATAGCTGCAGGATCAAAAGGACTAAGCATCAAAGATAAGGGCAAGCAACACGCTTAGAGTCCCGGCTGAAGAATTTCTTTTTGGACTTGTATTACCATATCAGTAAATATTCAGACCTTTGTACTACTGTATAAGCAACTAGGTACCTCAACAGTGGATGTATATCAGATACTCGCTCTTTTAAATTACCCCGATGCTCTACGCTAATGAAAGTACTTTATTCCGCTTTTGAAAAATGGGATGTTACAATGACCATCATAGTAATAAGTCAGATCCACGTTCAATTTTCCTTTTTAACTATTGAGGGGCATTCTGGTCTTTTAAAAATGTTCAGATTTCCCTAATTAAGCCTCGTGATCAAATTAAGACTTTGTTAAAAGTGTAGGCCCAATTTTAATTTTGATCATTTCAGTCAGATTTTATTAGAACTTTCCCGTTTTCATTGCAACCATCTCAAATCTTCCTTATCTTTTTCCATGAAGGAATATCGTGCATGTGACGCCGCAATATATAAATGTTCACTTTAAGCAAGTGGCTTGGTTTGAATTTGGATCAGATAATCAATCCTGGTTTACTTTCACCTCTTTTTCTTCATTATTATTAAATAGATTATTGTTTTTAACCAAAATTTCCACACAAGTATATTAATCAATATACAAATAAATAATTAAATATTTATAATAAACCTCTATATATATATATATATATTGTACAAGCTATTCTTTAGACTCCGTGCAACAATATAAAACAAGTTTAGCTTTAATTAGAAAAGCATATAACAATAATAACCCATTTGGTTGGATTTCACAAGAGAGAGGATTACATGTAATCATGATGTAATAGATCAATTACAACGTTTGGTTGTAACATCCCAATTTTCTAGGACTTGAATACTGGAATATTAAAAAAATTTAAATTGTGGAATTTTGGGCTAAAAATAATTATGAGAGTAATTATTGGGGATTAAGGCCTACATTTTCCCTTAATTTATTTTGGGAAATAATAAAATTCAAAGAAATAAATGAAAAGTGATAATTGAGGCCTAAATATTCTAAGATTAATATTATATGGCCTAGGAGAAATAATTTGGGGAAGGAAAAATCCCTATATTAATTAAGGATTTGATTTCATGATTTGCAATTAAATTAATTACAAATAAAATGTTGTTTGAAAAAGAAAAGAATGAAAAACGCATGGGCCACGTAAAACATCACTTAAGTGGAAATGATAAGCCCAACACCTTATATATTATATCCAAAATAGTATGGGTCACGTGGAGGGAGTATTATTGCCATCACCCAAACATCTCCATCATTCCATCCGAGCTCGACGGCGAGAATGAGAAACCAAAAACAATGCAAGCAGATCCAAGCCAATCCGTGATGGTCAGTACCCAAGGCCCAAACCCGATCCAGTAACTAGCATCAGTTGAGAACCAAAGAGACCAAACCGATACCTCAGCAAACCGAAAAGAAAACAGAAAAAAAAAAAAAAAATTTGATCAACTTGCAAAAGTCAAAGAGCAGCCAGCATTAGTTAACAGCAGAGGATATATTTATCCGAAGCAGAGATAAGATCATCATTACTTGGCCAGGAAACAGAAGGATCGGACATGAACCATGCTTTTCGAGCCTTGTGCTTATTAACCAATGGGATTTTTCTGTTAGACCATGGTGTTTTCATCTGCGTCTGGACTCTCAGCTGGCTATAAAGCCATTCAATTTTCTGCTTTCACGGTAAGTCCGAAAGAGTGTTAGAGAAGAAAGAGAACCAGAAAAGAGAGTGAAAGAGTGAGAGATAGGGAGACGGTGAGTGAGCCGAGGAAGAGAGAGGAGCACACACAAGTTGAGTATCTCCTTGCTCTGTTTACACCGTTGAAAAACAAGGGAGAGAGAGAGGGAAACCATTTCTTCTTGCTCTGTTTTGTAGCAGCTAAAACAGAGGCAGACTGACGTGAAGAAGCTTCGGCCAGGAATGGAGAACGCAGGGAGTGAGATTAGAGAGTGGAAGAGCATCATTCTCCAACATTTTGACTGAAGTTTGAAGGTGACTGTTACTTCCTCTTTTTCCTTCGTTTTCAGTCAAAGTTTCACAAAAGAATGATTACCGAAAACTGAGATGGAAAACAAGATTTAACAAAACACACACACACACACATGCCAGCTGTCATCGGGGTTCATAAAAAGGGGAGTTTTCTGTCGCTTAAACTGGATGAAAAACATAGACTTAGAAGTATAAAAGAGAAAGAAATATTTTGCCGACATAGGTTCCTTTTCGCCTCCACACTATTTCCTTCTTTGTTCAAAATTTTGCTGGGTATATGGTGCAAGAAAGAGATTTTTGAAATGCATATCTGTATCATTTCATGTATGGAACCCCAAAGATTTTCCACGTGGGCTTCACTGGGTGGGTAGATGTTAAATGGCGAAAGCATGAGAAGAAAAAGAAATGTTATAAGTACAATATTCATGGGTCTGTGTACGTGCATATGCAGTAGGTTTTCATTCTTATATGGGGAACATTTCTGATTTATCCTACCAGTAAGTGTTAGCAGTTTTTGAGTTTTAAGTGTCCACTCATTAAAGCAAAAGAAAAGTGTAATATCCCAGATTTTCAAAAGCAAAATATATTTTTTTTTAAAACAAAAATCATTTCAAATCATCAGAGCAGATCATTTGAGTGGAAGAGTAATTGATATTTGTATTTCAAAATGCCATAAGTTTGGCTAGATACAATAGCGGTATAGTAACCGCATGGTTCAACAGTGAAGTAAAACAACAATGGGAGAGCTTCCGCCGGAACACAAAAGAAAGTCTACAACCGGGTGTTCTAGGTGGCCTGCTTGCGCTTCTCCTCGGTCCTCGGATCTCCCGATCCTGAAGCTATGTTAAGAGCTGAGGTTCAATGCCCATTGAACCTCAGGTAACGGTTAACCTCATGTTTACATACACAATATATGGACGACATATACCACAAGATCAACAGCACAAACAAACAAATTATCACAACCAATGCATATGTATCGCTCCCAGCATGCAACCATATCGCTCCCAGCATACAGACATATCGCTCCCAGCAATACAGATACCCTCTAACCTTTATATGCACACCACAGTATAAACACTTTATACATACAACACACATACCACACATGTATGCATACCATAAACATTAGAGTTAGTGTTACAGTACGCGAACGTACATTAATTACCTCTTAGTAGTATACTATACATATAGCACATATACGCATACAGTAAACATCAGAGTTAAAGTTACCACTACGCAGACGTACATTAATTACCTCTTACAAACATACCATACATATAGCACATATACGCATACAGTAAACATCAGAGTTAAAGTTACCAGTACGCGGACGTACCTTTATTGTCGAGTTTTGTTTTGTCGGTCAGAATGCGGTCACAAATATCCTATAAAGGTAATATCATCTCTATTAATTCACAAATATTATTTCAAGAGATGTTTTGGCTATATAAGACCATTTTACCCCTGGTGGATTTATTATTTACAATTCTGCCCTTACATTTATTCAAAAACGCAGGGTAGTATTTTCTGGGCAGATTTTCGCCTAACTTCGAAAACTCATAACTAATTCTAGAAAAATCAAAACGAGGATCCGTAAAATTCCCCGGAATCCTTGAGACGTTTATTTTCAAGGAAAGATACTGGAACTTACCCAGAATTCATGGATAATTCCCAGTTTTTACGTTTTAAGCTTCTGCCCAGATTTTTACTCAGAAAACGTAGCCTATCTTCTGGGATTTTTATCTCTTTGCAAAGATCTTCAAATGACACATTCTATACATATTTGGAAAGCCCTACATGTCTACTTTCACCATGAATTTTCTCAGAAATTTAGAACATCATATTTTTCATAAAATACCAACGTTTTTGCTACTGGCTCCAGAAATCGCTAATCGCTGAAATTTCGCCAGAGCTTCGCTATTTTGATCATAATCTTCCAAAAAGTTTGCTATAACTTATTCTTCAACAAATTTTCGAAATAAAGACAATGGAAGTCATAAAAACATGAAATTAAAACTATAATTGGAAGATTGAAGATCAAAATAACTCTTAAGCTATAAACTAAAAGCTAAAACTTAAGAACTAGAGAACTTACCCTTGGAGAATCTTGCTACTCCTTCTTGTTTCCCACAAACCCTCACTTTCACTCTATTTTCAGATGCCTCTTGCTTGTTTGTGGTGTGAGATTTGTGAAGGCCAAAGCCCCCTATTTATAACAATTTGTGATGGCATTTTTTGTAATTTCTTCTTTTGCATCTAATCATTGAATTTTTCTTGGAGAGGAGGAAAAGATCCTGCCCTTCCACCTCCCCCCCTTGCCATCCCCCCCTTCCTTTTTCCATAAGCCCCCTTGCTTTGTCCCCAAGTCATGCTCCTTCTTCATTAAGTTATCTTAATTAATCCCAAACTTTAATTTAGTTAGGTGTAAATTGTTGTTTTAATTCAAAATCCAATTTTACTTTTGAAATCCTAATTTTATGACTAGATTTATGGTGATTTTTAATTCCTGAAACACTTAGGTATGAATCTTAAAAGTATTCAAAAATAACTTTGGGAATAGCCAAGTTGAAGCTCATAATTTACTGATTCCAAATATGTATTTACATTTAATACTTAGTTCCAATATTTCAAGATATGATTTATTTTCTATATATTCTTATCTAATTCAATAACAACTTGTTCCCCAAGTCTTCCAAACTTCTCCCACAATCTAAGCTACTTTATCCCATGTGCTTTGATCAATTAATGACACAACTTCTTCTTTGAGCCCAAGAAATCTGTCCCCCCTCTCTTAATTCAAATATTAACTTATATTTTAATTGCTTTCTTAAGTCAAGAAGAAAAATCTCCCATTGGTCCAATTTATTTGTGTAATTTATTCCATCATTAAATAGGAATTTTTAGCTCTTTATTCCTCCTAATTACATAAGAAATCACCCTAGAAAATAAGGTAATTATTCTACTAGTTTTGAGACCACAAATTCACCTATTTCAATAGGTATTATTTACTAAATTATGATACTTATCCTAAGTAGGATTTTTAGGGTATTACAAAAAGAAGTATATAAGGAGTATATAGGCGTGCGTAAATGGTTGCATAAGAATGAAAAGGAATAAGCTTTTTGCAATTATAAATATAAAATGATGGTTTTAAAGATAAGTATAAAGCTGAGAATTTGCAGAACCAAAGCCCATTGTTGTTGATGGCAACGTTAGGATCAGTGAGTATTATAAATCAAAAGTGTGTATATATATATACAAATCATAAAGAAGGAGCTCGCTGTCATAGATAAAAGAAGAGAGTTTCTATCAACTATTTATAGTTGCTGGTGTTTTAGGAGAATGTGATATAAGTTTTAAATCTTCCCTAATTCTTATTTTCGGCCAGCATCTAATGAATATGGAAGAAATGAATTTTTGCTGAATGGGTAAGACCTTTGTATAATGTTGTCAAGAGGTGTATGTTCAATTTCTTTGTTGAAGAAAGAATAAAAACTATTTGAATTGGTGTTTTAGATGGATGGGATTTAAGTTATAAATCTTTCCCGAGAATCTAATAGCATTATGTATGGAAGTATGTTTAGAAATGCTTAAATAGTTTAGCTTAATAAGAATTCAAATTAATTAAGAAGTGATAATGAAAAATAATAAATGGGGAAGTATTATTATTATTATTTAGAACAACAATAATAATAGTAATAACAATAATAATAAAGTTATTATTGTTAGGGAAAATTTAAGGGATTAATAATTATTATTAAGCCTCTAAACTAATTCGCGTAATTAGTTTCTCTACGATTTAAACAAGTGTCTAATGACAATGATAAACGTTTCTAGGCAGACTTTGACACCTCTACCGATCCCGGCATCTATCAAAAAGGAATTCAAGGATACAAGGTTGAGGTGGGTAACCTTAATCTTATAATTATGTATGTAAGTGTTTATGTGTTAATTAGTTGACCATGTATGCTAGATGATTTACCTGTTTATGTTTTCCTGGCCATGGATTGGAGGCTGCTGTAATATCCCAATTTTCATAATACATGTAAATATTAAATTTTGATAAATGACACCTATTACAATAGGTGAATTTGTGGTCTCAAAACTAGTAAAATAATTACCTTATCTTTTAAGGTGATTTCTCATGAAATTAAAGTAAATAAAGAGCTAAAAATCCCTAAGTGAATTTATGGGTCATAAAATACCCTGAGAATGTTATGATAAATCCTAAGAGGCAACAAAATATTTATTAAAATTGGAAAATATGTTGTCTCCAACTTTTTAGTTGATTTATTATCATTTTTAGGAATTATACCATTTTCTAAGCAATTAAAAATATCGGAGGATGATAAAATTAATTAGAGAAAATTAGTAACAATTATTGGGCAATTGAAATTGCAATAATTGAGATGCTCTAGTAATTTTTGAGATTAGCTAGTAATTAATTTATAAAGGTCATAATTAAGGAAAAATCAATTAAATTAAGGATCGAATGATATTTAGAAGCTAAAATTAGCACACAAGAAGTTATCAATCATTAAAATTAAATTAGAAACTTTGTCAATTTTAGTGGTTAAGCCTAGTAACCCCTAAAACATGATGTTGGAAATTAAAGTTAGGATTTAAAATAATTATTCCTAATTTATTTCTATGAGACAAAAATTCCTATTTAATGGTAAATAAATGGAAGAATTAAATTATATTAACCATAAATCCTAAATCTAAGTGGACTAATGAGAGAATTTTCTCCTTAAAAATGTAAGAGCATTAAAAATATAATTGAATAAATAATAACAAGAAGGAGGGGACGGTTTTTACTTGGAGTAGGGAGGAAGTAATCTCATTTTATCTAAATTCAATTAAACAAAGCACATGGGATAAATAAAAAAGAAGACTTGTTGGTTAAGGGGAAAAGATGTGTAAACATATTCCTTGGTCAAAAATTCCTCTTGGATTTCGAAAATAAGGAAGAAAAAGAAGGGAAAATAATAACTTCAAATGCAAAAACATTAGTCAAATAAAGTAGTGTATAGAAGAAGCTTCAAAGACTTGGTGAGCAAGTTGTCTAGCTTAATGAGCAAGTTGTTATTAATTAAATAAAATTAGATGAGAACCTATAGAAATTAAATCATAACTTGAAATATTGGAATTAAGTATTATAGATAAATACATATTTGAACTCAGTGAATTATGAGCTTCGATTTGGCTATTCCCGAAGTTATTTTTGGTTACTTTTAAGATTCATACCTAAGTATTTTGGGAATTAAAAATCACCATAAATCTAATCACAAAATTAGGATTTCAAAAGTGAAATTGGGTTTTGAATTAGAACACCTACTTACACCTAACTAAATTAGCATTTGGGATTAATTAGGACAACTTGGGGAAGTAGTGTGTCTTGGGGACAAAGCAAAAGACCTTCTTGAAGAAGGAAGATGGGAGGACGTTTTTTAGGTGTAAGGAGGAGATCTTTACCCCCTCACCAAGTCAAGAACCAAGGGCTAAGATCACTTGAGAGTTACTTGAAGGCTACCCAATCTTTGGCTATAAATAGAGACTCCAAGCTTCATAAATTCCTCACAAATCCACCAAGGCTTAGGCCGAAATTTGAGAGAGGTTAGGAGTGTGTGGAAGAGCTCCAAGAACAGTAGCAAGGTTCTACAAGAGGTAAGGAAGCTTTTAGTTTTAGTTCAAGTTCCTAGCTTATGAAGTTTTAGTAGAAATATTAGGGAATGTTGTTTTGATCTTCAATCTTCTAAATATAGTTTTAATTTCATGTTTTTATGGTTTCCATTGCATTTCTTTCAAAAAATTGATGAAGAAGAAGTTATAGCAAAATTTTTGGAAGATTAGGATCAAAATAGCGAAGCTCTGGCGAAATTTCCTCAAACAGTGATTTCTGGAGTCAGGGGTAAAAACGTCAATATTTTATGATGAAGATGATGTTCTAAAATTTTGAGAAAATTCAAGGTGAAAGTAGACGTCTAAGGCTTTCTAAATCTATAAAAAGTGTATCATTTGAAGCTCTATGCAAAAAGATAAAAATCTCAGAAGTTAGGCAATGTTTTCTGTGCGAAATTCTGGGCAGAATTTAAAAATGTGAAATCTGGGTATTATCCATGAGTTCTGGGTAAGTCCCAGTATTTTTCTTCAAAAATAGACTTCTCAAAGATTCCGGAACATTTTACGGATCCTCATTTTGATTTTTCTAGAATTAGTTATGATTTTTCAAAGTTACCGAAAAATCTGCCGAGAAAATGCTGCACCACGTTTTTGAAGAAATATAAGGGCAAAATTGTAATAATAAGGCCATCAAGGGTAGAATGGTAAATAGAGGTGGAAATATCTCTTAGGATGTTATTCTAAGTGATATGGTGATATGTTAGCATATCCGGGAAGTCCAAAGCCGGAATCAAAGGTCGAATGTTTGACGACTATGCGGTAAAAGGTACGGACGCGTATTGTAACATTAACGCTTATGCTTATGGTATGGTTATATATGATAATTGTTTTCACATGTTGATACTCTATTTTGAAATTGCTCATGGATTTGAGTTGTATACGGGTTATAATCTTGATAACAACATTGAGTTTTCCTAGCGCTGAGGACACGATAGGCCATCGTGGCACTGGTTATGTGCAGACTTGGGTAACATACATATTGCAGTGGCTGTGTTATGTTACTTGCTTATATGTTTTTGAAAGTTATAATTGTGAATATATTATTGTGATACCTGTCATATACTGTTTACATAAGCATGAGGTTAACCGTTACCTGAGGTCCAATAGACATTGGACCTCAGTCTTAATAAATAGTACAGGAAAGAAACCGGGATGGAGAAGGCGTCGGTAGATAGAGCCGTGAAGAGGCAGCGGTTAAAGGCAAAGGTCGGTAGAAGTTATTAGGACTTAGCTTCTGGCTCGAATTTAACAAAGTTACTTTGAACAGTTTGGTGTCTAAGGCTGGGTTAATCTATGTGGGAAGCCAATCAGTCGCCGTATAAGTCGGTGAGGCCCCCATGATAGACTCCTACCTGGCCAATCTGTTTAATTAATTGATGTTAGGTTCCAAGTCATGGGTTTAGTTTAAAACTTTCTTTATCAGAGGATTGTATTTAACCTCTGTAAATTGTATCACATGAATATTCCTTCGGGATATTTAATATATCAGCTTATGTCGGGCATCATCATATGTCTGGGCATTTTTATATCAGTTACTCGTTGTCCGGATCTTAGCGCACGCTATCAATTTCCGCAGTACTCTAAGCTGTAGCATCTCAAACTCTGTTGTTTTTCTTAAAACTAAGTGTCGACCGACACGAATTTCGAACCTGGAATTTTGGATGTTACAGCTGCGGTCTCATGGGGCTATGTGTCCTAGACAAGGGCTACGGTCCTTGGCCGTTAACTATGGTTACGGTTGTTTGTAATTCTTCCATGCTTTTAGATGTGCTAAATTGTTATTTATACTTTCATACATGTGCATGAGATTAATTGTTACCCTGGGGTCCATTCATTTGGACTCCAGACCATATGAAAGATGCAGGAACTAGTTCGGGATCGAAGGGCAAGAAGCAGCTGTAAGAGATACAGCGGTTGAACCTTTTAGACATTTGGGATAATTGTAATACAATTAATCTTTATCACCGCCTATTCTTGGGATTAATGTAATAACATCCAACTATTGGATGAATTCGAATCATGAAAAATTAGTCTGTATTTTCCAAACTAAGTTATTTTCAAAAACTTCTATTATGAAATTAAGTCGTCCAAATCTCCTCGATCCCTTTTTCGTGTTAACTCCAATGTATAACGGTCCCGAAGGCCGGGTGTCACATTGGTTGGGTTCATGTAATTTAAAGAGGATTACATTATTTGATGTAATCAATATTACATTACTAGGATTGATGGATAGGGATGAAAACATTTTGTAATCAAGTGAAAAAGACATTATTACCATTATAATTTTTAAAATTGGCCAAAGTAACCACCCATAGACTCTATTAGATATTAAATAATCACCACCATTAAATATTAAAAATTAATTAATAATATAGAAATTTAAAAAATTTCCCCATTAAAAAATTTAAAAATATTATTCCACCACTAAAAATATATTGAAAGCCCCAATAAATAATATTCCCATCATTAAATATTAAATAATTACCAAGAACCTGATATGTATACTGCATAATATTTCCACAATTAAATATTAATAAATTATTATGAAACAATTGTGTACACGACACAAATAAAAATAATCACCGTGAACCCATACATTATACATATATGTGTAGACATGAGAAAATTTGTATCTTACTATATATCCCCACGTATTCAAATGTTCGATGTAATCAAACAAAACATTTTCATGCTTATTTGCATCATCTTGGCCTAATGACAAACCTAATAAATTCATGTAATCATCATTACATTACATATTATTATGTTGTATTACATCCCGTCTAACTCTGTGAACCATACGTGCCATAAGTAACTAATACTAATAATAAAAAAGTAAACAATTTATTTTAAAAAATTTGATTTTTAAAATTTTTATTTTAGTCATTTAAATACATACATACATGTGAACACTAAGTTCACGCCCAGGACCTCATTTTCAAGCATGGCACATGGCGTTGCCTTTGGGACAACTTGCCATTGACTTCAAATTTTTGAATTGACTCACTGCAATTTAGTCCTTATAATTTTAACTATTTAAAACTTTAGTACCTAAATTGCATGAAATGTATAACTTTCTTTTCTAAAATATAGAGACTAATGTTTTAAATTGTCAAATCATATAGGGATTGAGTTGTATTAAATTAATGTTTAGAAATAGACTTATAACTGAGTCAAATTATAGGGATTGAGTTCTACTCAATTTAAGTTTATCAACTAGATTACAAATGATGAAAAAAATTAAATACAGAAATATTAATTTTCCCAAAATTTTAGAGTTAATGGACAATCCCTGATTTCCCCCCACATACTTCACCTTAACAAGCGGTCATTCCAACTTTAATTTCCTAGCGATAAGCCTACAATTTATCTCGTGTTCATTATATTTAAAGTTTGGAATAATATTGCTGGCCTAAGCACTGCAATTATCATTAACTGTAGATGGCTAAACCGCTAAACAATGTGGCAATAAGTTTTTAGATCAGCTCAAACCTACCCTAGCTTGATTCCATAACCCTTAAATGACCCACAATTATTCTTTATTAGGCATGTTGTTCAATAAATTAAGGGTTTAAGGTGTAAATTTATCAATGAATTATTTTTCAATGGGCACTCAACATAATTAATTATTTTGGGGTGTAAAAGTGGACATAATCATTTTTTTTTGGTAGCATATATAACAATACTACTAACCCCGGTTAATTTGTGTTACTTTTAAATATATTTTTAGAAGAGCAAAGGTGAAAGTTTTAACAATAAACCATTTTACCATGAGAACCCAACAAAATGATCTTTTGTTGGGTCCAAAGGTAGTTATAAACATGTTTGTCCTATAAATTCCCATTTTGTCTCACAAATTCCCTTATTTTTTTGTGAATGATCATATATGTCTTGTAAAAGGAATAAATCCATGAAGTTTATAAATGCCCACATTTGATCATTTACATATTTGTCTTGTAAATGCCAATATTTGTTTTGTAATTTTTTTTTAACTCCTGGATTCTTTTCAATCCATTTATTGGTCTTGTGAATACTTTTTATTTGTCTTATAAATGTTCTTATGAAAAAAAAAAATACGAGTAATATTGTTTTTTTATTGACAAAACATAATTTGATCTTGACCTAACCGGGTGCAATGAAATTTCAAGATCTTTTGGGAGCTGACTGAAATAAAATTGCTTTCAAGGAATTTAAGTGGTATTTTTCCATTAAAAAAGGAAAATATTTCTAAGAATATATTAAGATAATAGGGTGAGAAGACTAGTGTAATACCCCAATTTTCATAATACATGTAAATATTAAATTTTGATAAATGACACCTATTACAATAGGTGAATTTGTGATCTCAAAACTAGTGAAATAATTACCTTATCTTTTAAGGTGATTTCTCATGAAATTAGAGTAAATAAAGAGCTAAAAATCCCTAAGTGAATTTATGGGTCATAAAATACCCTGAGAATGTTATGATAAATCCTAAGAGGCAACAAAATATTTATTAAAATTGGAGAATATGTTGTCTCCAACTTTTTAGTTGATTTATTATCATTTTTAGGAATTATACTGTAATACCCGGAAAAAAAATATATAAAAATAAAAATATTTATCTTAAATATTATATTTCCATAGATAGTACCTATTTCAAATAGGTGAATATGGGGTCTCAAATTTTTTGTATTGTATTTATTTTTGTTTATAGGAATTTTTTCTTAGAACCTAGGAGTATAAAAATTAATTTAGCTTGTTGATATAAAAACCAATATTTTAGGGATTAAATTAGGACTTAACTCATTTATTCCTAATTTAACTTCATGAGACAAAATCTCTCTAAGTAAGAATAAATAAATTATACAATGATATTAACCCTAAATCCTAAAGTCTAAATGGAACAATGAGGGAATTGTCTTCTTGAGCAAGTTGATTGTCTTAAGGAGCAAGTAATTGCTTAAATAGAATAAATTAGGAGAAAACCTATAGAAATTAAATCATAACTTGTGATATTAGAGTTAAATGTCCAAGATAATTACATATTTAGAATCAGGGAATTATGAGCTTCAACTTGACTATTCCCAAAGATATTTTCGGTTACTTTTAAAATTCATACTTAAACATTTTGGGAATTAAAAATCACCATAAATCTAATCATAAAATTAGGATTCCAAAAGTGAAATTGGATTTTGAATTTAAACACCAACTTACACCTAACTAAATTAGGATTTGGAATTAATTGGGTTAACTTAATGAAGAAGGAGCCTTTTCTTGGGGACAAAGCAAGAAAATTTCTAGAAGGAGAAGGGGGGGGGACGGCCAAGAGGGAATGGAGGGGCAAGATCATTACTTTCTCTCCAAGCAAAGATCAATGGCTAATTGCAAGAGAGGAAATTACAAGAAATGCCATGACCTTTGGCTATAAATAGGAGGCTTAGCAACTCATTCTCTTCACAAAATCCTCTAGCCTTGACTGAAATATAGAGAGGAAGGAAGAGAGTGAGGAGCTGCAGAAATAGGAGGCAAGTAGTCTTCAAGAGGTAAGAGAGTTCTTAGCTTTCAAGTTTAAGTTCTTAGTTTATGAAGTAGAAATGCTAGAAATGTTATTTTGATCATCAAACTTCCAATTCCAGTTTTATTTTCATGTTTTTATGGTTTCCAATAGCTTTATTTCGAAAATTTGATGAAGAAGAAGTTACAGCAAAATTTTTGGAAGATTATGATCAAAATAACGAAGCTCTGGCGAAATTTCAGCAAATAGGAACTTCTGGAGTCAGTAGTAAAAATGCTAGTATTTTATGATGAAGATGATGTTCTAAAATTCTGGGAAAATTCATGATGAAAGTAGACATTTAGGGCTTTCCAAATATATAAAGAGTGTGTCAATTGAAGTTCTGTGCAAAAAGATAAAAATCTCAGAAGTTAAGCTACATTTTGTAATACCCTAAAAATCCTATTCAGCTTAGCCATTATATTTTGATAAGAAAATACCTATTAAAAATAGATGAATATGTGGTCTCAAATTTTGGTAGTTTATTTTAGGAAATTTTCTTCTAGAATTAAATAGACCAAAAACCTGAATTTTCAAATTTCATTTGGAGGTCATAAAAGATCCTAAGATTATCAGATAATCTTAATTATACCATTTGAACAATTAAAAAATCATCAGAGGATGATGAAATCAATTAGAGGAAATTAGTAACAATTATTGAACGATTGGAATTGCAATAATTGAGGTGCTTTAATAATTTTTGAAATTAGTCAATAATTAAATTATAAAGGTTATAATTAGGGAAATATCAATTAAATAAAAGACTAAATGAGATTTGGAAGCTAAGATTAGCATAAAAGGAGTTTTTAATCATCAAAATTAAATTAAAAACTTATCAAATTTTGGTGTTGTATTAATTTACATTAGTTGGCAATTTTTCCATAGAATTTAAGAGCCTAAGAATTAAATTAGTTTGTGACCATGGAAAACACTATATGAGGGATTAAAATTATAATTTAGCAAATTATTCCTAATTAATCTCAATGGGGCAAAAATTCTTATTTAATGATGAACAAATAAATTATACAAATAGATGAGAGAATTAAGATATATTAACCTTGAATCCTAAAATCTAATTGGACCAATGAGAGAATTCCTTTCTTAAGGGTGAGAGAACATTAAAAATATAATGATTTAATTAAAACTAAGGGTGGGGGGCGAATTTCATGAAGGAAAAAGAAGAAGTAATAAAGTCAAAAGTGTGTAGAAGAAGATTAGTAAGACTTAGGGAGCAAGTTGTGTTATAATTAGACAAAATTAAATAAAAACCTATGGAGATTAAATCATAACTTGAGATTTAGGAACTAGATCTTAAAGATAAATATATATTTGGGATCAGTGAATTATAAGCTTCAACTTGGCTATTCCCGGAATTATTTTCGGTTGTTTATAAGATTTATACCTAAGTGTTTCAGGAATTAAAAATCACCATAAATCTAATCATAAAATTAGGATTCCAAAGGTGAAATCGGATTTTGAATCAAAGCACTGATTAACACCTAACCAAATTGAGTTTTGGGGTTAATTAAGCTTGCTTAATGAGCAAGGAGAGTGCTTGGTGACCAAGCAAGAAAAATCTAGAAGGGGGAGGGGGCCAAATTTTCGGCCAAGAGAGGATGAGAGGCCAAGATCATTCCTTTCCCACCAAGCAAAAATCCAATGGTTGAAGCAAAAGAAGAAATTACCAAACATGCCATCACAAATTAGTATAAATAGGGGGCTTGGTCTTCACAAATTTCTCACCAAATTCCCTAGCCAAAACCGAAATTTAGGGAGAGTAAGAGAGGAAGGAGCAGCTGGAGAAAAAGATTCAAGAAGTCTTCAAGAGGTATGAGAGTTCTTAGCTTTTAAGTTTAAGTTCTTAGTTTATAAGCAGAAATGCTAGAAAAAGTTATTTTAATCTTCAATCTTCCATATACAGTTTTAATTTCATGTTTTCGAGGTTTCCATTGTCTTTATTTCGAAAATTTGATGAAGAAGAAGTTATATCAAAATTTTTGGAAGATTAGGATCAAAATAGCGAAGCTCTGGCAAAAACAATAAAATCTGAGTAAGCAATAAAGATGCTAGTATTTTATGATGAAGATGATGTTCTAAAATTCTGGGAAAATGCATGATGAAAGTAGACATATAGGGCTTTCTGAATCTATAAAGAGTGTGTCATTTGAAGCTCTTTGCAAAAAGATAAAAATCTTAGAAGTTAAGTTACATTTTCTGGGCGAAAATCTGGGCAACAGTTTGAATTCTCGAAACTGGGAATTTTCCAGGAGTTCTGGGTAAGTTATAGTATTTTTCCTTGAAAGTAGACATCTCAAGGATTCCGGGAAATTTTACGGATCCTCGGTTCGATTTTTCTAGAATTAGTTTTGATTTTTCAAAGTTAGGCGAAATTCTAGCCAGAAATTCTGCACCAGCGTTTTTCCGAAAATTGTGGGGAAATAATTGAAAATAAGTCCACTAAGGGTAAAAATGTCAAGTATGGCCAAGGTGTCTCTTGAAATATTGTCTGAGAATTAATTGAGATATTATTACCCTTTTAGGATAGACTGTGCACGAGCTCCGACGACGAACGTACCTAAAACCCGACAAACTCAGGTACGGACGCGTATTGTAACATTAACGCTTATGCTTATGGTATGGTTATATGTGAAAGTTGTTTTCACTTATTGATACTCTATTTTGAAAGTTGCTTATGATATATTGAATTGAATACGGGTTATAGTCTTGATAACTCCGTTGAGTTTTCCTAGCGCTGAGGACACGATAGGCCATCGTGGCACTGGTTATGTGCAAACTATGGGTAACCGTTACCTGCTGATATGATTTTGAAAGTGATAGTAGTGAATTTATTATTATAATATCTGTCGTATACTGTTTACATAAGCATGAGGTTAACCGTTACCTGAGGTTCAATGGGAATTGAACCTCAGCCCCTGTTATAGCTTCAAGATCCTAAGGAGTCAGGTTCAAGGATAGGAGTAAGAAGCAGGCGTGAGGACCTTGCGGAGACGTTGTTTTTTTTAAAATATAGATTGTGGTATATTGAACCCGTGGATGATTGTATAGTTAAATGTTCAGGTAGATACATTACATACAATGTTATTCAGTTACTCTTTGTTTTAAAAATTTTCAACTCTCAGCTCTGTAAGGAAACGTTTATGAAAATGGGATGTTACACATTTTCTGAGTGAAATTCTGGGCAGCGGTTTGAATTCTGGAAACTGGGAATTATCTATGAGTTCTGGGTAAGTTCCAGTATTTTTCCTTGAAAGTAGACATCTCAAGGATTCCGGGAAATTTTACAGATCCTCTTTTCGATTTTTCTGAAATTATATATGATTTTTCAAAGTTAGGCGAAATTCTGCTCAGAAATTCTGCATCAGCGTTTTTTCCGAAAATTATGTGGAAATAAATGAAAATAAATCCTTCAAGGGTAAAAATGTCAAGTATGACCAAGGTGTCTCTTGAAATATTGCTTGAGAAGTAATTGAGACAATATCACCCTTTTAGGATAGACTGTGCACGCGTACCGCCAACGAACGTACCCAACGACCCATTATACTCAGGTACGGACGCGTATTGTAACATTAACGCTTATGCTTATGGTATGGTTATATATGATAGTTGTTCTCACATGATGATACTTTGTTTTGAAAGTTGCTCACGATATGCTGAATTGTATACGGGTTATAGTCTTGATAACATCGTTGAGTTTTCCTAGCGCTGAGGACACAATAGGCCATCGTGGCACTGGTTATGTGCAGACTGGGATAACATACATATTGTAGTGGCTGTGTTATGTTATTGCCTTACATGTGGATATTTTTTTTGAAACTGTGTTTATGTTGTATATCTGTGATAACTGTCATATACTGTTTACATAAGCATGAGGTTAACCGTTACCTAAGGTTCAATGGGAATTGAACCTCAGCCCCTGCCATAGCTTCAGGATCCTGGGAGGTCAGGATCGAGGACAAGGGTAAGAAGCCGATGTGAGGACCCTATGGAGGCATCATCTTTTTGGATACTTATGTTAGAAGTATTAGACTTTGATGACTGTATTAGTAAACGTTCAGTTAGATATATTACATACAATGTTATTCAGTTACTCTTTGTTTATGTAAAATATTTTCAACTCTCTCAGCTCCAGAAACGTTTATGAAAACGGGATGTTACATATACCATTTTCTAAGCAATTAAAAACATCGGAGGATGATAAAATCAATTAGAGAAAATTAGTAACAATTATTGGGCAATTGAAATTGCAATAATTGAGATGCTCTAGTAATTTTTGAGATTAGCTAGTAATTAATTTATAAAGGTCATAATTAAGGAAAAATCAATTAAATTAAGGATCGAATGATATTTAGAAGCTAAAATTAGCACACAAGAAGTTATTAATCATCAAAATGAAATTAGAAACCTTGTCAATTTTGATAGTTAAGCCTAGTCACCCCTAAAACATGATGATAGAAATTAAAATTAGGATTTGAAATAATTATTCCTAATTTATTTCTATGGGACGAAAATTCCTATTTGGTGGTAAATAAATGATACAATAAAAACCAAATTATGTTAAACCTTAATCCTAGAATCTAAGTGGGCCAATGAGAGGTTCTCCTTCTTAGAATATGTAAAAACATTAGAAACATAAATTAAATAATTAAATTAGGAGGAGAAGGCGGTTTCTTGGGCACCAATTAAAGGAATATATTATTTCAAATATACAAAACTTATAGAATAAGGGGCTTTATGTGTAGAGGGGGCTAAAGCAAGTGTGTGTGTGGGCCGAAATATGTGTGTGTATTGTGAGTGTTGTAAAAGAAAAATCAATTAAGTAGTGTGAGGGAGAATAATTTTAAAACACATAAGTCAAGAAGTGTATGGGAGAAGCTCCAAAGACTTGGTGAGCAAGTTGTCTAGCTTAATGAGCAAGTTGTTGTTAATTAAATAAAATTAGATGAGAACCTATAGAAATTAAATCATAACTTGCAATATTGAAACTAAGTGTTGAGGATGAATACATATTTGAGATCAGTGAATTATGAGCTTCTACTTGGTTGTGCCCAGAGTTATTCTCGGTTACATATAAAAGTCATACCTAAGTGTTTTGGGAATTAAAAATCACCATAAATCTAATCACAAAATTAGGATTTCAAAAGTGAAATTGGATTTTGAAGAAGAATTTTGGTTGATACTTAACTAAATTAGCATTTGGGATCAAATAAGAGATGAAGCAAAACTTGTGAGCTAAGGGCAATGGGGGACGATTTTGGTGAGGTGGAGGGCTAGGATTTATGCCTCCTCTCCAAGCAAAACTCAATGGACAAGATCAAGTAGGAATTTCTTGGTGACTACTCCTTCTTTTGGCTATAAATAGAAGCCTTTAGCAACACAAATTCCTCACCCAAACTCAAAGCAAAGGCCAAAAAACATAGAGAAGAGGGAGAGAGTGAGGAGCTTCAGGAATTAGAAGGCAAGTGTTCTTCAAGAGGTAAGGGAATTTTTAGTTTTAGTTTATGAGATAGAAATGCTAGAAATGTTGTTTTGATCATCAATCTTCCAAATCCAGTTTTATTTTCATGTTTTTATGGTTTCCATTGCATTTATTTCGAAAAATTGATGAAGAAGAAGTTATATCAAAATTTTTTAAAGATTAGGATCAAAATAGCAAAGCTCTGGCAAAATTTCATTGATTAGTGTTTTCTGGAGTTAGGGGTAAAAACGTCACTATTTTATGACGAAGATGATGTTCTAAAATTCTGAGAAAATTCATGGTGAAAGTAGACGTCTAGGGCTTTCCAAATATATAGAGTTTGTGTCATTTGAAGCTCTGTGCGAAAAGTTAAAAATCTTAGAAGTTAAGCGATGTTTTCTGGGCGAAAATCTGGACAGCAGTTTGAAATCTGGAAACTGGGAATTATCCATGAATTCTGGGTAAGTTCCAGTATTTTTCCTCAAAAATAGACTTCTCAAGGATTCCGGAAAATTTTTCGGATCCTTGTTTTGTGTAATACCAGGATAATTATATATCTGGAATATTACGTTGACAAATAAATACCTATTGAAAATAGGTGAATTTGTGGTCTCAAAACAAGTGAAATAATTACCTTATTTCTTAAAGGTAATTTCTCATGGAATTAGGAGAGAAAAAGAGCTGACAACCCCTAAGTAGATTTGTGGGTTATAAGATACCCTGAGAATATTATGATAAATCCTGAATTAAAAATTTGAGAGTATGTTGTCTCTAATTTAGATAATTTATGGGATTATTTTCCTTGAGAAATAATAAGGCAAAAAATTAAATGTCATTTTGGGGGACCTAAATTGCCCCATGGTTTTTAATATTTTGCATAATGCATATATTACCAATGTCAGTAAAATTGTTGTGAGAAAATAATTAGTTTTAATTAAGAAAATTTTGAGAAATTATTAAAGTATTAATTAGGAAATTTTTAGGAAATTTTATAAGGTCTAAATCCATGAAATTGATTTTGGACCAATAAGGGAATTCATTGGGAAATAAATATATGATAAATGTAATTTATATGGGTAGGAAAAAAAAAGAAAATAATATATATATATATATATAGTGGCCGAAATTTTTTAGGCCAAAAAGAAAAAAAAATAAAATAAAATAAGAGATAAGATCTTCGAATATAATAATAATATAATTAGACATGTGATTTATAAACAATAGTATTTTAATAGTGAACAGGATAAATGAGAACGGATAGAAAATAATTCCGTTGTGAGAATCTGGGGATGAGTTAAGCAAAACCAGAGCATATTATTAGTCAGTGGATTTTTATCCAGAAGTTGGTACCGGCCGAAGTTATTTCTGTAATCGGACACGAATACCGAGGATTTTCGGCGGATAACGGAATGTCCTTAATGAGAGAATAAGGTTAGGAAAATCCAGTATTCTTAAAGAGGAAGCAAAGACCTTCAGGGTACTGCTTTCGGAATTTTAAGATTTTACCAAATTTCGCGGTTTGGACACCGAACAGGGAACTTTATCAGATAAAGGCACATAAAGCAAGAGATGATGTAAGCATGACATCACTTTGATGACTCAAGATGATGTCAGCAAAGAGAGGTGTAAGGCCAAGATCAAGCCACCTCAAGAAAGTGCGATCTGACGGTCAGAATTCAACCAGACAAAGTTCAAGGAAATTACGAAAATGCCATTGAGATTTTCTATAAATAGCCAACCCTCTCATTTGCAAACCTCACACCAAGTTCTCTTGCAATTTTCGAAAATTTAGAGAGAAAGGAAGAAGGAGGAGTCCAGAGAAAATCCTAGCGAAGCTCTGAGTAAGTCTTCGATCCCTAGTCTTTAGTTCAGTAGTTCTAGTAGAAATGCTGGAATAGTCTTTAATTTTTCAAGTTAGTTTAAATATCATGTTTTAGGAATAAATATGATATTTATTTTAGAAATATGTTAGAGGAAAGGTTATAGCAAAAATTTTGAGAGTTTAAAGTCAAAATAGCGAAGCGCTGGCGAAATTCTACCGGTTAGGGGATCAGGGGCAAAATGGTAATTTGTACCTAAAATGCCTGTTATGATATCAAATATTGATAAATGTGATATTATAATTATAGGATATCAGTAATCTTGTTCCGCGGTCATTTCGCTGTCATTCCGCTGTTTTCCGTCAAAAGTACAGTTTATCGTCAACGTACTAAACGCTCGTCAACGAAGGTACGTTCGCGTACTGTAACACTAACTCTGATATTTACAGTATGTGTATATGTGCTATGTGTGTTGTGTGCATGTTGTGGTGTGTTGTTTGAGTACATGTTGTTATTAAAGGATAGCTGTACATCTGCATACACTGGGAGTGATACCTTTCGCTGGGAGCGGTACATTTGCATTCACTGGGAGTGACATGTTTGGAAGTGAACCAATTGCTATGATTTTATACCATATATGTAAATATGAGGTTAACCGTTACCTGGGGTCCGTATGCATGGGACCTCAGCTCTTTACATAGCATCAGGGTCGGGAGAACAAGTGTCGGAGGAAAAGGGGAAGCAGCATGCTTAAAGACTCGGTGGAAGAATACCCGTCGTTGATCCGGCAAAGGCCTTCCTTTTGTTTTGTACATTACTTTTGAGAGACTCGGTTCTTATACCACTATTGTTTCCAGCCAGACTTACGACATTTTAAATATATATCAATTACTCTTCCGCTCAAATACTTTACTCTGATGATTTGAAATGATTTTTAATGAAAATAAAATTTATTCTGCTGTTAAAAATTGGGATGTTACATTTTGATTTTTCTAGAATTAGTTATGATTTTTCAAAGTTATCAAAAAATCTGCCCAGAAAATGCTGCACCACGTTTTTGAAGAAATGTAAGGGCAAAATTGCAATAATAAGGCCATCAAGGGTAGAATGGTAAATAGAGGTGGAAATATCTCTTAGGATGTTATTCTAAGTGATATGGTGATATGTTAGCATATCCGGGAAGTCCAAAGCCGGAATCAAAGGTCGAATGTTTGACGACTATGCGGTAAAAGGTACGGATGCGTATTGTTACATAAACGCTTATGCTTATGGTATGGTTATATATGACAATTGTTTTCACATGTTGATACTTTGTTTTGAAATTGCTCATGGATTTGAGTTGTATACGGGTTATAGTCTTGATAACACCGTTGAGTTTTCCTAACGCTGAGGACACGATAGGCCATCGTGGCACTGGTTATGTGCAGACTTGGGTAACATAGATATTGCAGTGGCTGTGTTATATTACTTGTTGTTATGATTTTGAAAGTTATAAATGTGATTTTATCATTGTGATATCTGTCATATATTGTTTACATAAGCATGAGGTTAACCGTTACCTAAGGTCCAATGGGCATTGGACCTCAGTCTTAATGAATAGTACAGGAAAGAAACCAGGATAGAGAAGATGCCGGTGGGTAGAGCCATGAAGAGGCAGCAGTCAAAGTCAAAGGTCGGTAGAAGTTATTAGGACATAGCTTCTGGCTCGAATTTAACAAAGATACTTTGAACAGTTTGGTGTCTAAGGCTAGGTTAATCTATGTGGGAAGCCAATAAGTCGCCGTATAAGTCGGTGAGGCCCCCATGATAGACCCCTACCTGGCCAAACTGTTTAATTAACTGATGTTAGGTTCCAAGTCATGGGTTTAGTTTAAAACTTTCTTTATCAGAGGATTGTATTTAACCTCTGTAAATTGTATCACATGAATATTCCTTCGGGATATTTAATATATCAGCTTATGTCGGGCATCATCATATGTCTGGGCATTTTTATATCAGTTACTCGTTGTCCGGATCTTAGCGCACGCTATCAATTTCCGCAGTACTCTAAGCTGTAGCATCTCAAACTCTGTTGTTTTTCTTAAAACTAAGTGTCGACCGACACGATTTTCGAACCTGGAATTTGGGATGTTACAACTAGTGGGACTCATAATGTAATACCCTAAAAATCCTATTCAGCTTGGCCACTATATTTTGATAAAACATACCTATTAAAAATAGGTGAATATGTGGTCTCAAATTTTGGTAGTTTATTTTAGGGAATTTTCTTCTAGAATTAAATAGACCAAAAACCTGAATTTTCAAATTTCATTTGGAGATCATAAAATATCATAAGATTGTCAGATAATCTTAAGTATACCATTTGAACAATTAAAATCATCAGAGGATGATGAAATCAATTAGAGGAAATTGGCAACAATTATTGGGCAATTGGAATTGCAATAATTGAGATACTTTAGTAATTTTTGAAATTAGTTCATAATTAAATTATTAAAGTCATAATTAAGGAAAAATCAATTAAGTGAAGGACCAAATGATATTTAGAAGCTAAGATTAGCATACAAGGAGTTTTTAATCATCAAAATTAAATTAAGAACTTACCAAATTTTGATAATTAAGTCTAGTAACCCCTAAGATACTATGTTAGAGATTAAAATTAGGATTTAACTAATTATTCCTAATTTATTCTTAGTTGATGGTGAAAGAATTATACAAGTAAATGAAAGAATTAAATTATATGAACCTCAAATTTTAAATCCAAGTGGAGCAATGAGAGAATTCCTTTCTTAAAGGTGTAAAAACATTAGAACATAATTATATAATAAGGGGGGCGAATTCTAAAAAGAAGAAGTAATAAGTCAAAGAGAGTGTAGAAGAAGATTAGTGAAACTTAGGGAGCAAGTTGTGACTTAATTAGAAAAAAATTAAATGAAAACCTATAGAGATTAAATCATAACTTGAAATCTAAAAACTAGATCTTAAAGATAACTACATATTTGAGATCAGTGAATTATGAGCTTCAACCTGGCTATTCCCAAAGTTATTTTCGGTTACTTATAAGATTCATACCTAAGTGTTTTGGGAATTAAAAATCACCATAAATCTAATCGTAAAATTAGGATTCCGAAAGTGAAATTGGATTTTGAATTTAAACACCAACTTACACCTAACTAAATTAGCATTTGGGAGTAATTAGGGATTAAATAGGTTTTCTTGGGGACAAAGCAAAGGTTTTCTAGAAGGAAGAAGGGGGGGGCTAGGGGGGAGGTGGAAGGCCAAGATCATCTCCTCTTCTCCAAGCAAAATCCTATGGTTGTATGCAAAGGGAAGAATTTACAAATATGCCACCCTCTTCAATTCAACTATAAATAGAGGCATTAGGCAACACATTCTCTTCACAAAATCCTCAAGCTAAGACCGAAATATAGAGAGAAAGGGAGAGAGTGAGGAGCTGCAGAACATAGGAAGCAAGTGTTCTTCAAGAGGTAAGGGAGTTTTTAGCTTCTAAGTTTAAATTCTTAGGTTATGAAGTAGAAATGCTAGGAAATGTTATTTTGATCTATAATCTTCCATATATAGTTTTAATTTCATGTTTTTATGGTTTCTAATAGCTTTATTTCGAAAATTTGATGAAAAAGAAGTTTTAGCAAAAATTTTGGAAGATTATGATCAAAATAGTGAAGCTTTGGCAAAATTTCGGTAATCAGGAATTTCTGGAGTCAGTTGTAAAAGTGTTGGTATTTTATGATGAAGATGATATTCTAAAATTTTGGGACAATTCATGATGAAATTAGACATATAGGGCTTTCTAAATCTATAAAGAGTGTGTCATTTGAAGCTCTGTGCAAAAAGATAAAAATCTCAGAAGTTAGGCTATGTTTTCTGTGCGAAATTCTGGGCAGCAGTTTGAAATTTTGAAACTGGGAATTTTCCAGGAGTTCTGGGCAAGTTACAGTATTTTTCCTTGAAAGTAGACATCTCAAGGATTCCGGTAAATTTTACGGATCCTCATTTCGATTTTTGTGGAATTAGTTATGAGTTTTCGAAGTTAGGCAAAATTCTGCACCAGCGTTTTTCCGAAAATTGTGAGGAAATAATTGAAAATAAGTCCACTAAGGGTAAACTGTCATTTGTGGCCAAGGTGTCTCATGAAATATTGTTTACAAATTAATTGAGACAATATTACCCTTATAGGATATCAGAGATCGTTTTTTTTTATCAACAGAACGTACCGAAACTCAGGTACGGACGCGTATTGTAACATTAACACTTATGCTTATGGTATGGTTATATGTGAAAGTTGTTTTCACTTATTGATACTCTATTTTGAAAGTTGCTTATGATATATTGAATTGAATACGGGTTATAGTCTTGATAACTCCGTTGAGTTTTCCTAGCGCTGAGGACACGATAGGCCATCGTGGCACTGGTTATGTGCAAACTATGGGTAACATACATATTGCAGTGGCTGTGTCATGTTACTTGATGATATGATTTTGAACGTGATAGTAGTGAATTTATTATTATAATATCTGTCATATACTGTTTACATAAGCATGAGGTTAACCGTTACCTGAGGTTCAATGGGAATTGAACCTCAACCCCTGTTATAGCTTCAGGATCCCAGGGAGTCAAGATCAAGGATAGGGGTAAGAAGCAGGCGTGAAGACCCTGCGGAGACGTTGTCTTTTTAAAATATAAATTGTGGTATATTGAACCCATGGATGATTGTATAGTTAAATGTTCAGATAGATACATTACATACAATGTTATTCAGTTACTCTTTATTTTAAATATTTTCAACACTCTCTGTATGGAAACGTTGATGAAAATGGGATGTTACAATAATACAAAAAGTAACAAAAGTTAACTAGGGTTAATGGTGTTGCTATAAATGCTACCAAAAAATTGAATATATCTATTTTTACATGTAAAAATTGTTAATTGTGTTGGGTGCCGATCGGAAAATAGTTGGTTGCTAAATTTGCACCTTAACTCAAATTAATAAATAAAATCGTTCAAATTTTTGTAAATTATGATAGAGCACCGAGAAAGCTTATATTTATATAAGATCGACAAGATAAGATTATTCATTCTAGCAACAGATTAGAATTTTAAAGCTATTAGTTCTCTATGTGTTTTGATGATAACAGACAATTGTAAAATCAAATTGAAGTTTGTCTCAAGTAAGTTGAAAAACTTACTGTCAAAGGAAAACTCGAGTTTTGGATTCAAAACTCGAGTTTTGTCTTGACAAATAAAAGCTCAATTTTTATGAGCAAAGGCAAAACTGTAGTTTCGATATGGAAACTCGAGTTTTAACCTTATAGAGAGCATCCCAAGTTTTTCATCAGGACAAACTCGAGTTTTGAATTGGAAACTCGAGTTTTGACCATATAGAGACTCTTCAATATTTTCTGATGAAATGCAAAGCTCCAATTTTCATTTGGAAACTCGAATTTTGATCATACAGAGAGACATCCAAAATTATGACTTGAGAAAACTCCAATTTTAAAGGGAAACTCTAGTTTTCTAGTTTTTCTAAATTTTTTCAAGTTTCGGGAAAACTCAAGTTTCAGTTTGGAAACTCGAGTTTTGGCCTGACAAACTGTTTTCATGCTTTAAACATCTTAAGACTCTAGTTTTGAATTGAAAACTCTAGTTTCTCATTTACCTCCAATTTTCAAATGTTTTCATGTTTTAAATGGAAACTTGAGTTGGTTTTGGAAACTCGAGTTTTGGCCAAGCACAGAAGATCATTATTTTTCTATGTATTCAAAACTTCAGTTCTAAAAACTTCAGTTTTAGAAACTCTAGTCTTGAAATGACACAGACCTCTCTAAGTTTCAATTTTTAAATGTAAACTCGAGTTTTGTTTTTGAAAACTTGAATTTTGGTCATACAGAGAGCCTTGATGTTTTTCAATAATTTCAAAGCTCTAGTTTTGGTTGAAAACTCCAGTTTTGTGGTTTTGGACATATATTCATTACAAGTCAAAAACTCGAGTTTTGCATGAAAACTCGAGTTTGATCTCTAGCTAAAACTATGTTCCAAAACTAAAATCGTGACTTTCTTATTTGGAAGAAGGAAACTCAAGTTTTGATATAGAAACTCGGGTTTATACTTAAGTGCATAGTGACAAACTCGAGTTTTGATACACAAACTCGAGTTTGCGCCGCAGTTTTTAAAAATTTAAATATGACGAATTAGTGAAACCTTTCGTGTCTGATCTTAATGCTTCCTAATATCATCTATCAACTTCACTAGATATGTTTAACTTGTTTACTAGTGAATTTCAGCTAAGTTAGAGATGATTTAAGAAGATTAAAGGTGTTGTTTCAACACAAGCAAAAAGCATGTCAGGGCATTAAATGCAAAGTAAAACTAACTTACTATATTCTGATCAAACAAGCTCTGCACAATGCAAAATGGATAAATGCTTCTTACCTAAACTAATCTCTGACAATCCAACAGAAAAAACTCAAAGGAAGTCAACATTTATCCTCTGAACACAAGGAATGAACAAAAGAGTAGAGAGAGAAGAGACCAAAGTTCCTTCAACAGTTAGATTAGTGCACCAACGATGAGAAAGAAGTTTGCAATGGTCATTTATCACTCTCTATGTATAAATAGAGTTGCATTCAATTCTTCTCAACAATTATTAAAGCAGAAAAAAAAGCATTCAAGCTTCAACTACTCTTTAAGCTTCAACTACTCTTTTGATACTATTGCTCTTTAGTGATTATTTCTATCCACTCTTTAAGATAGTTCATTTATTGTAAATCATTTATTGTAAACAATCGCAAGTCAAGGGACTTGGAGATTGGGGCTATTAATTATAACTTGTAAGGGGGAGTAAGTTCTAGGAGAGAATTACTTTTGAGTTACAGAGGGTGTAATCAATTGTTATAGTGGAAAACTCAGGGAGCTTGAGGACTGGACATAGGTCAAGGAATTGGACTGAACCAGTATAAATTCTTGTGTCTTACTCTTCTTCCTCATTCTCTGTTACACCCTTTTTTAGTGTTTCAAAACAGAGCTTACGAAAAAGAATTTTTAAAAATCCCTAATTCACTCCCGCTTGGTGATTTTGCTCTGCTTTCAAATGCATTATTCACGCCTATAGAGTTTGATAAGTATTTTTTTAATCTAAATTTTGATTATAAATTGCCATTAACTATATGGATAAACAATTAACAATGCATATAGAGCTTTCTGTGTATAAATTTCAAAACTATTTATATATTTTTTTGGGTCTTCTGATATTGTCACGTTCTTTTTGTTTTTTTTTGTCTTCATCATCGCTTTAGTACTACGTAATGTTTGTATGATTTCCATGTCTCTTATTTTCAATAAGTAATGAGAAATAACTAAATCAAAGCTGATCACATCTAGCACAGAAACACACACACACCAATTACTGGAGGTCTTCCTTTCGGAATATTAATGAAATAGAAAAATTACCCATAATTTAGAGCGTTAAAGCACAACGCAACAAATAAAAATAGTTTGGGCGTAGTATATTGATTTCACTATACAAATCTTGGCTATCCAACAATGGCTATCTCACCACATTATCTTACACTCATTCAAAAATATATAGCATATATATTTCTTACAAACACCAAACTCCAAACAGTCTACTAAAATATTAAATATAAACAACAGTCAACTAAATCAGAACCATTAATTCCTCCTACAACCTTCAATGACCAATGTCTATGGCCTTGCCCCTCGAACCTTAATTACTACTCTACACTCACCCTGAACTTTTGGAAGGCTCTGAGACTCAAATGAATCTCAAAGTAACCAATAACTCATAAACTAAGCATACACAGTATATGATAGTCAATCACAACAAAATAGTCCACACAACATATAAAGAATTCAAGAATAATACAACATGTACCACAATTCATATGCAGCATGTAATGCAAATATCCATCTATGATCCATTACCCCAACACTAGGAAAATACTATTGGTGAATTAACAATCCAAAAATAACTAAATGCACTAGGCCTTACCTATCCACTGAAAAGCTGACCCCATGGTCGGCCCTTTCAGCCAAATGACTCACAAGTGGTCATGACCTCATATAGGTGGGACTCACAAATATAATGTAAATGTAAAACCCTAATTTTCATAATTTATATAAACATTGTATTTTGGTAAATAAATTGGCAAAATACAAAGATGAATATGTGTCTCAAAGAAATATAATCTATTGATTATATTTTTATCCAAATTTCACTTTGGAATTAATTAACCAATGGTTAATTAAGAGACTATATTTAAAGGCTATAAAATGTGATATGAATAGCACATGAAATATTGGTTATTTTATAACCAACAGAGACAAGAAAAGGTTATGAAAACACTTACTTAAATTAAAGAAAATTAGCAAATGCTAATTGGAAATTAAGCTTACAATAAATAGGATTAGTAGTGTTAGGATCTGGCTGAACCCAAGAGGGGGTGAATTAGGTGAAGATAAAAACTTCTATAAACTTTTCGAAATCTTTTTGCAAATCGATAAAAAACAGTTTGAATGAAATTAAATAGTTATAAATCTGTAAACAATCATTCAAACATGTATGCTAGAAATAAAGAGTTAAGGGAAGAGAATCTGCAAACTTAGGTTTATACTGGTTCGGTCCAACCCGCGACCTGCGTCCAGTCCTCAAGCTCTACTTGAGATTTCCACTATTCTCCTTGTTTAACCAAGCACAAGAGACAAGCCTTTACACTCTCCTTGTTTAATCAGGCACAAGAGACAAACCTTTACACCCCACAAGTTTCTCCAGGTACTTGTGTTAGTTCTCTAGGTGTTTTGATGATAACTAATAATTGTAAACTTAATTTGAAGTTTGTCTTTGAAAGTTGTAAAACTTTCTGTTTAAGGAAAACTCGAGTTTGGGTAGCTAAACTCGAGTTTGGACTTGATAGACAGAAGCTCAGTTTTTAACAAAGAAAGCCAAACTCCAGTTTGCATAGGCAAACTCGAGTTTGCAGAGTTACAGAGAGCAATCAAAGTTTCTAAGAGTTGTAAACTCGAGTCTGTATTTATAAACTCGAGTTTATATCAAAGGCAGTGACATTCAAATTTCAACTTGTTTCCAAACTCTACCTTTGATCCTTCCAAACTCCAGTTTACAAGAAAAGTTTAAGAGCTAAAGATTCGTAAACTCGAGTCTGTTTTAAGCAAACTCGAGTTTAGGATAAACAGAGACACTTGTGTTATTACTTGCTTTGTAAACTCCAGTTTGGTTTCAGGGACTCCAGTCTGCACTTTAATGAAAGGTTTTTCAAAGTTTGAATACTCACTGAAACTCGAGTCAGATTTCTGGAAACTCGAGTTTAGGACTGTTTTCTAAACTCCAGTCTTGAAATGGAAACTCCAGTTTGAGCTTTCAAAAGGTATTTCAATGTTTCATTTTTTCACTGAAACTCGAGTCAAGGTTTTGGTGACTCGAGTTTAGCTCAAACAGAAAGCCTCGAGTAAATGTCTGTTTTGAAAACTCCAGTTTTAAAAATGGAAACTCCAGTTTACATATGAAGAGATTTTTCAAAGTTTCAGTTTACACTAAAACTCGAGTCTGGGCTATACAGAGAACTAAACAATATTTCAGATTTTGTAAACTCCAATTTGCGTTTTCTAAACTCCAGTTTTGAAGCACTGAACTTAAACTCAAGATTTTCATAAAAGCTTCAAACTCGAGTCAGTCACTAAATGACTCGAGTTTAGGCATGGCCTCAAAACTTCATCCAAGAGCCATTCGCGATTTTCCTTTCTGTAAGAACCAAACTCGAGTTAGTCACTAATCAACTTGAGTTTAGGAAGTCTTTCAAAACAAGATGATCTCTGGATGAACTCCAAACTCGAGTCTGGGTTTGTAAACTCAAGTTTGTAACGCACAGATTTGTAAAACCAGAAGGCGCGAATTTGCGAAAACCATTTGAATGATCTTAATACTTCATATCTTTAATTGTTATTATTCCTAATGTCTTTTAACCAGTTTGTTAGCAAGTTTCAGATGGTTTATTGAAGGAAACAATGAAGATTCAGACAATGAGCTGTAAAGCAAGAGAGAGAGAATATGTTGTCTTATAAAGTGCCCCAACTTGGATTAAATAATTACAACTTTAAGCACAGCCCATTCCAACACAGGGACATCAACATTATCTTCATATTAATTAAGTCCCACATTGCTAGAATGTCTACAACAGATTGGACAAAAACAGAATTCATCCATCAAGAAGATTTTAGTGGATTCTCAACAGCTAGTTCTTGAAGTGGAGCCTCCAATGTTCAAATTCGTAGTGCTCTTCCAACAGTCAAGTTCTTCATTCAAAATGAACTTCAACAGCTATAAATATCATTCATATTCGAAGAAGAACTAAGACAGACAAGATACAAGACAATTACAGTGTGCAACAATCAGATTTTTGTATTCATTCTTCTATAAATAGTCTTGAGAGATTTGAGCTTCAGTGTTTATCATTATCTGCTCTTAGAGAGAGTTTGTTTTCGTTAATCATTTGATTGTAAAGAATCTCAAGTCGGGGGACTTGGAGATTGATTGTACGACTACAACTTGTAAGGGGGAGTGAGTCCTAGAGAGAGGATCATCCCAAGTTATAGAGTGTGTAGTGTACTATGTTTGGGTATATCACTTATTGTGAGAATCTCAAGTCGGGAGACTTGGAGATTGGGATATCAGTGTACAACTTGTAAGGGGGAGTGTATCCTGGTGAGTGGATAGCTTTCAAGTACAGAGTGTGTAACTGATTGTGAGTGATAGTGAAAATCCCAGAGAGTCTGGGGACTGGACGTAGGTCAAGGAGTTAGATCGAACCAGTATAAATCTTGCTGTGTCTTGTTCTCTCTTCCCTTTTGTTGACTACTAATGTTGTTTTGATGATAACAAATATGAGAGATTTGATTTAACAAAGATTGATAATTAAACCACATTAATTAACTCTTAGATAATACTAAAGCAAAGCATATGACAAATGCTCAAACAAATGCTCTTCATCTTTGATTCTCAAGAATGAGAATTTGATTCTCAAGAATGTGCTTGAAATTTATATTTCCTTTCATTATGTGATCACCGACAATTCTCAAGAATCAAAGGTGATTCTTGAGAATCCAAGTGCAAAGCAATAATCCTCTCCTTTTTCTTGTTCGTTGGTTCTTGAGAATGGGTAGGTAATTCTTGAGAACCTTTATTAGTTCATGTACAAGAGAGTTAACTCATACATTTTACATTTCCCATTTGCATTCGTTGATTCTCAAGAATGTAAGATACATTCTTGAGAATGAGATATTATGGATACATGAAATGCACACTTATCTCAATCAACTTGTAATTCCTCAATTCTCAAGAATGATATAATCAATTCTCGAGAACCTTTAGTGAATTATAACACATACATATTCCATTTTCTATTTGCATTTGTTGATTCTTAAGAATTGAAATTTGATTCTCAAGAATCCAAGAGCAAGGAAACAATCCTCCCGTCCAATTCCAACTCTTGCTCGTTAATTCTTGAGAATGGGTGTTTGAACTCTCGAGAATGAGATATGTGAGTACATGAGTCAAAGAAGTGATCACAAATCATCATCCCCTCACAGTCGTTGATTCTCGAATGATGTTTGAATTCTCGAGAATACCCAGAGCAAATGAAGGACACCAATAATGATTCTGAAAACCTATAACACATCTATGTTCTCTTTTCTTTTGTTGATTCTCGAGAATGAAAGGGACATTCTTGAGAATGAACAAATGGGAATAAGCTTTTTCGAATATAACTTATATGATTTTTTGTTGAGCAAGTAATGTTGTGCTTTAGGAATGTCATTGTGTATGTCAACACTTCATCAAACTAATCCAATTGGTTCATTAATTTGTCTCTACCATAATTATATTATGTTTAATCTTTATCTAAGTATTTCGCAGATTTATCAGTAAATCCAGTTTTTTTAAGGAAAAGCAAATCCGACGTGTATCGAGCATTAAATGTTGACAGAAAAACAAGGCAACAATGGGAATAAGATACTGAGATAGCAGCTGTTATTCTTACAAGCAATACCTATTCCGGCTACCTCTCTGACACAAGGACAAACAACGGAAAACTCATTTAATGAGAAGCACCACTGCATTTAATGAATACAACGGTCGACTGAGCTTTACGAAGGATTAAATCTAACGGGAATTCAAATAGAGATAACGAATATATTAAATGGAAGACAAGGAAGCTTGTTAAGGCGATCATATAAAAAGCCAGAACATTCAATGTGCCAACCACTGAAACACGAAGCATTCATTTTGAAATTAATTAAGTTCACTGTTCCATTAGCTTTCATCTATTATTTCTCTCTGTACTTCAGTGCTTAGCTTTTATCTACTCAGTGAGGAGTGAAAATCAATTACATTGTTTGTTTATTAGTGTTGCTTAAGGTTGTGGAATCTTAAGTAAAGGGTGTACAATTACAACCAGTTAGGGGGAGCGGAGTCTCGAGTGATTGGACTGTCGCAGGAGTTACTGAGTGTGTAATTGTAATCTTGAGGATTAGTGAAATACCTATACTGTTGTGGGAACTGGAAGTAGGTTGTTTGATTTGACCGAACCAGTATAATTTCTGTGTCTTTTATTCCTTTTTGTTTTACTTCCTCAAATTATTCAGAAACAAAAACAGAAGAAAATTCGAAATCACCTATTCACCCCCCCTCTAGGCGATATTCTCCTTTCATTTTGGTATCAGAGCCTGGTTTCTCAATTAGGAATAACTTCCCGAGATAGATCATGGATGGAATATTGCCTGAAGGTGCCTCAATCACTCGTCCACCTGGCTTCTACGGTGAACATTATTCCTTCTGGAAGACAAAGTTCAGAGTCTTCGTCATGGCAACAGAATATGGTCTCTGGAATGTGTTTGAAAAAGGGGACTATGTCCCCAAGAAGAAAGTAGGAGAACGAGAAGTCCCGAAAAATCCATCTGAATTTGATGAAACTGATATGCGCCAGGTGACCATGAATAGCAAGGCCATTTTAATGCTTCAAAGTGCTCTCACCCAGAAAGAACACTTTCGAGTATGCAATCTAGCAAGTGCAAAGGAAATGTGGGAAGCTTTGGAAATTGCCTACGAAGGAACCACAGGCATTAAAGAAAACAGGATCAATACCTTGACAACGGAATACGATCTCTTTCGCATGAAAGCTGGAGAAAGCATAGAGGAGTTTCAACTTCGGTTCACTCATCTAACCAATCAATTGGCAGCATTGGGAAAAACTTATGATCAAAGATCTCAAGTCAGGAAAATCCTGAATGTCTTGACAAAGGATTGGGAAGCCAAAGTAACAGCAATAGAAGAAGCTAGAGGTGAATCAATGACTTCAATAGCTGCACTATTTGGAAGCTTATCTGAGTATGAGAGCAAACTAAAATTCAAAAAGAGTCTGGAAGAAGTAAATGGGGAAAGAAATAAAGGGGTGGCATTGAAAGCTGATAAAGAAAAAGGTTCAAAGGATGAAGATGAAGATGATGATGAGGAGATAGGAATGTTCGTTAGACGGTTCAAGAAATTCTACAGAAGAAATCAAGGGTTCAGGAATCGCTTTCAAAAAGGAAGTTCAAGCAACAGAAGAGAAAAGGATCAAATAATTTGCTATGAATGTGAGAAGCCGGGGCACATCAAATCTGAATGTCCTCAATTAAAAGGAAAAGATCAAGAGAAGAAGAAGTTCCAATCTTTCAAAAAGAAGGCATATGTGTCTGCCATCTGGGGTGATAGCTCCTCTGATGAAGACGAAAGTGATGAAGAGGAGTTTGCAAATGTGTGCCTTGTTGCGCAAGAAGAGTCACCTACAAATGATAATGAGGTATATGACATTGAACCTACTTATGATGAGCTACTTTCTGAATATAATGAATTGCATTCTGAATTTACAAAAATTGCCAAAGAACTTATTGCTTCCAAAAAGAGAATTAAATTGCTTGAGCAGCAAAATAAAAATATGCCACATACTAGAAGAAGCATAGTTTGCGAAGACTGTTCTGATTCTCATATTAAACCTTCTTATACTGAATTATTTGCTGAGTACAGTGATTTACAATCAGATTTTGAAGAAGTTAGTCATAAGTACACCTCTTTGAAAATGAGAAATGAAACTCTTGAACAAAAGCTTGAATATCTTACTTCAAACACTGATTGTGAAGAGTGCATTGACTCAGAGAAAAAGATTTCATATCTTACGAAAACTCTAGAAAAATTCACCAAGGGTAGTGAGATGCTTAATGTAATATTAAAGGCTCAAAGGTTTACAAATGATAGATCAGGCATTGGCTATAATCCTATTTATGACAAAAATAAAGGAAAGAAGAAAACTGGAGAAAAATCCTATTTGAACTATTTTCGAAAATCAGTTCATTTTTCAAATCCATTTGCTCATTGTAATTATTGTAATCGTAAAGGTCATAGCACATCATCATGCTTTCATAAAAAGGAAGGGAGAACTAAACCAGTTGGCAATTATCAATGGATACCTAAGGGAACTTATGTATTCTCCAAGGTTCGAACTAATCCCAAAGGACCCAAGAAAACATGGGTACCTAAGGCTTGATCATCTTTATGATGCAGGTATGTTTGAAAGCATCTAAATCCAACAAATGGTACATTGATAGTGGGTGTTCCAGACACATGACCGGGGATCAATCTAAATTCGTTGCAATGAGATCAAAGGAAGGAGGCAAGGTTACTTTTGGTGGAAACCAATCCGGAAGGATATTTGGAGTTGGAGAAATTGGAGATAAGCAAGGACCTCTGATTAAGGATGTCTATTATGTTGAAGGCCTTTGCCACAATCTCCTGAGTGTTAGTCAAAGTGCAGATAAAAATAACTGGATTATATTTGATGCTGAAGAATGTCTCATTGTCAACAAGAAAGATCTTTCGATTGACAAAAACAAATTGAAAATCTTATTCAAAGCTTCCAGAGAAGGTAATTGCTATACTTTAAACTTGCCTTCCATTCAATCTGATAAGTGTTTCATAAGTAATGTGGAAGAGAGTTGGTTATGGCATAAAAGGCTAGCACATGTCAACATGATCCAACTAGATAAATTAATTAAGAAAGATTTAGTCTTTGGGTTACCCAAAGTTTCCTTAAAAAACAACATGACTTGTGATGCATGTCAAAAGGGTAAACAGACCAAATCTTCCTTTAAATCTAAAAGTGAAATTTCAACCAACCGACCACTTCAACTACTTCATATGGATTTGGTAGATCCTGCTAGAATTAAGAGTCTGGGTGGAAATTTATATACATTAGTTATTGTAGATGACTTTTCTAGATTCACCTGGACAATATTCATGTCATCAAAGGATGAAACATTTGATCTATTTGTCGTGTTTGCCAAGAAGGTGCAAAGCGAGAAAGGTGTTTTCATTTCAGGTATAAGAACAGATCATGGAGGTGAATTTGAGAATCATGCATTTAGCAAGTATTGCGATGAACATGGTATTGATCACAACTTTTCTGCACCTAGAACTCCACAACAAATGGGGTAGTTGAAAGGAAGAACCGAGTACTTACTGAGATGGCTAGAGCCTTGCTAAATGAGAATTCAACTTCCCAAGTATTCTGGGCAGATGCAATGAGCACAGCATGTTATGTTTCAAATCAAGCCTACATTCGAAAGAAGCTCAATAAGACCCCTTACGATCTTTACAAGAACCGAAAGCCTAATCTGAGTCATCTACATATCTTTGGTTGCAAATGTTTTGTGCACAATAATGGTAAGGAAAATTTGGGTAAGTTTGATCCTAAATCTGATGAAGGTATTTTCCTTGGATATTCTAATCAAAGCAAAGCATATAGGATTTTCAACAAACGTACACGTTGTGTTGAGGAATCCATTCATGTTGTGTTTTGTGAATCACCTCTTGATAAATCCTTAGATGATGATGAACTCTCTCATAGGAATCAATTCTTTTCAAAAATTTCTTCTTCTGATAAAATCAATCCAGAGAATGTTTTTGAAACTGATCCTCAAAACGTTTTTGAAAATTCTGATCAATCTGATCAACCTAGAGCTTGGAAATATATCAGAAGTCATCCTCTAGACCAAGTTATAGGAAATGTCAATGAAGGAGTAAGAACCAGACAAGGAACATTAAATGAAGTTACCTTTTCTGTGTTCATCTCCCACATTGAACCCTCTAAAATTGATGAGGCCCTCTCAGACAATGATTGGGTCATCGCAATGCAAGAGGAATTACATCAATTTGAGAGGAATCAAGTTTGGGATTTGGTACCTAGGCCAAAAGATCATCCGGTCATTGGCACTAAATGGGTATTCAAAAACAAACTAGATGAATCTGCAATCATAATTAGAAATAAAGCTAGACTTGTTGCCAAAGGCTACAATCAAGAAGAAGGAATAGATTATAAGGAAACATATGCTCCAGTAGCTAGATTGGAAGCTATACGAGTACTCTTAGCCTTTGCATGTATTAAAGGTATTAAATTATATCAAATGGATGTCAAAAGTGCCTTCTTGAATGGTTTTATTCAAGAAGAAGTATATGTGGAACAACCTCTTGGATTTGAAGATATTCATCATCCTGATTATGTGTTTAAATTGAAAAAGGCTTTATATGGTTTAAAGCAAGCTCCTAGAGCTTGGTATGAAAGATTGAGTAAGTTTCTTCTTGATCAAGGATTTGTAAGAGGAAAGGCAGACACAACACTCTTTATAAAAACTGATAAGCTAAGTAATATTTTAATAGTTCAAATTTATGTAGATGATATTATTTTCGGATCAACTAATGAATCTTTGTGCAAAGACTTTTCTAAGACTATGTAGGGTGAATTTGAGATGTCAATGATGGGAGAGCTCAATTACTTTCTTGGTCTTCAGATAAAGCAACGAAAAGATGGTATTTTCATCTCTCAGACCAAGTACCTAAATGATTTACTGAAAAAGTATGGTCTTGAGCATTGTAATGGAGCAGACACACCAATGAGCTCAACTGCATCATTAGATGCTGACGAAAAAGGAAAAGATTTTAACATATCTAAGTACAGAGGTATGATTGGTTCTCTACTGTATCTAACAGCAAGTCGGCTAGATATTCAATTTAGTGTGGGAATGTGCGCAAGATTCCAATCCTCTCCAAAGGAATCACATGTTGAACATGTCAAAAGGATTTTCAGATATCTTGCGGATACAAAGGAATTGGGTCTCTGGTTTCCTAAAGGTCAGTCAGAGCATTTGATTGCATATTCTGATTCTGATCATGCTGGCTACAAGACTGATAGAAAAAGTACTAGTGGTCAGTGTGAGTTATTTGGAGGTTCACTAGTATCTTGGTTTAGCAAGAAACAAACTACTGTAGCAGTATCCTCAACTAAAGCAGAATATGTTGCTGCCTCTAGCTGTTGTGCACAAGTGTTATGGTTGAAACAACAATTGTTTGACCTGGGGATTCATCTAAAGGAAATTCCTATACTATGTGACAACACAAGCACCATAAGTCTGGCAAAAAATCCAATTCAACACACGAGGACAAAGCATATAGATGTAAGACATCATTTTATCCGTGATCATGTGCAAAGAAAAGATGTTAAAGTGATGTTCATTCCCACACGACTTCAGCTAGCTGACATCTTCACCAAACTGCTTGCAAAAGAACAATTTTTATTCATCCGGAGAGAATTGGGAATGGTAAATCCCAATGAATTGTAAGTAATGTTAATTCTTTATTAAATATTTCATTTTGATGATAAACTCATACTAACTTAAGCATCGGAGTTTCCTGATTTTAGTTTGCAGGTTATCTGATGGATGACTACAAATTATATCATATTCTGATTAAATCTAGAGTATAAGCTTTTATTCTCTAGGTTCTATACATTACTTCTTATCATATCATCTAAAATTCTCATATATATATTCTCGAGAATCCTACTGCACTCTCAAGAATTAGCAAGATTTCTCAGAGTGCAAAGTGGTTTGGAGTATAGCCATGCAAATCTAACTGCTCATTCTCGAGAATTAACACATAACTCTCGAGAGTTCACGAAATCAAATAAGTACCTTAGCAAAGAATGATATACTATGGCTTAAGTTCTCGAGAATAACAACAGATATTCTCGAGAATTATCGTGAATTTAGGATCTTATATTTGTTCGTTAAGCACCTTCAAAAACAGCTGGACTTCATTTTAAAGGTGGATTCTCGAGAATTAACTTGTAGTTCTCGAGAATTACACGATTCAATATAGCTCTTCACCATTCATTCTCGAGAACTCACAGGATAATTCTTGAGAATCATCGGTCCCATTCAAACGTTTAAATGATTACTTCACTCTCATTCTCGAGAATGTCAGATTGATTCTTGAGAATCAATAGCTATGAATGATCTAGGCTTCCTTTGCTCTTTCTTCAGTGTCACAAGATCTCGCGTATTCTTGAGAATCCCACACCAGATTCTCGAGAACAGCTTTTAAAAGCAATTGTTTCCTACACGAAGAGGAATCCCATCACTCTCGAGAACTATCTATTTATTCTCGAGAATATGCATCGGTCCAGTGAAGAAATGCAATCCGTGAACCTGAATATTTTTCCTAACTTCATCCTCTTGGTCCCACTCCTGTCATATTCCTCTGTTGAATCGAGAATCCGATTCCATTATTATCACTCATATATTCATGCACAAGCTTAGTCCTGCCACATCCTACTCAATTCTTCTGAATAATTATTATATACATCTCCCTATTTGACCTATCAGCGCCGTGAAAATTGGATGTCTACAAGAATCAGGATTATTTCAGGCGCTATCTTTTAACCAAAATACCTTTCTGTCACTTTCACCAACTGGGTCCCTCACATTTTTTTTTGGTGCACTTGTTATCTTTCAACTGCAGAATAATGACTTACGCTTCCTTCTCACATATTTTTAAAACTGGCATGCCGAGAGGTCTTTCCATTCTTGCAGATTCCCAAGAATCTTGAAACATTTTCAAATTTTCAGTCACATCCTTGAATTCTTTTCAGATATCGTGAAGGCAACGGACCATGAGAGCTACAGACATAACACTCTACTTTTTACCTCTCACACACTTAACAAAAAAAAAAACAACAAAAAAAATTTTTAAATCCACCGGAGCTTCTCCTTATATTCTCATTGCACATCTTATATTCTCTCACTCATTCTCTCTAGCTCTCGAGAATTCACCACCGTTGGGCTCCCTCCATTTTCCTTCTCCATTTTCATTTTCCACAGTTTCTGTCAACCCCTCCGGCCCTTCCATATTTCCTACCCACACTTTACTCATGGGCAAATCATCTTCTGAATCATCTGGGCAACCACTCCAAAAGAAGCCCAGAGCATTCTATCGGCGGTCTAAAGGTATTACAATCAATGAACCTACTGAATCCAGTCGACCAGTCACGAGATTTCAAACTCACTCGCTTCCCTCGGACAAAGGCAAGAGCACGACATATCTTGCTTCATCAGCTTCCCTTTCCTCTTCTGATGAAGATAATGTTCCCTCAAGATACAGCAATTCTTCAACGACGTCCCATGAAGAATCAACACATAGTTTTAACGAAAAGAGGTCCAAGATCTTCCAAGACAGACCTCAAAAGCCTCATCATCATCTCCAACCTTTCGCTAGTGGGACACCACCATCGGCCTCTGGGATTCTACCTCCCTTTGCATCTAAAATGGGCCGCCATAAACTCCCAAAGTGTCCTCCTCATTTTTGCAACTCTCCATTGGTGATTCCTACTACTGCCAATTTTGCAATAGATTTTGGAAGTCATCCTTTCTGTCCCAGTATCTGGTTCAATTTAGCATACTTCCAGACGGAATGTAACTTGGACTTGTCACCCTGGTTACAACCTTATATGCCTCTTCTCGAAATCACTTTTCCCTACTCTCCAACCATGGTCAAGGTTTTCTACCACAATATGTACCAAACAATGGTAGAGGACGATGATGATGACATTTTGTTGATCACAAATGTTCGAGGAAAAGAAGTTATAATTAGTGCAGACATTCTTAATTCCTACTTTGGTATCTCCGAGGCTCCTGAAGATCCTCCTACCATGCCTAATGAGGCCTGCCTCAACATTTTACTACCAGGAGAAATCTATGAGGGTGATCCTCTCAAACTCAAACCTGCGCAGATGTCTGATGTGTTTAGAGTGATCTATTATCTGTATAGTCGAAATTTAATGAACAAAGGGCGCAGTTTTACTCACTTTGTGCTTAAGGACTTTCAGTTTCTGGCTTCTATTATTTCCAAAGAACCAAGAAATTTAGGGAAGCTAGTAATATCAGAAATCTCCACATTTCTTTCCACTTATAGGGTTGCTAGGCAGAACACCATCCCTTATCCTCATCTGGTTTCTCAGATTCTGGCCTTCTATAATATTTGGTACCTTCTTGAGACTGATGAGATTGTCTACCCCAAGATTTTTGGTCAAACTCAACTCCTGAACATGCAGATCTCCTTCACTGAGGCCATTCCTACAACAAAGCAAAAGAAGAGCAAGGGTAAATCACACATGCATTCCTCATCTGCTGCTCAACCTTCTCATCATGACCGTCCTGCTACCTCCACTTCTGCTCCTCTTCCTACCGAAACTATAGTTCAACTTTCGCCGGCTGTTCAAGAATCAATCAAGAAATGTGTGACTCACGCAGTTGTCATCGCTGTTTCAAGATCCGTATGTGATCTCATGAAACCTGTCTATGATCAAGGCAATGCAATGGCTGAAGCTATCACAAATCTTCAGAAACTAACCAGAGAATTAATTGCTACCACCGGAGATAAGGTTGGAGCACTATCTAAGGCTTTCCAAGCAAGCTTTCAAACTTGCTTCAAAACTCAGGCAGAATTGAAGACAGGGCTTGATCAGCTTCACCGAACCGTTTCTAACTTTAATCAATCCTTGGATAACATTACTCTTGTAATACCCCAATTTTCATAATACATGTAAATCTTAACTTTTAATAAATAACACCTATTACAATAGGTGAATATATGGTCTCAGAACAAGTGAAATAATTATCTTATTTTCTGAAGGTAATTTCTTATGAAATTAGAGTAAATGAAGAGCTAAAATCCCTAAGTGAATCTATGGGTCATAAAATACCCTGGGAATGTTATGATAAACTCTAAGAGGCAACTAAATCTATTAAAATAGAAGAGTATGTTGTCTCTAAATTTATAACTGATGTATTATCATTAGGGAAATTTTCTTTGGATTCTAATAAATCCAACTCCAATTTTCTAAATCTTATTAAGGATCATAAAATATCCTAAGATTATCATAATTTGGTATAATCTTAAATTTAAAATCATCAGAGATGATAAAATCAATTAAAGGAAATTAGTGACAATTATTGGGCAATTGATATTGCAATAATTGAGATACCCTATTAATGTTTGAAATTAGTTAATGATTAAGTTTTTAAGGTCATAAATTAAGACCAAATGATATTGATTAGCACACAAGGAGTTTTTAATTATCAAAATTAAATTAGAAACTTGTTAAATTTTGATAATTAAGTCTAGTAACCCCTAAAACACTATGTTAGAGTTTAAATTTAGGATTTAACTAATTATTCCTAAATTATCACTAAGGGGCAAAAATTCCTATTTAATGGTGAACAAATTATATTAATCCTAAAATCTAAGTGAACCAATAAGGGATTTTCTTTCTTAAATATGTGAGAACATGAAAAATATAAATTGAATAATTACATATAGGGGAAGGGGGACGAATTTGCTAGTGGATCAAGAAGGAAGAATAATTTTAAAAAAACATAAATCAATTAAGTGGTGTATGGGAGAAGCTTGAACAACTTGGAGAGCAAGTTGTTTGACTTAGTGAGCAAGTTGTCTTGCTTAATGAGCAAGTTGTTGTTAATTAAATAAAATTAGATGAGAACCCATAGAAATTAAATCATAACTTGAAATCTTGAAACTAGATCTTCAAGACAAATACATATTTGGAATCAGGGAATTATGAGCTTCGATTTGACTATTCCCAAAGGTATTTTCGGTTACTTCTTAGATCCATACCTAAGTGTTTTGGGAATTAAAAATCACCATAAATCTAGTCATAAAATTAGGATTTCAAAAGTGAAATTAGATCTTGAATTAAAATTCCAACTTACACCTAACTAAATTAGCATTTGGGAGTAATTTGGAGAAAAAGCAAGAAAATCTAAGAGAGAGAAGGGGGAGAACGAATTGGAGAATGTGTAGGGCCAAGATTTGTGCTTCTTCTCCAAGCAAAACTCAATGGCCAAGATTAGATTGAATTACTTGGAGGCTACCCAAAGTTTTGCTATAAATAGAGACCTTCCACAACACATTCTCCTCACCAATTCACAAGCCTAGGGCCGAAAATTTAGAGAGGGAGGGAGAGTGTGGAAGACCTTCAAGAATCAAGAAGCAAGGTTCTACAAGAGGTAAGGGAGTTCTTAGTCCATAGTTCAAGTTCTTAATTTATGAAGTAGAAATGCTAGGAAATGTTATTTTGATCTATAATCTTCCATATACAGTTTTAATTTCATGTTTTTGAGGTTTCCATTGTGTTTATTTCGAAAAATTGATGAAGAATAAGTTATATCAAAAATTTTGGAAGATTAGGATCAAAATAGCGAAGCTCTGGCGAAATCTCCTCAAACAGTGATTTCTGGAGTCAGGGGTAAAAACGTCAGTATTTTATGATGAAGATGATGTTCTAAAATTATGAGAAAATTCATGATGAAAGTATACATATAGGGCTTTCCAAATATACCTAGAGTGTATCATTTGAAGCTCTGTGCAAAAAGATAAAAATCTCAGAAGTTAAGCTATGTTTTCTATGCGAAATTCTGAACAGTATTTAAAAACGTGAAATCTGGGAATTATCCATGAATTCTGGGTAAGTTCCAGTATTTTTCCTCGAAAATATACTTCTCAAGGATTCCGGGAAATTTTACGGATCCTCATTTTGATTTTTCTAGAATTAGTTATGATTTTTCAAAGTTACCGAAAAATCTGCCCAGAAAATGCTGCACCACGTTTTTGAAGAAATGTAAGGGCAAAATTGTAATAATAAAGCCATCAAGGGTAGAATGGTAAATAGAGGTGGAAATATCTCTTAGAATGTTGTTCTAAGTGATATGGTGATATGTTAGGATATCCGGGAAATCCAAAGCCGGAATCAAAGGTCGGATGTTTGACGACTATGCGGTAAAAGGTACGGACGCGTATTGTAACCTTAACTCTTATGCTTATGGTTTGGTTATATATGATTGTTGTTTTCACATGATAATACTCTGTTTTGAAATTTACACATGAGAGTTGAATTGTACACGGGTTATAGTCTTGATAACACCGTTGAGTTTTCCTAGCGCTGAGGACACGATGGGCCGTCATGGCACTGGTTATGTGCAGACTGGGGTAACATACATATTGCAGTGGCTGTGTTATGTTATTGCCTTACATGTGGATATATGTTTTGAAACTATGATTATGTTGTATATCTGTGATAACTGTCATATACTGTTTACATAAGTATGAGGTTAACCGTTACCTGAGGTCCAATGGACATTGGACCTCAGTCTTAATGAATAGTACATGAAAGAAACCGGGATAGAGAAGATGCCGGTGGGTAGAGCCGTGAAGAGGCAGCAGTCAAAGGCAAAGGTCGGTAGAAGTTATTAGGACTTAGCTTTTGACTCGAATTTAACAAGGTACTTTGAACAGTTTGGTGTCTAAGGCTGGGTTAATCTATGTGGGAAGCCAATCAGTCGCCGTATAAGTCGGTGAGGCCCCCATGATAGACCCCTACCTAGCCAATTTGTTTAATTAACTGATGTTAGGTTCCAAGTCATGGGTTTAGTTTAAAACTTTCTTTATCAGAGGATTGTATTTAACCTCTGTAAATTGTATCACATGAATATTCCTTCGGGATATTTAATATATCAGCTTATGTCGGGCATCATCATATGTCTGGGCATTTTTATCAGATACTCGTTGTCCGGATCTTAGCGCACGCTATCAATTTCCGTAATACTCTAAGCTGTAGCATCTCAAACTCTGTTGTTTTTCTTAAAAATTAAGTGTCGACCGACACGATTTTCGAACCTGGATTTTGGGATGTTACAACTCTTCGGTTACCTCATCAACCTTCTTCATCTCATCCTCCTCTTGATCACGCTGGCCCATCTCATCCCCCTTCTTTGACTGATGACAAAGGAGGAGAAGACGAAGAAGAAGATGAAGATCAAGATCATCAAACCTTAAACTATTAATATTCAGGCTCAAATGTTTCTACTTAGAATTAGTCTAGGCTAATGATTTTAGTTGTATAAGTTTTATGGAGACAAGGTAACTTGAACTCTCTGTTACTACTCTTGTATTCCAGCTCCTAAAAATAGTAAGTTCACCTGCTATTATTGTCATCATCAAAAAGGGGGAGATTGTTGACTACTAATGTTGTTTTGATGATAACAAATATGAGAGATTTGATTTAACAAAGATTGATAATTAAACCACATTAATTAACTCTTAGATAATACTAAAGCAAAGCATATGACAAATGCTCAAACAAATGCTCTTCATCTTTGATTCTCAAGAATGAGAATTTGATTCTCAAGAATGTGCTTGAAATTTATATTTCCTTTCATTATGTGATCACCGACAATTCTCAAGAATCAAAGGTGATTCTTGAGAATCCAAGTGCAAAGCAATAATCCTCTCCTTTTTCTTGTTCGTTGGTTCTTGAGAATGGGTAGGTAATTCTTGAGAACCTTTATTAGTTCATGTACAAGAGAGTTAACTCATACATTTTACATTTCCCATTTGCATTCGTTGATTCTCAAGAATGTAAGATACATTCTTGAGAATGAGATATTATGGATACATGAAATGCACACTTATCTCAATCAACTTGTAATTCCTCAATTCTCAAGAATGATATAATCAATTCTCGAGAACCTTTAGTGAATTATAACACATACATATTCCATTTTCTATTTGCATTTGTTGATTCTTAAGAATTGAAATTTGATTCTCAAGAATCCAAGAGCAAGGAAACAATCCTCCCGTCCAATTCCAACTCTTGCTCGTTAATTCTTGAGAATGGGTGTTTGAACTCTCGAGAATGAGATATGTGAGTACATGAGTCAAAGAAGTGATCACAAATCATCATCCCCTCACAGTCGTTGATTCTCGAATGATGTTTGAATTCTCGAGAATACCCAGAGCAAATGAAGGACACCAATAATGATTCTGAAAACCTATAACACATCCATGTTCTCTTTTCTTTTGTTGATTCTCGAGAATGAAAGGGACATTCTTGAGAATGAACAAATGGGAATAAGCTTTTTTGAATATAACTTATATGATTTTTTGTATTGTATGAGCAAGTAATGTTGTGCTTTAGGAATGTCATTGTGTATGTCAACACTTCATCAGACTAATCCAATTGGTTCATTAATTTGTCTCTACCATAATTATATTATGTTTAATCTTTATCTAAGTATTTCGTAGATTTATCAGTAAATCCAGTTTTTTTAAGGAAAAGCAAATCCGACGTGTATCGAGCATTAAATGTTGACAGAAAAAACAAGGCAACAATGGGAATAAGATACTGAGATAGCAGCTGTTATTCTTACAAGCAATACCTATTCCGGCTACCTCTCTGACACAAGGACAAACAACGGAAAACTCATTTAATGAGAAGCACCACTGCATTTAATGAATACAACGGTCGACTGAGCTTTACGAAGGATTAAATCTAACGGGAATTCAAATAGAGATAACGGATATATTAAATGGAAGACAAGGAAGCTTGTTAAGGCGATCATATAAAAAGCCAGAACATTCAATGTGCCAACCACTGAAACACGAAGCACTCATTTTGAAATTAATTAAGTTCACTGTTCCATTAGCTTTCATCTATTATTTCTCTCTGTATTTCAGTGCTTAGCTTTTATCTACTCAGTGAGGAGTGAAAATCAATTACATTGTTTGTTTATTAGTGTTGCTTAAGGTTGTGGAATCTTAAGTAAAGGGTGTACAATTACAACCAGTTAGGGGGAGCGGAGTCTTGAGTGATTGGACTGTCGCAGGAGCTACTGAGTGTGTAATTGTAATCTTGAGGATTAGTGAAATACCCATACTATTGTGGGAACTGGAAGTAGGTTGTTTGATTTGACCGACCCAGTATAATTTCTGTGTCTTTTATTCCTTTTTGTTTTACTTCCTCAAATTATTCAGAAACAGAAACAGAAGAAAATTCGAAATCACCTATTCACCCCCCCTCTAGGCGATATTCTCCTTTCACCTTTCACTACACTACTTTGCTTCAGCGATTAATTTCCAGAATTGAGCGAAAGAATTTTTCAAATCCCCAATTCACCCCCTCTTGGTGATTTGCTCCGGCTTTTTCAACTTGTGCAACCTTCTCAATCTCTCACAGAGACTCCCCCTTACTACTCGTAAGGTTACAATCAAATTCCCAACTCAATGTCACCCTACCTTGAGTATCTCTCAGGAAAATATGATTTACAGCTTATCTTCTCTCAAAGAAGTGATTATGATGAACACTGAAGTACATTACAATTGTATCCACTCTCTAAATGATAATCAGAATAAGCATCAGAAAATAGAGTAAAGAGAGGATTCTGAATTTTGGCATTATGACTATATAAGTTCACTCCTCCACCTTTCTGCGTTTTGAATCCAGCTCTATTTATAGATGAAGGTCTTCTAACCGTTGAGAATAGAGCTGTTGAGAATATGGATGTTGAGAGTTCAGCAGATGGAAAAATATAGCCATTAGAAGCTTCTTCAACTTGACAGCTCAACATTTTGGTTCTTCATGAAATCCCTCGTTTGATCATCTGAAACATGTCCACAAATGATGTAAATGATGATAATAAATGTTATGAATCATTTGGGTAACCTTCTGGTTGATCTGGATTAGATTCAGGATTTTCGCAACTTTGATTTTTCTGAAGTTCCGAAGTATACTTGAGTTTTAACTTCAATATTGCGGTATTAAGCTTATAGCATTACTTCAGATTCGTCTCTGTATGTCCGATACTCAAGTTTTGCTTCCCATACTCGAGTATTGAAGATTCTCTCACGTTCATAGCTCTCTGTTTGACCTATACTCGAGTATTCATTTATAAACTCGAGTTTTCACGTTGTCTTGGACTTTGGTTGCTTCCAGACTTGATATCACTTCAATTTTGGCAAACCTGTTAGTTCTTTATGGGTTTTGATGATAACAATCAATTAAGAAACTAAGATTGAAGAATTGTCTCAAGAAAGCAGAAACTTGCTGAAAGAGACAATACTCGAGTTTCAATAGGAAAACTCGAGTATTGAGATTTCAAAGAAAAGCTCAATGCACTTGACTTGGGTCAATACCGCAGTATTCAGATGAATACTTGAGTATTAGAGCAAACAGATAGCATCACAAGTTTTCCATCAAGGAAAACTCGAGTATTGACATGAATACTCGAGTTTAGGCCTATGAGACTCTTGAAACAATTTTAGATGGAAATATAAAACCTTGGTTTGAAAAACCACAGTTTCGAAAACTGAAGTTTGGAATTTGGAAAGACAATTCTCCAACTTGGCTCCAGAATTCAAATATTTTGCTTTTCAAATGAAAACTCGAGTATAGTTAGAATACTCAAGTATTGAGCCAAGCAAAGAGGCATTTGAATTAAATCAGTTTTTAAACCTCAGTATTGAGAACCACAGTTTTGGAAACCACAGTTTATCATTTTCTCAAATATTTTCAGAGTTTCAAAACTAAAGAGAAAACTTGAGTATGGAGACTGAAACTCGAGTGTTGAGCCATATAGAGAGCTATCAAGATTTCTAAGCCTTCAATACTCTGGTATAGAAAGAAAACTTCGGTTTTGGTGCTTTGGACAATTATCTATCAAGAGTCCAAAACTCGAGTATTGATAGAATACTCGAGTATTGGTTTAAGTTCATCAAGAACACCAAAGCTCAAATATCGAGTCTCGTCTCTGGAAGGAGAAGACTCGAGTATAGACTCAGAAACTTGAGTATAGGCTTAAGTGCATAGTGACAAACTTGAGTATTGGTCGCATCTTCTGATAATTCAAATTTGTGAAATCTGTGTAATGTTTATGGGATAATTCAAATGATTTATATTCTTAATTATCATCATTACCAGATATGTTTAATGTGTTTGCTAGTGTATTTCAACCTAGTAACAGATGATACAAGCAGATTAAAAGAGCTGTTAACACAAAAGGCAAAGTCTTGTCAGAAGCAATAAATGCACACCACCAAACTTGCTGTAATCTCAACTACTAAGCATTACAATTCCAACGGATATAAACGACTAGAAGCCACTCTCTATCCTACAAGTCAAGGAACAATCATAAGTATAGAGAAAGAAAGGACCAAACTGCTTCCAACTGAAAGGAAACTTCTCCAACGGTCAATTGAATGCTAGCAACGGTTATTAATGTTTCTCTAAGTATAAATAGAGCTGCATTCAAGTCTCTACCAAGAACACAGAGCTGAAAAATGAAAGAGCATTACATTTGTTCATTTATTGTTGTGATTCTTGTACAGAGTGTCGGTTGACACTATAGAGCTTCAGTGATCATTTATCTACTCTGTAAGAGAGTTTTTATCAATTGTATTTGATTGATTGTGAGTTATCTCAAGTCGGGGGACATGGAGATTTGGGAAGTCATTGATTACAACTTGTAAGGGGGAGCAAGTTCTAGTGAGAGAATTGCTTCAGAGTTACAAGTGTGTAATCAAGTGATTTAGTGAAAAGCTCAGGGAGCCTGAGGACTGGACGTAGGCCAAGTAGTTGGACTGAACCAGTATAAACTGTTGTGCATCGCTATTCTTTCCTAAACTCTGATTTCATTCTGTCAATCACCATAAGAGGCGAAAATCGCGAAAATTTTCAGAATCCCCAATTCACCCCCTCTTAGTGATTTAGCTCCTCTAACAAAACCAATCATCCCCATTTAGCTCTTTGTAAACAAGAATCAGATCTTAATTTGTTGGAATTCATCCGTTCTGATCCAATGAAAGAAGATTGTTCTTTAACCATCATTTTTGCAGCGTTCTGAATTATCAGTCAACTTTTGAAGACCATATCTCTCTGGTCTGATCTTCATTTTAGTTGAATCAAGTATTGATGGAAATCCCTTTAAGTCTTCTTTCAAACGCCACTTATTTTAGCTTATTTCGTTTCGATTTGTAGATCTTGAGTTATACTCAAAACACTGAAGCTTGGTCGGATGTGTGGCGTGGATATTTGATCCAACTGTAGAAATTCAAAGCTCTTTGATCTGATCTTTTTTGGACTTGAAACTTTGTCAAGATGACGCATTAGATGTATAGTTTCAACCAAATTTGATTTCACCTCAATCCAATGTCTGGTTTAGGAGATATCATTGATTTACCAGACCTCACCCAAAGCTAAATGTGAAATAGAGGTGAGCAGAGTTGCTGATCAAACTGGAAACTCGAGTTTTGCAGAGGAAACTCGAGTTTTGTCAGGACCAAAAGCGTCAAAGAAGCTGAAAACTCCCAATACTCGAGTGTATAAGTTCCATACTCGAGTATTGACTCCCATAGTCAAGTTTTGACTCTGACGCCTAAACTGTGGTTTCCAAAACCGCAGTTCTCAAAACCTCAGTTTTCTCCGTCCAGAATCAAATTTTTCCAGTAAGCTTGTATACTTGAGTTTTGACATAGAAACTCGAGTATTGACTTCCAGAGCTCGATTTTTGTTGTCTTTTACTCTGAAATGACCCTCTCCAACATCTACTTGATCATGGCCACTTCCATAACAAATCTTGGAACTTGTATAATGATATTTTCATCAATTTCTTCCATGTTCCATCTTGATCAATTTTCATCATTTGTCTTTTAGCTCATCATCTTCTTCAATATTTCCTCTTCTTCAATTTTTTCTTGATGAAATCTCTTGATCATTCTTCATAGATATTTTTGGACTGATCTTGATTGAAGATGTTCTATTCAATAAATCCTTTCTTCTTCAATCTCTTCTCTTCTTCTTTTTCTTCTCCTTATCTATATCCTCATTCTCCTTGATCTTCATCTTTTTGACATTCAATGCTTCTTGATCATTCTTCATGATTCAACTTCACATCATTGATTCTACATGAAAATTCAAGAATTAATCAATGAAGAAGATAAACATACTACTTCAATCTTTTTGCTTTGAACAATGACATATGTATAAGTCATCATCAAAACTAATTATATCCAACAAGTGGCATACATCTTCCACTTGATAAAAGACAATGGAAATAAGTAAAGATTAAAGGGGACAAATGCATAATAATTAATGCATTTTAGTGCCAAAATACACATGGCAAGCTTGGGATAAATATCTCATTGATTTTAACCAACTTGTGCATTTAATTTAAAGATGATAAAGGGCAATTAGAGACATCTATTAGAGGCCTTTGCTTTTGAAAATAAAAAGGGCCTACGGAGAAGATTTAAAACTTAATTAGTAATGCACAAATACACCTTGTTGTTTAATCAACCAACTACAAAATGACATGTGGCATTAAGGGACACTTAAGCCCTTAATTAAGTCATTAAATCACATCATCATCTTGCCAAAAAAGTCTTCATTTTCAGCTAAAGCACATAGGGTTGATTAATGCCAAAATTTAGATGAGATTTGATGATTAAGTCACATGTGGTTAAAGTTAAAATATCTTGATATTTCTTCAGCTTTGTTCCATGAGATTGGAACACATGGAAAGATAATTTTTCAGGGCCTTGAGGGACTGAAATTTTGAAATTTAAGGGCCAAGTATGATGAGATAAAGCTTGTCAAATAATATCCAAATGCAACTAGATAGGCTAACTAATCAACTACAAGTTGGCATCTAATTTCAAAGGGCACTTAAGGCTCATCTTGTGGCATTAATTGGCATCATAAAATCTGTGCAAAAGATCTTCAAATAAGTTGGACATGTGGGAGTATTTATGAGCAATTAAACCAAGATAAGAGCATATGATTTAAATCAATTGTTTCTAGAACTTAGGATACCTAAGCCATTATTTATGGCATCAATTGAGTCCATTGAATCAACCCTAATAGCCCCAAATTTCTTCCAACTGGAGTGGAGTAAGGAGGAAGCCAAGTTTTGATGATAAGATCACAAGCAAAAAGATCAAATTAATTATATGCAAGAGGTTTCACATGTCAAAGAATATATAGGACTTGAACCCTCTTCATTCTTCACACCACAACAAGCTCAAATCAAATTTGATTGAGTTAGAGAAAATACATAGGAGCAAGGAGAAGGAGTAAGAACTTCAATTGTAAGTTTTTAAGCTTTAACTTTATATTTGGGTAGAATTTTAGTTTAATCTAGGAAACTGTGAAGTAAATTTATTTACATGTTTTTAAGGTATCTAATGTGTTTAAAACAAAAAATAGAGTAAAATCATGGTGGAAAATGATTTTTGGGATCAAAGGATCAAATTGTGAAAGTTGAGAAATTTCTACATTTCAGTCTTACTGGAGTCAGTCTCTTTAAGGCGTTATTCTAGGTAGTAAATGATCTTCACAAATCATGAAATTTTCCAGAAATAAAGTATACATATAGAAATTTCTTTTGATATAAAATTTTTCATTTTTGAAGCTTTGTACTAAAAGATAATGATGAGCTATGTTTCTGGAAGTTCAATTTGAACAGTGATTGCTGTGCATGGATTTTGGCTAGTCAAATAATGCTTAAAAATCCTAAAAAAATCTAGAATCAAATTGGAAGGAAAGATATTTATTTTCATGAATAAAAATTAATTTCTAGAGTTTTCTACAAAGAGTTATGGGTTTTTCAAACTGAACCATGTTTCTAGACTTAAAATTGGAACAGTGGTAGGAAACATTGAAACTGGGAATGACCCATGAATTTAGAGTTACTGGAGTCATTTTTCCTTGAAAATAGACATTCCAAGGGTCATTTATATTTGTACAGAACTTAAATTTGATTTTTGTATATTTAGTTATGATTTTTCAAAATTACCAAGAAATCTGGCAAGAAAATCCAGCAATGTGTTTTTAGGGAAAGTTATTGAATAATTAATTGACTAAGGGTAAAAAAGGTCAAGATAGGTGAAAAAAATCATTTTTGATATTAGTGAAGGAAAAATGATATTAACTATAATATCATATAAGTTATGGAAAAAGAAAATAATCTGACGGTAATATTATAGAATACCCGAGAAGTCTGGGGTTGGACTTAAAGGTTGGGCGTACTACTAACTATGTGGAAGGAATGTACATTCACATACTGTCACTTTAACTCTTTTGTGTCTAATATGCCTATATATGATTGTTTGATTCATGATTAATTGGAGTCATGGACAAGATTAGATCTTAGGCCATGCAACATGACTAAAATTGAGTCTTAGGTCATATGTGTGTTTACATTCAGTTATGTTGTCGGTTATTGTTATATATGATAATAAGACATGCTTGTTTTCCTAGTGTTGAGGATACGTGTCGAGGATACGTGGCACTAGTAAGTGCATACGCTATTAACATTACATTTGTTGTATGCTATGTATTGTGATAACTAAATGTTGATATCAATGTTGTGAATATATTTGTCATATATATTGTCATTTCTTAAACATAAGGTTAACTGTTACTTGAGATTCAATCCTATTGAATCTTAGACTTAACTAAAGGTTCAGGAAGGAAATATAGACTTGGGAGGGTGAAGTAGACAGGGCCATGAAGAGGCACTGGTCGAGACAAGAGTCTGAAGAAGGTTATAAGGCCTAGTTTCTAGCATGTGTAACATCCCTAATTACATACTAGTTATCATGTATATAAACATATAGTAAATATGAATATCATAATAGTGGAGCGTAGAGCATGTATTAGGTTGAGCGTATAAGTAACTACTAATACATATTCATTGCTACAAATTTAAACTAACTGCGACATATTTGGTTAGTATAATAATGGTACAATAATATGAGTATTTAAATGTTGAATATCTAACAGTATAAACATAGTCCAAAATAAAAACTCCAACTGAGTCTTTATGCGTGCATCTTATCTTTTGTACCAGCTCCTGATCCTCCAAATCCTAAAGCTAGGGTCAAGTCTGAGATTCAATACCTATTGAATCTTAGGTAACAATTAACCTCATGTTCAAGTAATAACAGTATATATATGACAACTATTCATTACATTCAGTACAACAAATACATAGCACACAACAGATGGATGTTAACAGTAACAATAATATATAACACATAGCACAGAGCACACAACAAATACATGTCAAAAGTGTTTGCACTAACCAGTGCCATGAATCCATGTGTCCTCATTGCTAGGAAAATATATAAGTGGTATTATCATGACTATAACCCACATCAAGCTAAATACACAACTAAACTAAATGTATATAAACATGTGATCGAAGACCGAGTCTTAGTCTCGGTACATGGCCCAAGCCCTCGTCCTGTCAATTATTCAACATGAATCAAACAATGATATATAATCTTACAAGACACATAATAGTTAAATTTACAATACGCATCCATACCTTTCTTCACTTGGTACGATTCTCTTTCAGTACTGATTCCCAACTCTCCTGAATATCTTATAATACCATCACCGCATTTATGATATTATAATAAATATCATATGACTTAGAATGATATCCTAAGAGATATTCTTGCCACCATTGACCTTTTTATCCCTAGTGGAATTATTATTCCAACTTTACCCTTACATTTCCTTAAAAATGGAATTTCAGTATTTCTGCCCACATTTTTCACTAATTTTGAAAAATCATAACTAATTGTACAAAAATAAAAATAATATGATTCCAAAGCCAAAAATTCCCTTTACAGTTATATAGTTCTCTAAAAATAACAACTGGAACTAGAAATCGTTAGGTCATTCCCAATTTTAATTTCTTTAACCACTGTTCCAGTTTCCAGCTCTAAAACATGGATCAAGATTTACACCTTTTTGTAAAAAATTCAAAAAATTTGGTCCCTAATCTCACATAATCATTTTCTCCCTCTTCCATCCTAGCCTTTGAATTAAATCAACTTTATGGAACCTCATATCCACCCTACATCATTTGGCTGACATCTCCCTCCAATCCCCTAGCCTTTGGATGATTTTTATGTTCCATTAATCCAATGATCAATTTCTTTTATTGGTTGATTGAATTTCAAGAGGATTAAGGTTAATTATGAGATTAATTAGGACCATTGGATTTAATTTCAAGTGCAACAATCTCAACCATTGATCCTAATTGCAATTTTTGACTTTTGGGGCTGATTGGATTAAGCCTAATTATCTCCTTAATTATGTGCTTAATTGTCCTTTTATTGCAAATGCCATAGGTTAATTGATTTACTACTTAACCAAAGTCATTACACCATTATTAGCATATTAATTTCATCTCTTAGGCTCTTGATATTTTTAAAAAATGATCAGCCCCATTTTTTATGATTTAATTATCTCTAATCATGTTGCAATTAATATTTAATTAATGCAAGCTTAAGTGCCATTTAGCATTTGCTAATTTGCTCTAATTTTCTTAAGCATTTTCCATCAAATAACCATTATTTTATGTGTTATTTATGTCACATTTTATTGCTCTTATATGTTGTCTCAAAACCTACCATTTAATTATAATTTCCATGAAGAAATTTGCCTAAAATTATAATCAATGGATTACAATACTTTGAGAGACATATTCACCTTCATTTATATTAATTGTTCATCAAAATAAAGATTGATGATCAATTGAAATTTTAAGGTATTACATCATGAATATGATAAAGTTATTTCAAACCATTTGGTGCTTAAAGTAAGAAAGGGTTGGTCTATATGGTTTCAGTCATAAGTCACTGTGAAAGACAGGGAGACTCCTATTAGACTAAACACCAATCTAACCAATAATTAAGTTTGATTAACTATGTTGGGTTCTACGCCATAAGTCTAGTTAAGAGCATTGTTAAGTTTGTATATATGTATCACATGAATATTTCCTTTGGGATTTATAATATAACCAACATATGCCGGACATCATCATTTGTCAGGGCATTATGCCATTAGTTACTCATTATCCAAACATTAATACATACTCTCCATTCCACTTTACTCTTAGATAACACTGTCAACTATGTTGATATTCCTAATACTACATGTCAACAGACATAATAAGTCGTATGAAATTCGAGATGTTACATTAAACAAATGTATATAGTCATACAAAGAATGTGATATTAGAGTTATTACCTAATTGTCCACTAAAATTTTGGCCATATTCTAGGTCTTGTGAAGACTTTGGGCAAACATAAATTCCTATAATAGTATATTTATGGACTTAAGCAAATTTTCATATTTTAGAGTACTAGAATTAGTGATTACTTTATGCTCAAAATAAATCTTAAGAGCCTATATTATCCCTTAAAAGCTCTTCACATCCACTGAATGCTAGGTAGATCGTAATTGATTCTTAGTTTCTTTATTTTTGGACATTGACTCAAAATTGCCAAAATTTTCATCAAACTTTGAAAATTCACAACTCATTGCAAAAATATCTAATTAAGGTGGTTTCCAAGGATATGTGACCCTTAATAAGTCTATTTTCAAGGAAAAATGTTTCTTTTGCTTCATAGTTCGCCATCTTAGTCACTGGTCTGCTTATTGTTCATTTTAGATCTTGAAGAATAACTAGGTTTGTTAAGTTTTTATGAGGCTTCTATCATGCTAATCTCTGTGTCACCTGATAGAATTCTCATTTTTGTTCCGACTCTACGCAACATGCTAAATAAGTGGTATATAATTTTAAACTTCCCAAGCTCCATCTAGTGTGGGAAGAGTTATATTATTTGTCATGTTTAATTACTATATCTATGTACTTCTCGATTGTTCAGTTCACTGCTTTATCTGTTGTACCCTCTTCCAACGGCCACTAGTTAGGGTCATCGCTAGCTTGCCCTTGTTCTTAATTACTATATCTATTTGTTGCAATATTGTTGCAACAAATATTGCAGAAACTTCCTTGACTATTGATGGTGTCGTGTATCGATACAGAACTATTTTATTAAGATGACAATAAAAACACTTTCCTCTTTTATTGACATCAGGCACATAAATTGACCATGGTTGTTTTCTTATATGATCGTATGAATTTTTGGTATGTTATTGATGCTGGGTATGTAAAGCAAAGGCAATACAATCCATCAACTGGCATGTATTCACTTGATGTTGTCCAGATTAGCAAGTAAGCAACCAATAATCGCATATCTCATTGTAGCTCAAAGAATGGATATAATATTTCACGTTAGAAAGATATTGGATTTTTATTATTTTGTCAAAAAGATTTGTTCTTGCTTACTTGGTGGCTATGATGCACCAATACCGATACAGCGTTTTCGAGACGTTGCTGAAACGTGCCATGACTTCAAAAATACTAATATTTCGAGACGTTCCGAAACGTCTTAGTATTAAATAATATTTTTAATATAAACAGTATATTTCACATTAACAAAATATAATAAAACAAACTCATCTTCAATGCATTCTTGAAGATCTTTAGAATATGAAAATAGTAATTCAAACGCTAAAATTCGTCAACTTCACATTAATTGCCAGGGCAAAGGAAAAACTTAGGGAGGAAAAGATGGCAAGAATACACACAATTCTTTTCTTTTTTTGATAAAAGAACAGAATGCATTACATAAAAGAGAAGTATCGAACAAAGTTCAAACTCCCAATTTCTTTCCTTTCATACAATATCTAAAACCAATCTTCAAATGCTTTTCTAAAAGATTTATTAGAAGTAAAGAATTTAAATGCTCAAATTCATCAAATTTTCTCAAACCGTTACCCATCTCAGTACGAATTCGAGCTTGTCGGAGTAAAAATTATGAACCCAAGAATAGGAAGAAACATTTGACCATTTTGACTCTCAGATTCGCGTATTTGAAGTTTCCCCACGTTTCAGTGAGATTCGCGTTTCGGAAACGTAAAATTCTGGAAAAACAACGTTTCGGTGCTACGTAGCTTGGTGCATTAAGAGCCATTAGATTATTGCAAAGTTTCTAGAGGAAACATTTCTTGTGTTAATCGTTGTCAATTTTCTTTAAATGTTTTGACATGAAAACTTCATAAACTTGAACATAATAATGATTTAAAGTAATCTGTGACACTGCAGAGTGCAGGCTAGTCAGCGTGCAGGACGAGCTGGACGAACGCGTCCAGGGAAATGCTACCGTCTGTACCCTTCCAGAATTTATAACGATGATTTATTAGATGCTACAATTCCTGAAAAACAGCGATTTTCTCTTTTATCTTTGGTCGTATGATCTCAAACTTTAAAGCATGTCATGTTTATTAGATGGCATCTGCTTTACTTTCTCTTGACTTTTGATATTCTTGATCCTTGAAGTTAGCGATTGAATGGGCTTTGTTGATTTTTTTTATTGGGTTTCCTGCAGCTGAGGCTTTAGAAGATGCCTTGAAGCAGTTATATCTGATTGATGCTATTGATGAAAATGGAGCAATAACAAACATTGGACAAAAAATGGCTGGTACTAAATTTCTTTCTTTGATTTTTAAATGTCAACTTGCACTCTTTCTTGATATAACATTCCTTTAGTGTACATCCTTTCTGTAGATAATGTCAGTTATTAGTAGTATTGTTATTTGAGTGTCTCAGTTATGCTTTACAATAGAAAATTGCGCTTGGTATATGATCCGGTGTGGATCACAAGTTGGGTTTGACTTGGCCTGGGGTGAAATCCCGGGGTCCTACGTACCACAGTGTGGATCAAAGTCCATGTAGTTCGAGAGTATACGGCAGGCTAATGATAGCCAGAGGGGGTGGTGTGTGTGTTCTGTGTGAACAGAAAAGCTAGGGTTTCAGAAGTGTGTACCTTGTAAGGGGTTTACCCTATTTATAAGAGTACCTGGGCCCTATCTTAATCAGTTAGATTTGTCCTTTATTTTAGGGATATTAAGATATGCTTTTTTGAATAATCTCCTCCTTTCATAGGCAGTTACCATCATGATAGATATTCTTGATAAAACCACTCCTATTTTCAAGGAAGCGGTTATGAGCATAACTGAAGCCATTTTGACTGGGCTCTTTGGTTATTGGGCTGGGCCCATTTATGAGATATCCGTAACAGTATAAAAAAATATCATCTTTTTTTCTCTATCATATTGCTCAAGTATTATTATTTTATATCCTCTGAACTCGGTGATTTTGTTCTTTTTGTCTATGCAGAGCTTCCGTTAGAGCCTTCTCTATCAAGAACTTTAATGGAGGCAAATAATTATGGTTGCTTATCTCAAGCTTTAACTGTTGCTGCCATGTTATCTGCTGAAACATCATTGTTATCAGGGTGGAGGTTGAGTCTTCTGATGTTTCTTTTAAATATGATTATATCATTTAGAAATGTCTTATTTACTCTATTCTTTGTAAGCATTGTTAAAATTTTATACCAGTGAATTTAGCAAATATACTAAAAAAAAAAATCTAGTGTGTATCCCTCTAGAACTATGATTTATTCAATTTTGAATTTATAAGGACTCAGCAACTGAAGCTTTCATATCTTTCCTTTTTATGTGCAGCAAGACTGAGAAAAAGAGGAAACAGACCATGTCCAACCTTCCTGATGGTTCTGGCTTTGGTGACCACATTCAGATGTTGCAGATCTTTGAGTGCTGGGATCGTACTGATTATGACATTGGTTGGTGCAAAGAGAATGACTTGCAGGTACCTTTAATAGATTCTAGCACGCCTAAGATGATTTATGGGTTAGTGTTAGGCTCTTGCAATGAACTCCAGTGGTTAAGTAATATTTACTTGGAAGGCTAGTGCTTCCGGCTATGAAGCACCAATACTTCAGAAATTTTTTTTTCCAATGTATCGGACTATAAATAGATGTAAACTCAATTGTAATCAATCAGACTTGTCAGACTCATATTAGTAATACTTGATTACTATTCAGAATATCCTCTCTATCTCTCTTCTCTCCCCCTCAATCCTATTTAGTTTCTCTATTCCCTTTAAACCTCTTCTCTTCTGTAATACCCCAAAAATCCTATTTAGCATAACCACTATATGTTGATAGAAAATATCTATTAAAATAGGTGAATATGTGGTCTCAAAACTAGTAGAATAATTACCTTATTTCCTAAGGTGATTTCTCATGAAATTAGGAGGAATAAAGAGCTAGAAATTTCTAAGTGAAGTTAAGGGTTATAAAACACTATGAATATTGTGAGCAATCCTAAGAGGCAACTAAATATTCCTTAAAATAGGAGAATATGTTGTCTCTAAATTTTTAACTGATTTATCATCATATTTAGGAAAATTTTCTTTGGATTCTAATAAATCCAAAATTCAATTTCCTAAATCTTATTAAGGATCATAAAATATAACCATTTAAAATCATCGGAGGATGGTAAAATCAATTAGAGGAAATTAGTAACGATTATTGGGCAATTGAAATTGCAATAATTGAGATACCTTATTAATTTTTGAAATTAGTTAATAATTAATTTATAAAGGTCATAATTAAGGATCAAATGATATTTAGAAGTTGAGATTAAATTAGAAACTTGTCAAATTTTGGTAATTAAGCTTAGTAACCCCTAAAAACACTATACTATCAATAGTAACCAAGGATTTATCTAATTCTTCCTTTCACTAATAAAAGTGGCGAAAATTACCAATTTAAGGATGAAGAAATTGTATTAACCTTTAATCCTAAATCTTTGTGAAATTACTTGGACCAATAAAAGGTTTTTCTTCCTAAGGTGTGAGAGCAAATTAAATGTAAATTGATAATTAAAAATTAGGGGGAGGGGGACGAAATTACTAGGGAAACAAGAAGGGAAATTGTTGTAATAATAATACAAACACATAAGTCAATTGCTTGTGAGAGAAGATTAGTAGAAATTGGGGAGCAAGTAAAGAAACTTGGGAAGCAAGTAATTGTTAATCAAATGCAAATCAAGGAGAATTCATAGAAATTAAATCATATCTTGAAATATTGGAACCAAGTATTAAATATAAATACATATTTGGAATCAGTGAATTAAGAGCTTCAACTTGGCTATTCCCAAAGTTATTTTCGGTTACTTTTAGGATTCATACCTAAGTGTTTGGGAAATTAAAAATGACCATAAATCTAGTCATAAAATTAGGATTACAAAAGTGAAATTGGATTTTGAATTAAAACACCAACTTAGACCCAACTAAATTAGCATTTGGGAGTAAATAAGGTAACTTGGGGAGGAAGCAAGGGAACTTGTTGAAGAAGGAAGGAGGTGGACGAATTGGAGGAGGTGTAGGGGTGGGATTTATGCCTCTTCATCAAGTAAAGACCAATGGACAAGATCAATTCAAGTTGCTTGGAGGCTACTCATGTTTTTGGCTATAAATAGAGGCTTAAGGCAACACAAACTCCTCACCAATTTCTCAAGCACAGCCGAAATTTTAGAGTGTGTGGGAGAGAGTGAAAGAGCTTCAAGAAGTAGGAAGTAAGGTTCTTCAAGAGGTAAGAGAGTTTTTAGTTCATAAGTTCAAGTTCTTAGTTATGAAGTAGAAATGCTAGAAATGTTGTTTTGATCTTCAATCTTCCAAATATAGTTTTATTTTCATGTTTTTATGGGTTCCACTGTCTTTATTTCGAAAATTTGATGAAGAAGAAGTTATAGCAAAATCTTTGGAAGATTAGGATCAAAATAGCGAAGCTCTGGCGAAATTTCATCGATTAGCGATTCCTGGAGTCAGAGGTAAAAATGCCAGTATTTTATGAAGAAGATGATGTTTGAAAACTCTGAGAAAATTCATGGTGAAAGTAGACATCTTGGGCTTTCTAAATCTATAAAGAGTGTGTGATTTGAAGCTCTGTAGAAAAAGATAAAAATCTCAGAAGTTAGGTTATGTTTTCTGTGCGAAATTCTGGGCAGCAGTTTGAAATGATTAAACTGGGAATTTTCCATGATTTATGGGTAAGTTCCAGTATTTTTCCTCGAAATTAGACTTCTCAAGGATTCCGGGAAATTTTACGGATCCTCGGTTCGATTTTTCTAGAATTAGTTATGATTTTTCGAAGTTAGGCGAAATTCTGCCCATAAATGCTGGATCAGCGTTTTTTTTTTTCCGAAAATTAGGGAATAAACTGGAAAATAAATCCGCCAGGGGTAAAATGGTCTTATATAGCCAAGATATCTCTTAGAATAATGTTTATGAATTAATAGAAACAATATTATCCTTATAGGATATCCCTGAATACATTCTGACCAACTGTCGCACTGTATTCCGCCAGAAATACCGTATAGCACCAAACAAAAGGTACGTCCGCATACTGGTAACTTTAACTCTGATGTTTACTGTATGCTTATATGTGATATGTGTTGGTATGTTTATATGAGATAGCTAATAGCTCGGTGATATGTTTATGTACTGTTGTTATGATTATTCTTGCTGGGTGTGAAATGCTTGGTGTGAAACAAGTGCTAGGTGTGAAATGTATACTAAGTGTGACATATCTGCCAAGGGGCTTATATGCCAGGGATACATTTTTGTAAATGCTTATGAACTGTTTATGTTTGTGAATATCTGTGATCCATATATGGTATATATAAACATGAGGTTAACCGTTACCTGAGGTTCAATGGGCATTGAACCTCAGCTCTTAACATAGCGTCAGGATCAGGTGAACCAAGGGCAGAAGCCAAGGGGAAGCGCTAGCAAGATGCATAGAAGACCCGGCTGAAGGTTTCCTTTGACATTCTGGCAGAAGCCTTCCTTTTGTTGTTGTACATCCCTTTTGAACCACGCGGTTCTACACCGCTATTGTATTCAACCAGACTTACAGCATTTTGAAATATAAGTATCAGTTACTCTTCCGTTCAAATGCACTACTCTGATGATTTTAAATAAAAAATAAATTATTTCGCTTTTGAAAATTGGGATGTTACATCTTCTCCTCAATCCGTTACTATAGCAAGGGACATTTCTTTAAAAAAAAAATTATAATATAAGGCGTCTTATGTTTAACATAGGACGCCTTAAATAAGGCGTCCTATGATAAATATAGGACGCCTTAATCAAGGCGTCCTATGTTAAGTATAGGTCGCCTTTTTTAGGGTGTCCTATTTTAAGTATAGGACGCCTTTCTATACTTAACCTATGACGCCTTATTTAAGATGTCTTATATTTAACATAGGACGCGTTATCCCTATTTTTATAACTACTCCTCTTTAGACGTTTTTTTTCAAAAAGGATGTTTATTGCCTCTAATTTAGAACGTTTTTGACGTTTTTTGTAGTAGTGAATACTATTTGTTAAGTAATATGACTTGAGAGAGATTTGTCAAGTGCTTTTGAACCTTAAACTAACACATATTCATTAAAATACTATTGGAGAGGAAATTAATATAGTTTTATGAAATGTAAAGGGGAGAAATAATTTTAGGCTCTATTAAATCCTTGAAGTTAAAGAATAATTTGCCTTTATCACTTTCTAGTCTTAAAAATAGTTTTTGAAAATTCTCTGTCAACATCAAAACTTGTTTGAACTAAACTTAATTGAACTCACTAAGCCTCTTGCTGGACCATTTTCTTTGACAAAATCTCCATGAGAATGATCTTTACTTATCACTTTATTACTTGGCGTGACCTATGCACTTGCAGTGCAAACAACCACCCTTAAATTATATATGAATTGCTTAATGTGTACAATTAATTGAAATACTTTAAGAAAAAATTATAAATTTGGAAGACAAAAAAGTTAGGGTTGTACATTTAAGACAAAATCAAATCTCTAACTAGTTTTAATATTAAGCACTAGTATGATGTCTTGAACACTAGTCTTTTCTATTGATTTATGAACATAAAATTTTCCAATTTGACATATAATAAGCAATTGAGCGTGTAAAATAATTATTCAAGTACAGTTACGTTTTTCAAACAATTAGGCATAACAATTTGAACACAATTGAATTGCATGTCCAAAATTTGGCTCATTGTCACTGGTCTAGAGTCATTTAGCCTCCATTACAATTAGTACAAAATAGATTATAGCTAGATAGATACTCCCTTTAGTTTTATAAGGCACCTTTAGAAAATGTGAATAATGTTTATTATAATTCAGTAAGTAACCAAATCAAGTCCTCTTTTAATGATAAATGTAAGACCTAATTTATAGTGCAGCCCTACATTTAAAACCAAAGGTAATATTAATTATATTATTTACGAGTTCTCGCTATTTAAAATTATTTAACTTCTTTACCTTCCTAAATTAGTCAGTTGAATCTTATATTAACAACCATAGGTGGTAATTAGGAGTTAAAGAGACAGATAATAGTAAATAAAATGTAACGAAATGATGTAAATTTAGCTCTCCAAAAACAAACTCTCTCTTCAATAAAATAATTCATTATAAAAATTTTGAATGCTCATGTGATTTAGAAGAGTGTTTAATTATTTTTGAGTTAAGGTGCAAAAATACACATGAGCTTTTTCCCCTAGAGCGTCCAGCACCACATGCTTTTTTTTGGAGAAAAAATACACACGTGGTTATCATTTTGGAGCAAAAATACACACGTGGTTATCATTTTGGAGCAAAAGTCACATCCAACCGCGAAGTTACTGTTCACCGCCCTTATATTACTGTTCACTTTATCTCTTTCTCTCTTATTACGGTGAACAATAATTTAACGATGGGATGTAACTTTTGCTCCAAAATGATAACCATGTGTGCATTTTTTGCTCCAAAAAAAAAAGTGGTGCTGGGCGCTCCTATAGAAAAAACTCATGTGTATTTTTGCACCTTAACCCAATTATTTTTATAACAAATTTATTATGTCTTATTAATAATCAAAATCAATCAGACTATGAAATTTGACTATCGAAAATACTTACATTTTTTATCATTAAAAAAGTGAAAGAATCCAAATTCCGAGGAAGCTTTTTGAGAATATGTGATCACAACTCATCTGTTTAGACAATCCACTATACCACGCACAGGTATCTAATTCCTCATATTAATAATGCAAATAACTGTCATATATCTTTCCAATAAATTCATTGCTCAGGAATAAAATAACAAACAAACTCTAAAGATGAAAAACTTCAAATTTATTAATTAAACTAAAACCTATTTTTTAACCTCACCGTAAAACATGCAAGAAGAAGAAGAAGATACTTTGATTTGAATTTTGAAACATATAAATACTTTTATTTTCATTCCATCACAACATGAAAGCAATGTTATCAGACTCGGACCGGTTATTGACCCGGTTGGGGTACTGGGTCAATGGGTCACTGGTTGAACCACATAATTATAACCCGGTCTCGAAAACCATACTATATTTATAAATTATATAACCATACTTATATATATATATATATATATATATATATATATATATATATATAAAGAGTTTATAAAATAAAAGTATTTAAAACATTTTTACAAGTTTAAAACGTGAATAACCCAATAAACTAGGAGCAAAATTAAAGAAGATGAGGGTTTTTTTTTTTTTTTTTTTGCTCAAAGAAAGAAGATAAGTTTACAAAATAACCTCCAAACACAATAAAATTGTGGCAAAGAATTCAAAGATGATGCATCAATGAAAGACTTTATATCATCATCAAAATAATGTGAATAACCAACAATATCTTCAATAAAGTTATAAATTTAAATTTTTTTAAAAAAGAAACACCAATCAGGTTGGACCGGTTTTCTCCAAAACCGGCAGTTGGACTGGTCAAAACCCGTTTTTGATGCATAACCGGTTCTATCACCGGATCTGACCGGTCCGGTGACCGGGTCACCGGTTTCCAGGTCGACCCCTGCCGACCCGATCCGGTTTTGATAACACTACATGAAAGTAACACATGATCTTAACACAAAGTATATGGAATTCTGCCGTTCCATTTAGTTATTGTCTTTATTTCCATTATTCTAACAATTCTTGCTTAAAACAAGTTATTCAAAACACCAGATCATCATCATCATTATCACTTTCCTTTCATGGATCGATCAATAAGGTTCGTGTCCAACGTAGTTGCCAAAAGGATCATAGGTACAAAAAATGAAAGTTCCTCCATTATTTCACCTCACTTTGGCACAACTAACACGAATTGTATTCTTCCACCACTACTAGAAATATTCATATTTTCAATGGACTTTTTCCGTTGCTAATGATAAAAATTCCGTTGAAAATTTATTTTTCAATGGAATTATTCCGTCTAAATACGCTCTGTCGGTAGGTGACGGAATTTTTTTTTTCCGTTGCAATTTTCAACGGAAAATTTTTCCGTCGAAATTTTCAATGGAATTTTTTCTGTTGTAAGACACATTTTTCCGTTGACAAGTAAAGAGATAATAAAATATTTATTTAATGAATTCCGTTGGAAATTTCGACGGAAAATATGTCCATTGAAAATTTCCGTGACAGTTTGCAACGGAATATAATTAGAATTCTGTCGAAAATTGCAATGGAAAATAATTCCGTTGAAAAGTTCTTCACAATTTGCAATGGAATTTAACTAAAATTCCGTCAAAAATTGCAACGGAAAATAATTTCGTTGAAAAGTTTTTCATAATTTGCAATGGAATTTAACTAAAATTCTAATATCCCGAATTTTGGGTTTAAAGACTTGAGAATTAGACTATTTTTGGGAGACTACTAGGCCCTATTTATGAACAGTTCAAAGTCTTAAGCTCATTATGAGGAAGAGTTTAAGATAATTAGCAAAATTATTCTAGACTCAGGGAAAGATTATGAAATATTATTTTGGGAAAATAGAAATATTGAAAGGGGATTAATTATGAAAAATTGGTCTTAATAGCCTTAAATATATTATTTGTGTAATACCCAAAAATTTGACGTTGGGTAAATATCATAAATTTGTAGAATATACCTATTGAAAATAGGTGAATATGAGGTCTCAAACACCTTGTATTGAATTCATCTTGTTATTGGGACAATTTCTCCTAAGATTGAATAATGTGCGAAAAGGTCCCTAAAACATTAGATACTTTGCAAATAGATCCCTAAAATATTTATGGGTTATAAAATACCCTGAGAAAATTATGATAAAATCCTAAGAGGCAACTAAATGTTTATTAAAAATTGGAAAGTATGTTGTCTCTAATTTAGGTAATTTATTAAATTATTACCTTGGAAAAATTACAGGAGAAAAATCTAAAAGTATTGGGGGACCATATTGGACCCTATGATTTTTAATATTATGCATGGAGCATAAATTATTAATGTCAATAAAATAGTCGTGAGATAATAATTATTACTAATTAAGAAAATTGTCAACAATTAGTAAGTGATTAATTAGACAAATAATGGCTAATTGTTTAGACATAAGATAAAGAGAAAAAGGTGGAAGTTACTTAAAATAAATATACATATATAAATAAAAATCAAAAATTAGAAGAAAAATTAAGAAAAATGAAATGAAAATTAAGAAATTAATATCTAGATATTTGCATTAAAATAACATTATAAGTTAAGACATATGGTAATTAAGTAATATTATAATAGTAAAAATGTGAACAGGATAAATGACCACGGATAGAAATAAAATCTTGCCTAGAAAACTGTGAACTAGGTTTCTTGAGTCAGAGTATATTAGGAACAAGTGAATTTCTATCTCGGAGTGGACTGTCTCCGAAGTCATTTCTGTAACCAACGGAGTGATTTGGAGATCCGACCAGGAAGATATTTTGTGGGATTAAAGCAGATAGTAGAAATGAGAATCGATGGAAAATAATTCATAGATTGAAATCCGGGGATAAGTTGAGAAAAACCAGAGTATATTATTGATCAGTGGATTTTTATCCAGAGGTTGGCGCCGACAGACGATATTTCCGTAACCAGTAGCGATTACCGAGGATTTTCGGCAGGTAACGGAATGTCCTTAATGAGATCAAAAATTTAGATAACCCAAGTATCTTGAAAGAGAAAGAAAAGATCTTCAGGACCTTACTCCCAGAATTTTGAGATTTCTCAAGATTACGCGATTAGGACACCGAACAGGGAACTTTATCAGATAAAGGCACATAAATCAAGAGATGATGCAAGCATGACATCACTTTGATGACTCAGGATGAGGTCATCATAATGAGGTGTAAGGCCAGGATTGTGCCACCTCAAAGAAGTGCGATCCAACGGTCAGAAACTAACCAGACAAAGTTCAAAGGAATTACCGAAATGCCATAGTCTTTTTCTATAAATAGCCTTCACCTTCTCTTCATTCTTCACAAATCCTAGAGCTTTCTAGAAAGAGATTTTAGAGAGAAGGAGGAGTTTGTGGAAATAGCAAAGTGTCGGGTAAGTTCTTCGGTCCCTAGTCTTTAGTTTTAGTGTTTCTTTCGGTAGTTATTGTAGAAATGCTAGGTTGATCTTTAATCTTCCAGGTATGTTTAGAAATCATGTTCTAGGGGTAATTAAGGTATTAATTTTGAAAATCATTATGGAGTTGGAGATATGTTGAAATTCTGGAAGATTAGGGTCAAGGTAGCGAAGTGCTAGCGAAATTCCGCCGATTAGGGGATCAGGGGCAAAATGGTAATTTGTACCTAAAATGTCTGTTATGATATCAAATATTGATAAATGTGATATTATCATTATAGGATATCAGTAATCTTGTTCCGCTGTCATTTCGCTGTCGTTCCGCTGTTTTCCGTCAAAAGTACAGTTTATCGTCAACGTACTAAACGCTCGTCAACGAAGGTACATTCGCGTACTATAACACTAACTCTGATATTTACAGTATGTGTATATGTGGTAAGTGTGCATGTTGTGGTGTGTTGTTTGAATACTTGTTTGGTAAGAAATAACTGTACACCTGCATACACTAGGAGTGATATATCTGTTTTCACTGGGTGTGGTACTTTTCACTGGGAGTGGTACTTTTCGCTGGGAGCGGTACATTTGCATTCACTGGGAGTGACATGTTTGGAAGTGTTTCATTTGCTGTGATTTTGTACCGTATATGTAAATATGAGGTTAACCGTTACCTGGGGTCCGTATGCATGGGACCTCAGCTCTTAACATAGCGTCAAGGTCAGGAAAACCAAGAACGGAGGACAAGGGGAAGCGCAAACAGGACGCATAGAAGACCCGGCTGAAGACTTCCTTTTGATGTTCCGGCGGAAGCCTTCCTTTTATTGTTGAACATTACTTTTGAAATACTTAGTATGATGTACCGCTATTGTATCCAGCCAGACTTACGGCATTTTGAAATATAAGTATCAGTTACACTTCCGCTCAAATGATCTACTCTGATGATTTTAAATGATTTTTGATGAAAAAATAATATTCCGCTTTTGAAAATTTGGGATGTTACAATTTGAAATTCAAGGTCTATTTTCCATTTAGACAATATCTCTATGTGTGTGTGTGTGTAATATACTTTGTTTTTGCGCTGGAAAGAAAAGGAGTTTGAGTACAAGTACATCTTCTAATAATTAAGTGTAATACCCGGATAACTTTTATCTGGAATATTATGTCACAATAATAAGAATGCCTACTTATGAAGATTTTGGCCTTAACATGTTATGTGATTAGTATGTGTTTAAAGGAAAACATTAAGAAAATTAAAGGAAATTTAATATCGAAAATGTGAAAAATGTGTCATAAAGCCATAAAACATCCTAAGAAGAATTAGGAAAAATTCTAAAAGGCATGGAATAATTATTAAAAATTTAGAAAGCATATTGTTCTTAATTTAGACAATTTAATAAATTATTTCCTATGAAAATAAAAAGAAGAGAAATTAAAAAGTATTCTGAGACTAAAATTGACTTTATGATTTTTGATAAATTGCAGGGAGCTTGAATTATTAATGTCAATAAAATTGTTGTGAGAAAATGATTATTTTTAATCAAGAAAATCATTAGAAAGTATTAAGGGATTAATTAAGTAATTTCTTGGGAATTTTATAAGATTATAGAAATTTAGGAAACATGAAAAATAAAATAAATATAAATAATTATTATTAAGGGCCGAAATCTTTGGCCAATTAAATAATTAATAAGGGTTAAGATGTAATCTTAAGAAGTAAAGATCAATGGTTTAGGATTTTTCAAGGAATTTTAAAAGCCTAAATCCATGTAATTGCTTATGGACCAATAGGAAACTTTGGGGAAATAAATAAAAGGTGATAGAATATTATGGGAAATAGAATATATATATATATATATGTGTGTGTGTGTGTGTGTGTGTGTGTGTGTGTGTGTGTGTGTGTGTGTGGGCTGAAATTGGGGGGAGGGATAAGGATGGATTGGATATTTGTATTTAATAATAATATGAGATAAGACATGTGTTAATTAAGTAATATTAAAATAGTAAAAGGTGAATAGGATAAATGACCACGGATAGAAATAAAATCCTACGTAGAAAACCGCGAACTAGGTTACTAGGGTCAGAATATATTTTGAACAAGTGAATTTTTATCTCGAAGTAGGCTATCTCCGAAGTCATTTCTGTAACCGGTAGCAAATACCGACGATTTTTGGTAGATAACGGAATGTTCTTAATGAGAGTACAAGGATAGGAAAATCCAGTATTCTTGAAGAGGAAGAAAAGATCTTCAGAGTGTTGCTCCCGGAATTTTAAGATTTTACAAAAATTTCGCGATCAAGACACCGAACTAGGAATTTTATCTGATAAAGCAAGATGACATAAGCATGATGATGTCATCAATTTTGTCTTCTTGTAGGAGGGGGAGGTCAGCTATAGGTGTATGGCCAAGATCAAGCCACTTCAAAAAAGTGCGATTCGACGGTCAGAATTCAACCAGACAAGTTCAGCGAAATTACGAAATTGCCATTGAGATTTTCTATAAATAGCCCATCATTCCTCTTCATTCTTCACCAATTCACTTACAATCCTAGAGAGAAGTTACCGAGAGAAGCTCTAGAAGAGGAGTAAGAAGTTCATAGCAAAGCTTTGGGTAAGTTTCTCGGTCCTTAGTTTTTAGTTTCAGTAGTTCTTTTAGTAGTTATAGTAGAACTGCTAGATTAGTCTTTAATTTTTCAAGTTAGCTTAGATATCATGTTTTAGGAATAAATATGATATTTATCTTAGGAATATGCTAGAGGAAAGTTATAGCAAAAATTTTGTGAGTTTAAAGTCAAAATAGCGAAGCTCTGGCAAAATTCCACCAAGTAGTCAAATTAGGGGCAAAATGGTAATTTGTACCTAAATTGCCTGTTATGATCTTAAATATTCATGTCAATTACATTATCCTTCTAGGATATCCGAAATCACAAACCGTTGTTTCTACTGTCACCGCTGTCGTGCCGTTGTCAAACGCGCCGTAATTTGACAAAGTGCCAGAAACCGTCAACGGAGGTACCGACGCGTATTGTAACCTTAACACTTATGCTGCTCATATACATATATGTGATGGACATGTTTATATACTGAGGCTCTGCCTAGGGTTGTCAGTTATACATACAGCTTTATACGGGTTATAGTCTTGATAACGCCGTTGGGTTTTCCTGGCGCTGGGGACACAATGGGCCGTCGTGGCACTGGTTATGTGCAGACATGTTATGGGACTTTACATACTGCTTTGTGCTTATGTTCTGTCAATGTTGTGATCATGCATCTACTGTGTGCTTATGTAGTGATTTACTGCTATTATGAGTTGTGAATAACTGTTGTCCATATACTGTTTATTTAAGCACAAGGTTAACCGTTACCTGAGATCCAAATGGTAATTGGATCTCAGCTGTAGCTTCAGGTTCGGGCGAACCAAGGGGTTGAAGATAGGGGCAAGTGACTGGCGTAGGACGGCAGAAGGAATTTTATGGTTATAGTTTATATGCCTAGTTAGGTGTTGTTTCCTTTTGGATAGTGGATAACTGTATAAATACACTTACACTGTGGTTATGTAATATAAAGGTTCAGTTACTCACTTTGCGAAATTGCTCTACTCTGATCAATGTTTTAGAAAAAAAATTTCCACTGTTTTTAAGGTGGGATGTTACATTTTGGTATTAGAGCATTTTTCCTGGCATGGATCTGGCTAAGTTATGACGAACCTTTTGGTGTCTGAGGCTGGGTTAGTCTATGTGGGAAGCCAATCAGTCGCCGTAAAAGTCAGTGAGGCCCCATGATAGACCCCTACCTGGCCAATTTGTTTAAATAACAAAGTTAGATTCTACGCCTTTTGAAAAATATATTTTTTGAAAAGAGTACTGATATAACCTTGGTGTAATGTATAGAGATGGACAGAGATGAGAACCCATACATCACTTATCGAGGGATGAGGAGACGTACAGCTAGGAAGACAGTGGTACCCGAGATGGTGGGAAGGAGACTAAACCCTGATCCCCTGTATCCTCCGCCTGAACCTGAGCCTGAACCCTTGTTTATTCCAGTACACCCTGCACTTGAGTACCATTTTGAACCCCGTTACAATCCTGACTTTCCTATAGAACACCTGAACGATCCTGAGCCTGACTATCAGCCTGGTCCCGAATACCCCGACTATATATATGATCCTGAACCCGAAAATATGTATGACCCTGAGTACAAAAACTCAGATCCCGCAATCCCAAGCCCTGGGGGATCAAGCGGTTCCTTAGTAGGAGACAACTTTGACTACCCTGTCATTCGCGACTTGGATGATGAGTAGGCCACCCCAGTAGATTATCATTACCTCCTAGACAATAATGCTACCCTGATACGACTATTTGAGTCATGTCACACCTACGCCGAACAGACCACAGGCACTGTACAGAGATGGTACTTAACCTACCTCAATAGAATCAAAAACGATCATGCCTTGACTAGCCAGTACTCACCCGGAGACATTATCAAGTCTACCCTGTTCTATTTTCCCCGAACTCACTTTTGGGCTAGGATGATTAACGAGCTACTCGGTGAGGGGCCTATCTTATAAGTTTCTATATACCTTCGTTATCTGAAGAGGCTGGTGTGCAGCACATGTAAAAGGCAGAAGGCAATTGAAGAAAACTGTGGCATAAGATAGTGGGGGTAGATAAACTAGTGTGTGATATCTCTCTAAAAACCTTGAGGGATTGTAAAATATATGTTAAATAATGGGGGTTGTAATATTTTGACTGGTAGAATAAAGGTAGAATGTGACCACCAGTTTGGTCATTTGTAAATTATGATGCAATAATAGATATGTGTTTGTCTGTGTACTTGTTGTTACAATAAGTCTGATAGTTTGTTTTTCACCATTAACAAATAAAGGAAGACAGAACTTAAAAGATGGTGATTATAAGAGGTGCTGGAGTTCCTAGAGGCCAGGGCAAAGGTAGAGGTAGAGGAAGGGGTAGACGAGCCCGAACTGTACCAATACCAAAGCAAGAACCAACCCAATAACCTAATTAGCCAGAACAGGACGACGTTCTGGAAATTAGAAGGCAATTGCAGGAACAAAGGGTTCTTATTGATGTGCTTCTGGCTGAAAGACAGGAACGGCAAGCTGAAGGACGTCGGCTACAAGAGCAACAAAATGACGAAGAAGAAGAGAATGACCAGGATGATGAACACAATGAACCCGAGGAATCGGATCAATCTCGATCCCCACCTCGACAGGAGAGAGAAATGAGAATGCCCCCTCAGCACAATCGAACAGTTGAGAATTCGCAGTACTGGGTTACTCAGTTCTGCAAGATGAAACCCCCAGTATTTCGAGGCAAGCTAGACGCAGTTGAAGATTGGTTAATGAGGCTGGATAAAATCTTCGAAGTCATGGAGTGCCCAAAAAACCGGAAGGCCCAGCTGGCAATCTTTAAGCTGGAGGGAGATGCAGATTGTTGGTGGAGGGACATTGCGGCAACACTTCAACCACACCATTATCCAATTCCATGGGAGATATTACTAAGAAAATTCAACGAACACTATTTCCCTCCCACTGTGCAGATAACCAAGGAGTCGGAATTCCTCCATATCAAGCAAGGACAGGAGGAGTCATTTGATGATTACTTTGCTCGATTCACCAACTTGTCTCGCTACTCACCGCACTTGAGACACCGTGATAATGAGAGCAGTCTGACCAATATTCTGATTTACGGAGTAAAGTATGAGATCCGAGAAAGGCTAGTATCCCAGCAGTTCTCAAGGATAATACAAGCAGCAGAATCCTACCGATTGATTGCATGAAACTTGAAGTAGCTCCGTAGGTTCAACAGCAGCAATGCAAATCATGGCAACTCTGGCCGAGGAAATCCTTCTCCGAAAAGAAAGACACCCTGGAATAATTTCCAAGGTGGGAATAAGAGGCCAAACCAGTCTGGGCAGCGAACTTTTCCAAGCACGAGGGAATCCCAACCTTGTCCAAAATGCAGGAAGTACTACCCAGGTACTAACTGTGATGGGAAGCAAATCTGTTTCAAATGTCAGAAGACGGGACACATAAGCCGAAACTGTCTGGAATGGTTTGTAGGAACAAGGCCACAAAACCTGGGACGAGTCTTCGCACTGACTGACGTAGAAGCCAGGAAGTCCTCTAACATGGTTTAAGGTACTATATCTTTAAATGGGAATATAGTATAGGCATTATATGATTCAGGTGCTAGCCATTCGTTTATCTCTTATGATTGTGCAAATCGCTTAGGAATGCATGCCTCTAGATTACCTTATGATCTTGTAGTATCTACACCGCTCGGCATGAAATCATTAGCATCTGATGCATACATAAATTGTACTATCAACGTGGGCGGGCGAGATTCTAAGATAGATCTTATCCGACTGCCCCTTCACGGCATTGACATTATACTCGGATTGAACTGGCTTACGGCGAACGGTGCTACGATAGATTGTAGCAACAAGAGGATACTTTTTCCTGATACGCCTGGCGGCATCCAGTCTAACATAAGTCTAAACTTCCTCTCTGCTACGGAAGCCGATAAATACATGAAGCAAGGCTGTTAAGCGTACATGGTATTTTTCTCAACCAAGGCAGAAACTGAACTCTTACTCAAAGACATTCCTGTAGTGAATGAATTTCCTAATGTATTCCTTGAAGATCTCTCTAAGCTACCACTTACGAGGGAGGTAGAGTTCACTATTGAGTTGATGCCTGGTACAGGGTCAATATCAAAAGCACCGTATCGTATGGCTCCAAACGAGATGCAAGAGTTGAAGAAGCAGTTGGAGGAACTTCTGAAGAAAGGGTTTATCCGACCCAGTATATCACCATAGGGAGCCCCTGTGCTATTTGTGAAGAAGAAAGACGGCAGTCTCCGACTCTGCATCGATTATCGTGAGCTCAACAAAGTGACCATAAAAAACAAGTATCCACTTCCCCGAATTGATGATCTTTTGGATCAGTTATCTGGTTCCACAATTTTTTCCAAAATTGACTTACGATCGGGATATCATCAGTTGCAAGTTAGAGATGGTGATATTCCCAAAACAGCTTTCAGAACCAGGTACAGACATTATGAATTTCTTGTGATGCCTTTCGGATTGACAAATGCACCTGCAATCTTCATGGATTACATGAACCGCATCTTCCGTCAGCACCTAGACCAATTTGTGGTGGTGTTTATTGACGATATACTCGTCTATTCTAATAGCAGAAAAGAACATGAAGAACATCTATGACTTGTGTTGAATATAATCAAGGAGAAGCAACTCTATGCCAAGTTGAGTAAATGCGAATTCTGGTTGCCGGAAGTTAAATTTCTGGGCCACATAATATCAAGCGGTGGGGTTGCAGTTGACCCAGGCAAAGTGGAGGCGGTTCTGGACTGGAAAAGGCTAGAAACAGTAACAGAGATACACAGTTTTCTAGGTCTGGCAGGTTATTACCGCATATTTATACGGGATTTTTCACGTCTTGCCTTACCGTTGACGAAGCTTACAAGGAAAAATCAACCCTTTGTATGGGGGACGACTATGAGGAAAGTTTTCAAACGCTGAGAGAGAGGTTGACTAAAGCCCCAGTGTTGATTATTCCCGATCCAAATGAGACATACGTGGTCTATAGCGTTGCCAGTGGGCATGGATTGGGGTGTGTCCTAATACAACAGGGCAGAGTGGTAGCTTATGCCTCTCGTCAGTTGAAGCCTCACGAGTTGAACTATCCTACACACAATTTGGAGCTTGCAGCTATCGTGTTCGCCTTGAAAATATGGAGGCACTATTTATATAGTACAGCCGTAGAGCTATTATGCGACCACAAGAGCTTGAAATATCTTTTTGATCAGCGGGAGCTCAACATAAGACAACGTTGCTGGATGGAGTTGTTGAAAGACTACGACCTGGAAATTAAATATCATCCAGACAAAGCAAACGTCGTCGCAGATGCTCTAAGTAGGAAGTTGGTACGGGTGGCATACATGATGATTCAAGAACAAAAGCTGCTTGAAGATTTTATGAATCTAAACTTGTCAAAGAAAATTTGTTTGAACCACCCTACACCCAGTACTGCTTATCTTACGAATCTGCTTGTCAGACATGGGGAATATGATCTGAGAGAGGAAATTGAGAAAGCGCAACTGCAAGACGAACGAGCTAAAGATATAAGGGAGATGATCGCTCGAGGGGAAACTCCAGACTACGACCTCTCGCCTAGTGGACTGGTCAGGTATAAGAAACGATTTTATATACCGCCAGTTGCTGAGATAAGACGCAGGATACTGGATGAGGCCCATAAGAGTAAATACACTCTACATCCAGGAGTGGTCAAGATGTACCATAATGTGAAGTCTGAATTCTGGTGGCCCGGACTGAAGAAAGATGTCACCCAGTACGTAGCCAGGTGCTTGATCTGTCAAAAGGTGAAGATTGAACATCAATGTCCTACTGGTCCTCTTCAAGGGTTGGAAATTCCGGAATGGAAATGGGAGAATATTACTATGGATCTTGTAGTGGGTTTGCCCAAGATCAGCAATCACGATGCAATCTGGGTTATTACGGACCGATTGACTAAGTCGGCACACTTTATTCCTATCGGTGTCAACTACTCATCAGAACAGTTGGCAGAGATTTATATCAAAGAAATTGTGCGACTCCACGGGATACCTAAGAGTATTATCTCGGACCGGGACCCACGATTTACATCTCAGTATTGGCGGTCATTGCAAGAGTCTATGGGGACAAAGCTCAAGTTGAGTACAGCTTATCACTCGGAGACCGATAGGCAATCTGAGAGAACCATACAAATATTGGAGGATATGCTTAGAGCTTGCGTGTTAGACTTTAAGGGACATTGGGATCGGCATCTTCCACTGGCAGAATTCGCGTACAACAACAGTTATCACTCAAGCATACGAATGGCACCGTTCGAAGCGTTGTACGGACCGAAGTGTCAGTCACCTATATGTTGGATGGAGTTGTCTGATAGGCAGTTGCTCGGACCAGATATAGTTAAACAGACCTCTGAACAAATCGCTTTAATCAAAAATAGACTCTTGGCAGGCCAAAGTAGACAGAAGAGCTATGCCGACAAAAGAAGAAGACTCCTAGAATTCGAAGTGGGGCATCATGTATTTCTAAAATTATCCCCAGTGACCAGTGTTGGGAGAACGCTTAAAAGGCGGAAACTAAGTCCACGTTACGTGGGACCATTCGAGATTCTGGCAAAACGAGGACCAGTCGCTTACCAAATAGCCCTACCCCCGAATTTAAATAATCTTCATGATGTCTTCCATGTTTCACAACTGAGGAAATACCAACCGGATCCTGAGCACGTCATCGAATTCGAGGACATTGAAGCATGACATGACAACACGTTCGTGGTCAAGCCGGTACAAATTCTCGAACATCGTGAGAAACGTCTCAGGAATAGGAGCATTCCAATGGTCAAGGTGGTTTGGAAAGAAATGTCACCCCGTGAGGCAACATGGGAAACAGTGAGAGACATGGAGGAGAAGTACCTGGAGTTTACAGCCCAAAATTTAGTTGTGATAGAGTAAATTTCGAGGGCGAAATTTTGTTTAAGGGGGGGGAGAAGTGTAATACCCGGATAACTATTATCTAGAATATTATGTCACAATAATAAGAATGCCTACTTAGGAAGATTTTGGCCTTAACATGTTATGTGATTAGTATGTGTTCAAAGGAAAACATTAAGAAAATTAAAGGAAATTTAATATCGGAAATGTGAAAAATGTGTCATAAGGCCATAAAACATCCTGAGAAGAATTAGGAAAAATTCTAAAAGGCATGGAATAATTATTAAAAATTTAGAAAGTATATTTTTCTTAATTTAGACAATTTAATAAATTATTTCCTATGAAAATAAAAAGAAGAGAAATTAAAAAGTATTCTGAGACTAAAATTGACTTTATGATTTTTGATAAATTGCAGGGAGCTTGAATTATTAATGTTAATAAAATTGTTGTGAGAAAATGATTATTTTTAATCAAGAAAATTATTAGAAAGTATTAAGGGATTAATTAAGTAATTTCTTGGGAATTTTATAAGATTATAGAAATTTAGGAAACATGAAAAATAAAATAAATATAAATAATTATTATTAAGGGCCGAAATCTTTGGCCAATTAAATAATTAATAAGGGTTAAGATGTAATCTTAAGAAGTAAAGATCAATGGTTTAGGATTTTTCAAGGAATTTTAAAAGCCTAAATCCATGTAATTGCTTATGGACCAATAGGAAACTTTGGGGAAATAAATACAAGGTGATAGAATATTATGGGAAATAGAAAATATATATGTGTGTGTGTGTGTGTGTGTGTGTGTGTTGTGTGTGTGTGTGTGGGCCGAAATTGGGGGGAGGGATAAGGATGGATTGAATATTTGTATTTAATAATAATATGAGATAAGGCATATGTTAATTAAGTAATATTAAAATAGTAAAAGGTGAACAGGATAAATGATCACGGATAGAAATAAAATCCAACCTAGAAAACCGCGAACTAGGTTACTAGGGTCAGAATATATTATGAACAAATGAATTTTTATCTCGGAGTAGGCTATCTCCGAAGTCATTTCTGTAACCGGTAGCGAATACCGAGGATTTTCGGCAGATAACGGAATGTTCTTAATGAGAGTACAAGGATAGGAAAATCCAGTATTCTTGAAGAGGAAGAAAAGATCTTCAGAGTGTTGCTCCCAGAATTTTAAGATTTTACAAGAATTTCGCGATCAGGACACCGAACTAGAAATTTTATGTGATAAAGCAAGATGACATAAGCATGATGATGTCATCAATTTTGTCTTCTTGTGGGAGGGGGAGGTTGGCCTATAGGTGTATGACCAAGATCAAGCCACTTCAAAAAAGTGCGATCCGACGGTCAGAATTCAACCAAACAAGTTTAGCGAAATTATGAAATTGCCATTGAGATTTTCTATAAATAGCCCATCATTCCTCTTCATTCTTCACCAATTCACTTACAATCCTAGAGATAAGTTAGAGAGAGAAGCTCTGGAAGAGGAGTAAGAAGTTCATAGCAAAGCTTTGGGTAAGTTTCTCAGTCCTTAGTTTTTAGTTTCAGTAATTCTTTTAGTAGTTATAATAGAACTGCTAGAGTAGTCTTTAATTTTTCAAGTTAGCTTAGATATCATGTTTTAGGAATAAATATGATATTTATCTTAGGAATATGCTGGAGGAAAGTTATAGCAAAAATTTTGAGAGTTTAAAGTAAAAATAGCGAAGCTCTAGCAAAATTCCACCAAGTAGTCAAACTAGGGGCAAAATGGTAATTTGTACCTAAATTGCCTGTTATGATCTTAAATATTCATGTCAATTACATTATCCTTCTAGGATATCCGAAATCACAAACCGCTGTTTCCGCTGTCACCGTTGTCGTGCCGCTGTCAAACGTGCCGTAATTTGACGAAATTGCCATAAACCGTCAATGGAGGTACGGGCACGTATTGTAACCTTAACACTTATGCTGCTCATATACATATATGTGATAGACATGTTTATATACTGAGGCTCTGCCTAGGGTTGTCAATTATACATACAGCTTTATACGGGTTATAGTCTTGTTAATGCCATTGGGTTTTCCTAGCGCTGAGGACACGATGGGCCGTCGTGGCATTGGTTATGTGCAGACATGTTGTGGGACTTTACATACTGCTTTGTGCTTATGTTCTGTCATTGTTGTGATCATGCATCTGCTGTGTGCTTATGTAGTGATTTACTGCTGTTATGAGTTGTGAATAACTGTTGTCCATATACTGTTTATTTGAGCATAAGGTTAACCGTTACCTGAGATCCAAATGGTAATTGGATCTCAGCTGTGGCTTTAGGTTCAGGCGAACCAAGGGGTTGAAGATAGAGGCAAGCGACTGGCGTAGGACGACAGAAGGAATTTTATGGTTATAGTTTATATGCCTAGTTAGGTGTTGTTTCCTTTTGGATAGTGGATAACTGTATAAGTACACTTTCACTGCGGTTATGTAATATAAAGGTTCAGTTACTCGCTTTGCGAAATTGCTCTACTCTGATCAATGTTTTAGAAAAAAAAATTGCCGGTGTTTTTAAGGTGGGATGTTACATTAAGAATGGAATAAAGAGGTGGAATGGAATGAGGATAAAAAAGAGTAGGTTTTATATATATTTGAGTGTGTAGTGCTTTGAGAACGAGTACTACGTGGAGAGTGTGTATTTAGTAATGTATTATTTATATAAATATATAGTGGCAGCCATGATTTAGTGGAGGAGGGAATTTATAATATATTATATTATAAGTGTTTGTGTGAGAAGAGAGTGTAACGTGTGTATGTGTGTGTTTGCAACGTGTGTTACATGTTTTAGGTGTACATATATATTACACCCTACCTCTTTGTCTCAACACGTATACCTCCCATTTCTTCATCTATCATACACACAACACCTATACTCTCTCATCTTCTATCCGGTCAAACAAACAAAAGAATAAGAGAAAAGAAAAGAGATAGTGAATCTGAGAGAGAGACATAGATTCAGTGATCACGGCCAGCATGTGTGCATGCAATTTCGACAGCAAAGAAAATAGAAGTAGATACATAGAGAGCAAGAGGGAGTCTGAGAGTGTGAAGGGGACAAAGAATGAGCTGAGAACGAGAAACCACAGCTCAACCATTCAAGCAAATCTGATTCTCCACTACTCCCTCGTACTTGCAGCAGCTCCCATGCTCCATTATTTCTCGGCAAGGCAGCAACACATATACATTAATATAAAACTGATGAAAAGTAAATACAAGAACAAGAGATTTTAGAGAGAGAGAGAGTAGAGAGAAGTTCTCATTTCAGTGTAATCTGAATGTTTACAGAAGGCCTCTATTTATAGAAGGAAAATGGGCCTTTAGTGTAATTTCCACTTTGGGTCATTTGATGTAATATTCCCCTAATTACATAACTGTACACTCACGGGAATGCATTCCCGTGAGTTGTATTATTTTGTGTGTGGGTCCCACCAAATAGTAAACTACTATGCATGGTACTATGCGTGGGTCCCATGTCATCTTGTAATATTTGGAGACCGGGAGTCAATGGACATCCACATAATCAGTATATTCATAACACTCCCCCTTGGATGTCCATTTATGAATGTGCCTCATTAAAAACTTTAACTAGGAAAAACCCAGTGGGATAAAAACCTAGCCAAAGAAAAGAGTACATCACTCATTGATACACTATCCAGTGCTGCCTCATTAAAAACCTTTCTAGGAAAAACCCAGTGGGACAAAACCTAGAAAAGGGAAAAAGAGTACAACGTGTATCAACTCCCCCTGTTGACAACATCAGTATTACTCCCTCTGATAACATCAGTTGAGATCTTTAAGTCTTCGAAGACCAATACCATAGACAAGCTTCTCAAAGATTGCTTCTGGAAGTGACTTGGTAAATAAATCTGCCAAATTTTCTCTTGAACTGATTTGCTGGATATCTATTTCACCATTCTGTTGAAGATCACGAGTAAAGAAAAATTTTGGTGAAATATGCTTCGTTCTATCGCCCTTGATGTATCCTTCTTTAAGTTGGGCAATACATGCAGTATTATCCTCATATAGAACTGTTGGAACCATTTTACCAGAAGATAAATGACAAGTAGTTCGTATATGATGAATTACTGACCTCAACCACACACATTCTCGACTTGTTTCATGCATTGCTAGGATTTCTGCATTATTAGATGAAGTGGCTGATATAGTTTGTTTCATAGATCGCCATGAAATTGCTGTACCTCCACATGTAAATACATAACCTGTTTGTGATTTTCCATCATGTGGATCAGACATAAATCCAGCATCTGAATAACCAATCAGTTCATGTTTAGATATATTTGAATAATATAACCCCATATCCATAGTACCTCTGAGGTAACGAAAAATACGCTTTACACCATTCCAATGCCTTTGTGTTGGTGCAGAACTATATCTTGCTAATAAATTAACAGCAAATGTTATATCAGGTCTTGTGTGATTAGCAAGATACATTAGTGCCCCAATAGCATTAAGATATGGCACTTCTGGACCAAGTAATTGTTCTACACCTTTTTTGTTAATTACTTGGGGTTGGAATGGATCTTTTTCTTTTATCAAAGATCTTACAACCATTGGAGTACAGAATGGATGTGACTTATCCATATAAAATCGTTTCAAGACCTTCTTTGTATAAGTTTCTTGATGTACAAAGATCCCGTCCTTCAGGTACTCAATTTGTAATCCAAGACAAAATTTTGTCCTACCTAAATCTTTCATTTCAAATTCTTTCTTCAAACAATGAATGGCTTTTGTAATCTCTTCAGGAGTTCCAATAATGTTGATATCATCAACATAAACAACAATTATAGCAAATTCATTTCTCGATCTTTTTATAAAACTGCATGGGCATATCGGGTCATTTTTATACCCTTCTTTCAACAAATATTCTTTAAGGCAATTATACCACATGCGCCCTGATTGTTTCAAGCCATACAGGGACTTATTTAATTTGATCGAGTATTGTTCTCGTGAATTTGAATTAAATGCTTCAGGCATCTTGAGTCCTTCAGGAACTTTCATATAGATATCACTATCAAGTGAACCATATAAATAGGCAGTCACAACATCCATTAGATGCAAATCAAGCCTTTCATTTGCTGCTAGGCTAATTAAATAACGAAAAGTAGTTGCATCCACTACTGGTGAATATGTTTCTTCAAAATCTATGCCAGGTCTTTGTGTAAAGCCTTGGGCTACAAGGCGTGCTTTATACCTTGTAATTTCACCCTTTTCATTTCTTTTCCGTACAAAAACCCATTTATATCCAACTGGCTTTACATCTTTAGGTGTATGGACTATAGGTCCAAATACTTTTCGTTTTGCCAATGATTTTAATTCTGCATTAATGGCATCTTTCCATAAGAGCCAATCTTTTCGTTGTTGGCACTCTCTCATGGATTTTGGCTCATGATCCTCTTCTTCATTCATCACATCATATGCCATATGATTAGCAAAAATGTCATCAATGTTGACTTCATTACGGTTCCATTTGATATTATTTGTGACATAATTTATTGAGATCTCATTATTTTCATACATTTCAGATACCTGGATCTCTTCTGGGGCCTCAATATTCTCCTCTGGAGATAATTTCTCTTTATGAAGTGGCTCATCCAGAGCTACGCTTTTTTCTTGATTATCCTCGACTTGGCCATCTATAATTTTAGCTTCTTTTCTTTTTCGAGGATTTTTATCTTTGGAACCGATAGGCCTACCACGCTTAAGGCGTGCTTTTGATTCATTTGTAATCGGTTGTCCTACAGGGACATCAATTCGAATAGGAGCATTAGCAGCTGGAATATGTGACTTTGTCACTTTCTTTGGGTCAGTGAATGCTTCTGGCATTCGATTAGCTGAATTCTGTAAATGAATTATCTTTTGAACTTCTAGTTCACATTGTTTTGTACGAGGATCAAAATGAGCCAATGATAATTCATTCCAGCTAATCTCTTTATTCAACTGCTTATTTTCTCCCCCTAATGTTGGGTAAACTGATTCATTAAAATGACAATCTTCAAATCGTGCAGTAAATAAATCTCCTGTAGATGGTTCTAAATATTTTATAATTGAAGGAGATTTATACCCAACATAAATTCCCATTCTTCTTTGAGGACCCATTTTAGTACGTTGTGGAGGTGCTATAGGCACATATACTGCACATCCAAAGGTCCGTATATGAGAAATATTAGGTTCTTCACCAAAAACCATTTGTAAGGGGGAAAATTTTAAATAACTAGTTGGCCTGATGCGAATTAACATTGCTGCATGCAAAATGGCATGGCCCCAAGCAGAAATTGGTAAATTAGATTTCAAAAGTAAAGGTCTTGCAATAAGTTGCAATCGTTTTACCAATGATTCTGCAAGTCCATTTTGCGTATGAACATGTGCTACAGGATGTTCAACATCAATTCCAAGGGACATACAATATTCATTAAAAGTCTGTGAAGTAAATTCACCAGCATTATCAAGACGTATTTTCTTGATAGGATAATCCGGGTAATGTGCTCTTAATCTTGTCAATTGAGCAAGTAATCTCGCAAACGCCAGGTTTCGAGAAGATAATAAGCACACATGCGACCATTTAGTTGATGCATCAATTAAAACCATATAATACCTAAATGGTCCGCATGGTGGGTGTATTGGCCCACAAATATCTCCCTGTATCCGTTCTAGAAATGTGAGAGACTCACTTTCTACTTTGGTTGGTGATGGCCGAATAATTAATTTTCCCTTGGAACATGCATCACATGAGAAATCATGGGATTTTGGTATTTGTTTCTGTTTCAAGTTATGTCCACATGAATTCTCTATTATACGTCGCATCATAATTGACCCGGGATGGCCTAACCGGTCATGCCAAACAATAAATATGTCTTTATCAACATGCTTCTGGTTTTCCATAACATTTATTTCAATTGTACTAATACTTGAATAGTACAAACCAGAAGATAACATAGGTAATTTCTCCAGAACATATTTTTCACCATATCTAACAGTAACAATTTGTAGATATTCTTTATTGTCCTCATTTATAGTCTCAATATGATATCCATTTCGACGGATATCTTTAAAACTCAACAAATTTCTATGAGACTTAGAGGAATACAAAGCATCATTAATAACAAATTTCGTACCATTGGATAATATTATTATTGCTCTTCCAGAGCCTTCAATCAATCTTGTATTACCCACTATGGTATTGATGCTTGTACTACAATTTGTTAGATGTGAAAAATATTTCTTATCTTTAAGAATTGTATGTGTCGTTGCACTATCAATGAGACATATATCTTCTATCTTGTGTGCAATATTTGAAATGTCCATGAGCTTCATTAAAAGAAAAGAAATGCATCAAAACATATTCAATATAGAAGATGCATTAAAAACATATTTATTATACATAATTGGCAACAAGTCAGAACGAAACAAAATAATTATTACAATTTTTTTGCAAAACTTATTTAATCATAAAAATCTTCCACCTCCAAGTGAGACATAACATCATCATTTGGCTCATTGACATCATTATCTTTATGAGCCTTATCATCACATTCCACATTATTAACACTCCTTTTTATAGAGGCTTGGTAAAGTTTCGCTAAATGTTCTGGTGTACGACAATTACGTACCCAATGTCCCTTCATACCACACCGATAACATTTATGTTCAACAACTTTTGAAGGACCTTCTTTATTATTCTTTTGTCCTTCATTGTTCATCTTTTTCTGGTGGGTATAAGGACTATAATAACCTCTTCCACCATGATAAGGACCATGATTATTTCTACCTCCACGATTTCCACGTCCTCGTCCACGACCACGGCCACGACCACGACCGCGACCATGGCCACGACCATGATCATTCCGTACACTCACATTCGCTTCAGGAAATGGAGAAGATCCAGTGGGACGATTTTCATGATTTTTCAATAATAACTCGTTATTTTGCTCGGCTACTAGTAAACATGAGATTAACTCAGAATATTTTTTAAAACCTTTCTCACGATATTGCTGTTGTAAAAGCAAATTCGAAGCATGAAAGGTAGAAAAAATTTTCTCTAATAAGTCCTCATTAGTTATTTTTTCACCACATAATTTTAACTGAGAACTTATTTTGAAAACAGCTGAGTTATACTCACTTACAGTTTTAAAATCTTGTAACCTGAGATGAATCCATTCATAACGAGCTCTAGGCAAAATCACCGTTTTCTGATGATCATACCTATCTTTCAAACTAGTCCACAATTCAAATGGATCTTTCACCGTTAAATATTCAGTTTTCAAACTTTCATGAATGTGGTGTCGGAGAAAAATCATAGCTTTAGCCTTTACTTGAGGGGACGCATCATTTCCTGGCAATATAGCCTTTCCAAAGTCCTTTGCTTGAAGATGGATTTCAGCATCTAAAACCCATGATAGATAATTCTTCCCGGTGATGTCAAGAGCATTAAATTCAAGATTTGAAAGGTTGGAAGACATGATTCAAACTAAAAATAATAAAAATAATTAGAATCATATTATAAAATCTTATTATAAATTAAAACATAATTTAAAGAACGGTAAATAAACATGCTAAGAAAATAAAAATAAGATGAGATAGGAATGGGAGTAAACTCACAGCGAGACCTATCTCATCCGAAGGTAAGAAAGATGATGCATATATTATATAATATATAGACAACAGTAAAGAATTAAGATAAACAAATGGAGCCCTATTAGTGCCACCACCATAAAAGGTAAATAAATGCATAAATAAATGGAGCCCACTAATATTAGTGTTGCCACCATAAAAGGTAAATAAATGCATAAATAAATGGAGCCCACTAATATTAGTGTTGCCACCATAAAAGGTAAATAAATGCATAAATAAATGTTAGTAACATAAATTTAAATGTTAGTAGCATAATGTAAATATTAATAAAGTCAGTATGGAGCACATAAATTTAAATGTTAGTGGCATAATGTAAATATTAATAAAGTCAGTATGGAGCTTAATATCGCCACCATGAAATAAATAAAGCAGTAAGTAAAGAATTTAAATTAAACAAATGGAGCTTAGTATCGCCACCATGAATTAAATAAATAAAACAATAAAATTAAATTACAAATGGAGCTTAATGTTGCCACCATGAATTAATAAATAGGGAGTGGGAAGAATATATAAACATAAATAAATTACTGTAAATAGTAAAATATAAATTTACCGTGAATAGTAAAGTTACTATTCACAATGAATAGTGAAAAATAAATTACTGAAATATTAAATCTAGACTTCCATAAAGGAGTCAAAATAAATAGAAATATAAAATTACTGAAAAAGGTAAAATTAACATGAATAGTAAAAATTACTATTTACTGTGAATAGTAAATAGTAAATAATCTCAAATCTTAACCATGGAACCTGATGTTCAAAATAATCGGTAAAAGTAGAACTTTAATTCCATATCATGGTTAAGATTATCCCAGATAGAAAAAAATAAATAAATAGTAAAGGAGATGGTAATAAAATCTTACCTTGGTAGAGTCTTCGTGCTGATAACGTAATATAAAACTGATGAAAAGTAAATACAAGAACAAGAGATTTTAGAGAGAGAGAGAGTAGAGAGAAGTTCTCATTTCAGTGTAATCTGAATGTTTACAGAAGGCCTCTATTTATAGAAGGAAAATGGGCCTTTAGTGTAATTTCCACTTTGGGTCATTTGATGTAATATTCCCCTAATTACATAACTGTACACTCACGGGAATGCATTCCCGTGAGTTGTATTATTTTGTGTGTGGGTCCCACCAAATAGTAAACTACTATGCATGGTACTATGCGTGGGTCCCATGTCATCTTGTAATATTTGGAGACCGGGAGTCAATGGACATCCACATAATCAGTATATTCATAACATACATGAATATCTTCTCTCTATTTATTCATTTTCCATTTGTTTTGAGCGAGAACACGGGACCCACTTAGGCCCTTATATTCTTCTTCTTCAATATTCCCCTTCGGCTTCACACATAAATCAGAGGCATAGACAAGACTGATAATGTGGACTATGAGAAAGAGAAAGAGAAGGAAGGAAGGAAAGATTAAGGTAGTAACACTTCTCTCACATACTATGTGTATCTTTATATGCATGGTTTTACCATTGTATGTATATATATGAGATGCATGAATGCTGAATGTGTTGAATGAGTTGCATGTATAAATGATGGTTGTCTTGCATGTACTGTGTATACATGTAATTATTAACGTTACTACTAGAATTTATTTGAATCCCAGGAATGTATTTTTGAAATAGCTAATTTGCAGCTAGGGTAAGAAGCTCAAGTATGAAGAAGGAGGTCATGGAAGTATAGACTAAGAATGGAAGAGATTTTAGTTTTGCCAGATTTATTTTACTGAAGGTTAAGTTATTTGTATGTAAATAGTAACTTCAGTAATTATTTTTGAAGAAACATTTCCGTGTACATATTAAAAATGGTGTATTTTAGACGGGTGTTTCAAGAATTCCGTCAAAAATTACAACGGAAAATAATTTTGTTGAAAAGTTCTTCACAATTTGCAACGGAATTTATCTATAATTCCATTGAAAATTTCAACAAAAACTAATTTTATAAAAAATTCAATAAAGTTTGCAACAGAATATACATATAATTCCGTCAAAAATTTCAACAGAAATATTTTCCGTTGGAAAATTGCATATCAGTTTGCAACGGAATGCAAGTAGAATTCTGTTGCAAATAATATTATTAATTTTTAAAAAACAATTGTTTCATATGGATAAACAAGAGTACCTGTTAAACATGATAAGTGGATATAAATAATATACATTCAAACTTCTCATTAATGACCAAAAAAACTAAGTAATGAAAAGTATGAATATGTGATAATTTCATATAGATAATATACATCAAAACTATCATCAACTACCCAAAATACCATACATAATGAAAAGTACTAAATGTATACAAGTATCAAACATACAAATGAAGAACATATGATAGGGACTAGGCATGAAAAGGAGACATCAATTCTCCCGAAGATGTTCATCAGGGTCTTGGGTTGATGGTAAGAGACCAAGGTTAGTTCTATTATCGAATAATAATGACAAATATGCGGCACATTCAACGACTGGACCATAATAATGCTCCAAAATATCCTATTAATACAAAGAAACCAAGTTCTAGCAAGATAAGCATCATCAAATTAAACGCTCTACAAGAGGCCAGCGCCACCCAACTAAAGACTAAAAACTACAAATTGAACTTCACTACCTACTATGCTATTAACTTTTGGAAAGGGTAACAATTAAGAGAGCATGAATATTTTTTGGAAGCAAAAGTTAGGCTTATCATCTAAAAACCAGTGATCAGAACAGCTAAATTTTTGCTACATTCCATTTGCTACTCGTCATCTTCCTCCTGCAAAGTAAGACTAAAGCCTGTGAGAAATTAATTCTAAGAGCATCATGGGCAGAGCAAACTTAATACTATTTAAGCAAACCTCATCACTGTCATCTTCATGTCCTCCCTCCGCATCATTAACCTCAGACATTGACTTATCAGATTCTTCTTCATTGAGACCTTCCGCCTAGCAAATACAAGGAAAACGTGATAAGTATTAGAAGGATATCTTTCTGAGCAAAAAAAAATTAGAAGGATATCTAACCTATAATCCTATTATAGAAACACGTATTTCACAATGACGCACTTGCTTCTTATTATAGGCTTTGATATTCTTCTCATACTCAGTCTTACGTTTCTCTGCTTTAGCCACATAGGGTGCTTTTTCCTAAAACAATTTATGATTGTGTCAGAACGAAGAACAGGCAACAACACGCTCAAAAAAAGTAGCAAACAAAAAACAACACCAACAACTTCTCTATTTCCATCTCTTTCTTCATATCTCTCAGCCTTTTGTCTAAATCATGAAACTTAAATGCATATAAAGAAAGAAAAAGAGTTCACGATTTTCCACCTTACATAAAAAATCATCAATTCTTTGCTACCTATCATCAGACAAGTAAAGTTTGAGCAAAATATAGGAATTTGAATATTAGCTTTGGAATTCATGATTTGAGCATAAAAAAGGCAAGAGCAACCTTTTCTGTTTTGGAAGTTACCAGCAACATTTATAGGCATTTCATATATCATAATAGACTGGAATATGGCTGTTAACTAAAAGTTGTAACATCCCACCTTAAAACAACGGATTTTTTTTTTTTTTTTAAACGGTGATCAGAGTAGAGCTTTTTTAACAAAACGAGTAACTGAACCTTAATAAAACATAACCACAGTGTAATTATTCTATTACAGTCCTCTAATGTCCGAAGGAAAGTAAAATACATAACTAGAGAAATAACAAAATAAAAACTCCATCTTGGGTCCTGCACCGCCTGCCTGCCTCTCTCTTCCGACCTTGGTCCTCTTGACCCTAAAGCTACAGCTGAGATCCAATTCCCGATTGGATCTCAGGTAACGGTTAACCTTATGCTCAAATAAGATAGTATATGGATAACAGCATGTACATAATCACATAACAGTAGTATATCACTACATAAGCACACAGCAGATGCATGATCACATATTGGCAGAACATAAGCACACAGCAGTATGTAAAGCCCACATAATGTTTGCACATAACCAGTGCCACGACGGCCCATCGTGTCCTCAGCGCTAGGAAAACACAACGACGTTATCAAGACTATAACCCGTATAAAGCTGTATGTATACCGACAACCCTAGACAGAGCTTCAGTATATAAGCATGTCTATCACATATAGTATATAAGCAGCATAAGTGTTAAGATTACAATACACGTCCGTACCTCCGTTGACGATTTCGGAGACTTCGGTAGAATTGTGGTACGCTTGACGGTGGTACGACGGCAGTATGACAGCGGTGACAGCGGAAACAGCGATTCGTGATTTCGGGTATCCTATAAGAATAGTATCACCGATGTGAGCATTTAAGATCATATCAGGAAAATTTCGGTACAAATTACCATTTTGCCCCTAGATTGACTATTTGGCGGAATTTCGCCAGCACTTTGCTATTCTGATTTTAAACTTTCAAAATTTTTGCTATAACCCTTCCTCTAGCATACTCCTAAGATAAATATCATATTTATTCCTAAAAACATGATATCTAAGCTAACTTAAGAATTAAAGACTACTCTAAGAACTCTACTATAACTACCGAAAAACTACTTAAACTAAAGACTAAGGACTGAAGAATTTACTCAGAGCTTTGCTATGAACTTCTTACTCCTCTTCTAGAACTTCTCTCTCTAACTTCTCTCTAGGATTGTGAGTGAATTGGTGAAGAATGAAGAGAAATGAGAGGTTATATATAGAAAAATCCAATGGCATTTTCGTAATTTCGCTAAACTTTGTCTGGTTGAATTCTGACCGTCGGATCGCACTTTTTTGAAGTGGCTTGATCTTGGCCCTACACCTACTTGGCCGACCTCCCCCCCCCCCACAAGAAGACAATTTTGATGACCTCATCCTGCTTGTGTCATCTTGCTTTATCAGATGAAATTCCTGGTTTGGAGTTCTGATCGTGAAATTTTTGTAAAATCTTAAAATTCCGTGAACAACACTCTGAAGGTCTTTTCTTCCTCTTCAAGAATACTGTATTTTCCTATCCTAATACTCTCATTAAGGATATTCTGTTATCTGCCAAAAATCATCGGTATTCGCGACCGGTTACAGAAATAACCTCTGCCGGCGCCAACTTCTAGATAAAAATCCATTTGTTCATAATATACTCTGGTTCTAAAAATTTAGTTCAAGGTCGTTTAGATAAGATTTTATTTCTATCCGTGGTCATTTATCCTGTTCACTTTTTATGATATTATTATTTAATAAACACATGTTTTAATCTTATATTATTATTATATTACAAAAATCTAATTTCATCCTTATCCCTCCCCTATAAATTTGGGCCAACACACATATAAATATATATAAATATTTTTTTTTTCATTTATCCTAATATCCTATTTATCTTGTATTTATTTTTCCCAAAATTTTCCTAAATTTCTATAATCTTATAAAATTCCCAAAAATTACTTAATTAATCCCTTAATACTTTTCAATAATTTTCTTAATTAAAACCAATCATTTTCTCACAACAATTTTATTGACATTAATAATTCAAGCTCCCTGCAATTTATCAAAAATCATAAAGTCAATTTTAGTCCCAGAATACTTTTTAATTTTCCTTCTTTTTATTTTCATAGGAAATAATTTATTAAATTGTCTAATTTAAGAATAATATGTTTTCTAAATTTTTAATAATTGTTTCATGCCTTTTAGAATTTTTCTTAATTCTCCTCAAGGTACTTTATGGCCTTAAGTTGCATTTTTCACATTTCTGCTGATAAATTTCCTTTAATTTTCTTAGTGTTTTCCTTTGAACATAGACTAATCATATATCATGTGGAGATCAAAATCTTCATAAATAGACATTTTTATTATTGTAATATAATATTCCAGGTAATAGTTATCCGGGTATTACAAAAGTCATTAGGACTACAAACTGAAATACAAAGGAAAAATAACCCCATTGTTATAAGCTGATAACTATAAATCAAGGAAAAACAATATTCCAGGTTTGTTTATGAAAAACTTACTGCACATTTTACTTGAAACTGAGATGACCTTGATTGCAATTGAATGGATGGAAAAGTTTTCCCTTCAATTGAAAGGGAAACTGAGTCTGGGCTAGATATCCCAGCAAGAGAGGCATGTTTTTGCATCCAAAAATTAACGAAAAATTTAATGAGCACGGGGAGAAGTACAAATTTTAAAAAAATCACCGCAAACACAGGAAAAACAAAAAATAAGACTAATATCCTCTTGTAAAGCCACCAAGCACAACAAAGTCAATAATTGAATGTAACATAGAAACTAAGAAGCAGCTAACCAGTCAATAACCTATACTGCGCTGAAAAATGAGAAATGTCGTCTAAAATAATTACATCATCCATCCAATCAAAACAACGGTGACATAAATTTACAATTAATTATGGACATTACTTTGACAAAGCTACCATGCCATTAGTGTTGAATCTATTAAAACTTTAAGGAAATAACTCAGAGAGGACCTAGTAAAAGTCACAAGATTTTATACTTAATTACCAACTTAAAGCAGGCAAGATGTTTAGTCTTTCAATAAATTACTCAGTCCCCTTCAACGTTTGATTTGGTTTGTCTAGTTAGAGACCAAAGATTTGAGCAAATATGCCAGTCATATTTATAGAGGAAAACGAGCAAGAAAGCCTTACTTTCTACAGAAGACAACACATTACCCCAAAAAGCAGGCGCACAATCATATTCCACCAAAATATGAGACATAAATAAATCTCTAGCTCGATTTCACAGGAGATAAAAAGGGGAGAAGTTTCCAAGAACATGTTAGCAATTCAATTAACTCACCTTGACTGGTACAATATAATCACCCAGCTCTCTCTCTCTCTCTCTCTCTCTCTCTCTCTCTCTCAGAAATTATTATTATTATTATTTTAATTTTAATTTTTTAGCAGTGCTTTCATTTTGCAGAGCAATCAAGACATCTAGCAATTACTTATACATCTAGCACTTAGTGTAACATCCCACCTTAAAACAACGGATTTTTTTTTAAAAAAAACGGTGATCAGAGTAGAGCTTTTTAACAAAACGAGTAACTCAACTTTGATAAAACATAACGACAGTGTAATTGTTCTATTACAGTCTTCTAATGTCCGAAGGAAAGTAAAATACATAACTAGAGAAATAACAAAATAAAAACTCCATCTTGGGTCCTGCACCGCCTGCCTGCCTCTCTCTTCCGACCTTGGTCCTCTCGACCCTAAAGCTACAGCTGAGATCCAATTCCCGATTGGATCTCAGGTAACGGTTAACCTTATGCTCAAATAAGACAGTATATGGATAACAACATGTACATAATCACATAACAGCAGTATATCACTACATAAGCACACAACAGATGCATGATCACATATTGGCAGAACATAAGCACATAGCAGTATGTAAAGCCCCACATAATGTTTGCACATAACCAGTGCCACGACGGCCCATCGTGTCCTCAGCGCTAGGAAAACCAAACGGCGTTATCAAGACTATAACCCGTAAAAAGCTGTATGTATACCGACAACCCTAGACAGAGCTTCAATATATAAGCACTTCTATCACATATAGTATATGAGCAGCATAAGTGTTAAGGTTACAATATGCGTCCGTACCTCCGTTGACGGTTTCTGGCACTTTCGTCAAATTACGGCACGTTTGACAGCGGAACGACAGCGGTGATAGCGGAAACAGCGGTTTGTGATTTCGGATATCCTAGAAGGATAATGTCATTGATATGAATATTTAAGATCATAATAGGCAATTTAGGTACAAATTACCATTTTGCCCCTAGTTTGATTAATTGGTGGAATTTTGCCAGAGCTTCGCTATTCTGACTTTAAATTCTCAAAATTTTTTTGCTATAACTTTCCTCTAACATATTCCTATGATAAATATCATATTTATTCCTAAAACATAATATCTAAGCTAACTTAAAAAAATTAAAGACTACTCTAGCAGTTCTACTATAACTACTGAAAGAACTACTGAAACTAAAAACTAAGGATGAAGAACTTACTCAGAGCTTTGCTATGAACTTCTTACTCTTCTTCCAGAGCTTCTCTCTCTAACTTCTCTCTAGGATTGTAAGTGAATTGGTGAAGAATGAAGAGGAATGAAGGCTATTTATAGAAAATCTCAATGGCATTTTCGTAATTTCCTTGAACTTTGTCTGGTTGTATTCTGACCGTAGGATCGCACTTTTGCTAGGTGGTTTGATCTTGGCCCTCCCTTGCTTGGCCGACCTCCCCCCCCAATAAAGAGACAAAATTGATGACATCATCTAACCTTATGTCATCTTGCTTTATCAGATAAAGTTCCTGGTTCAGTGTCCTGATCGCGAAATTCCGTAAAAACTTAAAATTCTAGAAGCAATACCTTGAAGGTCTTGTCATCCTCTTCGAGATTACTGGGTTCTCCTCACCTTATACCCTTATTAAGGACATTCCGCTATCTGCCGAAAATCCTCGGTATTCACGACCTATTACAGAAATAACTTCTGCCGGCGCCAACTTCTGGATAAAAATCCACTGATCAATAATATACTCTGGTTTTTTCTTAACTCATCCCTGGATTCTAGTTTATGAATTATTTTCTATTGGTTCTTATTTCCATTATCTGTTTACTCCTTATTATTATAACATTATCTATTTAACACATGCTTAAATTTATATTACTATTATATGATAAAAATCAAACTTCATCCTTATCCCCCCCTAAATTCGGCCAACACACAAATATATATATATATATATATTTTTTTTTTTCCAATTACCATAATATCCCATTTATCCTATATTTATTTCCCTTAAAATTTCCCTATTGGTCCATAAGCAATTTCATGGATTTAGGCTTTTATAAGTTCTTGAACAATCCTAAGCTTTTGATCTTGGTTTTCCAAGATTACTTCTTGACCTTTATTATTTATTTAATTTTGGCCCAAAAATTTCGATCCTTAATAATACTCATTCATATTTATTTTATTTTTCATGTTTCCTAAATTTCTATAAGCTTATAAAATTCCTAAAAATTACTTAATTAATCCTTTAATAATTCCTAATAATTTTCTTAATTAAAACTTATCATTTTCTCACAACAACTTTATTGACATTAATAATCTAAGCTCCATGCAAATTATCAAAAGTCATAGAGTCAATTTTAGTCTTAAAATACTTTTTAATTTTCCTTCTTTTTTTTATTTTCATAGAAAGTAATTTATTAAATTGTCTAAATTGAGGATAATATGCTTCCTAAATTTTTAATAATTGTTTCATGCCTTTTGGAATTTTCATAATTATACATTTTTATTATGGTAACATAATAGTCCAGATAGTAATTATCCGGGTATTACATTTTTCCTCCCTTTAAACAAAATTTCGCCCTCGAAATTTACTCTATCGCGACTAAATTCTGGGTTGTAAACTCTGGGTACTTCTCCTCAATGTCTCTCACCGTTTCCCATGTTGCCTCACGGGGTGACATTCCTTTCCAAATTACCTTTACTATCGGAATGTTCCTATTCCTGAGATGTTTCTCACGACATTCGAGAATTTGTGCCGGCTCGACCACAAATGTATTGTTTTGTCGTGCTTCAATGTCCTTGAACTCGATGACGTGCTCAGGATCTGGTTGGTATTTTCTCAATTGCGAAACATGGAAGACGTCATGGAGATTGCTTAAATTCGGGGGGTAGGGCTATTTGGTAGGCGACTGGTCCTCGCTTCGCCAGAATCTCAAATGGTCCGACGTAACGTGGACTTAGTTTCTGACTTTTAAGTGTTCTCCCGACACCGATCACAAGGGATAGTTTCAGAAATACATGATCCCCTACTTCAAATTCTAAGAGTCTTCTTCTCTTATCGGCGTAGCTCTTCTGTCTACTTTGGGCTGCCAAGAGTCTCTTCTTGATCAATGCAATTTGTTCGGAGGTCTGTTCAACTAAATCTGGTCCAAATAACTGCCTCTTAGACAATTCCGTCCAGCATAAAGGTGACTGGCACTTTCGCCCGTACAATGCTTGAAATGGTGCCATTTTGATGCTAGCATGATAACTGTTATTGTACGCGAATTCGGCCAGTAGAAGATGCCGATCCTATTGTCCCTTAAAGTCTAAAACACAAGCTCTGAGCATATCCTCCAACGTTTGAATAGTTCTCTCAGATTGCCCATCGGTCTCCGGGTGATAAGCTGTACTCAACTTGAGCTTTGTCCCTAAAAACTCTTGCAATGACCACCAATACCGGGATGTGAAGCATGGGTCCCGGTCCGACATAATACTCTTAGGTATACCGTGGAGTCGCACGATTTCTTTGATATAGATCTCTGCCAACTGTTCTGATGAGTAATTGACACTGATAGGGATAAAGTGTGCCGACTTAGTCAACCGATTCGTAATAACCCAGATTGCATCGTGATTCCTGATCTTGGGCAAACCCACCACAGGGTCCATAGTAATATTCTCCCATTTCCACTCCGGAATTTCCAGTCCTTGAAGAGGGCCAGCAGGACGTTGATGTTCAATCTTCACTTTTTGACAGGTCAAGCACCTGGCTACGTACTGGGTGACATCTTTCTTCAGTCCGGGCCACCAGAACTCAGACTTCACATTATGGTACATCTTGACCATTCCTGGATGAAGAGTGTATTTACTCTTATGGGCCTCATCCAGTATTAGGCGTCTTAGTTCAGCAACCGGTGGTATATAGCATCGTTTCTTATACCTGACCAGTCTACTAGGCGAGAGATCGTAGTCTTGAGTTTCGCCTCGAGCGATTATTTCCCGTATAGCTTTAGCTCGCTCGTCTTGCAGCTGCGCTTTCTCAATTTCATCTCTCAAATCGTATTCCCCATGACTGACAATAAGATTCACAAGATAAGCATTACTGGGTATAGGGTGGTTTAAACAAATTTGCTTGGACAAGTTTAGATTCATAAAATCTTCAAGCAGCTTCTGTTCCCGAACCATCATGTACACCACCCGCACCGACTTCCTACTTAGAGCATCTGCGACGACATTTGCTTTACCTGGTTGATATTTAATTTCCAGGTCATAGTCCTTCAGTAACTCCATCCAGCGACGTTGTCTCATGTTGAGCTCTCGTTAATCAAATAGATATTTCAAGCTTTTGTGGTCGCAGTAAAGTTCTACGGTCGCAGTGTACAAATAATGCCTCCATATTTTCAAAGCGAACACGATGACTGCAAGCTCTAAATCGTGTGTGGGATAGTTCAACTCGTGAGGTTTCAATTGACGAGAGGCATAAGCTACCACTCTGCCCTGTTGCATTAGGACACACCCCAATCCATGCCCACTGGCATCGCTATAGACGACGTAAGTCTCATTCAGATCGGGAATAATCAACATTGGGGCTTTGGTTAACCTCTCTCTCAGTGTTTGAAAACTTTTCTCACAGTCGTCCCCCCATACAAAGGGTTGATTTTTCCTTGTAAGCTTCGTCAATGGTAAGGCAGGACGTGAAAAATCCCGTATAAATCTGCAGTAATAACCTGCCAGACCTAGAAAATTGCGTATCTCTGTTACTGTTTCTCGCCTCTTCCAGTCCAGAACTGCCTCCACTTTGCCTGGGTTAACTGCAACACCACTGCTTGATATAACGTGGCCCAGAAATTTGACTTATGGCAACCAAAATTCACATTTGCTCAACTTGGCATAAAGCCGCTTCTCTATGAGGATATTCAACACGAGCCGCAAATGTTCTGCATGTTATTCTCTACTCTTTGAATACACGAGTATATCGTCAATAAACACCACCACAAATTGGTCTAGGTGTTGACGGAAGATGCGGTTCATGTAATCCATGAAGACTGCAGGGGCATTAGTCAATCCGAAAGGCATCACAAGGAATTCGTAATGCCCGTACCTGGTTCTGAAAGCTGTTTTGGGAATATCACCATCTCTAACTCGCAACTGATGGTATCCCGATCGTAAGTCAATTTTGGAAAAGACGGTGGAACCAGATAACTGATCCAAAAGATCATCAATCCGGGGAAGTGGATACTTATTTTTGACGGTCACTTTGTTGAGCTCACGATAATCAATGCAGAGTCGGAGGCTGCCATCTTTCTTCTTCACAAATAGCATAGGGGCTCCCCATGGTGATACACTGGGTCGGATAAACCCTTTCTTCAGAAGTTCCTCCAACTGCTTCTTCAATTCTTGCATCTCATTTGGAGCCATTCGGTACGGCGCCTTTCATATTGATCCTGTACCAAGCATCCATTCAATAGTGAACTCTACTTCCCTTGTAGGCGGTAACTCAGAGAGATCCTCAGGGAATACATCAGGAAATTCCTTTACCACAGGAATGTCTCTGAGTGAAAGTTCGGTTTCCGCCTTGGTTGAGAAAAGTACCATGTATGCTTGGCAATCCTGCTTCATGTATTTATCAAGTTCCGTAACAGAAAGGAAATTTAGTCTCATGTCAGACTGGTTGCTGCTAGGTATATCAGGAAATAGTATCTTCTTGCTGCCACAATTTATCGTTGCACCGTTCGCCGTAAGCCAGTTTGGATCGAGTATAACGTCAATGCCGTGAAGGGGCAGTCGAATAAGATCTACCTTAGAGATTCGCCCGTCCACATTGATAGTACAATTTATGTATACATCAGATGCTAATGATTTCATGCCAAGTGGGGTAGATACTATCAGATCATAAGGTAATCAAGAGGCATGCATCCCTAAGCGATTTGCACAATCATAGGAAATAAACGAATGGCTAGCACCTGAATCATATAATGCCTGTACTAGACTCCCATTTAAAGATATAGTACCTTGAACCATGTCGGAGGACTTCCTAGCTTCTACGTCGGTCAATGCGAAGACTCGTCCTGGGTTTTGTGGCCTTGTTCCTGCAGACCATTCCGGACAGTTTTGGCTTATGTGTCCAGTCTTCTGGCACTTGAAGCAGATTGGTTTCCCATCACAGTTAGCACCTGGGTGATACTTCCTACATTTTGGACAAGGTTGGGATTCCCTTATGCTTGGAAAAGTTCGCTGCTCAGACTGGTTTGGCCTCTTATTCCCACCTTGGAAATTATTCCAGGGTGTCTTTCTTTTCTGAAAAGCATTTGCTCAGCCAGAGTTGCCACGAGTTGTATTGCTGTTATTGAACCTACGGAGCTGCTTCAAGTTTCGTTCAATCAGTCGGCATAATTCTGCTGCCTGTGTTATCCTTGAGAACTGCTGGGATACTAGCCTTTCCCGAATCTCATACTTTACTCCGTAAATCAGAATATTTGTCAGACTGCTCTCATTATCACCTTGTCTCAAGTGCGGTGAGTAGCAAGACAAATTGGTGAATCGAGCAAAGTAGTCATCAAATGACTCCTCCTGCCCTTGCTTGATGTGGAGGAATTCCGACTCTTTGGTCATTTGCACAGTGGGAGGGAAATATTGTTCATTGAATTTTCCTAAAAACATCTCCCATGAAACCGGATAGTGGTGTGTTTGGAGGGTTGCCGCAATGTTCCTCCACCAGCGATTTGCATCCCCTTCTTGTTTAAAAATTGCTAGCTGAGCCTTTCTGTTCTCTGGACTCTCCATAACCTCAAAGATTTTATCCAGCCTCATTAACCAGTCTTCGGCTGAATCAAGCTTGCCTCGAAATACTGGGGGTTTCATCTTGCAGAACTGAGTGACCCAGTACTGCGAATTTTCCACTGCTCGGTTGTGTTGAGGGGGTATTCTCATTTCTCTCTCCTGTTGAGGTAGGGATCGAGATTGATCCGATTCCTCGTCTTTATCGTCGTGTTCATCATTCTGGTCATTCTCTTCTTCTTCTTCATTTTGTTGCTCTTGCAGCCGACGCCCTTCAACTCTCCATTCCTGTCTTTTGGCCAGAAGTACATCGATAAGAGCCCTTTGTTCCTGCAGTTGCCTTCTCATTTCCAGAACGCCGTCATGTTCTGGCTGATTAGGTTCTTGGTTTAGTTCTTGCTCTGGTATTGGTACAGTTTGAGCTCGTCTACCCCTTTCTCTACATCTACCTCGACCTCTTGGGACTCCAGCACCTCTTTATAATCACCATTTTTTAAGTTCTTCCTTTATTTGATAATGGTGAAAATAAACTATCAAACTTATTGTAACAGCAAGTGCATAAACAAACACATATTTATTATTGCATCATAATTTACAAACGACCAAACTAGTGGTCACGTTCCACCTTTGTTTTACAAGTCAAAATATTTACAACCCCATTATTTAATAATTATTTTACAATCCCTCAGGGTTTTTAGAGAGATATCACACACTAGTTTATCTACCCCTACTATCTTATGCCACAGCTTTCTTTAACTGCCCCCTGTCTTCTACATGTGCTGGTGCACCAGACTTTTCAGGTAACGGAGGTATATGGAAACTTCTAGAATAGGCCCTTCGTCCAGCAGCTCGTTAATCATTCTAGCCTAAAAACGAGTCCGGGGAAAATAGAACAGGGTAGACTTAATGATGTCTCCGGGTGAGTACTGGCTAGTTAAGGCATGATCATTTTTGATTCTATTGAGATAGGTCAAGTACCATCTCTATATGGTGCCGGTGGTTTGTTCGGCGTAGGTGTGATATGACTCAAATAGTCGTATCAGTGTAGTATTATTGTCCAGAAGGTAATGGTAGTCTTCTGGGGTGGCTATTTCATGATCTAGGTCGCAAATGCCAGGGTAGTCAAAGTTATCTCCAACGGAGGAAGCACCACTGGATCCGGCAGGGCTTGGAATTGCGGAATTTGAGTTTTTGTACTCGGGGTCATACATATTTTCGGGATCAGGATCATATATATAGTCGGGGTATTCGGGGCCAGGTTGGTAGTCGGGCTCAGGGTCATTCAAGTGCTCTATTGGAAAGTCGGGATTATAAAGAGGTTCAAAATGATACCTAGGTGCAGGGTGCACCAGAATGAACAAGGGTTCAGGCTCAGGTTCAGGCGGAGGATACAGGGGATCAGGGTTTAGTCTTCTTCCCACCATCTCAGGTACCACTGACTTCCTAGTTGTACGCCTTCTCATCCCTCGATAGGTGGTACACGGGTTCTCATCTCTGTCCATATCTATACATTACACCAAGGTTATATCAGTACTCTTTTTCAAAATATATATTCTTTCAAAAGGGCATAGAATCTAACTCTATTATTTAAACCAATTGGCCAGGTAGGGGTCTATTATGGGGCCTCACCGACTATTACGGCGACTAATTGGCTTCCCACATAGATTAACCCAGCCATAGACACCAAAAGGTTCATCATAACTTAGCCATATCCATGCTAGGAAAACTGCTCTGATACCAAAAATGTAACATCCCACCTTAAAACAGCGGAATTTTTTTTTAAAAAAAAACGGTGATCAAAGTAGAGCTTTTTAACAAAACGAGTAATTGAACTTTGATAAAACATAACCACAGTGTAATTGTTCTATTACAGTCTTCTAATGTCCGAAGGAAAGTAAAATACATAACTAGAGAAATAATAAAATAAAAACTCTGTCTTGGGTCTTACACCGCCTGCCTGCCTCTCTCTTCCGACCTTGGTCCTCCCGACCCTGAAGCTACAGCTGAGATCTAATTCCCGATTAGATCTCAGGTAATGGTTAACCTTATGCTGAAATAAGACAGTATATGGATAACAACATGTACATAATCACATAACAGCAGTATATCACTACATAAGCACACAGCAGATGCATGATCACATATTGGCAGAACATAAGCACACAGCAGTATGTAAAGCCCCACATAATGTTTGCACATAACCAGTGTCACGACGGCCTATCGTGTCCTCAGCGCTAGGAAAACCCAACGACGTTATCAAGACTATAACCCGTAAAAAGCTGTATGTATACCGACAACCCTAGACAGAGCTTCAATATATAAGCACATCTATCACATATAGTATATGAGCAGCATAAGTGTTAAGGTTACAATACGCGTCCGTACCTCCGTTGACGGTTTCTGGCACTTTCGTCAAATTATGGCACGTTTGACAGCGGCACGACAGCGGTGACAACGGAAACAACGGTTTGTGATTTCAGATATCCTAGAAGGATAATGTCATTGATATGAATATTTAAGATCATAATAGGCAATTTAGGTACAAATTACCATTTTGCCCCTAGTTTGATTAATTGGTGGAATTTTGCCAGAGCTTCGCTATTCCGACTTTAAATTCTCAAAATGTTTTTGCTATAACTTTCCTCTAACATATTCCTATGATAAATATCATATTTATTCCTAAAACATAATATCTAAGCTAACTTAAAAAAATTAAAGACTACTCTAGCAGTTCTACTATAACTACTGAAAGAACTACTGAAACTAAAAACTAAGGACTGAAGAACTTACTCAGAGCTTTGCTATGAACTTCTTACTCTTCTTCCAGAGCTTCTCTCTCTAACTTCTCTCTAGGATTGTAAGTGAATTGGCGAAGAATGAAGAGGAATGAAGGCTATTTATAGAAAATCTCAATGGCATTTTCGTAATTTCCTTGAACTTTGTCTGGTTGTATTCTGACCGTAGGATCGCACTTTTGCTAGGTGGTTTGATCTTGGCCCTCCCTTGCTTGGCCGACCTCCCCCCCCCCAATAAAGAGACGAAATTGATGACATCATCTAACCTTATGTCATCTTGCTTTATCAGATAAAGTTCCTGGTTCAGTGTCCTGATCGTGAAATTCCGTAAAAACTTAAAATTCTGGAAGCAATACCTTGAAGGTCTTGTCATCCTCTTCGAGATTACTGGGTTCTCCTCACCTTATACCCTTATTAAGGAAATTCCGCTATCTGCTGAAAATCCTCGGTATTCGCGACCTTTGACAGAAATAACTTCTGCCGACGCCAACTTCTGGATAAAAATCCACTGATCAATAATATACTCTGGTTTTTTCTTAACTCATCCCTGGATTCTAGTTTATGAATTATTTTCTATCGGTTCTTATTTCCATTATCTGTTTACTCCTTATTATTATAACATTATCTACTTAACACATGCTTAAATTTATATTATTATTATATGATAAAAATCAAACTTCATCCTTATCCCCCCCTAAATTCGGCCAACACACAAATATATATATATATATATATATTCCAATTACCATAATATCCCATTTATCCTATATTTATTTCCCTTAAAATTTCCCTATTGGTCCATAAGCAATTTCATGGATTTAGGCTTTTATAAGTTCTTGAACAATCCTAAGCTTTTGATCTTGGTTTTCCAAGATTACTTCTTGACTTTATTATTTATTTAATTTTGGCCCAAAAATTTTGATCCTTAATAATACTCATTCATATATATTTTATTTTTCATGTTTCCTAAATTTCTATAAGCTTATAAAATTCCCAAAAATTACTTAATTAATCCTTTAATAGTTCCTAATAATTTTCTTAATTAAAACTCATCATTTTCTCACAACAACTTTATTGACATTAATAATCTAAGCTCCATGCAAATTATCAAAAGTCATAGAGTCAATTTTAGTCTTAAAATACTTTTTAATTTTCCTTCTTTTTTTTATTTTCATAGAAAGTAAGTTATTAAATTGTCTAAATTGAGGATAATATGCTTCCTAAATTTTTAATAATTGTTTCATGCCTTTTGGAATTTTCATAATTATACATTTTTATTATGGTAACATAATAGTCCATATAGTAATTATCCAGGTATTACACTTAGTAGTGCTTTCATTTTGCAGGGCAATCAAGACAAATTCATATTAAATTTTGCCACAAAAATAAACTGAAAATAGATGGGATGAAACCTGGGCAGAAAGGGGTCCGAGCTTCTATGCGTCTGAGCTTATGGGTCGTGCCAATGGACGACGAAGGTGACTGGAGATAATGGAAGGAGGCGATGTTGGTGGTCCAAGCCTGATGAACCTCCGACACTTCACTATATGATGTCTCGCTAGCCGCTAGGTCAGAATAAAGGGGGAAGAGGAATGTGAATCGGTGTTGGTGCATGCGTATTAAGGAAGAAGGACAAAGAAGAAGACAAGGGAGCTAGAGCTAGGGTTATAGTGGTGATAATTACAATGGAAAATCGAGAGAGTTCTAAGGATGAAATGACCTAAGGATTTAGGTGGGATTTTGATTCCGCAGAAGAGCAGCGTAAATTTGAGAAAAAATATGAAATAGTGTGATTGAAAAATAATATTATATTTAAATCACAACATATCTTTTCCCCTTTTCAACGGAATGAATTTCCGTTGCAATTTTCAACAGAAAGAAAATTTCGTTGCAATCTTGTGTTACTTGAAGCTTGTTTTAATCAAGATTATTTTATATTCAGGGTAAATTTTCAACGGAAAATAAATTCCGTTGCAGTTTTTGTAATACCCGGATAATTATTATCTGGAATATTATGTTATAATAATAAAAATGCCCATTTATGAAGATTTTGGTCTCAACATGTTGTATGATTAGTCTATTTCCAAAGGAAAACACTAAGGGAAAATTAGAAGAAATTTATTGTCAAACAAAATATGAAAGATGCACTTTAGGGCCATAAAACATCCTAAAGAAAATTATGAAAAATTCTAGAAGGCATGGAATAATTATTAAAAATTAGAGAGAATATTGTCTTTAGTTTAGACAATTTAATAAATTATTTCCTTTAAAAATAAAAAGTATTCTGAAACCAAAATTGACACTATGATTTTTGATATTTTGCATGGAGCTTAAATTATTAATGTCAATAAAATTGTTGAGAGAAAATGATTAACTTTAATTAAGAAAAATATCAATAATTAGTAAGGGATTAATTTGGTAATTTTTGGGAATTTTTATAAGATTACGAAAAATCTAGGAAATATGAAAAAAATAAGATAAATATAATTATTTATTAAGAGGGCCGAAATTTTGGCCAAGGTAAATAAAGGAAAAATGGAATGAGAAATTAAGAAAAAATATTTGGGATTTAATACATAAAAATCCCTAATCCTAAAAAAATGATTAAACACATGGTTAAGGTGCTAATTAAACTTGTAAGATCAAATTAGGTAAATTAAATAATTAACAAGGGTTAAGATGTAATCTTGAAAAAATAAACATCAAAGACTTAGGATTATTCAAGTAATTTTAGAAGCCTAAATCCATGAAATTGCTTATGGACCAATAGGAAAATTTTGTGAAAAATAAATGCAAGAGAAATGGAATATTTAAATAGGAAAGGAAAAAAATAAAAAAATAAATATATATTTGTGTGTGTGCTGGCCGAAATTTAGGGGGAGGGATAAGGTTGATGCAAAAGTGATATTAGATATTTGTATTATAATAATGTTATAAGATAAGTTAAATACTATTATATTCGTAAAAAGTGAACATGATAAATGACCACGGATAGAAATAAAATCTTACCTAGAAAACCTTGAATTAAGTTGTTAGGGTCAGAGTATATTATAGACAAGTGAATTTTTATCTCGACATAGGCTGTCTCCGAAGTCATTTCTATAACCGACGAAGTGATTTAGAGATCAGGATAAGAAGATATTTTGCAGAATTAAAGCAGATAGTCAAAATGAGAACCGATAGAAAATAATTCATAAACTAGAATCCAGGAATGAGTTGAGAAAAACCAAAGTATATTATTGATCAGTGGATTTTTATCCATAAGTTGGCGCCGACCGGCGTTATTTCTATAACCGGTGGCCGTTACCGAGGATATTCGGCAGGCAACGGAATGACCTTAATGAGAGTATAAGGTTAGGAAAATCCAGTATTCTTGAAGAGGAAGAAAGGACCTTCAGAGTTTTGCTTTCGGAATCTTAAGATTTTACAAAATTTCGCAATCGGGACACCGAACCAAGGATTTGATCAGATAAAGCCAGGATGAGGTCACTAGCATGATGTCATCATTTTTGTTTTCTTGGGGGGGGTCGGACAAGAAGTGTATGGCCAAGATCAAGCCACTTCAAAAAAATGTGATCCAACGGTCAGAATTTAACCAGACAAAGTTCACCGAAATTATGAAAATGCCATTTGGGTTTTCTATAAATAGCCTTTCATTTCTCTTCATTCTTCACCAATTCACACACAATCCTAGAGAGAAGTTAGAGAGAGAAGCTCTGGAGTAGGAGTAAGAAGTTCATAGCAAAGCTTTGAGTAAGTTTCTCAGTCCTTAGTTTTTAGTTTCAGTAGTTCTTTCGGTAGTTCTAGTAGAATTGCTAGGGTAGTCTCTAATTTTTCAAGTTAGCTTATATATCATGTTTAGGAGTAAATATGATATTTATATCAGAAATAGGTTAGAGGAAAAGTTATAGCAAAATTTTGAGAATTTAGAGTCAAAATAGCAAAGCTCTGGCAAAATCCCACAAAGTAATCAAACTAGGGGAAAAATGGTAATTTTTACCTAAAATGCCTGTTATGATCTTAAATATTCATATCAGTGATATTATTCTTATAGGATATCCGAAATCACGAACCACTATTTCCGCTATCACAGCCTTCGTACCGCCATCATACCGTTGTCAAACGTATCATAAGTAGGCGAAAGTGCCAGATATCATCAACGGAGGTACGGACGTGTATTGTAACCTTAACTCTTATGCTGCTCATATATGTATATGTGATAGACATGTTTATATACTGAGGCTCTGTCTAGGGTTGTCAGTTATACATACAGCTTTATACGGGTTATCGTCTTAATAACGCCGTTGGGTTTTCCTAGCGCTGAGGACACGATGGGCCGTCATGGCACTGGTTATGTGCAGACATGCTGTAGGATTTTACATACTGCTTTGCACTTATGTTCTGTCGATATTGTAATCATGCATCTGTTGTGTGCTTATGTAGTGATTTACTGCTGTTATGTGTTTATGATTGCTGTTGTCCATATACTGTTTTATTTGAGCATAAGGTTAACCGTTACCTGAGATCTAAATGGAAATTGGATCTCAGCTGTAGCTTCAGGTTCGGGAGGGTCAAGGTGTGAAGATATGGGCAAGCAGACGATGTAGGATGCAAGACGAAGTTTTATGTTTTTAGTTTATGTATTTTCCTTCTCTTGGATATTAGATGACTGTATTAGAACAATTACACTATGGTTATATATCTTTAAGGTTCAGTGACTCACTTGCTAGAATGCTCGACTCTAATCACTGGTTTTTTTTAAAAAAAAATTTACGCTGTTTTCAAATGGGATGTTACAGTTTTCAACAGAAAATAAATTTTGTTGGAATTTTTGACAGAAATATTCCGTTGCTAATTTCAACGGAATAAATTTCCATTCAAAATTTCAACGGAATGAATTTCCGTTGCAAATTTCAATGGAAAGAAAATTCCGTTGCAATCTTGTGTTGCTTGAAGCTTGTTTCGATCAAGATTATTTTATATTCAGGGTAAATTTTCAACGGAAAATAAATTCCGTTGGAACTTTCTGAAAGACCTGGCTGAACCCAAGAGGAGGGTGAATTGGGTGAAGATAAAAAACTTTCAATCTTTGAAAATCTTTTTGCAATTCGTTGAAATCAGTTTGAATGATATTAAAGAGTTATTAAACTATAAACAATCATTCAAACATGTATGCTGGAAATAAAGAGTTCAGGGAAGAGAATTGCAAACAGAGATTTATACTGGTTCAGTCCAATCCTTGACCTACGTCCAGTCCTCAAGCTCCACTTGAAATTTCCACTATCTCCTTGTTTAACCAGGCACAAGAGACAAGCCTTTACACTCCACAAGTTTGTCCAGACACTTGTGTAGCCTTTGCAATATCTAACAGAGACTCTCCCTTACAACCCGAAGGGATACAATCAACATTCCCACTCAAGCTCACCCAACCTTGAGTATCTCTTAGAGAAATATGATTTACAGTAATTCTTCTCTCAAAGAAGTGATTATGATGAACACTGAAGAGCATTACAAATGATTTTACTCTCTATATGATGAACTAAGAAAGCATTGAAAAACATAGAGTAGGAGATTCAAGATTTTGGCATTATAATAGTGTGAGCTCACTCCATCATCTTCTTGTATTTTGAATTTGGTTCTATTTATAGGCGAAGATGATCTGAACATTGAAGAATAGAACCATTGTAAATGGAGATGTTGAGAATATGACAGTTGGAGAAACTAGCCGTTATTTTTCCGCTTTTTGGACTTGACAGCTCAGCATATTGATCTTCATGTAATCCTTCGTTTGATCATCTGAAATGTGTCCACAAATGATGTAAATGATGTTAAGAAGTGATACAAATTATTTAGGTAAGGTTCTGGATGATCTAGATAAGATTCAGGATTTTCGCATCTTTGATTTTTCTGAAGTTACGGTGTATACTTAAGTATTAACTTGAATACTGCGGTATTGAGCTAATTTCTTTACTTCAGATTCGTCACTGTCTTTCCTATACTTGAGTATTGACTTTCATACTCAAGTATTGAAGATCCCTTAACGTTCATTGCTCTCTGTCTGAGTTATACTCAAGTAATGACTTGTAAACTCGAGTATTCAAGTTGTTCAGTGTAATACCCTAAAAAAATTCTACTTAGGATAAGTATCATAATTTAGTAAATAATATCTATTGAAAATAGGTGAATATGAGGTCTCAAACACCTTGTATTAAATTTACCTTATTATTAGGACAATTTCTCCTAAGATTAAGCAATGTGCGAAAAGGGCCCTAAAACATTAGATAATTTACAAATAGGTCCCTGAAATATTTGTGGGTCATAAAATACCCTGAGAAAATTATGATAAAATCCTAAGAGGCAACTAAATATTTATTAAAAATTAGAAAGTATGTTGTCTCTAATTTAGGTAATTTATGAGATTATTTTCCTTGGGAAATAATGAGGAAAAATTAAATATCATTTTGGGGAACATGAATTGGCCCATGGTTTTTAATATTTTGCATAATGCATAAATTATCAATTTCAGTAAAATAGCTGTGAGAAAATAATTAATCCTAATTAAGAAAATTGTCAACAATTAGTAAGTGATTAAATAAGTAATTAATTGTTGATTGTTTAAACATGAATAAAAGGAGATATCCAAAGTTAATTATATGAAACCCCTAATTTGATATTAATGACCAATGGAGGGTCAAGGTTGGCATAAAGAGTGTTGCTAATTAATTTAGCATAATTAAGAGGTATATAAGTAAATTACAATTATCCTTAATAGAATAAGCTTACACTAATTGAGATTAGTTGCACAATTCTTCAAGATGATTAGAGACAAATTAAAAGAGGGCTAATTATATTAAGCCAAAGAGAATGAAATAATATCTTAAGTAATTAAGTCTAAATCTTCATATAATTGAGTTAGCTAATGGCAAAATATAAATAAGGAGCATGTAAACACTTGATTAACATGATAATTAAGAATTGCTAATTAGTGTTGAAAAGTCAACAATGGCACCTAAGCCTTGATTATGTCATCAAGATGACATCACAAGAGCACATGTGTGTGTTGTGAGTGTGTGTGTGTGTAGTGGATGAAAGATAAAAGATGAATCTAAGAAAAGGGGGGGAGGTGGCATTTTTTGTAAGAGGTGTAAGGTCAAGATTTAAGCTTCCTAGTTAAGTTAAATCCAATGGTTAGAATGGAATTAAAGTTGCTAGGTAGTTAACTCATGGTTGGCTATAAATAGGAGGCTTCATGCTTCATTTCTCTTCACACCAAATCACACTTCAAGAAGGTGATTTCTAAGTAGGAGAGTGAGGAGGAATATTGAAGCAAGAAGGAGAGTCTTCAAGAGGTAAGTTCTAGCATTTAAATTTCTAGTCTTTAGTTTTTATAAGTTCTTAGTATAAATGTTAGTTTAATCTAGAAAATTAGAGAATAAATTCCTATACTTGTTTTTAGGCCTCATTGCATTGAAAAATTCCTGAAGAGGTAAAAACATGGTAGGAAATAATATTTGGAAGTCCTTGGATTAAGATTATGAAAGTTGTAGAATTTTCGGTTCTTACATCTTAGACAGGCAGCGAAAAAGATGCTATGATTTTATATAGCAAATGAAGTTATAAAATCATGAAATTTTCCAGAAAGAAATTAGACATGTAGGGCTTTCCAAACATATAAAACATGCAACATTTTGATCTCTGGTCAAGGAGATATGAATTTTTGAAGTTAAGCCATTTTTGCTGGAATAAAATCTGGGCATCGTTGAGAAAAGTTGAAACAGGTAATGACTCACTAATTCTGGGTGAAAATGAATATTTTTCCTCAAAAATAGACATCCTAAGGGTTCCGGGGAATTTTACGGATCCTCATTTTGATTTTTATAGAATTAGTTATAATTTTTCAAAGTTAACAAAAAAATCTGCCCAGAAAACTCTGCACTACGTTTTTAAATAAATGTAAGGGTAAAGTTGTAAATAACAAATCCACCAAGGGTAGATGGTAAATAGAGGTGGAAATATCTCTTAGGATCTTATTTTAAGTGATATGGTGGTATGTTAGGACATCCGGGAAGTCCAAGGCCGGATTCAAAGGTCGGACATTTGACGACTACGCGGTAAAAGGTACGGACCCATACTGTAACTCTAACTCTTATACTGCTTGTATGCTCTATATGTGATGTGATGATTCATATAGTCGTGGACAAGACTAGGTCTTAGGTCATGCACAGTGATTAAGACTCTGTCTTAAGTCAATGTTTATACATTCAACTATTATGTGAAAACGGGTTACAGTCTTGGTAATGCCATATGGATGTTTTCCTAGCGCTGAGGACACGCTCCGGGGCGTGGCACTGGTTTATGTGCAAACTATGTGGACCTTACATGGGCTGTGTGCTATGTAGAGGTATTGTTGTGATATGAACTATGACATGTGTTGTGTGCTATGTATAGTTATATGCTGAATTGTAAATGAATATCTGTTATACTTGAGCATAAGGTTAACTGTTACCTGAGGTCCAATGGGCATTGGACCTCAGTCTTAATGACTAGTACAGGGAAGAAACCAGGATAGAGAAGATGTCGGTGGATAGAGTCGTGAAGAGGCAGCGGTCGAAGACGAAGGTCGGTAGAAGTTATTAGGATTTAGTTTCCAGCAAGAATCTAATAAAGTTATTTCAAACCATTTGGTGCTTAAACTAAGGAAGGGTTCATCGGTGGGTTGTCACAAGTCGCCATAGAGTTGGTGAGACTCCCATTAGATTGAACACCGACCTGGCCAAATTGTATGATTAACTGATGTTAGGTTTCAAGCCATAGGTCTTGTTTAAGACTTTCTTTATCAGAGAATTGTATTTAATCTCTGTAACCTGTATCACATGAATATTCCTTCGGGATATTTAATATATCAGCTTATGTCGCGGCATCATCATATGTCTGGGCATTCTATATCAGATACTCATTGTCTGAATCTTAGCGCACGTTATCCATTTCCGCATTACTTGAAACTGTAGCACCTCAAACTCTGTTGATTTTCCTAAAACTAAGTGTCGACCGACACGGTTTTAACGTATGGAATTTGGGGTGTTACAATTTGAAATGATTTTAAATGATGAAAAATTTATTCCGCTTTTGAAAATTGAGATGTTACATTCTGGCCCTTGGTTGCTTTCTAACTTGAAATAGCTTCATATTCGGAAAACCAATTATCCCCATATAGCTCTTTATGTCTTCTTTCCAATACAACAAGAATCATCTCAAAGATCATTGGATTTCATCTGTTATGATCCAATGAATAAAGATAGTTCTTTAACCAGCGTTTTTACATTGTTTTGAATTTTCAGTCATCTTTAGAAGGTTGTATCTCTCTGGTCTAATCTTCATTTTTTGTTGAATCAAGTATTTATGGCAAGCCTTATGAGTCCTCTTTCAAAGGCCACCAATTTCAGCTCATTCTGATTTGTAGACTGTGAGTTACACTCAAAACATTGAAGCTTGGTCTGATGTGTCGCATGGATATTTGATCCAACTTTCAAAATTCAAAGCTCTCTCATATGATCTTCTTTGAGCATGATATTTTGTCAAGATGACGCATTGGATGTCTAGTTTCAGCCAAATTTGATTTCACCTCAATCCGATGTCTGGTTCAGGAGATATCATCAAATTACCAGACCTCGCCCAATCTAATCATGGAACAAAGGTGAACAAAGTTGCTGAAAAGAGATGGATACTCGAGTTTTGAAGAGCATACTTGAGTATTGTCAGGTCCAGATGCACGAGAGAAGCTGAAAACACCAAATACTTGGGTATATAAGTTCCATACCCGAGTATTGACTTCCATACTCAAGTTTTGACTCTTTGACTCCCAAACCGGAGCTTCCCAAACTTGAGTTTCCCAAACTCCAGTTTTCTCATCCAGAAGCCAATTTTTGCAATAAGCTTGTATACTCGAGTTTTAACCTGGAAACTCAATATTCTCTTCCAGAATCTGATTTTCACTGTCTTTAAATCTGAATTGAGCCTCTACAACATCTACTTGATCATAGTCACTTCTATAACAAATCTTGGAACTTGTATAATGATATTTTCATCAAGTTCTTCCATGTTCCATGTTCCATCTTGATCAATCTTTAGCTCATCATTCTCTACACCTTCTACATTCTTCAATATTCAGAGAGCCAAGCCTATATTGAACTTCTTCCAGAATCTCATGTGTGTTCTCTCTCTGTTTTCCCATCTTTTGATCATTCTTCATAATTATATTTGAGATGATATTGATATTCTCATTTTATCCATCAACTTCTTCCATCTTCCATCATCTCCCATCTTGATCACTCTTCATCGTTTAACTTCAGCTTATCATTTTTCTACAAGTTCTTCAATATTTCTTTTTCTTCTTGAACTTATCATTTTCTTCTTCTTTATGAAATCTCATCTCTTAATCATTCTTCAAAAATATGTTTGGGCTGATCTTGAATAAGAATAATCCATTCAATAGATTCTTTCTTCTTCAATTTCTCCTCTTCCTCTTTTTCATCTCTTCCTTTTCCTTATCCTCATCTACATTAAATTCAAGAATTCATCAATGAATGAGATAAATATATTACTTAATCTTTTTGCTTTTAAGAAAGGCATCGATATAAGACATAATCAAAACTAATTATATCCAATATTTTCGACAGAAATATTCTGTTGCTAATTTCAAAGGAATAAATTTCCATTGCAATTTTCAATGGAAAATAAATTCTGTTGCAACTTTCAACGAAATTTTATTTTTCGTTGAAATTTTTGTAATGTATTATGACCAAATATTTTTTTCATTAGTAATTTTGTCTCTATTTTCAATGGAATATTTTTCCGTCTCTAATACCGATGGAATTCAATTTCCATCAAAAAGTCTGTTGCTATTTTCAATGGAATATTTTCCGTTGAAAAATTATGTTGATAATGGAGCCTTTTCTAGTAGTGCACACCACCTGAGTATAGTGTCCACACTGCTTTCCGGCAATGGACGAGTTGCTATTGTGGTTATAATATGCCTTCTCATCTACCCACAACTTCACAGCAGCGGCTCTGCCCATGTTGCCGGAGCTTCACACAAGGTTCTCACCATACTTTCCACCGCCACCGGAGTGGACCAGCCGGCAGTCAGCCTTGCGTTGGTTGGCGTAGTTTCATGTAAAAGTGGTGGCTGTATCATCCCAAAGTAGGTTGGGAACACGCAATTGCGTATCTTGCTGCGTAGTGGGCATTCACATAGTCTTGTGGTAAATCTTGAGCATAGGTTGTGAGGGCAAAGAGGAGGACAATGAAGAAGAAAGAAAATGGAAGCTTGGATGATAACTCCATTGTGTACGTGTTGTTGTGTAATGTAGTGTTTGATGAAGAAATAGGAGGCCTTGAGGAGGAATTTGTAGGGATTTTGGCGTGGGAAATTAATGTGGATCCTTTAAGTCTAATTAAGTGTGTAGTTCATGGAACTGGGGTTAAAGTGCTAGTTGTAATACCCCAATTTTCATAATACATGTAAATATCATATTTTGATAAATAACACTTATTATAATAGGTGAATTCCTGGTCTCAAAACTAGTGAAATAATTATCTTATTTTCTAAAGGTAATTTCTTATGAAATTAGAGTAAATGAAGAGCTAAAATCCCTAAGTGAATTTATGGGTCATAAAATACCCTAAGAATGTTATGATAAATCCTAAGAGGCAACTAAATATTTATTAAAAAAAGAGTATGTTGTCTCTAAAGTTTTAATTGATTTATTATTATTTTTAGGAATTTCACCATTTTAACAACTTAAAATCATCAAAGGATGATAGAATTAATTAGGGGAAAGTAGTAGCAATTATTGAGCAATTGAAATTGCAATAATTGAGGTACTTTATTAATTTTTGAAATTAGTTAATGATGAAGTTTTTAAGGTCATAAATTAAGGGCCAAATGATATTTAAAAGATAAGATTAGCATACAAAGAGTTGCTAATTAGCAAAGGTGAATTAGAAACCTTCTCAATTTTGGTAGTTAAAGCCCAGTAACTCCTAAAGTATGGTGTTAGGACTTAAATTCCTAAATTATCATTAAGGGGCAAAAATTCCTATTTAATGATGAACTGAATAAATTATACACATAAAAGGGAATCAATGGGAGTTTTTCCTCCCTAGATTATGTGAGAACATTAAAAACATAAGTTGAATGATTATATTAGGGGTGGGGGACGAATTTTGCAAGAAATAAGAAAGAAAAAGTAATTTTAATAAGTCAATGAAAGTGGTGTGAAGAAGAAGCTTTGCAAAACTTGGGCACCAATTAAAGGAATAAATTATTTAGTATTGAGGAAGCTAAAGCAAGTGTGTGTGTGTTGTGTGTGGGGCGAAATTTTTGAAAGAAAAAGGGGAAAATGATAAGCCAAGAAGGTTAGCTCATGAATAAGTAAATGGTCAATTGTGTAAGGAGGAAGATTGGAAAAACTTAAGGAGCAAGAAGTTTAACTTGGGGACCAAGTTGCTACTTAATTAAGTGAAAATAAATGAGAATTCGTAGAAATTAAATCATAACTTGAAAGATTGGAACTAAGTGTTTAAGATAAATACATATTTGAAATCAGTGAAATATGAGCTTCATCTTGGCTATTCCCAAAGATATTTTCGGTAACTTTTAAGATTCATACCTAAGTGTTTTGGGAATTAAAAATCACCATAAATCTAATCATAAAATTAGGATTTCAAAAGTGAAATTAGATTTTGAAGAAAAACATTAGTTGATGCTTAACTAAATTAGCATTTGGGATTAAATAGAAGATAAAGCAAAAATCTAAGGAAAAGGGAGAGAGAGGGACGAATTGGGGAGGTGTAAGGGGGAGATCTTTGCTTCCTCACCAAGCAAATATCAAGGGCCAAGATCAATTTGAATTACTTGAGGGCTACTCATAATTTTGGCTATAAATAGAAGCCTCCTCTTCACAAATTTTCCACCAATTCACCAAGCCTCAACCGAAATATAGAGAGCAAGGGAGAGAGTGAGGAGCTTCAAGAAGTAGGAAGCTTTTGTTCTTCAAGAGGTAAAGGAGTTTTTAGTTCATAGTTCAAGTTCTTAGGTTATGAAGTAGAAATGCTAGAAATGTTATTTTGATCTTCAATCTTCCAAATATAGTTTTATTTTCATGTTTTTATGGTTTCCAATGTATTTATTTCGAAAAAATGATGAGGAAAGAGTATGGCAAAAATTTCTGGAAGATTATGATCAAAATAGCGAAGCTCTGGCGAAATCTCCTCAAACAGTGATTTCTGGAGTCAGGGGTAAAAACGTCAGTATTTTATGGTGAAGCTGATGTTCTAAAATTCTGAGAAAATTCATGGTGAAAGTAGACGTCTAGGGCTTTCTAAATCTATAAAGATTATGTCATTTGAAGCTCTGTACAAAAAGATAAAAATCTTAGAAGTTAAGTTACAGTTTCTGGGCCAAAATCTGGGCAGCGTTTTGAAAAAATGGAAACTGGGAAAATTCCGTGAAATCTAGGTAAATACCAGTATTTTTCCTAAAAATTATACTTCTCAAGGATTCCAGAACATTTTACGGATCCTCATTTCGATTTCTATAGAATTAGTTATGATTTTTCAAAGTTACCGAAAAATCTGCCCAGAAAATGCTGCACTACGTTTTTTAAAGAATGTAAGGGTAAAATTGTAATTATAAAGCTACCAAGGGTAGAGGGGTAAATAGAGGTGGAAATATCTCTTAGGATGTTATTCTAAGTGACATGGTGATATGTTAGGATATCCGGGAAGTCCAAGGCCGGGTTCAAAGGTCGGACGTTTGACAACTATACGGTAAAAGGTACGGACGCGTACTGTAACCTTAACTCTTGTGCTTATGGTATGGTTATATATGATAGTTGCATTCACATGTTGAAACTCCGTTTTGAAAGTTGCTCATGATATGTTTGAATTTGTATATGGGTTATAGTCTTGATAACTCCGTTGAGTTTTCCTAGCGCTGAGGACACGTGGATTCGTGGCACTGGTTGTAACATCCCAATTTTCAAAAGCGAAATAAATTAACTTTTCATTTAAAATCATTTCAAACCATCAGAGTAGACCATTTGAGCGGAAGAGTATCTGTTATTTGTATGTCAAAATGCCATAAGTCTGGCGGGGTACAATAGCGGTAAGAAAACCGAGTATCTCAAAAGGACTGTACAACAACAAAAGGATGACTTCTGCCAGAACAACAGCGGGAAGTCTTCCGCCGGGTCTCTAAGCATGCTGCTTTCCCCTCTTCTTAGTCACTAGTTCTCCTGACCTTGAGGTTATGTTAAGAGCTGAGGTCCCATGCATACGGACCCCAGGTAACGGTTAACCTCATGTTTACAAACACAATATATGAACAGCATTTACCACACATCAACAGCAAACAAACTTTCTATCATAACGAATGCATATGTATCGCTCCCAGCATACAGACATATCGCTCCCAGCACATAGACATATCGCTCCCAGCATATAGACATATCGCTCCCAGCATTACAGATACCCTCTAACCTTTATATGCACTTCACAGTACAAACACTCTAAACATACAACACACATACCACATATATGCATAACATAAACATCAGAGTTAGTGTTACAGTACGCGAACGTACCATAGAGCTATTAGTTAATTCACATAAGCATACCATACACATAGCACATATATGCATACAGTAAACATCAGAGTTAAAGTTACCAGTACGCGAACGTACCTTCGTTGACGAGCGTTTAGTACGTCGACGATAAAGTGCACTTTTGACGGAAAACAACGGAACGACAGCGAAATGACAGTGGTACAAGATTAATGATATCCTATAATGATAATATCACATTTATCAATATTTGATATCACAACAGGCTTTTGAGGTACAAATTACCATTTTGCCCCTGATCCCCTAATCGGCGGAATTTCACCAGAACTTCGTTACTTTGACTCTAATCTTCCAGAATTTTAACATATCTCTTACTCTGACATATTTCCCAAAATAAATATCATATCTATTCTAAAACATGATATCTAAAATATACTGGAAGATTAAAAATCAAAACAACGTCTATTCTAAAATTTTAAGAACTACCGAACTAAAGACTAAGGACCGAAGAACTTACTCAGAGCTTTGCTACGAATTTTCCCCGGACTCCTCCTCCTTCTTCCTCTCCCAAATTTCGAAATCCACAAGAGGATTTGGTGTGAGAATTCCAAATGAGAGGGTGGCTATTTATAGAAAATCTCAATGGCATTTTTGTAATGGCATTTTTGTAATTTTGGTGAACTTTGTCTGGTTAAATTTCGACCGTTAGATCGCACTTTTGCTAGGTGGTTTGATCTTGGCCTTACACCTCTCAAGGATGATGTCATCCTTAGTCACCAAGGTGATGTCACCAACTTTCTCAAGAAGTTTTCTACCGATAAAGTCCCTGTACGGTGTTTCGATCGCGAAATTTTGTAAAATCTTGAAATTCCGGGAATGACATTCTGAAGGTCTTTTCTTCCTCTTCAGGAATACTGGGTTCTCTTAGCCTTATACTCTCAGTAAGGACATTCCGTTATCTGCCGAAAATCCTCGGTATTCGTGACCGGTTACAGAAATAACTTCGGCCGGCACCAACTTCTGGATAAAAATCCACTGACCAATAATATATTCTGGTTTTTCCTAACTCATCCCCAGATTCTCACAACGGAATTATTTTCTATCGGTTCTTATTTCCATTATCTATTTATTCCTTATTATTATATCATTATCTATTTAACACATGCTTAAATTTATACTATTTTATATTACAAAGATCAACTTCATCCTTATCTCCTCTCACACCTCTTGACTTTTTTTTTACTACTCACACACACATGCACAACACTTAGGCACACACACACTCACAACTCACACATACTCACAACTCACAAATATCTCCACCTTCTCTCTCTTTATTTATGTCTAAACAATTAGCCATTAATTATCTAATTAATCATTTACTAATTTTTGACAATTTTCTTAATTAGTAATAATTATTATCTCTCAACTATTTTATTGATATTAATAATTTATGCATTATGCAAAATATTAAAAATCATGGGGCAATTTATGTTCCCTAAAATGATATTTAATTTTGCCTTATTATTTTCCAAGGAAAATAATCCCATAAATGATCTAAATTAGAGACAACATACTCTCTAATTTTTAATAAATATTTAGTTGCCTCTCAGGATTTATCATAATATTCTCAGGGTATTTTATAACCCACAAATTTACTTAGGGATTTTTAGCTCTTTATCTTTCCTAATTACATGAGAAATCACCTTTGGAAATAAGGTAATTATGACACTAGTTTGGAGACCACAAATTCACCTATTTCTAATAGGTATTATTTGTCAATATAATATTCTAGGTAAATAATTATCCGGGTATTACACTGGTTATGTGCAGACTATGGGTAACATACATATTGCAGTGGTTGTGTTATGTTACTTGCTGATATGATTATGAAAGTTATAAATGTGAATTTATTATTGTGATACCTGTCATATACTGTTTACATAAGCATGAGGTTAACCGTTACCTGAGGTCCAATGGACATTGGACCTCAATCTTAATGAACAGTACAGGAAAGAAACCGGGATAGAGAAGGTACCGGCAGATAGAGCCGTAAAGAGGCAGCGGTCAAAGGCAAAGGTCGGTAGCGGTAGAAGTTATAAGAACTTAGCTTCTGGCTCGAATTTAACAAAGTTACTTTGAACAGTTTGGTGTCTAAAGCTGGGTTAATCTATCCGGGAAGCCAATCAGTCGCCGTATAAGTCGGTGAGGCCCCCATGATAGACCCCTACCTGGCCAATCTATTTGATTAACTGATGTTAGGTTCTAAGCCATAGGTTTAGTTAAGACTGGGTTTAACAGAGAAATGTATTTAAATCTCTGTATAATGTATCACATGAATAATCCTTCGGGATATTTAATATATCAGCTTATGTCAGGCATCATCATATGTCTGGGCATTTTTATATCAGATACTCGTTGTCCGGATCTTAGCGCACGCTATCAATTTCCGCAGTACTCTAAACTGTAGCATCTCAAACTCTGTTGTTTTTCTTAAAACTAAGTGTCGACCGACATGATTTTCGAACCTGAAATTTGGGATGTTACACTAGTAGCTAGGTCCTATTTAATTAATTAATAGATCAATAGATAGCCCATTATTATGACTATCTCTTTTTATTTGGGTAGACTCTGTTTAAAGGGAATCAGTTTCCCTACCTGTCTTTGGGATAGGTAGGGAGAGCTTTTCCATTTGGACCGTCTAGATGGGATCTGGACGGTCCAGATTTAAAATTTTTTTTAATTTGTTAATTTTTTAAAAAAATTATTTTAATGAGTAGGGAATCTAAAATAAAGATAATCTCTTAACTAACATATTTTTTAAAAATAATTTTTTCATTTAAAAAATGACAGTTAAAGAAAAAATAAATCTGGACCGTCCAGATTTGATCTGGACGGTCCAAATTGAGACAAGCTCTCCCTACCTATCCTTGGGATAGGTAGGGAAACTTGTTCCCTGTTTGAAGGAACCTTAATTAGTTAATAAAGTCGTTAAATGGTCAAAAGTAACTAATTAGGTTTGTATAAGAAGGGGTGAAAAGTTCAGAATAATCATAATGGCTGACGAGGGAGATAGAAGGGAAAAACTTTCCCAAACACTCTTATCTGTAGGCCTAAGGACTTGTTAACTAACTCTAACCAACTTTCTTCTTTTAATTATATTTGTATATATCATATTGTTATTCAATCAATAGATTGTTAGATGGAAAAAATGAGACATGAGAAAATGGGAAGCCTCGGGAAGGAATTTACGTAAGGATTTTGTTGAGTATTATTGAACCAGATGTTTGTTCGTTATTGTTCCTATATATCTTTCTCCAACTGTATAAACTTCTCAGATAATTTAAAAAGATGATTAGATTCATTCTTTAAACTCATGACTCTAAACAAGACAAACAAGATACTTTGACACGCGCGAGTACTTTAAATTTATTGTTATTCCAGCACAACATAACACATACATATGATCTTAATACAAAATACATGGAATTCTGTCGTTCCATTTTTTTTATTTTCCTTATTATTTTTTATTTAGGCGAACATGCATTATTGATATGAATTCAACAGTAAGATTAAACCTATTTTACAAGGAAACTTTCACACCATTAGGCTACTAGGCCACTTGGCTATTTCCCTTATTCTAACAGTTCTTACTTAAAGCAAATTATTTGGAACAAGCTATCATTATCATCACTTTCCTTTCATCGATCTATCAGTAAGGTCTTTCTCCATCAAAGTTGCCAGGAGGACTATAGTTGCAGCCAATGAAAGTTCCTCCATTGTTACACTTTACTTTAGCACAACCAACACGAACCGAGTTCTTCCACACCACCTGAGTATAGTGCCCACACTGTTTCCCAGCGGCACACGAGTTGCTATTGTAGTCATAAAACGCCTTCTCATCCACCCACATCTTCACAGCGTCAACTCCACTCATGTCGCCAGAGCTCCATGCGAGGTTCTCACCATACTTGCCGCCACCACCGGAGTGGACAAGCTGGCAATCAGCCTTGCGTTGGTTAGCATAGTCCTGTGAAAAAGCGGCGACAGTATCATCCCAAGCTATGTTAGGAACACCCACTTGTGATCTTGCTGCGTTGTGGGCATTCACATAGTCTTGTGGTGAATCTTGAGCATTGGCTATGAGGGGAAAGAGAAAGAAAAAGAAGAAGAAAGAAGCTGAAAGCTTGGATGATAATTCCATTGTGTCTTTACCGTGTGGTGTGTTTGATGAAGAAATGGCAGGTCGTGGAGAGGAATTTATAGGGATTTTGGTGTGGAAAAAGTTGTCTAAGCGTGTAGTTCATGGAACTGGAGATTAATAACTAGTAGATCCTATTTAATCAATTAATAGGCTAATTGATTGCCCATTATTATGACTATCTCTTTCTAATTGGGTATACTGAAGTTTGAAGGGATCAAAATTAGTAAAAAAAAAAAAATTATAGATTGTGCAAAAATAACTAATTGGATAAGGGGTGGAAACTTCGAAATAATCATAATGGGTGGCGGTCTAAGAAACTAAATCATTTTTCGCCGTGTTGAATCATGTTAATATTTTATTGAGGAGTAATTTTGTGGTTAAATTATACAGAACCCCTAGAATTTCGGATCATGTACAGATAATCTCTCTAACTTTTGAAAATTTATATGAATCCCCTAACTGCGATCGCTTATCCACGCACAGCTTAAAAGTTTGAGGGGTTATATATGCACACAAAAATAAAGTTTAAGGGACGTATGATTGATAATTGAAGATTATCTGCATACACTTGAAAACTCGTAGGGGTTTAGTAAGTTTTAAACGATAGGGGTTATTTGTACATAGTTGGAAATTCAGGAGAGTTTTTTTTTTTTTTTTTTTTAAAAAAATCCTTTTGAATACACGCATGAATTTTCAAGAGTAAATAAGCATAGTGGATTCGTAGACCATCTGTGATCTTGTGAGTCTGCCTTGGTGGAAGTTTCAAAATAATCATGACGCATGAATGACTAAAAAACTATACAGTCCTGCAGCCCTTGTTAATTAACTACTTGTTTGTGTATCTAAAGGTTGCCGTGTTCCATTTGATTTTCCACAACGTAGGGGGCAAAAAAAAAAAAAAAAAAAGCTAGTGGAGATTTTGAATTTGACAGTAAAATAGTTTAAAATTTGCTTCATTTTTTTTCATGATTTAGAACCTCATTTATTTTAATGAGTTTTTTCTCTTTTAATTAATACGATGCAATAATTATATTCTGTCGATAATGCCAATGAGAATAAAAGATCGATTTCGTTTCAACTAATATACTGTATACACAGATTTTTTCTTGAACAATTATACACAAAGATTGGGTATTAAATTCCCTACCAATTTATTTAACGTTTAGGCTAAACTTTGATATTTGTCCAGGAGAAATATTTATATATTACAGTTTATATATATATATATATATATAAATGTAAAGGGAGATGACACTTTGGAGTTCTTCAATATAAGTTTAGTTTGTAGTAGTATACAGTTACGTAACTGTTCTTTCTACTAAAATAAAGAAGGGAGAAGGAGCGTCCAGCACCACGAAGTTTGCCACCAGGAGAGCCCAGCACCACGAAGTTTTTTCTGGACAAAAAATGCACACGAAGTTATGTTTTGGGAGCGCTCAGTACCACGAGCCGTTAGTTTACCAACGTTGACCGTTAAGTCTGACGGGTGTAACATCCCACTTAAAAAACAGTAAAAATGATGGGAAATTTTTTTTTTTAAAAAAAAACACGGTGATCAGAGTAAAGCATTTTTCATAAGCAGAGTAACTGAATTCAAAATACATAACCATAGTGTAATCTCATTATACAATCATCCCGAAAGAAGATAGTTTCTAACAGTATATACAAATATAAACTGATAAACTTCTTCAGCTCTTCCATACCGTCCACCAACCTCTACCGTCACTCTCTCGGTACTCCCGACCCTGAAGCTACAGCTGAGATCCAATTACCAATTGGATCTCAGGTAACGGTTAACCTTATGCTCAAATAAACAGTATATGGTAACAGATATTCATAATAACACAACAACATATCAATACCAAATTACACAAAACAAATATCACAACAAGTTTGCACATATCCAGTGCCACGACGGCCCATCGTGTTCTCAGCGCTAGGAAAACCCCAACAGGTTATCAAGACTATAACCCGTGAAAAGCTGTATATACAACTGCCCTCTCTCGGCAGAGTCTCAATAAATGACATATCTTTCACATATATGAATATAAGCAGCATAAGTGTTAAGGTTACTGTACGCGTCCGTACCTCCGTTGATGATTTTGGTCACTCCGGCAATGTTTTGACGGCGGTTTGACAGCGGAATGACAGCGGAAACAGCGATTCGTGATTCTGGGTATCCTATAAGGATAACATCACCAGTATGAATATCTAAGACCATAACAGGCATTTTAGGTACAAATTACCATTTTGCCCTTAGTTAGCCTTTTTGGCGGAATTTCGCCAGAGCTTCGCTGTTCCGACTTTTTTACTTCCAAAATTTTTGCTATAATCTTTTCTATAACATTTTTCTAAGATAATTATCATATTTACTCTAAAAACATGATATTTAAATTATCTTGAAAAATTAAGACTATCCTAACACTTTCACTATAACTACTGAAAAAACTACCGAACTAAAGACTAGGGACCGAAGACTTACTCAGAGCTTCGCTACGAAATTCCCCGGACTCCTCCTCCTTCTTCCTCTCTCAAATTTTCGAAATGCTCAAGATAGCTTGGTGTGAAAATGGTGAAGAATGGAGAGGTATTTATAGAAAAACCTGATGGCATTTTCGTAATTTCGTTGAACTTTGTCTGGTCGAATTCTGACCGTTGGATCGCACTTTTCTGAGGTGGCTTCATCTTGGCCCTACACCTCAAAACCATCCTCTCCCTCTTGCTAGAAGACAAATTTGATGATCTCATCCTAGCTGCATCATCCTCTTGCTTTATCTGATAAATTCCCGGTTCGGTGTCTGGTTCGCGTAATTCTGTAAAATCTCAAAATTCCGAGAATGACATGCTGAAGCTTTTTACTTCCTCTTTCAAATGTCATATTTTAACTGGATTTCTGATCCTGTTAGGGACATTCCGTTATCAGCTGAAAATCCTCGGTTTTCGTGTCCGATTCCAGAAACAATTTTGGCCGGTATTAGCTTTTGGATAAAAATCCACTGACCAATAATATGCTCTGGTTTTTCTTGACCCATAACCATATTCTCACAACGGGAATATTTCCTATCCGTTCTCATTTATCCTGTTCATTTTTCCTCTGATTATTATATTATTTTCTTTTTAACACATGTTTAATCTTATATTATTATTATATCTAAAAAAATCTTCTCATCCTTATCCCTCCTATTTTTTTTTTCGGCCAGCCCTCTTTTTCTTTTTTTTATATTTTCCAACATATATTATATTTATCTTATATTTATCTCTCACAAAATTCCCTTATTGGTTCAAAATGAATTTAGGCTTATAAAATTCCCAAAAATTACTTAATAAATCCCTTAATATTTTCTAATAATTTTCTTAATTAAAACTTATCATTTTCTCATAAATATTTTATTGACATCAATAATCTAAGTTTTATGCAATTTATTATCAATTTCAGAGCCTATTATGATTTCTAGAATACTTTTAAAATTTTCCTTCTTTTGTTTTCATAGGAAATATTTTGTTAAATTTTCTAAATTAAGGATAATATGGTTTCTAAATTTTTATAATTATTCCATGCCTTTTAGAATTTATTACCCTATTTTTAGGATGTTTTATGACCCTAAAATGCCTCTTTTTGGCACTTAATTTTCTTAATATTTCCCTTTGAACATAAATCAATTATTTAAATTAGAGACAACATATTCTCCAATCTTTAATAAATATTTAATTGTCTCTAAGGATTTTTAGGGTATTACAACGGAAATGAACAAAAACTTCACAAAAATTACAATGTTGCCCATAGTATTAAGCTAAAATTACCATTTTGTCCTTAGTTTTAAATAATGTTTTTTTAAAAAAAAACAATAAAATAACCCCTCCCCCCGGTGGCCCCACAACCACCGGCCACCCACCCCGCCGCCTCTAGCGACCTCCTTCGGTGATTTTTTTTAAAAAAAAAACTAAGGGGAGTTCGGTGGGCCCCACCACCGGCCACACCACCACCGGTGGCCACCCTCCCCACCTCTGGCCGCCACCTCCGGCCACCTCCTCTGACGACTTTTTTTTGAAAAGAAAACTAAGGTTTTAAAAAAAAAACTAAGGTTTTTTTTTAAAAAATTCGTCGGAGGTGGCTGTCGGTCGCCGACGACGGACGGCGTTGGGGAGGGCGGCCGCCGCCGGCGGTGTAGCCTATAACATCCCAATTGAGAATGCCGAAATTTTTTTTTAAAATGAACCGTGATCAGAGTCAAGCATTTCGATTAAACGAGTAACTGAATATTTAGAAGTACATAATCATAGTGTAATCATCCTTATACAGTCATCTGTTGATTTAAAAAGACAATATCTAAATAGTTCAAAAACTATAACATATAAGCTCTTCCAATCCGCCTACATCGGCTACTTGTTGCTCTCCTCCACCCTGGATCCTCCTGAACCTGAGGCTACAGCTGAGATCTAATTCCCAATTGGATCTCAGGTAACGGTTAACCTTATGCTCAAATAAATCATATATAGGCAACAAATAATCATAACCACATAACAACCTATCAATACATAAGCACACAGCAGATGCATGATCAACAATGGACAGAACATAAGCACACAGCAATATGTAAAGCCCCACACTATGTCTGCACATAAACCAGTGCCACGATCTCCCATCGTGTCCTCAGCGCTAGGAAAACCCAACGACGTTATCAAGACTAAAACCTGTAACAAGCTGTATGTATGACTGACAACCCACGACAGAGTTTCAGTATATAAACATGTCTACCATATATATGAATATAAGCAGTATAAGTGTTAAGGTTACAATACGCATCCGTACCTCCGTTGACGATTTCAGGCACTTCAGTAGCGTTGTGGTACGTTTGACGGCGGTACGACGGTGATTTGACAGCGGTGACAGCGGAAACAGCGGTTCGTTATTCTGGGTATCCTATAAGGATAATATCTCCGGTATGAATATCTAAGACCATAACAGGCATTTTAGGTGCAAATTACCATTTTGCCCCTAGTTTGACTTTTTGGTCGAATTTTGCTAGAGCTTCGCTGTTTTGACTTTACACTTTCAAAATTTTTGCTATAATTTTTCCTCTAACATATTTCTAAAATAAATATCATATTTATTCTTAAAACGCGATATTTAAACTAACCTGAGAAATTAAAGACTACTCTAGCATTTCTACTATAACTACTGAAAGAACTACCGAACTAAAGACTAGGGACCAAAAACTTACTCAGAGCTTTGCTATGAACTTCTCCCAGAGCTTCTCTCTCTAACTTCTCTCTAGGATTGTAAGTGAATTGGTGAAGAATGAAGAGGAATGGAAGCTATTTATAGAAAACCCGGATGGCATTTTCGTAATTTCTTTGAACTTTGTCTGGTTGAATTCTGACCGTAGGATCGTACTTTTGCTAGGTGGTTTGATCTTGGCCTTACACCTATTAGGCCGACTTCTTCCCCCCCTAAAAGAAAAAATTGCTGACCTCATCCTAGCTGCATCATCAAACCTTATCCTTTTGCTTTATCTGATAAGTTCCTGGTTCGGTGTCCTGATTGCGAAATTCCGTAGAAACTTAAAATTCTGGGAACAACACTCCGAAGGTCTTTTCTTCCTCTTTCAAATTATCTAATTTAACTCAGTTTTTGATCCAGCTAAGGACATTCCGTTATCAGCTGAAAATCCTCGGTATCTGTGCCCAGCTACAGAAATAACGTTGTCCGGTACTGACTCCGAGACAAAAATTCACTGATTAACATTATACTCTGGTTTTTCCCCATTTATCCCCAGATTCCCACAACGGGATTATTTTCTATCGGTTCTCCTTTTGGCTATCTGCTTTGATTATACAAAATATCTTTCTATTCGGATTTCCAAATCACTCCATCGGTTACAGAAATGACTTCGGAGACCGGCCATCTCGAGATAAAAATTCCCTCGTTCACAATATACCCTGACTTTAGAAGCCTAGGTCACGGTTTTCTATGTATGATTTTATTTCCATCCATTCTTGTTTATCCTGTCCACTTTTAATTATTATTATATTATTACTTATTTATCACATGCTTAAACCTATATTACTATTATGTTCAAATATCTTCTTCATCCTTATCTCCCCTAAAATTTCGGCCAACACACCATATATATATATATTTTTTTTTTCCTTAACCACATATATTATATTTATCCTATATTTATTTTCCACAAAATTTTCCTATTGGTCCATAACTAATTACCTGGATTTAGGCTTTCATAAATTCTTGAAAAATCCTAAACCATAGATCTTTACTTTTTAAGACTATATCCTAACCATTATTATTTATTTAATTAGCCAAAAATTTCGGTCCTTAATAATTATTATTTATATTTATTTTATTTTATTTTTATGTTTCCTAAATTTCTCTAATCTTATAAAATTCCTGAAAATTACTTAATTGATCCTTTAATAATTCCTAATAATTTTCTTAATTAGAATTAATTATTTTCTCACAACAATTTCATTAACATTAATGATTTAAGCCTTATGCAAAATATTAAAAGTCATAGAATCAATTTTGATTCTGAAATACTTTTTAATTTTCCTTCTTTTTATTTTCATAGGAAATATTTTATTAAATTGTCTAAATTAAGAATAATATATTTCCTAAATTTTCAATAATTATTCCATGTTTTCTTGAATTTTCCATAATTTTTCCTTAGTACCTTCCTTTGAAAATACACCAATTATACTCTATTTGAGACCATAATCATCATAAATGGATATTTTTATTATGGTAACATAATAATTCAGATAGTAATTATCCAGGTATTACATAGTCGGTGGTGGAGTCCACCAGACTCCCCTTAGTTTGTTTTTTAAAAAAACCTTTTAGTTTTTTTTTTCAAAAAAAACCGCCGGAGGAGGTGGCCTGAGGTGGCGGCCGGCGGTGGTGTGGTTAGTGGTGGGGCCCACCAGACTTCCCTTAGTTTTAAAAAAACGTTTCTTTTTTTAAAAAAAGTCGCTGGCGGCGGGGTGGGTGACTAGCGGTGGTGGAGCCATCGGGGGGAGGGGTTATTTTATTGTTTTTTAAAAAAACATTATTTAAAACTAAGGGCAAAATGATAATTTTAGCTTAAAATTAGGGGCAAAATTGTAATTTTTGCAAAGTTACTGTTTATTTTCGTCAGACTTAACAGTTAACGTAGATCAACTAACGGCTCGTGGTGCTGGGTGCTCCCAAAATGTAACTTCGTGTGCATTTTTTGTCCAGAAAAAAACTTTGTGGTGCTAGGCGCTCCTGGTGGCAAACTTCGTGGTGTTGGGCGCTCCTTCTCCCGATAAAGAATTTCATGTTAAATTTTGTAAAGTCATTTGAAAATTACAATATACCCGTAGTCAGGTGAAAATTGTGGACTATAACCGTCAAATCTTTGCAAGAAGTCTTTTAAGTCTTTGATGTCCAAAGTTAAAACATTAGTTCTAAATTTTTTATATATCACAGTTAATTTTTAGAAATCAAGTACGACATTTTTGCACTGATATTAATTTTAAACATTTGTTGATTTTTCTTTTTAACATGTCGATAACGAATTTCGAAAACTTGATGTGAAATTTCAGAAGTACTTGTTGCATACATTTGTCACTCTTATGAAATTTACTATTAACTATATAATCATTTGCAACTAAAATTCTAAAATTTAACTTGAAATATGTTAAGTAAAAGTGTAAATATGTAATTTAAATAATTAATAAATATCAAAGTTCCTTTATTAAATTTTTTGTTCCAAATAGAAATAAATTTATGCATTGATTCTCAATTCTTTGCCATGTGATAAGAGTATTATGAGTTCTTGTGTTCATACCTTTTGTACTCGAGATTTATTTTATTCAAAATTTTAAGGTCAAATGAATATTTTAGAAATGGTTTATGAGGCAGAAATCAATCAATATTGAAATAAAACTCAATTATTATTTTTTTATTTAATTTGATTCCATGTTTTAAGATATTATTTTTAATCTATATCACAATAAATGATTTTTACATCAGATTTATGGAATATAGTTTATTACCTTTCCTTTTCGAACCCACAAAAAAAAAAAAAAAAACTTACTTCGAAACTTATCATATTTTGGTCGTAATTTAGGCCCATAAATTTAAGATGCTTTGAGAACTTATTGAATAATTTCATATTATTCTTATTTAATTCTATAGTGAAGTGAATTTTTTTTTTTCAAATTACTTAAATAACTTCATATTTCATATTACTCTTGTTTCGAATTCGTATAGCCTTTTGGCCATTCGGTTTAACTCGGAATAAGATTTCGCCGGGAGAATTGTTGAAAACAATGAAAGGTTTTGTAGCAAACTTAAAAAACGAAAATTATATTTTTATATAGCTATTTCACTGGGTTAGATTTGATTTTAGGGAAAATTCCATTCAAGGCCCAAGGTAGGAAAATATTATAAAAAAAGACCCTAAGAAAAGTTAAATGTCAAAAAAGGCCCTAGAGTTTTTTCTAGTATTATTTCTGAAAGCGTTAGCAACAATATCAGTACCTCATTAACAACAAAATCAGTATCCGTTAACAACAATTCCATTAACAACAAAATCAGTATCTGTTAACAACTATATCACCCGTTAAAAATGTAACATCCCAAATTCCAGATTCGAAAATCGTGTCGGTCGACACTTAGTTTTAAGAAAAGCAACAGAGTTTGAGATGCTACAGCTTAGAGTACTGCGGAAATTGATAGCGTGCGCCAAGATCCGGACAACGAGTATCTGATATAAAAATGCCCAGACATATGATGATGCCCGAAATAAGCTGATATATTAAATATCCCGAAGGATTATTCATGTGATACAATTTACAGAGATTTGAATACATTTCTCTGATAAAGAACTAGGCCGAACATCAGTTATTCAGTCAATTTGGCCAGGTCGGTGTTCAATCTAATGGGAGTCTCACCAACTCTATGGCGACTTGTGACAACCCACCGATGAATCATTCCTTAGTTTAAGCACCAAATAGACCGATATAACTTTGTTAAATTCATGCCAGACTACCCTGCTCGTCATGCCTCTACCAACCTTCATCTTTGACTGCTGCCTCTATACAGCTCTATCCACCGACACCTTCTCTATCCTGATTTTTTTCCTGTACTATTCATTAAGACTGAGGTCCAATGATTAGACCTCAGGTAACGGTTAACCTCATGCTTATGTAAACAGTATATGACAGATATCACAATGATAAATTCACATTTATAACTTTCAAAACCATATCAACAAGTAACATAACACAGCCACTGCAATATGTATGTTACCCAAGTCTGCACATAACCAGTGCCACGATGGCCTATCGTGTCCTCAGCGCTAGGAAAACTCAACGGTGTTATCAAGACTATAACCCGTATATAACTCAAATCCATGAGCAATTTCAAAACAGAGTATCAACATGTGAAAACATTTATCATATATAACCATACCATAAGCATAAGAGTTAAGGTTACAATACGCGTCCGTACCTTTTACCGCATAGTCGTCAAACATCCGACCTTTGGTTCCGGCTTTGGACTTCCCGGATATCCTAACATATCACCATATCACTTAGAATAACATTCTAAGAGATATTTCCACCTCTATTTACCATTCTACCCTTGATGGCTTTATTATTACAATTTTGCCCTTACATTTCTTCAAAAACGTGGTGCAGCATTTTCTGGGCAGATTTTTCGGTAACTTTGAAAAATCATAACTAATTCTAGAAAAATCAAAATGAGGATCCGTAAAATTTCCCGGAATCCTTGAAAAGTCTATTTTCGAGGAAAAATACTGGAACTTACCCAGAATTCATGGATAATTCCCAGTTTCCAGATTTCAAACTGCTGTCCCGATTTTCGCCCAGAAAACATAGCTTAACTTCTGAGATTTTTATCTTTTTGCACAGAGCTTCAAATGACACACTCTTTAAAGATTTGGAAAGCCCTGGATCTCTAATTTCATCATGAATTTTCTCAGAATTTTAGAACATCATCTTCATCATAAAATACTGACGTTTTTACCCCTGACTCCAGAAATCACTGTTTGAGGAGATTTCGTCAGAGCTTCGCTATTTTGATCCTAATCTTCCAAAAATTTTGCTATAACTTCTTCTTCATCAATTTTTCGAAATAAATGCAATGGAAACCATAAAAACATGAAAATAAAACTATATTTGGAAGATTGAAGATCAAAACAACATTTCTAGCATTTCTATCTCATAAACTATGAACTTAAACTAAAACTAAAAACTCTCTTACCTCTTGAAGAACCTTGCTTCTTGTTTCTTGAAGCACTTCCACACTCTCCCTTACTCTCTATATTTTGGTTCCTAGCTTGAGGAAGTGGTGAGAAAATTGTGAAGAGAGGGTCTCTATTTATAGCCAAATCAAGGAGTAGCCACCAAGAAATTCAATTTGATCTTGGCCCTTGAGTTTTGCTTGGTGAAGAGGCATAAATCCTAGCCCTACACCTTCCCATTTTCGTCCTCCCCCTTCCTCCTTCTAGATTTTCTTTTGCTTTGTCCCCAAGACATTCTATTTAACACTAATTACTCCCAAATGCTAATTTAGTTAGGTGTAAGTTAGTGTTTAAATTCAAAATCCAATTTCACTTTTGGAATTCTAATTTTATGATTAGATTTATGGTGATTTTTAATTCCCAAACACTTAAGCATGAATCTTAAAAGTAACCGAAAATGACTTTGGGAATAGCCAAGTTGAAGCTTATAATTCACTTATCTCAAATATGTATTTATCTTAAATACTTAGTTCCAATATTTCAAGTTATGATTTATTTCTTAGGGATTCTTATCCAATTGTATTTAATTACATCACTTCTTGCTCCCCAAGTTTTAAAAACTTGGTCCCTAAGTTAACCCAATCTTCTTCCATACTTTATTGACCATTTATTATATAATTATCCCATGTGTGTGTAAAATAATTTTCTCTTCTTGGCCCAAGCTACTTTGACCGAAAAAAAAAAATGTGAGAGAAGCAAAGGATTTTAATGAACACAAGTCAAGTCGGTGGAGAAAAAAGGAAATTATATGACTTCATTTTCCACAATTTTACCATCTTATAGGAATTTTCGTCTCATAGAAATAAATTAGGAATAATTATTTTAAATCCTAATTTTAATTTATAACATCATGTTTTAGGGGTTACTGGGCTTAACTATCAAATTTGACAAGGTTTCTAATTTAATTTTGATGATTAATAACTTCTTGTATGCTAATCAATATCATTTGGTCTTAAATTATGACCTTAAAAACTTAATCATTAACTAATTTCAAAAATTAATAGAGTACCTCAATTATTGCAATTTCACTTGCCCAATAATTGTTACTAATTTCCTCTAATTGATTTTATCATCCTCTGATGATTTTAAGTTGTTAAAATGGTGTAATTCCTAAAAATAATAATAAATTAATTAAAACTTTAGAGACAACATACTCTCTATTTTAATAAATATTTAGTTGCCTCTTAGGATTTATCATAACATTCTTAGGGTATTTTTTGACCCATAAATTCACTTGGGGATTTTAGCTCTTCATTTACTCTAATTTCATAAGAAATTACCTTCAGAAAATAAGATAATTATTTCACTTGTTTTGAGACCACATATTCACCTATTGTAATAGGTGTTATTTATCAAAATATAATATTTACATGTATTATGAAAATTGGGGTATTACAAACAACTACGTTTTTCTAAAATAATACCAAAAAAAAGCCCTAGGGCCTTTTTTGAGATTTAACTTTTCTTAGTGTCTTCTTTGACAATATTTTCCTACCTTGGCCCTGAAAGGAATTTTCCCTAGATTTTAGTATTGTTAGGTAACTAGGCAAGTTAGACAAATTTATAAGTTTAAATAAACTTGTGATTGAAAAGTAAAGTTGAACCGTAAACTCGAGTTGTGATCTATTGTAACATCCCAAATTCCATGTTTGAAAATCGTGTCGGTCGACACTTGGTTTTAAGAAAATCAACAAGGTTTGAGATGCTACAGCTTAGAGTACTGCGGAAGTGGATAGCGTGCGCTAAGATCTGGACAACAAGTATTTGATATAAAATGCCCAGACATATGATGATGCCCCGACATAAGCTAATATATTAAATATCCTGAAGGAATATTCATGTGACACAAGTTACAGAGATTAAATACAGTTTTCTGATAAAGCAAGTCTTAAACTAGACCTATGGCTTGGAACCTAACATCAGTTAATCAGACAATTTGGCCAGGTCGGTGTTCAATCTAATGGGAGTCTCACCAACTCTATGCCGACTCGTGACAACCCACCGATGAACCCTTCCTTAGTTTAAGCACCAAATGGTCCGAAATAACTTTATTAGATTCATACCAGAAACTAAGTCCTGATAACTTCTACCGACCTTCGTCTTCGACCGCTGCCTCTTTACGGCACCTTCTCTATTCCGGTTTCTTCCCTGTACTATTTATTAAGACTGAGGTCCAATGCCCATTGGACCTCAGGTAACTTTTAACATCATGTTTACATACACAATATATGGATGACATATACCACAACATCAACAGCACAAACAAATGAATTATCACAACCAATGCATATGTATCGCTCCCAGCATGCAACCATATCGCTCCCAGTGTATAGACATATCCTCTAACCTTTATATGCACTTCACAGTATAAATACTCTATACGTATAGCACACATACCACACATATATGCATACCATAAACATCAGAGTTAGTGTTACAGTACGCGAACGTACCTGAGTTTGACGGGTTTTTTGGTACGGTCGTCATCGGTACACGTGCACAGTCTATCCTAAAAGGGTAATATCGTCTCAATTAATTCTCAAACAATATTTCAAGAGACACCTTAGCCATACTTGACACTTTTACCCTTGAAGGATTTATTTTCAATTATTTCCACCTAATTTTCGGAAAAATCGCTGGTGCAGAAATTCTGGGCAGAATTTCGCCTAACTTCGAAAACTCATAACTAATTCTAGAAAAATTATTTTGAGGTGAAACAAAATCCAAAATTTCCCTTAACAAGTCTATTTTTAAGGAAAAATAACGGCTTCAACTCATTCCAACCATATCATTCCCAGTTTTAAATTTTCTCAACGTTGCCCAGAATTTCACCCAAAAAATGTAGCTTAACTTCTGGAATTTAGATCTTTTTGCACAGAACTTCAATTGACACACTCTTTATATATTAAGAAAGCCCTATATGTCTACTTTCCCCATGAATTTTCTCATAATTTTAGAACATTATCTTCATCATAAAATACTGGCGTTTTTACCCCTGACTCCAGGAATCACTAATTGATGAGATTTTGCCAGAGCTTCGCTATTTTGATCATAATCTTCCGGAAATTTTTGCCATACTCTTTCTTCATCATTTTTTTTTTTTGAAATAAAGCTATTGGAAACTATAAAAACATGAAAATAAAACTATATTTGGAAGATTGAGGATCAAAATAACATTTCTAGCATTTCTACTCCATAAACTAAGAACTTGAACTATGAAACTAAAAACTCTCTTACCTCTTGAAGAACACTAGCTTCCTACTTCTTGAAGCTCCTCATTCTCTTCTTCTCACTCTATATTTTCGGCTAGCTTGAGGAATTGGTGGGGAAAAATGTGAAGGAAAGGCTTCTATTTATAGGCACATAATGAGTAGGCCCCAAGCAAATCTCTATTGATCCTAGCCTTTGATCTTGACTTGGTGAGGAGGCAAAAATCTCCCCCTTACACCTCCTCCTAGCCGTCCCTCTCTCTCTCTCTCTCCCCTTAGATTTTTGCTTCAATTCCTTTTTAATCCTAAATGCTAATTTAGTTAAGTATCAACTAATGTTCTTCTTCAAAATCTAATTCCACTTTTGAAATCCTAATTTATGGTGATTTTTAATTCCCAAAACACTTAGGTATGAATCTTAAAAGTAACCGAAAATAACTTTGGGAATAGCCAAGTTGAAGTTCATAATTCACTGGTCTCAAATATGTACCTATCTTAAATACTTAGTTCCCATATTTCAAGTTATGATTTAATTTCTATAGGTTCTCATCTAATCTCTTCTAATTAAGTAATTACTTGCTCCCCAAGACAATTACTTGCTCCCTAAGTTATCCCAATCTTCTTCCATACACTACTGGGTTTACTACATTCACACACTCACACAACTTTTGATCACACACACTTCCTCATCACACACACAATTTCGGCACACACACATCACATACACACTTGCCTTGGTTTTCTCCACACACTAAGCTACTTATCCTATAAGTTTTGTATTTTTGAAATAATTCACTCTCCTTAATTAGTGCCCAAGAATCCGTCCCCTTTCTCCTAATTTCCCTTTAATTAATTATGTTTTAATTGCTCTCACATGCTTAAGAAGAAAATTCTCTCATTGGTCCACTTAGATTTTAGGATTAAGGTTTAATATAATTTGGTTCTTTATTGTATCATTTATTTACCATCAAATAGGAATTTTCGTCCCATAGAAATAAATTAGAAATAACTACTTTAAATCCTAATTTTAATTTCTAACATCATGTTTTAGGGGTTACTAGGCTTAACTACCAAAATTGACATAGTTTCTAATTCAATTTTGATGGTTAATAACTTCTTGTGTGCTAATTAATATCATTTGGTCTTTAATTATGACCTTAAAAACTTAATCATTAACTAATCTCAAAAATTAATAAAGTACCTCAATTATTGCAATTTCAATTGCCCAATAATTGTTGCCAATTCTTTTCTAATTGATTTTGTCATCCTCCGATGATTCTAATTGTTGAAATGGTATAATTATGTTTATACTAACTTATGATAATCTTAGGATATTTTATGATCCTTAATGTAACACCCCAAATTTCATGCTTGAAAACTGTGTTGGTCGACACTTAGTTTTAGGAAAATCAACGAAGTTTGAGGTGCTACAGCTTAGAATACTGCGGAAATGGATGGCGTGTGCTAATATTCGGACAATGAATATCTGATATAAAATGCCCAGACATATGATGATGCCCCGACATAAGCTGGTATATTAAAAATTTTCCCGAAGGAATATTCATGTGACACAAGTTACAGAGATTAAATACAATTTTCTGATAAAGCAAGTCTTAAACTAGACCTATGGCTTGGAACCTAACATCAGTTAATCAGACAATTTGGCCAGGTCGGTGTTCAATCTAATGGGAGTCTCACCAACTCTATGGCGACTCGTGACAACCCACCGATGAACCCTTCCTTAGTTTAAGCACCAAATGGTCCGAAATAACTTTGTTAAATCCGTGCCAGAATACTCTGATAGAAACTAAGTCCTAATAACTTCTACCGACCTTCGTCTTCGACCGCTGCCTCTTCACGGCTCTTTCCACCGGCACCTTCTCTATCCCGGTTTCTTCCCTGTACTATTCATTAAGACTGAGGTCCAATGCCCATTGGACCTCAGGTAACGGTTAACCTTATGCTCAAGTATAACAGTATGCATGATAGATATTCATTTACAATTCAACATATAACTATACATAGCACACATCACATATCATAGTTCATATCACAACAATACCTCTACATAGCACACAACCCATGTAAGGTCCACATAGTTTGCACATAAACCAATGCCATGGCCCGGAGCGTGTCCTCAGTGTAATACCCTAAAAATCCTTAGAGACAATTAAATATTTATTAAAGATTGGAGAATATGTTGTCTCTAATTTAAATAATTGATTTATGTTCAAAGGGAAATATTAAGAAAATTAAGTGTCAAAAAGAGGCATTTTAGGGTCATAAAACATCCGAAAAATAGAGTAATAAATTCTAAAAGGCATGGAATAATTATAAAAATTTAGAAACCATATTATCCTTAATTTAGAAAATTTAACAAAATATTTCCTATGAAAACAAAAGAAGGAAAATTTTAAAAGTATTCTAGAAATCATAATAGGCTCTGAAATTGATAATAAATTGCATAAAACTTAGATTATTGATGTCAATAAAATATTTATGAGAAAATGATAAGTTTTAATTAAGAAAATTATTAGAAAATATTAAGGGATTTATTAAGTAATTTTTGGGAATTTTATAAGCCTAAATTCATTTTGAACCAATAAGGGAATTTTGTGAGAGATAAATATAAGATAAATATAATATATGTTGGAAAATAAAAAAAAAAGAAAAAGAGGGCTGGCCGAAAAAAAAAAATAGGAGGGATAAGGATGAGAAGATTTTTTTAGATATAATAATAATATAAGATTAAACATGTGTTAAAAAGAAAATAATATAATAATCAGAGGAAAAATGAACAGGATAAATGAGAACGGATAGGAAATATTCCCGTTGTGAGAATATGGTTATGGGCCAAGAAAAACCAGAGCATATTATTGGTCAGTGGATTTTTATCCAAAAGCTAATACCGGCCAAAATTGTTTCTGGAATCGGACACGAAAACCGAGCATTTTCAGCTGATAACGGAATGTCCCTAACAGGATCAGAAAATCCAGTTAAAATATGACATTTGAAAGAGGAAGTAAAAAGCTTCAGCATGTCATTCTCGGAATTTTGAGGTTTTACGGAATTACGTGAACAGGACACCGAATCAGAGGCTTATCAGATAAAGCAAGAGATGAAGCAAGCATGACATCATTTTGATGACTCAAGATGATGTCAGCAAAGAGAGGTGTAAGACCAAGATGAAGCCACCTCAGAAAAGTGCGATCCAACGGTCAGAATTCGACCAGACAAAGTTCAACGAAATTACGAAAATGCTATCGGGTTTTTCTATAAATACCTCTCCATTCTTCACCATTTTCACACCAAGCTCTCTTGAGCATTTCGAAAATTTGAGAGAGGAAGAAGGAGGAGGAGTCCGGGGAATTTCGCAGCGAAGCTCTGAGTAAGTCTTCGGTCCCTAGTCTTTAGTTCGGTAGTTTTTTTAGTAGTTATAGTGAAAGTGTTAGGATAGTCTTAATTTTTCAAGGTAATTTAGATATCATGTTTTTAGAGTAAATATGATAATTATCTTAGAAAAATGTTATAGAAAAGATTATAGCAAAAATTTTGGAAGTAAAAAAGTCGGAACATCGAAGCTCTGGCGAAATTCCGCCAAAAAGGCTAACTAGGGGCAAAATGGTAATTTGTACTTAAAATGCCTGTTATGGTCTTAGATATTCATACTGGTGATGTTATCCTTATAGGATACCCAGAATCACGAATCGTTGTTTCCGCTGTCATTCCGCTGTCAAAACACTACCGGAGTAACCAAAATCATCAACGGAGGTACGGACGCGTACAGTAACCTTAATACTTATGCTGCTTATATTCATATATGTGAAAGATATGTCATTTATTGAGACTCTGCCAAGAGAGGGCAGTTGTACATACAGCTTTTCACGGGTTATAGTCTTGATAACCTGTTGGGGTTTTCCTAGCGCTGAGGACACGATGGGCCGTCGTGGCACTGGATATGTGCAAACTTGTTGTGATATTTGTTTTGTGTAATTTGATATTGATACGCTGTTATGTTATTATGAATATTTGTTACCATATACTGTTTATTTGAGCATAAGGTTAACCGTTACCTGAGATCCAATTGGGAAATTGGATCTCAGCTGTAGCTTTAGGTTCGGGAAAACCAAGGGTTGAGATTCGGGGCAGGTAGCCGGCGTTGGATAGCAAAAGGAGTTTACTTCTGTAGCTCTATTAAATCTAGTTAGACGCTACCCTTTCTGAGCAAGGGATGTCTGTATGAGTACAATTACACTATGGTTATATATCTTTAAATTCAGCTACTCACTTGCTACAATGCTTGACTCTGATTACTATCCCTTTGGAAAAAAAAAAATTTTTGCCATTTAAAATCTGGGATGTTACACTTAGCGCTAGCAAAACATCCATACGGCATAACCAAGACTGTAACCCTTTTTTACATAATAGTTGTATGTATAAACAATGACTTAAGACAGAGTCTTAATTACGGTGCATGTGTAATACCCCAATTTTCATAATACATGTAAATATTAAATTTTGATAAATAACACCTATTACAATAGGTGAATTTGTGGTCTCAAAACTAGTAAAATAATTACCTTATCTTTTAAGGTGATTTCTTATGAAATTAGAGTAAATAAAGAGCTAAAAATCCCTAAGTGAATTTATGGGTCATAAAATACCCTGAGAATGTTATGATAAATCCTAAGAGGCAACAAAATATTTATTAAAATTGGAAAATATGTTGTCTCCAACTTTTTAGTTGATTTATTATCATTTTTAGGAATTATACCATTTTCTAAGCAATTAAAAACATCGGAGGATGATAAAATCAATTAGAGAAAATTAGTAACAATTATTGGGCAATTGAAATTGCAATAATTGAGATGCTCTTATAAAGGTCATAATTAAGGAAAAATCAATTAAATTAAGGATTGAATGATATTTAGAAGCTAAATTAGCACACAAGAAGTTATCAATCATTAAAATTAAATTAGAAACTTTGTCAATTTTGGTGGTTAAGCCTAGTAACCCCTAAAACATGATGTTGGAAATTAAAGTTAGGATTTAAAATAATTATTCCTAATTTATTTCTATGAGACAAAAATTCCTATTTAATGGTAAATAAATGGAAGAATTAAATTATATTAACCATAAATCCTAAATCTAAGTGGACTAATGAGAGAATTTTCTCCTTAAAAATGTAAGAGCATTAAAAATGTAATTGAATAAATAATAACAAGAAGGAGGGGACGGTTTTTACTTGGAGTAGGGAGGAAGTAATCTCATTTTATCTAAATTCAATTAAACAAAGCACATGAGATAATCATAAATGGTCAATAGTGTATGGAAGAAGCCAAGGCAAGTGTGTGTGTGATATATGTGTGTGTATGGTGAAGGAGTGTATATGGTTAGAAGTTGTGTGAGTATGTGAGTGTAGTAGACCAAGTAGTGTGTGGAAGAAGATTGGGATAACTTATGGAGCAAGTAGATGTCTTGGGGAGCAAGAAATTGTTTATTTAAAATAAAATTAGATGAGAACCTATAGAAATTAAATCACAACTTGCAATATTGAAACTAAGTGTTGAGGATGAATACATATTTGATATCAGTAAATTATGAGCTTCTACTTGGTTGTGCCCAAAGTTATTTTCGGTTACATATAAAAGTCATACCTAAGTGTTTTGGGAATTAAAAATCACCATAAATCTAATTATAAAATTAGGATTTTAAAAGTGGAATCAGATTTTGAAGAAGAACATTAGTTGATACTTAACTAAATTAGCATTTGGAGTAATTAGGGGATAAATAGGGTGTCTTGGGGACAAAGAAAAAGGAATTCTAGAAGGAAGAAGAGGGGAGGACGGTTTAGAGGGTCATGGAGGGTCCAGATTTTTATCTCTTCCCCAAGTAATATCCAATGGCTAGAAGGCAAAGGGAAAATCACAAAAATGCCACCACCCTCTCCTATAAATAATGGCCTCCCATTTCACAAATTCTCACCAATTCATCAAGTTTCAATTCGAAAATTTAGAGAGAAAGGGAGGGTGTGGAAGAGCTGCAGAAAAATAGGAGGCAAGTGGTCTTCAAGAGGTAAGAGAGTTTTTAGTTCATAGTTTAAGTTCTTAAGTTATGAAGTAGAAAAGCTAGAAATGTTGTTTTGATCATCAAACTTCCAATTCCAGTTTTAATATCATGTTTTTATGGTTTCCATTGCATTTATTTTGAAAAATTGATAAAGAAGAAGTTATATCAAAATTTTTGGAAGATTAGGATCAAAATAGCGAAGCTCTGGCAAAATTTCATTGATTAGGATTTTCTGGAGTCAGGGGTAAAAACGTAAGTATTTTATGAAGAAAATGGTGTTCTAAAATTCTGAGAAAATGCATGGTGAAAGTAGACATCTAGGGCTTTCTAAATCTATAAAGAGTGTGTAATTTGAAGTTCTGTGCAAAAAGATAAAAATCTCAAAAGTTAGGTTATGTTTTCTGTGTGAAATTCTGGGCAGCAGTTTGAAATGATTAAACTGGGAATTTTCCATGAGTTATGGGTAAGTTTCAGTATTTTTCCTTGGAAGTAAACTTCTCAAGGATTCCGGGAAATTTTACGGATCCTCGGTTCGATTTTTCTAGAATTAGTTATGATTTTTCGAAGTTAGGCAAAATTCTGCCCAGAAATGCTGGATCAGCGTTTTTTTTTCCGAAAATTAGGGAATAAACTGGAAAATAAATCCACCAGGGGTAAAATGGTCTTATATAGCCAAGATATCTCTTGGAATAATGTTTATGAATTAATAGAAACAATATTATCCTTATAGGATATCCCTGAATACGTTCTGACCAACTGTCGCACCGTATTCCGCCAGAAATACCGTATAACGTCAAACGAAGGTACGTTCGCGTACTGTAACACTAACTCTGATATTTACAATATGTGTATATGTGGTATGTGTGTTGTGTGCTGGTTGTGGTGTGTTGTTTGAATACATGTTGTAGTTAAAGGATAACTGTACATATGCATGCACTGGGAGTGATATATCTGTTTTCACTGGGAGTGGTATATTTCGCTAGGAGCGGTACATTTGCATTCACTGGGAGTGACATAGTTGGTGACATGTTTGGAGGTGAATCAATTGCTGTGTTTATATGCCATATATGTAAATATGAGGTTAACTGTTACCTGAGGTCCAATGGGCATTGGACCTCAGTCTTAATAAATAGTACAGGAAAGAAACCGGGATAGAGAAGATGCCAGTGGATAGAGCCGTGAAGAGGCAGCAGTCAAAGGCAAAGGTCGGTAGAAGTTATTAGGACTTAGCTTCTGGCTCGAATTTAACAAAGTTACTTTGAACAGTTTGGTGTCTAAGGCTGGGTTAATCTATGTGGGAAGCCAATCAGTCGCCGTATAAGTCGGTGAGGCCCCCATGATAGACCCCTACCTGGCCAATCTGTTTAATTAACTGATGTTAGGTACCAAGTCATGGGTTTAGTTTAAGACTTTCTTTATCAGAGAAATGTATTCAAATCTCTGTAAATTGTATCATATGAATATTCTTTCAGGATATTTAATATATCAGCTTATGTCGGACATCATCATATGTCTGGACATTCTATATCAGATACTCATTGTCCGGATCTTAGCGCACGCTATTCATTTCCACGGTACTCTGAGCTGTAGCATCTCAAACTCTATTGAATTTCTTAAAACTAAGTGTCGACCGACACGATTTTCGACCCTGGAATTTGGGATGTTACAGCATGACCCAAGACCCAGTCTTGTCCACGACTATATGAATCATCACATTACATATAGAGCATACAAGCAGCATAAGAGTTAGAGTTATAGTACGCGTCCGTACCTTTCACCGGGTAATTGTCAAACGTCTGACCTTTGGATTCGGCCCTGAACCTCCCGGATATCCTAATATATCACCATATCACTTAGAATAATATCCTAAGATATACTTCCACCTCTATTTACCCATCTACCCTTGGTCGATTTGTTATTTACAACTTTACCCTTACATTTATTTAAAAACGTAGTGCAGAGTTTTCTGGGCAGATTTTTCGGTAACTTTGAAAAATCATAACTAATTCTACAAAAATCGAAATGAGGATTCGTAAAATTCCTCGGAACCCTTAGGATGTCTATTTTTGAGGGAAAATATTCATTTTCACCCAGAATTAGTGAGTCATTACCAGTTTTAACTTTTGTCAACGTTACCCAGATTTTAGTCCAGCAAAAATGGCTTAACTTCAAAAATTCATATCTCCTTGACCAAAGATCAAAACATTGCATATTTTATATATTTGGAAAGCTCTACATGTCTACTTTCTTTTTGGAAAATTTCATGATCTTATAACTTTATTTGTTACATAAAATCATAGCATCTTTTTCGCTGCCTGTCTAAGATTTAAGAACCGAAAATTCTACAACTTTCACAACATTAATCCATTGCTTCCCAAAAATTATTCCCTACTATGTTTTTACCTCTTCAGGCATTTTTCAATGCAATGAGGCCTAAAAACAAGTATAGGAATTTATTCTCTAATTTTCTAGATTAAACTAGCATTTATACTAAGAACTTATAAAAACTAAAGACTAGAAATTTAAGAACTAGAACTTACCTCTTGAGACTACTGAACTCCTTCCTCTTTCTTGCTTCACTCTCCTCTTAAACTCTCCGATCTTTGGTATGAGTTTGGTATGAAGAATGAAGAGAGGAGAGCTCTCTATTTATAGCCAATCATTGGTTAATTTTCTAACAACTTTCACTTGATCTAATCCTTAGATCTAACTTAGGAAGGAAATTAAAATCTCATCCCTACACCTATATATGAACATGCCACCTCTGTAATACTTTAAAATTTGACTTAGGGTAAATATCATAAATTGGTAGAATATACCTATTGAAAATAGGTGAATATGAGGTCTCAAACACCTTGTATTGAATTTACCTTATTATTAGAACAATTTCTCCTAAGATTAAATAATGTGCGAAAAGGGTCCCTAAAACATTAGATAAATTGCAAATAGGTCCCTGAAATATTTGTGGGTCATAAAATACCCTGAGAAAATTATGATAAAATCCTAAGAGGCAACTAAATATTTATTAAAAATTAGAAAGTATGTTGTCTCTAATTTAGGTAATTTATGAGATTATTTTCCATGGGAAATAATGAGGCAAAATTAAATATCATTTTGAGGAACATAAATTGCCCCATGGTTTTTAATATTTTGCATAATGCATAAATTATCAATTTTAGTAAAATAGTTGTGAGAAAATAATTAATCCTAATTAAGAAAATTGTCAACAATTAGTAAGTGATTAAATAAGTAATTAATTGTTGATTGTTTAAACATGAATAAAAGGAGATATCCAAAGTTAATTATATGAAACCCCTAATTTGATATTAATGACCAATGGAGGGTCAAGGTTGACATAAAGAGTGTTGCTAATTAATTTAGCATAATTAAGAGGTATATTAAGTGAATTACAATTATTCTTAACAAAATAAGTTTGCACTAATTGAGATTAGTTGCATAATTCTTCAAGATGATTAAAGACAAATTAAAAGTATCAAATGAGGGCTAATTATATTTGAAAATAATTAAGCCAAAGAGAATGAAATAATATCTCAAGTAATTAAGTTTAAATCTTCATGTAATTGAGTTAGCTAATGGCAAAATATAATTAAGAAGCATGTAAACACTTGATTAACATGATAATTAAGAATTGCTAATTAGTATTGAAAAGTCAACAATGACACCTAAGCCTTGATTATGTCATCAAGATGACATCACAAGAGCACATGTGTGTGTTCTGAGTGTGTGTGTGTGTGTAGTGGATGAAAGAGAAAAGATGAATCTAATAAAAGGAGGGAGGTGGCATTTTTTGTAAGAGGTGTAAGGTCAAGATTTAAGCTTCCTAGTTAAGTTAAATCCAATGGTTAGAATGGAATTAAAGTTGCTAGGTAGTTAACTCATGGTTGGCTATAAATAGGAGGCTTCATGCTTCATTTTTCTTCACACCAAACTCATACCAAAGATTGGAGAGTTTAAGAGGAGAGTGAAGCAAGAAGGAGGAAGGAGTTCAAGAGTCTTCAAGAGGTAAGCTCTAGTTCTTAAGTTCTAGTCTTTAGTTTTTATAAGTTCTTAGTATAAATGTTAGTTTAATCTAGAAAATTAGAGCATAAATTCCTATACTTGTTTTTAGGCCTCATTGCATTGAAAAATGCCTGAAGAGGTAAAAACATAGTTGGGAATAATTTTTGGGAAGCAATGGATTAATGTTGTGAAAGTTGTAGAATTTTCAGTTCTTAAATCTTAGACAGGCAGCGAAAAAGATGCTATGATTTTATGTAACAAATGAAGTTATAAAATCATGAAATTTTCCAGAAAGAAAGTAGACATGTAGGGCTTTCCAAACATATAAAATATGCAACATTTTGATCTCTAGTCAAGGAGATATGAATTTTTGAAGTTAAGCCATTTTTGCTGGAATAAAATCTGGGCAACGTTGAGAAAATTTAAAACTGGGAATAATTCACGGTGTTCTATGTTCTGGGAATATTTTTCCTTGAAAATAGACATGCCAAGGGTCATGAGGAATTTTACAGAACCTCAAAATGATTTTTGTAGAATTAATTATGATTTTCCAAAGTTACCGAAAAATCTGCCTAGAAAATACTGCATTGCGTTTTTGAATAAATGTAAGGGCAGAATTGTAAGTAACAAATCCACCAAGGGTAGAGAAGTAAATAGAGGTGGAAATATCTCTTAGGATATTATTCTAAGTGATATGGTGATATGTTAGGATATCCGGGAGGTCCAGGGCCGGATCCAAAGGTCGGACATTTGACAGTTACCAGGTGAAAGGTACGGACGCGTACTGTAACTCTAACTCTTATGCTGCTTGTATGCTCTATATGTGATGTGATGATTCATATAGTCGTGGACAAGACTGGGTCTTGGGTCATGCACAGTGATTAAGACTCTGTCTTAAGTCACTGTTTATACATTCAACTATTATGTGAAAACGGGTTACAGTCTTGGTAATGCCATATGGATGTTTTCCTAGCGCTGAGGACACGCTTTGGGGCGTGGCACTGGTTTATGTGCAAACTATGTGGACCTTACATGGGCTGTGTGCTATGTAGAGGTATTGTTGTGATATGAACTATGACATGTGCTGTGTGCTATGTATAGTTATATGCTGAATTGTAAATGAATATCTATCATGCATACTGTTATACTTGAGCATAAGGTTAACTGTTACCTGAGGTCCAATGGGCATTGGACCTCAGTCTTAATGATTAGTACAGGGAAGAAACCAGGATAGAGAAGATGTCGGTGGATAGAGTCGTGAAGAGGCAGCGGTCGAAGACGAAGGTCGGTAGAAGTTATTAGGATTTAGTTTCCAGCAAGAATCTAATAAAGTTATTTCAAACCATTTGGTGCTTAAACTAAGGAAGGGTTCATCGGTGGGTTGTCACAAGTTGCCATAGAGTTGGTGAGACTCCCATTAGATTGAACACCGACCTGGCCAAATTGTATGATTAACTGATGTTAGGTTTCAAGCCATAGGTCTTGTTTAAGACTTTCTTTATCAGAGAATTGTATTTAATCTCTGTAAGTTGTATCACATGAATATTCCTTCGGGATATTTAATATATCAGCTTATGTCGGGGCATCATCATATGTCTCGACATTCTATATCAGATACTCACTGTCCGAATCTTAGCGCACGCTATCCATTTCCGCAGTACTCTAAGCTGTAGCATCTCAAACCCTGTTTATTTTCCCAAAACTAAGTGTCGACCGACACGATTTTTGAACCTGGAATTTGAGATGTTACAACCTCCTCTCATTTTTCATACACATGTGCTCTTGTGATGTCATCTTGATGACATAATCAAGGCTTAGGTGTCATTGTTGACTTTTCAACACTAATTAGCAATTCTTAATTATCATGTTAATCAAATTTTTACATGCTCCTTAATTATATTTTGTCATTAGCTAACTCAATTATATGAAGATTTAGACTTAATTACTTAAGATATTATTTCATTCTCTTTGGCTTAATTATTTTTAAATATAATTAGCCCTCTTTTAATTTGCCTCTAATCATCTTGAAGAATTGTGCAACTAATCTCAATTAGTGCAAGCTTATTCTATTAAAGATATTTGTAATTTACTTAATATATCTCTTAATTATGCTAAATCAATTAGCAACACTCTTTATGCCAACTTTGACCCCCCATTGATCATTAATATCAAATTAGGGGTTTCATATAATTAACTTTGGATATTCCCTTTCATTCATGTTTAAACAATCAACAATTAATTACTTATTTAATCACTTACTAATTGTTGACAATTTTCTTAATTAAGATTAATTATTTTCTCACAACTATTTTACTGAAATTGATAATTTATGCATTATGCAAAATATTAAAAATCATGGGGTCCAATATGGTCCCCTAATACTTTTTGATTTTTCTCCTTTAATTTTTCCAAGGTAATAATTTAATAAATTACCTAAATTAGGGACAATATTCTTCCCTATTTCAAATAAATATTTATTTGTCTCTTTATAATATTTTCAGGGTATTTTATAACCTATAAATATTTCAGGGACCTATTTGCAAATTATTTATTCTTAGGAGAAATTGGCCTAATAATAAAGTAAATTCAATATAAGGTGTTTGAGACCTCATATTCACCTATTTTCAATAGGTATATTCTACCAATTTATGATATTTACCCTAAGTCAAATTTTAGGGTATTACACTTAATAAGATTTGGATTTATTTAGAATCCAAAGAAAATTCCCCTAAAAATGATAATAAATTAGTTAAAATTATAGAGACAACATATTCTCCTATTCAAATATTTAGTTGTCTCTTAGGATTTATCATAATACTCTCAGAGTATTTTGTAACCCATATCTTCACTCAAGAATTTTTATCTCTTTATTTACTCTAATTTCATAAGAAATTTTAGAAAATAGGATAATTATTTTACTAGTTTTGAGACCACATATTCACCTATTGTAGTAGGTGTTATTTATGAAAATATAATATTTACATGTATTATGAAAATTGGGGTATTACATCTATTGTTTTACCTATATCAATAAATTGTAGCTGATAAATATACATGATTAAATAATTAAAAAATGATAATAATTTTATTAAAATATATTTCAATTCTAAATTCAAATAATCAATATTTATTCTTATATTTCAACACACCATAATGCAAACGGGTGATCATCTCTTTCCTTTCGTCGATATCAGTAAGGTCTTTGTCCAATGACGTTTCCGTGAGGGTAGTAGTTACAGACAATGAAAGTTCCTCCATTATAACACCTAGCTTTAGCACAACCAAGACGAGTTGATCTCTTCCAAACCACCTGAGTTTAATGGAGGCACTTCCCACGAACGCATGAGTTGCTGTCATAGTTATAGTTCGGTTTCTCGGCCAGCGACAGCTTCCTGGCATTGGTGTGCTCATGTCGCCCGAGCTCCATGCGATGTTCTCACAGTACTTGCCGCTGGAGTGGACAGGCCGGCAATCACCCTTGCATTGGTTAGCATAGTCCTGGGCATAAGCAGCGACTGTGTCATCCCAATTTTTATTTGGAACACCCGCTTGTGATCTTGCTGCGCTGTGGGCTTTCACATAGTCTTGTGGTGAATTTTGAGCATAGGCTGGTATGGCAAAGAGAAAGAACAAGAGAGAAAATAAAAGCTTGGAAGAGAGCTCCATTATTTGTTATAATGTGATGTGTTTTGATGATGGGGGAAATGTGGGGCCTAGGGCAAGGAACTTATAGGGATTTTCATGTGTGTTATTATACTCCTCATGATTCACAATATAAAACTCTTTAATTAATTAATTAGAATGAAAAATGATAGTTAACTTATTAAATTTGTCTTAAATTGATTTTTGTTTCTTAAATTCACATATATTAAATAAGGTTTTGAAGAAGGGAGAGAAATGAGGAGCCACATTTATGCATAGATTATAGCGGCAACCAGCAAATTTGACAAATAATCATTAGTTGCTCTCTAATTAATTTATATTATGGACTCAAGAATTATCCTATAAGTGACTTATATTATAGATTTGAAAGAGTTTGTGAAGTTTGTGTAAATAGAGAGAGAGACGGGAAAATCATGTATGTAGTTAATTAACAAATACTAAACTCCATCAAAACCCACCACTTAGTATTTAATTTTCCACCAATAGGGATAGTTTGTGAAAAATATTGTTAGTTTGATAGAAAAAGTGGATTATGGAGGCATTACATTGATAACCAAAATAAACCCCTCTAACTAGTTCGTCCATTTAGAACAAATATAAGTTGTTCCATATCCTCTGTGTGTAATACCCGGATAATTATTTACCTGGAATATTATATTGACAAATAATACCTATTAGAAATAGGTGAATTTGTGGTCTCAAAACTAGTGTCATAATTACCTTATTTCCAAAGGTGATTTCTCATGTAATTAGGAAAGATAAAGAGCTAAAAATCCCTAAGTAAATTTGTGGGTTATAAAATACCCTGAGAATATTATGATAAATCCTGAGAGGCAACTAAATATTTATTAAAAATTAGAGAGTATGTTGTCTCTAATTTAGATAATTTATAGGATTATTTTCCTTGGAAAATAATAAGGCAAAATTAAATATCATTTTGGGGAACATAAATTGCCCCATGATTTTTAATATTTTGCATAATGCATAAATTATTAATATCAATAAAATAGTTGAGAGATAATAATTATTACTAATTAAGAAAATTGTCAACAATTAGTAAGTAATTAATTAGATAATTAATGGCTAATTGTCTAGACATAAGATAAAGAGAAAAAGGTGGAAATCACTTAAAATAAATATATATATATAAATAAAAACGAAAATTAGAAGAAAAATAAAATAAATAAATATATGGGATAAGGATCAAGTTGGATCTTTTCATATAATAATAATATAATAATCAGAGGAAAAATGAACAGGATAAATGACCACGGATAGAAAGTAATTCCGTTGTGAGATTCTAGGAATGAGTTAGGAAAAACCAGAATATATTATTGGTCAGTGGATTTTTATCCAGAAGTTAGTACCGACCGAAGTTATTTCTGTAACCGGTCGCGAATACCGAGGATTTTCGGCAGATAACGGAATGTCCTTAATGAGAGAATAAGGTTAGGAAAACTCAGTATTCTTGAAGAGGAAGCAAAGACCTTCAGGGTACTGCTTCCGGAATTTTAAGATTTTATGAAATTTCACGATCAGGATACCGAATCAGGAATTTTACCTGATAAAGCAAGATGACATAAGGCTTGATGATGCAGCAGGGATGACATCATCCTTGAAAGGTGTAAGGCCAAGATCTTGCCACCTCCAAGAAGTGCGATCTAACGGCCAAAAACTGATCAGACAAAGTTCAAAGGAATTACGAAAATGCCATTGGGCTTTTCTATAAATAGGCCATCATTCCTCTTCATTCTTCACCAATTCACTTACAATCCTAGAGAGAAGTTAGAGAGAGAAGCTCTGGAAGAGGAGTAAGAAGTTCATAGCAAAACTCTGAGTAAGTTCTTCGGTCCCTAGTCTTTAGTTTTAGTGTCTCTTTCGGTAGTTGTAGTAGAACTGCTAGATTGATCTTTAATCTTCCAAGTATGTTTAGAAATCATGTTCTAGGGGTAATTAAGGTATTAATTTCGAAAACCATCATAGAGTTAGAGATATGTGGAAATTCTGGAAGGTTAAGGTTAAGATAGCGAAGTACTGGCGAAATTCCGCCGATTAGGGGATCAGGGGCAAAATGGTAATTTGTACCTAAAATGCCTGTTATTATATCAAATATTGATAAATGTGATATTATCATTATATGATATCAGTAATCTTGTCCCGCTGTCATTTCGCTGTCGTTCCGCTGTTTTCCGTCGAAAGTACATTTTATCGTCAACGTACTAAACGCTCGACAACGAAGGTACGTTCGCGTACTGTAACACTAACTCTAATGTTTATGTTATGCATATATGTGATACGTGTGTTGTACGTATAGAATATGTATACTGTGGAGTGCATATCTGTAACGCTGGGAGCGATATGTCCATATGCTGGGAGCGATATGTCTATATGCTGGGAGCGATATGGTTGCATGCTGGGAGCGATACATATGCATTGATTGTGATGGATTGTTTGTATATGTTGTTGATGTGGTGGTTTATGTGTTCATATATTGTGTATGTAAACATGAGGTTAACCGTTACCTAGGGTCCGTATGCATGGGACCTCAGCTCTTAACATAGCCTCAAGGTCAGGAGAACCGGTGACTAAGGAGAGGGGAAAGCAGCATGCTTAGATACCCGGCGGAAGACTTCCCGCTGTTGTTCTGGCAGAAGCTATTCTTTTGTTGTTGTACAGTCCTTTTGAGATACTCAGTTTTCTTATCGCTATTGTACCCCGCCAGACTTATGGCATTCTGAAATATAAGTATCAGTTACTCTTCCGCTCAAATGATCTACTCTGATGGTTTTAAATGATTTTTGATGAAAAAAATCATTCCGCTTTTGAAAATTGGGATGTTACACTGAGAGAGAGAGAGAGAGAGAGAGAGAGAGAGAGAGAGAGAGAGGGGTATACGGTGCATACTCTTCTCTCTGTGAGGTACATATAATCATCTTAGTGTAGAGTGAAGAATTTATATATTGTTTTTCATGAGAACATAGAAATATATATTCGTTGATATTAACTACCTCCGATAAATGTCTATATTTCTTCAATTGTATGAACTATCCGTTTAGAAATGTCTTTATTAATAGGAAAAATTGTTAGCTAAGAAAATTGGTGGCATTATAATAGGTGCGGAAATTTCAAAATTATCATGATGCGTGGAAGACTAGGAAAAAATTGCTTCTGAAGCTGCCTATTGCAATTGTTTATCTTATTTAGTTATATGTATTTTTATGTTATTATGTTCAAATAAACATTTTGCATGTGGTAGTTTCTGTGATGCATTAAATTTGGGCTGAATAGGACAAGAAAGCCGGTGGGTAAGACTTTGAAGCTAGTGGCTAATTATTTATAAATTCTATTAATAATTATATTAATGTGAGCCAATTTGGGCTTAATGGTTTATTTCGTATTTAATTAACAATCAATTTCATATTATTAATTTTATCTTCAAGAAAAAAAAAACATGTCCTATAATTTTACTCTCCAAAGTGCTTCACATGGGAGCATCGTTAATCAAAAAACACAGAAAAGTAAAGTTACCCTATTTTGAAGATAAGATAATAAAGTAAATTGATTTTGAAAAAGAAAAATTCACAATACTGGATGAAATTTTAGTTTTTGGGATATCATCAACAACAACAAAAAAATTAAAATTCTGATATTAGTGATCGGGATATTAAAAATTATCCCAAAATTATGAATCATAAATCATAATTGCGTAATAGACATTTTCTTAACAAAATTCTCAAGAATTCCATTTTCCAATTTGGTTTAATAACTTATATTATTTTACAATTTGGTTTATTATTGTTAAATTATATTGAGTTTAATAATTTCTACTATTTTATAAATACGTATTGATTTGTTGTGTTTAACTTCAATCTTTTAGTGTAATATTGGCTACGTCTATATTTCATGCACGTATGTATATATGAAGAAATCCCACCTCCAACAACATATCCTTTAATTTTGAGTAATGTAGTTTATTTTTATATATCACTGTATTATTTTATTTTTTATGATTTTCTCTTTAGGTGGAGGTTTATAAAAATTTCTTTCATTTTTACGTTAAATTATATTTATCTTGCTCAACGTGTGGGATGTAAATGCTTATTTGAGAGAAAAATATACTTCTCATATATCAAATTTCCACACTCCCCTAAAGTTGGGTCATTAATATTAATCATGTCCAACTTGGTTAAGAAAATTTCAAGTGACCATTACTTATTTATTGAAAGATAATAATAATCTCCTGAATTATTTTAATTTTTTAAAATTAGTTCAGTAATTACATATGAAAGTACCTTGTTGTAATACCCGGATAATTATTATCTGGAAAATATGTTATAATAATAAAAAAAAATGTCTATTTATGGAAATTTATGTTTCAACATGTTATAGTATTAATTTTGTTCAAAGAAATGAATTATGAAAAATTAAAGGAAATTTATTGTCAAAAATAACATTTAAAGCCATAAAATATTCCAAGGAAATTATGGAAAATTCAAAAAGACATGGAATAATTATGAAAAAATTAGAAAACATATTATCCATAATTTAGACAATTTAATAAAATATTTCCTATGAAAATAAAAGAAGGAAAATTTAAAAGGTATTCTAGAAATCAAAATAGAATCTAAAACTATTAATAAATTTCATAAAACTTAGATTATTGATGTCAATAAAATATTTATGAGGAAATGATGAGTTTTAATTAAGAAAATTATTAGAAAGTATTAAGGGATTTATTAAGTAATTTTAGGGAATTTTATAAGCCTAAATTCATTATGGACCAATAGGGAAATTTTGTGAGAAATGAATATAAGATAAATGTAATATATTTTTGGTTGGAAAATAAAAAATAATAATAATAATAAGGGGCTGGCCGAAAATTTTGGGGAGGGATAAGGATGGAGTAGATTTTTTGATATAATAATAATATTATATAAGACATGTGTAAAATAAGATAATATTAAAATAATAAAGAGAAATGGACAGGAAAAACGAGAACGGATAGAAATAAAATCCTATATAGAAAACAGTGAACTAGGTTATTGGAGTCAGAGCATATTACGGACAAGTGAAATTTTATCCCGAGATAGCCGGTCTCCGAATTCATTTCTGTAACCGATAGAGCAATTTGGAGATCCAGATAGGAAGATATTTTAAAGAAATGAAGCAGATAATCAAAATAGGAGCTCTTAGAAAGTCAGACCATTGTGGCAATATGGGCATAAGTAGGGAAAAACCAGAGCATATTATTGGTCAGTGGATTTTTATCCAGAAGCTAATACCGACCAAAATTGTTTCTGGAATCGGACACGAAAACCGAGGATTTTCAGCTGATAACGGAATGTCCCTAACAGGATCAGAAATCCAGTTAAAATATGACATTTGAAAGAGGAAGCAAAAAGCTTCAGCATGTCATTCTCAGAATTTTAAGATTTTACGGAATTACGCGAACAGGACACCGAATCAGAGACTTATCAGATAAAGCAAGAGATGAAGCAAGCATGACATCATTTTGATGACTCAGGATGATGTCAGCAGAGAGAGGTGTAAGGCCAAGATGAAGCCACCTCAGAAAAGTGCGATCCGACGGTCAGAATTCGACCAGACAAAGTTCAACGAAATTACGAAAATGCCATCGAGTTCACCTATAAATACCCCTTCACATTTCACCATTCTTCACACCATTTCCTCTTGAGAAGGCCGAAAATTTGAGAGAGAAGGAAGAAGGAGGAGTCCGGGGAATTTCGCAGCAAAGCTCTGAGTAAGTCTTCGGTCCCTAGTCTTTAGTTCAGTAGTTCTTTCGGTAGTTATAGTAAAAGTGTTAGGATAGTCTTAATTTTTTAAGATAATTTAGATATCATGTTTTTAGAATAAATATGATAATTATCTTAGAAAAATATTATAGAAAAGATTATAGCAAAAAATTTGGAAGTAAAAAGTCGAAATAGCGAAGCTCTGGCGAAATTCCGCCAAAAAGGCTAACTAAGGGCAAAATGGTAATTTGTACCTAAAAATGCCTGTTATGGTCTTAGATATTCATACTGGTGATGTTATCCTTATAGGATACCCAGAATCACGAACCGCTGTTTCCGCTGTCACCCCTGTCGAGCCGCTGTCAAACGTACCGTGAATTTGACGGAAGTGTTAAAAGTCGTCAACGGAGGTACGGACGCGTATTGTAACCTTAACACTTATGCTGCTTATATACATATATGTGATAGACATGCTAGATACTGAAACTCTGTTTAGGGTTGTCAGTTATCTTACAGCTTACTACGGATTATAGTCATGATAATGCCGTTTGGGTTTGCCTAGCGCTGAGGACACGATAGGCCTTCGTGGCACTGGATATGTGCAACCATTATGTGGGGCTTTACATATTGCTTTGTGCTTATGTTCTGCCATTATTTGATCATACATCTGCTGTGTGCTTATGTAGTGATATTCTGCTGTATGTGATTATGTTAACGCTGTTATCAATATACTGTTTTATTTGAGCATAAGGTTAACCGTTACCTGAGATCCAATTGGTAATTGGATCTCAGCTGTAGCTTCAGGGTCGGGAATACCGAGAGAGTGACGGTAGAGGCTGGTGGACGGTATGGAAGAGCTGAAGAAGTTTATCAGTTTATATTTGTATATACTGTTAGAAACTATCTTCTTTTGGGATGACTGTATAATGAGATTACACTATGGTTATGTATTTTGAATTCAGTTACTCTGCTTATGAAAAATGCTTTATTCTGATCACCGTGTTTTTTTTAAAAAAAAAATTCCCATCATTTTTACTGTTTTTAAAGTGGGATGTTACACTTGTTGGTACTTAAGTATTTTAGGTTAAATTGATTTTTTGGGAACAAAGATAGTACTCTAAACTCTTTATATACATAATTAGTTAAGCGGCATTTATTTGTACTTACCTCCTCACTCACTGCCAACCTAAAACAATCTTATGGTACTTATTCTTTTTATACATTTATAGTAATTATTTTGTTGAAAAACTAAATGAGAGAAACATTTTGAATCCGAATTCACACCGGTGATTAGAAGATCAAGTTAAAAAGAAACAGAGAGAGTTATCAAAAAGAAGAAGAAGAAGAAGAAGAAGAAGAAGAAGAAGAAGAAGAAACAGAGAGAATAATAAATAGGAAGTGAGATTTACATGTCAGTTTAGTTTATTCACTTTTTCTATTTCTCTTCTTAATTTACTTTTCAACCACCAAAAAGAATCCTCATAAAAAATATTTCACCTAATTTAGTTAGTGCCCTATTTAAGAAGTTATATAAACTGAGTATGAAAATAATTTTCATAAGCTATATATATTCATTATAAAAAGACATTCAGTTTTTCTTCTGCATTAATTAGCAGCCGTATAAACCCAAGAACGTTCTTTGCTCAATATGCATGTTAGGCGTATACGATAGACTAAATAAAAATTTTATCAAAAATAACAAACAGATCTTAACTAAGAAAACTAACCATCTTCTCAGCCTCATTATGTGTCCAACTTCAATATTTACTTGCCAAACATTTTTATTTATGACTTGTTAGGAAGGTGGATAATTATTTTTTTTTTGGAATTTTTATGTAATTATTCTAAATCTATTTGGTTTAAATAATTTTCTTCCCCGTAAATCAAGGCCAAAAAAGAGGTTCTTACTAAAGATTATTTTGTTGAATGAATAGGAGGAATTTTCAGTATCCCTTTGAGTCTTACATTTGAATTTTTTGATAAAATTACAACAAAAATCATTTAAGGATCGACACACTTATATTTAAAATAGTCCATAACATTGGATGGCAACATCAGCCATCAACGTGTGATTTAGGGTAATTTAAACCAATGAAATTATTGAATGGATCAAACATTGAATGTTTCGAACTAAAGTTTACAATTTAAAATAGTTTTTAAGAAAATTTAAAATTTAGAAACAATTAAATTATGACTTAATTATAATTTAATTTTTTTTATATTTTAATTTCATTTCCAAAGGTTATATAATTTAAATTCAATTTCTCTAACTTTGACATAAATTTTACATTCTTTTTTAACTCTTTCATTTAATTTTCATTTGAAGTCTCAATTTTTCCTTCTAATTTCTTTTTTTTTCTAATATAAATAACACTATTTTATTTTATGGATGTGTCATTTAAAATATTTTGACAAAGAAGCTTAATTAAATGGTGTTAATTATGTAATACCTGGATAATTATTATCTGGAATATTATGTTATAGTAATAAAAATTTCCATTAATGATGATTATGGTCTCAAAATATTGTATAATTAGTCTATTTTCAAAGGGAAATATTAAGAAAATTAAATGGAATTTATTGCCAAAAATGTGGAAAAATGCATTTTAGGGCCATAAAACATTCTAAAAAGAATTATGAGAAATTTTAAAGGACATGAGAATAATTATTAAAAATTAGAAAAGAGTATTGTCCTTCATTTAGATAATTTAATAAATTATTTCCTTTGAAAATAAAAAGAAGAAAAATTAAAAAGTATTCCGGAACCAAAATTGACACTATGATTTTTGATATTTTGCATGGAGCTTAAATTATTAATGTCAATAAAATTGTTGAGAGAAAATGATTAATTTTAATTAAGAAAAATATCAATAATTAGTAAGGGATTAATTTGGTAATTTTTGGGAATTTTTATAAGGTTACAAAAATCTAGGAAATATAGAAAGAATTGTTAAGCTCATGGTTAAGGTGCTAATTAAACTTGTAGAATCAAATTAAGTAAATTAAATAATTAACAAAGGTTAAGATGTAATCTTGAAAAGTAAAAATCAAAGGCTTAGGATTATTTAAGTAATTCTAGAAGCCTAAATCCATGTAATTACTTATGGACCAATAGGGAAATTTTGTGAAAAATAAATGCAAGTGAAATAGGATAATATAGTTAATAAAATAGGAAAATAATATATATATATATATGTGCTGGCCGAAAATTTAGGGGGAGGGATAAGGATGATGCAAAAGTGATATTAAGATATTTGTATAACAATAATATTATAAGATAAGTTAAATAATATTATATTAGTAAAAAGTAAACAGGATAAATGACCACAGATAGAAAATAATTCATAAACTAGAATCCAGGGATGAGTTGAGAAAAACCAGAGTATATTATTGATCAGTGGATTTTTATCCAGAAGTTGACGTCGGCAGACGAAATTTCCGTAACCAACAGTGTTTGCCTGAAAATGTTCGGTAGGCAACGGAATGTCCTTAATAGGATCAAAAATTTAGATAACCCATGTATCTTGAAAGAGGAAGAAAAGACCTTCAGGGCCTTGCTTCCGGAATTTTGAGATTTTCCACGATTACGCGATTAGGACACCGAACCGGGAGCTTTATCGGATAAAAGCCCATAAAGCAAGATGACATAAGCATGATGATGTCATCATTTTATCTTCTTGGGGGAGGGGGAGGTCGACCAAATAGGTGGATGGCCAAGATCAACCCATTTCAAAAAATGCGATCCAACGGTCAGAATCTGTCCAAACGAAGTTCAAAGAAATTACGAAAACGCCATCCGTTTTTTATACAAATAGCCCATTCATTTCTCTTCATTCTTCACCAATTCACACACAATGCTAGAGAGAAGTTAGAGAGAGAAGCTCTGGAGGAGGAGTAAGAAGTTCATAGCAAAGCTTTGGGTAAGTTCTTTGGTCCTTAGTTTTTTGTTTCAGTAGTTCTTTCGGTGGTTATAGTAGAATTGTTAGGGTAGTCTCTAATTTTTCAAGTTAGCTTAAATATCATGTTTAGGAGTAAATATGATATTTATCTTAGAAATAGGTTAGAGAAAAGTTATAGCAAAATTTTGAGAGTTTAGAGCCAAAATAGCGAAGCTCTGGCAAAATTCCACCAAGTAATCAAACTAGGGGCAAAATGGTAATTTGTACCTAAAATGCCTGTTATGATCTTAAATATTCATATCGGTGATATTATCCTTATAGGATATCCGAAATTACGAACCGCTGTTTCCGCTGTCACCACTGTTGTACCGTCGTAATACCGCTGTTAAACGTGCCAAAATTCGACGAAAGTGCCAGATATCATCAACGGAGGTACGGACGCATATTGTAACCTTCACACTTATGCTGCTCATATACATATATGTGATAGACATGTTTATATACTAAGGCTCTGCCTAGGGTTATCAATTATACATACAGCTTTATATAGGTTATCGTCTTGATAACGCCGTTGGGTTTTCCTAGCGCTGAGGATACGATGGGCCGTCGTGTCACTGGTTATGTGCAACATACTATGGGACATTACATACTGCTCTGTGCTTATGTTCTGTCAATATTGTAATCATGCATCTGCTGTGTGCTTATGTAGTGATTTACTGCTGTGATGTGTTTATGATTGCTGTTGTCTATATACTGTTTTATTTGAGCATAAGGTTTACCGTTACCTGAGATCCAAATGGAAATTGGATCTTAGCTGTAGCTTCAGGTTCGGGAGGGTCAAGGTGTGAAGATAGGGGCAAGCAAACGATGTAGGATGCAAGACGAAGTTTTTATGTTTCTAGTTTATGTATTTGCCTTCTTTTGGATATTAGATGTCTGTATTAGAACACTTACACTATGGTTATATATCTTTAAGGTTCAGTTACTCACTTGCTAGAATGCTCGACTCTGATCACTGGTTTTTTTTAAAAAAATTATGCTATTTTCAAATGGGATATTACAAATTAAGGAAAGCCATTTTTTTATGTTTTCTTTTAAAAAATAATGATTGAGAAACAAAAGTAAAAACGAGGTAAAATTAAGGGACTATATTTAAAGGGGGGGGGGGGGGGGAAGAAATTCTCGGGGAAATCGTGAAATTTGAAGAAAAATAAGAAATTCAAATTAAAACCATATTAAATTATAGAATGAAAGTGAAATCAAACCGAAATTAAGATATCAATTGAAAATGAATAAAATCAAGAGATAAAATAAAATTTCAAAAAGGTCTAAAACAATTAAGATTCTAGAATTAACTGTTCAAAAAGGTCAAAAAGGTCTAGAACAATTTTTAACTGTTCAATATAATAATTCAATTTGAAGAGGTCTAAACAATTTGAAGCCCCATCATTTTTTTCCTTCATCATTTTCATCCCCTTTGGTGGATAGCAAAAAGGACGGTTAAGATGCAGAACTTTATAAAATCATTTATTTTTTATTTCCAGGTATTTTACATGTAATTCCCGGATAACTATTATCTGGAATATTATATTACAATAATAAAAATGTCCATTTTATGAAGATTTTGATCTCCACATGATATATGATTAGTCTATATTCAAAGAAAAACACTAAGAAAAATTAAAGGAAATTTATCAGCAGAAATGTGAAAAAATGCACTTTAAGGCAATAAAACATCCTGAGAAGAATTAGGAAAAATTATAACAGGCATGGAATAATTATTAAAAATTTAGAAAGCATATTATTCTTAATTTAGACAATTTAATAAAATATTTCTTATGGAAATAAAAAGGAGGAAAATTAAAAAGTATTCTGAGACTAAAATTGACTCTATGATTTTTAATATTTTGCATGGAGCTCAAATTATTAATGTCAATAAAATTGTTGTGAGAAAATGATTAGTTTTAATTAAGAAAATTATTAGAAATTATTAAAGGATTAATTAAGTAATTTTTGGGAATTTTATAAGATTATAGAAAATTTAGGAAACATGAAAAAAATGCAAAATAAATAGGATATTATGGCAAATGAAAATATGTGTGTGTGTGTGTGTGTGTGTGTGTGTGTGTGTGTGTGTGTGGACCGAAAATTTGGAGGGATAAGGATGAAATAAGATATTTGTAGAATAATAATATTATAAGATTAAGACATGTGGTAAATAAATAATATTATATTAATAAAGAGTGAAGAGGATAAATGACCACGAATAGAAATAAAATCCTATCTAGAAAACCTTGAACTAGGTTTTTAGGGTCAAAGTATATTATGAACAAGTGTATTTTTATCTCAGAGTAGGCTGTCTCCGAAGTTATTTCTGAAACCGACGGAGTGGTTTCGAGATCAGGATAAGAAGATATTTTGTAGAATTAGAACAGATAAGGGAAATGAGAACCGATGGAAAATATTTCAGTAGTGAGAATTCAGGGATAAATTGGGAAAAACCAGAGTATATTATTAATCAGTGAATTTTTGTCTAGAAGTTGGCACCGACTGAAGTCATTTCGGTAATCGGTCGCGAATACCAAGGATTTTCGGCAGATAACAGAATATCCTTAATGAGAGTACAAGGATAGGAAAATCCAGTATTCTTGAAGAGGAAGAAAAGACCTTCAAAGTGTTGTTACCTGAATTTTAAGATTTTACAAAAAATTTCACGGTCAGAACACCGAACCAGGAATTTCATCTGATAAAGCAAGATGACATAAGCATGATGAGGTCATCAAATTTGTCTTCTTGTGGGGGGGGGGGAGGTCGGCCAAGTAGGTGTAGGGCCAAGATCAAGCCACTTAAAAAATGTGCGATCCGACGGTCATAATTCAACCAGACAAGTTCAGCGAAATTACGAAATTGCCATTGAGATTTTCTATAAATAGCATTCATTCCTCTTCATTCTTCACCAATTCACTTACAATCATAGAGAGAAGTTAGAGAGAGAAGCTCTGGAAGAAGAGTACGAAGTTCATAGCAAATCTCTAAGTTCTTCAGTCCTTAGTTTTTAGTTTCAATAGTTCTTTCGGTAGTTATAGTAGAATTGCTAGAGTAGTCTTTAATTTTTCAAGTTAGCTTAGATATTATGCTTTAGAAATAAATATGATATTTATCCTAGGAATATGTTAGAGGAAAGCTATAGCAAAAAATTTTGAGAATTTAAAGTCGGAATAGCGAAGCTCTGGCAAAATTCCACCAATTGTCAAACTAGGGGCAAAATGGTAATTTGTACCTAAATTGCCTGTTATGATCTTAAATATTCATATCAATGACATTATCCTTCTAGGATATCTGAAATCACAAACCGCTGTTTCCGCTATCACCGCTGTCGTGCCGCTGTCAAACGTGCCGTAATTTGACGAAAGTGCCAGAAACCGTCAACGGAGGTACGGACGCGTATTGTAACCTTAACACTTATGCTGCTCATATACTATATGTGATAGACATGCTTATATACTGAAGCTCTGTTTAGGGTTGTCGGTATACATACAGCTTTATATGGGTTATAGTCTTGATAACGCCGTTGGGTTTTCCTAGCGCTGAGGACACGATGGGCCGTCGTGGCACTGGTTTTGTGCAAACATTATGTGGGGCTTTACATACTGCTGTGTGCTTATGTTCTGCCAATATGTGATCATGCATCTGCTGTGTGCTTATGTAGTGATATATTGTTGTCATGTGACTATGTACATGCTGTTATCCATATACTGTCTTATTTGAGCATAAGGTTAACCGTTACCTAAGATCCAATCGGGAATTGGATCTCAGCTGTAGCTTCAGGGTCGGGAGGACCAAGGTCGGAGAGAGAGGCAGGCAGGCGGTGTAGGACCCAAGACGGAGTTTTTATTTTGTTATTTCTCTAGTTATGTATTTTACTTTCCTTCGGACATTAGAGGACTGTAATAGAACAATTACACTGTGGTTATGTTTTATCAAAGTTCATTTACTCGTTTTGTTAAAAAGCTCTATTCGGATCACCGTTTAAAAAAAAAAAATTCCGCTGTTTTAAGGTGGGATGTTACATTACAACTGTGAATTTGTAGGTCAAATTTTGAAAGTTCATTTTTTATTTTTATGTAGTAATAACATAAATTTTCTAAGATACTGGTATTAAATCTTAATCTTTCAATTTTAATTCAAAGGGGACTATTGTATGAGCAGGAAAAAAACAGAAAAAATGATGGGGAAAACATCCATATTTGGAGAATGGATAATGAGATGAACAACAGTGGTTTGATTTGAAAAAATAAGTGGAAATTATTATTATTTTTTTGAAATTTAATACTCAAAGAATTAGAAGGTCCAAAAAAGATTCAGACACAGAGAGAAACATATGAGTTTCATCCTTCTGTATTTCTTTCTTTTCTCATTTTTAATATGAAGTATTCTCCATTAATAATAGAAATTAATCTCTTATAATAATGAATTAGCGAATAATTGACTCCTTTCGACTAGGTTTGATCTATAAATAAAAGCTGAAAATCAAAATCACAGCCACTTGTTTAAAAAATAAGAATTTTTATCATTCACGTAATAAATCTAAATTATTTAATTTCCTATCTCTTTTTTCTTTTGATCAATAATTTCCTACCTCTTTCATTAATAGACTCTAAAATTACTAGAGATGATTCATATTAAAAAAAATTCATATCCTATTAAGTCAGGCCGGATTCTCTTTGACACGTTACATAAGATAACATACTAAAAAATCTACATCACTTTCTAGCTACGAATTCAAATACACGTTACACCAAGAACTTTCTATTATTTCTCATATGACTATTCTTCTTTCTTAGCAGCCAAATAAACCAAAACGTTTTTCACTTTTATTTATTAGTATTAAATTAAAGAAGTCTTTCTATTTTTTTTCCTGAAATAACCATTTTTGGTTTTTCACGTATTGCAGTGTCATGAGCAAAATACGTCTTGAAATTAATTGCTGAATTAGAGTGGTACTTATAAATTTCTTTTGTGTGAATTATAAATATTTTTTAAATAACTTTTAATATGATGTAAGGAAACTTGAAATTAACTCTAGAATTTTAGGGTGGCACTTGCAATTTTTTTTGTAATTTATAATTTTTTGAAAAAAAAAAACTGTAATTATCAAACAATACAAGGCAACCCGGGAAGTGATTATTGCTAAATTTGGGAGCGAAACTTGTGAAGTTTTCCTTTCTGGAAAAACAACAATAAAATTTTCAGCATCTAAATTGATGGCAGTTGAATTGAGGAGTGGCACTTGAAAATTTATTTTGTATATATGAATTTTAATTTAAAAGAAAAAAAATGCAGATATTTAACTTTACACCTTACAAAAAATTAATTCGAGGTCCTTTTTTTTTTTTTTTGAAAATGAGGTCCTTATAGTTTCATTCATTTTTCTATGTTTGGCCCCTTTTTATTGGCTCCTTCAACTTTCTATAGTTAGATAAGTTAGTCCTTGCCATTAAATATGAACTAACGCCTTTTGAAATTGTAACAGTGTTTGTCCATATTTAACAACGAGGAGTAGCTTAAATAACAGTAGAAAGTTGAAGGACCTGATAAAACGGGAGAAAAAAAGTGCAAGGACCTAATTTGAAATTGAATGAAACTATAAGAACCTCTGAGTTGATTTTCCCTTAAAATTAACTACTAATCTTGGCAGTGGAATTTATAAACCCAATTTGTATGCGTTGTATGTACACCTTCTTTGAAAAGCATTTGTTAATCTTTTTCTACAAATTAATTAAAAGGATCAAGGGATTTAGGAGTAGTATCAGAAATTTGGCATCCTTATTTATAATTAATTTTATTACGTACATTCCCAAATTGTAATTTATCCTAACCATACCCCGCTTACATTAAGGCCCGAAATTAAAGGGCAACGTTCGTTGTTTATGAAGACGAACAAGAAAAGGAGGTATTGTTCAATGTATGGTTAGGGACCGAATGTGAATCAATGTTGACAAGTCAATATTGATGGAGAAGTCTATGGTTCAGTCCATATCAGCCATAGCGTGTTATTGGAGGTATATACTTTGATCCTAAGAAATTATTGCTCCATATATATCCAAGAAAAACGACAAAAAAACTATGCGCGACGTTGAGTCTTCAGATATAGCACTAATGGGTTGAAAATGCTGAGCAAAATCATGTCTCTCTCTCTCTCTCTCTCTCCCCCTCCCTCTCTCTCTCTCTGATACTAAGAAGTTTTGGAGGGGTTCGACATCAATCCCCCACCAAGGTTAGGGTCCTACCCCGGGCTCTTTGAGCACTTAATGGGGACTTACAAGATCATCTACCGAAAGAGTCTCAGCAACATCAGCAGCGATCAAACACACATCTATTTGAAATTTGACCAAATCCCTTACCATCTATGCCAACTTTCTTGGACAATCACGTTTCTCTCTGAAGATTCCTCAGTCAACAAACATCGCAAATAGCGGAAGATTCATCTGGGGTTGAGAAGAACTTTCGTATCTCGGTGAAAGTTAGAAGAAGAAAGTCTAGACGTTAGATAGATCTGTGGCGGAAACTCAGGATGCAATCTTGAAAAAGGCACTGTACGACGTTGTAAAAATCACTGAAGCTTTATTCTTTTTTGGGAAAATTCCATTCAGGGCCCAAGGTAGGAAAATATTGTCAAAAAAGGCCCTAAGAAAAGTCAAATGTCAAAAAAAACCTTAGGGCCTTTTCTTATATTATTTCAGAAAACGTTAATTACAATATCAGTACCCCGTTAACAACAAAATTAATATCCGTTAACAATAATTCCGTTAATAACAAAATCAATATCCGTTAATAACTATATTACACTATTAATACCCATTAACAACTACGTTTTTTTGAAATAATATCAGAAAACGCCCTAGGGCCTTTTTTGACATTTGACTTTTCTTAGGGCCTTTTTGACAATATTTTCACCTTGGGCCCTGAATGGAATTTTTCCTTCTTTTTTGATACATGAAGCTTTATTCAACAAAACCAAATTACCAAACACATAAACACTGTTCCCATTTGACAAAAAAAAAACACTGTTCCACATCGACAAGGCCTTAGGGATTCAGCCTACTCGGGTACCATGAAAATGTATGGGCTTGTACTACTATCATAAATGAGTTATGGGCTATACAACTCAGCCCAATAACTCAATGCACACCTAGTAGCACATACGTCAAAAAGTATTGTAGTAACTAATATATCAATGGCCAATGAGAGTTGACACAGATGGTAAGGGATTCAGGATTAGGCTCTTGGATCGTGGGTTCGATCCCCTCTGCCGTTGCTGGGACTCCTTTGGTAGGCGATCTTGTAAGTCCCCAATAAGTGCTCATAGAGCCTGGGGCCGTGCCCTGGCCTTGGTGGGGGACTGGTGTCGAACCCCTCCAAAACTTTCAGTCCTCAAAACTAATATATCAATGCACATAACAGAAAATTAGATGGGTTTGGGGCCTGACAACAAATGGGTTGAAAAAAGTTAAAAAGCATAACAATAAAAAATAATTGACCCTCTTAAAAATTTCGATATATTTTCAAACCTTTTGAAGACATATGCAGGGGCGGAGTTAGGATTTAGAGTTAATGTGTGCACAATTAGTATAGGGGTTCGGGGGTTTAGGGGCAGAGCCGCCGAATTTATTTTTTTTTAAGAAAAGTTTTAAATACATTAAAATTGTATCATTGACATTTTCTGGAAGGAAAAAAGTTCAATAAGATTAAAGAACATGTTGGAACTTGGAACCTATAAGAAATCAAAGAATGAGGAATTATAATAACTAGAAGGTGGGCAAACAAACCAAAATGCTGGCTTCGTCTTCAATTCATCATAAACGAAAATTACAAGGTGTGGTATTACCTCTAAATATTCATTTACATCAGCCTTCATCTGCTTAGCTTTGAGTGCTGCATCAACCTCCAAAAAGATTCGAGAGAATAAAATTATTTCTTGAAGCAAATCAATTTGCAAAAGAAAGCAGAAAAGGAAGCCGTGTCATAAAAAAAAGGTAAAAGAAAAGATGGAGGTTTGAACCGGCGACCTTAAGCTAAAGATATGAAGTCTTAACCAACTATACTATCCATACATATTGTTACTAAATTCTTTCAATATATATATATATATATATATATATATATATATATCATGGGTTCACTTACCCCATAAAAACAAATGTAGCTCCGCAAGTGGACATATGTAGTTATTTTATAAAAAAAAATTGAGAGAGAGAGTAAATTTTCAAACCAATATCAGTTTATGGAGCTTAATAGAAAGAAATTGAGGTTTGGATTTGAACACTGAGACTCCAATTTAAAAAATCCCATATGTAATGTTTCTGGTCGATCAACGTTGAATAAGAAAAGGCAACAACTATAATGAATCTAGAAAATTTGATTGAAACTGAAACTTTTTGCAAAATAACAGTGGGAAATAAAAAATAATGGAGTTACTTAGTGGGAGAAAAAGTTGTCTGAAGGCTTGGACCTTGGAAAATAACAGACAGTTGATGGTGGGAGAGGGCAGCGCCGCAAGGAAAAAGAGAGAGAGAGAGAGTTGGAAATGATTGAACCAAGCGTAGGGTTTTGCGAGGATGGAGGAAATTAATTACATTTAATTGAGAGATATTTATGGTGAAATTAATTAATCATTATTTATAATCTTATTATATAATAATAAATAATCTATCTTATTTTAGATTTTAATATCTTTATTTTTCTACGATGTATTTGGTAAACTTTGAATTTCAACGTAACAATTAATTAATATTGGATTCTCAAAATACAATGTATTCAAAATTGAGATTATCTCTCCATTAATACTATGTCTTTCAAAAGAAAAGAGAAAAAGGAAAAAGATCGACATTGTTAGTGGATGACTTGAAATAAAAGCGTTCGGAAGTTATGCATGAGAATATTAATATTAAAATGAAATTGACTGCCACTAAATTTGTGGAGCTTGATTTTAGGTGAATAACAGCCTCATCCACACACACAAAAAAACCCCGGTGATTATTCTTTGAAGTTTAATTTCAACACAGAGTCAGGGAGGGAAGGAGAACTAACTAACTTAATTTTTTTTTCAAAGGATATATATATATATATGGAATATCATTTTTGTCTTAAGTCAAAACTACGTCGTTTTGGCTCTTTTTTAAATGAATGATGAAAGGAAAAAAAGGGAAAGAAAAAAAAAACAAAAACAAAAAAAGAGTAAAACAAAAAATAAAAAAAGAGCTAAAATGGCGTAGTTTTGATTTAAGGCAAAAAACTTTTTTTGCCTTAAAGGCAGAAATGATATTCCCATATATATATATATATATATATATATATATATATGTGGGATAGAATATTCTTACTACCATTTTTTGTTTCTACCACATTTTCACCGTTAGATCAGAATCTTATCTATCTTTATCATTTCTCTCTCCTATTGAGATTCTAATCTAACAGTGAAAATGTAGTAGTAACATTGGTAGTAACAAAAAATTGTAATAAGAATATCCTATCCCTACACACACACACACACAGCAAATCGATACAATAGTTGAAATCAAATACAAAAAAAGCCAAACCAAATATAATAAAATAAACCAAATACAAAAACAACCAATCATACATTAAAGATTTAAGAGTAGAAGAAGAATCATGGACAATAGCGGCCTCCTCGAAATCAAAGCTTAGAAGTGACAACAAAGAAAGTGTTGGTTGTAAAACCCACCTTAAAAGGCACACCTTCTTATAAGGATTAGTTGCAATTAGAGCAGTTGTACAAGTACCCCATCTTGGGGCAAGTAACCTAGAAAATTCAACATCGGAAGGAAGAAGACCCATGATGTCTTGAAGAATGTAACACCCCAGTTTTGAAAGCGGAATAATATATATTTATCAGAGTAGAGCATGTACTTGAGTAACTGATACGTATTACATCCATGATGTCTCTAGATAGTCAAGATAACAGTACATTTAACTAAATATAAGATGCATCCTAAAAGTAGGCATCTTCGGCCGTGTCTTCAAACGGGCTGCTTGCCCTTGTCATCAACCTTCGGTCCTCCAGACCCTGATACTATAGTAAGAGCTAAGGTTCAATGCCCATTGAACCTTAGGTAATGATTAACCTCATGCTTATGTAAACAATATATGTATGACATATATTCATAACATTACAGCAGCAAATCATTACAAAAGCACACAGCAGATGCAAGATTATCACAACAACAATACATAAGCACATAGCAGATGTAAAGTTAAACCCATGTCTGCACATAAGCAGTGCCACGATGGCCCATCGTGTCCTCAGCGCTAGGAAAACTCAACGGCGTTATGAAGACTATAACCCGTATATAGCTGAATGTATAACCAGTGATCTAAGACGGAGTCTTAGTCTATGAAATCATCTATCACATATAAGCATACCATAAGCATAAGAGTTAAGGTTGCAATACGCGTCCGTACCTCTGTTGACGATATCTGACACTTTCGTCGAATTATGGTACGTTTGACAGCGGTACGACGACGGTACGACGACGGAAACAATGGTTCGTGATTTCAGATATCCTATAAGGATATTATCACAAATATGAATATTTAATGTCATAACAAGCATTTTAGGTACAAATTACCATTTTGCCCCTAGTGTGATCAATTGGTAAAATTTAGCCAGAGCTTCATTACTTTGCCTCTAACCTTTTAGAATTTTGACCTAACTCTTCCTCCAATATATTTTTGAAATAAATATCATATTCATTCCTTAAACATAATATATAAGCTAACTTGAAAGATTAAAGATTACTCTAGCATTTCTATTATAACTACCGAACGAAACTAGTACTTAAGACTAAGGACCGAAAAACTCTCCCAGGACCCTGCCATAACTTTCTCCAGAGCTCTTCTTTCCTTCTCTACTCAAGAATTTCGAAATTTGCAAGAGGAATTGGTGAGAAAATGAAAGAGAATGGAAGGCTATTTATAGAAAAAGGCAATGGCATTTTGGTAATTCCTTTGAACTTTGTCTGATTAGTTTCTGGCCGTTAGATCGCACTTCTTTGAGATGGCAAGATCTTGGTCATACACCTCTCAAAGATGATGTCATCCTTAGTCATCAAGGTGATGTCACACACTTGCTTAAGAAGGTTTCTACCGATAAAGTCCCTGTTCGGTGTCTGAATCGCGTAATTTTGGAAAATGTCAAAATTCCGGAGGCAATACCCTGAAGGTCTTTTCTTCCTCTTTCAAGATACTTGAGTTATCTAAATTTTTTATCTCATTAAGGATATTTCGTTGCCTGCCAAACATTTTCGGACAACCGCTGTCGGTTACGGAAATAAAGTCGGACAGCGTCATCTTCTAGATAAAAATTCACTGATTAATAAATATGCTCTGGTTTTTACCAACTTATCCCTGGATCTCAGTCTATGAATTATTTTCCATCGGTTCTCATTTCTACTATCTGCTTTAATTCTGCAAAATATCTTCTTAGTCTGATCTCCTAATTGCTCCGTCAGTTACAAAAATGACTACGGAGACAGCCTACTTCGAGATAAAAATCCACTTGTTTATAATATACTCTAACTCTAGAAACTTAGTTCATGGTTTTCTAGATAGAATTTCATTTCTATCCGTGGTCATTTATCCTGTGTGCTTTTCCCAATTATAATATTATTTAATTACAAAATATCTTAGATATTTTTCCTTAATTCTCATTTCATTTTTTCTTTATTTTTCTTGCCAAAATTTCGGCCCTCTCTAATAAATGATTAGATTAATTTTATTTTTCATATTTCCTAAATTTTATAACCTTATAAAATTCCCAAAAATTACCAAATTAACCCCTTACTAATTTTTGATAATTTTCTTAATTAAAATTTATCATTTCCTCACAACTATTTTATTGATATTAATAATTCACGCTCTATGTAAAATATTAAAAATCATGGGGTCAATTTTAGTTCTAGAATACTTTTTAATTTTTCTTCTTTTTATTTTTAAAGGAAATAATTTATTAAATTGTCTAAATTAAGAACAATATTCTTCCTAATTTTTAATAATTATTCTCATGACTTCTAGAATTTTTCATAATTCTCTTTAGGAAATTTTATGGCTCTAAAATGCATTTTTCACATTTTTAACAATAAATTCCATCTAATTTTCTTAGTGTTTTCCTTTGACAATAGACTAATTATACAACATTTTGAGACCATAATCTTCATAATTGGACAGTATTATTATTATGACATTCCAAATAATAATTATCTGGGTATTACAAAGAAAACTTCTGCTCCTCCGATCAAGGAGATTTGGTGACCTTGACCACACACCTAACAACACTTCTTTAAATCTTCCCCCAAGAACGCAGATCCAAGCTACCAAGAGATAATCAGATTTAATAACGTTCAAACAACCATTCAACCAAGAGGATTTGACGCAGATCTTATAGATTTGTTTATTTCTTTAAACAAGAACACCACCACAAAATAAGAAACAAAAAATAGATAAATCTCATATCCACAGATCAAATTTGGAGAAGGAGAGGAAATGACTTGCCATAAAGACGAGAAAAGGCCACAACTGATAGAACTTAAAGTGAAAGTACTGTAGATGAAAGATTTGAACTCTAAACTATAACTCTGACTCGTCTGTGGCATGAAAATGAGGCTCGTCGGCGACTTGTGATGGAAACACAAGCCGCCAGCGAGAGGAGTTGAATATGGGAGTGCGAAATGCAAAGAGAAGAGGGAGAGGGTGTCGGCCAAACCTCTAAACTAACTAACTTAATTAGTGCATGGTTTTACAATTGATCTTTTATAAATAATCAGTTATGGGATTAATTTAGATTTTGAATTGTCAATGAGATTTTTTACAATAAACTCAATGTTTAATGGGGGCTTTAACACCGGACCCTATGGGCCTCGAAATACCTGGACCTAGTGGTGTAGCCTTCGATGGCTTGCAGGCCCATGCTGGGAGAATTAATCAACAGGAAAAGGAAAAGGATATATCAGGTTCCCCCCACCGAAGTTGACTCTTCAACCAGCCCAAACTGTGGAAACCACGTCAACTCTTGATAGAAACAGACATACGGTAATGTTGCTCCAGCAAAGCCGACAGGCTCTCGATGATATCACCCACGCAGGTCTTGACAACACTAAGAGTCCAAATACCAGGAGTATAGTGAAGAATGCCATAGGGAAAGGGAAGGAGAATAACACTAGGGATAAATTGCAGAAACTTCCTTCAACTCACGACATCAAACTACAAGCAACCATCCTAAAAAATCTTAAAGTAAGGAAGAAGGTTCCTGGAGTTCATCTTTCTAGGGATGCTATTGAGTTGTTGAAGAAGGAAATAGATCCTCCAAATGGATTAGCAGGGGATTAAACATGCTCACTGGAACTCCCTCAACCAGAGAACACGAATGATGATGATCCAGCTGGAGCTGGATTAATGGTATGAATCTCCTTAATTTTGTTTAATGATTAATAAAATCTTTGTGTGGAATTGACAGGGAGCAGGGAGCAAAAGCTTCTATGGCACCTTCTCTCATCTTATGCAGGAGCACAAGCTTGATATAGTAGTGCTAGTTGAACCTCGCATTGCGGGAATGAAAGCTGGCAGGTTTATTTCTCGGACGGGTTTTGAGTACTCATACCGACTGGAAGCCAGGGGATTCGCGGGAGGTATTTGGCTTCTATGGCGGGGTCATGTATCTGTTAAGGTCGAAGTTTGTCATGTACAGTTCATTCACACTATCATTGAGTCACAAGGCACTGATAGAACATTTTGTTTCACCGCTGTATATGGGAATCCAGCTCCATCGCCAAGAAAAGAGTTATGGGATTTTCTAAAGTAGATAGCAGGGACAATCACTAGACCATGGCTAGTAGCAGGTGATTTTAACGCAATCCTAGAGATTGGGGATCGGAAAGGAGGGGTTGAAACTCGGGCAAAAGGGTGTAGACACTTTCAACAATTTCTCTTCAATAGCGGATTGGTGGACTTTGGTTTCTCTGGACCAAAATTTACTTGGCGTCGTGGCACCCTGCTACAACATCTCGATCGTGCTCTCGGAAACAGTAGGTGGATTCTCTCTCAGCTTCAGTCAAAGGTAGTACATCTACCTAAACTTAGCTTTAATCATAGACCCATTTGTATTAAGCTTAGTGGCAGGGAATGTGAGAGCCAATTAAAACCATTCCGCTATCTAGCTGCTTGGGCAACAGATCAATCATTTGGGAAAGTTGTTCAGGATCAATGGAAAGAGACCTCTTCAATGTTACAAGGGGCCCAGTTATTCTCTCTACAAATGTGAGAGACAAATCGCATCTTGACCATTCATATTCCTCTGCATGAAAAACACTAATCCCGATCGAAGTTTTTATTATCACATGATCAAAGGTGACTTTTGACTAGGTCAAAGATCAGGGACTCTCATATAGGAATCCATGATGATCTTAGGTCAAAGGGCATTGTAATGTGATTATACATGAAAGAAGTTTATGACTTAATCCATGCAGCTTTCTCATAGTGGGTTCGTCCAGTACTTTGTACTCGTACAAGTGCTTAAAACTTTGATTTGTATATCCATACATTATCAAAGTCATTCGGGTCTTATTTCATCTTTGCTCCCACATAGATAACCAACCAGGGATATTTAGGACAATCTTTATAATACATCCAAGAATACAGTCATCATAATTAACATGCAAATGATATGATAACAAAATGGATAAATACTTTAAATAACAATAATGTTTAAAATATATTTATTAGCCCCTAAGGTATAATTTCCAACACTATCTTACTTTTCCAAAGAGAATAATTAGCTCCATTTAGATTAATCGTTCTACTTGTGTTGACTTCCATTGAAATAGGCTTTGGTACTGTAATATCCCAAATTCCAGGTTCGAAAATCGTGTCGATCAACACTTAGTGTTAGGAAAATCAACAGAGTTTGAGATGCTACAGCTTAGAGTACTGCGGAAATGGATAGCGTGCGCTAAGATTTGGACAGTGAGTATCTGATATAGAATGCCCAGACATATGATGATGTCCCGACATAAGCTGATATATTAAATATCCCGAAGGAATATTCATGTGATACATCTTACAGAGATTAAATACAATTCTCTGATAAAGAAAGTCTTAAACTAGACCTATGGCATGGAACCTAACATCAGTTAATCAAACAATTTAGCCAGGTCGGTGTTCAATCTAATGGGAGTCTCACCAACTCTATGGCGACTTGTGACAACCCACCGATGAACCCTTCCTTAGTTTAAGCATCAAATGGTTTGAAATAACTTTATTAGATTCTTGCCAGAAACTAAATCCTAATAACTTCTACCGACCTTTGTCCTCGACCGCTGCCTCTTCACGGCTCTATCCACCGGCATCTTCTCTATCCTGGTTTCTTCCCTGTACTAGTCATTAAGATTGAGGTCCAATGCCCATTGGACCTCAGGTAACGGTTAACCTTATGCTCAAGTATAACAGTATGCATGATAGATATTCATTTACAATTCAGCATATAACTATACATAGTACATAGCACATGTCATAGTTCATATCACAACAATACCTCTACATAGCACACAGCCCATGTAAGGTCCACATAGTTTGCACATAAACCAATGCCACGCCCCGGAGCGTGTCCTCAGCGCTAGGAAAACATCCATATAGCATTACCAAGACTGTAACCCGTTTTCACATAATAGCTGAATGTATAAACAGTGACTTAAGACAGAGTCTTAATCATAGTGCATGACCCAAGACCCAGTCTTGTCCATGACTATATGAATCATCACATCACATATAGAGCATACAAGCAGCATAAGAGTTAGAGTTATAGTACGCGTCCGTACCTTTCATCGGGTAAATGTCAAACGTCCGACCTTTGGATCTGGCCCTGGACCTCCCGGATATCCTAATATATCACCATATCACTTAGAATAATAACCTAAGATATACTTCCACCTCTATTTACCCATCTACCCTTGGTGGATTTGTTATTTACAACTTTGCCCTTACATTTATTTAAAAACGTAGTGCAGAGTTTTTTGGGCAGATTTTTCGGTAACTTTGAAAAATCATAACTAATTCTACAAAAATCAAGATGAGGATCCGTAAAATTCCCCGGAACCCTTAGGATGTCTATTTTTGAGGAAAAATATTCATTCTCACCCAGAATTAGTGAGTCATTACCAGTTTTTACGTTTCTCAACGTTGCCCAGATTTTATTCCAGTAAAAATGGCTTAACTTCAAAAATTCATATCTCCTTGTCCAGAGATCAAAATGTTGCATATTTTATATGTTTGGAAAGCCCTACATGTCTACTTTCTTTCTGGAAAATTTCATGATTTTATAACTTCATTTGTTACATAAAATCATAGCCTCTTTTTCGCTGCCTGTCTAAAATTTAAGAACCGAAAATTCTTCAACTTTCACAACATTAATCCATTGCTTTCCAAAAATTATTCCCTTCTATGTTTTTACCTCTTCAGGAATTTTTCAATGCAATAAGGCCTAAAAACAAGTATAGGAATTTATTCTCTAATTTTCTAGATTAAACTAACATTTATACTAAGAACTTATAAAAACTAAAGACTAGAACTTAAGAACTAGAGCTTACCTCTTGAAGACTCTTGAACTCCTTCCTCCTTCTTGCTTCACACTCCTCTTAAACCCTCCAATCTTTGGTATGAGTTTGGTGTGAAGAAAAATGAAGCATGAAGCCTCCTATTTATAGCCAACCATGAGTTAACTATCTAGCAACTTTAATTCCATTCTAACCATTGGATTTAACTTAACTAGGAAGCTTAAATCTTGACCTTACACCTCTTACAAAAAAATGCCACCTCCCCCCTTTTCTAGATTCATATTTTCTCTTTCCTCCACTACACACACACACATGCACAACACTTAGGCACACACACACTCACAACATACACATGTGCTCTTGTGATGTCATCTTGATGACATAATCAAGGCTTAGGTGTCATTGTTGACTTTTCAACACTAATTAGCAATTCTTAATTATCAAGTGTTTACATGCTCCTTAATTATATTTTGCCATTAGCTAACTCAATTATATGAAGATTTAGACTTAATCACTTAAGATATTATTTCATTCTTTTTGGCTTAATTATTTTTAAATATAATTAGCCCTCTTTTAGTTTGTCTCTATTCATCTTGAAGAATTGTGCAACTAATCTCAATTAGTGCAAGCTTATTCTATTAAGGATATTTGTAATTTACTTAATATACCTCTTAATTATGCTAAATGAATTAGCAACACTCTTTATGCCAACCTTGACCCCCCATTGGTCATTAATATCAAATTAGGGGTTTCATATAATTAACTTTGGATATTCCCTTTTATTCATGTTTAAACAATCAACAATTAATTACTTATTTAATCACTTACTAATTGTTGACAATTTTCTTAATTAAGATTAATTATTTTCTCACAACTATTTTACTGAAATTGATAATTTATGCATTATGCAAAATATTAAAAATCATGGGGTCCAATATGGTCCCCTAATACTTTTTGATTTTTCTCCTTTAATTTTTCCAAGGTAATAATTTAATAAATTACCTAAATTAGGGACAATATTCTTCCCTATTTCAAATAAATATTTATTTGTCTCTTTATAATATTTTCAGGGTATTTTATAACCCATAAATATTTCAGGGACCTATTTGTAAATTATTTATTCTTAGGAGACATTGTCCTAATAAATTCAATACAAGGTGTTTGAGACCTCATATTCACCTATTTTCAATAGGTATTATTTGTCTAAATATATATTTAAATGTATTATAAAAATTTGGGTATTACAGGTACCACTATATAACCTTCCAAAATAGGTTTATGGTTACCAAAGGATAACCTCAAATAATATGTACCCCTCAAATTGTAACATCCCACCTTAAAAACAACGATTTTTTTTTTCCTAAAACATTGATCAGAGTAGAGCAATTTCGCAAAATGAGTAATTGAACCTTTATATTACATAACCGTAGTGTAAGTGTACTTATACAGTTATCCACTATCCAAAAGGAAACAGCACCTAACTAGGCATATAAACTATAACCATAAAATTCCTTCTGCCATCCTACGCTAGTCGCTTGCCCCTATCTTAACCCCTTGGTTCGCCCGAACCTGAAGCTACAGCTGAGATCCAATTACCATTTGGATCTCAGGTAACGGTTAACCTTATGCTCAAATAAACAATATATGGACAACAGTTATTCACAACTCATAACAGCAGTAAATCACTACATAAGCACACAACAGATGCATAATCACATTGACAAAACATAAGCACAAAGCAGTATGTAAAGTCCCACAACATGTCTACACATAACCAGTGCCACGACAGCCCATCGTGTCCTCAGCGCTAGGAAAACCCAACGGCATTATCAAGACTATAACCCGTATAAAGCTGTATGTATAACTGACAACCCTAGGCAGAGCCTTAGTATATAAACATGTCTATCACATATATGTATATGAGCAGCATAAGTGTTAAGGTTACAATACATGTCCGTACCTCCGTTGACGGTTTCTGGCACTTTCGTCAAATTACGGCACGTTTGACAGCGGCACGACAGCAGTGACAGCGGAAACTGCGGTTTGTGATTTCGGATATCCTAGAAGGATAATGTCATTGATATGAATATTTAAGATCATAACAGGCAATTTAGGTACAAATTACCATTTTGCCCCTAGTTTGACTACTTGGTGGAATTTTGCCAGAGCTTCGCTATTTTGACTTTAAACTCTCAAATTTTTTGCTATAACTTTCCTCTAGCATATTCCTAAGATAAATATCATATTTATTCCTAAAACATGATATCTAAGCTAACTTGAAAAATTAAAGACTACTCTAGCAGTTATACTATAACTACTAAAAGAAGTACTGAAATTAAAAACTAAGGACTGAGAAACTTACCCAAAGCTTTGCTATGAACTTCTTACTCCTCTTCCAGAGCTTCTCTCTCTAACTTCTCTCTAGGATTGTAAGTGAATTGGTGAAGAATGAAGAGGAATGATGAGCTATTTATAGAAAATCTCAATGGCAATTTCGTAATTTCGCTGAACTTGTCTGGTTGAATTCTGACCGTCGAATCACACTTTTTTGAAGTGGCTTGATCTTGGCCATACACCTATAGGCCGACCTCCCCCTCCCACAAGAAGACAAAATTGATGACATCATCATGCTTATGTCATCTTGCTTTATCAGATAAAATTCCTAGTTCGGTGTCTTGATCGCGAAATTTTTGTAAAATCTTAAAATTCCGGGAGCAACACTCTGAAGATCTTTTCTTCCTCTTCAAGAATACTGGATTTTCCTATCCTTGTACTCTCATTAAGAACATTCCGTTATCTACCAAAAATCGTCGGTATTTGCCACCGGTTACAGAAATGACTTCGGAGATAGCCTACTCCGAGATAAAAATTCACTTGTTCATAATATATTCTGACCCTAGTAACCTAGTTCGCGGTTTTCTAGGTTGGATTTTATTTCTATTCGTGGTCATTTATCTTGTTCACCTTTTACTATTTTAATATTACTTAATTAACACATGCCTTATCTCATATTATTATTAAATAAAAATATCCAATCCATCCTTATCCCTCCCCCCAATTTCGTCCCACACACATATAAATATATATATATATATATATTTTTTTTTCTATTACCCATAATATTCTATCACCTTGTATTTATTTCCCCAAAGTTTCCTATTGGTCCATAAGCAATTACATGGATTTAGGCTTTTAAAATTCCTTGAAAAATCCTAAACCATTGATCTTTATTTCTTAAGATTGCATCTTAACCCTTATTAATTATTTAATTGGCCAAAAATTTCGGCCCTTAATATTAATTATTCATATTTATTTTATTTTTCATGTTTCCTAAATTTCTATAATCTTTTAAAATTCCCAAAAAATTACTTAATTAATCCCTTAATACTTTCTAATAATTTTCTTGATTAAAAATAATCATTTTCTCACAACAATTTTATTGACATTAATAATTCAAGCTCCCTGTAATTTATCAAAAATCATAAAGTCAATTTTAGTCTCAAAATATTTTTTAATTTCTCTTCTTTTTATTTTCATAGGAAATAATTTATTAAATTGTCTAAATTAAGAACAATATGCTTTCTAAATTTTTAATAATTATTCCATGCCTTTTAGAACTTTTCCTAATTCTTCTCAGGATGTTTTATGGCCTTATGACACATTTTTCACATTTCCGATATTAAATTTCCTTTAATTTTCTTAATGTTTTCCTTTGAACACATACTAATCACATAACATGTTAAGGCCAAAATCTTCGTAAGTAGGCATTCTTATTATTGTGACATAATATTCCCGATAATAGTTATCCGGGTATTACACAAATATCTCATAAGCCATTTAACAGCTTTCCAACGCTCTATATAATAGGATTAGAGAGATAACAACTCACTACACCATCATGAGCAATATTAGGTCTAGTATATACCAGTACATACATCAAACTCCCTACTGCTAAAGTATAAGTAGTACTATAGAAGGTACTTTTAACATTCATCTTTAGGACCCTGAGACGATTGTTTTCAAAGGGTAGTGTATGTAAGTGTCATTTAAAGTTTTAAAATAGTTGTCTATTTTTAAATTGTTGTCATAAGTTACTTTCAACAAATGTTTTTAGCAAAAGTCATTGTAAGTAAGAACATACAACATCTGTTATATTTAAAATCGTTGTTGTCACTAACTTACAACAAGATTTACAACAAATGTTTTTCAAAAATAGTCGTTGTAAGTATAAGGACTGTGATTTGAATATGGTGACTGACTGTAGCTTCTTATGTAAGGAGAAGAACTAGGAGATTGATAAGGAGAGGAGCTTATAGAGCGATGACGACCTGCAAAATGTACATATTGACTTTAATGATGACCATGCATGTCACACCAATCATATACAGAAGGCTAGAAAGCACCACATAAGAATGAGGATAGAATACTTACTCTAAGCAATCCTTAATCCATCATACTTGCTTGGGGTTGAAGTTCTATCTCAACGTCTTCTAGCTTATAATGATTGCATATAAAAAGCATGAGCCTAAGAAACCACAAAACAACCAAAGACATATTATGGCAAAAGTACAATCAAATACTAAACTATCAGTTATAAGAATATTTATAGAGCTAAGTAAATCATGAAACATGAAATTCAATTATATAATTTCAAGAAAAGGAAAAAGAGAGAATGTAAGGCATACAACCCCAACTGTTTGATACTTATTCGATGTTTTTGATCTACATGTTTAGTTGAGATTTGTAAATTTGATAAAGAGCTGCTTCACACATCTAACCTATAGCAACATAAACTTCACTTGAAAAGAAGCAAAAAGCTTTCAAATCTCACATAGAACTTTAAGCAACTTATCCATATAACTTGTATGCACTAGGGGGAATCAACAATAAACAAGCATATTAAGAATCATAATTTAAAATTAAAATCAATGATTCAAAGATATACCTTCTGTATTGTAATGACACACCTTTTTAGCACAAAGCAATTGAGATGCTTTATGCATTAGTTAGCCTCCTCAGTAGTTTCCAGTGTCACAAATCCAAGCCCTCATGATTCTCTTGTCCAAGGATCAACAACTAAATGGACATCAATCACCTATAAAAAGAAACACAAAAGTAAGAAACTTTTTGGTGTGCACAAACACAAAAACACACATAATTTATTATTATTTTTTTAAGAAAAGATGATAATAGTAGAAGAAAATAGACATAGTTTTTCCTCACTTGCAAAATGCTTCTCCAGATCTCTCTTGGTAATCTGCGCAAAAGACCAAGGATTGATGAGAGCATCATCGCAATCACGTTGATGAGGTCTTCACATCCATCTTTTCATTTTTCAAATCAAGACTAGTTGTTGTGTAACATCCCAAATTTTCAAAAGCGGAATATTATTTTTTCATCAAAAATCATTTAAAATCATCAGAGTAGATCATTTGAGCGGAAGAGTAACTGATACTTGTATTTCAAAATGCCGTAAGTCTGGCTGGATACAATAGCGGTACATCATACCAAGTATTTCAAAAGTAATGTTCAACAATAAAAGGAAGGCTTCCGCCGGAACATCAAAAGGAAGTCTTCAGCCGGGTCTTCTATGCGTCTTGTTTGCGCTTCCCCTTGTCCTCCGTTCTTGGTTCTCCTGACCCTGACGCTATGTTAAGAGCTAAGGTCTCATGCATACGAACCCCAGGTAACGGTTAACCTCATATTTACATATACAATACAAAATCACAACAAATGAAACACTTCCAAATATGTCACTCCCAGTGAATGCAAATGTACCGCTCCCAGCGAAAAGTACTACTCCCAGTGAAAACAGATATATCACTCCCAATGTATGCAGGTGTACAGTTATTTCTTACCAAACAAGTATTCAAACAACACACCACAACATGCACACATACCATATATACACATACTGTAAATATCAGAGTTAGTGTTACAGTACGCGAACGTACCTTCGTTGACATTATACAGTATTTCTGGCAGGATACAGTGTGACAGTTGGTTAGAACGTATTCAGGGATATCCTATAAGGATAATATCGCATATAATCAATTACTAACATCATAACAGTCATTTTAGTCACAAATGACCATTTTACCCCTGACTTCTCTAATCGGCGAAATTTCGCCAGAATTTCGTGACTTTGACTCTAATCTTCCAGAATTTTAGCATATCTCTTACTCCAACATATTTCCCAAAATAAATATCATATCTATCCTAAAACATGATAACTAAAATATACTGGAAGATTAAGGATCAAAACAACATCTATCCTAAAACTCTAAGAACTACTGAACTAAAGACTAAGGACTGAAGAACTCACTCAGAGCTTCGCTATAAATTTCTCTGGACTCCTCCTTCTTCCTTCCTCTCCCAAGTTTCGAAATTCTCAAGAGAATTTGGTGTTACAATTCCAAATGAAATGGTGAATATTTATAGAAAAAACCAATGGCATTTTCGTAATTTCATTGAACTTTGTCTGGTTGAATTCTGACCATCGGATCACACTTCTTGGAGGTGGCAAGATCTTGGCCATACACCTCTCAAGGATGATGTCATCCTTAGTCACCAAGGTGATGTCACCAACTTTCTTAAGAAGTTTTCTACCAATAAAGTCCCTGTTCGGTGTTCCGATCGCAAAATTTTGTAAAATCTTAAAATTCCGAAAATAACACTCTAAAGATCTTTTCTTCCTCTTCGAGAATACCAGGTTTTCCTAACCTTATACTCTCATTAAGGACATTCTGTTACCTGCCGAAAATCCTCGGTAATCGCTACCGGTTACGGGAATATCGTCTGTCTGCGCCAACCTCTGGATAAAAATCCACTGATCAATAATATACTCTGGTTTTTCTCAACTTATCCCCGGATTTCAATCTATGAATTATTTTCCATCGGTTCTCATTTCTACTATCTGCTTTAATCCCACAAAATATCTTCCTGGCCGGATCTCCAAATCACTCCGTTGGTTACAGAAATAACTTCGGAGACAGTCCACTCCGAGATAGAAATTCACTTGTTCCTAATATACTCTGACACAAGAAACCTAGTTCACAGTTTTCTAGGTAGGATTTTATTTTTATCCGTGGTCATTTATCCTATTCACATTTTTACTAGTATAATATTACTTAATTACCACATGTTTTAACTTATAATGTTATTTTAATGCAAATATCTAGATATTAATTTCTTAATTTTCATTTCATTTTTCTTTATTTTTCTTCTAATTTTCGTTTTTATTTATATATGTATTTTTATTTTAAGTAATTTCCACCTTTTTCTCTTTTTCTTATGTCTAAACAATTAGCCATTAATTATCTAATTAATCACTTACTAATTGTTGACAATTTTCTTAATTAGTAATAATTATTATCTCACAACTATTTTATTGACATTAATAATTTATGCTCAATGCATAATATTAAAAATCATATGTTCCAATATGGTCCCCAGAATACTTTTTAATTTTCTATTCTTCTATTTTCAAAAGAGATAATTTAATAAATTGTATAAATTAGGGACAATATTCCTTCTAATTTTTAATAATTATTTCACAGCCCTTTAGGATTTATCATCACATTTTTAGGATGTTTTATGGCCCTAAAATGCTTTTTTCACATTTTTGGCAATAAATTCCATTTAATTTTCTTAGTATTTCCCTTTGAAAATAGACCAATTATACAACATTTTGAGACCATATCTATCATAAATGGACATAATATTCCAGATAATAATTATCCGGGTATTACACGTTGAGCCAAGTACTGCAGTAATAAAAGTCATTCTGACTACTAGAGAGAATATTTCATCAAAATCAACACCTTTTGTCTGTCCATACCCTTTAACAACAACAACAAGGCTTGCCTTATACCTTGGCTTTGGGTTGTATTCTTTATGTTTAATTTTAAACACCCACTTGTCTTTTAATGCATTTTTTATCTTCAGACAATTTAACTAGTTCAATGGTATGGCTATCATTGAGGAATTGCATCTCATCTCACATTGGCTCAATCTACTTATCCTTATGCTCATCTTTAATAGCTTCCTAATAACACACCGGTTCCCCTGTATCAGTAAGTAAAACATACTCATGTAACAAGTATTTAGAAAAAGATTGACAAGTTCTAGTACTCATTCTCAACGTGTAACATCCCACCTTAAAACATCGGATTTTTTTTTTAAACGGTGATCAGAGTAGAGCTTTTTAACAAAACGAGTAACTGAACTTTGATAAAACATAACTATAGTGTAATTGTTCTATTACAGTCCTCTAATGTCCGAAGGAAAGTAAAATACATAACTAGAGAAATAACAAAATAAAAACTCCGTCTTGGGTCCTACACCGCTTGCCTGCCTCTCTCTTGCGACCTTGGTCCTCCCGACCCTGAAGCTACAGCTGAGATCCAATTCCCGATTGGATCTCAGGTAACGATTAACCTTATGCTCAAATAAGACAGTATATGGATAACAGCATGTACATAATAACATAACAACAATATATCATTACATAAGCACACAACAGATGCATAATCACATATTCCCAGAACATAAGCACACAGCAGTATGTAAAGCCCCACATAATGTTTGCACATAACCAGTGCCATGATGGCCCATCGTGTCCTCAGCGCTAGGAAAACCCAACGGCGTTATCAATACTATAACCCGTATAAAGCTATATGTATACCGACAAACCTAGACAGCGCTTCAGTATATAAGCATGTTTATCACATATAGTATATGAGCAGCATAAGTTTTAAGGTTACAATACGCGTCCGTACCTCCGTTGACGGTTTCTGGCACTTTCGTCAAATTACGGCACGTTTGACAGCGGCACGACAGCGGTGACAGCAGAAACTGCGGTTTGTGATTTCGGATATCCTAGAAGGATAATGTCATTGATATGAACATTTAAGGTCATAACAGGAAATTTAGGTACAAATTACCATTTTGCCACTAGTTTGACTAATTGGTGGAATTTTGCCAGAGGTTCGCTATTCTGACTTTAAACTCTCAAAATTTTTGCTATAACTTTCCTCTAACATATTCCTAAGATAAATATTATATTTATTCCTAAAACATAATATCTAAGCTAACTTGAAAAATTAAAGACTATTCTAGCAGTTCTACTATAACAACCGAAAGAACTACTGAAACTAAAAACTAAGGACTGAAGAACTTACTCAGAGCTTTGCTATGAACTTCTTACTCTTCTTCCAGAGCTTCTCTCTCTAACTTCTCTCTAGGATTGTAAGTGAATTGGTGAAGAATGAAGAGGAATGAAGGTTATTTATAGAAAATCTCAATGGCAATTTCGTAATTTCGCTGAACTTGTCTGGTTGAATTCTGACTGTCGGATCGCACTTTTTTGAAGTGGCTTGATCTTGGCCCTACACCTCTTGGCCGACCTCCCCCGCCAACAAGAAGACAAAATTGATGACATCATCATGCTTTATCAGATGAAATTCCTGGTTCAGTGCCCTGATCGTGAAATTTTTTGTAAAATCTTAAAATTCCAGGAGCAACACTCTAAAGGTCTTTTCTTCCTCTTCATGAATACTGCATTTTCCTATCCTTGTACTCTCATTAAGGATATTCCGTTATCTGCCGAAAATCCTCGGTATTCGCGACCGGTTACCGAAATGACTTCGGTCGGTGCCAACTTCTGGACAAAAATTCACTGATCAATAATATACTCTGACCTTAGCAACTTAGTTCAAGGTTTTCTGGATAGGATTTTGTTTCTATCCGTGGTCATTTATCCTGTTCACTTTTTATTAATATAATATTATTAAATCAACACACGTCTTAATCTTATAGTATTATTATTTTCATCATCCTTATCTCTTCCCATTCCCAAAAATTTCGGCCCACACACATATATATATATATTTTATTATTATTATTTTTCATTTCCCATAATATTCTATTATCTTACATTTATTTCCCCAAAATTTCCTATTGGTCCATAAGTAATTTCATAGATTTAGGCTTCTAAAATTCCTTGAATAATCCTAAGCTTTTGATCTTGGTTTTCCAAGATTACTTCTTGACCTTTATTATTTATTTAATTTGGCCCAAAAATTTTGATCCTTAATAATACTTATTCATATTTATTTTATTTCTCATGTTTCCTAAATTTTCTATAAGCTTATAAAATTCCAAAAAATTACTTAATTAATCCTTTAATAATTTCTAATATTTTTAATTAAAACTAATCATTTTCTCACAACAATTTTATTAACATTAATAATTCAAGTTCCATGCAAATTATCAAAAATCATAAAGTCAATTTTAGTCTCAGAATACTTTTTAATTTTCCTCCTTTTTATTTCCATAAGAAATAATTTATTAAATTGTCTAAATTAAGAATAATATGCTTTCTAAATTTTTAATAATTATTCCATGCCTGATAGAATTTTTCCTAATTTTTCTCAGGATGTTTTATGGCCCTAAAGTGCATTTTTCACATTTCTGCTAATAAATTTCCTTTAATTTTCTTAGTGTTTTCCTTTGAAGATAGACTAATTATATATCATGTGGAGATCAAAATCTTCATAAATGGACATTTTTTATTATTGTAATATAATATTCCAGATAATAGTTATCCGGGTATTACACAACGTGTCGTCTGGAATATGTGTCTGAGCATTCTCATGTTCCTCTCTCGCTATAGGAATAGGAATATCAACATCAACTTCACCTTGTTGATTGTTTTGGGCACCATATGGGGAACTATTTCAAATGCATTTGACACACAACTGATAAGGGGTAATGATTCCTCTTCTTCATCAAGATATTTCATGAATTGATCCTCCCGTAAAACAACATCTCTATTTCTAACAATATTTTTATTAGCAAGATCATACAACGTGTAACCAAACTCATCCATACTATAACCAAGGAAGATACATTTTTTAGTCTTGATATCAAGCATTATTCTCTCATCTTTAGGAACATGAACAAAACCTTTAATGTAATACCTGGATAATTATTTATCTGGAATATTATATTGACAAATAATACCTATTGGAAATAGGTGAATTTGTGGTCTCAAAACTAGTATAATAATTACCTTATTTCCTAAAGTGATTTCTCATGAAATTAGGAGGAATAAAGAGCTAAAAATCCCTAAGTGAAGTTATTGTCATCCTAAGAATATGATGATAAATCCTTAGAGACAATTAAATATTTATTAAAAATTTAAAAGTATGTTGTCTCTAATTTAGATAATTTATGGGATTATTTTCCTTGGAAAATAATGAGGTAAAATATGATATTATTTTGGGGAACATAAGTTGCCCCATGATTTTTAATATTATGCATGATACATAAATTACCAATGTTAGTGCAATAGTTGTGTGATAATAATTAATCTCAATTAAGGAAATTGTCAACAATTAGTAAGTGATTAATTAGGTAATTAATGGCTAATTGTTTAAGCTTGAACAAGAGAATATTCAAGTTAATTGTCTGAGAACCCTTTTATTAAATAATTAGTGGCTAAATTAAAATACACTTGAAAGATTAAGAAAAATATTTGAGATTAAGTACATGAAAATCCCTAATCCTAAAAGAATTGTTAAGCACATGATTAGGGCACTAATTAAACTTGCAATTATTGATGGATCAATAGGGAAATTTTGTGAAAAATAAATATAAGGTAAATAGAATAATATAATTGATTATAATAGGGAAAAGTAAAATAAAATAAATATATATATGTATGCTGGCCGAAATTTTGGTCAAGAAAGAGACAAGGATTAGGCAAAAAGATAATTGCTTAATTAGAAGAATTTAAGCATAATTAGATTAATTAAAAACAAGGTTGACAAAGTCAAAAGGGGGGAGAAAACTGAAATTTAGGTGTGAAAGGGGTTAAGGATTTTTCAAATAATATAATGATATTTTGTGATAATATAATAATATAAATAAGATATTTTGTAGAGGAGTAGATAGGATAAATGAGAACCGATAGAAAATAAATCCTATCTCAAAATATATGAACTAAGTATCTAACATAAGGACTTATTATAAACAAGTATATTTTTATCCTGAAGTGGGCTATCTCCGAAGTCATTTCCGTAACCGGTGGAATGATTAAGAGATAAGACAAAAAAAGATATTTTGTGAAAAAGGGGTAGATAGTATAAATAGGGAAAAGTAAAGTAAAATAAATATATATATGTATGCTGGCCGAAATTTTGGTCAAGAAAGAGATAAGGATTAGGCAAAAAGATAATTGCTTAATTAGAAGAATTTAAGCATAATTAGATTAATTAAAAACAAGGTTGACAAAGTCAAAAGGGGGGGAGAAAAACCGAAATTTAGGTGTGAAAGGGGTTAAGGATTTTTCAAATAATATCATGATATTTTGTGATAATATAATAATATAAATAAGATATTTTGTAGAGGAGTAGATAGGATAAATGAGAACCGATAGAAAATAAATCCTATCTCAAAATATGTGAACTAAGTATCTAACATAAGGACTTATTATAAACAAGTATATTTTTATCCTGAAGTGGGCTATCTCCAAAGTCATTTCTGTAACCGGTGGAATGATTATGAGATAAGACAAAAAAGATATTTTGTGAAAAAGGGGTAGATAGTATAAATGAGAACCAATGGAAATTAAATCATAACTCAAAAACCATGAACTAAGTTTCTAACAATTGGACATATTATGAACCAGTGAATTTTTATCTAGAAGTTGATGTTTTCGGAAGTTATTTCTGTATCCAACGGCGTTTGTCCGGAAATGTTCAACAGGCAACGGAATATCCTAAATGGGATCAAAAATTTAGTTAACCCAAGTATCTTGAAAGAGGAAGAAGAGATCTTCGAGGCTATGTTCCCAGAATTTTGAAATTTCCCAAGATTACGCGTTTATAGGACACTGAACAGGGAACTTTATCGGTATAAGACCAAAAAGCAAGAATGATGACATGAGAATGACATCATCTTTTTGACTTAAAGGGCATTTTGTCTAGGTGTAAGGCCAAGATTGAATCTTTCAAAATATCCTAGATCCAACGGCCAGAATCTGAGCAGGGAAAGTTCAAAGAAACTACCAAAATGCCATAGCCTTTCTCTATAAATAGGCCATTCCACCATTTAAAATTCTCACACCAAATCACAAGAGTGATTTCGAAAATAGAGAGAAGGAAGAGAGAAGGAGGAGCCTGGGGAAAATTATAGCGAAGCTCTGGGTAAGTTCTTCGGTCCCTAGTCTTAAGTTCTAGTGTTTCTTTCGGTAGTTATAGTAGAAATGCTAGATTAATCTTTAATTTTCCAAGTTAGTTTAGATATCATGTTTTAGGGATAAATATGCAATTTATTTCAAAAATATATTGGAGAAAGAGATATGTCAAAATTTTGGAAAATTAGAGTCAAAGTAACAAAGTTTTAGTGAAATTTCGCCAATTAGCGAAGTCAAGGGCAAAATGGGCATTTTTTTACTAAAATGTCCATTATGATGTTTATGAGTTAATAGATCTCGTATTACCCTCTAGGAATATCCAGGAAATCCAGAGTCGGATCAAAGGCCAGACGTTTGGCCACTACATAGTGAAAGGTACGTTCGTGTACTAGTAACTTTAACTCTGATGTGTCTTGTATGATTATATATATGATTGGTTATTTCATGTGGAGTGCAGGACAAGACGAGGTCTTGGGTCATGCACCATGATTAAGACTCTGTCTTAAGTCACTGTTATACATTTAGCTATATACGGGTTATTGTTTTGATAACACCGTTGAGTTTTCCTAGTGCTAAGGACACGATGGGCCGTCGTGGCATTGGTTAGTGCAAACTAGGATAGACTTTACATGTGCTGTGTGCTATGTATTGTTGTGTTGTGGTAACTTTACATCTACTGTGTGATATGTATTGTTAATGTTGAAATGTTATGAATATCTGTCATATATATTGATTATACTTTGCATATGAGGTTAACTGTTACCTGAGGTCTGATGGATATTGGACCTCAGCTTGGACTAAAGGTTCAAAAAAAGGAACTAGGACCTGAGAAGACATCGAAGAATGGGGCCAAAGAGAGACACCGGTCGAAGACAAAGATCGGTATAAGTTATTAGGGCCTAGTTTCTGGCATGAATCTAACAAAGTTATTTCAGACTAATTGGTGCTTAAACTAAGAAAGGGTTTGTCAGTGGGTTGTCATAAGTCACCGTGAAAGACGGGGAGACTCCCATTAGACTAAACACCGATTTGGGCAATATGTCTGATTTACTATGTTGGGTTCCAAACCATAGGTCTAGTTATAGAGTTGATTTATTAGAGAACTGTATTTATGTCTCTGTAATTGTATCACATGAATAATCCTTTGGGATATTTTAATATACCAGCTTATGTCGGGGCATCAGCATATGTCTGGGCATTTTATATCAGATACTTATTGTCCGAATATTAGCACATGCTATCCATTTCCGCATTACTCTAAGCTGTAGCACATCAAACTCAGTTGATTTTCCTAAAACTAAGTATCAACCGACACGATTTTCAAGTATGGAATTTGGGGTGTTACATTTAAAATAAGACACACGCAAGTAATTATAAGAAAATTTTATTTGTCACCTTAAACTTCAAAGCAACACATAGTGAGTGATTAATAATATGAACCAAAATATTCAAAAATTAGCTTTAGCCCAAAAGAATGTTGGCAATCTAGCATGTGAAAGCATACATCGATCTATCTCTTTTAACAAGCAAGTTATATGATGTACAAACTTTGTAAATGTTATATGTACACAAAATATAAAGTTTAAGGGTTATATGCATATAACTCAGTTTGTAAGGGTTCTATATATGTTGTACAAAAAAAATAAAGTTTAAGGGGATATTTTTTGTACAAAAAATACAAAAAAGATAAAATTAATGGTTCGAGGTTGTATGCACAAACTTAGAAGTTTATGGTGGTTTATCATTAAGTTTTAAATGTTAAGGGAGTTATGGTGGTTGTATGCCAAAATCCTATTGCTCCCTTGTGCTTTGGTCCAATTGAAAATTACCATGTTAATGAAAGCTTATTTTATCTTTATAATCCTCATAATTTTATGTAAGATTTGTCCTTTCTATTCCATGTCAGGGCATAATATTTTCTTAAATCTACATGATAAGTCCTTATATAGAATCTCCTCTTCAAGTCATGGTCTTCAATTCTACAAAATAATATTGAATTAATTTCAAGAATAACAATATTAGCATGTGCAATAAGCTACATAAGTCACTTACCTAGCTTGATTTGCACTTATTGAAACTTTTCCTTCCTCCTTCAAGTCTCCTAACTTTCGGCCATTCTTAATAAAATACCATGATCATTAGTTTTTCACACTATATGACTCTCAAGAATTGAAGAAGAGAAATAGGAATTCCAATCGCCACACCTTACCTTAGTTCTTTGTGATTTCCCTTCTTTCTTCCTTGTTTCTCTAAGTTTTTGGTGACTTTTCCATGTCAAGAGGAGTAAGATGGCATTTTATAATTGTTGGCTAGTGCCCCAAACAATCCTCATGATGATTGACTATTTTGTCCTTGCCTTAAGTCCCTTTTTACTTGCTTTATGTCTTTCTCTCTTTCTTTCCTTGTGTTGGCAAACATGGCCCTTCTTGGCTCTCAATTTTACCTTACTTTTATGGTAAAATTTTGGTCTACATGTCCCTCACCCCAATGCATCCAAAATTTATGGTTGGAGGGAGGATGAAGTCATCAATTTCTACTTCCTTTTCCCCTTGCTTTGTTCCATTTTTTCTCCGCAAATTTTACCTACCATATGTCATCCTTTTTCCTCTTCTTTTCTTTACTTTGTTGGCCCTTTTTACTTCACAATTTTCAACTACCTCTTGTCTCTCCTTTTTACCACTTCTTTTCCTTGTTTTTACTTGCCTTGTTGGCCACCTCTAATTTCACACATTTCACCTACTTCATGATGTGGCATTCTATGGTTTTTTAATTGATCTTTTAATCCTATATTTTTATTAAATCTTCTTCCTTTTACATGCTTCCACGTAGAGCCAAAATAATGGCTCATTGAAGAAGAATTCAAATGTCCAATTTTCCATTAGAAATAATGCATGTGTTCATTTCCCATGTAAACAAATGGCAAGTTAAAATTCACTTTAATGGGTAAAATGTATGGCTAGAAATAACCATTGGTGGCTTCATATTATTCTTAACTTGGAACATATGTGTATATTCCCCAACATGACAAGTGTCAAAAATTATAAGGCAAAATAATTTAATTGCCTTGACTTTTATATATATACATATGGCATGTTTTACATCAAGCATTATTTATCCTCCTTTTGCCCAAAATTATAACCTCATTTTAACAATGAAATATTAATCCCATATAATATTTCTAAAATGTAATATCACACTTTCTGAACTGGGTCTAATTGTCTGCTTGATATAGGCTTATTCTCAAGTTATTAGGCCTACAATTTAGGATATTACATATTTATAGATGATTCAAAGTACAGGGAATTTTATAATTTATATCTTAATCTTTTTTTAAACTTCTTTTCAGCTTTAAACTTCAATCGCCACGCAATGTGGTCAATTTTTGCGGCTTAAAATCATCCGTTAGTATCATTAGTTAAAGTTGTTTTTCCAGCCCCCCTTCCAATAACTCTCCTGATTGCTTTACCTGGAGAGCGGCTAAAGATGAGGGGTTCTCTGTGAAATCAGCTTATAATTACCTTTCTGGAGGTAGGGAAACTAGCACTAGCAGTTTCTGGACCCAGGTGTGGAGATGGAAAATTCCTGAGAAAATCAAATATTTTATGTGGCAAGTAGGTCACGAGAGACTTGTTACAAACTCTCTTCGGGCCAGGCGTGGCCTTACGACTGTCAGTGCCTGTCCATTCCAGTGTAATAGCGAGGAAAGTGTGATTCACACTCTTTGAGACTGTGATCGGGCAAGAAACTTTTGGAAACAAATTTTAAAACCTAACCTTTTCTCTGACTTTTTCACTAGTGGTTTGCAGGTTTGGCTCAATTGGAATACCAACCACAAGCCTGGGAAAGGAAGATTCAAGAACTTCGTGTGGACAAAAATCTTTAGCCTGGGGTGGTGGATCCTATGGACAACTACATGCAAATTCCTATTCCAAGGGGCAAGCACCGACATCAGGGAAATGCTTCACCAATGCAACTACCTTCTCATGGAAAGTAGCGCAACTCTTAAGTTCAATCATCAGATTTTCCAACTTGGTAATGTTGAAGAGAAAACCTGGACTCCTCCCCCTGCTAATGCAGTTCGCATTGATGTGGATGGTTCATTTCGGCAACAACATCAGGCAGCTTGCAGTGGAATCATAAGAAATACTCGGGGTGAATGGTTGACGGGCTTTTATTTTCCCCTTAGCCTACACCCCGTTATCGAGGCCGAGATCTATGCTATCATGGTAGGTTTAAAAATCGGTCTTCAGATGGGTTATCAGAGAATCCTTCTCTACTCTGATTCCCTTGATGCTGTCAATATCCTTATGAGAGACTGCTCTACAGATCATCCTCTCAGAGATATTATTGGCGAGACTAGAGACCTTTTATACCGAGACTGGGAAGTCGAGTTACACCATACTTCGAGAGAAAACATTGCATGTGCTGACTTTATGGCAAAAGAAGGACATAATGTTGTTGCTGATGCCGGTGTGGTGTTGATCCCAATAGCCCCGAGAGGATGCCTCGACATGATTTTGAGGGACCAACGGTCCTGTCATCTTTAGTTCACTTTCTATTTTAAAGTATTAAGGACGGGGATTCCACTTCCCCGTTCCAAACTTATCAAGCTACGGCTTGCTTTTATTATTCAAAAAAAAAAAAGTTGTTTTTCCAATCCAACGTCACATCCTTCAATCTTTCGACAACCTTTTTTCTGCTTTCAACTCAATAATTGAAAAAAGTTTCTTGAGGTTTGTTCATTCCTTTTGAATATTGTAACACTTCTCTGTTTAGTGTTTACTTTCTGCGCACTCATTTAATCAAAATAGAGGCCTAGATAATAATTCTTGTTCTCTAATTTCTTTGTCTGTTTCTTTTTTGACATGTTCCCCTTACTTTTCATGTGCTCACCTTTACCTTTTTTTCTATATAGGTTGGAATATATTTTCCCACAATGCACACATAATTACGTTATTTAGTTCTCTTATGCTATGTTTGGGTGAGAAGTGAAAATGGAGGGAAATCTGAAGGGATAAAAAATAAAAGTGAAGAAAATAAGGCCTTGTTTTATTTCTTCGGTTTGGAAAGAATTTTGTGTTTTAAAAAACATGAATATAAAAAAATTATTTAATAAAAAAATACAAATTTGTTTTTCAAAAATAAAAAACTCAACATTTTTTGTATGTTTTCTCCAGTTTTTCTGTTTTGTTATTTTTACTGATTCCCCCTTTACTTGGGGTCACGTGCACTCTCCATTCTATTCCTTGTGCTTACCTTCTCAATTGCTCCCTTTTGTCTGCATTGTCTGAATTATCTGACTCTATTTGTCACCCCTGAAGTCTCCTTTTTTCCAGTTCTTTAAGTTCATTTAAAAAAAAAAAAAAAATCCTAACAAGTTTTTTTTTTAAATGTAATTTTTAAGACAATCACCCATACATGCCCCCCTGTAATACCCTAAAATTTGACTTAGGGTAAATATCATAAATTGGTAGAATATACCTATTGAAAATAGGTGAATATGAGGTCTCAAACACCTTGTATTGAATTTACCTTATTATTAGAACAATTTCTCCTAAGATTAAATAATGTGCGAAAAGGGTCTCTAAAACATTAGATAATTTGCAAATTGGTCCCTGAAATATTTGTGACTCATAAAATACCCTGAGAAAATTATGATAAAATCCTAAGAGGCAATTAAATATTTATTAAAAATTAGAAAGTATGTTGTCTCTAATTTAGGTAATTTATGAGATTATTTTCCTTGGGAAATAATGAGGCAAAATTAAATATCATTTTGAGGAACATAAATTGCCCCATGGTTTTTAATATTTTGCATAATGCATAAATTATCAATTTCAGTAAAATAGTTGTGAGAAAATAATTAATCCTAATTAAGAAAATTGTCAACAATTAGTAAGTGATTAAATAAGTAATTAATTGTTGATTGTTTAAACATGAATAAAAGGAGATATCCAAAGTTAATTATATGAAACCCCTAATTTGATATTAATGACCAATGGAGGGTCAAGGTTGGCATAAAGAGTGTTGCTAATTAATTTAGCATAATTAAGAGGTATATTAAGTGAATTACAATTATTCTTAACAAAATAAGTTTGCACTAATTGAGATTAGTTGCATAATTCTTCAAGATCGTTAAAGACAAATTAAAAGTATCAAATGAGGGCTAATTATATTTGAAAATAATTAAGCCACAGAGAATGAAAATAATATCTCAAGTAATTAAGTTTAAATCTTCATGCAATTGAGTTAGCTAATGGCAAAATATAATTAAGGAGCATGTAAACACTTGATTAACATGATAATTAGTATTGAAAAGTCAACAATGACACCTAAGCCTTGATTATGTCATCAAGATGACATCACAAGAGCACATGTGTGTGTTGTGAGTGTGTGTGTGTAGTGGATGAAAGAGAAAAGATGAATCTAAGAAAAGGGGGGGAGGTGGCATTTTTGTAAGAGGTGTAAGGGCAAGATTAAGACTTCTTTACTAAGTTTAAATCCAATGGTTAGAATGGAATTAAAGTTGCTAGGAAGTTAACCAAGGATTGGCTATAAATAGAGAGCTCTCCTCTCTTCATTCTTCACACCAAACTCATACCAAAGATTGGAGAGTTTAAGAGGAGAGTGAAGCAAGAAGGAGGAAGGAGTTCAAGAGTCTTCAAGAGGTAAGTTCTAGTTCTTAAATTACTAGTCTTTAGTTTTTATAAGTTCTTAGTATAAATGTTAGTTTAATCTAGAAAATTAGAGAATAAATTCCTATACTTGTTTTTAGGCCTCATTGCATTGAAAAAATGCCTGAAGAGGTAAAAACATGGTAGGAAATAATTTTTGAAAGTCCTTGGATTAAGATTGTGAAAGTTGTAGAATGTTCGGTTCTTAAATCTTAGACAGGCAGCGAAAAAGATTCTATGATTTTATGTAACAAATGAAGTTATAAAATCATGAAATTTTCCAGAAAAAAGTAGACATGTAGGGATTTCCAAACATATAAAATATGCAACATTTTGATATCTGGTCAAGGAGATATGAATTTTTGAAGTTATGCCATTTTTACTGGAATAAAATCTGGGCAATGTTGAGAAACGTAAAGACTGGTAATGACTCACTAACTCTGAGTGAAAATGAATATTTTTCCTCAAAAATAGACATCCTAAGGGTTCCTAGGAATTTTACGGATCCTCATTTTGATTTTTGTAGAATTGGTTATGATTTTTCAAAGTTACGAAAAAAATCTGCCCAGAAAACTCTGCACTACGTTTTTAAATAAATGTAAGGGCAAAGTTATAAATAACAAATCCACCAAGAGTAGATGGGTAAATAGAGGTGGACGTATATCTTAGGATATTATTCTAAGTGATATGGTGATGTATTAGGATATCCGGGAGGTCCAGAGCCGGATCCAAAGGTCAGACGTTTGACAGTTACCCGGTGAAAGGTACGGACGCGTACTGTAACTCTAACTCTTATGCTACTTGTATGCTCTATATGTGATGTGATGATTTATATAGTCGTTGATAAGACTGGGTCCTGGGTCATGCATCGTGATTAAGACTTTGTCTTAAGTCACTGTTTATACATTCAACTATTATGTGAAAACGGGTTATAGTCTTGGTAATGCCGTATGGATGTTTTCCTAGCGCTGAGGACACGCTCCGGGGCGTGGCACTAGTTTATGTGCAAACTATGTGGACCTTACATGGGCTGTGTGCTATGTAGAGGTATTGTTGTGATATGAACTATGACATGTGTTGTGTGCTATGTATAGTTATATGCTGAATTGTAAATGAATATCTATCATGCATACTGTTATACTTGAGCATAAGGTTAACTGTTACCTGAGGTCCAATGGGCATTGGACCTCAGTTTTAATGAACAGTTCAAGAAAGAAACCGGGATAGAGAAGGTGCTGGTAGATGGAGCCATGAGAAGGCACCAGTGGACGGAGCTGGGAAGGGTCACCGGTCAAAGCAAATGCCGGAAGAGCATCCTCAGAGTATTCATTCTGACATGATTTAACAAGGTTATCCCAAACGATTTGGTGCCGAAGGCAGGGCTAGTCTATGTGGGTCAGTCAATAAGTCGCCGTGAACTCGGTGAGACTCCCATGATAGACACCTACCTGGCCAAACTGTTTGATTAACTGAGTTAGGTTTATTGCCCCAAGTCTAGCTACAACTTGGTTGAAGATTGTATGATTACCATGTAAGAATTGTAACTGTACAAAGTGTAACATCCCACCTTAATAAAAAACAACGGAATTTTTTTTTTTCTAAAACGTTGATCAGAGTAGAGTAATTTCGTAATACAAGTAACTGAGCCTTAACATTACATAACCGCAGTGTAAGTGTATTCATACAGTCATCTACTATCAAAAGGAAGCAGCACCTAACTAGGCATATAAAACTAAAACCATAAAATTCCTTCTGCCGTTCTACGCTAGTCGTTCGCCCCTATCTTCAACCCCTTGGTTCGCCCGAACCTGAAGCTACAGCTGAGATCCAATTACCATTTGGATCTCAGGTAATGGTTAACCTTATGCTCAAATAAACAGTATATGGATAACAGTTATTCACAACTCATAACAGCAGTAAATCACTACATAAGCACACAGCAGATGTATGATCACAACATTGACAGAACATAAGCACAAAGCAGTATGTAAAGTCCCACAACATGTTTGCACATAACCAGTGCCACGACGGCCCATTGTGTTCTCAGCGCTAGGAAAACCCAACAGCGTTATCAAGACTATAACCCGTATAAAGCTGTATGTATAACTGACAACGCTAGACAGAGCCTCAGTATATAAACATGTCTATCACATATATGTATATGAGCAGCATAAGAGTTAATGTTACAATACGCATCCGTACCTCCGTTGACGGTTTTTCTGGCACTTTCGTCAAATTACTGCACGTTTGACAGCGGCACGACAGCGGTGACAGCGGAAACAGCGGTTCATGATTTCGGGTATCCTATAGGGATAACATCACCGATATGAATATTTAAGATCATAACAGGTATTTTAGGTACAAATTACCATTTTGCCCCTAGTTTGATCTCTTAGTGGAATTTTGCCAGAGCTTCACTATTCTGACTTTAATCTCTCAGAATTTTGCTATAACCTCTCCTTTAACATATTTCTAAGATAATTATCATGTTTATTCCTAAAACATGATATCTAAGTTAATTTGAAAAATTAAAGACTACTCTAGCAATTCTACTATAACTACCGAAAGAACTACTTAAACTAAAAACTAAGGACTGAAGAACTTACCCAAAGCTTTGCTATGAACTTCTTACTCCTCTTCCAGAGCTTCTCTCTCTAACTTCTCTCTAGGATTTGTGAGTGAATTGGTGAAGAATGAAGAGAAATGAAGGGCTATTTATAGAAAATCTCAATGGCAATTTCGTAATTTCATTGAACTTTGTCTGGTTGAATTCTGAGCGTCGGATCGCATTTTTTTGAAGTGGCTTGATCTTGGCCCTACACCTATTTGGCCAACCTCCCCCCCACAAGGAGACAAAATTGATGACATCATCATGCTTGTGTCATCTTGCTTTATCAGATGAAATTCCTGGTTCGGTGTCTTGATCGCGAAAGTTTTTGTACAATCTTAAAATTCCAAAAACAACACTCTGAAGGTCTTTTCTTCCTCTTCAAGAATACTAGATTTTCCTATCCTTATACCCTCATTAAGGACATTCCGTTATCTACCGAAAATCCTCGATATTTGCTACCGGTTACAGAAATGACTTCGGAGATAGCCTACTCTGAGATAAAAATTCACTCGTTCATAATATATTCTGACCCTAGTAACCTAGTTCACGGTTTTCTAGGTAGGATTTTATTTCTATCCATGGTCATTTATCCTGTTTACCTTTTACTAATATAATATTATTTACCTTAACTTATTATATTATTATATTTCAACAAATATCTAGATATTTTTTCTTCATCCTTATCCCTCCAAATTTCGGCCAACACCATATATTTATATATATTTTATATTTTTTTTCATTTACCATACTATCCTATTTATCTTGCATTTATTTTTCCCAAAATTTTCCTATTGGTCCATAATTAATCACATGGATTTAGGCTTCTAGAATTTCTTGAATAATCCTAAGCCTTTGATTTTTATCTTAATTTTTCAAGATTACATCCTAACCCTTATTATTTATTTAATTAGGCCAAAAATTTTGGCCCTTAATATTACTTATTTATATGTATTTTATTTTTCATGTTTTTTCTAAATTTCTCTAATCTTATAAAATTTCTGAAAATTACTTAATTAATCCCTTAATAATTTCTAATCATTTTCTTAATTAAAACTAATCATTTTCTCACAACAATTTTTTTGACATTAATAATTCAAGCTCCATACAAATTATCAAAAATCATAAAGTCAATTTTTAGTCTCAGAATACTTTTTAATTTTCCTTCTTTTTATTTCCATAAGAAATAATTTATTAAATTGTCTAAATTAAGAATAATATGCTTTCTAAATTTTTAATAATTATTCCATGCCTTTTAGAATTTTTCCTAATTCTTCTCAGGATGTTTTATGGCATTAAGACACATTTTTCACATTTCCGATATTAAATTTCGTTTAATTTTCTTAATATTTCCCTTTGAACTTAGACTAATTATATAACATGCTAAGACCAAAATCTTCATAAATGGGCATTTTCATTATTGTGACATAATATTCCAGATAATAGTTATCCAGGTATTACACAAATCTCTGGATTGTATCACATAAATATTCCTTTGGGAAAATTTTTAATATACCAGCTTATGTCGGGGCATCATCATATGTCTGAGCATTTTATATCAGATACTCATTGTCCGAATATTAGCGCACACTATCCGTTTCCGCAGTATTCTAAGCTGTAGCACCTCAAACTCTGTTGACTTTCCCAAAACTAAGTGTCAACCGACACGATTTTCAAGCATGGAATTTGGGGTGTTACACCCCTACAAAAAAAAAACTAGTTTTAATTTCTTTTAAAACTATTCTAAAAATGTAAAAACAAAACAAAAATCAAACCACCTAAGTTTTCTCGTCTTATATTTGAAAGGACAGCAAAACCATAAAGAAAAGAAAGTGATTAATTTCACAACCTAATCGCGTTGCAATGATGAGATAGGGTGTGTTTGGGAGCACATTTGGAGATCCTAAGGGGCATCTCAACAGCCAAAAGCCACTTTTTGATTTTATGTAATGTTTGAATCAACGTTTTTTAAATTGGGCTTTTGAAGAAAAGACTGCTTTACACCGGAAGCTAAAATTTCCCACCAAGGAAAGAGAAAAAGTCTTTGTCATGGAGAGAGAAGAAACTGAATACCTCATGAAGAAAAAATAATGGGCCCCACTTTCTTTTATTAAAATAATATTTTGGTCCTTATTATAAGTTACTTGTAGATGAAAATTGGGAAAATTTATATAGGGGTCCAAGTAACAAAAAATAAATTTAAAAAAGGCCCCAATATTCTAAAAATACAAGAAAAGGCCCCAGGGCTTTTCTAATATAAATTCATTAAAATGTTAATAACTATATCAGTTCAATTAACAACTATATCAGCTCCATTAATAACTAAAGTTTTAATGAATTTATATCAGAAAAGGCCCAAAACGCCCTGGGGTCTTTTCTGGTATTTTCAGCATCTTATGACCTTTTTTAAATTTTTTCTATTACTTGGGCCCCTATATAGATTTTCCCATGAAAATTTTGGTCCTGAATATATAAGTGTACTTAAAGGTAAATGATTTTCTTAATATAAATTTTTTAAATTTTTTCTATTACTTGGGCCCCTATACAGATTTTCCCATGAATTAAATACGAGTTATGGTCATGATAACGTCGTTAAGTTTTCCTAGCGCTGAGGACACGATAGGTCATCGTGGCACTGGTGAATAGTGCAGACTGGGATAACATACATATTGCAGTGGCTGTGTTTTGTTATTTCCTTACATGTTGTTAGGAATTTGAAATTGTGATTGTGTACCTGTTATGTGATACCTGTCATATACTGTTTACATAAACATGAGGTTAACTGTTTCCTGAGGTTCAATGGGTATTGAACCTCAGCTCCTGCCTTAGCTTCAGGATCCCAGGGAACCAGAATCAAAGACAAGGGTAAGGAACCGGCCTAAGAACCAAGCGAAGACGTTATTATTTTGATATGTACTTAGATGTATTTAGCACTCGGATGAATGTACTGTTGAATGTTCAACTTGATACACCACATACAATGTTATTTAGTTACTCTCTATTTTGGAAAATATTTTCAACGCTCAACTTTGATCAAAAACACTATGGAAACGTTTATAAAATGGGGTGTTACAATAATTGTAAATAGTGAATTATTCTTTTGCCATAGGAGAAAAGGAAGGAATATTCAATTTCTGTCTTCCCCTTTTTATTGGGTTTGATGTTAAAATATAAGAATGAAAAGATAAAATGAAAATATCTTTATTTTATTCATTATTAATTTCCAATTGCTACTTGCATGTATTTTTTTAATAAAAATAACAAATATTCAGATTAAATTAGAATTATTTATAACTAGAGATATTCACACTGGCCACATCATTTTTTTTTTTAATTTGATCAAGAGTATTCCAAGTCACTTTGAACTTGAAATTAATCCATTTTGAGGCTTAGAGTTGAAATGATTTTCACCTCTCGTCCTTCTCATGAATCAAACTTGAATTCTTCTCTTAATAGGGTTGAGGCCGCTCATCACTTCAATTAACAACTTGTTTATCACTTCATACATCATTAAAATGAACAAAGTCCATGGCAAATTTGTTAACGTTGCTTCTTTTCCATTATACAGAGTCACAATTATTTCGGAAATATTATTTAATTACCTGAGGACGGTCATTCATCTGTAAATGCGGATGAATCAAACAATAAATTAATTCTACTGCTATTTTTTAGAACCAAGACATTGTATTAGTCTACATTAAGTTATAATCATCTTTGAGATGAAGAACGTCAGCAGATTTGAAAGTGGAATGATCCGTGAACTTTTTTTTTTTTTGAAAAAAAAAGAAGTTAAATGATTAAACTCTAAATGAAGAACTTGCATGCCTTATCTTTTAAAAATAAACCATCGTTTTCCATGGAAAGCAAAATTAGCGGAAGAAAATTACAAACCAACTTTAAACAGACTCACGAGATTAGACTTCACATTTTTTTTGAAGTTAAATTATACATAACACCTGAACTTTTGGTTATGTTCAAGTAATCTCCTTAACCTTTAAAACTTCATAATAAATCCATAAACTCTTAAATTCGATAGGAGAAAGAAAACAAAATACCACTTGAATTTCAAAATCCTAAAGGATTCCCTACTAAAATGAGTTATCAATTGCTATACTTTTATAGTCAAGAATACCTACACTCTTGTAGGCAGCAAGACTAATTTAGGATTTTGAAGTTCAAATGGTATTTTCTTGTATTTTTCCTAATTAGATAACTCTTGTACGATTAATTTTGTATGTCATTTATCTGCACACACCTTAAAATTCATGGGTTATATGCGCACAAAAATAAATGTTAAGGGTTTATATAATTAATATTACGTGATTGTCTGCACAAACTTGGAGTGGTTTATTTTAAATTTTTATAAGTTAAGGTGTCATTTATATGTGGTACAAAGTTGAAAGGAGTTTGTGTAATTTAATCTTTTCCAAAATAATATATTTTAAAAAGTTAATCTTGGCGTGTAATACGGTCACTTGTGAAATCTGATTCCTAATTCATAAGGAGGCATGTGAAGTTCTGGGTCCGTCAGTTTATTTTGACACTATTATATATCTTATATATTCACATGCACTTAATTAAATGTATGATTATGATACTTGAAAACGACATTGGAAACCTGTTAGTGGCAAATTCCGTGAATCAATCAATATAAGACTGTGTAAATGCCCTTTTTTAACTTGGGACGAGTCTTTTAAGAGAACAAGCACAAAAATATACTGAACCAACCACCATTATTTGAAATATTATCAGTTTAATATTTAGTAATATAAACAAACAAAATTTGTTTATTCTAATTTGCATAGTTGATTTATTTCCTTGAAATTTGTTTGTTATATTAACATAAATCGAGTCACCCTATAAACATCAGACCCAAGCTAATTATTGAGAAAAGATAAAAGTACCGTTAGAGATTATTGATCCAATCCAGGAATATCCTTTTGGGTTTCTGAATGAAGAAATGTTTGAGGATGAAATTGTTGAGTAAAAACAAAGCCATACATGCAAGTATTAAGTTATAAAAACTATATTACATAAATTAAGAAATCAGTAAAAATTGTTTCAAAGAAATAAATGTGTGAGAAACATATTTTCCCCAAATGTACCCTTATTAGTTATTTATAGAGGATGAGCGAGAGAGAACGAGTCAGACAAACTGTTATAATTAATGTATAGGCATATAATCAATCAGAAATTAAAAAAAAAAAAAGTGCATTAACATGTTAGACATCTCTAAAGTGTAATTTGTATAAAGGACAGGAGCTATTTAAAGAGTACTATAACTTATATATAAGAAGGACGGGAGCAGTGTATTAATTAGTAATAGATAATTAAGTACTTGCTATCTAAATTAAGCAGTTCTTCCAAATCAAGTTAACATAAATATAAGATGGTGGATTAGCCTAAATCCATTAAGCCATGAGGCTAAAATGGTGACTAACTTTGATATTTTGTTTATATTTAATCTGTGTGAAGGAAACAATTTTGTTCATTGAGTTACGTAGAGAGGCTATCGGTTTTGTTGTCTTATTGAAGCCATAATTCAAGCTATGTAGGTTACACAATAAATTAGCCAGTACATACATCTTGTTCAACAACAAAAGCACTCTAGTCTCTATCCTCTAACACAAAATGTATATTTTGTGTGTGTTCATAACCGTGTTTGTTATCTGTAACATCCCAATTTTCAAAAGCGGAATATTATTTTTTTCCAACAAAAATCATTTAAAATCATCAGAGTAGTGCATTTAAGTGGAAGAGTAACTGATACTTATATTTCAAAATGCCGTAAGTTTGGCTGAATACAATAGCGGTGTAGTAACCGCGTGGTTCAAAAGTGTAACATCCCACTTTAAAAACAGTAAAAATGGTGGGAAATTTTTTTTTTTTCAAAACACAGTGATCAGAGTAAAGCATTTTTCATAAGCAGAGTAACTGAATTCAAAATACATAACCATAGTGTAATTTCATTATACAGTCATCCCAAAAGAAGATAGTTTCTAACAGTATATACAAATATAAACTGATAAACTTCTTCAACCCTTCCATACCGTCCACTAGCCTCTACCGTCACTCTCACGGTACTCCCGACCCTGAAGCTACAGCTAAGATCCAATTACCAATTGGATCTCAGGTAACGGTTAACCTTATGCTCATATCAAACAGTATATCGATAACAGCATTAACATAATCACATACAGCAGAATATCACTACATAAGCACACAGCAGATGTATGATCAAATAATGGCAGAACATAAGCACAAAGCAATATGTAAAGCCCCACATAATGGTTGCACATATCCAGTGCCACGAAGGCCTATCGTGTCCTCAGCGCTAGGCAAACCCAAACGGCATTATCATGACTAAAATCCGTAGTAAGCTGTAAGATAACTGACAACCCTAAACAGAGTTTCAGTATCTAGCATGTCTATCACATATATGTATATAAGCAGCATAAGTGTTAAGGTTACAATACGCGTCCGTACCTCCGTTGATGATTTTGGTTACTCTGGTAGTGTTTTGACGGTGGTTTGACAACGGAATGACAACGGAAACAGCGGTTCGTGATTCTGGGTATCCTATAAGGATAACATCACCAGTATGAATATCTCAGACCATAACAGGCATTTTAGGTACAAATTACCATTTTGCCCCTAGTTAGCCTTTTTGGCGGAATTTCGCCAGAGCTTCGCTGTTTCGACTTTTTACTTCCAAATTTTTTTGCTATAATCTTTTCTATAATATTTTTCTAAGATAATTATCATATTTATTCTAAAAACATGATATCTAAATTATCTTGAAAAATTAAGACTATCCTAACACTTTTACTATAACTACTAAAAGAACTACCGAACTAAAGACTAGGGACCGAAGACTTACTCAGAGCTTTGCTGCGAAATTCCCGGACTCCTCCTTCTTCCTTCTCTCTCAAATTTTCGGCCTTCTCAAGAGGAATGGTGTGAAGAATGGTGAAATGTGAAGGGGTATTTATAGGTGAACTCGATGGCATTTTCGTAATTTCGTTGAACTTTGTCTGGTCGAATTCTGACCGTCGGATCGCACTTTTCTGAGGTGGCTTCATCTTAGCCTTACACCTCTCTCTGCTGACATCATCCTGAGTCATCAAAATGATGTCATGCTTGCTTCATCTCTTGCTTTATCTAATAAGTCTCTGATTCGGTGTCCTGTTCCCGTAATTCCGTAAAATCTTAAAATTCTGAGAATAGTATGCTGAAGATCTTTTCATCCTCTTTAAGAATACTGGACTTTCCTTACCTTATACTCTTAGTAAGGACATTCCGTTATCTACCGAAAATCCTCGGTATTCGTGCCCGGTTACCGAAATAGTTTTGGCCAGTACTAGCTTCTAGATCAAAATTCACTAACCAATAATATGCTTTGGTTTTTCTTAACCCATCCCCATATTCTCACAACAGGAATACTTTCTATCCGTGGTCATTTTTCCTGTTCATTTTTCCTCTGATTATTATATGATTTTCTTTTTAACACATGTTAAATCTTATATTATTATTATATCTAAAAATCTTCTCATCCTTATCCCTCCTATTTTTTTTTCCGGCCAGGCCTCTTTTTTTTATTTTTTTTATTTTCCAACATATATTATATTTATCTTCTCACAAAATTCCCTTATTGGTCCAAAATGAATTTAGGCTTATAAAATTCCCAAAAATTACTTAATAAATCCCTTAATATTTTCTAATAATTTTCTTAATTAAAACTTATCATTTTCTCATAAATATTTTATTGACATCAATAATCTAAGTTTTATGCAATTAATTATCAATTTTAGAGCCTATTATGATTTCTAGAACACTTTTAAAATTTTCCTTCTTTTGTTTTCATAGGAAATATTTCGTTAAATTTTCTAAATTATGGATAATATGTTTTTCTAAATTTTCATAATTATTCTATCTCTTTTTGAATTTTCCATAATTTTCTTGGAATATTTTATGGCTTTAAATGTTATTTTTGACAATAAATTTCCTTTAATTTTTCATAATTCATTTCTTTGAACAAAATTAATACTATAACATGTTGAGACATAAATTTCCATAAATAGACATTTTTTATTATTATAACATATTTTCCAGATAATAATTATCCGGGTATTACATTTTTCTCCCCCTTAAACAAAATTTCGCCCTCGAAATTTATTCTAGTGTATCTAAATTCTAGGCTGTAAATTCTGGGTACTTCTCCTCCATGTCTCTCACTGTTTCCCACGTCGCTTCACAAGGTGTCATCCCTTTCCAAACCACTTTTACCATAGGAATGAACCTGTTCCTGAGACGTTTCTCACGTTGTTCAAGAATTTGCACCGTCTCGACCACAAAGGTATTGTCATGGCGTGCCTCAATGTCTTCGAATTCGATGACATGCTCAGGATCTGGTAGGTATTTCCTTAGTTGCGACACATGGAATACGTCATGGAGGTTGCTTAAGTTTGGGGGTAGAGCTAGTTGGTAGGCAACTGGTCCACGCTTGGCCATAACCTCAAATGGTCCCACATACCGCGGACTTAGCTTTCGTCTCTTAAGCGTTCTTCCAACACCTGTAACCGGGGACAACTTGAGGAACACGTGATCTCCTACTTCAAACTCCAGCAGCCTTCTCCTCTTGTCAGCATAGCTTTTCTGCCTACTTTGAGTTGCTAACAATCTCTTCTTGATTAGGGCGATCTGTTTAGAGGTTTGCTCAACTATGTCTGGTCCGAGCAACTGCCTCTCAGACAATTCCGTCCAGCATAAAGGTGACTGACACTTCCGCCCGTACAAGGCTTCAAACGGTGCCATCTTTATGCTTGAATGATAGCTGTTGTTGTACGCAAACTCTGCCAATGGAAGGTGCCAATCCCAATGCCCTTTGAAATCTAATACACAAGCTCTGAGCATATCCTCCAGTGTTTGAATGGTTCTTTCAGATTGCCCATCAGTTTCCGGATGATAAGCTGTACTTAACCTGAGCTTAGTGCCCATAGACTCTTGCAATGACCGCCAATACCGGGATGTGAATCGGGGGTCCCGATCCGAGACAATACTTTTGGGTATTCCGTGAAGTCGCACAATTTCTTTGATGTAGATTTCTGCTAATTGTTCGGATGAGTAATTGATGCTGATAGGAATAAAGTGTGCCGACTTCGTTAATCGGTCAGTAATGACCCAAATTGCGTCATGGTTCCTGATTTTGGGTAAACCAACCACCAAATCCATAGTGATATCTTCCCATTTCCATTCCGGAATTTGCAACCCTTAAAGAGGGCCAGCTGGACGTTGATGTTCAATCTTCACTTTTTGGCAGGTCAGACACTTGGCCACATATTGAGTGACATCTCTCTTCAGGCCAGGCCACCAAAATTCGGACTTCACGTTGTGATACATCTTGACTACCCCTGGATGTAGAGTATATTTACTCTTATGGGCTTCATCCAGTATTTTGCGTTGTAGTTCATCAACTAGAGATATATAAAGTCGTTTCTTATACCTAACCAGTCCACTTGGCGAGAGGTCATAATCCTGAGTTTTGCCTCGAGAGATCATCTCCCGTATAGCTTTGGCCCACTCATCTTGTAATTGTGCCTTCTCTACTTCATCTCTCAGGTCATACTCCCCGTGACTGACAAGCAGGTTTGCAAGATAAGCGTTACTGGGGGTAAAGTGATTAAAGCAGATTTGTTTCGACAGGTTCAGATTCATAAAGTCTTCGAGCAATTTTTGTTCTCGAATCATCAAGTATGCCACCCGTATCGACTTTCTACTCAGAGCGTCTGCAACGACGTTTGCTTTACCCGGATGATATTTAATCTCCAGGTCATAGTCCTTGAGCAACTCCATCCAGCGACGTTGCCTCATATTGAGCTCCCGTTGATCAAAGAGATATTTTAAGCTTTTGTGGTCGCAAAACAGTTCCACGGTTGCACCGTACAAATAATGCCTCCATATTTTCAAGGCGAATACAATAGCTGCGAGTTCTAGATCATGAGTAAGATAATTCAACTCGTGAAGTTTCAGCTGACGAGAGGCATAAGCCACCACTCTGCCCTGCTGCATCAGGACGCATCCCAATCCATGCCCACTGGCATCACTGTAGACCACATATGTCTCATCTGGATCTGGGATAATCAACATTGGTGCTTCAGTCAACCTCTCCCTCAGAGTCTGAAAGCTCTCCTCACAGTCTTTTCCCCACACAAAGGGTTGATTCTTCCTTGTAAGCTTGGTCAAGGGTAGAGCCAGACGTGAAAAATCTCGTATAAATCTGCGGTAATAACCTGCCAGACCCAGAAAACTGCGTATTTATGTTATCGTCTCTGGCCTCTTCCAGTCTAGAACCGCTTCCACCTTGCTTGGATCAACTGCAACACCACCACTGGATATGACATGGCCCAGAAATTTGACTTCTGGCAGCCAAAACTCGCACTTGCTAAACTTAGCATAGAGTTGCTTTTCCCTGAGTATACTCAATACCAGTCGCAAGTGCTCCTCATGTTCTTCCTTGTTTTTAGAATAAATAAGTATGTTATCGATAAACACCACCACAAATTGGTCTAGGTATGGTCGGAAGATACGATTCATGTAGTCCATAAAGACTGCAGGCGCATTAGTCAGTCTGAAGGGCATTGCAAGGAATTCATAATGCCCGTACCTGGTTCTGAAGGCGGTCTTGGGAATATCACTATCCCTGACTCGCAACTGATGATATCCCGAGCGTAAATCAATTTTTGAAAAGACAGTAGACCCAGATAACTGATCCAAAAGATCATCGATCCGGGGAAGTGGATACTTGTTCTTGATGGTCACCTTGTTGAGTTCGCGGTAGTCAATACAGAGTCGAAGACTGCTGTCTTTCTTCTTTACGAATAATACTGGGGCTCCCCATTGTGATACACTGGGTCGAATAAACCCCTTCTGCAGAAGTTCTTCCAGCTGCTTCTTTAACTCCTGCATCTCGTTTGGAGCCATACGATACGGCGCCTTTGATATTGACCCCGTGCCCGGCATCAACTCAATGGTGAACTCCACTTCTCTTGTAGGAGGTAGTTTAGTGAGATCCTCCGGGAAGACATCAGGAAACTCACATACTACAGGTAAGTCTTTGAAAGAAAGTTCGGGTTCTGCTTTAACTGAAAAGAATATCAGATACGCCTGGCATCCCTGCTTCATACACTTGTCAACTTCCGAAGCAGAGAGAAAATTTAGACTGGTCTCAATTTTGTCTCTGCTAGATGTACCAGGAAAAGATATCATTTTTCTGCCACAATCAATGGTTGCACCATTTGCCGTGAGCCAGTTTAGACCGAGTATAGCATCAATGCCATGAAGTGGTAGTAGGATAAGATCTACCTTAGAAACTCGCCCATTAACATGAATAGTACAATTTATACAAGTATCTGAAGCTAAAGATTTAATATCAAGCGGTGTAGAAACTATAAGGTCATACGGTAATCTAGAGGCATGCATTCCTAAGCGACTTGCACAATCATGAGAGATAAATGAATGGCTAGCGCCTGAATCGTACAATGCCTGTATCAGATTCCCGTTCAAAAATATTGTACCTTGCACCATGTCAGGAGTTTCTCTGGCTTCAACGTCGGTCAGAGCGAAGACTCTTCCGGCATTCTGTGGCCTTGCTCCAGTAGTCCATTCAGGACAGTTTTGGCTCATGTGTCCCGGCTTTTGGCATTTATAGCAGACCTGCTGCCCATCACAGTTAGTACCTGGATGATTCTTTCTGCACTTTGGGCAGGGTTGGGGTCCCCTGTTGCCATAAGAATTTCGCTGCCCAGACTGGTTTGTCCTCTTATTTCCGCCTTGGAAATTATTCCAGGGTGCCCTTCTTTTATGTGAAGAGTTTCCCCGGCTAGAGTTACCTCGACCTGAATTGCTGTTGTTGAACCTGCGGAGCTGCTTTAAGTTCCGCTCCACCAATCGGCAGGCTTCTGCTGCTTGTATAACTTTCGAGAATTGCTGGGACACTAGCCTTTCCCGAATCTCGAACCTTACTCCATAGATCAGGATATTGGCAAGACTGCTCTCATTGTCACCTTGCCTCAGATGAGGGGAATAACGAGACAAGTTGATAAAACGGGCGTAATAGTCGTCAAAGGACTCTTCTTGCCCTTGCCTGATGTGCAAAAACTCCGATTCCTTGGTTATACAAACAGTGGGAGGGAAATACTGCTCGTTAAACTTACTCAGGAACAGCTCCCATACGATCGGTTGACCTCGTGTTTGAACTGTTGGTGCCACGTTCCTCCACCAGCGGTCAGCGTCTCCTTCTAGTTTGAAGATCGCCAACTGTGCCTTCCTGTCCTCCGGGCATTCCATAACTTCAAATATTTTATCTAGTCGCATCAACCAATCTTCAGCTGAGTCCATCTTTCCTCGGAAGACCGGTGGTTTCATTTTGCAGAACTGTGTCACCCAAAATTGCGTGTTTTCTGCCGCTTGATTTACTCGAAGGGGCCTCCTACTCCCTCTCTCTTGTCGAGGTAGAGATTGAGACTGGTCTGACCCTTCGGCTTCCTCATTACTCATATCCTGGTCTTCCTCATTCAGCTCTTCTTCCTGCTCACCTTGTTACTCCTGAAATTGATGTCTTTCGTTTTGTCTTTCCTGTCTTTCAGCCAGAAGGATATCAATTAGAGCTCTTTGCTCTTGCAGCTGTCTCCTCATTTCTAAAGCATCGTCCTGCTCCGGCTGATGGAGTTCTTGTCCCTGTATTGGGATTGCTCGGGCCTGTCTACCTCTTCTGCCCCTCCCTCTACCACGGCCCCTAGGAGCTCCAGCTCCCCTCATGATTACCATCTTTAAATTTCAGTTTGTCCTTTAAAAGATCATGACAGAAGTAACTTTTAGATTTACTGCAACAAGAAGTAGATAAACACACATGTATATATTGCATCATAATTTTACATACAGTGGTCCTACTTTTGTACTTCTAGTCGCACATATATATACATCCCCATTATTTATCAAATATTTTACAACCTCCCAAGGCATTTAGGGAGATATTTCACACTTAGTCCTAACTAACTTCTACTAGGTACTGCCACGGCTTTCTTTAACTGTCCCTCGTCTTCTACATTTTCCGGCGAACCAGACATTTCAAGTAATAGAGATAGATGGGGACTTCCAGAATGGGTCCGTCCCTTATCAACTCGTTGATTATCCTGGCCCAGTAACGGGTTCGAGGGAAATAGAATAAGGTGGACTTGATTATATCAGCCGGTGAGAAACGGCTGGTCAGGGTATAGTCATTCCCGATCCTATCAAGATAGGTCAAGTACCATTGCTTTACTGTGTGGGTGGTTTGTTCAGCCTGAGCTTGATAGGACTCGAAGAGTCGTATCAGCGTGATGTTGTTATCTAGAAGGTAGTAATAGTCCTCCGGGGCGGCTTCTTCGTTGTCTAAGTCATAGATATCAGGATAATCAAAGTTGTCGGCTACTGAAGAAGCATTTGACCCATCCAGAATTGGGGCTACGTGATCTTCAATCTCAGGGGCATATTCGTTGATAGGGTTGGGATCGTATAGAGAATCTGAATATTCAGGGCCTGGGTGATATTCGGGTTCCGACTCTTCTATGGGGTCTTCCGAAAAATTGAGATTGTCTAGAGGTTCAAAGTGGTACACAGGTTCCGGTAGTAGATAATGAGGTTCGGGATTCAATCTCCGTCCCACCATTGCAGGGTTTACTGACTTCCTAGCCGTGCACATCACTCTCCCCAGATAGGTGGTATACAGATTCCCTCCTTCGTCCATCTCTCTACATTACATCAAGGTTATATCAGTACTCGTTTTTTTAAAAAAGAAATATGCTTTTCAAAAGGCGTAGGATTTAGCTCCGTTGTTTAAACCGTTTGGCCAGGTAGGGATCTGTTATGGGGCCTCACCGACTCATACGGTGACTGATTGGCGTCCACATAGAGTAACCCAGCCTTAGACACCAAAAGGTTTTCATAACATAGCCAAAATCATGCTAGGAAAATTTTGCTCTGATACCATAAATGTAACATCCCACTTTAAAAACAGTAAAAATGATGGGAATTTTTTTTTTCAAAACACGGTGATCAGAGTAAAGCATTTTTCATAAGCAGAGTAACTGAATTCAAAATACATAACCATAGTGTAATTTCATTATACATTCATCCCAAAAGAAGATAGTTTCTAACAGTATATACAAATATAAACTGATAAACTTCTTCAGCCCTTCCATATCGTCCACCAGCCTCTACCGTCACTCTCTCGGTACTCCCGACCCTGAAGCTACAGCTGAGATCCAATTACCAATTGGATCTCAGGTAACGGTTAACCTTATGCTCATATCAAACAGTATATCGATAACAGCATTAACATAATCACATACAGCAGAATATCACTACATAAGCACACAGCAGATGTATGATCAAATAATGGCAGAACATAAGCACAAAGCAATATGTAAAGCCCCACATAATGGTTGCACATATCCAGTGCCACGAAGGCCTATCGTGTCCTCAGCGCTAGGCAAACCCAAACGGCATTATCATGACTATAATCCGTAGTAAGCTGTAAGATAACTGACAACCCTAAACAGAGTTTCAGTATCTAGCATGTCTATCACATATATGTATATAAGCAGCATAAGTGTTAAGGTTACAATACGCGTCCGTACCTCCGTTGATGATTTTGGTTACTCTGGTAGTGTTTTGACGGTGGTTTGACAACGGAATGACAACGGAAACAGCGGTTCGTGATTCTGGGTATCCTATAAGGATAACATCACCAGTATGAATATCTCACACCATAACAGGCATTTTAGGTACAAATTACCATTTTGCCCCTAGTTAGCCTTTTTGGCGGAATTTCGCCAGAGCTTCGCTGTTTCGACTTTTTACTTCCAAATTTTTTTGCTATAATCTTTCCTATAATATTTTTGTAAGATAATTATCATATTTATTCTAAAAACATGATATCTAAATTATCTTGAAAAATTAAGACTATGCTAACACTTTTATTATAACTACTGAAAGAACTATGGAACTAAAGACTAGGGACCGAAGACTTACTCAGAGCTTTGCTGCGAAATTCCCCGGACGACTCCTTCTTCCTTCTCTCTCAAATTTTCGGCCTTCTCAAGAGGAAATGGTGTGAAGAATGGTGAAATGTGAAGGGGTATTTATAGGTGAACTCGATGGCATTTTCGTAATTTCGTTGAACTTTGTCTGGTCGAATTCTGACCGTCGGATCGCACTTTTCTGAGGTGGCTTCATCTTAGCCTTACACCTCTCTCTGCTGACATCATCCTGAGTCATCAAAATGATGTCATGCTTGCTTCATCTCTTGCTTTATCTAATAAGTCTCTGATTCGGTGTCCTGTTCCCGTAATTCTGTAAAATCTTAAAATTCCGAGAATAGTATGCTGAAGATCCTTTCATCCTCTTTAAGAATACTGGACTTTCCTTACCTTATACTCTTAGTAAGGACATTCCGTTATCTACCGAAAATCCTCGGTATTCGTGCCCGATTACCGAAATAGTTTTGGCCAGTACTAGCTTCTGGATCAAAATTCACTGACCAATAATATGCTCTGGTTTTTCTTAACCCATCCCCATATTCTCACAACGGGAATACTTTCTATCCGTGGTCATTTTTCCTGTTCATTTTTCCTCTGATTATTATATGATTTTCTTTTTAACACATGTTAAATCTTATATTATTATTATATCTAAAAATCTTCTCATCCTTATCCCTCCTTTTTTTTTTTTCCGGCCAGGCCTCTTTTTTTTATTTTTTTTATTTTCCAACATATATTATATTTATCTTCTCACAAAATTCCCTTATTGGTCCAAAATGAATTTAGGCTTATAAAATTCCCAAAAATTACTTAATAAATCCCTTAATATTTTCTAATAATTTTCTTAATTAAAACTTATCATTTTCTCATAAATATTTTATTGACATCAATAATCTAAGTTTTATGCAATTAATTATCAATTTTAGAGCCTATTATGATTTCTAGAACACTTTTAAAATTTTCCTTCTTTTGTTTTCATAGGAAATATTTCGTTAAATTTTCTAAATTATGGATAATATGTTTTTCTAAATTTTCATAATTATTCTATCTCTTTTTGAATTTTCCATAATTTTCTTGGAATATTTTATGGCTTTAAATGTTATTTTTGACAATAAATTTCCTTTAATTTTTCATAATTCATTTCTTTGAACAAAATTAATACTATAACATGTTGAGACATAAATTTCCATAAATAGACATTTTTTATTATTATAACATATTTTCCAGATAATAATTATCCGGGTATTACAAAAAGGGATGTACAACAACAAAAGGAAGGCTTCCGACAGAATGTCAAAGGATATCTTCAGCCGGGTCTACTATGCGTCCTGCTTGCGCTTCCCTTTGTCCTCCGTCCTTGGTTCTTCTGACCCTGATGCTATGTTAAGAGCTGAGGTTCAATGCCCATTGAACCTCAGGTAACGGTTAACCTCATGTTTATATATACCATATATGGATCACAGATATTCACAAACATAAACAGTTCATAAGCATTTAGACAAATGTATCCCTGACATATAAGCCCCTTGGCAGATATGTCACACCTAGTATACATTTCACACCTAGCACTTGTTTCATACCAAGCATTTCACACTCAGCAAGCGTAATCATAACAACAGTACATGAACATATCATCGAGCTATCAGCTATCTGATATAAACATACCAAACACATAGCATATATAAGCACATATTAAACATCAGAGTTAGTGTTACTAATACGCGAACGTACCCTATACAACACACATACCACATACATGCATACCATAAACATCAGAGTTAAAGTTACCAGTACGCGGACGTACCTTTGTTTGACGCTATACGGTACTTCTGGCGGAATACGGTGCGACAGTTGGTTAGAACGTATTCAGTGTAACATCCCAATTTTCAAAAGCGGAATAATTTTTTTTTTTCATTCAAAGTCATTTCAAATCATCACAGTAAACCATTTGAGCGGAAGAGTATCTGATATATATATATTTAAAATGTCATAAGTCTGGTTGGATACAATAGCGGTATAGAAACCGCGTGGTTTAAAAGTGAAGAAAAGCAATAATAGGAAGGCTTCTGCCGGACATCAAAGGAAATCTTCAGCCGGGTCTTCTAGACGACCTGTTTGTGCTTCCCCTTGTCCTCCGTCCTTGGTTCTCCCGACCCTGACGCTATGTTAAGAGTTGAGGTCCCATGCATACGGACCCCAGGTAACGGTTAACCTCTTGTTTATGTACACAATATATAGACAACTCATACCACAACACCAAACCGCATACTCAAGCAAACTATCATAACCAATGCATATATATCGCTCCAAGCATGCGACCATATCTTTCCCAACATACAGACATATCACTCCCAGCATATGAACATATCGCTCCCAGCATTACAGATACTCTCTAACCTTTATATGTACACATACCACATATATGCATAACATAAACATCAGAGTTAGTGTTACAGTACGCGAACGTACCTTCGTTGACGAGCGTTTAGTACGTTGACGATAAACTGTACTTTTGACGGAAAACAACGGAACGACAGCGAAATGACAGCAGAACAAGATTACTGATATCCTATAATGATAATATCACATTTATCAATATTTGATATCATAACAGGCATTTTAGGTACAAATTACCATTTTGCCCCTGATCCCCTAATCGGCGGAACTTCGCTAGCACTTTGCTACCTTGACCCTAATCTTCCAGAATTTCAACATATCTCCAACTCCATAATGATTTTCGAAATTAATACCTTAATTACCCCTAGAACATGATTTCTAAACATACCTGGAAGATTAAAGATCAACCTAGCATTTCTACAACAACTATCGAAAGAAACACTAAAACTAAAGACTAGGGACCGAAGAACTTACCCGGCACTTTGTTATTTCCACAGACTCCTCCTTCTCACTAAAATCTCTCTCTAGAAAGCTCTAGGATTTGTGAAGAATGAAGAGAAGGTGAAGGCTATTTTTAGAAAAAGGCAATGACATTTTCATAATTTCATTGAACTTTGTCTGATCAGTTTATGGCCGTTAGATCGCACTTCTTGGAGGTGGCAAGATTTTGGCCTTTCAGCTCTCAAGGATGATGTCATCCCTGATGCATCATCAAGCCTTATGTCATCTTGCTTTATCAGGTAAAATTTCTGGTTCAGTGTCCTGATCGCGAAATTCCGTAGAAACTTAAAATTCTGGGAACAACACTCCGAAGGTCTTTTCTTCCTCTTTCAAATTATCTAATTTAACTCAGTTTCTGATCCTGCTGAGGACATTCTGTTATCAGCTGAAAATCCTCGGTATTCATGCCCGGCTACAGAAATAACGTTGTCTGGTACTAACTCCGAGACAAAAATCCACTGATTAACATTATACTCTGGTTTTTCCCTGCTTATCCCCAGATTCCCACAACGGGATTATTTTCTATCGGTTCTCCTTTTGGCTATTTGCTTTAATTATACAAAATATCTTCCTATTCGGATCTCCAAATCACTCCGTCGGTTACAGAAATAACTTCGGAGACCGGCCATCTCGAGATAAAAATTCCCTCGTTCACAATATACCCTGACTTTAGAAACCTAGGTCACGGTTTTCTATGTAGGATTTTATTTCCATCCGTTCTCGTTTATCATGTCCACTTTTAACTATTATTATATTGTTACTTATTTATCACATGCTTAAACCTATATTACTATTATATTCAAATATCTTCTTCATCCTTATCTCCCCCAAAATTTCGGCCAACACACCATATATATATATATATTTTTTTTTTCTTAACCACATATATTATATTTATCCTATATTTATTTTCCACAAAATTTTCCTATTGGTCCATAACTAATTACTTGGATTTAGGCTTTCATAAATTCTTGAAAAATCCTAAACCATTGATCTTTACTTTTTAAGACTATATCTTAACCATTATTATTTATTTAATTAGCCAAAAATTTCGGTCCTTAATAATTATTATTTATATTTATTTTATTTTTCATGTTTCCCAAATTTCTCTAATCTTATAAAATTCCTAAAAATTTCTTAATTAATCCCTTAATAATTTCTAATAATCTTCTTAATTAAAACTAATTATTTTCTCACAATAATTTTACTGACATTGGTAATTTATGCGCCATGCATAATATTAAAAATCATGAGCCAACTCATGTTCCCCAAAATAATATCAAATTTTAACTCATTAACTTTCAAGGAAAATAATCCCATAAATTACCTAAATTAGAGACAACATACTTTCTAATTTTTAATAAATATTTAGTTGCCTCTTAGGATTTTATCATAATTTTCCCAGGGTATTTAATAATCCATAAATATTTTAGGGACCTATTTGCATATTATTTAATCTTAGGACAAATTGTCCTAATAATAAGATAAATTCAATACAAGGTGTTTGAGACCTCATATTTACCTATTTCCAATAGGTATTATTTACTCAATTATGATACTAATCCTAAGTAGGATTTTTAGGGTATTACATTCAGGGATATCCTATAAGGATAATATTGTTTCTATTAATTCATAAACATTATTCCAAGAGATATCTTGTCTATATAAGACCATTTTACCCCTGGTGGATTTATTTTCCAATTTATTCCCTAATTTTCGGAAAAAACGCTGATCCAGCATTTCTGGGCAGAATTTCGCCTAACTTCGAAAAATCATAACTAATTCCAGAAAAATCAAAAAGAGGATCCGTAAAATTTCCCAGAATCCTTGAGATGTCTACTTTCAAGAAAAAATACTGGAACTTACCCAGAACTCATGGAAAATTCCCAGTTCCCAGAATTCAAACCGCTGCCCAGAATTTCGCTCAGAAAATGTAACTTAACTTCTGGGATTTTTATCTTTTTGCACAGAACTTCAATTGACACGCTCTTTATATATTTGGAAACCCCTAAATGTCTACTTTTATCATGAATTTTCCCAGAATTTTAGAACATCATCTTCATCATAAAATACTAGCATTTTTACTACTGACTCCAGAAGTTATAGCAAAATCTTTGGAAGATTAGGATCAAAATAGTGAAGCTCTGGCGAAATTTCCGCTTTTAGACACCTTGCTTCCTACTTCTTGAAGCTCTTTCACTCTTTCCCACACACTCTAAAATTTCGGTTGTGGCTTGGTGGATTGGTGGAGAATTTGTGTTGCCTAAGCCTCTATTTATAGCCAAAAAAATGAGTAGCCTTCAAGCAAAGACAATTGATCTCAGCCCTTGGTTATTACTTAGTCAAGAAGCTTCAATCCTCTCCCTCCACCTCTCCCCAATTTGTCCCTCTCTCATCTCTCTCCTTAAATTCTTGCTTCATCTCCTATTTAATCTCAAATGCTAATTTAGTTAAGCATCAACTAATGTTTTTCTTCAAAATCTAATTTCACTTTTGTAATCCTAATTTTATGACTAGATTTATGGTGATTTTTAATTTCCCAAACACTTAGGTATGAATCTTAAAAGTAACTGAAAATAACTTTGGGAATAGCCAAGTTGAAGCTCTTAATTCACTAATTCCAAATATGCATTTACATTTACTACTTAGTTTCAATATCTCAAGATATGATTTATTTTCTATATATTCTCATCTAATCTTGCTAATTAAATAATAACTTGCTCTCCAAGTTTGACTACTTGCTCCCTAAGTTTGTCCCAATCTTCTTCCACACACTACTTAATTGCCTTATGTTATTATTATTTTTTCCTCCTTGTCCCACAACACACACGCACACTACATACACACACACCACCTTCCTCTTCCTTTTCCATTGCATTAAGCCTCAAAAGTCTTCTCTTCTAGAAATTTAATTATAGGTTTATTTCAAGCAATTCCCTTTCTTGTTGCCCAAGTGATAAAACCGCCCCCCTTAATCTTTTAATTGCAATTTTATGTTTTACAAACTCTTAGAAAAATCTCTTATTGGTCTATTTTATTTGTGTAATTTATTCCATCATTAAATAGGAATTTTCGCCCCCTTAGAGATAATTTAGGAATAATAGTGTTTTAGGGGTTATAAGACTTGATTACCATTTGACAAGTTTCTAATTTAATTTTGATGATTAACAACTCCTTGTATGCTAATCTTAGCTTCTAAATATTATTTGATCCTTAATTATGAGCTTTGTAAATTAATTATTAACAAATTTCAAAAATTAATAAAGTATCTCAATTGCCCAATAATTGTTACTAATTTCCTCTAATTGATTTTACCATCCTCCGATGATTTTAAATGGTTATATTTTATGATCCTTAATAAGATTTAGGAAATTGAATTTTAGATTTATTAGAATCCAAAGAAAATTTCCCTAAATATGATGATAAATCAGTTAAAAATTTAGAGACAACATATTCTCTTATTTTAAGGAATATTTAGTCACCTCTTGGGATTGCTCACAATATTCAAAGTGTTTTATAACCCTTAACTTCACTTAGAAATTTCTAGCTCTTTATTCCTCCTAATTTCATGAGAAATCGCCTTAGAAAATAAGGTAATTATTCTACTAGTTTTGAGACCACAAATTCACCTATTTTCAATAGGTATCATTTACTAAATTATGATACTTATCTTAAGTAGGATTTTTAGGGTATTACATTATCATGGTCCTGTTTAATGTGGGGATTCGAGGTAGTATATCGCATTCCAATTGTAATACCCTAATTTTCATAATACATGTAAATATTATATTTTGATAAATAACACCTATTAAAATAGGTGAATTTGTGGTCTCAAAGCTAGGGTAATAATTACCTTATTTCCTAAGGTGATTTCTTATGAAATTAGGAGGAATAAAGAGCTAAAAATCCCTAAATGAATTTGAGTTATAAAATTCCCTGAGAATATTATGATAAATCCTAAGAGGCAACTAAATATTTATTAAAATTACAAAGTATGTTGTCTCTAATTTAGGTAATTTATGAGATTGTTTTCCTTGGAAAATAATAAGGTAAAATATGATATTATTTTGGGGAACATAAGTTGCCCCATGATTTTTAATATTATGCATGGTGCATAAATTACCAATGTCAGTGCAATAGTTGTGAGAAAATAATTAATCCTAATTAAGATAATTGTCAACAATTAGTAAGTAAATGATTAAATAATTAATGGCTAATTGTTTAGACATGAATAAAGAAGAAAAACCGAAATTTGTGTGTGTGTGAGATGTGTGGTGTGTGAGTGTTGTGAGATGTGGAGAGTTGTGAGTGTGTGTGTGTGTCTAAGTGTTGTGCGTGTGTGTGTGTGTGTGTAGTAAAAAAATAATATTTAGATATTTATGATTATAATAGTAATATAAAATGGGATATTTTGTAAAGAAGTAGATAGGATAAAGGAGAACCGATAGAAAATAAATCCTATCTTAAAATATGTGAACTAAGTATCTAACATAAAGACTTATTATAAACAAGTATATTTTTGTCCCGTAGTGGGCTATCTCAAAAGTTATTTCTGTAACCAGCGGAATAATCATGGGATAAGATGAAAAGATATTTTTAGAAAAAGGGATAGATAATATAAATGAAAACCAATAGAAATTAAATCATAACTCAAAAACCATGAACTAAGTTTCTAGGACCAGGACATATTACAGACAAGTGAATTTTTATCCAGAAGTTGGTGTTACTAGAAGTCATTTTCGTATCCAAGGGTGTTTGTCCGAAAATGTTTGGCAAGCAAAGGAATGTCCTGAATGGGATCATAAATTTAGTTAAACCAAGTATCTTGAATGAGAAAGAAGAGATCTTCGGGGCTTTGTTCCCAAAATTTTGAAATTTCCTAAGACTACGCGATTAGGACACTGAACAGGAAGCTTTATCGGTACAAGACCAAAAAGCAAGAATGATGTCATAAGGATGACATCATCTTTTGAGAGGTGCATGGCCAAGATCTTGCCACCTCAAAGAAGTGCGATCCGATGATCAGAATTCGATCAAAGAAAGTTCAAAGGAATTACCGAAATGCCATTGCCTTTTTCTATAAATAGCCCTTCCATTCTCCTTCATTTTCTCACCAATTCACTTGCCTAGTACGAAATCTAGAGAGATGTTAGAGAGAGGGAGGAGCTCGGAGGAAGGAGTAGCAAGGTTCTGGGTAAGTTCTTCGGTCTCTAGTCTTCAAATTCTAGCTTCATTTAGTAGTTATGATAGAAATGCTAGTTTGATCTTTTAATCTTCCAATATGTTGTTGATATCATGTTTATGTTTAAATATGGTATTTATTTCGAAAATATGATGGAGAAAGAGATATGACAACATTTTGGAAGATTAGAGTCAAAGTAGCAAAGCTCTGGCGAAATTTCGCCGATTAGCAAAGTCAGGGGCAAAATGGGCATTTTTGACTAAAATGTTTGTGATGATATTTATGAGTTAATAGATCTCGTATTACCCTCTAGGAATATCCGGAAGGTCCGAAGTTGGGTTAAAAAGGTCGGACAGTTGGCCATTACACAGTGAAAGGTACCAGCCGTCAAACGTACCAAATATCGTCAACGAAGGTACGTTCGCGTACTAGTAACTTTAACTCTGATGTGCCTTATATGATTATATATGATTGGTTAATTCATGTTGAGTGCAGGATAAGACGAGGTCTTGGGTCATGCACCGTGATTAAGACTCTGTCTTAAGTCACTGTTTATACATTCAGCTATATACGGGTTATAGTCTTGATAACACCATTGAGTTTTCTTAGCGTTGAGGACATGATGTGTAACATCCCAATTTTTCAAAAGTAGTATAATTTTATTTTTTTCAAAATCAAAATCATTTCAAATCATCAGAGTAGAACATTTGAGCGGAAGAGTAATTGATACTTGTATTTCAAAATGTCGTAAGCCTAGTTGGATACAATAGCGATATAGAAACCGAGTTTTTCAAAAGTGAAGTAAAACAACAATAGAAAGGCTTCCACCGGGATGTCAAAAGGAAGTCTTCAGCCGGGTCTTCTATGCATCCTGCTTGCGCTTCCCCTTGTCTTCCGTCTTTGGTTCTCCTAAACCTGACGCTATGTTAAGAGCTGAGGTCCCATGCATACAGACCCCAGGTAACGGTTAACCTCATATTTACATATACGGTATATAAATACAGCAATTGATTTACTTCCAAACATGTCATTCCCAATGAATGCAAATGTACCGCTCCCACCACTCCCAGTGAATACAAATATATCACTCCCAGTGTATGCAGATGTACAGTTATCTTCTAACAACAACATGTATTTCAAACAACACACCACAACATGCATACAATACACATACCATATATACACATATTGTAAATATCAGAGTTAGTGTTACAGTACGCGTACGTACCTTCGTTGTCGGGTTACGGTACGTTTTGACGATCGGAATGCTGTCACAAATATCCTATAAGGATAATATTGTATTTATTAATTCACAAACAATATCCTAAAAGGAATTTTAGCCACTACTGACCATTTTACCCTTGGTGGATTTATTTTCAATTATTTCCTCATAATTTTCGAAAAAATCGCTTGTGCAGAATTTCTGGGCAGAATTTCGCCTAACTTCGAAAAATCATAACTAATTCCAGAAAAATCGAAATGATTATCTGTAAAATTTCCCGAAATCCTTGAGATGTCTACTTTTGAGGAAAATTACTGGAACTTACCCAGAATTCATGGATAATTCCTAGTTTCAACATTTCTAACCGCTGCCCAGAATTTTGCCTAGAAAACGTAGCTCAACTTCTGAGATTTTTATGTTTTTGCATAGAGCTTTAAATGACACAAACTTTATATATTTAGAAATCCCTAGATGTCTACTTTTACCATGAATTTTCTCAGAATTTTAGAACATCATCTTCCTCATAAAATACCAACGTTTTTGCTACTGGCTCCAAAAATCACTAATCGATGAAATTTCACCAGAGCTTCGCTATTTTGATCATAATCTTCCAAAAAATTTTGCTATACCTTTTCTTCATGATTTTTTCGAAATAAAGCCATTGGAAAGCATAAAAATATGAAAATAAAACTAGAATTGGAAGATTGAAGATCAAAACAACCTTTCCTAGCATTTCTACTACAAAAACTAAGAACTTGAACTAGAAGACTAAGAACTTCCTTACCTTTTGAAGAACCTTGCTCCTTGCTCTTGGAGCTTTTCCTCTCACTTCCTCCCTCTCTAAATTTTCAGTTGAGGCTTGACGAATTGGTGAGAATTTGTGAAACTTAGGGTCCCTATTTATAGCAAAACATTGGGTAGCCTCCAAGCAACCTTCATTTGATCCTAGCCATTGATTTTTACTTGGCCAAGAGGGTTTAATCCTACCCCTCCACCTCTCAAAACCGACCTCCCCCTCCTTTCTCTTAGATTTTCTTGCTTTTTCTCCAAGTTATTCCCAAATGCTAATTTAATTAGGCATAAGTTGGTGTTTTTACTCAAGATCTAATTTCACTTTTGAAATCATAATTTTATGACTAGATTTATGGTGATTTTTAACTTCCTGAAACACTTAGGTATGAATCCTAAAAGTATACAAAAATAACTTTGGGAATAGCCAAGTTGAAGCTCATAATTCACTGATTCCAAATATGTATTTACTTTTAATACTTAGTTCTAATATTTCAAGATATGATTTATTTTCTATAGGTTCTTATCTAATTTTATCTCATTAGGTAACAACTTGCTCCCCAAGTCAAACAACTTGCTCCTCAAGTTTTCTAATTTTCTCCCACAAGCAATTGACTTATGTGCCTTGATCAATTAATGACACAACTTCTTCTTCTTCAAGCCCAAGCAATCCGTCCCTCCCCCCTCTCCTTCTTATTATCCATTCATTGTAATACCCGGATAACTATTATCTGGAATATTAAGTCACAATAATGAAAATGCCCATTTATGAAGATTTTGGTCTCAACATGTTATATAATTAGTCTATTTGCAAAGGAGAATTATGAAAAAAAATTCTAAAAGGCATGGAATAATTATTAAAATTTAGAAAGCATATTATCCTTAATTTAGACAATTTAATAAATTATTTCCTATGAAAATAAAAGGAAGGAAAATTAAAAAGTATTCTCAGACTAAAATTGACTCTATGATTTTTGATAAATTGCAGGGAGCTTGAATTATTACTGTCAATAAAATTGTTGTGAGAAAATGATTGGTTTTAATTAATAAAATTATTAGAAAGTATTAAGGGATTAATTAAGTAATTTTCAGGAATTTTATAAGATTATAGAAATTTAGGAAACATGAAAAATAAAATAAATATAAATAATTATTATTAAGGGCCGAAATTTTTGGCCAAATTAAATAATTAATAAGGGTTAAGATGTAATCTTAAAAAGTAAAGATCAAAGGTTTAGGATTTTTCAAGAAAATATAGGAGCCAAAATCCATGTAATTACTTATGGAACAATAGGAAATTTTGGGGAAAAAATAAATACAAGATAAATAGGATATTAGGATTAATGGAAAAAGAAAATATATTATATAAATATATATGTGTTGGCCGAAAATTAGGGGGAGGGATAAGGATGAAATTAGATATTTGTTATATAATAATATTATAAGATTAAGACATGTGGTAATTAAATAATATTATATTATTAAAAAGTGAACAGGATAAGTGACCACAGATAGAAATAAAATCCTACCTAGAAAACTGTGAACTAGGTTACTAGGGTCAGAGTATGGTATGAACAAGTGAATTTTTATCTCGGAGTAGGCTGTCTCCGAAGTCATTTCGGTAACCGACGGAGTGTTTTGGAGATCTAGCTAAGAGGATATTTTGCAGAATTAGAACAGATAATAGAAATGAGAACCGATAGAAAATAATTCATAAACTAGAATCCAGGGATAAGTTGAGGAAAACCAGAGTATATTATTGATCAGTGGATTTTTATCCCGAAGTTGACGCCGGGCAACGTTATTTCTGTACCCGGTAGCGATCACCGAGGATTTTCGGCAGGTAACGAAATGTCCCTAATGAGAGTATAAGGTTAGGAAAACCCAGTATTCTCGAAGAGGAAGGAAAGACCTTCAGCGTGTTGTTCCCGGAATTTTATGATTTTACAAAATTTCACGATCAGGACACCGAACCAGGAATTTCATCTGATAAAGCAAGATGACACAAGCATGATGAGGTCATCAATTTTGTCTTATTGTGGGGGGGGGAGTTCGGCCAAGAGGTGTAGGGCCAAGATCAAACCACCTCAACAAAATGCGATCCAACGGTCAGAATTCGATCAGACAAAGTTCAATGAAATTACGAAAATGCCATTGGGTTTTTCTATAAATAGCCTTTCATTTCTCTTCATTCTTCACCAATTCATTCACAATCCTAGAGAGAAGTTAGAGAGAAGCTCTGGAAGAGGAGTAAGAAGTTCATAGCAAAGCTTTGAGTAAGTTTCTCAGTCCTTAGTTTTTAGTTTAAGTAGTTCTTTCGGTAGTTATAGTAGAATTGCTAGAGTAGTCTCTAACTTTTCAAGTTAGCTTAGATATCATGTTTTAGGAATAAATATGATATTTATCTCAAAAATCTGTTAGAGGAAAAGTTATAGCAAAATTTTGAGAGTTTAAAGTCAAAATAGCGAAGCTTTGGCAAAATTCCACCAAGTAATCAAACTAGGGGCAAAATGGTAATTTGTACCTAAATTGCCTGTTATGGTCTTAAATATTCATATAAGTGATATTATCCTTATAGGATATCCGAAACCACGAACTGATGTTTCCGCTGTCACCGCTGTCATACCGCCGTCGTCCCGCTGTCAAACGTACCATAATTCGACAAACGTGCCAGGAATCATCAACGAAGGTACGGACGCGTATTGTAACCTTAACACTTATGCTGCTCATATAAGTATATGTGATAGACATGTTTATATACTGAGGCTCTGTCTAGGGTTGTCAGTTATACATAAAGCTTTATACGGGTTATAGTCTTGATAACGCCGTTGGGTTTTCCTAGCGCTGAGGACACGATGGGTCGTCGTGGCACTGGTTATGTGCAGACATGTTGTGGGACTTTACATACTGCTTTGTGCTTATGTTCTGTCAATGTTGTGATCATGCATCTGTTGTGTGCTTATGTAGTGATTTACTGCTGTTATGAGTTAGTGAATAATTGTTATCCATATACTGTTTATTTGAGCATAAGGTTAACCGTTACCTGAGATCCAAATGGTAATTGGATCTCAGCTGTAGCTTCAGGTTTAGGTAAACCAAAGGGTTGAAGATAGGGGCGAGCGACTGGTGTAGGATGGCAGAAGGAATTTTATGGCTTTAGTTTTATATGCCTAGTTAGGTGCTGCTTCCTTTTGGATAATAGATGACTGTATACGTACACTTACACTGTGGTTATGTAATATTAAGGTTCAGTTACTCGTTTTGCGAAATTGCTCTACTCTGATCAACTTTTTAGAAAAAAAAAATTTGTTGTTTTTAAGGTGGGATGTTACATTTTTGGTATCAGGGCAATTTTTCCTTGCATAGATTTGGTTAAGTTATGACAAACCTTTTGGTGTCTAAAGCTGGGTTAATTTATGTGGGAAGCCAATCAGTGCCGTAGAAGTCGATGAAGCCCCATAATAGACTCCTACCTGGCCAATTGGTTTAAACAACGTAGCTAGATTCTACGCTTTGGGAAAGAATATACTTTTGAAAAGAGTACTGATATAACCCTGGTGTAATGTATAGAGATGGACAGAGATGAGAACCCGTACATCACCTATCGAGGGATGAGAAGACGTATAGCTAGGAAGACAGTGGTACCCGAGATGGTGGGAAGGATACTGAACCCTAATCCTCTTTCCTTGTTTGTTCTAGTACACCCCGCACCTGAGTACCATTTTGAACCCCGTTACAATCTTGACTTTCCTGTAGAACACCTGAACGATCCTGAGCCCGACTACCAGCCTGGTCCCGAATACCCTGACTATATTTACGATCCTGAACTTGATGAAATGAATGACCTTGAGGAGGATAACCCTGATATCCCAATCCCAAGCCCTGGGGGATCAAGTGGTTCCTCAGTAGGAGACAACTTTGACTACCCTGTCATTCGCGACCTGGATAATGAGGAGGCCACCCCAGCAGATTACCATTACCTCCTGACAATAATGCTACACTGATACGACTATTTGAGTCATATTACACCTACGCCGAACAGACCACAGGCACTGTGCAGAGATGGTACTTAACCTACCTCAATAGAATCAAAAACGATCATGCCCTGACTAGCCAGTACTCACCCGGAGACTTCATTAGGTCTACCTTGTTCTATTTTCCTCGGACTCATTTTTAGGCTAGGACGATTAACGAGCTGCTGCATGAAGGGTCTATTCTAGAAGTTTCCATATACCTCCGTTATCTGAAGAGCCTGGTGCGCCAGCAGATGTAGAAGGCAAGAGGCAGTTGAAGAAAGCTGTGGCATAAGATAGTAAGCGTAGATAAATTAGTGTGTGATATCTCTCTAAAAACCCTAAGGGATTGTAAAATAACTATTAAATAATGGGGGTTGTAATATCTTAACTGATAGGACAAAGTTAGGACGTGACCACTGTCTTGGTCATTTGTAAATTATGATGCAATATTAAATATATGTGTGTTTATGTACTTTGCGGTTACAATAAGTCTGATATTTTGTTTTCAACGTTAACAATTAAAGGAAAATAGAACTTAAGAAATGGTGATTATAAGAGGCGCTAGAGTTCCTAAAGGCCAGGGCAGAGGTAGAGGTAGAGGAAGGGGTAGACGAGCCCGAACCATACCAATACCCGAGCAAGAACCGAATCAGGAACCTAACCAGCCAGAACAGGACGACGTTCTAGAAATGAGAAGACAACTGCAAGAGCAAAGGGCTCTTGTCAACGTACTTCTGGCCAAAAGACAGGAACGACAAGCTGAAAGACATCGATTGCGAGAGCAACAAAATAATGAAGAGGAAGAGGAGAATGACCAAGATGATGAACACGATAACGAAGCCGAGGAATCGGATCAATCTCGATCCCCACCTCGATAGGAGAGAGAAATGAGAATGCCCCCTCAATTTAATCAAGCAGCTGAGAATTCGCAGTACTGGGTTACTCAGTTCTGCAAAATGAAGCCCCCAGTCTTTCGCGGTAAGCTTGACTTAGCCGAGGACTGGTTAATGAGGCTGGATAAAATTTTTGAAGTCATAGAGTGCCCGGAAAACAGGAAGGCTCAGCTGGCAATCTTTAAACTGGAGGGTGACGCAGATCGTTGGTGGAGAAACATTACGGCAACACTCCAACCACACCATTATCCAATTTCATGGGAGATATTTCTAAGAAAATTCAACGAACAATATTTCCCTCTCACTGTTCAGATGATCAAAGAGTCAGAATTCCTCCATATCAAGTAAGGGCAGGAGGAGTCATTTGATGATTACTTTGCTCGATTCACCAACTTGTCTCGCTACTCACCACATTTGAGACAAGGTGATAACGAAAGCAGTTTGGCCAATATTCTGATCTACGAAGTGAAGTATGAGATTCGGGACAAGTTAGTATCTCAGCAGTTCACAAGGTTGATACAAGCGCTAGAATCCTGTCGATTGATTGAACGAAACTTGAAGCAGTTACGTAAGTTCAACAACAGTAATGCAAACCGTGGCAACTCTGGTCGAGGAAATTTTTCTCAGAAAAGAAAGACACCCTGGAATAATTTCCAAGGAGGGAATAAGAGGCCATTCCAGTCTGGGCAACAAAATTCTCCCAACATGAAGGGGGCCCAACCGTGTCCAAAATGCAGAAAGTACCATCCAGGTGCTAACTGTGATGGGAAGCAAATCTGCTTTAAATGCTAGAAGACGGGACACATAAGCCGGAACTGTCCGGAATAGGCTACAGGAACAAGGCCACAAAACCCGGGGCGAGTTTTCGCATTGACCGACGTAGAAGCCAGGAAGTCTCCTGCCATGGTTCAAGGTACTATATCTTTAAATGAGAGCCTAGTACAGGCATTATATGATTCAGGTGCTAGCCATTCGTTTATTTCCTGTGATTGTGCAAATCGCTTAGGAATGCATGCCTCTAGATTACCTTATGATCTGATAGTATCTACGCCGTTTGGCATGAATTCGTTAGCATCTGATGCATATGTAAATTGTACTATCAATATGGACGGGTGAGTCTCTAAGGTAGATCTTATCCGACTGCCCCTTCACGGCATCGATGTTATACTCGGTCTCAACTGGCTTACGACAAACAGTGCAACGATAAATTGAAGCAGTAGGAGGATACTATTTCCCGATACACCTAGCAGCGACCAATCTGACACAAGTCTAAATTTCCTCTCTGCTACGGAAGCTGATAAGTACTTGAAGCAAGGTTGCCAAGCGTACATGGTACTTTTCTCAACCAAGGCAGAAACTGAACTTTCACTCAAAGATATTCCTGTGGTGAATGAATTTCCTGACGTATTTCCTGAGGATCTCTCTGAGCTACCACCTACAAGGGAAGTAGAGTTCACTATTGAATTGATGCCTGGTACAGGATCAATATCAAAGGCGCCATATCGTATGGCTCCAAATGAGATGCAGGAGCTGAAAGAGCAGTTGGAGGAACTTCTAAAGAAGGGGTTTATTCGACCCAGTGTATCACCATGGGGAGCCCCTGTGTTATTTGTGAAGAAGAAAGACGGTAGTCTCCGACTCTGCATTGATTACCGTGAACTCAATAAAGTAACCGTCAAAAACAAGTATCCACTTCCCCCGATTGATGATCTTTTGGATCAGTTATCTCGTTCCACCATCTTTTCCAAAATTGACTTGCGGTCGGGATATCATCAGTTACGAGTTAGAGATGGTGATATTCCCAAAACAACTTTCAGAACCAGGTACGGGCATTACGAATTCCTTGTGATGCCTTTCGGATTAACTAATGCACCTACAGTCTTCATGGATTACATGAACCGCATTTTCCATCAACACCTAGACCAATTTGTGGTGGTGTTTATTGACGACATACTTGTCTATTCGAAGAGCAGAAAATAACATAAGGAACATCTGCTACTTGTGTTAAACATACTTCGAGAGAAGTGACTCTATGCTAAGTTGAGCAAATGCGAATTTTGGTTGCTAGAAGTTAAATTTCTGGGCCACGTTATATCAAGTGGTGGAGTTGCAGTTGATCCAGGCAAGGTGGAAGCAGTGCTAGATTAGAAGAGGCCAGAAACCATAACAGAAATACGTAGTTTTCTGGGTCTGGCGGGCTATTATCGCAGATTTATACGAGATTTTTCACGTCTTGCCTTACCATTGACGAAGCTTACAAGGAAGAATCAACCCTTTGTATAGGGAGAAGACTGTGAGAATAGCGTTCAGATACTGAGAGAGAGGTTGACTCAAGCACCCGTGTTGGTTATTCCGGATCCAAATGAGACATACGTTGTCTATAGTGATGCCAGTGAGCATGGATTGGGTTGTGTCCTAATGCAACAGGGTAGAGTGGTGGCTTATGCCTCTCGTCAGCTGAAGCCTCACGAGTTGAACAACCCTACACACGATTTAGAACTGGCAGCTATCGTGTTTGCTTTGAAGATATGGCAGCATTACTTGTACGGTGCAACCGTAGAACTATACTGCGACCACAAAAGCTTGAAGTATCTTTTTGATCAGCTGGAGCTTAACATGAGACAACGCCGCTGGATGGAGTTACTGAAGGACTATGACCTGGAAATTAAATATCACCCAGGTAAAGCAAACGTCGTCGCAGATGCTCTGAGTAGGAAGTCGGTGCGGGTGGCATACATGATGATTCAGGAGCAGAAACTGCTTGAAGATTTTATGAATCTAAACTTGTCAAAACAAATCTATCTAAATCGCCCTACGCCCAGTGATGCTTATCTTGCGAGTCTTCTTGTGAGTCAAGGAGAATACAATCTGAGAGATGAAGTGGAGAAAGCACAATTGCAAGACGAGCGGGCTAAAGCTATACGGGAGATGATCTCTCGAGGTGAAACTCAAGACTACGACCTCTCGCCTAGTGGACTAGTCAGGTATAAGAAACGATGTTACATATCGTCGGTTGTTGAATTAAAACGCAGGATACTGGATGAGGCCCATAAGAGTAAATACACTCTACATCCTAGAATGGTCAAAATGTACCATAACGTGAAATCTGAATTCTGGTGGCCTGGGTTGAAGAAAGATGTCACCCAGTACGTAGCCAGATGTTTGACCTATCAGAAAGTGAAGATTGTGTTGGACCTGGCTATCACCCAAAGGGGGGGTGAATTGGGTGTTTAATAAGCTTTAGGAACTTTTAAAAAAACTTTTCTCAATTTATAAATTGACAATTAGATATTCAAAGATGTGCATATACTGGAAATGTAAAAGATAAGGCAAGAGAGTATGCAAACTGTGATTTATCCTAGTTCGGTCCAATCTTTGACCTACGTCCAGTCCCCAAGGTTCACTTGAGATTTTCAATCCACTATTTGCTTTGAACTTGATTACACACTCTGTACTCGAAGTAATCCCATACTCGGATTCACTCCCCTTACAAGCTGTAATCACAATAAAGTGTTTCCTACTCAAGACCACCCAATCTTGAGTAACTCTCAGAATAATAGGATGCTTACAATGAATCTTCTCTCTCAGAAGTAAGTGAATAAACATTGAAGCACAATACATATAATCTCACTCTCTAAGCTAGATATATGATCATTGAGATATTTAAAGAGTAGATGAAGCAGACGTTAGAATATTGACATTTTCACTATGTAAGCTCACGTCACTGTTCTTGTTCTCCCTCTTGTATCTGTGTCACTTGTTCTTCGTTTCTGGGCTTCTTATATAGATGAAGAAGAGGAACTAGCTGTTGCATTTTCTTCTCTTTGATTCTTCAAAGTTCAGCTTTAAATCTGGAATATGACAGTTGCATATTTTCCTCTGTTTCTTCAATTCTTGGCTGGAATCTTGGATTTAGTTGTTGTAGATGGTCTTCCAGAATTCTTGTCATTCCATAAACTTAATTTGACCGTTTGAGATGATTCTTATGAGTTACAACGGTCTGAGCTAAACATCTGGGATAAGGGAGAAGGATCAGGCCTGTTCTAGGTTCGTCATTTAATGCATTTATCCTGGATCTTGATATCACCTTGATCTTGGCTAAACCTTTTCTGAAAACACTCAAAACTTCATCAAGGACATTAGAAACAATAATATCATATGAGGAAATAATTTCAGGAAGACCCATTAAGATTTCGCAGATCAACATCATTTGATTTTTCAAAATCCCCGATGCAAACTCGAGTTTGTTCTTCTAGACTCGAGTTTGGGGTTCATCCAGAAAGCATGTCTGTTGATTAGTGGTCTAAACTTGCAGTCTGTAAAAGCTAACTCGAGTTTGGCTTTTACAGAGAGAACTATCGGGCTCTGGACTTGGGATGAAATTTTGGTCCTGCTCTTAGACTTGAGTCAACTAGTGACTGACTCCAGTTTGGGGATAAGCAAAGAAGACTTAGCCTTATTCCCAAAGTCTTCAGACTGGAGTTTAGGGTTAGAGACTTGAGTTTGTAGTGTAGCCAAAATGGATGATCTTTCTGTATGATCCAGACTCGAGTTTGGGAAGCAAACTTGAGTTTCAGTGACTACTGAAATATTTGAGGTTTATCTGGGTCAAGTGCAAACTGGAGTTTGGAAGGCCAGACTAGAGTTTGGGAGTCTATTGAGTTTTCTGGGTTCCTTTCTGTTTGGTCTAAACTCGAGTTAGGGAATCTAGACTCGAGTTTGGCTTGCTTGGAATTCTGAGTGCTCTCTGTATCTTCCAGACTTCAAGTTTGATTTGCAAACTGGAGTTTAGCTTAATGTGAAAATTTTGGATTCATTTCTGTGTCTGTACAGACTCGAGTTTGGCTTTTATGTAAAATTGAATATCTTTCTGTCAAGTCTCAAAACTGGAGTTTGCTAACACAAACTCGAGTTTTCTTCTCCATGGCTCAGTCAAATATCCTTCTCACAAGTTCTTTGCTTTTTGACCTGATAAAGATCAATCCCTGAAATCCAGTACCTATCTTCATAAAGCTCTTTAAGTCTTCTTTCCATTGCAAGAAGAATCAGCTCCAAACTCACTGTACTCTGATAGTTATGATCTAATGAATGAAGGTTGTTCTTTGCCAGCTTTTTTGCAGCATCTTGAATTTATAGTCAACTTTCGAAGATCATATCTCACTCATTCGATCTTTGTTTTCCATGATCTTTATGTTCTGGAAATGTATGTGAGTCTACTTTCATATGCCACCGATTTCAGCTCATTCTGATGTGTAGATTGTGAGATACACTCAAATCATTAAAGCTTGGTCTGCTGTGTGGCGTGAATTCCTGTTCCAACTTCTGAAATTCATAGCTCTCTCATATCAGCTTCTTTGGGCATGAAACTTTGTCAAGATGACGCATTGGATGTCTAGTTTCATACAAAATTGATTTCACCTTAAACCGATCTCTGGTTTGGGAGATATCATCGAATTACCAAAGGTCGCCAGTTCTGATCGTGAAACAAAGTTGGACAGAGTTGCTGAAAGCTTGCTAAACTCGAGTCATTAAGTGACTAACTCGAGTTTTGAGTTCCAAACTCGAGTTTACATTGGCTAACTCGAGTTTTGATGATCCAGAGACGCCAGAGTTGCTGAAGACTTTACAAACTCGAGTCATTAAGTGACTAACTCGAGTTTTGAGTTCCAGACTCGAGTTTTGTGTCCTAAACTCGAGTTTTCTCATAATCCAGAGGCAGATCACTTCCAGTAATACAGTAAACTTGAATTTTAAGTATCTGGTTCGATTTTGCTCATCCAGAACCTAATATATGCTTGTTTTAACTCTGAATTGAGTTGTTCTAACTTTCATTTGATCATGGAGACTTCTAGAATCAAACTAAGAACTTGTATAATGATTTTCTTAGTTTATTCAGCAAGTTCTTCTTTCTTTCTTATCTCTTCTTGATTATTCTCCATGAATCAACTCTTTCTTTCTTCTCTTCTCTTGTTCTTTCTCCATATGAACAAATCTACATTAAATGTAGCAATTAGTCAATGTATATGGTATAAACTTTATGATATCAACTTTTTGCTCTTGATAATGGCATCTATATAAGACATCATCAAAACTAATCATAACCAACAGATTGAACATCAATGTCCTGTTGGCCCTCTTCAAGGGTTGGAAATTCCAGAATGGAAATGGGAAAATATTACTATGAATCTAGTAGTGGGATTGCCCAAGATCAGAAATCACGATGCAATTTGGGTTATTACGGACCGGTTAACTAAGTCGGCACACTTTATCCCTATCGGTGTCAACTACTCATCAGAACAGTTAGCGGAGATTTATATCAAAGAAATTGTACGGCTTCACGGGATACCTAAGAGTATCATCTCGGACCGGGATCCACGATTCACATCCTGATATTGGCAGTCATTGCAGGAAGCTACGGGGACAAAGCTCAAGTTAAGTACAACTTATCATCCGGAGACCGATGGACAATCTGAGAGAACCATACAAACGTTGGAGGATATGCTTAGAGCTTGTGTGTTAGACTTTAAGGGACATTGGGATTGGCATCTTCCACTGGCAGAATTCGTGTACAGCAACAGTTATCACTCAAGCATATGAATGGCACCGTTCGAAGCGTTGTACAGGCGGAAGTGTCAGTCACCTATATGCTGGACGGAGTTGTTTGAGAGGCAGTTGCTCGGACCATATATAGTTGAACAGACCTCTGAACAAATCGCTTTGATCAAGAAGAGACTCTTAGCAGCCTAAAGTAGACAGAAGAGCTATGCTAATAAGAGGAGAAGATTTCTGGAATTTGAAGTGGGGGATCATGTATTTCTAAAATTATCCTCAGTGGCCGGTGTCGGAAGAACGCTTAAAAGGCGGAAACTAAGTCCACGTTACGTGGGACCATTCGAGATTTTGGCAAAGCGAGGACCAGTCGCATACCAAATAGCCCTACCCCCGAATTTAAGTAATCTCCATGATGTCTTCCATGTTTCACAACTAAGGAAATACCAACTGGATCCTGAGCACGTCATTGAATTCGAGGACATTGAAGTACGACATGACAACACATTCGTGGTCGAGCCGGTACAAATTCTCGAACATCGTGAGAAACGTCTCAGGAATAGGAGCATTCCGATGGTGAAGGTGGTTTGGAAAGGAATGTCACCCCATGAGGCGACGTGGGAAACGGTGAGAGACATGGAGGAAAAGTACCCAGAGTTTACAGCCCAAAATTTAGTCGCGATAGAGTAAATTTCGAGGGCAAAATTTTGTTTAGGGGGGGAGAAATGTAATACCCGGATAACTATTATCTGGAATATTATGTCACAATAATGAAATGCCCATTTATGAACATTTTGGTCTCAACAGGTTATATAATTAGTCTATTTGCAAAGGAGAATTATGAAAAAAAATTCTAAAAGGCATGGAATAATTATTAAAATTTAGAAAGCATATTATCCTTAATTTAGACAATTTAATAAATTATTTCCTATGAAAATAAAAGGAAGGAAAATTAAAAAGTATTCTGAGACTAAAATTGACTCTATGATTTTTGATAAATTGCAGGGAGCTTGAATTATTAGTGTCAATAAAATTGTTGTGAGAAAATGATTGGTTTTAATTAAGAAAATTATTAGAAAGTATTAAGGGATTAATTAAGTAATTTTTAGGAATTTTATAAGATTATAGAAATTTAGGAAACATGAAAAATAAAATAAATATAAATAATTATTATTAAGGGCTGAAATTTTTGGCCAAATTAAATAATTAATAAGGGTTAAGATGTAATCTTAAAAAGTAAAGATCAAAGGCTTAGGATTTTTCAAGAAAATATAGAAGCCAAAATCCATGTAATTACTTATGGAACAATAGGAAATTTTGGGGAAAAAATAAATACAAGATAAATAGGATATTAGGATTAATGGAAAAAGAAAATATAATATATAAATATATATGTGTTGGCCGAAAATTAGGGGGAGGGATAAGGATGAAATTAGATATTTGTTATATAATAATATTATAAGATTAAGACATGTGGTAATTAAATAATATTATATTATTAAAAAGTGAACCGGATAAGTGACCATGGATAGAAATAAAATCCTACCTAGAAAACTGTGAACTAGGTTATTAGGGTCAGAGTATAGCATGAACAAGTGAATTTTTATCTCGGAGTAGGCTATCTCCGAAGTCATTTCGGTAACCGACGAAGTGTTTTGGAGATCTGGCTAAGAGGATATTTTACAGAATTAGAACAGATAATAGAAATGAGAACCGATAGAAAATAATTCATAAACTAGAATCCAGGGATAAGTTGAGGAAAACCAGAGTATATTATTGATCAGTGGATTTTTATCCCGAAGTTGACGCCGGCCAACGTTATTTCTGTACCAGGTAGCGATCACCGAGGATTTCGATAGGTAACGGAATGTCCTTAATGAGAGTATAAGGTTAGGAAAAAATAGTATTCTCGAAGAGGAAGGAAAGACCTTCAGCATGTTGTTCCCGGATTTTTAAGATTTTACAAAATTTCACGATCAGGACACTGAACCAGGAATTTCATCTGATAAAGCAAGATGACACAAGCATGATGAGGTCATCAATTTTGTCTTCTTGGGGGGGGGGGGGAAGGTCGGCCAAGAGGTGTAGGGCCAAGATCAAACCACCTCAACAAAATGCGATCCAACGGTCAGAATTCGATCAGACAAAGTTCAATGAAATTACGAAAATGCCATTGGGTTTTTCTATAAATAGCCTTTCATTTCTCTTCATTCTTCACCAATTCACTCACAATCCTAGAGAGAAGTTAGAGAGAGAAGCTCTGGAAGAGGAGTAAGAAGTTCATAGCAAAGCTTTGAGTAAGTTTCTCAGTCCTTAGTTTTTAGTTTAAGTAGTTCTTTCGGTAGTTATAGTAGAATTGCTAGAGTAGTCTCTAACTTTTCAAGTTAGCTTAGATATCATGTTTTAGGAATAAATATGATATTTATCTCAAAAATCTGTTAGAGGAAAAGTTATAGCAAAATTTTGAGAGTTTAAAGTCAAAATAGCGAAGCTTTGGCAAAATTCCACCAAGTAATCAAACTAGGGGCAAAATGGTAATTTGTACCTAAATTGCCTGTTATGGTCTTAAATATTCATATAAGTGATATTATCCTTATAGGATATCCGAAACCACGAACTGATGTTTCCGCTGTCACCGCTGTCATACCGCCGTCGTCCCGCTGTCAAACGTACCATAATTCGACAAACGTGCCAGGAATCATCAACGAAGGTACGGACGCGTATTGTAACCTTAACACTTATGCTGCTCATATAAGTATATGTGATAGACATGTTTATATACTGAGGCTCTGTCTAGGGTTGTCAGTTATACATAAAGCTTTATACGGGTTATAGTCTTGATAACGCCGTTGGGTTTTCCTAGCGCTGAGGACACGATGGGCCGTCGTGGCACTGGTTATGTGCAGACACGTTGTGGGACTTTACATACTGCTTTGTGCTTATGTTCTGTCAATGTTGTGATCATGCATCTGTTGTGTGCTTATGTAGTGATTTACTGCTATTATGAGTTAGTGAATAACTGTTATCCATATACTGTTTATTTGAGCATAAGGTTAACCGTTACCTGAGATCCAAATGGTAATTGGATCTCAGCTGTAGCTTCAGGTTCAGGTAAACCAAGGGGTTGAAGATAGGAGCGAGCGACTGGTGTAGGATGGCAGAAGGAATTTTATGGCTTTAGTTTTATATGCCTAGTTAGGTGCTGCCTCCTTTTGGATAGTAGATGACTGTATAAGTACACTTACACTGTGGTTATGTAATATTAAGGTTCAGTTACTCGTTTTGCGAAATTACTCTACTCTGATCAACGTTTTAGAAAAAAATTTTCCGTTGTTTTTAATGTGGGATGTTACATTCATGTTTTTAAATATTCTTACAAACTCAAGGAAAAATCTCTCATTGGTCAATTAATCTCACAAGGACTCAAGATTAAGGGTTAATATAATCTCTTCACTCTTTAATTAGTAATTTTTGCCACTTTTATTAGTTGAAGGGAGAATTAATTAATTCTTGGTTACTATTACTAATATAGTATTTTAGGGGTTACTAGACTGAATTGCCAAAATTATAATTGATTATCAAACCAATTACAATTTTTAGAAATTCATTTGATAATTATATTAACCCCTTTTTAATACCTAATCAAGTTAAAATATTCCAATTTGTTGATCTTAGATAGTCCCAAAACTAATTATGACTAATTAGAAAATTAACTTAATTAATAAAAATTCACTTGCCCCATAATTGTTTTGAATATTCACTAATTATCTACATTAGAGACAACATACTTTCTAATTTTTAACAAATATTTAGTTGCCTCTTAGGATTTATCATAACATTCTCAGAGTATTTTGTAACCCATAACTTCACTTAGGAATTTTTTAGCTCTTTATTCCTCCTAATTTCATGAGAAGTTACCTTTAGGAAATAAGGTAATTATTTCATTAGTTTTGAGACCACATATTCACCTATTTTAATAGGTGTTTTCTATCAAAATATAGTGGCTATGCCAAATAGGATTTTTGGGGTATTACACGATGGGCCGTCGTGACACTAGTTAGTGCAGACCGGGATAGACATTACATGTGATGTGTGCTATATACTGTTGTGTTGTGACAACTTTACATCTGTTATGTGTTAAGTATTGTTAATGTTGAAATGTTATGAATATCTGTCATGTATATTGATCGTACTTTGCACATGAGGTTAACTATTACCTGAGGTCCAATGGGTATTGGACCTCAGATTTGTCTTAGGTTCAGGAAAGGAACCAGGTAGATGGAGCCGTGAGAAGGCATTAAAGGATGGAGCTAGGAAGAAGTACCGGTCAAAGTAAATGCTAGAAGAACGTTTTTAGAGTATTCATTCTGTCATGATTTAACGAGGTTATCTCAAACAGTTTGGTGCCGAAGGCAGGGCTAGTCTATGTGGGTTAGTCAATAAGTCGCCGTGAACTCGGTGAGACTCCCATGATAGACACCTACCTGGGCAAACTATTTGGTTAACCGAGTTAGGTTCATTGCCCCAAGTCTAGCTACGGCTTGGTTGAATATTGCATAGTTACATGTAAGAATTGTAATCATACAAAACTCTGTATATTGTATCACATAAATCCTCTTTCGGGAAATTTTTAATAAATCAGCTTATGTCAGACATCAACATATGTCTGGGCATTTTATATCAGATACTCATTGTCCGAATATTAGCGCACGCTATCTATTCCCGCATTACTCTAAGCTGTTGCACCTCAAACTCTGTTAGTTTTTCTTAAAACTAAGTGTTAACCGACATGATTTTCAAGCATGGAATTTGGGGTGTTACATTTGTTAAACTCATAATTTCACAATATCAAATTTATATAATAAAGAGATTAAAAAGAGTTTACAAGGATATATGATATAACATCCTAAATTTTTGGGATTTGAATATTAGAGAATTATATGGGAAATTAAATTATGAAGTTTGAGCCAAAATAATTATGAGAAAAATTATTTTAAATTAAGGTCTAATTTTCCTTAAATTATTTTAAAGAGAGAATAAATTTAAGGAAAAATGGTGAATGATAATTATAGGTATAGATATTTTGAGATTTATTTCCATAATTACAATTTAAGTCTAATTGCAAATAAATTAAGTGTATGGAATAAAAATGATTAATCCCTATGATTATGCAATAATCCTAATTAAAGGATATGGTAACTAATTGTAAATGAAAATAGGAAATTATAAACAAACTATATCTAAAAAAAAGGGGGGGGGGTGCTGTTGGGCCACGTTTGGGCCCATGAAGACAAAGCCTAATACCCATAACCAATGGATGGAACCACGTGAGAAGCAAAACAATCCAAGTGAGATCCATTCATTCCATCCAAACGCGACAGCCAAAGTGAGAAGCAGAACACAATTCTTTTCTCACGGCTCATCATGCCTCATTCCATAATGGATGATCTATTTCCACTGGCCCAACACGAGGCCCAGTTTTGCAGCCACCGAAATGTATAGAAACAGAAACCAGAAATTAAGAAGCAAGTTGCGTAATAATCATAACCGAAACCAGAAGCAGCTGACGGCATTAATTAATAAGCAATAGAAGATAAGCTTATCTGATCAGAGACCAGACGCCTTCTCGAGACACCCAAAACGCCCTCAAACCAGCGGATAAAAACCACTTAACTGGACCTTCGGCAGACTATAAGAGCCATCCTTCTTCAGTTCATTTCTGCACTCTTCATCCATTTGATAAAACCACAGACGGAGAGAGTGAGTTTGAAGAGAAACCGAAGAAGGAAAGGAAGAAGAAGTCGGATGGTGTTATTCCCTGTTTCGGACCGATAGGAAAAGAGCAAGGATCAGTGGCTTATCAACACCTTCTGAGCTTGGAAAACCTGAAGGTGATCCTTGTTTTCCTTTCCCTTTGTTTCCTGTCATCGTGTAACTAGGAGAAAAACCAAAATGAAACTGAAAAGAAAACACCAAGACCGAAACCGAAAGTGGGAATATAAAACAGGGGGCTGTCAACGTTGTTCTTCTTTTCTTCTAATAATGCTGTAGATGCTTACCTTGTACCGAAGCTATGTTTTGTTGAAGAAAGCAAGAAAGAAAGCAACCCAAAACCGAAACTAAAACAAAAAGAATGAGAATTGAACATGCATGCTGGAGTTTTCTGTCGGGTTCCTCCTTCTGTTTGTCGGGTCTGTGCGTGTATGCCGATAGAGAGAGGGAGAGAGAGAACAAGCTAGGATTTACTTGGGTGTATGAGGGTATCGGGTGCAACATGAAAGACAAATGGAGTGTTTTTCTGTCATGCTTCATCTTGCTGCCTGTCATCTGTGTTTTCTTTTCCTTGCATTTAAGTTCTGTCTTTGCTAAGGAAAAAGAGAAAGGAAAAAGATGAACTAAGATAAATAGATATACATATAAGCATGTCGTGCTTGCTGCCTGGAACTTGGCTGAAGGATATATATATATATTATTCTTATCCAAGCTTGTTCAGTGTTTGTGTGCCGAGAGAGAGAGGAAGAGAGAAAAACATAAGGAAGCATAAATATATATATATGTGTGTGTGTCGTGTCTGTGCTGTGATCTGCCAGGAGAGAAAGAAAATGGAAACAGTATATATGTGTGGTACGTGCTTCCTGTATTGAGCCAAAAGAGGAAAGAGTTATTTTGTCTTTATACCTAGGAGTATATTTGTGTGTATGTATATGTATTTTTTCTCTTTCTTTTTCTGCAAGTCTTCCTTGGTCCAGCACGTATTGTTTCTTCTTTTTAGTCAATATATATATTAGAAATACACATTTAGATTGTATGCAAAAGAAAAGAAATGCATATGATAAATGACTTTGACAAAATTTGTACTGGGTATATTTGAGCTTATAAATGCATAAATATTAAATTAAGGGAAACAATAAGAAACATTAAATTAGTAAATTTAATTATTTCCTGGTAAGAAGATGGACATTTATTAAGTTTGATTGACTATTATTAATAAGAGAAAGGGAAATAAATAAATAAATTATTTAAAAGTGATTAATAGGAGAGAGTTAATAATAATTAGTAAACTAGTAATACCAAAATAATTAGATAGAAATTAGTATTATTATTAGGATAATAATAATAATAACAAATAATGTTATTATTATTGGAAAGTGTAATAATAATAATCATTAATAATAATAATAGTAAAATTATTATTGTTAGGGAAAAAGATTAAGGGATTAATAATTATTAATCCTTTAAACTAATTCATGTAATTAGTTTATTTCGCGATTCAAATAAGTGACTGACAGCGATGATAAACATTTTTAAGCAGATCTTGATATTTAATATGATCCCAATAACTTCAGTACAAAAAAAAGGGATACACGGTTGAGGTAGGTAACTCTAATCTTATAATCATGTATGTTAATGTTATGCATTTATTAGCTGATCATGTATGCTGGTTGAATTACCTGTTTATGTTTTCCTGGCCATGGATTTGAGGCTGCGGTCTCATGGAGTTGCATGTCCTAGACAAGGGCTGCAGTTCTTAGCCGTTAACTGCGGTTATGGTTATGTGTAATTTCTTCCATGCTTTAAACATGTGCTATCATGTCATTTCTATTTTCATACATGTGCATGAGATTAATTGTTATCCTGGGGCCCATTCACTTGGACCCCAGATCGTGTGAAAGATACAGGAACTAGTTCAGGATCGAAGGGCAATAAGCAGCTGTAAGAGATACAGCGGTTGAACCTTTTGGACATTTGGGATAATTGTAATATAATTAATGTTTATCATTCGCTTACTTTTTGGATTACTTTAATTAATGTCCAACTATCGGACGACGTCGAATCGAGAAAAATTTACTCGTATTTTCATATAATAGTAATTTCAAAAACTTTTATTTCATAATTTAAAGTCGTTCAAATCATTTCGATCCCTTTTCCGCGATAACTCTAATTAGATAAAGGTCGGGCACCACATATGAAGCTAAAGAACATGCTCTATTACGTGTTTAACATTTTGCCTTTCCTGTCTCTATTATAAGTGGCCTATTCAACCTACCTCACCAAAATCAAGGAGAGGTGATTAAGTCACTTTCTATCAAAATGAAATAAAATTTCAAATATAATCATATTTAATAACATGAATTACATCAAAATAAAAAAAATAGAAGTTGCAATTAATAAAATATTAAAAGGAGTAATTTCTTAAAATATGCATTTGATACCTCACTCAGTGAATTATAATAAGGATGGTCTATTTTGTCTGTAAAGTAACACAAAATAAGGATATGAATGATATTAATTGATGTCTACAATGCATTGAATTCTAAATAACATTATTCATATATCTATAATGACTTCATAAATGTTCTCAAAGTCATGAATTTAAATAAACATGTGTAACACCCCAAATTCCATACCACATACTATGTCCGGTGACACGTAGTATCAGGAATATCAATAGTGTTGATGGTGTACATAATAGAATAAAGCAGAATGAAGAGCATGCATTAACGTTTGGACAATGAGTAATTGATATAAAATGCCCGGGCATAAGCTGGTAAATTAAATATCTAAAGAAATATTCATGTGATACAATTTACAAAGACTAAAATACAACTCTCTGTTAAATCAAGTCTTAACTAGACCTATGGTTTGAAACCCAATATAGTTAATCAAACATATTGGCCACATTGGTGTTTAGTTTATTAGGAGTGTCCCCATCTGTCATGGCGACTTATGAGAACTCATTGACAAACCTTTTCTTAGTTTAAGCACCAATTGGTTTGGATTAACTTTATTAGATTCATGCCATAAACTAGGCTCTAATAACTTTCTTCAGACCCTCGTCTTCGACTGGTGCCTCTTCACAGCTCTGTCCACTTTACCTTTTCTCAGTTTTGTAGCCTTCTCAGATCCAGGTCTCTTCCCTGAATCTTTAGTCAAGGCTGAGATTCAATACCCATTGAATCTCAGGTAATAGTTAACCTCATATGCAAAGTATAAAGAATATATGACAAATATTCATCACATTCAGTAAACAACAATACATAGCACACAACACATGCATGTCAACAGTGTTTGTACATAACCAATGCCACGAAACTCTCGTGTCCTCAACGCTAGGAAAACATAAAAGTGGCATTATCAAGACTATAATCCGCATCCAACTCAAACTATAGCTAAACTGAATGTATACAAATATATGACCTAAGACAGAGTCTTAGTTACGGTGCATGACCTAAGACCTTGTCTTGTCTATCACTCAATATGAATCAAACAATCATATATAAGCATACAAGACAAACAATTGTTAAAGTTACCAGTATGCAAACGTACCTTTCACCGCGTAGTTACCAATACGCCCGTCCTTTGAATCCGACCCCGGCCTTTCAAGTATCTTATAACGTAACTGTTGGATTATTTCCTTTTCCATATTTTATATGATATTATAATTAATACCATATAACTTGAAATAATATTCTAAGGGTTATTTTTTTCCTCCTTTGACCTTTTAACCCTTAAAGGATTTGTTCTTCCATTTTTACCCTTATTTTTTCCTAAAAAACGCATTGCTGGATTTTCTGGCCTGATTTTTCAGTAACTTTGAAAAATCATAACTAATTCTACAAGAATAAAAATGGTGTGATTCAAAAACTAAAATTTCCCTTAACAATTCCATGTTTTTGGAAAAATAACACCTCAAACTTGAAATCCTTGAGCATTCCCAGTTTTAATTTTTCCAACCATTGTTTAGATTTTAACATCATGAACATGGCCTAACTTGAAAAATTCATAAATCCTTGTCCCGAGCTTATAACGTCACTTATTATAAATCAATAGAAAGCCCTAGATGTATATGTTATAACTGTTTCATGATTTTTAAACTTCATTTGATACATAAAATACTAGCCTCTTTGTTGGTTGCCAGGATTCAAAACTGGAAATTCTACAATTTTCGCAATCTTGATCCATTGATTTCAAAACTTATTCCCTAACATGTTTTCAATATAATTTTCATTTTAAACTCATTAGAGACCTTAAGAACATGTAAATAAATTTACTTTACAATTTTCTAGATTAAACTACAATTTTACCAAAAACTAAAAGCTTAAGCTTAAGCTTAAGAACTTATCTTTTGAAGTTCTTGCTCATTCTTTACCTTGTTCCTATGATTTTACTCTGCTCAAACCAGCTGCTGAAGTGATTTTTTGTGTGAGGACTGAAGAGGTTCCCCACCCCTATTTATAGCAAAATACCCAAGGTTAATTTCGTGATCAACTAGGTAATTTATTTTTGCTTATTTCTCCCCATCCATTAGATCCAACTTGCATTCTAAGGAGCTTCATATCCACCCTACACCATGGTTTGACGCTTTCCTCTTCTTTCATGGCCATTGATTGGTTTTCTAAGTGTTAATCATCCCATGATCAATAGCTCTCATTGGTTGATTTAATTATAAGAGGATTAAGCCAATTTAGGTGATTAATTTGGACTATTGGATTCATTTACATGTGTAGAAATCCTAGCCCTTAATCCTAGTTGCAATTGTTGACTTTTGGGGCTTCCTTGATTAAGCTTAATTATCCTCTTAATCAAGTGCTTAAAGTATCCATTTATTACAAATGACATTGCCTAATTGCTTTTCTACTTAATCAATGTTATTTGAGCATTATTAGCAAGCTTTATGCACTCTTATTCCTTGGCAATTAAATCAGCCCCCTAATGGCATCATTATTTATGCCTCTAATTTCCTTTAATAAATTGAAAATACTTACATAAGTTAGTTCACATTTGATTAGGCATTTTTCTTTTAATAAGCTTATGCAATTTTAACATAAATTGCCTCAATCATTATGCATTTAATTTCTTTAAATATCTATTTAATTTTGCTATCATCTACCTCTAGTCTTTAGACTAAATTATAGCCCCTTAAATAATGTCTCATAATTAAGCTTTAGTTAATTAATTCCAAAGTGAACTTTGGATAAGAATATAATCAATAGATTATAATTCTTTGAGATACATATTCACCTTTGTATTTTCCTAATTTATTTACCAAAATACCATGTTTACATGTATTAAGAAAATTAGGGTGTAATGCCCCTAATTTCTAAGTCTTTTATGATGACCAGTTATGTACCTATAGCTCTTATTAAACTAATTCATGTGTATTTATCAAAGTGAAGGTGTTAATAGATCAGAGCAAGTCACAACAGAGAGTGTGCCTAACATTTGGAGGAATGAGTGACTGATAACATATGCCCAAAAATATGCTAATTCATTAAAATTCTCGAAGTAATATAAGCATGATACAACTTAAAATTATTTGTGGTGTATCTGGTTGGCATGTTAGTGATACAATTATTTGAATATTAAAAAATTATACATAATACTATCCCAAAATACAACTCCATCTGAGTCCTCATGCATGCTACTTACCCTTTTCTCCAACTCCCGATCGTCCAGATCCTAAAGCTAGGGTAAATTATAAGATTTAATACCCATTGAATCTTAGGTAACAGTTAACCCCATGCTCAAGTATAAATAGTATATGTATAACAAATATTCATTACATTTCAGCATTAACCATGTATAGTAGACAACCAATGTAAAGTTCATAACTCAACAATACATAGCACACAACAAATGTAATGTTCACAACATTTGTACTCACTAGTACCACACTTCCGTGTGTCCTCAGTGCCAATAAAACATATATACGACATTGTCATGACTATAACCCGAACAAAGCTGAATGTATGTGAACAAATGACCTAAGATCGAGTCTTAGCCACAGTATATGACCCAAGACCTAGTTTTGTCCAATATGACCCATACACCTTGGCATGTATTCGAAATATGGTGTGTGTGTGTGTGTGTGCGTGTTGAAAATCACCTAGAGGAGGGGCGAGTATGTGATATTGTAAATTTTTTTTTTAAAAAAACCTTTTTGGCAACCAAATCAAACACAGAGAAAGGAAGAGATAAAATGTAGACACACAATATATCCTGGTTCAGTCTAAAACTTGACCTACATCCAGTCCCCAGAACACTTGGGATTTTCACTAATACTCAACACAATTACACTCTACTTGGATGATCCTCACACTGATCACTCCCCTTACAAGCTGTAATTGTTTGCCCAACACTTGAGGTCCCGACCTCAAGATTTTTATAGACAATCAAAGTAGTAAATATAAACTCCTCACGAGTAGATAAAATGTTAATCACTAAAGTGTAGTAAGAGTTTATAGAAACAAAGAGCTACAGTGAATGGTAATTAATTGCACAACGGCTTTTGTAGGCGGCGCTAATAAATGCTTCTTCTTTTTATAGCTTCGCCATTAATGCTGTTATAATGTAGCAGTTGTCTCTATTTTGTAATTCAGTTAGTTCTGGTGTCAATATGACTGTTGCTACTTCATTAAATGCTGGTGGTTGGTCTTGGGAAAATAAATAGGCTTTAAGGATATTTCATTGCTTCCGTAAGGGAATGTTCCTGGTTCATTGTTCTTCATTCGACCGTTGAGCAATAGGAAGCAAAAAGAATGTGTGAATCCTTTATGATGATAAGACGCTTTCTTGCTGATATAAAGCTTTACATTAAATGCTGTTGACATCATGCTTGCTTTAATGCAGATTGGCATTAATCTTCATCTTCCTGAGACTTATTAACAAACTTACTAAAACATGATTAGAAGTAATAATTTGAATTAGCATAAACCAACTGAAGCACATTTAAATCTGTTATGATTCAAGCAGCGACTAGTCAAAATCTAATACGTTTGGCTTGAGTCAAGTTCTTAGGCTCGAGTCAATCCTTTCTTCCTGAAGCACTATAGACTTGAGTTTGAGGACTCTGACTCGAGTTTTGTCCAAAACTCGAGTCATTCCTTTTAGGTTCGAGGCACAAGAGTTATTTTTCAAAGGTAACGGTCAAAATTCATCAGGCAACACATTTAGAAAATAGCTTCTGGCTCGAGTCATGTTTTCCTAGCTCGAGTCTTGGCATAAACTCGAGCCACTAGTTGTAGGCTCAAGTCAAGATATGCAATTTCAAATATAACGATCAAACATGGATGTTCAAAGTATTGCTGAAAACTTGAGGAAATCTTTCCTGACTCGAGTTTTGGATAAAACTTGAGTCATACTTCCGTGGCTCGAGTCAGCATGGTTTATTTATTAAACTTTCTCAAGCGCCTAGACTCGAGTCTCATTTTCTGGTTTGAGCTTAGGCTTGAACTCGAGTCATGATCCCTTGGCTTGAGTCAATTCGACAGGAAACTCAGTATGTGATTTTTGAGTTCTATTGTAATACCCGGATAGCCATTATCTGGAAAATTATATTATAACAATAAAATGTCCGATAATGAAGATTTTGTCTTAACATGTTATAGAATTAGTTTTGGGATAAATTAAGAAAAATTAAAGGAAATTTATTGTCGGAAATGTGAAAAATACCATTTAAGGTCATAAAACATTCCGAGGGAATTATGGAAAATTCAAAGAAACATGAAATAATTATGAAAAATTTAGAAAACACATTATTCATAATTTAGACAATTTAATAAAATATTTCCTATGAAAATAAAAAGAAGGAAAACTAAAAAGTATTCTAGAATGGAAATTGATTCCATAATTTTCAATATTTTACTTAAAGGGTGAATTAACAATGTTAACAAAATTGTTGTGAGGAAATAATTAATTTTAATTAAGAAAATTATTAGGAATTATTAAAGGAGTAATTAAGTAATTTTTTGAAATTTTACAAGGTCTAAATCCATGTGATTGATTAGGAACCAATAGGAAATTTTGGGAGAAATAAATATAAGATAAAAAGGATAACAAGATTAATGGAAAAATTATAATTTTATATATGTGTGTGTGTGGCCGAAGATTAGGCCAAAAAGAAAAAAAAATAATAAATAGAAAATGGGAGGATAAATATGAAAGAAGATCTTAAATAAAATAAAAATATAATTAAAACATGTGTTAATTAGATAATAATATAATAATCAAAGGAAAAATGAACAGGGTAAATGATCACGGATAGAAAGTAATCCCGTTGTGAGATTCTGGGAATGAGTTAGGAAAAACCAGAATATACTATTGGTCAGTGGATTTTTATCCAGAAGTTAGTACCGACCAAAGTTATTTCTGAAACCGGTCGCGAATACCGAGGATTTTCGGCAGACAACGGAATGTCCTTACTGGGAATATAAGGGTAGAAGAACCCAGTATTCTTAAAGAGGAAGAAAAGACCTTCAGCGTATTGTTCTCGGAATTTTAAGGTGCTACGGAATCTCGTGATCGGGGCACCGAACCGGGATTTCATCAGATAAAGCAAGATGACATAAGGCTTAATGATGCAGCAGGGATGACATCATCCTTAAGAGTTGTAAGGCCAAGATCTAGCCACCTCAGAAAAATGCGATCCGACGGCTCAGATTTCGTCTGACAAAGCATGAATAGTGACAAGATTTTCACTATAAATACCCCTTGCTCCATTTCAAATCTTCACACCATTTCCTTTCAAGGAGGCCGAAAATTTAGAGAGGAAGAAGAAGGAGGAGTCTGGGGAATTTTACAGCGAAGCTCTGAGTAAGTCTTCGGTCCCTAGTCTTTAGTTCGGTAATTCTTTCGGTAGTTATAATAGGAATGCTAGAATAGTCTTTAATCTTCATATTTTAAGAATAAATATGATATTTATTTTAGAAATATGATAAAGGAAAGGCTATAGCAAAAATTTTGAGGAATTAAAGTCAAAACAGCGAAGCTCTGGTGAAATTCCGCCGAACAGTCAAACCAGGGGCAAAATGGTAATTTGTACCTAAAATGCCCGTTTTGGTTCTAAATACTCATATTAGTGATATTAACCTTATAGGATACTCGGAACACCGAACCGCTGTTTCCGCTGTCACCGCCGTTGAGCCATTGTCAAACGTGCCGTAATTTGACAGAAGTGTCAAAAATCGTCAACGGAGGTACGGACGCGTATTGTAACCTTAACACTTATGCTGCTTATATACATATATGTGATAGACATGCTTAGATACTGAAACTCTGCTTAGGGTTGTCAGTTATACTTACAGCTTGATACGGCTTATAGTCTTGATAATGCCGTTGGGTTTGCCTAGCGCTGAGGACACGATGGGCCGTCGTGGCACTGGATATGTGCAACCATTATGTGGGGCTTTACATACTGCTTTGTGCTTATGTTCTGCCAATATGTGATCATGCATCTGCTTTGTGCTTATGTAGTGATATACTGCTGTTATGTGAATATGTTCATGTTGTTATCAATATACTGTTATATTTGAGCATAAGGTTAACTGTTACCTGAGATCCAATTGGAAATTGGATCTCAGCTGTAGCTTCAGGGTCAGGAGTACAAAGGGGATGACAATAGAGGCAGGTGTCCGGTGTAGGAGGGCGGAAGAAGTTTATCAGTTTATCTTTGTATATTATGTTTAACACTATCTTCTTTTGGGATGACTGTATAAGAAAAAAATTACACTATGGTTATGCATCTTTTGATTCAGATACTCAGTTTATGAAAATGCTCAAACTCTGATTACCGTGTTGGTTTTTTTTTTAAAAAAAAATCTGCTATTTTAAGTGGGATGTTACATCTATTGACTAAGTTCAAGTTGGGTTATCATCAACACACATGGAGCTAACATGTATGTATGTATGTATATGTTAACTCTAATATATATTATAATAAATATATAAATATATATTAGAAAAGGAATTAATAATATAAATATACATATAATTTCACGTGATAAAAAAAAAAAAATGCAACGCACACACACAGTAGCAATTTCTTGGAGAAAACTGATGCAGTACTTCCTTCTTTTATTCTCTCATGCAATAGTATATAGTTTATTTGTATATATATTCATGGCATGCATCAAGTACAAAGAAAATGACAAGACTTTACATTGTATGCTTTCAATTCTTTTTATATGGTCAATGGCATACATAAGCTTTTATATACACATGCATTAAGTAGAAGCCTCATTAATATACTCAGAGACACAAAACGCAGAGGCCAAACACACACGACAGTGAAGAAGATGCAGCAAGTAATCATATTTAAATATATATATCAGTTAAACTCCTCCCTTTAAACTCCTCCCATAAGCTTTCCATCGATATATATATATATATATATATATATATATATATATATATCAAATAGCTAAACAACTAGGCGCATCAACGTATATTTAGCTTTTTCGTTTTGTTTTATACATATACAAGAAAAGCTCTTGAGTTTTAAATGCTATATCTTATATTTATTAATAACCCAACACCATGAAGCTTTTCTCCATTCGCACCGATATCAACACACACACACATACAGTAGTGTCTTTATCCCCTGATGCTTTAATGTATCCATGTATATTCTTAAGGCAGCAACTATATATATAAATACTCCCTCACCCATCTAGCGTTTTTTTTCCTTCTCTGGGTTTTACTTACACGTAGCTGAATATATATATATATATATATATATCTGTATGTGTGTGTGTGTTCAAAATACACATACAGAGACGAAAAACAACTCAACAGCCTCTGTTTTTAGTTCCTAGTTTCAGCAAGCATATCATTTCATTTTCTTCAACTTACTAACCTTCATTTACCTTGGAAACTAAAGGAAACTAGAGGGAAGGAAGCCTAGCACATTACCTACAGGGATCAAGTTGAAGAGATGAGCTAGTTTTTCGTTTTTTTCCTCCTCTAGTCCAGCGGCAATAAAACAGAGCAAGGTGGCGATCAACTCTCTCTCTCTTTATGTGTTTACTCTCTTCTTCCTTCGGCTTACTCTCTTAGTCTCACGACCTCTACTCTTCAATGAGAGAACATAATGAATAGGGAACGAAGGGGCATCAGTTATATAAGGACCTACGATCTAGTCTAAGACGCGAGAACTGGAGGGTGAGACAGCGTTGCGCTCGAGAGTAATGGAGGAGGGTCTGCAGAAGCATGGCTTCACGCTGGTCTTGCGCTGCTATCTCTGCATTCACTGATGGCGTGATCTCTTGCTGGATTAGCTCACTAATTATATCGTGTTTAGTGTGTGTGTGTCTATATATATATATATATATATATATATATTGGTGCTTTGCGTGTCGTTGCATCTGTTTCTCTCTCTCTCTCTTTTTTCTTTTTTTTCAATGAGGTGGGAGACTAAGGAATAGGTGGGCTGAATAATTAAAATACGATTGAGTTGAGTCTTTTCCTCTAATGTTTACTAATATAACAAGCCTATCACGTGTTGGGCCAAGGGTGATGGGCTGAAGGTTTTATAAATATATAGGGGTAGGTGGTACCCCTCGTCCATGGGTTCAACTGGTGTGGGAATCGGTCTTCTTCACCTTTAGGGAGGGGGCACTACAAAAAGACTCACGTTTGGTAGCGGTTAAAATTGTGTGTTTGTAGCGGTTTCAATTGCTACAAATGATAGTAGTAGCGGTTTAAAGAACCGCTATAAAATACAACATGGCAAAATGTTTTGTAGCGGTTTTCTAAAACCACTACTCATGTAATAAAATCGCTACTATATTAGTAGCGGTTTTAAGTTACCCCTACAAGATGCGATTAAGATAACAAATTTCAAAAAAATTGGTGTCAACATTTTGTAGCGGTTGGAAAACCGCTACAAATATTTGGATACAATTTCATAAAATTTGTAGCGGTTTTAAAACCGCTACAAAATATTGGAAAATTGGAAAAAATAAAATCATAACTTAAATGCATTGTTATAATATTATATTGAATATTTTATTATTTAAGTGACAAATTAAATTATAATAGTTCATATTTTAAAAAGTGATTAACATTAAGTTAGATAAGGACTTATTATGTTGTATTCTTCATATTATGTAGGTATAATATTGAGAATGTGAATATAATAACGATTTATTATGTTGTTCACCTTTGAGCAAAAAAATATGTTGTGGAAAAAATGTTGATGATGATAGAAGGAAGGATGAGGAAATATATATCTTTAAAGTTTTGTATAAAGAAAAAATGAGAGAAGATGAGAGAGAAGAGGATGGGAAGAAATGAGAGAAAACAGGAGAGAAGGGGATGGGAAGAAATGAAGGAGTGTGTGAAATGGGGAGTGGTAATATTTATAAAGATATGCGTAACTTTTGTAGCGGTTGATGTAACACATTTTGTAGCGGTTTTCATTTGTAGCAGTTTATGTGACACTTTTTGTAGCGGTTTTATGTTTGTAGCGGTTTTTTGTTAGCTTTGTAGTGGTTATAAAACCGCTACAAAAATTCATTGGTATTTTAAAAAAATAAAAATAAAAATTTCACATTTTATAGCGGTTGATGTGACACTTTTTGCAGCGGTTTTATGTTTGTGGCGATTTTTTGTTAGTTTTGTAACGGTTATGAAACCGCTACAAAAATTCATTCATATTTTTAAAAAAAATATATCAAAATTTCACATTTTGTAGCGGTTTATATGATACTTTTTGTAGCGGTTTATTGTTTGTAGCGGTTCTAAAACCGCTACAAAAATTCATTCATATTTACAAAAAAAATCAAAATTTCACATGTTATAGTAGTTTATGTAACACCCTTTGTACCGGTTTTTTGTTTGTTTTGTAGCAGTTCTAAAACCGCTACAAAAATTCATTCGTATTTTTTTTTAAAAAAAATCACATTTTGTAACGGGTTATGTGACACTTTTTGTAACGGTTTTATGTTTGTAGCGGTTTTTTGTTATTTTTGTAGCGGTTATAAAACCGCTAGAAAAATTCATTCTTATTTTTTAAAAAAAATCAAAATTTCACATTTTATAGCAGTTTATATGACACTTTTTGTTACGGTTTTACTAAAAGACCGCTATAAATGAAGAAACCCTCCCTCATGCGATGTGAAACTTTATAACGGTTTTCTATAACCGCTACAAAAGTTTAGACTCTTGGCATTTTGTAGCAGTTATTCTCATGTAACCGCATCAAAAAAACTGTGACAAACATTCCCGCCATTACGCACGAACATTGGCACCACATTTGTAGTGGTTTTGCTGACAAACCGTGACTAATTAACTGCCACAAAAATTCGCGTCATGACGCACCAAGCTGGCACTATTCCTCCCGCTACGAATTTGTTGCGGTTTTGTATGAAACTGCTACAAATCTATGATTTTGTAGCGGTTTTTTGTGACCACTACTGGTTAACTACTACAAATTATGGTTTTTTTTTTTTAGTGGGGTTCGATCCCTACGTTAGTCAAGGAGCTGGGGGAGGCATCCTAGGGGTATAGGAAGCAGTGGTAACGCTGGTAGAGGTGGAGGCATGTGTACTCTCTGGGCAGTATCACCTGTGGATTGGGCTCCAAGCACCCTGCCCTTGGACTGTGGGTGAGTCCGACCCCTTTTCTAAAATTTTATTATCAAAAAAATATAGGGGTAGGTGGCTTAATGCAATCTAGGTAGCCTATTCATTTAATTGAAATTTTTAGATAAATACTAAAATAAATCCTTAATTTCCATGTAAGGATTTTTTTTTCTTTCCTCAATCAATTTATTTTGGCCATAAAATATCATCTCTAAAATATTCAGGCCAACAATTATTCTGAACTATATTGTCTTTAATTTAAGAAATATATGCCTTAATTCCTAATGATTAATTTTTTTTATAATTATTTTAGACCAATTTCCACAATTTAATTTCCAACTAATATTAAAATTTTCAAATCCCAACATTTGGGATGTTACATAGGGTATTACAACATGGTACAAAAAACATATGTTTGAACCATGAACTTGAGTTGTAAACTTATAAAAGTTCAATTTTATTAATAAATAGGTGTTAAAAGTATATAATTAAATAGTAAAAATATAAAAAAAAACACAACTCAGTTTGATTTAAATATATTTTAAATATGAATAATTGAAATTAAACTCATTATCATTGATAATATACCATACTAAACCAAAAGAAATCCTTATGTGTTTAATACTCTTTAAATCATCTAAATCTCACTAACAAACTGATTGAACATAGTTAGGAATAGCAATGAGTGATGATAAGAGATATATAAATTAAACACAAAGATTTCACAGATTCGTGCAATTTGAATTTTGAACTCTGCGATACAAACTGGAGTTAGTTTATCTAGACTGGAGTTTGTAGTTTACTTCTAAAGACTAAACTCGTGTATTATAAATATAACTCGAGTTTTCTTCAACAAGAGAAGAATGTCTCAATTTGATCTCTGAAACAAGTTTTGAGTAAGAGCTAAACTCGAGTCATTAAGTGACTAACTTGAGTTTTGGACATTTATAGTGAAAACATATTTTAAGTCCAAAAGCTCAAAAACTGGAGTTTTCAAGAAGTTTAAATAGACCGAAGCTCTCTGTATGACAAACTTGAGTTTATAAAGTCTGACTTGAGTTTCCGCAAAACTTAGGAAAACTAGAAAACTCTCTGTATGGATCAAACTGGAGTTTGCAATAGAAAACTGGAGTTTTCAAATCTTTAGAAATATAGAATTGTTCTCTATGAGTTCCAAACTCGAGTTTGTCAAAACTAAACTCGAGTTTCCTCATAAGAGAAAACATTGTAAAATACTTTAGCAAGCGTAGACTAGAGTTTTCGAAAAGGTAACTCAAGTTTTCTCAAGCTTGGAATGAGCATAGCTTTCTGTATGCTATAAACTTGAGTTTACAGAACACAAACTCAAGTTTCCAACAAAGTTTGGAAAACTTAGAATTATCTGATTTTGTCAAAGTTGGAGTTCATTAAACTAAACTCTGGTTTTCTTTGACTTGAAAAACTTTGGAACTCTTTATATGATCTAAACTCAAGTTTTCAATGCTTAACTTGACTTTTTCTAAGTTTGCAAAAACTTGAGCTACTCTCTGTCCAGTTTAAACTCGAGTTTTCTAACCAAAACTCGAGTTTATCTTTGGCAGTAAGTTTTTCAACTTTGCAAAGGCAAACTTCAACTTGGGTTTACAATTGTCAGTTATCATCAAAATACATAGAGAACTAACACCTGCATCCTCTCAGTCGGATCACGAGAGTATATTCATTCAGGCTGCAGGAGGATTTGCAAGAAAGGCAGACTCTTTGGGATGGGTGCCTCTGCGAGCCGATTGAAGCCTACGAAGCGCTCCTCATCGGGTAGTGAAGGTGTTGATGTAGGTAAACGTAATACATTTGTTCTAGATTGTTACATTTTCATTCCCTCATCCTTTTAAATGAAGTAGAAAACAATAACTCACTCCATAATGTTTTTTTTTAGATGAGCTTAAGAGGATGAAGGCGTTGATGCAGGAGTAAGCATCTCGTATGCAGGCACAAGAATCTCACATTAACATGCAAGATGCTTGTATGCAGGCGCAAGAAGAGAGGATGCGGCAGCAAGTACAAGACCTGTAATAGACACAAGATATGATGAGGTAGATACAACTTGTACTCCAGTCCTTAACTTACGACAAGGGTACCTAGTTGGCTCCTGGTGGTTATGACCATCCTGGTGATGATGACCATCCTGGTGATGATGATGATGATCATGCTACTGCTTTTTAGATTATTTTTTAGTATATATTATTCGCAACATTATTACATATATTTTACTTTCTCAATGTAAAACTCTTTATGATTTTTATTTTATATTTGTATCATATACAAGTTTTTATTGAATTTTATTTATTTTTAATCATTTTTTTTTATTTTTTTAATGCAATTTTATATGTTTTTTAATATTTTAATTTTAATTTTTATATTTATAAATATTTTGTGTGATTTTTTAAATTTTAAATTTAATTTTTTGATTTTATATTGTTTTAATTAAATCATTTTTGTGACAGAATTATTTTCCGTTGCAAAATGTCAACTTTATGATGGAAACAAATTTCATCGCAAAATTCAAAAGTTGCCATGAAATTCAATTCCGCCGGAAGTCCTAAGAATTGCGATGAAATTGGTTTCCATCACAAATCCTAAAATTTGCAATGGAATTTGTTTCCCTTGCAAATCTCAAGATTGTCGCAAATCTCAGGATTTGGGTTTAGGATTTGCGATAGAATCCGTTTTCAGTCACATATTTTGAATTAGGACGGAAAACAAATTTCGTCACAAGTTTCAAAATTTACGACGGAATTATGATTTTCCGTCGCAATTATGACGTTTTTTCTGTGATGAACGAATTCCATCGCAAAACTATTTTGCGACAGAAAATTGTGTTTTTGTGACAAAATTTTTCCGTCGCAAAAAACAAATTTTTTGTAGTGAGTCAGATAGAAAATAAACCACCGAATCAAAACCAAAAGAAGCCCCCTATATTTTAGGTATATGTGATTGACTAAATAATAATTTATCAAAAATAACGAACAGATCTTAAATAAGAAAACTAACCATCTTTTCAGTCTTATTGAATGGATAAAGCATTGAATGTTTCCAGTTAAAGTTTTTAACTTAAAAAAATAAATTTAAGAATTAAAAAATTAAAACCAAATAAATTGGAGCTTAATTGTTATTTAATACGGTTTTTTATATTTTAATTTATTTTTAAATTCAATTTTTCTAGCTTTAACGTAAAGTTTGTATTCTTGTTTAACTTATTACTTTTTAATTGAAGTCTCATTTTTTCTTTCTAATTTCAATTTTTATTATTTTCTAATATAAATAATATTATTTTATTTTATGGATCTGTCATGTAAAATATTTTGCTAAATAAGCTTAATTAAATGGTGTTAATTATGGAAAACCATTTGATTATATTTTCTTTAAAAAAATGATTGAGAAACACATGAGTAAAAATGAGGTAAAATAAGGGACTGTATCAGAACAAAGTGAAATTGATGAGAAAAATGTGAAATTTGAAACAAAGTCAGAAATTCAAATTAAAACCATATTAAATTATAGAATGAAAGTGGAACCGAAACAAAAATTGAGATATCAATTCAAACTGAATAAAATCAAGAGATAAAATAAAATTTCAAACGTACAAAAATTAATATCGATCAAGATAAAAATAAAATAAAATACATATAAATATTACATATAAAATGCATGTAGATGGTTGAAGTTGAAGAACGTATCATAACAGATTATTCGTAAACCATAAATACCAAGCTTAAAGGAAAGTATTATTACAAGACTTTGTTCCATGCATCCAGAAGCCTGCGAATTTGTTTATATATAACTACTTGCATTTGTTAGTGTCTTAAGCGTACTTGATAGATTTTTTATTTCTTATTTTTCAATTTTAGTCATCAATTTGAGAGTTCCATTAATAATGTTAAGTTTCAAAATTTCTATTCTTCTAGAATTAGCAGGTGCACTCAGGAACAACTAAATAAAATAAATATTCATGAGGCGGTTTTTGTGCCATGCAAGTGATGAGGGGAGAAAAGCCATCCCCATATTTTTCACTGTTCAATATAATATTTTAATTAGAAGTGGTCTAAAATAATTTGAAGCCCCATTATTTTGTTTTCCTCATCATTTCCATCCGCACTGGTGGATTAAAATGAACAGTTAAGATTAGAAATGTTATAAAATTATTTATTTTTATTTTCAGGTAGTTCACAGTTGTAAATTTGTAGGTCAAATTTTGAAAATTCATTTTTCATTTTTTTTGTATTACTACCATATAATTTTCTAAGATACTAGTATTAAATCCTAACCATACAATTTTAATTCAAAGGCGGCTATTGAATGAGCAGAAAAAAACAGAAAAATTGATGGAAAAGATCTGAATTCAGAGAAAGAATATTGAGATAAAAAAAAGAATGGTTTGATTTGAAAAAATAAATTAAAAAGAATATTTTGAAATTAATACTCAAAGAATTTAGAAGGTCCAATAAAAGATTTAGACACAGAGAGAAACATGTGAGCTTCATCCTTCTCTATCTCTTTCTTTTTTCATTTTTAATATGAAGTACTCTCTATTAATAATAGAAATTAATCTCTCTCATAATAATGAATTATCGAATAATACACTCTTTTCAACTAGGTTTGATCTATATAAATAAAAGCTGAAAATCAAAATCACGGCCACTTTTTTGAGAAATGATAATTTTTATCACTCACGTAATCAATCTATAATTATTTCCTCTCACTTTCATTAACTGACTCTAAAGTCCCTAGAGGTGGTTCATCTTTTAAAGTTATGTTCTCTTTGAGACGTTACATAAGATGTTTTGACCGGAAACTCCCCAAGTCATTCATTGCGAAAATGGTTTAAAATAATAAAATTCTTCATTTACATACAAACTACAAAATATGCATCACTTTCTAGCTTCGAAAAAAAAAATACACGTTACACCAAGAACTTTGTATTATTTGTCATATAACTATTCTTCTTTCTTAGCACCTAAATAAACCAACACGTTTTTCACTTTTATTTATTACTATTATTTTAAAGAAATGTTTTTCATTTTTTCTTTGAAATAACCATTTTTGTCGAACTGTACGTTTTAAATAACTTAATGGGGGAATTACAAAATAGAACCATATAATAAAATTAATTACAAATAAGGGGCGAGCTCAAATTTCTGAAATTACTCCCTAAGGCCTTGGCTCCTTTCTTGGGGGGAAAAGTGTCATGAACAAAGCTCTTGAACTTGATTGCTAAATTAGATAGTGGTACTTATAAATTTCTTTTGCGTGAATTATAAATAATTTTTAAAGTAATTTTTTGATATGATATAAAGAAACTTAACTAACTATAGAATTTTAGTATGGCACTTGCAATTTGTTTAACTTACATTTTTTTTTTTTAAAAAAAAAACTGTTAAACAATAAAAGGCATCCCCGAAAGTGATTATTGCTGAATTTGGGAGCAACACTCACCGGTACAAAAAAGTATTTTAAGACCGAACCATGTAACATCCCAAATTCCAGGTTCGAAAATCGTGTCGATCGACACTTAGTTTTAAGAAAAACGACAGAGTTTGAGATGCTACAGCTTAGAGTACTGCGGAAATTGATAGCGTGCGCTAAGATCCGGACAACGAGTATCTGATATAAAAATGCCCAGACATATGATGATGCCCGACATAAGCTGATATATTAAATATCCCGAAGGAATATTCATGTGATACAATTTATAGAGGTTAAATACAATCCTCTGATAAAGAAAGTTTTAAACTAAACCCATGACTTGGAACCTAACATCAGTTAATTAAACAGATTGGCCAGGTAGGAGTCTATCATGGAGGCCTCACCGACTTATACGGCGACTGATTGGCTTCCCACATAGATTAACTCAGCCTTAGACACCAAACTGTTCAAAGTAACTTTGTTAAATTCGAGCCAGAAGCTAAGTCCTAATAACTTCTACCGACCTTTGCCTTTGACTGCTGCCTCTTTACGGCTCTACCCACCGGCATCTTCTCTATCGCGGTTTCTTTCCTATACTATTCATTAAGACCGAGGTCCAATGCCCATTGGACCTCAGGTAACGGTTAACCTCATGCTTATGTAAACAGTATATGACAGATATCACAATGATAAAATCACATTTATAATTTTCAAAACCATATCAACAAGTAACATAACACAGCCACTGCAATATGTATGTTACCCAAGTCTGCACATAACTAGTGCCACGATGGCCTATCGTGTCCTCAGCGCTAGGAAAACTCAATGGTGTTATCAAGACTATAACCCGTATACAACTCAAATCCATGAGAAGTTTCAAAACAGAGTATCAACATGTGAAAACAATTATCATATATAACCATACCATAAGTATAAGTGTTAATGTTACAATACGCGTCCGTACCTTTTACCGTGTAGTCGTCAAATGTCCGACCTTTGAATCCGGCTTTGGACTTCCCGGATGTCCTAACATATCACCATGTCACTTAGAATAGTATTCTAAGAGATAATTTCACCTCTATTTACCCCTTCTACCCTTGGTAGCTTTATTATTACAATTTTGCCCTTACATTTCTTGAAAAACGTAGTGCAGTATTTTCTGGGCAGATTTTTCGGTAACTTTGAAAAATCATAACTAATTATAGAAAAATCATTTTGAGGTGAAACCAAAGCCAAAATTTCCCTTAACAAGTATATTTTTAAAGAAAAATAACGGCTTCAACTCGTTCCAACCATATTATTCCCAGTTTCCACGTTTCCCAACACTGCCCAGAATTTCGCACAGAAAACATTGCCTAACTTCTGAGATTTTTATTTTTTTGCACATACCTTAAAATGACACACTCTTTATATATTTGAAAAGCCCTAGATGTCTACTTTCACCATGAATTTTCTCATAATTTTTGAACATCATCTTCTTCATAAGATACTGACGTTTTTACCCCTGACTCCAGAAAACACTAATTACTGAAATTTTGCCAGAGCTTCGCTATTTTGATCATAATCTTCCGGAAATTTTTGCCATACTCTTTCCTCATCATGTTTTCGAAATAAAAACATTGGAAACCATAAGAACATGATATTAAAACTGGAATTGGAAGTTTGATGATCAAATCAACATTTCTAGCTTTTCTACTTCATAACTTAAGAACTTGAACTATGAAACTAAAAACTCTCTTACCTCTTGAAGAACAATAGCTTCCTACTTCTTGAAGCTCTTCCACTCTCTCCCACACCCTCTATATTTCGACCAAGCTTGAGAAGTTGGTGGAGAATTTGTGTTGCCTAAGCCTCTATTTATAGTAAAACCATGCTTAACTTCCTAACACTTCTTACTTGATCTAAGCCATTGGATTTTTCTTGGTGACAAAGTTTTGATCTCTCCCTTACAACTCACCTCAAAACTGCCACCTCCTCCCCCTTTCTTCTTAAATGTTTGCTTTGTCCCCAAGTCTTTCTTCTTCCTTCACAAGTTGTCCTAATTTAATCCCAAACTCTAATTTAATTAGGTGTAAGTAGATGCTTTAATTCATAATCCAATTTCACTTTTGGAATCCTAATTTTATGATTAGATTTATGGTGATTTTTAATTCCTGAAACACTTAGGTATGAATTCTCAAAGTATACGAAAATAGCTTTGGGAATAACCAAGTTGAAGCTTATAATTCATTGATCTCATATATGTATTTATCTTTAATACTTAGTTCCAGGATTTCAAGTTATGATTTAATTCCTATGGATTTCCATCTAATTTCATCTAAATAAATCACTTCTTGCTCCCCAAGTTTAAGAAACTTGCTCCTTAAGTTTGAAAACTTCCTTCATACTCCAACTTAACTAACCCATATGATAGCTTTTAATTTTAAACAATTATGTTCTTCCTTTTTTAAAAAAACGTGGCCCTCCTTTGCTTTAGGATCAAGAATTGTATTTCATTTGTGCTCAAATAATTAAAACGCAAGCTTCTCATTGGTCCAATTAATTTGACAAAGGTTTAGGAAAAAAAAGATTAATATAATTTCTTCACTCTTTAATTAGTAATTTTCGCCACTTTTATTAGTGGGAGGGATAATTAATTAATATAGTATTTTAGGGGTTACTAGACTTAATTGCCAAGATTATAATTGATTATCAAACCAATTACAATCTTTAGAAATTCATTTGATACTTATATTGACCCCTTTTTAATACTTAATCAAGCTAAAATATTCCAATTTGTTGATCTTAAATAGTCCCAAGACTAATTATGAATAATTATGAAATTAACTTAATTAATAAAAATTCACTTGCCCCATAATTGTTTTTAATATTCACTAATTACTTTAATTATTTCCCTTGGAAAAATAATCCCATAAATTATCCAAATTAGAGACAACATACTTTCTAATTTTTAATAAATATCTAGTTGCCTCCTAGGATTTATTATAACATTCTCAGGGTATTTTATGACCCACAAATTCACTTAGGGATTTTTAGCTCTTTATTTACTCTAATCTCATGAAAAATTACCTTTAGAAAATAAGATAATTATTTCACTAATTTTGAGACCATAAATTCACCTATTGTAATAGGTGTTATTTATCAAAATATGATATTTACATGTATTATGAAAATTGGGGTATTACAGACCAAATAGGCCCCGTAAGACCGGACCAGCGACCGGTCTCGTTCCAAGAGGTCTTATAAATGTGTAACTTTTAAGACTGAACTCGAACCGGTCTTAAAGAAATATTTCAAGACCAGACGTAAGCAACAATAGGTCTTAAAAATCGTACTATATAGACCTTACATATATTTTGTTCGGTCTTAAAACCAGAATTTATAAGACCGGACAAAAAGGTCCGGTCTTAAATACCACACTTTCAAGACCGGACTAAATGTAACACCCCAAATTCCATGCTTGAAAATCGTGTCGGTTGACACTTAGTTTTGGGAAATTCAACAGAGTTTGAGGTGCTACAGCTTAGAATACTGCGGAAACGGATAGCGTGCGCTAATATTCGGACAATGAGTATCTGATATAAAATGCCCAAACATATGATGATGCCCCGACATAAGCTGGTATATTAAAAATTTTCCCGAATGAATATTTATGTGATACAATCCAGAGCTTTGTACAATTACAATTCTTACATGGTAATCATACAATCTTCAACCAAGCTGTAGCTAGACTTGGGGCAATAAACCTAACTTAGTTAATCAAACAGTTTGGCCAGGTAGGTGTCTATCATGGGAGTCTCACCGAGTTCACGACGACTTATTGACTGACCCATACAGACTAGCCCTGCCTTCGGCACCAAACCGTTTGGGATAACCTTGTTAAATCATGCCAGAATGAATACTCTAGTACGCTCTTCCGGCATTTGCTTTGACCGGTGACCTTTCCCAGCTCCGTCCACCGGTGCCTTCTCACGGCTCCATCTACCGGCACCTTCTCTATCCCGGTTTCTGTAATACCCGGATAATTACTATCTGGACTATTATGTTACCATAATAAAAATGTTCATTTATGATGATTATGGTCTTAAAATAGAATATAATTAGTCTACTTTCAAAGGAAAGTACTAAGAAAAAAATTATGGAAAATTCAAGAAGGCATGGAATAATTATTAAAAATTTAGGAAATACATTATTCTTAATTTAGACAATTTAATAAAATATTTCCTATGAAAATAAAAAGAAGGAAAATTAAAAAGTATTTTAGAATCAAAATTGATTCTATGACTTTTAATATTTTGCATAGGGCTTAAATCATCAATGTTAATGAAATTGTTGTGAGAAAATAATTAATTCTAATTAAGAAAATTATTAGGAATTATTAAAGGATTAATTAAGTAATTTTCAAGAATTTTATAAGATTAGAGAAATTTAGGAAATATAAAAAATAAAATAAATATGAATAATAAGTATTAAGGACCGAAATTTTTGGCTAATTAAATAATAATGGTTAAGATATAGTCTTAAAAAGTAAAGATCAATGGTTTAGGATTTTTCAAGGATTTATGAAAGCCTAAATCCAAGTAATTAGTTATGGACCAATAGGAAAATTTTGGGAAAATAAATGTAAGAGAATTGAGTATTATGATAAATGAAAAAAAAATATAATATGTATATATGTGTGTGTTGGCCGAAATAGGGGGGATAAGGATGAAGTTGATCTTTGTAGTATAATAATAATATAAATTTAAGACATGTGTTAATTAGATAATAATATTATAAAAGTGAACAGGATAAATGACCACGGATAGAAGTAAAATCCTACATAGAAAACCGTGAACTAGGTTTCTAAAGTCAGGGTATATTGTGAACGAGGGAATTTTTATCTCGAGATGGCCGGTCTCCGAAGTCATTTCTGTAACCGACGGAGTGATTTGGAGATCCGAATAGGAAGATATTTTGTATAATTAAAGCAGATAGCCAAAAGGAGAACCGATAGAAAATAATTTCGTTGTGGGAGTCTGGGGATAAGTGGGGAAAAACCAGAGTATAATGTTAATCAGTGAATTTTTGTCTCGGAGTTGGCACCGGACAACGTTATTTCTGTAGCCGGACACGAATACCGAGGATTATTAGCTGGTAACGGAATGTCCTCAGCGGGATCAGAAGCTGAGTTAAATAAGATAATTTGAAAGAGGAAGAAAAGATCTTCGGAGTGTTGTTCCCGGAATTTTAAGTTTCTATGGAATTTCGCGATCAGGACACCGAACCAGGAACTTATCAGGAAAAGCAAGAGGATAAGGTTTGATGATGCAGCTAGGATGAGGTCAGGAATTTTGTCTTTTAGGGGGGGGGGGAAGAAGTCAGGCAAGGAGGTGTATGGCCAAGATCAAACCACCTAGCAAAAGTGCGATCCAACGGTCGAAATTCAGCAAGATAAAGTTCAACGAAATTATGAAAATGCGATCCAGGTTTTCTATAAATAGCCACCCATTCCATTTGCAATTCTCACACCAATCCTCTTGAGGATTTTGAAATTTTAGAGAGAAGGAAGAAGGAGGAGTCCGGAGAAAAATCCTAGCGAAGCTCTGAGTAAGTTTTCGGTCCCTAGTCTTTAGTTAGGTAGTTCTTTCAGTAGTTATAGTAGAAATGCTAGAGTAGTCTTAATTTTTCAAGTTAGTTTAAATATCATGTTTTAGGAATAAATGTGATATTTATCTTAGAAATATGTTAGAGGGAAGATGATAGCAAAAATTTTGAAAGCATAAAGTCAAAACAACGAAGCCCTGGCAAAATTCCGCCAAAAAGTCAAACAAGGGGCAAAATGGTAATTTGTACCTAAAATGCCTGTCATGGTCTTAGATATTCATACTGGTGATATTATCCTTATAGGATACCCAGAATCACGAACCGCTGTTTCCGCTGTCACCGCTGTCAAATCACCGTCGTACCGCCGTTAAACGTACCACAACGCTACTGAAGTGCCCAAAATTGTCAACGGAGGTACGGACGCGTATTGTAACCTTAACACTTATGCTGCTCATATTCATATCTATGGTAGACATGTTTATATACTGAAACTCTGTCGTGGGTTGTCAGTCGTACATACAGCTTGTTACGGGTTATAGTCTTGATAACGCCATTGGGTTTTCCTAGCGCTGAGGACACAATGGGAGATCGTGGCACTAGTTTATGTGCAGACATAGTGTGGGGCTTTACATATTGTTGTGTGCTTATGTTCTGTCCATTGTTGATCATGCATCTGCTGTGTGCTTATGTATTGATGTGCTGTTATGTTGTTATGACTATTTGTTGCCTATATATGACTTATTTGAGCATAAGGTTAACCGTTACCTGAGATCCAATTGGGAATTGGATCTCAGCTGTAGCCTCAGGTTCAGGAGGATCCAGGGTGGAGGAGAGCGGCAAGTAGCCGATGTAGGCGGATTGGAAGAGCTTATTTGTTTTAGTTTTTTGAACTATTTAGATATTGTCTTTTTGGAATCAACAGATGACTGTATAAGGATGATTACACTATGGTTATGTACTTCTAAATATTCAGTTACTCGTTTAATCGAAATGCTCGACTCTGATCACGGTTCATTTAAAAAAAAAAATTTGACATTTTCAATTGGGATGTTACAGTTTCTTTCCTGAACTGTTCATTAAGACTGAGGTCCAATGCCCATTAGACCTCAGGTAACAGTTAACCTTATGCTCAAGTATAACAGTATGTATGATAGATATTCATTTACAATTCAGCATATAACTATACATAGCACACAACACATGTCATAGTTCATATCACAACAATACCTCTACATAGCACACAGCCCATGTAAGGTTCACATAGTTTGCACATAAACCAGTGCCACGCCCCAAAGCGTGTCCTCAGCACTAGGAAAACATCCATACGGCATTACCAAGACTGTAACCCGTTTTCACATAATAGCTGAATGTATAAACAATGACTTAAGCAGAGTCTTAATCACGGTGCATGACCCAAGACCTAGTCTTGTCCACGACTATATGAATCATCACATCACATATAGAGCATACAAGCAGCATAAGAGTTAGAGTTACAGTACGCGTCCGTACCTTTCACCGGGTAACTGTCAAACGTCTGACCTTTGGATCCGGCCCTGGACCTCCCGGATATCCTAATATATCACCATATCACTTAGAATAATATCCTAAGATATACTTCGACCTCTATTTACCCATCTACCCTTGGTGGATTTGTTATTTACAACTTTGCCCTCACATTTATTTAAAAACGTAGTGCAGAGTTTTCTGGGCAGATTTTTTTGGTAACTTTGAAAAATCATAACTAATTCTATAAAAATCAAAATGAGGATCTGTAAAATTCCCCGGAACCCTTAGGATGTCTATTTTTGAGGAAAAATATTCATTTTCACACAGAATTAGTGAGTCATTACCAGTTTTTACGTTTCTCAACGTTGCCCAGATTTTATTCCAGTAAAAATAGCTTAACTTCAAAAATTCATATCTCCTTGACCAGAGATCAAAATGTTGCATATTTTATATGTTTGGAAAGCCCTACATGTCTACTTTCTTTCTGAAAAATTTCATGATTTTATAACTTCATTTGTTACATAAAATCATAGCATCTTTTTCGCTGTCTGTCTAAGATTTAAGAACTGAAAATTCTACAACTTTCACAACATTAATTCATTGCTTCCCAAAAATTATTCCCTACTATGTTTTTACCTCTTCAGGCATTTTTCAATGCAATGAGGCCTAAAAACAAGTATAGGAATTTATTCTCTAATTTTCTAGATTAAACTAACATTTATACTAAGAACTTATAAAAACTAAAGACTAGAAATTTAAGAACTAAAACTTACCTCTTGAAGACTCTTGAACTCCTTCCTCCTTCTTGTTTCACTCTCCTCTTAAACTCTCCAATCTTTGGTATGAGTTTGGTGTGAAGAATGAAGAGAGGAGAGCTCTCTATTTATAGCCAATCCTTGGTTAACTTCCTAGCAACTTTAATTCCATTCTAACCATTGGATTTAAACTTAGTAAAGAAGTCTTAATCTTTCCCTTACACCTCTTTCAAAAATGCCACCTCCCCCCCTTTTCTTAGATTCATCTTTTCTCTTTCATCCAACACACACACACACACTCACAACACACACATGTGCTCTTGTGATGTCATCTTGATGACATAATCAAGGCTTAGGTGTCATTGTTGACTTTTCAATACTAATTATCATGTTAATCAAGTGTTTACATGCTCCTTAATTATATTTTGCCATTAGCTAACTCAATTACATGAAGATTTAAACTTAATTACTTGAGATATTATTTCATTCTCTTTGGCTTAATTATTTTCAAATATAATTAGCCCTCATTTGATACTTTTAATTTGTCTTTAATCATCTTGAAGAATTATGCAACTAATCTCAATTAGTGCAAACTTATTTTGTTAAGAATAATTGCAATTCACTTAATATACCTCTTAATTATGCTAAATTAATTAGCAACACACTTTATGCCAACCTTGACCCTCCATTGGTCATTAATATCAAATTAGGGGTTTAATATAATTAACTTTGGATATTCCCTTTTATTCATGTTTAAACAATCAACAATTAATTACTTATTTAATCACTTACTAATTGTTGACAATTTTCTTAATTAGGATTAATTATTTTCTCACAACTATTTTACTAAAATTGATAATTTATGCATTATGCAAAATATTAAAAACCATGGGGCAATTTATGTTTTTCAAAATGATATTTAATTTTGCCTCATTATTTCCCAAGGAAAATAATCTCATAAATTACCTAAATTAGAGACAACATACTTTCTAATTTTTAATAAATATTTAGTTGCCTCTTAGGATTTTATCATAATTTTCTTAGGGTATTTTATGACTCACAAATATTTCAGGGACCTATTTGCAAATTATCTAATGTTTTAGGGACCTTTTCGCACATTTTTTAATCATAGGAGAAACTGTCTTAATAATAAGGTAAATTCAATACAAGGTGTTTGAGACCTCATATTTACCTATTTTCAATAGGTATATTCTATCAATTTATGATATTTACCCTAATTCAAATTTTAGGGTATTACACTAAATGTCATCAGGTCTTAAAAGTATGTAACTTTCAAGACCGGTCAAACATATACACCGGTCTCAAAAATGAAGAATATAAGACTTTGCTTTAACATATAACTGGTCTTATAATTATAACTTTTAAGACCGGACTAAATTAATAAGTGCGGTCTTAAGGGTAAATTTTAAGACCGGATAGCATAGAGTCCACTCCTAAAAGTCTCACTTTTAAGACCGGAGATCAAATACATCAGTCTTAAAGAACATCTTTAGGACTGTTATTAGTAGTTTTAAGACCGTAAGGAATAGCCTCTGCTCTTAAAAGTCTGACTTTTAAGACCGGACCTTCAATAGAACAGTCTTAAAAGTGGACATTTCCCCTGTTCAAAACAAATTCGCCACAAAATCCAGCATCTAAAGATAGTACTCTAAGCTTTAATTTATAATTGAATTGAAAATGGATTACAAATATTATTCACCAGGCATCGTAATGAATAACTAGCTATTACAGTACAAACCTAATAACAAATGAATGTAATTAATACAATAAGACAAATACATATTACAATGTGTTATAACAATGCACAACACCTAAATGAACATATATACCAATTCATCACCTTGTCTTCATCAGATTCCCACCCGGCCAATAACAACGAACATAACTAAAACGAACATATATGTGATAGCAATTTCGATCGGATCTTGGCATGCCAGAAAAATAAAAACAAGAACAAAACACAGTCATCAGTGACATTGTTTAAGAACATAAATATTTAAGAAGGAAATGAATATAGTTAAAACGTAAATTAAAATCTTCAAGTTTTCAAATAATTGTGCAGATGAATATTACCTTATGAATTGATGACTCTTTTATAAAGGGATATCTTCCCATATCCCTTCTTGATGATCTTTTCTTATACCGGGTTCATTATCTGCTTCATCTTCTTCATTGATGTCCGGTAGACCCCTTGAAAAAGGAGTACTGTAACATCCCGTTTTCATAAACGTTTCCCTACAGAGCTGAGAGAGTTGGAAATACTTTTCATAGACAAAGAGTAACTGAATAACATTGTATGTAATGTATCTAACTGAACATTTACTAATACAGTCATCCATGTCTAATACTTCTAACATAAGTATCCCAAAAAGATAATGCCTCCGCAGGGTCCTCACACCGGCTTCTTACCCTTATCCTCGATCCTGACTCCCTGGGATCTTGAAGCTATGGCAGGGGCTGAGGTTCAATTCCCATTGAACCTCAGGTAACGGTTAATCTCATGCTTATGTAAACAGTATATGACAGTTATCACAGATATACAACATAATCACGGTTTGAAAACATATATCCACATGTAAGGCAATAACATAACACAGCCACTGCAATATGTATGTTACCCCAGTATGCACATAACCAGTGCCACGACGGCCCATCGTGTCCTCAGCGCTAGGAAAACTCAACGGTGTTATCAAGACTATAACCCATATACAATTAACATTCATGAGCAAATTTTCAAAACAGAGTATCATCATGTGAAAACAACTATCATATATTACCAAACCATAAGCATAAGCGTTAATGTTACAATACGCGTCCGTACCTGAGTTTAACGGGTCGTTGGGTATATTCGTTGACGGTACGCGTGCACAGTCTATCCTAAAAGGGTGATATTGTCTCAATTACTTCTCAAACAATATTTCCACACAATTTTCGGAAAAAAAAACGCTGGTGCAGAATTTCTGGGTAGAATTTTGCCTAACTTTGAAAAATCATAACTAATTCCAGAAAAATCGAAAAGAGGATCCGTAAAATTTCCCGGAATCCTTGAGATGTATAATTTCAAGGAAAAATACTGGAACTTACCCAGAACTTGTGGATAATTCCCAGTTTCCAGAATTCAAACTGCTGCCCAGAATTTCACTCAGAAAATGTAGCTTAACTTCTGGGATTTTTATCTTTTTGCACAGAACTTCAATTGACACTCTCTTTATATATTTGGAAAGCCCTAAATGTCTACTTCCATCATGAATTTTCCCAGAATTTTAGAACATCATCTTCATCATAAAATACTAGCATTTTTACTACTGACTCCAGAAGTTCCTATTTTCTGAAATTTCGCCAGAGCTTTGCTATTTTAATCATAATCTTCCAAAAATTTTGCTATAACTTCTTCTTTATCAAATTTTCAAAATAAAGCTATTGGAAACCATAAAAACATGAAAATAAAACTGGAATTGGAAGTTTGATGATCAAAATAACATTTCTAGCATTTCTACTTCATAAACTAAGAACTTAAACTCAAAAGCTAAAAACTCCCTTACCTCTTGAAGACTACTTGCCTCCTATTTCTGCAGCTCCTCACTCTCTTCCTTCCTCTCTATATTTCAGTCAAGGCTAGAGGATTTTGTGAAGAGAATGAGTTGCTAAGCCTCCTATTTATAGCCAAAGGTCATGGCATTTCTTGTAATTTCTTCTCTTGCAATTAGCCATTGATCTTTGCCTGGAGAGGAGGAAATGATCCAAGCCTTCCACCTCCTCCTCCTTGGCCGTCCCCCCCCCCCTTTCCTTCTAGGAATAATTTGCTTTGTCCCCAAGAAAGACTCCTTCTTCAAAGTTAACCCAATTAATCCCAAATCCTAATTTAGTTAGGTGTAAGTTGGTGTTTAAATTCAAAATCCAATTTCACTTTTGGAATCCTAATTTTATGATTAGATTTATGGTGATTTTTAATTCCCAAAATGCTTAAGTATGAATCTTAAAAATAACTGAAGATATCTTTGGGAATAGCCAAGTTGAAGCTCATAATTCCCTGATTCTAAATATGTATTTATCTTCGACATTTAACTTCAATATCACAAGTTATGATTTAATTTCTATAGGTTTTCTCCTAACTCTACCTAATTAAATATTTCCTTGGTCACCAAGACAATCAATCTTCCTTCATACACCTCTTGACCTTTTAATTTTCCTTCTTTTTCTTTTTTTTTTCTTCATAGAATTTCGCCCCCCCTAATTTTATTTATATAATTTTGTCTTCGATTTTCTCATTTTTATGAAGGAAATTCTCTCATTGGTTCCCATAATTTTAGGATTTAAGATTAATATAATTGTATAATTCATTTACTCTTAAATTGGAGAAATTTCTATTTTATTAAATTAGGAATAATGAGTTAAATTCTAATTTAATCCCTCAAATATTGTTTTATATATCAACAAGCTAAATCAATTTTTATACTCCTAAATTCTAAGGAAAATTTCCTATAAACAAAAATAAATACAATACGAAAATTTGAGACCCCATATTCACCTATTTGAAATATGTATTATCTGTAGAAATATAATATTTAAGATAAATTTTTTTTCCGGGTATTATAAGTACTCTCAGGAAGACCATAATTTGCATCATTTTTCTCATCAATATCAATGACCCTTTTTCCTTGGAGAGCTACAGACCACATTTTATTTGCTTGATCAGTGATATAAAAAACTTGTTTCGCCTAGTCTGCCATAATAAAAGGTTCATCTCCAAAACTTGTACTATTGAGATCGACTAATGTAAATCCCAGCCAATCGATCTGAACTCCATTATTGACATTAACCCACTTGCATTTGAAAATGGGAAATCTAATGAAGACATAGTCCACCTCCCAAATCTCTTCAATAACCCCATAATATGGCATGACCGCCAATTTAGGCCGTTTGTCTTTCGAACTGGAGAAGTGCATGGATTCAGCCTCTAACATTACACCACTGTTCTAGACGGTGCTCCTATCATCTAGGGACTTCGTGTAAAATGTGTAGCCGTTGATCACATACGAATTTCAACTAATGACATCAACCTCAGGACCACGTGCTAACCATTTCATTGTCTTAGAAACAGATTCCTCTCCCTTGACCTTTTGTTTGAACCAGTTTGCAAAAGTTCTATTATGCTCCCTGATCAACCTTTGTTCAGTCATTCGAGGATTTTCTTTCCTCACAGCTTCTTTATGTGCAGCTATGCTGGATTGAACTTCTTCAACATTATTCAAGATGTATAAGTGGACTTGTGACAATTCATCAGGATCCACACCCCGTACCGAGGCCCCTCATCTACCCCCTTCAACATGCTGACATTTTGGAAGCTCGATATGTCTTACTTTGGCCAAATAATTTTGACAAAATTCCATGGCCTCTTCAGATACATACTTCTGAACAATTGATGCTTCTGGCCGGTATGCATTCTTCACGTACCTTTTTAGGAATTTCATAGATCTTTCAATTGGGTACAACCACCGTATATGGACAGGGCCACACAGCTTTATCTCCCTCACTAAACGAACAATTAGATGAACCATGATGTCAAAAAATGAAGGAGCAAAAAGTTTATCAAGTTGGCACAATATCAAATATCCTTCATTTTCCAATTCATCCAATTGTTCAATCTCAAACACTTTACTGCAAACAACATTAAAGAAGAAACAAAGCCTAGTCAAAATGTGTCAAAGATCATACTCGACAATGCCTCGAATAGCTACTGGGAGCAGCTGTTGCATTAATACATGACAATCATGAGACTTTTGGCCTACTAATTTCAAGTCGTTCATCAATACAAGCCTCTTAAGATTTGAAGAATACCCTGACGGAACTTTTGTCCCATGTAAACACTCACAAAAACTTATTTTCTCATCCTTAGATAACATATGAGAGACCGGGGGCTAATAAGTTCTCTTACCATACGGCCTTGGATGTAAGTCTTCCCGTATCCCCATTGCTTGCAAATCCAATCTTGCCTTTACACCATCCTTGAAACTACCTTGTATGTTGAGAATCGTACCAACAATGCTATCACATACGTTTTTCTCAACATGCATGACATCAATACAATGTCTCACATTAAGGTTGCGCCAATATGAAAGATCAAAGAAGACCGATCTCTTTTTCCATATATTTGTTTCTTTTTTACCCTTTGCAGTCTTACCGAAGACGACACTTATATTTTTCACCTTTTCATACATTTACCCCCTAGTCAATGCCACCGGAGCATCTTCATACTCTTGGCCACCAAAAAAGGCTTTCTTTAATCGACGATATGGGTAGCCCCGTCTAAGAAATCTTCTATATCCAAGATAAACCGTCTTTCTTCCTTGTTGAAGTTAATGGTAGCGTGTGCCTTCTTCACAAACCGGACATGCCTTATGGCCTTTTATACTATACCCTGACAAGTTTCCATATCTAGGAAGTCGTTTATGGTACAAAATATCATGGCTCTTATTTTAAAGACCTCTTTCTTGAAAGAGTCAAAAACATCGACACCTTCTTCCCACAACTCCTTCAAGTCTTCGATCAAGAGTTGAAGGTAGACATCAATGTCGTTTCCGGGTTGTTTTGGTCCCGAAATCAACATAGACAGCATGATGCACTTTCATTTCATGCATAACATAGGAGATAAGTTGTAAATAATTAGGAGTACAGGCCATGAACTATGTATGCTGCTAAGGCTTCCATAGGGATTCATGCCATCCGTGCTAAGGGCGAGCCTAAGGTTCCTAGGTTCTTCCCTGAAGGTCGGAAATAGTTGATCGATTTTCTTCCATTAAGAAGAATCGGCCGGATGTCAAAGCTTTCCATCAGAAATCCTCTCATTAGCATGCCACCGCAAATTTCTTGCATCATTTTCATTAGCAAACAACCACTTGAACCTTGGTATGATTGGAAGATACCACAACACTTTTGCAGGCCCCTTATTTGACTTGTACCTTGAGGTTTCACATACCGGACATTTCTGCTTATCTTCAAACTCATTCCTATACAACACACAATCATTCGGGCATGCGTGGATCTTTTTGTACTTCATCCCCAGTGGACAAAGAACTTTTTTAGCATCATAGTACCGATGAGGAAACACATTATCATCCGGAAGCATGTCCTTAAAAGCTTCAAGCATTTTTGAAAAACTCTTATCGCTCCATCCATGACGTGCTTTCAAGCTGACTAATCTCAAAACGGCGTTCAACAATTGGTATATTTTACACTCAGGGTATAGCAGGGTCTCAGCATCACTGCACATATTACCATATGCATGTGATTGCTCAAAAGCCTTTTCTCCCACATCTCGAATAATGTCCTCTATGCAATCATCCATATCCGTGTCATTATCATCAAAGGACACTTCACCATGTTGAGATGCACTTGCAACTTTTTCCCCATGCCATATCCATATTGTATAGGTCTTACAAAATCCTTCACAAATTAAATGTGTGTATATAACTTCTGGACTTACCCGCCTCTCATTTAAACACTTTACACATGGGCAATAAAACTTCCCACTACCATCATGGGCATTTCCTTTTGCAAACTCTATAAATTCCCTCACCCCATTCTCATATTCAACACTCGTCCGTCTCGCATTTATCCAACTACGATCCATAGTATAATTCCTATATATAGATGGAAAGATTTAACATACGTTATCCGAAAAAATTGAAAATTGCACATAAACTAAGCCAAGTCCATTAAATGCATATGAGTGAGACTTTGTCTATTGAATGCAACATAAATGTATCGCGTACAGTCAATCTAGTATTGCTCCAAAAACAAACAAAAAAAGACTTTGGTCATTAAATGCAACATGAAGAATCACTCGTGCTCATAAATGTATCACATACAGTCGAGACAAGAAGCTAAGTTTAATAAATGCATGACGTGAAAAATAAATGTAGACAACAAAAGTAACCCTAAATGCACTTGTTGGTCATTCGGATATGTCTCAAGTAAAAGTGTAGAACATAAACTTCAAAGTACAGTATCAAAATACAACAGAGTAACCCACGTCAACATTTCACCGATTTCGTGCAAACCATGAATAACCCAGAACGAAAAGAAGAAAAATAAAATATATATGTAACTGATGAAATACACATCTTATGTACAGGTTTATCGTCGTTTAGCTAAGGAACCAACTAGAAGGTGATAAGCTGACCAGCACTAGCTTGTCGAGAGATCTATCTCGCGACAGCGACAAAGCAACACACAAACACTTCAGAGTTGAGAGTGAACAGGAGTTATTATCACTTTCGGCTGGACAAGAGAAGTTAAGAGAGGAAAATTTAACTTTTCCGCGCGACAGAATCATTTATATTTAATATCGTTAAGAACGGTTAATTGTAAAGCATTCGGTCCTAAAGGTATAGAAGTTTTAAGATCGGTTACATATTAAGCATATGATCCTAAATGAATTCATTAAGATTGGTTACTTATTAAGCATCCGCTCCTAAAAGTCTCAATTTTTTTTAATATAAGAATTTAGTGAAAGTTCACATTTTCTTTAAAATTAAACTACAAGATAGTACGTTGAGAATAAGGTTTTTTCCATTAATAACCTTAGTCATTTTGATTTTTACATTAATGGAGAATGTGCAAGTACAAAGGAAAAATAAGAACAAACTTACAAATAACAAAAACAACCTAAAATTTTTCCAAAAACAGCTTTCAGAATCAGGTATGGGCATTACGAATTCCTTGTGATGCCTTTCAGTTTGACAAATGCACCTGTTGTATTCCTGGATTACATGAACCGTATTTTTCGTCAACACCTAGATAAGTTTGTGGTGGTGTTTATTGATGACATCCTTGTCTACTCTAAAAGTAAAGAGGAACATGAAGAACATCTGTGTCTAGTACTGAGTATGCTCCGGGAAAAACGACTTTTTGCTAAGTTAAGCAAATGCGAGTTTTGGCTACCAGAAGTTAAATTTCTGGGTCATGTCATATCATGTAGCGGAGTTGCAGTTGATCCCAGCAAGGTGGAAGCAGTTCTGGACTGGAAGAGACTAGAGACAGTGACAGAGATACATAGTTTCCTAGGTTTAGCAAGATATTATCGCAGATTCATTCGGGATTTCTCACGTCTTGCTTTACCTTTGACAAAGCTCACGAGGAAGAACCAGCCCTTTATATAGGATAAAGACTGTGAGGAGAGTTTCTAGAGCTTGAGGGAGAGATTGACCATTGCACCAGTATTAATAATCCCAGATCCAACTGAGACTTATGTAGTCTATAGTGATGCCAGTGGGCATGGATTGAGATGTGTACTAATGCAACAAGGCAGAGTGGTGGCTTATGCCTCTCTTCAGTTGAAGCCTCACGAGATGAGTTATCCTACACATGACTTAGAGCTTGCACCCATCATGTTTGCTCTGAAGATATGGAGGCATTATCTGTATGGTGCAACCATGGAATTATTTTGCGACCACAAAAGCCTGAAATACCTTTTTGATCAAAAGGAACTCAAAATGAGGCAGCGGCGCTGGATGGAATTACTCAAAGACTATGGCTTGGAGATTAAATAATACCAAAGTAAAGCGAATGTTGTGGCTGATGCTCTTAGTAGAAAATCAATTCAGGCAGCGTACATGATGATTCAGGAACTAAAGTTGGTAAAAGACTTCAGGGATCTGAATTTATCAAATCAAATTTGCGAAAATTTTACTGTGCCCAGTGATGCCTATCTTGCGAATCTTCTTGTTAGTCGAGGAGAATACAATCTGAGAGGTGAAGTTGAGAAAGCTCAATTGCAAGAAGAGCGGGCTAATACCATACAGGAGATAATTTCTTGAGGCGAAACCCAAGACTATGACCTTTCACCTAGTGGACTGGTCAGGTATAAGAAACGATTTTACATACCGCCAGTTGCTGAATTAAGGCGCAAGATTCTAGATGAGGCTCATAAGAGTAAATATACTCTGCATCCAGGAGTGGTCAAGATGTACCATAATGTGAAATCCGAATTCTGGTGGCCTGGATTGAAGAAAGATGTCACCCGGTACGTAGCCAGGTGTTTGACTTGCCAAAAGGTAAAGATTGAACATCAACGTCATGCTGGTCCTCTTCAAGGGCTAGAAATTCCGGAGTGGAAGTGGAAAGATATTGCCATGCTTTTCGTGGGGGGATTACCTAAAATCAGAAATCACGATACCATCTGGGTTGTTATTGACCGATTAACCAAGTCGACGCATTTTATCCCTATCAGTGTCAACTATTCATCATAGCGGTTGGCGGAGATTTATCTCAAAGAAATCGTGCGGCTCCACGGTATACCTAAGAGTATTGTCTCTGACCAGGATCCGCGATTCACATCTCGATATTGGCAATCATTACATGAATCTATGGGGACAACACTGAAGTTAAGTACGACGTATCACCCTGAGACCAATAGTCAAACGGAAAGAGCAATACAGACACTCGAAGATATGCTTAGAGCGTGTGTATTGGACTTCAAAGGCCATTGGGATCAACACCTTCCACTAGTAGAATTCGCATACAACAATAGTTACCATTCGAGCATACAAATGGCTCCATTTGAGGCATTGTATGGGTGGAAGTGTAAATCACCTATTTGCTGGACGGAACTATCTGAGCGTGAATTCTTTAGTCCAGACATAGTAGATAAGACTTCCAAGCAGATTGCCCTAATCAAGCGAAGACTCTAGTGGCACAAAGCAGACAGAAGAGCTACGCTGACAAGAGGAGACGACCCTTAGAATTCATAGTTGGGGATCATGTATTTTTGAAGCTATCCCCAGTCACCGGTGTCGGTAGAACGCTAAGGAGGAAGAAGCTTAGCCCACGCTATGTAGGGCCATTCAAAATGTTAGCAAAGCGAGGACCGGTCGCATATCAACTGGCCTTACCCCCGAATCTGAGTAATCTTCACGACATCTTTCATGTTTCGCAATTGAAGAAATACCTACCGGATCCTGAGCACGTCATTGAGTTCGAAGACATTGAAGCACGACATGATAATACGTTCGTTGTAGAGCCGGTACAAATTCTCGATCACCGTGAGAAACGACTAAGGAATAGGAGCATTCCGATGGTAAAGGTGGTCTGGAAGGGATTGCCATCCGATGAGGCGACATGGGAAACAGTAAGCGACATGAAGGAGAAGTACCCAGCATTTACAACCCAAAATTTGGTCACGATAGATTAAATTTCGAGGGCGAAATTTTATTTAACCGGGGGGGGGGGATGTAATACCCGAAAAATTACCTATCTTAAATATTATATTTCTATAAATAATACCTATTTTAAATAGGTGAATATGTGGTCTCAAATTTTGGGTATTATATTTAATTTTATTTATAGGCAATTTTTCCATATAATTTAAGAGTCTAAAAAAAAATTAATTTAGCTAGTTACCATATAAAACACTATATTAGAGATTACAATTAGGATTTAACTAATTATCCTTAATGTATCACTATGGGGCGAAAATTCTTATTTAGTGAGGAATAAATAAATTACACAAATAAATGGAAGAACCAAATTAAACTAACCCTTAATCCTAAATCCTAAATTAGACCAATGAAAGATTTTTCTTCTTAAATTATGAGAACAATTAAAATGTAAATTGATTATTAATATAGAGATAGGGGGATGGTTTTACTTGGGGAACAAGAAGAGAAAAGTGTGTGTGTGTGAGTAGTGTGTGTGTGGCGTGTTGTGTGTGTGTATGTTGAGAGTGTGTGTGTGTGTCTAAGAGTTAAGAAAGTCAAGAATAAACTAGAGTGAATAATGAGTTGAAGTCCAAAGTAAAAACTTGGGGAGCAGGTAATTTTTAATCAAATGCAAGGGGAATTCATAGTAATTAAATCAAATACAAGTAAATGAGAATTTATAGGAATTAAATCATATCTTGAAATATTGGAGCTAAGTATTGAATATAAATACATATTTGGAACCAGTGAATTATGAGCTTTAACCTGGCTATTCCCAAAGTCATTTTCATATATTTTTAGGATTCATACCTTAGTGTTCATGAAGTTTAAAATCACCATAAATCTAGTCATAAAATTGTGATTTCAAAAGTAAAATTAGATCTTGAATAAAAACACCAACTCTCACCTAACTAATTTAGCATTTGGATGTAATTAGGAGATAAAGCAAAACTTAATGAAGAAGGGAGGGGAAGGGGCGGTTTTCATGAGGTGTAAGGGTGAGATCTTTACCTCTTCACCAAGTAAAAAATCAATGGTCAAGATCAAGTAGGAGATGCTAGATGTTTACCCATGGCTTGGCTATAAATAGAAGCTTCATTCTTCACAAATTTCTCACCAATTCCTCAAGCTAGGAACTGAAATTTAGAGAGTGAGGAGGAGTGTAGAGGAGCTTCAAGAAACAAGAAGCAAGGTTCTTCAAGAGGTAAGGAAGTTTTTAGTCTTTTAGTTCTAGTTCTTAGTTTTTGTAATAGAAATGTTAGGAAATGTTATTTTGATCTTTAATCTTCCAAATATAGTTTTGTTTTCATTTTTTTATGGTTTCCATTGCCTTTATTTAGAAAAAATGATGAAGGAAAAATATGGCAAAAATTTCCGGAAGATTATGATCAAAATAGCGAAGCTTTGGCGAAATTTTATCGGTTAGCGATTTCAGGAGTCAGTAGTAAAAACGTTAATATTTTATGAGGGAGATGATGTTCTAAAACTCTGAGAAAATTCATGGTGAAAGTAGACATATATGGTTTTCCAAATATATAAAGAGTGTGTCATTTGAAGCTCTGTGGAAAGAGATAAAAATCCCAGAAGTTAAGCTACGTTTTCTGGGGAAAATTCTGGGCAGAAGTTTGAAACGTTGAAACTGGGAATTATCCTTGAATTCTGGGTAAGTTCCAGTATTTTTCCTTGAAAGTAGAGATCTCAAGGATTTTGAGAAATTTTACGGATCCTCATTTTGATTTTTTTGGAATTTGTTATGATTTTTCGAAGTTAGGCGAAATTCTGCCCAAAAATGTTGTGCCAGCGTTTTTTCCGAAATTTTAAGGAATTAATTGAAAAATAAAACCCCCAAAGGTAAAATTGTCATTTGTAGCAAAGGTATCTCTTGGAATAATGTTTGGAAATTAATTGAGACAATATTACCCTTATAGGATATCGGAGGTCGATTCTTTGACCAACAGAACGTATCAGAACTCAGGTACGGACGCGTATTGTAACATTAACTCTTATGCTTATGATATGCTTATATATGATAGTTGTATTCATATGTTGAAACTCTGTTTTGAAAATTGCTCTCTGAATGTTGAATTGAATATGGGTTATGGTCTTGATAACACCATGGAGTTTTCCTAGCGCTGAGGACACGTTAGGCCATTGTGGCACTGGTGAATAGTGCAGACTGGGGTAATGTACATATTGCAGTGGCTGTGTTATGTTATTGCCTTACATGTTGTTATGATTTTGGAAGTTGTAATTGTGTACTTATTATGTGATACCTGTCATATACTGTTTACATAAGCATGAGGTTAACTGTTACCTGAGGTTCAATGGGTATTGAACCTCAACCCCTGCTATAGCTTCAGGATCCCAGGGAGTCAGGATCGAGGACAAGGGTAAGAAGCCGGTGTGAGGACCTTGCGGTGGCGTTATCTTTTTGGATATATATATGTTTAGGTGTATTGAACACCTAGATGAATGTATTATTAAACGTTCTGTTATGTACACTGCATGCAATATTATTCAGTTACTTTGTATTTTGAAGAATGTTTTCAACACTCGGATCTAGATAGAAATACTATGGAAACGCTTATGAAAATGGGATGTTACAAAAATCTCTTGGTTTCAGATTTTAGTCTTCTATTTTGTGGTGCGTGCAGGAGGCAACCTGTGAAAAACTCAACAAATGCTTGTTATACAGCATTTGAGAAGGCCAATTTCCTTTAATTTTTTCCATTTCACATGTCCTAAAAGTCTCCAATATTTTAGTTTAAATTTCTCAGAAGAAGAAGATTCCTACATAACGAATGAAATGGTGGGATAGACTTTTAGGACCGGTCATTTAATAACTATCCGCTCCTAAAGTCTCGCATATTTTAAAAGTAAATTAACGTATTTTTAAAAAGCCCTTCAGGACCGAACTTTTATGAAATAAACGGTCCTAGAAGTCTCCAATATTTTAAAAAATTATACTAAGACTTTTAGGACCGGACTTATATGAAATAGACGGTCCTAAAAGTCTTTGAACTTTTTAATAAGCTCACCATTCTACAGCATCCTGTCCTAAAGTTTTAAGAACTGATTCCATGCAATACATTCAGCAAAAAAAATAAAATAATAGAAAGCATCAATATAATTTGTTGGAAATGAATAAACAATTTTATTAATTATTGATCATTAAACTATACAATTGTTCAATTATTATTTACAGAAGATCAGATGTAATATAGGTCTACAGCACATGCATATTTACAAATTAATCCTGGGGGGCATTTGCGATTTCCTGAATGACAAATTCACAAATGACTTGCCGTATGCGCTCAATATCACCATCAGGAAAGGGGTCAGCGCAATCAAACGTCTGTAACATCAAAGACAGAAATATATATTAGACTACCTTAATTCTTTTCATCAAAGGGGTCAACATGCCAAACGTATATACGTATAATATCATATACATTTACCTTTTCAGTGATAGAAAGAATTCTTCGCGTGATAATATCATACATGTGTCACATGACGTAAAGCCCACATAAGTTGGAAGCATGTGGTTGGCGACGTGTCTAAAATCAAACAAGAAATATATATATATATATATATATATATATATAAGAGCGCATACACAGTGAAAGTTCACAAGGCAGTGTCCATGCATACTAACCTGTGGTTTGATCCATATAGTATCTTTGACCTGATACCCAGCCTTTCTCTTGGCCTTCTTTTGGTATTCCGACATGGCCCTATTATTGAAATCAAAAATTTCAATTATCAATATTGGTAACTGAAAATTCACAGAAGATATTTCAGACAAAAATCAATGACAAAATGACATGCGCTACTTACTTATCAACCATCTGCTTTAACGCAACTGGTTCATGATGAAGGGAGCATAGAAAGACTACTTTATTTTCCTCCGCAGAAAGAAGGACCAACTGCCAATGGTTAGAATGGTTGAATGGTGCAAGGTACCACCTTCTCATATTGTTAGACAACCTCTTAGATATGTATGATGTTCTTTGAGCCACGGTTGCCACACTTAGGTACTGTGGGCACAAGAATCCAAAATCCTGTTCTCTGTCTTGTACTCCCATCTCACGATACATCAACCTACAAAAATGACATGCATAAGTGAATTAGCTAGTATATATGTATGTGTACGTGTATAAACAACACCTCTTAAAATTATGTATGTACTCATACAAGAAGATACTACTTACTTCATGAATAACAACACAATTGCATCAGTTAACTCCTTTTTAGGAAAGATAAGGGAGATTAAATCTTCCTGGTCAACGAAGACCGGTAGCTTCTCTTTTAGGCCTACTTCATCATTTAGAGGCCACGATTTGGTTTCAAAAGTTTGATTGACTACCAGAAGTCCAATCTCATCCTTAGCAGTCAACTTAGGAGTGGGCAAAATATCATGCGGGGCTGTATCTTCATCAGCAGGGGCTGGGGCTTGAGGAGGAGTACAAACACGTACAAGCTTCACTGGCCACGAGATGAAGCCTCCCAAGCAATTACTCACAAGTTTCATTTGATCTGTTTGAAGAGGGATAGGTGCATCAACGATGATCACCTCTTCAACTGACACCCTGACTTCATCATCAGTCATTTTTCGGTGGTGTACAGTTGATCCAAAGTTGTAGACATTCCCTCTTGCAACCAATCATCTACCAGGATCCTCCACATAGAGCTCACAATGTTCCGCCGACTGTCCAACAATGCAGCTCCCTTTAGTGCTCTGCTAGACAGGTGGAGGTGAGTGTCGGAAGGGAACTGTGGGAGAGCTAACAATCTTCATCATCTCCTCCTTCATCTTTTTCAGCTCGTCTTGAAACTTTGCACTTAATGAAGCTTCTCGCTCAACTGCCGTCTTCTCTGCTCTGGCCACTGCTTCCTCAGTTGCTTTGGCCAGCGTGAGTTCCATCTCCTCCTGGGTAACCATTGCTTGTCTTTGGCATTTGGATTTACCAAAGTATTGCTTCAGGCCTACCCGTCCTCCAATTCCCCTTACAAGCCCCACGTGATCCGGTTTTCTAGTCGCAACGATAAGGATATCTTTCCTCCCATCTGACACAAATGATCCCTCTTGTTCTTGCATTTTGAGTTCTTCCTGTAAGATACAGATAACAAGAGCATAATTAGTAACGAAACATGTTTAGTAATTAAAAAGTAACAAATAACAAGAGCATAATAATTACTTACAATTCTCTCAGCAACTACATGAGTTTGTTCACTAGAGTACGCCCCGCCTTTCTTTTTGCGAATATAGAGCCATAACTCCTCACGGCGTATTGGAGATGGCGACCGCGGATCACATATCTCAGAAGGATTGGCTTGAGCTTCATCTTTCAATCTCTTTCGCTTGGCGGCCATCAACTCTTTTTCAGCCTTTTCATATCCGCCACGAGAAACCGTTTTGGGCAATCATTCTTTCTCCCAATCTCTTGTGCTTGCTGCCTTCTTATCTGTAAATCAGAAAAACAACTATTCATTATGAATTCCAGACCTCAATTCAAACACTAGTCAAATTCACTTCATCAAGTTTCAAGACTTTGTTAAGGAAGATGTAGAATTGTATGTATAATAAATAGGGAGAAACAGAGGAAAGGGAGTTGCAGAACTTCTGCCAACTCAGTCAATTCATTCATTCATCATAACTGGTTCAAACTCAGTCAAGTTTCAATAACAACATACACATATACCATTACATAGTTAACATACTAACTAACTAACAGCAATGTCTACGTGACCTAGTTACTATAACAGAATACCTTCCTAAGCAAGCAACTTGACTAACGGCCTCATAAATGAACACAATAACATTCACATATCCGCACAGGTTAATAAGTATACAAGAAGGGACAAAAAAAATTAAATATAGACTCACCAAAGCTTCTTCAGTAGTCCGCATCTGAACAAATTGTTGCCATGTTGCTTCATCAGGAAAGGCATACTTGGTGCAAGGATTAGGGGGAGGCTGACCAACCGGAATCTCGGCAAAAATATAGTTGTACGCTAACTGGGTCTTAAACTTCCTCCAGCGATCAGCACAATACGACAATGTCTTGATTTTCAACTTCTCATCGTCAGGAACATTGTACGTAAGCTAGATAGAGTCCCAGATAACATCCTTCACCTTCTTTTTGTCGACATTTTTCCACCCGTCGACCAAAATGCTTGCCTTGCTGCGTGCTTGTAATCCGACATAACTATTGTATCTGCTTTTATTAGGGCCACAGGGAGACAAATTTCCATCAAACTGTATATCGAGCCTTTCATTGGCACTCCGCCCTAGGGCAAGCTCTTTCAATCCGGTGGGGCCTCTTCTACCACGACGGCTTGCAGGGCAGTTACGAGGAGGCTCACTCTGAGAAGGAGATGGTTCATTCTGACTAACACCAGTCACATCATCAATTGGCATTTCAGGAACAGAACTACACTCGTTTCCTCCGTTTATTTTCGAAACAAGAAAAGAGGTTGAGAGAGGTGGTGCAAGAAAGGAATGCCCGAGCAAATGAGGGAATAACAGAGGATGGTGGCGGTATGCAAGGAAGAGAAGTAATGCAACAGGAAGAGGTGTTTGAGTGTTTCGCAACAAGAACAGGGGTTTCAGTGTTTCGACAGAAAGACATAAGACACAAGTTAAGGTTTCGCGCGAGAAATATAGTGGGCATTTTTAAGACCGACGAAACATAAAACGACGGTCTTAAAGGTTACAGTGGGAATTTTTAAGACCGGACAAACTCAAAACGACGATCTTAATGGTTAACATTTCAGAACGTCCTTTTATTAAGTCCGGTCTTAAAAGTAATAAATTATTAGTTTAAATTTTTCATTATTTAGTAGCGGGTAGAAGTCACGTCCGCTCTTAAAAATATTAACTTTAAGAACATAAATTACATATGTTCGGTCTTAAAATTTTTTTACCATTTTTATATATCTTTCCTTATTATTTTGCATCGCAAAAAATATAAGTCTGGTTGTACTGGATTTCTCAATAATTTCATATTATTTATAATTATTTTTAATGACCGTTTTTAAGAGCGGTTATTTATATATGTCCAGTCTTAAAAGTTTTTTACCATTTTTATATATATTTTCTTATAATTTTGCACCGCAAAAAATATAAGTCTGGCTGTACGGGATTTCTCAATAATTTCATAATATTTATAATTATTTTTAATGAATGTTTTAAGAGCGGTCATTTATATATGTGCGGTCTTAAAATTTTTATACAATTATTTTTAAAAATTTCCATGTTATTTTTAACCGCATAAAATATAAGTCAGGATGTCCGTGATTTCTCTTTAAAGTAATTCACATTTCATTTTTTTTTATAAATGTTTTAAGAGCGGTTGGTTTTACCAGCGGTCTGAATAATATATTTAAGACCTATTGAAAAAGATACGGTCCAAGTTGATCTTTGATATTTACAAAATTGTCATCGGTCATATATTTAAGACCAGAGATTTATTCATCCGCTCACACTAAGGTGGTCTTAAAAATTGATGCGGTAGAAGAAGTTCTTTATATTTACAAAATTGCCGCCAGTCATTTCTTTAAGAGCAGTGCGTCGATTCTCCGCTCTAAATGAGGCGGTCTTAAAACACTTTTTTGCACTAGTGACTTATGAAGTTTTTCTTCCCCGAGTAATAACTAGAAAATTTTCAGCATCTCAATCGATGGCAGTTGAATTTAGGAGTGGCAATTGCAAATTTAATTTCTTTTGTACGTATGAATTTTTAATTTAAAAGAAAAATCTTGCAGATTTTCAACCGTACTCCTTTTGAATTAACTACTAAATTGGGTAGTGGCATTTATGAATCCAATTTGTATGAGTTGTATGTACACCTTTTCAAAAAACATTTATTAATATTTTTCCACAAATTAAAAGGATTAAGGGATATTTAGGAGTAATATCAGAAATTTGATTTCCATATTTATAATTAATTTCTTTACATATATATTCTCAAATTATAATTTACCCTGACTTTTCCCCCATACATTGAGGCCCGAAATTAAAGGGCAAAGTTCAATTTCTGTGATGACGAACAAGACAAGGAGGTATTGTTTAATGTATGGTTAGAGACTGAATGTGAGTCAATGGTTAAAAGTCAATATTGATGGAGAAGTCAATGGCTCAGTCCACATCAGCCATAGCGTGTTATTCGAGGTAGATACTTTTTTTTTTGGTCGAAATTCGAGGTATATACTTTGATTCCCAGGAATTGTTGCTCCTTATATATTTGTTTTCTCAGAAAACTTAGTTAAGCTTTATATACGGACCGAAGGTGCTTACTTCTAATTAAATTATGTGATTATATATATATATATATATATATATATATATATATATATATATATATATTCTATAAAAAGTTATTTTCCTAATATTATAGACATTTCAAAATTTACCTGTTTTATTTAATTGGATAAAAGTATATTAAGTACTCCTTTGTCTCTAAATATAATACATAGTTTTTTTTTTCTTTGTCCTTTCTTATATATATTTATTTTTTTAAAAAAAGTTGACCATCATAGATTTTCATTCCTTCACTCGCTAGATAAATATTCCCCTTCAAAATAAATTGATTTATAATTTTATTGAGTTATTAACATAGTAAGAATTGCATGAATATTAAGCGCGGACAATTTTTTTTTTTTCCTCATAAACTTTCAGTAGCTACATTATTAAAGTTAATATGAAAAGAAACACATGTGTATAAGTTTGAATATATTTCTAACTTCTTTTTTGTTACAAATATACTTCTAAATTCTGATGTAGGAAAAAAAAAAAAAAAAGTATACAAGGCCATTAAGAAAGGCCTCTCATACCGTCCGAAAAGTCCAATTTAGCGAAGCATATACAAAGCCCACGTTGTGATTGGGTTGCGAAATGAAGGAGCTTTACCCAAAAAGTTCATATACGAATTTTTATGGCCAAAAAAAAAATTATAAAAATGGTCCTATAAACCCTTTTTTACGCCTGGTTTGAGGTTTTAGCTTTTTGTTTGTTTGTTTTTTTTTTTTTAATATTTTGTACTCCATGTTGCTAAGACTCCCAGTTAGGAATCAGAAGTAACCTAACTGGAATTAATATAGGTCTCTTCGGTACTTTTTGTTTTAGATATGAACTTTATGGCCATTTATCTTTATTTTTACTGCCAATAAAATTGTATTAATTATATTTGTCTCATGCTTTGTAACAAAACCTATCAATATACCTACAATAATAAAAGTAACAGTGCGAACATAATAGACAAATAGAAATAGCATAACATAATGATATAATATTACTTGATTGCAACAAGAATTTCCATAGGGTTATACAAATTATTTTCAACTTCTAAAAGTAACTAATACCACAGTTACAAAAAAAAAAAAAAAAATCGATTAAGTGTGGCTAGCAATTGCCCTTGCTTTGATCCAAAATCTCCAGTTGTTGATATACACCGCCTTGCCATGAGAGCCATGTCCAAAACACTATCCATTTCATAGGTATTAATAGAGGCTTGATGAAGGCCTTTTCATCTTTAGCCTTGGAGTCCATAATAAAAAATAACTAAGGATTGCGTATAGAAAAACCTAAAATCATTCTCTCTTCTTGAGGAGCTTTTTATTGATTCTTAAGTAATTTAAATGTCATGCAAATGCAATAAAAACAAGGGAAAAATTGGTTTTAGATTTTCGAATTAATAAACTAAAATAGAAATGCAATTTAATTAAATGGTAAACTATTGTTTTTGGTATTTTCTTTATAATGGAATGAAGTATGAAATGGTATAATATGAAATTGAAAATATGAATGATGAATGCTCTTGGTAATGAAGAAAGTTGCTATCCTTGCTCAAAAAGATTATGGGAGTAGAACTTAATTAAGTTTTGATAAGAAATATCTCAAGATACCACTTGAGTTCAATATTCTCATTTAATAGTAGTTCCTACAATCATAGCTAACTATTATCTCTTGAGATATTATTTGAAAGCACTTAATATGCAACTATAATTGGAATAATGAAATATGAGTCTTCGTAAAATTAAGTACTAAACAGTCCTTTAAAGGCACAAATCAACCACATTAACTAGACAATATCACGCTAATTAATATAATCTCATCGCAACCACAAAGAAATCCAAACACATAATATTCATACTACAAAATCTAATATCAACTACAAATATCAAACCAACAAAGGCAATCAACATTAATCTTAGTTCCAAAATCATATACAATAATTTCTAAAATTAGGCAATCTAAATATACAATTATAGACTAATGGAATGATAGAAAAACTCCCTGTGTAGACCATTAAACTCAAGAACAAATCTCCACCACCAAGAGGTAAAGAAATCAGCCACATATACGCTTCACAATAATCACAACTTCTTCAAAACACATGAATTTCATGGCATTTGAAAGAACGAAATCTAAGAGCCAAAGATGAAGAATGGGTTTATGGTTCTGGTACAGAGAGGAGGAAGAAGAAATGGTGATTATGTTAAGTGATAAAAATCGTTTCTACTTCCTTTGGTTCCTTTAAATAATTGTGGCTCAGTGGTGAAGCTTTAAAGAATGAAGACAAAGTGAAAGTGAGTAAGATGGTGGTCCAGTCTTGGTGTGGCTACTGGATCAAATGGTGAAGGCTAGGTGTTGATAGGTGAATAGAGGAGGCCATCAATGGTAAAGGAAAGGGTGGTGGAGTCAATGACTAGTGAAGGTGAATCAGAAGGTGAAGGTCCCACGGTGTTGTCTGTCCTTTTTAGTCTGCAATATCAGGCTTCTCTATTTTTTTCTGCGGCGCCCAGGCTCTAGCTATCGGATCTTCTATGTTGGTAAAGAGAAGGTTGCATTATCGGTGATGGAGGAAGAATGGTCGTCGGCAATGATGGGGATGGTCATCGGCAACGATGGAGCGAAAGTCAAGGAGGATGAGGATGAAGGATGAAGGTGATTGTTTCTTGTTCTCGTGGAACTTGTCCCTTCGACGGTGTCTCGTCTCTAATCTTTTTAACAAAAACTCTCAGCTCTTGACCTAACTTAATGGCCAAAACACAAAGTTTTGACCGTGGGTCATTTTCTGACATTAATTTGGTCCTTCTCTGACATTACCTGAGGTCCCTCTCTGACATTAATTCCGGTCCTTAGTTCGCATTTTTCAAATTTTCCAAATTTCTTCCACAATTCCTACAATGAAAACTTAAGCACAAAATAGAATCAAAAATCCAAGGAATCAATTGCATGAATAAATTAACAAAGGGTGAAGATGTAAATTTACCAATGAATTATTGGTCCAGGAGCGTCCGGCACAATAAATTATTAAGTGGACCAAAACTACCAACAAACTTTAATAAATGTAAAATCCACACAATGCCGTTAGTTTGAAGGTAACGCCGTTAGTTTGAGGTCCGGCAAAAATTACAAAATAGAACCCATATATTTATGAAACTATACTTAAGCCACAAAAACATTTCAAAATTTTTATTTTAGTCCCTCCACGTACTTTATATGGAGGGACTAAAGTGAAACTTATAAAAGTTTTATATGCTTGGAAGATAATTTTCTAAAATTTTGGGTTCTAGTCTGTAATTTTTATGGGGCCTAAATCCACCCTTGGTTAAAGGCCTTTTTTTGGACCTTAGTCTGACTTTATTTGTGGCCTATTAAGGAGGCCTATAATTTTAAAAATTTTGTAAACAGTCTAACAAACCACAAGTTTCACCTCAAAACAAGTCTACTTCAAACAGGGCGAAAACATAATTACTTTAAATAGGCAAAAAATAGACCTACTTTAAACAAGATGTTAGATGTAGGTCTGTTTTCAGCCTGTTTAAAGTAGACTTGTTTTGAGGTGAGGCTAGTGGTTTGTTAGGCTGCTTACAAAATTTTTAAAATTATAGACCTCCTTAATAGGCCATAGGCCAGGCTAAAGCTAAAAAAAAGGCTTGTAACTAATGGCAGATTTTGAGGGGTAGGGATGGCCCCGCAATGTAATAACCGGATAACTATTATCTGGAATATTATGTCACAATAATGAAAATGCCCATTTATAAAGATTTTAGTCTCAATAATGAAAATATTAAGAAAATTAAAGGAAATTTAATATCGGAAATGTGAAAAATGTGTCTTAAGGCCATAAAACATCCTGAGATGAATTAGGAAAAAATCTAAAGGGCATGGAATAATTATTAAAAATTTAGAAAGCATATTATTCTTAATTTAGACAATTTAATAAATTATTTCTTATGGAAATAAAAAGAAGGAAAATAAAAAAGTATTCTGAGACTAAAATTGACTCTATGATTTTTGATATTTTGCATGGAGCTCAAATTATTAATGTCAATAAAATTGTTATGAGAAAATGATTAGTTTTAATTAAGAAAATTATTAGAAATTATTAAGGGATTAAGTAAGTAATGTTTGGGAATTTTATAAGATTATAGAAAATTTAGGAAACATGGAAAAAATGCAAAATAAATAGGATATTATGGTAAATGAATATATATATATATATATATATATATATATAAAATTATATGTGTGGGCCGAAAATTAGGGGGAGATAAGGATGGAATTAGATATTTGTATATAATAATAATTTAAGATAAGGCATGTGCTAATTAGGTAATATTATAATAAAAGGTGAACAAGATAAATGACCACGGATAGAAATAAAATCCTACTTAGGAAACCGTGAACTAGGTTACTAGGGTTAGAGTATATTATGAACAAGTGAAATTTTATCTCGGAGTAGGCTGTCTCCGAAGTCATTTTTGAAACCGACGGAGCGGTTTGGAGATCAGGATAAGAAGATATTTTGTAGAATTAGAACAGATAAGGGAAATGAGAACCGATGGAAAATAATTCAGAAGTGAGAATTCGGGGATAAATTGAGGAAAACCAAAGTATATTATTGATCAGTGGATTTTTATCCTGAAGTTGAAGCCGGCCAGCGTTATTTCTGTACCCGGTAGCGATTACTGAGGATTTTTGGCAGGTAACGGAATGTCCTTAATGAGAATATAAGGTTAGGAAAACCCAGTATTCTCAAAGGGGAAGAAAAGACCTTCAGCATGTTGTTCCCGGAATTTCAAGATTTTACAAAAAATTTCGCGATCAGGACACCGAACCAGGAATTTCATCTGATAAAGCAAGATGACATAAGCATAATGATGTCATCAATTTTGTCTTCTTGTGGGGGGGGGGGGAGGTCGGCCAAATAGGTGTAGGGCCAAGATCAAGCCACTTCAAAAAAGTGCGATCCGACAGTCAGAATTCAACTAGACAAGTTCAGCGAAATTACGAAATTGACATTGAGATTTTCTATAAATAGCCCTTCATTCCTCTTCATTCTTCACCAATTCACTCACAACCCTAGAGAGAAGTTAGAGAGAGAAGCTCTGGAGGAGGAGTAAGAAGTTCATAGCAAAGTTTTGAGTAAGTTTCTTAGTCTTTGGTTTTTAGTTTAAGTAGTTCTTTCGGTAGTTATAGTAGAATTGCTAAAGTGTTGGTTATGATTAGTTTTGATGATGTCTTATATAGATGCTATTAGCAAGAGCAAAAAGTTTATATCATATACATTGTCTAATTGCTACATTTAATGTAGATTTGTTCATGTGGAGAAAGAATAAGAGAAGAGAAGAAAGAAAGAGTTGATTCATGGAGAATAATCAAGAAGAGAGAAGAAAGAAAGAAGAACTTGCTGAATAAACTGAGAAAATCATTATACAAGTTCTTAGTTTGATTCTTGAAGTCTCCAAGATCAAATGGAAGTTGGGATGGCTCAATTCAGAGTTAAAATAAGCATATATCAGGTTCTGGATGAGCAAAATCGAGCCAGATACTCAAAAGTCAAGTTTACTGCATTATAGGGAGTGATCTGCCTCTGGATTATGAGAAAACTCGAGTTTAGAACATAAAACTCGAGTCTGGAACTCAAAACTCGAGTTGGTCACTTAATAACTCGAGTTTGTGAAGTCTTCAGCAACTCTGGCGTCTCTGGATCATCAAAACTCGAGTTAGCCAATGTAAACTCGAGTTTGGAACTTAAAACTCGAGTTAGTCACTTAATAACTCGAGTTTAGCAAGCTTTCAGCAACTCTGTCCAACTCTGTTTCACGATGAGAACTGGCGACCTCTGGTAATTCGATGATATCTCCCAAACCAGAGATCGGTTTAAGGTGAAATCAATTTTGTATGAAACTAGACATCCAATGCGTCATCTGGACAAAGTTTCATGCCCAAAGAAGCTGATTTGAGTGATCTATGAATTTTTGAAGTCGACCCATCTGTTAACGTCACCCAGCAGACCAAGCTTCAATGATTTGAGTGTATCTCACAATCTACACATCCGAATGAGCTGAAATCGGTGGCATATGAAAGTAGACTCACATACCTTTCCAGAAACATAAAGATCATGGAAAACAAAGATCAAATGAGTGAGATATGATCTTTGAAAGTTGACTATAAATTCAAGATGCTGCAAAAACGCTGGCAAAGAACAACCTTCATTCATCATATCATAACTATAAGAATACAGTGAGTTTGGAGCTGATTCTTCTTGCAATGGAAAGAAGACTTAAAGAGCTTTATGGAGATAGGTACTGGATTCCAGGGATTGATCTTTATCAGGTCAGAAAGCAAAGAACTTATGAGAAGGATATTTGACTAAGCCATGGAGAAGAAAACTCGAGTTTGTGTTAGCAAACTCCAGTTTTGCACTTGACAGAGAGCAAGATATTTTCATCTCTGAAGGAAACTCGAGTTAGTCACTTAATGACTCGAGTTTAGCATTAAGTTCAAGTGTGGTTCAAAATTCAAATTACGACATTCCTCTCTGGAAGACCTAAACTCGAGTTTGCATTTCCAAACTCCAGTTTAGCTTGCTGTAAACTCCAGTTTAGTTTACAAACTCCAGTTTGTGGCAGACAGAGAGCTCATCAATATTCTGAACCTTCTAAACTCCAGTTTGCATTTGAAAACTCCAGTTTAGAGCTTTGTGGACTTAAGCTTATTTTCACTTCAAAAGTCCAAAACTCGAGTTAATCACTTAATGACTCGAGTTTAGCCTTATGTTCAAGTGTGCTCCAAAACTTAAATCGCGACATTCCTCTTTGGAAGACCTAAACTCGAGTTTGTATTTCTAAACTCCAGTTTAGCCCACTGCAAACTCCAGTTTAGCTTTCCAAACTCCAGTTTGCGTCGCTGAAGTATAAGAACCAGATTGCGCCAATTTGCGAAATCTTTATGGGTTAATCTGAAATTATCATATCATGTTATATTATTATTCCTAACATTATTGATCAAGTTTTTGATAAGTTTCAGACAGGTTCATCACAAGATCAAGGCGAAATCAAGATTCAGAATAAGTGCATTAAATGAAGAACCAAGAACAGGGCTGATTCTTCTCCCTTATCCTAGATGCTTAGTTCAGACCGTTGCAACACATTAAGATCACTTCAAACGGTCGAATTAAGATCATGGAATGACTAAAAATCTGGAAGACGCTCTGCAACAACATATTCCAAGATTCCAGCTGAGAATTGAAAGAACAGAGCAAAATATGCAACTGTCATATTCCAGATTTACAGCTGAACTTTGAATAATCAAAGAGAAGAAAATGCAACGGCTAGTTCCTCTTCTCCATCTATATAAGAAGCCCAGAAACGAAGAACAAGAGACACAGATACAAGAGGGAGAACAAGAACAGTGACGTGAGCTTACACAGTGAAAATGTCAATATTCTAACGTCTGCTTCATGTACTCTCTGAATATCTCAATGATCATATATCTAGCTTAGAGAGTGAGATTATATGTATTGTGCTTCAGTGTTTATTCACTTACTTCTGAGAGAGAAGATTCATTGTAAACATCCTATTATTATGAGAGTTACTTAAGATTGGGTGATCTTGAGTGGGAAACACTTTGTTGTGATTACAACTTATAAGGGGAGTGAATCCGAGTGTGGGATTACTTCGAGTATAGAGTGTGTAATCAAGCAAGTGAATTGATTACGGTTTTGTAAGGGGGAGTGAATCCTAGTGAGAGGATTACTTCAAGTACATAACGTGTAATCAAGTTCAAAGCAAATAGTGGATTGAAAATCTCAAGTGAAGCTTGGGGACTGGACGTAGGTCAAAGATTGGACCGAACCAGGATAAATCACAGTTTGCATACTCTCTTCCCTTATCTTTTACATTTCCAGTATATGCTCATCTTTGAATATCTAATTATCAATTTATAAATTGCGAAAAGTTTTTTTTAAAAGTTCCTAAAGCTTATCAAACACCCAATTCACCCCCCCTCTTGGGTGATAGCCAGGATCAACATAGAGTAGTCTCTAATTTTTCAAGTTAGCTTAGATATCATGTTTTAGGAATAAATATGATATTTATCTCAGAAATCTATTAGGGGAAAAGTTACAGCAAAATTTTGAGAGTTTAAAGTCAAAATAGCGAAGCTCTGACAAAATTCCACTAAGAGATCAAACTAGGGGCAAAATGGTAATTTGTACCTAAAATGCCTGTTATGATCTTAAATATTCATATCGGTGATGTTATCCCTATAGGGTACCCGAAATCACGAACCGCTGTTTCTGCTGTCACCGCTGTCGTGCCGCTGTCAAACGTGCCGTAATTTGACGAAAGTGCCAGAAACCATCAACGGAGGTACGGACGCGTATTGTAACCTTAACACTTATGCTGCTCATATACATATGTGATAGAAATGTTTATATACTGAGGCTCTGTCTAGGGTTGTCAGTTATATATACAACTTTATATAGGTTATAGTCTTGATAACGCCGTTGGGTTTTCCTAGCGCTGAGGACACGATGAGCCGTCGTGGCACTGGTTATGTGCAGACATGTTGTGGGACTTTACATACTGCTTTGTGCTTATGTTCTGTCAATGTTGTGATCATACATCTGCTGTGTGCTTATGTAGTGATTTACTGCTGTTATGAGTTGTGAATAATTGTTATCCATATACTATTTATTTGAGCATAAGGTTAACCGTTACCTGAGATCCAAATGGTAATTGGATCTCAGCTGTAGCTTCAAGTTCGGGCGAATCAAGGGGTTGAAGATAGGGGCGAGCGACTGGCATAGGACGGCAGAAGGAATTTTATGGTTTTAGTTTTATATGCCTAGTTAGGTGCTGCTTCCTTTTGATAGTAGATGACTGTATAAGAACACTTACACTGCGGTTATGTAATGTTAAGGTTCAGTTACTCGTGTTGCAAAATTACTCTACTCTGATCAACGTTTTAAAAAAAAATTTCCGCTGTTTTTAAGGTGAGATGTTACACGCAAAAATTACAGAAAAGAACCCAAAGTTTTAGAAAATTATCTTGTAGCCCCAAACTTTTTTATATTTTTCACTTTAGTCCCTCTATATGGAGGGACTAAAATAAAATTTTTGAAATTTTTTGTGTGGCTTAAGTATAGTTTCATAAACATATGGGTCCTGTTCTATAATTTTTGTCGGACCTCAAACTAACAGCATTACCTTCAAACTAACGGCATTGTGTGGATTTTACATTTTTAAAAGTTTGTTGGTAGTTTTGGTCCACTCAATAGTTTATTGTGCTAGACGCTCCTGGATCAATAGTTCATTGGTAAATTTGCACCTTCACCTATTAACAAATTATAACTATTTCACCCTAATTACGCTTAATTCAATACAAATGTCTGTAACTGAAATTAGTGCTTAATAGTGCAATAATATCCCAAAAAAGGCATTAAGAATCCCAATTTAATTATGAAAAATCATACAAAAATATGGTTTGATTAAGGTTGGAATCCCAAAGGATCCCAAAGTAACAGGTTAACCTCACAGACAAAGTATAAACAGTATATGAAAGCCAACCAACATAACATAACAGTTCATGAGCATAAAGCATTTAGAATCCATAATGCAGATCACATATAGCCAAAACAGAATATACATATCTTGTAACCATAGTGCTAGGGATATCATATGGCATGTCCCAAGAGTCCTCTCGTCAGAGTTCTCCATTGGACACCTAACTAAAACAATCGACTGGAACCTACCAAGAGTCCTATTTAGAGCTGCTAACATTCTTGATCAAAAGTATTCAAGTCGTCTGAATGCAATTGGTTAGCAACCTAAGGACTTCCGTCCAATAGGCCATATCCCAATTCTATCCATTGGGAAGGCACTCCATGGTTAGCCCTTCCACTCAATCAAGTCGTGAGTAGTGCTGGCCTATACAGGATAGGACTTTCACATATATGATTCAAATAGACATACACAATCATACCAAGTATGTGAGATTAAAATTACTACCTGATCGCTTCAAAATCTTCAACTAGCTCCAAGTTTGTTTAACTATCTCAGCAACTATTATGTCCTATAAATATACATTTACAGATGGTGGATTGTTATTTGTCCAAACTCTTCATAATAACCAATGTCATAACACTAGGCTTAATGCAAGGCTATTGGGCCTTTATTAACCCTCACAGGGTCCATTTAAAATTTTGAAGGCCAAAATATATATTTTGGGCCATATTTTTCATATTTACTCATAGGTCCAATTTTTGTCAATTTGCTATGAAAATCTTTGGACACCATAATTAATTCCATATAACTATGATTAAGGTGGATCAAATTGATATTCGAAGCTCTTTAAGTATATTTTAAGGGAAATACCATCAACACACTAATATGTGGCTATATTACTCCTAATATTTTGAAAAATAGGTTCAACTTAAATTTGGACTTGGATTTTCCAAAATTTCCAAACTGAACTTTAAAAACTCATAATTAATTGTACAAATGTTTAAATGGGATGATTCAAAAGGCTATAAGATCATTGTTGAGTCTAGTTTTAAGGAAAAATACTCATGACATTTATTCCCACATGTAAAAGTCCAGAATCAACAATAATTGTCAACTACCTAGAATTTGTTCCAGAATTATAGAATTATAGGTCAGTTTCAAAAACTCATAACTCTCTCAATATAAATCCAAATTAGGTGGGTGACTCATCAAGTTAAAGCTTATTGAATCTACTTTAATTTTGGAAAACTTTCATGAGAAATGGACATCATTTAGCTAGTTAAAATACTGCACGAAAATGATCACTACAACTAGGAACACAGAAGTTGTCCAGATTCATGGTTTAACTTTGAGAAATCATATCTCTCATTCTATATGTCCATTTTATCCGTTCTTTTGGCTCATGTTAAACCCAAAGTTTTACCATTCTAAAATCGAGTCTGAAACATATTTGCTCGTTTCTGGAATTGACATTTTCCAGTTTTCATTGTCAAAATTTGGAAAATCATAACTCTCATTATACATGTCCAACTTAGGTGTTCTTTAGCTCTTTTTAAAGCTTGAGATGTCTACTGTTTAACTCTCAAATTTCATGAAAAAACTCAAAGGTTTACCATTGGAGCAGATGCTCATAAACTTCTCTATTTTTTAGCCAGAAAAGCAAAGCAGCTCATTTTTTGTTTTTGTTTTTCTTAACCAAACAGCTAACAAGCATACCAAGGGCATGAGAACTAGAAGGAAAATACTTAAAGAACTCACCTTGGTTGATTCCTCAAGCTTGCATGAAAGTTCCATATCATTCTCTCCATCCTTTGTTCCTCCTTTTAGTTTCCATGTTTTCTGTTTTCTGGTTTTTATGCAGAGTAAGAATGAATGAGAATGGTCATGGCTAAACCTCTTCCTTTCCTTCCTTGTCTCTCTCTCTCTCACGTTCTTAGACCCAGCTATGATTTTTTTAAGGTGATGGAAATGAATGAGAGCCATGTATTAGATATGCTTAGTTTTGATAATGACAAATATACATATCAATATCAAGAGCAAAAAGTTTATATCATATACATTGACTAATTGCTACATTTAATGTAGATCTATTCAAATATAACTGTGGAGAATGGTTAAGAAAAGAGAAGAAAGAAAGAATAGAATTGTGGAGAATGACCAAGGGAAGAGAAGAAAGAAAGAGAAGATCTTGCCAAATTTCACAATTTAATTTCCAATACAATATTTCGATTTTCAATCCCGGAATTTAGAATGTTACATACTTCATATCGATCTTGTGATTGGCTGTAATAATATCAAATAAATGGGTCGATAGACTGAGAGATGTTTCTAGAAAGATAAACACAAATAACCACACTAAAGTAGATTTAGGAATTTGTGGTAACTTACGTTGGAGCTTCATGGTTAGGTTAGACTTTTTTTATATACTGGTTAGGTTAAGACTTTAATTATGTAACATCCCAAATTTCTGGGATCAGAATATTGGAAAATTATATAAAATTGAATTATGAAATTTGGGCCAAAATAATTATGAGAATAATTATTTTAAAGTTAAGGCCTAATTCTCCTTAATTTATTTTAAGAAGAGAATAAATTTAAGGAAAATAGTCTAAACATTAGAGGATTTATTTTCAATAAGTTGCAATTAAGTCCAATTGCAAATAAATTAGTATTATAAAATAAGAAGGAATAAACTCCATGATTATGCAATAATCAAAATTGAATGGTTTAATAGCAAATAAAAGGTGGTGTATAAAATAATATGGGCCACGTGGAGGGAGTTTGGTTGCCATAAAGAATCACACTAATAGCAAGGTATCTCCATCCAGTGCAAGGCCGAAAAGATGAATGTAGTAGCACAACCCATCTCATCTCGTTTCATCATTTTAGCCAGTCCATTGTCATCGGCCCATCTCCAACCTTATCGTGTCCTGGCCCATAGTGTTGCAATTGTTATTCTCCTCATCAGTCTCTTCGGCCAGACACGTAGAAACACAGAGAAGAGAGGCACGAGACACAGAAAAGAGGAGACAGCAGTTCCGACACTTCTCTTGTGTTTTGAATTCCACGATCTTGCTCCAAAAATGCAACTCGACGCCCATGATCCACTGCCTCTGTTATCTCGAAGTTCCAGCAGCTCGTGCGCACATTTATCTCTTCGAAACGGACCAACACCATATTCCATTGATATGCACGTCAAAGCCATGCTCTGTTGTTCCCTCATGCACCATTAACTCTTCCATTTCTGGTCCATTCCTTCGGGCAGCCACCTGGAGAAGTGAGAAGCGTTAGAGAAGGCAAGAGCGTGGGCTAAAACCGAGAGGGAGTTCGGAGCATCACAGAGAGTGAGTCGGGGAGTGAGAAAGAAATCTAAATGAAGGACACAGAAAAGGAGCAAGAGTCTGAAAGGGGAGCTGTGACTGTGAGATAGAAGAGTAAGATAGAATAAGGAGAAGAAGAAGAGGCGAGAGTTTTGCTGCTCTGATCATTGTCGCTGAACCAGGGGAGTTGAGTAGTGATTTATCCTCATCGTTTCAGCTAAATCCTTAAAGGTAAGCAATGGGTCTTCTTTTCCTTAAGTTTTCCATCGTTGCTTATCGTAAAGTTTATAAGAAACTAAAACTTATGGGATTAAACATAAGCTGGCTGAAACTGAACTGAAAATGAATAAAGACATGGACCTAGCAATATTTTGCTGTCAAGGGTTATTTAGTGTCATCGGGTCCTTGGGTTTTGGTGGAGTGAGTGTATATTCTTCAGCTATATATATATATATACATATAGGAGTTGCTGCACTTAGGTATATATATCTGTGTGTATGTCGTGAATGAGGAAGAGAAAAACTATTGAAAATGATGTTGAAAATAAGTCAAATATATGTGTGGTGTTTTCACTTCGCTATCATGTAAAGGAAAGGAAAGAGAATTATTTTTCTGCAACGATAATGCTTTATACCATGAGAGTCTAAGAAGAGAAAAGAGAAAAGCAAACTAGGTAACCTTTCTAAGAATTTTCCCAACGTAGGTTCGTTCTGCATGGTACGTCTGTTTCTCTGTTTTTCTGGTCAGAAACAGAGGTTTTCAACGGTTGCTACAGTATTTTCGAAAAGGAACAGTGCATGGTTACTGTAGTAATAACGTCACTGTTCACGTACTGAATTTTTATCTGGGCACCGATTTTTAAAAAGGTCAAAAAAAATAGCAAAAGACCTTCTTTGACCCTAAAATTTTATGAGCATATAGTAAACATGCTAAAGTTTAAAATGAGCTTTGATTCACCTCAAACCGAGGTCTATAGCTCGAGTTATGATTTTTGGAAATCAGGTCAAAATCCGGTAACGTTTTCTGGACATACCTGATGGTTTTGTGAACTGGGAATTTTTGGGATAAGATGAAATTATGAAATTTTCCAGAAAGAAATTAGAGATGCATAGCTTTCTTTTGGTGGGTATTTTGGAATTTTCTAAGCTCTGGGTAAGGAGATATGATTTTTACAAGATGACCCTAAGTTTTGGAAGCAAAAACTGAACAGTCTGGACGTTTTCGAAATCTGGGAAATAATGACATGGGATAAAATGTTGGAATCAATTTTACCAAAAACTAGGCTTAAGGAGGAGTTCATAGGTTTTTGAAACACTTGAATTGAATACCTAGAACTCCAGATATAAATTTTTAAAGTTAAGCTATAAATTCTGGAAGATTAACGGGATAGTCAATGAAAATGTGAAATCTGAAAATTTATTTGACTTGTCCTGATCTTTTAAAGTATTTTTCTATGGAAGTGGATGACTCTAGGAACGTGTGAGAGTTGACGGCACATTAAAATGATTTTTGTGCTACTAGAAAAGAGGTAGATGACAACAAAATTAGATAGATATTTAAGGAAATTAAATGCATAATGATTAAGGCAATTTATGCTAAAATTGCATAAGTCTATTAAAAGAAAAATGCATAATCAAATGTGAACTAACTTGTGTAAGTATTTTCAATTTGATTAAAGGGCAATTAAAGGCATTAATTAAAGACTAATTGCAACATGATTTGAGATAATTAAATCATTAAGAATGGGCTACTTATTTTTGAAAATACTAAGGGATTAAAAGATGAAATTAAGTGGCTAATAATGCTCTAATAACATTGATTAGGGAGAAGATCAATTAACCAATGACAAATACAATTAAGAGGCATATAAGCAACTTGATTAAGAGAATAATTAAGCTTAATCAAGAAAGCCCCAAAAGTCAACAATGACAACTACAATTAAGGGCTAGGATTTGTCCACATGGAATGCATCCAAGGGTTCAAATTAATCACCTAAATTGGCTTAATGATCTTCTAATTAAATCAACCACTGGGAATCATTGATCATGGGATGATCAACACATGGAAAACTAATCAATGGCTAGGTAATGGAGGTGCAAGTTGGCCATGAGGTGTAGGGTGGATGTGAGCTCCCTTAATGTACAAGTTGGATATAATGGTTGTGAAGAAAGTAGAAACTTTGGATGACCTTGGTAATTACCATTGTGACATTGGAAGCTTGCCTATAAATAGAGGGCTGCCCTCTTCATTCTCTTCACACCAAATCAAACTCCAAGTAGTTGATTTCTAAGAAATGAGAGTGAGGGAGAGGAAAAATCTTGGAGCAAGGAGGAGGAGGGAGTAAGAACTTTAAGAGGTAAGTTCTTGAGCTCTAGCTTTTAGTTCTTAGTATAATTGTAGTTTAATCTAGAAAATTAGAGAATAAATTCTTGTACTTGTTTTTAGGCCTCCTTGCATTGAAAAATTCCTAATGAGGTAAAAACATGGTAGGAAATGATTTTTGGAAACCAATGGACCAAGATTGTGAAAATTGTACAATTTTTTGTCCTAAATCCTATGTTGACGGCAACAAAGAAGCTGGTATTTTATGTATCAAATGAACTTTAAAAATCATTAAATTTTCCAGTTATAAAGTAGACATCTAGGGCTTTCTATTGATATATAATAAGTTATGTTTTTAAGCTTTGGAAAAGGAGTTAGGAATTTTTTAAGTTAGGCCTTGTTCAGGATGTTAAGATCTGAACAGTGGTTTGGAAACATTAAAACTAGGAATGACTCAAGGATTTTGAGTTTGAGGCATTATTTTCCCCTAAAAATAGATTTGTTAAGAGAAAGTTTGGATTTGGTTTTACATCATTTCTATTTTTGTAGAATTAGTTATGATTTTTCAAATGTACCAAAAGATCTAGCTAGAAAATCCAACAATGTATTTTTAAGGAAAAAGTAAGGGTAAAAATGGAAGAACAAATCCTTTAAGGGTAAAAAGTTCAAAGGAGGTAAAAATAGCCCTTAGGATATTATTTCAAGTTATGTGGTATTGATTATAATATCATATAAAATATGGAAAAGGAAATAATCCGACGGTAACATAATAGGGTACCCAAAAGGATGGGGTTGAATTCAAAGGACGGACATATTGGTAACTACACGGTGAAAGGTATGTTCGCGTACTGCTAACTTTACCAGCTTATGCTTGGGCATATTGTATCAGTTACTCATTGTCTAAACGTTAATACATGCTCTCCATTCCACTTTATTTTGATATGTATATCGTAACTCTGTTGATATTCTTGATATTACGTATCACCGGACACAATAAGTGGTATGGAATTTGGGGTGTTACAACACATGTAAATGCAATCATATGGCCCTAAATTAACCAAGAATTAAGTTTAATCCTTAGGTAATTAAGTGAACCAATGGGAGACTTGAAGCAACAAGATATTGCCACATGGAAAACTCATTCGATGGCTAGGGAATAAGGAGGATGTCGACTAGCTAGATTAAGAGGGACAATTGGAGCTAAAAAAGTGCAAATAATCCAAAAGTTGAAAACAAAGAAATTAAGTTGGATTACTAAAGTATGGGCTCCACTTAAGCTTGAGATTGCCCTATAAATACGGCTTGTCCCTCCTCAATTCTTCACACCAAAACAAGTAAACATATTGTAACGCTCGGCCTTTGGGGTCTTTATTTAATCAGAGTTAATGCGTACGGGGATCGAGGTGATTTGGACGACTTGATTCCGTAATCGAAGTTTTTGAAATTAACTTAGTTTGAAAAATACGGTCTAATTTTTTTGTGATTCGCATTCATCTGATAATTGGATGTTAATTACATTAATCCAAAGCTAGGCGGATGATAAACGTACACTACACTCTAATTAATCCTATTTTTCAGGAAGTTCCAATTGCTATAATCCTTATAGTTGCTTCTTGCCCTTTGATCCCGAACCAGTGCCTGTATCTTTCATATGGTCTGGAGTCCAAATGAATGGACTCCAGGGTAACAGTTAATTTCATGCATATGTATGAAAATAAAGATGACATAATAGCACATGTTGAAGCATGGAATAAATTACACATAATCGTAACCGCAGTTAACGGTCAAGGACCGCAGCCCTTGTCTAGGACGCGTAGCCTCATGAGATCGCAGCCTCAAATCCATGGCTAGGAAAACATAAACAAGTAATTCAACCAGCATACATGATCAGCTAATTATGGCATAAACATTTACATACATGATTATAAGATTAGAGTTACCTACTTCAACCTTGTATCCTTATCTTTTCATCCAGTAGGTGTTGGGATCAGAAAATGATGTCAAGGGCTGCCTAAAAATGTTTATCATCATCGTTAGTCACTTATTTGAATCGTAATTAAACTAATTACGCGAATTAGTTTAAAGAATTAATAATAATTATTAATCCCTTAATTTTTCTCTAACAATAATAATTTATTATTATTGTTGTTGTTGTTATTATTATTATTATTATTATTCCAAATAATAATAATAATAATCTCCCCATCTATTATTTGTCATCATCACTCCTTCCTAATAATAAGAACATTATTTGTTATTATTATAATTATCCTAAATTCCCTACTAATTTTCATTTATTTATTCTATTGGTATTATCGTTTTATTCTCTATAATTAATATTAACTCCTATTAATTAATTATCCATAATTTATTTATTTGTTGCTTATTCCATTTCCTAATCATAATAATATTTATCATTATTATTATTATTATCCTAGAACTAATTTAAACTCCCAAAAACCCTCCCAATATCAAACATAATATCAACAATCAAAATCAGAGGTTTGATATATGCACACAACAAGCAAAATAAGTTTTATAAATATATAAGTAGCAAATTTTGAGCTTGGTAAATAATAACTCTATAATCAATTAATAAATACTATCACATTTAAAAATGTACTTTGTTGATGCATTTTCATAATTTACCACCATTCATGAAATCAATTTTGCAAGCACCTATCAGTAAACAAAAGGAGAAATCCATGCGGTTATATATGTGTGTGTGTGTGTGGGTATTTGTAACTAATTATATAAGCATATTAATATATATACCCACACACACACACACACACACATATATATATATATAAACTTAGATTGTCTCCCTTTTTCTTTATCAGACAGCATGATCGTATATATATATATATAGTTATACATTGATTCCCCTATAGCATGCACGGCTTGCATCTTACACCCCCACACACACACATATATGACTTCAGTAAAGTTTGAATGCTAAAACAGGTTGGTATGATAGCAAGACACTTCCTCTTCCTATAAACTTGACAGCCACGTAATGTGTGTATATATATTAAGAGTCCTCTTTCTTTCACCATTAAAAAAAAAAAAAATGACAGCAAAATATTTCTAGGTCCATGATTTCATTCATTTTCAGCGACATAAGGCTTCCCCTTTTCTTCTACCTTTGACAGCAACACATGCATAAATAAATAACCCCATAGACCTTTCCGTTCCCCCTTTATGATCACGTTTTTTTTTTTCTTTTTTTTAATGTTAGGAACAGGAAAAATAAAAACATACAGCAACGGCTTTAGACAGAAAAAAAAAAAAAGAAAAAGACCATAAACTCACTGTTACATGCATATACGTCTGCCTTCATGCTTTTCCTTTAGTTTAAGTGGTAGAAAACTTCTTTTTTTTTTTTAAGAAACCCGTTGACAGCAAACTCAATATATATTATGAGTTGTCTTCTTTTCTCAAACAGTAAACACACGTCCAGCAAGTACATTCACGTGACAGCAAAATAAATGTTTCATGCAGTAAAAAAAACGAACCTAAGTGCTGGAAAACATCTACAACAACCAGAAAAAAAAAAAAAAAAAAACGATGACAGCCCCTGTTTTAAAGTTTTCGTTTTCAGTTTATTGTACTCTGTTTTCCTTTCATTTTCATTTTTAGTTTGCTTTAGCTTAGCTTCGAGACTATGACAGAGAATGTAAGAAAAAAACAAGGATGATTATCACCTTCGGTTTCCAAGCTCCAAGGATGATGGATAATTGCTGAAACTCTCCTCTGTTCCACCGATGATAAAGCAGAGGAATAGGAAGCTTCAGGTAACACTCTCTCACTCTCCTTCTCTGTCGGTTTTTCCCTCTCTTCAACTCTCTCTCTCTCAGCGATTTCTTTTTGAGCACCGAACGGATGGAAAACGAATGAGGACGAGCTGAAGTGGAATGGCTTTATAGCCATTTGAAGATCCAGGCGGTGACTAAAACTCACTGGTCCGAAACTATTATCTGTTGGTTATTCGTTTGAGGAGCTCGAGAGGCATGGCGATGACTGACTCTCTGCTTCCAGATAAGTTTATCCTCTGCCATTAATAAATGCTAGCTGGGTTTCTCTTTCTTTTCTGATTGTTTTATCTGGTATTTGTTTTGTTCTCAGTTCCATTTTTTCGTTGCTTCTGCTTTACGGCTGAATGGATGTGGGTAGCAATTGATTATGGGCTGAACAACTAAATGGGCTTTTGATCCAATCCGAAAATGAAACTCATCCTGGATTCATTCACGTTGGAACTGAAGTTGATGGGAAGAAGAAGGATTCAATGTGGATAATAACATGCTTCTCACGTGGCCATGTTGGATAGGTGTTGGGCTGATTATATATAGATATTGGGCTGATCCATTTATTGCTGATAATACATATCAAATGGACCCTGAACTTGGTTGCTGGCCCATGCGTTTTTCATCTTCCCTCTTTTTTTTTTTTTTTTTTTCTTTTTTTTATAAAAAAAGCTTATTGAAAATTCCTATTTTTATCTCCAATTAACTATCATTTCCTTTAATTATGATTATTGCATAATCATAGAGATAATTCATTTTTATTCTACAATACTAATTTATTTGTAATTAGACTTAATTGCAATTATGGAAATAAATCCCCTAATATTTAGACCTACAATTATCATTCACCATTTTTCCTTAAATTTATTCTCTTTTCAAAATAAATTAAGGAAAAATTAAGCCTTAATTTCAAATAATTATTTTCGCCCAAATTTATAATTTAATTCCCATATAGTTCACCAATATCTAGATCTCAGAAATTTAGGACATATCTGATCTTTAGTTGTGAGAGTGAGAGGGGGGAATTAGGAGTAAGAAGGAAGAATGAGTAAGAAAGGTGAGTTCTTGATTTTAGCTTTTTGAGTTTTTGGTAGAATTTTAGTTTAATTTAGGAAATTGTAAAGTAAATTTCTTTACATGTTTTTAAGGTTTCCATTGTGTTTAAAATGCAAAATGGAGTGAAATCATGGTAGGAAATAATTTTTGGAATGAAAAGATCTAAATGGTGAAGGTTAGAAAAATTCCCAAATTTTAGTTTTCTGGAATCAATCACCTTGTGGACATTATTTTATTGGAAAATGGTCTTAAAAAAAATGAAACATTCCATGCATAAAGTAGACATCTAGGGATTTCTTATTATAAAAAGTGTGTGATCATTAGGGTTATGTACAAGGAATTAAGAATTTTTGAAGTTGGGCCACGTTTTAGAAAGTTAACTTAAACAGTGGTTGTTATACATGAACTTTTGGCCTTTTAAAGGTTGTCTAAAAATCCTGAAATTTTTCATACATAAATGAGACATGAAAGGCTTTCTAGTCATGTATAACATGTAATTTTTAGAATTTTGTACAAAAATATGTTAATTTTCCAAGTCAACCTATGTTTTTGGACTTGAAACTGGAACAATGATTGGAAAAATTAAAATTGGGAATGACCCAGGCATTTCAAGTTACCACTAGTGCAAAAAAGTGTTTTAAGATCGCCTCATTTACAGCGGAGTATCGACGCCCCGTTCTTAAAAAAATGACCGATAACAATTATGTAAATATAAAGAACTTCAACCACCGTATCAAATTTTAAAACCGCCTTAGTAAGAGCGGATGACTAAATTTCCGGTTTTAAAGATATGACCGGTGGCAATTTTGTAAGTATCAAAGTACATCTTGGATCGTATCTTTTTCGATAGGTCTTAAATATATTATTCAGATCGTTGGAAAAACCAACCGTTCTTGAAACATTTTTTTGAAAAAAAAATTGAAATATGAATTACTTTAAAGAGAATTCACGGACATCCTCGGCTTATATTTTATGCAGTTAAAAATAACATGGAAATTTTTAAAAATAATTGTACAACCTTTTAAGACCGGACATATATAAATGACCGCTCTTAAAACATTCATTAAAAATAATTGATAAATAATATGAAATTATTGAGAAATTCCATACAGCTAGACTTATATTTTTTGCGGTGTACAATAATAAGGAAATATATATAAAATAGTAAAAAACTTTTGAGACCGGACATATATAAATGACGTTCTTAAAGTTAATAGTTTTAAGAGCGGATGTGACTTCTACTCGATACTAAATAATGAAAAAATTTAAATAATAGTTTATTACTTTTAAGATCGGACGTAATAAAAGGACATTCTGAAATGTTAACCTTTAAGACCGTCTTTTTGTTTTTCATTGGTCTTAAAATTGCCCACTATATTTCTCGCGCAAAACCTTAACTTGTGTCTTACGTCTTTTTGTCTGAACACTGAAACCCCTATTCTTGTTGCGAAATACTCAAACACCTCTTCCTGTTGCATTACATCTCTTCCTTACAAATTGCCTCCATCCTCTGTTACTCTCTCATTTGCTCTGACATTCCTTTCTTGCACCACCTCTCTCAACCTCTTTTCTTGTTTCGAAAATGAACGGAGGAAACGAGCGTAGTTCTGTTCCTGAAATGCCAATTGATGATGTGACTAGTGTTAGTCAAAACGAACCATCTCCTTCTCAGATTGAGCCTCCTCGTAACCGCCCTGCACGCCGTCATGGTAGAAGAGGCCCCACCCGATTAAAAGAGCTTGCCCTAGGGTGGAGTGCCAATGAAAAGCTCGATATACAATTTGATGAACATTTGGCTCCCTGCGGCCTTAATAAAAGCATATATAATAGTTATGTCGGCTTACAAGCATGCAGCAAGCCAAGAATTTTGGTCGACAAGTGGAAAAATGTCGACCAAGAGAAGGTGAAGGATGTTATCTGGGACTCTATCCGGCTTACCTACAATGTTCCTGACGATGAGAAGTTGAAAATTAAGACATTGTCATATTTGCGCTGATCGCTGGAGGAAGTTTAAGATTTAGTTAGTGAACAACTATATTTTTGCTGAGGTTCTGGTTGGTCAGCCTCACCCTTATCCTTGTGCCAAGTATGCCTTTCTTGATGAAGCAATATGGCAACAATTTGTTCAGATGCGGACCACTGAAGAAGCTTTGGTGAGTCTATGTTTAATTTTTTTGTCCCTTCTTGTATACTTATTAACCTGTGCGGATATGTGAATGTTATTGTGTTCATTTATGAGGCCGTTAGTCAGGTTGCTTGCTTAGGAAGGTATTCTGTTATAGTAGGTCACATAAACATTGTTGTTAGTTAGTTAGTATGTTAACTGTGTAATGGTATATGTGCATGCTGTTATTAACCTGTGCGGATATGTGAATGTTATTGTGTTCATTTATAAGGCAGTTAGTCAGGTTGCTTGCTTAGGAAGGTATTCTGTTATAGTAGGTCACATAAACATTGCTGTTAGTTAGTTAGTATGTTAACTATGTAATGGTATATGTGCATGCTATTATTGAAACTTGATTGAGTTTGAACCAGTTATGATGAATGAATGAATTGACAGAGTTGGCAGCAGTTCTACAACTCCCCCTCCTTTGTTTCTTTATATTTATTATACAATTCTACATCTTCCTTAAATATATATAGTCTTGAAACTTGATGAAGTGAATTTGACTAGTGTTTGAATTGAGGTCTGGAATTCATAATGAATAGTTGTTTTCGATTCTGATTCACAAATAAGAAGGCAGCAAGCACAAGAGAGTGGGAGAAAGAATGATTGCCCACATACGGCTTCTCGTGGCAGATATGAAAAGGCCAAAAAAGAGTTGATGGCCGCAAAGCGAAAGAGATTGGAAGATGAAGCTCAAGCCAATCCTTTTGAGATATGTGATCCGCGGCCGCCATCTCCAGTACGTCGTGAGGAGTTATGGCTCTATATTCGCAAAAAGAAAGACAAGGCATACTCTAGTGAACAAACTCGTGTAGTTGTTGAGAAAATTGTAAGTACCGTTATTTTTTACTTTTTAGTTACTAAACATGTTTCGTTACTAATTATGCTCTTGTTATCTATATCTTATAGGAATAACTCAAAATGCAAGAATAAGAGGGATCATTTGTGTCGGACGGGAGGAAAGATATTCTTACCGTTATGATTGGAAAACCGGATCATGCGGGGTGTGTAAGGGGAATTGGAGGACGGGTAGGCCTGAAGGAATACTTTGGTAAATCCAAACGCTAAAAACAAGCAATGGTTACTCGGGAAGAGATGGAACGTACGCTGGCCAAAGCAACTGAGGAAGCAAAGGCCAGAGTAGAGAAGAAAGCAGCTGAGCGAGAAGCTTCATTAAGTGCAAAGTTTCAAGATGAGCTTAAAAAGATGAAGGAGGAGATGATGGAGATTGTCAGCTCTCATGGAGAGAGCATTGTTCCCTTCCCACACTCACCTCCACCTATCCAGTAAAGCACTAAAGGGAGCTGCATTGTTGGACAGTCAGCAGAACATTGTGAGCTCTACGTGGAGGGTCCTGGTAGACGATTGGTTGCAAAAGGGAATGTCTACAACTTGGAATCAACTGTACACCATTGAAAAATGACTGATGATGAAGTCAGGGTATCAGTTGAAGAGGTGATCATCGCGGATGCACCTTTCCCTCTTAAAACCGATCAAATGAAACTTGTGAGTGATTGCTTGGGAGGCTTCATCTCGTGGCCAGTGAAGCTTGTACGTGTTTGTACTCCTCCTCAAGCCCCAGCCCTTGCTGACGAAGCTGCAGCCCCGCGTGATATTTTGCCCGATCCTAAGTTGACTGCCAAGGATGAGATTGGACTTATGGTAGTCAATCAAACTTTTGAAACTAGATCGTGGCCTCTAAATGCTGAAGTAGGCCTAAAAGAGAAGCTACCGGTCTTCGTTGACCAAGAAGATTTAATCTCCCTTCTTTTTCGTAAAAAGGAGTTAACTAATGCAATTGTGTTGTTATTCATGAAGTAAGTAGTATCTTCTTCTATGAGTACGTACATAATTTAAGAGGTGTCGTTTATACACGTACACATACATATATACTAAGCTAGCTAATTCACTTATGCATGTCATTATTGTTGGTTGATGCATCGTGAGATGTGAGTACAGGGCAGAGAACATGATTTTGGATTCTTGTGCCCAAACTACCTAAGTGTGGTAACCGTAACTCAAAAAACATCATACATATCTAGGAGGTTGTCTAACAATATGAGAAGGTGGTACCTTGCACCATTCAACCATTCTAACCACTGGCAGTTGGTCCTCCTTTCCACGGAGGAAAATAAAGTAGTCTCTTTAAGCTTTCTTCACCACGAACCAGTGACTACATTAAAGCAGATTGTTGATAAGTAAGTAACGCATGTCATTTTGTCACTAATTTTTCTCTGAAATCTCTTCTATGAATTTTCAGTTACCAATATTGATAATTGAAATTTTTTATTTCAATAATAGGGCCATGTCGGAATACCAAAAGAAGGCCAAGAGAAAGACTGGGCATCAGGTCAAAGATACTGTATGGATCAAACCAAAGGTTAGTACGCATGGACACTACCTTGTGAACTGTCATTGTGTATGCGCTTATATATATATATATATATATATATATATATATATATATATATATCTTGTTTGATTTTAGACACTTCGGAAACCACATGCTTCTAACTTATGTGGGCTTTATGTCATGCGACACATGTATGATATTATCACGTGAAGAAATCTGTCTATCACTGAACAGGTAAATGTATTTGATAGTATACATACATTTGGCATGCTGACCCCTTTGATGATATAAATTAAGGTCTAATACATATTTCTGTCTTTGATGTTACAGACGTTTGATTGCACTGACCCCTTTCCTGATGGTGATATTGAGCGCATACGCCAAGTCATTTGTGAATTTCTCATTCAGGAAATCGCAAATGCCCCCCAGGATTAATTTGTAAATATGCATGTGCTGTAGACCTATATTACATCTAATCTTCTGTAAATAATAATTGAATAATTGTATAGTTTAATGATCAATAATTAATAAAAATTTTTATTCATTTCCAACAAATTATATTGATGCTTTCTATTTTTTGTTGCTAAATGTATTGCATGGAATTAGTTCTTAAACCTTTAGGACAAGATGCTGTAAATGAGCTTATTAAAAAGTTCAAAATGTCCAATGAGACTTTTAGGACCGTCTATTTCATATAAGTCCGATCCTAAAAGTCTTAGTATAATTTTTTAAAATATTGAAGACTTCTAAGACCATCTATTTCATAAAAGTTCAGTCCTGAAGGGCTTTTTAAAAATACGTTCATTTAAGTTTAAAAATATGTGAGACTTTAGGAGCGGCTAGTTATTAAATGACCGGTCCTAAAAGTCTATGTGGATCCCACCATTTCATTTGTTATGTAGGAATCTTCTACTTCTGAGAAATTTAAACTAAAATATTGGAGACTTTTAGGACATGTGAAATGGAAAAAATTGAAGGAAATTGGCCTTCTTAAATGCTGTATAACAAGAATTTGTAGATTTTTTCACAGGTTGCCTCATGCACCAAAAAATAGAAGACTAAAATCCAAAACCAAGAGACTTTTAGGACCGTCTATTTCATAACAATTTGGTCCTGAAGGGCTTTTAAAAAATACATTTTTAATTTTAAAAATATGCTAGACTTGTAAGAGCGACTTTTTAATAAAAGCCCAGTCCTAAAAGTCCACGCGTAGACCTTTAGGACCGGCTTTTTATATGTCTACGGTCCTAAAGGTCCTTTTTAAATAAAAATTAATTATTCTATTTCTTTTATACAGAAATGATATTATGTTCAAATCAAATCAACCTAGCAAATATATCATGGTTAATTTTAATTAGTGATGACTCACGAGGACTTTAATTTGCATGTTTTGTATGTTCTTAATTAATGTCGTTATTATATATTTTTTAAAAAATTAATTGTTATTATATAACTTATGTTAATTTCGAAGCCATTTTTGGAACTTCTCAAACGTACGCAATCAGGTTTGCCAAAAAATGGTCGTCGTGCCTGCCATTATATATATATTTTTTATGCTAGCCTAAAAGGGAAGCAACCAGTACATACAAAAAAAAACATACAAGAAAATTTTTTAAAAAACTAATTAATCCTCCATTTTGTTGCCGGAGGAGGAGGAGGATGTAGTGTCTGCTTCAGAAGTAGGGACCTCGACGTCATTGGTGTCGAGGACCATGTTGATCTTCTTGTTGACGATATGAAGGAGGCCACAGAGTCTGCCCATGTGTCGGTCCATGTGATCGACGCGGGACAGCAGATGCTCCACAATCTGCTTCACCGTTGGATTCGGCGACAGAGGGGGAAGTCTCGCAGGTAAGAGAGGAGGAGGAGGAAAAGGAGGACCCCATAGTGGTCGAGGTGGTGGGGCGCCATTATAGAATTGGAGATTGTAGAAGAAATGAGGATGTGGATAAGAATTTGAAGACACTAAAGTAACAAGGGGCTTAAATAGATGGAGTACCATCGTTTGATTGTCCTCAAAAGCCGAAGAGACTATCAATCATCATTACAAAGTGTAAGGATACGACTGCACCTCTTGGAATTTGGAACGAAGGCACTTTTAAGATCGCATATTCTAAGATAACTGGTCTTATATGTATTTTTTAAGATCTTTAACACAACTCTAGGATGCGAAGAGATTCATCTGACTGAAGCATTCAATTTTAGGATGCAACTCCCAATATTGGAATTCGTATCGATGACACTTTTAAAGATATTACAAATTTCAACTTAAATTCTGATTGGTATATATTAAAAATTAGTAATCTATAGGCCTTTAGGACAGGCCTATATAATTATTAGGTTTTAAATATTATTACTAATTATTTATTGCCAATTGAATCCAATATTCTCACATTCCCATGTCTAAAACAGTGAAGCATATGTCCTGCCATGTGAAATGGAAAAAATTGAAGGACTTTGGCCTTCTCAAATGCTGTATAACAAGCATTTGTGAAGTTTTTCACAAGTTGCCAACGCGCAAAAAAATTGAAGACAACTAGGACACTTTTAGGACCGTCTATTTCATAAAAGTACGGTCCTGAAGGGCTTTTAAAAAATACATTTTTAATAATATAAAAATATGCTAGACTTTTAGGAGCGACTTTTTAATAAATGTCCGGTCCTAAAAGTCCTTTAGGACCGGCATTTTTATAAATCTACAGTCCTAAAGTCTTTTTTTAAAAAAACAATTAATTATTCTATTTCTTTTATACAGAACTGAATCAATTGATATTATGTTCAAATTAAATCCCATATTCTCACATTCCCATTTCGTATCCCTCTGCTCCCCTCTGCCCTAAACCAAGCTAGACAATGGTTAGATACAAGATAACCCCTCGCAGGACTACTCTTGAGGTTCGTTGGAGGATTTTGAGACAACTCGTTGGGTTATGTCATACTCAGACCAAGAAAACGCATTCTATTCAGATGGAGGAGTATCGAGTCAGTGGACCCATTGTTATTTCGGATGATAAAGAGGTTCCCGCTTCCCCTCTCCAGCCTCCTGGTCCTGACCCTGAAGAAGTGATACTGATGCCTATACAACAAGAAATTGCTGATATCGGGCAGGAAATTTCTGCCGCTGAAGCCGATATCGACAAGACATTAGCTGATAATTAGCTTTAGGACTTTTAGTCACATTGTAGGTTGTTTTTGTTATTTGTAAGTTTGTTGTTCTTATTTTTCCTTTGTACTTGCACATTCTCCATTAATGTAAAAATGAAAATGAACTAAGCTTATTAATGGAAAAAACCTTATTCTCAACGTACTATCCTTTATTTTCATTTTGTTACTGCTGCTGTTAAGCAGAAAAATATTCAGTTGCTGCTGCTGCAATCTTGTAGTTTAATTTTAAAGAAAATGTGGACTTTCACTAAATTCTTATATTAAAAAAAATTAGACTTTTAGGAGCGGATGCTTAATAAGTAACCGATCTTAATGAATTCATTTAGGAGCATATGCTTAACATGTAACCGATCTTAAAACTTCTATACCTTTAGGACCGGATGCTTTACAATTAACCGTTCTTAATGACATTAAATATAAATGATTCTGTTGCACGAAAAAGTTAAATTTTCCTATCTGAACTTCTCTTGTCCCGCCGAAAGTGATAATAACTCCTGTTCACTCTCAACTCTCAAGTGTTTGTGTGCTGCTTCATCATTGTCGCAAGATAGATCTCTCAACAAGCTAGTGCTGGTCAGCTTATCACCTTCTGGTTGGTTCCTTAGCTAAACAACGATAGACCTGTAAGATGTGTATTTCAGTTACATATATATTTTATTTTTCCTCTTTTCGTTATGGGTTATTCATGGTTTGCATGAAATCAGTGAAATGTTGACGTGGGTTACTCTGTTGTATTTCGATATTGTACTTTGAAGTTTATGTTTTACTTGAGACATATCCGAATGACCAACAAGTGCACTTCGGGTTACTTTTGTTGTCTACATTTATTTTTCACGTCATGCATTTATTTTCCTTAGCTTCTTGGATTGACTGTATGTGATACATTTATAAGCACGAGTGATTCTTCATGTTGCATTTAATGACCAAAGTCTTTTTTCGTTTGTTTTTGGAACAATACTAGATTGACTGTACATGATACATTTATGTTGCATTTAATGGACAAAGTCTCACTCATATGCATTTAATGGACTTGGCTTAGTTTATGTGCAATTTTCAATTTTTTCGGATAATATATGTTAAATCTTTCCGTCTATAGGAATTATACTATGGATCGAAGTTGGATAAATACGAGACGGACGAGCGTTGAATATGAGAATGGGGTGAGGGAATTTATAGACTTTGCAAAAGGACATGCCCATGACGGTAGTGGGAAGTTTCATTGCCCATGTGTAGAATGTTTAAATGAGAGGCGAGTAAGTCCAGAAGTTATATACACACATTTAATTTGTGAAGGATTTTGTAAGACCTATACAATATGTATATGGCATGGTGAAAAAGTTCCAAGTGCATCTCAATGTGGTGAAGTGTCCTTTGATGATAATGACATGGAGATGAATGATCGCATAGAGGACATTATTTGTGATTTGGGAGAAGAGGCTTTTGAGCAATCACATGCATATGGTAATATGTGCAGTGATGCTGAGACCCTGCTATACCCTAGGTGTAAAAAATACCAATTGTTGAACGCCGTTTTGAGATTGGTCAGCTTGAAAGCACATCATGGATGGAGCGACAAGAGTTTTTCAAAAATGCTTGAGGCTTTTAAGGACATGCTTCCAGATGATAATGTGTTGTCTCATCGGTACTATGATGCTAAGAAAATTCTTTGTCCACTGGGGATGGAGAACAAAAAGATCCATGTATGCCTGAATGATTGCATATTGTATAGAAATGAGTTTGAAGATAAGCAGAAATGTCCGGTATGTGAAACCCTAAGGTACAAGTCAAATAAGGGGCCTGCAAAAGTGTTGTGGTATCTTCCAATCATACTAATATTCAAGCGATTGTTTGCTAATGAAAATGATGCAAGAAATTTGCGGTGCTGATGAGAAGATTTCTGATGGAAAGCTTCGACATTCGGCCGATTCTTCTCAATGGAAGAAAATTAATCAATTATTTCCGACCTTCAGGGAAGAACCTAGGAACCTTAGGCTTGCCCTTAGCACGTCTGGCATGAATCCCTATGGAAGCCTTAGCAGCATACATAGTTCATGGTCTGTACTCTGATTATTTACAACTTATCTCCTATGTTATGCATGAAACGAAAGTACATCATGTTGTCTATGTTGATTTCGGGACCAAAACTGTAACATCCCACATTCCATGTTTGAAAATCGTGTCGGTCGACACTTAGTTTTAAGAAAATCAACAGAGTTTGAGATGCTACAGCTTAGAGTACTGCGGAAATGGATAGCGTACGCTAAGATTCGGGCAATGAGTATCTGATATAGAATGCCCAGACATATGATGATGCCCCGACATAAGCTGATATATTAAATATCCCGAAGGAATATTCGTGTGATACAATTTACAGAGATTAAATACAGTTCTCTGATAAAGAAAGTCTTAAACTAGGCCTATGGCTTGGAACCTAATATTAGTTATTTAGTCCATTTGGCCAGGTCGGTGTTCAATCTAATGGGAGTCTTACCAACTCTATGGCGACTTGTGACAACCCACCGATGAACCCTTCCTTAGTTTAAGCACCAAATGGTTTGAAATAACTTTATTAGATTCATGCCAGAAACTAAGTCCTAATAACTTCTACCGACCTTCGTCTTCGACCGCTGCCTCTTCACAGCTCTATCCACCAGCATCTTCTCTATTCCGGTTTCTTCCCTGTACTATTCATTAAGACTGAGGTCCAATGCCCATTGGACCTCAGGTAACGGTTAACCTCATGTTTACTTACACAATATATGGATGACATATACCACAACATCAACAGCACAAACAAATGAATTATCACAACCAATGCATATGTATCGCTCCCAGCATACAGACATATCACTCCCAGCGTATAGACATATCGCTCCCAGCGTACAGATATCCTCTAACCTTTATATGCACTTCACAGTAGAAATACTCTATATATATAGCACACATACCACACATATATGCATACCATAAACATCAGAGTTAGTGTTACAGTACGCAAACGTACATTAATTACCTCATACAAGCATACCATACATATAGCACATATACGCATACAGTAAACATCAAAGTTAAAGTTACCAGTACGCGGACGTACATTAATTACCTCATACAAGCATACCATACTGTTTGTGAATTAATAAATACCATATTATCCTTATAGGATATTTGTGACCGCATTCCGACCGTCGAAACATACCGTAACTTAACAACAAAGGTACGTCCGCGTACTGGTAACTTTAACTCTGATGTTTACTGTATGCGTATATGTATGGTATGCTTGTATGAGGTAATTAATGTATGTTTGTGTACTGTAACACTAACTCTGATATTTACAGTATGTGTATATGTGGTATGTGTGTTGTATTCATGTTGTGATGTGTTGTTTGAATACATGCTGTTGTTAAAGGATAACTGTATATATGCATGCACTAGGAGTGATATATTTGTTTTCACTGGGAGTGGTATATTTCGCTGGGAGCGGTACATTTGTATTCATTGGGAGTGACATAGTTGGTGACATGTTTGGAAGTGAATCAATTGCTGTGTTTATATGTCATATATGTAAATATGAGGTTAACCGTTACCTGGGGTCCGTATGCATGGGACTTCAGCTCTTAACATAGCATCAGGGTCAGGAGAACCAAGGACGGAGGAGAGGGGAAAGCAGCACGCTTAAAGACCCGGTTGAAGACTTCCTTTTGTTCCAGCAGAAGCCTTTGGCCCAAGTTTATTTCACTTTCAAACCACGTGGTTACTGTACCGCTATTGTATCCAGCCAGGCTCATGACATTTTGAAATACAAGTATCAGTTACTGTACACCCCAAATTCCATACTTGAAAACCGTGTCGGTTGACACTTAGTTTTAGGAAAATCAATGGAGTTTGAGGTGCTACAGTTTCAAGTAATGCGGAAATGTATAGCGTGCGCTAATATTTGGACAATGAGTATCTGATATAAAATGTCCAGACATATGCTGATGCCTGACATAAGTTGATATATTAAAAATTTCCCGAAGGAATGTTTATGTGATACAATCACAGAGCTTTGTATAATTACAATTCTTACATGGTAACTATACAACCTTCAACCAAGCCACAGCTAGACTTGGGGCAATGAACCTAACTCAATTAATCAAACAGTTTGGCCAGGTAGGTGTCTATCATAGGAGTCTCACCGAGTTCACAGCGACTTATTGACTGACCCACATAGACTAGCCCTGCCTTCGGTACCAAACCGTTTGAGATAATCTTGTTAAATCATGCCAGAATGAATACTCTGAGGACACTCTTCCGACATTGGCTTTAACCAGTGACTCTTCCAGCTCCGTCCACCTATGCCTTCTCACGGCTCCATCTACCGGTACCTTCTCTATCCTGGTGCCTTTCCTGAACTATTCATTAAGACTAAGGTCCAATGCCCATTGGACCTCAGGTAACAGTTAACCTTATGCTCAAGTATAACAGTATGCATGATAGATATTCATTTACAATTCAGCATATAACTATACATTACACATAGCCCATGTAAGGTCCACATAGTTTGCACATAAACCAGTGCCACGCCCCGGAGCGTGTCCTTAGCGCTAGGAAAACATTCATACGGCATTACCAAGACTGTAACCCGTTTTCACATAATAGCTGAATATATAAACAGTGACTTAAGATAGAGTCTTAATCACGGTGCATGACCCAAGACCCAGTCTTGTCCACGACTATATGAATCATCACATCACATATAGAACATACAAGCAGCATAAGAGTTAGAGTTATAGTACGCGTCCGTACCTTTCACCGGGTAACTGTCAAACGTCCGACCTTTGGATCCGGCCCTGGACCTCCCGGATATCCTAATATATCACCATATCATTTAGAATAATAACCTAAGATATACTTGTTGGTTATGATTAGTTTTGATGATGTCTTATATAGATGCCATTAGCAAGAGCAAAAAGTTTATATCAAAAAGTTTATATCATATACATTGTCTAATTGCTACATTTAATGTAGATTTGTTCATGTGGAGAAAGAACAAGAGAATTGAAGAAAGAAAGAGTTGATTCATGGAGAATAATCAAGAAGAGAGAAGAAAGAAAGAAGAACTTGTTGAATAAATTGAGAAAATCATTATACAAGTTCTTAGTTTGATTCTTGAAGTCTCCAAGATCAAATGGAAGTTGGGATGACTCAATTCAGAGTTAAAACAAGCATATATCAGGTTCTGGATGAGTGAAATCGAGTCACATACTCAAAAGTCAAGTTTACTGCATTACAGGAAGTGATCTGCCTCTGGATTATGAGCAAACTCGAGTTTAGGACACAAAACTCGAGTCTGGAACTCAAAACTCGAGTTAGTCACTTAATGACTTGAGTTTGTAGTGTCTTCAGCAACTCTGGTGTCTCTGGATCAGCAAAACTCGAGTTAGCCAATGTAAACTCGAGTTTGGAACTCAAAACTCGAGTTAGTCACTTAATGACTCGAGTTTAGCAAGCTTTCAGCAACTCTGTCCAACTCTGTTTCACGATCAGAACTGGCGACCTCTGGTAATTTGATGATATCTCCCAAACCAAAGATTGGTTTAAGGTGAAATCAATTTTGTATGAAACTATACATCCAATGCGTCATCTGGACAAATTTTCATGCTCAAAGAAGCTGAGATGAGAGAGCTATGAATTTTTTAAGTTGACCCATCTGTTAACGTCACCCAACAGTCCAAGCTTCAATGATTTGAGTGTATCTCACAATCTACACATCAGAATGAGCTGAAATTGGTGGCATATGAAAGTAGACTCACATACCTTTCCAGGAATATAAAGATCATGAAAAAAAAGATTAAATGAGTGAGATATGATCTTTGAAAGTTGACTATAAATTCAAGATGCTGTAAAAACGCTGGCAAAGAACAACCTTCATTCATCAGATCATAACTATCAGAATACAGTGAGTTTAGAGCTGATTCTTCTTGCAATGGAAAGAAGACTTAAAGAACTTTATGGAGATAGGTACTGGATTCCAGGGATTGATCTTTATCAGGTCATAAAGCAAAGAACTTGTGAGAAGGATGTTTGACTGAGCCATGGAGAAGAAAACTCGAGTTTGTGTTAGCAAACTCCAGTTTTGAGAGTTGACAGAAAGATATTCAATTTTACACAAAAGCCAAACTCGAGTCTGCATAGACAAACTCGAGTCTGTATAGACACAGAAATGGATCCAAAATTTTCACATTAAGCTAAACTCCAGTTTGCAAATCAAACCTGAAGTCTGGAAGATACAGAGAGCACTCAAAATCCCAAGCAAGCCAAACTCGAGTCTAGATTCCCTAACTCGAGTTTAGACAAAACAGAAAGGAACCCAGAAAACTCAATAGACTCCCAAACTCTAGTCTAGCCTTCCAAACTCCAGTTTGCACTTGACCCAGATAAACCTCAAATATTTCAGTAGTCACTGAAACTCGAGTTTGTTTCCCAAACTCGAGTCTAGATCATACAGAAAGATCATCCATTTTGGCTACACTACAAACTCCAGTCTATGACCCTAAACTCCAGTCTGGAAAATCACGAACTTAGGCTTGTTCTTCAAACATAGATCCAAACTCGAGTTGGTCACTAATTGACTCGAGTTTAGCTTCCGGACCAAAATTCCATCCCAAGTCTAGAGCCCGATAGTTCTCTCTGTAAAAGCCAAACTCGAGTTAGCTTTTACAGACTGCAAGTTTAGACCACTAATCAACAGACATGCTTTCTGGATGAACCCCAAACTCAAGTCTGGAAGAACAAACTCGAGTTTGCATCGGGGATTTTGAAAAATCAAATGATGTTGATCTGCAAAATCTTAATGGGTCTTCCTGAAATTATTTCCTCATATGATATTATTGTTTCTAATGTCCTTGATGAAGTTTTGAGTGTTTTTCAGATAAGGTTTCGCCAAGATCAATGTAAAATCAAAATTCAGGATAAATGCATTAAATGACAAACCTAGAACAGGCCTAATCATTCTCTCTTATCCCAGATGTTCAGCTCAGACCATTGTAACTCATAAGAATCATCTCAAACAGTCAAATTAAGTTTATGGAATGACAAGAATTCTGGGAGACCATCTACAACAACTAAATCCAAGATTCCAACCAAGAATTGAAGAAACAGAGGAAAATATGCAACTGTCATATTCCAGATTTACAGCTGAACTTTGAAGAATCAAAGAGAAGAAAATGCAATGGCTAGTTCCTCTTCTTCATCTATATAAGAAGCCCAGAAACGAAGAACAAGTGACACAGATACAATTAGGAGAACAAGAACAGTGACGTGAGCTTACACAGTGAAAATGCCAATATTTTAACGTCTGCTTCATCTACTCTCTGAATATCTCAATGATCATATATCTAGCTTAGAGAGTAAGATTATATGTATTGTGCTTCAGTGTTTATTCACTTACTTCTGAGAGAGAAGAATCATTGTAAACATCCTATTATTATGAGAGTTACTCAAGATTGGGTGATCTTGAGTGGGAAACACTTTGTTGTGATTACAGCTTGTAAGGGGAGTGAATCCGAGTGTGGGATTACTTCGAGTACAGAGTGTGTAATCAAGCAAGTGAATTGATTACGGTTTGTAAGGGAGAGTGAATCCTAGTGAAAGGATTACTTCAAGTACCGAATGTGTAATCAAGTTCAAAGCAAATAGTGGATTGAAAATCTCAAGTGAAGCTTGGGGACTAGACGTAGGTCAAAGATTAGACCGAACCAGGATAAATCACAGTTTGCATACTCTCTTCCCTTATCTTTTACATTTCTAGTATATGCTCATCTTTGAATATCTAATTGTCAATTTATAAATTGCGAAAAGTTTTTTTAAAAAGTTCCTAAAGCTTATCAAACACCCAATTCACCCCATCTCTTGGGTGATAGCCAGGTCCAACAATATTTCCACCTCTATTTACCCATCTACCCTTGGTGGATTTGTTATTTACAACTTTGCCCTTACATTTATTTAAAAACGTAGTGCAGAGTTTTATGGGCAGATTTTTCGGTAACTTTGAAAAATCATAACTAATTCTACAAAAATCGAAATGAGGATTCGTAAAATTCCCTGGAACCCTTAGGATGTCTATTTTTGAGGAAAAATATTCATTTTCACCTAGAATTAGTGAGTCATTACCAGTTTTAACTTTTCTCAACGTTGCCCAGATTTTATTCCAGCAAAAATGGCTTAACTTCTAAAATTCATATCTCCTTGACCAGAGATCAAAACGTTGCATATTTTATATACTTGGAAAGCCCTACATGTCTACTTTCTTTCTGGAAAATTTCATGATTTTATAACTTTATTTGTTACATAAAATCATAGCATCTTTTTCGCTGCCTGTCTAAGATTTAAGAACCGAAAATTCTACAACTTTCACAACATTAATCCATTGCTTCCCAAAAATTATTTCCTACTATGTTTTTACCTCTTCAGGCTTTTTTTCAATGCAATGAGGCATAAAAGCAAGTATAGGAATTTATTCTCTAATTTTCTAGATTAAACTAGCATTTATACGAAGAACTTATAAAAACTAAAGACTAGAACTTAAGAACTAGAGCTTACCTTTTGAAGACTCTTGACTTGCTTCCTCCTTCTTACTTCACTCTCCTCTTAAACTCTCCAATCTTTGGTATGAGTTTGGTGTGAAGAATGAAGAGAGGAGAGCTCTCTATTTATAGCCAATCCTTGGTTAACTTCCTAGCAACTTTAATTCCATTCTAACCATTGGATTTAAACTTAGTATAGAAGTCTTAATCTTGCCCTTACACCTCTTACAAAAATGCCACCTCCTCCCCCCCTTTTCTTAGATTCATCTTTTCTCTTTCATCCACTACACACACACACACTCACAACACACACATGTGCTCTTGTGATGTCATCTTGATGACATAATCAAGGCTTAGGTGTCATTGTTGACTTTTCAATACTAATTAGCAATTCTTAATTATCATGTTAATCAAGTGTTTACATGCTCCTTAATTATACTTTGCCATTAGCTAACTCAATTACATGAAGATTTAAACTTAATTACTTGAGATATTATTTCATTCTCTTTGGCTTAATTATTTTCAAATATAATTAGCCCTCATTTGATACTTTTAATTTGTTTTTAATCATCTTGAAGAATTATGCAACTAATCTCAATTAGTGCAAACTTATTTTGTTAAGAATAATTGTAATTCACTTAATATACCTCTTAATTACGCTAAATTAATTAGCAACACTCTTTATACCAACCTTGACCCTCCATTGGTCATTAATATCAAATTAGGGGTTTCATATAATTAACTTTGGATATCTCCTTTTATTCATGTTTAAACAATCAACAATTAATTACTTATTTAATCGCTTACTAATTGTTGACAATTTTCTTAATTAGGATTAATTATTTTCTCACAACTATTTTACTAACACCGATAATTTATGCATCATGCATAATATTAAAAATCATGGAGCAATTTATGTTCCTCAAAATGATATTTAATTTTGCCTTATTATTTCCCAAGGAAAATAATCTCATAAATTACCTAAATTAGAGACAACATACTTTCTAATTTTTAATAAATATTTAGTTGCCTCTTAGGATTTTATCATAATTTTCTCAGGGTATTTTATGACCCACAAATATTTCAGGGACCTATTTGCAAATTATCTAATGTTTTAGGGACATTTTCGCACATTTTTTAATCTTAGGAGAAATTGTTCTAATAATAAGGTAAATTCAATACAAGGTGTTTGAGACCTCATATTCACCTATTTTCAATAGGTATATTCTATCAATTTATGATATTTATCCTAATTCAAATTTTAGGGTATTACAGTTACTCTTCCGCTCAAATGCTCTACTATGATGATTTGAAATGATTTCTAAAATGAAAATTTATTTCGCTTTTGAAAATTGGGATGTTACAGCTTTTCATACTTTATCTAAGAATGAGAAAAGAAGTTTCTGTGAGTGTTTACATGGGACAAAAGTTCCCTCGGGATATTCTTCAAATCTTAAGAGGCTTGTATCGATGAAAGACTTGAAATTAGTAGGCCAGAAGTCTCATGATTGTCATGTATTAATGCAATAGCTACTCCTAGTAGCTATTCGAGGCATTGTCAAGTATGATCTTCGACACATTTTGACTAGGCTTTGTTTCTTCTTCAATGTTGTTTGCAGTAAAGTGTTCGAGATTGAACAATTGGATGAATTGGAAAATGAAGGATATCTGATATTGTGCCAGCTTGAGAAACTTTTTGTTCCTTCATTTTTTGACATCATAGTTCATCTAATTGTTCATATGGTAAGGGAGAAAAAGTTGTGTGGCCCAATGCATTTACGGTGGATGTACCCAATTGAAAGATCTATGAAATTCCTAAAGGGGTATGTGAAGAACGCATACCGGCTAGAAGCATCAATTGTTCAAAAGTATGTATCTGAAGAGGCCATGGAATTTTTGTCAAAATTATTTGGCCAAAGTAAGACATATCGGACTTCCAAAACGTCAGCATGTTGAAGGGGGTAGACGAGGGGCCTCAGTAAAGGGTGTGGATCCTGATGAATTGTCACAAGTCCACTTATACATCTTGAATATTGTTGATGAAGTTTAATCTAGCATAGCTGCACATAAAGTAGCTGTGAGGAAAGAAAATCCCCGAATGACTGAACAAAGGTTGATCAGGGAGCATAACAGAACTTTTGCAAACTGGTTCAAACAAAAGGTTAAGGGAGAGGAATCTGTTTTTGAGACAATGAAATGGTTAGCACGTGGTCTTGAGCTTGATGTCATTAGTTGGAATTTGTATGTGATCAATGGGTACACATTTTACACAAAGTCCATAGATTATAGAAGCACCGTCCAGAATAGTGGTGTAATGTTACAGGTTGAATCCATGCACTTCTCCAGTTCGAAAGACAAGCGGCCTAAATTGGCAGTCATGCCATATTATGGGGTTATTGAAGAGATTTGGGAGGTAGACTATGTCTTCATTAGATTTCCCATTTTCAAATGTAAGTGGGTTAATGTCAATAATGGAGTTCAGATCGATCGGCTAGGATTTACATTAGTCAATCTCAATAGTACAAGTTTTGGAGATGAACCTTTTATTATGGCAGACCAGGCGAAACAAGTTTTTTATATCACTGATCAAGCAAATAAAATGTGGCCTGTAGCTCTCCAAGGAAAAAGGGTCATTGATATTGATGAGGAAAATGGTGCAAATTATGGTCTTCCTGAGAGTACTCATTTTTCAAGGGGTCTACCGGACATCAACAAAGAAGATGAAGCGGATAATGAACCTTGCATAAGAAATGATCATCAAGAAGGGATATGGGAGGATATCCCTTTATAAAAGAGTCATCAATTCATAAGGTAATATTCATCTACACAATTATTTGAAAACTTTAAAGTTTTAATTTACGTTTTAGCTATATTCAATTCCTTCTTAATTATGTTCTTAAACAATGTCACTGACTGTCTCTTGTTATTGTTTTTATTTTTCCTGCAGGATCCGATCAAAATGGGCTAGCTTGTCACAAAAAAAAGCTACGAATGTTAGTTATGTTCGTTGTTATTGGCCGGGTGGGAATCCGATGAAGACAAGGTGATGAATTGGTATATATGTTCATTTAGGTGTTGCACACTGTTATTTGTAACGCATTGTATGTATTTGTCTTATTCTATTAATTACATTCATTTGTTATTAGTTTTGTACTGTAATAGCTAGTAACAATCTCATTCATTACGATGCCTGGTGAATAATATTTGTAATCCATTCCCAATTCAATTAAAAATTGAAGCTTAGAGTACTGTCTTTTAGATGTTGGATTGTGTGGCGAATTTGTTTTGGACAGGGGAAATTTCCACTTTTAAAATTGGTCTATTGAAGGTCCGGTCTTAAAAGTCAGACTTTTAAGAGCGAAGGCTATACCTTACGGTCTTAAAAATACTAATAACGGTCTTAAAGACTAACCTTTAAGACTGGTTATTTAATGTCCGGTCTTAAAAGTGAGACTTTTTAGAGCGGACTCTATTCTATACAGTCTTAAAAGTCCTAATAATCGTTAAAAAAAAACCTTTAAGACCGCACTTATTAATTTCATCCGGTCTTAAAAGTTATAATTTTAAGACCGATTATATGCTAAAGCAAGGTCTTATTTTCTTTATTTTTGAGACCAGTGAATATGTTTGTCCGGTCTTGAAAGTTACATACTTTTAAGACCTGCTGACATTTAGTCCGGTCTTGAAAGTAGGGTATTTAAGACCTGACCATGTTTTGTCCGGTCTAATAAATTTTGGTTTTAAGACCGAACAAAGTATATGTAAGGTCTATATAGTGCAACTTTTAAGACCTGTTGTTTCTTATGTCCGGTCTTGAAATATTTATTTAAGACCGGTTCGAATCCGGTCTTAAAAGTTGCATAATTATAAGACTGCCTGGAACGAGACCGGTCACTGGTCCGGTCTTACGGGGCCTATTTCGTCTGATCTTAAAATACTTTTTTGTACCCGTGTGCTGGCGTTATTTTTTCAAGAAAGTAGACTTGTCAAGGGTCATTTAGGCTTTAGAAGCACGTTATTTTTATTTTTGTACAATTAGTTATGAGGTTTCAAAGTTATTGAAAAATTTGGGTAGAAATGCTAAATTTCATTTTTAAGGAAAAGTGAAGTTAAAAATTAAATAAACTATCCACTAAGGGTAAAAAGGTAAAAAGAGGTCAAAATAACACTTTAGGATATTATTCTAAGCCATATGATATTTATTACAATATCATATAAAATATGGAAAGGGAAATAATCCAATGATCACATTATAGGATATCCAAGAAGTTTGGAGTTAGATTCAAAAGACCAGCGTATCTTGGTAACTACTAAAGCTGGGAATCAGGGTCGGCCCAGCCCTCCAAGGCTAGCTCGTGAAGGGCCAGGGCCGGCCCGGAAATTACTATTCCAAATTTTAACTATTTTTCCTCCACTTTTTTTTAAAAATATAATTAGTAAATTACAACACGAATCATTCAACAAATAAGCATAGTCTCTAATTCATAATCAAAAGTAAACTATGTTTGCAAATAACTCACATAAAACATAAAAAGCATATCACTAAGTGACATTAATACGATGACTATTATTGTCGTCATCTTTGTCACTATCATCGACTTTAATGGCATTTGATTGTTTTTCACTTTGAGTAGTAGCCTCTAGCTCATGAGTAAGAATATCATGAAATTCTTCTGCCGCATCATGAACACATCCATAATCTTTATTTGCAACAAATAATAAATCAAATCATAAAATTACAGTATAGTTATTATGTATTTGTAGTTAAATGGATAAATAACTCTATAACAAATACAATATATATATATATATATATATATATATATATATATATATATATATAAATTAATAAATTTAAAAAGGAAAAAAAAAAAGCTATAGTGAAAAGGGTCTGCAGGGCTGGACCAAGGCACTCCAGGGCTGGCCTGTTTAAACCCGAGGTCCGTCAGGGCCGGCCCTCCAAGGCTAACTTTAAATAACTCGTCCATTTTTCATGCCCAGCCCTTAAAGGGTTAGGGCTTAAATGAGCCGGCCCAATGGGCTTGGCCCATTTTCCTGTCTCTAGTAACTATATGGTGAAAGGTATGTTCACATACTATAACTTTAACTCTTGTGTATCTTGTATGCCTATATATGATTGTTTGATTAATGAGTTATGGACAAGACTATGGATTCAATTGTTTTTTTTTATATTCAGTTAAGCTGTTAAGACGGGGGTCTTTGACTGAGTCCTTCATGATGGCGGTCCATTACATAAAAAGGATGTAGAGGATACTAAGGACAATACTTAGCATTTCTAGGGAAGACAAATATGGTAGTTGGTACTCGGTGATATGTATATCAGTATAAATAGCCCAGATCCGATAAGGCGCTTTAAAGTTAAGCGTGCTTAGGTGAGAGAAACCTCAAGAGAGTGATCCCAGGAAGGTAGCATAGAGATTTGAGATCCTTTTAGCTAAGACAAAATACCTTGAAATATGTAACATGGTGGTCTTTAGGGATTCCATGAGAATGATAGAATGAATCGGATAGGCTTAAACCTAGTCTAAGTTGAAATAGTGCTTAGGTCAAAGTGAAATTAAGGTTGCCTTAGGTTTCAAACTAGAAGATAAAAACCCCATCAACATGGATTAATGTTATGTTGTTAGTATATTTGCTTGAGATAAATTTAATGTTGTTAGCTGCTAATCTAGCATAGGGAAAGGTCTTAATCGTAAAATATTCCCTTAGAATGTATGATTGGGAATTAGTTTCTCAGGATGAGCTGAAGGAACAAGTTGAGAACCTCACTGGTCATATGGAAGACCATGATGCCAAGTTGACTACTTTGATGATCAACAATGTCAGCGTGGGTGACAAAGTGGATAAGATTTTGAAGATGCTAACCTCTGGATCTGGCTTTGGATGTCTTAAGCAAGAACCTTTACCCTCTGCCTTACCATCATTTACCTTCACCACACCCATTGTTAATACCTCACCTGCCTCATCTCCTTTAGCTACTGAAATTATACCTTCCTCTTACACCTCTACTATACATATTGACTCACCTCGTCCTACTCCTCCGATAGACCTTTTTCCTGAAGACCCTATCTTAGCTCCACCCCCTTTTGGTGATGACAAACAGGGAGAAAAAAAGCAAAAAGTAGACTTGAGTTGTGGAGATTTTGAGTTTGTATTTTTGTTGTTGTTAATTTATAAGACTTAGCTATGCATTTTGCTTAGATGAAATATCTGATGTAATGAGCTATGAAATGATATGTTATATAATCTTTTTGATATACAATATGAATGTCAATTTCCTCATCCATTTACTTCTAGTATTTGTTCTTCATCTCTGATATCTATTTTTGTCATTGTGCATTTCATACTCTTTTTTCAAAGCTATTTCAAAATGCCAAAATATGTCAAACTTTTTTAACTTTTGGTTTATAAGTGTTGTCATCATCAAAAGGGGGAGAATTTTAGTTCTCTATATGTTTTAATGATAACTGACAATTGTAAACTCAAGATCAAGTTTCTCTTTGGTAAGTTGAAAAACTTACTGTCAAAGGCAAACTAGAGTTTTGGATGTAAAACTCAAGTTTGGACTTGACACAGAGTAGCTCAATTTTTATGAACTAAGACAAACTCCAGATTGTGTAGACAAACTCGAGTTTGTAAGCTACAAAGAGCACTTCAAGTTTTTCACATTAAGATAAACTTGAGTTTAGTTGTACTAACTCGAGTTTGCACCAAACAGAGAACCTTCAATATTTTCTGAAGTATGACAAACTCTAGTTTGCTTCTACAAACTTGAGTTTATGTCTCTAAGAGAGTTTTTCAAAAATTTGTGAACTTGGCCAAACTCGAGTTGAGTTTTCATAAATTTGAGTTTGTGCTTAGCCAAGAATCTTAACCTTTTCTCATTTAAAGAAAACTCCAGTTTGTTATGACAAACTCCAATTTGTATTTGGCCAAGAATTTTTCTATTGAGTTTATGTCTCTAAGAGAGCTTTTCAAAAATTTGTGAACTTGGCCAAACTCGAGTTGAGTTTTCATAAATTCGACTTTGTGCTTAGCCAAGAATCTTAACCTTTTCTCATTTAAAGTAAACTCTAGTTTGTTATGACAAACTCCAATTTGTATTTGGCCAAGAAGTTTTCTAAATTTTGAGAAAACTCGAGTTTAATTTTGTAAACTCGAGTTTGAAATTGATAGAGAGTTTTCATTTTTTTCACTTTGAGGAACCTCTAGTTGTGATTTAACAAGATATAGTTTTCTCCAGGCAGAGAGCTCTAAAAGTTGTTTAGTTTTTAAAAGGAAACTCAAGTTAAGTTTTGTAAACTGCAGTTTATACTAAGCAGAGAGCTATGCTCTATTTCTTTGATTTGAAAACTCCAGTTCAGTTTTTAAAAACTTTAATTTTCAACTTTATAGACTTAAACTTATTTTCATCAAGAGTCCAAACCTTGAGTTTGCTCATATATTCAAATTGTGCTTCAATGTTCAAATCACGACGTTCTTCTCTGGAAAAAATAAACTCAAGTCACGATTTGAAAACTCGAGTTTAGCCTTTTGAAGCAAAGTTACAAACTCCTGTTTGGATAAACTAACTCGAGTTTGTGTCGCTCAGTTTGAAAATCAAATTGCCCGATTTTGTGAAATCTTCATGTTTAATCTTAATACTTCTTATCATCACTCATTACTATTCCTAACTATGTTTAATCAGTTTGTTAGTGAGCTTTAGATATTTTGAAGAATATTAGATGAAGATTTAGTAAAAAGCAAAAGGCAGTGTCAGAACATTTATCGCAAAGTCCAGAAAGCTAGCATCCTTTTGGACAATCATTATGCACACGTTGCAAAGGGATTAATGTTTTGTTTCCCTATAAAGAAGCTGCTCTTCCAACGAATTTAATTCAAGAGAAGTCAACCATAAACTTCTGGGCAACCAAATCAATTGAAGGTTAGAAAGAGAAGAAGAGCAAGTATTTCTAACAGCTACTCCAATTGTAACATCCCAACTTTTCAAAAGTAGTATAATTATTTTTTTTCATCAAAAATCATTTAAAATCATCAGAGTAGATCATTTGAGCGGAAGAGTAACTGATACTTGTATTTCAAAATGCCGTAAGTCTGGCTGGATACAATAGCGATACATCATACCAAGTATTTCAAAAGTAATGTTCAACAATAAAAGGAAGGCTTCCGCCGGAACATCAAAAGGAAGTCTTTAGCCGGGTCTTCTATGCGTCCTGTTTGCGCTTCCCCTTGTCCTCCGTTCTTGGTTCTCCTGACCCTGACGTTATGTTAAGAGCTGAGGTCCCATGCATACGGACCCCAAGTAACGGTTAACCTCATATTTACATATACGGTACAAAATCACAGCAAATGAAACACTTCCAAACATGTCACTCCCAGTGAATGCAAATGTACCGCTCCCAGCGAAAAGTACCACTCCCAGTGAAAACAGATATATCACTCCCAGTGTATGCAGGTGTACAATTATTTCTTACCAAACAAGTATTCAAACAATACACCACAACATGCACACATACCACATGTACACATACTGTAAATATCAGAGTTAGTGTTACAGTACGGGAACGTACCTTCGTTGATGCTATATGGTATTTCTGGCGGAATACTACGTTTGACAGCGATACGACGGCGGTACAACAACGGTAACAGCAGAAACAACGGTTCGTGATTTTAGATATCCTATAAGGATGATATCATGTTTATTAATATTTAATATCATAATAGGCATTTTAGGTACAAATTACCATTTTGCCCTTAGGTTGACAAATCGACGAGATTTTGCCAGAGCTTCGCTATTTTAATCCTAATCTCCCAAGATTTTGACATACCTCTTTCTCCAATATATTTCTGAAATAAATATCATATCTATCCCTAAAACATGATATCTAAACAGACTTCGAAGATTAGAGATTACTCTAGCATTTATACTATAACTACCGAAAGAACTTAAGACTAAAGACTAGAGACCGAAGAACTTACCCAGCACTTTGCTATTTCCACAGACTCCTCCTTCTCTCTAAAATCTCTCTCTAGAAAGCTCTAGGATTTGTGAAGAATGAAGAGAAATGTGAAGGCTATTTATAGAAAAAGACGATGGCATTTCGGTAATTCCTTTGAACTTTGTCTGGTTAGTTTCTGACCATAGGATCGCACTTCTTTGAGGTGGCACGATCCTGGCCTTACACCTCACTATGATGACCTCATCCTGAGTCATCAAAGTGATGTCATGCTTGCATTATCTCTTGATTTGTGTGCCTTTATTTGATAAAGTTCCCTGTTCGGTGTCCTAATCGCGTGATCTTGGGAAATCTCAAAATTCCGGGAGCAAGGTCCTGAAGATCTTTTCTTTCTCTTTCAAGATACTTGGGTTATCTAAATTTTTGATCTCATTAAGGACATTCCGTTGTCTGCTGAATATTTCGGCCAAACGCCGTTGGCTACGGAAATTGCGTCTGCTGACATCAACTTCCAGATAAAAATCCACTGATTAATAATATACTCTGGTTTTTACCAACTTATCCCCGGATTCCAGTTTACGAATTATTTTCCATCGGTTCTCATTTCTACTATCTGTTCTAACTTCACAAAATATCTTCTTGGCCTTATCTCATGATCACTTCGTCGGTTACGGAAATGACTTTGGAGAGAGCCTAATTTGAGATAAAAATTCACTTGTCTATAATATACTCTGACTCTAAAAACTTAGTTCATGGTTTTCTAGGTAGGATTTTATTTCTATCCGTTCTCGTTTATCTTGTATAAAATATCACAATTATAATATTATTTAATTACTAAATATCTTAGATATTTTTTCTTAATTTCCATTTTAATTTTTCTTTATTTTTCTTCATAATTTTGTTTATATATATATATATATATATATATATATATATATATATATTTATTTATTTATTTTAAGTAATTTCCACCTTTTTCGCTTTATCTTATGTCTAAACAATTAGTCATTAATTATCTAATTAATCACTTACTAATTGTTGACAATTTTCTTAATTAATAATTATTATTATCTCACAACTATTTCACTAACATTGGTAATTTATGCACCATGCATAATATTAAAAATCATGGGGTCCAATATGGTCCCCCAATACTTTTAGATTTTTCTCCTGTAATTTTTCCAAGGTAATAATTTAATAAATTACATAAATTAGAGACAACATACTTTCTAATTTTTAATAAATATTTAGTTGACTCTTAGGATTTTATCATAATTTTCTCAAGGTATTTTATAATCCATAAATATTTCAGGGACCTATTTGCAAATTATCTAATGTTTTAGGGACCTTTTCACGCATTATTCAATCTTAGGAGAAATTGTCCCAATAACAAGATGAATTCAATACAAGGTGTTTGAGACCTCATATTCACTTATTTTCAATAGGTATATTCTACCAATTTATGATATTTACCCTACGTCAAATTTTAGGGTATTACACCAATGTCTCTAGCGCTTACATTGAAGAACCAAATGGTCATTAAATGCTCTCTTGATATATAAGTAGTTGTATTCAAGTTTTCTCAAAAACAACCAATCTGTAGAAAACAAAAATAATTCAAGTTTATAACTATTATTTCAGATTTTTTCTGTAAAGTATTTTTTGATAAATTTGTACTTCAGTGATCATCTATATCCACTCTTAGAGAGAGTTTCATTTGTTAAAATCATTTACTATCAAAATCTCAAGTCGTGGGACTTGGAGATTGGGGATTTCAGTGTACAACTTGTAAGAGGGGAGTGTATCCTAGTGAGAGGATAACTTTGAGTATAGAGTGTGTAACTGATCCAAGTGTTAGTGAAAAATCCAGAGAGTCTAGGTACTAAACGTAGGTCAAGGACTTAGACCGAACCAATATAAATCTTGTTGTGTCTTGCTTCTTATTCTCTACTCTGTTCTGCTCTGTTTTTGTATTCAACTTTAAGAGCACTTTGAAAATAATTTTTTAAATCCCCAATTTAGCTCCCTTCTTGGTGATTAGCTCTACTTTCAATTGTTTGATTCATGAGTTATGGACAAAACTGTTGATTTAGATGTTTGTTTACATTCAGCTATGCTATAGTAATGATAATGCTACATGTTTTCTTAGCGCTGAGGACGCGTGTCAAGGACACGTGGCACTGGTGAGTGCAATGGTAGGTAGTGATACATGTGTTGTGTGCTATTGCAGTCGGGTAACAATATGTTTGATGAATGTTGTATTGTTGTGAATATCTATTATATATTGTTTATAATTTGCATATAAGGTTAACTATTACCTGAGATTCAATCCGATTGAATCTCAGACTTGACTAAAGGTTCAATAAGCAAGAGAAAAGTGACATGAGAGCTTTAGTTGAAAATGAGACAAACACAGTTGAAATGAGAAGTGGTGTAGTTGGTAATTTTTTGGATACAGGAACAGAAACTGATAGAATGGTCTAGAGATCTGAAAAAGATAGGTCAGATAGAGATTGCTAGTTACAATGCTAAGCAAGAGAAAAGTCATATGAGAGCTTAAGTTGAAGAAGCTCAAACGAAATAGATGAGCTAAGGCTTATGGCTATAAGACCCAGTGTGTAAGGTTGTATGGGGCGGTGTCCTGAGGTCGTAAGACCAATATGCTTGGTATTGTGTAGGTTACCTAATGAGGTGACTTTGGACAGGTAAGTCTGGAGAATGTTTTTAATGCTGATAGAATATTCAGTTGTACTTGGTGGTAATTGAGATGCCTATGGCATGAGGTGATTTTCTTGAGCAGTAAGGCCAGGATATCCAGTATTGTGGTAAGAGAATTGTAACATCTCAAATTCCAGGTTCGAAAATTGTGTTGGTCGACACTTAGGTTTAAGAAAAACAACAGAGTTTGAGATGCTACAGCTTAGAGTACTGCGGAAGTGGATAGCGTGTGCTAAGATTTGGACAATGAGTACCTGATATGAAATGTCCAGACATATGATGATGCCCAACATAAGCTGATATATTAAATTTCCCGAAGGAATATTCATGTGATACAATTTACAGAGATTTGAATACATTTCTCTAATAAAGAAAGTCTTAAACTAGACCTATGGCGTGGAACCTAACATCATTTATTCAGTCCATTTGGCTAGGTCGGTGTTCAATCTAATGAGAGTCTCACCGACTCTACGACAACTTGTGACAACCCACCGATGAATCCTTCCTTAGTTTAAGCACCAAATAGATCGACATAACTTTGTTACATTCGTGCCAGAGTACTCTGCTTGTAACACTTCTACCGACCTTCATCTTTAATCGCTGCCTCTATACGGCTCTATCCTCTGGCACCTTCTCTATCTCGGTTTCTTTCCTGTACTATTCATTATGACTAAGGTCCAATGCCCATTGGACCTCAGGTAACGGTTAACCTCATATTTACATATATGGCATATAAACACATCAATTGATTCACTTCCAAACATGTCACCAACTATGTCACTCCCAGTGAATACAACTATACCGCTCCCAGCGAAATATACCACTCCCAGTGAAAACAGATATATCACTCTCAGTGCATGCATATGTACAGTTATCCTTTAACAACATGTATTCAAATAACACATCACAACATGCATACAACACACATACCACATATACACATACTGTAAATATAAGAGTTAGTATTACAGTATGCGAACGTACCTTCATTTGACGCTATATGGTATTTCTGGCAAAATACGGTGCGACAGTTGGTCAGAACGTATTCAGTGATATCCTTTAAGGATAATATTGTTTCTATTAATTCATAAACATTATTCCAAGAGATATCTTGGCTATATATGACCATTTTACCCCTGGTGGATTTATTTTCCAGTTTATTCCCTAATTTTCGGAAAAAAACGCAGATCCAGCATTTCTGGGCAGAATTTTGCCTAACTTCGAAAAATCATAACTAATTCTAGAAAACTCGAACCGAGGATTCGTAAAATTTCCCGGAATCCTTGAGAAGTCTAATTTCAAGGAAAAATACTGGAACTTACCCAGAATTCATGGATAATTCCCAGTTCACAGATTTCAAACCGCTGCCCAGATTTTCTCCCAGAAAACATAGCTTAACTTCTGAGATTTTTATCTTTTCGCACAGAGCTTCAAATGACACACTCTTTATATATTTGAAAAGCCCTAGATGTCTACTTTCACCATGAATTGTCTCAGAATTTTTGAACATCATCTTCTTCATAAGATACTGACATTTTTACCCCTGACTCTAGAAATTGCTAATCGATAAGATTTCGCCAGAGCTTTGCTATTTTGATCATAATCTTCCAAACATTTTGCTATAACTTCTTCTTCATCAAATTTTCGAAATGAAGATAGTGGAAAGCTTAAAAACATGAGATTAAAACTGGAATTGGAAATTTGATTATCAAAATAACATTTCTAGCATTTCTACTTCATAAACTAACGACTTAAACTTAAAAGCTAAAAACTCTCTTACCTCTTGAAGAACACTTGCCTTCTATTTCTTGAAGCTCCTCACTCTCCCCCTCCCACTCTATATTTTTCGGTGATGCTAGTGAATTGGTGAGGAGAAAGTGAAGCCAAGGACTCCTATTTATAGCAAAGCCTTGAGTAGCCTCCAAGCATCTTCCAATTGATCCTAGCCCTTGGTCTTTTTCTTGGGGAAGAAGTAAAGATCCTATCCCTCCACCTCTTCTTCAAAACCGACCCCCTCCCCTTCTTTCTTAAGTTTGTGCTTTATCCCTTAATTATCTCCAAATACTAATTTAGTTAGGTGTAAGTTGGTGTTTAAATTCAAAATCCAATTTCACTTTTGGAATCCTAATTTTATGATTAGATTTATGGTGATTTTTAATACCCGAAACACATAGGTATGAATCTTAACAGTAACCGGAAATGACTTTGGGAATAGCCAAGTTGAAGCTTATAATTCTCTGATCTCAAATATGTATTTATCTTAAATACTTAGTTCCAATATTTCAAGTTATGATTTATTTCTTAGGGATTCTCATCTAATTGTATTTAATTACATCACTTCTTGCTCCCCAAGTTTTAAAAACTTGGTCCCTCAGTTTGTCCAATCTTCTTCCATACTCTTTGACTTATTATTTTCCCTTAATTCTTGAAAAATTCGTCCCCCTCCCCTTAATTTTAATTATGCAATTATATTTTTAATTCTCTCACATTACTAAAGAAGGTAATTCTCCCATTGGTCCATGTAGATTCTGGATTCATGGTTAATATAATTTAGTTTTTATTGTATCATTTATTTACCACCAAATAGGAATTTTCGTCCCATAGAAATAAATTAGGAATAATTAGTTGAATCCTAATTTTAATCTCCAATATAGTGTTTTAGGGGTTACTAGGCTTAATTACCAAAATTTAACAAGGTTTCTAATTTAATTTTGATAATTAACAACTCCTTGTGTGCCAATTTTAGCTTCTATTTACCATTTGGTCTTGGTATTATGATCTTTATAAATTAGTTACTAGCTAATTTCAAAAATTACTAGAGCATCTCAATTATTGCAATTTCAATTGCCCAATAATTGTTACTAATTTTCTCTAATTGATTTTATCATCCTCTGATGTTTTTAATTGCTTAGAAAATGGTATAATTCCTAAAAATGATAATAAATCAACTAAAAAGTTGGAGACAACATATTCTCCAATTTTAATAAATATTTTGTTGCCTCTTAGGATTTATCATAACATTCTCAGGGTATTTTATGACCCATAAATTCACTTAGGGATTTTTAGCTCTTTATTTACTCTAATTTCATGAGAAATCACCTTAAAAGATAAGGTAATTATTTTACTAGTTTTAAGACCACCAATTCACCTATTATAATAGGTACTATGATATTTACATGTATTTTGAAAATTGGGGTATTACAAGAATAAACCTGGAGGGCCAAGTACGTAATAAGCCAAACGACAGATTATTACTGGCAGCAAAGCTTGTGTAACCAAGCGCTTGGAGAATCGACAAGTGGGTCCTGTATGGTTGAATACTACCCCTGGGTACAAGACGCATAAGAATGTGGTATGATGAAGTTGTATGCTAGATGAGCCCAGGAAAGAAATAGGCAATGTGCCTAGAATGATTCCCCAAGGAATAAATGTTCAACTTTCAAGGACGAAATTTATTGAATGGAAGGAGAATTGTAACATTACAAATTTTGGATTTTTGGGAATCAATGATTAATTATGGAAAATTTGGCCTTAAGGAATTTTAAAATTAAGGATTTGAGATTAAGGCATATTTTCCCAACAAATAAGGAATTATTAGGAAATAAATTTTGGCCTAAATGTTTTGGAGATGATATTTTATGGCCAAAATAAACTGATTAAGGAAAGAATAAAGTCAACGAAAATTTGGATGGGATAATTTATGGCCTAAAATAATTATTGGAAATTAGGAATTTATTTTCCTTGGAAATAAAATCATGGAAAATAATTGCAAGAGAGGATGTTGGAAATTAAGATTTATTTTCCTTAAACCTATTTTTGGAAAAAACTAAGATTAAGGCTTCTTTTTCCCTTAATTTATTTTGGGAAGAGAATAAATCAAACAAGGAATGAATTATGTAAGGAATGAATTATGTCCAAGATTTCACAATATAATCATACATAATTTTATGGGCCAATATTGCAACTCATGTGGAATGCAATTGTTATTCTTTCTTCGGCCCCACGTACAGCAACAAAGGGATGCATATATCAGCATATTTGACCCACCATATAATAGAAGACCAAACCATTCAGCAAGCCCAGTACTCTCTTCGTTCTCATTGCCTCTTCGGCCCAAACATACAAGATGAATCATCCTCTCATCCATTCTCCATTCCAGCCCAACTTGTATCAGTCATAATTCATTTTCTGCTCTTCCAACTCATCAAAAGTCACAGCAAATCACGCAAAGACCAGAACAAATAAAGATGTCCAGTGGCAAATCGAAGTTCAGAGTGAGTTGCGCTGAGGATTATCTTCAGGCCATACCCTCCATGCTTTTCGAGACCCAAACCTCACAGACCAGCAGTCCTACACGTTTGGACTGGATCCAAGTGCTGTTATTTAATCCCTTGCTTCTTGTTTGCTCTTGTCCGAGAACATGAAGACTTGGGAGAATGCTGCAGCTGTGGTTCTCTGCTTTTCGTCTTGAAAACAGAGGAAAAAGATAGGCTCGTGAGTGTAGAGAGTGAGACGAAGAGAATAGAAAGGAAAGGAGACTGAAACCATTTTTCCCCTGCTAGTACCATCGGGAAACAGAGGGAAAGAATCAGCATTTTTCATCAACGTCTTGACTGAGATTTCGAAGGTGATTATCATTCCTCCTTTTTCTTTCGTTTTTCCATCCCTGTCTCATTTAGCGTGAAGTCCAATGAAGCTAAAATAAAACTTGCCGAAAATGAAACTAAAAACAGGGGGGGCTGTCATCGGTTTCTTTTAATTCTAGTTTAGGAGATATATTGCTGTGTGTGACTCAGATAAGCAAGAAAACGCTGAAACTGAATGAAAAATGCTGTACGTAATATGTGGGTGTGTGTGTATATATATATATGTGTGTGTGTGTGTGTGTGTGTATGTATGTGTATATATATATGCATCTATGGATCTGTGTGTGTGTATGCCGCAGAAAAAGGAAAGAAAACACGCTGAAGTTTTTTGTTCTTTGCTGTCATCGGGTTCCTTGATGAGTATATGTATATATATGGTTTTATAGAGGATACACTCATGCATACGTACAGATTTGGGGGAGGGGCTGTTGAACTAAAGTTATACTATAATAATGAAAGCTGCATGTGTGTATAATATAGGAAGAAAGATGCTGGACGTGTGTATAATAATCTCCAACTTTGCTGCATATATATGTATAAAAACGTGTAGCATGTAAAGAAGTCTTAATGAGTGTAATCATATATAGACTAGTAAGGGTCAGAGAAAGAAAAAAAAATGGTGCTGAAGGTATTAATGGGTGTATGCGTGTTTATGTATGTGTGTTGCATGAGGTGTGAGTGTTTTTCTTTTCTGCATCCTTATAAATACACTGAAAACGTGGCTGCACATGAGACAAAATTATGTGTAGGTGTATTAGGTTCAAAGATTTTATTGCTTGAGGATTGATTTATATATGTATATATAAGAAAAGTATGCAACGTTTTTGCCATTCTTTTTATATCTAATGCATGTCTTGAGTAAATAGGTTGAGGTTTATATATGTATAGTTGTGTGAGAATTTTAAACATATGGGTTGCCATATTTTAAACCCACTATTATTTTAAGTGTGGGAGTAAATAAATAGGAATACATGTTCTGGAGTTATAATCAATTAAGTATTTATAAAATTTATTTTAATGGGATGTTAATATCTATTAAACTCAATTTACATGAAGCTTAAGTTATATAGTACTAGTGTTTATCAAGGTTTTACAAGAAAACCATGAAAATCATTAAAAATACATTAAATCATATTCTTATATGATGGCTGGCATTTATTAACTTTGATTGATTATTAATTAATAAATAAAGGGGAATAAATAAATAAAAAGAGTTATTGAAAAGTAATTAATAAGAGTTTATATTAATTATAGAGAGATAATAATAATTGATAAAATAGTAATAATAACAGATAATATTATTATTATTGAGAAGGGTGATAATAATAAATAATAAATAAGGAATTATTATTATTATTATTATTAGGATTAATGATAATAACAATAACAATAACAATAATAATAATAAAATTTATTATTGTTAGGGAAATTTAAGGGATTAATAATTATTATTAATCCTCTAAACTAATTCACGTGATTAATTTCCTTGCGATTTGAGTAAGTGACTAACAACGATGATAAATGTTTTTAGATAGACCTTGTCACTTTTTCTGATCCCAACAACTTCAGTCAAGAGATAAGGATTCAAGGTTGAGGTGGATAACTCTAATCTTGTAAGCATGTGTGTAAGTGTTTATGTTTTGATTAGCTGATCATGTATGCTGGTTGATTTACTTGTTATATGTTTTCCTAGCTATGGATTTGAGGTTGTGGTCTCATGGGGCTGTGTGTCCTAGACAAGGGTTGCGGTCCTTGGCTGTTAACTGCAGTTACAATTAATTGTAAATGCTTCCATGCTTTAACATATGCAAATCTGTCATTTATGCTTTCATACATGTGCATGAGATTAATTATTACCCTAGGGTCCATTCAATTGGACTCCAAACCACGTGAAAGATACAAGTAGTGGTTCGGGATCGAAAGGCAAGAAGTAGTTATAAGGGTTACAGCAGTTGGAATCTTTTGGACAAAATTAGGAATAATTAGAATGTACTGTAACGTTTATCATTCGTCTATTTTGGGATTATTGTATTAACATCCAACTATAGGATGAATTCGAATCGCAAAAAATTAGTTTGTATGTTTCAAACTAAGTTAATTTCAAAAACTTTTATTCCGCATTTAAGTCATCCAAATCTCTTCGATGCCTTTCCGCATTGACTCTGATGAATAACGGCCCCTCAGGACCGGGCATCACACAAAGAGCATTCATCATTCCTATCATCAATTCCATACCATTCCATTCACTCATTCACCATTTTTATGAAAATGCGCAAAAAAAGAAGAAGCTAGCATTGAATTAAATTGCATTTCTATTTTAGTTTATTAATTTCAAAAGCCAAAACAAATTTTTTCCTTATTTTCTTTGCATTTGCATGGCATTTCGATTACTTATGAATCAATAAAAATAAGGCTCCTCCAAAAGAGAGAACGATTCTAAGTTTTCCTATATGCAATCAATGGTTAATTTTTTATTGTGTACCTCAAGGCTAGCAACAAAAGACCCTCATCATAGATCAATTAAGATGTTTGGTTGGGCTCATGTAATTTAAAGAAGATTACATTTTAAAATCTTGATTACATCATTCGGTGTAAGCAAGATTACATTGCTATAACGGATAAATGGGGATACAAACATATTGTAATCAAGTGGACAAGACATTTTTACCATTATAATTTTTTTAAATTGGCCAAAGTAACCACCCATAGATTTTGTTAAATATTAAATAATTATCAACATTGAATATCAAAAATTAACTAATAATATACAAATTTAAAAAGTATCCCCCATTAAAAATAGAAAACAAATTATATTCCACCATCCAAAACATATTGAACCCAACTTACACAATTTATGTATATATATGTGTGTGCACGTGCGCGCATGTATGTGCGTGTAGACATGAGCGATTTTGTCTCTTGCTATATATTCTCATGTTCAACGTAATCCGACCAAATATTTTCGTGCATATGCATCATCGTTCTTTAATGTCGAATCAAATAAATTCATATATAATCATCACTACATTATATTCTATTAGTTGTATTACATTCTATTACATTTCTTCTGATTCCGTGAACCATAAGTAACTAATACTAGAAATTAAAAAGTAAAAAATTTATTTTCAAAATTTTTAGTTTAGTTAATTTAAATACATACATACATGTCAAGACTAAGTTCACGCCCAAGACCTCATTTTCAAGCATGGCACATGGCGCTACTATTGGGATAGCTTACCATTGACTTCAAATTTTTTAGTCAACTTGTAACATCCCAAATTCCAGGTTCGAAAATCGTGTCGGTCGACACTTAGTTTTAAGAAAAACAACAGAGTTTGAGATACTACAACTTAGAGTACTGCGGAAATTGATAGCGTGCGCTAAGATCCGGACAACGAGTATCTGATATAAAAATGCCCAGACATATGATGATGCCCGACATAAGCTGATATATTAAATATCCCGAAGGACTATTCATGTGATACAATTTACAGAGATTTGAATACATTTCTCTGATAAAGAAAGTTTTAAACTAGACCTAACATCAGTTATTCAGTCAATTTGGCTAGGTCGGTGTTCAATCTAATGGGAGTCTCACCAACTCTATGGCGACTTGTGACAACTCACTGATGAATCCTTCCTTAGTTTAAGCACCAAATAGACCGATATAACTTTGTTAAATTCGTGCCAGATTGCCCTGCTCGTCATGCCTCTACCGACCTTCATCTTTGACTGCAGCCTCTATACAGCTCTATCCACCAGCACCTTCTCTATCCCGATTTCTTTCCTGTACTATTCATTAAGACTGAGGTCCAATGTCCATGGGACCTCAGGTAACGGTTAACCTCATGCTTATGTAAACAGTATATGACAGATATCACAATGATAAAATCACATTTATAACTTTCAAAACCATATCAGCAAGTAACATAACACAGCCACTGCAATATGTATGTTACCCAAGTCTGCACATAACCAGTTGCACGATGGCCTATCGTGTCCTCAGCGCTAGGAAAACTCAACGGTGTTATCAAGACTATAACCCGTATACTACTCAAATCCATGAGCAATTTCAAAACAGAGTATCAACATGTGAAAACAATTATCATATATAACCATACCATAAGCATAAGTGTTAATGTTACAATACGCGTCCGTTCCTTTTACTGCATAGTCGTCAAACATCCGACCTTTGATTCCGGCTTTGGACTTCCCGGATATCCTAACATATCACCATATCACTTAGAATAACATTCTAAGAGATATTTCCACCTCTATTTACCACTCTACCTTTGATGGCTTTATTATTACAATTTTGCCCTTACATTTCTTCAAAAACGTGGTGCAGCATTTTCTGGGCAGATTTTTCGGTAACTTTGAAAAATCATAACTAATTCTAGAAAAATCAAAATGAGGATCCGTAAAATGTTCCGGAATCCTTGAGAAGTCTATTTTTGAGGAAAAATACTGGAACTTACCCAGAATTCATGGATAATTCCCAGTTTCCAGATTTCAAACTGCTGCCCAGATTTTCGCCCAGAAAACATCGCTTAACTTCTAAGATTTTTAACTTTTTGCACAGAGCTTCAAATGACACAAACTCTATATATTTGGAAAGCCCTAGACGTCTAATTTCACCATGAATTTTCTCAGAATTTCATAACATCATCTTCACCATAAAATACTGACGTTTTTACCCATGACTCCAGAAAATACTAATCAATGAAATTTTGCCAGAGCTTCGCTATTTTGATCATAATCTTCCAAAATTTTTGCTATAGCTTCTTCTTCATCAAATTTTTGAAATAAAGCCATTGGAAACCATAAAAACATGAAAATAAAACTATATTTGGAAGATTGAAGATCAAAATAACATTTCTAGCATTTCTACTTCATAAACTAAGAACTTGAACTATGAACTAAAAACTCTCTTACCTCTTGAAGCTCCTCACTCTTCCCCTCCCACTCTATATTTTCGGTGATGCTAGTGAATTGGTGAGGAGAAAGTGAAGCCAAGGACTCCTATTTATAGCAAAGCCTTGAGTAGCCTCCAAGCATCTTCCAATTGATCCTAGCCCTTGGTCTTTTTCTTGGGGAAGAAGTAAAGATCCTATCCCTCCACCTCTTCTTCAAAACCGACCCCCTCCCCTTCTTTCTTAAGTTTGTGCTTTATCCCTCAATTATCTCCAAATACTAATTTAGTTAGGTGTAAGTTGGTGTTTAAATTCAAAATCCAATTTCACTTTTGGAATCCTAATTTTATGATTAGATTTATGGTGATTTTTAATTCCCGAAACACATAGGTATGAATCTTAACAGTAACCGGAAATGATTTTAGGAATAGCCAAGTTGAAGCTTATAATTCACTAACCTCAAATATGTATTTATCTTAAATACTTAGTTACAATATTTCAAGTTATGATTTATTTCTTAGGGATTCTCATCTAATTGTATTTAATTACTTCACTTTCTTGCTCTCCAAGTTTTAAAAACTTTGTCCCTAAGTTTGTTCAATCTTCTTCCATACTCTTTGACTTATTATTTTCCCTTAATTCTTGAAAAATTCATCCCCCTCCCCTTAACTTTAATTATGCAATTATATTTTTAATTCTCTCACATGACTAAAGAAGGTAATTCTCCCATTGGTCCATGTAGATTCTGGATTCATGGTTAATATAATTTAGTTTTTCCATTTATTTACCATTAAATAGGAATTTTTGTCTCATAGAAATAAATTAGGAATAATTATTTTAAATCCTAACTTTAATTTCCAATATCATGTTTTAGGGGTTACTAGGCTTAACCACCAAAATTGACCAAGTTTCTAATTTAATTTTAATGATTGATAACTTCTTGTGTGCTAATTTTAGCTTCTAAATATCATTCGTTCCTTAATTTAATTGATTTTTCCTTAAGTATGACCTTTATAAATTAATTACAAGCTAATCTCAAAAATTACTAGAGCATCTCAATTATTGCAATTTCAATTGCCCAATAATTGTTACTAATTTTCTCTAATTGATTTTATCATCCTCCGATGTTTTTAATTGCTTAGAAAATGGTATAATTCCTAAAAATGATAATAAATCAACTAAAAAGTTGGAGACAACATATTCTCCAATTTTAATAAATATTTTGTTGCCTCTTAGGATTTATCATAACATTCTCAATTATTTTTAGCTCTTTATTTACTCTAATTTCATGAGAAATTACCTTTAGAAAATAAGATAATTATTTCACAAATTCACCTATTATAATAGGTGCTATTTATCAAAGTATGATATTTACATGTATTGTGAAAATTGGGGTATTACATTTCTCCCCCCGTTAAATAAAATTTCGCCCTCGAAATTTGTTCATATAACTTGAAAAGACTATCTAGACTTCTAGTCTAGTCCCTTTCTTAGTAGGCTTTCATAACCAGTCCCCTATCCTTATTCATCATATACACAAGTCTTAGTATTCAAATACAGGACCTACCCGTTCATCCTCACAGTGCTTGGTTTCACAAACCTTACTATCTGACTCATTTTGCCCCCCGGCTTATTACATATTGGCCTTCCAGCTCAATCTATTATCACAGCACTTGAGACTCTAGCCTCACTACCTAGGAGATCATCCTTAGGCCTTAGGCATCTTAACTATTATCTGGCACAGCAAATGGTTATGCCGGCTTTAAGATGTACACACTAGTCTTAAAGTTACCATACCAATCAACATCCTATATCGTACTAAGTATCATAGGTCTTATGGCCCAAGGACACTGCCCCATGCAACCTTGCACATCAGGACTTATCGCCTTGAGCTTCTGCTCGTTTATTTCATCTGAGCTTCCTCCATTCAAGTTTTCGGACTATTTTTGATTTTAGCACTATAGCTGACACATGTCATCTGACCCATCTGGTTCAGATTCCTAGACCATTCTATTAGTTTCTGCTCCTACATTACAATCCCCAACTACACGGCTTTTGTTTTCAACACAATAGCATTGACAATCATGTCATTGCTATCAACAATCATTGTTTGCCTCATTTTAAAATTTTCACACATTGAAAATTTTCAGTGGTCACAGTATGTCTCATAATCCCCTTAAAATTCTTTGTTCAAAAAGAGCCTGCTCAATGGCCAATAATTTCAAACATTTCAACTCATCTGGCAAGACCCCAGCAAACTATGTACAACGACAACAGCTTCTGTCCTTCCAGTTTCGTACTACCTTTACAACAACATAATTGGAAACTCTGTCCCAATCTCTGGGCTCTAACAAACCCCTTCTTCACAACATCATTTTTAAAGTGACCACAACCCTGGTCTCAAAATTTCTGTTGAAAACATTTTATTCAAAAAGTTTGATTTTGAAAATAAACAAAGCAGGTGTATTGGTTCAGGAGCTAGCCAACTAATCTTAGAAAGTCATTACTTCTTAAAAATTTTACTTAGTCTTTCAAGACATTACCTGCTAATCTCGGCTTTACCGTCCCTTTAAGACAGTACCCGGTGTTCATGGTTCAATGATTGTAGGCTTCTGCCAGCCTATAGATACTCTAGTCCCATAGGACTTAGGGCTTTTTTTTCCATCGAATATAAACATGCCCAACGACCTACGGATACACTGGTCCCAAAGGTCTTACTGACCACTATATCGTCATATCCTTACATAGATATGTCTTACAACACACTGGAGCACCCTATGGCTATATATGGGATCATGTAAACTTACCCTATGGCTATATATAGGATTACGTAAACTTCTTCTCTAAGGAAACCCATTAGATATGATACTCGTTATAATGCACTTACCTTGAGAACCGATGCACTGGTAGCTCTACTTTATGGTTCGTTGTCTCGGTGGCTTCATTCTACGGTTTGACGTCACGGTGGCTTCACTCTACGGTACTTCACTTGGCACTTCACTCAATCCCTCCGATTGGTCAGCACCTCCGGTCAGAACCCTCCGTAAGTAGCCCTTTCCGATCAGAACTCCCCGTAAGTAGCCTTCTCCGATCACAACTTCCCATAAGTAGTACTTTCTTCAGTTGATCATGTCTAAATCATTGTAACGAAAACTCATATCTCTACTAGGTTCCTACCTTTAAGTGGTTTCATAATCTACCGTGTTTATTGCTGCCATCTCATCCGGGGTTATTCTACTCATGTACTTTCACCATTAGTCTAGCTCCAGTTAACAGCCTTATCTCAATTTTCTCTATCAGGTAACTACTCACTTCCTAGGGAGTCTATTAGCCATTAACATTTGTATGGTTATTGGTCCTACCTTGAAACCATAACCCGTGGCTATCGGGGTTCTATTTGTATGGTTTTGTTAACGAACTAACTCTCAGGTTCAGAAATCTAAGGTAACTTCAACCATACTACTTCAGGGTTCCTACTCTCAAGTACTGGAACCTAGGCAATAATTAGTCATACATTGACTTAAGCATCATCTTTGCTCTGGTTAGTTTTAAGCTTATTATTCTATTCTCATGATATCCCAAAGGATCACCATGTATCATACCTCTAGGTATTTAGGCCTTTAGCTTAAAGTAACTCAAATCCTCAAGTTATTTTTAGGGATTACTCTCTTGAGGTTTCTCTCGCCTAAGCACACTTAACTCCTAAGCGCTTGTCGGATTTAGGGTTCTAATACTGGTACACCTACCACTAGGTACCGACAACTCTCATAGGTACTAATATGGAAAAACTACCTTTCCAGGAATGTTGGGCAAGGTTTTAACTCCCACTCCGATTTCTATATCAGAAGTCCTAGAGTTTAGCAACAGAACCCGTATTTTATGCCATCTCCTTTGTCTCTAGGGTTTTGTTTTACTTACCCGACCCTAACCCTTTTCCTTAGGGTATACGTCCTTTCTATATCACATAACCAGCATTATATCAGTACTCCTAACCTAATTGTCCAAACCATTCCTCTGATACCAAAATGTAACGTCCCAAATTCTAGGTTCGAAAATCGTGTCGGTCGACACTTAGTTTTAAGAAAAACAACAGAGTTTGAGATGCTACAGCTTAGAGTACTGCGGAAATTGATAGCGTTCACTAAGATCCGGACAACGAGTATCTGATATAAAAATGCCCAGACATATGATGATGCCCGACATAAGCTGATATATTAAATATCCCGAAGGACTATTCATGTGATACAATTTACAGAGATTTGAATACATTTCTCTGATAAAGAAAGTTTTAAACTAGACCTAACATCAGTTATTCAGTCAATTTGGCTAGGTCGGTGTTCAATCTAATGGGAGTCTCACCAACTCTATGGCGACTTGTGACAACCCACTGATGAATCCTTCCTTAGTTTAAGCACCAAATAGACCGATATAACTTTGTTAAATTCGTGCCAGATTGCCCTGCTCGTCATGCCTCTACCGACCTTCATCTTTGACTGCAGCCTCTATACAGCTCTATCCACCGGCACCTTCTCTATCCCGATTTCTTTCCTGTACTATTCATTAAGACTGAGGTCCAATGTCCATGGGACCTCAGGTAACGGTTAACCTCATGCTTATGTAAACAGTATATGACAGATATCACAATGATAAAATCACATTTATAACTTTCAAAACCATATCAGCAAGTAACATAACACAGCCACTGCAATATGTATGTTACCCAAGTCTGCACATAACCAGTTGCACGATGGCCTATCGTGTCCTCAGCGCTAGGAAAACTCAACGGTGTTATCAAGACTATAACCCGTATACTACTCAAATCCATGAGCAATTTCAAAACAGAGTATCAACATGTGAAAACAATTATCATATATAACCATACCATAAGCATAAGTGTTAATGTTACAATACGCGTCCGTTCCTTTTACTGCATAGTCGTCAAACATCCGACCTTTGATTCCGGCTTTGGACTTCCCGGATATCCTAACATATCACCATATCACTTAGAATAACATTCTAAGAGATATTTCCACCTCTATTTACCACTCTACCTTTGATGGCTTTATTATTACAATTTTGCCCTTACATTTCTTCAAAAACGTGGTGCAGCATTTTCTGGGCAGATTTTTCGGTAACTTTGAAAAATCATAACTAATTCTAGAAAAATCAAAATGAGGATCCGTAAAATGTTCCGGAATCCTTGAGAAGTCTATTTTTGAGGAAAAATACTGGAACTTACCCAGAATTCATGGATAATTCCCAGTTTCCAGATTTCAAACTGCTGCCCAGATTTTCGCCCAGAAAACATCGCTTAACTTCTAAGATTTTTAACTTTTTGCACAGAGCTTCAAATGACACAAACTCTATATATTTGGAAAGCCCTAGACGTCTAATTTCACCATGAATTTTCTCAGAATTTCATAACATCATCTTCACCATAAAATACTGACGTTTTTACCCATGACTCCAGAAAATACTAATCAATGAAATTTTGCCAGAGCTTCGCTATTTTGATCATAATCTTCCAAAATTTTTGCTATAGCTTCTTCTTCATCAAATTTTCGAAATAAAGCCATTTGAAACCCTAAAAACATGAAAATAAAACTATATTTGGAAGATTGAAGATCAAAATAACATTTCTAGCATTTCTACTTCATAAACTAAGAACTTGAACTATGAACTAAAAACTCTCTTACCTCTTGAAGAACACTTGCCTTCTATTTCTTGAAGCTCCTCACTCTTCCCCTCCCACTCTATATTTTCAGTGATGCTAGTGAATTGGTGAGGAGAAAGTGAAGCCAAGGTCTCCTATTTATAGCAAAGCCTTAAGTAGCCTCCAAGCATCTTCCAAGTGATCCTAGTGTAACATCTCAATTTAAAATACCGAAATTTTTTCAAAAAAAACAAACCGTGATCAGAGTCGAGCATTTCTATTAAACGAGTAACTGAATATCTAGAAGTACATAACCATAGTGTAATCATCTTTATACAGTCATCTGTTGATTCCAAAAAGACTATATCTAAATAGTTCAAAAGCTAAAACATATAAGCTCTTCCAATCCGCCTACATCGGCTACTTGCCACTCTCCTCCACCCTAGATCCTCCTAAACCTGGAGCTACAGCTGAGATCCAATTCCCAATTGGATCTCAGGTAACGATTAACCTTATGCTCAAATAAATCATATATAGGCAACAAATAGTCATAATAACAATATAGCACATAGCAGATGCATGATCAACAATGGACAGAACATAAGCACACAGCAATATGTAAAGCCCCACCTTATGTCTGCACATAAACCAGTGCCACGATCTCCCATCGTGTTCTCAACGCTAGGAAAAACCAACGGCGTTATCAAGACTATAACCCGTAACAAGCTGTATGTACGACTAACAACCCACGACAGAGTTTCAGTATATAAACATGTCTACCATATATATGAATACGAGCAGCATAAGTGTTAAGGTTACAATACGCGTTCGTACCTCCGTTGACGATTTCGGGCACTTTGGTAGCGTTGTGGTACGTTTGACAGCGGTACGACGGTGATTTGACAGAGGTGACAGCGGAAACAGTGGTTCATGATTCTGGGTATCCTATAAGGATAATATCACCAGTATGAATTTCTAAGACCATAATAGGCATTTTAGGTACAAATTACCATTTTGCCCCTAGTTTGACTTTTTGGCGGAATTTCGCCAGGGCTTCGCTGTTTTGATTTTATGCTTTCAAAATTTTTGCTATCATCTTCCCTCTAACATATTTCTAAGATAGATATCACATTTATTCCTAAAACATGATATTTAAACTAACTTGAAAAATTAAGACTTCTCTAGCATTTCTACTATAACTACTGAAAGAACTACTTAAGCTAAAGACTAAGGACCGGAGAACTTACTCAGAGCTTTGCTATGAACTTCTCCCAGAGCTTCTCTCTCTAACTTCTCTCTAGGATTGTAAGTGAATTGGTGAAGAATGAAGAGGAATGGAAGCTATTATAGAAAACCCGGATGGCATTTTCGTAATTTCATTGAACTTTGTCTGGTTGAATTCTGACCGTAGGATCGCACTTTTGCTAGTTGGTTTGATCTTGGCCTTACACCTATTAGGCCGACTTCTTCCCCCCCTAAAATACAAAATTGCTGACCTCATCCTAGCTACATCATCAAACCTTATCCTCTTGCTTTATCTGATAAGTTCCTGATTTGGTGTCTTGATCGTGAAATTCCATAGAAACTTAAAATTCTGGGAACAACACTCTGAAGATCTTTTCTTCCTCTTTCAAATTACCTAATTTAACTCAGTTTCTGATCCCGCTTAGGACATTCCTTTATCAGCTGAAAATCCTTGGTATTCGTGCCCGGCTACAGAAATAACGTTGTCCGGTGCCAACTTCGAGACAAAAATTCATTGATTAACATTATATTCTGGTTTTCCCCACTTATCCCTAGATTCTCACAATGGAATTATTTTCTATCGATTCTCTTTTTGGCTATCTGCTTTAATTATACAAAATATCTTCCTATTCGGATCTCCAAATCACTCCGTCGGTTACAGAAATGACTTCGGAGACCGGCCATCTCGAGATAAAAATGCCCTCATTTACAATATACCCTGAATTTAGAAACCTAGTTCACGGTTTTCTATGTAGGATTTTATTTCCATCCGTTCTTGTTTATCCTGTCCACTTTTAATTATTATTATATTCAAATATCTTCTTCATCCTTATCTCCACTAAAATTTTGGTCCACACCAATATATATATATATATATATATATATTCCCTTAACCACATACATTATATTTATCCTATATTCATTTTCCACAAAATTTTCCTATTGGTCCATAACTAATTACTTGGATTTAGGCTTTCATAAATTCTTGAAAAATCCTAAACCATAGATCCTTACTTTTTAAGACTATATCTTAACCATTATTATTTATTTAATTAGCCAAAAATTTCGGTCCTTAATAATTATTATTTATATTTATTTTATTTTTCATGTTTCCCAAATTTATCTAATCCTATAAAATTCCTGAAAATTCCTTAATTAATCCTTTAATAATTCCTAATAATTTTCTTAATTAGAATTAATTATTTCCTCACAACAATTTCATTAACATTAATGATTTAAGCCCTATGCAAAATATTAAAAGTCATAGAATCAATTTTGATTCTAAAATACTTTTTAATTTTCCTCTTTTTTATTTTCATAGTAAATATTTTATTAAATTGTCTAAATTAAAAATAATATATTTCCTAAATTTTTAATAATTATTCCATGCCTTCTTGAATTTTCCATAATTTTTTTCTTGGTACCTTCCTTTGAGCTGTATCAGAATATAGCTGTTGGAGCTCCACTGAATTTTCTGACGTGGAAGACCACCAAGAATGTGGCTTGGAGCGTTCTTGTTCTCTGATTCCAGCAAGGATTCCAGTGATGTCCACTGTTGTAGGATATTTAATTGAAGAAAATATTGATCGTCTAAATCAGAATGGGCAGCAAGATAAAGTCTTCAATTGTTTATATCCAACTTGCATATATTCCCCGACACATGCGCTGGTTGTCCATACTGTGCTTTTCACTTTCCAGCTCAGCAATCAGAACCTTCAAATTTCAGCTTCAAAACTTAACTGAATCTTATTGAATCAAATGGTTAGTCATGGACAAGAATAATAATTAATGAAAACAATAAATATCTAAGCAGTTAACATCGATTAAATCACTCTTTCTGTCACCATCAAGATGAGTCACCACAATAAGCTATAAGTGACTGGAGTAGTTCATAGTGATTGAAAGTTTACTGCATGAAGGCTTACTGAAGTCATTACTAAGTTACTGGAGTAACATCTCATCTTTGATCATTCTTGACTCGAGTCTACTGGAGTAACTGAAGTGTATTTCACTTCTGTCTTAAAGCTTACTGGAGTAACCATTTAGTTACTGGAGTATCTTGGCTCTCAGAACGTTTTTGTCTTCAATCTTAATGGAGTAAGCAACTTGGTTATTGGAGTAACTGAGGGACATTTTGTTTCTGTCTGTGATATGACTAGAGTAGCGTCCTTGTTACTAGAGTAACTCATGTTCAATTAGCTTCTGTCTGCGATCTTACTGGAGTAGTGTCCTTGTTACTGGAGTAACTCATGTTCAATTAGCTTCTATTTGCGATCTTACTGGAGTATTGATTTCACTACTAGAGTAGATTAGGTTCATGTGCTTTCTGTCTGGGATTTTACTGGAGTAGCTGCTGAAGTAATGCTAGTGTAAAGGCTGCACATGACTGGAGTAACTATTTCATTACTGGAGTAACTTCGACAGGCTATTGGGTTTTGGTTCTGGAGGTGACTGAGAATGAAGAGTTACTGGAGTAATTAAGTGACTACCGCAGTAATGTTACTGGAGTAACAACCTGATTACTGGAGTAACCTGTTTCACTTAAGATAGGCTATCGGGTTTGTCTTGAAGGCAACTGAAAAATGACTGGAGCACAGAGACTTACTGCAGTACATTAGTGACTACTGTAGTAATTATTACTGGAGTAACGGTACGCTTACTGGAGTAATATAGCTTTGAAAAACAATTTGAATTAACATGCATTACTGGAGTAGTGGAACATTACTGGAGTAATTTGACTTGAAAAACAACTTGAACATAGGTGCATTACTGGATTAATAGAATCATTACTAGAGTAACATGTGACTGAAATGCGATTTAACAAAGCATGTTACTGGAGTAATGCACGACCTACTGGAGTAGGATAGGTTGAAAACAAGTGATATTACTGGAGTAATATAACCGTTACTGGAGTAATGTTTTTCTGAAAACAAGTGCATGAAATCTTATTCCTTTAATTTACGATTGTCAAGTTATCATTAAAACACATAGAGAACTAACAACTTCAATATGCAATAGGGTACCATAAAGGAAGATGACCAAATTCTGGATAAGGAGAGCATCACTGCTATGGTTCGGGGAGTGAACATCACCCTTTCTGCTTCCATTCTGAACAGAATCATGGACATTGACAATCCTCATCCTCACCATTCCATAGAGTATTCCAATAGGCAGTGTCTTGAAATTCTGAGACCCAATGAGCCTATTACTGCAGACCAATTGTTGTCTCTTAACTTCACCCTAGCTTCTATGTCTCCCACATTCCGTGCATTATGGTACATCTACTCTAGGAACCTAGTTCAGAAAGGTGGCAATTTCACCCACTTCACCAAGAGAGATTATGCCCCTTTCGTTGCTGTTGTGGATAAGATGCCAATAAATGTGGGCCAATGGGTGTTTGAGGAGATGGTCAGATTCAAATTTGGATCTAGGGTAACATCACATATTCCATTCGCTTCCCTAATATCTGTCATCCTCTTTTATTTCAAGATCTGGCATGTTGGGGCCATAAACACTATAATACGACCTCCAGCATTTGGGAAGCCTCAACTCCACCTTATAAAGCTCAGCTTTGATGCTGAAGGGTCTGGGCAGTCAAGAGCACCCTCCAGAATAAGAGCCTCCTATTCTCAAGCTCATGAAGCTTAATCAGCTCCTCCACCTCCTCAGAATCCCATCTCTTCAGACTTTGCTGCAAAAGTCAAAGAGATTGTTGATGCAGCATTGGAATCTTTTGCTGCAAAGGTGGAAACTGAGATAGGAAAAATTGTGTCGGAACTCACCAAGACAAATCAAGCCTTGATTGACACACAAGATGCCATGAAGGCACAATTAGACCAGATTATGCAACACTTCAACATCTCAACCTCCACATCTCAGACCTCTCACCCTTCTACCCCTCCAGTAGACCCTACACTTCCTATTGATGATGACAAAGGGGGAGAGAAAACCACATAGTAGTCTTGAGGAAAGCAGTGTCTTGAGGAGTTGTCTCTTGTTTTGTTCTGAGTTGTTGCTAACTGTTGCTTTGTGAACTTGCTTCTTTTGTGTAAACATTTGTGTGTATTGTTGCTGAATTAAATGACAAATGTTATATATGTTGGACTTATTTTGATCTTTGCTGCTTCTGTGATTGTATATTTCTAATATCTTGTTCTGCAAATCAAAATTCTGAAATTCTAAGTTTACAAGTGTTTTCATCATCAAAAAGGGGGAGAATGTTAGTTCTCTATGTGTTTTGATGATAACTGACAATTGTAAACTTGGTATGAAGCTTGTCTTTGGTAACTTGAAAAACTTACTATCAAAGGCAAACTCGAGTTTGAGACTTGACAGAGAGTTGCTCAATTCTGCAAGAAAGCCAAACTCCAGTTTGCTTAGGCAAACTCGAGTTTGCAAAGTCACAGAAACCAAGCAAAGTTTCTCTCAAGAAAGCCAAACTCCAGTTTGCTCAGACAAACTTGAGGTCTGGAAGATACAGAGAGCAATCAGAATTTTGAACAAGACAAACTTGAGTCTGGACTATGAAACTTGAGTCTAGACTAAACAGAAAGAATTCAGAAACCTCAGTAGTTTCATAAGTCTTGCAAACTACAGTTTGAGCTTACAAACTCCAATTTATACTTGACCAAGAAAAACGTCAAAGTTTCAGCCCTTGCTGAAACTCGAGTTTGCCTCTGCTAACTCGAGTCTGAGTCTTACAGAAAAACCACCAATATGTTTGCTTTGCAAACTCCAATTTATGCTCCTAAACTCCAGTCTGGAAGTTCTTGAACTTAGGCTTATTTTCTTAACATAGACCAAAACTCGAGTTAGTCACTAATTGACTCGAGTTTAGCTATACGTCTAAAGTTTCATTCCAAGCCAGAGCTTGACAGTCTTGTCTGTAAGAACCAAACTCGAGTCTGATATTTATAAACTCGAGTTTAGGTCATTGCTCAACATCCATGCTTTCTGGATGAACCTCAAACTCGAGTCTATGATTGCAAACTCGAGTTTTCATCGGTGATTTTGAAAAACCAGATGGTGTTGATCTGTGAAATCTTTATGGGTTAATCTGAAAAATATTTTATGATATGATTCTATTGCTTCTAACATATTTGATCAAGTTTTGAGTAATTTTCAGATAAGTTTAGCTAAGATCAAGATGGAATCAGATCTGGAATAAGTGCAACAAATGAAGAACCAAGAATAGGGTTGATCCTTCTCCTCTATCCTAATGGTTCAGCACAGTCCATTATGAATCAATTAAATCTCTCTCCAACGGTCAAATGAAGTTTATGGAATGGCTGAATACCTGGAAGACCATCTGCATCAACATATTCCAAGATTCCAGCTGAGAATTGAAAGAATAGAGCAAAATATGCAACTGCCATTTTCCAGATTTGCAGCTGAACGTTAGAGAAGAAAATGCAACGGCTAGTCCATGTAGTTAGCCTATAAAAAGACTATGAAGACTCAGAGCAAGACACACAACCAAACTACTTTGATTATATCTTGCAATTTGAGTCTGTATTGTGATTTTAAATTGATCTTCAGTGTTTATCATTATCTACTCTGAGAGTCTTGATTCTTTGAAATCAAAAGTTGTTAGTGTAAACTCAAGGTTGTGGAAACCTGTGAGTCGGGTAGCTTAATTGCAAAGTGTAAGGGGGAACAAGTCCTAAGTGAATAGGATTGCTTGTGGTTTACATTGTTGTAGTTAAAGCTTGTTGAACTAGTGGAAATACCCAGAAGATATCTGGGGACTGGACATTGGTCAAGGTTAAGACCGAACCAGTATAAATTCTATGTGTCTAGCTTTTCTTCCCTTACTCTTTTGTTATTTACTTTTCAAAGTTTTTGAAAAAGAGTTCAAAAGAATTTTTTTAAATCCCCAATTCACCTCACTCCTGGTGATTTCTTCCATTTTCATTTGGTATTAGCCCATGTAAGGTTCACATAGTTTGCACATAAACCAGTGCCACGCCCCCGGCGTATCCTCAGCGCTAGGAAAACATCCATACTGCATTACCAAGATTGTAATCCGTTTTCAAATTAAAGCTGATTGTATTTAATATGGTGACCTAAGACCCAGTCTTAGCCACATCCATGACCTAAGACCCAGTCTTGTCCATGGCTATATGAATCATCGCATCACAAATAAAGTATACAAGCAGCATAAGAATTAGAGTTACAGTACGCGTCCGTACCTTAGTCCTTGGCTCTAGTGGTACGTTCACCTTTTCGGTACTGGATCCAACCTTTCCGGGTATCCTATAATACCATCACTACGTTATTTCATTTATAATTAACATCCTAGGGGATTGCCTTGCCACTTTTGACTCCTATATCCCTAGTAAATTTTTTTCCAGTAATACCCTATTTAATTAATCCTGACATTTTCAGTTAATTAATATTTCTCTTAACAATAATAATTCTATTATTATTATTATTATTCCCAATAATAATAATAATAATAATTCCTTATTCCTTATTTATTATTTTCACTATTACTATTATTATTATTATTATTATTATTATTATTATTATTATTAATCATAATAATAATAATAATTCTTCATTTATTTATACTATTACTAATTATTTATCAATAATTTATTTATTTATTCCCCCTTAATTATTTGTTATTAATCAATTAATGACTAATCAAAATTATTAAATACTAACTATCATATGGGAATATGAGTTAATATATATTTTTTATTAACAATTCATCTTTCTTAACAATCACATTTATATACCGATATTTAATTATCTAAATCAGTATATGCCCATATTTAACTAACCTACATATGTATATAATAATAATAGCTATGCCTTACCTTTAACAAATGAAAGAACTAAACACAAAAAGCTACAATATATTTATACATAGACATATGTATTCATGTGTCAGTACGGATGCCACGTTTTCTTCCTTCCTTGTTCACTTTATATATATTTGTGAGGTTACTCATACAATAAGAAAGGAAAGAAAGTGACGTATATAACTATCAGTATCCCTTTCTTTTTCGTTTTGTTTTTGTTTTGACTTCTATATAACTACTATGTAGAACACTCACACACCACCGCAAACACAATGAATAACATAGAGTACACATTAGGTGCTTTTCCTTAGGTCCTTCTTCCATCCTTTTTTGTTGTTTGATAAGCATCCTTTTCTCTTTCAAATAATAATAAAAAAAAACATAAGTTTCTCACTAAATTTTAAAGAAAATGATGGAAGAAGGACCTAAGGAAAAGCACCCAATGTAGATTCGCAAAGGTATATCATGACAGCAACAATAATCCCTTTGTCAATAAAGAAAAACTGAAATCATATTATGTAGCAACAAGTTCAGCGTTTTCTTCTTCTTCTTCTTCTTTTTTCTTTTCCTTCTTTGAGCCTACGCAAAACAGAACCTAAGAAATACAGACAGCCACGGCATGCAAAAAGAAACAACTCACACTCAGGCTCACACACGATACACATAAATATACATATCTATCATTTTCACAAAGTTCTCTCCTTTACTGGGCAATCAATGATTTCGACAGAAAACAGGGGATAATAACAGCAAGTATAAACATACATATATCTATACTTATCTCAGTTGGTTTTCCTTGTTCATTAGCACAAAAACAAGAGACCCGATGATAGTCAAGAAAAGGGTTTCAGCGTTCCTTTTTTTTTTCTTTCTTTCCAGAACACACATATACACACACGTATGGCCTTCCACTTTCTTTAGTATATGTATATACATATATTCTCCTATTCTTGTTTTCCTTAAACACACACACCCAGAACCATCCGAAAGAAAAGTGTTCTACAAAGGAACAATTAGGTCAGACTTGTCCCAGGAAGGAATCCCAAGGCCTACGTACCCGTGAGAGGGATCAAAGTCCACGTAGTTCGAGGTATATTGATAAGGAGTGGGGTGTGTGCTTTATGTATGCGGAATCGTAAAGATGGCATAAGTGGAGTTGTGCGTACCTGACTTGCGTATGCTAGGGCATATATATAGAGCATACCTGTAACCGTGGTCCGCTATTTACTCTGCAGGTGCCCCCACTAGCAATTGCTCCACTATCTGTATGCCAAACAGCGGTTAGCGGGATAATAGGGATAACGTCTTACCAGATGATTCTCCATTTCTGTTGATGGGTTCTATTAGTTTTGGGCCTGGTGGGGCCCAACCCGCTTATCTATAACAGATGCCCCCAATCTCGGTGTTTCAAGCTTCTGACATGCCAAGGTTAAGCAGTTTCTATCCGTCCTTGGTTTGCTATGACGAGGTTAAGGTCACGTTATCCCGGATGGGGCTCTTAACTCTATTATTCTCAACCAAGACCGACGCCTCTGATATGTCGGCCTAATCAGTTTTCCGAGCTATACAATGTCCCCTGACTTTATACTCAAGCCATGCCGAGTTATTAGCACGTATTCCCTTGGTCTCCTTATGTCCGAGGTACTAACGGGAACCGTCTTGACAGAAAGGCACTCGTAAGTTTGATACATGGGAATGCATAACGACATATCAAAACTGGCGTCCTCAATAGGTCTGCCAGCCGTCTTTGGTTTTTCGTGCTTATTAAATGCTCACGCCTTTTCAAGATTCATGATTGCTATCTACCCTAGGGTCTCGCCAGCTGTCCCCACCTTTTTATGTCCATCTGACGTCAAGGGTCTCATCGTTTCGCTTTTGCACCCGTTTGAGCCTTTTGAATTGCCTCTTCTTCAAATTGTCTCTTTATAACCTGAATGTCGCGGTGCTCTCCTTTTCTACGCTCTGAATTTCCAGTTCCCCTCAAACGAAAACACTTTGAACCCAGGTGTCCCAAGCCCAAGTCTCGCTCTTCTCTTTTAACAAGTTCTTCCTCCCCAGGTACATCTTCATCGTCAGTTTCTGTTTCAAGTGTTTACTGTCTTTCTCTTTCTTTTGTGTTTTTTTTCATAGTTGAGTACGTTTCGCATCAGTTGCCTTTCTGGGTTTTTCCGGTTTCCATCCTGGGATTCTGTATATTGAACATTGAATTTCTGGGTTTTGTTGGGGGGGTTCTTTGATATTTCATGGATAAGAACCCAGATATTCCTGAAGATATTTATTGTAGGCCTATTCCGGAAGAAGATTGTGAAATTATTAAGAACATGCCTGAAGGGACCGCTTTTTGGTTGTACCGTGCTCGTCGATCTTCTGCAGCCATGGCTGCAGATGTTCTTAGGCCTTCTGGGAGAGTTGACCGTAGGAGAAGCCATAGAGTTCCTCCTCCCCCTTCAAAAGCTTCCCAACCTACCATACCTCAGCCTCCCTTACCCCTAAAGCCCTTCCCAGTCTAGCCAATAGGCCTTCGTCTCCTGCTAGGGCGGTTCCTATCTCGGCCGCACGACCTTTGGCTGTTAGCGGAGCCCGGCCTACCCTTGTCAATCCTTGTGAGACTTGTCAACACGAGGCTATTGCCTTCGTCAATCTTGGCCGGGAGGTGGTTGCCGAGACGGTACTTAAGAGTTGCACTCACGGATCTGCTCCCATCCTAACATCAAAGAGTGTGTTGCATCACATGCCTGCTTGCCGAGGTAGATTTCCATCTAACTCTTCTTTGCTTGTATATTTATATAGGTATAGATGGCCTCTTCTTCCCAAAGTAGTAAAAGGTCGGTGGTTGAAGAATCATGTTCTATCGATGCCGCACATAGTGCCGAACATAATCTGTGTCATTTCATTATATGCCCTCAGGTTTCCAGGATACAAAACAAGATGACCTTTGAAGAGTTTAGGGGGCCCACCCTTAGAGACGGAGAGGGGTATACTGTTAGGTTACCTTTAAAGGGGGAGTCGGTAGCGTCGTGGCGTGGCAGGGATTCTCCTCATTTCTTTTTTATGTACCGCGATATGGTTACCCTCCTAGGTGCTTCATTCCCTTTTTCTGACTTCACTATGGAGATTTTAAACCAACTGTATTTGGCCCCCACACAATTACACTTGAATAGCTGGGCTTATGTCCTTTGTTTCGAGAATTTTTACAAGGAACAAGAGATACCTTGCACTATTCCTTTGTTTTTTCATTTCTTTTCTCCGGTAAATACCTATAAAACCAAAGAAGAGCCCCTGGAGTTTGAGTGGACTCATGTTCAAGGTATCCGTAATAAGAAGTTGTTTAATCCTTTCACCGAGTCTTTTAAGGGCTTTAAGTCGGCCTACTTTAAGGTAGAGGCCATTCCTGGCCAGGTTCCATGGTTCCTCCGCTTAAACGACCGAGGAGAATTAAAGGAGAGATTTCCCCTTTACTAGACTCCCAATCATCATAACTTTGGAACCAAGGCCTTTAGCTCGAAGATATTTAAGCTTTGCCCCGAAGAAGAGAAAGTTAGGGAGCTGTTAAAAGATCTCGGCCAGGCGATGGGGCCTTTCGATGCCCGGATGTATTTGTCTGTTCCTTTATAGAAACCAAAAAGACAAAAAAGTATGCTTAACGTCTGTAGCAATGTTTCCTGTTGTCTTATTTTATCAAGTTACTTATTGTTTCTTATTGTGCAGAAACAACTATGCTGCCAAAGCCTTCAGCTCCAGCAGTTACGGCTTTCATGAAGAAATTCAGCGGAAAGTGGCTGAGGCGAGAAAACGAGCCCCGCTCCACTCGCCAAGAAATCTTCCGTTACCCTGTCGAACCAATCACCAAGGTGATTGCCCCGCCTCCATCTTCTTCTCCCATCATTGGAGCTACCGCTTCCCCTACTGCGGCCGTTCTTTCTCCCAGCCGGTATACTTCACCCTTGTTCATGTTTGAAAATCCGGTTGACTCCGAGGTTCAGAATGGTATCCGCCCTCCTTTGAGCCGGTTCACGCCTTTGCCGCCGTCTGCTGAAGAGAAGAGCAAGCTGATGGATATCGAGCATTTTGCTCTTCGTGCTGCCGGGCTTTCTCAAGTTGTGGCTTTCTTTATGGCTCAATGGGCTGAGCCAGATGCTAAACTCAAGGCCGCCACATCCGAACGAGCCGAGGCTATTAACTCGGTGGTAAAGAGTGTAACATCCCAAATTCCAGGTTCGAAAATCGTGTCGGTCGACACTTAGTTTTAAGGAAAACAACAGAGTTTGAGATACTACAGCTTAGAGTACTGCAGAAATTGATAGTGTGCGCTAAGATCCGGACAACGAGTATCTAATATAAAAATGCCGAGACATATGATGATGCCCGACATAAGCTGATATATTAAATATCCCGAAGGAATATTCATGTGATACAATTTATTGAGGTTAAATACAATCCTCTGATAAAGAAAGTTTTAAACTAAACCCATGACTTGGAACCTACCATCAGTTAATTATGTAAACAGTATATGACAGATATCACAATGATAAAATCACATTTATAACTTTCAAAACCATATCAGCAAGTAACATAACACAGCCACTGCAATATGTATGTTACCCAAGTCTGCACATAACTAGTGCCACGATGGCCTATCGTGTCCTTAGCGCTAGGAAAACTCAACGGTGTTATCAAGACTATAACCCGTATACTACTCAAATCCATGAGCAATTTCAAAGCAGAGTATCAACATGTGAAGACAATTATCATATATAACCATACCATAAGCATAAGCATTAATGTTACAATACGCATCCGTACCTTTTACCGCATAATCGTCAAACATCCGACCTTTGATTCCGGCTTTGGACTTCCCGGATATCCTAACATATCACCATGTCACTTAGAATAGTATCCTAAGAGATAATTTCACCTCTATTTACCCTTCTACCCTTGGTAGCTTTATTATTACAATTTTGCCCTTACATTTCTTGAAAAACGTAGTGTAGTATTTTCTGGGCAGATTTTTCGGTAACTTTGAAAAATCATAACTAATTATAGAAAAATCATTTTGAGGTCAAACCAAAGCCAAAATTTCCCTTAACAAGTCTATTCTTAAGTAAAAATAACGGGTTTAACTCGTTCCAACCATATCATTCCCAGATTCCATGTTTCCCAACACTGCCCAGAATTTCGCACAGAAAACATTGCCTAACTTATGAGATTTTTATTTTTTTTGCACAAAGCTTCAAATGACACACTATTTATATATTTGAAAATCCCTAGATGTCTACTTTTACCATGAATTTTCTCAGAATTTTTGAACATCATCTTCTTCATAAGATACTGACGTTTTTACCCCTAACTCCAGAAAACACTAATCGATGAAATTTTGCCAGAGCTTCGCTATTTTGATCCTAATCTTCTGGAAAGTTTTGCCATACACTTTCTTCATCCTTTTTTTCGAAATAAGGCCATTGAAAACCATAAAAACATGAAAATAAAACTATATCAGTCTTGTGAACTGCTGTGATATCAGCTTTTCCCGAATCTCATATTTTACTACATAAATCAGAATATTGGCCAGGCTGCTCTCGTTATCACCTTATCTCAAGTGCGGTGAGTAGCGAGACAGGTTGGTGAATCGAGCAAAGTAATCATCAAACGACTCCTCCTGCCCTTGCCTGATGTGGAGGAATTCTGACTCCTTAGTCATCTGCACGGTGGGAGGAAAATATTGTTCGTTGAATTTTGACAGAAACATTGGCCATGAGACTGGGTAGTGGTGAGGTTGAAGTGTTGCTGCAATATTTCTCCACCAGAGATCTGCGTCTCCCTCTAGTTTGAAAATTGCCAGCTGGGCCTTCCTGTTTTCTGAACACTCCATAACCTCAAAAATTTTGTCCAGCCTCATCAACCAGTCCTCGGCTGCATCAAGCTTACCTCGAAAGACTGGGGGCTTTATTTTACAGAACTGTGTAACCCAGTACTGCGAGTTCTCGACTGCTCGGTTGTGTTGTAGGGGCATTCTCATTTCTCTCTCCTGTTGAGGTGGGGATCGTGATTGATCCGACTCCTCGGCTTCATTGTCGTACTCATCATTCTGATCTCCTTCCTCATCACCTTGTTGCTCTAGTACCCGGTGTCTCTCAGCTTGCCTTTCTTGTCTCTCAGCCAGGAGTATATCGATGAGAGCTCTTTGTTCCTGCAACTGTCTCCTCATCTCTAGAGCGTCATCTTGTTCTGGCTGGTTAGGTTCTTGATTTAGTCCCTGTTCAGGAATGGGTATCGTTCGGCCTCGTCGACCCCTTCCTCTACCTCTACCTCTGCCTTGTCCTCTAAGGACTTCGGCGCCTCTCATAATCACCATCCTTTAGTTCTGTTTTTCCTTTATTAATTTATGATGAAAGATGAACTATCAGATTCAGTGCAACAACAAATATGTAAACACATATATATATTTATTATTGCATCTTAATTTACAGACGGTGGTCATGCCCTACTTTTGTTCTACCAGTCAAAATATTTACAACCCTATTATTTAACAGTTATTTTACAATCCCTCAAGGTATTTAGAGAGATATCACACACTAGCCTATTTAGGGAGATATCATAACTGCCTCCTGCTTTCTACATCTGCTGGCATACCAGACATTTCAGGTAGCGGAGGTATATGGAAACTTCTAACACAGGCCCTTCTTCCAGCAGCTCATTCATTACTCTAGCCCAATAACCAGTTCGGGGAAAATAGAACAGGGTAGACTTGATTATATCTGTTGGTGAGAACCGGCTGGTAAGGGTATGATCATTCTTGATTTTATTAAGGTAGGTTATGTACCACCTTTGCACAGTTCCTGTGGTTCGCTCTGCATAGGAATGATATGACTTGAATAGTTGTATCAAAGTGGTATTATTATCTAGAAGGTAATGGTAGTCTTCAAGGGCGGCTATTTCATTATCTAGGTCGCGAATGCCAGGGTAGTCAAAGTTGTCTCCTACTGAGGAAACACTTGATCCCTCAGGGCTTGGGATTGGGCTATCAGGGTTATCCTCCTCAAGGTCATTTAGTTCATCTGGGTCGGGGTCGTAAAGATAGTCGGGGTATTCGGGGCCAGGATGGTACTCAGGCTCAGAGTCGTCTAGATGTTCTATAGGAAAGTTAAGATTGTAAACGGGTTCAAAGTGATACTCGGGTGGTGCAAGATGCACTAGGATAAACACGGCTTCAGGCTCAGCTTTAAGCGGAGGGTACAGAGGATCAGGGTTCAACCTTCTTCCTATCATCTCCGGAACCACCGACTTCCTAGCCGTACGTCTCATTCTTCCCTGATACATGGTGTACCGATTTCCATCTTCGTCCATCTCTCTACATTACACCAAGGTTATATCAGTACTCTTTTCAAAAATACGTTTTTTTTTTTCAAAAGACGTTGAATCTAACTTCATTACTTAAACCAATTGGCCAGGTAGGGGTCTGTTATGGGGCCTCACCGACTTATACGGTGACTGATTGGTGTCCACACAGATTAACCCAGCCTTAGACACCAAAAGGTTTGTCATAACTTAGCCAGATCCATGTCAGGAAAGCTGCTCTGATACCAAAATTGTAACATCCCAATTGAAAATGGCGAATTTTTTTTTAAAATGAACCGTGATCAGAGTCGAGCATTTTGATTAAACGAGTAACTGAATATTTAGAAGTACATAACCATAGTGTAATCATCCTTATACAGTCATCTGTTGATTTAAAAAGACAATATCTAAATAGTTCAAAAACTATAACATATAAGCTCTTCCAATCCGCCTACATCAGCTACTTGCCGCTCTCCTCCACCCTGGTTCCTCCTGAACCTGAGACTATAGCTGAGATCCAATTCCCAATTGGATCTCAGGTAACGGTTAACCTTATGCTCAAATAAATCATATATAGGCAACAAATAATCATAACCACATAACAACATATCAATACATAAGCACACAGCAGATGCATGATCAACAATGGACAGAACATAAGCACACAGCAATATGTAAAGCCCCACACTATGTCTGCACATACACCAGTGCCACAATCTCCCGTCGTGTCCTCAGCGCTAGGAAAACCCAACGGCATTATCAAGACTATAACCCGTAACAAGCTGTATGTATGACTGACAACCCACGACAGAGTGTCAGTATATAAACATGTCTACCATATATATGAATATAAGCAGCATAAGTGTTAAGGTTACAATACGCGTCCATACCTCCGTTGACGATTTCGGGCACTTCAGTAGCGTTGTAGTACGTTTAACAGTGGTACGACGGTGATTTGATAGTGGTGACAGCGGAAACAGAGGTTCGTTGTTCTGGGTATCCTATAAGGATAATATCACCGGTATGAATATCTAAGACCATAACAGGCATTTTAGGTACAAATTACCATTTTGCCCCTAGTTTGATTTTTGGGCGGAATTTTGCCAGAGCTTCGCTGTTTTGACTTTACACTTTCAAAATTTTTGCTATAATTTTTCCTCTAACATATTTCTAAAATAAATATCATATTTATTCTTAAAACACGATATTTAAACTAACCTGAGAAATTAAAGACTACTCTAGCATTTCTACTATAACTACTGAAAGAACTACCGAACTAAAGACTAGGGACCGAAAACTTACTCAGAGCTTTGCTATGAACTTCTCCCAGAGCTTCTCTCTCTAACTTCTCTCTAGGATTGTAAGTGAATTGGTGAAGAATGAAGAGGAATGGAAGCTATTTATAGAAAACCCGGATGGCATTTTCGTAATTTCATTGAACTTTGTCTGGTTGAATTCTGACCGTAGGATCGCACTTTTGCTAGTTGGTTTGATCTTGGCCTTACACTATTAGGCCGACTTCTTCACCCCCTAAAAGACAAAATTGCTAACCTCATCCTAGCTGCATCATTAAACCTTATCCTCTTGCTTTATCTGATAAGTTCTTGGTTCGGTGTCCTGATCGCGAAATTCCGTAGAAACTTAAAATTTTGGGAACAACACTCCGAAGGTCTTTTCTTCCTCTTTCAAACTATCTAATTTAACTCAGTTTCTGATCCCGCTGAGGACATTCCGTTATCAGCTAAAAATCCTTGGTATTTGTGCCCAGCTACAGAAATAACGTTGTCCAGTACTAACTTCGAGACAAAAATTCACTGATTAACATTATACTCTGGTTTTTCCCCACTTATCCCCAGATTCCCACAAGGGGATTATTTTCTATCGGTTCTCCTTTTGGCTATCTGCTTTAATTATACAAAATATCTTCTTATTCGGATCTCCAAATCACTCCGTCGTTACAGAAATGACTTCGGAGACCGGCCATCTCGAGATAAAAATTCCCTCGTTCACAATATACCCTGACTTTAGAAGCCTAGGTCACGGTTTTCTATGTAGGATTTTATTTCCATCCATTCTCGTTTATCCTGTCTACTTTTAATTATTATTATATTATTACTTATTTATCACATGCTTAAACCTATATTACCATTATATTCAAATATCTTCTTCATCCTTATCTCCCCTAAAATTTCAGCCAACACACCATATATATATATATATATTTTTTTTCTTAACCACATATATTATATTTATCCTATATTTATTTTCCACAAAATTTTCCTATTGGTCCATAACTAATTACTTGGATTTAGGCTTTCATAAATTCTTGAAAAATCCTAAACCATAGATCTTTACTTTTTAATACTATATCCTAACCATTATTATTTATTTAATTAGCTAAAAATTTCGGTCCTTAATAATTATTATTTATATTTATTTTATTTTATTTTTATGTTTCCTAAATTTCTCTAATCTTATAAAATTCCTGAAAATTACTTAATTAATCCTTTAATAATTCCTAATAATTTTCTTAATTAGAATTAATTATTTTCTCACAACAATTTCATTAACATTAATGATTTAAGCCTTATGCAAAATATTAAAAGTCATAGAATCAATTTTGATTCTAAAATACTTTTTAATTTTTCTTCTTTTTATTTTCATAGGAAATATTTTATTAAATTGTCTAAATTAAGAATAATATATTTCCTAAATTTTCAATAATTATTCCATGTTTTCTTGAATTTTCCATAATTTTTCCTTAGTACCTTCCTTTGAAAATAGACCAATTATACTCTATTTGAGACCATAATCATCATAAATGGATATTTTTATTATGGTAACATAATAATCCGGATAGTAATTATTCGGGTATTACACCTCTTTTCTTTTTTCAACAGAAATTAAGTGGGAATAAATTCTAAAATGGTCATTAATAACATATATTAATTGAAATACTATTTTCCAAGTAATATGAGTTGAGATAGCTTTGTCAAGTGCTTTTAAACCTTAGACTAACATATATATTCATTGAAATACTATTTGAGTGGAAATTAATCTAGTTTTATGAAGTGCGAATAGGACAAATAATCATAGGCTCCATTTAATCCTTGAAATTAAAGAATCATTTGTCTTTATCACTTTCTAGTCTTAAAATAGTTTTTAAAAATTCTCTTTCTACATGAAGACTTGTTTTAGTTCAAATTAATTGAACTGAGTAAGCCTCTTACTTGACAATTTGGTTGACTAAATCTCCATGACACTAGTGTAACATCCCAACTTTTCAAAAGCAGTATAATTTTTTTTCATCAGAGTAGAGCATCGAAGCAAGAGAGTAACTGATACATATATTCAAAATGCCGTAAGTTTGGCTAATTATAGAAACGGTACAAAGACCGAGAGTTTTTGAAGTAAACAACCACAGAGGTATTCCCCTGACATTACCCATGCCGTGGCAACAAAAGATGATCTTCAGCCGAGTTCCTATAAGTGCTTCTTGTCTTTCTCCTCGGTCCTCAGACCTCCCGATCCTGAAGCTATGTTAAGAGCTGAGGTCCCATGCATACGGACCCCAGGTAACGGTTAACCTCATATTTACATATACGGTATATAAACACAGCAAATGAGTCACTCCCAAATATGTCACTCCCAGTAAATGCAAATGTACCGCTCCCAGCGAAATGTACCACTCCCAATGAATATAGATATACCACTCCCAGTGCATGCATATGTTCAGTTATCTTCTAACAACACTAAGTAATCAAACAACACACCACCAACATGCATACAACACACGTACCATATACACACATACCATAAATATCAGAGTTAGTGTTACAGTACGCGAACGTACCTTCGTTGACGCTATACAGTATTTCTGGCGGAATACTACGTTTGACAGCGATACGACGGCGGTACAACAGCGGTAACAGTAGAAACAACGGTTTGTGATTTCAGATATCCTATAAGGATGATATCACATTTATGAATATTTAATATCATAATAGGCATTTTAGGTACAAATTACCATTTTGCCCCTAGGTTGACAAATCGACGAGATTTTGCCAGAGCTTCGCTATTTTAATCCTAATCTCCCAAGATTTTGACATACCTCTTTCTCCAATATATTTATGAAATAAATATCATATCTATCCCTAAAACATGATATTTAAACTGACTTGGAAGATTAGAGATTACTCTAGCATTTCTACTATAACTACCGAAAGAACTTAAGACTAAAAATTAGGGATCGAAGAACTTACCCGGCACTTTGCTATTTCCACAGACTCCTCCTTCTCTCTAAAATCTCTCTCTAGAAAGCTCTAGGATTTGTGAAGAATGAAGAGAAGGTGAAGGCTATTTATAGAAAAAGACGATGGCATTTCGGTAATTCCTTTGAACTTTGTCTGGTTAGTTTCTGACCGTTGGATCGCACTTCTTTGAGGTGGCACGATCCTGGCCTTACACCTCACTATGATGACCTCATCTTGAGTCATCAAAGTGATGTCATGCTTGCATCATCTCTTGATTTATGTGCCTTTATCTGATAAAGTTCCCTGTTCGGTGTCCTAATCGCGTAATCTTGGGAAATCTCCAAATTCCGGGGAGCAAGGTCCTGAAGATCTTTTCTTTCTCTTTCAAGATACTTGGGTTATCTAAATTTTTGGTCTCATTAAGGACATTCCATTGTCTGCTGAATATTTCGGTCAAACGCCGTTGGCTACGGAAATTGCGTCTGCCGACATCAACTTCTGGATAAAAATCCACTGATTAATAATATACTCTGGTTCTAGAAACTTAGTTCATGGTTTTCTAGGTAGGATTTTATTTCTATCCATTCTCGTTTATCCTGTATAAAATATCACAATTATAATATTATTTAATTACTAAATATCTTAGATATTTTTTCTTAATTTCCATTTTAATTTTTCTTTATTTTTCTTCATAATTTCTTATATATATATATATATATATATATATATATATATATATATATTTATTTTAAGTAATTTCCACCTTTTTCTCTTTATCTTATGTCTAAACAATTAGTCATTAATTATCTAATTAATCACTTACTAATTGTTGACAATTTTCTTAATTAGTAATAATTATTACCTCACAACTATTTCACTGACATTGGTAATTTATGTACCATGCATATTAAAAATCATGGGGTCCAATATGGTGTCCCAATACTTTTAGATTTTTCTCCTGTAATTTTTCCAAGGTAATAATTTAATAAATTACCTAAATTAGAGACAACATACTTTCCAATTTTTAATAAATATTTAGTTGCCTCTTAGGATTTTATCATAATTTTCTCAGGGTATTTTATAACCCATAAATATTTTAGGGACCTATTTGCAAAGTATCTAATGTTTTAGGGACCTTTTCGTGCATTATTCAATCTTAGGAGAAATTGTCCCAATAACAAGATGAATTCAATACAAGGTGTTTGAGACCTCATATTCACCTATTTTCAATAGGTATATTCTACCAATTTATGATATTTACCCTACGTCAAATTTTAGGGTATTACAACTAGTGCAAAAAAGTGCTTTAAGACCGCCTCATTTAGACCAGATTATAAAGAATCAGGTCTTAAAAGTATGACTGGTGGCAGTTTCGTAAATATAAAGAACTTTTTGGACCGAATTATAAAGGATCCGGTCTTAAAAATATGACCGGTGACAATCTCGTAAATATATAAAACACTTTTAAGACCAGATAATAAAATATCCGGTCTTAAAAGTATAACCGGTGGCAATTTCGTAAATATATAGATTACTTTTAAGACCGGATTATAAAAGATCCAGTCTTAAAAGTATGATTGGTGGCAATTTCGTAAATATTTTGAGAAGACAAGGATCAGAGATGAGTCCGAGAATGCGATGCTTTATTCCTTTGCTTAATTGGAATTATATACATATGTTAATAAGTAAATAATCTTATGACCTAGGCAGTTCCTATAATCTAGGGATTACAATAAAGAATATAATTACAAAATTCAAAAACTATGATCTGCAAATTTAATTCCTAAAATCTCTCTAACAACTTAATTAAGATAATTGCATAATATAATCTAGGGATTACAGTAAGGAATATAATTACGAAATTCAAAAAATCGTAATCAGCTAACTTAATTTCTAAAATCTCTCTAACAACTTAATTAAGATAATTGCATAATATAATTATATATGCTAATTATAACTAATTAAATATGAACTTCCAACACATATATAAAACACTTTTAAGACCAGTTTTTACAAACAATCGGTCTTAAAAATATAGAACACACTTTTAAGACTGATTTTTACAAATAACCAGTCTTAAAAATATACTTTTAAGACCGATTTTTACAAATAACCAGTCTTAAAAATATACTTTTAAAACCAATTTTCACAAAGAACCGGTCTTAAAAATATACTTTTAAGACCGGTTTTTACAAACAACCGGTCTTTAAAATATACTTTTAAGACCGGTTTTTACAAACAACCGGTCTTAAAAGTGTTAAAAAAAACAAACTAATTTCGCTAAACTCGTTAAGTCCGTGAGTGTGTTTGTCTTCTTGGCGATATAACATTTACTTAGTTATTGTAATATCCCATTTTAAAAATGTAATACCCAGATAATTACTATCTGGACTATTATGTTACCATAATAAAAATATCCATTTATGATGATTATGGTCTCAAAATATAGTATAATTGGTCTATTTTCAAAGGAAGGTACTAAGGAAAAATTATGGAAAATTCAAGAAAATATAGGAAATATATTATTCTTAATTTAGACAATTTAATAAAATATTTCCTATGAAAATAAAAAGAAGGAAAATTAAAAAGTATTTTAGAATCAAAATTGATTCTATGACTTTTAATATTTTGCATAGGGCTTAAATCATTAATGTTAATGAAATTGTTGTGAGAAAATAATTAATTCTAATTAAGAAAATTATTAGGAATTATTAAAGGATTAATTAAGTAATTTTCAGGAATTTTATAAGATTAGAGAAATTTAGGAAACAAAAAAAAATAAAATAAATATAAACAATAATTTAAGAGCATATCAGGCAATTTTGGTACAAATTACCATTTTACCCCTAGTTTGACTACTTGGTGGAATTTTGCCAGAGCTTCGCTATTTTGACTTTAAACTCTCAAAATTTTTGCTATAGCTTTCCTCTAGCATATTCCTCAGATAAATATCATATTTATTCCTAAAACATGATATCTAAGCTAACTTGAAAAATTAAAGACTACTCTAGCAATTCTACTATAACTACTAAAAGAACTACTGAAACTAAAAACTAAGGACTGAGAAACTTACCCAAAGCTTGGCAATGAACTTCTTACTCCTCTTCTAGAGCTTCTCTCTCTAATTTCTCTCTAGGATTGTAAGCGAATTGGTGAAGAATGAAGAGGAATGATGGGCTATTTATAGAAAATCTTAATGGCAATTTCGTAATTTTGCTGAACTTGTCTGGTCGAATTTTGACCGTCGGATCGCACTTTTTTGAAGTGGCTTGATCTTGGCCATACACCTATAGGCTGACCTCCCCCTCCCATAAGAAGACAAAATTGATGATATCATCATGCTTATGTCATCTTGCTTTATCAGATGAAATTCCTGGTTCGGTGTCCTGATCGTGAAATTTTTTGTAAAATCTTAAAATTATGGGAGCAACACTCTGAAGGTCTTTTCTTCCTCTTCAAGAATACTGGATTTTCCTATCCTTGTACTCTCATTAAGGATATTCTGTTATCTGATGAAAATCCTCGGTATTCGCGACTAGTTACCGAAATGACTTCGGTCGGTGCCAACTTCTGGACAAAAATTCACTTATCAATAATATACTCTGGTTTTTCCCAACTTATCCCCGGAATCTCGCATCCGAATTATTTTCTGTCGATTCTCATTTTGACTATCTGCTTTAATTCTACAGAACATCTTCTTAGCCTGATCTCCAAAACACTCTATCGCTTACAGAAATGACTTCGGAGACAGCCTACTTCGAGATAAAAATTCACTTGTTCCTAATATACTCTGACCCTAGCAACTTAGTTCAAGGTTTTCTGGATATAATTTTATTTCTATCCGTGGTCATTTATTCTGTTTATTTTTTATTAATATAATATTATTAAATCAACGCTTGTCTTAATCTTATATTATTATTATTTTCATCATCCTTATCTCTTCCCATTCCCAAAAATTTCGGCCCACACACACACACACACACACACATATATATATATTTCATTTCCCATAATATTCTATTATCTTGCATTTATTTCCCAAAAATTTCCTATTGGTCCATAAGTAATTTCATAGATTTAGGCTTCTAAAATTCCTTGGATAATCCTAAGCTTTTGATCTTGGTTTCCCAAGATTACTTCTTGACCTTTATTATTTATTTAATTTGGCCAAAAAATTTTGATCCTTAATAATACTTATTCATATTTATTTTATTTCTCATGTTTCCTAAATTTTCTATAAGCTTATAAAATTCCCAAAAATTACTTAATTAATCCTTTAATAATTTCTAATAATTTTCTTAATTAAAACTAATCATTTTCTCACAACAATTTTATTAACATTAATAATTCAAGTTCCATGCAAATTATCAAAAATCATAGAGTCAATCTTAGTCTTAGAATACTTTTTAATTTCCCTTCTTTTTTTTCATAGGAAATAATTTATTAAATTGTCTAAATTAAGAACAATATGCTTTCTAAATTTTTAATAATTATTCCATGCCTTTTAGAATTTTTCCTAATTCTTCTCAAGATGTTTTATGGCCTTAAGACACATTTTTCACATTTCCGATATTAAATTTCCTTTAATTTTCTTAATGTTTTCCTTTGAACATATACTAATCACATATCATGTTGAGATCAAATCCCACAAATAGACATTTGTATTATTGTAACATAATATTCCAGATAGTAGTTATCTGGGTATTACAATTATAGATTCAACGAGTGTCCCAAGAGCCTCACGGGTCAAATCCTCAGCAAGAATGATATCCTCTTCCTCTAACCTACTCGCAATCTTCGTAAGTCATCCTAAGAGCTACACAACCAAATCCTTGGCAACGTTGGCAGTTGTAACATCTCATTTTTCAAAAGTGGAATAAGGTACTTTCATTAGAGTAGAGCATCAGAGCAATTTAGAAGAGCGAGTATCTGATAAACATCCTGTTGAGGTACTCAGTTGCTTATACAGCAGTACAAAGGTCTGAATATTTACTGATATGGTAATACAAGTCCAAAAAGAAATTCTTCGGTCGGGACTTTAAGCGTGCTGCTTGCCCTTATCTTTGGTGCTTAGTCCTCCTGATCTTGAAGCTATATTAAGAGCTGAGGTCCATGCATCGAACCTCAGATAACGGTTAACCTCATACTTATGTAGACAATATATGTATGACATCAGAGCATTAATCAACACATAAGTATATAGTAGATGCAAGATTAATATATCCACCGTACATATCACATGTAAGGTTATCTATGCTAACAATACACATCTCATGTACAGTTATCTATATAATTCACATGTATAGTTATCCAAGTTAACAATACACATCACATGTAAAGTTATCAATACAATTCACTTGTATAGTTGTCTATCACATATAAGCATACAACAAGCATCAGAGTTAGTGTTACAGTACGCGAACGTACTTTCGTTGATGACTTTCGGTACGTTTTGACAAATTGAGATCACAGATATCCTATAAGGGTAATATCATCTCTATTAATTCACAAATATTACTTCAAGAGATATTTTGGCTATATAAGACCATTTTACCCCTGGTGGATTATTTTCCAATTTGTCCCCTAAATTTTCGGAAAACACTGATTTCAGCATTTTGGGCAGACTTTCGTCTAACTTTGAAAAATCATAACTAATTCTAGAAAAATCGAAAAGAGGATCCGTAAAAATTCTCTGAAATCCTTGGGATGTCTATTTTTGAGGAAAAATATTCCCAGAACCCAAAACACAAAGAATCATTCCCAGTTTCTATTTTTCTTAACGCTGCCCAGAAATTTCCCTGAAAACGTAGCCTTATTTCCAGAATTTTTAATTTCTAGCACAAAACTCAGAATGACACACTCTAGGTATATTTGGAAAGCCCTACATATCTAATTTCTCTCTAGAAAATTTCATGATTTTATAACTTCATTTGCTGCATAAAATCATAGCATCTTTTTTGTTGCCTGTCAAAGATTTAAGAACTGAAAATTCTACAACTTTCACAATCTTAATCCAAGGACTTCCAAACATTATTTTCTACTATGTTTTTACCTCTTCAGGCATTTTTTTCAATGCAATGAGGCCTAAAAACAAGAGTAGGAATTTATTCTCTAATTTTCTAGATTAAACTAACATTTATACTAAAAACTTATAAAAACTAAAGACTAGAACTTAAGAACTAGAGATTACCTCTTGAAGACTCTTGAACTCCTTCCTCCTTCTTGCTTCACTCTCCTCTTAAACTCTCCAATATTTGGTATGAGTTTGGTGTGAAGAATGAAGAGAGGAGAGCTCTCTATTTATAGCCAATCATTGGTTAACTTCCTAGCAACTTTCATTCTATTTTAACCCTTAGATTAAACTTAACTAGGAAGTTTAAATCTAGCCCTTACACCTCTTACAAAAATGCCACCTCCTCCCTTTTTTAAGATTCATCTTTTCTCTTTCCTCCACTACACACACACACACTCACAACACTTAGGCACACACACACTCACAACTCACACACATATGCACAACACTTATCCTCTTTCATTATGGCTTCCCTTTGATTGGTTTTGTATTTTTATTGACTTTGTCAAATTGTGATTATTAAGGATTAATTACTTATTAATCTTATTTAGTCTCCTAATATAGTGTTTTATAGGTAATTAGATGAAATTATATACTCCTCCCAATTATTGCAAATTTAATTGCCAAATAATTGTTGCTAATTTTCTCTAATTGATTTGATTGTATCTTATTATCATAAAGAGAAGTCTTCCATTGGTTGATTTTAAACTTGTCCCAAAATTAATTATGAATAAGCAATTAATTACTTACTAATTGTTGACAATTTTCTTAATTGAGATTAATTATTATCTTACAACTATTTCATTGACATTGATAATTTATGCACCATGCATAATATTAAAAATCATAGGGCAACTTATGTTTCCCAAAATGATATTTAATTTTGCCTCATTATTTTCCAAGGAAAGTAATCCCATAAATTACCTAAATTAGAGACAACATACTTCCTAATTTTTAATAAATATTTAGTTGCCTCTTAGGATTTATCATAATATTCTCAGGGTATTTTATAATCCACAAATTCACTTATTTTCAACAGGTATTATTTATGCACATAGAATATTTAAGGTATATTATTTATTTTAAGATAAATAATTTTCGGGTATTACAACAGTGAGATGCTTCAAGCGTTTTACGATGGTGTCAACTCCAATCCTCAGCAACGGCGCAAGCGTACTACTTTGAGGATTCTAGACAACGATGTATAACATCTCAAATTCTAGGTTCGAAAATTGTGTCGGTCGACACTTAGTTTTAAGAAAAACAATAGAGTTTGAGATGCTACAGCTTAGAGTACTGCGGAAATTGATAGCGTGTGCTAAGATCCGGACAACGAGTATTTGATATAAAAATGCCCAGACATATGATGATGTCCGACATAAGCTGATATATTAAATATCCCAAAGGAATATTCATGTGATACAATTTACAGAGGTTAAATACAATCCTCTGATAAAGAAAGTTTTAAACTAAACCCATGACTTGGAACCTAACATCAGTTAATTAAACAGTTTGGCCAGGTAGGGGTCTATCATGGGGGTCTCACCGACTTATACGGCGACTGTTTGGCTTCCCACATAGATTAACCCAGCCTTAGACACCAAACTGTTCAAAGTAACTTTGTTAAATTCGAGCCAGAAGCTAAGTCCTAATAACTTCTATCGACCTTTGCCTTTGACTGCTGCCTCTTCCCGGCTCTACCCACCAGCATCTTCTCTATCCCGGTTTCTTTCCTGTACTATTCATTAAGACTAAGGTCCAATGCCCATTGGACCTCAGGTAACGGTTAACCTCATGCTTATGTAAACAGTATATGACAGATATCACAATGATAAAATCACATTTATAACTTTCAAAACCATATCAGCAAGTAACATAACACAACCACTGCAATATGTATGTTACCCAAGTCTACACATAACCAGTGCCACGATGGCCTATCATGTCCTCAGCGCTAGGAAAACTCAACGGTGTTATCAAGACTATAACCCGTATACAACTCAAATCCATGAGCAATTTCAAAACAGAGTATCAACATGTGAAAACAATTATCATATATAATCATACCATAAGCATAAGCGTTAATGTTACAATACGCGTATGTACCTTTTACCGCATAGTCATCAAACATCCGACCTTTGATTCCGGCTTTGGACTTCCCGGATATCCTAACATATCACCATATCACTTAGAATAACATCCTAAGAGATATTTCCACCTCTATTTACCATTCTACCCTTGATGGCCTTATTATTACAATTTTGCCCTTACATTTCTTCAAAAACGTGGTGCAGCATTTTCTGGGCAGATTTTTCGGTAACTTTGAAAAATCATAACTAATTCTAGAAAAATCAAAACAAGGATCCGTAAAATGTTCTGGAATCCTTGAGAAGTCTATTTTTGAGGAAAAATACTGGAACTTACCCAGAATTCATGGATAATTCCCAGTTTCCAGATTTCAAACTGGTGCCCAGATTTTCGCCCAGAAAACATCGCTTAACTTCTAAGATTTTTAATTTTTCGCACAGAGCTTCAAATGACACAAACTCTATATATTTGGAAATCCCTCGACGTCTACTTTCACCATGAATTTTCTCAGAATTTTAGAACATCATCTTCATCAAAAATACTGACGTTCTTACCCCTGACTCCAGAAAACACTAATCAATGAAATTTTGCCAAAGCTTCGCTATTTTGATCCTAATCTTCCAAAAATTTTGATATAACTTCTTCTTCATCAATTTTTTGAAATAAATGCAATGGAAACCATAAAAACATGAAAATAAAACTGGATTTGGAAGATTGATGATCAAAACAACATTTCTAGCATTTCTATCTCATAAACTATGAACTTAAACTAAAACTAAAAACTCTCTTACCTCTTGAAGAACACTAGCTTCCTACTTCTTGAAGCTCCTTACTCTCTCCCTTGTTCTCTAGATTTTCGGCCTAGGCCTTGAGGAATTGGTGAGGAAATGGTGAAGGGAAGGCTTCTATTTATAGAAGAAGGTGATGGCACCTTTGTAATTTCCCCTTTGCTTCCTAGCCATTGGATTATTACTTGGAGAAGAGGCATGAATCTTGACCCTTCATTCACTCCAAACCGTCCCCCCCCCTCTTGCTCTTAAATTTCCTTTGCTTTGTCCCCAAGAGATGCTATTATCCCCTATTAAATCCCAAATGCTAATTTAGTTAAGTATCAACTAATGTTCTTCTTCAAAATCCAATTTCACTTTTGAAATCCTAATTTTGTGATTAGATTTATGGTGATTTTTAATTCTCAAAACACTTAGGTATGACTTTTATATGTAACCGAAAATGACTCTGGGCACAGCCAAGTAGAAGCTCATAATTCACTGATCTCAAATATGTATTCATCCTCAACACTTAGTTTCAATATTGCAAGTTATGATTTAATTTCTATAGGTTCTCATCTAATTTTATTTAATTAACAACAACTTGCTCACCAAGTCTTTGGAGCTTCTCCCATACACTTCTTGACTTATGTGTTTTAAAATTATTCTCCCTCACACTACTTAATTGATTTTTCTTTTACAACACTCATAATACACACACATATTTCAGCCCACACACACACTTGCTTTAGCCCCCTCTACACATAAAGCCCTTTATTCTATAAGTTTTGTATATTTGAAATAATATATTCCTTTAATTGGTGCCCAAGAAACCGCCTTCTCCTTCTAATTTAATTATTTAATTTATGTTTCTAATGTTTTTACATATTATAAGAAGGAGAACCTCTCATTGGTCCACTTAGATTCTAGGATTAAGGTTTAACATAATTTGGTTTTTATTGTATCATTTATTTACCACCAAATAGGAATTTTCGTCCCATAGAAATAAATTAGGAATAATTATTTTAAATCCTAATTTTAATTTCTATCATCATGTTTTAGGGGTTACTAGGCTTAACTATCAAAATTGACAAGGTTTCTAATTTCATTTTGATGATTAATAACTTCTTGTGTGCTAGTTTTAGCTTCTAAATATCATTTGATCCTTAATTTAATTGATTTTTCCTTAATTATGACCTTTATAAATTAATTACTAGCTAATCTCAAAAATTACGAGAGCATCTCAATTATTACAATTTCAATTGCCCAATAATTGTTACTAATTTTCTCAAATTGATTTTATCATCCTCCGAACTTTTTAATTGCTTAGAAAATGGTATAATTCCTAAAAATGATAATAAATCAACTAAAAAGTTGGAGACAACATATTCTCCAATTTTAATAAATATTTTGTTGTCTATTAGGATTTATCATAACATTCTCAGTGTATTTTATAACCCATAAATTCACTTAGGGATTTTTAGCTCATTATTTACTCTAATTTCATGAGAAATCACCTTAGAAGATAAGGTAATTATTTTACTAGTTTTGAGACCACAAATTCACCTATTGTAATAGGTGTCATTTATCAAAATTTAATATTTACATGTATTATGAAAATTGGGGTATTACACGATGGCTCCTTCCTCTTCGATCTATGGCTCCTCCCACACCGCCTTCGCAGAGATCTGGCTTAAAATCAAACCCAGATCTCTTCTTGCTTAAGTCTATTTGCTCCTACCTTGACCGCTCTTATTCAGATCTTGACTTTGATTTTCGTTGCTTGGAGCTTCGCCAGCATCAACAAGAGGATCCTGCTCAGATTTGGTAGCTTTAAGCTTGTGATTTTTTTGTAGATCTAGACTTCAATTTCACCTTTGATTTTTTTTTTTTTGGTAGATCTAGCTTATTTCTAGACTTTGTATTCATCTTTTTGTTTTTCTTGTTGGTGTTACTTCCAATCTTCTCTTGGTTCTCCATCGCTAATGATGGAGGGACATTTAAAATGTTGCTAGATCTGGTGATTTGGGATCGATTGTTTCATTTACGTTTTTTTTTTATTATTTTGAAACCTTTTTAAGATTGGATATTTCAAAAGTTCGGTTTAAATTTTTAAGACCGGTCGTTCATTCGGTCTTAAAAGTTATAGACTTTTAAGACCGTCTGGAACAAGACCGGTCACACATCCGGTCCTACGAGACATTTTTTATCCGGTCTTAAAAGGCATTTTTGTACCCGTGTGAAAACAATCTTGACTTGTCACTTTATTACTTTGTGCAACTCATGCACTTAAAGTGCGAACTATCACCCTTAGATATAAACTCCTTAATGTGTAGAATCAATGAAGATACTTTAAGAAAAACTTATAAATTTGGGAGACAAACATATTGGGGGTTTTATATTTAAGATGAAATCGAATCTCTAACTAGTTTTTATATTAAGCATGTAAGGTAGTATGTGTAACATCCCAATTTAAAATACCGAATTTTTTTTTTAAAACAAACCGTGATCAGAGTCGAGCATTTCTATTAAACGAGTAACTAAATATTTAGAAGTACATAACCATAGTGTAATCATCCTTATACAGTCATCTGTTGATTCCAAAAAGACAATATCTAAATAGTTCAAAAACTAAAACATATAAGATCTTCCAATCTGCCTACATCGGCTACTTGCCGCTCTCCTCCACCTTGGATCCTCCTGAACCTGAAGCTACAGCTGAGATCCAATTCCCAATTGGATCTCAGGTAACAGTTAACCTTATGCTCAAATAAATCATATATAAGCAACAAATATTCATAACAACATAACAGCACATCAATACATAAGCACACAGCAGATGCATAATCAACAATGGACAGAACATAAGCACACAACAATATGTAAAGCCCCACACTATGTCTGCACATAAACCAGTGCCACGATCTCCCATCGTGTCCTCAGCGCTAGGAAAACCCAACGGCGTTATCAAGACTATAACCCGTAATAAGCTATATGTATGACTGACAACCCTGGGCAGAGTCTCAGTATAGCAATATGTCTACCACATATATGTCTATAAGCAACATAAGTGTTAAGGTTACAATACGCGTCCGTACCTCCGTTGACGATTTCGAGTACTCCGGTAGCTTGGTGGTGCGTTTGACGGCAGAACGACGGTGATTTGACAGCGGTGACAGTGGAAACAACGGAAACAACGGAAACAACGATTCGTGGTTTCGGATATCCTATAAGGATAATATTACTTGTATGAACATTTAAAACCAAAACAGGCAATTTAGGTACAAATTACCATTTTGCCCCTAATGTGATTATTTGGCGGAATTTCGCTAGAGCTTCGCTATTTTGACTTTAAACTTTCAAAATTTTTGCTATAACCCTTTCTCTAGTATACTCCTAAAATAAATATCATATTTATTCTTAAAACATGATATCTAAACTAACTTGAAAAATTAAGACTACTCTAGCGTTTCTACTATAACTACTGAAGAAACTACTTAACTAAAACTAGGGACCGAAAACTTACTCAGGGCTTCGCTAGGATTTCTCTCCAGACTGATCCTTCTTCTCCCTCTCTCAAATTTCGGCCTTCTTGAAGGGAAATGGTGTGAGGATTATGAAATGGAGCAAGGGGTATTTATAGGGAAAATCTGGTTACTATTCATGCTTTGTCAGACGAATTCTGAACCGTCGGATCACACTTTTCTGAGGTGGCTTCATCTTGGCCCTCCACCTATTTAGGCCGACTTCTTCCCCCCCTAAAAGACAAAATTGTTGACCTCATCCTAGCTGCATCATCAAACCTTATCCTCTTGCTTTATCTGATAAGTTCCTGGTTCGGTGTCCTGATCGCGAAATTCCGTAAAAACTTAAAATTCTGGAAGCAATACCTTGAAGGTCTTGTCATCCTCTTCGAGGTTACTGGGTTCTCCTCACCTTATACCCTTATTAAGTACATTCTGTTATCTGCCGAAAATCCTCGGTATTTGCGACCGGTTACAGAAATAACTTCGGCCGACACCAACTTCTGGATAAAAATCCACTGACCAATAATATGTTCTGGTTTTGCTTAACTCATCCCCAGATTCTCGCAACGGAATTATTTTCTATTGGTTCTCATTTATCCTGTTCACTTTTAATTATTAATATATTATTACTTATTTAACTCATGCTTAAAACTATATTACTATTATATTCAAATATCTTCTTCATCCTTATCTCCCCTAAAATTTTGGCCCACACCATATATATATATATATTAACCACATATATTATATTTATCCTATATTCATTTTCCACAAAATTTTCCTATTGGTCCATAAGCAATTTCATGGATTTAGGCTTATAAAATTCCCAAAAATTACTTAATTAATCCTTTAATAATTCCTAATAATTTTCTTAATTAGAATTAATTATTTTCTCACAACAATTTCATTAACATTAATGATTTAAGCCCTATGCAAAATATTAAAAGTCATAGAATCAATTTTGATTCTAGAATACTTTTTAATTTTCCTTCTTTTTATTTTCACAGGAAATATTTTATTAAATTGTCTAAATTAAAAATAACATATTTTCTAAATTTTTAATAATTATTCCATGCCTTCTTGAATTTTCCATAATTTTTTTCTTAGTACTTTCCTTTTAAAATAGACTAATTATACTCTATTTTGATATCATAATCATCATAAATGGATATTTTTATTATGGTAACATAATAGTCCAGATAGTAATTATCCAGGTATTACAGTATGATATGTCTTGAACCCTAGTCTTTTCTGTCGATTTATGACCACAAAAAATATTCCAATTTGACTTGTAAGCAATTGAACGTGTAAAACAATTAATCAAGTACAGTTGCCTCTTTTCAAACAATTAGGCATAACAAATTCAAAACAATTGAATTGCATTCCAAAATTTGACCCATTGTTACTGGTCCACTGTCATTTAGCCTCCATTAAAATTAGTGCGCAAAATAGATTATAGTTAGAGAAATACTCCCTTTAGCTTTTATTTAAGGCCATTTTAGAAAATGCGGACAATGTTTATTATTAGTCACCAGGTCAAGTACTCTTTCGGTCCTAAATGTAGGGCCTAATTTTAATATGCGACCCTACATTTAAGACAAGAGGTAATATTAATTATATTATTTATTAATTCTCCCTATTTAAAATCTCATTAATTGCTGTTTCTATGGTTTTTTGGATGCAATTGTGACCGATCCAAGAAGGTTGGGCCTGAAATATTGCTTCAAAGAAGGCCTAACTCAAGAAAGGTCAAGACATGAGTATAGCAAAACAAAAGCTATGATGGAGGACCAAAAGGAGTTGAATCTAGCATAAGGATGTAGTCCCTCACAATGTGATAAATCAAGATTTGAATCCTTGTCACAAGAGGTGCCCACATATAGTATCCTACAATATCTTGATTAAAATTACCTCTAATGAGAGGATACATATGCTTAGCCACACACAAAAGAAACATGATGGAAGAGGTGTCGATTTTGGTCTACAAATAGAAGACTTAAAGTGTTTAAAAGTGAATCTTGATCTTAAATATAAAATCTTTTTCTTTTTTATTTTTAGGTTAAGTAGCAAATCTATCCTATAAGTATATGCCTACAAGCAATGTTGTCCTGCAAGTTTTTTCAGGTTCGATGTCAACCCGAAAGTTTTAAAACATAGCAATGTTGCCTAATACCATTAAAAAACTAACAATGGCCAGTAAGAAATTGACGTTGACGGTTAACTTTTTAATAGAAAAGAGTAACATTGTTATGTTTTAAAACTCTCAAGGTGATAATGAACCTAAAAAAAAGTTTCAAGGGAACATTGCTCCTAGGTGTATACTTTCAGGGCGGGTTTGCTAATTAACCCTTTATTTTATGTATTATATTTATCATTTTTCTGCAAACTAATGTGTCTTACTTGTAAAGTAATATATAATCTAATGATACACACAAATATTTTACAGAGATCATTTAACATATTTTATAATTAAAAAAATTTGTTTAGCTTATTTATCTCCCAAAATTAGTTAGCTGAAACTTATATTAGCGACTAAAGCTAGTAACAAGGAATGAAAGGGGTAGAAAATATTAAATGAACGCAAATAAATTATGTGAATTTAGCTCCCAAAAAGAAACCTCGATCTCTCTTCAGTAAAATAGTTGATTATAAAAATGTTGAATGCTCGTGTGATTTAGAGGAGTGGTTAATTATTTTTATAATTTTTTTTTTATATCTTCTAAATAATCAAAATCAATCAGACTATGAAATTTCATTATTGAAAATAATACCTACATTTGTTATCATTAAAAAAGTGAAAGAATCCAAATTCTGAGTAAGCTTTTCGAGAATATGTGGTCACAACTCAATTGTTTAAACAGTCCACTACCCCCACACGCCCCTATACCATGCACATGTATCTAATTCCTCATATTAAACATGCAAACGAGTGTCATATATCTTTCCAATAATAGCTGAATGTATAAACAGTGACTTAAGACAGAGTCTTAATCACGGTGCATGACCCAAGACCCAGTCTTGTCCACGACTATATGAATCCTCACATCACATATAGAGCATACAAGCAGCATAAGAGTTAGAGTTACAGGACGCTTTCGTACCTTTCATCGGGTAACTGTCAAACGTCTGACCTTTGGCTCCGGCCCTGGACCTCTCGGATATCCTAATATATCACCATATCACTTAGAATAATAACCTAAGATATACTTCCACCTCTATTTACCCATCTACCCTTGGCGGATTTGTTATTTACAACTTTGCCCTTACATTTATTTAAAAACGTAGTGCAGAGTTTTCTAGGCAGATTTTTTTGGTAACTTTGAAAAATCATAACTAATTCTACAAAAATCAAAATGAGGATCCGTAAAATTCCCCGGAACCCTTAGGATGTCTATTTTTGAGGAAAAATATTCATTTTCACCCAGAATTAGTGAGTCATTACCAGCTTTAACGTTTCTCAACGTTGCCCAGATTTTATTCCAGCAAAAATGGCTTAACTTCAAAAATTCATATCTCCTTGACCAGAGATCAAAACGTTGCATATTTTATATATTTGGAAAGCCCTACATGTCTACTTTCTTTCTGGAAAATTTCATGAATTTATAACTTTATTTGTTACATAAAATCATATCACCTTTTTCGCTGTCTGTCTAAGATTTAAGAACCGACAATTCTACAACTTTCACAACATTAATTCATTGCTTCTCAAAAATTATTCCCTACTATGTTTTTACCTCTTCAGGCATTTTTCAATGCATTGAGGCCTAAAAACAAGTATAGGAATTTATTCTCTAATTTTCTAGATTAAACTAACATTTATACTAAGAACTTATAAAAACTAAAGACTAGAACTTAAGAACTAGAGCTTACCTCTTGAAGACTCTTGAACTCCTTCCTCCTTCTTGCTTCACTCTCCTCTTAAACTCTCCAATCTTTGGTATGAGTTTGGTGTGAAGAATGAAGAGAGAAGAGCTCTCTATTTATAGCCAATCCTTGGTTAACTTCATAGCAACTTTAATTCCATTCTAACCATTGGATTTAAACTTAGTAAAGAAGTCTTAATCTTGACCTTACACCTCTTACCAAAAATGCCACCTCCCCCCTTTTCTTAGATTCATCTTTTCTCTTTCATCTACTACACACACACACACTCACAACACACACATGTGCTCTTGTGATGTCATTTTGATGACATAATCAAGGCTTAGGTGTCATTGTTGACTTTTCAATACTAATTAGCAATTCTTAATTATCATGTTAATCAAGTGTTTACATGCTCCTTAATTATATTTTGCCATTAGCTAACTCAATTACATGAAGATTTAAACTTAATTACTTGAGATATTATTTCATTCTCTTTGGCTTAATTATTTTCAAATATAATTAGCCCTCATTTGATACTTTTAATTTGTCTTTAATCATGAAGAATTATACAACTAATCTCAATTAGTGCAAACTTATTTTGTTAAGAATAATTGTAATTCACTTAATATACCTCTTAATTATGCTAAATTAATTAGCAACACTCTTTATGCCAACCTTGACCCTCCATTGGTCATTAATATCAAATTAGGGGTTTCATATAATTAATTTTGGATATCTCCTTTTATCCATGTTTAAACAATCAACAATTAATTACTTATTTAATCACTTACTAATTGTTGACAATTTTCTTAATTAGGATTAATTATTATCTCACAACTATTTTACTGAAATTGATAATTTATGCATTATGCAAAATATTAAAAACCATGGGGCAATTTATGTTCCTCAAAATGATATTTAATTTTGCCTCATTATTTCCCAAGGAAAATAATCTCATAAATTACCTAAATTAGAGACAACATACTTTCTAATTTTTAACAAATATTTAGTTGCCTCTTAGGATTTTATCATAATTTTCTCAGGGTATTTTATGACCCACAAATATTTCAGGAACCTATTTCCAAATTATCTAATGTTTTAGGAACCCTTTTCGCACATTTTTTAATCTTAGGAGAAACTGTCTTAATAATAAGGTAAATTCAATACAAGGTATTTGAGACCTCATATTTACCTATTTTCAATAGGTATGTTCTATCAATTTATGATATTTACCCTAATTCAAATTTTAGGGTATTATAGTCGGTGAGTAAGATCTTTGTCCAACGTAGTTGCCAGGAGGATCATAGTTACAGAAGGTCTTCCAGATTTTTAGTCATTCCTTTAACTCAATTTGACCGTTTGAGATGATTCTTATGAGTTACAATAGTCTGAGCTGAACATCTGGGATAAGGGAGAAGGATCAGCCCTGTTCTAGGTTCGTCATTTAATGCATTTATCCTGGATCTTGATCTCACCTTGATCTTGGCTAAACCTTATCTGAAAAACACTCAAAACTTCATCAAGGACATTAGAAACAATAATATCATATGAGGAAATAATTTCAGGAAGACCCATTAAGATTTCGCAGATCAACATCATTTGATTTTTCAAAATCCCAGATGCAAACTCGAGTTTGTTCTTCCAGACTCGAGTTTGGGGTTCATCCAGAAAGCATGTTTGTTGATTAGTGGTCTAAACTTGCAGTCTGTAAAAGCTAACTCGAGTTCGGTTTTTACAGAGGGAACTGTCAGGTTATGGACTTGGGATGGAACTTTGGGCAGGAAGCTAAACTCGAGTCAATTAGTGACCAACTCGAGTTTGGGTCTATGTTTGAAGAACAAGCCTAAGTTCGTGATTTTCCAGACTGGAGTTTAGGGTCATAGACTGGAGTTTGTAGTGTAGCCAAGTGAATGATCTTTCTGTATGGTTCAGACTCGAGTTTGGGAAGCAAACTCGAGTTTCAGTGACTACTGAAATATTTGAGGTTTATCTGGGTCAAGTGCAAACTGGAGTTTGGAAGGCCAAACTAGAGTTTGGGAGTCTATTGAGTTTTCTGGGTTCCTTTCTGTTTGGTCTAAACTCGAGTTAGGGAATCTAGACTCGAGTTTGGCTTGCTTGGAATTCTGAGTGCTCTTTGTATCTTCCAGACTTCAGGTTTGATTTGCAAACTAGAGTTTAGCTTAATGTGAAAATTTTGGATTCATTTCTGTGTCTGTACAGACTCGAGTTTGTCTATGTAGACTCGAGTTTGGCTTTTATGTAAAATTGAATATCTTTTTGTCAAGTCTCAAACTCAAGTTTATATACCTAAACTCGAGTTTGCCTTTCACAGTGAGATTTTCATACTACCAAAAACAAACTTCATATCAAGTTTACAATTGCTAGTTATCATCAAAACACATTGAGAACTAACAAATACGATCTGAGAGAGGAAATTGAGAAAGCGCAGCTGCAAGATGAACGAGCTAAAGCTATACGGGATATGATCGCTCGAGGCGAAACTCCAGACTACGACCTCTTGTCTAGTGGACTGGTCAAGTATAAGAAACGATTTTATATACGTCCAGTTGCTGAGATAAGACGCAGGATACTGGATGAGGCCCATAAGAGTAAATACACTCTACATCCAGGAGTGGTCAAGATGTACCATAATGTGAAATCTGAATTCTGGTGGCCCGGACTGAAGAAAGATGTCACCCAATACATAGCCAGGTGCTTGACTTGTCAAAAGGTAAAGATTGAACATCAACGTCCTGCTGGCCCTCTTTAAAGGTTGGAAACTCCGGAATGGAAATGGGAGAATATTACTATGGATCTTATGGTGGTTTGCCCAAGATCAGAAATCACGATGCAATCTGGGTTATTACAGACCGGTTGACTAAGTCGGCACACTTTATCCCTATCAGTACCAACTATTCATCAAAACAGTTGGCAGAGATTTATATCAAAGAAATTGTGTGACTCCACGGGATACCTAAGAGTATTATCTCAGACCGAGACCCACGATTCACATCTCGGTATTGGCTGTCATTGCAAGAATCTATGGGGACAAAGCTCAAGTTGAGTACATGATCGATGGTATTTTTGTCGTTAAAGTGATCAATTAAACTAGGTCCTAATTAATTATGCAGTTTAGGGTCAACCTAGGTCATTCTCCCAAGGTGCAAGCTGTGGGTTTTCTTTAGGACTAATTTTCAAGTGATAAAAGATGCAGTAGAATGTAAATGGACCTAAACTAGAATGCAAAATACTACGACCTATATGCAATTAACTAACTAAATGTAATAATGCAATTGACTCTTAAACCTATATAAGAATGAGACTAATCTATATGAGTTGAATGCAATTTTTGGGGGGTTTTCTTATGAGAAAATAATTAAAATCCTACTAAAAGATTGATTAAAAGCAAATAAAATAATAAGATTTAATTCAGTGATGATGATGAAGGGGGCAACTTAGGAATTGCATGGAGTCAACTTTCTTAGCCTAAATCAATTAATTAGACCAAAAAGAGATTAATGAATTTAATCACCCAATCGAACATGGGAAACCCTCTAGCTCAATAACACCTATTCCACTAGAAAACTCATAATGGAATAAGCGGTGGCTAATTAAACCCGTTAAAAACCAAACACAAAATAATCTTGGAAATCTTGTTTACAATTATCTAATTGAACAACCAGATAATTTATCAACCTAATTAAACAATTAAGATGATAAACCAAATTAACAATTAAATTAATAACGAAAACTCAATTACTAATTTAATTGACAATCCAAAGGTTGCAAACAAGAGTCCAACAATAAGCATAAAACTTCGAATTACCAGTCTAATCCAAAAGAAATAAGTTTACAATTTAAAACTAGATTGTTCTCAATTAACACAACTCAGAATTATTTAAAAATAAATAATCTCAAGTTTGAATTAAAAAGATAAAAAGAACAACACTCCCTTATGATCTTCATGTGCAAGCCCTAGACCATAGTTTCCTCCATACTCCTCCCAAGTTGCCTCCCAGATGGCTTAAACTTCCATGAAATTCATTCCTCCTCCAAGAGCCAAACATGTCACAGCCACCATTGGAACAAATTGTGTGCGTTAAAGATCAGAATTGATTGAGTAGATGTGGGTCCCGTGAGATCAATTGATAATTGATTGAGAATTGAGAAGCTTTGCGTGAGAGGAATAGTCAAAATGAATGGAAGGAATGGAGAATTGATTAATTAACCTCTGCGCCTCAGCTCCTTCGGTCTGCCTTCTTCAACGTGCGTGTGGCGGCCCAGCGTGTTTCTTCTGTGTTCAGTCTCGCAGCTTGGCTCTCTTTTGCGTGCGGCGTGATGGCGTGATGATTCTCAAAACCTAGCAGTTAGGTTAATTAAAAGGGGAGGAAGAGAGGGCTTTTTAGGGTATTAACTTGAGCCCAATAAAATTCAAGTAGTCCCCTAAAATTTCACCATTGGATTTCTTTTAGCTATCCTGAAAAATCCTGCACCATAGGATCTTATAAAATCACTATCTATCATATATCAAGAGATATTATTTAATCAGAATATTAATAATTTAATAATTTAAGCTCAATATCTTATAATTAATTCATATTTATATTATTTCCTAAAATAGGCTAACAATCCAAATATTATCTAATATATTCAAATTAGCCTAAAATAATCCCCAAAATAAATGAAATAAGGTGGGATAAAATATATAAAATTGGGATTTATCAACTCCCCCACACTTATCTTTTGCACTCCTGGGCAAAACAAATCAAGACCAAGGGAGGATAAAATAAAAGCAAAACTAAAACTAAACTAAACTAAACCAAAACTTCAAAAAAAACGAATGTTCCAATCACAAGTAATAAGCAAACAAAAGCATTTCAACACTTATCATATCCAAGTGATATTCTCATAAATCAAGGAAACAAACATCATGGCAATTTACTTGACGAAGGGGAACCTAAGCCAAAAATCCCTCACCAAGGATAATGTGTATGTCACTCTTCTCTCTCAAAAGTGTATAGGTTTGTGTTTACACTCAAATCCATCCCTACCTAGTACTCTCTCCATAGGCTTGACAAGAATCTAAGTTCTCCACCACTAATAAAGCAAGTGCATGCATAAATCCAAAGGACTTTTATTAGGTTGTAGTGGGGCTAATGTTAAGAAAGAAAGGGCAAGTGTTTGGAAAAACAAAGTTAAATATCTTAAAAGATGAAGAGAATGATAAATGGAGAATGTGGGATGTAAGAAACCAAACTAAATCTAAATCGAGTCATCATTCTTTTTCTCTTTTTTCTTCCTTTCTTCCTTTCTCTTTCATATTTTTTTCTTTTTCAATTTCTTTTTTTTTCTTTTTTTTTCTTTTTTTTTTGTTTTTTTGTTTTTTTTTTGAGACAACCTACCATATTTTTCATAATGACCCAGTTCCTACTTTTATGCATGTTCTTCCATCCACAACAGATATAATGCAATTCTCTTCAACTCTCAAGACATTCAATAGGGTGGATTTTTTTTTATTGACTATGGGTGTAGACAACTAGAAGGAATATAGGCTCAAGGGGCTAAACAAATGACATATGTATGAAAAGGGTAGGCTTTTTGGCTTATCTGGCTAAAATTGAAAATGAATGCCTTTATCATTTTTATAAATGCACATGCAGAAAATATGGCCTCAAATAAGATTCAAGTCAAGTTCTATATCAAGTGAAGAGATAAGGGTACACACAGAAAAAGTATACTAGGCTCAAAATCTCACTAGGTGTATATGATCATTAGCCTAAATTCACCAAAGTCAAATTCATTGCCACTTAGTTCACTAACTCAAAACATGATCAATCACTTTTCAAATAAAAATGCATCATACTAAAGTTACTTAAAACTTGAAATTTTCACATTCAATACAGTTGATCCCTCCCCCACACTTAAACATTGCATTGTCCTCAATGCAAAACGGTCGTAGTATATCACAAAGACAAGTAATACGTGGCGCTACTCAACTCAGTAATATGACAATGAGTAATATGACAAAGCCAAATAAAAGAGTGAAGGAAGGAATACAACCAGGGTCTACGTGGTGTCACGTAGTGTAGCAGCCTCCACTGTCTGAGTGGAGAATCCATCAAAGAACGGCTTCAAGCGGTGTCCATTGACAGTGAAACATTTTCCATTTGGTTCCCTTTTGATCTCCACAGCTCCATAGGGGAAAACATCAGTGACAATGAAAGGTCCCTCCCATCTCGAGCGGAGCTTTCCAGGCATGAGTTTCAATCGGGAAACATATAGTAGAACTTTTTGGCCCACTTGAAATTCTCTCTTCATAATGAGTTTGTCATGGATTGCTTTAGTTCTTTCCTTATAAATTCTAGCATTCTCATAAGCTTCTCTTCTTAACTCTTCAAGCTCTTGCAATTGCAACTTCCTTTCAATACCAGCACTAGTAAGATCGAGGTTGCACCTTTTAATTGCCCAGTATGCCTTATGCTCTACCTCCACTGGCAAATGACATGCTTTGCCATAGACAATCCTATATGGAGACATGCCAATTGGACTTTTATATGCTGTCCGATACGCCCAAAGTGCATCATCGAGCCTTTTACTCCAATCCTTTCGGTTAGGTTGCACCGTCTTCTCTAAAATGAGCTTGATTTCTCTATTGGAGAGTTCTGCCTGACCATTTGTTTGAGGATGGTATGGGGTGGCCACCTTATGCATCACCCCATATTTACTTAACAGGCTCTGAAAACTTCAATTGCAAAAATGAGTCCCTTGATCGCTAATGATGGCTCTAGGAATGCCAAACCTGCAAAAAATGTGAGATCGAACAAAGGAAACTATTACAGAAGATTCGTTAGTACGAGTGGGGATTGCTTCAACCCACTTTGACACATAATCCACAGCCAACAAGATATATAGGTAACCAAATGAAGTGGGAAAAGGTCCCATGAAATCAATACCCCAAACATCAAAGACTTCACAGAATAATAAGGGTTGTTGGGGCATCTCATGCTTCCTAGAAATATTACCCACAAACTGACACCTGGAGCACTTCTTACAAAATTCATGGGCATCACGAAATAGACTAAGCCAAAACAATCCACTTTCTAAAACTTTCCTAGCAGTACGTTTGGCACTAAAATGTCCCCCACATGCAAGAGTATGACAAAAAGTTAAGACAGACTCAAATTCAACATCAGGAATGCATCGCCTAATAATTTGATCACTACAAATATGCCACAAGTAAGGATCATCCCATATGTAGAATCTAACATCTCTCTTAAACTTAGTCAATTGATGTTTATTCATGTCAATTGGCAGAACAGATGCAACTAAATAATTAGCAATATCAGCATACCAAGGGGTAGAAACAACAACCTCACAAAGCCTTTGATCAGGAAAGTCGTCTAAGGGTGAAGATGTTACCGCAGGTGTTTCAATCCTACTCAAATGATCAGCTACCATATTCTCTGCACCACTCTTGTCACGAATCTCCACATCAAACTCTTGTATAAGAAGTACCCACCTAATGAGGCGGGGTTTGGAGTCCGGTATCTTAAACAAGTATTTGATAGCTGAGTGATCTGTAAAGACAATCACCTTTGTGTGAAGGATATATGATCGAAATTTCTCTAGCCCAAAGACGATTGCAAATAGCTCTTTCTCTGTGGTAGTGTAGTTAGCTTGAGCAGCATCTAAAGTTCTAGATGCATAGGCTATGATATGTTGTTTCTTCTCTACTCTTTGGGCAAGAACGGCACCTAATGCATAGTCAGAAGCATCACACAAGAGCTCAAATGGAAGGCTCCAATTAGGTGGCTGAATGATGGGGGGTGTAGTGAGTTTCTCCTTTAACTCATCCCATGCATACCTGCAAGCATCATCAAAAACAAAACCCACATCTTTCTGCAATAAACGAGACAATGGCAATGTTGTCTTACTAAAATCCTGGATAAATCTTCTGTAAAATCCAGCATGCCCAAGAAAAGAACGTACATCTTTCACACATGAAGGATATGGAAGAGAGGAAATAATATCAACTTTAGCTTTATCAACCTCAATACCCTCATGTGAAACAACATGGCCCAAAACAATTCCTTTCTTAACCATAAAATGACATTTTTCAAAATTTAACACAAGATTATATTGAATGCATCTTTCCAAAACCTTATCTAAACTAGTTAAGCATGCATCAAAAGAATCACCATAAATAGTGAAATCATCCATGAAAACTTCTATGCAATGCTCAAGAAAATCAGAGAATATGGAAACCATGCAACGCTGAAAAGTGCCTGGTGCATTACATAAACCGAATGGCATGCGTCTGTATGCAAAGGTTCCAAATGGACATGTGAATGTAGTCTTATCTTGGTCCTCAGGTGCAATAGAAATTTGGAAATATCCAGAAAAACCATCCAAAAAGCAATAATGTGATCTATTGGCCAGTCTTTCTAACATTTGATCTATGAAGGGGAGGGGGTAGTGATCCTTTCTAGTTACCGAGTTCAGTTTTCTATAATCAATACATACTCTCCTACTGTTTTGAACTCTAGTTGGAACTAGCTCACCTTCATCATTGTGAACAACAGTAATACCAGTTTTCTTAGGTACTACCTGAACTGGACTTACCCAACGACTATCAAAAATAGGGTAGATTATACCTGCAGACAGAAGTTTAGAAACCTCTTTCTTTACCACATCAAGGATTAATGGATTGAGTCGTCTTTGTGGCTGTCGTACAGATTTGGCTCCATCTTCTAGTAGGATTCGGTGCATGCACACATTTGGGTTGATTCCAGGGATATCAGCAAGAGTCCACCCAATAGCTTTTATCCGTTGCCTGAGTACTTCTAGGAGGCGAGTCTCCTCATCAGCAGCTATGTCGCTAGCTATAATCACAGGAAGTGTCTCGTCTTTCCCCAAATAGGCATACTTCAATGACTCAGGGAGTGCCTTTAACTCTAAGGATGGGGCTTGTTCAATTGAAGGTATGAGCGGCTTCATTTCAGCATCTGTCAAACTGGAAACCTGCATAACAGACTCACATACAGAAGAGCAAACTTTCCCACTTTGGGAAGCATCAGTAGAAACTGTAAGAGTAGAAGAATCACTAGTGCTACAATTAGGCACAGAAGCATTATGTTTAGAGTATCTCATATTCTTAATAGCATCAGTGAAAATATCAATATCAGCAACATCAAAGTCAGCACATGTGTCACAATTACCAATTTTAGCACATGAACAAGAGATGCTATCATCTAAACCAGCAATATCACATGATCTACTAAGCATGCTCTCTTCAAGATCTTTAACAGAATCATCCATAATAGCATCAACAACATTAACATCTATTTCTGCACAATCATCAGGGGGATGTCTCATGGATTCAAGTACATTGAATCTAATAGTTTCACCAGCAAATTCTAGAGTAAGGCTACCAGCATGGACATCTATCATAGCTTTAGCAGTTTTAAGGAAAGGCCTACCTAAAATTAGAGATGAGTGTCCTTTCTGTCTAAACCGACCATCATCCATATCAAGAACATAAAAGTCTGCAGGGAATATGAAATCTTTTACCTTAACTAAGATGTCCTCTAGGACGCCTTCTGGGACTGTGCAACGTCTGTCAGCAAGGGATGCAACAAGATTTGTGGGCTTAAGCTCTACACCATTGAGTTGATCAAAGACTGATTTTGGCATAACATTGATAGCTGCTCCCAAATCTGCTAAGGCATCTGAGAATTCAATGTCACCAATAGTGCAAGGTATGAGAAAGCTACCAGGATCCTTGCACTTCACTGGCATTGGCATTTGATAAAGAGAAGAGACAACTGCCCCTAAGTCAACCTTGCCTTCGTGCTTAAACTTTCTCTTTGTAGTACACAATTCCTTCAAGAATTTTGCATATTTAGGTACTTGTGTGACTAAGTCAACTAGTGGAACATTGATCACCACCTTCTTGAATATATCATAGATTTCATTAGACACCTCAATTTCCTTCTTTCTCCTTTCAGCTTTAGCAACCACGGTAGGAAAAGGGAGGGCTTGTGTTACCACTTGCTTTACTTTATCATCCTCCTCTTGTTTTTCCGTGGGCACCACTTGTGTTTCTGATAAGGTGGGTTGATCCTGTGATGTGGAAGTAGAAGGAGAGTCATCAGCAACTTCCTTGTCTTTGATGGTAACAGGATCTGCAGAGGGGATTATCTTTCCACGTCGGAGAGATATAGCATTAACTCCACCTATATTGGGATTCTGCTGAGTTCCAGCATTTGGATTGGTCACTACCTGAGATGGAAGCCTTCCTGAACCTTGACTTTGCTCATTACTCTGTATATTAGATAATTGACCAATATGAGTTTGAAGAGTTTGAATTTGCTGTTGTTGCTGCTGTTGCTGTTGCTGTTGTTGTATTAGGATCTTCATCATGGCATCCATCTTGCTTTCTAACCTTGAACTTCCATCTTGGATTGGTATTGATTGTCTAACTTGTTGAAACATTTTGTTACTAGAATTTCCACTTTGATTAAACTGTGCTTGTTGAGGTTGGCCATTTCCATATCGAAGATTTGGATGGTCACGCCATCCAGGATTATATGTATTGGAGTAAGGATCATATTTTTGGCCACCTTGAGTCATAGGTTTAGAAGGATATATTGCATTGCAAGATTCAGCTCCATCATTCAGGTAAGGGCAACAGTCAGTAGCATGAGTGGCTAGAGAGCAAATAGAACATAGTGGCCCTATTAGAGCAGAAGAGTTGGGCTGTGAAGTAAAAGTAGTAGATGGTCCCATAGGATTGACCATATTAGAAGAATTTTGCATATTGAACATAGTCATTTTTTCCACAGCAGATGCAAGCCTATCAATTTTGCTCTCCAGGCGAGACTCAGCGAATAATCCTACCTCATTAACTTTTACTTGTTGTCTAGAGCCAAATTGTTGGCTATTCTCAGCTTTCCTTTCAGTCAATTCCCAAGCATCTTCAATAGTCAAGTGAAGAAGAGAACCACCAGCAGCTAAGTCTAACAAATCTCTCTCTAGAGGTAAGAGCCCTTCATGGAAGTATTGGATCAATAGTGTGTCCGGGATTTGATGATGGGGACAGCTGGAACACAATGTTTTAAAACGCTCCAAATATTCATATAAGGATTCCCCAACCATTTGTCGACATCCACTTATGTCTTTCCTGATAGATGAAGTGCGAGAGGCTGGGAAATACCTTTCTAAGAATAGTTTCTTCAGTTGATTCCATGAAGTGATGAATCCAGGAGGTAATCAAAGCAACCAGTTTTTAGCAGATCCTTCCAAAGAGAATGGGAAGGCACGCATCTTAATTTGATCTTCAGTCACATCAACTGGTTTCATAGCAGTGCAAACCATGTGAAACATCTTCAAATGGTTGTATGCTTCCTCCCCTGAAACACCATTAAATTTTGGAAGTAAGTGTATCAATCCAGGTTTCAACTCAAAATTCACATTAATATCAGGATAATTTATGCACCAATTTTGAAAATGCAAATCAGGAGAAACCAATTCTTTAATGGTCATAGCAGGATCGACATTATGAGCATTTGCATTTGCATTTGCGTTTACATTCTCATTAGCATTAACAACAATATTATTACCATCCATATTGACAGTAGAATCAGAGGATTCAAAAATAGGATTAACAAAGGAACTACTACCTACAAGGGTACTAGCTCTAGTTCTTCTTTGTTGATGAAATGTCCTCTCAATCTCAGGATCTAAGGCTAACAATTTTTCAAAAGAGGATCGAGTCATGCAATAAACAACTACCTACGAAGTCACCTGAAAACTTAAACCTAAAGTCTAACCGTTGCTCCCCGGCAACGGCGCCAAAATTGATCGATGGTATTTTTGTCGTTAAAGTGATCAATTAAACTAGGTCCTAATTAATTATGCAGTTTAGGGTCAACCTAGGTCATTCTCCCAAGGAGCAAGCTGTGGGTTTTCTTTAGGACTAATTTTCAAGTGATAAAAGATGCAGTAGAATGTAAATGGACCTAAACTAGAATGCAAAATACTACGACCTATATGCAATTAACTAACTAAATGTAATAATGCAATTGACTCTTAAACCTATATAAGAATGAGACTAATCTATATGAGTTGAATGCAATTTTTGGGGGGTTTTCTTATGAGAAAATAATTAAAATCCTACTAAAAGATTGATTAAAAGCAAATAAAATAATAAGATTTAATTCAGTGATGATGATGAAGGGGACAACTTAGGAATTGCATGGAGTCAACTTTCTTAGCCTAAATCAATTAATTAGACCAAAAAGAGATTAATGAATTTAATCACCCAATCGAACATGGGAAACCCTCTAGCTCAATAACACCTATTCCACTAGAAAACTCATAATGGAATAAGCGGTGGCTAATTAAACCCGTTAAAAACCAAACACAAAATAATCTTGGAAATCTTGTTTACAATTATCTAATTGAACAACCAGATAATTTATCAACCTAATTAAACAATTAAGATGATAAACCAAATTAACAATTAAATTAATAACGAAAACTCAATTACTAATTTAATTGACAATCCAAAGGTTGCAAACAAGAGTCCAACAATAAGCATAAAACTTCGAATTACCAGTCTAATCCAAAAGAAATAAGTTTACAATTTAAAACTAGATTGTTCTCAATTAACACAACTCAGAATTATTTAAAAATAAATAATCTCAAGTTTGAATTAAAAAGATAAAAAGAACAACACTCCCTTATGATCTTCATGTGCAAGCCCTAGACCATAGTTTCCTCCATACTCCTCCCAAGTTGCCTCCCAGATGGCTTAAACTTCCATGAAATTCATTCCTCCTCCAAGAGCCAAACATGTCACAGCCACCATTGGAACAAATTGTGTGCGTTAAAGATCAGAATTGATTGAGTAGATGTGGGTCCCGTGAGATCAATTGATAATTGATTGAGAATTGAGAAGCTTTGCGTGAGAGGAATAGTCAAAATGAATGGAAGGAATGGAGAATTGATTAATTAACCTCTGCGCCTCAGCTCCTTCGGTCTGCCTTCTTCAACGTGCGTGTGGCGGCCCAGCGTGTTTCTTCTGTGTTCAGTCTCGCAGCTTGGCTCTCTTTTGCGTGCGGCGTGATGGCGTGATGATTCTCAAAACCTAGCAGTTAGGTTAATTAAAAGGGGAGGAAGAGAGGGCTTTTTAGGGTATTAACTTGAGCCCAATAAAATTCAAGTAGTCCCCTAAAATTTCACCATTGGATTTCTTTTAGCTATCCTGAAAAATCCTGCACCATAGGATCTTATAAAATCACTATCTATCATATATCAAGAGATATTATTTAATCAGAATATTAATAATTTAATAATTTAAGCTCAATATCTTATAATTAATTCATATTTATATTATTTCCTAAAATAGGCTAACAATCCAAATATTATCTAATATATTCAAATTAGCCTAAAATAATCCCCAAAATAAATGAAATAAGGTGGGATAAAATATATAAAATTGGGATTTATCAGTACAGCTTATCACCCAGAGACCGATGGACAATCTGAGAGAACCATACAAACATTGGAGGATATGCTTAGAGCTTGCGTGTTAGACTTTAAGGGACATTGGGATCGGCATCTTCCACTGGCAGAATTCGAGTACAACAACAGTTATCACTCAAGCATACGAATGGCACCATTCGAAGCGTTGTACGGGCGGAAGTGTCAGTCACCTATATGCTGGACGGAGTTGTCTGAGAGGCAGTTGCTCGGACAAGATATAGTTGAACAGACCTTTGAACAAATCGCTTTGATCAAAAAGAGACTCTTGGCAGCCCAAAGTAGACAAAAGAGCTATGCCGATAAAAGAAGAAGACTCCTAGAATTTGAAGTGGGGGATCATGTATTCCTAAAATTATCCCCAGTGACCGGTGTTGGGAGAATGCTTAAAAGGCGGAAACTAAGTCCACGTTACGTGGGACCATTCGAGATTCTGGCAAAGCGAGGACCAGTCGCATACCAAATAGCCCTACCCCCGAATTTAAGTAATCTCCATGATGTCTTCCATGTTTCACAACTGAGGAAATACCAACCGAATCCTGAGCACATCATCAAATTCGAGGACATTGAAGCACGACATGACAACACGTTCGTGGTTGAGCTGGTACAAATTCTCGAACATCGTGAGAAACGTCTTAGGAATAGGAGCATTCCGATGGTAAAGGTGGTTTGGAAAGGAATGTCATCCCGTGAGGCAACATGGGAAACAATGAGAGACATGGAGGAGAAGTACCCGGAGTTTACAGCCCAAAATTTAGTCGCAATAGAGTAAATTTTGAGGACGAAATTTTGTTTAAAGGAGGGAGAAATGTAATACCCGGATAACTATTATCTGGAATATTATGTCACCATAATGAAAATGCTCATTTATGAAGATTTTAGTCTCAACATGTTATGTGATTAGTATATGTTCAAAGGAAAATATTAAGAAAATTAAAGGAAATTTAATATCGGAAATGTGAAAAATGTGTCTTAAGGCCATAAAACATCCTGAGAAGAATTAGGAAAAATTCTAAAATGCATGGAATAATTATTAAAAATTTAGAAAGCATATTATTCTTAATTTAGACAATTTAATAAACTATTTCTTATGGAAATAAAAAGAAGGAAAATTAAAAAGTATTCTGAGACTAAAATTGACTCTATGATTTTTGATATTTTGCATGGAGCTTAAATTATTAATGTCAATAAAATTGTTGTGAGAAAATGATTAGTTTTAATTAAAAAAATTATTAGAAATTATTAAGGGATTAAGTAAGTAATTTTTGGGAATTTTATAAGATTATAGAAAATTTAGGAAACATCGAAAAAATGCAAAATAAATAGGATATTATGGTAAATGAAAAAATATATATATATATAATTATATGTGTGGGCCAAAAATTAGGGGGAGATAAGGATGGAATTAGATATTTGTATATAATAATAATTTAAGATAAGGCATGTGGTAATTAGGTAATATTATAATAAAAGGTGAACAGGATAAATGACCACGAATAGAAATAAAATCCTACCTAGGAAACCGTGAACTAGGTTATTAGGGTCAGAGTATATTATGAACAAGTGAATTTTTATCTCGGAGTAGGCTATCTCTGAAGTCATTTCTGTAACCGGTAGCGAATACCGAGGATTTTCGGCAGATAACAGAATGTTCTTAATAAGAGTACAAGGATAGGAAAATCCAGTATTCTTGAAGAGGAAGAAAAGACCTTTAGAGTGTTACTCCCGGAATTTTAAGATTTTACAAAAAATTTCGCGATCAGAACACCGAACCAGGAATTTCATCCGATAAAGCAAGATGACATAAGCATGATGATGTCATCAATTTTGTCCTCTTGTGGGGGGGGGGAGGTCGGCCAAATAGGTGTAGGGCCAAGATCAAGCCACTTCAAAAAAGTGTGATCCGACGGTCAGAATTTAACCAGAAAAGTTCAGCAGAATTACGAAAATGCCACTCGGTTTTCCTATAAATAGCCTTCCATTCATTTCAAATTCTTCACACCACTTCCCTTCAAGGAGACTGAAATTTGAGAGAGGAAGGAGAAGGAGGAGTCTGGAGAAAATCATATCGAAGCTCTGTTAATTCTCTAAGTGTTTTGATGATAACTAATAATTGTAAGCTTAATTTGAAGTTTGTCTTTGAAAGTTGTAAAACTTTCTGTTTAAAGGCAAACTCCAGTTTAGGTAGCTAAACTCAAGTTTGGACTTGATAGACAGAAGCTCAGTCTTTAACAAAGAAAGCCAAACTCCAGTTTGCATAGGCAAACTCGAGTTTGCAGAGTTACAGAGAGCAATCAAAGTTTCTAAGAGTTGTAAACTCGAGGCTGTATTTATAAACTCGAGTTTAGATCAAAGGCAGTGACATTCGAATTTCAACTTGTATCCAAACTCTACCTTTGATCCTTCCAAACTCCAGTTTACAAGAAAAGTTTAAGAGCTAAAGATTCGTAAACTCGAGTCTGTTTTAAGCAAACTCGAGTTTAGGATAAATAGAGACACTTGTGTTATTACTTGCTTTGTAAACTCCAGTTTTGGTTTCAGTGACTCCAGTCTGCACTTTAATGAAAGGTTTTTCAAAGTTTGAATACTCACTGAAACTCGAGTTTAGGATAAATAGAGACACTTGTGTTATTACTTGCTTTGTAAACTCCAGTTTTGGTTTCAGTGACTCCAGTCTGCACTTTAATGAAAGGTTTTTCAAAGTTTGAATACTCACTGAAACTCGAGTCAGATTTCTGAAAACTCGAGTTTAGGACTGTTTTGGAAACACTTGAACTATTACATGATTTCTAAACTCCAGTCTTGAAAATGGAAACTCCAGTTTGAGCTTTCAAAAGGTATTTCAATGTTTCAGTTTTTCACTGAAACTCGAGTCAAGGTTTTGGTGACTCGAGTTTAGCTCAAACAGAAAGCCTCGAGTAAATGTCTGTTTTCAAAACTCCAGTTTTAAAAATGGAAACTCCAGTTTACATATGAAGAGATTTTTCAAAAGTTTCAATTTACACTGAAACTCGAGTTTTGGATATTAAAACTCGAGTCTAGGTTATACAGAAAACTAAACAATATTTTAGATTTTGTAAACTCCAGTTTGCGTTTTCTCAACTCCAGTTTTGAAGCTCTGAACTTAAACTCAAGATTTTCATAAAAGCTTCAAACTCGAGTCAGTCACTAAAAGACTCGAGTTTAGGCATGGTCTCAAAACTTCATCCAAGAGCCATTCGCGATTTCCCTTTCTGTAAGAACCAAACTCGAGTCAGTCACTAATCAACTCGAGTTTAGGAAGTCGTTCAAAACAAGATGCTCTCTGGATGAACTCCAAACTCGAGTCTGGGTTTGTAAACTCGAGTTTGGATCATACAGATTTGTAAAACCAGAAGGCGCGAATTTGTGAAACCCATTTGAATGATCTTAATACTTCATATCTTTAATTGCTACTATTCCTAACGTCTTTTAACCAGTCTGTTAGCAAGTTTCAGATGACTTATTGAAGTAAACAGTGAAGATTCAGACCATGAGCTGTAAAGCAAGAAAGAGAAAGAATATGTTGTCTTATAAAGTGCTTCAACTTTGATTAAATTAATACATCTTTAAGCACAACCCATTCTACACAGGGGTATTAACATTATCTTCAAATTCGAAGTGGACCTCCAACAGCTATGTTCTTCATTCAAAATGAACATCAACAGCTATAAATACCATTCAGAATCCAAGAACAAGATAACAGAAGCTGTTATTTACTAGCTTACATTTTCACTTCTTATCTTCTGTAATATCTTGAGAGATTCATTTGAGCTTTAGTGTTTATCATTATATGCTCTTCGAGAGAGTTTGCTTTCGTTTCTGATCACTTGCTGTAAGAATCTCAAGTCAAGGGACTTGGAGATTGGGAATATCAGTGTACAACTTGTAAGGGGGAGTGTATCCTAGTGAGAGGATAACTTTCGAGTATAGAGTGTGTAACTGATTGTGAGTGATAGTGAAAATCCCAGAGAGTCTGGGGACTAGACGTAGGTCAAGGAGTTAGACCGAATCAGTATAAATCTTGTTGTGTCTTGTCCTTCTCTCATCCTCTGCACTATTCTAATCCTGCGATTAATTTCCAGAATTGAGAAAAAGAATTTTCAAATCCCCAATTCACCCCTCTCTTGGTGATTTGCTTCGTTTTCATTTGGTATTAGAGACAGGTCTTCTCTTAAAGAATTAACGTCCCGAGAAGGATCCTAATGGAGGGAATTCTACCTGAAGGAGCTTCCATCAACAGACCTCTAGGTTTCGATGGGGAACATTATTCATTCTGGAAATCAAAATTCAGAGTCTATGTCATGGCCACTGAATTTGGACTATGGAATGTGTTTGAGAAAGGAGATTATGCTCCATCTACAATGGAGGATGGAGTCAGAACTCCCAAACTAGAAGAAGAATATACTGAGAATGACAGAAGACTCGTCACTCTCAACAGCAAGGCCATTCATGTCCTTCAAAGTGCTCTAAGTCAGAGAGAATACTTTCGTATTTGTACTCTACCTTCTGCAAAAGATATGTGGAAGGCCTTGGAGATTGCTCATGAAGGAACAGCTGGAATCAAAGAGAATAGAATCAACACTCTCATGATTGAATATGATTTACTTCGTATGAAATCAGGAGAATCCATTGGTGAATTCCAACTGAGATTCACTCATCTAATTAATCAACTCGCTGCCTTGGAAAAAGAATACGATCAACGAATTCAAGTAAGAAAAATCCTAAATATTCTTACCAAGGAATGGGAAGCAAAGGTGACAGCCATTGAAGAGGCACGTGGTGAATCAATGACATCAGTTGCTGCCCTCTTTGGTAGCTTGTCCGAGTATGAAGGAAAAATCAAGTTCAGAAAAGGACTTGATGAAATTTATAGTAAGGGTAAAGGAATTGCTCTCAAAACTATAAATGATGATAAAGAATCAGATGATAATGAAGAAGATGACGAATTTGGCATGATGGTTCGAAAGTTCAGAAAATTCTACAAGAAGAATAGAGGATTCAGAAAGAACAACAAAGGTGGCTCAAGCTCAGAATCAAAGAAACCTATCATATGCTATGAATGTGACAAGCTTGGCCACGTTAAGTCGGAATGTCCTCAATTGAAAAGCAAAGAGACCAGATTCAACAAATTCAAAAAGAAAGCATATGTCTCTTCCATATGGGGAGATAGTTCATCTGATGAAGATGAAGAGGATGAAGAGCAAACAACAAACATATGTCTAGTTGCTCAAGAAGAATCTGACAATGAAGGGGTAAGTGATTCTTGAAAAAGCCGGAGCAAATCACCAAGAGGGGGGTGAATTGGGGATTTGAAATATTCTTTCGCTCAATTCTGGAAATTAATCGCTGAAGCAAAGTAGTGCAGAGAAAGGGAAGAGAGAACAAGACACAGCAAGATTTATACTGGTTCAGTCTAACTCCTTGACCTACGTCCAGTCCCCAGACTCTCTAGGATTTTCACTATCACTCACAATCAGTTACACACTCTGTACTCGAAAGCTATCCACTCACCAGGATACACTCCCCCTTACAAGTTGTACACTGATATCCCAATCTCCAAGTCCCCCGACTTGAGATTCTCACAGTAAGTGATATACCCAAACACAGTACACTACACACTCTGTAACTTGGGATGATCCTCTCTATAGGACTCACTCCCCCTTACAAGTTGTAGTCGTACAATCAATCTCCAAGTCCCCCGACTTGAGATTCTTTACAATCAAATGATTAACGAAAACAAACTCTCTCTAAGAGCAGATATTGATAAACACTGAAGCTCAAATCTCTCAAGACTATTTACAGAAGAATGAATACAGAAATTTGATTGTTGTACACTGTAATTATGTTGTATCTTGTCTGTCTTAGTTCTTCTTCGAATCTGAATGATATTTATAGCTGTTGAAGTTCATTTTGAATGAAGAACTTGACTGTTGGAAGAGCATTACGAATTTGAACGTTGGAGGCTCCACTTCCAGAACTAGTTGTTGAGAATCCACTAAAATCTTCTTGATTGATGGATTCTGTTTTTGTCCAATCTGTTGTAGACATTCTAGCAATGTGGGACTTAATTAATATGAAGATAATGTTGATGTCCCTATGTTGGAATGAGCTGTGCTTAAAGTTGTAATTATTTAATCCAAGTTGGAGCACTTTATAAGACAACATATTCTCTCTCTCTTGCTTTACAGCTCATTGTCTGAATCTTCATTGTTACCTTTAATAAACCATCTGAAACTCGCTAACAAACTGGTTAAAAGACATTTGGAATAATAGCAATTAAAGATATGAAGTATTAAGATCATTCAAATGGTTTTCGCAAATTCGCTCCTTCTGGTTTTACAAATCTGTGCGTTACAAACTCGAGTTTACAAACCCAGACTCGAGTTTGGAGTTCATCCAGAGAGCATCTTGTTTTGAAAGACTTCCTAAACTCGAGTTGATTAGTAACTGACTCGAGTTTGGTTCTTACAGAAAGGAAAATTGTCAATGGCTCTTGGATGAAGTTTTGAGGCCATGCCTAAACTCGAGTCATTTAGTGATTGACTCGAGTTTGAAGCTTTTATGAAAATCTTGAGTTTAAGTTCAGTGCTTCAAAACTGGAGTTTAGAAAATGCAAACTGGAGTTTACAAAATCTGAAATATTGTTTAGTTCTCTGTATAGCCCAGACTCGAGTTTTGATATCCAAAACTCGAGTTTCAGTGTAAACTGAAACTTTTGAAAAATCTCTTCATATGTAAACTGGAGTTTCCAAAACAGACATTTACTTGAGGCTTTCTGTTTGAGCTAAACTCGAGTCACCAAAACCTTGACTCGAGTTTCAGTGAAAAACTGAAACATTGAAATACCTTTTGAAAGCTCAAACTGGAGTTTCCATTTTCAAGACTGAAGTTTAGAAATCATGTAATAGTTCAAGTGTTTCCAAAACAGTCCTAAACTTGAGTTTCCAGAAATCTGACTCGAGTTTCAGTGAGTATTCAAACTTTGAAAAACCTTTCATTAAAGTGCAGACTGGAGTCACTGAAACCAAAACTGGAGTTTACAAAGCAAGTAATAACACAAGTGTCTCTATTTATCCTAAACTCGAGTTTTAGTGAGTATTCAAACTTTGAAAAACATTTCATTAAAGTGCAGACTGGAGTCACTGAAACCAAAACTGGAGTTTACAAAGCAAGTAATAACACAAGTGTCCCTATTTATCCTAAACTCGAGTTTGCTTAAAATAGACTTGAGTTTACGAATCCTTAGCTCTTAAACTTTTCTTGTAAACTGGAGTTTGGAAGGATCAAAGGTAGAGTTTGGATACAAGTTGAAATTCGAATGTCACTGCCTTTGATCTAAACTCGAGTTTATAAATACAGACTCGAGTTTACAACTCTTGGAAACTTTGATTGCTGTCTGTAACTCTGCAAACTCGAGTTTGCCTATGCAAACTCGAGTTTGGCTTTCTTTGTTAAAAACTGAGCTTCTGTCTATCAAGTTCAAACTCGAGTTTAGCTACCCAAACTCGAGTTTGCCTTAAACAGAAAGTTTTACAACTTTCAAAGACAAATTTCAAATTAAGTTTACAATTATTAGTTATCATCAAAACACCTAGAGAACTAACATTCTCCCCCTTTTTGATGATGACAACACTTGTAAACTGAATTTGCAAAGAGTTTGATTAAATTTGTTATTTTGGAAATCATTTTGCAAAATGTGCTTATGAAATACATGACAAAAATATCAGAGATGAATAAACATGCAGAAGCGAAGTGAACCAGTTTTATAAACACAAGGTAGTAAATACAGACTCGAAACACACATACTCAAACATGAAACAATGATGAGCATAGACAGACTCAAGACTTATCTACTTTCTCTCCCTTTTGGTTTTGCTCTTCAGTTTATTCTCCCCCTTTGGCATCATCAAAAGAGGGTGTAGGATTTACAGATGGGGTAGAAGGTCGGGTGGTCTGAGGATCTACAGGGATGGTAGAAATCACTAGTGCTGAAGTAGAAGCTGGATTAGGAATGGGTGCAGATGAGGGTGTAGGAGCAGGAATGTTCAAGTGTTGCATGATTTGGTCCAGTTGCAGCTTCATTGCATCTTGTGCTTCAGTCAAGGCTGTATTGGTCTTTGTTAATTCAGCCACAATCTTTCCAACCTCATTTTCAATGTTTGTTGCCAGATTTGTTATGGCAGCATCCACTATCTCCTGAATCTTGGCAGTTATATCAGATGATAGAGGAGGTGCAGCTGACTATGCTTCTTGACCTCTAGCATGAGATGCTCTTGCTCTTGAAGGTGCTCGAGAATGACCAGAACCTTCTTCATTGAAGCTTATTCTCATTAGATGTAATTGGGGCTTTCCAAACTCAGGAATTTGCTGAATTGTATTAAAAGCACCAAAAGGCCAGATTTTGAAATAGAAAAGAATCACAGAAATCAAGGAAGGAAATGGGACATGTGAGGATTTTCGGGATCTAAATCTAAACTTAACCATTTCATTAAAGATCCATTGGCCCACATTAATTTGCTACTTGTCCACAATTGCAGTGAATGGTTGATAATCCCTCTGAGTGAAGTGGGTAAAATTTCCTCCCTTTTGAACTAAGTTTCTCGAATAAAGGTACCTCAAGACTCGGTGATGAGGTGGCATGGAGGCAGGGGAGATATGCAGAGAGACCACTTGGGCTTCAGAAACAGGCTCATTTGGCTTCAGGATTTCACAACACTGCCTATTGGTGTAGTTGAAATGACTAGAGTTTCAGAATATCATCCTAGTAAGTTATTCCACTAATGGTTAATGCATTAGCAATCAATGCACTAAAGAACATTCATCAGCTTGGAATAACTCAGCCAACTAAGAGATTGTCCATTGAGCATGACATTTTCATAGATGAAGTTTACTTGAAACTCATAGATGATCAACTTGTTAGACCTTAAGTCCAACTAGTTCAGAGAATAAGAATTATTGAGTACAAGCAACGTATTAAATTCCAAAGATCAATATGTGAAAGATAGAAAACTCAACTGAACAGATTTGAAGCATATCTTAACATTCAATATACAATATTAACTTCCAATTTTGAAATTCCAATTGAGTGCAATCAAAACATGAATATGTTTCAAAACATTTGTATGCATTTTCACAAATCATAGTGAATTGAATTTCAAAACTAGTTTTAACATTGTGCATTTCAAAACATAAAACTCATAAGGTTATGCACAAGTTCATGGTCATTTAGCAATCAGAAAATATTTTGAAAAATTATATATGATTGATTGCTAAAGGAATGCAATAATGAACAAGTAATCATTACCAACATATATGATCATTTAAGATAGTGTAAGAATTAGATAGCACCGTAATTTCTCTTGTCCTTGTAGTAACTTGCTTGGTTGAGATGGATTGATGTAATTAATTTCTTTTTGTACGTTCACCATCAATATCAACCACAGCTTGTTTGGCTTCCTCAAGACTTGAAGTTACTTCTCAGTGTAGGCACATTCTTGAGAAGTTTTCTTTGAACCTACAAAGCTTACTCAAGTGTTTCTTCTTTGATATCCAATCTTACTTGGATCCAATATCATTAGCTTGTAGGAATAAAATTCACATGCTCTTATAGATATGATCAATTCAGAACAATTGAGCACGATGAACTAATCATGACTTTATGCAAGAAAGAAACATTTTATTTTCAAGTCATAATGAATGCATAAAGTTTTGAACTTATGAACACTGCAATCTGTTTTCATAAATCTATGAAGTTAACTTTTAGGAATTGTGAAAAATCAGTTTCAGAATAGTTTGCAATGCTCATTCTTAAGATTATGAAATATAAAGCCTTCATGAATGTTTCAAATAATAAAGTAGAAGGTTTTAAAAGCATGATCAACAGTTGAGTTTAGGATATGCATGACAGAACTTGGATTTTAAGAGCATAAACTCGAGTTTATTACTTACAGACTCGAGTTTTAGGAGTTTCTTAACACTTGGTCGTTTCTGTCTTGCCAAAACTTGAGTTTCCAACTTGTAGACTCGAGTTTGGCTTTCTTTTAGAAACAGAGTTTGCTCTCTGTCTTCTGTAAACTCGAGTTTGCTGTTGGTGAACTCAAGTTTGCCTCTTTTGACAGCAAACTTCACCTTTTAGCAGATTCACCTGATTCTTCACATGTCTATCCATAGGTGTTTGCAGCGTTCTCACAGAGGACAAAGACTTCAAGAGTCTTCTGATTGATGCTTGTGAGAAATTCCTTTTCTTGTTCTCCTCAAGATAGTTGAATGACACTCGATTGTAGTTTGTTCATGAGGTAGAACATACTCCTTTTGCTTTATTGCTTCTTTTGATTTGGCTTTGTAGCTTCAGCAATGGATACTCCAAGAGTTCTCTGGTTTGATATGGGAATTCTGTTTCTATTCACTGATGCATGAGAAGTTCTTGGCTTCTTCTTCTTCTTCTCTATACCTTGATGTCCATTGATATTCAAATTTCCCTGCATACATGAAGTACTAGATGGACATTTTGGTACCCACTTATACTTGGGTCCTTTTGGGTTAGCTTGCACCTTAGGAAACACATAAGTTCCTTTAGGTACCCATTGATAATTACCTATAGGTTTATCTTTCCTTTCTTTCCTATGAAAATATGCAGAAGTGGAATGACCCTTTCTATTGCAATAGTTGCAATGTGCAAAAGGATTGGAAGAGTGTACTGATTTTTGAAAATAGTTCAAATATGACTTTTCTCCAAACTTCTTCCTACCTTTCTTTTTATCAAGATCAGGTCTATAGCCAATTCCAAATCTATCATTTATAAATCTTTGCTGCTTTAGAATGATATTTAACATTTCACTTCCTTGGGTGAATTTTTCAAGAGACTTTGTGAGATAAGCATTTCTTTTCTGAAGAGTACAACAATTTTCACAATTTTCTTCTGTAAGATTTTCACAAATCTTTTCAGGTAGAGAAGATGGAGTTTTCACAACTTGTTGTTCCAAATCTTTTATTTTTCTTTTAGAAAGTATGAGTTCTGTAGTAATCTTTCTAAATTCAGAATAAAGACTATTATACTCAGAAAGTAACTCATCAAAAGTTGGTTCATAACCACTTACCTCTTCATTGTCAGATTCTTCTTGAGCAACCAGGCAAATGTTAGCTGTCTTATCCTCATCATCTTCATCTTCATCAAATGAACTATCTTCCCAAATGGAAGAGACATATGCCTTCTTTTTGAGCTTGTTGAATCTGGTCTCTTTGTTACTCAATAGAGGACATTCTGATTTAATGTGGCCAGGTTTATCACATTCATAACATGTGAAGGGTTTCTTTGATTCTGAACTTGAGCCACTCTTGGTGTTGTTCTTTCTGAATCCTCGATTCTCTTTGTAGAACTTTCTGAATTTTCTGACCATCATGCCAAAATCCTCTTCTTCATCCTCATCATTGGATTCATTGGATTCATTGATGGTTTTAAGAGCAATTCTCTTATTTTTCCCATCAATTTCATCAAGTCCTTTTATGAACTTGATTTTTCCTTCATACTCGGACAAGCTACCAAAGAGAGCAGCGACTGATGTCAGTAATTCACCACGTGCTTCTTCAATGGCTGTCACCTTTGCCTCCCATTCCTTGGTAAGAACATTCAAGATTTTTCTTACTAGAACCCGTTGATCATATTCTTTTTGCAAGGCAGCAAGTTGATTAATTAGATAAGTGAATCTTAGCTGGAATTCACCAATGGATTCTCCTGATTTCATACGAAGTAAATCATATTCAGTCATGAGAGTGTTGATTCTATTTTCTTTGATTCCAGCAGTTCCTTCGTGAGCAATCTCCAAGGCCTTCCACATATCTTTTGCAGAAGGTAGATTACAAATACGAAAGTATTCTCTCTGACTTAGAGCACTTTGAAGGACATGAATGGCCTTGCTGTTAAGAGTGACAAGTCTTCTATCATTCTCAGTGTACTCCTCTTCGAGTTTGGGAGTTCTTATTCCATCCTCCATTGTAGATGGAGCATAATCTCCTTTCTTAAACACATTCCATAGACCGAATTCTGTTGCCATAACATAGACTTTGAATTTTGATTTCCAGAATGAATAATGTTCCCTATAAAAACCTGGAGGTCTGTTGATGGAAGCTCCTTCAGGTAGAATTCAGTCCATTAGGATCCTTCTCGGGATGTTAGTCCTTTAAGAGAAGACCTAGCTCTGATACCAAATGAAAAAGCTGGAGCAAATCACCAAGAGGGGGGTGAATTGGGGATTTGAAAAATTCTTTTTCTCAATTCTGAAAATTTAATCGCTGAAACAAGGTAATGCAGAGAAAGGGAAGAGAGAACAAGACACAACAAGATTTATACTGGTTCGGTCTAACTCCTTGACCTACGTCTAGTCCCCAGACTCTCTGGGATTTTCACTATCACTCACAATCAGTTACACACTCTGTACTCGAAAGTTATCCACTCACCAGGATACACTCCCCCTTACAAGTTGTACACTGATATGCCAATCTCCAAGTCCCCCGACTTGAGATTCTCACAGTAAGTGATATACTCAAACACAGTACACTACACACTCTGTAACTTGGGATGATCCTCTCCCTAGGACTCACTCCCCCTTACAAGTTGTAGTCGTACAATCAATCTCCAAGTCCCCCGACTTGAGATTCTTTACAATCAAATGATTAACGGAAACAAACTCTCTCTAAAAGCAGATAATGATAAGCACTGAAGCTCAAATCTCTCAAGACTATTTACAGAAGAATGAATACAGAAATCTGATTGTTGCACACTGTATTTGTCTTGTATCTTGTCTGTCTTAGTTCTTCTTCGAATCTGAATGATATTTATAGCTGTTAAAGTTCATTTTGAATGAAGAACTTGACTGTTGGAAGAGCACTACGAATTTGAACGTTGGAGGCTCCACTTCCAGAACTAGCTGTTGAGAATCCACTGGAATTTATCTTGATGGATGGATTCTGCTTTTGTCTAATCTGTTGTAGACATTCTCGCAATGTGGGACTTAATTAATATGAAGATAATGTTGATGTCCCTGTGTTGGAATGGGCTGTGCTTAAAGTTGTAATTATTTAATCCAAGTTGGAGCACTTTATAAGACAACATATTCTCTCTCTCTTGCTTTACAGCTCATTGTCTGAATCTTCATTGTTTCCTTCAATAAACCATCTGAAACTTGCTAACAAACTGGTTAAAAGACGTTAGGAATAATAGCAATTAAAGATATGAAGTATTAAGATCATTCAAATGGTTTTCGCAAATTCGCGCCTTCTGGTTTTACAAATCTGTGCATTACAAACTCGAGTTTAGAGTTCATCCAAAGAGCATCTTGTTTTGAAAGACTTCCTAAACTCGAGTTGATTAGTGACTGACTCGAGTTTGGTTCTTACAAAGAGGAAAGTCGCGAGTTGCTCTAAAATGAAGTTTTGAACACAGTGCTAAACTCGAGTCATTTAGTGATTGACTCGAGTTTGAAGCTTTTATGAAAATCTTGAGTTTAAGTTCAGAGCTTCAAAACTGGAGTTTAGAAAATGCAAACTGGAGTTTACAAAACCTGAAATATTGTTTAGTTTTATGTATAGCCCAGACTCAAGTTTTGATATCCAAAACTCAAGTTTCAGTGTAAACTGAAACTTTTGAAAAATCTCTTCATATGTAAACTGGAGTTTTCATTTTTAAGACTGGAGTTTTCAAAACAGTCATTTACTCGAGGCTTTCTGTTTGAGCTAAACTCGAGTCACCAAAACCTTGACTCGAGTTTCAGTGAAAACTGAAACATTGAAATACCTTTGAAAGCTCAAACTGGAGTTTCCATTTTCAAGAATGGAGTTTAGAAATCATGTAATAGTTCAAGTGTTTTCAAACCAGTCCTAAACTCGAGTTTCCAGAAATCTGACTCGAGTTTCAGTGTATATTCAAACTTTGAAAACTTTTCATTAAAGTGCAAACTGGAGTCACTGAAATCAAAACTGGAGTTTACAAAGCAAGTAACAACACAAGTGTCTCTGTTTATCCTAAACTCTAGTTTGCTTAACCCAGACTTGAGTTTAAAGTCTTTAGCTCTTAAACTTTTCTTGTAAACTGGAGTTTGGAAGGATCAAAGTTAGAGTTTGAAGACTTGATAAAACGTTGAAGCTTCTGTTTGATCCCAAACTCGAGTTTCTAAGACATAGACTCGAGTTTACAAGTCTTTGAAACTTTTGGCCTTTAAACTTTATTGTAAACTGGAGTTTTAGAAAGACTGAAGGTAGAGTTTGAAAACAAGTTGAAATGCAAGTGTCATTGTCTTTGTTCTAAACTCGAGTTTCAAGACTTAGACTCGAGTTTACAACTCTTGTAAACTTTGATAGCTCTCTATTACTCTGCAAACTCGAGTTTGCCTATGCAAACTGGAGTTTGGCTTGCTTTGTTAAAAACTGAGCTTCTGTCTGCCAAGTCTAAACTCGAGTTTGCCTTAAACTGAAAGTTTTACAACTTTCAAAGACAAACTTCAAATTAAGTTTACCATTGTTAGTTATCATGAAAACACCTAGAGAACTAACAATTCTGAACCGAGCTTTGATGAGTTACTTTGTGAATATAATGAACTCCATTCTGAATTCAAAAAGATTGCGAAAGAACTCATTGCATCTAGAAAGAAAATCAAATTACTTGAAGAACAAAGTAAAGAAGTTTCTCATAGCTATAAAAAATGTTATGTTTATCAAGATAAACCTTCATATAATGAATTATTTACCGAATTCAATAACTTACAATCAGATTTTGAGGAAATCAGTGAGAAATATGAATCTTTGAAAACAAATAACATATTCCTTGAACAAAAGGTTGAGTTTCTTTCGCATGGTGATTGTGAAGAATGTGTTGAATTTGAGAAAAGAATTCAGTATCTTACAAAAACTCTTCAAAAGTATACTCAAGGAAGTGAGATGCTAAATGTCATTCTAAAACAGCAAGGGTTTATAAATGATAGGTCTGGAATTGGCTATAGACCTGATCTTGATAAAAGGAAAGGTAGGAAGAATTTTGGAGAAAAGTCATACTTGAATTATTTTCAAAAATCTGTTATTCTTCTAACCCCTTTGCACATTGTTATTATTGCAATAGAAAGGGACATACTAGTTCAACATGTTTTCATAGGAAAGAAAGAAAAGATAAACCTGTAGGAAATTATAAATGGGTACCTAAAGGAACATATATGTTTCCTAAGGTACAAGCTAACTCAAAAGGACCCAAGAAAAGATAGGTACCTAAGACTTGATCTTCCCAAACTTGCAGGTTTGTCTAAGAGCATCAAAATCTAGTAAATGGTACATTGATAGTGGATGCTCTAGACACATGACAGGAGATCAATCCAAGTTTACAACAATCAAACACAAGGATGGTGGCAAGGTCACATTTGGTGGAAACCATTCCGGAAGAATAGCTGGTATTGGTGAGATTGGTAACAATGATGACCCCCAAATAAAAGATGTCTATCTTGTGGAAGGATTATGCCATAACCTCCTTAGTGTAAGTCAAAGTGCTGATAAAGGTAATCTAGTTATCTTTAATTCAGAGGAATGTTTGATTGTCAACAAGGATTATCTCTCCCTAGACAAGGTAGGATCAAAAGCTTTATTCAGAGCTCCAAGAGAAGGTAACTGTTATACCCTTGATCTTTCTAATGCCTTACCCTCTGAAAAATGTTTTATGAGTAACTTAGATGAAAGTTGGTTGTGGCACAAACGTTTAGCACATGTCAATATGTTCCAACTTGATAAATTGTCGAAAAAGGATTTAGTTATTGGATTGCCAAAACTTGATTTCAAGAAGGACATGGTTTGTGATGCATGTCAAAAAGGAAAGCAAACAAAATCATCTTTCAAATCAAAAACTGAGGTTTCAACTAATAGACCACTTCAATTATTGCATATGGACTTGGTTGGTCCAGCTAGAGTTAAAAGTTTTGGTGGAAATTTATATACTCTAGTAATAGTTGATGATTTCTCGAGATATGCATGGACATTATTTCTGACAACTAAGAATGAAACATTTGATCAGTTTGTTGTTTTTGCCAAGAAGGTCCAGAACGAGAAAGGTTTACTTATTGTAGGAATTCGAACTGATCATGGACGAGAATTTGAGAATCATGCTTTCGGTGAATTCTGTGAAGCAATGGGCATCAATCATAACTTCTTTGCTCCAAGAACTCCTCAACAGAATGGAGTTGTGGAGAGAAAGAACAGAGTGCTCACAGAAATGGCAAGAGCTATGCTGAATGAAAACCAGACATCCCAAGTATTTTGGGCAGATGCAATGAACACAGCTTGCTACATTTCCAACCGAGCATATCTTAGAAAGAAGCTCAACAAAACTCCATATGAGTTATACAAAGGGAGAAAACCCAATATTGCTCATCTGCACATCTTTGGATGTAAGTGTTTCATTCACAAGAATGGTAAGGAAAACTTGGGTAAGTTTGATTCTAAGGTTGATGAAGGTATTTTTCTTGGCTATTCCTCTAGAAGCAAAGCTTATAGGGTATTTAATCATTCTACTAGAACTATAGAAGAATCAATCCATGTAGTTTTCTGTGAAACCAATTCTAACAAATCCGTGGTTGAAGATGAGGATGAAATTCAAGATCAAAATATTTCAAAAACTCCTTTTGTTTCAACTGATTTCGAAAATGATTTGCAAAAAGATCCTGAAACTGAACCTGAACATGTTTGTGAAAACTCTGGTCAAAACCAACCTAAAGCTTGGAAATACAGTAAGAGTCATCCACTGGACCAAGTTATAGGTGATGCAAATCAAGGTGTTAGGACCAGAAGAAGTATCTTAAATGAAGTTACTTTTTGTGCTTTCATTTCAGAAATAGAACTCTCTAATATTGAAGAAGCCCTTTCAGACAATGATTGGGTGATAGCAATACAAGAGGAGTTACATCAATTTGAAAGAAATCAAGTTTGGGACTTGGTACCTAGGCCCAAAGACCATCCAGTCATTGACACTAAATGGGTATTCAAGAACAAACGTGATGAGTCTGCAATTATCATCCGAAATAAGGCAAGATTGGTTGCCAAAGGCTATAATCAAGAAGAAGGAATTGATTATGAAGAAACTTATGCTCCAGTAGCAAGATTGGAAGCAATAAGAGTTCTTCTAGCCTTTGCATGTATCAAAGGTTTTAAAATTTATCAAATGGATGTAAAATCAGCTTTTCTAAATGGCTTTATTCAAGAAGAAGTTTATGTTGAACAACCTCCTGGTTTTGAAGATGAATTTCATCCAGATCATGTTTTCAAATTAAAAAAGGCTTTATATGGTTTAAAGCAAGCTCCTAGAGCTTGGTATGAAAGATTAAGCAAATTTCTCCTTGATCAAGGATTTGTAAGAGGAAAGGCGGATACTACTTTATTCATTAAAAGCAATAAGCTTAATGAAATCCTCATTGTACAAATTTATGTAGATGATATTATTTTTGGCACTACTAATGATACCTTGTGAAAGGAATTTTCTGAGACAATGCAGGGAGAATTTGAAATGTCAATGATGGGAGAACTTAATTATTTTCTTGGACTTCAAATCAAGTAGCGCAAGAATGGCATCTTCATTTCACAAACCAAGTATTTGAAAGATCTGCTCAAGAAATATGGTCTTCAAGATTGCAATGGGGCTGGCACACCAATGAGCTCAATCGCTGCCTTAGATGCTGATGAGAAGGGAAAGAATTTCAACATCACAAGGTATAGAGGCATGATTGGATCATTACTCTACTTGACTGCAAGTAGACCAAATATCCAATTCAGTGTAGGGATGTGTGCTCGATTCCAATCTGCTCCAAAAGAGTCTCATGCTGAATACGTCAAAAGAATCTTCAGATATCAGAATGATACTGAGGAATTGGGATTGTGGTTTCCCAAAGGTCAACCTGAACATTTGGTAGCATATTCAGACTCAGATCATGCTGGTTATAAGACAGATAGGAAGAGTACAAGTGGCCAATGTCAATTCCTTGGTGGCTCACTTGTCTCTTGGTTCAACAAGAAACAAACTATTGTCTTAATGTCATCAATAGAAGCTAAATATATTGTTGCCTCAAGTTGTTGTTCTCAAGTACTATGGCTGAAGCAACAACTTCAAGACTTGGGTATGAATTTTAAAGAGATCCCAATTTTGTGTGACAACACAAGCACAATAAGCTTGGCCAAGAATCCTGTTCATCATACAAGAACCAAGCATATTGACGTGAGGCATCACTTCATAAGAGACCATGTTCAGAAGAAAGATGTCAAAGTGATCTTCATTCCATCTCATCAACAACTAGCAGACATCTTCACCAAGCCTTTAGCAAAAGAGCAATTCACTTTCATAAGAAGGGAATTGGGAATGGTAAATCCCAATGAGTTGTGAGTTTTCCTCCACCCAATGTTAGTTAATTAAGTGTTTTGATGATTACTTTATATTAACTTAAGCATTGGAGGGTTTAGATATGTTTTTGCAGGGTATTTGTTCACTGACGTTTGCTTTCAGTATAAAGCAAACTTGAGTTTGAATAAGAAAACTCGAGTTTGACTGAGTTTATCGGGGACAGAAAGCACATGAGTTTGAGGAACCAGACCCAAACTCAAGTCATTTAGTAATGACACCAATTTTCAGACTTCTTAGAGTTTCAGTCTGTTCTCCATCTCGCCCAAACTCGAGTCATTTAGTGATTGACTCGAGTCTGCGCGAGATGGAGAACAGACTGAAACTCTGAGAAGTCTGAAAACTCGTGTCATTAAGTGACTAACTCGAGTCAAAATCAGATAGAAGCAAACTGAAAATTTGAGGAAGTTCTAAACTCGAGTCATTAAGTAAGTGACTCGAGTCTGCGTCAAAAAAAGGGACACGTGAAGTTTTGAAGAAGCTCAAAACTCGAGTTATTTATTGGGTGACTCGAGTCTGTAGCAGACAGAGAGCAAATGCAGATTTGAAGAGACTCAAAACTCGAGTCAGTGAGTATAAACTCGAGTCTTGATGGGGATTCAAGGATTCACAGATACATCTTTGAAGTCCAGGTAAGCCTAAAACTCATCTAAACTTGAGTCAATTAGTGTGAAACTCGAGTCTAGGAAATTCTATATATATGGGTTTATTGTGTCTGTTCATTTACCATTCTCAAAACTCAAGTTTTGCCCTAAAGTTTCTCTCGACCCTTCTGCTTCATCTCCTCCTCAAACCAAAATGGCCTCCAATCAATTTTCCAATCCGTCCTTTCATGATAGAGAAAGATCTGAATCTCCCTCTCCTACTCCCTTACAGCATCAACCCAAAAAGAAGTCAATCCCTGCTCACAGACCCATGAGAAGCAAGATGATACCGAAGAAATTTACATCAGGGATTGATAAACAAATCCCAGGGGTTCCTCACACCGCTTCTCCTAGACTGAAAGGGGTTGTAATTCAAGAACCAACGGAGGAACAATCAAGGAAACAACCGGACCCAGTTACTGGAAAAGGAAAAGAACAAGTTACTAAACCATCAAAAACTTCCAAAAGGAAGAGAAAAGAAACAGGCCAAGCATCTTCCAAGGTCCAATCTACTGTTGTTCCATCTTCTGTACCACAACCAGATCAACCTTCCAAGGAACCTGATACGGTACCTAATGCCCTTACTGAAATTTATAACCATAATACACCACCCTCTGGTTTTATCACTGCAAATACTACTTTATCAGACGAAAGTGGTGCTAAATTCAAAGAACATTTTGTCAAAAAACCTATTTGCCCAGTTGTATCCGTCAATTTTGACAATTTGAAGAAACATTGTAATCTTGACCTTGTACCTTGGCTGAAACAATTTTAACCCCTCCTCTCAATTTCTACCTCTTACACTCCAAATATTGTGAGAGTCTTTTATTTTAACATGGATTGGGACAACTTGAAAGATTGTGATGATATTTTGGTTGAAGAAAGATTGTCTACTACAGTGAGAGGAGTAAAAATCACCATTTCTGCTGCCATAATCAATACCATTCTTCATATTGAAATTCCTCCTCCTTCTCACTCTTTTGACTACACCAACAGGCAATGCTATGCAATTTTAAAACCCAATGAACCTGTTTCAGAGGCCCAATCAATTTCTCTTCACATCTCCCCTGCCTCCATCTCACCTCTCCATCGGGTCTTATGGTACATCTATTCAAGGAATCTTGTTCAGAAGGGTGGAAATTTCACCTATTTCACTCAGAGAGACTACCAACCCTTTACTGCTATTGTAGACAAACAACCCATTAATGTTGGTCAGTGGGTTTTCGAGGAAATGGTCAAGTTCAAGTTCGGGTCAAGAAAGTCCTCTCATATCCCATTTCCTTCTCTCATCTTAGTGATCCTGTTCTACTTCAAAATTTGGCCTCTTGGTGGCTCAGATACTCTCCAGAAAATTCCAGAATTTGGGCAGCCACAACTACACTTAATAAAGATCAGCTTCAATGAGGAAGGATCTGGACACTCGAGGCCTCCTTTAAGGGCAAGATCAGCTCAATCTGCTGCATCCCCATCTACTCTTCCTTCTGATCTCACTGCTAAAATTCAGGAGATTGTGGATGCTGCTATTACTCGTCTGGCCACAAACATTGAAACTGAGGTTGGCAAGATAGCGGCTGAACTCACCATGGCTAACCATGAGATAACTGAAGCTCAAGTTGCCATGAAAGACCAACTGGATTAGATCATGAGGCAGTTGAACATTCCTGTCCCTGAACCAACATCTGGCCCTTCTTCAGTTCCAACTTCTGCAGCATTCATTGCCTCCACTCAAACCACTTGTCCTTCAACCGCTCCTGTTGATCCTATACCCTCCTTTGATGATGACAAAGGGGGAGAAAAGACTGAAGAGCAAGACCAAGGGGGAGAGAAATTAGATGAGTCTTGAGTCTGTGTGTTTCAAGTCTGTATTTATTTTGTTTTAAATTTACTACCTGTGTTTATAAAATACACTGTTTGTTTAATGGTTTACATGACAAGTTCAATCTGGTTCACTTTGCTTCTGCATGTTTATTCATCTCAGATATTTTTGTCATGCAGCATTTTGCAAAATATTTTCAAAGTGATAAATTTAATCAAACTCTTTATAAATTTAGTTTACAAGTGTTGTCATCATCAAAAAGGGGGAGAATGTTAGTTCTCTAGGTGTTTTGATGATAACTAATAATTGTAAACTTAATTTGAAGTTTGTCTTTGAAAGTTGTAAAACTTTCTGTTGAAAGGCAAACTCGAGTTTAGGTAGCTAAACTCGAGTTTGGACTTGATAGACAGAAGCTCAGTTTTTAACAAAGAAAGCCAAACTCCAGTTTGCATAGGCAAACTCGAGTTTGCAGAGTTACAGAGAGCAATCAAAGTTTCTAAGAGTTGTAAACTCGAGTCTGTATTTGTAAACTCGAGTTTACATCAAAGGCAGTGACATTTAAATTTCAACTTGTTTCCAAACTCTACCTTTGATTCTGAGAAACTCCAGTTTACAAGAAAAGTTTAAGAGCTAAAGATTCGTAAACTCGAGTCTGTTTTAAGCAAACTCGAGTTTAGGATAAACAGAGACACTTGTGTTATTACTTGCTTTGTAAACTCCAGTTTTGGTTTCAGTGACTCCAGTCTACACTTTAATGAAAGGTTTTTTCAAAGTTTGAATACTCACTGAAACTCGAGTCAGATTTCTGGAAACTCGAGTTTAGGACTGTTTTGGAAACACTTGAACTATTACATGATTTCTAAACTCCAGTCTTGAAAATGGAAACTCCAGTTTGAGCTTTCAAAAGGTATTTCAATGTTTCAGTTTTTCACTGAAACTCGAGTCAAGGTTTTGGTGACTCGAGTTTAGCCCAAACAGAAAGCCTCGAGTAAATGTCTATTTTGAAAACTCCAGTTTTAAAAATGGAAACTCCAGTTTACATATGAAAAGATTTTTCAAAAGTTTCAGTTTATACTGAAACTCGAGTTTTGGATATCAAAACTCGAGTCTGGGCTATACAGAGAACAAAACAATATTTTAGATTTTGTAAACTCCAGTTTGCGTTTTCTAAACTCCAGTTTTGAAGCTCTAAACTTAAACTCAAGATTTTCATAAAAGCTTCAAACTCGAGTCAGTCACTAAAAGACTCGAGTTTAGGCATGGCCTCAAAACTTCATCCTAGAGCCATTCGCGATTTTCCTTTCTGTAAGAACCAAACTCGAGTCAGTCACTAATCAACTCGAGTTTGGGAAGTCTTTCAAAACAAGATGCTCTCTAGATGAACTCCAAACTCAAGTCTGGGTTTGTAAACTCGAGTTTGTATCATACAGATTTGTAAAACCAGAAGGCGCGAATTTGCGAAAACCATTTGAATGATCTTAATACTTCATATCTTTAATTGCTACTATTCCTAACGTCTTTTAACCAGTTTGTTAGCAAGTTTCAGATGACTTATTGAAGTAAACAGTGAAGATTCAAACCATGAGCTGTAAAGCAAGAGAGAGAAAGAATATGCTGTCTTATAAAGTGCTTCAACTTTGATTAAATTAATACATCTTTAAGCACAGCCCATTCTACACAGGGGTATTAACATTATCTTCATATTAATTAATATCCCACAATGCAAGAATGTCTTGAACAGTCTAGACAAAGGCTGAATCCTCCCGAGAAGATTATATTTAGTGGATTCTCAACAGCTAGTTGTGGAAGTGGAGCTCCAACAGTCAAATTCGAAGTGGACCTCCAACAGCTATGTTCTTCATTCAAAATGAACATCAACAGCTATAAATACCATTCAGAATCCAAGAACAAGATAACAGAAGCTGTTATTTACTAGCTTACATTTTCACTTCTTATCTTCTGTAATATCTTGAGAGATTTATTTGAGCTTCAGTGTTTATCATTATATGCTCTTCGAGAGAGTTTGCTTTCGTTTCTGATCACTTGCTATAAGAATCTCAAGTCAAGGGACTTGGAGATTGGGAATATCAGTGTACAACTTGTAAGGGGGAGTGTATCCTAGTGAGAGGATAACTTTCGAATACAGAGTGTGTAACTGATTGTGAGTGATAGTGAAAATCTCAGAGAGTCTGGGGACTGGACGTAGGTCAAGGAGTTAGACCGAACCAATATAAATCTTGCTGTGTCTTGTCCTTCTCTCATCCTCTGCATTATTCTAATCCTGCGATTAATTTCCAGAATTGAGAAAAAAGAATTTTCAAATCCCCAATTCACCCCCCTCTTGGTGATTTGCTCCGTTTTCAAGCTCTGAGTAAGTTTCTCAGTCCTTAGTCTTTAGCTTAAGTAGCTCTTCCGGTAGTTATAGTAGAATTGCTAGAGTAGTCCCTAATTTTTCAAGTTAGCTTAGATATCATGTTTTAGGAATAAATATGATATTCATCTTAGGAATATGTTAGAGGAAAAGTTATAGCAAAAATTTTGAGAATTTAAAGTCGGAATAGCGAAGCTCTGGCAAAATTTCACTAAGTGGTCAAACTAGGGGCAAATGGTAATTTGTACCTAAAATGCCTGTTATGATCTTAAATATTCATATCAGTAATATTATCCCTATAGGGTACCCGAAATCACGAACAGCTGTTTCCGCTGTCACCAATGTCGTGCCGCTGTCAAACGTGCCGTAATTTGACGAAAGTGCCAGAAACCGTCAACAGAGGTACGGACACGTATTGTAACCTTAACACTTATGCTGCTCATATACATATATGTGATAGACATGTTTATATACTGAGGCTCTGTCTAGGGTTCTCAGTTATACATACAACTTTATACGGGTTATAGTCTTGATAACGCCGTTGGGTTTTCCTAGCGCTGAGGACACGATGGTCCGTCATGGCACTGGTTATGTGCAGACATGTTGTGGGACTTTACATACTGCTTTGTGCTTATGTTCTGTCAAAGTTGTGATCATGCATCTGCTGTGTGCTTATGTAGTGATTTACTGCTGTTATGAGTTGTGAATAACTGTTATCCATATACTGTTTATTTGAGCATAAGGTTAACCGTTACCTGAGATCCAAATGGTAATTGGATCTCAGCTGTAGCTTCAGGTTCGGGCGAATCAAGGGGTTGAAGATAGGGGCGAGCGACTGGCGTAGGACGGCTGAAGGAATTTTATGGTTTTAGCTTTATATGCCTAGCTAGGTGCTACTTCCTTTTGATAGTAGATGACTATATAAGTACACTTACACTACGGTTATGTAATGTTAAGGTTCAGTTACTCGTGTTGTGAAATTACTCTACTCTGATCAACGTTTTAAAAAAAAAATTCGCTGTTTTTAAGGTGGGATGTTACAGAGGGGGTGGCGTGTGAGAGTGTGTGTGTCTAAAAGTTGTGTGTGTGTGTGTGTGTGTGTGTAGTAGAATTACCCAAAGATTAAACTCAGGTGAATAATGGTTTGAAATCCAAAGTGAAAACTTAAGAAACAAGTGTATTCTTTAATCAGACACAAGTAAATGAGAATCTATAGAAATTAAATCATATCTTGAAATATTGAAACTAAGTATTAAATATAATTAGATATTTGAAACCATTAAATTATGGGCTTGAACTTAGCTATTTCCAAAGTCATTTTCGTATACTTTTAGGATTCATACCTAAGTGTTTTAGGAAGTTTAAAATTTCCATAAACCTAGTCATAAAATTATGATTAAAAAAGTGAAATTAGATCTTGAATAAAAATTCCAAGTTACATCTAACTAAATTAACATTTGGGGTAAATAGGAGATGAAGCAAAATTCTAAGAAGAATGAGGGGGGGTGGCGGTTTGAGAAGAGGTGTAAGGGTAGGATTAAAGTTTCTTTACTATGTAATACCCGAAATGTTTTTTATCTTAAAATAAATAATATACCTTAAATATTATATGTGCATAAATAATACATGTTGAAAATAGGTGAATTTGTGGTCTCAAAACTAGTGTCATAATTACCTTATTTCCAAAGGTGATTTCTCATGTAATTAAGAGAAATAAAGAGCTAAAAATCCCTAAGTGAATTTGTGGATTATAAAATACCCTGAGAATATTATGATAAATCCTGAGAGGCAACTAAATATTTATTAAAAATTAGAGAGTATGTTATCTCTAATTTAGATAATTTATGGGATTATTTTCCTTGGGAAATAATAAGGCAAAATTAAATATCATTTTGGGGAACATAAATTGCCCCATGATTTTTAATATTTTGCATGTGGCATAAATTATCAATATCAGTAAAATAGTTGTGAGATAATAATTAATCTCAATTAAGAAAATTGTCCACAATTGGTAAGTGATTAATTAAATAATTAATGGCTAATTGTTTAGACATAGATAAAGGAGATAACCAAAGTTAGTTATATCAAACCCCTAATTTGATATTAATGACCAATGGAGGGTCAAGATTAGCATAAAGGGTGTTGCTAATTAATTTAGCATAATTAAGTGGTATATAAAGTGAAATTACAATAAATCCCTAAAGCTTACAAGATTACTAATCTTGTGATTAAAGCTCTAATTAAACAAATAATCTAAATCCATGTAAATGTGAATGAACCAATGGGAGGCTTTAATTCTAGCTATTAAGAGACAATAGAAACACACACTTCCATTAGGCCAAAGGATGATGGTAGGCACGGTTTTGCTTGTGGAAAAAGAGGAGAAAATTGTTAATATAAACTTACACACACATGGGATAATTACAAGAGACAATTAATGAGTTCACATGGGTGCATTAATGGAAAATGGAAGAAGATAAGAGAGAGATAGAGGGTGACGTTTTTGGTGTCTTAAGGAAGAAGGAAAAGTTTATATTATTTTAATAAAGATATTAATTAAAACAACCAATAGGAAAAATTAAGAAAATTGGGCTAAATCCTATGTAATTAAAATTAGCCAATAAGAACCTTTGAGACTTGAATTTGTGTCTTAATAAAAGACCAACACCCATGAGCCATTGTTTAGAAAAGATCATCCAATAGGTAGGATTAAGGATGAGAGTTTGAAAATTACCAAAGTGCCATAGCATTTTTCTATAAATAGGGAGCCTTCTTCTTCATTTTTCTTCACACCAAATCACACTTCAAGAAGGTGATTTCTAAGTAGGAGAGTGAGGAGGAATCTTGAAGCAAGAAGGAGAGTCTTCAAGAGGTAAGTTCTAGCATTTAAATTTCTAGTCTTTAGTTTTTATAAGTTCTTAGTATAAATGTTAGTTTAATCTAGAAAATTAGAGAATAAATTCCTACTCTTGTTTTTAGGACTCATTGCATTGAAAAATGCCTGAAGAGGTAAAAACATGATAGGAAATGATGTTTGGAAGTCCTTAGATTAAATTTGTAAGAGTTGCAAAATTTTCAGTTCTTAAGTCCTTGTCAGGCAGCAGAAAAGATGCTATGATTTTATGAAGCAAATGAAGTTTTAAAAACATGAAATTCTCCAGAAATAAACTAGACATGTAGGGCTTTCCAAATATATAAAATATGCAACATTTTGATCTCTGGTCAAGGAGATATGAATTTTTTAAGTTAAGCCATTTTTACTGGAATAACATCTGGGCAACGTTGAGGAAATTCAAAACTGGGAATGATATGGTTTGAACGAGTTAAAGCCATTATTTGTCCTTGAAAATAGACTTATTAAGGGAAATTTTGGCTTTGGTTTCACCTCAAAATGTTTTTTCTAGAATTAGTTATGATTTTTCAAAGTTAGACGAAAATCTGCCCAAAATGCTGAAATCAGTGTTTTCCGAAAATTTAGGGAATAAATTGGAAAATAAGTCCACCAGGGGTAAAATGGTCTTATATAGCCAAAATATCTCTTGAAATAATATTTGTGAATTAATAGAGATGATATGACCCTTATAGGATATCTGTGATCGCAATCTGTCGAAACGTACCAAAAGTCATCAACGAAGGTGCATTTGCGTACTGTAACACTAACTCTGATACTTATTGTATGCTTATATATGATAGACAACTATACAAGTGATTTGTATAGATAACTTTACATGTGATGTGTATTGTTAACATGGATAACTATACATGTGAATTGTATAGATAACTGTACATGCGATGTGTATTGTTAGCATAGATAACCTTACATGTGATGTGTACGATGGGTATATTAATCTTGCATTTGCTATATACTTATGTGTTGATTAATGTTGTGATGTCATACATATATTGTTTACATAAGTATGAGGTTAACCGTTACCTGAGGTTCGATGCATGGACCTCAGCTCTTAATATAGCTTTAGGATCAAAAGGACTAAGCACCAAAATAAAGGCAAGCAGCACGCTTAGAGTCCCGGCCGAAGAATTTCTTTGTGGACTTGTATTACCATATCAGTAAATATTCAGACCTTTGTATTGTTGTATAAGCAACTAGGTACCTCAACAGTGGATGTATATCAAATACTCGCTCTTTTAAATTACCCCGATGCTCTACTCTAATGAAAGTACCTTATTCCGCTTTTGAAAAATGGGATGTGACATACTAAGGTGAAACCAATGGTTAAGATCAAGGGGAAGTTGTTAGGAAGTTAACCATTGAGTTGCTATAAATAGAGGCTTCATGCTTCACAAATTCCTCACCAATTTACCAAGCATAGGCCGAAATATTAGAGAGTGTGAGAGGGTGTGGAAGAGCTTCAAGAGCAAGAAGCAAGGGTCTACAAGAGGTAAGGAGGCTTTTAGTTTTAGTTATAGTTCTTAGCTTTTGTAGTTTTAGTAGGAGTGTTAGGAAATGTTATTTTGATCTTCAATCTTCCAATTATAGTCTTATTCTCATGTTTTTATTGCCTTTATTTCGAAAAAATGTTGAAGAAGAAGTATAGCAAAATTTTTGGAAGATTATGATCAAAAATAGCGAAGCTCTGGTGAAATTTCATCGGTTAGCGATTTCAAGAGCCAGTAGCAAAAACGTTAATATTTTATGAAGGGAATGAGATTCTAAAATTCTGAATAAATTCATGGTTAAATTAGACATGTAGGGCTTTCCAAATATACCCAGAGTGTGTCATTTGAAGTTTTGTGCAAAGAGATAAAAATTCCAGAAGATAAGCTACGTTTTCTGGGGGAAATTATGGGCAGAGGTTTGAAACGTTGAAACTGGGAATTGTTCTTGGATTCTGGGTGAGTTCCAGTATTTTTTCTTGAAAATAGAGATCCCAAGGATTCCGGGAAATTTTGCAGATTCTCGTTTCGATTTTTCTGGAATTAGTTATGATTTTTCAAAGTTAGGCAAAATTCTGCCTGGAAATGCTATGTTGGATCAGCGTTTTTTCCGAAATTTTGTGGAAATAATCAAAGAAATAAATCTACCAAGGGTAAAATTGTCATTTGTGGTCAAGATATCTCTTGGAATAATATTTGTGAATTAATAGAGGCGATATTACCCTTATAGGATATCTGTGATCGTTTTCTGACCGACAGAACGTACCAAAACACGTCAACGAAGGTACGGACGTGTATTGTAACATTAACTCTTATGCTTATGGTATGCTTATATATGATAGTTGTACTCATATGCTAAGACTCTGTTTTGAAGTTGCTCTTTAAATATTGAATTGAATACGGGTTATGGTCTTGATAACGTCGTTAAGTTTTCCTAGCGCTGAGGACACGATAGGCCTTCGTGGCACTGGTGAATAGTGCAGACTGGGATAACATACATATTGCAGTGGCTGTGTTTTGTTATTGCCTTACATGTTGTTATGAACTTGAAATTGTGATTATGTACTTATTATGTGATACTTGTCATATACTGTTTATATAAGTATGAGGTTAACCGTTACCTGAGGTTCAATGGGTATTGAACCTCAGCTCTTGCCTTAGCTTCAGGGTCCCAGGGAACCAAAATCAAGGACAAGGGTAAGGAGCCGGCATAAGAACCAAGCGGAGACGTTATTATTTTGACATGTACTTAGGTGTATTTAGCACTCGGATGAATGTACTGTTGAATGTTCAACTTGATACACTACATACAATGTTATTCAGTTACCCTTAATTTTGAAAAAAAAAATTTATGCTCAACTTTGATTGGAAACGTTTATAAAAATGGGGTGTTACACTCATATTTTCTTGCTTTAGTACCTTAGACTTACTTTAGTGGTGGCTTTTCCAAGGTGTTTAGGTAAGCTTTTCCCTTGCCAAATTTCTCCCAAAAAAAAAAGCTCCAATTTTCCAGAAGTTGATATCCTGAGCGTTGGTGAGCGGCTTTCACATTTGTATCCCTGTTTCATCTGAAAGTCGCGGCTCCAACTTTCACCTTTCTAAAGCTCCACCAATAGCACCTATGATGGTGAGGAGTGATGTTGATGAATAGAAAAGATGAGGTGATGATGAAGAAGGCGACGGATGGTACGTGGTTGCCAATCTGGTCTTTCACAACTCTCCTCTCCCTAAATTGGATGATGAAGGCCGACTGTTTTGACTCAAGTGGTGAAGGTGGTTGAAGTGGGAGGAGACCAAAGGTGATGGTGATATGACGGTGGTGGAGGTGAGAGCTTGAACAAGAAATTCCCAAACTCTCTCTCTCTCTCTCATCTCAAGAAGAGGAAACATTAATCATTTTTTTTGCCCAAAAAGGAAATACGGATACAAGTAAACTCTGGAAAGGGGTTTTTTTTTCTTCCCTTTTTTAAGTCAAATTATTATTTAAGGTGTTGGAAGGAACATAGGAGAAGACTTTGGAAATAAAATGATGATGATGTGGCAAAATCATATCATTGGCTTATATATTAGTTTATTAGTCAAACTAATCATTTTAAAGGAAAAAATAAGAATAAAAATACTCTTAAGTACCTTAATTAGCTTCCTTAATCTCTCCAAAAAATGTCAAATTTGTCTTATATTCAAGTTTGGAGCAGTATTCAATAATTAAGATTCATGCCCTTTTTATTTTCCATATTAACTGACTTTTGAAATATTAATCCAAAGACTCATCAATTTAGGGGAAAAAACCACTTCTGCAAAAACCAAATGGGCAATCCAAAGACAAATCACATTTACAGCCTGACTTTTTTCCTATTGGGCTTCAGCAAAAGTCACTACAAGAAAATACTGAATTTGGGACAGAAATTTTTCTGTTGCAAAAAAGCAAAGTTTTACTATGGAATAACAAATCCATCACAAATTGTGGGTATTTTACGACGAAAAACTAAATCCGTCAGAAAAATATAAAATTTTGCAATGGAATTTGAATTTTGTTTCAAGGAAATCCAAAAGTTTGCAAAAAAAAAGAGAGCATCTGATGCGGGGGTTGCGACAGAAACTTAATTCCGTCGCAAGAACCCTTGGGGCTAGTGACGAAATCCATTTACGTCACTAGCCATTGAGGATCTGCGACAGAACCTCAATTCCATCGCTAGCCCCGCAAGGGGCTGCGACATAAACAATTTCCATTGCTATCCCCCGTTGGGGTTAGTGACAGAATTGAAAATCCATCGCTAGTTGGCAACATTTCTGCCACTAAGTCCCCTACACCCCCTGGGTGAAAATTCTTCTCAGAGCCCCCCAACCCCTCTGACAATCTTCCTCCTCCCCTCCTTCAAAAACCCCAGCCCCCTTCCCCGTGCGACCTCCTTTTGTCGAAGCGCCACCCACCCCTCCAGCAACCTTCCTCCTCCCCTCCTTCAGAAACTCCAGCGCCCTCCCTCCCCCAGGGGCACAATCTCCCTTTGTCTCGTCCCCTGTAAGCTCCCTCCGTCTCCTCATTCTTAGGAGGTTGAAGGCTTTACTGCTTCTACGTTTTTGGGTAGCACTGATTGGATTCCTTAGCTTCAGATTCTATATCATCCAGGTCTCTAAAAGGACGGACCATGTAGGTTGAATTCTTATACATTCCTATATGTTTAATTACATTTTAGTGGTATGTTTGTGGTTAATTAAGGAAGTGATCCACCTGGAATTTATGATTAACACAATATTAATCAGTAATTTGTTGCATGCATTAATGAACTGTCCTCATTTTATGACATTTGTTTTTATTTCTAACTTTTAATACATCATTTTTTATTTTAGGACAAAATTTAGGCTAATACATCATTTAATCATATATAGCACTGTCATATATTTTTCATGTGTATTTTGATTTAAATAATAATATTTTAAAAATGAAGCATGTCATTTGTAAAACTTGATATAACATATATAAATAATTTTCCATAAATATTGTCTTGGATTTTAATGCACTTTTTGATCCTTCAATTATTTTAGTTTTTAGCCACTTGATATATAGATAGCGTCATTAATTTCCCATTCAGAGAAATAATTTTTTTCCCAAAAATAAAATTCTCGTATCAATTAAATTGGACCATGCCTTGAGAAGTAAAAGCAACGTAATTAGTCGCTTTCCCCTTCTGGCTTGAATCATAACAATAATGTAGTTGGAGGTATGGGTCATACAAATTCATTTTATAATATATTATTTTTTAAGATCATTTTATAAACTATTTTAGGAAAAGAAAATAGAAAATAGTAATAAACAAGATAAAATTACAACATTTTTTATTCTAAGTGATTATAATATATTATTTATATAAAAATAAAAATAAATAGATGAAAAAAATGACATTTAGATTATTTAATTTCACGTCTTTCTCATAACTATAATATTTTTTAATAAAAAATTATATATTTGCATAAAAATACCAAAAAAAAAGGGAGAGATTTAGAGGCCATTAATTCTGTATAAAAATACAAAAAAAAAAATTATATATTGATTTAGTTAGACTTGGTATAATTAGTTTGAATTGGTTCTAGATACCATTAATTTTGTATTTAATTATTAGTATTTGCTTTAATAACATTTTAAGACTTAACCCAATTATAATTAATTGAAGTGTCCATATACATAACAAAACGTTTTTTGTGCTTTGCATCTTTGAGTTTTAACACCAAACATGGCATTGCATGGTCACAATAAACATAAATAAAAATAATGAGATGAATGAGATAAAAGATAGTTTATGACACTGGTTATAAATCCATGTGTTTGTTTCTTCTAACTTTCTTGATTAAGTGGCAATTGGTTGGCATGAGTGGCTAGTTGTATTGGCCCCTTATATGTTTGAGTCATGTTGTTTTGTGGACTGGGGCATCTCCCCACTCTATATATTTGTGTAGGGTTGGGTTGTAGAAGTATGGACGACCATCGTGATAGAAGTTGGAAGTACAATCATCTAACTGAGAAAAGATAACTAACTTGAGCATTCCTGGACCGTCTGGAAGAGTTCATTCAATTTTCTTTGGCGCACTCAGCTAATTCAAGTACATACATCCATTATTCATGTGTCAATGCAAGTGTTTAAAATTTCAAGATCAGAGCACAGTCAAAATTCATTTGTGTAGAAAGGGATTCATGAACAATTATGAATGCTAGGAATATCATGATCAAGTCCGACAGACACTGAGTGGATACTACGGGCGCAGTAGTCATCGAGGCAACCTTAATCAATACGAACAATTGGTGATGGATACCGCAGGACTATTGGTTGGCCAATATTTTGATCCCTTTACTCATGTTGAACCATCATACATGCAAGAGGAGACTGGTACATATAATCAACCATGTTACATGGGAGAGGATCCTAATTTGGAAGCCAATAGGTTCTATAAAATGCTTCAAGATGCACAACGACCATTATGGGAATGTTGCGAACACATTGAAAGTAGTAAACACTCATAGCTATCGACTACCCTAGCAACACTAAGTTTGAAGACTGCTGACCATATGAGTGAGAGGAATTACAACAAAATGATGCAAATCATGAGTAAGGTTGCTCCGAAAGATAATAATGTGCTGAAGGATTTCTGCAAAGAAAAATGAAAGATCAAAGTGCTTGGGCTTAGATGTGAAAAAATCCATTGTTGCCCTAGAGGATGTATGTTGGTTGTATTACCAAGATGATTCTGAGCTGACCAATTGCAAATTCTGTGAACATGACAGATACAAACCTGTGAGTAATGAAAGGAAAACGACCCGTCAAGCATTCAATAAGATGTGGTTCTTATGTATGATGTATCATTGAGCCATAATTTCATCATGCGGGCTACCTTAATGTGGACGATAAATGATTTCCTTGCATATGAGATGTTGAGTGGGTGGCAAACATCGGGGAAGCTTGCAATCCAATTTGTCTTGAGCAAAACATGGGTGTATTGAACGAACCTGCCCCTTGATTATTCGCTTAGAAGAAATAGAAAAGACTTCACGCAGAATGCGGTCGAACGGGAAAATCAACCTCGTCGATTAAGTGGCCAAGAAATATGAGACAGGGTCAGGCACATTGCAAGTGTTGAAGAAGGGGTTGCATTTAACGAACCTAAAAGATATGGTGTTGATCATCATTAGAACAAATGGAGCATCTTTTGGGAACTTACATATTGGAAAGATCAATTGTTAAGACACAACCTTGATGTCATGCATATTGAGAGGAATGTGTTTTGCAATATTCTATACACTGTTATGGACACCAAAGGCAAGACGAAAGACACAATCTACGTAAGACAGGAGATAGAAGTGATTTGCAAAATGCCTGATTTGCATTTGGTGGTGGATGCCAGGGGATGGACTTCTAAACCTCGAGTGCCACACACATTCAACAAAGAGCAAAATTTGGAATTGTTGCAATGGGTTAAAGATATGAAACTCCCAGATGGTTATGCATCAAATATGTGAAGATGTGTCAACATGTCTAAGGCGAAATTATCCAATATGAAGAGTCATGATTGTCATGTTTTTTCCCATAGATTGTTGTTGTAGGCCTTCAAAGCACTACCGTAGCATATATGGAGTGTTTGGACAAAATTTTTCATATTCTTTAGAGAAATTTGTGTTTCTGAGCTTAACATTGACAAGTTACGACAGCTGGAGGATAGTATGCCAATGATGCTACGCAAGTTAGAGATGGTGTTTCCTCCTACCTTATTCGACTCAATGGATCATTTGCCTATTCACTTCGCATATGAGGCAAGGGTCGGTAGTCTGCAACAATATAGGTGGATGTATCTGTTTGAGAGGTTATATATATATAGTCTTGCTGTTATTATTTGACCCACATGTTGCTAAAGTTATAAATACCCTATGATTGTCCATTATAGGTTTTTACGCACTCTCAAGTACAAGATCAAAAATCAAAGGTACGTTGAAGGATCTATCACTGAAGCGTATCTAGTTGAAGAGGCCACACAATTTGTCATACTATTATCCCTCTGAAATTATATCAGGATGGAGTCGCTCACAATGATGATAGTGGTAATATGAGCGATCAAATATCTATATTTAATTTTCTAGGTCGAGTTGTGGGAAAACATGAGAGGTCAACTATGGAAGGAAGAGACAAGCGCGTGACGGAGTAGTACATTCTAAACAACTGTGAGGAGGTTGCATTGTACTTAACGTAAGACTTATTGTATTTTTACTATTACCGTTAGTATTAAAGTATTAACTACATTTTTTTGTTAAGTTTTTTCTCTAATTGGGTCCGATCAAAAAATCCATTGATTTCGGATTTCGAATTGAACAATTCAAGATTGCTAAGTTTCCTCAATGGTTCGAATACTACTTCGTGTAAAATCAATAAGCTTCCCATGATGTTGCATGGAGTTTATCTTGCAGAGTTGCAATAGTTGTTTCTTGGTGTCAGAAATATGTAACAAATGGGTATCATTTTGCAACTGTTGAAGCGAACAAAAATACGCTAACTTGCAATTACGGAGTATAATGCTAAGGTTGTAATACCCTAAAAATCCTACTTAGGATAAGTATCATAATTTAGTAAATAATACCTATTGAAAATAGGTGAATTTGTGGTCTCAAAACTAGTAGAATAATTACCTTATTTTCTAAGGTGATTTCTTATGTAATTAGGAGGAATAAAGAGCTAAAAATGCCTAAGTGAAGTTATGGGTTACAAAATACTCTGAGAATGTTATGATAAATCCTAAGAGGCAACTAAATATTTATAGGAAAGTATGTTGTCTCTAAATTTTTAAATTGATTTATTATCATTGTTAGGAATTATATCATTTCTAAGCAATTAAAATCATTAGAGGATGATGAAATCAATTAGAGGAAATTAGGAACAATTAGTGGGCAATTGGAATTGCAATAATTGAGATACTTTAATAACTTCTGAAGTTAGTTAATAATTAAGTTATAACGGACATAATTAAGGAGATATCACTTAAATTAAGGATCAAATGGTATATAAAAGCTAAGATTAGCATACAAGAAATTATTAACCATCAAAATTAAATTGGAAACTCTTGGAATCTTAAATCCTTGTGAAATTACTTGGACCAATGAAAGGTTTTTCTTCTTAAATTGTGGGAACAATTAAAAGGTAAATATAGGGAGAGGGGGACGAATTTGCTAGGAAAATAAGAAGGGAAAATTGTTGTAATAATAAAAACACATAAGTCAATTGCTTGGGGGAGAAGGTTAGAAGACTTGAGGAGCAAGTTATTTGACTTGGGGAGCAAGTTGTTTCCTAATGAGATAAAGTTAAATAAGAATCTATAGGAAATAAATCTTATCTTGAAATATTGGAACTAAGTATTAAGTATAAGTACATATTTGAGATCAGTGAATTATAAGCTTCAATTTGGCTATTCCCAAAGTCATTTTCGGTTACTTTTAGGATTCATACCTAAGTGTTTTGGGAAGTTAAAAATCACCATAAATCTAACAATAAAATTAGGATTTCAAAAGTGAAATTAGATCTTGAAGAAAAACATTAGTTGACACTTAACTAAATTAGCATTTGAGGTAACTTGGGGATTAAGCAAAGTAACTTGGTGAAGAAGGGAAGGGGAAGGACGGTTTAGTGAGGTGTAAGGGTGACATTTTCACCTCTTTATCAAGTAAAAATCAAAGGCCAAGATCCATTGAAGATTGCTTGGTGACTACTCCTTGGTTGCCTATAAATAGAAGCCCTCCTATTCACATTTTCCTCACCAATTCCTCAAGGCATAACCGAAAATATAGAGAGTAAGGGAGAGAGTAAGGAGCTTCAAGAAGTAAGAAGTAAGGTTCTTCAAGAGGTAAGGGAGTTTTTAGTTCATAGTTTAAGTTCTTAGTTTATGAAGTAGAAATGCTAGAAAATTTTGTTTTGATCATCAATTTTTCAATTCTAGTTTTAATTTCATGTTTTTAAGCTTTTCACTGTCTTTATTTCGAAAAATTGATGAAGAAGAAGTTATTGCAAAATTTTTTATCAAAATAGCGAAGCTCTGGCGAAATTTCATCGATTAGTGTTTTCTGGAGCCAGTAGTAAAAAACGTTAGTATTTTATGAAGAAGATTATGTTCTAAAATTCTAAGGAAATTCATGGTGAAAGTAGACATCTAGCGCTTTCCAAATATATAAATTTTGTGTTATTTGAAGCTCTGTGCGAAAAAATAAAAATCTCAGAAGTTAAGCTATGTTTTCTGGACAAAAATCTGGGCAGCGGTTTGAATTGTGGAAACTGGGAATTATCCATGAGTTCTGGGTAATTTCCAGTATTTTTCTTTGAAAGTAGAGATCTTAAGGATTCCAAGAAATTTTACGGATCCTCATTTCGATTTTTCTAGAATTAGTTGTGATTTTTCGAAGTTAGGCGAAAATCTGCCCAGAAAATACTGCCCTGCGTTTTTGAATAAATGTAAGGGCAGAATTGTAAATAATAAATCCACCAGGGGTAAAATGGTCTTATATAGCCAAGATATCTCTTCAAATAATATTTGTGAATTAATAGAGATGATATTACCCTTATAGGATATTTGTGACCGCATTCTGACCGACAAAATAAAACTCGTCAACGAAGGTACGTCCGCGTACTGGTAACTTTAACTATGATGTTTACTGTATGTGTATATGTGCTATATGTATGGTATGCTTGTATGAGGTAATTAATGTACGTTCGCGTACTGTAACACTAACTCTGATATTTACAGTATGTGTATATGTAGTATGTGTGTTGTATGCATGTTGTGATGTGTTGTTAGAATACATGTTAGTATGTGTGTTATATGCATGTTGTGATGTGTTGTTAGAATACATGTTGTTGTTAAAGGATAACTATACATATGCATGCACTGAGAGTGATATATCTGTTTTCACTGGGAGTAGTATATTTCGCTGGGAGCGGTACATTTACATTCACTGGGACTGACATAGTTGGTGACATGTTTGGAAGTGAATCAATTGCTGTGTTTATATGCCATATATGTAAATATGAGGTTAACCGTTACCTGAGGTCCAATGGGCATTGGACCTCGGTCTTAATGAATAGTACAGGGAAGAAACCGGAATAGAGAAGGTGCCAGTGGATAGAGCCGTAAAGAGGCAGCGGTTGAAGACGAAAGTCGGTAGAAGTTATTAAAACTTAGTTTCTGGCATGAATCTAATAAAGTTATTTCAAACCAGTTGGTGCTTAAACTAAGGAAGGGTTCATCGGTGGGTTATCACAAGTCGCCATAGAGTTGGTGAGACTCCCATTAGATTGAACACTAACCTGGCAAAATGGACTGAATAACTAATATTAGGTTCCAAGCGATAGGTCTAGTTTAAGACTCTCTTTATTAGAGAATTGTATTTAATCTCTGTATATTGTATCACATGAATATTCCTTCGGGATATTTAATATATCAGCTTATGTCGGGGCATCATCATATGTCTGGGCATTCTATATTAGGTACTCATTGTCCGAATCTTACCGCATGCTATCCATTTCCGCAGTACTCTAAGCTGTAGCATCTCAAACTCTATTGATTTTCTTAAAACTAAGTGTCGACCGACATGATTTTCGAACGTGGAATTTGGGATGTTACAAAGGTGGCCTGATTGATGTAGTTGAGGGTGACTACTATGGGAAGTTAATTGACATAATTCAGTTGAATTATCAATGGTACAATTCTGTGACTTTGTTTAAATGTGAGTGGTTTGATTACTCTCCTCATGGGACAAAAGTTGACAAATATGAAAATGTTGAGATCCAGTGGTCAATGAGGTATACGGTTGGTTTTAACCCATTCATACTTGCTCAACAGGAAAAAAAAGTTTATTATACATCGTACCCCACATCTCGCTAAGGGTGGAAGGGAGTTATTAGAACCAAAGCATGCAATATTATACCCAACTCGACAGAGTCAGAATCAAATAACTGTATGACCAAACAGTTCCAAGCTGCTGTGGAACATATACAACCCGTAATTGTTGCCGAGTATGATGGACCAAGCAATCTTTTTTATTCCACTGGGGAGTTAGAATTGATTCCTATCCATATTATCGATGAGGAATTGGACGATGAGGAGGAAGAAAATTACTCTGATAGTGAGTTTGAATTCGATAACTGTGAGACTCTAGAGGAAGGTTTGCAAGGAGAGGTCGAGGAAACGGAATCTTTCGCTTGATTTGTGTTAGTTCTTTGTTTATAACCATCTGTTCTACTAGATAATCCATTACTTTCATATTGACATATTAAGTATATCTTTTATATATTTTGACATAATTTTTGTTAGTGTTCATAGATGGATTGTTTTAGAGGGCATATAGGTAGTGGCCGTAGTGGTGGTAGAGCTGGATTCCATTATATCAGAGGTGGTAGAGCGACAACATCTGACCTGTCTTTAGGTAGAAGGCTTAGCTCCTCTCCAAAGTTGCCTCCATTTCATATGTCATCTTCACCGACCACTATCGACTCTGTTATGGAAGGTACAGGTATGCCTTTCACTTCCCTTTTCCACAGGAAAGGGCGGATACTTTACGATTTCTAATTGATTTACATTTGTAGTTTTATTTAAGCAACCATGTACTAAAATTTTGCAATACGTCACATTTCTTCCTTTAGTACACTGTGTCTCCTTGAAACCAAGTCAGGAAAGCTAGTTCCTCAACCACATCAGTGTGGGGAAATGTTGATCTTGAGACTAAGCTGCTATGGATTTATCCTTGTGGTGACCTAAAGTAAGTCATGTAAAGTTACTGATAATGTTACGAGTTTTTTACCTTTACTTTGTATACTAATATTTACGTCATTTCCTTTGTATCCAAATTTGAGCCTTATAATCAGGTCACAGATTTCGTGTTGACCCAAATATTCCATAACTTCACTCATCCTTAGGCCCAATGGAAAGAGATTCTCCTAAGGATTGTCGAGAAGTTGGTTCAAGGAGTTCTTTGTAAGTTTTGTAAATTATGATTATTAATTTATTATACAAATGCAAATTGATTGAGTACTTTTATAATTTGGAGTACTAATTGTTCGTAATTGATTTTCAACGTAACTTTAGATGGTTACCGGAGCATCGAGAAAATTTGAAAAAACCTTACAATCACAAGGGAAGCAAGTGGTTTTCTGATAGATTTTATAAATTGAGACATGGTCTAGGAAAGACTGATTGGATTCAACCTGAGACTTTAGAACAATTACTTCAAAGATAGGCCACTGATCCCAAATTTAAAGAGAAAAGTGAGAAAAAGAAATCAAATAGGGCCCATGTGGATAGACCATCATATACGGGCGGCTCCATCCCATATAATGAGCATCGACAAAAAATTGTGAGTACAGTCAATTTCTATTTTAGTATTTAATATTTTGTACTTTGAAGTAATTAACTATCGGTCATCATTTGTGTCTACAGGTAGCGTTTGGGCTAGTTCTTGCAGAATCGTTTAAGTGGGCTACCTTTGAGTAGACCCATTCCCAGGAGTCTTTTAATAGTACTGGGTGCCACTAGATCAACGCTAGGTTGCTGCAAGTAGAGGTGAGACATTTATTACTTTTGTTATTTATTTCAAGCACCAACATATTTATTTCATTTCACATACGTTATTTGTGATGTATTTTTTTGCTTGTAAGAAACCTATCAGAAGCTAACGCAGGAGAGATACTCCCAGAGTGAGGCCAACCCCGCTGTAAATGGAGCAAATCATTAAGGGGGTGATTTTGGGATTTTAAAAACTTTTTCAAATTACTCTGTTTTATAGAAGTAAAACAGAGGTGAATGAAATAGAGTTAAGAGAAGCTTGACACAGAGGAATTTTACTAGTTCGCTCCAAATCCTTGACTACGTCCAATCCCCTGACTCTCTGGGATTTTTACTAACTCACAATATCAGTTACATAGTTTGTACTCGAAAGAGGATACACTGCCCCTTACAAGTTGTAATATGATATCTCCAATCTCCAAGTCCCATAACTTGAGATTCTTTACAATAATTGATTTCAATAAATGAACTCTCTCTTAGAGTGGATAAAGATAAACACTAAAGTACAATGTATCAAAAGATACTTTACAAGTGAAAACTGAAAGAGTAGTTGGTAAACTTGAATGCATTTCGTTTTAAGTTTCTTACTTGTTGAGAAGACTTAAATGTGTGTGTGTGTGTGTGTAAAGATAGCATTAAATGACCGTTGTAATCTTCAATAGAACCGTTGTATACATTGAGGAAGGATTAGCACAAGCTTTGATCTTCTTCTCTCTATACTCTTCAGTTAATCCAAGTGCATAGAGATTTGTGGTTGAATTCCCTCGAGATTAATCCGTTGGAATAGCATAAGCTACTTAAGGAAAGGAGGCATTAAGCCTTTTGCATCGTGCAGAGAATGATTGTCTAAAAGATTGCAAGTTATCTGTACTTTTCAATAAATGTTCTGACATGCTTTTTGCTTTTGACTAAATATCCATTTTAATACTCTTTAAATCATTTGAAACTCACTAACAAACTGGTTAAACATAGTTAGGAATAGCAATGAGTGATGATTAGAGATATATAGATTAAACGCAAAGATTTCATAAATTCATGCAATTTGAATTTTGAATTCTGTGATACAATCTCGAGTTAGTTCATCTAGACTGGAGTTTGTAGTTTACTTCAAAAGACTAAACTCGAATTTTATAAATCTAGCTCGAGTTTTCTTCAACTAGAGAAGAATGTCACGATTTGATCTCTAAAACAAGTTTTGAGTAAGAGCTAAACTCGAGTCATTAAGTGACTAACTCGAGTTTTAGACATTTATAGTGAAAACTTATTTTAAGTCCAAAAGCTAAAAAACTGAAGTTTTCAAAATGTTTAAATAGAGAGAAGCTCTCTGTATGACATAAACTCGAGTTTACAAAGTCTGACTCCAGTTTCCACAAAACTTAGGAAAATTGGAAAACTCTCTGTATGTATCAAACTTGAGTTTGCAATAGAGAACTTGAGTTTTCAAACTTTAGAAATCTATAGTTGTTATTTGTGAGTCCTAAACCCAAGTTTGTCAAAACTAAACTCGAATTTCCTCATAAGAAAAGACTTTGTAAAATACTTTAGCAAGTGTAGATTGGAGTTTTCGAAAAGGTAACTCGAGTTTTCTCAAGCTCAGAATGGAGCATAACTTTCTGTATGCTACAAACTTGAGTTTATAGAACACAAACTCGAGTTTCCAACAAAGTTTAGAAAACTTAGATCTTATTATTTGTCAAAACTGGAGTTCATTAAACTAAACTTTGGTTTACTTTGACTTGAAAAACTTAAGAGCTCTTTGTATGATCTAAACTCAAGTTTTCGATGCTTAACTCGAGTTTCTCTAAGTTTGCAAAAACTTGAGCTGCTCTCTGTCAAGTTCATGTTGATTATGATTAGTTTTGATGATGTCTTATATAGATGCCATTAGCAAGAGCAAAAAGTTTATATCATATACATTGTCTAATTGCTACATTTAATGTAGATTTGTTCATGTGGAGAAAGAACAAGAGAATAGAAGAAAGAAAGAGTTGATTCATGGAGAATAATCAAGAAGAAAGAAGAAAGAAAGAAGAACTTGCTGAATAAACTGAGAAAATCATTATACAAGTTATTAGTTTGATTCTTGAAGTCTCCAAGATCAAATGGAAGTTGGGATGGCTCAATTCAGAGTTAAAACAAGCATATATCAGGTTCTGGATGAGCAAAATCGAGCCACATACTCAAAAGTCAAGTTTACTGCATTACAGGAAGTGATCTACCTCTGGATTATGAGCAAACTCGAGTTTAGGACACAAAACTCGAGTCTGGAACTGTCAAAACTCGAGTTAGTCACTTAATGACTCGAGTTTGTAGTGTCTTCAACAACTATGGTGTCTCTGGATCAGCAAAACTCGAGTTAGCCAATGTAAACTCGAGTTTGGAACTCAAAACTCGAGTTAGTCACTTAATGACTCGAGTTTAGCAAGCTTTTAGAAACTCTGTCCAACTCTGTTTCATGATCAGAACTGGCGACCTCTGGTAATTTGATGATATCTCCCAAACCAGAGATCGGTTTAAGGTGAAATCAATTTTGTATGAAACTAGACATCCAATGTGCCATCTTGACAGAGTTTCATGCCCAAAGAGGCTGAGATGAGAGAGCTATGAATTTCAGAAGTTGGAGCAGGAATTCACGCCACACAGCAGACCAAGCTTCAATGATTTGAGTGCATCTCACAATCTACACATCAGAATGAGCTGAAATCGGTGGCATGTGAAAGTAGACTCACATACCTTTCCAGAAACATAAATATCATGGAAAACAAAGATCAAATGAGTGAGATATGATCTTCGAAAGTTCACTATAAATTCAAGATGCTGCAAAAACGCTGGCAAAGAACAACCTTCATTCATCATATCATAATTATCAGAATACAGTGAGTTTGGAGCTGATTCTTCTTGCAATGGAAAGAAGACTTAAAGAGCTTTATGGAGATAGGTACTAGATTCCAGGGATTGATCTTTATCAGGTCAGAAAGCAAAGAAATTGTGAGAAGGATGTTTGACTGAGCCATGGAGAAGAAAACTCGAGTTTGTGTTAGCAAACTCCAGTTTGAGACTTGACAGAAAGATATTCAATTTTACATAAAAGCCAAACTCGAGTCTACATAGACAAACTCGAGTCTGTACAGACACAGAAATGAATCCAAAATTTTCACATTAAGCTAAACTCCAGTTTGCAAATCAAACCTGAAGTCTGGAAGATACAGAGAGCACTCAGAATCCCAAGCAAACCAAACTCGAGTCTAGATTCCCTAACTCGAGTTTAGACCAAACAGAAAGGAACCCAGAAAACTCAATAGACTCCTAAACTCTAGTCTGGCCTTCCAAACTCCAGTTTGCACTTGACCCAGATAAACCTCAAATATTTCAATAGTCACTAAAACTCGAGTTTGCTTCCCAAACTCGAGTCTGGATCATACAGAAAGATCATCCATTTTGGCTACACTACAAACTCCAGTCTATGACCCTAAACTCCAGTCTAGAAAATCACGAACTTAGGCTTATTCTCCAAACATAGACCCAAACTCCAGTTGGTCACTAATTGACTCGAGTTTAGCTTCCGGACCAAAATTCCATCCCAAGTCCAGAGCCTGATAAACTCGAGTTAGCTTTTACAGACTGCAAGTTTAGACTACTAATCAACAGACATGCTTTCTGGATGAACCCCAAACTTGAGTCTGGAAGAACAAACTCAAGTTTGCATCGGGAATTTTGAAAAATCAAATGATGTTGATCTGCGAAATCTTAATGGGTCTTCCTGAAATTATTTCCTCATATGATATTATTGTCCTTGATGAAGTTTTGAGTGTTTTTCAGATAAGGTTTAGCCAAGATCAAGGTGAGATCAAGATCCAGGATAAATGCACTAAATGACGAACCTAGAACAGGCTTGATCCTTCTCTCTTATCCCAGATGTTCAGCTCAGATCGTTGTAACTCATAAGAATCATCTCAAACGGTCAAATTAAGATTATGGAATGACAAGAATTCTGGAAGACCATCTACAACAACTAAATCCAAGAATTGAAGAAACAGATGAAAATATGCAACTGCCATATTCCAGATTTACACCTGAACTTTGAAGAATCAAAGAGAAGAAAATGCAACGGCTAGTTCCTCTTCTTCATCTAAATAAGAAGCCCAGAAATGAAGAACAAGAGACACAGATACAAGAGGGAGAACAAGAACAGTGACGTGAGCTTACATAGTGAAAATGCCAATATTCTAACGTCTGCTTCATCTACTCTCTGAATATCTCAATGATCATATATCTAGCTTAGAGAGTGAGATTATGTGTATTGTGTTTCAGTGTTTATTCACTTACTTCTGAGAGAGAAGATTCATTGTAAACATTCTATTATTCTGAGAGTTACTTAAGATTGGGTGATCTTGAGTGGGAAACACTTTGTTGTGATTACAGCTTGCAAGGGGAGTGAATCCGAGTGTGGTATTACTTCGAGTACAGAGTGTGTAATCAAGCAAGTGAATTGATTACGGTTTGTAAGGGGGAGTGAATCCTAGTGAGAGGATTACTTCAAGTACAGAACGTGTAATCAAGTTCAAAGCAAATAGTGGATTGAAAATCTCCAGTGAATCTTGGGGACTGGACGTAGGTCAAAGATTGGACCGAACCAGGATAAATCACAGTTTGCATACTCTCTTCCCTTATCTTTTACATTTCCAATATATGCTCATCTTTGAACATCTAATTGTCAACTTATAAATTGCGAAAAGTTTTTTTAAAAGTTCCTAAAGCTTATCAAACACCCAATTCACCCCCCCTCTTGGGTGATAGCCAGGTCCAATAGTTCAAACTCGAGTTTTCTAACTAAAACTCAAGTTTGTCTTTGACAGTAAGTTTTTCAACTTTGCAAAGACAAGCTTCAACTTGGGTTTACAATTGTTACTTATCATCAAAACACATAGAGAACTAACACCCGCATCCTTTTAGTCCGATAATGAGAGTATATTCATTTAGGCTACAATAGGATTTGACAGGAAAGGCAGACTCTTCCGGATGGGTGCCTCTACGAGTCGACAGAAACCTAGAAGTTCTCCTCATCAGGTAGTGAAGGTGTTGATGCAGGTAAACGTAATACATTCTAGATTGTTACATTTTCATTCCCTCATCCTTTTAAATGAAGTAGAAGAAAAGAACTCACTCCGTAATGTTGTTTTTTTTACATGAGCTTAAGAGGATGAAGGCGTTGATGCAGGAGGAAGCATCTTGTATGCAGGCACAAGAATCTCACATTAGCGTGCAAAATGCTCGTATGCAGGCATAAGAAGAGAGGATGCGACAACAAGCATAATACCTGCAACAGACGCAAGACATGATGAGGCGGATGCAGCTTGTACTCTAGTCCTTAACTCAAGGCAAGGGTACCTGGCTGGCTCCTGGTGGTTATGACCATCCTGGTAATGATGACTATCTTGGTGACGATGATGATGATCATGCTGCTGCTTTTTAGTATATATTGTTCGCAACATTATTACTTTTATTTTACTTTCTCAATCTAAAACTCTTTATGATTTTTATTTTATATTTTTATCATATACACGTTTTCCTTGAATTTTATTTTATTCTTTAATGCAATTTTATATATTTTTTAATAATTTTAATTTTAATTTTTTTATATTTATAAATATTTTTTATGATTTTAAAATTTTAAATTTAATTTTTTGATTTTATATTTTTTTAATTAAATCAGTTTTGCGATAGAATTTTTTTCTATTGTGAAAACGTGAACTTTACTACGAAAATAAATTTCATCGCAAAATTCAAAAGTTGTGAATCCTAAGAATTGTGATGGAATTGGTTTCCATCACAAATCCTAAGATCTACGATGGAATTTGTTTCCGTCACAAATTTCAGGATTGTCGCAAATCGCAAGATTTGCGATGGAATCCGTTTTCCATCGCAAATTTTGAATTTTTGCGACAGAAAACGAATTCCGTCGCAAATTTCAAAATTTACGATAGAATTATGATTTTTTGTCACAATTATGACACTTTTTTTTGCGACGGAAGAATTCCGTCGCAAAACTGTTTTGCGATGGAAAATTGTGTTTTTGCGATGGAATTTTTCCGTCGCAAAAAACAAATTTTTTGTAGTGAGTCAAATAGAAAATAAACCACCGAACCAAAACCAAAAGAAGCCCCCTATATTTTAGGTATATGTGATTGACTAAATAAAAATTTATCAAAAATAACGTATAGATCTTAAATAAGAAAACTAACCATCTTTTCAGTCTTATTGAATGGATCAAGCATTGAATGTTTCCAGTTAAAGTTTTTAACTTAAAAAATAAATTTAAGAATTAAAAAATTAAAACCAAATAAATTAGAGCTTAATTGTTATTTAATACGGTTTTTTATATTTTAATTTATTTTTAAATTCAATTTTTCTAGCTTTAACGTAAAGTTTATATTCTTGTTTAACTTATTACTTTTTAATTGAAGTCTCATTTTTTCTTTCTAATTTCAATTTTTATTATTTTCTAATATAAATAATATTACTTTATTTTATGGATCTGTCATGTAAAATATTTTGCTAAATAAGCTTAATTAAATGGTGTTAATTATGGAAAACCATTTGATTATATTTTCTTTAAAAAAATGATTGAGAAACACATGAGTAAAAATGAGGTAAAATAAGTGACTGTATTAGAACAAAGTGAAACTGACGAGAAAAATGTGAAATTTGAAACAAAGTAAGAAATTCAAATTAAAACCATATCAAATTACAGAATGAAAGTGAAACCGAAACAAAAATTGAGATATCAATTCAAACTGAATAAAATCAAGAGAAAAAATAAAATTTCAAACAAAAATTAATATCGATCAAGATAAAAATAAAATAAAATATATAGTAAATTCATATAAATATTACATAGAAAACAAACAGATTATTCGTAAACCAAAAATACCAAGCTTAAAGGAAAGTATTATTACAAGACTTTGTTCCATGCATCCATAAGCCTGCGAATTTTGTTATATATAACTACTTGCATTTGTTAGTGTCTTAAGCGTACTTGATAGATTTTTTATTTTTTATTTTTTTCAATTTTAGTCATCAATTTGAGAGTTCCATTAATAATGTTAAGTTTCAAATTTCTATTCTTCTAGAATTAGCATGTGCACTCAGGAACAACTAAATAAAATAAATATTCATGAGGCGGTTTTTGTGCCATGCAAGTGATGAGGGGAGAAAAGCCATCCCCATATTTTTCACTGTTCAATACAATATTTTAATTAGAAGTGGCCTAAAATAATTTGAAGGCCCATTATTTTGTTTTGATCATCATTTCCATCCGCACTGGTGGATTGCAAAATGAACAGTTAAGATGCGAAATTTTATAAAATTATTTATTTTTATTTTCAGGTAGTTTACAGTTGTAAATTTGTAGGTCAAATTTTGAAAATAATTTTTAATTTTTATGCATTACTACCATATAATTTTCTAAGATACCAGTATTAAATCCTAATCATACAATTTTAATTCAAAGACGGCTATTGAATGAGCAGGAAAAAACAGAAAAAATGATGGAAAAATGATCCGAATTCAGAGAATGAATATTGAGATGAAAAAAGAGTGGTTTGATTTGAAAACATAAATGAAAAAGAATATTTTGAAATTTAGTACTCAAAGAATTCGAAGGTCCAATAAAAGATTCAGACATAGAGAGAAACATATGAGCTTCATCCTTCTCCATCTCTTTCTTTTTTTCATTTTTAATATGAAGTACTCTCTATTAATAATAGAAATTAATCTCTCTTATAATAATGAAGTAGCGAATAAATAAAAGCTGAAAATCAAAATCACGGCCACTTGTTTAAGAAATGATAATTTTTATCACTCACGTAATCAATCTATAATTATTTCCTATCACTTTCATTAACTGAATCTAAAGTCCCTAGAGGTGATTCACACACACACACACACACATCTTTTAAAGTTATGTTCTCTTTGAGACGTTACATAAGATGGTTTGACCGGAAACTCCCCAAGTCATTCATTGCGCAAATGGTTTTAAATATTTTAAAAAAAAAAAATCTTCATCTACATACAAACTAGAAAATAGGATTTGAATTCCCTCAGTATCCTTCCCTCAATATCCTTCTATCTAGCCGTTTATTCTCCTCTCTTCTTCCAACTCAGATTAACTTTTAGTTGAGATCAATGGTGTAGATAAGGGATACTGAGGGATGAGGAGGGAAGGATACTAAGGAAATCTACTCCTAGAAAATATGCATCACTTTCTTGCTACGAAAAAAAATACACGTTACACCAAGAACTTTGTATTATTTCTCATATGACTATTCTTCTTTCTTAGCACCCAAATAAACCAACACGTTTTTCACTTTTATTTATCACTATTATTTTAAAGAAGTGTTTTTCATTTTTTCTTTGAAATAACCATTTTTGGCAAACTGTACGTTTTAAATAACTTAATGGGGAAATTACAAAATAGAACCATATAATAAAATTAATTACAACTAAGGGGGGACCTCAAATTTCTGAAATTACTCCCTAAGGCCTTGGCTCCTTTCTTGGGGGAAAACTGTCATGAACATAGCTCTTGAACTTGATTGCTAAATTAGGTAGTGGTACTTATAAATTTCTTTTGCGTGAATTATAAATAATTTTTAAAGTAATTTTTTGATATGATATATGGAAACTTATAACTAACTATAAAATTTTAGTATGGAACTTGCAATTTGTTTAACTTACATTTTTTCAAAATCAAAAAATTGTTAAACAATAAAAGGCATCCCGGAAAATGATTATTGCTAAATTTGGGAGCAACACTTATGAAGTTTTTCTTTCCTGAGTAATAACTAGAAAATTTTCTGCATCTCAATCGATGGAAGTTGAATCTAGCAGTGGCAATTGCAAATTTATATTTTCTTTAAAAAGGAGATTGAGAAACATGAGTCAAAACGAGGTAAAATAAGGGACAACATTAGAACAAAGAGAGATGGATTAGAAAAATGTGAAAATTGAAACAAAACAAGAAATTCAAATTAAAACCATATAAAATTATAGAATGAAAGTGAAACCGAAGTAAAAATTGAGATATCAATTTAAAACTGAATAAAATCAAGAGATAAAATAAAATTTCAAAAAAAAAAATTAATATCTGTCAATATAAAAATAAAAATAAAAAATATAGTAAATTAATTCATATAAATATTACGTATAAAATGCATGTAGGGTGGTTGAAGTTGAAGAACGTATCATGACTGACCAATCGTAAACAAAAAATACCAAGCGTAAAGGAAAGTATTATTACAAGACTTTGTTGCATGCATCCATAAGCCAGCGAATTTGTTATATATAATAACTACTTGCATTTGTTAGTGTCCTTGATAGATTTTTTTTCTTTAATTTTAGTCATCAAGTTGAGTGTTCCATTAATAATCTGAAGTTTCAAAATTTCTACTCTTCTAGAATTAGCATGTGCACTTAAGAAGATCGTCAAACAACTAAATAAAATAAATATTCATGGGGCGGTTTTTGTGCCATGCATGTGATGAGGGAAGAAAGAAATCCCTGTTCAATATAATAATTTAATTTGAAGAAGCCTAAAAAAATTTGAAGCCCCATCCCCCCCCGCCCCCAAAAAAAAAAAGTCATTCATTGCGCAAAAGGTCTAAGAAAATAAAATTCTTCATTTACATACAAACTACAAAATCTGCTTCAGTTTCTAGCTACGAATTCAAGTACATGTTACACAAAGAACTTTCGATTATTTCTCATATGACTATTCTTCCTTCTTAGCAGCTAAATAACCAAAACGTTTTTCACTTTTATTTATTAATATTACTCTAAAGAAGTGTTTTTTTTTTCCTTTGAAATAACCATTTTTGGGAAACTGTATGTTTTAAATAAATTTATGGGGAAATTACAAATAGAACCATATAATGAAATTATTACAAATAGGGAGGGACTTTAAATTTCTGAAATTACTTCCTAAGGCCTTGGCTCCTTTCTTGGGGGGAAAGTGTCATGAACATACCTCTTTAAATTGATTGCTAAACTAGATAGTGGTACTTATAAATTTCTTTTTGTGCGAATTATAAATATTTTTAAAGTAATTTTTAAAATGATATAAGGAAACTTGAAACTAACTATAGAATTTTAGTGTCACTTGCAATTTTTTTAAGGGAAAATTAAAATAAAGGACTTAAATAAAATAATATTTAATTAGAAGGACCATAAAAATTGTAATTATTAAGAAGGACCGAATAAACTTAAAAGTATTAAATTACCCTTTAGCTTCCTCAACGTAGAAAACAAAGAGCAAAGCGCCTTCTTCTGTCCTCCCATAAATATCAAGGTGAGACCATTTGGGAATCTAGTATTGGAAATTAAAAATAACGATATTTGTTTAAAGTGTATGCATAGTAATGAAGTTCAAGAACAACCTTATTCTAATTAACTTCTTGCTTTCTCGGGATTACCAAAAATCACTGTTTTTAACTTTTAATATTGGATTTCCAAATGGCCCCACCTTAATATTCAAGGGAAGACGGAAGAAGATATTTTATTTTTTGTTTTTTTACGTTAGGGAAGCAAAAGGGTAATTTAGTACTTTTAAGCTTATTCGATCCTTCTTGATAATTACAACATTTATGGTCCTTCTAATTAAATATTATTTTATTTTGGTCCTTTATTTTAATTTTCCCTTTTTTTAATTGACAATTTTTTTTAAGAAAAAAAAACTGTGAAAACAATAAAAGGCATCCCGGAAAGTGATTGTTGCTAAATTTGGGAGCGGCACTTATGAAGTTTTTCTTTCCTGACAAACAACTAGAAAATTTTCAGCATCTCAATTGATGGCAGTTGAATTTAGGAGTGGCAATTGCAAATTTCTTTTCCATGTATGACTTTTTAATTTAAAAGAAAAATTTTGTAAATTTTCAACCGTACTCCTTTTAAATTAACTACTAAATTGGGGGGTTGCATTTATGAATCCAATTTGTATGAGTTGTATGTACACCTTTTCAAAAAAAAAAAAACGTTTATTAATCTTTTTCCACAAATTAAAAGGATCAATTAAGGGATTTAGGAGTAATATGAGAAATTTGATATCCAAATTTATAATTAATTTCTTTACATACTCCCAATTTGTAATTTACCCTGACTTGCCCCCATACATTAAGGCCCAAAATTAAAGGGGAAAGTTCCATTTTTATGATGACGAACAAGACAAGGAGGCATTGTTCAATGTATGGTTTGGGACCGAATGCGAGTCAATGGTTATAAGTCAATATTGATGGAGAAGTCAATGGTTCAGTCCACATCAGCCATAGCGTGTTATTGGAGGTATGCACTTTGATCTTCAGAAATTATTGCTCCTTATATATTCGCTTTCTTAGAAAACTTAATAAAGCTTTATATATATATGGTTAGGGAGTCAATGTATGGTTAGGGACCGAATGCAAGTCAAATGTGCTTACTTCTAATTAAATTTTGTGATTATATATATATATATATATATATATATATATATATATATATATATATATATATTTCTCTTTTGCTAATATTATAAACATTTCAAAATTTGCCTCTTTTTATTTAAATGGATAAAAGTATATTAAGTACTCCCTCTGTCTCTAATACATAGCTTTTTATTTTCTTTTTTTCCCTTTGTCCTTTTTTATATATGTTTTTAAAAAAGTCGAGCACCATAGATTTTTATCCTTTCACTAGCTAGCTAGATAAATTTTCCCCTTCAAAATAAATGGATTTATAACTTTATTGAGTAATTACAATGTCACAAAGTTAATAAGAATTGTGTAACACCCCAAATTCCGTGCTTGAAAATTGTGTCAATCGACACTTAGTTTTGGGAAAATCAACAGGGTTTGAGGTGCTACAGCTTAGAGTAACGCGGGAACGGAAAGCATGCGTTAATATTTGGACAATGAGTATATGATATAAAATGTTTAGACATATGCTGATGCCTGACATAAGCTGGTATATTAAAAATTTTCCCGAAGGAATATTTATGTGATACAATTACATAGCTTTGTATAATTACAATTCTTATGTGGTAATTATACAATCTTCAACCAAGCCGTAGCTAGACTTGGGGCAATAAACCTAACTCTATTAGTCAAACAATTTGGCCAGGTAGGTGTCTGTCATGGGAGTCTCACCGAGTTCACGGTGACTTATTGACTGACCCACATAGACTAGCCCTGCCTTCGGCACCAAACCGTTTGAAATAACCTCGTTAAATCATGCCAAAATGAACACTCTGAGGACGTTCTCCTGGCATCTGCTTTGACTGGTGTCTCTTCCCAGCCTCGTCCACCAGTGCCTTCTCACGGCTCCATCTACCGATACTTTTTCCATCCTGGTTTCTTCCCAGTGCTATTTATTAAGACTGAGGTCCAATGCCCATTGGACCTCAGGTAACGGTTAACCTCATGCTTATGTAAACAAGATATGTATGACATCACAACATTAATCAACACATAAGTATATAGCAAATGCAAGATTAATATATTCCCCGTACACATCACATGTAAGGTTATCTATACACATCGCATGTACAGTTATCTATACAATTCACATGTATAGTTATCCATGTTAACAATACACATCACATGTAAAGTTATCTATACAATTCACTTGTATAGTTGTCTATCACATATAAGCATACAATAAGCATCAGAGCTAGTGTTACAGTACGCGAACGTACCTTTCACCGGGTAATCGTCAAATGTCTGACCTTTGAATCCGGCCCTGGACTTCCCGAATATCCTAACATATCACCATATCACTTAAAATAATACCCTAAGAGATACTTCCACCTCTATTTACCCATCTACCATTGGTGGGTTTGTTATTTACAACTTTGCCCTTACATTTATTTAAAAACGTGGTGCAGTATTTTTTGGGCAGATTTTTCGGTAACTTTGAAAAATCATAACTAATTCTACAAAAACCGATATGAAGATCCGTAAAATTCCTCGGAACCCTTAGGATGTATATTTTTGAGGAAAAATATTCACTTTCAGCCAGATTTAGTGAGCCATTCCCAGTCTTAACGTTTCTCAACGTTGCCCAGATTTTCTTCCAGTAAAAATGGCTTAACTTCAAAAATTCATATCTCCTTGATCAGAGATCAAAATGTAACATCCCAAATTTTCAAAAGCGGAATATTATTTTTTCATCAAAAATCATTTTAAATCATCAGAGTAGATCATTTGAGCAGAAGAGTAACTGATACTTGTATTTCAAAATGCCGTAAGTCTGGCTGGATACAATAGCGGTACATCATACCAAGTATTTCAAAAGTAATGTTCAACAATAAAAGGAAGGCTTCCGTCGGAACATCAAAAGGAAGTCTTTAGCCGGGTCTTCTATGCGTCTTGTTTGCACTTCCCCTTGTCCTCCGTTCTTGGTTCTCCTGAGCCTGATGCTATGTTAAGAGCTGAGGTCCCATGCATACGGACCACAGGTAATGGTTAACCTCATATTTACATATACGGTACAAAATCACAGCAAATGAAACACTTCCAAACATGTCACTCCCAGTGAATGCAAATGTACCGCTCTCAGCGAAAAGTACCACTCTCAATAAAAACAGATATATTACTCCCAGTGTATGCAGGTGTACAGTTATTTCTTACCAAACAAGTATTCAAATAACACACCACAACATGCACACATACCACATATACACATACTGTAAATATCAGAGTTAGTGTTACAGTACGCGAACGTACCTTCGTTGACGAGCGTTTAGTACGTTGACGATAAACTGTACTTTTGACGGAAAACAGCGGAACGACAGCGAAATGATAGCGGAACAAGATTACTGATATCCTATAATGATAATATCACATTTATCAATATTTGATATCATAACAGGCATTTTAGGTACAAATTACCATTTTGCCCCTGATCCCCTAATCGGCAGAATTTCGCTAGCACTTCGCTACCTTGACCCTAATCTTCTAGAATTTCAACATATCTCCAACTCCATAATGATTTTCGAAATTAATACCTTAATTACCCCTAGAACATGATTTCTAAACATACCTGGAAGATTAAAGATCAACCTAGCATTTCTACAACAACTACCGAAAGAAACACTAAAACTAAAGACTAAGGACCGAAGAATTTACCCGGCACTTTGCTATTTCCACAGACCCCTCCTTCTCTCTAAAATCTCTCTCTAGAAAGCTCTAGGATTTGTGAAGAATGAAGAGAAGGTGAAGGCTATTTATAGAAAAAGACGATGGCATTTCGGTAATTTGATTGAACTTTGTCTGGTTGAATTCTGACCGTCGGATCGCACTTCTTGGAGGTGGCAAGATCTTGGCCTTACACCTCTCAAGGATGATGTCATCTTTAGTCACCAAGGTGATGTCACCAACTTTCTCAAGAAGTTTTCTACCGATTAAGTCCCTGTTCGGTGTTCCGATCGCGAAATTTTGTAAAATCTTAAAATTCCAGAAATAACACTCTAAAGGTCTTTTCTTCCTCTTCGAGAATACCGGGTTTTCCTAACCTTATACTCTCATTAAGGACATTCTGTTACCTGCTGAAAATCCTCGGTAATCGCTACCGGTTACGGAAATATCGTCTGTTGGCGCCAACCTCTGGATAAAAATCCACTGATCAATAATATACTCTGATTTTTCTCAACTTATCCCCGGATTTCAATCTATGAATTATTTTCCATCTGTTCTCATTTCTACTATCTTCTTTAATCCCACAAAATATCTTCCTGGCCGAATCTCCAAATCACTCCGTTGGTTACAGAAATGACTTCGGAGACAGTCCACTCCGAGATAGAAATTCACTTGTTCCTAATATACTCTAACTCAAGAAACCTAGTTCACGGTTTTCTTGGTAGGATTTTATTTCTATCCGTGGTCATTTATCCTGTTCACATTTTTACTGTTATAATATTACTTAATTACCACATGTCTTAACTTATAATGTTATTTTAATGCAAATATCTAGATATTAATTTCTTAATTTTCATTTCATTTTTCTTTATTTTTCTTCTAATTTTCATTTTTATTTATATATGTATATTTATTTTAAGTAATTTCCACCTTTTTCTCTTTGTCTTATGTCTAAAAAATTAGCCATTAATTATCTAATTAATCACTTACTAATTGTTGACAATTTTCTTAATTAGTAATAATTATTATCTCACAACTATTTTATTGACATTAATAATTTATGCTCCATGCATAATATTAAAAATCATAGGGTCCAATATGGTCCCCAGAATACTTTTTAATTTTCTATTCTTCTATTTTCAAAAGAGATAATTTAATAAATTGTCTAAATTAGGGACAATATTTCTTCTAATTTTTAATAATTATTTCACAGCCCTTTAGGATTTATCATCACATTTTTAGGATCTTTTATGGCCCTAAAATGCATTTTTCACATTTTTGGCAATAAATTCCATTTAATTTTCTTAGTATTTCCCTTTGAAAATAGACCAATTATACAACATTTTGAGACCATATCTATCATAAATGGACATAATACTCCAGATAATAATTATCCGGGTATTACACAAAATGTCACATATTTTATATATTTGGAAAGCCCTACATGTTTACTTTATAACTGGAAAGTTTCATTATTTTTAAAGTTTATTTGATACATCAAATACTAGCCTCTTTGTTCGCTGCCAGCACAGGATTCAAAACTGGAAATTCTACAATTTTCACAATCTTGATCCATTGATTTCAAAACTTATTCCCTAACATGTTTTCAATCTAATTTTCATTTTAAACACATTAAAGACCTTAAAAGTATGTAAATAACTCTACTTTACAATTTCCTAGATTAAACTACAATTTTACTAAAAACTAAAAGATTAAGCTTAAAAACTTACCTCTTGAAGACTCTTGAACTCCTTCCTCCTTCTTGCTTCACTCTCCTCTTAAACTCTCCAATCTTTGGTATGAGTTTGGTGTGAAGAATGAAGAAGCTCAAGGTCTCTATTTATAGGAAAAACTCAATGGCTCAATTGATAATTATCCTAGAGTTCCAAATCTTCTTCTTGCTTTCTATCCCTTGGATTCAACTTGCATCATAAGGAGTTCATATCCACCCTACACCTCTTGGTCTGGACGTTTTTTACTTCCTTGGCAAGTTGTTGATGAGGTCATTTTGATGACATAATTGAGCGTTTAGGTGTCCCTAAGCTCCACATGACTATACTCAATTGGTTTGCCAATTAATCAAGAGCATTTGCATGAAATCTTATCCAAATCTTACTCCCTTATGTGCTGGACGTTTTTATGACCTTTGGGAAGATTTAATAAGCTATAATCAACTCTCTAATCAAGTGTTTAAAGCTTCTTAAATATAATTGTCATTGGTTAATTTAATTAATTGAAGGCTTAAGCTTAATTAGATGAAAATATCTTGAAAACACTTGGCTTTCAAAGCTTCACCATATCATTTTTGACTTTTTGGGGTACAATTAATTAGTTCTAATTATGTGCTTAATCCCCCTTTTATTCATGTTTAAACAATCAGCAATTAATTACTTATTTAATCACTTACTAATTGTTGACAATTTTCTGGATTAATTATTTTCTCACAACTATTTTACTGATATTGATAATTTATGCATTATGCAGAATATTAAAAATCATGGGGTAATTTATGTTCCCCAGAATGATATTTAATTTTGCCTCATTATCTCCCAAGGGAAATAATCCCATAAATTATCTAAATTAGAGACAAACTCTTTAATTTTTAATAAATTTTTAGTTGCCTCTTAGGATTTATCATAATATTCTCAAGGTATTTTATAACCCACAAATTCACTTAGGGATTTTTAGCTCTTTATTCCTTCTAATTTCATGAGAATTCACCTTAGGAAATAAGGTAATTATTACACTAGTTCTGAGACCACAAATTCACCTATTTTAATAGGTGTTATTTATCAAAACATAATATTTACATGTATTATGAAAATCAAGGTATTACAAATTGCATGAGTATTAACCGCAGACAGTTTTTTTTCTCTCATAAACTTTCAGCAGTGACATTATTAAAGTTAATATGAAACACATAATTACCGCCCCAAGAAAGGCCTCTCATACCGCCCCAAAAGTCCAATTTAGGGAAGCATATACAAAGCCCACACTGTGATTGGATTGAGAAATGAAGGAGCTTTACCCAAAAAGTTCATATACGAATTTTGATGGCAAAAATAATAAAATATTATAAAAATGGTCCTATAGATCCCTTTTTTATGCCTGGTTTGGGTTTTTTTTTTTTTTTTGTACTCTATGTTGCTAAGACTCCCAGTTAGAGATCAGAAGTAACCTAACTGGAATCAACATAGCTCTCTTCGGTACTTTTTGTTTTAGATATGAACTTTATGGCTATTTATTTTTATTTCGAATAAAATTATACTAATTTCTCTCATGCTTCATATGGATCTTGTGATTGGCCATAATAATATCTAATAAATGGGTCGATAGAGAAGAGATGGTTCTAGAAAGATAAACACAAATAACTACACTAAAGTAGATTCAGGAATTTGTGGTAACTTACGTTGGAACTTCATGGTTAGGTTAGACTTTTTTTTTTTTTTTTGGATGCAATGGTTAGGTTAAGACATTAATTACGCTGGAATAAATCCAATCCTACAGCTAATTGACTGAGAGGTTATTATAATATATGTAAGAGTTCACTCAAAAGTGAAATTTACACTACCATAGAAAAGGATTGTAATCCCGGTTATTTTTTTACCTTATATGATGGTTCTAAACCATGATGTATTCAGTAATATATATAATACTTTTAATAGAAATCCCATTGTATATATTGAGGCATAGTGAGTCAGTTATATGTGTAATACTAGCATATAATAAGTAACGGGTGAAAGTGGAATGTCACCTAGATGGGGTGAATAGAGGATTTTAAAATTATTTTCTAGATTTAGACGATAAATGATAATTAAAGAGATTGAGATAGAGAGAATGAACATAGAAAAATTATATTGATTCGGTCTAACTCTTCGACCTACCACTAGTGCAAAAAAGTGTTTTAAGACCGCCTCATTTACAGTGGATCATCAACGCCCCGGTCTTAAAGAAATGACTGGTGGCAATTTTGTAAATATAAAGAACTTCTTCTCTCACATCAATTTTTAAAATTGCCTCGTTTACAGCGGAGTTTCGAGGCACCAGTCTTAAAGATATGATTGGTGGCAATTTTGTAAATATAAAGAACTTCTTTTAACGTATAAATTTTTAAATATAATATTCAAGCCGCTTAAAATAACCAACCACTCTTAAAAATGTTAAAAAAAATAAAATATGAATTACATTATAGAGAAAACTCGTACATCACCGACTTCTATTTTCTACGGTCAAGAATAATAAGGAAATATTTAAATATAATTGTATATAACTTTTAAGACTGGACATATATAAAGGATGTAACGGCCCCCCCACACCGCAGCGTGGGCTATGGCCGGCTCACCACAACGAGCAGGTATTGCTCCCCCTCTTGGGAATTTGTCCCTTGGAAATAAATTCCCAAGAGCGTCTCCCAAGAGCTCGAACCTTGGACCTGAGGGATAAGTCCAAGTCTTAAGAGCTCTTGTCTATCCATTACAAATGACGGTCTTAAAGGTAATTCTTTTAAGAGCGGACGTAACTTATACCCAGTACTAAACAATGAAAAAATTTAAAATAATATTTTATTACTTTTAAGAGCGGACATAGATAATGGACAGTATTAAATGTTAACCTTTAAGACCGTCATTTTAGTTACTCCGATCTTAAAAATGGAAACATCTACTTCTTCCCGTAAAACCTTACTTACGACTTACGTCTATCTGTCTGTGTAACATCCCAATTTTCAAAAGCAAAATAATTTATTTTTCATTTAAAATCATTAAAAATCATAAGAGTAGTGCATTTGAGCGGAAGAGTAACTGATACTTATATTTCAAAATGCCGTAAGTCTGGCTGAATACAATAGCGGTGTAGTAACCGCGTAGTTCAAAAGGGATGTACAACAACAAAAGGAAGGCTTCCGCCAAAATGTCAAAGGAAATCTTCAGCCGGGTCTACTATGCGTCCTGCTTGCGCTTCCCTTTGTCCTCCGTCCTTGGTTCTCCTGACCCTGACGCTATGTTAAGAGCTGAGGTCACATGCATACGGACCCCAGGTAACGGTTAACCTCATATTTACATATACAGTATATAAACACAGCAAATGAATCACTTCCAAACATGTCACCAACTATGTCACTCTCAGTGAATGCAAATGTACTGCTCCCAGCGAAATATATTACTCCCAGTGAAAACAGATATATCACTCCCAGTGTATGCAGATGTACAGTTATCCTTTAACAACAACATGTATTCAAACAACACACCACAACCAGCACACAACACACATACCACATATACACATATTGTAAATATCAGAGTTAGTGTTACAGTACACGAACGTACCTTCGTTTGACACTACGGTATTTCTGGCGGAATACGGTGTGACAGTTGGTCACAACGTATTCAGGGATATCCTATAAGGATAATATTGTTTCTATTAAATCATAAACATTATTCCAAGAGATATCTTGTCTATATAAGACCATTTTACCCCTGGTGGATTTATTTTCCAGTTTATTCCCTAATTTTCGGAAAAAACGCTGATCCAGCATTTCTGGGCAGAATTTTGCCTAACTTCGAAAAATCATAACTAATTCTAGAAAAATCGAACTGAGGATCTGTAAAATTTCTCGGAATCCTTGAGAAGTCTACTTTCGAGGAAAAATACTGGAACTTACCCATAAATCATGGAAAATTTCCAATTTAATCATTTCAAACTGCTGCCCAGAATTTCGCACAGAAAACTTAACCTAACTTTTGGGATTTTTATCTTTTTGCACAGAACTTCAAATTACACTTTATTTATAGATTTAGAAATCCCTAGATGTCTACTTTTACCATGAATTTTCTTAGAATTTTCAAACATCATCTTCTTCATAAAATACTGGCGTTTTTACCTCTGACTCCAGGAATCGCTAATCGATAAGATTTCGCCAAAGCTTTGCTATTTTGATCATAATCTTCCAAAAATTTTGCTATAACTTCTTCTTCATCAAATTTTCGAAATAAATGCAATGGAAACGATAAAAAAATGAAAATAAAACTATATTTGGAAGATTGAAGATTAAAATAACATTTCTAGCATTTCTACTTCATAACTAAGAACTTGAACTTATGAACTAAAAACTCTCTTACCTCTTGAAGAACCTTGCTTCCTACTTCTTGAAGCTCTTTCACTCTCTCCCACACACTCTAAGTTTCGGTTGTGCTTGGAGGACTTGGTGAGGAGTTTGTGTTGCCTCAAGCCTCTATTTATAGCCAAAAAAAATGAGTAGCCTCCAAGCAACTTGAATTGATCTTGGCCCTTGGTATTTACTTGGAGAAGAGGGAAAAATCTTGCCCCTACACCTCACCAAAAACGTCCACCCTCCCCCCTTAGCTCTTAAGTTGTTGCTTCATCTCCTATTTACTCCCAAATGCTAATTTAGTTAGACCTAAGTTGGTGTTTTAATTCAAAATCCAATTTCACTTTTGTAATCCTAATTTTATGACTATATTTATGGTGATTTTTAATTTCCCAAACACTTAGGTATGAATCTTAAAAGTAACCGAAAATAACTTTGGGAATAGCCAAGTTGAAGCTCTTAATTCACTGATTCAAAATATGTATTTATATTTAATACTTAGTTCCAATATTTCAAGATATGATTTAATTTCTATGAATTCTCCTTGATTTGCATTTGATTAACAATTACTTGCTTCCCAAGTTTCTTTACTTGCTCCCCAAGTTTCTACTAATCTTCTCTCACACTCTATTGACCATATGTTTGTATGTCTTTTAATACAATTTCCCCTTCTTCTAGCTCAAGAAAATCGTCCCTCTCTCTCTAATTTTCAATTTTCAATTTACATTTTATTTGCTCTCACATCTTAGGAAGAAAAACTTTTTATTGGTCCAAGTAATTTCACAAAGATTTAGGATTAAAGGTTAATACAATTTCTTGATTCTTAAATTGGTAATTTTCGCCACTTTTATTAGTGAAAGGAAGAATTAGATAAATCCTTGGTTACTATTGCTAATATAGTATTTCAGGGGTTACTAGACTTAATTGCCAAAATTATAATTGATTATCAAACCAATTACAATCTTTAGAAATTCATTTGATACTTATATTGACCCCTTTTAATACTTCATCAAGTTAAAATATTCCAATTTGTTAATCTTAGATAGTCCCAAGACTAATTATGACTAATCATGAATTTAACTTAATAAAAATTCACTTGCCCAATAATTATTTTTAATATTCACTAATTAGAGACAACATACTTTCTAATTTTTAACAAATATTTAGTTGCCTCTTAGGATCTATCATAACATTATCATAGTATTTTATAACCCCTAACCTCACTTAGGAATTTGTAGCTCTTTATTCCTCCTAATTTCATGAGAAATCGCCTTAAGAAATAAAGTAATTATTTTACTAGTTTTGAGACCACATATTCACCTATTTTAATAGGTGTTTTCTATCAAAATATAGTGGCTACGCTAAATAGGATTTTTGGGGTATTACAGTCTGAGCTCTGAAACCTTCGTTCTCTTTGCAAAACCCCACTTCCTATTGCATTACGTCTATTCCTCGCCAACCACCACCATCCTCTAGTACTCTCTCACTTTCTTAGTCATTACTCCTTCGCACCACCACTCTCTTACTTTCTCGAAAATGAACGAAGAAAACCATTCTCTCACTGTTCAGTCAACGCTAGTTACCGATGTTACTGGTGTGAGCCAGAACCAACCCTCTTCTTCTAAAAATGAGCCTCATGACCGCCCTCAACGCCATGGTAGAAGTAGCACGTGAATGAGCAACGTGCTTGTAAAACGAAACGCTGGGTCAAAGATCGAGATTCAGTTCAATGACAGGTTGGAACCTTTCGGTCTGAATAAATACGAATATAATAGTTTTGTCGGCTATATGGCACGCATCAAGGTGATAATTGAATATTATTCCACTTATTTTTATCTCTTGGTTAATAATTTAGGGATGTTTAATTGAGAAATAATGGGTTTTATTACTGAATTAGGCATTAAGCTTTTAATTAGATTAAATTCGTTTTTGGTAATAAAATTCCAGATTTACAATACTTCACCATTTTTGCCATAACTTTTGATCTAGATATCGGATTAGCCTCATTCTTCTTTCATTTCTCGGATGATTCAGAGAGCTACAATTGTTATGAAGACCTCGAAGGCTGATTTGGACAAGAAGATGGACAAAATTGGAGCTAAAGACAGACCCATTTTGCTGGATTTCTATTTTTGGACGAATTTTGTAATAAAGGACCAATTATTAGAAGTTTCCTAATTTATTAGAGATTTCATATTGATTAGAGTTTTCCTATGATTAGGGGATTGATTCCTAATTGTCAGTCATCTTGATTCATCCTTCCTGTATAAGGAAAATTGTATGGTAGCTGAAAACAACACATTATTATGTTTTACATTGTTATTGGATTAAAAATGTTTTAATTAAATTCTCTGAGATGTTCTTCATGTTCTTCGTCTATTCTTCATTGTTTTGCCTAGCCATGCTCGGCTAAGCGTCTAAATTCGTTTCTGCCTTCTTTTATCGGATCTGATTTTTGAATTCGGGTTGGGTTGTTTTATTAAAAACCCAGATTGATTTATCCCAACGACACAATTTGAATTGGGTTTAAGTGATTACTAGGCATTTGCTCGGTGACACGCCACTGTTCTTAACATATTATGGATGATTGTTCAGTGGAGGGAATTTCTAGACAAACGCTGAGATTTCGGTTTGTCCAGAATCAATCACGATTTTGGTGTATTATTTTAGTCTGATGAAGGTGTTGGAATTCCTAATTATGGGTTAGTCGTTTTTAGTCTAATTAATCTCGTTTTCCTTAACTGTTTTATTTTTCTTTCATTCTTAATTGCATTAAAAAACTCTTCCCCCATTCCATTACTATTTTGCTGTTTCTATTGAACCTACTGTGAATTCCGTGGGAAACGATCTAGGTTCCTTATATTGCAAATCTTTTTAGTGAACTTGGTTATTTTGTAAGAGGTCGGCATCTCTTGTCAAAATTTGGCGTCATTGCTAAGGAATTCGCATCGGTTTGATTAGTAACAGTAGAATAGTTTAGGAGTAGTTTTGTTGGTTCGGGTGACTGGGCAGAAAATTTTCTCACCCAGATCACTTGAACCAAGGCTGCTTCTCAAGGAATTTGGCATTCTAAACAATAATCACTCCTTTAGGGGTGAGGTCTTACGTGAAATTGCTAAATTCCATCGTTTAGCCCCTGTTTTTCATTGTTTTTAGTCTCGGTGGAACATGAAATTTTCTTCAGCAATTTCTTGACTTACTCTGATTAGGCTGATTTTTGGTGAGCTGAAGGAAAACCATATTTTAGAACGAACACAATACTTATTGTGGTCGCTCAGATTTAAGCCAAATTCCATCGTTCAGACCACTTTTTCAATTTTTAAGTTTTTTTATTGCATTTTTGGGTCCCCCAATGGTCTAGGAGTGTTTATGTGGTGATCCCATAAATTTTAAAAATCATTTGGTAGTGTTTCTGCATTTGTTTTGGCAAATTTTTAGTGTGGTTTTCTGTTTTTGTGTTTTGAATCTTCTACTGTCATTTAGTGTTTTTGTTGTCTTGCAGGGCTTTTGCTGTTTTGTAGGTGTTTTTGATGTTGTGTGAATCCATCCATTCTACCATATAATGTTGCATGAGTACTAGGAATACTACTAATCCAGAAGATTTGTTTGAAGGAGATCCTGAAATTGAGAGGACTATCTTAACTGCTAGAAGGGCTGTCAGGTTAAGTCAAGTAGTCACTATAGAGGTTGTTTCAAATTCTGAGTCTGGATTTATTTCTCTTCTTGAATCTGCTGATTTTACTGATTTTAGTAGTACTTTTGCTAATTCTAAGAATATGGCTGAACAAGGAATTCATCCCATTTTGAAAGAATTGGTTGCACCTACTGTAGTCAATCAACCTTTATGTATTTAATACCCTGAACTTGGAGCTAACTTTGAATTGAAATCTGGTCTTATCCATTTGTTGCCAAAGTTTCATGGTCTTGTAGGTGAATGTCCTCACAAGCACTTAAAGGAGTTCCATGTGGTCTGTAGCACAATGAAGCCACAAGCAATTGATGAGGAGCATATCAAACTGAGAGCTTTTCCTTTCTCACTTGAAGGGGGAGCTAAGGACTGGTTGTTCTACCTTCAACCTCAATCTATTGCGTGCTGGAATGATATGGCCAAGTTGTTTCTGGATAAATTCTTTCCATCCTCAAGAGCCACATCCATCCGGAAAGAAATCAGTGGCATTAAACAAGTGAATGGGGAGAACCTACATGAGTATTGGGAGAGGTTTAAGAGGTTGTGTGCAAGCTGTCCACACCAACAGATTACTGAGCAGCTTGTTATTACATACTTCTATGAGGGTCAATTGCCTAATGACAAAAATTTGGTTGATGCATCTAGTGGTGGGGCTTTGCAGAATAAGACACCTAAGGAAGGTAAAGATTTGATATCTATCATGGCTGCCAACTCACAACAATTTGGCACTAGAGCAAACAGTACCCTTGTGTACTAAATTTAAACACCTCAGATTGCAGATCAACAAAGACTTGAAAATAGACTTGATGACTTGACTTCTCTGATTAGACAGTTGGCAGTTACACATACAGTACATGCTTCCCCCCCTCTATTGGGATATTCATGTGGATATTGTGCTAATCCCTACCATCCTACTAATTCCTGCCCTACCTTGCAAGATCCTAATCACCAAGACCATTCAGTAGTTGCAGTTGGTGCGTTTCCAGGAAAGCCATAATCTCATCCCTTCCCCCTCCTCAACCGTCCTCCCTCCCCCTTCCCTCACCAGTTTTTGCTTTAATCACTTACTTTACCCAAATGCTAATTTAGTTAAGTGTAAACTAATGTTTTTCTTCAAGATCTAATTTATGGTGATTTTTAACTTCCCGAAACACTTAGGTATGAATCCTAAAAATAAATGAAAATGACTTTGGGAATAGCCAGGTTGAAGCTCATAATTTACTGATTTCAAATATGTACTTATCTTCAATACTTAAGCTTCAATATTTCAAGATATGATTTAATTCCCATAGATTCTCATCTAATTTTACCTAATTAAATAAAAAACTTGCTCACCAAGATAAACAACTTGCTCCCTAAGTTTGTCTAATCTTCTCCCAATCACTACTTAATTGACCCCCCTTTTACTACACTCACACACTTATACAACTCTTGACCACATACACTACACACACACACTTGCTTAAGCTTCTTCTATACTCTAGACTACTTGTCCTATAAGTTTGCATATTTGAAATAATTTATTCTTCTTAATTAGTGCCCAAGAAACCATCCCCTACCCCTATATTCTCTTTAATCAATTGTGTTTTAATGTTCTCACATTTTTAAGAAGGAAATTCTCTCATTGGTCCCCTTAGATTTTAAGTTTTAAGGTTAATATAATGTGTTTCTTCAATTATTTGAGTAATTTATTTATTTCTCATCAAGTAGGGATTTTCGCCCCTTAAGGATAATTAGTTAATTCCTAATTTTAATCTATAGTATTTTATATGGTCACAAGCTAATTTAATTTTTAGGCTCTTAAATCCTATGGAAAAATTGCCTATAAATGTAAATAAATACAACACCAAAATTTGAGACCTTATATTCACCTATTTAAAATAGGTATTATTTATGGAAATATAATATTTAAAATAAATATTTTTTTTTGGGTATTACATCCCCCCCCGGTTAAATAAAATTTTGCCCTCGAAATTTAATCTATCGTGTCTAAATTTTGGGCTGTAAACTCTGGGTACTTCTCCTTCATGTCGCTTATTGTTTCCCACATCGTCTTATCAGATGACAATCCTTTCCAAACCTCCTTCACCATCGGAATGCTCCTATTTCTAAGTTGTTTCTCCCAGTGATCAAGAATTTGTACTGGTTCGACTACGAACGTATTATCATGACGTGCTTCAATGTCTTCGAACTCAATAACGTGCTCCGGATCCGGTAGGTATTTCTTCAATTGTGAAACATGAAAGAGATCGTGGAGATTACTCAGATTCGGGGGTAAGGCTAGTTGATATGCGATCGGTCCTCGTTTTGCTAAGATTTCAAATGGCCCTACGTAACGTGGGCTCAGTTTCTTCCTCTTTAACGTTCTATCGACACTGGTGACTGGGGATAGCTTCAAAAATACATGATCCCCAACAATGAATTCTAAGGGTCATCTCCTCTTGTCAGCGTAGCTCTTCTGTCTGCTTTGTGCTGCTAAGAGTCTCTGCTTGATCAGCGCAATCTGCTCGAAAGTCTTATCAACTATATCCGGACCAAAGGATTCATGCTCAGATAGTTCCGTCCAGCAAATAGGTGATTTACACTTCCGCCCATATAATGCTTCAAATGGAGCCATTTGTATGCTCGAATGGTAACTATTGTTGTATGCGAATTCTACCAGTGGAAGGTGTTGATCCCAAATGCCTTTGAAATCAAATACACACGCTCTAAGCATATCTTCGAGTGTCTGTATTGTTCTTTCCGTTTGACCATTGGTCTCAGGGTGATAAGCCGTACTTAACTTCAGCTTTGTCCCCATAGATTCATGCAATGATTGCCAATATCGAGATGTGAATCGCGGATCTCGGTCAGAGACAATGCTCTTAGGTATACCATGGAGTCGTACAATTTCTTTGAGATAAATCTCCGCCAACCGTTCCGATGAATAGTTGACACTGGTAGGAATAAAGTGTGCCGACTTAGTTAATCGGTCAATAACAACCCAAATGGTATCATGATTTCTGATCTTAGGTAATCCCCCCATGAAATCCATGGCAATATCTTCCCACTTCCATGCAGGAATTTCTAGCCCTTGAAGAGGACCAGCGGGACGCTGATGTTCAATTTTTACATTTTGCCAAGTCAAATACCTGGCTACGTATTGGGTGACATCTTTCTTCATCTCGGGCCACCAGAATTCAGATTTCACATTGTGGTACATTTTGACCACTCCTGGATGCAGAGTGTATTTACTCTTATGGGCCTCATCCAGAATCTTGTGCCTTAATTCATCAACTGGTGGTATATAGAATCGTTTCTTATACCTGACCAGTCCACTAGGTGAAAGGTCATAGTCTTGAGTTTCACCTCGAGAGATCATCTCCCGTATGGTTTCAGCCCGCTCGTCTTGCAATTGCGCCTTCTCAACTTCATCTCTCAGATTGTATTCTCCTTGACTAACAAGAAGATTCGCAAGATAAGCATCACTGGGCGTAGGACGATTTAAACAAATCTGTTTCGACAAGTTCAGATTCATAAACTCTTCAAGCAGTTTATGCTCCTTGATCATCAACATACATGATGATCAAGGAGCATAAACTGCTTGAAGAGTGTCTGCAACAACGTTTGCTTTACCCTGGTGATATTTGATCTCCAGGTCATAATCTTTGAGCAACTCCATCCAGCGTCGCTGCCTCATGTTGAGTTCCTTTTGATCAAAAAGGTATTTCAGGCTCTTGTGATCACAGAATAATTCTACGGTTGCACCGTACAGATAATGCCTCCATATCTTCAAAGAAAACATGATGGCCGTAAGCTCTAAGTCATGTGTAGGATAATTTAGCTCGTGAGGTTTCAACTGACGAGAGGCATAAGCTACTACTCTGCCTTGTTGCATCAGGACACATCCCAATCCATGACTGCTGGCATCGCTATAGACTACATAAGTTTCATCTGGATCTGGGATTACTAAAACTGGTGCTGTGGTCAACCTTTCCCTTAGGCTCTGGAAGCTCTCCTCACAGTCTTTATCCTATATAAAGGGCTGGTTTTTCTGCGTGAGCCTTGTCAAAGGTAAAGCAAGACGTGAGAAATCTCGAATAAACCTGCAGTAATATTCCACTAGACCTAAGAAACTATGTATCTCTGTCACCGTGTCTGGTCTCTTCCAGTCCAGAACTGTTGACACCATGCTGGGATCAACAGCAACTCCGTTATGCGATATAACATGACCCAGAAATTTAACTTCTGGTAGCCAAAACTCACATTTGCTTAACTTAGCAAAAAGTCGCTTTTCTCGGAGTATACTCAATACTAGACGTAGATGTTCTTCATGTTCTTCTCTACTCTTAGAATAGACGAGAATGTCATCAATAAATACCACCACAAACTTATCAAGGAGTTGACGAAAAATACAGTTCATGTAATCCATGAACACAGCAGGTGCATTTGTCAAACCGAAAGGCATCACAAGGAATTCGTAATGCCCATACCGGGTTCTAAAGGTTGTTCTTGGAACATCACTAGCTTTAACCCAAAGCTGATGATATCCTGAAAGCAAATTGATTTTTGAGAAGATACTAGAACTAGATAATTGATCTAGTAGATCATCAATCTAGGGAAGTGGGTATTTATTTTTGATAGTCACTTTGTTCAACTCCAGGTAGTCGATACAAAGTCGAAGGCTCCCATCTTTCTTCTTTACGAACAACACTGGGGCTCCCCACGGTGAAACACTAGGTCGAATGAATCCCTTCTTAAGTTGCTTCTTTAGCTCTTGCATCTCGTTTGGCGCCATATGATACTGTGCTTTTGAGATTGACCCAGTACCTGGCATCAAGTCAATAGCAAACTCGATTTCCCTTTCTGGAGGTAGTTCAGTGAGATCTTCTATAAACACATCAGGAAATTCGTTTACCACCTTGATGTCTTGAAGTGAAGGTTCGGCCTCCGCTTTGACTGAGAAGAATACCATATAGGTTTGGCATCCCTTCTTCAAACACTTTTTCGCTTCCCCAACAGAAAGTAAATGTAGCTTCACGTCACTCTTGCTTTTGCTTGAAGAAGGTGTAAAAGAGATCTTTCTGCTTCCGCAGTCAAGTATCGCATCATTTGCAGATAGCTAATCTAGTCCGAGAATAACATCGATGCCATGAAGTGGCAGTCGGATAAGATCTATGTTTGAATCCCGTCCGTTTATACTCACAACACAATTCAAACATGTATCAGAAGCTAAAGACTTTACACCAAGGGGTGTAGACACTAATAAATCATAAGGTAAACTATAGGCAGGCATTCCTAAACGTTTAGCGCAATCATGGGAAATAAACGAGTGACTAGCCCCTGAGTCATATAATGCCTGAAGTAGATTCCCATTAAGAGATATAGTACCTTGAATCATTTCTGGAGACTTCTTGGCTTCTTCGTATGTCAAGGCAAATACTCGACCTAGTTGTTGTGGCTTCACTTTTGTAGCTCTCAAAGGACCATTTACGCTGATGTGTCCTAGTTTCTGACACTTATAGCATATCAGCTTCCCCTCGCAGTTGGTTCCCTGATGATACTTCCCGCACTTGGGACATGGTCGGGATCCCTGTATCCTCAAAACATTTTGTTGTCCAGGTTAGAACGACTTCTTATTTCCGCCTTGACAATTATTCCAAGGTGTCTTCCGCTTTTGGTTGGAGCTTCCTTGATTAAAGCCGCCACGATTTGAGACACTGTTATTGGAAGGCCTGATCCTTCGCAACTCCTTCAGATTTCGTTTGATAAGCTGACAGGCTTCCACAGCATGGATTACTTCATTGAATTGATGGGACACCAGCTTCTCCTTGATCTCGTACTTCAGCCCATAGACAAATATGTTCGCCATACTACTCCCGCCACCATTTTCTCTTAGGTGCGAAGAGTATCGGAATAAGTTCGTGTAGCAGGCGAAGTAGTCATCAATAGACTCTTCCTGGCCTTGCTAGATATCAAGGAATTTTGACTCCTTGATTATCTGGACAGACTTAAGAAAATATTGCTCATTAAACTTTTCAAGAAAATTTTCCCATGTAATGGGACAATCTTGCAACTGCAGTGTTGTTGCAATGGTCCTACACCATCTGTCTGTATCTCCCTCTAGCTTATAAATCGCTAGTTGAGCTTTGCGATCTTCAGGACACTCCATGACTTCAAAGATTTTCTCTACTCGTAGAATCCAGTCCTCTGCTACGTCATGCTTTCCCCTGAAAGCTGGGGGTTTTTGCTTATAGAACCGAGTTACCCAAAATTGGGTATCTTCTGCTATCCTGCGAGGTGCTCTATCGTCTCTAGGCGGTGATTGGGACCTTTCTGATCCCTCCGCCTCCGCCGAACGTCTCTCATCCTCTTCTTGTTCCTTATCATCTTCCTATTCCTCCTCAGCTTGTCTCCACGCTTAACGTTCCCTGCGTAAATCCTCAATCATAGCACGTTGCTCTTGCAACATTGCCATGACTTCTTGCCATGCATTTTGGTTTGGCTGATTAGGTTCACGAGCCTGTTCCTCAAGCTCCCGTACTGGAATTTGTCGGCCTCGACCTCTCCCACGGCCTCAGCCTCTGCCTCGGCCTCTGGGATGTCCAGCTCCTCTTATAATTGCCATTTGTTTTAATGCCTTTGTTATTAACCACGTCAGTAAGAAGACAAACAACAAGAGATACATAAACATTTATATATATATTTCACAATATACGTAGCTACATTATGCATCACATATCTTTATACAAACCCTTTTTAATGGGTTTAGTTTATCAAGGTTTCATCTGAAGACTAATACACACCAAAAACTAGCACACACTAATACTAGACTTGCTTCAGATATATTATTTTTTTTTTACTATTATTAGACCTCCACAACTTTCTTGTTCCGACCATCATAACTATTCCATCCCTTCCTCTACATGTACGCTTGCACCCAACATCTAAATTGCAGGATGCAGGTCTCGAAGTCCTCAATATCCCCTTCATTCAATAGTGTGTTGGTTTTGCGGATCCACAAAGGGGTTCGTGGAAAAATGGTAGAGGATGGGTCGAATCCAATCACTAGTGGGATATTGAACCAAAGAAGTTGAGCTGATAAGGTAAAATTCATTGACACGAGTCAGGAAGCAAAAGTACAGTTCTTTTAAAGTTCTGGTAACTTGCCCTGCAAACTGGAGATCTAGGTATATGGTGTGTGTAAGGATTATATTGTCATCTAGAACAAATTGAAGAACTTCAGGGTTGGTATTGTCTTGGTTTTGTACTCAAGGGTAATTAAAATTATCACCAACTGAGGAGTGATGTGATTCATCAGAGCTGTCTGGTACCATTAGCACCACTTGCAGAGGTTCTACATAAACGGGTTCTGGATCATAAAGTTCATTTGGATATCCCGGGCTAAGGTGATACTCAGGTTCTGGAGGGTTTTCAGTTTCTAAAAGGTGTAAAAGGTGCTCAGCGTTAAAATAATTGGATGGTGTGGAGTCTTCTTCTGATATTGGTTGGAACTGTGGCACGTTCACTGGGTTCGGGGCAGGATGAAATATGTGTAAAGGGTCAGGAGGTGGTTGCTCAGGTTCAGGGTTCAGTCTTAAACTAGTCATATCGGGGATTATTGAGCGTCGAGCCATGTGCTTATGGCGTCCATAATAATCCATGTAGGATGAATCATCTCTGTTCATTTCTACAACATAACACCAAGATTATATCAGTACTCATTTTCAAAAAACAAGTTTTAGAAAAAGGCTTAGAACCTAACCCAGTTAATCAGACAATTTGGCCAGGTCGGTGTTCAATCTAATAGGAGTCTCACCAACTCTATGGTGTCTTGTGACAACCCACCGATGAACCCTTCCTTAGTTTAAGCACCAAATAGTCCAAAATAACTTTGTTAAATTCATGCCAGAATACTCTGCTCTGATACCAAAAATGTAACATCCCATTTCCCTAAACATTTCCATAGTATTTCCATTCAGAGCTGAGTGTTGAAAATATTTTTCAAAAACAAAGAGTAATTGAATAACATTGTATGTGATGTATCTAATTGAACAATTAATAGTACAGTCATCCATGTGACTAATACACTTAAACTTATATCCAAAATGATAACGCCTCCACAGGGTCCTCACGCCAGCTTCTTACCCTTGTCCACGATCCTGACTCCCTGGGATCCTGAAGCTATGGCAGGGGCTGAGCTTCAATACCCATTGAACCTCAGGTAATAGTTAACCTCATGTTATGTAATCAGTATATGACAGTTATCACAGATATAGAACATAAACATTATTTCAAAATCATAACAACATGTAAGGCAATAACATAACACAGCTACTGCAATATGTATGTTACCCCAGTTTGCACATAGCCAGTGCCACGATGGCCTATCGTGTCTTCAGCGCTAGGAAAACTCAACGGTGTTATCAAGACTATAACCCGTATTCATTTCAACATATCATGAGCAACTTTCAAAACAGAGTTTCAACATGTGAACACAACTATCATATATAAGCATACCATAAGCATAAGAGTTAAAGTTACAATACGCGTCCGTACCTTCGTTTGACGGGTTTTTGGGTACGTTCGTCGTCAGAACACGTGCACAGTTTATCCTAAAAGGGTATTATCATTTCTATTAATTCGCAAACATTATTCCAAGAGGTATCTTGGCCACAATTGACAATTTTACCCTTAGTGGACTTTTTTCCAATTATTTCCACATAATTTTCAGAAAAAACGCTGGTGCAGAATTTCTGTGCAGAATTTCGTTTAACTTGGGAAAATCATAACTAATTCCAGAAAAATCGAAACGAGGATCCGTAAAATTTCCCGGAATCCTTGAGATCTCTATTTTTGAGAAAAAATACTAAAACTTACCCAAAACTCATGGATAATTCCCAGTTTCCATGGTTCAAATCTCTGCCCAGAATTTCCCCCAGAAAACGTAGCTCAACTTCTGGCATTTTTATCTCTTTGCACAAAACTTCAAATGATACACTCTTTATATATTTAGAAAGCCCTATATGTCTACTTTCACCTTGAATTTTATCAAATTTTAGAACATCATCTTCTTCATAAAATACCATCGTTTTTGCTACTGGCTTCAGAAATCGCTAATCGATGAAATTTCGCCAGAGCTTCGCTATTTTGATCATAATCTTCAGAAAAATTTTGCCATACTTCTTCTTTATCAATTTTTCGAGATAAAGGCAATGGAAAGCATAAAAACATGAAAATAAAACTAGATTTGGAAGATTGAAGATCAAAACAACATTTCCTAACATTTTTACTTCATAAACTAAGAACTTGAACTAGAAACTAAAAGCTTCCTTACCTCTTGAAGAACTTTGCTCCTTGTTCTTGGAGCTCTTCCACTCACTCCCACACACTCTAAATTTCGGTTATGCCTTGAGGAATTGGTGAGGAGATTGTGAACCCTAAGGCCCCTATTTATAGGAGAAGGTAATGTCATTTTTGTAGTTTTTCCCTTTGCCTTCTAGCCATTGGATTTTTACTTGGGGAAGAGGTAACAATCTCATCCCTTCCCCCTCCTCAACCGTCCTCCCTCCCCCTTCCCTCACAAGTTTTTGCTTTAATCACTTACTTTACCCAAATGCTAATTTAGTTAAGTGTAAACTAATGTTTTTCTTCAAGATCTAATTTCACTTTTGAAATCCTAATTTTATAACTAGATTTATGGTGATTTTTAACTTCCCGAAACACTTAGGTATGAATCCTAAAAATAAACGAAAATGACTTTGGGAATAGCCAGGTTAAAGCTCATAATTCACTGATTTCAAATATGTATTTATCTTCAATACTTAAGCTTCAATATTTCAAGATATGATTTAATTCCCATAGATTCTCATCTAATTTTACCTAATTAAATAAAAAACTTGCTCCCCAAGTTAAACAACTTGCTCCCTAAGTTTGTCTAATCTTCTCCCAATCACTACTTAATTGACCCCCCTTTTACTACACTCACACACTTATACAACTCTTGACCACATACACTACACACACACACTTGCTTAAGCTTCTTCTAACTCTAGACTACTTGTCCTATAAGTTTGCATATTTGAAATAATTTATTCTTCTTAATTAGTGCCCAAGAAACCGTCCCCTACCCCTATATCCTCTTTAATCAATTGTGTTTTAATGTTCTCACATTTTTAAGAAGGAAATTCTCTCATTGGTCCCCTTAGATTTTTAAGTTTTAAGGTTAATATAATGTGTTTCTTCAATTATTTGAGTAATTTATTTATTTCTCATCAAATAGGGATTTTCGCCCCTTAAGGATAATTAGTTAATTCCTAATTTTAATCTATAGTATTTTATATGGTCACAAGCTAATTTAATTTTTAGGCTCTTAAATCCTATGGAAAAATTGCCTATAAATGTAAATAAATACAACACCAAAATTTGAGACCTTATATTCACCTATTTAAAATAGGTATTATTTATGGAAATATAATATTTAAAATAATTTTTTTTTCGGGTATTACATGTATTGTTAATGCTTTCTACTCCTCTTCACGTGGCCCATCTGATTCTCTTTCTTTTTCTTTTCAAACACTATTTTTATTTGCAATTTCGTTAAATTGCAATTATTGATTAATCTAAAAATTAATTTCCTAATTTCCCAAGTTATAAAATATTAAATCTATGATTTCAGACCTCCAATTATCATTAAAAAATATTCCTTGAATGTATTTTTTCTCAAAATAAATTAAGGAAAAATAGACCTCAATTTCAAGTAATTATTCTCACAATTATTCTAACCCAAATTTCACAATTTAATTCTCCAATATTCAAATCCTAGAAACATGGGATGTTACACTAAGATTCAATATCCATTGAATCACAGGTAACAGTTAACCTTATGTTCAAGTAATAATAGTATATATGACAGATATTCATTACATTCAGTAAATAACAATGCATAGCACATAGTAGATGTATGTCAGCAACAATAGTACATAGCACACAACAAATGCATATCAATAGTGTTTGCACTAACTAGTGCCATGAATCCATGTGTCCTCAGTACTAGGAAAACATACAAGCAGTATTATCAAGACTACAACCCGCATCAAGCTAAATCCATAGCTAAACTAAATGTATACAAACATGTGACATAAGACCGAGTCTTAGTCATGGTGCATGGCCTAAGATCTCGTCTTGTCCATCATTTAACATGAATTAAACAATCATATATATTCATACAAGACACATTTTAAAGTTATAGTACGCATCTGTACCCTTCTCTGCTTGGTACAATTCTCTTTCGGTACTGATCCCGACTTTCACAAATATCCTATAATGTCATTATCACATTATGATATTATAATGAACACCATATTTATTAGAATGATATCCTAAGAGGTATTCTTGCCACTATTAACCTTTTTACCCCTGTTAGATTTAATATTCCAATTTTACCCTTATATTTCCTAAAAAACGGAATTCCAGCATTTTGTAATACCCTAAAATTTATATTTCTCCTAAAGAACCATATTTTGGCAAACAATACCTATTAAAATAGGAGAGTATGTTGTCTCTAAATTTTTAATTGATTTATTATCATTTTTAGGGGAATTTTCTTTGGATTCTAATAAATCCAAATCCAATTTTCTAAATCTTATTGAGGATCATAAAATATCCTAAGATTATCATAATCTAGCATAATCTTAATTATACCATCTCAGCAATTAAAATCATTAGAGGATGATAAAATCAATTAGAGGAAATTAGTAACAATTATTGGGCAATTGAAATTGCAGTAATTGAGATACTTTATTAATTTTTGAGATTAGTTAATGAGTAATTTTTTTAAAGGTCATAATTAAAGACCAAATGATATTGATTAGCATACAAGGAGTTTTTAATCATCAAAATTAAATTAGAAACTTGTCAAACTTTGGTAATTAAGTCTAGTAACCCTTAAAACACTATATTAGCAATAGTAACCAAGGATTTATCTAATTCTTCCTTTCACTAATAAAAAGGGCGAAAATTCCTATTTAATGATGGAATAAATTACACAAATAAATTGGACCAATGGGAGATTTTTCTTCTTGACTTAAGAAAGCAATTAAGATATAAATGAATAATTAAATTAGTAGAGGGGGACGGTTTCTTGCTTAGGGAGCAAGGAGGAACATAAGTCAAGAAAGATAGTGTAAGGAAGAAGCTTCAAAGACTTAGGGAGCAAGTTATTTAACTTGGGAAGCAAGTTGTTATCAAATGAGGTGAAAATAGATGAGAATCTATAGAAAATAAATCATATCTCGAAATATTGGAACTAAGTATTAAATATAAATACATATTTGGAATCAGTGAATTATGAGCTTCAACTTGGCTATTCCCAAAGTTATTTTCGTAAACTTTTAAGATTCATACCTAAGTGTTTGGGAAATTAAAAATCACCATAAATCTAGTCATAAAATTAGGATTACAAAAGTGAAATTGGATTTTCAATTAAAACACCAACTTAGACCCAACTAAATTAGCATTTGGGAGTAATTAAGGTAACTTGGGGAGGAAGCAAGGGAACTTGTTGAAGAAGGAAGGATGAGGACGAATTGGAGGAGGTGTAGGGGTGGGATTTATGCCTCTTCATCAAGTAAAGACCAATGGACAAGATCAATTCAAGTTGCTTGGAGGCTACTCATGTTTTTGGCTATAAATAGAGGCTTAAGGCAACACAAACTCCTCACCAATTTCTCAAGCTACAACCGAAATCTTAGAGTGTGTGGGAGAGAGTGAAAGAGCTTCAAGAAGTTAGGAGCAAGTGTTCTTCAAGAGGTAAGAGAGTTTTTAGATTCATAGTTCAAGTTCTTAGGTTATGAAATAAAAATGCTAGAAATGTTGTTTTAATCATCAATCTTCCAATTCCAGTTTTATTTACATGTTTTTATGGTTTCCAATGGCTTTATTTTGAAAATTTGATGAAGAAGAAGTTATAGCAAAATTTTTGGAAGATTATGATCAAAATAGCAAAGCTCTGGCGAAATCTTATCGATTAGCGATTCCTGGAGTCAGAGGTAAAAATGCCAGTATTTTATGAAGAAGATGATGTTCAAACATTCTGAGAAAATTCATGGTGAAAGTAGACATCTAGGGCTTTCTAAATCTATAAAGAGTGTGTGATTTGGAGCTCTGTGCAAAAAGATAAAAATCTCAGAAGTTAGGTTATGTTTTCTGTGCGAAATTCTGGGCAGCAGTTTGAAATGATTAAACTGGGAATTTTCCATGAGTTATGGGTAAGTTCCAGTATTTTTCCTCGAAAGTAGACTTCTCAAGGATTCCGGGAAATCTTTCAGATCCTCGGTTCGATTTTTCTAGAATTAGTTATGATTTTTCGAAGTTAGGCGAAATTCTACCCATAAATGTTGGATCAGCGTTTTTTTCCGAAAATTAGGGAATAAACTGGAAAATAAATCCACTAGGGGTAAAATGGTCTTATAAAGCCAAGATATCTCTTGGAATAATGTTCATGAATTAATAGAAACAATATTATCCTTATAGGATATCCCTGAATACGTTCTGACCAACTGTCGCACCGTATTCCGCCAGAAATACCGTATAGCGTCAAACGAAGGTACGTCCGCGTACTGGTAACTTTAACTCTGATGTTTACTGTATGCGTATATGTATGGTATGCTTGTATGAGGTAATTAATATGTGTTCGCGTACTGTAATACTAACTCTGATATTTACAGTATGTGTATATGTGGTATGTGTGTTGTATGCATGTTGCGGTGTGTTGTTTGAATACATGTTGTTATTAGAAGATAATTGTACATCTGCATACACTGGGAGTGATATATCTGTATTCACTGGGAGTGGTACTTTTCGCTTGGAGTGGTACATTTGCATTCACTGGGAGTGACATAGTTGGTGACATATTTGGAAGTGAATCAATTGTTGTGTTTATATACCGTATATGTAAATATGAGGTTAACCGTTACCTGGGGTCCGTATGCATGGGACCTCAGCTCTTAACATAGCGTTTGGGTCAGGAGAACCAAGGACGGAGGACAAAGGGAAGCGCAAGCAGGACGCATAGTAGACCCGGCTGAAGATTTCCTTTGACATTCTGGCGGAAGCCTTCCTTTTGTTGTTGTACATCCCTTTTGAACCACGCGGTTACTACACCGCTATTGTATTCAGCTAGACTTACAGCATTTTGAAATATAAGTATCAGTTACTCTTCCGCTCAAATACACTACTCTGATGATTTTAAATGAAAAATAAAATATTCCGCTTTTGAAAATTGGGATGTTACACATTTCTACCTATATTTTTCACTAACTTTGAAAAATAATAACTAATTGTAAAAAAATATAAATGTGTGATTCCAAATCAAAAATTTCCCCTGACAAGTCTATGTTTAGGAAAATATAACAGATTTAACTTGAAATCACTAGGCCATTCCCAGTTTTAATTTCTTTAACCACTGTTCCAATTCCCAATTCAGAAACATGAGCTAACTTGGAAAATTGACATCTTTTTGTAAAAATTTCACATAATTACATGTTATACATGGATACAAATCCCTTCATGTCTATTATATATCTGAAAAATTTCAGGATTTTTAAACACAATGTGAATGGCCAAAACTCATGTATAAGAACCATTGTTCAGATTAACATCCAGAAAACAAGGCTTAACTTCAAAAATTTGTATATTCTTGCACAGATTTTGAAACGTTATAAATTTTATATCAAAATAAAGCCCTGGTGAAACATTACAAAGTTTACATTAAAAACGATGTCCTCATAGTGACTGATTCTAGAAAATTAAAATCTGGGATTTTTCCCAACTTTCACCACTTGGATCTTTTGACTCCAAAAATTATTTCCAAACATGTTTTCCACTCAATTTAGCATTTTAAAAGAAATGGAGACTTCTAAACATGAAAGGTAATTTTTCCTACATTTTTCTAAATTAAACTACAATTCTACAAAATATAAAAGCTTAGGCTCAATAATTACCTCCACAACTTGCTCCTTCTTCCTTCTTGCTTCAAGAATTTCACCTCACACTGCACTTTCACTAATGATCAGATGTTGCTTGTGTTGGTGTGAAGAATGTAATACCTGGAAAAAAAAAATATTATTATTAGAATAAAAAGAAAAATCATTATCATAATACCTATTTTAAATAGGTGAATATGGGGTCTCAAATCTTTTGTATTTTATTTATTTTTGTTTATAGGCAATTTTTCTTAGAATTTAGGAGTATGAAAATTTATTTTAGCTTGTTGATACAAAAAACAATATTTTAGGGATTAAATTAGGACTCAACTCATTTATTCCTAATTTAACTTCATAAAGACAAAATCTTTCTAAGTAAGAATAAATACATTATACAATTATATTAACCTATAATATTAAAATTATGGGAACCAATGAGAAAATGTCTTTCATTCAAATATGAGAAACAATTAAAACAAAATTATATTAGTTAACCTAAGGGGGGGCGAAATTTTTAATAAAAATGGAAGAGAAAGAATAAACCAATTAAAAGAGTAAGAGAAGATAACTTGGTGAGCAAGTTAACTTTCTTAAGGAGCAAGTAATGGCTTAATTAGAGAGAGATTAGGAGAAAACCTATAGAAATTAAATCATAACTTGAGATTTTGAAGTTAACTATCCAAGATAAATACATATTTAGAATCAGGGAATTATGAGCTTCAACTTGGCTATTCCCAAAGATATTTTCGGTAACTTGTAAAATTCAAACATAAGCATTTTGGAAGATAAAAATCACCATAAATCTTGTCATAAAATTAGGATTTCAAAAGTGAAATTGGATTTTGAATTAAAGCACTAATTAACACTTAACCAAATTAAGTTTTGGGGATTAATTAAGTTGCTTAATGAACAAGAAGAATCCTTGGTGACCAAGCAAACAAATTCTAGAAGAGGGGGGGGCAGATTTTCGGCCAAGAGAGCATGAGAGGCCAAGATCATGCCTTTCCCACCAAGCAAAAATCCAATGGTTGAAGCAAAAGAAGAAATTACCAAACATGCCATCACAAATTAGTATAAATAGGGGGCTTAGTCTTCACAAATTTCTCACCAAATTCCCTAGCCAAAACCGAAATTTAGGGAGAGTAAGAGAGGAAGGAGCAGCTGGAGAAAAAGATTCAAGAAGTCTTCAAGAGGTATAAGAGTTTTTAGCTTTTAAGTTTAAATTCTTAGTTTATAAGTAGAAATGCTAGAAAAGTTATTTTAATCTTCAATCTTCCATCTACAGTTTTATTTTCATGTTTCTGAGTGTTCCATTGTCTTTATTTCGAAAATTTTATGAAGAAGAGGTTATATCAAAATTTTTGGAAGATTAGGATCAAAATAGCGAAGCTCTGGCGCAATCAGTAAAATCTGAGTAAGTAATAAAGATGTTAGTATTTTATGATGAAGATGATATTCTAAAATTCTGGGAAAATTCATGATGAAATTAGACATATAGGGCTTTCTAAATCTATAAAGAGCATGTCATTTGAAGCTCTGTGCAAAAAGATAAAAATCTTAGAAGTTAAGTTACATTTTCTGGGCGAAAATCTGGGCAACAGTTTGAATTCTGGAAACTGGGATTTATCCAGGAGTTCTGGGTAAGTTACAGTATTTTTCCTCAAAAGTAGACATCTCAAGGATTCCGGGAAATTTTACGGATCCTCATTTTCAATTTTTATGGAATTAGTTATGATTTTTCGAAGTTAGGCGAAATTCTGCCCAGAAATGCTGAATTAACGTTTTTTCCGAAAATTAAGTGGAAATAATTAGAAATAAATCTTTCAAGGGTAAAAATGTCAAGTGTGGCCAAGATGTCTCTTGAAATGTTGTTTGAGAATTAATTAAGACAATATTACCCTTTTAGGATAGACTGTGCTCGCGTACCGACAACGAAACGTACCCAACAACCTGTTAAACTCAGGTACGGACGCGTATTGTAACCTTAACTCTTATGCTTATGGTTTGGTTATATATGATTGTTGTTTTCACATGATAATACTCTGTTTGAAATTTACTCATGAGAGTTGAATTGTACACGGGTTATAGTCTTGATAACACCGTTGAGTTTTCCTAGCGCTGAGGACACGATGGGCCGTCGTGGCACTGGTTATGTGCAGACTGGGGTAACATACATATTGCAGTGGCTGTGTTATGTTATTGCCTTACATGTAGATATTTGTTTTAAAATGTGATTATGTTGTATATCTGTGATAACTGTCATATACTGTTTACATAAGCATGAGGTTAACCGTTACCTGAGGTTCAATGGGAATTGAACCTCAGCCTCTGCCATAGCCTCAGGATCCCGGGAAGTGATCGAGGACAAGGGTAAGAAGCCGGTGTGAGGACCCTACGGAGGCATTGTCTTTTTGATTAGATTTGGATGACTGTATTAGTTAAACATGTAGTTAGCTACACTACATACAATGTTATTCAGTTACTCTTTGTTATGTAAAATATTTTCAACTCTCAGCTCCAGAAACGCTTATGAAAAACGGGATGTTACAAAGAATGAAGAGGGGAAACACCCCTATTTATATGAAAATAATCAAGGTTAAAATGGTCCTCACTTAGGTAATCCAATTTTGCTCCTTTCTTCTCATCCCTTGGATCAAAAATGTACTTCACGAAATCAATCACCTCCCTTCATATTAATCCAATGGTCAATTGTTTTCATTGGTGGATAAAATTTCAAGAGGATTAAGGTTAATTATAGGATTAATTAGGACTATTGGATTTAATTACAAGTGCAACAATCTCAACCATTGGTCCTAGTTGCAATTGTTGACTTTTCAAAGATGATTAGTAAAGTTTAATTAACATCTTAATCAAGTGCTTATATGTTTTTCACTTATATTTGTCATTGGTTAATTTAATTGCATGAAGACCTATATAAGCTTAATACCTTAGATAATATCTCAAAACACATGGCTCTCCTTGCTCCACCATGGCTAGATGTAAATATTGACTTTTGGGGTATATCAAATAAGCTTTGATTAATTCTTTTAACCATGTGCTTAATTGTCCTTTTAATTGCATCTTGTATTGATTAATTGGTTTATTACTTAATCAAAATCATTAGAGCATTACTTAGCAAATTAATCTCATCTCTTAGGCCCTTGATATTTTCAAAATATAACAGCCCTATGTTGATGATTTAATTGTTGTTGCAATTAATTTTTAATTAATGCAAGCTCAAGTGCCTTTTTGTATTTGCTAATTTGCTTTAATTTTTTTCAGCATTTCCATCACATTTTCTTGTCTTCTTTGATTACAAAATAACCATTATTTTATGAGTTATTCATGTCAAATTTTATTGCCCTTATATGTGGTCTTAAAACCTACCATTTAATTATAAATTCCATGAAGAAATTTGCATAAAATTATAATCAATAGATTACAATATTTTGAGACACATATTCACCTTCATTTACATTAATTAGTCATCAAAATAAATATTTATGATGAATATAAATTTTGAGGTATTACAATAAGCTTATTTTGATACACTGTTTCAAATAGCTGATCTAAAATGCTAAAAAAAAATTGGGGAAAATTAGTCCCTTCAATCTAATTATATATGATTTTTAATTATGTTCTTATAATTTTTGCCTTTTTATTTGACACTTACAACTTTTTCAATTATATGGATCAATCTATACAATTATAATATATTACACCGTTTCAAATAGCTGATCTAAAATGCTAAAAAAAATTGGGGAAAATTAGTCACTTCAATCTAATTATATATGATTTTTAATTATGTTCTTATAATTTTTGCCTTTTTATTTGACACTTACACTACCACAAAAAAGCAAAATAACGTCTTGAATAAGACACAATTAACGCCCTAAATTTCAAGGACGTCTATCAACGGGTAGTAGAAAAGTTAACTTTTGGCACCCTGAAAAAATTCAGGACACCCTGTAAAAGGCGCCCTGAATTAATTCAAGACGCCTTATATAGACTTTTTACACCCTAAAAAATTTTAGGGCGTCTTATAAAGACTTTTTACACCCTAAAAACGTTTTAGGGCGCCTTATAGTAATTTTTTTTTTCATATTGCTTTCGAATATATTAAAATTTCCCAGGCGTATTTATGGCCTTTCAAAGCAAAGCAGACATATATCTTTTGATTTTACAAACAGCTCCCAACAAATAAAACTCAGATTGAAATAATTTTAATTTTCTTAATCTACACCATTCATATCAAACTAAGGATTTGTATGAACAATTCTAAATTAAAAGAGCTCCAACAACAAAGTGCTCACATACAATTCAAATGATCATTATAAAGGAGCTTCAATTCTACAACAAAGTCCACAACAAAGTGCTCACATACAAGAAATTCTACAACAACAAAGTTTCACATACAACAAAGTGCTCACATACAATTTTATAATTCACACATGACAACATCATATAAACCATACCCTCTCAACCTATGTGTAGAAGAAGATGTCCAGACAAAACATCTCGAACCGTATCAATGTTTTCCTCCGAGTACGGATCCAAACTATCAAAAACCTGTAAATTGGAAATCAAGATATATAAGATAAACCAATGAAGTGAATGCAATAATTAACTAACCAAGATTATTTGATGAAACTCCATTTTTTGAGCCTTTCGCAGTTGTAGCATCACTGTAAATGGAAACATCGTCAGGGTTAAAACAAAAAACGCCGAGGGGATTGAAACAAAATCACAAAATTTCTTGCCTTAAAGTAAGATAGATACAATAAAGAAGGGGGGGAAGAAAACGAAAAAAGGAAAGGAGAAAAAGTAAGAGGAATACGTAGAAATGTGACTTCGAGTAGCTCTGTTCTTGAGGACTTGAAGTTGTGAAGATTGGTGGGAAGAGCTTAGGGTTTTTATATCTTGAGCGTGAGTTTTGGCGCCCTAACTTTATTTAGGGCGCCTAAAATATATTTTTTGGCACTAATTTTTACCTCCTAGATAATTTTTTGAAAAAAATTTGGCACTTAAGTCTTAAAATCAATTACTTTAGGCGCCCTAAATAAAATTTAGGGCGCCTAAAATATACTTTAGGCGCCCTAAACTTTTTTCGGGCGCCTAAAATATATTTTTTGGCGCTAATTTTTTACCACCTAGATAATTTTTTTAAAAAAATTTGGCGCTTAAGTTTTAAAATTAATTACTTTAGGCGCCCTAAATAAAATTTAGTGTGCCAAAAAACTACTTTAGACACCCTAAATTCAATTTAGGGCGCCAAAAAGCTACTTTAGACACCCTAAATTCAATTTAGGGTGTCTAAAGTAGATTTTTGACTAATTTATGGTGTCTAAAGTAGCTTTTTGGCGCCCTGAATAATATTTAGGGCGCCAAAAAGTATATTAAGGCAAATAAAAAAAAATTAAAACATACTTTTTCACAAGTTTTTTGGCGCCTTGAAATAAGTTTAGGGCGCCTAAAGTAGCTTTTTGGCGCCCTGAAACACGTTTAGGGCCCCTTAAATAAAATAAATAAATAAATATGTCTTGGCGCGTAAAAAATTACCTAGATTACACCCATTGCGCGAAAAATTAAGTTTTAGCGCTAAATTGTAGGCAAACTTTAGGCGCCCTAAAAAAATTTAGGGCGCCTAAAATATATTTTAAGCGCCCTAAACAAAGATTTAGGGCGCCTAAAGTCTTGGCTTATACTTTTTACTCCCTTTTTTAAAATAAGGACGTCTTTTGGAGAAGTAGTATCCACTTTCTGTAGTAGTGTTACAACTTTTTCAATTATATGGATCAATCTATATAATTATAATATATTAATTCTTGAGGGTCGACAGTTTGGTATAAGGGATTTAGAGGGGAGAAAATATTTTATGAGTTGTGTAATACCTAGAATTTTTATTCATCTTAAATATTTTATTTTGATGAATCATTAATGGAAATGAAGGTGAATAGGTGTCTCAAAATATTATAACCTATTAATTAGAATTTTGAACCAATTTCTTCATGAAACTTGCAATTAAATGGTAAGTTTTGAGACTACATATAGGGGAAATAATATGTGAAATAAAAATCACATAAAATAACCACAATTGCCTATCAAAAAGAGCAAGATCAGCAAGGGAAACACTTAATTAAATTAAGACAATTAGTAAATACAAAAGGGCACCTAAGCTTTCATTAATTGGAGACTTATTTGCAACATAATTAGAGATAATTAAATCATTAAAACTTGGGCTGTTATTTTCAAAAATGTCAAGAGAATAAAAGATGAAAGTAAATTACAAATAATGCTCTAATTACCTTGAATTAATTAGCAAACCAATTAACATGAGATATTTGGAATAAGAAGGGGATTAAACACATGATTAAGGCTAATTAATTGTGCCCCAAAAGTCTATAATTTCAGCTACCACATGGTGGAACAAGGTGAGTCAAGTGTTTTGAGATATTTTCCACGGATTAAGCTTAAGCCTTCAATTAATTAAATTAACCAATGACAATTATAATTAAGAAGCATATAAACACTCGATTAAGGGGATAAATTGAGCTTCTTATTCAGCCCCAAAAAAATGGTACATCTAGCTGAATGGAAAGATGAGAAGCAATGATGATTTTGTGTTGAAAAGTCAATTATTTAAACACACCAATTAGGGAATGGACTCATGGAATATTTGGTTAATTAAACATTGATTAAATAGTTGAACAAGGGGCACATGTCGGCCAAGCTTGGTGTAGGGTTAGGATGAGATTCCTTAATGAGCAAGATGGATCTAAAGAATGGGGAAGAAGGAAACAAAATTGGATCTCCAAAAAATTACAAGGTGATGCCATTGAGTTTTTCTATAAATAGGGAGCCTTCCTCTTCATTTTTCTTCACACCAAATCACACTCCAAAAAGGAGATTTCTAAGTAGGAGAGTGAGGAAGAATCTTGAAGCAAGAAGGAGGAAGGAGTTCAAGAATCAAATGTAAGTACTTGATCTTTAGATTTTAAGCTTTTAGAATAGTTGTAGGTTGATCTAGGGAATTAGAGAATAAATTCATATACTTGTTTTTAGGCCTCATTGCATTGAAAAATGCCTGAAGAGGTAAAAACATGATAGGAAATAATTTTTGGAATTTCATGGATCAAGGTTGTTAAAATTGTAGGATTTTCAGTCTTAAATTTTGGGTAGTCAGTGAAACGATGCTATTATTTCATGTAGCAAATGAAGTTATTAAATCATGAAATTTTCCAGGAAGAGAGTAGACATCTAGGGCTTTCTACCCATATATAACACATAATTATTGGGATTTTTAACAAAAATATGTAAATTTTCCAAGTTAGCTCATGTCTCTGAACTGGGAACTGGAACACAGCTGAAGAAAATTAAAACTGTGAAGGATATGGTTGGACAGAGTTAACGTAACATCCCAATTGAAAATGCCGAAATTTTTTTTTAAAACAAACCGTGATCAGAGTCGAGCATTTCGATTAAACGAGTAACTGAATATTTAGAAGTACATAACCATAGTGTAATCATCCTTATACAGTCATCTGTTGATTCCAAAAAGACAATATCTAAATAGTTCAAAAACTAAAACATATAAGTTCTTCCAATCCGCCTACATCGGCTACCTGCCGCTCTCCTCCACCCTGGATCCTCCTGAACCTGAAGCTATAGCTGAGATCCAATTCCCAATTGGATCTCAGGTAACAGTTAACCTTATGCTCAAATAAGTCATATATAGGCAACAAATAGTCATAACAACATAACAGCACATCAATACATAAGCACACAGCAGATGCATGATCAACAATGGACAGAACATAAGCACACAACAATATGTAAAGCCCCACACTATGTCTGCACATAAACCAGTGCCACGATCTCCCATCATGTCCTCAGCGCTAGGAAAACCCAACGGCATTATCAAGACCATAACCCGTAACAAGCTGTATGTATGACTGACAACTCACGACAGAGTTTCAGTATATAAACATGTCTACCATATATATAAATATGAGCAACATAAGTGTTAAGGTTACAATACACGTCCGTACCTCTGTTGACGATTTCGGGCACTTAGGTAACGTTGTGGTACATTTGACGGTGGTACGACGGGGATTTGACAGCGGTGACAGTGGAAACAACGGTTCATTATTCTGGGTATCCTATAAGGATAATATCACCAGTATGAATATCTAAGACCATAACAGGCATTTTAGGTACAAATTACCATTTTGCCCCTAGTTTGACTTTTTGGCGGAATTTTGCCAGGGCTTCGCTGTTTTGACTTTACGTTTTCAAAATTTTTGCTATAATCTTTCCTCTAACATATTTCTAAGATAAATATCACATTTATTCCTAAAACATGATATTTAAACTAACTTGAAAAATTAAAGACTACTCTAGCATTTCTACTATAACTACTGAAAGAACTAACTAACTAAAGACTAGGGACCGAAAACTTACTCAGAGCTTCGCTAGGATTTTTCCTCCGGACTCCTCCTTCTTCCTTCTCTCTCAAATTTTGAAAATCTCAAGTGGATGTGGTGTGGATGTTATGAAAGGAGCAAGGGGTATTTATAGGGAAAATTTGGTTACTATTCATGCCTTGTCAGACGAAATCTGGACCGTCGGATCGCACTTTTCTGAGGTGGCATGATCTTGGCCTTTGCTTCTCTTTGGCTGACCTCCCCCTCCAAAAGAAGACAAAATAGCTGACCTCATCCTAGCTGCATCATCAAGCCTTATCCTCTTGCTTTATCTGATGAATTCCCGGTTTGGTGCCCCAATCACGAGATTCCGTAGAAACTTAAAATTCCGGGAACAACACTCTGAAGATCTTTTCTTCCTCTTTCAAATTATCTAATTTAACTTAGTTTCTGATCTCGCTGAGGACATCCCGTTAGCAGCTGAAAATCCTTGGTATTCGTGCCCGGCTACAGAAATAACGTTGTCCGGTGCCAACTTCGAGACAAAAATTCACTGATTAACATTATACTCTGGTTTTCCCCACTTATCCTCAGATTCCCACAACGGAATTATTTTCTATCGGTTCTCCTTTTGGCTATCTGCTTTAATTATACAAAATATCTTCCTATTCGGATCTCCAAATCACTCCGTCAGTTACATAAATGACTTCGGAGACCAGCCATCTCGGGATAAAAATTCCCTCGTTCACAATATACCTTGACTTTAGAAACCTATTTCACGGTTTTCTGTGTAGGATTTTATTTTCATCCGTTCTCGTTTATCCTGTCCACTTTTATTATTATTTAATTAATTGCCACATGTCTTAAATCTTATTTTATTATTATTTGCTATAAAATCTCCCTTCATCCTTATTATTATTTATTTTTTTTCTTTTTTGCCTAAAAAAATTTCGGCCACTATATATATATATATATATATATTCATTTATCATAATATTCAATTCTCTTATATTCATTTTCCCAACATTTTCCTATTGGTCCATAACTAATTACTTGGATTTAGGCTTTCATAAATTCTTGAAAAATCCTAAACCATTGATCTTTACTTTTTAAGACTATATCTTAACCATTATTATTTATTTAATTAGCCAAAAATTTCGGTCCTTAATAATTATTATTTATATTTATTTTATTTTTTATGTTTCCTAAATTTCTCTAATCTTATAAAATTCCTGAAAATTACTTAATTAATCCTTTAATAATTCCTAATAATTTTCTTAATTAGAATTAATTATTTTCTCACAACAATTTCATTAACATTAATGATTTAAGCCCTATTCAAAATATTAAAAGTCATAGAATCAATTTTGATTCTAAAATACTTTTTAATTTTCCTTCTTTTTATTTTCATAGGAAATATTTTATTAAATTGTCTAAATTAAGAATAATATATTTCCTAAATTTTTTAATAATTATTTCATGCCTTCTTGAATTTTCCATAATTTTTTTCTTAGTACTTTCCTTTGAAAATAGACTAATTATACTCTATTTTGAGACCATAATCATCATAAATGAACATTTTTATTATGGTAACATAATAGTCCAGATAGTAATTATCCGGGTATTACAGTTAAATCAGTTATTTTTCCTTAAAAATAGACTTGTTAATGGAAATTTTGGCTTTGGTTTCACATCATTTTGATTTTTGTACAATTAGTTATGATTTTTCAAAGTTGTTGAAAAATCTGCTCAGAAAATCCAGTATTTCGTTTTTATGAAATGTAAGGGTAAAATTGGAATATTAAATCCACTAAGGGTAAAAAGGTAAATAGGGGCAAAGATATCTCTTAGGATGTCATTCTAAGATATATGACATCCATTCTAATAATATGATAATGATATTATATGAAATCCGAGGAAATTCAAGAATCAGTACAGGAAGAGAATCGTACCAGGTGAAAAAGGTGTAGACGCGTACTGGTAACTTTAACTCTTATGTGTCTTGTATGATTATATATGATTGTTTTATTTATGTTGAGTGTGGGACAAGACGATATCTTGGGTCAGGCACCTTGGCTAAGACTCTGTCTTAGGTCACATATTTGTTTACATTCAGGGTAGCTGTGGTTTTCAACTTAACACGGGTTATAGTCTTGATAACACTGTTTGTATGTTTTCCTAGCTCTGAGGACATGTAGGTTTCGTGGCACTGGTTAGGTGCAAACATTGTCATTCATGCATGTGCTATGTGCTATGTATGAGGGTTTTGATATGCATTTGCTTTGTGCTATGTATTGTTCACTGAATGTATTGAATATCTGTCATATATATTGTTATTGTTTGAGCATGATGTTAATTGTTACCTGAGATTTAATAGGTATTGAATCTCAGACTGGACCCTAGCTTCAGGATTTGGAGGATCAGGGGAAGCTGGAATAAAGGGTAAGATGCACGCGTGAAGACTCAGCCCAGAGTTTTTATTTTGGATTGTATTTATTATTTAAATACAAGGATTATTGTACCGTAATTATACCGACCGAATATTAAATTTGTAGCCATGGATATGTATCAGCAGTCACCCAGTACATACACTCTATTGCTCCACTTTGATAATATTCATATATACTGTATGTTTGTGCACATAATAAGTAGTATGGATTAGGGGTGTTACAAGTTGGTTTTGAAAAAATTTGAGAAGTAGAGTTATAAAATCTTAATAAAGAAAATATGCAAGAGAAAATAATTAGAAAGTTTTAACCACACTTCTTTTTTTTTTTAAAAAAAAAAATCAATTCATAATACCCCCAAAGGCATGGGGTCCCCTGCCTTGTCCAAACACGCAAGAGATTATGAATTTGTAGCTCAATACTCAATATTGAATTTTATACTTAAAGACATACAAAGCAAATGAGTTACCATGCATTTTATAAGTCTCAGCCTACCTCTATATTGTAATGCCGTAATTTTCCCTAATATTATTAACCTTGTATTTTTACAAATGCTTATCAAAATACAAAGGTGAATATATGTCTCAAAGAATTATAATCTATTGATTATATTTTCTTCCAAACTTCACTTTGGAATTAATTAACTAATGGTTAACTATTGAGACTATGTAACACCCCAAATTTCATACTACTTACTGTGTCTGTTGACACGTAGTATTAGGAATATCAATATAGTTAATGGTGTACATATCAAAATAAAGCGGAACGGAGAACATGCATTAATGTTTGGACAATGAGTAATTGATATAAAATGCTCAGGCATAAACTGGTAAATTAAATATCCTGAAGGAATATTCATGTGATACGATTACAAATAACTTAAATACAACTTTTAACTAGATCTATGGCTTGGAAACCAACATAGTTTGTCAAACATATTGGTCAGATTGGTGTTTAGTCCAATGGGAGTCTTCCCGTCTTTCACAGCGACTTATAACAACCCACCGACAAACCCTTTCTTAGTTTAAGCACCAATTGGTCAAAAATAGCTTTATTAGATTCATGCTAGAAACTAGGCCCTAATAACTTTCTACAGACCCTTGTCTTGGTGCCTCTTTACGGCTTTGTCAACTTCACCTCTTCTCAGCTCCGTCGCCTTTTCAGATCCAGGTATCTTCCCAAAACCTTTAGTCAAGGCTGAGATTCAATACTCATTGAATCTCAGGTAATAGTTAACCTCATATGTAAAGTATAAATAATATATAACAAATATTCATTACATTCAATAAACAACAATACATAGCACACAACACATGTAACATCCCAAATTTTGGGAGTTTAAATTTAATGTTTTATGGGAATGAGATTTTGGAATTTTGGGAAATAAAAGTGCATATTCCATAAATTATTTTGGGAAAAGAATAAATTCAAGGAAATATTTGAAAGAGATAATTTTAGGCATAAATATTTCGGGATAGATATTTTAAGGGCTAGGGAAAATCCCTATATTAATTAAGGATTTAATTCCATGAAATTGCAATTAAGTTAATTGCAAATAAAATGTTATTTTTAAAAAAAAAAAAAAAGAGAGAGAGAGAAAAAAAGAAGAACAAAAGAAGCATATGGGCCATGTCAAAACAAGTGGATAAAACAAAGCTAAAAAAAACATATAATTAGTATCAGTTGGACTTGGCCCACGTGAAAGCATACATGATTCACAAACAATCATCTTCCTCTTAGCTCAACCCGACGTGAGAAAGAATACAGAAGCAAATTGTTTTTTTTTTTCCAATCCAATTCTTCAGCCCATTGCTTCAGCTCCCACCGAAACATGTACAGCCCATATTACCGAAAATCACCTACTGCCCATACACCAACTAAACCCAATCATTCAGCCCATCTTTCTCCTGCTTCCAAACACGCAAAGATCAGAAGCAAATCATGATTAACAGCAGATCAACACGTCATAATCCAGCTGTCGGCTCCACAATGCAAAGCTTGAACCCTAAGACTCTATTTAAACGTTTCCATCGTCCCATTCTTCTCCATTTCTTTCGGCATTCACAGAAAAGAAACAACAGAGTAAGAGAGTGAGACGAGAACACAGAAACACACAGAGAGAGAGAGAGAGAGACTGAGGAAAGGAAGAGAGGGAGAGACCGTAAGAGTTGGAGGTTTCAACTAGTTTCACCTTCCTCTGTTTCGGCTGTCAAGAACAGAGGTATCTCAGCAATTCTTCCCATCGCCCAGCTGCTTTTGAGGTGAGCTATCGAGTCTTTTCCCTGAACTTTCCATCAGTTTTGCCGTAGAAAAGCTGGTGTAACGGATCATAGGAGTACAAACCATAAAAACTGAAAACGAAAGCATACAACAGGGGCTGTTGGCTTGCGTCTCTGGGGAAAAATTGAACTTTAAATACCGAAAGCTAAAACTGAACCTAAAGAGATTAAAACTTTAAAATACCGAAAACAAAGTTGAAACCAAAAACGCTGGACGTGAGGACTGTTCACATCTGGGTTTTGAGCGTTAGTTTGCTGTGTGTGTGTCGTGTGAATGTCATGAAAAAGGAAATGAGACCATGCTGAAGTTTTTCTGTACTGCCATCGGTGATTTTGTTAAAACAATATATGTGCGTATGAAAACGAACTTACTGATGGATAAAGAAAGAAAAACACATGGGATAGGTTATATATATATATATCGGTTCTTGCTATTATCATGGGAAAGAAAAAGAAAGAGGACAAGTTGAGATCTATATATATGTAGACCTTAGCTCGCTGTGACATAATTCATATATGAGCGTTGGCATGCTTTGCATTTGTTGGGATTATTTCCATTCATATATGCATATCCTGTGTTGCTGATAAATGAAAGAGAATATTGTGCTGCTCATGTATAGGTAAATATAGGAGTCTGTGCGTGTATATAGATAAGGAAGAAATAATAATCTGTGTGTGTATATAGATAATGAAGAAATAATACTAATAATATATATATATATATATATATATATATATCACAGTAAAGCATTTTTTTTATTGGTACTCATTATTCCAAATCTTCCATTTATATAATTAAAGATCATTTTACTTGGTGTTATTATTTATAAAATTCAAATTTTGTTGGTCATAAAGTTTTTTTTTATGTCACAAATTATGAAACTCAAGGTTTTTGTTTCTATAATCATATGATATGAAACATTATATTTTGGAAATCCATGAGAAATATTATAGTTTATATGATGACTGGTAATTATAAACTCCCAACTTAAAAATGTTAAGATAGCCTCAAGGAGTTTAAGTTAATGGTATAATAATGATGATAATAATAAATTATTATTATCATTAGAAAAGGTAATGATTAATTAATAATCAATGAGGAATTATTATTATTATTATTAGGAAGGGGTAAAAATAATAAATAATAAATAAGGAATTATTATTATTATTATTGGGGATAATCATAGTAATAATAATAATAACAATAATAAATAAGGAATTATTATTATTATTGAGATATAAACTATTACATGTGCTGTGTGCTATGTATGGTTTTATTCTGAAATGTAAATGAATATCTATCATGCATAATGTTATCCTTAAGCATAAGGTTAACTGTTACATGAGATTCAATAGGCTTTGAATCTCATAATTTACCCTAGCTTCAGGATCAGGAGGAGCGGGAGCGGGAGGAAAGGGTAACCAACACGTGTGAAGACTCGGAAGGAGTTTTATTTTGGACGAAGAATATGTATAAGTTTTTGTGAACCTTTCGGATAACTGTAATCTAATGTGTCAACTAAGAACACCATGATGGATTTATTTGTATCATGTTTTTATTCCTTCGGGAATTTTAATTAACCAGTATATATCTGCGCATATGAAATCAGTTACTCAGTCATCCAAACACCTAAGTACGTTCTCTGTTGTGATCCACTCTGACCTGTTAAATGCCTTCACTCTAATAAATACACACGAAGTAGTTTAATAAGAACCCTAGGGTCATAATTGAACCTCATAACATACTTAAAAAATAGGGGCGTTACAACACATGCATGCCAACAGTGTTTGCAAATAACTAGTGCCACGAAACCCACGTGTCCTCAGCACTAAGAAAACATACAAGCGGCATTATCAAGACTATAACCCACATCTAGCTTAAACCACAGCTAAACTGAATGTAAACAAATGACTGAATCCTCAATCTTGTTCATAACACATGAATCAAACAATCATATATAAGTATACAAGACACACAAGTTTTAAAGTTACCAGTACGTGAACGTACCTTTCACCGCGTAGTTACCAAGACGCTTGTCCTTTGAATCCAACGCCGACTTTTTTGGGTATCCTATAACGTTACCGTCGGATTATTTCCTTTTCTATATTTTATATGATAATATAATCAATTGATTATAACTCTTTGAGACAAATATTCACCTTGTATTTTGCTAATTTATTTACCAAAATACAGTGTTTACATGTATTATGAAAATGAGGGTATTACATTTCTCCCCCCGTTAATTCAAATTTTATCCTCGAAATTTGAACTTATAACCTCGGGGGAAAATTCTAGACTTCTAGCCAATTCCATCTCCATGCATGCTTACCTAGTATGCATCCTAATATTCAGACAACAGTCTCATTCATCTTGTACCCAGTATAGTACTCAAATATGTAATACCCCAAAAATCCTACTTAGCATAACCGCTATATGTTGATAGAAAATACCTATTAAAATAGGTGAATATGTGGTCTCAAAACTAGTAGAATAATTACCTTATTTTCTAAGGTGATTTCTCATGAAATTAGGAGGAATAAAGAGTTAGAAATTTCTAAGTGAAGTTAAGGGTTATAAAACACTCTGAATATTGTGAGCAATCCTAAGAGGCAACGAAATATTCCTTAAAATAGGAGAATATGTTGTCTCTAAATTTTTAATTGATTTATCATTCATATTTAGGGAAATTTTCTTTGGATTCTAATAAATCCAAAATTCAATTTCCTAAATCTTATTAAGGATCATAAAATATAACCATTTAAAATCATCGAAGGATGGTAAAATCAATCAGAGGAAATTAGTAACGATTATTGGGCAATTGAAATTGCAATAATTGAGATACCTTATTAATTTTTGAAATTAGTTAATAATTAATTTATAAAGATCATAATTAAGGATCAAATGATATTTAGAAGCTGAGATTAAATTAGAAACTTGTCAAATTTTGGTAATTAAGCTTAGTAACCCCTAAACCACTATACTATCAATAGTAACCAAGGATTTATCTAATTCTTCCTTTCACTAATAAAAGTGGTGAAAATTACCAATTTAAAGATGAAGAAATTGTATTAACCTTTAATCCTAAATCTTTGTGAAATTACTTGAACCAATAAAAGGTTTTTCTTCCTAAGGTGTGAGAGCAAATAAAATGTAAATTGATAAATAAAATTAGGGGGAGGGGGACGAAATTACTAGGGAAACAAGAAGGGAAATTGTTGTAATAATAATACAAACACATAAGTCAATTGCTTGTGAGAGAAGATTAGTAGAAACTTGGGGAGCAAGTAAAGAAACTTGGGAAGCAAGTAATTGTTAATCAAATGCAAATCAAGGAGAATTCATAGAAATTAAATCATATCTTGAAATATTGGAACTAAGTATTACATATAAATACATATTTGGAATCAGTGAATTAAGAGCTTCAACCTGGCTATTCCCAAAGTTATTTTCGGTTACTTATAAGATTCATACCTAAGTGTTTTGGGAATTAAAAATCACCATAAATCTAATCATAAAATTAGGATTCCGGAAGTGAAATTGGATTTTGAATTTAAACACCAACTTACACCTAACTAAATTAGAATTTGGGATTAATTAAGGTAACTTAGTGAAGAAGGGGCATGACTTGGGGACAAAGCAAAACTTGATGGACAAGGGGGGAGGGTGGACGGTCAAGGGGGGGGGGGCTGAAGGGATAGGATTTTTACCTCCACCCCAAGTAAATAATTGATGGTCAAGATTAAAGAAAAGTTGCTTGATGTTTAACCACCCTTTGGCTATAAATAGAGGACCTTAGCAACACAATCTCCTCATCAATTCACAAGCCTAGACCGAAATTGAGAGTGTGAGGGAGTGAGTGGAAGAGTTTCAAGAGCTAAGAGCAAGTGTTCTTCAAGAGGTAAGAGAACTTTTGGTTTTTAAGTTTGAGTTCTTAGTTTATAAAGTAAAAATGCTAGTAGAAGTTATTTTGATTTTCAGTCTTCCAAATATAGTTTTATTTTCATGTTTTTAAGGTTTCCACTGTATTTATTTCGAAAAATTGATGAAGAAGAAGTTATAGCAAAATTTTTGGAAGATTATGATCAAAATAGCGAAGCTCTAGCGAAATTTCAGCAAATAGGAACTTCTTGAGTCAGTAGTAAAAATGCTAGTATTTTATGATGAAGATGATGTTCTAAAATTCTGGGAAAATTCATGATGAAAGTAGACATTTAGGGCTTTCCAAATATATAAAGAGTGTGTCAATTGAGTTTCTGTACAAAAAGATAAAAATCCCAGAAGTTAAGCTACATTTTCTGAGCGAAATCCTGGGCAGCGGTTTGAATTCTGGAAACTGGGAATTATCCATGAGTTCTGAGTAAGTTTAAGTATTTTTCCTTGAAAGTAGACATCTCAAGGATTCCGGGAAATTTTACGGATCCTCTTTTCGATTTTTCTGGAATTAGTTATGATTTTTCGAAGTTAGGTAAAATTCTGCCCAGAAATGCTGGATCAGCGTTTTTTCCGAAAATTAGGGAATAAATTGGAAAATAAATCCACCAGGGGTAAAATGGTCTTATATAGCCAAGATATCTCTTGGAATAATGTTTATGAATTAATAGAAACAATATTATCCTTATAGGATATCCCTGAATACGTTCTGACCAACTGTCGCACAATATTCCGCCAGAAATACCGTATAGCGTTAAACGAAGGTACGTCCGCGTACTGGTAACTTTAACTCTGATGTTTATGGTATGCATGTATGTGGTATGTGTGTTGTATGTATAGGGTACGTTCACGTACTAGTAACACTAACTCTGATGTTTACTATATGCTTATATGTGCTATGTGTTTGGTATGTTAATAGCTGATAGCTCGGTGATATGTTCATGTATTGTTGTTATGATTATTCTTGCTGGGTATTGGGATACGCTTGCTGGGTGTGAAACGCTTGGTGTAAAACAATTGCTAGGTGTGAAATGTATACTAAGTGTGATGTATCTGCTAAGGGGCTTATATGCCAGGGATACATTTATCTAAATGCTTATGAACTGTTTATGTTTGTGAATATCTGTGATCCATATATGATATATATATAAACATGAGGTTAACCGTTACCTGAGGTTCAATGGGCATTGAATCTCAGCTCTTAACATAGCGTCAGGGTCAGGTGAACCAAGGGCGGAGAACAAGGGGAAGCGCTAGCAGGACGCATAGAAGACCCGGCTGAAGTCTTCCTTTTGTTATTTCGGCGGAAGCCTTCCTCTTGTTGTTGAACATCCCTTTTAAACCACGCGGTTATTATACCGCTATTATATTTAGCCAGAGTTACGACATTTTGAAATACAAGTATCAGTTACTCTTCCACTCAAATGATCTACTCTGACAATTTGAAATGATTTTTGATGAAAAACATTATATTTCGCTTTTGAAAATTGAGATGTTACAAAATACAAGACTTGGTTACATAGGCCTCACTGCCTGACTCATTTAGCCTCTAGGCTTATCATATATTGGCCTTCTAGCTCAATTTATTACCACAACACTAGAGATTCTAGCCTTACCACCTAGGATATCATCCTTAGGCCTTAGGCATCTAACCATTACTTGGTACAGTGAATGTTTCACCATCTTTAAGATGTACTCTAGATATACTAGTCTAAAGTCACCAAGCCAATCAACATCCTACACAGTGCTAAGCATCATAGGTCTTATGGCCTAGGGACTCCGCCCTATGCAAACTTGCACACTGGGTCTTACGGCCTCAAGCCTCTGCTTATCTATTTCATCTAAGCCTTTTCCATTCAAGACTACTTTCTCAGTTTTAGTACTATAGCTGGCAAATGTAACATCCCAATTTTAAAAGCGAAATAATTTTTTTTTTTTAAAAAAATCAGAGTAGAGCATCGAAGCAAATAAAAGAGTGAGTAACTGATATATCATTAACTGTGGTGTTTATAATGTACAATGCATTTATCAGAGTGATGTTATAACGGTACACGTCTAAAAATAGGATCTTCAGTCAGGTCCTTACACTTTCTGCTTACTCTGCTCACTCCTATATTCAGTCCTTAGTTCTCCGGACCTGAAGCTATGATAAGAGCTGAGGTCCAATACCCATCGGACCTCAGGTAACGGTTAACCTCATGCTTATGTAAACAGTATATGACAGGTATCACATAATAATAACATAATTATAATTTCAAATTCATATCAACATGTAAGGCAATAACATAACACAGCCATTGCAATATGTATGTTACTCCAGTCTGCATATAACCAGTGCCACGATGGCCTATCATGTCCTCAGCGCTAGGAAAACTCAACGGTGTTATCAAGATTATAACCCGTATTCATTTCAACATATCATGAGCAACTTTCCAAACAGAGTCTCAACATGTGAACACAACTATCATATATAAGCATACAATAAGCATAAGAGTTAAGGTTACAATACGCGTCCGTACCTGAATTTTGGAACGTTCCGTTGGTCAGAAAAACGATCTCTGATATCCTATAAGGGTAATATCATCCCAATTAATTCTCAAACATTATTCCAAGAGATACCTTGGCCACAAATGACAATTTTACCCTTGAAGGATTTATTTTCAATTATTTCCTCAAAATTTCGGAAAAAATCGCTAGTTCAGCATTTCTGGGCAAAATTTCGTCTAACTTCGAAAAATCATAACTAATTCCAGAAAAATCAAAACAAGAATCCGTAAGATTTCCCGGAATCCTTGAGATCTCTATTTTCAAGGAAAAATACTGCAACTTACCCAGAACTCATGGATAATTCCCAATTTCCACGTTTCAAACCACTACCCAGAATTTTCCCCAGAAATCGTAGCTTAACTTCTAGGATTTTTATCTCTTTGCACAGAACTTCAAATGACACACTCTTTATATATTTAGAAAGCCCTATATGTCTACTTTTACCATGAATTTTCTCAGAATTGTAGAACATCATCTTCTTCATTAAATATTAACGTTTTTGCTACTGGCTCCTGAAATCGCTAATCGATGAAATTTCGCCAGAGCTTTGCTATTTTGATCATAATCTTCTAGAAATTTTTGCCATACTTTTTCTTCATCATTTTTGAAATAAAGGCAATGGAAAGCATAAAAACATGAAAATAAAACTACATTTGGAAGATTAAAGATCAAAATAACATTTCCTAACATTTTTACTTCAAGACTAAGAACTAGAACTAAAAGATTAAAAACTTCCTTACCTCTTGAAGAACCTTGCTTCTTGCTTCTTGAAGCTCCTCTACACTCTCTCCCTTACTCTCTAAATTTCAGCCTATGCCTTGAGGAATTGGTGAGAATTTGTGTTGGATGAAACCTCTATTTATAGCCAAAGGAGAAGTAGCCATCAAGCAATTCCTACATGATCCTAGCCCTTGGTTTTTGACTTGGTGAGGAAGGAAAAATCTTGCCCCTACACCTTTCTAAAAAAACGCCACCTCCCCCTCCTATTTCTTGGATGTTTTGCTTCATTACTTAATTACTCCAAATGCTAGTTTAGTTAGGTGTAAGTTGGTATTTTTATTTAAGATCTAATTTCACTTTTGAAAGCCTAATTTTATGACTAGATTTATGGTGATTTTAAACTTCTTGAACACTTAGGTATAAATCCTAAAAGTATACGAAAATGACTTTGGGAATAGCCAAATTAAAGCTCATAATTTACTGGTTTTAAATATGTATTTATATTTAATACTTAGTTCCAATATTTCAAGATATGATTTAATTCCTATGAATTCTCCTTGATTTGTATTTGATTAAAAATTACTTGCTCCCCAAGTTTCTTTACTTGGTCCCCAAGTTTCTTTACTTGCTTCCCAAGTTTCTTTACTTGCTTCCCAAGTTTCCTTTTGGATTTCAAGCCATCATTTACTTTAGTTAATTTTTGACTTCCTTCTTGTTCCCCAAGCAACATGTAATATCTTAAAAATCCTATTTAGCATAACCACTGTATTTGAGAAAGAATACCTATCTTAAATAGGTGAATATGTGGTCTCAAATTTTGGTGTTGTATTTATTTTTATTCCTAAGCAATTTTCCCTAGAATTAGAAAGCCTAAAGACTAATTTTTCTGAATCATATTAAGGATCATAAAATATCCTAAGATTATCACAATTTAGTATAATTATAATTATACTATTTCAGCAATTAGAATCATCAGAGGATGATAAAATCAATTAGAGAAAATTAGTAACAATTATTGGGCAATTGGAATTGCAATAATTGAGATACTTTATTAATTTTTGAAATTAGTTCATAATTAATTTATAAAGGTCATAATTAAGGAAAAATCAATTAAATTAAGGACCAAATGATATTTAGAAGCTAAGATTAGCATACAAGGAGTTTTTAATCAACAAAATTAAATTAGAAACTTATCAAATTTTGGTAATTAAGTCTAGCAACCCCTAAAACACTATATTATCAATAGTAACCAAGGATTAACTAATTCTCCCTTTAACTAATAAACGTGGCGAAAATTACTAATTAAAGAGTGAAGAAATTATATAAACCCTTAATCTTAAATCTTTGTAAAATTAATTGGACCAATGAGAGATTTTCTTTTTGAGTTTGTGAGACTAATTTAAGACATAAGGTTGTTAATTAAAAAGATTAAGGTTGGGGGGCGGTTTCCTTATCTTGGGCAATAAGAAAAGTGAATTGTTTTGAAATAAAATTAAACTTCTAGAAGAGAAGACTTTTGGGGCTTGTTTAAATGGAAGAGAAATAGGAAAGTGTGTGTATGTGTGGTGTGGCGTGTTGTGTGTATATTAAGGGGGAATTGTGTGTGTAGTAAGTTACTTAAGATTTAAACCAAGTAAATAATATTTTGAAATCCAAGGTGAAAACTTGGATGATAAGTTAAGTAATTAATTAGATAAAGTTAGATGAGAATCTATAGAAAATAAATCATATATTGAAATATTGAAACTAAGTATTAAATATAAATACATATTTGGAATCAGTAAATCATGAGCTTCAACTTGGTTATTCCCAAAATTATTTTCGTATACTTTGAAGATTCATACCTCAATGTTTAAGGAATTAAAAATCACCATAAATCTAATCATAAAATTAGGATTTCAAAAGTGAAATTGGATTTTGAATTAAGACACCAACTTACACCTAACTAAATTAGCATTTGGGGGAAAATAGGACAACTTGGGAAGGAAGTAGAATGACATGGGGACAAAGCAATGAAGCTTGAGGAAGAAGGGGGGAGGGAGGGGATGGTTAAAGAGGAGGGAAGGGATGAGATCTTTACCTCCTCACCAAGCAAAAACTCAATGGCCAAGATCTAATAGAAGTTGTTAGATGTTTAACCCCTCCTTGCCTATAAATAGAAGCCTTCTCTTCACAAACTCCTCACCCATTTCCTCAAGCTAGGAACCGAAATATAGAGAGTAAGGGAGAGAGTGAGGAGCTTCAGGAAGTAGGAAGCAAGTGTTCTTCAAGAGGTAAGAGAGCTTTTAGTCTTTTAGCTCAAGTTCTTACTTTATGAAGCAGAAATGCTAGTAGATGTTATTTTGATCTTCAAGCTTCCAATTTCAGTTTTATTTTCATGTTTTTATGGGTTCCACTGTCTTTATTTCGAAAATTTGATGAAGAAGTTATAGCAAAATTTTTGGAAGATTATGATCAAAATAGCGAAGCTCTGGCGAAATTTCATCGATTAACGATTTTTGGAGCCAGTAGTAAAAACGTTGGTATCTTATGAAGAAGATGATGTTCGAAAATTCTGAGAAAATTCATGGTGAAAGTAGACGTATAGGGCTTTCTAAATATATAAAGAGTGTGTCATTGGAAATGTTGAAACTGGGAGTTATTCATGAGTTCTGGGTAAGTTCCAGTATTTTTCCTCGAAAATAGACATCTCAAGGATTCCGGGAAAGTTTACAGATCCTCATTCCGATATTTCTAGAATTAGTTATGATTTTTCAAAGTTAGGCCAAATTCTACCCAGAAATGCTAAATCAGCGTTTTTTTTTTCTGAAAATTAAGTGGAAAAAATTGAAAATAAATTCTACAAGGGTAAAAATGTCAATTGTGGCTAAGGTGTCTTTTGAAATATTGTTTGAGAATTAATTGAGATGATATTACCCTTATAGGATATTAGATATCGTTTTTTCTGACCAACAAGACGTACCAAGACTCAGGTACGGACGCGTATTGTAACCTTAACTCTTATACGTATGGTATGCTAATATATGATAGTTGTGTTCACATGTTGAAACTCTGTTTTGAAAGTTGCTCATGACATACTAAATTGTTTACGGGTTATAGTCTTGATAACTCCGTTGAGTTTTCCTAGCGCTGAGGACACTGAAGATGGAATTTCACCTAGAGGGGGTGAATAGGTGATTTAAAAAATTTAACTGCTTAATCAAGATTTTTGCAAATTAATGAACTAACTGAGTAAGGGTTTAAAGGAGAAGGAACACGAGAGAAGTTATCCTGGTTCGGTCTATCCTGACCTACGTCCAGTCCCCAAGAACACCTTGGGATTTTTCACTATCTTCAGAATACAATTACACAACTCGGAATGATCCCTCAGACTCACTCTCCCTTACTACTTGTAATTGTACACCCTCACTTAAGGTTCCACAACCTTAAGATTTTACAAACAAATGAAAAATTTAAAGTTTAAGTAACTCCTCACGAGTTGAATAATAAATGATCACTGAAGTACGAGAGTTGAGAGTAATGAAACTGATAAGATAATAACTCAGAGTAAATGCGCAGAGTTTTTTTTTTGGGTTTTTTTTGGTAGTTGGCTGAAATGAATGCTTCGGCATTTATACTCTTTCGCCATTAATGTCGTTGGGAGGAACTTGAGAGTTACCGTTGTGACTTATTTATTTTCCCGTTAGACACAGCTCGCTCTGTTCCTTGTTCACCGTTGAGGCCTCATTAAATGAAATCCATTCTTTCATTAAATGCGTTGATCGTTGAGAGTGCTTTTGCAGAAGAATGTCTTGATTAAGTAATCCTTGGAAGAATGTTTCTTCCTGCTGCTCTGGGCCTCATTCTATTTGCTGCTCTGTTTCCTGCTTCAGCATTAAATGCTGTGACGGCAGCTTTATGTTGATTTTGAATAATAACCCATTGTAATCCCTGAAACCACTAGCAAACGTGATAAAAAAACATTTCATTTATTATATTAAGTGATTCGGGAAGTTATCAACCAAAGATCAGCTCTTTCGCAGAATCAGAAATCACAGACGGCGCCAAGAACTCGAGTTGTCAAAGTGGAACTCGAGTTCTAGAACTTGAGTTCTTATCAAGAACTCGACTTCTTTTGACTTTTCTCCATACCCCTCTGATCTGCAAGTTGAGAACTCGAGTTGATCACAACGAACTCAAGTTCTTCATTTTTCCTTCAATTTCATTTCTCAAAAGAACTTGAGTTCTCAGACAGGAACTCAACTCGAGTTCTATTCTAAGAACTCGAGTTCTTAGTCTTGTCCCAGTTTGCAACAGAGAGAACTCAGGTTCTTAATCGTGAACTCGAGTTCATGAACTCGAGTTTGCTACTAATGAACTCAAGTTCTTTCAGACTCAGAGCATTTTCCACAGACCAAGTTCGCGAACTCGAGTTCTTAAACCATGAACTAGAGTTCTTGGCCCATGAACTCGTGTTCTTCACCCATGAACTAGAGTTCTTCATTTTGCTGTGATGAGAACTGGAGTTTTAGGGTTGAAATTAAGTTCTTATTTAAACCACTGATTTATAAGTGTTTAGTTATCATCAAAACTTGGTTGAGAACTAACATTCTCCCCCTTTTTGATGATGACAACACTTGTAGCATTTTGAAAAAGATCATATCAGTTTTAGCTTGTGAATCATGAAATTAAAATTTTCTGCTACAAATTTATGTCAGAAAGATCATATCAGTAAAATGAAACAGTAGATGACTTATGAAGCAACAGTCAGCTATGACCATGAGATCAGATCAGCAATTACATTAAAAATATCAGATGATACTGTATTAGTTTTAACATCACAAACTTTACATATTAGTCAGATCACAAGGTTCAATACAGATAAAAAATTAGACAAACAAAACAACTAATAAAAACACTAATTAGCAGTAACTATCAGCTACTATTCTCCCCCTTTGTCATCATCATCTGAGGGAAGCATGGAGATAGGAGTAATTGATAGAGGTGTCTGAAGAAAAGGTAGTACTTCTGCAAAGGTGGAGGGAGTCACATGAGGGCGAGAGGATGAATGAGGAGTGGAAGAAGAAGTGGATGGAGGAACAAAGATATGGATAGGAAGAGGAGTGGAGGTTTCTGGAACAAATGGAGGTAAGGCAAGAGTAAGGATGGGAGAAGAGGAAGAAACAAGATGGGTGATTGGAGAGAGAGATGGAGATACATGAGGGGAAATGTGTGGGGTGGTGTGAAAGATAGGATCAGGCATGGTAGCATGTGGAGGAGAAAAAGGTGGAGGTGATGAGCCAGAATGACCTATAGGATTTGTCTGCTTCAGTAGCTTCTCAACCTTTTTGTCCAATCTGTCATAAGCAACATGTGTGGCTTCAAATCTAGGACCAAGATCTTTAAAATGACCAGCAACAGCTTCAAGCTTCTCATTGATCCCTGCTAACTCATCAGTCAGATCCTCTTGAAATTCATCCTCGGACTTGGACTTAAAGCATTTTATGACCTCATTGACACCTTTCTTCACCTCTGCCTCAATCTTCTTGGATAGTTCAGTAATGATATTGTCTTTGAGGGTAGATATGGCTGCTGAGATAGCTTTATCAACCATGGTCTGAATAGAAGTTCCAAACATAGAAATTGGCTCAGGAGCCTGAGGTGGAGCAGAGGTGGATGGCCGAGTAGGGGATGTTTGTCCTTCCTCAGCTCTGGTTCTGGTCCTAGATGGAGCTCTGGATTGGCCAGATTCCTCAGCAAATTCCAATTTCATGTAGTTCAGTTGGTTCTGACAGAACTTAATAGGCTTGATAGGTTTAGAATCCAGCTCCAGATGCCACACTTTGTGATGAAAAAGAAGGACAGATATCAGATGAGCATAAGGTAAGTGTGCCTTTTTTTGACCCTCAAATTTGAATTTTCGAATCTCATGGTAGAGCCAGTATCCAAGATTGAAGGTTGTTTTGGACATAATTGCAGCTAGTAGACTATAGTCTCTACTGGCAAAATGTGTGCAATTTTTGCCCTTAGGTACTAGACTCCTAGTGTAAATATACCAGATGACTCTGTGAAGGGAAGGCATATCTCTAGGATTGAAGATCAGTGGCCCAATTTCCTCCCCTGGTCCGAGAATTTCAAAAATTTCAGCATCTGAGAGTTCTATAATAGGCGGAGAAGGGGGGTCTATAATTCCTAACATATTATTCAGGATTTTGGGGGTCACAGTAATGCGTTTGCCTCTAACATGTGAAATCATTCTCTCTTCCTCTAAAGTTCCATCAGGGGCAATCACATTAGAAATTCACAAAAAGAAATAGAAGGCCCTAACCACAGAAGGACAATAAGGGGTTTGGATACCTAGAAGTGGCTTGAAGCTAGTCAGATATGGTGATAAGTCTAAACCACATTCAGACAGAAAGCTTGGGAAATCAAGATAGACATTTGAACATATATTTCTAATTCCATAATCAGAAAGATATGTACGGCGGTCAGATTCAGGAATTGAAACAGGGTTACAAATAAAATCCTTCGGTGGGATAGGGTTTCTAGTTATAGCTAGAACAGAAGAAGTACCAATGCCTGGCTGGGGCTGAGATGGAGCTGCTCTTGATGGTGTACTTTGACCCCGAGACCAAGATAGAGTGGATTTTTGAGGAGGCTCACCCACTTTTTCTTTTCCTCGACCCTTAACCGGAGTAGCAGTAGATCTTGATTGTTGTTGGAACTCCGTTGGCTCACGGATGACTACTCCTCTTGTTTGAGGACGAGATGGTGGAGAATCAAGAGACTCAGGAGGAGGAGGAATAGTGTCCTTTGCTACTTTGGGTCGGTAGCGCAGAGGCGAAATCTTCTCTTGACGAGATCTTTTCAGTGGTGGAGGCTTGGGTGGTGAAGCGGAGTTGCTAGTTTCGGATGAAGAGGAGGTTGCATCTCGTAGTTTTGGGTTTTTCGTTCTCATTGTGAAGTTTTCAGAGAGTTCTGAGAGTTAGGGTTTTGTTTCAAAGAGGGTTTGAACAAATGAAGAGCACACGTAATGTGGCAAGAGTTTTAGAGAAAGTGCGTATATATGTCCGCTATGAACTCGAGTTCTTCCAGTGACTGTTCAGTCTTTAGACATCAGAACTCGAGTTTTTAGTTAAGAACTCGAGTTCTTGAACTTGAGTTGTTGATAGGCAACTCGAGTTCTTGTGTTTCATGGAGCTGGCACACGAAGAACTCTAGTTCTTGTTTATCAACTCGAGTTCATGAACTCGAGTTCTTTCCCAAGAACTGGAGTTGATATCATCAAAACATACAAGAACTCGAGTTCTTCCTGATGAACTCGAGTTCTTGACCTGTTGCCTTCAGAAGAACTCGAGTTCTTGGATCCGAACTCGAGTTTTAATCTCCCCTGATTATAGCGATGAAAACAGAGACCTGCAAAACAATATTTATAAACTCCGAAGCTTAAGTTAGTCAATGTTTTAGTGAATTAAACTTAAATATATGAAATGAAATTCTTACAACTCATTGGGATTCACCATTCCTAATTCTCTTCTGATAAACAGAAATTGTTCCTTGGCCAGGGGCTTTGTAAAAATGTCAGCAAGCTGCAAATGTGTCGGAATGAATATCACTTTGACATCTTTTCTCTGCACATGATCTCTGATAAAGTGATGTCTGACATCAATATGCTTAGTCCTTGTGTGTTGAACTGGATTCTTCGCCAGACTTATGGTACTTGTGTTATCACATAAGATTGGAATATTTTTCAGGTGAATTCCTAAGTCCGATAATTGTTGCTTCAACCACAGGACTTGGGCACAACAGCTAGAGGCTGCAACATACTCAACTTCAGTAGATGAGACAGCCATAGTAGTTTGTTTCTTGCTGAACCACGATACCAGAGAGCCACCAAGGAACTCACATTGCCCACTGGTACTTTTTCTATCAGTTTTGTAGCCAGCGTGATCTGAATCAGAATACGCAACCAGATATTCTTGTCCTCCTTTTGGAAACCATAGTCCTAGCTCTTTTGTATCAGCTAGATATCAAAATATTCTCTTCACGTACTCTGCATGTGATTCCTTTGGGGCAGCTTGGAATCTAGCATACATGCCCACACTAAACTGAATATCTGGTCTACTGGCTGTCAGATACAATAGGGATCCGATCATTCCTCTATATTTGGTGATGTTAAAATCCTTTCCCTTTTCTGTATCAGCATCAAGAGAGGCAGTTAAACTCATTGGAGTATCTGCACCATTGCAATTCTCCATTCCAAATCTCTTGAGCAGATCCCATAAGTACTTGGTCTGAGAAATAAATATCTCATCCTTTCATTGTTTAATTTGTAGACCAAGGAAGTAGTTCATCTCACCCATCATAGACATCTCGAATTCATTCTGCATTTTCTTCGAGAATTTCTCACATAAAGATTCATTAGTGGATCCAAAAATGATATCGTCAACATATATTTGCACAATTAATAGTTCATTAAGCTTATTGTTTTTAATGAAAAGTGTAGTGTCTGCTTTTCCTCTAACAAAACCTTGATCAAGTAGAAATTTACTTAGTCTCTCATACCAGGCTCTAGGAGCTTGCTTAAGAACATATAGAGCTTTCTTTAGGCGGTAGACATGATCAGGGTATCGGTCATTTTCAAAACCAGGAGGTTGTTCTACATATACCTCCTCTTGTATGAAACCATTTAGAAAAGCACTCTTAACATCCATCTGATAGAGCTTGATCCCCTTCATGCAAGCAAAGGCTAGAAGAACACGTATTGCTTCCAATCTGGCTACAGGAGCATACGTTTCTTCGTAATCAATTCCTTCTTCCTAATTATAGCCTTTGGCAACAAGTCTAGCCTTGTTTCTGACTATGATTGCGGATTCATCTCGTTTGTTCTTGAATACCCATTTAGTGCCAATGACCGGATGGTCTTTAGGTCTAGGTACCAAGTCCCAAACTTGATTTCTATCAAATTGTTGTAACTCCTCTTGCATTGCGATGACCCAATCATTATCTGATAGGGCCTTGTCAATTTTTGAGGGCTCAATCTCAGATATGAATGCAGAGAACATAACCTCATTTAAAACACTATTTCTAGTTCTAACTCCTTGATCAATGTTTCCTATGACTTGGTCAAGAGGATGATTCCTAATGAATTTCCAAGCTCTAGGCTGAGATTGATCAGGATGATTTTGAGGATTATTTTCAAAAACATCTTGAGGACTTTCAATAGAAGCAGCAGTAGATTTTGAAAAGAATTGGTTTTTCTGAATGAGTTCATCATCTTCATCCACAGAATTTATTGATTTTGACTCAGAACACTACATGAATTGACTCCTCAACTATGCGAGTACGTTTATTGAAAATTCTATATGCCTTACTTCTGTTAGAATAGCCAAGAAAAATACCTTCATCTGATTTAGAATCAAACTTACCCAGATTATCCTTACCATTGTTGTGGACAAAGCACTTACAGCCAAAAATGTGTAAATGAGCCAGATTTGGTTTTCTCCCTTTGTAGAGTTCATAGGGTGTCTTGTTTAATTTCTTTCGCACATAGGCTCTGTTTGAGATGTAGCTGGCTGTGCTAATGGCATCTGCCCAGAAGACTTGTGAAGTTTGATGTTCATTCAGCATAGCACGGGCCATCTCAATCAGCACTCTATTTTTCCTTTCCACCACACCATTTTGTTGAGATGTTCTTGGTGCTAAGAAATTGTGGTCTATGCCATGATTCTCACAGAACCTTTCAAAGAGCTGATTCTCAAATTCACCACCATGATCAGTTCGAATAGCTGCAATACCTATACCTTTCTCATTTTGCACTTTCTTGGCAAACACACAAAACAGATCAAATGTTTCATCTTTTGAAGATAAAAATATTGTCCATGTAAAACGAGAATAATCATCTACTACAACCAAAGTGTATAAATTTCCCCCTAAGCTTTTTACTCTGGCAGGTCCAACCAAATCCATGTGAAGTAGCTAAAGAGGTCTATTTGTTGAAATCTCATTTTTACTTTTGAAAGAGGATTTAGTTTGTTTACCTTTTTGACATGCATCGCAAATCATATCATTTTTAAAATGGATTTTGGGCAAACCGATTACTAAGTCCTTTTTCAATGTAACTTGTCCAGCTGTTGCATATTCACATGTGCCAGTCGCTTATGCCACAGCCAGCATTCATCCAAGTTACTAACAAAACATTTTTCTGAAACGATTTTTGGAAGAACTAAGGTATAACAATTACCTTCTCGAGGAGCTTTGAATAATACCTTGAGTTTACCTTTCTCAATTGAGAAATCATCTTTATTGACAATGAGACATTCTTCTGAATAAAAAATGATCCAGTTGTTCTTGTCCGCACTCTGACTTACACTTAGAAGGTTGTGACATAGTCCTTCTACTAAATAAACATCCTTGATAAGAGGTCCTTCCTTGGTTCCAATTTCACCTATACCAGTGATTTTACCAGACTGATTTCCTCCGAAGGTAACTTTGCCCCCATCTCTTGAGTTTAAGGCAATGAACTTCTCTTCATCACCCGTCATGTGTCTTGAACATCCACTATCAATGTACCACTTATTTACTCTGGATGCTTTCAGACACACCTACAGGACAAGAGAGATTAAGTTTTAGGTACCCATCTTTTCTTGGGTCCTTTGGGGTTAGTCTGGGGTTTAGGAACATATGTTCCTTTAGGTACCCATTGATAATTTCCAACAGGTTTATCCCTTCTTTCCTTTTTATGAAAACATGATGATGTGCTATGACCATTTCAATTACAATAATTGCAATGAGCAAAGGGATTTGATGAATGCACTGACTTTTGAAAATAATTTAAATATGATTTTCCACCAGTTTTCTTTATGCCTTTCTTCTTATCTAAAACAGGATTATATCCTATACCCAATCTATCATTTATAAAACGTTGGGCATTTAAGATCACATTAAGAATTTCACTTCCTCTGGTGAATTTCTCCAAGGTTTTTGTAAGATATGAATTCTTCTTCTCCAAATCAAGACAATCCTCACAGAGTATATTTTTGTCAGTGAGAATTTTAACTTGCATTTCAAGAGAAGTATTTTTCCTTTTCAAATCAAAATATTTATCAGCAAGTTTTTCATATTCAGATTGCATTTCATTGTATTCATCATATAGCTCATCATAGCTAGGTAATGAATCGTTTACCTCAGGTTGTGCTTCTTCTGCAACCAAGTACACATTAGCTGTCTCAACTTCTTCTTCACTTTCCTCTTCTGAAGAGTCATCTCCCCAGATAGCTGAAACATATGCCTTCTTTTTGAAGTTATTGAACTTCTTCTTTTTGTCCTTCTCATTGCCCTTTAGCTGAGGACACTCCGATTTGTAGTGACCAGGCTTTTCACACTCATAGCAGATGATTTGATCTTTCTCTTTGGATTCACTTCTGCTACTACTGGAACCTCCCTTTTGGAATCGATTTCTGAAACCTTGATCCCTTCTGTAAATTTTCTTGAATTTCCTTACGAACATACCCATTTCGTCGTCCTCGTCCTCTTCATCATTTTCTTCCATTTCTTTAACTACATTGATGGCAACTCCTTTGTTTTTATTGTTTCCGTTGATCTCGTCCAAATCTTTCTTGAACTTCAATTTACTTTCATATTCGGACAAGCTCCCAAATAGGGCTGCAACCAAAGCCATTGATTCACCTCGAGCCTCTTCTATAGCTGTGACTTTAGCTTCCCAGTCTTTGGTTAGTACGTTGAGGATCTTCCTGACTTGGGCACGTTGTCCGTAGGCCTTACCCAATGCAGCTAGCTGGTTTATCAGATGGGTATAACGGAGTTGAAATTCAACAATTGATTCTCCGTTCTTCATTCTTAGCAGATCATACTCTGTTGTGAGAGTATTGACTCGGTTTTCCTTTATAGCTGTTGTCTCTTCATAAGCAACCTCCAAGGCCAACCACATTTCTCTAGCAATCTCCAGATTGCAAATACGAAAGTATTCTTGTTGGCTAAGTGCACTCTGGAGCAAGAGTATGGCCTTGCTATTTATAGTGACATTTTGTCTATCATTATCATCGTAATCTTCTTCCAGCTTTGGCAATTTAAGACCATTTTCGAAAATGGTTGGCTCGTAGTTTCCTCTTTCAAAGACTCTCCATAAACCGAACTCAGTAGCCATCACGAATACCTTAAATTTGTTTTTCCAAAAAGAGTAGTGTTGGCCGTTGAATCCTGGCGGCCGGTTGATTGAAGCACCATAAGGTAATATTCCGTCCATGATCGAACTCTGGATGTTAATCCGATCTGAGCAACCAAGCTCTGATACCAAATGAAGATGGAATTTCACCTAGAGGGGGGTGAATAGGTGATTTAAAAAATTTAACTGCTTAATCAAGATTTTCGCAAATTAATGAACTAACTGAGCAAGGGTTTAAAGGAGAAGGAACACGAGAGAAGTTATCTTGGTTCGGTCTATCCTGACCTACGTCCAGTCCCCAATAACACCTTGAGATTTTTCACTATCTTCAGAATACAATTACACAACTCGGAATGATCCCTCAGACTCACTCCCCCTTACTACTTGTAATTGTACACCCTCACTTAAGGTTCCACAACCTTAAGATTTTACAAACGAATGAAAAATTTAAAGTTTAAGTAACTCCTCACAAGTTGAATAATAAATGATCACTGAAGTACGAGAGTTGAGAGTAATGAAACTGATAAGATAATAACTCAGAGTAAATGCGCAGAGTTTTTTTTTTGGGTTTTTTTTGGTAGTTGGCTGAAATGAATGCTTCGGCATTTATACTCTTTCGCCATTAATGTCGTTGAGAGGAACTTGAGAGTTACCGTTGTGACTTATTTATTTTCCCGTTAGACACAGCTCACTCTGTTCCTTGTTCACCGTTGAGGCCTCATTAAATGAAATCCGTTCTTTCATTAAATGCGTTGATCGTTGAGAGTGCTTTTGCAGAAGAATGTCTTGATTAAGTAATCCTTGGAAGAATGTTTCTTCCTACTGCTCTGGGCCTCATTCTATTTGCTGCTCTGTTTCCTGCTTCAGCATTAAATGCTGTGACGGCAGCTTTATGTTGATTTTGAATAATAACCCATTGTAATCCCTGAAACCACTAGCAAACGTGATAAAAAAACATTTCATTTATTATATTAAGTGATTCGGGAAGTTATCAACCAAAGATCAGCTCTTTCGCAGAATCAGAAATCACAGACGGCGCCAAGAACTCGAGTTGTCAAAGTGGAACTCGAGTTCTAGAACTTGAGTTCTTATCAAGAACTCGACTTCTTTTGACTTTTCTCCATACCCCTCTGATCTGCAAGTTGAGAACTCGAGTTGATCACAACGAACTCAAGTTCTTCATTTTTCCTTCAATTTCATTTCTCAAAAGAACTTGAGTTCTCAGACAGGAGCTCAACTCGAGTTCTATTCTAAGAACTCGAGTTCTTAGTCTTGTCCCAGTTTACAACAGAGAGAACTCAGGTTCTTAATCGTGAACTCGAGTTCATGAACTCGAGTTTGCTACTAATGAACTCAAGTTCTTTCAGACTCAGAGCATTTTCCACAGACCAAGTTCGCGAACTCGAGTTCTTAAACCATGAACTAGAGTTCTTGGCCCATGAACTCAAGTTCTTCACCCATGAACTAGAGTTCTTCATTTTGCTGTGATGAGAACTGGAGTTTTAGGGTTGAAATTAAGTTCTTATTTAAACCACTGATTTACAAGTGTTTAGTTTTCATCAAAACTTGGTTGAGAACTAACAAACACGATAGGCCATCGTGGCACTGGTTATGTGCAGACTGGGGTAACATACATATTGTAGTGGCTGTGTTTTGTTATTGCCTTACATGTTGTTATGATTTGGAAATAATGTTTATGTTCTATATCTGTGATAACTGTCATATACTGATTACAAAAGCATGAGGTTAATCGTTATCTGAGTTTCAATGGGTATTGAACCTTAGCTCTTACCATAGCTTCAGGTCCGGGGAAACAAGGACTGAAGATAGGAGTAAGCAGAGTAAGCAGAAAGCATAAGGATCCGACCAAAGATTTTATTTATTTAGACGTATACCGTTACAACTTCACTTTGATAAATGTACTGTACATTGTATACAAACAAATATGCTACAGTTTATGATATATCAGTTACTTACTCTTTAGTTTACTTCGATGCTCTACTCTGATGATTTGAAATGATTTTTTTAAAAAAATCTGCTTCTGAAAATGAGATGTTACACAACAAAAACCGTCCCCCCCCTCTTAATCTTTAATTATCCATTTATATTTTTAATTGTTCTCACAACTCTAGAAGAAAAATCTCTTATTGGTCCAACTAATTTCACAAGGATTTAAGATTAAGGGTTAATATAATTCTTCACTCTTTAATTAGTAATTTTCGCCACTTTTATTAGTTAAAGGGAGAATTAATTAATCATTGGTTACTATTGTTAATATAGTGCTTTAGGGGTTACTAGGCTTAATTAGCAAAATTTGACAAGGTTTCTAATTCAATTTTCATAATTAACAACTCCTTGTATGCTAATCTTAGCTTCTAAATATTATTTGGTCCTTAATTTAATTGATATTTCCTTAATTATGACCTTTATAAATTAATTATTAACTAATTTCAAAAATTACTAAAGTATCTCAATTATTGCAATTCCAATTGCCCAATAATTGTTACTAATTTCCTCTAATTGATTTTATCATCCTCTAATGATTTTAATTGCTAAAATAGTATAATATACTAAGTTATGATAATCTTAGGATATTTTATGTGTAACATCCCAAATTCCATGTTCGAAAATCGTGTTGGTCGACACTTAGTTTTAGGAAAATCAACGGAGTTTGAGGTGCTACAGCTTAGAGTACTACGGAAATGGATAGTGTGCGCTAAGATTCGGACAATGAGTATCTGATATAGAATGCCTAGACATATGGTGATGCCCCGACATAAGCTGATATATTAAATATCCCGAAGGAATATTCATGTGATACAAGTTACAGAAATTAAATACAATTTTCTGATAAAGCAAGTCTTAAACTAGACCTATGGCTTGGAACCTAACATCAGTTAATCAGACAATTTGGCCAGGTCGGTGTTCAATCTAATGGGAGTCTCACCAACTTTATGGCGACTCATGACAACCCACCGATGAACCCTTCCTTAGTTTAAGCAACAAATGGTTCGACATAACTTTGTTAAATCCGTGCCAGAATACTATGATAGAAACTAAGTCCTAATAACTTCTACCAACCTTCATCTTCGACCGCTGCCTCTTCACAGCTCTTTCCACTGGCACCTTCTCTATCCCGGTTTCCTCCCTGTACTATTCATTAAGACTGAGGTCCAATGTGAAAGGAGAATATCGCCTAGAGGGGGGGTGAATAGGTGATTTCGAATTTTCTTCTGTTTCTGTTTCTGAATAATTTGAAGAAGTAAAACAAAAAGGAATAAAAGACACAACAGAAATTATACTGGTTCGGTCAAATCAAACAACCTACTTCCAGTTCCCACAACAGTATGGGTATTTCACTAATCCTCAAGATTACAATTACACACTCAGTAACTCCTGCGACAGTCCAATCACTCAAGACTCCGCTCCCCCTTACTGGTTGTAATTGTACACCCTTTACTTAAGATTCCACAACCTTAAGCAACACTAATAAACAAACAATGTAATTGATTTTCACTCCTCACTGAGTAGATAAAAGCTAAGCACTGAAGTACAAAGAGAAATAATAGATGAAAGCTAATGGAACAGTGAACTTAATTAATTTCAAAATGAATGCTTCGTGTTCCAGTAGGTGGCACATTGAATGTTCTGGGCTTTTATAAGATCACCTTAACAGGCTTCACCGTCTTGAAGTCTTGAATTTAATATAGCCGTTGTCTCAGTTTGAATTTCCGTTAGACCCATTCGTTCTTGCTCAAGCCCAATCGACCGTTGCTTCATTAAATGCAGGGATGCCTTGTATTAAATGCGTTTACCGTTGTTTGAACTTGTGTCAGAGAAATAGCCGAAATAAGCATCACTCAAACGAATATTTGCTTTTGGCTCAGGTTAATATTCCAAATGTTGCTCTGTTTCTCTGTCATCATTAAATGCTCATTCCACCACGTCGGAATCCTCTTTCTTGAACTTAGCTTTAGACATGCCTAAAGAATCTTCAACACACTTGGATGATGTTTAATGATAAAATAATTAAGTTCAGGAATAACCCAATAATAAAGATTAGTTAAAGGAGTTTGGCAAAATTACATGAGTTCATGGAACTACATAATTGCAAAATATTTCTTTGTTTTATCATGTTGAATTCTCAAGAGTTATAAGCACATTCTTGAGAATTAGTGAATTCATGTTGATCCATGTTTCTTATTTCATGACTATGGTTCTCGAGTATTGCCTATCAATTCTTGAGAATTGGCTTAGGTCATGTGTGATCCATTTTGCTTCGGTGCCATTGCTCCAGTTTTATTCTCAAGAATTAAATTCCAATTCTTGAGAATCAACGAGCTTAACATATAAGTCATGATGTTCACATAGTCGTCTAAGGGAGGGAATGTTGCTTTCCTCTTGGATTCTCGAGAGTCAAGTTCCAATTCTTGAGAATCAACGAGCTTAATAAAATTTGATGTTCACATGGTTTTCCAAATGAAATACATTCTCAAGAATTCTCCTTCTCATTCTCGAGAATCATCGGTTTAGAGGAGATGCTGTTTGGTGAGATCATGATTTGCTTGCTTTGGCATTCTCAAGAATTGTCTATATCATTCTTGAGAATTAGAGAATTACAAGTTGAAAGAAATGTGCATTTCATATATCTATTATATCTCATTCTCAAGAATGTATCTTACATTCTTGAGAATCAAGAATGCAAATGGAAAAAGGAATATGTATGTGTTGTAACTCTCTTGTACATGAACTAAAGGTTCTCGAGAATTACCTACCCATTCTCAAGAACCAACGAGCAAGAAAAAGGAGAGGATTATTGCTTTGCACTTGGATTCTCAAGAATCACCTTTGATTCTTGAGAATTGTCGGTGATCACATCATGAAAGGAAATATACATTTCAAGCACATTCTTGAGAATCAAATTCTCATTCTTGAGAATCAAAGATGAAGAGCATTTGTTTGAGCATTTGTCATATGCTTTGCTTTAGTATTATCTAAGAGTTAATTAATGTGGTTTAATTATCAATATTTGTTAAATCAAATCTCTCATATTTGTTATCATCAAAACAACATTAGTAGTCAACACAATGCCCATTGGACCTCAGGTAACGGTTAACCTTATGCTCAAGTATAACAGTATGCATGATAGATATTCATTTACAATTCAGCATATAACTATACATAGCACACAGCACATGTCATAGTTCATATCACAACAATACCTCTACATAGCACACAGCCCATGTAAGGTCCACATAGTTTGCACATAAACCAGTGCCATGCCCCAAAGCGTGTCCTCAGCGCTAGGAAAACATCTATACGGCATTACCAAGACTGTAACCCGTTTTCACATTAAAAGCTGAATGTATTTAACAAGGTGACCTAAGACCCTGTCTTAGCCACAGTCCATGACCCAAGACCCAGTCTTGTCCATGACTATATGAATCATCTCATCATATATAAAGCATACAAGTAGCATAAGTGTTAGAGTTACAGTACGCGTCCGTACCTTTCACCGGGAAACTGTCAAACGTCTGACCTTTGGATCCGGCCCTGGACCTCCCGGATATCCTAATATATCACCATATCACTTAGAATAATATCCTAAGATATACTTCCACCTCTATTTACCAATCTATTCTTGGTGGATTTGTTATTTACAACTTTGCCCTTACATTTATTTAAAAACGTAGTGCAGAGTTTTCTGGGCATATTTTTTTTGGTAACTTTGAAAAATCATAACTAATTCTACAAAAATCAAAATGAGGATCCGTAAAATTCCCCGGAACCCTTAGGATGTCTATTTTTGAGGAAAAATATTCATTTTCACCCAGAATTAGTGAGTCATTACCAGTTTTTACGTTTCTCAACATTGCCCAGATTTTATTCCAGTAAAAATGGCTTAACTTCAAAAATTCATATCTCCTTGACCAGAGATCAAAATGTTGCATATTTTATATGTTTAGAAAGCCCTACATGTCTACTTTCTTTCTGGAAAATTTCATGATTTTATAACTTCATTTGTTACATAAAATCATAGCATCTTTTTTGCTGCCTGTCTAAGATTTAAGAACCGAAAATTCTACAACTTTCACAATCTTAATCCAAGGACTTCCAAAAATTATTTCCTACCATGTTTTTACCTCTTCAGGCATTTTTCAATGCAATGAGGCCTAAAGACAAGTATAGGAATTTATTCTCTAATTTTCTAAATTAAACTAACATTTATATTAAGAACTTATAAAAACTAAAGACTAGAAATTTAAGAACTAGAACTTACCTCTTGAACTCCTTCCTCCTTCTTGCTTCACTCTCCTCTTAAACTCTCCAATCTTTGGTATGAGTTTGGTGTGAAGAATGAAGAGAGGAGAGCTCTCTATTTATAGCTAATCCTTGGTTAACTTCCTAGCAACTTTAATTCCATTCTAACCATTGGATTTAAACTTAGTAAAGAAGTCTTAATCTTGCCCTTACACCTCTTACAAAAATTCCACCTCCCCCCCTTTTCTTAGATTCATCTTTTCTCTTTCATCCACTACACACACACACACACTCACAACACACACATGTGCTCTTGTGATGTCATCTTGATGACATAATCAAGGCTTAGGTGTCATTGTTGACTTTTCAATACTAATTAGCAATTCTTAATTATCATGTTAATCAAGTGTTTACTGTAATACCCTAAAAATCCTACTGATGATAAGTATCATAATTTAGTAAATAATACCTATTGGAAATAGGTGAATATGAGGTCTCAAACACCTTGTATTGAATTTATCTTATTATTAGGACAATTTCTCCTGAGATTAAATAATGTGCGAAAAGGTCCCTAAGACATTAGATAATTTGCAAATAGGTCCCTGAAATATTTATGGGTTATAAAATACCCTGAGAAAATTATGATAAAATCCTAAGAGGCAACTAAATATTTATTAAAAATTAGAAAGTATGTTGTCTCTAATTTATGTAATTTATTAAATTATTACCTTGGAAAAATTACAGGAGAAAAATCTAAAAGTATTGGGGGACCATATTGGACCCCATGATTTTTAATATTATGCATGGTGCATAAATTACCAATGTGAGTGAAATAGTTGTGAGATAATAATTATTACTAATTAAGAAAATTGTCAACAATTAGTAAGTGATTAATTAGATAATTAATGACTAATTGTTTAGACATAAGATAAAGAGAAAAAGGTGGAAATTACTTAATATATATATATATATATATATATATATATATATATATATATAAACGAAATTATGAAGAAAAATAAAGGAAAATTAAAATGGAAATTAAGAAAAAATATCTAAGATATTTAGTAATTAAATAATATTATAATTGTGATATTTTATAGAGGATAAACGAGAATAGATAGAAATAAAATCCTACCTGGAAAACCATGAACTAAGTTTCTAGAGTTTGAGTATATTATAGACAAGTGAATTTTTATCTAGAACTTGACGTCGGCAGACGCAATTTCCGTAGCCAACGGTGTTTGGCCGAAATATTCAGCAGACAAAGGAATTTACTTAATGAGATCAAAAATTTAGATAACCCAAGTATCTTGAAAGAGAAAGAAAAGATCTTCAGGACCTTGCTCCCGGAATTTTGAGATTTCCCAAGATTACGCGATTAAGACACCGAACAGGGAACTTTATCAGATAAAGGCACATAAATCAAGAGATGATGCAAGCATGACATCACTTTGATGACTCAGGATGAGGTCATCATAATGAGGTGTAAGGCCAGTATCGTGCCACCTCAAAGAAGTGCGATCCTACGGTCAGAAACTAACCAAACAAAGTTCAAGGGAATTACCGAAATGCCATTGGTTTTTTCTATAAATAGCCTTCACCTTCTCTTCATTCTTCACAAATCCTAGAGCTTTCTAGAGAGAGATTTTAGAGAGAAGGAGGAGTCTGTGGAAATAGCAAAGTGCCGGGTAAGTTATTTGGTCCTTAGTCTTTAGTTTAAGTAGTTCTTTCGGTAGTTCTTAGAGTTTTATGATAGATGTTGTTTTGATCCTTAATCTTCCAGTATATTTTAGATATCATGTTTTAGGATAGATATGATATTTATTTTGGGAAATATGTTGGAGTAAGAGATATGCTAAAATTCTGGAAGATTAGAGTCAAAGTAACGAAGTTCTAGCGAAATTTCGCCGATTAGAGAAGTCAGGGGTAAAATGGTCATTTGTGACTAAAATGACTGTTATGATGTTAGTAATTGATTATATGCGATATTATCCTTATAGGATATCCCTAAATACGTTCTAATCAACTGTCACACCGTATCCTGCCAGAAATACCGTATAGCGTCAACGAAGGTACGTTCACGTACTGTAACACTGACTCTAATATTTATGGTATGCGTGTATGTGGTATGTGTGTTGTATGCATGTTGGTGGTGTGTTGTTTGATTACTTAGTGTTGTTAGAGGATAACTGAACATATGCATGCACTGGGAGTGGTATATCTATATTCATTGGGAGTGGTACATTTCGCTGGGAGCGGTACATTTGCATTCACTGGGAGTGACATATTTGGGAGTGATTCATTTGTTGTGTTTATATACCGTATATGTAAATATGACGTTAACCGTTACCTGGGGTCCGTATGCATGGGACCTCAGCTCTTAACATAGCTTCAGGATCGGGAGGTCCGAGTACCAAGGAGAAAGGCAAGAAGCACTCATAGGAACTCGGTTGAAGACCATCTTTTGTTGCCACGGCATGGGTAATGTCAAGGGAATACTTCTGTGGTTGTTTACTTAAAAAACTCTCGGTCTTTGTACCGTTTCTGTAATTAGCCAGACTTACGGCATTTTGAATATATGTATCAGTTACTCTTCCACTCAAATGTTCTACTCTGATGATTTTAAATGATTTTTGATGAAAAAATTATACTGCTTTTGAAAAGTTGGGATGTTACATTTTCGTATTAGAGCTAGTTAAGTTAACCATGATCGGGGGTTCTCACAGTCTGATTCGTGGCGAAGGATTGACTCTTACCCCGATATGGCCAGGTGTTCTCCGAATGAGGGACCTGGTTGTACTAGGGGCGTGTGAAGCGTACCCTGAGCCGTGAGGCGGTGCGTAAAACTAGCGTTTGAGATATCCTATGTCTATCAAAGCAGTTGTCCTGACATAGATCTAACTAAGTTATTGCAAACCTTTTGGTGCCGAAGGCAAGGCTAGTCTATGCGAGTAAGCCAATAAGTCGCCGTGAACTCGGTGAGGCCCCCATGATAGACACCTACCTGGCCAATTGGTATAAATAACGGAGTTAGACTCTACATTTTTTTAAAAGAGCATGTTTTGAGAATGAGTACTGATATAGCCTAGGTCGGTGTATCACCTTACATCGGTATACCCGTCTAAACCGGTATACTATCTTGAACCAGTGTACCACCCTCTGTTGGTGTATCACTCTAACCCAGAGTTGTCATATCCACCATCTGTACTGGTACCGATATCAGTCTCTATTAATCTTGGTAACCCCGCTATCAGCCTCTGATAACTCTAATAATCTCCAGTTTGTACTGGACGATAATTCTATCCTAGCACAAAGCCGATGTGTGGAGCTGCGTCACGCTGGACGAAATTCTGAGACCGGTAAAGATAAATACATGCGGTATTTGACCCATGTTGAGAAATTCTATCCGAGGAACTTCTATTATGTACTTCCGTACCCGTTTTTGGGTGTAAAGATCCAATGAGATTCTGACGAAGGAAATATGGCGGGTGTCTGCTCGTTTGTTGTGTAGAAACTAAGTGTGATAGAGTCTATGTGCAGTATAAGTACTAAGTGTGATAGAGTCTGTGATATACTAATCGTTGTCTTCCTTTTAAATGTTTTCCCTAATAAAGGAAAAGGAGCGAGACACAGCAGAATTAAGATAGTCGATTATGAAACCACTAAGGGGTAGAAACTTGATAGAGATCTAAGTTCTTGAAATAATGATACTTTAATTTAGAGATGATTAACTGAAGCTAACGCTACTTATGGAAAGTTTTGATCGGAGAGGGCTACCTATAGGGAGTTCTGATCGAAAAGGGCTACCTACGGAGGGTTCTGACCAGAGGAGCTGACCAGTCAGAGAGGATTAAGTGAAGCACCGCGTAAAGTATCGTAGAGTGGAGCCATCGTGACGTTAAACTATAGCGTGGAGCCGCCGTAACTACAAACCATGGAGTAGAGCTACCAGTGTATGGATTCTCAAGGTAAGTACATTACAACGAGTCTCATATCTAATAGGTTTCCTAGAATAGAGGTTTATGTGATAAACCAGAGGGTTAAGTCAGTCAGGCAGTGAGGCTTGTATGACCAAGCATTGAGAGAGTGGATCAGTGGATCCTGCGTTTGAATACTATACTTGCGTACATGATGATTGAGTTTAGGAAGCTTACTATGTAAGCATACGTAGAAAGGGAATAGACTAGAAGTCTAGATAATCTTTCGAGATTATATAATACATAAACCACCTCTGTAACGTATTTCATGTTTTACTCATTGATACATTCCGACCACGATTGTGTCATACAGTATAAGGTATCTTATGTTGCCATGGTGTATGGACGCCATGAAAACATTTAAGGTATTTTGAGTTGCCATGGTGTATGGGCACCATGGAGACATTTTTGATATCTAATGTTGCTACGGTGTATGGGCGCCATGGTCACATTATATATCAAAGTGCGATATGAAAAAGATTGTTGTGGTCAAACCAGAACGAATTCTCGATCACCAAGAGGAGCAGCTGAAGGATAAGGTAAAGATCTGACGCGTATAATCTGAGTAGGACGATGTCTAGTTAGTACAAGGTCTATGTGGGTATGGAACAAATGTCGAGGACGAAATTTTTTTTAATGGGGGGATAAATGTAATACCCTAAAAATCCTACTGGTGATAAGTATCATAATTTAGTAAATAATACCTATTGGAAATAGGTGAATATGAGGTCTCAAACACCTTGTATTGAATTTATCTTATTATTAGGACAATTTCTCCTAAGATTAAATAATGTGCGAAAAGGTCCCTAAGACATTAGATAATTTGCAAATAGGTCCCTGAAATATTTATGGGTTATAAAATACCTTGACAAAATTATGATAAAATCCTAAGAGGCAACTAAATATTTATTAAAAATTAGAAAGTATGTTGTCTCTAATTTATGTAATTTATTAAATTATTACCTTGGAAAAATTACAGGAGAAAAATCTAAAAGTATTGGGGGACCATATTGGACCCCATGATTTTTAATATTATGCATAGTGTATAAATTACCAATGTGAGTGAAATAGTTGTGAGATAATAATTATTACTAATTAAGAAAATTGTCAACAATTAGTAAGTGATTAATTAGATAATTAATGACTAATTGTTTAGACATAAGATAAAGAGAAAAAGGTGGAAATTACTTTATATATATATATATATATATATATATATATATTGACCACACCTGAATGTAGAGTATATTTACTCTTGTGGGCTTCATCCAGTGTTCTACGCTTTAACTCGGCAACCGGCGGTATGTAGAATCGTTTCTTATACCGAACCAATCTGCTAGGCAAGAGGTCGTAGTCTTGAGTGTCGCCTCGAGAGATCATCTCCCATATAACTTTAGCCCGCTCGTCTTGCAACTGAGCTTTCTCAACTTCATCCTTCAAATCGTACTCCCCATGACTGACAAGCAGATTTGCCAAGTAAGCATTACTGGGTGTAGGGTGGTTTAAACAAATTTGCTTGGACAGATTTAGATTCATAAAATCTTCAAGCAGCTTCTATTCCCGAATCATCATGTACGCCACCCGCACCGACTTCCTACTCAAAGCGTCTGCAACGACGTTTACTTTACCTGGGTGATACTTAATTTCCAGTTCATAATCCTTCAATAACTCCATCCAGCGACGTTGTCTCATGTTGAGCTCCCGTTGATCAAACAGATATTTCAAGCTTTTGTGGTCGTAATAAAGTTCTACGGTTGCACCGTACAAATAATGCCTCCATATTTTCAAAGCGAACACGATGGCTGTAAGCTCTAAATCATGTGTGGGATACCTCAACTCTTGAGGTTTCAGCTGACGAGAGGCATAAGCTACCACTCTGCCCTGCTACATCAGGACACATCCCAAACCATGCCCACTGGCATCACTATAGACAACATAGGTCTCATTTGGGTCTGGAATGATCAATACCAGTGCTTTTGTCAACCTCTCTCTTAGTGTTTGAAAACTTTCATCACAGTCGTCTCCCCATACAAAAGGTTGATTCTTCCTTATAAGCTTTGTCAATGGTAAGGCAAATCAGGAAAAATCTTGTATGAATCTACGATAATAACCTGCCAAACCCAGAAAACTGCGTATCTCTGTTACTGTTTCTTGCCTCTTCCAATCCAGAACTGCCTCCACTTTGCCAGGGTCAACTGCAACACCACCACTTGATATAACGTGGCCCAGAAATTTGACTTCTGGCAACCAGAATTCACATTTGCTCAACTTGGCATAAAGCTGCTTCTCTCTGAGGATATCCAACGCGAGCCGCAAATGTTCCGCATGTTCTTCTCTACTCTTCGAATACACGAGTATATCGTTAATAAATACCACCACAAATTGGTCTAGGTGTTGACGAAAAATGCGGTTCATATAATCCATGAAGACTGCAGTGCATTAGTCAATCCGAAAGGCATCACAAGGAATTCATAATGCCCGTACCTGGTTCTGAAAGCTGTTTTGGGTTTATCACCATCTCGAACTCGTAACTGATGGTATCCCGATCGTAGGTCAATTTTGGAGAAAACAGTGGAACTAGATAACTGATCCAAAAGATCATCGATCCGGGGAAGTGGATACTTATTTTTGACGGTGACTTTGTTGAGTTCACGATAATCAATGCAGAGTCGAAGGCTGCCGTCTTTCTTCTTCACAAATAACACAGGGGCTCCCCATGGTGATACACTGGGTCGGATAAACCCCTTCTCCAGAAGTTCCTCTAACTGCTTCTTCAGCTCTTGCATCTCGTTTGGAGCCATACGATATGGCGCCTTTGATACTAATCCAGTACCAGGCATCAATTCAATGGTGAACTCCACTTCTCTTGCAGGAGGTAGTTCAGTGAGATCTTCTGGAAATACGTCAGGAAACTCACACACCATAGAGATGTCCTTAAGTGAAGGTTCGGCTTCTGCCTTGACTGAGAAAAATATCATATACGCCTGGCACCCCTGCTTTATGTATTTATCAGCTTCTGAGGCGGAGAGAAAATTTAGACTCGTCTTAATCTTGACTCTGCTAGGGGTATCAGGAAATGATATCCTCTTGCTACTACAATCTATCGTTGCCCTGTTTGTCGTAAGCCAGTTCAAACCGAGTATGACATCGATGCCGTGAAGGGGCAATCGAATAAGATCTACCTTAGAGTTTCGTCCGTCCATATTAATAGTACAGTTTATAAATGCATCGGATGCTAATGATTTTATGCCAAGCGGTGTAGATACTATCAAATCATAAGGTAATCTAGAGGCATGCATTCCTAAGTGACTTGCGCAATCAGAGGAAATAAATGAATGACTAGCACCTGAATCATATAATGCCTATACTAGATTCCCATTTAAAAATATAGTACCTTGAACCATGGCAGGGGACCTCCTGGCTTCTACGTCGGTTAATGCAAAGACTCGCCCCGGGTTTTGCGACCTTGCTCCAGTAGCCCATTCCGGACAGTACCGGCTTATGTGTCCCGTCTTTTGGCACTTGTAACAGATTTGTTTTCCCTCGCAGTTAGCACCTGGATGGTACCTCCTGCACTTTGGGCAAGGTTGGGATCCCCTCATATTGGGAAAATTATGTTGCCCAGACTGGAATGGCCTTTTGCTCCCACTTTGAGAATTACCCCAGGGTGTCTTTCTTTTCTGGGAAGAACCTCCCCGGCTAGGGTTGCCACGAGCTGTACTGCTGCTATTAAACCGATGCAGCTGCTTCAGGTTCCATTCAATTAGTCGGCAAGATTCCACTGCTTGTATCAGTCTTGTGAACTGCTGTGATATCAGCTTTTCCCGAATCACATATTTTACTCCATAAATCAGAATATTGGCCAGGTTGCTCTCGTTATCACCTTGTCTCAAGTGCGGTGAGTAGCGAGACAGGTTGGTGAATCGAGCAAAGTAATCATCAAACGACTCCTCCTGCCCTTGCCTGATGTGGAGGAATTCTGACTCCTTAGTCATCTGCACAGTGGGAGGAAAATATTGTTCGTTGAATTTTGACAGAAACATTGCCCATGAGACTGGGTAGTGGTGAGGTTGAAGTGTTGCTGCAATATTTCTCCACCAGCGATCTGCGTCTCCCTCTAGTTTGAAAATTGCCAACTGGGCCTTCCTGTTTTCTGGACACTCCATAACCTCAAAAATTTTGTCCAGCCTCATCAACCAGTCCTCGGCTGCATCAAGCTTACCTCGAAAGACTGGGGGCTTTATTTTGCAGAACTGGGTAACCCAGTACTGTGAGTTCTCGACTGCTCGGTTGTGTTGTAGGGGCATTCTCATTTCTCTCTCCTGTCGAGGTGGGGATCGTGATTGATCCGACTCCTCGGCTTCATTGTCGTACTCATCATTCTGATCTCCTTCCTCATCACCTTGTTGCTCTAGTACCCGGTGTCTCTCAGCTTGCCTTTCTTGTCTCTCAGCCAGGAGTATATCGATGAGAGCTCTTTGTTCCTGCAACTGTCTCCTCATCTCTAGAGCGTCATCTTGTTCTGGCTGGTTAGGTTCTTGATTTAGTCCCTGTTCAGGAATGGGTATCGTTCGGCCTCGTCGACCCCTTCCTCTACCTCTACCTCTGCCTTGTCCTCTAAGGACTTCGGCGCCTCTCATAATCACCATCCTTTAGTTCTGTTTTTCCTTTATTAATTTATGATGAAAGATGAACTATCAGATTCAGTGCAACAACAAATATGTAAACACATATATATATTTATTATTGCATCTTAATTTACAGACGGTGGTCATGCCCTACTTTTGTTCTACCAGTCAAATATTTACAACCCTATTATTTAACAGTTATTTTACAATCCCTCAAGGTATTCAGAGAGATTTCACACACTAGCCTATTAATCTTCCACTAACTCCTGCCACAGCTTTCTTTAACTGCCTCCCGCTTTCTACATCTGCTGGCGTACCAAACATTTCAGGTAGCGGAGGTATATGGAAACTTCTAACACAGGCCCTTCTTCCAGCAGCTCATTGATTATCCTAGCCCAATAACGAGTTCGGGGAAAAAAGAACAGGGTAGACTTAATTATATCTGCTGGTGAGAAACGGCTGGTAAGGGTATGATCATTCTTGATTCTATTAAGGTAGGTTATGTACCACCTCTGCACAGTTCCTGTGGTCTGTTCTGCGTAGGAATGATATGACTCGAATAGTCGTATCAAAGTGGTATTATTATCTAGAAGGTAATGGTAGTCTTCAGGGGTGGCTATTTCATTTTCTAAATCGCGAATGCCAGGGTAGTCAAAGTTGTCCCCTACTGAGGAAACACTTGATCCCTCAGGGCTTGGGATTGGGCTATCAGGGTCATCCTCCTCAAGGTCATTCAGTTCATCCGGGTCGGGGTCGTAAAGATGGTCGAGGTATTCGGGGCCAGGATGGTACTCAGGCTCAGAGTCGTCTAGATGTTCTATAGGAAAGTTAGGATTGTAAACGGGTTCAAAGTGATACTCGGACGGTGCAGGATGCACTGGGATAAACACGGCTTCAGGCTCAGCTTCAAGCGGAGGGTACAGAGGATCAGGGTTCAACCTTCTTCCTATCATCTCCGGAACCACTAACTTCCTAGCCGTACGTCTCATTCTTCCCTGATACATGGTATACCGATTCCCATCTCTATCCATCTCTCTACATTACACCAAGGTTATATCAGTACTCTTTTCAAAAATATATATTTTCCAAAAGGCGTAGAACCTAACTTCATTACTTAAACCAATTGGCCAGGTAGGGGTCTGTTATGGGGCCTCACCGACTTATACGATGATTGATTGGCGTCCACATAGATTAACCCAGCCTTAGACACCAAAAGGTTTGTCATAACTTAGCCAGATCCATGCCAGGAAAGCTGCTCTGATACCAAAATTGTAACATCCCAATTGAAAATGCTGAATTTTTTTTTTAAAATGAACCGTGATCAGAGTCGAGCATTTTGATTAAATGAGTAATTGAATATTTAGAAGTACATAACCATAGTATAATCATCCTTATACAGTCATCTGTTGTTTTAAAAAAAAAGACAATATCTAAATAGTTCAAAAACTATAACATATAAACTCTTCCATTTCGCCTACATCGGCTACTTGTCGCTCTCCTCCACCCTGGATCCTCCTGAACCTGAGGCTACAGCTGAGATCCAATTCCCAATTGGATCTCAGGTAACGGTTAACCTTATGCTCAAATAAATCATATATAGGCAACAAATAATCATAACCACATAACAACATATCAATACATAAGCACACAGCAGATGCATGATCAACAATGGACAGAACATAAGCACATAGCAATATGTAAAGCCCCACACTATGTCTGCACATAAACCAGTGCCACGATCTCCCATCGTGTCCTCAGCGCTAGGAAAACCCAACGGCATTATCAAGACTATAACCCGTAACCAGCTGTATGTATGACTGACAACCCACGACAGAGTTTCAGTATAGCAATATGTCTACCACATATATGTCTATAAGCAGCATAAGTGTTAAGGTTACAATACGCGTTCGTACCTCCATTGACGATTTCGGCACTCCGGTAGCGTTGTGGTACGTTTGACGGCGGTACGACGGTGATTTGACAGCGGTGACAGCGGAAACAGCGGTTCGTGATTCTGGGTATCCTATAAGGATAATATCACCAGTATGAATATCTAAGACCATAACAGGCATTTTAGGTACAAATTACCATTTTGCCCCTAGTTTGACTTTTTGGCGGAATTTTGCCAGAGCTTCACTGTTTTGACTTTACACTTTCAAAATTTTCGCTATAATTTTTCCTCTAACATATTTCTAAGATAAATATCACATTTATTCCTAAAACATTATATTTAAACTAACTTTAAAAAAATTAAGACTATTCTAACAATTCTACTATAACTACCGAAAGAACTACCGAACTAAAGACTAGGGACCGGAGAACTTACTCAGAGCTTTGCTATGAACTTCTCCCAGAGCTTCTCTCTCTAACTTCTCTCTAGAATGGTAAGTGAATTGGTGAAGAATGAAGAGGAATGAAAGCTATTTATAGAAAAAGGCAATGGCAATTTGGTAATTCCTTTGAACTTTGTCTGATCAGTTTCTGGCCGTTAGATCGCACTTCTTGAAGGTGGCAAGATCTTGGCCTTACACCTCTCAAGGATGATGTCATCCCTGCTGCATCATCAAGTCTTATGTCATCTTGCTTTATCTGATGAATTCCCGGTTCGGTGCCCTGATCACGAGATTCCGTAGAAACTTAAAATTCCGAGAACAACACTTTGAAGATCTTTTCTTCCTCTTTCAAATTATCTAATTTAACTTAGTTTCCGATCCCATTGAGGACATTTCGTTATCAGCTGAAAATCCTCGGTATTCGTGCCCGGCTACAGAAATAACGTTGTCCGGTACTAACTTCGAGACAAAAATTAACTGATTCATATTATACTTTGGTTTTTCCCCACTTATCCCCAGATTTCCACAACGGAATTATTTTCTATCAGTTCTCCTTTTGGCTATCTACTTTAATTATACAAAATATCTTCCTATTCGGATCTCCAAATCACTCCGTCAGTTACAGAAATGACTTCGGAGATCGACCATCTCGAGATAAAAATTCCCTCGTTCACAATCTACCCTGACTTTAGAAACCTAGGTCACGATTTTCTATGTAGGATTTTATTTCCATCCGTTCTCGTTTATCCTGTCCACTTTTAATTAGTATTATATTATTACTTATTTATCACATGCTTAAACCTATATTACTATTATATTCAAATATCTTTTCATCCTTATCTCCCCTAAAATTCGGCCAACACACCATATATATATATATATATATATATATATATATATATATATATATATTTTTTTTTTTTCCTTAACCACATATATTATATTTATCCTATATTTATTTTCCACAAAATTTTCCTATTGGTCCCTAACTAATTACTTGGATTTAGGCTTTCATAAATTCTTGAAAAATCCTAAACCATAGATCTTTACTTTTTAAGACTATATCCTAACCATTATTATTTATTTAATTAGCCAAAAATTTCGATCCTTAATAATCATTATTTATATTTATTTTATTTTATTTTTGTGTTTCCTAAATTCCTCTAATCCTATAAAATTCCTGAAAATTACTTAATTAATCCTTTAATAATTCCTAATAATTTTCTTAATTAGAATTAATTATTTTCTCACAACAATTTCATTAACATTAATGATTCAAGCCCTATGCAAAATATTAAAAGTCATAGAATCAATTTTGATTCTAAAATACTTTTTAATTTTCCTTTTTTTTATTTTCATAGGAAATATTTTATTAAATTGTCTAAATTAAGAATAATATATTTCCTAAATTTTCAATAATTATTCCATGTTTTCTTGAATTTTCCATAATTTTTCCTTAGTATCTTCCTCTGAAAATAGCCCAATTATACTCTATTTGAGACCATAATCATCATAAATGGATATTTTTATTATGTTAACATAATAATCCAGATAGTAATTATCCGGGTATTACAGTACATGAACATATCACAGAGCAAATAGCTATCTCATATAACATACCATATACATAGCACATATACGCATACAGTAAACATCAGAGTTAAAGTTACTAGTACGCGGACATACCTTTGTTTGACGCTATACGGTATTTCTGGCGGAATACGGTGTGACAGTTGGTTAGAACATATTTAGGGATATCCTATAAGGATAATATTGTTTCTATTAATTCATAAACATTATTCCAAGAGATATCTTGGCTATATAAGACCATTTTACCCCTGGTGGATTTATTTTCCAATTTATTCCCTAATTTTCGGAAAAAACGCTGATCCAGCATTTCTGGGCAGAATTTCGCCTAACTTCGAAAAATCATAACTAATTCTAGAAAAATCGAAAAGAGGATCCGTAAAATTTCCCGGAATCCTTGAGAAGTCTACTTTCGAGGAAAAATACTAGAACTTACCCATAACTCATGGAAAATTCCCAGTTTAATCATTACAAACTGCTGCCCAGAATTTCGCCCAGAAAATATAGCTTAACTTCTGAGATTTTTATCTTTTTGCACAGAGCTTCAAATCACACACTCTTTATAGATTTAGAAAGCCCTAGATGTCTACTTTCATCATGAATTTTTCCAGAATTTTTGAACATCATCTTCTTCATAAAATACCAACGTTTTTGCTATTGGCTCCAGAAATCTCTAATCGCTGAAATTTCGCCAGAGCTTCGCTATTTTGATTCTAATCTTCCAAAGATTTTGCTATACCTTCTTCTTCATCAAATTTTCGAAATAAAAACAGTGGAACCCTTAAAAACATGAAAATAAAACTATATTTGGAAGATTGAAGATCAAAACAACATTTCTAGCATTTCTACTTCATAACTAAGAACTTGAACTTATGAACTAAAAACTCTCTTACCTCTTGAAGAACCTTGCTTCCTACTTCTTGAAGCTCTTTCACTCTCTCCCACACACTCTAAATTTCGGCCAAGGCTAAGTGTTTTGGTGTGGAGAATGTGCTACGAAGGTTCTCTATTTATAGGCAAAGGGAGTGACATTCTTGTAGTTCTTCCCTCTTGCATGTAGCCATCAGATTTTTCTTGGTGAGGAAGACTTAATCTTGTCCCTCCACCTATGCCAACCGTCCCCCCCCACCTTCCTTCTAGAATTGATTTTCTTTGTCCCCAAGAAAAGCCTTTTCTTCATTAAGTTAACTCAATAAATCCCAAATCCTAATTTAGTTAGGTGTAAGTTGGTGTTTAAATTCAAAATCCAATTTCACTTTTGAAATCCTAATTTTGTGATTAGATTTATGGTGATTTTTAATTCCCAAAACACTTAGGTATGAATCTTAAAAGTAACCGAAAATAACTTTGGGAATAGCCAAGTTGAAGCTCTTAATTCACTGATTCCAAATATGTATTTATATGTAATACTTAGTTCCAATATTTCAAGACATGATTTAATTCCTATAGGTTTTCATCTACTTTTACTTAATTAATGAAAAACTTGCTCACCAAGACACACAACTTGCTCTCCAAGTTGTTCAAGCTTCTTCCTCACACTACTTTGTTTGACTTATGTGTTATTTCTTTCCCTTCTTCCTTCTTGAAAACCGTCCCCTCCCTCTTGTTTTACTTATTCAATTACATTTTTAATGTTCTCACAATTTTAAGAGGGAAATTCTCTCATTGGTCCACTTAAATTCAGGATTTATGGTTAATATAATTTAATTCTTCCTTTTATTTACCATTAAACAAGAATTTTCGTCCCATAAAGATTAATTAGGAATAATTGGTTAAATCCCATGTTAATCTCCAATATAGTGTTTTAGGGGTTACTAGGCTTACTTAGCAAAATTTGACAAGTTTCTAATTTAATCTCAGCTTCTAAATATCATTTGATCCTTAATTATGACCTTTATAAATTAATTATTAACTAATTTCAAAAATTAATAAAGTATCTCAATTATTGCAATTTCAATTGCCCAATAATTATTACTAATTTCCTCTAATTGATTTTATTATCCGCCGATGATTTTAAATGGTTATACTTAATAAGATTTAGGAAATTGAATTTTGGATTTATTAGAATCCAAAGAAAATTTTCCTAAATATAATGATAAATCAGTTAAAAATTTAGAGACAACATATTCTCCTATTTTAAGGAATATTTAGTTGCCTCTTGGGATTGCTCACAATATTTAAAGTGTTTTATAACCCTTAACTTCACTTAGAAATTTTTAGCTCTTTATTCCTCCTAATTTCATGAGAAATCACCCTAGGAAATAAGGTAATTATTCTACTAGTTTTGAGACCACAAATTCACCTATTTTTAATAGGTATCATTTACTAAATTATGATACTTATCTTAAGTAGGATTTTTAGGGTATTACAACTTTTCGTTGGTTTCCTGACCTAGCCTTCTCGTGAGCTACATATATCTATGTATATATATAAAATACTTTGGTTTTCAGCATGGCTTCACGTAAGGCGCATAACATATATATCCTTTTCTTTCTTTCTCTTATCTATATATATTCAGCACCCATAAGACATAAGCTATCGTGCAGATACAGTTGGAGCTAGAAGGAAAAAGGTTCAAAACTCACCTTGGCAGACACTCATGCATGCAATGTTCAGACTCCTTCTTCCTCTTCTTCTTCCTTCAACTCTCTCTCTCTAGGTTTCACACTCTCTCAGCCTCTGCTTTCTGCATTTAAAAACATAGGAATAACAATGGTTGCTTCCACTCTCTCTCTTTTTCAGACTCACTCTCTAGCGGTCAACTCTTCGGTCTCCTCCTCTGTCTTTGTTTTCTGCCTCTTCCTCTTTGCTTGAGCTCTTTGTTTCGTCTTGAGAGAGTTGAGAATGATGACAAGGGGGTTATGTTCGAATGGTTATAATGGGAAGACGAAGTGGTTGGCTGCATGCTCGAGGAGTATGGTCTGAGGATTTTTCTTGCTTGATACGTGACCTACTTCTGCTTCCCGTAATCCATGCTGCATCCTGATTACGGTATGATCTTCTGCTGTTAAGGGCGTGGACTGCTTCTTCGGTTTGGACGGTTGCATGATATTAGCTAATGGATAGGTGGTGTTTTGGATGGTGGTAAATCTGGGCTGAGGAAACGGTTCTGTGGGCCGAAGAAAACAGATAAGTTGAATGCTAAATAGGTGTGCTGTTTCCTGTGGGGGCTGATGCTGTAGGCTTTCTCACATGGCCCAATATATTTGTTCTCTCTCTCTCTCTCTCTCTTTAAAAAAACAATATCTTGTTTTGCAATTAAATTTAATCGCAACTGCTGAATAAAAAAAAATTAAATTCTTTATTTCCTAGGTCTTGAAATAGCAATTCCATAATTTTGGACCTAAATTTACCCTTTGCAAATATTCCTTGAATTTATTTTTTTCCCGAAATAAATTATGGAAAAATAGGCCTTAATTTTCAATAATTATTTTAGGGCATAAATTATCCCTTTCCAATTTTCTTTGACTTTATTCTGTCCTTAATCAATTTATTTTGGCCATGAAATATCATCTCCCAAAATATTTAGGCAAAAAATTATTCCCTAATTATTTGTCCTTAATTTATGGAAAATATGTCTCAAATTCCAATTCTTAATTTTTAAAATTCCTCAAGATCAAATTTTTCATAATTAATCCATAATTCCCAAAATCCAAAAATTTGGGATGTTACAGAACCAATACTAATGACATTTGTAGTGCCTTTAGCCTTTACAAATACGTCAATTTAACCGCTACAAATTGATTCTTTTTTTTTTTGTAGTGGTTGTAGATAATGAAAGTTCCTCCAAACCACGTGCAGATATGAATGGCATTCTCCACTGATGCACGTGTCCATGTTATAGTCATAGTATGCCTTCTGAGCTTTACGCATCTGCCCCACTTATGTCCCCGATGAAGATTTGGATGGTCTCACCATATTTGCCGTTGGAGGGACGATTATGGCAGTCAGCTTTGCGTAGGTTGGCATAGTTCTAGGAATACTCAGCCACTGTTGCATCCAAAACTGAGTGGAACGCCCACGTTTCCTCTTGCTGCGTTGTAGACATGCACATAGTCTTGTGGGGAGTCTTGAGCATAGGCTGAGACAGTGAGACTGTTAAGAGAAAGAAGAAGAGGGGAAAAAATGGAAACTAAGTGGATGAGAACTCTGTTATATTGGTTATTATTACTTTTGGTATTTGATGAAAAAATGGAGGCATTGGTATATTTTAGTTAGGCTTTTGCCTGCAGCTATGATGCTTGAAATTTTAAAATCACAACTTTTAACTATATTGCGTGGATGACCAAGAAACCATAAATTTTAAACTGATGTGGTTAGCAAAATTATTCAAGGATTTGTGAATCTGAATATATACGCAAAAAAAAGAATAATTACAGAGACCAAGTTGCTTCAATTTTATGATTTCAAGTGTATCATCGCATCACCTTATAATTTAAGGTGACAACTGTCTGGAAAAATATTTGAAGGACTAATTTAAACAGTAACCAATTTTATATATATATTTTTAATACTTTTTTTGTTTAATTATGAGAACTGCCTTTGTTAGTTTGTGGGTTAGCTAAAGGGGGTTTGCAGAAGCGTGTGTATGAGTGTGTTTTCTCACCTCCAAAAATCTCATTTCCCTGCATATTCGAAATATGAATGTCAGTAGAGAATTTCTAGTATACCTTACTTAAGTTATTTTAATAAGGGCCTCAAAAGTCTTGCATGTGTAAACTAATTCATTCTCAACAATGTGATAACTTAATTAATTGTTAAACGTTGATTGTTACGTTTTATTTCTAATGACGTGCTTTCTGAATTCACTAAAAATTATATTGACTTAGAGCCTCTTGGCAATTCAATGAAAACCCATTGAAACATAAAACCACCCGGCTGCAAGGTTAGGGTTTAAGACATTTGTTCTGAAATACGAATTCCTTTACCAATAAAACTTTATTCAATTAAATAATGATTACTTGTCTTATACTCTACAACCACCATTGAAAGTGTGAAAAGTTCATTGATATAACGCATACATATATTATAAATGCTATTTGAACCGTGAAAACAATATTCATCCTTGTAAACTTTCATTATCCGTATTGCATAGGCTTTTATATTAAAACAGAAAAAACCTCACACTTTGTTCTCCTTCAGATGTTAAGAGTTTACTTCACTAAGAAAAATCAGATAATTAAGAACGGATTATTGGTAAGAATTTCCTCACGAAATTTACTAATGGATTAAGGACAAAATTTTTTCGCCGCTAATTTTCCTCATAAGGTTTTACATGCAAATGCAACTACTTGGATGTATGGCAAATTTTTGAACAAGTTTGGGTGCTCTTCAGCGATGAGCACCAAATCAAGACCATCTAAATTTAATTTTGATTGCTATTAATTTTTTTTTAAAATTATTTTTAAAAATTGAATGTATTAAAAAATTATTTTAAAACTGCGAACATATATACACAAAAAGAATAATTACAAAGCGCAACAATGCTTTTATTTAGAGTGAAGAGGAAATTTGGCCCCAAAAGTTTTGTAGAGTCAATTTTACCCCAGAAGTCTAAAAAAAAGGAGCAATTTTGTCTTGATTGTTATTTTAGTTAATTTTCACTATTAATTGACAAAATATACTGAGTTGATAGTCGAGTTGATAGTCTACATGTCACCACATTATTTTTGTTAACAAGAGTTCAGGGTATTGAATACAACTAAGAAATTACTTCATGTTGCTTGATGAACACCTTAACCCTTTAACATAAAGATAATATCTAAGTGGTTCGTTTTTTTAAAAAAACAAAAAACAAAATCTTTATTTTGAAGTCACTGGTTGAATATGTTGAACTGACCGGTAAAATTTTGAACTGACCAGTAATACCGGTCCTCTTGGTTCGAGACTCTAAAATGATCAAGAGGTTGCCAGTTCGATTACTGGTATATCTCAAAAATTTTAATCTGGACTGTTGAGATGGTATTTGAACGCTACAGACCTTTACAAACAGTCCTGAAAATAATATACGTACACAATACAATATACACAGTAAGACGCTTTATTTATCCTTAAATCACACCACACAACAATACTTTATGATATTAATACAGAATACATGACTCTTATCCATTTATTTATTCTTACTTATCCAAACAAACAGTTATAAACTGCTTTCTTCACTCAGATTCTTAACTAAACGAACATTGAAAGGAAATATCACACCATTCATGAGTTTGATATCCTCAATCAGTAAGGTCTTTCTCCTGGTACGTTGCCAGAGGGATCATAGTTACAAATGATGAAAGTTCCTCCATTGTCACAACTTACTTTAGCACACCCAAAATGAGTCGAGTTCTTCCAAACCACTTGAGTATATAATCGGCATTCCCCACCAATGCACGTGTTGCTGTTGTAGTCATAGTACGTCTTCTGAGCCACCCATGTCTTCACGGCATCTGCCCCGCTCATGTCCCCGGCGCTGGTTTGGATGTTCTCACCATAGGAGCCATTGGATACGATCGCCTGGCAGTCAGCTTTGCGTAGGTTGGCATAGGTCTGGGCATACTGAGCCACTGTCAAATCCCAAATTATTGGTGGAACGCCCACATTTCCTCTTGCTGCGTCATGGACATTTGCATAGTCTTGTGGGGAGTCTTGAGCATATGCTGAGACGGTTAAGAGAAAGAAGAAAATGAGAGAAAATGGAAGCTTGGATGAGAATTCCATTATGGTTATTATTATTTTTTGAATTTGATGAAGAATGGAAGGCATTGGAGACGAATTTATAGGGGGTTTCAAGTGGGAAATTGATATCTTTTAGATAAGGTTTTGCGTCCAACTTGATTGTGGGAAATTTTAATATAACGACTTTCAACTATATGGCGTGGAAGACCAAGAAACTACAGATTTTGGGTCTTTGGCAGCATTATGTTAAATAAACCACAACTTAAATTTATGTGGTTAAGAAGATTATTTAAAAATTTGTGAATGTGAATATATATACTTACAAAAAACAATAATTATAAAGGCCAAGTTGCTTCAATTTTATAATTTCAAGTGTATCATTGCATCAGCTTTGAATTTAAGGTGACAACTGTGTAGAAAAATATCGGAAGAATAAATTTAAACCGTAACCAATTTTTTTATATATGTTTTTAATACTTTTTTTGTTTAATTTTGAGAAGTGCCTTGTTTGTGGGTTAGCGGGTTTGCAGTTGATTGTCTGTGACCCCCCCCCCCCCTCCCCCCAAAAAAAAAGAAAGAAAAAAAGAAAAAAATCTCATTTCCTCACATATTCGAAATATGAATGTCTGTAGCTTTGCATACCTTGATTAAGGTACTTTAATAAGGGCTTTAAAAGTACTGCATATGTTATAAATTAATTTATTCTCAACTATGTGATAACTTAATTAGTTGTTATATCCCATTTCATCCAAACGTTGATTGTTACTTTTTATTTCTAATGATGTGCTTTCTGAATGTACCAAAAATTATATTGACTTGGGGAGCCTTTTGGCAATTTAATGAAAATCCATTGAATCCTCTTCTCTCTCCATGAAACTTCTTTAATCTTCACAGTGGAAAAGCGAAAAACAAGAAATTTTGGCTTATAGCTTAAAGCAAATTGTTTTTTCCCTTCAAAAGTCCAATTGAAAAGAAGCTGATCCAAACGGGAAAAAAAAAAAAAAAAAAAAGAAGACAATATTTGGCTTTGGCTACTAGGATGCACGTTTGGGACTCCAAACATGATCCCAAACATACTGATTAGTTCTGAAATATGAATTTCTTTACCAATAAAAGTTTATTCAATTAATTAATAACTATTTGTCACATACTCTACAACCACCATTGAATGTGTGAGAAGTCCGTTGATAAAATCCATACATATATTAGGAATGCTATTTGAACCATGAGTACAATATTCATCCTAGTAAACTTTCATTGTCCATATTGCATAAGCTTTTATGTTCGAACAGAAAAATCTTTACACTTTGTTATCCTTGAGATTACTTCACTACAAATAAAAATAAAAAACATAAAAAATTAGATGATTACCAATGTAACATCCCAATTTTCAAAAGCGGAATTGTAATACCCAGATAATTATATTGACAAATAATACTTATTGGAAATAGGTGAATTTGTGGTCTCAAAATTAGTATAATAATTACCTTATTTCCTAAGGTGATTTCTCATGAAATTAGGAGGGATAAAGAAAATTAAGTGTCAAAAAAGCTTAAAATGCATTTTAGGGTCATAAAACATCCTAAAAAGAATTGTGATAAATTCTAAAGGGCAGTAAAATAATTATTAAAAATTAGAAAGAATATTGTCCTTAATTTAGACAATTTAATAAATTATTTCCTTTGAAAATAAAAAGAAGAAAAATTAAAAAGTATTCTGAAACCAAAATTGACTCCGTGATTTTTGATATATTACATGAGACATAAAATACCAATGTAAGTAAAATAGTTGTGAGATAATAATTATTACTAATTAAGAAAATTGTCAACAATTAGTAAGTGATTAGTTAAATAATTAATGGCTAATTGTTTAGACATGAATAAAGAAGAAAAACTGAAATTTGTGTGTGTGTGAGATGTGTGGTGTGTGAGTGTTATGAGATGTGGAGAGTTGTGAGTGTGTGTGTGTCTAAGTGTTGTGCATGTGTGTGTGTAGTAGCAAAATAATAATATCTACATATTTATGATTATAATAATAATATAAAGTGAGATATTTTGAGAAAAAGCAAATAGGATAGAGGAGAACTGATAGAAAATAAATACTATCTCAAAATATATGAACTAAGTATCTAACATAAGGACTTATTATATACAAGTGAATTTTTATCTCAAAGTAGGCTATCTCCGAAGTTATTTCCGTAACCGACAGCGGTTGTCCGAAAATGTTCGGCAGACAACGGAATGTCCTTAATGAGATCAAAAATTTAAATAACCCAGGTATCTTAAAAGAGAAAGAAAAGATCTTTGGGGCTATGTTCCTGGAATTTTGAGATTTCTCAAGATTACGTGATTAGAACACCGAACAGGGACTTTATCGGTAGAAAGCTTCTTGAGCAAGTTGGTGACATCACCTTGGTGACATAGGATGAGGTCAGCATAGTAAGGTGTATGGCTAAGATCTTGCCACCTTAAAGAGGTGCGATCCGACGGTCAGAAACTGATCAGACAAAGTTCAAAAGAATTACCAAAATGCCATTGCCTTTTTCTATAAATAGCCCTTCCATTCTCCTTCATTTTCTTACCAATTCACTTGCCTAGTTCGAAATCTAGAGAGATGTTAGAGAGAGGGAGGAGCTCGGACGAAGGAGTAGCAAGGTTCTGGGTAAGTTCTTCGGTCCCTAGTCTTAAGATTCTAGCTTCGTTCGGTAGTTATGATAGAAATGTTATTTTGATCTTTTAGTCTTCCAATATGTTGTTGATATCATGCTTAAGTTTAAGTATGGTATTTATTTCAAAAATATGATGGAGAAAGAGATACGACAAAATTCCACCGACTAATCAAACTAAGGGCAAAATGATAATTTGTACCTAAAATGCCTGTTATGATATTAAATATTCATATCTGTGATATAATCCTTATAGGATATCTGAAAACACGAACCGCTGTTTCCGCCGTCGTACCGCTGTCAAACGTACCATATTTCGACGAAAGTACCCGATATCGTTAATGAAGGTACGGACGCGTACTGTAACTCTAACTCTTATGCTGCTTGTATGCTTTATATATGATGAGATGATTCATATAGTCATGGACAAGACTGGGTCTTGGGTCATGGACTGTGGCTAAAACAGGGTCTTAGGTCACCTTGTTAAATACATTCAGCTTTTAATGTGAAAACGGGTTACAGTCTTGGTAATGCGGTATAAATGTTTTCCTAGCGCTGAGGACACGCTCCGGGGCGTGGCACTGGTTTATGTGCAAACTATGTGGACCTTACATGGGCTGTGTGCTATGTAGGTATTGTTGAGATATGAATTGATACATGTGTTGTGTGCTATGTATAGTTATATGTTGAAATGTAAATGAATATCTATCATGCATATTGTCATACTTGAGCATAAGGTTAACCATTACGTGAGGTCCAATGGGCATTGGACCTCAGTCTTAATGAATAGTACAGGGAAGAAACCGGGATAGAGAAGGTGTCGGTGGAAAGAGCCATGAAGAGGCAGCGGTCGAAGACGAAGGTCGGTAGAAGTTATTAGGACTTAGTTTCTGGCAGAGTATTCTGGCACGGATTTAACAAAGTTATTTCGGACCATTTGGTGCTTAAACTAATGAAGATTTCATCGGTGGGTTGTCACAAGTCGCCATAGAGTTGGTGAGACTCCCATTAGATTGAACACCGACCTGGCCAAATTGTCTGATTAACTGATGTTAGGTTCTAAGCCATAGGTCTAATTTAAGACTTTCTTTATCAGAGAAATGTATTCAAATCTCTGTAAATTGTATCACATGAATATTCCTTCGGGATATTTAAAATATCAGCTTATGTCGGGGCATCATCATATGTCTGGGCATTTTATATCAGATACTCATTATCCGAATCTTGGCGCACGTTATCCATTTCCGCAGTACTCTGAGCTGTAGCAATCTCAAAACTCTATGATTTTCTTAAAACTAAGTGTCGACCGACACGATTTTCGAACCTGGAATTTGGGATGTTACAGGAATAATATTTTTTTTTCATTTAAAATTATTTCAAATCATCATAGTAGAACATTTGAGCAGAAGAGTAACTAATACTTATATTTCAAAATGTCATAAGTCTGGCTGGATACAATAGTGGTATAGTAACCACGTGGTTCAAAAGTGAAGTAAAACAACAATAGAAAGGCTTCCGCCGGAACGTCAAAAGGAAGTCTTCAGCCAGGTCTTCTATGCGGCCTGCTTGCGTTTCTCCTCGGTCCTCGGACTTCCCGATCCTAAAGCTATGTTAAGAGCTGAGGTTCAATACCCAATGAACCTCAGGTAACAGTTAACCTCATGTCTACATACACAATATATGGACGACATATAGCACAAACAAACGATCTATCACAAACAATGCATGTGCTTCGCTCCCAGCATGCAACCATATTGCTCCCAGCATACAAACATATCACTCCCAGCATATGGACACATCGCTCCCAACAATACAGATACCCTCTAACCTTTATATGCACTCCACAGTATAAACACTTTATACATACAACATACATACCACATATATGCATATCATAAACATCAGAGTTAGTGTTACAGTACGCGAACGTACCTTCGTTGTCGAGTTACAGTACGTTTTGACGGTCGGAATATGGTCAGAAATATCCTATAAGGATAATTTTGTATTTATTAATTCACAAACAATATCCTAAAAGACATTTTGGCCACTACTGACCATTTTACCTGATAACTCTCCATATCTTATATATTTAAAGTACATTTTAAAGACATTTGGAGAGTTATTTAAATAATTGTGGGAGATTTTCAATGAAATTATGCTATTATAAGATCAAATCAAAGTGGTGCATTATTTGTAGGATTTCAATTTAAAATAAATGTTTTTGAGTTTAAAAATAAAAAAAATAAAAAAATTAGAGAAGAAATAAAAATTCAATTTTGTTATTATTATTACTACTACTATTATTTAATTTCTTTTATTTGTTGTCTTAGAGAAGCACTAGGGACATGGGTTGGACAATGAAATGAAAAAAAACGTTGGGCCATTGATTGAATAAAGACATTGAACTATATTCTAGGATTTGGGCCACGCAATGAATTGGATATAAAGGAGCTGGGCCCACATTGCATTAAACAAAAATGATTCAATTAAAACCTAAAAGCAGGTCCACGGATTGAGAAAAGAAAAAGCTGGAGGCGATATTAATGAATATAAAGGAGAAGACGTGACGGCTGGATAAAGGAGAGACGCGAACGGAAACGAAGGAGGCTGGCGGCAGAATTTTGGCGAGGAGATAGATGCGGCTGTGCAGAACCAGACGAAGTGAATAAAAAGGCAGAGACGCAAGAGAAGCAAGAGGCGCGATTTGTAGTCTGTCCAGCGAGAGAGCAGCGGAAGTTGCAGAACTGAATCATAAAGAAGAGGCGGTTGCTGATTCTTGTGTCTTTGATCTTGTAATTTCAAGTAACTTCGGTTTTAGTAGCCTATTCTTTCCCATTATTCCAGTAGCTTAGATTCTGAAATTTCAGTATGTCTTTGAACCTGAATGTTGATTTTGCTGTTATCTGGATTGAAGTCATGTCTGGCTAATTTTATTTTGCAACTTAGAGACCTATGAACTTATCAATTGATTAGGATTTATTTCTCATCGTTTAATTATGATTAATATTGATTTTGGTTGCTTAAATCTTGGTTAGTTTTGACTATTTATTGATCGGCCATCTTTAAATATGATTTTGAGAATTAGGATTACCTTGGCAAAGGGAATTTTAATTAAGCTCCAGATTAAGCAATATGGGATTAAATTATAATTTAATTTGCGATTAGGATAGGAATATACCTAATAGCCCCATATAATTGTAGAAGAGTGTGTCTGGATTAAATTGCCTCTAGAGTAAATTTGTTAGGCATAACAGCTTTTACTTAAGAGAGGGTTGTAAGTGGACCGGAAGGCACTTATAACTATTATACTCGAGATTGACAAAATTAATATTAAGATTAATTAAATTGGTGAGATAAATGTTTATGAAATTAATAAGGGATTAGTGCCTCTAGGTTGCCCGTTTGATTATTGCGTAGATTATTTGTTTGATTCTGACTTTATTTTCTTAGTTAAATTAAATTTGATTGCTCGACTTAAACGAAAAGTGCAAAATTAATTATTAACTAAAGTAGTGGGTACTAAGTCCTTGAGGGAACGATACTTTACTCATCTTTATTACTTGATACAGCTCGTACACTTGCGGAGTTATAGGCTTTGAAATTTTGCCCTATCAAGTTTTTGGCGCCGTTGCCGGGGACTTATGTGCCATAACTTTTTGGTTGGAATTGATTGAGCTTTAGTAGTTTTAGTTTGAGTCATATTTTTTTTTTCTTTTCTTCTTTTGTTTTTAGTTTTTGGTATTAGTTTGATACTTTGATATCTATTTGGTTTTATAGGTATTTTGGTCTATGCCTCGTAGATCCAAAGCGACTAGAACACCGCAGAAAACAAGGAATATCCAAGAGCTTTTGGAAGCTAACACACCTGAAAACCAAGAGGAAGAAGTGGTACAGAGTGAAACTGAAGAAATGGCTGAGGATGAGAATGATCAACTCTGTATCAATGATTTTCTGGGAAGACAATCTCGAGGATATCAATCAGGAATCAGAGTGCCTGAGTTTCAAGCCAACAATTTCGAAATCAAGCAGACTATGCTTAAGATGCTTGAACTACAGGGTCAGTATTCAGGACATGATTCAGAGGATCCCAATCGGCACCTGATACAATTTCTTGACGTTTGCAACTCATTCAAGCTCAACGGAGTTCCTAATGGTGTAATACGCCTTCGGCTTTTTCCCTACTCTCTACAAGGGAAAGCCAAAGAATGGCTTAACAACTTAGAAGAAGGCAGCATCACTTCTTGGGAGGCATTGGAAGAAAAGTTCAGATCGAGATTCTTTCCACATAATAAAATGGTAGATGCACGAGCCGCTCTCACCAATTTCTCTCAACAATTTAGTGAGCATCTGTACGAAGCATGGGAGAGGTTCAAGTTGCTAGTTAGGCAAAGCCCTGGTCACAATCTAGAGAAATGGGTCTTGCTTCAAATCTTTAGTACCCGGTTGACTCCGGAATCCAAATCAGAGTTGAATGCTGTCACTAATGGTGGAATTACAAAGCAACCGGTGAATCATGTCTGGAATTGTTTAGACGATTTATCAACTGACTTTATTCAGAACAACAATGAAAGAAGGCCAGTGAAGTCAATTGATAAAGCTGTTGAGGACTCTTCCTCACAGGTGATGGCAATGTTAAATACAATCAACAAGAGATTCGATCACTTAGAAGCTCAAGTAAACCGATCTAATGGTAGACACATGGGGGTAAATGCTATTCATGCTCCTTGTGATTACTGTGGAAGTGGCCATGACAATGGACAATGCCTTATTTCTCAACAGATGGAGCCAGTGAATTATGCAGGAAACTATCGTGGCAACAACCAGAATAATCCCTACTCAAACACCTACAACTCTGGGTGGCGTAAAAACCCCAACCTCTCTTGGAAATATGGAGCTACTCTTAATGAAGCATCAACCTCTAATACGAAGCAAGTGACACCTCCTGGGTTCTATCAAATGGAAAAGGAAGCCATCCCGACCCAAGAGCCTAAATCTGATCTTGAGGCAGTGATATCTCAGTTAGCAAGTTTTCAATTAAAGAGTACTCAAGATCAAGCTGCTACTAATGCAAGACTAGACTCATCTATCAAGAATCTTGAGGTACAAATGGGACAACTTGCAAATGCTATGAATGCTTTACAACAAAGAGAATTGCCAAGCAATACTGTGCCTAATCCCCGTAGGGATGGAAAAGAGGAATGCAAAGCTCTTAAATTAAAAAGCGGAAGGGAATTACCAGAGATCCCACAACCAACAAAGCAACCCTCAGCTTTTAATGATCAAACAAATCTTACGAAGGATGGTGAAGAGGCTACACAGAAGATGAATGGAAAAGTCAATGAAGAGAAAGTTGAGATTGAATCTAAACAGAGCGAAATGAACAAGAAGGCAACTCAAGAGAATTCCAAATGGGTACCACCCCTACCATTCCCTCAAAGATTTCAGAAGAAAGCATCAGATGAGCAATATAAGAAGTTTTTGGGGATTTTCAAGCAACTACACATTAACATCCCTATCCTTGAAGCATTAGAGCAAATGCCTCACTATGTGAAGTTTCTAAAGGAGATGCTGAGTAAGAAGAGGAGGTTTGGTGACTATGAAACCGTTGCCCTAACTGAAGAGTGTAGTGCTATTCTTCTCAACAAGTTACCCCCTAAACAGAAAGACCCAGGCAGTTTTTCTATACCTTGCATAATTGGAGAAAAATTTCAGGGAGGGGCACTATGTGATCTAGGATCAAGTGTCAACTTGATGCCATTATCTGTGTTTAGAAAATTGCAGCTGGGGGAAGCTCAACCAACTTCTGTAACACTTCAGCTAGCTGATAGAAGTTTAGCTTTTCCAAAGGGTATCATTGAAGATGTTTTGGTTAAAGTTGACAAGTTTATTTTCCCTGCCGACTTCATTGTCTTGGACTGTGATGAAGATAGAGATCTACCACTCATTGTGGGAAGACCCTTTCTTGCTACAGCTCGAACTCTGATTGATGTTGAAAAAGGAGAGATCAAGTTGAGGGTAAATGATGAAGAAGTTATATTCAACATGAGCAAGGCATTGAAGTATCCTAGAGATGTTGTAGATTGTTTCAGGGTTGACATATTTGATAAGGTAATTCAAGAAACTTTAGAATCATTTTCTATAAAAGAATCGTTAGCAGCTGCACTACTTGGGAATGATGAAATTGAAGAAGGAATTATAGTTGAATGTAAGAAGTTACTTGAAGCCTCCCCTTATTACAGCAAACCATCACAGCAATTTGAGTTATTAGAGATGGAACCACGACCAACTACTTCTTTGAAGCCTTCTATTGAGCAAGCACCAATTCTAGAGCTTAAACCCTTACCACCGCATCTTGAATATGCATACTTGGGGGAATCTGAGACACTACCTATTATCATTGCTTCTTCTCTATCTAAAGATCAAAAGAAACGATTGTTGAAAGTTCTCCAGGGTCACAAAAGAGCTATAGGGTGGACAATTGCAGACATACAAGGCATAAGCCCATCAATTGTGATGCACAAGATACTCCTGGAAGATGATCACAAGAAATCTATTCAGAATCAAAGAAGACTAAATCCTATGATGAAAGAAGTGGTCAAGAAGGAAATTATCAAATGGTTAGATGCTGGAATAATCTACCCCATTTCTGATAGCTCGTGGCTTAGCCCAGTGCAATGTGTCCCTAAGAAAGGAGGTATGACAGTAATTACTAATGAGCAAGATGAACTTATCCCCACTCGCACCATCACTGGTTGGCGTATTTGCATGGATTACAGAAAACTTAATGACGCCACAAGGAAAGATCATTTTCCGCTTCCTTTCATTGACCAGATGTTAGATCGGTTGGCTGGTAAAGAATTTTTCTGTTTCCTAGATGGGTATTCAGGATATAATCAAATTGCAGTTGCTCCAGAAGATCAAGAGAAAACAACATTTACCTGTCCTTATGGCACTTTTGCCTTTAGACGAATGCCGTTTGGTTTATGCAATGCTCCTGCCACTTTCCAACGATGCATGATGAGTATATTCTCTGATATGATAGAAGAAATAATGGAAGTGTTTATGGACGACTTCTCGGTGTTTGGTGAATCATTCGAAGAGTGCTTGATAAATCTGGATAAGGTGTTGAATCGATGTGAAGAGACAAACTTAGTGTTGAATTGGGAAAAGTGTCATTTCATGGTGACCGAAGGAATAGTTTTGGGTCATAAAGTTTCCAAAAAGGGTTTGGAGGTTGATAGAGCCAAAATTTCTGTAATTGAGCAGCTTCCTCCCCCTTCTAATGTCAAAGCTGTAAGAAGCTTCTTGGGCCATGCTGGATTTTATCGTCGATTCATTAAAGATTTTTCCAAGGTTTCAAAGCCCCTTTCACAGTTACTGGAGAAAGATACTCCCTTTCAATTTAATGAGGAGTGTATGAAGGCTTTTGAAGAGCTGAAGAGAAGATTAACTTCAGCACCTATCATCGTCGCTCCTGATTGGTCACTACCTTTTGAAGTAATGTGTGATGCGAGTGACCATGCTGTTGGAGCTGTGTTGGGACAGAGGCGTGCAAAGATCTTTCACCCTATCTACTATGCAAGCAGGACCTTAATAGCAGCTCAGGTAAATTACTCCACTACTGAAAAAGAAATGCTTACTATAGTGTTTGCTTTTGAAAAGTTTAGGGTATATTTGATGGGTGCTAAGGTTATAGTTTACACTGATCATGCTGCCATTAAATATCTGTTAGGAAAGAAAGAATCTAAACCTAGATTGATTAGATGGGTCTTGTTGCTACAAGAATTTGATGTGCATATAGTTGATAGGAAGGGAATTGAAAATCAAGTGGCTGATCATTTGTCTAGAATTGTGAACCCTTCTGATCATGTGAATGATTTGTTAGTGAATGAATGTTTTCCTGATAAATAATTGTTTGCTGTGAGTAGTTGTGGTTTGCCATGGTATGCTGATATTGTGAACTATCTTGTATGTGGAGTATTACCTCCTGAATTGAATTTCTATCAAAAAAAGAAGTTTTTACATGATATTGCCTACTACATTTGGGAAGAACCATTTCTTTTTAAGAGATGTGCTGATTTGATTATTAGAAAATGTGTTCCTGAGATAGAACAAGAGGACATTTTGAATGCATGTCATGCATCTGCATATGGGGGACATTATGGGGGGCAAAGAACTGCATCTAAGGTGCTTGAATCTGGTTTTTATTGGCCTACTTTATTTAAAGATGCTCACCAATTTGTTACCAAGTGTGATAGATGTCAAAGAACAGGTAATATTTCTAAGAGACATGAGATGCCCCAATCTGGAATGTTTGAAGTTGAGTTATTTGATGTCTGGGGGATGGATTTCATGGGTCCTTTCCCATCTTCAAGAGGAAACAAATACATCCTAGTTGCTGTGGAATATGTGAGTAAATGGGCTGAAGCTATGGCTTACCAAGCTAACGATGCCAACACAGTGATTCGATTCTTGAAGAAATATATCTTGACAAGATTTGGCATCCCCAGAGCAATCATCACTGATGAAGGGACCCACTTCAACAACAAGAATTTCAGAGCTCTCTTGGAAAAATATGGAGTCCACCACCGGATGTCACTTGCATATCATCCACAAACTAATGGCTTATGTGAGTTGACTAACAGGGAAATTAAAAGAATTCTTGAGAAAACTGTGGGCCCGACTAGGAAGGATTGGTCTGACAAAATGGATGATGCTTTATGGGCTTACAGGACAGCTTTTCGCACCCCGATTGGCATGTCACCATATCGTCTGGTTTTCGGAAAAGCATGTCATTTACCTCTTGAATTGGAATATAAAGCATGGTGGGCAATCAAGAAGCTAAATATGGACTACAATCAAGCAGGAACTAAAAGGCTCTTTCAACTGAATGAGTTAGAAGAATTCAGACTTCAAGCATATGAGAGTGCACGATTATATAAAGAAAGAACGAAGAAATGGCACGATAGCCATATCTTGAAGCGTTCTTTTGAGCCAGGACAATTGGTGCTTCTCTTCAACTCAAGATTGCAATTATTTCCTGGGAAGCTTAAATCAAGGTGGTCTGGTCCATTCAGAGTGGTTTCGGTGTCATTAAAAGGTGTAATTGAGGTTAAGGATAAGAGGACAGGAAATTGCTTTAAAGTGAATGGGCAAAGACTGAAGCATTACCATGGTTGTGAAGTGGACCGACAAACAATGGTTCACCGCTTGTCATCACCTACTTAGACTGATGATGTAGTCAGGCTGAGGACTATAAACCAAGCGCTTCTTGGGAGGCAACCCAATGGTTTGCTTGCAGTTTTTATTATTATTATTATTATTTCTTTTCTTTTCTTTCCTTGTTTCATTTTTCTAGGTTTAAAGATTGTCACTCCTCTTGTGGCTGCCAAGTCTTGCTCAGGCACTCTGTCTTCTCTCAGAATTTGAAACATCATGGATGGTACTAGATGAAGCACTCCACATCAAAGTTAGAGACTTAAACCAGGGGAGTACTAGTTCCTTTCCCTCTATTAATTTTTGCAACATTAAGGACAATGTTTGATTTAAGTGTCGGGGAGGGATATGATTTCTTTGATATTGGTTTGTTCGATTACCGATGATAGATTGTTGAGTGCTGGTCTGATTTGAATACATATGTGATGACTATTGAGTAGCTATTAACACTTATTTTGTTTCATTAGAGGAAACTTGAAATCTCTGAAATTGGTGTCACCCTTATACCTTAGATATGGTTGCTCTTCACTTCCATTACTTGTGTTACTTATTCACATTGAGGACAATGTGACATTTAAGTGTGGGGGTGAGGGTATCATTGATTTTATATGACTTGTCTTGTCTTGTCCTCAATTTTTTTTTTTTAAAAAAAAATTATGGAAGTTTGAATTTTATTCATGAGCATTGTCATGATTGGTTTGATTTGAACTTGAAAAGAAGTGAATTTGATTAGAGATTTATTCTATGTTCTTTAAATGTTAGTAAAGAGGCAAGAGATTTGGTTTGGATACTTTACTTTAGGATGTCAAAAAGCCTGTGAGGAATTTGAGCCTAAATGTTCTTTTTTCTAAGAGAGAGTACACCTATTGTGACTTTATCTCTAGAACTTGTCTTGAGTCTCTTTTGAAACTTGAAATCCCCTTGCATGCACAAATATGATTTAGGCATTCATTTCATAGCTGGTTCGGCCAAATGCCCATCCCCATCTCATGAAAATCCTTTGCTATCCCATTTGAGCCTATTTGTTTTTATTCTTTCCCTTAAAAAAGAAAAAAACAAAAAAATTGCATAGAGTAATTAGCCCTTTGTTTGAGCTATGCAATCTTTAGAACTTTTTCTCCCCATTTTTCTTTCTTCACTTTAGTAAGTGCTAAGTGAAGCAGTTTAAAAGAGTGAAGGAGTTAGAAACTCAATACTATAAGAGTATATGTAGGTAGTGAAAAAAAAAAGAGTAAAAAAAAATGGCACAAAAAAAAAGAAAAAAAGAAAAAGAGAGATAAAAAAAAAAAGATTGTCAAAGTCAAAAGAATAAAAGTTCTACATATATAGTGTTATTGAGTTCGTTCCCTCTTGATGGCTATCCTTTATTCCTTCGCTCTTCTTCATGAATTTCATTAAATTGCTTAGCACTAGTTAAAGTATTCTCCCATACCATTTGATCACTTTCATTTCATTATCATACCTTGATCATTAGAACCTATAGAAAGTCCTTTTGATTTGAGTGTGCAATGGGATAATATATCTAGTGGAGATTGAGATGATAAACAAGCATATGGTAGATGAGGTGCAATAGGTGAAATTGAGTGAAACACAAGCCCTTAAATATCTTGAGAAATGAGTGTAAACACTTAACTTGTGAGGGACATTCTATTGTGATTTATTTTTGCTAAATTGATTGCCTTACTACTTGCATTTTTGGAATGTGGAAAAGATTTCTAAGAAAGTTTGTTTCTTGAAAGTTTGAATTGACTTCAATTTTTAGTGCTTGCTTTAAAAATCTTGCTTCCTTGATTTCCTTGAATTTGATTGTTTTAGAATTTAAAATCTTGAGAACAAGATTTGGTTCAAGTGTGGGGGTGTGATAACTCTCCATATCTTATATATTTAAAGTACATTTTAAAGACATTTGGAGAGTTATTTAAATAATTGTGGGAGATTTTCAATGAAATTATGCTATTATAAGATCAAATCAAAGTGGTGCATTATTTGTAGGATTTCAATTTAAAATAAATGTTTTTGAGTTTAAAAATAAAAAAAAAATAAAAAAATTAGAGAAGAAATAAAAATTCAATTTTGTTATTATTATTACTACTACTATTATTTAATTTCTTTTATTTGTTGTCTTAGAGAAGCACTAGGGACATGGGTTGGACAATGAAATGAAAAAAAACGTTGGGCCATTGATTGAATAAAGACATTGAACTATATTCTAGGATTTGGGCCACGCAATGAATTGGATATAAAGGAGCTGGGCCCACATTGCATTAAACAAAAATGATTCAATTAAAACCTAAAAGCAGGTCCACGGATTGAGAAAAGAAAAAGCTGGAGGCGATATTAATGAATATAAAGGAGAAGACGTGACGGCTGGATAAAGGAGAGACGCGAACGGAAACGAAGGAGGCTGGCGGCAGAATTTTGGCGAGGAGATAGATGCGGCTGTGCAGAACCAGACGAAGTGAATAAAAAGGCAGAGACGCAAGAGAAGCAAGAGGCGCGATTTGTAGTCTGTCCAGCGAGAGAGCAGCGGAAGTTGCAGAACTGAATCATAAAGAAGAGGCGGTTGCTGATTCTTGTGTCTTTGATCTTGTAATTTCAAGTAACTTCGGTTTTAGTAGCCTATTCTTTCCCATTATTCCAGTAGCTTAGATTCTGAAATTTCAGTATGTCTTTGAACCTGAATGTTGATTTTGCTGTTATCTGGATTGAAGTCATGTCTGGCTAATTTTATTTTGCAACTTAGAGACCTATGAACTTATCAATTGATTAGGATTTATTTCTCATCGTTTAATTATGATTAATATTGATTTTGGTTGCTTAAATCTTGGTTAGTTTTGACTATTTATTGATCGGCCATCTTTAAATATGATTTTGAGAATTAGGATTACCTTGGCAAAGGGAATTTTAATTAAGCTCCAGATTAAGCAATATGGGATTAAATTATAATTTAATTTGCGATTAGGATAGGAATATACCTAATAGCCCCATATAATTGTAGAAGAGTGTGTCTGGATTAAATTGCCTCTAGAGTAAATTTGTTAGGCATAACAGCTTTTACTTAAGAGAGGGTTGTAAGTGGACCGGAAGGCACTTATAACTATTATACTCGAGATTGACAAAATTAATATTAAGATTAATTAAATTGGTGAGATAAATGTTTATGAAATTAATAAGGGATTAGTGCCTCTAGGTTGCCCGTTTGATTATTGCGTAGATTATTTGTTTGATTCTGACTTTATTTTCTTAGTTAAATTAAATTTGATTGCTCGACTTAAACGAAAAGTGCAAAATTAATTATTAACTAAAGTAGTGGGTACTAAGTCCTTGAGGGAACGATACTTTACTCATCTTTATTACTTGATACAGCTCGTACACTTGCGGAGTTATAGGCTTTGAAATTTTGCCCTATCATTACCCCTGGTGCTTTTATTTTCCATTTAATTTCCACAAAATTTTGGAAAAACGCTGGTTCAGCATTTTTGGGCAGAATTTCGTCTAACTTCAAAAAATCATCACTACTTCTAGAAAAATCAAAACGAGTATCCGTAAAATTTTCCGAAATCCTTAGGATGTCTATTTTTGAGGAAAAATACTGGGATTTGCCCAGATTTCACGAAAAATTCCCAGTTTCACAGTTTCAAACCTCTGCCCAGAATTTCCCCCAGAAAACGTAGCTTATCTTCTAGAATTTTTATCTCTTTGCACAAAACTTCAAATGACACACTCTAGGTATATTTGGAAAGCCCTATATATCTTCTTTTACCATGAATTTACTCAGAATCTTAGAACATCATTTCCTTCATAAAATATAAACGTTTTTGCTACTGGCTTCTGAAATTGCTAACCGATGAAATTTCGCCTGAGCTTCACTATTTTGATCATAATCTTCTGGAAATTTTTGCCATACTTTTTCTTCATCATTTTTTCGAAATAAAGACAATGGAAAGCATAAAAACATAAAAATAAAACTATATTTTGAAGATTGAAGATCAAAATAACATTTCTTAACATTTCTACTAAAAACTAAAAACTAGAACTAAAAGACTAAAAGCTTCCTTACCTCTTGAAGAACCTTGCTCCTTGTTCTTGGAGCTCTTCCACTCACTTCCTCTCACACTAAATTTCCTTGTGAATTGGTGAGAAACCATGAAGCATGAAGCCTCTATTTATAGTGAAATGTCATGGCAACTTGGTAATTTCTTTGAACTTCCTCATCTTGCTTCTCAACCCTTAGATTTAACTTGGTAAAGAAGTATAAATCCTACCCCAACACCTCCTAAAAGATGCCACCTTCCCTCCCTTCCTCACCAAGTTACCTTGCTTCATCCCCAAGTTACCTCAAATGCTAATTTAGTTAGGTATAAGTGGGTGTTTTTATTCAAAATCTAATTTCACTTTTGAAATCATAATTTTATGACTAGATTTATGGTGATTTTTCACTTCCTGAAACACTTAGGTATGAATCCTAAAAGTATACGAAAATGACTTTGGGAATAGCCAAGTTAAAGCTCATAATTCACTTGTTTCAAATATGTACCTATATTTAATACTTAGTTCCGATATTTCAAGATATGATTTATTTTCTATAGATTCTCATCTAATTTTATCTAATTAAATAACAACTTGCTTCTTAAGTTTAACAACTTGCTTCTTAAGTTTTCCTTTTGGATTTCAAATAATTATCCACCTTGGTTAATTCTTGACTTTCTCTACTACACACACACATATACACAACTCTTAGACACACACACACTCATAACTCTCTTTCTCTATTCTTTCTTCTTCCACAAGCATTATCCCATATGCCTACCACAATTAAGTATTATAACTTTTCTTCCTCTCCAAGTTAAGAAGAAAAACGTCCCCCCCCTCCTATATTTTTTTATTTATCAATTAATGCTTTGATTCCTACTTCCTCAACAAGCACCGATTTTTCACTCCCCCATCCCCTTTTTAATTCAATTGTATCTTATGTAACATCCCAATTTTCAAAAGCGAAATAATTTATTTTTCATTTAAAATCATCAGAGTAGTGCATTTGAGCGGAAGAGTAACTGATACTTATATTTCAAAATGCTATAAGTCTGGCTGAATACAATAGCGGTGTAGTGACCGCGTGGTTCAAAAGGGATGTACAACAACAAAAGGAAGGCTTCCGCCAGAATGTTAAAGGAAACCTTCAGCCAGGTCTACTATGCGTCCTGCTTGCGCTTCCCTTTGTCCTCCGTCCTTGGTTCTCCTGACCCTGACGCTATGTTAAGAGCTGAGGTCCCATGCATACGGACCCCAGGTAATGGTTAACCTCATGTTTATATATACCATATATGGATCACAGATATTCACAAACATAAACAGTTCATAAGTATCTAGACAAATGTATCCTTGGCATATAAGCCCCTTGGCAGATATGTCAGACCTAGCAAGAGTTTCACACCCAGCAATTGTTTCACACCCAGCAAGCGTATCCCAATACCCATCAAGAATAATCATAACAATAGAACATGAACATATCACAGAGCAAATAGCTATCTCATATAACATACCATACACATAGCACATATACGCATATAATAACCATTAGAGTTAGTGTTACTAGTACGCGAACGTACCCTATACATACAACACACATACCACATACATGCATACCATAAACATCAGAGTTAAAGTTATCAGTACGCGGATGTACATTAATTACCTCATACAAGCATACCATACATATAGCACATATACGCATACAGTAAACATCAGAGTTAGAGTTACCAGTACGCGGACATACATTAATTACCTCATAGAAGCATACCATACATATAGCACATATACGCATACATTGAACATCAGAGTTAGAGTTACCAGTACGCAGACATACATTAATTACCTTATACAAGCATACCATACATATAACACATATAAACATCAGAGTTAAAGTTACCAGTACGCGGACGTATCTTCGTTGACGAGTTTTGTTCTATTGGTCAGAATGCGGTCACAAATATTCTATAAGGGTAATATTGTTTCTATTAATTCATAAAAATTATTCCAAGAGATATCTTGGCTATATAAGACTATTTTACCCCTAGTGGATTTATTTTCCAGTTTATTCCCTAATTTTCGGAAAAAAACGCTGATCCAGCATTTCTGGGCAGAATTTCGCCTAACTTCAAAAAATCATAACTAATTCTAGGAAAATCGAACCAAGGATCCGTAAAATTTCCTGGAATCCTTGAGAAGTCTACTTTCGAGGAAAAATACTGGAACTTACCCATAACTCATGGAAAATTCCCATTTTAATCATTTCAAACTGCTGCCCAGAATTTCGCACAGAAAACATAGCTTAACTTCTGAGATTTTTATCTTTTTACACAAAGCTTGAAATCACACACTCTTTATAGATTTAGAAATCCCTATATGTCTACTTTCACCATGAATTTTCTCAGAATTTTCGAACATCATCTTCTTCATAAAATACTGGCGTTTTTACCTCTGACTCCAGGAATCGCTAATCAATGAAATTTCGCCAGAGCTTTGCTATTTTGATCATAATCTTCCAAAAATTTTGTTATAACTTCTTCTTCATCAAATTTTCGAAATAAAGCCATTGGAAACCATAAAACATGAAAATAAAACTATATTTGGAAGTTTGATGATCAAAATAACATTTCTAGCATTTATACTTCATAAACTAAGAACTTGAACTTGAAAGCAAATAACTCTCTTACCTCTTGAAGACTACTCACCTCCTATTTCTGCAGCTCCTCACTCTCTCCCTTTCTCTCTATATTTCGGCCAATGCTAAGTGTTTTAGTGTGGAGAATGTGCTACCAAGGTTCTCTATTTATAGGCAAAGGGAGTGGCATTCTTGTAGTTCTTCCCTCTTGCATGTAGCCATTAGATTTTTCTTGGCGAGGAAGACTTAATCTTGTCCTTCCACCTATGCCAACTGTCCCCCCCTCCTTTCTTCTAGAATTGATTTTCTTTGTCCCCAAGAAAAGCCTTTTCTTCATTAATTTAACTCAATAAATCCCAAATCCTAATTTAGTTAGGTGTAAGTTGATGTTTAAATTCAAAATCCAATTTCACTTTTGAAATCCTAATTTTGTGATTAGATTTATGGTGATTTTTAATTCCCAAAACACTTAGGTATGAATCTTAAGAGTAACCGAAAATAATTTTGGGAATAGCCAAGTTGAAGCTCTTAATTCACTGATTTCAAATATAAATTTATATGTAATACTTAGTTCCAATATTTCAAGATATGATTTAATTTCTATGAATTCTCCTTGATTTGCATTTGATTAACAATTACTTGCTTCCCAAGTTTCTTACTTGCTCCCCAAGTTTTTACTAATCTTCTCTGACACTCTATTGACCATGTGTTTGTATGTCTTTTAATACAATTTCCCCTTCTTCTTAGCTCAAGAAAATCGTCCCCCTCTCTCTAATTTTCAATTATCAATTTACATTTTATTTGCTCTCACATCTTAGGAAGAAAAACATTTTATTGGTCCAAGCAATTTCACAAAGATTTAAGATTAAGGGTTTATATAAATTCTTTAATTAAATATTTTCGCCAGTTTCATTAGTTAGAGGGAGAATTAATGAATCCTTGGTTACTATTGATAGTATAGTGTTTTAGGGGTTACTAAGCTTAATTACCAAAATTTGACAAGTTTCTAATTTCATCTCAGCTTCTAAATATCATTTGATCCTTAATTATGACCTTTATAAATTAATTATTAACTAATTTCAAAAATTAATAAAGTATCTCAATTATTGCAATTTCAATTGCCCAATAATTGTTACTAATTTCCTCTAATTGATTTTATTATCCTCCGATGATTTTAAATGGTTATACTTAATAAGATTTAGGAAATTGAATTTTGGATTTATTAGAATCCAAAGAAAATTTCCCTAAATATGATGATAAATCAGTTAAAAATTTAGAGACAACATATTCTCCTATTTTAAGGAATATTTAGTTGCCTCTTAGGATTGCTCACATTATTCAGAGTGTTTTATAACCCTTAACTTCACTTAGAAATTTCTAGCTCTTTATTCCTCCTAATTTCATGAGAAATCACCTTAGAAAATAAAGTAATTATTTTACTAGTTTTGAGACCACATATTCACCTATTTTAATAGGTGTTTCTATCAAAATATAGTGGCTATGCTAAATAGGATTTTTGGGGTATTACATCTTATTACCAAGAAAAGTCCTTCATTGGTTGATTTCAAATTTACAATAATTTAGAATTAAAGGTTAATATATTCTCTTCCCTCTTCAATTAGTAATTTTCGCCATTTTTATTAATTTAAGAAAGAATTAATTAATCCTTGGTTACTATTGCTAATATAGAGTTTTAGGGGTTATGAGACTTGATTACCAAAGTATGACAAGTTTCTAATTTAATTTTGATGATTAACAACTTCTTGTATGCTAATCTTAGCTTCTAAATATCATTTGATCCTTAATTTAATTGATATTTCCATATTTATTGTAACATCCCAAATTCCAGGTTCGAAAATCGTGTCGGTCGATACTTAGTTTTAGGAAAATCAACAGAGTTTGAGATGCTACAGCTTAAAGTACTGCGGAAATGGATAGTGAGTGCTAAGATTCGGACAGTGAGTATATGATATAGAATGCCCAGACATATGATGATGTCCCGACATAAGCTGATATATTAAATATCCCGAAGAAATATTCATGTGATACATCTTACAGAGATTAAACACAATTCTCTGATAAAGAAAATCTTAAACTAGACCTATGGCTTGGAACCTAACTTCAGTTAATCAAACAATTTGGCCAGGTCGGTGTTCAATCTAATGGGAGTCTCACCAACTCTATGGCGACTTGTGACAACCCACCGATGAACCCTTCCTTAGTTTAAGCTTCAAATGGTTTGAAATAACTTTATTAGATTCTTGCCAGAAACTAAATCCTAATAACTTCTACCGACCTTCGTCTTCAACCGCTGCCTCTTCACGGCTCTATCCACCGGCATCTTCTCTATCCTGGTTTCTTCCCTGTACTAGTCATGAAGATTGAGGTCTAATACCCATTGGACCTCAGGTAACAGTTAACCTTATGCTCAAGTATAACAGTATGCATAAATTTACAATTCAGCATATAACTATACATAGCACACAGCACATGTCATAGTTCATATCACAATAATACCTCTACATAGCACACAGCCCATGTAAGGTCCACATAGTTTGCACATAAACCAGTGTCACGCCCCGGAGCATGTCCTCAACACTAGGAAAACATCCATACGGCATTACCAAGACTGTAACCCGTTTTCACATAATAGCTGAATGTACAAACAGTGACTTAAGACAGGGTCTTAATCACGGTGCATGACCCAAGACCCAGTCTTGTCCACGACTATATGAATCATCACATCACATATAGAGCATACAAGCAGCATAAGAGTTAGAGTTACAGTACGCGTCCGTACCTTTCACCGGGTATTGTCAAACGTCCGACCTTTGGATCCGGCCCTGGACCTCTCGGATATCCTAACATATCACCATATCACTTAGAATAATATCCTAAGAAATATTTCCACCTCTATTTACTTCTCTACCCTTGGTGGATTTGTTATTTACAATTCTGCCCTTACATTTATTCAAAAACGCAGTGCAGTATTTTCTGGGCAAATTTTTCGGTAACTTTGGAAAATCATAATTAATTCTACAAAAATCATTTTGAGGTACTGTAAAATTCCTCATGACCCTTGGCATGTCTATTTTCAAGGAAAAATATTCCCAAAACCTAGAACACCATGAATCATTCCCAGTTTTAAATTTTCTCAACGTTGCCCAGATTTTATTCCAGCAAAAATGGTTTAACTTCAAAAATTCATATCTCCTTGACCAGAGATCAAAAGGTTGCATATTTTATATATTTAGAAAGCCCTACATGTCTACTTTATTTTTGGAAAATTTCATGATTTTATAACTTCATTTGCTTCATAAAATCATAGCATCTTCTTCGCTGCCTGACAAGGACTTAAGAACCGAAAATTCTGCAACTCTTACAAATTTAATCTAAAGACTTCCAAACATCATTTCCTATCATGTTTTTACCTCTTCAGGCATTTTTGAATGCAATGAGGCCTAAAAGCAAGTATAGGAATTTATTCTCTAATTTTTTAGATTAAACTAACATTTATACTAAGAACTTATAAAAACTAAAAACTAGAAATTTAAATGCTAGAACTTACCTCTTGAAGACTCTCCTTCTTGCTTCAAGATTACTCCTCCCTCTCCTACTTAGAAATCACCTTTCTTGAAGTGTGATTTGGTGTGAAGAAAAATGAAGCATGAAGCCTCCTATTGATAGCCAACCATGAGTTAACTATCTAGCAACTTTAATTCCATTCTAACCATTGGATTTAACTTAACTAGGAAGCTTAAATCTTGACCTTACACCTCTTACAAAAAATGCCACCTCCCCCCTTTTCTAGATTCATCTTTTCTCTTTCCTCCACTACACACACACACATGCACAACACTTAGGCACACACACGCACAACACTTAGGCACACACACACTCACAACATACACATGTGCTCTTGTGATGTCATCTTGATGACATAATCAAGGCTTAGGTGTCATTGTTGACTTTTCAACACTAATTAGCAATTCTTAATTATCATGTTAATCAAGTGTTTACATGCTCCTTAATTATATTTTGCCATTAGCTAACTCAATTATATGAATATTTAGACTTAATTACTTAAGATATTATTTCATTCTCTTTGGCTTAATTATTTTTAAATATAATTAGCCCTCTTTTAGTTTGTCTCTAATCATCTTGAAGAATTGTGCAACTAATCTCAATTAGAACAAGCTTATTCTATTAAGGATATTTGTAATTTACTTAATATACCTCTTAATTAGCAACACTCTTTATGCCAACCTTGACCCCCCATTGGTCATTAATATCAAATTAGGGGTTTCATATAATTAACTTTGGATATTCCCTTTTATTCATGTTTAAACAATCAACAATTAATTACTTATTTAATCACTTACTAATTGTTGACAATTTTCTTAATTAAGATTAATTATTTTCTCACAACTATTTTACTGAAATTGATAATTTATGCATTATACAAAATATTAAAAATCATGGGATCCAATATGGTACCCTAATACTTTTTGATTTTTCTCCTTTAATTTTTCCAAGGTAATAATTTAATAAATTACCTAAACTAGGGACAATATTCTTCCCTATTTTAAATATTTATTTGTCTCTTTATAATATTTTCAGGGTATTTTATAACCCATAAATATTTCAGGGACCTATTTGTAAATTATTTATTCTTAGGAGACATTGTCCTAATAAATTCAATACAAGGTGTTTGAGACCTCATATTCACCTATTTTCAATAGGTATTATTTTTCTAAATATATATTTAAATGTATTATAAAAACTAGGGTATTACATTTATGACCTTTATAAATTGATTGTTAACAAATTCCAAAAATTACTAAAATATCTCAATTATTGCAATTTCAATTGCCCAATAATAGTTACTAATTTCCTCTAATCACCTGATGATTTTAGTTGCTAAAATGGTGTAATTAAGATTATACTAAATTATGATAATCTAAGGATATTTTATGATCCTCAATAAGATTTAGAAAATTTGATTTGGATTTATTAGAATTTAAAGAAAATTTCCATAAAAATGATAATAAATCAGTTAAAAATTTAGAGACAACATACTCTCTTATTTTAATAGGTATTATTTGCCAAAATATGATACTTGAGGAGAAATATAAATTTTAGGGTATTACAACCAACAGATTATTGGCAAGAATTTCATCACTAAATTTACTAATGGATTAAGGACAACAAATTTTCGTCACGAATTTTCCTCATAAAGTTTTACATGCAACAATGGAACTACTTGAATGTACGGCCGAAATTGTTGAACAAGTTTGGTAGTTCTTGAGGGATGAGCGCCCAATCAGGACCACCTAAATTTAATTTATGCTGTTCAGATTTAATTTTGTTTTCTTTCATTTTTTTTTTTTAAAATTGATGTGGTTAAGAAAATTAATTCAAAACTGCGAACGTAAATATACAAAAAGAAAAATTACGAAGGGCAACGGCTTTAATTTACAATTTTAGGGGTGACATTGCATAACACTGGAATTTAAGTTGACTAGTGAGTTTGGAAAAATATTTCAGGAAAAACTTATATCTTAATCTAATTTGTTTTCTTAAGAGTCATTATATTTTTCGAACACTAGTTTTTTTAATTTAATTATGATTATGATAAATATATGCTTTTTTAACAATAACATAGAGATGTATAGTTTTAACATGTACAGAATTTAAAATAGGGGTAAGGTGCATCAAGTACACCCAAAAGTACTTATCTAGTTGTATCCACTACTCTAAACAAATCTGTGGTTCCATTTCAACTTTGATGTTTTAAAAGTGGAGCAATTTCATCCGACCTTAGCCCTACGGTTGCCGCTGTTATACAAGTACGGTTAGCATAACTCACATCAAGCTTCTCAATCTCACCGATCCTTCTTTGCCAATTTGGTTCATAAACTTTATTATTGGATTTTGTTCTTCAGAGGTTATGAAGGGTCTGTTGGCAAAGAAACAAGGAAAGATACAGAAAAGCATGACAGATTTTGGGAAGAAGGTAGATAATTGGGAGAAGGGAAAGCCCCCTGAGTTGCTTAATTCAACTGGAAAAAAAAAAAAAAAAAAAACTTTAGGCTGCTTGATGAACACCTGAACCTTTTAACATAAAGATAAAATGTGAAAATGTGAGTTTTCAAAACTATATATATATATATATATATATATATATATATATATATATATATACTAACTGAAAATTTTAAATCTGGACCGGTGATCGAGATTGTATTTGGACTCGACAGAACTTACCACAATGATGAGCAATAATATGATGTTTCCATTATCTGTATTTGATTAAAAAAGTAAATCTTATGTTAGTTTACAATTTTGTTAAACTTTACTGTGCTCTGCAGGCTTTTACTTTCAAATTATAATTCCTAACTATATATACGTACTTTAGAAATGGTTAATTAAGCGGGGAAAAAATTCAATTTTATTTTTCACCATATATGAAGCCATCCACGTGTAAATCGTTTGAGAGTTGAATATGACAATTTTTTCTCAACTATGTGATAACTTAATTGTTATGTTCATTTTCATCCTAGCGTTAATCTCGTTTTATTTCACATGATGTGCTTACTGAATTTACCTCATCTAAAAGTTTTATTGACTTGAGCAAAATAAAACAATATTAACTTATCGGCAATGATAGGGTTTAATGTTGTGTATATATGTATATATATTATATTTAATTATATTTTACTAAATTTAACATTTGAATAAGGATTAATTGAAACATTCTATTAAGATTTTTGATAATTAAATATTAAATCCCTCTAGTGGCCCTCAAGTCAATTTTGTTTTTTTCTAATATATATCAAACAATCCACGGCACTTCCCCCAATTTAATTAAATTTAATGTTCCTCACACTGTAAGTGAATAGCCCATTCCACTAGACCAAATCCCGTTGGTGTCCTCAAGTCTGGGTTAGGTAGGGTTAAATTAGTCACATGTAATAAATTAATTTAATAATATATTATGGCTAATTGTGAAATAAAGGCAGACAATTGAGCGAATGTCGCAGCACAAAAATTGCTTTTGGGCTCCCTCTCGAAAGGGTTTAGTGTTAGTAATGGCAAAATTGCTTTACCAGGGCTTGTGATCAAAATCCATTGTCGGAGTGATAAGTTCATGGATATATAAGTTACACAAACACACACACTTGAAATGCTCTTTAAACCAAATTACATAAGTTTTAATTTTTTCTTAAAAATTTCCTCACAGTTTGATCATATGGTTTAACGGAAATTATTGTTGAACAAACAAAAGGCCAAGTCAATGTGATCCGGTGTAGATCACAAGTTGGGTTGGGTTGGGTTGGACTTGGCCCGGGGTGAAATCCCGGGGTCCTACGTACCACAGTGTGGATCAAAGTCCACATAGTTCGAGGGTATACGACAGGCTAATGATAGCCAGAGGGGGTGGTGTGTGTGCTCTGTGTGAATAGAAAAGCTAGGATTTCAGAAGTGTGTACCTTGTAAGGGGTTTACCCTATTTATAGGCGTACCTGTGCCTTATCTTAATCAGTTGGATTCATCCTTTATTTTAGGGATATCAAGATATGCGTTTTTGATAAATATTCTTGATACATAGGCGGTTATCATAACGATAGATATTTTGATAAAATCACTCCTATTTTCAAGGAAGCGGTTATGAGCATAACTGAAGTCATTTTGACTAGGCTCTTTAGTTATTGGGCTGGGCCCATTTATGAGATATCCGTAACACAATGTAATTTATAATTAAGTTATATACCATGAGAAATAATTACGTCATGATTAAAACATGAGAAAATAAGACATAATGATTGAATGAAAACGAGTAAAACAATTATGTTATGATTATTAAGTAGAAATCGTCGTAGTTTAGTTTCAAAGGGATTCATGTGCGTGAATCCGTGTCCACCATCGTCATAGTTAAGTTTTTAACCGAGGTTGGTGATTTCCATGCATAGTACTGACTTGGAATAGACCACTTAGAAGATCACCAGGTTTCCAAAAGTTTTTTAAGTAGCAATTTTACCTTGAAAGTAACCAAAGCATAGTCATTTTGCCCTTTACCATTAAAAATGCAGACGGTCAATATCACTTTTTTAACAGTTAACATTAGGTTTTTAGTAGTTAGGGTACTTAGAAATAGCGTATGATTATGCACTGCTTTTGGTCATTTTTAAACAATTTTGGGAAAAACATTGTTCCTCTAAAAACTTTTGGATGCCCATCACTATTGAATGGTTACATTTTGGGAAAATTTACCCCTTTGCCTTACATAATCACACGCTATTTCTAAGGATCAGTTCTTTTTTTTTTTTTTTTTGAGAAAAAAAAAACATTGATTTTAGTCAGGCTAAGTATAAGGAAGTTGATGGGTGTATCAATAAGTTGTTGGAAGAATTTAAGCTAAACACATGAAGAATTTGCGGGAAAAAGCTTATGTTGATAAGCAATTTTAATTTTTGGTGTTTGATGAAAAAATGGGAGGCAATGGGATGCAATTTATAGGGGTTTTGAGGTATACTTTAGTTAGTTTTGCATGCAACTTGGACTTGAGCAATTTTAAATTAACGCCTTTTAACTTTTAACTGTATTGCGTGGATGACCAAGAAACTATAGATTTTGGGTCATTGGTGTGCTCAACAAAATTATGGCCAAATCCAAGTTGCTTAAATTGGATTTGACCATAATTTGCATAATCATACGTTATTTCTAAATTGATGTGGTCAACAAAATCATTTAAAACTTTGTGAATGCGAATATGTACATATGTACTCACAAAAAGGAATAATTACGGAGGCCAAGTTGCTTGAATTTTATGATTTAAAGTGTCTATTGCATCACCATAATATAATTTAAGGTCAATTGACAACTCTCTGGAAAAATATTTCAAAGAAAAATTTAAACTGCAACCAAATTTTTTGAAAAATATGTTTTTGGGAAAATCCTCCCCAGGGCCCAAGTAAGGAAAAAAATTTAAAAAAAAGACCCCAACAACTTTTACATGTCAAAAAAGGCCCTAGGGCCTTTTGTGGTATTATTTCAGAAGTCGTTAACAACAATATCAGTACCCATTAACAACAATTATGTTAACAACAAAATCAGTATCCGTTTACAACAATATTAGTACCCGTTAACAACTACATTTTTCTGAAAATAATACCAGAAAAGGCCCTATGGCCTTTTTTGACATGTAAGAGTTGTTGGGGCCTTTTTTGAAATTTTTTTGTTTATTTGGGCCCTAAGGAGGATTTTCCCTATGTTTTTCTAATACTTATTTTTAGTTTAATTATGAGAAGTGCCTTTTTTTTTTCTTTTTTTTTGGGGGGGGGGATTTTCTGTGTGTTTACCCCTCTAAAATTCTCATTTCCTCACATATTCGAAATTTGAATGTCTGTAGAGAATTTTCAGTATGCCTTGATTAAGTTATTTTAATTAGGGCCTTAAAAGTCTGGCATATGTAAATGTATTCGTTCATAACCATGAGATAGCTTAATTAATTATTATATCCGTTTTCATCCAAACGTTGATTGTTACATTTATTTCTAAAGATGTGCTCTCTGATCTGAATTTACTAAAAATTATATTGACTTGAAGCCTCTTGGAAAACCCATTAACACCTAAAACCGCCACTTGGCAATGTTATGGTTTAAGACAGAATATGTGCGTGATTAGTTCTAAAATACGTACAAATTCCTTTACTATCACCATTGACAATGTGTGAAGTTCCTTGGTAAAAAATATTCACCTTAGTAAATTGCCGTTATCCATATTGCATAAGCTTTTATTTTCAAACAAATAAATTCTCACACTTTGTTCTCTTTCTTAAACTACAAAAAAAAAAAAAAAAAAAAAAAATCAGATAATTACCTACGGATTGTTGGTGAAAGTTCCGTTGATAAATTTATTAATAAATTAGGGACAGAAATTTGTCGTCACTGATTTCCGTCATGGTTTTGCATTCAATTACAGTACTAGGATGGCATAAATTTTTGAACAAGTTTGAGTGGTCATTAGGAAGGTTGAGCGCCCAAATCAGGACCATCCAAATTTAATTTGGATAGTCCAGATTCAATATTTATGCTTTTATTTTTTAAGAAATTATTTTAATATCTACATAATTTAAAATAAAGCGAATAACTTAAATGTCAGTATTTCATAAAATATTTTTTTTTGTCTAAAAATCACTAGTTGACTATGGCTATTCTTTCCCAACTATGTAATAACTTAATTGTTGTATTCGTTTTCATTCATACGTTAATCATGTTTTATGTATGATGATGTGCTTGCTGAATTTACCTTGACTAAGAGGTATATTGAATTTTAGCCAGAAAAGAAAATATTAACTTGATGCCACTTGGCAATCCGATGAAAACCCAATATATTAAACGTAAAACCATCGGCAGGTTAGGGTTTAATGTGGTATATTTTATATTCAATTAAATTTTAAGTATTGTAGTATTTTAATAAGATTAAATGAGATATTCTGTTAAGATTTTGGAAAATTAAATGACTAGAATATTTCCTTTTCGGGAGAATTAACTCTAGGTTATGGGAGCCCTTTGTTGTTATGCCTTGAGATTCTCATTCAAAGAATTAATTTTCAAGCAATAGAGAACAAACACACTCCAGTCTTCTCACGTTTGGAAGCCTTTATCAACTTCCTGATTAACCAAGTATCCTAAAACTACAAGAAGGCATGATTTAGGGTTTTTAATTGAATTAGCTACAACCACTATGATGCAATTAAAATACTTGTTTTTGGATTTTTGGGATAAATTAAAGATGAGCGAATGGATTGAAATTGATTTAGAATATGACATGGGACCTCTTGGTTGGGTTAGCCGGTTAGCTGACTTCCTAGTTCATTTAATAGTCATTCAAGTGATTAAGATTGGTTTGGAGAAGTTGTTCCTTTTAGATTAATGGATCAAACGATACACTAATCACATGTAAATTCAATTCAGGCATGTTCTTAAACACAAAGAGGATAAGGAGTTCTATCCGCGCATAGCTACTGCCCAATCTTCAAATCAAAGCTCCAGTGCTGCAGTCATGGATGGATAATGGAGAGAAATGGCGGTGGGAAGAGAAAACGCGAAGGACCAAAGTCAATAAGCATTGCTAGGGTTTGACTATTTTCAATTGGAAAGTCGGGTTTGATGAGAAAAATGGGTTGGGACTCGTACCTGGTTCAAAACACAAGTTTTATACGTTGAGCAGAATTCGCACGCTCGCCTGTGCCATTCGCGACGGCAAACTGATAACGAACAAAACATTAACTGTAGAGCACTGGTGCTCTGCAATTGTAAATATTGTCTGCTCCTTCCTTGTCATTGTTTGGTCCTTTGCTAGCACTCCCTTGGGTATTCCAAGTACCTACAATATATAAGTCCAGTTATGCCAATATCAACTCTAACCAGGACTAAATATCTAAGAGTAATCAAACAGAATATGACAGCATTACCGAAATGCAATAACTGTTGATTCAATGATGCCCTAATTCATGCAATAATGCGCAAGAAAATATGTTAAATGTAATACCCGGATAATTATTATTTGGAATGTTATAATAATAATACTATCCAATTATGAAGATTATGGTCTTAAAATGTTGTATAATTAGACTATTGTCAGAGGAAAACACTAAGAAAATTAGATGGAATTTATTGTTAAAAATGTGAAAAATGCATTTTAGGGCCATAAAACATTCTAAAGAGAATTATGAAAAATTCTAGAAGGCATGAGAATAATTATTAAAAATTAGAAAGAATATTGTTCTTAATTTAGACAATTTAATAAATTATTTCCTTTAAAAATAAAAAGAAGAAAAATTAAAAAGTATTCTAGAACTAAAATTGACCCCATGATTTTTAATATTTTGCATAGAGCATGAATTATTAATATCAATAAAATAGTTGTGATGAAATGATAAATTTTAATTAAGAAAATTATCAAAAATTAGTAAGGGGTTAATTTGGTAATTTTTGGGAATTTTATGAGGTTATAAAATTTAGGAAATATGAAAAATAAAATTAATCTAATCATTTATTAGAGAGGACCGAAATTTTGGCAAGAAAAATAAAGAAAAAATGAAATGAGAATTAAGGAAAAATCTCTAAGATATTTTGTGATTAAATAATATTATAATTGGAAAAAGCACACAGGATAAATGACCACGGATAGAAATGAAATTCTATCTAGAAAACCATGAACTAAGTTTCTAGAGTCAGAGTATATTATAAACAAGTGGATTTTTATCTCGAAGTAGGTTGTCGCCGTAGTCATTTCTGTAACCGACGGAGCAATTAGGAGATCAGACTAAGAAGATATTTTGCAGAATTAAAGCAGATAGTAGAAATGAGAACCGATGGAAAATAATTCATACACTAAGATCCAGTGATAAGTTGGTAAAAACCAGAGCATATTATTAATCAGTTAATTTTTATCTAGAAGATGACGCTTTCCGACATTATTTCCGTAACCGACAGCGGTTGTCCGAAAATGTTTGGCAGGCAACGGAATATCCTTAATGAGATAAAAAATTTAGATAACCTAAGTATCTTGAAAGAGGAAGAAAAGACCTTTAGGGTATTGCCTCCGAAATTTTGAGATTTTCCAAAATTACACGATTCGGACACCGAACAGGGACTTTATCGGTAGAAACCTTCTTAAGCAAGTGTGTGACATCACCTTGATGATTAAGAATGACATCATCTTTGAGAGGTGTATGGCCAACATCTTGCCATCTCAAAGAAGTGCGATCTAACGGCCAGAAACTGATCAGACAAAGTTCAAAGGAATTACCAAAATGCCATTGCCTTTTTCTATAAATAGCCTTCCATTCTCCTTCATTTTCTCACCAATTCCTCTTGCAAATTTCGAAATTCTTGAGTAGAGAAGGAAAGAAGAGCTCTGGAGAAAGTTATAGCAGGGTCCTGGGTAAGTTTTTCGGTCCTTAGTCTTAAGTATTAGTTTCTTTCGGTAGTTATAATAGAAATGCTAGAGTAATATTTAATCTTTCAAGCTAGCTTAGATATCATGTTTAAGGAATGAATATGATATTTATTTCAAAAATATATTGGAGGAAGAGTTAGGTCAAAATTCTGAAAGGTTAAAGGCAAAATAACGAAGCTCTGGCAAAATTTCACCAATTGATCACACTGTAATACCCGGATAACTATTATCTGGAATATTATGTCACAATAATGAAAATGCTCATTTATGAAGATTTTAGTCTCAACATGTTATGTGATTAGTATATGTTCAAAGGAAAATATTAAGAAAATTAAAAGAAATTTAATATCGGAAATGTGAAAAATGTGTCTTAAGGCCATAAAACATCCTGAGAAGAATTAGGAAAAATTCTAAAAAGCATGGAATAATTATTAAAAATTTAGAAAGCATATTATTCTTAATTTAGAAAATTTAATAAATTATTTCTTATGGAAATAAAAAGAAGGAAAATTAAAAAGTATTCTGAGACTAAAATTGACTCTATGATTTTTGATATTTTGCATGGAGCTCAAATTATTAATATCAATAAAATTGTTGTGAGAAAATGATTAGTTTTAATTAAGAAAATTATTAGAAATTATTAAGGGATTAAGTAAGTAATTTTTGGGAATTTTATAAGATTATAGAAAATTTAGGAGACATGGAAAAAATGCAAAATAAATAGGATATTATGGTAAATGAAATATATATGTGTGTGTGTGTGTGTGTGTGTGTGTGTGGGCCGAAAATTAGGGGGAGATAAGGATGGAATTAGATATTTGTATATAATAATAATTTACGATAAGGCATGTGGTAATTAAGTAATATTACAATAAAAGGTGAACAGGATAAATGACAACGAATAGAAATAAAATCCTACCTAGGAAACCGTGAACTAGGTTACTAGGGTCAGAGTATATTATGAACAAGTGAATTTTTATCTCGGAGTAGGCTGTCTTCGAAGTCATTTCTGAAACCGATGGAGCGGTTTGGAGATCAGGATAAGAAGATATTTTGTAGAATTAGAACAGATAAGGGAAATGAGAACCGATGGAAAATAATTCAGAAGTGAGAATTTGGGGATAAATTGAGGAAAACCAAAGTATATTATTGATCAGTGGATTTTTATCCCGAAGTTGGTGCCGGCCAACGTTATTTCTGTACCCGGTAGCGATTACCGAGGATTTTTGGCAGGTAACGGAATGTCCTTAATGAGAATATAAGGTTAGGAAAACCCAGTATTCTCAAAGAGGAAGAAAAGACCTTCAGCGTGTTATTCCCGGAATTTTAAGATTTTACAAAAAATTTCACGATCAAGACACCGAACCAGGAATTTCATCTAATAAAGCAAGATGACATAAGCATGATGATGTCATCAATTTTGTCTTCTTGAGGGGGGGGAGGTCGGCCAAATAGGTGCAGGGCCAAGATCAAGCCACTTCAAAAAAGTGCGATCTGACGGTCAGAATTTAACCAGACAAAGTTCAGCGGAATTACGAAACTGCCACCCGGTTTTTCTATAAATAGCCTTCCATTCATTTCAAATTCTTCACACCACTTCCCTTCAAGGAGGCCAAAATTTGAGAGAGGAAGAAGAAGGGAGGAGTCCGGAGAATATCATAGCGAAGCTCTGAGTAAGTTTCTCAGTCCTTAGTCTTTAGCTTAAGTAGCTCTTCCGGTAGTTATAGTAGAATTGCTAGAGTAGTCCCTAATTTTTCAAGTTAGCTTAGATATCATGTTTTAGGAATAAATATGATATTCATCTTAGGAATATGTTAGAGGAAAAGTTATAGCAAAAATTTTGAGAATTTAAAGTCGGAATAGCGAAGCTCTGGCAAAATTCCACTAAGTGGTCAAACTAGGGGCAAAATGGTAATTTGTACCTAAAATGCATGTTATGATCTTAAATATTCATATCAGTAATATTATCCCTATAGGATACCCGAAATCACGAACCGCTGTTTCCGCTGTCACCGTTGTCGTGCGGGTGTCAAACGTGCCGTAATTTGACGAAAGTGCCAGAAACCGTCAACGGAGGTACGGATGCGTATTATAACCTTAACACTTATGCTGCTCATATACATATATGTGATAGACATGTTTATATACTGAGGCTTTGTCTAGGGTTGTCAGTTATACATACAGCTTTATACGGTTTATAGTCTTGATAACGCCGTTGGGTTTTCCTAGCGCTGAGGACACGATGGGCCATCGTGGCACTGGTTATGTGCAAACATGTTGTGGGACTTTACATACTACTTTGTGCTTTTGTTCTGTCAATGTTGTGATCATGCATCTGTTGTGTGCTTATGTAGTGATTTACTGCTGTTATGAGTTGTGAATAACTGTTATCCATATACTGTGTATTTGAGCATAAGGTTAACCGTTACCTGAGATCCAAATAGTAATTGGATCTCAGCTGTAGCTTCAAGTTCGGGCAAACCAAGGGGTTGTAGATAGGGGCGAGCGTCTGGCGTAGGATGGCAGAAGGAATTTTATGGTTTTAGTTTTATATGCCTAGTTAGGTGCTACTTCCTTTTAATAATAGATGACTGTATAAGTACACTTACACTGCGGTTATGTAATGTTAAGGTTCAGTTACTCGTGTTGCGAAATTACTCTACTTTGATCAACGTTTAAAAAAAAATTCCGCTGTTTTTAAGGTGGGATGTTACATTTTTGGTATCAGAGCAGCTTTCCTGGCATAGATCTGGCTAAGTTATGACAAATCCTTTGGTGTCTAAGGCTGGGTTAATCTATGTGGGAAACCAATCAGTCGCCGTAAAAGTCGGAGAGGCCCCATAATAAACCCCTACCTGGCCAATTGGTTTAAATAACAGAGTTAGATTCTACGCCTTTTGAAAAATATATTTTTTGAAAAGAGTACTGATATAACCTTGGTATAATGTATAGAGATGGACAAAGATGAGAACCCATACATCACCTATCGAGGGATAAGGAGACGTACAGCTAGGAAGAAAGTGGTACCTGAGATGGTGGGAAGGAGACTAAACCCTGATCCCCTGTATCCTCCGCCTAAACCTGAGCCTGAACCCTTGTTTATTCCAGTACACCCGCACCTAGGTATCATTTTGAACCCCTTTACAATCCCGACTTTCCGGTAGAACACTTGAACGACCCTGAGCTTGACTACCAACCTGGCCCCGAATACCCCGACTATATATATGATCCTGAACCCAAAAATATGTATGACCCTGAACCCGAAAATATGTATGACCCTGAGTACGAAAACTCAGATCTCGCAATCCTAAGCCCTGAGGGATCAAGCGGTTCCTCAGTAGGAGACAACTTTGACTACCCTGTCATTCGTGACCTGGATGATGAGGAGGCCACCCCAGCAGATTATCATTTCCTCCTAGACAATAATGCTACCCTGATACGACTATTTGAGTCCTATCACACCTACGCTGAACAGACCATAGGCACTGTACAGAGATGGTACTTAACCTACCTCAATAGAATCAAAAACGATCATGCCCTGACTAGCCAGTACTCACCCGAAGACATCATCAAGTCTACCCTGTTCTATTTTCCCCGAACTCATTTTTGGGCTAGGATGATTAACAAGCTACTCGGTGAGGGGTCTATTTTAGAGGTTTCTATATACCTCTGTTATCTGAAGAGCCTGGTGCGCCAGCATATGTAAAAGGCAAGAGGCGGTTGAAGAAAGTTGTGGCATATAGTAGTAGGAGTAGATAAACTAGTGTGTGATATCTCTCCAAAAACCTTGAGGGATTGTAAAATAATTATTAAATAAGGGGGTTGTAAATATTTTGACTAGTAGAACAAAGGTAAGACGTGACCACCAGTTTGGTCGTTTGTAAATTATGATGCAATAATAAATATGTGTTTGTCTGTGTACTTGCTGTTACAATAAGTCTAATAGTTTGTTTTTCACCATTAACAAATAAAGGAAGACAGAACTTAAAAGATGGTGGTTATAAGAGGTGCTGGAGTTCCTAGAGGCCAGGGCAGAGATAGAGGTAGAGGAAGGGGTAGACGAGCCCGAACTGTACCAATACCAGAGCAAGAACCAAACCAAGAACCTAATCAGCCAGAACAGGACGACGTTCTGGAAATGAGAAGGCAACTGTAGGAACAAAGGGCTCTTATCGATGTACTTCTGGTCGAAAGATAGGAATGGCAAGATGAAGGACGTCGGCCGCAAGAGCAACAAAATGAAGAAGAAGAAGAGAATGACCAGGATGAGGAATACGATGATGAAGCCGAGGAATCGGATCAATCCCCACCTCGACATGAGAGAGAGAAATGAGAATACCCCCTCAGCACAACCGAGCAGTGGAAAAATCGCAGTACTGGGTTACTCTGTTCTACAAGACGAAACCCCCAGTATTCCGAGGCAAGCTAGATTCAACCGAAGACTGGTTAATGAGGCTAGATAAAATTTTTGAAGTCATGGAGTGCCCAGAAAACAGGAAGGCTCAGTTGGCAATCTTTAAACTGGAGGGTGACGCAGATCGTTGGTGGAGAAACATTGCGACAACACTCCAACCACACCATTGTCCGGTTTCATGGGAGATGTTTTTAGGAAAATTCAACGAACAATATTTCCCTCCCACTGTGCAGATAACCAAGGAGTTGGAATTCCTCCATATCAAGCAAGGGCAGGAGGAGTCATTTGATGATTACTTTGCTCGATTCACCAACTTGTCTAGCTACTCACCGCACTTGAGACAAGGTGATAATGACAGCAGTCTGACAAATATTCTGATTTACGAAGTAAAGTATGAAATTCGAGAGAGGCTAGTATCCCAGCAGTTTACAAGGATAATACAGGCAGCAGAATCCTGTCGACTGATTGAACGAAACTTGAAGCAGCTCCGTAGGTTCAACAGCAGCAATGCAAATCGTGGTAACTCTAGCCGAGGAAATCCTTCTCAAAAAAGAAAGACACCCTGAAATAATTTCCAAGGTGGGAATAAGAGGCCAAACCAGTCTGGGCAACGAACTTTTCCAAACACGAGGGAATCCCAACCTTGTCCAAAATGCAGGAAGTACCACCTAGGTACTAACTATGATGGGAAGCAAATATGCTTCAAGTGCCAGAAGATGGGACACATAAGCCGAAACTGTCCGAAATGGTCTGCAGGAATAAGGCCCCAAAACCCGGGACGAGTCTTCGCACTGACCGACGTAGAAGCCAGGAAGTCCTCTGACATGGTTCAAGGTACTATATCTTTAAATGGGAACCTAGTACAGGCATTATATGATTCAGGTGCTAGCCATTCGTTTATCTCTTATGATTGTGCAAATCGCTTAGAAATGCATGCCTCTAGATTGCCTTATGATCTTGTAGTATCTACACTACTTGGCATGAAATCATTAGCATCTGATGCATACATCAATTGTACTATCAATGTGGGCGGGCAAAATTCTAAGGTAGATCTTATCCGACTGCCCCTTCACGGCATTGACGTTATACTCGGTTTAAACTGGCTCACGACAAACGGTGCAACGATAGATTGTAGCAACAAGAGGATACTTTTTCCTGATACGCCTAGCGGCAGCCAGTCTAACATAAGTCTAAATTTCCTCTTTGCTACGGAAGCCGGTAAATACATGAAGCAAGGCTGTCAAGCGTACATGGTATTCTTCTCAACTAAGGCAGAAACTGAACTCTCACTCAAAGACATTCCTGTAGTGAATGAATTTCCTGATGTATTCCCTGAAGATCTCTCTGAGCTACCACCTACAAGGGAGGTAGAGTTCACTATTGAGTTGATGCCTGGTACAGGGTCAATATCAAAAGCACCGTATCGTATGGCTCCAAACGAGATGCAAGAGTTGAAGAAGCAGTTAGAGGAACTTCTGAAGAAAGGGTTTATCCGACCCAGTGTATCATTATAGGGAGCCCCTGTGCTATTTGTGAAGAAGAAAGACGGCAGTCTCCGACTCTGCATTGATTATCACGAACTCAATAAAGTAACTGTCAAAAGCAAGTATCCACTTCCCCAGATCGATGATCTTTTGGATCAGTTATCTGGTTCCGCTGTTTTTTCAAAAATTGACTTACGGTCGGGATACCATCAACTGCGAGTTAGAGATGGTGATATTCCCAAAACAGCTTTCAGAACCAGGTACGGGCATTACGAATTCCTTGTGATGCCTTTCGGATTAACTAATGCACCTGCGGTTTTCATGGATTACATGAACCACATCTTCCGTCAGCACCTAGACCAATTTGTGGTGGTGTTTATTGACGATATACTCGTCTATTCTAAGAGCAGAAAAGAACATAAAGAACATCTACGACTTGTGTTGAATATACTCAGGGAGAAGCAACTCTATGCCAAGTTGAGTAAATGCGAATTCTGGTTGCCGGAAGTTAAATTTCTAGGCCACATAATATCAAGCGATGGGGTTGCAGTTGACCCAGGCAAAGTGGAGGCGGTTCTAGACTGGAAAAGGCCAGAAACAGTAACAGAGATACGCAGTTTTCTAGGTCTGGCAGGTTATTATTGCAGATTTATACGAGATTTTTCATGACTTGCCTTACCATTGACGAAGCTTACAAGGAAGAATCACCCCTTTGTATGGGGAGAAGACCGTGAGGAAAGTTTTCAAACGTTGAGAGAAAGGTTGACTAAAGCCCTGGTGTTGATCATTCCTGATCCGAATGAGACATACATGGTCTATAGCGATGGCAGTGGGCATGGATTGGGGTGTGTCCTAATGCAACAGGGCAGAGTGGTAGCTTATTCCTCTCGTCAGTTGAAGCCTCACGAGTTGAACTATCCTACACACGATTTGGAGCTTGCAGCTATCGTGTTTGCCTTGAAAATATGGAGGCACTATTTATACGGTGCAACCGTAGAGCTATTCTGCGACCACAAGAGCTTGAAATATATTTTTGATCAGCGGGAGCTCAACATGAGACAACGTCGCTGGATGGAGTTGCTGAAAGACTACAACCTAGAAATTAAATATCATCTAGGCAAAGCAAACGTCGTCGCAGATGCTCTAAGTAGGAAGTCAGTGCGAGTGGCATACATGATGATTCATGAACAGAAGCTGCTTGAAGATTTTATGAATTTATATTTGTCAAAGCAAATTAGCTTGAATCACCCTACATCCAGTAATGCTTATCTTGCGAATCTGCTTGTCAGTCATGGGGAATACGATCTGAGGGAGGAAATTGAGAAAGCACAGCTGCAAGATGAAAGGGCTAAAGCTATATGGGAGATGATTGCTCGAGGCGAAACTCCAGACTACGACCTCTCGCCTAGTGGACTGGTCAGGTATAAGAAACGATTTTATGTACCGCCAGTTGCTGAGATAAGACGTAGGATACTGGATGAGGCCCATAAGAGTAAATACACTCTACATCCATGGTCAAGATGTACCATAATGTGAAGTCTGAATTCTGGTGGCCCGGACTGAAGAAAGATGTCACCCAGTACGTAGCCAGGTGCTTGACCTGTCAAAAGGTGAAGATTGAACATCAACGTCCTGCTGGCCCTCTTTAAAGGTAGGAAATTCCGGAATGGAAATGGGAGAATATTACGATGGACCTTGTGGTGGGTTTGCCCAAGATCAAAAATCACGATGCAATCTGGGTTATTACGGACCGGTTGACTAAGTCGGCACACTTTATCCCTATCAGTATCAACTACTCATCAGAACAGTTGGCGGAGATTTATATCAAAGAAATTGTGCGACTCCACGGGATACCTAAGAGTATTATCTCGGACCGGGACCCACGATTCACATCCCAATATTGGCGGTCATTGCAAGTGTCTATGGGGACAAAGCTCAAGTTGAGTATAGCTTATCACCCGGAGACTGATGGGCAATCTGAGAGAACCATACAAACACTGGAGGATATGCTCAGAGCTTGTGTGTTAGATTTTAAGGGACATTGGGATCGGCATCTTCCATGATGTCTTCCATGTTTCGCAACTGAGGAAATACCAACCGGATCCTGAGCACGTCATCGATTTCGAGGACATTGAAGCACGACATGACAACACGTTTGTGGTCGAGCCGGTACAAATTGTCGGACATCGTGAGAAACGTCTCAGGAATAGGAGCATTCTAATGGTAAAGGTGGTTTGGAAAGGAATGTCACCCCATGAGGCAACATGGGAAACATTGAGAGACATGGAGGAGAAGTACCCGGAGTTTACAGCCCAAAATTTAGTCGTGATAGAGTAAATTTCGAGGACGAAATTTTGTTTAAGGGGGGAGAAATGTAATACCCGGATAACTATTATCTGGAATATTATGTCACAATAATGAAAATGCCCATTTATGAAGATTTTAGTCTCAACATATTATGTGATTAGTATATGTTCAAAGGAAAATATTAAGAAAATTAAAGGAAATTTAATATCAGAAATGTGAAAAATGTGTCTTAAGGCCATAAAACATCCTGAGAAGAATTAGGAAAAATTCTAAAAGGCATGGAATAATTATTAAAAATTTAGAAAGCATATTATTCTTAATTTAGACAATTTAATAAATTATTTCTTATGGAAATAAAAAGAAGGAAAATTAAAAAGTATTCTGAGACTAAAATTGACACTATGATTTTTGATATTTTGCATGGAGCTCAAATTATTAATGTCAGTAAAATTGTTGTGAGAAAATGATTAGTTTTAATTAAGAAAATTATTAGAAATTATTAAGGGATTAAGTGAGTAATTTTTGGGAATTTTATAAGATTATAGAAAATTTAGGAAACATGGAAAAAATGCAAAATAAATAGGATATTATGGTAAATGAATATATATATATAATTATATGTGTGGGCCGAAAATTAGGGGGAGATAAGGATAGAATCAGATATTTGTATATAATAATAATTTAAGATAAGGCATGTGGTAATTAGGTAATATTACAATAAAAGTGAACAAGATAAATGACCATGGATAGAAATAAAATCCTACCTAGGAAACCATGAACTAGGTTACTAGGGTCAGAGTATATTATGAACAAGTGAATTTTTATCTCGGAGTAGGCTGTCTCCGAAGTCATTTCTGAAACCGACGGAGCGATTTGGAGATCAGGATAAGAAGATATTTTGTAGAATTAGAACAGATAAGGGAAATGAGAACCGATGGAAAATAATTGAAAAGTGAGAATTCGGGGATAAATTGAGGAAAACCAGAGTATATTATTGATCAGTGAATTTTTATCCCGAAGTTGGTGCCGGCCAACGTTATTTCTGTACCCGGTAGCGATTACCGAGGATTTTTGGCAGGTAACAGAATGTCCTTGATGAGAATATAAGGTTAGGAAAACCTAGTATTCTCAAAGAGGAAGAAAAGACCTTCAACGTGTTGTTCCCGGAATTTTAAGATTTTACAAAAAATTTCGCGATCAGGACACCGAACCAGGAATTTCATCTAATAAAGCAAGATGACATAAGCATGATGATGTCATCAATTTTGTCTTCTTGTGAGGGGGGGGGGAGGTCAGCCAAATAGGTGTAGGGCCAAGATCAAGCCACTTCAAAAAAGTGCGATCCGACAGTCAGAATTTAACCAGACAAAGTTCAGCGGAATTACGAAACTGCCACCCGGTATTTCTATAAATAGCCTTCCATTCATTTCAAATTCTTCACACCACTTCCCTTCAAGGAGGCCAAAATTTGAGAGAGGAAGAAGAAGGAGGAGTCCAGAGAAAATCATAGTGAAGTTCTGAGTAAGTTTCTCAGTCCTTAGTCTTTAGCTTAAGTAGCTCTTCCAGTAGTTATAGTAGAATTGCTAGAGTAGTCCCTAATTTTTCAAGTTAGCTTAGATATCATGTTTTAGGAATAAATATGATATTCATCTTAGGAATATGTTAGAGGAAAAGTTATAGAAAAAATTTTGAGAATTTAAAGTCGGAATAGCGAAGCTCTGGCAAAATTCCACTAAGTGGTCAAACTAGGGGCAAAATGGTAATTTGTACCTAAAATGCATGTTATGATCTTAAATATTCATATCAGTAATATTATCCCTATAGGATACCCGAAATCACGAACCGCTGTTTCCACTGTCACCGCTGTCGTGCCGGTGTCAAACGTGCCGTAATTTGACGAAAGTGCCAGAAACCGTCAACGGAGGTACGGATGCGTATTGTAACCTTAACACTTATGCTGCTCATATACATATATGTGATAGACATGTTTATATACTGAGGCTTTGTCTAGGGTTGTCAGTTATACATACAGCTTTATACGGGTTATAGTCTTGATAACGCCGTTGGGTTTTCCTAGCGCTGAGGACACGATGGGCCGTCGTGGCACTGGTTATGTGCAGACATGTTGTGGGACTTTACATACTACTTTGTGCTTATGTTCTGTCAATGTTGTGATCATGCATCTGTTGTGTGCTTATGTAGTGATTTACTGCTGTTATGAGTTGTGAATAACTGTTATCCATATACTGTGTATTTGAGCATAAGGTTAACCGTTACCTGAGATCCAAATAGTAATTGGATCTCAGTTGTAGCTTCAGGTTCGAGCGAACCAAGGGGTTGAAGATAGGGGCGAGCGTCTGGCGTAGGATGGCAGAAGGAATTTTATGGTTTTAGTTTTATATGCCTAGTTAGGTGCTACTTCCTTTTGATAATAGATGACTGTATAAGTACACTTACACTATGGTTATGTAATGTTAAGGTTCAGTTACTCGTGTTGCGAAATTACTCTACTCTGATCAACGTTTTAAAAAAAAAATCCGTTGTTTTTAAGGTGGGATGTTACACACACTATGGGCAAAATGGTAATTTGTACCTAAAATGCCTGTTATGACATTAAATATTCATATTTGTGATATTATCCTTGTAGGATATCTGAAATCACGAACCGCTGCTTCCGCTGTCGTACCGCTGTCAGACATACCATAATTCGACGAAAGTGTCAGATATCGTCAACGAAGGTACGGATGCGTATTGTAACCTTAACTCTTATGCTTATGGTATGCTTATATGTGATAGATGATTTAATAGACTAAGACTCCGTCTTAGATCACTGGTTATACATTCAGCTATATACGGGTTATAGTCTTGGTAACGCCGTTGAGTTTTCCTAGCGTTGAGGACACGATGGGCCGTCGTGGCACTGGTTATGTGCAGACATGGGTTTAACTTTACATCTGTTGTGTGCTTATGTATTGTTGTTGTGATAATCCTGCATCTGCTGTGTGCTTTTGTAATGATTTGTGCTGTAATGTTATGAATATCTGTCATACATATATTGTTTATATAAGCATGAGGTTTACCGTTACTTAAGGTTCAATGGGCATTGAACCTCTGCTCTTACTATAGGATCAGGGTCTGGAGGACCGAAGGTTGATGACAAGGGTAAGCAGCCCGTTTGAAGACACGGCCGAAGATGCCTACTTTTAGGATGCATCTTTATTTAGTTAAATGTACCGTTATCTTGACTATCTAGGGACATCATGGATGTAATACGTATCAGTTACTCAAGTACATGCTCTACTCTGATAAATATATATTATTCCGCTTTCAAAAATGGGGCATTACACTAAAACCATTTAATTTTTCGACGAAATTATATATAAAATAATGTTGCATCACGAAACAAGTTTTGGTAAGTAAGCATCATGCACTCATCTTATCTACACGGACTAGATTTAATATTTTTTAATTGATAGTTTTTAAATAACAAATCATTTTTAAAAAATGTTAGTTAAGAGATTATCTTTATTTTATATTCCTAGCCCATTAAAGTCATTTTTTTAGAAATAAAAAGTTAAAAATATTAAATTTGGACCGTCTGGATCTCATCTGGAAGGTCCAAACAAGATGAGCACATGGTCACCAAAACGGGTTCTATTGAATCACTTGGTTTAGGGCTAAATCAGTCACTTGTAGTAAATTAATTTAATAATATATTATGGCTCGGTTGTTAAGCAATGGCATGAAATTGAGTGAATGTGGCAATTAAAAAAAAAGCTTTTAGTAATTAATTATTACCAACCCACCTCTTCCTCTGGCCAAAAACTGGTTGTGTTGGATCATTTGGCTTAGTATTTGGTTTGAGGGGAGGGGAGGATTCTATTTTTTATTAAAAAGAGGAAGGAAGAGGTGGTGTAATACCCTAATTTTCATAATACATGTAAACATTGTATTTTGGTAAATAAATTAGCAAAATACAAAGGTGAATATGTGTTTCAAAGAATTATAATCTATTGATTATATTTTCTTGCAAATTTTACGTTGGAATTAATTAACCGAAGGTTAATTATGAGACATTATTTAGGGGCTATAATTTAGCCTAAGGACAAGGGATTAATTGATGAAGATTAAATTGCTAATAATGCTTTAATAACTTGAATTAATTAGCAAATCAATTAACCTAAGACATTAGCAATAAAGAAGGAGATTAAACACATGATTAAGGCTAAATAATTGTGCCTCAAAAGTCAATAATTTCGGCTAGCCAATGGGAACCAAGTGCTTTGAGATTAATTAAGCTTAAGTCTTCAATTAATTGAAGTAACCAATGATTGTTATATTTAAGAAGCTTCAAGCATTTGATTAAGAAGTTAGTTAAGCCTTGCTAATCACTTTGAAAAGTCAACAATTGCAACTCAAATCAAGGGCTAGGAATTGTGCACATGTAAGGCTATCCTAAGGTCCAAATTAAATCCCATAAAATGTCTTAATCCTCTTGTTAATTAAGCAACCAATGGGAATCATTAACCATGAGATGATTAACACTTGGAAAACCGATCAATGGTCATAAAAGAAGTGAAAAACGTCTAGCCTAGGTGGAGGGTGGATATGGAACTCCATATGGTGCAAGTTGAATCCTATGGTTGTGAAGAAAGAAGCCAAGTTGAAACTCTATTAGAATTACCACCTATGCCATTGAGTTTTTGCTATAAATAGAGGCCTTCCCTCTTCATTTCTCTACACACCAAATCATACTCCAAGTAGATGATTTCTAAAGAGTGAGAGTGAGGGTGAATCTTGGAGCAAGGAGGAAGAAGGAGCAAGAACTTCAAGAGGTAAGTCCTTGATCTAAAGCTTTTAGATTTTTGGTAAAATTGTAGTTTAATCTAGGAAATTTTAAAGTAGAGTTATTTACATGTTTTTAAGGTCTTTAATGGGTTTAAAACGAAAATTAGAGTGAAAACATCTTAGGAAATAATTGTTGATAATTATGGAACAAGATTATGAAAAATTCTAGAAAACTGGGCTGTTAAGTCAGTCACAAAGAAGCTAGTATTTTATGTATCAAATGAACTTTAAAAATCATGACACTTTCCAGTTATGAAGAGACATGTAGGGCTTTCCAAATATATAGAATTTTTAGTGTTCTAAGCTCTGGACAAGGAGTTATGAATTTTTGAAGTAAACTCTTGTTCAGGATGCTAAAATCTGAACAGTAGTTAGAAAAATTATAACTGGGAATGACTCAAGGATTTTGAGGTGAAGGCGTTATTTTCTAGAAAAATAGACATGTTGAGGGAAATTTTGGCTTTGGTTTCACCTCATTTCGATTTTTGTAGAATTAGTTATGATTTTTCAAAGTTGCTGAAAAATCTGCCCAAAAAATCCAGCCTTTCGTTTTTAAGGAAATATAAAGGTAAAAATGGAAGAACAAATCCTTTAAGGGTAAAAAGGTCCAAGGAGGTAAAAATAACCCTTAGGATATTATTTCAAGTTCTATGGTATTGATTGTAATATCATACAAAATATAGAAAAGGAAATAATCCGACGGTAACGTTATAGGATACCTGAAAAGGCCGGGGTCGGATTCAAAGGATGGGCGTATTGATAACTATGCAGTGAAAGGTACATTCGCGTACTGGTAACTTTAACACTTGTGTGTCTTGTATGCCTATATATGATTGTTTTATTCATGTGTTATGAGCAAGATTGTGGTTTCAGTCGTTTGCTTATATTCAGGGTATAGCTGTGGTTTTCAACTTGACGCGGGTTATAATCTTGATAATACTATTTGTATGTTTTCCTAGCACTGAGGACACATGTATCGTGACACTGGTTATGTGCAAACATGGTCATACATGCTGTGTTGTGTGCTATGTATGGTGTTTTTGACATGTATTTGCTTTGTGCTATGTGTTGTCCACTGAATGTATTGAATATCTGTCATATATATTGTCATTACTTGAGCATGAGGTTAACTGTTACCTGAGATTTTAATTGGTATTGAATCTTAGCCCTGACTAAAGGTTCAGGAAAGCAACCTGGATCTGAGAAGGCGATGGAGCCGAGAAGAGGTGAAGTGGACAGAGCTGCAAAGAGGCACCGGTCGAAGATGAAGGTCTGAAAAAAGTTGTTAGGGCCTAGTTTCTGACTTGAATTCGATAAAGTTATTTCAAATTAATTGGTGCTTAAACTAAGAAAGGGTTTGTCAGTGGGTTGTCATAAGTCACCGTGAAAGACGGGGAGACTCCCATTAGACTAAACACCTATCTGATCAATATGTTTGATTAACTGCATTAGGTTCCAAGCCATAGGTCCAGTTTAAGACTTGGTATAACATCCCATTTTTATAAACGTTTCCATAGTGTTTCTGATCAGAGTTGAGCGTTGAAAATTGTTTTCAAAATAAAGAGTAACTGAATAACATTGTCTGTAGTGTATCAAATTGAACATTCAATAGTACATTCATCCGAGTGCTAAATACACCTAAGTACATAATAACGTCTCCGCTTGGTTCTTATGCCGGCTCCTTACCCTTGTCCGTGGTTCTGTTTCCCTGGGACCCTGAAGCTAAGGTAAGAGCTGAGGTCCAATACCCATCGGACCTCAGGTAATGGTTAACTTCATGCTTATGTAAACAGTATATGACAGATATCATATAATAAGTACACATTTATAACTTTCAAAAACATAACAACATGTAGGCGATAACAAAACACAGCCACTACAATATGTATGTTACCACAGTCTGCACTATTCACCAGTATAACGGCGTTATCAAGACTATAACCCGTATTCAATTCAATATTTCAAGAGCAGTTTCAAAATAGAGTTTCAGCATGTGAGTACAACTATCATATATAAGCAAACCATAATCATAAGAGTTAATGTTATAATACGCGTCCATACCTTCGTTGACGAGTTTTGGGTATGTTTGTCGGTCAGTACACGTTCACAATTTATCCTATAAGGGTAATATCGCTTCTATTAATTCCCAAACCTTATTCCAAGAGATATCTTGGCCACAAATGACAATTTTACCCTTGGAGGATTTATTTTCAATTATCTCCTCAAAATTTCGGAAAAACGTTGGTTTAGCATTTCTGGGCAAAATTTTGTCAAACTTTGAAAAATCATAACTAATTCTAGAAAAATCGAAACGAGGATCCGTAAAATTTCCCGAAATCCTTGAGATCTCTATTTTCAAGGAAAAATACTGGAACTCACCCAGAATTCAAGAAAAATTCCCAGTTTCAACATTTCAAACCTCTGCCTAGAATTTTCCCAAGAAAACGTAGCTTAACTTCTGAAATTTTTATCTCTTTGCACAAAACTTCAAATGACACACTCTATACATATTTGGAAAGCACTATATGTCTACTTTCACCATGAATTTACTCAGAATTTTAGAACATCATTTCCTTCATAAAATATCAACTTTTTGGCTGCTGGCTCCTGAAATTGCTAACCGATAAAATTTTGTCAGAGCTTCGCTATTTTGATCATAATCTTCCATAAATTTTTGCCATACTTTTTCTTCATCATTTTTTTTCAAAATAAAGGTAATGGAAAGCATAAAAACATGAAAATAAAACTATAATTGGAAGATTAAAGATCAAAATAACATTTCCTAACATTTCTACTTCATAAGCTAAGATCTTGAACTTAATAAACTAAAAGCTTCCTTACCTTTTGTAGAACCTTGCTCCTTGTTCTTGGAGCTCTTCCACTCACTTCCTCTCACACTCAATTTCGGTTTCTAGCTTGGGGAATTGGTGAGAAATTTGTGAAGCTTAAGGCCTCTATTTATAGCAAAACCTTGGTTAACTCTTTAGCAACTTTCCCTTGATCTCAACCATTAAATTTGACTTGGGAAAGAAGTATAAATCTCACCCAACCACCTCCTCTCCAACCGTCCCTCTCCCCCTTCTTCTTTAAGTTTTGCTTCATTCTCTTAGTTACTCCAAATGTTAATTTAGTTAGGCATAAGTTGGAATTTTAATTCAAGATCTAATTTCACTTTTGAAATCATGATTTTATAACTAGATTTATAGTGATTTTAAACTTCTTGAAACACTTAGGTATGAATCACAAAAGTATACGAAAATGACTTTGAGAATAGCCAAGTTCAAGCCCATAATTTACTAGTATCAAATATCTACTTATATTTAATACTTAGTTCAAATATTTCAAAATATGATTTAATTTCTATAGATTCTCATTCACTTGCTTCTAGTTAAATAACAAACTTGCTTCTTAAGTTTGATTTTGGATTTCAAACCATTATTCAATTTGGTTTAATCTTAACTTTCTTTACTATCCTCACACACATACACAACTCTTAGACACGCACACACTCACAACACATACACACTCTACACACCTCCCCCCTCCTCCTTCTTCTCTCTCCTTATCCTCTTCCATTACATTAAATCCCAAATACCTAAAGTCTTCATATGTACACTACCTCGTTCTAGAACTTTAATTTAATTAGCCCATGTGTTTTTATGTTTATTCAAAACAATTCCTCTTCTTGTTGCCCAAGTAAAACCGCCCCCTACTTCTTCTTTTTAATTATCTATTTATGTTTTAATTGTTCTTACAACTCAAGAAGAAAAATCTCTCATTGGTCCAATTTAATTTCACATGGATTTAGGATTAAGGGTTTACATAATTTCTTCACTCTTAAATTAGTAATTTTCGCCACTTTTATTAGTTAAAGGGAGAATTAATTAATCATTGGTTACTATTGCTAATAATGTTTTAGGGGTTACTAGGCTTAACTACCAAAATTTGACAAAGTTTCTAATTTAATTTTGATGATTAACAACTCCTTGTATGCTAATCTTAGCTTCTAAATATTATTTGGCCCTTAATTTAATTGATATTTCCTGTATTATGACCTTTATAAATTAATTATTAACTAATTTCAAAAATTACTATAGTATCTCAATTAGTGCAATTCCAATTGCCCAATAATTGTTACTAATTTCCTCTAATTGATTTTATCATCCTTTGATGATTTTAATTGTTGAAATTGTAGAATTATGATTATACTAAATTATGATAATCTTAGGATATTTTATGATTCTTAATAAGATTTAGGAAAATTAGTCTCTAGGCTTTCAAATTCTAGGGAAAATTGCCTAGGAATAAAAATAAATACAACACCAAAATTTGAGACCACATACTCACCTATTTAAAATAGGTATTATTTATCAAAATATAGTGGTCATGCTAAATAGGATTTTTAGGGTATTACACTTGGTTTAGACAGAGAGTTGTATTTTAGTCTCTGTATATTGTATGACATAAATATTCATTCGGGAAATTTTTAATATACCAGCTTATGTTGGGGCATCAGCATATGTCTGGACATTTTATATCAGATATTCATTGTCCAAATGCATGCTATCTGTTTCCGCATTACTCGAAGCTATAGTACCTCAAACTCTGTTGATTTTCCTAAAACTAAGTGTCAACCGACACAATTTCAAGCATGGAATTTGGGGTGTTACAGGTGGTAATAATTAATTGATCATTCCACCCTTACTTCTTAGGGGGTTTTTTTTTTTTAATGTGTATGTTATATAAATTAATTTACAACTTAATTTAAATTGCGTAATTTATTTTAAATTCATTCTCATTCCAGCATATTTTAGTATGCGTATAAAAATCGATACCATGATCTTTTTAATTACGAATTTATGTAATAATATATTATAAAATTTAAATATCATAACAATCATAAGGGATAAATTATCAATACTTTTTATTTTTAATTAATTTTCGTTCCATGTCCGAAACAAGTGAGGAGTTTACTTTGGTTTTTTTCTCATGGGTATTAATGAAACATCACAAAAACCATGAAGGGAAAAAAGTCAAAAAAAATTATTTTTATTTTCTTAATTAATTTGCTTTCTGTGTTCGAAATGAAAGAGGGGTTTATTTTTTATTTTTTAATAGGCATTGATAAAATATCACAAAAATTATATGAGCAAATTAGTCCAAAATTGCCCCTAATTTACCCCTATTCATGCTCAATCAACAGTAACCAAGGAGAAGGATTGAGAGAATTTAAAAAGAAAAAAAAAACTGAGATGGTTTAGAAAAAACTTGCCGTATTAACTAAACAAACTTCTATTATCTAATCAAATTATGTACATATGTCTTATATTAATCCAAGACCAGTGGGAGTAATATTATAAATTAAGAAAAAGATAAATAGGTTAGGCATGTAGGCCTTGCATATTTATTTAAATAAGTATGAGCCTGACATATTTAGTAGATATATTAAGTTAGACTTGAAAGTGGAGCAAATCACCAAGACGGGGTGAAGTAAGGATTTTAAAATTGCTCTGTAATACCCTAAAAATTCTATTTAGCATGGCCACTATATTTTGATAAATAATCCCTATTTTAAATAGGTGAGTATGTGATCTCAAATTTTGGTGTTGTATTTATTCCTAGGCAATTTTTCTAGAATTAGAAAGCCTAAAGACTAATTTTTCTAAATCTTATTAAAGGTCATAAAATATCCTAAGATTATCATAATTTAAGTATAATCTTAATTATACCATTTTAACAATTAAAGTCATCGGAGGATGATAAAGTCAATTAGAGGAAATTAGTAACAATCATTGGACAGTTGGAATTGCAATAATTAAGATACTTTAATAATTTTTGAAATTAGTTAATAATTAATTTATAAAGGTCATAATTAAGGAAATATTAATTAAATTAAGGATCAAAAGATGTATAGAAGCTAAGATTAGCATAAAAGGAGTTGTAAATCATCAAAATTAAATTAGAACCCTTGTCCGATTTTGGTAATTAAGCCTTGTAACCCCTAAAACACTCTATTAGTAATAGTAACCAAGGATTTATTGATTCTCCCTTTAACAAATAAAAGTGGAGAAAATTACTAAAGAATGAAGAGATAATATTTACCCTTAATCCTAAATCCTAAATTGGACCAATGAGAGAGATTTTTCTTCTTGAGTTGTGAGAACAATTAGAACATAAATTGATAATTAAAAATGAAGGGGGGGGGATGGTTTTTACTTGGGCAACAAGAAGAGGGAATTGTTTTGAATAAACATACAAACACATGGGTTAATTAAAGTTCTAGAAGGGAAGACTTTAGGGGCTTGAATTAAATGTTTTGGAGGAGGATAAAGGAGAGAAGGGGGAGAAGGTGGAGTGTGTGTGTAGTGTGTGTAACATCCCCTTTGAAAATAATGGAATTTTTTTTTAAAACCAGTGATCAGAGTCAAGCATTCTAGCAAGTGAGTAACTGAACCTTAAAGATATATAACCATAGTGTAATTGTTCTAGTACAGTCATCTGATACTCAAAAGGAGGCAAATACATAAACTAGAAATATAAAACTTCATCCTGCATCCTACATCGTCTGCTTGTCCCTACCTTCACACCTTGATCCTCCCGAACCTCAAGCTACAGTTGAGATCCAATTACCATTTGGATCTCAGGTAACGGTTAACCTTATGCTCAAATAAACAGTATATGGACAACAGTTATTCACAAACTTATAACAGCAGTAAATCACTACATAAGCACACAACAGATGCATGATCACAACATTGACAGAACATAAGCACAAAGCAGTATGTAAAGTCCCACAACATGTCTGCACATAACTAGTGCCACGACGGCCCATCTGTCCTTAGTGCTAGGAAAACCCAACGGCGTTATCAAGACTATAACCCGTATAAAGCTGTATGTATAACTGACAACCCTAGACAGAGCCTCAGTATATAAACATGTCTATCACATATATGTATATGAGCAGCATAAGTGTTAAGGTTACAATACGCGTCTGTACCTCCGTTGATGATGACTGGCACTTTCGTCGAATTTTGATACGTTTGACAGTGATACGACGACGGTACGACAGCAGTGACATCGAAAACAGCGGTTCGTGATTTTGAGTATCATAGAAGGATAATATCACTGATATGAATATTTAAGATCATAACAGGCGTTTTAGGTACAAATTACCATTTTGCCCCTAGTTTGATTACTTTGTGGAATTTTGCCAGAGCTTCGCTATTTTGACTTTAAACTCTCAAAATTTTGTTATAATCTTTCCTCTAACATATTCCTAAGATAATATCATATTTATTCCTAAAACATAATATCTAAGCTAACTTGAAAAATTAAAGACTACTCTAGCAATTCTACTATAACTACCGAAAGAACTACTTAAACTAAAGACTAAGGACTGAAAAACTTACTCAGAGCTTCGCTATGAATTTCTCTGGACTCCTCCTTCTTCCTTTTCTCCCAAATTTTCGAAATTCTCAAGAGAACTTGGTGTGAAGATTATGAAAAGAGTTGAGGGCTATTTATAGAAAACCCCAATGGTATTTTCGTACTTTCATTGAACTTTGTTTGATCAAATTCTGACCGTTGGATCGCATTTTGTTGAGGTGGTTTGATCTTGGCCATTCAAGATTTGGCCGACCTCCCCCCCCACAAGAAGACAAAATTGATGACCTCATCATGCTTGTGTCATTTTGCTTTATTAGATGAAATTCCTGGTTCGGTGTCTTGATCGTGAAATTTTGTAAAATCTTAAAATTCTGGGAACAACACGCTGAAGGTCTTTTCTTCCTCTTCGAGAATACTAGGTTTTCCTAACCTTATACTCTCATTAAGAACATTCCATTACCTGCCGAAAATCCTCGGTAGTCGCTACCGGTTACAGAAATGACTTCGGAGATAGCCTACTCCGAGATAAAAATTCACTTATTCATAATATACTCTGACTCTAGAAACCTAGTTCACGGTTTTCTAGATAGGATTTTATTTCTATCCGTGGTCATTTATCCTGTTCACTTTTTATTAATATAATATTATTTAATTACCACATGTCTTAATCTTATAATATTATTACTTTACAAATATCTAATTTTATCCTTATCCCTCCCCCTAATTTTCGGCCCACACATAAATATATATATATATAATAATTTTTTTTTCATTTACCCTAATACTCTATTTATCTTGCATTTATTTTTCCCAAAATTTTCCTATTGGTCCATAAGTAATTACATGGATTTAGGCTTCTATAATTTCTTGAAAAATCCTAAGCCATTGATCCTTACTTTCTAAGATTACATCTTAACCCTTATTAATTATTTAATTGGGCCAAAAATTTCGGCCCTTAATAATAATTATTTATATTTATTTTATTTTTCATGTTTCCTAAATTTCTCTAATCTTATAAAATTCCTGAAAATTACTTAATTAATCCCTTAATAATTTCTAATAATTTTCTTAATTAAAACTAATCATTTTCTCACAACAATTTTATTGACATTAATAATTCAAGTTCCATGCAAATTATCAAAAATCATAGAGTCAATTTTAGTCTTAGAATACTTTTTAATTTTCCTTCTTTTTATTTTCATAGGAAATAATTTATTAAATTGTCTAAATTAAGGATAATATGCTTTCTAAATTTTTAATAGTTATTCCATGCCTTCTAGAATTTTTCATAATTTTTCTTAGGATATTTTATAGCCCTAAGATGCATTTTTCACCTTTTTGACAATAAATTTCCTCTAATTTTCTTAGTGTTTCCCTTTGAACTTAGACTAATCATGTAACATTTAAGGCCAAAGTCTTCGTAAATAGGCATTTTTATTATTGTAACATAATATTCCAGATAATAGTTATCCGAGTATTACAGTGTGTGTGTGTTGTGAGTATGTGTGTGTCTAAGGGTTGTATGTGTGTGAGTGTAGTAAGAAAGTCAAAATTAAATCAAGGTGAATAATTATTTGAAATCCAAAGTAAAACTTGGGTAGTAAGTTAGAAATTAAATTAGATGCAAGTAAATGAGAATTTATAGAAATTAAATCATATCTTGAGATATTAAATCTAAGTATTAAATATAAGTAGATATTTGAAACCAGTGAATTATGAGCTTGAACTTGGCTATTCCCAAAGTCATTTTTGTATACTTTTAGGATTCATACCTAAGTGTTTCAGGAAGTTTAAAATCACCATAAATCTAGTTATAAAATTATGATTTCAAAAGTGAAATTAGATCTTGAATAAAAATACCAACTTACACCTAACTAAATTAGCATTTGGAAGTAAATAAGAGAATGAAGCAAAACTTAAAGAAGATGGGGGGAGAGGGGCGGTTGGAGAGGAGGTGGAGGGGTAAGATTTTTACCTCTTTACCAAGTTAAATCTAATGGTTGAGATCAATTGGAAGTTGCTAGAGAGTTAACCAAAGTTTTGCTATAAATAGAGGCCTTATGCAACACAAATTCCTCACCAATTCACCAAGGCATAGGCCAAAAATTTAGAGTGTGAGGGAGTGAGTGGAAGAGCTCCTAGAGCAAGGAGCAAGGTTCTTCAAGAGGTAAGGAAGTTTTTAGTCTTTTAGTTCTAGTTCTTAGTTTTTGTAGTAGAAATGTTAGGAAATGTTATTTTGATTTTTAATCTTCCAAATATAGTTTTATTTTCATGTTTTTATGCTTTCCATTGCTTTTATTTCGAAAAAATGATCAAGCAAAAGTATGGCAAACATTTCTGGAAGATTATGATCAAAATAGCGAAGCTCTTGAGAAATTTCATCGGTTAGCAATTTCTGAAGCCAATAGCAAAAACGTTGATATTTTATGAAGGAAATGCTGTTCTAAAATTCTAAGTAAATTCATGGTGAAAGTAGACATGTAGGGCTTTCCAAATATACCTAGAGTGTGTCATTTGAAGTTATGTGCAAAGAGATAAAAATTTCAGAAGTTAAGCTACGTTTTCTGGGGAAAATTCTGGGCAGATGTTTGAAATGTTGAAACTGGGAATTATTCTTGAATTCTGGGTAAATTTCAGTATTTTTCCTTGAAAGTAGAGATCTCAAGGATTCGGGGAAATTTTACGGATCCTCGTTTCGATTTTTCTGGAATTAGTTATGATTTTTCAAAGTTAGGTGAAATTCTTCCCAGAAATACTGAACCAGCGTTTTTTCCGAAACTTATGTGGAAATAATTGAAAATAAATCCACCAAGGGTAAAATTGTCATTTATGGCCAAGATATCTCTTGAAATAATGTTTGTGAATTAATAGAAACGATATTACCCTTATAGGATAAACTGTGAACGCGTACCGACCGACGAGCATACCCAAAACTCGTCAGCGAAGGTACAGATGCGTATTGTAACCTTAACTCTTATGCTTATGGTGTGCTTATATATGATAGTTCTACTCACATGCTGAAACCCTGTTTTGAAATTGCTCTTTGAATATTGAATTGAATACGGGTTATAGTCTTGATAACGCCGTTGAGTTTTTCTAGCGCTGAGGACACAATAGGCCATCGTGGTACTGGTGAATAGTGCAGACTGGGGAAACATACATATTGCAGTGGCTATGTTATATTATTGCCTTACATGTTATTGAGAAATTTGAATTTGTGATTTTGTTATTATTATGTGATACCTGTCATATACTGTTTACATAAGCATGAGGTTAACCGTTACCTGAGGTTTAATAAACTCTCTCTAAGAGTGGATAAATATAAACACTGAAGTACAATGTATCAAAAAATACTTTACAAGTGAAAATTGAAAGAGTAGTTGGTAAGCTTGAATGCAGTTCGTTTTTTAGTTTCTTAGTTGTTGAGAAGACTTGAATGTAGCTCTATATATATCAATAGAGCATTAAATGACCATTGTAATCTTCAATATAACCGTTGTAGGCATTAAGGAAGGATTAGTATAAGCCTTGGTCTTCTTCTCTCTCTACTCTTCAGTTAACATAGGTGCACAAAGATTTATGGTTGACTTTCCTTGAAATTAATTCATTGAAATAGCATAAGCTACTTAAGGAAAGAAGGTAGTAATCCTTTTGTATCGTGCAGAGAATGATTGTCCAGAATATTGCAAGTTATTTGTAGTTAGCAATAAATGTTCTGACATGCTTTTTGCTTTTGACTGAATCTCCATTTTAACACTCTTTAAATCATTTGAAACTCACTAACAAACTAGTTAAACATAGCTAGGAATAGTAATGAGTGATGATAAGAAGTATATAGATCAAATACAAAGATTTCACATGTTCGCGTAATTTCAATTTTGAATTCTATGATACAAACTCGAGTTAGTTCATCTAGACTGGAGTTTGTACTTCACTTCTGAAACCTAAACTCAAGTTTTATAAATCTGACTTGAGTTTTCTTCAAACAGAGAAGAATGTCACGAATTGATTTTTGAGACATGTTTTGAGCAAGACCTAAACTCGAGTCATTAAGTGACTAACTTGAACTTTGGACGTTTATAGTGAAAAACATATTTTAAGTTCAAAAGCTCAAAACTAGAGTTTTCAATCAGTTTTAATAGAGTGAAGCTCTCTTAATGACATAAACTCGAGTTTACAAAATCTAACTCGAGTTTCCACAAAACTTAGAAAAAACAGGAAAACTCTTTGTATGGATCAAACTGGAGTTTGCAATAAGAAACTGGAGTTTTCAAATCTTTAGAAATATTGAGTTGTTTTCTATGAGTTCTAAACTCAAGTTTGTCAAAAAAAAAAAAAATAAATAAATAAAACTCGAGTTTCCTCATAAGAGAAAACTTTGTTAAATACTTCAGCAAATGAAAACTGGAGTTTTCAAAAGCATGACTCGTGTTTTCTGAAGCTTAAAATAAAGCATAGCTTTTTGTATGCTATAAACTCGAGTTTACAAAACAGAAACTCAAGTTTCCAACAAAGCTTGGAAAACTTAGATTTCTTTTGTCTTGTCAAAATGGAGTTCATTAAATTAAACTCTGGTTTGCTTTGACTTGGAAAACTTAGAAGCTCTCTGTATGATCTAAACTTGAGTTTTCAAATGCTGACTCGAGTTTATCTAAATTCTCAAAAACTTGAGCTGCTCTCCGTCAAGTTTAAACTCGAGTTTTCTAACCAAAACTCGAGTTTGCCTTTGACAATAAGTTTTTCAACTTTGCAAAAACAAACTTAAACTTGATTTAACAATTGTTAATTATCCATGGGTACAAAAAAGTATTTTAAGGCCGGACGAAATAGGCCCCGTAAGACCGGACCATCGACCGGTCTCGTTCTAAGCGGTCTTATAACTACGTAACTTTTAAGACTGGACTCGAACCGGTCTTAAAGAAATATTTCAAGACCGGATGTAAGAAACAATAGGTCTTAAAAATCGCACTATATAGACCTTACATATATTTTGTTCGGTCTTAAAACCAGAATTTATAAGACCAGACAGAAAAGGTACGGTCTTAAATACCCCACTTTCAAGACCGGACTAAATATCATCAGGTCTTAAAAGTATGTAACTTTCAAGACCAGTCAAACATATTCACCGGTCTCAAAAATAAAGAAAATATGACCTTGCTTTAACATATAACCAATCTTAAAATTGTTACTTTTAAGACCGGACTACATTAATAAGTGCGATCTTAAAGGTACATTTTAAGACTGTATAGAATAGAGTCCGCTCCTAAAAGTCTCACTTTTAAGACCGGACATCAAATACACCAGTCTTAAAGAACGTCTTTAGAATTGTTATTAGTAGTTTTAAGACCGTAAGGAATAGCCTCTGCTCTTAAAAGTATGACTTTTAAGACCAGACATCCAATAGACCAGTCTTAAAAGTAGATATTTCCCCTGATCAAAATAAATTCGCCACAAAATCCAGCATCTAAAGACAGTACTCTAAGCTTCAATTTATAATTGAAATTGAGAATGGATTACAAATATTATTCACCAGGCATCGTAATGAATGAGCTTGTTACTAGCTATTACAGTACAAACCTAATAACAAATGAATGTAATTAATACAATAAGACAAATACATACAATGCGTTACAAATAACAGTGTACAATACCTAAATGAACATATATACCAATTCATCATCTTGTCTTCATCAGATTCCCACCGGCTAATAATAACGAACATAACTAACATTCCTAGCTTCTTTTGTGACAAGCTAGCACATTTCGATCGGATCCTGCCAGAAAAATAAAAACAAGAACAAAAGACAGTCAGTGACATTTTTTAAGAACATAAATATTTAAGAAGGAAATGAATATAGTTAAAACGTAATTTAAAACCTTCAAGTTTTCAAATAATTGTGTAGATGAATATTACCTTATGTATTGATGACTCTTTTATAAAGGGATATCCTCCCATATCCCTTCTTGATGATCATTTCTTATGCTGGGTTCATTATCCGCTTCATCTTCTTCATTGATGTCCAGTAGACCCCTTAAAAAAGGAGTACTCTCAGGAAGACCATAATTTGCATCATTTTCCTCATCAATATCAATGACCCTTTTTCCTTGGAGAGCTACAGACCACATTTTATTTGCTTGATCGGTGATATAAAAAACTTGTTTTGCCTGGTCTGCCATAATAAAAGGTTCATCTCCAAAACTTGTACTATTAAGATCGACTAATGTAAATCCCAGCGATCGATCAAAACTCCATTATTGACATTAACCCACTTGCATTTGAAAATGAGAAATCTAATGAAGACATAGTCCACCTCCCAAATCTCTTCAATAACCCCATAATATGGCATGACTGCCAATTTAGGCTGCTTGTGTTTCGAACTGGAGAAGTGCATGGATTCAGCTTCTAACATTACACCACTGTTCTGGACGGTGCTCCTATCATCTAGGGACTTCGTGTAAAATGTGTACCCGTTGATCACATACGAATTCCAACTAATGACATCAACCTCAGGACCACGTGCTAACCATTTCATTGTCTCAGAAACAGATTTCTCTCCCTCGACCTTCTGTTTGAACCAGTTTGCAAAAGTTCTGTTATGCTCCCTGATCAACCTTTGTTCAGTCATTCAGGGATTTTCTTTCCTCACAGCTTCTTTATGTGCAGTTATGCTGGATTGAACTTCATCAACATTATTCAAGATGTATAAGTGGACTTATGACAATTCATCAGGATCCACACAAATGTACTGCGGCCCCTCGTCTACCCCCTTCAACATGCTGACATTTTGGAAGCCCGATATGTCTTACTTTGGCCAAATAATTTTGACAAAATTCCATGGCTTCTTCAGATACATACTTCTGAACAATTGATGGTTCTGGCCGGTATGCGTTCTTCATGTACCCCTTTAGGAATTTCATAGATCTTTTAATTGGGTACATCCACCGTAAATGGACAAGGCCACACAGCTTTATCTCCGTCACTAGATGAACAATTAGATGAACCATGATGTCAAAAAATGAAGGAACAAAAAGTTTCTCAAGCTGGCACAATATCATAGATCCTTCATTTTCCAATTCATCCAATTGTTCAATCTCGAACACTTTACTGCAAACATCATTGAAGAAGAAACAAAGCCTAGTCAAAATGTGTCGAAGATCATACTCGGCAATGCCTCGAATAGCTACTGGGGGCAGCTGTTGCATTAATATATGACAATCATGAGACTTCTGGCCTACTAATTTCAAGTCCTTCATTGATACAAGCCTCTTAAGATTTGAAGAATACCCCAAGGGAACTTTTGTCCCATGTAAACACTCATAAAAACTTCTTTTCTCATCCTTAGATAAAGTATGAGAAGCCGGGGGACAATAAGTTCTCTTACCATACGGCCTTGGATGTAAGTCTTCCCGTATCCCCATTGCTTGCAAATCCAATCTTGCCTTCACACCATCCTTGGAACTACCTTGTATATTGAGAAGCATGCCAACAATGCTATCACATACGTTTTTCTCAACATGCATGACATCAATACAATGTCTCACATCAAGGTTGCGCCAATATGGAAGATCGAAGAAGACCGATCTCTTTTTCCATATATTTGTTTCTTTTTTACCCTTTGCAGTCTTACCGAAGATGACACTTATATTTTTCACCTTTTCATACACTTGCTCCCCAGTCAATGCCACCGGAGCATCTTCATGCTCTTGACCACCAAAAAAGGCTTTCTTTAATCGATGATATGGGTGGCCCCATCTAAGAAATCTTCTATGTCCAAGATAAATTGTTTTTCTTCCATGTTGAAGTTGATGATAGCGTGTGCCTTTTTCACAAATCAAACATGCCTTGTGGCCTTTTATACTATACCCTGACAAGTTCCCATATGCTGGGAAGTCGTTTATGGTACAAAATATCATGGCTCTCATTTTGAAGATCTCCTTCTTGAAAGAGTAAAAAACATCGACACCTTCTTCCCACAACTCCTTCAAGTCTTTGATCAAGGGTTGAAGGAAAACATCAATGTCGTTTTCGGATTGTTTTGGTCCCGAAATCAACATAGACAGCATGATGTACTTTCGTTTCATGCATAACATGGGAGATAAGTTGTAAATAATCAGGAGTATAGGGCATGAACTGTGTATGCTGCTAAGGCTTCCATAGGGATTCATGCCATCTGTGCTAAGGGCAAGCCTAAGGCTCCTAGGTTCTTCCCCGAAGGTCGGAAATAATTGATCGATTTTCTTCGATTGAGAAGAATCGGCCGGATGTCGAAGTTTTCCATCAAAAATCCTCTCATCAGCACGCCACGCAAATTTCTTGCATCATTTTCATTAGCAAACAACCGCTTGAACCTTGGTATGATTGGAAGATACCACAACACTTTTGCAGGCCCTTTATTTGACTTGTACCTTGGGGTTTCACATACCCGACATTTCTACTTATCTTCAAACTCATTTCTATACAATATGCAGTCATTCGGGCATGCATGGATCTTTTTGTACCCCATCCCCAGTGGACAAAGAATTTTCTTAGCATCATAGTACCAATGAGGCAACACATTATCATCTGGAAGCATGTCCTTAAAAGCCTCAAGCATTTCTGAAAAACTCTTGTTACTCCATCCATGACGTGCTTTCAAGCTGACCAATCTCAAAACGGCGTTCAACATTTGGTATTTTTTACACCCAGGGTATAGCGAGGTCTCAGCATCACTGCACATATTACCATATGCATATGTCGCTCAAAGGCCTCTTCTCCTACATCACGAATAATGTCCTCTATGCGATCATCCATATCTATGTCATTATCATCATCAAAGGACACTTCACCACGTTGAGATGCACTTGGAACTTTTTCACCATGCCATATCCATATTGTATAGGTCTTACAAAATCCTTCACAAATTAAATGTGTGTATATAACTTCTGGACTTACTCGCCTCTCATTTAAACATTCTACACATGGGCAATAAAACTTCCCACTACCATCATCGTCATTTCCTTTTGCAAACTCTATAAATTCCCTCACCCCATTCTCATATTCAACACTCATTTGTCTTGCATTTATCCAACTACGATCCATAGTATAATTATATTCCTATATATAGACGAAAAGATTTAACATACATCATCCGAAAAAATTGAAAATTACACATAAACTAAGCCAAGTCCATTAAATGCATATGAGTGAGACTTTGTCCATTGAATGCAACATAAATGTATCGTGTACAATCAATCTAGTATTATTCCAAAAACAGACAAAAAAGACTTTAGTCATTAAATGCAACATGAAGAATCACTTGTGCTCATAAATGTATTATGTATAGTCGATCCAAGAAGCTAAGGAAAATAAATGCATGACGCGGAAAATAAATGCAAACAACAAAAGTAACCCTAAGTACACTTGTTGGTCATTCGGATATGTCTCAAGTAAAACATAAACTTCCAAGTACAGTATCGAAATACAACAGAGTAACCCACGTCAATATTTCACCGATTTCGTGCAAACCATGAATAACCCAGAACGAAAAGAGGAAAAATAAAATATATATGTAACTGAAATACACATGTTACGTATAGGTCTATCGCCGTTTAGCTAAGGAACCAACCAGAATGTGATAAGCTGATCAATACTAGCTTGTCGAGAGATCTGTCTCGCGGCAGCGACGAAGCAACACACAAACACTTGAGAGTTGAGAGTGAACAGGAGTTATTATTACTTTAGGTGGGACAAGAGAAGTTCAGAGAGGAAAATTTAACTTTTCCGCGAGACAAAATCATTTATATTTAATGTCATTAAGAACGGTTAATTGTAAAGCATCCGGTCCTAAAGGTATAGAATTTTTAAGATCGGTTACATATCAAGCATACACTCCTAAATGAATTTATTAAGATCTGTTACTTATTAAGCATCCGCTCCTAAAAAGTCTCATTTTTTTATTATAAGAATTTAGTGAAAGTCCTCATTTTCTTTAAAATTAAACTACAAGGTTGTAGCAGCAGCAACTGAATATTTTTTTGCTTAACAGCAGCAGCAACAGAATGAAAATAAAGGATAGCACATTGAGAATAAGGTTTTTTCCATTAATAAGCTTAGTTCATTTTCATTTTTACATTAATGGAGAATGTGCAAGTACAAAGGAAAAATAAGAACAACAAACTTACAAATAACAAAAACAACCTACAATGTGACTAAAAGTCCTAAAGCTAATTATCAGCTAATGTCTTGAGGATATCAGCTTCAGCGGCAGAAATTTCCCGCCGGATATCAACAATTTCCTATTGTATGCGCATCAATATCACTTCTTCAGGTCAAGACCAGGAGGCTGGAGAGGGGGACCAGGAACCTCTTCATCATCCAAAATAACAATGGGTCTAATGATCCGAGGTTCCTCCGTTTGAACAAAACGCGTTTTCTTGGTCTGTGTATGACGTAGCCCAACGAGTTGTCTCAAGATCCTCCAACGAGCTTCAGGAGTAGTCCTACGAGGGGTTATCTTATATCTAACCATTGTCTAACTTGGTTTAAGGCAGAGGGGAGTAGAGGGATACGAAATGGGAATGTGAGAATATGGGTATTTGATTTGAACATAATATCAGTTGATTCAATTCTGTATAAAAGAAATAGAATAATTAATTACTTTTAGGACCAGACATTTATTAAAAAGTCGCTCCTACAAGTCTAGCATATTTTTAAATTATTAACAACGTATTTCTTAAAAGCCATTCAGGACCGGACTGTTATGAAATAGACGGTCCTAAAATTCTTCTGGTTGTCTTCAATTTTTGTGTGCGTTGGCAACTTGTGAAAAACTTCACAAATGAGAAATTTGTAATAATATTTAAGACCTAATAATTATATAGGTCCTGTCTTAAAGGCCTACAGATTACTAATTTTTAATTTAAACCAATCAGAATTTAAGTTGAAATTTGTAATATCTTTAAAAGTGTCGTCGATACAAATTCCGATATTGGCAGTTGCATCCAAAATTTAATGCTTCAGTCAGATGAATCTCTTCGTATCCTAGAGTAGTTGTGTAAGTACTTGGAATCTTATATTAAAAAAATACATATAAGACCAGTTATCTTAGAATATGCGGTCTTAAAAGTTCCTTCATTCCAAATTCCAAGATGTGCAGTCGTATCATTACACTCTGTAATGATGATTCATAGTCTCTTCGGCTTCGAAAGACAATCCAACGATGGTGCTCCATCTATTTAAGCCCCTCGTTACTTTAGTTTTTCACATTCTTCTCCACATCCTTATTTCTTCTACAATCTCCAATTCTATAATAGCTGCCCCACCATCTCAACCACCATCGGGTCCTCTTTTTCCTCCTCCTCCTCTCTTACCTCTGAGATCTCCCCCTCTGCCGCCGAATCCAATGGTGAAGCAGATTGTGGAGCATCTGCTGGCCCGCGTCAATCACATGGACCGACACATGGGCAAAATCTGTGGCCTCCTTCATACCATCAACAAGAAAATCAACATGGTCCTCGACGAACATGACGTCCAAGTCCCTACTTCTGACGCAGACACTACATGCTCCTCCTTTTCCTCCTCCGACAACAACGAGGAGGATTAATTAGTTTTTTTTTTACTTTCTTGTATATTTTTTTCTTGTATGTATTGGTTGAAGGGAGCAGCTTAAATAAATATATATATATATATATATATATATATATATATATATATATATATATATATATATATAATGGCGGCCGCGGCGGCCTTTTTTTGCACATATGATTGCGTACGCTTGAGAAGTTCCAAAAATGGCTTCAAAAATTAACATAAGAGAACATACAAAACATGCAAATTAAAGTCATTGTGAGTCATCGCTAATTGATTTAAAATTAATAATGATATATTTGCTTAGTTGATTTGATTTGAACATAACTTCATTTCTGTATAAAAGAAATAGAAAATTAATTTTTATTTAAAAAAGACTTTTATGACCGTAGACATATAAAAAGTCGCTGCTACAAGTCTAGCATATTTTTAAAATTAAAAATGCATTTTTTAAAAGCCCTTCAGGACCGAACTGTTATGAAATAGACGGTCCTAAAAGTCTTTTGGATTTTAGTCTTCTATTTTTGGGTGTGTGAGGCAACTTGTGAAAAATTCCACAAATGCTTGTTATACAGCATTTGAGAAGGCCAATTTCCTTCAGTTTTTTCCATTTCACATGTCCTAAAAGTCTCCAATATTTTAGTTTAAATTCCTCAGAAGAAGAAGATTCCTACATAACGAACGAATCCACATAGACTTTTAGGATCAGTCATTTAATAACTAGCCGCTCCTAAAGTCTCGCATATTTTAAAATTAAATTAACGTATTTTTAAAAAGCCCTTCAGGACCAAACTTTTATGAAATAGATGGTCCTAGAAGTTTCCAATATTTTAAAAAAATTATACTAAGACTTTTAGGACCGGACTTATATGAAATAGATGGTCCTAAAAGTCTCACTGGACATTTTGAACTTTTTAATAAGCTCATTTTACAGCATCCTGTTCTAAAGGTTTAAGAACTAATTCCATGCAATACATTCAGCAACAAAAAAATAGAAAGCATCAACATAATTTGTTGGAAATGAATAAACAATTTTATTAATTATTGATCATTAAACTATACAATTGTTCAATTATTATTTAGAGAAAATCAGATGTAATATAGGTCTACAGCACATGCATATTTACAAATTAATCTTGGGGGGCATTTGTGATTTCCTGAATGAAAAATTCACACATGACTTGGCGTATGCACTCAATATCACCATCAAGAAAGGGGTCAGCGCAATCAAACGTTTGTAACATCAAAGACAGAAATATATATTAGACTACCTTAATTCATTTCATCAAAGGGGTCAGCACACCAAATGTATGTACGTATAATATCAAATACATTTACCTTTTCAGTGATAGACAGAATTCTTCACGTGATAATATCATATATGTGTCGCATGACGTAAAGCCCACATATGTTAGAAGCAGGTGGTTGCCGACGTGTCTAAAATCAAACAAGAAATATATATATAAGAGTGCATACACAATGACAGTTCACAAGGCAGTGTCCATGCGTACTAACTTGTGGTTTGATCCATATAGTATCTTTGACCTGATGCCCAGCCTTTCTCTTGGCCTTCTTTTAGTATTCCAACATGGCCCTATTATTGAAATCAAAAATTTCAATTATCAATATTGGTAACTGAAAATTCACATAAGAAATTTCAGACAAAAATCAGTGACAAGAATGACATGCGCTACTTATCAACAATCTGCTTTAATATATGCACTGGTTCGTGGTAAAGGGAGCATAAAAAGACTACTTTATTTTCCTCCGCGGAAAGAAGGACCAATTGCCAATGGTTAGAATGGTTGAATGGTGCAAGGTACCACCTTCTAATATTGTTAGACAACCTCCTGGATATGTATATTGTTCTTTGATTCACGGTTGCCACACTTAGGTACTGTGGGCACAAGAATCCAAAATCCTATTCTCTGCCCTGTACTCCCATCTCACGATGCATCAACCTACAATAATGACATGCATAAGTGAATTAGCTAGTATATATGTATGTGTACATGTATAAACGACACCTCTTAAAATTATGTACGTACTCATAGAAGAAGATACTACTTACTTCATGAATAACAACACAATTGCATCAGTTATCTCCTTTTTAGGAAAGATAAGGGAAATTAGATCTTCTTGGTCAATATAGACCGGTAGCTTCTCTTTTAGGCCTACTTCAGCATTTAGAGGTCATGATCTGGTTTCAAAAGTTTGTTTGAGTACCAGAAGTCTAATCTCATCCTTGGCAGTCAACTTAGGAGGGGGCAAAATATCACGTGGGGCTGCATCTTCATCAGCAGGGGCTGGGTCTTGAGGAGGAGTACACACATACAAGCTTCACTGGCCACGAGATGAAGCCTCCCAAGCAATCACTCACAAGTTTCATTTGATCAGTTTGAAGAGGGATAGGTGCATCAGCGATGATCACCTCTTCAACTAACACCCTGACTTTATCATCAGCCATTTGTCGGTGGTGTACAGTTGATCCCAAGTTGTAGACATTCCCTCTTGCAACCAATCGTCTACCAAGATCCTCCACGTAGAGCTCACAATGTTCCGTTGACTGTCCAATAATGCAGCTCCCTTTAGTGCTTTGCTGGACAGGTGGAGGTGAGTGTGGGAAGGGAATAGTGCTCTATCCACGAGAGCTGACAATCTTCATCATCTCCTCCTTCATCTTTTTTACCTCGTCTTGAAACTTTGCACTTAATGAAGCTTTTCGCTCAGCTACTTTTTTCTCTGCTCTGGCCTCTGCTTCCTCAGATGCTTTGGCCAGCGTACGTTCCATCTCCTCCAGGGTAACCATTGATTGTCTTTGGCGTTTGGATTTACAAAAGTATTGCTTCAGGTTTACCCGTCCTCCAATTCCCCTTACACGCCCCGCGTGATCCGGTTTTCCAGTCGCAACGGTAAGAATATCATTCCTCCCGTCCGACACAAATGATCCCTCTTGTTCTTGCATTTTGAGTTCTTCCTGTAAGATACAGATAACAAGAGCATAATTAGTAACGAAACATGTTTAGTAACTAAAAAGTAACAAATTACAAGAGCATAATTACTTACAATTCTCTCAGCAACTGCACGAGTTTGTTCACTAGAGTACGCCCTGCCTTTCTTTTTGCGAATATAGATCCATAACTCCTCATGGCGTATTGGAGATGGCGGCCGCGGATCACATATCTCAGAAGGATTGGCTTGAGCTTCATCTTCCAATCTCTTTCGCTTGGCGGCCATCAACTCTTTTTCAGCCTTTTCATATCCGCCACGAGAAGCCGTTTGTGGGCAATCATTCTTTCTCCCAATCTCTTGTGCTTGTTGCCTTCTTATCTGTGAATCAGAATCGAAAACAACTATTCATTATGAATTCCAGACCTCAATTCAAACACTAGTCAAATTCACTTCATCAAGTTTCAAGACTTTGTTAAGGAAGATGTAGAATTGCATGTATAATAAATAGGGAGAAACAGAGGAAAGGGAGTTGCAGAACTGCTGCCAACTCAGTCAATTCATTCATTCATCATAACTGGTTCAAACTCAGTCAAGTTTCAATAACAGCATGCACATATACCATTACACACTTAACATACTAATTAACTAACTAACAACAATGTCTATGTGACCTACTATAACAGAGTAGCTTACTAAGCAAGCAACCTGACTAATGGCCTCATAAATGAACACAATAACATTCACATATCCGCACAGGTTAATAAGTATACAAGAAGGGACAAAAAAAATTAAATATAGACTCACCAAAGCTTCTTCAGTAGTCCGCATCTGAACAAATTGTTGCCATGTTGCTTCATCAAGAAATGCATACTTGGCAGAAGGATTAGGGCGAGGCTGACCAACCGGAACCTTGGCAAAAATATAGTTGTTCGCTAACTGGGTCTTACACTTCCTCCAGCGATCAGCACAATACGACAATGTCTTGATTTTCAAATTCTCATCGTCAGGAACATTGTACGTAAGCTGGATAGAGTTCCAGATAACATCCTTTACCTTCTTTTTGTCAACATTTTTCCACTCGTCAACCAAAATGCTTGCCTTGTTGCGTGCTTGTAAGCCGACATAACTATTGTATCTACTTTTATTAGGGCCGCAGGGACCCAAACATACATCAAACTGTATATTGAGCCTTTCATTGGCACTCCGCCCTAGGGCAAGCTCTTTCAATCGAGTGGGGTCTCTTCTACCATGACGGCGTGCAGGGCGGTTACGAGGAAGCTCAGTTCTAAGAAGGAGATGGTTCGTTCTAACTAACACCAGTCACATCATCAACTGGCATTTCAGGTACAGAACTACACTAATTTCCTCCGTTCATTTTCGAAACAAGAAAAGAGGTGGTACAAGAAAGCAATGCCAGAGCAAATGAGAGGGTAACAGAGGATGGTGGCAGTTTGCAAGGAAGAGATGTAATGCAATAGGAAGAGGTGTTTGAGTGTGTCGCAACAAGAACAGGGGTTTCAGTGTTCAGACAGAAAGACGTAAGACATAAGTTAAGGTTTCGCGCGAGAAATATAGTGGGAATTTGTAAGACCGGAGAAACACAAAACGACGATCTTAAAGGTTATATTGGACATTTTTAAGACCGGAGAAACTGAAAACGACGATCTTAAAGGTTAACATTTCAGAACGTCCCTTTATTACGTTCGGTGTTAAAAGTAATAAATTATTAGTTTAAATTTTTCATTATTTAGTACCGGGTAGAAGTCACGTCCGCTCTTAAAAATATTAACTTTAAGAACGACAATTTATATATGTCCGGTCTTAAAAGTTCTTTACCATTTTTATGTATATTTCCTTATTATTTTGCACCGCAAAAAATATAAGTCTGGCTGTACGGGATTTCTCAATAATTTCATATGATTTATCAATTATTTTTAATGAATGTTTTAAGAGTGGTCATTTAAACATGTCCGGTCTTAAAAGCTTGTACAATTATTTTTAAAAATTTTCATGTTATTTTTAACCGCATAAAATATAAGTCGGTGACATCCCTTTAAAGTAATTCATATTTCAATTTTTTTAAAAAAAATGTTTTAAGAGCGGTTGGAAGCTTCCAACGGTCTGAATAATATATTTAAGACCTATCGAAAAAGATGCGATCCAAGATGTACTTTGATATTTACAAAATTGCCACCGGTCATATCTTTAAGACTAGAGATTTAGTCATCCGCTCTTACTAAGGCAGTCTTAAAAATTGATGTGGTGGTAGAAGTTCTTTATATTTACAGAATTGCCACCGGTCATTTCTTTAAGAGCAGCTCGTCGATTCTCCACTCTAAATGAGACGGTCTTAAAACACTTTTTTGCACTAGTGATCATCAAAACACATAGAAAACTGATAAGACTTGCTAGGCCTTACCTTGATAAAGGCGCAACCTATTTCCACATCTACTTGCGATCGAAATCCATTGCCGCTGTGAGAAGTTCATTGATAAATCATCATATACATATATTATAAATGTTCTTTGAACTATAAGAACAATATTCATCCTACTAACATTTCATTATTCAAATTACATAAGCTTTTTTATTTTTTAAAAAATATCCTCATAGTTTGATACTGTGATTTAACGGGAATTTTTGTTGAATTAGCAAGAGGCCAAGCCAGGGTACTTTTTAATTAAGGTATTTCAGCAAGTATATCCATTAGAAATAAGACATAATGTTTGAAAGAAAAGGAATAAACCAATTAGGTTATGATAGCTGACAAGAAGTCGTCATAATTAAATAATAAAAAAAAACAAGTCGTAATAATTAAATTTCAAAGGATTCATGGATCCGTGTCTGCCATCGTCAGTTAAGTTTTTAAAAAAGGAAGTTTCCGTGTCTGCCGACTTAGAATATAAAATGTATAACTTAAGATGATTGATGGTTCAACTCAACTTGATGACTAAAAATAAGCAAATTGTGCGAATTGAGCTTTTTAGCATTGTCAAACTCATAAGTTGACTATCTGAGTTTACCATTTTTACATTTATAGTTGACCAAATCGAGTCAAGTTAGTGACAAACTCGTGATTGCTATAAACTCGGTTAAACTCACGAGTTTATGTACCGAGTTTACCATTTTTATATTTCTATCTTACAAAACCATGTTAACTCATCCTCAAACTTATGTTAACTTTTTTTATTTAATCATACTCAGTGGCATTATATACGATTTTTATAGAAACTTCTTTGTTAAATATGGTAAATTTTAAATGTTGATGGATTTAATTTCAATTATTTGAATTGAAAATATATTTAAATCAAATTGTTGTTATTTTTTTATGTTTTAGTTATTTATTATACACTACTAATATATAATTAATATTAAAATTAAATTCTAATGAGTCTACTATTCAAGTTCACGCTGTAAGTTCGCATCATTGTCACAAATTTATTTAAAAATCGTAAGTTTAACAACTTTATTTTGTAGTTGTTAAAATAACAATGCATACCTCATATATGTATTTCTAAGCCTCGGTTCGTTTATTATTATTTTTTAAAGAAACAATCCTGATCAGGCTAAATATGATAAAGTTGTTGTTAATATCAATAAGTTGTTGGGAGAACTTTAAGCTAAATATATGAAGAATGCGCTGGAAAAAGCTTATTTAATAAGCTATTCCTGTAACATCCCAAATTCCACGTTTGAAAATTGTGTCGGTTGACACTTAGTTTTAAGAAAATCAATAGAGTTTGAGATGCTACAGCTTAGAGTATTGCAGAAATGGATAGCGTGCGCTAAGATTCAGACAATGAGTATTTGATATAGAATGCCCAGACATATGATGATGCCCCAACATAAACTGATATATTAAATATCCCGAAGGAATATTCATGTGATACAATTTACAGAGATTAAATACAGTTCTCTGATAAAGAAATTCTTAAACTAGACCTATGGCTTGGAACCTAATATTAGTTATTCAGTCCATTTGGTCAGGTCGGTGTTCAATCTAATGGGAGTCTCACCAACTCTATGGCGACTTGTGACAACCCACCGATGAACCCTTCCTTAGTTTAAGCACCAAATGGTTTGAAATAACTTTATTAGATTCATGCTAGAAACTAAGTCCTAATAACTTCTACCGACCTTCGTCTTCGACTGCTGCCTCTTTACGGCTCTATCCACCGGCACCTTCTCTATTCCGGTTTCTTCCCTGTACTATTCATTAAGACTGAGGTCCAATGCTCATTGGACCTCAGGTAACGGTTAACATCTTGCTTATGTAAACAGTATATGACAGGTGTTACAATAGTAAATTCACCATTATAACTTTCAAAACCATAACAACAAGTAACATAACACAGCCACTGCAATATGTATGTTACCCTAGTCTGCACATATCCAATGCCACAATGGCCTATCGTGTCCTCAACGCTAGGAAAACTCAACGGAGTTATCAAGACTATAACCCGTATACAATTCAGTATATCATCAGCAACTTTCAAAACAGAGTTTCAACATGTGAACACAACTATCATATATTAGCATACCATAAGCATAAGAGTTAAGGTTACAATACGCGTCCATACCTTTTACCGCGTAGTCGTCAACCGTCCGATCTTTAAATCCGCTCTTGGACTTCCCGGATGTCCTAACATATCACCATATCACTTTGAATAATATCCTAAGAGATATTTCCACCTCTATTTACCCCTCTACCCTTAGTAGTTTTATTATTACAATTTTACCCTTACATTTCTTGGAAAAACGTAGTACAGTATTTCCTGGGCAGAATTTTATCTAACTTTGAAAAATCATAACTAATTTTAGAAAAATCATTTTGAGGTGAAACCAAAGCCAAAATTTCCCTTAACAAGTCTATTTTTAAGGAAAAATAACGGCTTCAACTCGTTACAACCAGATCACTCCCAGTTTTAAATTTTTTCAATGTTACCCAGATTTTTACCCAGAAAATGTAGCTTAACTTCTGGAATTTATATCTCTTTGCACAGAACTTCAAATGACACACTCTTTATATATCTAGAAATCCCTACATGCCTACTTTCACCATGAATTTTCTCAGAATTTTCGAACATCGTCTTCTTCATAAAATACTGGTATTTTTTCCCCTGACTCCAGGAATCACTAATTGATGAAATTTTGCCAGAGCTTCGCTATTTTGATCCTAATCTTTTAAAAATTTTGCTATAACTTTTTCTTCATCAAATTTTCGAAATAAAGCCATTGGAAACCATAAAAACATGAAAATAAAACTGGAGTTGGAAGATTGATGATCAAAACAACATTTTCTAGCATTTCTACTTCATAAACTAAGAACTTAAACTTAAAAGCTAAAAACTCTTTTACCTCTTGAAGAACACTTGCTTCCTATTTCTTGCAGCTCTTCCACACACTCCCTCTCTCTCTAAATTTCGGTGATAGCTTGGTGAATTGGTGAGGAGTTTGTGTTGCTAATGGTCTCTATTTATAGTTAAAGGAGAAGTAGCCCTCAAGAAACATCCCTCATGATCCTAGCCCTTGATTCTTGACTTGGTGAGGAGGTAAAGTGTAATACCCTAAAAATCCTACTTAAGATAAGTATCATAATTTAGTAAATGATACCTATTGAAAATAGGTGAATTTGTGGTCTCAAAACTAGTAGAATAATTACCTTATTTTCTAAGACGATTTCTCATGAAATTAGGAGGAATAAAGAGCTAGAAATTTCTAAGTGAAGTTAAGGGTTATAAAACACTTTGAATATTGTGAGCAATCCCAAGAGGCGACTAAATATTCCTTAAAATAGGAGAATATGTTGTCTCTAAATTTTTAACTGATTTATCATCATATTTAGGGAAATTTTCTTTGGATTCTAATAAATCCAAAATTCAATTTCCTAAATCTTATTAAGGATCATAAAATATAACCATTTAAAATCATCGGAGGATGGTAAAATCAATTAGAGGAAATTAGTAACAATTATTGGGCAATTGAAATTGCAATAATTGAGATACTTTATTAATTTTTGAAATTTGTTAATAATTAATTTACAAAGGTCATAATTAAGGATCAAATGATATTTAGAAGTTAAGATTAGCATACAAGGAGTTGTTAATCATCAAAATTAAATTAGAAACTTGTCAAATGGTAAACAAGTCTTATAACCCCTAAAACACTATTATTCCTAAATTATCTCTAAGGGGGCGAAAATTCCTATTTAATGATGGAATAAATTACACAAATAAAATAGACCAATAAGAGATTTTTCTAAGAGTTTGTAAAACATAAAATTGCAATTAAAAGATTAAGGGTGGGCGGTTTTATCACTTGGGCAACAAGAAAGGGAATTGCTTGAAATAAACCTATAATTAAATTTCTAGAAGAGAAGACTTTTGAGGCTTAATGCAATGGAAAAGGAAGAGGAAGGTGGTGTGTGTGTGTGTGTAGTGTGCGTGTGTGTTGTGGGACAAGGAGGAAAAAATAATAATAACATAAGGCAATTAAGTAGTGTATGGAAGAAGATTGGGACAAACTTAGGGAGCAAGTAGTCAAACTTGGAGAGCAAGTTATTATTTAATTAGCAAGATTAGATGAGAATCTATAGAAAATAAATCATATCTTGAGATATTGAAACTAAGTAGTAAATGTAAATACATATTTGGAATCAGTGAATTAAGAGCTTCAACTTAGCTATTCCCAAAGTTATTTTCAGTTACTTTTAAGATTCATGCCTAAGTGTTTGGGAAATTAAAAATCACCATAAATCTAGTCATAAAATTAGGATTACAAAAGTGAAATTAGATTTTGAAGAAAAACATTAGTTGATGCTTAACTAAATTAGCATTTGAGATTAAATAGGAGATGAAGCAAGAATTTAAGGAGAGAGATGAGAGAGGGACGAATTGGGGAGAGGTGGAGGGAGAGGATTGAAGCTTCTTGACCAAGTAATAACCAAGGGCTGAGATCAATTGTCTTTGCTTGGAGGCTACTCATTTTTTTGGCTATAAATAGAGGCTTAGGCAACACAAATTCTCCACCAATCCACCAAGCCACAACCGAAATTTTAGAGTGTGTAGGAAAGAGTGAAAGAGCTTCAAGAAGTAGGAAGCAAGGTTCTTCAAGAGGTAAGAGAGTTTTTAGTTCATAAGTTCAAGTTCTTAGTTATGAAATAGAAATGCTAGAAATGTTGTTTTGATCTTCAATCTTCCAAATATATTTTTATTTTCATGTTTTTATGGGTTCCACTGTCTTTATTTCGAAAATTTGATGAAGAAGAAGTTATAGCAAAATCTTTGGAAGCTTAGGATCAAAATAGCGAAGCTCTGGCGAAATTTCAGCAAATAGGAACTTCTGGAGTCAGTAGTAAAAATGCTAGTATTTTATGATGAAGATGATGTTCTAAAATTCTGGGAAACTTCATGATAAAAGTAGACATTTATGGCTTTCCAAATATATAAAGAGTGTGTCAATTGAAGTTCTGTGCAAAAAGATAAAAATCCCAGAAGTTAAGCTACATTTTCTGAGCGAAATTCTGGGCAGCGGTTTGAATTCTGGGAATTGGGAATTTTACATGAGTTCTGGATAAGTTCCAGTATTTTTCCTTGAAAGTAGACATCTCAAGAATTCCGGGAAATTTTACGGATCCTCGGTTCGATTTTTTTAGAATTAGTTATGATTTTTCAAAGTTAGGCGAAATTCTGCCCAAAAATGCTGGATCAGCGTTTTTTCCGAAAATTTGGGAATAAATTGGAAAATAAATCCACGAGGGGTAAAATGGTCTTATATAGCCAAGATATCTCTTGGAATAATGTTTATGAATTAATAGAAACAATATTATCCTTATAGGATATCCCTGAATACGTTCTGACCAACTGTCGCACCTTATTCCGCCAGAAATACCGTATAGCGTCAAACGAAGGTACATCCGCGTACTGGTAACTTTAACTCTGATGTTTATGGTATGCATGTATGTGGTATGTGTGTTGTATAGGGTACGTTCGCGTATTAGTAACACTAACTCTGATGTTTACTATATGCTTATATGTGCTATGTGTTTGGTATGTTTATATGAGATAGCTGATAGCTCGGTGATATGTTCATGTACTGTTGTTATGACTACGCTTGCTGGGTGTGAAATTCTTGGTGTGAAACAAGTGCTAGGTGTGAAATGTATACTAGGTGTGACATATCTGCCAAGGGGCTTATATGCTAGGGATACATTTGTCTAAATGCTTATGAACTGTTTATGTTTGTGAATATCTGTGATCTATATATGGTATATATAAATATGAAGTTAACCGTTACCTGAGGTTCAATGGGCATTGAACCTCAGCTCTTAACATAGCATCAGGGTCAGAAGAACCAAGGACGGAGGACAAAGGGAAGCGCAAGCAGGACGCATAGTAGACCCGGCTGAAGATTTCCTTTGACATTCTGGCGGAAGCCTTCCTTTTGTTGTTGTACATCCCTTTTGAACCACGCGGTTACTACACCGCTATTGTATTCAGCCAAACTTACGGCATTTTGAAATATAAGTATCAGTTACTCTTCCGCTCAAATGCACTACTCTGATGATTTTAAATGATTTTTGTTGGAAAAAAATAATATTCTGCTTTTGAAAATTGGGATGTTACATAAAGATCTTGCCCTTACACCTCTTCCTCACTATCCTTCCCTCCCCCTCCTTCAAGAAGTTCTTTTGCTTTGTCCCCAAGTTGTTCTATTTATCCCCTAATTACTCACAAATGCTAATTTAGTTAGGTGTAAGTTGGTGTTTTAATTCAAAATCCAATTCCACTTTTGAAATCCTAATTTTATGATTAGATTTATGGTGATTTTTAATTCCTGAAACATTTAGGTATAAATCTTAAAAGTAACCGAAAATGACTTTGAGAATAGCCAAGTTGAAGCTCATAATTCACTGATCTCAAATATGTACTTATCTTTAATACTTAGTTTCAAGATTTCAAGTTATGATTTAATTCCTATGGATTCTCATCTAATTTAGCTAATTAAATATTAAATTGGTCCCCAAGTTAAACAACTTGCTCCCCAAGTTGTTTTAAATCTTCTTCCACAAGTATTTATTATAATAATCAAATCACATTGTTTTTTCCTCCTTCCTTTATCAATGTCGGCACACACACATATATTATATACTAAATCACAAAAATTTCCACCGCCCCTCCCCTTTTTTATTTTCGGTTTTCACTTCCTATTTTTCTTTTAATTTTATATTACATTTTAATAATCTTCTAAAATTCCAACAATATCCCATTGGTGCTTCTTAATATAATATCTTATATATTAAGCAACTTCTTCTTGTTGTTGCCCAAAAAACGCCCTCCCCTTCCTCCTTTTACTTATCATTTTGTGTTTTAATGTTCTCACAAACTCAAGAAGAAAAATCTCTCATTTGTTCAATTAATTTCACAAGGATTTAAGATTAATATAATTTCTTCACTCTTTATTTAGTAATTTTTGCCACTTTTATTAGCTAAAGTGAGAATTAATTAATTTTTGGTTACTATTGTTAATATAGTATTTTAGGGGTTACTAGACTTAATTGCCAAAACTATAATTGATTATCAAACCAATTACCATCTTTAGAAATTCATTTGATACTTATATTGATCCCTTTTTAATACTTAATCAAGTTAAAATATTCCAATTTGTTGATCTTAGATAGTCCCAAGACTAATCCTGAAATTAACTTAATTACTAACAATTCACTTGCCCCATAATTGTTTTTAATATTCACTAATTATCTAATTTAGAGACAACATACTTTCTAATATTTAGTTGCCTCGTAGGATTTATCATAATATTCTCAGAGTATTTTATAACCCATAACTTCACTTAGGAATTTTCAGCTCTTTTTTCCTTCTAATTTCATGAGAAATCACCTTAGAAAATAAAGTAATTATTCTACTAGTTTTGAGACCACATATTCACCTATTGTAATAGGTGTTATTTATCAAAATTTAATATATACATGTATTATGAAAATTGGGGTATTACAATTCCCCCGCCCCCCCCCCCCCCCCAAAAAAATCTCTACAGTCAGCATGACAAAAGTTACGCTTAGAAGAATTCCTTAATCCAAAATATAAATTAGGTGAAGAATAATTAATACTTATTTTTTCCTTATCTACATGTCATTGATGTAACATCTCAAATTTTAGATTTTGGGAAATCACAGATTAATTAAGGAAAATGTGGCCTTAAGGAATCTTAAAAGTTGAGAATTGGAATTTAAAGACATATTTTCCTAACATTAAGGATAATTAGTTAGTGATTGAATTTTGGCCTAAATAGGTTGGGTGATGATATTTTATGATTTAAGAAAAATAAATTGTTGAAGAAAAATCCTTAAATGGCAATAAGGATTTATTTCCTTCACTGAATGCTACAATTAAATTATACAAGTATGGAAATGAGTGATTTTATATATATATATATATATATATATATATATATATACACATACATACACACACACACACACATATATATATATGGGAAAACATTTTCTCATGTTATAGGAAAATCATTTTCTCATGTCACACACACATGATGAAATGGTGGGACTCACATATACATATATTAATTCATATATCTATATGTGGGTCCCACCATTTCATGTGTGTAAGAAACTTTTTTTTCTCATGTAACATGAGAAAACCAAAGCCCTATATATATACACTTTGTGGTATATGCTTACGCATGGGCTTTTATTTTTGCAAAACTTATTTGCATAGGTCCAAAAATGCAGCCCATATAGCGCCTTAATTTTATTAAGGTCATGTGCTTATGTATATATTGAACAGAAGAATTTACCAAATGCATTTGGGCCAACACGTGATCATATCGGCCCATATCCATTCAACCCAACACGTAGCCCATATTGTCTCCATCTAAAACGCAATGTATATCCTAATATCCATTCATTTGGACTCCAGACCATATGAAAGATACAGGCAATGGTTCGGGATCAAAGGGCAAGAAATAGTTGTAAGGGTTACAGCGGTCGGAATATTTTGGAACTTCCTAGAAATACTAGGATTAGTTAGATTGTACTTAATGTTTATCATTCGTCTGTTTTGGATTAATGTATTAGCATCCCTCTATGGGATAGATATAGAATCGCGAAAAATTTTCCTGTATGTTTTCAAATTAAGTTAAATTCAAAAACTTTTATTCCGAAATCAAGTCGTACAAATCACCTCGATCCCTGTACACGTTAACTCTGATGAATGATGGCCAATGTTTTGATACCCGGACCGGACCGACCGGTTTGGACTGGAAACCGGCCTGGAAACTAGTCCGAGTCAAGGGTGACCCCGGGTTTCGAGTTGACCCGGGGTCAACTCGGCCTAACCCGGCCAACTCGATCTTTCGTTTTGCCTTTTTTTTCCTAAAAAAAAATCGTGAGGAAAGCTCAACAGGAGAGGGAGAAGAAGGATTTGACAAAAACACAAGAAGGAGAGAGAGATCTGGAGTCACCAAAATCTGAAGAGATCATATGCTTCGTGAACAACCTCAACGACCACCATGGATTCTCCTCTTGCTGCGATGTGGCGGGTCTAAGAATCCTGAGAGCCTCCGACCAAATAATCATGGTTTTTTGAAGAAGGAATTAGAAGAGAAACGAGCATGAGACAAAGTAAAAGAACGCAGAGGTTGGATTAATGGAGAAGGAAGCTATTGTTGATGGCGAGGGAGGAGACTATACGAGAGAGAGAGAGGGAGAGATCTTCATTCTTCACTGCATTTGCGATAACTGGGTGAAGGAGCTGACCACTTTTTTGTTTTTTAAAAAGAAAATCAATAAAATATTCACATATGGCCTATCTAATCTACGTACATATATACAGATGGAGCAGTGGGGTTTGTCCTTCAAGTGATTTATTTGAAACACAAAATGACAAAATTTGAATTGTGGGGTACCACTACACGCTATTTGATGAGAAGTTTGGCATCAGTCCTACATTGTAGACCTGGGAACTATAATGATAAAGATCTCTGACAATTTAAACCCTAAAAATTGCGTTTTCTTTTATTTTTCACAAGGAAGAATTAGTATAATATTAATTATTAAACAACCTTTAATATTAAACATCTCACATGTTTATATAAAATATGTTTATTATTATAATATAAATATTGTTTTACCTATTTTAATTAAATTATATTTTTTAATTAATACAGGTCTAACTCTGGTTTGACTCCGGTCTGACCCACTGACCCTTAACCCAGTAGTCTTACTGGTTTAGTGACCGGTCCGGTTTTCAGAACATTGATGACGGCCCCAAAGGCCGGGCGTGTAATACCATAATTTTTATAGCACATGTAATATTGTATTTTTGTAAATTAATTAGCAAAATACAAAGGTGATTATGTGGTTTCAAAGAATTATAATCTATTGATTATATTCTTATTCAAATTTCACTTTGGAATTAATTAACTATAGGTTAACTATGAGACATTATTTAGGGGCTATAATTTAGCCTAAAGACAAGAGGTAGATGACAACAAAAATTAAATGGATAATTAAGGAAATTAAATGAATAATGATTAAGACAATTTATGCTAAAATTGCATAAGCCTATTAAAAGAAAAATGCCTAACCAAATGTGAACTAACTTGTGTAATTATTTTAATTTGATTAAAGGCATTAATTAAAGATTAATTGCAACATGATTTAGGAGATAATTAAATCATCAAGAAAAGGGGTTGGTATTTTGGAAAAAAAATGAAGAGATTAATTGATGAAGATTAAATTGCTAATAATGCTTTAATAACTTGAGTTAATTAGCAAACCAATTAGCATTCATCATATTAGTAATAAAAAGGGGGATTAAGCACATAATTAAGATTAATTAATTGTGCCCCAAAAGTCAACAATGACAACTAGCACATGGTGGAGCTTTGAGAGCCAAGTATTTGAGATATTTTCCATGGGTTTAAGTTTAAGCCTACAATTAATTAAAGTAACCAATGATGGTTATATTTATGAAGCTTTAAGCATTTGATAAGAAGTTAATTAAGCTTAAGTCTTCAATTAATTAAAGTAATCATTTTTTTAAATAAATAAGGGCTGCTTATTGAAGAAAAAATATTAAGGGCCAAGGATGAAGAATTAAACTTGCCTAATGAAACACTAATTGCCATGGTTAGCTAACACATCAATGATGCAATGAAACATGTAATTAGTGGGCATATAAACACTTGATTAGAGGGTTAATTATAGCTTATTAAATCTTCCCCAAGGGTCATAAAAAACATCCAGCATATAGGAGGATTATTTAGATAAGATTCCATGATCATTAACACACAAATACATGTTGAAAAGTTAACATTTTCAACTAGCCAATGAAAACACTTGAACCATGGGATATTTTGCTAATGAAAAAACATATTAAATGACAAGAGAGAAGGGGGGACGTTCTTTTGGGGACTTGAGGAGGAAGAAGCAATTTATAATATTCTAATGTAGATATTATTTCATTAGCACATGGGATAATTGCATTGAACTAATAGGAAAATTAAGGGGAAAATGCTCTAAATCCTAAGTAATTAAAATGAACCAATGAGAAGCTTTCCTCCATAAAAATGAGTCTTCAAAGAAAACCAAGCTATATGGAACCTTGATGGAGAGAAACAATCCAAGGGTTGAGGCTTATGGAGTTTTCCTATAAACAGAGAGCTCTCCTCTCTTCATTCTTCACACCAAACTCAATGGGTGAGTTTAAGAGAAGAGTGGAGCAAGGAGGAAGAAGGAGGAGCAAGGTTCTTCAAGGGTAAATTTTATAGTCTTTAGCTTTTGTAGCTCTAGTTCTTAAATTTATAGTCTTTAGTTTTTATAAGTTCTTAGTATAAATGTTAGTTTAATCTAGGAGATAGGAAATAAAATTCTTACTCTTGTTTTTAGGCCTCATTGCATTGTAAAATGCCTAAAGAGGTAAAAACATGGTAGGAAACAATTTTTAGAGGTCCTTGGATTAAGCTTGTGAAAGTTGTAGAATTTTCAGTTCTTAAATTTTTGATAGATAGCGAAAAAGATGCTATGATTTTATGTAGCAAATGAAGTTATAAAATCATGAAATTTTTCAGAAATAAATTAGACATGTAGGGCTTTCCAAATATATAAAATATGTAACGTTTTGATCTCTAATCAAGGAGATATGAATTTTTGAAGTTAAGCCATTTTTGCTGGAATAAAATCTAGGCAACGTTGAGAAAATTTAAAACTGGGAATGATATGCTTGGAACGAGTTAAATCCATTATTTTTCCTTAAAAATAGACTTGTTAAGGGAACTTTTGGCTTTTGTTTCACATCATTTTTATTTTTTCACAATTAGTTATGATTTTTCAAATTTACCGAAAAATCTGCCCAGAAAATACTACACTACGTTTTTGAATAAATGTAAGGGCAGAATTGTAAATAACAAATCCACCAAGGGTAGAGAGGTAAATAGAGGTGGAAATATCTCTTAGGATATTATTCTAAGTGATATGGTGATATGTTAGGATATCCGGGAAGTCTAGGGCCGGATTCAAAAGTCGGACATTTGATGATTACCCGGTGAAAGGTACGTTCGCGTACTGGTAACTTTAACACTTGTGTGTCTTGTATGCTTATATATGATTGTTTGATTAATTTGTTATGAGCAAGATTGTGGTTTCAGCTGTTTGCATACATTCAGGGTAGCTGTGGATTCAGCTTGACGCGGGTTATAGTCTTGATAACACCGTTGTATGTTTTCCTAGCGCTGAGGACACGTGGGTATCGTGGCACTCACTACTACAAAAAGTGGATACTACTTCCCCAAATTGTAACACCTACCTTAAATATACCCTTTTAAATACTTAAATTTGTATACGGAAACGTATTTTCAAAATACCAAAGTTACTATTCACATATACGATATTATTCCCTATTCACGTATACAGAACTATTCACATATATGGTACTGTTCGCTTATACGATATTGTGTATGAAAATAGATAATATTTTTTTTACATACACTTAATATATTGTCGCCCTTTAACCCTTCAAGCTGCCCCTCCACTGAGCAGTCTCCAAACATTGCTCCTCCTTTGTGTTCACCTGTCTATTATTGGTAGTGGGGGGTGAGATTCTGAGGAATTCCAGTAGTAGACAATACCAAACAATACATGTAAGATAAATGCTAATGTATGATATACTTACCTTGCACATGCTTATGTTAACATAATGAAATTCTGCATGCTTAATGCATTATGCATCATACTCATAGCCATAGCATAATCATAAACAGAGCTTCAATCATCCAAATATGTTACATATAGCAAGCAAGCATAGTAATCATACATATACACAAGTAGTAATATCAAATACATGCAAGTAACATAAGCCCACTACCTTTTAATAGCCAATGTGTCCTTACACGGGGTCCGCTTTCACCAACCGTCAGGGTTGCTTGAAATTCATTTCTTTTCCTTTTGACCCTATGGACATAATCATACCTTTAGAACTAGGGACAATGAATTTTTATTTTCCTTATTATCCTTATTTCACTAAGGTATAATTAAGTAACTTAAACCTGTTACTTTCATCCTTTATCTTTCACTATCCTCAACAGTCTAGAAACTTCAATCATTTTTAATTAATTGCACAAAAATCATTTTAATATGCCGTCAACTATCAAGTGTTCTTAGACAAGTCCCCTTTCATATAAAAATATTTCTAAAGGTCAGATCTTGTCCAATAATTCCCCGATTTTACGTTTTCACTTACTGTCCTGTCAAGCTTTCAGAATTCATAGCTTAACTTTAAAATTCAATATCTCTTTGCAAAGAGATTTAAAAATTACAAATTATATACCAAAGTAAAGCTCTGCATGTCCTATTTAATACTGAAAAATATCATAGTTTTCTGGGTTCTTTTACCCATTTTAAAAATTCGTATAAGCTCTCTATCCAGTTTTATCTTCCAAAACTTAAGGTCATCTTGTAAAAATCATAACTCTTTACTTAGAGCTCAGAAAATTACAAAGTACCCACCAACAGAAAGCTCTATGTGTCTACTACACATCTGGAAAGTCTCATAATTTTTAGAATTCTTTTACTATGTCCGAAATACAACATCATATTGTAACTCCATAAGCAGTAAAAAATATTTCCTGTTTTGTAACTCAACTTCTGAAAATCATAACTGCAGTTGTACACATTTGTTTTTGATGAACGAAAGCTCATTGTAAACCTTAAGAAGAGTAGTATCTCCTATATAAATTCCATAATTTTTAGAGTCCATTTACTTAGTCAAACCACAAATGGAAGATGACTGACTCCAGAATTCTGAAATTGATAGTTTCAACGTCTTTACAAAGCTTATGATTTTATTTTTCCAAAATACCTTTAAAAATTCATCCACCAACATATTCCCACTCAATTTTCAGTGATGAACACGTTGGTAAGCTCAGATTTACCAAATTTCACTTATTTCTTTGAGTTCTCCTCAGATTAGAAATCTAGCTTCCAATCAAAAGTTTCAAAATCTTGAAGAATAAGTGGATGTTCTTACCACTAGACTTAATTTTTGAACTTTTGGTCAGCATAACTACTCTTTTCCTAAAATGTTAGTTTTCCTAAAACTATAAGCTGTAGCACCTCAAACTTTGTTGGTTTTCTTAAAACTAAGTGTCGACCGACACGACTTTCAAGCATGGAATTTGGGGTGTTACAGGGCGTCATAGATGCTAAAAATGGCTCCTTATATTTTTCTCTCACCTCGAAACTACATCTATTATATAGACAAAGTTGAAAAATAATTTCAATTTAAGAAAAATTTAAAGGTAACTACTTCCTCCAATTCCATTTATAAGAGTCCGATAATTTGAATTACATAATTTAATAAAGCGCTTAAAATTAGTCAAAAATAATAAGTATTCCTTTAAATAAACTTTTTTTTTCTTTTCAAATTTGCCTTATTTATTAGGGGGTAAGTAAAAGAGAGAAATAAAGTAAACATAAGTATCACCAACGCTTTAATTAATGAAATATATATAATTGATGAGGCACAAATAAAAAATACTCATTAAATGTTCAAACAACTCTTATCGGACTCTTATAAAAAAGACCAAGACTATTCAAATTTTAGATTCTTATAAAAAGGACCAAAGAGAGTATCATTTGTTTGCCCTGATGAATTAATTAAAGTAACTTATATAGTGAATTAGAGGGAGTAGCTTATCTAAAAATTGATTTTTTTGGAACAATTAATTTGTACATCGATCTTATAGTTTCATTTGATTTTTAATTAGGTGCCCGCATTTTTTTCTCAATTTTTTTTTCTAAACACTACTACAAAAAATGGATATTACTTCCCCAAAAGGTGTCCTTATTTTAAAAAAGGGAGTAAAAAGTACTTTAGACGCCCTAAATTTTTATTTATTTAGGGCGCTTAAAGTATATTTTACGCGCCCTAAACTGTATTTAGAGCACCTAAAATATACTTTAGGCACTCTAAATTTTTATTTAGGGCACCTAAAGTAATTAATTTTAAAACTTCGGCGCCACATTTTTTTCAAAAAATTATCTAAGAGCCAAAGTGCCAAAAATTTAGTGCCAAAAAATATATTTTAGGCGCCCTAAAAAAGTTTAGGGCGCCTAAAATATACTTTAGGCTAATTTTAGGGCGCCAAAAAACTTGTGAAAAATTATTTTTTAAAACTTTTTTTTTTATTTAAGAACTTTAGGCGCCCTTATTTAAATTAAGGACGCCTAAAGTAATTATTTTTTAAACTTTTTTTTTATTATTTAAGGACTTTAGGCGCCCTTATTTAAATTAAGGGCGCCTAAAGTCAGACTTTAGGCGCATGTGTGTCATTCTCATTGTCATCTTGATCGGTTTGCTTTTCGAGTTCGGTGTCTTCACCCATGGATTCCACAAGATCAAGGACACCTTATGCTTCTGCGATCCTTCCGTCACTAGTAGCTTATGCAGGAATTCACATGGAAGATCCTTCCGTCATGCACCGCCTCCATTCCACTAGGGTTTTTAATTTCGTTTTCCCTCTATGTTCTTTCTCGATTCATTCTTTCTCAGTTTTTGGGGATTTGTTCCGAATTCTAGGGTTAGGGTTTTTCTTAATTTATTAATTATTACTCTGGTACTTTAATTTGAATTGAAAATTGCCATTTTGGTCTCTGTAACTATCATTTGCCTCTTCTTGGGATTCTTGTTTGCTTATATTAAATATCTTGCGTTTTTTTTTCTAGCATTACTCTAATCTGTTGTTTATTTCATATATACAATTTTCGCAAGTCTGTAATTAACGGTTCCGGGAATACTCTTGAAACTGATAATGCTAAGAGAGTTTTCAATCGATTTGCTTCTTTTCTCGTTTGACCCCATTGAAGCTTGTTTATTGTGATATTCTCGCTGTTATGTTTGTGGCCTGTTGAATAATTAAGGTTCTCTGTTGTCGATGGATTTTACTATATGTGCATGTCATTCTTCTATAAAATTGGATGTGTGTGAGGTGCGGGATCATACCTACGTCTGTAAAATTGGATTTTACTATATGTGCATTATATATACCAGAGATTTGCAGCTTAAGGAGCAACAATCCTCTTTAGCCAACCTGGTTCTTCCAGATCTGGGTTTTGGTTTTTTTTTTCCTTTTAAATGCCTTTTTAGGCATCCTTTATTCACTATAGGACGCCTTTTTTAAGGCGTCCTATAGTGAATAAAGGACGCCTAAAAAAGGCGTCCTATCTTTCCAACAGAACGCCTTTTTAAGACGTCCTATATTAACTATAGCACGTCTTTTTACTACTTCCCCTGGTCAGACGTCCTTCTCAATAAGGACGTTTATTGCCTCTAATTTAGGACGTTTTTAACGTTTTTTGTAGTAGTGAAAATTGAATACTTAGTAGCTTAAGATGTCTCTCTCACTCAGTAAAAATATATATGATGCAAGGACGGTTATTAGCATAAGTTTTAATTTTTATGTTAATGTAAAGACTAAAATATTTTGACTACCCTTCTATTTTACCTAAATTATAGGAACCTACCACCTATTTTAAAAACATACACTTAGATTCAATCCATTAACTTGGTTAAGAATATTCAAAAAATATTCTAAGAATTTTTTAATTAAAATTTATATTAAAAAGTGTATTTTACCTAAATTATAGACTAAAATACTCTGACTACCTTTCTATTTCACCTACTTTATAGGAACCTCCCATCTATTTTAAAAACATACACTTAGATTCAATCTCTTAACTTGGTTAAGAATATTCCAAAAATATTCTAAGAAATTATTTTTTAATTAAAATTTATATTAAAAATTGTATTTATGAATTTGAAAGATGGAATATCACCTAAGAGGAGGGTGAATCAGGTGATTTAAAAATTTTCATTTTAATTGTAACACCCCAAATTCCATGCTTGAAAATTGTATCGGTTGACACTTAGTTTTAGGAAAAACCAACAGAGTTTGAGGTGCTACAACTTAGAGTGAAGCGGAAATGGATAGCGTGCGCTAATATTTAGGCAATGAGTATCTGATATAAAATGCCCAGACATATGTTGATGTCCGACATAAGCTGATATATTAAAAATTTCCTGAAGGAATATTTATGTGATACAATTACAGAGCTTTGTATAATATCAATACTTACATAGTAACCATACTATCTTCAACCAAGCCGTAGCTAGACTTGGGGCAATGAACCTAACTTAGTTAATCAAACAATTTGACTAGGTAGATGTCTATCATGGGAGTCTCACCGAGTTCACGGCGACTTATTGACTGACCCACATAGACTAGCCTTGCCTTTGGCACCAAACCATTTGAAATAACCTCATTAAATCATGCCAGAATGAATACTCTGTGGATGCTCTTCCGGCATTTGCTTTGACCGGAACTTCTCCCCAACTCCAACCATTAGTGCTTTCTCATGGCTCCATCCATCGGTACCTTCTTTATCCCGGTTCCTTTCCTGAACCTTAGACAGATCTGAGGTCCAATACCCATTGGACCTCAGGTAACAGTTAACCTCATGTGAAAAGTATAAGCAATATATATGACAGATATTTAATACATTCAGTGAACAATACATAGCACAAAGCAAATGTATGTCAAAACCATCATACATAGCACACAGCACATGCATGAATGACCATGTTTGCACATAACCAGTGTCACGACGGCCCATCGTGTCCTCAGCGCTAGGAAAACATCCAAACGGTGTTATCAGGACTATAACCCGCATCAAGTTGAATCCACAGCTACCCTGAATGTATGCAAACGACTGAATCCACAGTCTTGCTCATAACACATGAATCATACATTGATATATATAGACATAAAAGACACACAAGTGTTAAAGTTACTAGTACGTGAACGTACCTTTCACTAGGTTGTAATACCCTAATTTTCATAATACATGTAAATCTGTATTTTTGGTAAATAAATTAGCAAAATACAAGGGTGAATATATGGTCTCAAAGAATTATAATCTATTGATTATATTCTTATCCAAATTTTACTTTGGAATTAATTAACCAAAGGTTAATTATGAGACATTATTTAAGGGCTATAATTTAGCCTAAGGATAAGTGGTAGATGACAATAAAATTCAATAGATATTTAAGGAAATTAGATGTATAATAATTAAGGCAATTTATGCTAAAATTGCATAAGCCTATTAAAAGGAAAAAATGCCTAATCAAATGTGAACTAACTTGTGTAATTGTTTTTAATTTGATTAAAGGCATTAATTAAGGATTAATTGTAGAATGATTTTGGAGGTAAATAAAATCATCAAGAAACAAGGGCTGGAATTTTGAAATTATCTTAGGAATAAAGAGTGTTATTTACAAATCATACTCTAATTACCTAGAATTAATTAGAAGACTTAGTAAACCTAAGATATTTGTAAAAAGAATAGAATTAAACACAAATTGAAAAAAATAAAAAAATGAGTGAAGGAGGGAGAGCCACATAAGTAGGTAAAATTGGTGAGTGATTAGGTGTGTGTGTGTGCTTTCCGGGAAAAAAAAAGAGAGGAGGAGAATGGATTAATTAAGTTAGTGGGTAATTGTGTGGATATGAGTGTGTGTGCGTGTATATGGGTAGGAGTGGATGTGGAGGTGTGTATGGCTGTGTGTGTGTATACTTAGGTGTGTGTGTGTGGGGTTAAAATTTGTGGAGGGAAAATGTCACTTGAGTCCCAATCCTTTCCCTATAAATAGAGAGCTTAGGACTTCACAAATCTCACACCAAAAATCAAGTAACATCTGATAGAGAGTGGAAGTGAGAGTGAAGAGTCTTGGAGAAGTGGGAGCAAAGTCCTTGGTAAGTTCTCTAGCTCTAGCTTTAAGTTCTTAAGTTGTAGCCTTTAGTTTTTATAAGTTCTTAGTATAAATGTTAGTTTAATCTAGAAAATTAGAGAATAAATTCATATACTTGTTTTTAGGCCTCACTACATTGAAAAATGCCTGAAAAGGTAAAAACATAGTAGGGAATAATTTTTGGGAAGCAATGGATTAATGTTGTGAAAGTTGTAGAATTTTCGGTTCTTAAATCTTTGTCAGGCAGCGAAAAAGATACTATGATTTTATGTAGCAAATGAAGTTATAAAATTATGAAAGTTTCCAGAAAGAAAGTAGACATGTAGGGCTTTCCAAACATATAAAATATGTAACATTTTGATCTCTGGTCAAGGAGATATGAATTTTTGAAGTTAAGCTATTTTTACTGGAATAAAATCTGGGCAACAGTAAGAAAATGCAAAACTGGGAATGATATGGTTGGAACGAGTTGAAGCCGTTATTTTTCCTTAAAAATAGACTTGTTAAGGGAAATTTTGGCTTTGGTTTCACCTCAAAATGATTTTTCTATAATTAGTTATGATTTTTCAAAGTCCGAAAAATCTGCCCAAGAAATACTGCACTACGTTTTTTCAAGAAATGTAAGGGCAAAATTGTAATAATAAAGCTACCAAGGGTAGAGGGGGAAATAGAGGTGGAAATATCTCTTAGGATCTTATTTTAAGTGATATGGTGGTATGTTAGGACATCTGGGAAGTCCAAGGCTAGATTCAAAGGTCGAACGTTTGACGACTACGCGGTAAATGGTACGGACGCGCACTGTAACTCTAACTCTTATGCAGCTTGTATGCTCTATATGTGATGTGATGATTCATATAGTCGTGGACAAGACTGGGTCTTGGGTCATGCACCGTGATTAAGACTCTATTTTAAGTTGTTGTTTATACATTCAGCTATTATGTGAAAACATGGTAATGCCGTATGGATGTTTTCCTAGCGCTGATGACACGCTCCGGGGCATGGCACTGGTTTATGTGCAAACTATGTGGACCTTACATGGGTTGTGTGCTATGTAGAGGTATTGTTGTGATATGAACTATGACATGTGCTGTGTGCTATGTATAGTTATATGCTGAATTGTAAATGAATATCTATCATGCATACTGTTATACTTGAGCATAAGGTTAACCGTTACCTGAGGTCCAATGGGCATTGGACCTCAGTCTTAATGAATAGCACAGGGAATAAACCGGGATAGAGAAGGTGTCGGTGGATAGAGCCGTGAAGAGGCAGCGGTCGAAGACGAAGGTTGGTAGAAGTTATTAGGACTTAGTTTCTGGCATGAATCTAATAAAGTTATTTCAAACCAGTTGGCGCTTAAACTAAAGAAGGGTTCATCGGTGGGTTGTCACAAGTCGCCATAGAGTCGGTGAGACTCCCATTAGATTGAGCACCGACCTGGCCAAATGGTCTGATTAACTGATGATAGGTTCCAAGCCATAGGTCTAGTTTAAGACTATCTTTAACAGAGAATTGTATTGAATCTCTGTAAATTGTATCACATGAATATTCCTTCGGGATATTTAATATATCAGCTTATGTCGAGCATCATCATATGTCTGGGCATTCTATATCAGATACTCATTATCCGAATCTTGGCGCACGTTATCCATTTCCGCAGTACTCTGAGCTGTAGCATCTCAAAACTCTGTGATTTTCTTAAAACTAAGTGTCGACCGACACGATTTTCAAACCTGAAATTTGGGATGTTACACAGGTAATCGTCAAACGTCCGACCTTTGAATCCGGCCTTGTAACATCCCAATTTTCAAAAGCGGAATAAATTTTTTTTCATTCAAAGTCATTTCAAATCATCAGAGTAGATCATTTGAGCGGAAGAGTAACTGATACTTATATTTCAGAATGCCAAAAGTCTGGCTGGATACAATAGCGGTATAGTAACCGCGTGGCTCAAAAGTGAAGTAGACAACAAAAGGAAGGCTTCCGCCGGAACGTCAAAATGAAATCTCTAGCCGGGTCTGTAAGCGTGCTGCTTTCCCTTGTCCTTCGTCCTTGGTTCTCCTGACCCTGACGCTATGTTAAGAGCTGAGGTCCCATGCATACGGACCCCAGGTAACGGTTAACCTCATGTTTACATACACAATATATAGACAACTCATACCACAACACCAAACAGCATACTCAAGCAAACTATCATAACCAATGCATATGTATCGCTCCCAGCATGCGACCATATCGCTCCCATCATACAAACATATCGCTCCCAGCATATGAACATATCGCTCCCAGCATTACAGATACTCTCTAACCTTTATATGTACAAATACCACATATATGCATAACATAAACATCAGAGTTAGTGTTACAGTACGCAAACGTACCTTCGTTGACGAGCGTTTAGTACATTGACGATAAACTGTACTTTTGACGGAAAACAGCGAACGACAGCTAAATGACAGCGGAACAAGATTACTGATATCCTATAATGATAATATCACATTTATCAATATTTGATATCATAACAGGCATTTTAGGTACAAATTACCATTTTGCCCCTGATCCCCTAATCGGCGGAATTTCGCTAGCACTTTGCTACTTTGACCCTAATCTTCCAGAATTTCAACATATCTCCAACTCCATAATGATTTTCGAAATTAATACCTTAGTTACCCCTAGAACATGATTTCTAAACATACCTGGAAGATTAAAGATCAACTTAGCATTTCTACAACAACTACCGAAAGAAACACTAAAACTAAAGACTAGGGACCGAAGAACTTACCCGGCACTTTGCTATTTCCACAGACTCCTCCTTCTCTCTAAAATCTCTCTCTAGAAAGCTCTAGGATTTGTGAAGAATGTAGAGAAGGTGAAGGCTATTTATAGAAAAAGGCAATGGCATTTTCGTAATTCCTTTGAACTTTGTCTGATCAGTTTCTGGCCGTTAGATCGCACTTCTTGGAGGTGGCAAGATCTTGGCCTTACACCTTTCAAGGATGATGTCATCCCTGTTGCATCATCAAGCCTTATGTCATCTTGCTTTATCAGGTAAAATTCCTGGTTCGGTATCCTGATCGCGAAATTTCGTAAAATCTTAAAATTTCGGGAACAACACTCCGATGGTCTTTTCTTCTTCTTTCAAATTATCTAATTTAACTCAATTTCTGATCCTGCTGAGGACATTCTGTTATCAGCTGAAAATCCTCGGTATTCGTGCCCGGCTACAGAAATAATGTTGTCCGGTACTAACTCCGAGACAAAAATCCACTAATTAACATTATACTCTGGTTTTCCCCCCTTATCCCCAGATTCCCACAACGGAATTATTTTCTATCGGTTCTCCTTTTGGCTATTTGCTTTAATTATACAAAATATCTTCCTGGCCGGATCTCCAAATCACTCCGTTGGTTACAGAAATGACTTCGGAGATAGTCCACTCCGAGATAAAAATTCACTTGTTCCTAATATACTCTAACTCAAGAAACCTAGTTCACGGTTTTCTAGGTAGGATTTTATTTCTATCTGTTCTTGTTTATCCTGTATAAAATATCACAATTATAATATTATTTAATTACTAAATATCTTAGATATTTTTTCTTAATTTCCATTTTAATTTTTCTTTATTTTTCTTCATAATTTCGTTTATATATATATATATATATATATATATATATATTTTTAAGTAATTTCCACCTTTTTCTCTTTATCTTATGTCTAAACAATTAGTCATTAATTATCTAATTAATCACTTACTAATTGTTGACAATTTTCTTAATTAGTAATAATTATTATCTCACAACTATTTCACTGACATTGGTAATTTATGCACCATGCATAATATTAAAAATCATGGGGTCCAATATGGTCCCCCAATACTTTTAGATTTTTCTCCTGTAATTTTTCCAAGGTAATAATTTAATAAATTACCTAAATTAGAGACAACATACTTTCCAATTTTTAATAAATATTTAGTTGCCTCTTAAGATTTTATCATAATTTTCTCAGGGTATTTTATAACCCATAAATATTTTAGGGACCTATTTGCAAATTATCTAATGTTTTAGGGACCTTTTCGCACATTATTCAATCTTAGGAGAAATTGTCCCAATAACAAGATGAATTCAATACAAGGTGTTTGAGACCTCATATTCACCTATTTTCAATAGGTATATTCTACAAATTTATGATATTTACCCTACGTCAAATTTTAGGGTATTACAGGCCCTGGACTTCCCGGATATCCTAACATATCACCATATCACTTAGAATAATATCCTAAGAGATATTTCCACCTCTATTTACTTCTCTACCCTTGGTGGATTTGTTATTTACAATTCTGCCCTTACATTTATTCAAAAACGCAGTGCAGTATTTTCTGGGCAGATTTTTCAGTAACTTTGGAAAATCATAACTAATTCTAGAAAAATCAAAATGAGGATCCGTAAAATTCCCCGGAACCCTTAGGACGTCTATTTTTGAGGACAAATATTCATTTTGACCCAGAATTAGTGAGTCATTCGCAGTTTTTATGTTTCTCAACATTGCCCAGATTTTATTCTAGTAAAAATGGCTTAACTTCAAAAATTCATATCTCCTTGACCAGAGATCAAAATATTGCATATTTTATATATTTGGAAAGCCCTACATGTCTACTTTCTCTCTGGAAAATTTCATGATTCATAACTTCATTTCATACATAAAATAATGTCATGAATTTCACTGGCTGCACAGAATTTTAACACCAAAAACCCTACAACTTTCATAACATTAATCCATTGCTTCCTAAAAATTATTCCCTACTATGTTTTTACCTCTTCAGGCATTTTTCAATGCAATGAGGCCTAAAGACAAGTATAGAAATTTATTCTCTAATTTTCTAGATTAAACTAACATTTATACTTAGAACTTATAAAAACTAAAGACTAGAAATTTAAATGCTAGAACTCACCTCTTGAAGACTCTCCTTCTTGCTTCAAGATTCCTCCTCACTCTCCTACTTAGAAATCACCTTCTTGAAGTGTGATTTGGTGTGAAGAAAAATGAAGTATGAAACCTCCTATTTATAGCCAACCATGAGTTAACTACCTAGCAACTTTAATTCCATTCTAACCATTGGATTTAACTTAACTAGGAAGCTTAAATCTTAACCTTACACCTCTTACAAAAAAATGCCACCTCCCCCCTTTTTCTTAGATATTTTGTCTCTCCTCTTGACTTATCTTGACTACACACACACACATTCACAATACACACATGTGCTCTTGTGATGTCATCTTGATGACATAATCAAGGCTTAAGTGTCATTGTTGACTTTTCAACACTAATTAGCAATTCCTAATTATCATATTAATCAAGTGTTTACATGCTCCTTATTTATATGTTGCCATTAGCTAACTCAATTACATGAAGATTTAGACTTAATTACTTGAGATATTATTTCATTCTCTTTGGCCCTTATATATATTTCAAAATATATAGCCTCATTTAGAAGATTTTAATTTGATTTTCACATTGGAAGACACATGCTCAACTTGAATAATAATCAATTAAGTATTTATCCCTTTTATATCTATTCATGTTTAAACAATCAACAATTAATTACTTATTTAATCACTTACTAATTGTTGATAATTTTCTTAATTAGGATTAATTATTTTCTCACAACTATTTTACTGACATTGATAATTTATGCATCATGCAAAATATTAAAAATCATGGGGCAATTTATGTTCCCCAAAATGATATTTAATTTTGCCTCATTATTTCCAAAGGAAAATAATCTCATAAATTACCTAAATTAGAGACAACATACTTTCTAATGTTTTATAAATATTTAGTTACCTCTTAGGATTTATCATAATATTTTCAGAGTATTTTATAACACATAACTTCACTGAAGGATTTTTAGCTCTTTATTCCTCCTAATTTCATGAGAAATCACCTTAGGAAATAAGGCAATTATTATACTAGTTTTGAGACCACAAATTCACCTATTTTAATAGGTGTTATTTATCAAAATATAATATTTACATGTATTATGAAAATTAAGGTATTACATTAATCCTCTAGATTACATAGGTAAAACATGGATAAACAGAGAATAGTAAAGAAAGAGTAGACACTTGAAGTTTATACCAGTTCAGTCCAAAATCTTAACCTACACCTGGTCTCCAGACTCTCTAGGATTTCACTATCTCAAGAATTGATTATATAATACCTAGAATTTCAATTCATCTTAAATATTTTATTTTGATGAATAATTAGAATAAGTGAAGGTGAATGTGTCTGAAGGATATTGTAATCTATTTATTATAATTTTGGGCCAATTTCTTCATAAAATAAGCAATGGAAGCACTTAATTAAATTGAGACAATTAGTAAATATAAAAGGGCACCTAAGCTTGCATTAATTAGAGATTAATTGCAACACAATTAGGGATAAATAAAATCATCACGAAAAAGGGGCTGTTATTTCAGGGGAAAAATCATGAGATTAATTAAGTTTAAGACTTCAATTAATTAAAGTAACCAAGGATGGTTGTAAGTAAGAAGCTTTAAGCACTTGATTAAGGAGTTAATTAAACCTTGCTAATCACTTTGAAAAGTCAAAATTGGCAACTAAGATCAATGGCCAAGATTAAGTTTAATAAAGGTAGATCTAATGACCTTAATAAATCACCTAATTAACATAAATCCATGAGATAATAAATGAACCAATAGGAGGCTTTGTATAAATTATGGGAAAACATAAATTATATAGAAACAAAAGTAAAACACAACCAAGAAAGAGGAGGGGGGACGGTTTGAGTGACTTAGAGAGGAAGAAGGAGTTTATAATATTTTAATAGAGATATTATGTAGATTAGCACATGGGATAATTGAAATGGAAGAGGATAATGTACTTAGGATAAGGGTTTTAATGAAATGGAAGAGAAAAGGAGAGAGGGACGGTTGGGAGTACGAGGGAGAAGTGTTTGGTAAGTGTAATGTGGTGTTTGGAAGTGGAAGAAGAATGTTTGGAACCAAACATAAGCCTTGGGATTTCCCTATAAATAGAGGGGCTTGGCTCTTCATTCTTCACACCAAACTCATCTCAAGATTGGTGAGTTTAAGAGGAGAGTGAAGCAAGGAGGAGGAAGGAGTTGCAAGAGTCTTCAAGAGGTAAGCTCTAGTTTTTAAATTCCTAGTCTTTAGTTTTATAAGTTCTTAATGTAAATGTTAGTTTAATATAGGAAATAGGAAATAAAATTCCTACTCTTGTTTTTAGGCCTTATTGCATTGAAAGATGCCTAACGAGGTAAAAACATAGTAGGGAATAATTTTTGAAAGTTGAAAATCAAAGTAGTGAAATTCTGGTGAAATTGTTTGGTTAAGAGTTTCCCAGAGATAGTAGCATAAATGCCATGATTTTATGTTCAAAATGAAGTAAATTAAATCTGAAAATTTTCATGGTTAAAGTAGACATATAGACCTTTCCAAATATATCTAGAGTGTGCCATTTTGAATTTTTTGCAAAGAGATAAAAATTCACAAAGAAAGGCTATGTTTTTCTAGGAAGAATTTCGGGCAGAGGTTGAAAACGCTAAAACTGGGAATGAATCATTAATTTTGGGAGAAAATAAGTATTTTTTCTAAAAAATAGATATCCTAAGGATTCCTGGGAATTTTACGGAACCTCGTTTCTATTTTTTTTAGAATTACTTATGATTTTTCAAAGTTAGCATAAATTCTGCCAGAAATGCTAAAATCAACGTTTTTTTAAAGAAAGGGACATAATTGGAATAATAAATCCAATAAGGGTAAAAAGGTCAATAGTGACTAAAATACCTCTTGGGATATTATTCACACCAGATTAATGTTGAAATATTATTATAGGATATTCGGAAAATCAAAAGGCGTACTGAACAAACGGACATATCACTATCCGAGTGAACTAAGGTGCGGACGCGTGCTGTAACATTAACTCTTATGGTTTAGTATGCTTATATGTGAGAGATAAATTCATAGAGTCATGATCAAGATTTGGTCTTGAGTCATGCATCGTGATTAAGACTCTGTCTTAAGTCACTGTTCATACATTCATCTATATACGGGTTATAGTCTTGATAACACCGTGAGATTGTTTTCCTAGCGTTGAGGACACGAGGAGCTGTCGTGGCACTAGTTAATGCAAACAAGGATAGACTTTACATGTGTTGTGTGCTATGTACTGTTGTGCTGTGATAACTTTACATCTGTTGTGTGCTATGTATTGTTAAATGTTGTAATGTATTGAATATCTGTCATATATATTGTTTTACTTGAGCATGAGGTTAACCATTACTTGAAGTCTGATGGGCATTGGACCTCAGCTCTTACCATAGCAACAGGGTCTGGAGGACCGAGGGCTGATGACAGGGGTAAGCAGTAGGCCTGAAAGACATGGCCAGAGATTTTTATTTTGGGATGCATATTGTTATATTTGGATGAATGTACCGTTAATATGACTAACCAGAAACACCATAACTAATAGTTATAATGCATATCAATTACTCTATTATGTGCTCTAATGCTCTACTCTAATAAGAATATATTATTTCGCTTTTGAAAAATGGGGTGTTATAGATTACACACTCTGTAACTCTTAGAGTAATTCTCTCACTAGAACTTACAAGCTGTAATCAATTAACCTCAATCTCAAAGGTTCCACAACCTTGAGATTAATACAATAATGATAATTTTGAGACTCTCTAAAAGAGTAGATAGATAATCATTGAATTATATGTATATCTGAAGATATTAACCAAAGTTTAGAAATAGTAAATGCTATTTTCACAAATTGAATGCACAGTGTTTCGGTAGTTAGAGAATTCAGTGCTTCTGGTTTTTATAGTTGTTGGCATTAATGACCGTTGAGAAGCTTTGAGAATTATCTGTTGTGGCTGATAAAGATGATCGTTGAGACTGATTATCCTTAATCGTTGCTCAGACAAATTCTTTCTTCAATCAACACCGTCATTCCATGTTAACATTCCTTGTTCCATTTGTCCGTTGAGACTACTTATTGGAAGTGGAAAGGAAGTGGTTGCAAGACTTTAAAATGCTTAGAGAGTTGGTTGTCTAATTCTGGCATCGTCTCTACTTTACATTTAATTCAAAAGATAATGACTGAAGTTACATAAAGATGACTCAAGTCATCTTTTCATAGAAAGAACAGTTATAGAACAAGATAGTTTTTAATAGAGAAAGAGTCTTGTACTTTGTTCAATCATAATATTCTTAATTTATAATTGTCAGTTACCACCAAAACACATAGAGAACTAACAGAATTTTCCTTTCATCATACAAAATCTCTAATTTTTTTTTCAACATTTGCAAACTTCAGGAAAAGAATTCAAAGGCAAGTGATGAACTATTTATATAATATCTTGAAATTATATTATTTATATTATATGATAAAAAAAACTAAGTGTTTGAAATATGTTTTTATCTATTTAAGAAAACCCAAAATAAAAATTTTTCAATAATTATGATGACAAACTAAAATTATAAATTTCGTAATGTAAGTCAGATTTAAATTTTTTAAAAATATTAGAAATTTTGAAAATACATTTTACAGTTACTTTTTTGGTTGTATAATTCTTTTTTACAAAGATAAATTCTTAAATAATTCTTATGTTAAAGAAGGGTATTTGGATCAAACAAGGTTTTGAGAGTCCTACTTAACTGTCCACTAAGGGTTGGATGGATGGAAAATAAATCTTGAAAGTATAAGGAATGTTTGTGTAATATTTCAAGAGATGTTTATATGAGTCTTCAAAATAGAGGGAAGGTCTATGTAATTAAGGTACAACAAAGGGGTAGTTAGAGTATTTTACTCAATATAAATCAAATTTATTTCATCATTTTTCTCAAAAAAAAAAATCCTTTTTACCTCAGCTAGTCTAGTGGTGTAATGTCCCGTTAGATACCTTAAGGTCTCAAGTTCAAGTCTCGTCATAGGAAACACTTATGTTGGGAGGGGCAACAACAAACCTCAAAGCGGATACTGAATGATAATATAATTTTTTTAAAAAAATCTTCTTTTCATTTAATTATTGTTTTACAATATGAATAAATAGTTAACATTTTTTTTTCTTTTCCAATTGTATCGTACAATTAATCATGATATAAATCTTGAATACCATTACACTACAACCGATACCTCGTGAATTTACTAATACTGCCATGTTGTTATAGCTCCTTGTTGTATTCGCTAGTTTAACAACCAAGCTTCTCGACAACAATTAATTAATTATTAAACTACCAAACACACTCTTTAGGGTTGATCATAAAGTCTGATAGTCTGGGTTACCCGACCCTGTCAAGTGAAAAACAGGTCTGACATAGATTAAATCAGACCAGACCAGACCAGACCAGACCAATCGGGCTAGACTGGACCTCTGGCCAAGTGATCAAATCCAGTGGTCTGGTCTAGTTTGACCTGATTTTTTTTTTTTTTCATTTTTTTAAGAATAGGAATAGGGTTAGCCACTTAGCTGGTTAGTCTCACACAATCACACTTAGTCTCAGGCTCTCAGTGATCAAACTCGTGTCTCAGTCGCGTCTCAGGATCTCAGCCAGTCTTGCCTCTCGCCCTCTCGCCTCTCGCCTCAGCCCTCCGTCTCCGCCGCAGATTCCCACTCATAGTGACACAAACTCAACTTCTCTTAATTCTCTGCTTTGTTCCTCAACTGAGAGGCCTCAAACTCAGTGCTCAGTTGTTTCGCCTCCGTCCTCTTCCACTCTTCCAGATCTAGATCCGGATCCAGGCGCCTCTCCTCATATCCTCCTCAGTCCATCAAGGCGTCAACAGCCAGATATGATTGGAAACGGGCAAATCTGAATATTATTCTGTCATCTTTTCATCTGATTGTGTTGGAAATCTTATTTATTCCTATAATTTGTGGGTGTAATGAATGTGAGGCTGGCTGCCTCAAACTTGCTGATCAACTTGTGTTTCCTTTTTCCTTTGTTTGGATACGGGCATTAAGTGATAAAATACCAGAAACTTTCGCTTCTTCCACATTTTCGCTCTGTTGTTATTATTATCTAGTATTGACATTTTTGAAGTTTTGGGTTATTCTATATTTGCTTTCAAAATTATAAGAATTGGGGAGGGGTGCGGGAGAAAATTTTAAGGAGATCTGTTTTTTATGCTTCTTTGTTTTTTCGCTCTACTTCTTTGTTTAGTGGCTTCTTTTTAGTCAGTGTCTAGGTCAAGCTATGGTTTTTAACTCTTCAGTTATCTATGGAAAGAAACAAACAAATTGTCCATGGAAAGAAACCAACGATTATCCAGTCCATTCCTTGTTCTTGGTTGATAAGAAAAGTGGAAGCGAGATTGGATGTTTTTTCTGTGTAAGACTTTTCTTGTGAATTTGAAGAAAAGTGAATTTCAACAATTATCAATTCTGAATTGGTTTCCTTCATAGGTTTATTCAACATGAATGCTAATTGATCTTAAAGATAAATACAAACAGAACTGCATGTTGGGGCTTCAAAATTGACATTTTCTTTTCTTTTGTTTCATTTTGTTGTAGGCATAGAGGAAGAGCAAACTTCAAGTGTTGACCTATCTCATTGAAATATTGCCTCCTACAAAAGGTTTTTCTTAAAAAAAAAATCCCAAACAGGTCTTGGACTGCCGGATTGGTCCAAGCAGTCCACTAGACTGGTCTGGTCTGGCCCGAGCTTGGGCTCGTGCTAGATTGGACTAGACCTTGGGCTGACTAGGACTAGACCTCTGGCTGGGACCAGTGTAACGTCCCTATTCCCTAAGTCACTTATGGAGTCCAATTATGATCATAGATCTCTTATTATGCTAATTCGTGTGTACTTATTTAAGTGATGTCGTTAACAGATCAGAGTAAGTCACAACAGAGAGCGTACTTAATTGTTTGGACGACTGAGTAACTGATTTCATATGCCTAGACATATGCTGGTTAATTAAAAATTCCCGAAGGAATAAAAGCGTGATACAACTTACATTCATTGTGGTGATCTCGGTTGACATGTTAGGCTACAGTAATCTGAAAGGTTCAACAATTCACACTTCATACAGTCCTACAATCCAACTCCTTTCGAGTCTTTATGCGTGTTGCTTATCCCTTTCTCCTGCTCCCGATCCTCCCGATCCTGAAGCTAGGGTAAGTTCTGAGATTCAATGCCCATTGAATCTCAGGTAATAGTTAACCTGATGTTCAAGTATAACAGTATGCATGATAGATATTCATTTACATTTCAGCATAAAACCATACATAGCACACATCACATGTAATAGTTCATATCTCAACAATACCTCTACATAGCACACAACACATGTAAGGTTCACCTCTACATAGAACACAGCCCATGTAAGGTCCACATAGTTTGCACATAAACCAGTGCCACACCCCGGAGCATGTCCTTAGCACTAGGAAAACATCCATACAGCATTACCAAGACTGTAACCCGTTTTCACATTAAAAGCTGAATGTATTTAACATGCTGACCTAAGACCCAGTCTTAGCTACAGTCCATGACCCAAGACCCAGTCTTATCTTTGACTATATGAATCATCTCATCACATATAAAGCATACAAGCAGCATAAGAGTTAGAGTTACAGTACGCGTTCGTACCTTAAACTTTGCGCTAGTGGTACGTTCACTTTTTGGTGCTGGTTCCAAACCTTCTCGGATATCCTATAATACCATCAGCGCGTTATTTCCTGTACAATTAACATCATAAGGGAATAGCCTTACCCCTATTGAGCTTTCCACTCCTGGTGAATTTTTATTCTATTTACATCATTTTTAATTCATCATTTATTATTTACTAACTCTTTCAGTTATTTAATAATTCCCCTTAACAATAAAATTTTATTATTGTTATTATTATTATTATCCCTCATAATAATAATAATAATTCCTTATTCCTTATTTATTATTTTCACCCCTTCCCAATAATAATAACAATATTTGTTATTATCATTATTACTTTTATTATTATTATCATTATCATCATTTTAGAATTTATTTAAACTCCTTGAACTATCCAATAACAACACACATTGACACTTTAAATCATGCTTTGATAAATATACATATAAGAAAATGCAACACACACACAAAGTATTACTTTCTTGGAGAAACCGATGTTGTACTTCTTTCTTTTATTTGTTAAAAGGCTTCATATCTATATCAGAAATGCAAACAAACAAAACAGGGCATGCAGTAGCGTCCTCTTCTTCTCCAAAAAGCAGCGACGTTTTCACCATTATGTGTGTGTGTGTCTATATTATTTCAACCAACATTCCTTTCCTTTTTGTCTTTTCTTTAACTTGTCAACAAAATAAGCTACGAACACATATATATACCTATATATATCTAGCTGATTCTTTCTTTTTTCTTCCAGCAACAAAATAGTTCTTTCTGCCACAACAGCAAACAAGATCATGGGGTTGTATTATTCTCCCCTTTTTCCTCAATCGTTAAAAAGACACACACACCGTACCCTTAAGCGTTTTCTTTCTTTCTTTTACCTCGGCATATGATAGTCAAAATGTATGCATAATCAGACACACACGTCCATTCTCAAAAATGATACACACATACCATGAAATAAATTAAAACTATTTCATTTTCTTTCTTTTTCACTGGCAGCAAGACCCACGACATAACTATACATATTCAGCATCTTTCATTGTTTTGTTTTCTTTTTCTTTCTTTTATATGCATTCTATGTATATATATAAGATAACCCCCCTCCCCCCCCCCCCCAAAAAAAAGTATTTTCCTCACGGCAAAACACGTATTACACATATATAGGCTTTTTTCCCAAAGTGCCCCTTTTTAGGAAACTATTTACCAAAATACCCTCACTTTCAAACTATTTCCCATTTTGCCCCTCCCTAGAAACATATTCCCTATCAACCCCATTTAGTCGACTAAATGGGGGTTTAATTTTTTTTTTTTTGAAAATCGTCGACTAAATCCTAGGATTTAGTCGACTAAATGTCGTGTGGGTGAAAATTTTTTCAATAACCCTGACATTTATTCAACTAAATCCCAGGATTTAGTCGACTAAATGTCAACACGGCCATACACTTAGATCATATATACACACACGTATTTCTTTCTTTTCCTTTTACTTATGACAATAAAAATAACCTTCTTCCCTGACAGTAACAACAAGTATACACAGCATATATACATTCTCACATTTTCTTTTCCTTCTCCACTGAAACAGTCACGTTACACACACAATATGCATAAAAACAATAGTAATCAAAACCCACGTTCTGTACAAAGAAAATTGCAGCAACATATGAGATACATGTATACTCATGCAGATAAATATTCCTACTCTTTTTCTTTCCTACCGCAAACACGACAGCTCTTATATACTCCTAAGTCCAAGTTTTTCATTTGGTTTTTAGAATGATTTCCTTTTAGTTAAACAGCCCCTGTTTTGGTTTCCACCTTCGGGTCCATATATAGAACTTAGGATTTTCAGCATAAACAGCATCCACGTTTTCAGAATTTTTTTTTTTTTTTCTTATCATCATGAAACCCGATGATAGTCTCTGTTTTATGTTCCATTTTCAGTTTCAGTTTTCAGTTTCGGTTTCTTTGCATGAATATATATATTTATACATATTGGATAGCAAAGAATGCGCAAAGCATATCCTGGACACAACCCAACACCACCCTCTGTTTTTTCAGTTTTCATGTTCAGTTTTCAGTCAAGTTTCAGGTTTAGCTTTCGGTTTCAGCAACTACCGATGGAAATGATAAAGCTTTGAGGAAGGTAAGCTCCATGACTTACCTTAGAAACAGCTGGACGATGAAAAGGAACGCTGAGATATCTCTGTTCTTGACAACCAAAACCGAGGAAAATAATACCAGCTGATCCTCTCCCTGCTCTGCTCTCTCTGGACCTCTGTTTCTGTTCCTCGTCTCCCTCTCTCACTTTGTGGTTTCCTCTCTTCCTAGATATCGAATGAGATAAGAAGCAAATGAAGACTAAATGGAACTGAATCCTTTATATGAGGACCCCAAGGTCTGGTCCGAGAACAAGACTCGATGGTCCAAGAAGCATAAACCATCGGATATTGACACAGGGCTCGAGAATTAAGGGGTCTCTGATCCTTCTGTGCTTTGCGTGATGATGATCTTATCCTGCTGTTAATAAATGCTAATAAATGGATCTGTTTCTCAACTTGTCAATTCAACGCTTAAACCAGCTCATTTTTCAATCTTCCGCTGTTTTCTGTTTCTGCGTCTCCCTTTCGGTTTGGACTGAACAAGTGGTTTAATGTATTGGGTTGGAGTGATTTGTTTGGGCCGAAAGAGAGTTGTTGGAGTCGGGTACCGTGATCCAGAAGAGAATGAAATTGCTGCTGCCTCTTGTTTGCATCAGGTCCGAATGGAAAGGGAGATGATCACCTATTATTCCATGGTCCCTCACGTGATCATTCTTTTTACTTGTTTGGCGGGTTTTGGGCTTTGAGTTGGGTTGTATTTTTTTTTTTTAAGCCCATGCCTTGATCCATCTATTATTTTGACACAATAATTTATTTGTAACTAAATTTAATTGCAATATCTTCAAAGAAATTAAACTCTTAATTTCTTAGGCCATAAAATATTAATATTATAATATCTAAGCCACAATTATCTCTTTCAATTATTCTTTGAATTTTATTCTTTCCCCGAAATAAATTAAAGGAAAAATATAGGTCTCAATTCCCAATAATTATTCTCATAAATATTTTGGCCCAAATTTCTCGATTTAAATTTCCATAATATTCCAATATTCAAGTCCCAGAATGTAACATCCCACCTTAAAAATAGCGGAATTTTTTTTTTATTTAAAACATTGATCAGAGTAGAGCAATTTTGCAAAACGAGTAACTGAACCTTTATATTACATAACAGTGTAAGTGTACTTATACAGTCATCAACTATCCACAAGGAAACATCCCTTAACTAGGCACATAAAACTAAATCCATAAAACTCCTTCTGCCATCCTACTCCAGTTGCCTGCCCCTATCCTCAACCTTTGGTTCGCCCGAACTTGAAGCTACAGCCGAGATCCAATTACCATTTGGATCTCAGGTAACGGTTAACCTTATGCTCAAATAAAACAGTATATGGATAATAGCTATTTAACAACACATAACAGCAGTAAATCACTACATAAGCACACAGCAGATGTATGATCACAACAATGACAGAACATAAGCACAAAGCAGTATGTAAAGTCCTACAACATGTCTGCACGTAACTAGTGCCACGACGGCCCATTGTGTCCTCAGCGCTAGGAAAACCCAACGGCGTTATCAAGACTATAACCCGTATAAAGCTGTATGAAAAACCGACAACCCTAGACAGAGCTTCGGTATATAATCATGTCTATCACATTTATGTATATGAGCAGCATAAGTGTTAAGGTTACAATACGCGTCCGTACCTCCATTGACGGTTTCTGGCACTATCATCAAAGTACGGCACGTTTGACAGCGGCACGACAGCGGAAACAGTGGTTCGTGGTTTCGGATACCCTAGAAGGATAATATCACCGATATGAACATTTGGAATCATAATAGGCATTTTAGGTACAAATTACCATTTTGCCCCTAGTTTGATCACTTAGTGGAATTTTGCCAGAGCTTCGCTATTTTGACTTTAAACTCTCAAATTTTGCTATAACCTTTACTCTAACAATTCCTAAGATAAATATCATATTTATTCCTAACACATGATATCTAAGCTAACTTGAGAAATTAGAGACTACTCTAGCTATTCTACTATAACTACCGAAAGAACTACTTAACTAAAGTTTATGGACTGAAGAATTTATTCAGAGTTTTGCTACGAATTTCTCCGGACTCCTCCTTCTTCTTTCTCTCCCAAATTTTCGAAAATCACAAGAGGATTTGGTGTGAGAATTCCAAATGAAATGGTGGCTATTTATAGAAAAAGGCAATGGCATTTTGGTAATTCCTTTAAACTTTGTCTGATCAGTTTCTGGCCGTTAGATCGCACTTCTTTAAGATGGCAAGATCTTGGCCATACACCTCTCAAAGATGATGTCATCCTTAGTCATCAAGGTGATGTCACACACTTGCTTAAGAAGATTTCTACCGATAAAGTCCCAGTTCGGTGTCCGAATCGCGTAATTTTGGAAAATCTCAAAATTCCGGAAGCAACACTCTGAAGATCTTTTCTTTCTCTTCGAGAATACAAGATTTTTCCTATCCTTATACTCTCATTAAGGATATTCCGTTATCTGCCGAAAATCCTCGGTATTCGCGACCGGTTACCGAAATGACTTCGGAGACAACCTACTTTGAGATAAGAATTTACTTGTTCATAATATAATCTGACCCTAAAAACTTAGTTCAAGGTTTTCTAGATAAGATTTTATTTCTATCCGTGGTCATTTATCCTGTTCACATTTTTACTATTATAATATTATTTAATTAACGCATGTCTTAAACTTTATAATACTATTACATACAAAAATCTAAATCATCCTTATCCCTCCCCCTAAAAATTTCGGCTAGCTCACATATAAATATATATATATATATATATATATATATATATATATTTTTTTTTCATTTCCCATAATATTCTATTATCTTGCATTTATTTCCCCAAAATTTCCTATTGGTCCATAAGTAATTTCATAGATTTAAGCTTCTAAAATTCCTTGATTAATCCTAAGCTTTTGATCTTGGTTTTCTAAGATTACTTCTTGACCTTTATTATTTATTTAATTTGGCCCAAAAATTTCGATCTTTAATAATACTTATTTATATTTATTTTATTTCTCATGTTTCCTAAATTTTCTATAAGCTTATAAAATTCCCAAAAATTACTTAATTAATCCTTTAACAATTTCTAATAATTTTCTTACTTAAAACTCATCATTTTTTCACAAAAATTTTATTGACATTAATAATTTAAGCTCCATGCAAATTATCATAAGTCATAGAGTCAATTTTAGTCTCAAAATACTTTTTAATTTTCCTTCTTTTTATTTTCATAGGAAATAATTTATTAAATTGTCTAAATTAAGGATAACATGCTTTCTAAATTTTTAATAATTGTTTCATGCCTTTTTGAATTTTTCTTAATTCTCCTCAAGGTGCTTTATGGCCTTAAGGTGCATTTTTTACATTTCCGCCAATAAATTTCCTCTAATTTTCTTAGTGTTTCCCTTTGAGCATAGACTAATCATATAACATGTTGAGAACGAAATCTTCGTAAATGGTCATTTTTATTATTGTAGCATAATATTCCAGATAATAGTTATTCGGGTATTACATAGAAAATGGGATGTTACAACCAGACCCTGTCCGGTCTGGTTCATGATCAACCCTACTTCAAATAATTGCAATTTTGTTAATTTACTCATCAAGTTGATAATTTTTATTAATAATACAATCTTTCAACCAAAGCGTACCCCTTGTAACCAGGTAGGGTGTAAGCTCCTCTCGTAAATAAGGGGTGTGGAATGTCGTCTCAAAGCTTTCCGTCTATTTCCCTTCACTAACATGAAGCTACATGAATTTGTGTTACACCTCCATTGGCCTTACCCTTTTAGGTGGCGGTTAAAGGGATTCCTTTTATAGTTTACCTTTCCTTCGTAATTAATGAAGATGGAATATCACCTAGAGGGGGTGAATAGGTGATTATAAAAAAATTTTCGCTAAAGCTCAAGAACACTTAAACAAAGAAGAAGAAAAGAACAATGAACACAAGGGATTATACTGATTCGGTCCAATTCTTGACCTACGTCTAGTCCTCAGAAACACTCTGGGATTTCACTATCTCGAAACTTGATTACACACTCTGTAACTCTTAAGTAATCCTCTCACTAGGACTTACTCCTCTTTACAAGTTGTAACCGAATAAACACAGACACAATTACACATTTTGCACTCGACATGATCCTTTCACTAGGACTCACTCCCCCTTACAAGTTGTAATTGTATACCCACACTTAAGGTTCCACAACCTTAAGATTTAACTAATAAACAAATATTCAAATAGTGTTTAACTCCTCACTGAGTAGATAAGTGATAACCAATGAAGTACAAAGAAATATCCGAAGATATTAAATGAGACTAACAAACAAGATGATTGTAACAAATTCTAACTGAATGTACAACGTTTCGGTAGGCGGCTGTATTAAATGTTTGGGCTTTTATATTCTTCGCCATTAATGCCATTGAGAGGAACTTGAATGTAACCGTTGTTACTTGTTCAAATTTCTGTTAGGCACAACTGTTCCTCGTTCAACCAAATCAACCGTTGAAGCTTCATTAAATGAAGTCACTCCTTTCATTAAATGGGTTGTCCATTGATTATGCTTGTGCAGAGAGATAACCGGAATAAGGATGTCTCAAAAGAATATTTTGTTCTGCTGCAATATCTCATTCTGATTGTTGCTTTGTTTTTACGCTTTGCATTAAATGCTTCTGACATCGCTTTTTACTTTATTCTACTTTTTGCTTAACAATCATCTTAACCCTTGAAAAGCACTAGAAAATGGGTTAAAATCATCTTATAAATGATTCTGAACTATTCTGGAAAGTATCAACTAAAGATCAAATCATCTGGAAAGTTACAGACAGCGAATCACGATTTTTGTTCACAAGAACTCTAGTTCTTAAATAAGAACTCCAGTTTCGAACTAGAGTTTTGTTCCATGAACTAGAGTTCCTTCGATTTCTTCTTAAACAAATCAGTTTTGGAAGATAAGAACTCGAGTTTTTCTTCAAGAACTTGAGTTGATGATTTATGTTCAAATTAAGTTTTGAAGGAACTTGAGTTTTATATGAAGAATTCTAGTTATGAATTCTAGTTCTTAATAAAGAACTCTAGTTCTTATATTTCAAATGAGACAACTATTCTTCCAGAGATGAAGAACTTGAGTTTTAAATGAAGAACTCTAGTTTTGAACTCTAGTTTTTTACCAAGAACTCTAGTTCTTATATTTCAAATGTGACAGCTATTTTTTCCAGAGATGAAGAACTTGAGTTTTAAATGAAGAACTCTAGTTCTTTACTAAGAACTCTAGTTCTTATATTTCGAATGTGACATCTATTTTTTGAGAGATGAAGAACTTGAGTTTTAAATGAAGAACTCTAGTTCTTTACCAAGAACTCTAGTTCTTATATTTCGAATGAAACAACTATTTTTCCAGAGATGAAGAACTTGAGTTTTGAAAGTAGAACTCAAGTTTTGAACTCTAGTTTGTTACTAACGAACTCTAGTTCTCAAGGTCCTTTTAATGTTTGAAAGATTTGTTCGAGACAAAATTCACGAACTCGAGTTCTCAACTTTGCTGATTGAGAAAAAGATCTAAAGCTTTCCAAATCTTGAGTTTTAAACCAAGAACTTGAGTCTGTGTTAAATCAGTAATTAACAAGTGTTTAGTTATCATCAAAACTCAAACTAAGAACTAAGGAACTTGAAATAAGAAGTTAACTTGATAGTCAAAAATGATTACTTCTTGTTTTAAGTTCAAAGAGAAAGTTAGCTAGAAATAAGAAGTTAACTTAATATTGCCTTGAAAGTAAAAAACAATAACTTCATTAAACATAGTTCAGAAAGACACATTACCTTGATTCAATCAATTCTTTAACTTCAAGTTAAAAATGTGAAACACATAATTTAAAACTTTGGGCACAGATAACTTGACGCAAACCATAACTGACTTTAAGTTAAGGTTTTTGTAACATCCCAAATTCCTGGGATTTTAATATTATAATATTATATGAGAATGAAATGGTAAATTTGGGCAAAGAAAATTATTTGCAATTAAGGTCTAAGTTTTCCTTAATTTATTTGAGAAGAAAATAAATTTAAGGAAAATAGAGAATGAAAATTGTAGGATTGAGTATTAATAAATTTAATTCCATAAATTTCAATTAAGACCAATTGTAAATAAAGTAGTGTGATAAAATAAATTATCACTATGGGCAAATAATAAACATAATGTGATAAGTTAATTGATGAATAATTTAGGAATTTAATTTTATTTAAGCAATTAGTATAATTTGTAAAATAAGGAATATATATATATATATATATATATATATATATATATATATATATATATAATTGTTAAAAGAAAAAAAATGTTGGGCCACGGTTTGGCCCAACCAAAAAGAAGCCCAAAGGACCAAACCCATTTCCATTTCTTCTAGAAACCGAAAATATTTATTAACACTCACAAAACATGATCAAATCGTTAATCACCACGTAAAAGGGCAGGTGTCCGAAACAAAGCATGCAGGAGGAAATTAGTGGAGAATAAATGCTTGACCGCTCTTTCATTCCTTCATTCTCACAGAGACACGAAAACAGAAAGAGAGAGTTTGAGAGAGTTGTTTTGAGATTTTCTTATTCCTCTGTTTTCTTTTCGGATCAAGGAGCAGGGGGAGTTATCATTGGATCATTATCTTCAGAGTTTGGAACCGAAGGTGATTCATGCTATCTCTATTGATTTCACATTTAGGTGATATCTTGGATTAGTTTAAAACCGAAAGGAAACTAAAAACAAAGCAACTTGAACCAACCTAGAAATAAAGGAAAAACAGGGGCTGTTTGTGCTGTTCTTTTTCCTTTGTATTGTTGTGTTATGGACTGTTGAGTTGATATAAATATAGGTGTTATATGTGTGTCGTGTGTCTGTACAAGGAAGGGAAAGAAAATAAAGCAAGATATATATATATATATATATATATATATATATATATATATATATTTGTGTATTGTGTTCGCATGAAATGATCTCCCTGTTATGTTTTTTTTCGGTTTACTGCATGATTTCTTTTTGCTGATAACAAAGAAAATATTTTGCCATCTCCATGCATATCAGATCTGTTGGGTTGAAGGAAATGGAAAAGAAGCTTAGATATATATATTTGCATGTTAGGAGAATCATCTTTGCTGTCATGAGTTGGATGTTGTAAAAGAATACATGGAAAGTCAAAGGTAATGTATATATGTGGGTGTGTACGTGGGGCTGTTATTTTTGTCTTTTATGGTTATAGATAATTCCTTGCAAAGATTAAAAAAAAAAAGGAAGAAGGAAATAAACCTATAAATATATATGTGACAGTATGTGTGTGGCGTTTTGTTTTGCATGAAGGAAAGATAGGTATATATTTTTGTTTGTATGTGAATCAGGTATAAGGGAGGGATTTTATTTTATTTTATTTTATACAAATATGTGGTGATTTGCGTTTTGTTGTCTAAGAAGAAAAAACTTTTGAAAACATGAATATATATATGTGTAGAGCACGTGCCACTGTTAGTGAAACAAGGGAAAAAGAATATATGTATGAAAATGTATTTTTGAGTAAGTTTCTCTTAGTCCTAGTCCAACATGTTGTTGTTTGTTTTATTTATTTAATATATATATGAAATACACATTAAGATTGTATGCAAAAGAAAAGAAATGCATATGGTAAAAGACTTTCATAAAATTTGTACTAAGTATATTTGAGCCTAAAAATAATATTTAAATATTTATAAACTCTTAATAAAATTAGTATTAATTAATAAAATATACACGGGGTACAGGGACAAGAATGGCAAGGCCATTTCTTAGGATATTAATTATAAAGAAAATAATGCGATAACGGTATTATAGGATACTCGGAAAGACTTGGAGCCAATACCAGAAAGGAACGTATCGCTAGTGCCAAGGTTTAAGGTACAGACGCGAACTGTAACTCTAATTTTTATGTTGCTTGTTTACTTATATGTGATGAGATGATTCAAATAGTCATGGACAAGACTTGGTCTTGGGTCATTGACTGTGGCTAAGACTGGGTCTTAGGTCACTATCGATATACATTTAGCTTTGATTTAAAAATGGGTTACAGTCTTGGTAATGCCATATTGAATGTTTTTCTTAGCGCTGAGGACACGCCGGGGGCGTGGCACTGGTTTATGTGCAAACTAAGTGGGCCTTACATGAGCTGTGTGCTATGTAGAGGCAAACCTTACATGGGCTGTGTGCTATGTAGAGGTTGACATTACAATTGCTGTGTGCTTTGTAATTGTTGAGATTCATACTATTACATGTGTTGTGTGCTATGTATGGTATTATGCTAAATGTGAATGAATATCTGTCATGCATATATTGTTGTACTCAAACATAAGGTTAACAGTTACCTGAGATTCAATGGGCATTGAATCTCAGAGTTTACTATAGCTTCAGGATCTGGCGGATCGGGAACCGGAGAAGGAGGTAAGCGACACGCATAGGAACTCTGAAGGAATTTGTTTTTGTATAACTTTTTGGTTGAATCTTTCCAGGATCACTGTAATTATGTGTGAACACTGTGAACCACACGATGAACTACTTGTGTCACATTTTGTTCCTTCGGGAATTTTATTTAACCAGCATATGACTGCGCATATGAAAATCAATTACTCTTTCGTCCAAACGCATAAGTACGCTTACTGTTGTGTAAAACTCTGTTTCCTTAACTCCCTTTCTCGGATAAATATTCACGAGATAGTTTATTAGGAGTCCTAGGACCATAATTGAATGTTAGAAAATAGGGGCGTTACAGTTTTATTCAAAAACTTATTTAAGGCTTTAACTTGAGATTCTTTTGCAATAACTTCAAGTTACTTTAAAGCAGAAAATTCACAATGAATTTGTCTTAAGATTAATTATATTTGTTATCATCAAAACAAGGGAACTAACAATTAAGTCCATTTAATTATGAATCAGAGTACGCGTAAGAGAGCACGAGATCGGTTTGGACAACTACTATACAGGTAAAAGTAAAACCAACAAAAAGTAAAGTCCCCAGAGGGTTAGGGTATAGTCATCTGGAAGTAAACTCCAAAATATAAGTACAGTCATCCCCAAAAAGTAAAATACAAAATATAATAGGGCATCCCCTATCCTTCAACTGCTCTGTCATCTTACCTTTGTAAAAAGGCCTTTTCTACTCAGCCACACCCTCATGTGTCACCAGAAATTCCTGGAGTCCGTATGTGGCCCCCAGAGTAACATCAATACTCATGCACTATATGTGTAATGTGTATGGGTGCAACCACGCAATAAATGCGAGTATAGTAAACAAGGCAAATACACCATATATGCAAACATAAAACATATACAACATACACGTCTTCGTATAGTCAAGCCACCTTACCAAGGCAGGCCCTGGATTTACCAGAATCATACGCTTGTTTCCGTGGAGTCGCCACACTCATATGATCGACCCCAGCAGGCACCACCTGTTTCCGTTGAGTTTCCAAATAAGCAAAACTCGGCAGGCACCCTCAACACTAGGGACACAAACACAAATATGTTCTGTATGCATATTTGGCCAAACACAAATAAAAACACATATGGCAAGCAAAACATACATCAAACACATAAAAAGAACAGGAGTAAAGAGGTTACTACTACTTGGAGATAAAATATCTTATATTTTCAAGGGGCCCACAAGTCTCCCAACAGATTGCTTGACCCTAAATAGCATAAAAATAATTTATTTGAGTATTTTCCAAAAATACCCTTACATTTTTTGTCAAAACCGGGCTAAAACAGGATTTTCATAATTTCAGTGTTTCTGTACTAACTTTGACAATTTCTCATAAATTCCAAAAAAAACAATTTTTCAGTGAAACCAGTGCCATCAGAACCATTCACAAGTTGAATTTATAGGAAAAATATTCTTAGGAGTCAAAAGTACAGGTATCTTGGCGTGTTGCCACTTTTATGCTCCCTAGTCTAGATTCGCATCACTTGTCTAATCTCTGTTTTCATCCATTTATTTCAACAAGTAAAATTTATTCAAATCTATCATATTATATATGAAAAGTCATGCCCTAGATGTCTAGTTTTCTCTTGTAAAAGCTCAGCTTAAACAAAGTTCTTTTACTCCTTCAAAAACACTTTGGAAGGTTCTCTGCTTAGATTTACTGAAACTGGCAGCAACCCTTCTGTTGGGGTTTTTTGGTGTTTTGATTTCGGAAACTTAAACCATGACTATACCTTACAAAAAACCATGTTCCAGAGCCATTTGAGACCTTAAAAATGCAAAAATCCAACCCTAAAACCATGCTTCTACCTTTTGTACGAAAATCCCTTAAGAAGAACTTAAGAAGACAAGGATTTTTGGTTACCTTAGAATCGGAGAGTTGATGAAGGAACCTGGAAGCTTGAGCTACAAACCCTAGCTATGGTGGTTGTTTGCTCTTCTCTGGACCTCTAGAAATTTCGTCTCTCAAGGGTGAAAAAGAATATGAAAACCCTTTTCAATAAAGGTTGAAATTGATCCAGTTGCTTTAGAATTAATCGGTGTAATTTCTTACTGATAGGGAGTAATTTTTGGATATGATATTTTGACTTTCTCCCCGAGCAAGTCCAGAAACGTCCAAAAAACTCTAGGGATCTTCCAAGTGGCGCAACCATAGCTAAAGAGGGTAGATTTTTATTTGCTTTTGGGGTAAATTACCTGTTTTGACCCAAAACTTTCGAAAATTATAATTCTGCCCCAGAACTTTTTAATAATTTACAAACTTTGTCCCATATTTTCACTTGCTCAAAAGTACACAGGTGGCGCCATGGTGGGTCCCTCATCTCTACCCAAATTGACTTTTACTCCATTTATTCCCATTTTGCCCTTTTTCTCTGAATGTGGGACTCGCAGTTTCACTTTTACACTGGTTTTCTTTTCTTTCTCTTCAAGCAACCATTTTTATGATTAAAGGGGGTTGTGTGGTGCCTAATGGGGCCAAAAAATATGATCCCCTATATTTAATTTACATTTTCCATGACTTTTCACTTTATCCGGTCCAATCTCCTCCTACCGGTCCACGTGGGTCCCACTGATCAATAGGGTGTTTCCTTTTGTGCTTTTCTTCAACTTTTTCAGATATTTTCCCCCGAATGGACACTCACATGTGGTGCCCTTCCATCTTCCCAAAGTGGCCCCACACTTGTCCCATTCAGTCTAAAGAAACCCTAGCTGGTCCATATCGGTCCCATTCCTACTGATCAATCGCCTGTGGGACCCGCATTTTATGTTTGGGCCTGAGTGCAGTTAAAATCATCTGATTTCCTTCTCTCTCCTAGGGTGGACGATATTTCATGTTCAAGGGGTAACGATTTGACTATTTTCCCCTTGTTTTTCCTTGTTTACCCTTAGAGTGACACGTGTCTCGATGTGGTTATTACACTGGCTCTTACTTTTTTTGACATATGATTTTTCAGTGTCGCTTTCTCTTCCTATTTCCTTAAGAATCAGATGATCTTTATTTTGTTGGACCTGGCTATCACCCAAGAAGGGGGTGAATTGGGTGTTTGATAAGCCTTAGGAACTTTTTAAAAAAACTTTTCGCAATTTATAAATTGACAATTAGATATTCAAAGATGAGCATATACTAGAAATGTAAAAGATAAGGGAAGAGAGTATGCAAACTGTGATTTATCCTGGTTCGGTCTAATCTTTGACCTACGTCCAGTCCCCAAGCTTCACTTGAGATTTTCAATCCACTATTTGCTTTGAACTTGATTACACGTTCTGTACTTGAAGTAATCCTCTCACTAGGATTCACTCCCCCTTACAAACCGTAATCAATTCACTTGCTTGATTACACACTTTGTACTCGAAGTAATCCCACACTCGGATTCACTCCCCTCACAAGCTGTAATCACAACAAAGTGTTTCCCACTAAAGATCACCCAATCTTGAGTACCTCTCAGAATAATAGGATGTTTACAATGATTCTTCTCTCTCAGAAGTAAGTGAATAAACACTGAAGCACAATACATATAATCTCACTCTCTAAGCTAGATATATGATCATTGAGATATTCAGAGAGTAGATGAAGCAGACGTTAGAATATTGGCATTTTCACTGTGTAAGCTCACGTCACTGTTCTTGTTCTCCCTCTTGTATCTGTGTCACTTGTTCTTTGTTTCTGGGCTTCTTATATAGATGAAGAAGAGGAACTAGCCGTTGCATTTTCTTCTCTTTGATTCTTCAAAGTTCAGCTGTAAATCTGGAATATGACAGTTGCATATTTTCCTCTGTTTCTTCAATTCTTGGCTGGAATCTTATTTAGTTGTTGTAGATGGTCTTCCAGAATTCTTGTCATTCCATAAACTTAATTTGACCGTTTGAGATAATTCTTATGAGTTACAACGGTCTGAGTTGAACATCTGGGATAAGGTAGAAGGATCAGGCCTGTTCTAGGTTCGTCATTTAATGCATTTATCCTAGATCTTGATCTCACCTTGATCTTGGCTAAACCTTATCTGAAAAACACTCAAAACTTCATTAAGGACATTAGAAACAATAATATCATATGAGGAAATAATTTCAGGAAGACCCATTAAGATTTCGTAGATCAACATCATTTGATTTTTCAAAATCCCCGATGCAAACTCGAGTTTGTTCTTCCAGACTCGAGTTTGAGGTTCATCCAGAAAGCATGTCTGTTGATTAGTGGTCTAAACTTGCAGTCTGTAAAAGCTAACTTGAGTTTGGCTTTTACAAAGAGAACTATCGGGCTCTGGAATTGGGATGGAATTTTGGTCCGGAAGCTAAACTCGAGTCAATTAGTGACCAACTCGAGTTTGGATCTATGTTTGAAGAACAAGCCTAAGTTCGTGATTTTCCAGACTGGAGTTTAGGGTCATAGACTGGAGTTTGTAGTGTAGCCAAAATGGATGATCTTTCTGTATGATCGAGACTCGAGTTTGGGAAGCAAACTCGAGTTTCAGTGACTACTAAAATATTTGAGGTTTATCTGGGTCAAGTGTAAACGGGAGTTTGGAAGGCCAGACTAGAGTTTGGGAGTCTATTGAGTTTTCTGGGTTCCTTTCTGTTTGGTCTAAACTCGAGTTAGGGAATCTAGACTCGAGTTTGGCTTGCTTGGGATTCTGAGTGCTCTCAGTATCTTCCAGACTTCAGGTTTGATTTGCAAACTGGTGTTTAGCTTATTGTGAAAATTTTGGATTCATTTCTGTGTCTGTACAGACTCGAGTTTGTCTATGCAGACTTGAGTTTGGCTTTTATGTAAAATTGAATATCTTTCTGTCAAGTCTCAAAACTGGAGTTTGCTAACACAAACTCGAGTTTTCTTCTCCATGGCTCTGTCAAATATCCTTCTCACAAGTACTTTGCTTTCTGATCTGATAAAGATCAATCCCTGGAATCTAGTACCTATCTCCATAAAGCTCTTTAAGTCTTCTTTCCTTTGCAAGAAGAATCAGCTCCAAACTCACTGTATTCTGATAGTTATGATCTGATGAATGAAGGTTGTTCTTTGCCATCATTTTTGCAGCATCTTGAATTTATAGTCAACTTTTGAAGATCATATCTCACTCATTTGATCTTTGTTTTCCATGATCTTTATGTTTCTGGAAAGGTATGTGAGTCTACTTTCATATGCCACTGATTTCAGCTTATTCTGATGTGTAGATTGTGAGATACACTCAAATCATTGAAGATTGGTCTGCTGGGTGACGTTAACAGATGGGTCAACTTCAAAAATTCATAGCTCTCTCATCTCAGCTTCTTTGAGCATGCAAATTTGTCCAGATGACGCTTTGGATGTCTAGTTTCATAAAAAATTGATTTCACCTTAAACCGATCTCTGGTTTGGGAGATATCATCAAATTACCAGAGGTCGCCAGTTCTGATCGTGAAACAGAGTTGGACAGAGTTGCTGAAAGCTTGCTAAACTCGAGTCATTATGTGACTAACTCGAGTTTTGAGTTCCAAACTCGAGTTTACATTGGCTAACTCGAGTTTTGCTGATCTAGAGACACCAGAGTTGCTGAAGACACTACAAACTTGAGTCATTAAGTGACGAACTCGAGTTTTGAGTTCCAGACTTGAGTTTTGTGTCCTAAACTCGAGTTTGCTCATAATCCAGAGGCAGATCACTTCCTGTAATGCAGTAAACTTGACTTTTTAGTGTGTGGCTCGATTTTGCTCATCCAGAACCTGATATATGCTTGTTTTAACTCTGAATTTAGCCATCCCAACTTCCATTTGATCTTGGAGACTTCAAGAATCAAACTAAGAACTTGTATACTGATTTTCTCAGTTTATTCAGCAAGTTCTTCTTTCTTTCTTCTCTCTTCTTGATTATTCTCCATGAATCAACTCTTTCTTTCTTCTATTCTCTTGTTCTTTCTCCACATGAACAAATCTACATTAAATGTAGCAATTAGACAATGTATATGATATAAACTTTTTGCTCTTGCTAATGGCATCTATATAAGACATCATCAAAACTAATCATAACCAACATATTTGTCCAGGAAATGTCACACTCCTTGAACCAGGCTAAGTAGTCTTCCTAATTTAGGCCTATTCCAAAGTCTTTATGCCCAAAATTCTAGATATTACAATTTGCATAAAAGAAACGGATGTCTTAGCATCATCGTTGGCTTTAGTCTCTCCATCAAACAAACATCATCTAACTAGTAGCATAATATGAAGTTTCTTTCGTGTCTTTTTGCTCAAGCTATTAAATTTTGTTCAACTTCGGGATAAGAATCAGTTGTCTACTAGATCCAAGAACATGTTTGCGATGGTGGCTTACTTTTAACAGCATCTTCATGATGAATTTTAGTGAAGAGTCAGGTTTATACTCTATGGAACTTAGCTACGTCAAAATAATAATTTTTTTAAAATAATGATCAGCTAACACCAGAAACAACTTTAATGTTAATTATTGGGTTCTTACATCTGATGGAAAATATCTATGGTACCCAGCTGACTTTCTACAATGGAAGAAAATAGATGAATTGTTCCCTCAAATTAAGAGTGAGCCAAGAAATCTTCGGCCGGGGCTTTGTACAAATGGCTTCAATCCGTATCGAACTCTTAGTAGCACCCACAGTGCGTGGCCCGTTCTCCTTGTAATATACAACTTACCTCCCTGGCTATGTATGAAGCGCAAGTATGTGATGCTTTCTATGATGATTTCTGGACCAAAAAAGCTCAGGAACAATATCGATGTGTCTTGGCACTTTTGGTTGAGGATCTGAAGAAGTTGTGGGAGGAAGGCGTAGATGTGTTTGATGCATATAAGAAGGAGTTCTTCAAGCTGTGTGCAATGATTTTTACCACAATAAACGACTTTCCTGCATACGGAAACTTGTCAGGGTACAGTGTGAAGGGCCATAAAGCATGTCCAATATGTGAAGCAGACACAAACTTCCATCAACTGAATCACAGAAAGAAAACGGTCTACCTCAGTCACAGGAGGTTTCTCCACCGCTTCCACCCATATCGTAAGTTAAGAAAGCGTTTCAACAACTTACCGAAGATAGAACGGCTCCAAAGGCATTAACCAGAGAGGAAGTTTACAGTCGGGTGGAACATATCAATGTAATATTGGGTAAGCATCAAAAGATTTCAGGTGAGAATAATATATGGAAGAAGAGATCAATTTTCTTTGATCTTCCATATTGGCGTTTTCTTGATGTGAGACACAATCCTGATGTGATGCATGTGGAGAAAAACGTCTGCGATAACCTGGTCAATACTCTTTTGCACATACCAGGGAAGAGTAAGGATGGAATTAGTGCAAGACTAGACCTAGTTGATATGGGAATAAGAAAACAATTACATCCACAAGTAATGAAAGATGGTAAAAAGGCATACATAGAGCCAGCAGCTCATACGCTGTCAAAAGCTGAGAAAAAAAGCTTTTGTGGGTGTTTATATGACATTAAGGTTCTACAAGGATATTCTTCTAATTTCAGAAGGTGTGTTTCAATGGACGATTTGAAGTTAGTGGGAAAGAAGTCCCATGATTATCATGTGTTGATGCAGCAGCTATTACCAGTTGCTATTAGAGGCATAATGAAAGATGAAGTGCGAACCACTATAACAAATTTGAGCATTTTTCTTTAATGTTATCAGGGGCGACGATACGATCTCAACATGATGAGGGGATAAGCAAGGGAACTCGAGGAATCAAACTAAATAATATGCCTCATGAAGAGGTGTTGCAAGCACACTTCTACTTCTTGAATAATATGGGCGAAGTTCAGCCATAAATTGATGAACACGAAAAGTGTTTGAAGAAGATGAATCCAAGGAAGAATGACATGCAGATAGCTAGTAAGCAAAAGAAGACATTCATACAGTGGTTTGAAAAGAAGGTATTGCATGAGACCGGTATGTCGGATACAATTGAGTGGCTTGCCTTGGGGTCTTCTTTCACGGTCATTACTCGGAGTGGTTATGACAAAAATGGGTATTCTTTCTATACAAAAGACAAAGATGACAGAAGTTCTGTGAAAAATAGTGGGATGATCGTTGAAGTTGAATCCATGCACTTTTCGAGTTCGAAGGACAAAAACCCGGTATTAGCATCAATGGCCTATTATAGAGTTATTGAAGAAATATGGGAGATGACCTATAACACCATCAAAGTTGCTTTATTCAAATGCAAGTGGGTTAACAATAATGCTGTTGTAATAGATCCTAAATTTGGATTTGTCTTCATTGATCTTCAAAGACTTGGTCATAGAGATGAGCCATTCATTCTAGCAAACCAGGCGAAACAAGTGTTTTATGTTACAGACCCTGCAAATAAGAAAATGTCCGTTGTACTTCCAAGTAAAAAACAACAGTATGGTGAAGAATCCTTAAACCTTGACGATACACTTCCTTTCACAACAAATCCACCTACAACACGTGAAGTGGAAGTGGTAGATGATGAAGAATATGCTGCAAGAAATGATCATTGTAAAGGAATAACCTATATAAAGTAAGATCTTCTATGAAATTGGTGACTAAAGTATCATGTTATTTTTGTAGTGGTTTAACATGTTAATATTTTCTTTAATAATTTGTTTATTATTTAATAACCTATCTAACATTGATTTATCTTTGTTGAACAGGAATATGTCTAGCTCGTCTAACTCATCCAAGTCAGTGGATGATGGAGTTGATGAACCCGTTGTCAGACAGGGTAGAGGTAGCACTAATATGGGTGCACTACTCGCATGACGTGGATATCAAAAGAAGAGGCTACACGTTGAGTTTGATGCCAATATGAATCCAGTGGGTCCAGAGGAAGATAATTTCATTAGCTATCTAGGCTTCCTGGCTCGAAGCAAAATTAACACTACAATCTGTCATTGGAAGTTGGTGCCTAAGAAAACAAAGGAGCTGATTTGGGCACAAGTTTTGGTATATCACTTTCGTTATATTTGCATTTGTATCTTTAGTCTTATTACTTGAAATGTAATTAACTTCTCTTTTACCTTGCAGCAACCATATGATGTCCTTAACACTAAGGAGATGAACAAGCATTGGATGAGCTTAGTTCGAATACGTCGGAAGGATTTTAAGACCAAGCTCACTAAGAAGTATATTCGAGGGCCACTGAGGGACAAGGATCCATGTATGACGTATGATTACATTTCTCCAGAGGATTGGAGGGAGTTTGTGGCGTACCGAACAAGTCCTGAATTTCTTGTACAATCTCTTTCATATCTTATCTTTTATTTAATTTGTTTGAATCTACTTGACATCGTGACTCAATTTTATTTGTTTTCGTGTCACAGGAACAATCTAAAAAAAATAAAGAGAAGCAAGAGGCAAATAAGTATCCGCATACCATGTCTAGAGGTGGATATAGAAAGCTGCAATAGAGGATGATGAAGGAAGCGTTAGAGAGAATGAAGGAAGCCGCCCAATCTGATCCATCCATTGTTATTCAAGACCCTGAACCTCCTACTCGTCACGCAAAATGGAAAGTAGCGAGAATGAAGGGGGCAAATATTAAATGACAAATATTATGATACAAGACGCACTTGAGGAGCAGAGCAGCCAAGGTTCAGTCGCGCCGATTCCATTGATGGACATTTTGTCAACAACGATTGGGAAGCCTGATTACCTTAATCAGGTTCGAGGGGAGACAAGGGGAGTAACTGTCAAGAAATATTTTGGACGACATTCATATTGTTTGCATGACGATGACAACCCTAATCCTAGACTCGTAGCAAAAATTCGAGCGTCCCTCTTTGATGAGATCATGGAACAAGTACGGGGGGAGGTGCGATCTATGATACAAGAGAAGGAGAAGAAAAAATGTACAGCCAACGAATCCCTGGCCTTTTTTTCCAGCAGCAAAGAAAGTTTTGTAGCTTCAGATGTTGATGATGTTGGCGAACCTTCTCACACTCTACATATTGATGTTGGCGAACCTTCTCACACTCACCATGTTGATGTTGGTGAACCTTCTCACACTCTACAGGGAGGACATCCTTGCACTCTATATTTGGATGTCCCACACTGGCGTATTGTTGCTGATGCCATTGTTTACTCAGAACAAGCCACCCACCATAATAGGCAAATTCCACAAGACCAACGTCGGATGACTATGATTAGAGTGCAAGAGGGTGAGGAGGAGACATCCATCCCGATTTATGATGAGGAGATTCCCACGCTAGGGGAGGCCATAACATCTTTCATCCTTTGGCCAAATCATTTAATTTAGATGGCGACGACACATCAATTGGTAGGGAATAAATTACCGATTGATGATGAGGAGGTTTTTCTCGATTGATTTTCATTGCTAACCCACTAATAATATGTTTTTTTAATGTTTTTATAGATTGAACAAGCTCTGAGCAGTTTTCCCTACTTAGCATAGCTACGAGAGCTATATAGGGACATCGAATTTGTACCCTTGGAAATGCGTACGGGCATTGTGGGCACAGAAAAAACATATCCCATATCAATTGACAAGACATATATGCAACAGTTTATGGATATGGATGATTTAGATATAGGATTTATTCAAGTTGCAATTCTGTAAGTCTTTTAATTTCCCCCTTTAACTATGACATTGATCTTTTTGTTTTATATATTAACTGTAGTTATAATGTTATTTCGATCATAGTGTCTGCTACAATATATGCATCCAGAAAGGGCGTACAGGTTCATATAGATTTTTGTGTCTTGCAAACACAAGGAATTCCTGACAATAACATAGTCAGAAGGGCACTTTATGTTGGTTGTACAATGGGAGAGTTGGACGGATATAAGACTTGTTATCTAGCGCCAATACATGAAAAGTACATATTTTAGTTTTGTCTATATAAAATTTTGAAAAATCAAGAGCTTTATTGTCTTAATTTAATATTAATATGTATATGTTGTAGCAACCATTAGATATTGTGTGTACTTTGCTCCAAAAGCAACATATGTTATTGGTTCAATTCCTTAGGTGGCAAGCCAAACAAAAGCATCAAAACCATGTTTGCCAACTAAGTTAATTTTTGTCTATATCATTTATTCTTATTTTACTAAATTGTTTTCATGTCTGTTACTTTCCATTTCAATGATAGTGGTCTCAGGACGTTCAGAGAGATTGCTGGACTTCAAGAGCAAGGTGGACTAAAGGGGTATCATCCTAAGCTAAGTAATGGCAATTCAAGTTATTTCATTGACACAGTAGCTTTCGGTATGCCTTTATTCGTTTTAACAATTTGCTTTTTATTTATAGTGCCCTCGACAACCAGGAAGCTCGAAGTGCGGATATTATGTTATCAATTTTATGCACTCCATTATTTCCAGCGGACGTGTTTCTGGTTTTCAACGCGTATGTTATCACTCCAAGATTCTCAAATGATGATATTTTTTATTGTTGTACTTGAGTAGTTAGTTAATTATTGCATTCACTTCATTGGTTTATCTTATATATCTTGATGTCCAATTTACAACTTTTTGATACTTTAGATCTGTACTCAAAGGAAGACATCGATACGGTCTAAGACGTTTTGGCTAGACATCTTCTTCAACACATAGGTTGAGAGGGTATGGTTTATATGATGTTGTCATGTGAATTCTAATTTATTGTATGTGAACACTTTGTTGTGGACTTTGTTGTAGAATTGGAGCTCCTTTATAATGATCATTTGAATTGTATGTGAGCACTTTGTTGTTGGAGCTCTTTTAATTTAGAATTGTTCATACAATATGAGTTTTCTTTGCTGGGAGTTGTTTGTAAACACTCAAAAGATATATGCTTGTTTTGCTTTGAAAGGCCATAGATACGCTTGGACAATTTTAATATGAATGTAAGCAATATGAAAAAAAATTACTATAAGGCGTCCTGAAACTCTTTTAGGGTGTAAAAAGTCTATATAAGGCGCCCTAAAAATTGTTTAGGGTGTAAAAAGTCTATATAAGACGCCCTAAAAATTGTTTAGGGTGTAAAAGTCTATATAAGGCACCCTGAAAAGGTTTTAGGGTGTAAAAAGTCTATATAAGGCGCCCTGAAAATTGTTTAGGGTGTAAAAAGTCTATATAAGACACCCTAAAAATTGTTTAGGGTGTAAAAGTCTATATAAAGCGCCCTGAAAAGGTTTTAGGGTGTAAAAAGTCTATATAAGGCGCCTTGAAAAGGTTTTAGGGTGTAAAAAGTCTATTAGCTTCCGAACGTGTAAAAAGTGTATATAAGGCACCCTAAAAATTGTTTAGGGTGTAAAAAGCTTATATAAGGCGCCCTAAAAATTGTTTAGGGTGTAAAAAGTCTATATAAGGCACCCTAAAAAATTTTTAGGGTGTAAAAAGTCTATCCCTGAAAAGAATTCAGTGCGCCTTATAAGGCGCTCTGAATTAATATAAGACGCCCTATATAAGGCGCCCTGAAAAAATTCAGGACGCCCTATAGAAGGCGCCCTGAATTATTAATTCAGGGCGCCTTCTATAGGGCGTCCTGAATTTTTTCAGGGTGCCAAAATTCAACTTTTCTACTACTTGTTGACAGACGTCCTTGACATTTAGGGCGTTAATTGTGTCTTATTTAGGACGTTATTTTGCTTTTTTGTGGTAGTGAGATCATAGTACATGGATCATTTCAATTTCTGCTTCCTTGGTTTTTATGTCATCTCACAAACTAATTGTACATCAGAAAAGGCCTGACATGTGAAAGTTGTTTGGGCCAGTTTTGAAAATAAGTTCCTATCTTGGGCCCTCACATGGATTTCCCCTTTTTGTTTTGGATTGTATTTATACTATTAGATATTCAGTATTTAAATAATGAAACACACGCCTAAAATACACCATTTTTATACATAAATATGTATATGGAAGTGTATTTTAATAAAAATAATAACTATTGAAGGTACTATTCCCGTACAATTAATTTATCCTTCAGTGAAATAAATCTAAAACGTTAAATCATCTCCCATCTTGGTCTGTACCTCCAAGACTTCCTTTTATGTTCTCGGGCTTCTTACCCACACTGCAAAATAAAACTAATCCAAAAATATTCCTGGGATTCAAATGAATCTTAGTAGTAACATTAATAATCACTCACATAAAATGCATACACAGTACATGCAAGACATCCATCATCTATACATTCAACACATACAACACATTGAGCAATCATACATTATATTACACACACACACACACACACACACACACACACACATAATGGTGAATACAAGCATATAAAGGTACACATAGTATGTGAGAGAAGAGTTACTGCCTGTTGATCTTACTGTCAAACACCTTCCGTATGTTTCTTTCAAACTTGCTTGTCCTTCAAGCTTGGGCAATTAACACTTCCTATAATTGATATTTATATGGAGAATAGGTCATTAACCAATTTAATCTTAATAATATAATTAAGATTTAGACCTTTAGACCTTCCCCAAAATACTTGTCCAGATTTCATTCCAAAATCTTAGGTTAGTTTAATTTGTAAAATTCATAACTTTTTGCACAGAGCTCAGAAAATTACAAACTACCTATCAAAATAAAACTCTATGAGTCTACTATATATTCACAAAATATCAGGGTTAAAGAACGTTATTTAGTCTGGTTTTACTTTGTTCCAAGATTACTGTTTCAGCTGAATAATTAAATTTCCAGAATCATGTTAGCTTATCTTCTCATGTTCAAAAACTTCTCTAAGTCTTTCCAAAATCAAAATTTGACTCTAACACCTTGAAACAGCAAGAATTTGATCCAACAATAATAGAAAACCAAACCAATCTTCTCTGTTTCTTTTCCCTTATTACAAAATTTCACTTTCTATTATTTCCTTTAACCTAACAGCAGACCCAACGTATAGGAACAGCAGAAACTAGATGGAATATGCGCAAAGAACTCACCTTAATTAGTTTCTGAGTTACTTATACGTCTAAAACTTCTACCTTCATTGTCTCACACTCTCTCAAGCTATCATTTCATCTTTGTACCTTCTTTCTCTTTCTCTTCTTCTTCTTCCGGCAACTCGTGTTCTATCAGTCTTTTGGATTCCCAGCTTTCGATCTCACTCTTAGTCTCGCCCTCTCTCTGCATCTCACTATTTTTTCTCTCGGACTCTCGCCTCCCTGTGTTACGTTCGGACCAGCAATTTAAATAAGAGGGGAATGGACATGTGTAACATCCCAATTTTCAAAAGCGGAATATTATTTTTTTCCAACAAAAATCATTTAAAATCATCAGAGTAGTGCATTTGAGAGGAAGAGTAACTGATACTTATATTTCAAAATGCCGTAAGTCTGGCTGAATACAATAGCGGTGTAGTAACCGCGTGGTTCAAAAGGGATGTACAACAATAAAAGGAAGGCTTCCGCCAGAATGTCAAAGGAAATCTTCAGCCGGGTCTACTATGCGTCCTGCTTGCGCTTCCCTTTGTCCTCCATCCTTGGTTCTCCTGACCCTGACGCTATGTTAAGAGCTGAGGTCCCATGCATACGGACCCCAGGTAACAGTTAACCTCATATTTACATATACAGTATATAAACACAACAATTGATTCACTTCCAAATATGTCACCAACTATGTCACTCCCAGTGAATGCAAATGTACCGCTCCCAGCAAAAAGTACCACTCCCAGTAAATACAGATATATCACTCTTAGTGTATGCAGATGTACAGTAATCTTCTAATAACAACATGTATTCAAACAACACACCACAACATGCATACAACACACATACCACATATACACATACTGTAAATATCAGAGTTAGTGTTACAGTACGCGAACGCACATTAATTACCTCATACAAGCATACCATACATATACGTATACAGTAAACATCAGAGTTAAAGTTACCAGTACGCGGACGTACCTTCGTTTGACGCTATACGGTATTTTTGGCGGAATATTGTGCGACAGTTGGTCAAAACGTATTCAGGGATATCCTATAAGGATAATATTGTTTCTATTAATTCATAAACATTATTCCAAGAGATATCTTGGCTATATAAGACCATTTTACCCCTGGTGGATTTATTTTCCAGTTTATTCCCTAATTTTCGGAAAAAAACGCTGATCCAGCATTTATGGGCAGAATTTCGCCTAACTTCAAAAAATCATAACTAATTCTAGAAAAATCGAACCGAGGATCCGAAAAATTTCCCAGAATCTTTGAGAAGTCTAATTTCGAGGAAAAATACTGGAACTTATCCATAACTCATGGAAAATTCCCAGTTTAATCATTTCAAACTGCTGCCCAGAATTTCGCACAAAAAACATAACCTAACTTCTGAGATTTTTATCTTTTTACACAGAGCTCCAAATCACACACTCTTTATAGATTTAGAAAGCCCTAGATGTCTACTTTCACCATGAATTTTCTCATAATTTTTGAACATAATCTTTTTCATAAAATACTGGCATTTTTACCTCTGACTCCAGGAATCGCTAATCGATAAGATTTCGCTAGAGCTTTGCTATTTTGATCATAATCTTCCAAAAAATTTGCTATAACTTCTTCTTCATCAAATTTTCGAAATAAAGCCATTGGAAACCATAAAAACATGTAAATAAAACTGGAATTGGAAGATTGATGATTAAAACAACATTTCTAGCATTTTTATTTCATAACCTAAGAACTTGAACTATGAATCTAAAAACTCTCTTACCTCTTGAAGAACACTTGCTCCTAACTTCTTGAAGCTCTTTCACTCTCTCCCACACACTCTAAGATTTCGGTTGTAGCTTGAGAAATTGGTGAGGAGTTTGTGTTGCCTTAAGCCTCTATTTATAGCCAAAAACATGAGTAGCCTCCAAGCAACTTGAATTGATCTTGTCCATTGGTCTTTACTTGATGAAGAGGCATAAATCCCACCCCTACACCTCCTCCAATTCGTCCTCCTCCTTCCTTCTTCAACAAGTTCCCTTGCTTCCTCCCCAAGTTACCTTAATTACTTCCAAATGCTAATTTAGTTGGGTCTAAGTTGGTGTTTTAATTCAAAATCCAATTTCACTTTTGTAATCCTAATTTTATGACTAGATTTATGGTGATTTTTAATTTCCCAAACATTTAGGTATGAATCTTAAAAGTTTACGAAAATAACTTTGGGAATAGCCAAGTTGAAGCTTATAATTCACTGATTCCAAATATGTATTTATATTTAATGTAACATCTCGTTTTTCATAAACGTTTCTGGAGCTGAGAGTTGAAAATATTTTACATAAACAAAGAGTAACTGAATAACATTGTATGTAGTATATATAACTGAATGTTAACTAATACAGTCATCCAAGTCTAATACTTCTAACATAAGTATCCCAAAAAGATGATGCCTCCGCAGGGTCCTCATACCGGCTTCTTACCTTTGTCTTCATCACTTCCCAGGATCCTGAAGCTATGGCAGGGGCTGAGGTTCAATTCCCATTGAACCTCAGGTAACGGTTAACCTCATCCTTATGTAAACAGTATATGACAGTTATCACAGATATACAACATAATCACAGTTTCAAACAAATATCCACATGTAAGGCAATAACATAACACAACCACTGCAATATGTATGTTATCCCAGTCTGCACATAACCAGTGCCACGACGGCCCATCGTGTCCTCAGCGCTAGGAAAACTCAACGGTGTTATCAAGACTATAACCCGTATACAATTCAACATTCATGAGCAAATTTCAAAACAGAGTATCATCATGTGAAAGCAACTATCATATATAACCAAATCATAAGCATAAGCGTTAATGTTACAATACGCGTCCGTACCTGAGTTTAACGGGTCGTTGGGTACGTTCATTGACGGTACGCGTGCATAGTCTATCCTAAAAGGGTGATATTGTCTCAATTACTTCTCAAGCAATATTTCAAGAGACCTCTTGGTCATTCTTGACATTTTTACCCTTGAAGGATTTATTTTCATTTATTTCCACATAATTTTCGGAAAAAACGCTGATGCAGAATTTCTGGGCAGAATTTCGCCTAACTTCGAAAAATCATAACTAATTCCAGAAAAATTGAAAAGAGGATCCGTAAAATTTCCCGGAATCCTTGAGATGCCTACTTTTAAGGAAAAATACTGGAACTTACCCAGAACTCATGGATAATTCCCAGTTTCCAGAATTCAAACTGCTGCCCAGAATTTCGCTCAGAAATTGTAGCTTAACTTCTGGGATTTTTATCTTTTTGCACAGAACTTCAATTGACACACTCTTTATATATTTGGAAAGCCCTAAATGTCTACTTTCATCATGAAGTTTCCCAGAATTTTAGAACATCATCTTCCTCATAAGATACTAGAATTATTACTACCGACTCCAGAAGTTCTTATTTGCTGAAATTTCGCCAGAGCTTCGCTATTTTGATCATAATCTTCCAAAAATTTTGCTATAACCTCTTCTTCATCAAATTTTCGAAATAAAGCTATTGGAAACCATAAAAACATGAAAATAAAACTGGAATTGGAAGTTTGATTATCAAAATAACATTCCTAGCATTTCTACTTCATAAACTAAGAACTTAAACTTGGAAGCTAAGAACTTCCTTACCTCTTGAAGACTTCTTGCCTCTCTTTCTCCAGCAGCTACTCCTTCTCTTACTCTCCCTAAATTTCGGCCAAGGCTAGAAGGAGTTGTGTGAGGAATGTGTTAGCCAAGGCTCCCTATTTATACTAATTTGTGAGGACATGTTTGGCATTTTCATCTTTTACCTCCACCATTGGATTTTGCTTGGAGAGAAAGTAATGATCTTGCCCCTCCAACCCTTCTTGGCCGTCCCCCCCCTTTCCCCTTCTAGAATTTTTCTTGCTTTGTCCCCAAGAAAAGCCTTTTCTTTATTAAATTAACTTAATAAATCCCAAATCCTAATTTAGTTAGGTGTAAGTTGGTGTTTAAATTCAAAATCTAATTTCACTTTTGGAATCCTAATTTTATGATTAGATTTATGGTGATTTTTAATTCCCAGAACACTTAGGTATGAATCTTAAAGGTAACCGAAAATAATTTTGGGAATAGCCAAGTTGAAGCTTATAATTCACTAATAATATGTATTTATCTTGAACATTTAACTTCAATATCTCAAGTTATGATTTAAGTTCTATAGGTTTTCCTCTAATTCTATTTATTTAATTTCTTTCTTGGTCACCAAGACAAGCATATCTTCTTCAATACACATGTTGACTATCTTCTTCTTCCCTTTTTCTCCTCTAAAAACCGTCCCCTCCCCTAATATTAATTTCTAAAATTTTGTTTCTAATGTTCTCATATGTTTAAGAAAGAAATTCCCTCATTGGCTCCCTTAGTTTTTAGAATTTAAAGTTAAAATAGTTTAATTTCCTCACTTATTTGCATAATTTATTTATTCTTACTTAGAGAGATTTTGTCTCATGAAGTTAAATTAGGAATAAATGAGTTAAGTCCTAATTTAATCCCTAAAATATTGGATTTTATATCAACAAGCTAAATTAATTTTTATACTCCTAAATTTCAAGAAAAATTTCCTATAAACAAAAATAAAGACAATACAAAAATTTGAGACCCCATATTCACCTATTTGAAATAGGTATTATCTCTGGAAATATAATATTCAAGATAATTATTTTTATTTTCCGGGTATTACATTTAATACTTAGTTCCAATATTTCAAGATATGATTTATTTTCTATAGATTCTCATCTATTTTCACCTCATTTGATAACAACTTGCTTCCCAAGTTAAATAACTTGCTCCCTAAGTCTTTGAAGCTTCTTCCTTACACTATCTTTCTTGACTTATGTTCCTCCTTGCTCCCTAAGCAAGAAACCGTCCCCCCTCTACTAATTTAATTATTCATTTATATCTTAATTGCTTTCTTAAGTCAAGAAGAAAAATCTCCCATTGGTCCAATTTATTTATGTAATTTATTCCATCATTAAATAGGAATTTTCGCCCCTTTTATTAGTGAAAGGAAGAATTAGATAAATCCTTGGTTACTATTGCTAATATAGTGTTTTAAGGGTTACTAGACTTAATTACCAAAGTTTAACAAGTTTCTAATTTAATTTTGATGATTAAAAACTCCTTGTATGCTAATCAATATCATTTGGTCTTTAATTATGACCTTTAAAAAAATTACTCATTAACTAATCTAAAAAATTAATAAAGTATCTCAATTACTGCAATTTCAATTGCCCAATAATTGTTACTAATTTCCTCTAATTGATTTTATCATCCTCTGATGATTTTAATTGCTGAGATGGTATAATTAAGATTATGCTAGATTATGATAATCTTAGGATATTTTATGATCCTCAATAAGATTTAGAAAATTGGAATTGGATTTATTAGAATCCAAAGAAAATTCCACTAAAAATGATAATAAATCAATTAAAAATTTAGAGACAACATACTCTCCTATTTTAATAGGTATTATTTGCCAAAATATAGTTCTTTAGGAGAAATATAAATTTTAGGGTATTACAACATGGGCCGTGGGGAAATTCATATCGGGCCAAGAAATAATGACCATTAAAGGATACATATATTTATGTATGAGACCATGAAGTCTAAGTAAGTATAGAAGTATTTATCCTAACAACATTGGACAATTAATAATTATCAAGGATAAATCCTTGTATTTATCCCAATAATTTTCTTTTGGCCACAATATATTTTCTCTAAAATATTTGAGCCCTCGTTTATTTCATAATCTTTCCCCAAGTCTAAAATAATTATGCTAATTATATTAAACTCTTCCTCATAATAAGCTGAAGACTTTGAACTCTTTATAAATAAGGCCTAGTAGTCTCCCAAAAATAGGCTGATTCTCAAGTCTGTAGACCCAAAGTTCGGGGTGTTACAAAATACTCAGATTATTGTATCATTATTATACCGACCGGATATGCCACATTTAGTTTAAATTTGTAGTCACGTATATTTCTTAGTAGTTACTCAATACATATGCTTTATCACTCCACTTTGATGATATTCATAAGTACTATGCGTTTATATATATAATTAGTAGTATGGAATTAGAGGTGTTACATTATTTTTCTCCTTTTGTAAGTTTATATTGAATGGTGGCACTCATTTAGTTGCTTCGGTATAATGAATTAAATGAGTATTGCAAGTATGGATCAAGTGGTAGCTTAGGTCCATCCTTTTGACTCATACTATTCAATTCTTATCATTAGCAAGCAAGGAAGACTAAAATCTCAACTCAAGGGAATCCATCCTTTTGATTTTGTTTGCTCTTTTTTTCATGGAAACCAAAAAATACAAAATATTGAGAATTAGATTAGATTACTTCATTTGTTCTAAGAACAATTTTTCAAAATGATTTTTTTTGCAACTTTAAGGTATTTATGACTTAATGATTTAGAAACTTGACAATTAATCTTCTCACAAGAATGACCTAGTTTGAGCTACTACACTATATTTTCAATCCTAGGTTTGTTTTTAGAACTCACACAACATGGGTTTTTCAGTTACAATTGTCAACTTCCTTTTCACTATTGCACAACCACTACCATCAGGCCTCCTTTGCTTTCATAATAGCCATAATTTTCCACCCCACCCTTAGCTCATGGTCGTCCTTTGTTCTTACCAAATCACAGAACCTTCAATACCTTCGGTGAATCCTCCATCTGTTCTCTAACTTCAATAACAACATCACCACTTCCCTCATCTTTCAGTTGAACTTTTTGAATTTTGACGAGTTCTACAATTTTCCTGCGATCTCTGTAATTTTTTGGCATGATCCTTCTATCATATTAAGCTCTTTCACTTTTGTCCCATGGATTTCCAGAGCTTAAAATAAGTGTTGTAGCTTGTATAGTGTAATACCCCAATTTTCATAATACATGTAAATAACATATTTTGATAAATAACACCTATTACAATAGGTGAATTTGTGGACTCAAAATTAGTGAAATAATTATCTTATTTTCTAAAGGTAATTTCTCATGAGATTAGAGTAAATAAAGAGCTAAAAATCCCTAAGTGAATTTGTGGGTCATAAAATACCCTGAGAATGTTATAATAAATCCTAGGAGGCAACTAGATATTTATTAAAAATTAGAAAGTATGTTGTCTCTAATTTGGATAATTTATGGGATTATTTTTCCAAGGGAAATAATTAAAGTAATTAGTGAATATTGAAAACAATTATGGGGCAAGTGAATTTTTATTAATTAAGTTAATTTCATAATTATTCATAATTAGTCTTGGGACTATTTAAGATCAACAAATTGGAATATTTTAGCTTGATTAAGTATTAAAAAGGGGTCAATATAAGTATCAAATGAATTTCTAAAGATTGTAATTGGTTTGATAATCAATTATAATCTTGGCAATTAAGTCTAGTAACCCCTAAAATACTATATTAATTAATTATCCCCCCACTAATAAAAGTGGCGAAAATTACTAATTAAAGAGTGAAGACATTATATTAATCTTTTTTTTCCTAAACCTTTGTCAAATTAATTGGACCAATGAGAAGCTTGAGTTTTAATTATTAGAGCACAAATGAAATACAATTCTTGATCCTAAAGCAAAGGAGGGCCACGTTTTTTTTAAAAAGGAAGAACATAATTGTTTAAAATTAAAAGCTATCATATGGGTTAGTTAAGTTGGAGTATGAAGGAAGTTTTCAAACTTAAGGAGCAAGTTTCTTAAACTTGGGGAGCAAGAAGTGATTTATTTAGATGAAATTAGATGGAAATCCATAAGAATTAAATCATAACTTGAAATCCTGAAACTAAGTATTGAAGATAAGTGCATATTTGAACTCAGTGAATTATGAGCTTCGATTTGGCTTTTCCCAAAGTTATTTTCGGTTACTTTTAAGATTCATACCTAAGTATTTTGGGAATTAAAAATCACCATAAATCTAATCATAAAATTAGGATTTCAAAAGTGAAATTGGATTTTGAATTGAAACACCCACTTACACCTAACTAAATTAGAGTTTCGGATTAATTAGGACAACTTAGTGAAGAAGTTGAATGACTTGGGGACAAAGCAAGGGAACTTCTTGAAGAAGGAAGGGAGAAGAGGAGGTGTAGGGGAGGGATTGAAGCCTCCTCACCAAGTAATATCCAATGGCTAGAAGGCAAAGGAAAAATCACAAAAATGCCACCACCCTCTCCTATAAATAGAGGCCTCCCACTTCACAAATTCTCACCAATTCATCAAGCTTCAATTCGAAAATTTAGAGAGAAAGGGAGGGTGTGGAAGAGCTGCAGAAAAATAGGAGGCTAGTGGTCTTCAAGAGGTAAGGGAGTTTTTAGTCCATAGTTCAAGTTCTTAGTTTATGAAGTAGAAATGCTAGAAATGTTATTTTGATCTTCAATCTTCCAAATATAGTTTTATTTTCATGTTTTTATGGTTTCCAATGGCTTTATTTCAAAAATTTGATGAAGAAGAAGCTATAGCAAAAATTTTGGAAGATTATGGTCAAAATAACGAAGCTCTGACAAAATTTCATTGATTAGTATTTTCTGGAGTAAGGGGTAAAAACGTCAGTATTTTATGATGAAGATGATGTTATAAAATTCTGAGAAAATTCATGGTGAAAGTAGACGTCTAGGGCTTTCCAAATATATAGAGTTTGTATCATTTGAAGCTTTGCGCGAAAAGATAAAAATCTTAGAAGTTAAGCAATGTTTTCTGGGCAAAAATCTGGGTAGCAGTTTGAAATGTTAAAACTGGGAATTATCCATGAATTCTGGGTAAGTTCCAGTATTTTTCCTTGAAAATAGACTTCTCAAGGATTCCGGAACATTTTACGGATCCTAATTTCGATTTTTCTGGAATTAGTTATGATTTTCCAAAGTTATGCGAAAATCTGCCCAGAAATGTTGAATGAACGTTTTTTACGAAAATTATGTGGAAATAATTGAAAATAAATCCTTCAAGGGTAAAAATGTCAAGTATGGCCAAGGTGTCTCTTGAAATATTGTTTGAGAATTAATTGAGACAATATTACCCTTTTAGGATAGACTGTGCACGTGTTCCGACGACAAACGTACCTAAAAGTCCTGTCAAACTCAGGTACGGACGCATATTGTAACATTAACACTTATGCTTATGGTATGGTTATATATGATAATTGTTTTCACATGTTGATACTCTGTTTTGAAATTGCTCATGGATTTGAGTTGTATACGGGTTATAGTCTTTGATAACACCGTTGAGTTTTCCTAGCGCTGAGGACACGATAGGCCATCGTGGCACTGGTTATGTGCAGACTTGGGTAACATACATATTGCAGTGGCTGTGTTATGTTACTTGCTGATATGTTTTTTAGAGTTATAATTGTGAATATATTATTGTGATACCTGTCATATACTATTTACATAAGCATGAGGTTCTCAGTCTTAATAAATAGTACAGGAAAGAAACTGGGATGGAGAAGGCGTCAGTAGATAGAGCCGTGAAGAGGCAGCGGTTAAAGGCAAAGGTCGGTAGAAGTTATTAGAACTTAGCTTCTGGCACGAATTTAACAAAGTTACTTTGAACAGTTTGGTGTCTAAGGCTGGGTTAATCTATGTGGGAAGCCAATCAGTCGCCGTATAAGTCGGTGAGGCCCCATAATAGACCCCTACCTGACTAATCTGTTTGATTAACTGATGTTAGGTTCTAAGCCATAGGTCTAGTTTAAGACTTTCTTTTTGAGAGAAATGTATTCAAACCTCTGTAAATTGTATCACATGAATATTCCTTCGGGATATTTAATATATCAGCTTATGTCGGGCATCATCATATGTCTGGGCATTTTTATATCAGATACTCGTTGTCCGGATCTTAGCGCACGCTATCAATTTCCGCAGTACTCTAAGCTGTAGCATCTCAAACTCTGTTGTTTTTCTTAAAACTAAGTATCGACCGACATGATTTTCGAACATGGAATTTGGGATGTTACATTTGGGATGTTCTCAGGCTATGTGTAATTACATATCTTAATTCTTGGTGGTAGAGAATGTGGCTAGAGATTCAATGGGCTACAAAGGGGAGTTCATTAGTTTTCCATTAGCTCATTACATGTATTTGTTTTGTTTGAATTAATTATGTATTGGAACATGTTTGTGAGACTTGGATGAGTGTTCATTTGTCCTTGTTGGTTAACATGGGTGTTGAATTTTGCTTTGATGCCCTTTGACTATGTATTGAACTTATTTCCTTGTTTTAATGAGATTATGCATTGTATGTGATTAAAAACAAGGAAATATTATCAAACAATTAAATTAAAAATTAATGTCGCTGATATATTAACTAGGGATAGATTATTTTGTGCTGACCGACTGGGGGAAAACGTCACCTCTATGTTTTTAATCCTACTCAGTAAGTTAATTTAAAAAATGATACGAATTAGCACTAATTAATTTATAATTATATGTGCAATAGTTTGGAATTTGAGAGAATGATCGAATACAAGGAATGTTTGGTTTATACATGACTTTCGTGAAGATCTAAATATCATGAGTCCCTGATAAGGGAATTTCATATATGAAGTGCAATTTATAAATTTTCAAGGGGTTCTTCCATTCAATAAACTAGTCTTTTGAAATGGAGCTTTTCCTTTAAACTTGTGTTTTGTTAGTTTTTCACCCAGTAAGACTTGTGTACATAATACACATATTTTTATTCAAAGATCATTATGCTGGGATTTGTACACGCAGCAGAATTAAATTGATCTAATAAATTACAAATCCCAAGAAGAGGATCTATCAACAACATTTAAAATCAGGTAAGTAAATAAGAACCATACCTATGCGAACTCGTGTGCGTGCTTTGCAAACTCCTGGGCTAACACCTTCTTCGGTCAATCAATCTCTAGGAGCCAACTCGACGAATCCACTCCCTCTATCGGTATCCACACCCCGACAGCACTCCAACACGAACGGCAGCATGCTAGTGCCTTCAAGCTTTTGTCTCATATCTCTCTTCTAGGATTCTTTTTGTGGCTCTACAATTCTCTGGTGTGTGTAATCAAATTACTTATAACCTAAGGGTATTTATAACCCTAATGGGCCACATTAAATATTCAAAATCAATCTTATTAATTTTGAAATTGAATTGGAAATTAAATCAGTTTGATTGATTCAATTCAATCAATTTATTTAATGCTAATTAAAAGCCAGATAAATTGATTTATCTTTATAAAGCAAATCATTGATTTATCTTCATAAATCAAATATGGAAGTTATTTAATGATTAGCCTGAAATTGGAAGAAATCACCAAGAGAGGGTGAATTAGGGATTTCAAAAATTTCTTTCTGAAAGATATCCAAGTTTTCGAAAAATGAAATGCACAAAAGTAAAGGAATAGAAGCTTAGATACAGAAGAGTTATACTGGTTCGGTCTTAACTTTGACCTACGTCCAGTCCCCAGATATCTTCTAGGTTTTTCACTATCAATGCTTTCTTATTACAATGATGTAACACTCAAGTAATCCTAATCACGTAGGACCTGCTCCCCCTTACACTATGTAATAAAATAACCGAACTCACAGGTTCCACAACCTTGAGTTCTTACAAAAGCAGTAATGAAATGATTTTCGAAAAACACACTCTCTTAAAAAGCAAATGAGCATAAACATTGAAGTTCAAATAATATTTTGTATAACAAAGATAAAAAGACAAGAATGCAATCAGTTGTAATTCAGTTGTGTATTTTGCTCTGCGTCTTCATGGATATTTATAGGTTTAATCTGGGTAACTAATCGTTATAAATTCACCTCCTTTCTTCTTCAACGTTCATCTCTATTTTTGGAATATAGCTCTTGCATATTTTCCTCTGTTCTTTCAATTCTTAGCTGGAATCTTGGAATTAGTGGATGCAGATGGTCTTCCAGATATTCTATCATTCTATAATCCTTATTTCGACCATTGAAGTAAGATTCGATTGACCTATAACGGCCTGAGCTAACCCATAGGGATAGAGGAGAAAATTCAGGCTTGTTCTTGGTTCTTCATTAATTGCATTTGACCCATATTCAATTTCACCTTGATATTTGCTTAATTCATCTGAAACTTTACTCAAAAAACTCATCAAACAATGTTAGAATCAATAGTAACATATGATATCACATTTTAAGCTTGACACATGAAGATTTCTCATATTGGCACAATCTGGTTTTTCAAAAAGCATAGACACAAACTCAAGTTTGTATTCCTAGACTCGAGTTTTGGGTTTATCCAGAGAGCAAGGTTGTGTCATGAGTTTTGAACATAGTTGGATAAACTATCTAAACTCGAGTTGATAAGTGACCGACTCGAGTTTTTATTCTTTAAGCTTTGAACTGTAAGTCGAATACATGTCTAAACTTAAGTCATTAAGTTACTAACTCGAGTTTTGAGCTTTGACGAAAAAATTGATGTTAAGTTCAAAACTTCAAAATTGAAGTTTCCAAATCAGATATATTGCAGAGCTCTTTGTATGACACAAAACTCGAGTTTACAACATAGAAACTCGAGTTTCAGTGAACTGAAACTCTGAAATCTTTTGTCAATATAAAACTGGAGTTTACAAGAATCAGACTGGAGTTTTCAATTCAGGTGGTAGCTTGAGTGTTTTCTCTTTGGGCTAAACTCGAGTCTTCAAAGTCTAGACTCGAGTTTCAATGAGAACTGAAACTTTGAGAGCTTTCTACCAGAGGAAAACTGGAGTTTTCAAAATCAAAACTGGAGTTTTCCTGACTTGTACAAGTATTGAAGTTTCTGAAGTCTTTCTGTCTGGTCTAAACTTGAGTTTTCAAACTGAAACTCGAGTTTGTCTTGTTGTGGAAACTTTGAGTGCTCTCTGTATCATGCAAACTCGATTTTGACTTAGCAAACTGGAGTTTGGCTTTCTTCAAAAAAATTGAGCTACTCTCTGTCAAGTCAAAACTCGAGTTTTGAGTCCTAAAACTCGAGTTTGCCTTTGACAGTAAGTTTTACAGCTTACCAAAGACAAACACATATTGAGTTTACAATTGTCAGTTATCATCAAATCACATAGAGAACTATCATTCTCCCTCTTTTTGATGATGACAACACTTGTAAATTGAAACTTCAAAGAATATGATTGATATTATCATTTGAAATGTATTTTGCAAAAATTGCTTATTTATAACAAGATATCAAAGATTAAGCAAGCAGAAGCAACATGAACCAAAATGAACTTATCATATAAACCATTTAAACCATTAGTCATTTATAAAGAGTCAATACAGAAAACTAAGTACTCCAAAGTAAATGCAGAGTCAAGGTAACTTAATATAGAAATACAGATTCAAAAACAAAGTAGTAAGTACAGACTCAAACAACTCAAGACTACTCTGTGCTTTTCTTTCCCCCTTTGTCATCTGCAAAAGAGGGTGGAGCTGGAGTAGTGATTGGGGCAGTAGAAGGTGTAGGATCAACTGGAGGAGTAGAAGGGAGAGTGGTTTGAGAGGGAGCAGTAGTGGTAGTAACTGGAGTGGAGGTAGTGCCAAAGGTAGATGTAGAGCCAGAGGTGCTTAGATGTTTCAGAACCTGGTCCAGTTGCACCTTCATTGCATCTTGTGTCTCAGCCAAGGCTTGATTGGTCTTGGTTAACTTGACCACGATTTTGGCAACCTCAATTTCGATGTTTGTAGCCAATTTTGCAATGGCAATATCAACAATCTCCTGTATTTTGGTAGTGAAATCAGAAGGAAGAGAAGGCTGAGGAGGTGGAGAAATTGATTGAGCCTCTTGAGCTCGAGTATAAGAGGCTCTTGTCATTGAAGGAACCCTTGAATGTCTACAACCTTCATCATCAAAACTTATTTTCATTAAATGCAGCTAGGGTTTCCTAAATTCTGGTCGTCTCTGAATAGTGTCAATAGCACCAACATGCCAGATTTTGAAATAGAACAGAATTACAAAGGCTAAAGAAGGAAAGGATATGTGGGAAGGCTTCCTAGATCCAAATTTGAATTTGACCATTTCTTGGAACACCCATTGTCCCACATTGATGGGCATTTTATCTACAATAGCAATGAAGGGAAGATATTCTTTCTGAGTGAAGTGAGTGAAATTTCCACCCTTTTGTACTAGATTTCTAGAGAAAATGTACCATAAGGTACGATACAGAGGAGACATGGAGGCGCAGGGACAATGTGGAGAGAAACCAATTGATCTTCTATGACAGGTTCATTTGGTTTTAGAAATTGAAAGAAAGTTCTTGAATTGAGTAAGCCAAGGGGAAAGATCGAGATTACAATCCTTTTTCAGATTTTCTAGATTGACTGACACAACTGGGCAGAAGGGCTTTTTACCATAGTCTTCTTTGAATTAAGTGGCCATTTTATTTGACAGGTAGGTATTTTCAGTGGTGAAATCATAAGGAAGAGATCTGTGTTTGTAAATTTCAGTAATGGCATTCGATACCATAGGGGGTTCCTCAGATGGTTGATTAGTTTGTTGTGCAGAAGATGTGATTACAGAGGATCGAGCCTTGGAGGATGCTTGGCTCTTGTTAGTTCTTTTTCACTTGGAGGCCTTTGAAGGTTCTCCAACTTTTTCTTTCCCTATTCTAGAAACAGGATCGGGCTTCTTCCTCATTTGTTCTTCAGTTGGTTCTTGGATTGTGACTCCTTTAGATATTGGAGAGGTATGAGGAACGCCTGGAATTTGTTTATCAATGCTTGAAGCGAATTTCCTGGGTATCATTTTGCTTTGCATTGGTCTGTGGATAGGGATGGATTTCTTCCTTGCTGGTCACTGCAAAGGAGAGGGCGATGGAGACCTAGAGTTTTCATCATCTTGGAAAGGTCAAGAGGATTGATTTGAGGCCATTTTGAGATTTGAGAAGACAAGATTGAAGATGAACCAGAGGGTTTGAGAGAGACTTAGGGCAAGACTTGAGTTTTGAAGATTGTAAATGAACAGTTCACTGTAAACACATATATATAGGATTTGTTCAACCTCGAGTTTGCACTAATAGACTCCAGTTTGCATGAGTTTATACTTACCTGGACTTCAAGGATGTATGTGTGAATCCTTGAATCCTCGACAAAACTTGAGTTTATACTTACTGACTCGAGTTTCAAGTTTCTCAAAAGTTCAAGTTGCTCTCTGTTTGATACAGACTCGAGTTACTCACTTGATGACTCAAGTTTTGGAGACTCTTCAAAAACTTCAGGTTTCTCTCTGTCTTACACAGACTCGAGCCACTCACTTAATGACTCGAGTTTGCGCTGAATCCAGAAAGTCAGTTACTCTCTGTCCCTGATAAACTCGAGTTTCAAACCTGAAACTTGAGTTTGCCTCATAGCAAACTTTGATAAGCATCCTGCAAAGAATACAACTAAACACTCTGATGCTTAAGTTAGTAATAAACAATCATCAAAAAGCTAATTAACTAACATTGGGGTAGAGAAAACTTACAACTCATTGGAATTTACCATCCCCAATTCGCTTCTTATGAATGTAAATTGCTCTTTTGCTAATGGTTTGGTGAAAATGTCTGCTAGCTGTTGATGAGAGGGAATGAATCTCACTTTGACATCCTTTTTCTGGACATTGATGCCTAACATCAATGTGTTTAGTTCTGGTGTGATGGACAGGATTTTTGGTTAAACTGATAGTGCTGGTATTGTCACAGAGTATAGGTATTTCTTTCAAACTGATTCCTAGATCTTGAATCTGTTGTTTAAGCTACAGGACTTGTGCACTACAGCTTGATGCAGCAACATATTCAGCTTCAGTAGAAGATACAGCCACTGTGTTTTGGTTCTTGCTGAACCATAAGACAAGTGAATTTCCAAAGAATTCACATTGCCTACTTGTGCTTTTACGATCAGTCTTGTAACCAGAATGATTTGAATCAGAATATGCTACCAAATGCTCAGGTTGACCTTTGGAAAACCATAAACCCAATTCTTCTGTGCCACAAAGATACCTAAAGATTCTTTTGCAGCTGATTGGAATCGAGCACACATTCCCATACTGAATTGAATATCAGGTCTACTTGTCATTAGATAGAGTAATGATCCAATCATTCCTTTATATCTTGTGATGTTAAAATCTTTTCCCTTTTCATCAGCATTTAAGGCAACAGTTGAGCTCATTGGTGTATCTGCTCTATTGCAATCTTGAAGACCATATTTCTTGAGTAAGTCTCTTAGATACTTATTTTGAGAAATGAACATGCCATTTTTTCGTTGCTTGATTTGTAGACCAAGAAAATAATTGAGTTCTCCCATCATTGACATTTCAAATTCACCCTGCATAGTCTCAGAAAATTCCTTGCACAAAGCATCATTAGTGGCACAAAAAATTATATCATCCACATAGATTTGCATAATTAAGATTTCATTAAGTTTGTTACTTTTAATGAAAAGTGTGGTGTCTGCTTTTCCTCTTACGAATCCATGATCTAGAAGAAATTTACTTAATCTTTCATACCAAGCTCTGGGAGCTTGTTTTAAACAATATAAAGCCTTTTTCAATTTGAAGACATGATCTGGATGAAATTCATCTCCAAAACCAGGGGGTTGTTCTACATAAACCTCTTCCTGAATAAAACCATTTAGAAATGCTAATTTCATATCCATTTGATAGAGTTTGAAACCTTTAATGCTAGCAAAGGCTAGAAGTACCCTTATTGCTTCCAATCTTGCCACTGGAAATAAGTTTCTTCATAATCAATTCCTTCTTCTTAATTATATCCTTTTGCAACCAATCTTGCCTTCTTACGGACAATGATTGTAGACTCATCATGTTTGTTATTGAATACCCATTTAGTTCCAATGACTAATTGGTCTTTGGGCCTGGGTACCAAGTCCCAAACTTGATTTCTTTCAAATTGATGTAATTCCTCTTGCATTGCTATTACCCAATCATTTTCTGAAAGGGCTTCTTCAATCTTAGAGGGTTCTATTTTTGAAATAAAAGATGAAAAAGTGACTTCATTCAAAATACTTTGTTTGGTTTTAACTCCTTGATTTGCATCACCTATAACTTAGTCCAGTTGATGACTCCTACTGTATTTCCAAGCTCTAGGTTGAGTTTGACCAGAGTTTTCACAATCATGTTCAGATTCAGCTTTTGGTTCTCTTTGCAAATTATTTTCAGAGTTTGTCAAAACAGGAGAAGTTTTTGAAGAAGGTTGATTTTGAACTTCATCGTCGTCGTCGACCATGGATTTGTTAGGATGGGTTTCACAGAAAACAACATGAATTGATTTTTCTATAGTTCGAGTAGAATGATTATACACTCTATATGCCTTACTCCTAGATGAATATCTAAGGAATATACCTTCATCAACTTTAGAATTGAGTTTACCTAAGTTTTCCTTACCATTCTTTTGTATAAAGCACTTACACCCGAAAATGTGCAAATGAGCTAAGTTGGGTTTTCTTCCCTTGTAGAGCTCATAAGGAGTTTTGTTCAACTTCTTCTTGAGATATGCTCGGTTAGAGATGTAGCAGGCTGTGTTCATAGCATCTGCCCATAATACTTGGGAGGTTTGATTTTTGTTCAGCATTACTCTTGCCATTTCTATGAGAACTCTGTTCTTTCTTTCTACTACTCCATTCTGTTGGGGAATTCTTGGTGCAAAAAAGTTGTGGTCTACCCCTATCTCATCACAAAATTTCTCAAAGAAGTGATTTTCAATTTTCCTCCATGATCAGTTCGGATTCCTGCAATAGATAAACCTTTCTCGTTCTAGACCTTTTTGGCAAACACAGTAAATTGATCAAATGCTTCATTTTTAGCAGATAAGAATAGAGTCCATGTATATCTTGAGAAATCATCAACTATTACTAGAGTGTACAAATTTCCTCCCAAGCTTTTCATTCTAACTAGACCGACTAAGTCCATATGCAGTAATTGAAGTGGTCTATTGGTAGACATCTCAGCTTTTGATTTAAAAGACGATTTAGTTTGTTTTCCCTATTAACAAGCATCACAAATCATATCCTTTTCGAAATTTAGCTTTGGCAATCCAATAACCAAAGAATTTCACATTAACTTATCAAGTTGAAACATGTTGACATAAGCTAATCATTTGTGCCACAACCAACTTTCATCTAAGTTACCAATGAAACAATTTTTAGAGGATAATTTATTAGAGAGATTAAGTGTGTAACAGTTACCTTCCCTTGGAGCCCTGAATAAGGCTTTTGATTTAACATTGTCTAAAGGAAGATCATCCTTGTTAACAATCAAGCATTCTTCTAAGTTAAATATAACTAGATTACCTTTTTCTGCACTTTGGCTTACACTGAGTGTTACACCCCCACCGGCCTCGCCCTTTCGGGCGGCAGGTTGGAGGGATTCCTTTTATAATTTACCTTTCCTTCGTTATTAAGTCCATTTAATAATTAGTCAAAGCATGCGCAACAAAGCACCGGATCAGTTTAGACAACTACTGTATTGGTAAAAGTAAAACGTAACAAAAAGTAAAGTCCCTGTAGGGTTAGGGTACAGTCATCCAACTGTAAATACTAAAATATAAATACAGTCATCCCAAAAAGTAAAGTACAAAATACGATAGGGCATCCCCTATCCTTCATCAACCTTGTACCCTCACCTCTGCAAAGAGGTCTTCACTACTTAAACACGTCCTCCTGTGTCACTAACACCTTCTGGAGTCCGTGTGCGGCCCCCAGAGTAACCATCAATACTCATGCACAATATGTGTGGTGTGTATGTGTGTGCAACCATATAGATATGGAAAAACATGCCAAACATGCCATATATGCAAACAGAAAACATGCACAACACATACGTCTTCGTACTGTCGAGCCACTTTACCAAGGCAGGCCCCGGATTTACCGGAATCACATACCAGTCCGTATAGCCGCCACTCGGCAGGCACACGCTAGTAGTACAACCACCACACTCATGTGTACGACCTCGGCAGGCATCCTCAGCTCTAGGAACACAATCACAAGTTCAAAATGGAAGAAATCACCAATAGGGGGTGAATTAGGGATTTCAAAAATTTGTTTTAGAAAGATGTTCAAGTTTTCAAAAATGAAATGCATAAAAGCAAAGGAAGAGAAGCTTAGACACAAAAGATTTATACTGGTTCGGTCCTAACTTTGACCTACGTCCAGTCCTTAGATATCTTCTGGGTTTTTCACTATCAATGCTTTCTTATTACAACAATTTAACACTCAAGCAATCCTTAATCACCTAGGACCTGCTCCCCCTTACACTTTGTAATAAGACAACCCAACTCACATGTTCCACAACATTGAGTTCTTACAAAAGCAGTGATCAAATGATTTTCAAAATCACAATATAAGAGCAAATAAGCATAGACACTGAAGTTCAAAAATATTTTGCATAACACAACAAAAAATCAAGAGTGTAATCGGTTGTAATTCAGTTGTGTATTTTGCTCTGCGTCTTCATGAATATGTATAGATTTAATCTGAGGAACTAGCCGTTGTATTTTCTTCTCTAACGTTCAGCTGCAAATATGGAAAATGACAGTTGCATATTATCCTCTATTCTTTCAATTCTTAGCTGGAATCCTGGAATTCATTTACGCAGATGGTCTTCCAGATATGCTGTTATTCCATAACCTTTATTTGTTCGTTGGAGAGTGATTTAATTAATCCATAACGGTCTGTGTTGAACCATTAGGATAGAGGAGAAAGATCAGCCCTGTTGTTGGTTCTTTATTTATTGCACTTGATCCAGATTTGATTTCATCTTGATCTTTGCTAAGCTTATCTGAAACTTACTCAAAACTTCATCAATGATGTTAGAGATAATAGTAATACATGATATGACATTCTCAGAATAACCCATCAAGATTTCGCAGATTAACACAATCTGGTTTTTCAAAATCACCAATACAAACTCGAGTTTATCCCTCAAGACTCGAGTTTCTGGTTTATCCAGAGAGTAGGGTCGCGACATAAGCTTTGAACTGTATTTTGAACAAAAGTCTAAAATCGAGTTTATAAGTGACTGACTCGAGTTTCAGTCCTTACAAAGAAGAGAGTCGAGTTCTGGTCTTTGAATGAGATTCTGGACATATGGCCAAACTCGAGTCATTTTATGACTAACTCGAGTTTTGAGTTTTGACAAGAAGATAGAGTAAAGTCAAAAACTTCAAGACTGGAGCTTAGAAACATAAACTAGAGTTTTCAAATCAGACATATTGCGGTGCTCTCTGTAAGTCACAAAACTCGAGTTTGCAGTATATAAACTCGAGTTTCAGTGAAAACCGAAACTTTGAAATATTTTGTCGAATGAAAACTGGAGTTTACACAATTAAGACTGGAGTTTAGAAAACAAGTTGTAACTCGAGTGATTTTTGTTTGAGACAAAACTGGAGTCTATGAAACAAGACTGGAGTTTACAAGACATGAAGTTTCTGAATTCTTTTTGTTTAGTCTAAACTCAAGTTTTAAGACCGAAACTCGATTTTGTCTTGTTGTGAAAACTTTGAGTGCTCTCTGTATCTAGCAAACTCGAGTTTGCCTGAGCAAACTATGTTGGTTATGATTAGTTTTGATGATGTCTTATATAGATGCCATTAGTAAGAGCAAAAAGTTTATATCATATACATTGACTAATTGATTGCTACATTTAATGTAGATTTGTTCCTGTAGAGAATGAACAAGAGAAGAGAAGAAAGAAAGAATATAATTGTGGAGTCAAATGATAAAGAACAAGAGAAAAGATGAAAGGAAGAATTGATTCATGGAAAATAATTAAGAAGAGAGAAGAAAGAAAGAAGAACTTGATGAATAGCTTGAGAAAATCATTATACAAGTTTTTAGATTGATTCTTGAAGTCTCCACGATCAATTCGAAGTTTGAATGTCTCGATTCGGAGTTAGAATAAGGAAATATCAGTTTCTGGATAAATAAACTCGAGCCTGCCACTTATAGACTCAAGTTTGGGTGATTTCTTGCAACTCTGGCTCCTCTGGTACGAGTAAACTCGAGCCTATACTTATAGACTCGAGCCTGGATGTTTTCTAGCGATTATAGCTCTTCTGGCCCGAGCAAACTCGAGTCTAAACATGTAAACTCGAGCCTGAGATGAATAAACTCGAGCCTGTCACTTATAGACTCAAGCCTAGATGTTTTCCAGTAATTTTGGCACTTCTGGCCCGAGCAAACTCGAGCCTATACTTGCAGGCTCGAGCCTGAGTGACTTCCAGCAACATCGTCCAGCTCTGTTTCGCATTTCAGCTGAGCGACCTCTGGTAATTTGACGATATCTCCCAAACCAAGAATCGGTTTGAGGTGAAATCAAATTTAGATAAAACTAGACATTCAATACGTCATCTTGACAAAGTTTCATGCCCAAAGAAGATCAGATGAGAGAGCTATGAATTTTTGAATTTGATCCATCTGTTAACATCACCCAGCAGACCAAAGTTCAGTAATTTGAGGATATCTTAGAATCTACACATCTAAATGAGCTAAAATTGGTAGCATATGAAAGTAGACTCATAGGGCTTTCTATCGATACCTAATTCAACTAAAACGGAGTTCAGACCAAGGAGATATGGCTTTTGGAAGTTGACAGAAAAATTCAGGACGTCACAAACTCGAGCCTATCACTTATAAACTCGAGTTTGACTCAAGCAGAGAGCTAGTCACGATATCTTATTCAACAAACTCGAGCCTAAAACTAATAGACTCGAGCCTAGCTCAGACAGAGAGCTATCAAAGGTTTCCAATTCGATCAAACTCAAGCCTGGACACATAAACTCGAGCCTAGCTTACACAGAAAGTTTCTCAAAGCCTTTCAAAACGTTCAAACTCGAGCCTAAGAGGTTAGACTCGAGCCTATCACTTACAGAGAGCTTTCGAAGATTTATTTAAGGCAGGAAACTCGAGCATAAAGTTATAAACTCATGCCTAAGACGCTCTGTTTTTACATACACCTTGATCAGCTCTGCGAAATCTTCCTGAATGATTTACAAACTTCATATCATCTATTACTACTGGTTCCTAATCTCATTTAATCAATTTTCTAGTAAGTTTCAGATGATCAAATGAAGGCTTACATGAAAAACGATCAGATTCAAGTGCTGACCTGTAAAGTCAAAATGGTGTCCAGCATGTGTGTCAGAAGCTGTCTGCAACTTAGAATAAACAAACAAAGAAGCCCAGACGTTGCCCATTATGTAAAAGGAGATTAGTATTATCTTCTAATTGTTTATATTCCAGATCAAAGGACTGTCAGCCATTGTTAGAACCAAAAGCAGAAATCAAGAATATTCAACAGCTACTTTCTTGGTGGACTTGCAACATAAAATTTCTTAGTGGACCTTCAACAGAAACTTCCTCAGTGGGTTTCCAACGTTTACATTTTGAAAAGAAGCTCAATACAGACAGTGAGCCTCCTACCAACTACAATTGCTAAACATCATCAAGCATGACCACGTTGGAGACATTCTTGAAAAGCCAACATTCAAATATTCAAGTCTGAATTATTCCCAACAGCTATATTTGACAGATATGGTCATAACAGCTAGTTTTTCGAATGGAACAAAGTCTCAACGGATCTACAACGTTCATATACTTCAAATCAGTATAAATACCTGAAGACTTGAAGACTCAAGTGTGGAAGAAGATATGAAAAACACAGAGAACAAGCTTACACCTTTAACATGTTAATACTCTGATTTTTACATCATTTACTCTCTGTTCTTAATGCCTACATAGCTTATCATTGAGAGTGAAATGATTTGTATTATGCTTCAGTGTTTATTCATTCACTTCTGAGAGAGAAGATTCATTGTGAATCAGTTTATTTTAGAGATACTTAAGATTGGATGATCTTGAGTGGAAAACACATTGTGTTGATTACAGCTTGTAAGGGGAGTGAATCCTAGGGAGAGGATTACTTCGAGACAGAGTGTGTAATCAAACAAGTGTATTGATTACAGTTGGTAAGAGGGAGTGAATCCTAGAGAGAGGATTACTTCAAGTACAGAACGTGTGATCAAGCTCAAAACAAATAGTGGATTGAAAATCTCAAGTAAAGCTTGGGGACTGGACGTAAGTCAAGGATTGGACCGAACCAGGATAAATCACAGTTTGCATACTCTCTTCCCTTATCTTTTACATTTCCAGTACATGCTTATCTTTGAATATCTAACTGTCAAGTTATAAGTTGCGAAAAGATTTTTAAAGTTCCTAAAGTTTTATCAAACACCCAATTCACCCCCCTCTTGGGCGATAGCCAGATCCAACAAACTAGAGTTTGGCTTCCTTTGTAAAATCTAAGCTACTCTCTGTCTAGTTCAAACTTGAGTTTTGCTACCAAAACTTGAGTTTGCTTTTGACAGTAAGTTTTACAACTTACTAAAGACAAACTTCATATTGTTAGTTATCATCAAAACACATAAAAAACTAACACAAGTACGTTCTGTATGCATATTTGGCCAAGCACAAACAAAAACACATATGGCAAGCAAAACATACAACAAACACATAAAAGTGCCGGAGTAAAGTGGTTACTACTACCTGGTAAAATACTATTTAATATTTTCATGGGCCCCACAAGTCTCTCAATAGGTTGTTTGACCCTAAATATCATAAAAATAATTTATTTGAGTACTTTCCAAAAAAAAAACCCTTACATTATTTTTTTAAAATCGAGCTACAATAAATTTTCCAGAAATTCAGTGTTTCTGTCCTGACTTCACCAATTTTTCATAAATTCCAAAAAAATCAATTTTGAGTGAAACCAGCCCCATCTGAACCATTAGCATGTCTACTTTTCAGTAAAAATATTCCCAGAGGTCAAAAGTGAAGGTATCTAGGCGTGATACCTCTTTTATGCCCTCAGGTCCAGATTCGCGCCACTGTTTCCTTATCTGTTTTCAACCAATTGTTTCAACAAGAAAATCTTATCCAAATCCTTATTATTATATATGCAGACTCATGCCCTAGATGTCTAATTTTCACATGTAAAATTTCGGATAAAAAAAAGTCCTTTTTACCCAGTCAAAAACGTCATCGGAGGTTTACTGTCCAGATTTCCCAAAATTGGCAGTACTCTTCCTTTTAAGCTTTTTCGGTGTTTTGATTTTGAAAACTCAAACCAAACCCATACCCTACACAAAATCACATTCCAGAGCCATTGTAAACCTCAAAAATACAAAAATCAAACCCCAACACCATGCTTCTATCTTTTGTACGAAATAACTTAAAATCTCAAAAATCCAAGTTTTCGGGGTTTACCTTGAATCGGAGAGTTGATGGATGAGTTTGGGATCTTGACCTTGAAGCTTGGAGTATGGTGGCTTCTAGTCTCTTCCTTGGCTGCTGGAGAATTTCGCCCTTTAGGGTGAAAAAGAAAGGTAAATCACCTTTTTTTAATAAAGGTGAATTTGATCCAGAAGCTTTAGAATTAACCAATGTAATTTCTGACTAACAGGGGGTAATTTTGAGTAGACATTTCTTGACTTATCCTCCAAGAAAGTCCAGAGACTTCTAAGGCAATCAAAAGGTGCAGGAAAGCTCCCAAAAATATCTGGGATATTTTCCAATTTTCGGGAAAATTACACGTTTTGGCTCGAAACTTTCGAAAATTATAATTTCACCCTGGACCTTTTGGATAATTACCGACTTTGGCCCGAAAATTTTTACCTGTCCAAGGGCACATATGGGACACCATGTGGGTCCCTCAAATATGCTCCCATTGATTTTTACCCATTTATTCCCATTTTACCCTTTTTCTTTAATCGCGGGACCCCAGTTGACTTTTACTTTGACTTTACCTTTCTTGGCCACCCAGAAATGTTTTTCTTTAATTAAAAAGAGCCATGTGGCGCCTATTGGATCCGCCTTATAGGACTAACATGAACATGACTTAAATCACCTAATTTTCTCATAATAGGAGAAATTCCTTATTGTGGGAATTTGAAATTGACCATTTTACCCTTACTCCTCTTATTTTAAATTACTTCTCTAATTAATTTTATTTACGATAATTTAATAACAACAATAATTGAAGATAAAACCTCTCCTTAATTCAGTACTAATTACAAGTGCATTAATTACGTTAGTGTTGGTGTTACACTGAGGAGATTATGGCATAGGTCTTCCACAAGGTAGACATCTTTTATTTTTGGTCCATCATTGTTGCCAACTTTACCAATACCATCTATTCTTCCGAATTGATTTCCACCAAATGTAACCTTGCCACCATCCTTGTGTTTGATTGTTGAGAATTTAGATTGATCTCCAGTCATGTGTCTAGAGCATCCACTGTCAACATACCATTTACTGGATTTTGATGCTCTTAGACATACCTCTTCATTATCATATTCTTCCTGAGCAACAAAGCAAAGATTTGTTGTTTGTTCTTCATCCTCTTCTTCTTCTTCATTTGATGAACTATCTCCCCAGATGGTAGAAACATAGGCCTTTTTCTTGAATGAGCTGAATCTTGTCTTTTCCTTTTCTTTGTTCTTTAGCTGAGGGCATTCAGACTTAATGTGACCAGGTTTGTCACACTCATAGCATATGATTGGTCTTTTTGCTTCTTTGTTGTTATTGTTCTTGTGAGACTTCCAGAATCCTTGATCCTTTTTTGTAGAATTTCTTGAATCTCCGGACCATCATTCCAATCTCTTCATCATCTATCTCATCGTCATCAGAGTTCATATCTTCCTTGACAGTTTTGAGAGCAATCCCCTTCTGTTTTCCTTCCATTTCATCAAGTCATTTTATGAACTTAATTTTGCCTTCGTATTCTAACAAGCTTCCGAAGAGGCCAGCTACAGACACTACTACAAAATATAGTTTTTACTTCCCCAATTAGAGTCCCATTATAAAAAAAGGAAGTAAAAAATAAAGGCGGTAACATTTTTGTAATTATATTTGAGAAAATTTGACTTTTGGCGTCTAACTATCAAACTTAGACGCCAAAAGTAATGTTTTTGGCGTCTAAGTTTGAAAGTTAGATGCCAAAAGTGAACCCTAGCGCCAAAAATTGGTTTAGCGCCAAAGGCTAGACTTTTGGCGTCTAACTTTCAAACTTAGATGCCAAAAGTGATTCTTTTGGTGTGTGATATTTTAAATAAACGTATTTTTGGCGTCTCAGAAATTACCTTCGACGCCAAAAATGTCTTCCAAAGTAAAATTCAGTCCATCGGGTTTCAGTGAGCGCAGAGTGAACATTTCATTCCATCGGGTTTCCATTCCTCCAAGTCGCGTGCTCTAGCCTTCTTCCGCTCTAGCCGCCACTCCATCGGACGTCGGTGCTTTCCCTGACCTCCGCCTTCCGCATAACTTCGTTGAACCTCGGTGCTTCCCCTGACCTCTGCCTTACACATACTCCGTTGGACCTCCGCCTCAAGTTGATTTTGAGTTTGCACGAGATCCCCAATTTCAATACCAGCAGGTTCATTGGCTTCTCTTTTCTGGGTTTATCATTGCGTTACTATCTTGGATTAGATACTTTTCAACAAATTTTAAAACCTCAAAATTAGGTATAGCGTGTCCAGACCCGTTTGAAGATGAAAGGCACTGAAATATAGTATGAAGAAACCGAAATTTGTATGCAATGGATTTATGAGCTGAAGATACTTACTTTAAATCATCACATTGATAGTGGTACTATCTGCATTTGCAAAACGCAGCAAACAAAGCATCGTTTTTTTTTTCCAAATTCCATTTCCCAGAGTGCAAGGGACTATTCGCCCTCTGCCTTAGATTTTTGGTGCAGCCTTCCTCGCTAATCGTTGCTTGGATTTTTGCTCTGTTGTTGTCGTTGATTTAGTCCGGGTTTCGTTGTTGCTTTCTGTGATACATAATAACATTATCGTAATCCATTGGCTTGCTGCGATGTCTGAAGTTTTCTGATATGCTTGAATCTGTTATATTCTTCATCTGTTTCTCGCCAGCATAGATTTTCCTAGCTCTCAAAATGGAATGCCTCCCCTTTCTCTGTTTGATTATTTCCAGATACAACAGTTATTTTGCTTATGGACAATCAAAGCTTGCTAATATCTTACATGCAAAAGAGCTTGCTAATATACTTGCTAATATCTATATTCAATCTTATTTAATTTCCAGATTTCTTAAGGAGTTTGATTATATGTTCTTCCTTATGACTGATTTCCCTTCCTCCGATATGCAAGTTCTGTGTCCTTTTATTTGATGCTTCAGTCTGATTTATCTACGTTTGGTGTGGATGATGCACTTGTTGCTGCCATGACTAATTTTTATCAATACTTCAGGCAAACTATAACTATTGCTCTGCTTTTCAAATCTCTTCCTTATGATTTTTACGTTTAAGTGATTATGAGCAACTCATGTATAAACATTTTAGTGGCTTTTTGTGTCATCGTCATGTTTCTTGAGAAAATTATATTATGCTCACTTAAAAGTGGTCATCATCAGCATGTTTATGCTTCAACATATACAACGTTGCTATGCTTATTTTATATTTGTAAGCAGCATGTTGAGATTCCAGTTCCCACCCCCAAATAAAAATGAGGTTTTGCTAAAAGTGGAAGCAACTAGTTTGAACACTTTTGATTGGAAGATTCAAAAGGGTGTAGCACGGCCTCTGTTACCACGTAAGTTTCCCTATATGCCCAGTAAATTGATTTTTATTTTTATTTTTTGCTGTATTTTGAGAAGGTTTTAAGCATTCTTTGTAATATCACAGGTTTATTTTGTATTTAGCTCTCAGAATGCGATCCAGTTATATCTTCCAGTATTGTTATGTCTCTCCCTATGTGTGTTATTTATTCTCAAGAAAGTCCTACTGAATATAAAGGTATTGAATTATATTATTCAAACTATGGGGCAAACAAGTATTGATAAAGGACTTCTGTGAATTCGTAACAATGGGAATCATTTTCTCTCCAAGTCATGTCCTTGCAGTGTCTTAGTGGAGTAAAATAATTCAGTCTCTTGTCTAAATTATTGAATTCGTCATCAGACCTAAAAATTTGATGTATTTTGGCTTTATTGTTATAAAACTGAAGACCCTGAGATTTCTATGTCTATAAAGAGTTTAGATATTTCTTCAGTAATATTTTTGGTTAATTATTGCTTATTGTCAACATATTTATCTGCAAGCCTAATATTCTATGTAATTTATTTCTTCAGTTGTACATAGAACTTTTTTTTATATTAATTGTTGAGTGATTAAAATGCACGACTAAGGTGGAATAATCCAGTTCCTGAATTTAATTCAATGTTTTGCCCTCCTTTGCTTTTCATGAGTATATTTTAAGTTTTGATGTTAAAATGTATAATCTGTCATTTTAAGGAACCAGAAAATACTACATTGTTCATTTTGGACAAGTAAGAAGAGTTTTCACTTTTGCATCAATATCTTTTTGTAATTTTTTTATGCGCTTTAGTCATTTGAGGCATTGAGTTGACAAAGGAATCAATGTTATGTCCTTCTTTTATTTGTTCCCTTATGGTTTAGTATGATTTCGTAGCTAGGAGATCAATCAATGTCCTTCTTTTTATTGGTTCCCTTATGGTGCAGAAGGACCACGAGGATGGATGGTATTTTTGTCTCTTTCCAATTCTATTGGCTTAATGTTTATGACATTTGTATCTAATTTTCTTTCTCAGCTTGTTCATTCCCTCACATGGATTGAAATTCTGCATAGTGGTCTTCCATGGACACTTCCCCTGAAAGTTTTGAGTTTGAATCTTGGAAATTTTACAGAGTCAATCACTGGTGCAATAGGAGTATGTATCTTACATTTTTTTTTATTTTATGATTTATGATATATGCTGACGTATTCGCAAAATAATCTTGGGTCTTAGCTTTCAAATTAAATATCAGCAAACATGTTCTTAACTTTAAGGCTACAATCAATCACATTTTTCTAACACATCCTGATGGCCTTGATTTATCTTTATTATATTAATTTAAGGCTCACTTCAGGTAAATATTCTTTTCTCTCTTTTTGTGTTTTTTACTTTGCAGGATCAAAAGCAAACCCTGAAACAGGTTGATGAGTTCTTGAATACAAAGATTGCCCCAAAGGAGCTCGTTAATGAGATATCGGTACTTGATTATTTTTCTTGATGTGTTGTATTGGTATTGGTATGTGGGTCATGTATGGCACACAACGATATGTAGATATGAAAAAGTTTTGAAATGTTAGGATATGAATATGAGAGGTGCTCAACAAATTAACACATCAGGAGTTGCGTTTGGGTTGTGTAGGTTATATATGTGGAAGCTTGTGAAAGTGGGATATTATTGAAATTTGCATTTGTTGCTTACTAGTAATAATAAACTTGCAAAGCCAGTTTCATGTGTTATCTTGAATAATTTCTATGCTTAGTCTGAAAAGCATAGAAATTGAAGTTAGCCACTTACATTTTGTGTTATCTTGAACAATTTCTATGCTTAGTTTGAAGTTAGCCAGTTACACTTTCAACCCAAAAATATAAGGTTAGCTGAGCTAACCTTTTAGCACATAGGAGCTGTTTATTTTATCACATTGTGGTGATTGTTGCTTGCTGATGTGTAAAAAGGTTTTTGTAAGGGATTGCGGACAGTGAATATATGAAGCAACATTTTTTTTTTAAAAAAATAATACTTACGACGTCTAAGTATTTTATTTAGACTCCGTAAGTGCACTTACGGCGTCTAAGAAAAATACTTAGAAGCCGTAAGTCAATAATTAATAGATGAATGAAATCACAATCTTTGCAATTTACAATTGTAAGTTATCATCAAAATACATAGAGAACTAACAATTGCGACTGCCCAATTCACACGAGGATCGATTTTCGATTCAACCTATCATACAACCATGTCACATCCCTTTTGTCACGCGATAATTTGGTCAAGGATGAGGCATGGATAATGTCAACTTCCTTTTCTTGACCATTACTTTCTCAATTCTTAAGTAGTCCAATAATTGAAATGAAAACTCTTTTCCATCACAGCATGACCATACATTTTTAGACTCACTCATCGTGGGGCCCAGTATTATTTCTCTACAAATGTGAGGGACAAATTCCATCTTGACCACTCACATTTCTCTGCATAAAAACCACTGATCCCAATCATACCCTTTATCATCACCCGGTCAAAGGTGACTTTTGACTAGGTCAAAAATCAGTGACTCATCATGTAGGAATCCATGATGATCTTAGGTCATAGGGCATTGTGACACGGTTATACATGAGATAAGCTTATGACTAAATCCATGCAGCTTTCTCATAGTGGGTCGGTCCAGCACCTTGTACTCTTATAAGTGCCCATGACTTTGATTCGTATCTCCATACTGCATCAAAGTCATATTGGTCTTATCTCATCTTCGCTCCCACGTAGATGACCGACTAGGGACTTTTAGGATAATCTATAAGATATATCCAAGGATACAGTTATCAATATAAACATGCAAATGAAATGATAACTAAAAGAGAATACTTTAAATAACAATAATGTTTAAAGTACAATGATTGGCCTTTCCAACAAAATACTCCCACTTGCACTAGGTACAATCATTAATTTCCCTAATTCCCATTGTCCTCACATGACGTTCATGTATTATCTGTGCAAGCATCTTAGTAAGAAGATTAGAAACATTGTCTTCTCCTGGTACTTTGCATATCTTTATATCACCTCTATCATTGATTTCTCAGATAAGATGAAAGCACCTGAGTATATGCTTGGTATTTTGATGTGACCTAGGCTCTTTGGTCTGCGCAATAGCCCCGTTGTTGTCACAGAACAGGTCTATTGGATCTGAGATGGTAGGAACCACCCCTAGTTCAGTAACGAACTTTCTAATGCAAACGGCTTCTTTAGCTGCATCCGGTGCTGCTATATACTCAGCTTTTGTTGCAGAATCAGCTATAGTGCTATAGTTTGAGCTCTTCCAGCTTACCGCACCACCATTTAACAGGAATACATATCCTGACTGCGATCTTAAATCATCTTCACTTTGGAAACTCACATCAGTGTAACCAATCACACAAAGCTCATCCTCTAAGCCTCCATATACCAAGAATAAGTCCTTAGTCCTTCTTAAGTACTTTAGGATATTTTTGATAGCAGTCCAGTGACCCTCACCGGGATCTTGTTGATATCTGCTGGTCATACTTAAGGAAAATGACACATCTGCTCGAGTACATGACATGGCATACATGATAGAACCAATGGTGGAGGCATATCGAATCTTACTCATGCGGTCTCTTTGATCTTGTGTATTAGGACATAGATCCTTGCTGAGATGGATGCCATGATACATGGGTATGTTACCCCTTTTAGAATAATGCATACTGAATCTATGCAGTATCTTGTCTATGTATGTGCTTTGACTTAGGCCTATCAGTCTCTTAGATCTATCTTTATAGATCCTGATCCCAAGGATGTAAGTGGCTTCGCCTAAATCTTTCATTGAGAGGGACTTTCTTAACCAAGACTTGACACTCTGCAAGGTAGGGGTGTCATTCCCAATGAGTAGGATATCAATCAATATAAAGCACCAGAAATATAACTGTGCTCCCACTAGCTTTCTTGTAAATACAAGGTTCATCTATATTTTAAATGAATCCAAACTCTTTGACTACTTCATCAAAATGATAATTCCAACTTCAAGATGCTTGCTTCAATCCTTAAATGGATCTTTGAAGCTTACAAACTTTACCAGAGTCCTCTGGACGCACAAAGCCCTTAGGTTGTGTCATGTACACATCCTCAAGTAGCTTTCCGTTAAGGAAGGTCGTTTTGACGTCCATCTGCCATATCTCATAGTCATAATATGATGCAATGGCAAGAAGGATTCTGATATGATTTGACCATTGCAACTAGGGAAAAGGTTTCATCATAGTCCACAACATGGGTTTGAGTGAATCCTTTTACAACCAGTCATGTCTTGAAACATTTACGTTGCCATCCATATCAGTTTTCTCTTTGAAAATCCACTTGCACCCATTGGTTTTTGCACCTTCAAGTTGATCGACTAAGGTCCATACCTTATTATCGTACATGAATTGCATTTTAGACTTCATGGCATTAAGCCATCTTTCGGAGTTGGGTCCCACTATGTCTTCTCGATAGGTAGTTGGTTCATTCTCCTCAATAGGAAAAATATCATGACTTTTGGTAATCAGAAATTCATATCTCTCAGGTCGTTGCCGTGTTCTATCAGATCTTCGTGGGCCTTGTGTTACTTGAGTAGGCTCAACAACTTGTTGTGAGTCTTCTCCATTTTTCTATCTATGGTTCTACATTGTCTTGTGGCTCTTAAACTTTTTCAAGGTTCACCTTACTCTCACTGGTTCTCTTAGAGATAAACTCTTTCTCTAGAAAGACACCATTCTAGATAACAAACACTTTGTGATCGGAAGGATTGTAGACGTAGTATCCTTTAGTTTCCTTAGGATACCCCACAATTCAACTGCCTTTGATGGAACACGATTTAGTGTGAACACAACTATTTCTAGGGCATGGCCCCAAAAGGACGACAGAAGATCTGTTTGACTCATCATAGATCGAACCATATCTAGTAGAGTTCAATTCCTCTGCTCTGAAACACCATTCCATTATGGCGTTCCTGGAAGAGTTAGTTGTTAGATGATCCCGCAACTCCTAAGATGGTTAATAAACTCTTGGCTTAAATATTCACCACGCCGATCAGATCAAAGTGCTTTAATTGTTTTGCCAAGTTGGTTTTTCACTTCATTTTGGAATATTTAGAACATTTCAAAAGATTCATTCTTATGTTTCATTAGATAGATATACTCATACCTACTAAAATCATCTATGAATGTGATGAAGTATATATAACTTCCTCTGGCATATGTATTCATTAGTCCACACACAACAATATATATAAGGCCCAATAAATCAGTGGGCCTCTCACTATGCCCAGTAAAAGGTGCCTTTGTCATCTTTCCCAATAAATAAGACTCACATGTATCAAATGATTCAAAATCAAATGAGTTAATAAATCCATCTTGATGGAGTTTTGAAATGTGTTTCTCACTTCTATGGCATAGACGACAATACCATAGGGAGGTTGGATTCAAATCATTTGACTTGATCCTTTTGGTAGACACGTTATAGATATGTCCATTATTAGGATGTTCTAAATTTAGTAAACAATGAGCAAAATGCAAATCTCCATCAACATAAAAAATGTCATTATGATAAATAGAACATTTACCATTCCTAGTAATGGAAGTAAAACCCTCTTTATCCAAATAAGAGAAACAATGTTGCTACTCAAAGCAGGAATATAAAAGCAATTGTTCAAAATTAACAAAAGCCCACTAGGTAGAACTAATTCATAAGTGCCTATGGCTAAAGCAGTAACTCTTGCTCGGTTTCCAACTCGTAGGTTTACTTCGCCCTTCTTCAATTTTCTACTGTCCTTAAGACCTTGCACATTTGTGCAAAAGTGAGAACCACATGTAGTATCTAATACCCATGTAGAGGAAGTAGAAAAATGAATATCTATAACATAAATACTTGAAGAGATAGCCCCGCCATCCTTCTTGTTCTTTTTCAAATCTTCAAGGTAGAGTTTACAGTTCCTCTTCCATTGACCAGGTTCATTGCAGAAGAAGCAAACCCCATCCTTTGAAGGCTTTGCCTTCTTGGCTGCAGGCTTAGTTTTGGGCTTATCTGATTCTTTGGTCTTACCAATTGAGTCATTACCCTTTCCTTTGCCCGTGCCTTTCTTTTTCATACCCTTTCTTTTGTGGTTGAGAACAATTCTCAAGTTTATAAACCAGTCAAGAAAGTTGATCCCATTCAGTTTGTTCTTCTCAAGGACTGATAGTAGTGATAATGTAGCAGTATTACTAGTCGACATGATTCTACAATTAAAATATACGCAAAGTTAATTAATAATCTCCCACTGAATTAAATAACCCTCAATATAATAAGTGGGCTAAGATCCATATTTGGCTTAAATTTAAGTCCGCTTTGGCAGGACGCTTAAAATCAAATTATTTAGGTAGGTAACCTCTTTACCAATTACATCACATATGACTCTTAGATTTTTATGGGATTCGATCATCATATGACTTGACATGTTTAATCTCATCTAATACCTTGAGATCCAAAACCATTTTGATAATCTCAATTAAGTCAAGACAATAATGAATGTTGAGTATCACCATTACCCACTCTTATCTCACCAAGTTAACTCAAGTGCATCCACTTTGGTGGAACATACAAAAGAGCAATCTAGGTTTTGACAAATATTTATTGATTGACGGCATTACGACTTAAGATTTCATTTATAGGGTTTAATTTAGTTAATTATATTCATATAAATGCAATTATAGTTATATATATCTCATACAAACAACACATAATACACAAAATAAACATGTCATGATCTAATCAAAAGCATAATAAAACGTGACACAACATGGCTCACCTAACCTAAAATCCTCTCAAGCCAATGAGGGGACTTCTCTAAATAAGAAAAGAAAATTACATTAGGGAAAACCTCGTTTAAACATACTAGGGGAATGAGATGAGAAGAGAATGTACATCAAGAATATTTAGAGAGAGGCATGGCTCACAGGCCATATTTAAATATTACAACCATTGTAAAGACTAAAACTATGTTGTTCAACATACCCAAAGAATTTGAAAATAAATCACAACATGTATTAATTCATACAATATGAAAGAAAAAGTCATGATTTCTCCATCAATTAATAATTATAATAATTGTAACATGATGCCAATTCCCAATTCCATCAAATAATAATTATAATAATTATAACAATGTTATAAATCAACTACGCAGTGATAATGTAATATTGTGATGTCATGTTATTCCCAATTCATAATTCATAATAACGTGATGCCACATAATTATATCTATATATCCAATATATCAAAATTATATACAATATATAATTTTCGAAATAATGCAACATGTTATAATTGAGTTACATGCTATGTTGCATCATTGTCATAACACGTTATGTTAATAATTATTACACGTTGCCAATTGATTTACAGAATATGGTTAAGCATAAACACACAATATATCTCATATATAATCGCATTAAGAACATAAACTCAATTTAAACGCACAATTGACTTGACTCTGATGCCATTGCTGGGATTCGTACACGCAGCGGAATTAAATTTATCCAATAAATTACGATTCCCAAGAAGAGGATCTATCAACAACGTTTAAATCGGGTTAGTAAATAAGAACCGTACCTATGCGAACTCGTGTGCGTGCTTTGCAAACTCGTGGGCTAACACCTTCTTCGATCAATCAATCTCTTGGAGCCGACTCTACAAATCCACTCCCTCTACCGGTATTCACATCGAATAACACTCCAACACGAACGGCAGCGTGCTAGCACCTTCAAGCTTTTGTCTCATGTCTCTCTTCTAGGGTTCTTTTTGTGGCTCTATAATTCTCTTGTGTGTGTAATCAAATTACTTACAACCTAAGAGTATTTATAACCCTAATGGGCCACATTAAATATTCAAAATCAATCTTATTGATTTTGAAATTGAATTTGAAATTAAATCAGTCTAATTAATTCAATTCAATCAATTTATTTAATGCGAGTTAAAAGCCAACAAATTTGATTTATCTTTATAAGTCAAATCATTGATTTATCTTCATAAATCAAATATGGAAGTTATTTAATAATTAGCTTATTCACCAAGAGAAGTGCATGAAGGGGGTGCATGGTTATTGTCACGCCAGCCCTGAGAGGCCTTTATTTATCAAAGTTATCGTGCACAAGCATCGAATTGATTTGGATGACTTAATTGTGAAATAAAACTTTGATAAAATAACTTAGTTTGAAAACATGAGAATAAATTTTTCATGATTCGAATCTATCCTATAATTGGATAATAATATAGTAATCCAAAAAATAACATACAAATGATAAACAATATACTAAAGTCCAACTACATATTTTTTTCCAAAAAGTTCCTTTATTCACAGCCGCATCTTCCCTCTCGATCCTGATCCACTACCTGTCTCTTCATATAGCTTGAAGTTCAAATAAATGAACCCTAGGGGTAACAATTAATGTAATATCCCAATTTTCATAATACATGTAAATATTATATTTTGATAAATAACATATTACAATAGGTGAATATGTGGTCTCAGAACAAGTGAAATAATTATCTTATTTTCTGAAGGTAATTTCTTATGAAATTAGAGTAAATGAAGAGCTATAATCCCTAATTGAATTTATGGGTCATAAAATACCCTAAGAATGTTATGATAAATCCTAAGAGGCAACTAAATATTTATTAAAATAGAGAGTATGTTGTCTCTAAAGTTTTAATTAATTTATTATTATTTTTAGGAATTACACCATTTTAACAACTTAAAATCATCAGAGGATGATAAAATCAATTAGAGGAAATTAGTAACAATTATTGGGCAAGTGAAATTGCAATAATTGAGGTACTCTATTAATTTTTTAAATGAGTTAATGATTAAATTTTTAAGGTCATAATTTAAGACCAAATGATATTGATTAGCATACAAGGAGTTATAATTATCAAAATTGAATTAGAAATCTTGTTAAATTTAAGCCTAGTAATCCCTAATACACTATATTGGAGATTAAAATTAAGACTTAACTAATTATTCTTAATTAATCTCTATGGGACGAAAATTCTTGTTTAATGGTAAATAAATGGAAGAATTAAATTATATTAACCATGAATCCAGAATCTACATGGACCAATGGGAGAATTACCTTCTTTAGTCATGTGAGAGAATTAAAAATATAATTGCATAATTAAAATTAAGGGGAGGGGGACGAATTTTTCAAGAATTAGAGAAAATAATAAGTCAAAGAGTATGGAAGAAGATTGAGCAAACTTAGGAACCAAGTTTTTAAAACTTAGAGAGCAAGAAAGTGATGTAATTAAATAAAATTAGATGAGAACCTATAGAAATTAAATCATAACTTGAAATATTGGAATTAAGTATTATAGATAAATACATATTTGAACTCAGTGAATTATGAGCTTCGATTTGGCTATTCTTGAAGTTATTTTCGGTTACTTTTAAGATTCATACCTAAGTATTTTGGGAATTAAAAATCACCATAAATCTAATCATAAAATTAGGATTTCAAAAGTGAAATTAGATTTTGAAGAAAAACATTAGTTGATGCTTAACTACATTAGCATTTGGGATTAAATAAAAGATAAAGCAAAAATCTAAGGAAAAGGGGGAGAGAGGGACGAATTGGGGAGGTGTAAGGGGGAGATCTTTGCTTCCTCACCAAGCAAATATCAAGGGCCAAGATCAATTTGAATTACTTGAGGGCTACTCATAATTTTGGCTATAAATAGAAGCCTCCTCTTCACAAATTTTCCACCAATTCACCAAGCCTCAACCGAAATATAGAGAGCAAGGGAGAGAGTGAGGAGCTTCAAGAAGTAGGAAGCTGGTGTTCTTCAAGAGGTAAGGGAGTTTTTAGTTTATAGTTCAAGTTCTTAGTTTATGAAGTAGAAATGCTAGAAATGTTATTTTGATCTTCAATCTTCCAAATATAGTTTTATTTTCATGTTTTTATGGTTTCCAATGTATTTATTTCGAAAAAATGATGAAGAAAGTGTATGGCAAAGATTTCCGGAAGATTATGATCAAAATAGCGAAGCTCTGACAAAATTTCATTGAATAGTGTTTTCTGGAGTCAGGGGTCAAAACATCAGTATCTTATGAAGAAGATGATGTTCAAAAATTCTGAGAAAATTCATGGTGAAAGTAGACATCTAGGGATTTTCAAATATATAAAGAGTGTGTCATTTGAAGCTCTGTGCGAAAAGATAAAAATCTCAGAAGTTAAGCTATGTTTTCTGGGCGAAAATCTGGACAGCAGTTTAAAATCTGGAAACTGGGAATTATCCATGAATTCTGGGTAAGTTCCAGTATTTTTCCTCAAAAATAGACTTCTCAAGGATTCCGGAACATTTTACGGATCCTCATTTTGATTTTTCTAGAATTAGTTATGATTTTTCAAAGTTACCGAAAAATCTGCCCAGAAAATGCTGCACCACGTTTTTTGAAGAAATGTAAGGGCAAAATTGTAATAATAAGGCCATCAAGGGTAGAATGGTAAATAGAGGTGGAAATATCTCTTAGAATGTTATTCTAAGTGATATGGTGATATGCTAGGATATCCGGGAAGTCCAAAGCCGGAATCAAAGGTCGGATGTTTGACGACTATGCAGTAAAAGGTACGGACGAGTATTGTAACATTAACGCTTATGCTTATGGTATGGTTATATATGATAGTTGTTTTCACATGTTGATACTCTGTTTTGAAATTGCTCATGGATTTGAGTTGTATACGGGTTATAGTCTTGATAACACCGTTGAGTTTTCCTAGCGCTGAGGACACGATAGGCCATCGTGGCACTGGTTATGTGCAGACTTGGGTAACATACATATTGCAGTGGCTGTGTTATGTTACTTGCTGATATGTTTTTGAAAGTTATAATTGTGAATATATTATTGTGATACCTGTTATATACTGTTTACATGAGCATGAGGTTAACTGTTACCTGAGGTCCAATGGACATTGGACCTCAGTCTTAATAAATAGTACAGGAAAGAAACCGGGATGGAGAAGGCGTCAGTGGATAGAGCCATAAAGAGGCAGCGGTTAAAGGCAAAGGTCGGTAGAAGTTATTAGGACTTAGCTTTTGGCACGAATTTAACAAAGTTACTTTGAACAATTTGGTGTCTAAGGCTGGGTTAATCTATGTGGGAGGCCAATCAGTCGCCGTATAAGTCGGTGAGGCCCCATGATAGACTCTTACCTGGCCAATCTGTTTAATTAACTGATGTTAGGTTCCAAGTCATGGGTTTAGTTTAAAACTTTCTTTATCAGAGGATTGTATTTAACCTCTGTAAATTGTATCACATGAATATTCCTTTGGGATATTTAAAATATCAGCTTATGTCGGGCATCATCATATGTCTGGGCATTTTTATATCAGATACTCGTTGTCCGGATCTTAGTGCACGCTATCAATTTCCGCAATACTCTAAGCTGTAGCATCTCAAACTCTGTTGTTTTTCTTAAAATTAAGTGTCGACCGACACGATTTTCGAACCTGGATTTTGAGATGTTACAATTAAACTAACATGCAAGTATAAAATTTGAATGACAACATATCAAATGTTAAGCATAGAATAATTCACAATAAACAAGTCACACCGTCACCAAAGCTATCGGTCAAGGACCGTAGCCCTTCAGGACACACAGCCCTATTTTTAGGACATGCGATATGACACACAGCCCCAATCCATAGCTAGGATACACATATGCAAATATTCTAGCAAACATGGTTAGTCATGCATGAATATATATGCATACAGGCTAATAAGATAAAAGTTACCCACATCAAACTTGAATCCTTAAATTTCATCCGGAAATGTGTCAAAGTAAGCCTATAAACGTTGATCATTATCGTTAGTCACTTCTAGCATCACAAAGTACCTAACTATGCGAATTATTTTTAGGGGATTAAAAAGAATTAATCCCTAAAATTCCCTTAATAATAATACTCTTTTTAATAAACAATAATATTATCTATTATTATTTATTTATATATTTTATTACTTGTACCCTCTCCTAATAATAATATTTTATTATTATTATTATTATTTCTCAGCAATTATATTTGAACTCCCAGAGACTATCCTAATACTTTAAATTAGGAGTTTGATAAATACTAATTATCATATAATTTTTTATGTTTTCCATGGTTTTCCAAAATATTTGATACACATACACACAAACAAAATCAACCACAAAACAATAAAACCTTTGAACTTTATAAGCACTTACGTAAGCATGCTTCATATGTGTGTGTCTTTATATACTTAGTGAGTAATATATATATATATATATTATTTATTTGCAATAACTTTTCTTATCCATAGCAACATGTTTTCATATTATTATACAGCAAGCTTATATAAAAAACAGGTGTAATAACCTTAGTGTATATATATGTGTGTGTGTGTGCAGCACATAAAAGCATGACAGCAACTTTTTTTCTTTCTTTCTTTTTATTATATATATATATATATATAGAGAGAGAGAGAGAGAGAGTAGATATTACACACACAGAATAATATATATGTGTAGCGACACACACTAAGTAATATATATGTATTCACGCATCGTAATAGTTCTCCTCTTAGTTTTCCAGGCAACATATTTATGTAAGAATAATAAGCTTTTACACATGTCTTCTTCATGTATATACTTTATACCTACATGCAGCAAGCATACAATAAGCATATATGGCTTCAGCGTTTTATTTTCCTTTATTTTTCTTTCATTCCATGAACAACAACTATATATATAACAAAACAACACACACACACACACACACACTCCTATACATCTTCTAGCGCTTTTCCTTCTCTGACGTTAAGGCACAAACAGCAAAATATATACACAAAGTAGCATATTCACACACACGCATGCAGTAAAAAAAGTACAGCAACGTGTTCATTTATATTCCAAGTGCAACAACAACCTATCCTTATATATAATAGCACACTCACTTTCATTACACACACACACACACATCCAAATAGCAGCGGTGAGATATATATACGGGTGAGAACAGCCCCCTGTTTCTTTTTCATTTCAGTTTCAGCGAAGCCTTGTGCTATTCTACCTACAGTTAGATCTTCTGGTTTACGTTGAAAAAGTGAGTAACACTAGAGAAAAGGAAGACTAGATGCTTACGTCTAGAGAGCAAGCTTGTCAATGAGAATAAGGTGTTGAATATTTCCCCTGTTTCAGCGGCAAGAAGCAGAGGGAGTGTTTTCAGTTTGCTTCTCTCTTCCTCTCTCTCTCTCTCTCTCTCATGTGACTCTCTCCTTCAGCTCACACTCTGAGTTAGCTGCTGAATAAACGAGAATGAAGAGTAGAGGGTATATATGCTATATCGGAGGTCCAGTCTGAAAGAAAGACTAACGGTTTGAGAAGTCAAGAACCAGAGGGTAGTCATCGCAGGGCTTGAGACACTGGTAAAGGCATGGTGTCGCTGACTTCTTTATCTTGTGTGTTTTGGTTTATTATTTCCGCTGTAATCCCTGCTCTCTTTTTGCATTTACGTTAATGCAGCTGTGTCTTGTCTTTTTGTCTTTTTGTTTTTCCTTCGCTGACATATCTTCTAGTTGCGATGAGGCTGTTGCATTGATCCTGATGTATGGTGTTGGGCTGGATATAAATATCATCTGATTATATATATATGTTATGTCATGATGGCTAATGATCTTTTTTTAATTATTTATTTTTATTTTTTTTCTTTTTCTTTTTTCCAATATGATAAGGAAATTAAATGCCTATTTTTTCCATGAATTATGAAAGTTTTAAATCCCCAAAGTTTAGGATATTACATTTTCTCCCCCGTTAATTTAAATTTCGTCCTTGAAATTTTTTACACATTTTGTAGACTTTGAGCCATAAATTCTGGGTACTTCTTCATACTTTTCTTTGTTTCCCAAGTTGCTTCTCCAAGAGATAATCCCTTGCAGACCACTTTCACAAATGAAATACTCTTGTGCCTAAGCTGCTTTTCTTGATGATCGATGATCCGCGGCTCAACCACTAGAGTATTATTGTAACATTCCAAATTTTCAAAAGCGGAATAGTTTTTTTTTATCAAAAATTATTTAAAATCATCAGAGTAGATCATTTGAGTGGAAGAGTAACTGATACTTATATTTCAAAATGCCATAAGTTTGGCTGGATACAATAGCGGTATAGTAACTGTGTGGCTCAAAAGTGAAGTAGACAACAAAAGGAAGGCTTCCGCCAGAACGTCAAAATGAAATCTCTAGCCGGGTCTCTAAGCGTGCTGCTTTCCCCTCTCCTCCATCCTTAGTTCTCCTAACTCTGCTGCTATGGTAAGAGCTGAGGTCCCATGCATACGGACCTCAGGTAACGGTTAACCTCATATTTACATATACGGTACAAAATCACAGCAAATGAAACACTTCCAAACATGTCACTCCCAGTGAATGCAAATGTACCGCTACCAGCGAAAAGTACCACTCCCAGTTAATACAGATATATCACTCCCAGTGCATGCAGATGTATAATAAACAACATGTATTTAACAACACACCACAACATGCATACAACACACATAGCACATATACACATACTGTAAATATCAGAGTTAGTGTTACAGTATGCGAACGTACCTTCGTTGACGAGCGTTTAGTACATTGACGATAAACTGTACTTTTGACGGAAAATAGCGGAACGACAGCGAAATGACAACGGAACAAGATTATTGATATCCTATAATGATAATATCACATTTATCAATATTTGATATCATAACAGGCATTTTAGGTACAAATTACCATTTTTCCCCTGATCTCCTAATCGGCGGAATTTCGCTAGTACTTCGCTACCTTGACCCTAATCTTCCAGAATTTCAACATATCTCCAACTCCATAATGATTTTCGAAATTAATACCTTAATTACCCCTAGAACATGATTTCTAAATATACCTGGAAGATTAAAGATCAACCTAGCATTTCTACAACAACTACCGAAAAAAACACTAAAACTAAAGACTAGGGACCGAAGAACTTACCCGGCACTTTGCTATTTCCACAGACTCCTCCTTCTCTCTAAAATCTCTCTCTAGAAAGCTCTAGGATTTGTGAAGAATGAAGAGAAGGTGAAGGCTATTTATAGAAAAAGACGATGGCATTTCGGTAATTTCATTGAACTTTATCTGGTTGAATTCTGACCATCGGATCGCACTTCTTGGAGGTGGCAAGATCTTGGCCATACACCTCTCAAGGATGATGTCATCCTTAGTCACCAAGGTGATGTCACCAACTTTCTCAAGAAGTTTTCTACCGATAAAGTCCCTGTTCGGTGTTCCGATCGCAAAATTTTGTAAAATCTTAAAATTCCGGAAATAACACTCTGAAGGTCTTTTCTTCCTCTTCGAGAATACCGGGTTTTCCTAACCTTATACTCTCATTAAGGACATTCTGTTACCTGCCGAAAATCCTCGGTAATCGCTACCGGTTACGGAAATATCGTCTGTCGGCGCCAACCTCTGGATAAAAATCCACTGATCAATAATATACTCTGGTTTTTCTCAACTTATCCCCGGATTTCAATCTATGAATTATTTTCCATTGGTTCTCATTTCTACTATCTGCTTTAATCCCACAAAATATCTTCCTGGCCGGATCTCCAAATCACTCCGTTGGTTACAGAAATGACGTCGGAGACAGTCTACTCCGAGATAGAAATTCACTTGTTCCTAATATACTCCGACTCAAGAAACCTAGTTCACGGTTTTCTAGGTAGGATTTTATTTCTATCCGTAGTCATTTATCCTGTTCACATTTTTACTATTATAATATTACTTAATTACCACATGTCTTAACTTATAATGTTATTTTAATGCAAATATCTAGATATTAATTTCTTAATTTTCATTTCATTTTTCTTTATTTTTCTTCTAATTTTCGTTTCTATTTATATATGTATATTTATTTTAAGTAATTTCCACCTTTTTCTCTTTATCTTATGTCTAAACAATTAGCCATTAATTATCTAATTAATCACTTACTAATTGTTGACAATTTTCTTAATTAGTAATAATTATTATCTCACAACTTTTTTATTGACATTAATAATTTATGCTCCATGCATAATATTAAAAATCATAAGGTCCAATCTGGTCCCCAGAATACTTTTTAATTTTCTATTCTTCTATTTTCAAAAGAGATAATTTAATAAATTGTCTAAATTAGGGACAATATTCCTTCTAATTTTTAATAATTATTTCACAACCCTTTAGGATTTATCATCACATTTTTAGCATGTTTTATGGCCCTAAAATGCATTTTTCACATTTTTGGCAATAAATTCCATTTAATTTTCTTAGTATTTCCCTTTGAAAATAGACCAATTATACAACATTTTGAGACCATATCTATTATAAATGGATATAATATTCCAGATAATAATTATCCGGGTATTACAATTTTCATGTCAGAGTTCAACATCTTCATACTATATGACATGATTAGGGTCCGGTTGATACTTTTTCAACTGAGAAACATGTAATACATCATGAAGTTTACCCATGTTTGGGGGTATAGCTAATTGATAAGCTACTGGCCTACGCTTCGCAAATACTTCAAATGGACCAACATATCAAGGACTTAACTTTTTCCTTTTTAAGGTCTTACTAACTCCTGTTACATAGGACATTTTTAGAAACATGTGATCTCCTACTTCAAACTACAAAGGTCTTCTCCTTTTATCTACATAACTTTTCTGCCTATTACGCTGCTAGGAGCCTCTTCTTGACGAGATTAATGTGTTTGGAGGTTTTGTCAACCAAATCTGGCCCAATTAGCCATCTCTCATACAACTCTTTCCAACAAATAGGTGATTGGCATTTTCTGCCATATAACACTTCAAACGCAACCATTTAGTGCTCGAATGATAGCTGTTATTGTAAGCGAACTGTACCAAAGGGAGATATCAATCCCAATTCCCTTCGAAGTCCAATACGCACACTCTCAACATGTCTTCTAGCATCCATATTGTTCGTTCTGATTAACCGTCAGTCTAAGGGTGATAGGTTGTGCTAAATTTTAACTCTAACCCCAGAGCTTCATGTAAAGCTTCCCAGAATCGGGATGTGAATCGTGGGTCTCTATCGAAGATAATACTCTTCGGTATACCATGGAGTCTCACTATCTCCTTGATGTAGGTCTCAGCTAATCTCTTAGGAGAATAACTAGCATTGATATGAATAAAGTATGCCAACTTAGTTAAACGATCGACAACTACCCATATTGCATCAATATGCCTAATCTTGGGCAATCTTGCTACTAGGTCCATGGTAACATATTCTCCACTTCCATTCTGGAATTTCAAGTCTTTTTAGTGGTCTTGTAGGACACTGGTGTTCAATCTTCACCTTCTAATAAGTTAAGTACTTGGTCACATATTGGATTACATCTTTCTTCACCCATGGCCACCAGACCTTAGATTTTAGATTATGGTATATATTGACCATTCCTGGATGTAAAATATATTTACATTTATGAGCTTTATCGAGTATCTTCTGTCTCAACTTATCCTTTAGCAGTATATAAATTCTCTTCTTATACCTCACCAATCCGTTAGGTGATAGGTCATGATCTTGAGTCTCATTTTAAGATATCAACCCTCATATAACATTTTCTTGTTCATCTTACTTTTGAGCTTCTTCAACTTCATCTTTCAGATCATACTCTCCTAACAAGAAGACTTGCAAGATACGCCTCTTGGGGCTCTTTTGTTTTCACAGCAATTTGATTGGATAGACTCATATCCTGAAATCTTTTAATAATTTTTGCCCGTGGATCATCATGAATGTTGTTTGCAACACTTTCTTGATCAAAACATCTACAACAACATTGGCTTTGTAATACCCAGATAATTACTATCTAGACTATTATGTTACCATAATAAAAATGTCCATTTATGATGATTATGGACTTAAAATAGAATATAATTAGTCTACTTTCAAAGGAAAGTACTAAGAAAAAAATTATGGAAAATTCAAGAAGGCATGGAATAATTATTAAAAATTTAGGAAATACATTATTCTTAATTTAGACAATTTAATAAAATATTTCATATGAAAATAAAAAGAAGGAAAATTAAAAAGTATTTTAGAATCAAAATTGATTCTATGACTTTTAATATTTTGCATAAGGCTTAAATCATTAATGTTAATGAAATTGTTGTGAGAAAATAATTAATTATAATTAATAAAATTATTAGGAATTATTAAAGGATTAATTAAGTAATTTTCAAGAATTTTATAAGATTAGAGAAATTTAGGAAACATAAAAAATAAAATAAATATGAATAATAAGTATTAAGGACCGAAATTTTTGGCTAACTAAATAATAATGGTTAAGATATAGTCTTAAAAAGTAAAGATCAATGGTTTAGGATTTTTCAAGGATTTATGAAAGCCTAAATCCAAGTAATTAGTTATGGATCAATAGGAAAATTTTGGGAAAATAAATGTAAGAGAATTGAGTATTATGATAAATGAAAAAAAAATGTATATATATGTGTGTTGGCCGAAATAGGGGGGGATAAGGATGAAGTTGATCTTTGTAGTATAATAATAATATAAATTTAAGACATGTGTTAATTAGATAGTAATATTATAAAAGTGAACAGGATAAATGACCTCGGATAGAAATAAAATCCTACATAGAAAACCGTGAACTAGATTTCTAAAGTCAGGGTATATTGTAAATGAGGGAATTTTTATCTCGAGATGGCCGGTCTCCGAAGTCATTTCTGTAACCGACGGAGTGATTTGGAGATCCGAATAGGAAGATATTTTGTATAATTAAAGCAGATAGCCAAAAGGAGAACCGATAGAAAATAATTCCGTTGTGGGAATCTGGGGATAAGTGGGGAAAAACCAGAGTATAATGTTAATCAGTGAATTTTTGTCTCGGAGTTGGCATCGGACAACGTTATTTCTATAACAGGACACGAATACCGAGGATTATCAGCTGGTAACAGAATGTCCTCAGCGGGATCAGAAACTGAGTTAAATAAGATAATTTAAAAGAGGAAGAAAAGATCTTCGGAGTGTTGTTCCCGGAATTTTAAGTTTCTACGGAATTTCGCGACCAGACACCGAACCAGGAACTTATCAGATAAAGCAAGAGGATAAGGTTTGATGATGCAGCTAGGATGAGGTAAGCAATTTTGTCTTTTAGGGGGGGGGGGAAGAAGTCGGCCAAGGAGATGTATGGCCAAGATCAAACCACCTAGCAAAAGTGCGATCCAACGGTCGAAATTCAACTAGATAAAGTTCAATGAAATTACGAAAATGCCATCCGGGTTTTCTATAAATAGCCACCCATTCCATTTGCAATTCTCACACCAATCCTCTTGAGTATTTCGAAATTTGAGAGAGAAGGAAGAAGGAGGAGTCCGGAGAAAAATCCTAGCGAAGCTCTGAGTAAGTTTTCGGTCCCTAGTCTTTAGTTAGGTAGTTCTTTCAGTAGTTATAGTAGAAATGCTAGAGTAGTCTTAATTTTTCAAGTTAGTTTAAATATCATGTTTTAGGAATAAATGTGATATTTATCTTAGAAATATGTTAGAGGGAAGATGATAGCAAAAATTTTGAAAGCATAAAGTCAAAACAATGAAGCCCTAGCAAAATTCCGCCAAAAAGTCAAACTAGGGGCAAAATGGTAATTTGTATCGAAAATGCCTGTTATGGTCTTAGATATTCATACTGGTGATATTATTCTTATAGGATACCTAGAATCACGAACCGCTGTCACCACTGTCAAATCACCGTCGTACCGCCGTCAAACGTACCACAACGCTATCGAAGTGCCTGAAATCGTCAACGGAGGTACGGACGCGTATTGTAACCTTAACACTTATGCTGCTCATATTCATATCTATGGTAAACATGTTTATATACTGAAACTCTGTCGTGGGTTGTCAGTCGTACATACAGCTTGTTACGAGTTATAGTCTTGATAACGCCGTTGGGTTTTCCTAGCGCTGAGGACACGATGGGAGATCGTAGCACTGGTTTATGTGCAGACATAGTGTGGGGCTTTACATATTGCTGTGTGCTTATGTTCTGTCCATTGTTGATCACGCATCTGCTGTGTGCTTATGTATTGATGTGCTGTTATGTTGTTGTGACTATTTGTTGCCTATATATGACTTATTTGAGCATAAGGTTAATTGTTACCTGAGATCCAATTGGGAATTGGATCTCAGCTGTAGCCTCAGGTTCGGGAGGATCCAGGGTAGAGGAGAGCGGCAAGTAGCCGATGTAGGCGGATTGGAAGAGCTTATTTGTTTTAGTTTTTTGAACTATTTAGATACTGTCTTTTTGGAATCAACAGATGACTGTATAAGGATGATTACACTATGGATATGTACTTCTAAATATTCAGTTACTCGTTTAATCGAAATGCTCGACTCAGATCACGGTTCATTTTTTTTTAAAAAAAAATTTCGGCATTTTCAATTGGGATGTTACAGGCTTTCACTGGGTGGTATTTAATCTTTGGGTCGTAATTCTTCAACAACCCTATCCATCTATGTTATCTCATGTTTAGCTCTTTATGGTCAAAGAGATATTTGAGACTCTTATGGTTATAGCACAATTATATGAAAAGTACCATATAAATAATGCAAAAACAACAGCCACGAGCTCCAAATCATGAGTTGGATAGTTTAACTCATGAGGTTTCAGCTGTCGAAAGGCATAAGCCACCACTTTGCCCTATTGCATCAGGACACATCTCAATCCATGCTTACTAGTATCACTATAGGCAACATAGGTCTCACCCGGATCTGGGATAATCAACATTGATGCTGTAGTCAACCTCTCTCTCAATTCTCTGAAACTACCCTCACAATGTTCATTCCAAACAAATGACTAGCTCTTTTGCGTCAGCTTCGTTAATGGCAAGGCAAGTTTGGAGAAATCTTTTATGAATCTACGATAATATCCTACTAGACCCAAAAAACTCCATATTTTGGTTGTCTCTAGTCTCTTCAAGTCTAGTACTGCTTCTACTTTACTAGGATCAATAGCGACCCCATCTTATGATATCACATGGCCCAAAAAGTTAACTTCTAAAAGACAAAAGTCACACTTGCTCAGCTTGGCGTCGAGTTGCTCCCCTTTTAGTACATTAAGCAACTACCGCAGATGATGCTTATATTCCTCCTTATTCTTCAAGTAAATCAATCTGTCATCATTTCTGGGAAACTAACACAATGCTAGGCATATAGGTCTTATGACCTAGGGCTCCACCCCATGCAAAACTAATACACCAGGCTTACCGCCTCGAAAGTCTACTCGTTTATTTCATTTGAGCTTCTATAATTCAAGTTCATAGACTACTTTCCCTTATTTAGTACTATAGCTTGCCAATACTATATGACCTATCTGGTTCTGATTGTTTGACTTTTTTATCAGTTTCTCTTTCAAAATCGTTGTAATCACCAACTGCATTGCTTTTCATTTCAATTATGTTGTATCATTTTCAAATTTTCACATTTTTAAAATTTTTTGTGGCTGTAGTACATTTCACAATTTGTACTATAACAAAGTAGTAGTGTTCCCATGTTTTCAAACCTAATTGCTACCAGCTTATATTTTCATGAAAACAATTCACTGTCGGATTAATTCACAAATACTTACTACTGGCACACCTTTTTTGGGCATGATTATTCATTTCACAAGTTTAACCTTTTAAAGCTCTTGCCACCACTTTAACCTTTTGGTACAGTGGCATATCTCAATCCTTTCATACACAAACCATTGAAGTGGCAACATACTTATTGGCCAATGTGGGAGAGTTTCTGTCACCCCATAAGAGACCCAGTGTCTGCACAGGCACATACAATATCAAGCTACTCACCAGAATCCCTACCCAGGAAATGGACCATGTCCATGGAACCCTTTTTATGTAATGACCCACCACCGTGGATGACCCAGTCCACAACTACCGTCCCCAGGGCCTAAACCCCTATACATGTGGTGCCATAGAGCCTACTCTAAAAACCTGTATGGGTGCTGACCAAACAAGGCAAAATACATACTCCTACAAGATGAAACTACTCAGATTGGGTTCATACATTGCTGGTGCGAGTATCAGCTTCACAAAACTAATCCCCTCAAATAGCTTTCAATAATGGCTAGCAATTCATATCATTATAAAACATCTGGCAAGATCAAACATACTGAATACGTCTATAATAGTTTATGTCTTATTCCAGTTCTATACTGCCTTACCACCACATAGTTCGAAACTCAATTTAATACCTAAGTTATAACAAACCCCTTTCTATGAGACAACATCATTTCAAAAGTGACCATTACCATGGTCTCAAATTCTATTTAAATCATTTCATTCGAAAACTTAATTTTGAAAATCCACAAATTAAAAAATTTGCTTTTGAAAATCACACAAATATAGCAGGTACATTGGCAAGTTCAAAATTAAACTTCAAGCATACCAGGAACCAGACAACTGCCAAACGAGGTCACCATTTCAAAGACAATTCAGGCTATTATTTGAGCCATCCATAGGACACTCGGTCCTTTTTATCCCATTTGTTCGACCATTTTTGGACATTACTCAAAATTCTCAGGCTTCACAATCTCTTTGGAACACCGCATGGTATTCACAATCTAATAATTGTGGGCTTCTTAATGAATTCATATCATATCGGATGACCTATGGTCATACCAGCCCAATAGGTGTCACCATTCATAAATATCCTCAATGGTAAATACACGTAGTGCTAGAGCACCCTATAGTAATACACCATATCAGATAAACCTTATATGGAATTATTCCCTACGAACTTTTATTCTTGATCTACACATAATCACCAATCCCAACTTTCCCAGTAAGTATTCAATTCACATCTTAAGGGAATCTATCAGCTACTAACATCTCTACGGTTACTTGTCCCGATCATGAGACTATAACTCAAGGCTACCGAGGTTCTAGCTATCATTTGGTTTCATTAGGGAACAAACCTCAATCAATATCTCTAAGGGAACATTCTATAATCATGATCTTTCCCTATGCTAGATCAGCGCTTAGCAACCTTAAAATGTCTTATATCCGTTGGTATCACATTCTAATATCCCAATTCATTCAAATCGATTTACCTGCCTAAATATCACTTAACTATCAAATTGGATCCTTATATCATAATTCAGTTGATAGCAATCCCTCTGGATCCCCAACCAATTCTTAAGTTTATCGACCTAATTCTGAAGCCTCAACCATACCTAATAAACATGATAAGATCATCATGGTTCAAAAGCTTATAACATTCAGGAACTTTCCTCAAATTTTCCCAAATCAACAATTGTTAAATTCACAATCCAAATCTTTTGCAAATTGAAAACTAAGAGAGAGATGAAGTAGATAGAGAAGGGGGGAGAGAGAGAGAGAGAACATAAAAACTTGAAATTTTCCTTCGCTTGTCATAGCTAAAACAAGGGAAGACAAGTCACTCCATCTTCATAGTGTAGTTTGATCCTTGGAAGTAAGTTATGAATCTTCCTTTCCTCTAAGCTTCCATTATTTACCATCAAAGATCTCTACAAATTTAAGCTAAAGGAATTTAAAACCATAAAGTTGTGAAACTGAAATGAGAAAATAGGGATGGTTAGAGTCACTTTTGTGTCTCTAAGTTTATGCATCTCTAAGTCACACACACACACACAGAGATTGCGTCTATTTCTTTTTGTCTCTGATATGTGCATGAGTATATTTAAGTCAAAGAGGAAGCATGGGTATATTTAAGTTGCTATTTGTGTCTATGTGTATGTATGTGTGTGTATCTCACATAAAGCGTAGCTGTCAGGTGCATCTTGCATCGTTTTGTGTTTCTTTGTTTTTTTTTTTTTGTCTCTGTCATATATTTGTTTTCAATGCTACAGATGTATATATGCGTTCATGCACCTATTTTCTTGTTGTCATGTTTAGGGTGCTATGTGTGTGTGTGTATTGTTGCTACGGCTGTGTACACACACACACACACATATATATATATTGTAGAAGAAGGTTTATGAGCTGCAAGACGTGTAGATGATGGTTCATGCTTCATATATTTCTCAACACTAAAATATAAAAACTAAAAATTGTCCAATTTCATTCCCTCGGATTGAAAACAATGTTTACAAAACTTTTTGAGAAACAAAAATATAATTCATTGGATTGCTTGCCTATTTGGTCGCAAGATATGGTGGAAGGTTTAACTAGATTAATATATATAGATATATATATATTTAATGAATGCATGCATGCATACTGGTAGGGGGCTGTTGAACAAATAAAAAGTTTTACTTCATGTATGTATGAAAATGTATCATTAAAGCATATTTTATATGTGGTGGTATTCATTAAATTAATTATGGAGTCATTATTTATTAATCTAAAAAATTGCTATATATATATATATAACTTATTTTTTGCTTGGTGTTTGTATTTATTAAAGCCTGGATTTAAAGTGTATATATATATTAAATAATTTAGAAAACCATAATTAACATTATATTTTGGGAAATAATTTATGGGAAGCATTTAATTGTCACATAAGTACATCTATGATGCATTAAAGCATGTCTATAGTATGATTTATAAATATAAGCCCCATATTAAAGTGTTTTGAATCATGGCTAATATTGAGAAAATTGCTAGGAATTTAGGATAATCATAATAATAATAGATATTGCTGTTATTACTGAGAAGGAGTGATAATAATAATAAATAAATGAGGAATTGTTAATATTAGGGTTAATAATAATAATAATAATAATAATAATTAAAAATCATTATTATTATTAAGCGAATTTTTAGGGATTAATTCACTTATATTCCCCTAAAAATAATTCACATAGTTAGGTACTTTGCGACGCCAAAAGTGGCTAATGACAATGATAAACGTTTATAGGCATATCTTGACACATTTTATGATCCCAACAACTTTGAACAAAATTAAGGACTCAAGTTTAAGGTAGATAATTGTTATCTTATTAGCTTGTATGCATATATATTCATGTATGAGTAACCATGTTTGCTAGAATATTTGCATGTGTATCCTAACTATGAATTGGGGCTGTGTGTCTTGAAGGGCTGCGGTCCTTGGCCGATAACTCACTACTACAAAAAATGTTAAAAACGTCCTAAATTATAGGAAATAAACGTCCTTATTTTGTAGGGCGTCGGACCAAGGGAAGTAGTAAAAAGACATCCCATAGTTAATATAGGACGCCTTAAGAAGGTGTCCTATAGAAAATGTAGGACGCCTTTTTAAAGCGTCCTTTACTCACTATAGAACGCCTTAAAAAGGCGTCCTATATTTATTCTATAGGACGCCTTTTTAAGGCGTCCTTTCTTTTAAATATGCCAATACAAAATCAACAATGCATCAAGAAACTCTTACTGCTACAACTAAGCAAAAACTGGAAAGATTGGATTTCAAGGTAGTAATTGAATTCCTCAAGAAATACTGAAAATACATGTCCCAAAATCACAGGTTGATTGAATGAATCTTTAGAAAAATAAATCGATCAAGAAACAAAAGAGGACCCATTTGTTTTCTTTTTGACGCTATCGGTCGAAAGACAAATCTAAAAGAAATGGATGAGCAAGAATAAAGCTAGAAACAAAGAAATTAAAGGAGGCAACCAGAGAAAGTCAGTGTGGACTTGTACCTGGTAGAGATAGATCAGTGCTACAAAATAAGCAATGGGATGGCACCAGTCGAAGGCAGCTAGCAACCAAAGTCCCAGGAGCATAATGCAAGCATGATGCAATATTGAAATTTCTAAAATATCCATACCTTCCTCCTCTTTTTCTCCAAGCTCAAACCCCTTCGGCTAACTAAAACTACTGATTATTGCAGAATTATTGAAGCTCTTGATGAGCCCAAAACTGATTCAAGCCTAAAACTATTTATTGAAATGATATTCAAGAACACGAGCTGAAAGTGTAACATCTCATTTTTCAAAAGCGGAATGAGGTACTTTCATTAGAGTAGAGCATCAGAGCAATTTAAAAGAGAGAGTATCTGATAAATATCCTGTTGAGGTACCTAGTTGCTTATACAATAGTACAAAGGTCTGAATATTTACTGATATGGGAATACAAGTCCAAAAAGAAATTCTTCGGCTGGGACTCTAAGCATGCTGCTTGCCCTTATCTTTGGTGCTTAGTCCTCCGGATCCTGAAGCTATATTAAGAGCTGAGGTCCATGCATCGAACCTCAGGTAACGGTTAACCTCATACTTATGTAAACAATATATGTATGACATCACATCATTAATCAACACATAAGTATATAGCAGATGCAAGATTAATATATCCACCGTACACATCACATGTAAGGTTATCTATGCTAAGAATACACATCGCATGTACAGTTATCTATACAATTCACATGTATAGTTATCCATCTTAACAATACACATCACATGTAAAGTTATCTATACAATTCACTTGTATAGTTGTCTATCACATATAAGCATACAATAAGCATCAGAGTTAGTGTTACAGTACGCGAACGTACCTTCGTTGACGAGCGTTTAATATGTTGACGATATACTGTACTTTTGACGGAAAACAGCGGAACGACAGCGAAATGACAGCGGAACAAGATTACTGATATCCTATAATGATAATATCACATTTATCAATATTTGATATCATAACAGGCATTTTAGGTACAAATTACCATTTTGCCCCTGATCCCCTAATCGGAGGAATTTTGCCAGTACTTCGCTATCTTGACCCTAATCTTCCAGAATTTCCACATATCTCTAACTCTATGATGGTTTTCGAAATTAATACCTTAATTACCCCTAGAACATGATTTCTAAACATACTTGGAAGATTAAAGATCAATCTAGCAGTTCTACTACAACTACCGAAAGAGACACTAAAACTAAAGACTAGGGATCGAAGAACTTACTCAGAGTTTTGCTATGAACTTCTTACTTCTCTTCCAGAGCTTCTCTCTCTAACTTCTCTCTAGGATTGTAAGTGAATTGGTGAAGAATGAAGAGGAATGATGGCCTATTTATAGAAAAGCCCAATGGCATTTTCGTAATTCCTTTGAACTTTGTCTGATCAGTTTCTAGCCGTTAGATCGCACTTCTTGGAGGTGGCAAGATCTTGGCCTTACACCTCTCAAGGATGATGTCATCCCTGCTGCATCATCAAGCCTTATGTCATCTTGCTTTATCAGGTAAAATTCCTGGTTCGGTATCCTGATCGCGAAATTTCGTAAAATCTTAAAATTTCGGGAACAACACTCCGAAGGTCTTTTCTTCCTCTTTCAAATTATCTAATTTAACTCAGTTTCTAATCCTGCTGAGGACATTCTGTTATCAGCTGAAAACCCTCGGTATTCGTGCCCGGCTACAGAAATAACGTCGGCCGGTACCAACTTCTGGATAAAAATCCACTGATTAATAATATGTTCTGGTTTTGCTTAACCCATCCCCAGATTCTCGCAACAGAATTATTTTCTATCCGTTCTCATATATCCTGTTCACCTTTCTTTATTATAATACTTAATTATCACATGTCTTAACTTATAATGTTATTTTAATGCAAATATCTAGATATTAATTTCTTAATTTTCATTTCATTTTTCTTTATTTTTCTTCTAATTTTCGTTTATATATATATATATATATATATATATATATATATATATTTTAAGTAATTTTTACCTTTTTCTCTTTATCTTATGTCTAAACAATTAGCCATTAATTATCTAATTAATCACTTACTAATTGTTGACAATTTTCTTAATTAGTAATAATTATTATCTCACAACTATTTTACTGAAATTGATAATTTATGCATTATGCAAAACATTAAAAACCATAGGGCAATTTATGTTCCCCAAAATGATATTTAATTTTGCCTCATTATTTTCCAAGGAAAATAATCTCATAAATTACCTAAATTGGAGACAACATACTCCATAATTTTTAATAAATATTTAGTTGTCTTTTAGGATTTATCATAATATTCTCAGGGTATCTCATAACCCACAAATTCACTTAGGAATTTTTAGCTCTTTATTTCTCCTAATTTCATGAGAAATTACCTTTAAGAAATAAGGTAATTATTTTCCCTAGTTTTGAGACCACCAATTCACCTATTTTCAATAGGTATTTATTTGTCAATATAATATTCCAGATAAATAATTATCCGGGTATTACAGAAAGAAATGCTATGACGTAAAGAAGTAAGAAGCAAATAGAATAGGAGTTTAATAACAAGATAAGCGAAATTCCAGTCAGGCCCTCAAAATGACCAACCACAGAGCATTTGATCCCGCTAATACATTCTGCTCCCCGATAAGTGTAACATCCTAATTTTCAAAAGCGGAATAATTTTTTTTTTATCAGAGTGGAGCATCAGAGCAAATAAAAGAGTGAGTAACTGATATATCATTAATTGTGGTGTATCCAACTGTTTATAATGTATAGTACATTTATTAGGGTGATGTTATAACGGTACATATCTTAAAATAGGATATTCGGTCAGGTCCTTACGCGATCTGTTTACTCTGCTTACTTCTGTCTTCAGTCCTTGGTTCCCTGGACCTGAAGCTATGGTAAGAGCTGAGGTTCAATACCCATTGAACCTCAGGTAACGGTTAACCTCATGCTTATGTAAACAGTATATGACAGGTATCACATAATAAGCACATAATCACAATTTCAAATTCATAACAACATATAAGGCAATAACATAACACAACCACTACAATATGTATGTTACCCTAGTCTGCACTATTCACCAGTGCCACGATGGCCTATCGTGTCCTCAGCGCTAGGAAAACTCAACGGTGTTATCAAGACTATAACCCGTATTCAATTCAATAATTAAAGAGCAATTTCAAAACATGTGAGTGCAACTATCATATATAAGCAAACCATAAGCATTAGAGTTAGTGTTACAATACGCGTCCGTACCTGAGTTTTGATACGTTTCGTTCAATCGGTTAGAATGCGTTCGCAGTTATCCTATAAGGGTAATATCGCCTCTATTAATTCACAAATATCATTCCAAGAGATATCTTGGCCACAAATGACAATTTTACCCTTGGTGGTTTTATTTTCCCATTATTTCCTAAAATTTCGGAAAAAAAACGCTGGTTCAGCATTTCTGGGCAGAATTTCACCTAACTTTGAAAAATCATAACTAACTCCAGAGAAATCGAAATGAGGATCCGTAAAATTTTCCGGAATCCTTGAGATTTCTATTTTCGAGGAAAGATACTGGAACTTACCCAGAATTCAAGAATAATCCCTAGTTTCAATAGTTCAAACCTCTGCCCAGAATGTTCCCCAGAAAACGTCGCTTAACTTTTGAAATATTTATCTCTTTGTACAGAACTTTAAATGACACACTCGAGGTATATTTGGAAAGCCCTATATGTCTACTTTCACCATGAATTTATTCAGAATTTTAGAACATCATCTCTTTCATAAAATATTAATGTTTTTTCTATTGGCTCCTGAAATCGCTAACCGATGAAATTTCGCCAGAGCTTCGCTATTTTGATCATAATCTTCCAAAATTTTTTGCCATACTTCTTCTTCATCATTTTTTCGAAATAAAGGTAATGGAAAGCATAAAAACATGAGATTAAAACTATAATTGGAAGATTAAAGATCAAAATAACATTTCCTAACATTTCTACTACAAAACTAAGAACTAGAACTAAAAGACTAAAAGCTTCCTTACCTCTTGAAGAACCTTGCTTCTTGCTCTTGAAGCTCTTCCACTCTCTCCCACTCACTCTAAATTTCGGTTATGCTTGATGAATTGGTGAGGAGTTTGTGTTGCATAAGGCCTCTATTTATAGCCAAGCATGGGTTAACTTTCTAGCACCTTCTACTTGATCCTAGCCATTGATTTTTAACTTGGTGAAAAAGTATAAATCCCATCCCTACACCTCACCCAAAACCGCCCCTCTCTCCCCCTTCTTCTTAGATTTTTGCTTCTTTTCTTAGTTTTCTCCAAATGCTAATTTAGTTAGGTGTAAGTTGGTGTTTTTATTTAAGATTTAATTTCACTTTTATAATCACAATTTTATGACTAGATTTATGGTGATTTTAAACTTTCTGAAACACTTTGGTATGAATCCTAAAAGTATACGAAAATGACTTTGGGAATAGCCAAGTTCAAGCTTATAATTCACTGGTTTCAAATATCTACTTACATTAAATACTTAGTTCCAATATTTCAATATATGATTTAATTTCTATAGATTCTCATTTACTTGTATCTGATTAAATACTAACTTGCTTCTTAAGTTTTGTTTTGGATTCCAATCCATTATTCAACTTGGTTAATCCTTGACTTTTCCTACTACACACACACACATACACAACTCTTGGACACACACCTACTCACAACACACACACACATCACACGCACACCACACACACACGAACACCTTCTCTCTCCTTTATCCTCTTCCAACACATTTAATTCAAGCCCTAAAAGTCTTCTTATCTTCTTTCATACTCTGTTGGCCATTTACTATCTAATTATCCCATGTGTTTGTATGTCTATTTAAAACAATTTTCTCTTCTTGTTGCTCAAGAAAACCGTCCCCCCCCCCTTCATTTTTTTAATTATCAATTTATGTTCTAATTGTTTTCACAACTCAAGAAGAAAAATCTCTCATTGGCCCAATTTAATCTCACAAGGATTTAGGATTAAGGGTTTATATAATTTCTTCACTCTTTAATTAGTAATTTTCGCCACTTTTATTAGTTAAAGGGAGAATTAATTAATCCTTGGTTACTATTGTTAATATAGTATTTTAGGGGTTACTAGGCTTAATTTCCAAAATTTAACAAGGGTTCTAATTTAATTTTGATGATTAACAACTCCTTGTATGCTAATCTTAGCTTCTAAATATCATTTGGTCTTTGTTTAAATTGATATTTCCTTAATTATGACCTTTACAAATTAATTATTAACTAATTTCAAAAATTATTAAAGTATCTCAATTATTGCAATTCCAATTGCCCAATAATTGTTACAAATTTCCTCTAATTGATTTTATCATCCTTTGATGATTTTAATTGCTAAAATGGTATAATTATGATTATACTAAATTATGATAATTTTAGGATATTTTATGTTCCTTAATAAGACTTAGAAAAATTAGTCCTTAGGCTTCCTAATTCTAGAAAAATTGCCTAGGAATAAAAATAAATACAACACAAAAATTTGAGACCACATATTCACCTATCCTCAATAGTTATTTTCAATCAAAATATAGTGGCTATACTAAATAGGATTTTTAGGGTATTACAACAAGACCACGGCAAGGGGATGAGGGATCTGCTCTTGAGAGGACTGGACTAGCTTTTGAGATAATAAGACAAGGGGATGAGATGGTGAGGGATCTTTGCAGGGGGAAGGAATTGAGAGGATGAGATGGTGGGGATGAGTCAAAGCTGAGGACGATGGGAATCTCTAAGAAACTCTAGAGATCTGTGATTTCAAGACTTGGGAGAATAGAGAGTGAGAATATATTTTTAACTAAAAAAATACAAAAGAGGCGTCCTCATTTTCAACTAGGACGCCTAGAAATATTCTTTTCATTTTAAGCGCCCTATATACTAATTTAGGTATTCTTAACAAATTTTCTAGCGCCAAAAAATTAATTTTAGGCGCCCTAAATATCGTTTAGGGCGCCTAAAATTAATTCTAAGATTTAGGCCAAGAAAATACTCTAGCCTAGGCGCCAAAAAATTAATTTTAGGCGCCCTAAATATAAGTATAGGGCGCCTAAAATTAATTTTAGGCACCCTAAACTTATTTAGGGTGCCCTAAGTCTCTACCCACACTTTTTACTTCCTTTTTAAAAATAAGGAAGTCTTCTGGGGAAATAGTATCCACTTTTTGTAGTAGTGACTGTTGTTATAGTGCAACTTGTTTACTGTGAATTATTCTATGATTAACATATGATATGTTGTCATTTATATTTTGTATTTGCATATAAGATTAACTGTTACCCCTAGGGTTCATTCATTCAAACTCCAGACCACATAAAAGAGACAGGTAGTAGACCGAGATCAAGAAGAAAGACACTGCTATAAGAAGAAGAACCTTTTGGAAAATATGTAGTTAGACAATTATAGTCAGATAGTAATTCAATAATCCAAAAAATAATAGACAAATGATAAACGATATACTAAAGTCCTGTTGGTTATGATTAGTTTTGATGATGTCTTATATAGATGACATTAGCAAGAGCAAAAAGTTTATATCAAAAGTTTATATCCTATATATTGTCTAATTGCTACATTTAATGTAGATTTGTTCATGTGGAGAAAGAACAAGAGAAGAGAAGAAAGAAAGAGTTGATTCATGGAGAATAATCAAGAAGAGAGAAGAAAGAAAGAAGAACTTGCTGAATAAACTGAGAAAATCATTATACAAGTTCTTAGTTTGATTCTTGAAGTCTCCAAGATCAAATGGAAGTTGGGATGGCTCAATTCAGAGTTAAAACAAACATATATCAGGTTCTGGATGAGCAAAATCGAGCCAGATACTCAAAAGTCAAGTTTACTGCATTACAAGAAGTGATCTGCCTTTGGATTATGAGAAAACTCGAGTTTAGAACATAAAACTCGAGTCTGGAACTCAAAACTCGAGTTGGTCACTTAATGACTCGAGTTTGTAAAGTCTTCAGCAACTCTGGCGTCTCTGGATCATCAAAACTCGAGTTAGCCAATGTAGACTCGAGTTTGGAACTCAAAACTCGAGTTAGTCACTTAATGACTCGAGTTTAGCAAGCCTTCAGCAACTCTGTCCAACTCTGTTTCACGATCAGAACTGGCGACTTCTGGTAATTCGATGATATCTCCCAAACCAGAGATCGGTTTAAGGTGAAATCAATTTTGTATAAAACTAGACATCCAATGCGTCATCTTGAAAAAGTTTCATGCCCAAAGAAGTTGAGATGAGAGAGCTATGAATTTCAGAAGTTGGAACAGGAATTAACGCCACACAGCAGACCAAGCTTCAATGATTTGAGTGTATCTCACAATCTACACATTAGAATGAGCTGAAATCGGTGGCATATGAAAGTAGACTCACATACCTTTCCAGAAACATAAAGATCATGGAAAACAAATATCAAATGAGTGAGATATGGTCTTCGAAAGTTGACTATAAATTCAAAACGCTGGCAAAGAACAACCTTCATTCATCAGATCATAACTATCAGAATACAGTGAGTTTGGAGCTGATTCTTCTTGCAATGGAAAGAAGACTTAAAGAGATTTATGGAGATAGGTACTGGATTCCAGGGATTGATCTTTATCACGTTAGAAAGCAAAGAACTTGTGAGAAGGATATTTGACTGAGCCATGGAGAAGAAAACTCGAGTTTATGTTAGCAAACTCCAGTTTTGCACTTGACAGAGAGCAAGATATTTTCATCTCTAAAGGAAACTCGAGTTAGTCACTTAATGACTCAAGTTTAGCATTAAGTTCAAGTGTGGTTCAAAATTCAAATCACGACATTCCTCTCTGGAAGACCTAAACTCAAGTTTGGATTTCCAAACTCCAGTTTAGCTTGTTGTAAACTCCAGTTTGTGGCCGACAGAGAGCAATCAGAATCCCAAGCAAGCCAAACTCGAGTCTAGATTCCCTAACTCGAGTTTATACCAAACAGAAAGGAACCCAGAAAACTCAATAGACTCCCAAACTCTACTCTGGCCTTCCAAACTCCAGTTTGCACTTGACCCAGATAAACCTCAAATATTTTAGTAGTCACTGAAACTCGAATTTGCTTCCCAAACTTGAGTCTAAACCATACAGAAAGATCATTCACTTGGGGCTGATTCTTCTCCCTTATCCCAGATGTTCAATTCAGACCGTCGCAACACATTAAGATCATGGAATGACTAAAAATCTAGAAGACGCTCTGAAACAACATATTCCAAGATTCCAGCTGAGAATTGAAAGAACAGAGCAAAATATGCAACTGTCATATTCCATATTTACAGCTAAACTTTGAAGAATCAAAGAGAAGAAAATACAACAGATAGTTCCTCTTCTTCATCTATATAAGAAGCCTAGAAATGAAGAACAGTAGACATAGATACAAGAGGGAGAGCAAGAACAGGGACGTAAGCTTACACAGTGAAAATGCCAATATTCTAACGTCTGCTTCATCTACTCTCTGAATATCTCAATGATCATATATCTAGCTTAGAGAGTGAGATTATATGTATTGTGCTTCAGTGTTTATTCACTTACTTCTGAGAGAGAAGATTCATTGTAAACATCCTATTATTCTGAGTGTTACTCAAGATTGGGTGATCTTGAGTGGGAAACACTTTGTTGTGATTACAGCTTGTAAGGGGAGTGAATCCGAGTGTGGGATTACTTCGAGTACAGAGTGTGTAATCAAGTAAGTGAATTGATTACAATTTGTAAGGGGGAGTGAATCCTAGTGAGAGGATTACTTCAAGTACAGAACGTGTAATCAAGTTCAAAGCAAATAGTGGATTGAAAATCTCAAGTGAAGCTTGGGGACTGGACGTAGGTCAAAGATTGGACCGAACCAGGATAAATCACAGTTTGCATACTCTCTTCCCTTATCTTTTACATTTCCAGTATATGCTCATCTTTGAATATCTAATTGTCAATTTATAAATTGCGAAAAGTTTTTTTTAAAGTTCCTAAAGTTTATCAAACACCCAATTCACCCCCCCTCTTGGGTGATAGCTAGGTCCGACAAGTCCAACTACGTATTTTTTTCCAAAAAGTTCCTTTATTCACAGTTGTATCTTCCCTCTCAATCGTAATCCATTACCTGTCTCTTTCATACGATCTGGAGTTCAAATAAATAATACTCTTAATCTCTAAAATTCCCTTAATAATAATACTCTTTTTAATAACTAATAATATTATCTATTATTATTTATTTATACATTTTATTACTTATCCTTTCTCCTAATAATAATATTTTATTTTATTATTATTATTTCTCCACAATTATATTTGAACCCTCAGAGACTATCCTAACACTTTAAATTAGGAGTTTAATAAATACTAATCATCATATAAATTTTAATGTTTCTCATGGTTTTCCAAAATATTTGATTTATACACACACATGTAAGCATGCTTCATATGTGTGTGTCTTTATATACTTAGTGTGTGTGTGAGTGTGTGCATGCAGTGGCTTTTTTTATCCATAGCAATGTGTTTTTACATTATTATACAGCAAGCTTATATCAAAACAAGTGCAATGACCTTAGTGTGTGTGTGTGTGGTGCGCGCATGTGCAACACATAAAAGCATGACAGCAACTTGTTTTCTTTCTTTGTTTTTATTTTTTTCAACACAACGTCATGTTCAACACATGAAGCATGACAACAACTTTTTTTCTTTCTTTCTTTTTATTTTATTTTATTTTTTTCAACACAACGTCATATACCTACCTACCTACCTACATACATACATACATACATACATGTAAGTTTTTCTATAATATTGGTGCTAACATGTTCTATTGACATTCTATATTTCTGAATTTCTTCTTTAACAACAAAGTATTTCCATTCCATATGCTTAGCACCCTTTGAATACTTGTCGTTTTTAGAAAAGAAGACTCTACGAAATTATCACATTAAATTTTCAAAGGCTTGGCTATACTGTCGACTAACCCAAGCCCAGAAACAACATTCTATAGCCATTTAGCCTGAATCATGGCCTCAAAACATACCACAAATTTGACTTCTATAATGGATGCAACAATTACTGACTGCTTATCCAATCACTTCAAGGTTGTTAGACCTCATATAAGTAAGCATGTAACCTTTAGTTCCTTACAAGTATCTCAAAACTTCCTTTACAGCTTTCCTATGGCCTATCCCAGGATTACACTGGTATCAACCCAACATTCCAACTACAAAGCTAATATCTGGTCTCGCATAAGTTTGAGCATACATTAAACTTCCAACCATGCATACGGAATTGCTTCCATTTCTTTTCATTCCAATTCATTTTTAGGACATTACATTGGACTAAACTTATCTTCTTTCTGAATTAGAAATAGAGATGATAAGCAGTTTTCCATTCGAAATCTCTCCAAAGTTTTATTAATATATGCTTTTTGAGATAAGCCTAACAATCCTTTTGATCTATCATAGAATATTTCTATCCCAATCACATAAGCTGCCTCACCCATATATTTCATTTCAAAGTTACTAGAGAGAAACTTCTTAGTCTCATTTAAAAGACCAAGATCATTAGTTACAAGTAAGATATCATCAACATACAGAACCAGTAATATAAACCTGCTCCCACTGACCTTCAGATATATACACTGATCAAAAGTGTTTTCTTTAAATCCAAAGGAAACAATAGTATCATTGAACTTAAGGTATCATTGTCTAGAAGCTTGTTTAAGTCCATCTATTGATTTCTTTAATTTGCACATCGAGTGCTCCTTTCCTTTTCTTAGGCAATTTTCACATCCATCAAGTGTAACTCTAAATCATATTGAGCCACTAATGTCATAATGATTCTTAAAGAATCCTTCTTAGAAACTGGTGAAAAAGTTTCTTTATAGTTGATGCCATCTTTATGAGTAGATCCCTTTGCAACTAGCCTAGCCTTATAAGGTTTCAAATTACCATGAGAGTCAAGTTTGGTCTTAAAGAACCACTTACAACCAACTCTCTTACATCCTTCTGGTAACTCAACAAGGTTCCAAACATCATTTTGTTCCATAGATTTCAACTCATCTTTCATGGCATCTAACTACTTGTCACCATTTTCACTATTCATGGCTTGTGAAAAAGTAATCAGATCATCCTGAATACCCAAGTCAAATTCAGACTCTTGTAGATATACGACATAATCATCAGAAATAGCGGATCTCTTTTCCCTTTGAGATCTTTTTAATGCTATTTGTTGTGGTTATTCTAAAATGAGTTCATGCATTAACAATAATCTCATCATGAGTAGTGGGATTATTTATTTGTTGTTCTCTATTATTATCAATCAATCCAATAACATGAGAAACAACAACTCGACATTAATGCTTCGAGTCATACATATCACATACTAACATGCTTCATAAATTCAAAATAATTCGTTAAATGCATATTAATATTCACATTTGGGGACCCACTAATATACGACAATCAACCATAATGATTCTATAAAGATTTCACGTATTTTGGCTTGATGCATATCCCAACTAGAAATATTTATCATCTTTGGATGTCTAAATAAAATTATAAGTATATGAACAACACCAATATTTATGTTTATTATTATAAAGACAAATAATCAACCTTTGGGTTGATTCATAACCTCCTTATAATAACAAACTTTTAATTCACCCACAACATAAGCATAATTCGTAGCATCAAAGTTATGGGGAATTTGAAAAATCACAATAATAATTGGAATTAAAATATTTCATAAGAATTTCGCCACTTTGGTGACTAACAAATCTACTATACTTAATTCCAAAACTTAAATGCTTAATATACAATTGTTATTCACAACATTTAAGTAATTTATATTTTGGATCAACATATAGAGGCCTTAACAAATAATAATAATAGGCTATTAACAAAAATAATTTGTTCATTTTCTAAGCCATCAATAATAGGTAACTAAATGATCCAAAATAGCCTAAATTTGAGCCAAAACAAATTAATTCAACCCATAAATCTAGCCCAAGAAAAAAAAACAGGGAAAAAAACGTGCAGTCCAACAGAAAACATGAAAGCAAAAAAAAAAAACATTTTGGGACAAGCACATAGTCCAATCCAGCAGCCCCCCCCCACCCCCGCTTTTTTTTTTAAAAAAAACAAATAGTTCAGCCCAAACCATTCCGGGCCAACAGAACATGAGCCCTAAGCTAAATATAGTTAAAAATATAATTGGCCCAATCTCATTGAAGAGGTACCAGTAGCTCAGCGGTTGAGGTGTCTTCTCCCATAGTATGATGATGCCATGCGTTTCCTTCATCATTTTTTTTTTAAAAAATGATGCACAAAATGAAAAATAGGAACAAATCACCAAGAGGGGGGTGAATTGGGGATTTGAAAAATTCTTTTACAAGATTCTGGAAATTAATCGCAGGAGTGCATAAGTGCAGAGAATGTGAGAGAAGAACAAGACACAATAAGATTTATATTGGTTCGGTCTAACTCCTTGACCTATGTCCAGTCTCCAGACTCTCTGGGATTTTCACTATCACTTTCAATCAGTTACACACTCTGTACTCGAAAGTTATCCTCTCACTAGGATACACTCCCCCTTACAAGTTGTACACTGATATCACAACTACACACTCCTTACTTAGGATTATCCTTTCTCTAGGACTCACTCCCCCTTACAAGTTGTAGTTGTACAACTAATCTCCAAGTCCCCCGACTTGAGATTCTTTACAATCAAATGATTAATAGAAACAAACTCTCTCTAAGAGCAAATATTGATAAACACTGAAGCTCAAATCTCTCAGGATAATTTACAGAAGAATGAATACAAAAATCTCAATGTTGCTCACTATAAATGTCTTATATATTGTCTGTGTTCGTTCTTCTTCGAATCTGAGTCATATTTGTAGCTGTTGAAGTTCATTTTGAATGAAGAACATAGCTGTTGGAAGAGCACTACGAATTTTGACTGTTGAAGCTCCACTTCCAGAAACTAGCTGTTGAGAATCCACTAAAATCTTCTTGATGGATGGATTCTGCTTTTTGTCTAATCTGTTATAGACATTCTTGCAATGTGGGACTTAATTAATATGAAGATAATGTTGATGTCCTTATGTTGGAATGGGTTGTACTTAAAGTTGTAATTATTTAATCCAAGTTTGAGCACTTTATAAGACAACATATTCTCTCTGTCTCTTGCTTTACAGCTCATTGTCTGAATCTTCTTTGTTTCCTTTAATAAACCATATGAAACTTGCTAACAAACTGGTTAAAAGACGTTAGGAATAATAGCAATTAAAGATATGAAGTATTAAGATCATTCAAATGGTTTTCGCAAATTCGCGCCATCTGATTTTTCAAATTTGTGCGTTACAAACTCGAGTTTACAAGCCCAGACTCGAGTTTGGAGTTCATCCAGAGAGCATCTTGTTTTGAAAAGGTTCCTAAACTCGAGTTGATTAGTGACTGACTTGAGTTTGGTTCTTACAAAAAGGAAAGTCGCGAGTTGCTCTTGAATGAAGTTTTGAACACAGTGCTAAACTCGAGTCATTTAGTGACTGACTCGAGTTTGAAGCTTTTATGAAAATCTTGAGTTTAAGTTCAGAGCTTCAAAACTGGAGTTTAGAAAACGCAAACTGGAGTTTACAAAACCTGAAATGTTACTTAGCTCTCTGTATAGTCCAGACTTAAGTTTTGATATACAAAACTCGAGTTTCAGTGTAAACTGAAACTTTTGAAAAAATCTTTATAAGTGTAAACTGGAGTTTTTGTTTCTCAAACTGGAGTTTTCAAAATAGTCATTTACTCGAGTGCTTTCTGTTTGAGCTAAACTCGAGTCTCCAAAACCTAGACTCGAGTTTCAGTGAAAACTGAAACATTGAAATAACTTTGAAGGCTCAAACTGGAGTTTTCATTTTCAAGACTGGAGTTTAGAAATCATGTAATAGCTCAAGTGTTTTCAAACAGTCCTAAACTCGAGTCTCCAGAAATCTGACTCGAGTTTCAGTGTACATTGAAACTTTGAAAACTTTTCATTTAAGTACAAACTGGAGTTTAGAAAACAAGTATCAACTCGAGTATATTTGTTTATGCCAAACTCGAGTCTACATAATCCAGACTCGAGTTTCCAGTGAAAACTGAAAACAGAAAGGCTATTCCATTTGGTAAACTGGAGTTTAGAAAACTTGATAAAACGTTGAAGCTTTTGTTTGGTCTCAAAACTCGAGTTTCCAAAACATAGACTCGAGTTTACAAGTCTTTTGAACTTTTTAGCATTTAAACTTTCTTGTAAACTGGAGTTTCTCAGAATCAAAGGTAGAGTTTGAAAACAAGTTGAAATTCGAATGTCACTGCCTTTGATCTAAACTCGAGTTTATAAATACAGACTCGAGTTTACAACTCTTAGAAACTGTGATTGCTCTCTGTAACTCTGCAAACTCGAGTTTGCCTATGCAAACTGGAGTTTGGCTTTCTTTGTTAAAAACTGAGATTCTGTCTATCAAGTCCAAACTCGAGTTTAGCTACCTAAACTCGAGTTTGCCTTAAACAGAAAGTTTTACAACTTTCAAAGACAAACTTCAAATTAAGTTTACAATTGTCAGTTATCATCAAAACACCTAGAGAACTAACACAAAATACTCCTTGGGGTTTCGAACTCGGTACATAAGGGTGTAACACACCCCTTACATTATGCCATTTGAACTTTGCACTCAGTTTGCCTTCTTTTTCTTTTTATTGGTTAAAATACATTATTTTGCTTAAAACAGAGGAAGTGGCATCCCATTCAAAGCAATTTGATTGAGTGAAAATCAAACAATACATCGTTTAGTTCTTCTTCCTCCCTAGTCGATCAGTTTGACCCAATTAATTTCTTTTTATGACCCAATTTCAAAATTTCCAAATACTTTCATTTGGCACACATAAACTCTAAATAATTCATAAAACAAAAATAAATGCAGTCATATACATTTATATTTCAAACAAAAATCACAAACAAAACAATAATATGTGTACTTTTGATTCAACAAATCAACATCACTTGTTTGAAATTCATTTCACTCATTTCACATACTTTTGAAGATTAATAAATTCATTCAAGAACAAATTCAAAAGTATCATTCATGTATCAATACAAGATTCATAATTGGAAAAACATAAATTCTAAAACCAAAAGCTCTGATACCACATGTAAGTTTTTCTATGATTTGATGCTCAAACATCAAGTAATAAGAACATGAATAAGGATCTTAAGAACTCATGATTTTCATAATACGATAGGTTTAAGTCAAGATACACTAACTTTTACACAATACGATAGGTTTAAGTCAAGATACACTAATCTTTATCCATAATTGCATAATCAATACTTTATAATACATAACTTGCAACATGATAATTGAAACATTTATCATTCTCTTTACCCTTCTTTACACGCTCTCTCTTCTTAATGGAAAACTAGAGACGTCTATAATGGTCAGAGAGTGAATGAACAAGTTTATATCTTTTAAATAACTTATCTATCTAAAAGACATGTACATCCTAGGAATATGACAGTTCCCATCAAGCAGTTAAGAAGCTTCTTCCCAAAAGTCATTTAGCCCCTTTATTAATTATTAAATCATACACATTTATGACAGCCACATGTGACATTTCTTACAATACATACATACATATATATATATATATATATATATATAGTAGATAATACACACACAGAATAATATATATATGTGCAGCGACACACACTAAGTAATATATATGTATTCGCGCATGGCAATAGTTCTCCGCTTAGTTTTCCAGGAAACATATATATGTACGAATAATAAGCTGTTACACATCTCTTCTTCATATATATGCTTTATACCCACATGCAGAAAGCATATAATAAGCATATATGGCTTCAGCGTTTTTTTTTCCCTTTCTTTTTCTTTCATTCCATGAGCAGCAACTATATATATAACAAAAATAACACACACACACACACACACACACACACACACATATATATATATTTACACACACACACTCCTATACATCTTCCAACGCTTTTCCGTCTCTGACGTTAAGGTACAAACAACAAAATATATACACAAAGTAGCATACACACACACGCATGCAGTAAAAAAAGTGCAACAACATGTTCATTTATAATCCAAGTGCAGCAGCAACCTATCCTTATATATACTCACACACTCACATTCATAATAAATATATATATATATATATATATATATATATATCCAGATAGCAGTGGTGAGATATATATACGAGAGACAACAGCCCCCTGTTTCTTTTTCATTTCAGTTTCAGCGAAGCCTTGTACTATTCCACCTACAGTTAAATCTTCTAGTTTAAGTTGGAAAAATGGCTAACACTAGAGGAAAGGAAGACCTGATGCTTACCTCTAGAGAGCAAGCTTGCCGATAAGAATGAGGTGTTAAATATTTCCCCTGTTCCAACGACAAGAATCAGAGGGAGTGTTTTTAGTTTGCTTCTCTCTTCCCCTCTCACTTATGTGACTCTCTCCCTCAGCTCACACTCTAAGTTGGTTGAATGAATAGGAATAAAGAGCAGAGGGTATATATGCTATATCGAAGGTCCAGTCTGAAAGAAAAACTAACAGTTTGAGAAGTCAAGAACCAGAGGGTAATCATCGCAGGGCTTGAGACATCGGTGAAGGCACGGTGTCGCTGACTTCTTGATCATGCGTGTTTTAGTTTCTGATTTTCGCTGTAATCCCAGCACTCTTTATGCGTTTACGTTAATGCAGCTGTGTCTTGTCTTTTTGTTCTTTTTCCTTTGCTGATATAACTTATGGTTGCGATGAGGCTGCTGCATTGATCCTAATATATGGTGTTAGGCTAAAAGGATGTTGGGCTGGATAAAAATATCATCTGATTATATATATATATATATATATATATATATATATATATATATATATATGGGCTTTGTTTTTCTCATGTTACATGAGAAAAAAGTTTCCTACATATACATATGGTGGGACCCACATATACATATATAAATTAATATATATATATGTGTGTGTGTGGGTCCCACCATTTCATGTGTGTGTGACATAAAAAAATGTTTTCCCTATATACATATATGATGTGTCGTGATGGCTGATGATCTTTTGTTTTAAAAAAAATATTTTATTATTATTATTCTTTTTTATTTTTAAAATTTTATTTTCTCTTTTCCAATATGATAAGGAAATTACATGCTGTAATACCCGGATGATTGTCTACCCTAAATATCATATTTTCATAAATAATACCTATTTTAAATAGGCGAATATGTGGTCTCAAATGTTGGTGTTGTATTTATTTTTATTCCTAAGCAGTTTTCTCTAGAATTAGGAAGCCTAAAGACTAATTTTTCTAAATATTATTAAGGATCATAAAATATCCTAAGATTATTATAATTTAGTATAATCTTAATTATACCATTTTAGCAATTAAGATCATCAGACGATGATAAAATCAATTAGAGGAAATCATCAATAATTATTGGGCAATTGAAATTACAATAATTGAGATATTTTAGTAATTTTTGAAATTAGTTAATAATTGATTTATAGAGGTCATAATTAAGGGAATATCAATTAAATTAAGGACTAAATGGTATTTAGAAGCTAAGATTAGCATACAAGGAGTTGTTAATCATCAAAATTAAATTAGAAACCTTGTCAAATTTTGGTAATTAAGCTTAGTAACCCCTAAAACACTATATTAGCAATAGTAACCAAGGATTTATTAATTCTCCCTTAACTAATAAAAGTGGTGAAAATTATTAATTGAAGAGTGAAGAAAGTATATCCACCCTTAATCCTAAATCCTTGTGAAACTAATTGGACCAATGAGAGATTTTCTTTTTGAGTTTGTGAGAACATTAAAGCATAAATTGATAATCAAAAGGGAAAAGGGGGGGGGGGGACAGTTTTCTTGGGCAACAAAGAAGAAGAAATGATTTTAAATAGACATACAAACACATGGGATAATTAGATGATAAATAGCCATTAAAGTTTAGAAGAGGATAGGAGTACTCATGAAGACTTTAGAGGCATAAATTTAATGAATTGGAAGAGGATAAAGGAGAGAGAAGAAGGGGGAGGGGGTGGCGTGTGAGAGTGTGTGTGTGTCTAAAAGTTGTGTATGTGTGTGTGTAGTAGAATTACCCAAAGATTAAACCAAGGTGACTAATGGTTTGATATCCAAAGTGAAAACTTAAGAAACAAGTGTATTCTTTAATCAGACACAAGTAAATGAGAATCCATAGAAATTAAATCATATCTTGAAATATTGAAACTAAGTATTAAATATAAGTAGATATTTGAAACCAATAAATTATGGGCTTAAACTTGGCTATTTCCAAAGTCATTTTCGTATACTTTTAGGATTCATACCTAAGTGTTTTAGGAAGTTTAAAATTTTCATAAACCTGGTCATAAAATTATGATTACAAAAGTGAAATTAGATCTTGAATAAAAATTCCAACTTACATCTAACTAAATTAACATTTGGGGAAAATAGGAGATGAAGCAAAAATCTAAGACGAATGAGGGGGAGGTGGCGGTTTGTGAAGAGGTGTAAGGGTAGGATTAAAACTTCTTTACTAAGGTAAAACCAATGGTTAAGATCAAGGGGAAGTTGTTAGGAAGTTAACCATTGAGTTGCTATAAATAGAGGCTTCATGCTTCACAAATTCCTCACCAATTTACCAACCATAGGCCGAAATATTAGAGAGTGTGAGAGGGTGTGGAAGAGCTTCAAGAGCAAGAAGCAAGGGTCTACAAGAGGTAAGGAAGCTTTTAGTTTTAGTTCTAGTTCTTAGCTTTTGTAGTTTTAGTAGGAATGTTAAGAAATATTATTTTGATCTTCAATATTCCAATTATAGTGTTATTCTCATGTTTTTATTGCCTTTATTTCGAAAAAATGTTGAAGAAGAAGTATAGCAAATTTTTTGGAAGATTATGATCAAAATAGCGAAGCTCTGGCGAAATTTCATCGGTTAGCGATTTCAGGAGCCAGTAGTAAAAATGTTAATATTTTACAAAGGGAATGAGGTTCTAAAATTCTGAATAAATTCATGGTTAAAGTAGACATGTAGGGCTTTCCAAATATACCCAGAGTGTGTCATTTGAAGTTCTGTGCAAAGAGATAAAAATTTCAAAAGATAAGCTACGTTTTCTGGGGAAAATTCTGGGCAGAGGTTTGAAACGTTGAAGCTGGGAATTGTTCTTGAATTCTAGGTGAGTTCCAGTATTTTTCCTCGAAAATAGAGATCCCAAGGATTCCGGGAAATCTTACGGATCCTCGTTTCAATTTTTCTGGAATTAGTTATGATTTTTCAAAGTTAGGCAAAATTCTGCCCAGAAATGCTGGATCAGCGTTTTTTCCGAAATTTTGTGGAAATAATTAAAGAAATAAATCTACCAAGGGTAAAATTGTCATTTGTGGCCAAGATATCTCTTGGAATAATATTTGTGAATTAATAGAGGCGATATTACCCTTATAGGATATCTGTGATCGCTTTCTGACCGACAGAACGTACCAAAACACGTCAACGAAGGTACGGACGCGTATTATAACCTTAACTCTTATGCTTATGGTATGCTTATATATGATAGTTGTACTCATATGCTAAGACTCTGTTTTGAAGTTGCTCTTTAAATATTGAATTGAATACGGGTTATGGTCTTGATAACGCCGTTAAGTTTTCCTAGCGCTGAGGACACGATAGGCCATCGTGGCACTGGTGAATAGTGCAGACTGGGATAACATACATATTGTAGTGGTTGTGTTTTGTTATTGCCTTACATGTTGTTATGAACTTGAAATTGTGATTATGTACTTATTATGTGATACCTGTCATATACTGTTTACATAAGTATGAGGTTAACCGTTACCTGATGTTCAATGGGTATTGAACCTCAACTCCTGCCTTAGCTTCAAGGTCCCAGGGAACTAGAATCAAGGACAAGGGTAAGGAGCCGGCATAAGAACCAAGCAGAGACGTTATTATTTTGACATGTACTTGTATTTAGCACTCAGATGAATGTACTGTTGAATGTTCAATTGATACACTACATACAATGTTATTCAGTTATTCTTAATTTTGAAAAAAAAATTTACACTCAACTCTGATTGGAAACGTTTATAAAAATGGGGTGTTATATTTTTGGTATCAGAGGGCATTCATTATGGCATGAATCTAATAAAGTTATTTCGGACTATTTGGTGCTTAAACTAAGAAAGGGTTCATCGGTTGGTTGTCATAAGTCACCGTGAAAGACGGGGAGACTCCTATTAGATTGAACACCGATCTGACCAAATTGTTTGATTAACTGAGTTAGGTTCTAAGCCATTCCAATTTTAAAACATGTTTTGAAAATGAGTACTGATATAATCTTGGTGTTATGTTGTAGAAATAAACAGAGATGATTCACCCTACGTTGATTATTATGGACGCTGTAGACGCGTGGCTCGACGATCGGTCATTCCCGAAACGGTTGACTTAAGGCTAAACCCTGAACCAGTATACCATTCTGTCCCAGTATACGACTCCGAACCTCTGAACGATAAACCAATAGACGTCGTATCATCCGAGTCAGATGATCTTGAACTGAATGGAGACGAACCTGCATACCATCCCGAACCAGTATACCCTGAACCATTAGTTAGTATACTTATGTAACCAAATAGACCTATAGGGTCGGACCATTCATCCATTGACGATAACCGTGAGTATTTTCAGCTAGAAAGTTATCTAGATGACTCTGAGAGTGAATCGTGTTATGAGCCTGTCTTACTACAACATATTCTAAATATAAACCAATTATTGGTAGACGCTCTATGGACAGAGTACCTGGTAACGGAACAGCACACAGTGACTACGAAAACAAAGTATTTCCAATACCTAGTACGAGTCATTATGACTTATGAACGAAGGGAACTTTACAATCTTCTCTACCCCCTAGATGATTGGGTGAGGTCCACACTATACCACTTTCCCCGAAACCCCTTCTGGATCAATAAGATGAACGAATTCTTAGAGGGAGAACATATAACCAATTTCCACTCTTTTCTGTATCGTCTCCAATGGCTGGTTTTCAACAACATGTAAACCGCTAGTTGGGAGATAGTTAGAATGCATATATTAAGTATGCTAGTCGTAGACCAATAAATGTTTAATATAAATATCAGGATAGTATGATTGTGTCTTTAATGACTACTTCTCCTTAAATACCTATAGTTGTTATTTCAAATGAATTCTAGAAAGAATGAGAATGGCCAAACTATAAGGAACCAGATTCCCCAAGGATAGAAGTAGGGGTAAACAACCACGAATGATAGTAGCCCTAGTACAAAATCGTGAACACCAAAGTGAGTTGCAAGAGATGAGGAGAATGCTGAAAGAGCAGAAGACTCTTATTGATATCCTTCTTGCAGAAGAACGGGAGAGACAAATTGAGAGACAATTAGAATCTTGCCGTTTGGTTGAATGTAACTTAGAAGAGTTACTTAGATCCAGAAATTTCAACTATAACACTGCAAGTCATGATAGATTCAGCTACAAAAGCTACACATGGAAAAGGAAGATGCTCTGGAGCAGATCCCAAGGTCAAAGCAAGAAGTCATACCAGATTGAGTAGCAGAAAAACCCAAGAATGCCGAGACCCCGACCATGTCCAAAACACAGGAAGTACCGTCCAGGTGTTAACTGTGATGGAAAACAAATTTGCTATAAGTGTCAAAAGCCGGGGCACATGGCCAGGGACTGTCCCCAAAAGGCTAAGGTGATCAAGTCACCAAGCCCAGATCAGGTTATCACGATGATTAATAAAGAAGCTAGAAAATCTCCGGAAATGATCCAAGGAGCTATCACTCTCAATGAAGATCTACTTCACGCGTAGTGTGATTCGGGTGCTAGTCACTCATTTGTTTCATATAGTTATATTAATCCTTTAGGAATACGCATTTAAAGACTACTGTATGTTTTGATAAGTAGCTACACTTTTTGGTGAAAGAATCTTAGTTTCTATGTCGTGTCTAAATCATATCATGCGTACGAGAAAACATAATTCTAATATAAGCCTTGTCCATTTACTATTTCATGACCTCGACGTCATTTTCGATTTTGACTAACCCACGACAAATAATGCCTCATTACCTAGGATCTATTCGTAAAGGAGAAAGATGGAAGCCTTCGACTTTGTATCATCTATCGTGAGTTGAACGAAGTTATAATCTAAAATAAATACCCATTTCTCTAGATCAATGATCTGCTAGATCAATCATCTAATTCCAGTATCTTTTCAAACTAGTGATGAAAGTTATACTAGAATAGCTGAACATAGTATGAAGTAGTAGGACATAACCACCGACACAATGTTCTTTGGGGTCTCGATCATCATTATGAACCTAGGCATAATCATAATCGAGGCATCATTGAAAGCCTTATAGGTAACCCATTTTTTTCTATTCCACTATGCCAGTTTGTTTTCCTGGATAGCAGAGGTATTTTAAAGTAGTTAGTTGATTTGACTAGTATTGGAATATTCCCTTATGGAGTACCTACTCAAGGAAGAAAGAATATTGGTAGATTAGTATCCAAGTATATGTTAAGAAAAGCCAGTAAGTTAGTTTTCCTTTTATTACGTAGAGATGAATATCTACATTAACAAATAAAACTTGAAAGAAAAATGTTTCGTTGGGAAGTACATAAGAAGGGTTTTAAGTGAAAAATCATTATTTGTCACATTTTAATGTATCTCAGTAAATTTCAAAGATTCTTTTCTTACCATGATTGTGAAGATATGTGTCTTGTTAAATAGAGTTTTGATATCATTATGGGTAACACATTAACCAATACCCTATATGAACTCTTTTTGTGGAGATCATCAATTGGTCATGATTGCAAGTAGTACGTTTCTTTACAAAGCATGAAGATGTTTCTATATTGTGACATGTTTGGTTGATGCTTCTTGATTAAAACCATATTACTAAAAATGGTAAATTAAGATATAAAAATTCTCATTTTGCTCTCAAATGTTGGTTGTTGAACATGGTATATGTGATTGCATTAGGTATTTGCTATTTCGACTTTGAATTGGTATGAGTTATTGTTTCTAGTATTATCTAGATGCCTATATACATGTAACATTTGTATCTCTAAAAAAAATTCAAATATAACTCATAGACAGCATGACGTCCAAATAACTATTCACCTAAAATCTACTAGGAGTATTTCATTTAAATTTCCTAAACTAAGTTGGTATGAAATTAAATTTTTCTCCTTTAAATTGTTAAAAAATTGTTAAGAGCACATTGTTAAGGTATTTCACTAATAATGATACATGTAATTATTATAATCCAACCAGCTAACTGTATGAACCTTGAATTATGATATCTGCATGGGATTTATGTGAGAAATCGTCATAAAATGGAAATTGCACTTAATTAGGAATTGGAAATCTGAGTGGTTTTGTAACATCCCACCTTAAAAACAACGGAATTTTTTTTAAAACGTTGATCGGAGTAGAGTAATTTCGCAACACGAGTAACTGAACCTTAACATTACATAACCGCAGTGTAAGTGTACTTATACAGTCATCTACTATCAAAAGGAAGCAGCACCTAACTAGGCATATAAAACTAAAACCATAAAATTCCTTCTGCCATCCTACGCCAGTCGCTCGCCCCTATCTTCAACCCCTTGGTTCGCCTGAACCTGAAGCTACAGCTGAGATACAATTACCATTTGGATCTCAGGTAACGGTTAACTTTATGCTCAAATAAACAGTATATGGATAACAGTTATTCACAACTCATAACAGCAGTAAATCACTACATAAGCACACAGCAGATGTATGATCACAACATTGACAGAACATAAGCACAAAGCAGTATGTAAAGTCCCACAACATGTCTGCACATAACCAGTGCCACGACGGCCCATCGTGTCCTCAGCGCTAAGAAAACCCAACGGCGTTATCAAGACTATAACCCGTATAAAGCTGTATGTATAACTGACAACCCTAGACAAAGTCTCAGTATATAAACATGTCTATCACATATATGTATATGAGCAGCATAAGTGTTAAGGTTACAATACGCGTCTGTACCTCCGTTGACGGTTTCTGGCACTTTCGTCAAATTACGGCACGTTTGACAGCGGCACGACAGCGGTGACAGTGGAAACTGCGATTCGTGATTTCGGGTACCCTATAGGGATAACATCACCGATATGAATATTTAAGATCATAACAGGCATTTTAGGTACAAATTACCATTTTGCCCCTAGTTTGATCTCTTAGTGGAATTTTGCCAGAGCTTCACTATTTTGACTTTGAACTCTCAAAATTTTGCTGTAACTTTTCCCCTAACAGATTTCTGAGATAAATATCATATTTATTCCTAAAACATGATATCTAAGCTAACTTGAAAAATTAGAGACTACTCTAGCAATTCTACTATAACTACCGAAAGAACTACTTAAACTAAAAACTAAGGACTGAGAAACTTACTCAAAGCTTTGCTATGAACTTCTTACTCCTCCTCCAGAGCTTCTCTCTCTAACTTCTCTCTAGGATTGTGAGTGAATTGGTGAAGAATGAAGAGGAATGAAGGGCTATTTATAGAAAATCTCAATGGCAATTTCGTAATTTCGCTGAACTTGTCTGGTTGAATTCTGACCGTCGGATCGCACTTTTTTGAAGTGGCTTGATCTTGGCCCTACACCTATTTGGCCGACCTCCCCCCCACAAGAAGATAAAATTGTTGACATCATCATGCTTATGTCATCTTGCTTTATCAGATGAAATTCCTGGTTCGGTGTCCTGATCACGAAATTTTTTGTAAAATCTTAAAATTCCAGGAACAACACGCTGAAGGTCTTTTCTTCCTCTTTGAGAATATTGGGTTTTCCTAACCTTATATTCTCATTAAGGACATTCCGTTACCTGCCAAAAATCCTTGGTAATCGCTACTGGGTACAGAAATAACGTTGGCCGGCACCAACTTCGGGATAAAAATCCACTGATCAATAATATACTCTGGTTTTCCTCAATTTATCCCCGAATTCTCACTTCTGAATTATTTTCCATCGGTTCTCATTTCCCTTATCTGTTCTAATTCTACAAAATATCTTCTTATCCCGATCTCCAAATCGCTCCGTCGGTTTCAGAAATGACTTCGGAGACAACCTACTCCGAGATAAAAATTCACTTGTTCATAATATACTCTGACCCTAGTAACCTAGTTCACGGTTTTCTAGGTAGGATTTTATTTCTATCCGTGGTCATTTATCCTGTTCACCTTTTATTGTAATATTACCTAATTACCACATGTCTTATCTTAAATTATTATTATATACAAATATCTAATTCCATCCTTATCTCCCCCTAATTTTTTCCCCACACACACACACACACACACACACACACACACACACACACATATATATATTTCATTTACCATAATATCCTATTTATTTTGCATTTTTTCCATGTTTCCTAAATTTTCTATAATCTTATAAAATTCCTAAGAATTACTTACTTAATCCCTTAATAATTTCTAATAATTTTCTTAATTAAAACTAATCATTTTCTCACAACAATTTTATTGACATTAATAATTTGAGCTCCATGCAAAATATCAAAAATCATAGAGTCAATTTTAGTCTCAGAATACTTTTTAATTTTCTTTCTTTTTATTTCCATAAGAAATAATTTATTAAATTGTCTAAATTAAGAATAATATGCTTTCTAAATTTTTAATAATTATTTCATGCCTTTTAGAATTTTTCCTAATTCTTCTCAGGATGTTTTATGGCCTTAAGACACATTTTTCACATTTCTGATATTAAATTTCCTTTAATTTTCTTAATATTTTCCTTTGAACATATACTAATCATATAACATGTTGAGACTAAAATCTTCATAAATGGATATTTTTCATTATTGTAACATAATATTTCATATAATAGTTATCCGGGTATTACATTTTTGTAAAAAGAAGTTGCATATCTAATAAAACTTCGATTTGTACATTCTTGTAGTATTACTTGCCTCTTTTGGTTATATTTGAAAATCTGAATTCGGAAATTTTTGCTTCATTGAACAAGAAAAATCTTTAACGAATTAAAGTCGTTTGGAGTATACTATATCAATTTCCATTTTGTATGTACATTTCCACTCTCTAATTTTTACTATCACACTTGGACTAATGAAAATGAATAATGTTATTTTTCTCAAAGTACCTGGTCGACCATTGTTTTTGATAATCTCTGTTGTTGTGAATTTGGTTGTGAGTCATTAGTATGATAAACAAGATTAGTTTTGGATAATGCATGTTGGCATTAGATGAAACCTAATGAATAGACTGGTTTTAACTATTAAAGTGATACTTGGTTGTATTTTATGGCATGCATTGCTTTAGAATCTTGTTTTATGTGGTACTTGTGATCCAGTAAAATTAAGATTTCTTATCACATCTTATGGCGAAATAACTTCGCATTATACGTCTTTGTATAGTTCTGATGAACGTCTTCAAGTTAGTATGAACTATTTAACTCAACAATTTTAAGGTAGTCTAAGAGTTTAGGTGGGGGAAAAGCTCAAAGGAAATAGGCGAGCAGATACTAGGAAAAAGGGTATGCAAATGTGCACATGATAGTATTCCTAGGCCTTAAGACAATATGATATTTAGCACTGTGTAAAATGCTAGTTGTTATAGTAACGATAATGTCTGCAGTGCATTTTAAGTTTGAATATTAGAGTATATGTTAAGTGAGCGTGCGTAATAAGAAAATAGACAATATGTCTAGAGTTTTCTGAGTATATGCAATCAAATTGCGAGGGCAAAGGTGTCAATCACCCTTATATAGAGCAGAAATTGCTTGAACCAAATCTGATTAATCAAAACTCTGAATAAGTCGTTGTAAGCAAGAGACAACTCTTAGTAATGCAAAGCAGACGAAAGAGCTACGCTGACAAAAAGAAGAGAAGACCTCTATAGTTCGAAGTTGATAATCATATGTTTCTAAGAATAATCCTGGTAACTAGTGTCGATAGGACGCTTAGAAGCTCAGTCCACGTTACGTAGGACTATTTGCAATTTTGGTAGCGCAAGGACCAGACGCTTACCAGATAGCCATACCCCCGAACTTGATTAAACCTCCATAACATTTTACATGTTTCTTAATAATTACTATCAAACTGCGATTGTATCATTGAGTATGAGGTATCTTATGTTGCTGCGGCGTGTGAACGCCAGGGAGACAGAGGAAGACATGAAAGAGAAATGCCCAGAGTTTATGAGCCAAAGTCTAATTACGATAGAGTAAATTTCGAGGACGAAATTTTATTTAACGGGGGGAGAAATGTAATACCCGGATGATTGTCTACCCTAAATATCATATTTTCATAAATAATACCTATTTTAAATAGGTGAATATGTGGTCTCAAATTTTGGTGTTGTATTTATTTTTATTCCTAGGCAATTTTCTCTAGAATTAGAAAGCCTAAAGACTAATTTTTCTAAATCTTATTAAGGATCATAAAATATCCTAAGATTATCATAATTTAGTATAATCTTAATTATACCATTTTAGCAATTAAGATCATCAGATGATGATAAAATCAATTAGAGGAAATCAGCAACAATTATTGGGCAATTGAAATTGCAATAATTGAGATATTTTAGTAATTTTTGAAATTAGTTAATAATTGATTTATAGAGGTCATAATTAAGGGAATATCAATTAAATTAAGAACTAAATGGTATTTAGAAGCTAAGATTAGCATACAAGGAGTTGTTAATCATCAAAATTAAATTAGAAACCTTGTCAAATTTTGGTAATTAAGCTTAGTAACCCCTAAAACACAATATTAGCAATAGTAACCAAGGATTTATTAATTCTCCCTTAACTAATAAAAGTGGCGAAAATTATTAATTGAAGAGTGAAGAAAGTATATCCACCCTTAATCCTAAAATCCTTGTGAAACTAATTGGACCAATGAGAGATTTTCTTTTTGAGTTTGTGAGAACATTAAAGCATAAATTGATAATCAAAAGGGAAAAGCGGGGGACGATTTTCTTGGGCAACAAAGAAGAAGAAATGATTTGAAATAGACATACAAACACATGGGATAATTAGATGATAAATAGCCATTAAAGTTTAGAAGAGGATAGGAGTACTCATGAAGACTTTAGAGGCATGAATTTAATGAATTGGAAGTGGATAAAGGAGAGAGAAGAAGGGGCAAGGGGTGGCGTGTGAGTGTGTGTGTGTCTAAAAGTTGTGTATGTGTGTGTATGTAGTAGAATTACCCAAAGATTAAACCAAGGTGAATAATGGTTTGATATCCAAAGTGAAAACTTAAGAAACAAGTGTATTCTTTAATCAGACACAAGTAAATGAGAATCCATAGAAATTAAATCATATCTTGAAATATTGAAACTAAGTATTAAATATAAGTAGATATTTGAAACCAGTAAATTATGGGCTTGAACTTGGCTATTTCCAAAGTCATTTTCGTATACTTTTAGGATTCATACCTAAGTGTTTTAGGAAGTTTAAAATTTTGATTCGACACAACCTTAGTTGCCTCTGTTGGATCTGGCTATCACCCAAGAGGGGGGTGAATTGGGTGTTTGATAAAACTTTAGAAACTTTGAAAACTTTTCGCAACTAATTTGAAATCAGTTCTATGACAGTAATCAGTTATCCAAATATGTATACTGGAAATAAAAGAGTTTAGGGAAGAGAGTATGCAAACTGTGATTTATCCTGGTTCAGTCCAATCCACAATGACTTACGTCCAGTCCCCAGGCTCCTCCTAAGATTTCAATCCACTATCTCCTTGTTTAACCAGGCACAAGAGAAAAGCCTTTACAACCTCACAAGTTTAGTCGGGCACTTGTGCAGCCTTCACAATCTCTCACTTTGATTACACGTTCTGTACTTGGAGAAATCCTCTCACCAGGATTCACTCCCGCTTACAAACTGTAATCAACACACTTGCTTGATTACACACTCTGTACTCGAAGTAATCCTCTCCCTAGGATTCACTCCCCTTACAAGCTGTAATCAGAACACAGTGTTTCCCACTCAAGATCACCCAATCTTGAGTATCTCTCAAATAAACTAATTTGCAATCAATCTTCTCTCACAGAAGTGAATATGATAAACACTGAAGCACAATACAAATCATTTCACTCTCAATGATAAACTATGTAGGCATTGGGAACAGAGAGTAAATTATGCGAAAATCAGAGTATTAGCATGTTGGAGGTGTCAGTATATGTCTCTGCGTTTTTCTGCACTTCTTCCACACTCTCCTCTGTTGAAGTCTTCAAGTCTTCGGGTATTTATGCTAATTGAAGCTTGTGACCGTTGTAGATCCATTCAGACTTGGACTCATTCGAAAATATAGTTGTTGTGAGTGTTTCTTCATGGATCTAGCTGTTGTGACCACTTTTATTTGAATATGATTGTTGGGAACATTTACAGATTTGAATATTTGAGTTTTGTCCCTTCAAGAATGTCTCCCATGATGTTCAGCAGCCTTTGTTGGTAAGAGCCTTGTTGTCTGCATTGAAGAATGGTTGGGCTTCTTTCCAGGCTGTCATCCATTTGCTTTGTTGAGAAGATATATTAAAATAATACAAGTGGTTCATGGAGTTGCTTTATTTAACTTAAAGCAAATCTGAATCTTCTAAAATCTGAAACTCAAGCATATCAAGATTGTAGAACGTTTGAATTCATTACAGTTGAGCATTCAGCTTCGTTTCTCCAAATTTCTCATTCGGTTCTGCCTTCCTTGCCATTTTTGAAAATCTGCAGCAATCTTCATCTTCATGCTTATGACAAATTTTGATTTCTGTCAAGTTTGATGTTATCTCAAGCTTTTAATCATCTGAAACTTGCTAGAAAATTGATTAATCATGATTAGAAACAATAGCAATAGATGATATGAAGTATTAAGATCAACCATGAAGTTTTTGTAAGTTGGCACAATCTGATTCTTAAAACTTCAGCGACTGAAACTGGAGTTTGCAAAACGAAACTGGAGTTTGCAACAGCTAGACTGGAGTTTAGAATCCAAACTGGAGTTTTCAGCGGGTTAAACTGGAGTTTAGAAATACAAACTCGATTTTAGGTCTTCCAGAGAGGAATATCACGATTTGAGTTTTGTAGCACACTTGAACATATGGCTAAACTCGAGTCATTAAGTGACTAACTCGAGTTTTGGACTTTTGAAGTGAAAATAAGCTTAAGTCCACAAAACTCTAAACTGGAGTTTTCAAATGCAAACTAGAGTTTAGAAAGTTCAGAATATTGATGAGCTCTCTGTCTGCCACAAACTAGAGTTTGTAAACCAAACTGGAGTTTACAGCAAGCTAAACTAGAGTTTGGAAATCCCAACTCGAGTTTAGGTCTTCCAGAGAGGAATGTCGTGATTTGAATTTTGAACCACACTTGAACTTAATGATAAACTCGAGTCATTAAGTGACTAACTCGAGTTTCCTTCAATGATGAAAATATCTTGCTCTCTGTCAAGTTCAAAACTGGAGTTTGCTAACACAAACTTGAGTTTTCTTCTCCATGGCCCAATCAAACATTCTTCTCACAAGTTCTTTCTCTCTTTACATGATAAAGATCAATTCCTGGAATCAAGTGCCTATCTCCATTAGACTCTTTAAGTCTTCTTTCCAATGCAAGAAGAATCAGCTCCAAACTCATTGTAATCTGATAGTTATGATCCGATGAACGAAGATTGTTCTTTGTCCAGCGTTTTTCTAGCATCTTGAATTGACTTTCAACTTCAAAAATTCATACCTCACTCATTTGATCTTTTTTTTACATGATCTTTATGTTTCTAGAAAGGTATGTGAGTCTATTTTCATATGCCACTGATTTCAGCTCATTTAGATTTGTAGATTGTGAGATATCCTCAAATTACTGAACCTGGGTCTGCTGTGTGGCATGAATTCCTGTTCCAACTTCTGAAATTCATAGCTCTCTCATCTTAGCTTCTTTAGTCATGAAACTTTGTCAAGATGACGCACTGGATGTATAGTTTCATACAAAATTGATTTCACCTTAAACTGATCTCTGGTTTGGGAGATATCATCGAATTACCAGAGGTCGCCCGTGCTGAACGTGAACAGAGTTGCTGAAAGCTTGCTAAACTCGAGTCATTAAGTGACTAACTTGAGTTTTGAGTTTCAAACTCGAGTTTATATTACCAAACTCAAGTTTTGCTGATCGAGAGATGCCAGAGTTGCTGAAGACTTCACAAACTCAAGTCATTAAGTGACCAACTCGAGTTTTGAGTTCCAAACTCGAGTTTACATTGTCTAACTCGAGTTTTGATGATCCAGAGACGCCAGAGTTGCTGAAGACACTACAAACTCGAGTAATTAAGTGACCAACTCGAGTTTTGAGTTCCAGACTCGAGTTTTATGTTCTAAACTCGAGTTTTCTCATAATCCAGAGGCAGATCACTTTCAGTAATGCAGTAAACTTGACTTTTGAGTATCTGGCTCGATTTTGCTCATCCAGAACCTGATATATGCTTGTTTTAACTCTGAATTGAGCTTTCCCAACTTCCATTTGATCCTAGAGACTTTAAGAATCAAACTAAGAACTTGTATAATGATTTTCTCAGTTTATCCAGCAAGTTCTTATTTCTTTCTTCTCTCTTCTTGATTGTTCTCCATGAATCAACTCTTTCTTTCTTCTCTTCTATTGTTCTTTCTCCATATGAACAAATCTACATTAAATGTAGCAATTAGTCAATGTATATGGTATAAACTTTTTGCTCTTACTAATGGCATAAGACATCATCAAAACTAATCATAACCAACAGCCTCGGGGTCGAATCACTTTTTACCACGAATTAAAATGCAATACAGTACAAAGAACTCGAGATCGTTCTCTTATCGAGGAGCCAAATTTATTTTGAATTTCCTAAGATGAACTAAGTGATGTAAACATGGTTAGAAATTTGGGGTTCCTAAAATTACTTTTCTCTAATTAAAATGCATTAAAAAATAAAGAAACTATTCCTTTTTTTTATCTTTTTTGGAAATAATGAAAATACTTTGGATAGAAAATTTAATGGTGAATGCTCTTGGTGATGAAGAAATGACCATCCTTGCTCTTAAAAGATTATGGGAGTTGAGATTCATTAAGTCTTAAGAAAAACCTCAAGATACCCCTTGAGTCCAATATTCCCAATTAATAGTAGCTCCTACAACCATAGCTAACTATTACCCCTTGAGATATTGTTTGAACCCACTTAATGTGTAATTTAAAATTGGAATAATGCAATATGAGGCTTCTTAAGTTTGAGTGCTAAACAGCCTTTCAAGGGTACAAATCAACCACATTAATTAGACAATACCACGCTAATCAACATAGCTTCATTGAAACCACAAAGAAATTCATACACATATAAAAATCACACTACAAAATCCAATCTCAACTACAAATATCAAAGTAACAAAGATAATTAACATTAATCTCAGTTCCAGAATCATATATCAAAATTAAGCAATTCAAATATATAATCTTAGACTGATAGAGTGATAGATAAACTCCCCTAGGTAGTCCATTGAGCTCAAGCATTAATTCCTCATCACCAAGAACAAGGGAAATTAGCCACTCATTGTTAAAAAAAATCACTCGTCGGAATCTGGAAAATGCTCGTCGGAAAATTCAGAAAGCTCCGCCGGAAACTGCAGAAAGTCGCTGGAATCTGTAGAAAGTCGCCAAAAAATTCAGAAAGCTTGCCGAAAAGTGCAGAAAAATACTTCAGCCAGCTCCAGCTCAGTTCGGCGATGAAGAAGAAAAAGATGGGTTTTTTTTCGGTGCTTAAACTCTCTTCCTCCTCTTCTTCCTGTTCTCCTTTTTCTTCCCCCTTTTTTTTTTCTTTTCTCTGCTTTTCCGGCGATGAGGAAGAAGAAGATGGTCTCTCTGGCAACGGCGCTTCAAGAAGAGTGAAGAAGATGAAGGTTCCGTTCGGCGCTCCCTCCTCCCTTCCTCTCGAGTTTGTTCTTCCCCTTTCTTCCTCTCTGTTTTTTTCGATTTTTGAATTCACCAGCCGCCCCCTCCTCTTCGCGTCACAGTCCTCTTTTTCTTCTGTGTTTCTGACCTAGGCCCTTGTCAAAACTCAAGTTTTGACCAGGGACTAAAGTGAAAGAAAAAAAGTTTCAGAGAGGGACTAAAGTGTGAAAGTTTGAAACATGTTTGGGGCAAAACTGAAATTTCCAAAAACACTGGGTCATTTTATGTAATTTTTCTTTGGTTCTTTTCCTTCATAGATTTGTATTTTCCAGAAATTATGGGGCTCTGTAATTTTTTTCAATCATAAAAAAATATTACTTTTTGACCCAAATGACACTTTTCCAAATTCTTCCATTTAATTCCAAAACACCTACAATGCAAGATTAAACACAATATATCATCAAAAATCTAAGAAATCATTTGTATGAATAATTAACAAATTATGACTTTTTTGCCCCTAATTTCACTTAATTCAATACAAATGTTAATATCTCAAATTAATGCTTAATCATGCAATAATGTCCAGAAAATGCATTAAGAACCCCAATTTAATCATTAAAATATCATATAAAAATATGGTTTGATCAATTCCCCCACACTTAGACCTTTGTACTCTTGAACAAAGGCAATTAAGTACAAAATCCCAAGTCAAAATCACTAATACATTTGAAAATTGAGCAATTTCATAATTATAAACCAATGCATTAATTAACCAAATTCATCAAGCCAACCCTAGTCATAATCAAATGATGTGAAAAAATTAGCCAACTACACAACCAAGTATAAAATGAAGCACAAGAGACTCTTAAGGTATTTCTATTTCACTCATCTCACCTCATTGAAATAATTTCACTCTTGCTCACTCAATCCACACCTTACCATAGGCTTGTAACCACTCTAACATCTCCACAATTAATAGCAACTAATGTAATGAATCAAGAGGACTTTTAAGGCTTGTAATATTGGATGAAGGCTAGATGGAATAAATTAATTAGAAAAATGAATAGTTGACATGCAAGTCAAAATTAATGACCAAGTTCATAGCATCTAAATAACTTTACAAACTTTTACCAATTCTTTTGGAAATTATGAACAAATGCCTTCATGGTATTTCTTTTGTTTTTTTCTTCAATACTTTTTCTACCCCCTTTTTTTATTGGAAATTTACTTTTGATTTTTAGAATACTATGAACATTATGAGAAATGACATGCATACAACATAGGAATGGCTCAAAAAGGGTGATCAAATGGTAGGTGAATGTAGGTTTGTGTTTGGGTGAAGGGTTAAAATTGAATGCCTCCTTCATTTTCATCACACTAATGTAACATCCCATTTTCATAAACGTTTCCATAGAGTGCTGGGTGTTGAAAACATTTTACAAAAACAAAGAGTAACTGAATAACATTGTATGTAATGTATCTAACTGAACATTTAAACCTAAACATAAACATCCAAAAAGCTAATACCTCCACAGGGTCCTTACGCTAGCCTCTTACCCTTGTCCTTGTTCCTGATTCCCTGGGATCCTGAAGCTATGGCAGGGGCTGAGGTTCAATACCCATTGAACCTCAGGTAACGGTTAACCTCATGCTTATGTAAACAGTAATGTAAACAGTATATGACAGGTATCACAATAGTAAATTCACAATTATAACTTTTGAAATCATACGACAAGCAACATAACACAGCCACTGCAATATGTATGTTACCCTAGTCTGCACATAACCAGTGCCACGATGGCCTATCGTGTCCTCAATGCTAGGAAAACTCAAGGGTGTTATCAAGACTATAACCCGTATACAATTCAATACTCATGAGCAATTTTAAAACAGAGTTTCAACATGTGAAAACAACTATCATATATAACCATACCATAAGCATAAGAGTTAAGGTTACAGTACGCATCCGTACCTTCGTTTGACGGGTTTTTGGGTACGTTCGTCATCGGAACACGTGCACAGTCTATCCTAAAAGGGTAATATCGTCTCAATTAATTCTCAAACAACATTTCAAGAGACACCTTGGTCACACTTGACATTTTTACCCTTGAAGGATTTACTTTCAATTATTTCTACATAATTTTCGGAAAAATCGCTGGTGCAGAATTTCTGGGCAGAATTTCGCCTAACTTTGAAAAATCATAACTAATTCCACAAAAATCGAAATGAGGATCCGTAAAATTCCCCAGAATACTTGAGATCTCTATTTTTAAGGAAAAATACTGGAACTTACCCAGAATTCATGGATAATTCCCAGTTTCAACATTTCAAACCGCTGCCCAGAATTTCGCACAGAAAACATAGTCTAACTTCTGAGATTTTTATCTTTTTGCACAGAACTTCAAATGACACAAAATTTATATATTTGGAAATCCCTAGATGTCTAATTTCACCATGAATTTTCTCAGAATTTTAGAACATCATCTTCTTCATAGAATACTAACGTTTTTGCTACTGATTCAAGAAAACACTAATCAATGAAATTTTGCCAGAGCTTCGCTAATTTGATCATAATCTTCCGGAAATTTTTGCCATACTCTTTCTTCATCATTTTTTCAAAATAAAGCCATTGGAAACCATAAGAACATGAAAATAAAACTGAAGTTGGAAGATTGAAGATCAAACTAACATCTACTAGCATTTCTACTTCATAAACTAAGAACTAAAAACTGTCTTACCTCTTGAAGAACACTAGCTTCTTACTTCTTGAAGCTCCTCACTCTCACCCTTGCTCTCTATATTTCGGTCTAGGCCTTGAGAATTGGTGAGGAGATTGTGTTGCTAAGGGCTCTATTTATAGGCAAACCAAGGAGTAGCCTCCAAGAAATTCCATTTGATTTTAGCCCTTGGTTTTACTTGGAGAAGAGGCAAACATCTTGGCCCTCCACCTCACTCCAACCGTCCTCCCCCTCCCTCTTGCTCTTGAGTTTTGCTTCAATTACTTACTTTATCCAAATGCTAATTTAGTTAAGTATCAACTAATGTTCTTCTTCAAAATCTAATTCCACTTTTGAAATCCTAATTTTATAACTAGATTTATGGTGTTTTTTAACTTCCCAAAACACTTAGATATGAATCCTAAAAGTAACCAAAAATGACTTTGGGAATAGCCAAGTTGAAGCTCATAATTTACTGAGTTCAAATATGTACTTTCCTCTAATACTTAGTTTCAATATCTCAAATTATGATTTAATTTCTATAGGTTTTCATCTAATTTTATCTAATTAAGTATTAACTTGGTCCCCAAGTTAAACAACTTGCTCCCCAAGTTGTTTTAAATCTTCTCCCACACACCTCTTTAATTGACTTATTTCTTTCTTCTTATTTTTTCTAAAGAATCCGTCCCCCACCCCCTTACTCTTAACTATTCAATTATGTTTTATTGTTTTCACACTTTTAAGAAAGGAATTCTTTCATTGGTCCACTTAGATTTAGGATTTAAGGTTAATATAATTCTTCCGTTTATTTGTATAGTTTATTCACCATTAAATAAGAATAAATTAGGAATAATTAGCTAAATCCTAATTTTAATCTCCAACATAGTGTTTTAAGGGTTACTAGACTTAATTAACAAAATTTGGTAAGTTTCTAATTTAATTTTGATGATTAAAAATTCCTTGTATGTTAATCTTAGCTTCTAAATATCACCTGGTCTTTAATTCGATTGATTTTTCCTTAATTATGACCTTTATAAATTAATTATGGACTAATTTCAAAAATTATTAAAGTATCTCAATTACTGCAATTTCGATTGCCCAATACTTGTTACTAATTTTCTTTAATTGATTTTACCATTCTCTGATGATTTTAATTGTTAACATGGTATAATTATGATTATACTAAATTATGATAATCTTAGGATACTTTATGATCCTTTACAAGACTTAGAAAAATTAGTCTTTAGGCTTTCTAATTCTAGGGAAAATTGCCTAGGAATAACATAAATACAATATCAAAATTTGAGACCACATATTTACCTATTTAAAATAGGTATTTTCTATCAAAATATAGTGGTTAAGCAAAATAGGATTTTTTTAGGGTATTACAACTAATGCAAATACCGTTTTGAAAAAGAGTTGAAACAAGTTCTAGAAGGTGAAAAACTAAGTGAACATGCACACATGAAGAGAAATTAAAGCTTAAATATCCTTCTAACAAGGTTTTTCGCTAATGCTCAATCTAACACAATCAATTGCATGATAAGATAACAACAAAACATCTACTTAATTATTCCAAGAGTTAGCCTTACAAACACAATCACTTATGATAATGCTCAACCCTTAAAAGCACTAGTGATGTAGAAACTCTCTTCTTCAAAACAAGGAGTAAGCAAAAATCCAATTGTGGGTTCATTTCTCTTCCCATTCACTTGAAAAACAAAACATGGTTTTAAAAGTTGCTAAAACACTAGATCTCATGAAAACTCAAAGATTTTTTCTCTCTAGTTTTTGGCAATTTCTCATTTAAAAACAACCAATTAATTGGGATTCAAAATGTATTCCCCTCCCCCACACTTAATCAACACATTGTCCTCAATGTTTGGAAAGCAATTCTATCATTCTAACTTGTTCCTTAATGAAGTAGAAAGTTGTGAAGTCCAATTACAATTGAAGCACAACACATCAACATCATATAAAGAGAGAAGAGAGAAGAAACAAGTCAGAATAACAAAAAATTAAAGTGAAGAGGCACAATGGTAATTAAGCAAGGTAGTGGCTAATATGCAAAGCATACATTGGGTTCGAATTATTAAACTATACTACTTCTAGATAGTCCCTCCCCCACACTTATTTCAAGCATTCAGAATCACAAGTGAATTGAACAATCCAAAACAGCAAATGAAAGTGAAGGAAAGAGACAACTTGGCCTCAATGAGGCTTTGATGATGAATCATGGTAGAGCTTGATGAGGTGTCCATTGACTTGAAATTCCTTCCCAGTAGTCTCATCAAGCAACTCTACCATGCCAAATGGATGCACTTTGGTAATAGTGAAAGGCCCATACCAATTTATCTTTAAGCTTCCCGCTCAACAACTTGAATCGAGCCTTGTATAGCAAAACATGATCACCAACTTTGAAATCCTTTCATATAATCTTTTTATCATGAAGTAGCTTGGTCTTTTCTTTGTAAATACAAGAACTCTCATAAGCTTCTAATCGCATTTCCTCAAGTTCTTGGATTTGTAACTTCCTTTCCAAACCAGCTTCTTCCACATCCATATTGTACATTTTCACAGCCCAATAGGTTTTGTGCTCCAACTCTACCGGAATATGACATGCTTTACCATAGATAAGCCAGTAAGGAGACATTCCTATTGGTGTCTTGAAGGCAGTTCTGTAGGCCCATAGTGCTTCCTCCAACCTTGAGCTCCAATCCTTTCTTGAAGGCTTGACTATCTTTTCTAATATATGTTTGATCTCTCGGTTGGATACTTCTGCTTGCCCATTCGTTTGTGGGTGATAAGGAGTGGACATTTTGTGGGTTACCCCAAGCTTAACAAGTAAGTTATCAATAACTTTATTGCAAAAGTGAGAACCTCTATCACTTACTATAGCCCTTGGTACTCCAAATCTACAAAAGATGTTAGACTTGAGAAATTTGGAAACCGTTTGTGTAATACCTAGAAAAAAAATATTTATTTTAAATATTATATTTCCATAAATAATACCTATTTTAAATAGGTGAATATGAGGTCTCAAATTTTGGTGTTGTATTTATTTACATTTATAGGCAATTTTTCCATAGGATTTAAGAGCCTAAAAATTAAATTAGCTTGTGACCATATAAAATACTATAGATTAAAATTAGGAATTAACTAATGGAAGAAACACATTATATTACTCAAATAATGGAATAAACACATTATATTAACCTTAAAACTTAAAATCTAAGGGGAACAATGAGAGAATTTCCTTCTTAAAAATGTGAGAACATTAAAACATAATTGATTAAAGAGAATATAGGGGTAGGGGACGGTTTCTTGGGCACTAATTAAGAAGAATAAATTATTTCAAATATGCAAACTTATAGGACAAGTAGTCTAGAGTATGGAAGAAGCTTAAGCAAGTGTGTGTGTGTAGTGTATGTGGTCAATGTTAGTTCTCAATGTGTTTTGATGATAACTAGCAATTGTAAACTTGATATGAAGTTTGTTTTTGGCAATATGAAAATCTCACCGTCAAAGGCAAACTCGAGTTTGGGTATGTAAACTCGAGTTTGAGGAGTTACAGAAAGCAATCAGAAATTTTCACAACAAGCCAAACTCCAGTTTGCAAAACCAAACCTGAAGTCTGGAAGATACAGAGAGCACTCAGAATTCCAAGCAAGCCAAACTCGAGTCTGGATTCCTAAACTCCAGTCTAGACCAAATAGAAAGACACTCGAGTTCCAGGCCAAGTTATAAAACTCCAGTATAGAGTTACAAACTCTAGTCTAGACCAAATAGAAAGATTTGAATAGTTTCAGCTCAAACATAAACTCGAGTCTGTCATTGTAAACTCGAGTTTAGGACAAATAGAGAAACACTCGAATTTCTACCATCCTTCCAAAACTCCAGTCTGTCTCCTAAACTCCAGTCTGGAAAATCAGGAACTTAGGCTTGTTCTTCAAACATAGACCCAAACTCGAGTCAGTCACTAATTGACTAGAGTCTAGGAGCAGGACCAAAATTCCATGCCAAGTCCAAAGCCCGATAGTTCTCTCTGTAAAAGCCAAACTCGAGTTAGCTTTTACAGACTGCAAGTTTAGACCTCTAACTAACGGACATGCTTTCTGGATGAACCCCAAACTCGAGTTTGCATTGGGGATTTTGAAAAATCAAATGATATTGATCTGCGAAATCTTAATGGGTCTTCCTGAAATTATTTCATGATATGATATTATTGTTTCTAATGTCCTTGATGAAGTTTTGAGTGTTTTTCAGATAAGGTTTAGTCAAGATCAAGGTGAGATCAAGGTCCAGAATAAGTGCATTAAATGAAGAACCAAGAACAGGGCTGATTCTTCTCCCTTATCCCAGATGTTCAGTTCAGATCATTGCAACACATTAAGATCACTTCAAACGGTCGAATTAAGATCATGGAATGGCTAAAAATCTGGAAGACGTTCAACAACAACTAAATTCCAAGATTCCAGCTAAGAATTCAAAGAACAGAGCAAAATATTCTACTGCCATTTTTCCAGAATTGCAGCTGAACATTAGAGAAAGAATTGCAATGGCTAGCTTATCCATTCTGTCTATAAGAGGCTGTGAAAACTCAAAGCAACACACACAACAAAGCTATCTTGATTATACTTTGAAATTTGAGTCTGTATTGTTATTTTCAACCTGTTCTTCAGTGTTTATCCTTATCTACTCTTTTGAGAGTTTGTAAGTTTTTGAAAGCATTTGTTTGTGAGAACTCAAGGTTGTGGAACCTGTGAGTTGGGTTGTTCAATCACAAAGTGTAAGGGGGAGCAAGTCCTAGGTGATTAGGATTGTGTCTAGTCTTCATTGTTGTAATTGAAAATCTGTTGAATTAGTGGAAACACCCAGAAGGTATCTGGGGACTGGACGTAGGTCAAGGTTGACACCGAACCAGTATAAATTCTGTGTGTCTAAGCTTTTCTTTTTCTACTCTTTTATTATCCATTTCTTAAGCTTCATTTTTAAGAGTTGAAAAGAATTTTTAAAATCCCCAATTCACCCCCCTCTTGGTGATTTCTTCCACTTTCATTTGGTATCAAAGCACAGGTTGTCTACTCAAAGGATTAACATCCTAGACATAAAGATCCAATAGAAGAAATCCTACCAGATGGTGCCTCAATAAACAGAACACCGGGATTTAATGGTGAACACTACTCATTCTGGAAATCCAAATTCAAAGTATTTGTGATGGCCAGTGAGTATGGTCTGTGGGAAGTTATTGAGGATGACAATTATGTCCCTACAAAGAAAGTAGGAGAAAATGTTGTACCAAAGGCAAAGGCAGAATTTGATGAAAATGATCAAAAGAAAGTTGTCCTTAACAACAAAGCTATTTTAATGTTGCAGAGTGCACTAAGTCAAAAGGAGTATTTTCGCATTTGCAATCTGCCAAGTGCCAAGGAGATGTAGAATGCATTAGAAGTGGCCTACGAAGGTACCTCAGGGATCAAGGAAAACCGGATCAACACACTCACCACCGAATATGACCTACTACGCATGAAGACTGGAGAATCAATTACTGAATTCCAGCTCCGGTTCACTCACCTGATCAATCAGTTGTCAGCCCTGGGAAAGGTATATGATCAAAGAACTCAGGCAAGAAAAATTTTGAATATACTAACCAAAGATTGGGAAGCCAAAGTGACAGCCATAGAGGAAGCAAGAGGAGAATCTATGCAATCTGTAGCTGCTCTCTTCGGTAGCTTATTAGAATATGAAGGGAAAATCAAGTTCAGAAAAGGACTCGATGAAATAGAAGGGAAACAGAAAGGAATTGCCCTCAAGACTCACAAGGAAGATAGGAACTCAGATGATGAAGAGATTGATGATGAGGAGATCGGAATGATGGTTCGAAGATTCAAGAAATTCTACAAAAAGGATCAAGCCTTCCGTAAGACATACAAGAACAACAACAAGGAAACAAAGAAACCAATTGTATGCTATGAATGTGACAAACCCGGTCATATCAAATCTGAATGTCCTCAGCTGAAGCACAAAGAAAAGGAAAAGCTCAGATTTAGTTCTTTCAAGAAGAAGGGCTTTGTCTCTGCTATTTGGGGAGATAGTTCATCAGATGAAGTAGAAGAAGATGAAGAAGAAACAACTAATCTCTGCTTAGTTGCTCAAGAAGAATGCGTCAATGAAGAGGTAAATGATCTTGAACCTACCTTTGACGAACTACTTTCTGAATATGATAGTCTTCGCTCTTAATTTAAAAAGATTGCAAAAGAACTTATGCTTTCAAAAAGAAAAATAAAGGATTTAGAACAACAAGTTCAGAAAACTTCATCTTCTACTCCCGAAAAGGCTTGTGAAAAGCTTACTGAAAAGATTTGCGAAAACTATTGTGCTTTATAGAAAAGAAATGACTATCTTTCAAAAACCCTAGAAAAATTCACTCAAGGTAATGAGATGCTTAACGTTATTTTAAAACAGCAAAGATTCACAGATGACAAGTCTGGAATAGGTTATAAACCTGATTTGGATAAAAAGAAAGGCAAAAAGAAAAATGGAGAAAAGAACTACTTAAGTCATTTTTGTAAATCTGTTCATTCCTCTAATCTATTTGCCCACTGTAATTATTGCAATAGAAAAGGCCATACTACTTCAACATGCTTTCATAGAAAAGAGAGGAAAGATAAACCTATAGGGAATTATCAATGGGTACCTAAAGGAACATATGTGTCTCCTAAGGTGCAAACTAACCCAAAAGGACCCAAGAAAAGGTGGGTACCTAAGACTTGATCTTTCATAAATTGCAGGTATGTCTAAGAGCATCAAAATCTAGTAAGTGGTACATTGATAGTGGATGCTCTAGACACATGATAGGAGATCAATCCAAATTTACAACAATCAAACACAAGGACGGTGGCAAGGTCACATTTGGTGGAAATCAGTCTGGAAAGATAGCTGGTATTGGAAAGATTGGTAACAACGACGGACCACAAATAAAAGATGTCTACCTTGTGGAAGGACTATGCCATAATCTTCTCAATGTAAGCCAAAGTACCGACAAAGGCATTCTAGTCATCTTTAATTCTGAAGAATGTTTGATTGTGAATAAGGATGATCTCTCCCTAGACAAAGTAAGATCAAAAGCTCTATTCAGGGCTCTAAGGGAAGGTAACTGCTATACCCTTGAACTCTCAACTGCTTTACCTTCTGAAAAATGCTTCATGAGTAACTTAGATGAAAGTTGGCTGTGGCACAAACGTTTAGCACATGTTAATATGTTCCAACTTGATAAACTAATGAAAAAGGATTTAGTTATCGGATTACCAAAACTTGATTTCAAAAAGGATATGATTTGTGAAGCATGCCAAAAGGGAAAACAAACTAAGTCATCCTTTCATTCTAAAATTGAGATCTCAACTAATAGACCTCTTCAATTACTACATATGGACTTAGTTGGTCCAGCTAGAGTAAAAAGTTTTGGTGGAAACTTGTACACTCTAGTAATAGTTGATGATTTCTCAAGATATACTTGGACATTATTCTTATTTGTTAAAAGTGAAGCATTTGGTCAATTTGCTATATTTGCCAAGAAGGTCCAGAACGAGAAAGGTCTATCTATTGCAGGAATCCGAACCGACCATAGAGGAGAATTTGAAAATCACTCCTTTGAGGAACTTTGTGATAAAATGGGGATACATCACAACTTCTCTGCTCCAAGAACTCCTCAACAAAATGGTGTAGTTGAAAGAAAGAATAGGATCCTCACAGAAATGACAAGAGCAATGCTGAATGAGAATCAGACCTCCCAAGTGTTTTGGGCAGATGCAATGAACACAGCTTGCTACATCGCTAACCGAGCTTATCTCAGGAAAAAGCTGAACAAGACTCCATATGAACTCTTCAAAGGAAGAAAGCCCAACATATCTCACCTGCATATCTTTGGAAGTAAATGTTTTATCCACAAGAACGGTAAGGAAAACGTAGGTAAATTTGATTCCAAGGTTGATGAAGGTACATTCCTTGGCTATTCTTCTAGGAGTAGGGCTTATAGAATATACAATCTCTCTACCAAAACTATAGAAGAATCTATCCATGTTGTTTTCTGCGAAACCAACTCTAACAAATCCATGATTGATGAAGACGATGAAATTCTGAATCCCCATTCTTCAAAACCTTCTGTTTTGGAAAATTCTGAAAATAACTTACAAAGAGAACCAGAAGCTGAATCTGAACATGCTTGTGAAAATCCTGGTCTAACCCAGCCTAAAGCTTGGAAATACAGTAGGAGTCGTCCACTGGACCAAGTCATAGGTGATGCAAGTCAAGGAGTTAGAACCAGGCAAAGCATCTTGAATGAAGTTACCTTTTCAGCTTTTATTTCTAAGATAGAACCCTCTAAGATTGAAGAAGCCCTTTCAGACAATGATTGGGTGATAGCAATGCAAGAGGAATTACATCAATTTGAAAGAAATCAAGTTTGGGACTTGGTACTCAGGCCCAAAGATCATCCAGTCATTGGCACTAAATGGGTATTCAAGAACAAACGTGATGAGTCTGCAATCATTGTCCGTAACAAGGCAAGATTAGTAGCTAAAGGATATAACCAAGAAGAAGGAATTGACTATGAAGAAACTTATGCTCCAGTTGCAAGACTGGAAGCCATAAGGGTCCTTCTAGCCTTTGCCAACATCAAAGGTTTTAAACTATATCAAATGAATGTAAAATCAGCATTTCTAAATGGGTTCATTCAAGAAGAAGTTTATGTTGAACAACCTCCTGGTTTTGAAGATGAATTTCATCCAGATCATGTTTTCAGACTAAAGAAAGCTTTATATGGCTTAAAACAAGCTCCTAGGGCTTGGTATGAAAGGCTAAGTAAATTCCTTCTAGATCACTGATTTGTAAGAGGTAAAGCAGATACCACTCTATTCATTAAAAGTAACAAAATGAATGAAATCTTACTTGTACAAATCTATGTAGATGATATAATTTTTGGTGCTACTAACGATGCTTTGTGCAAGGAATTTTCTGAGACCATGCAGGGTGAGTTTGAAATGTCAATGATGGGAGAGCTCAACTATTTTCTTGGTCTTCAAATCAAGCAACGTAAGAACGGGATATTCATATCTCAGACTAAATACCTAAGAGACCTACTCAAGAAATACGGCCTCCAAGATTGTAATGGAGCAGACACACCAATGAGCTCAACTGCTGCCTTAGATGCCGATGAGAAGGGACAAGACTTCAATATCACAAAGTACAGAGGCATGATTGGATCATTACTTTACTTGATAGCAAGTAGACCAGACATACAATTCAGTGTGGGAATGTGTGCTAGATTCCAATCCGTACCTAAGGAATCTCATGCCGAACACGTGAAAAGAATCTTCAGATACCTGCGCGATATAGAAGAATTGGGGTTATGGTTTCCCAAAGGTCAACCTGCACACTTGGTGGCTTACTCTAACTCAGATCATGCTGGATACAAAACTGATCGGAAAAGCACAAGTGGACAATGTGAATTCTTTGGAAATTCACTTATCTCATGGTTTAGTAAAAAGTAAAACACAGTAGCGACATCCTCAACTGAAGCTGAATATGTTGCTGCATCAAGTTGCTGCACACAGGTCCTATGGCTTAAACAACAGATCCAAGACCTTAGAATTCATATGAAAGAAATTCCAATTCTTTGTGATAACACAAGTACCATCAGCTTAGCCAAAAATCCTGTCTATCATACCAGAACTAAGCATATTGATGTCAGACATCACTTTATTTGAGATCATGTTCAAAAGAAGGATGTCAAAGTACTATTCATCCCAACTCATCAACAGCTTGCGGATATCTTCACAAAACCACTTGCAAAAGAGCAATTTACCTTTATTAGAAGAGAATTGGGAATGGTAAATCCTAATGAACTGTAAGATATCCCTACCTCAATGTTAATTATGTGTTTTGATGGTTAATTGTTACTAACTTAAGCATCGAAGTGTTTAGATATGTTTTTGCAGGATATTTTGCAAATAGGTCCTTGAAATATTTGTGGGTCATAAAATACCCTAAGAAAATTATGATAAAATCCTAAGAGGCAACTAAATATTTATTAAAAATTAGAAAGTATGTTGTCTCTAATTTAGGTGATTTATGAGATTATTTTCCTTTGGAAATAATGAGGCAAAATTAAACATCATTTTGAGGAACATAAATTGCCCCATGGTTTTAAATATTTTGCATAATGCATAAATTATCAATTTCAGTAAAATAGTTGTGAGAAACTAATTAATCCTAATTAAGAAAATTGTCAACAATTAGTAAGTGATTAAATAAGTAATTAATTGTTGATTGTTTAAACATGAATAAAAGGGAATATCCAAAGTTAATTATATGAAACCCCTAATTTGATATTAATGGCTGATGGAGGGTCAAGGTTGGTATAAAGAGTGTTGCTAATTAATTTAGCATAATTAAGAGGTATATTAAGTGAATTACAATTATTCTTAACAAAATAAGTTTGCACTAATTGAGATTAGTTGCATAATTTTTCAAGATGATTAAAGGCAAATTAAAAGTATCAAATGAGGGCTAATTATATTTGAAAATAATTAAGCCAAAGAGAATGAAATAATATCTCAAGTAATTAAGTTTAAATCTTCATGTAATTGAGTTAGTTAATGGCAAAATATAATTAAGGAGCATGTAAACACTTGATTAACATGATAATTAAGAATTGCTAATTAGTATTGAAAAGTCAACAATGACACCTAAGCCTTGATTATGTCATCAAGATGACATCACAAGAGCACATGTGTGTTGTGAGTGTGTGTGTGTAGTGGACGAAAGAGAAAAGATGAATATAAGAAAAGGGGGGGAGGTGGCATTTTTTGTAAGAGGTGTAAGGTCAAGATTTAAGCTTCCTAGTTAAGTTTAAATCCAATGGTTAGAATGGAATTAAAGTTGCTAGGAAGTTAACCAAGGATTGGCTATAAATAGAGAGCTCTCCTCTCTTCATTCTTCACACCAAACTCATACCAAAGATTGGAGAGTTTAAGAGGAGAGTGAAGCAAGAAGGAGGAAGGAGTTCAAGAGTCTTCAAGAGGTAAGTTCTAGTTATTAAGTTCTAGTTTTTAGTTTTTATAAGTTCTTAGTATAAATGCTAGTTTAATCTAGAAAATTAGAGAATAAATTCTTACACTTGTTTTTAGGCCTCATTGCATTGAAAAATGCCTGAAGAGGTAAAAACATAGTAGGAAATAATTTTTGGAAGTCCTTGGATTAAGATTGTGAAAGTTGTAGAATTTTCGGTTCTTAAATCTTAGACAGGCAGCGAAGACAATGCTTTGATTTTATGTAACAAATGAAGTTATAAAATCATGAAATTTTCCATAAAGAAAGTAGACATGTAGGGCTTTCCAAATATATAAAATATGCAACATTTGGATCTCTGGTCAAGGAGATATGAATTTTTGAAACTAAGCCATTTTTACTGGAATAAAATCTGGGCAACGTTGAGAAAAGTTAAAACTGGTAATGACTCACTAATTCTGGGTGAAAATGAATATTTTTCCTCAAAAATAGACATCCTAAGGGTTCTGAGGAATTTTACAAATCCTCATTTAGATTTTTGTAGAATTAGTTATGATTTTTCAAAGTTACCGAAAAATCTGCCCAGAAAACTCTGCACTACGTTTTTAAATAAATGTAAGGGCAAAGTTGTAAATAACAAATCCACCAAGGGTAGATGGGTAAATAGAGGTGGAAGTATATCTTAGGTTATTATTCTAAGTGATATGGTGATATATTAGGATATCCGGGAGGTCCAGGGCCGAATCCAAAAGTCGGACGTTTGACAGTTACTTGGTGAAAGGTACGAACACGTACTGTAACTCTAACTCTTATACTGCTTGTATGCTCTATATGTGATGTGATGATTCATATAGTCGTGGACAAAACTGGGTCTTGGGTCATGCACCGTGATTAAGACTCTGTCTTAAGTCACTGTTTATACATTCAGCTATTATGTGAAAACGAGTTATAGTCTTGGTAATGCCGTATGGATGTTTTCATAGCGCTAAGGACATGCTCCGGGGCGTGGCACTGGTTTATGTGCAAACTATGTGGACTTTACATGGGTTGTGTGCTATGTAGAGGTATTGTTGTGATATGAACTATGACATGTGTTCTATGCTATGTATAGTTATATGCTGAATTGTAAATAAATATCTGTCATATATATACTGTTATACTTGAGCATAAGGTTAACCGTTACGTGAGGTCCAATGGGCATTATGAAAACGGAGCAAATCACCAAGAGGGGGTGAATTGGGGATTTGAAAATTCTTTTTCTCAATTCTGGAAATTAATCTCAGGATTAGAATAGTGCAGAGGATGAGAGACGGACAAGACACAGCAAGATTTATACTGGTTCGGTCTAACTCCTTGACCTACGTCCAGTCCCCAGACTCTCTGGGATATCCTAACATATCCTAACATATCACCATATCACTTAGAATAACATTCTAAGAGATATTTCCACCTCTATTTACCATTCTACCCTTGATAGCTTTATTATTACAATTTTGCCCTTACATTTCTTCAAAAACGTGATGCAGCATTTTCTGGGCAGATTTTTCGGTAACTTTGAAAAAATCATAACTAATTCTAGAAAAATCAAAATGAGGATCCATAAAATGTTCCGGAATCCTTGAGAAGTCTATTTTCGAGGAAAAATACTGGGACTTACCCATAACTCATGGATAATTCCCAGATTTCACGTTTTTAAATACTGTTCAGAATTTCGTACAGAAAACATAACCTAACTTCTGAGATTTTTATCTTTTTTCACAGAGTTTCAAATGACACACTCTTTATAGATTTGGAAAGCCCTGGACGTCTACTTTCATCATGAATTTTCTCAGAATTTTAGAACATCATCTTCATCATAAAATACTGACGTTTTTACCCCTGACTCCAGAAATCACTGTTTGAGGAAATTTCGCCAAAGCTTCGCTATTTTGATCCTAATCTTCCAAAAATTTTGATATAACTTCTTCTTCATCAATTTTTCGAAATGAATGCAATGGAAACCATAAAAACATGAAAATAAAACTGGATTTGGAAGATTGATGATCAAAACAACATTTCTAGCATTTCTATCTCATAAACTATGAACTTAAATTAAAACTAAAAACTCTCTTACCTCTTGAAGAACACTTGCCTTCTAATTCTTGAAGCTCCTCACTCTCTCCCTCTTCTCTATGTTTTTCGGCCTTTGCCTTGAGTTTGGGTGAGGAATTTGTGTTGCTAAAGGCTTCTATTTATAGCCAAAAGAAGGAGTAGTCACCAAGAAATTCCTACTTGATCTTGTCCATTGAGTTTTGCTTGGAGAGGAGGCATAAATCCTAGCCCTACACCTTCCCATTTTCGTCCTCCCCCTCTTGGCTCTTGGATTCTCTTGCTTATTCTCCAAGACATACTACTTCTTGCCCAAGTTGTCCCAATTAATTCCAAAATCTAATTTAGTTAGGTGTAAGTTGGTGTGTTAATTCAAGATCTAATTTCACTTTTGAAATCCTAATTTTACGATTAGATTTATGGTGATTTTTAATTCCCAAAACACTTAGGTATGAATCTTAAAAGTTACCGAAAATATCTTTGGGAATAGTCAAGATGAAGCTCATATTTCACTGATTTCAAATATGTATTTATCTTAAACACTTAGTTTCAATCTTTCAAGTTATGATTTAACTTCTATGAATTCTCATTTATTTTCACTTAATTAAGTAGCAACTTGGTCCCCAAGTTAAACTTCTTGCTCTTTAAGTCTTTCCAATCTTCCTCCTTACACAATTGACCATTTACTTATTCATGAGCTAACCTTCTTGGCTTATCATTGTCCCCTTTTTCTTTCAAAAATTTCGCCCCACACACAACACACACACACTTGCTTTAGCTTCCCCAATACTAAATAATTTATTCCTTTAATTGGTGCCCAAGTTTTGCAAAGCTTACCACTTTCATTGACTTATTAAAATTACTTTTTCTTTCTTATTTCTTGCAAAATTCGTCCCCCACCCCTAATATAATCATTCAACTTATGTTTTTAATGTTCTCACATAATATAGGGAGGAAAAATTCCCATTGATTCCCTTTTATTTGTATAATTTATTCAGTTCATTAGTTCATCATTAAATAGGAATTTTCGCCCCTTAATGACAATTTAGGAATTTAAGTCCTAACACCATGCTTTAGGAGTTACTGGGCTTTAACTACCAAAATTGACAAGGTTTCTAATTCACTTTTTCTAATTAGCAACCCCTTGTATGCTAATCTTATCTTTTAAATATCATTTGGTCCTTAATTTTTAACCTTAAAAACTTAATCATTAACAAATTTCAAAAATTAATAAAGTACCTCAATTATTGCAATTTCAATTGCTCAATAATTGCTACTACTTTCCTCTAATTAATTCTATCATCCTTTGATGATTTTAAGTTGTAAAAATGGTGTAATTCCTAAAAATAATAATAAATCAATTAAAACTTTAGAGACAACATACTCTCTTTTTTTTTTTTAATAAGTATTTAGTTGCCTCTTAGGATTTATCATAACATTCTCAGGGTATTTTATGACCCATGAATTCACTTAGGGATTTTTAGCTCTTTATTTACTCTATTTTCATGAGAAATCACCTTAAAAGATAAGGTAATTATTTTACTAGTCTTGATACCACAAATTCACCTATTGTAATAGGTGTCATTTATCAAATTTAATATTTACATGTATTATGAAAATTGGGGTATTACATCTTGCTCTTCAGTTTTTTCTCCCCCTTTGTCATCATCAAAGGAGGGTATAGGATCAACAGGAGGGGTAGAAGGGCGAGTGGTTTGAGTGGAGGCGATGACTGCTGCAGAAGCTGGAACTGAAGAAGGGCCAGATGTTGGTTCAGGGACAGGAATGTTCAATTGCCTCATGATCTGATCCAGTTGGTCTTTCATGGCAACTTGAGCTTCAATCATCTCATGGTTAGCCTTGGTGAGTTCAGCCACTATCTTGCCAACCTCAGTCTCAATGTTTGTGGCCAGACGAGTAATAGCAGCATCCACAATCTCCTGAATTTTAGCAGTGAGATCAGAAGGAAGAGTAGATGGGGATGCAGTAGATTGAGCCTCGTGAGCTCGAACATGGGATCCTCTTGCCCTTGAGGGAGCCCTCGAGTGTCCAGATCCTTCCTCTTTGAAGCTGATCTTCATTAAGTGTAGTTGTGGCTGCCCAAATTCTGGAATTTTCTGGAGAGTATCCGAGCCACCAAGAGGCCAAATTTTGAAGTAGAAAAGGATCACTGAGATGAGAGAAGGAAATGGGATATGAGAGGACTTTCTTGACCCGAACTTGAACTTGACCATTTCCTCGAAAACCCACTAACCAACATTAATGGGTTGTTTGTCTACAATAGCAGTAAAGGGTTGGTAGTCTCTCTGAGTGAAATGGGTGAAATTTCTACCCTTCTGAACAAGATTCCTTGAATAGATGTACCATAAGACCCGATGGAGAGGTGACATGGAGGCAGGGGAGATGTGAAGAGAAATTGATTGGGCCTCTGAAACAGGTTCGTTGGGTTTTAAAATTTCATAGCATTGCCTGTTGGTGTAGTCAAAAGAGTGAGGAGGAGGAGGATTTTCAATTTGAAGAATGGTATTGATGATGGCAGTAGAAATGGTGATTTTTACTCCTCTCACTGTAGTAGACAGTCTCTCTTCAACCAAAATATCATCACAGTCTTTTAAGTTGTCCCAATCCATGTTAAAATAAAAGACTCTCACAATATTTGGAGTGTAAGAGGTAGAAATTGAGAGGAGGGGTTCAAATTGTTTTAGCCAAGGTACAAGGTCAAGATTACAATGTTTCTTCAAATTGTCAAAATTGACGGATACAACTGGGAAAATAGGTTTTTTGACAAAATGTTCTTTGAATTTAGCACCACTTTCGTCTGATAAAGTAGTATTTGCAGTGATAAAACCAGAGGGTGGTGTATTATGGTTATAAATTTCAGTAAGGGCATTAGGTACCGTATCAGGTTCCTTGAAAGGTTGATTGGTTGTGGTGCAGAAGATGGAACAGCAGTAGATTGGACCTTGGAAGATGCTTGGCCTGTTTCTTTTCTCTTCCTCTTGGAAGTTTTTGACGGTTCAGTAACTTGTTCTTTTCCTTTTCCAGTAACTGGGTCCGGTTGTTTCCTTGATTGTTCCTCCGTTGGTTCTTGAATTACAACCCTTTTCGGTCTAGGAGAAGCAGTGTGAGGAACCCCTGGGATTTGTTTATCAATCCCTGATGTAAATTTCTTCGGTGTCATCTTGCTTCTCATGGGTCTGTGAGCAGGGATTGACTTCTTTCTGGGTTGATGCTGTAAGTGAGTAGGAGAGGGAGATTCAGATCCTTCTCTATCATGAAAGGACGGATTGGAAAATTGATTGGAGGCCATTTCGGTTTGAGGAGGAGACGAAGCAGAGGGGTCGAGAGAAACTTTAAGGCAAAAATTGAGTTTTGAGAATGGTAAATGAACAGACACAGCAAACCCATATATATAGAATTTCCTAGACTCGAGTTTCACACTAACTGACTCGAGTTTAGATGAGTTTTAGGCTTACCTGGACTTCAAGGATGTATCTGAATCCTTGAATCCCCGTCAAGACTTGAGTTTATACTCACTAACTCGAGTTTTGAGTCTCTTCAAATTTCCATTTGCTCTCTGTCTGCTACAGACTCGAGTCACCCAATAAATAACTCGAGTTTTGAGCTTCTTCAAAACTTCATGTGTCCCTTTTTTTTGACGCAGACTCGAGTCACTTACTTAATGACTCGAGTTTAGAACTTCCTCAAATTTTCAGTTGGCTTATGTCTGATTTTGACTCGAGTTAGTCACTTAATGACTCGAGTTTTCAGACTTCTCAGAGTTTCAGTCTGTTCTCCATCTTGCGCAGACTCGAGTCAATCACTAAATGACTCGAGTTTGGGTCTGGTTCCTCAAACTCATGTGCTTTCTATCCCCGATAAACTCAGTCAAACTCGAGTTTTCTTATTCAAACTCGAGTTTTCTTTATACTGAAAGCAAACGTCAGTAGACAAATACCCTGCAAAAACATATCTAAACCCTCCGATGCTTAAGTTAATATAAAGTAATCTTCAAAACACTTAATTAACTAACATTGGGTAGAGGAAAACTCACAACTCATTGGGATTTACCATTCCCAATTCCCTTCTTATGAAAGTGAATTGCTCTTTTGCTAAAGGCTTGGTAAAGATGTCTGCTAGTTGTTGATGAGATTGAATGAAGATCACTTTGACATCCTTCTTTTGAACATGGTCTCTTATAAAGTGATGCCTCACGTCAATATGCTTGGTTCTTGTATAATGAACAGGATTCTTGTCCCAGCTTATTGTGCTTGTGTTGTCACACAAAATTGGGATCTCTTTAAAATTCATACCCAAGTCTTGAAGTTGTTGCTTCAGCCATAGTACTTGAGAACAACAACTTGAGGCAGCAATATATTCAGCTTCTATTGATGACATTGAGACAATAGTTTGTTTCTTGCTGAACCAAGAGACAAGTGAGTCACCAAGGAATTGACATTGGCCACTTGTACTCTTCCTATCTGTCTTATAACCAGCATGATCTGAGTCTGAATATGCTACCAAATGTTTAGGTTGACCTTTGGGAAACCACAATCCCAATTCCTCAGTATCATTCAGATATCTGAAGATTCTTTTGACGTATTCAGCATGAGACTCTTTTGGAGCAGATTGGAATCGAGCACACATCCCCACACTGAATTGGATATCTGGTATACTTGCAGTCAAGTAGAGTAATGATCCAATCATGCCTCTATACCTTGTGATGTTGAAATTCTTTCCCTTCTCATCAGCATCTAAGGCAGCAGTTGAGCTCATTGGTGTGTCAGCCCCATTGCAATCTTGAAGACCATATTTCTTGAGCAGATCTTTCAAATACTTGGTTTGTGAAATGAAGATGCCATTCTTGCGCTGCTTGATTTGAAGTCCAAGAAAATAATTAAGTTCTCCCATCATTGACATTTCAAATTCTCCCTGCATTGTCTCAGAAAATTCCTTGCACAAGGTATCATTAGTAGCACCAAAAATAATATCATCTACATAAATTTGTATAATGAGGATTTCATTAAGCTTATTGCTTTTAATGAATAAAGTAGTATCCGCCTTTCCTCTTACAAATCCTTGATCAAGGAGAAATTTGCTTAATCTTTCATACCAAGCTTTAGAAGCTTGCTTTAAACCATATAAAGCCTTTTTTAATTTGAAAACATGATCTGGATGAAATTCATCTTCAAAACCAGGAGGTTGTTCAACGTAAACTTCTTCTTGAATAAAGCCATTTAGAAAAGCTAATTTTACATCCATTTGATAAAGTTTAAAACCTTTGATACATGCAAAGGCTAGAAGAACTCTTATTGCTTCCAATCTTGCTACTGGAGCATAAGTTTCTTCATAATCAATTCCTTCTTCTTGATTATAGCCTTTGGCAACCAATCTTGCCTTGTTTCGGATGATAATTGCAGACTCATCATGTTTGTTCTTGAATACCCATTTAGTGTCAATGACTGGATGGTCTTTGGGCCTAGGTACCAAGTCCCAAACTTGATTTCTTTCAAATTGAGGTAACTCCTCTTGCATTGCTATCACCCAATCATTGTCTGAAAGGGCTTCTTCAATATTAGAGGGTTCTATTTCTGAAATGAAAGCAGAAAAAGTAACTTCATTTAAAATACTTCTTTTGGTCCTAACACCTTGATTTGTATCACCTATAACTTGGTCCAGTGGATGACTCTTACTGTATTTCCAAGCTTTAGGTTGGTTTTGACCAGAGTTTTCACAAACATGTTCAGGTTCAGTTTCAGGATCTTTTTGCAAATCATTTTCGAAATCAGTTGAAACAAAAGGAGTTTTTGAAATATTTTGATCTTGAATTTCATCCTCACCTTCAACTACGGATTTGTTAGAATTGGTTTCACAGAAAACTACATGGATTGATTCTTCTATAGTTCTAGTAGAATGATTAAATACTCTATATGCTTTGCTTCTAGAGGAATAGCCAAGAAAAATACCTTCATCAACCTTATAATCAAACTTACCCAAGTTTTCCTTACCATTCTTGTGAATGAAACACTTACATCCAAAGATGTGCAGATGAGCAATATTGGGTTTTCTCCCTTTGTATAACTCATATGGAGTTTTGTTGAGCTTCTTTCTAAGATATGCTCTGTTGGAGATGTAGCAAGCTGTGTTCATTGCATCTACCCAAAATACTTGGGATGTCTGGTTTTCATTCAGCATAGCTCTTGCCATTTTTGTGAGCACTCTGTTCTTTCTCTCCACAACTCCATTCTGTTGAGGAGTTCTTGGAGCAGAGAAGTTATGATTGATGCCCATTGCTTCACAGAATTCACCGAAAGCAAGATTCCCAAATTCTCCTCTATGATCAGTTCGAATTCCTGCAATAAGTAAACCTTTCTCGTTCTGGACCTTCTTGGCAAAAACAGCAAACTGATCAAATGCTTCATTCTTAGTTGTCAGAAATAATGTCCATGCATATCTCGAGAAATCATCAACTATTACTAGAGTATATAAATTTCCACCAAAACTTTTAACTCTAGCTGGACCAACCAAGTCCATATGCAATAATTGAAGTGGTCTATTAGTTGAAACCTCAGTTTTTGATTTGAAAGATGATTTTGTTTGCTTTCCTTTTTGACATGCATCACAAACCATGTCCTTATTGAAATCAAGTTTTGGCAATCCAATAACTAAATCCTTTTTCGACAATTTATCAAGTTAGAACATATTGACATGTGCTAAACGTTTATGCCACAACCAACTTTCATCTAAGTTACTCATAAAACATTTTTCAGAGGGTAAGGCATTAGAAAGATCAAGGGTATAACAGTTACCTTCTCTTGGAGCTCTGAATAAAGCTTTTGATCTTACCTTGTCTAGGGAGAGATCATCCTTGTTGACAATCAAACATTCCTCTGAATTAAAGATAACTAGATTACCTTTATCAGCACTTTGACTTACACTAAGGAGGTTATGGCATAATCCTTCCACAAGATAGACATCTTTTATTTGGGGGCCATCATTGTTACCAATCTCACCAATACCAGCTATTATTCCGGATTGGTTTCCACCAAATGTGACCTTACCACCATCCTTGTGTTTGATTATTGTAAACTTGGATTGATCTCCTGTCATGTGTCTAGAGCATCTACTATCAATGTACCATTTACTGGATTTTGATGCTCTTAGACAAACCTGCAAGTTTGGGAAGATCAAGTCTTAGGTACCCATCTTTTCTTGGGTCCTTTTGAGTTAGCATGTACCTTAGGAAACATATATGTTCCTTTAGGTACCCATTTATAATTTCCTACAGGTTTATCTTTTCTTTCTTTCCTATGAAAACATGCTGAACTGGTATGTCCCTTTCTATTGCAATAATTACAATGTGCAAAGGGGTTAGAAGAATGAACAGATTTTTGAAAATAATTCAAGTATGACTTTTCTCCAAACTTCTTCCTACCTTTCCTTTTATCAAGATCAGGTCTATAGCCAATTCCAGACCTATCATTTATAAACCTTTGCTGTTTTAGAATGACATTTAGCATCTCACTTCCTTGAGTAAACTTTTGAAGAGTTTTTGTAAGATACTGAATTCTTTTCTCAAATTCATCACATTCTTCACAATCACCATGCGAAAGAGACTCAACTTTTTGTTCAAGGAATATGTTATTTGTTTTCAAAGATTCATATTTCTCACTGATTTCCTCAAAATCTGATTGTAAGTTATTGTATTCGGTAAATAATTCATTATATGAAGGTTTATCTTGATAAACACAACATTTTTTACAACTATGAGAAACTTCTTTACTTTGTTCTTCAAGTAATTTGATTTTCTTTCTAGATGCAATGAGTTCTTTTGCGATCTTTTTGAATTCAGAATGGAGTTCATTATATTCACAAAGTAACTCATCAAAGCTCGGTTCAGAATCACTTACCTCTTCATTGTCAGATTCTTCTTGAGCAACTAGACATATGTTTGCTGTTTGCTCTTCCTCTTCTTCATCTTCATCAGATGAACTATCTCCCCATATGGAAGAGACATATGCTTTCTTTTTGAATTTGTTGAATCTGGTCTCTTTGCTTTTCAATTGAGGACATTCCGACTTAATGTGGCCAGGCTTGTCACATTCATAGCATATGATAGGTTTCTTTGATTCTGAGCTTGAGCCACCTTTGTTGTTCTTTCTGAATCCTCTGTTCTTCTTGTAGAATTTTCTGAACTTTCGAACCATCATGCCAAATTCGTCATCTTCTTCATTATCATCTGATTCTTTATCATCATTGATAGTTTTGAGAGCAATTCCTTTACCCTTACTATCAATTTCATCAAGTCCTTTTCTGAACTTAATTTTTCCTTCATACTCGGACAAGCTACCAAAGAGAGCAGCAACTGATGTCATTGATTCATCGCATGCCTCTTCAATGGCTGTCACCTTTGCTTCCCATTCCTTGGTAAGAATATTTAGGATTTTTCTTACTTGAACTTGTTGATCGTATTCTTTTTCCAAGGCAGCGAGTTGATTAATTAGATGAGTGAATCTCAGCTGGAATTCACCAATGGATTCTCCTGATTTCATATGAAGTAAATCATATTCAGTCATGAGAGTGTTGATTCTATTCTCTTTGATTCCAGCTGTTCCTTCGTGAGCAATCTCCAAGGCCTTCCACATATCTTTTGTAGAAGGTAGAGTACAAATACGAAAGTATTCTCTCTGACTTAGAACACTTTGAAGGACATGAATGGCCTTGCTGTTGAGAGTGACGAGTCTTCTGTCATTCTCAGTATATTCTTCTTCTAGTTTGGGAGTTCTGACTCTATCCTCCATTGTAGATGGAGCATAATCTCCTTTCTCAAACACATTCCATAGTCCAAATTCAGTGGCCATGACATAGACTCTGAATTTTGATTTCTAGAATGAATAATGTTCCCCTTCGAAACCTGGAGGTCTGTTGATGGAAGCTCCTTCAGGTAGAATTCCCTCCATTAGGATCCTTCTCGGGACGTTAATCCTTTAAGAGAAGACCAAGCTCTGATACCAAATGAAAATGGAGCAAATCACCAAGAGGGGGGTGAATTGGGGATTTGAAAATTCTTTTTCTCAATTCTGGAAATTAATCGCAGGATTAGAATAGTGCAGAGGATGAGAGAAGGACAAGACACAACAAGATTTATACTGGTTCGGTCTAACTCCTTGACCTACGTCCAATCCCCAGACTCTCTAAGATTTTCACCATCACTCACAATCAGTTACACACTCTGTACTCGAAAGTTATCCTCTCACTAGGATACACTTCCCCTTACAAGTTATACACTGATATTCCCAATCTCCAAGTCCCTTGACTTGAGATTCTTACAGCAAGTGATCAGAAACAAAAGCAAATCTCTCGAAGAGCATATAATGATAAACACTGAAGCTCAAATGAATCTCTCAAAATATTACAGAAGATAAGAAGTGAAAATGTAAGCTAGTAAATAACAGCTTCTCTTATCTTGTTCTTGGATTCTGAATGGTATTTATAGCAGTTGACGTCCAATTTGAATGAAGAACTTGACTGTTGGAAGAGCACTACGAATTTGAACATTGGAGGCTCCACTTCCAAAACTAGCTGTTGAGAATCCACTTAAATCTTCTTGATGGATGGATTCTGCTTTTGTCCAATCTGTTGTAGACATTCTCGCAATGTGGGACTTAATTAATATGAAGATAATGTTGATGTCCCTGTGTTGGAATGGGCTATGCTTAAAGCTGTAATTATTTAATCCAAGTTGGAGTACTTTATAAGACAACATATTCTCTCTCTCTCTTGCTTTACAGCTCATTGTCTGAATCTTCATTGTTTCCTTCAATAAACCATCTGAAACTTGCTAACAAACTGGTTAAAAGACGTTAGGAATAATAGCAATTAAAGATACGAAGTATTAAGATTATTCAAATGGTTTTCGCAAATTCGCGCCTTCTGGTTTTACAAATCTGTGCGTTACAAACTCGAGTTTACAAACCCAGACTCGAGTTTGGAGTTCATCCAGAGAGCATCTTGTTTTGAAAGACTTCCTAAACTCGAGTTGATTAGTGACTGACTCGAGTTTGGTTCTTACAGAAAGGAAAATCGCGAATGGCTCTTGGATGAAGTTTTGAGGCCATGCCTAAACTCGAGTCATTTAGTGACTAACTCGAGTTTGAAGCTTTTATGAAAATCTTGAGTTTAAGTTTAGAGCTTCAAAATTGGAGTTTAGAAAACGCAATCTGGAGTTTACAAAATCTGAAATATTGTTTAGTTCTCTATATAGCCCAGACTCGAGTTTTGATATCCAAAACTCGAGTTTCAGTGTAAACTGAAACTTTTGAAAAATCTCTTCATATGTAAACTGGAGTTTCCATTTTTAAAACTGGAGTTTTTAAAACAGACATTTACTCGAGGCTTTCTGTTTGAGCTAAACTTGAGTCACCAAAACCTTGACTCGAGTTTCAGTGAAAAACTGACACATTGAAATACCTTTTGAAAGCTCAAACTGGAGTTTCCATTTTCAAGACTGGAGTTTAGAAATCATGTAATAGTTCAAGTGTTTCCAAAACAATCCTAAACTCGAGTTTCAGTGAGTATTCAAACTTTGAAAAACCTTTCATTAAAGTGCAGACTGGAGTCACTGAAACCAAAACTGGAGTTTACAAAGCAAGTAATAACACAAGTGTCTCTGTTTATCCTAAACTCGAGTTTGCTTAAAACAGACTCGAGTTTACGAATCTTTAGCTCTTAAACTTTTCTTGTAAACTAGAGTTTCTCAGAATCAAAGGTAGAGTTTGGAAACAAGTTGAAATTCAAATGTCACTACCTTTGATATAAACTCGAGTTTATAAATACAGACTCGAGTTTACAACTCTTAGAAACTTTGATTGCTCTCTGTAACTCTGCAAACTCGAGTTTGCCTATGCAAACTGGAGTTTGGCTTTCTTTGTTAAAAACTGAGCTTCTGTCTATCAAGTCCAAACTCGAGTTTAGCTACCTAAACTCGAGTTTGCCTTAAACAGAAAGTTTTACAACTTCAAAGACAAACTTCAAATTAAGTTTACAATTATTAGTTATCATCAAAGCACCTAGAGAACTAACACATTGGACCTCTGTCTTAATGAATAGTACAGGGAAGAAACTGGGATAGAGAAGGTGCCGGTGGAAAGAGCCGTGAAGAGGCAGCGGTTGAAGACGAAGGTCGGTAGAAGTTATTAGGACTTCGTTTCTGATAGAGTATTCTGGCACGGATTTAACAAAGTTATTTCGGACCATTTGGTGCTTAAACTAAGGAAGATTTCATCAGTGGGTTGTCACAAGTCGCCATAGAGTTGGTGAGACTCCCATTAGATTGAACACCGACCTGGCCAAATTGTCTGATTAACTGATGTTAGGTTCCAAGCCATAGGTCTAATTTAAGACTTTCTTTATCAGAGAAATGTATTCAAATCTCTGTAAATTGTATGACATGATTATTCCTTCTGGAAAATTTTTAATATACCAGCTTATGTCGGGGCATCATCATATGTCTGGGCATTTTATATCAGATACTCATTGTCCGAATATTAGCGCACGCTATCCATTTCCGCATTACTTGAAACTGTAGCACCTCAAACTCTATTGATTTTCCTAAAACTAAGTGTCGACCAACACAATTTTCGAACCTGGAATTTGGGGTGTTACAGCTGTGTTATGTTATTGCCTTACATGTTGTTTTGATTTTGAAATAATATTTATGTTCTATATCTGTGATAACTATTATATACTAATTACATAAGCATGAGGTTAACCATTACCTGAGGTTCAATGGGTATTGAACCTCAGCCCCTGCCATAGCTTCAGGATCCCAGGGAGTCAGGATTTGGACAAGGGTAAGAAGCTGGCGTGAGGACCCTGTAGAGGCGTTATCTTTTTGGATATAAGTTTAAGTGTATTAGTCACATGGATGACTGTACTATTAATTGTTCATTTAGATACATCACATACAATGTTATTCAGTTACTCTTTGTTTTTTAAAAATATTTTCAACACTCAGCTCTGAATGGAAATACTATGGAAATGTTTATGAAAATGGGATGTTACAGTTTGGGCATCATCTTTCCTGTGGGAATGGCTTCTACCCACCTAGAAAGGTAATCCATGGCTAACAAGATATAAGTAAAGCCAGATGATGGTGGAAAAGGATCCATGAAATCAATGCCCCAAACATTAAATACCTCACAAAAGAGCATGGGTTGTTGTGGCATCTCATTCCATTTACCTAACCCTCCAAACCTTTGTCATTTATCACATGCCTTATAAAACAAATATGCATCCTTAAAAAGGGTAGGCCAATAAAATCCAGCATCTAACACTTTTCCTAGAGATCTTATGGGCACTAAAATGTCCACCACAAACCATTGAATGGCAAGCAAAAAGTATGTCTTTGGACTCGGTCTCTGGAATACACCTCCTGATAACTTGATCATTGCATAGTCTCCATAAAAAAGGCTCATCCCAAATGTAGTGCTAAGCTTCTTGTTTAAGTTTTTGAGCCTGAAAGGAAGACATATGCTAAGGAATGAGACCGGTCACAATATAATTCACTAGATTACCAAACCAAGGAGCATAAAGAGATATAGACATATGGGATGCATTAGGGAAATTATCACAAATAAAATCAGAGTCAAGTACTCCCTTTATGCCATCTGGTAGTCTACTCAATTGATCTGCTACAAGGGTTGCAATTCCAGGCCTATTTTTGATGCCAATATCAAACTCTTATAGCAATAGCATCCATCTAATAAGCCTTGGTTTTGATTAAGGCTTGGTGAAAAGAAACTTCACAGCTGCATGATCTGTATACACAACCACTTTGGAATTGATTAGATATTGTCTAAACTTATCTAATGCAAATATCACCGCAAACAGTTCTTTTTCAATGGTAGTGCAATTCTTTTGTGCACTATCCAATGTTTTGGATGCATAAACGATCACATTGGACAACTTGCCATGCTTTTGTCCTAGCATGACCCCCACAGCAGAATTGGAGGCATCACATGCTAATTCAAAAGGCAAGGTCCAATCTGGTGCTTTCAGAATAGGAGGAGATATCAAGTGTGCTTTTAATTCATCAAATGCTTGTTTGCAAGAAGTATCAAAGACAAAATCAACATCTTTTTGCAATAGTTTGGATAATGGTAGAGCCATCTTACTAAAATCTTTTATGAATCTCTGGTAAAAACCCACATGCCCTAAGAAAGAACGAAGTGTTTTAATATTGGTAGGGTAGGGCAATGAGGAAATCACCTCAATTTTAGCTCTATCAACTTCAATGCCCTTGCTAGATATCAAATGACCAAGTACTATTCCATGATCAACCATGAAATGGCACTTCTCATAATTCAAAACCAAATTTTTCTCAATGCTTCTAGCAAGAACATTGTTCAAACTATTTAAACAGGCATCAAATGAATTGCCATACACTGTAAAATCATCCATAAAAACCTCCATGTAATTTTCAAGAAAATCAAAGAAAAGTGACATCATGCAACGTTGGAAAGTGCCAGGTGCATTACATAATCCAAAAGGCATTCTCCTATAGGCATAGGTACCAAATGGACAAGTAAAAGTGGTTTTTTCTTGATCTTCAGGAGCTAATGGCATTTGGAAATATCCTGAATACCCATCTAGGAAGCAATAGTGACTCTTACCTGCCAACCTTTCAAGCATTTGATCTATGAAGGGTAAGGGAAAGTGATCTTTCCTAGATGCTTTATTCAATTTCCTATAGTCTATGCACACTCTCCAAGCATTTTGCACCCTAGTAGGTATCAACTCATCATTTTCATTTTGTACCACAGTTATCCCACTCTTCTTAGGCACTACATGTACTGGACTAACCCACTCACTATCAGAAATTGGGTAGATGATACCTGCACTCAATAGCTTGGTTACTTCTTTCTTAACCACATACAGAATTAGGGGGTTGAGGCGCCTTTGGGGTTGCCTAAGAGGTTTGGATTCCTCATGCAAAAGGATCCGATGGGTACAAATAGCAGAACTAATCCAAGGAATGTCAGCTAAAGTCTAACCTAGTACCTTTCGATTTCTACTCAAAACATCAAGCAATCTCTCCTCCTCATTCACAAACAAAGAATTTGAAATAAAAATAGGCAATTTTCCATCCACAGCAAGGAAAGCATATTTCAAATTAGAGGGGAGAGGCTTAAGCTCTAAATCAGGAGGTTGAACAACAGAGGGAATTAGTCTAGGAAGATCAAGGGTAGTAGAAATACTCCCCTTTATGGGCTTGGGGATGCATGACTTGTGCTAGTCTCCATAGATTTTACCACTTGTTTATTGGTCTTCCCAAGTGTTGAACCAACATCAGGTTGGCCTACAGCAGCAACAGGCTTGGGGAACAAAGTCTCTTTCATACCTACTTCACAAGGAGTGATTAGCTCATTTAAAAATCTCAAGATATGAGGAGTTATCTTGGTTCTATGATGAAGCGATGAGTTAGAAGATGGCCTTGTAACCACATTGTTTCTAGGTCCAAAGTGAGTCACATGAGAGGATGTCTTAGTCGGCGTGAGGACTATCCCCTTGGAGAACAAATCATCCAAGTCTTGACTACCGACTTCAAACTCAGCTTCCTCCACTAGTTTGTGACCTGAAACATTAACAAAAGCACCTTCCTCACAAGCATCATCACTGAATAATGAATTATTGGAATAATTAAGCTCAAATGAACTAAGAGAAGTAAAAGAAAAATCATCAAGGGATGATAACCAACAACCAACCATCGATGAGTTAAGGTTGGAAATCTCACTCCCAAGTGATTCAAAATTATCAACTGAAGAAGAGGGAAATTTATTATCACATGAATCCAATGCAATACCATAGTCAAGATCACAATTATTAGTGTGTAAATCAAGCTCATATTCATTAACCTCATCATCAATGGCCAAGTCAATTGAATTCACACCTAATAAAGAGTAATCTTCAAAAGGATGTTTCATGGCTTCATACATATTAAAACTTAGCTTATGACTGCCCACTTCCATAATGATTGAACCATCTCTCATGTTTATCAAGGTACTAGCAGCTCTCATGAAAGGTCTCCCTAAGATAAGGGTGGATTCACTAGACTCATGAGACATGTCTAACACATAGAAGTCAGCAGGAAAAACTAAGTCTATGACTTTGACAAGGAAATCCTCAATAATGCCTTGTGAGTGCCTAATGCTCCTATCAGTTAGTTGGAGAACCACACTAGTTCTCTTAAGTTCCTTCACACCAAGAGATTTAAAAATGGCACTAGGCATGACATTAATGGCTGCACCTAAAATCTAACAAGGCTTGAGCTACATGCACTTTACCTACGGTACAAGGTATAGTGAATGAGCCAGGATCCTTACACTTAACAGGGAGTTGGGGTTTGAAAAGGGCAGACACATTAGAGCTAATTTGCACTCTCTCATTAGGCCTAAACTTCCTCTTGTTAGTGCAAAGCTCTTTCAAGAATTTGCAATAACTAGGCATAGACTTAACCAATTGAAAGAAAGGAACATTGATATTCAGCTTGCTAAACAAATCATACATTTATTTCTCAGTTTGTTCCTAATGCATTTTATTGCCTTGAAAGTAAGCTTTAGGAAAAGGGAGTTGAGAAATTTTTACCTCCTTACCATCAATATTGGATAGGATGTATTACTCGCTTGTCTCACCTTCCTCAAAAGTGCTTCTTTCCTTGGAGCCAACCTCTCTCAGAAGTGGTTGTTGTTCCATTTGAGGTTGCTCAACTACTTTGGCCTTCTTATTCTCAAGGATAGCCTTCTCTTTGAAACTCTCAGAATCAGGAAGCTTCATTGGGGTCAATGGTGGACTTTCAACTTCAATTTCCTCATCCACGTCATTGTCAATCTCTTCATGGAAATGTACTTTCCTACCACTCCTTAACTCAATAGCATTAAGTGATTTAGGGTTGATGACAGTGTTTGAAGAAATAGAACCACTTGTCTTAACATACACATCACTTAAAGAATTGGAGAGTTGAGTTAAATGAGATTGCATAGTGTTGTTCTTCAATTCCAATTCTTCCAACTTCTTGCACACATGAGACATTTGAGTACTATCACTTGCCCTATCACTTTGTAGATTTTGTAGGCTTGTGGTAATAGAAGAGAATTTATTCTCATTGAAAGCCCTTTTTTCCATCATCCGGTTGTCCATGCAAGTAGGCTTAGCAACCATACTCTTCAATAATTGATTGGTCTCATCACCCTTAGACTCTTGAAGAGGAACCATTTGCCCAAGGTTTGACCCATATGGTTGGACTTGATATTATGAACCTTCTTGATTTCTCCAACCAAAATTAGCATTAGGTCTTCTACCTTCATTGTAGGTGGTAGTGTTAGAATCCCATCTTGGTTGTTGTTGATTAGGCCTTCCCTGACACATAGCATTTACTTCTTCATGGTGATTAGGGCATAAATTTATAATGTGCATCATCGAGCCGCAACTATCACAACTAGGTGCAACAAGAGCTTGTGAATTAGGAGAATGAGGTGTTTGTTGAGTACTCAAATTATGAAGCTCAGATGTGCTTAGAGAAAGTTGTGAAGTGACTGTGTCCATCTTAGACTCAAGAGAGACCATCCTTTGGTTGGAACCTATCTCACAAACTCCTCTTATCTCTCTCTCATTATATTGTTGAGTATTTCTAGCTCTCATTCAAATTTGAGCCCATGCCTCATTAGTCGTGCAATCTTCCAAAGAACCCTCAGCTGAAGCATCTAGAATGCCCTTCTCATTAGGTAAAAGACCATCATGAAAGTATTGAATCAATTGTTCATCAACAATTTGATGGTGTGGACACTTATTTAAGAGCTCCTGAAAGCGACTCCAATATTCATAGAAGGACTCTAAGGGGTCTTGTTTGATGGAGTAAATCTCCTTTTTAAGCTATGAAATCCTTGAATCAGGAAAGTACTTTTCCAAGAAGGCTTTCTTTAAATTAACCCATGAACGAAGAGCATCATTAACATGCCTTGGTAGCATCATGTATCATTCTTTAGCCTTCCCCTCCAAAGTGAAATAGAACACCTTTAATTGCACATCCTCTATTCGAGCACCAACAAGCTTCATATTTGAGCAAGCCAAGTACAAAGCATTAAGATAGTTGTAAGGGTCTTCATTTAGGAGTCCATGAAAGTGAGGTAGTGAATTAAGCAAAGGCCCTTTAAGTTCAAAATTAACCTCAAGGTTAGGGCATGCAATGTTGAAAGGATCATGAGTGACATTCGATCTTGTTACATCTCGTATGGTCCTCCTCCTTTGTTGATTATTGTTCCCTTCTTCCATATTTGTACCTTGTGAAACACAATCACTCAAGTCAATGAAAAAATCAAGATTAGAGGATTGATCAGATTCCCTCTCAAATAGGTCGGTCATGCAAAGCTATCAAGTAAGCAATGAAACAATTGAGTGCCAAAATTGTGTTGCATTCAAGTTCAAGTAAGAAAGTGTGCTAAGTGGAATGAGTTTAACTATATATGAGTATGTATGATGTGTATGGACAAGTAGAAATCCTAGAGTGCAAATGCAAATGCAAAAACAAAAAAATCAAGATATTTGGTTTTTTTCCCCTATATATAAACAAATTAAAACAAATGAAAGAAAACCTAATAGGCTCACAAGGGCAAACCCCGGTCAATCTAAACCAATTGACACTTAGTAAACCAAAGGAGTCAAAATTGACTCCCCGGCAAAGGCGCCATTGATTCGACACAACCTTAGTCGCCTTGGGGTCGAATCACTATTTACCACGAATTAAAATGCAATACAATGCAAATAACTCGAGATCATTCTCTTATCAAGGAGCCAAATTTATTTTGAATTTCCTAAGATGAACTAAGTGATATAAACATGGTTAGAAATTTGGGGTTCCTAAAATTAGTTTTCTCTAATTAAAATGCATAAAAAAAATAAAGAAACTATTCCTATTTTTTTTTTGGTCTTTTTGGAAATAATGAAAAATACTTTAGATAGAAATTTTAATGGTGAATGCTCTTGGTGATGAAGAAATGACCATCCTTACTCTTAAAAGATTATGGGAGTTGAGATTCATTAAGTCTTAAGAAAAACCTCAAGATACCACTTGAGTCCAATATTCCCAATTAATAGTAGCTCCTACAACCATAGCTAACTACTACCCCTTGAGATATTGTTTGAACCCACTTAATGTGTAATTTAAAATTGGAATAATGCAATATGAGACTTCTTAAATTTGAGTGCTAAACAGCCCTTCAAGGGTACAAATCAACCACATTAATGAGACAATATCACGCTAATCAACATAGCTTCATTGAAACCACAAAGAAATTCATACACATAAAAATCACACTACAAAATCCAATCTCAACTACAAATATCAAAGTAACAAAGATAATTAACATTAATCTCAGTTCCAGAATCATATATCAAAATTAAACAATTCAAATATATAATCCTAGACTAATAGAGTGATAGATAAACTCCCCTAGGTAGTCGATTGAGCTCAAGCATTAATTCCTCATCACCAAGAACAAGGGAGATTAGCCACTCATTGTTAAAAAAAATCACTCGCCGGAATCTGCAGAAAGTCGCCGGAAAATTCAGAAAGCTCGCCGAAAAGTGTAGAAAAAAACTTCAGCCAGCTCCAGCTTAGTCCGGCAATGAAGAAGAAGAAGAGGGGGATTTTTTCAGTGCTTAAACTCTCTTCCTCCTCTTCTTCCTTTTCTCCTTTCTCTTCCCTTTTTTTTTTTCTTTTCTCTGCTTTTCCGGTGATGAGGAAGAAGAAGATGGTCTCTCTGGCAACGGCGCTTCAAGAAGAGTGAAGAAGATGAAGGTTCCGTTCGGCGCTCCCTCCTCCCTTCCTCTCGAGTCTGTTCCTTACCCTTTCTTCCTCTCTGTTTTTTTCGATTTTTGAATTCACCAGCCGCCACCTCCTCTTTGCGTCACAGCCCTCTTTTTCTTATGTGTTTATGACCTAGGCCCTGGTCAAAACTCAAGTTTTGACCAGGGACTAAAGTGAAAGAAAAAAAAGTTTCAGAGAGGGACTAAAGTGTGAAAGTTTGAAACATGTTTGGGGTAAAACTGAAATTTCCGAAAACATGGGACATTTTATGTAATTTTTCTCTAGTTCTTTTCCTTCACAGATTTGTATTTTCCAGAAATTATGGGGCTATTTTTTGTAATTTTTTTCAGTCATAAAAAATATTAATTTTTGACCCAAATGACACTTTTCCAAATTCTTCCATTCAATTCCAAAACACCTACAATGCAAGATTAAACACAATATATCATCAAAAATCTAAGAAATCATTTGTATGAATAATTAACAAATTATGACTATTTTGCCCCTAATTTCACTTAATTCAATACAAATGTTAATATCTCAAATTAATGCTTAATCATGCAATAATGTCCAGAAAATGCATTAAGAACCCCAATTTAATCATAAAAAATATCATATAAAAATATGGTTTGATCAAATTTCCATAAACCTAGTCATAAAATTATGATTACAAAAGTGAAATTAGATCTTGAATAAAAATTCCAACTTACATCTAACTAAATTAACATTTGGGGTAAATAGGAGATGAAGCAAAAATCTAAGAAGAATGAGGGGGAGGTGGCTATTTGAGAAGAGGTATAAGGGTAGGATTAAAACTTCTTTACTAAGTTAAAACCAATGGTTAAGATCAAGGGGAAGTTGTTAGGAAGTTAACCATTGAGTTGCTATAAATAGAGGCTTCATGCTTCACAAATTCCTCACCAATTTACCAAGCATAGGCCGAAATGTTAGAGAGTGTGAGAGGGTGCGGAAGAACTTCAAGAGCAAGAAGCAAGGGTCTACAAGAGGTAAGGAGGCTTTTAGTTTTAGTTCTAGTTCTAGTTCTTAGCTTTTGTAGTTTTAGTAGGAATGTTAGGAAATGTTATTTTGATATTCAATCTTCCAATTATAGTGTTATTCTCATGTTTTTATTGCCTTTATTTCAAAAAAATGTTGAAGAAGAAGTATAGAAAATTTTTTGGAAGATTATGATCAAAATAGCGAAGCTCTGGCGAAATTTCATCGGTTAGTGATTTCAGGAGCCAGTAGCAAAAATGTTAATATTTCATTAAGGGAATGAGGTTCTAAAATTCTGAATAAATTCATGGTTAAAGTAGACATGTAGGGCTTTCCAAATATACCCAGAGTGTATCATTTAAAGTTCTGTGCAAAGAGATAAAAATTCCATAAGATAAGCTACATTTTCTGGGGAAAATTCTGGGCAGAGGTTTGAAACATTGAAACTGGGAATTTTTCTTGAATTCTGGGTGAGTTCCAGTATTTTTTCTCGAAAATAGAGATCCCAAGGATTCCGGGAAATTTTACGGATCCTCGTTTCGATTTTTCTGGAATTAGTTATGATTTTTCAAAGTTAGGCAAAATTCTGCCCAAAAATGCTGGATCAACGTTTTTTTCGAAATTTTGTGGAAATAATTAAAGAAATAAATCTACCAAGGGTAAAATTGTCATTTGTGGCCAAGATATCTCTTGGAATAATATTTGTGAATTAATAGAGGTGATATTACCCTTATAGGATATTTGTGATCGTTTTCTGACCGACAGAACGTACCAAAACACGTCAACGAAGGTACGGACGTGTATTGTAACCTTAACTCTTATGCTTATGGTTTGCTTATATATGATAGTTGTACTCATATGCTAAGACTCTGTTTTGAAGTTGCTCTTTAAATATTGAATTGAATACAGATTATGGTCTTGATAACGCTGTTAAGTTTTCCTAGCGCTGAGGACACGATAGGCCATCGTGGCACTGCTGAATAGTGCAGACTGGGATAACATACATATTGCAGTGGCTGTGTTTTGTTATTGCCTTACATGTTGTTATGAACTTGAAATTGTGATTATGTACTTATTATGTGATACCTGTCATATACTGTTTACATAAATATGAGGTTAACCGTTACATGAGGTTCAATGGGTATTGAACCTCAGCTCCTACCTTAGCTTCAGGGTCCTAGGGAACTAGAATCAAGGACAAGGGTATGGAGCTGGTATAAGAACCAAGTGGAGACGTTATTATTTTGACATGTACTTAGGTGTATTTAGCACTCGGATAAATGTACTGTTGAATATTCAACTTGATACAGTGACATACAATGTTATTCAGTTACTCTTAATTTTGAAAAAAAAAAAATTACGCTCAACTCTGATTGGAAACGTTTATAAAAATGGGGTGTTACACATGCCTATTTTTTCATGAATTATGAAAGTTTTAAATCCCCAAAGTTTGGGATAATACAGTTATAAGTCCGGCCTACATCAATGAGCTAAGTTCAAGGGGGCTCTCCAACCTCTAACAGTGAGGACCTCGTGGATTTTATCTTATTGATTAGCTGGTGTGCCTTTATAGATGAGAGTATCTAGAGGATGAAGAAAATTTCTGCAAGCTATTCACTATTCACTTTCAATGGAATTAATTGTTAGATGCCCCAAACAATGAATATTCCTTCTTTCTCATAAATTTATAACAAAACTATTGTTTATCAACATTTTTCGTTCATTAACACTAACAGATTTAATTAGAGCGTAAATACTCACTAATCATCAGTATGATCATGTTTGATGTCAGATGTAATAAGATGGAAGTTTGTAATTTTTATTATCCTTCAAATTATATCATTTTCTTTATTTTCATATATTATTGTAAGATTATATTTTTGGTCTTTGAACTTCCAAGTTTTACTTTCATCACATAACTTTTTCTAGCAATATTTTTATAAAAAATAATTGAAAAAGTAAAATTATTATGAATGTGTCTATAAATTAAATTACACAAGCACAGTTGTAAAACAAAGAAAAATAAATATATTGCTTGATTAGTCCAGCTTATCATAAATAATCATGCCAGAAGTATATGTTGGTTATCTAAATTTGCATAAAGTTTTCTTGGCAATGAATTCAGAGTATCACCAAGTCACTTAGCACTTGAACAGGAGTGTTAAGATTAGAGCCTTTCCAAACAAGTTCTCTTCCCTAAATTCAAACTTGTGTTCTCCTCGATCCTTAAGAGAGTGAGAGCGCTTACAATTTCAACACGTTCACCAAAGTCCTTTTTGGTTCATCTCTCTTTTGAGCTCAGGCAAATGTCAATTCCTATAACTTTGAAATTCATAGACATTGTTCATTGTTCATTCTAATTTTAATAACATAATTAAAATTATCTTCTTATACATCCACTCACAAAGCTTGTCCTTTTTATTTGAATAGTTGGTCACTATTGATATCTTTCACCCATATGTTATTTATATACCCTCTAAGACAAGTTTAAAGGCCTACTATCATCTGTAACTAGACCATTAGTCCAACAACTAGCTCTTCAACTCTCACCCAAAACTCTCAACTTATTGATAATTGCAATCATCCAAAAATGTTGTCATTTTCAGGACCTACATAGGAAATCTACCTCTAATTTTTCAAGGAACTTGGAAAAATTAAACTATAGTCTAGGAAACTCCAAATGAGACGATTCTAGCACCTATTTAAAGCTTTGCAAGCCTAATTCAAAGGAAAATTAATTACTATAAACTTCATGAGCCTAACTCAAAGGAAAAGTAATTACTATAAAATTCATGACTAATAACCTCAGAATTCGCAGAAATGGTTATGACTCAAATATGGAAAACATGATTCTCCTAGTTTTTCTTTTCTAAATTGAAAAATTCATAACTTTTATTCTAGACATCTTCTTAATGTGTTACAAGACTCATTTTAAAGATAAATGGGTGTAATATCTCCATACAAAAGTTCACATATAGAAGAAATGATTTACTCTGACAAAACCTCAAATGAATCTAAAACCCAAATCTGCAAAACAAGATATTTCTAGTCTTTCCTATCTAACGTGAAAAATTCATAACTTCAATTCTACACCTTCGGTTATGTGTTCTAGGACTAAATTTAAAGTTTAAGAGGTTTACTATCTCCATACCAAATTTTATAGACAGAATAATTCGTTTACTCTCACAAAACCTCACATATTCTCCATAAACGATACTCCAACTTATAACCTTATTGGAATACCCTAAACATCCTATTTAGCATAGTCACTATATTTTGATACCTATTTTAAATAGGTGAATATGTGGTCTCAAATTTTGGTGTTGTATTTATTTTTATTCCTAGGCAATTTTCCCTAGAATTAGGAAGCCTAAAGACTAATTTTTCTAAATCATTTTAAGGATCATAAAATATCCTAAGATTATCATAATTTAGTATAATCTTAATTATACCATTTTAGCAATTAAAATCATCAGAGGATGATAAAATTAATTAGAGGAAATTAGCAACAATTATTGGGCAATTAGAATTGCAATAATTAAGATACTTTAGTAATTTTTGAAATTAGTTAATAATTAATAAAGGTCATAATTAAGGAGATATTAATTAAATTAAGGACCAAATGATATATGGAAGCTAAGATTAGCATACAAGGAGTTGTTAATCATCAAAATAAAATTAGAAACTTGTCAAATTTTGGTAATTAAGTCTAGTAACCCCTAAAGCGCTATATTAGCAATGGTAACCAAGGATTTATTAATTCTCCCTTTAACTAATAAAAGTGGCGAAAATTGCTAATTAAAGAGTGAAGAGATTATATTAATTCTTAATCCTAAATTCTTGTGAATTTAAGATTAAACCAATGGAAGATTTCTCTTTATAATAAGATACAATTAAACTACAATTAAAAAGAATGAAGGGAGTAAAAAATCGGTGCTTGTTGTTTGTAGATGAAGGAGGAATCAAAACATTAATTGGTAATGAATGAAAATCAAGACTTGGAGCTTAAGGAAGAAGATAAGAGTACTTAGTCAAATGAGCTTTTAATGAGGATAAGAGAGAGAGAGAAAGGGGGGAGTTGTGAGTATGTGTGTGTCTAATAGTTGTGTGTGTGTGTGTGTGTGTAGTAGAGATGGTCAAAAATAAATAAGGATGAATTATGATTTGGAATCCAAAGTAAAAACTTAAGAAGCAAGTTTAGTATTTAATCAGATACAAGTAAATGAGAATCCATAGAAATTAAATCATATTTTGAAATCCTTGCAATAAGTATTGAATATAAGTAGATATTTGGAATCAGTGAATTTTGAGCTTAAATTTGGCTATTCCAAGAGTCATTTTCATATACTTTTGGGATTCCTACCTAAGTGTTTTAGAAGTTTAAAATAACCATAAATCTAGTCATAAAATTATGATTACAAAAGTGAAATTAGATCTTGAATAAAAATTTCAACTTACACCTAACTAAATTAACATTTTGGGTAAATAGGAGATGAAGCAAAAATCTAAGGTGTAATACCCTAATTTTTATAATACACTTAAATATATATTTAGATAAATAATACCTATTGAAAATAGGTGGATATGAGGTCTCAAAATGAAGTATAATTAGTCTATTTTCAAAGGAAAGTACTAAGAAAAATTATGGAAAAATTCTAGAAGGCATGGGATAATTATTAAAAATTTAGGAAATATATTATTCTTAATTTAGACAATTTAATAAAATATTTCCTATGAAAATAAAAAGAAGAAAAATTCAAAAGTATTCTAGAATCGAAATTGATTCAATGACTTTTACTATTTTGCATAGGGCTTAAATCATTAATGTTAATGAAATTGTTGTGAGAAAATAATTAATTCTAATTAAGAAAATTATTAGAAATTATTAAAGGATTAATTAAGGAATTTTCAGGAATTTTATAAAATTAGAGAAATTCAGGAAATATAAAAAATAAAATAAATATAAATAATAATTATTAAGGACCGAAATTTTTGGCTAATTAAATAAATAATAATGGTTAAAATATAGTCTTAAAAAGTAAAGATCAATGGTTTAGGATTTTTCAAGAATTTATGAAAGCCTAAATCCAAGTAATTAGTTATGGACCAATAGGAAAATTTTGTGGAAAATGAATATAGGATAAATATAATGTATGTGGTTAAGGAAAAAAAAAAGTATATACATATATATATATGGTGTGGGCTGAAATTTTAGGGGAGATAAGGATGAAGAAGATATTTGAATATAATAGTAATATAGGTTTAAGCATGTGTTAAATAAGTAATAATATAATAATAATAAAAAGTGGACAGGATAAACGAGAACGGATGGAAATAAAATCCTACATAGAAAACCGTGAACTATGTTTCTAAAGTCAGGGTATATTGTGAACGAGGGAATTTTTATCTCGAGATGGCTGGTCTCCGAAGTCATTTCTGTAACCGACGGAGTGATTTGGAGATCTGAATAGGAAGATATTTTGTATAATTAAAGCAGATAGCCAAAAAGAGAACCGATAGAAAATAATTCCGTTGTGGGAATCTGGGGATAAGTGGGGAAAAACCAGAGTATAATGTTAATTAGTGAATTTTTGTCTCGAAGTTGGCACCGGACAACGTTATTTCTATAGCCAGGCACGAATACCGAGGATTTTTAGCTGATAATGGAATGTCCTCAGCGGGATCAGAAACTGAGTTAAATTAGGTAATTTGAAAGAGGAAGAAAAGATCTTCAAAGTGTTGTTCCCGGAATTCTAAGTTTCTACGGAATTTCGTGATCAGGACACCGAACCAGGAACTTATCAGATAAAGCAAGAGGATAAGGTTTGATGATGCAGCTAGGATGAGGTCAGCAATTTTGTCTTTTAGGGGGGAAGAAGTCGGCCAAGGAGGTGTATGGCCAAGATCAAACCACCTAGCAAAAGTGCGATCCAACGATCGAAATTCAACCAGATAAAGTTGAACAAAATTACGAAAATGTCATCCGGGTTTTCTATAAATAGCCACCCATTCCATTTGCAATTCTCACACCAATCCTCTTGAGGATTTCGAAATTTGAGAGAAAAGGAAGAAGGAGGAGTCCGGAGAAAAATCCTAGCAAAGCTCTGAGTAAGTTTTCGGTCCGTAGTCTTTAGTTAGGTAGTTCTTTCAGTAGTTATAGTAGAAATGCTAGAGTAGTCTTAATTTTTCAAGTTAGTTTAAATATCATGTTTTAGGAATAAATGTGATATTTATCTTAGAAATATGTTAGAGGGAAGATGATAGCAAAAATTTTGAAAGCATAAAGTCAAAACAGCGAAGCCCTGACAAAATTCCGCCAAAAAGTCAAACTAGGGGCAAAATGGTAATTTGTACCTAAAATGCCTGTTATGGTCTTAGATATTCATAATGGTGATATTATCCTTATAGGATACCCAGAATCACGAACCGCTGTTTCCGCTATCACCGCTATCAAATCACCGTCGTACCACCGTCAAACGTACCATAATGCTACCAAAGTGCCCGAAATCGTCAACGAAGGTACAGATGCGTATTGTAACCTTAACACTTGTACTGCTCATATTCATATATATGGTAGACATGTTTATATACTGAAACTCTGTCGTGGGTTGTCAGTCGTACATACAGCTTGTTACGGGTTATAGTCTTGATAACGTCGTTGGGTTTTCCTAGCGCTGAGGACACGATGGGAGATCGTGGCACTAGTTTATGTGCAGACATAGTGTGGGGCTTTACATATTGCTGTGTGCTTATGTTCTGTCCATTGTTGATCATGCATCTGCTGTGTGCTTATGTATTAATGTGTTGTATTGTTATTATGACTATTTGTTGCCTATATATGATTTATTTGAGCATAAGGTTAACCATTACCTGAGATCCAATTGGGAATTGGATCTTAGCTATAGCTCCAGGTTCAGGAGGATCCAGGGTGGAGGAGAGCGGCAAGTAGCCGATGTAGGCGGATTGGAAAAGCTAATATGTTTTAGCTTTTGAACTATGTAGATATAGTCTTTTTGGAATCAACAGATGACTGTATAAGGATGATTACACTATGGTTATGTACTTCTAGATATTCAGTTACTCGTTTAATCGAAATGCTCGACTCTGATCACGGTTTGTTTTTTAAAAAAAATTCAGTATTGTAAATTGGGATGTTACATAAGGAGAGGGAGAGTGGACGAAATGGAGAGGTGGAAGAAGATGATGGAACTACTTGTTATGCAAGTTTGAATCCAATGGCTAGAATGCAAGAAGAGTTAGGTTTGAAAGAACTATCAAAATGCCATCACATTTTGTTATAAATAGGGGGCTTTGGCCTTCATAAACTTCACACTAAAACAAGCTAGAGCATCTGATTCTAAGAGTGGAAAGTGAGAGTTAGTGGGAAGCAAGAAGGAGTAGCAAGTTTCTTCAAGGGTAAGTTCTCTAGTTCTTGAATTATAGCTTTTAAGTTCATAGTTTAAATGTTGTTTTGATCTTTAAATCTTCCAAAATATTTTAGATTTCATATTTTATGGCTAAATATGTTTTTATTTCGAAAATATGATGAAAAATATTATGGAGCAAAATTCTTGGAAGTTATAGATCAAAGTAGCAAAATTCTGCCAAAATTTTCGGTTAGAAGTTTCTCAGAGTTAGCAACATAGAGGCTATGATTTTATGTAGAAGATGGGGTTAATAGATTCTGAAAATTTTCATGGTTAAAGTACACATATAGGGCTTTCCAAATATACCCAGAGTGTGTCATTTGAAGTTTTGTGCAAAGAGAAAAAAATTCCAGAAGTTAAGCTACGTTTTCTAGGGAAAATTCTGGGTAGTGGTTTGAAATGTTGGAACTGGGAATTATTCGTGAATTCTGGGTGAGTTCTAGTATTTTTCCTTGAAAATAGGGATCTCAAGGATTCCGGGAAATTTTATGGATCCTCGTTTTGATTTTTCTAGAATTAGTTATGAGTTTTCGAAGTTAGGCGAAATTCTGCCAAGAAATGCTGAACCATCATTTTTCCGAAATTTTGTGGAAATAATTAAAGAAATAAATCCACCAAGGGTAAAGTTGTCATTTGTGTCCAAGATGTCTCTTGGAATAATGTTTGGGAATTAATAGAAGCGATATTACCCTTATTAGGATATCTGAGATCATGTACCGCTGTTACTGCTGTTGTGCCACCGTCGTACCAATTTCCATCTAAAGTACCATATATCGACAACGAAGGTACGTTCACGTACTGTAACACTAACTCTGATGTTTATGATATGCATATATGTGATATGTGTGTTGTTTGTATAGAGTAATTATACTGTAAAGTGCATATAAAGGTTAGAGGGTATCTATAATGCTGGGAGCGATATGTCTGTATGTTGAGAGTGATATGATTGCATGCTGGGAGCAATACATATGCATTGGTTGTGATAGATCGTTTGTATATACTGTTGATGTTGTGGTATATGTCGTTCATATATTGTGTATGTAAACATGAGGTTAACCGTTACCTGGGGTCCGTATGCATGGGACCTCAGCTCTTAACATAGCGTTAGGGTCAGGAGAACCAAGGACGAAGGACAAGGGGAAACGCAAGCAGGACGCATAGAATGTTAGTTCTCAATGTGTTTTGATGATAACTGACAATTGTTAACTTGATTTGAAGTTTGTCTTTGAAAATTGTAAAACCTTCTATTTAAGGCAAACTCAAGTTTGGGAACTTAAACTCGAGTTTGAGACTTTACAGAAGAATTGCTTATTTTTGAAAAAGAGTCAAACTCCAGTTTGTGTATACAAACTCGAGTTTGCAAAGAAACAAAAAGTAATCAAAGTTTTTACAACAATGCTAAACTCCAGTTTACAATGCAAGCTGTAAGTCTGGAAGAAACAGAGAGCATAAGTTTTTGAAACACATACAAACTCGAATCTGGATATCTAAACTCGAGTTTAGCTCAAAGGCAGAAACACTAGATTTTCAACCTGCCTTCAAACTCTACCTTTGATTCTGAGAGACTCCAGTTTACAATAAAGTTTAAGTGCTAAATGTTTTAAAGACTTGTAAACTCGAGTCTATGTTTTGGAAACTCGAGTTTACGATCAAACAGAAGTTTCAACGTTTTTATCAAGTTTTCAAACCCTACCTTTGATCCTTCCAAACTCCAGTTTGCTAGAAAGTTTGAAAAAGATTTAAGAGTTGTAAACTCGAGTCTGGATTCTGAAACTCGAGTTTAGGACTATTTGAATAAACACTTGAGTTGTCACCAATATTCTAAACTCCAGTCTCAATTTCTAAACTCCAGTTTACACCTATCTAAGAAAGTTTCAGTAAATGTTGAAACTCGAGTTTGGGTATGAAAATTCGAGTCTGAGTCATACAGAGAGTTCAATCATACTTACAGTTTCTAAACTCCAGTTTGTATTTATAAACTCCAGTCTGGAAGTTCTTGAACTTAAGGATTATTTTTGTAACAAACTTCCAAACTCGAGTCAGTCACTAAATGACTCTAGTTTAGGCTCATGTCAAAGCTTCATTTAAAGATCAGAGCCCGATAGTCTCCTCTGTAAGAGACAAACTCGAGTCAGCCATTCTAAACTCCAGTTTAGAACCTTGCTCAGAATCTCATTGCTCTCTGGATAACCTCCAAACTCTAGTCTGTGTTTGTAAACTCGAGTTTGCGACGAACAGATTTTCGAAATATGATGAAACCACATTGCGAAATCCTCATACTTAGTGTTATTATATCATATTATTCATTGCTACTATTCCTAACTTCATTTAATAAGTTTGCTAGCAAGTTTCAGATGTTTAAATCCAGGATTTCACCAAGAAAGAAAGGATTAGCTGTAAAGCAAGAGAGAGAAAAGATGTTGTCTACTTAAAGTGCTTCAACTTGGATTAAATTAACATATCTTTAATTACAGCCCACTCTAGCACTGGGACATCAACATTATCTTCACATTAACTAAGTCCCACACTGCAAGAATGTCTACAACAGTTTAGACAAAAGCAGAATCCATCCATCAAGAATATTTTCAGTGGATTCTCAACAGCTAGTTCTGGAAAGTAGAGCTTCAACAGCCAAATTCGTTGTGCTGCTCCAACAGTCAAGTTCTTCATTCAAAATGATCTCCAACTGCTATAAATATAATCCAAAATCGAAGAACATTCATCCGAGATCATTAGAACAGAAGCTGTCATTTACTAGCCTTCATTTTACTACTTATCTTCTGTAATATCTTGAGAGATTTTTTTTAGCTTCAGTGTTTATCATTATCTGCTCTTTGAGAGAGTTTGTTTTCTTTTCTGATCACTTGTTGTAAGAATCTCAAGTCAGGGGACTTGGAGATTGGGAATATCAGTTTACAACTTGTAAGGGGGAGTGTATCCTAGTGAGAGGATAACTTTTGAATACAGAGTGTGTAACTGATTGTGAGTGATAGTGGAAAATCCCATAGAGTCTGGGGACTGGACGTAGGTCAAGGAATTAGACCGAACCAGTATAAATCTTTCTGTGTCTTCTCTCACATTCTCTGCTCTTTCCAATCATGCGATTAATTTCCAGAATTAAGCAAAAGAATTTTTCAAATCCCCAATTGACCCCCTTCTTGATGATTTGCTCTGGTTTTCATAGAAGACCTTGCTGAAGACTTCCTTTTGACGTTCCGGCGGAAGCCTTGCTATTGTTGTTTTACTTCACTTTTGAACCACGTGGTTACTATACCATTATTGTATCCAGCCAGACTTATGGCATTTTGAAATATAAGTATCAGTTACTCTTCCGCTCAAATGTTCCACTCTGATGATTTTAAATGATTTTAAATGGAAAAAAAAGTTATTCCGCTTTTGAAAATTGGGATGTTACACTTATTTTAACCACAAGTTTCTTTTTATTATATGTTATCTTATATATATATATATATATATATATTCATCTTCCAAAAGACATATTGACCTCTCAAAACCTCAAAGAAATTAACCCAAACTCACAAAAAAAAAAACTCTAGTTTTAGCATCAGAAATTGAATACATGTAACCCTCTATTTTTCGGTTAAGAGGATAAGAAGAAATAGATGACATACAACCACAAATTCAAGCCTAAAAGTCCAAAATTCAACATCACACTGCGAGCTTGATTTTGATGCTTCAATACAGAACCAAAGGACGTCAAACACAACCACAAATTCGCATGCGTGCAACAAAGAAACTATCATAAACCCCCCCTCACTCTCTCACTAACCCATGAGTTTCAATCACCAACAACTCTCAAAACCTCAAAAAATTCAGGAAACCAAGATGGGAAAAGGGTTGGGAGGCTTACCTTAGTTGGATTATAGGATTGAATGTGAGTTTTCCGGCATCCTTCTTCCTCTTCTCCAACGATTTCTCGGTCTCTCTCTCTTTTGCTCTCTATCATTCTTGTTCTCTCTCTCTCTCTCTCTTCTGTGTTTCCCATAACCAAAATGAATAAAGTGAGAGGGATGTGTAGCACTACAAAAAAAAAAAAAAGACTTTCGATGGCGACAAAAGTCGCCACTGAAGGGTTTTCAGTGGCGACAATTTGTCGCTGCTGATACTATCGTCGCAAATACTTTTGGCGGCAACATTTTTATGTCGCCACTGAAAGCTGAAAATCAGCGGCGACAATTTGTTGCCACTGAAAGTAGCATTTATCAGCGGCGACCTTTTTGTCGCCACCAAAACATGTATCAGCGGTGACTTTTGTCGCCGCTGAAAGTCAATTTTTTTTTTTAAACAAAAATTAACATTAGCGGCAACAAAAGTCGCCGCTAAAAGTCACATTTTGAAAAAAAATAATAATAAATGGCAAATATTCTAAGGCAATTGTATCACAATGGCAACAAATGCACTCCACAATAGGTAGTGTTTCAGATTCAGTTATAGCAGTAAGACATTTTGTCCAATAAAATGTTTGTAATTCAATATACCTCAAACCATAACAACTCAGACATCATTTGAAAAGCTTCTCCTGAGACCAAGTCAAGTCGGTCTTGTGGTGCTCATTTTGCCGCAAAATGCAATAAATTGCATTTATCAACACTATCTACAAAAGAAACTATGGAATCCTTGATTGGACCTATTTCATGTATGAGATTGAAAATGCTAGCATGACTATTCAAGACAGCAATGTGAATTATACTTCGGTTTTGGCTATCCTTTTCCGACATCAAATCAGGGTAAGTGCTCCAAAGCTCAGTTAGGAACTCAAAATTCCCAGCTTCAGCTGCAATGAACATAACTGGTGAAGGTTCTCTTATGACTCTCATCATGCTTGACTTGTCTTGAAGAAGAATTTCTTTCCAAATATTCCTAATAAGCTCAATGACCAAATTTTGTTCCGCACCTGAAACAAATTAATTTTGCAATGAAAAACTCTTTTTAAATAACCATTTCCACAAATCATAATATTGATAGCAATTGTAATGAAGATAAGAATAAGCAAGACCAGAATCGTTTTCTTCTTGGGAATCTTTAAAAGCAAGAACTGATTGTAACTTCTTTCACCACCCTACTTTCCTTCTTTCTTTCAAGTAAATAATAATATTAAGTATTTCTTCTTGTTCCTATTAAATAACATAAATGGACAAAATAATCTAATGATTTAGTTTTCATGATGGTATTGATTGTAGTCACTTACTGGACTTCATGCTCTGTCTTTATATGCTGAACTCTGGCTACCAGAACCTGAAGGCTTTCGAGCTAAGTAGTGTAAAGTTGTGCCATCGTCTCCATCCTGAACTAAAGAGAGCTTTGGCTTCTCACGTAGCATTTGCAAGGCTAAATCTGCAAAATATTTCAATAAATCAGAGGAATTTTCTACAAGAGAAAGAACCAAATAAAAAATGAACTTCTAACAAGAAACTTTTTCTAGGTTGTATGAGCAAGAGCTATAGATACCTTGTCCAGCACTGATTATTTGCATACAAAATTACAAAGTGACTTGGGTGCTGTATAAGCAGGGTTTCCAAAGCTTTTTCAGGGTAAGTTCAAGCTAAACTGACCTGGATTGATAACATTTCAGACAAGAAAATCATTTATAAGTACAACCTTCTCTTACACGGGTTTGTGCTATAGCAGAATAATCTAAAGCTGATCATGATGCAGCAACTCAGTTCCAATCAAAATTGATCTTTCAAGAATAATATAATTCATTAGCCCAAAAAAGAAACCCTATCTGATCTCATAACTCCGTTCCCTAGATTAAAAAACTTAATTAAATTTCATCTGTTCAGTAGAGGGCGCGTTGTCACTTGTTACCCATGGAATGTCAATCATCACAACTAGCTGAAGTGGTTTAAATAATATGCATGGATTCTATACTATCTGATCTCATAACTCCGTTCCCTAGATTAAAAAACCCTTTCTATTTTTCTATCACTAACTCTAATATAGAACAAACACTCATGTACAAAATGATGAATAACACCATTACAGCCAACATATTTCAGGGTAGAGAGTAACAATGAAGTACTCAAGAAACCATCTTTTTGAGTTAAAATATATAAAGAAGCCTTACTTGCAAAGCCATCTTTTTTAGCTTATTCATTGCAGAGAACTGCTTCAAGCGTCCCAAAACAGCAGAATCAAGAGACTTATCTGGTGCAATGTTGTCATCAACAATCCATGGGTGACCTGACACAAAATCAAATTAGCACATCACAGCCTTGTAAAAATTTACAAGTTGCCAATCCCACTTTAAAAGTCTTATATGGCTCAAAGCATTATTACTACAAAACCCGCATCAAAGCGTAATAGGCTTACGGAGAACTTCATGGGCTGTAAGCCTTTTTCTGGGATTTTGATCAAGCATTTTTCGAATTACGTCCTTTGCACTGTCTGAAATGCTAGGCCATGGTTCAGAATGAAAATCAATCTTTCCTTCCAAAATCTGTCGGAAGATCCCTATTTCAGTTTCTGTAGGTGACAAAACTTAGGTTACCGTACTAACAACAAGGAACAGATGAAACTTAGAATACAAAAACTAAGAACCCTTCTAAGCATGGGAGGACAAAAGTTCGCCCACTTTAAATGAGAGAAAAGACAAACTACCTTGGGAGGAGAAAGAAGCAACAGTAGAGAGACAGGAAGAAGGAAGTCGCAGGAAGTCGGAGGAAGGAGCAGGAGCACTCTTCCTCTCACCTCACCTTGCCTTAGCAAGACACCCGCCCTCTTCCTTTTCGCCTCACCCTGCTTTTCCTTTTCCCTTCGCGCCCTCTTCTTTTTCGTGATTATCTCAATATTTAAAAAAAACCAAAAAAAAACTTTCAGCAGCGGCATTGAGTCGCCGCTGAAACATACTTTTAGCGGCGACTAATTATAGTCGCCACTGAAAGTCTACTTTCAACAGTGACTTTTCAATGTCGCCGCTAAAAGATATCAATATTGTAAAAAAACAAAACAAAACAAAACTTTCGGCGGTGACATTAAGTCGCCGCCGAAACATACTTTTGGCGGCGACTAATTAGAGTCGCCACTGAAAGTTGTCAATATTGTCTAAAAAAAAAAAAACTTTCAGCTGCAACATTAAGTCGCCACTGAAAGTATACTTTTAACGGCGACTTTTCAATGTCGCCACTGAAAGTAATCAATATTGTAAAAAAAAAAGAAAACTTTCGGCGGCGACACTAAGTCACCGCTGAAACATACTTTTGGCAGCGACTCATTAGAGTCGCCGCTGAAAGTTATCAATATTGTAAAAAAAACAAAACAAAACTTTCGGTGTAACACCTCAATTTCTGTGCTTGAAAAACGTTTCAATTGACACTTAGTTTTAAGAAAACCAACAGAGTTTGAGGTGTTACAGCTTAGAGTAATGCGGGAACGGAAAGCATGCGCTAATTTTGGACAAAGAGTATCTGATATAAAATGCCCAGACATATGCTGATGCCCCGACATAAGCTGGTATATTAAAATTTCCCGAAGGAATATTTCTGTGATACAATATGCAGAGACTTAAATTTCTCTGTTAAACCAATTACTAAACCAATCCTATGGTCTAGAACCCAACATGGTTAATCAAACATATTGGCCAAGTCAGTGTTTAGTCTAATGGGAGTCTCCCCGTCTTTCACGGTGACTTATGACAACCCACCGACAAACCCTTTCTTAATTTAAGCACCAATTAGTCTGAATAACTTAGTTAGATTCATGCCAGGAACTAGGCCCTAATAACTTCTTCTGATCTTCGTCTTCGACCAATGCCTTGCCGCGGCTTTGCCCACTTCACCTTTTCTCGGCTCCATCTACTGATACCTTCTCTATCTCGGTTCCTTTCCTGAACCTTAGACAGATATGAGGTCCAATGTCCATTGGACCTCAGGTAACAGTTAACCTCATGTGAAAAGTATAAACAGTATATATGACAAATATTCATAACATTCAGTAGACAATACATAGCATACAGCAAATGTATGTCAAAATCACCACACATAGCATACAACTCATGCATGTACAATCATGTTTGCACATAACCAGTGCCACGACGGCCCATCGTGTCCTCAGCGCTAGGAAAACATATAAACAGTGTTATCAAGACTATAACCCGTGTCAAGCTGAATCCACAGCTACCCTGAATGTATGAAAAAGACTGAATCCACAGTCTTGCTCATAACACATGAATCAAACAATCATATATAGGCATACGAGACACACAATTGTTAAAGTTACAAGTACACGAACGTACCTTTCACCGGGTAATCGTCAAATGTCCGACCTTTGAATCCGGCCCTGGACTTCCCGGATATCCTAACATATCACCATATCACTTAGAATAATACCCAAAGAGATACTTCCACCTCTATTTACCCATCTACCCTTGGTGGGTTTGTTATTTACAACTTTGCCCTTACATTTATTTAAAAACGTGGTGCAGTATTTTCTAGGCAGATTTTACGGTAACTTTGAAAAATCATAACTAATTCTACGAAAATTGAAATGAAGATCCGTAAAATTCCCCAGAACCCTTAGGATGTATATTTTTGAGGAAAAATATTCATTTTCACCCAGAATTAGTGAGCCATTCCCAGTTTTAACGTTTCTCAACGTTGCCCAGATTTTATTCTACTAAAAATGGCTTAACTTCAAAAATTCATATCTCATTGACCAGAGATCAAAACGTTGCATATTTTATATATTTGGAAAGCCCTACATGTCTACTTTATTTCTAGAAAATTTCATGATTTTATAACTTCATTTCATACATAAAATAATAGCATCTATTTTCGCTGCCAGCAAAGGATTTGCACCTTCAATTTTTCCAAACTTTTATTACAATGATCTATTAATTCTAAAAATTATTCCCTAATATGTTTTTACCTCTTCAGGAATTTTTCAATGCAATGAGGCCTAAAAACAAGTATAGGAATTTATTCTCTAATTTTCTAGATTAAACTAACATTTATACTAAGAACTTGTAAAAATTAAAGACTATAAATTTAAGAACTAGAGCTTACCTCTTGAAGATTCTCCTTCTTGCTTCAAGATTCCTCCTCACCCTCCTACTTAGAAATCACCTTCTTGAAGTGTGATTTGGTGTGAAGAAAAATGAAGCATGAAGCCTCCTATTTATAGCCAACCATGCATTAACTTCCTTGCAACTTTAATCCAACTCTAACCCTTGGATTTAACTCAACTAGGAAGTTTAAATCTTACCCTTACACCTCTTACTCAAAAACGCCACCTCCCCCCCTTTTCTTAGATATTTTGCTTCATCTTTTAGTTACTCCAAATGTTAATTTAGTTAGGTGTAAGTTGGTGTTTTTATTCAAGATATAATTCTACTTTACAAATCTTCATTTTATGACTTAATTAATGGTTCTCTGAAACTTCCTAAATCACTTAGGTATGATTTACCAAAGTATACGAAAATGACTTTGGGAATAACCAAGTTCAAACCCATAATTTACTGGTTCCAAATATATACTTGTAACATCCCAATTTTCAAAAGCGAAATAATATATTTTTCATTTAAAATTATCAGAGTAGTGCATTTGAGCGGAAGAGTAACTGACACTTATATTTCAAAATGTTGTAAGTCTAGCTGAATACAATAGCGGTTGTAGTAACCGCGTGGTTTAAAAGGGATGTACAACAACAAAAGGAAGGCTTCCGCCAGAATGTCAAAGGAAATCTTCAGCCGGGTCTACTATGCGTCCTGCTTGCGCTTCCCTTTGTCCTCCGTCCTTGGTTCTCCTGACCCTGACGCTATGTTAAGAGCTGAGGTTCAATGCCCATTGAACCTCAGGTAACGGTTAACCTCATGTTTATATATACCATATATGGATCACAGATATTCACAAACATAAACAGTTCATAAGCATTTAGACAAATGTATCCCTGGCATATAAGCCCCTTGGCAGATATGTCACACTTAGTATACATTTCACACCTAGCACTTGTTTCACACCAAGCATTTCACACCCAGCAAGCGTATCCCAATACCCAGCAAGAATAATCATAACAACAGTACATGAACATATCACCGAGCTATCAGCTATCTCACATAAACATACCAAACACATAGCACATATAAGCATACAGTAAACATCAGAGTTAAAGTTACCAGTACGCGGACGTACCTTTGTTTGACGCTATACGGTACTTCTGGCGGAATACGGTGCGACAGTTGGTTAGAACGTATTTAGGGATATCCTATAAGGATAATATTGTTTCTATTAATTCATAAACATTATTTCAAGAGATATCTTGGCTATATAAGACCATTTTACCCCTGGTGGATTTATTTTCCAATTTATTTCCTAATTTTCGGAAAAAATGCTGATCCAGCATTTCTGGGCAGAATTTCGCCTAACTTCGAAAAATCATAACTAATTCTAGAAAAATCGGACCGAGGATCCGTAAAATTTCCCGGAATCCTTGAGATGTCTACTTTCAAGGAAAAATACTGGAACTTACCCAGAACTCATGGATAATTCCCAGTTTCCAGAATTCAAACCGCTGCCCAGAATTTCGCTCAGAAAATGTAGCTTAACTTCTGGGATTTTTATCTTTTTGCACAGAACTTCAATTGACACACTCTTTATATATTTAGAAAGCCCTAAATGTCTACTTTTATCATGAATTTTCCCAGAATTTTAGAACATCATCTTCATCATAAAATACTAGCATTTTTACTACTGACTCCAGAAGTTCCTATTTGCTGAAATTTCGCCAAAGCTTCGCTATTTTGATCCTAATCTTCCAAAGATTTTGCTATAACTTCTTCTTCATCAAATTTTCGAAATAAAGATAGTGGAACCCATAAAAACATGAAAATAAAACTATATTTGGAAGATTGAAAATCAAAACAACATTTCTAGCATTTCTATTTCATAACTACGAACTTAAATTTATGAACTAAAAACTCTCTTACCTCTTGAAGAACCTTGCTTCCTACTTCTTGAAGCTCTTTTACTCTCTCCCACACACTCTAAAATTTCGGTTGTGGCTTGGTGGATTGGTGGAGAATTTGTGTTGCCTAAGCCTCTATTTATAGCCAAAAAAAATGAGTAGCCTCCAAGCAACTTGAATTGATCTTGTCCATTGGTCTTTACTTGGAGAAGAGGGAAAAATCTTGCCCCTACAACTCACCAAAAACGTCCACCCTCCCCCTTAGCTCTTAAGTTGTTGTTTTATCTCCTATTTACTCCCAAATGCTAATTTAGTTAGGCCTAAGTTGGTGTTTTAATTCAAAATCCAATTTCACTTTTGTAATCCTAATTTTATGACTAGATTTATGGTGATTTTTAATTTCTCAAACACTTAGGTATGAATCTTAAAAGTAATCGAAAATAACTTTGGGAATAGCCAAGTTGAAGCTCTTAATTCACTGATTCCAAATATGTATTTATATGTAATACTTAGTTCCAATATTTAAAGATATGATTTAATTTCTATGAATTCTCCTTGATTTGCATTTGATTAACAATTACTTGCTTCCCAAGTTTCTACTAATCTTCTCTCACAAGCAATTGACTTATATGTTTGTATTATTATTACAACAATTTCCCTTCTTGTTTCCCTAGTAATTTTGTCCCCCTCCCCCTAATTTTTAATTATCAATTTACATTTTATTTGCTCTCACACCTTAGGAAGAAAAATCTCCAAGTAATTTCACAAGGATTTTAAGATTAAGGGTTTATATAAATTCTTTAATACAATATCTTCGCCACTTTCATTAGTTAGAGGGAGAATTAATGAATCCTTGGTTACTATTGATAGTATAGTGTTTTAGAGGTTACCAAGCTTAATTACCAAAATTTGACAAGTTTCTAATTTAATCCCAGCTTCTAAATATCATTTGATCCTTAATTATGACCTTTATAAATTAATTATTAACTAATTTCAAAAATTAATAAAGTATCTCAATTATTGCAATTTCAATTGCCCAATAATTGTTACTAATTTCCTTTAATTGATTTTACCATCCTCCGATGATTTTAAATGGTTATATTTTATGATCCTTAATAAGATTTAGGAAATTGAATTTTGGATTTATTAGAATCCAAAGAAAATTTCCCTAAATATGATGATAAATCAGTTAAAAAATTTAGAGACAACATATTCTCCTATTTTAAGGAATATTTAGTTGCCTCTTGGGATTGCTCACAATATTCAAAGTGTTTTATAACCCTTAACTTCACTTAGAAATTTCTAGCTCTTTATTCCTCCTAATTTCATGAGAAATCACCTTAGGAAATAAGGTAATTATTCTACTAGTTTTGAGACCACATATTCATCTTTTTTAATAGGTATTTTCTATCAACATATAGTGGTTATGCTAAATAGGATTTTTGGGGTATTACAATACTTATATTCAATACTTAGTTCAAATATTTCAAGATATGACTTAATTTGCATAGGTTCTCATTTTATTTGTTGCCTTGAGTTGTAACTAAGTATAATAGATTTCTCATCTCTCCTCTCTCTCACATACACACAATACGTACTACACACACACACACTCACAACTCTTCTTTCCAATTTCTTATCCTCTTCCATCTTTTATTGAACCATATTTTTACATGATTTTTCATAGTTAAATTGGGATTCTTAATACATTTTTTGGGACATTATTGCATGATTAAGCATTAATTTGAGTTAAAATGTATTGAATTAAGTGAAATTAGGGGCAAAATGGTCATAATTTGTTAATTATTCATGCAAATGATTTCTTGGACTTTTAATGCTATCTTTTGTTTAATCTTGCATTGTAGGTGCTTAAAGAAATTTGACCAAATTTGAAAATAGAAGTTTGGGCTTAAATTATAAAACTTTCAATTTAGTCCCTCAAGCTACAGTTTTTGTTTTTGCAGTTTGGTCCCTGGTCAAAACTTGCGTTTTGACCAGGGAGGCATCTGACCGAAAAGCAAAATGGGCTCTGGACAATTATTAAATGAGGAGAGGGAGACGTATTTAATGGGAGGAGGCAGAATAATTAAAAGAATAAAAGGCCCAGAGATGCGTTCACGGAGAAAGAAAAAAATAAAAGAAGAACAAAAAAAAATAAAAGAAAGAAAAAGAGGGAATGGGGAAGGAATAAAAAGAAGGACGAGCAGAGACGCGAGGGGGAGACAGTGCGCCGCTGAACCATTTTCTTCCTTCCTTCCTTCCTTCCTTCTCGCCGGTGACACTATTTCCCCCTCCCGTCGCCGGTGAGCTACCAACCTCCGACAGACGGCAAACTTCCTCCACCATCACAGACCCGACGAGAACAGAGCGAGACCAGACAGATCTGGAATCCAGTGCCGCGAACTGCTGCCTCCGACCACCCCGCTCTTCACCGTCGAGATTTCTCAGCCACCATCATCACCTCCACCGTTCTTCTTCCTGACAACTTTCATTCTCATTTCTCCACTTTTCCTTCTTCATTTCGTTTTCGCAGAAGCTTCTCAATAATCAATGGGCATTAATATTATTGATTTGACTCAACTGATTTGGATTATTTTGAAGCTATGTGTGGCTGTGGCTAATTGATTTGCTTCTTGGTAGTGGAGATTTGTGGCTGAGTTCAAAAGGGGAGTTTATTTTGTTGAATCTATTTTCTCTATTTGTATTTGAATTTCCTGATTTTAGGAATATTGGTTTGAATTATTGAGACTTAGTTTATCCGTTTGGATAACTTTATAGATTGAACATATGTGATTAGATTGGATTTTTATGGCTTGTTGAATTTATATATATGCATTTTCCTTATTAATTCAACAATATTATACTTTCTACGTGTTATTGTTAGATAATATAATTGAATTGGATTAATTGAGTGTTATGTTATCGCATTCATTTTGAGAGGAAACAAGTTACATTAATCTAATCCTAATTGCACACTAACTGTACTTCAATAGTGCCTTAAGAGGTGATTACTAGCTACGTTAGTAGGTGTAACATCCCACTTTAAAAACAGTAAAAATGATGGGAAATTTTTTTTAAAAAAAAAAAAACACGGTGATCAAAGTAAAGCATTTTTCATAAGCAGAGTAACTGAATTCAAAATACATAACCATAGTGTAATCTCATTATACAGTCATCCCAAAAGAAGATAGTTTCTAACAGTATATACAAATATAAACTGATAAACTTCTTCAGCTCTTCCATACCGTCCACCAGCCTCTATTGTCACTCTCTCGGTACTCCCGACCCTGAAGCTACAGCTGAGATCCAATTACCAATTGGATCTCAGGTAACGGTTAACCTTATGCTCAAATAAACAATATATGGTAATAGATATTCATAATAACACAACAGCATATCAATACCAAACAAATATCACAACAAGTTTACACATATCCAGTGCCACGACGGCCCATCGTGTTCTCAGCGCTAGGAAAACCCCAACAGGCTATCAAGACTATAACCCGTGAAAAGTTGTATGTACAACTGCCCTCTCTCGGCAGAGTCTCAATAAATGACATATCTTTCACATATATGAATATAAGCAGCATAAGTGTTAAGGTTACTGTACGCGTCCGTACCTCCGTTGATGATTTTGGTCACTCCGGTAGTGTTTTGACGGCGTTTTGACAGCGGAATGACAACGGAAACAGCGGAAACAGCGATTCGTGATTCTGGGTATCCTATAAGGATAACATCACCAGTATGAATATCTAAGACCATAACAGGAATTTTAAATACAAATTACCATTTTGCCCCTAGTTAGCCTTTTTGGCGGAATTTCGCCAGAGCTTCGCTGTTCCAACTTTTTTACTTCCAAAATTTTTGCTATAATCTTTTCTATAACATTTTTCTAAGATAATTATCATATTTACTCTAAAAACATGATATCTAAATTATCTTGAAAAATTAAGACTATCCTAACACTTTCACTATAACTACTGAAAAAACTACCGAACTAAAGACTAGGGATCGAAGACTTACTCAGAGCTTCGCTGTGAAATTCCCCGGACTCCTCCTCCTTCTTCCTCTCTCAAATTTTCTAAATGCTCAAGAGAGCTTGGTGTGAAAATGGTGAAGAATGGAGAGGTATTTATAGAAAAACCCGATGGCATTTTCGTAATTTTGTTGAACTTTGTCTGGTCGAATTCTGACCGTTGGATCGCACTTTTCTAAGGTGGCTTCATCTTGGCCCTACACCTCAAAACCGTCCTCTCCCTCTTGCTAGAAGACAAATTTGATGATCTCATCCTAGCTGCATCATCCTCTTGCTTTATCTGATAAATTCCCGGTTCGGTGTCCGGTTCGCGTAATTCCGTAAAACCTCAAAATTCCGAGAATGACATGCTGAAGCTTTTTACTTCCTCTTTCAAATGTCATATTTTAACTGGATTTCTAATCCTATTAGGGACATTCCGTTTTCAGCTGAAAATCCTCGGTTATCGTGTCCGATTCCAGAAACAATTTTGGCCGGTATTAGCTTCTGGATAAAAATCCACTGACCAATAATATGCTCTGGTTTTTCTTGACCCATAACCATATTCTCACAACGGGAATATTTCCTATCCGTTCTCATTTATCCTGTTCATTTTTCCTCTGATTATTATATTATTTTCTTTTTAACACATGTTTAATCTTATATTATTATTATATCTAGAAAAATCTTCTCATCCTTATCCCTCCTATTTTTTTTTTCGGCCAGCCCTCTTTTTTTTATTTTTTTTATTTTCCAACATATATTATATTTATATTATATTTATCTCTCACAAAATTCCCTTATTGGTCCAAAATGAATTTAGGCTTATAAAATTCCCAAAAATTACTTAATATATCCCTTAATATTTTCTAATAAACTTCTTAATTAAAACTTATCATTTTCTCATAAATATTTTATTGACATCAATAATCTTAAGTTTTATGCAATTTATTATCAATTTCAGAGCCTATTATGATTTCTAGAACACTTTTAAAATTTTCCTTCTTTTGTTTTCATAGGAAATATTTTATTAAATTGTCTAAATTAAGGATAATATGGTTTCTAAATTTTTATAATTATTCCATGCCTTTTAGAATTTATTATCCTATTTTTAGGATGTTTTATGACCCTAAAATGCCTCTTTTTGGCACTTAATTTTCTTAATATTTCCCTTTGAACATAAATCAATTATTTAAATTAGAGACAACATATTCTCCAATCTTTAATAAATATTTAATTGTCTCTAAGGATTTTTAGGGTATTACAGTAGGAGTACTCATTAATTAAGAACACTAGACTCAAGCATTTGCTTGAGTTTTTCATCAAGACTTAGTGAAAATTTATTCCTATATTTAATTGAACCATGATAGCCACTAATCTATTTCCAAGAGCATTCATCATTCATATTTTCACTTCTATACCATTCCATTCACCCATTCCATTTTACAAAAATACCAAAAAAAAACAATAGTTTAGGATTTAATTTAATTGCATTTTTATTTTAATTTATTAATTCAAAAATCCAAAACCTATTTACCGTTTGTTTTTTATTGCATCTGCATGTCATTTAGATTACTTAAAAATCAATAAAAGGCTGTTCGAGAAGAGAGAACGATCATAGATTTGCCTATACGCAATCCTTGGTTATTTTGTTGATTGTGGACCCCAAGGCTAAAGACGAAAAGGCCACTCGATCAATCTTCTTTAATTATCCCATGTGTTATCTTTCATAATATCTTCATTATTATATATTAAACCACTTCTTCTTTCCTCTTGTATGCAAAAACATGGCCTCTCCCCTTACCATTTAATATGCTTTTTTATTAGCAAAATATCTCATGGTTCAAGTGTTTTCATTGGCTAATTGCTTTTGTTGACTTTTCAAACTATGCTTGTATGAGTATATGATAAATCATCTCTTTTCTTCCTACACAATCCAATTCGTCCCCCTCTCTCTCTCTTGGCTCTTCAATTTGTGTTTCTTTTATCTCACAATCATCTAGAAGAAGGCCTCTTATTGGTTGATGTTTAACTCACATGGATTACACTTTATGAGGGTTAATTAAGGCCTTTGATCTTACTTTATGAAATTCAATCATGGCCATTACTTAATGTTTAATTTGCCCAAGTTGATTAACAAGTTTAATTAGAACTTTAATCACAAGATTAGTAATCTTGTAAGCTTTAGGGACTAATTGTAATTTACTTTATATACCTCTTAATTATGCTAAATTAATTAGCAATACTCTTTATGTTAATCTTGACCCTCATTGGTCATTAATATCAAATTAGGGGTTTCATATAATTAACTTTGGATATCTCTCCTTTATTCATGTTTAAACAATCAGCAATTAATTACTTATTTAATCACTTACTAATTGTTGACAATTTTCTTAATTAGGATTAATTATTTTCTCACAACTATTTTACAACATGGAAATTTATATTAGTAGACTAAAGATGTAAGTGAGTGAAGTGCAAAATGGGAGGTCAAGGATGAATATGGAAATAATGGTAATTGACATTCTCTACCTCTTCGCCATCATATATGTTGGAAATTATGTCCTAGGGGTTAATAATTGTATTTTAAACATTATTGTTATTTAAAGTATTTCTTCATTTTGTTATCATATCATTTGCATGTTTATTATGATGACTATATCCTTGGATGTATCATAAATATTGTCATAAATGTCCCTGATCGGTCATCTATGCGGGAGTAAAGATGAAATAAGACCAACATGACTTTGATATGGAGATACAAATCAAACTCTTAGGCACTTGTAAGAGTACAAGGTATTGAACCGACCCACTATGAGAAAGCTGCATGAATTAAGTCATAAGCTTCTCTCATGTATAACCACATCACAATGCCCTTTGACATGAGATCATCATGAATTCCTACATGACAATCCTTAACCTTTGATTTAGTCAAAAGTAACCTTTGACCGGGTGATAATAAAGGCTTCGATCGAGATTGGTGTTTTTCATGCAGAGGAATGTGAAAGGTCAAGATAGGATTTGTCCCTTATATTCGTAGTGTGACGCCCAGCCTTTGGGGCCGTTATTTCATCAGAGTTTACGCGGAAAGGATCGAGGAGATTTGGATAACTTGATTTTACGAAATCGAAGTTTTTGAAATTAACTTAGTTTGGAAAATACGGACTAATTTCTCGCGATTCGATATCTATCCCTTAGAGGGATGTTAATACATTAATCCAAGATAGACGAATGATAAACATTAAATACAGTCTAGCTAATCCTATTTTTCCAGGAAGTTCCAAACGCTGTAACCCTTACAGCTGCTCTTTGTCCTTTGATCCCGAACCAGCGCCTGTATCTTCCAGGGAGTCTGGAGTCCAAATAAATGGACCCTAGGGTAATAGTTAATTAATCTCATGCACATGTATGAAAGTATAAATGACAGTTTAGCACATGTTAAAGTATGGAACCATTTACAAGTTCAAATAACCATAACCGTAGTTAACGGCCAAGAACCGCAGCCCTTGTCTAGGACACGCAGTCCCATGAGACTGCAACCTCAAATCCATAGCTAGGAAAAATATAACATGTAACAAGTAAATCAACTAGCATACATGATCAGCTAATCAATTCATAAACACTTACACACATAATTATAAGATTAGGGTTACCCACCTCAATCTTGGATCCTTATCTTTGCACTGAAGTTGTTGGGATCATAAAGATTGTCAGTGTCTGCCTAAAAATGTTTATCATCGTTGTCAGCCACTTATTTGAATCATAAATAAACTAATTACATGAATTAGTTTAGAGGATTAATAATAATTATTAATCCCTTAAAAATTCCCCAACAGTAATAATTTTATTATTATTGTCATTATTATTATTATTATTATTATTATTAATCCTAATAATAATAACAATTCTTTATTTGTTATTTACTATTATTACTGTTCCCAATAATAATAACATTATTTGTTATTATTATTATTGCTATTATTATTATTATTATTATTATTCCCCATAATAATAATAATAATAATAATAATAATAATTCCCCATTGATCACTTCTTATAGCGGTTCATACACACAAAGCACTATCTATATTCTTTTTCCTTTTCTTTCTTTCTTCCAGCGTTTCTTTTTCCTTCAGCAGATAGGTTATAAAAAGTTAACCCATCCAATCTTTCATTTCCAGAGTTAAAACGCATACTGATACACATATATATCTCTTTTTCTCTCCACAACCCACGGCTTCTTTCTTATCTTAGACACACACAGCATCGTTTTTTTTTTTTTTTTTTTTTCTGTTCATAACAGTCACACACGCATATATATACATACTCAATACACATGCAGCCAGGAAAAAGGGTCTATGTTTATTAATTAAAACACACACATACAAAAAACCAAAATGACTTACATGCAGATATTTATTCATACTCTTTTTCCTTCCCTTTAAGTTATCTAGGCTCAGCAGGTTTTTTTTTATTCATTCCTCTTCCCATGACAGCAAAAACGCAGGCCCTAACATTCAGTAAAGTCTTCTCCTGTATATATATATATATTCAGCAACCACCTTCTTTCAGACTCTTTCTTTTTTTTTTTTTGGGAATCCGATGACAGCTACCTCCATTTCCTTCCTACTGTCGTGTTTTGTTTTCCTTTTTTTTTTTTCTTCTTTTTTTTCACTAACCATGCTCAAACGATAACACACACGCAGATCCATATATATGGATTCAGACACGCATACAGAAACACCAAAAAGAAGAACATAACCGATGACAGCAAGATACGACAGCTCTTATATATATTCCTAGGTCTTTATTTAGCTTCGGTTTTTCAGTTTCCCAGCTCCCTGTTTTTCTTTCATTTAAGTTCCAGTGGGTTCATCATGCTTATCCTACGCATAGTACTTCTATCTTGCGCTAAAACAGAAAGGGAATAAGAGGAAAGGAAGACTTAAAATACCTTCAGTTGTCAAGCTCCGAAGGTGATGAATGATTGCTGGTTCCTTGCTCTGTTCTTATTGGCAAAAACAGGGCAGAATGCAGTTCAGCTTTTCTCTCAAACTCTCACTCTCGGTTAGCTTTCGGTTTCCACTCACAGCCTCTGTTTTCTGTGAAGGCCGAAGGTTAGAAGCTTCTGCATCCCAGAGACGATGGAGCATGAATTATATATGGGGAGCTAGGAGTTCAACCTGATGGTCAAAACCCAGTAGACAATTCGCACAAGGCTCAATACGTATGGCTTGCTCTGACTTTCTGCTTTCGGATAAGTATATCTGCTGCTGTTAATTAATGCCGCCTGCTCCTTGGTTTTGGTTATGATCATTACATAACCTGCTTCTTGGTCTCTGGCTTCTGTTCCTTTCGTTTTTCTTCTGGGTTGGTCTTGATGTTGGTGGGCCGAGAAGCAATGAGATGGAGTGGAGGAATGATATTAGTCTTAACTTGCAGCCCAAAGCATCAGTGAAGATCTGATTTAAGAATGACCCAGAAGGCTACGAGAACTGATTCAAGTTGGGTTGAAGAGTAATGGGTCAAGAAGTCTTAGTTGGTATGTCATTAAAAGCCAAAATAAATTCATTAGAAGTCCATTCAATGGAGAAAGCAAAAATAAGAGTGTTTGGTATGGCTTCATCTTATAATGACATTCAAGCTTTTAAAGTGCTTTTTATATAAGCTACATATCCATAGCTTATTATCTCATTGTAAGCTCACTGAAATTTTTTTGGGACCAACTTAGAGACCAAATTGTAGGAAATAGATTTATTTAAGCACTTCATTGTATTGTAATTTTTTTAATGGTAATTTTACTATTTTATTTAGTAAATTTATATTTATTTTAAATTTTTTATGCTAAATTATCACATTTTATACAATACATATATGTGTATGAATTTGATTCATGCCATTTTCTGTCATTTTTTATCTTATCTATCTTTTTCAAAGCTATGTCAAACAAGTGCCCATTAGAAACGAAAGTCACTTCTGCCACAACTATCCCAAACACAAATCACATTAAAAAAAGTTCATTAGAAAATAAGTCCATTAAGAAAAGTCCATTAAAAACAAAAGTCACTTCTATCAAAACTATCTCAAACGTGTCCTTAGCTTAAATGAATGGTATAAGCCTATCACGTGGGCTGATATGTGTTGCATGTGAAGAATGGATAATTAGAGACCAATAGCACTCAGTTGGGTCTGTGGGAATTATGGGCCTGAACTCAATAGTGGATTGCATTGAGCCCATTTCTCTTGATCCATTCATTACCTTAAAGCAATATCTTAATTGCAATTAAATTTCATTGCAATTATTGAATAATTATGAAAATAATCCTTAATTAATATAAGGATTTTTCTTTTCCCAAATTATGTTTTCCTAGGTCATAAAATATTTTTTCCATAATATTTAGGCCTAAAACTTATCACTTACAAATATTCCTTGAATTTATTCTTTCATCAAAATAAATCAAGGGAAATTAAACCTTAATTTCCAATAATTATTTTAAGTCATAAATTAACCCTTCCAAATTTTCTTTGACTTTGTTATGTCTCTTAATTAATTTATGTCGGCCATAAAATATCATCTCCAAAATATTCTGGCCAATAATTCTTCCCAACTAATTTGCCTTTAATTTATGGAAAATATGCCTTAAATTCCAAATTCTTAATCTTTAAGAATTCCTTAAGGCCAAAATTTTCCATAATTAATTCTTGATTCCTAACGCCCAAAATTTGGGATATTACATGTAGAGAGATATTACTGGGCCCCTCAAAGAGTAAGTCTGAGAAATGTATGGCCATACTACAATGGAAATGAGTTTCTGTAACATCCCAATTTTCAAAAGCGGAATATTTTATTTTTCATTTAAAATTATCAGAGTAGTGCATTTGAGTGGAAGAGTAACTGATACTTATATTTCAAAATGCTGTAAGTCTGGCTGAATACAATAGCGGTGTAGTAACCACGGGTTCAAAAGGGATGTACAACAACAAAAGGAAGGCTTCCGCCAGAATGTCAAAGGAAATCTTCAGCCGGGTCTACTATGCGTCCTGCTTGCGCTTCCCTTTGTCCTCCGTCCTTGGTTCTCCTGACCTTGACGCTATGTTAAGAGCTGAGGTCCCATGCATACGGACCCCAGGTAACGGTTAACCTCATATTTACATATACGGTATATAAACACAACAATTGATTCACTTCCAAATATGTCACCAACTATGTCACTCCCAGTGAATGCAAATGTACCACTCCCAGCGAAAAGTACAACTCCCAGTGAATACAGATATATCACTCCCAGTGTATGCAGATGTATAGTTATCTTCTAATAACAACATGTATTCAAACAACACACCACAACATGCATACAACACACATACCACATATACACATACTGTAAATATCAGAGTTAGTGTTACAGTACGCAAACTCACATTAATTACCTCATACAAGCATACCATACATATACGCATACAGTAAACATCAGAGTTAAAGTTACCAGTACGCGGACGTACCTTCGTTTGACGCTATACGGTATTTCTGGCGGAATACGGTGCGACAGTTAGTCATAACGTATTCAGGGATATCCTATAAGGATAATATTGTTTCTATTAATTCATAAACATTATTCCAAGAGATATCTTGGCTATATAAGACCATTTTACCTCTAGTGGATTTATTTTGCAGTTTATTCCCTAATTTTCGGGAAAAAAATGCTGATCCAGCATTTATGGGCAGAATTTCGCCTAACTTCAAAAAATCATAACTAATTCTAGAAAAATCAAACCGAGGATCCGAAAAATTTCCCGGAATCCTTGAGAAGTCTACTTTCGAGGAAAAATACTGGAACTTACCCATACCTCATGGAAAATTCCCAGTTTAATCATTTCAAACTGCTGCCCATAATTTCGCACAAAAAACATAACCTAACTTCTGAGATTTTTATCTTTTTGCATAGATGTCTACTTTCACCATGAATTTTCTCAGAATTTTTGAACATCATCTTCTTCATAAAATACTGGCGTTTTTACCTCTGACTCTAGGAATCGCTAATCGATAAGATTTCGCCAGAGCTTTGCTATTTTGATCATAATCTTCCAAAAATTTTGCTATAACTTCTTCTTCATCAAATTTTTGAAATAAAGTCATTGGAAACCATAAAAACATGTAAATAAAACTGGAATTGGAAGATTGATGATTAAAACAACATTTCTAGCATTTTTATTTCATAACCTAAGAACTTGAACTATGAATCTAAAAACTCTCTTACCTCTTGAAGGACACTTGCTCCTAACTTCTTGAAGCTCTTTCACTCTCTCCCACACACTCTGAGATTTCGGTTATAGCTTGAGAAATTGGTGAGGAGTTTGTGTTGCCTTAAGCCTCTATTTATAGCCAAAAACATGAGTAGCCTCCAAGCAACTTGAATTGATCTTGTCCATTGGTCTTTACTTGATGAAGAGGCATAAATCCCACCCCTACACCTCCTCCAATTCGTCCTCCTCCTTCCTTCTTCAACAAGTTCCCTTGCTTCCTCCCCAAGTTACCTTAATTACTCCCAAATGCTAATTTAGTTGGGTCTAAGTTGGTGTTTTAATTCAAAATCCAATTTCACTTTTGTAATCCTAATTTTATGACTAGATTTATGGTGATTTTTAATTTCCCAAACACTTAGGTATGAATCTTAAAAGTTTACGAAAATAACTTTGGGAATAGCCAAGTTGAAGCTCATAATTCACTGATTCCAAATATGTATTTATATTTAATACTTAGTTCCAATATTTCAAGATATGATTTATTTTCTATAGATTCTCATCTATTTTCACCTCATTTGATAACAACTTGCTTCCCAAGTTAAATAACTTGCTCCCTAAGTCTTTGAAGCTTCTTCCGTACACTATCTTTCTTGACTTATGTTCCTCCTTGCTCCCTAAGCAAGAAACCGTCCCCCCCCCCTCTACTAATTTAATTATTCATTTATATCTTAATTGCTTTCTTAAGTCAAGAAGAAAAATCTCCCATTGGTCCAATTTATTTGTGTAATTTATTCCATCATTAAATAGGAATTTTCGCCCCTTTTATTAGTGAAAGGAAGAATTAGATAAATCCTTGGTTACTATTGCTAATATAGTGTTTTAAGGGTTACTAGACTTAATTACCAAAGTTTGACAAGTTTCTAATTTAATTTTGATGATTAAAAACTCCTTGTATGCTAATCAATATCATTTGGTCTTTAATTATGACCTTTAAAAAAATTACTCATTAACTAATCTCAAAAATTAATAAAGTATCTCAATTACTGCAATTTCAATTGCCCAATAATTGTTACTAATTTCCTCTAATTGATTTTATCATCCTCTGATGATTTTAATTGCTGAGATAGTATAATTAAGATTATGCTAGATTATGATAATCTTAGGATATTTTATGATCCTCGATAAGATTTAGAAAATTGGATTTGGATTTATTAGAATCCAAAGAAAATTCCCCTAAAAATGATAATAAATCAATTAAAAATTTGGAGACAACATACTCTCCTATTTTAATATGTATTATTTGCCAAAATATGGTTCTTTAGGAGAAATATAAATTTTAGGGTATTACAGTTTCTATTTCAATTGTTAGACTACTCAAAAATAGAGAAAGTAATAGTCAAAGAACGAGAGGATGACGCTATCTATGCTTTATCCTTGACCAAATTATTACGTGATAAAAGGGATGTGACATGGTTGTATGATAGGATGTATCATATCATCGATCCTTATATGAGTTTGGTAGTCGTAATGTCTTGCTAGAGGCCGCTTACGACTTGTGGGCTAGTACAATGTTGGCCTGCTGCCAATTTCATGCGAGCCTATAGGGTCGCACATAATAATAGTCTGACACGAGCTATAATGTCCAGATTCGATATGTCTAAGATTTAATTTCATAATTAATAAGATTGATTTTGAATATTTAATGCAGCCTATTAGGGTTGTAAAATACCCTTAGGCTATGAGTAATTTCTTACACACAAGAGAACTGAAGATCCACAAATCTATCGTAGAAGAGAAACGTGAGACGAAAAAGCTTGAAGGCGCTAGCATGTTGCCGTTCGTGTTTTAGTACTGTTAGGTGTGGATTCCGGTAGTGGGAATGGATTCGTAGAGTTGGCTCCTAGAGATTAATCGACCAAGAAGGCGTTAGCCCACGAATTCGCAAAGCATACACATGAGTTTGCATAGGTACGGTTCCTAATGAATAATCCGATTTGAAAGCTGTTGATAGATCCTCTTGTTGAGATTCGTAATTTATTGGATAAATTTCATTCCGTTGCGTGTATGAATCCCAATAGTGACATCAGAGGCAAATCAATTGTGCGTTTAAATAGGGTTTATGTTCTTAATGCGATTATATAATTTATTGTTAATGCATTAAAGTTCTTAACACAGTTATATATTATATAATCACAAAATATATAATACCAAGAAGTGTTAGCCAATAAATCACGTTAAATACTTTGATTAATCATGTTATATAGTTTGATATCATTAAATACTATGATTTATTGGGATTCGTGATTTTAACGTGATTATATTATTGGATTCGTAATTTTATGTTCGTGATATATGATTTATTGGATAAATCGTTTTTGGGGACCCCGCCATTTAATTAAAATTCAAATAGACATTTCACAATTGTTGTTTATATTAAGAGGAACAAATCTTGATTGTAACATCCCACCTTAAAACAACGGAATTTTTTTTTAAAAACGGTGATCAGAGTAGAGCTTTTTTAACAAAACGAGTAACTGAACCTTGATAAAACATAATCACAGTGTAATTGTTCTATTACAGTCCTCTAATGTCTGAAGAAAAGTAAAATACATAACTAGAGAAATAACAAAATAAAAACTCCGTCTTGGGTCCTACACCGCCTGCCTGCCTCTCTCTTCCGACCTTGGTCCTCCTGACCCTGAAGCTACAGCTGAGATCCAATTCCCGATTGGATCTCAGGTAACGGTTAACCTTATGCTCAAATAAGACAGTATATGGATAACAACATGTAATAATCACATAATAGCAGTATGTCACTACATAAGCACACAGCAGATGCATGATCACATATTGGCAGAACATAAGCACACAGCAGTATGTAAAGCCCCACATAATGTTTGCACATAACCAGTGCCACAACGGCCCATCGTGTCCTCAGCGCTAGGAAAACCCAACGACGTTATCAAGACTATAACCCGTATAAAGCTGTATGTATACCGACAATCCTAGACAGAGCTTCAGTATATAAGCATGTCTATCACATATAGTATATGAGCAGCATAAGTGTTAAAGTTACAATACGCGTCCGTACCTCTGTTGACGGTTTCTGGCACTTTCGTCAAATTACGGCACGTTTGACAGCGGCACGACAGCGGTGACAACGGAAACAACAGTTTGTGATTTTGGATATCCTAGAAGGATAATGTCATTGATATGAATATTTAAGATCATAATAGGCAATTTAGGTAAAATTACCATTTTGCCCCTAGTTTGATTACTTGGTGGAATTTTGCCAGAGCTTCGCTATTTTAACTCTAACCTCTCAAAATTTTGCTATAATTTTCCCCTAATATGTTTCTAAGATAAATATCATATTTATCCCTAAAACATGATATCTAAGCTAACTTGAAAATTTAGAGACTACTCTAGCTATTCTATTATAACTACCGAAATAACCACTTAAGCTAAAGACTAAGGACTGAAGAACTTACTCAGAGCTTTGCTACGAATTTCTCCGGACTCCTCCTTCTTCCTTTTCTCCCAAATTTTCGAAATCCTCAACAGGATTTGGTGTGAGAATTCCAAATGAGAGGGTGACTATTTATAGAAAAACCCAATGACATTTTCATAATTTCCTTGAACTTTGTCTGGTTGAATTCTGACCGTAGGATCGCACTTTTGCTAGGTGGTTTGATCTTGGCCCTCCCTGTCTTGGCCGACCCCCCCACAAAGAGACAAAATTGATGACATCATCTAGCCTTATGTCATCTTGCTTTATCAGATAAAGTTCCTGGTTCGGTGTCCTGATCGCGAAATTCCATAAAAACTTAAAATTCCTGAAGCAATACCTTGAAGGTCTTGTAATCCTCTTCCAGATTACTGGGTTCTCCTCACCTTATACCCTTATTAAGGACATTCCGCTATTTGCTGAAAATCCTCGTTATTCGCGACCGGTTACAGAAATAACTTTTGTCGGCGCCAACTTCTGGATAAAAATCCACTGATCAATAATATACTCTGGTTTTTCTTAACTCATCCCTGGATTCTAGTTTATGAATTATTTTCTATCGGTTCTTATTTCCATTATCTGTTTACTCCTTATTATTATAACATTATCTATTTAACACATGCTTAAATTTATATTATTATTATATGATAAAAATCAAACTTCATCCTTATCCCCCCCTAAATTCGGCCAACACACACACACACACACACACACACACACACACACACATATTTTCCAATTACCATAATATCCCATTTATCCTATATTTATTTCCCCTAAAATTTCCCTATTGGTCCATAAGCAATTTCATGGATTTAGGCTTCTAAAATTCCTTGAATAATCCTAAGCTTTTGATCTTGGTTTTCCAAGATTACTTCTTGACCTTTATTATTTATTTAATTTGGCCCAAAAATTTCGATCCTTAATAATACTTATTCATATTTATTTTATTTCTCATGTTTCCTAAATTTTCTATAAGCTTATAAAATTCTCAAAAATTACTTAATTAATCCTTTAATAATTTCTAATAATTTTCTTAATTAAAACTAATCATTTTCTCACAACAATTTTATTTACATTAATAATTCAAGTTCCATGCAAATTATCAAAAATCATAGAGTCAATCTTAGTCTTGGAATACTTTTTAATTTCCCTTCTTTTTATTTTCATAGGAAATAATTTATTAAATTGTCTAAATTAAGAAAAATATGTTTTCTAAATTTTTAATAATTATTCCATGCCTTTTAGAATTTTTCCTAATTCTCCTCAACGTGCTTTATGGCCTTAAGGTGCATTTTTAACATTTCCGCCAATAAATTTCCTCTAATTTTCTTAGTGTTTCCCTTTGAGCATAGACTAATCATATAACATGTTGAGACCGAAATCTTCATAAATGGTCATTTTTATTATTGTAGCATAATATTTCAGATAATAGTTATCTGGGTATTACATTGATTAATAACAGGCATGCATATCTTTTATATTGTATGAATTAACACCTGTTATGATTTACTTTCAAATTGTTTGGATATGGTGAACAACATGACTTTAGTCTTTACAATGGTTGTAATATTTAAATATGGTCTGCGTACCATGCATTTTCTCTAAATATTTTCTATGTACACTCTTTTGTCATCTCACTCCCCTCGTATGTTTAAACGAGGTTTCTTTGATGTAATTTTCTTTTCTTATTTAGAGAAATCCCCTTATTGGCTTGAGAGGGTTTTAGGTTACGTGAGCCATGTTGTGTCACACTTTAATTATGCTTTTGATTATATCATGACATGTTTAATTTGCATATTATGTGTTGTTTGTATGAGATACAACTATCATTGCATTCATATAAATAGAATTAATTAGATTAAACCCTCTAATTGAAATCTTAAGTTGTAACATCCCAAATTTCAGGTTCGAAAATCGTGTCGGTCGACACTTAGTTTTAAGAAAAACAACAGAGTTTGAGATGCTACAGCTTAGAGTACTGCGGAAATTGATAGCGTGCGCTAAAATCCGGACAACGAGTATCTGATATAAAAATGCCCAAACATATGATGATGTCCGACATAAGCTGATATATTAAATATTCCGAAGGAATATTCATGTGATACAATTTACAGAGGTTAAATACAATCCTCTAATAAAGAAAGTTTTAAACTAAACCCATGACTTGGAACCTAACATCAGTTAATTAAACAGTTTGGCCAGGTAGGGGTCTATCATGGGGGCCTCACCGACTTATACGGCGACTGATTGGCTTCCCACATAGATTAACCCAGCCTTAGACACCAAACTATTTAAAGTAACTTTGTTAAATTCGAGCCAGAAGCTAAGTCCTAATAACTTCTACCGACCTTTGCCTTTGACTGCTGCCTCTTCACGGCTCTACCCACCGGCATCTTCTCTATCCCGGTTTCTTTCCTGTACTATTCATTAAGACTGAGGTCCAATGTCCATTGGACCTCAGGTAACGGTTAACCTCATGCTTATGTAAACAGTATATGACAAATATCACAATGATAAAATCACATTTATAACTTTCAAAACCATATCAGCAAGTAACATAACACAGCCACTGCAATATGTATGTTACCCAAGTCTGCACATAACCAGTGCCACGATGGCCTATTGTGTCCTCAGCGCTAAGAAAACTCAACGGTGTTATCAAGACTATAACCCGTATACAACTCAAATCCATGAGCAATTTCAAAACAGAGTATCAACATGTCAAAACAATTATCATATATAACTATACCATAAGCATAAGTGTTAATGTTACAATACGCGTCTGTACCTTTTACCGCATAGTCGTCAAACATCCGACCTTTGATTCCGGCTTTGGACTTCCCGGATGTCCTAACATATCACCATATCACTTAGAATAACATTCTAAGAGATATTTTCACCTCTATTTACCATTCTACCCTTGATGGCTTTATTATTACAATTTTGCCCTTACATTTCTTCAAAAACGTGGTGCAGCATTTTCTGGGCAGATTTTTCGGTAACTTTGAAAAATCATAACTAATTCTAGAAAAATCAAAATGAGGATCCGTAAAATTTCCCGGAATCCTTAAGATGTCCATTTTCAAGGAAGAATACTGGATTTTAGTCAGATTTCACGGAAAATTCCCAGATTCTATTTTTATTAACGCTGCCCAGAAATTTCCTTGAAAACGTAGCCTTATCTTCTGAGATTTTTATCTTTTTGCACAGAGCTTCAAATCACACACTCTTTATAGATTTAGAAAGCCCTAGATGTCTACTTTCACCATGAATTTTCTCAGAATTTTAGAACATCATCTTCTTCATAAAATACTGACGTTTTTGCTACTGATTCCAGGAAACACTAATTGATGAAATTTCGCCAGAGCTTCGCTATTTTGATCCTAATCTTCCAAAAATTTTGATATAACTTCTTCTTCATCAAATTTTCGAGATAAAGACATTGGAAGCCATAAAAACATGAAAATAAAACTAGAATTAGAAGATTGAAGATCAAAATAACATCTACTAGCATTTCTATTTCATAACCTAAGAACTTAAACTATGAAACTAAAAACTCTCTTACCTCTTGAAGAATACAAGCTTCCTACTTCTTGAAGCTCCTCACTCTCTCCCTTGCTCTCTATATTTCGGTTGAGGCTTGGTGAATTGGTGGAAAATTTGTGAAGAGGAGGCTTCTATTTATAGCCAAAATTATGAGTAGCCTTCAAGTAATTCAAATTGATCTTAGCCCCTGATTTCAACTTGGAGAGGAGGCAAACATCTTGACCCTACACCTCCTAAAACCGTCCTTCACTCCTCTTGGCTCACAAGTTTTGTTTCATCTCTTATTTAATCCCAAATGCTAATTTAGGTAAGTACCAACTAATGTTTTTCTTTAAGATCTAATTTCACTTTTGAAATCCTAATTTTATAGCTAGATTTATGGTGATTTTAACTTCCCAAAACACTTAGGTATGAACTCTAAAAGTTTTCGAAAATAATTTTGGGAATAGCCAAGTTGAAGCTCTTAATTCACTGATTCCAAATATGTATTTATATTTAATACTTAGTTCCAATATTTCAAGATATGATTTAATTTCTATAGATTCTTATCTAATTTTAACTAACTAGATAACAACTTGCTCCCCAAGTTAAAGATTAACTTGCTCCTTAAGTTTTCTTTCTTTTTCCACAAGCATCAATGACCCATGTGTTGCTTCTTAATAATATATTAAATAACTTCTTCCTCCTTTCCAAGAGAAAAAAAACGTCCCCCTCTCCCTAAATTCAATTATCAATTTGTATTTTATTTGCTCTTACATCTTAAGAAGAAAAATCTTTCATTGGTCCAAATAATTGCACAAGGATTTAAGATTCCAAGAGTTTTCAATTTAATTGATATTTTCTTAATTATGACCTTTATAAATTAATTCTCAACTAATTCCAAAAAATTACTAGAGTATCTCAATTAATGCAATTTCAATTGCCCAATAATTGTTCCTAATTTTCTCTAATTGATTTCATCATTCTCTATGATTTTAATTGCTTAAAATGGTATAATTCCTATAAATTATAACAAATCAATTAAAAATTTAGAGACAACATACTCTTATATTTTAATAAATATTTAGTTGCCTCTTAGGATTTATCATAACATTCTCAGGGTATTTTATGACCCACAAATTCACTTAGGGATTTTTAGCTCTTTATTTACTCTAATTTCATGAGAAATCACCTTAAAAGATAAGGTAATTATTTTACTAGTTTTGAGACCACAAATTTACCTATTATAATAGGTGTCATTTATCAAAATTTAATATTTACATGTATTATGAAAATTGAGGTATTACATAAGTCGTAATGCTGTCAATCAATGAATACTTGTTAAAACCTAGATCGCTCACTTGCAAGAACCACCAAAGTGGATACGCTTGAGTTATATTAGTGAGACAAGCATGGGTAATGGTGATACTCACAACATTCATTATTGTTTTGACTTAATTGAGATTATTAAAACAATTTTGGATCTCAATGCAATAGATGGGATTAAATATGCCAGGTCATGCGATGATCGAATCCCATAAAGATATAAGAGTTACATATGATGTAATTGGTAAAGAGGTTGTCTACCTAAATAACTTGACTTTAAGCGTCCTGCCAAATCAGACTTAAATTTAAGACAAATATGGATCTTAGCCCACTAATAATATTGAGGGTTGTTAATATAGTGGGAGATTACTAACTTCGCATATTTTAAATTGTAGAATCATGTCGACTAGTAATAATACAACGCTAACACTGTGATCAGTCCTTGAGAAGGATAAACTCAATGAGACAAACTTTCTTGACTAGTTTAGGAACTTAAGAATTGTTCTCAAGCACGAAAGAAAGGTTTATGTCCTCGATCAATGCTCCAAGAGCTCAGAGAGATGCTTACATGAAGCAGCAGAATGACTCTATGGATGTAGGATGCTTGATACTTGCCACCATAGTTCCAAAACTCCAAAAAGAACTGGAACATATGGAGGCTCTTGAGATAATTGTACATTTCAGGGAAATGTTACAGCAACAGGCAAGGCAAAAGAGGCATTAAACCACAAAGGCTTTACATTCCTGCAAGATGGCTGAAGGTGCATTAGTTAGTCCTCATGCATTGACAATGAAAGGCTATATTGATCACCTTGAGAGGCTTGGATTTCCCATGAATCAGGAATTAGCTACAGATATGATCTTGAATTCACTTCTGGAAAGTTATGACCAGTTTGTTATGAACTATAACATGAACAACATGGAGAAATCAATTTCTGAATTGCATGGGATGCTCAAAACAGCTGAGCATAGCATTAAGAAGAAGCCCAACACTATTTTGATGGCTCATAAAAGAAAGAGTATGAAAAGGAAAGGCAAGGGCAAAGGAAAGGTTAATGGCTCAAATGGTAAGACGAAAGAGTCAAATAGGCCCGAAACTAAGCCTGTAGCCAAGAAGGCAAAGTCTTTGAAGGACGGGGTTTGCTTCTTTTGTAATGAACCTGGTCATTGGAAGGGAAATTTCAAACTCTACCTTGAAGATCTAAAAAAGAACAAGAAAGATGATGGGGCTATCTCTTCAGGTATTTATGTTATAGATATTCATTTTTATACTTCCTCTACATGAGTATTAGACACTGCATGTGGTTCACACATTTGCACAAATGTGCAGGGTCTCAATGATAATAGAAAGTTGAAGAAGGGCGAAGTGGATCTACGAGTTAGAAACCGAGCAAGAGTTGTTGCTTTAACCGTAGGCAATTATGAATTAGTTTTGCCCACTGGGGTTTTATTAATTTTGAACAATTGGTTTTATGTCCCTGCTTTGAGTAGTAACATTGTTTTACTTTCTTATTTAGATAAGGAATGTTATACTTCCATTATTGGGAATGGTAAATGTTCTATTTATCGTAATGACATTATTTATACTGATGGTAGTTTGCATTTTGGTCGTTATTTATTAAATTTATAACATCCTAATAATAGACATATCTATAATGTGGCTACCAAAAGGATTAAGTCAAATATATATATATATATAGATATTTTCATTTTTCTCAACCACAAATATTTTATTCATCTCATATTTATTTCCCAAGAATTTCCTTATTGGTCCATAATTGATTTAAGCTTTTATAATTCCTTAAATAATCCTAAGTCATTGATCTTTATTTATTACTAGCATTACTACCTCTTAATTCTTACTAATTATTTAATTAGGCCCTTACTAATAATTATTCATTAATAGTAATTATTTATATTTATTTAACTTTCATATTTCCTAAATCCTATAATCTTACAAAATTTCTAAAAATTACTTAATTAATCCCTGACTAATTCTTAATAATTTTATCAATTGAAACTAATTATTTTCTCACAACAATTCTATTTACATCTCTAATTTAAGCTTTATCCAAATTATCAAAAATCTTAAGGCCAGTTTTAGTCTTAGAATACTTTTTAATTTTCATAGGAAATAATTTAATAAATTGTCTAAATTAAGGACAATATTCTTTCCAATTTTTAATAATTATCCTTATGCCCTTTAGGATTTTTCATAATTCCTTTTAGGATGTTTTATGTCCCTAAAATGCATTTTTTAAGGGGGGTGACCGAAATTTTTGGAGAGATAAGGATGAGTGGATATTTTAATAAGATAATATAAAAGTTAAAACATGTGTTAATTAGGTAATAATATAATAATCAGAGGAAAAATGAACAGGATGAACGAGAACGGATAGAAATAAAATCCTACATAGAAAACCGTGAACTAGGTAATTAGGACTAGAGTATATTATGAACGAGTGAATTTTTACCTCGAGATGGTCGGTCTCCGAAGTCGTTTCCGTAACCGACGGAGTGATTTGGAGATCCGAATAGGAAGATATTTTGTAGGAATTAAGCAGATAACCAAAATGAGAACCGATAGAAAATAATTCCATTGTGAGAATCTAGGGATAAGAAGGGGAAAACCAGAACATATTATTGATCAGCGAATTTTTATCCAAAAGATGGCACCGGCCAACGTCATTTCTGTACCCGGAAGTGATTACCGAGGATTTTCGGCTGATAACGGAGTATCCTTAACAAGAATATAAGGTCAGGAAAACCCAGTATTCTCGAAGAGGAAGAAAAGATCTTCAGCCTGTCATTCCTGGAATTTTAAGATTCTACGGAATTTCGCGATCAGGACACTGAGCCAGGGAGTTCATCTGATAAAGCAAGATGACACAGGTAGGATGAGGTCATCATTCTTTATCTCTTTATGGATGATGAGGTCAGCCTAGTAGGTGGATGGTCAAGATCAAGTCACCTCAACAAAAGTGCGATCCAACGGTCAGAATTCGATCAGACAAAAATTACGAAAATGCCTTTCCCTTCACCTATAAATAGCCCTTCATTCATTTCACAATTCACACACCAAGCCTCTTGAGATTTTCGAAAACTTGGGAGAGGAAGGAAGAAGGAGGAGTCCGGGGAAAATCCTAGCGAAGCTCTGAGTAAGTTCCTCAGTCCTTAGTCTTTAGTTCGATAATTCTTTCGGTAGTTATAGTAGGATTGCTAGGGTAGTCTCTAAATTTTCAAAGTTAGTTAAATATCATGTTTTAGGAATAAATATGATATTTATCTTAGAAATATGATAGAGGAAAGGTTATAGCAAAAATTTTGAGAAATTAAAGTCAAAATAGCGAAGCTCTGGCGAAATTCCGCCGAAAAGTCAAATTAGGGGCAAAATGGTAATTTGTACCTAAAATGCCCGTTTTGGTTCTGAATACTCATATAAGTGATATTATCCGTATAGGATATTCGAAACCATGAACCGCTGTTTCCGCTGTCACCACTGTTGCACCGCTGTCAAACGTGCCGTAATTTGACGAAAGTACTAGAAATCGTCAACGGAGGTACGGACGCGTACTCTAACCTTAACACTTATGCTGCTTATATTCATATATGTGATTGATATGCCATTTATTGAGACTCTGCCGAGAGAGGGCAGTTGTACATACAGCTTTGTACGGGTTATAGTCTTGATAACGCCGTAAGGTTTTCCTAGCGCTGAGGACACGATGGGCCGTCATGGCACTGGATATGTGCAGACTTGTTGTGGTACTGGTTGTGGTACTTGTTGTGTGATTTGGTATTGATATGCTGTTATGTTATTATGAATATCTATTGCCGTATACTGTTTATTTGAGCATAAGGTTAACCGTTACCTGAGATCCAATTAGGGAATTGGATCTCAGCTGTAGCTTCAGGTTCCAGGAAAACCAAGGGTTGAGGATCGGGGCAAGTAGCTGGCGTTGGATGGCAGAAGGAGTTTACTTCTGTAACTCTATTAAATTTTGTTAGACGCCACCCTTTCTGAACAATGGATGACTGTATAAGTACAATTACACTATGGTTATATATCTTTGAATTCAGTTACTCACTTGCTACAATGCTTGACTTTGATTACTATTCTTTTGAAAAAAAAAATTTCCTCCATTTAAAATCCGGGATGTTACATGTGAGGTTTACGTTAAATAACAAGCCTCTGATAAATTATCATCTAGATCTTCAAAATGCCTTTTTGTGGGGTATCTTAAGGAAACTAAAGGATACTGTGTCTACAATTCTACCGATCACGAAGTGTTTATTATTCAGTATGGTGTCTTTCTGTAGAAAGAGTTTATCACTAAAAGAACCAGTGGGAGTAAGGTGAACCTTGAAGAAGTTCAAGAGTCACAAGACAATGTAGAACCATAAATGGAAAATATTGGAGAGGACTTACAACAAGTTGATGAGCCTACTCTAGTAACACAAGGCCCACAAAGGTTTGATAGGATACGGCAAAAGCCTCAAAGATATGTACTTCTTATTACTAGAAGTCATGATGTCTTGCTCATTGAGCAGAATAAACCAACTATATATCGAGAAGCCATAGTGGGACCAAACTCTAAAAAATGGTTAGAAGCCATGAAGTTTGAAATGCAATTCATGTACGACAATAAGGTATGGACCTTAATTGATCCACCTGAAGGTGTAAAAACCATTGGGTGTAAGTGGGTTTTCAAGGAGAAAATTGACATGGATGGCAAAGTAAGTGTCTTTAAAGCACGACTGGTTGCAAAAGGATTCACTCAAACTCATGATGTGAACTATGATGAAACCTTTTCCCCAGTTGCAAAGGTCAAATCAATCAGAATCCATCTTGCCATTACATCATATTATGACTATGAGATATGGCAAATGGACGTCAAAACAACCTTCCTTAACGGAAAGCTACTTGAGGATGTGTATATGACACAACCTAAGGGTTTTGTGTGTCCAGAGGACTCTGGTAAAGTTTGCAAGCTTCAAAGATCCATATATGGATTGAAGCAAGCATCTCGGAGTTGGAATCATCATTTTGATGAAGTAGTTAGAGTTTGGATTCATTCAAAATATCGATGAACCTTGTGTTTACAAGAAGGTTAGTAGGAGCACAATTGTATTTCTGGTGTTTTATGTAGATGACATCCTACTCATTGGAAATGACATCCCAACCTTGTGGAGTGTCAAGTCTTGGTTAGGAAAGTCTTTCTCAATAACAGATTTAGGAAAAGCCACTTACATCATAGGAATCAGGATCTATAGAGATAGATCCAAGAGGCTAATAAGCTTAAGTTAGAGCACATACATAAACAAGATACTGCATAGATTTAGTATGTAGGATTCAAAAAGGGGTTATATGCCCATGTCTCATGGCATTCATCTCAGTACAGATTAGTGTCCTGGTATACCTAATCAAAGAGATTGCATGAGTAAAATTCCATATGCCTCTGCCATTGGATCTATCATGTATGCCATGTTATAACTCAACTGGATGTCTCATTTGCCTAAGTATGACCAGCAGATATCAACAAGATCCTAGTGAGGGTCATTGAGCTGCTGTCAAGAATATCCTAAAGTACTTAAGAAGGACAACTGACTTATTATTGGTATATGGTAGATTGGGTGATGAGCTCGGTGTGATTTGTTACACAGATGTGAGTTTCCAAATTGACCAAGACGATCTAAGATCGCAATCAGGATATGTATTCCTTTTAAATGGTGGTGTGATAAGCTGGAAGAGCTCTAAGCATAGCAGTGCTATTACGCAGGCTAAGGAGCCTTGGTCACATCAAAAGACCAAGCATATACTCAGACAATTTCATCTTATTAGTGTACTTCTAGAGTCCATTCGCAGTTAACATGACATGCATGATATACTGTTTACTATTAATGTGCACTGATGTTGCATGTTAAATTGCTTTGCCTTAATTATGGTTTTTTTATTACCATATTTTGCATATACATTACATAGAGATTAACATATTACCTTGTGATTCAACTTTAGATCCCAGACACTAATAAAGCTTCAAGAAGAAACCCAAGAATAAAGGGGAAGACTATTTTGTAAGGCGGCCAGAAGAAGGTGGAACTCAAGAGGAATTCTTTAATTTTGTATATATATTTTGGATTAATTTGATGGGTTGTATAAGGAGTTTTATGTCTGAAGTAGATTGGATGAATGTAATTAAATATCCCAGTAGGGATTAATTTTGTACATCACCAAGTATATATTTATTTAAATTATCAATTACTCATTTGTCAAAACCAGATCCATACGCTCTTCTGCTGTGTAGTAACTTTGATATACGACGGTAGTAATAAAGGGATCGTTACAACAACAATGCTTTTATTTAGGGTTGGGGGGAGTTTTTCCTCTGAAGTTTTTTGAGAGAAATTTTACCTTGGAAGTGTTAAAAAGAGAGAAATTTTGCCATGATTGTTATCCAAGTTAATTTTGACCATTAGTTGACCAAATATGCTGAGCTAGCAGTCCACATGTCATCCACGTCATTTTTGTTAACAAAAATTAGCTTAGGCTTGATGAACACCATAACCCTTTAACATAAAGATATTAATCTATTCGGTTAGTTTTTTTTTTTTAAAAAAAAAAAAAAGCTTGATTTAAAAGTAACTAGTTGAAAATTTTAAACTGACCGATAATACTGGTCCTCTTTGTTTGAGACTCTAAAATGACCAAGAGGTTGCACGTTCAATTATTGGGATATCTCAAAAATTTTAAATCTAGACGGTTGAGAGAACACTACATATCTTTACACTAGGATCTCATCTTTATAATGAAATCAACAGTACAGAAAATAATATACTTACACAATATAATACACACAGTAAGACGTTTTATTTATCCTTAAATCACACCACACAACAATACTTTATGATATTAATACAGAATACATTACTCTTGTCAATTTATTTATTCTTACTTATCCAAACAAACAGTTATAAACTGCTTTCTTCAATCAGATTCTTAATTAAAAGAACATTGAAAGGAAAGATCACACCATTCATGAGTTTGATATCCTCAATCAGTAAGGTCTTTCTCCTGGTACGTTGCCAGAGGGATCATAGTTGCAAATGATGAAAGTTCCTCCATTGTCACACCTCACTTTAGCACACCCAAAATGAGTCGAGTTCTTCCAAACCACCTGAGTATATAACCGGCATTCCCCACCAGTGCACGTGTTGCTGTTGTAGTCATAGTACGTCTTCTGAGCCACCCATGTCTTCACGGCATCTGCCCCGCTCATGTCACCGGCGCTGGTTTGGATGTTCTCACCATAGGTGCTGCCGTTGGAAAAAATCAGCTGGCAGTCAGCTTTGCGTAGGTTGGCATAGTTCTGGGCATACTGAGCCACTGTTAAATCCCAAATTATTGGTGGAACGCCCACATTTCCTCTTGCTGCGTCATGGACATTTGCATAGTCTTGTGGGGAGTCTTGAGCATATGCTGAGACGGTTAAGAGAAAGAAGAAAATGAGAGAAAATGGAAGCTTGGATGAGAATTCCATTATGGTTATTATTATTTTTTGAATTTGATGAAGAATGGAAGGCATTGGGGAGGAATTTATAGGGAGTTTCAAGTGGGAAATTGATATATTTTAGATAAGATTTTGCGTGCAACTTGATTGTGGGAAATTTTAATATAACGACTTTTAACTATATGGCGTAGAAGACCGAGAAACTTTAGATTTTGGGTCTTTGGCAGCATTATGTTAAATAAACTACAACTCAAGTTTATGTGGTTAACAGGATTATTATTCAAAAATTTTAGAAGACCGAGAAACTATAGATTTTGGGTCTTTGGCAGCATTATGTTAAATAAACTACAACTCAAGTTTATGTGGTTAACAAGATTATTATTCAAAAATTTTTGAAAGTGAATATATACATACTAAAAAGGATAATTATAGAGGCCAAGTTTCTTCAATTTTATGATTTCAAGTGTACCTTTAATTTGCATCACCTTAGAATTTAAGGTGCCATCTGTCTAGAACCATATCTGTAGAACTAATTTAATGGAAAAGCGATTTTAGTTAGGCTAGGTATGAGGAAGTTGTTGGGTGTATCAATAAATTGTTGGAAGAATTTAAGCTAAACACACGAAGAATGTGCTGGAATGGGAGGCATTGGGATGGAATTTAAAGGGGTTTCCAGGTCGGACATTGGTATACTTCAGTTAGTTTTTCATGCAAATTGGATTTGAGCAATTTTAAATTTACGGCATTTAACTCTTAAATGTTTTGCGTGGATGACCAAGAAACTATAGATTTTGGGTCATTGGCAGCATTATATTAAATAGACTACAGCTTAAATTGACGTCGTCAAGAAAATTATTAAAAACTTTGTGAATGTGAATAAGTACTCACAAAAAAGAATAATCACGGAGGCCAAGTTGCTTGAATTTTATGGTTTCAAGTGTTTATAGCGTCACCTTAAATTTTAAGGGGACAACCGTCTGGAAAAATATTTCAACGATAAATTTAAACTGTAACCAAATTTTTTTGAAAACACGTGGTTTTCTAATACTTATATTTTGTTTTAATTATGAGAAGTACTGTCTTTTTTATCTGCGGGTTAGGGCAATGTTTGGGTTTAAGACAGAACTTGTGTGTGATTACTGATTAGTTATAAAATACGTACAAATTCCTTTACCAGTAATTTAGAAATGCCATTCGAAACATGAGAACAATATTCATCCTAGTAAACTGTCATTATTTTAAACAAGGAGGCTAAAATTCCCCCTGAAAACGTACTTTAGAGCTAATTAAATTGAAAAACGAAGTACTTTAGGATACTTAACCCACTTGAAAAAATATTTTATGTTGCTGGATGCTCCTGAAAAAGATAGTAAAATAAGTGAATTTGTGTATAAATATATTTAATCTCTTTTCACCAACGATTTTTTTGTAATTTCTCTCTGGAGACTAATATATAACTTTAATTTTGTAACATCCCAAATTCCAGGTTCGAAAATCATGTCAGTCGACACTTAGTTTTAAGAAAATCATTAGAGTTTGAGATGCTACAGCTTAGAGTACTGCAGAAATGGATAGCGTGCGCTAAGATTCGGACAGTGAGTATCTGATATAGAATGCCCATAAATATAATGACGTCCCGACATAAGCTGATATTTTAAATATCCTAAAGGAATATTCATGTGATACATCTTATAGAGATTAAATACAATTCTCTGATAAAGAAAGTTTTAAACTAGACCTATGGCTTGGAACCTAACATCAGTTAATCAAACAATTTGGCCAGGTCGGTGTTCAATCTAATGGGAGTCTCACCAACTCTATGGCGACTTGTGACAACCCACCGATGAACCCTTCCTTAGTTTAAACACCAAATGGTTTGAAATAACTTTATTAGATTCTTGCCAGAAACTAAATCCTAATAACTTCTACCGACCTTCGTCTTCGACCGCTGCCTCTTCACAGCTCTATCCACCGGCATCTTCTCTATCCTGGTTTCTTCCCTGTACTAGTCATTAAGACTGAGGTCCAATGCCCATTGGACCTCAGGTAACAGTTAACCTTATGCTCAAGTATAACAGTATGCATGATAGATATTCATTTACAATTCAGCATATAACTATACATAGCACACAACACATGTCATAGTTCATATCACAACAATACCTCTACATAGCACACAACCCATGTAAGGTCCACATAGTTTGCACATAAACCAGTGTCACGCTCCGGAACGTGTCCTCAGCGCTAGGAAAAACATCTTTACGGCATTACCAAGACTGTAACCCGTTTTCACATTAAAAGCTGAATGTATTTAACAAGGTGACCTAAGACCCTGTCTTAGCCACAGTCCATGACCCAAGACCTAGTCTTGTCCATGACTATATGAATCATCTCATCATATATAAAGCATACAAGCAGCATAAGAGTTAGAGTTACAGTACGTGTCCGTACCTTTCACCGGGTACTGTCAAACGTCCGACCTTTGGATCCGGCCCTGGACCTCCCGGATATCCTAACATATCACTATATCAGTTAGAATAATATCCTAAGAGATATTTCCACCTCTATTTACTTCTCTACCCTTGGTGGATTTGTTATTTATAATTCTGCCCTTACATTTATTCAAAAACGCAGTGCAGTATTTTCTGGGCAGATTTTACGGTAACTTTGGAAAATCATAATTAATTCTACAAAAATCATTTTGAGGTACTGTAAAATTCATCATGACCCTTGGCATGTCTATTTTCAAGGAAAAATATTCCCAGAACCTAGAACACCATTAATCATTCCCATTTTTAAATGTTTTCAACGTTGCCCAGATTTTATTCCAGCAAAAATGACTTAACTTCAAAAATTCATATCTCCTTGACCAGAGATCAAAAGGATGCATATTTTATATATTTGGAAAGCCCTACATGTCTACTTTATTTCTGGAAAATTTCATGATTTTATAACTTCATTTGCTTCATAAAATCATAGCATCTTCTTCGCTGCCTGACAAGGACTTAAGAACCGAAAATTCTGCAACTCTTACAAATTTAATCTAAAGACTTCCAAACATCATTTCCTATCATGTTTTTACCTCTTCAGGCATTTTTCAATTCAATGAGGCCTAAAAACAAGTATAGGAATTTATTCTCTAATTTTCTAGATCAAACTAATATTTATACTAAGAACTTATAAAAACTAAAAACTAGAAATTTAAATGCTAGAACTTACATCTTGAAGACTCTCCTTCTTGCTTCAAGATTCCTTCTCCCTCTCCTACTTAGAAATCACCTTTCTTGAAGTGTGATTTGGTGTGAAGAAAAATGAAGCATGAAGCCTCCTATTTATAGCCAACCATGAGTTAACTATCTAGCAACTTTAATTCCATTCTAACCATTGGATTTAACTTAATTAACTAGGAAGCTTAACTTTTGACCTTACACCTCTTACAAAAAAATGCCACCTCCCCCCTTTTCTAGATTCATCTTTTCTCTTTCCTCCACTACACACACACACACATGCACAACACTTAGGCACACACACACTCACAACATACACATGTGCTCTTGTGATGTCATCTTGTTGACATAATCAAGGCTTAGGTGTCATTGTTGACTTTTCAACACTAATTAGCAATTCTTAATTATCATGTTAATCAAGTGTTTACATGCTCCTTAATTATATTTTGCCATTAGCTAACTCAATTATATGAAGATTTAGACTTAATTACTTAAGATATTATTTCATTCTTTTTGGCTTAATTATTTTTAAATATAATTAGCCCTCTTTTAGTTTGTCTCTAATCATCTTGAAGAATTGTGCAACTAATCTCAATTAGTGCAAGCTTATTCTATTAAGGATATTTGTAATTTACTTAATATACCTCTTAATTATGCTAAATTAATTAGCAACACTCTTTATGCCAACCTTGACCCCCCATTGGTCATTAATATCAAATTAGGGGTTTCATATAATTAACTTTGGATATTCCCTTTTATTCATGTTTAAACAATCAATAAATAATTACTTATTTAATTACTTACTAATTGTTGACAATTTTCTTAATTAAGATTAATTATTTTCTCACAACTATTTTACTGAAATTGATAATTTATGCATTATGCAAAATATTAAAAATCATGGGGTTCAATATGGTCCCCTAATACTTTTTGATTTTTCTCCTTTAATTTTTCCAAGGTAATAATTTAATAAATTACCTAAATTAGGGACAATATTCTTCCCTATTTCAAATAAATATTTATTTGTCTCTTTATAATATTTTCAGGGTATTTTATAACCCATAAATATTTCAGGGACCTATTTGTAAATTATTTATTCTTAGGAGACATTGTCCTAATAAATTCAATACAAGGTGTTTGAGACTTCATATTCACCTATTTTCAATAGGTATTATTTGTCTAAATATATATTTAAATGTATTATAAAAATTAGGGTATTACAAATTTATGGCTAGTGTCTAACAATGCTAGAAAATGGAGTTGTTCTGCTCTATATCTCCCCCACCCTCTCCCTTTTTAGTTTAAGATTTATAAATTGCAAGTAATTATTTGTAGTTTTAATTTCCCGCAAAGCTTGTCAGTTGTTGCGTAGGCTAATTAATAATCTTGTTTCCTCTCAAAAATAAGTTATTGATCGTTGGCCTAAAACAAAATATGTATGGCCATAATTGGTTTTCAATTGGTTTATTGAATTATAGTGATTAAGACCGTGTGATTTATCCCCCTAATTAACAAGAACAATAAATAGATACAGATTTAAATCATGCTGCTATATATGACCTAATGAACACGTACATGATCACATGCATAAAATTATTTTATACAATTGTTCTGCTCTTTCTTCAGATATGAACAGTTTACTATATCACTAAAAAAAATCAGATAATTACCTACGGATTATCGGTGAAAGTTCCGTCGATAAATTTATTAACAAATTAGGGACAGAAATATTTCGTCACTAATTTCCGTCATGGTTTCGCATGCAATTACTAGGATGGCCGAAATTTTTGAACAAGGTTGAGTGCTCATTAGGCAGCACCCAAATCAGGACCATCCAAATATAATTTGGATAGTCAAGATTCAATGTTCTTGCTTTTATTTTTTAAGAAATTATTTTAATGTCTACATAATATAAAATAAATTAAAGCTAATAACTTAAATGCCAGTATTTCATAAGGGTTTAATATTTCAGTTTTTAGTATAGAAATATTTTTTCTGCTACACTCACATAAAAGTAAGTGAATTCCACTAATATTTTATCTCTCTTCACTTTATAATGAAACCCACTTACTTTTATGTTAATGTGACAGGGGGGCAAAAATCTATATAGTAAAAACAGAAATATTAAATACATTTCATGAAGTATTTTGTCTAAAAATCAGTAGTTGACTATGAAATTTTTTTCTCAACTATGTAATAACTTAATTGAAGTATTCGTCTTCATTCAGACGTTAATTATATATTTTGTATGGTGATGTGCTTGTTGAATTTACCTTGAATAAAACTTATATTCACTTATTGCCAACCAAAAAAAAAAAAAAGACTTGACGCCTCTTGGCAATCCAAGGAGCCCAATATATTAAAACGTAAAACCATCCGCAGGTTAGGGTTTAATGTCGTATATATTTTATATTTAATTAAATTTTAAGTATTGTAATATTTCAATAAGGTTAAATGAAATATTCTGTTAAGATTTTGAAAAAAATAAATAATTAAAATATTTCCCTTTTGGGAGAATTAACTCTAGGTTATGGGAGCCTTTTGTCTGTATGCCTTAAGATTCTCAATCAAATAATTAATTTTCAAGCAATATAGTACAAACACACTCCAATCTTCTCACTTTTGGAAGCCTTTATCAACTTCCTAATTAACCAAGTGCATGCATCCTAAAACTACAAGAAGGCCTGATTGGCGATTTTCAATTCATTTAGCTACAACCACTATGATGCAATTAAAATACTCGTTTTCTGAATTTTGTGAGATAAATTAAAGATGAGTGAATGGATTCACGGGTGCAAAAAAACCTTTTAAGACCGGACAAAAGAGGTATCCCCAGACTGGACTCGCTGCCGGTATTAAAAGTATATCCTTAACAGCGGACTTCAACCGGTCTTAAATAAACTATTTTAAGACCGGACATTTAAAAACACCAGGTCTTAAAAGTGATACTAAATTCAACCGAAATATTTTTTTTGTTGGTCCTAAAACTCAATTTTTAAGACCGGACAAAAATTTAACCGCTCTTAAAAGTTCTATTTTTTAAGACCGGACAAAAATAATTATACGCGGTCTTAAAAGACTCACTTTCAAGACTGGTTGAGTAATACGTCCGGTCTTAAATATTAACTTTTAAGACTAGGCATATTAAAACCAACGGTCTTGTAAGATCAACATTTAGTATCACATATCAAATATATCGTCTGACCTTTATTACTGCGCATTTAAGCAAATAAATTCTCATATTCCACAACTACCATTGACAGTGTGAGAAGTTCACTGGTAAATATCCATATTGCATAAGCTTTTATTTTTTTAAAAAATAAATTCTCACACTTGTTTCTCTTTCTTCAGATATGGACAGTTTACTATACACTACAAAAAAATCAGATAATTACCTACGGATTATTGGTGAAAGTTCCGTCGATAAATTTATTAACAAATTAGGTACAGAAATATTTCGTCACTAATTTCCGTCATGGTTTCGCATGCTATTACTAGGATGGCCGAAATTTTTGAACAAAGTTGAGTGCTCATTTGGCAGCACCCAAATCAGGACCATCCAAATATAATTTGGATAGTCAAGATTCAATGTTCTTGCTTTTATTTTTGAAGAAATTATTTTAATGTCTACATAGTATAAAATAAATTAAAGCTAATAACTTAAATGCCAGTATTTCAAAAGGGTTTAATATTTCAGTTTTTAGTATAGAAATATTTTTTCTGCTATATTCGCATAAAAGTAAGGGGATCCTACTAATATTTTATCTCTCTTCACTTTATAATGAAACCCACTTACTTTTATGTCAATGTGACAGGAAAAAAAAAATAGTAATAGCAGAAATATTAAAGACATTTCGTAAAATATTTTTTGTCTAAAAGTCAGTAGTTGACTATGAAATTTTTTCCTCAACTATGTGATAACTTAATTGAAGTATTCGTCTTCATTCAGACGTTAATTACATTTTTTGTATGATGATGTGCTTGTTGAATTTACCTTGACTAAAACTTATATTCACTTATTGCCAAATAAAAATAAATAAATAAATTTGACTTGACGCCTCTAGGCAATCCGAGGAACCCAATATATCAAATCGTAACGGGTTTAATGCCGTATATATTTTATATTTAATTAAATTTTAAGTATTGTAATATTTCATTAAGATGAAATGAAATATTCTGTTAAGATTTTGAAAAAATAAATATTTAAAATATTTCCTTTTTTGGGAGAATTAACTCTAGGTTATGGGAGCCTTTTGTCTTTATGCCTTGAGATTCTCATTCAAAGAATTAATTTTCAAGCAATATAGTACAAACACACTCCAATCTTCTCACACTACTACAAAAAAACGTTTTTAACGTCTTAAATTTGGCCCAATTAACATCCTTTTTTCTGGAGACGTCTATCTGGGAGACGTTATACTTAGGCGTCCTCACAAAAAAAGAAATGTTGTAAGTGGTACTTACGGCTTCCTAAATTTTAATTTAGGATGTCGTATGTATCATTTTGGGCATCCTAAATATAAAATAAGGAAGCCGTAAGTGGTACTTACGACGTCCTACATTTTAATTTAGGAAGCCATAAGTGGTACTTACGACGTCCTACATTTTAATTTAGGAAGCCATAAGTACCACTTACGGCTTCCTTATTTTATATTTAGGACGCCGTAAGTTCCTAAGTTTTTTTAAAAATATATCTTTTTTTGTTCTAGCATCTCTCATATGGCTAATAACAATGCAAGACGGTGAAGAAGAACAACAATGAAGAAAGGTTCCTCAAGAAAACTCAGACCATAAACAAAAAACATACAGAAACACGAACATAATCAACAAACCAGTTTTAGTTAAGACAAAAAAAACAAACAAACAAACCAGAACAAACTGAAACATAACCAACAAACTAGAACATATGCATACAATCAGTAGCATTATTCCTAAAATTCAATGAAAATGTAGAAATACAAGAGTTGAAAAGAACAAGTTTTCAAGAAAAAAGGGCAAAGTTGCTTACAACAACAGTAATGACTCCCACCTTTCCAACTTTCTCCATTGTGGCTCTTCTCTTGCAACAATAAAAAGCCTCCTCTCTCTCAACACTACATACCCCCTTCCCTTGCCGCTTCAGCCTCAGCAATCCCTATCAAACCACACGTTGATCCAAATCTCAAACACAAAGACCACAACGTCGCCACAAAATCAGAGATCTAGGGTGGTTTGAAGAGGGACAGCTGTGACGGAGACATGTGAATTAGTGATCTAGGGTGGATCAGAAAAGAAGACATGTGAATTAAGGATCTAGGTTGGTTTAAAGAGGGACGGCCGTGAGGGAAGAGGAGAAGGCGATGACACAGATGTATGTGAGGAGTTGGGTGAAAACTGAGAATTGCTCAGTCATTTCCACGCTTTATTTTGTTTTTTTGCGTCCTGAATGTATTTCAGGATGCCAAAAATAATTTTTTGGCGTCCTAAACCTAATTTAGGACACCAAAAATATCATTTTTAGCATCCTAAATATATTTACGGAAGTCAAAATCAGTATTTTTTGCTCGATTTAGAAAATTTGGAAAATGTTTTTGAAAGCGGAGCTTAATCACCGAAAGGGGGATGAAATGGGGATTTTTTAAAAAATTCCTTTTTCAAAGCTTTGTTTTGAAACACTAATACCAGGGTATAACAGAGAGTAAAGAAGAAGAGAAAGACACAAAGATTTATACTAGTTCGGTTCAACTCCTTGACCTACAACCAGTCCTCAGGCTCCCTGATTTTTTCACTATCACAATTGATTACACCCTTTGTAACTTAAGAGTAATTCTCCTACTAGAACTTACTCCCCCTTACAAGTTGTAATTAATAACCTTAATCTCCAAGTCCCCTGACTTGAAATTGTTTACAATAAATGATTTACAATAAATAAACTTTCTTAAAGAATGTATAGAAATAATCACTGAAGCATTAAGTATCAACAGATACTTTACAGAATGAAAACTGAAAGAGTAATAATAAAACTTGAATGCAATTCATTTGTAGCAGTCTTGGTCGTTGAAAAGAATTGAATGCAACTCTATTTATACATAGAGAATGTTAAATGACCGTTGCAATTTTTATTATGACCGTTGGTGCATTATTCTAGCTATTGGAGGCACTTTGGTCTCTTCTCTCTGTAATACCCGGATAATTACTATCTGGATTATTATGTTACCATAATAAAAATATCCATTTATGATGATTATGGTCTCAAATAGAGTATAATTGGTCTATTTTCAAAGGAAGATACTAAGGAAAAATTATGGAAAATTCAAGAAAATATGGAATAATTATTGAAAATTTAGGAAATATATTATTGTGAATTTAGACAATTTAATAAAATATTTCTTATGAAAATAAAAAGAAGGAAAATTAAAAAGTATGTTAGAATCAAAATTGATTCTATGACTTTTAATATTTTGCATAGGGCTTGAATCATTGATGTTAATGAAATTGTTGTGAGAAAATAATTAAGAAAATTAAGAAAATTATTAGGAATTATTAAAGGATTAATTAAATAATTTTCAGGAATTTTATAAGATTAGAGAAATTTAGGAAACATAAAAATAAAACAAAATAAATATAAATAATAATTATTAAGGACCGAAATTTTTGTCTAATTAAATAAATAATAATGGTTAGGATATAGTCTTAAAAAGTAAAGATCTATGGTTTAGGATTTTTCAAGAATTTATGAAAGCCTAAATCCAAGTAATTAGTTAGGGACCAATAAGAAAATTTTGTGAAAAATAAATATAGGATAAATATAATATATGTGGTTAAGAAACAAAAAATATATATATATATATGGTGTGTTGGCCGAATTTTAGGGGAGATAAGGATGAAAAGATATTTGAATATAATAGTAATATAGGTTTAAGCATGTGATAAATAAGTAATAATATAATAATAATTAAAAGTGGACAGGATAAACGAGAACGGATGGAAACAAAATCCTACATAGAAAACCGTGACCTAGGTTTCTAAAGTCAGGGTAGATTGTGAACGAGGGAATTTTTATCTCGAGATGGTCGGTCTCCGAAGTCATTTCTGTAACCGACGGAGTGATTTGGAGATCCGAATAGGAAGATATTTTGTATAATTAAAGCAGATAGCCAAAAGGAGAACCGATAGAAAATAATTCCGTTGTGGGAATCTGGGGATAAGTGGGGGAAAACCAGAGTATAATGTTAATCAGTGAATTTTTGTCTCGAAGTTAGTACCGGACAACATTATTTCTGTAGCCGGGCACGAATACCGAGGATTTTCAGCTCATAACGGAATGTCCTCAGTGGGATCAGAAACTGAGTTAAATTAGATAATTTGAAAGAGGAAGAAAAGATCTTCAGAGTGTTGTTCTCGGAATTTTAAGATTTTACGAAATTTCGCGATCAGGATACCGACCAGGAATTTTACCTGATAAAGCAACATGACATAAGACTTGATGATGCAGCAGGGATGACATCATCCTTGAGAGGTGTAAGGCCAAGATCTTGCCACCTTCAAGAAGTGCGATCTAACGGCCAGAAACTGATCAGACAAAGTTCAAAGGAATTACCAAATTGCCATTGCCTTTTTCTATAAATAGCCTTCCATTCTCCTTCATTTGCTCACCAATTCCTCTTGAAAATTTCGAAATTCTAGAGTAGAGAAGGAAGGAAGAGCTCTGGAGAAAGTTGTAGCAGAGTCCTGAGTAAGTTCTCCGGTCCCTAATCTTTAGTTCGGTAGTTATAGTAGAATTGTTAGAGTAGTCTTAATTTTTTTAAAATTAGTTTAAATTTCATGTTTTAGGAATAAATGTGATATTTATCTTAGAAATATGTTAGAGGAAAAATTATAGCGAAAATTTTGAAAGTGTAAAGTTAAAACAGCGAAGCTCTGACAAAATTCCGCCAAAAAGTCAAACTAGGGGCAAAATGGTAATTTGTACCTAAAATGCCTGTTATGGTCTTAGATATTCATACTGGTGATATTATCCTTATAGGATACTCAGAATCACGAACCGCCATTTCTACTATCACCGTTGTCAAATCACCGTCGTACCGCCGTCAAACGTACCACAACGCTACTGCAGTGCCCGAAATCGTCAACGGAGGTACGGACGCGTATTGTAACCTTAACACTTATGCTGCTCATATTCATATATATGGTAGACATGTTTATATACTGAAACTCTGTCGAGGGTTGTCAGTCATACATACAGCTTGTTACGGGTTATAGTCTTGATAACGCCGTTGGGTTTTCCTAGCGCTGAGGACACGATGGGAGATCATGGCACTGGTTTATGTGCAGACATAGTGTGGGGCTTTACATATTGCTGTGTGCTTATGTTCTGTCCATTGTTGATCATGCATCTGCTGTGTGCTTATGTATTGATGTGCTGTTATGTTGTTACGACTATTTGTTGCCTATATATGACTTATTTGAGCATAAGGTTAACCGTTACCGGAGATCCAATTGGCAATTGGATCTCAGCTGTAGCCTCAGGTTCAGGAGGATCCAGGGTGGAGGAGAGCGGCAAGTAGCCGATGTAGGCGGATTGGAAGAGCTTATATGTTTTAGCTTTTGAACTATTTAGATATAGTCTTTTTGGAAACAACAGATGACTGTATAAGGATGATTACACTATGGTTATGTATATTCAGTTACTCGTTTAATCGAAATGCTCGACTCTGATCACGGTTCATTTTTTTTAAAAAAAATTCGGTATTTTAAATTGGGATGTTACACTCTCTCAACTCTTCAGTTAATTCTTTGTGTTCAGAGGAAAAATGTTGACTTCCTTTGAGTTTTGCCCGTTGGAATGTCAGAGACTAGTTTAGGTAAGAAGGATTTATCCATTTTGCATCGTGCAGATGTTGTTTGATCAGAATATAGCAAGTTAGTTGTACTTTGCATTCAATGCTCTGACATGCTTTTTGCTTGTGTTGAAACAACACCTTTATTTTTCTTGAATCATCTGTAAATCAACTGAGATTCACTAGCAAACAGGTTAAACATATCCAGTAATGTTGATGAATGATGTTAGGAAGCATTAAGATAAAACAAGAAAGGTTTCACAAATTCGTCAGATTTGAATTTTTAAAATTTGCGACGCAAACTCGAGTTTGTTTATCAAAACTATTGTTTGTCACTATGCACTTAAGTACAAACTCGAGTTTCCATATCAAGACTCAAGTTTCCTTCTTCCAAAGAAGAGTGTCACGATTTGAGTCTTGGAATACATTTTTGACTGAGGACAAAACTTGAGTTCCCAAATGTAAACTCGAGTTTTGGACATTTAATGTGATCAAGTCCAAAACTTTAAAACTGGAGTTTTTCAACCAAAACTGGAGTTTTAAAACCACTGAGAAACAATGATGCTCTCTGTTTGACCAAAACTCAAGTTTCTAAAACCAAACTCGAGTTTCCATTTAAAAGTTAAAACTTAGAGAGATCTGAGTTAATTCAAAACTTGAGTTTCTAAACCAAAACTGGAGTTTTGAAAACATTGAAAATTAGTGATCCCCTCTACTTGGCCAAAATTTGAGTTTCCATTTAAAATATGAAAACATTTGAAAATATGAGCCAAGTGAGAAACTTGAGTTTTCATTTCAAAATTGGTGTCTTAGGATGGTAAACCATGAGAACTGTCTGTCAAGCCAAAACTTGAGTTTCCACACTAAAAACTCGAGTTTTCCAAAAACTTGGAAAAACTTAGAAATACTGAAAACTGGAGTTTCCCTTCAAAACTAGAGTTTCCACACGTCAAAAACTTGGAAGACTCTGTGTATGATTAAAACTCGAGTTTCCAAATGAAAACTAGAGTTTTGCATTTCTTTAGAAAATATTGAAGAGTCTTTGTATGTCTAAACTCGAGTTTCCAAACCAAAACTCAAGTTTGTCCTGATGAAAAACTTGGAATGCTCTCTGTAAGATCAAAACTCAAGTTTCCACATGGAAATTGTAGTTTTGCCTTTGATCATTAAAACTGAGTTATTCTCTGTCAAGTCAAAACTCGACTTTTGTTTTCAAAACTCGAGTTTGCCTTTGACAGCAAGTTTTTCAACTTACTAAAGAAAAACTTCAATTTGACTTTACATTTGTCTGCTATCATCAAAACCCATAGAGAACTAACAGTTTTAGCGCCAGAATATTTTTTTGGCATCCTAAAGTAGATGTAGGACACCAAAAGTAACATTTTTGGCGTCCTAAGTATATTTTAGGAAGCCAAAAATAACATATTCGATATCCTATATCTACTTTAGGATGCAAAAAAAAATTAAAAATTAAAAAAATTGCCGCTAAAACATTTTCCAAATGTTCTAAATTGCACCAAAAATACTGATGATGGCTTCCTTAAATATATTTAGGACGTCAAAAAAAAAAAAATTTAGGCATCCTAAATTAATATTTAGGACATTGAAAGTCTCAAAATCATGTAAATAATTACAACAATGCCACCTCCTTCAAGTTTTACTTCCCTTTTTTAAAAAATGATGTCTTTTAGGGTAGTAATATCAATATTTTATAGTAGTGTTACTTTCGGAAGCCTTTATCAACTTCCTAATTAATCAAGTGCATCCTAAAACTACAAGAAGGCCTGATTGGGGATTTTAAATTCATTTAGCTACACCCACTATGATGCAATTAAAATACTTGCTTTTGGATTTTTTGAGATAAATTAAAGATGAGTGAATGGATTGAAATTGATTTAGAATATATGACATGGGACCTCTTGGTTGGGTAGGTGAGGGGAAGGATTCTATTGTTTATTTAAAAGAGGAAGGAAGAGGTGGTAATAATTAATGGTTAAAGTATACGTTCTGAAACATCCTAAATTTTTGGACCAGAAGGTTGGAAATTAAACTGAGATAAGAAGGCTTCTAGTTGGAGGAGTCCAAGAGCCTTAAGTTTATTATGAGGAAAAAGGCTTAAGATAATTATTAAAATTATTTTGGACCTTGGAAAATTTGGGAAGATTATATTTCAAGGATATAGAAATATTATGGTGGAGTTAATTATGGGAAATTTAGTTTGGATAATTGTTATCATTAATATATGGAAATTAAATTATGAAATTTGGGCCAAAATAATTATGAGAATAATTATTTGAAATTAAGGCCTATTTATCCTTAATTTATTTCGGGAAAAGAATAAATTCAAAGAATATTTGTAAGTAATAATTTTTGGCCTAAATATTATAGGATTAATATTTTATGGCTTAGGAAATTAAGAATTTAATTTCTTTGAAATTATGCAATAATTGCAATTAGATCTAAATTTCAAATAGAATAATGTTTTTTAAAAAAAAAAAAAACAAAAGAGTCATATGGACCACTGAAGCATCAGCAATGGAAATTTCATAAGCCCATCTCATGTCTTCATAAGCCCATCAGCAAACAAATGAACAGATGTCAGCAAAATAATAATAAGCAAGACACACACAACACACGCAAGCCCAGGGAAGTGCAGCGTAGGTAAACGGAGATTTGGACAACTGAAATCATAACCAAGACAGAGAGCAAATCGCGTAGCCGTAAAGAAAGTCAGAAGGATCAGAGGCAGCCATGCTTCTCGAACTCCTCATGGATGGACCGATGGTCATGCTTCTGGTTCTGGACTATCATGCCTTGTCTGGACTTCGGAGCTTTATTTAAATGGTTCCTCCATTTCACTTCCCCTCTCTTCATTCAGCATTCAGGGAAAAGAAAAAACAAAAGAGAACGCAGAAAAAAAGAGAGTGAGGCCAAGAGTTTGAAGAGAGGAAGAGACCGAGAGTGAAGGAGAGAGTAAGAGTGCAAACCGAAGCCTATTATCTCTGATTTGGTGACGGAAAAAGAGGAGAAACAGCAAGATAATTCCATCCTTCAAGCTTGAAAACTGAAGGTATTCATTAAGCCTTTCTTTTCTCTTGTTTTCTTCATGCTTCAACGCAAGAAAGGAGTTTTAGCTATACGAGAATGAATCTAAAACAGAATCTGAAAACTGAACTGAAACGGGGGGTGCTGTCATCGGCTTTTTGAGTTTTATGAGTGAAACTATATAGATTTATGTTGCTGTCATATGCCGAAAAAAGGAAAGAAAAACGCATAGGATAAGAGAAAAAGGAACAAGCTAAGTTATAAATATATATATATATATATGTGTGTACGTGGGTGCTGGGTTTTATGCCGTAGTTCAGACCAGAAAAGATCATACTCATATATATATATATATATATATATATAGACTTTAGTTGCTTTCTGCCAAGAAAAGAAAATGGCTTCTGGTTAAACAAAGCTTGAGTTGCTGATTCACGTGGGCTTTGTTTTCTGTTTGTTTTGTTTTTGTCTGTTCTACGTAAGGCATATTATTTGTATATGGGGCTGTTGTGTGAGTGAATGTAAATGGTGAAGATGGTTCAGTCCCATATCCAATTATTGGCGCAGGAATAGCTATTATTATATACATATACATGTTAGTTAAATATGGACATGTATTTACATATTTATTTATATAATGCAAGTATATTTATATAGTATAGTTCCTATATTATTTATTAAATTCAATATAATAAAGCATATGGGTATGTATTTTGAATCTAAAATAAAGGCCTTGATAATATATAGGATCAAACATATCTTGCTTGGTGTTATTTTATTTTTATTCAAATTGATATTTATAAAATTTATTTGTGTGCTGTTAATATTTATTAAATTCAAGGTTTTCATTCCCATAATCATATTTGATGAAGCCTTATATTTTGGAAAAACCATGAGAATCATTAAATAAATACATTTAATTATATTCTTAAATGATGGTTAGTATTTATTAACTCCAATTAATTTTCTATTAAATTACTAAGTTAAAGGAGAAAGATAACACTTGGGAGTTTAAATAATGGTAGAGAAATAGTTAAATAGAATAAATGGATATTAGTGTTAATATTAGGAAATTTAAAATAATAATAACAGATGATGTTAGGATCCCGTTTCCCTGCTCGTCCTTAGGACAAGCAGGGAGAGCTCATCCAAACTTTTTCTTTTTAAAATGATTTTTTTAGGTTGTACTAGTATCTATTCTGAAGTATATTTTTACTATCAGTCAGTATCCTAAAATATTTTTACTATCAGTACCCTAAATGTTTTTTAAATAGTACCAGTTAGTACCCTGAAGTATCTTTTTAGTCTCAGTCAGTCCCCTAAAAAATTTTATGAAGACGATAAAATTTTTCAAGGGACTGACTAAGACTAAAAAGATACTTCAGGATACTGACTGAAACTGTTAAAAAAAATTTTAGGGTACTGACTGAGACTAAAAACATACTTTAGGATACTAACTGACATTGAAAAATATTTTATATTCTTGAGAATAAATTTTAGAATCTTAAAAAATTATTTTAGGATACTAACTCGTACTTAAAAAATTATTTTAGGATACTGACTGATACTTAAAAAATTATTTTGGGATACTGATTAATAGTATTAAAAAATATTTGTTTATAAAAAACATTTGGACTGTCAGATCTCATCTGACGGTCCAGAGCTCGTCCCTCTCTCCTTGCTCATCCGAGGGAAACGTGATCCATGATGTTATTATTATTGGGAAGGGATAAAAATAATAACAAATAACTGAGGAATTATTATTATTAGGAAGAATAATAAATATTATTAGTAGGAAAAGGAATAAATAATGTTAGGAAAGGAAATATGTGACAAATTAAAAGGGAATTAATAATAAATAATAAAGAGAATTATTAATAGAAAGTGTTAAGTATTAATTAATGAATAAAATTTACGAAGGGTATAAGGGTCATAAGTGGCAAGGCCATCTCTTATGATGTTAATTATAAGAGAAATAATGCGGTGATGATATTATAGGATGCCCGGGAAAGTTTGGAATTAGCAGAGTACCGAAAGGTGAATGTACCACTAGCGTCAATGACTAAGGTACGGACGCATATTGTAGCTCTAACTCTTATGTTGTCTTGTATGCTTATATATGATGAGATGATTCATATACTAATGGACAAGACTTGGTCTTGGGTCATGGACTGCAGCTAAGGTCACCTTCTGTAAATACATTTAGCTTTGAAATAAGTTACAGTCTTGGTAATGCCGTATGGATGTTTTCCTAGCGTTGAGGACACGCTGGGGGCATGGCACTGGTTATGTGCAAATAATGTGAACATTACATGTGCTATGTGCTATGTATTGTTGAACATTACATTTGTTGTAACATCCCAAATTCCACGTTCAAAAATCGTGTCGGTCGACACTTAGTTTTAAGAAAATCAACAAAGTTTTAGATGCTACAACTTAGAGTACTTCGGAAATGGATAGCGTGCGCTAAGATTCGGACAATGAGTATCTGATATAGAATGCCTAGACATATGATGATGCCCTGACATAAGCTGATATATTAAATATCCCGAAGGAATATTCATGTGATACAATTTACAAAGATTAAATACAGTTCTCTGATAAAGAAAGTCTTAAACTAGACCTATGGCTTGGAACCTAATATTAGTTATTCAGTCCATTTGGCCAGGTCGGTGTTCACACTACCACAAAAAAGCAAAATAACGTCCTGAATAAGACACAATTAACGCCCTAAATTTCAAGGACGTCTGTCAACGGGTAGTAGAAAAGTTAACTTTTGGCGCCCTGAAAAAATTCAGGACGCCCTGTAAAAGGCGTCCTTGAATTAATTCAAGACGCCTTATATAGACTTTTTACACCCTAAAAAATTTTAGGGCGTCTTATAAAGACTTTTTACACCCTAAAATATTTTTAGGGCGTTATAAGTTTGTACATTATAAGGCAAGTTAATAGACTTTTTACACCCTAAAAAATTTTTAGAGAGTCTTATATAAACTTTTTACACCCTAAAAAATTTTTAGGGCGTCTTATATAGACTTTTTACACCCTAAAACTTTTTAGCGCGCCTTATATAGACTTTTTACACCCTAAAAAGGTTTTAGGGCGCCTTATAGTAATTTTTTTTTTTCATATTGCTTACGAATATATTAAAATTTCCCAGGCGTATTTATGGCCTTTCAAAGCAAAGCAGACATACATCTTTTGATTTTACAAACAGCTCCCAGCAAAGAAAACTCATATTGAAATAATTTTAATTTTCTTAATCTACACCATTCATATCAAACTAAGGATTTGTATGAACAATTCTAAATTAAAAGAGCTCCAACAACAAAGTGCTCACATACAATTCAAATGATCATTATAAAGGAGCTTCAATTCTACAACAAAGTCAACAACAAAGTGCTCACATACAAGAAATTCTACAACAACAAAGTTTCACATACAACAAAGTCTACTACAACAAAGTGCTCACATACAATTTTATAATTCACACATGACAACATCATATAAACCATACCCTCTCAACCTATGTGTAGAAGAAGATGTCCAAACAAAACATCTCGAACCGTATCAATGTTTTCCTCCGAGTACGGATCCAAACTATCAAAAAACTGTAAATTGGAAATCAAGATATATAAGATAAACTAATGAAGTGAATGCAAGAATTAACTAACCAAGATTATTTGATGAAACTCCATTTTTTGAGCCTTTCGCAGTTGTAGCATCACTGTAAATGGAAACACCGTCAGGGTTAAAACAAAAAACGCCGAGGGGATTGAAACAAAATCACAAAATTTCTTACCTTAAAGTAAGATAGATACAATAAAGAAGGGGGGAAGAAAACGAAAAAAGGAAAGGAGAAAAAGTAAGAGGAATACGTAGAAATGTGACTTCGAGTAGCTCTGTTCTTGAGGACTTGAAGTTGTGAAGATTGGTGGGAAGAGCTTAGGGTTTTTATATCTTGAGTGTGAGTTTTGGCGCCCTAAGTATAAGTTAGGGCACCTAAAATATATTTTTTGACGTTAATTTTTACCGCCTAGATAATTTTTTGAAAAAAATTTAGCGCTTAAGTCTTAAAATCAATTACTTTAGGTGCCCTAAATAAAATTTAGGGCGCCTAAAATATACTTTAGGCGCCCTAAACTTTTTTCGGGAGCCTAAAATATATTTTTTGGCGCTAATTTTTTACCACCTAGATAATTTTTTTAAAAAAATTTGGCACTTAAGTTTTAAAAGTAATTACTTTAGGCGCCCTAAATAAAATTTAGGGTGCCAAAAAGCTACTTTAGACACCCTAAATTAAATTTAGGGCGCCAAAAAGCTACTTTAGGGTGTCTAAAGTAGCTTTTTGGTGCCCTAAATAATATTTAGGGCGCCGAAAAGTTTATTAAGGCAAATAAAAAAAAATTAAAACATAATTTTCCACAAGTTTTTTGGCGCCTTGAAATAAGTTTAGGGCGCCTAAAGTAGCTTTTTGGCGCCTTGAAACATGAAACACGTTTAGGGCGCCTTAAATAAAATAAAAAAATAAATATGTCTTGGCGCGTAAAAAATTACCCAGATTACACCCATCGCGTGAAAAATTAAGTGTTAGCGCTAAATTGTAGGCAAACTTTAGGCGCCCTAAAAAAATTTAGGGCGCCGAAAATATATTTTAGGTGCCCTAAACAAGATTTAGGCCGCCTAAAGTCTTGGCTTATACTTTTTACTCCCTTTTTTAAAATAAGGACGTCTTTTAGGGAAGTAGTATCCACTTTCTGTAGTAGTGTCAATCTAATGGGAGTCTCACCAACTCTATGGCGCTTGTGACAACCCACCAATGAACTCTTCCTTAGTTTAAGCACCAAATGGTTTGAAATAACTTTATTAGATTCATGCCAGAAACTAAGTCCTAATAACTTCTACCGACCTTCGTCTTCGACCGCTGCCTCTTTACGGCTTCATCCACCGGCACCTTTTCTATTTCGGTTTCTTCCCTATACTATTCATTAAGACTGAGGTCCAATGCCCATTGGACCTCAGGTAACGGTTAACCTCATGTTTACATACACAATATATGGATGACAAATACCACAACATCAACAGCACAAACAAACGAATTATCACAACCAATGCATATGTATCGCTCCCAACATGCAACCATATCGCTCCCAGCATACAGACATATCGCTCCCAGCATACAGACATATCGCTCCCAGCGTACAGATATCCTCTAACCTTTATATGCACTTCACAGTATAAATACTCTATACATATAGCATACATACCACACATATATGCATACCATAAACATCAGAGTTAGTGTTACAGTACGCGAACGTACATTAATTACCTCATACAAGCATACCATACATATAGCACATATACGCATACAGTAAACATCAGAGTTAAAGTTACCAGTACGCGGACGTACATTAATTACCTCTTACAAGCATACCATACATATAGCACATATATGCATACAGTAAACATCAGAGTTAAAGTTACCAGTACGCGGACGTACCTTTGTTGACGAGTTTTGTTCTATCGGTCAGAATGCGGTCACAAATATCCTATAAGGGTAATATTATCTCTATTAATTCACAAATATTATTTCAAGAGATATCTTGGCTATATAAGACCATTTTACCCCTGATGGATTTATTATTTACAATTCTGCCCTTACATTTATTCAAAAACGCAGGGCAGTATTTTCTGGGCAGATTTTCGCCTAACTTCGAAAAATCATAACTAATTCTAGAAAAATCGAAATGAGGATCCGTAAAATTTCCCGGAATCCTTGAGAACTCTATTTTCAAGGAAAAATACTGGAACTTACCCAAAACTCATGGATAATTCCCAGTTCCCAGATTTCAAACCGCTGCCCAGATTTTCGCCCAGAAAACATAGCTTAACTTCTGAGACCTTTATCTTTTCACACAGAGCTTCAAATAACACAAACTTTATATATTTTGAAAGTCCTAGATGTCTACTTTCACCATGAATTTTCTCAGAATTTTAGAACATCATCTTCTTCATAAAATACTAACGTTTTTGCTACTGACTCCAGAAAACACTAATCGATGAAATTTTGCCAGAGCTTCGCTATTTTGATCATATTCTTACAAAAATTTTGCTATAACTTCTTCTTCATCAAATTTTTGAAATAAAGACATTAGAATGCATAAAAACATGAAATTAAAACTAAAATTAGAAGATTGATGATCAAAACAACATTTTCTAGCATTTCTACTTCATAAACTAAGAATTTAAAACCAAAAACTCTCTTACCTCTTGAAGAACACTCAACTCTTACTTCTTGAAACTCCTCACTCTCTCCCTTTCTCTCTATATTTCAGCCTAAGCTTGAGGAATTGGTGAGGATTCATGAAGCTTAGGGTCCCTATTTATAGCAAAATGGGATGGCATTCTTGTAATTCTTTCACCTTGATCTTGGCCCTTGATTTTTACTTGGTGAAGAGGTTTTCATCTCACCCCTCCACCTCACTCCAAACCGTCCCTCTCTCATCTCTCTCCTTAATTGTTTTGCTTCCTCTCCAAGTCATACTACTTCTTCCCCAAATTGTCCTAATTAATCCCAAATTCTAATTTAGTTAGGTGTAATTGGGTGTTCTTTCTCAAGATCTAATTTCACTTTTGAAATCATAATTTTATAACTAGATTTATGGTGAGTTTTAACTTCTCAAAACACTTAGGTATGAATCCTAAAAGTAACCAAAAATGACTTTGGGAATAGCCAAGTTGAAGTTCATAATTCACTGATCTCAAATATGTACTTATCTTAAATACTTAGTTCCACTATTTCAAGTTATGATTTATTTTCTATAGATTCTCATCTAATTTTATTTAATTAAGTAGCAACTTGAAGATGGAATATCACCTAGAGGGGGGTGAATAGGTGATTTAAAAATCTAACTGCTTAATCAAAATTTTCACAAATTAATGAACTAACTGAGCAAGAGTTTAAAGGAGAAGGAACACGAGAGAATTTATCCTGGTTCGGTCTATCCTGACCTACGTCCAGTCCCCAAGAACACCTTGGGATTTTTCACCAACTTCAGAATACAATTACACAACTTGGAATGATCCCTCAGACTCACTCCCCCTTACTACTTGTAATTGTACACCCTTACTTAAGGTTCCACAACCTTAAGATTTTACAAACGAATGAAAATTGAATGTTTAAGTAACTCCTCACGAGTTGAATAATAAATGATCACTGAAGTACAAGTTGAGAGTAATGAAACTGATAAGATAATAACTCAGAGTAAATGTACAGGGTTTCGGTAGGTAGCGATATTGAATGCTTGGGCTTTTATATCCTTCGCCATTAATGCCGGTGGGAGAAACTGGAAGATGACCGTTGTCACTTGTTTAAATTTCTGTTGGGCTCAAGTTCCTCATTAATCAGAATGGACCGTTGAATCTTCAGCTTCTTACATTTAATGTATTGTGCCGTTGGTTGTACTTGAAAGCTGGAATAAGAATGTCTCGAAGAATGTCTTTGTTCTGCTGCAGTGTTAATTCCATATGTTGCGCTGTTTTTCTGCTCTGCAATAAATGTCTGACGCTATGACGTGAGCATTCGCTTTATGTTGTTTTTCATTTATTACTTCGTTTTGAACCCTGAAATCACTAGTAAATAGGTTAAAGATGTTTTACAAATGATTATTTATCAATCTGGCAAGTATCTGCTTAAGTTCAAAACATTTGGAGAGTTCCAGAAATGATTCGCGTTTTTTCCGTATAAGAACTCTAGTTCTTATCACAAGAACTCTAGTTCTGTATACTGGCCGAGACCAGGTTTCAAAGGAACTCAAGTTCTTGGAGATGAACTCTAGTATAGAACTCTAGTTCTACATGCAAGAACTCTAGTTCTTGTGCTTTCCAAAAAAAGGTCCGATTGTTTTTCCTCGTGAAGAACTCTAGTTCTTTCTCAAGAACTCTAGTTCTTGAATGAGAACTCTAGTTCTTGTGTTTTCAAAGAAACTTCGCTGATTTATAAAATGAAGAACTCTAGTTCTTGTTCAAGAACTCTAGTCATAAATGTAACATCTCATTTTTCAAAAGCGGAATGAGGTACTTTCATTAGAGTAGAGCATCAGAGCAATTTAAAAGAGAGAGTATTCACTTGTATAGTTGTCTATCACATATAAGCATACAATAAGTATTAGAGTTAGTGTTACAGTACGCGAACGTACATTAATTACCTCATACAAGCATACCATACATATACGCATACAGTAAACATCAGAGTTAAAGGACATTCCGTTATCTGCCGAAAATCCTCGGTATTCGTGTCCAATTACAGAAATAACTTCGGCCGGTACCAACTTCTGGATAAAAATCCACTGACTAATAATATGCTCTGGTTTTGCTTAACTCATCCCCAAATTCTCACAACGGTCTCTTTCGGTAGTTGTAGTAGAACTGCTAGATTGATCTTTAATCTTCCAAGTATGTTTAGAAATCATGTTCTAAGGGTAATTAAAGTATTAATTTCGAAAACCATCATAGAGTTAGAGATATGTGGAAATTCTGGAAGATTACGGTCAAGATAGTGAAGTACTGGCAAAATTCCGCCGATTAGGGGATCAGGGACAAAATGGTAATTTGTACCTAAAATTCCTGTTATGATATCAAATATTGATAAATGTGATATTATCATTATAGGATATCAGTAATCTTGTTCCGCTGTCATTTCACTGTCGTTCCGCTATTTTCCGTCAAAAGTACAATATATCGTCAACATATTAAACGCTCGTCAACGAAGGTACGTTCGCGTACTGTAACACTAACTCTAATACTTATTGTATGCTTATATGTGATAGATAACTATACAAGTGAATTGTATAGATAACTTTACATGCGATGTGTATTGTTAACATGGATAACTATACATGTGAATTGTATAGATAACTATACATGCGATGTGTATTGTTAGCATAGATAACCTTACATGTGATGTGTACGGTGGATATATTAATCTTGCATCTGCTATATACTTATGTGTTGATTAATGCTGTGATGTCATACATATATTGTTTACATAAGTATGAGGTTAACCGTTACCTGAGGTTCGATGCATGGACCTCAGCTCTTAATATAGCTTCAGGATCAGGAGGACTAAGCACCAAAGATAAGGGCAAGCAGCAGGCTTAGAGTCCCAGCCGAATAATTTCTTTTTGGACTTGTATTCCCATATCAGTAAATATTCAGACCTTTGTATTGTTGTATATACCGAAAGAGACACTAAAACTAAAGACTAGGGACCGAAGAACTTACTCAGAGTTTTGCTATAAACTTCTTACTCCTCTTCCAGAGCTTCTCTCTTTAACTTCTCTCTAGGATTGTAAGTGAATTGGTGAAGAATGAAGAGGAATGATGACCTATTTATAGAAAAGCCCAATGGCATTTTCGTAATTCCTTTGAACTTTGTCTGATCAGTTTTTGGCCGTTAGATCGCACTTCTTGGAGGTGGCAAGATCTTGGCCTTACACCTCTCAAGGATGATGTCATCCCTGCGGCATCATCAAGCCTTATGTCATCTTGCTTTATCAGGTAAAATTCCTGATTCAGTATCCTGATCGCGAAATTTCGTAAAATCTTAAAATTCCGGAAGCAGTACCCTGAAGGTCTTTGCTTCCTCTTCAAGAATACTGGGTTTTCCTAATTTTATTCTCTCATTAAGGACATTCCGTTATCTGCCGAAAATCCTCGGTATTCGTGTCCGATTACAGAAATAACTTCGGCCGGTACCAACTTCTGGATAAAAATCCACTGACTAATAATATGTTCTGGTTTTGCTTAACCCATCCCCAGATTCTCGCAACGGAATTATTTTCTATCCGTTCTCATTTATCCTGTTCACCTTTCTTTATTATAATACTTAATTATCACATGTCTTAACTTATAATGTTATTTTAATGCAAATATCTAGATATTAATTTCTTAATTTTCATTTCATTTTTCTTTATTTTTCTTCTAATTTTCGTTTTTATATATATATATATATATATTTTAAGTAATTTTCACCTTTTTCTCTTTATCCTATGTCTAAACAATTAGCCATTAATTATCTAATTAATCACTTACTAATTGTTGACAATTTTCTTAATTAGTAATAATTATTATCTCACAACTATTTTACTGAAATTGATAATTTATGCATTATGCAAAATATTAAAAACCATGGGGCAATTTATGTTCCCCAAAATGATATTTAATTTTGCCTCATTATTTTCCAAGGAAAATAATCTCATAAATTACCTAAATTAGAGACAACATACTCTCTAATTTTTAATGAATATTTAGTTGCCTCTCAGGATTTATCATAATATTCTCAGGGTATCTCAACCCACAAATTCACTTAGGAATTTTTAGCTCTTTATTTCTCCTAATTTCATGAGAAATTACCTTTAAGAAATAAGGTAATTATTTCCCTAGTTTTGAGACCACCAATTCACCTATTTTCAATAGGTATTTATTTGTCAATATAATATTCCAGATAAATAATTATCCGGGTATTATAATAAACTCTAGTTCTTGTTCAAGAACTCTAGTTCTTATATTATGGGCAAAACACAATTTTGTGAACTCGAGTTCTCATTCCAAGAACTCTAGTTCTTGAATGAAGAACTCTAGTTTTAAATTCCCTTCTTTTGTCTGAAGAATTTCAGCGAGACATAATTCGCGAACTTGAGTTCTTATGCCAAGAACTCTAGTTCTTGAACGAAGAACTCTAGTTCTTGACCAAAGAACTCTAGTTCTCAAACAAGAACTCTAGTTCACCACTTAAGAACTCTAGTTCTCATGGTTTGAAAAATTTTGTATGATGCAAAGGCCGCGAACTCGAGTTCTACTCCCAAAAACTCGAGTTCTCAACTTGCCTGGGTAAGCACTCTCTTATCAGAAGATGCGAACTCGAGTTCTACTTCCAAGAACTCGAGTTCTCAATTCGACAGATTGAGTACTTTCTTATCAGAGTTCTATGACCAGAAACTCGAGTTCTTACTGCTCAACTTTTCTAAAACCTGAGTTTTAATGCCCAGAACTCTAGTTTTAAGAACCAGAACTCTAGTTCTTGTTAAACCAACAACTAACAAGTGTTTTTATCATCAAAACTTAAGTCGAGAACTAACACAACTTGCTTCCTAAGATTGGCAACTTGCTCCCTAAGTTTCCAATCTTCCTTTACACTCTACACAATTATCCCATGTGCCTCCTTCTTCTTTGTAAAAACCGTCCCCTCCCCTATTTTAATTATTAATTTTTATGTTTTAATTATTCCTCACAATCTCTAAAAGAAAAAAATCGCTCATTGGTCCACTTAGATTTTAGGATTTGAGGTTAATGTAATTTCTTCATTCTTTGATTAGAAATTTTCGCCATTTTATATTTAAAAGGGAGAATTAATTAATCATTGACTACTATTGCTAATATAGTATTTAAGGGGTTACTAGACTTAATTACCAAAATTATACTTGATTATCAAACCAATTACAACCTCTAGAAATTCATTTGATACTTATATTGACCCCTTTTTAATACTTAACCAAGTTAAAATATTCCAATTTGTTGATCTTAGATAGTCCCAAGACTAATCCTGAAATTAACTTAATTGCTAACAATTCACTTGCCCCATAATTGTTTTTAATATTCACTAATTATCTAATTTAGAGACAACATACTCTCTAATATTTAGTTGTCTCGTAGGATTTATCATAACATTCTCAGAGTATTTTGTAACCCATAACTTCACTTAGGAATTTTTAGCTCTTTTTTCCTTCTAATTTCATGAGAAATCACCTTAGAAAATAAGGTGATTATTCTACTAGTTTTGAGACCACATATTCACCTATTGTAATAGGTGTTATTTATCAAAATTTAATATATACATGTATTATGAAAATTGGGGTATTACATTTGTTGTGGACTATGTATTGTTGAGATATGAACTATTACATGTGTTGTGTGCTATGTATGGTTAAATGCTGAAATGTAATGAATATCTGTTATACATATACTGTTTATACTTGACCATAAGGTTAACTGTTACCTGAGATTCAATGGGCATTGAATTTTAGAATTTACCTTGGTTTCAGGATCAGGAAGATCGGGAGCAGAAGAAAGGGATGAACAACACACGTAAAGACTCTGTAGGAGTTATATTTTGGGATTAGAATATGTATAAGTTTGTTGAACATTCGGATAACTATAACCCAACACGTCAACCGAGAAAAACACGATGAATTTATTTGTATCACACTTATATTCCTTCGAGAATTTTAATTAACCAGCATATGTCTAGGCATATGCAATCAGTTACTCATTCGTCCAAACGTTAAACATGCTCTCTGTTGTGACTCACTCTGATCTGTTAACGCTTTCACTTTCATAAATACATACGAATTAGTTTAATAAGAGTCATAGGGCCATAATTAAACTTCATAATGGACTTAGAAAATAGGGATGTTATACGTTTGGTCCTTCATGTTTATTTCACCCTTATGTAATACCTGGAAAAAAAAATATTATTATTAGAATAAAACGAAAAATCATTATCATAATACCTATTTTAAATAGGTGAATATGGGGTCTCAAATCTTTTGTATTTTATTTATTTTTGTTTATAGGCAATTTTTCTTAGAATTTAGGAGTATGAAAATTTATTTTAGCTTGTTGATACAAAAACCAATATTTTAGGGATTGAATTAGGACTCAACTCATTTATTCCTAATTTAACTTCATGAAGACAAAATCTTTCTAAATAAGAATAAATACATTATACAATTATATTAACCTATAATATTAAAATTATGGGAACCAATGAGAAAATGTCTTTCATTCAAATATGAGAAACAATTAAAAACAAAATTATATTAGTTAACCTAAGGGGGGGGCGAAATTTTTAATAAAAATGGAAGAGAAAGAATAAACCAATTAAAAGAGTAAGAGAAGATAACTTGGTGAGCAAGTTAACTTTCTTAAGGAGCAAGTAATGGCTTAATTAGAGAGAGATTAGGAGAAAACCTATAGAAATTAAATCATAACTTGAGATTTTGAAGTTAACTATCTAAGATAAATACATATTTAGAATCAGGGAATTATGAGCTTCAACTTGGCTATTCCCAAAGATATTTTCGGTAACTTGTAAAATTCAAACATAAGCATTTTGGAAGATAAAAATCACCATAAATCTTGTCATAAAATTAGGATTTCAAAAGTGAAATTGGATTTTGAATTAAAGCACTAATTAACACTTAACCAAATTAAGTTTTGGGGATTAATTAAGTTGCTTAATGAACAAGAAGAATGCTTGGTGACCAAGCAAACAAATTCTAGAAGGGGGGCAGATTGCCAAGAGAGCATGAGAGGCCAAGATCATGCCTTTCCCACCAAGCAAAAATCCAATGGTTGAAGCAAAAGAAGAAATTACCAAACATGTCATCACAAATTAGTATAAATAGGGGGCTTGGTCTTCACAAATTTCTCACCAAATTCCCTAGCCAAAACCGAAATTTAGGGAGAGTAAGAGAGGAATGAGCAGCTGGAGAAAAAGATTCAAGAAGTCTTCAAGAGGTATAAGAGTTTTTAGCTTTTAAGTTTAAATTCTTAGTTTATAAGTAGAAATGCTAGAAAAGTTATTTTAATCTTCAATCTTCCATCTACAGTTTTATTTACATGTTTTTGAGTGTTCCATTGTCTTTATTTCGAACATTTGATGATGAAGATGATATTCTAAAATTCTGGGAAAATTCATGATGAAAGTAGACATATAGGGCTTTCTAAATCTATAAAGAGTATGTCATTTGAAGCTCTGTGCAAAAAGATAAAAATCTTAGAAGTTAAGTTACATTTTCTGGGCGAAAATCTGGGCAACAGTTTGAATTCTGGAAACTGGGATTTATCCAGGAGTTCTGGGTAAGTTATAGTATTTTTCCTCAAAAGTAGACATCTCAAGGATTCCGGGAAATTTTACAGATCCTCATTTCGATTTTTATGGAATTAGTTATGATTTTTCGAAGTTAGGCGAAATTCTGCCCAGAAATGCTGAATTAACGTTTTTTCCGAAAATTAAGTGGAAATAATTAGAAATAAATCCTTCAAGGGTAAAAATGTCAAGTGTGGCCAAGATGTCTCTTGAAATGTTGTTTGAGAATTAATTAAGACAATATTACCCTTTTAGGATAGACTGTGCTCGCGTACCGACAACGAAACGTACCCAACAACCTGTTAAACTCAAGTACGGACGCGTATTGTAACCTTAACTCTTATGCTTATGGTTTGGTTATATATGATTGTTGTTTTCACATGATAATACTCTGTTTTGAAATTTACTCATGAGAGTTGAATTGTATACGGGTTATAGTCTTGATAACACCGTTGAGTTTTCCTAGCGCTGAGGACACGATGGGCCGTCGTGGCACTGGTTATGTGCAGACTGGGGTAACATACATATTGCAGTGGCTGCGTTATGTTATTGCCTTACATGTAGATATTTGTTTTAAACTATGATTATGTTGTATATCTGTGATAACTGTCATATACTGTTTACATAAGCATGAGGTTAACCGTTACCTGAGGTTCAATGGGAATTGAACCTCAGCCTCTGCCATAGCCTCAGGATCCCGGGAAGTGATCGAGGACAAGGGTAAGAAGCCGGTGTGAGGACCCTGTGGAGGCATCGTCTTTTTGATTAGATTTGGATGACTGTATTAGTTAAACATGTAGTTAGCTACACTACATACAATATTATTCAGTTACTCTTTGTTATGTAAAATATTTTCAACTCTCAGCTCCAGAAACGCTTATGAAAAACGGGATGTTATATTTTTGGTATCAGAGCGAGAGTATTCTGGCACAAATTTAACTAAGTTACTTTGGACAGTTTGGTGTCTAAGGCTGGGTTAATCTATGTGGGAACCCAATCAGTCGCCGTAAAAGTCGGTGAGGCCCCCATAATAGACCCCTACCTGGCCAAACTGTTTGATTAACGAGGTTAGGTTTTAGGCCTTTCTAAAACATGTTTTGGAAAAATGAGTACTGATATAATCTTGGTGTTATGTTGTAGAAAGATGGATAGAGGTGATTCTTCTTACATGGAGTATTGTGGTCACCGTAGGCGTATGGCTCGACGTTCGATTATCCCCAACATGACTGGATTAAGACTAAGCCCTGAACCTATGAACCCACCTCCCGATCCACTACATCTATTCCACCCTGCACCAGACCCCGTAAATGTTCCTCAGTTTTATCAAATGACTGAAGAGACACCATCTGACTGCTTTAACGCTGATCGTCTTCTACACCTGTTAGAAATTGACAACCCTCCGGAACCCGAATATCTCCCTGGTCCGGAATACCCAAATGACCTTTACGACCCAGAACCCATTCCTGCAGTACCATTACAAGTCATAGCTCCGATAAAACCAGACAATCCCGATGACTCTCACCACTCCTCGGTGGGAGATAATTTTAACTACCCTGAAGTTCGAAGCCTAAACACTGCTGATCCTGAAAACCTACAATTTGTTTTAGACAGCAACACGATCCTTACTCACACCAATGCGCAGAGCAGATTACTAGAACCTTGAGGGAACAATATTTTTGCTTCTTGACTCGAGTCAGGGAATTTTACCTTGTCAGCCAGACTTCCTTGGTTCAACATCCTGTAGGGGATTGGATTCGATCCATCCTCTATCATTTTCCCCGAACCCCTCTGTGGATCCGCAAAACCAATACACTGTTAAATGAAGGGGATTTCGAGGATTTCGAGGCCTGCATTGTACAGCTCAGACGCTGGGTTCAAATGTACATGTAGGAAAAAGGATGGAGAAGGTTGAGAAAGTCAAGTCAAGAAAACTGTGGAGATCTAGTAGAAGTAAAGAAGAAATATATATAATGCAAGTATAGTACTAGTGTGAGCTAGCTTTTGGTGTGTGATGGTCTTTAATTAGAATTCTGATAGCTAAATCCTTTAGGAAGAGTTTGTATAAAGAGAAATGATGCATAATGTAACTACAAATATTGTGAAATATATATAAATGTATCTCTTGTTGTCTGTTTCCTTACTAACATGGTTAAAAATATAAAGGCACTGAAACAATGGCAATAATAAGAGGAGCTGGATATCCCAGAGGCCGAGGCAGAGGCCGAGGCAGAGGCCGAGGCCGAGGGAGGGGTCGAGGCCGACAAATTCCAGTACTGGAGCCTGAGCAACAGGCCCCTGAACCCAATCAACAAAACGCATGGCAAGAAATCATGACTATGTTGCAAGAGCAGCGTGCTATGATTGAAGATCTGCGTGCAGACCGAGAGGCACGAAGACAAGTTGAAGTAGAGGATGAAGAAGATGAGAGACATCCGGCGGAGATTGGGGAATCTGAAAGGTCCCAATCACCGCCCAGGGAGGAGAGAGCACCTCACAGGGGAGTTGAGAATACCCAATTTTGGGTGACTCAGTTCTGTAAACTGAAACCCCCAGTTTGCAGAGGAAAGCATGACATAGCAGAGGATTGGATTCTACGGTTAGAGAAAATTTTTGAAGTATTGGAGTGTCCTGAAGATCGCAAGGCTCAACTGGCAATCTATAAGCTAGAAGGCGATGCTGATAGATGGTGGAGGACCATCGCAGCCACACTGCGGTTGCAAGATCGTCCCATTACATGGGAAACGTTCCTTGGGAAGTTTAACGAGCAGTATTTTCCTAAGTCCGTCCAGATAATCAAGGAGTCAGAATTCCTTCATATCCGGCAGGGCCAGGAAGAGTCAATTGATGATTGCTTCGCTCGCTACACCAACTTGTCTCGATACTCTTCGCATCTGAGAGAAAATGGTGGCGGAAGTAGTATGGCAAATATATTTGTCTATGGGCTGAAGTATGAAATTAAAGAAAAGCTGGTGTCACAACAATTTCATGAAGTAATTCATGCCGTGGAAGCCTGCCGGCTTATCGAACGAAATTTGAAGGAGTTGCGGAGGATCAGACCTTCCCATAGCAGTGGCTCAACTCGTAGTGGCTTTAATCGGGGAAGCTCCAACCAGAAATGGAGGACGCCTTGGACTAACCCTCAAGGCGGAAACAAGAAGCCGTATCAGCCTGGGCAGCAAAATGTTCTGAGGATACAGGGATCCCGACCATGTCCAAAGTGTGGAAGATATCACCAGGGGACCAACTGCGAAGGGAAGCTGATATGCTATACGTGTCAAAAACCAGGACATATTAGTATCAACTATCCTTTAAGAGCTGCAGAAGTAAAGCCGCAACAAGCAGGCCGAGTGTTTGCTTTGACGTACGAAGAAGCCAAAAAGTCTCCGGAAATGATTCAAGGTACTATATCTCTTAATGGGCATCTATTTCAAGCATTGTATGATTCCGGAGCTAGTCACTCGTTTATTTCCTATGATTGCGCTAAACGTATAGGAATGTCTGCCTATAGTTTACCTTATGATTTATCAGTGTCTACACCTCTTGGTGAAAAATCCTTAGCTTCTGACGCATGTTTGAATTGTGTGGTGAGTATAAACGGACGGGACTCAACTATAGATCTTATTCGATTGCCACTTCATGGCATCGATGTTATCCTTGGTCTGGATTGGCTATCTGCCAACGACGCAATAATTGATTGCGGAAGCAAGAAGATCTCTTTTGCACCCTCCTCGAGCAAGAGCCAGATCAACGTGAACCTAAATTTTCTTTCCATTGCGGAGGCACAGAAGTGTTTATAGAAGGGATGCCAAGCTTATATGGTATTCTTTTCAGTCAAAGCGGAGGCCGAACCTTCACTTCAAGACATCAGAGTGGTGAATGAATTTCCTGATGTATTTCCAGAAGATCTTACTGAGCTACCTCCAGAAAGGGAAGTCAAATTTGCTATTGACTTGATGCCAGGCACCGGATCAATTTCTAAAGCACCATATCGTATGGCGCCAAATGAAATGCAAGAGTTGAAGAAACAACTTGAAGAGCTGCTTGAGAAGGGATTCATTCGACCTAGTGTCTCACCATGGGGAGCCCCGGTGTTGTTCGTAAAGAAGAAAGACGGAAGCCTTCGACTTTGTATTGACTACTGTGAGTTGAACAAAGTGACTATCAAAAATAAATACCCACTTCCACGGATAGATGATCTACTAGATCAATTATCTGGTTCCAGTGTCTTCTCTAAGATTGATTTGCATTCAAGATATCATCAGCTTCGAGTTAGGGCTAATGATATTCCAAAAACAGCTTTTAGAACCAGATATGGGCATTACGAATTCCTTGTGATGCCTTTCGGTTTGACAAATGCACCTGCAGTGTTCATGGATTACATGAACCGTATTTTTCGTCAGCACCTTGATAAATTTGTGGTGGTATTCATTGATGACATTCTTGTTTATTCCAAGAGTAGTGAAGAGCATGAAGAACATCTGCGAATAATATTGAGTATACTTCGGGAGAAGCGGCTCTATGCTAAGCTAAGCAAATGTGAGTTTTGGTTGCCAGAAGTTAAATTTCTAGGTCATGTTATATCACGTAACGGAGTTGCTGTTGATCCTAGCAAGGTGGAAGCATTTCTGAATTGGAAGAGACCAGAAACAGTGACAGAGATACGTAGTTTCCTCAGTCTAGCAGGTTACTACCGCAGATTTATTCGAGATTTCTCACGACTCGCTTTACCTTTGACGAAGCTCACACGGAAAAACCAACCTTTCATATGGGATGACGACTGTGAGGAGAGTTTCTATAGCCTGCGAGAAAGGTTGACCACAGCACCAGTATTGGTGATCCCAGATCCAGACGAAACCTATATAGTTTATAGCGATGCCAACGGTCATGGAGTTGTAGCTTACGCCTCTCGTCACCTGAAACCTCATGAAACACATTATCCTACGCATGATTTAGAACTCGCAGCGATCGTATTTGCTCTAAAAATATGGAGGCATTACCTGTACGGTGCCGCCGTGGAATTATTTTGCGACCACAAGAGTTTGAAATACCTGTTTGATCAAAAGGAGCTCAATATGAGGCAGCGACGCTGGATGGAGTTACTTAAAGATTATGACTTAGAGATTAAATATCATCCAGGTAAAGCGAACGTTGTTGCAGATGCTCTTAGTAGAAAGTCAGTTCAGGCAGCATACATGTTGATTCAGGAGAAGAAGCTGCTCGAAGATTTTATGAATCTGAATTTGTCAAAGCAGATTTGTTTAAATCATTCTACACCCAGCAATGCCTATCTTGTGAATCTTCTTGTTAGTCAAGGAGAATACGATCTAAGGGATGAAGTGAAGAAAGCACAGTCGCAAGACGAGCGGGCTAAAACCATACGGGAGATGATCTCTCGAGGCGAAACTCCAGACTACGACCTCTCACCCAGTGGACTGGTCCGGTATAAGAAACGATTTTACATTCCACCAGTGACTGAGTTAAGGCGTAAGATTCTGGATGAGGCCCATAAGAGTAAATACACTCTGCATCCGGGAATGGTCAAGATGTACCATAATGTGAAATCCGAATTCTGGTGGCCCGGATTGAAGAGAGATGTCACTCAGTACGTAGCTAGGTGTTTAACTTGCCAAAAGGTAAAAATTGAACATCAGCGTCCCGCTGGTCCTCTTCAAGGGCTAGAAATTCCTCAATGGAAGTGGGAAGATATTGCCATGGATTTCGTGGGAGGATTACCCAAGATCAGAAATCATGATACCATCTGGGTGGTTGTGGACCGGTTAACTAAATCAGCGCATTTCCTTCCTATCATTGTCAATTATTCATCGGAACGGTTAGCAGAGATTTATCTCAAGGAAATTGTGCGACTCCATGGTATTCCTAAGAGCATTGTCTCTGACCGAGATCCACGATTCACCTCTCGATATTGGCAATCATTACATGAATCCATGGGCACAAAGCTGAAGTTAAGTACAGCTTATCACCCTGAGACCGATGGTCAAACAGAAAGAACAATATAGACACTCGAAGATATGCTTAGAGCGTGTGTCTTGGACTTCAAGGGCCATTGGGATCAACACCTTCCACTGGTAGAATTCGCTTATAACAATAGTTACCATTCGAGCATACAAATGGCTCCATTTGAAGCATTGTATGGTCGAAAGTGTCAATCACCTATGTGCTGGACGGAACTATCTGAGCGCGAATCCTTTGGGCCAGACATAGTTGACAAGACTTCCGAGCAGATTGCTTTAATCAGACAAAGACTCCTAGCAGCACAAAGCAGACAGAAGATCTACGCTGATAAGAGAAGACGACCCAACCATATCGAGGGCGATGATAGACTAAATTTCGAGGGCGAAATTTTTTTTATCGGGGGGAGAAATGTAATACCCGAAAACAAAAATAATAAAAATAAAAATAATTATCATAAATATTATATTTCCATCAATAATACCTATTTTAAATAGGTGAATATGGGGTCTCAAATTTTTTTTTTTGTATTGTATTTATTTTTGTTTATAGGAAATTTTTCTTATAACCTAGGAGTATAAAAATTAATTTAGCTTGTTGATATAAAAACCAATATTTTAGGGATTAAATTAGGACTTAACTCATTTATTCCTAATTTAACTTCATGAGACAAAATCTCTCTAAGTAAGAATAAATAAATTATACAATGATATTAACCCTAAATCCTAAAGTCTAAATGGACCAATAAGGGAATTGTCTTCTTGAGCATATGAGAACAATTAGGACAAAATTTCATAATTAAAAATGAAGGGAGGGGGGACGAAATTTTTTAAGGGAAATGGAAGAAAAATAATAAATCAATTAAAGAAGTGTGTAGAAGAAGATTAAGACAACTTGGGGAGCAAGTTGATTGTCTTAGGGAGTAAGTAATTGCTTAATTAGAAGAAATTAGGAGAAAACCTATAGAAATTCAATCATAACTTGTGATATTGAAGTTAAATGTCCAAGATAAATACATATTTAGAATCAGGGAATTATGAGCTTCAACTTGGCTATTCCCAAAGATACTTTCGGTTACTTTTAAAATTCATACTTAAACATTTTGGGAATTAAAAATCACCATAAATCTAATCATAAAATTAGGATTCCAAAAGTGAAATTAGATTTTGAATTTAAACACCAACTTACACCTAACTAAATTAGGATTTGGGATTTATTAAGTTAATTTAATAAAGAAAATGCTTTTCTTGGGGACAAAGCAAGAAAATTGCTAGAAGGAGAAGGGGGGGGGGGACGGCCAAGAGGGATTGGAGGGGCAAGATCATTACTTTCTCTTCAAGAAAAGATCCAAGAGCTATGGTTAAGGAAGAAGTGTTAGATGTTTAACCCTCCTTGGCCTATAAATAGAGAACCTTGGTTAGCACATTCTCCACACCAAATTTTCCTAGCCTTGGCCAAAATATAGGAAGAAAGGGAGAGGGAGGAGCTACTGGAAATAGAAGGCAAGTGGTCTTCAAGAGGTAAGGAAGTTCTTAGCTTCCAAGTTTAAGTTCTTAGTTTATGAAGTAGAAATGCTAGGAATGTTATTTTGATCATCAAACTTCCAATTCCAGTTTTATTTTCATGTTTTTATGGTTTCCAATAGCTTTATTTCGAAAATTTGATGAAGAAGAAGTTATAGCAAAATTTTTGGAAGATTATGATCAAAATAGCGAAGCTCTGACGAAATTTCAGCAAATAGGAACTTCTGGAGTCAGTAGTCAAAATGTTAATATCTTATGATGAAGATGATGTTCTAAAATTCTGGGAAAATTCATGATGAAAGTAGACATTTAGGGCTTTCCAAATATATAAAGAGTGTGTCAATTGAAGTTCTGTGCAAAAAGATAAAAATCCCAGAAGTTAAGCTACATTTTCTGAGCGAAATTCTAGGCAGTGGTTTGAATTCTGGAAACTGGGAATTATCCATGAGTTCTGGGTAAGTTCCAGTATTTTTCCTTGAAAGTAGACATCTCAAGGATTCCGGGAAATTTTACGGATCCTCTTTTCGATTTTTCTGGAATTAGTTATGATGTTTCAAAGTTAGGCGAAATTCTGCCCAGAAATTCTGCATCAGCGTTTTTTCCGAAAATTATGTGGAAATAAATGAAAATAAATCCTTCAAGGGTAAAAATGTCAAGTATGACCAAGGTGTCTCTTGAAATACTGCTTGAGAAGTAATTGAGACAATGTCACCCTTTTAGGATAGACTGTGCATGCGTATCGTCAATGAACGTACCCAACGACCCGTTAAACTCAGGTACAAACGTGTATTGTAACATTAACGCTTATGCTTATGGTTTGGTTATATATGATTGTTGTTTTCACATGATAATACTCTGTTTTGAAAATTTGCTCATGAAAGTTGAATTGTATACGAGTTATAGTCTTGATAACACCGTTGTGTTTTCCTAGCGCTGAGGACACGATGGGCCGTTGTGGCACTGGTTATGTGCAGACTGGGATAACATACATATTGCAGTGGCTGTGTTATGTTATTGCCTTACATGTGGATATTTGTTTGAAACTGTGATTATGTTGTATATCTGTGATAACTGTCATATACTGTTTACATAAGCATGAGGTTAACCGTTACCTGAGGTTCAATGGGAATTGAACCTCAGCCCCTGCCATAGCTTCAGGATCCCGGGAGGTGATCGAGGACAAGGGTAAGTAGCCGGTATGAGGACCCTGCGGAGGCATCATCTTTTTGGGATACTTATGTTAGAAGTATTAGACTTGAATGACTGTATTAGTAAACGTTCAGTTAGATATATTACATACAATGTTATTCAGTTACTCTTTGTTTATGTAAAATACTTTCAACTCTCTCAGCTCCAAAAATGTTTATGAAAACGGGATGTTACACTAAGAATGATCAAATAAAAAAAGTTAACAAGAGTTTAAGGGTGAGCTAACATTTTTATAAGTTAGAAATGTAAAAACAGTAAACTCGATACAAAAACTTGAGAGTATAACTGAGTTTACAACAATTACGACGAGTTTGCCGCTGACTCAACTTGATTTGGTTAGCTATAAATGTAAACATGGTAAACTCGGAGAGTCAACTCGTGAGTTTGACAATAGTGGTAGAAAGCATAATTCGCACAATTTGTTTTGTTTTTTTTTAATTTTTAGTCATTAAGGTGAGTTGAACCATCAATTATCTTAAGTTTGAAATTTTCTATTCTAAGTCGGCAGACATGGAAACTTCCTTATTTTAAAACTTAACTGACGATGGCAGACACGGATCCATGAATCCTTTATAATTTAATTATTACGACTTGTTTTTCTTATTTAATTATGACGACTTCTTGTCAACTATCATATCTTAATTGGTTTATTCGTTTTCTTTCAAACATTATGTCTTATTTCTAATGGATATACTTGCTGAAATACCTTAATTAAAAATTACCCTGACTTGGCCTCTTGCTAATTCAACAAGAATTCCGTTAAATCCTAGTATGAAACTATGAGGATTTTTTTTTTTTTTGAAAGGAAACAAGCTTATGCAATCTGGATAGTGAAATATTAGTAGGATGAATATTGTTCTCATAGTTCAAAGAACATCTATAATATATGTATGATGATTTATCAATGAACTTCTTAGACCAGCAATGGATTTCGATTACGAGTTAATGTGGAAATAGGTCAAACCCTTATCAAGAGCCTAATGCCTAGCCTACTTTAAGTCTAACTTAACATATCTAGTAAATATGTCAGGCTCAGGTTTATTTAAATAAATAGGCAAGGCCTACATGCCTAACGTATTTATCTTTTTCTTAATTTATATTATTACTCCCCTCTAAGCCTAAATTAATATAAGATATATTTACGTCATTTGATTAGATAAAAGAAGTTTGTTTAGTTAATACGACAAGTTTTTTCTAAACCATCCTGGTGTTTTCTTTTTTTCAATTCTCTCAATCCTTCTTTTGGATTGCTTTTGACGGAGAATGAATAAAGGTAAATTAGGGGCAATTTTGGACAATTTTGCTCATATAATTTTTGTGATATTTTATTCATGCCTATGAAAAAAAATCCTTTTCCATTTCAATCACAGAGAACAAATTAATTAAGAAAATAAAAATAAAATTTCTTGACTTTTTTCCCTTTGTGGTTTTTGTGATGTCCCATTAATACCCATAAGGAAAAAGGAAAAGAAAAAAAAAAAACCAAAGTAAACACCTCACTTGTTTCGGTCAAGGAGCGAAAATTAATTAAAAATAAAAAGAATTGATAATTTAGCCTTTATGATTTTTATGATATTTAATTTTTATAGTATATTGTTATATAAATTCGTAATTAAAAATATCATGATACACATATTAAAATATGCTGAATTGAGAGTGAATTTAAATAAATCACGCAATTTAAATTAAGTTGTAAATTAATTTATATAACACACACACACACACACACACACACACATATACATATATATATAAAAACTAAGAAGTAAGGTGTAACATCCCGTTTTTCATAAGCGTTTCTGGAGCTGAGAGTTGAAAATATTTTACATAACAAAGAGTAACTGAATAACATTGTATGTAGTGTAGCTAACTACATGTTTAACTAATACAGTCATCCAAATCTAATAAAAAAGACGATGCCTCCGCAGGGTCCTCACACCGGCTTCTTACCCTTGTCCTCGATCACTTCCCGGGATCCTGAGGCTATGGCAAAGGCTGAGGTTCAATTCCCATTGAACCTCAGGTAACGGTTAACCTCATGCTTATGTAAACAGTATATGACAGTTATCACAGATATACAACATAATCACAGTTTAAAACAAATATCTACATGTAAGGCAATAACATAACACAGCCACTGCAATATGTATGTTACCCCAGTCTGCACATAACCAGTGCCACGACAGCCCATTGTGTCCTCAGCGCTAGGAAAACTCAACGGTGTTATCAAGACTATAACCCATATACAATTCAACTCTCATGAGTAAATTTCAAAACAGAGTATTATCATGTGAAAACAACAATCATATATAACCAAACCATAAGCATAAGAGTTAAGGTAACAATACGCGTCCGTACCTGAGTTTAACAGGTTGTTGGGTACGTTTCGTTGTCGGTACGCGAGCACAGTCTATCCTAAAAGGGTAATATTGTCTTAATTAATTCTCAAACAACATTTCAAGAGACATCTTGGCCACACTTGACATTTTTACCCTTGAAGGATTTATTTCTAATTATTTCCACTTAATTTTCGGAAAAAACGTTAATTCAGCATTTCTGGGCAGAATTTCGCCTAACTTCGAAAAATCATAACTAATTCCATAAAAATCGAAATGAGGGTCTGTAAAATTTCCCGGAATCTTTGAGATGTCTACTTTTGAGGAAAAATACTGTAACTTACCCAGAACTCCTGGATAAATCCCAGTTTCCAGAATTCAAACTGTTGCCCAGATTTTCGCCCAGAAAATGTAACTTAACTTCTAAGATTTTTATCTTTTTGCACAGAGGTTCAAATGACATACTCTTTATAGATTTAGAAAGCCCTATATGTCTACTTTCATCATGAATTTTCCCAGAATTTTAGAATATCATCTTCATCATCAAATTTTCGAAATAAAGACAATGGAACACTCAAAAACATGCAAATAAAACTGTAGATGGAAGATTGAAGATTAAAATAACTTTTCTAGCATTTCTACTTATAAACTAAGAATTTAAACTTAAAAGCTAAAAACTCTTATACCTCTTGAAGACTTCTTGAATCTTTTTCTCCAGCTGCTCCTTCCTCTCTTACTCTCCCTAAATTTCGGTTTTGGCTAGGGAATTTGGTGAGAAATTTGTGAAGACCAAGCCCCCTATTTATACTAATTTGTGATGGCATGTTTAGTAATTTCTTCTTTTGCTTCAACCATTGGATTTTTGCTTGGTGGGAAAGGCATGATCTTGGCCTCTCATGCTCTCTTGGCCGAAAATCTGCCCCCCCTCTTCTAGAATTTGTTTGCTTGGTCACCAAGCATTCTTCTTGTTCATTAAGCAACTTAATTAATCTCCAAAACTTAATTTGGTTAAGTGTTAATTAGTGCTTTAATTCAAAATCCAATTTCACTTTTGAAATCCTAATTTTATGACAAGATTTATGGTGATTTTTATCTTCCAAAATGCTTATGTTTGAATTTTACGAGTTACCGAAAATATCTTTGGGAATAGCCAAGTTGAAGCTCATAATTCCCTGATTCTAAATATGTATTTATCTTGGATAGTTAACTTCAAAATCTCAAGTTATGATTTAATTTCTATAGGTTTTCTCCTAATCTCTCTCTAATTAAGCCATTACTTGCTCCTTAAGAAAGTTAACTTGCTCACCAAGTTATCTTCTCTTACTCTTTTAATTGGTTTATTCTTTCTCTTCCATTTTTATTAAAAATTTCGCCCCCCCCCTTAGGTTAACTAATATAATTTTGTTTTTAATTGTTTATCATATTTGAATGAAAGACATTTTCTCATTGGTTCCCATAATTTTAATATTATAGGTTAATATAATTGTATAATGTATTTATTCTTACTTAGAAAGATTTTGTCTTCATGAAGTTAAATTAGGAATAAATGAGTTGAGTCCTAATTTAATCCCTAAAATATTGGTTTTTGTATCAACAAGCTAAAATAAATTTTCATACTCCTAAATTCTAAGAAAAATTGCCTATAAACAAATATTTTTCTTTTTATTCTAATAATAATATTTTTTTTTCCAGGTATTACATTTCTCCCCCCGTTAAATAAAATTTCGCCCTCGAAATTTAGTCTATCATGACCAAATTTTGGGCCGTAAACTCTGGGTACTTTTCTACCATATCGCTCACTGTTTCCCACGTTGCCTCATCGGATGACAACCCTTTCCAAGCTACCTTCACCATTGGAATGCTTCTATTCCTAAGTCGTTTCTCTCGGTGATCGAGAATCTGTACGGGTTCGACTATGAATGTATTATCATGCCGTGCTTCTATGTCTTCGAACTCAATGACGTGCTCTGGATCTGGTAGGTATTTCTTCAATTGTGAAACATGGAAGACGTCGTGAAGTTTACTCAGATTTGAGGGTAAAGCTAATTGATACGCGACAGGTCCCCGTTTTGCTAAGATTTCAAATGGCCCTACGTAGCGTGGGCTTAATTTCTTCCTTTTCAGTGTTCTACCAATTCCGGTGACTGGGGATAGCTTCAAAAATATATGATCCCCAACTGCGAACTCTAGGGGTCGTCTTCTCTTATCAGCGTAGCTCTTCTGTCTGCTTTGTGCTGCTAGGAGTCTTTGTTTGATCCAAAGGATTCGCGCTCAGATAGTTTCGTCCAGAACATAGGTGATTTACACTTCCGCCCATACAATACTTCAAATGGAGCCATTTGTATGCTCGAATCGTAACTGTTGTTATATGCGAACTCTACCAGTGGAAGGTGTTGATCCCAATGGCCCTTGAAGTCCAATACACACGCTCTAAGCATATCTTCGAGTGTCTGTATTGTTCTTTCTATTTGACCATCGGTCTCAGGGTGATAAGCTGTACTTAACTTCAGCTTTGTGCCCATGGATTCATGTAATGATTGCTAATATCGAGAGGTGAATCATGGATCTCGGTCAGAGACAATGCTCTTAGGAATACCATGGAGTCGTACAATTTCCTTGAGATAAATCTCTGCCAACCGTTCCGATGAATAATTGACACTGATAGGGAGGAAATGCGCCGATTTAGTCAATCGGTCCACAACCACCCAGATGGTATCGTGATTTATGATCTTAGGTAATCCTCCCACGAAATCCATGGCAATATCCTCCCACTTCCACTGAGGAATTTCTAGCCCTTGAAGAGGACCAGCGGGACGCTGATGTTCAATCTTTACCTTTTGGCAAGTTAAACACCTAGTTACGTACTGAGTGACATCTCTCTTCAATCCGGGCCACCAGAATTCGGATTTCACATTATGGTACATCTTGACCATTCCCGGATGCAGAGTATATTTACTCTTATGGGCCTCATCCAGAATCTTGCGCCTTAACTCAGCAATTGGCAGAATGTAAAATCGTTTCTTATACCTGACCAGTCCACTGGGTGAGAGGTCGTAGTCTGGAGTTTCGCCTCGAGAGATCATCTCCCGTATGGTTTTGGCTCACTGGTCTTGCAACTGTGCTTTCTCAACTTCATCCCTTAGATCGTATTCTCCTTGACTAACAAGAAGATTCGCAAGATAGGCATCACTGGGTGTAGGATGATTTAAACAAATCTGCTTCGACAAATTTAAATTCATAAAATCTTCGAGCAGCTTCTTTTCTTGAATCAACATGTATGCTGACTGAACTGACTTTCTACTAAGAGCATCTGCAACAACATTCGCTTTACCTGGATGATATTTAATTTCCAGGTCATAATCTTTAACTAACTCCATCCAGCGCCGCTACCTCATATTGAGTTCCTTTTGATCAAACAGGTATTTCAAACTCTTGTGGTCGCAGAATAATTCCACGGTGGCATCGTACAGGTAATGCCTCCATATCTTTAGAGCAAATACGATCGCTGTAAGTTCTAAATCATGTGTAGGATAATGTGTTTCATGAGGTTTCAGCTGACGAGAGGCGTAAGCTACTACTCTGCCTTGTTGCATTAGGACGCATCCCAATCCATGACCGCTGGCATCGCTATAGACTATATAGGTTTCGTCTGGATCTGGGATCACCAATACTGGTGCTGTGGTCAACCTTTCCCAAAGGCTCTGGAAACTCTCCTCACAGTCTTTATCCCATATGAAGGGTTGGTTTTTCCGCGTGAGCTTCGTCAAAGGTAAAGCAAGACGTGAGAAATCTCGAATAAATCTGCGATAGTAACCTGCTAGACCTAGGAAACTACGTATCTCTATCACTGTTTCTGGTCTCTTCCAGTTCAGAACTGCTTCCACCTTGCTGGGATCAACAGCAACTCCGTCACGTGATATAACATGACCCAGAAATTTAACTTCTGGTAGCCAAAACTCACATTTGCTTAGCTTAGCATAGAGTCGCTTTTCCCGAAGTATACTCAAAACTATTCGTAGATGTTCTTCATGCTCTTCTCTACTCTTGGAATAGACAAGAATGTTATCAATGAATACCACCACAAATTTATCAAGGTGCTGACGAAAAATACGGTTCATGTAATCCATGAACACTGCAGGTGCATTTGTCAAACCGACAGGCATCACAAGGAATTCGTAATGCCCATATGTGGTTCTGAAAGCTGTTTTTGGAATATCACTAGCCTTAACTCGAAGCTGATGATATCTTGAACGCAAATCAATCTTTGAGAAGACACTGGAACCAGATAATTGATCTAGTAGATCATCTATCCGGGGAAGTGGGTATTTATTTTTGATAGTCACTTTGTTCAACTCACGGTAGTCGATACAAAGTCGAAGGCTTCCGTCTTTCTTTTTCACGAACAAGACTCGGGCTCCCCATGGTGAAACACTAGGTCGAATGAATCCCTTCTCAAGCAGCTCTTCAAGTTGCTTCTTTAACTCTTGCATTTCATTTGGCGCCATACGATACGGTGCTTTTGAAATTGATCCAGTGCCTGACATCAAGTCAATAGCAAATTTGACTTCCCTTTCTGGAGGTAGCTTAGTAAGATCTTCTAGAAATACATTAGGAAATTCATTCACCACTCTGATGTCTCGAAGTGAAGGTTCGGCCTCCGCTTTGACTGAAAAGAATACCATGTAGGCTTGGCATCCCTTCTTTAAACACTTCTGTGCCTCCGCAATGGAAAGGAAATTTAGGTTTACATCGATCTTGCTCTTACTCGAGGAGGGTGCAAAAGAGATCTTCTTGCTTCCGCAATCAATTATTGTGTCATTGGCAGATAGCCAATCCAGACCGAGGATAACATCGATGCCATAAAGTGGTAATCGAATAAGTTCTATGGTTGACTCCCGTTCGTTTATACTCACAACACAATTCAAACATGCATCAGAAGCTAAGGATTTTACACCAAGAGGTGTAGACACTGATAAATCATAAGGTAAACTATAGGCAGGCATTCCTATACGTTTAGCGCAATCATAGGAAATAAATGAGTGACTAGCTCCAAAATCATACAATGCTTGAAATAGATGCCCATTAAGAGATTTAGTACCTTGAATCATTTCTGGAGACTTCTTGGCTTCTTCGTACGTCAAAGCAAACACTCGGCCTGCTTGTTGCGGCTTCACTTCTGCAGCTCTCAAAGGACAGTTGATACTGATGTGTCCTGGTTTCTGACACCTATAGCATATTAGCTTCCCTTCGTAGTTGGTTCCCTGGTGATATCTCCCACACTTTGGACATGGTCGGGATCCCTGTATCCTCGGATCATTTTGCTGCCCAGGCTGGTTGGGCCTTCCCTAGTGATATCATTTTGTTTCCGCCTTGAGGGTTATTCCAAGGCGTCTTCCGTTTCTGGTTGGGGCTTCCCTAATTAAGGCCACCACGAGTTGAGCCACTACTATGGGAAGGTCTGATCCTCCGCAACTCCTTCAAATTTCGCTCGATAAGCCGACAGGCTTCCACGGCATGGATTACTTCATGAAATTGCTGTGACACCAGCTTTTCTTTAATTTCATACTTCAGCCCATAGACAAATATATTTGCCATACTACTTCCGCCACCATTTTCTCTTAGGTGCGAAGAGTAGCGGGATAAGTTGGTGTAACGGGCGAAGTAATCATCAATAGACTCTTCCTGGCCCTGCCGGATATGAAGGAATTTTGACTCCTTGATTATCTGGACGGACTCAGGAAAATACTGCTCGTTAAATTTCTCAAGGAACGTTTCCCATGTAATGGGACGATCTTGCAACCGCAGTGTTGCTGCGATGGTCCTCCACCATCTATCAGCATCGCCTTCTAGCTTATAGATCGCCATTGAGCCTTGCAATCTTCAGGACACTCCATCACTTCAAAAATTTTCTCTAACCGTAGAATCCAATCCTCTGCTATGTCATGCTTTCCTCTGAAAACTGGGGGTTTCAGCTTACAGAACTGTGTTACCCAAAATTGGGTATCTTCAACTGCCCTGTAAGGTGCTCTCTCCTCCCTAGGTGGTAATTGGGACCTTACCGGTTCCCCAGTCTCCGCCGAACGTCTCTCATCTTCTTCTTGCTCCACTTCGACTTGCCTGCGTGCCTCTCGGTATGCACGTAGATCTTCAATCATAGCACGCTGCTCTTGCAACATAGTCATGATTTCTTGCCATGCGTTTTGTTGATTGGGTTCAGGGGCCTGTTGCTCAGGCTCCAGTACTAGAATTTGTCAACCTCGACCTCTCCCTCGGCCTCGGCCTCTGCCTTGGCCTCGGAGATATCCAGCTCCTCTTATGATCGCCATTTGTTTTAACGCCTTTATTATTTTTTCCTTAACCATGTAAGTAAGGACACAAGCAACACGTGATACATAAACATTTATATATATTTCATAACATTTGTAGCTACATTCATATAGTATGCATCACATAATCACATAGTTTTATACAAACCCTCTATAATGGGTAACTATCAAGATTTCAGTTGAAAATGAGCACACCAAAAACTAGTACACACTAATCCTATACTTGCATCTGATATACTACTACTAGACCTCCACAGCTTTCTTGGCCTGTCCTTCGCAGACTACAACATCCCTTTTCCTACATGTACAGTTGTACCCAACGTCTGAGTTGTCCGATGCAGGCATCGAAGTCCTCAGTATCCCCTTCGTTTAATAGCGTATTAGTTTTGCGAATCCACAGAGGGGTTCGTGGAAAATGGTAGAGGATGGATCGAATCCAATCCCCTGTGGGATGTTGAATTTAGGAAGTCTGGCTGATAAGGTAAAATTCCCTAACACGGGTCAGAAAGCAAAAGTATTGTTCCCTCAAGGTCCTGGTAATCTGCCTTGCAAACTGGAGATCCAGGGATATAGTATGAGTAAGGATGATATTGCTATCCAGCCCAAATTGAAGAGCTTCAGGGTCAGTGTTTTCTTGGCTTTGTACTCCAGGGTAGTTAAAATTATCTCCCACTGAGGAGTGGTGAGAGTCATCAGGATTGTCTGGTTCTGCCGGAACCATGGCTTGTAAAGGTATTGCAGGAATGGGTTCCAGATCGTAAAGGTCATTTAGGTATTCCGGACCAGGGTGATATTCGGGTTCCGGAGGGTTGTCGGTTTCTAGAAAATGTAAAAGGCGTGCAGTGTTAAAACAGTCAGATGGTGTCTCTTCAGACATTTGTTGGAACTGAGGAACATTTACGGGGTCTGGTGCAGGATGAAATAGATGTAACAGGTCGGGAGGTGGGTTTGCAGGTTCCGGGTTCAGTCGTAAGTTAGTCAGATTAGGGATGACCGATTGGTGAGCCATACGCCTACGACGTCCACAATAAGTCATATAGGATGATCCTCCTCTATCCATTTCTACAATATAACATCAAGATTATATCAGTACTCATTTTCAAAAACAAGATTTTAGAATTCGAAGGCTTAGAATCTAACTTAGCTAATTAGACAATTTGGCCAGATAAGGGTCTATTATGGGGGCCTCACCGACTCTTACAGCGACTGATTGGCTTCCCACATAGATTAACCCAGCCTTAGACACCAAACTGTCCAGAGTAACTTAGTTAAATCCGTGCCAGAATACTCTCGCTCTGAAACCAAAAATGTAACATCCCGTTTTCATAAACGTTTATGGAGCTGAGAGAGTTGAAAGTATTTTACATAAACAAAAAGTAACTGAATAACATTGTATGTAATATATCTAACTGAACGTTTGCTAATACAGTCATCCAAGTCTAATACTTCTAACATAAGTATCCCAAAAAGATTATGCCTCCGCAGGGTCCTCATACCGGCTACTTACCCTTGTCCTCGATCACCTCCCGGGATCCTGAAGCTATGGCAAGGGCTGAGGTTCAATTCCCATTGAACCTCAGGTAACGGTTAACCTCATGCTTATGTAAACAGTATATGACAGTTATCACAGATATACAACATAATCACAGTTTCAAACAAATATCCACATGTAAGGCAATAACATAACACAGCCACTGCAATATGTATGTTATCCCAGTCTGCACATAACCAGTGCCGCGACGGCCCATCGTGTCCTCAGCGCTAGGAAAACTCAACGGTGTTATCAAGACTATAACCCGTATACAATTCAACTTTCATGAGCAAATTTTCAAAACAGAGTATTATCATGTGAAAACAACAATCATATATAACCAAACCATAAGCATAAGCGTTAATGTTACAATACACGTCCGTACCTGAGTTTAACGGGTCGTTGGGTACGTTCGTTGACGATACGCGTGCACAGTCTATCCTAAAAGGGTGACATTGTCTCAATTACTTCTCAAGCAGTATTTCAAGAGACACCTTGGTCATACTTGACATTTTTACCCTTGAATGATTTATTTTCATTTATTTCCACATAATTTTCGGAAAAAATGCTGATGCAGAATTTCTGGGTAGAATTTCGCCTAACTTTGAAACATCATAACTAATTCCAGAAAAATCGAAAAGAGGATCCGTAAAATTTCCCGGAATCCTTGAGATGTCTACTTTCAAGGAAAAATACTGGAACTTACCCAGAACTCATGGATAATTCCCAGTTTCCAGAATTCAAACCACTGCCCAGAATTTCGCTCAGAAAATGTAGCTTAACTTCTGGGATTTTTATCTTTTTGCACAGAACTTCAATTGACACACTCTTTATATATTTGGAAAGCCCTAAATGTCTACTTTCATCATGAATTTTCCCAGAATTTTAGAACATCATCTTCATCATAAGATACTAGCATTTTTACTACTGACTCCAGAAGTTCCTATTTGCTGAAATTTCGCCAGAGCTTCGCTATTTTGATCATAATCTTCCAAAAATTTTGCTATAACTTCTTCTTCATCAAATTTTTGAAATAAAGCTATTGGAAACCATAAAAACATGAAAATAAAACTGGAATTGGAAGTTTGATGATCAAAATAACATTCCTAGCATTTCAACTTCATAAACTAAGAACTTAAACTTGGAAGCTAAGAACTTCCTTACCTCTTGAAGACCACTTGTGTAATACCCCAATTTTCATAATACATGTAAATATTATATTTTGATAAATAACACCTATTACAATAGGTGAATTTGTGGTCTCAAAACTAGTAAAATTATTACCTTATCTTTTAAGGTGATTTCTCATGAAATTAGAGTAAATAAAGAGCTAAAAATCCCAAAGTGAATTTGTGGGTCATAAAATACCCTGAGAATGTTATGATAAATCCTAAGAGGCAACTAAATATTTATTAAAATAAAAGAGTATGTTGTCTCTAAATTTTTAATTGATTTGTTATAATTTATAGGAATTATACCATTCTAAGCAATTAAAATCATCAGAGAATGATTAAATCAATTAGAGAAAATTAGGAACAATTATTGGGCAATTGAAATTGCATTAATTGAGATACTCTAGTAATTTTTGGAATTAGTTGAGAATTAATTTATAAAGGTCATAATTAAGAAAATATCAATTAAATTGAAAACTCTTGGAATCTTAAATCCCTGTGCAATTACTTGGACCAATGAAAGATTTTTCTTCTTAAGATGTAAGAGCAAATAAAATACAAATTGATAATTGAATTTAGGGAGAGGGGGACTTTTTTTTTTCTCTTGGAAAGGAGAAAGAAGTTATTTAATATATTTTTAAGAAGCAACACATGGGTCATTGATGCTTGTGGAAAAAGAAAGAAAACTTAAGGAGCAAGTTAATCTTTAACTTAGGGAGCAAGTTGTTATCTAGTTAGTTAAAATTAGATAAGAATCTATAGAAATTTAAATCATATCTTGAAATATTAGAACTAAGTATTAAATATAAATACATATTTGGAATCAGTGAATTAAGAGCTTCAACTTGGCTATTCCCAAAGTTATTTTCGAAAACTTTTAGAGTTCATACCTAAGTGTTTTGGAAAGTTAAAATCACCATAAATCTAGCTATAAAATTAGGATTTCAAAAGTGAAATTAAATTTTGAAGAAAAACATTAGTTGATGCTTAACTAAATTAGCATTTGGGATTAAATAGAAGATAAAGCAAAACTCTAAGGAAAAGGGAGAGGGACGAATTGGGGAGGTGTAAGGGGGAGATCTTTGCCTCCTCACCAAGCAAAGATCAAGGGCTAGGATCAATGGGAAGTTACTTGGAGGATACTCATTTTTCCACTATAAATAGGGGTCCTCGGCTTCATAAATCCTCACCAATTCCTCAAGGTATCACCAAAAATTTAGAGAGAAAGGGAGAGTGTGGAAGAGCTGCAGAAAATAGGAGGCAAGTGGTCTTCAAGAGGTAAGGGAATTTTTAGTTCATAGTTTAAGTTCTTGGGTTATGAAATAGAAATGCTAGAAATGTGTTTTGATCTTCAATCTTCCAAAAATAGTTTTATTTTCATGTTTTTATGGTTTCCAATGGCTTTATTTCGAAAATTTGATGAAGAATAAGTTATAGCAAAATTTTTGGAAGATTATGAGCAAAATAGCGAAGCTCTGGCAAAATTTTATCGATTAGTGTTTTCTGGAGTCAGGGGTAAAAACACCAGTATTTTATGAAGAAGATGGTATTCTAAAATTCTGGGAAAATTCATGATGAAAGTAGACATATAGGGATTTCCAAATCTATAAAGAGTGTGTCATTTGAAGCTTTGTGCGAAAAGATATAAATTCCAGAAGTTAAGCTACATTTTCTGGGTGAAATTCTGGGCAGTGTTGGGAAACGTGGAAAATGGGAATGATATGGTTGGAACGAGTTGAAGCCGTTATTTTTCCTTAAAAATAGACTTGTTAAGGGAAATTTTGGCTTTGGTGTCACCTCAAAATTATTTTTCTAGAATTAGTTATGATTTTTCAAAGTTACCGAAAAATGTACCCAGAAAATGCTGCACTACGTTTTTCAAGAAATGTAAGGGCAAAATTGTAATAATAAAGCTACCAAGGGTAGAAGGGTAAATAGAGGTGAAATTATCTCTTAGGATACTATTCTAAGTGATATGGTGATATGTTAGGACATCCGGGAAGTCCAAAGCCGGATTCAAAGGTCGGACATTTGACGACTATACGGTAAAAGGTACGGACGCGTATTGTAACATTAACGCTTATGCTTATGGTATGGTTATATATGATAATTGTCTTCACATGTTGATACTCTGTTTTGAAATTGCTCATGGATTTGAGTTGTATACGGGTTATGGTCTTGATAACACCGTTGAGTTTTCCTAGCGCTGAGGACACGATAGGCCATCGTGGCACTGGTTATGTGCAGACTTGGGTAACATACATATTGCAGTGGCTGTGTTATGTTACTTGCTGGTATGGTTTTGAAAGTTATAAATGTGATTTTATCATTGTGAAATCTGTCATATACTGTTTGCATAAGCATGAGGTTAACCGTTACCTGAGGTCCAATGGGCATTGGACCTCAGTCTTAATAAATAGTACAGGAAAGAAACCGGGATAGAGAAGATGCCGGTGGGTAGAGCCGTGAAGAGGCAGCAGTCAAAGTCAAAGGTCGGTAGAAGTTATTAGGACATAGCTTCTGGTTCGAATTTAACAAAGGTACTCTGAACAGTTTGGTGTCTAAGGCTGGGTTAATCTATGTGGGAAGCCAATCAGTCGCCGTATAAGTTGGTGAGGCCCCCATGATAGACTCCTACCTAGCCAATCTGTTTAATTAACTGATGTTAGGTTCCAAGTCATGGGTTTAGTTTAAAACTTTCTTTATCAGAGGATTGCATTTAACCTCTGTACATTGCATCACATGAATATTCCTTCGGGATATTTAATATATCAGCTTATGTCGGGCATCATCATATGTCTGAGCATTTTTATATCAGATACTCGTTGTCCGGATCTTAGCGCACGCTATCAATTTCCGTAGTACTCTAAGCTGTAGCATCTCAAACTCTGTTGTTTTTCTTAAAACTAAGTGTCGACCGACACGATTTTCGAACCTGGAATTTGTGATGTTACAACTTGCCTTCTATTTCCAGCAGCTCCTCCCTCTCCCTTTCTTCCTATATTTCGGCCAAGGCTAGGAAAATTTGGTGTGGAGAATGTGCTAACCAAGGTTCTCTATTTATAGGCCAAGGAGGGTTAAACATCTAACACTTCTTCCTTAACCATAGCTCTTGGATCTTTGCTTGGAGAGAAAGTAATGATCTTGCCCCTCCAATCCCTCTTGGCCGTCCCCCCCCCTTCTCCTTCTAGCAATTTTCTTGCTTTGTCCCCAAGAAAAGCATTTTCTTTATTAAATTAACTTAATAAATCCCAAATCCTAATTTAGTTAGGTGTAAGTTGGTGTTTAAATTCAAAATCTAATTTCACTTTTGGAATCCTAATTTTATGATTAGATTTATGGTGATTTTTAATTCCCAAAATGTTTAAGTATGAATTTTAAAAGTAACCGAAAGTATCTTTGGGAATAGCCAAGTTGAAGCTCATAATTCTCTGATTCTAAATATGTATTTATCTTGGACATTTAACTTCAATATCACAAGTTATGATTGAATTTCTATAGGTTTTCTCCTAATTTCTTCTAATTAAGCAATTACTTACTCCCTAAGACAATCAACTTGCTCCCCAAGTTGTCTTAATCTTCTTCTACACACTTCTTTAATTGATTTATTATTTTTCTTCCATTTCCCTTAAAAAATTTCGTCCCCCCTCCCTTCATTTTTAATTATGAAATTTTGTCCTAATTGTTCTCATATGCTCAAGAAGACAATTCCCTTATTGGTCCATTTAGACTTTAGGATTTAGGGTTAATATCATTGTATAATTTATTTATTCTTACTTAGAGAGATTTTGTCTCATGAAGTTAAATTAGGAATAAATGAGTTAAGTCCTAATTTAATCCCTAAAATATTGGTTTTTATATCAACAAGCTAAATTAATTTTTATACTTCTAGGTTATAAGAAAAATTTCCTATAAACAAAAATAAATACAATACAAAAAAAAAATTTGAGACCCCATATTCACCTATTTAAAATAGGTATTATTGATGGAAATATAATATTTATGATAATTATTTTTATTTTTATTATTTTTGTTTTCGGGTATTACACTTAGCAGCATTATATATGAGTTTTATAGAAATTTCTTTGTTAAACATAGTAAATTTTGGAAGTTGATGGATTTAATTTCAATTATTTAGATTTAAAATATATTTAAATCAAATTGTTGTCATTTTTTTTTGTTTTAGTTATTTATTATACACTATTGATATATATTTAATACTAAAAGTAAACTCTAACGAGTCTAGAATACAAGTTCACATCATTATTATAAATTTACTTAAACTTGCGGTTTTGACAACCTTACTTTCTAATTGTTAAATTAACAATACATACCTCATATATGTATTTCTAAGCCTCGGTTCATTTCTTATTTTCTTTTTTTAAGAAACGATCTTTTTTTATATATAAATGTTAGGAAAGGGGTCGGGCTCACCCACAGTTCAAAGACAGGGCGCTTGGAGCTCAGTCCATAGGGGATATTGGCCAGAGAGTACATATGCCGCTAGCGTTACCACTGCTTCCTACACCTCTAAGATGTCTCCCCCAGCACCTTGACCAACGCAGGGATCAAACTCCCTCCTTAAAGGTGAGGAAGATCGACCCTTACACCAGTTGAACCCAAGGACGAGAGGTTAAGAAACGATCTTAATCAACCTAAATATGATAAAGTTGTTGGGTGTAATACCCAGATAATTATTTATCTGGAATATTATATTAACAAATAAAACCTATTGGTAATAGGTGAATGTGTGGTCTCAAAGTGTAAGATAAGTAGTTTAAGTTCAAAGGAAAATAAAGGAAATTAAGGGCCGGAAAGGCTTAAAAATGCATTTTAGGGACATAAAAAACATCCTAAAAGGAATTATGAAAAATTCTAAAGGGCATAAGGATAATTATTAAAAATTAGAAAGAATATTGTCCTTAATTTAGACAATTTATTAAATTATTTCTTATGAAAATTAAAGACTAGAACCGGCCTTAAGATTTTTGATAATTTGGATAAAGCTTAAATTAGAGATGTAAATAGAATTGTTGTGAGAAAATAATTAGTTTTAATTGATAAAATTATCAAAAATTAGTAAAGGATTAATTAAGGGATTTTTAGGAATTTTATAAGATCATAGAGTTTAGGAAAAATGGACCAATGGGAAATTTTTGTGAAAAAGAAATGGGATATTGTGGTAAATGGAAAAAAAAAATATAATTATATATATATATATATAGTGGTGACCGAAATTTTAGGGGAAAAAGAAAAAAAAAGAAAAAAAAAATGGAAGGATAAGGATAGGTAGATTTTTAAATATAATAGTAATATTAATTAAAACATGTGTTAATTAGGTAATAATATAATAATCAGAGTGAATTTTTACCTCGAGATGGCCGGTCTCCGAAGTCGTTTCCGTGACCGACGGAGTGATTTGGAGATCCGGATATAAAGATATTTTGTAAGAATTAAGCAGATAACCAAAATGAGAACCGATAGAAAATAATTCCGTTGTGAGAATCTGGGGATAAGAAGGGGAAAACCAGAACATATTATTGATCAGCGAATTTTTATCCAGAAGATGGCACCGGCCAACGTCATTTCTGTACCCGATAGTGATTACCGAGGATTTTCGGCTGATAACGGAGTATCCTTAAAAAGAATATAAGGTCAGGAAAACCTAGTATTCTCGAAGAGGAAGAAAAGATCTTCAGCGTGTCATTCCCGGAATTTTAAGATTCTACGGAATTTCGCGATCAGGACACTGAGCCAGGGAGTTCATCTGATAAAGCAAGATGACATAGGCAGGATGAGGTCATCATTCTTTATCTCTTTATGGATGATGAGGTCAGCCTAGTAGGTGGATGGTCAAGATCAAGCCACCTCAACAAAAGTGCGATCCAACGGTCAGAATTCGATCAGACAAAAATTACGAAAATGCCCTTCCCTTCACCTATAAATACCCCTTCACCATTTCACATTTCTTCACACCATTCTCTCTTGAGAATTTCAAAATTTGGGAGAGCAAGGAGGAAGGAGAAGTCCGGAGCAAAATCCTAGCGAAGCTCTGAGTAAGTTTTCGGTCTTTAGTCTTTAGTTCGGTAATTCTTTCGGTAGTTATAGTAGGATTGCTAGGGTAGTCTCTAAATTTTCAAAGTTAATTAAATATCATGTTTTAGGAATAAATATGATATTTATCTTAGAAATATGATAGAGGAAAGGTTATAGCAAAAATTTTGAGAAATTAAAGTCAAAATAGCGGAGCTCTGGCGAAATTTCGCAGAAAAGTCAAATTAGGGGCAAAATGGTAATTTGTACCTAAAATGCCTGTTTTCGTTCTGAATACTCATATAAGTAATATTATCCGTATAGGATATTCGAAACCACGAACCGCTGTTTCCGCTGTTGTATCGCTGTTGAACGTGCCGTAATTTGACGAAAGTACCAGAAATCGTCAACGGAGGTACGGACGCGTACTGTAACCTTAACACTTATGCTGCTTATATTCATATATGTGATTGATATGTCATTTATTGAGACTCTGCCGAGAGAGGGCAGTTGTACATACAACTTTGTACGGGTTATAGTCTTGATAACGCCGTAAGGTTTTCCTAGCGCTGAAGACACGATGGGCCGTCGTGGCACTAGATATGTGCAGACTTATTGTGGTACTGGTTGTGGTACTTGTGTGATTTAGTATTGATATGCTGTGATGTTATTATGAATATCTGTTGCCATATACTGTTTATTTGAGCATAAGGTTAACCGTTACCTGAGATCCAATTGGAAATTGCATCTCAGCTGTAGCTTCAGGTTCGGGAAAATCAAGGGTTGAGGTTCAGGACAGGTAGCGGGCATTGGATGGCAGAAGGAGTTTACTTCTGTGGCTCTATTAAATCTGGTTAGACGCTACCCTTTCTGAACAATGGATGTCTGTATGAATACAATTACACCGTGGACATATATCTTTAAATTCAGTTACTCACTTGCTACAATGCTTGACTCTGATTACTATTCTTTTGAAAAAAAATTTCCGCCATTTAAAATCCGGGATGTTACATTGGGAGCATCAATAAGTTGTTGGGAGAATTTAAGCTAAATATATGCAGAATGCGCTGGAAAAAGCTTATTTAATAAGTTATTCCAAAAGGAAAAAAAAAACCCCTCTACGGTCAATCATGATAAAAATTACTGTTAGAAGTTTTTTTTTATCCCCAATATAAATTAGTTCAAGAATAATTATTATTTATTTGTTCAGTATGTCCATGTCATTGATGCTAAAAATGACTCCTTATATTTTTCTCTCTCCTTAATAACTTCATTTATTATATATGTAAAGTTGAAAAATAATTTCAATTTAAGACAAATTTAGAGTTAACTACTTCCTCTAGTCTCATTTATAAGAGTCTAATAACCAAATTACATTATTTAATAAAGCACTTAAAATTAGTCAAAAATAATAAGTATGCCTTTAAATAAACTTTTTTCCAAGTTTGCCCTTATTTATAAGGGGGTAAGTAAAATAGAGAAATAGAGTAAATATAAGTATCACCAACCTTTTGATTTATGTAATATCTATAATTGATGAGGCATAAATAAAAAAAAAAAATACTCATTAAATGTCCAAACAACTCTTATCGGGCTCTTATAAAAAAGACTAAGACAATTCAAATTTTAGACTCTTATAAAAAGGACCAGAGGGAGTATCATTTTTATGCCCTAATGAATTAGTTGAAGTAACTTATACAGTGAATTGGAAGGAGTAGCTTATAATATATATATATATATATATTGGACAAATTAATTTGTACATCAATCTTATAGTTTCATTTCACTTTTAATTAGCTCCCCATAGTTTTTTTTTTCTCAATTATTTTTTTCTAAAATTGAATACTTCGTAGCTTATGATGTCTCTCTCACTCAGTATAAATATATACGATGTAAGCACAGTTATTATCATAAGTTTTAATTTTTTATGTTAATGTAAAGAATAAAATACTCTAACCACCCTTCTATTTTACCTAAATTATAGGAAACTCTAGTCTATTTTGAAAACATACACTTAGATTCAATCCATTAACTTGGTTAAGAATATTCCAAAAAAAATTCTAAAAAAGGTATTTTATTTTAAATTAAAATTTATGCTACAAAATTGTACTTACGAATTTTCCCTTCATCATTCAAAATCTCTAATTTAATTTTCAACGTTTGCAAACTTCAAGGGGGGAAAATCAAAGGCAAGTGATGAACTATTTATATATAATATCTTGAAATTGTATTATTTATATTATATGATAAAAAAGCTAAGTGTTTGAAATATGTTTTTGTCTATTTAAGAAAAACCAAAATAAAAATGTTTCAATAATTATGATGACAAACTAAAATTATAAATTTTGTAATGTAAGTCAAATTTAAATTTTTTTAATAGAATATTAGAAATTTTGAAAATACGTTTGATAAGGTATGGAGATACAAATCAAAGTCTTAGGCACTTGTAAGAGTACAAGGTATTAGACCGACCCACTATGAGAAAGCTGCATGGATTAAGTCATAAGCTTCTCTCTTGTATAACCACATCACAATGCCCTTTGACCTGAGATCATCATGGATTCCTACATGAGAGTCCCTGATCTATGACCTACCACTCTGGTCCTATTTATAAGTCCCATTTGACTAAAAAATGTGGTCCTATTTATAAGTCCCTTTTAACCAAATTAAGGTTATTGTGACAATTTTAACCTTATTAATTAAACACATGAATTATTAATTTATTCTATATATGTAATAATGACATTTGACTCCTAAAGCAAGCCTCTTTCATGCTCCAATGACCACACTTGGCTCCTGAAACACGTCATTTTGCTCTTCCAATGACCACATGCTTTTTCATCCATAAATTTATTTCATTGTCTCTCTCTCTCTGCCCCATGTTTTCATTTCCCATACATGTGCCGTTGGAATGACTTTTTTTATTGATAATTCTCAAATTCGTAATTTATTTTATTGAGTCATTTCTTAAAAAAAATTCTTTACCCGCCACTTTTTTCCAAAATATTTACATTCAAATGGCGCCACAATATGATTTCTGGTACATTGAGAGAGGAGTGAAGAGGTGTTGCTACGTTAGCATAATGTTTTCCCCCCTTAAATTAAATTGGTTAGCCATGTTGGAAAGAGAAAAAGATGAGAGAGATTAGATAATAAATTTTAAAAGCTACCCATTCATAAATGAGGGTAAAGTTGGAAAATTGCTCCATAATCATTGAGATACCTACCTCTCCTTGGTATGTGAGATTTGGCCAAATAGGACTTATAAATAGGACCAGAGTGGTAGTCAAAAGTTTCCTTTGACTGGGTGATGATAAAGGCTTTGATCGGAATTAGTGTTTTTTATGCAGAGGAATGTGAATAGTCAAAATGAGATTTGTCCCTCACATTTATGGAGAGATATTACTAGGCCTCTCGATGAGTGGGTCTGAAAAATGGATGGGCATACTATGATGGAAATGAGTTTTTGTTTCAATTGTTAGACTACTCAAGAATCGAGAAAGTAATGGTCAAAGAATGAGAGGATGACACTATCCATCCTTCATCCTTGACCAAATTATCATGTGACAAAAGGGACGTGACATGGTTGTATGATAGGATCTATCGTATCATCGATCCTCATATGAGTTGGATAGTCATAATGTCTTGCTAGAGGCTGCTTACGACTTGTGGGCTGGCACAATGTTGGCCAGCTGCCAATTTCATGTCAGCTACAAGGCCGCACACAAGAATAGTCTAACAAGAGTTATAATGTTCAGATTCATTGAATCTAAGATATGTCTAAGATTCAATTAATACAACGTTTTATCTAGGGAGGATATATATATAATATTCTACATATAATAATATTATATATAGATAATAATATTATTATGTTGTATTTAATTTATGTGATAAATTAAATAACTAAAAGTAATTGAGATATCGTATCTCAGTTTTGATTTATGACGACAAATAAAATCAACTATCTTTTATTTCCAATTAAATAAATAGATTGGATTGAATTAGTTAGACATATATAATTTCTTATTCAATTTCAAAATTAATAACATTGATTTTGAATATTTAATGCGTCTCATTAGGGTTATAAATACCCTAGGTTGTGAGTAATTTTTTACACACGAGAGAACTGAAAAGCCACTAAGCTATCCTAGAAGAGAGACGTGAGACGAAAAAGCTTGAAGGCGTTAGCACGCTTCCGTTTGTGTTGTAGTACTGTTCGGTGTGGATATCGGTAGAGGGAGTAGATTCGTAGAGTCGGCTCCTAGAGATTGATCAACCAAGAAGGCGTTAGCCCACGAGTTCGCAAAGCATGCACATGAGTTCACATAGGTATGGTTCCTCATGACTAATCTGATTTAAATGCTGTTGATAGATTCTCTTCTTGGGATTCATTATTTATTCGATAAATTTTATTCCGTTGCGTGTACGAATCCCAACAATATGCTATGCTTGGACATTAAATTAAGTAGAAGTGGCAAATTGGTAATATGATAGTGTTCCATTGGTCAATATACACACCAAATGGGTTCTGCATGTGCGCCACATATTCACCTCCCTCCTCCTTTTTCATGCCACTTCACACACACTTTAAATATCCATTTCATTTCCTTCTCATAGCTCTTATAACATCCGGACAACAACACACACAAACACCACCCACTCAATTTTATTTCGCTCAAACCGTAACCCTTTTCCTTTCAACATTTCAGATTTTTCTTCAAACAATTCTCCTTTTGTGACACCTGGCCTTTGGGGCCTTTAATTAACCAGAGTTATCGCGGAAATAGATTGAGGAGATTTGGACGACTTTTATTTATGAAATAAATATTTCTGGAATTTACTGTTATATAAAAATACGGGTAAATTTTTCGCGATTCGGTCTCATCCTATAGTTGGACATTAGATACAATAATCCAAAAATAAGCGAAATGATAAACATAAAATATATTACAGTAATCCCAAATGTCCAAAAGATTCAACTGATGTATTCCTTACAGCTACTTCTTGCTCTTTGATCCCGAACTGGTTCCTGTATCTTTCACGGGTGCTGGAGTCCAAATGAATGGACCCCAGGGTAACAGTTAATCTCATGCACATGTATGAAAATAGAAATGACATAATAGCACATGTTTAAAGCATGGAAGAAATAACTGTAACCGCAGTTAACGGCCAAGAACCGCAGCTCTTGTCTAGGACCGCAGCCCCATGAGACCTCAGCCTCAATATCCATGGCCAATCAGGATAATATAAACAAGTAGTTCAACCAGCATACATGATCAGCTAATATTTGCATAATAGTAACATACATGATTATAAGATTAAAGTTACCTACCTCAACCGTGTATCCTTTTTCTTTGTACTGAATTCGTTGGGATCAGATTATCAAGATCTGCCTAAACATGTTTATCATCGCTGTCAGAAACTTATTTGAATCGCGAATAAACTAATTACATGAATTAGTTTAAAGGGTTAATAATAGTTAATCTCTTAACTATTTTCTAATAATAATAAATTATTTATTATTATTATTATTATTATTATTATTATTATTATTATTATTCCAAATAATAATAATAAGTTCCCTATCTATTATTGGACATTAGCACTAAATCCTAAATAATAACATTGTATGTTATTATTATCACCCAACAAGTAACACCAATTAATTTAAATACCCATCTTCAATTAAGAAGATAATTAACTAAATTTTTAACATTACTCATGGTTTTCCTTTAATTTTAATTATATATTTAACTTATCATTTATTTAACATAACTTTATAAATATTAATTGAACAAGAATACAAATAACATCAAGTAAGATATGCTTGGTCACTTATATCATCAAAGCCTTTATTTTGGTTTTTAAAATACATACCATATGCTTTATGAAGATATATATACAAACTCACATATTTCATAGCATTATTTTTTTTTCCTTTCCACTTTTCTAAATCAGCATACATATAGTGTGTGTGTGTGTATAATAACAACAATTTAATCATATATGGGTATTAAATGTATATATATCCAAAATATGGTTGCACCATTTTGAAATTACACACACACACACTCTCTTGTGTAAAAACCACAGTAAAATGCCAACATTGCTATCATATATCTAGAGTTAAAAACATATGCTAACATATATCTCTTTTTCTTTCCAAAACTCATAGCTCCTTTCTTATCTAAAACACACACTTCATCATATATCTTGATGGTTTCAAATGAGGACAGAAAATTGAGACAGAAACCCGACATGCACCACACACTTACATATAAAGATACTCAAACAAAATACTTCCTTTCTTTCTTTTCTAATGACAGCAAACTCGTACAGTACACACACATATATATTTAACTTTGACTTTTCATTCCTTTTCTTTGTCATCAGCAAAAACATGCAAAGTATTCCCTTCTTGGCAAACAGAACCCTTACACCGAAAAAAAACACATGTACCAACTGTTTTAATGCACACACACAGTAACATCAAGAAAACATGCAGCAATGAAGAAAAGAAGGACACAAACAGTAAGCAACATACATATATAAATATTTAACCCAGCAAACTCTTCCTTCTTCTTTCATTTGCCATACCGAAACACACATATATTTATACATATTTGAAGTTCTCTTCTCCCTGGACCCCACGGCTTCCATATATTATTATGCAGAATATTAGTTCTTTGCCTTTCATTAACTCATATACACACATATAGGAAAACATGCAACCATCGCTTTTCCTTTCACACAGTAAACTCATTTTTTTTTCCTCCCTGGTCCTTCACGGTTTCAGATTTATCATGCAGCATGTTTAAATAACAATGCATTTTCTTCCTTTCTTACAGCATGCACAGAGACTCTTATATGTATCCTTATTTTCTTCTTCCAGCTCTCTCAACACAGACCCGACACACACATATATACTTTAGTTAAGTCTTTCGGCCAAATACCAGGTGAACAAGCACAGCATACATATATATATACCAACCATGTTTTAAACAGCAAAACGAAGAGAACATTACATGTGACAAAACCAAGCTTAAATGTAGAAAAAGCAACCATAAGGAGAACCGATGACAGCCCCTGTTTTATTCTTGTTTTCGGTTTCTGTTTCATTTAGTTTCTTTTTGGATTCTCTTAACTCTATCTTAGGCTACACCTTGACAGAAAACGAAAGAGAAGGGAGGATGAGAATCACCTTCTGTTTCCAAGCTTTTGAAGGTGATGATCCAATGTTCACACTCTCTGCTTCTCGGACCGAAGAACAGAGGAAAGAAAACTCTCAAAACTCTCTCAGCCTCACTCTCTATCTCTCACTATGTTTCAGCGTTTCTAACACCGAACAGAAAACAAAGGGAAGGAAGTGAATGGCTTTATAGCCATTTGATGATCATTTGTGCATGTAAACTTTCGGACATCTGTCCATTACGTGGAGGTTAGGCAGCGTTTTATGTCTTTAATGGCTGTTTGACACTATTTACTTGAGGTTAATGAATTTGGTGTTGGATTGTGTTTGGGCTTGGGGTTTGAATCAAAATCTGTGAAAGTTTGCTGCTGGTCCAGTTTTGGCGAGGAAATGAGAAACAATATCCAACTGATTCATTGATCTCTGTTTATGCGTTTTTTTTTCTATGTGTTGCTGTGTCTTGCCATGGTGAACCAATTTTCATTTGGTTTGGGCTTTGTTTACTTGGACCCACTCGTGGCCCAACAGCATTTTTTGTTAATTTCATTTCTTCATTTGCAATTGGATTATACTGATTGCATAAATAAAAAAAAATTAGATTCCTAAATTATTCATCAATTAGCTTATCACATTATGTTCATTATTTGACCAAAGTGATAATTTATTTTATCACACTAATTTATTTGTAATTGGTCTCTAATTGCATTCATGGGAAATAAATCCCTTAATATCTAATTCTACAATAATTAGTTGTTATTTTCCTTAAATTTATTTTCTTCTCAAATAAATTAAGGAAAATAGGTCTTAATTTCAAATAATTATCCTCATAATTATTTTGGCCCAAATTTCGTATTTCAATTCCATATAATACTTTAATATTAAAATCCCAGAAATTTGGGATGTTACACCTTTCCTCCACAGCTCACGCTCTCCTCCTCCCTTCTCCCTTTAACCATCCACCCTCCTCCCTCTTTCAACATCAACAACCTTCAACAATGAAAGACCCAGTTGAACCCAGAGAGGGGGGTGAATTGGGTGAAGATACAAATTTAGGATCTTTCAAAATCTTTTTGCAATTCAGTGAAATCAGTTTGTAAGATAGTAAAGAGTTATAAAACCATATACAATCATTCAAACATATATGTTGGAAATAAAGGAATTTAAGGAAGAGAATTGTAAACTGAGATTTATATTGGTTCGGTGCAATCCTTGACCTACGTCCAATCCTCAAGCTCCACTTGAGATTTCCACTATCTCCTTGTTTAACCAGACACAAGAGAAAAACCTTTACAACCTCACAAGTTTAGCCAGGCACTTGTGCAACCTTTACAATCTCTCACTGAGACTCTCCCTTACAACCCGTAGGGATACAATCAATTTCCCACTCAAGGTCACCCAACCTTGAGTATCTCTTAAAAAAATATGATTTACAATGTTTCTTCTCACAAAGAAGTGAATGGATAATCACTGAAGTGAAATAGAAATCATTTCACTCTCTATATGTAACATCTCACCTTAAAAACAGCGGAATTTATTTTTTTAAAACGTTGATCAAAGTAGAGTAATTTCGCAACACGAGTAACTGAACCTTAACATTACATAACCGCAGTGTAAGTGTACTTATACAGTCATCTACTATCAAAAGGAAGCAGCACCTAGCTAGGCATATAAAACTAAAACCATAAAATTCCTTCTGCCGTCCTATGCTAGTCGCTCGCCCCTATCTTCAACCCCTTGGTTCACCCGAACCTGAAACTACAGCTGAGATCCAATTACCATTTGGATCTCAGGTAACGGTTAACCTTATGCTCAAATAAACAGTATATGGATAACAGTTATTCACAACTCATAACAGCAGTAAATCACTACATAAGCACACAGCAGATGCATGATCACAACTTTGACAGAACATAAGCACAAAGCAGTATGTAAAGTCCCACAACATGTCTGCACATAACCAGTGCCACGATGGACCATCGTGTCCTCAGCGCTAGGAAAACCCAACGGCGTTATCAAGACTATAACCCGTATAAAGCTGTATGTATAACTGACAACCCTAGACAGAGCCTCAGTATATAAACATGTCTATCACATATATGTATATGAGCAGCATAAGTGTTAAGGTTACAATACGCGTCCGTACCTCCGTTGACGGTTTCTGGCACTTTCGTCAAATTACAGCACGTTTGACAGCGGCACGACAACGGTGACAGTGGAAACAGCGGTTCGTGATTTCGGGTATCCTATAGGGATAATATTACTGATATGAATATTTAAGATCATAACAGGCATTTTAGGTACAAATTACCCTTTTGCCCTTAGTTTGACCACTTAGTGGAATTTTGCCAGAGCTTCGCTATTCCGACTTTAAATTCTCAAAATTTTTGCTATAACTTTTCCTCTAACATATTCCTAAGATGAATATCATATTTATTCCTAAAACATGATATCTAAGCTAACTTGAAAAATTAGGGACTACTCTAGCAATTCTACTATAACTACCGGAACAGCTACTTAAGCTAAAGACTAAAGACTGAGAAACTTACTCAGAGCTTTGCTATGATTTTCTCCGGACTCCTCTTTCTTCTTCCTCTCTCAAATTTCGGCCTCCTTGAAGGGAAGTGGTGTGAAGAATTTGAAATGAATGGAAGGCTATTTATAGAAAAACCGGGTGACATTTTCGTAATTCTGTTGAACTTTGTCTGGTTAAATTCTGACCGTCGGATAACACTTTTTTGAAGTGGCTTGATCTTGGCCCTACACCTATTTGGCCGACCTCCCCCCCCCCCCCCACAAGAGGACAAAATTGATGACATCATCATGCTTATGTCATCTTGCTTTATCAGATGAAATTCCTGGTTCGGTGTCCTGATCGCGAATTTTTTTGTAAAATCTTAAAATTCTGGGAGCAACACTTTGAAGGTCTTTTCTTCCTCTTCAAGAATACTGGATTTTCCTATGTTTGTACTCTCATTAAGAACATTCCATTATCTGCTGAAAATCCTCGATATTCGCTACCAGTTACAGAAATGACTTCGTAGATAGCTTACTCCGAGTTAAAAATTCACTTGTTCATAATATACTCTGACCCTAGTAACCTAGTTCACGGTTCCCTAGGTAGGATTTTATTTCTATCCGTGGTCATTTATCCTATTCACCTTTTATTATAATATTACCTAATTACCACATGTTTTATCTTAAATTATTATTATATACAAATATCTAATTTCATCCTTATCTCCCCCTAATTTTCGGCCCACACACACACACACACACACACACATATATATATATATATATTTTTCATTTACCATAATATCCTATTTATTTTGCATTTTTTTCATGTTTCCTAAATTTTCTATAATCTTATAAAATTCCCAAAAATTACTTACTTAATCCCTTAATTTCTAATAATTTTCTTAATTAAAATTAATCATTTTCTCACAACAATTTTATTGACATTAATAATTTGAGCTCCATGCAAAATATCAAAAATCATAGAGTCAATTTTAGTCTCAGAATACTTTTTAATTTTCTTTCTTTTTATTTCCATAAGAAATAATTTATTAAATTGTCTAAATTAAGAATAATATGCTTTCTAAAATTTTAATAATTATTCTATGCCTTTTAGAATTTTTTCCTAATTCTTCTCAGGATGTTTTATGGCCTTAAGACACATTTTTCACATTTCCGATATTAAATTTCCTTTAATTTTCTTAATATTTTCCGTTGAACATATACTAATCACATAACATGTTGAGACTAAAATCTTCATAAATGGGCATTTTCATTATTATGACATAATATTCCAGATAATAGTTATTCGGGTATTACACTATATGATAAACTGAGTAAGCATCGAAAAACAAAGAGTGTAGGAGCTTCAAACTTTTGGCATTTTGACAACATAATCTCTTGTCCATACCTTTGTGCATTTTGAATGTTGTAATACCCTAAAATTTATATTTCTCCTAAAGAACCATATTTTGGAAAATAATACCTATTAAAATAGGAGAATATGTTGTCTCTAAATTTTTAACTAATTTATCATCATATTTAGGGAAATTTTCTTTGGATTCTAATAAATCCAAAATTCAATTTCCTAAATCTTATTAAGGATCATAAAATATAACCATTTAAAATCATCGGAGGATAGTAAAATCAATTAGAGGAAATTAGTAACAATTATTGGGCAATTGAAATTGCAATAATTGAGATACTTTATTAATTTTTGAAATTAGTTAATAATTAATTTATAAAGGTCATAATTAAGGATCAAATGATATTTAGCAGCTGAGATTAAATTAGAAACTTGTCAAATTTTGGTAATTAAGCTTAGTAACCCCTAAAACACTATACTATCAATAGTAACCAAGGATTCATTAATTCTCCCTCTAACTAATGAAAGTGGCGAAAATATTTAATTAAAGAATTTATATAAACCCTTAATCTTAAATCCTTGTGAAATTACTTGGATCAATAAAAGATTTTTCTTCCTAAGGTGTGAGAGCAAATAAAATGTAAGTTGATAATTAAAATTAGGGGGAGGGGGACGAAATTGCTAGGGAAACAAGAAGGGAAATTATTAATAATACAAACATGTAACACCCCAACCACCTTCGCCTTTTCAGGTGGCGGGTAGAGTGATTCTTAAGCTTAGTCCAATTTAATTAAGATGTTTTCCCAAGTTGATTATGTCATTTATCAGAGTTTTAGAAATTGGATCACTTATCGGTTTGGACAAATATACTGGTAAAATAAAATACTGGATAGTAAATTTTTCCCCTGAAGGGTTCAGACACAGTCATCCAAACTCAAAATAAATAACTTAAATAAACACCAATGGTCACTACCACACACTTCAGTCTACTCTGCATCAATTACCATGATCACCTGTCGCAGCTCTAGGAGAACTACCTGAAGCTTTACAAAAGTCTGAGATTCATAATGGAATCCCAGAGTAACCATTAATCTCATATGAAAAGTGTATGCAATGCATGTATGTCGCCATAATCAGGAAAATAATTTAAACACAAAGCATTCAGTAATCACGCGCAGTATAAAAAAGACATACCACTCATATACAATATTTACTGCGGAAGGACCAATTCCTAATAAACGTAGGACTGCTCAATTAGCAAATCCCGGATCCACAGCGCTAGGAAAGATATGGTAGTCGGGCGCCAAACCCAGACCACCCTGAATGCACAAATAAACGCATGTCTCCTACGAGACACGGATCCACAACCATGGAAAATCAAACATACAATGTAATACAAGGCATATGAAGATTAAGGTTACTACCTGGCAGACAACTACAGTTAAAATAGTTTCTCCGTCGCAAAGGATGACAATAACCTAGAATAATTATAAAATATAAACACAGTTAATTCCACCTCAATAAATATTTTCTTTGATCATGTATAGTAAGTCCAACTAAATTGTCCATAACCATTAATTCCCTCTTCTTATTAGGGAATTTAGTATGAGCTTATATTCCCCTTTATTTTTGTCATATTTCAGAATTTTCCAGCAAACCGTAGATGATCTTCAAAAATTCATAATTAAATCTATAAAAATTCTTTTGAGTTGATTCCAAAGGCTAAATGACCCTTAACATGTCTATTTTCAACCAAAAATACCATCTTGAGCAAGCCTTATTCGAAAATCCATTTATATCTCAAAATATCTCTGTTGTCCGAAATAAAGTCCAGATTCAGAGGGTCATTTTCAAGAATTTATTTGTCCTTATCCAGAGCTTAGAAAAATACAAAATACCCATCGTTTTAAAGCTATGCATGTCCTCTATCTCCTGGAAAATTTTCATAATTTTATGTTGTACCAATCATTCCCAGTTTTCAAATATGTGATTACTGCCCAGAAAAACGGTACAGAGATGATCCTGATTTATGACCTAACTTCAAAAAATCATATCTGGAGCTACAGAGCTCCGTTTGAGGTGAACCAAGCTCATTTCGAAGTTTAAGGAGAGTACTATCTACTGTAAAATTTTCATAGAAAAATTCTAAGGTTTCCTATGGTTTTGATTGGTTTAAAAATCACTGCTCGGATGAAACTTCTGTACGTGAACAGTAACTTCGCTACAGTAACATGGCACTGTTCATTTGCGATTTTACTGTAGCAGACGATGAAAAACTCTGTTTTGACCCCCGAAAAACAGAGGAACACTTGCCAAACCATTTCTATTATTCTTTTAACCTAAACAGATCCAACGTGTAGCATCCACAAAGCTTCTTATCATTTTCTTAAGTTCCAGGTTCATATACAACATCCATGTTTCTTAGTTCAAATTCAACTATACTCACAAAGAGGAAAGCGAATAATACTCTGTATGTACCAAGAAGTTTAGAAGGAAAGAGGTTCAAAAGCTTACCTTAACTAAAATCGAAGCTTGCCTGCAATAGTTGATCCTTCTCCTTTGTTTGACTCCCCCTCCGTATTCCTTCTTTCTCAACCACGATCACTCATCTCTGCCTTTAATCTCAGTCTCAGTTTTTCTTTGTGGAGTTCGAATGTATGAATGAGGAATGAGGAAGTTTTTCTTCAGCTCCTCCAACTTTCCCCCTCACGGTTTCACTCTTCTGTTTTTATTCGTTCAGTTTTCTTCCTCTAATTCTCGATGTCACTCTCTCTTCCTTGCTGTTTTATGAAGACCGGATGAGATTGTACTTAAAATGGAAGAGTTTTACGGTGCATGAGAGGACAGTGGTGTATGATTTTGATGTGCAGAAACCGTGAGCATCGCGCTGGTCTGTCCGGAGGAATGCATGTCTGCGCACGAGCTATTGCATATTTGAGAAAGATTTGTTATTTTATAATTAAGTTCTTTCTCCCATACATCGATCCCTTCTCGCCTTGATGCTGTAGGAGAATTTTTCTTGAAAACAATTTGTGTTCCCCACCTGTCTCTCTCTCTCACGCACAGCACCTTATGGGAGACTTGGAAGTTGGAATTATAAATATATATATATTCTTATTCCACATACTCTATTTCCCACGTCTGAAGCATTTTGGGAGAGTTGGAGGAGAAATACTTATTTTATATATAAGTTGTTGGGTGCATTTTGATGGGCTGAATATGGTGGGTTAATTATACATATTTTATTCATATATGGGGTCATATGGCTTGTACGTATATGCTTTATTGTTCAATGGAGGATATGCTATCAATTTCTCTTATGTGTTGAATATTTAAGATAGGAAGTTGTACTTCATTAAAAGGAAAAGCAACATATAGATACATATGTATTCAAGTAGTGGGATGTTACAAAACACATAAGTCAATTGCTTGTGGGAGAAGATAAAGAAACTTGGGAAGCAAGTAATTGTTAATCAAATGCAAATCAAGGAGAACTCATAGAAATTAAATCATATCTTGAAATATTGGAACTAAGTATTACATATAAATACATATTTGGAATCAGTGAATTAAGAGCTTCAACTTGGCTATTCCCGAAGTTATTTTCGATTATTTTTAAGATTCATGCCTAAGTGTTTGAGAAATTAAAAATCACCATAAATCTAGTCATAAAACTAGGATTAAAAAAGTGAAATTGGATTTTGAATTAAAACACCAACTTAGACCCAACTAAATTAGCATTTGGGAGTAATTAAGGTAACTTGGGGAGGAAGCAAGGGAACTTGTTGAAGAAGGAAGGAGGAGGACGAATTGGAGGAGGTGTAGGGGTGGGATTTATGCCTCTTCATCAAGTAAAGACCAATGGACAAGATCAATTCAAGTTGCTTGGAGGCTACTCATGTTTTTGGCTATAAATAGAGGCTTAAGGCAACACAAACTCCTCACCAATTTCTCAAGATACAACCGAAATCTTAGAGTGTGTGGGAGAGAGTGAAAGAGCTTCAAGAAGTTAGGAGTAAGTGTTCTTCAAGAGGTAAGAGAGTTTTTAGATTTATAGTTCAAGTTCTTAGGTTATGAAATAGAAATGCTAGAAATGTTGTTTTAATCATCAATCTTCCAATTCCAAAATAGCAAAATTTTTGGAAGATTATGATCAAAATAGCAAAGCTTTAGCGAAATCTTATCGATTAGCGATTCCTGGAGTCAGAGGTAAAAACGCCAGTATTTTATGAAGAAGATGATATTCAAAAATTCTGAGAACATTCATGGTGAAAGTAGACATCTAGGGCTTTCTAAATCTATAAAGAGTGTGTGATTTGAAGCTCTGTGCAAAAAGATAAAAATCTCAGAAGTTAGGTTATGTTTTCTATGTGAAATTCTGGGCAGCAGTTTGAAATGATTAAACTCGGAATTTTCCATGAGTTATGGGTAAGTTCCAGTATTTTTCCTCGAAAGTAGACTTCTCAAGGATTCCGGGAAATTTTACGGATCCTTGGTTCGATTTTTCTAGAATTAGTTATGATTTTTCGAAGTTAGGCGAAATTCTGCCCAGAAATGCTGGATCAGCGTTTTTTCCGAAAATTAGGGAATAAATTGGAAAATAAATCCACCAGGGGTAAAATGGTCTTATATAGCCAAAATATCTCTTTGAAATAATATTTGTGAGTTAATAGAGGCGATATTATCCTTATAGGATATCCCTGAATACGTTTTGACCAATTGTCGCACCGTTTTCCTCTAGAAATACCGTCAAATGTCAACGAAGGTACGTCTGCATACTGGTAACTTTAACTCTGATGTTTACTATATGCGTATATGTATGGTATGCTTGTATGAGGTAATTAATGTATGTTCGCGTACTGTAACACTAACTCTGATATTTACAGTATGTGTATATGTGGTATGTGTGTTGTATGCTGGTTGCAGTGTGTTGTTTGAATACATGTTGTTGTTAAAGGATATCTGTACATCTGCATGCACTGGGAGTGATATATCTGTTTTCACTGGGAGGGGTATATTTCGCTGGGAGCGGTACATTTGCATTCACTGGGAGTGACATAGTTGGGACATATTTGGAAGTAAATCAATTGTTGTGTTTATATACCGTATATGTAAATATGAGGTTAACCGTTACCTGGGGTCCGTATGCATGGGACCTCAGCTCTTAACATAGCATCAGGGTCAGGAGAACCAAGGACGGAGGACAAAGGGAAGCGCAAGCAGGACGCATAGTAGACCCGGCTGAAGATTTCCTTTGACATTCTGGCGGAAGCCTTCCTTTTGTTGTTGTACATCCCTTTTGAACCATGCGGTTACTACACTGCTATTGTATTCAGCCAGACTTATGGCATTTTGAAATATAAGTATCAGTTACTCTTCCGCTCAAATGCACTACTCTGATGATTTTAAATGATTTTAAATAAAAAATAAATTATTTCGCTTTTGAAAATTGGGATGTTACAAATGTGGCTTTATTTATAGATGAGAATGATCTGAACGTTGGAGAATATGACTGTTGTAAATAGAGTCGTTTGAGAATATAGCTGTTGGAAACTAGCCGTTAGAACTTTGGTTTTTGAGCCAACTGTGACATCAACATTTTCTTTAACCTTAATCTTTAGTTTGATGCCCTTTAATCATCTGAAATATGTATACAAATGATATAAATGATGTTAAGAAGTATTACTGATCATTTGGATAATTATCTGGATGTTCTTGATCAAAATCGTGATTTTGGAAACTTTGATTTTTCTTAAGCGAAGGTGTAAACTCGAGTTTTCATTTGGATACTCTAGTTTTTGTGCTTGTTGCATTACTCCATACTCCTCTTTGTCTGATCAAAACTCGAGTATTGAAGATCCTCTGATGTTCTTTGCTCTCTGTCTGAGCTATACTCGAGTTTTCAACTTATTTTGTTCATGGTTGCTCTCTAACTTGATATAGGTCCATATTTGGCGAACCACTTATTCCCATATAGCTCCTTGAGTCTTCTTTTCAATGCAAAAATAATCAACTCTAAACTCATTGTATTTGACCGTTAAGATCCAATGAATGAAGATTGTTCTTAACTAGCGTTTTTGCAATGTCCTGAAATGACAATCAACTTTCGAAGATCATACCTCCCTGGTCTGAACTTCATTTTAGTTTGTTTAAGTCTTAATGGAAAGCCTTATGAGCCTTCTTTCATATGCCACCAATTTCAGCTCATTCCGATGTGTAGATTGTGAGTTATACTCAAAACATTGAAGCTTGGTCTGCAGTGTGGCATGAATTTCTGAACCAACTTTCAAAATTCATAGATCTCTCATCTAAACTTGTTTGGGCATGAAACTTTGTCAAGATGACGCATTGGATGTCTAGTTTCATACAAATTTGGTTTCACCTCAATCCGATCTCTAGTTTATGAGATATCATCGAATTACGTGAAACAGAGATGAACAGAGTTGCTGAAAACTCGAGTTTTGTCCCCCAAACTCTAGTTTTCTCGCTTTCTAGAGGAAAACTACTGCAGTAAGGTAGTAAACTCGAGTTTTGACCTGGAAACTCGAGTTTTCTCATCCAAAACCTAATATTTGTTTGATCTAACTCTGAATTCAGTCGTTCCAACTTCCACTTGATCATAGAGACTTCTAGTATCAACCTAAGATCTTGAATATTGATTTTCTTATTCTTTTTGGCAAGATCTTCCTTTTCTTCAATCTCTCCACTTGGTCATTCTCCACAACTCTATTATTTCTTTCTTCTCTTCTCTTGAACATTCTCCACATTTATATTTGAGCTGATATTAATATTCTCATTCTATTCATCAACTTCTTTCATCATCTCCCACCTTGATCATTCTTCGTCATAGACTCATTATTTTCTGCAAGTTCTTCAATATTTCCTCTTCTTCTTGAACTTCACATTTTCTTCAATTTCTTCTTTCTGAAATCTCATCTCTTGATAATTCTCCATAAATACAATTGAACTGATCTTGAATAAGGATGATTCATTCATTAAATTCTTTCTTTTTCAATCTCTCCTCTTTTTCTTGATTATCCCCAAAATCCTTTGATAAATTCTTGTTTCTTTGCAGATTCTTCTTCTTGATCATTCTTCATGATTCAACTCTTTCTTCCTGAAATCTCTTATCTCCTTCTTGATTAACATTTACAATTCAACTTGGATTAATCTACATTAAATACAACAGTTAGTCAATGTAGGAGATAACTATATTACTCAATCTTTTTGCTTTTAAGAATGACATCTATATAAGACATCATCAAAACTAATCATATCCGACAAATAAATCCATCCCTCTCTATAGTTAGAAGAAGCAAAAAGAAGAAGGTAAGAAAATGAACACTAACTATAGTGTTCAAATCTTCCTTTGCATGTCATGTTTGATGAATGAACACCAACATGCATGTGCTATTTCTAGATTTAGGCCAAAAGCTTGAGCAGAGAAAAGTGAAGAGGAAGTGTGCTCAAGAGCAAGAACAAGGTTTGTAGTAATTGATAGGGTAAAACTTTAAAGCCTATAACTCTACAAGTGTATGGGCCGTATCAAGTAATAAAGAGTGAGTAAAGTATCGTTCCCACGAGGACTTAGTATTCACAACTTTGATCAGGCATTGATTTTACACTTTCATTTAAGTTGAGCAAATCAAAGTGAGTTTAATTAAAAGAAAAGAAATTAAAATAAACTAACTAATAAAAGCCTAGGATTCTTTTTCCCCTTTTGCATTTCATAATACTAAATTAATTTCCTCTCTCTTAGTATTTCCATACATATATGTGTTAGTCTAAGGTTCACAAATACTTGACAAGTTCTCTCACATCAATATCAAGTTTCTCTTCTCATTAAAATTGCACAATCTCTTGCTACAATTAATGAGAATCAATATTAAGCAACAACCTTAATGTGACAATGCAAGATTGGTAAATATATCTCTATTTTACCAACAAACTATCCATTTATCAAGTAAACTTCAAGACAAGCATGATTTCAATTAAGTTCTACACCTAGATTAGTTTTCTCAAGTCAAACCTAAGTGAATAAATCATCTAAATGGAGGCCAATCAATTAAAAGCATTAAGCCTATATTAAAATCAACACATATAAATATTTATCTACCAAAAGAGAAGATTATCCAAATATTAATTTATACAAAAGATTCAAAAGAATCCTAGAATAAAATGTTTAACTAATCATTAAATCAAAGAACAAGAGAGTTTAACATTAATATAATATTCAGATTCAGAGAGACAGGAGGATGAAAAGAAATTTGAACTATACAGAACCAAGATCAGGAAATCAGTGCTGCATCTCTGCTTCTTTCTTCAAAAACCGTCTTGTGTTCTGTTTCTCCGTCCAGTTCTGTTCCTTTGCGTCTCTCTGTTTGTGTTTTGAAGCTCAGCCGGCGGTAATGGAGGAGTTGTGGTAGCCGGCGACGGTGGAGATGGTCGCCGGCGACAGTGGTGGAGGTCAAAGGTCTAGTCCTGGCTCGCGGCGCTCTCTTGTGCTCTCAGCTCGCGTCTCCTTCCGCTGTGAATCCCCCCGCCTCCCTCTTAATTATTCATTCAGCCCCCTCTTAATTCCCGCCTGGACCTCTTTTTGCATTTTAGGTCATTGAATCAATTGATCCATTCATCCGTGGGCCCACTTTCAATTCTTCATTCAATCATTCACCTTCAACCCAATATTCATTCAATTAATGGCCAGCTGCATATTTCTTTTCTTCTTTCCATTTTTTGGTCTTCATTCAATCAACTCGTGGGGCCCAATCCCATTTAATTGAATCAAAAGCCACCAAATTAATTGAGCTCCCTGAGCTTCATTACGGAAAATAAAAGAAATCAAATAGTAGTAGTAATAATAATAATAATAATAATAATAATACTAAATTTGTATTTTCTCTTTTCTTTTCTTTTTTTTAGAAAACTTCTAATTACTATTATTTATTTCCTAAACTAAAAAACATTTATTGTAAATTGAAATCCCACAAATAATGCACCACTTTGATTTCTCTTAAAATCTTAAGAAAATCTCTTTAATTTAGTGTTAATGACTTCCTAAATATATCAAAATATACCTCAAATCTATTAAAATTAGGAATTCATCAGTAATATTCTAACCTTCCTCTTGGCGTTTTTGGAAGTTGGTTGTAAAATCCAAATTTGTTGGTATGAGATAAACTTAAAAATTTAAAGGGATTTTCGTAAATTTGAGGTCACCTTGGTGTTCACCACAAAATATTGAGTGGGAATAAAGCCGTGAATGAATTTTGAAAAGTATTTTGAAACATAAAATCACAAGCATTTCAAAAAGATGAAAACTACCAGTTTTAATCTTTGGAGTCGGTCAAATTGCTCATGGGTTCCAACTAAGTAAATGGACTCCATAAATTGTGAACTTTTGCAACAAATAGAGATGTATAGCTTTAAAATGGTGGGTAATTTGTAATTTTCTAATTATATACAAAGAGTTACAATTTTTAACAAAATGACTCAAGTTTTTGGAAGATAAAACAAACCAGTAAGCTTGTTTGTGGCATTTAACAGGCTAGATGAACCCAAAAAATGATGAAATTTTCCAAATTCAAAGAGGACACATAGAGTTTTAACTTATATGTGATTTGGAAGTTTTGAAGCTTTGTGTCATGAGATATTGATTTTTAACAATGAGAAAAGTTTCTAGAAAAGTTTCTGGACAGTGCCTAGATTTTTTAAAAATGGGAATAAATGGTCTGTGTTAAAATTTTGAAACTTTCCAAATAGAAAGAAGACACATAGAGATTTAATTTAATAGGCGGTTTGTATTTTTCTTAGCTCTATGAAGGGAGTTATTGATTTTTGAAGTTAGACAAAATTGCTGGAAAATTCAACTAAACATCAAACTTGAGACCAGTGTTTAAATATGTAAACAAAGTTGACAAATTTTGAAATTTTCTAGACTGACAGAGTGTAATACCCCAACTTTCATAATACATGTAAATATTATATTTTGATAAATAACAACTATTACAATAGGTGAATATGTGGTCTCAAAACTAGTAGAATAATTACCTTATTTCCTAAGGTGGTTTCTCATGAATGTAGGAGGAATAGAAAGCTAAAAATTTCTAAGTGAAGTTAAGGGTTATAAAACACTCTGAGAATATTGTGAGCAATCCTAAGAGGCAACTAAATATTTAATAGGGGAATATGTTGTCTCTAAATTTTTAACTGATTTATCATCATTTTTAGGGAAATTTTCTTTGGATTCTAATAAATCCAAATCCAATTTTCTAAATCTTATTGAGGATCATAAAATATCCTAAGATTATCATAATGTAGTATAATCTTAATTATGCCATTGTAACAATTTAAAATCATTGGAGGATGATAAAATCAATTAAGAGGAAGTTAGTAACAATTATTAGGCAAATGAAATTGCATAATTGAGATACTTTAATAAGCTTTGGAATTAGTTGATAATTAATTTATAAAGGTTATAAATAAGGAAATATCAATTAAATTAAGGATCAAATAATATTTAGAAGCTAAGATTAACACACAAGAAGTTAATTATCAAAATTAAATTAGAAATCTTGTTAAATTTTGGTAATTAAGCCTAGTAACCCCTAAAACACTATATTGGAGATTAAAATTAGGATTCAACTAATTATTCCTAATTTATTTTTATGGGACGAAAAATCCCTATGTAGTGGGAATGAATAAATTACACCAAGAAATGGAAGAATCCTAAAATCTAAGGGGACCAATGGGAGTTTTTCCTTCTTAAACATGTGAGGATATTAATAACATAAATTAATTAATGGAAATAAGAGGGAGGGGATGGTTTCTCTAAGAAAGCAAGAAGGGAAAAATAATTTTAAATAAGTCAAGTAAGTGGTGTATGGAAGAAGCTTCAAAGACTTAGGGAGCAAGTTGTTTGACTTAGTGAGCAAGTTGTTATTAATTTAATTAAATGAAATTAGATGAGAGTCTATAGAAATTAAATTATATGTTGAAATATTGGAACTAAGTATTGAAAATAAGTACATATTTGAACTCAGTGAATTATGAGCTTCAACTTGGCTATTCCCAAAGACATTTTCGTATACTTTTAGGATTCATACCTAAGTGTTTTGGGAATTAAAAATCATCATAAATCTAATCATAAAATTAGGATTCCAAAAGTGAAATTGGATTTTGAATTAAAACATCAACTTACACCTAACTAAATTAGCATTTGGAGTAATTAGGGGATAAATTGAATGTCTTGGGGACAAAGCAAAAGAAAATCTAGAAGGAGGAAGGAGAGAGGGACGAATTGGGGAGAGGTGGAGGGATAGGATTAAGACCTCTTCCCCAAGTAAGAATCCAATAGCTAGAAGGCAAAAGGAAAATTACAAAAGTGCCATCACCTTCTCCTATAAATAGAAGCCCTCCTCTTCACATTTTCCTCACCAATTCCTCAAGGCATAACCGAAAATATAGAGAGCAAGGGAGAGAGTGAGGAGCTTCAAGAAGTTAGGAGCAAGTGTTCTTCAAGAGGTAAGAGAGTTTTTAGTTTTTTAAGTTCTTGGTTATGAAGTAGAAATGCTAGAAATGTTGTTTTGATCATCAATCTTCTAATTGCAGTTTTTTTTTTCCTGTTTTAATGGTTTCCAATGGCTTTATTTTGAAAATTTGATGAAGAAGAAGTTATCGCAAAAATTTTGGAAGATTATGATCAAAATAGCGAAGCTCTGGCAAAATTTCATCGATTAGTGTTGTAATACCCAAAAAAAAAAATTATCTTAAATATTATATTTCTATGGATAATACCTATTTCAAATAGGTGAATATGGGGTCTCAAATTTTTGTATTGTATTTATTTTTTTTTATAGGAAATTTTCCTTAGAATTTAGGAGTATAAAAATTGATTTAGCTTGTTGATATATAAAACAATATTTTAGGGATTAAATTAGAATTTAACTCATTATTCCTAATTTAATAAAAAAGAAATTTCTCCAATTTAAGAGTAAATGAATTATACAATTATATTAATCTTAAATCCTAAAATTATGGGAACCAATGAGAGAATTTCCTTCATAAAAAATTGAGAACATTGAAGACAAAATTATATAAATAAAATTAGGGGAGGGGGGCGAAATTCCATGAAGAAAAAAAAAGAAAAAGAAGGAAAATTAAAAGGTCAAGAGGTGTATGAAGGAAGATTGATTGTCTTGGTGACCAAGGAAATATTTAATTAGGTAGAGTTAGGAGAAAACCTATAGAAATTAAATCATAACTTGTGATATTGAAGTTAAACGTCCAAGATAAATACATATTTAGAATCAGGGAATTATGAGCTTCAACTTGACTATTCCCAAAGATATCTTCGGTTACTTTTAAGATTCATACTTAAGCATTTTGGGAATTAAAAATCACCATAAATCTAGTCAGAAAATTAGGATTCCAAAAGTGAAATTGGATTTTGAATTTAAACACCAACTTACACCTAACTAAATTAGGATTTGGGATTTATTAAGTTAACTTAATGAAGAAAAGGCTTTTCTTGGGGGCTAAGCAACACAAATTCTAGAAGGAAGAGGGGGAGGGGTCGGCCAAGAGGGAATGGAGGGGCAAGATCATTTCTTTCTCTCCAAGCAAAGATCCAAGAGCCATGGTTAAGGAAGAAGTGTTAGATGTTTAACCCTCCTTGGCCTATAAATAGAGGACCTTAGTTAGCACATTCTCCACACCAAACCTCCTAGCCTTGGCCAAAATATAGGAAGAAAGGGAGAGTGAGGAGCTGCTGGAAATAGAAGGCAAGTGGTCTTCAAGAGGTAAGAGAGTTCTTAGTTTATGAAGTAGAAATGCTAGAAATGTTATTTTGATCATCAAACTTCCAATTCCAGTTTTATTTTCATGTTTTTATGGTTTCCAATAGCTTTATTTCGAAAATTTGATGAAGAAGAAGTTATAGCAAAATTTTTGGAAGATTATGATCAAAATAGCGAAGCTCTGGTGAAATTTCAGCAAATAGGAACTTCTGGAGTCAGTAGTAAAAATGCTAGTATTTTATGATGAAGATGATGTTCTAAAATTTTGGGAAATTTCATAATGAAAGTAGACATTTAGGGCTTTCCAAATATATAAAGAGTGTGTCAATTGAAGTTCTGTGCAAAAAGATAAAAAACCCAGAAGTTAAGCTACATTTTCTGAGCGAAATTCTGGGCAGCGGTTTGAATTCTAGAATCTGGGAATTATCCATGAGTTCTGGGTAAGTTCCAGTATTTTTCCTTGAAAGTAGACATCTCAAGGATTCCGGGAGATTTTACGGATCCTCTTTTCGATTTTTCTGGAATTAGTTATGATTTTTCAAAGTTAGGCGAAATTCTGCCTAGAAATTCTGCATCAGCGTTTTTTCCGAAAATTATGTGGAAATAAATGAAAATAAATCCTTCAAGGGTAAAAATGTCAAGTATGACCAAGGTGTCTTTTGAAATATTGTTTGAGAAGTAATTGAGACAATATCACCCTTTTAGGATAGACTGTGCACGCGTACCATCAACGAACGTACCCCACGACCCGTTAAACTCAGGTATGGACGCGTATAGTAACATTAACGCTTATGTTTATGGTTTGGTTATATATGATAGTTATTTTCACATGATGATACTCTGTTTTGAAAATTTACTCATGAATGTTAAATTGTATACGGGTTATAGTCTTGATAACACCGTTGAGTTTTCCTAGCGTTGAGGACACGATGAGCCGTCGTGGCACTGGTTATGTGCAGACTGGGATAACATACATATTGCAGTGGCTGTGCTATGTTATTGCCTTACATGTGGATATTTGTTTTGAAACTGTGATTATGTTGTATATCTGTGATAACTGTCATATACTGTTTACATAAGCATGAGGTTAACCGTTACCTGAGGTTCAATGGGAATTGAACCTCAGCCCCTGCCATAGCTTCAGGATCCCAGGGAGTCAGGATCGAGGACAAGGGTAAGAAGCCGGTGTGAGGGCCATGTGGAGGCATTATCTTTTTGGAATACTTATGTTAGAAGTATTAGACATGGATGACTATATTAGTAAAAGCTCAGTTAGATACATTACATACAGTGTTATTAAGTTACTCTTTGTTTATGAAAAATATTTTCAACTCTCTCAGCTCTGTATGGAAACGTTTATGGAAACGGGATGTTACAAGTGTTTTCTGGAGTTAGTAGCAAAATTTTTTGTATTTTATGAAGAAGATGATGTTCTAAAATTCTGAGAAAATTCATGGGGAAAGTAGACATCTAGGGCTTTCCAAATATATAAAGTTTGTGTTATTTAAAGCTCTGTGCGAAAAAATAAAAGTCTCAGAAGTTAAGCTATGTTTTCTGGGCGAAAATCTGGGCAGCGGTTTGAAATCTGGAAACTGGGAATTATCCATGAATTCTGGGTAAGTTCCAGTATTTTTCCTTGAAAATAGAGGTCTCAAGGATTCCGAGAAATTTTACGGATCCTCATTTCGATTTTTCTAGAATTAGTTATGATTTTTCGAAGTTAGGCGAAAATCTGCCCAGAAAATACTGCCATGCGTTTTTGAATAAATGTAAGGGCAGAATTGTAAATAATAAATCCACCAGGGGTAAAATGGTCTTATATAGCCAAAATATCTCTTGAAATAATATTTATGAATTAATAGAGATGATATTACCCTTATAGGATATTTGTGACCGCATTCTGACCGACAGAACAAAACTCGTCAACGAAGGTACGTCCGCGTACTGGTAACTTTAACTCTGATGTTTACTGTATGCATATATGTGATATATGTATGGTATGCTTGTATGAGGTAATTAATGTACGTTTGTGTACTGTAACACTAACTCTGATGTTTATGGTATGCATATATGTGTGGTATGTGTGCTATATGTATAGAGTATTTCTATTGTGAAGTGCATATAAAGGTTAGAGAATATCTATACGCTGGGAACGATATGTCTGTACGCTGGGAGCGATATGGTTGCATGCTGGGAGCGATACATATGCATTGGTTGTGATAATTCGTTTGTTTGTGCTGTTGATGTTGTGGTATATGTCATCCATATATTGTGTAAGTAAACATGAGGTTAACCGTTACCTGAGGTCCAATGGGCATTGGACCTCAGTCTTAATAAATAGTACAGGGAAGAAACTGGAATAGAGAAGATGCTGGTGGATAGAGCCATGAAGAGGCAGCGGTCGAAGACGAAGGTCGGTAGAAGTTATTAGGACTTAGTTTCTGGCATGAATCTAATAAAGTTATTTCAAACCATTTGGTGCTTAAACTAAGGAAGGGTTCATCGGTGGGTTGTCACAAGTCGCTATAGAGTTGGTGAGACTCCCATTAGATTGAACACCGACCTGGCCAAATGGACTGAATAACTAATATTAGGTTCCAAGCCATAGGTCTAGTTTAAGACTTTCTTTATCAGAGAACTATATTTAATCTCTGTAAATTGTATCTCATGAATATTCCTTCGGGATATTTAATATATCAGCTTATGTCGGAGCATCATCATATGTCTGGGCATTCTATATCAGATACTCATTGTCCGAATCTTAGCGCACGCTATCTATTTTCGCAGTACTCTAAGTTGTAGCATCTCAAACTCTGTTGATTTTCTTAAAACTAAGTGTCGACCGACACGATTTTCGAACGTGGAATTTGGGATGTTACACAGAGGACATGTAAAGCTTTCTTTTGATGGATAATGAGTAATTTTTGGAGCTTTGTGTAATAAATTATTGATTTTTGAAATAAAGTAAAGTTTCTAGAAACTTGGATAGGGCAGAGAAGAAAAAATTAAAAAAGTCGGATTGATTTGACAAGTCATTACCGAGGGTATTATTTTCTATTAAAGGGCACTTTTCTAGGAACATGTGAGTTTTTAAAGCACATTAATTTAGTTTTTATGCATTTAATTAGAAATTTTTGAAGTCTATAGATTTTCTGGTCAATTAAGGGATTAATCCAAGAATGAATAAATTAAAGGCAAGAAATAATATATTTTTGCAAAAAGGGGTTTTAGGTAATTTCATATATAAATACAACCCTTTTAATATTCCCAAATACTGTGAATGATAATAAAGTACAATAGTAATATTATAAGGATTTCCAGGAGTGCATACATTATGAAGCATTCGGACGAATTTGAAGCCAACACACAAATAGGTGGTAACTTTAATCCTCTATGGTTTGTGTATTTAATATATGTTTAATTACCATGATTGTGGGGCTGTCACTACTACAAAACAGGTCTACGGTGTCCTAAATTTTTCACTTTTCGCGTCCTATTTCTGCGAGACGCCTATCCGGGAGGCGTAGTATTTTTCACTTATGGCGCCTAATTATAATTAGACGCCGTATATTATGACTTATAGCGTCTAACTTGTATTAGACGCCATAAGTATTTGGTTAAGACGCCAATGGTCCATGATTCATGAGTTAAGACGTCTAAGAAGGATTATTAGATGTCGTAAGTTCAGTTTAAGGCATCTAAGAATGGGTATTAGACGCCTTATGTTCAGTTTAAGGCATCTAAGATATTGTCTTAGACATCTTATGTTCAGTTTAAGGTGTCAGAGATAAGGCGTCTACCAATAGCAGATAGACGCCTTATCTCTTAATAGATTCATCATATAGATGCTGTTCCAGAAGAATTTATAGCACAGTATTCCTACTCTAGTTTGCCATTTCACGTTAGGTTGATGATTAGTACTCAGTCATGGAAAAAAAACTAACCACAACTGGATTAGTTCTGACCGAATCAACCATAACATTGATGTGGGAGATGGTTTCTGTTTTATCCTCCTACAAGCCAATGATCATTGAACAAAAGGAAATATAGAATTATGAAAGTTTTTCAACTGCTAGTCTTTGACAAAATGAAGAACTGACTAAAACAATGAAGACAACAGTTATAAAAATTCTAGTCAATAGAATTCTGTACTCTTATGTGTTTATTTTGTTTTAATTCTAAAGAAGATGCCATAGGTAGCAAATTCAAGAAAAATAATTTGCATTCCATCATACAATCTAGTGACAGCAAAAGTATTCCAAAAATTCCAGGTGAAAATTCCACCTACTTACATACACAACTTTGCCTACCCTGATACATCTGCGACCAAACCAAGCATAAATCAGAGTCTCATCCCTCTCATTTCCAGCTGGGAATGTAAACTGTGCTATATAGCAATCACCACTGAAAAGTTTTGTCTATTCTGCATCAGAAAGAAGTGACAACTTTTCACCATCCATCCTCCAAACCTGAAATTGCAGTATTGCATTAGCACAAGGAAAGAAATTACCATAAAAACACAACAATGTTTTGAGAAAGAAGCTACTTCTAGCGTACCCCTGCAATTTAAGTGGTTCACTATGCTCCTCAGGCAACTCTTTCACATCATAACCCTGATACTTAAAAATTGCTGAGGCAAAGAAAAAGAAATTAGAGGACACAAATTGACTGCATGCCTTGTTAGTACAACTACATTGTGTCAAGGCACTAAACCTGCCACTTTTTCTCGACCTTCCTCATACAATGTAGTATCCACAGTTTTGGGCCAATTGCCAAAATATGTTACTTTCTAATCCCTTAGATAAAAATGTCATATGGGTACCATTTGATCTGCCTTCATTCCTGAGGAAATTCTGGTACAATGGAGATGTAGTGAGAATTGAGAATAGGCAAATCATGAACTCAGTGCTTATAGAAAAAATTATTGGCTACATTCATTAATAAAAAAAGGCCTTTCATTTGTACATGTTTGCTCAGAACTGAGTGAACTTTGTTGATTCATATTAAGAGTTATAATGTCTAGTGCTATCTTTTATTCAGCATCATTATATATCTATTGATCACTCAGACAGTTTCATAAGTTGTAAACTGCTATGTATGACAACATAATTCCAATGGAAGCCTCTACTAGATATTAAGATTTAAGAATGTTCGATAGGAAGCAAGAAGGTGGCAGATTTATAAAAAAGTGACAAGACTTATGTTAGAACTGTGTCAGTTTCTTCCTTATTAGTAGCCTGGTGTGTGATTTAAACTTACAAGTTTCATAAATACAGGAGCATAGCCAGTAAATGGCAGAGATCAACCGCAACTGGAAAGAGGCATGTGGGTAGAAGACAGTATGCTAAAAGAAGGGTGAATGTTAAAGCTACTAAATCGGATATGCCTAATTTTTTGGTAGAAGGGAAGTAAAAGGATTTCTTGCATGATTACACCAAGATTGGGAAAAGCAAAGATCTTCCAAGAAACGACTAGATCTAACAATTATTAGCCATTCCATCATGGATTTACAACGCTTTTAAGTAGCATAGTGACATTGTCATACTATGACTTTTCAATTGTTTCATCATTTGCAACTCATTCTTACGCTTCTGAGCTTGAAGTGAGGAAAGAAGAGAAAGGAATATGGAGAAAACAAGAGATCCTTACTTCTACAGTTGAAATTGATGTTTTTCTTTCTGCCAATAAGGTTTGTCTTCCCATCCAGACATAAATCTCAGTACCACAGTCCAACATATAACACTTGTCTGTCTCAAGCATTTCTTTGCTTAAAGCATCTTTTCCAGCTTGACAAAGCTTTCCCTGTAAATTTATCGTGTTAAATAGAAGACATCTCCTAAGTTTGGAGTCACAAAATTATTTCTTAAAGGAAGCTACATTCACCTCCTATTTTTCTCAAGCACATTGCCTAAAGCAAGGTACTTTCATTTTTACTAAAAATCCAAAATAAGTTGTTTGGGCCTATGGAAGATGACCATAGGTTCACCTAGCAATAGAAATTAAACACAGAAAAATTTATCAAAGATAACTAGGAAAGGCACCTGATAAATTCATTAGCTCATCAAGCAGGCTAGAAAAGCTGATTTCCAATTAAACACAGAGAAAAATTTATCAAAGATAACTAGGACATACATATGAGAAATTAAACCAGCAAAAGAAAATACTGAAAAAACAAAATTTTGAAATTTCTGTCAGGATAATACCCAAAAAAAAAAGTCAGAAATCCAACAATAACTAACGCAACAGTAAGAGATAGAGAGTTCAAAAATTTTCATCAATACTCCCCTATGACTAGAGAGCTGGAAAAATATTTAATTCTTATACTTTTTTTATAGGCAAAATTGAATTCTTATTTGAGATAGAAAGATTTGGCAGGAACTAGAAAGAGAATCATGAAGTGCTAACTAAGCAAAGAAAAAATATCATTAATATATTATTGTGTGCTTTTGAGGAGTAAATTAAAAGATTCCTGGAATATATGAATAACATCTGCTGAACTTCTGACATAAATATAGGTCAAGGCTTAAGTTGTAATAAACTGGAGACAACAACCTTTCCTTTCTCTCCAATATGTACTCTGTCCTCAATTTTTTCCTCTCTACTGCTTCATATATTTTTCAACAGTAATCATAAAACTATAAGGTTTGAGATAATTCTTTAATATGGAAACTCCACAATCTATGAGAGTTTTAATGTGGAGATATAAAAATTCATTACAAGCTCAAGAGAAAACTCACTTCTTTCACACAAACAACATGGTCGCCCTTGCATGAGTACAGACTGACTGGGTATTCACCACTTAAGTTCCCTTGCTTTGAGTTAAATACACCTTCAGTATGATACAAGGCTTGAAATAAGATAGAAACTTATGTGATTCTTGGCCTTGAATTTCTCTGTATTGAACACTGCAAGATCCTAAGGCTGCATCCAGCTCAAGTGCTTTGTCTGATGCCAAGCCTGAGTCAACCTGCAAATGCTGAGAACGCATAAACCAAAGTACCCAAAAAAAGATTGTAGAGGGGCCACAATAGCCCCAAAGTCTTCAGCATTCATTGTCAAACTGGTTTCATGATCGTGCTCAGTCTGAATCTTGGAGTTTATATTAACCAAAGTCATACCAAAATAGCAAAACAACTTTCCTAAACTGAGATAGAGCATACACTGATGTTGAGTGATTATCAAGGAGGGCAATTAAGGTACCTGAAGAAAAATCAGTCGGCGGCGACAGCAATGTCGAGAAGCAACAACTACACGGATGAGCAGGCTCATGGCAACAAGGAGGAGGAAGCCGAAACAAGCTGAAGCAGAACACCAAGCGACGCAGAGGCGAGCAAAATAACGGAACTCGATCCTGAAGTGATTTGGAGATTCGGCGAGAGGCAAAATGCTCAGATCGAAGGGATTTAAATGGCGGAATAGCACACCACTGCTGAGGAAGCACGAGGGGAAGGGAAGAAGAAGCCACGCACGCGAAGTTATTTGGAGATTCGGCAGTTCACACTCTGTTACCGATGGATATACATGTTTTCGGGGGGCATAAAAAGTCGGGGTAATTTTTTTGGCGTCTAACTACATCACTTAGACGCCAAACATTCAATTTTTGAAATCTAACTAAAATATTAGACGCTTTTGAGGGAAATTTGGCATCTAAGAAATATACTTAGACGCCCAATAAATGATTTATGGAGTCTTGGAAAAACTTAGACGCCAAAAATCAAATAAATTTTTTTTTTCTACCTAAAACAAATGCCTATTGCAAATAAAATGATATTTGGTGCCGCTTTTTCTCTTATTTAGTCCACTTTTGACATCTAACATTTGAACTTAGACGCCGAAAATATCACTTTTGGCGTCGCTAAGTTAAAAACTTAGACACCAAAAGTCAATTTTTTTCACATATAATTACAAAAATGTCACCGTCTTTATTTTTTTACTTCCTTTTTTTATCATAGGACGCCAATCGGGGAAGTAAAAGCTATATTTTGTAGTAGTGTGTGTCTTGTACACAGACTATTTACATATGGAGTTTCTATTATATGACAAATAGCATATGTCTTTCTATGTGTTGAGGACTCATATCCAGTATGATTTTGCGTTTATATTTTTCCTATGTGCTGAGGAATTCCGAACTAAATAAGTCCTACATTTATTTTTCCTTATGATGAGGAATTTGGGACTCACAAGGTTCTATGTTTATTTTTCGTAGCACTGTGGAATTCGAGACTCGTAGGGTCCTCCATTTATTTTCCTAGCACTGTGGAATTTGGGACTTGTCTGGTCCTGCGTTATTTATACTTCTAGAGTCCATTCGCAGTTAACATGACATGCATGATATACTGTTTACTATTGATGTGCATTGATGTTGCATGTTAAATTGCTTTTCCTTAATTATGGTTATTTTATTACCATATTTTGCATATGCGTTAAATAAAGATTAACATGTTACCCTGTGATTTAACTTTGGATCCCAGACACTTATAAAGCTTCAAGAAGCAACCTGAGAAGAAAGGGGAAGACTATTTTGTAAGGCGGCCAGAAGAAGGTGGAGCTCAAGATGAGTTCTTTAATTTTGTATATATATTTTGGATTAATTTTGATGGGTTGTATAAGAAGTTTTATGTCTGAAGTAGATTGGATGAATGTAATTAAATATTCCAGTGAGGATTAATTTTGTACATTACCAAGTATACATTTATTTAAATTATTAGTTACTCATTCATCCAAACCAGATCCATAATTCGTCCAAACCAGATCCATAAGCTCTTATGTGTAGTAACTCTGATATAGGACGATAGAAATATAAAGGGAGTGTTACAACAACAATGCTTTTATTTAGGGTTGGGGGGAATGTTTCCTCTGAAGTTTTTTGAGAGAAATTTTACCTTGGAAGTGTTAAAAGGAGAGCAATTTTGCCATGATTGTTATCTGAGTTAATTTTGACCATTAGTTGACCAAATATACTAAGCTGACAGTCCACATATCATCCACGTCATTTTTGTTGACAAAAATTAGCTTAGGCTTGATGAACACCTTAACCCTTTAACATAAAGATAATATCTATACGGTTAGTTTTTTTTTTTTTTTTTGAAAAAGAAAAAAGAAAAAAAAAATCTTTATTTAAAAGTCACTGGTTGAAAATTTTAGAGTGACCGATAATAATGGTCCTCTTGGTTTGAGACTCTAAAATGACCAAGAGGTTGCAAGTTCAATTATTGGGATATCTAAAAAATTTTAAATCTAGACGGTTGAGGTGTTATTTGAACACTGCATATCTTTACACTAGGATCTCATCTTTATACTGAAATCAACAGTACAGAAAATAATATACTTACACGATATAATACACACAGTAAGACGTTTTATTTATCCTTAAATCACACAACACAACAATACTTTATGATATTAATAGAGAAGACATTACTCTTATCAATTTATTTATTCTTACTTATCCAAACAAACAATTATAAACTGCTTTCTTCAATCAGATTCTTAATTAAAAGAACATTGAAAGGAAAGATCACACCATTCATGAGTTTGATATCCCCAATCAGTAAGGTCTTTCTCCTGGTACGTTGCCAGAGGGATCATAGTTGCAAATGATGAAAGTTCCTCCATTGTCACACCTCACTTTAGCACACCCAAAATGAGTCGAGTTCTTCCAAACCACCTGAGTATATAACCGGCATTCCCCACCAGTGCACGTGTTGCTGTTGTAGTCATAGTACGTCTTCTCAGCCACCCACGTCTTCACGGCATCTGCCCCGCTCATGTCCCCGGCGCTGGTTTGGATGTTCTCACCATAGGTGCCGTTGGATACGATCGCCTGGCAGTCAGCTTTGCGTAGGTTGGCATAGGTCTGGGCATACTGAGCCACTGTTGAATCCCAAATTATTGGTGGAACGCCCACATTTCCTCTTGCTGCGTCATGGACATTTGCATAGTCTTGTGGGGAGTCTTGAGCATATGCTGAGACGGTTAAGAGAAAGAAGAAAATGAGAGAAAATGGAAGCTTGGATGAGAACTCCATTATGGTTATTATTATTTTTTGAATTTGATGAAGAAATGGAAGGCATTGGGGAGGAATTTATAGGGGGTTTCAAGTGGGAAATTGATATATTTTAGATAAGATTTTGCCTGCAACTTGATTGTGGGAAATTTTAATATAACGACTTTTAACTATATGGCGTGGAAGACCAAGAAACAATAGATTTTGGGTCTTTGGCAGCATTATGTTAAATAAACTACAACTAAATTTTATGTGCTTAAGAAGATTATTATTCAAAAGTTTTTGAATGTGAATATATACATACTAAAAAGAATAATTATATATAGAGGCCAAGTTTCTTCAATTTTATGATTTCAAGTGTATCTTTAATTTGCATCACCTTAGAATTTAGGGTGCCATCTGTCTAGAAACATATCTGTAGAACTAATTTAATGAAAAAGCGATTTTAGTTAGGCTAAGTATGAGGAAGTTGTTGGGTGTAGCAATAAATTGTTGGAAGAATTTAAGCTAAACACACGAAGAATGTGCTGGAATTTATAGGGGTTTCCAGGTGGGACATTGGTATACTTCAGTTAGTTTTGCATGCAAAATGGATTTGAGGAATTTTAAATTTACGGCATTTAACTTTTAAATGTGTTGCGTGGATGACCAAGAAACTATAGATTTTGGGTCATTGGCAGCATTATATTAAATAGACTAGAGCTTAAATTGACGTCGTCAAGAAAATTATTAAAAACTTTGTGAATGTGAATAAGTACTCACAAAAAAGAATAATCACGGAGGCCAAGTTGCTTGAATTTTATGGTTTCAAGTGTTTATAGCGTCACCTTAAATTTTAAGGGGACAACCGTCTGGAAAAATATTTCAACGATAAATTTAAACTGTAACCAAATTTTTTTGAAAACACGTGGTTTTCTAATACTTATATTTTGTTTTAATTATGAGAAGTACTGTCTTTTTTATCTGTGGGTTAGGGAAATGTTTGGGTTTAAGACAGAACTTGTGTGTGATTACTGATTAGTTATAAAATACGTACAAATTCCTTTACCAGTAATTTAGAAATGCCATTCGAAACATGAGAACAATATTCATCCTAGCAAACTGTCATTATTTTAAACAAGGAGGCTAAAATTCCTCCTGAAAACGTACTTTAGAGCTAATTAAATTGAACAACGAAGTACTTTAGGATACTTAACCCACTTGAAAAAATATTTTATGTTGCTGGTGCTCCTGAAAAAGATACTAAAATAAGTGAATTTGTGTATAAATATATTTAATCTCTTTTCACCAACATTTGTTTGTAATTTCTCTCTGGAGACTAATATATTAACACTGCTAGAAAATGGAGTTGCTCTGCTCTATATCTCCCCCACCCTCTCCCTTTTTAGTTTAAGATCTATAAATTTCAAGTAATTATTTGTAGTTTTAATTTCCCGCAAAGCTTGTCAGTTGTTGCGTAGGCTAATTAATAATCTTGTTTCCTCTCAAAATTAAGTTATTGATCGTTGGCCTAAAACAAAATATGTATGGCCATAATTGGTTTTCAATTGTTTTAGTGAATTATAGTTATTAAGACCGTGAGATTTACCCCCTAATTAACAACAACAATAAATAGATACAGATTTAAATCATGCTGCTATGACCTAATGAACACGTACATGATCACATGCATAAAATTATTTTATTCAATGACGAATAATAATACTCATATATCATTGGTCTCATACTCCACAACTACCATTGACAGTGAGAGAAGTTCATTGGTAAATATCCATATTGCATAAGCTTTTATTTTTAAACAAATAAATTCTCACACTTGTTTCTCTTTCTTCATATACGAACAGTTTACTACAGTATAGAAAAAATCAGATAATTACCTACGTATTATTGGTGAAAGTTCCGTTGATAAATTTACTAACAAATTAGGGACAGAAATTTTTCGTCACTAATTTCCGTCATGGCTTCGCATGCAATTACTAGGATGGCCGAAATTTTTGAACAAGGTTGAGTGCTCATTAGGCAGCACCCAAATCAGGACCATCCAAATATAATTTGGATAGTCAAGATTCAATGTTCTTGCTTTTATTTTTTAAGAAAATATTTTAAGGTCTACATAATATAAAATATATTGAAGCTAATAACTTAAATGTCAGTATTTCAAAAGGGTTTAATATTTATGTTTTTACTGTAGAAATTTTTTTCTGTCACATTCGCATAAAAGTAAGTGTATCCTACTAATATTTTATCTCTCTTCACTTTATAATGGACCCACTTACTTTTATGTCAGCATGACAGGAAAAAAAAAATCTATAATAAAATCAGAAATATTAAATACATTTCATGAAATATTTTTTGTCTAAAAATCAGTAGTTGACTATGAAAATTTTTTCTCAACTATGTGATAGCTTAATTGAAGTATTCGTTTTCATTCAGACGTTAATTATATTTTTTGTATGACGATGTGCTGGTTGAATATACCTTGACTAAAACTTATATTCACTTATTGCCAAAAAAAAAAAAAAAAGACTTGACGCCTCTTGGCAATCCAAGGAACCCAATATATTAAAACGTAAAACCATCCGCAGGTTAGGGTTTAATGTCGTATATATTTTATATTTAATTAAATTTTAAGTATTGTAATATTTCAATAAGGTTAAATGAAATATTCTGTTAAGATTTTGAAAAAAAATAAATAATTAAAATATTTCCCTTTTGGAGAATTAACTCTAGGTTATGGAAGCCTTTTGTCTTTATGCCTTGAGATTCTCATTCAAATAAATAATTTTCAAGCAATATAGTACAAACACAATCCAATCTTCTCACTTTTGGAAGCCTTTATCAACTTCCTAATTAACCAAGTGCATCCTAAAACTACAAGAAGGCCTGATTGGGGATTTTAAATTCATTTAGCTACACCCACTATGATGCAATTAAAATACTTGTTTTTGGATTTTTTGAGGTAAATTAAAGATGAGTGAATGGATTGAAATTGGTTTAGAATATTGTAACATCCCAATTTTCAAAAGCGAAATAATTTATTTTTCATTTAAAATCATTTAAAATCATCAGAGTAGTGCATTTGAGCGGAAGAGTAACTGATACTTATATTTCAAAATGCTGTAAGTCTGGTTGAATACAATAGCGGTGTAGTAACCACGTGGTTCAAAAGGGATGTACAACAACAAAAGGAAGGCTTCCGCCAGAATGTCAAAGGAAATCTTCAGCCGGGTCTACTATGCGTCCTGCTTGCGCTTCCCTTTATCCTCCGTCCTTGGTTCTTCTGACCCTGACGCTATGTTAAGAGCTGAGGTCCCATGCATACGGACCCTAGGTAACGGTTAACCTCATGTCTATATATACCATATATGGATCACAGACATTCACAAACATAAACAGTTCATAAGCATTTAGACAAATGTATCCCTGACATATAAGCCCCTTGGCAGATATATCACACTTAGTATACATTTCACACCTAGCACTTGTTTCACACCAAGCATTTCACACCCAGCAAGCGTATCCCAATACCCAGCAAGAATAAGCATAACAACAGTACATGAATATATCACCGAGCTATCAGCTATCTCATATAAACATACCAAACACATAGCACATATAAGCATACAGTAAACATCAGAGTTAAGGTTACCAGTACGCGGACGTACCTTCATTTGACGCTATACGGTATTCAGGGATATCCTATAAGGATAATATTGTTTCTATTAATTCATAAACATTATTCCAAGAGATATCTTGGCTATATAAGACCATTTTACCCCTGGTGGATTCATTTTCCAATATATTCCTTAATTTTCGGAAAAAACGCTGATCCAGCATTTCTGGGCAGAATTTCGCCTAACTTCGAAAAATCATAACTAATTCCAGAAAAATCGAAAAGAGGATCCGTAAAATTTCCCGGAATCCTTGAGATGTCTAATTTCAAAGAAAAATATTGGAACTTACCCAGAACTCATGGATAATTCCCAGTTTAATCATTACAAACTGCTGCCCAGAATTTCTCCCAGAAAACATAACTTAACTTCTGAGATTTTTATCTTTTTGCACAGAGCTTCAAATCACACACTCTTTATATATTTAGAAAGCCCTAGATGTCTACTTTAATCATGAATTTTACCAGAATTTTAGAACATCATTTTCATCATAAAATACTAGCATTCTTACTACTGACTCCAGAAGTTCCTATTTGCTGAAATTTCGCCAAAGCTTCGCTATTTTGATCATAATCTTCCAAAAATTTTGCTATACCTTCTTCTTCATCAAATTTTAAAAATAAAGACAGTGGAACCCTTAAAAACATGAAAATAAAACTATATTTGGAAGATTGAAGATCAAAACAACATTTCTAGCATTTCTACTTCATAACTAAGAACTTGAATTTATGAACTAAAAACTCTCTTACCTCTTGAAGAACCTTGCTTCCTACTTCTTGAAGCTCTTTCACTCTCTCCCACACACTCTAAAATTTCAGTTGTGGCTTGGTGGATTGGTGTGGAGAATGTGCTACCAAGGTTCTCTATTTATAGCCAAAAACATGAGTAGCCTCCAAGCAACTTGAATTGATCTTGTCCATTGGTCTTTACTTGGAGAAGAGGGAAAAATCTTGCCCCTACAACTCACCAAAAACATCCACCCTCCCCCTTAGCTCTTAAGTTGTTGCTTCATCTCCTATTTACTCCCAAATGCTAATTTAGTTAGGCCTAAGTTGGTGTTTTAATTCAAAATCCAATTTCACTTTTGTAATCCTAATTTTATGACTAGATTTATGGTGATTTTTAATTTCCCAAACACTTAGGTATGAATTTTAAAAGTAACCGAAAATAACTTTGGGAATAGCCAAGTTGAAGCTCTTAATTCACTGATTCCAAATATGTATTTATATGTAATACTTAGTTCCAATATTTCAAGATATGATTTAATTTCTATGAATTCTCCTTGATTTGCATTTGATTGACAATTACTTGCTCCCCAAGTTTCTACTAATCTTCTCTCACAAGCAATTGACTTATGTGTTTGTATTATTATTACAACAATTTCCCTTCTTGTTTCCCTAGTAATTTCGTCCCCCTCCCCCTAATTTTTAATTATCAATTTACATTTTATTTGCTCTCACACCTTAGGAAGAAAAACCTTTTATTGGTCCAAGTAATTTCACAAAGATTTAGGATTAAAGATTAATACAATTTCTTCATCCTTAAATTGGTAATTTTCGCCACTTTTATCAGTGAAAGGAAGAATTAGATAAATCCTTGGTTATTATTGATAGTATAGTGTTTTAGGGGTAACTAAGCTTAATTACCAAAATTTGACAAGTTTCTAATTTAATCTCAGCTTCTAAATATCATTTGATCCTTAATTATGACCTTCATAAATTAATTATTAACTAATTTCAAAAATTAATAAAGTATCTCAATTATTGCAATTTCAATTGCCCAATAATTGTTACTAATTTTCTCTAATTGATTTTACCGTCCTCCGATGATTTTAAATGGTTATATTTTATTATCCTTAATAAGATTTAGGAAATTGAATTTTGGATTTATTAGAATCCAAAGAGAATTTCCCTAAATATGATGATAAATCAGTTAAAAATTTAGAGACAACATATTCTCCTATTTTAATAGGTATTATTTGCCAAAATATGGTTCTTCAGGAGAAATATAAATTTTAGGGTATTATATAACATCCCAAATTTTCAAAAGCGGAATATTATTTTTTCATCAAAAATCATTTCAAATCATCAGAGTAGATTATTTGAGCGGAAGAGTAACTGACACTTATATTCAAAATGCTATAAGTCTGGTTGGATACAATAGCGGTATAGAAACCGCGTGGTTTAAAAGTGAAGAAAATCAATAATAGGAAGGCTTCTGCCGGATCAACAACGGGTATTCTTCCACCGAGTCTTTAAGCATGCTGCTTCCCCTTTTCCTCCGACACCGGTTCTCCCGTCCCTGATGCTATGTAAAGAGCTGAGGTCCCATGCATACGGACCTCAGGTAACGGTTAACCTCATATTTGGTATAAAATCACAGCAATTGGTTCACTTCCAAACATGTCACTCCCAGTGAATGGAAATGTACCGCTCCCAGCGAAAAGTACCACTCCCAGTGAATACAGATATATCACTCCCAGTGCATGCAGATGTACAATAAACAACAACATGTATTTAACAACACACCACAACATGCATACAACACACACAACACATATACACATACTGTAAATATCAGAGTTAGTGTTACAATACGCGAACGTACATTAATTACCTCATACAAGCATACCATACATATACGCATACAGTAAACATCAGAGTTAAAGTTACCAGTACGCGAACGTACATTAATTACCTCATACAAGCATACCATACATATAGCACATATACGCATATAGTAAACATCAGAGTTAAAGTTACCAGTACGCGGACGTACCACAGAGCTATCAGTTAATTCACATAAGCATACCATACACATAGCACATATATGCATACAATAAACATCAGAGTTAAAGTTATCAGTATGCGGACGTACCACAGAGCTATCAGTTAATTCACATAAGCATATCATACACATAGCACATATATGCATACAGTAAACATCAGAGTTAAAGTTACCAGTACGCGAACGTACCTTCGTTGACGAGCGTTTAGTACGTTGACGATAAACTGTACTTTTGACGGAAAACAGCGGAACGACATTGAAATGACAGCGGAATAAGATTACTGATATCCTATAATGATAATATCACATTTATCAATATTTGATATCATAACAGGCATTTTAGGTACAAATTACCATTTTGCCCCTGATCCCCTAATCGGCGGAATTTCGCCAGCACTTCACTATCTTGACTCTAATCTTCCAAAATTTCCACATATCTCTAACTCTATGATGGTTTTCGAAATTAATACCTTAATTACCCCTACAACATGATTTCTAAACATACTTGGAAGATTAAAGATCAATCTAGCAGTTCTACTACAACTACCGAAAGAGACACTCAAACTAAAGACTAAGGACCGAAAGACTTACTCAGAGCTTTGCTATGAACTTCTTGCTCCTCCTCCAGAGCTTCTCTCTCTAACTTCTCTCTAGGATTGTGTGAATTGGTGAAGAATGAAGAGGAATGATGGCCTATTTATAGAAAAACCCAATGGCATTTTCATAATTCCTTTGAACTTTGTCTGATCAGTTTCTGGCCGTTAGATCGCACTTCTTGGAAAAGCCCAATGGCATACTCACAACTCACAAATATCTCCACATTCTCTCTCTCTTTATTTATGTCTAAACAATTAGCCATTAATTATCTAATTAATCATTTACTAATTTTTGACAATTTTCTTAATTAGTAATAATTATTATCTCACAACTATTTTACTGACATTGGAAATTTATGTACCATGCATAATATTAAAAATCATGGGGTCCAATATAGTCCCCCAATACTTTTAGATTTTTCTCCTGTAATTTTTCCAAGGTAATAATTTAATAAATTACCTAAATTAGAGACAACATACTCTCTAATTTTTAATAAATATTTAATTGTCTCTCAGGATTTATCATAATATTCTCAAGGTATCTCATAACCCACAAATTCATTTAAGAATTTTTAGCTCTTTATTTCTCATAATTTCATGAGAAATTACCTTTAAGAAATAAGGTAATTATTTCCCTAGTGTTGAGACCACCAATTCACCTATTTTCAATAGGTATTTATTTTTCAATAATATTCCAGATAAATAATTATCCGGGTATTACATATTACAAATATGACATGGCACCTCTTGGTTGGTTAGGTGAGGGGAAGGATTCTATTGTTAATTTAAAAGAGGAAGGAAGAGGTGGTAATAATTAATGATTAAAGTATACATTTGGTCCTTCATGTATGTCTCTGGTATCATTTTAGTCCCTAAAGTTTGTAAAGTGTATGTTTGGTCTTTCATGTTTATTTCACCCTTACTTCTTAGTTTATATATATATATATATATATATATATATATATATATATATATATATATATATATATTATAAATTAATTTACAACTTAATTTAAATTGCGTGATTTATTTAAATTCACTCTCAATCCAGCATATTTTAATATGTGTATAAAAATCGATATCATGATATTTTTAATTACGAATTTATATACGAATATATTATAAAAATTAAATATCATAAGAATCAATACTTTTTATTTTTGATTAATTTCCGTTCCTTGTCCGAAACAAGTGAGGAGTTTACTTTGGTTTTTTTTTTTTTTGGCCCTCATGGGTATTAATGGAACATCACAAAAACCACGAAGGGAAAAAAGTCAATAAATTTTATTTTTATTTTCTTAATTAATTTGTTCTCTGTGATTGAAATGGAATAGGATTTTTTTTTTTTTCATATGCATTAATAAAATATCACAAAAATTATATGAGCAAAATTGTCCAAAATTGCCCCTAGTTTACCCATATTCATGCTCCGTCAACAGCAATCTAGGAGAAGGATTGAGAGAATTAAAAAAAAAAAAAAGACTAGGATGGTTTAGAAAAAACTTGTTGTATTAACTCAAAAAAACTTCTTTTATCTACTCAAATGATGTAAATATGTTTTATATTAATTCAGGCCTAGAAAAAGTAATAATATAAATTAAGAAAAAGATAAATAGGTTATGCATGTAGGCCTTGCCTATTTATTTAAATAAGCCTGACTTGACATATTTACTAGATATGTTAAGTTTAGATTTAAAGTAGGTTAAGCATTAGGCTCTTGATGATAAGGGCCTGAAGTATTTCCACATCAACGTGTGATTGAAATCCATTGCCGGTGTGAGAAGTTCATTGATAAATCATCATACATATATTATAGATGTCCTTTGAACTATGAGAACAATATTCATCCTACTAATATTTCACTATCCAAATTGCATAAGCTTGTTTCTTTTCAAATATATATATATCATCATCATCATAGTTTGATACTAGGATTTAACGGGAATTCTTGTTGAATTAGCAAGAGGCCAAGTTAGTGTAATTTTTAATTAAGGTATTTCAGCAAGTATATCCATTAGAATAAGACATAATGTTTGAAAGAAAACGAATAAACCAATTAAGTTATGCTAGTTGACAAGAAGTCGTCATAATTAAATAAGAAAAACAAGTCGTAATAATTAAATTTCAAAGGATTCATGGATCCGTGTCTGCCATCGTTAGTTAAGTTTTAAAAACAAGGAAGTTTCCATGTCTGCCGACTTAGAATATAAAATTTCAAACTTAAGATAATTGATAGTTCAACTCAACTTAATGACTGATTTTTTTTTTTTTTAAAGTGCGAATTTGTGCTTTCTACCAATGTTGTCAAACTCATGATTTGACTCTCCGAGTTTACCATTTTTATATTTATAGCTGACCAAATCAAGTTGAAGTCAGCGGCAAACTCGTAATTGTTGTAAACTCATAAACATTCAAGTTTATGTACTGAGTTTACCATTTTTACGTTTTTAACTTACAAAACCATGTTAAACTCACCCTTAAACTCATGTTAACTTTTTTTATTTGATCATTCTTAACAGCTTTATATATGAGTTTTATAGAAATTTCTTTGTTAAATATAGTAAATTTTGGATGTTGATGGATTTAATTTCAATTATTTAGATTTAAAATATATTTAAATCAAATTGTTGTCATATTTTGATGTTTTAGTTATTTATTATAAACTATTAATATATATTTAATATTAAAAATAAAATCTAACGAGTCTACGATACAAGTTCACGTCATTGTCACAAATTTATTTAAACTCGTGAGTGTGAAGATCTTACTTTCTAGTTGTTAAATTAACAATACATACCTCATATATGTATTTCTAAGCCTCGGTTCATTTCTTACTTCCTTTTTTTTTTTTTAAGAAACGATCTTAATCAGGCTAAGTATGATAAAGTTGTTGGGAGCATCAATAAGTTGTTGGGAGAATTTAAGCTAAATAGATGAAGAATGCGCTGGAAAAAGCTTATTTAATAAGCTATTCCAAAAAAAAAAAAAAAACTCTACGGTCAATCATGATAAAAGTTACTGGTTGAAGAATTTTTTTATCCACAATATAAAATAGTTCAAGAATAATTATTATTTATTTGTTCAGTGTGTCCATGTCATTGATGCTAAAAATGACTCCTTATATTTTTCTCTCTCCTTGAAACTTAATTTATTATATATATAAAGTTGAAAAATAATTTCAATTTAAAACAAATTTAGAGTTAACCACTTCCTCTAGTCCCATTTATAAGAGTCTAATAACCAAATTACATAATTTAATAAAGTGCTTAAAATTATTCAAAAATATTAAGTATGCCTCTAAATAAACTTTTTTTCCAAGTTTACCCTTATTTATAAGGGGGTAAGTAAAATAGAGAAATAGATTAATTATAAATATCACCAACCCTTTAATTAATACAATATCTATAATTGATGAGGCATAAATAAAAAAATACTCATTAAATGTCCAAACAACTTTTATCAGGCTCTTATAAAAAAGACCAAGACAATTTAAATTTTAGACTCTTATAAAAAGGACCAGAGAGAGTATCATTTTTTTACCCTGATGAATTAGTTTAAGTAACTTATATAGTGAATTGGAAGGAATAGCTTATAAAAAAAAGAAACTAAAAGAAACCAAAATTAGATTTTTTTTTTGGAAAAATTAATTTGTATATCAATCTTATAGTTTCGTTTGATTTTTAATTAGCTCCCCATAGTTTTTTTTCTCAATTATTTTTTTTCTAAAATTGAATACTTCGTAGCTTATGATGTCTCTCTCACTCAGTATAAATATATATGATGTAAGAACGGTTATTAGCATAAGTTTTTATTTTTTATGTTAATGTAAAGACTAAAATACTCTTACCACCCTTCTATTTTATCTAAATTATAGAAACCTCTCGTCTATTTTGAAAATATAAACTTAGGTTCAATCCATTAACTTGGTTAAGAATATTCCAAAATAAAAAACAAATTAAAAAGGTTTTTTTTAAAAAAAATTAAAATTTGTGTTACAAAATTGTACTTACCAATTTTCCCTTCATCATACGAAATCTCTAATTTATTTTTCAACGTTTGCAAACTTCAGGGAAAAAAACATCAAAGGCAAGTGATGAACTGTTTATATAATATCTTGAAATTATATTATTTATATTATATGATAAAAAAGCTAAGTGTTTGAAATATGATTTTGTCTATTTCAGAAAACCCAAAATTAAAATGTTTCAATAATTATGATGACAAACTAAAATTTTTTTAATAGAATATTAGAAATTTTGAAAATACGTTTTATAATTATTTTTTGGTTGTATAATTCTACTTTTTTTTATAAATATAAATTTTTAAATAATTCTTATGTTAAAGAGGGGTATTTGGGCTGTACCATCCCAAATTCCAGGTTCGAAAATCGTGTCGGTCGACACTTAGTTTTAAGAAAAACAACAGAGTTTGAGATGCTACAGCCTAGAGTACTGCGGAAATTGTTAGCGTGCGCTAAGATCCGGACAACGAGTATTTGATATAAAAATGCCCAGACATATGATGATGCCCGACATAAGCTGGTATATTAAATATCCCGAAGGAATATTCATGTGATACAATTTACAGAGGTTAAATACAATCCTCTGATAAAGAAAGTTTTAAACTAAACCCACGACTTGGAACCTAACATCAATTAATTAAACAGATTGGCCAGATAGGGGTCTATCATGGGGGCCTCATCGACTTATACGGCGACTGATTGGCTTCCCACATAGATTAACCCAGCCTTAGACACTAAACTGTTCAAAGTAACTTTATTAAATTCGAGCCAGAAGCTAAGTCCTAATAACTTCTACCGACCTTTGCCTTTGACTACTGCCTCTTCACGGCTCTACCCACCGGCATCTTCTCTATCCCGGTTTCTTTCCTATACTATTCATTAAGACTGAGGTCCAATGCCCATTGGACCTCAGGTAACGGTTAACCTCATGCTTATGTAAACAGTATATGACAGATATCACAATGATAAAATCACATTTATAACTTTCAAAACCATATCAGCAAGTAACATAACACAGCCACTGCAATATGTATGTTACCCATGGTTTGCACATAACCAGTGCCACGATGGCCTATCGTGTCCTCAGCGCTAGGAAAACTCAACGGTGTTATCAAGACTATAACCCGTATACAACTCAAATGAGAAGTTTCAAAACAGAGTATCAACATGTGAAAACAATTATCATATATAACCATACCATAAGCATAAGCGTTAATGTGACAATACGCGTCCGTACCTTTTACCGCATAGTCGTCAAACATCCGACCTTTGATTCCGGCTTTGGACTTCCCGGATATCCTAACATATCACCATATCACATAGAATAACATCCTAAGAGATATTTCCACCTCTATTTACCATTCTACCCTTGATGGCCTTATTATTACAATTTTGCCCTTACATTTCTTCAAAAACATGGTGCAACATTTTCTGGGCAGATTTTTCGGTAAGTTTGAAAAATCATAACTAATTCTAGAAAAATCAAAATGAGGATCCGTAAAATGTTCCGGAATCCTTGAGAAGTCTATTTTCCAGGACAAAAACTGGGACTTACCCAGAACTCATGGATAATTCCCAGATTTCACGTTTTTAAATACTGCCCAGAATTTCGCACAGAAAACATTACCTAACTTCTGAGATTTTTAACTTTTCGCACAGAGCTTCAAATGACACAAACTCTATATATTCGGAAAGCCTTAGACGTCTACTTTCACCATCAATTTTCTTAGAATTTTAGAACATCATATTCATCATAAAATACTGACGTTTTTACCCCTGACTCCAGAAAACACTAATCAATGAAATTTTGCCAGAGCTTCGCTATTTTGATCATAATCTTCCAAATTTTTTGCTATAGCTTCTTCTTCATCAAATTTTCGAAATAAAGCCATTGGAAACCATAAAAACATGAAAATAAAGCTATATTTGGAAGATTGAAGATCAAAATAACATTTCTAGCATTTCTACTTCATAAACTAAGAACTTGAACTATGAACTAAAAACTCCCTTACCTTTTGAAGAACACTTGCCTTCTATTTCTTGAAGCTCCTCACTCTCCCCCTCCCACTCTATATTTTCGGTGATGCTAGTGAATTGGTGAGGAGAAAGTGAAGCCAAGGACTCCTATTTAGAGCAAAGCCTTGAGTAGCCTCCAAGCATCTTCCAATTGATCCTAGCCCTTGGTCTTTTTCTTGACTTGGTGAGGGGGTAAAGATCTCCTCCTTACACCTAAAAAACGTCCTCCCATCTTCCTTCTTCAAGAAGGTCTTTTGCTTTGTCCCCAAGACACACTACTTCTTCCCCAAGTTGTCCTAATTAATCCCAAATGCTAATTTAGTTAGGAGTAAGTGGGTGTTCTAATTCAAAACCCAATTTCACTTTTGAAATCATAATTTTGTGATTAGATTTATGGTGATTTTTAATTCCCAAAATACTTTGGTATGAATCTTAAAAGTAACCGAAAATAACTTCGGGAATAGCCAAATCGAAGCTCATAATTCACTGAGTTTAAATATGTATTTATCTCTAATACTTAATTCCAATATTTCAAGTTATGATTTAATTTCTATAGGTACTCATCTAATTTTATTTAATTAATAACAACTTGCTCATTAAGCTAGACAACTTGCTCACCAAGTCTTTGAAGCTTCTTCTATACACTACTTTATTTGACTAATGTTTTTGTATTTAAAGTTACTATTTTCCTTTTTTTTCTTCCTTATTTTCGAAATCCAAGAGGAATTTTTGACCAAGGAATATGTTTACACATCTTTTCCCCTTAACCAACAAGTCTTCCTTTTTATTCATCCCATGTGCTAATCTATATTACAATATTAGAAATTCCTTTTCCCTTCCTTCAAAATTCTGACCGAAATCTTCCCCTAGTAACCATTAAACATGTATTTTAATTCAGGCTTTTCATTGGCTTGTTGCTTTTCTTGACTATTCAAACTAAGCTTTTTGTGATAAATTCTTTCTTCTTCTTTGTGCCCAAGCAAACCGTCCCTTTCTTTTAATTATTCAACTTATGTTTTAATGTTCTCACATATTCTAGGAAGAGAAATCTCTCATTGGTCCACTTAGATTTTAGGATTTAAGGTTAATATAATTTGGTTCTTTATTGTATAATTTATTCACCATCAAATAGGAATTTTTGTCCCATAGAGGTAAATTTGGAATAATTAGTTTAAATCCTAATTTTAATTTCTAACATCATGTTTTAGGGGTTACTAGGCTTAACTACCGAAATTGACAAGGTTTCTAATTTAATTTTGATAATTAAAAACTCTTTGTGTGCCAATTTTAGCTTCTGACTATCAGTTGATTCTTAATTTCATTGATATTTCCTTAATTATGACCTTTATAATTTCAAAAATTACCAAAGTATCTCAATTATTGCAAATTTCAATTGCCCAATAATTGTTGTCAATTTCCTTTAATTGATTTTATCATCCTCTGATGATTTTAATTGCTAAAAAATGGTATAATTTCCTAAAAATAATAATAAATCAATTAAAACTTTAGAGACAACATACTCTCTATGTTAATAAATATTTAGTTGCCTCTTAGGATTTATCATAACATTCTCAGGGTATTTTATGACCCATAAATTCACTTAGGGATTTTAGCTCTTCATTTGCTCTAATTTCATAAGACATTACCTTTAGAAAATAAGATAATTATTTCACTAATTTTGAGATCACAAATTCACCTATTGTAATAGGTGTTATTTATCAAAATATGATATTTACATGTATTATGAAAATTAGGGTATTACATGGGCAAAACTAAGTTTTGAGAGTCATACATAACCATCTACTAATGGTTGGATGGATGGAAAAAAAAAAATTTAACACTATAAGGAAAGTTTGGGTAATATATATTTTGATTTCAATGGAGGTTTATATGAATTTTCAAAATAGAAGGGAAGTCCATTAATTAAGGTAAAACAAAGTGGTAGTTAGAGTATTTTACTCAATATAAATCAAATTTATACTATCATTTTTCTCAAAAAAAGAAAAATCCTCTTTACCTGAGCTAGTCTTTTGGTATAATGTCTTGTTAAATCCCTTAGGGTCTTGATTTCGAGTCTCATATGAAACACTTATATTAGAAGGGACAACCACAAACCTCAAAGTGGATACCGGATAATGATGATGATGATAAAATCCTCTTTTCATTTAATTATTTTTTTACAATATGTATATATAATTAACATTTTTTCCTTTTTCAATTGAAGCGTACAATTAATCGTGATATAGTTCTTGAATACCATTACACTGCGACTGATACCTCGTGAATTTACTATTACTGCCTAGTTGTTATAGCTCCTTGTTGCATTCGCTAGTTTCACAACCAAGCTTCTCGACAACAATTAATTAATTAATTATTAAACTACAAACACGCTTCATATATTGCAGTTTTTTTAAGGGAAAATGCCTATGGAGGCCCAAATAAGCAAGAAAATACCAAAAAAGGCCCAAACTAAACTCTTTGATCAGAAAAGGCCCTAGGGCCCTAATGGGTATTAAGTTGAAAATCAAATGACCATTTTACCCTCTTTATTAAAAAAATAAAAAGGAAATCTGATTATTCCCAAATCACAATTGCCTAAAAAGTATTACATGAATAGAGGAGAAATCAGCAGCGAATGAAGGACGAAAGGCAGAGAACGCAAAGAACTAATCTCTTTCCTGAAGCTTAATGTCATTTGCTGCTGCTTTGATGTATTTGCTAGGTGTAATACCCTAATTTTTATAATACATTTAAATATATATTTAGACAAATAATACCTATTGAAAATAGGTGAATATGAGGTCTCAAACACCTTGTATTGAATTTATTAGGACAATGTCTCCTAAGACAAATAGGTCCCTGAAATATTTATGGGTTATAAAATACCCTGAAAATATTATAAAGAGACAAATAAATATTTATTTGAAATAGGGAAGAATATTGTCCCTAATTTAGGTAATTTATTAAATTATTACCTTGGAAAAATTAAAGGAGAAAAATCAAAAAGTATTAGGGGACCATATTGGACCCCATGATTTTTAATATTTTACATAATGCATAAATTATCAATTTTAGTAAAATAGTTGTAAGAAAATAATTAATCTTAATTAAGAAAATTGTCAACAATTAGTAAGTGATTAAATAAGTAATTAATTGTTGATTGTTTAAACATGAATAAAAGGGAATATCCAAAGTTAATTATATGAAACCCCTAATTTGATATTAATGACCAATTGTAATACCCTAAAAATCCTATTTAGCATAACCACTACATTTTGATAGAAGATACCTATTTTAAATAGGTGAATATGAGGTCTTGGATTTTAGTATTTGTCTTTATTTGTATTCCTAGGCAATTTTCCCTAGAATTAGGAAACCTAAAGACGAAATTTTCTGAAATTATATTGATCATAAAATATCCCAGGGTTATCATAATTTAATGTAATCGTAATTATACCAATTTAACAATTAAAAATCATCAGAGAATGATAAAATTAATTAGAGGGAATTAGTAACAATTATTGAGTAATTGGAATTGCAATAATTGATATGCTTTAATAATTTTTGAAATTAGTCAATAATTAAATTATAAAGGTTATAATTAAGGAAATATCAATTAAATGAAAGACCAAATGAGATTTGGAAGCTAAGATTAGCATAAAAGGAGTTTTTAATCATCAAAATTAAATTAGAAATTTGTCAAATTTTGGTAATTAAGTCTGGTAACCCTTAAAACACTATATTAACCAAGGATAAATTAATTTTCCCTTTTACTAATAAAGGTGGAGAAAATTACTAGTTAAAGAGATAAGAAATTATATATAAACTCTTAATCTTGAATCTTTGTGAAATTAATTGAACCAATAGGAGAGTTTCTTCTTAAGTTTGTGGGACTAATTTAAGACATAAAATTAATCTCTATAGGACAAAATTCTTATTTGATGATGAACAAATAAATTATACAAATAAATGAAAGAATTGAATTATATTAACTTTAAATCCTAAATCTAAGTGGACCAATGTGAGAATTTCTTCCTTAAAGGTGTGTGAACATTAAAAACATAATTGGATAATTAAAAATTAAGGGGGAGGGGACGGATTTAAGGAGAGAAGAGGGGAAACAATAAGTCAAACAAAGTGGTGTGTGGAAGAAGATTTGGAAGACTTAGGGACCAAGTTCTTATTTAATTAGGATGAATTAGATGGAAACCTATAGAAATTAAATCATAACTTGAAATATAAAAACCAAGTATTTAAGATAAATACATATTTGAGATCAGTGAATTATGAGATTCAACTTGGCTATTCCCATAGTTATTTTTGGGTACTTTTAAGATTCATACCTAAGTGTTTTGAGAATTAAAACTCACCATAAATCTAATCATAAAATTAGGATTCCAAAAGTGAAATTGGATTTTGAATTTAGACACCAACTTACACCTAACTAAATTAGCATTTGGGAATAATTATAGATTAAATGGGTTTTCTTGGGGACAAAGCAAGAAAATTTCTAGAAGGATAAGGGGGGGCGGTTTGTATGTGGTGGAGGGCTAGGATTATTTCCTCCTCACCAAGGAAAAATCAATGGTTAAATCCAAGCCTTCCACCTCCTCCTCCTCCTCCTCCTTGGCCGTCCCCCCCTTTTCCTTCTAGAAATAATTTGCTTTGTCCCCAAGAAAGACTCCTTCTTCATTAAGTTAACCCAATTAATCTCAAATCCTAATTTAGTTAGGTGTAAGTTGGTGTTTAAATTCAAAATCCAATTTCACTTTTGGAATCCTAATTTTATGATTAGATTTATGATGATTTTTAATTCCCAAAATGCTTAAGTATGAATCTTAAAAGTAACCGAAAATATCTTTGGGAATAGCCAAGTTGAAGCTCATAATTCCCTGATTCTAAATATGTATTTATCTTGGACATTTAACTTCAATATCACAAGTTATGATTTAATTTCTATAGGTTTTCTCCTAACTCTACTTAATTAAATATTTCCTTGGTCACCAAGACAAGCTAAGCTTCCTCTTCACACCTCTCTATTTGACTAGTTTATTTTTTTTCCTTCTCTTTTCCCTTCTAGAACTCGTCCCCCCCTAATTTTATTTATATAATTTTGTTTTTAATGTTCTCATATGTCCAAGAGGAAAATTCCCTTAGTGGTTCATATATATTTTAGGATTTAGAGTTAATATCATTGTATAATTTATTTATTCTTACTTAGAGAAGTTTTGTCTCATGAGGTTAAATTAGGAATAAATGAGTTAAGTCCTAATTTAATCCCTAAAATATTGTTTTATATATCAACAAGCTAAATTAATTTTTATACTCCTAAATTCTAAGAAAAATTCCCTATAAGCAAAAATAAATACAATACAAAAAAATTTGAGACCCTATATTCACCTATTTGAAATAGGTATTATCTATGGAAATATAATATTTAAGATAAATATTTTTTTTTTCAGGTATTACATTTCTCCCCCCGTTAAATAAAATTTCGCCCTCGAAATTTAGTCTATCATGACCAGATTTTGGGCCGTAAACTCTGGGTACTTTTCTACCATATCGCTCACCGTTTCCCACATTGCCTCATCGGATGACAACCCTTTCCAAACCACCTTCACCATCGGAATGCTCCTATTCCTAAGTCGTTTCTCTCGGTAATCAAGAATCTGTACGGGTTCGACTACGAATGTATTATCATGCTGTGCTTCTATGTCTTCGAACTCAATGACGTGCTCTGGATCTGGTAGGTATTTCCTTAGTTGCGAAACATGAAAGACGTCGTGAAGATTGCTCAGATTTGGGGGTAAGGCTAATTGATATGCAACCGATCCTCGCTTTGCTAAGATTTCAAATGGCCCTACGTAGTGTGGACTCAGCTTCTTCCTCTTTAGTGTTCTACCAACACCTGTGACTGGGGATAGCTTCAAAAATACATGATCCCCAACTGCGAACTCTAGGGGTCGTCTTCTCTTATCAGCGTAGCTCTTCTGTCTGCTTTGTGCTGTTAGGAGTCTTCGTTTGATTAGTGCAATCTGCTCGGAAGTCTTATCAACTATGTCTGGTCCAAAGGATTCGCACTCAGATAGTTCTGTTCAGCACATAGGTGATTTACACTTCCGCCCATACAATGCTTCAAATGGAGCCATTTGTATGCTCGAATGGTAACTGTTGTTATATGCGAACTCTACCAGTGGAAGGTGTTGATCCCAATGGCCCTTGAAGTCCAATACACACGCTCTAAGCATATCTTCGAGTGTCTGTATTGTTCTTTCTGCTTGACCATCGGTCTCAGGGTGATAAGCTGTACTTAACTTCAGCTTTGTGCCCATGGATTCATGTAATGATTGCCAATAACGAGAGGTGAATCGTGGATCTCGGTCAGAGACAATGCTCTTAGGAATACCATGGAGTCGTACGATTTCCTTGAGATAAATCTCTACCAACCGTTCCGATGAATAATTGACACTGATAGGGAGGAAATGCGCCGATTTAGTCAATCGGTCCATAACCACCCAGATGGTATCGTGATTTCTGATCTCAGGTAATCCTCCCACGAAATCCATGGCAATATCCTCCCACTTCCATTGAGGAATTTCTAGCCCTTGAAGAGGACCAGTGAGACGCTGATGTTCAATCTTTACCTTTTGGCAAGTTAAACACCTAGCTACATACTGAGTGACATCTCTCTTCAATCCGGGCAATTCAGATTTCACATTATGGTACATCTTGACCATCCCCAGATGCAGAGTGTATTTACTCTTATGGGCCTCATCCAGAATCTTGCGCCTTAACTCAGCAACTGGCGGAATGTAAAATCGTTTCTTATACCTGACCAGTCCACTGGGTGAGAGGTCGTAGTCTTGAGTTTCGCCTCGAGAGATCATCTCCCGTATGGTTTTGGCCCGCTCGTCTTGCAATTGTGCTTTCTCAACTTCATTCCTTAGATCGTATTCTCCTTGACTGACAAGAAGATTCCCAAGATAGGCATCGATGGGTGTAGGACGATTTAAACAAATCTGCTTCGACAAATTTAGATTCATAAAATCTTCAAGCAGCTTCTTCTCTTGAATCAACATGTATGCTGCCTGAACTGACTTTCTACTAAGAGCGTCTGCAACTACGTTTGCTTTACCTGGATGATATTTAATATCCAGGTCATAATCTTTAAGTAACTCCATCCAGCGTCGCTGCCTCATATTGAGTTCCTTTTGATCAAACAGGTATTTCAAACTCTTGTGGTCGCTGAATAATTCCACGGTTGCACCGTAGAGGTAATGCCTCCATATCTTTAGAACAAATACGATTGCTGCAAGCTCTAAGTCATGCGTAGGATAATGTGTCTCATGAGGTTTCAGCTGACGAGAGGCGTAAGCTACTACTCTGCCTTGTTGCATTAGGACGCATCCTAATCCATGACCGTTGGCATCGCTATAGACTACATAGGTTTCGTCTGGATTTGGGATCACCAATACTGGTGCTGTGGTCAACCTTTCCCGCAGGCTCTGCAAACTCTCCTCACAGTCTTTATCCCATATGAAGGGTTGGTTTTTCCGTGTGAGCTTTGTTAAAGGTAAAGTAAGACGTGAGAAATCTCGAATAAATCTGCGATAGTAACCTGCTTGACCGAGGAAACTACGTATCTCTGTCATTGTTTCTGGTCTCTTCCAGTTCAGAACTGCTTCCACCTTGCTGGGATCAACAGCAACTCCGTCATGTGATATAACATGACCCAGAAACTTAACTTCTAGTAGCCAAAACTCACATTTGCTTAGCTTAGCATAGAGTCGCTTCTCCCGAAGTATACTCAACACTATTCGCAGATGTTCTTCATGCTCTTCTCTACTCTTGGAATAGACGAGAATGTCATCAATGAATACCACCACAAATTTATCAAGGTGCTGACGGAAAATACGGTTCATGTAATCCATGAATACCGCAGGTGCATTTGTCAAACCAAAAGGCATCACAAGGAATTCGTAATGCCCATATCTGGTTCTGAAAGCTGTTTTTGGAATATCACTAGCCTTAACTCAAAGCTGATGATATCCTGAACGCAAATCAATTTTTGAGAAGATACTGGAACCAGATAATTGATCTAGTAGATCATCAATCCGAGGAAGTGGGTATTTATTTTTGATAGTCACTTTGTTCAACTCCCGATAGTCGATACAAAGTCGAAGGCTTCCGTCTTTCTTCTTCACGAACAAGACTGGGGCTCCCCATGGTGAAACACTAGGTCGAATGAATCCCTTCTCAAGTTGCTTCTTTAACTCTTGTATCTCATTTGGCGCCATACGATATGGTGCTTTTGAGATCGATCCAGTTCCTGGCATTAAGTCAATAACAAACTCGACTTCCCTTTCTGGAGGTAGCTCAGTGAGATCTTCTGGAAATACATCAGGAAATTCATTCACCACTTTGATGTCTCGAAGTGAAGGTTCGGCCTCCGCTTTGACTGAAAAGAATACCATATAGGCTTGGCATCCCTTCTTTAAACACTTCTGTGCCTCCGCAATGGAAAGAAAATTTAGGTTTACATCGATCTTGCTTTTGCTCGAAGAGGGTGCAAAAGAGATCTTCTTGCTTCCACAATCAATTATCGCGTCATTGGCGGATAGCCAATCCAGACCGAGGATGACATCGATGCCATGAAGTAGTAATCGAATAAGATCTATGATTGAATCTCGTCCGTTTATACTCACAACACAATTCAAACATGAGTCAGAAGCTAAGGACTTTACACCAAGAGGTGTGGATACTGATAAATCATAAGGTAAACTATAGGCAGGCATTCCTAAACGTTTAGCGCAATCATAGGAAATAAACGAGTGACTAACTCCGGAATCATACAATGCTTGAAATAGATGCCCATTAAGAGATATAGTACCTTGAATCATTTCTGGAGACTTCTTGGCTTCTTCGTATGTCAAAGCAAACACTCGGCCTGCTTGTTGCGGCTTCACTTCTGACACCTATAGCATATCAGCTTCCCTTCGCAGTTGGTTCCCTGGTGATCCCTGGTGATATCTCCCACACTTTGGGCATGGTCGGGATCCCTGTATCCTCAGAACATTTTGCTGCCCAGGCTGATACAGCTTCTTGTTTCCGCCTTGAGGGTTATTCCAAGGCGTCTTTCATTTCTGGTTGGAACTTCCCCGATTAAGGCCACCACGAGTTGAGCCACTGCTATTGGAAGGTATGATCCTCCACAACTCCTTCAGATTTCGCTCGATAAGCCGACAGGCTTCCACAGCATGGATTACTTCATGAAATTGCTGAGACACTAGCTTCTCTTTAATTTCATACTTTAGCCCATAGACAAATATATTTGCCATACTACTTCCGCCACCATTTTCTCTTAGGTGCGAAGAGTATCGGGATAAGTTGGTGTAACGGGCGAAGTAATCATCAATCGACTCTTCCTGGCCCTACCGGATATGAAGGAATTCTGACTCCTTGATTATCTGGATGGACTCAGCAAAATACTGCTCCTTAAACTTCTCAAGGAACGTTTCCCATGTAATGGGACGATATTGCAACTGCAGTGTTGCTACGATGGTCCTCCACCATCTATCAGCATCGCCCTCTAGCTTATAGATCTCCAGTTGAGCCGTGCGATCTTCAGGACACTCCATAACTTCAAAAATTTTCTCTAACCGTAGAATCCAATCCTCTGCTATGTCATGCTTTCCTCTGAAAACTGGGGCTTTCAGCTTACAGAACTGAGTTACCCAAAATTGGGTATCTTCAAGTACCCTGTGAGGTGCTCTTTCCTCCTTAGGTGGTGATTGGGACCTCTTCGGTTCCCTAGTCTCCGCCGAACGTCTCTCCTCTTCCTCTTGCTCCACTTCGACTTGTCTGCGTGCCTCTCGGTCTGTACGTAAATCTTCAATCATAGCACGTTGCTCTTGCAACATAGTCATGATTTCTTGCCATACGTTTTGTTGATTGGGTTCATGGGCCTGTTGCTCAGGCTCTAGTACTTGAATTTGTCGACCTCGACCTCCACAGCTTTCTTGGCCCGTCCTTCGCAACCACAACATCCCTTTTCCTACATGTATAGTTGTACCCAACGTCTGAGTTGTCAGATGCAAGCATCGAAGTCCTCAGTTTCCCCTTCATTCAATAGTGTATTAGTTTTGCGGATCCACAGAGGGGTTCGTGGAAAATGGTAGAGGATGGATTGAATCCAATCCCCTGTGGGATGTTGAATTAAGGAAGTTTGGTTGATAAGGTAAAGTTCCCTAACACGAGTCAGAAAGCAAAAGTATTGTTCCCTCAAGGTCCTGGTAATCTACCATGCAAACTGGAGATCCAGGGATATGGTGTGAGTAAGGATGGTATTGCTATCCAGCCCAAATTGAAGAGCTTCAGGGTCGGTATTATCTTGGCTTTGTACTCCAGGGTAGTTAAAATTATCTCCCACCGAGGAATGGTGAGAGTCATCAGGATTGTCTGGTTCTGCCGAAACCATGGCTTGTAAAGGTGCTGCAGGAATAGGTTCCGGATCGTAAAGGTCATTTAGATATTCCAGACCAGGGTGATATTCGGGTTCCAGAGGGTTTTCAATTTCTAGAAAATGTAAAAGGCGTTCAATGTTAAAACAGTCGGATGGTGTCTCTTCAGACATCTGTTGGAATTGAGGAACGTTTATGGGATCTGGTGCAGGATGAAATAGATGTAATGGGTCGGGAGGTGGGTTTGCAGGTTCCGGGTTCAGTCGTAAGTTAGTCAGATTAGGGATGACCGATCGGTGAGCCATACGCCTACAACATCCATAGTAAGTCATATAGGATGAACCTCCTCTATCCATTTCTACAATATAACATCAAGATTATATCAGTAGTCATTTTCAAAAACAAGATTTTAGAATTCATACGCTTAGAACCTAACTTAGTTAATCAGACAATTTGGCCAGGTAGGGGTCTATTATGGGGGCCTCACCGACTCTTACGGCGACTGATTGGCTTCCCACATAGATTAACCCAGCCTTAGACACCAAACTGTTCAGAGTAACTTAGTTAAATCCGTGCAAGAATACTCTCGCTCTGATACCAAAAATGTAACATCCCGTTTCATAAACGTTTCCATACAGAGCTGAGAGAGTTGGAAATACTTTTCATAGACAAAGAATAACTGAATAACATTGTATGTAATGTATCTAACTGAACATTTACTGATACAGTCATCCATGTCTAATACTTATAACATAAGTATCCCAAAAAGATAATGTCTCCGCAGGGTCCTCACATCGGCTTCTTACCCTTGTCCTCGATCCTGACTCCCTGGGATCCTGAAGCTATGGCAGGGGCTGAGGTTCAATTCCCATTGAACCTTAAGTAACGGTTAACCTCATGCTTATGTAAACAGTATATGACAGTTATCACAGATATACAACATAATCACGGTTTCAAAACATATATCCACATGTAAGGCAATAACATAACACAACCACTGCAATATGCATGTTATCCCAGTCTGCACATAACCAGTGCCACGACGGCCCATCGTGTCCTCAGCGCTAGGAAAACTCAACGGTGTTATCAAGACTATAACCCGTATACAATTCAACATTCATGAGCAAATTTTCAAAACAGAGTATCATCATGTGAAAACAACTATCATATATAACCAAGCCATAAGCATAAGTGTTAATGTTACAGTACACGTTCGTACCTGAGTTTAACGGGTCGTTGGGTACGTTCGTTGATGGTACACGTGCACAGTCTATCCTAAAAGGGTGATATTGTCTCAATTACTTCTCAAGCAATATTTCAAGAGACACCTTGGTCATACTTGACATTTTTACCCTTGAAGGATTTATTTTCATTTATTTCCACATAATTTTCGGAAAAAACGCTGATGCAGAATTTTTGGGCAGAATTTCGCCTAACTTTGAAAAATCATAACTAATTCCAGAAAAATCGAAAAGAGAATCCGTAAAATTTTCCGGAATCCTTGAGATGTCTACTTTAAAGGAAAAATACTGTAACTTACCCAGAACTCATGGATAATTCCCAGTTTCCAGAATTCAAACTGCTGCCCAGAATTTCGCTCAGAAAATGTAGCTTAACTTCTAGGATTTTTATGTTTTTGCACAGAACTTCAATTGACACACTCTTTATATATTCGGAAAGCCCTAAATGTCTAATTTCATCATGAATTTTCCCAGAATTTTATAACCTCATCTTCATCATAAAATACTAGCATTTTTTACTACTGACTCCAGAAATTCCTATTTGCTGAAATTTCACCAGAGCTTCGCTATTTTGATCATAATCTTCCAAAAACTTTGTTATAACTTCTTCTTCATCAAATTTTCGAAATAAAGCTATTGGAAACCATAAAAACATGAAAATAAAACTGGAATTGGAAGTTTGATGATCAAAATAACATTTCTAGCATTTCTACTTCATAAACTAAGAACTTAAACTTGAAAGCTAATAACTCTCTTACCACTTGAAGACCACTTGCCTTCTATTTCCAGCAGCTCCTCACTCTCCCTTTCTTCCTATATTTAGGCCAAGGCTAGGAGATTTGGTGTGGAGAATGTGGTAACTAAGGTCCTCTATTTATAGGCCAAGGAGGGTTAAACATCTAACACTTCTTCCTTAACCATGGCTCTTGGATCTTTGCTTGGAGAGAAAGAAATGATCCAAGCCTTCCACCTCCTCCTCCTCCTCCTTGGCCGTCCGCCCCCCCTTTTCCTTTTAGAAATAATTTGCTTTGTCCCCAAGAAAGACTCCTTCTTCATTAAGTTAACCCAATTAATCCCAAATCCTAATTTAGTTAGGTGTAAGTTGGTGTTTAAATTCAAAATCCAATTTCACTTTTGGAATCCTAATTTTATGATTAGATTTATGATGATTTTTAATTCCCAAAATGCTTAAGTATGAATCTTAAAAGTAACCGAAAATATCTTTGGGAATAGCCAAGTTGAAGCTCATAATTCCCTGATTCTAAATATGTATTTATCTTGGACATTTAACTTCAATATCACAAGTTATGATTTAATTTCTATAGGTTTTCTCCTAACTCTACTTAATTAAATATTTCCTTGGTCACCAAGACAAGCTAAGCTTCCTCTTCACACCTCTCTAATTGACTAGTTTCTTTTTTTTTTTCCTTCTCTTTTCCCTTCTAGAACTCGTCCCCCCCCCTAATTTCATTTATATAATTTTGTTTTTAATGTTCTCATATGTCCAAGAGGAAAATTCCCTTAGTGGTTCATATAGATTTTAGGATTTAGAGTTAATATCATTGTATAATTTATTTATTCTTACTTAGAGAAATTTTGTCTCATGAGGTTAAATTAGGAATAAATGAGTTAAGTTCTAATTTAATCCCTAAAATATTGTTTTATATATCAACAAGCTAAATTAATTTTTATACTCCTAAATTCTAAGAAAAATTCCCTATAAGCAAAAATAAATACAATACAAAAAAATTTGAGACCCCATATTCACCTATTTGAAATAGGTATTATCTATGGAAATATAATATTTAAGATAAATATTTTTTTTTTCCGGGTATTACAAAACTTCCAATTCCAGTTTTAATCTCATGTTTTTAAGCTTCCCACTGTCTTTATTTCAAAAATTTGATGAAAAAGAAGTTATAGCAAAATTTTTGGAAGAGTATGATCAAAATGGCGAAGTTCTGGCAAAATTTCAGTAATCAGGAATTTCTGGAGTCAGTAGTAAAAGTGCTAGTATTTTATGATGAAGATGATGTTCAAAAATTCTGGAAAAAATCATGATGAAAGTAGACATATAGGGCTTTCTAAATCTATAAAGAGTGTATCATTTGAAGCTCTGTACAAAAAAGATAAAAATCTCAGAAGTTAGGCTATGTTTTCTGTGCGAAATTCTGGGCAGCAGTTTGAAATTTTGAAACTGGGAATTATCTAGGAGTTCTGGGAAAGTTACAGTATTTTTCCTTGAAAGTAGACATCTCAAGGATTCCGGGAAATTTTACGGATCCTCATTTCGATTTTTGTGGAATTAGTTATGATTTTTCGAAGTTAGGAGAAATTCTGCCCAGAAATTCTGCACCACCGTTTTTTCGAAAATTGTAAGGAAATAATTGAAAATAAGTCCACTAAGGGTAAAACTGTCATTTGTGGCCAAGGTGTCTCATGAAATATTGTTTACGAATTAATTGAGACAATATTACTCTTATAGGATATCAGAGATCGTTTTTCTAATCAACAGAACGTACCGAAACTCAGGTACGGACGCGTATTGTAACATTAACGTTTATGCTTATGGTATGGTTATATATGATAATTGTTTTCACATGTTGATACTCTGTTTTGAAATTGCTCATGGATTTGAGTTGTATACGGGTTATAGTCTTGATAACACCGTTGAGTTTTCCTAGTGCTGAGGACACGATAGGCCATCGTGGCACTAGTTATGTGCAAACTATGGGTAACATACATATTGCAGTGGCTGTGTTATGTTACTTGCTGATATGATTTTGAAAGTGATAGTAGTGAATTTATTATTATAATATCTGTCATATACTGTTTACATAAGCATGAGGTTAACCATTACCTGAGGTTCAATCGGAATTGAACCTCAGCCCCTGTTATAGCTTCAAGATCCCAGGGAGTCAAGATCAAGGATAGGGATAAGAAGCAGGTGTGAGGACCCTGCGGAGACATTGTCTTTTTGAAATATAAATTGTGGTATATTGAACCCATGGATGATTGTATAGTTAAATGTTCAGTTAGATACATTACATACAATGTTATTCAGTTACTCTTTGTTTTAAATATTTTCAACTCTCAGCTCTGTATGGAATCGTTTATGGAAATGGGATGTTACATTTTTGGCATCTGAGCAGAGCATTCTGGCACGAATTTAACAAAGTTACTTTGAACAGTTTGGTGTCTAAGGCTGGGATAATCTATGTAGGAAGCCAATCAGTCGCCGTAAAAGTCGGTGAGGCCCCCAACATAGATCCCTACCTGGCCAAGCTGTTTAAATAATGGAGTTAGGTTCAAAGCTTTTCTAATTTAAAACATGTTTTGAAAAAAAAAGAGTACTGATATAATCTTGATGTTATGTTGTAGAAATGGACAAAGATAAGTCACCCCCTGCTTTAACTATTATGAGCGTCGTAGACGCGTGTCTCGACGATCGGTCATTTCCGAAATGGTTGGCTTAAGGATAGACCCTGGGCCAATAAACCATTCTGCCCCAATATATGACTCCGAACCTCTGAATGATAAACCACCAGACGTCATGACATCTGAATCAGATGATCTTGAACTGAATATAGACGAATCTGTATGCTATCCTGAACCGGTATACCTTGAACCATCATCTAGGTAACTCCCTAGCTAGAAATACTCACGGTTATCGTCAATGGATGAATGATCCGACCCTATAGGTCTATCTGGTTCCATGATTTTTAATATTTTGCATAATGCATAAATTATCAATTTCAGTAAAATAGTTGTGAGAAAATAATTAATCTTAATTAAGAAAATTGTCAACAATTAGTAAGTGATTAAATAAGTAATTAATTGTTGATTGTTTAAATATGAATAAAAGGGAATATCCAAAGTTAATTATATGAAACCCCTAATTTGATATTAATGACCAATGGGGGGTCAAGGTTGGCATAAAGAGTGTTGCTAATTAATTTAGCATAATTAAGAGGTATATTAAGTAAATTACAAATATCCTTAATAGAATAAGCTTGCACTAATTGAGATTAGTTGCACAATTCTTTAAGATGATTAGAGACAAACTAAAAGAGGGCTAATTATATTTAAAAATAATTAAGCCAAAGAGAATGAAATAATATCTTAAGTAATTAAGTTTAAATCTTCATATAATTGAGTTAGCTAATGACAAAATATAATTAAGGAGCATGTAAACACTTTATAATTAAGAATTGCTAATTAGTGTTGAAAAGTCAACAATGACACCTAAGCCTTGATTATGTCATCAAGATGACATCACAAGAGCACATGTGTATGTTGTGAGTGTGTGTGCGCGTAAGTGTTGTGCATGTGTGTGTGTGTAGTGGAGGAAAGAGAAAAGATGAATCTAGAAAAGGGGGGAGGTGGCATTTTTTTGTAAGAGGTGTGAGATCAAGATTTAAGCTTCCTAGTTAAGTTAAATCCAATGGTTAGAATGGAATTAAAGTTGCTAGATAGTTAACTCATGGTTGGCTATAAATAGGAGGCTTCATGCTTCATTTTTCTTCACACCAAACTCATACCAAAGATTGGAGGGTTTAAGAGGAGAGTGAAGCAAGAAGGAGGAAGGAGTTCAAGAGTCTTCAAGAGGTAAGCTCTAGTTCTTAAGTTCTAGTCTTTAGTTTTTATAAGTTCTTAGTATAAATACTAGTTTAATCTAGAAAATTAGAGAATAAATTCTTATACTTGTTTTTAGGCCTCATTGCATTGAAAAATGCCTGAAGAGGTAAAAACATAGTAGGGAATAATTTTTGGGAAGCAATGGATTAATGTCGTGAAAGTTGTAGAATTTTCGGTTCTTAAATCTTAGACAGGCAGCGAAAAAGATGCTATGATTTTATGTAACAAATAAAGTTATAAAATCATGAAATTTTTCAGAAAGAAAGTAGACATATAGGGCTTTCCAAATATATAAAATATGTAACGTTTTGATCTCTGGTCAAGGAGATATGAATTTTTGAAGTTAAGCCATTTTTGGTGGAATAAAATCTGGGCAACGTTGAGAAAATTTAAAACTGGGAATGATTCATGGTGTTCTAGGTTCTGGGAATATTTTTCCCTGAAAATAGACATGCCAAGGGTCATGAGGAATTTTACAGTACCTCAAAATGATTTTTGTAGAATTAATTATGATTTTCCAAAGTTACCGAAAAATCTGCCCAGAAAATACTACACTGCGTTTTTGAATAAATGTAAGGGCAGAATTGTAAATAAAAAATCCACCAAGGGTAGAGAAGTAAATAGAGGTGGAAATATCTCTTAGGATATTATTCTAAGTGATATGGTGATATGTTAGGATATCCAGGAGGTCCAGAGCCGAATCCAAAGGTCGGACGTTTGACAGTTACCCGGTGAAAGGTACGGACGCGTACTATAACTCTAACTCTTATGCTGCTTGTATGCTCTATATGTGATGTGATGATTCATATAGTCGTGGACAAGACTGGGTCTTGGGTCATGCACCGTGATTAAGACTCTGTCTTAAGTCACTGTTTATACATTCAGCTATTATGTGAAAACGGGTTACAGTCATGGTAATGCCGTATAGATGTTTTCCTAGTGCTGAGGACACGCTCCGGGGCGTGGCACTGGTTTATGTGCAAACTATGTGGACCTTACATGGGCTATGTGCTATGTAGAGGTATTGTTGTGATATGAACTATGACATGTGTTGTGTGCTATGTATAGTTATATACTGAATTGTAAATGAATATCTATCATGCATACTGTTATACTTGAGTATAAGGTTAACTGTTACCTGAGGTCCAATGGGCATTAGACCTCAGTCTTAATGACTAGTACAGGGAAGAAACCAGGATAGAGAAGATGCTGGTGGATAGAGTCGTGAAGAGGCAGTGGTCGAAGACAAAGGTTGGTAGAAGTTATTAGGATTTAGTTTCTGGCAAGAATCTAATAAAGTTATTTCAAACCATTTGGTGCTTAAACTAATGAAGGGTTCATCAGTGGGTTGTCACAAGTCGCCATAGAGTTGGTGAGACTCCCATTAGATTGAACACCGACCTGGCCAAATTGTTTGATTAACTGATGTTAGGTTCCAAGCCATAGGTCTAGTTTAAGACTTTCTTTATCAGAGAATTGTATTTAATCTCTGTAAGATGTATCACATGAATATTCCTTCGAGATATTTAATATATCAGCGTATGTCGGGACATCATCATATGTCTGGGCATTCTATATCAGATACTCACTGTCCGAATCTTAGCGCACGCTATCCATTTTCGCAGTACTCTAAGATGTAGCATCTCAAACTCTGTTGATTTTCCTAAAACTAAGTTTCGACCGACAAGATTTTTGAACCTGGAATTTGGGATGTTACACTAGGGGGCTGAACATATATATTCCCAATCATCCACTGCTGCGTTGATGTATTTGCTGTTCCTGAAGGTTTTTTTTAGTTAGAATGTTGGGGGGCTAAAAGGTTGGAGCTTGGCCAAAGTTACGTTATTATTTGAGTAGGAGATAGGTAAGAAACAATAAGAATTTGATCAACATATCATTATTATCATTCTAGTTAATCTTTAATCATTGGAGGGTAGGGTGGATGCTCTGTTTTTTGCCTTGAAAACAAAGGGAGATGTATGTTTTGTAGTGGGATGAAGCTACATTTGGTTAAAAAAACGCTGAAAATGGGATAGTTGTTAACACCTACTGTTTTTGTTGTTAACACCTACTGTTTTAGTTGTTAATTTGACTTATATTATTGTTAATACAACCTGAATGTTAAAAGATGATAGGTTGCTCTTGTTTTGGACATGGAAACAAATGGAGGTCTGTTTGTTAGGGGGAATGACTGAATGTGAAAACGGTGATATTAGATTGTTGTTAATACCTATAATTTAAGTAGTTAATGTCATTGTTAAAGTTGTTAATACTATCTTTATGCTGTAGATCATAATTAAAGATGACCACTACTTTAAGGAAGAACCTATTATGTTTCTTCCATATGGGGGTAACTTTGTATATAGGGGAGGACAAGAAAGTGATTATATTGGTGGAATGGTAAGAACAAGATGCATCAAGGAAGGAATAACATATGAGGAGTTGCAAAGAATCATAGCGCCTTTAATTGGGAAAGAAAATACTGAAATTTGCGTGAAGTTCAAACTTAGCATGGATACATCTACGTTTGTTGATCTTGTAGATGATGAAGGGGTAAAGCATTTAATAAGTAGCTACTGATATTGTTGTAAGTGCCTACTAATATTGTTGTTAGTGCCTACTGATATTGTTGTAAGTGTCTACTGATATTGTTGTTAGTGGTTATTGATATTGTTGTTAGTGTCTACTGTTATTGTTGTAAGTGGTTACTGATATTGTTGTTAGTGGTTACTGATATTGTCGTTAGTGTATATTGATATTGTTGTTAGTGTCTACTGATATTGTTGTTAGTGTCTATGGACCATGTTATTGTTGCAAATGGTCCCTATTATTGTTGTTAATGGCCCCGTTACTGTTGTTAATGGACCATGTTATTGTTGTTAATGGACCATGTTATTGTTGTTAATGGACCCTGTCATTGTTGTAAATCGTTCTTGTTATTGTTGTTAATGGACCATGTTATTGTTGTTAATGGACCTTGTTATTGTTGCAAATGGCCCCTGTTATTGTTGTCAATTGCCCATGTTATTGTTGTAAATGGACCATGTTATTGTTGTTAATGGACCATGTTATTTGTTGTTAATGGATCATGTTATTTGTTGTTAATGGACCATGTTATTTGTTGTTAATGGACCCTATGGACCCTGTTATTATTGTTAATGGACCCTGTTATTGTTGTTAATGGACCCTGTTATTGTTGTTAATGGCCCTTGTGTTGTAGTTGGCATTTCGTGAAGAAATATAAAAAACATAAGCAACAATTTAAGAAAACATAAGAAAAAATTAACTCTTGTCATTCAACAAAAATTGATCAGTTAGCATCAGTTGACAATTTACACAAGAACAAATGGTGAAGGTCATAATGTTATAAATACAAAGTTGTCATAACTACATATTTGTCATCAACTACAATATTTCCTAACAAGTATTCCCCCCAATGTGTCTTCTTCCGCTTGTGGTAGTCGTCAATCAAAGACAACACTTTTTACTGATGATTGTTGAGAGGATGGGTGACCAACTACCACAAGACGCCCACCTTCAATTCTCGAGTTTCATCGTCAGTAAAGAATGACTTTGTGTACCCCCATCACCATGCACTGAACCATCCTGTTGGATTTGCCTATCACCCAAGAGGGGGGTGAATTGGGTGTTTGATAAAACTCTAGATAACTTTAAAAACTTTTTGCAACTAATTTGAAATCAGTTCTATGACAATAATTAGTTATCCAAATATGTATACTGGAAATACAAGAGTTTAGGGAAGAGAATATGCAAACCGTGATTTATCCTGGTTTGGTCCAATCCTTGACCTACGTCCAGTCCCCAAGCTTCACTCGAGATTTTCAATCTACTATTTGCTTTGAGCTTGATTACACATTCTGTACTTGAAGTAATCCTCTCACTAGGATTCACTCCCCCTTACAAACTGTAATCAATACACTTGCTTGATTACACACTCTATACTCGAAGTAATCCTCTCTCTAGGATACACTCCCCTTACAAGCTGTAATCAACACTAAATGTTTCCCACTTAAGATCACCCAATATTGAGTAACTTTCAGAATGATAGGATAATTACAATGAATCTTCTCTTTCAGAAGTAAGTGAATAAATACTGAAGCACAAATCTCACTCTCTAAGATGAACTATATAAGCATTGAAACCAGAGAGTATATGACCTAAACGTTGGATTCAGAGTATTGACATTTTTGACAGTGTAAGCTCACATCCCTATTTTTTTTGTCTATCTTTACTGATTTGAAGTATATGAACGTTGTAGATCCGTTGTGACTTGAAACCATTCGAAAATGTAGTTGTTGTGAGTGTTTCTCTATGGATCTAGCTGTTGTGACAAATTTTGTTTGAATATGACTGTTGGGAAATTGCATATTTGAATATTTGAGTTTTGTCCCTTCAAGAATGTCTCCCATGATGTTTAGCAGTCTTTTTATCTAGAGGATATTAAGGATAATGTTGATCTTTCCTGTATAATCCTTTTTGTTTAATCATAGACATCTTCCAGCAAACATGGCGTAGTGCATTTTCCACTTTACAGCTCAAAATTTGACTCTTCATGAAATTCTTCATTTGATCATCTGAAACTTACTAAAATTCTGTTCAAACAATGTTATAAATAATAGTAAGTGATGATATGAAGTAATGAAATCATAATCAATGATTTCCATTTTACGAGCACGGTGATTTTCAAAGCTTCCTTGAATTCTGTCTTCACATTACCGGAGTAGCAACTTAGTTACTGGAGTAACTAAGGTTCATTTCGTCTCTGTGTCACATTTGACTGGAGTAGCTTAGTGATGACTGGAGTAGCTCTTTTGAAAATATTCTGTTATGACTGGAGTAACTCTTCTATTACTGGAGTTGAAGTAGAGTTAGTTCCTTTTAGTCTTCAACTTATTGGAGTAGCCTCGGAGTGACTGCAGTAATTAAGAGATGATTTGCTCTCTGTCTTGGATCTTATTGGAGTAATCACCAAATGACTGGAGTAACCTTAGTTCTGTAATGTTACTGTCTTCGACCTTACTGGAGTAAGAACTTGGTTACTGGAGTAGCTCAACTTCATTTTGTTTTGTCCTCGACATTACTGGAGTCATCATTTAACTACTGGAGTAATGTAAGTCTTGCCAACTTTCTGTCTTGAAGTTACTGGAGTAACTCTAGTGTAAAAGTGCCAAGATGACTGGAGTAACAAATGGATTACTAGAGTAAGATCGGGCTTTGACTCTGGAAGTATCTGAAAGTGAAGAGCTACTGGAGTAATTAAATGATTACTGGAGTAACAAAATTGTTACTAGAGTAACATGTTTTACTCTTAACAAGCTATTGGGTTTACTCTTGGACATGTCTGAAAAAGATGACTTACTGGAGTAGGTAAGTGAGTACTGGAGTAAGCCTCACTGGAGTAGCCATTTCATTACTGGAGTAATGACTTCACAAAAGTGATATTCAGAGCACAAAATTACTGGAGTAGCAAGACCATTACTGGAGTTATCAAAACACCACTTGTTTGAGGATCAGTTTCCAGATTTCTGAACGGAACCTGAATTTCCAAAAATCACATCTCTCTTATTTGATCTTTTTTTTCTATGATCTTGATATTTTTGGAAAGGTGTATGAGTCTAGTTTCATATGCCACTGATTTCAACTCATTTAAATGTGTAGTTTGTGAGATATCCTCAAATTACTGAACCTTGGTCAACTTCAAAAATTCATAGCTCTCTCATCTGATCTTCTTTGGACCTGAATTTTTGACAGAATGACGCCTTGGATGTCTAGTTTCATCCAAAATTGATTTCACCTCAATACGATTTCTGGTTTGGAAGATATCATCGATTTACTGAACGTCACCCAGGTGAAACGCTGACAGAATTGCTGGAACATGCGTGTTACTGGAGTAACGCGGGCCTTACTGCAGTAATTTTGAACTAGAAGCTTTCTGTCTAAGTCATTACTGCAGTAGGTTAATGATTACTGCAGTAACCACCTGACAGAAGTGAAATTCAGCAGTTGAAACACGTAAATTACTGCAGTAACTAAGTGACGACTGTAGTAATGAGCACAATAACACATATATGACTGGAGTAATATGTGTATGTCTACAGTAAGCCATCAGACAGACGCAAATAAAGCTTCTGAAACACATATATTACTAGAGTAACATATGGATGACTGGAGTAACTCGATCATTATTCATCCGGAAGCTTCAACTTACTTATTTTAACTTCGAATTGACCCATTCCAACTTCCATTTGATCATAAAAACTTCAAGAATCAATATATGAACTTGTGTAATGATTTTTTCAATCCTTTCAACAAGTTCTTCTTTCTTTCTTCTATCTTCTAGATTAATCTTCATAAATCAACTCATTATTTCTTTTCTTCTCTTGTTCTTTCTCCACAAGAACAAATCTTCTTGATTACTCTCCATGAATCAACTCATTCTTTCTTATCTTCTCTTGTTCTTTCTCCACGTGAACAAATCTACATTAAATGTAGCAATTAACCAAAGTATATGATATATATAAACTTTTTGCTCTTACTAATGGCATCTATATAAGACATCATCAAAACTAATCATAACCAACACATCTCACGTCTGTAACCATGAAAGCACATGAACCCCATAAGAGTCCCTAAAATAAAATAGACAAGTTCTAGTCAAATCAACCATCAAATAAGATAGACAGATTCTATTCTATCCTCAATCAAAATTCATCAGATTAAGCCTCAGCTTAGTATGCTTAAATTCGAAATCAAAATCATAGAATCGTCTCGTTGCAATTTTCAGGTCTATTTCACCAAACCCATTAAGAGGTGGCTTGGGCTATATACTCTAGAGAAAAGTCATATTCATAGGGTGGACATGCGGCAGCCAATGAGTGGCTTTAAAGGGAAAACAATTGAGAAGGGAAAGAAAGGATAAAAAGCAGGGAATCTCATTTGCTTAACACCTATATCTTTGTATTGTTAAATTGTCGCTTTGGTTTCCCAATCTTGGGTTCCTATCTAACTGGAATTTACAATTTGATTCAGTAAAATTCAATATTGGACTACCATATAAAAGATTACCATACTAAATTAACAGTGTAAATAAATTACCAACATTAAGTTTTTTGATAGAAAACAATATATTTAGTTTTAATCTTATTCTAAATGAAATTGGAAAAAAAATAAAAAAAATTCATAGGGGTACTATATACACATGCACACATCTCAAGTCAAATTCCTTTTTAAGACTGACCATTGCACGTTCATGAAATGATAAAATTTAAGAAAAAGCAAGACTAATCAGAAAGCTTCCTACATTATCTATATATGTAGAAGGTAAATATCAACCATGAAATATAAATGACAATAGATTTTCTAGTCACATAAGGCACATAATCAGATCTGTTATGAATTATGTGCATATAAGAAATATGTGGTTGTCTAGCCATATAGTTTATGTAAGCACCTTTTCAACTCCTTGATTACAAGCATATACCAGAGCATCTGCCAGAGCATATGTGTTGTTAACCTGCAAGAGGTTTAAGCCAGAGCCAAATATAACTTCTAATAAGTTATACAAGTAAAGTTGAAAGGAAAAGATAAAGGAAAATAAATTGATGCATCTCTCTTCCAAATCTAGCTAGTAATTCCAACTCGATGAAGATGCATTCTAGACTGTTGTGCAAAATAGGATATCTACACACAAAATATCTGCAAAATAGGATACACTAATTCTCTGACACCAACCAAGCTAGACTACCATGTAAAAGATTACCATACTAAATTAACAGTGTAAATGCCTTTGAACACTTTTCAGGACTTGGACTTCACTGCATCTCGTAGAGTATCAAATCTCGACAATACCTTTGCCTGCAATATCATTGTCCAAGGTGAATATATATATATATATATATATATATATATATATATATATATATATTAGACAACCTAATAAACCTTTTGAAATACATGCTGCATAGAAGTTTGAGGTTTACACTAGCTGGGTTGAAGAATGTACGGCCAAAACCATAGTATAGTCCCAAAACATTATATGCCTGAAACAAGGAAGCATTTATTATACTCCATATTAACTTAAAATATGAGCCCTAAAGTTTATCATTCAATGTGAAATACACATTGTACCTTGCACTCAGGATCCGCATAAAGACAATCCATTGGAAATGGCAACTGGACATAGAACGTCAAATAATCAAAAGATAGCAGTTTTGAGTTCTGACATTAGGAACATGTCCATACCAACATTACACTATGTTAAGTAGAAAACATTTATAGTTTGTGATATAAAGGTTATGCCTTCAATGAAATATAGGCGTAAACTTGAACGACAAACATTTGAACCAGATAGCATTGGAGATTTAGCATGAGTGCGTGGCCCTAGCTCAAAGATTTTTTTTTTGGTCAACCCCTAGCTTAGAGATCGGTCTAACAAAATGCCATCACTTGATACCATGTCACCAATATCTACCTAGGTCGGCCTGATGCCACAAATAAATTAGTATGCATGCCTTTTCCAACAGTTTAAAAATGCTATTGTCTTCAATTATAGGTAGGAAGCTACAACATAAGGTGTTACTTCAAATTCCATTAAAGAAGCTGAGATATGCACTAAAGTTATTTAACTTCTCAAATCTAGTTTCCAATTCTAATGCGAGATAAAATTAAATGCCATCGTGTCTAATTATCATAGTTCAAGCATGTCTAGAACATGAAAAATGAATTATTGATAGACATTGAAAAGAAAGATCAACAGAGATAAAATGGTGGAAGTAAAGAGATTAAAATAGCACCGTTCTTGGCCAGCAGTGTCCTAGATCTGAGCCGTGACGGTCTTGTGCTTGATTACCAAAGTTTGAGCTAGCAACTGTGACTAGCATCTAGCTCCTCCACCTCCAGCGCTAGACATTTCCACCACTTCTCTCTCTCTCTCTTCTTTTTCTTCCCTCCTTTTCTCTTTCACAGTGAGATCGGTGAATAGAGAAAAGCCGATGCCGGAGAATGACGAGATACAAAGGAAGGAGAGGCGTCAGTGCTAAGAGATCGAGGGAGGGACGAAGCCAAACCAGGTGCCATTAATGGAGGATGACAGAAGTGAAAATGGTGGAGAGAACCCCAAGGCTAGAGGGATCAAAGAAGAAGAAGAAATGGAAAAGGAAAACAACATTCCATATGCTTTTGACCTTCCTTTTTCTTTTTCAATTATGGGGTATCAATGCAATTTTGTTATCTTACTTAATACCTATAAAGGCCCTAGGGCCTTTTCTGACACCTAAATGTTCTTTTGGCCTTATTTGAAATTAAGTTGGTTAATTGGGCCCTAAGATGTATTTTCCCTTTTTTCAAGCTATTCATCAAGTGGATAATTTTTATTAATAATAAAATGTTTCAACCAAAGAGTACCCCTTGTAACCAAGTGGAGTGTAAGCTCCTCTTGTAAGGGGTGTGGAATGTCGTCTCAAAGCTTTCCATTTATTTCGCTCCACCAACATGAAACTACATCAATTATTCAATTTGCATAAAAGAAACAGATATCTTACAATCATTATTGGCTTTAGTCTACATCACACGAACATTGTGAAGATGAAATATCACCTAGAGGGGGGTGAATAGGTGATTTAAAAAATTTAATCGCTTAATGAAACTTTTGGCGAATCAAGACAAAATACTAACTAAGCAGGAATTTAAGGTAGAATGGACACGAGTCAATTTTTCCTGGTTCGGTCTAATCTTAACCTACATCCAGTCCCCAAGAACCCCTTGGGATTTTTCACTAACTTTCCGGAGATTACAATTACAACTTGGGATGATCCCTCAGACTCACTCCCCCTTACTGCTTGTAATTGTACACCCACACTTAAGGTTCCACAACCTTAAGATTTTACTAAATTGAATGAATGTTTAAATAACTCCTCACGAGTTGGATAATAAATAATCACTGAAGTACAGAGAAATATCCGAAGATATTGGAAGTAATGAAACTGATAAGAATAATCACTCAGAGTAAATGCGTAGAGTTTCCAGTGGTTAGCTGAATTGAATGCTTGGGTATTTATACTCTTTCGCCATTAATGCCGTTGGGAGGAACTTGAGAGTTACCGTTGTGACTAATTTAATTTTTCGTTAGACACAACTCTGTTCCTTGTTTAATCCAAATTGACTGTTGAGGTTTCATTAAATGAAATCCGTTCTTTCACTAAATGCGATGGTCGTTGAGAGAGCTTTTGCAGAAGAATAACTTGATTAAGTAATCCTTTGAAGAATGTTTCTCTCTGCTGCACAGCTCATTCCATTTGTTGCTCTATTTCTGCTGTTATGTAATAAATGCAGTGACGTGAGCATTTGCTTTATGTTGTTTTTGAATAATAAATCGTTGAAATCCCTGAAACCACTAGCAAACGTGATAAAAACATTTTATATATTATACTAAGTGATTCAGGAAGTCATGAGCCAAAGATCAGCTCTTTCGCATAATAAGAAATCTCAAACAGAGACAAGAACTCGAGTTTTCAAAGTAGAACTCAAGTTCATGAACTTGAGTTCTTAAACAAGAAATCTAGTTCTTTTGGTTTCCATATAGTTCTGCAAGACAAGAACTCGAGTTGATTACCAAGAACTTGAGTTTTCATTTCGATTCAAATTGACTTTCAGAGAACTTGAGTTCTTAATCATGAACTCAAGTTCATGAACTCGAGTTCTTAAACTTTGATTCAATACCTCATAAAGGAACTCGAGTTCTTCACTGAGAACTCAAGTTCATGAACTCGAGTTCTTTTCCAAGAACTCGAGTTCTTAGCTTTGACCATATTTCTCACAAAGAAAACTTGAGTTCTGGACCAAGAACTCAAGTTTATGAACTTGAGTTCTTTAAGATTCAAAACATTTTTCACAGCCAAGGGCCGCGAACTCGAGTTCTTAACCCAAGAACTCGAGTTCTTCATTTTACTGGACTGAGAACTGAAATTTTAAAACATGAAATCGAATTCTTATTTAAACCACTGATTTACAAGTGTTTAGTTATCATCAAAACTTGGTTGAGAATTAACATTCTCCCCCTTTTTGATGATGACAACACTTGTACCAAAAAAAATTAGAAAAAGTAGCTAAGTTTGAGATCTGATTTTGATATTCTCCAACAGATAGTTAATTAAGACTAGAGAGTGCAAAATAAACTGACTACCATTAGAATTTGCATTACATCATGTGCATAATCAGAAACAGATATCATCAAGTACTCAAGAATTACAAAAACTTAAAACTACATTAGTTATAACATTACATATATTAGCTCTAGCATCTATCAACAATCAGTAAACAGAAAATCAGACAAACAAGCACAACTAATCAGCAACTATCAGCTACTCATCAGCAACTATCAGCTCTAGCATTACATATATTAGCTTTAGCATCCATCAGCAATCAGTAAACAGAAAATCAGACAAACAAGCACAACTAATCAGCAACTATCAGCTACTCTTCTCCCCCTTTGTCATCATCAATTGGAGGAAGCATGGAGATAGGAGTGACAGATAGAGGGGTCTTCATAAATTGTAGGGCTTCTGCAAATGTATAAGAGAGGCTTGGGAGGAAGAGACAGGAAAGGTGGAAGAAGTGGATGAATGAACATGGGAGGTGACAGGAGTTGAAACCTCAGGAGGTGGGAAAGATGATGGGATTTCAGTAACTGAAGTGGAAGAGATTGGAGCAAAAGTAGAAAGAGCAAGGGTAAGAATTGGAGAGGAGTGTGAAGGATGAGTGTGAGATGCAGACATATTAAGAGATATATGGGGAGGAGAATGAAAGATGGGATCAGGTCTAAAGGTGTATGGAGAAAATGGTGGAGGTGAGGAACCAGATGGTCTTGCAGATGCAGTTTGCTTCAGAAGTTGGTCCACCTTTCTGTCCAGGGACTGGTATGCAGTGTCGGTAGCTTCAAATCTTGGACTAAGATCTCCAAAGTGACCGGTAACAGCTTCAAGCTTCTCATTAATTCCTGCTAGCTCATCAGTTAGATCATCTTGAACCTTATCCTTGGACTTGGACTTAAAGCATTTTATGACTTCATTGACACCTTTCTTCACCTCTGCCTCAATCTGTAATACCCCAATTTTCGTAATACATGTAAATATTATATTTTGATAAATAACACCTATTACAATAGGTGAATTTGTGGTCTCAAAACTAGTAAAATAATTACCTTATCTTTTAAGGTGATTTCTCATGAAATTAGAGTAAATAAAGAGCTAAAAATTCCTAAGGGATGTTATGGGTTACAAAATACCCTGAGAACGTTATGATAAATTCTAAGAGCCAACTAAACCTATTAAATAGAAGAGTATGTTGTCTCTAAATTTATAACTGATTTATTATCATTGTTAGGGAAATTTTCTTTGGATTTTAATAAATCCAAATTCAATTTTCTAAATCTTAATTGAGGATCATAAAATATCCTAAGATTATCATAATGTAGTATAATCTTAATTATGTCATTTTAACAATTTAAAATCATCGGAGGATGATAAAATCAATTAAAGAAAATTAGGAACAATTATTGGGCAATTGAAATTGCAATAATTGAGATACTTTAATAAGTTTTGGAATTAGTTGAGAATTAATTTGTAAAGGTCATAATTAAGGAAATATTAATTAAATTAAGGATCCAATGGTATTTAAAAGCTAAAATTAGCATATAAGAAGTTGTTAAACACCGAAATTAAATTAGAAACTTGTCAAATTTTGGTAATTAAGTCTAGTAACCCCTAAAACACTATATTAACAATTGTAACTGAGGATTAAATAAATCTCCCTTGAACTAATAGAAGTGACGAAAATTTCTAATTAAAGAGTGAGAGGATTATAAAAACCCTTAATCTTAAATCTTGGTGGAATTAATTGGACCAATGGAAGATTTTTCTTCTTAGATATGTGGGAACATGAAAAACATAAAGTGAATAATTAAATATAGGGGAGGGGGACGAATTGCTTAAAGAAATAAGGGGAAATGATTTTTAATATAAACACATTAGTCAAACAAAGTGGTGTATAGAAGAAGCTTCTAAGACATGGTGGGCAAGTTGATTGTCTTGGGGAGCAAGTAATCTTTAATCAAAGGCAAATTAGGGAGAATTCATAGAAATTAAATCATAACTTGAAATCTTGAAACTAGATCTTCAAGACAAATACATATTTTGCATCAGGGAATTATGAGCTTCGATTTGGCTATTCCCAAAGTTATTTTCGGTTACTTCTTAGATTCATACCTAAGTGTTTTGGGAGTTAAAAATCACCATAAATCTTGTCATAAAATTAGGATTCCAAAAGTGAAATTGGATTTTGAATCAAAGCACTAATTAACACCTAACCAAATTAAGTTTTGGGGTTAATTAAGCTTGCTTAATGAGCAAGAAGAATGCTTGGTGACCAAGCAAGCAAATTCTAGAAGGGGAGAGGGAGAATTTCGGTCAAGAGGGAGAAGGAAGGCCAAGATCATTTCTTTCTCTCCAAGCAATGATCCAAGGGCCAAGATCAAGCAAGAGTTGCAAGATGTTTAACCCTTCTTGACCTATAAATAGAGAGCTTGGGTGAACACATTCCTCACATCATTCCCTTCAAGCCTTGGTCGAAATTTAGAGAGAGTAGGAGAGGGAGGAGCAGCTGGAGAAAGGGAGACAAGAGGTCTTCAAGAGGTAAGAGAGTTTTTAGCTTCATAGTTCAAGTTCTTAGTTTATGAAGTAGAAATGCTAGAAATGTTGTTTTGATCTTCAATCTTCCAAATATAGTTTTATTTTCATGTTTTTATGGTTTCCAATGGCTTTATTTCGAAAAATTGAGGAAGAAGAAGTTATCTCAAAAATTTTGGAAGATTAGGATCAAAATAGCGAAGCTCTGGCGAAATTTCATCAATTAAGGAATTCTGGAGGCAGTAATAAAAACGCTGGTATCTTATGATGAAGATGATGTTCTAAAATTCTGAGAAAATTCATGGTGAAAGTAGACATCTAGGGCTTTCCAAATCTATAAAGAGTGTGTCATTTGAAGCTCTGTGCAAAAAGATAAAAATCCTAGAAGTTAGGCTACGTTTTCTGGGTAAATTTCTGGAACAGCGGTCTGAAATTGTGAAACTGGGATTTTTCCGTGAAATCTGGGTAAATCCCAGTATTTTTCCTCAAAAATAGACTTCTCAAGGATCCTGGAACATTTTACGGATCCTCAAAATGATTTTTCTAGAATTAGTTATGATTTTTCAAAGTTACCGAAAAATCTGCCCAGGAAATGCTGCACTACGTTTTGAAGAAATGTAAGGGCAAAATTGTAATAATAAAGCCATCAAGGGTAGAATGGTAAATAGAGGTGGAAATATCTCTTAGAATGTTATTCTAAGTGATATGGTGATATGTTAGGATATCCGGGAAGTCCAAAGCCGGAACCAAAGGTCGGATGTTTGACGACTATGCGGTAAAAGGTACGGACGCGTATTGTAACCTTAACTCTTATGCTTATGGTTTGGTTATATATGATTGTTGTTTTCACATGATAATACTCTGTTTTGAAATTTACTCATGAGAGTTGAATTGTATACGGGTTATAGTCTTGATAACACCGTTGAGTTTTCCTAACGCTGAGGACACGATGGGCCGTCGTGGCACTAGTTATGTGCAGACTGGGGTAACATACATATTGCAGTGGCTGTGTTATGTTATTGCCTTACATGTGGATATTTGTTTGAAACTGTGATTAGGTTGTATATCTGTGATAACTGTCATATACTGTTTACATAAGCATGAGGTTAACCGTTACCTGAGGTCCAATGGACATTGGACCTCAGTCTTAATGAATAGTACAGGAAAGAAACCGGGATAGAGAAGATGCCGGTGGGTAGAGCCGTGAAGAGGCAGCAGTCAAAGGCAAAGGTCGGTAGAAGTTATTAGGACTTAGTTTCTGACTCGAATTTAACAAAGTTACTTTGAACAGTTTGGTGTCTAAGGCTGGGTTAATCTATGTGGGAAGCCAATCAGTCGCCGTATAAGTCGGTGAGGCCCCATGATAGACCCCTACCTGGCCAATCTGTTTAATTAACTGATGTTAGGTTCCAAGTCATGGGTTTAGTTTAAAACTTTCTTTATCAGAGGATTGTATTTAACCTCTGTAAATTGTATCACATGAATATTCCTTCGGGATATTTAATATATCAGCTTATGTCAGGCATCATCATATGTCTGGGCATTTTTATATCAGATACTCGTTGTCCGGATCTTAGCGCACGCTATCAATTTCCGCAGTACTTTAAGCTGTAGCATCTCAAACTCTGTTGTTTTTCTTAAAGCTAAGTGTCGACCGACACGATTTTCGAACCTGGAATTTGGGATGTTACACAATCTTCTTGGATAACTCAGTAAATATATTGTCTTTGAGGGTGGAGATCACTACTGAGATGGCTCTGTTCACAATGGTCTAGATAGAAGTGCCAAACATTGAAACTGGTTCACGAGCCTGAGAAGGAGCAGATGTTGATGGCCGAGTGGGGGAAGTTTGTTCTTATTCAGCTTTGGTTCTGGTTCCTGATCTGGAGGGGCTCTGGATTGCCCAGACTCCTCAACAAAATCCAATCTCATATAATTAAGTTGGTTCTGACAGAATTTGATGGGCTTAACAGGTTTAGAATCCAACTAAAGATGCCACACTCTGTGGTGAAAAAGAAGGACAGATATTAGGTGAGCATAAGGCAAGTGAGCTTTCTTTTGACCCTCAAACCTAAATTTTTGAATCTCATGGTAGAGCCAGTATCCAAGATTGAAGGTTGTTTTGGACATAATTGCAGCTAGTAGGCTATAGTCTCTACTGGAAAAATGTGTGCAATTTTTGCCCTTAGGTACTAGACTCCTAGTGTAAATATACCAGATGACTCTGTGAAGGGAAGGCATGTCTTTAGGATTGAAGTTCAGTGGCCCAATTGGTTCCCCTAGTCTGAGAATTTCAAAGATTTCAGAGTCTGAGAATTCTATAATTGGTGGAGAAGGAGGGTCTTCTATTCCTAACATGTTATTTAGGATTTTTGTGGTCACAGTAATGCGTTTGCCCCTAACATGTGAGAGCATTCTCTCTTCCTCTAGAGTTCCATCAGGAGCAATCACATTAGAAATTCGCAGAAAGAAATAAAATGCCCTAACCACAGAGGGACGGTAAGGAGTTTGGATGCCTATAAGTGGCTTGAAACTATTTAGATATGGTGATAAATCTAAGCCACATTCTGTTAAGAAGGTTTGGAAGTCAACGTGAACATTTGAACAGACATTTCTAATTCCATAGTCAGACAAATAGGTTCTACGATCAGATTCAGGAATTGATACTGGGTTACAAATAAAATCTTTTGGAGGAATAGGGTTCCTAGTTATAGCTAAGACAGAAGGAGTACCAATGCGTAGCTGGGACTGAGATGGGGGTGTTCTGAATGACGTACTTTGACCTCGAGACTGAGATGGAGTGGATTTCCGAGGAGGCTCACCCGCTTTTTCTTTTCCTCGACCCTTAACCGGAGTAGCAGTAGACTTTGATTGTTGTTGAGACTCTGTTGGTTCACGGGTTACTACTCCTCTTGTTTGGGGGCGAGATGGTAGAGATTCAGGAGGCTCAGGAGGAGGAGGAATAATGTCCTTTGCTACTTTGGGTCAGTAGCGAAGAGGTGGAATCTTCTCTCGGTGAGGTCTTTTCGGAGGTGGAGATTTGGGTGGTGAAGTGGAATTGCTAGTTGCAGATGAAGTGGAGGATGCATCTCGAAGTTCTGGGTTTTTTTTCTCATTGTGAAGTTTACAGAGAATTCTGCGAGTTAGGGTTGTGTTTCAGAGAGATTTTGAACAAATGAAGAGGACGAGGAATGGGAAGAGTTTCAGTGAGAATGTATATAACTGTCCGATATGAACTCGAGTTCATGTAGTGAAGAACTCGAGTTCTTCCAGCGGTTGTTCAGATTCTCTGTCTTGAGACATGAGAACTCGAGTTTTTGGATAAGAACTCGAGTTCTTGAACTTGAGTTTTTGTTAGACAACTCGAGTTCTTGAGTTTCCTGGAGACTGAGCACACGAAGAACTCTAGTTCTTGTTTATCAACTCGAGTTCATAAACTTGATTTCTTTCCCAAGAACTGGAGTTGTTATCATCAAAATAGGATTAAGAGCTATGAACTCGAGTTCTTCCTAATGAACTCGAGTTCTTGTTCTGTTGCTTTCAGAAGAACTTGAGTCCTTGGATCTGAACTCGAGTTATGGTCTCCCCTGATTTTAGCGATGAAAACAGAGGCCTGCAAAACAATATCTACAAACTCTGAAGCTTAAGTTAGTCAATGTTTAAGTGAATTAAACTCAAATATAATAACATGAAATGAAATTCTTACAGCTCATTGAGATTCACCATTCCCAATTCTCTTCTGATAAACATAAATTGTTCCTTAGCCAGTGGCTTTGTAAAAATGTCAGCAAGTTGTAGATGTGTTGGAATGAACATCACTTTAGCATCTTTTCTTTGCACATGATCTCGAATGAAGTGATGTCTAACATCAATATGCTTAGTCCTTGTGTGTTGAACCGGATTCTTCACTAGACTTATGGTACTTGTGTTATCACACAAGATTGGAATATCTTTCAGATGAATTCCTAAGTCTGACAATTGTTGCTTCAACCATAGGACCTGAGCACAACAACTAGAAGCTGCAACGTATTCAGCTTTAGTGGATGAGACAGCCACAGTAGGTTGTTTCTTGCTGAACCATGATACCAGAGAACCACCAAGAAATTCACATTGCCCACTGGTACTTTTTCTATTAGTTTTGTATCCCGCATGATCTGAATCATAATAGGCAACCAGATATTCTTGTCCTCCTTTTGGAAACCACAATCCTAGCTCTTTTGTATCAGCTAGATTTGGAAATATTCTCTTCACGTGCTCCGCATGTGATTCCTTTGGGGCAGCTTGGAATCTAGCACACATGCCCATACTGAACTGAATATCTTGTCTACTGGCTGTCAGGTACAGTAGAGATTCGATCATTCCTCTATATTTGGTGATGTTAAAATCTTTTTCCTTTTTCTGTATCAGCATCAAGAGAGGCAGCTGGACTCATTGGAGTATCTGTACCATTGCAATTCTCCATTCCAAATCTCTTAAGCAGATCCCGCAAGTACTTGGTCTGAGAAATAAATATCCCATCCTTTCGTTGTTTAATTTGCAGACCAAGAAAGTAGTTCAACTCACTCATCATAGACATCTAGAATTCACTCTGCATTTTCTTTGAAAATTTCTCACACAAAGATTCATTAGTAGAGTCAAAAATGATGTCATCAACATATATTTGCACAATTAATAATTCATTAAGCTTGTTATTCTTAATGAAGAGAGTAGTGTCTGTTTTTCCTCTAACAAAACCTTGATCAAGTAGGAATTTACTTAGTCTCTCATACCAAGCTCTAGGAGCTTGTTTAAGACCATATAAGGCTTTCTTTAGACGATAGACATGATTAGGGTATTGGTCATTTTCAAAACCAGGAGGTTGTTCTACATAAACTTCCTCCTGTATAAATCCATTTAGAAAAGCACTCTTAACATCCATTTGATAGAGCTTGATCCCTTTGATGCAAGCAAAGGCCAGAAGAACACGTATGGCTTCCAATCTAGCTACAGGAGCATACGTTTCTCCATAATCAATTCCTTCTTCCCGATTATAGCCTTTGGCAACAAGTCTAGCCTTGTTTTTGACTATGATTGCGGATTCATCTCGTTTGTTCTCGAATACCCATTTAATGCCAATGACCGGATGATCCTTAGGCCTAGGTAACAAGTCCCAAACTTGATTTCTATCAAATTGATGTAACTCCTCTTGCATTGCAATGACCCAATCATTGTCTGATAGGGCTTCGTCAATCTTTGAGGGCTCAATCTCAGATATGAAGGCAGAGAACATAACCTCATTTAAAACACTATTTCTAGTTCTCACTCCTTGATCAATGTTTCCTATGACTTGGTCAAGAGAATGATTCTTAATGAATTTTCAAGCTCTAGGCTGAGATTGATCAAAATGATTCTGAGAATCATTTTCAAAAACGTCTTGAGAATTTTCAATAGAAGCAAGAGTAGATTTTGAAAAGAAATGATTTTTCTGAACAATTTCATCATCTTCATCCACAGAATTTATTGATTTTGACTCACAAAACACTACATGAATTGACTCCTCAACAATACGAGTACATTTATTGAAAATTCTATATTTTTTACTCCTATTAGAATAGCCAAGAAAAATACCTTCATCAGATTTAGAATCAAACTTACCCAGATTATCCTTACCATTGTTATGTACAAAACACTTATAGCCAAAAAAGTGTAAATGAGCCAGGTTTGGTTTTCTCCCTTTGCAGAGTTCATAGGGTGTCTTGCTTAATCTCTTTCGTATATAGGCTCTGTTTCAGATGTAGCTGGCTGTGCTCATGGCATTTGCCCATAAAACTTGTGAAGTGTAATGATCATTCAGCATTGCACGGGCCATCTCAGTCAGCACTCTGTTTTTCCTTTCCACCACACCATTTTGTTGAGGTGTTCTTGGTGCTGAGAAATTGTGGTATATGCCATGATCCTCACAGAACCTTTCAAAGAGTTGATTCTCAAATTCACCACCATGATCAGTCCGAATAGTTGCAATAGATATACCTTTCTCGTTTTGTACCTTTTTGGCAAATACACAGAATAGATCAAATGTTTCATCTTTTGAAGATAAAAATATTGTCCAGGTGAAACGAGAATAATCATCCACTATAACTAAGGTATATAAATTTCCCCCTAAGCTTTTCACTCTGGCAGGTTCAACCAAATCTATGGAAGTAGCTGAAGAGGTCTATTTGTTGAAATCTCAGTTTTATTTTTGAAAGATGATTTAGTTTGTTTGCCCTTTTGACATGCATCACAAATCATATCATTTTTAAAATGTATTTTGGGCAAACCAATTACTAAATCCTTCTTCAACAACTTGTCCAGCTGGTGCATATTCACATGTGCAAGTCGTTTATGCCACAGCCAATTCTCATCCAAGTTACTAACAAAACATTTTTCTGAAACGGTTTTTGGAAGGTCTAAGGTATAACAATTACCTTTTCTTGGAGCTTTAAATAATACCTTGAGTTTACCTTTGTCAATTGAAAAGTCATCTTTATTGACAATGAGACATTATTCTGAGTCAAAGATGATCCAATTGTTCTTGTCAGCACTTTGACTCACACTTAGAAGGTTATGGCATAGTCCTTCTACTAGATAAACATCCTTGATGATAGGTCCTTCTTTAGTTCCAATTTCACCTATACCAGTCATTTTCCTAGATTGATTTCCTCTGAAGGTGACTTTGCCACTATCTCTTGAATTTAAGGCAATGAACTGCTCTTCATCACTCGTCATGTGTCTTGAACATCTGCTGTCAATGTACCACTTGTTTGCTCTGGATGCTTTCAGACACACCTACAAGACAAGAGAGATTAAGTTTTAGGTGCCCACCTTTTCTTGGGTCCTTTGGGGTTAGTCTGGAGCTTAGGAACATAAGTTCCTTTGGGTATTCATTGATAATTTCCTACAGGTTTATCTCTTCTTTCCTTTGTATGAAAGCATGATGATGTGGTATGACCCTTCCTATTACAATAATTACAATGAGCAAAAGGATTTGATGAATCCACTAATCTTTGAAAATAACTTAAATACGATTTTTCACCAATTTTCTTTTTGCCCTTCTTCTTGTCAAAAAGTAGGATTATATCCTATACCAAATCTATCATTTGTAAAACGTTGGGCATTCAATATCACATTGAGCATTTCACTCCCTCTGGTGAACTTTTCAAGAGTTTTTGTGAGATATGAGTTCTTTTTCTCCAAATCAAGACAATCCTCACAAAGTATGTTTTTGTCAGTGAAATTTTTAACTTGCATTTCAAGAGAAGTATTTTTCCTTTTCAGATCAAAATATTTATCAACAAGTTTTTCAAATTCAGATTGCATTTCATTATACTCATCAAATAGTTCATCGTAAGTGGGTAATGAATCATTTACCTCACTATTCTCTGGTTGCTCTTCTTCTGCAACTAGACAAACGTTAGTTGTTTCTCCTTCTTCTTCACCTTCTTCCTGTGAAGAGTCATCTCCCCATATAGCAGAGACATACGCCTTCTTTTTGAAGTTATTGAACTTCTTCTTTTTATCCTTTTCAACGCCCTTTAGTTGTGGACACTCTGATTTGTAGTGACCAGGCTTTTCGCACTCATAGCAGATGACTTGATCTTTTTCTTTGGATTCACGTCTGCTACTGGAACCTCCTTTTTGGAATCGATTCTTGAAGCCTTGATCCCTCTTGTAAAATTTCTTAAATTTTCTTACGAACATGCCCATTTCATCATCCATATCATCTCCGTCATTTTCTTCCTTCTCTTTAACAGCATTGAGAGCAACTCCCTTATTCTTGTTGTTTCCATTGATCTCATCCGAATCTTTCTTGAACTTCAACTTGCTTTCTATTCAGATAAACTTCCAAATAAGGCTGCAACTGAAGCCATTGATTCACCTCGAGCCTCTTCTATAGCTGTGACCTTGTCTTCCTAGTCTTTGGCTAGTACGTTGAGGATCTTTCTGACTTGGGCACGTTGTTCATACGCCTTACCCAATACAGCTAGCTGGTTCATCAGATGAGTGTACCGGAGTTGGAAATCAGCAATTGATTCTCCGTTCTTCATTCTCAATAGATCATACTCTGTTGTAAAAGTGTTGACTCGATTTTCCTTTACCGTTGTTGTTCCTTCATATGCAACCTCTAGGGCCACCCACATTTCTCTAGTTGTCTTCAGATTGCAGATACGAAAATATTCTTGTTGGCTAAGTGCACTCTGAAGCAAGAGTATAGCCTTGCTGTTTAGAGTGACATTTCGTCTATCATTATCATCGTAATCTTCTTCTAGCTTTGGAAGTATGAGACCATTGTCAAGAATGGTTGGCTCGTAGTTTCCTCTCTCGAAAACTCTCCATAAGCTGAACTCAGTTGCCATCACAAACACTTTGAACTTGTTTTTCCAGAACGAATAATGTTGTCCGTTGAAACCAGGAGGCCGATTAATTGATGCACGATCATGCAATATTCCGTCCATGATCGAACTCTGGATGTTAATCCAAACTGAGCAACGAGGCTTTGATACCAAATGAAGATGGAATATCACTTAGAGGGGGTGAGTAGGTGATTTAAAAAATTTAATTGCTTAATCAAACTTTTGGTGAATCAAGACAGAATACTAACTAAGCAGAAATTTAAGGTAGAATGGACACGAGTCAATTTATCTTGGTTCGGTCTAATCTTGACCTACATCCAGTCCTCAAGAACCCCTTGGGATTTTTCACTAACTTTCCAGAGATTACAATTACAACTTGGGATGATCCCTCAGACTCACTCCCCCTTACTGCTTGTAATTGTACACCCACACTTAAGGTTCCACAACCTTAAGATTTTACTGAATTAAATGAATGTTTAAATAACTCTTCACGAGTTGGATAATAAATAATCATTGAAGTACAGAGAAATATCCGAAGATATTGGAAGTAATGAAATTGATAAGAATATTCACTCAGAGTAAATGCGCAGAGTTTCCGGTGGTTTGCTGAATTGAATGCTTGGGTATTTATACTCTTTCGCCATTAATGTCATTGGGAGGAACTTGAGAGTTACCGTTGTGACTAATTTAATTTTCCGTTAGACACAGCTCTGTTCCTTGTTTAATCTAAATTGACCGTTGAGGCTTCATTAAATGAAATCCATTCTTTCATTAAATGTGATGGTCTTTGAAAGAGCTTTTGTAGAAGAATAACTTGATTAAGTAATCCTTGGAAGAATGTTTCTCTCTGCTGCACAACTCATTCCATTTGTTGCTCTGTTTCTGCTGTTATGTAATAAATGCAGTGACGTGAGCATTTGCTTTATGTTGTTTTTTAATAATAAACCATTGAAATCCCTGAAACCACTAGCAAACGTGATAAAATCATTTCATATATTATACTAAGTGATTCAGGAAGTCATGAGCCAAAGATCAGCTTTTTCGCAAAATAAGAAATCTCAGACAGCGACAAGAACTCGAGTTCTAAAACTTGAGTTCTTTTGGTTTCCCTACAGTTCTGCAAGACAAGAACTCGAGTTTTCATTTCGATTCAAATTGACTTTCAGAGAACTTGAGTTCTTAATCATGAACTCAAGTTCATAAACTTGAGTTCTAGTCTAAGAACTCGAGTTCTTAAACTTTGATTCAATACCTCATAAAGGAACTTGAGTTCTTCACTGAGAACTCAAGTTTATGAATTCCAGTTCTTTCCCAAGAACTCGAGTTCTTAGCTTTGACCGTATTTCTCACAGAGAGAACTTGAGTTCTGAACCAAGAACTCAAGTTCATGAACTCGAGTTTGCTACTAAAGAACTCGAGTTCTTTAAGATTCTAAACATTTTTCTCGGCCAAGGGCCGCGAACTCGAGTTCTTAACCCAAGAACTCAAGTTCTTCATTTTACTGGACTGAGAACTGGAGTTTTAAAACATGAAATCGAGTTCTTATTTATACCACTGATTTACAAGTGTTTAGTTATCATCAAAACTTGGTTGAGAACTAACACATTGTAACACCCCTCCAATAATATATCACACATCAAAGCATTATAGCGCAGCTCTGGGAGCCAAACGATTTGAACATGGTATACTGATAATACATTACATTTCTTAGTTATAAATTCTAAACATAATTACATGAAATTTTTCTAAAAATATCCCTCGAACAGTGTAGAACTAGTTTGGCACCTCCATCTACTGACATCCACTGTTTTGTCTTAGGAGCCTCGTCCAAACACTATACATAAGTAGTAACATTACAAAAAAAGTCATGATTTACGATGAACAAAATCCATCACAAAATAGGGAAATTCCATCTAAGAAATCATTTGTGACAAAATTTGGTCTATGAAATCCACAACCACACTGTAAGGCTCAAACCTGAAAACAAAGGAAATGTTTCAAATATTAGCATACAAACTAAAGGTAAAAAATCCAAACATCAATGGTAACTTTACATGAGTTACTCGGTCATGCCCACAAGACGGATCCATGTTAGCCCTGTCACAGGATCAACCGATCCCCACATCGATGTTTCAGAGAAACTATCTTCCCAGTGTGTTGAAGGAAGAAATGTGAAGTATTGAAAAAGTTAATACATAGATGCTAAAAGAAAACAGAATATATGTAAATCAATCAGAAAGCTCCATCTATGAACACTTATAAACATTATGTCAAAATATCAGAAATATACTTAATATGTCAATAGCAAAATAACAGAGTATCTAGTATAACAAATCTCCATAAAACAAAGAACTAACACAAATCAACTAGACAATCCCTGTTCTTTGACCTCTGCGTACACACCTTCCTCTAGAGTCTCACAGTCATTGAATTCATATTCACTACTAGAACAAATCTATTATGTCTCATCATCTAACGCCTCATTATCAATATGGATAGGAATCAATTCTAATTCCATAGTGAAATCAAAGAGATTTCTTGGTACATCATCCTCGACAATATTTCCAAGCAATACATGTTCCACATTAACTTAAAACGGTTCAGTCATATCGTCATTTGTTTATGACTCTTTCAACTTGGGTATAATATTCCAGGCTTTTGGTTTTGATAACTCCCATCCACCCTTGGTGGGATGTAGGGTATGTTGTATAATAAACTTGTTCCGCTTGTTGGACAAGTATGAATGGGTAGTAACTAACTATATATCTCCTTGCCCAATGGATCTCAACATTTCCATATTTGTCCACTTTTGTCCCATATGAAGTGTTATCAAACCACTCACATTTAAACAGAGTCACGAACTTATCCCACTGGTACTCCAGCTAATTAGGTCAATTAACTCCCTGTAGTAGTTGCCCTCGACCCCGTCAACTTAGTCACCTCGTAATTGTAAATTGACATATTTTCATTCACTTCAAAAATTGCAAACCAATACCCATTGATTACATATTTTCTAAACTGGGTAATGTAACACCCTAAATTCCATGCTTGAAATCGTGTCAGTTTACACTTAGTTTTAGGAAAATTGACAGAGTTTGAGGTGCTACAGCTTCGAGTAATGCAGAAACGGATAGCATGCACTAATAATTGGACAATGAGTATCTGATATAAAATGCCCAGACATATGCTGATGCCCCATCATAAGCTGGTATATTAGAAATATCCCGAAGGAATATTAATGTGATACATTATACAGAGATTCAAATACATATCTCTATTAAACCAAGTCTTAACTAGACCTATGGCTTACAACCTAACATTAGTTAATCAAACATATTGGCCAGATCGGTGTTTTGTCTAATGGGAGTCTCCCCATTTTTCACAGCGACTTATGACAACCCACCGACAAACCCTTTATTAGTTTAAGCACCAATTGGTTTGAAATAACTTTATTAGATTCATGCTAGAAACTAGGTCCTAATAACTTCTACCGACCTTCGTCTTCGACCGTTGCCTCTTCACGGCTCTATCCACTTCGCCTTCCTAGGTCAGATTTCCTTCCCTAAATCTTTTGCCAAGGCTGAGATTCAATACCCATTGAATCTCATGTAACAGTTAACCTCATGCTCAAGTAGTAACAATATATATGACAGATATTCATAACATTTCAACATTAACAATACATAGCACACAACAAATATAAAGTTACCACAACACAACAACATATAGCACATGTAAAGTCTATCCCTGTTTGCACTAACCAGTGCCATGACGGCCCATCGTGTCCTCAGCGCAAGGAAAACTCAACGGTGTTATCAAGACTATAACCCATATATAACTGAATGTATAAACAGTGACTTAAGATAGAGTCTTAATCACGGTGCATGACCCAATACCTCGTCTTATCCCAGACATATGCTGATGCCCCGATATAAGCTGGTATATTAGAAATTTCCTGAAGGAATATTTATGTGATACAATATACAGAGCTTTCTATAATTACAATTCTTACATGTAACTATACAATATTCAACCAAGTTGTAGCTAGACTTGGGGCAATGAACCTAACTCAGTTAATCAAACAATTTATCCAGGTAGGTGTCTATCATAGAAGTCTTTCCGAGTTCACAACGACTTATTGACTGATCTATATAGACTAGCCCTACCTTCGGCACCAAACTATTTGAGGTAACCTCATTAAATCATGCCAGAATGAATACTCTAAGGACGCTCTTCCGGCATTTGCTTTGACCGGTGTCTCTTCCTAGCTTCGTCCACCGGTGCCTCTCTCATGGCTCCTTCTACGGGTACCTTCTTTATCCTGGTTCCTTTCCGGAACCTTAGACAGATCTGAGGTCCAATAGCCATTGGACCTCAGGTAACAGTTAACCTCATGTTCAAGTAATGACAATATATATGACAGATATTCAATACATTAAGTGAACAATACATAGCACAAAGCAAATGCATGTAAAAAACATCATACATAGCACATAGCACATGCATGAATGACCATGTTTGCACATAACCAGTGCCACGATGGCCCCTCGTGTCCTCAGCGCTAGGAAAACATACAAACGGTGTTATGAAGACTATAACCGCCTCAAGCTAAATCCACAGCTACCCTAAATGTATGCAAACGACTAAAACCATAGTCTTGCTCATAACACATGAATCAAACAATCATATATAGGCATACAAGACATACACGTGTTAAAGTTACCAGTACGCGAATGTACCTTTCACCGTGTAGTGGCCAAATGGCTGGCCTTTTGATTCGACTCTAGACTTCCCAGATATCCTATATGTTATCGTCGGATTAATATATGATATTTGATAAATATCATATTGCTTAGAATAATATCCTAAGGGTTTAATTTACCTTTCTACCCTTGGTGGATTTATTATTACAATTTTCCCTTACATTTATTTTAAAACGTAGTGCTGTATTTTCTGGGCAGATTTTTCAGCAACTTAGAAAAATCATAACTAATTCTAAACAAATTATTTTGAGGTGCTGTAAAATTCCTCATGACCCTTGGCATGTCTATTTGCAAGGAAAAATATTCCCAGAACCTAGAACACCAAGAATCATTCCCAGTTTTAACTTTTCTCAACATTGCCTAGATTTTATTCCAGCAAAAATGGCTTAACTTCAAAAATTCATATCTCCGTGACTAGAGATCAAAACGTTACATATTTTATATATCTAGAAAGCCCTACATGTCTACTTTAACACCAAAAATCATACAACTTTCACAACATTAATCCATTGCTTCCCAAAAATTATTCCCTACTATGTTTTTACCTCTTTAGGTATTTTTCAATGCAACGAGGCCTAAAAACAAGTACAGGAATTTATTCTCTAATTTTTTTAGATTAAACTAACATTTATACTAATAACTTATAAAAACTAAAGACTAGAAATGTAAGAACTAGAGCTACAAAAGCTAAAGACTAGAAAAAACTTACCCTTGAAGAACCTTGCTACTCCTTCCTTCTTGCTCTAATCTTCTCTTAAACTCACCTATTTTGGTTTGAGTTTGGTGTGAAGAATGAAGAGAGGAGAGCTCTCTATTTATAGGAAAACTCAATGGCTCAATTGGTAATTATCCTATGTGCTTCTTACATAAATATCTCCCTTAAAATATGATAAACCTCTTCTTCCTCTCCAAGCAAAGAAAAAACTTCCCTCTCTATCTCTCTCTTATCCTCTTCCATTTTTCATTAATGCACCCATGTGATCTCATTAATTGTCTCTTGCAATTATCCCATATGTGTGTAAGTTTATATCAACAATTTTCTCCTCTTTTTCCACAAGCAAAACCGTGCCTCACCTTCCTTCTACTTATTCCATTTTGCATTAATTATCTTATCATATCTCATTTACTCCCCATGTGCTTTTATTAATTATAATATCTTGAATTAAATTAAATAAACTCTCTTTTCCAAAATCCTTTCATCCATTGGATCTAATTGTGTTTGTTTAGATTAAATCATTACCATTGATCCATGGCTTAATTCACCCATTGGTCCATTTAATTTCATGAGGATTAAGCTCAATTCTTTGATTTCTCATTGGCTCATCCAAATTCACATGGATTTAGATTAATTGTGTAATTAATTAGAACCATTAGATCTACCTTTATGAAGCTTAATCTTGGCCATTGATCTTAGCTATCCCTTTTGACTTTTCAAAGTTGATTAACAAGGCTTAATTAGTTCCTTAATCAAGTGATTAAAGCTTCTTAAATATAATCATCATTGGTTGCTTTAATTAATTGTAGGCTTAAACTTAAACCCATGGAAAAATATCTCAAATACTTGGCTCTGAAAGCTCCACCATGTCATTGTTGACTTTTTGGGGCACAATTAATTAGCCTAATTATGTGCTTAATTCCCTTCTTATTACAAATATCCTAGACTTATAAAGTTTGCTAATTAACTCAAAGCAATTAGAGCATTATTTGTAATTCAAGATCATCTTTTACTTTCTTAATATTTTCAAAAATAACAGCCCTTTATTCTTGATGATTTTGTTTATCCCTAATTGTGTTGCAATTCATCTTTGATTAATGCCTTTGATTTCCTTTTAATCAAATTGAAAATTCTTACCCAAGTTAGTTCACATTTGATTAGGCATTTTTATTTTAATAGGCTTATACAATTTTAGCATAAATTGCCTTAGTTATTATACATTTAATTTCCTTAAATACCTATTTAATTTTGTTGTCATCTCCCACTTGTCTTTAGGCTAAAATATAGCCCCTAAATCATGTCTCATAATTAACCTTTGGTTAATTATTTCAAAAGGAAAATTGGCTAAATTTTAATTAATAATTTATACAAATTTTGAGACCACATATTCACCTATTTTAATAGGTTTTATTTATCAAAATATAATATTTTCATGTATTATGAAAATTAGGGTATTACAGGTAACAACTCTTGCAGCTCTGTAAGATAAACTCCACGCAACATCATGGGGAGCTGATAAATTTTCCATGAAGTAGTCTTGGGACCATTGAGAAAATTCAATCTTCATTAAGTAATCAACTTTGGAATCTAACCTGGAAGGATTTCTAGATCAGACACAATTAGAGAAGTAACTGTAACGTAAAAATGAAATTAATACTTTAATACTTATCATAACAGTAAAAATAGAGTGAATTTTACTCTAAGTGCGAGGTGGCCTCTTCACAGTTGTTTAGAATGTACCACTCCACCACTTGCTTATCTCTTCCTTTTAGAGTTAACCAACATTGCGTTCCCACGAATTGGCTTAGAAAACTAAATATTGATATCTGACTACTCATATTGCTACCATCATCATTGCAAGATACCCCTCTCCATCTTTTGTAATACCTCAAAAATCCTATTTAGTATAGCCACTATATTTTGATAGAAAACACCTATTAAAATAGGTAAATATGTGGTCTCAAAACTAGTAAAATAATTACTTTATTTTTTAAGGTGATTTCTCATGAAATTAGGAGAAATAAAGAGCTACAAATTCCTAAGTGAGGTTAGGGGTTATAAAATACTCTGATAATGTTATGATAGATCCTAAGAGGCAACTAAATATTTGTTAAAAATTAGAAAGTATGTTGTCTCTAATTAGTGAATATTAAAAATAATTATTGGGCAAGTGATTAGTCATAATTAGTCTTGGGACTATCTAAGATTAACAAATTGGAATATTTTAACTTGATGAAGTATTAAAAGGGGTCAATATAAGTATCAAATGAATTTCTAAAGATTGTAATTGGTTTGATAATCAATTATAATTTTGGCAATTAAGTCTAGTAACCCCTAAAATACTATATTAGTAATAGTAACCAAGAATTAATTAATTCTCCCTTTAACTAATAAAAGTGGCGAAAATTACCAATTTAAGAATGAAGAAATTGTATTAACCTTTAATCCTAAATATTTGTGAAATTGCTTGGACCAATAAAAGGTTTTTCTTCCTAAGATGTGAGAGCAAATAGAATGTAAATTGATAATTGAAAATTAGAGAGGGGGGGACGATTTTCTTGAGCTAAGAAGAAGGGGAAATTGTATTAAAAGACATACAAACACATGGTCAATAGAGTGTGAGAGAAGATTAGTAGAAACTTGGGGAGCAAGTAAAGAAACTTGGGAAGCAAGTAATTGTTAATCAAATGCAAATCAAGGAGAATTCATAGAAATTAAATCATATCTTGAAATATTGGAACTAAGTATTAAATATAAATATATATTTGGAATTAGTGAATTAAGAGCTTCAACTTGGCTATTCCCAAGGTTATTTTCGGTTACTTTTAAGATTCATACCTAAGTGTTTGGGAAATTAAAAATCACCATAAATCTAGTCATAAAATTAGGATTACAAAAGTGAAATTGTATTTTGAATTAAAATACCAACTTAGGCCTAACTAAATTAGCATTTGGGAGTAAATAGGAGATGAAGCAACAACTTAAGAGCTGAGGGGGGAGGGTGGACGTTTTTGGTGAGGTGTAGGGGCAAGATTTTTCCCTCTTCTCCAAGTAAATACCAAGGGCTAAGATCAATTTGAATTGCTTGGAGGTTACTCATAATTTGGCTATAAATAGAGGCCTCCTCTTCACACAATTTCCACCAATTCACCAAGCCTCAACATAAAAATAGAGAGCATGGGAGAGAGTGAGGAGCTTCAAGAAGTAGGAAGCTAATATTCTTCAAGAGGTAAGACAGTTTTTAGTTTCATAGTTCAAGTTCTTAGTTTATAAAGTAAAAATGTTAGAAAATATTATTTTGATCTTCAATCTTCCAAATATAGTTTTATTTTCATGTTTTTATGGTTTTCATTGCATTTATTTCGAAAATTTGATGAAGAAGAAGTTATAGCAAAATTTTTGGAAGATTATGATCAAAATAGCAAAGCTCTGGCGAAATCTTATCGATTAGCGATTCCTGGAGTCAGAGGTAAAAACGCCAGTATTTTATGAAGAAGATGATGTTCAAAAATCTTGAGAACATTCATGGTGAAAGTAGACATCTAGGGCTTTCTAAATCTATAAAGAGTGTGTAATTTGAAGCTCTGTGCAAAAAGATAAAAATCTCATAAGTTAAGTTATGTTTTCTGTAAGAAATTCTGGGCAGCAATTTGAAATGATTATGGGAATTTTCCATGAGTTATGGGTAAGTTCCAGTTTTTTTCCTCAAAAGTAGACTTCTCAAGGATTCCGGGAAATTTTACAGATCCTCGGTTCGATTTTTCTAGAATTAGTTATGATTTTTCGTAGTTAGGCGAAATTCTGCGCAGAAATGCTGGATCAGCGTTTTTTCCCGAAAATTAGGGAATAAATTGGAAAATAAATCCACCAGGGGTAAAATGGTCTTATATAGCCAAAATATCTCTTTGAAATAATATTTGTGAGTTAATAGAGGCGATATTACCCTTATAGGATATCTGTGACCGCATTCCAACCGTCAAAACATACTGTAACTCGACAACGAAAGTACGTTCGCGTACTGTAACACCAACTCTGATATTTACAGTATGTGTATATGTGGTATGTGTGTTGTATGCTGGTTGTGGTGTGTTGTTTGAATACATGTTGTTGTTAAAGGATAGCTGTACATCTGCATGCACTGAGAGTGATATATCTGTTTTCACTGGGAGTGGTATATTTCGCTGGGAGCGGTACATTTGCATTCACTGGGAGTGACATAGTTGGTGACATATTTGGAAGTGAATCAATTGTTGTGTTTATATACCGAATATGTAAATATGAGGTTAACTGTTACCTGGGGTCCGTATGCATGGGACCTCAGCTCTTAACATAGCGTCAGGGTCAGGAGAACCAAGGACGGAGGACAAAGGGAAGCGCAAGCAGGACGCATAGTAGACCCGGCTGAAGATTTCCTTTGACATTCTGGCGGAAGCCTTCCTTTTGTTGTTGTACATCCCTTTTGAACCACGCCGTTACTACACCGCTATTGTATTCAGCCAGATTTACAACATTTTGAAATATAAGTATCAGTTACTCTTCCGCTCAAATGCACTACTCTGATGATTTTAAATAATTTTAAATGAAAAATAAATTATTTCGCTTTTGAAAATTGGGATGTTACATCTTTGATATAATGTCAGGGGGATAATAATATGATGCAAATTTAGTGGTCTCTTCGACTAGATATGCTTCAACGATAGATCCTTCAATGTACCTTTGATGTTTTATCTTGTACTTAAGTGTGCATAAAAACCTATAGTAGACAATTAGAGGGTATTTATAAACTATAGTATCATGTGTAATACCCTAATTTTCATAATACATGTAAATATTATTGTAATACCCTAAAATTTGACTTAGGGTAAATATCATAAATTGGTAGAATATACCTTTTGAAAATAGGTGAATATGAGGTCTCAAACACCTTGTATTGAATTTACCTTATTATTAGGGCAATTTCTCCTAAGAATAAATAATTTGCAAATAGGTCCCTGAAATATTTATGTGTTATAAAATACCCTGAAAATATAATAAAGAGACAAATAAATATTTATTTGAAATAGGGAAGAATATTATCCCTAATTTAGGTAATTTATTAAATTATTACCTTGGAAAAATTAAAGGAGAAAAATCAAAAAGTATTAGGGGACCATATTGGACCCCATGATTTTTAATATTTTGCATAATGCATAAATTATCAATTTCAGTAAAATAGTTGTGAGAAAATAATTAATCTTAATTAAGAAAATTGTCAACAATTAGTAAGTGATTAAATAAGTAATTAATTGTTGATTGTTTAAACATGAATAAAAGGGAATATCCAAAGTTAATTATATGAAACCCCTAATTTGATATTAATGACCAATGGGGGGTCAAGGTTGGCATAATGAGTGTTGCTAATTAATTTAGCATAATTAAGAGGTATATTAAGTAAATTACAAATATCCTTAATAGAATAAGCTTGCACTAATTGAGATTAGTTGCACAATTCTTCAAGATGATTAGAGACAAATTAAAAGAGGGCTAATTATATTTAAAAAGAGGCTAGTATTTTATGTATCAAATAAGCTTTAAAAATTATGAAACTTTTTATTTATAAAGTAGACATGTAGGGATTTCCATTGATATAGAATAAGTGACGTTTTAAGCTCTGGACAAGGAGTTATAAATTTTTGAAGTTAGGCCTTGTTCAACATGCTAAAATATGAGCAGTAGTTGGAAAAATTCAAACTAGGAATGACTCAAGGATTTCGAGTTTGAGACGTTATTTTTTCAGAAAACTAGACTTGTTAAGTGAAATTTTGGCTTTGGTTTCACCTCATTTCGATGTTTTTAGAATTAGTTATGATTTTTCAAAGTTAGTGAAAAATCTGCCCAGAAAATCAGAATTAGCATTTTTTAAGAAATGTAATAGCAAAGTTGTAATAATAAATCCACCAAGGGTAGAAATGTCAAAATAGGTGAAAATATCCTTTTGATATTATTGTAGGAAATATGGTATTAATTATAATATCATACAAAATATGGAAAACGAAATAATCCAACGGTAACATTATAGCATACCCAAAAAGGCCGAGGTCGAATTCAAACGATGGGCTTGTTGGTAACTATGCGGTGAAAGGTACGTTCACGTACTGGTAACTTTAACTCTGATGTGTCTTGTATGAATATATATGATTGTTTAATTCATATTGAGTGCGGGACAAGACAAGGTCTTGGGTCATGCACCGTGGCTAAGACTTTGTCTTAGGTCACACATTTGTTTACATTCAGGATAGTTGTGGATTCAATTTGACGTGGGTTGTAACATCCCACATTAAAAATAGCGAAATTTTTTTTTAAAAAAATTTTGATCAGAGTTGAGCATTTTAGCAAATGAGTAACTGAAACTTAAAGGTACATAACAATAGTATAATTGTTCTTATACAGTCATGTACTATTCCCAAAAAGCATAACCTAAATAGTTATACAAAACTAAAAACATAAAACTCCTCCTGACTCCCTATGCCTGCCGATTGCCCCTATCTTCACATCTTGGTTCGCCCGAACCTGAAGCTATAGCTGAGATCCAATTACTATTTGGATCTCATGTAACGGTTAACCTTATGCTCAAATAAAACATATATAGGCAACAGAAATTCATAATCACATAACAGCATATCAATACAAAAGCACACAACAATATGTAAAGTCCCACCACATGTCTACACATAACCAGTGCCACGACTTCCCATCGTGTCCTCAGCGCTAGGAAAACCCAACGGCGTTATCAAGACTATAACCCGTAAAAGCTGTATGTATGACTAACAACCCTAGACAGAGCCTCAGTATATAAATATGTCTACCGCATATATGTATATGAGCAGCACAAGTGTTAAGGTTACAATACGTGTCCGTACCACAGTTGACGCTTTCTGGCACGTTCGTCGAATTCTGATACGTTCAATAGTGATATGACGGCGGTATGACAGCGGTGACAGCGGAAACAACGGTTTGTGATTTCGGATATCCTAGAAGGATAATATCACCGATATGAATATTTAGGATCATAACAGGCATTTTAGGTACATATTACCATTTTGCCCCTAGTTTGATTATTTGGTGGAATCTTGCCAGTGCTTCGATATTTTGACTTTAAACTCTCAAAATTTTGCTATAACCTTTCCTCTAAGATATTCCTAAGATAACTATCATTTGTATTCCTAAATCATGATATCTAAACTAACTTGAAAAATTAGAGACTACTCTAGCAATTCTATTATAACTACCGAAAGAACTACTAAAACTAAAGACTAAGGACCGAAAAACTTACTCAAAGCTTCGCTATAGATTTTCTCTGGACTCCTCCTTCTCCCTTCTCTCCCAAATTTCGAAATTCAAGAGGAATTTTGGTGTGAGGATATTGAAAAGAATGGAGAGCTATTTATAGAAAATTCCGATGGCATTTTCGTAATTTCATTGAACTTTGTCTGGTTGAATTCTGATCGTCGGATCGCATTTTTTGAAGTGGCTTGATCTTGGCCCTTCATTGCTTGGCCGACCTCCCCCCCCCCCCCCCCCACAAGAAGACAAAATTGATGACATCATGTTAGTGACATCATCCTTGCTTTATCAGATAAAATCCCTGGTTTGGTGTCCCAATTACGAAATTTTGTAAAATCTTAAAATTCTGAAAGCAATACTCTGAAGATCTTTTCTTCCTCTTCAAGAATACTGGGTTTTGTTAACCTTATACTCTCATTAAGGACATTCTGTTACCTGCCGAAAATCCTCGGTAATCGCTGCCGGTTACAGAAATAACTTTGGCCGGCGCCAATCTCGGGATAAAAATCCACTGATCAATAATATACTCTGACCCTAAAACTTAGTTCAAGGTTTTTTATGTAGGATTTTATTTCTATCCGTGGTCATTTATCCTATTCACATTTTTACTAATATAATAATTAACACGTCTTAATCTTATAATATTCTTATATACAAATATCCAAATCATCCTTATCCCTCCCCCTAAAAATTTCGGCCAGCACACACACATATATATATGTATTTATTTTTTTCATTTACCTTAATATTCTACTTCTCTTGCATTTATCTTTCCCCAAAATTTTCCTATTGGTCCATAAGCAATTACATGGATTTAGGCTTCTATAATTTCTTGAATAATCCTGAGCCTTTGATCTTGGTTTTTTTTTTCAAGGTTACATCTTAACCCTTATTATTTATTTAATTTGGCCAAAAATTTTGGCCCTTAATAATTATTTATATTTATTTTATTTTTCATGTTTCCTAAATTTCTATAATCTTATAAAATTCCCAAAAATCACTTAGTTAATCCCTTACGAATTTTTAATACTTTTCTTAATTATAACTAATCATATAACATGTTGAGACCAAAATCTTCATAAATGGACATTTTCATTATTGTAACATAATATTCCAGCTAATAGTTATCCGGGTATTATAGTCGTGCTGGTCCTAGTGGAAGGGTCGGGTTTTAACCTACTAAATATGAGCTCTCGGTTTGAAAACGTGTACTTTAAGTTATTTATAGATAAATAATGAATAAAACTAATCAATAGTATAAGACTTATATGTATAAATGAAAAAGTTCAGGGAGGTTTATGGTAAGGTTTTAAAAGTTGGGGGAGTTATTATCACATAAAGTTCAAAGTGTTTTATATAATTTATTTATTTATTTATAGAAAGAATCATTGATCCAAAGGTGGTTTGTCTCTACTCTCAACACATTACCCTATTTTTATACGAGATCTATTAATCCTCTCCTTCTATAAATACCTTAACACTAAACCCTTCATTCCCACCCTTCTTATAAAACAAGAGAAGGCCAAAAACACAAAATGAGGTCCTCAAATCTCAATCTCTTAAGCAATTTCTTCATCCTCTCAACCTTGTCTTGCATTTGCCTTGCCCAGAACAGACCTCAAAACTTCCTTGAAGTGCACAATGAAGCTCGGGCCCATGTCGGTGTGGGTCCCCTCTACTGGAACCACACTCTCACCTCCTATGCTCAGAACTACGCCAACAGGAGGAGCCATGACTGCAACCTCGAGCACTCGGATGGGCCCTTTGGTGTGGACATCGTTGAGGGCTACGGCAACATGAAAGGCTCTGACGCCGTCAAGTTCTGGTTTACCGAGAAGCCCAACTATGACCACTACTCCAACACTTGCGTCAATGACGAGTGCCTTCATTATACTCAGATCGTTTGGCGGAATTCTCATCATCTTGGTTGTGCTAGGGCTAAGTGTACCAATGGCTGGATGTTTGTGATTTGTAGTTATGATCCGCCAGGTAACGTTGAAGGCGAAAGACCATATTGATTCGAACATATACGCACACACTGAGAAGTTGAACGGATATGTTCATTGTCTGTATTGTGGAGAACTTCTGTTTTTTAGTATATTACATACCTCACTCTCAGCTTTATCGTTGGGAGAGTTAAATTAAAATCATGCCACATACACTAGGTGTGATTCAATGATGAGGCGTACTGATAATGATAATTTATAATTAGTAAAAGAAATTCTTAAGTCTCGTTTTGCTCATCTGCTTGTAATACCCGGATAATTACTATCTGGACTATTATGTTACCATAATAAAAATGTCCATTTATGATGATTATGGTCTCAAAATAGAGTATAATTAGTCTATTTTCAAAGGAAAGTACTGAGAAAAAAAATTATGGAATAATTATTAAAAATTTAGGAAATATATTATTCTTAATTTAAACAATTTAATAAAATATTTCCTGTGAAAATAAAAAGAAGGAAAATTAAAAAGTATTCTAGAATCAAAACAGATTCTATGACTTAATATTTTGCATAGGGCTTAAATCATTAATGTTAATAAAATTGTTGTGAGAAAATAATTAATTCTAATTAAGAAAATTATTAGGAATTATTAAAGGATTAATTAAGTAATTTTTGGGAATTTTATAAGCCTAAATCCATGAAATTGCTTATGGACCAATAGGAAAATTTTGTGGAAAATGAATATAGGATAAATATAATATATGTGGTTAAGGAAATATATATATATATATATATATGGTGTGGGCCGAAATTTTAGGGGAGATAAGGATGAAGAAGATATTTGAATATAATAGTAATATAGTTTTAAGCATGAGTTAAATAAGTAATAATATATTAATAATTAAAAGTGAACAGGATAAATGAGAATCAATAGAAAATAATTCCGTTGCGAGAATCTGGGGATGAGTTAAGCAAAACCAGAACATATTATTGGTCAGTGGATTTTTATCCAGAAGTTGGTGCCGGCCGAAGTTATTTCTGTAACCGGTCGCAAATACCGAGGATTTTCGGCAGATAACGGAATGTCCTTAATAAGGGTATAAGGTGAGGAAAACCCAGTAACCTCGAAGAGGATGACAAGACCTTCAAGGTATTGCTTCCGGAATTTTAAGTTTTTACGGAATTTCGCGATCAGGACACCGAACCAGGAACTTATCAGATAAAGCAAGAGGATAAGGTTTGATGATGCAGTTAGGATGAGGTCAGCAATTTGGTCTTTTAGGGGGGGGGGAAGTCGGCCTAAATAGGTGGAGGGCCAAGATGAAGCCACCTCAGAAAAGTGCGATCCAACGGTTCAGAATTCGTCTGACAAAGCATGAATAGTAACCAGATTTTCCCTATAAATACCCCTTGCTCCATTTCATAATCCTCACACCATTTCCCTTCAAGAAGGCTAGAATTTGAGAGAGGGAGAAGGAGGAGTCTGGAGAGAAATCCTAGCGAAGCTCTGAGTAAGTTTTCGGTCCCTAGTTTTAGTTAAGTAGTTTCTTCAGTAGTTATAGTAGAAACGCTAGAGTAGTCTTAATTTTTTCGAGTTAGCTTAGATATTATGTTTTAGGAATAAATATGATATTTATCTTAGGAATATGTTAGAGAAAAGTTATAGCAAAAATTTTGAGAATTTAGAATCGGAATAGCGAAGCTCTGGCAAAATTTCACCAATTAGTCAAACTAAGGGCAAAATGGTAATTTGCACCTAAATTGCCTATTATGATCTTAAATATTCATATCAATGACATTATCCTTCTAGGATATCCGAAATCACAAACCGCTGTTTACGCTGTCATCGCTGTCGTGCCGCTGTCGAACGTGCCGTAATTTGACGAAAGTACTCAAAATCGTCAACAGAGGTACGGACACGTATTGTAACCTTAACACTTATGCTACTTATAGACATATATGTGGTAGACATATTGCTATACTGAGACTCTGTCTAGGGTTGTCAGTCATACATACAGCTTATTACGGGTTATAGTCTTGATAACGCCGTTGGGTTTTCCTAGCGTTGAGGACACGATGGGAGATCGTGGCACTGGTTTATGTTCAGACATAGTGTGGGGCTTTACATATTGCTATGTGCTTATGTTTTGTCCATTGTTAATCATGCATCTGCTGTGTGCTTATGTATTAATATGCTGTTATGTTGTTATGAATATTTGTTGCCTATATATGATTTATTTGAGCATAAGGTTAACCGTTACCTGAAATCCAATTGGGAATTGGATCTCAGCTGTAACTTCAGGTTCAAGAGGATCCAGGATGGAGGAGAGCGGCAAGTAGCCGATGTAGGCGAATTGGAAGAGCTTATATGTTTTAATTTTTGAACTATTTAGATATTGTCTTTTTGGAATCAACAGATGACTGTATAAGGATGATTACACTATGGTTATGTACTTCTAAATATTCAGTTACTCGTTTAATCGAAATGCTCGACTCTGATCACGGTTTTTTTTTTAAAAAAAATCAGTATTTTAAATTGGGATGTTACATTGCTAGTAACAATTTATACGTACAATATGGAATCCGAAATTGAAATTCGCAGTTTGTTTGTGATGTTCTAAGATAACTCATCAATACGCATGCCTTCAGCTTGGTGGTGTTTAATTAGCTAGTTTGATTGCTTTAATTAAAGCCTTATATGGTGCCAAATTAAAGCCTTAATTAAGAGTGTTTTTCTTGGTACGTGAGAATTAGTTAATTTGAAAATTTAGCCCATAATTAATAAGTTAACTAACTCTTCTTGGTATGTGAGAATTAGTTAATTTGGATTTATAAATAAGAACAAAGTGGTACATGTAGAGATAACTCCCTTGTTGTTAGTTTTGTTCATTACTCCCTTTGATCCTCTTTATAAGGAATAACTTCTAAATTATCATGTCATTCAAAATGTTAGATAAAAGCAATAAATGTCTAAGGTATGCACTTTTATAAATGTAACATCCCAAATTCCAGGTTCGAAAATCGTGTCGGTCGACACTTAGTTTTAAGAAAAACAACAGAGTTTGAGATGCTACAGTTTAGAGTACTGTGGAAATTGATAGCGTTCGCTAAGATCCGGACAACGAGTATCTGATATAAAAATGCCCAGACATATGATGATGCCCAGCATAAGCTGATATATTAAATATCCCGAAGGAATATTCATGTGATACAATTTACAGAGGTTAAATACAATCCTCTGATAAAGAAAGTTTTAAACTAAACCCATGACTTGGAACCTAACATCAGTTAATTAAATAGATTGGCCAGGTAGGGGTCTATCATGGGGGCCTCACCGACTTATACGGCGACTGATTGGCTTCCCACATAGATTAACCCAGCCTTAGACACCAAACTGTTCAAAGTAACTTTGTTAAATTCGAGCCAGAAGCTAAGTCCTAATAACTTCTACCGACCTTTGCCTTTGATTGCTGCCTCTTCACGGCTCTACCCACCGGCATCTTCTCTATCCCGGTTTCTTTCCGGTACTATTCATTAAGACTGAGGTCCAATGCCCATTGGACCTCAGGTAACGGTTAACCTCATGCTTATGTAAACAGTATATGACAGATATCACAATGATAAAATCACATTTATAATTTTCAAAACCATATCAGCAAGTAACATAACACAGTCACTGCAATATGTATGTTACCCAAGCCTACACATAACCAGTGCCACGATGGCCTATCGTGTCCTCAGCGCTAGGAAAACTCAACGGTGTTTTCAAGTCTATAATCCGTATACAACTCAAATCCATGAGAAGTTTCAAAATAGAGTATCAACATGTGAAAACAATTATCATATATAACCATACCATAAGTATAAGCGTTAATGTAACAATACGCGTCCGTACCTTTTACGGTATAGTCGTCAAATGTCCGACCTTTGAATCCGGCTTTGGACTTCCCGGATGTCCTAACATATCACCATATCACTTAGAATAGTATCCTAAGAGATCATTTCACCTCTATTTACCCTTCTACCCTTGGTAGCTTTATTATTACAATTTTGCCCTTACATTTCTTGAAAAACGTAGTGCGGTATTTTCTGGGCAGATTTTTCGGTAACTTTGAAAAATCATAACTAATTCTAGAAAAATCATTTTGAGGTGAAATCAAAGCCAAAATTTCCCTTAACAAGTCTATTTTTAAGGAAAAATAACGGCTTTAACTCGTTCCAACCATATCATTCCTAGTCTCCACGTTTCCCAACACTGCCCAGAATTTCGCCCAGAAAATGTAGCTTAACTTTGGAATTTATATCTTTTCGCATAGAGCTTCAAATGATACACTCTTTATAGATTTAGAAAGCCCTATATGTATACTTTCATCATGAATTTTCCCAGAATTTTAGAATACCATCTTCTTCATAAAATACTGGCGTTTTTACCCCTAACTCCGAAAACACTAATCGATAAAAGTTTGGCAGAGCTTCGCTATTTTGCTCACAATCTTCCAAAAATTTTGCTATAACTTATTCTTCATCAAATTTTCGAAATAAAGCCATTGGAAACCATAAAAACATGAAAATAAAACTATATTTGGAAGATTGAAGATCAAAATAACATTTCTAGCATTTCTACTTCATAAACTAAGAACTTGAACTATGAACTAAAAATTCCCTTACCTCTTGAAGACCACTTGCCTCCTATTTTCTGAAGCTCTTGCACACTCTCCCTTTCTCTCTAAATTTTTGGTGATACCTTGAGGAATTGGTGAGGATTTATGAAGCCAAGGACCCCTATTTATAGTGGAAAAATGAGTAGCCTCCAAGTAACTTCCCATTGATCCTAGCCCTTGATTTTTGTTTGGTGAGGAGGCAAAGATCTCCCCCTTACACCTCCCCAATTCGTCCCTCTCTCTCCCTTTTCCTTTATCTTCTATTTAATCCCAAATGCTAATTTAGTTAAGCATCAACTAATGTTTTTCTTCAAAATTTAATTTCACTTTTGAAATCCTAATTTTGTGATTAGATTTATGGTGATTTTTAATTCCCAAAATACTCAGGTATGAACCTTAATAGTAACCGAAAATAACTTTGGGAATAGCCAAATTGAAGTTCACAATTCACTGATCTCAAATATGTACTTATCTTAAATACTTAGTTCTCATATTCCAAGTTATGATTTAATTTCTATAGGTTCTCATCCAATCTCTTCTAATTAAGTAATTACTTGCTCCCCAAGACAATTACTTGCCCACAAAGTTATCCCAATCTTCTTCCATACACTAGGCTAATTGTCCCATGTGCTTTGATCAATTGATGACACAACTTCTTCCTTCCTCTCTATTCCAAATCATGCCCCCTCTCTCTTCCCCATGGTTCAAGTGTTTTTCATTGGCTAGCCTCCTTTGTTGACTTTTCAATCTAAGCTCTATGGGATAAATCATCTCTTCTTTCCTCTCCCAAATAAAAAAAACGCCCCCCTCTCTCTTCTTAATTTAATTATCAATTTATATTTTATTTGTTTTCACATCTCAAGAAGAAAATCTCTCATTGGTTCAATTAATTTCACAAAGAATTAGGATTAAGGGTTTATATAATTTCTACACTCTTTAATTAATAATTTTCGCCACTTTTATTAATTAAAGAGAGAATTAATTAATTCTTGATTACTATTGTTAATATAGTATTTTAGGGGTTACTAGACTTAATTACCAAAATTGACAAGGTTTCTAATTTAATTTTGATGATTAATAACTTCTTGTGTGCTAATTTTAGCTTCTAAATATCATTTGATCCTTAATTTAATTGATATTTCCTTAATTATGACCTTTATAAATTAATTACTAGCTAATCTCAAAAATTACTAGAGCATCTCAATTATTGCAATTTCAATTGCCCAATAATTGTTACTAATTTTCTCAAATTGATTTTATCATCCTCCGATGTTTTTAATTGCTTAGAAAATGGTATAATTCCTAAAAATGGTAATAAATCAACTAAAAAGTTGGAGACAACATATTCTCCAATTTTAATAAATATTTTGTTGCCTCTTAGGATTTATCATAACATTCTCAGGGTATTTTAAGACCCATAAATTCACTTAGGGATTTTTAGCTCTTTATTTACTCTAATTTCATGAGAAATCACTTTAAAAGATAAGGTAATTATTTTACTAGTTTTGAGAATGTAATACCTGAAAAAAAAATTTATAATAAAAAGAAAAATAATTATCATAATACCTATTTTAAATAGGTGAATATGGGGTCTCAAATTTTTTGTATTGTATTTATTTTTGTTTATAGGGAATTGTCTTCTTGAGCATGTGAGAACAATTAAGATAAAATTTCATAATTAAAATTAAGGGAGGGGGGACGAAATTTTTAAGGGAAATGGAAGAAAAAATAATAAATCAATTAAAGGAGTAGGAGAAGACAACTTGGGGAGCAAGTTAATTTTCTTAGGGAGCAAGTAATTGCTTAATTAGAAAAAAAATTAGGAGAAAACCTATAGAAATTAAATCATAACTTATTATGTTGAAGTTAAATGTCCAAGATAAATACATATTTAGAATTAGGGAATTATGAGCTTCAACTTGGCTATTCCCAAAGATATTTTCGGTTACTTTTAAGATTCATACTTAAACATTTTGGGAATTAAAAATCACCATAAATCTAATCATAAAATTAGGATTCCAAAAGTGGAATTAGATTTTGAATTTAAACACCAACTTACACCTAAGTAAATTAGAATTTGGGATTTATTAAGTTAATTTAATAAGGTAAAGGCTTTTCTTGGGGACCAAGCAACAAAATTCTAGAAGGAAAAGGGTGAAAATTTCGGCCAAGAGGGAATTAAGGGGCAAGATCATCTCTTTCTCTCCAAGTAATGATCCAAGAGCCAAGATCAAGCAAAAGTTGCAAGATGTTTAACCTCCATTTGCCTATAAATAGAAGGCCTTAGTTAACACATCCTCCACACCAATTTCCCTTGCCTTGGACGAAATATAGGGAGGAAGAGAGAGTGAGTAGCTGCTGGAGAAAGGGAGGCAAGAAGTCTTCAAGAGATAAGGAAGTTCTTAGCTTCCAAGTTTAAGTTCTTAGTTTATGAAGTAGAAATGCTAGGAATGTTATTTTGATCATCAAACTTCCAATTCCAGTTTTATTTTCATGTTTTTATGGTTTCCAATAGCTTTATTTCAAAAATTTGATGAAGAAGAAGTTATAGCAAAATTTTTGGAAGATTATGACCAAAATAGCGAAGCTCTGGCAAAATTTCAGCAAATAAGAACTTCTGGAGTCAGTAGTAAAAATGCTAATATCTTATGATGAAGATGATGTTCTAAAATTCTGGGAAAACTCATGATGAAAGTAGACATTTAGGGCTTTCCAAATATATAAAGAGTGTTTCAATTGAAGTTTTGTGCAAAAAGATAAAAATCCCAGAAGTTAAGCTACAATTTCTGAGCGAAATTCTGGGCAGCAGTTTGAATTCTGGAAACTGGGAATTATCCATGAGTTCTGGGTAAGTTCCAGTATTTTTCCTTGAAAGTAGACATCTCAAGGATTCCGGGAAATTTTACGGATCCTCTTTTCGATCTTTCTGGAATTAGTTATGATTTTTCGAAGTTAGGCGAAATTCTGCCCAGAAATTCTGCATCAGCGTTTTTTTCCGAAAATTATGTGGAAATAAATGAAAATAAATCCTTCAAGGGTAAAAATGTCAAGTACGACCAAGATGTCTCTTGAAATATTGCTTGAGAAGTAATTGAGACAATATCACCCTTTTAGGATAGATTGTGCACGCGTACCGTCAACGAACGTACCCAACGACTCGTTAAACTCAGGTACGGACGCGTATTGTAACATTAACACTTATGCTTATGGTTTGGTTATATATGATAGTTGCTTTCACATGATGATACTCTGTTTTGAAAATTTGCTCATGAATGTTGAATTGTATACGGGTTATAGTCTTGATAACACCGTTGAGTTTTCCTAGCGCTGAGGACACGACAAGCCGTCGTGGCACTGGATATGTGCAGACTGGGATAACATACATATTGCAGTGGCTGTGTTATGTTATTGCCTTACATGTGAATATTTGTTTGAAACTGTGATTATATTGTATATCTGTGATAACTGTCATATATTGTATACATAAGCATGAGGTTAACCGTTACCTGAGGTTCAATGGGAATTGAACCTCAGCTTCTGCCATAGCTTCAGGATCCCGGGAAGTGATCGAGGACAAGGGTAAGAAGCCAGTATGAGGACCCTGCGGAGGCATCACCTTTTTGGGTTACTTATGTTAGAAGTAGTAGACTTGGATGACTGTATTAGTTAACATTCAGTTAGATATCTTACATATAATGTTATTCAGTTACTCTTCGTTTATGTGAAATATTTTCAACTCTCAGCTCCAGAAACGTTTATGAAAAACGGGATGTTACAGAGACCACAAATTCACCTATTGTAATAGGTGTCATTTATCAAAATTTAATATTTACATGTATTATGAAAATTGGGGTATTACACTTTTATTTTTAATCTTACCTTTATTTATAAATAATGTATATAAGAGATCGTGAGTGAAAATTTATTATAGAGAAATAATGAGTGACATTTATTTAATAAAAAAAATGGAAAAACAAGTTAAGTTTTCAGAAAAAGAAAATGATTGGTTTCTTATATTAAGGATCACCTATGAGAGAAAATATTTGTTAATAAAAGGACCACAGGAAGTACTTATTTACATATAGCTTAAAGTTTAAGAGGGTTATATGCATATAACTCAAAGTTTGTCAGGGTTATATGATGTACACAAAATATAAAGTGTAAGGGGATATATAATTAATGGTTGGAGGTTTAAAGATAAAAGTTTATGCTGGTTTATCATTAAGTTTTAAATGTTAAGGGAGTTATTAATAGATGATTCAAAGTTGAAGGAGTTTTGTGTAATTTACATTTTTAATATTTTTTTAACCACATTTTCAGCTTGAAACTTCATAATCACCATGCAATGTGGTCAATCTTCGCGGCTTAAAATAATCCGTTAATATCGTTCGTTAAATCTGTTTTTCCAATACAATTTCACATCCTTCAATCTTCCGACAACCTTTTTTTTGCTTTCAACTCAGTAATTGACAAAAGTTTCTTGAGGTTGGTTCATTTTTGAATATTGCGACACTTCTCTGTTTACTTTCTGCGCACTCATTTAATCAAAATCGAGGCCTGGCTAATAATTCTTGTTCTTTAATTTCTTTGTCTTTTTTTTTTTTTTTTGAAAATTTCCCCTTAATTTTCATGTGCTCACTGCTCACCTTATCTGTAATACCTTAAAATTCTAATTTATCATAAATATTTTATTTTGATGAATAATATATAAAAATGAAGGTAAATATGTGACTCAAAGAAATATCATTGAATATAATTCTAAGCAAATTTCTTCATGGAATTTATGATTACAAGGTAGGATTTTAGACAACATATGGGGGCAATAAAATGTGACATAAAAATCACATAAAATAATAACAATTGCCCATAAAAAAGAACAAGATAAGCAATGAAGGCACTTCATTAAATTAAAGCAAAGTTAGATAAAAATAAGGGGAACTTAAATTTGCACCAATTAAGAATAATTGCACATGTCTTCAAAGTGATTAGTGGCAAATTAAGATCATCCAAAGAGGGCTGATATTTTGAAATATCAAGGGCCAATAGAAGATGAAATTAAGTTTGCTAATAATGCTCTAATGACTTGGATTATGTACTAAACCAATTAACCAATAAGAGATGCAATTGAAGGGCAATTAAGCACATGATTAAGGAGATAATTAGGCTTAATCAAATCAGCCCCAAAAGTCAACAATTGCAACTAGGATCAATGGTTGAGATTGATGCACATGTAATTCAATCTAAGGGTCATAATTAATCCCATAAATAACCTTAAACCTCTTGAAATTAAATCCACCAATTGAAGCAATTGATCATTGGGTGATTGCCACACAAAAAGCTCATCAAATGGCCATGAAGGAAGAGGTGGTGGGCCAGCATTTTTGTAGGGATAGGATTAAAGATTATAACATGCAATATGATCCAAAGGTTAGGATGGAAGGAGTAGAGATTGATTCCATGTTTTCGGTTCCTAATGAGCTTGGGTTCTTCCTATAAATAGAGGTGCTCCCCCTCTTCATTCTTCACACCAAAAACTCTTCAGCAGTTAATTGAGTTAGATAAATTTATAGGAGCAAGAAGAAGAAGGAGTTAAAGAATCAAAGGTAAGTTCTTCATCTTAAGCTTTTAGTTTTTAGTAAATATAAGAGTTTAATCTAGAAAATTGTAGGATAAATTTCCTTTCATGTTTGGAAGTCTCCATTGCTTTTAAAATGTAAAATGGAGTGAAAACCGTGTTGGGAAATCATTTTTGGAGTCAAAAGATCCAAGTGGTGAAAGTTGAGAAAAATCCTAGATTTCAGTTTTCTGAAATCAGTCACTGTAAGGAGGTCTTTTATATAGTATAGGGTTAAGGAGCAAATTTACTAATAAACAATTGGCCTAGGAGCGTCCAGCACAATTAAGTGGACCAAAACTACCAAGAAACTTTTAAAAAGGTAAAGCCAGCACAATGCCGTTAGGAAGAAGATAACGTTCGTTTAATGTCCAGTAAAAATTACAGAATATGATCCATATGTTTATGAAACTATACTTAAGCAACAAAAACATTTCAAAATTTTTATTTTAGTCCCTACACATACTTTAAATGGATGGACTAAAGTGAAAATTATAAAAAATTTTCGTACTGCTAGATAATTTTCTAAAACTTCGGGTTCTTTTCTATAATTTTTGCGGGGACATCCCTACCCCTTAAAATTTGCCGCTGGTTACAGGCTTTTTTTTTCGACTTTAGCATGTCCTGTGGCCTATTAAGAAGGCTTGTAATTTTATAAATTTTGTAAGCAGCCTAACAAATCACAGACCTTATCTCAAAACAAGCCTACTTCAAATAGGGTGAAAATATACCTACTTTAAACAGGCCGAAAACAGACCTACATCTAACAGCCTATTTAAAGTAGGTCTGTTTTTGGCCTGTTTAAATTGAGGTGAGGCTTGTGGTTTATTAGGCTGTTTACAAAATTTTTAAAATTACAGGCCTCTTTAATAGGCCACATGTCAGGTCAGGCTAAGGTCCCAAAAAAGGCCTTTAACCAGGGGTGGATTTAGGTCCCGCAAAAATTACAGAAAAGAACCCAAATTTCAGAAAATTATCTTCCAGGTCTATAAAATTTTTATAATTTTCACTTTAGTCCCTCCATATAAAGTATGTAGAGGGACTAAAATAAAAATTCTGAAATTTTTTGTGGCTTAAATATAGTTTCATAAACATCTGGGGTCCTATTCTGTAATAATTGCCAGACCTCAGAAAATAGACGTTACCTTCTCCCTAACGGCATTGTGCTGATTTTACATTTTTAAAAGTTTGTTGGTAGTTTTGGTCCACTTAATAGTTTATTGTGCTAAACGCTCCTGGGCCAATAGTTTATTGGTTAATTTGCTCCTTAACCCTATAGTAAATGACTGTAAAAATTTATGCAATTTTCCAGGTATAACATATACATCCAGGACTTTCTTTTGATATAAAATTTGTAATGTTTTGAGCTCTATACAAGGAGATACAAATTTTTTCAATTAAGCCTTGTTTTCTGGATGCTAATCTATACAATGGTTGTTATGCATGGGTTTTGGCCATTCAAATGGTGTCTAAAAATCCTAAAATTTTTCAGAGATATAATAGACAAGAAGGGATTTCTATCTATGTATAATATGTAATTGTTTGAATTTCTCACAAAAAGATGTGAATTTTCCAAGTTAGCCTATGTTTCTAGACTGGGAACTGGAACAGTGGTTAAAGAAATTAAAACCGGGAATGACCTTGGGATTTCGAGTTAAAGGTGTTATTTTTCCCTAAAACTAGACTTGTGAAGAAATTTTTTTTCTTTGTAATCACATCATTTCAATTTTTTTTATAATTAGTTATAAGTTTTCAAAGTTAGTGAAAAATCTAGGCAGAAATGTTGAAATTCCATTTTTAAGGAAATGTAAGGGTAAAATAGGAATAATAAATTCACCAGGGGTAAAAAGGTCAATAGTGGTAAGAATATCTCTTAGGATATTATTCTAAGCCATATGGTATTTATTGTAATATCATAATGTGATAATGGTATTATAGGATATCCAGGAAAGTTGGGAATCGGTACCAAAAGAGAATCGTACCAAGCGAAGAAAGGTATGAACCCGTATTGTAACTTTAACTCTTATATGTCTTGTATGATTATATATGATTGTTTGATTCATGTTTAGTGATGGGCAAGACAAGGTCTTGGGCCATGCTCCGTGACTAAGACTTGGTCTTAGATCACATGTTTGTTTACATTCAGTTTAGTTGTGGATTCAACTTGATATGAGTTACAGTCATGATAATACCATTTGTATGTTTTCCTAGCGTTGACTGTAACATCCCAATTTTCAAAAGCGGAATAAATTAACTTTTCATTTAAAATCATTTCAAACCATCAGAGTAGACCATTTGAGCGGAAGAGTATCTGTTATTTGTATTTCAAAATGCCATAAGTCTGGCGGGGTACAATAGCGGTAAGAAAACCGAGTATCTCAAAAGGACTGTACAACAACAAAAGGATGGCTTCTGCCAGAACAACAGCGGGAAGTCTTCCGCCGGGTCTCTAAGCATGCTGCTTTCCCCTCTCCTTAGTCACTGGTTCTCCTGACCTTGAGGCTATGTTAAGAGCTGAGGTCCCATGCATACGGACCCCAGGTAACGGTTAACCTCATGTTTACAAACACAATATATGAACAGCATTTACCACACATCAACAGCAAACAAACTTTATATCATAACAAATGCATATGTATCGCTCCCAGCATGTAACCATATCGCTCCCAGCATACAGACATATCGCTCCCAGCACATAGACATATCGCTCCCAGCATATGGACATATCGCTCCCAGCATTACAGATACCCTCTAACCTTTATATGCACTTCACAGTACAAACACTCTAAACATACAACACACATACCACATATATGCATAACATAAACATCAGAGTTAGTGTTACAGTACGCGAACGTACCTTCGTTGACGAGCGTTTAGTACATCGACGATAAAATGCACTTTTGACGGAAAACAACGGAACGATAGCGAAATGACAGTGGTACAAGATTAATGATATCCTATAATGATAATATCACATTTATCAATATTTGATATCACAACAGGCTTTTGAGGTACAAATTACCATTTTGCCCCTGATCCACTAATCGACGGAATTTCGCCAGAACTTCGTTACTTTGACTCTAATCTTCCAGAATTTTAACATATCTCTTACTCCGACATATTTCCCAAAATAAATATCATATCTATCTTAAAACATGATATCTAAAATATACTGGAAGATTAAAGATCAAAACAACGTCTATTCTAAAACTTTAAGAACTACCGAACTAAAGACTAAGGACCGAAGAACTTACTCAGAGCTTTGCTACGAATTTTCCCCGGACTCCTCCTCCTTCTTCCTCTCCCAAATTTCGAAATCCACAAGAGGATTTGGTGTGAGAATTCCAAATGAGAGGGTGGCTATTTATAGAAAATCTCAATGGCATTTTGGTAATTTTGGTGAACTTTGTCTGGTTAAATTTCGACCGTTAGATCGCACTTTTGCTAGGTGGTTTGATCTTGGCCTTACATCTCTCAAGGATGATGTCATCCTTAGTCACCAAGGTGATGTCACCAACTTTCTCAAGAAGTTTTCTACCGATAAAGTCCCTGTTCGGTGTTCCGATCACGAAATTTTGTAAAATCTTAAAATTCCGGGAATGACCCTCTGAAGGTCTTTTCTTCCTCTTCAGGAATACTGGGTTCTCTTAGCCTTATACTCTCATTAAAGGCATTCCGTTAACTGCCAAAAATTCTCGGTAATCGCTACCGGTTACGGAAATAACTCCGGCCGACGCCATCTTCGGGATAAAAATCCACTGATTAATAATATACTCTGACTTCTCTCCACTTATCCTCGGATTCTCGCAACGGAATTATTTTCTATCGGTTCTCATTTATCCTGTTCATCTTTTTTATTAATATAATATTCCTTGTTTAACACATGTCTAAATTCTAAATTATTATTATATGAAAAGATCCAACTTGATCCTTATCCCATATATTTATTTATTTTATTTTTCTTTATTTTTCTTCTAATTTTCATTTATATATATATATATATATATATATATTTTAAGTGATTTCCACCTTTTTCTCTTTATCTTATGTCTAGACAATTAGCCATTAATTATCTAATTAATTACTTACTAATTGTTGACAATTTTCTTAATTAGTAATAATTATTATCTCTCAACTATTTTATTGATATTAATAATTTATGCATTATGCAAAATATTAAAAATCATGGGGCAATTTATGTTCCCCAAAATGATATTTAATTTTTCCTTATTATTTTCCAAGGAAAATAATCCCATAAATTATCTAAATTAGAGACAACATACTCTCTAATTTTTAATAAATATTTAGTTGCCTCTCAGGATTTATCATAATATTCTCAGGGTATTTTATAACCCACAAATTTACTTAGGGATTTTTAGCTCTTTATCTTTCCTAATTACATGAGAAATCACCTTTGGAAATAAGGTAATTATGACACTAGTTTTGAGACCACAAATTCACCTATTTCTAATAGGTATTATTTGTCAATATAATATTCCAGGTAAATAATTATCCGGGTATTACATTGACGACATGTGGATTCATGGCACTGGTTAGTGCAAACATTGTTGACATGCATTTGCAGTGTGTTATGTATAGTTGTTGTTGACATACATCTACTGTGTGCTATGTATTGTTGTTTACTGAATGTAATGAATATCTATCATATATACTATTAGTACTTGAACATGAGGTTAACTATTACTTGAGATTCAATAGGTATTGAATCTCAGACTTGACCCTAGCTTTAGGATCTGGAGGATCAGGAGTCGGGTAAGATGCAAGCGTGAAAACTCAGCTGGAGTTTTTATTTTGGATTGTATTTATATTGTTAGATATTCAGTATTTAAATACTCGGATTATTGTACCATTATTATATCAACTGGATATGCCGTAGTTAGTTTAAATTTGTAGCCATGTATATGTATCAGTAGTTACCCAACACATACGCTGTAACATCCCAATTTTCAAAAGCGAAATAAATTTTTTTTTTTCAATAGAGTAGAGCATTGGAGCAAGAGAGTAACTGATATATATATTCAAAATGCCATAAGTCTAACTGGATACAATAGCGGTATAGTAACTGCATGGTTCAAAAGTGAAGTAAAACAACAATGGAAAGGCTTCTGCCGGAACATCAAAAGAAAGTCTTCAGCCAGGTCTTCTATGCGGCCTGTTTGCGCTTCTTCTCAGTCCTCGGACCTCCCGACCCTGAAGCTATGTTAAGAGCTGAGGTTCAATGCCCATTGAACCTCAGGTAACGGTTAACCTCATGTTTACATACACAATATATGAACGACATATACCACAACATCAATAGCACAAATAAACAATCTATTACAAACAATGCATATGTTTCGCTCCCAGCATGAAACCATATCTCTCCCAGCATATGGACATATCGTTCCCAGCAATACAAATATCCTCTAACCAGTATAAACACCTTATACATACAACACACATGCCACATATATGCATATCATAAACATCAGAGTTAAGGTTACAATACGCGTCCGTACCTTCATTGATGATTTTTGTGCTGTCGGTCAAAATGCGTTCACAGTTATCCTATAAGGGTAATATCGCTTCCATTAATTCCCAAACATTATTCCAAGAGACATCTTGGCCACAATTGACAATTTTACCCTTGATGGATTTATTTCTTTAATTATTCCCACAAAATTTCAGAAAAACGCTGGTGCAGAATTTCTGGGTAGAATTTCGCCTAACTTCGAAAAATCATAACTAATTCCAGAAAAATCAAAATCAGGATCCGTAAAATTTCCTGGACTCCTTAGGATGTCTATTTTTGAGGAAAAATACTGGTATTTACCCAGAATTTAAGAACAATTCCCAGTTTTAAATTTTCTCAACGTTGCCCAGATTTTATTCCAGCAAAAATGGCTTAACTTCAAAAATTCATATCTCCTTGACCAGAGATCAAAATGTTACATATTTTATATATTTGGAAAGCCTTACATGTCTACTTTATTTCTGGAAAATTTCATGATTTTATAACTTCATTTTCTTCATAAAATCATAGCATCTTTTTCGCTGCCTGACAAGGACTTAAGAACCGAAAATTCTGCAACTCTTTCAAATTTAATCTAAGGACTTCCAAACATTATGTCCTATCATGTTTTTACCTCTTCAGGCATTTTTCAATGCAATGAGGCCTAAACACAAGTATAGGAATTTATTCTCTAATTTTCTAGATTAAAATAACATTTATACTAAGAACTTATAAAAACTAAAGACTAGAAATTTAAATGCTAGAACTTACCTCTTGAAGACTCTTGCTCCTTGCTCTTGGAGCTCTTCCACTAACTCCTATCTTCTCTAAATTTTCGGCCTAAGCCTTGGTGAATTGGTGAGGAATTTGTGAAGCTCAAGGCCTCTATTTATAGCAAAATGTGATGGCATTTTAGTAATTCTTTCACCTTGCATTTTAATCATTGGATTATCCTTAGCAAAGAAGCTTCAATCCTCCCCTTACACCTCTTAAAACCGCCACTTTCTCCTCCTTCTTCACCAAGTTACTTTGCTTCATCCCCAAGTTGTCTTGCTTCATCCCCAAGCTACCTTGTTTCATCCCCAAGTTACCTCAAATGCTAATTTAGTTAGGTGTAAGTGCATGTTTTTATTCAAGAACTAATTTCACTTTTGTAATTCTAATTTTATGACTAGATTAATGGTGATTTTTAACTTCCTGAAACACTTACGTATAAATCCTAAAAGTATACGAAAATGACTTTGGGAATAGCCAAGTTAAAGCTCATAATTCACTGGTCTCAAGTATGTACTTATACTTAATACTTAGTTCCAATATTTCAAGATATGATTTATTTTCTATAGATTCTTATCTAATTTTATCTAATTAAATAACAACTTGCTTCTTAAGTTTAACAACTTGCTCCTTAAGTCTTCTAATCTTCTCCCATACTCTAAGCTAATTATCCCATGTGTTTCTTAATAATATATTAAACAACTTCTCCTTCCTCTCCAAGTAAAAAAACGTCCCCCTCCTTCATTTTTAATTATCAATTTATGTCTTAAATGTTCTCACAGATTCTAGAAGAAAAATCTCTCATTGGTCCACTTTAGGATTTAGGATTAAGGGTTAATATAATCTCTTCATTCTTTAGTAATTTCCGCCACTTATTAGTTAAAGGAAGAATTAAATAAATCCTGGGTTACTATAGCTAATATAGTGTTTTAGGGGTTACTAGACTTAATTACCAAAATTTGACAGGAGTTCTAATTTAATTTCAATAATTAACAACTCCTTGTATGCTAATTAATATCATTTGGTCTTTAATTATGACCTTTAAAAATTAATTATTAACTAACTTTAAAAATTTATAAAGTATCTTAATTATTGCAATTTCAATTGCCCAATAATTGTTACTAATTTCCTCTAATTGATTCTATCATCCTCTGATGATTTTAATTCCTAACAAAAATGGTTAATTACGATTATGATAATTTTAGGATATTTTATGATCCTTAATAAGATTTAGAAAATTGGATTTGGATTTATTAGAATCCAACGAAAATTCCCCTAAAAATGATAATAAATCAGTTAAAAATTTAGAGACAACATACTCTCCTATTTTAATAGGTATTATTTGCCAAAATATGATACTTTAGGAGAAATATAAATTTTAGGGTATTACATACGCTCTAATGCTCCACTCTGATGATATTCATATTTATTATATCTTTATATACATGATAAGTAGTATGAAATTAGGGGTGTTACATTACCCTTAAGCCATATGCCAAAATTTCATGCTTTTGGCTTTTCCACTGTAGAGAGAAAATAAATTTCTATCATAGAGAGAGAAGAAACTAAATACCTCATGAAGAAAAAATAATGAGTCTCACTTTCTTTTATTAAAATAATAGTTTGGACCTTATTATAAGTTTACTTGTACATGAAAATTTTGGTCTAGTTTATATAAATCTACTTTAAGGTTAATAATGATCTTTTTCTAATTTTATCCTTATTTATGACAGTATTCAAAAAAAATAAATGATAAAATTTAAGGTGAATTGGGAAAAATTCCCCCAATAGAAATTTAATTAGCATGAATAACATAATAAATTTATATATACAAAGAATGACATTATCTTGATTGATGTCATTGTAACATCCCAAATTCCAGGTTCGAAAATCGTGTCGGTCGACACTTAGTTTTAAGAAAAACAACAGAGTTTGAGATGCTACAGCTTAGAGTACTGCGGAAATTGATAGCGTGCGCTAAGATCCGGACAACGAGTATCTGATATAAAAATGCCCAGACATATGATGATGCCCGACATAAGCTGATATATTAAATATCCCGAAGGAATATTCATGTGATACAATTTACAGAGATTTGAATACATTTCTCTGATAAAGAATGTTTTAAACTAGACCTAACATCAGTTATTCAGTCAATTTGGCCAGGTCGGTGTTCAATCTAATGGGAGTTTCACCAACTCTATGGCGACTTGTGATAACCCACCGATGAATCCTTCCTTAGTTTAAGCACCAAATAGACCGATATAACTTTGTTAAATTCATGCCAGACTACCCTGCTCATCATGCCTCTACCGACCTTCATCTTTAACTGCTGCCTCTATACAGCTCTATCCACCGGCACCTTCTCTATCCCGATTTCTTTCCTGTACTATTCATTAAGACTGAGGTCCAATGTCCATTGGACTTCAAGTAACGGTTAACCTCATGCTTATGTAAACAGTATATGACAGGTATCACAATAATATATTCACAATTATAACTTTCAAAAACATATCAGCAAGTAACATAACACAGCCACTGCAATATGTATGTTACCCAAGTCTACACATAACCAGTGCCACGATGGCCTATCGTGTCCTCAGCGCTAGGAAAACTCAACGGTGTTATCAAGATTATAACCCGTATACAACTCAAATCCATGAGCAATTTCAAAACAGATTATCAACATGTGAAAACAATTATCATATATAACCATACCATAAGCATAAGCGTTAATGTTACAATACGCGTCCGTACCTTTTACCGCATAGTCGTCAAACATCCGACCTTTGATTCCGGCTTTGGACTTCCCAAATATCCTAACATATCACCATATCACTCAGAATAACATTCTAAGAGATATTTTCACCTCTATTTACCATTCTACCCTTGATGGCTTTATTATTACAATTTTGCCCTTACATTTCTTCAAAAACGTGGTGCAGCATTTTCTGGGCAGATTTTTCGGTAACTTTGAAAAATCATAACTAATTCTAAAAAAATCAAAATGAGGATCCGTAAAATTTCTCGGAATCCTTAAGATGTCTATTTTAAAGACAAAATACTGGATTTTACCCAGATTTCACGGAAAATTCCCAGATTCTATTTTTATTAATGCTGCCCAGAAATTTCCCTCAAAACGTAGCCTTATCTTCTGAGATTTTTAACTTGTTGCACAGAACTTCAAATGACACATTCTTTATATATTTGAAAAGCCCTAGATGTCTACTTTCACCATGAATTTTCTCAGAATTTTAGAACATCATCTTCTTCATAAAATACTGATGTTTTTACCCCTGACTCCAGAAAACACTAATTGATGAAATTCCGCCAGAGCTTCGCTATTTTGATCTTAATCTTCCAAAAATTTTGATATAACTTCTTCTTCATCAATTTTTCGAAATAAATGCAATGGAAACCATAAAAACATGAAAATAAAACTGGATTTGGAAGATTGATGATCAAAACAACATTTCTAGCATTTCTATCTCATAACCTAAGAACTTAAACTCAAAAGCTAAAAACTCTCTTACCTCTTGAAGAACACTTGCTACCTACTTCCAGCAGCTCCTTACTCTCTCCCTTCTCTCTATGTTTTTCGGTTGAGGCTTGAGAAATTGGTGAGAAACTTGTGAAGGGAAGAGCTCTATTTATAGGAAATCAAATGAGTAGGCACCAAGTAATTCAATTTGATCTTGGCCCTTGAGGTTTACTTGGAGAAGAGGCATAAATTCTTGCCCTACACCTCCTCTTGACCGTCCTCCCCCCTCTCTACTTCTAGAAATTATTTTGCCTTGTCTCCAAGAAAATCTTCTTATCCCCTAATTACTCCCAAATGCTAATTTAGTTAAGTGTAATCAGGTGTTCTTATTTAGGATCCAATTTCTCTTTTGAAATCCTAATTTTATGATTAGATTTATGGTGATTTTTAATTCCCGAAACACTTAGGTATGAATTTTAAATGTATCCGAAATTAACTTTGAGAATAGCCAAGTTGATGCTCATAATTCACTGATCTCAAATATGTATTTATCTTAAACACTTAGTTTTACTATTTCAAGATATGATTTAATTTCTATAGGCTCTCATTTTAATTTCTTTTAAATAAACAATTTCTTGCTCCCCAAGACATCTACTTGCTCCATAAGTTATCCCAATCTTCTTCCACACACTACTTGGTCTACTACACTCACATAATCACACAACTTCTAACCATATACACTCCTTCACCATACACACACATTTCACCACACACATATATCACACACACTTACCTTGGCTTCTTCCATACACTATTGACCATTTATGATTATCCCATGTGCTTTGTTTAATTGAATTTAGATAAAATGAGATTACTTCCTCCCTACTCCAAGTAAAAACCGTCCCCTCCTTCTTGTTATTATTTATTCAATTATATTTTTAATGCTCTTATATTTTTAAGGAGAAAATTCTCTCATTAGTCCACTTAGATTTAGGATTTATGGTTAATATAATTTAATTCTTCTATTTATTTACCATTAAATAGGAATTTTTGTCTCATAGAAATAAATTAGGAATAATTATTTTAAATCCTAACTTTAATTTCCAACATCATGTTTTAGGGGTTACTAGGCTTAACCACCAAAATTGACAAAGTTTCTAATTTAATTTTAATGATTGATAACTTCTTGTGTGCTAATTTTATCTTCTAAATATCATTCGATCCTTAATTTAATTGATTTTTCCTTAATTATGACCTTTATAAATTAATTACTAGCTAATCTCAAAATTTACTAGAGCATCTCAATTATTGCAATTTCAATTGCCCAATAATTGTTACTAATTTTCTCTAATTGATTTTATCATCCTCCGATGTTTTTAATTGTTTAGAAAATGGTATAATTCCTAAAAATGATAATAAATCAACTAAAAAGTTGGAGACAACATATGCTCCAATTTTAATAAATATTTTGTTGCCTCTTAGGATTTATCATAACATTCTCAGGGTATTTTATAACCCATAAATTCACTTAGGGATTTTTAGCTCTTTATTTACTCTAATTTCATGAGAAATCACCTTAAAAGATAAGGTAATTATTTTACTAGTTTTGAGACCACAAATTCACCTATTGTAATAGGTGTCATTTATCAAAATTTAATATTTGCATGTATTATGAAAATTGGGGTATTATAGTCATTCTCACCAATTAAATTTTTGAAAGGGTACTTTTCTCCAATTTTTCTTAAAATAAGTAATCTTTTAATACATAAACTTACTTTTTCACTAATCATCCAAACAATTATAAGCTTATCAAATTAAATTTTTTAAAAATAAATCTAAACATAAGTTACATCATAAAATATAGCTTTTATCCTATCTTACGTTTGCAAAAGTCAGATTGAAAAAAAAAAAAAGTCATATCTACCACTACTAATCCAAACAAAACCTAGTAAGGTTGTTATTTAGTTGTTCATTGTTTTAGTCGACGTAGTTCTTGAATTAATCATCTAGTTACTCTAAATATCTGCATATGGGACTTAAGAATGTCATTTATGTGTGTAGGGAGATTTTAGAGAGTTACTCCCTGGTCTTGTTTCCTAATGATTTTGGATTTGTTCGTCACTTTTGAATAACGATAAATTAATTTTAAACACAAAAGATTCTATAATGTCATTTGTTGTATGATCTTAGTGCTCTCTTATAATGAATGAATATATTTCTCCATTATTTAATTTGTTCAGTGTTATCTGCATTTATTGATATTCCTAAGAAAGCTTAATCATAATTGTAAATAGTGAATTATTCTTTTTGCTTACAAGGCTGCGGGCAGATCATGCAATTAATTGATAATAATAATAATAATAATTAATTCTTGAAACAAAGAAGACCCATACTATTGGTGATTAGAGTAAAAATTATTTTTTCCTGTAGGTTGAAAAGGAAGGAATATTCAATTTCTGTCTTCCCCTTTTTATTTGGTTTGATGAAAACAATATAAGAATGGAAAGATAAAACGAAAATATCTTTATATTATTCATTATTGATTTCCAATTGTTACTTTTATGTATTTTTTAAAAATAAAAAATATTCAGATTAAATTAGAATGCTTCATAACTAGAGATATTCACACTTGCCACATCGATTTTTTTATTTTGATCACGAATATCCTAAGTCACTTTGAACTTGAAATTAATCCCTTTTGAGACTTAGAGTTGAAATGATTTTCATCTCTTGTAATTCTCAAGAATCAAACTTGTATTCTTCTCCTAAAGGGGTTGAGAACGTTCACCGCCTCAACTCACAGGTTATTTGTCCTTTCACACATCACTAAAATGAACAAATTCCATGGCAAATTTGTCAACGTTGCTTGTTTTCCATTATACATAATCACAATTATTTCGGAAATATTATTTAATTACCTGAGGACGGTCATGCATTAGTAAATGCGGATCAATCAAACAATAAATTGATTCGACTGCTATTTTTTAGAACCAAGCCATTGTATTAGTCTAGATTAAGTTATAATCATCTTTGTCATGAAGAACGTCAGCAGATTTGTAAGTGGAATGATCCGTGAACTTTTCTTTTAAAACTCTAAATGAAGAACGTGCACGCCTTATCTCTTACAAATAAACCATCATTTTCCATGGAAAGAAAAATTAACGGAAGAAAATTATAAATCAACTTTAAACAAATTCATGAGATTTTTTATTTTTTTTTTTTTGCTCGAAGAAACTCATGAGATTGGACTTCTCGTTTTTTTTGAAGTTAAATTATACATAACACTTGAACTTTTAACTATGTACAAATAATCTCCTTAACCTTAAAAACTTTATAATAAATCCCTAAACTCTTAAGTTAATAGGAAAAAAGAAAAAAAAAATACCACTTGAATTTCCAATTCCCAAAGGATTTTCTACTAAAATTTGTTGTCAATTGCTATACTCTTGTAGTCAATAATACTTACACTCTTGTAGGCAACAAGACTAATTTGAGATTTTGATGTTCAAGCTGTATTTTCTTGTCTTTTTCCTAATTAGATAACTCTTACATGATTAATTTTGTATGTCATTTATCTGCAAACACCTTAAAATTTATGTGTTATTTTTACATATTAATAAAATTTTGTTGGGTTATATGCGCACAAAAATAAATTTGAAGGGTGTATATAATTAATATTTCTTGACTGTCTGCACAAACTTAAGAACTTGGAGTGGTTTATTTTAAATTTTTATAAGTTAAGGTGTCATTTAGATGTCGTCCGAAGTTTAAAGGAGTCTGTGTGTAATTTAGCCTTTTGAAAAATAATATATTTTAAAAAGTTAATCTTAGCTTGCAATACGGTCACTTGTGAAATATGATTCCTAATTCATAAGGAGGCATGTGAAGTTCTGGGTCCCTCAGTTTATTTTGTCACTATTATATATATTATAAATTCACATGTACTTAATCAAATGTATGATTATAATACTTGAAAACGACATTTGAAACCTGTTAGTGACCAATTCCGCGAATCAATCAATATAAGACAACGTAAATGCCCTTGTTATTTTTAAATACCAACCAGTTTTCAGAAATTATATATATATATTTGACAACTCCCAATTGAAATAAGTTTATATCATATGAGCGAAAAGCTCTCTCAATAAATTTCTAAACTTAGGACGAGTCTTTAAAGAGAACAAGCACCAAAATATGCTGAACCAACCACCGTTGTTTTAAATATTATTAGTTTAATATTTATTAACATTAACAAAAAAAAATAGTTTATTCTGTTAAGAATAGTTGATTTATTTCCTTGAAATTTGTGTGTTAAATTAAAATAAATCGAATCCCGCTATAAACATGAGACTGGAGCTACTTATTGAGAAAAGATAAAAGTACCGTTAGAGATTATTGATCCAATCCAGGACATACTTTTGGGTTTCTAAATCGAGAAATGTTTAGGCATGTAATGGTTGAGCAATAACAAAGGCATGAAAATGGAAGAAACCACCAAGAGGGGGTGAATTGGGGATTTCAAAAAAATTCTTTTGAACTCTTTTTCAAAACTTTGAAAAGTAAATAACGAAAGAGTAAGGAAAGAAGAGCTAGACACACAGAATTTATACTGGTTCGGTCTTAACCTTGACCTACGTCCAGTCCCCAGATATCTTCTGGGTATTTCCACTAGTTCAATAGGCTTTAACTACAACAATGTAAACGACACGCAATCCTATTCACCCAGGACTTGCTCCCTCTTACACTTTGTAATTAAACAACCCAATTCACAGGTTCCACAACTTGAGTTCATACAAACAAATGTTTGAAAAATGTTTTCAAAGAATCAAGACTCTCAAAAGAGTAAATTTTGATAAACACTGAAGAACAAATCCAAAACCACAATACAGACTCAAATTGCAAATGTAATCAAATGTAGCTTCATTGTGTGTATCTTGCTCTGAGTCTTCATAGCTTTTTATAGGCTAACTGGAGGAACTAGTCGTTGCATTTTCTTCTCTAACGTTCAGCTGCAAATCTGGAAAATGACAGTTGCATATTTTCCTCTGTTCTTTCAATTCTCAGCTGGAATCTTGGAATATGTTGATGCAGATGGTCTTCTAGATATTCTGTCATTCCATAACCTTCATTTGACCGTTGGAGAGTGATTTAATTGATCCATAACGGTCTGTGCTGAACCATTGGGATAGATGAGAAGGATCAGCCCTGTTCATGGTTCTTTATTTAATGCACTTATTCCAGATCTAATTCCATCTTGATCTTAGCTGAACTTGTAATACCCTGATTTTTATAATACATTTAAGTATGTATTTAGACAAATAATTCCTATTGAAAATAGGTGAATATGAGGTCTCAAACACCTTGTATTGAATTTATTAGGACAATGTCTCCTAAGAATAAATAATTTACAAATAGGTCCCTGAAATATTTATGGGTTATAAAATACCCTAAAAATATTATAAAGAGACAAATAAATATTTATTTGAAATAGGGAAGAATATTGTCCCCAATTTAGGTAATTTATTAAATTATTACCTTGGAAAAATTAAAGGAGAAAAATCAAAAAGTATTAGGGGACCATATTGGACCCCATGATTTTTAATATTTTGCATAATGCATAAATTATCAATTTCAGTAAAATAGTTGTGAGAAAATAATTAATCTTAATTAAGAAAATTGTCAACAATTAGTAAGTGATTAAATAAGTAATTAATTGTTGATTGTTTAAACATGAATAAAAAGGAATATCCAAAGTTAATTATATGAAACTCCTAATTTGATATTAATGACCAATGGGGGGTCAAGGTTGGCATAAAGAGTGTTGCTAATTAATTTAGCATAATTAAGAAGTATATTAAGTAAATTACAAATATCCTTAATAGAATAAGCTTGCACTAATTGAGATTAGTTGCACAATTCTTCAAGATGATTAGAGACAAACTAAAAGAGGGCTAATTATATTTAAAAATAATTAAGCCAAAGAGAATGAAATAATATCTTAAGTAATTAAGTCTAAATCTTCATATAATTGAGTTAGCTAATGGTAAAATATAATTAAAGAGTATGTAAACACTTGATAATTAAGAATTGCTAATTAGTGTTGAAAAGTCAACAATGACACCTAAGCCTTGATTATGTCATCAAGATGACATCACAAGAGCACATGTGTATGTTGTGAGTGTGTGTGTGCCTAAGTGTTGTGCATGTGTGTGTGTGTAGTGGAGGAAAGAGAAAAGATGAATCTAGAAAAGGGGGGAGGTGGCATTTTTTTGTAAGAGGTGTAAGGTCAAGATTTAAGCTTCCTAGTTAAGTTAAATCCAATGGTTAGAATGGAATTAAAGTTGCTAGGTAGTTAACTCATGGTTGGCTATAAATAGGAGGCTTCATGCTTCATTTCTCTTCACACCAAATCACACTTCAAGAAGGTGATTTCTAAGTAGGAGAGTGAGGAGGAATATTGAAGCAAGAAGGAGAGTCTTCAAGAGGTAAGTTCTAGCATTTAAATTTCTAGTCTTTAGTTTTTATAAGTTCTTAGTATAAATGTTAGTTTAATCTAGAAAATTAGAGAATAAATTCCTATACTTGTTTTTAGGCCTCATTGCATTGAAAAATGCCTAAAGAGGTAAAAACATGGTAGGAAATAATTTTTGGAAGTCCTTAGATTAAGATTGTGAAAGTTGAAGAATTTTCGGTTCTTAAATCTTAGACAGGCAGTGAAAAAGATGCTATAATTTTATGTAACAAATGAAGTTATAAAATCATGAAATTTTCCAGAAAGAAAGTAGACATGTAGGGCTTTCCAAACATATAAAATATGCAACATTTTGATCTTTGGTCAAGGAGATATGAATTTTTGAAGTTAAGCCATTTTTACTGGAATAAAATCTGGGCAATGTTGAGAAACATAAAAACTGATAATGACTCACTAATTCTGGGTGAAAATGAATATTTTTCCTCAAAAATAGACATCCTAAGGGTTCCGGGGAATTTTATGGATCCTCATTTTGATTTTTGTAGAATTAGTTATGATTTTTCAAAGTTACCGAAAAATCTGCCCAGAAAACTCTGCACTACGTTTTTAAATAAATGTAAGGGCAAAGTTGTAAATAACAAATCCACCAAGGGTAGATGGGTAAATAGAGGTGGAAGTATATCTTAGGTTATTATTCTAAGTGATATGGTGATATATTAGGATATCTGGGAGGTCCAGGGCCGGATCCAAAGGTCAGACGTTTGACATTTACCCGGTGAAAGGTACGGACGCGTACTGTAACTCTAACTCTTATACTGCTTGTATGCTCTATATGTAATGTGATGATTCATATAGTCGTGGATAGGACTGGGTCTTGGGTCATGCACCGTGATTAAGACTCTGTCTTAACTCATTGTTTGTACATTCAGCTATTATGTGAAAATGGGTTACAATCTTGGTAATGCCGTATGGATGTTTTCCTAGCGCTGAGGACACGCTCCGGGGCGTGGCACTGGTTTATGTGCAAACTATGTGGACCTTACATGGGCTGTGTGCTATGTAGAGATATTGTTGTGATATGAACTATGACATGTACTGTGTGCTATGTATAGTTATATGCTGAATTGTAAATGAATATCTATCATGCATACTGTTATACTTGAGCATAAGGTTAACTGTTACCTGAGGTCCAATGGGCATTGGACCTCAGTCTTAATGACTAGTACAGGGAAGAAACCAGGATAGAGAAGATGCCGGTGGATAGAGCTATGAAGAGGCAGCGGTCGAAGACGAAGGTCGGTAGAAGTTATTAGGATTTAGTTTCTGGCAAGAATCTAATAAAGTTATTTCAAACCATTTGGTGCTTAAACTAAGGAAGGGTTCATCGGTGGGTTATCACAAGTTGCCATAGAGTTGGTGAGACTCCCATTAGATTGAACACCGACCTAGCCAAATTGTTTAATTAACTGATGTTAGGTTCCAAGCCATAGGTCTAGTTTAAGACTTTCTTTATCAGAGCATTGTATTTAATCTCTGTAAGATGTATCACATGAATATTCCTTTGGGATATTTAATATATCAGCTTATGTCGGGACATCATCATATGTCTGGGCATTCTATATCAGATACTCACTGTCCGAATCTTAGCGCATGCTATCCATTTCCGCAGTACTCTAAGCTGTAGCATCTCAAACTCTGTTGATTTTCCTAAAACTAAGTGTCGACCGACACGATTTTCGAACCTGGAATTTGGGATGTTACAGAACTTATCTGAAAATTACTCAAAATTTCATCAAAGATGTTAGAAGCAATAGAATCATATGATAAAACATTTTTAGATTAACCCATAAAGATTTCACAGATTGACACAATCTGGTTTTTCAAAAACACTGATAAAAACTCGAGTTTATAATCTCAGACTCGAGTTTTGGGTTCATCTAGAAAGCATAAATGTTAAGTGAAAGTCTAAACTCAAGTTTAGGAATGGCTGACTCGAGTTTGGTTCTTACAGAGAAGACTGTCGGGCTCTGGTCTTTGAATGAGATTTTGGACATGTAGCTAAACTCGAGTCACTTAATGACTAACTCGAGTTTGGGGCTTTGTCAAGAGGATAAGCCTAAGTTTAAGAACTTCCAGACTGGAGTTTAGAAGCACAAATTGGAGTTTTCAAAACAAACATATTGTTGATCTCTCTATGTGACTCAGACTTGAGTTTACAGATGTAAACTCGAGTTTCAGTAAGAACTGAAACTTTGAAATTTTTCTTGTTCAGGTGTAAACTGGAGTTTGGAAACAAAGACTGGAGTTTGCAAGACTTGTGAAAATACTGAAGTTTCTGAATTCTTTCTGTTTAGTCTAAACTCGAGTCTTAGGGTATAAACTCGAGTTTGTCTTGTTGAAAACTTTGAGTGCTCTCTGTATCTTCCAAACTTCCAGTTTGTCTGAGCAAACTGGCAAGCAAACTGGAGTTTGGCTTGTTGTGAAAAACTTTGATGGCTCTCTGTGTCTCCACAAACTCGAGTTTGCCTAAACAAACTGGAGTTTGACTTTCTTGCAAAATTGAGCAACTCTCTGTCAAGTCTCAAACTTGAGTTTACATACCTAAACTCGAGTTTGCCTTTGACAATAAGTTTTACAACTTACCAAAGACAAACTTCATACTGAGTTTACAATTGTCAGTTTTCATCAAAACACATAGAGAACTAACATTCTCCCCCTTTTTGATGATGGCAACACTTGTAAACTTAAAATTTCAAGAATTTGACAGATTGAGCATTTTGAGATGAAGTGTGACAGACATAATATGAAATGCATAACAAGATATCAGAGTTTGGAAACGCAACAAGTAAATGAAATTATCATTCAAACCATAAGTGTATTTCAAAGTATGAATACAACCACAATGATGAAAACAACAGTAAATTACTACAAACTCAAGACTCAAACTGTTCAAAAACAAATCCCTCTCTCAAGTTTGTTCCTCTGCCTTTGAGCCTTTCACTCCCCCTTTGTCATCAGTAAAAGAGGGTGGAGCAGTGGTAGTGATTGGGACATCAGAGGTAGGATCCACTGGTGGTGTAGAGGGTAGAGAGGTTTGAGAAGTGTCTGGGGCAACTGAGGTAGATGCAAAGGTTTGAAGGTTGAAATGTTTCAGAAGGTGGTCAAGTTGGGCCGTCATTGTATCTTGTGTGTCTATCAATGCTTGATTTGTCTTAGTTAATTCAGATACAATCTTCCCAATCTCAGTTTCCATCTTCTCAGCAAAGGAAAGAAGTGCAACATCCACAATCTCCTTGATTTTGGTAGTAAGATCAGCAGAGATAGAAGGCTGAGGAGGTGGAGGAGCTGATTGAGCTTCATGGGCTCGAGAATAGGAGGCTCTTGTTCTTGAGGGTGCTATTGACTATCCAGACCCTTCAGCATTAAAGCTCATCTTCATAAGGTGGAGTTGCAGCTTTCAAAAAACTGGAGGTCTGACAATGGTGTCTATGGCTCCAACATGCCAAATCTTGAAGTGGAATAGGATAACAGATATAAGGGAGGGAAATGGAATGTGAGATGTTATCCTGGATCCAAATCGGAATCTAACTATCTCTTCAAACACCCATTGGCCCACATTTATTGACATTTTATCCACAACAACAGCAAAGGGTGCATAATCTCTCTTGGTGAAATGGGTTAAATTGCCACCTTCTGAACTAAGTTCCTGGAGTAGATGTACCATAAGGCACGGAAGGTGGGAGACATAGAGGCTGGGGTAAAGTGAAGAGAGAGCAATTGGTCATCAGTAATAGGCTTGTTTGGTTTTAGAATTTCAAGACACTGCCTATTGGAGTAATTTATCTAATGGTGAGGAGGAGGATTGTTAATGTCTAAGATTTTATTTAGGATGACAGCAGATGGGGTAAATTTCACTCCCTTAACAGTAGTAGTAACCCTTTCCTTGTCCAGATTGTGGTCATCATACTCTATAGTAGCCAATTGCATATTGAAGTAGAAGAATCTTACAATATTGGGGGTATAATGGGCAGAAATGGATAGAAGAGTTTTGAATTGATTCAACTAAGGGGAAAGGTCAAGATTACACTCCTGTTTTAGGGTATCTAGATTTACTGATACTACTAGGCAGAAGGGCTTTTTACCAAACTCTTCTTTGAATTTGGTGGCTTGTTGGTTAGACAGGATTGTGTTTTCAGTGAAGAAGCCAAATGGGGGTAAAGAGTGATTGTAAATATCAAAAATGGCTTTTGTTACCGTTTGAGTCTCAGGAGATTGATCAGTTTGTTCAACAGAAGTTGGAATTGCAGAAGATTGACCCTTAGAGGAAGCTTGGCTAGTTCTCTTTCTCTTGGACCCTTTCGAAGGTGCATCAACCTTCTCCTTCCCTTTACCAGAAACATGGTCTAGTTTCTTTCGCATTTGTTCTTCAGTGGGCTCTTGGATTGACACTCCTTTTGGTTTGGGAGAAGTGTGAGGTATGCCTGGAATTTGCTTGTCAATTCCTGAAGCAAATTTCTTGGGTATTAACTTGCTTCTCATGGGTTTGTGAACAGGAATCGTTTTGACCCTTTGTGATCGCTGTAGAGAAGGAGGTGAGGGTGTTTTTGAAGCTTCATTGTATTGGAACGGTCTGGAGGGTTGATTGGAGGCCATTGAAGGTTGAGAGAGAGTGAATTTGAAGATGAAGCAGAGAGATTGCAGAGAAAACTCTAGGGCAAACTTGAGTTTCGAGGATTGAAAATGAATAGTCACAGCAATCATATATATATATAGGGTTCCGACAGACTCGAGTTTACACTAACTAACTCGAGTTTGCATGAATGTATACTTACCTAGACTTCAAGGATGTATGTGTGAATCCTTGAATCCCTGACAAACTCGAGTTTATACTTATTGACTCAAGTTTGACCTTCCTTTCAAATTGCTCTTTGTCTGATGTAGACTCGAGTTAATCACCAATTGACTCGAGTTTGGAGTCTCTTCAGAATTTCAGGCTTCTCTCTGTGTGGTGCAGACTCAAGTCACTAACTTAATGACTCGATTTTGGCCTAACTCTTGGAAATCAATTGCTTTTTGTCCCCGATAAACTCGAGTTTCAACTCTGAACTCGAGTTTGCCTCCTGGCAAACTTTATCGATCATCCTGCAAAGACACATCTAAGCACTCCGATGCTTAAGTTAGTATTAAATAATTATAAAACCACTGATTAACTAACATTTCGGTAAAGGAAACTCACAACTCATTGGGATTTACCATTCCCAATTCTCTTCTTATGAAGGTAAATTGTTCTTTTGCAAGTGGTTTAGTGAAGATGGAATATCACCTAAAGGGGGGGTGAATAGGTGATTTAAAAATCTAACTGCTTAATCAAAATTTTCTTAAATTAATGAACTAACTGATCAAGAGTTTAAAGGAGAAGGAACACGAGAGAATTTATCCTGGTTCGGTCTATCCTGACCTACGTCCAGTCCCCAAGAACACCTTGAGATTTTTCACTATCTTCGAAATACAATTACACAACTCGGAATGATCCCTCAGACTCACTCCCCCTTACTATTTGTAATTGTACACCCTTACTTAAGGTTCCACAACCTTAAGATTTTACAAACGAATGAAAATTGAATGTTTAAGTAACTCCTCACGAGTTGAATAATAAATGATCACTGAAGTACAAGTTGAGAGTAATGAAACTGATAAGATAATAACTCAGAGTAAATGTGCAGAGTTTTTGGTAGGTGGCCGAATTGTATGCTTGGGTATTTATACTCTTTCGCCATTAATGCCATTGGGAGGAACTTGAGAGTTACCGTTGTGACTTATTTAATTTTCCGTTAGACACAGCTTACTGTGTTCCTTTTGCAGCCAAATGGATCGTTGAGGCCTCATTAAATGAAATCCGTTCTTTCATTAAATGCGTTGATCGTTGAGAGTGCTTTTGCAGAAGAATGTCTTGATTAAGTAATCCTTGGAAGAATGTTTCTTCCTGCTGCTCTGGGCTTCTTTCTATTTGCTGCTCTGTTTCCTGCTTCAACATTAAATGTTGTGACGTGAGCATCAGCTTTATGTTGATTTTGAATAATAACCCGTTGTAAGTTCCTGAAATCACTAATAAATATATTAGAAATACTTTAAACATCATTCCGAGTGATTCTAGAGGTTACAAACCAAAAGCTCAATTTTTCACAAAATCAGATATCAGTGACAACGACAAGAACTCGAGTTTTCAAAGTAGAACTCGAGTTCTTTTGTTTTTCCATTTTAGTATCTCAGTGCAGTAAGGCAAGAACTCGAGTTGACAAACTAGAACTCGAATTCTAGAACTTGAGTTCTTATACAAGAACTCGAGTTCTTTTGGTTACTTTTCTGGGCACGTGGTCTGCGTGATGAGAACTCGAGTTGATCCTGGAGAACTCGAGTTCTTCCTTTTTCCTTCAAATTCATTTTCAAAGAGCTTGAGTACTCAGATATGAACTCAAGTTCATGAACTCGAGTTCTATTATAGGAACTCGATTTCTTAAACTTGTTCATCAGGTGATACAGTGTCGTGCAGAGAGAACTCGAGTTCTTAATTATGAACTCTAGTTTGTCACTAATGAACTCGAGGTCTTTCAGACTTGAGAATTTTTCCATGACCTGAGCCGCGAACTCGAGTTCTTAACCCAAGAACTCGAGTTCTACATCTATGAACTCGAGTTCTATGACCAGGAACTCGAGTTCTTCATTTTGCTGAGATGAGAACTGGAGTTTTAAAGCTTGAAATCGAGTTCTTATGTAAACCATTGATTCACAAGTGTTTAGTTATCATCAAAACTTGGTTAAGAACTAACAGATGTCAGCAAGTTGTTGATGAGTTGGGATAAACATGACTTTGACATCTTTCTTTTGAACATGATCTCAAATGAAATGGTGTCTGACATTAATATGCTTTGTTTTGGTATGATAGACAGGATTTTTGGCTAAGCAGATAGTACTGGTATTATCACAAAGAATGGGAATTTCCTTCAAGTAAGTTCCAAGATCTTGGATCTGTTGCTTGAGCCATAGGACTTGTGAGCAACAGCTTGAGGCAGCAACATATTCAGCTTCAGTTGAGGATACAGCTACTGTGTTCTGCTTCTTGCTGAACCATGAGACGAGTGAATTTCTAAAGAATTCACATTGTCCACTTGTGCTTTTACGATCAGTCTTGTACCCAGCATGATCTGAGTTAGAATATGCTACAAATGTTCAGGTTGACCTTTGGGAAACCTTAAGCCCAATTCTTCTGTATCATGCAGGTATCTAAAGATTCTTTTCACGTGTTCAGCATGAGATTCCTTAGGTACGAATTGAAATCGAACACACATCCCCACACTGAATTGTATATCTGGTCTGCTTGCTGTCAAGTAGAGTAATGATTCAATCATGCCTCTATACCTTGTGATATTAAAGTCTTTACCCTTCTCATCGGCATCTAAGGTAGCAGTTGAGCGGTGTGTCTGACCCATTACAATCTTGAAGACTATATTTCTTGAGCAAGTCTCTTAGATACTTGGTCTGAGAAATAAATATCCTATTTTTGTGTTGCTTGATTTGTAGTCCAAGAAAATAATTAAGTTCTCCCATCATTGACATTTCAAATTCACCCTGCATAGTCTCAGAAAATTCCTTGCACAAAGCATCATTAGTAGCACCAAATATTATGTCATCCACATAGATTTGCACAAGTAAGATTTCATTTAGTTTGTTACTTTTAATAAATAGTGTGTTATCTACTTTTCCTCTTACAAATCCATGATCTAGAAGAAACTTACTTAGTCATACCAAGCTCTAGGAGCTTGTTTTAGTCCATATAAAGCTTTCTTTAATCTAAAAACATAATCCAGATGAAATTCATCCTCAAAGCCTAGGGGTTGTTCCACATAAACCTCTTCCTGAATAAAACTATTTAGAAATGCTGATTTCACATCCATTTGATAGAGTTTGAAACCTTTAATGCAAGCAAAGGCTAGAAGAACTCTTATTGCTTCTAATCTTGCTACTAGAGCATAAGTTTCTTCATAACCAGTTCCTTCTTCTTGATTATATCTTTTGGCTACCAATCTTGCCTTGTTACGGACAATGATTGCAGACTCATCACGTTTGTTCTTGAATATCCATTTAGTGCCAATGACTGGATGGTCATTTACTGGATTTTGATGCTCTTAGACATACCTGCAAATTTATGGAATTAAGTTTTAAGTACCCATTTCATCTTCGGTCCTTTTGGGTTAGTACATGTCTTGGGGGCCTCATAATATCCCTTAGGCACCCATTAATAGTTTCCTATACGTTTTCTTTTCCTTTCTTTTCTATGGAAGCAAGAAGAAGTATAATGCCCCTTTCTATTACAGTAACTATAGTGGGCAAAAGGATTAAAGGAGTGAACTGATTTCTGAAAGTAGCTGAAGTAGTTCTTTTCTCCATTTCTCTTTCTACCTTTCCTTTTATCAAGGTCAGGCTTATAGCCAATGCCAGACTTATCATTTGTAAACTTTTGCTGTTTTAAAATGATGTTAAGCATTTCACTCCCTTGGGTGAATTTTTCAAGAGTTTTTGAGAGATGATCATTTTTCTTTTGCAAATTGTAGCAGTTTTCACAAGTCTTTTCGAAAGTGGGAGAGGAAGTGTTTTGTTCTTCTAAAACTATTATTCTTTTTTTTGAAATCAGAAGTTCTTTCGCAATCTTCTTAAATTCTGAATGAAGATTATTATACTCAGAGAGCAATTTATCAAAGTTTGGTTCAAAATCACTTACCTCTTCATTATTAGATTCCTCTTGAGCGACCAGGCAAAGATTTGTAGTTTGCTCTTCATCTTCTTCTTCTTCATCAGATGAACTATCTCCCCAGATGGCAAAAACATAGGCCTTTTTCTTGAATGAGCTGAATTTTGTCTTTTCCTTTTCTTTGTTCTTCAGCTAAGGACATTCAGACTTAATGTGACCTGGCTTGTCTGTAACATCCCACTTAAAATAGCGGATTTTTTTTTCAAACAAACACGGTAATCAGAGTTTGAGCATTTTCATAAACTGAGTATCTAAATCCAAAGATGCATAACCATAGTGTAATTTTTTTTTCTTATACAATCATCCCAAAAGAAGATAGTGTTAAACAGAATATACAAAGATAAACTGATAAACTTCTTCCGCCCTCCTACACCGGACACCTGCCTCTATTGTCATCCCCTTTGTACTCCTGACCCTGAAGCTACAGCTGAGATCCAATTTCCAATTGGATCTCAGGTAACGGTTAACCTTATGCTCAAATATAACAGTATATTGATAACAGCATGAACATATTCACATAACAGCAGTATATCACTACATAAGCACAAAGCAGATGCATGATCACATATTGGCAGAATATAAGCACAAAGCAGTATGTAAAGCCCCACATAATGGTTGCACATATCCAGTGCCACGACGGCCCATCGTGTCCTCGACGCTAGCCAAACCTAACGGCATTATCAAGACTATAATCCGTATCAAGCTGTAAGTATAACTGACAACCCTAAGCAGAGTTTCAGTATCTAAGCATGTCTATCACATATATGTATATAAGCAGCATAAGTGTTAAGGTTACAATACGCGTCCGTACCTCCATTGACGATTTTTGACACTTCCGTCAAATTACGGCCCGTTTGACAGCGGCTCAACGGCGGTGACAGCGGAAACAGCGAAAACAGCGGTTCGGTGTTCCGAGTATCCTATAAGGTTAATATCACTAATATGAGTATTTAGGACCAAAACGGGCATTTTAGGTACAAATTACCATTTTGCCCCTGGTTTGACTGTTCGGCGGAATTTCGCCAGAGCTTCGCTGTTTTGACTTTAATTTCTCAAAATTTTTGCTATAGTCTTTCCTCTATCATATCTCTAAAATAAATATCATATTTATTCTTAAAATATGAAGATTAAAGACTATTCTAGCATTCCTATTATAACTAACGAAAGAATTACCGAACTAAAGACTAGGGACCGAAGACTTACTCAGAGCTTCGCTGGGATTTTTCTCCGGACTCCTCCTTCTTCCTTCTCCTCTAGATTTTCGAAAATCACAAGAGAGAATGGTGTGGAGAGAAATGAGAGAAATGAGAGCTATTTATAGAAAAAGGGAGTGGCATTTTGGTAATTTCTTTGAACTTTGTCTGATTAGTTTCTGGCCGTTAGATCACACTTCTTGAAGGTGGCAAGATCTTAGCCTTACACCTCTCAAGGATGATGTCATCCCTGCTGCATCATCAAGTCTTATGTCATCTTGCTTTATCTGATGAAATCCCGGTTCGGTGCCCCGATCACGAGATTCCGTAGCACCTTAAAATTCCGAGAACAATACGCTGAAGGTCTTTTCTTCCTCTTTAAGAATACTGGGTTCTTCTTCCCTTATATTCCCAGTAAGGACATTCTGTTATCTGCCGAAAATCCTCGATATTCGCGACCGATTTCAGAAATAACTTCGGTCGGTACTAACTTCTGGATAAAAATTCACTGACCAATAATATATTTTGGTTTTTCCTAACTCATTCCCAGAATCTCACAACGGAATTACTTTCTATCCGTGATCATTTATCCTGTTCATTTTTCCTCTGATTATTATATTATTATCTAATTAACACATGTTTTAATTATATTATTATTTTATTTAAGATCTTCTTTCATATTTATCCTCTCATTTTCTATTTATTTTTTTTCCTTTTTGGCCTAATTTTCGGCCACACACACATATATATAAAATTATAATTTTTCCATTAATCTTATTATCCTATTTATCTTATATTTATTTCTCCCAAAATTTCCTATTGGTTCCTAATCAATCACATGGATTTAGACCTTGTAAAATTTCCAAAAATTACTTAATTACTCCTTTAATAATTCCTAATAATTTTCTTAATTAAAATTAATTATTTCCTCACAACAATTTGGTTAACATTGTTAATTCACCCTTTAAGTAAAATATTGAAAATTATGGAATCAATTTCCATTCTAGAATACTTTTTAGTTTTCCTTCTTTTTATTTTCATAGGAAATATTTTATTAAATTGTCTAAATTATGAATAATGTGTTTTTCTAAATTTTTCATAATTATTTCATGTTTCTTTGAATTTTCCATAATTCCCTCGGAATGTTTTATGGCCTTAAATGGTATTTTTCACATTTTCGACAATAAATTCCCTTTAATTTTTCTTATCCCAAAACTAATCCTATAACATGTTGAGACAAAATCTTCATTACCGGACATTTTATTGTTATAATATAATTTTCCAGATAATGGCTATCCGGGTATTACATTGTCACACTCATAGCATATGATGGGCTTCTTTGCTTCTTTGTTGCTGCTATTCATCATCATCAGAATTTCTATCTTCCTTGACAATTTTGAGAGTGATTCCCTTCTGTTTGCCTTCCAATTTGTCCAGTCCTTTTCTGAACTTGATTTTGCCTTCGTATTCTGACAAGCTTCCGAAGAAAGCAGCTACGGATTGCATGGATTCTCCTCTTGCTTCCTCAATGGCTGTTACTTTAGCTTCCCAATCTTTGGTTAGTATATTCAATATTTTCCTTACCTGAGTTCTTTGATAGTATACCTTTCCCAAGGCTGACAGCTGATTGATCAGGTGAGTGAACCGGAGCTGGAACTTTGCAATTGATTCTCTAGACTTCATGGGTAATAGGTCATACTCAGTAGTGAGTGTGTTGATTTTGTTCTCCTTGATCCCTGAGGTTCCTTCGTAGACGACTTCTAATGCATCCCACATTTCTTCGGCACTGGGCAAGTTGCAAATGCGAAAGTACTCCTTTTGGCTCAAGGCACTTTGCAGCATCAGGATGGCTTTGCTGTTAAGAACAATTTTCTTTTGATCATTTTCATCAAACTCGGCTCTCATTTTTGGCACAAAGTTCTCACCAACTTTCTTTTTAGGAACATAGTTCCCTTCCTCAATTCCTTCCCAAAGACCATACTCACTAGCCATCACAAATATTCTGAATTTGGATTTCTAGAATGAGTAGTGTTCACTATTGAAACCCGGTGGTCTGTTTATTGAGGTACCATCTAGTAGAATTCCTTCCATTGAATCTTTTTGTCTAGGATGTTAATCCTTTAAGTAGACAACCTATGCTCTGATATCAAATGAAAATGGAAGAAATCACTAAGAGGGGGTGAATTGGGGATTTCAAAAAAATTCTTTTGAACTCTTTTTCAAAACTTTGAAAAGTAAATAACGAAAGAGTAAGGAAAGAAGAGCTAGACACACAGAATTTATACTGGTTCGGTCTTAACCTTGACCTACATCCAGTCCCCAAATATCTTCTGGGTATTTCCACTAGTTCAATAGGCTTTAACTACAACAATGTAAACGACACGCAATCCTATTCACCCAGGACTTGCTCCCTCTTACACTTTGTAATTAAACAACCCAATTCACAGGTTCCATAACTTGAGTTCATACAAACAAATGTTTGAAAAATGTTTTCAAAGAATCAAGACTCTCAAAAGAGTAAATTTTGATAAACACTAAAGAACAAATCTAAAACCACAATACAGACTCAAATTGCAAATGTAATCAAATGTAGCTTCATTGTGTGTATCTTGCTTTGAGTCTTCATAGCTTTTTATAGGCTAACTGGAGGAACTAGCCGTTGCATTTTCTTCTCTAACGTTCAGCTGCAAATCTGGAAAATGACAGTTGCATATTTTCCTCTGTTCTTTCAATTCTCAGCTGGAATCTTGGAATATGTTGATGCAGATGGTCTTCTAGATATTTTGTCATTCCATAACCTTCATTTGACCGTTGGAGAGTGATTTAATTGATCCATAATGGTCTGTGCTGAACCATTGGGATAGAGAAGAAGGATCAGCCCTGTTCATGGTTCTTTATTTAATGCACTTATTCCAGATCTGATTTCATCTTGATCTTAGCTGAACTTATCTGAAAATTACTCAAAACTTCATCAAAGATGTTAGAAGCAATAGAATCATATGATAAAACATTTTCAGATTAACCCATAAAGATTTCACAGATTGACACAATCTGGTTTTTCAAAAACACCGATACAAACTTGAATCTCAGACTTGAGTTTTGGGTTCATCCAGAAAGCATAAATGTTAAGTGAAAGTCTAAACTTGAGTTTAGGAATGGTTGACTTGAGTTTGGTTCTTACAGAGAAGACTGTCGGGCTCTGGTCTTTGAATGAGATTTTGGACATATAGCTAAACTCGAGTCACCTAATGACTAACTTGAGTTTGGGTCTTTGTCAAGAGGATAAGCCTAAGTTTAAGAACTTCTAGACTGGAGTTTAGAAGTACAAATTGGAATTTTCAAAACAAACATATTGTTGAGCTCTCTGTGTGACTCAGACTCGAGTTTACAGATGTATACTCGAGTTTCAGTAAGAACTGAAACTTTGAAATTTTTCTTGGTCAGGTGTAAACTGGAGTTTGGAAACAAAGGCTGGAGTTTGCAAGACTTGTGAAAATACTGAAGTTTCTAAATTCTTTCTGTTTAGTCTAAACTTGAGTTTGTCTTGCTCAAAACTTTGAGTGCTCTCTGTATCTTCTAGACTTCCAGTTTGTCTAAGTAAACTGGAGTTTGGCTTGTTGTGAAAAACTTTGATGGCTGTCTGTGTCTCCGTAAACTCGAGTTTGCCTAAACAAACTAGAGTTTGGCTTTCTTGCAAAATTGAGCAACTCTCTGTCAAGTCTCAAACTCGAGTTTACATACCTAAACTCGAGTTTGCCTTTGATAGTAAGTTTTACAACTTACCAAAGACAAACTTTATACTGAGTTTACAATTGTCAGTTATCATCAAAACATATAGAGAACTAACAAGGCATACATGCAAGTATTAAAATGAAATAAATTTTCAAATTTAATCATATTTAATAACATGAATTACATCCAAAAAGCGTAGAAGTTGCAATTAATAAAATATTAAATATGAGTAATTTTTAAAAATATTCATTTGATACCTCATTTCGATGAATTATAATAAGGATAGCCTTTTTGGTCTGTAAAGTGACTCATAATAAGGAACTGAATGATATTAATTGACATTTTTTTTGGAACAATATTAATTGACATCTTCTATGCATTGAATTTTAAATAACAATATTCATATATATACAATGCCTTCGTCAATGTTGTGAAACTCACAAATTTAAATAAATTTGGGACAAAAACATAAGTTTGAACAATGAACTTGAGTTATGAACTCATAAAAGTTCAATTTTTTTTAATAAATAGGTGTTAAAAATATATAATAAAAATATAAAAATGACTGAATTTGATTTAAATATATTTTAAATATAAACAATTGATATTAAATTCATCATCACGGATAATATAGAAACAAAAGAAATTCCTATGATGTATATATATAAAGCTATTGGAAGGCCAAAAAAAAAAATTTAAAGCTATTGAAATAAAAAAAAACTAATACAACTTTAAGAGTGAGTTGACATGATTTTGTAAGATCGATAAAAACATGTAAAAAAAATTTGATATATTATCACACCCTTCTGAAAATATGTCACACATTAGAGCATTATAGCGGAGTGCAAAGGAAAAAAGATTTGGGAGTATTATGCTACTAATATATTACAAATCTTGGTTGTACATTCTAAACATAATTACACAAATTTTGCTACAAATATCCCTTGACCAATCTGGAACCGGTTTGGCACCTCCATTTGTTGACATCTGCCTCCTTATCTTGGGAGCCTAGATTGAAACATTATACAATTCACAAGTAGTAATTGAAAGAAAAATATCACCGAAGAGGGGCCATGAATTAGGTGATTTTGAATTCCTTTTCGAATAAAATGATGAACTCAAGAAACAAAAACAAAGTAGAGAGTGAAGAGAATATGAACACAAAAGAATTATACTGGTTCGGCCCAAATTCTTGACCTACATCCAGTCCCCAGACACTCTTAGTTTTCACTAGCTCTCAATCACAATTACACACTTTGCACTCGAAATAATCCCCTTACCCACTAGGATTCACTCCCCATTACAAATTGTAATCATACACCCATACTCAAGGTCCCTCTAAATCAATAAAAAAGAATAGACTCTCTCACAAAGTAGATATATATAATCACTGAAGTACATAAATATCTAAAGATATTATGAGAATTGAATGAAACATTAAATAGCAATAAATTTAATTGAGAGTTCATATGTTTCAGTAGTTGACAAATTCAATGCTTCTGGTATTTATAGTAAATGCCATTAATGACCATTGGGGAAGCTTTAAATTAGCTTTTGAGACTTTTCAATTGTTTCGTTAGACACAAATGACTTTTGTTAGACATAGTCGATTGTTGATTAAAATTTTGAGGTTAAACCACTTTCAGATCACAATCATTAGTAGATATGCATTTGATTTGGTCAGGAGTTGACTTAGAAGAGTTGCCATAACCTTTCACTGGAATTGGAACTTGTTGTAGTGATCATTTGGCCTATTATAACCTTTCATTTTGTGTGTTGTTGTGTTTTCTGTAAACATTAAAAGCTCTAACACATGATGTTGCTTTTTGGCCCATTTACTGCTAAAAACATACGTTAATGATCTAAACGTTACTCAAAAAGATAATTAGTAGTAATGTAAGTAAGATTAAATAGTATTTAAATAGAAACAAAGTTTGTCAATGAATCCTCTATGCTCTTTCAGTATGGTTAGCACTTACTGTAGAGGATCCTGGATAGGTTGGTTCAATTCTTGGTTTGGTATATACTTGCCATTTGAGGATGTTTGCCTCTTCCTCTTCCCCTTCCTCTAACCTCTACCTTCGCCTCTATCTTTAGGAACTTATACTCTTCTTAGATTGGCTATTCTTAATTTCTATAATCAATTAATTAAGAACAACAAATATGAATGTCAGGGAGAAGTAGTCATTAAAGACACACTGCAAACATACTTATATTAAACATATCGTCAATATGTTAAAGTACTTAGCAGTCTCTATCTAGTGTACTTGTCAAACTAGGTTAGTGGTTATATTTTACAGACTTCTTGGTCTTATTATGTACTTTACAACTCCTCAGGGATTTTTAGAGAAGTGTTTCATACATACCATAACCAACTATATTACACACTCTACTGTTTTCAAATTCTTCCTAAATAAACTCCCTTTTTACCGGAATTGATTCCGCTCCTTGTTCCATATTGCTATATACTTGCCACTTGAGATGATATATGAAAGTGCAAAAACTAATGATAGGTTCTCCCTCTAGAATCTCATTTGTCTTTTCTATCAAAAAATGACTCCTGGGAAAGTTGTAAAGAGTAGATCTAACCCAGTCTTCATGAGGGTAGGGAGGAAGTCCATACAGTGTTTGTTGCTCATATATCGTTCTTGCCTGCTCTAAGCACAAATAGTATTTCTTCTTTATCGTCTTCTTGTGTTGTTGAGCCAAAAAATTGTTGGTGTGCAGGACATTTATCAGCACTTTGTTTGTGTCCAAGATGTGATGCAGATAGATGGGTTCTTGATAGGGCTCATAATGGGATTCATTGTTAGAGCTATCTATGTTGTTAAACTGGGGGTAGTTAAAGTTGTCTCCAACAGACAAGTCGACTAATGGATTGGGTTCCTTCGGCTTCGGTGGATGTAGTACAATGTTTAAGGGTACATCGTTCAGGGGTTCGGGGTCATATATGGGTGCAAGGGGTATTCTGGGTCAAGGTGGTACACCGATTAAAGTTTATACTCTAGTGGACGGTGGTATTTAGGTTTAGGGTTGAATTTAAACCTTACGATTCCAAGGATCATCGACTTTCGTGCAGTACGTCTGATCCAACCATGATAGTTCTTGAATAAGGGTAACTCTTCGTCCACCATTGCTATATATCACTACTAGGGTTTTATTAGTACTCGAGTCTTTAAGTTACTCAAACCATACTCTAACTAGACCAAAAACTATGAATCTAACTCAGTTATTCATACCAATTGGCTAAGCCAGTATGAATCTAATGGGAGTCTCTTCGTGCTTTCATAATGATGACTAATTGAGTAACCACTTCGACCCATATTTTCTTAGACAGTAATGGTATGAACTAACTTTATTAGCTAGATTCATTCCTAGAAACTACGCTCTAATACTCTGTACAAAAAGATAATGATTTTTTATTTTGGGTTATGTTTCTCAAAGTTAATATGAATAGTGGATGTTTGGCGTAGATTTTGGCTAATCAGATGGTGTTTAAAAATTCTGAAATTTTCTAGAATCAAAGTAGAAAGGAAAAGATTTCTTTTGATAAATCACAAGTAATTTTGAGGATTTTATACAGAAAGTTATAGATTTTTCAAGTTATTCCCTATTTCCGAACTTGCAATTGGAACAATAGTTAAAGAAACTAAAACTAGTTATAACTTAGATATGCATGGCTTCTAGAATTATTTTTCCATAAAAATAGACATGTTAAAGGTCATGTAGATTCTAAGAAAAACTAATTTAATGAAAAGTAAGGGTAAAAATGGAATAACAAATCTACCAAGGGTAAAAAGGTCACAAGTGGCAAAAATATCTCTTGGGATATCATTTCAAGCAATATGGTATTTACTATAATATCATATGGAAAAGGAAATAATGTGGTGATAATATTATAGAATATCTGAGAAGTTTAGAACCGATTGCGGAAGTCAAGCTTAGTACTAACGATGTGAAGAAATGTACAAACATGTACTGTAACTTTCTTTTATGTCTTGTATTCCTATATATGATTGTTTGATTCATGAGTCATCACTGCTACAAAAAAGCCTTTTTGCGTCCTATTTTTTCCACTTTTTACGTTCTATTTTATGTGGACGCCTACTTGGGATGCGTAAAAAGTGGAAGCTTAAGGCGTCTATTTTTTTTAGACGCCATATGCTTTTTTTTTTCTTAAAAAAAACCCCCAAACCACATTGGGAGCTATCAAATAATAATTCCATATCTACATCAAGATTCAATCGGATCCAAAATCAAAAATCAAATGGCGTTTCCTTAATAATGAAATCAACTCAAATAAAAAATTTCTTTAAGTGTAAATCTACATTACAACAACAAATCAGATCCAATAAGATCAACTCAAAATCAAAAAAAAATTCCAAAGGTGAGAAGGAGAAGTCGAATAGATCTGGAGCAAGGCGAACAAATCTGGAGAAGTTGAACAGATCTGGAGCAAGTTGAACACATATGAATCACAGCTCGAACAGTTCTGGAAAAATCAAACAGATCTAGAAAAATCAAGAAGATCTGAAAAAGTCGAAGCTTACCTACAGTAGGAAGTTGTAGATCTGGAAAATTGAAAACAAAAACGAGGTTGAAAATGAAGGGACGACATCGATTGTGCCGTCGATCTTGTGGAGAGGGTTGAAAATGAAGGGATGACTTCCATTTTGCTATTGATCTTGTGGAGAAAATGAAGGTCAGCCATGAAGGTTGGGGGGAAGAAGAAGACAAAGTGGAAGAAGGTCACTGTGATTGATAGGCCAAAATTTTTATAAAGCCTAAGATTCCGCAAGTGTACAGGCCGTATCAAGTAATAAAGATGAGTAAAGTATCGTTCCCATGAGGACTTAATACCCACTACTTCACCTAATAATTAATCTTGCACTTTTCGTTTAAGTTGAGTAATCAAATTTAATTTAACTAAGAAAATAAAACCAAAATCAAATAAATAATCTACGTAATAATCAAATGGGCAACCTAGAGGCACTAATCCCTTATTAATTTTATAAAGATTTATTTCACCAATTTAATTACTCTTAGTATTAATTTTTCAATCTCGAGTATTAATAGTTATAAGTGTCTTCCGGTCCACTTACAACCCTCTCTTAAGTAAAAGCTGTTATGCCTAACAAATTTACTCTAGAGGCAATTTAATCCGGACACACTCTTCTACAATTATATGGCGCTATTAGGTATATTCCTATCCTAATTGCAAATTAAATTATAATTTAATCCCATATTGCTTAATCTAGAGCTTAATTAAAATTCCTATCCGTCCAGCTCGTGCCGCGTCTTTGGTTCTTCTATTGCGTCCTGCGGCTCCCCTTTTTGCTCTACGTGTTGCCTTTTAAATGGATCTCATTTAGGGTTGTTTTGCAGCGGGGTCCACGCCATTTTTGTCATTTCATTCAACCCAATCCAAGGTCAAAGTCCAATTCAATTAAAAATGAACCAATGAAATATATAATAGTGCTCCTGCGTTTCTGCTCTTCTTTTTGTTCTTTTCATTCCGTGTGGGACCCACCTCCATTCAATTGAAATCATCCACTTTTAAAACCTGTGCTTCCTGATGGCTAAAATAAAAGGAGTTATATAATAATTATAATAATAATAATAACCATCAATATTTATTTCTTCTTCTTTTTTTTTAATTTTAAAAACTTCTAATTACTATTATTTATTTCCTAAACTCAAAAACATTTATTTTAATTTGAAATCCTATAAATGATGCACCACTTTGATTTGATCTTATAATAGCATAATTTCATAGAAATCTCCCAAAATTATTTAGATAACTCTCCAAATATCTTCAAAATATACTTTATATGTGTAAAATATGGAGAGTTATCAACGACATTCGTGATGTGTGGAGAAGAAGGTTGTCGGCGGTGGTTGCAGTGGATGGGCGCAAAGGTAGAGGCAAGAGGCATGCCAGGAATGAAGAAAGGAATGAAGTCACGGGTTTGGGTTTGGAGGGCCTAAAACAAACAAAAAAAGTACAGGAAATTTGAAATACTTTTGGCGCCTAAGAATGAAAATTAGACGCCAAAAGCATCAGTTTTGGCGTCTAAGTTTCATTCTTAGATGCCAAAAGTCTTGACTTTTGGCATCTAAGTTTAAAACTTAGACGCCAAAAGTCTTGCTTTTGGCGCCAGGCCAAATTTCGGCGCTAGGGTCCACTTTTGGCATCTAATTTTAATTCTTAAATGCCAAAAGTCTTGACTTTTGGCGTCTAAGTTTGAAACTTAGACGCCAAAAGTCTTGGCGCTAGGCCAATTTTCGGTGCTAACTTTTGACGCTAGGGTCTACTTTTGGCATCTAAATATTTAACTTAGACCAAAAACATCACTTTTGGCATCTAAGTTCATAAGTTAGATGCCTACAGTCAACTTTTCTCACATATAATTACAAAAATGTCACCGTCTTTATTTTTTTACTTTCCTTTTTTTATAATAGGACACCAATTGAGGAAGTAAAAGCTATATTTTGTAGTAGTTCAAAGACAAGACTGGGTCTTGGGTCATGCACCGTGACTAAGACTAGTGTTAGTTCTCTATCTGTTTTGATGATAACTGACAATTGTAAACTTAATTTGAAGTTTGTCTCTGGTAAAGTTGTAAAACTTACTGACCAAAGCAAACTCGAGTTTTGGTAGCAAAACTCGACTTTGGACTTGATAGACAGAAGTTCAGTTTCTACAAAGCAAGCCAATTTCCAGTTTGTGTGGACAAACTCGAGTTTGCATTACACAGAGAGCAATCAAAGTTTTTTTAAGAGTTGTAAACTCGAGTCTATGTTTTGGAAACTCAAGTTTAAGATCAAACAGAAGCTTCAATGTTTTATCAAGATTTCAAAACTCCAGTTTCATATTTACAAACTCCAGCTTTACCAAATGCAAAAGTCTTCAATTTTCAGTTTTCACTGGAAACTCGGGTCTGGGTTTTGAAGACTTGAGTTTGGGTTAAACAGAGACACTTGAGTTGTTGCTTATTTTGTAAACTCCAGTTTTGTTTTCAGAGACTCCAGTTTACACTTAACAGAAAGATTTCAAAGTTTCAAAATTACACTGAAATTCGAGTCTGGATTCTGGAGACTCGAGTTTAGGACACACTGAAAACACTCGAGTTACTACATCATTTCTAAACTCTAGTTTTGAAAATGAAAACTCCAGTTTAAGCTTACAAAGATATTTCAAAGTTTCAGTTTTCACTGAAACTCGAGTTTGGGTTTTGGAGACTCGAGTTTAGCTCAAACAGAAAGCACTCGAGTTAATGCCTAATTTGAAAACTCCAGTTTTGACAATGAAAACTTGAGTTTGTGTCATACAAAGAGCTATGCAATATTTCAGGTTTTTGTAAACTCCAGTTTGCATTTCTAAACTCCAGTTTTGAAGCTGTAAACTTAAACTTAAGATTTTTATAAAAGCTTCAAACTTGAGTCAGTCACTAAATGACTCGAGTTTAGTCATGTATTCAAAATTTCATCCAAGACCAGCTCGCGACTTTCCTCTCTGTAAGAACCAAACTAGAGTCAGTCACTTATCAACTCGAGTTTAGGAAGTTTTCCAAAACAAGATGCTCTTTGGATGAACTCCAAACTCGAGTCTGGCTTTGTAAACTCGAGTTTGTGACGAACAGATTTGTAAAACCAGATGACGCCAAATTGCGAAAACCTTATATTTGATGTTAATACTTCTTATATTTCATTGCTACTGTTTCTAATGTTATTTAACAAGTTTGCTAGCAAGTCTCATGTAATACCCTAAAATTTATATTTCTCCTAAAGAACCATATTTTGGCAAATAATACCTATTAAAATAGGAGAGTATGTTGTCTCTAAATTTTTAATCGATTTATTATCATTTTTAGGGGAATTTTCTTTGGATTCTAATAAATCCAAATTCAATTTCCTAAATCTTATTAAGGATCGTAAAATATCCGAAGATCATCATAATCTAGCATAATCTTAATTATACCATTTCAGCAATTAAAATCATCAAAGGATGATAAAATCAATTAGAGGAAGTTAGTAACAATTATTGGGCAAATGAAATTGAGTGAGGTGGAGGGCTAATATTTATGCCTCTTCTCCAAGTAAAACTCAAGGGCTAGGATCAAGAGGGGTTGCTTGGAGGCTACTCATGTTTTCCACTATAAATAGGGGTCCTTGGCTTCATGAATTCTCACAACAAAACTCAACCACAAAGGTGAGTTCTTAGAGAGAGGGACGAAATCTAGAGAGGTAGGAGAGTGAGAGGAAAAGCTCCAAAAGCAAGGAGTAAGGTTCTTCAAGAGGTAAGTTCTAGTCTTTAGTTCTTGAAGTTCTAGTTTAAGTTCATAGTATTTTATGCTTTGATCTTAAATATTCAAGAGTAGTTTTGATTTCATGTTTTTATGGTTAAAAATGGCTTGATTTCGAAAATTTGATGAGGAATATGATATAGCAAAGTTTTTGGAAGATTAGGATCAAAATAGCGAAGCTCTGGCGAAATTTTATCGATTAGCGATTCCTGGAGTCAGAGATAAAAACGTCAGTATCTTATGAAGAAGATGATGTTCAAAAATTCTGGGAAAATTCAGGATAAAAGTAGACATTTAGGGCTTTCCAAATATATAAAGAGTGTGTCAATTGAAGTTCTGTGTAAAAAGATAAAAATCCCAGAAGTTAAGCTACAATTTCTGAGCGAAATTCTGGGCAGCAGTTTGAATTCTGGGAACTGGGAATTATCCATGAGTTCTGGGTAAGTTCCAGTATTTTTCCTTGAAAATAGACATCTCAAGGATTCCGGGAAATTTTACAGATCCTCTTTTCGATTTTTCTAGAATTAGTTATGATTTTTCAAAGTTAGGCGAAATTCTGCCCAGAAATGCTGGATCAGCGTTTTTTCCGAAAATTAGGGAATAAATTGGAAAATAAATCCGCCAGGGGTAAAATGGTCTTATATAGCCAAAATATCTCTTTGAAATGATATTTGTGAGTTAATAGAGGCGATATTATCCTTATAGGATATCCCTGAATACGTTTTGACCAACTGTCGCACCGTTTTCCGCCAGAAATACCGTCAAACGTCAACGAAGGTACGTTCGCGTACTGTAACACTAACTCTGATATTTACAGTATGTGTATATGTGGTATGTGTGTTGTATGCATGTTGTAATGTGTTGGTTGAATACATGCTGTTGTTAAAGGATAACTGTACATCTGCATGCACTGGGAGTGATATATCTGTTTTCACTGGGAGTGGTATATTTTCGCTGGGAGCGGTGCATTTGCATTCACTGAGAGTGACATAGTTGGTGACATGTTTGGAAGTGTTTCATTTGCTGTGATTTTGTACCGTATATGTAAATATGAGGTTAACCGTTACCTGGGGTCCGTATGCATGGGACCTCAGCTCTTAACATAGCGTCAGGGTCAGGAGAACCAAGGACGGAGGACAAAGGAAAGCGCAAGTAGGACGCATAGTAGACCCGGCTGAAGATTTCCTTTGACATTCTGGCAGAAGCCTTCCTTTTGTTGTTGTACATCCCTTTTGAACCACGCGGTTACTACACCGCTATTGTATTCAGCCAGACTTACGGCATTTTGAAATATAAGTATCAGTTACTCTTCCGCTCAAATGCACTACTCTGATGATTTTAAATGATTTTTGTTGGAAAAAAATAATATTCCGCTTTTGAAAATTGGGATGTTACATCTCAGATGATCTAGTGAAGGAAACAGTGAAGATTCAAATTATTAGCTGTAAAGAAAGAGAGAGAAACATGTTGTCTCTTAAAGTGCTCCAACTTGGATTAAATAAATACAACTTTAAGCACAGCCTATTCTATCAAGCACAATCAACAATATCTTCAGATTAATAAAGCACCAGATAACAAGAATGTCTACAACAGATTAGACAAAAGCAGAATCCTCCCATCAAGAATATTTTTCAGTGGATTCTCAACAGCTAATTTCTGGAAGTGGAGCTTCAACAGCCAAATTCGTAGTGCTCTTCCAACAGCTATATTCTTCATTCAAAATTATCTTCCTCAGCTATAAATGAAGCTCAGATTCGAAGAAGAAAGATAGATAAAAGACTTACAGTGAACAACATTCAAAATTTTGTATTCTTTCTTCTGTGAAACATCTTGAGAGATTAGAGCTTCAGTGTTTATCAATATCTGCTCTTAGAGAGAGTTTGTTTCTGTAAAATCACTTGTTTGTGAGAATCTCAAGTCAGGGGACTTGGAGATTGGGAATATAAGTGTATAACTTGTAAAGGGGAGTGTATCCTAGTGAAAGGATAACTTTCAAGTACAGAGTGTGTAACTGATTGTGAGTGATAGTGGAAATCCCAGAGAGTCTAGGGACTGGACGTAGGTCAAGGAGTTAGACCGAACCAGTATAAATCTTGCTGTGTCTTGTTTTCCTCTCCCATTCTCTACACTATCTTATTCCTGCGATTAATTTCCAAAATTGAGCAAAAGAATTTTTCAAATCCTCAATTCACCCCCCCTCTTGGTGATTTGCTCCGGTTTTTCAACTAGGTCTTATATCACATGTTTGCTTACATTCAATTAATTTGTAGATTCATTTTTAAGTATGTTATAGTCATGATAATGCCACATGTTTTCCTAGCGCTAAGGGTATGAGTCGAGGACACATGGCACTGGTGAGTGCATATGTTGTTAACATTACATTTGTTGTGTGCTATATATTATGATGCTAAATGTTATGAATATTTGTCATATATTGTTTATACTTACATATGAAGTTAACTGTCACCTGAGATTCAGTTCGATTGAATCTCATATTTAACCCCAACTTCAGGTTCAAGAGTCGATATAAATGGTAAGGAGCATACGTGAAGACTTGGAAGGAATTCTTAATATTTTGGACTGTATAGTATTTATACTTATAGATATTTAGTATGTAAATACTTAGATAACTGTACCAATCTTATCTTTGACCGGATATACCGTGATTAGTTTTAAATTTATAGCCACGTATTATCAGCCACTCATCCATATCATATGCTCTATCACTCCACTTTGATGATATTCTTATATACTACATATTGATATGCATTATAAGTAGTACAAAATTAGGGGTATTACACTTAGCTTCCCAAATTAATCAACTATTGGAACTAGCTAGTATTTTTATAAAAAAAGAATTATATGTCTTAAAACTGTGAGACTCCTGAAGTACCCTACCCAAAAAAAAAAAACCCCCCCACAATTGAGTCTTATATCAAAGATTAGAGACATTGCAGGAGAGGATTTTTTATATAAAAAAACCCCACTTTTTTTTTAACATAATAAAAATTTGATGATTGACATGGAAAAAAAGGGTGAGATGGATGCCACAAAATTATGCCACATTTATATATTTAGTCAACAAATGTTGACCATTAGGGCTGGTTAACAAAGGGGCAAAATTACATCATGTTTTAAACTTCAAGGCACATTTACCCCCGGAAAACTTTAAGGTGGTCAATGTCCATACCCAAAAACTTCCCCAGCTTTTAAGCCCCCTAACCCTTCTTTTAATTCTTGTGTGAAGTTGTTCAACGTGGTATACAGTATAAACCCATCTGTAGCTGAATTTTGTTTTTATTTCCAATCATCAATTCATTATCGATCTTATTAACGGACGCACCCCTTTACAGTTATCTTGTTCATCGTTTTTCAGCTGAATTTTGTTTTTTTGTGGCCATCGAATCTTGTGACATAGAAACAGAACAAGAGGCTTTCCCTAACTGACAGAAGCTGTCCACTCAAAATATTTCTGTATATTTATATAAATAAAACTCTTCTTCTCTATCCTCTTCCTATGTAATTAATACTCCAAAATTAACTCATGTTCTCTATTCCATGCAATAAAATACCAAAAAAAAGAGGTTTTCAAATCCCCATCTCTTATAGTGATATATTGACGGAGAATTTTGGAATAAGTTTTATTAATGAATCATTGTTTTTGTTAAAGCATCTTATATGATGAAACATCACACACTCGGAAAAACATCTTATAAAATGGGACAAAGGGAGAAGTACTTCTGTTTTAAAAGAAGAAAAAATATTAAAAAAAGTTAAGGCGCAACAATACCATAACTTGAAAAATCGAGGTAAAAAGCACAACCGTTTAAATCACCTAATATTCATTACTTTTTGCAGTAGTAGAAAACGGTGTGGCCCCCACCGCAAAATGATAAAGGTTAAAAAACACCTGTAAACTAACTATTGCCCCTATTATGCCAAACTTCATGTGTTTTTTTGAGATGAAAATCTATCTATAAACTAACATTTTGCTGCTGCATGTCGTTTCTATTTTATAAATCTTGTATGGTGATCGATGGGTGGATCATGATTGCACCGTTTTTTATTTTTGTTTAATTTTTTCACGAATCCGTCGAATCTTAAGACGAAAGTATTTATATATTGCTACTTTAATTCATTCTCGATCTCACTAACAGACACACCTCGTCACAGTTGACAGATATTGCTCATCGTTTTTCAGGCTTCTCTATCCTCTTCCTCTATAAATATCCTTCATTCGCACCTCTCCCATCACATAAAATACAAAAAAAATGAGGTCCGCAAATCTCAATGTCTTAGCCACTTTCTTCATTCTCTCAACCTTGTCTTTCACTTGCCTTGCCCAAAACAGTCCTGAAGACTTCCTTCAAGTTCACAATGAAGCTCGTGACCAAGTTGGTGTGGGTCCTCTCTATTGGAACGAGACCCTCGAGTCGTACGCTCAGAACTACGCCAACGAGAGAAGCTACGACTGCAACCTCGAGCACTCTGGAGGGCCCTTCGGCGAGAACATCGCCGAGGGCTATGACGACATGAAGGGCTCCGACGCCGTCAAGTTCTGGCTTACCGAGAAGCCAAACTACGACTACGACTCGAACTCTTGCGTCAATGATGAGTGCCTTCATTACACTCAGATCATTTGGCGAGATTCTTATCATCTTGGCTGTGCTAGGGCAAAGTGTATCAATGGCTGGATGTTCGTTATTTGCAGCTATGATCCACCAGGCAACATTATTGGCCAAAGACCATATTGATTCGAATATTCAACACTAAAATAATGTTATTTATATATTTAATTTTAATTTAATTATATATACACATACATATATATTGTCCTCAGTTATGTTATTTGTCGAGTAAGCCATGCTATTATAGGTGTGATTTAACCATGAGGGGTGTATTGATGATTGATAATTAGTGAAGAAAAGTGTCGAGTTTAAATTTTGTCTTTGCAAAATTCGTTGGGTAGTAGAAAGGTTGGCAGAGGTTCCCCTATGACACATGATTGCCACAATGGTCTAATAAGAGAGATGAGGGTCCTACCTAACAAATAATGTGCTTATCTATGTCTAAATATAAAATAAATGTAGGAATCAGTTGAACTGTTGAAGGTCGGTTTTTATCTTAAATATAACATTTCAATCCAATTATATATATATATATATATATATATATATATATATATATATATATATATATATATTATATATATAATTGGATTGAAATGTGATATTTAAGATAAAAACCGACCTTTTATATATATATATATAATTGGATTGAAATGTTATATTTAAGATAAAATTTCCCCGAAACTACCTCTATTAGTACTTCTCTAACAATATTATAAATCAAATTCATATAGTTACCAAAAGGTTTGTTAAACAATAATGTATTTTACTGAGATCAGATCACATTTCTAACACAATTAATTAATTTATCTAACTTTTTTAAATCTACTCAAAGTATTTTAAATAACTCTCACATCAAGTACAATGTAATTTTTATCATGGGATATTGGTATAGGAATTCACTTTGTACAGTTTCTACTTTAATTTTTCCTCTAAGGTTTTGTAATTACTTGTCTAATATTAAATTTCAAACAAAAATCATGCGACTTTCATTTATATTATTATCTAATGCATTTAAAAATATTAGTTCCAGAATATTCCTTAAAATAGTTCAAATAGTTGTTTTTTTCTCGTGGTGTCCATTACCTACAAACTATTTATATTAATGTGAATCTGACAAAAAAAAAATTATATTAATGTGAAGAAATCTGTAACTACTTGATCCTAACGTCTCACCTTTGACATTCTCTTGGTTAAGAAATTTGAGCATATTAATTTATCAAATAAAACAAGATTCTTTATTACTACTCCTTGGCAAAGGGCAAAGCAGATTTTGTTAATACTATACATATTTTTTTACATTTAAAGAATAAATTAACGTTTTATGATGAACGTAAGAAAATTTCAACCTAGATATTGATCTCGTGTTCTTAAGAAATAATAATAATAATAAATCACTGAGGTGTTCACCATCAATCCTACTATTAATACAAAATATAAATAATATGAAAAAAAACTACTTCATACATATAATTAATAATAACAATAAAAAAAATATAAGTAAACAATATTGTTTTCCAAAGTATGCATCATGAAAGTAAAATCATAAACGCACTTTTTTTTTTGTTTTTGACCTGACTGAACGCACTATAAACTCACATGAGAAAATATACTTAAGCGACTAAAGATTATAGTAACACTTATATTAAAGGGAAAGTGACAAAAAAATACCACTTGAACTTTAAAATTTTATTGCCCACAAGAGTAATGGAATTGACAACAATATTAATGCAATTGACAACTTGTTTTAGTGAAAAATCTTTTTTTTTGTTTTAAAGTTTAAATGATATATTTTTGGGATTTTCCATATATTAAAAAATTTCAGGAAAAAAAATTAATTTGAAACAAAATTGAAGACATTTTTCAAAATAATAATCAAAGTCCTTCACCTTTCAATGAGAATTAAAAATAGTAATTTTGATTAAATGAATTATATAATACACGTCTCATTTTAAATATAGATACAACATGCCAAACAAACAGTAACAACATATATTATTAAAATATACATTGAAATAAAATGTATTGATGAAATCAAACAGGTTCACGGGTCACTCGTTCCAAGTGATAAGCATACAAGGATGTACATGTGATATCTTGCCGGCTTCATATTAAATATAGACACAACATGTCACAATTTGGTTGTTTCCGTCATTGTCATTACATAATATTCTTTTCATTCGATCAAGGTGTTCCCAAGCCACTTTGAATTGGATCGCTTTTGATGTTTATATTGAAAAATGTTTTCGCCTCTCAGCTCTCAATAAATGTACTTTCAGGAACTCTTTTCATTTGATCAAAGATGTGTAGCGTGTTCGTTTTGTGTTTTGACTTGATCGTTAAAAATGGACTCCATTACATATTCATGAAGATGATAAATCAATAACTTTTAAGATTAGTCGTTAAAAATATACAGACACTTGTCACAATTTGGTTGTTTCTGTCCTCGTCATTACATAATATTCTTTTAATTTGACTAAGGTTGTTCCCAAGCCACTTTGAAGACTAATTGCTTTCGATGCCTAAAGTGCAAAATATTTTTGCCTCTCAACAAGTGTAGTTCCAGAAATTTGAACTTGTATTCTCTTGCTTACGGGGTGAGGCCACTTATCACCTTAACTAATAGCTTGTTGGTTGCATGGTATTTTTTTTGACAGAATATAACCACTCTAAATATAATTAAAAATTAATTAAATTATATTTTAACTAGTTTAAGTCAAGTCAGGTAAAATTATAAAGTATGGTAAGCTTGCCCAATGAAATTTTAACACAATTACATATTTAGCACTAGAATATAAAATTATTCGTTCAGCTATATATATGAGAAACTGATTATTTTTATACATATACACACTACACACACACAATCATATACATACATACATTATTCTTTTCAAATGATGGCAAGAAGATCATATCAGGGATGTGCATACGTGTTCGTTTTATGTTTTGATTCTGATCGTTAAATAAAAAATGGACTGCACTACATATTAATGAAGATGAGAAATCAATAGTTTTTAAGATTAGTCATTAACTATTAATAGGTTTGGTAAGAGACAACTAGTGACGTACATACATGACTAAACATGATAGATTTTCCAAAATTTTGGATCATATATTAATAACTCATTATGTTTTAAAACTCAATGATAAACATTTTTTAGCTTTCAAGTATCGGCGTACATAACTCCCAACTATCAATTATATACTCGTAAATTTATTTTTATGTACGTATAAACTTTATTAAGCTGTGTGAATAAGTTGTGTAGAAAAGTATGCAAATTATTTGTATAAATGTAAGTTCGTTGTAAAGTTTTACAAGTTTAGGAGGTTATGTATACATGATTCAAGAATGGCACATTTTCCATGTTGATTTTATCGCTATTTTTTTTCATAGCTAAATTAATTTTCTTATTAGGCTTTGATGGAGTTTTTTTATTTTTGTATAATATACCAGCGTTTCAAATATTATAATAAAATAATTTTATTTTATTATTATTTTTTATTTTTGTATTATATAACAATGTTTCTAAATTAAATGTCTTTTTGCCCCTTTCCTGGAACAAGAAATTCGTATATTGATCTCTCATCCCTACTCTTCCGGATAACGTGTCATTGTGTTCTGGAAATATAAAGATTTTAATAAATCTTACATTCTCGACATATTTAATTATATTAGTATCATAAATTGAGTTTATCAATAATAAATCTAATACTTACTGAGAGAGGGGAAGAATTATGAATTTCAATGTTGTCATACCCTGGTTGAAAATTTTTTCGATAAAAAAATATTAAATATCAAATTTAATAAAAATATTTAAAATAAAAAATAAAATTGTAATCCATTAAGATTATTCTTTTAATTCTAAATTTTAGGGTAATTTGAAAATTAAAAATTTATTTTAATGGTCTGTAATTTTTCATTTCAATATAGGTGATTTTCATTTTTCGTTGGAAAATCCTGTTAATATCCGGCTGAGAATAATCAAAGCTAAAATTGCGTCTACACTTTTAATAATCTTAACGAGGCCAAGTGGCCTACTTAATATTTTTGAATATTGTTAAAAGACCATATGACCATCATAGTTATAAGTCAGATCCACGTTCAATTTTCCTTTTTAACTTGTAATACCCTAATTTTCATAATATATGTAAATATTATATTTTGATAAATAGCACCTATTAAAATAAGTGAATATGTGGTCTCAAAATTTGTGTAAATTATTAATTTAATTTTAGGCAATTTTCCGTTGGGATTAATTAACAAAGGGTTAATTATGAGACATGATTTAAGAGAGTATATTGTCTCTAAATTTTAATTGATTTCATGTCACTTTTAGGAAAATATTTAGTTTAATTGTTATTTATTAACAATTATCCTTAACAAAATAAGTTTGCACTAATTGAGATTAGTTGCATAATTCTTCAAGAGAAAAATTAAAAGTATCAAATGAGGGATAATTATATTTGAAAATAATTAAGCCAAAGAGAATGAAATAGTATCTCAAGTAATTAAGTCTAAATCTTCATGTAATTGAGTTAGCTAATGGCAAAATATAATTAAGGAGCATGTAAACACTTGATTAACATGATAATTAAGAATTGCTAATTAGTGTTGAAAAGTCAACAATGACACCTAAGCCTTGATTATGTCATCAAGATGACATAATAAGAGCACATGTTTTATAGTGAAGGGGGAGGATTAAAACTTCTTGATTAAGTTTAGATCCAATGATCTTAATAAATCACACAATTAACCTTAATCCTCTTGTAATTGAATTAGTCAATGAAAAATCAAATGAATTTATAAAGATGATAATTGGTTTGATAATCAATTATATTATTACAATTAAGCCTAATAACATCTAAGACACCATAATAGGGATGATAACTTGGATTAAATTAATAACCCCTAAGGTTATTATGTTTGGGCGAAAATCTTGATGAATGGAGAAGCAAAAGATTAAACAAACATCTTCAATAGTGAAATAGGATTTTTACATAAATGGAAGGCCAAGATTTAATTTCATAAAGCTAAATTCTAAGGCTTAAAATTAATTTCATTATGTAAAAGCCTTAATCCAAGTCAAAACTTATGAACCAATAAGAGGCCTTCTTCTAGATGATTGTGAGAGAAAAGAAACACAAATTGAAGAGTAAAAAAAAAAAAGGGCCACGTTTTGACTTGTCCAAGAGGCAAGAGAATTGTTTATTATTTAAACAAAGCATATGGGATAAGCTAGCATTAATTGAAGTTGGAAGATAAGGAGAGAGAGTGAGAGAGGGACGAATTGGAGAGGTGGAGGAAGAAGATGAAACTTCTTCATTAAGTATGGGTCCAATGGTTAAGATTAAAACTTCTTAACTAAGCTTAGATCCTTTGGCTTAAAAGCAAGAAGAAGTAGGTTTGAAAAATTTACCAAAGTTGCCATAGCCTTTTACTATAAATAGGCACCTTGGGCTCTTCATTCTTCACACCAAACTCATACCAAAGATTGGAGAGTTTAAGAGGAGAGTAAAGCAAGAAGGAGGAAGGAGTTCAACAGTCTTCAAGAGGTAAGTTCTAGCATTTAAATTTCTAGTCTTTAGTTTTTATAAGTTCTTAGAATAAATGTTAGTTTAATCTAGAAAATTAGAGAATAAATTCCTATACTTGTTTTTAGGCCTCATTGCATTAAAAAATTCCTGAAGAGGTAAAAACATAATAGGAAATAATATTTGGAAGTCTTTAGATTAAATTTGTAAGAGTTGCAGAATTTTCGGTTCTTAAGTCCTTGTCAGACAGCGAAAAAGATGCTATGATTTTATGAAGCAAAATGAAGTTATAAAATCATGAACTTTTCTAGAAATAAAGTAGACATGAAGGGATTTCCAAATATATAAAATATGTAACATTTTGATCTCTGGTCAAGGAGATATGAATTTTTTAAGTTAAGCCATTTTTACTGGAATAATGTAACATCCCACCTTTAAAACAATGGAATTTTTTTTTTTTTTTGAAAAAACGTTGATCAGAGTAGAGCAATTTCGCAAAACGAGTAACTGAACCTTAATATTACATAACCACAGTGTAAGTGTACTTATACAGTCATGTACTATCCAAAAGGAAGCAGCACCTAACTAGGCATAAAAAAACTAAAACCAAAAACTCCTTCTGCCATCCTACGCCAGTTGCTCGCCCCTATCTTTACCCCTTGGTTCACCCGAACCTGAAGCTACAGCTGAGATCCAATTACCATTTGGATCTCAGGTAACGGTTAACCTTATGCTCAAATAAACAGTATATGGACAACAGTTATTCACAAACTTATCACAGCAGTAAATCACTACATAAGCACACAACAGATGTATGATCACAACATTGACATAACATAAGCACAAAGCAGTATGTAAAGTCCCACAATATGTCTGCACATAACCAGTGCCACGACGACCCATCGTGTCCTCAGCACTAGGAAAACCCAACGGCGTTATCAAGACTATAACCCGTATAAAGCTGTATGTGTAACTGACAACCCTAAATAGAGCCTCAGTATATAAACATGTCTATCACATATACGTATATGAGCAGCATGTAACATCCCAAATTTTCAAAAGCGGAATATTATTTTTTTCATCAAAAATCATTTAAAATCATCAGAGTAGATCATTTGAGCGGAAGGATAACTGATACTTGTATTTCAAAATGCCGTAAGTCTGGCTGAATACAATAGCGGTGTAGTAACCACGTGGTTCAAAAGGGATGTTCAACAACAAAAGGAAGGCTTCCGCCAGAATGTCAAAGGAAATCTTTAGCCAGGTCTACTATGCGTCCTGCTTGCGCTTTCCTTTGTCCTCCGTCCTTGGTTCTCCCAACCCTGACGCTATGTTAAGAGCTGAGGTCCCATGCATACGGACCCCAGGTAACGGTTAACCTCATATTTACATATACGGTACAAAATCACAGCAAATGAAAACACTTCCAAACATGTCACCAACTATGTCACTCTCAGTGAATGCAAATGTACCACTCCCAGCGAAATATACCACTCCCAGTGAAAAACAGATATATCACTCCCAGTGCATGCAGATGTACAGTTATCCTTTAACAACAACATGTATTCAAACATCACATCACAACATGCATACAACACACATACCACATATACACATACTGTAAATATTAGAGTTAGTGTTACAGTACGCAAACGTACCTTCGTTGACGTTTGACGGTATTTCTGGCGGAAAACGGTGCGACAGTTGGTCAAAACGTATTCAGGGATATCCTATAAGGATAATATCGCCTCTATTAACTCACAAATATTATTTCAAAGAGATATTTTGGCTATATAAGACCATTTTACCCATGGTGGATTTATTTTCCAATTTATTCCCTAATTTTCGGAAAAAACGCTAATCCAGCATTTCTGGGCAGAATTTCGCCTAACTTCGAAAAATCATAACTAATTCTAGAAAAATCGAACCAAGGATCCGTAAAATTTCCCGGAATCCTTGAGATGTCTACTTTCAAGGAAAAATACTGGAACTTACCCAGAACTCATGGATAATTCCCAGTTTCCAGAATTCAAACCGCTGCCCAGAATTTCGCTCAGAAAACGTAGCTTAACTTCTGGGATTTTTATCTTTTTGCACAGAACTTCAATTGACACACTCTTTATATAATTGGAAAGCCCTAAATGTCTACTTTTTTCCTGAATTTTCCCAAAATTTTTGAACATAATCTTCTTCATAAGATACTAACGTTTTTACCTCTGACTCCAGGAATCGCTAATCGATGAAATTTCGCCAGAGCTTCGCTATTTTGATCCTAATCTTCCAAAAACTTTGCTATATCATATTCCTCATCTAATTTTCGAAATCAAGCCATTTTTAACCATAAAAACATGAAATCAAAACTACTCTTGAATATTTAAGATCAAAGCATAAAATACTATGAACTTAAACTAGAACTTCAAGAACTAAAGACTAGAACTTACCTCTTGAAGAACCTTACTCCTTGCTTTTGGAGCTTTTCCTCTCACTCTCCACCTCTCTAGATTTCATCCCTCTCTCTAAGAACTCACCTTTGTGGTTGAGTTTTGTTGTGAGAATTCATGAAGCCAAGGACCCCTATTTATAATGGAAAACATGAGTAGCCTCCAAGCAACTCCTCTTGATCCTAGCCCTTGAGTTTTACTTGGAGAAGAGGCATAAATATTAGCCCTCCACCTCACTCAATTTCGTCCTCCTCTCTCTCTTCCCTTAGATTATTGCTTTATCCCCTATTTAATCCCAAATTCTAATTTAGTTAGGTGTAATCGGGTGTTCTTATTCAAGATCTAATTTCACTTTTGAAATCCTAATTTTATGACTAGATTTATGGAGATTTTTAATCCCCAAAACACTTAGGTATGAAACCTCAAAGTATACAGAAATACCTTTGGGAATAGTCAAGTTGAAGCTCATAATTTACTGATTCCAAATATGTGTTTACATTTAATACTTAGTTCCAATTTTCCAAGATATGATTTATTTTCTATAGATGCTCATCTAATTTCATTTAATTAAATATTAACTTGCTCCCCAAGTTGTCTTGCTTTTCAAGTTTCCCAACTTGCTTCATAAGTTTTCCTATCTTCTCCCATACACTTAGCTAATTATCCCATGTGCTAATCTATTTTACAATATTATAATTGCTTCTTCCTTCCTTGACCGAAATTTCCTTCCCCAAATACCCATTAAATATGCCTTTTAATAGTTGTATGCTTTATTTATCCTTACAAACTCAAGAGGATAATTTCTCATTGGTTCAACTTATTTTTATTCCATTAGTGAATAGGAATTTTCGCCCTCTTAGTGATAATTTAGGAATAATAGTGTTTTAGGGGTTTTAAGACTTGATTACCAAAGTTTGACCAGTTTCTAATTTAATTTTGATGATTAACAATTTCTTGTATGCTAATCTTAGCTTCTAAATATCATCTGATCCTTAATTATGACCTTTATAAATTAATTATGAACTAATTCCAAAACTTATTAAAGTATCTCAATTATTGCAATTTCATTTGCCCAATAATTGTTACTAACTTCCTCTAATTGATTTTATCATCCTCTGATGATTTTAAATGGTTATATTTTATGATCCTTAATAAGATTTAGGAAATTGAATTTGGATTTATTAGAATCCAAAGAAAATTTCCCCTAAAAATGATAATAAATCAATTAAACATTTAGAGACAACATACTCTCCTATTTTAATAGGTATTATTTGCCAAAATATGGTTCTTTAGGAGAAATATAAATTTTAGGGTATTACACAGCATAAGTGTTAAGGTTACAATACGCGTCCGTACCTCCGTTGACGGTTTCTGGCACTTTCGTCAAATTACGGCACGTTTGACAGCGGCACAACAGCGGAGACAGCGGGAACAGCAGGAACAGCGGAAACAACGGTTCGTGATTTTAGGTATCCTATAGGGTTAATATCACCGATATGAATATTTAAGATCATAACAGGCATTTTAGGTATAAATTACCATTTTGCCCCTAGTTTGATTATTAGGTGGAATTTTGCCAGAGTTTCACTGTTTTGACTTTAAACTCTTCAAAATTTTGCTATAATATTTCCTCTAAGACATTCCTAAATATCATGTTTATTTCTAAATCATGATATCTAAATTAACTTGAAAAATTAGAGACTACTCTAGCAATTCTATTATAACTACCGAAAGAACTACTAAAGACTAAGGACTGAAAAACTTACTCAGAGCTTCGCTACAAATTTCTCCGGACTCCTCCTTCTTCCTTCCTCTCCCAAGTTTCGAAATTCTCAAGAGGATTTGGTGTGAGAATTCCAAATGAAATGGTGGCTATTTATAGAAAACCCGAATGGCATTTCCGTAATTTCGGTGAACTTTGTCTGGTTGAATTTTGACCGTCAGATCGCATTTTTTTGAAGTGGCTTGATCTTGGCCCTCCACCTATTTGGCCGACCTCCCCCTCCCCCAAGAAGATAGAATGATGACATCATCATGCTTATGTCATCTTGCTTTATGGGCTTTTATCCGATAAAGCTCCCGGTTCGGTGTCCTAATCGTGTAATCGTGGAAAATCTCAAAATTCTGGAAGGAAGGCCCTGAAGGTCTTTTCTTCCTCTTTCAAGATACTTAGGTTAGATAAATTTTTGATCCCAATAAGGGTGTTCCGTTGCTTGCTGAACATATTCAGACAAACGCTGTTGGTTACGGAAATTTCGTCTGCCGACATCAATTTCTGGATAAAAATCCACTGATCAATAATATACTCTAACCCTAAAAACTTAGTTCAAGGTTTTCTAAGTAGGATTTTATTTCTATCTGTGGTCATTTATCCTGTTCACTTTTTAATAATATAATATTATTTGATTACCACATGTTTTAATCTTATAATATTATTATAAAAAAATATCTAATTCCATCCTTATCTCCCCAAATTTTTGGCCCACACATATAGTTATATATATATATATTTTTTTTTTTCCATTTACCATAATATCCTATTTATCTTGCATTTATTTTTCCTAAATTTTCCTATTGGTCCAATAATAATTACATGGATTTAGACTTTTATAATTTCTTGAATAATCCTAAGCCTTTGATCTTGTTTTTCAAGATTACATCCTAACTTTTATTATTTATTTAATTACGCCAAAAATTTCGGCCCTTAATATTAATTATTTATATTATTTATATTTTTTTTACATTTCTTAAATTCCCATGACTTTATAAAATTCCCAAAAATTACTTAATTAATCCCTTACTAATTTTTTTATAATTTCCTTAATTAAAATTATTCATTTTCTCACAATAATTTTATTGACATTAATAATTTAAGCTCCATGCAAATTATCAAAAATCATAGAGTCAATTTTAGTCTTATAATACTTTTTAATTTTCCTTCTTTTTATTTTCATAGGAAATAATTTATTAAATTGTCTAAATTAAGAATAACATGCTTTCTAAATTTTTAATAATTATTCCATGCCTTTTAGAATTTTTCCTAATTCCTCTCAGGATATTTTATGGCCTTAAGACGCATTTTTTACATTTCCGATATTAAACTTCCTTTTATTTTCTTAGTGTTTCCTTTTGAACATGGTCTAATCATATATCATGTTGAGATCAAAATCTTCATAAATAGGCATTTTTATTATTGTAACATAATATTCCAGATAATAGTTATCCGGGTATTACATTTCTCCCCCCCTTAAACAAAATTTTGCCCTCGAAATTTACTCTATTGCGATTATGTTTTGGGCTGTAAACTCTGGGTAATTTTCCTCTATGTCTCTCACCGTTTCCCATGTTGCCTCACGGGGTGACATTCCTTTCCAAACCACCTTTACCATTGGAATGCTCCTATTCCTGAGACGTTTCTCACGATGTTTGAGAATTTGTACCGGCTCGACCACGAATGTATTGTCATGTCGTGCTTCAATGTCCTCAAACTCGATGACGTGCTCAGGGTCTGGTTGGTATTTCCTTAACTGCGAAACATGGAAGACGTCATGGAGATTGCTTAAATTCGGGGGTAGGGCTATTTGGTATGCGACCGATCCTCGCTTTGCCAGAATCTCGAATGGTCCGACATAACGCAGACTTAGTTTCCGCCTTTTAAGCGTTCTCCCGACACCGGTCATAGGGGATAGTTTCAGAAATACATGATCCCCTACTTCAAATTCCAGGAGCCTTTTTCTTTTATCGGCATAGCTCTTCTGTCTACTTTGGGCTGCCAACAGCCTGTTTCTGATCAAAGCGATTTGTTCAAAGGTCTGTTCAACTATATCTGGTCCGAGCAACTGCCTTTCAGAAAACTTCGTCCGACATATAGATGACTGACACTTCCACCCATACAACGCTTCGAATGGTGCCATTCGTATGCTTGACTCAAGCACCAGTGTTGGTTATTCCGGATCCAAATGAGACATACGTTATCTATAGTAATGCCAGTGGGCATGGACTGGGATGTGTCCTAATGCAACAGGGCAGAGTGGTGGCTTATGCCTCTCACCAGTTAAAGCCTCACGAGTCGAACTACCCTACACACGATTTGGAACTGGTAGCTATCGTGTTCGCCTTAAAGATATGGCAACATTACTTGTACGGTGCAACTGTAGAACTGTACTGCAACCACAAAATCCTGAAATATCTTTTTGATCAACGGGAGCTCAACATGAGACAACATCACTGGATGGAGTTATTGAAGGACTATGACCTGGAAATTAAATAGCATCCAGGTAAAGCAAACGTCGTCGCAGATGCTCTGAGTAGGAAGTCGGTACGGGTGGCGTACATGATGATTCAAGAATAGAAACTGCTTGAAGATTTTATGAATATAAACTTGTCAAAGCAAATTTGTTTGAATCACCTTACACCCAGTAATGCTTATCTTGCAAATCTGCTTGTTAGTCATAGGGAATACGATATGAGAGATGAAGTGGAGAAAGCTCAGTTGCAAGACGAGCGGGGAAAAACCATACGGAAGATGATTTCTCAAGGCGAAACCCAGGACTATGACCTCTCGCCTAGTAGACTGATCAGGTATAAGAAACGATGTTACATACCGCCAGTTGCTGAATTAAAACGCAGGATACTGGATGAGGCCCATAAGAGTAAATACACTATACATCCAGGAATGGTCAAAATGTACCATAATGTCAAATCTGAATTCTGGTGGTCCAGGTTGAAGAAAGATGTCACCCAGTACGTAGCCAGATGTTTGACCTGTCAAAAAGTGAAGATTGAACATCAACGTCCTGCTGGTCCTCTGCAAAGGTTAGAAATTCCGGAATGGAAATGGGAAAACATTACTATGGATCTAGTAGTAGGTTTGCCCAAGATCCGAAATCACGATGCAATCTGGGTTATTACGGACCGGTTAACTAAGTCGGCACACTTTATCCCTATCAGTGTTAGTTACTCATCAGAACAGTTAGCGAAGATTTATATCAGAGAAATTGTACGGCTTCACGGGATACCTAAGAGTATCATCTCGGACTGGGATCCACGATTCACATCCCAATATTGGCAGCCATTGCAGGAAGCTATGGGGACAAAACTCAAGTTAAGTATAGCTTATCACCCGGAGACCAATGGGCAATCTGAGAGAACCATACAAACGTTGGAGGATATGCTTAGAACTTGTATGTTAGACTTTAAGGGACATTGGGATGTTACAAATAAAATCTGGGTAACGTTGAGAAAATTCAAAATTGGGAATGATATGGTTGGAACGAGTTAAAGCCGTTATTTTTCCTTAAAAATAGACTTGTTAAGGGAAATTTTGGCTTTGGTTTCACCTCAAAATGATTTTTCTAGAATTAGTTATGATTTTTCAAAGTTACCGAAAAATCTGCCCAGAAAATGCTGCACTATGTTTTTGAATAAATAAAAGAGCAAAGTTGTAAATAACAAATCCACCAAGGGTAGATGAGTAAATAAAGGTGGAAATATCTCTTAGGATATTATTCTAAGTGAGATGGTGATATGTTAGGATATCCGGGAAGTCCAGGGCCGGATTCAAAGGTCGGTCATTTGACGATTACCGGTGAAAGGTACGGACACGTATTGTAACATTAACTCTTATGCTTATGGTATGCTTATATATGATAGTTGTATTCATATGCTAATACTTTGTTTTGAAATTGCTCTCTAAACATTGAATTGAATACGGGTTATGGTCTTGATAACACCGTTAAGTTTTCCTAGCGCTGAGGACACGATAGGCCATCGTAGCACTAGTGAATAGTGCAGACTAGGGTAACATACATATTGTAGTGGTTGTGTTATGTTATTGCCTTACATGTTGTTATGATTTTGAAAGTTATGTACTTATTATGTGATATCTGTCATATACTGTTTACATAATCATGAGGTTAACCGTTACCTGAGGTCTAATGGACATTGGACCTCAGCCTTAATGAATAGTTCAGGAAAGGAACCGGGATGAAGAAGGTACCGGTAGATCGAGCCATGAAGAGGCAGCGGTTGAAGACAAAGATTGGTAGAAGTTATTAGAACCTAGTTTCTGGCATGAATCTAATAAAGTTATTTCAAACCAATTGGTGCTTAAACTAAGAAAGGGTTTATCGGTGGGTTGTCATAAGTCGCTATGAAAGACGAGGAGACTCCCATTAGACTAAACACCGATCTGACCAATATGTTTGAGTAACTGATCTAGTTTAATACTTTCTTTAACAGAGAATTGTATTTAATCTCTGTAAATTGTATCACATAAATATTCCTTCGGGAAAATTTTTAATATACCAACTTATGTCGGGGCATCATCATATGTCTGGGCATTTTATATCAGAAACTCTTTGTCCAATTATTAGCGCACGCTTTCCGTTCCCGCATTACTTGAAATTGTAGCACTTCAAACTCTATTGGTTTTCCTAAAACTAAGTGTCCACTGACACGATTTTCAAGCACGGAATTTGGGGTGTTACATAACTACTGAGGGACATTCTGGTCTTTTAAAAATGTTCAGATTCCCCTAATTAAGCCTCGTGATCAAATTAAGAATTTGTTAAAAGTGTAGGCCCAATTTTAATTTTATCATTTCAGTCAGATTTTATTAGAACTTTCCCTTTTTCATTGCAACCATCTCAAATCTTCCTTATCTTTTTCCATGAAGGAATCTCGTGCATGTGACGCCGCAATATATAAATGTTCACTCTAACCAAATGGCTTGGTTTGAATTTGGATCAGATAATCAATCCTGGTTTACTTTCATCTCTTTTTCTCCATTATTATTAAATATATTATTGTTTTTGACCAAAATTTCCACATAAGTATATTAATCAATATACAAATAAATAATTAAATATTTACAATAAACCTCTATATATTAAAAAAAATTGTACAAGCTATTCTTTAGACACCGTGCAACAATATAAAACAAGTTTAGCCTTAATTAGAAAAGCATATAATGTAATACCCCAAAAATCCTATTTAGCATAACCACTATATTTTGATAGAAAATAGAAAATACCTATTAAAATAGGTGAATATGTGGTCTCAAAACTAGTAGAATAATTACCTTATTTCCTAAGGTAATTTCTCATGAAATTAGGAGGAATAAAGAGCTAGAAATTTCTAAGTGAAGGTAAGGGTTATAAAACACTATATCAGAGATTAAAATTAGGATTTAACTAATTATTCCTAAATTATCACTAAGTAGCGAAAATTACTAATTAAAAGAGTGAAGAGATTATACTAAATCCTTGTGAAATTAAAATTGGACCAATGAGAGATTTTTCCTTCTTGAGTTGTGAGAACAATTAAAAACAAATTGATAATTAAAAAGATTAAGAGGGGGACGGATTTGCTAGGGAAATAAGAAGGGAAAATTGTTGTAATAATAATACAAACACATAAGTCAATTGCTTGTGGTAGAAGATTAGAAAACTTGAGGAGCAAGTTATTTGACTTGGGGAGCAAGTTTTTACCTAATGAAATAAAATTAGATAAGAATCTATAGAAAATAAATCATATCTTGAAATATTGGAACTAAGTAGTGAATATAAGTACATACTTGAAATCAGTGAATTATGAGCTTTAACTTGGCTATTCCCAAAGTCATTTTCGCATACTTTTAAGATTTATACCCAAGTGTTCAGGAAGTTAAAAATCACCATAAATCTAGTCATAAAATTATGATTTCAAAGGTGAGATTAGATCTTGAGTAAAAACACCAACTTATGCCTAACTAAATTGGCATTTGGGAGTAACTTGGAGGTAAAGCAAGAAAATCTAAGAGCCAAGGGAGGGGGAGGACGGTTTTTGAGGTGTAAGGAGGAGATCTTTGCCTCTTCACCAAGTAAAACATCAAGGGTTGAGATCAATTGAAGTTGCTTGAGGGTTACCCAATGTTTGGCTATAAATAGAGACCATAGGCAACACAAATTCCTCACCAATTCACAAGCCTAGCCCGAAATTGAGAGTGTGAGGGAGTGAGTGGAAGAGCTTCAAGAGCTAAGAGCAAGGTTCTTCAAGAGGTAAGTCTAGTCTTTAGTTTGATAGTTCTTGAGATTCTAGTATAAGTTCATAGTAAAGTATGCTTTGATCTTAAATATTCAAGAATAGTTTTGATTTCATGTTTCTATGGTTAAAAATAGCTTTATTTAGAAAATTAGATGAGAAATATGATATAGCAAAATTTTCAGAAGATTAGGATCGAAATAGCGAAGCTCTGGCGAAATTTCATCGATTAGCGATTTCTGGAGCCAGTAGCAAAAACGTTAGTATTTTATGAAAAATATGATGTTCTAAATTTCTGAGAAAATTCATGGTGAAAGTAGACATATAGGGCTTTCCAAATATGTATAGAATGTGTCATTTGAAGATCTGTACAAAGAGATAAAAATCCCAGAAGATAGGCTACGTTTTCTGAGTAAAAATCTGGGCAGAAGCTTAAAACGTAAAAACTGGGAATTATCCATGAATTCTGGGTAAGTTCCATTATTTTTCCTTGAAAATAGACGTCTCAAGGATTTCAGGAAATTTTACGGATCCTTGGTTCAATTTTTCTAGAATTAGTTATGATTTTTCAAAGTTAGGCGAAAATCTGCCAAGAAAATACTGCCCTGCGTTTTTTAATAAATGTAAGGGCAGAATTGTAAATAATAAATCCACCAGGGGTAAAATAGTCTTATATAGCCAAGATATTTCTTGAAATAATATTTGTGAATTAATAGAGATGATATTACCCTTATAGGATATTTGTGACTGCATTCTGACCGACAGAACAAAACTCGTCAACGAAGGTACGTCCGCATACTGGTAACTTTAACTTTGATGTTTATGTTATGCATATATGTGGTATGTGTGTTGTATGTATAGAATGTTTACACTGTGGAGTGCATATAAAGGTTAGGGGGTATCTATAATGCTGGGAGCGATATGTCCATATGCTGGGAGCGATATGTCTATACGCTGGGAGCCATATGGCTGCATGCTGGGAGCGATACATATGCATTGATTGTAATAGATCGTTTGTATATGCTGTTGATATTGTGGTTTTTGTTGTTCGTATATTGTGTATGTAAACATGAGGTTAACCGTTACCTGGGGTCCGTATGCATGGGACCTCAGCTCTTAACATAGCGTCAGGTTCAGGAGAACCAAGGACGGAAGACAAGGGGAAGCGCAAGCAGGAAATGCATAAAAGACCCGGCAGAAGACTTTCTTTTGACATTCCAGCGGAAGCCTTTCTATTGTTGTTTTACTTCACTTTTGAACCACGCGGTTACCATACTGCTATTGTATCCAGCCAGACTGACGGCATTTTGAAATATAAGTATCAGTTACTCTTCCGCTTTTCCGTTCAAATGCTCTACTCGGATGATTTGAAATGATTTTAAATGAAAAAAGAAATTTATTTGGCTTTTGAAAATTGGGATGTTACATATAACAATAATAACCCATTTGGTTGGATTTCACAAGAGAGGATTACATGTAATCATGATGTAATAGATCAATTACAACGTTTGGTTGGGTTCATGTAATTTAAAGAGGATTACATTATTTGATGTAATCAATATTACATTACTAGGATTGATGGATGGGGATGCAAACATTTTGTAATCGAGTGAAAAAGACATTATTACCATTATAATTTTTTAAATTGGCCAAAGTAACCACCCATTAAAAAATTAATTAATAATATAGAAATTTAAAAAATTTCCCCATTAAAAAATTTAAAAATTATATTCCACCACTAAAAATATATTGAAAGCCCCAATAAATAATATTCCCATCATTAAATATTAAATAATTACCAAGAACCTGATATGTAGACTGCATAATATTTCCACAATTAAATATTAATAAATTATTATGAAACCAACGTGTACATGACACAAATAAAAATAATCACCGTGAACCCATACATTATATATATATATGTGTAGACATGAGAAAATTTGTATCTTACTATATATTCCCACGTATTTGCATGTTCGATGTAATCAAACAAAACATTTCATGCATATTTGCATCATCTTGGCCAAATGACAAACCTAATAAATTCATGTAATCATCATTACATTACATTACATATTATTATGTTGTATTACATCCCGTCTAATTCTGTGAACCATACGTGCCATAAGTAACTAATACTAGTAATAAAAAAAGTAAACAATTTATTTTAAAAAATTTGATTTTTTTTAAATTTTTATTTTAGTCATTTAAATACATATATACATGTCAACACTAAGTTCACGCCCAGGACCTCATTTTCAAGCATGGCACATGGTGTTGCCTTTGGGACAACTTGCCATTGACTTCAAATTTTTGAATTGACTCACTGCAATTTAGTCCTTATAATTTTAACTATTTAAAACTTTAGTACTTAAATTGCATGAAATGTATAACTTTATTTTCTAAAATACAGAGACTAATGTTTTAAATTGTCAAATCATATAGGGATTGAGTTGTATTGAATTAATGTTTAGAAACAAACTTATAATTGAGTCAAATTATAGGGATTGAGTTTGTAACATCCCAATTTTCAAAAGCGGAATAAATTTTTCATCATTTAAAATCATTTCAAATTATCACAGTAGAGCATTTAAGCGGAAGAGTAACTGATATATATTCAAAATGCCGTAAGTCTGGCTGGATACAACAGCGGTATAGAAATCGAGTACTTCAAAAGTAATGTACAAGAACAAAAAGAAGGCTTCTGCCGGAACAAAAATGGAAAGTCTTCCGCTGGGTCTCTAGGCATGCTGCTTTCCCTTCTCCTCCGTCACTGGTTCTCCCGACCCTGATGCTATGTTAAGAGCTGAGGTCCTATGCATATGGACCCTAGATAACGGTTAACCTCATATTTACATATACGGTATATAAACACAGCAATTGATTCACTTCCAAACATGTCACTCCCAGTGAATGCAAATGTACCGCTCCCAACGAAAAATACCACTCCCAGTGAATGCAGATATATCACTCCCAGTGCATGCAGATGTATAGTTATCCTTTAATAACAACATGTATTCAAACAACACACCACAACATGCATACAACACACATATCATATATACACATACTGTAAATATCAGAGTTAGTGTTACAGTACGCGAACGTACCTTCGTTGTCGAGTTTTGATACGTTTTGACAGAAAATGGTATGACGGCGGCACAACAGCAGTAACAGCAGTACGTGAACTCAGATATCCTAATAGGGATAATATCGCATGAAATCAATAACTAACATTATATCAGTCATTTTAGTCATAAATGACCATTTTACCCCTGACCTCTCTAATCGGCGAAATTCCGCCAGAACTTCGTTACTTTGACTCTAATCTTCCAAAATTTTGACATATCTCTAACTTCATAATGATTTTCGAAATTCATACCTTAATTACCCCAAAAACATGATTCCTAATCATACTTGGAAGATTTAAGATCAACCTAGCATTTCTACTACAACTATTGAAAGAAACACTAAAACTAAAGACTAGGGACCGAAGAACTTACCCGGCACTTTGCTATTTCCACAGACTCCTCCTTCTCTCTAAAATCTCTCTCTAGAAAGCTCTAGGATTTGTGAAGAATGAAGAGAAAGGTGAAGGCTATTTATAGAAAAAGTGGATGGCATTTTGGTAATTCCTTTGAACTTTGTCTGATCAGTTTCTGACCGTTGGATCACACTTCTTTAAGGTGGCAGGATCTTGGCCATACACCTCTCAAAGATGATGTCATCCTTAGTCACCAAGGTGATGTCACACACTTGCTTAAGAAGTTTTCTACGAATAAAGTCCTTGTTTGGTGTTCTAATCGCGTAATCTTGAAAAATCCCAAAATTCCGGGAGCAAGGTCCTGAAGATCTTTTCTTTCTCTTTCAAGATACTTGGGCTATCTAAATTTTTGATCTCATTAAGGACATTCCGTTGCCTGCCGAACATTTTCAGACAACCGCTGTTGGTTACGAAAATAACGTCGGACAGCGTCAACTTCTGGATAAAAATCCACTGATTAATAATATACTCTGGTTCTAGAAACCTAGTTCCCAGTTTTCTAGGTAGAATTTTATTTCTATCCATGGTCATTTATCCTATTTGCTTTTCACAATTATAATATTATTTAATTACAAAATATCTTAGATGTAATACCTAGAAAAAAAAATTATTATTATAATAAAAAGAAAAATAATTATCATAATACCTATTTTAAATAGGTGAATATGGGGTCTCAAATCTTTTGTATTTTATTTATTTTTGTTTATAGGAAATTTTTCTTAGAATTTAGGAGTATGAAAATTAATTTTAGTTTGTTGATACAAAAACCAATATTTTAGGGATTAAATTAGGACTCAACTCATTTATTCCTAATTTAACTTCATGAAGACAAAATCTTTCTAAGTAAGAATAAATAGATTATACAATGATATTAACCCTAAATCTTAAAGTTTAAATGGACCAATAAGGGAATTGTCTTCTTGAGCATGAGAGAACAATTAAGACAAAACTTCATAATTAAAAATAAAGGGAGGGGGGACGAAATTTTTAAGGAAAATGGAAGAAAAAGAATAAACCAATTAAAGGAGTAGGAGAAGATAACTTGGTGAGCAAGTTAACTTTCTTAGGGAGCAAGTAATTCCTTAATTAGAGAAAAATTAGGAGAAAACCTATAGAAATTAAATCATAACTTGAGATTTTGAAGTTAAATATCCAAGATAAATACATATTTAGAATCAGGGAATTATGAGCTTCAACTTGGCTATTCCCAAAGATATTTTCGGTTACATTTAAGATTCATACTTAAACATTTTGGGAATTAAAAATCACCATAAATCTAATCATAAAATTAGGATTTCAAAAGTGAGATTGGATTTTGAATTTAAATACCAACTTACACCTAACTAAATTAGGATTTGGGATTAATTAGGATTAACTTAATGAAGAAGAGGCTTTTCTTAAGGACCAAGCAAACAAATTTCTAGAAGGGGGAGGGGGAAATTTCGGCCAAGAGGGAGAGGAAGGCCAAGATCATGTCTTTCTCTCCAAGTAATGATCCAAGAGCCAAGATCAAGCAAGAGTTGCAAGATGTTTAACCTCTCCTTGCCTATAAATAGAGAGCCTTGGCTAAACACTTTCCTCACACCAATCCTTCTAGCCTTGGCTGCAATTTAGGGAGAGTAAGAGAGGGAGGAGCTGCTGGAGAAAGAGATACAAGAAGTCTTCAAGAGGTATAAGAGTTCTTAGCTTCTAAGTTTAAGTTCTTAGCTTATAAGTAGAAATGCTAGAAAAAGTTGTTTTAATCTTCAATCTTCCATATACAGTTTTAATTTCATGTTTTTGAGGTTTCCATTGTCTCTATTTCGAAAAATTGATGAAGAGGGAGTTATATCAAAATTTTTGGAAGATTAGGATCAAAATAGCGAAGCTCTGGCGAAATCAGTAAAATCTGAGTAAGTAATAAAGATGCTAGTATTTTATGATGAAGATGATGTTCTAAAATTCTGGGAAAATTCATGATGAAATTAGACATGTAGGGCTTTCTAAATCTATAAAGAGTGTGTCATTTGAAGCTCTGTGAAAAAAGATAAAAATCTTAGAAGTTAAGTTACATTTTCTGGGCGAAAATCTGGGCAATGGTTTGAATTCTGGAAACTGGGAATTATCCAGGAGTTCTGGGTAATTTATAGTATTTTTCCTTGAAAGTAGACATCTCAAGGATTCCGGGAAATTTTACGAATCCTCATTTCGATTTTTGTGGAATTAGTTATGATTTTTCGAAGTTAGGCGAAATTCTGCCCAGAAATGCTGAATTAACGTTTTTTCCGAAAATTAAGTGGAAATAATTAGAAATAAATCCTTCAAGGGTAAAAATGTCAAGTGTGGCCAAGATGTCTCTTGAAATGTTGTTTGAGAATTAATTAAGATAATATTACCCTTTTAGGATAGACTGTGCTCGCGTACCGTCAACAAAACGTGCCCAACGACCCGTTAAACTCAGGTACGGACGCGTATTGTAACCTTAACTCTTATGCTTATGGTTTGGTTATATATGATTGTTGTTTTCACATGATAATACCCTGTTTTGAAATTTACTCATGAGAGTTGAATTGTATACGGGTTATAGTCTTGATAACACCGTTGAGTTTTCCTAGCGTTAAGGACACGATGGGCCGTCGTGGCACTGGTTATGTGCAGACTGAGATAACATACATATTGCAGTGGCTGTGTCATGTTATTGCCTTACATGTGGATATTTGTTTGAAATTGTGATTATGTTGTATATCTGTGATAACTGTCATATACTGTTCACATAAGCATAAGGTTAACCGTTACCTGAGGTTCAATGGGAATTGAACCTCAGCCTCTGCCATAGCCTCAGGATCCCGGGAAGTGATCGAGGACAAGGGTAAGAAGCCGGTATGAGGACCCTGCGGAGGCATCGTCTTTTTGATACTTATGTTAGAAGTATTAGACTTGGATGACTGTATTAGTTAACATTCAGTTAGATACACTACATATAATGTTATTCAGTTACTCTTTGTTTATGTAAAATATTTTCAATTCTCAGCTCCAGAAACGTTTATGAAAAATGGGATGTTACATTAGATATCTTTCCTTAATTCCTATTTCATTTTTTATTTATTTTCTTGGCCAAAATTTCGGCCCTTATTAATAAATAATCATATTTATTTTATTTTCCATATTTCCTAAATCTTTATAATCTCATAAAATTCCCAAAAATTACTTAATTAATCCCTCACTAATTGTTGATAATTTTCTTAATTAGTAATAATTATTATCTCACAACTATTTTACTGACATTGGTAATTTATGCACCATGCATAATATTAAAAATCATGGGGTCCATTATGGTCCCCAGAATACTTTTTAATTTTTTTACTTTAATTTTTCCAAGGTAATAATTTAATAAATTACCTAAATTAGAGACAACATACTTTCTAATGTTTTAATAAATATTTAGTTGCCTCTTAGGATTTTATCATAATTTCTCAGGGTATTTTATAACCCATAAATATTTCAGGGACCTATTCGCAAATTATCTAATGTTTTAGGGACCTTTTTGCACATTATTTATTCTTAGGAGAAATTGTCCTAATAATAAGATAAATTCAATACAAGGTGTTTGAGACCTCATATTCACCTATTTTCAACAGGTATATTTTACCAATTTATGATATTTATCCTAAGTCAAATTTTAGGGTATTACAAAGTTCTACTCAATTTAAGCTTATCAACTAGATTACAAATGATGAAAAAATTTAAATACAGAAATATTAATTTTCGCAAAATTTTAGAGTTAATGGACAATCCCTGATTTCCTCCCACATACTTCACCTTAACAAGTGGTCATTCCAACTTTAATTTCCTAGCGATAAGCCTACAATTTAGCTCGTGTTCATTATATTTAAAGTTTGGAATAATATTGCTGGCTTAAGCTGTAATACCCGGATAATTACTATCTGGACTATTATGTTACCATAATAAAAATGTCCATTTATGATGATTATGGTCTCAAAATAGAGTATAATTAGTCTATTTTCAAAGGAAAGTACTAAGAACAAAATTATGGAAAATTCAAGAAAGCATGGAATAATTATTAAAAATTTAGAAAATATATTATTCTTAATTTAGACAATTTAATAAAATATTTCCTATGAAAATAAAAAGAAGGAAAATTAAAAAGTATTTTAGAATCAAAATTGATTCTATGACTTTTAATATTTTGCATAGGGCTTAAATCATCAATGTTAATGAAATCGTTGTGAGAAAATAATTAATTCTAATTAAGAAAGTTATTAGGAATTATTAAAGGATTAATTAAGTAATTTTCAGGAATTTTATAAGATTAGAGAAATTTAGGAAACATAAAAAAATAAAATAAATATAAATAATAATTATTAAAGACCGAAATTTTTGGCTAATTAAATAAATAATAATGGTTAAGATATAGTCTTAAAAAGTAAAGATCAATGGTTTAGGATTTTTCAAGAATTTATGAAAGCCTAAATCCAAGTAATTAGTTATGGACCAATAGGAAAATGTTGGGAAAATGAATATAAGAGAATTGAGTATTATGATAAATGAAATATATATATATATATATATATATATATATATATATATAGTGGCCGAAATTTTTTAGGCCAAAAAGAAAAAAAAATATAATAAATAATAATAAGGATGAAGGGAGATTTTTTTTAGCAAATAATAATAAAATAAGATTTAAGACATGTGACAATTAATTAAATAATAATAAAAGTGGACAGGATAAACGAGAATGGATGGAAATAAAATCCTACATAGAAAATCGTGAACTAGGTTTCTAAAGTCAGGGTATATTGTGAATAAGGGAATTTTTATCTCGAGATGGCCGGTCTCCGAAGTCATTTCTGTAACCGACGGAGTGATTTGGAGATCCGAATAGGAAGATATTTTGTATAATTAAGGCAGATAGCCAAAAGGAGAACCGATAGAAAATAATTTCGTTGTGGGAATCTGGGGATAAGTGGGGGGAAAAACCAGAGTATAATGTTAATCAGTGAATTTTTGTCTCGAAGTTGGCACCAGACAACGTTATTTCTATAGCCGGGCACGAATACCGAGGATTTTCAGCTGATAACGGAATGTCCTCAGCGGGGATCAGAAACTGAGTTAAATTAGATAATTTGAAAGAGGAAGAAAAGATCTTCAGAGTGTTGTTCCCGGAATTTTAAGTTTCTATGGAATCTCGTGATCGGGGCACCGAACCGGGAATTCATCAGATAAAGCAAGAGGATAAGGCTTGATGATACAGCTAGGATGAGGTCAGCTATTTTGTCTTCTTTTGGAGGGGGAGGTCGGCCAAAGAGAAGGAAAGGCCAAGATCATGCCACCTCAGAAAAGTGCGATCCGACGGTCCAGATTTCATCTGACAAGGCATGAATAGTAACCAAATTTTCCCTATAAATACCCCTTGCTCCTTTCACAACTTCCACACCAAATCCACTTGAGATTTTCGAAATTTGAGAGAGAAGGAAGAAGGAGGAGTCCGGAGAAAAATCCTAGCGAAGCTCTGAGTAAGTTTTCAGTCCCTAGTCTTTAGTTAGGTAGTTCTTTCAGTAGTTATAGTAGAAATGCTAGAGTAGTCTTTAATTTTTCAAGTTATTTTAAATATCATGTTTTAGGAATAAATGTGATATTTATCTTAGAAATATGTTAAAGGAAAGATTATAGCAAAAATTTTGAAAGCGTAAAGTCAAAACAGCAAAGCCCTGGGAAAATTCCGCCAAAAAGTCAAACTAGGGGCAAAATGGTAATTTGTACCTAAAATGCATGTTATGGTCTTAGATATTCATACTGGTGATATTATTCTTATAGGATACCCAGAATCACGAACCACTGTTTCCGTTGTCACCGATGTCAAATCACCGTCGTTCCACCATCAAACATACCACAACGCTACCAAAGTGCCCGAAACCGTCAACGGAGGTACAGACGCATATTGTAACCTTAACACTTATGCTGCTCATGTTCATATATATGGTAGACATGTTTATATACTGAAACTCTGTCATGGGTTGTCAGTCATACATACAGCTTGTTACGAGTTATAGTCTTGATAACGCTATTGGGTTTTCCTAGTACTGAGGACACGATGGGAGATCGTGGCACTGGTTTATGTGCAGACATAGTGTGGGGCTTTACATATTGCTGTGTGCTTATATTCTATCCATTGTTGATCATGCATCTGCTGTGTGCTTATGTATTGATGTGCTGTTATGTTGTTACGACTATTTGTTGCCTATATATGACTTATTTGAGCATAAGGTTAACCGTTACCTAAGATCCAATTGGGAATTGGATCTCAGCTGTAGCTTTAGATTCAGGAGGATCCAGGGTGGAGGAGAGCGGCAAGTAGCCGATGTAGGCGGATTAGAAGAGTTATATGTTTTAGTTTTTGAACTATTTAGATATTGTCTTTTTGGAATCAACAGATGACTGTATAAGGATGATTACACTATGGTTATGTACTTCTAAATATTCAGTTACTCGTTTAATCGAAACGCTCGACTCTGATCACGGTTTGTTTTTTTTAAAAAAAATCGGTATTTTAAATTGGGATGTTACATAAGCACTGCAATTATCATTAACTATAGATGGCTAAACCGCTAAACAACGTGGCAAGAAGTTTATAGATCAGCTCAAACCTACCCTAGCTTGATTTCATAACCCTTAAATGACCCACAATTATTCTTTATTAGGCATGTTGTTCAATAAATTAAGGGTTTAAGGTGCAAATTTATCAATGAATTATTTTTCAATGGGCACTCAACACAATTAATTATTTTGGGGTGCAAAAGTAGACATAATCTTTTTTTTTGTAGCATATATAACAATACTACTAACCCCGGTTAATTTCTGTTATTTTTTGCAATTGGGTCCCACTAGTCCTTTCATTCTCTATTATTTAAATATATTTTTAGAAGGGCAAAGGTGAAAATTTTAACAATAAACCATTTTACCATGAGAAGCCAACAAAATGATCTTTTGTTGGGTCCAAAGGTAGTTATAAACATGTTTTTCTTATAAATTCCCATTTTGTCTCACAAATTCCCTTATTTTTTTGTGAATGATCATATATGTCTTGTAAAAGGAGTAAATCCATGAAGTTTATGAATGCCCACATTTGATCATTCACATATTTGTCTTGTAAATGCCAATATTTGTTTTGTAAATTTTTCTAACTCCCTGGATTCTTTTAAATCCATTTATTTGTCTTGTGAATACTTTTTATTTGTCTTATAAATGTTCTTATGGACAAAAAAAATTAAAATACAAGTAATATTGTTTTTTCATTGACAAAACATAATTTCATCTTGACCTAACTGGGTGTAGTGAAATTTCAAGATCTTTTGGGAGTTGACTGAAATAAAGTTGCTTCCAAGGAATTTAAGTGGTATTTTTCCATTAAAAAAGGAAAATATTTCTAAAAATATATTAAGATAATAGGGTGAGAAGACTAGTGGGATTCATAATACAAAAAGTAACAAAAGTTAACTAGGGTTAATAGTGTTGCTATAAATGCTACCAAAAAATTGAATATATCTACTTTTGCATGTAAAAATTGTTAATTGTGTCGGGTGCCGATTGCAAAATAGTTGGTTGCTAAATTTGCACCTTAACTCATAAATTAATTAATAAATAAAATCATTCAAAATTTTGCAAATTATAATAGAATACCTAGAAAGCTTATATTTATATAAGATCGATAAGATAAGATTATTCATTCTAGTCAACAGATTAGAATTTTAAAGCTATTAGTTCTTTATGTGTTTTGATGATAACAAACAATTGTAAAATCAAATTGAAGTTTGTCTCAAGTAAATTGAAAAACTTACTGTCAAAAGCAAACTTGAGTTTTGGAATCAAAACTCGAGTTTTGTTTTGATAGAGAAAAGCTCAATTTTAATGAACAAAGGCAAAACTGCAGTTTTCATATAGAAACTCGAGTTTTGACCTTACAGAGAGCATTCCAAGTTTTTCATCAGGACAAACTCGAGTTTTGAATAGGAAAATCGAGTTTAGACCATACAGAGACTCTTCAATATTTTCTGATGAAATGCAAAACTCCAGTTTTCATTTGGAAACTTGAGCAAAAAGCATGTCAGAGTATTAAATGCAAAATACAGCTAACTTGCTATATTTTGATCAAACAAGCTTTGCACGATGCAAAATGGATAAATGCTTCTTACCTAAACTAATCTCTGACAATCCAACAGACAAAACTTAAGGGAAAGTTAACATTTATCCTTTGAACGTAGGGAATGAACAAAAAAGTAGAGAGAGAAGAGACCAAAGTGCCTCCAACAGCTAGATTAGTGCACCAACGATCATAATGAAGTTTGCAACGGTCATTTATCACTCTCTATGTATAAATAGAGTTGCATTCAATTCTTCTTATCAACTATTAAAGAAGAAAACGAAAAAGCATTCAAGTTTCAACTACTCTTTAAGTTTTCCTGTAAAACAAAAGTTTCTTTTGATACTATTGCTCTTCAGTGATTATTTCTATCCATTCTTTAAGAGAGTTCATTTATTGTAAATAATTTATTGTAAACAATCTCAAGTCAGGGGACTTGGAGATTGGGGCTATTGATTACAACTTGTAAGGGGGAGTAAGTTCTAGTAAGATAATTACTCTTGAGTTACATAGGGTGCAATCAATTGTTATAGTGGAAAACTTAGGGAGCCTGAGGACTGGACGTAGGTTAAGGAATTGGACCGAACCAATATAAACTCTTGTGTCTTACTCTTCTTCCTCATTCTCTGTTATACCTTGTTTTAGTGTTTCAAAACAGAGCTTACGAAAAGAGTTTTTTAAAATCCTCAATTCATCCCCCCTTTGGTGATTTAGCTCTGCTTTCATTTGGTATCAGATGAAGGTCTTCTCCTAAGAGCTTAACATCACGAGAAGGATCACTATGGATGGTATTCTACCCGATGGAGCTTTGATCAACAGACCACCAAGATTCAATGGAGAGCATTACTCTTTCTAGAAAGCCAAGTTCAAAGTCTTTGTGTTAGCATCTAAATATGAACTTTGGAGGGTGTTTGAAAGAGGAAATTATGTTCTTGAAACTATTGAAGATGGAGTCAGAACTCCAAAGCTAAAGGAAGAGTATGATGATAATGACAAAAGGCTAGTTGCACTCAACAACAAAGCTATCTTAATCTCTAGAGTGCATTGAGTCAAAGTGAATACTTTTGAGTATGTACTCTGACATCAGCTAAGGGTATGTGGGATGCACTGGAAATAGCTCATGAAGGAACCGCTGGTGTAATACCCTAAAAATCCTACTTAGGATAAATATCATAATTTAATAAATGATACCATTGAAAATAGGTGAATTTGTGGTCTCAAAACTAGTAGAATAATTACCTTATTATCTAAGGTGATTTCTCATGAAATTAGGAGGAATAAAGAGCTAGAGATTTCTAGATGAAGTTAAGGGTTATAAAACACTCTGAGAATATTGTGAGTTAATCCGAAGAGGCAACTAAATATTTGTTAAAATAGGAGAATATGTTGTCTCTAAATTTTTAACTGATTTATCATCATATTTAGAGAAATTTTCTTTGGAGTCTAATAAATCCAAATTCAATTTCCTAAATCTTATTAAGGATCATAAAATATCCAAAGATTATCATAATCTAGCATAATCTTAATTATACCATTTCGACGATTAAAATCATCAGAGGATGATAAAATCAATTAGAGGAAGATAGTAATAGTTATTGGGCAAATGAAATTGCAATAATTGAGATACTTTAATAAGTTTTGGAATTAGTTCATAATTAATTTATAAAGGTCATAATTAAGGATTAAATGATATTTAGAAGCTAGGATTAGCATACAAGAAGTTATTAATCATCAAAATTAAATTAGAAACCTTGTCAATTTTGATAGTTAAGTCTAGTAACCCCTAAAACATGATGTTAGAAATTAAAATTAGGATTTAAAATAATTATTCCTAATTTATTTCTATAAGATGAAAATTCCTATAAGATGGTAAAATTGTGGAAAATGAAGTCATATAATTTCCCTTTTTCTCCACCGACTTCGACTTGGAATGAGCATGTAAATGAGATCATTTTATTTAATTATCTTCAGCTGGACAATGCATTTCGGTCAACATATCATGGGAAATGAAATTAATGGCGTTATGGTAAATAAATAGAAAAGCTAATGTCTATTAATCCTCCCTAAGCATTCACCACCAACTTGACTTGCTCAATGTTCATTAAAATCCTTTGCTTCTCTCACATTTTTTTTCGGTCAAAGTAGCTTGGGCAAGGAGAGAAAATTATTTTACATACACATGGGATAATTATATAATAAATGGTCAATAGTGTATGGAAGAAGATTGGGTTAACTTAGGGAGCAAGTGTTTGGCTTAGGGAGCAAGTAATTGCTTAATTAGAAGAAATTAAATGAGAATCTATAGAAAATAAATCATATCTTGAAATATTGAAACTAAGTATTTATGATAAATACATATTTGGAATCAGTGAATTAAGAGCTTCAACTTGGCTATTCCCAAAGTTATTTTCGGTTACTTTTAAGATTCATACCTAAGTGTTTCAGGAATTAAAAATCACCATAAATCTAATCATAAAATTAGGATTTCAAAAGTGGAATTAGATCTTGAAGAAGAACATTAGTTGATACTTAACTAAATTAGCATTTGGGAGAAAATAGGAGAACTTGGGGAAGAAGCAAAACAACTTGGAGAAGAAGGAAGGGGAGGACGGTTTTGGATGAAGTGTAGGGATGGGATTTATGCCTCTTCACCAAGGAAAAATCAAAGGCTAAGATCACTTGAGAGTTGCTTGGAGGCTACCCAATCTTTGGCTATAAATAGAGGCTCCAAGCTTCATGAATTCTCACCACTTCTCAAGCCTCCAACCGAAAATTTAGAGAGTAGGGGAGTAAGGGGAAAAGCTCCAAGAGCAAGGAGCAAGGTTCTTCAAGAGGTAAGAGAGTTTTTAGTTTTTAAGTTCAAGTTTTTAGTTTATGAAGTAGAAATGATAGGAAATGTTGTTTTGATCTTCAATCTTCCAAATATAGTTTTATTTTCATGTTTTTATGGGTTCCACTGTCTTTATTTCGAAAATTTGATGAAGAAGAAGTTATATCAAAATTTTTGGAAGATTATGATCAAAATAGCAAAGCTCTGGCGCAATCTTATCGATTAGCGATTCCTGGAGTCAGAGGTAAAAATGCCAGTATTTTATGAAGACGATGATGTTCGAAAATTCTGAGAAAATTCATGGTGAAATTATACATCTAGGGCTTTCTAAATCTATAAAGAGTATGATTTGAAGCTTTGTGCAAAAAGATAAAAATCTCAGAAGTTAGGTTATGTTTTCGGTGTGAAATTCTGGGCAGCAGTTTGAAATGATTAAACTGGGAATTTTCCATGAGTAATGGGTAAGTTATAGTAATTTTCCTCGAAATTAGACTTCTTAAGGATTCCGAGAAATTTTATGGATCCTCGGTTTGATTTTTCTAGAATTAGTTATGATTTTTCGAAGTTAGGCAAAATTCTGCCCAGAAATGCTGGATCAGCGTTTTTTTTCCGAAAATTAGGGAATAAATTGGAAAATAAATCCACCAGGGGTAAAATGGTCTTATATAGCCAAAATATCTCTTTGAAATAATATTTGTGAGTTAATAAAGGCGATATTACCCTTATAGGATATCTGTGACCGCATTCCAACCGTCAAAACGTACCGTAACTCGACAACGAAGGTACGTTCGCGTACTGTAACACTAACTCTGATATTTGCAATATGTGTATATGTGGTATGTGTGCATGTTGTGGTGTGTTGTTTGAATACTTGTTTGGTAAGAAATAACTGTACACCTGCATACACTGGGAGTGATATATCTGTTTTCACTGGGAGTGGTACTTTTCACTGGGAGCGGTACATTTGCATTCACTGGGAGTGACATGTTTGGAAGTGTTTCTATAATACCCCAAAAATCCTATTTAGTATAACCACTATATGTTGATAGAAAACACCTATTAAAATAGGTGAATATGTGGTCTCAAAACTAGTAGAATAATTACCTTATTTCCTAGGGTGATTTCTCATGAAATTAGGAGGAATAAAGAGCTAAAAATTCCTAAGTGAAGTTATGGGTTACAAAATACTCTGAGGATGTTATGATAAATCCTACGAGACAACTAAATATTAGAGAGTATGTTGTCTCTAAATTAGGTAATTAGTGAATATTAAAACCAATTATGGGGCAAATGAATTTTCAAAGATTGTAATTGGTTTGATAATCAATTATAATCTTGGTAATTAAGTCTAGTAACCCCTAAAATACTATATTAGCAATAGTAACCAAGAATTTATTTAATTCTCCCTCTAACTAATGAAAGTGGCGAAAATATTTAATTAAAGAATTTATATAAACCCTTAATCTTAAATCCTTGTGAAATTACTTGGATCAATAAAAGATTTTTCTTCCTAAGGTGTGAGAGCAAATAAAATGTAAATTGATAATTAAAAATTAGGGGGAGGGGGACGAAATTACTAGGGAAATAAGAAGGGAAATTGTTGTAATAATAATACAAACACATAAGTCAATTGCTTGTGAGAGAAGATTAGTAGAAACTTGGGGAGCAAGTAGTTGTTAATCAAATGCAAATCAATGAGAATTCATAGAAATTAAATCATATCTTGAAATATTGAAACTAAGTATTACATATAAATACATATTTGGAAACAGTGAATTAAGAGCTTCAACTTGGCTATTCCCAAAGTTATTTTCGGTTACTTTTAAGATTCATACTTAAGTGTTTTGGGAATTAAAAATCACCATAAATCTAATCAAAAAATTAGGATTTCAAAAGTGAAATTGGATTTTGAAGTAAAACACCAAAGTACACCTAACTAAATTAGAATTTGGGATTAATTAAGGTAACTTAGTGAAGAAGGGGCATGACTTGGGGACAAAGCAAAACTTGATGGACAAGGGGGGGAGGGTGGATGGTCAAGGGGGGCTGAAGGGATAGGATTTTTACCTCCACCCCAAGTAAATAATTGATGGTCAAGATTAAAGAAAAGTTGCTTGATGTTAAACCACCCTTTGACTATAAATAGAGGACCTTAGCAACACAATCTCCACATCAATTCACAAGCCTAGACTGAAATTGAGAGTGTTAGGGAGTGAGTGGAAGAGTTTCAAGAGCTAAGAGCAAGTGTTCTTCAAGAGGTAAGAGAACTTTTGGTTTTTAAGTTTGAGTTCTTAGTTTATAAAGTAGAAATGCTAGTAGAAGTTATTTTGATCTTCAATCTTCCAAATATAGTTTTATTTTCATGTTTTTATGGTTTTCATTGCATTTATTTCGAAAATTTGATGAAGACAAAGTTATAGCAAAATTTTTGGAAGATTATGATCAAAATAACAAAGCTCTGGCGAAATCTTATCGATTAGTGATTCCTGGAGTCAGAGGTAAAAACGCCAGTATTTTTATAAAGAAGATGATGTTCGAAAATTCTGAGAAAATTCATGGTGAAAGTAGACATCTATGACTTTCTAAATCTATAAGTAGTGTGTGATTTGAAGCTCTGTGCAAAAAGATAAAAATCTCAGAAGTTAGATTATGTTTTCTGTGCGAAATTCTGGGCAGCAGTTTGAAATGATTAAACTGGGAATTTTCCATGAGTTATGGGTAAGTTCCAGTATTTTTCCTCGAAATTAGACTTCTCAAGGATTCTGGGAAATTTTACAGATCCTCGGTTTGATTTTTCTAGAATTAGTTATGATTTTTTGAAGTTAGGCGAAATTCTGCCCAAAAATGCTGGATCAGCGTTTTTTTCCGAAAATTAGGGAATAAATTGGAAAATAAATCCACCAGGGGTAAAATGGTCTTATATAGCCAAGATATCTCTTGGAATAATGTTTATGAATTAATAGAAACAATATTATCCTTATAGGATATCCCTAAATACATTCTGACCAACTATCGCACCGTATTCCACCAGAAATACCGTATAGCGTCAAACGAAGGTACGTCCGTGTACTGGTAACTTTAACTCTGATGTTTATGGTATGCATATATGTGGTATGTGTGTTGTATGTATAGGGTACGTTCGCGTACTAATAACACTAACTCTAATGTTTACTATATGCTTATATGTGCTATGTGTTTGGTATGTTTATATGAGATAGCTGATAGCTCGGTGATATGTTCATGTACTGTTGTTATTGGGATACGCTTGCTGGGTGTGAAATGCTTTGTGTGAAACAATTGCTAGGTGTGAAATGTATACTAAGTGTGACGTATCTGCTAAGGGGCTTATATGCCAGGGATACATTTGTCTAAATGCTTATAAACTGTTTATGTTTGTGAATATCTATGATCCATATATGGTATATATAAACATGAGGTTAACCGTTACCTGAGGTTCAATAGGCATTGAACCTCAGCTCTTAACACAGCGTCAGGGTCAGGAGAACTAAGGACAGAGGACAAAGGGAAGCGCAAGCAGGACGCATAGTAGACCCGGCTGAAGATTTGCTTTGACATTCTGGCGGAAGCCTTCCTTTTGTTGTTGTACATCCCTTTTGAACCACGCGATTACTACACCGCTATTGTATTCAGCCAGACTTTCGGCATTTTAAAATATAAGTAACAGTTACTCTTCCGTTCAAATGCACTACTCTAATGATTTTAAATGAAAAATAAATTATTTTGCTTTTGAAATTTGGGATGATACAGTTTCATTTGCTGTGATTTTGTACCGTATATGTAAATATGAGGTTAACCGTTACCTGGGGTCCGTATGCATGGGACCCCAGCTCTTAACATAGCGTCAGGGTCAGGAGAACCAAGAACGGAGGACAAGGGGAAGCGCAAATAGGATGCATAGAAGACCCGGCTGAATACTTCCTTTTGATGTTTCGGCGGAAGCCTTCCTTTTATTGTTGAACATTACTTTTGAAATACTTGGTATGATGTACTGCTATTGTATCCAGCCAGACTTACGGCATTTTGAAATACAAGTATCAGTTACTCTTCCGCTCAAATGATCTACTCTGATGATTTTAAATGATTTTTGATGAAAAAATAATATTCCGCTTTTGAAAATTTGGGATGTTACAGCTGGAATCTGAATCTATTGGGGAATTTTAGTTGAGATTCACCCATCTGATCAACCAACTTGTTGTTTTGGGAAAAGTCTATGAGCAACATGTTCAAGTTAGAAAAATCTTGAACATTTTCAGTAAAGACTAAGAAGCTAAAGTCACTGTCATTGAAGAAGCTCGTGGAGAATTAATGGCATCTATAACAGCTTTATTTGGCAGCCTGCCGGAATATGAAGGCAATATCAAGTTCAGAAAGGGACTTGATGAAATCAATAACAAGGGCAAAGGCATTGCTCATTAAGCAATCAAAGAAGCCAAGGAATCAGATGATGAGGATGAGGAAAATGAAGATGAAGAGCTAGGCATGATGGTCCGGAGATTCTACAAGAGGGACCAAGCTTACAAGAAAATTCACAAAGCTGGCTCTAGCTTCGAAGCCAAGAAACCAATCATTTGCTATGAATGTGAAAAGCCTGGCCACATCAGGTCTGAATGTCCCCAGCTAAAAAAACAAGGATAAAGAAAAGAAGAAATTCAACAAATTCAAGAAGAAAGCATATGTCTCAGCAATATGGGGTGATAGCTCATCAGATGAAGATGAAGCTGAGGAGGAAGAGAAAGCCAACATCTGTCTAGTTGCTAAAGAAGAAGAGCAACATGACAAAGAGGATGAGGTATATGATTCGCAACCAACTTAAGATGAGTTATTTGCTGAATATAACCTTGTGCAATCTGAATTTGAAAAACTGGCTGAAAAATATCTTGCCTTGAAAAGAAAGAATATAACTCTTGAGATGCAAGTAGAAAACATCTCTTCTCCTGAAAATCTTATTTGTGATTAATGTACTGATTTAGAGAAAAAGAATTTACACCTCACAAAGGCACTTGAGAAATTCACTAGAGGTAGTGAAATGCTCAATGTCATTTTAAAATAGCAAAGGTTTACAAATGACAAATCATGAATTGGTTATAAGCCTGATTTTGATAAAAAGAAAGGCAAAAAGAAATCTGGAGAAAAATCCTATATGAACTATTTTAGAAAAATTGTTCATTCTTCAAATCCTTTTGCTCACTGCAATTATTGTAATCGAAAAGGCCATACCACTTCCTCATGTTTTCATAAAAAGGGGAGAAAGAATAAACCGGTAGGGAGTTATCAATAGGTGCCTAAGGGATCTTACAAGGATCTAAAGACACAAACTAACCCAAAAGGACCCAAGAAAAGATGGGTGCCTAAGATTTGAACATTTGTGATTTGCAGGTTTGTCTAAGAGTATCAAATTCCAACAAATGGTACATTGACAGTGGATGCTCTAAACATATGATGGGAGATCAATCCAAGTTTGCCTCAATCAAACCCAAAACTAGTGGCAAACTAACTTTTGGTGGAAATCAATTTGAAAAGATTGTTGGCATTGGAGAAATTGGAAATAATGAAGGACCAATGATCAAAGATGTCTACCTCGTGGAAGGACTTTGTCAAAATCTCCTCAATGTGAGCCAAAGCACTGATAAGGGTAGTCTAGGTATCTTTAATCCTGAGGAGTGTTTGATTGTGAGTAAGGATGCTCTCCCTTTAGAAAATTTAAAATCAAAGGCTTTATTTAAAGCCCCTAGGGAAGGAAATTGTTATACACTCAACCTCTCTAGAAATGGTTCAGTTTCTAAAAACTACTTTGTTAGTAATTTGAATGAGAGTTGGCTGTGGCATAAGTGATTAGCTCATGTCACCATGAATCAACTTGACAAATTACTAAAAAAGGATTTGGTCATCGGTTTGCCAAAGCTCAATTTTAAAAATGATATGATTTGTGATGCATGTCAAAAAGGCAAACAAACCAAGTCATCTTTTAAATCTAAAAATGAAATTTCAACTAATAGACCTCTTCAACTACTCCATATGGATCTAGTTAGATCAGCTAGAGTAAAAAGCTTTGGTGGCAATCTTTACACTCTAGTCATAGTTGATGATTTCTGTAGATTTGCATGGACTATATTTCTATCTTATAAAGATAAAACATTTAATTAGTTTGTTATTTTTGCCAAGAAGGTCCAAAACAAGAAAGGTCTCTCTATTGCAGGAATTCAAACTGATCATGGTGGAGAATTGAGAATTATGCATTTGGAGAGTTTTGTGACAGCCTGGGAATTGACCATAATTTTTTAGCCCTAAGGACTCCACTACAAAATGGTGTTGTGGAGAGGAAGAATAGAGTCTCACAGAGATGGCAAGAGCTATGCTGAATGAAAATAACACTTCACAAGTATTTTGGGCTGATGCAATGAGTATAGCTTGCTACATCTCAAATCAAGCATACCTTAGGAAGAAGCTGAACAAAACTCCCTGTGAGCTGTACAAAGGAAGGAAACCAACCCTGACTCATCTGCGCATCTTCGGGTGTAAGTGCATCATCCACAATAATGGTAAGGATAACTTGGGAAAATTTGATGCTAAGGCGGATGAAGGTATATTTTTGGGTTATTCGAATAGGAGTAAAGTTTATAGAGTATTCAACACTTGCACTTGTATTGTTGAAGAATCAATGCATGTTGTATTCAGTGAAACCAATTCTTATAAACCTTTGGATGATGATGAGGAAAGTATTTTCAAAACCCAATTCCTTTTAAAAGCTACCCCTTCTTCTATTGAAAATCCTGAAGATGTTTTTTACGGTAATCCTCAAAATGATTCTGAAAATTCTAATCAATCTCAACCTAGAGCTTGGAAATTTATTATGCGATGTAAATCAAGAGGTAAGAACTAGAAACAATACTTTAAATGAAGTAACATTTTCTACATTTATATCTCATTTGAGCCCTCTAAAATTGATGAAGCCTTTTTAGACAATGATTGGGTGATAGCAATATAAGAGAAGCAACATCAATTTGATAGAAATCAAGTTTGGGACTTGGTACCTAGGCCTAAAGATCATCCAATTATTGTCACTAAATGGGTATTCAAAAACAAACGTGATGAATCAGCAATCATTTTCCGTAACAAGGCAAGATTAGTTGCAAAAGGCTATAATCAAGAAGAAGGAATTGATTATGAAGAAATGACAAGAGATTGCTGACCTTTTGCAAAATATCCAAGTTCAGTAAAAAGATTTGCAGTATAAGGAACCTGGATCGTTTCCCATGGAATTGCAGTAGGTTTAATAGTAACAGAAGTAATAACAGTAAATGATTGGGGGGTGGGAGTTTTTCAAATTGCAATAAAACGAAATTAAAACAAAGATAATAAAGGAAAATGAGATTAACTAGACTAAAATGACTAACCCAAAATTAGGAATTCCAAAACCTTCATCAGACGAAAGTGAAACACCGAACTTGTGATCGATTTCTGGACAAACTCAAATCTCTGCATTTGTCCAAAATTTCCCTCAACTGAACAATCGTTCAGAATGTTTTCGAAACAATGGTGTGACACCGAACAATCACACAATAATCACTTAAACCAAGTTTGAATTATGTCCTTGGGATTAATCAATCTAGATTTTTTTATCAAAAACTCAATCCGAATCCAGAATCGAATCCGATAAAAGAAGACAAAAACGAGTTTAGATGTTATCGATTAAGCGCAAGCCCTCTGGAATATGGAATCCCTAATTTGTGGGTTAATCAGAGAGGTTTAGCCAAGCATAGATGAGTAAAATAGTGAAGAACACGAAGAACAGATGAAGAACATTTTAGAGAATTTTAAAAGTCTATGTTTGATCTTCAAAAGTCTCAAAGTGAAAACAAAAAAACAAAAACTGTTTGTAGCCACCATCTGACCTAACCTAAAATGGCAAAATGAAATAGGGCTACAAGTCATAAAACACCCATCCCAAAAGAAATAAACTAAAAATAACAAATTGGCCTTTACAAAATTCGGGCCCAAATAAAAATCCAGAAAAATGTCCTTGACTTCGGCTCTAAGTTTAATCATCCTCTTGACCGAATTTTCTTTCCAAGTCTTCATAACATTTGTAGCTCTTTGAATTATCAGAAATATGAGACAAAAATGAGGCTAATCTGATGTTTGGTTCAAAAGTTATGGTTAAAACAGTGAAGCATTGTAAATCTGGAATTTTTATCATGAAAATGAATTAAGTCTAAATAAAAGCCTAAAGCTCAAATAAGCATTAAAGCCCATTATATATTAGCTAACAACCCTAAATTTATTAACCAAAAGATACAAATAAGTGTGTAAAATATTCAATTATCAAATTCCCCCACACTTATCCTTTTGTACTCCTGGGCAAAATCAAAAAGAAAAGAAAATTTGAAGAAAGAAAATTCTCATTTCTAGTAATTGCCAACAATGTGAAAATTTGAACAAGGAACAAAAGGTTTCAAAAGACAAAACAATTAAGACTGAAATCCTTTCATCTCAAATTACAAATCATGACAATCTCAATCAATGATGCTAATCACACAATGTGATCTCTCATAGGATGTCCTCAATCAATCTCACAAGTGTATAAGGAGATAAGTGTATCACTTAAATTCTACTCTCAACACATGTATGAATAAATCAAGAGAGCTTATTATTTATGGTTGTAATGGGGTTAGGGTGAAGGTAGGCATAAGCATGGAAAAGAGAGGTTAAGCACCAAGGAAATGTAAAAGAATACTAGTCAAATGAAATGACTAAAATGATATATGTATATTCTTATTCTTTTTTTTTTTTTTGCTTTTCTTTTTCTCTTTCTTTTTTTTCTTTTTTTTCTTTTTTTCTCCTTTTTTTCATTTTTATATGACCAAATCAATGCCAATTGATGAATGGCACAAAATCAATCATCTCTGCCCCATACTTAAACTGTTGCACCCTGAGCAACCCCTACACTTAAACACAAAACAAAAGTGAAACCAATGCTCAATATAAGTCATAGGTGCAGTAAAAATTGGTTTTACACTTACGCTAGTAATGTGGTTTGTAAAAGAATGAGTCATAAAGGCACAAAGGGACTAGCAAAGGGAATATGATGCAAGGGAAAGCTATTTGGCCAAAGTAGGGAAATGAAAGAAAGAAAACAAGCCTCCATTATAGTTATGCATGTAAGTGCAAATGCAGTTCAAAAAAGAAAGGGAGCAAGTTCTAGAAAACATAAATCATGAGTAGATGCACACATAAAAGAAAGAATGGTAAAAGATGAGTTCCATTCAAGTAGGCCCAAAATCTCACGTAGTGAAATATCAAATCATGCAACCAGCATCACAAAATCAACTACCAAGACATATAATCCAAAAGTTCAAAATTGCAATCCAATAGAATAATCCATCAAAACCCAAATGTCCAAGTTTGTAATATGTGGCAACCATAGAAAGAGAAGTTGTATTATTCACAAACTAATTTTATTTGAAAAAAGCAAAGTGTGAAATGGAAGAAATAAAAGAAAAGAAAAGAGAGGTATAGAGAGAAAGAAGAATACTCCCCAATGGGTTTATGGAGGATAAGTGGCATCAATGAGGAGGATCTCTGCTTCCTCAAGTTGCTTCATGTCTCCCTCATGAAATTGCTTGAGGCAATGTCCATTAACTTTGAAGGTCCGTCCCATCTAGATTGAAGCTTACCGGGCATAAACTTCAGGTGGGAACTGAATAGATTGAAGCTTACCGGGCATAAACTTCAGGTGGGAACTGAATAGAAGAACTTTCTAGCCCACAGAAAATTCTTTCCTCAAGATGTGCTTATCTTGGAATGCCTTAGTCTTCTGCTTGTACAATCGTGAACTCTCAGAGGTATCCAATCTAAGCTCATCCAACTCTTGCAGTTGCAGCTTCCATTCCATCCCAGACTTAGCCAAATCCATGTTGCACTGCTTAATGGCCTAATAGGCTTGATGTTCTAACTCAATTGGAAGGTGACATGCCTTACCAAAGATAAGCCGATAGGGAGACATCCCAATCGGAGTCTTATAGGCTGTGTGATATGCCCATAATGCATCATCCAATTGCTTACTCCAATCTTTCTGGGTAGATTTAACAGTCTTATAAAGGATTTGCTTAATCTCTCTATTTAAAGCTTTAGCTTGACCATTATTTTAGGGGTGGTATGTTGTGGAGACCTTGTGAAGCACTCCATACTTGAGTAACAGGCACCCATGCTTCAATTGCAAAAATGAGAGCCTTAATCACCGATGATGGCTCTAAGAATGCTAAACCTGCAAAAAATGTTATACCTAACAAAATTCACCACCACAGAAGAATCATTAGTCCGGGTAGCTTTCGCCTCAACTTGAAACATAATCCACAACCAATAATATGTAAGTATGACCATAAGAAACATGAAATGGACCCATGAAAACAATACCCCAAACATCAAATACTTCACAAAACAATATAGGGTTCTGGGGCATCTCATGCCTACGGGAAATACTCCTTGCTCTCTGACAGTTTTCACAAGACTTACAAAACATATAGTAATCACGAAATAAGGTAGGCCAAAATAAACCACAATCTAACACTTTCCTAGCAGTTCTTTGTGGTCCAAATTGACCACCACAAGCAAAAGCATGACAAAAGTGCAAGATAGAATTAAACTCATGATCAGGCGCACATCTCCTAATTACTTGGTCACTACAAAATCTCCACAAATAAGGGTCATCCCAAACATAATATTTAGAATTACTTTGCAATTTCAGAGTCTAGGCCTTAGTGGAATCAGCTGGTAAAACTCTAGCAACCAAATAATTAACCAGATCAGCATACCATAGAATCTTACCCTGCAGCTGAAGAAGCTGCTCATCAGGAAAATCATCCTGGATAGGAGAGGGGTGAGAGGGAGAATAAGAAATGTGACTCAAGTGATCAACTACCTAGTTTTGTGCTCCACTTCTATCTTTAATCTCAACATGAAACTCTTAGAGCAACAACATCCACCGCATGAGTCGAGGCTTAGCATCTGCCTTTTTCAAAAGAAACTTCAATGCAGTATGGTCAGAGTAAACAATAACTCTACTAGCTAACAGATATGATATAAACTTATCAAAGTCAAACACTATAGCTAACAACTCCTTCTCAGTGGTGGTGTAATTAGATTGGGCAGAATCCAAGATCTTGGAGGCATATGAAATGACATGAGAGGCTTTGTCAACCCAGTGAGCCAAGATAGCACCAACAACATAGTTGGAGGCATCACACATAAGCTCAAATGGAAGTAGTCAATTCGGTGGTTGGATCACAGGGGTTGTAGTTAAGCACCACTTCAAATGATCAAAGGCCAACTTGCACTCATTATCAAATACAAAGTCGATGTCCTTGTGCAAAAAGTTGGACAAAGGGCGGGCAATCTTACTGAAATCCTGGATAAAGCTCCAATACAAACCTGCATGATCAAGAAAAGAACGAACTTCCCGCACAGATGTGAGGTAAGGCAAAGCAGCAATAACATCAATCTTAGAACCTCAATACCCTTATTAGACATTATATGCCGCAAAACAATCCTGACTCAACCATGAGGTGACACTTCTCAAAATTCAATACAAGATTGGACTCTATGCACCTATGCAAAACTCTAGACAAGTTAGCTAAGAATGCATCAAAACCAGACCCATATATAGTGAAATCATTCATGAACACCTCCATGCAATCCTCTAGAAACTCGGAGAAGATAATTACCATACAACACTGGAAGGTGCCCAGTGCATTGCAAAGGCCAAAGGCATCCTTCGATGGGCATATGTTCCAAAGGGGCATGTGAAGGCCGTCTTCTCTTAGTCCTCAAGAGCAATATGGATCTGAAAGTAGCCGGAGTATGCATCAAGGAAGCAATAGTGAGACTTACCAGGCAACCGTTCTAACATCTGATCAAGAATGGTAAAGGATAATGATCCTTGGAGTGGCTTGGTTGAGTCTCCTATAATAAATGCAAACTCTCCAATTATTCTAGACTCGGGTAGGAATGAGCTCATTCTTTTGATTGGCCACCACAGTTACTCCAAACTTCTTGGGAACCACCTGAACTTAGGATACCTAAGCCATTATTTATGGCATCAATTGAGTTCATTGAATCAGCCCTAATAGCCCTAAATTTCCTCCAACTGGAGTGGAGTAAGTAGGAAGACAAGTTTTGATGTTAAGATCACAAGCAAAAAGAACAAATTAATTCTATGCAATAGGTTTCACATAAGCTTGGAATTTTTCCTATATATAGGACTTGAACCCTCTTCATTCTTCACACCACAACAAGCTCAAATCAAATTTGATTGAATTAAAGAAAATACATAGGAGCAAGGAGAAAGAGTAAGAAATTCAACATGTAAGTTTTTAAGCTTTAGCTTTATATTTGGGTAGAATTTTAGTTTAATCTAGGAAATTGTGAAGTAAATTTATTTACATGTTTTAAAGGTATCTAATGTGTTTAAAAAAAATAGAGTAAAATCATGGTGGAAAATGATTTCTGGGATCAAAGGATCAAATTGTGAAAGTTGAGAAATTTCTACATTTCAGTCTTACCGAAGTCAGTCTCTTTAAGGCGTTATTCTAGGTAGTAAATGATCTTCAAAATCATGAAATTTTTTAGAAATGAAGTATACATATAGAAATTTCTTTTATATAAAATTTTCCATTTTTGAAGCTTTGTACTAAAAGATAATGATGAGCTATGTTTCTGAAAGTTCAATTTGAATAGTGATTGTTGTGCATGGATTTTGGCTGGTCAAATAATGCTTAAAAATCCTAAAAAATTCTAGAATCAAATTGGAAGGAAAGATATTTATTTTCATGAATAAAAATTAATTTCTAGATTTTTGTACAAAGAGTTATGGATTTTTCAAAATGAACCATGTTTCTAGAATTGAAACTGGAACAGTGGTAGGAAACATTAAAATTGGGAATGACCCATGAATTTAGAGTTGCTGGAGTCATTTTTCCTTGAAAATAGACATTCCAAGGGTCATTTATATTTTTACAGAACTTAAATTTGATTTTTGTATATTTAGCTATGATTTTTCAAAATTACCAAAAAATCTGGCAAGAAAATCCAGCAATGCGTTTTTAGGGAAAATTATTGAATAATTAATTGACTAAGGGTAAAAAAGGTCAAGATAGGTGAAAACATCATTTTTGATATTAGTGAAGGAAAAATGATATTAATTATAACATCATATAAGTTATGGAAAAAGAAAATAATCTGACGGTAATATTATAGGATACCCGAGAAGTCTGGGGTTGGACTTAAAGGTTGGGCATACTGCTAATTATGTGGAAGGAATGTACATTCGCATACTGTCATTTTAACTCTTTTGTGTCTTATATGCCTATATATGATTCTTGATTCATGATTAATTGGAGTCATGGACAAGACTAGGTCTTGGGCCATGCACCATGACTAAGATTGAGTCTTAAGTTATATGTGTGTTTACATTCAGTTATGTTGTGGGTTATTGTTATATATGATAATAATACATGCTTGTTAACATTACATTTGTTGTATGCTATGTATTATGATAACTAAATGTTGATATCAATGCTGTGAATATATTTGTCATATATATTGTCATTACTTGAACATAAGGTTAACTGTTACCTAAGATTCAATCCGATTGAATCTTAGACTTAACTAAAGGTTCAGGAAGGAAATATAGACTTGGGAAGGTGAAGTAGACAGGGCCGTAAAGAGGCACTGGTCAAGACAAGCACTACAAAAAATTTCATTTTTTGCAACAGAAAAATTCCGTTGCAAAATTAAAGTGCGACGGAATCAGTCCGTCGCAAAAAAGGCGTCACAATTGCGACGGAATTTTGAATTTCCATCACAATTTGCAATGGAATTTAAATTCTGTCGCAAATTTTGAAATTTGCGACAAAATTTTTCCATCGCAATTCCATCGCAAAAAATTTAAAAAATAAAAAAATAAAATTATTAATATATATATATATATATATATATATATATAATTATAAAAATATAAAAATCATTAAAAATTAAATAAATTTCAAAATAAATATTGCATATGATATAATATAAAATAACAGTCATACAAAATTTTTTACAACAACAAAGTCAGAATATATATGTTCTAAAGTTTCGAATAATAAATACAAAAACATAATCTATAAAGCAGCACCACCATCATCATCATCACCACCAGGATGGTCATCACCACCATCAGTAGGGTCATCACCACCACCAGGAAGGTCACCAGGTGCCAGCCATGTTATACTTGTAATACCTGGATAATTATTATCAGGACTATTATATTATAATAATAAAAAATGTCCATTTGTGATAATTATGGTCTCAAAATGTTGTATAATTAGTATATTTTCAAAGGAAAACACTAAGAAAATTAAATGGAATTTATTGCCAAAAATGTGAAAAATGTATTTTAGGGCCATAAAACATCTTAATAATATGATGATAAATCTTAAAGGGCAGTAAAATAATTGTAAAAAATTAGAAGGGGTATTGTCCCTAATTTAGACAATTTATTAAATTATCTCATTGGAAAATGGAAGAATGAAAAATAAAAAAGTATTATGGGAATCATTTTAGACCCCATGATTTTTAATATTATGAATGAAGTATAAATTATTAATATCAATAAAATAGTTGTGAGAAAATGATTAACCTTAATTAAGAAAATTTATCAACAATTAGTGAGGGATTAATTTAGTAATTTTTGGGAATTTTATAAGACTATAAAAATTTGGGAAATATGAAAAATAAAATAAATATATTTTTTATTTAATGGGGCCGAAAATTTGGCCAATAAAAAATAAAGAAAAAATGAAATGGAAATTAACAATAATATCTAAGATATTTTGTGGTAAAATAATATTATAATAGTGAAAATCAAACAGGAAAAATGACCACAGATAGAAATAAAATGCTACCTAGAAAACCATGAACTAAGTTTCTGGAGTCAGAATATATTACAGACAAGTGAATTTTTATCTCGAAGTAGGCTGTCTCCAAAGTCATTTCTGTAACCGACGGATTGATTATGAGATAGAGCCAAGAAGATATTTTGTGGAATTTAGACAGATAGTGGAAGTGAAAACCTATAGAAAATAATTCATAAAATGGAATACGGGGATAAGTTGGTAAACATCTGGACATATTATGAATTAGTGATTTATGATCCAGAAGTTGACGTCGGCAGACGCAATTTCCGTAACCGACAGCGGTTGTCCGAAAATGTTCGGCAGGTAACGGAATGTCCTTAATGGGATCAAAAGTTTAGATAAAACAAGTATCTTGAAAGGGGAAGAAAAGACCTTCAGGGCCTTGCTTCCAGAATTTTGAGATTTTCCAAGATTACGCGATTAGGACACCGAACCGGGAGCTTTATCGGATGAAAGCTCATAAAGCAAGATGACATAAGCATGATGATGTCATCATTTTATCTCTTTGGGGGAGGGGGAGGTCGGCCAAAGAGGTGTATGGCCAAGATCAACCCATTTAAAAAAATGCGGTCCAACGGTCAGAATCTGTCTAGACGAAGTTCAAAGAAATTACGAAAATACCATCCGTTTTCTCTATAAATAGCTCTCAACTCACCAAATTCCCCTTAAGGAATCTGAAATAGAGAGAAGGAAGGGAGGAGGAGGAGCCGGGGAAATCCGTAGTGAAGCTCTGAGTAAGTTCTTCAGTCCTTAGTCTTTAGTTTAAGTACTTCTTTCGTTAGTTATACTAGGAGTGCTAGAGTAATCTCTAATCTTTCAAGTTAATTTAGATATCATGTTTTAGGAATAAATATGATATTTATTTCAAAAATATATTGGAGGAAGAATTATGTCAAAAAAATTCTGAAAGATTAGAGTTGAAATAGCGAAGCTCTGGCGAAATTCCACCAATGAATCAAACTAGGGGCAAAATGGTAATTTGTACCTAAAATGCCTATTATGATATCAAATACTCATAAATGTGATATTATCCTTATAGGATATCTGAAATCACGAACCGTTGTTACCGCTGTTGTACCGTCGTCGTTCCGCTATCAACCGTACTGTTTTTCAACAAAAGTACTAGAGATCATCAACGGAGGTACGGACACGTACTGTAACCCTAACTTTGTGCTTCTTATATACATATATGTCGTAGATATGTTCATATACTGAGGCTCTGCTTAGGGTCGTCAGTTATACATACAGCTTTTTACGGGTTATAGTCTTGATAACGCCGTTGAGTTTTCCTAGCGCTGAGGACACGATGGGCCGTCGTGGCACTGGTTATGTGCAGACATGTTGTGGGACTTTACATACTGCTTTGTGCTTATTTTCTGTCAATGTTGTGATCATGCATCTGCTGTGTGCTTATGTAATGATTTATTGTTGTTATGTGATTATGAATATCTGTTGTCTATATATTGTTTTATTTGAGCATAAGGTTAACCGTTACCTGAGATCCAAATGGAAATTGGATCTCAGTTGTAGCCTCAGGATCAAGAGGACCCAGGGTTGGAGATAGGGGCAAGCGGTCGGATTAGGATTCACGTCGGAATTTTGATGTCCCTGGATTATGTATTTACTTTCTTTGAATACCAGATGACTGTACCAGTACAATTACACTATGGTAGTATATCTCTAAGATTCAGTTACTCGCTTGTTAAAACGCTATACTCTGATTATTGTTTAAAAAACAAATCACTATTTTAAATGGGATATTACAATACTCATGAAATTTTTTACACTCGCATTTGGCACAGGGACATCTGATGTGTCTACTTGAATTAGGTGAGTGCGTTAAAGAAAATTGAATGAAGTCATCCAGATCGTCCAAGAATGCTCAAGTTATTTCTCTTTTCTAAGTTAGACAATTGTACATCCAACTCTTATCACGATGGCTCTCCATACTTCTACAACCTAACCTTACACAAATATATAGAGTGGGGAGATACCCCAGTCCACAAAACTACATGAATCAAATATATATAAGTGGCCAATACAACTAGCCACTCATGCCATCCAATTGCCATTGAATTCTAAATAAGGTTTAAACACAATACTTGAACTAATAATAGATTTCAGCCGGCAACCAAATAATGAGGGTAGTTTATTAACAGATGGAGACAAATACATGTGATTAAATTAGACAATTTTATGAGTGAGGGTCATATTAAAGACCAATGCAATTCTATCTTTTCTATTTATAACTATATTTTAATGTAAACAGTAACAAATTTTTTTTCAAGTTATTCGTATTTATTTTATAACTTGTTAAAATAATTCAAATAAAAAAATTATATAAGATATATTAGAAAAATTTAAGAGTCATTTTAATCAAACACTAACTCAACTAGCTAATTTTAAATATACTACTTCACTGATTTTTTAGAATCACACACATATTATTAAACAACTTATCTAACTTTCTTACCCTTCCAAAAAAAATAATATTAATCAAAACCTTATTCAAATTAATTAACAAGGTCTTATATTTTAAAGATTGGAGTTTTTATTCACTTTCCCTCTTTTTTACAACTCCTGCAATAATTCGGGATTCCTAATTTCAAGGAATTTTACTCCTATTCTCATTTTTTTTTAGAAAAAAAGGTTGGCCAACAAGAAATGTTCTATTCTCGTAGACGCGTATGCTCATAAAGTGAGTGACTAACACACGTTGAAATGTATATTTTAATCTTATTTAGTGAAGCTTCTAAGATCTAACCCACCTAAATTTTTCTTATTAAAATAAAATCCTCCTAACAATAGTATTCTATTGCTTAATTGTTATTAATTAGAAAACTTGGTGGTGAATCTTGTCATGCTAGATATCTCATCACGTTAATTCTATGATAGGAAAAGAAAAATAGGAGATAAAATGAAGAGTAGGACCCGCCACATTTTCCCTCAATTTTCTCTCTGTATGCGAATAGATTTTGAGAAGAAAAGGGTTATTCCATGTAAAAGTGTAACATACGCTTTTACATACACAGATAAGTCCAAAGTAGAATTAATTAATTCTGACAATAGATATTTTGAACAATAGTAATGAATAAGGATGCGCTCCTATGAAAATTTATTAATACATGGTGCCGTTCATTTTCTAAATTCTACATGGTATATATAAAAACATGTCTGATTTGCATAAGAATATATGTATGAAGATATAAAAATGTTACAAATAGAAATTTATTTAAAAGAAATTGAGTCCATAACTTATTTTTTTAATGATACTATAGGAGAGGGCAAACAATAAGAACATAAATCACAATCTACACGAATATCTTGCTAGCAAATTGAGTCCATAACTTATTCGATTTCGATTTATTATTGTTAAATATATGTAATTTGTTTGTATGTAAATAATTGATTTAGTTAGTTTGTTATTTTTACATGTACATATTAATCAGTTACAAATTGGTTGTAACTGTAAGGAGTCTGTTGTACATAGGTATAAGTCATTTTATCTATATAAGGATATGTACACACTGATTTTTACTTGATGAATAAGATTTCCAGTTCATTTCTTTTCCTACTACAGTAATATGGTATCAGAGGACTTTTGAGTCATTGACCAACTCTGAAATTTTGTCTTTTCTTCCTCGAGTCTTCCACCTCGATTCTTCTAGGCACATCTGCCATTTCTTTGTTTCTCCAAGCTTCTATTTCGTCTTTCAGGGCCTCTTTTCCTCTCCTGTTTTTTCTTATTTCCTATCAAAATTCATCGATTAACCATGGCGACTGAACCAGTTACTTCTTCGTCTTCACTCGCCAGTAATCGCAGAAACAATATATCTTCAGATCTGTCTGATGTAGGAAATCCTTATTACGTACATCCGAATGAAAATCCTTCTTTGGTTCTCGTATCTCCAGTCCTTTTTGAAGTGAATTACCACTACTGGGCGCGAGCTATGAAGATGGCGCTCATGTCTAAAAAAAAGAATCGTTTTATTGATCCTTCGTTTGTCGTATCTTGAACCATTGATCCTATGTATCCTGCTTGGGAGAGGTGCAACATGATGGTTCTATCGTGGATTACCCGTTCCCTATCTCCAACACTTGCTCAAAGCATACTCTGGATAGATCGAGCTTGTGACGTATGGGCAGATCTGCAAGATCGTTTTTCTCAGAATGACGTCTTCCGATTAGCTGATTTGCAAGAAGAAATCTAAGGTTTGAAACAAGGGGGATCTATCAGTAAGTGATTATTTTACCAAATTAAAAATTCTTTGGGACAAATTTCTGATTCTCCGTCCAGTTATTACATGTTCTTGTAATCCATGCTGCCATTGTGGTGTTGCTGAAATTTATAAGAAACACATTGATCAGGATTATGTCATTCATTTTTTGAAAGGTCTGAGTGATCGGTTTGGTGTAATGAAGTCTCAAATCATGTTAATTGACCCCTTACTAAGTATTAATAGAGTATTTTCCCTGGTTATTCAGCAAGAGAGAGAATTAGGATTTTAGGTCCCTGAAATTACAACCCTGTTTAATAAGACTGCCCCTTCATGCCCAGGTTAAGTTAATAATCCTAAGCCTGGTCCTAATAATTCAGGGAAACAATGTACTTACTGTGGAAAGTATAAGCATACTGAGGCTACTTGTTATAGGAAACATGGTTTTCCCCCTGGGTTTAAATTTCAAAATGCATCTGTAGATGCTACTGTTACTGCTGATTCTGTTGATACTAATGTTTCTGATTGTAAAAGTTCACTTGCACCTAGTAAGGTTGAGAACCAAACATACAGCTTCACCCCTGACCAATACCGCAAGTTGTTGGCTTTAGTTTAGACTGATCACACTTCATCCCAACCTTCTCCATCGGTTAATCAAGTTTTAGCCGCTGGTCAGCCTATTTCCTCTAATTTCCATTATTTCTCTAACTCCTGGATCATTGATTCAAGGGCAATAGCCCATGTTTGTTCCAATTATTCATTGTTTACTTCTATTAAGCCAGTTTCTCCTATAACCGTCAACTTACCAGATGGCACAAAGATTCTTGCTCATTCCAGTGGGACAATTCATTTTTCGAATGCCTTATTTGTTTCTGATGTTTTATATGTTCCTCACTTTCGATTTAATCTCATCTCTGTTTCACAATTAACTCAGTGTTTTCCCTGTACTGTTTCTTTTCAGACCTCTCATTGCCTAATCCAACACCTGTTTTCAAAGAAGACGATTGGTTCAGCTGATGTGTATGAGGGTCCTTACATCTTGAAACATCGTTCAAATTTGCAATCTTCCTTCATTGGTAACATCTTCACAAATCAGTTACAACCCTTGCCTTTGATCTTTGGCATTTTAGATTAGGACATCTCAGCAAATCTACAATGTATTCTATACATCAACAACATCCTTATGTTTCTTATAATGCTTCTTTTTCATGTTGTGATGTATGTCATTTTGCTAAGCAATGAAAGTTGCCTTTCCCTGTAAGCAATACAAAAACTAATAAAGTCTTTGGTTTAGTTCACATGGACATTTGGGGCCCTTATCATTTACCTTCTGTGCATGGCCATAAATATTTTCTCACCATTGTTGATGATTTTTCAAGATACACATGGATCTATTTATTTAAAACTAAATCTGAAGTTAGATCTCATGTTCATTCTTTTGTTCACATGGTTTCTACACAATTTGATACTCATGTCAAAATTATTCGTTTGGACAATGGTATTGAATTTGCCATGGATGATTTCTATAGACAACATGGTATAATTCACCAAACAAGTTGTGTAGAAACACCTGAACAAAATAGCAAAGTAGAGAGAAAACATCAACACATTTTAAATGTTACAAGAGCATTATTATTCCAAGCTCATGTACCAAAAGTTTATTGGTCATATGCGATTTCTCATGCAATTTATCTTATTAATCGTTTACCTAGCCCCATTTTAAATCATAAATCTCCTTTTGAACTCTTATTTCAAAAATGTCCAGAACTAAACGATCTCAAAGTCTTTAGTTGTCTTTGCTTTACATCTACTCTTACTCATAATAAGACCAAACTAAATCCTAGAGCTCACAAATGTGTTTTCCTTGGTTTTCAACATGGTACTAAGGGTTTTCTTACTTTAGATTTGCATACCCATAGAATTTTCATCTCAAGGAATGTTCATTTTTATGAATCTATCTTTCCTTTCTGTAATGATGAGTCACCTCCTCTTCTAAATACTCTTCCTTTACCCCAAAACTTACCACCCTTAGATTTTCCCACCCCTGATCCTTGGTTTTTAGATACTTCCACTTCAGATTCTCAACTAGCTCCTGTTGGTCCTATTTGTTCATCCTTTGATTCTCCTTTACCACAACCTAGATGATCCACTAGGTCCAGACAGTTGCCATCTTATTTGCACGATTACCATCTTGCTCTACAATGCACATCAGCTCTTCCGGCTTCTTTGGAAAAAGGTAGTTATCATCCTTTATCTCGTGTTATCTCTTATAATCATCTTCCCTCTTCTTGTCACCATTTTTCTTTGTCTATTTCCCTTGATGATATTCCCAAAACCTATTCTCAAGCTATTAAATATGAAGGTTGGAAAAATGCTATAGATGCTGAACTAACTGTTTTACAAGAAAATAATATATGGGTGTTGACTGAATTACCCAATGGAAAACTACCTATTGGGTGTAAGTGGGTTTTTGCAAAGAAATACAATTCAGATGGTACTCTAAACTGATATAAAAGTCGATTGGTAGCTAGAGGATATACTCAAAATGAAGGAATTCATTTTAATGATACGTTTTCTCCTGTTGCTAAGCTTACCACGGTTAGATTACTACTTGCTTTAGCTACTACCCATAATTGGCATTTAAAACAACTTGATGTTAATAATGCTTTCCTTCATGGTGATCTTGATGAAGAAGTTTATATGTTGCCTCCTCCGGGTTTAGTTGTTTCATCTCCTACTCAAGTGTTAAATTGCAACTTCCTTTTATGGTCTTAAGCAAGCTAGTAGGCAATGGTTTTTTAAACTCTCTCAGGCTCTTATTTCTTGTAGATATCATGCTTCTGCTGCTGATCCTTCTTTGTTTATTAAAAGCTCAAATCATTCCTTCACTGTTTTGCTCGTTTATGTGGATGACATTATTCTTAGTGGTACTAATTTAACTGAGATCAATACTGTTAAGTCTTTTCTGGATTCTTGTTTCAAAATCAAAGATTTGGGGCATGCAAGATATTTTATTGGTTTGGAAATTACTCGAAGTAATAAGGGTATTTCTCTTTGTCAACGGAAATTTGCCTTAGATATTCTAGCTAATTTTGGCTTCCTTGAGAGTAAACCAGATGTTACTCCAATGTCTAATAACGTGAAATTAACCAAGGATATTGGTGTTCCTTTAGCTGATGGTTCCAGTTATCGCACTCTGGTTGGTAGGCTTCTTTATCTTGCAAATACTAAGCCTGATATTTCTTTCTCTGTTTAGCAGCTTAGTCAGTTTGTTCAGCACCCTACTGATGCTCATTTGAAGGCTGTACATAAAGTATTACGTTACATTAAAGCTGCCCCTGGTCGTGGTTTATTTTTCCCTATTTCTTCCACTATGAAATTGAATGCTTTTAGTGATTCTAATTGGGCAAGATGCATTGATACCCGACGTTCTATCACTGGTTTCTGTGGCTTCTTGGATCAAGCCTTGATTACTTAGAGGTCTAAGAAACAGAAGACTATCTCTACTTGTTCCTCAGAGGCCGAATATCGAGCCTTGGACCCCACAACATGTGAACTCCAGTGGTTATCCTACCTTCTTCGTGACTTTGGTTTTCCTCTTACCTCTCCAGCTTCACTTTATTGTGACAATCAATTAGCTCGACACATAGCTGCCAATCCCACCTTTCATGAGCGTACAAAGCATCTTGATATTGACTGTCATGTTGTTAGGGAAAAACTTAAATCTGGTTTGATTCATTTGCTCCCTATAAAGTCCCAAGATCAGCTGGCCGACATTTTTACTAAGCCCCTTGCTTCTTCATCATTTTCCACACTCTTGTCCAAGCTGGGTATAATAGACATAGACACTCCAGCTTAAGGGGGTATTAGTGTTAAATAGATGTAATTAGTTTGTATGTAAATAATTGATTTAGTTAGTTTGTTATTTTTACATGTACATATTAATCAGTTACAAATTGGTTGTAACCGTAAGGAGTCTGTTGTACATAGGTATAAGTCATTTTATCTATATAAAGATATGTACACACTGATTTTTACTTGATGAATAAGATTTCCAGTTCATTTCTTTTCCTTCTACAGTAATACGATTATCTGATTTACCAAAGCTGCCACGCTACAATCTTAATATATACATGCATTCTACAGGTATTTAAGGTGTTACTGCTCGTATACCCAGAAATATCCTTCCTGCGAGATGTACCATATATCACGTTTAATTAAAATTTAAGAGCACCTTCAAGAATCCTTAAGAATAAGAATATATATTGTAAAATTATGCATTTTATAATGGTTCATAAGAGAAAACGTAATTTTTCTGTAAAATGGCTACACTGTATTGTGAACTCCCCAGGCTATAAATGTCTATAATATTCTTTGTTAATCGATTATGCTTTCATACGCCTATTTTTTTTATTTTCTATTAATGTTCTATATTTTAGGATTGGGCTACCTTAAATTGATAATTATAAACTAAATAGTCTAATTTATTGTTTTGCATTTTATATAATACCCTAAAAATCCTATTTAGCCTAGCCACTATATTTTGATAGAAAATACCTATTTTTAATAGGTGAATATGTGGTCTCAAATTTTGGTGTTGTATTTATTTTTATTCCTAAGCAATTTTCCTTCGAATTAGAAAGCCTAAAGGCTAATTTTTCCAAATCTTATTAAGGGTCATAAAAATATCTTAAGATTATCATAATTTAGTATAATCATAATTATATCGTTTCAATAATTAAAATCATCAGAGGATGATAAAATCAATTAGAGGATATTAGCAACAATTATTGGACAATTGGAATTGCAATAATTGAGATACTTTAGTAATTTTTTATATTAGTTAATACTTAATTTATAAAGGTCATAATTAAAGAAATATTAATTAAATTAAGAACCAAATGATATTTAGAAGCTAAGATTAGCATACAAGGAGTTGTTAAGCATCAAAATTAAATTAGAACCCTTGTCAAATTTTGGTGATTAAGCCTAGTAACCCCTAAAGCACTATATTAGCAATGGTAACTGTAACATCCCAATTTTCAAAAGCAGAATAAATTAACTTTTCATTAAAAAAAATCATTTCAAATCATCAGAGTAAAGTATTTGAGCGGAAGAGTAACTGATATATATTTAAAATGCCGTAAGTCTGGCGGGGTACAATAGCGGTAAGAAAACCGAGTATCTCAAAAGGACTGTACAACAACAAAAGGATGGCTTCTGTCAGAACAACTGCGGGAAGTCTTCCGCCGGGTCTCTAAGCATGCTGCTTTCCCTTTTCCTCCGACACCGGTTCTCCCGACCCTGATGCTATGTAAAGAGCTGAGGTCCCATGCATACGGACCCCAGGTAACGGTTAACCTCATATCTACATATATGGTATAAAATCACAGCAATTGGTTCACTTCCAAACATGTCACCAACTATGTCACTCCCAGTGAATGCAACTGTACCGCTCCTAGCGAAATATACCACTCCCAGTGAAAACAGATATATCACCCCCAGTGTATGCAAATGTACAGCTATCCTTTAATAACAACATGTACTCAAACAGCACACCACAACATGCACACAACCCACATAGCACATATACACATACTATAAATATCAGAGTTAGGGTTACAGTACGCGAACGTACATTAATTACCTCATACAAGCATACCATACATATACGCATACAGTAAACATCAGAGTTAAAGTTACCAGTACGCGGACGTACCTCCGTTGACGATTTTTGACACTTCCGTCAAATTACGGCACGTTTGACAGCGGCTCAACGACGGTGACAGCGGAAACAGCGAAAACAACGGTTCGGTGTTCCAAGTATCCTATAAGGTTAATATCACTAATATGAGTATTTAGAACCAAAACGGGCATTTTAGGTACAAATTACCATTTTGCCCCTGATCCCCTAATCGGAGGAATTTCGCCAGCACTTCGCTATCTTGACCCTAATCTTCCAGGATTTCCACATATCTCTAACTCCAATATATTTCCCAAAATAAATATCATATCTATCCTAAAACATGATATCTAAAATATGCTGGAAGATTAAAGATCTACTCTAAAACTCTAAGAACTACCGAAAGAACTTAAGACTAAAGACTAGGGACCGAAAGACTTACTCAGAGCTTCGTTACGAATTTTCCCCGGACTTCTCCTCCAGAGCTCCTCTCTCTAACTTCTCTCTAGGATTGTGTGAATTGGTGAAGAATGAAGAGGAATGATGGCCTATTTATAGAAAAGCCCAATGGCATTTTCGTAATTCCTTTGAACTTTGTCTGATCAGTTTCTGGCCGTTAGATCGCACTTCTTGGAGGTGGCAAGATCTTGGCCTTACACCTCTCAAGGATGATGTCATCCCTGCTGCATCATCAAGTCTTATGTCATCTTGCTTTATCTGATGAAATCCCGGTTCGGTGCCCCGATCACGAGATTCCGTAGCACCTTAAAATTCCGGAAGCAGTACCCTGAAGGTCTTTGCTTCCTCTTCAAGAATACTGGGTTTTCCTAACCTTATTCTCTCATTAAGGACATTCCGTTATCTGCCGAAAATCCTCGGTATTCGCTACCGGTCACAGAAATAACTTCGGTCGGTACTAACTTCTGGATAAAAATCCACTGACCAATAATATATTCTGGTTTTTCCTAACTCATTCCCAGAATCTCACAACGGAATTACTTTCTATCCGTGGTCATTTATCCTGTTCATTTTTCCTCTGATTATTATATTATTATCTAATTAACACATGTTTTAATTATATTATTATTATATTATAAGATCTTATCTCTTATTTTATTTTATTATATATTTTTTTCTCTTCTTTTTTTTTTTACTACACACACACACATGCACAACACTTAGGCACACACACACTCACAACTCACACATACTCACAACTCACAAATATCTCCACCTTCTCTCTCTCTTTATTTATGTCTAAACAATTAGCCATTAATTATCTAATTAATCATTTACTAATTTTTGACAATTTTCTTAATTAGTAATAATTATTATCTCACAACTACTTTATTGATATTAATAATTTATGCATTATGCAAAATATTAAAAATCATGGGGCAATTTATGTTCCCCAAAATGATATTTAATTTTGCCTTATTATTTTCCAAGGAAAATAATCCCATAAATTATCTAAATTAGAGACAACATACTCTCTAATTTTTTAATAAATATTTAATTGTCTCTAAGGATTTTTAGCTCTTTATCTTTCCTAATTACATGAGAAATCACCTTTGGAAATAAGGTAATTATGACACTAGTTTTGAGACCACAAATTCACCTATTTTCAATAGGTATATTCTACCAATTTATGATATTTACCCTAGATCAAATTTTAGGGTATTACAGTAACCAAGGATTTATTAATTCTCCCTTTAACAAATAAAAGTGGCGAAAATTACTAGATAAAGAGTGAAGAAAATTATATTAATCCTTAATCCTAAACTCTTGTGAAATTAAATTGGACCAATGAGAGATTTTTCTTCTTAAGTTTGTGAGAACATTAAAACATAAATTGATAATCAAAAGGGATGAGGGGGAGGACAGTTTTTGGCTTGGGCAACAAGAAGAGGAAATTATTTTAAATAAACATACAAACATATGGGATAATGTTGTGGAAGAAGATAAGGGTATTTAGTCAACAAGTCTCTTAATGAATTGGAAGAGGATAGAATGAAGAGAGAAAGAGAGGGGATTGAATGTGGATGTGTGTGTGTATATGTGTGTGTAGGCATGTTATATGTGTGTGTGAGTTGTGAGTGTGTGTGTCTAAGAGTAAAGAAAGTCAAAAATAAATCAAGATGGATAATGGATTGAAATCCAAAATGAAAACTTAAGAAGCAAGTTTACTTAAGAAGCAAGTTTATTCTTTAATTAGATACAAGTAAATGAGAATCCATAGAAATTAAATCATATCTTGAAATATTTGAACTAAGTATTAAATATAAGTAGATATTTGGAATCAGTGAATTATGGGCTTGAACTTGGCTATTCCCAAAGTCATTTTTGTATACTTTTAGGATTCATAACTAAGTGTTTCAGGAAGTTTAAAATCACCATAAACTTGAGTATAAAATTATGGTTTCAAAAGTGAAATTAGATCTTGAAGAAAAATTTCAACTTACACCTAACTAAATTAACATTTGGAGTAACTTGGAGAAAAAGCAAAAAAATCTAAGAAGAAGGGGAGAGAGGGGCGGTTTGGAGAGAGGTGTAGGGATAAGATTTATGCTTCCTTTCCAAGTAAAAACCAATGGCTAGGATCAATTGAAAGTTGCTTGGAAGTTAACCAAGGTTTTGCTATAAATAGAGGCCATAAGCTTCACAAATTCTTCACAAAATCTCCAAGGCATAGGCCGAAATATTAGAGAGGAAGGGAGTGAGTGGAGGAGCTCCAAGAACAAGGATCAAGATTCTACAAGAGGTAAGGAAGCTTTTAGTTTTTTAGTTTTAGTTTAGTTTTTGTAGTAGAAATGTTAGGAAATGTTATTTTGATCTTTAATCTTCCAATTATAGTTTTATTTTTATGTTTTTATGCTTTCCATTGCCTTTATTTTGAAAAAATGATGAAGCAAAAGTATGGCAAAACTTTTTGGAAGATTATGATCAAAATAGCGAAGCTCTGGCGAAATTTCATCGGTTGGCGATTTCAGGAGCCAGTAGCAAAAACCTTAATATTTTATGAAGGAGATGATGTTCTAAAATTCTGAAAAAATTCATGGTGAAAGTAGACATATAGGGCTTTCCAAATATGTATAGAGTGTGTCATTTGAAGTTCTTTGCAAAGAGATAAAAATTCCAGAAGTTAAGCTACGTTTTCTGGGGAAAATTCTGGGCAGAGGTTTGAAATGTTGAAACTGGGAATTTTTCATGAAGTCTGGGTGAATTCCAGTATTTTTCCTCGAAAGTAGAGATCTCAAGGATTCCGGGAAATTTTACGGATCCTCGTTTCGATTTTTCTGGAATTAATTATGATTTTTCAAAGTTGGGCAAAATTCTGCCCAGAAATGCTGAACCAGCATTTTTCCGAAATTTTGAGGAAATAATTGAAAATAAATCCTCCAAGGGTAAAATTGTCATTTGTGGCCAAGATATTTCTTGGAATAATTTTTGGGAATTAATAGAAGCGATATTACCCTTATAGGATAAACTGTGAACGTGTACCGACTGACAAACATACCCAAAACTCGTCAACGAAGATACGGACACGTATTGTAACCTTAACTCTTATGCTTATGGTGTGCTTATATATGATAGTTGTATTCATATGCTGAAACTCTGTTTTGAAAAATTGCTCTCTGAACATTGAATTGAATACGGGTTATGGTCTTGATAACACCGTTAAGTTTTCCTAGAGCTGAGGACACGATAGGCCATCGTAGCACTGGTGAATAGTGCAGACTGGGGTAATATACATATTGCAGTGGCTGTGTTATGTTATTGCCTTACATGTTGTTATGATTTTGACAGTTGTAATTGTGTACTTATTATGTGATACCTGTCATATACTGTTTACATAAGCATGAAGTTAACCGTTACCTGAGGTTCAATAGGTATTGAACCTCAGCCCCTACTATAGCTTCAGGATCCCAGGGAGTCAGGATCGAGGACAAGGGTAAGAAGCCGGCGTGAGGACCCTACGGAGGCGTTATTATTTTGGATATATATTTAGGTGTATGAAACACATGGATGAATGTAATATTAAACGTTCAGTAGATACACCATATACAATGTTATTCAGTTACTCTCTGTATTTTGAAAAATATTTTCAATCCTCAGCTCTAAACAAAATACTATGTAAACATTTATGAAAATGGGATGTTACATGATGTAAATTTAGCTCTCCAAAAACAAACTCTCTCTTCAATAAAATAATTCATTATAAAAATTTTGAATGCTCATGTGATTTAGAAGAGTGTTTAATTATTTTTGGGTTAAGGTGCAAAAATACACATGAGCTTTTTTCCCTGGAGCGTCCAGCACCACGTTTAGAGCAAAAATACACACATGGTTATCATTTTGGAGCAAAAGTCACATCCCACCGCTAAGTTACTGTTCACCGCCGTTATGTTAATGTTCACTTCATCTCTTTCTCTCTCATCACGGTGAACAGTAATTTAATGATGGAATGTGACTTTTGCTCTAAAATGATAACCACGTGTGCATTTTAGCTCCAAAAAAAACATGTGGTGGTGGGCGCTCATGGGGAAAAAACTCGTGTATTTTTGCACCTTAACCCAATTATTTTTATAACAAATTTCTTATGTCTTATTAATAATCAAAATCAATCAGACCATGAAATTTCACTAACGAAAATAATACTTACATTTTTTGTAACATCCCAACTTTTCAAAAGCAGTATAATTTTTTTTTCATCAGATTAGAGCATCGGAGCAAGAGAGTAACTGATACATATATTCAAAATGCCGTAAGTCTGGCTAATTACAGAAACGGTACAAAGACTGAGAGTTTTTAAAGTAAACAACCACAGAGGTATTCCCCTGACATTACCCATGCTATGACAACAAAAGATGGTCTTCAGCCGAGTTCCTATAAGTGCTTCTTGCCTTTCTCCTCGGTCCTCGGACCTCCCGATCCTGAAGCTATGTTAAGAGCTGAGGTCCCATGCATACGGACCCCAGGTAACGGTTAACCTCATATTTACATATACGGTATATAAACACAGCAAATGAATCACTCTCAAATATGTCACTCCCAGTGAATGCAAATGTACCACTCCCAACGAAATGTACCAATCCCAATGAATATAGATATACCACTCTCAGTGCATGCATATGTTCAGTTATCCTCTAACAACACTAAGTAATCAAACAACACACCACCAACATACATACAACACACATACCACATACACGCATACCATAAATATCAGAGTTAGTGTTACAGTACGCGAACGTACCTTCGTTGACAAGCGTTTAGTACGTTGACGATAAACTGTACTTTTGACGGAAAACAGCGGAACGACAGCGAAATGACAGCGGAACAAGATTACTGATGTCCTATAATGATAATATCACATTTATCAATATTTGATATCATAACAGGTATTTTAGGTATAAATTATCATTTTGCCCCTGATCCCCTAATCGGCGGAATTTCGCCGGCACTTCGCTACCTTAACCCTAATCTTCTAGAATTTCAACATATCTCCAACTCCATAATGATTTTCGAAATTAATACCTTAATTACCCTTAGAACATGATTTCTAAACATACCTGGAAGATTAAAGATCAACCTAGCATTTCTACTACAACTACCGAAAGAAACACTAAAACTAAAGACTAGGGACCGAAAAACTTACCCGGCACTTTGCTATTTCCACAGACTCCTCCTTCTCTCTAAAATCTCTCTCTAGAAAGCTCTAGGATTTGTGAAGAATGAAGAGAAGGTGAATGCTATTTATAGAAAAAGACGATGGCATTTCAGTAATTCCTTTGAACTTTGTCTGGTTAGTTTCTGACCGTTGGATCGCACTTCTTTGAGGTGGCACGATCCTGGCCTTACACCTCACTATGATGACCTCATCCTGAGTCATCAAAGTGATGTCATGCTTGCATCATCTCTTGATTTATGTGCCTTTATCTGATAAAGTTCCCTGTTCGGTGTCTTAATCGCGTAATCTTGGGAAATCTCAAAATTCCAGGAGCAAGGTCCTAAAGATCTTTTCTTTCTCTTTTAAGATACCTGGGTTATCTAAATTTTTGATCTCATTAAGGACATTCCGTTGTCTGCTGAATATTTCGGCCAAACTCCATTGGCTACGGAAATTGCGTCTGCCGACGTCAACTTCTGGATAAAAATCCACTGATTAATAATATACTCTGGTTTTTAACAACTTATCCCCGGATTCTAGTTTATGAATTATTTTCCATCGGTTCTCATTTCTACTATCTGTTCTAACTTCACAAAATATCTTCTTGGCCTTATCTCATGATCACTCCGTCAGTTACGGAAATAACTTCGGAGATAGCCTAATTCGAAATAAAAATTCACTTGTCTACAATATACTCTGACTCTAAAAACTTAGTTCATGGTTTTCTAGGTAGCATTTTATTTTTATCCATGGTCATTTATCCTATTTACTTTTCACTATTATAATATTATTTAATTACAAAATATCTTAGATATTTTTTTCTTAATTTCCATTTTAATTTTTCTTTATTTTTCTTCATAATTTTCATTTATATATATATATATATATATATATATATATATATATATATATATATATATTTTAAGTAATTTCCACCTTTTTCTCTTTATCTTATGTCTAAACAATTAGTCATTAATTATCTAATTAATCACTTACTAATTGTTGACAATTTTCTTAATTAGTAATAATTATTATCTCACAACTATTTTACTGACGTTGGTAATTTATGCACCATACATAATATTAAAAATCATGAGGTCCAATATGGTGCCCCAATACTTTTAGATTTTTCTCGTGTAATTTTTCCAAGGTAATAATTTAATAAATTACATAAATTAGAGACAACATACTTTCTAATTTTTAATAAATATTTAGTTGACTCTTAAGATTTTATCATAATTTTCTCAGGGTATTTTATAACCTATAAATATTTCAGGGACCTATTTGCAAATTATCTAATGTTTTAGGGACCTTTTCGCGTATTATTCAATCTTAGGAGAAATTGTCCCAATAACAAGATGAATTCAATACAAGGTGTTTGAGACCTCATATTCACCTATTTTCAATAGGTATATTCTACCAATTTATGATATTTACCCTACGTCAAATTTTAGGGTATTACATTTTTTATCATTAAAAAAGTGAAAGAATCCAAATTCCAAGGAAGCTTTTTGAGAATATGTGATCACAACTCATTTGTTTAGACAGTCCACTATACCACGCACAGGTATCTAATTCCTCATATTAATAATGCAAATGACTGTCATATATCTTTCCAATAAATCCATTGCTCAGTAAGAAAATAACAAACAAACTCTAAAGATGAAAAGCTTCAAATTTATTAATTAAACTAAAACCTATTCTTTAACCTCACCGTAAAACATGCAAAAAAGAAGAAGAAGAAGAAGAAGATACTTTGATTTGAATTTTGAAACACACAAATACTTTTATTTTCATTTCATCACAACATGAAAGTAACACATGATCTTAACACAAAGTATATGGAATTCTGCTGTTCCATTTAGTTATTGTCTTTATTTCCATTATTCTAACAATTCTTGCTTAAAACAAGTTATTCAAAACACCAGATCATCATCATCATTATCACTTTCCTTTCATGGATCGATCAGTAAGGTCCGTGTCCAACGTAGTTGCCAGGAGGATCATAGTTACAGAAAATGAAAGTTTCTCCATTATTTCACCTCACTTTGGCACAACTAACACGAATTGTATTCTTCCACCACTACTAAAATATTCATATTTTCAAGGGACTTTTTCCGTTCCTAACGATAAAAATTCTGTTGAAAATGTATTTTTTGATGGAATTTTCAACAGAATTATTCCGTTTAAATATGCTTTGTCGGTAGGTGACAGAATTTTTTTTTCCGTTGCAATTTTCAATGGAAAATTTTTTCGTCGAAATTTTCAATGGAATTTTTTCCGTTGTAAGCCACATTTTTCCGTTGACAAGTAAAGAGATAATAAAATATTTATTTAATGAATTTCGTTGGAAATTTCAACGGAAAATATGTCCATTGAAAATTTCCGTGACAGCTTGTAACGGAATATAACTAGAATTCCATCAAAAATTGCAACGGAAAATAATTCCGTTGAAAAATTCTTCATAATTTGCAATGGAATTTAACTAGAATTGTAATATCTTGAATTTTAGGTCTAAAGACTTGAGAATTAGCCTATTTTTGAGAGACTACTATGCCCTATTTATGTAGAGTTCAAAGTCTTGAGCTTGTTATGAGGAAGAGTTTAAGATAATTAGCAAAATTACTCTAGACTTGGGGAAAGATTATGAAATATTATTTTGGGAAAATAGAAATATTGAAAGGGGATTAATTATGAAAAATTGGTCTTAATAGCCTTAAATCTATTATTTGAAATTTAGGGTCTGTTTTCCATTTAGACAATATATATATATATATATATATATATATATATATATATATCTAATACACGTTGTTTTTGCGCTGGAAAGAGAAGGAGTTTGAGTACAAGTACATGCTTCTAATAATTGAGAATGGAATAAAGAGGTGGAATGGAATGAGGATAAAGAAGAGTGGGTTGTATATATATTTGAGTGTGTAGTGCTTTGAGAATGAGTAGTGCGTGGAGAGTGTGTATTTAGTAATGTATTATTTGTGTGTGTGTGTGTGTGTGTAGTGGCAGCCATGATTTAGTGGAGGAGGGAATTTATAATATATTATATTATAAGTGTTTGTGTGAGAAGAGAGTGTAACGTGTGTGTGTGTGTGTTTGCAACGTGTGTTACATGTTTTAAGTGTACATATATATTACACCCAACCTCCTTGTCTCACCACGTATACCTCCCATTTCTTCATCTATCATACACACAACACCTATACTCTCTCATCTTCTATCCGGTCAAACAAACAAAAGAATAAGAGAAAAGAAAAGAGATAGTGAATCCGAGAGAGAGACATAGATTCAGTGATCACGGCCAGCATGTGTGCATGCAATTTCGACAGCAAAGAAAATAGAAGTAGATACATAGAGAGCAAGAGGGAGTCTGAGAGTGTAAAGGGGACAAAGAATGAGCTGAGAACGAGAAACCACAGCTCAACCATTCAAGCAAATCTGATTCTCCACTACTCCCTCGTACTTGCAGCAGCTCCCATGCTCCATTATTTCTCGGCAAGGCAGCAACACATATACATGAATATCTTCTCTCTATTTATTCATTTTCCATTGTTTTGAGCGAGAACACGGAACCCACTTAGGCCCTTATATTCTTCTTCTTCAATATTCCCCTTCGGCTTCACACATAAATCGGAGGCATAGACAAGACTGATAATATAATGTGGACTATGAGAAAGAGAAAGAGAAGGAAGGAAAGATTAAGATAGTAACACTTCTCACATACTATGTGTACCTTTATATATGCATGGTTTTACCATTGTATGTATATATATGAGATGCATGAATGCTGAATGTGTTGAATGAGTTGCATGTACAAATGTATTGTGTATGCATCTTATGTGAGTGATTATTAACATTACTACTGAGATTCATTTGCAGCTAGGATAAGAAGCTTAAGTATGAAGGAGGTCATGGAAGTATAGACTAAGAATAGAAGAGATTTTAATTTCGCTAGATTTATTTTACTGAAGGTTAAGTTATTTGTATGTAAATAGTAACTTCAGTAATTATTTTTGAAGAAACGTTTCTGTGTACATATTAAAAATTGTGTATTTTAGGTGGGTGTTTCAAGAATTCCATCGAAAATTACAACGGAAAATAATTCCTTTGAAAAGTTCTTCACAATTTGCAACAGAATTTATCTATAATTCCATTGAAAATTTCAACAAAAAATAATTTTATAAAAAATTCAATGAAGTTTGCAATGAAATATACATATAATTCCGTCAAAAATTTCAACAAAAACATTTTCCGTTAGAAAATTGTATATCAGTTTGCAACGGAATGCAAGTAGAATTCCATTACAAATAATATTATTAATTTTTAAAAAACAATTGTTTCATATGGATAAATATGAGTACCTGATAAACATGATAAGTAGATATAAATAACATACATTCAAATTTCTCATGAATGACCAAAAAAAACTACAATAATGAAAAGTATGAATATGTGATAATTTCATACAGATAATATACATCGAAACTAGTATCAATTACCCAAAACACCATACATAATAAAAAGTACTAAATGTATACAAGTATCAAACATATAAATGAAGAACATATGATAGGGACTAGGTATGAAAAGGAGACATCAATTCTCCCGAAGATGTTCATCAGCGTCTTGGGTTGGTGGTAAGAGACCAAGGTTAGTTCTATTATCGAATAATAATGACAAATATGCGGCACATTCAACGACTGGACCATAATAATGCTCCAAAATATCCTATTAATACAAAGAAACCAAGTTCTTACAAGATAAGCATCATCAAATTAAACACTCTACAAGAGGCCAGCGCCACCCAGCTAAAGACTAAAAACTACAAATAGAACTTCACTACCTACTATGCTATTAACTTTTGGAAAGGGTAATAATTAAGAGAGCATGAACATTTTTTGGAAGCAAAAGATAGGCTTATCATCTAAAAACCAGTGATCAGAACAGCTAAATTTTTGCTACATTCCATTTGCTACTCGTCATCTTCCTCCTGCAAAGTAAGACTAAAGCCCGTGAGAAATTAATTCTAAGAGCATCATGGGCAGAGCAAACTTAATACTATTTAAGCAAACCTCATCACTGTCATCTTCATGTCCTCCCTCCGCATCATTAACCTCAGACATTGACTTATCAGATTCTTCTTCATTGGGACCGTCCGCCTAGCAAATACAAGGAAAACGTGATAAGTATTAGAAGGATATCTTTCTGAGCCAAAAAAAAAAAAAAAATTAGAAGGATATCTAACCTATAATCCTATTATAGAAACACGTATTTCACAATGACGCACCTGCTTCTTATTATAGGCTTCCATATTCTTCTCATACTCAGTCTTACGTTTCTCTACTTTAGCCACGTAGGGTGCTTTTTCCTAAAACAATTTATGATTGTGTCAGAACAAAGAACAGACAACACGCTCAAGAAAAGTAGCAAACAAAAAACAGCACCAGCAACTCCTCTATTTCCATCTCTTTCTTCATATCTCTCGGCCTTTTGTCTAAATCATGAAACTTCAATGCATATAAAGAAAGAAAAAGAGTTCACGATTTTCCACCCTACATAAAAAATCATCAATTCTTTGCTACCGATCATCAGACAAGTAAAGTTTGAGCAAAATATAGGAATTTGAATATTAGCTTTGGAATTCATGATTTGAGCATAAAAAAGGCAAGAGCAACCTTTTCTGTTTTGGAAGTTACCAGCAACATTTATAGGCATTTCATATATCATAATAGACTGGAACATGGCTGTTAACTAAAAGTCATCAGGACTACAAACTGAAACACAAAGGAAAAATAACCCCATTGTTATAAGCTGATAACTATAAATCAAGGAAAAACAATATTCAGGGTTTGTTTATGAAAAACTTACTGCACATTTTACTTGAAACAGAGATGACCTTGATTGCAATAGAATGGATGGAAAAGTTTTCCTTTAATTGAAAGGGAAACTGAGTCTGGGCTAGGTATCCCAGCAAGAGAGGCATGTTTTTGCATCCAAAAATTAACGAAAAATTTAATGAGCACGGGGAGAAGTACAAATTTTAAAAAAATCACCGCAAACACAGGAAAAACAAAAAATAAGACTAGTATCCTCTTGTAAAGCCATCAAGCACAACAAAGTCAATAATTGAATGTAACATAGAAACTAAGAAGCAGCTAACCAGTCAATAACCTATACTGTGCTGAAAAATGAGAAATGTCGTCTAAAATAATTACATCATCCATCCAATCAAAACAATAGTGACATAAATTTACATCGATTATGGATATTACTTTGACAAAGCTACCATGCCATTAGTGTTGAATCTATTAAAACTTTAAGGAAATAACTCAGAGAGGACCTAGTAAAAGTCACAAGATTTTATACTTAATTACCAACTTTAAGCAGGCAAGGTGTTTAGTCTTTCAATAAATTACTCAGTTCCCTTCAACGTTTGATTTGGTTTGTCTAGTTAGAGACCAAAGATTTGAGCAAATATGCCAGTCATATTTATAGAGGAAAACGAGCAAGAAAGCCTTACTTTCTACAGAATACAACACATCACCCCAAAAAGCAGGCGCACAATCATATTCCACCAAAATATGAGACATAAATAAATCTCCAGCTCGATTTCACAGGAGATAAAAAGGGGAGAAGTTTCCAAGAACATATTAGCAATTCAATTAACTCACCTTGACTGGTACAATCACCCAGCTCTCTCTCGGACATTATTATTATTATTATTATTATTATTATTATTATTATTTTTTTTTTTTAGCAGTGCTTTCATTTTGCAGAGCAATCAAGACATCTAGCAATTACTTATACATCTAGCACTTAGCAGTGCTTTCATTTTGTAGAGCAATCAGGACAAATTCATATTAAATTTTGCCGCAAAAATAAACTGAAAATAGACGGAATGAAACCTGGGCAGAAAGGGGTCCGAGCTTTTCACTACAAAAAAAAAAAAAAAAAAGACCTTTGGCGGCTGAAGGGTTTTCAGCGGTGACAATTTGTCGCCACTGATACAACTGTCGCTGATACTTTTGGCGGCGACATTTTAATGTCGCCGCTGAAAGTAGACAATCAGAAGCGACATTTTGTCGCCACTGAAAATACTTATAAGCGGCGACATTTTTGTTGCCACTGAAAATAGGTATCAGAGGCGACATTTGTCGCCACTGAAACATGTATTAGCGTGTCCCACTGAAACAAGTATCAATGGCAACAAAAGTCACCACTGAAAGTCACATTTTTTTAAAAAAATAAAAAATAAATATCATGCAATTTAGGTTTCAGTGGCGACATTTGTCGCCACTGAAACATGTATTAGTGGCGACTTTTTGTATCGCCACTGAAAGTCAATTTTTTTAAAAAAAAATTAAATGTCATGCAATTTAGGTTTCAGTGCGACATTTGTCGCTACTGAAACATGTATTAGCGGCGACTTTTTGTGCCGCCACTGAAACATGTATCAGTGGCGACAAAAGTCGCCACTGAAAGTCACAATTTTGTTTTAAAAAAAAATTAAATGTCATACAATTTCCTTTTTCATCTCCAATATCATGTGTAATCAAATAATGCCAATAGTAAAGCCTAACGCACACGTTAAGATCCAAAGTGCCAATTTCATTGCCTACACCATAACTCGATTCCTTGCACATAATTTACAAGAAAATGATACCTCTCCAAACATAGTAAGTATGTTCCTTGGAGCCAAGCTCAAACAAGAAATTGAAAAGAGGATTGCCACGGCCCCTCTCCATAATGGCTTGTTCAAAAGCACATCCTCCATCCAAAACATACAAAGCCATGGTACCAATCGCATGCCTAAGATGCTCGTCATCAGGAGGTATGACCATTATATCGGGAATATTAGGAGTAAGAACCTACAACAGAATTTACACATTAGCATTAAATATGTTGTTGAATAGAAAAACGAAATGCTCCAATGAGAACTGTAAATTCATAGATGCCACAAGGTATTAGGCCCATGTGAGACTGGATCTCAGCTTATATTGAACCAACTTGTTTTCAAATAGAGCTTCTGAAAACAGACAAGCAGTTTGTGTTTGGCAAAATCATTCTATAACCACTTTTATCACTATTTAAAAAGCAATTCATGCTAGAAAATCTTTCAGGGGAAAATCACCGTGAATTGCATTTTGATAGTGATACAGGCTTCCATTATTGCTTCAAAGAGAAGTGTGAGAAGCATGGCCAAGGAATCTATTAGTTCGAATAAATGATGCCAACTAAAAGAAGAGAACTAACCTGTTCAGAGTTCTGATTCGGCACAGAAGTTACTGGTGGAACTGATGGACCAGACAAGATCACAGTAGCACCCTGCCAATTAAAGTGTAAAATATCGGACAGTAATCTCAGAAAATGTAGCAACAATAAATAATCAAATCAGCCTTTTAAAAGAAAAATAACAATAATACCTCCTTACTCCTGATGGCCATATGCCCTGGTGGGGGTGCAGGCAGCACTTGCGATGGGAGAGCAACAGACTTACCCCACCCAATTTTCAATTCATACTCATACACAACAAACCCTAAAGAAAAAAAAAAGCCAAATTCCTGAGTCTTCTGCATTTAGACATTTCTTCACGACTTTACAGTCTCTAACAGGCAAACAGTGCATATGAACATACACAAAAAGCTTAATCATTTAGTCGTTATAAAATTAAAGTAATCATCCTATATCTTACGTTCACATGCTAGCTACCCATTAAGATATCATCAAAAAGTTCCAGAAAGAAGTCCAATCAATGATTATGTTAAACAAAACAAGTCTTTTTCCTTTTGTTCCGCAATTTTACAGCTCTCATTGCCCATCTCCAAAGAATGAGTATCAATCAATAACAATAGTCACACAGCAATTACAAAAAATCTGGAAAATTATGGTCAGATGAGCTTCAATATTTCACCTTGAATAAGTTATATAGTAAATATTATTTGCAAAAAAGAAATTAATTAGATTCAAATTTCATTGTAGAAGTAACTAATATATTATACAAAAAATGAATTTTTCAGTCCTACATCTATCAAAGTCTACTTTCAGCGTTCTGTATCTAACTTTGTTACTAAATATCATCAGACATAAGAGTTGGTTGGATTAGATAAAGACCAACAAGTAATAAAAAAATCTCACTTTGAGGATAAGAAAAGACATGAGGTAAAAGTAGTTTTCTCCTTGCACTAATGCTAGGAGAGTGGTAATAAACAACTTAGGATGTAGCCAAAAAATAAAAAAGCTGCTTACATTTATGATTAAATTTATGAAAGGGTTTGAAGCAGGTTTCTGTGACGAGTACACTTGATGGAGGATAGCAAAAGCAACCAATCGCTCAGTGGATTTGACCATCTTCTTGTCCTGCCCGTCAGAGATTCAAACAAGTCATATTCTACCATGGTCATCTAAATAGCTGAGGAATAAAGAAGCAATGAACAACAAAAATAATAATAAATATTGGTAAAAATATATTTAGTTATGAGGTAATCCGGTAATTGCATCAACTATGGAACTATAAAACTTCGATAAGCCACTGAGCAAAAGAAGATGACTAGGCATGATACATTCAGGCTGTGTAATGTGGATTCTTTTTTCTCATCAAAGGAGCAACTATCTCCATACAAGGCCATAGTACTGAGTATGACCAACAGAACCCAAAATGGAGAAACCAAGAAAACTTTAAAATCAAATAAACTGCTGCTTCTTGGTATGAGGATGCATGTGTTGAAAAATTAAAGATGCAGGATCCTGCATCTGACTGTCTATAAACAAAAAAATATAAATGTTATTAACATGTGGAAATAAACTATAAAGAGGGCATCCTGATAAAAAGCTGATGATAAAATGGTTTGAATCCTTCCATGCCTCGAAGGCCTCAGCCAGCACAGCCGCATCTCGATAATGAAATATCCAACTCAACAAACGGTATGCAAAAAGAAGTCGAATTTTTCAAAAGGGATAAATTATAGCAAGAACCCAGAAGATCGAAAACCAAGAGTAAAGCTAGATGATGTCTTTGAGTTAGAAAATAATGGCGCGGCAACTGCAACATGACTACGGTCATCTTCAAAATTTTATAGTAGAAAAGATAAGACGGGAGAAGCAGATGTCACCGTTTATTTAAGCTCCGACCTCTTCGTCTGTCACCTGACCTCCAAACACCACCTTACTGATCCCATCCGACGGCTGACATCGCATCCCAGACACCAAACAGAGGGGAAAAAATCAAATTACTCAATCACCCAGAATAAAAAAGCTCTCCATAATGACTAAAAAAAAAAAAGAAAAGTAAAGAACAGGCTCAAAAGAGCGCAGGGATGAATAAAGAATAGATTCAGATTTCAGAGTAAGATGAGGAAAATAGGCACCTGGTGAGAACAAGCTGCTGAGCGTGAAGCGGAGGAAGCGGGAGCCGGAGAATCAGATGGTGGGGTTTCAGACCAAGTAAGCAGATCTGCTGTTGAAGTGTGAGGCTTCCTCAACCGAGTGGCCCTCATTGAAACCATGGCAGAGATTCGATTCCATACCTGAATCTCCAGGACAAATCTTTGCTTTCTCTACTATTCCGCAGCCACAATCGATTCGCGCCTCACTTTTCCTTGCCCTGGCAAGACTCCTGCCCTCTTCAATTCCTTTTACCTCACTCTCTTTTCCTTTTCCTTTCGCGCCCTCTTCTTTCTTGTGATTTATCAATATTTAAAAAAAAAACAACTTTCAGCAGCCACATTAAGTCCCTACTGAAACCTATTTTTGATGGTGACATATTAGATTCTACTTTCAGCGACGACTTTTTAATATCGCCGCAAAAAGTTCTCAAAATTAAAATTAAAAAAAAAAACTTTCAGAAATAATATATTAGAGTTGTAACATCCCAATTTTCTGAGATTGGAATATTGAAATATTATAGGAAGATAAATGGTGAAATTTAGGCTAAAATAATAATTGGGAAAATAAATTTATGGGCCTAACACTCATTCCAATAAAATATTATTAACTAATCAATAGTTAATAATATTACTAACTATTAACAGCAAATTAGCTAATGAAATTAGACCTTGGAAATATTACGGGCCCAAAATCAATAATTAGGAAATTAAGGGTTGGTTTAGGTTTTAACTCATCCAGCATCAATTGGAATTTTGGCCCACGGAAGAAGCCTAAATGAAAGCCCAAAAAGGAAGCATGAGTAATTCATATTACACCCAGCCCATGTAATTCAAATCGAAAAGCAGAAACGCAAAACTGAAGACAAGAAGGAAAGCTGAAGCAGTCCCAATTACTTTTGGACCACAAGAACCCAATGTTTCAGCCCATCCTTCTCAGTTTCGACATGAGAAAAGAAAACAGGAACAGTCCAAATGCAACACATTCTCTTCATAATATCCACGGCCAAACCGAAGAAGCAGAGCGTGAGTTTGTAGCAGAGAAAAAAAAAAATCTTAACCAAACCAAAAGCAAATCACGCCATGATCTAGTCCAGCGGCTGTTACGGGAAAAACTGAAAACAGATCGCGTAAGGTGAAGGAAAAACAGATATGCCATATTTCTCGAGCCTTGCACCCTTTAACCCATGGATTATGTTTTGGACCGTTGAGTTTTATCTGATTTGTGAGTCTCTATTTAAATGCTCCATCGTCTCATTCTCCTCTACTTCTTTCGGAATTCACCAGAAAAGAAACAACAGAGAGTTAGAGAGAGTGAGACGAGGAAGAAGGAACAGAGAGTTAGAGAGAGGAAGCTGAATTCATTGTTCTCTGTTTTGGCGTTAGAGAAACAGAGGAGACCAACCATCATCTATTTCAACGTGTTAACTCAAGCTTCGAAGGTGAGTTTCATTCTCCCTTCTGTCTTCGTTTCCTGTTACAGTTTTACTAGAATAATTTTTTTAAAAAAAAAAAAAAAAAGAAACTGAAAGAAAGACACCTAAACCAAAACCGAAAAAGAAAACGAAAAACAGGGACTGATTTCGGGTTACTGTAGACATCTCTTTTCTGCATGTGGGATCGGTGTTGCTACATGTTTCTTTTCTTTGGGATGTTTCTGGGTGTGAGTGATTAAGAAAAACAAGATAGGAGAATATATAATACATATACTAAAGAAAATGGAAGGCCATACGTGTGTATATGTGCGCTTAAGTAACTGTTATGGGTTCTGTTTGTCAAGAAAAGAATACTGTGCATGTGTTTGCTGATCTGTGGAAAGGGAAAGAAACCATTTTGTTTTCTGATGTTTTGTCTTTCGGATGCTTTATGTAAAGAGTATTTTTCTGCACTTAAGATCCTGTCGTTGCTGATGAAAAAAAAAAAAAACAGAGAGAGAGAGAAGTTTTTTTTTTTTTTTTTATCTACTTATATATTTGAAACCGTGAAGGGTCCAGAGAAAAGGGAGAGGAAACTAGTACATACCTATATGTATATACTGTGTGTGTATGACGTAAGTGAGAAAAGAAAAAAAAAAAAAAAAAGATCTTATGGGAACATAAATATGTATATGTGTGTTCTGTGTTTAAGTTAGGTGGGTGTTACAATGAATATAAAAATTGAAGAGGGAAGGAAGACGAGGTGGGTGCATACGTGTTACTAGAGGAGTTTAATCCCATAAACATGTGTAGACATTTCTTCATGCACATGGAATAATAAATAATATATATATAGTAGTGATTAAGTATTTACAAACTTTTAATTAAAAATTAGTTCATGTAGTGTTGTGTTTATTTAAATAGAACATGTATAGACATTTTATGTACATGGAAAATTATTGGAAACCATGAGAATTATCAATTAAGTTAAAGTGTGGGAATAGTCTTTAGGAGTTTAAGTTGATTGTATATTGATAAAATGGAATATATGAGAATTGTTAATTAATAATAAATGAAGATTTTTATTAATTAATAAAGGAAATATATAAGGAGTGACAATAATAAATAATAAATAAGGAAATATTATTATTACTGGGATAATAATAATAACAAAATTATTATTGTTAAGGGAAATTATTAACAAACTAAAAGAGTTAGTATTAATAATAAATGAGAAAGGGTATAAACAAAATAAAATTTACAAGGAGTATGGGAGTTATAGGTGGCTAGGCCCTCTCTTAGGAGATTAATTATAAGGGAAATAATGTGGTGATGGTATTATAGGATACCCGGAAAGATTTGGAACCAGTATCGAAAGGTGAACATACTCCTAGTGAAGGAGACTAAGGTACGGACGCGTACTGTAACTCTAACTCTTATGTTGCTTGTATGCTTTATATGTGATGTGATGATTCATATAGTCATGAACAAGATTGGGAAAGACTGGGTCTTGGGTCATAGACTGTGGCTAAGACTAGGTCTTAGGTCATCTTATTAAATACATTCAGCTTTGAAACAGGTTACAGTCTTAGTAATGCCGTATGGATGTTTTCCTAGCGTTGAGGACACGCCGGGGGCGTGGTACTGGTTTATGTGCAAATGATGGTTGAACATTACATGAGCTGTATGCTATGTATTGTGAGATATTACATCTACTGTGTGCTATGGATTGTTTTACATTACATTTGCTGGTGCTATGTATTGTTTTGTTGTGAACCTTACATGGATCGTATGCTATGTATGGTTAATGCTGAAATGTAATGAATATCTGTCATGCATATACTGTTATACTTGAACATAAGGTTAACTGTTACCTAAGATTCAATGGGCATTGAATCTTAGAATTTATCCTAGCTTCAAGATCAGGAGGATCGGGAGCAGGAGAAAAGGGTAAGCAACACGCCTGAAGACTTGGAAGGAGTTGCATTTTGGAACTGTAACATCCCATTTTAAAACATCGGAAATTTTTTTTTTTTAACATGTCAAATTGTGATCAGAGTCGAGTATTTCGAGTAACTGAATATTTAAAAGTACATAACCATAGTGTAATTATCCATATACAGACAACTACTGTTTACAAAAAGTAATGTCAGTATATTTACAAAAATATAAACTTCTTCGCTCCTTCTACGAAGACTGTCTACCCCTCTCATCCACCCTGACACCTCCTGAACCTGTAGCTACAGCTGAGATCCAATTCCCGATTGGATCTTAGGTAACGGTTAACCTTATGCTCAAATAAATAGTATATGGTAACAGATATTCATAATAACACAACAGCATATCAATACCAAATTACACAAAACAAATATCACAACAAGTTTGCACATATCCAGTGCCACGACGGCCCATCGTGTCCTCAGCGCTAGGAAAACCCCAACAGGTTATCAAGACTATAACCCGTGAAAAGCTGTATGTACAACTGCCCTCTCTCGGCAGAGTCTCAATAAATGACATATCTTTCACATATATGAATATAAGCAGCATAAGTGTTAAGGTTACTGTACGCGTCCGTACCTCCGTTGATGATTTTGGTCACTTCGGTAGTGTTTTGACGGCGGTTTGACAGCGGAATGACAGCGATTCGTGATTCTGGGTATCCTATAAGGATAACATCACCAGTATGAATATCTAAGACCATAACAGGCATTTTAGGTACAAATTACCATTTTGCCCCTAGTTAGCCTTTTTGGCGGAATTTCGCCAGAGCTTCGCTGTTCCGACTTTTTACTTCCAAAATTTTTGCTATAATCTTTTCTATAACATTTTTCTAAGATAATTATCATATTTACTCTAAAAACATGATATCTAAATTATCTTGAAAAATTAAGACTATCTTAACACTTTTACTATAACTACTGAAAAAACTACCGAACTAAAGACTAGGGACCGAAGACTTACTCAGAGCTTCGCTGCAAAATTCCCTGGACTCCTCCTCCTTCTTCCTCTCTCAAATTTTCGAAATGCTCAAGAGAGCTTGGTGTGAAAATGGTGAAGAATGGAGAGGTATTTATAGAAAAACCCGATGGCATTTTCGTAATTTTGTTGAACTTTGTCTGGTCGAATTCTGACCGTTGGATCGCACTTTTCTGAGGTGGCTTCATCTTGGCCCTACACCTCAAAACCGTCCTCTCCCTCTTGCTAGAAGACAAATTTGATGATCTCATCCTAGCTGCATCATCCTCTTGCTTTATCTGATAAATTCCCGGTTCGGTGTCTGGTTCGCGTAATTCCATAAAATCTCAAAATTCCGAGAATGACATGCTGAAGCTTTTTACTTCCTCTTTCAAATGTCATATTTTAACTGGATTTCTGATCCTGTTAGGGACATTTCGTTATTAGCTGAAAATCCTCGGTTTTCGTGTTCGATTCCAGAAACAATTTTGGCCGGTATTAACTTCTAGATAAAAATCCACTGACCAATAATATGCTCTGGTTTTTCTTGACCCATAACCATATTCTCACAACGGAAATATTTCCTATCCGTTCTCATTTATCCTGTTCATTTTTCCTCTGATTATTATATTATTTCCTTTTTAACACATGTTTAATTTTATATTATTATTATATCTAAAAAATCTTCTCATCCTTATCCCTCCTATTTTTTTTTTCGGCCAGCCCTCTTTTTCTTTTCTTTTTTTTTATTTTCCAACATATATTATATTTATCTCTCACAAAATTCCCTTATTGGTCCAAAATGAATTTAGGCTTATAAAATTCCCAAAAATTACTTAATAAATCCCTTAATATTTTCTAATAATTTTCTTAATTAAAACTTATCATTTTCTCATAAATATTTTATTGACATCAATAATCTAAGTTTTATGCAATTTATTATCAATTTTAGTATCTATTTTGATTTCTAGAACACTTTTTAAATTCTCCTTCTTTTGTTTTCATAGGAAATATTTTATTAAGTTGTCTAAATTAAGGATAATATGGTTTCTAAATTTTTATAATTATTCCATGCCTTTTTAGAATTTATTACCCTATTTTTAGGATGTTTTATGACCCTAAAATGCCTCTTTTTGGCACTTAATTTTCTTAATATTTCCCTTTGAACATAAATCAATTATTTAAATTAGAGACAACATATTCTTCAATCTTTAATGAATATTTAATTGTCTCTAAGGATTTTTAGGGTATTACAGGAACAGTACCAATACAAGTTGTTAAACATTTTCGGATTACTATACCTTAACGCGAATTTTGGAAACATGATGACAAATTTAAATTGTATCACGTATTCCTTCGGGAATTTTAATTAACCAGCATATGTCTGTGCATATGCAATTAGTTACTCAGTCGTCCAAACACCTAAGTACCCTCTCTGTTATGTACTACTCTGATCAGTTAACGCTTACACTTTGATAAATACACGTGAATTAGTCTAATAAGAAACCTATGACCATAATTGGACTCCATAAAAGACTTAGTAAATAGGGGGCGTTACAAGAGTCGCCATTGAAAGTCTACTTTCAACAGTGACTTTTCAATGTCGCCGCGGAAAGTTCTCAATATTAAAAAAAAAAACTTTCAGCGGCCACATATTAGAGTCGCCATCGAAAGTCTACTTTCAACGGTGACTTTTCAATGTCGCCGTTGAAAGTTCTCAATATTTAAAAAAAAAATTAAGAAAACTTTTGGCAGCGACATTAAGTCACCGCTAAAACATACTTTTGGCGGTAACAAATTATAGTCTCCACTGAAAGTCTACTTTTAGTGGCGACTTTACAATGTCGCCGCTAAAAGTATTACTTTCGGCGGCAACTTTGTTGCCACCAAAAGTCTACTTTTAATGACGACATTTAATGTCGCCGCCAAAAGTTGCCACTGAAACTCTTTTTTTTTGTAGTGTTTGGGTCTGAGCTTCTATGCGTCTAAGCTTCTGGGTCGTGCCAATGGATGACAGAGGTGAGTGGCGATAATGGAAGGAGGCGATGTTGGTGCTCTGAGCTTGATGAATCTCCGGCACTTCCTTATCTGATGTCTCGCTAGCCGCTAGGTCAGGATAAAGGGGGAAGAGGAATGTGAGGCGGTGTTGGTGCGTGCGTATTGAGGAAGAAGGACAAAGAAGAAGACAAGGGAGCTAGAGCTATAGTGGTGATAATTACAAAGGAAAATCGAGAGAGTTCTAAGGATGAAATGAACTAGGGATTTAGGCGGGATTTTGATTCCGCGGAAGAGCAGCGTAAATTTGAGAAAAAATATGAAATAATGTGATTGAAAAATAATATTATATTTAAATCACAACAGATATTTTTCCCTTTTCAACGGAATAAATTTCCTTTGCAATTTTCAACGAAAAATAAATTCCATTGCAATTTTCAACGGAGAAATTCCGTTGCAAATTTCTACGGAATGAATTTCTGTTGCAAACTACAACGGAAACGGAAAGAAAATTCCGTTGCAATCTTGTGTTGCTTGAAGCTTGTTTCAATTAAGATTATTTTATATTCAGGGTAAATTTTCAACGGAAAATAAATTCCGTTGCAATTTTCAACGGAAAATAAATTCCGTTGCAATTTTTGACAGAAATATTCCATTGCTAATTCCAACGGAATAAATTTCCGTTGCAAATTTCAACGGAATGAATTTCCGTTGCAATTTTCAACGGAAAGAAAATTCCGTTGCAATCTTGTGTTGCTTGAAGCTTGTTTCGATCAAGATTATTTTATATTCAGGGTAAATTTTCAACGGAAAATAAATTCCGTTGCAATTTTCAACGGAAAATAAATTCCGTTGCAATTTTTGACAGAAATATTCCATTGCTAATTCCAACGGAATAAATTTCCGTTGCAAATTTCAATGGAATGAATTTCCGTTGCAATTTTCAACGGAAAGAAAATTTCGTTGCAATCTTGTGTTGCTTGAAGCTTGTTTCGATCAAGATTATTTTATATGCGGGGTAAATTTTCAACGGAAAATAAATTCTGTTGCAATTTTCAATGGAAAATAAATTCCGTTGGAATTTTTGACAGAAATATTCTGTTGCTAATTTCAACGGAATAAATTTCCATTGCAAATTTCAACGGAATGAATTTTTGTTGCAAATTTCAACGGAATGAATTTCCGTTGCAATTTTCAACGGAAAGAAAATTCCGTTGCAATCTTGTGTTGCTTGAAGCTTGTTTCGATCAAGATTATTTTATATTCAGGGTAAATTTTCAACGGAAAATAAATTCCGTTGGAATTTTCGACGAAAATATTCCGTTGCTAATTTCAACGGAATAAATTTCCGTTGCAATTTTCAATGGAAAATAAATTCTGTTGCAATTTTCAACGGAATTTTATTTTCTGTTGAAATTTTTGTAACGTATTATGACCAAATATTTTTTTGTCAGTAATTCTGTCTCTATTTTCAACGGAATATTTTTCCGTCTCTAATTCGACGGAATTCAATTTCCGTCAAAAAGTCTGTTATTATTTTCAATGGAATATTTTCCGTTGAAAAATTCTGTTGATAATGGAGCCTTTTCTAAGTAGTGCACACCACATGAGTATAGTGTCCACACTGCTTCTCGGCAGTGCACGAGTTGCTATTGTGGTTATACTATGCCTTCTCATCTACCCACAACTTCACAGAAGCAGCTCTGCCCATGTTGCCGGAGCTCCACACAAGGTTCTCACCATACTTTCCACCGCCACCGGAGTGGACCAGACAGCAGTCAGCCTTGCGTTGGTTGGCATAGTTCCGTGCAAAAGTGGTGACTACATCATCCCAAAGTAGGTTGGGAACACGAAATTGCGTATCTTGCTGCGTAGCGGGCATTCACATAGTCTTGTGGTAAATCCTGAGCATAGGTTGTGAGGGCAAAGAGGAGGACAATGAAGAAGAAAGAAAATGAAAGCTTGGATGATAACTCCATTGTGTACGTGTTGTTGTGTAATGTAGTGTTTGATGAAGAAATAGGAGCCCTTGAGGAGGAATTTATAGGGATTTTGGCGTGGGAAATTAATGTGGATCCTGTAAGTCTAATTAAGTGTGTAGTTCATGGAACTGGGGTTAAAGTGCTAGTAGCTAGGTCCTATTTAATTAATTAATAGATCAATAGATAGCCCATTATTATGACTATCTCTTTTTCTTTGGGTAGACTCTGTTTGAAGGAACCTTAATTGTTAATAAAGTCGTTAAATGGTCAAAAGTAACTAATTAGGTTTGTATAAGAAGGGGTGAAAAGTTCAGAATAATCATAATGGCAGACGAGGGAGATAGAAGGGAAAAACTTTCCCAAACACTCTTATTTGTAGGCCTAAGGACTTGTTAACTAACTCTAACCAACTTTCTTCTTTTAATTATATTTGTATATCTCATATTGTTATTCAATCGATAGATTGTTAGATGGAAAAAATGAGACATGAGAAAATGGGAAGCCTCGGGAAGGAATTTACGTAAGGATTTTGTTGAGTATTTTTGAACAAGACGTTTGTTCATTATTGTTCCTCTATATCTTTCTCTGTAATACCCTAATTTTTATAATACATTTAAATATATATTTAGACAAATAATACCTATTGAAAATAGGTGAATATGAGGTCTCAAACACCTTGTATTGAATTTATTAGGACAATGTCTCCTAAGAATAAATAATTTACAAATAGGTCCCTGAAATATTTATAGGTTATAAAATACCCTAAAAATATTATAAAGAGACAAATAAATATTTATTTGAAATAGGGAAGAATATTGTCCCTAATTTAGGTAATTTATTAAATTATTATCTTGGAAAAATTAAAGGAGAAAAATCAAAAAGTATTAGAGGACCATATTGGACCCCGTGATTTTTAATATTTTGCATAATGCATAAATTATCAATTTCAGTAAAATAGTTGTGAGAAAATAATTAATCTTAATTAAGAAAATTGTCAACAATTAGTAAGTGATTAAATAAGTAATTAGTTGTTGATTGTTTAAACATGAATAAAAGGGAATATCCAAAGTTAATTATATGAAACCCCTAATTTGATATTAATGACCAATGGGGGGTCAAGGTTGGCATAAAGAGTGTTGCTAATTAATTTAGCATAATTAAGAGGTATATTAAGTAAATTACAAATATCCTTAATAGAATAAGCTTGCACTAATTGAGATTAGTTGCACAATTCTTCAAGATGATTAGAGACAAACTAAAAGAGGGCTAATTATATTTAAAAATAATTAAGCCAAAGAGAATGAAATAATATCTTAAGTAATTAAGTCTAAATCTTCATATAATTGAGTTAGCTAATGGCAAAATATAATTAAGGAGCATGTAAACACTTGATAATTAAGAATTGCTAATTAATGTTGAAAAGTCAACAATGACACCTAAGCCTTGATAATGTCATCAAGATGACATCACAAGAGCACATGTGTATGTTGTGAGTGTGTGTGTGCCTAAGTGTTGTGCATGTGTGTGTGTGTGTGGTGGAGGAAAGAGAAAAGATGAATCTAGAAAAGGGGGGAGGTGGCATTTTTTTGTAAGAGGTGTAAGGTCAAGATTTAAGCTTCCTAGTTAAGTTAAACCCAATGGTTAGAATGGAATTAAAGTTGCTAGATAGTGAACTAATGGTTGGCTATAAATAGGAGGCTTCATGCTTCATTTTTCTTCACACCAAACTCATACCAAAGATTGGAGGGTTTAAGAGGAGAGTGAAGCAAGAAGGAGGAAGGAGTTCAAGAGTCTTCAAGAGGTAAGCTCTAGTTCTTAAGTTCTAGTCTTTAGTTTTTATAAGTTCTTAGTATAAATGCTAGTTTAATATAGAAAATTAGAGAATAAATTGCTATACTTGTTTTTAGGCCTCATTGCATTGAAAAATGCCTGAAGAGGTAAAAACATAGTAGGGAATAATTTTTGGGAAGTAATGGATTAATGTTGTGAAAGTTGTAGAATTTTCGGTTCTTAAATCTTAGACATGCAGCGAAAAAGATGCTATGATTTTATGTAACAAATAAAGTTATAAAATCATGAAATTCTCCAGAAAGAAAGTAGACATGTAGGGCTTTCCAAATATATAAAATATGTAACGTTTTGATCTCTGGTCAAGGAGATATGAATTTTTGAAGTTAAGCCATTTTTGCTGGAATAAAATCTGGGCAACGTTGAGAAAATTTAAAATTGGGAATGATCCATGGTGTTCTAGGTTCTGGGAATATTTTTCCTTGAAAATAGACATGACAAGGGTCATGAGGAATTTTACAGTACCTCAAAATGATTTTTGTAGAATTAATTATGATTTTCCAAAGTTACCGAAAAATCTGCCCAGAAAATACTGCACTGCGTTTTTGAATAAATGTAAGGGCAGAATTGTAAATAACAAATCCACCAAGGGTAGAGAAGTAAATAGAGGTGGAAATATCTCTTAGGATATTATTCTAAGTGATATGGTGATATGTTAGGATATTCGGGAGGTCCAGGGTCGGATCCAAAGGTCAGACGTTTGACAGTTACCCGGTGAAAGGTACGGACGCGTACTATAACTCTAACTCTTATGTTGCTTGTATGCTCTATATGTGATGTGATGATTCATATAGTCGTGGACAAGACTGGGTCTTGGGTCATGTACCGTGATTAAGACTCTGTCTTAAGTCACTGTTTATACATTCAGCTATTATGTGAAAACGGGTTACAGTCTTGGTAATGCCGTATAGATGTTTTCCTAGCGCTGAGGACACGCTCCGGGGCGTGGCACTGGTTTATGTTCAAACTATGTGGACCTTACATGGGCTGTGTGCTATGTAGAGGTATTGTTGTGATATGAACTATGACATGTGTTGTGTGCTATGTATAGTTATATGCTGAATTGTAAATGAATATCTATCATGCATACTGTTATACTTGAGCATAAGGTTAACTGTTACCTGAGGTCCAATGGGCATTAGACCTCAGTCTTAATGACTAGTATAGGGAAGAAACCAGGATAGAGAAGATTCCGGTGGATAGAGCCGTGAAGAGGCAACGGTCGAAGACGAAGGTCGGTAGAAGTTAATAGGATTTAGTTTCTGGCAAGAATCTAATAAAGTTATTTCAAACCATTTTGTGCTTAAACTAAGGAAGGGTTCATCGGTGGGTTGTCACAAGTCGCCATAGAGTTGGTGAGACTCCCATTAGATTGAACACCGACCTGGCCAAATTGTTTGATGAACTGATGTTAGGTTCCAAGCCATAGGTCTAGTTTAAAACTTTCTTTATCAGAGAATTGTATTTAATCTCTGTAAGATGTATCACATGAATATTCCTTCGGGATATTTAATATATCAACTTATGTCGGGACATCATCATATGTCTGGGCATTCTATATTAGATACTCACTGTCCGAATCTTAGTGCACGCTATCCATTTCTGTAGTACTCTAAGCTGTAGCATCTCAAACTCTGATAATTTTCCTAAAACTCAGTGTCGACCGACACGATTTTCGAACCTGGAATTTGGGATGTTATGTTCTCCAACTGTATAAACTTCTCAGATAATTTGAAAAGATGATTATATTCATTCTTTAAACTCATGACTCTAAACAAGACAAACAAGATACTTTGACACGCGCAAGTACTTTAAATTTATTGTTATTCCAGCACAACATAACACATACATATGATATTAATACAAAATACATGGAATTCTGTCGTTCCATTTATTTATTTTTATTTCCCTTATTATTTTTTATTTAGGCGAACATGAATTATTGATATGAAATCAGTAGCAAGATCAAACCTATTTTACAAGGAAACTTTCACACCATTAGGCTACTAGGCCACTTGGCTATTTCCCTTATTCTAACAGTTCTTACTTAAAGCAAGAACAAGCTATCATTATCATCACTTTCCTTTCATCGATCGATCAGTAAGGTCTTTGTCCATTAAAGTTGCCAGGAGGACTATAGTTGCAGCCAATGAAAGTTCCTCCATTGTTACACTTTACTTTAGCACAACCAACACGAACCGAGTTCTTCCACACCACCTGGGTATAGTGCCCACACTGTTTCCCAGCGGCACACGAGTTGCTATTGTAGTCATAAAACGCCTTCTCATCCACCCACATCTTCACAGCGTCAACTCCTTTCATGTCGCCAGAGCTCCATGCGAGGTTCTCACCATACTTGCCGCCGCCACCGGAGTGGACAAGCCGACAATCAGCCTTGCGTTGGTTAGCATAGTTCTGTGCAAAAGCGGCGACAGTATTATCCCAAGCTATGTTAGGAACACCCACTTGTGATCTTGCTGCGTTGTGGGCATTCACATAGTCTCGTGGTGAATCTTGAGCATTGGCTATGAGGGCAAAGAGAAAGAAAAATAAAAAGAAAGAAGCTGAAAGCTTGGACGATAATTCCATTGTGTCTTTACCGTGTGGTGTGTTTGATGAAGAAATGGCAGGTCGTGGAGAGGAATTTATAGGGATTTTGGTGTGGAAAAAGTTGTCTAAGCGTGTAGTTCATGGAACTGGAGATTAATAACTAGTAGATCCTATTTAATCAATTAATAGGCTAATTGATTGTCCATTATTATGACTATCTCTTTCTAATTGGGTATACTGAGGTTTGAAGGGATCAAAATTAGTAAAAAAAAAAATTATAGATTGTGCAAAAATAACTAATTGGATAAGAAGGGGTGGAAATTTCAAAATAATCATAATGGGTGGCGCTCTAAGAAACTAAATCATTTTTCGCTGTGTTGAATCATATTAATATTTTGTTGAGAAGTAATTTTGTGGTTAAATTAGAGAGAACCCCTAGAATTTCGGATCATGTACAGATAATCTCTCTAACTTTTGAAAATTTATATGAATCCCCTAACATCAATCACTTATCCACGCACAGCTTAAAAGTTTGAGGGGTTATATATGCATACAAAAATAAAGTTTAAGGGACATATGATTGATAAGTGAAGATTATTTGCATACACTTGAAAACTCGTAGAGATTTGGTAAGTTTTAAAGGATAGGGGTTACTTGTACATAGTTGGAAATTCAGGAGAGTTTTTTTTTTTTTTTTTTTTTTTTTAATCCTTTTGAATACACACATGAATTTTCAAGAGTAAATAAGCATAGTGGATTCGTAGACCATCTGTGATCTTGTGTGTCTGCCTGGGTGGAAGTTTCAAAATAATCATAACGCGTGAATGACTGAAAAACTATACAGTCCTGCAGCCCTTGTTAATTAGCTACTTGTTTATGTCTCTAAAGGTTGCCGTGTTCCATTTGATTTTCCACAACATAGGCAAAAAAAAAAAAGAAAAAAAGAAGCTAGTGGAGATTTTGAAGTTGACAATAAAACAATTTAAAATTGCTTCATTTTTTTTCTTGATTTAGAACCTCATATTTATTTTAATAAGTTTTTTCTCTTTTAATTAATACGATGCAACAATTATATTCTGTCGATAATGCCAATGAGAATAAAAGATCGATTTCGTTTCAACTAATATACTGTATACGCAGATTTTTTTCTTGAACATTTACACAAAGATTGGGTACTAAATTCCCTACCAATTTATTTAACGTTTAGGCTAACATTTGATATTTGTCCAGGTGAAATATTTATATATTACAGTTTATATTGTAAATAAATGTAAAGGGGGATGACACTTTGGAGTCCTTCTATATAGGTTTAGTTTGTAGTAATATACAGTTACTTAACTTTTCTTTCTACCAAAATAAATTTATCATATTTTGATTATACTTTAGGCCCATAAATTTAAGATGCTTTGAGAACTTATTGAATAATTTCATATTATTCTTATTTAATTCTATAGTGAAGTGAGGTGATTTTTTTTTTTTTTTTTTTCAATTACTTAAACAACTTCTATTTCATATTACTCTTGTTTCGTATAGCCTTTTAATTTGGCCATTCGGTTTAACTCGGAATTAGATTTCGCCCGGAGAATTGTTGAAAACAATGAAAGGTTTTGTAAATTGAAATATCTCCAAAGAATTAATTGTGATTAGTTAATTCCAACATATCATTAAGCAAACTTAAAAAACGAAAAATTATATTTTTTTTATAGCTATTTGACTGGGTTAGATTTGAGTATTGTTAGGCAAGTTAGACAAATTCATAAGTTTAAATAAACTTGTGATTGAAAAGTAAAGTTGAACTGTAAACTCGAGTTGTGATCTATTGTTTTACCTATATCAATAAATTATAGCTGATAAATATACATGATTAAATAATTAAAAAATGCGAATAATTTTATTAAAATATATTTCAATTCTAAATTCAAATAATCAATATTTATTCTTATATTTCAACACACCATAATACAAACGGGTGATCATCACTTTCCTTTCATCGATATCAGTAGGGTCATTGTTCAACGATGTTTCCGCGAGGATAGTAGTTGCAGACAATGAAAGCTCCACCATTATAACACCTAACTTTAGCACAACCAAGACGAGTTGATCTCTTCCAAACCACCTGAGTATAATGGAGGCACTTCCGACCAACGCATGAGTTGCTGTCATAGTTATAGTTCGGTTTCTCGGCCAGCCACAGCTTCCTGGCATTGGTGTGCTCATGTCGCAGGAGCTCCATGCGATGTTCTCGCCGTACTTGCCGCTGGAGTGGACAAGACGGCAATCACCCTTGCATTGGTTAGCATAGTTCTGGGCATAAGCAGCGACTGTGTCATCCCCAGGGATGGAGCTTGCGGGGAATATTTGGAGGGGCCAAATACAGTGAAGGATCCAAAAATTTTATGAAGGGTGGGCACTAGTACCGGGGGATTTGGGGGTTTGGGGGCAACGGTCCAATTTTTTTTTCTTATTTTAGGGAAAGTTTTAAATGCATTAAAAAACTAAAGAATATGAACAAGAAAAGAAAATAATATCAAAAAAATATTCATGAAATCAAGTGAATATTGAAGATGGAATAAAAGAGACAATTATTTTACAAACATGTCATTTTGAAAAGTAAGGCTAAGTGCTATTAAAAATATAGTTACATAAATTATAATAAAGGGTGGGTACTCAATAAGTTTAAGTACATATATTTTAATAACAAAAGTATATTACAATAAAAATAATTACAATGAAGGGTGGTCAAATATATACTCATGAACTAAAAAAATACTTGGGAGGCCAAATGTATTAGATAAAATATATTTTCACATAGTGCCCTATTTAAGAAGTTATATAAACTGAGTATGAAAATAATTTTCATAAGCTATATATATTCATTATAAAAAGAAATTCAGTTTTTCTTCTGCATTAATTAGCAGCCGTATAAACCCAAGAACGTTCTTTGCTCTATATGCATGTTAGGCATATACGATTGACTAAATAAAAAATTTATCAAAAATAACAAACAGATCTTAACTAAGAAAACTAACCATCTTCTTAGCCTCATTATGTGTCCAACTTCAATATTTACTTGTCAAACTTTTTTATTTATGAGTTGTTAGGAATGTGGATAATTATTTATTTGGATTTTTATGTAATTATTCTAATTCTATTTGTTTTAAATAATTTTCTTCCCCGTAAATCAAGGCCAAAAAAGAGGTTCTTAATAAATATTATTGTGTTGAATGAATATGAGGAATTTTCTGTATCCCTTTGAGTCTTACATTTGAATTTTTTAAATATAATTACAGCAAAAATCATTTAAGGATCGACACACTTATATTTAAAATAGTCCATAACATTGGAGGGCAACATCAGCCATCAACGTGTGATTTAAGGTAATTTAAACCAATGAAATTATTGAATGGATCAAGCATTGAATGTTTCCAACTAAAGTTTACAATTTAAAATAGCTTTCAAGAAAATTTAAAATTTAGAAACAATTAAACTAGAACTTAATTATTATTTAAAATTTTTTTATATTTTAATTTCATTTCCAAAGGTTATATAATTTAAATTCAATTTCTCCAACTTTGACATAAATTTTACATTCTTGTTTAACTATTTCAGTTTTATCTGAAGTCTCATTTTTTCCTTCTAATTTCTTTTTCTTTTCTAATATAAATAATACTATTTTATTTTATGGATGTGTCATTTAAAATATTTTTCCAAAGAAGCTTAATTAAATGGTGTTAATGAAGGAAAGCCATTTGTTTATGTTTTCTTTTAAAAAATAATGATTGAGAAACAAAAGTAAAAACGAGGTAAAATTGAGAAACTATATTGAAAAAGGAAAAAAAAAAATTGTTGGGGAAAACGTGAAATTTGAATAAAAATAAGAAATTCAAATTAAAACCATATTAAATTATAGAATGAATGTGAAACCAAACCAAAATTAACATATCAATTGAAAAATGAATAAAATCAAGAGATAAAATAAAATTTCAAAAAGGTCTAAAATAATTAAGATTCTAGTATTAACTGTTCAAAAAGGTCTAGAACAATTTTTAACTGTTCAATATAATAATTCAATTTGAAGAGGTCTAAAACAATTTGAAGCCCCATCATTTTTTTTCCTTCATCATTTTCATCCCCATTATTGGTGGGTTGCAAAAAGAATGGTTAAGATTTAGAACTTTATAAAAATTCTATTTTTTTAAAAAAAAATTTCAGGTAGTTCACAATTGTGAATTTGTAGGTCAAATTTTGAAAGTTCATTTTTTTATGTATTAATAACATAAATTTTCTAAGATACTAGTATTAAATCTTAATCTTTCAATTTTAATTCAAAAGGGGCTATTGTATGAGCAGGAAAAAACAGAAAGATTGATGGGAAAAACATCCAAATTCAGAGAATGGATATTGAGATGAACAAGAGTGGTTTGATTTGAAAAAATAAATGGAAACACACACACACACACACACATATACATATATAAATTGAAATTTAAGACTCAAAGAATTAGAAGGTCCAAAAAAAGATTCAGACACAGAGAAACATATATATATATTAACACACACACACATGTATTTGTTTCTTTTCTCATTTTTAATATGAAGTATTCTCTATTAATAATAGAAATTAATCTCTCTTATAACAATGAATTAGCGAATAATAGACTCCTTTCGACTAGGTTTGATCTATAAATAAAAGCTGAAAATCAAAATCACGGCCACTTGTTTAAAAAATAAGAATTTTTATCATTCACGTAACAAATCTAAATTATTTGATTTCCTATCTCTTTCATGAATAGACTCTAAAATTACTAGAGATGATTCAAATTAAAAAAATTCATATCTTATTAAGTCAGGCCGGATTCTCTGACACGTTACATAAGATAGCATATTACAAAATCTACATCACTTTCTAGCTACGAATTCAAATACACGTTACACCAAGAACTTTCTATTATTTCTCAAATGACTGTTCTTCTTTTTTAGCAGACAAATAAACCAAAACGTTTTTCACTTTTATTTATTACTATTTTTTTAAAGAAGTCTTTCTATTTTTTCGTTGAAATAACCATTTTTGGTTTTTCACGTATTGCAGTGTCATGAACAAAATACGTCTTGAAATTAATTGCTGAATTAGAGAGTGGTACTTATAAATTTATTTTATGTGAATTATAAATATTTTTTAAATAAATTTTAATATGATGTAAGGAAACTTGAAATTAACTCTAGAATTTTAGGGTGGCACTTGCAATTTTTTTCGTAACTTATAATTTTTTGAACAAAAAAAAAAACTGTGATTATCAAACAATACAAGGCAACCCGGAAAGTGATTATTGCTAAATTTTGGAGCGACACTTGTGAAGTTTTCCTTTCTGGAACAACAACTAGCAAATTTTCCGCATCTCAATTGATGGCAGTTGAATTGAGGAGTGGCACTTGCAAATTTATTTCGTACATATGAATTTTTAATTTAAAAGAATAAAACTTGCAGATATTCAATTTTACATCTTATAGAAAATTAATTCGAGGTCCTGATAGTTTCCTTCAATTTCCTTTGTTTTCCCCCTTTTTATAGTTAGATAAGTTAGTCCTTGCCATTAAATATGAACTTGCACTTTGAAATTGTAACAGTGTTTGTCAATATTTAACAAGGACTAGCTTATCTAACAGTAGAAAGTTGAAGGACCTGATAAAACGGGGAAAAAAGTGCAAGGACCTGATTTGAAATTGAATGAAACTATAAGGACCTTTGAATTCATTTTCCCTTAAACTTAACTACTGAATTTGGGAGTGGCATTTATGTATCCAATTTGTTATGAGTTGTATGTGTACACCTTCTTTGAAAAGCATTTGGTAATCTACAAACTACAAAATCTACATCACTTTCTAGCTACGAATTCAAATACACGTTATAAAAAGAACTTTCTATTAGTTATCACATGAGACTATTCTTCTTTCTTAGCAGCCAAATAACCCAAAACGTTTTCACTTTTATTTATTACTATTATTTTAAAGAAAACTTTCTATTCTTGCTTTGAAATAACCACTTTTGCGGAAAATTGTATGTTTTTAAAAAAATTATGGGGAAATTACATAATATAACCATATAATGAAATTAACTACAAATAAGAAGAATGGACCTCAGATTTCTGAACTTACTCCAAAAGGCCTTGGCTCCTTTGTTGCGGTTTCTTTTTTTTTTTTTTGGGGGGGGGGTGTTGGGGAGGCGCAGTGTCATGAACAAAATACGTCTTGAAAATAATTGCTGAATTAGAGAGTGGTGCTTATAAATTTCTTTGGTGTTAATTATAAATATTTTTAAAATAATTTTTAATATGATGTAAGGAAACTTGAAATTAACTCTAGAAATTTAAGGCGGCACTTGCAATTTTTTTTTTTGTAACATAATTTCCTTTTTTTTTAAAAAAAAAAACTGTGATTATTAAACAATACAAGGCAACCCGGAAAGTGATTATTGCTAAATTTGGGAGCGAGCTAGACTTATGAAGTTTTTCTTTCTGGAAAAACAACTAGCAAATTTTCAGCATCTCAATTGATGGCAGTTTTCAATAAAATAAATAAATAAATAAATTTGATGGCAGTCGAATTGAGGGTGGCACTTGTAAATTTATTTTGTATATATGAATTTTTAATTTAAAAGAAAAAAATTGCAGATATTCAACTTTACACCTTAGAGAAAATTAATTCGAGGTCCTTTTTTTTTTTTTTGAACAATTAGGTCCTTATAGTTCCATTCATTTTTCTATGTTTGGCCCCTTTTTATTGGCTCCTTCAACTTTCTATAGTTAGATAAGTTAGTCCTTGCCATTAAATATGAACTAACGCCTTTTGAAATTGTAACAGTGTTTGTCCATATTTAACAACAAGGACTAGCTTATATAACAGTAGAAAGTTGAAGGACCTGATAAAACGGGAAAAAAAAGTGCAAGGACTTAATTTGAAATTGAATGAAACTATAAGAACCTCTGAGTTGATTTTCCCTTAAAATTAACTACTAATTTTGGCAGTGGAATTTATGAACCCAATTTGTATGAGTTGTATGTACACCTTCTTTGAAAATCATTTGTTAATCTTTTTCTACAAATTAATTAAAAGGGTCAAGGGATTTAGGAGTAGTATCAGAAATTTGATATCCTTATTTATATATAATTAATTTCATTACGTACATTCCCAACTTGTAATTTATCCTAACCATAGCCCGCTTACATTAAGGCCCGAAATTAAAGGGCAACGTTCGTTGTTTATGATGACGAACAAGAAAAGGAGGTATTGTTCAATGTATGGTTAGGGACCGAATGTGAATCAATGGTGATAAGTCAATATTGATGGAGAAGTCAATGGTTCAGTCCATATCAGCCATAGCGTGTTATTGGAGGTATATACTTTGATCCTAAGAAATTATTGCTCCATATATATCCAAGAAAAACGGCAAAAAACTATGCTGAGTCTTCAGATATAGCACTGATGGGTGTTGTTGTCAAACTCGCGAGTTGACTTTCCGATTTTACCGTTTTTACGTTTTTAGCTTACGAAAACGAGTCGAGTCACTAGTAAACTCGTATCACTTGTAAACTCGGTTAAACTCATGAGTTTATGCACCGAGTTTACCCGTTTTTATGTTTCTAACTCACAAAATTGTGTTAACTTACCTTAAACTCGTATTAATATTTTTTATTTGATTATACTCCACAACTTTATATAGAAATTTCTTTGTTAAATATAATAAATAATAAATGGCAATGGATTTAATTTCAATTATTTGGATTTAAAATATATTTAAATCAAATTGTTGTCATTTTCATATTTTAATTATTTAATTATACACTAGTAATACATATTTAATAATAAAAGTAAACTCTTACAAGTTTATAATTCGAGTTTACGATACGAGTTTACATTACCGTCAAGATAAACTCGTGAGTTTGATAACCTTGCTAATGGGTTGAAAATGTTGAGCAAAATCACGTTTCTCGATCTCTGAAGATTCCTTAGTCCACAAACATCGATCGCAATCAGCGGAAGGTTCATCATATCTGGGGCTGAGAAGAACTTTCGTATCTCGGTGAAAGTTAGAAGAAGAAAGTCTGGATGTTAGATAGATCTGTGGCGGAAACTCAGGATGCAATCTTGAAAAAGGCACTGTATGACGTTGTAAAAATCACTGAAGCTTTATTCTTTTTTAGGAAAATTCTATTCAGGGTGTAAAGTAGGAAAATATTGTCAAAAAAAACCCTAAAAAAGTTAAATGTCAAAAAAGACCCTAGGATCTTTTTTGATCTTATTTCAGAAAACATTAATAATAATATCAGTACCCTGTTAGCAATAAAATTAATATCCGTTAACAACAATTCCGGTAACAATAAAATCAGTATCCATTAATAACTATATCAGTACCCGTTAACAACTATGTTTTTTTGAAATAATGCCAGAAAACGCCCTAGGGCCTTTTTTGATATCTGACTTTTCTTAGGATCTTTTTTGACAATATTTTCACCTTGGGCCCTGAATGGAATTTTCCCCTTTTTTTTTTTTGATACGTGAAGCTTTATTCAACAAAACCAAGTTACCGAACGCATAAACACTGTTCCCATTTGACAAAAAAAAAAAACACTGTTCCACATCGACAAGGCCTTAGGGATTCAGCCTACTCGGGTACCATGAAAATGTATGGGCTTGTACTACTATTATAAATGAGTTATGGGCTATACAACTCAGCCCAATAACTCAATGCACACCTAATAGCACATACGTCAAAAAATATTGTAGTAACTAATATATCAATGCACATAACAGAAAATCAGATGGGTTTGGGGCCTGACAACAAATGGGTTGAAAAAAGTCAAAAAGCATAACAATAAAAAATAATTGACCCTCTGAAAAATTTCGATATATTTTCAAACCTTTTGTAGACAGATGTAGTTATTTTATTAAGAAAAATTTTGAGAGAGAGTAAATTTTCAAACCAATATCAGTTTATGGAGCATAATAGAAAGAAATTGAGGTTTGGATTTGAACACTAAGATTCTGTTACGGATATCTCATAAATGGGCCCAGCCCAATAACTAAAGAGCCCAGTCAAAATGACTTCAGTTATGCTCATAGCCACTTCCTTGAAAATAGGAGTGGTTTTATCAAAATATCTATTGTTATAATAACCGCCTATGTATCAAGAATATCTATCAAAAACGCATATCTTGATATCCCTAAAATAAAGGATGAATCCAACTGATTAAGATAAGGCACAGGTACGCCTATAAATAGGGTAAACCCCTTACAAGGTACACACTTGGAAAACCCTAGCTTTTCTATTCACACAGAGCACACACACCACCCCCTCTGGCTATCATTAGCCTGTCGTATACCCTCGAACTACGTGGACTTTGATCCACACTGTGGTACGTAGGACCCCGGGATTTCACCCCGGGCCAAGTCCAACCCAACTTGTGATCTACACCCGATCATTGGCGCCGTCTGTGGGGACTGTAAAGTCCTATTCCCGTGACCCGTGATGGCTAATACCAGAAGCAAAAGCCACCCGCATGCACACGAACAAGGTCAGGAACAAAATTTTAGCGAGACCCAACAGCAGGACGTTCAAGGCGTTAATCAGGAACAAATGGAGGAGTCCTCGGACTCGAACCTGGATGGACGAGCAGGCCAAACGCTGGAAAATACTAACCACGCTGGTCCCTCAAAGTTTCAGATTGGAAGCCCGGACATACGGCTCCTACATAACATTGCTGAGTCAATGATGAAACGGATCGAGAATGTGGAAGAACGCGACAATCTTCAGAACCAGAAGATTGACCATATGACCGAGGTGATGAATCAAATTCTTAAACACTTACAAGACCCTCTTCAGGAGGAACGCCGGGATGATCAGCAGAATGAGGACGAAGAAACCAATCACCAAACTATTGATCCCCTACAGGAGGATCATCCCGGGCAAGGCCGAATAGCTTCAACAAAAAATTCTCAGCAAAATAATCACCGGGACGCGAGTCAGGAGGATCAAGCCCGGGCACATAGGAAGGACAGCCGTACCTCGGACAATCAGGGAATTCCGCAAGACTCCGGCAGGTACAAGACGTGGTATGGGGATGGAGGACAAAACAACAGCCCGTTCTCAGATGAAATTACAGAAGCTGAGTACCCAAGGAAATTTAATACATCCGACCTCCCTAAGTACGACGGAAGTCAGGATCCCCAGACACACTTGAACACTTTCGACACTGAGATGCTGGTCCGAGGATTCAAGGGGCCAATCAGGGGAAGTATGAGAGATATACTCCAATAAATGTCCCTCGTTCACAGTTATGGAGAGAGGTAGCCCTGACCGAGATGAGGAAGGTGGAGCGACCCCGACCACTTTATAATAAGGGAAAGTTGGACCGCACACGGTTTTGTGAATTCCACAATGGACCCAGGCACACAACGGATGAGTGCTGGGACCTTAGAGATGCGGTGGAAAAGTTTATCCGAGATGGAAAATTACGTCAGTACGTTATCAAAACACAAGGGCAGAAAGCCAAGCGCAAGCAGACGGATCGGAGTACAAGCCCGGTCTCCCAGAGGAGAAAACCGGAGGAAGCCCGGAGAAAGCACGACAATGAGGACGAGTTCCCGGAAGCAGAGTTTGACTGCAATGTCATTAGTGGATGCCAATCAGCGGAAGAAATACCTTCGGGAAGTCTTAACCATCAGGGGACGACCGACCTTCAAGCCGGAGCCATCGCAAACAGAAGAGCCTCCTAAGCTGTTCTTTACTCAGGAAGATCTGAGGGACGTAATCCCGGGTCATCAAGACGGACTGGTCATAACCGGCCTCCTGGGAAAATGCCGCGTAAAGAAGATATTCATCGATCCTGGCAGCGCGGTGGATATCATCCTGTGGGACGCCTTTAAGCGCATGGACCTCGACCCAGAGAATCTAAAGCCGTGCAGGACAACCTTAATCGGGTTCAACGGACAGGATACAAATCCCAAAGGGTGTATAGAACTTAAAATGACCTTGGGCTCTAAAGAAGCCTTTAAGACTGAGCGAGTCAAGTTTATTGTAGCGGATTTCCCTTCGTCCTACAATATAATCTTAGGCAGACCAACCATTCATAGTTGGGACATGCTCATATCAACTAAGCATCAGAAGCTGAAAATGGTAAATCGGAAGAATGAAGTCGTCACCATCAAAGGTGATCAGAAGGAATCCCGGTAATGCTATTTCTCGACAGTTAAAAACAATGAACCCGGAACATCTAGCTCGCAGCAGAAAGGAACTCGAAATTCAGCGCCAATTGCGCCGAGCTCGGTCAACGTGGTAAAGCTGGATGTAAGAGAAGAAGCAAAGTTGATGAAAACAGAGCCTGATGGAGAGCTCACAGGCTACCAACTAGGAGAGGATCCCGGACAAATAACCCAGATCGGGAGTTCACTTGCCGAGCAAGAAAAAAGCGAGCTCAAAAAGCTGTTATGGAGAAACAAGGACGTATTCGCTTGGAAACCTTCGGAGTTACCAGGAGTTGACCCGGCGTTCTGCTGTCACAAATTGACCATAAATCCACGATATACGCCGGTCTCGCAGAAGAAAAGAAAGATTACACCGGACCGTCAGGAAGCCCTAACCGAGCATGTAAGAGAACTGCTGGATGCAGGATTCATCAGGGAAATCCAGTATACCACGTGGTTGTCAAATGTAGTAATGGTCAAGAAACCAAATGGCAAATGGAGGGTGTGCACCGACTACACCGATCTCAACAAAGCATGCCCCAAGGATGCTTACCCCATGCCAAATATTGACCAACTGGTGGACAATTCCTCGGGTTTCCAGCTGCTCTCATTCATGGATGCGTATTCCGGCTATAACCAAATAGCTATGCATCCTGAAGACCAGGAGAAAACAGCTTTTATCACGGAAAAAGCTAATTACTGCTATAATGTCATGCCTTTCGGGTTGAAGAACGCAGGAGCTACTTACTAGAGGATGATGAATCAAGTGTTTGAGGCACAACTCGGCAGGAACGTCGAAGTTTACATCGACGATATGATCGTAAAGTCAGTTAAGCGATCCAACCACATCCAAGATTTGCAAGAAACATTTAATAAGCTCCGGGCTCACAGAATCCGACTTAACCCAGCTAAATGTGCATTTGGGGTACCAGCGGGTAAATTTCTCGGATTCCTGTTGACAAACCGGGGGATTGAGGCCAATCCGGACAAATGTCAGGCCGTCCTCAATATGGCTGCCCTAAAAAACAAAAAAGAGGTACAGCAGTTGACTAGCAGACTGGCCGCGCTGACAAGGTTCTTACCGAAATCGGCAGAAAATGCTCTTCCTTTATTCAAGTTATTGAAGAAGGAAGCACGGCATGGAGAATGGAACTCAGAGTGTGAAGCCGTGTTTGACAAGATCAAAAAATGCCTGTCATCACCACCCGTGCTGACAAAACCCAAGCCCGGGGAAGATTTGATATTATATCTATCTGTGGCCCCAGAAGCAGTAAGTGCCGCCCTGGTGAGAGAAGATTCGAAGGAACAGAAACCGATTTACTTTATGAGCCGGGCTTTGCAAAGTTCGGAGCTAAGATATCAAAGGTTGGAAAAGGTGGCCTTTGCGCTCCTAACTGCCGCGAGGAGATTACGCCCTTACTTCCAGGGGCATAAAATAATTGTCCGAACCAGTCAGCCCATACGTCAAATACTCCACAAACCTGACTTAGCAGGAAGAATGATGAGTTGGGCAATCGAACTATCCGAATTCGACATAGTATATGAAGCTCGGCGTGCTATTAAGTCCCAGGCTTTAGCCGACTTCATTGCAGAACTGGTGCCAACAGAGGTAGTCCCGAAAGCAGCCCTTGACGTTTGGAAAGTATTTGTAGACGGCTCTTCAAACGCCAAAGGAAGTGGAGCCGGGATCATAGTCGAAAGCCCGGAAGGAGTCGCCATGGAACACTCCCTGCAATTACACTTCAAAACGTCCAATAATCAGGCCGAGTATGAGGCTGTATTAGCCGGGCTATCACAGGCAAAAGACAATGGGGCCAGGAGGGTTCATCTCTCTACCGACTCTCAACTAGTCGCGGCCCAAATCAACGGTTCATACACGGCCAAGGGACCCTTGCTAATTAAGTATCTGGGGAAAGTCAGAGAGGCAATGGCCGACTTCGATGAGGTCCTAGTCACCCACATCCCCAGGGGAGAAAATGCGAGGGCAGATATCCTCTCCAAATTAGCAAGCACCAGGAACCCAGGAAATAATCGGACTGTAATACAACAAAGTCTCAAGGAGCCCACGTGTATCATGGTCATCGCGGCAGCAGAAGACTGGCGAAAGCCAATCTTAAATTACCTGGAAAAGGGAGTTAGCCCAGACGATCCCGGGGAAGCAAGGCAGATAGCATGGACCGCGTTAATGTACACGGTGGTCGATGACCAGCTCTACCGAAAAGGCCTCCAATCCCCAATGATGAGATGTTTAAACCAGGCAGAGGCCGAATACGTGCTATCAGAGATACACGAAGAGATAAACGGACAACACATGGGGGCAAAGGCGTTAGCTCGGAAGGCCCTAAGGGCTGGATACTACTGGCCGACAATGGTCGCGGACTCCAGAGAGCACGTACGGACATGCGAAAGCTGCCAAAAACATGCTCGGATCCTCTGGCCACCTCCGACCGAGTTGAAAACCATCACGGCTCCTTGGCCATTCTTTAAGTGGGGTATGGACCTCCTTGGACCGTTCAAACCGGCCGTAGGGCAACTGAAATGGCTTGTGGTGGCTGTGGATTATTTCACTAAGTGGATCGAGGCCGAACCACTGTCGACCATCTCGGCTGCTCGAATACAAAAATTCTTCGAAAGAAATATTGTTGCAAGGTTCGGGATTCCTGCCGAGATCGTAACTGACAATGGTACTCAATTCGTGGACCAAGGTTTCCAGAGGTTGATGTCCGAGCTCGAAATCAAGCACCATTTCGCCTCGGTAGAGCATCCGCAATCTAATGGGCAAGCCGAGGCAGCCAACAAAATCATTGTTGACGGGCTCAAGAAAAGGATGAGTAATGCAGAAAGTAACTGGGTCGAGGAACTATACCCGGTACTCTGGGGATACCGAACTAGTGTCCAAACCTCGACCCAGGAAACACCCTTCCGAATGACATATGGATGCGAGGCCATGATCCCGGTTGAAATTGGGCAAACATCATGGAGGAAAGCCAAAGTCATGGAAGAGGGAGAACACGCTAACAACAAGCAGTTAGCAGCCGAGCTAGACCTCATCGATGAAGTGAGAACGACGGCATACTGCCGAGATCTGGCAACGAAGCAGCTGGTGGCGGCTAAGTATAACCACAAAGTTAGACCGCGAGCGTTCGATAAAGGTGACTTGGTATTACGCAGAGCGGATATCGGAAATAAGAATGCCCAGGAGGGAAAACTTGCAGCAAACTGGGAGGGTCCTTACCGTGTTTCGGACAAAATGGGGCCCGGGACTTATGCCCTTGAGACGTTAGATGGCACGCCCATTAAACGAACATGGAACGCGGACAAACTAAGGACTTACTACAGCTAAAGACCGGGATGCACTCGGAATAAACGCACAGCGGATGTCAGTGGTGACTGAGAACCGCTTTTTAGCTTCAACGGATGTCGGTGGTGACCGAGAACCGTTTTTTATTACGCATTGTTTTGCTTTTAGCAGTATTTTCCATTGATTTTAAATTGTGTAATTCCAATTATTTCAATCAATAAAAAAGGTGGTTCAATTCATGGGCCAACCTAGTTATTACTTGTGAAATCAATGCAAAGATAGGCTGCGACAAAAGCAAGATAATTAAACAAAGACTTGGGTTTCGCGATCCCGGTCATGATAAGATTTGTCAACAAATCTTGTAAACCTTACGATGCATCGGAACTGTCCCCTGGGGTGGTGTGAGATTGCCATAAAAGATCCTGATCAGGTCGAAATGTTTAGGCTCCTATTCAAAAAGGATATTAGGGCCCGAACATGTGGCAGTTGGCTACCATCTCGGTACGGTACTTTACAAGATAAAGTACTTAGATGATTTTTGAAAATCGTCTGTTGTTTAGAATGCCCGACCATTAATAAACGTGTCCCATTTGTTAAAACGTCGGTTGAATAACCAGCAGATTCTGCGCAATATATCTTGACTTTGGCCAAGTCATAAAATAAAGGACCGAGCTTCGTGTACGGATTACGTTCCCCTTTACTCATCAACTGGTGAATTAAAACACGAGTTTGGTTTAAAGGATGAAAATAAATACATGTAAGATGGACGAGCTGAGGATGCTAGAAAAATCCGGGAACACCGGCTTGTCATATTATTAATTTTGAGGGCAAAGGCCCCAGATTACAGAAGAAACAAAAATGAAAATGAAAATACTACATATGGGAAAAAATAAAAAAGATCCTAAAAGGACGGCATCAAGATTGGGCTTGGCCGGGCACAGGAGGGCCAGGGGCGTCGGTCGTCGGAGCATCTTCCTCAGCTAATTGAACACGGTCATCCTCAGCGAGATGCTCGGACTCTTCGACCGGAGAAAGCGGCGCTGGTACAAATAGCCCGTCCTCTACCGAAGCTCTGAAATCCACAGCGTCTAAGTTCATTGTAATGTCCGGATTCAGAGCTCGGACTTGGGCCAGGCATACGTTGAAAGCTTCAGCAGCCGTCTCCACGACCAGGACTTCCAGCTTATCCACCTCGGCAGCAGACGCCACGAGCTCGGCCTTGGAAGCGTGGAGGTCGGATTGGGCGAGATTGAGGTCCCTCACTAGCCCCGCATACTGACCCTGCAGGGCGTGCAGTGAGGCATTGAGGGTGTCTTCCCGGGCATGACTGGCGTCAAGCTCGGTGGAGAAGTGATCCCTCCCAGCAAGGGCCTTTGATAGCTCCTCCACCGCCTTTATCTACGCCTCTTCCGCTTTCAGGCGCGCCTCCTCAGCCTCCCGCTACCTGATCTCGGCCTCTTTCTTTTCAACCCGAGCTTTGGCAATCTCGGCTGCAGCCCTGGCGTACTTATGCTTAACAGAAGCATAAGCATCCAGCACGCCGGCTGTCTCCATTAAGTGATCCTGCAGGACCTGCAGGTGATCGAGGTCGGAGTCGGCAAAGGCCTCACCACTAAAATATCTGCTGGGAGGCTTCACCGCGTATTTGAGCTCCTCCGAGACCCCATCAGTCCATACCTCACCCCGCGAGTGAAGGCGAGACTTACCAGGAAGGGGGGGGGGAGGGACGCTTGTGGCAGCACCGGCGTCCGGGACAGAGGCCGGATTCTCTTCTGAGACCGAGATCGACGACGCCACGGACTTCGATCGCTTGCGCGGAATGAGATCCGTAGAGGCCGGAGAGGGCGTAGCCCTCTTTTCAGCAGTAGTCCTGGCAGGCGAAGGAGCAGCCACAGCTTTCTGCTGGGAAGAGGACTCCCCTTTCTTTTTGGCCTTAGCCCGGAGCTTCTCGGCCAGTTCTTGGAAAGAAGCCTTCCCCATGTTAGGCACTACAAAAAACATAACAAACATCAGAAATGACAAGGGGCATACCAAAAAAAAAAAACATCCAACAGAAATCATACTCGGTGAATACAATTCCTCCACCGACTGTCGGATAAAAATCCGGGAATCAATAACATCCTTCTCGGCCACATGGTCAACCAGAGCTATCACGGTTTCAACCTCGGCTGGCTCTAGGCTATCATCGGAGGATGCAAATATGCTTTGGTCTTGGTCATAGTGAGCTTTTGACCAATACAGAGGAAACAGCAGCTCCACCGAGCTGGAATCGACGTCCTTAAGAAACCACGGTTTATGACCGGGTTCAGCGTTGATTTTGAAAAAAGAAGCCTTGAAGCCTTTCCAGGTGTCAGTTGCCACATGGAAAAGCTTCTTGTCCGGTTTCCCCCGAAAAGAAACCCAACCCCTCTTTTCTTCGGGCTCCCCGGGTTGACGAGCCCGTTGGATGTTAAAAAAATAAAAGAATGTCCCGGTGGTGGGAGTACGATTTAAAAATCGGCAAAGCCGCTCGAATGCAATAATAAAGCCCCAAGAGTTGGGATGAATCTGAGTGGGGGCCAGCTGAAGAATGTTTAAGAGATCTACTTGAAACCTAGAAAATGGAAAACGAAGGCCGAGTTTTTTGACGAAGTCTAGATAGAAGAAGAAAAAGGAGCGCTCGTTCCCTTCCCGTGCAACGCACACCGGTTCAGAAGGGCCGGGAAGAGATAAAGAACAATGATCCCGGTCCCCTAATGGGAGCTCGGCGATCTGACTGGTCGTGGCTTTTGATAGCCTGGACAGCACCCCGGTCGCGACCCAGTCATACTTCTCAGCAATATGACGTGGAATACTGACGGCCGCTGACTCCACGGATCCGGAATCCTCGATAGGACGCGGAGAAGTTGACATACTACCTAGAAAAGGCAAAACAAAAATAAATTAGAAACGAAAATGATACCTGAAGATAGTAAAGCGGGACGGGTAGAAACGGCTCCAACAACCCGCGGTTGGATATGCCGGCATCATGAAGCTATTTCGTCAGCTTCCCATGACCGGCCAACCATCGTGGCCTCAGATATCAGCCAGGAACACTCCTCGCACGGGCCGATAGGCCGGGTAAGGGAGATGAGGGGCTCCGCGCGTGAAGGAAAGGAAGAGGCGGGTAGAGGAGGACTTTCCCCCTACCTTGTCCTAAGGGCGGCTCTGAAGAAAAAACCCTAGTGGCAGCAATCCCCCGGCCTAGACTTTCGGGCTCTACAGACTCAAACCGACCTCGAGCCCTTCCCCTAACCCGACCAGACCGACCTGGTTGACTACCACCTTCTCCGCCATAACCACGGAGAACGTTTTCCCTCTTTTGTTCTTCGGTCAGAGGTTTCCCGTACAGCCACCAAGCTGTCCGGGGAGGCATACGCTGAATAAGCTCGGCCTCTTCCGGGGAAAAAGCATTTGGATTAAAAGACGGAGGAGAACCTTGATGGCTCATCCTGAGAAGATAGAATTTAAACAGGAAACTGAAAACCAAAGACGGAGAAAAAGGATTGAATAGACCAGAAGTTCAGAGAAGTTCAAGAACAAAGCAGAAGGCAGAACCCAAAGGGGAAGAAACTTGAAAGAACTCACAATAACTTACCCAGAATAAAGAAAGACCAAGAGATAGAGAAAGAAAGAAGAAAACACAGCCAAATAACCAGAGAAGGAAACAAGGAAAGTACCTGGTTTGAAATAAGTTAAGGGAAGAGGAAATGCGCGAGCCACGAAGAGCAGAAATGGGAATCTGAGGAAGATGAACGGGTGACTGGTTGCAAGTTTCTCTCAAGAAGGAAAATTCAAGGTTTGGCAGTTTTCAAAATGCAAGAAGCAGAAAGTCGATGGCTTTTATAAGCAAAACAAGCAGACGGGTGAGAGTCAAGAAACTCAACCGTCAAAAGCCCAAAGGGCCCATACACAAATAATGACGTGGACGTTAAAAGGCGTGCACATTTAATGCTGATGGTAGGCAAACACGAAAACCAAGATAATGGGGCAGTTGCTCTACTCAGAGGCCGGCTAGTAAACATCAAATCAGCAGAAGGCAATGATAACACTCGTGGCCTCGAGATAAGACGAGTGTTGGATCAACGGATGAGGCGGACAATGATCCCGGATCGAAATGCTCACGTGGCCGACCACATGAATACACCCCGGTTGCCCGACCTAACTCCCCGTGCAATCTCAAACTTGGGGACAACAAGTCCCGATCCACGAAAAACTGGACAAGGTACCTGTAAACGGGGAGTAAGACGATATAGAAATATCAACACTACCCGACACGAATAAAGAGGGGAAGTTCGAGAAAGCATGGGAGGAGTTCGGCCTAGAATCAAAATTATAGAACATTAAGACCAAACATTAATGTTCTCTTGGGATAGCAAACGAATGCAACCCGCGTTAACCGGGATGGGGGGGGCACCCGTGTCCCACTCAAATAAACCGGAATGCAAATTGATGATAGAGGGGGTAACCCGGGGACCAAAAAGGTCCGACCTCGGAAAAAGAACTAGAAATCAAAAACCTCAGGACAGCGAAATGAACTAGAGCAAAGGACGTAATCTGACAAGTACATCCCGGCTGCTCGGAGCCCTGAACAACCGGGCTGGGGGCAACTGTTACGGATATCTCATAAATGGGCCCAGCCCAATAACTAAAGAGCCCAGTCAAAATGACTTCAGTTATGCTCATAGCCACTTCCTTGAAAATAGGAGTGGTTTTATCAAAATATCTATTGTTATAATAACCGCCTATGTATCAAGAATATCTATCAAAAACGCATATATTGATATCCCTAAAATAAAGGATGAATCCAACTGATTAAGATAAGGCACAGGTACGCCTATAAATAGGGTAAACCCCTTACAAGGTACACACTTGGAAAACCCTAGCTTTTCTATTCACACAGAGCACACACACCACCCCCTCTGGCTATCATTAGCCTGTCGTATACCCTCGAACTACGTGGACTTTGATCCACACTGTGGTACGTAGGACCCCGGGATTTCACCCCGGGCCAAGTCCAACCCAACTTGTGATCTACACCGGATCAGATTACAATTTGAAAAGGCCCATATGTAATGTTTCTGGTCGATCAACGTTGAAGAAGAAAAGGTAACAACTATAATGAATCTAGAAAATTTGATTGAAACTGAAACTTTTTGGAAAATAAAAGATAACGGAGTTACTCGTGGGAGAAAAAGTTGTCTGAAGGCTTGGACCTTGGAAAATAACAGACAGTTGATGGCGGGAGAAGGGCAGCGCCGCAAGTAAAAAGAGAGAGTTGGAAATGATTGAACCAAGCCTAGCGTTTTGTGAGGATGGAGGAAATTAATTACATTTAATTGAGAGTTATTTATTGTAAGATTAATTAATAATTATTTCTAATCTTATTATCTAATAATAAATAATTTATCTTATTGTAGATTTTAATTTCTTTATTTTTCTACGACGTATTTGGTAAACTTTAAATTTCAACGTAACAATTAATTAATATTGGATTTTCAAAATACAATATATTCAAAATTGAGATGATCTCTCCATTAGTACCGTCTTTAAATTCCATTGTTAGTGGATGACTTGAAATAAAAGCGTTCGGAAGTTATGCATGAGATCATATGTTGCACGAGAATATTAACATTAAAATGAAATTGACTGCCACTAAATTTGTGGAGCTTGATTTTAGGGGAATAACAGCCTCATCTACCAAAAAAAAAAAGGTGATTATTCTTTGAAGTTTGAAGTTTAATTTCAACAGAGTCAGGGAGGGAGGGAGAACTAACTAACTTAATTAGTGCATGGTTTTACGATTGATCTTTTATAAGATAAAATAAAAGGTTAAGGGGTTAAATATAGATTTTAAATTGTCAATGAGATTTTGTACAATAGACTCAAAGTTTAACGGGGGCTTTATATAATTCACTCTAAGGAATTTGTTAATCTATAAAATCAATAAGTTAGTGGAGCTAAATTTTTGCAATTTTATTAATTGATGTAATTTGTAATTGATCCTCAACCTATCAATTATATTGATTCTATTTATTAAAATTTAATTTTATTGATGAAAATAATAAATAAAAAATTAATAGTTGATCAATTTTAAAATTTACTACGTTTGCTTAATTTTCCTTCCAAATTTAATAATGCATTACACACGATTTTATGACACTTCCATATACACTCCCTCTCTCCTTAAATAATAGGCAGTTGCCAAAAGCAAATCCAGTAGATCAAAAAATTTTGCCTTTGTCAGAATTACGTTTTCTTTCTAAATCTGCCCCTAATTAAATGGGAGTATTTTTTTTTTTTTTAAGAGATCATTTATTAAGAGTTGCGGGGAAATTCAAATATGGTTATTTGTGAAAAGATATTTTAAAACATCATCAAATTATAAATTACTAGTTTCCTCTAATGTTAAATGTAGGAGTTAATTAGATCGGAATTTAATTTATTTCTAAATACAAGATATCAGTCTACTTTAATTTATTTCTCAAATCACCACGCAAGTAATTAAAGAATGTATTTTAGGAAAACCAGCAATAATTTTATACAAATAATTAATTAAATTATTTTTTTAATTTCTGTAAAATACTAGTTAATTAGTTCTTACATATAGGAATACAGAAGTATAGATTACAACAACGAACAGAGGTTATATTATTATATGGTCATTAACCCATTATATATTTGACTGTTGAGGGAATTTATTGTACCCTTCTGGAAGTTTAGAGAATGATTTGCATATATAGATTGTCTCACACATACACGTACAAACTAGACGAGGAAGATTTCTTAAAATCAAACCCTTTTAACTCTCATATTACGATGGAACCCATTACAATATATTCATCAAACAGGCAAATCTTAAACTTTCATAAGTCGCAACTGACAGATAATAAGCTCAAACCACAAATACGATGACTTAATCCACTAACTAATAAGGTTTCTCTCCAACGTAGTTCCCTGGAGGATCATAGTTACAGCCAATGAAAGTTCCTCCATTATCGCATCTCACTTTGCCACACCCAACACGAACCGAATTACGCCAAACCACCTGAGTATAGTGCAAGCACTGTTGCCCGCCAATGCATGAATTGCTGTCATAGTCATAGTACGGCTTCTCGTCCACCCACATCTTCACGGCATCAGCTTCGCTCATGTCACCGGAGCTCCATGCAATGTTTTCTCCATACTTGCCGCCACCACCAGAGTGAACAAGCTGGCAGTCCCCTTTGCGTTGGTTGGCATAGTCCTGTGCGAATTGGGCCACCGTGTCATCCCAGGCGAGAGGGGGAACGCCCACCGCCGATCTGGCGGCACTGTGGGCGTTCACATAGTCTGCCAGCGAGCCTTGACCATGGGCAAGGTAAGCCATGTGGGCAAATCCTAGAAGGATGAGGGAAATAAAAAATGGTGATGATCTCATTTTAATTTGATGTTGAGAGAGGAAATGTTGGAGTTTAATGTGGAAAATAGGCGAGACATGGAGGTATTTATAGGCTTATATTTTGGGGAATGACTAAAAAAGAAAATCAGAATTTCATTAATTTGTTGATTAACAACATATCCAAAGATTTGGCTATTGATGGAGCTAAGGATGTTAAACTCGTAAGTTTAAGTAACATGATGTGACAGTAATGTAAACTTATAAAAGAATTTACTTTTATCATTAAATATGTATTAATAGTGTATTATTAAATAATTAAAATACAAACAATAATAACAATTTGATTTAAATATATTTTAAATCCAAATGATTGAAATTAAATCTATCAATATTCATAATTTGTTATATTTAGCATGATCAAACCGAAAATGTTAATACGAGTTTAAAAACGAGTTAACACATTTTTGTCAACTTGAAGTATAAAAACGATAAACTCAATGTGTAAACTCATGAGTTTATTTGAGTTTATAACTATCACAAGTTTACTTGTGACTTGACTCAACTTAGTAAGGTAGGAATATAAAAATGGTAAACTTAGAGAGTATATCTCGAGTTTGACAACAATGGATGAAGAAAAATAATGTCATGTGATTCATGTAGCTAACCCCACTTAGAAGGATAAAGATTTGAAATGCATTTGAATAAAGTTTTTTTTTAGAAACTTTGAATATTGATTAATAGTATTTGTTATGCATTCAAATAAAATTTTCCCTTCATAATATATTTATTATGTATTTATATTTTTAATTATTATCATTTATTATAAATATAATTCTGATATCATACCAAATTACACTATCAATTTAAGTTACGATTTTTTTTTCTAAAACAAACTTGTTTTCTTTAGTAAGTTTTTCAAGAGAATTTGTTACCTTAGAACTTATACATTGAAAAATATTTCACCTTGATTAAGCCTTAAATCATGGGATTTCATAAACGGATAAATCAGAAATTTGAAGAATGAAATTTTCAAAATAAATTATTCTGTGATTCTGTCCGTGTCTCCTGGAAACATGTCGACATTATTCACTTTTCCTTTTTTTTTTTTGGCCGAAATATATGTAATTTACTTTTGCTTATTAGCTAAAAGAAATTGGTTCTGTAACTACCGATGACTTAGATAGAAGAATTTAAAGGGAGTATAATTCAAAAGTTTCTAGTATGTTTAAATTAAGAAACCGGATTATTAACATTTAGTATATAATTAATTACTTTGGCTTGATTATGGGAATATCTCTCCATAAAAATGGCTTAAGAACAATGGGAGAAAACATTTTTTTTTCTTAAAAAAAAATTAAAAGGGGATGACTATAAAACAAAGCTCATGGAACCAACAAGCTTTTGGTTGAAGATCTAAGGTGCCTCATCTTATAAGGAGAAGATCACAAATTCAAATACCAAATAACATACTTGCAGTTGGGAGAAAGTGATAACTCTTTTTCCCTTTAAACCTTGAGAAGCCATGAGGGAAAACCCTTGATCTAATGAAAAAGGAAAAAAAAAAAAAAAAAAGACAAAGCTCTTGGAAGTCATGACTCATGAGACATTTTCACTGTCTTCCCCGTTACTTTTCAACGACGAGAGACATTATAATTAAGATGAAATTGACTGCCACCAAGTTTTGCAGCTTAATTCAAGGGAACAATGCACCCTCATTCTTTTGAAAATTCTGTGTGTTTACATTCATGTCTATTTGTGTGTTTGTACTTTGTGTACATGTGATGCATTCGTAAGGACAAAGAAAGAAAAATAAGTATGAATATGATATAAAATTAGAACTCAAACGAAGGATGACGGTAGATTTAGAGAGTGTGTGCGTCATTTATTTAGATACAAAAAATATGTAATTCATTTGACTATATGAATACAATATTTTATTTATGTAATTAATTTCATATATAGTAATATCTATTCCTCTTTATTATATTTTGAAATAAACTTCATAGTAAACATTCAATACGTGCAAATTGAAGTTAAGAAAAAAATGCATGAAAGGTGAAATTATATACTAAGAGTATCTTTTAATAGGATTACCCTGGTATCTTTTGGTTCTCTAGCTTTACAAATGTTTTGGGTTTGGTTTCTTGATTTTTAAAGTGTCTTTTCATCTCTGGTTTTAACCCTGTTAATTTCATTGGCAAAAAAAATGTTCATATTGTAGTACTATAATGTGTTAACAATGAATTCTCAAAAGATGAGATGATATTTTAATACAATTATTTTTATTTAAAAAACAAAATTAATTTGTCGGCACTTTTTGTTATTCAAACTAACAACATTAGGTTTTAAGTAGAAAAAACTTATAAAATTAAGGGAACACACTAAAATAATTAAAATTAGATGACTAGATATGCACTTTTTCTTATAATAAAAAAATGGAAAAGAAAAATTTTGTTCCACAGATCATTTATTAGTTTGGTCATATATAGTTTGTTCATGATCTATTACAAACCTATTTTAGTAATTATGGTTCAAAAATGATGTACGAAGAAAAAGAAAAAATATCTGTTTGGTTACAAAGACGCTGGAGTTTACAACTTGTACATGGTTATGAAACGAACGGTATTTGTTCTGTGTTTAACATAATAGATAATTGAGAAAAAGTTTAGGCACCAAAAGTTCCATTTTCCCAAATAAAAATAATTAATTATAATACTACATCATATACTTAATATAAGACTTAATTGACTAATTTAAGGAGATTAAATAAGCTAAAGATTGATATGTATGATTAGATTATATATGAGTTTATGAGCCAAATAAATTAGCTTGGGGAAATATGATAAATATAAGTACTTTAAAGTAATTTATTTCTTTAACAAAAAAAAGTAATTATTTGGCTTCATTAATCTTCTCAAATTAGTTAATTAGGTCTTATATTAAGGATTAAAGGTAGCATTGGGCCATAGGATATCACTTCTATGTGAAGCCCAAGTTCTAAATGTACAGTTTTAATTATTTCCTAATTTATGTAATTCATGTTTTGTATGTTTCCTATTTTGTGAAAATGAAGAAAAATGGAAAAGGAAAAGAAAAGGAAAGAAATAAAAGAGAAAACCTTAATAAAGGAAGAGTATACTAAAAGATTGTGTAAGAGGGGAAAAGGAAGCTTTTCCGATAGCTCTTGATAAGAGGGAATATTAAATTTTTAGCAGTTTTTAAGCTAAAACAGTTTTATCAAGGTGGGGATCTAAAGGTGATTTCTTGTTAGATTGATTTGAGTTTTTTGGTGGAGGTTCTAGATAAACAACTTTATTTTGAACGGTCAAAACATCCATTAGTCTTCTAGTTTCCTCAAAATTTTTGTGAGCATCCGTTCATGTCTGTTGTAGATTTTTCGGAGTGAGTTTGATTAATTAGTCGACAATCAAATGGTCATTTCTGATCCAATTGGCCTAAAGTTTTGTGAAGGTGTTTGAGACATAAAGGTCTTTAACCTAAATGGTGGCATCGTGAATTGGAGATTTTAACCTTATCTAGATTTGGCATGAACATTGGTATACATTTTGTGAATGCAGCTTTTGGGTTTGGTAATTTCTGACACACGCAAATTGTATCTTCACCGAAGAGATACATATTTATTTCTCTATTTTCTCTTCTATTTTATTAATATAATCCTTTGGTGATTTTTGTGGATGAGGTGAATTTGTTGTCATCCTATTGTTGAGCTTTGCATTAGAGCATTGGACATTGTATTCTTTTTGAAGATAATAGAAACTTATGCTTTAGGCCATGGTCATTTTCTTTCACTTATTGTAATACCCAGATAATTACTATCTGGACTAATATGTTACCATAATAAAAATATCCATTTATGATGATTATGGTCTCAAATAGAGTATAATTGGTCTAGTTTCAAAGGAAGGTACTAAGGAAAAATTATGGAAAATTCAAGAAAACATGGAATAATTATTGAAAATTTAGGAAATATATTATTCTTAATTTAGACAATTTAATAAAATATTTCCTATGAAAATATAAAGGACGAAAATTTAAAAGTATTTTAGAATCAAAATTGATTCTATGACTTTTTGTAATACCCGGATAATTACTATCTGGATTATTATGTTACCATAATAAAAATATCCATTTATGATGATTATGGTCTCAAATAGAGTATAATTGGTCTATTTTCAAAGGAAGATACTAAAGAAAAATTATGGAAAATTCAAGAAAACATGGAATAATTATTGAAAATTTAGGAAATGTATTATTCTTAATTTAGACAATTTAATAAAATATTTCCTATGAAAATAAAAAGAAGGAAAATTAAAAAGTATTTTAGAATCAAAATTGATTCTATGACTTTTAATATTTTGCATAGGGCTTGAATCATTAATGTTAATGAAATTGTTGTGAGAAAATAATTAATTCTAATTAAGAAAATTATTAGGAATTATTAAAGGATTAATTAAGTAATTTTCAGGAATTTTATAGGATTAGAGGAATTTAGGAAACACAAAAATAAAATAAAATAAATATAAATAATGATTATTAAGGATCGAAATTTTTGGCTAATTAAATAAATAATAATGGTTAGGATATAGTCTTAAAAAGTAAAGATCTATGGTTTAGGATTTTTCAAGAATTTATGAAAGCCTAAATCCAAGTAATTAGTTAGGGACCAATAGGAAAATTTTGTGGAAAATAAATATAGGATAAATATAATATATGTGGTTAAGGAAATATATATATATATATATATATATATATATATATATATATATATGGTGTGTTGGCCGAATTTTAGGGGAGATAAGGATGAAAAGATATTTGAATATAATAGTAATATAGATTTAAGCATGTGATAAATAAGTAATAATATAATAATAATTAAAAGTGGACAGGATAAACGAGAACGGATGAAAATAAAATCCTACATAGAAAACCTGACCTAGGTTTCTAAGTCAGGGTAGATTGTGAACGAGGGAATTTTTATCTCAAGATAGTCAGTCTCCGAAGTCATTTCTGTAACCGACGGAGTGATTTAGAGATCCGAATAGGAAGATATTTTGTATAATTAAAGCAGATAGCCAAAAGGAGAACCGATAGAAAATAATCCCGTTGTGGGAATCTGGGGATAAGTGGGGAAAAACCAGAGTATAATGTTAATCAGTGAATTTTTGTCTTGGAGTTAGTACCGGACAACATTATTTCTGTAGCCGGGCACGAATACCGAGGATTGTCAGCTGATAACGGAATGTCCTCAGTGGGATCAGAAACTGAGTTAAATTAGATAATTTGAAAGAGGAAGAAAAGATCTTCAGAGTGTTGTTCTCGGAATTTTAAGATTTTATGAAATTTCGCGATCAGGATACCGACCAGGAATTTTACCTGATAAAGCAAGATGACATAAGACTTGATGATGCAGCAGGGATGACATCATCCTTGAGAGGTGTAAGGCCAAGATCTTGCCACCTTCAAGAAGTACGATCTAACGGCCATAAACTGATCAGACAAAGTTCAAAGGAATTACCAAATTGCCATTGCCTTTTTCTATAAATAGCCTTCCATTCTCCTTCATTTTCTCACCAATTCCTCTTGCAAATTTCGAAATTCTAGAGTAGAGAAGGAAGGAAGAGCTCTGGAGAAAGTTGAGCAGAGTCCTGAGTAAGTTCTCCGGTCCCTAGTCTTTAGTTCGGTAGTTCTTTCAGTAGTTATAGTAGAATTGTTAGAGTAGTCTTTAATTTTTCAAGTTAGTTTAAATATCATGTTTTAGAAATAAATGTGATATTTATCTTAGAAATATGTTAGAGGAAAGATTATAGCAAAAATTTTGAAAGCGTAAAGTCAAAACAGCGAAGCTCTGGCAAAATTCCGCTAAAAAGTCAAACTAGGGGCAAAATGGTAATTTGTACCTAAAATGCCTGTTATGGTCTTAGATATTCATACTGGTAATATTATCCTTATAGGATACCCAAAATCACGAACCGCTGTTTCCGCTGTCACCGCTGTCAAATCACCGTCGTACCGCCGTCAAACGTACCACAACGCTACTGAAGTGTCCGAAATCGTCAATGGAGGTACGGACGCGTATTGTAACCTTAACACTTATGCTGCTCATATTCATATATATGGTAGATATGTTTATATACTGAAACTCTGTCGTGGGTTGTCAGTCATACATACAGCTTGTTACGGGTTATAGTCTTGATAACGCCGTTGGGTTTTCCTAGCGCTGAGGACACGATGGGAGATCGTGGCACTGGTTTATGTGCAGACATAGTGTGGGGCTTTACATATTGCTGTGTGCTTATGTTCTGTCCATTGTCGATCATGCATCTGCTGTGTGCTTATGTATTGATATGCTGTTATGTGGTTATGATTATTTGTTGCCTATATATGATTTATTTGAGCATAAGGTTAACCGTTACCTGAGATCCAATTGGGAATTGGATCTCAGCTATAGCCTCAGGTTCAGGAGAATCCAGGGTGGAGGAGAGCGGCAAGTAGCTGATGTAGGCGGGTTGGAAGAGCTTATATGTTATAGTTTTTAAACTATTTAGATATTGTCTTTTTGAAATCAACAGATGACTGTATAAGGATGATTACACTATGGTTATGTACTTCTAAATATTCAGTTACTTGTTTAATCGAAATGCTCGACTTTGATCACGGTTCATTTTAAAAGAAAAAAAATTTCGGCTTTTTCAATTGGAATGTTACACTCACATTGAGGGGGAGATTTTTCCACATTAAATTTTTGTGTTTCTATTTATTACTTTGTTACTCATTTTATTCTTTACTTTAATTGACTTCATATGATTATTTTTCATTAGGAAGATTTATTATATGTTGTGCTCTTCCTAACAAGTGGTATCATAACTAATATGGCCACGAACTTGTCGGTGTAACAAAGCCCATTCTTCATTAGATTTATTTTCAAGCTTACCCGTTGCAAAAATAGGTAAATAACAATCATTCACATAAAGCAAGTCTTCCATCTGTTGGGATTCATACACGCAGCGGAATGAAATTTATCCAATAAATTACGTATCCCAAGAAGATGATCTATCAACAACGTTTAAATATGATTAGTCATTAGGAACTGTACCTATGAAAACTCGTGTGCCTCGAACTTGTGGGCTGACGTCTTCTTGCTCAATCAATCTTTAGGAGCCGACTCTACGAATCTACTCCCTTTACCGGTATCCACACTGATCAACACTCCGATATGAACTGCAGCGTGCTAGCGCCTTCAAGCTTTTCGTCTCATGTCTCTTTTCTAGAGTTTCTTTGCGGCTTTTCGTCTCATGTGTAATCCGATTACTCACAGCCTATGTAACATCTCAAATTTTCAAAAGCGGAATATTATTTTTTCATCAAAAATCATTTAAAATCATCAGAGTAGATCATTTGAGCGGAAGAGTAACTGATACTTGTATTTCAAAATGTCGTAAGTCTGGCTGGATACAATAGCGGTACATCATACCAAGTATTTCAAAAGTAATGTTCAACAATAAAAGGAAGGCTTCCGTCGGAACATCAAAAGGAAGTCTTCAGCCGGGTCTTCTATGCGTCCTGTTTGCGCTTCCCCTTGTCCTCCGTTCTTGGTTCTCCTGACCCTGATGCTATATTAAGAGCAGAGGTCCCATGCATACGGACCTTAGGTAACGGTTAACCTCATATTTACATATACGGTACAAAATCACAGCAAATGAAACACTTTCAAACATGTCACTCCCAGTGAATGCAAATGTACCGCTCCCAGCGAAAAGTACCACTCCCAGTGAAAACAGATATATCACTCCCAATGTATGTAGGTGCACAGTTATTTCTTACCAAACAAGTATTCAAACAACACACCACAACATGCACACATACCACATATACACATACTGTAAATATCAGAGTTAGTGTTACAGTACGCGAACGTACCTTCGTTGACGCTATACGGTATTTCTGGCAGGATACGGTGCGACAGTTGGTTAGAACGTATTCAGGGATATCCTATAAGGATAATATCGCATATAATCAATTACTAACATCATAACAGTCATTTTAGTCACAAATGACCATTTTACCCCTTACTTCTCTAATCGGCGAAATTTCGCCAGAACTTCGTTACTTTGACTCTAATCTTCCAGAATTTTAACATATCTCTTACTCCAACATATTTCCCAAAATAAATATCATATCTATCCTAAAACATGATATCTAAAATATACTGAACGATTAAGGATCAAAACAACATCTATCCTAAAACTCTAAGAACTACCGAACTAAAGACTAAGGCCTGAAGAACTTACTCAGAGCTTCGCTATAAATTTCTCCGGACTCCTCCTTCTTCCTTCCTCTCCCAAGTTTCGAAATTCTCAAGAGAATTTGGTGTGAGAATTCCAAATGAAATGGTGGCTATTTATAGAAAAAACCAATGGCATTTTCGTAATTTCATTGAACTTTGTCTGGTTGAATTCTGACCGTCAGATCGCACTTCTTGGAGGTGGCAAGATCTTGGCCATACACCTCTCAAGGATGATGTCATCCTTAGTCACCAAGGTGATGTCACCAACTTTCTCAAGAAGTTTTCTACCGATAAAGTCCCTGTTCGGTGTTTCGATCGCGAAATTTTGTAAAATCTTAAAATTCCAGAAATAACACTCTGAAGGTCTTTTCTTCCTCTTCGAGAATACCGGGTTTTCCTAACCTTATACTCTGTAATACCCAGATAACTATTATCTAGAATATTATATCACAATAATAAAATGTCCATTTATGAAGATTTTGATCTCCACATGATATATGATTAGTCTATGTTTAAAGGAAAACCCTAAGAAAATTAAAGGAAATTTATCAGCAGAAATGTGAAAAATGCACCTTAAGGCCATAAAGTACCTTGAGGAGAATTAAGAAAAATTCTAAAAGGCATGAAACAATTATTAAAAATTTAGAAAGCATATTATCTTTAATTTAGACAATTTAATAAATTACTTCCTATGAAAATAGGAAAAAGGAAAATTGAAAAGTATTCTAAGACTTAAATGGACTCTATGATTTTTGTTAATTTGCATGGAGCTTAAATTTTTCATGTCAATAAAATTGTTGTGAGAAAATGATTAGTTTTAATTAAGAAAATTATTAGAAATTATTAAGGGATTAATTAAGTAATTTTTGAGAAATTTTATAAGATTGTAGAAATTTAGGAAACATGAAAAATAAAATAAATATAAATAATTAATAATAAGGGCCGAAATTTTTGGCCTAATTAAATAATAGTAAGGGTTAGGATGTAATCTTGAAAAAACAAGATCAAGGGCTTAAGAATTTTTCAAGGAATTTTAAAAGCCTAAATCCATGTAATTGCTTATGGACCAATAGGAAATTTTGGGAAATAAATACAAGATAATAGAATATTATGGGAAATTGAAAAATAATAATAATATATATATGTGTGTGTGGGCCGAAATTAGGGGGAGGGATAAGGATGAATTAGATATTTTAATATAATAATAATATGAGATAAAGCATGTGTTAAATAAGTAATATTATAACAAGGAGTGAACATGATAATTAACCACAGATAGAAATAAAATCTTATCTAAAGGACCTTGAACTAAGTTTTTAGAACTAGAGTATATTATGAACAAATGGATTTTTATCCAGAAGTTGGCGCTGACAGAGGTTATTTCTGTAACCGGTCGCAAATACCGAGGATTTTCAGCAGATAACGGAATATCCTTAATGAGAGTATAAAGATAGGAAAATCCAGTATTCTTGAAGAGGAAGAAAAGACCTTCAGAGTGTTGTTCCCGGAATTTTAAGTTTTTACAAAAATTTTGCGATTAGGACACTGAACCAGGAATTTCATCTGATAGAGCAAGATGACACAAGCAGGATGAGTTCATCAAATTTGTCTTCTTGTGGGGGGAGGTCGGCCAAGTAGGTGTAGGGCCAAGATCAAGCCACTTCAAAAATGTGCGATCCGACGGTCAGAATTCAACCAGACAAGTTCAGCGAAATTACGAAAATGCCATTGAGATTTTCTATAAATAGCCTTCATTCCTCTTCATTCTTCACCAATTCACTTACAATCCTAGAGAGAAGTTAGAGAGAGAAGCTCTGGAAGAAGAGTAAGAAGTTCATAGCAAAGCTCTGAGTAAGTTCTTCAGTCTTTAGTTTTTAGTTTCAGTAGTTCTTTCGGTAGTTATAGCAGAACTGCTAGAGTAGTCTTTAATTTTTAAGTTAGCTTAGATATTATGTTTTAGAAATAAATATGATATTTATCTTAGGAATATGTTAGAGGAAAGTTATAGCAAAAAATTTTGAGAATTTAAAGTCGGAATAGCGAAGCTCTGGCAAGATTCCACCAATTAATCAAACTAGGGGCAAAATGGTAATTTGTACCTAAATTGCCTATTATGATCTTAATATTCATATCAATGACATTATCCTTCTAGGATATCGGAAATCACAAACCGCTATTTCCGCTGTCACCACTGTCATGCCGCTGTCAAACGTGCCGTAATTTGACGAAAGTGCCAGAAACCGTCAGCGGAGGTACGGTCGCGTATTGTAACCTTAACACTTATGCTGCTCATATACTATATGTGATAGACATGCTTATATACTGAAGCTCTGTCTAGGGTTGTCGGTATACATACAGCTTTATACGGGTTATAGTCTTGATAACGCCGTTGGGTTTTCCTAGCGCTGAGGACACGATGGGCCGTCGTGGCACTAGTTATGTGCAAACATGATGTGGGGCTTTACATACTGCTGTGTGCTTATGTCCTACCAATATGTGATCATGCATCTGCTGTGTGCTTATGTAGTGATATACTGCTGTTATGTGATTATGTACATGCTGTTATCCATATACTGTCTTATTTGAGCATAAGGTTAACCGTTACCTGAGATCTAATCGAGAATTGAATCTCAGCTGTAGCTTCAGGGTCGGGAGGACCAAGGTCGGAAGAGAGAGGCAGGCAGGCGGTGTAGGACCCAAGACAGAGTTTTTATTTTGTTATTTCTCTAGTTATGTATTTTACTTTCCTTCGGACATTAGAAGATTGTAATAGAACAATTACACTGTGGTTATGTTTTATCAAAGTTCAGTTACTCGTTTTGATAAAAAGCTCTACTTTGATCATCGTTTTAAAAAAATTCCGTTGTTTTAAGGTGGGATGTTACATACTCTCATTAAGGACATTCTGTTACCTGCCGAAAATCCTCGGTAATCGCTACCGGTTACGAAAATATCGTCTGTCGGCGCCAACCTCTGGATAAAAGTCCACTGATAAATAATATACTCTAGTTTTTCTCAACTTATCCCCGGATTTCAATCTATGAATTATTTTCCATCGGTTCTCATTTCTACTATCTGCTTTAATCCCACAAAATATCTTCCTGGCCGGATCTCCAAATCACTCCGTTGGTTACAGAAATGACTTCGGAGACAGTCCACTCCGAGATAGAAATTCACTTGTTCCTAATATACTCTGACTCAAGAAACCTAGTTCACGGTTTTCTAGGTAGGATTTTATTTCTATCCGTGGTCATTTATCCTATTCACATTTTTACTATCATAATATTACTTAATAACCACATGTCTTAACTTATAATGTTATTTTAATGCAAATATCTAGATATTAATTTCTTAATTTTCATTTCATTTTTCTTTATTTTTCTTCTAATTTTCGTTTTTATTTATATATGTATATTTATTTTAAGTAATTTTCACCTTTTTCTCTTTATCTTATGTCTAAACAATTAGCTATTAATTATCTAATTAATCACTTACTAATTGTTGACAATTTTCTTAATTAGTAATAATTATTATCTCACAACTATTTTATTGACATTAATAATTTATGCTCCATGCATAATATTAAAAATCATAGGGTCCAATATGGTCCTCAGAATACTTTTTAATTTTCTATTCTTCTATTTTCAAAAGAGATAATTTAATAAATTGTCTAAATTAGGGACAATATTCCTTATAATTTTTAATAATTATTTCACAACCCTTTAGGATTTATCATCACATTTTTAGGATGTTTTATGGCCCTAAAATGCATTTTTCACATTTTTGGCAATAACTTCCATTTAATTTTCTTAGTATTTCCCTTTGAAAATAGACCAATTATACAAAATTTTGAGACCATATCTATCATAAATGGACATAATATTCCAGATAATAATTATCCGAGTATTACAGCCTAAGGGTATTTATAACTCTAATGGGCTACATTAAATATTCGAAATCAATCTTAACTAATTTCGAAATTGAATTGGAAATTAAATATATCTAACATATTCAATCCAATTTATTTATTTAATGCGAAATAAAAACCAGTTGATTTAATTTATCTTTATAAATCACATCCAAGATATGATATCTATCTTCAAGATTAAATCTAAGATATGATATCTTTCTTCATAAATCAATTATGAGATATGATATTTATCTTCAAAATCGAATCTAAGATATAAAATCTATCTTCATAATTCAAATTTGAGATACGATATCTCAATCAGTTTTAGTTATTTAAGTTATCAAAAAAATTAAATACAAAACTAATACAACATAATAATATTATTATCTATATATATATAATATTGTTGTTATTTTGAATTTTTATAATACACACACACATACATATATACACATATATATACATATGTATATAGACACATACATATATCCTCCATAGATAAAACGTTGTATTCATTGAATCTTAGACATATCTTAGATTCAATAAATCTAGACATCATAGCTCATGTTGAGTGATTCTTGTGTGCGACTCTGCAGGCCCACATGAAATTGGCCTTAGGCCAACACTGTACGATCCACAAGTCGTAAGCGGCTTCTAGCAAGGCATTATGATTACCCAACTTACATGAGGATTGATGATACGATACATCCTATCATACAACCATGTTACATCTCTTTTATCACGCGATAATTTGGTCAACGATGAAGCATGGATAGTGTCATCCTCTTGTTCATAACCATTACTTTCTCAATTCTTGAGTAGTCTAACAATTGAAATAGAAACTCTTTTCCATTGTAGTATGTCCATACATTTCTCAGACTCACTCATCAAGGGGCCCAGTTATTCTCTCTACAAATGTGAAGGACAAATCCCATCTTGACCATTCATATTCCTCTGCATGAAAAACACTAATCCCGATCGAAGTTTTTATTATCACATGATCGAAGGTGACTTTTGACTAGGTCAAAGATCAGGGACTCTCATATAGGAATCCATGATGATCTTAGGTCAAAGGGCATTGTAATGTGATTATACATGAGAGAAGCTTATGACTTAATACATGCAGCTTTCTCATAGTGGGTTGGTCCAGTACTTTGTACTCGTACAAGTGCTTAAAACTTTGATTTGTATATCCATACAATATCAAAGTCATACGGGTCTTATTTCATTTTTGCTCCCACATAGATAACCAACCAGAGACATTTAGGACAATCTTTATAATACATCCAAGGATACAGTCATCATAATTAACATGCAAATGATATGATAACAAAATGGATAAATACTTTAAATAACAATAATGTTTAAAATATATTTATTAGTCCATAAGGCATAATTTCCAACACTATCTTACTTTTCCAAAGAGAATAATTAGCTCCATTTAGATTAATCGTTCTACTTGTGTTGACCTCCATTGAAATAGGCTTTGGTACCACTATATAACCTTCCAAAATAGGTTTATGGTTACCAAAGGATAACCTCAAATAATATGTACCCCTTAAATATCTCATAAGCCATTTAACAGCTTTCCAACGCTCTATATAATAGGATTAGAGAGATAACAACTCACTACACCAACAACATGAGCAATATTAGGTCTAGTATATACCATTACATACATCAAACTCCCTACTGCTAAAGTATAAGTAGTACTATAGGACCCTTAGACGATTGTTTTCAAAGGGTAGTGTATGTAAGTGTCATTTAAAGTTTTAAAATAGTTGTCTATTTTTAAATTGTTGTCATAAGTTACTTTCAACAAATGTTTTTAGTAAAAGTTGTAACATCCCAAATTTCAGGTTCGAAAATCGTGTCGGTCGACACTTAGTTTTAAGAAAAACAACAGAGTTTGAGATGCTACAGCTTAGAGTACTGCGGAAATTGATAGCGTGCGCTAAGATCCGGACAACGAGTATCTGATATAAAAATGCCCAGACATATGATGATGCCCGACATAAGCTGATATATTAAATATCCCGAAGGAATATTCATGTGATACAATTTACAGAGGTTAAATACAATCCTCTGATAAACAAAGTTTTAAACTAGACCCAGGACTTGGAACCTAACATCAGTTAATTAAACAGTTTGGCCAGGTAGGGGTCTATCATGGGGGCCTCACCGACTTATACGGCGACTGATTGGCTTCCCATATAGATTAACCCAGCCTTAGACACCAAACTGTTCAAAGTAACCTTGTTAAATTCGAGTCAGAAGCTAAGTCCTAATAACTTCTACCGACCTTTGCCTTTGACTGCTGCCTCTTCACGGCTCTACCCTCCGGCATCTTCTCTATCCCGGTTTCTTTCCTGTAATATTCATTAAGACTGAGGTCCAATGTCCATTGGACCTCAGGTGACGGTTAACCTTATGCTTATGTAAACAGTATATGACAGTTATCACAGATATACAACATAATCATAGTTTCAAAAACACATAACCATATGTAAGGCAATAACATAACACAGCCACTGCAATATATATGTTACCCCAGTCTGCACATAACTAGTGCCACGACGGCCCATCGTGTCCTCAGCGCTAGGAAAACTCAACGGTGTTATCAAGACTATAACCCGTATACAATTCAACAATCATGAGCGAACTTTCAAAACAGAGTATCATCATGTGAAACAACTACCATATATAACCATACCATAAGCATAAGAGTTAAGGTTACAGTACGCGTCCGTACCTTTTACCGCATAGTCGTCAAACATCCGACCTTTGGTTCCGGCTCTGGACTTCCCGGATATCCTAACATATCACCATATCACTTAGAATAACATTCTAAGAGATATTTCCACCTCTATTTACCATTCTACCCTTGATGGCTTTATTATTACAATTTTGCCCTTACATTTCTTCAAAAACGTGGTGCAGCATTTTCTGGGCAGATTTTTCGGTAACTTTGAAAAATCATAACTAATTCTAGAAAAATCAAAATGAGGATCCGTAAAATGTTCCGGAATCCTTGAGAAGTATAATTTTGAGGAAAAATACTGGGATTTACCCAGATTTCACGGAATTTTCCCAGTTTCCAGTTTTCAAAACGCTGTTCAGATTTTCGCACAGAAATCATAGCCTAACTTATGAGATTTTTATCTTTTTGCACAGAGCTTCAAATGATACACTCTTTATAGATTTGAAAAGCCCTAGATGTCTACTTTCACCATGAATTTTCTCAGAATTTTAGAACATCATCTTCATCATAAAATACTGACGTTTTTACCCCTGACTCCAGAAATCACTGTTTGAGGAGATTTTGCCAGAGCTTCGCTATTTTGATCCTAATCTTCCAAAAATTTTGATATAACTTCTTCTTCATCAAATTTTCGAAATAAAGACAATGGAAACCTCAAAAAAATGAAATTAAAACTGTATATGGAAGATTGAAGATCAAAATAACTTTTCTAGCATTTCTACTTAATAAACTAAGAACTTGAACTATGAAACTAAAAACTCTCTTACCTCTTGAGGACCTCTTGCCTCTTTTTTTTCCAGCAGCTCCTCCCTCTCTTTCCCTCTCTATATTTCGAATTGAAGCTTGATGATTTGGTGGGGGAAAAATGTGAAGCCTAAGCCTCTATTTATAGTAAAACCATGCTTAACTTCCTAACACTTCTTCCTTGATCTAAACCATTGGATTTTTCTTGGTGGGAAAGTCATGATCTTAGCCCTCCACCCTTCCTTGGCCGAAATTCCCCCTCCCCCTTCTAGAGTTTTCTTTGCTTGGTCCCCAAGCACTCTCCTTCTCCATTAAGTTAGCTAATTAATCCCAAACTCTAATTTAATTAGGTGTAACTGAATGTTTTAATTCATAATCCAATTTTACTTTTGGAATCCTAATTTTGTGATTAGATTTATGGTGATTTTTAATTCCCAAAACACTTAGGTATGAATCTTAGATGTATCCAAAAATAACTTTGGGAATAGCCAAGATAAAGCTCATAATTCCCTGATTCCAAATATGTATTTATCTTGAAGATCTAGTTTCAAGATTTCAAGTTATGATTTAATTTCTATAGGTTCTCATTTAATTTTATTTAATTAAGCAATTACTTGCTCATTAAGCTAGACAACTTGCTCTCCAAGTTGTCTTCTTCTTCACACTTCTTTCATTGACTTTCTCTACTACACACACACACATACACAACACTTGTGCTCCTATTGGCTCTTAAATATTATCATGGATTTAGACATTTTAAATTGCTAGAATTATTGTAGGCCTTTGATCCTACTTAATGAAATTCAATCCTAGCCATTACTTAATATTTAATTTACCCAAGTTGATTAACAAGTTTAATTCCTTACCTCTTTATTTATCAAGAATTTCGCCTCACATAATAACCTTAGGGATTATTAATTTAATTCAAGTTATTATCCTTATCACAGTGTTTTAGGGGTTACTAGGCTTAATTACCAAAATTTAACAAGGTTTCAAATTTAATTTTGATAATTAAAAACTCCTTGTATGCTAATTTTAGCTTCTAACTATCATTTGATCCTTTAATTCAATTGATATTTCTTTAATTATGACCTTTATAAATCAACTATTAACTAATTTCAAAAATTAATAAAGTGTCTCAATTATTGCAATTTCAATTGCCCAATAATTATTACTAATTTCCTCTAATCGATTTTACCATCCTCTGATGACTTTAAATTGTTAAAATGGCATAATTAAGATTATCTTAGGATATGGATCAATAAGATTAAGAAAATTGAATTTGGATTTATTAGAATCCAAAGAAAATTTCCCTAACAACGATAATAAATCAGTTATAAATTTTAGAGACAACATACTCTTCTATTTAATAGGTTTAGTTGCCTCTTAGAATTTATCATAACGTTCTCAGGGTATTTTGTAACCCATAACTTCCCTTAGGAATTTTTAGCTCTTTATTTACTCTAATTTCATAAGAAATTGCCTTAAAAGATAAGGTAATTATTTCACTAGTTTTGAGACCACAAATTCACCTATTGTAATATGTGTCATTTATCAAAATTTAATATGTACATGTATTATGAAAATTGGGGTATTACAAAAGTCATTGTAAGTAAGAACATACAACATCTGTTATATTTAAAACCGTTGTTGTCACTAACTTACAACAAGATTTACAACAAATGTTTTTCAAAAATAGTCGTTGTAAGTATAAGGACTGTGATTTGAATATGGCGACTGACTGTAGCTTCTTATGTAAGGAGAAGAACTAGGAGATCGATAAGGAGAGGAGCTCATAGAGCGATGACGACCTGCAAAATGTACATATTGACTTTAATGATGACCACACATGTCACACCAATCATATACAGAAGGCTAGAAAGCACCACATAAGAATGAGGATATATAGAATACTTACTCTAAGCAATCCTTAATCCATGATACTTGCTTGGGGTTGAAGTTCGATCTCAACGTCTTCTAGCTTATAATGATTGCATATAAAAAGCATGAGCCTAAGAAACCACAAAACAACCAAAGACATATTATGGTAAAAGTACAATCAAATACTAAACTATCAGTTATAAGAATATTTATAGAGCTAAGTAAATCATGAAACATGAAATTCAATTATATAATTTCAAGAAAAGGAAAAAGAGAGAATGTAAGGCATACAACCCCAACTGTTTGATACTTATTCGATGTTTTTGATCTACATGTTTAGTTGAGATTTGTAAATTTGATAAAGAGCTGCTTCACACATCTAACCTATAGCAACAGAAACTTCACTTGAAAAGAAGCAAAAAGCTTTCAAATCTCACATAGAACTTTAAGCAACTTATCCATATAACTTGTATGCACTAGGGGGAATCAACAATAAACAAGCATATTAAGAATCATAATTTAAAATTAAAATCAATGATTCAAAGTTATACCTTCTTTATTGTAATGACACACCTTTTTAGCACAAAGCAATTGAGATGCTTTATGCATTAGTTAGCCTCCTCAGTAGTTTCCAATGTCACAAATCCAAGCCCTCATGATTCTCTTGTCCAAGGATCAACAACTAAATGGACATCAATCACCTATAAAAAGAAACACAAAAGTAAGAAACTTTTTGGTGTGCACAAACAAAAAAACACACATAATTTATTATTATTTTTTTAAAAAAGATGATAATAGTAGAAGAAAATAGACATAGTTTTTCCTCACTTGCAAAATGCTTCTCCAGATCTCTCTTGGTAATCTGCGCAAAAGACCAAGGATTGATGAGAGCATCATCGCAATCACGATGATGAGGTCTTCACATCCATCTTTTCATTTTTCAAATCAAGACTAGTTGTTGAGCCAAGTACTGCAGTAATAAAAGTCATTCTGACTACTAGAGAGAATATTTCATCAAAATCAACACCTTTTGTCTGTCCATACCCTTTAACAACAAGGCTTGCCTTATATCTTGTGTAATACCTGGATAATTACTATCTGGACTATTATGTTACCATAATAAAAATGTATATTTATGAAGATTTTGATCTCAACATGGTATATGATTAGTCTATGTTCAAAGAAAAACACTAAGAAAATTAAAGGAAATTTATTGACGGAAATGTGAAAAATGCACCTTAATGCCATAAAACATCCTGAGGAGAATTATGAAAATTCCAAAAGGCATGAAACAATTATTAAAAATTTAGGAAGCATATTATCCTCAATTTAGACAATTTAATAAATTACTTTCTATGAAAATAAAAAAAGAAGGAAAATTAAAAAGTATTTTAAGACTAAAATTGACTCTATGACTTTTGATAATTTGCATGGAGCTTAGATTATTAATGTCAATAAAGTTGTTGTGAGAAAATGATGAGTTTTAATTAAGAAAATTATTAGGAATTATTAAAGGATTAATTAAGTAATTTTTGGGAATTTTATAAGCTTATAGAAATTTAGGAAACATGAAAAATAAAATAAATATGAATGATTATTATTAAGGATCGAAATTTTCGGGCCAAAATTAAATAAATAATAAAGGTCAAGAAGTAATCTTGGAAAACCAAGATCAAAAGCTTAGGATTGTTCAAGAAATTATAAAAGCTTAAATCCATGAAATTGCTTATGAACCAATAGGGAAATTTTAAGGGAAATAAATATAGGATAAATGGGATATTATGGTAATTGGAAAATATATATATATATATATATATATATATATATATATATATATATATATATATATATATATATTTGTGTGTTGGCCGATTTAGGGGGGGATAAGGATGAAGTTTGATTTTTATCATATAATAATAATATAAATTTAAGCATGTGTTAAATAGATAATGTTATAATAATAAGGAGTAAACAGATAATGGAAATAAGAACCGATAGAAAATAATTCATAAACTAGAATCCAGGGATGAGTTAAGAAAATCCAGAGTATATTATTGATCAGTGGATTTTTATCCAGAAGTTGGCGCCGGCAGAAGTTATTTCTGTAACCGGTCGCGAATACCGAGGATTTTCGGCAGATAGCGGAATGTCCTAAATAAGGGTATAAGGTGAGGAGAACCCAGTAATCTCGAAGGGATGACAAGACCTTCAAGGTATTGTTTCCGGAATTTTAAGTTTTTACGGAATTTCGCGATCAGGACATCGAACCAGGAACTTTATCTGATAAAGCAACATGACATAAGGTTAGATGATGTCATCAATTTTGTCTCTTTGTTGGGGGGGGAGGTCGGCCAAGCAAGGGAGGGCCAAGATCAAACCACCTAGCAAAAGTGCGATCCTACGGTCAGAATTCAACCAGACAAAGTTCAAGGAAATTACGAAAATGCCATTGAGATTTTCTATAAATAGCCTTCATTCCTCTTCATTCTTCACCAATTCACTTACAATCCTAGAGAGAAGTTAGAGAGAGAAGCTCTGGAAGAAGAGTAAGAAGTTCATAGCAAAGCTCTGAGTAAGTTCTTCAGTCCTTAGTTTTTAGTTTCAGTAGTTCTTTCGGTAGTTATAGTAGAACTGCTAGAGTAGTTTTTAATTTTTTAAGTTAGCTTAGATATTATGTTTTAGGAATAAATATGGTATTTATCCTAGGAATATGTTAGAGGAAAGTTATAGCAAAAAATTTTGAGAATTTAAAGTCGGAATAGCGAAGCTCTGGCAAGATTCCACCAATTAATCAAACTAGGGGCAAAATGGTAATTTGTACCTAAATTGCCTATTATGATCTTACATATTCATATCAATGACATTATCCTTCTAGGATATCCGAAATCACAAACCGCTGTTTCCGCTGTCACCGCTGTCGTGCCGCTGTCAAACGTTCCGTAATTTGACGAAAGTGCCAGAAACCGTCAACAGAGGTAGGGACGCGTATGGCAACCTTAACACTTATGCTGCTCATATACTATATGTGATAGACATGCTTATATACTGAAGCTCTGTCTAGGGTTGTCGGTATACATACAGCTTTTTACGGGTTATAGTCTTGATAACGCTGTTGGGTTTTCCTAGCGCTTAGGACACGATGGGCCGTCGTGGCACTGGTTATGTGCAAACATTATGTGGGGCTTTACATACTGCTGTGTGCTTATGTCCTGCCAATATATGATCATGCATCTGCTGTGTGCTTATGTAGTGATATACTGCTGTTATGTGATTATGTACATGCTGTTATCCATACACTGTCTTATTTGAGCATAAGGTTAATCGTTACCTGAGATCCAATCGGGAATTGGATCTCAGCTGTAGCTTCAGGGTTGGGAGGACCAAGGTCGGAAGAGAGAGGCAGGCATGCGGTGTAGGACCCAAGACGGAGTTTTTATTTTGTTATTTTTCTAGTTATGTATTTTACTTTCCTTCGGACATTAGAAAACTGTAATAGAACAATTACACTGTGGTTATGTTTTATCAAAGTTCAGTTACTCGTTTTGTTAAAAAGCTCTACTCTGATCACTGTATTTTTTAAAAAAAAATTCCGCTGTTTTAAGGTGGGATGTTACATTTTTGGTATTAGAGTAGTTTTCCTGGCATGGATTTGGCTAAGTTATGACTAACCTTTTGGTGTCTAAGGCTGGGTTAATCTATGTGGGAAGCCAATCAGTCGCCATAATAGTCAGTGAGGCCCCATAATAGACCCCTACCTGGCCAATTGTTTTAAATAACGGAGTTAGATTCTACGCCCTTTTGAAAGAATATATATTTTGAAAAAGAGTACTGATATAACCTTGGTGTAATGTATAGATATGGACAGAGATGAGAACCCGTATACCACCTATCGAGGGATGAGGAGGCATATAGCTAGGAAGTCAGTGGTACCTGAGATGGTGGGGAGAAGACTAAACCCTGATCCCCTGTATCCTTCGCCTGAACCTAAGCCTGAACCCTTGTTCATTCTGGTGCACCCTGCACCTAGGTATCATTTTGAACCTCTTTATAATCCCGACTTTCCAATAGAGCACTTGAATGACCCCGAGCCCGACTACCAACCTGGCCCCGAATACCCCGACTATATATATGATCCTGAACCTGAAAATATGTATGACCCCGAGTATGAAAACTTAGATTCCGCAATTCCAAGACCTGCCGGATCCAGTGGTGCTTCCTCCGTTAGAGATAACTTTGACTACCCTGACATTCACGACCTAGATCATGAAATAGCCACCCCAGAAGACTACCATTACCTCCTGGACAATAATGCTACACTAATACGACTATTTGAGTCATATCACACCTACGCCGAACAAACCATCGGCACCGTACAGAGATGGTACTTGACCTATCTCAATAGAATAAAAAACGATCATGCCCTAACTAGCCAGTACTCACCCGGAGACATCATTAAGTCTACCCTGTTCTATTTTCCCCGGACTCGTTTTTGGGCTAGAATGATTAACAAGCTGCTGGACGAAGGGCCTATTCTAGAAGTTTCCATATACCTCCATTACCTGAAAAGCCTGGTGCGCCAACACATGTAGAAGAGAGGGGGCAGTTAAAGAAAGTTGTGGCATAAGATAGTAGGGGTAGATAAACTAGTGTGTGATATCTCTCTAAAAACCCTGAGGGATTGTAAAATAATTATTAAATAATGGGGTTGTAAATATTTTGACTGGTAAAACAAAGGTGGAACGTGACCACTAGTTTGGTCGTTTGTAAATTATGATGCAATAATAAATATGTGTTTGTTTATGCACTTGCTGTTACAATAAGTCTGATAGTTTATTTTCACCATTATCAAATAAAGGAAGAACTTAAAAAAAAATGGTGATTATAAGAGGTGCTGGAGTCCCAAGAGGCCGAGGTAGAGGTAGAGGAAAGGGTAGACGAGCTCGAACTGTACCAATACTAGAGCAAGAACCAAACCAAGAACCTAATTAGCCAGAACAGGATGACGTTCTGGAAATGAGAAGGCAACTGCAGGAACAAAGGGCTCTTATCGATGTACTTTTGGCCGAAAGACAGGAACGACAAGCTGAAGGACGTCGGCTGCAAGAGTAACAAAATGAAGAAGAAGAAGAGAATGACCAGAATGATGAACACGACGATGAAGCCGAGGAATCGGATCAATCTCGATCCCCACCTCGACAGGAGAGAGAAATGAGAATACCCCTTCAGCACAACCGAGCAGTGGAAAATTCGCAGTACTGGGTTACTTAGTTCTGCAAGATGAAACCCCCAGTATTTCGAGCCAAGCTTGATTCAGCCGAAGACTGGTTAATGAGGCTGGATAAAATCTTTGAGGTTATGGAGTGTCCAGAGAACAGAAAGGCTCAGCTAGCAATTTTTAAACTAGAAGGGGATGCAGATCGCTAGTGGAGGAACATTGCGGCAACCCTCCAAACACACCACTATCCGGTTTCATGGGAGATGTTTTTAGGAAAATTCAATGAACAATATTTCCCTCCCACTGTGCAAATGACCAAGGAGTCGGAATTCCTCCACATCAAGCAAGGGCAGGAGGAGTCATTTGATGACTAGTTTACTCGATTCACCAATTTGTCTCGCTACTCACCGCACTTGAGACAAGGTGATAATGAGAGCAGTCTGACAAATATTCTGATTTACGGAGTAAAGTATGAGATTCGGGAAAGGCTAGTATCCCAGCAGTTCTCAAGGATAACACAGGCAGCAGAATCATGCCGACCGATTGAACGAAACTTGAAGCAGCTCCGTAGGTTCAATAACAGCAATACAACTCGTGGCAACTCTGGCCGAGGAAATGCTTTTCAGAAAAGAAAGACACCCTGGAATAATTTCCAAGGTGGGAATAAGAGGCCAAACTAGTCTGGGCAACGAACTTTTCCAAGCACAAGGGAATCCCAACCTTGCCCAAAATGCAGGAAGTACCATCCAGGTGCTAACTCTGATGGGAAGCAAATCTGCTTCAAGTGCCAGAAGACAGGACACATAAGCCGAAACTGTCCGGAATGGTCTGCAGGAACAAGGCCACAAAACCCGGGACAAGTCTTTTCACTGACCGACGTAGAAGCCAGGAAGTCCTTCGACATGGTTCAAGGTACTATATCTTTAAATGGGAGTCTAGTACAGGCATTATATGATTCAAGTGCTAGCCATTCGTTTATTTCCTATGATTGAGCAAATCGCTTAGGGATGCATGCCTCTAGATTACCTTATGATCTGATAGTATCCACCCCACTTGGCATGAAATCATTAGCATCTGATGTATACATAAATTGTACTATCAATGTGGACGGGCGAATCTCTAAGGTAGATCTTATTCGATTGCCCCTTCACGGCATTGACGTTATACTCGGTCTAAACTGGCTTACGGCGAACGGTGCAACGATAAATTGTGGCAGCAAGAAGATACTATTTCCCGATACACCTAGCAGCAACTAGTTTGATATAAGTCTGAATTTCCTCTCTGCTACAAAAGCTGATAAATACATGAAGCAAGGTTGTCAAGCATATATGGTATTCTTCTCAACCAAGGTAGAAACCGAACTTTCACTCAAAGACATTCCTGTGGTGAATGAATTTCTTGACGTATTCCCTGAGGATCTCTCTGAGTTACCGCCCACGAGGGAGGTAGAGTTCACTATTGAATTGATGCCTGGTATAGGGTCAATATCAAAAGCGTCGTATTGTATGGCTCCAAATGAGATGCAAGAGTTGAAGAAGCAGTTGGAGGAACTCTTAAAGAAGGGGTTTATCCGACCCAGTGTATCTCCATGGGGAGCACCTGTGCTATTTGTGAAGAAGAAGGACAGCAGTCTTCGACTCTGCATTGATTATCGTGAGCTCAACAAAGTGACCGTCAAAAACAAGTATCCACTTCCCCGGATTGATGATCTTTTGGATCAGTTATCTGGTTCCACCGTCTTTTCCAAACTTGACTTATGATCGGGATACCATCAGTTGCGAGTTAGAGATGGTGATATTCCCAAAACAGCTTTCAGAACCAGGTACGGGCATTACGAAGTCCTTGTGATGCCTTTCGGATTGACTAATGCCCCTGCAGTCTTCATGGATTACATGAACCGCATCTTCCGTCAACACCTAGACCAATTTGTGGTGGTGTTTATTGACGATATACTCGTGTATTCGAAGAGCAGAGAAGAACATGCAGAACATTTGCGGCTCGTGTTGAATATCCTCAGAGAGAAGCGGCTTTATGCCAAGTTGAGCAAATGTGAATTTTGGTTGCCAGAAGTCAAATTTCTGGGCCACGTTATATCAAGCGGTGGTGTTGCAGTTGACCCAGGCAAAGTGGAGGCAGTTCTGGACTGGAAGAGGCCAGAAACAGTAACAGAGATATGCAGTTTTCTAGGTCTGGCAGGTTATTACCGCAGATTTATACGAGATTTTTCATGTCTTGCCTTACCATTGACGAAGCTTACAAGGAAAAATCAACCCTTTGTATGGGGGGACAACTGTGAGGAAAGTTTTCAAACACTGAGGGAGAGGTTAACCAAAGCCCCAGTGTTGATTATTCCCGATCCGAATGAGACTTACGTCGTCTATAGCGATGCCAGTGGGCATGGATTGGGGTGTGTCCTAATGCAACAGGGCAGAGTGGTAGCTTACGCCTCTCGTCAGTTGAAACCTCACGAGTTGAACTATCCCACACACGATTTAGAGCTTGCAGTCATCGTGTTCGCTTTGAAAATATGGAGGCATTATTTGTACGGTGCGACCGTAGAACTTTACTGCGACCACAAAAGCTTGAAATATCTGTTTGATCAACGGGAGCTCAACATGAGACAACGTCGCTGGATGGAGTTATTGAAGGACTATGACCTGGAAATTAAATATCACCCAGGTAAAGTAAACGTCGTCGCAGATGCTCTGAGTAGGAAGTCGGTGCGGGTGGCGTACATGATGATTCGGGAACAGAAGCTGCTTGAAGATTTTATGAATCTAAACTTGTCCAAGCAAATTTGTTTAAACCACCCTACACCCAGTAATGCTTATCTTGCGAATCTTATTGTCAGTCATGGGGAATACGATTTGAGAGATGAAATTGAGAAAGCGCAGCTGCAAGACGAGCGGACTAAAGCTATACGGGAAATAATCGCTTGAGGCGAAACTCAAGACTACGATCTCTCGCCTAGTAGACTGGTCAGGTATAAGAAATGATTCTATATACCACCGGTTGCTGAACTAAGACGCTGAATACTGGATGAGGCCCATAAGAGTAAATACACTCTTCATCTAGGAATGGTCAAGATGTACCATAATGTGAAGTCTGAGTTCTGGTGGCCCGGACTGAAGAAAGATGTCACCCAGATGTAGCCAGGTGCTTGACCTGTCAAAAAGTGAAGATTGAACATCAACGTCCTGCTGGCCCTCTTCAAGGACTGGAAATTCCAAAGTGGAAATGGGAGAATATTACTATGGACCTTGTGGTGGGTTTGCCCAAGATCAGGAATCACGATGCAATCTGGGTTATTACGGATCGGTTGACTAAGTCGGCACACTTTATCCCTATCAGTGTCAACCACTCATCAGAACAGTTGGCAGAGATCTATATCAAAGAAATCATGCGACTCCACGGTATACCTAAGAGTATTATCTCGGACCGGGACCCACGCTTCACATCCCGATATTGGCGGTCATTGCAAGAGTCTATGGGGACAAAGCTTAAGTTGAGTACAGCTTATCACCAGGAGACCGATGGGCAATCTGAGAGAACTATTCAAACGTTGGAGGATATGCTCAGAGCTTGTGTGTTAGACTTTAAGGGACACTGGGATCGGCATCTTCCACTGGCCGAATTCGCGTACAATAACAGTTATCATGCTAGCATAAAAATGGCACTATTTGAAGCATTGTATGGGTGAAAGTGCCAGTCACCTTTATGCTGGACGGAATTGTCTGAGAGGCAGTTACTTGGACCAGATTTAGTTGAACAGACCTCCGAACAAATTGTGTTGATCAAGAAGAGACTGTTGGCATCCCAAAGTAGACAGAAGAGCTACGCCGATAAGAGAAGAAGACTCTTAGAATTTGAAGTAGGGGATCATGTATTTCTGAAACTATCCCCTGTGACCGGTGTCGGGAGAACACTTAAAAGGCAAAAACTAAGTCCACGTTACGTCGGACCATTTGAGATTCTGGCGAAGCGAGGACAAGTCGCCTACCAAATAGCCCTACCCCCGAATTTAAGCAATCTCCATGACGTCTTCCATGTTTCGCAATTGAGAAAATACCAACCGGATCCTGAGCACGTCATTGAGTTCGAGGACATTGAAGCACGACATAACAATACATTCGTGGTCGAGCCGGCACAAATTCTTGAACGTCGTGAGAAACGTCTCAGGAATAGGAACATTCCGATGGTAAAGGTAATTTGGAAAGGAATGTCACCCCGTGAGGCAACATGGGAAACGGTGAGAGACATGGACGAGAAGTACCCGGAGTTTACAGCCCAGAATTTAGTCATGATAGAGTAAATTTCGAGGGTGAAATTTTGTTTAAGGGGGGGGGGGAGAAATGTAATACCCGGATAATTACTATCTGGACTATTATGTTACCATAATAAAAATGTATATTTATGAAGATTTTGATCTCAATATGGTATATGATTAGTCTATGTTTAAAGAAAAACACTAAGAAAATTAAAGGAAATTTATTGACAGAAATGTGAAAAATGCACCTTAATGCCATAAAACATCCTGAGGAGAATTATGAAAATTCCAAAAGGCATGAAACAATTATTAAAAATTTAGGAAGCATATTATCCTCAATTTAGACAATTTAATAAATTACTTTCTATGAAAATAAAAAAAGAAGGAAAATTAAAAAGTATTTTAAGACTAAAATTGACTCTATGACTTTTGATAATTTGCATGGAGCTTAGATTATTAATGTCAATAAAGTTGTTGTGAGAAAATGATGAGTTTTAATTAAGAAAATTATTAGGAATTATTAAAGGATTAATTAAGTAATTTTTGGGAATTTTATAAGCTTATAGAAATTTAGGAAACATGAAAAATAAAATAAATATGAATGATTATTATTAAGGATTGAAATTTTCGGGCCAAAATTAAATAAATAATAAAGGTCAAGAAGTAATCTTGGAAAACCAAGATCAAAAGCTTAGGATTGTTCAAGAAATTATAAAAGCTTAAATCCATGAAATTGCTTATGGACCAATAGGGAAATTTTAAGGGAAATAAATATAGGATAAATGGGATATTATGGTAATTGGAAAATATATACATATATATATATTTGTGTGTTGGCCGATTTAGGGGGGGGATAAGGATGAAGTTTGATTTTTATCATATAATAATAATATAAATTTAAGCATGTGTTAAATAGATAATGTTATAATAATAAGGAGTAAACAGATAATGGAAATAAGAACCGATAGAAAATAATTCATAAACTAGAATCCAGGGATGAGTTAAGAAAAACCAGAGTATATTATTGATCAGTGGATTTTTATCCAGAAGTTGGCGCCGGCAGAAGTTATTTCTGTAACCGGTCGCGAATACCGAGGATTTTCGGCAGATAGCGGAATGTCCTAAATAAGGGTATAAGGTGAGGAGAACCCAGTAATCTCAAAGAGGATGACAAGACCTTCAAGGTATTGCTTCCGGAATTTTAAGTTTTTACGGAATTTCGCGATCAGGACATCGAACCAGGAACTTTATCTGATAAAGCAAGATGACATAAGGTTAGATGATGTCATCAATTTTGTCTCTTTGTTTGGGGGGGGGGAGGTCGGCCAAGCAAGGGAGGGCCAAGATCAAACCACCTAGCAAAAGTGCGATCCTACGGTCAGAATTCAACCAGACAAAGTTCAAGGAAATTACGAAAATGCCATTGAGATTTTCTATAAATAGCCTTCATTCCTCTTCATTCTTCACCAATTCACTTACAATCCTAGAGAGAAGTTAGAGAGAGAAGCTCTGGAAGAAGAGTAAGAAGTTCATAGCAAAGCTCTGAGTAAGTTCTTCAGTCCTTAGCTTTTAGTTTCAGTAGTTTTTTCGGTAGTTATAGTAGAACTGCTAGAGTAGTTTTTAATTTTTTAAGTTAGCTTAGATATTATGTTTTAGGAATAAATATGGTATTTATCTTAGGAATATGTTAGAGGAAAGTTATAGCAAAAATTTTTGAGAATTTAAAGTCGGAATAGCGAAGCTCTGGCAAGATTCCACCAATTAATCAAACTAGGGGCAAAATGGTAATTTGTACCTAAATTGCCTATTATGATCTTACATATTCATATCAATGACATTATCCTTCTAGGATATCCGAAATCACAAACCGCTGTTTCCGCTGTCACCGCTGTCGTGCCGCTGTCAAACGTTCCGTAATTTGACGAAAGTGCCAGAAACCGTCAACAGAGGTAGGGACGCGTATGGCAACCTTAACACTTATGCTGCTCATATACTATATGTGATAGACATGCTTATATACTGAAGCTCTGTCTAGGGTTGTCGGTATACATACAGCTTTTTACGGGTTATAGTCTTGATAACGCTGTTGGGTTTTCCTAGCGCTTAGGACACGATGGGCCGTCGTGGCACTGATTATGTGCAAACATTATGTGGGGCTTTACATACTGCTGTGTGCTTATGTTCTGCCAATATGTGATCATGCATCTGTTGTGTGCTTATGTAGTGATATACTGCTGTTATGTGATTTTGTACATGTTGTTATCTATATACTGTCTTATTTGAGCATAAGGTTAACCGTTACCTGAGATCCAATCGGGAATTGGATCTCAGCTGTAGCTTCAGGGTCGGGAGGACCAAGGTCAGAAGAGAGAGGGAGGCAAGCAGGCGGTGTAGGACCCAAGACGGAGTTTTTATTTTGTTATTTCTCTAGTTATGTATTTTACTTTCCTTCGGACATTAGAAGACTGTAATAGAACAATTACACTGTGGTTATGTTTTATCAAAGTTCAGTTACTCGTTTTGTTAAAAAGCTCTACTCTGATCACTGTTTTTTTTAAAAAAAAATTCGCTGTTTTAAGGTGGGATGTTACACCTTGGCTTTGGGTTGTATTCTTTATGTTTAATTTTGAACACCCACTTGTCTTTTAATGCATTTTTATCTTTAGACAATTTAACTAGTTCAATGGTATGGCTATCATTGAGGAATTGCATCTCATCTCACACTGGCTCAATCTACTTATCCTTATGCTCATCCTTAATAGCTTCCTAATAACACACCGGTTCCCCTGTATCAGTAAGTAAAACATACTCATGTAACAAGTATTTAGAAAAAGATTGACAAGTTCTAGTACTCATTCTCAACGTGCCGTCTGGAATATGTGTCTGAGCATTCTCATGTTCCTCTCTCACTATAGGAATAGGAATATCAACATCAACTTCACCTTGTTGATTGTTTTGGGCACCATATGGGGAACTATTTCAAATGCATCTGACACACAACTGATAAGGGGTGATGATTCCTCTTCTTCATCAAGATATTTCATGAATTGATACTCCCGTAAAACAACATCTCTATTTCTAACAATATTTTTATTAGCAAGATCATACAACATGTAACCAAACTCATCCATACTATAACCAAGGAAGATACATTTTTTAGTCTTGATATCAAGCTTTATTCTCTCATCTTTAGGAACATGAACAAAACCTTTAATGTAATACCCGGATAATTATTTATCTGGAATATTATATTGATAAATAATACCTATTGGAAATAGGTGAATTTGTGGTCTCAAAACTAGTGTAATAATTACCTTATTTCCTAAGGTGATTTCTCATGAAATTAGGAGGAATAAAGAGCTAAAAATCCCTAAGTGAAGTTATGGTCACCCTAAGAATATGATGATAAATCCTTAGAGACAATTAAATATTTATTAAAAATTTAAAAGTATGTTGTCTCTAATTTAGATAATTTATGGGATTATTTTCCTTGGAAAATAATGAGGTAAAATATGATATTATTTTGGGGAACATAAGTTGCCCCATGATTTTTAATATTATGCATGGTACATAAACTACCAATGTTAGTGCAATAGTTGTAAGATAATAATTAATCTCAATTAAGGAAATTGTCAACAATTAGCAAGTGATTAATTAGGTAATTAATGGCTAATTGTTTAAGCTTGAACAAGAGAATATTCAACTTAATTGTGTGAGAACCCTTTTATTAAATAATTAGTGGCTAAATTAAAATACACTTGAAAGATTAAGAAAAATATTTGAGATTAAGTACATGAAAATCCCTAATCCTAAAAGAATTGTTAAACACATGATTAGGGCACTAATTAAACTTGTAATTATTGATGGATCAATAGGGAAATTTTGTGAAAAATAAATATAAGGTAAATAGAATAATATAATTGATTATAATAGGGAAAAGTAAAATAAAATAAATATATATATGTATGCTGGCCGAAATTTTAGTCAAGAAAGAGATAAGGATTAGGCAAAAAGATAATTGCTTAATTAGAAGAATTTAAGCATAATTAGATTAATTAAAAACAAGGTTGACAAAGTCAAAAGGGGGGAGAAAAACCGAAATTTAGGTGTGAAAGGGGTTAAGGATTTTTCAAATAATATCATGATATTTTGTGACAATATAATAATATAAATAAGATATTTTGTAGAGGAGTAGATAGGATAAATGAGAACCGATAGAAAATAAATCCTATCTCAAAATATGTGAACTAAGTATCTAACATAAGGACTTATTATAAACAAATATATTTTTATCCTGAAGTGGGCTATCTCCGAAGTCATTTCCGTAACCGGTGGAATGATTATGAGATAAGACAAAAAAGATATTTTGTGAAAAGGGGTAGATAGTATAAATGAGAACCAATGGAAATTAAATCATAACTCAAAAACCATGAACTAAGTTTCTAACAATTGGACATATTATGAACCAATGAATTTTTATCTAGAAGTTGATGTTTTCGGAAGTTATTTCTGTATCCGACAGCATTTGTCTGGAAATGTTCAGAGGCAACAGAATGTCCTAAATGGGATCAAAAATTTAGTTAACCCAAGTATCTTGAAAGAGAAAGAAGAGATCTTTGAGGCTGTGTTCTCGGAATTTTGAAATTTCTCAAGATTACACGATTATAGGACACTGAATAGGAAACTTTATCGGTACAAGACCAAAAAGCAAGAATGATGACATGAGAATGACATCATCTTTTTGAGTTAAAGGGCATTTTGTCTAGGTGTAAGGCCAGGATTGAATCTTTCAAAATATCCTAAATCCAACGGCCATAATCTGAGCAAAGAAAGTTCAAAGGAACTACCAAAATGCCATAGCCTTTCTCTATAAATAGGTCATTCCACCATTTAAAATTCTCACACCAAATTACAAGAGTGATTTCGAAAATAGAGAGAAGGAAGAGAGAAGGAGGAGCCTGGGGAAAATTATAGCGAAGCTCTGGGTAAGTTCATTGGTCCCTAGTCTTAAGTTCTAGTGTTTCTTTCGGTAGTTATAGTAGAAATGCTAGATTAATCTTTAATTTTCCAAGTTAGTTTAGATATCATGTTTTTGGGATAAATATGAAATTTATTTCAAAAATATATTGGAGAAAGAGATATGTCAAAATTTTAGAAAATTAGAGTCAAAGTAACAAAGTTTTGGTGAAATTTCGCCGATTAGCGAAGTCAAGGGCAAAATGGGCATTTTTTTACTAAAATGTCCATTATGATGTTTATGAGTTAATAGATCTCGTATTACCCTCTAGGAATATCCAGGAAATCTGGAGTCAGATCAAAAGGCCAGACGTTTGGCCACTACATAGTGAAAGGTACGTTCGCGTACTAGTAACTTTAACTCTGATGTGTCTTGTATGATTATATATATGATTGGTTATTTCATGTTCAGTGCAGGACAAGACGAGGTCTTGGGTCTTGCACCATGATTAAGACTTTGTCTTAAGTCACTGTTATACATTCAGCTATATACGAGTTATAGTCTTGATAACACCGTTGAGTTTTCCTAGCGCTGAGGACACGATGGGCCGTCGTGGCACTGATTAGTGCAAACTGGGATAGACTTTACATGTGTTACATGTGTTGTGTGCTATGTATTGTTAATGTTGAAATGTTATGAATATCTGTCATATATATTGATTATACTTTGCATATGAGGTTAACTGTTACCTGAGGTCTGATGGATATTGGACCTCAGCTTGGACTAAAGGTTCAAAAAAAGGAACTAGGACCCGAGAAGACATCGAAGAATGGGGCCAAAGAGAGGCACCGATGGACAGAGCCGTGAAGAGGCACCGGTCGAAGACAAAGATCGGTATAAGTTATTAGGGCCTAGTTTCTGGCATGAATCTAACAAAGTTATTTCAGACTAATTGGTGCTTAAACTAAGAAAGGGTTTGTCAATGGGTTGTCATAAGTCACCGTGAAAGACGGGGAGACTCCCATTAGACTAAACACCGATTTGGCCAATATGTCTGATTAACTATGTTGGGTTCTAAGCCATGGGTCTAGTTATAGAGTTGATTTATCAAAGAACTGTATTTATGTCTCTGTAATTGTATCACATGAATAATCCTTTGGGATATTTTAATATACCAGCTTATGTCGGGGCATCAGCATATGTCTGGGCATTTTATATCAGATACTTATTGTCCGAATATTAGCACATGCTATCCGTTTCCGCATTACTCTAAGCTGTAGCACATCAAACTCAGTTGATTTTCCTAAAACTAAGTATCAACCGACACGATTTTCAAGTATGGAATTTGGAGTGTTCCATTTAAAATAAGACACACGCAAGTGATTATAAGAAAATTTTATTTGGCACCTTCAACTTCAAAGCAACACATGGTGAGTGATTAACAATATGAACCAAAATATTCAAAAATTAGCTTTAGCCCAAAAGAATGTTGGCAATCTAGCATGTGAAAGCATACATCGATCTATCTCTTTTAACAAGCAAGTTATATGATGTACAAACTTTGTAAACGTTATATGTACACAAAATATAAAGTTTAAGGGTTATATGCATATAACTCAGTTTGTAAGGGTTCTATATATGTTGTACAAAAAATATAAAGTTTAAGGGGATATATAATTAATGGTTCAAGGTTGTATGCACAAACTTAGAAGTTTATGGTGGTTTATCATTAAGTTTTAAATGTTAAGGGAGTTATGGTGGTTGTATGCCAAAATCCTATTGCTCCCTTGTGCTTTGGTCCAATTGAAAATTACCATGTTAATGAAAGCTTATTTTATCTTTATAATCCTCATAATTTTATGAAAGATTTGTCCTTTCTATTCCATGTCAGGGCATAATATTTTCTTAAATCTATATGATAAGTTCTTATATAGAATCTCCTCTTCAAGTCATGGTCTTCAATTCTACAAAATAATATTGAATTAATTTCAAGAATAACAATATTAGTGTAACATCCCATTTTCATAAATGTTTCCATACAGAGCTGAGAGTTGGAAATATTTTAAACAAAGAGTAACTGAATAACAGTGTATGTAATGTATCTAACTGAATATTTAACTATACAGTCATCTATGGGTTCAATATACCACAATTTATATTTCAAAAAGACAGCGTCTCCGCAGGGTTCTCACTCCTGCTTCTTACCCCCATCCTCGATCCTGACTCCCTGGGATCCTGAAGCTATAACAGGGGCTGAGGTTCAATTCCCATTGAACCTTAGGTAACGGTTAACCTCATGCTTATGTAAACAGTATATGACAGGTATTATAATAATAAATTCACTACTATCACTTTCAAAATCATATCAGCAAGTAACATAACACAGCCACTGCAATATGTATGTTACCCATAGTTTGCACATAACCAGTGCCACGATGGCCTATCATGTCCTCAGCGCTAGGAAAACTCAACGGAGTTATCAAGACTATAACCCGCATTCAATTCAATATATTATAAGCAACTTTCAAAATAGAGTATCAACAAGTGAAAACAACTTTCACATATAACCATACCATAAGCATAAACGTTAATGTTACAATACGCGTCCGTACCTGAATTTGGCGGGTTTTTGGGTACGTTTGACGTCAGAACTCGTGCACAGTCTATCATAAAAGGGTAATATCGTCTCAATTAATTCTCAAATAACATTTCAAGAGACATCTTGGCCACACTTGACATTTTTACCCTTGAAGGATTTATTTTTCAATTATTTCCACATAATTTTTTGAAAAATCGCTGGTGCAGAATTTCTGGGCAAAATTTCGTCTAACTTTGAAAAATCATAACTAATTCCACAAAAATCGAAATGAGGATCCGTAAAATTTCCCGGAATCCTTGAGATGTCTACTTTCAAGGAAAAATACTGAAACTTACCCAAAACTCATGGATAATTCCCAGTTTCCAGAATTCAAACTGCTGCCCAGAATTTCGCCCAGAAAATGTAGCTCAACTTCTAAGATTTTTATCTTTTTGCACAGAGCTTCAAATGATACACTCTTTATAGATTTAGAAATCCCTATGTGTCTACTTTCCTCATGATTTTTTTCCAGAATTTTCGGACACTATCTTCATCATAAAATACCAGCATTTTTACTACTGACTCAAGAAATCCCTAATTGCTGAAATTTTGCTAGAGCTTCGCTATTTTGATCCTAATCTTCCAGAAATTTTTGCCATACTCTTTCTTCATCATTTTTTCGAAATAAAGCTATTGGAAACCATAAAAACATGAAAATAAAACTGGAATTGGAAGTTTGATGATCAAAATAACATTTCTAGCATTTCTACTTCATAACCTAAGAACTTAAACTCAAAAGCTAAAAACTCCCTTACCTCTTGAAGAACACTTGCTTCCTATTCCTTGAAGCTCCTTACTCTCTCCCTCCCACTCTATATTTTCGGTGATGCTAGTGAATTGGTGAGGAGAAAGTGAAGCCTAAGGTCCTCTATTTATAGCCCAAAAAGAATGGCATGTTGGTAATTCTTCCCCCTTTCATTCAACCATGGGATTTTTCTTGGTGAAGAGGAAATGATCTCCACCCTCCACCTCCCCCTTCTCCTTCAAGTTTCTTTGCTTTGTCCCCAAGGCATCCACCTTCTTCACTAAGTTATCTTAATTAATCTCAAATTCTAATTTAGTTAGGTGTAAGTTGGTGTTTAAATTCAAAATCCAATTTCACTTTTGGAATCCTAATTTTATGATTAGATTTATGATGATTTTTAATTCCCAAAACACTTAGGTATGAATCTTAAAAGTACCCAAAAATAACTTTGGGAATAGTCAATTTGAAGCTCATAATTCACTGATCTCAAATATGTATTTATCTTAAATACTTAGTTTCTATATTCCAAGTTATGATTTAATTTCTATAGGTTTCTATCTAATTCATCCTAATTAAATAAGAACTTGGTCCCTAAGTCTTCCAAATCTTCTTCCACACACCACCTTGTTTGACTTATTGTTTCCCCTCTTCTCTCCCCTTAAATCCGTCCCCTCCCCCTTAATTTGTAATTATCCAATTATGTTTTTAATGTTCACACACCTTTAAGAAGGAAATTCCCTTATTGGTCCACTTAGATTTTAGGATTTAAGGTTAATATAATGTGTTTCTTCCATTATTTGTGTAATTTATTTATTTACCATCAAATAAGAATTTTTCATCCCTTAGAGATAAATTAGGAATAATTGGTTAAATCCTAATTTTAATCTCCAATATAGTATTTTATATGGTCACAAACTAACTTAATTTTTAGGTTCTTAAATTCTATGGAAAAATTGCCCATAAATGTAAATAAATATAATACCAAAATTTGATAAGTTTCTAATTAAATTTTGATGATAAAAAACTCCTTGTATGCTAATCTTAGCTTCTAGATATTATTTGGTCCTTCACTTAATTGATTTTTCCTTAATTATGACTTTAATAATTTAATTATGAACTAATTTCAAAAATTACTAAAGTATCTCAATTATTGCAATTCCAATTGCCCAATAATTGTTACCAATTTCCTCTAATTGATTTCATCATCCTCTGATGATTTTAATTGTTCAAATGATATAATTAAGATTATCTGACAATCTTAGGATATTTTATGATCTCCAAATGAAATTTGAAAATTCAGGTTTTTGGTCTATTTAATTCTAGAAGAAAATTCCCTAAAATAAACTACCAAAATTTGAGACCATATATTCACCTTTTTTAATAGGTATGTTTTATCAAAATATAGTGGCTAAGCAGAATAGGATTTTTAGGGTATTACAATTAGCATATGCAATAGGCTACATAAGTCACTTACCTAGCTTGACTTGCACTTATTGAAACTTTTCCTTCCTCCTTCAAGTCTCCTAACTTTCGGCCATTCTTAATAAAATACCATGATCATTAGTTTTTCACACTATGACTCTCAAGAATTGAAGAAGAGAAATAGGAATTTCAATCGCCACACCTTACCTTAGTTCTTTGTGATTTCCCTTCTTTCTTCCTTGTTTCTCTAAGTTTTTGATCTCCTCTTTTCCTTGGAGTTCTTGGCCGACTTTTCCATGTCAAGAGGAGTAAGATGGCATTTTATAATTGTTGGCTAGTGCCCCAAACAATCCTCATGATGATTGACTATTTTGTCCTTGCCTTAAGTCCATTTTTACTTGCTTTATGTCTCTCTCTCTTTCTTTCCTTGTGTTGGCAAACATGGCCCTTCTTGGCTCTCAATTTTACCTTACTTTTATGGTAAAATTTTTGTCTACATGTCCCCCGCCCCAATGCATCCAAAATTTATGGTTGGAGGGAGGATGAAGTCATCAATTTCTACCTCCTTTTCCCCTTTCTTTGTTCCATTTTTTCTCCGCAAATTTTACCTACCATATGTCATCCTTTTTCCTCTTCTTTTCTTTACTTTGTTGGCCCTTTTTACTTCACAATTTTCAACTACCTCTTGTCTCTCCTTTTTACCACTTCTTTTCCTTGTTTTTACTTGCCTTGTTGGCCACCTCTAATTTCACACATTTCACCTACTTCATGATGTGGCATTCTATGGTTTTTTAATTGATCTTTTAATCCTATATTTTTATTAAATCTTCTTCCTTTTACATGCTTCCACGTAGAGCCAAAATAATGGCTCATTGAAGAAGAATTCAAATGTCCAATTTTCCATTAGAAATAATGCATATGTGTTCATTTCCCATGTAAACAAATGGCAAGTTAAAATTCACTTTAATTGGTAAAATGTATGGCTAGAAATAACCATTGGTGGCTTCATATTATTCTTAACTTGGAACATATGTGTATATTCCCCAACATGACAAGTGTAAAAAATTATAAGGCAAAATAATTTAATTGCCTTGACTTTTATATATACACATGTGGCATGTTTTACATCAAGCATTATTTATCCTCCTTTTTCCCAAAATTATAACCTCATTTTAACAATAAAATATTAATCCTATATAATATTTCTAAAATGTAATATCACACTTTCTGAACTGGGTCTAATTGTCTGCTTGATATAGGCTTATTCTCAAGTCATTAGGCCTACAATTTAGGATATTACATATTTATAGATGATTCAAAGTACAGGGAATTTTATAATTTATATCTTAATCTTTTTTTAACCTTATTTTCAGCTTTAAACTTCAATCGCCACGCAATGTGGTCAATTTTTGCGGCTTAAAATCATCCGTTAATATCGTTAGTTAAAGTTGTTTTTCCAATCCAACGTCACATCCTTCAATCTTTCGACAACCTTTTTTCTGCTTTCAACTCAGTAATTGACAAAAGTTTCTTGAGGTTTGTTCATTCCTTTTGAATATTGTAACACTTCTCTGTTTAGTGTTTACTTTCTGCGCACTCATTTAATCAAAATAGAGGCCTAGATAATAATTCTTGTTCTCTAATTTCTTTGTCTGTTTCCTTTTTGACATGTTCCCCTTACTTTTCATGTGCTCACCTGTACCTTTTTTTCTATATAGGTTGGAATATATTTTCCCACAATGCACACATAATTAGGTTATTTAGTTCTCTTATGCTATGTTTCGGTGAGAAGTGAAAATGGAGGGAAATCTGAAGGGATAAAAAATAAAAGTGAAGAAAATAAGGCCTTGTTTTATTTCTTCGGTTTGGAAAGAATTTTGTGTTTTAAAAAACAAGAATATAAAAAAATTATTTAATAAAAAATACAAATTTGTTTTTCAAAAATAAAAAACTCAACATTTTTTGTATGTTTTCTCCAGTTTTTCTGTTTTGTTATTTTTACTGATTCCCCCTTTACTTGGGGTCACGTGCACTCTCCATTCTATTCCTTGTGCTTACCTTCTCAATTGCTCCCCTTTGTCTGCATTGTCTCAATTATCTGACTCTATTTGTCACCCCTGAAGTCTCCATTTTATCTCTCACCTTTTTTCCAGTTCTTTAAGTTCATTTAAAAAAAGAAAAAAAATCCTAACAAGTTTTGTTTTTTAAATGTAATTTTTAGGACAATCACCCATACATGCCCCCCCACCAAAAAAAAACTTTTTTTAATTTTTTTTAAAACTATTCTAAAAATGTAAAAACAAAACAAAAATCAAACCACCTAAGTTTTCTCGTCTTATATTTGAAAGGACAGCAAAACCATAAAGAAAAGAAAGTGATTAATTTCACAAACTAATCGCATTGCAATGATGAGATAGGGTGTGTTTGGGAGCACATTTGGAAATCCTAAGGGGCATCTCAACAGCCAAAAGCCACTTTTTGAGTTTATGTAATGTTTGAATCAACGTTTTTTAAATTGGGCTTTTGAAGAAAAAACTGCTTTGCACCGGAAGCTAAAATTTCTCCCACCAGGGAAAGAGAAAAAGTCTTTGTCATGGAGAGAGAAGAAATTGAATACCTCATGAAGAAAAATAATGGGCCCCACTTTCTTTTATTAAAATAATATTTTGGTCCTTATTATTATAAGTTACTTGTAGATGAAAATTGGGAAAATTTATTTAGGGATCCAAGTAACAGAAAATAAATTTAAAAAAGGCCCCAAGATTCTGAAAATATCAGAAAAAGCCCCAGTGCTTTTCTAGTATAAATTCATTAAAATGTTAATAATTATATCAGCTCAATTAGCAACTATATCAGCCCCATTAATAACTAAAGTTTTAATGAATTTATACCAGAAAATGCCCTGGGGTCTTTTCTGGTATTTTCAGCATCTTATGACCTTTTTAAAATTTTTTCTATTACTTGGGCCCCTATACAGATTTTCCCATGAAAATGTTGGTCTTGAATATATAAGTGTACTTAAAGGTTAATAATGATTTTCTTAATTTAAATTTTTTAAATTTTTTCTATTACTTGGGCCCCTATATAGATTTTCCCATGAATTGAATACGAGTTATGATCATGATAACGCCGTTAAGTTTTCCTAGCGCTGAGGACACGATAGGCCATCGTGGCACTGGTGAATAGTGCAGACTGGGATAACATACATATTGCAGTGACTGTGTTTTGTTATTTCCTTACATGTTGTTAGGAATTTGAAATTGTGATTATGTACCTGTTATGTGATACCTGTCATATACTGTTTACATAAGCATGAGGTTAACCGTTACATGAGGTTTAATGGGTATTGAACCTCAGCTCCTGCCTTAGCTTCAGGATCCCAGGGATCCAGAATCAAAGACAAGGGTAAGGAACCGGCATAAGAACCAAGCGAAGACGTTATTATTTTGATATGTACTTGGGTGTATTTAGCACTCGGATGAATGTATTGTTGAATGTTCAACTTGATACACCACATACAATTTTATTCAATTACTCTCTATTTTGGAAAATATTTTCAACGCTCAACTTTGATTAGAAACACTATAGAAACGTTTATAAAATGGGGTGTTACAATAATTGTAAATAGTGAATTATTCTTTTGAAAAGGAAGGAATATTCAATTTCTGTCTTCCCCTTTTTATTTGGTTTGATGTTAAAAATATAAGAATGAAAAGATAAAATGAAAATATCTTTATATTATTCATTATTAATTTCCAATTGCTACTTGCATGTATTTTTTTTAATAAAAATAACAAATATTCAGATTAAATTAGAATTATTTATAACTAGAGATATTCACACTGGCCACATCATTTTTTTTTAAAAAAATTTGATCAAGAGTATTCCAAATCACTTTGAACTTGAAATTAATCCATTTTGAGGCTTAAAGTTGAAATGATTTTCACCTCTCGTCCTTCTCATGAATCAAACTTGAATTCTTCTCTTAATAGGGTTGAGTCCGCTCATCACTTCAATTAACAACTTGTTTATCACTTCATACATCATTAAAATGAACAAAGTCCATGGCAAATTTGTCAACGTTGCTTCTTTTCCATTATACAGAGTCACAATTATTTCGGAAATATTATTTAATTACATGAGGACGGTCATTCATCTGTAAATGCGGATGAATCAAACAATAAATTAATTCTACTGCTGTTTTTTAGAACCAAGACATTGTATTAGTCTACATTAAGTTATAATCATCTTTGAGATGAAGAACGTCAGCAGATTTGAAAGTGGAATGATCCGTGAACTTTTTTTTTTTTTTTGAAAAAAAAAGAAGTTAAATGATTAAACTCTAAATGAAGAACTTGCATGCCTTATCTTCTAAAAATAAACCATCTTTTTCCATGGAAAGCAAAATTAGCGGAAGAAAATTACAAACCAACTTTAAACAGACTCACGAGATTAGACTTCACATTTTTTTGAAGTTAAATTATACATAACACCTGAACTTTTGGTTATGTTCAAGTAATCTCCTTAACCTTTAAAACTTCATAATAAATCCGTAAGCTCTTAAATTCGATAGGAAAAAGAAAACAAAATACCACTTGAATTTCAAAATCCTAAAGGAGTCCCTACTAAAATGAGTTATCAATTGCTATACTTTTATAGTCAAGAATTCCTACACTCTTGTATTTTCTTGTATTTTTCCTAATTAGATGACTCTTGTACGATTAATTTTGTATGTCATTTATCTGCACACACCTTAAAATTCATGGGTTATATGCGCACAAAAATAAATGTTAAGGGTTTATATAATTAATATTACGTGATTGTCTGCACAAACTTGGAGTGGTTTATTTTAAATTTTTGTAAGTTAAGGTGTCATTTATATGTGGTTCAAAGTTGAAAGGAGTTTGTGTAATTTAACCTTTTCCAAAATAATATATTTTAAAAAGTTAATCTTGGCGTGTAATACGGTCACTTGTGAAATCTGATTCCTAATTCATAAGGAGGCATGTGAAGTTCTGGGTCCCTCAGTTTATTTTGACACTATTATATATCTTATATATTCACATGCACTTAATTAAATGTATGATTATGATACTTGAAAACGACATTGGAAACCTGTTAGTGGCAAATTCCGTGAATCAATCAATATAAGACTGTGTAAATGCCCCTTTTTAACTTGGGACGAGTCTTTTAAGAGAACAAGCACAAAAATATACTGAACCAACCACCATTACTTGAAATATTATCAGTTTAATATTTATTAATATAAACAAACAAAATTTGTTTATTCTAATTTGCATAGTTGATTTATTTCCTTGAAATTTGTTTGTTATATTAACATAAATCGAGTCACCCTATAAACATCAGAGCCAAGCTAATTATTGAGAAAATATAAAAGTACCGTTAGAGATTATTGATCCAATCCAGGATATCCTTTTGGGTTTCTGAATGAAGAAATGTTTGAGGATGAAATTGTTGAGTAAAAATAAAGCCATACATGCAAGTATTAAGTTATAAAAACTATATTACATAAATTAAGAAATCAGTAAAAATTGTTTCAAAGAAATAAATGTGTGAGAAACATATTTTCCCCAAATGTACCCTTATTAGTTATTTATAGAGGATGAGTGAGAGAGAACGAGTCAGACAAACTGTTATAATTAATGTATAGGCATATAATCAATCAGGGATAAAAAAGAAAAGTGCATTAACATGTTAGACATCTCTAAAGTGTAATTTGTATAAAGGACAGTAGCTATTTAAAAAGTACTATAACTTATATATAAGAAGGACGGGAGGAGTGTATTAATTAGTAATAGATAATTAAGTAATTGCTATCTAAATTAAGCAGTTCATCCAAATCAAGTTAACATAAATATAAGATGGTGGATTAGCCTAAATCCATTAAGCCATGAGGCTAAAATGGTGACTAACTTTGATATTTTGTTTACATTTAATCTGTGTGAAGGAAACAATTTTGTTCATTGAGTTACGTAGAGAGGCTATCGGTTTTGTTGTCTTATTGAAGCCATAACTCAAGCTATGTAGGTTACACAATAAATTAGCCAGTACATACATCTTGTTCAACAACAAAAGCACTCTAGTCTCTATCCTCTGACACAAAATGTATATTTTGTGTGTGTTCATAACCGTGTTTGTTATCATGGTCCTGTTTAATGTTGGGATTCGAGGTAGTATATCGCATTTCAATTGTAATACCCTAATTTTCATAATACATGTAAATATTATATTTTGATAAATAACACCTATTAAAATAGGTGAATTTGTGGTCTCAAAACTAGGGTAATAATTACCTTATTTCCTAAGGTGATTTCTTATGAAATTAAGAGGAATAAAGAGCTAAAAATCCCTAAATGAATTTGTGGGTTATAAAATTCATTGAAAATATTATGATAAATCCTAAGAGGCAACTAAATATTTATTAAAAATTACAAAGTATGTTGTCTCTAATTTAGGTAATTTATAAGATTGTTTTCGTTGGAAAATAATAAGGTAAAATATGATATTATTTTGGGGAACATAAGTTGTGTAATATCCCAAATTTTGGGAGTTGAAAATTTAATATTTTATGGAATTAAATTTGGGAGTTTGGAATTTTATTATGAGATTTAGTTGAAAAATAATTGTGGGAAATAAAAATGTATTTTTCCATAAGTTATTTTGGAGAAATGAATTAATAAGCTGAAAGAAAAAAAAGGGGGGGAGACTGAAAGAATGGAATCAGCAAAAAACCAAATAGATCCAATTGGTGGCCATATTTGTAAATCCAAAAACCTATATTTCCCCACAATGGATCAGCCCAAGACGTGAAGAAGCCCATATGATCAAATTCATTATCATATAACAAGCAAAACAGAAACTCAGTTTTGTCCAGCCACCGAAACGCAAAGAACTAGCAAGCAAGAAACGTGCCTCAAAATGCAGAAAAGTGAACACCATACTCCATAATTCTCTTCGGAAATGCAGATTCTCCCATGCTCCACTACTCTGGGTCTCCAACATGTTTTCTCTTGATATTCCAACCTTTGTGTTCCACTATGTCTCGTGTCTTCAGCCGTTCATGCTTCTCGACCAGGACTTCGGTCCTTAAATATATCATTCCTTTATTTCCCATTCACTTCATTCGGCCAGAAAGAGAGGAAACGCAGAGAGAGTGAGAACGCTGGAGCTGAAACCTTGAGAGACAGGAGAGTTAAACCGAGAGCGAGAGACCGATTGTGAGGAGAGAAAGAAAACTGAACTCGCTGGTCCTCTGCTCATCGTGTCGAAAACAGGGGAGGAGTCAACGAAAATGTTTCTGTCTTGCAAGAGTAAAACCGAAGGTATCTGCTAAGCCTCCCTTTGTTCTTATTTCCTTCGTGTTCTAACTCAAGATAGAAATACTATAGGTAGGAGAAACATTAGGAAACCACTGAAACTGAAAAACGAAAGAAAAACAGAGAGCTAAAACTGAAAACGAAAAACGTGGAGCAGGGGCTGTCATCGGCTTGTGAGTCTTATGAGTGAATATGTATATGGGATGAATAAAACCAAACTGTAGCTGAAACCAAAACAGGAACATGATGTGAAAACGGAAAGAAAACTGAAAATGAAAACAAAAACAGAGAAGGCAAATCGCTACTGAATATGAACTTGTTGCCATCAAGTTTTTCTTTGTGTGAAACCATAAACATGATGTTAAGTTCTAAGGAAAAAGAAAAAAAAAAAACGTTGAACAATATGTATAAACTTGCTGTGTGTGTTATTTTCCTGCACTTGGAGTATGTTTATGCCGAAACTCATGGCTGTCATATTAAAGGAATATCAACGTGAATGAGAAAGAGGAAAACATTAAAAGAATATATATATATATATATATATATATATTTATATATATAGTTGCTGAATAGGTATGAATAAATAAAGCAAATCTGTGTACGTATGCCGAAAACTTGTTGAAAAGCATAAATAAATAAATAAATATATATATATATATATATATATATATATATATATATATATATGCTGAAGCCAAGCCTTGCGTAATCTGTTCTGTTAGTCATGTGAGCATCAAATATATGTGTGTGTGTACGTTTTGCTGCATGAAAGAGGCTGAAAATGTGGTTGCTTGTGCATGGTCTTTGTTTCTTCTTCCTTGCTGTTACTGTACACGTGTGTGTGTGAGTCTAATATGCATGAACATTTTCAGCCAAAATGCTTGCTGTCTGTGTAAAGGTTCTGTGCTTGCTGAAACTGAACCCGAAATATGATAGTTAAAACCAAAAAGATGGAAGGAAAACTAAAAACAAAACACTGAAGCTTTTGTCATCGGTTTTGTTATGGATAGAAGGCATGAGAGTATTTTTCTGCATCTTAATATGATAAAGACTTGAAGCTTGCTGTTAGGTAAAAAGAAAAAGGAGAGCTAAAACGTTGATATATATGTACTTGAAGCATGAATGAATAAAATTTAAATTGATGATATATGCAGATTTTTGCTTTTGCTTCTACGTAAGGCCTGTATATATATGTGTGTCATTTTGTTATTTAAGTAGTTTGCTGTCAAAAAGAAGAAAATGGAATGGTTATATAACCATATGTGTGTATACCGAAAGCTTTGGGAGTTTCTCTTTGAAAGTATATGTATGTGTGTGTTTCCCTGTGCATACCGTAAGAAAGGAAGAAAACTTAAGGAACTGTGCGTGTGTATGCATTAAAGTGTGGATATGAGAATATTCATATAGGACAAAAATTGAAATCAAGTATATATGTATGTGTTCTCTGTGCTGTCGGGTATAAAAAGGAAAAGGAATGACTAAATGTGTATATGTATTAAAAAAAAAAAAAAAACGTGCAAATGCTTACTGGAGGTATATTCAAGTGAATATATGAATATACATATATCCCATAACTTGCTGCAATGTTTTTGTCCAGTACGTGGGTTTTGTTATTCTTATGTCAATGCATATTAGAATATACACGTGAAGTTGCAAAGGTTTTATTTTTAAAACCACTAATATTTTTAAGTGTAGGTATTACTAAATAAGTATATATGTTATGGAACCCAATTATTTAAAGTGTGTGATTAAATGAAAATGAATTCATGTGTTAGAGCTAATTGCATTCAAATTATTAATTAGAAAATTTATGTTAATGAAAATTTTGGGAATTAATTTGCAAAATACATTGTTCAAAATGTGTGAAGCATAAATTATGTGGTAATAATATTGATCAAGGTTCTAAAAGAAAATTGGTGGGGAATTAATTAAATAAATGGGAGAGGATATTAGGAAGGGGAAATTATTAATAAATAAAAGAAATTATTGTTAAGTAATTAAAATAGTTTAAATAAATGAGGAATTAGTATTATTATTAGGATTAGTAATAATAATACTAATAATAATGATAATAACAAATAATGTTATTATTATTAGAAAGGGGTAAAAATAATAAATAAGGAATTATTATTATTATTGGGAATAATAATAATAATAATAACAACAACAATAATGATAAATGAAATAACAATTTCACTGGGAGTGGAAAGATCAATAGGGGTAAGGCTCTCTTTTAGGATGTTACTTATACGGGAAATAATGCGGTGATGATATTATAGGATACCCGGAAAGGCTTGGAACCAGTACTGAAAGGTGAACATACCACTAGTGCCAAGGTATAAGGTACGGACGCGTACTGTAATTCTAACTCTTATGTTGCTTGTATGCTTTATATGTGATGTGATGATTCATATAGTCATGGACAAGACTAGGTCTTGGGTCATGGACTGATTCATATAGTCATGGACAAGACTAGGTCTTGGGTCATGGACTGTGGCTAAGACTGGGTCTTAGGTCACCATATGAAATACATTCAGCTTTGATTTGGAAACGGGTTACAGTCTTGGTAATGCCGTATGGATGTTTTCCTAGCACTGAGGACACGCCGGGGGCGTGGCACTGGTTTATGTGCAAACGATGGTTGAACATTACATGAGCTGTATGCTATGTATTGTGAGACATTACATTTGCTATGTGCTATGGATTGTTTTACATTACATTTGCTGGTGCTATGTATTGTTGTGTTGTGAACCTTACATGGACCATATGCTATGTATGGTTAATGCTGGAATGTAATGAATATCTATCATATATATATACTGTTATATTTGAACATAAGGTTAACTGTTACCTGAGATTCAATGAGCATTGAATCTCAGAATTTACCTTAGCTTCAGGTTCAGGAGGATCGAGAGCTGGAGAACAGGGTAAGCGGCACACGTAAGGACTCGGAAGAAGTTTTATTTTGGACTGTATTAAATATGTACTGTTAAACCTTTCGGATTACTGTAGCCTAACACGTCAACCGAGATCACTGCAATGATTGTAAGTTGTATCACGCTTTTATTCCTTCGGGAATTTTAATTAACCAACATATGTCTGCGCATATGAAATCAGTTACTCAATCGTCCAAACCATTAAGTACGCTCTCTATTGTGTTTTACTCTAATCTGTTAAACGTCTTCACTCTGATAAATACACACGAATTAGTTTAATAAAGAGATCTAGGATCATAATTGGACCTCATAATAGACTTAGGAAATAGGGGCGTTACAAGTTGCCCCATGATTTTTAATATTATGCATGGTGTATAAATTACCAATGTCAGTGCAATAGTTGTGAGAAAATAATTAATCCTAATTAAGATAATTGTCAACAATTAGTAAGTAAATGATTAAATAATTAATGGCTAATTGTTTAAACATGAATAAAGAAGAAAAACCGAAATTTGTGTCTGTGTGTGATGTGTGGTGTGTGAGTGTTGTGAGATGTGGAGAGTTGTGAGTGTGTGTGTGTCTAAGTGTTGTGCATGTGTGTGTGTGTAGTAAAAAAATAATATTTAGATATTTATGATTATTGTAATACCCGGATAACTATTATCTGGAATATTATATTACAATAATAAAAATGTCCATTTATGAAGATTTTGATCTCCACATGATATATGATTAGTCTATATTCAAAGGAAAACACTAAGAAAATTAAAGGAAATTTATCAGCAGAAATGTGAAAAATGCACCTTAAGGTCATAAAGTAACTTGAGGAGAATTAAGAAAAATTCTAAAAGGCATGAAACAATTATTAAAAATTTAGAAAGCATATTATCTTTAATTTAGACAATTTAATAAATTACTTCCTATGAAAATAGGAAAAAGGAAAATTGAAAAGTATTCTAAGACTAAAATGGACTCTATGATTTTTGTTAATTTGCATGGAGCTTAAATTTTTCATGTCAATAAAATTGTTGTGAGAAAATGATTAGTTTTAATTAAGAAAATTATTAGAAATTATTAAGGGATTAATTAAGTAATTTTCGAGAAATTTTATAAGATTGTAGAAATTTAGGAAACATGAAAAATAAAATAAATATAAATAATTAATAATAAGGGCCGAAATTTTTGGCCTAATTAAATAATAGTAAGGGTTAGGATGTAATCTTGAAAAAACAAGATCAAGGGCTTAAGAATTTTTCAAGGAATTTTAAAAGCCTAAATCCATGTAATTGCTTATGGACCAATAGGAAATTTTGGGAAATAAATACAAGATGATAGAATATTATGGGAAATGGAAAATATATATGTGTGTGTGTGTGTGGGGGGGGGGCGAAATTAGGGGGAGGGATAAGGATGAATTAGATATTTGAATATAATAATAATATGAGATAAAACATGTGTTAAATAAGTAATATTATAATAATAAGGAGTGAACAGGATAATTGACTACGGATAGAAATTAAATCCTATCCAGAAAACCTTGAACTAAGTTGCTAGGGTTAGAGTATATTATTGATCAGTGAATTTTTGTCCAGAAGTTGGCACCGACCGAAGTCATTTCGGTAACCGGTCGCGAATACCGAGGATTTTCGGCAGATAACGGAATATCCTTAATGAGAGTACAAGGATAGGAAAATCCAGTATTCTTGAAGAGGAAGAAAAGACCTTCAGAGTATTGCTCCCGGAATTTTAAGATTTTACAAAAAATTTCGCGATCAGGACACCGAACCAAGAATTTCATCTGATAAAGCAAGATGACATAAGCATGATGATGTCATCAATTTTGTCTTCTTGTGGGGGGAGGGGGGAGGTCGGCCAAGAGGTGTAGGGCCAAGATCAAGCCACTTCAAAAAAGTGCGATCCGACGGTCAGAATTCAACCAGACAAGTTCAGCGAAATTACGAAATTGCCATTGAGATTTTCTATAAATAGCCTTCATTCCTCTTCATTCTTCACCAATTCACTTACAATCCTAGAGAGAAGTTAGAGAGAGAAGCTCTGGAAGAAGAGTAAGAAGTTCATAGCAAAGCTCTGAGTAAGTTCTTTAGTCCTTAGTTTTTAGTTTCAGTAGTTCTTTCGGTAGTTATAGTAGAACTACTAGAGTAGTCTTTAATTTTTAAGTTAGCTTAGATATTATGTTTTAGGAATAAATATGATATTTATCTTAGGAATATGTTAGAGGAAAGTTATAGCAAAAAATTTTGAGAATTTAAAGTCGGAATAGCGAAGCTCTGGCAAGATTCCACCAATTAATCAAACTAGGGGCAAAATGGTAATTTGTACCTAAATTGCCTATTATGATCTTAAATATTCATATAAATGACATTATCCTTCTAGGATATCCGAAATCACAAACCGCTGTTTCCGCTGTCACCGCTGTCGTGCCGCTGTCAAACGTGCCGTAATTTGACGAAAGTGCCAGAAACCGTCAACTGAGGTATGGACGCGTATTGTAACCTTAACATTTATGCTGCTCATATACTATATGTGATAGACATGCTTATATACTGAAGCTCTGTCTAGGGTTGTCGGTATACATACAGCTTTATACGGGTTATAGTCTTGATAACGCCGTTGGGTTTTCCTAGCGCTGAGGACACGATGGGCCGTCGTGGCACTGGTTATGTGCAAACATGATGTGGGGCTTTACATACTGCTATGTGCTTATGTCCTGCCAATATATGATCATGCATCTGCTGTGTGCTTATGTAGTGATATACTGTTGTTATGTGATTATGTACATGCTGTTATCCATATACTGTCTTATTTGAGCATAAGGTTAACCGTTACCTGAGATCCAATCGGGAATTGGATCTCAGCTGTAGCTTCAGGGTCGGGAAGACCAAGGTCGGAAGAGAGAGGCAGGCAGGCGGTGTAGGACCCAAGACGGAGTTTTTATTTTGTTATTTCTCTAGTTATGTATTTTACTTTCCTTCGGACATTAGAAGACTGTAATAGAACAATTACACTGTGGTTATATTTTATCAAAGTTCAGTTACTCGTTTTGTTAAAAAGCTCTACTCTGATCACCGTTTTTTTAAAACAAAATCCGTTGTTTTAAGGTGGGATGTTACAATTATAATAGTAATATAAAATGGGATATTTTGTAAAGAAGTAGATAGGATAAAGGAGAACCGATAGAAAATAAATCCTATCTTAAAATATGTGAACTAAGTATCTAACATAAGGATTTATTATAAACAAGTATATTTTTGTCCCGTAGTGGGCTATCTCAGAAGTTATTTCTGTAACCGGCGGAATAATCATGGGATAAGATGAAAAGATATTTTTAGAAAAAAGGGACATATAATATAAATGAAAACCAATGGAAATTAAATCATAACTCAAAAACCATGAACTAAGTTTCTAGGACCAGGACATATTACGGACAAGTGAATTTTTATCCAGAAGCCGGTGTTACCAGAAGTCATTTTCGTATCCGACGGTGTTTGTCCGAAAATGTTTGGCAGGCAAAGGAATGTCCTGAATGGGATCATAAATTTAGTTAAACCAAGTATCTTGAACGAGGAAGAAGAGATCTTCGGGGCTTTGTTCCCGGAATTTTGAAATTTCCCAAGACTACGTGATTAGGACACTGAACAGGAAGCTTTATCGGTACAAGACCAAAAAGCAAAAATGATGTCATAAGGATGACATCATCTTTTGAGAGGTGTATGGCCAATATTTTGCCACCTCAAAGAAGTGCGATCCGACGATCAGAATCCGATCAGAGAAAGTTCAAAGGAATTACCGAAATGCCATTGCCTTTTTCTATAAATAGCCCTTCCATTCTCCTTCATTTTCTCAACAATTCACTTGCCTAGTTCGAAATCTAGAGAGATGTTAGAGAGAGGGAGGAGCTCGGAGGAAGGAGTAGCAAGATTCTGGGTAAGTTCTTTGGTCTCTAGTCTTCAAATTCTAGCTTCATTTGGTAGTTATGGTAGAAATGCTAGTTTGATCTTTTAATCTTCCAATATGTTGTTGATATCATGTTTATGTTTAAATATGGTATTTATTTTGAAAATATGATGGAGAAAGAGATATGGCAAAATTTTGGAAGATTAGAGTCAAAGTAGCAAAGCTCTGGCAAAATTTCGCCGATTAGCAAAGTCAGGGGCAAAATGGGCATTTTTGACTAAAATGTCTGTGATGATATTTATGAGTTAATAGATCTCGTATTACCCTCTAGGAATATCTGAAAGGTCCGGAGTTGGGTTAAAAAGGTCGGACGGTTGGCCATTACACAGTGAAAGGTACCAGCTGTCAAACGTACCAAATATCGTCAACGAAGGTACGTTCGTGTACTAGTAACTTTAACTCTGATGTGTCTTGTATGATTATATTTGATTGGTTAATTCATGTTGAGTGCAGGACAAGACGAGGTCTTAGGTCATGCACCGTGATTAAGACTCTGTCTTAAGTCACTGTTTATACATTCAGCTATATACGGGTTATAGTCTTGATAACACCGTTGAGTTTTCTTAGTGTTGAGGACACGATGTGTAACATCCCAATTTTTCAAAAGCAGTATAATTTTATTTTTTTCAAAATCAAAATCATTTCAAATCATCAGAGTAGAACATTTGAGCGGAAGAGTAATTGATACTTGTATTTCAAAATGCCGTAAGCCTAGTTGGATACAATAACGGTATAGAAACCGAGTTTTTCAAAAGTGAAGTAAAACAACAATAGAAAGGCTTCCGCCGGAATGTCGAAAGGAAGTCTTCAGCCGGGTCTTCTATGCATCCTGCTTGCGCTTCCCCTTGTCTTCCATCCATGGTTCTCCTGAACCTAACGCTATGTTAAGAGCTAAGGTCCCATGCATACGAACCCCAGGTAACGGTTAACCTCATATTTACATATACGGTATATAAACACAGCAATTGATTCACTTCCAAACATGTTACTCCCAATGAATGCAAATGTACCGCTCCCACCACTCCCAATGAATACAGATATATCACTCCCAGTGTATGTAGATGTACAGTTATCTTCTAACAACAACATGTATTTCAAACAACACACCACAACATGCATACAATACACATACCACATATACACATATTGTAAATATCAGAGTTAGTGTTACAGTACGCGTACGTACCTTCGTTGTCGGGTTACGGTACGTTTTGACGATCGGAATGCTGTCACAAATATCCTATAAGGATAATATTATATTTATTAATTCACAAACAATATCCTAAAAGATATTTTTGCCACTACTGACCATTTTACCGTTAGTGGATTTATTTTCAATTATTTCCTCATAATTTTCGGAAAAATCGCTGGTGCAGAATTTCTGGGCAGAATTTTTCCTAACTTCGAAAAATCATAACTAATTCCAGAAAAATCGAAATGATTATCCGTAAAATTTCCCGAAATCCTTGAGATGTCTAATTTTGAGGAAAAATACTGGAACTTACCCAGAATTCATGGATAATTCCCAGTTTCAACATTTCTAACCGCTGCCCAGAATTTCGCCCAGAAAACATAGCTCAACTTCTGAGATTTTTATCTTTTTGTAAAGAGCTTCAAATGACACAAAATTTATATATTTAGAAAGCCCTAGATGTCTAATTTTACCATGAATTTTCTCAGAATTTTAGAACATCATCTTCTTCATAAAATACTAACGTTTTTGCTACTGGCTCCAGAAATCGCTAATCGATGAAATTTCGCCAGAGCTTCGCTATTTTGATCATAATCTTCCAAAAATTTTTGCTATACCTTTTGTAACATCCCAATTTTCAAAAGCGAAATAATTTATTTTTCATTTAAAATCATCAGAGTAGTGCATTTGAGCGGAAGAGTAACTGATACTTATATTTCAAAATGCTGTAAGTCTGGCTGAATACAATAGCGGTGTAGTAACCGCGTGGTTCAAAAGGGATGTACAACAATAAAAGGAAGGCTTCCGCCAGAATGTCAAAGGAAATCTTCAGCCGGGTCTACTATGCGTCCTGCTTGCGCTTCCCTTTGTCCTCTGTCCTTGGTTCTCCTGACCCTGACGCTATGTTAAGAGCTGAGGTCTCATGCATACGGACCCCAGGTAACGGTTAACCTCATGTTTATATATACCATATATGGATCAAAGATATTCACAAACATAAACAGTTCATAAGTATCTAGACAAATGTATCCCTGGCATATAAGCCCCTTGGCAGATATGTCACACCTAGCAAGAGTTTCACACCCAGCAATTGTTTCACACCAAGCATTTCACACCCAGCAAACGTATCCCAATACCCAGCAAGAATAATCATAACAATAATATATGAACATATCATAGATCTAACAGCTATTACTAGTACGCGAACGTACCCTATACATACAACACACATACCACATATATGCATATCATAAACATCAGAATTAGTGTTACAGTACGCGAATGTACCCTATACATACAACACACATACCACATACATGCATACCATAAACATCAGAGTAAAAGTTACCAGTACGCGGACGTACCTTCGTTGATGAGTTTTGTTCTGTCGGTCAGAATGCAGTCACAAATATCCTATAAGGGTAATATTATCTCTATTAATTCACAAATATTATTTCAAGAGATATCTTGGCTATATAAGACCATTTTACCCCTGGTGGATTTATTTTCCAATTTATTCCTAATTTTCGGAAAAACGCTGATCCAGCATTTCTGGGCAGATTTTCGCCTAACTTCGAAAAATCATAACTAATTCTAGAAAAATCAAAACGAGGATCCATTAAATTTCCCGGAATCCTTGAGATGTCTACTTTTGAGGAAAAATATTGGAACTTACCCACAACTCCTGGATAATTCCCAGATTTATCATTTCAAATCGCTGCCCAGGTTTTCGCCCAGAAAATATATCTTAACTTCTGGAATTTATATCTTTTTGTACAGAGCTTCAAATGACTCAAACTCTATATATTTAGAAATCCCTAGATGTTTAATTTTAGCATGAATTTTCTCATATTTTTTGAGCATCATCTTCTTCATAAAATACCAACGTTTTTGCTACTGGCTCCAGAAATCGCTAATCGCTGAAATTTCGCCAAAGCTTCACTATTTTGATCTTAATCTTCCAAAGATTTTGCTATAACTTCTTCTTCATCAAATTTTCGAAATAAAGACAGTGGAACCCATAAAAACATGAAAATAAAACTATATTTGGAAGATTGAAGATCAAAACAACATTTCTAGCATTTTTACTTTCATAACTAAGAACTTGAACTTATGAACTAAAAACTCTCTTACCTCTTGAAGAACCTTGCTTCCTACTTCTTGAAGCTCTTTCACTCTCTCCCACACACTCTAAATTTTGGTCTAGGCTTGTGAATTGGTGAGGAGTTTGTGTTGCCTTAAGCCTCTATTTATAGCCAAAAACATGAGTAGCCTCCAAGCAACTTGAATTGATCTTGTCCATTGATCTTTACTTGATGAAGAGGCATAAATCCCACCCCTACATCTCCTCCAATTCGTCCTCCTCCTTTCTTCTCCCACAAGTTCTTTTGCTTCCTCCCCAAGTTGCCTTAATTACTCCCAAATGCTAATTTAATTAGGTGTAAGTGGGTGTTTTTATTCAAGATCTAATTTCACTTTTGAAATCCTAATTTTATGACTAGATTTATGGTGATTTTTAATTCTCCAAACACTTAGGTATGAATCCTAAAAGTAACCGAAAATAACTTTGGGAATAGCTAAGTTGAAGCTCTTAATTCATTGATTCCAAATATGTATTTATCTTAAATACTTAGTTTCAATATTTCAAGATATGATTTATTTTCTATAGATTCTCATCTAATCTTGCTAATTAAATAATAACTTGCTCTCCAAGTTTGACTACTTGCTCCCCAAGTTTTTACTAATCTTCTCTCACACTCTATTGACCATGTGTTTGTATGTCTTTTAAGACAATTTCCCCTTCTTCTTAACTCAAGAAAATCGTCCTCCTCTCTCTAATTTTCAATTATCAATTTACATTTTATTTGCTCTTACATCTTAGGAAGAAAAACCTTTTATTGGTCCAAGTAATTTCACAAAGATTTAGCATTAAAGGTTAATACAATTTCTTCATTCTTAAATTGATAATTTTCGCCACTTTTATTAGTTAAAGGGAGAATTAATTAATTCTTGGTTACTATTACTAATATAGTATTTTAGGGGTTACTAGACTTAATTGTCAAAATTATAATTGATTATCAAACCAATTACAATCTTTAGAAATTCATTTGATACTTATATTGACCCCTTTTAATACTTCATCAAGTTAAAATATTCCAATTTGTTAATCTTAGATAGTCCCAAGACTAATTATGACTAATCATGAATTTAACTTAATAAAAACTCACTTGCCCAATAATTATTTTTAATATTCACTAATTAGAGACAACATACTTTCTAATATCTAGTTGCCTCGTAGGATTTATCATAACATTCTCAGAGTATTTTGTAACCCATAACTTCACTTAGAAATTTCTAACTCTTTATTCCTCCTAATTTCATGAGAAATCATCTTAGAAAATAAGGTAATTATTCTACTAGTTTTGAGACCACAAATTCACCTATTTTCAATAGGTATCATTTACTAAATTATGATACTTATCCTAAGTAGGATTTTTAGGGTATTACACCTTTTCTTCATGATTTTTTTTGAAATAAAGCCATTGGAAAACATAAAAATATGAAAATAAAACTAGAATTGGAAAATTGAAGATCAAAACAACATTTCCTAGCATTTCTACTACAAAAACTAAGAACTTGAACTAAAAGACTAAGAACTTCCTTACCTTTTGAAGAACCTTGCTCCTTGCTCTTGGAGCTTTTCCTCTCACTTCCTCCCTCTATAAATTTTCGGTTGAGGCTTGATGAATTGGTGAGAATTTGTGACACTTAGGGTCCCTATTTATAGCAAAACATTGGGTAGCCTCCAAGCAACCTTCATTTGATCCTAGCCATTGATTTTTACTTGGCCAAGAGGGTTTAATCCTACCCCTCCACCTCTCAAAACCGACCTCCCCCTCCTTTCTCTTAGATTTTCTTGCTTTTTCTCCAAGTTATTCCCAAATGCTAATTTAATTAGGCATAAGTTGGTGTTTTTACTCAAGATCTAATTTCACTTTTGAAATCATAATTTTATGACTAGATTTATGGTGATTTTTAACTTCCTGAAACACGTATAAATCCTAAAAGTATACAAAAATAACTTTGGGAATAACCAAGTTGAAGCTCATAATTCACTGATTCCAAATATGTATTTACTTTTAATACTTAGTTCCAATATTTCAAGATATGATTTATTTTCTATAGGTTCTTATCTAATTTTATCTCATTAGGTAACAACTTGCTCCCCAAGTCAAACAACTTGCTCCTCAAGTTTTCTAATTTTCTCCCACAAGCAATTGACTTATGTGCCTTGATCAATTAATGACACAACTTCTTCTTCTTCAAGCCCAAGCAATCCGTCCCTCCCCCCTCTCCTTCTTATTATCCATTCATGTTTTTAAATATTCTTACAAACTCAAGGAAAAATCTCTCATTGGTCAATTAATCTCACAAGGACTCAAGATTAAGGGTTAATATAATCTCTTCACTCTTTAATTAGTAATTTTCGCCACTTTTATTAGTTGAAGGGAGAATTAATTAATTCTTGGTTACTATTACTAATATAGTATTTTAGGGGTTACTAGACTTAATTGCCAAAATTATAATTGATTATCAAACCAATTACAATTTTTAGAAATTCATTTGATACTTATATTGACCCCTTTTTAATACCTAATCAAGTTAAAATATTCTAATTTGTTGATCTTAGATAGTCCCAAGACTAATTATGACTAATTAGGAAATTAACTTAATTAATAAAAATTCACTTGCCCCATAATTTTTTTAATATTCACTAATTATCTACATTAGAGACAACATACTTTCTAATTTTTAACAAATATTTAGTTGCCTCTTAGGATTTATCATAATATTCTCAGAGTATTTTGTAACCCATAACTTCACTTAGGAATTTTTTAGCTCTTTATTCCTCCTAATTTCATGAGAAGTTACCTTTAGGAAATAAGGTAATTATTTCACTAGTTTTGAGACCACATATTCACCTATTTTAATAGGTGTTTTCTATCAAAATATAGTGGCTATGCTAAATAGGATTTTTGGGGTATTACACGATGGGCCGTCATGACACTGGTTAGTGCAGACCGGGATAGACATTACATGTGTCGTGTGCTATATACTGTTGTGTTGTGATAGCTTTACATCTATTATGTGTTAAGTATTGTTAATGCTGAAATGTTATAAATATCTGTCATGTATATTGATCGTACTTTGCACATGAGGTTAATTGTTACTTGAGGTCCAATGGGTATTGGACCTCAGATCTGTCTAAGGTTCAGGAAAGGAACCAGGATAGAGAAGGTATCGGTAGATGGAGCCGTGAGAAGGCATTAAAGGATGGAGCTAGGAAGAAGTACTGGTCAAAGTAAATGCCAGAAGAACGTCCTTAGAGTATTCATTCTGGCATGATTTAACGAGGTTATCTCAAACGGTTTGGTGCCGAAGGCAGGGCTAGTCTATGTGGGTCAGTCAATAAGTCACCGTGAACTCGGTGAGACTCCCATGATAGACACCTATCTAGCCAAACTATTTGGTTAACTGAGTTAGGTTCATTGCCCCAAGTCTAGCTACGGCTTGGTCGAATATTGTATAGTTACATGTAAGAATTGTAATCATACAAAACTCTGTATATTGTATCACATAAGTCTTCCTTCGGGAAATTTTTAATATATCAGCTTATGTTAGGCATCAACATATGTCTGGGCATTTTATATCAGATACTCATTGTCCGAATATTAGAGGACGTTATCCATTCCCGCATTACTCTAAGCTGTAGCACCTCAAACTCTGTTGGTTTTTCTTAAAACTAAGTGTCAACCGACACGATTTTCAAGCATGGAATTTGGGGTGTTACATTTGTTAAACTCATAATTTCACAATATCAAATTTATATAATAAAGAGATTAAAAAGAGTTTACAAGGATATATGATATAACATCCTAAATTTATGGGATTTGAATATTAGAGAATTATATGGGAAATTAAATTATGAAGTTTGAGCCAAAATAATTATGAGAAAAATTATTTGAAATTAAAGTCTAATTTTCCTTAAATTATTTTAAAGAGAGAATAAATTTAAGGAAAAATGGTGAATGATAATTATAGGTATAGATATTTTGAGATTTATTTCCATAATTGCAATTTAAGTCTAATTGCAAATAAATTAAGTGTATGGAATAAAAATGATTAATCCCTATGATTATGCAATAATCCTAATTAAAGGATATGGTAACTAATTGTAAATGAAAATAGGAAATTATAAACAAACTATATCTAAAGGGGGGGGGGGGGGCTGTTGGGCCACGTTTGGGCCCATGAAGACAAAGCCCAATACCCATAACCAATGGATGGAACCACGTGAGAAGCAAAACAATCCAAGTGCTCCATTCATTCCATCCAAACCCGACAGCCAAAGTGAGAAGCAGAACACAATTCTTTTCTCACGGCTCATCATGCCTCATTCCATAATGGATGATCTATTTCCACTGGCCCAACACGAGGCCCAGTTTTGCAGCCACCGAAATGTATAGAAACAGAAACCAGAAATTAAGAAGCAAGTTGCGTAATAATCATAACCGAAACCAGAAGCAGCTGACGGCATTAATTAATAAGCAACAGAAGTTAAGCTTATCTGATCAGAGACCAGACACCTTCTCGAGACACCCAAAAGGCCCTCAAACCAGCGGATAAAAACCACTTAACTGGACCTTCGGCAGACTATAAGAGCCATCCTTCTTCAGTTCATTTCTGCACTCTTCATCCATTTGATAAAACCACAGACGGAGAGAGTGAGTTTGAAGAGACACCGAAGAAGGAAAGGAAGAAGAAGTCGGATGGTGTTATTCCCTGTTTCGGACCGATAGGAACAGAGCAAGGATCAGTGGCTTATCAACACCTTCTGAGCTTGGAAAACCTGAAGGTGATCCTTGTTTTCCTTTCCCTTTGTTTCCTGTCATCGTGTAACTAGGAGAAAAACCAAAATGAAACTGAAAAGAAAACACCAAGACCGAAACCGAAAGTGGGAATATAAAACAGGGGGCTGTCAACGTTGTTCTTCTTTTCTTCTAATAATGCTGTAGATGCTTACCTTGTACCGAAGCTATGTTTTGTTGAAGAAAGCAAGAAAGAAAGCAACCCAAAACCGAAACTAAAACAAAAAGAATGAGAATTGAACATGCATGCTGGAGTTTTCTGTCGGGTTCCTCCTTCTGTTTGTCGGGTCTGTGCGTGTATGCCGATAGAGAGAGGGGGGGGGGGGGGGGAGAGAACAAGCTAGGATTTACTTGGGTGTATGAGGGTATCGGGTGCAACATGAAAGACACATGGAGTGTTTTTCTGTCATGCTTCATCTTGCTGTCTGTCATCTGTGTTTTCTTTTCCTTGCATTTAAGTTCTGTCTTTGCTAAGGAAAAAGATGAACTAAGATAAATAGATATACATATATGCATGTCGTGCTTGCTGCCTGGAACTTGGCTGAAGGATATATATATATATATATATATATATATATATATATATATATATATTATTCTTATCCAAGCTTGTTCAGTGTTTGTGTGCCGAGAGAGAGAGAGGAAGAGAGAAAAACATAAGGAAGCATAAATATATATATGTGTGTGTGTTGTGTCGGTGCTGTGATCTGCCAGGAGAGAAAGAAAATGGAAACAGTATATATGTGTGGTACGTGCTTCCTGTATTGAGCCAAAAGAGGAAAGAGTTATTTTGTCTTTATACCTAGGAGTATATTTCTGTGTATGTATATGTATTTTTTCTCTTTCTTTTTCTGCAAGTCTTCCTGGTCCAGCACGTGTTGTTTCTTCTTTTTAGTCAATATATATATTAGAAATACACATTTAGATTGTATGCAAAAGAAAAGAAATGCATATGATAAATGACTTTGACAAAATTTGTACTGGGTATATTTGAGCTTATAAATACATAAATATTAAATTAAGGGAAACAATAAGAAACATTAAATTAGTAAATTTAATTATTTCCTGGTAAGAAGATGGACATTTATTAAGTTTGATTGACTATTATTAATAAGAGAAAGGGAAATAAATAAATAAATTATTTAAAAGTGATTAATAGGAGAGAGTTCATAATAATTAGTAAACTAGTAATACCAAAATAATTAGATAGAAATTAGTATTATTATTTGTAATACCCGGATAACTATTATCTGGAATATTATGTCACAATAATAAAAATGTCTATTTACGAAGATTTTGGCCTTAACATGTTATGTGATTAGTATATGTTCAAAGGAAAATATTAAGAAAATTAAAGGAAATTTAATATCGGAAATATGAAAAATGTGTCTTAAGGCCATAAAACATCCTGAGAAGAATTAGGAAAAATTCTAAAAGACATGGAATAATTATTAAAAATTTAGAAAGCATATTGTTCTTAATTTAGAAAATTTAATAAATTATTTCCGATGAAAATAAAAAGAAGGGAAATTAAAAAGTATTCTAAAACTAAGATTGACTCTATGATTTTTGATAATTTGCATGGAACTTGAATTATTAATGTTAATAAAATTGTTGTGAGAAAATGATTAGTTTTAATTAAGAAAATTATTAGAAATTATTAAAGGATTAATTAAGTAATTTTCAGGAATTTTATAAGATTATAGAAATTTAGGAAACATGAAAAATAAAATAAATATAAATAAGTGTTATTAAGGGCCGAAATTTTTGGCCTAATTAAATAATTAATAGGGGATAGGATGTAATCTTGGGAAACAAAGATCAAAGGCTTAAGATTATTCAAGAAATTATAAGGGCCTAAATCCATGTAATTATTTATGGACCAATAGGAAAATTTGGGAAAAATAAATGTAAGATAAATAGGATATTATGGTAAATTGAAAATATATATATATATATATATATATATATATATATATATCTCTCTGTGTGTGTGTGTGTGTGTGTGTGTGGGCCGAAAATTTGGAGGGATAAGGATGAAATAAGATATTTGTAGAATAATAATATTATAAGATTAAGACATGTGGTAAATAAATAATATTATATTAATAAATAGTGAACAGGATAAATGACCACGGATAGAAATAAAATCCTATCTAGAAAACCTTGAACTAAGTTTTTAGGGTCAGAGTATATTATGAACAAGCGAATTTTTATCTCGGAGTAGACTGTCTCCGAAGTCATTTCTGAAACCGGTAGCGAATACCGAGGATTTTCGGTAGGTAACAGAATGTCCTTAATGGGATCAAAAATTTAGTTAAATTAAATAATTTAGAAAAGGAAGAAAAGACCTTCAGGACATAGCTTCCGGAATTTTAAGACTCTCCAAAATTTCGCAATCAGGACACCGAACCAGGGGTTTTATCTGATAAAGCAAGATGACATAAGCATGATAATGTCATCAATTTTGTCTTCTTGTGGGGAGGGGGGGGAGGTCGGCCAAGAGGTGTAGGGCCAAGATCAAACCACCTCAACAAAATGCGATCCGATGGTCAGAATTCAACTAGATAAAGTTCAATGAAATTACGAAATTGCTATTGAGATTTTCTATAAATAGCCCTTCATTCCTCTTCATTCTTCACCAATTCACTCACAATCCTAGAGAGAAGTTAGAGAGAGAAGCTCTGGAAGAGGAGTGAGAAGTTCATAGCAAAGCTTTGAGTAAGTTTCTCAGTCCTTAGTTTTTAGTTTAAGTAGTTCTTTCGGTAGTTATAGTAGAATTGCTAGAGTAGTCTCTAATTTTTCAAGCTAGTTTAGATATCATTTTTTAGGAATAAATGTGATATTTATCTCAGAAATTTGTTAGGGGAAAAGTTACAGCAAAATTTTGAGAGTTTAAAGTCAAAATAGCGAAGCTCTGGCAAAATTCCACTAAGAGATCAAACTAGGGGCAAAATGGTAATTTGTACCTAAAATGCCTGTTATGATCTTATATATTCATATTGGTGATGTTATCCCTATAGGGTACCCAAAATCACGAACCGCTGTTTCCGCTGTCACCGCTGTCATGCCGCTGTCAAACGTGCCGTAATTTGACGAAAGTGCCAGAAACCGTCAACGAAGGTACGGACGTGTATTGTAACCTTAACACTTATGCTGCTCATATACATATATGTGATAGACATGTTTATATACTGAGGCTCTGTCTAGGGTTGTCAGTTATACATACAGCTTTATACGGGTTATAGTCTTAATAACGTTGTTGGATTTTTCTAGTGCTGAGGACACGATGGGCCGTCGTGGCACTGGTTATGTGCAGACATGTTTTGGGACTTTACATACTGCTTTGTGCTTATGTTCTGTCAATGTTGTGATCATGCATCTGCTGTGTGCTTATGTAGTGATTTACTGCTGTTATGAGTTGTGAATAACTGTTGTCCATATACTGAGTATTTGAGCATAAGGTTAACCGTTACCTGAGATCCAAATGGTAATTGGATCTCAACTGTAGCTTCAGGTTCGGGCGAACCAAGGGGTTGAAGATAGGGGCGAGCGACTGGCGTAGGATGGCAGAAGGAATTTTATGGCTTTAGTTTTATATGCCTAGTTAGGTGATGTATCCTTTTGGATAGTAAATGACTGTATAAGTATACTTACACTGTGGTTATGTAATATTAAGGTTCAGTTACTCGTTTTGCGAAATTGCTCTACTCTGATCAATGTTTTAGAAAAAAAAATTTCCGTTGTTTTTAAGGTGGGATGTTACATTATTAGGATAATAATAATAACAAATAATGTTATTATTATTGGAAAGTGTAATAATAATCATTAATAATAATAATAATAATTATTATTATTATTATTATTGTTGTTGTTGTTGTTGTTGTTGTTGTTAGGGAAAAAGATTAAGGGATTAATAATTATTAATCCTTTAAACTAATTCATGTAATTAGTTTATTTTGTGATTCAAATAAGTGACTGACAGCGATGATAAACATTTTTAAGTAGATCTTGATATTTAATATGATCCCAACAACTTCAGTACAAAGAAAATGGATACACGCTTGAGGTAGGTAACTCTAATCTTATAATCATACATGTTAATGTTATGCATTTATTAGCTGATCATGTATGCTGGTTGAATTACCTGTTTATGTTTTACTGGCCATGGATTTGAGGCTGTGGTCTCATGGAGTTGCGTGTCCCAGACAAGGGCTGCGGTCCTTGGCCGTTAACTGCGGTTATGGTTATGTGTAATTTCTTCCATGCTTTAAACATGTGCTATCATGTCATTTCTATTTTCATACATGTGCATGAGATTAATTGTTACCCTGGGGCCCATTCACTTGGACCCCAGATCGTGTGAAAGATACAGGAACTAGTTCGGGATCGAAGGGCAAGAAGCAGCTGTAAGAGATACAGCGGTTGAACCTTTTGGACATTTGGGATAATTGTAATATAATTAATGTTTATCATTCGCTTACTTTTTGGATTACTGTAATTAATGTGCAACTATCAGACGACGTCAAATCGCGAAAAATTTACCCGTATTTTCATATAATAGTAATTTCAAAAACTTTTATTTCATAATTTAAAGTCGTCCAAATCATTTCGATCCCTTTTCCGCGATAACTATAATTAGATAAAGGTCGGGCACCACATATGAAGCTAAAGAACATGCTCTATTACGTGTTTAACATTTTGCCTTTCCTGTCTCTATTATAAGTGGCCTATTCAACCTACCGCACCAAAATCAAGGAGAGGTGATTAAGTCACTTTGTATCAAAATGAAATAAAATTTCAAATATAATCATATTTAATAACATGAATTACATCAAAATAAAAAAAAGAAGTTGCAATTAATAAAATATTAAAAGGAGTAATTTCTTAAAATATGCATTTGATACCTCACTCAGTGAATTATAATAAGGATGTTCTATTTTGTCTGTAAAGTAACACAAAATAAGGATATGAATGATATTAATTGATGTCTACAATGCATTGAATTCTAAATAACAATATTCATATATCTATAATGACTTCATAAATGTTCTCAAAGTCATGAATTTAAATAAACATGTGTAACACCCCAAATTCCATACCACATACTATGTTCGGTGACATGTAGTATCAGGAATATCAATAGTGTTGATCGTGTACATATTAGAATAAAGCAGAATGAAGAGCATGCATTAACGTTTGGATAATGAGTAATTGATATAAAATGTCCGGGCATAAGCTGGTAAATTAAATATCTGAAGAAATATTCATGTGATACAATTTACAAAGACTAAAATACAACTCTCTGTTAAATCAAGTCTTAACTAGACCTATGGTTTGAAACCCAACATAGTTAATCAAACATATTGGCCACATTGGTGTTTAGTTTATTGGGAGTGTCCCCATCTGTCATGGCGACTTATGACAACTCATTGACAAACCTTTTCTTAGTTTAAGCACCAATTGGTTTGGATTAACTTTATTAGATTCATGCCATAAACTAGGCCCTAATAACTTTCTTCAGACCCTCGTCTTCGATTGGTGCCTCTTCACAGCTTTGTCCACTTTACCTTTTCTCAGTTTTGTCACCTTCTCAGATCCAGGTCTCTTCCCTGAATCTTTAGTCAAGGCTGAGATTCAATACCCATTGAATCTCATGTAACAGTTAACCTCATATGCAAAGTATAAAGAATATATGACAGATATTCATCACATTCAGTAAACAACAATACATAGCACACAACACATGCATGTCAACAGTGTTTATACATAACCAATGCCACAAAACTCACGTGTCCTCAGCGCTAGGAAAAGATACAAGCGACATTATCAAGACTATAATCTGCATCCAACTCAAACTATAGCTAAACTGAATGTATACAAATATATGACCTAAGACAGAGTCTTAGTTACGGTGCATGACCTAAGACCTTGTCTTGTCCATCACTCAACATGAATCAAACAATCATATATAGGCATACAAGACAAACAATTGTTAAAGTTACCAGTACGCAAACGTATCTTTCACCGCGTAGTTACCAATACGCCCGTCCTTTGAATCCGATCCTGGCCTTTTCAAGTATCTTATAACGTAACCGTTGGATTATTTCCTTTTCCATATTTTATATGATATTATAATTAATACCATATAACTTGAAATAATATTCTAAGGGTTATTTTTTTCCTCCTTTGACCTTTTAACCCTTAAAGGATTTGTTCTTCCATTTTTACCCTTATTTTTTCCTAAAAAACGCATTGCTGGATTTTCTGGCCAGATTTTTCAATAATTTTGAAAAATCATAACTAATTCTACAAGAATAAAAATGATGTGATTCATAAACTAAAATTTCCCTTAACAATTCCATGTTTTTGAAAAAATAACGCCTCAAACTTGAAATCCTTGAGCATTCCCAGTTTTAATTTTTCCAACCATTGTTTAGATTTTAACATCATGAACATGGCCTAACTTCAAAAATTCATAAATCCTTGTCCAAAGCTTATAACGTCACTTATTATATATCAATAGAAAGCCCTAGATGTATATGTTATAACTGTTTCATGATTTTTAAACTTCATTTGATACATAAAATACTAGCCTCTTTGTTGGTTGCCAGCACAAGATTCAAAACTGGAAATTCTACAATTTTCGCAATCTTGATCCATTGATTTCAAAACTTATTCTCTAACATGTTTTCAATATAATTTTCATTTTAAACTCATTAGAGACCTTAAAAACATGTAAATAAATTTACTTTACAATTTTCTAGATTAAACTACAATTTTACCAAAAACTAAAAGCTTAAGCTTAAGAACTTACCTCTTGAAGTTCTTGCTCATTCTTTACCTTGTTCCTATGATTTTACTCTGCTCAAATTAGCTGCTGAAGTGAGTTTTTGTGTGAGGACTGAAGAGGTTCCCCACCCCTATTTATAGCAAAATACCCAAGGTTAATTTGGTGATCAACTAGGTAATTTATTTTTGCTTATTTCTCCCCATCCATTAGATCCAACTTGCATTCTAAGGAGCTTCATATCCACCCTACACCATGGTTGGATGTTTTCCTCTTCTTTCATGGCCATTGATTGGTTTTCTAAGTGTTAATCATCCCATGATCCTCTCATTGGTTGATTTAATTATAAGAGGATTAAGCCAATTTAGATGATTAATTTAGACTATTGGATGCATTTACATGTGCAGAAATCCTAGCCCTTAATCCTAGTTGCAATTGTTGACTTTTTCCTTGATTAAGCTTAATTATCCTCTTAATCAAGTGCTTAAAGTGTCCATTTATTACAAATGACATTGCCTAATTGCTTTTCTACTTAATCAATGTTATTAGAGCATTATTAGCAAGCTTTATACACTCTTATTCCTTGGCAATTAAATCAGCCCCCTAATGGCATCATTATTTATGCCTCTAATTTCCTTTAATAAATTGAAAATACTTACATAAGTTAGTTCACATTTGATTAGGCATTTTTCTTTTAATAAGCTTATGGAATTTTAACATAAATTGCCTCAATCATTATGCATTTAATTTCTTTAAATATCTATTTAATTTTGCTATCATCTACCTCTTGTCTTTAGACTAAATTATAGCCCCTTAAATAATGTCTCATAATTAACCTTTAGTTAATTAATTCCAAACTGAACTTTGGATAAGAATATAATCAATAGATTATAATTCTTTGAGATACATATTCACCTTTGTATTTTCCTAATTTATTTACCAAAATACCATGTTTACATGTATTAAGAAAATTAGGGTGTAATGCCCCTAATTTCTAAGTCTTTTATGATGACCAGTTATGTACCTATAGATCTTATTAAACTAATTCATGTGTATTTATCAAAGTGAAGGTGTTAATAGATTAGAGCAAGTCACAACAGAGAGTGTGCCTAACATTTGGACGAATGAGTAACTGATAACATATGCCCAAAAATATGATGGTTAATTAAAATTCCCGAAGTAATATAAGCATGATACAACTTAAAATTATTTGCGGTGTATCCGGTTGGCATGTTAGTGATACAATTATTTGAATATTAAAAATTTATACATAATACTATCCCAAAATACAACTCCATCTGAGTCCTCATGCATGCTACTTACCCTTTTCTCCAACTCCTGATCCTCCAGATCCTGAAGTTATGGTAAATTATAAGATTCAATACCCATTGAATCTCAGGTAACAATTAACCCCATGCTCAAGTATAAATAGTATATGTATGACAAATATTCATTACATTTCAGCATTAACCATACATAGCAGACAACCAATGTAAAGTTCATAACTCAACAATATATAACACACATCAAATATAATGTTCACAACATTTGTACTCACTAGTACCACACTTTCGTGTGTCCTAAGTGCCAAGAAAACATATATACGACATTGTCATGACTATAACCCGAACAAAGCTGAATGTATGTGAACAAGTGACCTAAGATCGAGTCTTAGCCACAGTATATGACCCAAGACCTAGTTTTGTCCAATAACACCTTGGCATGTATTTGAAATATGGTGTGTGTGTGTGTGTGTGTGTGTGTGTGTGTGTGTTGAAAATCACCTAGAGGAGAGGAGAATATGTGATATTGTAAATTTTTTTTTTAAAAAAACCTTTCCGACAACCAAATCAAAACAGAGAAAGGAAGAGATAAAATGTAGACACACGATATATCCTGGTTCAGTCTAAAACTTGACCTACATCCAGTCCCCAGAACACATGGGATTTTCACTAATACTCAAAACACAATTACACTGTACTTGGATGATCCTCACACTGATCACTCCCCTTACAAACTGTAATTGTTTGCCCAACACTCCCCCGACCTCAAGATTTTTATAGACAATCAAAGTAGTAAATCTAAACTCCTCACGAATAGATAAAATGTTAATCTGTAATACCCCAATTTTCATAATACATGTAAATATTATATTTTGATAAATAACACCTATTACAATAGGTGAATATGTGGTCTCAGAACTAGTGAAATAATTATCTTATTTTCTAAAGGTAATTTCTTATGAAATTAGAGTAAATGAAGAGCTAAAATCCCTAAGTGAATTTATGGGTCATAAAATACCCTGAGAATGTTATAATAAATCCTAGGAGGCAACTAGATATTTATTAAAAATTAGAAAGTATGTTGTCTCTAATTTGGATAATTTATGGGATTATTTTTCCAAGGGAAATAATTAAAGTAATTAGTGAATATTAAAAACAATTATGGGGCAAGTGAATTTTTATTAATTAAGTTAATTTCATAATTATTCATAATTAGTCTTGGGACTATTTAAGATCAACAAATTGGAATATTTTAGCTTGATTAAGTATTAAAAAGGGGTCAATATAAGTATCAAATGAATTTCTAAAGATTGTAATTGGTTTGATAATCAATTATAATCTTGACAATTAAGTCTAGTAACCCCTAAAATACTATATTAATTAATTATCCCTCCCACTAATAAAAGTGGTGAAAATTACTAATTAAAGAGTGAAGAAATTATATTAATCTTTTTTTTTCCTTCTTTGTCAAATTAATTAGACCAATGAGAAGCTTGAGTTTTAATTATTAGAGCACAAATGAAATACAATTCTTGATCCTAAAGCAAAGGAGGGCCACGTTTTTTTTTTTAAAAAGGAAGAACATAATTGTTTAAAATTAAAAGCTATCATATGGGTTAGTTAAGTTGGAGTATGAAGGAAGTTTTCAAACTTAAGGAGCAAGTTTCTTAAACTTAGGGAGCAAGAAGTGATTTATTTAGATGAAATTAGATGGAAATCCATAAGAATTAAATCATAACTTGAAATCCTGGAACTAAGTATTAAAGATGAATACATATCTGAGATCAGTGAATTATAAGCTTCAACTTGGTTATTTTCAAAACTATTTTCGTATACTTTGAGAATTCATACCTAAGTGTTTCAGGAATTAAAAATCACCATAAATCTAATCATAAAATTAGGATTCCAAAAGTGAAATTGGATTATGAATTAAAGCATCTACTTACACCTAATTAAATTAGAGTTTGGGATTAAATTAGGACAACTTGTGAAGGAAGAAGAAAGACTTGGGGACAAAGCAAACATTTAAGAAAAAAGGGGGAGGAGGTGGCAGTTTTGAGGTGAGTTGTAAGGGAGAGATCAAAACTTTGTCACCAAGAAAAATCCAATGGCTTAAATCAAGTAAGAAGTGTTAGGAAGTTAAGCATGGTTTTACTATAAATAGAGGCTTAGGCAACACAAATTCTCCACCAATTTCTCAAGCTTGGTCGAAATATACAGGGTGTGGGAGAGAATGGAAGAGCTTCAAGAAGTAGGAAGCTAGTGTTCTTCAAGAGGTAAGAGAGTTTTTAGTTTCATAGTTCAAGTTCTTAGGTTATGAAATAGCTAGAAATGTTGTTTTGATCATCAATCTTCCAATTCTAGTTTTATTTTCATGTTTTTATGGTTTCCAATGGCTTTATTTCAAAAAAATTATGAAGAAAGAGTATAGTAAAACTTTCCGGAAGATTAGGATCAAAATAGCGTAGCTCTGGCAAAATTTCATCGATTAGTGTTTTCTGGAGTCAGGGGTAAAAACGTCAGTATCTTATGAAGAAGATGATGTTCAAAAATTCTGAGAACATTCATGGTGAAATTAGACATCTAGGGCTTTTCAAATATATAAAGAGTGTGTCATTTGAAGCTCTATGCAAAAAAATAAAAATCTCAGAAGTTAGGCAATGTTTTCTGCACGAAATTCTGGGCAGTGTTGGGAAACGTGGAAAGTAGGAATGATATGGTTGGAACGAGTTGAAGCCATTATTTTTCCTTAAAAATAGACTTGTTACCGAAAAATCTGCCCATAAAATACTGCACTACGTTTTTCAAGAAATGTAAGGGCAAAATTGTAATAATAAAGCTACCAAGGGTAGAAGGGTAAATAGAGGTGAAATTATCTCTTAGGATACTATTCTAAGTGACATGGTGATATGTTAGGACCTCCGGAAAGTCCAAAGCCGGATTCAAAGGTCGGACATTTGACGACTACACGGTAAAAGGTACGGACGCGTATTGTAACATTAACACTTATGCTTATGGTATGGTTATATATGATAATTGTTTTCACATGTTGATACTCTGTTTTGAAATTGCTCATGGATTTGAGTTGTATACGGGTTATAGTCTTGATAACACCGTTGAGTTTTCCTAGTGCTGAGGACACGATAGGCCATCGTGGCACTGGTTATGTGCAGACTTGGGTAACATACATATTGCAGTGGCTGTGTTATGTTACTTGCTGATATGGTTTTGAAAATTATAAATGTGATTTTATCATTGTGATATCTGTCATATACTGTTTATATAAGCATGAGGTTAACCGTTACCTGAGGTCCAATGGGCATTGGACCTCAGTCTTAATGAATAGTACAGGAAAGAAACCGGGATAGAGAAGATGCCGGTGGGTAGAGCCGTGAAGAGGCAGCAGTCAAAGGCAAAGGTCGGTATAAGTTATTAGGACTTAGCTTCTGACTCGAATTTAACAAAGTTACTTTTAACAGTTTGGTGTCTAAGGCTGGGTTAATCTATGTGGGAAACCAATCAATCGCCGTATAAGTCGGTGAGGCCCCCATGATAGACCCCTACCTGGCCAATCTGTTTAATTAACTGATGTTAGGTTCCAAGTCATGGGTTTAGTTTAAAACTTTCTTTATCAGAGAATTGTATTTAACCTCTGTAAATTGTGTCACATGAATATTCCTTCGGGATATTTAATATATCAGCTTATGTCGGGCATCATCATATGTCTGGGCATTTATATATCAGATACTCGTTGTCCGGATCTTAGTGCACGCTATCAATTTCCGCAGTACTCTAAGCTGTAGCATCTCAAACTCTATTGTTTTTCTTAAAACTAAGTGTCGACCGACACGATTTTCGAACCTGGAATTTGAGATGTTACATAATCACTAAAGTGTAGTAAGAGTTTACAGAAACAGAGAGCTACAGTGAATGGTAATTAATTGCACAACGGCTTTTGTAGGCGGCGCTAATAAATGCTTCTTCTTTTTATAGCTTCGCCATTAATGCTGTTGTCTCTAGTTTGTAATTTAGTTAGTTCTGGCGTCAATATGACTGTTGCTACTTCATTAAATGCTGGTGGTTGGTCTTGGGAAAATAAACAGGCTTTAAGGATATTTCATTGCTTCTGTAAGCGAATGTTCCTGGTTCATTGTTCTTCATTCGACCGTTGAGCAATAGGAAGCAAAAAGAATGTGTGAATCCTTTATGATGATCAGACGCTTTCTTGCTGATATAAAGCTTTATATTAAATGCTGCTGACATCATGCTTGCTTTAATGCAAATTGGCATTAATCTTCATCTTCCTGAGATTTATTAACAAACTTACTAAAACATGATTAGAAGTAATAATTTGAATTAGCATAAACCAACTGAAGCACATTTAAATCTGTTATGATTCAAGCAGCGACTAGTCAAAATCTAACATGTTTGGCTCGAGTCAAGTTCTTAGGCTCGAGTCAATCCTTTCTTCCTGAAGCACCATAAACTCGAGTCTGATGACTCTGACTCGAGTTTTGCCCAAAACTCGAGTCATTCCTTTTAGGTTCGAGGCACAAGAGTTATTTTTCAAAGGTAACGATCAAAATTCATCAGGCAACACATTTAGAAAATAGCTTCTGGCTCGAGTCACATTTTCCTAGCTCGAGTCTTGGCATAAACTTGAGCCACTAGTTGTAGGCTCAAGTCAGGATATGCAATTTCAAATATAACGGTCAAACATGGATGTCCAAAGTATTGCTGAAAACTTGAGGAAATCTTTCCTGACTCAAGTTTTGGATAAAACTTGAGTCATACTTCCCTGGCTCGAGTCAGCATGGTTTATTTATTAAACTTTCTCAAGCGCCTAGACTCGAGTCTCATTTTCTGGCTCGAGCTTAGGCTTGAACTCGAGTCATGATCCCTTGGCTCGAGTCAATTCGACAGGAAACTCAGTATGTGATTTTTGTGTTCTATTGACTAAGTTCAAGTTGGGTTATCATCAACACACATGGAGCTAACATGTATGTATGTATGTATTTGTTAACTCTAATATATATTATAATAAATATATAAATATATATTAGAAAAGGAATTAATAATATAAATATACATATAATTTCACGTGATAAAAAAAAATGCAACGCACACACACAGTAACAATTTCTTGGAGAAAACTGATGCAGTACTTCTTTCTTTATTCTCTCATGCAATAGTATATAGTTTATTTGTATATATATTCATGGCATGCATCAAGTACAAAGAAAATGACAAGACTTTACATTGCATGCTTTCAATTGTTTTTATATGGTCAATGGCATACATAAGCTTTTATATACACATGCATTAAGTAGAAGCCTCATTAATATACTCAGAGACACAAAACGCAGAGGCCAAACACACACGACAGTGAAGAAGATGCAGCAAGTAATCATATTTAAATATATATATCAGTTAAACTCCTCCCTTTAAACTCCTCCCATAAGCTTTCCATCGATATATATATATATATATATATATATATCAAATAGCTAAACAACTAGGCGCATCAACGTATATTTAGCTTTTTCGTTTTGTTTTATACATATACAAGAAAAGCTCTTGAGTTTTAAATGCTATATCTTATATTTATTAATAACCCAACACCATGAAGCTTTTCTCCATTCGCACCGATATCAACACACACACACATACAGTAGTGTCTTTATCCCCTGATGTTTTAATGTATCCATGTATATTCTTAAGGCAGCAACTATATATATAAATACTCCCTCACGCATCTAGCGTTTTTTTTTTCCTTCTCTGGGTTTTACTTACACATAGCTGAATATATATATATATATATATATATATATATATATATATATATATATTGTAATACCTGAAAAAAAAAATTAAATTATTATAATAAAAAGAAAAATAATTATCATAATACCTATTTTAAATAGGTGAATATGGGGTCTCAAATTGTTGTATTGTATTTATTTCCCACCTCTCGATCCACTACATTTGTTCCACCCTGCACCAAACCCCATAAATGTTCCCCAGTTTCATCAAATGACTGAAGAGACACCATCTGACTGCTTTAACGCTGATCGCCTTCTACACCTGTTAGAAACTGACAACCCTCCGGAACCCGAATATCACCCTGGTCCGGAATACCCAAATGACCTTTACGACCCAGAACCCATTCCTGCAGTACCTTTACAAGCCATAGTTCCGATAGAACCAGACAATCCCGATGACTCTCACCACTCCTCGGCGGGAGATAATTTTAACTACCCTGGAGTACAAAGCCAAGACAACACTGACCCTGAAGCCCTTCAATTTAGGCTGGATAGCAATACCATCCTTACTTATACTATATCCCTGGATCTCCAGTTTGCAGGGCAAATTACCAGGACCTTGAGGGAACAATACCTTTGCTTTCTGACCCGTGTCAGGGAATTTTTCCTCATCAGCCAGACTTCCTTAATTCAACATCCCACAGGGGATTGGGTTCGATCCATCCTCTACCATTTTCCACGAACCCCTCTGTGGATCCACAAAACTACTACACTGTTGAATGAAGGGGATATCGAGGATTTCGAGGCCTGCATCGTGCAACTCAGACGTTGGGTGCAGATGTACATGTAGGAAAAAGGGATGATATAGTCTGCAAGGGACGGGCCAAGAAAGCTGTGGAGGTCTAGTAGTAGTATATCAGATGCAAGAATAGGATTAGTATGTACTAGTGTTTGGTGTGCTTATTTTTCAACTGAAAATCTTGATAGTTACCCATTATAGAGGGTTTGTATAAAACTATGTGATTATGTGATGCATACTATATGAATGTAGCTACCAATGTTATATATAAATGTTTCTGTATCAAGTGTTGCTTGTCTCCTTACTAACATGGTTAGAGGAAAATTAATAAAGGCGTTAAAAACAAATGGCGATCATAAGGGGAGCTGGATATCTCCGAGGCCTGGGCAGAGGCCGAGGCCGAGGGAGAGGTCGAGGTCGACAAATTCCAGTACTGGAGCCTGAGCAACAGGCCCCTGAACCCAATCAACAAAACGCATGGCAAGAAATCATGACTATGTTGCAAGAGCAGCGTGCTATGATTGAAGATCAACGTGCAGACCGAGAGGCACGCAGACAGGTCGAAGTGGAGCAAGAAGAAGATGAGAGACGTTCGGTAGAGACTGGGGAACCGGTGAGGTCCCAATCACCACCTAGAGAGGAGCGAGCACCTCACAGGGCAATTGAAGATACCCAATTTTGGGTGACACAGTTCTGTAAACTGAAAACCCCAGTTTTTAGAGGAAAGCATGACATAGCAGAGGATTGGATTCTATGGTTAGAGAAAATTTTTGAAGTGTTGGAGTGTCCTGAAGATCGCAAGGCTCAACTGGCGATCTATAAGCTAGAAGGTGATGCTGATAGATGGTAGAGGACCATCGCAGCAACACTGCGGTTGCGAGACCGTCTCATTACATGGGAAACGTTCCTTGGGAAGTTTAACGAGCAGTATTTTCTTGAGTCTGTCCAGATAATCAAGGAGTCAGAATTCCTTCATATCCGGCAGGGCCAGGAAGAGTCAATTGATGATTACTTCGCCCGCTACACCAACTTATCTCGATGCTCTTCGCACCTGAGAGAAAATGGTGGCGGAAGTAGTATGGCAAATATATTTGTCTATGGGCTGAAGTATGAAATTAAAGAAAAGCTGGTGTCACAGCAATTTCATGAAGTAATCCATGCCGTGGAAGCCTGCCGGCTTATCGAACGAAATTTGAAGGAGTTGCGGAGGATCAGACCTTCCCATAGCAGTGGCTCAACTCGTGGTGGCTTTAATCGGGGAAGCTCCAACCAGAAACGGAGGACGCCTTGGACTAACCCTCAAGGCGGAAACAAGAAGCCGTATCAGCCTGGGCAGCAAAATGTTTCGAGGATACAGGGATCCCGACTGTGTCCAAAGTGTGGGAGATATCACCAGGGGACCAACTACGAAGGGAAGCTGATATGCTATACGTGTCAAAAACCAGGACACATCAGTATCAACTGTCCTTTAAGAGCTGCAGAAGTAAAGCCGCAACAAGCAGGCCGAGTATTTGCTTTGACGTACGAAGAAGCCAAGAAGTCTCCAGAAATGATCCAAGGTACTATATCTCTTAATGGGCATCTATTTCAAGCATTGTATGATTTCGGAGCTAGTCACTCGTTTATTTCCTATGATTGCGCTAAACGTATAGGAATGTCTGCCTATAGTTTACCTTATGATTTATCAGTGTCTACACCTCTTGGTGTAAAATCCTTAGCTTCTGACGCATGTTTGAATTGTGTTGTGAGTATAAACGGACGAGACTCAACCATAGATCTTATTCGATTGCCACTTCATAGCATCGATGTTATCCTTGGTCTGGATTGGCTATCTGCCAATGACGCGATAATTGATTGCGGAAGCAAGAAAATCTCTTTTGCACCCTCCTCGAGCAAGAGCCAGATCAATGTGAACCTAAATTTCCTTTCCATTGCGGAGGCACAGAAGTGTTTAAAGAAGGGATGCCAAGCTTATATGGTATTCTTTTCAGTCAAAGCGGAGGCCGAACCTTCACTTCGAGACATCAGAGTGGTGAATGAATTTCTTGATGTATTTCCAGAAGATCTTACTGAGCTACCTCCTGAAAGGGAAGTCGAATTTGCTATTGACTTGATGCCAGGCACTGGATCAATTTCTAAAGCACCGTATCGTATGACGCCAAATGAAATGCAAGAGTTAAAGAAACAACTTGAAGAGCTGCTTGAGAAGGGATTCATTCGACCTAGTGTCTCACCATGGGGAGCCCCGGTGTTGTTCGTAAAGAAGAAAGACGGAAGCCTTCGACTTTGTATTGACTACCGTGAGTTGAACAAAGTGACTATCAAAAATAAATACCCACTTCCTCGGATAGATGATCTACTAGATCAATTATCTGGTTCCAGTGTCTTCTCAAAGATTGATTTGCGTTCAGGATATCATCAGCTTCGAGTTAAGACTAGTGATGTTCCAAAAACAGCTTTCAGAACCAGGTATGGGCATTATGAATTCCTTGTAATGCCTTTCGGTTTAACAAATACACCTGCTGTGTTCATGGATTATATGAATCGTATTTTCGGTCAACACCTCGATAAATTTGTGGTAGTTTTCATTGATGACATTCTTGTCTATTCCAAGAGTGAAGAAGAGCATGAAAAACATCTGCGAATAGTGTTGAGTATACTCCAGGAAAAGCGACTCTATGCTAAGCTCAGCAAATGTGAGTTTTGGCTACCAGAAGTTAAATTTCTGGGTCATGTTATATCACGTGACGGAGTTGCTGTTGATCCTAGCAAGGTGGAAGCAGTTCTGAACTGGAAGAGACCGGAAACAGTGACAGAGATATGTAGTTTCCTAGGTCTAGCAGGTTACTATCACAGATTTATTCGAGATTTCTTACGACTCGCTTTACCTTTGACGAAGCTCACACGGAAAAACCAACCCTTCATATGGGATGAAGACTGTGAGGAGAGTTTCCAGAGCCTGCGAGAAAGGTTGACCACAGCACCAGTATTGGTGATCCCAGATCCAGACGAAACCTATGTAGTCTATAGCGATGCCAGCGGTCATGGATTGGGATGCGTCCTAATGCAGCAAGGCAAGTTGTAGCTTACGCCTCTCGTCAGCTGAAACCTCATGAAACACATTATCTTACGCATGATTTAGAACTCGCAGCGATCGTATTTGCTCTAAAGATATAGAGGCATTACCTGTACGGTGCCACCGTGGAATTATTCTGCGACCACAAGAGTTTGAAATACCTGTTTGATCAAAAGGAGCTCAATATGAGGCAGCGATGCTGGATGGAGTTACTTAAAGACTATGACCTGGAGATTAAATATCATCAAGGTAAAGCGAACGTTGTTGCAGATGCTCTTAGTAGAAAGTCAGTTCAAGCAGCATACATGTTGATTCAAGAGAAGAAGCTGCTCGAAGATTTTATGAATCTAAATTTGTCGAAGCAGATTTGTGTAAATCATCCTACCCCCAGTGATGCCTACCTTGCGAATCTTCTTGTTAGCCAAGGAGAATACGATCTAAGGGATGAAGTTGAGAAAGCGCAGTTGCAAGACGAGCGGGCTAAAACCATACGGGAGATGATCTCTCGAGGTGAAACTCCAGACTACGACTTCTCACCCAGTGGATTGGTCCGGTATAAGAAACGATTTTACATTCCGCCAGTTGCTGAGTTAAGGCGCAAGATTTTGGATGAGGCCCATAAGAGTAAATACACTCTGCATCCGGGAATGGTCAAGATGTACCATAATATGAAATCCGAATTCTGGTGGCCCGGATTGAAGAGAGATGTCACTCAGTACGTAGCTAGGTGTTTAACTTGCCAAAAGGTAAAGATTGAACATCAGCATCCCGCTGGTACTCTTCAAGGGCTAGAAATTCCTCAATGGAAGTGGGAGGATATTGCCATGGATTTCGTAGGAGGATTACCAAAGATCAGAAATCACGATACCATCTGGGTGGTTGTGGACCGGTTAACTAAATCGGCGCATTTCCTCCCTATCAGTGTCAATTATTCATCGGAACGGTTGGCAGAGATTTATCTCAAGGAAATTGTGCGGCTCCATGGTATTCCTAAGAGCATTGTCTCTGACCGAGATCCACGATTCACCTCTCGATATTGGCAATCATTACATGAATCCATGGGCACAAAGTTGAAGTTAAGTACAGCTTATCACCCTGAGACCGATGGTCAAATAGAAAGAACAATACAGACACTCGAAGATATGCTTAGAGCATGTGTATTGGACTTCAAGGGCCATTGGGATCAACACCTTCCACTGGTAGAGTTCGCTTATAACAACAGTTACCATTCGAGCATACAAATGGCTCCATTTGAAGCATTGTATGGGCGAAAATGTAAATCACCTATGTGCTGGACGGAACTATCTGAGTGTGAATCCTTTGGGCCAGACATAGTTGACAAGACTTCCGAGCAGATTGCTTTAATCAAACAAAGACTCTTAGCAGCTCAAAGCAGACAGAAGAGCTACGCTGATAAGAGAAGACGACCTCTGGAGTTCGCAGTTGGGGATCATGTATTTTTGAAGCTATCCCCAGTCACAGGTGTTGGTAGAACGCTGAAGAGGAAAAAACTAAGTCCATGCTACGTAGGGCCATTTGAAATCTTAGCAAAACGTGGACCCGTCGCATATCAATTAGCTTTACCCCCAAATCTGAGCAAACTTCACGACGTCTTCCATGTTTCACAATTGAAGAAATACCTACCAGATCCAGAGCACGTCATTGAGTTCGAAGACATAGAAGCACGACATGATAATACATTCGTAGTCGAACCTGTACAGCTTCTCGATCACCGAGAGAAACGACTTAGAAATAGGAGCATTCCAATGGTGAAGGTGGTTTGGAAAGGGTTGTCATCTGATGAGGCAACGTGGGAAACAGTGAGCGATATGGTAGAAAAGTACCCAGAGTTTACGGCCCAAAATTTGGTCATGATAAACTAAATTTCGAGGGCGAAATTTTATTTAACGGGGGGAGAAATGTAATACCTGAAAAAAAAAATTAAATTATTATAATAAAAAAAAAATAATTATCATAATACCTATTTTAAATAGGTGAATATGGGGTCTCAAATTGTTGTATTGTATTTATTTTTGTTTATAGGAAATTTTTCTTAGAATTTAGGAGTATATAAATTAATTTAGCTTGTTGATATAAAAACCAATATTTTAGAGATTAAATTAGGACTTAACTCATTTATTCCTAATTTAACTTCATGAGACAAAATCTCTCTAAGTAAGAATAAATAAATTATACAATGATATTAACCCTAAATCCTAAAGTCTAAATGGACCAATAAGGGAATTGTCTTCTTGAGCATGAGAGAACAATTAAGACAAAACTTCATAATTAAAAATTAAGGGAGGGGGGACGAAATTTTTAAGGAAAATGGAAGAAAAAGAATAAATCAATTAAAGGAGTAGGAGAAGATAACTTGGTGAGCAAGTTAATTTTCTTAGGGAGCAAGTAATTGCTTAATTAGAGAAAAATTAGGAGAAAACCTATAGAAATTAAATCATAACTTGAGATTTTGAAGTTAAATATCCAAGATAAATACATATTTAGATCAGGGAATTATGAGCTTCAACTTGGCTATTCCCAAAGATATTTTCGGTTACGTTTAAGATTCATACTTAAACATTTTGGGAATTAAAAATCACCATAAATCTAACCATAAAATTAAGATTTCAAAAGTGAGATTGGATTTTGAATTTAAATACCAACTTACACCTAACTAAATTAGGATTTGGGATTAATTAGGATTAACTTAGTGAATAAGAGGCTTTTCTTGAGGACCAAGCAAACAAATTTCTAGAAGGGGGAGGGGGAAATTTCGGCCAAGAGGGAGAGGAAGGCCAAGATCATTTCTTTCTCTCCAAGTAATGATCCAAGAGCCAAGATCAAGCAAGAGTTGCAAGATGTTTAACCTCTCCTTGCCTATAAATAGAGAGCCTTGGCTAAACACATTCCTCACACCAATCCTTCTAGCCTTGGCTGCAATTTAGGGAGAGTAAGAGAGGGAGGAGCTGCTGGAGAAAGAGATACAAGAAGTCTTCAAGAGGTATAAGAGTCCTTAGCTTCTAAATTTAAGTTCTTAGTTTATAAGTAGAAATGCTAGAAAAAGTTGGTTTAATCTTCAATCTTCAATATACAGTTTTAATTTCATGTTTTTGAGGTTTCTATTGTCTCTATTTTGAAAAATTGATGAAGAGGGAGTTATATCAAAATTTTTGGAAGATTAGGATCAAAATAGCGAAGCTCTGGCGAAATCAGTAAAATCTGAGTAAGTAATAAAGATGCTAGTATTTTATGATGAAGATGATGTTCTAAAATTCTGGGAAACTTCATGATGAAAGTAGACATATAGGGCTTTCTAAATCTATAAAGATTGTGTCATTTGAAGCTCTGTGCACAAAGATAAAAATCTTAGAAGTTAAGTTACATTTTCTGGGCGAAAATCTGGGCAATGGTTTGAATTCTGGGAACTGGGAATTTTCCAGGAGTTCTGGGTAAGTTATAATATTTTTCCTTGAAAGTAGACATCTCAAGGATTCCGGGAAATTTTACGAATCCTCATTTCGATTTTTGTGAAATTAGTTATGATTTTTCGAAGTTAGGCGAAATTCTGCCCAGAAATGCTGAATTAACGTTTTTTCCGAAAATTAAGTGGAAGTAATTAGAAATAAATCCTTCAAGGGTAAAAATGTCAAGTGTGGCCAAGATGTCTCTTGAAATGTTGTTTGAGAATTAATTGAGACAATATTACCCTTTTAGGATAGACTGTGCTCGCGTACCGTCAACGAAACGTGCCCAACGACCCGTTAAACTCAGGTACGGACGCGTATTGTAACCTTAACTCTTATGCTTATGGTTTGGTTATATATGATTGTTGTTTTCACATGATAATACTCTGTTTTGAAATTTACTCATGAGAGTTGAATTGTATACGGGTTACAGTCTTGATAACACAGTTGAGTTTTCCTAGCGCTGAGGACACGATGGGCCGTCGTGGCACTGGTTATGTGTAGACTGGGATAACATACATATTGCAGTGGCTGTGTTATGTTATTGCCTTACATGTGGATATTTGGTTGAAACTGTGATTATGTTGTATATCTGTGATAACTGTCATATACTGTTTACCTAAGCATGAGGTTAACCGTTACCTGAGGTTCAATGGAAATTGAACCTCAGCCTCTGCCATAGCCTCAAGATCCCAGGAAGTGATTGAGGACAAGGGTAAGAAGCCGGTATGAGGACCCTGCGGAGGCATCGTCTTTTTGATACTTATGTTAGAAGTATTAGACTTGGATGACTGTATTAGTTAACATTTAGTTAGATACACTACATACAATGTTATTCAGTTACTCTTTGTTTATGTAAAATATTTTCAACTCTCAGAAACGTTTATGAAAAACGGGATGTTACATATATATATATATATATATCTGTGTGTGTGTGTGTTCAAAATACACATACAGAGACGAAAAAAAACTCAACAGCCTCTGTTTTTAGTTCCTAGTTTCAGCAAGCATATCATTTCATTTTCTTTAACTTACTAACCTTCATTTACCTTGGAAACTAAAGGAAACTAGAGGGAAGGAAGCCTAGCACATTACCTACAGGGATCAAGTTGAAGAGATGAGCTAGTTTTCCGTTTTTTTCCTCCTCTAGTCCAGCGGCAATAAAACAGAGCAAGGTGGCGATCAACTCACTCTCTCCTTATGTGTTTACTCTCTTCTTCCTTCGGCTTACTCTCTTAGTCTCACGACCTCTACTCTTCAATGAGAGAACATAATGAATAGGGAACGAAGGAGCATCAGTTATATAAGGACCTACGATCTAGTCTAAGACGCGAGAACTGGAGGGTGAGACAGCGTTGCCCTTGAGAGTAATGGAGGAGGGTCTGCAAAAGCATGGCTTCACGTTGGTCTTGCGCTGCTATCTCTGCATTTACTGATGGCGTGATCTCTTGCTGGATTAGGTCACTAATTATATCGTGTTTAGTGTGTGTGTGTCTATATATATATATATATATTGGTGCTTTGCGTGTCGTTGCATCTGTTTCTCTCTCTCTCTCTTTTTTTCTCAATGAGGTGGGAGACTAAGGAATAGGTGGGCTGAATAATTAAAATATGATTGAGTTGAGTCTTTTCCTCTAATGTTTACTAATATAACAAGCCTATCACGTGTTGGGCCAAGGGTGATGGGCTGAAGGTTTTATAAATATATAGGGGTAGGTGGTACCCCTCGTCCATGGGTTCAACTGGTGTGGGAATCGGTCTTCTTCACCTTTAGGGAGGGGGCACTACAAAAAAACTCACGTTTGGTAGCGGTTAAAATTGTGTGTTTGTAGCAGTTTCAACTGCTACAAATGATAGTAGTAGCGGTTTAAACAACTGCTATAAAATACAACGTGGCAAAATGTTTTGTAGCGGTTTTCTAAAACCGTTACTCATGTAATAAAATCACTACTATATTAGTAGCGGTTTTAAGTTACCCCTACAAGATGCGATTAAGATAACAAATTTCAAAAAAATTGGTGTCAACATTTTGTAGCGGTTGGAAAACCGCTATAAAATATTGGAAAATTGGAAAAAATAAAATCATAACTTAAATGCATTGTTATAATATTATATTGAATATTTTATTATTTAAGTGACAAATCAAATTATAATAGTTCATATTTTAAAAAGTGATTAACATTAAGTTAGATAAGGACTTATTATGTTGTATTCTTAATATTATGTAGGTATAATATTGAGAATGTGAATATAATAACGATTTATTATGTTGTTCACCTTTGAGCAAAAAAATATGTTGTGGAAAAAATGTTGATGATGATAGAAGGAATGATGGGGAAATATATATCTTTAAATTTCGGTATAAGGAAAAAATGAGAGAAGATGAGAGAGAAGAGGATGGGAAGAAATGAGAGAAAACGAGAGAGAAGGGGATGGGAAGAAATGAAGGAGTGTGTGAAATGGGGAGTGGTAATATTTATAAAGATATGCGTAACTTTTGTAGCGGTTGATGTAACACATTTTGTAGCGGTTTTCATTTGTAGCGGTTTATGTGACACTTTTTGTAGAGGTTTTATGTTTGTAGCGGTTTTTTGTTAGCTTTGTAGCGGTTATAAAACTGCTACAAAAATTCATTGGTATTTTAAAAAAATAAAAATAAAAATTTCACATTTTGTAGCGGTTTTATGTTTATAGCGATTTTTTGTTAGTTTTGTAACGGTTATGAAACCGCTACAAAAATTCATTCGTATTTTTAAAAAAAAAATATCAAAATTTCACATTTTGTAGCGGTTTATGTGATACTTTTTGTAGCAGTTTTATGTTTGTAGAAGTTTTAAAACTTCTACAAACATAAAACTGCTACAAAAAGTATCACATAAACCGTTACAAAATGTGAAATTTTGATATTTGTTTTTTAAAAAATACGAATGAATTTTTGTAGCGGTTTCATAACCAACCGCTACAAAAATTCATTCATATTTAAAAAAACAAAATCAAAATTTCACATTTTGTAGTAGTTTATGTGACACTTTTTGTATCGGTTTTTTGTTTGTTTTGTAGCGGTTCTAAAACTGCTACAAAATTTCACTCGTATTTTTTTTAAGAAAAAATCACATTTTGTAACGGTTTATATGACACTTTTTGTAGCGGTTTTATGTTTGTAATGGTTTTTTGTTATTTTTGTAGCGGTTATAAAACCGCTACAAAAATTCATTCTTATTTTTTAAAAAATCAAAATTTCACATTTTATAGCGGTTTTTATGACACTTTTTGTTACTGTTTTATTAAAAGACCGCTACAAATGAAGAAACCCTCCCTCATGCTGTAATACCCTAAAATTTGACTTAGGGTAAATATCATAAATTGGTAGAATATACTTATTGAAAATAGGTGAATATGAGGTCTCAAACACCTTGTATTGAATTTGCCTTATTATTATAACAATTTCTCCTAAGATTAAATAATGTGCGAAAAGGGTCCCTAAAACATTAGATAATTTGCAAATAGGTCCCTGAAATATTTGTGGGTCATAAAATACCCTGAGAAAATTATGATAAAATCCTAAGAGGCAACTAAATATTTATTAAAAATTAGAAAGTATGTTGTCTCTAATTTAGGTAATTTATGAGATTATTTTCCTTGGGAAATAATGAGGCAAAATTAAATATCATTTTGAGGAACATAAATTGCCCCATGGTCTTTAATATTTTGCATAATGCATAAATTATCAATTTCAGTAAAATAGTTGTGAGAAAATAATTAATCCTAATTAAGAAAATTGTCAACAATTAGTAAGTGATTAAATAAGTAATTAATTGTTGATTGTTTAAACATGAATAAAAGGAGATATCCAAAGTTAATTATATGAAACCCCTAATTTGATATTAATGACCAATGGAGGGTCAAGGTTGGCATAAAGAGTGTTGCTAATTAATTTAGCATAATTAAGAGGTATATTAAGTGAATTACAATTATTCTTAACAAAATAACTTTGCACTAATTGAGATTAGTTGCATAATTCTTCAAGATGATTAAAGACAAATTAAAAGTATCAAATGAGGGCTAATTATATTTGAAAATAATTAAGCCAAAGAGAATGAAATAATATCTCAAGTAATTAAGTTTAAATCTTCATGTAATTGAGTTAGCTAATGGCAAAATATAATTAAGGAGCATGTAAACACTTGATTAACATGATAATTAAGAATTGCTAATTAGTGTTGAAAAGTCAACAATGACACCTAAGCCTTGATTATGTCATCAAGATGACACCACAAGAGCACATGTGTATGAAAAATGAGAGGAGGTGGCATGTTCATATATAGGTGTAGGGATGAGATTTTAATTTCCTTCCTAAGTTAGATCTAAGGGATTAGATCAAGTGAAAGTTGTTAGAAAGTTAACCATTAATTTGCTATAAATAGAGAGCTCTCCTCTCTTCATTCTTCACACCAAACTCATACCAAAGATTGGAGAGTTTAAGAGGAGAGTGAAGCAAGAAAGAGGAAGGAGTTCAAGAGTCTTCAAGAGGTAAGCTCTAGTTCTTAAATTTCTAGTCTTTAGTTTTTATAAGTTCTTAGTATAAATGTTAGTTTAATCTAGAAAATTAGAGAATAAATTCCTATACTTGTTTTTATGCCTCATTGCATTGAAAAATGCCTAAAGAGGTAAAAACATGGTAGGAAATAATTTTTGGAAGTCCTTGGATTAAGATTGTGAAAGTTGTAGAATTTTCGGTTCTTAAATCTTAGACAGGCAGCGAAAAAGATGTTATGATTTTATGTAACAAATGAAGTTATAAAATCATGAAATTTTCCAGAAAGAAAGTAGACATGTAGAGCTTTCTAAACATATAAAATATGCAACATTTTGATCTCTGGTCAAGGAGATATGAATTTTTGAAGTTAAGCCATTTTTACTGGAATAAAATCTAGGCAATGTTGAGAAACGTAAAAACTGGTAATGACTCACTAATTCTGGGTGAAAATGAATATTTTTCCTCAAAAATAAACATCCTAAGGGTTCCGGGGAATTTTACGGATCCTCATTTTGATTTTTGTAGAATTAGTTATGATTTTTCAAAGTTACCAAAAAATCTGCCCAGAAAACTCTGCACTACGTTTTTAAATAAATGTAAGGGCAAAGTTGTAAATAACAAATCCACCAAAGGTAGATGGGTAAATAGAGGTGGAAGTATATCTTAGGATATTATTCTAAGTGATATGGTGATATATTAGGATATCCGGGAGGTCCAGGGCCGGATCCAAAGGTCAGACGTTTGACAATTACCCAGTGAAAGGTACGGACGCGTACTGTAACTCTAACTCTTATGCTGCTTATATACTCTATATGTGATGTGATGATTCATATAGTTGTGGACAAGACTGGGTCTTGGGTCATGCACCGTGATTAAGACTCTGTCTTAAGTCACTGTTTATACATTCAGCTATTATGTGAAAACGGGTTACAGTCTTGGTAATGCCGTATGGATGTTTTCCTAGCGCTAAGGACACGCTCTGGGGCGTGGCACTGGTTTATGTGCAAACTATGTGGACCTTACATAGGCTGTGTGCTATGTAGAGGTATTGTTGTAATATGAACTATGACATGTGCTGTGTGCTATGTATAGTTATATGCTAAATTATAAATGAATATCTGTCATACATATACTGTTATACTTGAGCATAAGGTTAACCGTTACCTGAGGTCCAATGGGCATTGGACCTTAGTCTTAATGAATAGTACAGGGAAGAAACCCAGATAGAAAAGGTGCCGGTGGAAAGAGCCGTGAAGAGGCAGCGGTCGAAGACGAAGATCGGTAGACGTTATTAGGACTTAGTTTCTGGCAGAGTATTCTGGCACGGATTTAACAAAGTTATTTCAGACTATTTGGTGCTTAAACTAAGGAAGGTTTCATCGGTGGGTTGTCACAAGTCGCCATAGAGTTGGTGAGACTCCTATTATATTGAACACCGACCTGGCCAAATTTTCTGATTAACTGATGTTAGATTCCAAGCCATAGGTCTAATTTAAGACTTTCTTTTATCAGAGAAATGTATTCAAATCTCTGTAAATTGTATCACATGATTATTCCTTTAGGAAAATTTTTAATATACCAGCTTATGTCGGGACATCATCATATGTCTGGGCATTTTATATCAGATACTCATTGTCCGAATATTAGCGCACGCTATCCGTTTCCGCAGTATTCTAAGTTGTAGCACCTCAAACTCTGTTGACTTTCCCAAAACTAAGTGTCAACCGACAGGATTTTCAAGCATGGAATTTGGGGTGTTACACATGCAGTGTGAAACTTTATAACGGTTTTCTATAACCGCTACAAAAGTTTAGACTCTTGGCATTTTATAGCAGTTATTCTCATGTAACCGCATCAAAAAACCGCGACAAACATTCCCGCCATTACACACGAACATTGGCACCACATTTGTAGCGGTTTTGCTGACAAACTGTGACTAATTAACCGCCACAAAAATTCGCGTCATGACGCGCCAAGCTGGCACCACCTTTGTAGTGGTTTATTTGGTGATAACTGCTACAAATAGCGTTGCAAAAAGGCCCGCGCTTTGGTGCCATTCCTCCCACTACGAATTTGTTGCGGTTTTGTATGAAACTGCTACAAATCTATGATTTTGTAGCGGTTTTTTGTGACCGCTACTGGTTAACCACTACAAATCATGGTTTTTTTTTTGTAGTGGGGTTCGATCCCTACGTTGATCAAGGCGCTGGGGGAGGCATCCTAGGGGTTTAGGAAGCAGTGGTAACGTTGGTAGAGGTGGAGGCATGTGTACTCTCTGGGCAGTATCACCTGTGGATTGGGCTTCAAGCACCCTGCCCTTGGACTGTGGGTGAGCCCAACCCTTTTTCTAAAATTTTATTATCAAAAAAATATAGGGGTAGGTGGCTTAATGCAATCTAGGTAGCCTATTCATTTAATTGAAATTTTTAGATAAATATTAAAATAAATCCTTAATTTCCATGTAAGGATTTTTTTTTTTCTTTCCTCAATCAATTTATTTTGGCCAGAAAATATCATCTCTAAAATATTCAGGCCAACAATTATTTTGAACTAGATTGTCTTTAATTTAAGAAATATATGCCTTAATTCCTAATGATTAATTTTTTTTTATAATTATTTTAGACCAATTTCCACAATTTAATTTCCAACTAATATTAAAATTTTCAAATCCCAACATTTGGGATGTTGTAACATCCCAATTTTCAAAAGCGGAATAAATTTTTTTTTTTCATTCAAAGCTATTTCAAATCATCAGAGTAGACCATTTGTGTGGAAGAGTATCTGATATATATATTCAAAATGCCATAAGTCTGGTTGGACACAATAGCGGTATAGAAACCGCGTGGTTTAAAAGTGAAGAAAAGCAATAATAGGAAAGCTTCTGCCGGGACATCAAAGGAAATCTTCAGCCGGGTCTTCTAGACGACCTGCTTGCGCTTCCCCTTGTCCTCCGTCCTTGGTTCTCCCGACCCTGACGCTATGTTAAGAGCTGAGGTCCCATGCATACGGACCTCAGGTAACGGTTAACCTCATGTTTACGTACACAATATATAGACAACTCATACCACAACACCAAACCGCATACTCAAGCAAACTATCATAACCAATGCATATATATCGCTCCCAGCATGCGACCATATCGCTCCCAGCATACAAACATATCGCTCCCAGCATTACAGATACTCTCTAACCTTTATATGCACACATACCACATATATGCATAACATAAACATCAAAGTTAGTGTTACAGTACGCGAACGTACCTTCGTTGACGAGCGTTTAGTACGTTGACGATAAACTGTACTTTTGACGGAAAACAGCGAAATGACAGCGGAACAAGATTACTGATATCCTATAATGATAATATCACATTTATCAATATTTGATATCATAACAGGCATTTTAGGTACAAATTACCATTTTGCCCCTGATCCCCTAATCAGCGGAATTTCGCTAGCACTTTGCTACCTTGACCCTAATCTTCCAGAATTTCAACATATCTCCAACTCCATAATGATTTTCGAAATTAATACCTTAATTTCCCCTAGAACATGAGTTCTAAACATACCTGGAAGATTAAAGATCAACCTAGCATTTCTACAACAACTATCGAAAGAAACACTAAAACTAAAGACTAGGGACCGAAGAACTTACCCGGCACTTTGCTATTTCCACAGACTCCTCCTTCTCTCTAAAATCTCTCTCTAGAAAGCTCTAGGATTTGTGAAGAATGAAGAGAAGGTGAAGGCTATTTATAGAAAAAGGCAATGACATTTTCGTAATTTCATTTAACTTTGTCTGATCAGTTTCTGGCCGTTAGATCGCACTTCTTGGAGGTGGCAAGATCTTGGCCTTACACCTCTCAAGGATGATGTCATCCCTGCTGCATCATCAAGCCTTATGTCATCTTGCTTTATCAGGTAAAATTCCTGGTTCGGTATCCTGATCGTGAAATTTCATAAAATCTTAAAATTTTGGGTACAACACTCCGAAGGTCTTTTCTTCCTCTTTCAAATTATCTAATTTAACTCAGTTTATGATCCTGCTGAGGACATTCTGTTATCAGCTCAAAATCCTCGATATTCGTGCCCGGCTACAGAAATAACGTTGTCCGGTACTAACTCCGAGACAAAAATCCACTGATTAACATTATACTCTGGGTTTTCCCCACTTATTGCCAGATTCCCACAACGGGATTATTTTCTATCGGTTCTCCTTTTGGCTATCTGCTTTAATTATACAAAATATCTTCCTATTCGGATCTCCAAATCACTCCGTCGGTTACAGAAATGACTTCGGAGACCGGCCATCTCGAGATAAAAATTCCCTCGTTCACAATATACCCTGACTTTAGAAACCTAGGTCACGGTTTTCTATGTAGGATTTTATTTCCATCCGTTCTCGTTTATCCTGTCCACTTTTAACTATTATTATAATGTTACTTATTTGTCACATGCTTAAACCTATATTACTATTATATTCAAATATCTTCTTCATCCTTATCTCCCCCAAAATTTCGGCCAACACACCATATATATATATATATATATATATATATATATATATATATATATATTCCTTAACCACATATATTATATTTATCCTATATTTATTTTCCACAAAATTTTCCTATTGGTCCATAACTAATTACTTGGATTTAGGCTTTCATAAATTCTTGAAAAATCCTAAACCATTGATCTTTACTTTTTAAGACTATATCTTAACCATTATTATTTATTTAATTAGCCAAAAATTTCGGTCCTTAATAATTATTATTTATATTTATTTTATTTTACATGTTTCCCAAATTTCTTTAATCTTATAAAATTCCTGAAAATTTCTTAATTAATCCCTTAATAATTTCTAATAATTTTCTTAATTAAAACTAATTATTTTCTCACAACAATTTTACTGACATTGGTAATTTATGCGCCATGCATAATATTAAAAATCATGAGGCAACTTATGTTCCCCAAAATAATATCAAATTTTAACTCATTATCTTTCAAGGAAAATAATCCCATAAATTACCTAAATTAGAGACAACATACTTTCTAATTTTTAATAAATATTTAGTTGCCTCTTAGGATTTTATCATAATTTTCTCAGGGTATTTAATAACCCATAAATATTTTAGGGACCTATTTGCATATTATTTAATCTTAGGACAAATTGTCCTAATAATAAGATAAATTCAATACAAGGTGTTTGAGACCTCATATTCACCTATTTCCAATAGGTATTATTTAAAAAAAAATTATTCCGCTTTTGAAAATTGGGATGTTAAATTTTTGGTATCAGAGCAGAGCATTCTGGCACGGATTTAACGAAGTTACTCTGAACAGTTTGGTGTCTAAGGCTGGGTTAATCTATGTGGGAAGCCAATCAGTCGCAGTAAAAGTCGGTGAAGCCCCCATAATAGACCCTTACCTGGCCAAGCTGTTTGGTTAACGGAGTTAGGTTCTAAGCCTTTTTAAAAGTTATTTTGAAAACGAGTATTGATATAGCCAAAGTTGGTGTACCACCTTACGTCGGTATACCAGTCTAAACCAGTTTACTATCTTGAACCAGTGTACCACCCTCTGTTGGTGCATCACTCTAATTCAGAGTCATCGTATCTACTATCTGTACTGGTATTGATAACAGTCTCTGATAATCCTGATAACCCCGCTGACATTCTCTGAAAATTTTGATAATCTCCAGTTTGTACTGGACGATAATTCTATTCGAGCACAGAGCCTATGTGTGAAGCTGCGTCACACTAGACGAAATTCTGAGACCGATAAAGATAAATACATGCGGTATTTGACCCATGTTGAGAAATTCCAACTGAAGAACTTCTGTTATGTACTTCCGTACTTGTTTTTGAGTGTAAAGATCCACTGGGATTCTGACAAAGGAAATATGGCCAGTGTCCGCTTGTTTGTAGTGCAACAATTTGGTGCGAGGAAGTTTGTGTGCAGTATAAGTGCTAAGTGTGATAACATTTGTAATATACTAATTGTTGTCTTCTTTATATACTAAACGTTTTCCTTAATAAAGGAAGAAGAACAAGAAATGGCAAATTTAAGAGGAGTCGGAGCCCCTAGAGGCCGAGGCCGAGGCAGAGGCAGAGGTAGAGGTAGAGGACGAGGCAGACAACCTCGGATAATACCGGTACCCGTAGTTGAACCTGAGCAACAAGGTCAGGTACCCAACCAACCAGACCAAAATACCTGGCAAGAGGTAATAGCGATGTTACGAGAACAGCAGGCGATGATTGACGAACTCCGCGCAAACCGACAGGAAAGGCGAGTTGGGAGACAAGGACAGCCAAATGAAGAGGAACAACAGAATAATAAAGAAGACGAGGACGAACAAAACGATAATGAAGAAGATGAGAATGAGCGAGATGATGAACACAATAATGAAGCCGAAGAATCAGATCGATCTCGATCACCACCTCGACAAGGGAGAACAATGAGAACGTTGCTTCAACCCAACCAAGTGGTTGAGAATACGCAGTACTGGGTCACCCAATTTTGCAAGCTGAAGCCACCAGTATTCCGTGGTAAGCTCGATACAGCTGAGGATTGGCTAATGGGGCTGGACAAAATCTTCGAGGTTTTGGACTGTCCGGAGCATCACAAAGCTCAGCTAGCAATCTTCAAGCTGGAAGGGGATGCGGATAGATGGTGGAAGAGCGTTTCATCCACACTGAAAGCACGCTATATTCCCGTTACATGGGAGAAATTTCTGGAGAAATTCAACGAGCAATACTTCCCTCCAACTATGCAGATGATCAAAGAATCAAAATTCCTCCGCATCAAACAAGGGCAGGAGGAGTCATTTGACGACTATTTTGCCCGATTCACCAACTTGTCTCGGTATTCACCACATTTGAGACCAGGTGATAATGAAAGCAGCTTGGTGAATATACTGATTCACGGGCTGAAGTACGAGATACAGGAAAGGCTGATATCACAACGGTTTACGAAGCTGATTCAAGCCGTAGAATCATGCCGGTTAATTGAGCAAAATCTGAAGGAGCTGCATAGATTCAGAAGACCCAACTTTAGTAGTTCAGATCATGACGAGGTCAGCCGTGGAAATCCCTCGCGGAAGAGAGAAGCTCCTTGGACTGACTCTCAAAGGGACAATAAAAGGTCATTTCAGATGGGGCAACAGAACAATCAGAGAATGCTGGAGTCCCGACCATGTCCTGATTGCGGGAAGTATCATTCGGGTAGATGTATTAACCAACGGGTTTGTTTCGGATGTCGGAAGCCAGGGCACATCATTTCGAATTGTCCTGAGAAAACCGTGGAAAGACGAGTTTGCTACAAGTGCCAAAAGCCGGGACACATTAGCACACACTGTCCTGAAATAGCTGCAGGGTTAAGGGCACAGAACCAGGGCCGAGTATACGCACTAACTAGTGCAGGGGATAGAGAACTCCCGGAGATGATCCAAGGTACTATATCTCTTAAGAAATTTCCTCTGAGTATTGTATGATTCAGGTGTTAGTTATTCGTTTGAATCATAGGAGTCCACGGAAACATTACATATCGAAAGGAACAACTTAAAAATGATCTGATAGGATAAAGATCCATAACGTATAATCCGAAGTCTAAGTGGGATGGTTAGTACAAGGTCTATGTAGGTATGGAACAAATTTCGAGGGCGAAATTTTATTTAACGGGGGGAGAAATGTAATACCCTAAAAATCCTACTTAGGATAAGTATCATAATTTAGTAAATAATACCTATTGAAAATAGGTGAATATGAGGTCTCAAACACCTTGTATTGAATTTATCTTATTATTTGGACAATTTGTCCTAAGATTAAATAATATGCAAATAGGTCCCTAAAATATTTATGGGTTATTAAATACCCTGAGAAAATTATGATAAAATCCTAAGAGGCAACTAAATATTTATTAAAAATTAGAAAGTATGTTGTCTCTAATTTAGGTAATTTATGGGATTATTTTCCTTGAAAGATAATGAGTTAAAATTTGATATTATTTTGGGGAACATAAGTTGCCTCATGATTTTTAATATTATGCATGACGCATAAATTACTAATGTCAGTAAAATTGTTGTGAGAAAATAATTAGTTTTAATTAAGAAAATTATTAGAAATTATTAAGGGATTAATTAAGAAATTTTCAGGAATTTTATAAGATTAGAGAAATTTGGGAAACATGTAAAATAAAATAAATATAAATAATAATTATTAAGGACCGAAATTTTTGGCTAATTAAATAAATAATAATGGTTAAGATATAGTCTTAAAAAGTAAAGATCAATGGTTTAGGACTTTTCAAGAATTTATGAAAGCCTAAATCCAAGTAATTAGTTATGGACCAATAGGAAAATTTTGTGGAAAATAAATATAGGATAAATATAATATATGTGGTTAAGGAAAATATATATATATATGGTGTGTTGGCCGAAATTTTGGGGGAGATAAGGATGAAGAAGATATTTGAATATAATAGTAATATAGGTTTAAGCATGTGATAAATAAGTAACAATATAATAATAGTTAAAAGTGGACAGGATAAACGAGAACAGATGGAAATAAAATCCTACATAGAAAACTGTGACCTAGGTTTCTAAAGTCAGGGTATATTGTGAACGAGGGAATTTTTATCTCGAGATGACCGGTCTCCGAAGTCATTTCTGTAACCGACGGAGTAATTTGGAGATCCGAATAGGAAGATATTTTGTATAATTAAAGCAGATAGCCAAAAGGAGAACCGATAGAAAATAATCCCGTTGTGGGAATCTGGCGATAAGTGGGGAAAAACCAGAGTATAATGTTAATCAGTGGATTTTTGTCTCGGAGTTAGTACCGGACAACGTTATTTCTGTAGCCGGGCACGAATATCGAGGATTTTGAGCTGATAACAGAATGTCCTCAGTAGGATCAGAAACTGAGTTAAATTAGATAATTTGAAAGAGGAAGAAAAGACCTTCGGAGTGTTGTCCCCAAAATTTTAAGATTTTATGAAATTTCGCGATCAGGATACCGAACCAGGAATTTTACCTGATAAAGCAAGATGACATAAGGCTTGATGATGCAGCAGGGATGACATCATCCTTGAGAGGTGTAAGGCCAAGATCTTGCCACCTCCAAGAAGTGCGATCTAACGGCCAGAAACTGATCAGACAAAGTTAAATGAAATTACGAAAATGCCATTGCCTTTTTCTATAAATAGCCTTCACCTTCTCTTCATTCTTCACAAATCCTAGAGCTTTCTAGAGAGAGATTTTAGAGAGAAGGAGGAGTCTGTGGAAATAGCAAAGTGCCGGGTAAGTTCTTCGGTCCCTAGTCTTTAGTTTTAGTGTTTCTTTCGATAGTTGTTGTAGAAATGCTAGGTTGATCTTTAATCTTCCAGGTATGTTTAGAACTCATGTTCTAGGGGTAATTAAGGTATTAATTTCGAAAATCATTATGGAGTTGGAGATATGTTGAAATTCTGGAAGATTAGGGTCAAGGTAGCAAAGTGCTAGCGAAATTCCGCCGATTAGGGGATCAGGGGCAAAATGGTAATTTGTACCTAAAATGCCTATTATGATATCAAATATTGATAAATGTGATATTATCATTATAAGATATCAGTAATCTTGTTCCGCTGTCGTTCCACTGTTTTCGGTCAAAAGTACAGTTTATCGTCAACGTACTAAACGCTCGTCAACGAAGGTACGTTCGCGTACTGTAACACTAACTCTGATATTTATGTTATGCATATATGTGGTATGTGTGCATATAAAGGTTAGAGAGTATCTGTAATGCTGGGAGCGATATGTTCATATGCTGGGAGCGATATGTCTGTATGCTGGGAGCGATATGGTCGCATGCTGGGAGCGATATATATGCATTGGTTATGATAGTTTGCTTGAGTATGCGGTTTGGTGTTGTGGTATGAGTTGTCTATATATTGTGTACGTAAACATGAGGTTAACCGTTACCTGGGATCCGTATGCATGGGACCTCAGCTATTAACATAGCGTCAGGGTCGGGAGAACCAAGGACGGAGGACAAGGGGAAGCGCAAGCAGGTCGTCTAGAAGACCCGGCTGAAGATTTCCTTTGATGTCTCGGCAGAAGCCTTCCTATTATTGCTTTTCTTCACTTTTAAACCACGCGGTTTCTATACCGCTATTGTATCCAACCAGACTTATGGCATTTTGAATATATATATAAGATACTCTTCCATACAAGTGGTCTACTCTGATGATTTGAAATGACTTTGAATGAAAAAAAAAAATTTATTCCGCTTTTGAAAATTAGGATATTACAGATGTTACATAGGGTATTACAACATGGTACAAAAAAAATATGTTTGAACCATGAACTTGAGTTGTAAACTTATAAAAGTTCAATTTTATTAATAAATAGGTGTTAAAAGTATATAATTAAATAGTAAAAATATAAAAAAAAACAGCTCAATTTGATTTAAATATATTTTAAATATGAATAATTGAAATTAAACTCATTATCATTGATAATATACCATACTAAACCAAAATAAATCCTTATGTGTTTATATATAAAGCTATTGGAAGGCTAAAAAATAAATAAATAAAGCTATACATTGAAATCGAAAAAGGCTAATATGACTTTAACAATGAGTTGACATAATTTTGTAAGATTGATAAAAACATTAAAAAAAACAAATTTGGTATACAATTTCATGAGTTCAACTGAGTTTATGGCTAATAAAAGTTTAAGAGAAAGTTCACAAAATTTTGTAAACTGTCATACCCTTTTATATCTTGACATTTATCAGAGTATTTATACATAACTCAGTGGGCAAAACAAAACTAGCATAGTAAACTGATATAAAGGTCTTGTTAAATGACTGAAATCTCTATAGGGTTCATACAAGTATTTACAAATTTCCAAATTAGTCTATTACAAAATATAGATAACCAACAATAGCTCTTGGCCCAACCCAACATCATCAATTATCAATATCCATTGCCTTTCCTTGTGAGCCGCATCCCTTATGTTGTTCACGTCCTAGAGTAGAGGAAATGTTTGAAATTCACATGAATCTTAGAATAATGAGTAATCTTACATAAAAATGCATGCACATTACATGGCAGTCAACCAACACATAGCACATTCAACATTCAAATATCACACATCACATGCACCATTGACTGCAAATAAGGATCTAATAAATCCATTACTACAGCTCTGAGCATTCAAATGGGCATCGACACATATCATCTGAATGCAAATTAGGTTTCACGACCCAAGGACCACTGGTTCATTAGACCCTACTACCTATCATGCATTTATCACAACACATATCACATAAAGGTTCACACATGTATATAAAACCTTACATAGTATGTGAGAGAAGAGTTAATACCTAAATGCCTTGCCAACTCCATATCCTCCCCAAAGTTCTTCTTGCTTTGCTTATCTTTTGGGCCAACACAAATGTCAAGTCTTATAATATATGGAGATGGGCCATTTTTCAATATAATCTTAATAACAATATTAATATTACATTTTACTAGGCCCACCCATGGAGCTTATCATTTTTATTTTCAGAAGTTGGTTATCATACATTATGTACTATATAGTCTACCCACACTTAACTATCTAGCCCTTCAAGTCTTACTCGAATATTCCCAATATAAGGCTAATTGTAATTTGCTAAAAAATGTGATTATTTTCACACTCAATAAAAATTCAGCTTGTAATTTCTCTAGGAACTTGAAAAAATTATATCTTGGTCTAGAAAATTCCAAATCAAGTGATTCTAGTTCCTTATTAAATATTTGTAAGTCTATATATTTCAGAGGAAAAATAATCAATAAATCAAAGTATAACTATGTCATTACCAAATAGTTACTACTTGAGTATGGAAAAAGGATTTTTCAAAATTTCATGACTAAACTTAGAAAATTTATAAATTTTCGTTATACTTATCCAATTAATGTGATTTTGGACTCATTGTAAAGCTTATCATGTTTACTATCTGCACACTAAGTTTTACACATAGGAAGGACCATTTGCTTAGTCAAAACTTTACACAAATATGGACTTCACTTCTAGAAAAACAAAATCTGTCTAAGTTTTCTATCCCAATTTGAAGATTTATAATTTGAGTTCTAGATCTCCAATTAACATGATCTATAACTATTTTTAAATACTAACATGTTTACTATACGTCCACAAAATTTCATGATTAGCAGAGGCCGATCACCTAGTCTTTATCTCACTAAAAAATTAATGATCCAATTATTACAGTTCCACTTTGAGAAAATTGGAAAGCACCTCTTTTAATTTAAATGTTTTTCAACTTGTATTAGAGGCAATTCCCTACAGAAAAACCTCTTATAAACTTATTGGAAATCTTAGATATAGGGGAAAAATCCCTTTTGGTTTAAACAGGACTGACCGAAACGGGGGAAAGGAAAAAGTTCATGAAGTAAGACAATCATCACTTTAGCAACCTTTAACAATTTTCTACCTAAAACTTTCGGCACATACATTATATATCACATTCAGAAACAAGAAGCCTTTGGTTATTCAATTTCAATACATTCAGCAATAACAAACACCATTTAATTCTTTAAACCATTCCATTAATATATCAACAAAAGCTCTGAAAATTCAAGCTCTAAACATGAGATTCAAAACTTCATCCTATAATTCATCAACTGTCTTTATTAAATCTGGAAACTTCCAGCTTTAATCGCCAACTAAAAGTCATCACTTTGGGACTTCTAAATATAATTTAACCATCTAGGACCATTATATAGCTTTTGGAAATATTGATCTACAGATTTCAAATCAGTCAGTTTCTAGCTTCAAAGATCTACCATGACTTCCACCATCATATGACCCAATAATACAAGAATACCTCGTCCACTCGAGCATTAAGATACTCTTATACAGTCCCCATGAGAGAATTGAACTGAACAGAACTCCTATGAAATAAGGAGTTGCATATCCGAACAAAAGCTTCCCACCAATACCCATAAAACAACATTTCCCCACATACAATATGGTATATCATCTTCTTAAACTTTGTTTTGCATCCCCCCATTATTATTTCGCTACAACACCCTTTTCTCTCACTAAACCCAGAATCAAAACATCATCTTCCTCCCCCAAACATCCCAGATGAAAGAAATAATAATGAAATAATGGTTAGGGGATTTACCTCACTCTAAATCCAAGCTTACATGTGGGTTTGAACTCCTCTTCTTCTTCCATCTCTCCCTCCGGTTCCTTCTCCGTCTCTCACGCTCTCGCCCTCTCTTTTCTATGAAGATCGAAAGGAATGAATGAAAAATGAGGGCGTATTGGATGTTGTCCAGAATGCTTAATTGGATAAATGAGGGAGTATGGATTGACCGAATTTGAGAGATGGAGAGGTGACGTGGCGAAAATTTTATGGGTATGTGGCATGTGTTGGTGAAGCAAGGTGACGATGAGAGGAGGAGGGAGAGTGCATGTGTGTGCTATCCTCCCAAAATATTCCCATTTAATTCTCCTTGACCCTCTATGAGATTTTTAATTGCAACTTGGTCCTTTATTCATTTAGTTGCAAACAGTGGAAAAGTGTTAGAAATTAGACCTTAATTTCATATAAAGATTTTTCTTTCTCTATTAGTTTCTTTAGGCCACAGAATATTAACTCTAAAATTTCTAAGCGAAATTCATCTTCTTACTATTTTTCCTTAAATTTTTAGGAAAATAGGCCAAAAACACAACATTTACTTTTTATTAATTATTCGGGCCAAATGTTCACAATTAATCCCCTTGAAATATTTAATCTTCTAATCCCAAAATTTAGGATGTCACATAAATTAGAAACATAAAAACGGTAAACTGAGTGAGTCAACTTGTCTCACATAAATTAGAAATGTAAAAACAATAAACTCAGTGAATTAACTTGTGAGTTTAATCTTCTTCTGCTTCCTAGTTACTTCCTTAAGAGATAACCCTTTCTGGACTACTTTCACAAATGGGATCCTTTTGTGTTTGAGCCGCCTCTCTTGATGATCAATGATTTGTTCAAGCTCAACTGCATATGTATAGTCATCTTATACGTTGATATCTTCATACTCAATAACATGTTTATGGTCTGGTTGGTACTTCTTTTACTAGGAGACATGAAATACATCATCATGGAGTTTGCTCAAGTATTGGGGTAAGGCCAGTTGATATGCCACAAGTCCACGTCTTGCCAGAATCTCAAATAGACCAATGTAGCGAGGACTAAGCTTATTTCTCTTGATTGCTCTACCAATTCCAGTAACCGAAAATACTTTTAGAAATATATAACCCCCAACTTCAACTTTTAGAGGTCTCCTTCTTTTGTTAGCACAACTTTTTTGTCTACTTTGTGCTGCTAAGAGCCTCTTCCTGATAATCTTGATATGCTTTGAGGTATGGTCAACTAGATCCAGCCCATAAAGTTTTCTCTTAGACAATTCTATCTAGATGGAGTACATATGCCAAAGTCTGAGAAAGAGTTTGATGAGAATGATGGAAGGAAAATCACATTAAATAGCAAGGCTATTTTGATGTTGCAAATTGCACTAAGTCAGAAAGAATATTTTTGTATATGCACTCTACAATCAGCTAAAGAAACGTGGAAGACCCTCGAAATTGCTCATAAAAGAACAATGGACATTAAAGAAAATTGTATCAATACTTTAATAATGGAATACGATTTACTTCGTATGAAGTCAAGAGAGTCCATTGGTGAATTTCAACTCAGGTTCACTCACCTGATAAACCAACTATCATACTTAGGTAAGGAATGTAACATCCCACCTTAAGAGAGCGGAATTTTTATTTTTTTTTAAACGGTGATCATAGTAGAGCTTTTTTAACAAAACGAGTAACTGAACCTTGATAAAACATAACCACAGTGTAATTGCTCTATTACAGTCCTCTAATGTCCGAAGGAAAGTAAAATATATAACTAGAGAAATAACAAAATAAAAACTCTGTCTTGGGTCCTACACCGCCTGCCTGCCTCTCTCTTCCGACCTTGGTCCTCCCGACCCTGAAGCTACAGCTGAGATCCAATTCCCGATTGGATCTCAGGTAACGGTTAACCTTATGCTCAAATAAGACAGTATATGGATAACAGCATATACATAATCACATAACAGCAGTATATCACTACATAAGCACACAGCATATGCATGATCACATATTGGCAGAACATAAGCACACAGTAGTATGTAAAGCCCCACATAATGTTTGCACATAACCAGTGCCACGACGGCCCATCGTGTCCTCAGCGCTAGGAAAACCCAACAGCGTTATCAAGACTACAACCTGTATAAAGCTGTATGTATACTGACAACCCTAGACAGAGCTTCAGTATATAAGCATGTCTATCACATATAGTATATGAGCAACATAAGTGTTAAGGTTATAATACGCGTCCGTACCTCCGTTGACGATTCCGGACACTTCGGTAGAATTGTGGTACGCTTGACGGCGGTATGACGGTGGTATGACAGCGGAGACAACGATTCGTGATTTCGGGTATCCTATAAGGATAGTATCACCGATGTGAGCATTTAAGATCATATCAGGAAAATTTCGGTACAAATTACCATTTTGCCTCTAAATTGACTATTTGGTGGAATTTCGCCAGCACTTCGCTATTATGATTTTAAACTTTCAAAATTTTTGCTATAACCCTTCCTCTAGCATACTCGTAAGATAAATATCATATTTATTCCTAAAAACATGATATCTAAGCTAACTTAAGAATTAAAGACTACTCTAACAATTCCACTATAACTACCGAAAAACTATTTAAACTAAAGACTAAGGACTGAAGAACTTACTTAGAGCTTTGCTATGAACTTCTTACTCCTCTTCCAGAGCTTCTCTCTCTAACTTCTCTCTAGGATTGTGAGTGAATTGGTGAAGAATGAAGAGGAATGATAGCCTATTTATATAAAATCTCAATGGCAATTTCGTAATTTCGCTGAACTTGTCTGGTTGAATTCTGACCGTCGGATCGCACTTTTTTGAAGTGGCTTGATCTTGGCCATACACCTATAGGCCGACCTCCCCCTCCCACAAGAAGACAAAATTGATGACATCATCATGCTTATGTCATCTTGCTTATCAGATGAAATTCCTGGTTCGGTGTCCTGATCACGAATTTTTTTGTAAAATCTTAAAATTCTGGGAACAACACTCTGAAGGTCTTTTCTTCCTCTTCAAGAATACTGGATTTTCCTATCCTTATAATCTCATTAAGGATATTCCGTTATCTTCTGAAAATCCTCGGTATTCGCAACCGGTTACCGAAATGACTTCGGTCGGTGCCAACTTTTGGACAAAAATTCACTGATCAATAATATACTCTGGTTTTTCCCAACTTATCCCCAGAATCTCGCATCCGAATTATTTTCTATCGGTTCTCATTTTGACTATCTGCTTTAATTCTACAGAACATCTTCTTAGCCTGATCTCCAAAACACTCCATCGGTTACAGAAATGACTTCGGAGACAGCCTACTTCGAGATAAAAATTCACTTGTTCCTAATATCCTCTGACCCTAGCAACTTAGTTCAAGGTTTTCTGGATAGGATTTTATTTCTATCTGTGGTCAATTATCCTGTTTACTCCTTATTATTATAATATTACTTATTTAACACATGCTTTATCTCATATTATTATTATATTCAAATATCTAATTCATCCTTATCCCTCCCCCTAATTTCGGCCCCCCCCCACACACACACACACATATATATATATATATTTTTCCATTTCCCATAATATTCTATTATCTTGTATTTATTTCCCCAAAATTTCCTATTGGTCCATAAGCAATTACATGGATTTAAGCTTTTAAAATTCCTTGAAAAATTCTTAAGCCCTTGATCTTGTTTTTTCAAGATTACATCCTAACCCTTACTATTATTTAATTAGGCCAAAAATTTCGGCCCTTATTATTAATTATTTATATTTATTTTATTTTTCATGTTTCCTAAATTTCTACAATCTTATAAAATTTCTCGAAAATTACTTAATTAGTCCCTTAATAATTTCTAATAATTTTCTTAATTAAAACTAATCATTTTCTCACAACAATTTTATTGACATGAAAAATTTAAGCTCCATGCAAATTAACAAAAATCATAGAGTCCATTTTAGTCTTAGGATACTTTTCAATTTTCCTTTTTCCTATTTTCATAGGAAGTAATTTATTAAATTGTCTAAATTAAAGATAATATGCTTTCTAAATTTTTAATAATTGTTTCATGCCTTTTAGAATTTTTCTTAATTCTCCTCAAGGTACTTTATGGCCTTAAGGTGTATTTTTCACATTTCCGCTAATAAATTTCCTTTAATTTTCTTCGTGTCTTCCTTAAAGCATAGACTAATCATATATCATGTGGAGATCAAAATCTTCATAAATGGACATTTTTATTATTGTAATATAATATTTCAGATAATAGTTATCCGGGTATTACAAGGAATATGAATAAAGAACTCAAGTAAGAAAAATTCTGAATACCCTTATTAAGGAATAGGAAGCCAAGGTCACAGTAATCAAAGAAGCTTGTGGAGAGTTAATGCAATCTATGGTTGCCTTATTCAGAAATCTATCCAAGTATGAATGAAAGATGAAGTTTAAGAAAGGTTTGGATGAAATCAGTAATAAACACAAGGGAGTTGCCCTTAATATTGGCAAGGAATAAAAAGAGGAATATGATGATGATGATGATGATGATGATGATGAGCTTGGCATAATGGTCTAGAGATTCAAAAGACTCTACAAGAAAAATCAAGGATTCTAGAGATTTTATAAAGGTAGCTCTAGCAACAAACCCAAAAAGCCTATCATCAGCTATGAATGTGAAAAGCCATGACACACCAAATCAAAATGTCTTCAAATGAAGAACAAGTAGAAAGATAAAAAGAAATCCAACAAGTTCAAGAAAAAGGCTTATGTCTCAGATATTTGGGGAGATAGTTTTTCTGATGAAGAAGAACTAGCCAACATATGCCTATTGACTTAGGAAGAACTTGAAAATGAAGAGGTATAGAATTATGAACCATCTTTTGATGTTTTATTTGAATAGAATTCTCTTCATTTTGGATTTCAAAAAATTGCTAAAGAACTTATTTCCTTAAAAAGAAAAGTTAAAGTTCTTGAGCAACAAATTCAAGATGTCCTTCCTCCAATTTGTGAAAAATGTTTGGCTTTGGAGAAAAAGAACATTTATCTCAAAAAAACTCTTCAGAAATTCACTCAAGGCAATGTAATGTTCAATGTGATTTTGAAGTAACAAAGATTTACAAACAACAAATTAGGAATTAATTATAGTCCTGATCTTGACAAAAGAAAAGGAAAGAGGAAAGATGGAGAAAGAACATATTTGGATTATTTTAAAAAATCTATAAATTCTTCAAACCGTTTTCCTCACTAAAATTATTGCAATTGGAAGGAGCATTTTACACTTCTTGTTTGTATCAAAAAGAAAGAAAGGCTAAACCTATAGGAAATTATAGATGAGTGCCTACGTGATCTTATGAGGTTCCTAAAATACAAACTAACCTTAAAGGACCCAAGAAAAGAGGGGTACCTGTAACATCCCAAATTTCTGGGATTTTAATATTTCGAATATCACATGAAATATTAAATTGAGATTTAATATTTTATGAAGTTGTGAGAATTTGGTTGAAATAATTAGGGGGAAGTAAGAGTTTATTTTCCATAAATTTATTTTGGAAAAAGAATAAGGAAAAATTAGGCCTAAATACTAATGAATTTATTTAAGGCTTAATTCTCCTTAATATATGGAGAAAAGAATAAATTTAAGGAGAAATGGTAAATGATAATTATAGGATTAAATATTTTGTGATTTATTTCCATGATTGCAATTAAGCCTAGTTGCAAATAAATTAAGTATTATGAGTTAGTGTTAAATGTTCTATTTCCATGACTATTCAATAATCATGATTAAATAATTTAATAGATATTTGCAAATAAAATGTTAAGAAAAAGAAAAGAAGTAGATGGGCCATGGAAACCAAATCAGCCCATTATTCTCAAAGGCCCACACTTGCCTCCTGCCACCTAAGAACCGAAACGCAAGGCATGAGGGAATCAGTTTCTTTTTCTTTTTTTGGTTCTCTTTCCCATCGAACTGGACAGCGAGAATGAGAAACACAGAAACAGTTTCGGCAGCTCAAGAACCCCAGCCATTTTCCTTTCGGCCCAAATACCTGATCCATGAGACATCCATTTCAGCTGCATCCCTCCAGCCCTAATCGAAAGAACCGAAAGCCAGGGAAGAGAACCGAAAACAACTTGCAGAAGTCAACTGTGAAGGAGCTGATCAACATTAATTATCAGCAGGTAATCATTCTTATCCGGAAGCAGAGATCAGTCGGCCATACCTCTCAAGACTCAAAAACACCCTCGGACCAGCGGATAAAAGTGCTTGACTGGATATTCAGTTGGCTATAAAGCCATTGCATTCCAGCTCGTTTTCATCTTTTCCATCTGTTCGGTGTTTGAATAGAGACCACGGTGAAAGAGAGTTGAGGAGAGGGCGAGAGGGAACGAGAGAGGCAGAAGGTGAGTGAGGAGAGAGGAGACCGAAGAGTTTAAAGCCTGCTCTGTTCTTCAACCGTGAGACAGAGGATCATTCAGCAAGCTGCTCCCTTCGGTTTAAGCTTCAAAATCTAAGGTAAGTCCAAGAACTTACCTTGCTCAAATCCTCTAACCTTCCATCGGTAGCTTAGATGTTAAACCAAAAAGAATCTGAATTGAAGACACTAAAACAGAAACTGAAAGTAAGAAACGAAAAACAGGGGCTGTCTGACGAGATGAAATCATGCAAAGAACTAAATGAAAACTTGGACTTAGGAATATATAAGAGCTGTCATGTTTGCCGTATATGTATTAGAAAGGAAGAAGGAAGTAGCTGGACGTGTGTATGTCTGAAAAATGCATCGGTTATGAAGAAAATGAAAGAAAACAAAATGCTGAAACCTTTCTTCCCTTACTGTCGTCGGATTTCACTGTCCTAAGATCACTATCATCATTTTTTTCCCCTCTGTTATGCTGCTGCATGTGTATTCTTTTCGGTGCATGGGATCTGTTTTGTCAAGAAAAAGTGATGAGAGGTATGAGCTTGTTAAAATATATATTTTGATGATAAGAGCTTGCTGCCCAGTGAAAAAGGAAGAGGAGGCCGAGAGTTTTGGTGAGTCATTTGCATAAAAACCTATATAAATGTGTGAGTGTATGCTGTCATGTGGTTGAATATAAAGGAAAAGAGAGATAAAATACTGTGTGTGTTTTCTTTCCCCTGGCCGTCACTGATCACGTGTGGGTGTGTGTGGAAGATTATGTCTGTTTGCTGTCTTCGGTCCAAGGAAGAGAATAAAACAATGCATGTAGGTTATTTTGGGTTACCTCTGCATGCGTGAAAAGAAGAAAGAAGTAGGTGTATATATAGGTTGCTGCATATGTGTATATGCCGTGAGAATAAAGGGAAGAATGAGGAAGAAATATTTAAATATATATGATCAGATGTGTGTGTTTGCTGTCATGAATAAGAAAGAGGAAAAAAAAAAAAAACATATGGAAGCATGAATATATATATGTGTGTGTCGTGACTGTGCTGGGAGAAAAGGAGAAAGGCTTTTTAGAAACATGAATACATACATACATACATATATATATATATATATATATGATCCGGTGTGGATCACGAGTTGGGTTGGATTGGCCCGGGGTGAAATCCTGGGGTCCTACGTACCACAGTGTGGATCAAAGTCCACGTAGTTCGAGAGTATACGGCAGGCTAATGATAACCAGAGGGGGTGGTGTGTGTGCTCTGTGTGAATAGAAAAGCTAGGGTTTCAGAAGTGTGTACCTTGTAAGGGGTTTACCCTATTTATAAGCGTACCTGGGCCCTATCTTAATCAGTTGGATTTGTCCTTTATTTTAGGGATATTAAGATATGCTTTTTTGAATAATCTCCTTCTTTCATAGGCGGTTACTATCATGATAGATATTCTTGATAAACCACTCCTATTTTCAAGGAAGCGGTTATGAGCATAACTGAAGTCATTTTGACTAGGCTCTTTGGTTATTGGGCTGGGCCCATTTATGAGATATCTGTAATAGTTGCCCCCTAACCCGGTTGTTCAGGGCTCCGAGCAGCCAGGATGTATTTGTCAGGTTACGTCTTGTGTTCTAGTTCATTTTGCCGTCCTGAAGTTTTTGATTTCTAGTTCTTTCTTTTTCTGAGGTCGGACATTTTTGGTCCCCGAGCTACCCCATCTGTCATCAATTTGCATTCCGGTTTATTTGGGTGGGACGCGGGTGCCCCCCAGCCCGGTTAACGCGGGTTGCATTCGTTTGCTATCCCGAGAGAACATTAATGTTCTATAATTTTGATTCTAGGCCGAACTCCTCCCATGCCTTCTCGAACTTTCCTTCTTTATTGGTGTCAGGTAGTATTGACATTTCTACCTGGTCTTACTCCCCGTTTACAGGTACTTTGTCCAGTTTTTCGTGGATTGGGACTTGTTGCCCCCAAGTTTGAGATTGCACGGGGAGTTAGGTCGGACGACCGGGGTGTATTCATGTGGTCGACCACGTGAGCATTTCAATCCAGGATCATTGTCCGCCTCATCTGTTGATTCAACGCCCGTCTTATCTCGAGGCCACGAGTGTCATCATTGCCTCCTGCTGATTTGATGTTTACTAGCCGGCCTCTGAGTGGAGCAACTGCCCCACTGTCTTGGTTTTCGTGTTTGCTTAACATCAGCATTAAATGCGCACGCCTTTTAACGTTCACGTCACCATTCGTGTATGGACCCTTTGGGCCTTTGGCGGTTGAGTTTCCTGGCTCTCATCCGCCTGCTTGCTTTGCTTATAAGAGCCTTCGACTTTCCGCTTCTTTTATTTTGAAAACCGCCAAACCTTGAGATTTCTTTTTGAGAGAAACTTGCAACCAGTCACCAGTTCATCTTTCTCAGATTCCCATTTCCGGTCTTCGTGGTTCGCGCATTTCCTCTTCCCTTAACTTATCTCAAACCAGGTATTTTCCTTGTTTCCTTCTCTGGTTATTTGGCTGTGTTTTCTTCTTTCTTTCTCTATCTCTTGGTCTTTCTTTTTTCTGGGTAGGTTATTGTGAGTTCTTTCAAGTTTCTTCCCCTTTGGGTTCTGGCTTCTGCTTTGTTCTTGAACTTCTCTAAACTTCTGGTCTATTCAATCCTTTTTCTCCGTCTTTGGTTTTCGGTTTCCTGTTTAAATTCTATCTTCTCGGGATGAGCCATCAAGGTTCTCCTCCGCCTTTTAATCCAAATGCTTTTTCCCCAGAAGAGGCCGAGCTTATTCAGCACATGCCTCCCCGGACAGCTTGGTGGCTGTACGGGAAACCTCTGACCGAAGAACAAAAAAGGGAAAACGTTCTCCGTGGTTATGGCGGAGAAGGTGGTAGTCAACCAGGACGGTCTGGTCGGGTTAGGGGAAGGGCTCGAGGTCGGTCTGAGTCTGTAGAGCCCGAAAGTCTAGGCCGGGGGATTGCTGCCACTAGGGTTTTTTCTTTAGAGCCGTCCTTAGGAGACAGTAGGAGGGAAAATCCTTCTCTACCCGTTTCTTCCTTTCCTCGACGCGCGGAGCCCCTCATCTCCCTTACCCGGCCTATCGGCTCGTGCGAGGAATGTTCCTGGCTGATATCCGAGGCCACGATGGTTGGCTGGTCATGGGAAGCTGACGAAATAGCTTCGCGATGCCGGCATATCCAACCGCGGGTTGTTGAAGCCGTTTCTACCCGTCCCGCTTTACTACCTTCAGGTATCATCTTCCTCGTTTCTAATTTATTTTTGTTTTGCCTTTTCTAGGTAGTATGCCAACTTCTCCCCGTCCTGTCGAGGATTCCGGATCCATGGAATCAGCGGCCGCCAGTATTCCACGTCATCTTGCTGAAAAGTATGACTGGGTTGCAACCGGGGTGCTATCCAGGCTCTCCAAAGCCACGACCAACCAGATTGCCGAGCTCCCATTAGGGGACCGGGATCATTGTTCTTTATCTCTTCCCGGCCCTTCTGAACCGGTGTGCATTGCCCAGGAAGGGAACAAGCGTTCTTTTTCTTCCTCTACCTAGATTTCGTTAAAAAACTCGGCCTTCGTTTTCCATTTTCTAGGTTTCAAGTAGATCTTTTAAACATTCTTCAGCTGGCCCCTACTCAGCTTCACCCTAACTCCTGGGGTTTCATTATCGCGTTCGAGCGGCTTTGCCGATTTTTAAATCGTACTCCCACCACCGGAACATTCTTTTATTTTTTTAATATCCAAAGGGCTCATCAACCCGGGGAGCCTGAAGAAAAGAGGGGTTGAGTTTCTTTCCGGGGGAAACCGGACAAGAAGCTTTTCCATGTGGCAACCGACACCTGGAAAGGCTTCAAGGTTTCTTTTTTCAAAATTAGTGCTGAACCCGGTCATAAACCGTGGTTTCTCCAGGGTGTCGATTCCAGCTCGGTGGAGCTGCTATTTCCTCTGTATTGGTCTAAAACTCACTATGACCAAGACCAGAACATTTTTGCATCCTCCGATGATAGCCTAGAGCCGGCCGAGGTTGAGACTGTGATAGCTCTGGTTGATCATGTGGCCGAGAGGGATGTCATTGATTCCCGGATTTTTATCCGACAGTCGGTGGAGGAATTGTACCCACCGAGTATGATTTCTGTTGGTTGTTTGTTCTTTGGATTTTTTTTTGTGTCTCTTGTCCTTTCTGATGTTCATTATGTTTTTTGTAGTGCCTGACATGGGGAAGGCTTCTTTCCAAGAACTGGCCGAGAAGCTCCGGGCTAAGGCCAAAAAGAAAGGGGAGTCCTCTTCCCAGAAGAAGGCTGTGGTTGCTCCTTCGCCTGCCAAACCTATTGCTGAGAAGAGGGCTGCGCCCTCTCCGGGCCATACGGACCTCATTCCGTGTAAGCGATCGAAGTCGGTGGCAACGTCATCGATTCCGGTCGAAGAAGAGAGTCCGGTCTCTGTCCCGGACGCCGGTACTGCCACAAGCGTCCCTCCTCCCCCACTTCCTAGCAAGTCCCGCCTTCACTCGCGGGGTGAGGTATGGACTGATGGGGTCTCGGAGGAGCTTAAATACGCGGTGAAGCCCCCCAGCAAGTATTTCAGTGGTGAGGCCTTTGCCGACTCCGACCTCGATCACCTGCAGGTCCTGCAGGACCATCTAATGGAGACGGCCGGTGTGTTGGACGCTTATGCTACCGTTAAGCATAAATACGCCAAGGCTGCAGCCGAGATTGCCAAGGCTCGGGTTGAAAAGAAAGAGGTCGAGATTAGGCAGAGGGAGGCTGAGGAGGCGCGCCTGAAAGCGGAAGAGGCGCAGATAAAGGCGGTGGAGGAGCTATTAAAGGCCCTCACTGAAAGGGATCGGTTCTCCGCCGAGCTTGACGCCAGTCAGGCCCGAGAAGACACCCTGAATGCCTCACTGCACACCTTGCAGGGTCAGTATGCGGGGGTGGTGAAGGACCTCAATCTCACCCACTCCGACCTCGAGGCTTCCAAGGCCGAGCTCGTGGCGTCTGCTGCCGAGGTGGATAAGCTGGAAGTCTTGGTCGTGGAGACAGCTGCTGAAGCTTTCAACCTATGCCTGGCCTAAGTCCAAGCTCTGAATCCCGATATTACGATGAATTTGGACGCTGTGGATTTCAGAGCTTCGGTAGAGGACGAGCAATTTATACTAGCGCCGCCTTCTCCGGTCGAAGAGTCCGAGCATCTCACGGAGAATGACCGTGGTCAATTAGCTGAGGAAGATGCTCCGACGACTAACGCCCCTGGCTCCCCTGTGCCCGGCCAAGCCCAATTTTGACGCTGTTCTTCTAGGACCTTTTCATTTTTTTCTTTGTTGTGTAGTATTTTTACTTTCATTTTTTCTTTCTGTAATCTGGGGCCTTTGCCCTCAAAATTAATACTATGACAAGCTAGTGTTCCCGGATATTTCTAGCATCCTCAGCTCGTCTATCTTGCATGTTTTTATTTTCATCCTTTAAACCAAACTCGTGTTTTAATTCACTAGTTGATGAGTAAAGGGGAACGTAATCTGTGCACGAAGCTCGGTTCTTTATTTTATGACTTGGCCAAAGTCAAGATATATTGCACAGAATCTGTTGGATATTCAACCGACGTTTTAACAAACGAGCCACGTTTATTAATGGTCGGGCATTCTAAACAACAGACGATTTTCAAAAATCATCTAAGTACTTTATCTTGTAAAGTACCTTACCGAGATGGTAGCCAACTGCTACATGTTCGGGTCCTAATATCCTTTTTGAATAGGAGCCTAAACATTTCGACCTGATCAGGATCTTTTATGGCAATCTCATATCACCCTAGGGGACAGTTCCGATGCATCGTAACGTTTATAAGACTTGTTGTCAAATCTTATCATGACCGGGATCGTGAAACCCAAGTCTTTTTCTAATTATCTTGCCTTTGTCACGGCCTATCTTTGCATTGATTTCATAAATAATAACTTGGTTGGCCCATGAATTGAACCTCCTTTTTTATTGATTGAAATAATCGGGATTACACAGAATTTAAAATCAACGAAAAATACTGCCAAAAGCAAAACAATGCTTAATAAAAAAAAACTAAACAACGGTTCTCGGTCGCCACCGACATCCGTTGAAACTGAAAAGCGGTTCTTAGTCACCACTGACATCCATTGTGCGCTTATTTCGAGTGTATCTCGGTCTTTAGCTGTAGTAAGTCCTTAGTTTGTCCGCGTTCCATGTTCGTTTAATGGGCGTGCCATCTAATGTCTTAAGGACATAGGTCCCGGGCCCCATTTTGTCTGAAATACGATAAGGACCCTCCCAGTTTGCTGCAAGTTTTCCGTCCCAGGCATTCTTATTTCCGATATCCGCTCTGCGTAATACCAAGTCACCTTTATCGAATGCTCGTGGTCTAACTTTGCGGTTATACTTAGCCGCCACCAGCTGCTTTGTTGCCAGATCTCGGCAGTGTGCCGTCGTTCTGACTTCATCGATGAGGTCTAGCTCGACTGCTAACTGCTTGCTGTTAGTGTGTTCTCCCTCCTCCATGACTTTGGCTTTCCTCCATGATGTTTGCCCAATTTCAACAGGGATCATAGCCTCGCATCCATACGTCATTCGGAAGGGTGTTTCCTGGGTCGAGGTTTGGACACTAGTTCGGTATCCCCAGAGTACCAGGTATAGTTCCTCGACCCAGTTACTTTCTGCATTGGTCATCCTTTTCTTGAGCCCGTCAACAATGATTTTGTTAGCTGCCTCAGCTTGCCCATTAGATTGCGGATGCTCTACCGAAGCGCAATGGTGCTTGATTTCGAGCTCGGACATCAACCTCTGGAAGCCTTGGTCAACGAATTGAGTACCGTTATCAGTTACGATCTTGGCAGGAATCCCGAATCTTGTAACAATATTTCTTTCGAAGAATTTTTGTATTCGAGCGGCCGAGATGGTTGACAGTGGTTCGGCCTCGATCCACTTAGTGAAATAATCCACCGCCACCACAAGCCATTTCAGTTGCCCTGCGGCCGGTTTGAACGGTCCAAGGAGGTCCATACCCCATTTAAAGAATGGCCACAGAGCCGTGATGGTTTTCAACTCGGTCGGAGGTGGCCAGAGGATCCGAGCATGTTTTTGGCAGCTTTCACATGTCCGTACATGCTCTCTGGAATCCGCGACCATTGTCGGCCAGTAATATCCAACCCTTAGGGCTTTCCGGGATAACGCCTTTGCCCCCATGTGTTGTCCGTTTATCCCTTCGTGTATCTCTGATAGCACGTACTCTGCCTCTGCCTAGTTTAAACATCTTATCATTGGGGATTGGAGGCCTTTTCAGTATAGTTGGTCATCGACCACCGTGTACATTAACGCGTTCCGTGCTATCTGCCTTGCTTCCCCGGGATCGTCTGGGCTAACTCCCTTTTCCAGGTAATTCAAGATGGGCTTTCGCCAGTCTTCTGCTGCTGCGATGACCATGATACATGTGGGCTCCTTCAGACTTTGTTGTATTACAGTCCGATTATTTCCCGGGTTCCTGGTGCTTGCTAATTTGGAGAGGATATCTGCCCTCGCATTTTCTCCCCTGGGGATGTGGGTGACTACGACCTCATCGAAGTCGGCCATTGCCTCTCTGACTTTCCCCAGATACTTGATTAGTAAGGGTCCCTTAGCCGTGTATGAACCGTTGATTTGGGCCGCGACTAGTTGAGAGTCGGTGGAGAGATGAACTCGCCTGGCCCCATTATCTTTTGCCTGTGATAGCCCGGCCAATACAGCCTCATACTCGGCCTGATTATTGGACGTTCTGAAGTGCAATTGTAGGGAGTGTTCCATGGCTACTCCTTCCGGGCTTTCGATTATGACCCCGGCTCCACTTCCTTTGGCGTTTGACGAGCCGTCTACAAATACTTTCCAAATGTTAAGGTTGGCTTCCGGGACTACTTCTGTTGGTACCAGCTCTGTAATGAAGTCGGCTAAAGCCTGGGATTTGATAGCATGCCGAGCTTGATATACTATGTCGAATTCGGACAGTTCGATAGCCCAACTAGTCATTCTTCCTGCCAAGTCAGGCTTGTGGAGTATTTGGCGTATCGGCTGGCTGGTTCGCACAATTATTCTATGCCCCTGGAAGTAGGGACGTAATCTCCTCGCGGCAGTGAGGAGCGCAAAGGCGACCTTTTCCAACCTTTGATATCTCAGCTCAGAACTTTGCAAAGCCCGGCTTGTAAAGTAAATCAGTTTATGTTCTGTCGATTCTTCTTTCACCAGGGCGGCGCTTATTGCTTCTGGAGCCACGGAGAGATATAATATCAAATCTTCCCCGGGCTCGGGTTTCGACAGCACAGGTGGTGAGGACAGGCATTTTTTTATTTTGTCAAACGCGGCTTCACACTCTGAGTTCCATTCTCCATGCTGTGCTTCCTTCTTCAATAACTTGAACAAAGGAAGAGCATTTTCTGCCGATTTCGGTAAGAACTTTGTCAGCGCAGCCAATCTGCCAGTCAACTGCTGTACCTCTTTTTTGTTTTTTGGGGCAGCCATATTGAGGACAGCTTGACATTTATCCGGATTGGCCTCAATCCCCCTGTTTGTCAACAGGAATCCGAGAAACATACCCGCTGGTACTCCGAATGCACATTTAGCTGGGTTAAGTCGGATTCTGTGATCCCAGAGCTTATCAAATGTTTCTTGCAAATCTTGGATGTGGTCGGATCGCTTAACTGACTTCACGATCATATCGTCGATGTAAACTTTGACGTTCCTGCCGAGCTGTGCCTCAAACACTTGATTCATCATCCTCTGGTAAGTAGCTCCTGCATTCTTCAGCCCGAAAGGCATGACATTATAGCAGTAATTAGCTTTTTCCGTGATAAAAGCTGTTTTTTTCCTGGTCTTCGGGATGCATAGCTATTTGGTTATAACCGGAATACACATCCATGAATGAGAGTAGCTGGAATCCCGAAGAATTGTCCACCAAGTGGTCAATATTTGGCATGGGGTAAGCATCCTTGGGGCATGCTTTGTTGAGATCGGTGTAGTCGGTGCACACCCTCCATTTGCCATTGGGTTTCTTGACCATTACCACATTTGATAACCATGTGGTATACTGGATTTCCCTGATGAATCCCGCATCCAGCAGTTCTCTTACATACTCGGCTAGGGCTTTCTGTCGGTCCGGTGCAATCTTTCTTTTCTTCTGCTAGACTAGCGTATATCGTTGATTTACGGTCAATTTGTGACAACAGAACGCCGGGTCGACTCCTGGTAACTCCGAAGGTTTCCATGCGAACACGTCCTTGTTCATCCATAACATTTTTTTGAGCTCGATTTTTTCTTGCTCGGCAAGCGAACTCCCGATCTTCGTTATTTGTCCGGGCTCCTCTCCTAGTTGGTAGTCTGTGAGCTCTCCATCAGGCTCTGTTTTCATCAACTTTGCTTCTTCTCTTACATCCAGTTCTACTACGTTGACCGAGCTCGGCACAATTGGCACTGAATGTTGAATTCCTTTCTGCTGCGAGCTAGATGTTCCGGGTTCATTGTTTTTAACCATCGAAAAGTAGCATTACCGGGATTCCTTCTGATCCCCTTTGATGGTGACGACTTCATTCTTCCGACTTACCATTTTCAGCTTCTGATGCTTAGTTGATATGAGCATGTCCCAACTATGAATGGTTGGTCTGCCTAAGATTATATTGTAGGACGAAGGGAAATCCGCTACAATAAACTTGACTCGCTCAGTCTTAAAGGCTTCTTTAGAGCCCTAGGTCATTTTTAGCTATATACACCCTTTGGGACTTGTATCCTCTCCGTTGAACCCGATTAAGGTTGTCCAGCACGGCTTCAGATTTTCTGGGTCGAGGTCCATGCGCTTAAAGGCATCCCACAGGATGATATCCACCGTACTGCCAGGATCGATGAATATCTTCTTTACGCGGCATTTTCCCAGGAAGCCGGTTATGACCAGTCCGTCTTGATGACCCGGGATTACTTCCCTCAGATCTTCCTGAGTAAAGAACAACTTAGGAGGCTCTTCTGTTTGCGATGGTTCTGGCTTGAAGGTCAGTCGTCCCCTGATGGTTAAGACTTCCCGAAGGTATTTCTTCCGCTGATTGGTGGTATCGCCGCCACCTCCGTAACCTCCACTAATGACATTGCAGTCAAACTCTGCTTCCGGGAACTCGTTCTCATTGTCGTGCTTTCTCCGGCCTTCGTCTGGCTTTCTCCTTGGGAGACCGGGCTTGTACTCTGATCCGTCTGCTTGTGCTTGGCTTTTTGCCCTTGTGTTTTGATAACGTACTGACGTAACTTTCCATCTCGGATAAACTTCTCAACCGCATCTCTAAGGTCCCAGCACTCATCCGTTGTGTGCCTGGGTCCATTGTGGAATTCGCAAAATCGTGTGCGGTCCAACTTACCCTTGTTATAAAGTGGTCATGGTCGCTCCACCTTCCTCATCTCGGTCAAGGCTACCTCTCTCCATAGTTGCAAACGAAGGACATTTAGTGGAGTTTATCTCTCATACTTCCCCTCATGCCTTTGTCCTCGTGTTTTTTGGTCCGAGTTCCTGGGTCGGTCTCTTACTGCCCGGTCCTTCCCTTTCGGGGGTGGGCTTTTCTGTCTCTCTTTTCCCGACGCGTTGGCTATCTTCATCTGCTCGATGTCCAGATACTTTTTGGCTCGTTTATGGAATTCTTCCAGCCTCTTGATCTCGCCAGATATGACCGATCTCCCCATTCTGGATTCGCTATCTAAGCCCGAGATGAGCAAGTGTACGTGGACGCTTTCCGTTAATCCCTGGATTTGCAATGCGGCAGCCTTGAAACGATCCAAATACTTCTGAAGGGTTTCACCGGGTTGCTGCTTGATTCTGTCCAGCGTGTAGATCGACCTGGGCTGCTTTTTGCTTGTCGCGAAATTCAGCAGGAACTTCTCACTCAGGTCGTTGAAGTCGGTAATGGACTTGGGAGATAGAGTCCGGAACCAAATTTGAGTGGCTCCCCGTAACGTTGAGGTGAACAGCCTGGAAATGATTGGCCCCTTGAATCCTCGGACCAGCATCTCAGTGTCGAAAGTATTCAAGTGTGTCTGGGGATCCTGACTTCCGTCGTACTTAGGGAGGTTGGATGTACTAAATTTCCTTGGGTACTCAGCTTCCGTAATTTCATCTGAGAACGGGCTGTTGTTTTGTCCTCCGTCCCCATACCACATCTTGTACCTTCTGGAATCTGGCCGAATTCCCTGACTGTCCGAGGTACGGCTGTCTTTCCTATGCGCCCGAGCTTGATTCTCCTGACTCGCATCCCGGTGATTACTTTGCTGAGAATTTTTTGTTGAAACTATTCGGCCTTGCCCGGGATGGTCCGCCTGTAGGGGATCAACAGTTTGGTGATTGGTTTCTTCGTCCTCATTCTGCTGATCATCCCGGCGTTCCTCCTGAAGAGGGTCTTGTAAGTGTTTAAGGATTTGGTTCATCACCTCGGTCATATGGTCAATCTTTTGATTCTGAAGATTGTCGCGTTCTTCCACATTCTCGATTCGTTTCAGCATTGATTCAGCAATGTTATGTAGGAGCCGTATGTCCGGGCTGCCAATCTGAAACTTTGTTGAGGAACCAGCGTGGTTAGTATTTTCCAGCGTTTGGCCTACTCGTCCATCTGGAGATGGGAGGTTCGAGTCCGGGGGCTCCTCAATTTGTTCCTGATTAACGTCTTGAACGTCCTGCTGTTGGGTCTTGCTAAAATTTTGTTCCTGACCTTGCTCGTGTGCATGCGGGTGGCTTTTGCTTCTGGTATTAGCCATCACGGGTCACGGGAATAGGACTTTACAGTCCCCACGGACGGTGCCAATGATCCGGTATGGATCACGAGTTGGGTTGGACTTGGCCCGGGGTGAAATCCCGGGGTCCTACGTACCACAGTGTGGATCAAAGTCCACGTAGTTCGAGAGTATACGACAGGCTAATGATAGCCAGAGGAGGTGGTGTGTGTGCTCTGTGTGAATAGAAAAGCTAGGGTTTCAGAAGTGTGTACCTTGTAAGGGGTTTACCCTATTTATAAGCGTACCTGGGCCCTATCTTAATCAGTTGGATTTGTCCTTTATTTTAGGGATATTAAGATATGCTTTTTTGAATAATCTCCTTCTTTTATAGGCGGTTACCATCATGATAGATATTCTTGATAAAACCACTCCTATTTTCAAGGAAGCGGTTATGAGCATAACTGAAGCCATTTTGACTAGGCTCTTTGGTTATTGGGCTGGGCCCATTTATGAGATATCCGTAACAATATATATATATGTGTGTGTGTGTGTGTGTGTGTGTGTGTGTGTTGCTGTGTACGTGGCTACTGTTGGTGAAGCAAAAAAAATATATGTATTTTTTTTCTGCAAGTTTCCCTTAGTCCTAGTCGAGCACGTGTAACTTTTTTTTTTCTGTATGTCAATACATATTGGATATATATATGTACATGAAATAGGTACTTTGGCATGAGAAAAGTATCAGAGATTAATATTATTTTATGAAAATTGTTAGGAAATTCATGAGCATCATTGAGTAAAGACATGGATAGTTTTTATTAATTTTAAAAGATTGAATAAAAATATGAAATTATATTTTGTATGATGGTGGCCCTGTATTAATTGGTAAATAAGAGGGAAAATAAATAAATAAATAAATTATCAATAAGTAATTAGTAGGAGTAAATACTAATTATTAAAAGTTAATAACAATATCAAAATAATTGGGTAGATATTAGTGTTATTATTAGGATGATAATAATAACAAATAATGTTATTATTATTGGAAAGTGTGACAATAATAAAAAATAAATAGGGAATTATTATTATTATTATTATTGGGAATAATAATAATAATAATAATAATAATAATAATAATAATAATAATAGCAATAATAATAAAATTATTATTGTTAGAGAGAAATTAAGGGATTAATAATTATTAATCTTTTAAACTAATTCGTGTAATTAGTTTATTCACGATTCAAATAAGTGACTGACAGTGTTGATAAACATTTTTAGGCATATCTTGATAATCTGATCCCAACGACTTTAGTGCAAGATAAGGATACAAGGTTGAGGTAGGTGTAATACCCTAAAATTTGACTTAGGGTAAATATCATAAATTGGTAGAATATACCTATTGAAAATAGGTGAATATGAGGTCTCAAACACCTTGTATTGAATTTACCTTATTATTAGAACAATTTTTCCTAAGATTAAATAATGTGCGAAAAGGGTCCCTAAAACATTAGATAATTTGCAAATAGGTCCCTAAAATATTTGTGGGTCATAAAATACCCTGAGAAAATTATGATAAAATCCTAAGAGGCAACTAAATATTTATTAAAAATTAGAAAGTATGTTGTCTCTAATTTAGGTAATTTATGAGATTATTTTCCTTGGGAAATAATGAGGCAAAATTAAATATCATTTTGAGGAACATAAATTGCCCCATGGTCTTTAATATTTTGCATAATGCATAAATTATCAATTTCAGTAAAATAGTTGTGAGAAAATAATTAATCCTAATTAAGAAAATTGTCAACAATTAGTAAGTGATTAAATAAGTAATTAATTGTTGATTGTTTAAACATGAATAAAAGGAGATATCCAAAGTTAATTATATGAAACCCCTAATTTGATATTAATGACCAATGGAGGGTCAAGGTTAGCATAAAGAGTGTTGCTAATTAATTTAGCATAATTAAGAGGTATATTAAGTGAATTACAATTATTCTTAACAAAATAACTTTGCACTAATTGAGATTAGTTGCATAATTCTTCAAGATGATTAAAGACAAATTAAAAGTATCAAATGAGGGCTAATTATATTTGAAAATAATTAAGCCAAAGAGAATGAAATAATATCTCAAGTAATTAAGTTTAAATCTTCATGTAATTGAGTTAGCTAATGGCAAAATATAATTAAGGAGCATGTAAACACTTGATTAACATGATAATTAAGAATTTCTAATTAGTATTGAAAAGTCAACAATGACACCTAAGCCTTAATTATGTCATCAAGATGACATCACAAAAGCACATGTGTGTGTTGTGAGTGTGTGTGTGTGTGTAGTGGATGAAAGAGAAAAGATGAATCTAAGAAAAGGGGGGGAGGTGGCATTTGAAGGTGGAATATCACCTAGAGGGGGGGTGAATAGGTGATTTAAAAAATCTAACTGCTTAATCAAAATTTTCACAAATTAATGAACTAACTGAGCAAGAGTTTAAAGGAGAAGGAACACGAGAGAATTTATCCTGGTTCAGTCTATCCTGACCTACGTCCAGTCCCCAAGAACACCTTGGGATTTTTCACTATCTTCATAATACAATTACACAACTTGGAATGATCCCTCAAACTCACTCCCCCTTACTACTTGTAATTGTACACCCTTATTTAAGGTTCCACAACCTTAAGATTTTACAAACGAATGAAAATTGAATGTTTAAGTAACTCCTCACGAGTTGAATAATAAATGATCACTAAAGTACAAGTTGAGAGTAATGAAACTGTTAAGATAATAACTCAGAGTAAATGCGCAGAGTTTTTGGTTTTTTTTGGTAGTTGGCGATATTGAATGCTTAGGCTTTTATATCCTTCGCCATTAATGCCGTTGGGAGAAACTGGAAGGTGACCATTGTCACTTGTTTAAATTTCCGTTAGGCTCAAGTTCCTCGTTAATCAGAATAGACCGTTGAATCTTCAGCTTCTTACACTTAATGTACTGTGCCGTTGGTTGTACTTGAAAGCTGGAATAAGAATGTCTCGAAGAATGTCTTTGTTCTGCTACAGCGTTAATTCCATATGTTGCTCTATTTTTCTGCTCTTTCTGCTGTGCAATAAATGTGATGACGTGAGCATTCGCTTTATATTGCTTTTCATTTATTGCTTCGTTTTGAATCCTGAAATCACTAGCAAACATGTTGAAAGTGTTTTATAAATGATTAGTTATCAATCTGGTAAGTATCACCTTAAGTTCAAAGCATTTGGAGAGTTCCAGAAATGATTCACAGTTTTTTCCGTATAAGAACTCTAGTTCTTATCACAAGAACTCTAGTTTTGTGTAATGGCCAAGACCCAGTTTCAAAGGAACTCGAGTTCTTAAAGAACTCTACTTTAGAACTCTAGTTCTATATGCAAGGACTCTAGTTCTTATACTTTCCAAAAAGGTCTGAGCGTTTTTCCTTATGAAGAACTCTAGTTCTTTCTCAAGAACTCTAGTTCTTGTGTTTGCAAAGGAACTTCGTTGTTTTACAAAATGAAGAACTCTAGTTATTGTTCAAGAACTCTAGTCATGAACTCTAGTTTTTGTTCAAGAACTCTAGTTCTTGTTCAAGAACTCTAGTTCTTATGTTCCTGAAGAATTCTGGACGGAACATAATTTTGCGAACTCGAGTTCTTATGCCAAGAACTCTAGTTCTTGAATGAAGAACTCTAGTTCTTGACCAAAGAACTCTAGTTCTTAAGTAAGAACTCTAGTTCTTCACTTAAGAACTCTAGTTCTCATGGATTGAAAAAATTTTATATGATGCAAAGGCCGCGAACTCGAGTTCTACTCCCAAGAACTCAAGTTCTCAATTTGACAGATTGAGAGCTTTCTTATCAGAAAGCGTGAACTCGAGTTCTACTCCCAAGAACTCGAGTTCTCAACTTATCAGATTGAGAACTTCCTTATCAGAGGCCGCGAACTCGAGTTCTACTCCCAAGAACTCGAGTTCTTACTGCTCAACTTCTCTAAACTCAAGTTTTAATCTCCGGAACTCTAGTTCTTGATAAAGCTAACAACTAAAGAGTGTTTTTATCATCAAAACTAAAGTTGAGAACTAACAGCATTTTTGTAAGAGGTGTAAGGGCAAGATTAAGACTTCTTTACTAAGTTTAAATCCAATGGTTATAATGGAATTAAAGTTGTTAGGAAGTTAACCAAGGATTGGCTATAAATAGAGAGCTCTCATCTCTTCATTCTTCACACCAAACTCATACCAAAGATTGGAGAGTTTAAGAGGAGAGTGAAGCAAGAAGGAGGAAGGAGTTCAAGAGTCTTCAAGAGGTAAGCTCTAGTTCTTAAGTTCTAGTTTTTAGTTTTTATAAGTTCTTAGTATAAATGCTAGTTTAATCTAGAAAATTAGAGAATAAATTCCTACACTTGTTTTTAGGCCTCATTGCATTGAAAAATGCCTGAAGAGGTAAAAACATGGTAGGAAATAATTTTTGGAAGTCCTTGGATTAAGATTGTGAAAGTTGTAGAATTTTTGGTTCTTAAATCTTAGACAGGCAGCGAAAAAGATGCTATGATTTTATGTAACAAATGAAGTTATAAAATCATGAAATTTTCCAGAAAGAAAGTAGACATGTTAGGCTTTCCAAATATATAAAATATGCAACGTTTTGATCTCTGGTCAAGGAGATATGAATTTTTGAAGTTAAGCCATTTTTGCTGGAATAAAATCTGGGCAACGTTGAGAAAAGTTAAAACTGGTAATGACTCACTAATTCTGGGTGAAAATTAATATTTTTCCTCAAAAATAGACATCCTAAGGGTTCCGGGGAATTTTACGGATCCTCAGTTTGATTTTTGTAGAATTAGTTATGATTTTTCAAAGTTACCAAAAAATCTGCCTAGAAAACTCTGCACTACGTTTTTAAATAAATGTAAGGGCAAAGTTGTAAATAACAAATCCACCAAGAGTAGATGGGTAAATAGAGGTGGAAGTATATCTTAGGATATTATTCTAAGTGATATGGTGATATATTAGGATATCCGGGAGGTTCAGGGCCGGATCCAAAGGTCGGATGTTTGACAGTTACCCGGTGAAAGGTACGGACGCGCACTGTAACTCTAACTCTTATGCTACTTGTATGCTCTATATGTGATGTGATGATTCATATAGTCGTAGACAAGACTGGGTCTTGGGTCATGCACCGTGATTAAGACTCTGTCTTAAGTCATTGTTTGTACATTCAGCTATTATGTGAAAACGGGTTACAGTCTTGGTAATGCCGTATGGATGTTTTCCTAGCGCTGAGGGCACGCTTCGGGGCGTGGCACTGGTTTATGTGCAAACTATGTGGACCTTACATGGGCTGTGTGGTATGTAGAGGTATTGTTGTGATATGAACTATGACATGTGCTGTGTGCTATGTATAGTTATATGCTGAATTGTAAATGAATATCTGTCATACATATACTGTTATACTTGAGCATAAGGTTAACTGTTACTTGAGGTCTAATGGGCATTGGACCTCAGTCTTAATGAATAGTACAGGGAAGAAGCCGGGATAGAGAAGGTGCCGGTGGAAGAGCCGTGAAGAGGCAGCGGTCAAAGACGAAGGTTGGTAGAAGTTATTAGGACTTAGTTTCTAGCAGAGTATTCTGGCACGGATTTAACAAAGTTATTTCAAACCATTTGGTGCTTAAACTAAGGAAGGTTTCATCGGTGGGTTGTCACAAGTCGCCATAGAGTTGGTGAGACTCCCATTAGATTGAACACCGACCTGGCCAAATTGTCTGATTAACTGATGTTAGGTTCCAAGTCATAGGTCTAATTTAAGACTTTCTTTATCAGAGAAATGTATTCAAATCTCTGTAAATTGTATCACATGAATATTCCTTCGGGATATTTAAAATATCAGCTTATGTCGGGGCATCATCATATGTCTGGGTATTTTATATCAGATACTCATTATCCGAATCTTAGCGCACGTTATCCATTTCCACAGTACTCTGAGTTGTAGCATCTCAAAACTCTGTGATTTTCTTGAAACTAAGTGTCGACCGACACGATTTTCGAACCTAGAATTTGGGATGTTATAGTAGGTAACTCTAATCTTATAATCATGTAAGATAATGTTATGCAATTATTAGTTGATCATGTATGCTGGTTGAATTACTTGTTTATGTTTTCCTGACCATGGATTTGAGGTTGCGGTCTCATAGGGCTATGTGTCATAGACAAGGGCTGCGGTCCTTGGCCGTTAACTGTGGTTATGGTTATTTGTAATTTCTTCTATGCTTTAAACATGTGCTATTATGTCATTTCTATTTTTATACATGTGCATAAGATTAATTGTTACCCTGTGGCCCATTCACTTGGACCCTAGATTGTGTGAAAGATACAGGAACTAGTTCGGGATCGAAGGGCAAGAGGCAGCTATAAGAGAGTTACAGCGGTTGAACCTTTTGGACATTTGGGATAATTGTAATATAATTAATGTTTATCATTCGCTTACTTTTTGGATTACTATAATTAACGTCCAACTATAGGACGACATCGAATCGCGAAAAATTTACCCGTACTTTCATATAATAGTAATTTCAAAAAAAATTTATTTCATAATTTAGAAGTCGTCCAAATCACCTTGATCCCTTTTCCATATTAACTCTGATTAAATAAAGGCCCCAAAGGCCAGGCGCCACAGTACCTAAAACTTGACTTCTTTTGATTTGCAGGTTTGTCTAAGAGCATCAAAATTCAACAGATGGTATATTGACAATGGATGCTCTAGGCACATGACAAGAGATTAACCCAAACTTGTACAATCAAACCAAAGAATAGTGGCAAGGTGACCTTTAGAAGGAACTAATTTGGAAAGATTGCTGGAATTAACGAAGTTGGAAATGATATATGGACAACAAGTCAAATATGTCTACCTTATAAAAGGACTTCGCCACAACCTCCTCACTTAGTCAAAGTGCAAACTAGGATAATTGGGTTATCTTTGACTCAGAGGAGTGCCTGATTGTTAGCAAAAATGATCTTTTATTGGACAAAGGTAATCTGAAAGCCTTATTCATGGCTCTTGGAGAAGGTAACTACTACACTCTAAATCTTCCAAGTAGTAATGTTTCTGAAAATTGTTTTATTGGAAATATGGATGAAAGTTGGCTATGACATGAGTGATTAGCTCATGTTAACATGTTTCAATTAGACAAGTTGCTAAGAAAATATTTGGTCCTTGGTTTACTAAAACTTCGTTTTAAAAATTACATTATCTATGATGCTTATCAAAAAGATAAACAAAGTCATCTTTCAAATCGAAAAATGAAATTTCAACTAATTAATCTCTCTAATTACTTTATATAGATTTAGTTGGACTTGCTAGAGTAAAGAGCCTTGGTGGCAATTTATATACTCTAGTCATTGTTGATGATTTCTCAAGATTTTCAAGGACAATATTTTTATCTTTTAAAGATGAAACATTTGATTAATTTGTCGTATTTGCCAAGAAAGTGCAAAACAAGAAAGGTGTCTCCATTTTAGGAATACGAACTGATAATGGAGGAGAATTTGAAAACTATGCTTTCGGTGAATTCTGCAAGGCTTAAGGGGTTGATCATAACTTCTCAGCCTTGAGGACTTCATAATAGAATGGAGTCATAGAAAGAAAGAATATAGTCCTCACTGAAATGGCTAGAGCTATGCTGAACGAGAATCAAACTTCCCAAGTTTTTTGGGTAGATGCCATGAGTAATGCATTTTATATCTCAAATCAAGTATACCTTTGAAAGAAGCTTGAAAAAACTCCTTATGAGCTAATATAAAGAAAGGAAGCCAAATTTAGCCCATATGCATATCTTTGGATGTAAATGCTTCATTCATAATAATGGTAAGGACAACTTAGGAAAATTTGATCTTAAATTTGATAAAGGTATATTTCTATTTTAATAGAAGTAAGGCTTATAGAATTTTCAATAAATGTATTCATATTGTTGAAGAGTCTGTACATGTTGTGTTTTGCAAAACCAAGCTTGACAAATTTGTGGATGATGATGAGCCAATTTTTCAAAGCCAATCTATTTCAAAAATTCTTTTTGTTTTGGAAAACCCTGAAAATGTTTAGGAGACATAACCTAAAAATGAGAATGGTTGTGAAAATGCTGATCAATTTAACCTAGAGCTTGTAGATATAGTAGGATTCATCTTCTAGACCAAGTAATAGGTAATGTAAATGAAGCTGTGAGAAGAAGAATAGGAACTTTGAATGAAGTTGCTTTTTCTTCCTTTATTTCTAAGATTGAACCCTTTAAGATTGATGAATCCCTCTCATACAATGATTGGGTTATATCAATGCAAGAAGAATTATATCAATTTGAGAGAAATCAAGTTTGAGACTTGGTATCTAGGCCTAAGGACCATCTGGTTATTGGCACTAAGTGGGTATTCAAGAATAAACGAGACGAATCCGCAATCATTGTCCGTAACAAGACAAGATTAGTGGCAAAAGGCTATAATCAAGAAGAAGGAATTGATTATGAAAAAAACATATGCTCCAGTGGTTAGATTGTAAACTATATGAGTTCTTTTAGGCTTTACTTGCATTAAAGGATTTAAATTATACCAAATGGATGTGAAAAGTGCTTTTCTAAATGGTTTTATCCAAGAAATTTATGTTGAACAACCTCCTAGATTTGAAGATAATTCTCATATTGATCATGTGTTTTGTCTCAAGAAAGCTTTCTATGGTCTTAAGGAAGTTCTTAAAGCTTGGTATAAGAGATTAATAAAATTCCTTCTTGATCAAGGATTTTTTAGAGGCAAAGTAAACACAACTCTCTTCATTAAAAGCAACAAGAGAAACGATATATTAATTGTTCAAATATATGTTGATTATATTATATTTGATGCTACTAATGATGCTTTGTGTGAGAATTTCTGTAAGACAATGCAGGGAGAATATGAGATGTATATGATGGGAGAACTGAATTATTTCCTTGGACTTCAAATCAAACAATGGAAGAATGAAATCTTCATCTCTCAAACCAAATATCTCACAGATCTCCTAAAGAAGTATGGGATTGACCAATGTAATGGAGCTAATACTTCAATGAGCTCAGCTCCTCTTCTAGATGCTGATGAAAATGACAAGGATTTCAACATAACCAAGTATAGAGGAATGATTGGATCATTACTATACTTGACTGCAAGTAGACCTAACATTCTATTCAGCTCGAGAATGAAACGCCCCTATTTCCTAAGCCACCTATGGTGTCCAATTATAATCCTAGACCTCTTATTAAACTAATTCATGTGTATTTATTTAAGTGATGACGTTAACAGATCAGAGTGAATTACAACAGAGAGCATGCTTAATGTTCGGACGAATGAGTGACTGATAACATATGCCCAGACATATGCTGGTTACTTAAAATTCCCGAAGGAATATAAGCGAGATACAAATAAATTCATCGCGTTGTTCTCGGTTGACGTGTTAGGTTACAGTTATCCAAATGTTCAACAAACTTATACATCTTCTTATCCCAAAATATAACTCCTTCTGAGTCTTTACGCGTGCCGCTTACCCTTTTCTTTGACTCCTGATCCTCCATTTCCTGAAGCTAGGGAAAATTCTGAGATTCAATACCCATTGAATCTCAGGTAACAGTTAACCTTATGCTCAAATATAAACAGTATATGTATGAAAGATATTCATTACATTTCAGCATTTAACCATACATAGCACACAACACATGTAATAGTTCATATCTTGACAATACATAGCACACAACACATGTAATGTTCATACCGTTTGCACATAGCCAGTGCCACGCCCCCGATGTGTCCTCAGCGTTAGGAAAACATCCATACGGCATTACCAAGACCGTAACCCGTTTTAAAGTTGAACGTATTTAAAAAAGGTGACGTAAGACCAAGTCTTAGTCATAGTCCATGACCCAAAACCAATTCTTGTCCATGACTATATGAATCATCTTATCACATATAAGCATACAAGACAACATAAAAGTTAGAGTTACAATACACGTCCGTACCTTAGTCCTTGTCGCTAGTGGTACATTCACCTTTTGGTACTGGTTCTAAACTTTTCTAGGTATCCTATAATATCATCATTGCATTAATTCTCTTATAATTAACATCCTAAGAGGTGGCATTGCCACTAATGACCCTTTTACCCCTGGTAAATTGTTATTTTATTTATAGTTTCTTAAAGTATTATTGATTAATAATAATACTTTCTATTAATACTCCACTTTTATTATTTATATTTATTTCCTTTTTAATTTATTACTTATTTTATTTTCTAACAATAATATTATTTATTCCTTTTTTATTCTAATAATAATAATAATAATAATAATACTTATTATTATTATACTACTATTACCACCACCCCCACCACTACTACTACCACCACCACCACCACCACTACCACTACTATGACCACCACCACCCCACTACCACTACTACTACCACTACTACTTCATGACTCTATTTCAGTGTTAAACATGATATCTATATATTAAATCAATAGTTAATAATTATTGACACCAACAAAATAAATTTTGTGTGTGTATCTATATAATTAGAAATTTAGTTTGATATGTACTAACTATCAAATAAAATAATCTTTGATGCGATATATATATGTGTGTGTGTGTGTGTGGCTAAATCTCAGGATAAATATATGGTTAAGATTTCTATACATATTTATACAAATATATGGGTAATATATATACCTAAAATATCTCAGTATCTTTTCTATAATCACATTTGAATATACTAATTTTATTAAAATATATTTATGATTTAATTTATTAATAGTACACCAAAATCAAAACGGAGATCCTAAAAACTCAGTTACAATTACATATACATATATATAATATCATATCATATTATACTATATCATATAATATATCATATCCATATGCTTAATTATATATATACACAAGGATGCATCAGATACTAATATATATATATATATATATATATATATTCAAGTCAACAGCCCTCTCTCTTTTTCCTTATTTTGTCTTACTTACATCTAGATATGCAGCAACTTTAATATGCTTATATATATGTATAAAATACTTCACCAAACCTTCATTAATTAAAACCTTAGTTGCATATTATTGAAGGCCTTCCCTCACGCCTTAGCTATATATTCCATTATATCCCTACCTTTATTACTACTTCACATCATTTACTCGTTATAAATATTTACCACCATTATGATCATGCATGAAGGTAGAAATAAAAAGCATCACTCAGCCGCCCCTCCATCCAGGAATCAATATCCCGTTTTTGTTGATTAATTTTACCACATTAAGCTTATATATATCATTGGTTAATTTTCAGCATTTACTTCTATGCAACACAAAAACAATAAATGTCACGTAACTTATTTGTATCGTTTGCAGCATTAACCAACAGTAATTATATCAGTAGTAAAAATGGAACCTTAGCTTTGATGTTTCTGTTGAGCAAATCAAAGATGAGGCCAGGTAGAAACTAGAGACAGGTAAAATAAATAAGTAATAAACATATATAAAAACACAATCGAGAAGCGTTATATCCATCATTCGTGCGTTCAGGCTTCCTTTTATTAGTGGTGGAATGTACTAATATATATATATATATATATAGACACACACAAACATATATATCAGTAACTATATAAAATAGCATATTCATACACAGCCCCTACATTCATAAATATATGCAGCGTTTCTTCTCTTCTTCCTTTTTAATCTATATACGCACTCTCATAGCTGGCTTCCTTTATATGTGTATATAGTGTGACAGTGTTATGGAAACAAAGAGAAAGATGAGTTTGGTGCATTACCTCTGTTTTTCTGAATTCAAAACAGAGCAACAAGAATGGCTCCCCCCCTCTTTCTAGTTCTTCAACTCTTCCTCACTCTCTCGTTCTTGGTTTTACTTGGCTGGAGGAAGTGAGTGACATGATTATATATCAACTACAGATCCAATCTTAGAAGAAGCTAATGGTCCAATAAAAAGGCGACGGATAACAGGGGTGTGAGGCTTGAGACACAGACTGGACAAGGCATGGCTACTGATCTTGCGTGTACTGTTTTCTTTTCCTTTCTGCTGTGATCTTTTGCTGAATATTTTTGCTGCTACATTTCTGATTTGCTGATGGTTATGAAGATTAATGAATGAGAGAGTATGGGCTGAGACGCAGGAGTAAAATAGATATGGGCCGAAATCACATTGAGGGAGGCTGTACGTTGGCTGATAGAGATTGGTAATTAAACATGTATAATGGGCTGAAACGTTTATGTCGTAGGGCCTCAAAATATATCTCCCTTGTTTCTTCCTATCAAAAAAAAAAAAAAAAAAAATCTCCCTTGTTTCTCTTGATCACGTGGAACATATGATTCTTTTGTTTTGTTTTTCCTTTTGCCTTTTTTTTCTTTTTTCCTTTCTCTCCAATTAAACATTTTGTTTCTTTAATGGAAATTATTGGATGAAAATAAATTCCTAAATTTCCAATAATAAATATTATGATTTTTTAGGCCCAATATTGTACCTTAATTTTCCATAATTTTTAGGCCTATTTATTCCTTATTTGGAATTATTTGATAATAAATCCTATAATTCTTTTCCTAAAAATTCATGAAAATTAGACCTTAACTTCCAATAATTATTCTCATAATTATCTTAGCCCAAATTTCAAAATTTAAATTTTCCATACAATATTCCAATACTCAAATCCTAGAAATTTAGGATGTTACAGAGAATATAAACAAGATATCAATTTACTCCAAAAGAATCACATACTGAGCATGTAAAGAGAATCTTCTGATATCTAGCTGACATTGAGGAACTTGGATTGTGGTTTCTTAAAGGTCAATCAGAATATTTGGTAGCTTATTCAGATTCAGATCATGTTGGCTACAAGATAGACAAAAAGAGTACTAGTGGCTAATGTGAGTCCTTGGAGGATCACATGTATCCTGGTTTAGCAATAAACAAACAATTGTCTCATTATCATCAATCGAAGCTGAGTATATTGCTACATCAAGTTGTTGTGCTCAAGTATTATGGCTTAAGCAATAACTTTAAGACTTGGGAATTGATCTAAAAGAAATCTCAATCTTTTTGTGACAACGCCAGTAGAATAAGCTTGGTAAAGAATTCAATTTAACATACAAGAACCAAACTTATTGACATCAGACATCCTTCATCAGAGATACACAAAAGAAGGATGTCAAGGTGCTATTCATTCCCACTTATCTGCAGCTGGCTGATATTTTCACAAAGCCTATATCCAAGGAGCAATTCCTGTTTATCATAATAGAATTAGGAATAGTCAATCCCAATGAGTTGTAAGTTACTTCTTCTTATCCATTTCATTTATGTTTTGATGATATATAATCACTAACTTAAGTTTTAGAGTGTCTAGACTTAGTTTATGCAGGACCTCTAACAAGAAGAAATGAAACAGAGACTAACAGAGTCAAAGTAACTCGAGTCATAGATAGAACACTCTAGTCATTTCGTGAAAGTTCTAAATTTTTAAAGGAATTCTCATTTCACTTCAAAGTGGTTAATAGGAGTTTGTATTCCTTAACTCGAGTATGACATATTTTAACTGGTTTAAACTTGTATTGAATTGCTAACTTCTCTGTATAACTCGAATCTACATTTCCTAACTCGAGTAGGTAAGTCGAGTCATGAAATTAACACTCTATTAAACTCTTTATTTGAAATGTTCATCAATGCAAAACTCACAACAACTCAAGTTAAAGAACCTTCACTAAAGTTAATGGCTTGAGTGGCTTAACAAGAACTCAAGCAACTACTTTTAGACATTCCTCAAAGTTGAAAGATAATATACTCAACATGTCTCACTGAAAGTGAAGAAATGTTTCTCGAGTAGAAGACTCGAGTGAAAGGTAAATGACTCCAATCATTCAAAACTCAAGTATTTAACTATTGTCTAAATTTTGTAGGCCTTTCTTTCACTGGAAGTATAAAAAAAATAAATTGAGTAAGTGATTCAAGTGGACAAATAAAAGACTCGAGTCAAACGAGGTCAAAGAGAAAATAAGTTTGAAGCAAGTTTTTGACTTGAATGGAGACATGGTTAACTCAAGTCACCAAAAGTTAGAGAGCTCACAATACTGAATCAACTTGTGACTCGAGCAAGGAATGAAGAACTCAAGTGTGTTCTCTAGAGACTTGAGGAAAGTATATTTTCAAGTGTTCTCAACACATACTTGAGGTCTAGGTAAGTGAATTTTAAATAAGAACTTGAGGCATTATGTAATAACTCAAGTAGGTAACTCGAGTCAAGCACTTTATATATATAGCTACACAATCATTTGCTTCTCACTTTCTCACATTCCTAGAGTTATCTCTTATTTTCTTTCTGAACCTTCACCCAAAACTCTAACTTGAGCCAGATCCTTCAACATGAGATCAAAAGCTCCCTTTCAAGCTCATGATTCAACCTCTGATTATGAAGTTACACCTTTTTCTCCTCCTCCTCCAAAGAGGTATTGACCAAAAGTAGCAATTGAGGAAGCAGAGGCTCCAAGGCCCAAAGCCAAAGGGGTGGTGATCAAGGAACCATCTGAGCTTCCTGCTACTAAGACTAAGGTTATTGGAAAATTGAAGGGCTAAGTGCCTGAGATTGTTGTGCCCAAAAAGCCAAGAAAAAGCCCTGTGTCAACACCTTCTCAAAGACAATCTTTGAAGGTATTTGGTCATACTCCTTCTTTGTTACAATCCTTAAGGATTGGTAGACCTCCTCCTTATTATCTTTGTAATCACATTGTCTATTCTGAGCATGATCTTAAACTTTTTTGAGAACATTATGAATCTTGTGGGTTTTGTCCTATAGTTTATGTTAATCAAGCAATGCTCAAGGAGGAGTGTAATCTAAACTTATCCCCATGGGTTAAGTCTTTTGAAAACCTTCTAACTATTTGAACTTCCTAATGTCCTTCAATTGTTAAATCTTTTTATTTCAATATGAGAATCACCAACACTCTCAATGACAATGGTGACCTTCTAGAAGAATGAAGGACTACTATTGTCTTGGAATAATTCCTAGGTGACAAGAATGTTTCGCGCTCATAGAGTAAATTCTATGTTCTTCCACCATCTGTCCACATCCCCTTCTAACAAGTATAATGTAACATCCCATTTTATAAACGTTTCCATAGTGTTTCAGATCAGAGTTGAGCGTTGAATTTTTTTTTTTAAAATTAAAGAGTAACTGAATAACATTGTCTGTAGTGTATCAAGTTGAACATTCAACAGTACATTCATCCGAGTGCTAAATACACCTAAGTACATAATAACGTCTTCGCTTGGTTCTTATGACGGCTTCTTACCCTTGTCCTTGATTCTGGTTCCCTGGGACCCTGAAGTTAAGGTAAGAGCTAAGGTCCAATACCCATCGGACCTCAGGTAACGATTAACCTCATGCTTATGTAAACAGTATATGACAGGTATCACGTAATAAGTACACATTCACAATTTCAAATTCATAACCACATGTAAGGCAATAACATAACACAGCCACTGCAATATGTATGTTACCCCAGTTTGCACTATTCACCAGTGCCACGATGGCCTATTGTGTCCTCAGCGCTAGGAAAACTTAACGGTGTTATCAAGACCAGAACCCGTATTCAATTCAATGTTCAGAGAGCAATTTTTAAAACAAAGTTTCAACATATGAATACAACTATCATATATAAGCATATTATAAGTATAAGAGTTAAGGTTACAATACGCGTCCGTACCTAAGTCATGGTACGTTCCGTTGGTTAGAAAACGATCTCTGATATCCTATAAGGGTAATATCGTCCCAATTAATTCCCAAACATTATTCCAAGAGATACCTTGGCCACAAATGATAATTTTAGCCTTGGTGGTTTTATTTTTCAATTATTTCCTCAAAATTTTGAAAAAACACTGGTTCAGCATTTCTGGGCAGAATTTTGTCTAACTTTGAAAAATCATAACTAATTCCAGAAAATCGAAACCAGGATCCGTAAAATTTCCAGGAATCCTTGAGATCTCTACTTTCAAAGAAAAATACTAGGACTTACCCAGAATTCAAGAATAATTCCCAGTTTAATCATTTCAAACCTCTGCCCAGAATTTTCCCCAGAAAACGTAGCTTAACTTCTGGAATTTGTATCTCTTTGCACAGAACTTCAAATGAGAAACTCTATACATATTTGGAAAGCCCTATATGTCTACTTTCACCATGAATTTATGCAGAATTTTAGAACATCATTTCCTTCATAAAATATTAACGTTTTTGCTACTGGCTCCTGAAACCGCTAACTGATGAAATTTCGCCAGAGCTTCGCTATTTTGATCATAATCTTCCAAAAAATTTTGCCATACCTTTTCTTCATTATTTTTTTGAAATAAAGGCAATGGAAACCATAAAAACATGAAAAAAAACTATAATTGGAAGATTAAATATCAAAATAACATTTCCTAACATTTCTACTACAAAAACTAAGAACTAGAACTAAAAGACTAAAAACTTCCTTACCTCTTGAAGACCCTTGCTCCTTGCTCTTGGAGCTCTTCCACTCACTCCCTCACACTCTAAATTTTCGGTTGATGCTTGGTGAATTGGTGAGGAATTTGTGAAGTGGGAGGCCTCTATTTATAGCCAAGGAAGGGTTAACCATCTAGCAACTTCCACTTGATCCTAGCCCTTGATTTTAACTTGGTAAAGAGGTAAAAATCTCACCCCTACACCTTACTAAAACCACCCCTCTCCCCCCGTTAGCTTTTAGGTTTTGCTTCATCTCCTATTTACTTCCAAATGCTAATTTAGTTAAGTGTAAGTTGGTGTTTTTATTCAAGATCTAATTTCACTTTTGAAATCACAATTTTACGACTAGATTTATGGTGATTTTAAACTTCCTGAAACACTTAGGTATGAATCCTAAAAGTATACGAAAATGACTTTGAGAATAGCCAGGTTAACGCTCATAATTTACTGTTTCCAAATATCTACTTATATTTAATACTTAGTTCCAATATTTCAAGATACGATTTAATCTCTATGAATTCTCCTTGATTTGCATCTAATTAAAAGTTAACTTGCTTCCCAAATTTTTACCTTGAATTTCAAACTATTATTCACTCTAGTTTATTCTTGGGTAACTTTACTACACACACTCACATACACAACCTTTGGACACACTCACTCACACCTACACATACACATACACACGCCCTACACCACACACACACACACATTTTTCTCTTGCATTAAATCAAGCCTTAAAAGTCTACATATGTACTCTTAACTTCTTCTACACTGTAATGGCCATTTATTATCTAATTAGCTCATGTGTTTGTTTGTGTATTTAAAAATCATTTCTTTTTCTTGTTACCCAAGTAAAACCGTCCCCCTCCCTCTATATTTAATTATAAATTTACATTTTAATTGTTCTCACATTTTAAGAGGAAAAATCTTTCATTGGTCCAATTAATTTCACAAGAATTTAGACTTAAAGGTTAATATAATTTCTTCATTCTTTAGTAATTTTCACCACTTTTATTAGTTAAAGGGAGAATTAAATAAATCCTTGGTTACTATTGCTAATACAGTGTTTTAGGGGTTACTAGGCTTAATTACCAAAATTTGTCAAAGGTTCTAATTTAATTTTGATGATTAACAACTCCTTGTATGCTAATCTTAGCTTCTAAATATCATTTGGTTCTTAATTTAATTAATATTTCCTTAATTATGACCTTCATAAATTAATTATTAACTAATTTCAAAAATTACTAAAACATTTCAATTATTGCAATTCCAATTACCCCATAATTGTTACTAATTTCCTCTAATTGATTTTATCATCCTCTGATGATTTTAATTGCTGAAATAGTATAATTATGATTATACTAAATTATGATAATCTTAGGATATTTTAAGATTTAGAAAAATTAGTCTTTAGGCTTTCTAATTCTAGGGGAAGTTGCCTAGGAATACAAATAAGTACAACACCAAAATTTGTGACCACATATTCACCTATTTAAAATAGGTATTTTCTATCAAAATATAGTGGTTATGCTAAATAGGATTTTTAGGGTATTACATATAATGCCATTTGTGCCTTCTTTTCAATGGGCATAACATTACCTGAAAGATGTTTTCTAATCTCAACATCCAGTCCTCAGAAGTTTGTAGGTCAAACCTTTTTTGGAATACCAAATGCTGGTGCTTACATAATTCAATGAACTAGTACTATGAAGTCTCTAGAGTAGGCTGTTCCCCGTTATTCTGAGGTACTTGAGATTGAGTATCAAGCTTTGAGGACCTCTCATTGTGTTCTTCTTCTTCAGTTTTAGTTTGCCCTTTGTCCCCATTTTACTTAGTCTTTACCTCCTGTAGCTCTTCTTGAAGTTCATTTATCACACCCCTTTGTTCTATTAACATACCCAATATTTGTTGCATTGGGTCAAGCTCATTTGTTTTTCATGCCTATCATCTCTACCTCTTTTTCTTACCATCTTTATATGTCACTATATTAAGATAAAGAAAGGGTAGATATCATCATAAGGGCATATATGTCATTTCACAATTTTCAAATACACAAGTACTTCAGAAATAACATACAACAAGCATTTATAGCAGTTTAGGGAAATCTCTTAACAATATTTAACCTATAACTGTTGAATAACATGATTCTAGCCTTTCATATTACACAAGTTTTTTTTCATACAAACAACTTCCCTGGGTCACCCATCTTAATATTTTTCTAGGCCGAGCACAATTAACCTTAATATACTAGTGCAAAATGCTGGTACCGACTTCCTACTGCTCCCGAGCATTAACACCCAAGGGTAAAGATTGAAACCGAATGAAGTTTGCGGCCAAATCTTGCATGCCCAAGAACATATCGATCACGATTGAAGAAAGGCTATGGTTGATGATCTCGCGGATTTGCGATGGGATGTTGTCATCCAAATTTCTCTTTTAAATGTTATATCTTGTACTGTAATGCCTGACCTGCTTATCGTCAATTTGGTTGGCAAGTTGATTGTGTTATTTTGACTCTAATATTTGTTTTTTCAGAAAAGCAATTTAAAAATTCAAAAAGCATTCAACTCAATCTTCACTTGAATCAGCTCGGGAGGTAAGTCTCAACCGAACATAAGGTGAACGCGGTTATTTGAATGATGATGGAGAGATGTCTGAGGATATGCCTTAAAGAGATATATCTCAAACATTGAGACTTTGGAATGTGTTTTGAGTTTCAGATTGGGAAATCTCACAAACGGAGATTGAAAGAAATCTTAATCTTTTGTGACAACGCCAAAACGAAAGTTCAATCCCAAAAACCTAACCTATGCTATCATCCCTACTGCCTCTAAGAAAGGAGGGGCTTCCCTATTTTTTTTTTTAGGTTTATTTTCATCATTATATTCTACATAAAATAAGTGACATTTTGATATCTTATGGGTAAAAAATAGAGTTGTTTTCAAATTTTAATGATTTTTCTAAGATTATTCAGAAAAAATGGTTCATTTTTTCTTTTTTACTTAGAGCACTAAATCTTTGAAAAATTATAAAAAATTGAAAACAGTTTCTTTTCTTATCCGTACAATATCAGAATGTTTACTAATTTTATGTAATATATAGTGGTAGAAAGAACATGAAAGAAAAACATTCGGGAAGTCTCTCATTTTTTTAGGTGCACTAGGGAGGGCATCATGTGGGGCACATTAGGAACCCCTTGCCCCTCAATAAGAGCTTGATATTCGTGAAAATGATTATCCACATAGGATCCTAACCGGCACGAGGCTAAGAGCAACGATGTTATGAGTCCCACGTTGAAAAATATAACGAGTGGAATGAGGTTTATAAGTTTAAGGAGACTCTCCTTCCTAATAGGCTAGTCTTTTGGAATTGAGCTCTCTCTTTGGTCAAATTGGTCATCACATGATGCAATTAATGTTTGATGCACGGAGATCCAGTATCCTTAATGACTTGCAATGTTGAGGCAATATCTCTCGATAATTGTGATGGTCGGGCAGTCTAAAAAAAATCTCACGGATGCTCTCTACCACGTACCATTGTGGCTTGTGTGAGTATATTATCTTCACTTTTATTGCTCATTGTTTAAAATCAATTGTATCAGGATTTGCGATAGGTGGGGAATTCCGTGGGTGGCATATATATGCTGTGTCAATATGTATCTCCTAGAAGTTGGTTTACTTCTTATTATGTTAGAAGATCCTTCTTTCTTGTAGGTCATTAGGGCATGCAGGAAGAGCCCGCACAGCTGCAGTGGGATTTCATGGATTCCTTTGAATGGTTTAGAGGCATTGAATGAATTGGATCACGTTAAACTTGTCTGCTCACTAGTGCCAGAATTGGATCATTTGAGTTAGTGGCGTGACATGGTTTCTTGGAATGCTAAGTTTTTGACATCCACGCTAAGCTTAACAATGTATATTTTTAGAGATGCAGTGTAGACAAAACCAACTAAATAATATTGTAGATTTGATTCACTTGCTTTTGAGGTTTTAAATTGGATTTTACAGATGCGGTCCTTTGAAATTTGCATAATATCATGGTGGACGAAGGTACCCAGTAATTCTTCAGGTGCAGTTATGAATAAATAGATGGATGAACTCAAAACGTTTTGAAGACATTGCCTGCTGAGGCTTCAATTTCAATGTAGCCATGGGTACTCTAGACTGTGAGAATTATGGAGGCTTAGTCACTGGCAAGTTAAAATTTTAGAAACTAAATCATATTGAGTGATAGTTAACGGACTGAGTTGTTATAGGTGAGTCAAAAATTGAAAAACATGAAGATTAATTTTCTCTTTTGTTTTTTATTTTCATTTTCTTAAACATGTCATGTTTTGAATATGAGGAGAGAAAAAAAGTTGTTCGGATGATTGTTTTAAAATATCATATTCATGAAAGTATAAAAATTAATTTGAAATACTTATCAAATACTTAGTTTGAACAAAATCTATTTTAAGATTAATTGTTCTCTATTTTTTCCCCTGATTTTATAGACAAAAACCAATTTTACAAAAAAAAAACCTATAAAAATTGTTCTGGTTTTTCATTTTTTATGTTTCTTAAAACAAATTTATATTTTTTTTAAATAAAAAACTGTTTTTTGATACAACAATATACAACAAACGTCGGGATGCCTACATGCACCACAAAAAATATGCAATTATTGACGTTCCGAAATTTCCCATTAGTAAGACAGAAAAATTCATTCGGTGAATTCCATCAAAAATACAACTGCCCATGAAATTGGTGACGAAATCCTTTTTGTTGGTAATTTGTTGCGAAATTTGCGGACTGATTACAAACGGAATTTAGTGACGGAATTGTTAAGTTAGTAAAATCTAATTAATAAAAAATTATATATTAAATACAAACTAAAACTAAAATTAAAATATTATTTTCCTATTTTATTAATAAATAATATATTAATTAAAACAATTTTCCAATGTCACCGCTATTTAAAAGTTGTGAACCCCTCAATGAGTTTTAAGTCTAGCATGAAACCTGCATGTGAGTAGTCTGTAATTTCTTGATTCCCATCCAATTAAGAAATGTCATTAACTATGAGAGAGAATATAATACAGATATGAAAATTTTCTTTTAAAATATGAAAAAAAATTGCAAAAATCAATTCTATTTTTGGACAAAGTTAATGATTTGACCACATCTTCTTAATTGGGGTGTAGTAGTTACACGAAGATACCTTATAATAGGGACAGGTAGAAGTAATTTGAGATAGAGACTGGATTTTGCAGTTGAATCAATGTTGTTTCTATTTCTAATCTTGTATGGTGATCGATTGGTGAATCATAATTGCATCAACTGCTTTTCGTTTATGTTGCAACGAACTCATTGAATCTCAATCCATTCTCGACCTCAAGAACAGACGCACCTCTTCAAAGTTGACATATATTGTTCATCGTTTTTCAGCTTTCTCTATCCTCTTCCTCAATCCTCTATATATATGCGATTCATTCCCATCCTTCTTTGAACATAAAATACAACAAAAAATGAGGTCCTCAAATCTCAGTCTCTTGGCCATTTTCTTCATCATCTCAACCTTGTCTTGCATTTGCTTTGCCCGAACCACTCCTCAAGACTTCCTTCAAGTACATAATGAAGCTCGAGCCGAGGTCGGTGTGGGACCTCTCTCCTGGAATAGTACTCTTGCCTCCTACGCCAAGAAGTACGCCAACATGAGGAGCCATGACTGCAAACTCGAGCATTCGAATGGCCCATTCGGCGAGAACATTGCCGAGGGCTACAAAGACATGAAGGGCTCCGATGCCGTCAAGTTATGGCTCACCGAGAAGCCAAACTATGATTATGAGTCCAATGCTTGCGTCAATAATGAGTGCCTTCACTATACTCAGATCGTTTGGCGAGATTCTCATCATCTTGGGTGTGCAAGGGCCAAGTGTCCCAATGACGGGGTGTTCGTTATTTGCAGCTATGATCCACCCGGCAACTTTATTGGCCAAAGACCATATTGATTCGAACACACACACACACACGCACACGGAAGGAACATGTTCGTTGTATGTAATGTAGACAACTTCTATATTTATATTTTATAGTATATTTCATACCTCCCCCTCAGCTTTATTGTTGGGTAATTAAATTCAAATCATGCCATGTTTGGGGTGATTATTCACTGATGGGGTGTTCTGATAAATGGTATCTGAAGTTTCGTTTTGCTCTTGACAATTTATGAAAGAAAATGGAATCTGATGATTGCTCATACGCCCATAGCTTAATATGAAAACTAGTTAACCTATTTGCATAAGATAATAAGAAAATTGTTATGTTAATTATGTATTTGAAGAAAATACGTGCTGATTTTTCTAAAATACTTTTTGTTCCATTATTATAATACAATGTAACTTTCCCTTTATGAAGCCCCCTTTCCTGGATATGTGCCGTGGTAAGGATTTTTTTTTTTTGGGGGCGCCCCGGGGGGGGGTGGGGGGATTCAATTTGAGAAACAATGTGGATTGTGTTAAAGTCTTGCATTTAGGATTTGGGATCAAAGTAAATCCCTGGCTAGCTCCTATATATATTTAGGACTAGAGAGAGTACTATTACCCTATACTTCATATGATTATAATATCCCTAACATGACAACATCTTAAACTATTCATTATTAATTTTCACTTGTTACTTTTTTGTATTTATTAAAAAAAGTAACAAATGCTCAATTTTAGTTTATTTTGTTTTTAAAAATATTGAAATTTATTTAAAATATTTTGTGTGTATATGGGGATGGAGAGGAAGGAACACCCCCTTAATATGTGGGATATGTAAAGTTGTAAATAGGTGCGTTCTTTATTTTTCATTCAATTAATTAACCACAATTATTAAGGGAGCACTTTTTAAAATTAGGGATTGTAAAACCCTCATTTTCATCATTCATGTAAACATTGTATTTTGGTAAATAAATTATCAAAATACAAAGGTGAATATTTGTGTAACGCCCCTATTTCCTAAGCCACTTATGGTGTCCAATTATGATCCTAGACTTTTTATTAAGCTAATTCGTGTGTATTTATCAGAGTGAATGTGTTAACAAATCAGAGTAAGTCATAACAGAGAGCATGCTTAACGTTTGGATGAACGAGTGACTGATAACATATGCCTAGACATATGCTGGTTAATTAAAATTCCCGAAGAAATATAAGCGTGATACAACTTAATATTCTTTATGGTGTATCCGGTTGACACATTAGTGATACAATTATCTGAATATTCAAAATTATACATAATTTTATCCCAAAATATAACTCCTTCTAACTCTTTATGCATGTTGCTTACCCCTTTCTCCTGCCCGATCCTCCTGATCCTGAAGCTAGGGTAAATTCTAAAATTCAATGCCCATTGAATCTTAGGTAACAGTTAACCTTATGCTCAAGTATAAACAGTATATGCATGATAGATATTCCTTACATTTCAGCATAAAATCATACATAGCACACAACACATGTAATGTTCACCAATACATAGCACATAGCCCATGTAAGGTCCACATCATTTGTACTGTAATACACGGATGATTACTATCTGGACTATTATGTTACCATAATAAAAATGTCCATTTATGATGATTATGGTATCAAAATAGAGTATAATTAGTCTATTTTCAAAGGAAGGTACTAAGAAAAAAATTATGGAAAATTCAAGAAGGCATGGAATAATTATTAAAAATTTAGGAAATACATTATTCTTAATTTAGACAATTTAATAAAATATTTCCTATGAAAATAAAAAGAAGGAAAATTAAAAAGTATTGTAGAATCAAAATTGATTCTATGACTTTTAATATTTTGCATAGGGCTTAAATCATTAATGTTAATGAAATTGTTGTGAGAAAATAATTAATTCTAATTAAGAAAATTATTAGGAATTATTAAAGGATTAATTAAGTAATTTTCAAGAATTTTATAAGATTAGAGAAATTTAGGAAACATAAAAAATAAAATAAATATAAATAATAAGTATTAAGGACCAAAATTTTTGGCTAATTAAATAAATAATAATGGTTAAGATATAGTCTCAAAAAGTAAAGATCAATGGTTTAGGATTTTTCAAGAATTTATGAAAGCCTAAATCCAAGTAATTAGTTATGGATCAATAGGAAAATGAATATAGGATAAATATAATATATGTGGTTAAGGAAACAAAAAAAAATATATGGTGTGGGCCGAAATTTTAGGGGATATAAGGATGAAGAAGATATTTGAATATAATAGTAATATAGGTTTAAGCATGTGTTAAATAAGTAATAATATAATAATAATTAAAAGTGGACAGGATAAACGAGAACGGATGGAAATAAAATCCTACATAGAAAACCGTGAACTAGGTTTCTAAATTCAGGGTATATTGTGAACGAGGGAATTTTTATCTCGAGATGGCTGGTCTCCGAAGTCATTTCTGTAACCGACGGAGTGATTTGGAGATCCGAATAGGAAGATATTTTGTATAATTAAAGCAGATAGCCAAAAGGAGAACCGATAGAAAATAATTCCGTTGTGGGAATCTGGGGATAAGTGGGGAAAAACCAGAGTATAATGTTAATCAATGAATTTTTGTCTCAGAGTTGGCACCGGACAACGTTATTCCTGTAGTCGGACACGAATACCGAGGATTATTAGCTGGTAACGGAATGTCCTCAGCGGGATTAGAAACTGAGTTAAATAAGATAGTTTGAAAGAGGAAGAAAAGATCTTCAGAGTGTTATTCCTGGAATTTTAAGTTTCTACGGAATTTCGCGATCAGGACACCGAACCAGGAACTTATCAGATAAAGCAAGAGGATAAGGTTTGATGATACAGCTAGGATGAGGTCAGCAATTTTGTCTTTTGGGGGGGGGGGAGAAGTCGGCCAAGGAGGTGTATGGCCAAGATCAAACCACCTAGCAAAAGTGCGATCCAACGGTCGAAATTCAACCAGATAAAGTTCAACGAAATTACGAAAATGCCATCCGGGTTTTTTATAAATAGCCACCCATTCCATTTGCAATTCTCACACCAATCCTCTTGAGAATTTCGAAATTTGAGATAGAAGGAAGAAGGAGGAGTCCGGAGAAAAATCCTAGCGGAGCTCTGAGTAAGTTTTCGGTCCCTGGTCTTTAGTTTGGTAGTTCTTTCAGTAGTTATAGTAGAAATGCTAGAGTAGTCTTAATTTTTCAAGTTAGTTTAAATATCATGTTTTAGGAATAAATGTGATATTTATCTTAGAAATATGTTAGAGGGAAGATGATAGCAAAAAATTTGAAAGCATAAAGTCAAAACAGCGAAGCCCTGGCAAAATTCCGCCAAAAAGTCAAACTAGGGGCAAAATGGTAATTTGTACCTAAAATGCCTGTTATGGTCTTAGATATTCATACTGGTGATATTATCCTTATAGGATACCCAGAATCACGAACTGCTGTTTCCGCTGTCACCGCTGTCAAATCACCGTCGTATCGCCGTCAAACGTACCACAACGCTACCGAAGTGTCCGAAATCGTCAACGGAGGTACGGACGCGTATTGTAACCTTAACACTTATGCTGCTCATATTCATATATATGGTAGACATGTTTATATACTGAAATTCTGTCGTGGGTTGTCAGTCATATATACAGCTTGTTACGGGTTATAGTCTTGATAACGCCGTTGGGTTTTCCTAGCGCCGAGGACACGATGGGAGATCGTGGCACTGGTTTATGAGCAGACATAGTGTGGGGCTTTACATATTGCTGTGTGCTTATGTTCTGTCCATTGTTGATCATGCATCTGTTGTGTGCTTATGTATTGATGTGTTGTTATGTTGTTGTGACTATTTGTTGCCTATATATGATTTATTTGAGCATAAGGTTAACCGTTACCTGAGATCCAATTGGGAATTGGATCTCAGCTATAGCCTCAGGTTCAGGAGGATCCAGGGTGGAGGAGAGCGGCAAGTAGCCGATGTAGGCGGATTGGAAGAGCTTATATGTTTTAGTTCTTGAACTATTTAGATATTGTCTTTTTAGAATCAACAGATGACTGTATAAGGATGATTACACTATGGTTATGTACTTCTAGATATTCAGTTACTCGTTTAATCGAAATGCTCGACTCTGATCACAGTTTGTTTAAAAAAAAATTCGGTATTTTAAATTGGGATGTTACATGCACAAAACCAGTGCCACACCCTTGACGTATCCTCAGCGCTAGGAAAATATTCATACGACATTATCTTGACTGTAACCCGTTTCAATGCTGATTGTATTTAAAAGGTAACCTAAGACTGAGTCTTAGCCACAATCCATGACCCAAGACCAAGTCTTGTCCATGACTACATGAATCATCTCATCACATATAAGCATACTTTAAATCAAGTTTTAATAATATACATACTTTAAATCATGGTTTCCTTCAATTGTCCATAATATAATGTTAATTATGGTTTTCCATGTTATTTAATAATATACATACTTTAAATCAAGTTTTAATAAACACAAACACTACATGAATTTATTTTTAATTGGGAGTCTATAAATACTACTTATTAATATATATTGTAATGTTTCTCATGGTTTCTCTTGAGATCTTGATCCATGCTATATTTACATAATTTATGCTTCATGCAATATTGAGTTCAGCATAAAATGAAATTTTGTAAATTAATTTCCTTACAACACAGTCATTAGGATACAAGGGCTTAAACACTATTTTCAAATTCTGTGTGAAAGGAAAGGAAAGGAAAATTAGGAGGGAATTTTAAAAGTTGAACTATTTGGTATACCAGAGAAAGAAAGGTAAGTTGAGGGAAGATAAAATGTTTGGTAGAAAGAATCGAATGTTGGTTAAGTAGGAAGATGGGGTGAAATTCCCACAATGCCCATATGTTATGTTCGAACCAAATAGCCTAGTTCGAATTCATATCACAGCAGCAAAACCAAAACCAGTACAGTAATACTTAAATGTAAGTTTGTTAGCAAAACTAGAACAGTAAAATCACGAGCAGGAGCAGCCGAAACCTCTGTTTTACCCAAAGATTAAACTTTAACCACCAGCAGCTCCCTCTCATCACCAAAACCTTCCTATACGCGAAAAAATATGAATTGACACGCAAGAGTAACCAGATCCCTCCGAGAATGATCTGAAAGTTTCAGCAACAAGTTGGATCTCCGTCTATGCTAGCTAATTGCAACTTCTTCGACAGTTCAGCTTTTGCTTTGACAGTTCCGAGCTTCTTCACCGAAAGCATCTTCCAGGGTCTTTTTGGTCCCAAAATTTCATCCTCCCGGAAACTTGGCAATGTTCCCTCCAATTTTGGATGGAAAGCAATTTTGTACGGCCGTTGGAAAGTTAGACCTCGACGGAATGCAGCTCCATGGAAGATAACTCTACCAAACATGCTTTTTTGGATGGAACATGTTAGTTCTCTATGTGTTTTGATGATAATTGACAATTGTAAACTTGATTTGAAGTTTGTCTTTGAAAATTGTAAAACCTTTGTTTAAGGCAAACTCGAGTTTGGGAACTTAAACTCGAGTTTGGGACTTTACAGAAGAATTGCTTATTTTTGAAAAAGAGCCAAACTCTAGTTTGTGTATACAAATTCGAGTTTGCAAAGAAACAGAAAGTAATCAAAGTTTTTACAACAATGCTAAACTCCAGTTTACAATGCAAACTGCAAGTCTGGAAGAAACATAGAGCATAAGTTTTTGAAACACATACAAACTCGAGTCTGGATATCTAAACTCAAGTTTAGCTCAAAGGCAGAAACACTAGATTTTCAACCTGCCTTCAAACTCTACCTTTGATTCTGAGAGACTCCAGTTTACAAGAAAGTTTAAGTGCTAAGAGTTTTAAAGACTTGAAAACTCGAGTCTATGTTTTGGAAACTCGAGTTTACGATCAAACAGAAGTTTCAACGTTTTTATCAAGTTTTCAAACCCTACCTTTGGTCCTTCCAAACTCTAGTTTGCTAGAAAGTTTGAAAAAGATTTAAGAGTTGTAAACTCAAGTCTGGATTCTGAAACTCGAGTTTAGGACTATTTGAATAAACACTCGAGTTGTCACCAATATTCTAAACTCCAGTCTCAATTTCTAAACTCCAGTTTACACCTATCTAAGAAAGTTTCAGTAAATGCTGAAACTCGAGTTTGGGTATGCAAATTCGAGTCTAAGTCATACAGAGAGTTCAATCATACTTACAGTTTCTAAACTCCAGTTTGTATTTATAAACTCCAGTCTGGAAGTTCTTGAACTTAAAGGATTATTTCTGTAACAAACTTCCAAACTCGAGTCAGTCACTAAATGACTCGAGTTTAGGCTCATGTCAAAGCTTCATTTAAAGATCAGAGCTCGATAGTCTCCTCTGTAAGAGACAAACTCGAGTCAACCATTCTAAACTCCAGTTTAGAACCTTGCTCAGAATCTTATTGCTCTTTGGATAACCTCCAAACTCGAGTCTGTGTTTGTAAACTCGAGTTTGCGACAAATAGATTTTCGAAATATGATGAAACCACATTGCGAAATCCTCATACTTAGTGTTATTATATCATATTATTCATTACTACTATTCCTAACGTCATTTAACAAGTTTGCTAGCAAGTTTCAGATGTTTAAATCCATGATTTCACCAAGAAAGAAAGGATTAGCCGTAAAGCAAGAGAGAGAAAAGATGTTGTCTACTTAAAGTGCTTCAACTTGGATTAAATTAACATATCTTTAATTACAGCCCACTCTAGCACTGGGACATCAACATTATCTTCACATTAACTAAGTCCCACACTGCAAGAATGTCTACAACAGTTTAGACAAAAGCAGAATCCATCCATCAAGAATATTTTCAGTGGATTCTCAACAGCTAGTTCTGGAAAGTGGAGCTTCAACAGCCAAATTCGTTGTGCTGCTCCAACAGTCAAGTTCTTCATTCAAAATGATCTCCAACTGCTATAAATATAATCTAGAATCGAAGAACATTCATCCAAGATCATTAGAATAGAAGCTGTCATTTACTAGCCTTCATTTTACTACTTATCTTCTGTAATATCTTGAGAGATTTTTTTTTAGCTTCAGTGTTTATCATTATCTGCTCTTTGAGAGAGTTTGTTTTCTTTTCTGATCACTTGTTGTAAGAATCTCAAGTCAGGGGACTTGAAGATTGGGAATATCAGTTTACAACTTGTAAGGGGGAGTGTATCCTAGTGAGAGGATAACTTTTGAATACAGAGTGTGTAACTGATTGTGAGTGATAGTGGAAAATCCCAGAGAGTCTGGGGACTGGACGTAGGTCAAGGAATTAGACCGAACCAGTATAAATCTTTCTGTGTCTTCTCTCACATTCTCTGCTCTTTCCAATCCTGCGATTAATTTCCAGAATTAAGCAAAAGAATTTTTCAAATCCCCAATTCACCCCCCTCTTGGTGATTTGCTCCGGTTTTCAGAACATGCCCATCTTCCTTTCCTTAAGCCCATCTTTCCTGTAACAAACAGGGCCTAAAATTCTTCCAGGTGACAGCCCATACACATGTAATAGAGAAAATTTGGATTTTTTTATAATATATATATATATATATATATATATATATATATACTACAAAAAAAAAGACTTTTGGCGGCGACAAAAGTCGCCGTTGAAAGTCTAAATTACCCCACTGAAAGGTTTTCAGCGACAACAATTTGTCGCCGCTGATATGGCTGTCGCTAATACTTTTGGCAGCGACATTTCTATGTCATCGTTGAAAGTAGACAATCAGCGGCGACATTTTGTCGCCACTAAAAATAGGTATCAGTGGCGACAAATTATCGCTGTTGAAAATAGGTATGTCGCCACTAAAACATGTATTAGCGACGACTTTTTGTGTCGCTGCCGAAACATGTATCAGTGGTGACTTTTGTCGCCACTGAAAGTCAATTTTTTTTTAAAAAAATTAAATGTCATACAATCATTGGCGACATTTGTCGCCACTGAAATGTGTATTAGCGGCGACTTTTTGTGTTGCTGCTGAAATATGTATCAGTGGCGATAAAAGTCGCTACTAAAAGTCAATTTTTTTTAAAAAAAATTAAATGTCATATTTTGTATCACAACTTCTCATTTCAAACAATATGATGGATTGTTCTTAATAAGCCAAAAAATAGATAAGCTCGATGGTTCAGATTAGAGGCAATTTTCAACGGAATCAAGCTCGATGGTTTCACACTGCATTAGAACAGAATCTATGCTACTCTTACTGTCACTTGACAGGTGGGAATTAATCATACAAGTGAAAAGTTGAAAGTGTGTGGGCAGAACCTATTTAGGCTTTTGTTAACTACAATAAAAAAGGGGGTCTGCAAACTTTGATAGAATTAATTTAAACATTTTTTACGAGTAGAATTCAAACTATATAATTCTAAGAAAAGCTGAAAGTGTGTGGGCAGGGGAGGAGAGCTCTGCATGAATTTTGATGTTAAAGCAAATAGTTCATCATACTACAAACAAGATTTTTTAACGTAATATATATCATCGCTTCAGTTATTAACATGATCTTGGCAAATTAGTAACATCACCTTAATGATTCAGATATTGCATTTTCTACTCAAGTTTCCTCTGAAACCGTTGCCAAACGGAGCATTCAAAGAATTATTATCATCAGGTTTAAATATAATTTTGGAAGGCTAACCTGGAAAACTCCAACATGTGGAGAGGACGGCACATCTCCAAAGATCATGTTGCAGTAACTCAGTTCCAATCAAAATTGATCTTTCAAGAATAGTATAATTCATTGGCCCAAAAAAGAATGATATAATTCAATCAAATTTTGATATAAAGAGTTGGAAAAAGTACTAGACTACATACTAGTGTTTTGAATGCAACAAGAAATGAGTGAACTTTAATGGAATACTAAAAACCGAATTGCAACACATTTTTCTAAATGGCAAGGATGTAACCAGTAAAGTCAACTTAATGGAACCACCAAACAAACATAAAGAGATCTTTAACACATTGAGAAGAAAAGTACCTGAGTGGCAAAAAATGAGTAGTTCACCGATGGCAAAAAGAACAAGGAAGCTAAACATGTTTCTAAATAAGAATGTACCAAAAATACATGCTGCCTCAATAGCTGTCGACAATGAAAGAAGCTGGTTCAAGGTGTTCAATAAGACAGCAATTGAATGCAAACAATATGCTAAATAGAGCAGGTATGCATATGACAAACAATTTTTCTTGCCCGAGCCCAACCATCCATACAATGCAAAATATAAAATTATAACAGTTGTATACATGCTAATTAATTTAAAAATTGCAGCCAAGATGCCACAAAAATTTTTGTTGCTTCGCATGCCTCACCTAAACGGTTGACAAGGACCTTAAACTAAGTTATTACAACAAAAAGCAACTTTAAAATTCAAAACATGTTACTTTTGATTGCACAAGCCTCATCAAAAAGCCATTAATATGTACATGGTTGTTCAACAAGTATAAATAAGACCATATGTTATTGGTTGGTGCAAACAAGAACAAAGTTAAAAATTGAAGCTTAAAAATGTACCAGAGCCATCTGGAACAACTCGGTTTATGACTGGGTATTTTGAGGGAAAAAATTACGTATATTTTTATTGAACAACCCAACACCAAAGATTAGAGGAACTATATCTAATCTAGCATTCTAATATATACCCAGCAGAAGTTGCTGAAAGAAACAAACCAAATGACAGTTTAAAGATAAAAGCTTAGCTATTTAACATATCATAGTCTTCAATGCTCTTCAATTCTTCATTAACAAAACATGTAACAAAAAACTCTGTACAAACTCAAAAACAAGAATAAAAGTAATGCCAGAAATTTCTCTTAACTAGGAATACCAACCTTAAATGCATTTGATATGGTGTTAGACATGTAATCGATAATCAAGCCTCTAGCTAATGCGGCCAATATTCCACATACAACTGTGATTCCTCCAAAGATCATATCAGCATCAGTCTGCCAAACAAACTAGACTTTAACAATGGGATAATATTGGTGTTAAAGCAAATAGGTCAATCACTTAAGTTTTGAGATTTGTAACCAACACATTAAATTAAAAGCCTTTCCTAGAATAGCTTCACTTTGTAGATAAATACCTAGTATTCATTCTATTTCAATCTTCTGAAACTATTTTTTCATTTGCTTTCCCAGAAATCAGTAAGGTCAAAAAGCATCATAATATCCTCAAATTGCTGGCTAAACACATTGATCATACATGTGCTAAGAAATGTGTCGAAAATTATGTGAATTCAATATTTAACTGCAAATTTATTGTTGTTACAAACATGTTTAAAATGGGCTTGGCCCAATGATCAACAAGGCCCAAATGCAAGGCTTTAGTTACCAGTCTAACCGCCCTATTAAATTAAGGAGTAGTTACCAAGATATTTGCCAAGATCATAACCACCTAGATGATAAGGAGATATTATTTAGGAGAATATCTTAATATCTTTTTAAAGAATAAGATAACGAAGCCCATAAAGGTAGGACCCCCAAGTACGTCTATAAATAGGAGTAAGCTCTCACAAGGTACACAGGTTTTAACCTTAGCTTTTCAATTCACACAGAGCACACACCCCCACTCGTTCTGGCTATCATAAGCCTGTCGTCTACCTTCGAACTACGTGGACTTTGATCCCATCTGTGCTACGTAGGCCCCTGGGATTTAACCCCAGGCCAAGTCTAATCACTCGTGTTCTACACCAGAACATTGGCGCTGACCATGGGGACTATAAAGTCTTATTCCTGTGACCAACGATGGCTAACACCAGAAGCAAAAGCCACCCAACTGCACACGAGCAAGGCCAGAAACAAGGCACTAATGAGAATCAACAACAGGAAGATATCCAAGGAAACAATCAGGAACAAATAAAGGAACCACCGAACACGAACCCTCCTCTTGAGGATGAACGGATAGAGCAAACTCTGATAAGCACCAATCAGGTCAATTCCTCATCAGAATTCTAGATTGACAACTCGGATATACGACTACTGCACAACATTGCCGAGTCAATGCTGAGACGAATTGAGAATGTGGAGGAACACGACAATCTTCAAACCCAAAAGATTGATCACATGTCCGAGGTGATGAATCAGATCCTCAAGCAGTTATAGGACCCTTACCAGAGGGAGCACCGAGATGATTAGCATAATGAGGACCAAGACACTAATCAACAAACTGTTGATCCACCTCGGGCTGATTAGCGTGAACAAAGTAAGGTGCCTTCAGTTACAAATTTTGAACGATCTAATCGTCAGGATGTGAGCCGAGATAATCAAACTCGGGCAGTTCAGAAAAGTAGCCATGCCTCGGACAATCAAGGAATCCGTCTAGAAGAGGCCGGAAAATAAAAGATGTGGTACGGAGACGGTGGGTAGAATAACAACCCATTTTCAGATGAAATTACGGAAGCTGAATATCCAAAGAAGTTTAGCACGTCCGACCTCCCCAGATACGATGGAAGTCAGGACCCCCAAACATACTTGAATATCTTCAATACTGAAATGCTGGTTCGAGGGTTCAAGGGGCCCATTATACCCCGGTTGTTCACCCCAACATTGCGGGGAGCTGCACAGGTCTGTTTCCAGACTCTACCTTCGAAATCCATCACCGACTTCAATGACTTGAGTGAGAAATTCCTACTGAATTTTGCAACAAGCAAAAAACAACCCAGGTTGGTCTATACGTTGGATAGAATCAAGCAACAGCCCGGGGAAACCCTTCAGAAATACTTGGACCGTTTCAAAGCCGCCGCTTTGCAAATCCAAGGGTTAACGGAGAGTGTCCATGTGCATTTACTCATCTTGGGTTTGGATAGCGAATCCAGAATGGGAAGGTCGGTCATATCAGGCGAAATTAAAACCCTGGAGGAGTTCCATCGGCGAGCGAAGAAATATCTGGATATCGAACAGATGCAGATAGCCAACGCACCGGGAAAGGACAAACAAAGAAGCCCACCTCCAAAAGGAAAGGATCAGGCATCGAAAGACCGATCCAGGAACTTAGATCAGAAAACACGAGCAAGAAAGCACAAAGGGAAGTATGAAAAATATACTCCTTTGAATGTCTCATGTGCTCAACTTTGAAGAGAAGTGGCACTGACTGAGATGAAAAAGGTGGAGCGACCTCGTCCACTATATAATAGAGGAAAACTAGACCGATCTCGATTTTGCGATTTCTATAACGGACTTGGGCACACAACTGATGAATGCTGGGACCTTAGAGATGCAGTAGAGAAATTTGTCTGAGATGGAAAGTTACGTCAATACGTCATCAAAACGCAAGGGCAAAAGGGTAGCAAACGCAAACAGACAGATCGGAGTAAAAGCCCGGTCCTCCAAAGAAGAAAGCTTGATGAGGACCAGAAAAGGAATGACGACGACGATGAGTTCCCAAAAGCTGAATTCGATTGCAACGTCATTAGTGGAGGTTACGGAGGAGGTGGGGATACAACAAGTCAGCAGAAGAAATACCTCCAGGAAGTCCTAACCATTAGGGGACGGCCGACCTTCAAGCTAGAACCTTTACAAGCAGAACCCCCCAAGTTGTTCTTCACTCAGGATGACTTAAGGGACGTAATCCCAGGACATCAAGACAGCTGGGTTATAACCGGCCTCCTGGGTAAATGTCGTGTGAAAAAGATATTCATCGACCCCTGCAGTGCGGTTGATATCATCCTGTGGGACGCTTACAAACAGATGGACCTTGACCCAGAAAATTTGAAGCCGTGTAGAACAACCCTAATCGGGTTCAACAGAGAAGATACAAACCCTAAAGGGTATATAGAGCTGAAAATGACGTTGGGATCTAAGGAAGCCTTCAGGACAAGGCGGGTCAAATTCATTGTAGCAGATTTTCCCTCGTCCTACAACATCATCTTAGGCAACCAACTATTCATAGTTGGGATATGCTAATATCAACTAAGCATCAAAAGCTAAAGATGGTGAGCAGAAAGAATGAAGTGATCACCATTAAAGGGGACCAGAAGGAATCTCGACAATGCTACTTTTTGATAGTAAAGAATAATGAACCTGGGACATCCTCATCCCGACAAAAGGGAACAAAAACCCTGCGCTACCTACACCGAGCTCGGTGAACGTGGTAGAATTGGATGTAAGAGAGGAGGTGAAGCTGATGAAGACAGAGCCCGATGGGGAGCTCATGGAGTACCAACTGGGAGATGAGCTTGGGCAAATAACCAAAATTGGTAGTACCCTCATCAAGCAAGAGAAAGACGAGCTAAGAGACTACTATTGAAGAATAAAGATGTGTTCGCCTAGAAGCCTTCTGAGCTCCCAGGTGTCGACCCCACCTTCTGCTGCCACAAACTGACCATCAACCCGCATTGTACGCCTGTCGCACAAAAGAAAAGGAAGATAGCCTCGAACAAACAAAAAGCCCTCGCCAAGAATGTAAGGGAGCTGTTGGACGCAGGATTCATCAGGGAAATCCAATACACTACTTGGCTATCAAATGTGGTAATGGTCAAAAAACCTAATGGCAAGTGGAGGGTCTACACGGATTACACCGATCTCAACAAGGCATGCCCGAAGGATGTTTATCTCATGCCAAACATAGACCAATTAGTAGACAACTCCTCCGAATTCCAGCTACTCTCATTTATGGATGCCTATTCTGGTTACAACCAAATAGCCATGCATCCCGAGGACCAGGAAAAGACAGCTTTTATCACAGATAAGGCCAACTATTGTTATAACGTCATGCCTTTTGGGCAAGAAAATGTTAGAACTACTTATCAAAGGATGATGAATCAAGTATTTGAAGCACAGCTCGGCAGAAACGTGGAAGTTTACATCGACGACATGATTGTTAAATCAATCAAGCAGTCCGATCATATCTAAATTTACAGGAAATGTTTGACAAACTCTGGGCTCACCGTATCCAACTCAACCCGGCGAAATGTGCATTCAGGGTTCCCGTGGGTAAGTTTCTTATATTCCTTTTGACTAATAGAGGAATTGAGGCTAACCCAGATAAATGTCAGGCCGTCCTCAATATGGTTGCTCCAAGAAACAAGAAAGAAGTACAGAAGTTGACGGGCAGGCTGGCACAGCACAGCACGGAGAATGGAGCCTCAATTAAAGAAAGAAGCACAGCACGGAGAATGGAGCCTGGAATGTGAGGCCGCATTTGATAAGATCAAGAAATGTCTATCATCACTACCTGTGCTATCAAAACCCAAACCCGGAGAAGACTTAGTGTTTTACTTATCAGTGGCTCCAGAAGCGGTAAGTGTCGCGCTAATAAGGGAAGAATCGACAGAATAAAAGCTGGTCTATTTTATAAGTCGGGCTTTGCAAAGTTCAGAGATGAGATATCAAAGGTTGGAAAAGGTGGTATTCGCACTCCTCATTGCCGCAAGAAGGCTGCGCCCTTACTTCCAAGGGCATCGAATAATTGTCCGAACAAGTCAGCCAAATGTAATACCCGGATAACTATTATCTGGAATATTATGTTACAATAATAAAAATGCCTAATTATGAAGACTTTGGCCTTAACATGTTATGTGATTAGTCTAAGTTCAAAGGGAAACACTAAGAAAATTAGAGGAAATTTATTGTCAAAAAGGTGAAAAATGCATCTTAGGGCTATAAAATATCCTAAGAAAAATTATGAAAAATTCTAGAAGGCATGGAGTAACTATTAAAAACTTAGAAATCATATTATCCTTAATTTAGATAATTTAATAAATTATTCCCTATGAAAATAAAAAGAAGGAAAATTAAAAAGTATTCTAAGACTAAAATTGACTCTATGATTTTTGATAATTTGCATGGAGCTTGAATTATTAATGTCAATGAAATTGTTGTGAGAAAATGATTAGTTTTAATTAAGAAAATTATTAGAAATTATTAAGGGATTAATTAAGTAATTTTCAGGAATTTTATAAGATTAGAGAAATTTAGGAAACATGAAAAATAAATTAAATGATTAATAAGGGACAAGATGTAATCTTGAAAGGTAAAGATCAAAGGCTTAGGATTTTTCAAGAAATTCTAAAAGCCTAAATCCATGGACCAATAGGAAAATTTTGGGAAAAATAAATACAAGATAAATAGGATATTATGGTAAATGAAAAAAATATATATAATTATATGTGTGTGTGTGTGTGTGTGTTGGCCGAAATTAGGGGGGATAAGGATGATTTGGATATTTGTATATAAGAATATTATAAGATTAAGACATGTGGTAATTAAATAATATTATATTAATAAAAAGTGAACAGGATAAATGACCACATATAGAAATAAAATCCTGCCTAGAAATCCTTGAATTAGGTTTCTAGAGTCAGAGTATATTATGAACAAGTGAATTTTTATTTCGGAGTAGGCTATCTCCGAAGTCATTTCTGTAACCGGTAGTGAATACCGAGGATTTTCGGCAGATAACGGAATGTCCTTAATGAGAGTATAAGGATAGGAAAATCCAGTATTTTTGAAGAGGAAGAAAAGACCTTCAGAGTGTTGTTCCCGGAATTTTAAGATTTTACAAAATTTCATGATTAGGACACCGAACCAGGAATTTCATCTGATAAAGCAAGATGACACAAGCACGATGAGGTCATCAATTTTGTCTTCTTGTGGGGGGGGGGGAAGGTCGACCAAGATGTGTATGGGCAAGATCAAGCCACCTCAAAAAAATGCGATCCTACGGTCAGAATTCAACCAGACAAAGTTCAATGAAATTACGAAAATGCCATTGAGTTTTTCTATAAATAGTCAACCTTCTCCTTTGCAAACCTCACACCATTTCCTCTTGAGGAAATCAAAAATTTGGGAGAGGAAGGAAGAACGAGGAGTCCGGAAAAATTTGTAGCGAAGCTCTGAGTAAGTTTTTCAGTCCTTAGTCTTTAGTTTAAGTAGTTCTTTCGGTAGTTATAGTAGAATTGCTAGAGTAGTCTTTAATTTTTCAAGTTAGCTTAGATATCATGTTTTAGGAATAAATATGATATTTATCTTAGGAATATGTTATAGGAAAGGTTATAGCAAAATTTTGAGAGTTTAAAGTCAAAATAGCGAAGCGCAGACAAAATTCCACCAAGTAATCAAACTAGGGACAAAATGGTAATTTGTACCTAAATTGCCTGTTATGGTCTTAAATATTCATATAAGTGATATTATCCTTATAGGATATCTGAAACCACGAACCACTGTTTCCGTTGTCACCGCTGTCATATCGCCGTCGTCTCGCTGTCAAACGTACCATAATTCGACAAACGTGCCAGGAATCATCAACAAAGATACGAACACGTATTGTAACCTTAATACTTATGCTGCTCATATATGTTTATGTGATAGACATGTTTATATACTGAGGCTCTGTCTAGGGTTGTCAGTTATACATACAGCTTTATACGGGTTATAGTTTTGATAACGCCATTGGATTTTCCTAGCGCTGATGATACAATGGGCCGTCATGGCACTGGTTATGTGCAGACATGTTGTGGGACTTTACATACTGCTTTATGCTTATGTTCTATCAATGTTATGATCATGCATCTGCTGTGTGCTTATGTAGTGATTTACTGTTGTTATGTGTTTGTGAATAACTGTTGTCCATATACTGTTTATTTGAGCATAAGGTTAATTGTTACTTAAGATCCAAATGGTAATTGGATCTCAGCTATAGCTTCAGGTTCGGGCGAACCAAGGGGTTGAAGATAGGGGCAAGCGATTGGCGTAGGACGGCAGAAGGAATTTTATGGCTTTAGTTTTATATGCCTAGTTAGGTGCTTCTTCCTTTTGGATAGTAGATGACTATATAAGTACACTTACACTGTGGTTATGTAATATTAAGGTTCAGTTACTCGTTTTGCGAAATTGCTCTACTCTGATCAACGTTTTAGAAAAAAAAAATTTCCGTTGTTTTTAAGGTGGGATGTTACACGATACGCCAAGTATTACATAAGCCTGACTTGGCAAGACGAATGATTAGTTGGGCTATCGAGCTGTCTGAGTTCAACATTGTGTATGAAGCCCAGCATGCGATTAAAACTTAAGCCCTGGCCGATTTCATCGCGGAGTTGGTACCGACCGAGGTAATCCCGGAGGCCAATCTCAATATCTGGAAGGTGTTCGTTGACGGATCGTCAAACGCCAAAAGAAGCGGAGCAGGGGTCATAATAGAAAGCTGGGAAGGAGTTTTTATGAAACACTCCCTACAGCTACATTTCAAAACCTCCAATAACCAGGCTGAATATGAGGCAGTGTTGGCTAGGCTATCTCAGGCAAAAGATAATGGAGCCAAGAGGATTCACTTGTCAACCGATTCTCAGTTGGTCGCAGCCCAAATCAACAGGTCATATACAGCTAAGGGAACTTTGCTAATTAAGTACCTCGAGAAAGTTAAAGAGGCGATGGCCGACTTTGACGAGGTTGTAGTCACCCACATCCCTAAAGGAGAAAATGCGAGGGCGGACATCTTATCGAAACTAGCCAGCACCAATAACCCGGGAAATCATCGAACAGTTATACATCAAAGTTTGATTGAGCCCACCTGTATTATGGTCATCGCAGTGGCAGAAGATTGGCGGAAGCCTATACTAAATTATCTGGAGAAATGAATCATCCTAGAAGATCCCATGGAGGCAAAGCAGATGGTGAGAACCATGTTAATGTACACAGTGGTTGATGACTAGCTGTATCGAAAAGGCCTTCACTCTCCAATGATGAGGTACTTGAGCCTGGCGGAGGCCGAGTATGTGTTATCAGAGGTACACGAAGGAATCAACGGACAACATATGGGAGCTAAGGCACTAGCTCGAAAAGTCCTCCGAGCTGGATATTATTGGCCGACGATGGTTGCTGACTCCAGAGAACACGTAAGAAAATGCGAAAATTGCCAGAAACATGCTCGGATAATTTGGCCACCTTCGGCAGAATTGAAATCCTTCACGGCCCCATGGCCATTCTTCAAATGGAGCATGGACCTCTTAGGACCATTTAAGCCAGCTCCAGGACAAATGAAGTGGTTGGTGGTAGCGGTGGACTACTTCACTAAATGGATCGAGGCTGAGCCCTTGTCAGCCATCTCGGTAGCTCGCCTACAGAAATTTTTTGAAAGAAACATTGTTGTAAGATTTGGAATTCCAGCCGAGATTGTCACTGATAACGAAACTCAATTTACCTACTGAGGCTTCTAGAGGCTGACGTCCGAACTCAAAGTCAAGCACCATTTTGCCTCGATAGAGCATCCACAGTCCAATGGGCAAGCTGAGGCAGTGAACAAAATCATTGTCGACAGGCTTAAGAAGCGGATGACAAATGCAAAAAATAAATGGGTCAAGCAGTTGTATCTGGTACTTTGGGGATACCGAACTAATGTTCAAACCTTGACCCAGGAAACACCTTTTAGATTGACCTACGGCTGTGAGGCCATGATCCCGATCGAAATTAGGCAAACGTCATGTAGGAAGTCAAAGGTCATAAAGGAAGGAGAACATGATAATAGTAAACAATTAGCTGTGGAGTTAGATCTCATTGACGAAGTCAGAATCACGGCGCATTGCCGAGATCTTGCAACAAAGCAGCTAGTTGTAGCTAAGTATAATCGCAAAGTTAGGCCACGAGTGTTTAGTAAAGGTGATCAGGTACTTCGCAGAGCGGATATCGGAAACAAGAATGCTCAGGATGGAAAACTTGCAGCAAATTGGGAAGGTCCTTACCGTATTTCAAACAAAGTAGGGCCGCGAACCTATGCCCTTGAGGCACTCGATAGTACCGCCATTAAACGAACTTGGAATGCGGACAAACTAAGGATCTACTACAGTTAAAAACTGAGATCTACTCGGACCCGGATACAGCGGATGTCAGTAGTGGCTGAGAACCGCTTTTCAGTTTCAACAGATGTTAACGGTGGCTGAGAATCATTTTTTATTTTAAGGATTGTTTTGCTTTTGCGCATTATTTTCCATTTACTTTAAATTTCTTTGTAATTGCAACTATTTCAATCAATAAAGAGGGCGGCTCACTTTATGGGCTAACCCGATGATTGTTTACAAAGTTCAATACAAGAATTGCCGAGTAAAGACAACTTAATAAAACCAGGGTTACGTGAACCCGATTATCGTAAGATTTGTTAACAAATCTTATGAATGTTACGATATACAGAACAGTATTTTGGGATGGTGTTGTCATTATCATAAAGATCCTGATCAGATCGAAATGTTTAGGTTCTTCTTCTCAAAAGTTAGACTCGAACACGTGACGATTGGCTACCATCTCAGATTATTACTTTACACGCTAAAGTACTTAGGTGATTATTTGAAATCATCTGTTTATTTAAAAATGCCCGACTAACAATAAACACGCCTGTTTATTAACATTGGTGGAATATCTAGCAGATTCTGCGCAATATATCTTGACTTTGGCCAAGTCATTAAATAAGAACCGAGCCCTAGGCCCAAATACATTTCCCTTTGTTCATTAACGAGCGAAATTAGCGCAAGTTTGGAATAAAGGACAAAAGCAAGAATTGATGAAATTTGACACGAAAATATACTCAAAATTGAGGCCAAATTATCATTAACAAAATGGGAGTAAACTCAGAATACATCGAAATAACAAGAACAAATAAGACCAAACTCGGAATACATCAAAGTAGCAAAAACTAAAACCCTAAAAATAAAGAAGCTCATTGCGGGGCATCAGAGGGAACTGAGGAAGTAGGCACCTCGGCGGCTTGGGACATTGTTGCATTAGTAAGCATTGCAGAGCCTAGAACACTGGCCATTGGGACCTCCGTCCCTACATCCTGCTCTCTGAGCTCATTAACAGGAGACAAAGGGGCCGGAATAAATTTCCCATCAACCACTGAAGCCCGAACATCTACTTGGCTGAGATACAAGTCCAGAGAAGGATGAAGGGTACAGACCTGTGATAGGAAGTCTTTAAAAGCCTCGGCCGCCGTCTCCACTACTGCGACCTCGAGATTAGAAATCTCGGAATCCCTCTTCCCCAACTTGGCTTTGGCAGCCTCAAACTCCTCACGTGCAGTATGAAGGGCACGATTGAGCGAACTACCCAGATCTTGGTACCTAAGAAGGTCAGCCTTCGCCTAAGCTAAATCAGCTAGAGCCGAATCTTGATCAGCCTTAGCTTTACTCAAGGCCTCCACAGCCCGTAGATGAGCATCCTCGACCATTTTCTTCTCCTTAATTGCAGCCTCCTTGTCAGCCCGACCTTGCTTGAGCTCGACCGTGATCTTCGAGTACTTATGCCTCACAGAGACATAAGCATCCATTATGCCGGCGGCCTCCATCAACCGAGACTAAAGATCTTGAACAACATCAAGGTCAGATTCAGGAAGCTCGGAGTTGGTAAAATAAAAGGTCGGAGGCTTGATTGCATACTTCAGCTGCTTAGACACCCCATGGGATGACACCTCTCCCTTTTTCACAGAGTGATAAGGTGGAAGAGATGAAGGAGCAGGAACATCGGGAGAGGGTGCAGCATCCGCAGTAACGGCCGGAATAGTCTCTGAGCCCAAGGATGCAGCCGCTGTCACTTTCCTCAAACGCTTGCACGCAACAAGCTCCTCAAAGGGCGGAGGAGAAACAGGTCTCTTCTCTAGCATCACGACCTTCTTCGGGGCTGAAGATTCGCCACCTTTCTTTTTGGCTCGGAATTTATCGGCCAATTCCTTGTAAGAAACCTTCCCCATGGCAGGCTCTACAAGGGAAACAAAGAAAGATCATAAGCAAAATAATGAGAAAATAAGTTTGTAGACAACAAAAAGTGTAAACACAATGACCCTACTAGGTAGAAACAACTCCTCCACCGATTGGCGGATAAAGATCCAATCATCGATGATGTTCTTCTCGGCTACATGATCGACCAGATCTACGATGGCGGCTATGTCGGTTGGGTCTAGATCCTCCTCGGCAGGTTGAAAAATTTTCGGATCTTGGTCATAATGAGTCTTTGACCAGTATAAGGGGAATGTCAACTCCACCGATTTAGAATTAACATCTTGTAAAAACCACAATTTATAACCGAGTTTGGCAATGACCTTAAAAAAGGAGATTTGAAGCCTTTCCATGTGTCAGTGGCCACAAGAAATAGTCTTCTCCCCGGCTTCCCTCGGAAAGAAATCTATCCTTTTTTCTCCGAAGACTCACCAGGTTAGCGAGTCCTTTGGATGTTTAAAAAGTAAAAGAAAACCTGGGTAAAAGGGGCATGATCTAAAAATTTACATAAACGCTCAAAGGTGACAATAAAGCCCCAGGAATTCGGGTGAATTTGTGTAGGAGCAAGATGAAGAAGGTTTAAGAGTGTAATATGAAATTCGGTAAAAGGGAAACGTAAGCCGAGCTTAGTGACGAAATCTTTATAAAAAAAGAAGAAAGATCGCTCATTTCCCTCATGGGTGACACACACCGGCTCATCTGGATGAGGAGGAGAAATCAAACAGTGGTCCCGGTTCCCTAATGGGAGCTCGGAAATTTCTTTGGCGGTTATGGATGATAATAAGGACAATACAGAATTCACCACCCAGTCATACTTTTCTGTTAAATGACGAGGAACAGCGGCCGAGGCTGACTCCACAAACCTGGACTCTCCGACAAGGTCAGAAGAAACATACATACTACATAGAAAGGTAAAAAATGAGAGAAATTAGAAAGAGGGTAGAACTAAATACCTGAATGCAATAAAGTATGCCGAGGAGGCTGAGCTGAGATAGCTTGTGATGAGACGTGCCGACATGATGAATCTATCTTATCAACTTCCCACGACCGACCAACCATCATGGATTTGAACAATAGCCAGGAATACTCCTCGTATAGGCCGATAGGTCAAAAAGAAGTAGTTGAGGGATCAACCCGGCAAGCCAAGAAGGTGGTAGGCACAGGAGAATTTCCTCTACCACGGCCTCCTAAGGACTGATCTAAAGAGGAAGCTCTAGCAATGGGAATTCCCCGACCATGGCCTACGGGCTCTAATGATTGAGACCGAACTCTATAACTACCCGCATACCGAGCAGGTCGATTTGACCTTCCCCTACCGGCTCCAACATAACCTCGGAGCACACTTTCAAGTTTTTGCTCCTCCGTTAAAGATTTCCCATATAGCCACCAGGCCGTCCTAGGAGGAATGCATTGTAAAAGCTCTTCCTCCTATGGGGAAAGGTTACTAGGGTTAAAGGACGATGAGGATTCTCTGACGTTCATTTAAGCAGAAGAAGAAAGAAATGGCAAACTCTGAAACAAATGAGAAACTGAAGAAAAAGGCCTATAAAGAAGGATCTAAATAAACCAAAAATGGATGAGGACCCTGGAAATGGGAAAAACTTAGATAAAACTACAACCAATTACCCAAGAAATCAAGAAGAAAAGAATGAACAGACAACAACAGCCAAGAAGAGGGCGATGAGAGTTCCTGGTTTGAGATAAATTACTGATAGGGGAAATGCGCGACCCATAAAGAAAATGGTGGCTTAGGAAGGGTAAATTGAAGCACAAGAAGCAAGTAGCAGGAAACTCTCCCCATTGAAAACTCTGAAGTTGCGAAAGTGTGAGAAAGAAGAAGGCAAGGAATATATATATACTGAGTTTAATGAAAAGACGTGCGCATTAATTACAGGAATTTAAGGCGCACGACCACCGAGGATAATGGAGCAAGTATTCGTGCCATCACGCCGGTTTGCAGACGTCAGCTGGCCATAGGCAATGATAACCTCTAATATCTCAGAAACTCGCAAATTGTCAGACCAACATATAAATCAACCATGAACCTTGGTTAAAATACGAGGATGGCCAAACTTATGCCGGACTCCAACCATAAAAATCGATGTCGGCCCCCCTACGCTTCTTAAAATAGGGGGCAATAGTCCCCTACCCAGATAAACCGGGATGAAAGTGTATGCGGACAGGGGTAATCTGATCTCGAAATTATACGACCTCGACAAAAGAGAGAATTTGCAACAGACATGGGTAGATGGAGCGGGTCCTAAAGTCGAAACTTCAGGATTGAGCGAATCGAACTAACGCACAAATCATGGCCTTATAAGTACATCCCGGTAGTTCAGAGTCTTTGAGCAACTGGGCTGGGGGCAACTGTTACGGACATGTTTAAAATGGGCTTGGCCCAATGATCAACAAGGCCCAAATTCAAGGCTTCAGTTACCAGTCTAACCGCCCTCTTAAATTAAGGAGTAGTTACCAAGATATTTGCCAAGATCATAACTACCTAGATGATAAGGAGATATTATTTAGGAGAATATCTTAATATCTTTTTAAAGAATAAGATAACGAAGCCCACAAAGGTATGACCCCCAAGTACGTATATAAATAGGAGTAAGCTCTCACAAGGTACACAAGTTCTAACCCTAGCTTTTCAATTCACACAGAGCACACACCCCACTCCCTCTGGCTATCATAAGCCTATCGTCTACCTTCGAACTATGTGAACTTTGATCCCATCTGTGGTACGTAGGCCCCTGGGATTTAACCCCACGCCAAGTCCAATCACTCTTGTGTTCTACACCAGAACAATTGTAAAAAAACTCAGCTCTGGACAGGCTAATAATGAGGGGCATTTACAATTCCTAAGAATCCAAGTAAGCCATTAGTAGGGACTAAAAGAACCATTTTGTAGTTTCCTTCATTGAAACCAAACAAATAAACGAGATCACGATTTTACAATTTTCACGACAATGAAATATTGCTTTCAAATTTTACACATAATCAAAGAACACATAAATTGGGTAGACAGTGTTTCATTACCCATAAAATTTTACCTAAAGTACTTACTGTATTTGATACATACCTATGATTCTTTCACCAAGAATGAGAATCCGAGCCTGAGAAGTAGGGAAGGAGAGGCCGAGGGAGGAAGAGCCCAGACGAGATGAGATCGAGACTTGAGGTGGCTCCGACGGTGGGGAAGGGAGAGGTGAAATCCAGGGAAGGTAAGGCCAGAAGCGAGCAAGTGACAAACCTCTGAGATGCCGGTGACCTGAGATGAGGGGGTTTGGTTGGCGGGTATTTGGCCGAGTGTGAGAGAGATCAATCAGGAAGGAGGAGGCTGAGGGTTCCAAAAAAATTCTGCCCAATTTCCTGCCTGGCGCCCTTTTATTATCTCAATATTATAAAATAAAAAAAATACTTTCAACGGCAACAATAAGTCGCCGTTGAAACATACTTTTGGCGGTGACTTTTTAAGGTCGCCGCTAAAAGTCCTCTTACCCAAATTTTTTATTATATCAATATTATTTTTAAAAAAATACTTTCAGCGGTGACAATAAGTTGCCGCTAAAACATACTTTTGGCGGCGACATATTAGAGTCGCTGCTAAAAGTGATACTTTCAACGGCGACTTTTCAATGTCGCCACTGAAATTTATAGTTGCGGCAGTGACTTTTTAAGGTCGCCGTTGAAAGTCCTTCTACCCAAATTTTTTATTATATCAATATTATTTTTTAAAAAAGTACTTTCAGTGGCGACAATAAGTCGCCCTTAAAACATACTTTTGGCGGCGACATATTAGAGTCGCCGCTGAAAGTGATACTTTCGGCAGCGACTTTTCAATGTCGCCGCTGAAAGTTATACTTTCGATGGCGACTTTTTAAGGTCGCCGCTGAAAGTCCTTCTACCCAAATTTTTTATTATATCAATATTATTTTTAAAAAATACTTTCAGCGGCAACAATAAGTCACCGCTAAAACATACTTTTGGCGGCGACATATTAGAGTCGCCTCTGAAAGTGATACTTTCAGCAGCAACTTGAAAAGTTGCCACTTAAAGTATCACTTTTAGCAGCGACTTGAATTGTTGCCACTGAAAGTCATACTGAACATTTAAAGTCGCCGCCAAAAGTCGCCACTGAAAATCGTTTTTTGTAGTGATATATAGACACACATACTTAACATACACTACCATGTGCATAAGGAAATGTCTACACATGCTTTTTTAAATAAACTCCTCCAGTGAGCATTTTTCTTGTTTGTTTGTTTTTGTTTTGTCTTTTATGTAGTAATATGTACATTAATGAAACCACACATGTTTCTTTCCTTCATACAACACGTCTTGTTTAAGTATATTCATATGTTAAAGAAAACACTCATAACAATGCGCGCGCGCGCACACACACACACAAAACTGACAGTGAAATACCCAAAGGTATAAGAGCATACCCATGTTCAGAAAATAATCATTGGTCTTCAATGTTATTTATGCAAGAACACGTCTGACCCTCATCCATTTAATTTCCCTTGTATCAGCAAAAACACACCAACCACAAACACATATATACAAGCCTAACATCCTTCTCTCACAAACCCACGTTCTCCTTTTTTTTTCCTCTTGCAGCAAAACATATACATATTCATACACTCAAGGTTTTTGATTAACACACACACACACACAGAACAACTCCATCTTCTGAGCTGAGTTTTAGCATATATGGTTTCATAAAATGAAAGAAAAAGGGAACCGATAACAGTCCCTGTTTTATGTTCCATTTTCAGTTTCAATTTTCAGGAAACTTAGGTTTATTCTCCTATAACCTAGTACTCGTATCTTGCTACAAAAAAATAAAAAAAGGATGGAAAACGAAGGAACAAGGGCTGTTGCTTACCTCACAGTCTAAGCCAAAGTGATAAGCAACGGTGACTAGGTTCCTCAGCCCTGTTTTTCAACAGCAAAACAGAGAAAACGATGGGCTTGGTTTCAGCTCTCTCTCTCTCTCTTTCTCTCTCGACACTTCCTCTCTCCCTCTCTGTTTGTTCTAAACTCAATTGCTTGGGTGAATAATGAACATAAATGAAGAAGCATCAGTTATATAAGCACCCAAAGTCTAGTCCGAGAAGTATAAACCAGTGGCCCGAGAAGAGCAAAAATGGTAGGTGTCCGACGTTGGGTTTGAGGAGGATAGAGAAGGTATGGTGTGCGTTTGAATTTCTACTTCTCCATGCATAAATAGCGTTGTGATTCTGCTTTATGTGATTTGCTGCTTCTCTTTCACGTTTTTGATGGGCTGAAAGCAACTGGACCTGTTTGCATGATGGGTTGATGAAATTTTCTTTGCTGTAGGATGAGGGTGAGGAAGAAGAGGAAGAGGAGGTGTATGGAAATTGGATGAGTACACCTTCCTTGCGAATGGAGGAGGAGGTTCTGGAAGTGTGTAAGGCAGATTAGATGGAGAGCAAGTTCTAACGAAAAAAAACTCAGACCAACCTGGCTCGTCGAAACTCAATTTTGGACAGGGAGAAGGATAATTATAGTAATCTGTCGCCTAGAGATCCGGTGTGTCAGGAGGTAGAAGGCAAAAGTGTGATGATTACATGTAAGTAAGGGGGATTGGAAGACCAGAATCAGTGGTCAAAAGGAATAACTCTAATCCAGGAGGCTGCCCAAGAAAAAAAGATGACGGCTAAAGCAGGGATTATAGGGACAGAGGAGAAGCAAAGTGCTTTATTGAAAAAGGAATCAGGGAGTAAAAAGGTGGGGGAAGACCTAGAGCATATAAAGTTAGTGGGCCTAGCAACGAAACAGGCCTATTTTGTGCACCTAGAAAAAATGAGCTCAAATGGGGCTTTTGGATACAAAGCGGCCCAGCCATACTTCGTGGAATTTCCGATGGAATAGGAGGTAACTATCGTGGGCAACGAATTAACATGTGGGCTATCTCTCGTATCTTCCATGTCTCAATTATTGAGTCGAACCCATATTAAACGGCAAAGCGAAGAACACCTAGAATTAATCGAACTGAAGCGCCAGTGCAAATTGATCTTTGCTGAGAAGGAAGAGAAGCAACTAGTGAAGGAAGGAAAGAGTCTGGGGAGAGGAGGAAGACGAAGGAATTTCATATCGTTGAAGAGACAAATTCGAACAAAAGGGAAGGGTGAAAATGAGGAAGGATCGGCTGGGGGCAGGAAATGGGAGAGATCGACTTCCCTGAAAGCTAGGTTTTGGTAGGTACTGAGGGAAAGGAAAGAGGTGATGGTTTGAACCATCACAATACCGGTGGTTAGGATGATCCTGCCACCGGTGCACAATGAATTGTCTAGCCTGGAACTGTCAAGGCCTTGGGGCTGCCTTGACAGTTAGGAATTTGAGGGAGGAATGCTCCCGGATAAAGCCCCAGATAGTCTTCTTGATGGAGACGAAGCAAAAGACAAGAGTGGTGAGGAAGATCAAACGAAGGTGCATTTTTAAGTAGGAGTGGTTGGTAGATCTGAAGGGGTAAACCGGAGGTCTGGCACTCTAATGGTCAAAGGCGATACAGGTAAATATCTTTTACTCTTCCTTGAATATAATTCATACATTGATAGAATCCGAGGAGCTTGATACTCCGTGTTATATGAACTTTATTTATGGCCCATCGGTGGAGGTAGAAAGGATGTTATGCTGGGAGGAGGTTAGAAGGTTAGGTAGATCAATTAATGGTAGTTGGTTATGTATGGGGGACTTCAATGAAGTTTTGGCGAGTGAGGAAAAAAGGGCAGGAAGGTCGAGGTCTTGGAGGAGAATTATGGGCTTCATGCATTTACTGGTGGATTGCAGACTAGTGGATTTGGGCTTTAACGAGCCCATGCTTACATGGTGTAACAACAAGCCTGAACCAGATACAGTTAAAGAGAGATTAGACAGGGCGTTAGGCAACATACAGCTCAAAGAGGATTTCCCCAACTTACAAGTATTTAATGTAGTTCCTATGGGCTCTGACCACCACCTATTCTTAGTCTGAAGCCAAGTACAAGGCCCACAAAGGAAGAAAGCCTTCAGGTTTGAAGCAATATGGACGGAGCATGTGCAGTTTCGAGAAGTGGTGAAGAAAAGTTGGGTTCGTTAGGAAGCAGAGGATGAGTAATCGTTATCTAACTTCCTCATCAACTTGGATAGATGCAGAGGTGAATTAATCCGATGGAGAAAGAGATAATTTCCCAATTTTTCTAAGGAGATTACCAAGGTCAAATCGCAGATAGGAGAGCTGAATCTAAAAGAGCTAACGAAGGAGATAGCAGAAAGCATTGCACAACTTAAAGTGAAGCTAGACAAGCTGTTTAAGCAGGAAGAGAAGTACTGGTGGCATCGATAAAGGGTTATATGGCTCCAGGCAGGGGATAAGAATTCAAGGTTCTTTCATCTTTCAACGGTCAAGAGGAGAAATCGTAATGAAATCTTGTCAATCAGGGATGATTTAGAGAATTGGATCACCAACAAAGGAAAGGTTAATCATAACATTTCCCAATTCTGCCGGAATCTGTTCATGGCACCAAAGGAGAACTAAGAGATGGAGGGAGCCCTGAAGTACATTGAGAAAAAGGTGACAGAGGAGATGAACGACTGGCTGTTAATGAGAGTTACAAGAGAACAAATTAAAAACGCAGCATTCAGCTTAGGAGGTCGAAAGCACCTGGACCGGATGGATTCTCTGGACTTTTCTACCAAAATGCCTGGAATGAAGTAGGGAATTCGGTGAGTAGAATGGTTCTGGATTTTTTTGATCGGAAGATAGTGCTGAACGACATTAACGAGACTAACATCACACTGATCCCAAAAGTGACCAAACCTGAACATGTGTCTCAGTTCAGACCACTAGGATTGTGCAATTTTGGGTACAAAATAATCTCTAAGATCATTGCTAATAGGATGAGACCCTCTTATGGAGAAGTGCATCTCTCAGAGCTAGGGAGCAGTCATCTCGAGGAGATTTACCCAAGATAACATAATCATCGCGCATGAGGTATACCACTATCTCCGTCGACAGAAGAAGGGTGGGAAATTTGAGTTTGCATTGAAAATGGATATGAGCAAGGCGTATGATAGAGTGGATTGGGATTTCTTGGAGGAAACACTGAGGACATTTGGCTTTTGTGAGACATGGTTGGAGTTGGTTATGAATTGTGTAAGATCTACGAAGTTGAATTTATGCCTTTCGGGTGAGACGATAAGCTCATTTGTCCCATCTAGGGGTCTAAGGCAAGGGGATCCTCTATCCCCATATTTGTTCATCCTAGTGGCGGAGGTTTTGCCGCTGATGGTGGAAAAGAATAAAAAATATAAGAAGTTGAAGGGGGTTAAGTTAAGCAAGGATTACCCCATGTTGACCCATAGTTTTTTTGCGGATGACACCTTGCTCTACATGAATGCGGATTAAAGTAATTGCAGGCGCTTAGCTGAGATATTGGAGCAGTATTACAAGGCATCAGGGCAGCTGATCAACCTAGATAAATCAAGCCTATTTTTCTCCCGAAATACCCTACCGGAGGTAAGGGATAGAGTTGGAGAATTGTTGGGAATTCCCATGGCTGAAGACCCGGGCAAGTACTTGGGCATCCCAAGCATTTGGGGCAAATTAAAGTGCCAGCCTTTGGCCTATATTAGGGAGAGAGTAATGAAAAAAATCCAGGGATGGGGGAATTCTACACTGTCATTTGCTGGTAGAGAGGTGATGATAAAAGCGGTTCTCCAAGCTATTCCTTATATCCAATGGCTTGCTTCAAATTTCCAATTAAGACCTATAGGGAGATTCACAGCATGATTTCTAACTTTTGGTGGGATGAAAGTGCAGTAGGGGGTCAAACACACTAGAGGGCATGGGAAACGCTCACAATGGGGAAAAACCAGGGTAGAATGGGATTTAGAGACTTGATGGTGATAAATGAAGCTTTACTAGCAAGGACAACTTGGAGGATGATTAAAAGCCCTGATGAATTATAGGTGAGGGTTCTAAAAAGTATTTACTACCCTAAGAAGTCGTTTTTTGAGGCTACAAAAGGGCACCATGCATCATGGTGCTGGGCAAGTATAATTGAGGGGAGATAGTGCCTCAAGCCATAATTAAAATGGGATGTGGGGGATGGTTTGAAAATAAGGATTTGGGAAGACAATTGAATCCCTGGTATAAAGCCTCTTAGTAAGCCGAATGATTACATTAGCCCATTTCAGGGAAAGGACATGGTGCATAAGCTGATTGTGGATGGATCTTGGATGTTAAATCCTATTGCCCATTACATGATGGAAGAGATAAGGGAGGCCATTCATCTAATCCCAATCCCTAATAATGGATTGGTGGACCTAGTGATATGGCAAGGAGCTAAGGATGGTTGTTAAGTGGTGAAGTTGGGATACAAAGTGGGGAAGGAGACTAGTATGAAGACTGAAACAAGAGCAGGCACTTCGGTGGTTGTTCCAGGATCCAGCTGGAAGGCAATTTGGAGGATCAAGGTGCTGCCTAAGGTGCAGCAATTTATATGGAGAATGATACAAAATGTTGTTGCAATGAATTATGCACTGGTTAGAAAGAAGAGAGCTGATACTAGCCTATGACCTATTTGTGAGGAGGAAGAAGAGACTATCGAACATCTTTTCTTCCAATGCCAGTGGACAAGATGTATCTGGTTTGGGAACTCGTTTAGTGCCAAGTTCGATGCGAGTAATATTACTAATTTCAATGCTTGGTGGCTCCAAATCACAGGTATGTCGGATATCAATTCCCAAACTGTTTCTCATATATGATGGACACTTTGGTACTTATGGAAGCAAAGAAACGAGTATGTGTTTAATCATGTACACCCAACCCTCTTGTGGTAATTGAGAGAGCCAGAGGGAGTAATTGGGAGTTTTGGAACTCATGGGATAAAAGGAGCGAGGAATCTGGGAATCAGGGTGAGGACAGTAGAAAGGCTGAAGCATGGGCCCCCTGGCTCTTGAGTATATTAAGGTAAATTGTGATAGGGCTTACTACCCTGGAAAGAGTAGTGCAACGATAAGTGCAGTAGCAAGGGATGCTGAAGGAAGTTTCTAATGGGGATTTGTATGCAAGCTGAAATCAATATAAGCTTTTATGACTGAGGCACTAGCACTGAAAAGAGCTCTGATGTTGGCACTGGACCTAGGTCTTGAAAAAGTTATCTTTGAAACTGATTGCCTCCTACTCAAGAACTGTGTTAATGCAAGGTTACCAGCAATGCATGACTGGAAGTGTAGAGGAATTATTTGTGATATCATTAACCTCTTGTATTTTAACGTTGGGTTTTTTATTACTTTTACCCCGAGAGGGGGAAATCGAGTAGCTGATCATCTGGCAGCAGAAGCTTATAAAGAGGTGTGCCCTACAAGGTGGGTTGAGAACCTATCACCTGCTTTAGTATCCTTACTAACCTTAGACAGATTGGAGGCAAGAGTTATCCAGGATGAGGACTCAGCAGCTAGATCTGTGTTGAATGGTAGCTGATTTATTTCTTGTAGTATCTTTGTTTTCTCTTTTAATTTGGGGGTGGACTGATGATTATGGTTGTTCCCTAGTTTAGAGGTTGACTAGGTTGTTGAAGCTTTCGTTTGGTTAGTCTGTCTGGTAGTTCTTTGGTATTTCCCTTTCTGTATTATCGGTGGCTTTATGCTACTCATTTCAATTCTGTTATGTTCTGACTGTAATACTTCATATTATGGTAATGCAAGTGTATCCCCATTTGAGCAAAAAAAAGGTTTGCTGGGCTATCGGAATTGAAGACATGGGTTGAACTTATAAATTAACGTTTTGGTTAGATATGAGCCCATGATCTCCTCATTTACCCTTTAGATAATATGAAATCTTTAATTAAATCAATAATCATTCTAGGAAATTTGGCAACTTAATCTTCCAAAAATTTTAGGCCTAATTATTCTCTGCTTTAATTATTCTTTTCCCCAAAATAAATTATGGGAAAAAGGCCTAATTCTAAAATAATTATTCTCATATATAATTAAAGCCAAATTAGAAAATTTTAATTTCCCATTTAATATTAAATTTCAAGTCCCAAAATTTGGGATGTTACATGTGTCTCCAAGAAATATAATCTATTGATTATATTTTTATCCAAATTTCACTTTGGAATTAAATAACCAATGATTAATAAAGAGACTATATTTAGGGGCTATAAAATGTGAAATAAATAGCACATAAAATAGTAGCTAATTTATAATCAAAGGAGATAAGAAAAGGGTTATGGTCAAAGACCCTTAGCTAAATTAACATAAATTAGTAAATAATATTTAGAAAACTAGCTTGTACTATTTGAGATAAGTGGCTTATGATTTCAACTTGATTAAGGGCAACCAAAGACAATGGGAATATAAGTAAAGATTAAAGTGCATAAATCTTGTCTAAATAAGAACTAATTACCATGATTGACTAATTAATAAACCAATTATACAATGACACTTGTGATTAGAGAGCATATAAAAAATTGATTAGGAAGGTCATTAAGCTTAATTAAATCAACTCCAAAAGTCAACAATGGCAACTAGCACATGGTAGAAGATTAGATGGGATTTTGACACTTGCATTACAATCCAATGGTTCCTAATAAATCTTGTAATTTGTAATATCCTAAATTTGTTGTGATATATTCCAGGTATGATGTATTTGCATTTAGAGAAAAGAAATAGTGAAATTTTGACGAAAGATTAATTTTACCTAGTTTTGCCGAAACTTAAAATTTTGAGATACATGTTGGCACAAATGGGACATAAGGAATTAAGGGTTAATTCCTAACGCGTATTCAATATTTGCAACTAAAAGAGTAAAGACCAAGTTGCAAATAAAAGTCTTGAATGTTAGTTCTCTATGTGTTTTGATGATAATTGACAATTGTAAACATGGCATGAAGTTTGTCTTTGGTAAATTGAAAAACTTACTGTCAAAGGCAAACTCGAGTTTAAGTATGTAAACTCGAGTTTGAGACTTGACAGAAAGCTGCTCAATTATGCAAGAAAGCCAAACTCGAGTCTGCTTAGACAAACTCGAGTATGAGGAGTCACAGAAAGCAATCAAAGTTTTTGGAAACAAGCCAAACTCCAGTTTGCAAAAAACAAACTTGAAGTCTAGGAGATACAGAGAGCAATCAGAATTTTGCACAAGACAAACTTGAGTCTAGAACATGAAACTCGAGTTTAGACTAAACAGAAAGAATCCAAAAAACTTAGTATTTTCATAAGTCTTGTAAACTCCAGTCTGTGTTTCTAAACTCCAGTTTACACTTGACCAAGATAAATTTCAAAGTTTCAGTTCTTATTGAAACTCGAGTTTGCTTCCCCAAACTCGAGTCTGAGTCATACAGAAAGACCACCAATATGCTTGCTTTTCAAACTCTAGGTCATGCTGCTAAACTCCAGTCTGGAAATTCTTGAACTTAGGCTCATCCTCTTGACATAACCCCAAACTCGAGTTAGTCATTAATTGACTCGAGTTTAGGTACACATCCAAAGTTTCATTCCAAGTCCAGAGCCCAACAGTCTTCTCTATAAGAACCAAACTTGAGTTAATATTTGTAAACTACCAGTTTAGACCGATGATCAACATTCATGCTCTCTGGTTGAACCTCAAACTCAAGTCTAGAATTACAAACTCGACTTTGCAACGGTGGTTTTGAAATACCAAATGATGTTGATCTGTGAAATCTTTATGGGTCAACCTGGAACTGTTTTATCATATGATACTATTGCTTTTAATGTATTTGATTAAGTTTTGAGTGATTTTCAGATAAATTCAGTTAAGATCAAGATGGAATCAGATCTGGAATAAAGAGCATTAAATGAAGAACCAAGAACAGGGCTGATCCTTCTCCTCTATCCCAATGGTTCAGCACAGACCGTTATGAATCAATCAAATCTCTCTCCAACGGTCAAATGAAGGTTATGGAATGATTGAATACCTTGAAGACCTTCTACATCAACATATTCTAAGATTCTAGCTGAGAATTAAAAGAACAGAGCAAAATATGCAACTGTCATTTTCCAGATTTACAGCTGAACGTTAGAGAAGAAAATGCAATGCTAGTTCATCTAGTTAACCTATAAAAGGCTATGAAATCTCAAAGCAAGACACACAACCAAGCTACTTTGATTATATTTTGCAATTTAAGTATGTATTGTGAATTTAAATTGATCTTCAGTGTTTATCATTATCTACTCTTTTTTAGAGTCTTGATTCTTTGAAATCAAAAGTTGTTGGTGTAAACTCAAGGTTGTGGAAACCTGTGAGTAGGTAGCTTAATTACAAAGTGTAAGGGGGAGCAAGTCCTAGGTGAGTAGGATTGCTTGTAGTTTACATTGTTGTAGTTAAAGTTTGTTGAACTAGTGGAAATACCCAGAATATATCTGGAGACTGGACGTAGGTCGAGGTTAAGACCGAACCAGTATAAATTATATGTGTCAAGTTTTTCTTCCCATACTCTCTTGGTATTTATTTTTCAAAGGTTTTGAAAAAGAGTTCAAAAAGAATTTTTGAAATCCCCAATTCACCTCCCTCTTGGTGATTTCTTCCATTTTTATTGTAGAGGATCAAATAAGATCATATTGGAATAGACTCCACAACACCTTATTTCATCAATTTGTTAGATTAATCAAGACACATCCAAGGGTTAAAGAAATCACCTAGCACCATCCCCTCCCATATATTTTCGGTCAAATAAAAAGAAATGGGGTCAAAATGCATTGGTAAAGTTGTAAATAAATTGAAAAATTAAAGTCCAATTAATAGCTAACTTGTATCCACCGACTTTGACTCATAAAGATCAATTAAATGTGATCTTTTTATTCATTTACTTTCAGCTGAAGTCATTTGATCAAAGCCCATTAATTCTCTTTCCATTCCACACTACTTTCGGTCAAAGATAAAACCAAGAGAGGATTATATTAGAACTAAATGGTGTCATGGTAAATAAGTGAAACTTCAAGTCCATAAGATGTTCCCCCTTTTTCACCGACTTTAAACCTCTTCATATTCAATAATTCTCCATAGTATTCATTCATTTCTCGGCTGGACATCCAGAAGAGACTAAAAGGGAAATTAAAGGCATAAGTGGTCGAGAAGAAGAAGAGGAAGGAAGAGCTAAAGAAATCCACAAGCAAATTTAATTCTTGACTAAGGTAAGCTCTCTAAGAGCTCTCCCAACTTTGTGTTATGCATTTGGAATGTTTGAAGAGTTTGGTGATGTTTAAAATATGGTTTTAGAGAGGGAAAGGTGATAAATTAGTTAGGAAGCCAAAGATAAAAGCATATGTCATGATTATGGTTCCAAATTGTAGAATTTTGTAGGGTTTGTTATGGTTCAAGTATGTAGTGGCTGAACCCTTTAGAGGTAGAAAAATTGATTTAAACACTTAATTGATGTGCAATGGGGAATCAAATAATAGAATAGGAGAAATGAAAGAGTAATATGTAACTTTGGAAGCAATATAGGTGAATTAAATCAATGGTTTCATATGGCCAACCCTTGTTTCGGTATAAGGAATGTGAATTTGGTCATTTTGATGATTCCATCATGTTCAAAATGTAAAATTGTGTAGAATAGTGTAACACCTCAAATTCCATGCTTGAAAATGTGTCGGTTGACACTTAGTTTTATAAAAATCAACAGAGTTTGAGGTGCTACAGCTTCGAGTAATGCGGAAACGGATAGCATACACTAATATTTAGACAATGATATTTAGACAATAAATATCTGATATAAAATGCTCAGACATATGCTGATGCATTGACATAAGATAGTATATTAAAAATTTCTCAAAGGAATATTTATGTTATACAATTACAGAGATTTGTATAATTATAATACTAATACGGTAATTATACAATCTTCAACCAAGCCGTAGCTAGACTTGGGGCATTGAACCTAACTCAGTTAATCAAACAATTTGGCCAGGTAGGTGTCTATCATGGAAGTTTCACCGAGTTCACGACGACTTATTGATTGATCCACATAGACTAGCCTGCCTTCGGCACCAAACTGTTTGAAGTAACCCTATTAAATTATGCCAGAATAAGTACTCTGAGGACGCTCTTTCGACATTTGCTTTGATCGGTGTCTCTTCCCAGCTCCGTCCACCAGTGCCTCTCTTCGGCTCCATTCTTCAGTGCCTTCTTTGATCCTAGTTCCTTTTCCTGAACCTTTAGTCAATGCTAAGATTCAATACCCATTGAATCTCAGGTAACAGTTAACCTCATATGAAAAGTATAAACAATATATGATAGATAATCACAACAAACATACATTCAGCATACACATTGGTACCCGACTACAGTGGCCTACAACACATGTATCGTTACTAGCACTCACCAGTGCCTCGTGACCTTGTCACGGGTTCCTCAGTGTTAGGAAAACAAGCATGCAACATTATCGTATAAATATAACAATCCACCGGCAACTGAATGTAAACACACATGATTCAATCAATCATATCAAAGTTGTGACGCCCAGCCTTTGTGGCATTTATTTAATCAGAGTTAATGTGGAATACAGGAATCGAGGTGATTTGGACGACCTCATTTCATAATTGAAGTTTTTGAAATAACTTGATTTGAAAATATGGCCTAATTTTTCGTGATTCTATATCTATCCTATAGAGAGATGTTAATACATTAATCCAAAACAGACGAATGATAAACGTTAAATACAAACCAACTATTCCTATTTTTCTAGGAAGTTCTAATTGCTGTAACCCTTACAGTTGCTTCTTGCCCTTTGATTCCGAACCAGTACCTATATCTTTCATGTAGGCTGGAGTTCAAATGAATGGACCACAGAGTAACATTTAATCTCATGCATATGTATGAAAATAGAAATGACGTAATATGACATGTTTTAAAGCATGGAATCAATTACATATAATAATTTCTTAATTATTATTAACTCTTCTTAATTTATAATAATTTCTATTTTTTATTCATGAGCAATCTATTTATCTTTTTTTAATTTATTATTAATCAATTTATTAAATGCCAACCAGAATAATTCTCATGATTTTCCTAACATTTTTCATAAAATAATACTAATTTCTATGATGAATTTTAGTGTCACATATTTCATGTATATATCCAATATGTTTTGACACAAAAGAAGCAAGACACATGTTCTGGACTAAGGAGAACTTGCAGCAAAATACATACTCAAATACACCAATATATTCATAAGGACAAAATAACTCTTCCTTCTTTTAGCTCAAAAAAAAAAAAAAAAAACGTACCACACACATATACTTAATCTCTTTCTTTCACAAACAGCAAACCCACACATATGACCATATATAAACACCTTTTTCTTCTTTTCTTTTGATAGCCCAACGGTTTTGATCACCCATACACCCATATATATTTTTAGCTATCTCTTTCTTTCTCTCGGCATGCACACATACAGAACCATTGAGAAAAACATGCAACAACAGAAAAAACACAAACAGTAATCAACACCCCGATAGTACACATATATGTATTTTTCTACTCTTCCCTTTTATTTCTTTTGACAGCAAAACAGGTTTCACAGACCCCTTTCAGCAACGTTTTGACAGCCCCCTGTTTTTCTTTCATCTTCTAGTTCCATTTCAGTTTTAGTTTCAGCGAGCTTCCCATTTAAAACTTCCTACTTACGTTGGGAAAGAAGGAAACTAGAAGGAAAAGAAACTTAGCAGCTTACCTTTGATGATCAACTGGATATTGAGCAGTGGGAGACTAAACTACTCCTCTGATTTCCAACGCAAGAACAGAGGAGAATTGTGTTTCAGTAGCCTCTTTCCCTCTTCTCGTCTCACTCTCTCTCGGACTCTCTACCCCTGTTCTCGGTGAGTTAAACAGAGGAACAACCATGGCTCAGGCTCTCACTCTTTCTTACGTTCACATTCTCTCTCAGTTCTCCCTCTTCCTCTCGGTTTCCCTTGGGCTGATGAAGAAATGTCTTATATAAAGACGCTCAGTCCAGTCCGAGAAGAAGAGTGAATCGATAGACCGAAGGATAAAAACCACCGTAGGTACAGTGTTGTGAGGCTCGAGATGCAAGGAACAGTCAGAAGAGGCATGGTGTGCGTCTGAAATCTCTGATCTCGGATAAAGATAATCTGCTGTTAATAAATGCATCTGCTTCTTTGGTTTGACAGCTTAATGGATATTGGATGACGGGTAGCATCACATTTTTACTGAAGGTGGCTGTTTGGGCTGAGACAATAAAATGGACATGGGCCGAAAGTTAATCCATTAGCTGCACAAATTGATTGGCATGGGAAATGGTTTTGTCTTGTTTTTTCTTCAGGTTGCTCACGGGTTGGTGAAATGTGTTCAGCATTCTTTTTTTCTCCTGATATTTTAACATGTCTTGGGCTGTTTTAGTCATATGGTGAATATTATATTACATGGCCCAATGTTAAATACTTATTTATCCATTTCAAAATTTTTTATATACAATTAGGTCCTTGACTTATTTAATTGCAAATAGTGGATAAATGTTATAAATAAATCCTTAATTTCATATAAGGATTTTTCTTCTCCAACTAACTTTCCCTTGGCCACAAAATATTTATTCCATAATATTTAATTCCAAAAATTATCACTTACAAATATTCCTTGAATTTATTCTTTTCCCGAAATAAATTAAGGGTAATATAGGCCTTAATTCCCAATAACTAGTTTAGGCCATAAATTATCCCTTCCAAGTTTTCTTTGGCTTTATTCTTTCCTTAATCAATTTATTTTGGCCATAAAATGTCACTTCCAAAATATTATGCCAAAAATTTATTTCCTAATCACTCTTTAATTTCTAGGAAAATATACCTTTAATTTATGGAAAATATGCATTAAATTCCAAATTATCAATCTTTAAAATTCCTTAAGGCCAAATTTTCTATAATTAATTCTTGATTCCCAAAGTCCCAAAATTTGGGATGTTAGAAAAGCCATACAAGACATAGGAGAGTTAAAATTACCAGTATGTGAACGTACCTTTCACCGTGTAGCGGCCAAACGTTTGGCCTTTTGATCCGACTCCAGACTTTCCATATATCCTATATGTTAACGTTGGATTATTATATGATATTTGATAAATATCATATTTCTTAGAATAATATTCTAAGGATTTAATTTACCTTTCTACCCTTTATGGATTTATTATCACAGCTTTGCCCTCACATTGTCTAAAAACCGCAATGCTGAATTTCTGGGCATAATTTTTCGGTTAACTTCACAAAATCATAATTAAATCTAAAAAAATCGAAACGAGGATCCATAAAATTTCTTGGAATCCTTAGGATGTATAGTTTTGAGGAAAAATATTTATTTTCACCAAAAATTAGTGAGTCCTTCCCAGTTTTAACCTTTTTAACCTCTGCCAAAAATTCTTCCCAGAAAACGTAGCCTTATTTCAAGAATTTCTGTCTCCTTGCACAAAACTCAGAATGATACTTTCTAGGTATATTTGGAAAGCCCTATGTGTTTACTTTAACCACGAAAAATTTCAGAATTTTATAACCTCATCTTCTACATAAAATCATAGCCTGTATATTGCTGACTCCGTGAAACTTCTAACCGAAAATTTCACTACTCTGATCTTTGATCTTCAAGAATTTTGCTATATCATATTTTTCATCTAATTTTCGAAATGAACTCATTTTTAACCATAAAAACATGGAAACGGAATTGCTCTTGAATATTTAAGATCAAAGCATAAATTAACTATGAATTTAAACTAGAACTACAAAAGCTAAAGACTTGAAATTTAAATACTAGAACTTACATCTTGAAGAATCTTGCTACTCCTTCCTCCTTCTTGCTTCACTCTCCTTTTAAACTCACTAATCTTGGTATGAGTTTGGTGTGAAGAATAAAGAGAGGAGAGCTCTCTATTTATAGGAAAATCCCAAGGCTTATGTTTGGTTTCAAACAACCTTATTCTTCTACCAAACACTCCTATTCTTCTTGCCAAACACCACTACCCTTAACCAACAAGTTTTCATTCTTTAATACCCTTATTCTATAGTACATTATCCTCTTCCATTTCAATTATCCCATGTGCCTACTTACATAATATCTACATTAAAATAATATAAACTCTTCTTCCTCTCAAGTCTCTAAAATCAAAACGTCCCCCCCCCCCTTCTCTCCTTTTGTGCTTTTCTTTTGTTTCTAATACATTGTATTCAAAGCTTCTCATTGGCTCATCAAGTTTCACATGGATTTAGCTGAATTATGTAACTAATTAGGACCATTAAATTTACCTTTATTAAACTTAATCTTGGCCTTTGATTGGAGTTGCAATTGTTGATTTTTCAAAGTTGATTAGCAAAGTTTAATTAACTCCCTAATCAAGTGCTTAAAGGCTTCTTACTTTAGTTATCATTAGCCACTTTAATTACAAGAAGGCTTCAGCTTAATTATATCAAAATATCTCACAAATACTTGGCTCCCATTGGCTAGCCAAAATTTTTGACTTTTGAGGCACAATTAATTAGTTCTAATTATGTGCTTAATCCCCCTTTTATTACTAATATGATTAAGGATAATTGGTTTGCTAATTAACTCAAGTTATTAAAGCATTATTAGCAAACTTAATTTCATCTCTCCAAACCCTTAAATATAAAGTTATCTCTTTGTTTCATTTAATTCCAAGGGAAAATTGCCTAAAATTTAATTGATAATTTACACAAATTTTGAGACCACATCTTCACCTATTTTAATAGGTGTTATTTATCAAAATATAATATTTATGATAAATAGGAATTTTAGGGTATTACAGGTAGAGGTTTAGTAAGAATTTCGGAAGCTCCGGGATTGAATTGTACTGAAGTCCCGAAATCTGCCCTGAAATCCCTGTACAGGCAGCAAGTTTATGTCGCATTTTCGGGGTAGAAAATGATGTTGGATTACTATGAAATTTTACAGGATTATATTAGACATCATAAGCTTTAATTTGATAGGTAATATGTATTTTTTTGAATAATGTTCTAAGAGAAATGAATTTTTGAAAATGACTCTTTGATTCCGGACTTAATATCGGACAGTAGAGACATTTTGAGTTATAAATGGATTTTCGTTTAAAGCTGGCCCAAGATAGTTTTTTTTTTTTTGTTGAAAATAGACATGTTAAGGGTCATTTAGGCTTTGGAATCAACTCAAAAGAAGGTTTCTAGATTTAATAGTGAATTTTTGAAGATCAGTCACTACTCGTTGGAAAATCCTGAAAAATGATGAAATAGAGAGAATATAAGCTCATTTTAAATTCCTTGATAAGAAAAGGAATTTGGTAAATATGGACATGTGAAATGGGCTTATTTTAATTTATCAAAAGGAAATATTTACTGAGGAGGAATTAATTATATTTCTGTTTAGTTATTTTAGGGCTATTTGTGATATTGTGCATCGGGAAAATTCATTTATATTCGTGGTCGACTATCAGGTAGTAACCTTAATCCTCATATACTCTGTGTGACTTGTGTATGTATGTTTTACCATGTATATGGCATACATTTAGTTATCATTGATTTCCGAGCGCTCTGGAACTGGAACATGTTGTGTGCAATAAGGGCTTTGCTGTGTGCCGTGCCCTGCAATCTGTGCTATGTGCTATTAAGACTATTAGTTCCAAATTTGGCTATGTGCCTTGCTGTGTACATGATACTGAATGTTATGTGCTTTTGTGTTTTTATTCTTAGTTTTTCTTACATGCATAATTATACATTTTATATGAGATTAATAGTTACTCTGGGATTCACTTATGAATCCCAGCCCCTTTTAAGTCATTTGGCAGTTTATCTAGAGCGGAGCAGGGAAACAGAGGTAAGACCCCCAGAGTAGGGCTAGTGGGATGATGGATGGTGATGATATCTTTTGGATACTTGTTGTGATTATCTGGATGATTGTAGTATTTTATTTTGGCCTATTAGGCACTATTACCCAGATGACTGTATATTTTTTATCCCTTCAGGGAAAAGTTTATCTTTACGTATTTTTATCAGTATATTATTGTCCAAACTAATGTATGCTCTGCTACTATTACTCTGATGTGTGATGTAAATTAACTTGGGAAAAATGAGTTAGAATTGAATATAAGTAAAGGATCACACTACCCGCCACTCGAAAGGGTGAGGTCGGTAGGTGTGTAACATAATTAAGCTTAATCCTCATGAAATTAGTTTAACCAATGAGAACATTTGAGACATAGATTATTGACACTTGGAAGAGCAATCCAAGGGCCCTAAAAGAGTCCCTCAATTTTGTCTAGCATTTAAGGGAGAGGATTGAATTTCAAAAAGTGGTTTTTAATCTAAGGTTTGTGAAGGAAGATGAGAGAATTGGTTGTGTGTGGTTGGTTTCACATGAGCTTGATTTATTTTCCTATAAATAGTCATGAGCTCCTCCTCATTTCTTCACAACAAATTAAACTCAAATCAAAGTGATTGAGTTAAAGATAAGAGTGAAATTCTTGGAGCAAGCAAAATGAGTAAGGATTTCAAGAGGTAAGTTCTTGAGCTCTAACTTTTAGATTTTTGGTAAAATTGTAATTTAATTTAGAACATTGTGGGGTAAATTTCCTTTTATGTTTTGGAAGTCTCTATTACTTTTAAATTTGGTGTTGGCTGTAATGCCCTAAAATTCCTATTTATCATAAATATTATATTTTGATAAATAACACCTATTAAAAATAGGTGAATATGTGGTCTCAAAATTTGTGTAAGTTATTAATTAAATTTTAGGCAATTTTCCCTTCGAATTAAATGAAACAAAGGGGCAACTTTATATTTAAGGGCCTAAAGGGATGAAATTAAAATTGCTAATAATGCTTTAATAACTTGAGTTAATTAGCAAACCAATTAGCCTTAATCATATTAGTAATAAAAAGGGGATTAAGCACATAATTAGAACTAATTAATAGTGCCCTAAAAGTCAACAATTTTGGCTAGCCAATGGGAGCCAAGTATTTTTTAGATATTTTGATATAATTAAGCTTATGCCTTCTTTTAATTAAAGTGGCTAATAATAACTAAAGTAAGAAGCCTTTAAACACTTGATTAAGAGAATAATTAAGCTTAATCAAAGAAGCCGCAAAAGTCAAAATTGGCAACTAAGATCAATGGCCAAGATTAAGTTTAATAAAGGTAAATCTAATGGTCCTAATTAATTACATAATTAATCTAAATCCATGCGAATTGGGATGAGCCAATGAGAAATAAAAGAATTGAGCTTAATCCTCATGAAATTAAATGGACCAATGGGAGAATTAAGCCATGGATTAATGGTAAGGATTAAATCTAAACAAACACAATTGGATCTAATGGATGAAGGGATTTTGAAAAGGGAGTTTATTTTATTCAAGATATTATTATTTATGAAAGCACATGGGCAGTAAATGAGATAGGATAAGATAATTAATGCAAAATGGAATAAGATGAAGGAAGGGGAGGCACGGTTCTAGCTTGTGGAAGGATGAAGGAAATTTGTTAATCAATATATTAATCAAAGCACATGGGATAATTGGCACAAGGGTGCATTAATTGAAAATGGAAGAGGATAAGAGAGAGGGAGAGGGAGAGGGACGTTTTTTTGGCTTGGAGAAGAAGAAGGAATTTATATTATTTTGATGAAGATATTATGTAAAAAGCACATGGGATTAAATAATGAAAACTTGTTGGTTAAGGGTTGGTGTTTGGCAAGAAGAATAGGAGTGTTTGGTAGAAGAATAAGGTTGTTTGGAACCAAACATTAGCCTTAGGATTTTCCTATAAATAGAGAGCTCTCATCTCTTCATTCTTCACACCAAACTCAAACCAAATAGGCAAGTTTAAGAGAAGAGTGAAGCAAGAAGGAGGAAGGAGTAGCAAGAGTCTTCAAGAGGTAAGCTCTACCTCTTAAATTCCTAGTATTTAGTTTCTATAAGTTCTTAGTATAAATGTTAGTTTAATCTAGGAAATAGGAAATAAAATTCCTACTCTTGTTCGTAAGCCTCATTGCATTGAAAAAGGCCTGAAGAGGTAAAAACATAGTAGGGAATGAATTTTGGGAAGCAATGGATTAATGTTGTGAAAATTATAGGATTTTTATTTGGTGTTAAAATTCTGTGCAGCCAGCGAAATTCATGACATTATTTTATGTTGAAAATAAAGTCAATAAATCATGAAATTTTACAGGAATTAAGTAGACAAGTAGGGTTTTCCAAATATATAAAACATGTAACATTTTGTGAAAGTGGAGCTAAATCACCAAGAGGGGGGTGAATTGAGGATTTTCGAAATTCTTTCGCTGGTTCTGTTTTATGGCGATAATGCAGAACAAACTAGAGTGCAGGGAAGAGAAAATGAACACAAAGGATTATACTGGTTCGGCCCAACTCTTTGGCCTACGTCTAGTCCTCAGGCACCCTGAGTATTTCATTATATCTATGGATTACACACTCTGTAACTCTGAAGCAATTCTCTCACTAGAACTTGCTCCCCTTTATAAGTTGTAATCAAAGACTCCCAAATCTACAAGTCCCCCGACTTGAGATTCTTTATAATAAATGAATACAAGTAATGAACTCTCTTAAAAGAGCAGATAAGATGAACACTGAAGCTCAGATAGTATCAACCGATACTCTGTACAGAAAGCACAAGAATAAATGAACAAATTTAATGCTCTTTCGATTTACAGCTCAATAGTTAATGAAGAGAATTGAAAGTTGTTCTATTTATACTTATAGTATGTTTAAGGACCGTTGTAGGCATTCATATGACCGTTGGAGAAGATTTCTGTTTGTTACAAGCATCTTGGTCTCTTCTCTCTCTTCATTTTGTTCATTCTTTGTGTTGGAAGGATAAATGCTGAATCTCTTGACTTTCTAGTCGTTGGAATGTCAGGGTTTTAAGTAGGTGAATGTCTCTTTAACCTTTTTCCATCGTGCAGAGATTATTAGACGAAAATATAGCGAGTTAGGTGGCTCTTCATTTAATGCTTGACAATTCTTTTGCTTTAGTGAAGTCAACACTGAAAATCTGCTTAATTTATCTGTAACTTGGCTGAAAAACACTAGCAAATACATTAAACATATCTGGTAATGTCGATGGTTAATATTGGAAGACATTCAGATCAAATAACAAGCATTACATAGAATTCATAAATTCAAATTTTCAACTATCACGGCCCATACTCGAGTTTGTGCATCAATACTCGAGTATGTTACTATGCACTTGAGTATCCAGACCAATACTCGAGTATACTCCTTCCAGAAATGAAACTCACGATCTGCACTTTGGAGCTTCAGTTGAACTTAAAGCAATACTCGAGTATTCAACCAATACTCGAGTTTTGGACTCTTAATAGAATTTTGCCCAAAACATCAAAACCGGAGTATCCATGTAATACCGCAGTATTGAAAGCTCAAAAACTTCAGTTGCTCTTTGTATGACTCAATACTCAAGTATTCAAACTGAAGTTTGCATTTCTTTTGTAAAAATACTGAAGAGTCTTTTAGACCTATACTCGAGTATAGGAACCGATACTCGAATATGCTTTGATGGAAAACTTGAGATGCTCGCTATATGGTTTAATACTTGAGTATCCACTAGGATATTGCAGTATTGCCCTTTGTCATTTGCATTGAGCTTTTCTTTGAAAGTCCAATACTCGAGTATACTACTGATACTTAAGTATTGTCTCATTCAGCAAGTTTTTACTTTCTTGAGACAACTTTTTAATCTTGGTTTTACAATTGATTATTATCATCAAAAACCCATAGAGAACTAACATTTTGTTCTCTAGTCAAAGAGATATGAATTTTTGAAGTTAAGCCATTTTTGCTGGAATAAAATCTGGGCAACATTGAGAAAAGTTAAAATTGGGAATGATTCTTGGTGTTCTAGGTTCTGGGAATATTTTTGCTTGAAAAATCGACATGCCAAGGGTCATGAGGAATTTTACAGCACCTCAAAATGATTTTTGTAGAATTAATTATGATTTTTCAAAGTTACTAAAAAAGCTGCCCAGAAAATACTGCATTGTGTTTTTAAATAAATGTAAGGGCAGAATTGTAAATAACAAATCCACCAAGGGTAGAGAGGTAAATAGAGGTAGAAATATCTCTTAGGATATTATTCTAAGTGATATGGTGATATGTTAGGATCGATATCCAAGAAGTCCAGGGCCGGATTCAAAGGTTGGACATTTGACAATTACCCGGTGAAAGGTACATACGCGTACTGGTAACTTTCACTCTGATGTGTCTTGTATAATTATATATGATTGGTTAATTCATGTTGAGTGTGGGACAAGACGAAGTCTTGGGTCATGCACCGTGATTAAGACTATGTCTTATGTCACCATGTATACATTCAGCTATATATGGGTTATAGTCTTGATAACACCGTTGAGTTTTCCTAGCGCTAAGGATACGATGGGCCGTCGTGGCACTAGTTAATGCAAATAGGGATAGACTTTACATGTGTTGTGTGCTATGTACTGTTGTGTTGTGGTAACTTTACATCTGCTGTGTGCTATGTGAAGATGGAATATCACCTAGAGGGGGGTGAATAGGTGATTTAAAAATCTAACTGCTTAATCAAAATTTTTGCAAATTAATGAACTAACTGACCAAGAGTTTAAAGGAGAAGGAACATGAGAGAATTTATCTTGGTTCGGTCTATCCTGACCTACGTCCAGTCCCTAAGAACACCTTGGGATTTTTCACTATCTTCAGAATACAATCACACAACTCGGAATGATCCCTGAGACTCACTCCCCCTTACTACTTGTAATTGTACACCCTCACTTAAGGTTCACAACCTTAAGATTTTACAAATGAATGAAAATTGAATGTTTAAGTAACTCCTCACGAGTTGAATAATAAATGATCACTGAAGTATAAGTTGAGAGTAATGAAACTAATAAGATAATAACTCAGAGTAAATGCGCAGGTTTCGGTAGTTGGCTGAATTGAATGTTTCTTCAATTTATAGTTGTGTTGCAAAATAGCCATTGTGTTGATTGTGTTGATACAGCCATTGTCTTCTTGATACAACCGTTGTTGTTGCTGTTGGTAGGCGAAGGTAGAGGTCACTTGACCGTTGGCATTTTGGCACTTGTTTGCTAGCAGTTTGAAATTCCTAAAGCATAGCGCCAACATTGTTTTCTTATTGTCCTCAAGAGAAAGAGAAAGAAAACGAGAATGTTTTTGTATTTGACCGTTAAAGTTCTGCAATTTTGTAAGAGAATGTTGTCACTCTGTTTTTGCTTTTCATCAGATATAATAAATGATGATGACATCATCATTTGCTTTTTGATAGAGCATAAGAATTCTTGATATGATAAGATAAACTCCAAGAAATGTGGTTAGCAATAGCTATAACAATGTAATAATAAGAAAAGAGATGAACCAGATACACATAAGAGGTGATCGCGCAAATATTCGAAAAGCATATCAGTTAAATGCGGTCAACCTCGAGGTTCACTCATAAACCTCGAGTTTTTGCCTAACCTCGAGGTTGCATTTTCAACCTCGAGTTTATGTGAGACAAAGTGGGAATTTCGGATAGCAATGTAATATGAAGGAAACCTCGAGGTTTCATTATCAACTTGGATTTTTGTCAAAACCTCGAGGTTACTTTTCAAACCTTGAGGTTCTGTCTAAGCAGTGAAGAGTCTCAATCAGCAAAGAAGCAGATGCAACCTCGAGTTTATGAAACCAACCTCGAGTTTCAGCTTAACCTCGAGTTTTGTTTCTGGACCTTGAGTTTTTACAGTGAACTTTTTGAAGAGAACTAAGAGCTAAAACTTCGAGGTTTATTTCTGAACCTCGAGTTTCACAGAAACCTCGAGGTTGATAAGTCCAACCTCGAGTTTTCATTTGACAGTAGTGTTTTTGGTTCTCTTTGATAGCAAGATTCTGGTTCTTGATTTTCATGACAATACATCTTCTTTAATAATGTTGTCTCATCATCAAAACACAGAAGCTAATATTCTCCCCCTTTTTGATGATGACAGCATTAATTCCAGTTTTCATTTCTACTCCAAAACATTATTCAGTTCATGGAAATTTTGGCTTTCAGGCAAGAGTAAAACTGAGACATATCTTTAAATTACTATTTGGACAGAAGAGAAACACCAGTGAAATTAAGTTGCATGTTCATGAATACAGAGGCTAGGAGAAAATAAATATTAGAACATTAGTGACATCAAAATATATCAGTAGGTTCACTGCATCAAAAACTCAAAACTCACTAAAAACATCCTAGCTTCCTAAAACTGCATCTCTAGTAAAAACATTCTAGCTTCCTAAAACTGCATCTCTACATCAGTTACATCAGTTTCTAAAAATCAAAAGATTGCTACTGCTTTCAAAAAAAAATTCTTGCTGCACAAAATGAACTTTGCTGCGAACTAAACTTGCTGCTGAATTTCTTGCTTCTTTCTCCCCTTTTGGCATCATTCAAAAAGGTGGGAGCTGGTATTGAGATGAAAATGGATGGGAAGAGGAAGGAAAGGGTAATGGGGAAGAAGTGAAGGATGGAAGGGATGAGGATATCTCAGTAAGATGATTTGTTTCTTCAAACAGTTCTGCAGTGGATCTTCCAGAATAAGCAATGTTAAGAGGAAGAGGAGAGGGAGAGGGAGCTAAAATGGGAGTAGAATCAAAAATAGGTAGTGAAGGTGTCCGAGAAGCAGGAATTGGGCTGGAAGCAAGAATTGAAATTGATGGAGGTAAAGAGGTAGGCTGAGATGAAGGAAGTGGAAGAATTAAAGATTGAATGGGAGAAGATGAAGGTGGATGTGAAGGACCTGGAGATGTTGGTGAAGGAGGAGTTTGCTGAGGTTGTTGAACAACTAACAGCTTGTCCACCTTCTCAATCAAGAAAACTACCATATTCCACAGGTTTGTCATACTATTGCTATGATCATCCAGATGTCCAGAGATTGCTTCTACTTGCTCAATGAGATCTGCATGATCATCTTGAAGATTAGTGAATTCTTTAACTAATTTTGAGATTGCAGTCTCAAGTTTGACACATTGAGTATTTTGAGCTGCTACTGACATAAGTACAGGACTGAAGCTATCTGAGACAGCTTTCTCCACAATGGCCTTGATTTGAGGGCCAAATGAGAATGGAGTGTGCTGAGATGACATTCCTGGACCAGCTGATTCAGGGACTGTGGATCTTGAAGTTTTGGGTTCTGATGGAGCTTTTGACTCTCCAGACCCTTCTAGAAATGATATCTTCATGAGATTCAGTTGGATCTGCCCAAATACATCAGGTACCTTGGGCTGCTCTCCTGATTCCAAATGCCAGATCTTTTCATGAAATAGAATGACCGAAATGAGGCTAGGAAAGGGTATAGGAGAGGACTTCTTAGAGTACTCCATATACTTCTTCATCTCCTCAAATATGATGTGGCCCAAATTGTGAGGCACCTTGTCCACAAAAGATGCAAACACTGAAAAGTCCTTTTGAGTGAAGTGAGTGTAGTTGCGTCCCTTTTGCACAAAATTCCTTGAATAAATATACCATAAGGCTCTAAGGGTTGGAGGCATTGAGCCAGGAGTGAACTTCAAGGGTTTTGAGAAAGCTACATTAGGCTGCAGGATTTGGTAAACTTCCTCGTTACTGTATTCGGTAGAGGGAACAGTAGGTGGATCAGAAATCTGAAGCAGAGAATTGAGATAATCTACAGTAATCTCAATTCTTTTCCCCCCAACATAAGAAATCAACTTCTCTCCTATAGGTTCCTTTTTCTTGTGAACCAAATGATAGTTGCACATAGAGAAGTAAAATATCCTAACTAGGAAGGGACTGAATGAGGCATGTATGGATAGGAACAATGGATAGTTTTTGAACCAGGGGTATAAATCCAAATTACAATCCTTTTTAAGATTATCAAGGTCCAGTGAAACTATAGGGCAAAAGCTTCTCTTTGCAAAATCTTGTCCGAATCTCCTACTTTCTTCGGGACTAAAAAGATGTGGACCACATATAAAATCCAAAGGTGGATTAGAGGTAGGAGCATGGTAAATGGCATAAATAGCGGGTATATCAAAGGTTCTGGATCCTGAAGTTTTGGACCCATATGCAGAGTTACCAGATTTCTGAAAAGATGGAGATACGGGCGGTTTTCTTTTGGATTTCTTCGATGAAACAGTGATGATTTCCTTGTGCTTGCTTGTATAAGCTTCAGGATCAACAGTTTTCTTTGAGCATTCTTCACTTGGTTCTTGTATCACCAGCTTCCTCGGTTTCTTTGCCGCTGGTTCATCAAACTTCACTTTCGGCTGGAATCTCTTAGTTGGAAGTTTAGACCGAGGAGCTCTCAAAGCTGGAGATACCAACCTAGGGTTCGGTTGTTGGTCGGAGCTTGGCTTCGGGGTTTTGGCTGGAGATTTGGGCAAATTTTTGGGACCCATTGCAAAACGAAAGCTCTGTTAGGGTTTGGAATTTGAAATCGTGAGTGAAGAGTGAAAAATGGATGAAGAAGAAGATACAGATATAACCGTTAAGTGAGCTGATGTCCAACCTCGAGGTTGCACGAGAAAACTCGAGGTTGGTATTTGAATGGTTAAGGATGCTGGTCGCAAACTAACCTCGAGGTTGGTATCTCAGCCTCTAGGTTTTCTTGAAACTCGAGGTTCATATTAACCTCGAGGTTCGTCATCACAAATGAATGGCAGGAAAAACATGGGTAACCTCGAGGTTGAGTTTCTAACCTCGAGGTTTACAACAAACTCAAGGTTGGTTAGTCAACCTCGAGGTTTGTCAGCCTGTTTCCCAAAATTTTTCTTTTTGCTGACTCAAGGTTGTTGATGGCCTCGAGGTAAACTGGGCACTCTGTTCACCTTTATTTTCTTGTACCTATAACAGAGTCCTGTATAAACATCTGTAAATCACTCCAAAGCTTAAGTCAGTAATCATCAAAACATGGGTAATCTTACTCCGAAGCTTAAATCAAAGTAAAGTCAGTATAGTCTTAATCAGTAAAAAAACTTACAGTTCATTGGAATTTACCATTCCCAATTCTCTCCGGATTAACAAGAATTGCTCTTTTACAAGTGGCTTAGTGAAAATATCAGCAAGTTGTAGATGTGTGGGTATGAACATCACTTTCACATCTTTTCTCTACATATGATCCTGGATAAAGTGATGCCTTACATCAATGTGTTTTGTTCTGGTGTGCTGAACTGGATTTTTGGCTAGACTTATGATATTGGTATTATCACATAGGATTGGAATATCTTTCAGATGAATACCCAAATCTGATAGCTGTTGTTTTAACCATAAGACTTGTGCACAGCAACTAGAAGTTGCTACATATTCGGCTTCAGTAGATGAAACAGCCATTGTCATTTGTTTCTTGCTGAACCATGACACCAGAGAACCACCAAGAAATTCACATTGTCCACTGGTACTTTTTCTGTCGGTTTTGTAGCCCGCGTGATTTGAATCAGAATAAGCAACCAGATATTCTTGTCCTCCTTTTGGAAACCAGAGTCCAAGTTCTTTTGTATCAGATAGGTATCGAAAAATTCTCTTCACATGCTCCGCATGTGATTCCTTTGGGGAAGCTTGGAATCTAGTACATATGCCCACACTAAACTGGATATCAGGTCTGTTAGCTGTCAGATACAGTAGAGATCCGATCATTCCTCTATATTTGGTGATGTTAAAATCTTTTCCTTTTTCTATATCAGCATCTAGAGAGGCAGTAGAACTCATTGGAGTATCTGTACCATTGCAATTTTCCATTCCAAATCTCTTGAGCAGGTCTCGCAAGTACTTAGTCTGAGAGATAAATATCCCATCCTTTCGTTGCTTAATTTGCATACCAAGGAAGTAATTTAGCTCACCCATCATAGACATCTTGAATTCACTCTGCATTTTCTTTTAAAACTTCTCACAAAAAGATTCATTAGTAGAGCCAAAAATAATATCATCAACATATATTTGCACAATTAACAATTCATTAAGTTTATTATTCTTAATGAAGAGAGTAGTATCTGCTTTTCCTCGAATAAAACCTTGATCAAGTAGAAATTTACTTAATCGCTCATACCAAGCTCTAGGAGCTTGCTTAAGACCATATAAGGCTTTCTTTAGACGATAGACATGATCAGGGTATTGGTCATTTTCAAAACCAGGAGGTTGTTCTACATAAACTTCCTCCTATATATATCCATTTAGGAAAGCACTTTTAACATCCATTTGATAGAGCTTGATCCCCTTGATGCAAGCAAAGGCCAGAAGAACACGTATGGCTTCCAATCTAGCTACAGGAGCATACATTTCTTCATAATCAATTCCTTCTTCCTGATTATATCCTTTGGCAACAAGTCTAGCCTTGTTTCGGACTATAATTGCGGATTCATCTCATTTGTTCTTGAATACTCATTTAGTGCCAATAACCGGATGATCCTTAGGCCTAGGTACCAAGTCTCAAACTTGATTTCTATCAAATTGATGTAATTCCTCTTGCATTGCGATGACCCAATCATTATCTGATAGTGCTTCGTCAATTTTTGAGGGCTCAATCTCAGATATGAAGGCTAAGAACATAACCACATTTAAAATACTATTTCTAGTTCTAACTCCTTGATCAATGTTTCCTATGACTTGGTCAAGAGGATGATTCCTGATGAATTTTCAGGCTCTAGGCTGAGATTAATCAGGATGATTTTGGGAATTATTTTCAAAAACATCTTGAGGATTTTCAATGGAAGTAGGAGTAGATTTTGAAAAGAATTGGTTTTTCTGAATGAGTTCATCATCTTCATCCACAGAATTTATTGATTTTGTCTCATAGAACACTACATGAATTGACTCCTCAACTATACGAGTACGTTTATTAAAAATTCTATATGCTTTACTCCTATTAGAATAGCCAAGAAAAATACCTTCATCTGATTTAGAATCAAATTTACCCAGATTATCCTTACCATTGTTGTGTACAAAACACTTATAGCCAAAAATGTGTAAATAAGCCAGATTCGGTTTTCTCCCTTTGTAGAGTTCATAGGGTGTCTTGTTTAATCTCTTTCGTACATAGGCTCTGTTTTGATATGTAGCTGGCTATGCTCATGGCATCTACCCAGAAGACTTGTGAAGTCTGATGTTCATTCAGCATTGCATGGGCCATCTCAGTCAGCACTCTGTTTTTCCTTTCTACCACACCATTTTGTTGAGGTGCTCTTGGTGCTGAGAAATTGTGGTTTATCCCATGATTCTCACAAAACCTTTCAAAGAGCTGATTCTCAAATTCATTACCATTATCAGTTCGAATAGCTGCAACACATATACCTTTCTCGTTTTGCACTTTCTTAGCAAACACATAAAACAGATCAAATGTTTCATCTTTTGAAGATAAAAATATTGTCCATGTAAAACGGGAATAATCATCTACTATAACTAAAGTGTATAAATTTCCCCCTAAGCTTTTCACTCTGGCAGGTCCAACCAAATCCATGTGAAGTAGCTGAAGATGTCTATTTGTTGAAATCTCAGTTTTATTTTTAAAAGAAGATTTAGTTTGTTTACCTTTTTGACATGCATCACAAATCATATCGTTTTTAAAATGAATTTTGGGGCAAATCAATTACTAAATCCTTTTTCTGTAATTTGTCCAGCTGTTGCATATTCACATGTGCAAGGCGCTTATGCCACAGCCAGCTTTCATCCAAGTTACTAACAAAACATTTTTCTGAAATGGTTTTTGGAAACTCTAAGGTATAACAATTACCTTCTCTTGGAGCTTTAAATAATACCTTGAGTTTACCTTTGTCAATTGCGAGGTCATCTTTATTTACAATGAGACATTCTCCTGAGTCAAAGATAATCCAATTGTTCTTGTCAGCACTTTGACTCATACTTAGAAGGTTATGGCATAGTCCTTCTACTAGATAAACATCCTTGATGAGAGGTCCTTCTTTAGTCCCAATTTCACCTATACCAGTGATTTTTTTGGATTGATTTCCTCCAAAGGTGACTTTGCCACCATCTCTTGAATTTAAGGCAATGAACTTCTCTTCATCACCCGTCATGTGTCTTGAACATCCGCTGTCAATGTACCACTTGTTTACTCTGGATGCTTTTAGACACACCTACAAGATAAGAGATATTAAGTTTTAGGTACCCATCTTTTCTTGGATCCTTTGGGGTTAGTATGAGGCTTAGGAACATAGGTTTCTTTGGGTACCCACTGATAATTTCCTACAGGTTTATCTCTTCTTTCCTTTTTATGAAAACATGATGATGTGCTATGACCTTTCCGATTACAATAATTACAATGAGCAAACGGATTTGATGAATGCACTGACTTTTGAAAATAATTTAGATATGATTTTCCACCAGTTTTCTTTTTGCCCTTCTTCTTGTCAAAAACAGGATTATATCCTATACCTGATCTATCATTTGTAAAACGTTGGCATTTAAAATCACATTAAGCATTTCACTTCCTATGGTGAATTTCTCTAGGGTTTTTGTAAGATATGAATTCTTTTTCTCCAAATCAAGACAGTCCTCACAAAGTATGTTTTTGTCAGTAAGTTTTTCAAATTCAGATTGTATTTCATTGTATTCATCAAATAGCTCATCATAACTAGGTAATGAATCATTTACCCCAGGTTGTTCTTCTTCTGCAACTAAGCACACATTAGCTATCTCAGCTTCTTCTTCACTTTCCTCTTCTGAAGAGTCATCTCCCCAGATAGCTGAAACATATGCCTTCTTCTTGAAGTTGTTGAACTTCTTCTTTTTGTCCTTCTCATTGCCCTTTAGCTAAGGACACTTTGATTTGTAGTAACCAGGCTTTTCACACTCATAGCAGATGATTTGATCTTTCTCTTTGGATTCGCGTCTGCTGCTGCTACTGGAACCTCCCTTTTGGAATCGATTTCTGAAACCTTGATCCCTTCTGTAAAATTTCTTGAATTTCCTCACGAACATACCCATTTCATCGTCCTCGTCCTCTTCATCATTTTCTTCCTTTTCTTTAACTGCATTGAGGGCAACTTCTTTGTTTTTGTTTTTCCCGTTGATCTCGTCCAAATCTTTCTTAAACCTCAATTTGCTTTCATATTCAGACAAGCTCCCGAATAAGGCTGCAACAGAAGCCATTGATTCGCCTCGAGCTTCTTCTATAGCTGTGACCTTAGCTTCCCAGTCTTTGGTTTATACGTTGAGGATCTTTCTGACTTGGGCACGTTGTTCAGAGGCTTTGCCCAATGCAGCTAGCTGGTTTATCAGATGGGTATACCGAAGTTGAAAATCAGCAATTGATTCTCCATTCTTCATTCTCAGTAAATCATACTCTGTTGTGAGAGTGTTGACTCAATTCTCCTTTATAGCGGTAGTTCCTTCATAAGAAACCTCCAAGGCCACCCACATTTCTCTAGTTGTCTCCAGATTGCAAATGCGAAAGTATTCTTGTTGATTAAGTGCACTCTGGAGCAAGAGTATGGCCTTGCTGTTTAGAGTGACATTTCGTCTGTCATTATCATCGTAATCTTCTTCCGGCTTTGGAAGTCTGAGACCATTGTCAAGAATGGTAGGCTCGTAGTTTCCTCTCTCAAAAACTCTCCACAATCCGAACTCCGTAGCCATCACAAACACTTTGAACTTGTTTTTGCAGAACGAATAATGTTGTCCATTGAAACCAGGAGGCCGGTTAATTGATGCACCATCAGGCAATATTCCATCCATGATCAAACTCTAGATGTTAATCCAAACTGAGCAACCAGGCTCTGATACCAAATGAAGATAGAATATCACTAAAAGGGGGTGAATAGGTGATTTAAAAATCTAACTGCTTAATCAAAATTTTCGCAAATTAATGAACTAACTGAGTAAGAGTTTAAAGGAGAAGGAACACGAGAGAATTTATCCTAGTTCGGTCTATCCTGACCTACGTCCAGTCCCCAAGAACACCTTGGGATTTTTCACTATCTTTAGAATACAATCACACAACACGTAATGATCCCTCAGACTCACTCCCCCTTACTACTTGTAATTGTACACCCTCACTTAAGGTTCACAACCTTAAGATTTTACAAACGAATGAAAATTGAATGTTTAAGTAACTCCTCACAAGTTGAATAATAAATGATCACTGAAGTACAAGTTGAGAGTAATGAAACTGATAAGATAATAACTCAAAGTAAATGCGCAGGTTTCGGTAGTTGGCTGAATTGAATGTTTCTTCAATTTATAGTTATGTTGCAAAATAGCCGTTGTGCTGATTGTGTTGATACAGCCGTTATCTTCTTGATACAACCGTTGTTGTTGCTGTTGGCAGGCGAAGGTAGAGGTCACTTGACCATTGGCATTTTAGCACTTGTCTGCTAGTAGTTTGAAATTCCTAAAGCATAGCGCCAACATTCTTTTCTTATTGTCCTCAAGAGAAAGAGAAAGAGAACAAGAATGTTTTTGTATTTGACCGTTAAAGTTCTGCAATTTTGTAAGAAAATGTTGTCACTCTGTTTTTGCTTTTCATCAAATATAATAAATGATGATGACATCATCATTTGCTTTTTGATAGAGCATAAGAATTCTTGATATGATAAGATAAACTCCAAGAAATGTGGTTAGCAATAGCTATAACAATGTAATAATAAGAAAAGAGATGAACCAGATACATATCAGAGGTGATCGCGCAAATATTCGAAAAGCATATCGGTTTAAATGCGGTCAACCTCGAGGTTCACTAATAAACCTCGAGTTCTTGCCTAACCTCGAGGTTGCATTTTCAACCTCGAGTTTATTTGAGACGAAGTGGGAATTTCGGATAGCAATGTAATATGAAGGAAACCTCGAGGTTTCATTATCAACCTCGAGTTTTGTCAAAACCTCGAGGTTACTTTTCAAACCTTGAGGTTCTGTCTAAGCAGTGAAGAGTCTCAATCAGCAAAGAAGCAAATGCAACCTCGAGTTTATGAAACCAACCTCGAGTTTCAGCTTAACCTCGAGTTTTGTTTCTGAACCTCGAGTTTTTACAGTGAACTTTCTGAAGAGAACTAAGAGCTAAAACTTCGAGGTTTATTTCTAAACCTCGAGTTTCACAGAAACCTCGAGGCTGATAAGTCCAACCTTGAGTTTTCGTTTGACAGCAATGTTTTTGGTTCTCTTTGATAGCAAGATTCTGGTTCTTGATTTTCATGACAATACATCTTTTATAATGTTGTCTCATCATCAAAACATGGAAGCTAACACTATGTATTGTTAATGCTAAAATGTTATGAATATCTGTCATATATAATGTTATTACTTGAGCATGAGGTTAACCCTTACCTGAGATTCAATGGGCATTGAATCTCAGCATTAACTAAAGGTTCAAGAAAAAGACTTGGATTTGAGGAGATGACGGAGCCTAGAAGAGGTGAAGTGGATAGGGCTAGGAAGAAGCACCAGTCGAAGGCGAAGATCAGTAGAAGTTATTTGGACCTAGTGTCTGGCATGAATCTAATAAGGTTATTTCAAACCAATTGGTGCTTAAACTAAGAAAGGGTTTGTCGGTGGGTTGTCATAAGTCGCTGTGAAAGACGGGGAGACTCCCATTAGACTAAACACCGATCTGGCCAATATGTTTGATTAACTGTGTTAGATTCCAAGCCATAGGTCTACTTTAACAGAGTTGATTTTATCTGAGAGTTGTATTTAAGTCTCTCATATTTGTATCACATAAATATTCCTTTGGGAAATTTTTAATATACCAGCTTATGTCGGGGCATCAGCATATGTCTGGGCATTTTATATCAGATACTCATTGTCCAAATATTAGTGCATGCTATCCGTTTCTGCATTACTCGAAGCTATAGGACCTCAAACTCTGTTGATTTTCCTAAACCTAAGTGTCAACTGACACGATTTCAAGCATGGAATTTGGGGTGTTACACTAGCAGCGAATATTGTGGCTAATTTTTTAAGTATCAAATGAGCTTTAAAAATCATGAAATTTTCCAAGAATAAATTAGACATGCAAGAATTTTTATTGACATAGAATATGTAACGTTTTGAGCTCTGTACAAGGAGTTAGGAAATTTTGAAGTTAGACTTTGTTCTGGGTGTTAGAATCTGAACAACGTTGGAAAAATAAAAAAAACTGGGAATGATCCATGCTTTTTGAGTTGCTTCTATTATTTGTCCTTCAAAATAAATATGTCAAGGGTCATGTAGAGTTTTTCATCACTCAAAATGGATTTTTGTAGAATTAGTTATGATTTTTCAAAGTTTCTAAAAAAATGTAGCCAGAAAATCCAGCAATGCATTTTTAAGATGTAAGGGTAATTATTAGATAATTAATCCAATAAGGGGTAAAAAGGTTAAAAAAGGAGAAAATATCCTTTTTGATATTATTATAGGCAAAATAATATTAATTGTAATATCATATAAGTTATGGAAAAAGGAAATAATCCGACAGTAACATTATAGGATACTCAAGAAGTTCTGGGTCGGATTTAAAGGTCGGGCATATTGCAAATTGTGCGGAGGGATGGTACAGATGCATACTGGTAACTTTAATTCTTCTATGTCTTGCATTGTATGCCTATATATAATTGTTTGATTCATGAAGTCATGGACAAGACGAGGTCTTTGACCATGCATGCACCATGACTAAGACTAATTCTTAGGCCATAAGTTTGTTTACATTTAAGTAAGCTATGGATTCAACTTGTTGTGGATTATAGTTATAATAATATCGCATGTATTAGTGCAAACATTGTTGATATACATTTGTTGTGCGCTATGTATTACTGTACTGAATGTAAAGAATATCTATCATATATTGTTATTACTTAAGCATAAGGTTAATTGTTACTTGAGATTCAATGGGTATTAAATCTTAGACTTGACTAAAGATTTAGGAAAATAGTCAGGACCTGGGAAGATGATGTGGATGGACAAAACCGTTAAGAGGCAACAATCGAGATGAGAATATGATGAAGACTATTAGGGCCTAGTTTCTAGCATGAGTCAGATAACGTTGTTTCAACCCATTTGGTGCTTAAACTAAGAAAACGTTAGCCAATAGGTTTGATTATCTATATTGGTTCCCAAGCCATAGGTGTAGTTAAGGCTTGGTTTGGCAAAGAGTTGTATTTGAGTACCTGTAAATTATATCACATGAATATTCTTTCGGGTATTTAATCTACCAACTTATGCATGGGCATTTTATATGAGTTACTTATTGTCCAAACAATAATGCATACTCTTCGTTTTGTTTTACTCTGATATGTACACCGTTAGCTCGATGGATATTCTTGATACTACGTGTCATCATACACAATAAGTAGTATGGAATTTGGAGTGTTACATGGATAAAGGGAGTCTACGAGCATTTGCTATCCAATTGGTTCTATCCAAAATGATTCAATTTAAAATGCTTTTGTTATTAGGCCGAAAAGGAATAGCAATTAAAGAAAGGGTTTGGGCTGTTTTTGCTATCCAATATATATAGGAGTACGTATGTGGCAGGAAAAGGAATAGAGAAGGAAATGTGTTGCATGGGGTTAGGTGATGTGTGGCTTGTACATGTATAGGTGTGTGTGTGTATGAATACTTATTTCCCACACTTACACACTATTTCCAATTTAATTGCAACATTAAATAAGTGATGGAAATTAATCCTTATTTTCATTTAAGGATTTTTCTTTCACAATTGATTTCTTTAGGCCATAAGATATAATGTCTAAATATTTAGGTCAAAAATTATTCCTGAACTATTTGTCCTTAATTTTACTGAAAAATATGTTTTTAATTCCAAATATTAATTTTAACATAATCAAGGCTAATTTTCCATGATTAATCCCATATCATATTTTAATTCTCTAATTCCAAAATTTGGGATGTCACAACTTAGTCCTTATAGTTTTAACTATTTAAAACTATAGTACCTAAATTACATGAATTTGTATGATTTATTTTATAAAATATAGAGACTAATATTTTAAATTGTCAAATCTTATAGGGATTGAGTTGCATTGAATAAATGCTTAGAAACTGAGTTAGACTTGAGTCAACCTATAGGGATTGAGTTGTACTCAATGAACTAGATTACAAAAGATGAAAAAAAAATTAAATACAAAAATATTAATTTTCCCAAAATTTTGTAATAAACGGAAAATCCCTGATTTACCCTGCACACTTAACCTTAACAAGTGGTCATTCCAACTTCAATTTCCTAGCGATAAGCCTACAATATAGCTCATGTCCATTATATTGAAAGTTTGGAATAATAGTGCTGACCTAACCACACTAGTGCAAAAAGATGTTTTAAGACCGCCTCATTTAGAGCAGATTATCAATGCCCCGCTCTTAAAGAAATGACCGGTGGCAATTTTATAAATATAAAGAGCTTCTTCACCCGCATCAATTTTTAAGACCGCCTCATTTACAACAAAGTTTCTAGGCACCGGTTTTAAAGATATGACCGATGACAATTTTGTAAATATAAATAACTTCTTCTAACGTTTAAATTCTTAAATATAATATTCAGGCCGCTTAAAATAACCAACCGCTCTTAAAAATGTTAAAAAAATAAAATAAAATATGATTATATTATAGAGAAAACTCGTACATCCCCGACTCATATTTTCTGTGATCAAGAATAATAAGGAAATATTTAAATATAATTGTATTAAACTTTTAAGATTGGACATATATAAATGACGGTCTTAAAGGTAATACTTTTAAGAGCGGACGTAACTTATACCCAGTACTAAAAATTTAAAATAATATTTTATTACCTTTAAGAGCGGACATAGATAACAGACGGTCTTAAATGTTAACCTTTAAGACCATCGTTTTAGTTACTCCGGTCTTAAAAATGGAAACATATACTTCTTCACACGAAACCTTACTTATGACTTACATCTTACTGTCTGAACTCTGAAACCCCTATTCTCTTTGTGAAACCCCTATTCTCTTTGTGAAACCCCATTTCTTGTTGCAGTATGTCTATTCCTTGCCAACCACCACCTTCCTCTGTTACTCTCTCACTTTCTAGGCGTTACTCCTTCGCATCACCACTCTCTTACTTTCTCGAAAATGAACGGAGAAAACTATTCTCTCCCTGTTCAGTCAATACTAGTTACTGATGTTACTAGTGTGAGCGAGAACCAACCCTCTTCTTCTCAAAATGAGCCTCGTGGCCGCCCTGCACGCCGTGGTAGAAGTGGCACACGAATGAGCATTGTGTCCGTAAAACGGAACGCTGGTTCAAGGATCGAGATTCAGTTTAATGACAGGTTGGAACCTGTCGGTCCAAATAAACACGAATATAATAGTTATGTTGGCTATATGGCACACAGCAAGGTCAGCATTTTGATAGATGAGTGGAAAAATGTTGACCAACGCACAGTGAAGGATCCTATCTAGGACACTATCTGGCTTTCATACATTGTCCTTAACTCTGACAAGTTGAAAGCCAAGACCTTGTCTTATCGTGCTGATAGGTGGAGGAAATTTAAGACCTTTCTCGCCAACACCAATATTTTTGTCGAGGTTCGACCTGATCATAATCTGTAGGCGAAGTACACATTCATTGATCAACAAATATGGGATCAATTTGTTCAGCTTCGGACCACTACTGATGCTTTAGTGAGTTCATATTTAGTTTTGTTTGCCCTTTCTGTTTGCTTATTAACCTATGCGGATATGTGAATGTTATTGTGTTTGTTTAATCCTATTAATTAGATGGTTTAATGTGTGAGTAGAAGTATATATTCAAGTAAGTCAGAAGTGTCTTTGAGTGTGAGGGTTTAATGTGTGAGTATGCATGTCTTATATGTTAACTGTTATTATATTCTTGGCTAGTTCTATTATAGTAGGTAGTGGTTAGACATTGCTATTAGTAACTTAGTATCTTAGTTCTATACAATTCTACACCTTCCTTAAATAAAATGTTGAAACTTGATGAAGTGAATTTGACTAGTGTTTGAGGTTTATATGAAGCAGAAGTAAGTTCTATAATTTCTTTTAGTAGATGGCTTGAATTCATAATTAATAGTTGTTTTCAATTCTGATTCACAGAGATGAAGGGCACAAGCACAGGACATGGAGAAGGAATTATTGCTCGCATAAGGCTTCTCATGGGGGATATGCAAAGGCCAAAGAAGAAATGATGGAGGCCAGGTAGAAGAGATTGGAAGAAGAAGCTGAATCCAATCCTTCAGGTATAGTTGATCAGCAGGCATCCCCGATACGTCGCGAGGATTTGTGGCTATATATTCGGCGACCCAAAAAAGATGCCTACATGAGTAAACAAACTCTTCTAGTTGCTGAGAGAATTGTAAGTATCGTTTATTGTTATTTTTTAGTTACTAAACATGTTTCATTACTAAGCTTCTCATTATCTGTATCTTACAGGAAGATCTAAAAAAAAGAAGCAGAGGCATCTTTTGTGTCGGGCGGGAGGAATGATGTTCTGACCATTGCGACTAGAAAACCAAATCACCCGGGCGGGTAAGGGGGATCGGAGGATGGGTAGGCCTAAAAGAATACTTTGGTAAAACCAAATGACTTAGGTAAAGTATGGTTACCCGGGAGGAGATGGACCAAATGGTTAGACAATTAAATGAGGAGGCAACAGCCAAAGAATGTGCATTGAAAGAGATGTTTGAAGCACAGATGAGGCAAATAAAGGAGGAAATGATGGAGATGAAGAGGCTTATTAGCTCTCGGCCAGAGACCAGTGTTCCCCTCACACATACACCTGCACCTGTGTAGCAGAGCAACAGAGGGAGCTGTATTGTTGGATAGTCAAAGCAACATTGTGACCTGTACGTAGCAAAACCAACTAGACAATTAGTTGCTAAAGGGACTGTCCACAACTTGGGATCAACTGTACACCGTAAACAAATGGCTGATGATAAAGTCAGAGTGTTAGTTAAAGAGGTGATCATTGATGCACCTCTCCCTCTCCCAACTGATCAGCTGAAGCGTGTGAGTGATGTCAAGGGAACCTTCATCTCTTGGCGGGTGAAGCTTGTAAATGTCTATACTCCTCCTGATGCTTTATCCCTTCCTCCAGTTCAATCCCCTCCTCAATCTCCATCCCCTCATAATAAAGTTGCATCCTCTCCTCAATCTTCATCCCCTTCTAATAAAGCCACAACCCCTCCTAAAGCTGCATCCCTTATTGCTGAGTTGGGGGCCAAGGATAAAATATCTCAAATGCTATCCAAAGGAGAATTTGCATGTCAATTGTGGGATATCAATGAAGTAGTAGGGGTTCCTCATGAGCCTCAACCGGTTTTCTTTGACACCGTTGATATGAGGTCCCTGCTGCTTCCTGGACAGGAGCTTACATCAGCATGTGTTCAAATGTTTTTGAAGCAAGTATATTCTTTTATGAGTACATAATTTAAATGCACCGTTTAGACACACATACATGTATACTAATTCCATGATCGATGTTTTTATTGTAGGTTCATGCATCAAGATTTGGAGCAACAGGGCAGAAGCAATGATTTTGGATTCTTGTGCCCAGTATATGCAAGCTCAGCCACCGTGGAACAAAGACAGGAGTACATATCAAATAGGTTGTGTGAAGTGAGAAGGAAGGTGTACTTGTTTCCATATCACCATAGGCACATATCATAATTGATCTCTTGTTGCAATTCACTTAATTTGCATAATATATCACTGATACTTTACTGCTGTGAAATTTTAGCGCCCACTGACAGTTGCTCGTCTTGATCATGGACTCAAATACGGTGTTATTCTTATGCTCCACTCACGGCCAACCAGGGGTTCTGTTGAAGGAGATCATCGACAGGTAAGTATGTCATTTTGATTCTCTTGTAAGAAATCTCTGATGTGAATTTTTAGCAAACATTATTGATAAATTTGTGATTTTGATGATAGTGCCATGAAGACCTTCCTAAACCAAGTCAAAAAAAAGCGAGGGAGTGATCTCAAAGATCCTAGATGGCTCACACTAAAGGTTAGTACATATTTAGACACTGGCATACTGCCTTGTGAAGTTGGTCAGTAAGCTATATATGCTCGATCTTATATATATTTCTTGTTCTTTTCAGACCCTTCGGCAACCAATCGGATCCAACTTATGTGACCTGAACATAATGAAACACATTTATGATATTATCACTCAACCAGATAATAAACTCACTGCAAAGGTAAATGTATTTGATGTTACATATTATGGTTGAATTCAGTTTTTGTCTTAATTAATGTTATACATATGAAATATGCACGACAATTAATTCAATTTCTTTCTTTGATGTTACAGAGGTTTGCCTCTAAGACTTCCTTTTCTGCTGATGAGGTGGACCACATACGCAGTGTGTTTTGTTAACATGTTATTGACATCTTAGTGTAAATACAACAATCATAGTAATAATTCATTTGTAAATATATGCTTGCAGAGTAACAATTGTAATTACAGTACTACATTAATTTGTAAATTCATTCTATAAATGAACAATTTTACAATTTGTATAATTCTTTATATAATAAATTTTTTTATTCTTGCGAACAATTTTTCTTAGCCTGTGTAATTTTGGTTTTCTGAACGTATATTGGATTGTGGATATTGCTTGAGTTTTGAGTTTTTGAGAGTTGTAACTAGCAGTAAGAGATTCTGAAAAGTATTCGCGACTTTTACGACCGTATGTTTGATACATATGCGGTTTTAAAAGTCCTAGACACTTTTAGGAACACATATTTATTAAAAAGATGCTCCTGATGGTCCTTTTTTTTTAAAAAAAAAATAAGCCTTGAGTTTAGGACCGTATGTTTGATACATCTTCGGTCTTAAAAGTCACTTTTAAGACCACATATTTATTAAACATACGCTCCTAAAGGTCTTCATTATTAAGACCGCATATGCATATAATGTCCAGTCCTAAAAGTCTTTGATAATTCTAAATTAAATATGGCTAGATATTTTGGATTGTCTATTTGTTAAATGTCTGGTCTTAATAATCTTCCTTTAAATAGAAATGATGACTCATTTTTAAGACAAACAATCAGGGTTCAAGAACACTTCAAGTTCCTGGCGTTCAGCTCAAGCTCAAGACCCTCGTCGTCGTCAGTTTTACCTCTCCAGAAGTTGAAGAGCATTGTCGGAAAAGAAGTAAGATTATGGAAATTTTCAACTTTGGGTGTGGTAAAATTGACGGCAACGGTGGTCCAGGCTTGAGAACAGTTGTCACTGTGTTTGTTTTTATTCTTAAAAGGTAACAACTGTCTTCTTTTCGTTTTGTTTCGTATGATGTTAAATGTATTCTGTGAATTTAATTTGTCTGAAACATTTCAGTTATGGTTTTGTTTGTTTCCTTTTTGTCTGAAACAAAATTGAAATAACAAAAGAAAGGAGATACAAAGTACAAACAGACAATCAAATATGCAAAAAAAAATTATTTATCATATTTTTTTCTGCCCGCTGTGGGGCAGGAATAGTACAAACATAAAAATATTTAATCCCCCCCGTTGTTGTCGTAGGGGAGGGAGGGATCAGAGGAGAGGTCAGAGACTTTGTTGTAACAGAGATTGTACTCGACGTCATTGTCGTCGAGTAACATGTTCAGCTTGTTGTTGACGACGTGGTAGACCTGAAACATTTGGCCTATGCGTCGGTCTATATGAGCGACGTGGGCCAGGATCATTGTTGTGCATTCCTGGTGGTGGTAGAGCAACCATTATGGAGCTTGTAGAAGTGATTGAAAATAATGTGAAGAACGTAAAGTAACAACGGGTTTAAATAGAGAAGCCCTCTTGAAGAATGTGAAATGCAGGAACCGCTACTGAGGAGACGCATAGTTCATCAGAATACGAGGAGACGCCTAGTTGGGAAGTTTATCTGGAAGCCAAAGAGACTCTGAATCATTCATTTGAACAGAGTGTAAGGATGCGACTCTGGTGTCTCTCACTTGAGAAGAATGAACTTTTAATACCGCATGTTGTAAGAGATCCATTCTTAAATGTATTATTTAAAAAAAATTAATAGACTTTTAGGACCGGTTATAAGATAAATGATCGGTCTTAAAGATAATTGAATGAAAAAATATTAATAGACTTTTAGGACCAGTTATAAGATAAATGATCGGTCTTAAAGATATTTTAATGCAATAATAAATAATAGACTTTTAGGAGCGTAGATATGTTATATGACGGTCTTAATACACTTTTGAGTATTAACTACTGCTATCCTGCCTTTATTATCCTCCACACGCTTCCTCTCTGTCCTTCTTAAGTCCTCATTACCTCGTAAGTCCACACTATGTAGCTCTCTACCCCTCCTTCCCCAACTGCTCAAACAATGGTTAGATACAAGATAACCCCTCGCATGAGTACTCCTGAAGCTCGTGCCCACACCAGATCTCTCGTGGGTTCTCTTCTAGTGTGTCATTCCATTCCGATGGAGGAGTCACAGGTCGTTGGACCCATTATTATTTCAGATGATGAAGAGGTTGACGATCCACTCCAGCCTTCAGACCACGAAGAGGTTCCCGCTCCCCCTCTCCAACCTCCTGGTCCCAACGCTCTCATGGATGATGGTGATGAAGTGAAATTGAGGCGCATGATATAGGAAATTACTGATATCTGGCCCAAAATTGTTGCTGCTGAAGCCTCCATCTCCAAGAGATTAGATGATACCAAGGACTAGGATTTTTAGTCGCATTATAATCTTGTTTTTGTTAATTTTCAGTTTGTTGTTCTTATTTTTCGTTTGTACTTGCATGTTGTCATAGTGATCTAAAAATTAATAAGAACGAAGATTATATTTTATTCTCCATGCTCCAGTATTCTTTATTTTCATTCAATTGCTGCAGCAATTTTTCTTTTTAATATTAAAAAGTATTTGACTTTTAAGACCATAGTTTTATAAATCATGCGGTCCAAAATTAAATGAATTTTATGACCGTAGTATTATTAACCTCCGGTCTTAAAATTTCTGATATAAAATTTAAATTAAATTTAGTTTAGGAACGCAGTTTTATAAAACTTCGGTCTTAAAAAGTTCAATATAATTTAAATATATCTTTAGGACCGTATTCCTTTTAATTGACCGATCTTAATAATATCCCAAATAATAAATATCTTTCTTATGCCACTCACGCGGAAAAATTAAATTTCCCTATATGAACTTCTCTCGTCTAGCAGAAAGTGATTACTCAGGTTTTGTCTCCAGTGTTTGTGTGTTGCTTCGTCGTTGTTTCGCGTTCCACTCTTGACAACAACTTTCTGGTTCCTTAGCTCAACGTCTAAAGACAAAGTTGTACGAGTTGTTTTAGCTACTTAACTGTATGCTTTTCCTACTTATCGTTCTGGGTTTTTCATGGATTGACCAAAATCGACGCGTTTAATTTCCTCGTCATGCATTTATTTTGCTTCTTGATTCACTGTCATACATTTATGACCATAAGACAGAACCGACATATAGCTTATATACGCATTTATAGTTGGCTTATTTTATATGCAAATTTAGTTTTTACAGAATATATATGTTAAATATTTCCGTCTATAGGAATTCTACTATGGATTGCAATTGGATAAATGCTTTACGGACAAGTGTTGAATATCAGAATGGGGTTAGGAAATTTATAGAATTTGCTAAACAAAACGACCATGATGATAGTGGGAAGTTTTATTGCCCTTGTGTACGATGTTTTAATGAGAGGCGACTAAGTCCTGAAGTTATACACACACATTTAGTTTGTCAAGGATTTTGTAAGACCTATACAGTATGGGTATGGCATAGTGAAAAAATGCCAAGTGGGTCTCAACACGGATAAGTGACATCTGATGATAATGACGCTGATATGGATGATCATATAGAGGACATTATTCGTGATGTAGGAGAAGAGGCTTTTCATCAATTACACACATATGATAATATGTGCAGTGATGCAATGACCCGACTATACACTGGGTGTAAAAAATACCAACTGTTGAATGTTGTATTGAAATTGGTTAGCTTGAAGGCACGTCATGGGTGGAGCAACAAGAGTTTTCCTAAAATGCTTAAGGCTTTTAAGGACATGCTTCTGGATGATAATGTGTTGCCTCACCGATACTATGATGCTAAACAAATACTTTGTCCATTGGGGATGGAGTACAAAAAGATCCACGCATGCCCGAATGATTGCGTGTTGTATAGGAACGAGTTAGAAGAGAAGCTGAATTGTTCGATATGTGAAACCCCAATGTACAAGTCAAATAAAGTGTTGTGGTATCTTCTAATCATACCAAGGTTCAAGCGCTTGTTCGTTAATGAAAATGATGCAAAAAATCTGAGGTAGCATGCAGATTAGAGGATTTCTGTTGGAAAGATTTGACATCCTGCCAATTCTTCTCAATGGAGGAAAATCGAACAATTATTTCCGACCTTCGGCCAAGAACCTAGGAACCTTAGGCTTGCCTTTAGCACGGATGACATGAATCCATATGGAAGCCTTAGTAGCATACATAGTTCCTAGCCTGTACTGCTGATTATTTACAACTTATCTCCTATGTTATGCATGAAATGAAAGTACATCATGTTGTCCATGTTGATTTCAGGACCAAAACAACCCGGAAACGACATTGATGTTTACCTTTAGCCCTTGATTAAAGACTTGAAGGAGTTGTGGGAAGAAGGCGTCGATGTTTTTGACTCTTTCAAGAAGAAGGTCTTCAAAATGAGAGCCATGATATTTTGTACCATAAACGACTTCCTAGCATATAGGAACTTGTCAAAGTATAGTATAAAAGGCTATAAGGCATGTCCGGTTTGTGAAGAAGGCACACGCTACCATCAACTTCAACATGGAAGAAAGATGGTTTATCTTGGACATAGAAGATTTCTTAGATGGGGCCATCCATATCGTCGATTAAAGAAAGCCTTTCTTGGTGGTCAAGAGCATGAAGATGCTTTGGTGGCATTGACTGGGGAGCAAGTGTATGAAAAGGTGAAAAATATAAGTGTCGTCTTCAGTAAGACTGCAAAGGGTATAAAAGAAACAAATATATGGGGAAAAAAGATCAGTATTCTTCGATCTTTCATATTGGCGCAACCTTGATGTGAGACACTGCATTGATGTCATGCATGTGGAGAAGAACATATGTGATAGTATAGTTCGCACGCTTCTCAGCATATAAGGTAGCACAAAGGATGGTGTGAAGGCAAGATTGGATTTGCATGAAATGGGAATACGTGAAGACTTACATCTAAGGCCATATGGTAATAGAACTTATTGTCCCCCAGCTTCTCATACTTTGTCCAAGGATGAGAAACGTAGTTTTTGTGAGTGTTTGCATGGCACAAAATTTTCGTTAGGGTATTCTTCAAATTTTAAGAGGCTTGTATTGATGAAAGACTTGAAATTGGTAGGCCAAAAGTCTCATGATTGTCATGTCTTGATGTGACAGCTACTCCCAGTAGCTATTCGAGGCATAGTCGAGTATGATCTTCGACACATTTTGACTAAGCTTTGTTTGTTCTTCAATACTGTTTGCAGTAAAGTGTTCGAAATTGAACAATTGGATGAATTGGAGAATGAAGGATATCTTATCTTGTGCCACCTTGAGAGGCTTTTTGTTCCTTCATTTTTTGACATCATGGTTCATCTAATTGTTCATCTAGTGAGGGAGATCACGTTGTCCGGCCCTGTCCATTTACGGTGGATGTACCCAATTTAAAGATCAATGAAATTCCTAAAAGGGTACATGAAGAACGTATACCAACCAGAAGCATCAATTGTTCAGAAGTATGTATCTAAAGATGCCATGGAATTTTGTCAAAATTATTTGGCCAAAGTAAGACATATCGGGCTTCCAAAACGTCAGCATGCTGAAGAGGGTTGACGGGGGGCCTTAGTAAATAGAGTGGATCCTGATGAATTGTCACAAGTCCACTTATACATCTTGAATAATGTTGATGAAGTTCACGCCAACATAGCTGCCCATAAAGAAGCTATGAGGAAAGAAAATCCCCGAATGACTGAACAAAGATTGATTAGGGAGCATAACAGAACATTTGCAAATTGGTTCAAACAAAAGGTTGAGGGAGAGGAATCTGTTTCTGAGACAATGAAATGGTTAGCACGTGGTCCTGAGGTTGATGTAATAAGTTGGAATTCGTATGTGATCAATGGTTACACATTTTACACGAAGTCCCTAGATGAGAGGAGCACCATCCAAAACAGTGGTGTAATGTTAGAAGCTAAATCCATGCATTTCTCCAGTTCGAAAGACAAGTGGCCGAAATTGGCAGTCATGCCATATTATGGGGTTATTGAAGAGATTTGGGAGGTGGACTATATCTTCATTATATTTCCCATTTTTAAATGCAAGTGGGTTAATGTCAACAGTGGTGTTCAGATTGATCGGCTTGGATTTACGTTAGTCGATCTCAATAGTACAAGTTTTGGAGATAAACCTTTTATTATGGCAGACCAGGAGAAACAAGTTTTTTATATTACTGATCAAGCAAATAAAATGTGGTCTGTAGCTTTCCAAGGTAAAAGGGTCATCAATATTGATGAGGAAAGTCATGCAAATTATGGTCTTCCTAACAATACTCCTTTTTCAAAGGGTTTACCAGACATGAACGAAGAAGATGAAGCGGATAATGAACCCGGCAAAAGAAATGATCATCAAGAAGGGATATGAGAGGATATCCCTTTATAAAAGAGTCAATTCATAAGGTAATATTCATCTGCACAATTCTTTGAAAACTTTAAGGTTTTAAATGTATTATATTCCTTATATGTTCTTAACTGATGTCATTGACTCTATGAAGTTTGTTCTTGTTTTATGTTTGTGGCAGCTGGATCCGATCCAATGCTCTCAGCCGAGGGAAGTTTTAAAGCTACAGAAGCAATATCTTGAAAATTTGGCCCTCAAAGATCAATATTAAGGTAAATTTTCTCTAATATGTAACAACCAGCTTAATCAGTAACGAATTTTATTATCTCTTGTTTTTTAATATTTAAGTGTTGATTATTGTTTCTACTCAGTGACATAGAGAAGATATCATACAAGAACTCCACAAAACTTATCAGAATCCTGTTAAGGGAGTTGTGCATGGTGGAATGATCAGGGAGTTGTTGGGTGGGAATCAGATGAAGTCATGGTGAATATTGGGCTTGTATGTTGATTTAAGTGTACGTGGTATATCTTATTGCAACAGCTTATTGTATTTGTATTTGTAACTCATGGTCAATAATATTTGTATTCTACGATCTGCTTTTTCCCAATTCAATTTATTCATAATTGTTCATAGTTTGTAGCTTAAAGTGTAGCTTTTTATGTGCTGGATTGGCTTGTATGGATTTGTGTATAGATCATTCAATTTATCCACAATTGTTCATAGCTTGTAGCTTAAAGTATATTGTTTTATGTGCTGGATTGGCTGGTATGGATTTGTGTATATATATGATCAGTAAGAACAGAACAGGGAAAAAATGTAGGAAACTTTAGACCGATCAAACAAAAACGCCAGTCTTAAAAGTTCAACTTTTAAGACTGGATGTACTCGGATTTACTTAAATGCACGGTCTTAAAGGTCAAGCGACATATTTGATATGTGGTATTAAAAGTTGGTCTTACAAGACTGTTGGTTTTAATATGCCCAGTCTTAAAAGTTAATCCTTAAAACCGGACATATTAATCAACCAGTCTTGAAAGTGAGTCTTTTAAGACCGCGTACAATTATTTTTGTTCAGTCTTAAAAAATAGACCTTTTAAGAGCGGTTAAATTTTTGTCCGTTCTTAAAAATTGAGTTTTAGGACCAACAAAAAAATATTTTGGTTGGATTTAGTATCACTGTTAAGACCTAGTGTTTTTAAATGTCTAGTCTTAAAAGAGTTTATTTAAGACCGGTTGAAGTCCACTCTTAAAGATATACTTTTAATATCGATTAGAACAAGACCGGTTGCGAGTCCGGTCTGCAGATGCCTCTTTTGTCCGGTCTTAAAAGCTTTTTGTGTACCCGTGCCATTGCAATTCTTGCTAACTATAGATGGCTCAACTGCTAAACAACGTGGCAATAAGTTTCTAGATCAGCTCAAACCTACCCTAGCTTGATTTCATAAGCCCTAAATGACCCACAATTACTCTTTATTAGGCATGTTGTTCAATAAATTAATGGTTAAGCTACAAATTTAGTAATGAACTATTTTTCTATGGGAACTTAGCACAATTAGTTATTTTTGGTGCAAAAGTAGACAGTAATCAATTTTTTGGTTGCGTATATTGTAATACCCTAAAATTCTTATTTATCATAAATATTATATTTTGATAAATAATACCTATTAAAATAGGTGAATATGTGTCTCAAAATAGTGTAATCCATTTATTATAATTTTGGACCAATTTCTTCATAAAATTTCCAAATAGATGGTAGGTTTTGAGACTACATATAAGGGAAATAATATGTGAAATAAAAATCACATAAAATAACATCAATTGCATATCAAAAAGGGCAAGATAAGCAAGGGAAACACTTAATTAAATTAGGACAATTAGTAGATATTAGAGGGCACCTAAGCTTGCATTAATTGGAGAATAATTGCAACATAATTAGGGATAAATAAAATCATCAAGTAAAAGGGGCTGTTATTTCGAAAGTATCAAGAGATTAATTGATGAAGATTAAATTGCTAATGATGCTTTAATAACTTGGATTAATTAGCAAATCAATTAATATAAGACATTAGCAATAAAGAAGGAGATTAAGCATATGATTAAACTAATTAATTGTGCCTCAAAAGTCAACAATTGTGGCTAACCAATGGGAGACAAGTGTTTGTGAGATATTTTGATATAATCAAGCTTAAGCCTTTACTTAATTAAAGTAAACAATGATGGTTATAATTAAGAAGCTTTAAGCATTGGATTAAGAAACTAATTAAGCCTTGTTAATCAACTTTGAAAATTCAAAATTGGCAACTAAGACCAATGGCCAAGATTGGGTTTAATAAATCTAAATCTAATGGTCTTAATAAATCCCCTAAATTAACCTAAATCCATGTGAAGCTTCATAAGCCAATGAGAGGCTAAGTATACATTATTTAGACACAAGAGAAAAACAAGAAAAAATTAAGAAGGGAGGGGGGACGTTTTTTGACTTGGAGAGGAAGGAAGAAATTGTTTAATATATAATAACAAGCACATGAGATAATATATAAGATAAGATGATAGGATTTTCAAATAATATCTAGATATTATCACATGGGTTATTTAAGCCTCTTAAAAGAAATGGAAGAGGATAGAATGGCAAGAGAGAAGGGAGAGAGGGATGTTCTTTTTGTGGCTTAAAGAAGAAGAAAGAGTTTATGAAGATATTATGTAATAAATCCATGTGAATTTGGATGAGCCAATGAGAAATCAAAGAATTGAGCTTAATCCTCATGAAATTAAATGGACCAATGGGAGAATTAAGCCATGGATTAATGGTAAGGATTTAATCTAAACAAACACAATTGGATCAAAGGGATAGAAAGCAAGAAGCTAATTTGGAACTCTAGGAAAATTACAATGTGATGCCATTGGATTTTTCTATAAATAGAGAGCTTCCCTCTTCATTTCTCTTCACACCAAATCATACTCCCAGAGATGATTTCTAAGAAGTGAGAGTGAGGGAGAATCTTGGATCAAGGAGTAGCAAGGTTCTTCAAGAGGTAAGTTCTAGTCTTTAGTTTTTGTAGTTCTTGAAGTTCTAGTTTAAATTCATAGTTAATTTATGCTTTGATCTTAAATATTCAAGAGCAATTTTGATTTCATGTTTTTATTATTATAAATGTCTTTATTTCAAAAATATGATGAAAAATATTGTAAAGTAAAATTATTGGAAGTTGAAGATCAAAGTAGCGAAATTCTGACGAAATTTATGGTTAGGCGTTTTCGAAAGTCAGTTACAAAAAGGTCATGATTTTATGTAGAAGATGAAGTTATAAAATTATGAAAATTTTCATGGTCAAAGTAGACATATAGGCCTTTCCAAATATACCTAGACTATATCATTTCAAGTTTTTTACAAGGAGATAAAAATTCTTTAAATAAGGCTACGTTTTTCTGAAAAAAATCTGTACAGAGGTTGAAAACGTTAAAAATGGGAATGATTCACTAATTTTGGGTGACAATTAATATTTTTCCTCAAAAATAGACATCCTAAGGATTTTGAGTAATTTTATTGATCATTGTTTTGATTTTTATAGATTTAATTATGATTTTGTGAAGTTAACCGAAAAATTCTGCCCAGAAATTCAGCATAGTGTTTTTTAGAAAATGTGAGGGCAAAGTTGTAATAATAAATCCACCAAGGGTAGAAAGGTAAATTAAACCCTTATGATATTATTCTAAGCAATATGATATTTATCAAATATCATATAATAATCTGACGATAATGTATAGGATATCCGGGAAGTCCGGAGTCGAATCAAAAGGCCAGACGTTTGGCCACTACGCGGTGAAAGGTACATTCGCGTACTGGTAACTTTAACTCTCCTATGTCTTGTATGGCTTTGATATGATTGATTGATTGAATCATGTGTGTTTACATTCAGTTGGCTGCAGATTGTTGTATTTATATGATAATGTTGCATGCTTGTTTTCCTAGCACTAAGGAACCCATGACTAGGTCACGAGGCACTGGTGAGTGCTGATAACGATACATGTGCTATAGGCCATTGTAGTCGGGTACCAATGTGTATGCTGAATGTATGGTTGTTGTGATTATCTATCATATACTATTTATATATACTTTTCATATGAGGTTAACTGTTACCTGAGATTCAATGGATATTTAATCTCAGCCTTGACTAAAGGTTTAGGGAAGGAAATCTGGACTTGGGAAGGCAAAGTAGACAAAGCCGTGAAGAGACACTGGCTGAAGGCGAAGGTCGGTAGTAGTTATTAGGACCTAGTATCTGGCATGAATCCAATAAGGTTATTTCAAACCAATTGGTGCTTAAACTAAGAAAGGGTTTGTTAGTGGGTTGTCATAAGTCGCCGTGAAAGATGGGGAGACTCCCATTAGATTAAACACCGATCTGCCCAATATGTTTGATTAACTACGTTGGATTCCAAGCCATAGGTCTAGTTTAACAAAGTTGATTTATCCGAGAGCTGTATTTAAGTCTCTCATATTTTTATCACATAAATATTTCTTCGGGAAATTTTTAATATATATACCAGCTTATGTCGAGGCATCAACATATGTCTGGGCATTTTATATCAGATACTCATTGTTCAAATATTAGTGCATGCTATCCGTTTCCGTATTACTTGAAGCTGTAACACCTCAAACTCTATTGATTTTCCTAAAACTAAGTGTCAATCGACACGATTTTCAAATATGGAATTTGGAATGTTACACATATAGCAATGTCACAAACTTTGGTTAACTTCCACTATGTTTTGTACTTGGGTCCCACTATTTTTTTCACTCTCTATTATTTTACTATGAGAACCCAACACAATTATCTTTTGTTGGGTCCAAAAGTAGATATAAACATATTTGTCTTATAAACTCCCATATTTTTTTTAATGATCATATATGTCTTGTAAAGGGAATAAATCCAACGTGTTTATAAATGCCCATATTTGGTCATTCACATATTTGTCTTGTGAATGCCTTTTTTTTTTTGTAATTTTTTAACTCCCTGAATTCTTTTAAATTCATTTCTTTGCCTTGTGAATACCCTTTATCTTTCTTGCAACTGCCCTTTTTTTTGGGGGGGGGGGAGTACGGGCAATTTAATTTTGACCAAACAGGTTGTTATGAAATTTCATAAACTTTTGGGGTTGAGTGATATAAAATTGGTTCCATGGGGTCTAAGTGATACTTTCCCATTAACAGAGGGACATATTTCTAACAATATATTAAAATAATAGAGTGAGAAGACTGGTGAGACCACAGTGCAAAATGTAACATAAGTTAACCAAGTTTAACAACATTGCTATATATGCTACGTACCAAGGGAAAAAAAAAAAAGAAAAACAAATTGATTATATCTACTTTTACACCCAAAAATAATTAATTGTGGTGGGTGCCCATAGAGAAATTGTTCCTTGCTAAATTTGAACCTTATCCCATAAATAAATAAAGAAAATTGTTCAAATTGTTGTAAAATATAATAGATTATCTAGAAGGCTTATATTTTATACATGATCAACGATATAGGATCATTCATTCTAATCAACATATTAGATTTTGAAAGCATTATTATCGGCTATAGAGATTCATTAGTTTTTTTTTATCTAAATTTTGATTTTATATTGACATTAATTATATGGATAAACAATTAACAATGCATATGCGGCTTTTCCGTGTATACATTTCCAAACTATTTATATATTTTTTTGGGTCTTCTGATATTTTCATGTTCTTTTTGTTTTTTGTCTTCATCATCGCTGTAGTACGTAATGTTGATATGATTTCCATGTCTCTAAATCAAAACAGATCACATCTGGCACAGAGAGAGAAAGACACACACATCATTGGAGGTCTTGCTTTTGGAATATTAATGAAATAGTAAATTACCCATAATCCTACATAAAATTTGTAACATCCCAAATTGATTTGGATATTGAAGAATTACATGGGAATTAAATTATAAATTTGGGTGAAAACAATTATTTAAAATTAAGGTTTAATTTTCCTTAATTTATTTGAAAAGAGAATAAACTTAAGGAAAGTAGTGAATGATAATTGTAGAATTAAATATTATGGGATTTATTTCCATGATTTCCATTAAGTATAATTGCAAATAAAATTAGTATTGTAGAATAAAAATGAATTATCTTTATGATTATGCAATAATCATAATTAAAGGAAAGGATTTTTTTTTTTTTTTTTGATATAAGGAAAGGATAGTTAATTGGAGATAGAAATTGGAATGTTAAGTAAGCAATTAAAAAAAAAAACTAATGGGCCACGTCTGGGCCCATGAACACATAGCCCAAAAACAAACCCAATTACTTGCCAAGATTTGAAGCCACGTGAGGAACATATATTCACACCCCATCAGTCTAGTTTCGGCAGGAATAAGAAAGAGTGCAGAGGGATGAGAAACAAATCCAAGAGCAGTTCAATTGCTTCAGCCCAACACGTGGTAATCCAACACATACACGTAGCAACATCCAAAACACCACCTATGTGTATTATCTAAATTACCCAGCTGACCAAACCGAAAAGAAGTTCAGGTTTTCCTTCCTTCTCTTCAGCCACCGAAAACATCAACTAATTATAATTAAATGCAAGGCAACACGTCGCCACTCCAGCTGTCCGTTTTTCACCGTGCATGCGAGATCATTGAGCCTAATATATATGTCTCCGCTCTTTCATTTTTATCCTTCCAGAGACGCAAAGCAAGGTTGAGTCGAGAGTGAGAAACAGAGACAGAAAACCAAAGCGGTAACCGAGAGTGAGAGCGTGAGGATTTGAGAGGAAGCTGAAACTTTCTACTCTGTTTTAAGTCACCGAAACAGGGGGTGTTCATTTAAGATAAAGATCACGTATTGCAAGCTTAAAGCTGAAAGTAAGTCTCTAGATCTTTTTCCTTCCTATTTTTGGTTACTCCCCAATGCAAACTTATGGACCTAAAGAGTTTAAATCTAAGCTTTAAGTAACAAAAGCTAAACTGAACCGAAAACAAACAAAAACAAAAACAAAAAAACAAAAAACAAAAGAAACAGGGGCTGTTTAAACTGAAAATATATTATGTTAGTAGGTGTTTTGCTGCCATGGGTTCGGTTTTTGTAAAAGAAAGGGAAAGAAAACCGATGGACATGGCACTTCTGTAAGTGTTTTGCTACTGAATATATATATGTATTCATATGTGTATGTCGAGAGTTTTGGTAAGTTGCTGTGTGTGTCATCGGGTCCTTGGGTTTTGGTGGAGTGAGTGTATACACATATAAACAGTAGTTGCTGTACTTGGGGATATATATATATCTGTGTGGATGCCGTGAATGAGGGAGAGGAAAACTGTTGAAGATAGGTTAAGTTAAATATATTGTGTATCGGTGTATAAGATAAGAAGACAAGGAAATAGATACATATATATATATATGTCCCTGTGTGTGTGTCGAAAGGAAGGAAAGAGGATATAAGACAATATATATATGTGTGTGTGTGTGTGTCGTGGGTGCAGTGGGAAAGAAGAGATATATGATCATTTGTGTGTGACTGCCGTTATGAAAGAAGGAGATAAGTATATGCATATATATGACACTGTGTATACCGTGAGGGAAAGAGAAAACGCATGGGTCTGTTTGTGTTAAAGCCATCGGTATAGATGTTCAAAATGACCACATTCAAATAAGACAAAATCAAGACAATATATAAGTGTGTTGCACGTGTTGCTGTGATAAGTGAAGGAAGAAATGGGAGTATGTAAGTTATATATGTTGTGACACCCGGCTTATTTGAGGTCTTTATTTCATCAGAGTTGACACGGAAAGGATCAAGGAGATTTGGACGACTTGATTTTTCAGAATAGAAGTTTTTGAAAATAACTTAATCTGAAAATACAGGCTAGTTTTTCGCGATTCGATATCTATCCCATAGAGGGATGTTAATACATTAATCCAAAACAAACGAATGATAAACGTTAAAATACCATATAACTATTCCTATTTTTCCAGAAAGTTCCAAATGTTTCAATCGTTGTAGTCCTTACAGCTGCTTATTGCCCTCTGATCCCGAACTGGTTCATGTATCTTTCACGTGATCTGGGTCCAAATGAATGGGCCCTAGGGTAACAATTAATCTCATGCACATGTATGAAAATAGAAATGACATAATAGCACATGTTTAAAGCATGGAAGAAATTACACATAACCGTAACCGCAGTTAACGGTCAAGGACCGCAGCCCTTGTCTAGGACACGCAGCCCCATGAGACCGCAGCTTCAAATCCATGGCCAGGAAAAACATAAACAAGTAATTCAACCAACATACATGATCAGCTAATAATTGCATCATATTTACATACATGATTATAAGATTAGAGTTACCCACCTCAACTTTGATTCCTTATCTTTGTACTGAAGTTGTTGGGATCAACAGAATGTCAATGTCTGCCTAAAAATGTTTATCATCGCTGTCAGTCACTTATTTGAATCGCGAATAAACTAATTACATGAATTAGTTTAACGGATTAATAATAATTATTAATCCCTTAAAAATTCCCTAACAATAATAATTTATTATTATTATTATTATTATTATTATTATTATTATTATTATTATTATTATTATTGGGAATAATAATAATTCCTCCTGTATTTATTATGATTATCATTCCTTAATTAATTTAAACTCTTATTAATTACTAATCAATACTCCTCATATATTTCCTCTACTTTTTATTAATTAATAATAATCATCATTGATTATTAACTAATCATTCTCATATATTCCCTTTTTTAATGATAATAATAATTTATTATTATCATCATTGTTATACAATTATCTTAATATAACCTTTTATTAATTACTTAACAATATTTATTTATTTTTATTTGTTTACTCCCCCTTATTCACCAATCAAAGTTGATAATTGCCAACCTGTAACATCCCAACTTTTTAAAAGCAGTAAAAAAAATTTTCATCAGAGTAGAGCATCGAAGTAAGAGAGTAATTGATACATATATTCAAAATGCCATAAGTCTGGCAAGTTCAGTAATGGTACATTATTCTAAACGTCTAAACATAACTGCATATACAGAAGAAGTGTCTCCTTGGAAATTCCCACGCCATGGCAACAAAAGATAGTCTTTAGCCGAGTCTCAATGTGTGCTGCTTGCCCTTCTCTTCGGCTCTTGGTCCTTTTGACCCTAAGGCTATGTTAAGAGTTGAGGTCCAACGCGTACCAGACCTCAGGTAACGATTAACCTCATGTTTATATATGTCATATATGGATTACGGATATTCACAACATAAATAGTACATGAGCACTCAAACAAATGTATCCCTAGCATATAAGCCCCTTGGCAGATATGTCACACCTAGCATATGTTGCACACCTAGCAAGCGTTTCACACTAAGCATTTTACACCCAGCAAGCGTATCCTAATACCCAGCAAGAATAATCATAACAACAGTACATGAACATATCACAGAGCTATCAGCTATCTTATTTAAGCATACCATACACATAGCACATATATGCATATAATAACCATCAAAGTTAGTGTTACTAGTACGTGAATGTACCTTTGTTGATGATATACGGTATGACTGTTGGTCAGAACATAATCACAGATATCTCAAAACTTGGCTACAAATTTCCCCGGATTCCTCCTTCTTCCTCTGCTCCAAGATTTTGAATTACTCAAGAAGGAATGGTGTGAGAATTATGAAGAAGGTTGCAGCCTATTTATAGACAAATTCTAGTTACTATTCATGCTTTATCAGACGAATTTTGGACCATAGGATTGCACTTCATTGAAATGGCAAGATCTTGGCCATACACCTCTCAAAAGATGATGTCATCCTTATGACATCATTCTTGCTTTTTGGTCTTGTACAGATAAAGCTTCCTGTTCGGTGTTTTACTCGCGTAAACTTAAACAAATCTCAGAAATCCAATAACAAATCCTTATAGGTTTATCCTTCCTTTTTCACAATATTTTGTTACTTCTATGTTTTGATGATGACTTGACATTGCAGAGAAAAATAGCTTATTTGTCAAAGACATGAAAAATGGAATTAGATATTTGCTGATAAATTACCTCGAGGTTGAGGATATTACCTCGAGGTTAAAGTAAAACTCAAGGTTACAAATAAACCTTGAGGTTCCAAGTCTTAGCGATCTTCTAAATGTTCCTCGTGTCAACCTCAAGGTTTGAAGACTAACCTCAAGATTAGTATAAAACTCGAGGTTGGTATTGTGACTCGAGGTTGAGTCTACATCCTTCGCTAACTGTGATATTTAATTAAATAGACAAAACCTCAAGGTAGGATAATGAACCTCGAGGTTAATGGAAAACTCGAGGTGGATATCAAAACTCGAGGTTATATTCTTCTATCGTTGAGATTTCTTCTAGCTCACAACCTCGAGGCTGGTAAGTTTAACTCGAGGTTGGTCATAAACTCGAGGTTGAGATGTCATGAACTGAAAAATAATTTTGTGATTTGATCTGACCTCTACACTTACTTTATTCATCTCTGATCTTTGATCTTACTTGCATATTATAATCACTTTATACTACTAACTATCTATGATTCAAGTTTGTCTTGCCATGAAAAAGATTAGGAATTCTTTCTATTCTGACGAACATGATGTCATCAGTATTTATTACAGCAGATATCATATCAGAATGAAAAGCAAAGAGTGACAACATTCTTTCATAACTCTAACGGTCAAATATGTTAAGCGGAAACATTCTCTTAAGGAATAAGAATGTTGGTCAAGCAGCTGTCCTTCAAAAATTCAAACTGCTAGTAGTAAGTTGTAATGGTCATTTAGCTGTCAGGATTACACAAGCGGAAGACAACGGCTAATTTTGACAATGGTGATAATTGGCAGTTATAAATAGAAGAAGCATTCAATTGAGCCAACCTACCGAAACTCTGTGTATTTACTCTGAGTTATTATTCTTATCAGTTTCATTCATTACTCTCAATATCTTCGGATATTTCCTGTATTTCAGTGTTTCATTTATCTACTCATGAGGAGTTATTTAAACATTCATTTCATTCAGTTGTAAAATCTTAAGGTTGTGGAACCTTAAGTGTGTGTACGATTACAAGTAGTAAGGGGGAGTGAGTCCAAGAGTGTAGGGATCATTCCAAGTTGTATTTGTAATCTCTGAAAAGTTAGTGAAAATCCCAAGGAGTTCTTGGGGACTAGATGTAGGTCAAGCTTAGACTAAACTAGGATAAATTGCCTTGTGTCTACTTAGTCAGTGTTCTGTCTTAACTTGCGAAAATTTTGATTAAGCGAATATTATTTTTAAATCACCTATTCACCCCCTCTAGGTGATATTCCACCTTCATTTTGTATCAAAGCCTCGTTGCTTAGTTTAGATTAACATCCAGAGTTCGATCGTGGACGGAATATTGCCTGATGGTGCATTAATTAATCGGCCTCCTGGCTTCAACGGACAACATTTTCCGTTCTGGAAAAACAAATTCAAAGTGTTCGTGATAGCAACGGAGTTCGGGTTGTGGAGAGTTTTCTAGAGAGGAAACTACGAGCCAACCATTCTCAACAATGGTCTCATACTTCCAAAGCCAAAAGAAGACTACAATGACAATGATAGACGAAATGTCACTCTAAACAGCAGAGCCATACTTTTCCTTCAGAGCACACTTAGTCAACAAGAGTATTTTCGTATTTGCAATCTGGAGACAGCTAGAGAAATGTGGATGGCCTTGGAGGTTGCGTATGAAGGAACAACAACTATAAAGGAAAACCGAGTCAACACACTCATAACAGAGTATGATCTACTGAGAATGAAGAATGGAGAATTAATTGCCGAATTTCAACTTCAGTATACCCATTTGATCAACCAGCTTGCTGCTTTGGGCAAAGCATATGAACAACGTGCCCAAGTTAGAAAGATCCTCAATGTACTAACCAAAGACTGGGAAGCTAAGGTCACAACTATAGAAGAGGCTTGAGGTGAATCAATGGCTTCAGTTGCAGCCTTATTCGGAAGTTTGTCTGAATACGAAAGCAAATTGAAGTTCAAGAAAGATTTGGATGAGATCAATGGCAACAACAAGAATAAAGGAGTTGCTCTCAATGCTGTTAAAGAAAAGGAAGAAAATGATGAGGATGATGAAATAGGCATGTTCGTGAGAAAATTTAAGAAATTCTACAAGAGGGATCAAGGCTTCAGAAATCGATTCCAAAAAGGAGGTTCCAGTAGCAGACGTGACTCCAAGGAAAAAGATCAAATCATCTGCTATGAGTGCGAAAAACCTGGTCACTACAAATCAGAGTGTCCACAACTGAAGGGCAATGAAAAAGATAAAAAGAAGAAGTTTAATAATTTCAAGAAGAAGGCGTATGTCTCTGCCATATGGGGAGATGACTCTTCAGAAGAAGAAGGTGAAGAAGAAGGAGAGACAACTAATGTATGTCTAGTTGCAGAAGAAGAGCAACCAGAGAATAATAGTGAGGTAAACGATTCATTGCCCACTTACGATGAACTGTTTGATGAGTATAATGAAATGCAATCTGAATTTGAAAAACTTACGGATAAATATTTTGATTTGAAAAGGAAAAATACTACTCTTGAAATGCAAGTCAAAAACTTTAGTGACAAAACCATAATTTGTGAAGATTGTCTTGATTTGGAGAAAAAGAATTCATACCTTACAAAAACTCTTGAAAAAAACACCAGAGGGAGTGAGATGCTTAATGTGATCTTGAATACTCAACGTTTTACAAATGATCAATCGGGTATAGGATATAATCTTGTTTTTGACAAAAAGAAGGGTAGAAAGAAAACTGGTGGAAAATCATACTTAAAATATTTTCAGAAATCAGTGCATTCATCAAATCCTTTTGCTCATTGCAATTATTGTAATCAAAAGGGTCATAGTACATCGACATGTTTTCATAAAAAGGAAAGAAGAGATAAACCCGTGGGAAATTACCAATGGGTGCCCAAAGGAACTTATGCTCATAAGCCTCAGACTAACCCTAAAGGACCTAAGAAAAGATGGGTACCTAAAACTTTTCCTATCTTGTAGGTTTGTCTGAAAGCATCTAAAGTCAATAAGTGGTACATTGATAGTGGATGTTCAAGACACATGACGGGTGATGAAGACAAGTTCATTGCTTTAAAGACAAAAGATGGTGGGAAAGTTACTTTTGGAGGAAATTAATCTGGGAAAATCTCTGGCATAGGCGAAATTGGAACAAAAGAAGGACCTCTTATCAAGGATGTCTATTTGGTAGAAGGACTATGCCATAATCTTTTGAGTGTAAGTCAAAGTGCCAACAAGAACAATTGGATTATTTTTGACTCAGAAGAATGCCTCATTGTCAACAAAAATGATTTTTCCATTAACAAAGGTAAACTCAAGGTATTATTTAAAGTTCCTAGAGAAGGTAATTGTTATACACTAGATCTACCAAAAACTATTTCAAAAAAATGTTTTGTTAGTAACTTGGATGAGAGTTGGCTATGGCATAAGCGAATTGCTCATGTGAATATGCATCAGCTGGACAAGTTATTGAAAAAGGATTTAGTGATTGGGTTGCCCAAAATCCATTTTAAAAATGATATGATTTGTGATGCTTGTCAAAAGGGCAAACAAACTAAATCATCTTTCAAAAATAAAATTGAAATTTCAGCAAATAGACCTTTTCAGTTACTTCACATGGATTTGGTTGGACCTGCCAGAGTGAAAAGCTTAGGGGGAAATTTATATACCTTAGTTATAGTGGATGATTATTCTCGCTTTACATGGACAATATTTTTATCTTTAAAGGATGAAATAGTTGATCTATTATGTGTGTTTGCCAAGAAAGTGCAAAACGAGAAAGGTATATGTATTGCAGCTATTCGGACTAATCATGGAGGTGAATTTGAAAATCAATCCTTCGAAGGGTTTTGTGAAGATCATGGCATAGACCACAATTTCTCAACACCCATAACACCTCAACAAAATGGTGTAGTGGCAAGGAAAAATCGAGTGCTGACTGCGATGGCCCGTGCAATGCTGAATGAACATTAGACTTCACAAGTCTTCTGGGCAGACGCCATGAGCACAACCAGCTACATCTCAAACAGAGCCTATGTGCGAAAGAAGTTGAACAAGACACCCTATGAACTCTACAAAGGGAGAAAACCAAACCTAGCTCATTTAGACATCTTTGGTTGTAAATGTTTTGTACATAACAATGGTAAGGATAATATGGGTAAGTTTGATTCTAAATCAGATGAAGGTATTTTTCTTGGCTATTCTAATAAGAGTAAAGCTTATAGAGTCTTTAATAAGTGTATGCGTATAGTTGAAGAATCAATACATGTTGTGTTCTGTGAGTCAAAAATAATGAATTATGTGGATGAGGATGATGAACTCACCCAGAAAAACCAATTCTTTTCAAAATCTACTCCTGCTTCTATTGAAAATTCTCAAGATGTTTTTAAAAATGATTCTCAAAATCATCCTGATCAATCTCAGCCTAGAGGCTGGAAATTCATTAGGAACATCCTCTTGACCAAGTTATAGGAAACATTGATCAAGGAGTGAGAACTAGAAATAGTGTTTTAAATGAGGTTATGTTCTCTGCCTTCATATTTGAAATTGAGCCCTCAAAAATTGACGAAGCCTTATCAGATAAACATTGGGTCATCGCAATGCAAGAGAAGTTACATCAATTTGATAGAAATCAAGTTTGAGACTTGGTACCTAGGCCTAAAGACCATCCGGTCATTGGCACTAAATGGGTATTCCATAACAAATGAGATGAATCTGCGATCATAGTTAGAAACAAGGCTAGACTTGTTGGCAAAGGCTATAATCAGGAAGAAGGTATTGATTATAAAGAAATGTATGCTCCTGTAGCTAGAGTGGAAGCCATACGTGTTCTTCTAGCCTTTGCTTGCATCAAGGGCATCAAGCTCTATCAAATGGATGTTAAAAGTGATTTTCTAAATGGTTTCATACAGGAAGAAGTTTATGTGGAACAACCTACTGGTTTTGAAAATGACCAATACCTAGATCATGTCTACCGTCTAAAGAAAGCTTTATACGGTCTTAAGCAAGCTTCAAGAGCTTGGTATGAATGGTTAAGTAAATTTTTATTCGATCAAGGTTTTGTAAGAGGAAAAGCAGACACTACACTCTTCATTAAAAACAATAAACTTAATGAACTATTAGTAGTACAAATATATGTCGATGATATTATTTTTGGTTCTACTAATGAATCCTTGTGTGAGAAATTTTCAAAGAAAATGCAGAGTGAATTTGAGATTTCTATGATGGGTGAGCTGAACTACTTTCTTGGTCTACAAATCAAGCAACGAAAGGATAAGATATTTATTTCCCAGACCAAGTACTTGCGGGATTTGCTCAAAAGATTTGGAATGGATAATTGCAACGGTGCAGACACTCTAATGAGTTCAACTGCCTCTCTGGATGCTGATACAGAAAAAGGAAATGATTTTAACATCACCAAATATAGAGGAATGATCGGATCTCTATTGTACCTAACAGCCAGCATACCAGAAATTCAGTTTACCGTGGGCATGTGTGCCAGATTCCAAGCTGCACCAAAGAAATCACATGCAGAGCACGTGAAGAGAATATTTCGATATCTAGCTGATACAAAAGAGCTTGGACTACGATTTCCAAGAGGAGTACAAGAATATCTGGTTGCATCTTTCGATTCAGATCATGCAAGCTTCAAGACTGATAGAAAAAGCACTAGTGGACAATGTGAATTTCTAGGAGGCTCACCAGTTTCTTGGTTAAGTAAGAAGCAGACAACAACTGCGGTTTCATCAACAAAAGCCAAATATGTAGCAGCCTCTAGTTGTTGCGCACAAGTACTATGGCTGAAACAACAGTTATCTAACTTGGGGGTGCACTTAAAAGAAATTCCAATTCTCTGTGATAACACCAGTACTATAAGCCTGGCCAAAAATCCCGTTCAGCAGACCAGAACAAAACACATCGATGTTAGACATCACTTTATTCGAGATCATGTCCAGAGAAAAGATGTGAAAGTAATGTTCATTCCCACTCACTTGCAATTGGCGGACATTTTCACTAAGCCACTTACAAAGGAGCAGTTCTTATTTATCAGGAGAGAATTGGGAATGGTAAATATTGAGATTGTGTTTGTAAGTTAATAAGCTAATATTGATCAATTGAGATTATGCATGCTTTGATGATTACTAACTTAAGCTTCGGAGTGGTTTACATATGTTTTTGCAGGACTCTGTTATGAAGATAAGAAACAGAGCTGAACAGAGTCCAGTTTACCTTGAGGCCACTTAATAACCTTGAGTCAGTTAATTAAGACGAGAAGAAGGAATTTGGGAAAACAGTCTCGCAAAACCTTGAGGTTGCATTACCAACCTCGAGTTAGGTGTAAACCTCGAGGTCAATATCACCTTGAGGTTAGACTTAGTTCATTCTGTGATCATCTAAACTGCATGAGCAGATATACCTCGAGGTTATTAATCAACCTCTAGTTTATAATAAACCTTGAGGCTAAGAAATGAACCTCGAGGTAATCCCTTAGGTCATTTTAATCTCGTTCTTCTGTTCGATCCCATTTCATTTCGCTCTCAGAACCATGAACCCTCATTCGAAGTGCAATTCTCCTCTCAATGGCTCCTAAGCTTGCTCTTAAATCATCTAAGTCTCTCAAATCTTCTGCTAAAAGTCCGAAATCAACCATTGATCAAAACCCTAAACCTTCATCTCCGATTCTCAAAGCACCTCGTTCCAAACTGGCCACAGAAAGATTTCAACCTAAGGTGAACTTTGATGAACCTTTGGCCAAAAAACCCAAAAATCTAGTTATTCAAGTGCCTTCTGAGACTCCAGTGAAGAAGCCTATGGACCCAAAGGCAATGACGAGAGGGACAAAGAAATTGTTGTTCTATCATCGAAACAAAAGAAGCCTCCCTCATCTCAGTCATTTCAAAAATCTGGTACCTCTGCTTTTGCTTCTGTTTCCAGGACCACAGATTCGAAATCTTTCCAAATCCCAACAATTCATTCAATCTATCATTCTTCTCAGACAAATCCTCCTTTAGATTTCGTTTGTGGGCCTCACCTATTTACTCCTCATGAAAGCAAGAAATTTGGAGAAAATTATGCTTCAAGAACCTTTTGTCCAATAGTATATGCAGATCTTCCAAAGCTTAAATTTGACTTCAATTTGGACTTATACCCATGGTTCAAGGATTATGAACTATTCTTGTCTATTCGAGCCTCCTATAGTCCCACTTTAGTTAGAATCTTCTACTTTCATATGACTTATCACTCTCAGAAGAACAAAATAGAGGATGAAAAGCTAGTTACCAAAGTCAGGGGCAAAATCATAGAGATAACTATTGATTACCTAAACTCTCTCTTGCAAATAACAAATCCACTTGATATTCCTTCCACAAAATACACTAATGAGGAAATATACCAGATACTTCAGCCTGATATACCTTTTTTAGAGCCTCTGAAGTTTACTCCAGGAACAATGCCTCTAACATTCAAAGCTCTATGGTATATATACTCCCGGAATTTTGTGCAAAAAGGGAGAAACTACACTCATTTCACTCAAAAAGAATACTCCGTGTTTGCCTCTGTTATGGATAAGGTTCCTCACAATTTGGGACATTGGATTTTCCAAGAGATGAAGAAGTATGCACAACACTCTAAAAGAAGCTCTCCAATACCTTTCCCAAGCCTAGTCTCTGTCATCCTATTCAATGAAAAGATTTGGTATTTGGAATCAATGGAGCAATCAAAGGCTCCAGACCTATTTGGCAAAAATCAACTAAACCTTATGAAGATTGCCTTCCCTGAATGTTCTGGAGAATCAAGAGTCCCATCATCATCTCATACTTCTAAATCCAGAGTTCCTTCTTCTGGTCCAGGAGTTTCATCTCAGCACACACCATTTTCCTTTGGTCCTCAAATCAAGGCCATTGTGGAGAAAGCTGTATTTAAAAGCTTCAGTTCAGTGCTTATGTCAGTAGCAACCCAAAATACCCTCTGTGTGAAGCTTGAGATTGCAGTCACCTCATTGGTAAAGGAAATTACTGAACTTCAGGAAGATCATACAATTCTCTCAGAACATGTGGAGGCTATCTTTGGACATTTACAGGATCATAGCAACAGTATGAGAAACATGTCAAACATGGTGGTCTTTCTGATGGAGAAGGTTGACAAGTTATTAGCTACTCAGACAACTCCTTCTCCAACATCTCCAACAACAGGCCCTTCTCATCCACCTCCTTCCTCTCCAATTCAATCTTCTATCCCTCAAATTCCCACTTCTCAACCTCCTTCTCTAACTCCATCTGTTTCCATATCTACAACTCCTTCCAGCCTTCTTCCCATTTCTCAGGCACCTTCTTTACCTATTTTTGATTCTACTCCTGCTTTAGCTCCATCTATCTCACCTCTTCTTCTAAACATAGCCTATTCTGGAAGCTCCACAGCAGACCTGTTTGAGGAATCAGACCACCATCTTGAGATATCTTCTTCCCTTCCTCCTCCATCCTTCACTTCTTCTCCATTACCCTTTCCATCCATTTCTCATTTATTCTCCTCCCACCTTTTTTATTGATGCCAAAGGGGGAGAAGCAGTTGGGCAGCATAATTTTTTTTTTGGCAAGTGCAGTTGGCATATGCAGTAGTAGAATTTTGGCAAGTGTAGTAGCAGGATTTTTTTGATAAGAAGTATTAGGAAATGCAGACTAATGATGTTTAGGATTCTGACATAGGATTCTGATGCTTTCTTTTGAACTTTGTGTAATATGATATGTTGCATAATGTTATGGTTACTATGGTTTTGTTTCCTTTTCATGTTCTCTTTACTTAATTCACTTGCTTGATAGAAATATGAAATCACACTTTACTCAACAATCAAATTCTTGATCTGTAATAAAGAAATATAACATGTCAAGGTAGATCTAAATTTTTCATCATAAAAAAGGGGGAGATTGTTAGTTCTATGTTTTGATGATGACTTGACATTGCAGAGAAAAATAGCTTATTTGTTAAAGACATGAAAAATGGAATTAGATATTTGCTGATAAATTACCTCGAGGTTGAGGATATTACCTCGAGGTTAAAGTAAAACTCAAGGTTACAAATAAACCTTGAGGTTCCAAGTCTTAGCGATCTTCTGAATGTTCCTCGTGTCAACCTCAAGGTTTGAAGACTAACCTCAAGATTAGTATAAAACTCGAGGTTGGTATTGTGACTCGAGGTTGAGTCTACATCCTAAGCTAACTGTGATATTTAATTAAATAGACAAAACCTCAAGGTAGGATAATGAACCTCAAGGTTAATGGAAAACTCGAGGTGGATATCAAAACTCGAGGTTATATTCTTCTATCGTTGAGATTTCTTCTAGCTCACAACCTCGAGGCTGGTAAGTTTAACTCGAGGTTGGTCATAAACTCGAGGTTGAGATGTCATGAACTGAAAAATAATTTTGCGATCTGATTTGACCTCTGCACTTACTTTATTCATCTCTGATCATTGATCTTACTTGCATATTATAATCACTTTATACTACTAACTATCTAGGATTCAAGTTTGTCTTGCCATGAAAAAGATCAGGAATTCTTTCTATTCTGACGAACATGATGTCATCAGTATTTATTACAGCAGATATCATATCAGAATGAAAAGCAAAGAGTGACAACATTCTTTCATAACTCTAACGGTCAAATATGTTAAACGGAAACATTCTCTTAAGGAATAAGAATGTTGGTCAAGCAGCTGTCCTTCAAAAATTCAAACTGCTAGCAGTAAGTTGTAATGGTCATTTAGCTGCCAGGATTACACAAGCGGAAGACAACGGCTAATTTTGACAATGGTGATAATTGGCAGTTATAAATAGAAGAAGTATTCAATTGAGCCAACCTACCGAAACTCTGCGCATTTACTCTGAGTTATTATTCTTATCAGTTTCATTCATTACTCTTAATATCTTCGGATATTTCCTGTATTTCAGTGTTTCATTTATCTACTCATGAGGAGTTATTTAAACATTCATTTCATTCAGTTGTAAAATCTTAAGGTTGTGGAACCTTAAGTGTGTGTACGATTACAAGTAGTAAGGGGGAGTGAGTCCAAGAGTGTAGGGATCATTCCAAGTTATATTTGTAATCTCTGAAAAGTTAGTGAAAATCCTAAGGAGTTCTTGGGGACTGGATGTAGGTCAGGATTAGACCGAACCAGGATAAATTGCCTTGTGTCTACTCTCTTTTAAATTTATGCTTAGTCAGTGTTCTGTCTTAACTTGTGAAAATTTTGATTAAGCGAATATTATTTTTAAATCACCTATTCACCCTTCCTCTAGGTGATATTTCACCTTCATATTTGGATTACCAAAATTTTCGATCCCATTTAGGACATTCCGTTGCTTGCCGAACATTTCCGGACTAGCGCTGTCAGTTATAGAAATAACTTCGGATACCACCAACTTCGGGACAAAAATTCATTGATTCATAATATGTCCAGATGTTTACTACTTAGTTCAAGGATTTTAAGTTAGGATTTAATTTCCATTGGTTCTCATTTACACTATCTGCCCTTTTTACACAAAATATCTTTTTGTCTTATCTCATAATTATTCCGCCCGCTACGGAAATGACTTCAGAGATAGCCCACTCCGGGATAAAAATATACTTGTTTATAATAAGTCCTTATGTTAGATACTTAGTTCACATATTTTGAGATAGGATTTATTTTCTATCGGTTCTCGTTTATCCTATTTACTTTTTCTCAAAATATCTCACTTTATATTATTATTATAATATAAATATCATTATTCCATTTTTCACAAATATCTCCACCCTCTCTCTCCCTAAATTTTCGGTTTTTCTTCTTTATTTTTGTCTAAAAAATTAGCCATTAATTATTTAATTAATTACTTACTAATTGTTGACAATTTTCTTATTTAAAATTAATCATTTTCTCATAACTATTTGACTTACATTGGTATTTTATGTCCCATGTAATATATCAAAAATCATGGAGTCAATTCTGGTTCCTAGAATACTTTTAAATCTTTCTTCCTTTTATTTTCAAAGGAAATAATTTAATAAATTGTCTAAATTAAGGACAATATTCTTTCTAATTTTTAATAATTATTTTACTGCCCTTTAGAATTTATCACAATATTTTTAGGAAGCTTTATTTCCCTAAAATGCATTTTTAAGCCTTTTTTGCACTTAATTTCCTTAATATTTTCCTTTGAACATAAGCTAATTATCTCACATTTTGAGACCATATTTTTACTTATCACAAATATTCATTCTATTTATCTTAATATAATATTCCATACAAATGATTATCCGGATATTACACAACCATCACACAAGAAGATAATTAAATTTATTAATCTAATGTTTCTCATGGTTTCTTTTAAAACCTTAATAAACACCAATCCAAATTAATTTATGCTTTATGCACATTTTGAGTTAAGCAATTTTTTTTATAAAAATGCATTTTGAATCTTATTCCCTCAACCAAAATATCACATGGTGTCAATGTCGTAAACATTATCTCCATGCAAAAATGCATTATTCTAATAAAACATACTTTATCTTTAAGTTTGCAAAACATGGTATATATCCTCAGCAGCCAAAAACACATACAGATATAATTATACCTATATCTATATAATCGTTCCTTCTCTTCCCCCCCCCCCCCCCCCAAAAAAAAAATATTACACGTCCTCTTTATATATATATATATATATAAAAGTGTGTGAAAATCAATTTGTTACTCTTACCTTTCTACTGCAAACACACACAGCGACCACCTATATATATCTTATATATTCTCTCATGTCTTCTTCCCTTCCACGGCATGCACAAATACACAGATTTCCACAGATGCAAATCCACATACATTACTTGGCAGCAAGCTCATGTACACACACCCATACAATAAAACAATTGCAAAATAGCGAGCAAAACATTTGGGTTCAAGATATCTTATTTTATCCGAGACCATGTTTCCAGAGATGACAGCAAAAGCAACTTTATTAACATTATTCTCACTTTAAACGCCTACGAATCCTTTCAACACACACACACACACGGATGCTCATGCCAGCACCAACAAAAAGACCATGACAACAAACAAATTCCAAACTCAGCAGCCTTATAGCTTCAGCGACACACACATATATAATTGTTTCCATGCAGAAAACAGGTCAGCGGCACCCACAAACACAGACCCTATATATATATATCTAAGCTCATAACAGGTTTCAGAGAAAACTAAACGACACCATCCTCCCATCGTTTTCAGTTTTGCAACGCAGGGATTTTGATTATTAAAGCTTCATACTTAAAGACTCTCGATGGAAAAACTGATGAAAAACGAACGGCATACATTACTACTACAAGTTTACGACGGGGAGAGAGAGAGTACATATCCTCACACACACGGACCCCACTGTTTTTGGTTCCAATTTTCAGAGATGCATACTTGATGCTGCTAGCGATTTAAAGCCCATAAATTTGCGTAAGGAAAATGACGGAAACAAGGAGGAGAGAGACCCGACAGCTTACCTTCCTTTTCAAGCTTGCATGAAGTGATTCCGTGGCTTCTCGCTTCCCCTGTTACCGTCGACCCTGGACAGAGGTGATGATGTTCCAGTTTTACGCCTCCCTCTCTCTCTGACTCTCCTTCTTCTCTCTCTCGGTTTGCGCCCTAGCTCTCTCAGCCTCACTTCAGCAGTTTAGACAAATGAAAGAGGCAGCTGCACTTATATAAAGATTCAAAGCTTCAATCTTTTCCATCGGTCCAGAGGCATTATCCAATGGTTAATGATTACAAGGCTCGAGGAGTATGGTGTACGTCTGATCGGATAAGCTTATCTTCTGCTGTTAATTAAATGCTATCTGTTTCTCTGATTTTTTTTTTTTTTTTGACTTTTGCTGAGGTTTACGGTTTGCAGGAGATGAATATTGGTTGGGCTCAGTTGGGTTTCGGATATGGATGGATAATGGCTGAAAGTTTGGGCCGAAGAGGAGCAAAGGAATAGGGAAGCTGTGACCCAGTCCAGGAGAAGGAACTTGCTGTCTGCTTGTCTCTTATTTCCCTGCGCCATTCACGTCAGTTTTCGAGGATGAGAATTGTTCATTATTGCTGGTATTTTCCTGTCTCACGTGGGCTGAAGGGATTAGGCTGAAGGAGTGGATTTTTACATGTTGAGCTTTGTTCTATTTTGTTCATTGTTGGCCCATACTATTCTTTTGTCTCCCTTTGTTTTTAAAACAATATTTATATTTGTAATTTGGTTTAATTGCAATTATTAATCTAAATATTTAAATTCCTAATTTCCTAGGCCATAAAATATTAATCCCATAATATTTAGGCCCAATTATTTTTCCCAACTAATTTTCTTTTAATTTATGAAAAATATGCCTTAAATTCCAAATTATAAATCTTTAAAATTCCTTAAGGTTAAATTTTCCATAATTAATTCTTGATTCCCAAAGGTCCAAAATTTGGGATGTACATATGTAATGCATGAGTGTTTTCTTTCCTGCATCTTTACACATATATACATTAAAATCATGGCTCTTGAATAAAAAGGGAAGAAAAATAATATGCATGAAACAAGTAATGTATAGGTAAATTAGGTTCCAATATTTAATTGTTTTAGGATTAATTTATAATGGTGGGAGAAATTGTTGAACATATAGGATACTATAGTATTATTTTAAGTGTACAAATAAATAAATTTTGATAAGCAAATAAGGGAGTTAATAATAATTAGTAATCTCAGAATAAATAGATGAACATTAGTATCAAAATTAGGATGATAATAATAACAAATAATGCTATTATTAGGAAGAAGTGATAATGATCAATAATAAATGGGGAAGTATTATTATTATTGGGAACAATAATAATAATAATAACAATAATAATAAAATTATTATTGTTAGAGAAATTTTTGAGGGATTAATAATTATCATTAATCCACTAAACTAATTCGCATAATTAGTTTATTTATGATTTGATAAGTGACTGACAGTGATGATAAACGTTTTTAGGCAAACATTGATATTTAATCTGATCCCAACAACCTTAGTGAAGAAAGAATGATACAAGCTAGAGGTAGGTAACTTTAATCTTGTAATCATGTAGGATAATGTTATGCAATTATTAGTTGATCATATATGCTGGTTGAATTACTTGTTTATGTTTTTTCCTGGCCATGGAATTTGAGGCTGCAGTCTCATGGGACTGCGTGTCCTAGACAAAGGCTACGGTTCTTGGTCGTTAATTGTGGTTACGGTTATATGTAATTTCTTCCATGCTTTAACATGTGCTATTATATCATCTCTATTTTCATACATGTGTATGAGATTAACTGTTACCCTGGGGTCCATTCATTTGGACTCCAGTCCCCTGAAAGATACCAGTAGTTGGTTTGGGATCAAAAGGGCACGAAGCAGCTGTAAGGATTGCAGCAGATTGAAACTTCTTAGAAAAATAGGATTAGCTAGATTGTATTTGATATTTATCATTCGTCTATTTTTTATTAATGTATTAACATCCCTCTATGGGATAGATATAGAATTGCGAAAAATTAGTCTGTATCTTCAAATTAAGTTACTTCAAAAACTTCAATTACGAAATCAAGTTGTCCAAATCTTCTCGATGCCTGTCGCTGCCCAAAAGGCCGGGCGTTACAAAATTAGGTCCTAAAAATTTCATATTTATAAGTTAAACTTGTACATTTATAAGTCAAGTAAGTCAAATTTAACAATTTAATTTTACAAGCCAAACTTTCATTTTTACATATCAAATTACATTATTTACAAGTTAAACTTTAAGAAATTGAATTCTTTGGACTTATTAATAATTTATTTATATTATACGGGACCTATAGGTAATTTTTCCTAATGAAATTGTTATGCAAATGTTATTTTTAAATTACATCTGATTAATGGTGGAATTTTAAAATGACCAATATTATTTGTCATGTGTGTAACATCTCAAGAAATTGGAATATGAGAATTTATTATAAAATGAGATTGAATGTGGAAGAAATTTATTGCAATTGAAATAGTGTTTATGGGAAGTAAGTAATTGCATGGGATGATTATTATTCTTCCAGCCATACGTATAGAACCAAAACACACACACACACACACACACACTTGATTTTTTAATAAACTCGTCCAGCTCATATATTAACGTTCTGGGCCAGCATTTAATATCCATTTCATCATGTAAGCTCAACACGTGATGGACTTAGTGATAACAAAACCTCACGGCCACAACGTGATGAATGACATCAAACTTCAGCAAAAACTAATACTACTCTTTCTTATTTGATTCATTTCAGCCCATCAATGAATCATTAAATAAAGCCCATATACTTGACACCATCTATTTCCAATTACTCTATTTCATCTACACATTCTTTCGGCCCAACCTGTACAAATCCATTCAAAGCTAATTAAACACATCAGCCACCACGTGAAAGACATAAAAGAGCAGATCATCTGATGCACTATTCTCATTCCGGCTCAGCATTTAATATTCATTCCATACCTTCAACCAACACGTGACAGCAAGATATCCACTTCCACGTTCCATTCTTTTCATTTGGATAACACCGAGAAAAGAAAAAAAAAAAAAAGACAGCGTGGGATGACAACACTGAAACTCCATTACTTTCTTTTCGGAATGCACTACGTTAATCCCATACCTCACCATTTATCTGTGTTTCGAAATGCCACAGAATCCATATTCAATTGTTGCCAGCGTAAAACACGTATGACACGCCACGTCTTCGAGTCAGGAGCCAGCGCATGCATTCATTCGGATAGTTTAGAGCCATACACTATAACCATTCGAACTCCTTCAGTTTCTATACAGAAACAAAGTGAGAGCATGAAAAAGGAAGTAAGGCCGAGAGTTTCGACTAAGAGGAGGCTGTGATCGAAACGAGAGAAAACGAGAGAGACGGAGAACTTGATTCAGAGACGAGAAAGTGAGTGAGGACGAAAAACAGAAACAGAGCATAAGAAGGAAGGGAGAGACCGAAAGAGTGAAAGCTTAAGTTTCGAACATGGAGCTAAAACAGAAGTAAAGGGAGGAAGGGAGGAAGTCGGAGAAAGAAGAAGAAGAGGAGGAAGAAGCTGATCGTTGGTTTCTGGTTTAGGTGAGTCTTTGACTCTCTTCCCTTCTTGGTTCAGCGAATTCTATACGTTGGTTTCTGGTTTTTTCTGTGCCTTAGTTCTGCATGAGTGGTTCTATTCTATAAGTCACGAAACAGAAAACGTGAAAGCTTTATGTTGCATGCATTTGGAATGGTTTGATTATGTTGGACGTTCGGATTATAAAGAATATTTCAAGTCTGGAATTTTCAGAGATGGTCAAATTAAATGTTAAAGTAGGAAGGTTTTAATAATGTTAAAGGACGGTATAAGTGTTAGTGTGTTGAAATTAAGAATCTTGAATTCAAGGGAAACGTTGCTGATTCATGATAATAGAGCATCAGGTGTTAATAATAAAAGCTATCATTCTCTAGAGATAAGAAGTATCAAATGGTTAAGACATTTGAATAATGCTATCAAGAGGTGTATGCTCGATTTCTTTGTAGAAGAAAGAATAAAAACTATTTGAATTGATGTTTTAGAAGGATATGATACAAGTTTTAAATTTTTTCTAACCTTATGTTCGGCCTAGGCTGTTTAATGAGGCTAGGAAATTGATTTTTATTTAATTGGTTGGCTCAAGAAGATCATTGCATTGGGAAAGTTATTGGGACTGCAATTGTTAAGCCAATGACTTTAAAGTATTAAAATATATATATATTACAGTTCAATTTCTGATAAGTCTATAATAGTCACCAATTGAAGTGAAAGAAAAGGATAAGCTTTATGGGTCAGTCCAGTAAGCGTAATCTTAATATTGTTATTAAGATTAAATTGAGTAATGACCCATCTCCAAATATTATAGGATTTGGACATTTGTGTTGACCTAAAAGATAAACGGAGGAAGAAGAACTTTGGTGACGATAGAAGTCGTAAGACATCCAGGTCGTAACCTTAATCCTCATATATTCTGTGTGACTTGTGTATGTATGCTTTACCATGTATATTGCATACATTTGGTTGTCATTTATTTTCAAGTGCTTTGGAATCAGAACATGCTGTGTGCAATAAGGGCCTTGCCGTGTGCCGTGCCCGGCAGTCTGTGCTGTGTGCTATTAGGACTGTTAGTTCTGGATTTGGCTGTATGCCTTGCTGTGTGCCATGCCCAACAATCAGTGCTGTGTGCTATTAGGACTGCTAGTTCTAGATTTGGCTGTGTGCCTTGCTGTGTGCATGATTTTGAACATTATGTGGTTTGCATGTTTATTACTGGTTTTTATTACATGCAATGCTATATATTTTATGTGAGATTAATGGTTACTCTAGGATTCAATTTCTGAATCCCAGCCCCTCTTAAGTTATCTAGCAGTTCATCTAGAGTGGAGCAGGGAGACTGTGGTAAGGCTCTGAAGCAGGACTAGAGTGATGATGGATGTTGATGGTTTTTCTTTTGGACGTTTATCATGTTTATCAGATGATTGTAGTATTTTATTTTAGCTTGTCAGACATCATTATCCGGATGACTGTTTATTATGACCCTTTGGGGTAAAGTTATATTTCCATGTATTTTTATCAGTATATGTAACATCCCATTTAAAACAAAGGAATTTTTTTAAAAAAACAATAATCAGAGTAAAGCGTTTTAGCAAGCGAGTAACTGAACCTTAGAGATAGAGTAAATGATCCTTAGAGATATATAACCATAATGTAATTGTACTGGTACAATCATCTAGTATTCAAAAGAAGGTAAATACATAAACTAGTGACATCAAAACTTCGTTGTGAATCCTACTCCGACCGCTTGCCCCTATCTCCAACCCTTGGTCCTCTCGATCCTGAAGCAACAGCTGAGATCCAATTCCCATTTGGATCTCAGGTAATGGTTAACCTTATGCTCAAATAAAACAATATATAGATAATAGATATTCATAATAACATGACAGCATATCAGTACAAAAGCTCACAGCAGATGCATGATCACAACATTGACAGAACATAAGCACAAAGCAGTATGTAAAGTCCCATAACATGTTTGCACATAACCAGTGCCACGATGGCCCATCGTGTCCTCAGCACTAGGAAAACTCAACGGCGTTATCAAGACTATAACCCGTGTAAAGCTGTATGTATAACTGACAACCCTAAACAGAGCCTTAGTATATGAACATATCTATCACATATATGTATATAAGCAGCATAGAGTTAGGGTTACAGTACACGTCCGTACCTTCGTTGACGATATCTAGTACTTTCGGCGAAATACTGTACGTTTGACAGCGGTACGATGGCGGTACAACAGCGGAAACAATGGTTCGTGATTTCAGATATCCTATAAGGATTATATCACAGTTATGAGTATTTAACATCATAACAGGAATTTTAGGTACAAATTACCATTTTGCCACTAATTTGATTAATTTGTGGAATTTCGTCATAGCTTCGCTATTTTAACTCTAATCTTTCAGAATTTTGACATAACTCTTTCTCCAATATATTTTTGAAATAAATATCATATTTATTCCTTAAACATGATATCTAAGCTAACTTGAAAGATTAGAGATTACTCTAACATTTCTACTATAACTACTGAAAGAACTATTTAAACTAAAGACTAAGGATCGAAGAACTTACCCAAAGCTTTGCTATGAGCTTCTTACTCCTTCTCTAGAGCTTCTCCCTCTAACTTCTCTCTAGGACTTTTTGTGAATTGGTGAAGAATGAAGAGAAATGAAGGGGCTATTTATAGAAAAAACGAATGGCATTTCTATAGTTCTTTTGAACTTTGTCTGGTCAGTTTCTGACCGTTGGATCGCACTCCTTTGAGGTGGCACGATCCTGGCCTTACACCTCACTTTGCTGACCTCATCAAGGTGATGTCATGCTTGCATCATCTCTTGCTTTTTCAGATATAGTTCCCTGTTCGGTGTCCCAATCACGTAATCTTTGGAAATCTCAAAATTCTGGAAGCAAGGCTCTGAAGGTCTTTTCTTCCTCTTTCAAGATACTTGGGTTATCTAAATTTTTGATCTCATTAAGGACATTCCATTGTCTGCTGAATATTTCAGCCAAACGCCGTTGGCTATGGAAATTGCGTCTACCGACGTCAACTTCTGGATAAAAATTCACTGATTTGTAATATGTCCAGAAATTTACCAACTTATCCCCGGATTCCACTTTATGAATTATTTTCTATAGGTTTTCACTTCCACTATCTGTCTTAATTCCACAAAATATATTCTTGGCTCTATCTCATGATCACTCCGTCGGTTACGGAAATGACTTCGGAGATAGACCACTCCGAGGTAAAAATTCACTTGTCTATAATATACTCTGACTCTAGAAACTTAGTTCATGGTTTTCTAGGTAGCATTTTATTTCTATCCGTGGTCATTTATCCTACTTGCTTTTCACCATTATAAAATTGCAAAATATCTTAGATATTTTTTTCTTAATTTCTATTTTAATTTTTCTTTATTTTTCTTCATAATTTCGTTCTTATTTTTATATATATATATATATTTATTTTAATTAATTTCCACATTTTTCTCTTTATCTTATGTCTAAACAATTAGCCATTAATTATCTAATTAATCACTTACTAATTGTTGACAATTTTCTTAATTAGTAATAATTATTATCTCACAACTATTTTACTGACATTTGTATTTTATGCACCATGCATAGTATTAAAAATCATGGGGTCTAATAAAGTCCCCATAATACTTTTTGATTTCCCATTCTTCTATTTTCAAAGGAGATAATTTAATAAATTGTCTAAAATTAGGGACAATATTCTTCCTAATTTTTATAATTATTTCACTGCCCTTTAGGATTTATCATCATATTCTTAAGATGTTTTATGGCCCTAAAATGCATTTTTCACATTTTTTGCAATAAATTCCATTTAATTTTCTAAGTATTTTCCTTCGAAAATAGACTAATTATCTGATACTTTGAGACCATATTTATCATAAATAGTCATTCTATTAATATACTATAATATTTCGAACAACAACTGTCCGGGTATTATAGTATATTATTGTCCAATCTAGTATGTGCTCTGATGCTTATACTTTGATACAAGACATAAATTAACCTGGGAATAATAATAATAAAAATTAAATTTAAGTAAAGGATCGCACTATCCGCCACCCGAAAGGGCCAAGCCGGTAGGTGTGTCATAATGTGACTTGTTTATTACAATATTTATCAGCATACAACAAGTGCTAGTCTTAATGAAAGGGCTATGGCTGCTTGAACGTGAGGTCCCGAGCTGTAAGTGTAGAAACACATTTTAAAAAGCTAATACCTTAACACAAGAAAATACTTCAATTTTATTCATATTATCTCACCATCCCTAAACGTACGTAAGATCATCATACAAAATACAAACAAAATTATTCTTTTCCAGTCACAAACATATAATAATGCAAATTAAATTACGAGATCATAATCTGTTTTCTTTACTCAATCAGTAAGGTTTTCGTCCAACTATGTTACCGGCAGGATCATAGTTGCAGCCAATAAAAGTTCCTCCATTGTCACACTTCACTTTAGCACAACCTAGGCGAACGGAGGTATTCCAAACCACTTGAGTATAGTGCCCACACTGTTGCCCACCTGTGCATGAGTTGCTGTTGTAGTCATAGTTCGCTTTCTCGTTAACCCACAGCTTCAAGGCATCTGTCCCACTCAGCTCCCCGCTGCTGCCAATAAAATTATTGTATGTTCTTGTATCAATCGAGTGTTTGATGAAGAAAAATGAGAAGACTTGGGGAGGAATTTATATAAGTATTTTGTTGTGTATTTAAGAAGACATTTGTTCGTTATTGTTCCTATATATCTTTCTCCAACTATTATCTACTCGGCTAGAAAAAGAAGTTTATCAATAAAAAAATTTGTTTGCCATAACTTACAAGAAATGTACAAGCAAGGTGGTGGAAGACTACTTGTTGCAAGTTTTAAAATATTCATAATGCGTGAAGGGCCAAGAAACTGTAACAGACTTCCTCTTTCTTTATCTTTCAGATGTTGCCGCGTGTTTCATTTGAATACAAATTTGAATATTGGAAAGCATACTTATTAGTTGAGATAGCCTCACCTCCAAAAGAAAAAGAAATAGAACACAAGTTTAAATATTGGAAAGCATACCTATTTAGAAAGGCAAAAACCGTTTTTGCTCCAAGCCTTAGAAGAGAAAACCCTTAATCAAATGGAAAAAAACAAATGCAAGATAGAATAATATATTTGAGTTCATTAGAATAATCTTAAAAGGGAGAGAAGAGTGCTTCAATAAAATAGTTCATTCTAAAAATGTTCAATGCTCGTGTGATTTAGAAGAGTGGTTAATTATTTTTCTAAAAATTTTGTTATATCTTCTAAATAATCAAAATCAATCAGACTATGAAATTTCATTATTGAAAATAATACCTACATTTGTTATCATTAAAAAAGTGAACGAATCCAAATTCTGAGTAAGCTTTTCGAGAATATGTGGTCACAACTCAATTGTTTAAACAGTCCACTACCCCCACACGCCCCTATACCATGCACATGTATCTAATTCCTCATATTAAACATGCAAACGAGTGTCATATATCTTTCCAATAAATTCCTTGCTCAGAAAGAAAATAACCAACTTACTCTAAACATGAAAATCTTCAAATTTGTTATTTAAATTAAAATTCTTAGAACTCACCCTAAAACATGCCAAAAAAGATACTTTGATTTGAATTTTGAAACACGCAAATACTTTTATTTTCATTGTAACATCCCAAATTTTCAAAAGTAGAATATTATTTTTTCATCAAAAATCATTTAAAATCATCAGAGTAGATCATTTGAGCGGAAGAGTAACTGATACTTGTATTTCAAAATGTCGTAAGTCTGGCTGGATACAATAGCAGTACATCATACCAAGTATTTCAAAAGTAATGTTCAACAATAAAAGGAAGGCTTCTGCCAGAACATCAAAAGGAAGTCTTTAGCCGGGTCTTCTATGCGTCCTGTTTGCACTTCCCCTTGTCCTCCGTTCTTGGTTTTCCTGAGCCTGACGCTGTGTTAAGAGCTGAAGTCCTATGCATACGGACCCCAGGTAACGGTTAACCTCATATTTACATATACGGTACAAAATCACAGTAAATGAAACACTTCCAAACATGTCACTCCCAGTGAATGCAAATGTACCGCTCCCAGCGAAAAGTACCACTCCCAGTGAAAACAGATATATCACTCCCAGTGTATGCAGGTGTACAGTTATTTCTTATCAAACAAGTATTCGAACAACACACCACAACATGCACACATACCACATATACACATACTGTAAATATCAGAGTTAGTGTTACAGTACGCGAACGTACCTTCGTTGACGAGCGTTTAGTACGTTGACGATAAACTGTACTTTTGACGGAAAACAGCGGAACGACAGCGAAATGACAGCGGAACAAGATTACTGATATCATATAATGATAATATCACATTTATCAATATTTGATATCATAACAGGCATTTTAGGTACAAATTACCATTTTGCCCCTGATCCCCTAATCGGCGGAATTTCGCTAGCACTTCGCTACCTTGACCCTAATCTTCCAGAATTTCAACATATCTCCAACTCCATAATGATTTTCGAAATTAATACCTTAATTACCCCTAGAACATGATTTCTAAACATACCTGGAAGATTAAAGATAAACCTAGCATTTCTACAACAACTACCGAAAGAAACACTAAAACTAAAGACTAGGGACTGAAGAACTTACCCGGCACTTTGCTATTTCTACAGACTCCTCCTTCTCTCTAAAATCTCTCTCTAGAAAGCTCTAGGATTTGTGAAGAATGAAGAGAAGGTGAAGGCTATTTATAGAAAAAGACGATGACATTTCAGTAATTTCATTGAACTTTGTCTGGTTGAATTCTGACCGTCGGATCGCACTTCTTGGAGGTGGCAAGATCTTGGCCATACACCTCTCAAGGATGATGTCATCCTTAGTCACCAAGGTGATGTCACCAACTTTCTCAAGAAGTTTTCTACCGATAAAGTCCCTGTTCGGTGTTCCGATCGCGAAATTTTGTAAAATCTTAAAATTCCGGAAATAACACTCTGAAGGTCTTTTCTTTCTCTTCGAGAATACCGGGTTTTCCTAACCTTATACTCTCATTAAGGACATTTTGTTACCTACCGAAAATCCTCGGTAATCGCTACCGGTTACGGAAATATCGTCTGTCGGCACCAACCTCTGAATAAGAATCCACTGATCAATAATATACTCTGGTTTTTCTCAACTTATCCCCGGATTTCAATCTATGAATTATTTTCCATCGGTTCTCATTTCTACTATCTGCTTTAATCCCACAAAATATCTTCCTGGCCGGATCTCCAAATCACTCCGTTGGTTACAGAAATGACTTCGGAGACAGTCCACTCCGAGATAGAAATTCACTTGTTCCTAATATACTCTGACTCAAGAAACCTAGTTCACGGTTTTATAGGTAGGATTTTATTTCTATCCGTGGTCATTTATCCTATTCACATTTTTACTATTATAATATTACTTAATTACCACATGTCTTAACTTATAATGTTATTTTAATGCAAATATCTAGATATTAATTTCTTAATTTTCATTTCATTTTTCTTTATTTTTCTTCTAATTTTCGTTTTTATTTATATATGTATATTTATTTTAAGTAATTTCCACCTTTTTCTCTTTATCTTATGTCTAAACAATTAGTCATTAATTATCTAATTAATCACTTACTAATTGTTGACAATTTTTTTAATTAGTAATAATTATTATCTCACAACTATTTTATTGACATTAATAATTTATGCTCCATGCATAATATTAAAAATCATAGGGTCCAATATGGTCCCCAGAATACTTTTTAATTTTCTATTCTTCTATTTTCAAAAGAGATAATTTAATAAATTGTCTAAATTAGGGACAATATTCCTTCTAATTTTTAATAATTATTTCACAGCCCTTTAGGATTTATCATCACATTTTTAGGATGTTTTATGGCCCTAAAATGCATTTTTCACATTTTTGGCAATAAATTCCATTTAATTTTCTTAGTATTTCCCTTTGAAAATAGACCAATTATACAACATTTTGAGACCATATCTATCATAAATGGACATAATATTCCAGATAATAATTATCTAGGTATTACATTCATTCCATCTCAACATGACACTAACACATGATCTTAATACAAAGTATACGGAAATTCTGCTGTTCCATTTAGTTCTTGTCTTTATTTCCCTTATTCTAACAATTATTGCTTAAAGCAAGTTATTCAAAACACCAGATCATCGTCGTGACTTTCCTTTCATGTCGGTGAGTAAGATCTTTGTCCAACGTAGTTGCCAGGAGGATCACAGTTACAGGAAATGAAAGTTCCTCCATTATTACACCTCACTTTAGCACAACCAATGTAACATCTTGAATTTTGGACCTCAAAAATTGAGAATAAAGCTAAATTAGACGAATGACTAAGTCCAATTTGGAAAGAGTCCCAAGAATGTTGAGAGATAGAAAGCCTCTTAAGGACTAAGTAACTTAGCTATGCGGATCAATGGACCTAATATGTATAGGCCATAGATTGAAAGTGCTAATGAAAAAGGTGCACAAAAGACCTATACGGTGTACATCCGGTTGGAAAAGATGTCACCCAACTATGTCATGAGGTATAAGACAATTAGCTGAGCAAAAATATGCTGATATAAGAAAGTATATGACATGTTCAAGGCAATCATGTATGCCTTGCGTTTTTTAGAAAACACCGGCATGTGGCATTGTTTTGGTGGGTATTAGTATTTGTGTCGCAATCCCGAAAAATCTTGAGAAAGAATTTTGAGTACGTCAGGAAAAAGGACACGAACACCAAAAATCAATACATACGGAACTTTCTCATAAAACCGTGAGACAAGAACACACACACATCAACATGCACGCACACCAATATACACGCACACCAACACACATGACACTTGTCAAGCACATGCAAGGAATAAGACACTTGGTATCTCCTCCTCACACAAGCTAAATGCATGGCATCTTGTATGCCAAACACTTGTCTCACCTACTCTTCTCCATTTGACACATGGCAAGCATCCATAACACCATATATACACTTCAAATTGATTTTCCTCCTCCCTCTCAATTTCACGCAAGGCATCACTCCCCTCCCCCATTTCAGATTTTTCCTCTCCTCTCAAACCATCCTCTCCTCCTCTTACAAACACCAACAACCATCACCCCCCTCCTCCCAACTTCAATCGTAGCTCTCCTCCTCCACAAGAAACCAACATGCAAATATATGGTTTAGGCTAAGATTTGGAAGAAATAAGAGAGAGGAGAAAGTGATCATAAGGTCAAGAATCAAGTGAGTGGTAAGCTCCTAATCTCTCTTGAAATTTTGGAACGTCCATGTCTTTGAATCAAACTTGCTTGAACCAAAACTTTAGAAGATAAAGGAATTTTCATGATTTTGAGTTTACCTAGTGGTCAATATTAAAAATGGAGTGGCAATATGTTGGTGAATGAATTTTTAAATATATTTTAGAACATAAAATCACAAGCTTCTTAAAAACGTTGAATTTTTCAGTTTTGAATCACTAAGGTTAGTGAGTTGTAAGTATGGTTTCATTGTGTACAAGTCCTCTAAAAATTATGAAAAATTGCAAAAATGTATAGGACACATGTAGCTTTAAACTGGTGGGTATTTTGTATTTTTATAAGCTTTGGGCTGAGAAATTTGAATGGATAAACGAAATTATAAGCTTTAAAATTATGAAAAATAAATTTTACAAAATGACCCTATTTTCTCTGGAAACCAAAACTAGGCAAAGCGTGTGCGTGGCATTTGAATGGATAAACGAACCTATAAGATTCTAAAACTTTTCATAAAGCATGAGGACTCCTAGAGCTTTAATTTTATATATGTGGTTGGTAATTTTTGAAGTTCTGAGTAGTGAGTTATCAATTTTTAAAGTCGAGTCATGTTTATGGAAAACTCACTAGATAGTCCATATGTTTTTGGGAACTGGAAATAAATTACGTTGATAAAATATTGGAATCAATTTTACCAAAACCTAGACTTAATATAGATTTAATAGGTTTTTGAACCACCTAAATTGGACACCTAGAACTCCATATATGAATGTTTAAGATAAGTTAAGGTTCTGTAAGCTTAACTGGACAGTAATGGCAATTTTGGAAACTAGGATTGACTTAGCATTTACTTGCATGCACTGTATTGGTATAGTCTACTACTGAGATTCCTCAGAGTCCCACTCTCCAGTACCAACCAATAAATAGGTGAGTACTGGAGAAATGTGCCACACAAGGCTTAAGGAGGGAGCGTTGCTTATAAACGGCCCAGTAGAAGGATAGTTGAAGAATCGATGGTTAATAGTAATTATCGTTATTTTTAATTTTCATTGTCTATAATTGAATGTAAAGGCATATAAGCACTGGGAATATCCTTGTTATATAATCAAAATTTAAGTTTGCATCAATTTATTAAGCTATTTCTGATTTTGCCCCACAATTGCATGTGAGCTGCATAAGAATATGGCATAGAATGCCAGCACCCCAGGCGAGTGTGACAGCTTGTGGCGTCAGAGCAGTCTAATGTTACAACCAACACGAATTGTATTCTTTCAAACCACCTGAGAATAGTGCCCGCATTGTTTCCCGACAGTGCACGAGATGCTATTGTAGTCATAATGCGCCTTCTCATCTACCCACAACTTCACAGCAGCAACTCCCTCATGCTGCTGGAGCTCCAAGTGAGGTTCTCACGGTACTTGCCACCGCCACCAAAGTGGATCAGCCGGTAGTTAGCCTTGCGTTGGTTGGCATGGTTTTGTGCAAAAGCGGCGACTGCACCATCCCAAACTAGGTTGGGAACCCGCACTTGCAATCTTGCAGCGTTGTGGGCATTCACATTGTCTTGTGGTGAATCGTGAGCATAGGTTGTGAGGGCAAAGAGGAAGAACACATAGCGTGTAGTTCATGGAACTGGGGATAAATAACTAAAAGATCCTATTTAATCAATCAATAGACTGTGTGGTTTGAAGAAACGTAGTTAATTAGTTAGGAAAATATTTTAAATTGTTAAAAATGACTAATTAGGTTTGGAAAACAAGGGATAAAAATTTCAAAATAATCATAATGACACTCAAGCCTGATTACAAATTATCAAACACTTATTTATATGCTTTAGGACTTGTTAACAAATTTTAGCTAATTCGCATCTTTTTATTATATTTATAAAGGTTTAAGAAACATTAGCATTCTAAAGTATTTTTTTCATGTGCATTCAGCATCCTAAAGTACTTTGTAGTTTACATAGCATCCTAAAGTATTTTTTGAAACGCGTTCAGCACTCTAAATTAGTTTTTGTTGCATCTAATACCCTAAGTTATCTAAATTGTTAAATGGAAAATTGTAAAAAAAGTGAAAAAGCGATTTAGGGTGATGATAGACACATATAAAATAAATACTTCAGAGTAATGGAGGTGTAAATTATGTAGGTCACTGGATACACCTAGAGAAATATTTAAGATGCTAGATGCACCTTAAATTTAGTTATATATCATATTGTTATAGTATCAATCGAGTGTTTGATGAAAAAAAGAGAGAGATGAGAAAATAGGAACCCTTAGGGAGGAATGTATATAAGGATTTTATTGAGCATTTAACAAGACATTTGTTCCTATATATCTTTCTCCAACTGTATAAACTACTTAGTTAGAAAAGATGTTTATTAATATAAAAAAAGTGTTAATTTATGTAAGCAAGATGGTGGAAGATTATTTGTTGCCAGTTTCAAAATGTTGATAATGCGTGAAGGACCAAGGAACTGTAACATACTTGCTCCTTGTTTAGATTTAATTTTCACTTTTTTCTTTCTTTCTTTTTTCTTTTTTCTTTTTTCTTTTGTACTATAAATTTTCTTACTGCTTCGTAAAATTTAAGAATTTAGTAATTATGGTAAATTTTTTACTACTATATAAATACATCCCCCCCCCCCCGGAAAAAAAATTGTGGCTTTATTTTTTAACATTAGTTTTTTTTGCCTATTGATTTATTACCACATAATTCCAATTTGACTTGTAAGCAATTTAGCGTGTATAATAATTGATCAAGCACAGTTACGTTTTTCAAACAATTAGGCAATAACAAATTCAAAACATATGAATCCATCTCCAAAATTTGGCCTATTATCACTAGCTCAGTCTCATTCAACGTCCATTAAATTTAATGCGAACCAAAAAAAATTCAGCCTCCAAAATTTGGCTTATTATCACAAGTTTGGGTCTAGCAAAATGAGCTAGTCCCTCATAATATAGCGAACTAAGATTCAAATCCTCAATGGAAGAGGTGTCACATTTAGCGTCTGACGGTGTCTCAAATAGGATTGCTTCCAATATATACATATATAGTCACACACACACATTGCCAAAAAAAAAAAGTTAATGCAAACAAAAAGAATTCATGCAAATATATCATAGAGAGATAGAAAAAGTAAATGAATGTAATGAAATGATGTAAATTTAACTCTTCCTCCTAAGAAAATCCCTGTCTCTCTCTTTTCAATAAAACAATTCATTTTTATAAAATTTTTAAATGTTTAAGTTATTCAATCGCATGGTTAATATTTTACTAAAATAATAATAGATCGTGTTAATCATCAAAATCAATCAGACAATGGAATTTCTAGGTTGTTTAAACTGTCCACACACCCCTTTATAGATCACATACATCTGATTCCTCATGAGCATATAAAAAGTAAATATTGATACCTCATCAAAAGGTTATGAAAAAGAATGTCACACATACACACATGTTTCCAATACAATCATTGTTCAGGAAGAAAATTAAAAATATAGTTACGCAAAACGGAAAACGTTCAAATTTATTCTTTAAACTCATCTCTCTAAACATGGGATACAAGATACTTTGTCAAACGAAAGTACTTTGGATTTATTGTTATTCAATCACAACATATCACTTGTTCGTACAGAACACTATGGCATATGTTGTTCCATTTATTTATTTTTTATTTCTCTTATTCTTTTTTTTTTTTTTTGGAAGAACATGCACTAATTATACGAGATTACAAACAAGATTGAACTTATGACCTCTATGACCTCTGATTTACGAAGAAACTTTCATACCATTAGGCTAGAAGACCCTTTGGCTATTTCCCTTATTCTAACAATTCTTACTTAAAGCAAATTATTTAGAACATAAGACCATCATCATTATCATCACTTTCCTTCCATCGATTGATCAGTAAGGTTTTTGTCCAACATAGTTACCAGGAGGATCATAGTTGCAGCCAATGAAAGTTCCTCCATTGTTACACCTCACTTTAGCACAACCAATACGAATCGAATTTCTCCATACCACCTGAGTATAGTGCCCGCACTCTTTCCCAGCAGCGCATGAGTTGCTATTGTAGTCATAATCCGCCTTCTCATCCACCCACAGCTTCACGGCGGCTGCGCCACTCAGGTCACCGGTGCTGCCAGCAAGGTTCTCACCGTACTTGCCACCACCACCAGAGTGGATCAGCTGGCAGTCAGCTTTGCGTTGATCAGCATAGCTCTGTGCAAAAGCAGCGACAGTATCATCCCAAGCTATGTTAGGAACACCCACTTGCGATCTTGCTGCGTTGTGGGCATCCACGTAGTCTTGTGGTGAATCTTGAGCATTGGCTATGAGGGCAAATAGAGAGATGAAGAAAGAAACTGAAAGCTTGGAATATGACAACTCCATTTTTGTGGATGAGGGGAGTGATGAAGAAATGGGAGGTCGTGGGGAGGAATTTATAGGGATTTGGGTGTGGGAAAAATTGTCTAAGCGTGTAGTTTACGGAACTGGTGATAAATAATCAATTAATAGATTGGCCACTATTATGACTAACTTTTTGTAATTGGGTAGACTCTGTGGTTTGGGGAAATTTCAAAATTATCATAATGGGTGGCGGGCTTAGAAACTAAATCTGTTCTTTTTCCCCCTCGCTGTTGAATCTCATATTAATATTTGGTGAAAAAAATATTTTTATGGCTAAATTATGTATGACCCCTAGAATTTCGGATCATGCACACCCTAATCTTTGAAATTTTATAATGAATCACCTAAACATTTTATCTTCCCATAGAATTAGTTTTGTACATTACTTATATGCACACAAAAATAAAGTTTAAGTGATATATGATCGATAATTGAAGGTTATCTGCATGCACTTGTTAACTTGTTCAGGTTTATTTAGTTTTAAAGGATAAGGGCTTTATTATACACACATGGATTTTTATGAGTAAATAAGCATATGCGTATCTGCTTGAAGAGCTGCAACTGGATAAATTACTTGGTTAGAAAAGATCTTAATTAAATATATAATAAATTATTAATTACCTATAACTTAATAGGGTGGAAGTTTCAAAACAATCATAACGCGTGAATGACTAGAGAACTATATAGTCTTTTTGCTATTGTTTATGTTTCTAAGAGGTTGCCGTGTTCCAATTGATTTTCCATAAATTGATAAAAAAGAAAGAAAGAAAGAAAGAAAGAAAACAATTAAGTGTTGATTTTGAAGTTGACAATAAAATAATTTAAAAATTACTCAAATTTTCTTGCTTTAGTACCTCAGACTTACTTTAGTGGTGGCTTTTTCAAGGTGTTTGGGTAACTTTTTTCCTTGCCGAACTTCTCCAAAAAAAAAAAAAAAAAAAGCTCCAATTTTTCATGGATAATGTCTTTTGCCTTGAATTTTCTTTCAACAAACGTTTTCTGTCAGAAATCCAATTACTGAGGAATTCTGTCGTCAATCCTTTTTTTTTTTTTTTTGTAGTGTCATAATGCAAGTACTTCACAATTATATTGTTTTGCGTTATCTACATACTCAGTTCCAAGAATGTATTTTCATTATGCCCTTCATGTCTTTAGTCTGAAAGCATTCAAGCAAAATGAGCCCTTTAAAGATTATGTGGAGTTATCAAAATCTATAGTGGATTATTGTCAAGGAAATCCATTGGCCCTTGTGATGTTGGGTTCTTTTCTTCAAGGCAGAGTGGGAAAGTTATTTGGAAAAAATAAAAGAAGCTCCACCCAAGCTAAGTACATTGCTGATGTTCTGAAATTGAGTTTTGATGGGCTTGATGAGCATCAAAAGAATATGTTTCTTGACATAGCTTTTTTTATCACGAAAGGAGTTGAAGTTCTTTGAACTTAATAAGACAATTATATGGCTCTTCTATAGATATTGGCATAAGTGTTCTTAAAGATAGATTCATCATTTCATTTGATCATAATGACTATATTGAGATGCATGATCTTGTGAGTGGTATGTGCATTGAAATTGCTAGAGAACAATCATTTTGAAATCCTACAAGCCCTGTTCTACTGTGAAGCCATCAGGACATTTATGATTTTTTTTTAATTAGTAACAAGGTAATAATTTAATCTGGTTATGGTTATTTTATCTTGTTTTCTATGCACGGGTACAAAAAAATATTTTAAGACCGGATGAAAGAGGCCCCATAAGACCGGACCAGTGACCGGTATCGTTCCAAGCGGTCTTAAAAGTATGTAACTTTTAAGACCAAACCCAAACTTGTCTTAAAGAAATATTACAAGCCCGTACATTAAAAATAATAGGTCTTAAAAATCGCACTATATAGACCTTACATATATTTTGTTCAGTTTTAAAACAAGAATTTATCGGACCGAGCAATAAATGGTTCGGTCTTAAATATACCACTTTTAAGACTGGACCAAATAACATCATGTCATAAAAATATGTTACTTTCAAGACCGTAAGGAATAACGTTCACTCTAAAAAGTTTGACTTTTAAAACCAGACATTAAATGAACCAGTCTTAAATGTTTGTCTTTTTTATATTGTTATTAATACTTTTAAGACTATATGGAATAACGTCCGCTCTAAAAAGTCTAACTTTTAAGACCGGACATTAAATGCACTAGTCTTAAAGGTTTGTCTTTTTATACCGTTATTAGTACTTTTACGACCATAAGGAATAGCATCCGCCTTAAAAAGTCTAACTTTTAAGACCGGACTGTAAATACACCAATCTTAAAAGTTGAATTTTCCCCTATTCAAAACAAATTCACCATACAATCCAACATCTAAAAGGCAGTACTCAAGCTATATATATATGAACAATCCTTTATAAATTACTATAATTGAATTGGAAATGGATACAAATATTATTCACCAGGCGATGAGTTATATTGTTACAAGCTGTTACAGTACACAACTAATAATAAATGAATGTATAATGCAATAAGCTAGATAAGTTACAAATACATATAGAATGAGTTACAAATATACCAATTCACCTTGTCTTCATCATCGGAGTCCCACCTGGCTAATAACAACATAACTAACATTCCTCTTCTTTTGTAACAAGCCCATTTCGATCGGATCCTGCCGGAAATATTAAAAAAAAAAAGAACAAAAGATAGTCAGTGACATTGTTTAAGAACATAATTAAGAAGGAATTGATTTTAGTTAAAAATGTAAATTAAAACCTTAAAGTTTTCAAAGAATTGTGCAGATGAATATTACCTTATGAATTGATGACTCTTTTATAAAGGGATATCCTCCCATATCCCTCTTTGATGATCATTTCTTATGTCAGGTTCATTATCCACTTCATCTTCTTCGTTAATGTCCAGTAGACCCCTTGAAAAAGGAGTACTCTCAGGAATACCATAATTTGCATCATTTTCCTCATCAATATCAATGACCATTTTTCCTTCGAGAGCTATAGACCACATTTTATTTTCTTCATCAGTGATATAGAAAACTTGTTTTGCCTGGTTTGCCATAATAAAAGGTTTATCTCCAAAACTTGTACTATTGAGATCGACTAATGTAAATCCTAGCTGATCGATCTGAACACCATTATTGACATTAACCCACTTGCATTTGAAAATGGGAAATCTAATGAAAACATAGTCTACCTCTCAAATCTCTTCAATAACCACATAATATGGCATAACTGCCAATTTAGGCTGCTTGTCTTTCAAACTGGATGCTGCTCCTATCATCTAGGGACTTCGTGTAAAATGTATATGTAACACCCCATTGTTCCGTACCCAGACCAGAGTGGCATCTTCCTAACTCAGTTCAATGTATTATTTAATAAAGAATTTAAACCACTAGGCTTAGGTTTGATTCCATAAAGTAAAAACTTTTTCCTTTAAAAAATATGTCAAAAACTCAACCCATTCATAGATTTCAAAACTATTGTTCAAATGGGCTTTACTAAAAATTTAGAACTTTAGAAAACACCAAATAAGTGGTTCAAACTCTTATTAACAAATACATGTACTCTTATACCTGGTTAGATTTTATCAGAGTATTACTTATGTATTATATCTAACCTAGTGCTCTACCATTCACTCATACCTCCATTTCATTTATGGGCTCGTGATATACGTGCCTGTCCCTACAGCAATACAATACATACGTATTCTACTATTATCCGGTCATAGTATCTATATACATATACATCCCAACAGTCACATGTGGCTATCTCAAAATATTAACTAATCCAAAATTTAAGATAAACAGAAGGTGAAACAAAATAAAGCTGCACTATTAGCTCCACCACCTTCTTGGCCTCAAGTGATAATTATGCCCTTGGCTCTTGAACCATGCTTACTATTTTGTCCACGTCCTGATTACTGGAAGGCCCTGAAATTCAAAAATCCCAAAGTAACAGGTTAATCTCAAATTCTAACATATGCAATATATATAAATCAACCAAACAGAGTAGTCCACACAGCATATAAAGCAAACAGATTTCAATTCAAATTCAAATGACAAATATTACATACCAAATGCAGCTTGTAATACAAGTAAATCATACAATGATTTCAAATACCTTAGTGATAGGAAATTCATTTCAGGTAAATCAATACCAAAATTTACTGAATGCACTAGGCCTTGCCTAGCCACCGGGAAGTTGGCCCCATGGTCAGCCCTTCCGCTCAATCGAGCCACGAGTGGTGTTGGCCCTATGGAAGCAGGACATACAATATGGTTTACAAAAACATATATATAGCTATGCAAAGAATGTGAGATTATAGTTACTACCTGTTGGTCTTACCGACTTCACCCTTCCACTAGGTTCTTATTTCTTCACTTGTCCTTCAAGCACGGCGGTTCTCAGGTCCTATAATTAACATTTACATATAGCGGTGAGTCACTAATCAATTCAACCATAATTATAAATTCAACTTTTCTGGACCCACCCCAAAGATACTTGTCTTTTAATATCCTTATAACTAGGGATATATACTTATTAAGACTTATTTAATTAGATACTATTCATTATGGATAGTTATCATCTCAGCCGTTTAATCTTTCATCTTATCCAAGGAAACCTTTACTTTAAAGGTTAGGTACAATTAACAACTTCTGTGGCTATTGTGAGACTTATCAGAAATTAACCTTTGATTTCCACGGGTATTTGGAAAATTCATAACTTGACCTATACAACTTGTAATACCTGGATAATTATTATCTGAAATATTATGTTATAGTAATAAAAATATCCATTAATGATGATTATGGTCTCAAAATATTGTATAATCAGTCTATTTTTAAAGGGAAATACAAAGAAAATTAAATGGAATTTATTGCCAAAAGTGTGGAAAAATGCATTTTAGGATCATAAAACATTCTAAAAAGAATTATGAGAAATTTTAAAGGACATGAGAATAATTATTAAAAATTAGAAAGAGTATTGTCCTTTATTTAGATAATTTAATAAATTATTTCCTTTGAAAATAAAAAAGAAGAAAAATTAAAAAGTATTCTGGAACCAAAATTGACACTATGATTTTTAATATTATGCATGGTGCATAAAATACCAATGTCAGTAAAATAGTTGTGAGATAATAATTATTACTAATTAAGAAAATTGTCAACAATTAGTAAGTGATTAATTAGATAATTAATGGCTAATTGTTTAGACATAAGATAAAGAGAAAAAGGTGGAAATTAATTAAAATAAATATATATAAAAATAAAAACGAAATTATGAAGAAAAATAAAGAAAAAAATTAAAATAGAAATTAAGAAAAATATTTGGATTTAATACATAAAAATCCTTAATCCTAAAAGAATGATTAAACACATGGTTAAGGTGCTAATTAAACTTGTAAGATCAAATTAGGTAAATTAAATAATTAACAAGGGTTAAGATGTAATCTTGAAAAAAAAAACATCAAAGGCTTAGGATTATTCAAGTAATTTTAGAAGCCTAAATCTATGAAATTGCTTATGGACCAATAGGAAAATTTTGTGAAAAATAAATGCAAGAGAAATGGAATATTTAAATAGGAAAGGAAAAAATAATAATAAATATATTTATATGTGTGCTGGCCGAAAATTTAGGGGGAGGGATAAGGTTGATGCAAAAGTGATATTAGATAACCCAAGTATCAAGAAAAGACCTTCAGGGCCTTGCTTCCGGAATTTTGAGATTTTCCACGATTACGCGATTAGGACACCGAACCGGGAGCTTTATCGGATAAGAGCCCATAAAGCAAGATGACATAAGCATGATGATGTCATCATTTTATCTTCTTGGGGGAGGGGGAGGTCAGCCAAATAGGTGGATGGCCAAGATCAACCCATTTCAAAAAGTGCGATCCAACGGTTAAAATCTGTCCAGACAAGTTCACAAAAATTACGGAAATGTCATTCGGATTTTCTATAAATAGCCCTTCATTTATCTTCATTCTTCACCAATTCACACACAATCCTAGAGAGAAGTTAGAGAGAGAAGCTCTGGAGGAGGAATAAGAAGTTCATAGCAAAACTTTGGGTAAGTTCTTCGGTCCTTAGTTTTAGTTTCAGTAGTTCTTTCGATAGTGATAATAGAATTGCTAGAGTAGTCTCTAATTTTTCAAGTTAGCTTAGATATCATGTTTAGGAGTAAATATGATATTTATCTCAGAAATAGGTTATAGGAAAAGTTATAGCAAAATTTTGAGAATTTAGAGTCAAAATAGCGAAGCTCTGGTAATTTGTACCTAAAATGACTGTTATGATCTTAAATATTCATATCGGTGATATTATCCTTATAGGATATCCGAAATCACGAACCGCTGTTTCCGCTGTCACCGCCGTTGTACTGCTGTCGAACGTACCATAAGTAGGCGAAAGTGCCAGATATCATCAACAGAGGTACGGGCGCGTATTGTAACCTTAACACTTATGCTGCTCATATACATATATGTGATAGACATGTTTATATACTGAAGCTTTGTTTAGGATTGTCAGTTGTACATACAGCTATATACGGGTTATAGTCTTGATAACGCCGTTGGGTTTTCCTAGCGCTGAGGACACGATGGGACGTTGCGGCACTGGTTATGTGTAGACATGTTGTGGGACTTTACATACTGCTTTGTACTTATGTTCTGTCAATGTTGTGATCATGCATCTGCTGTGTGCTTATGTAGTGATTTATTGCTGTTATGTGTTATGATTAGTTGTTGTCCATATACTACTTTATTTGAGCATAAGGTTAACTGTTACCTGAGATCCAAATGGAAATTAGATCTCAGCTGTAGCTTCAAGTTCGGGCGAACCAAGGAGTGGATATAGAGGCAGGCAGACGATGTAGGATGCAAGACGAAGTTTTTATGTTTCTAGTTTATGTAATTGTCTTCTTTTGGGTATTGGATGACTGTATTAGAACAATTACACTGCAGTTATATATCTTTAAGGTTCATTTACTCACTTGCTAGAATGCTCGACTCTAATCACTGGTTTAAAAAAAATCCGCTGTTTTCAAATGGGATGTTACACAACTCGAAATGAAGTGATTCCAATTTATACTTACTCCTTGATAAGTCTATTTTCATAAATTAAAGTCACCAAGTTGATTTATGGCTGAGAAAAATTCCCAAATTCCAAAAACTTAAGCTCTGTCCAGAATTGTTTAGAAAGTGTGACTTATCTTCAAAAATCCATAACGCATCGTACAGAGCTCAGAAAAATACCTATTATACGTCAAATTAAAGTTATGGAAGTCCTCTAAATAACTGGAAATTTTCACAATTTAATCTTACTCCAGTCATTCCAAGTTTTGAAAAATGTTGGGACTGTCCTGTTTGGTTCCTAGACGCAGGGTCATTTTGTAAGATTTCTTTCTCCCTGACTAGAGCTCAGAATTCTACGAAATATATACCCTTTTAAAGCTATGCATGTCATCTATCATCAGTAAAATTTTCATAATTTTTAAAATTATTTTACTTGCTTAAAAATGCAACATCATCAGTGTTCCTCCAGACTGACACCAAAACGTTTTCCAGTTCATACCTCAACTTTTAAAAATCATAACTAGAGCTACAGACCTTTGTTTTGGGTGTTCCAAAGCTCAACTTCAAGCTTTTCATACACTTGCTCCCCAGTCAATGCCACTGGAGCATCTTCATACTCTTGGCCACAAAAAACGGCTTTCTTTAATCGACGATATGGGTGGCCCCGTCTAAGAAATCTATGTCTAAGATAAACCGTCTTACTTCCATGTTTAAATTGATGGTAGCGTGTTCCTTCTTCACAAGCTAGACATGCTTTATGGCCTTTTTACTATACCCTGACAAGTTCCCATATGCTGGGAAGTCATTTATAGTACAAAATATCATGGCTCTCGTTTTAAAGACCTCCTTCTTGAAAGAGTAAAAAACGTCGACACCTTCTTCCCACAACTCCTTCAAGTCTTCGAGTAAGGGCTGAAGGTAAACATCAATGTCATTTCTAGTTGTTTTGGTCCGGAAATCAACATAGACAGCATTATGTACTTTTGTTTCATGCATAACATAGGAGATAAGTTGTAAATAATCAAGAGTACAGGCCATGAACTATGTATGATGCTAAGGCTTCCATAAGGATTCATGTCATCCGTGCTAAGGGCAAGCCCAAGGTTCCTAGGTTCTTCTTCGAATGTCGGAAATAATTGATCGATTTTCCTCTATTGAGAAGAATCGACCTGATGTCGAAGCTTTCCATCAAAAATCCTCTCATCTGCATGCCACCTCACAAAGACCCCACTATACCCTGGGTGTAAAAAATACAAACTATTGAACGCTGTATTAAAATTGGTTAGCTTGAAGGCACGTCATGGGTGAAGCGACAAATTTTTTTTTGAAATGCTTGAGGCTTTTAAGGATATGCTTTTGGATGATAATGTGTTGCCTCACCGATACTATGATGCTAAGAAAATACTTTGTCCACTAGGGATAGAGTACAAAAAGATCCACGCACGCCTGAATGATTACGTATTGTATAGAAACGAGTTAGAAGAGAAGCTGAATTGTCCGATAGTTGATATCATGAGCGTTAGTGAGCGGCTTTCACATTTGTATCTCTATTTAATCTGAAAGTCGTGGCTCCAACTTTCAGCTTTCTGAAGCTCCACCAACAACAGATATGATGGTGAGGAGTAATGTTAAAGAAGAGAAAAGATGAGGTGATGATGAAGAAGGTGAAGGATGGTACATGGTTGTTGATTTGGTCTTTCAGAACTCTCCTCCTCTCCCTAAATTGGATGACGAAGGCTGACTGTTTTGGCTCAAGTAGTGAAGGTGGTTGAAGTGGGAGGAGACCAAAGGTGATAGTGGTGCAACAGTGGTGGAGGTGAGAGCTCGAGCAAGAAACTCCCACACTCGCTCTCTCTCTCTCTCTCTCTCTCTCTCTCGTCTCAAGAAGAAGAAGAAACACTAATCTTTTTTTTGCCCAAAAAGGAAATACAGATATACAAGGAAACTCTGGAAAGGGTTTTCCCCCCTTTTTTAAGTCAAATTATTATTTAACGTGTTGGAAGGAACATAGGAGAAGACTATGGAAATAAAATGATAATGATGTGGCAAAATCATATCATATGTTGTATATCATTGGCTTATATATTAGTTTATTAGTAAAACTAAATTTGTCACAAAAATACAAAATTTTGTGAAGGACTTTAAATTCTGTCGCAAGGAAATCCAAAATTTCGCAAAAAAATGCATCTGCCGCGAGGGTTGCAACGAAAAATTAATTCCATCGATAGAACCCTTGGGGCTAGCGACGGAATCAATTTCCGTCACTAGCCCTCGTTGGGGCTAGTGACAGAATTGAAATTCCGTCGCTAGTTGGTGGCATTTTTGCACCAACTCTACATCCCCTTGGGCGAAAATTCTTCTCATAGCCCTTTAACCCCTCAGCGACCTTCCTCCTCCCCTCCTTTAGAAACCCCAGCCACCCCCCCTCCCGATGCGACCTCCTTTCATCGAAGCGCTCCCCCCCCCCCCGACAACCTCCCTCCATCCCGTCCCGTTGAGCTCTCTCTGTCTCCTCACTCTTATGAGGTTGAAGGCTTTACTGCTTCTACGTTTTTGGTCGGCGCTGATTGGATTCCTTAGCTTTGGATTCTATATCATCCAGGTCTCTAGAAGGACAAACCATGTACGTTGAATACTTATACATTCCTATATGTTTAATTACATTTTAGTGGTGTGTTTGTTGTTAATTAAGGAAGTGATCCACGTAGAATTTATGATTAGGACAATATTAATTTGTAATTTGTTGCATGTATTCATGAACTATCCTCATTTTATGACATTTGTTTTTAGTTTTAACTTTTAATACATCATTTTTTATTTTAGGACAAAATTTAGGCTAATTATCTCAAATTCTTTTATCATATATGGCACTGTCATATTCTTTTCATGTGTATTTTGATTTATATAATAATATTTAAAAAATGAAGCATGTCATTTGTAAAACTTGATATAACATATATAAATAATTTGCCATAAATATTGTCCAGGATTTTAATGCACTTTTTGATCCTTCAATTATTTTAGTTTTGAGCCACTTGATATATAGATAGCATCATTAATTTCCCATTTAGATAAATAAATTTCTTAAAAATTAAATTCCCGTATCAATTAAACTGGACCATGCCTTGAGAAGTAAAAGCAATGTAATTAGTCTCTTTCCCCTTCTGGCTTGAATCATAACAATAATGTAGTTAGAGGATATGGGTCATACAAATTCATTTTATAATATATTATTTTTTAAGATCATTTTATAAACTATTTTTGGGGAAAAAATAGAAAATAGTAATAAACAAGCTAAAATTACAACATTTTGGATTCTAAGTGATTATAATATATTTTTTGTATAAAAATACAAATAAATGGATGAAAAAAATGAGATTCAGATTATTTAATTTCACGTCTTTCTCATAACTATAATATTTTTTAATAAAAAATTATGTATTTGTATAAAAATAAAGAAAAAAAAGGAGAGATTTGGAAGCCATTAATTCTGTATAAAAATACAATATATATATATATATATATATATATATATATATATATTGATTTAGTTAGACTTGGTATAATTAGCTTAAATTGGTTCAAAATACCATTAATTTTGTATTTAATTATCACTATTTACTTTAATAAGATTTAAGACTTAACCCAATTATAATTAATTGAAGTGTCCATATACGTAACAAAAAGTTTTCTCTACTTTGCATCTTTGAGTTTAAACATCAAGCATGACATCGCATGGGCACAATAAACATAATTTTATATCAAACTTAGTCTAAAAAATTAAAATAATGAGATGAATGAGATAAAAGATAGTTTATGACACTGGTTATAAATCCATGTGTTTGTTTCTTCTCACTTTCTTGATTAAGTGGCAATTGGTTGGCATGAGTGGCCAGTTGCATTGGCCCCTTATATGTTTGAGTCATATTGTTTTGTAGACTAGGGTATCTCCCCACTCTATATATTTGTGTAGGGTTGGGTTGTAGAAGTATAGACGGCCATCTCGATAGAAGTTGGATGTACAATCGTCTAACTGAGAAAAGATAACTAACTCGAGCATTCCTGGAAGGTCTGGAAGAGTTCATTCAATTTGCTTTGGCGCACTCAACTAATTCAAGTACATACATCAGTTATCCATGTGTCAAATGTAAGTGTTTAAAATTTCAAGATCAGATCGCAACCAAAATTCATTTGTGTAGAAAGGGATTCATGAACAATTATGAATGCTAGGAATATCATGGCGAAGTTCGACAGACACCAAGTGAATATTACGGGCCAATAATCATCAAGGCAACCTTAATCAATACGAACTATTGGTGATGGATGCTGCGGGACCATCGATTGGCCAATATTTTGATCCCTTTACTCATGCATGCTGAACCATCATACATTTAAGATGAGACTGATACATATAATCAACCATGTTACATGGGAGAGGATCCTAATTTGGAAGCTGATAGGTTCTATAGAATGCTTTAAGATGTGCAATGAACGTTATGGGAAGGTTGCAAACACATTGAAAATAGTGAACACTCATCGTTATCGGCTAACCTAGCAACACTAAGCTTGAAGACTGACCACCATATGAGTGAGAGGAATTGCAACGACATGATGCAGATCATGAGTAAGGTTGCTCCGAAATACAATAATTTGCCGAAGGATTTCTACCAAGAAAAAAGAAAGGTCAAAGAGCTTCGGCTTAGTTGTGAAAAAATCCATTGTTGCCCAAGAGGATGTATGTTGTATTACAAAGATGATGTTGAGCTAAACAATCGCAAATTCTGTGAGCATGATAGATAAAAACCTATGAGTAATGAAAGGAAAATGACCCGTTAAGCATTCAACAAGATGTGGTACTTTCCCCTTCATGGCCAGGCATATTCATCAGAACAAATAGCTGCTCAAATGAGATGGCATTGAGGGCATTGCAAGGATGAAAAATTTGTGACACATCCATTTGATGCTGGAGCTTGGCTTAAATTTGACAAGGTGAATCCCTTGTTTGCATCAGATCCTCGTAATATCCGTCTTGGTTTATGTTCAGATGGGTTTGCTCCTTTCAACCAGTCGGGCATGAAGTATTCCTGTTGGCCAGTGATTGTGTAATACCCTAAAAATCCTATTTAGCATAACCACTACATTTTGATAGAAGATACCTATTTTAAATGGGTGAATATGAGGTCTTGGATTTTAGTATTGGTCTTTATTTGTATTCCTAGGCAATTTCCCCTAGAATTAGGAAACCTAAAAACGAAATTTTCTGAAATTATATTAATCCTTAATCCTAAACCCTTGTGAAATTAATTAGACCAATGAGAGATTTTTCTTCTTAGAGTTTGTAAGAACATTAAAACATAAAATTGGTAATTGAAGGGATTAAGGGAGACGGTTTTTAAGCTTGGGCAACAAGAAAAACACATGAGATAATTAAGTTAAAATATGGAAGAAGTTAAGAAGACTTGAGAAGCAAGAAATGAATGAATTAGAGGAGGATGAGGAAAGAGGAAAAAGTATTTGTGGTGTGGTGTGTGTATGGCGTGAAAGTGTGTGGGTTGTGTGGGTGTGTGTGTGTGTGTCCAAAGTAGTAAAGAAAGTCAAAAAAAAAAAATTAACTAAAGTAACTAATGGGTTGAAATCCAAAAGAAACTTGGGGAGCAAGTAATTTTTAATCAAATGCAATCAAGGAGAATTCATAGAAAATAAATCATATCTTGAAATATTGGAACTAAGTATTAAATATAAATACATATTTAGAACTAGTAAATTATAAGCTTCAACTTGGCTATTCCCAAAGTTATTTTCGGTTACTTTTAAGATTCATACCTAAGTGTTTTGGGAATTAAAAATCACCATAAATCTAATCATAAAATTAGGATTCCGAAAGTGAAATTGGATTTTGAATTTAAACACCAACTTACACCTAACTAAATTAGCATTTGGGAATAATTAGAGGTTAAATGGGTTTTCTTGGGGACAAAGCAAGAAAATTTCTAGAAGGATAAGGGGGGGGCGGTTTGTATGTGGTGGAGGGCTAGGATTATTTCCTCCTCACCAAGAAAAATCTAATGGTTAAATGCAAGAGGGAGGAATTTCAAAAATGCCATTACATTTGGCTATAAATAGGAGCTTTGGCAACACATTCTCCTCACCAATTCACTTAGCTTGGCCGAAAATTTAGAGAGAAAGAGAGAGTGTGGAAGAGCTGCAGAAAATAGGAGGTAAGTGGTCTTCAAGAGGTAAGAGAGTTCTTAGTTTTTAAGTTTAAGTTCTTAGTTTAAGAAGTGGAAATGTTAGAAATGTTATTTTAATCATCAAACTTCCAATTCCAGTTTTAATCTCATGTTTTTAAGCTTCCCACTGTCTTTATTTCGAAAATTTGATGAAAAAGAAGTTATAGAAAAATTTTTGGAAGAGTATGATCAAAATGACGAAGTTCTAGCAAAATTTCGGTAATCAGGAATTTCTGGAGTCAGTAGTAAAAGTGCTAGTATTTTATGATGAAGATGATGTTCGAAAATTCTGGGAAAATTCATGATAAAAGTAGACATATAGGGATTTCTAAATCTATAAAGAGTGTGTCATTTGAAGCTCTGTGCAAAAAGACAAAAATCTCAGAAGTTAGGCTATGTTTTCTGTGCGAAATTCTGGGCAGCAGTTTGAAATTTTGAAACTGGGAATTATCTAGGAGTTCTGGGTAAGTTACAGTATTTTTCCTTGAAAGTAGACATCTCAAGGATTCTGGAAAATTTTACGGATCCTCATTTCGATTTTTGTGAAATTAGTTATGATTTTTCGAAGTTAGGCGAAATTCTGCCCAGAAATTCTGCACCAGCGTTTTTCCGAAAATTGTAAGGAAATAATTGAAAATAAGTTCACTAAGGGTAAAACTGTCATTTGTGGCCAAGGTGTCTCATGAAATATTGTTTACGAATTAATTGAGACAATATTACCCTTATAGGATATCAGAGATCGTTTTTTTGATCAACAGAACATACCGAAACTCAAGTACGGACGCGTATTGTAACATTAACGCTTATGCTTATGGTATGGTTATATATGATAATTGTTTTCACATGTTGATACTCTGTTTTGAAATTGCTCATGGATTTGAGTTGTATACGGGTTATAGTCTTGATAACACCGTTGAGTTTCCCTAGCGCTGAGGACATGATAGGCCATCGTGGCACTGGTTATGTGCAGACTTGGGTAACATACATATTGTAGTGGCTATGTTATGTTACTTGCTGATATGTTTTTGAAAGTGATAGTAGTGAATTTATTATTATAATATCTGTCATATACTGTTTACATAAGCATGAGGTTAACCATTACCCGAGTTTCAATGGGAATTGAACCTCAGCCCCTGTTATAGCTTTAGGATCCCAGGGAGTCAAGATCGAGGATAGGGGTAAGAAGCAGGCGTGAGGACCCTGCGGAGACGTTGTCTTTTTGAAATATAAATTGTGGTATATTGAACCCATGAATGATTGTATAGTTAAATGTTCAGTTAGATACATTACATACAATGTTATTCAGTTACTCTTTGTTGTAAATATTTTCAACTCTCAGCTCTGTATGGAAATGTTTATGAAAATGGGATGTTACAGATTGTGACTCCGTACACCCTCCCACCTTCCATGTGCATGAGAAGAGATTTTTTGTTCCTCAACGTATTAATCCCTGGACCATCCAACCTAAAAAAGAATATTGATGTGTACCTTAGGCCTTTGATAGATGAGCTGAAGATGTTGTGGAGTGAAGAGGTTCTTATGTACGATGTATTATTGAGCCAGAATTTCATCATGCGGGCTGCCTTAATGTGGACGATAAATGATTTCCCTGCATATGGGATGTTGAGTGGCTAGAAAACATTGGGGAAGCTTGTAGTCCAATTTGTCTTGAGCAAGACATGGATTTTAGCTTGCAACATATATAGTCATAAGGTTTGTTGGTTTCACAGGCACCAACAATTCCTGCCCCCTGATCATTTGCTTAGAAGAAATAGAAAAGACTTCATGCGGAATGTGGTCGAACAGGCAAATCAACCTTGTCAATTAAGTGGTCAAGAAATATGGAACAGGGTTAAGCACATTGCAAGTGTTGAATAGGGGGTTGCATTTAACAAACTTAAGGGATATGGTGTGGATCATTATTAGAACAAATGGAACATCTTTTGGGAATTGACATATTGGAAAGATCAATTGTTGAGACATAACCTTGATGTCAAGCATATTGAGAGGAATGTGTTCTCCAATATTCTGTACATCATGATGGACACCAAAGACAAGATGAAGGACACAATCTACACAAGACAAGACACATAAGTGATTTGCAAAAGGCCTGAATTCATTTAGTGGTGGATGCCACAGGACGGGCTTCTAAACCTCAAGCGCCATACACATTCAACAAAGAGTAAAATTTGGAATTGTTGCAATGGGTTAAAGATCTGAAACTCCTAGATGGTTATGCATCAAATATATCAAGATGGAGTCGCTCATAATGATGATGGTGGTAATACGAGTGATCATATATCTATATTTAATTTTTCAGGTCGAGACGTGGGAAAACGCGAAAGGTCAATTCTAGAAGGAAGAGACAAGTGAGTAGCGAAGTAGTACATTTTAAATAGCTATGAGGAGGCTACCCCGTACTTAACGTAAGACTTCCTATTTTTTTACTGTTATAGTTAGTATTAAAGTATTAATTACATTTTCTTGTTACTATTTTTTCTCCAATTGGGATCGATCCAGAAATCTGTTGATTTCAGATTCTGAATTGAACAAGTCAAGATTGCTGAGTTTCCTCAATGGTTCGAATACTACTTCATGCAAAATCAATCAGCTCCACATGATGTTGCGTGGAGTTTATCTTGCGGAGTTGCAATAGTTGTTACCCGATGTCAACAATATGTAATAAATGGGTATCATTTTGCAACTGTGGAAGCGAACAAAAATACGTTAAGTTGCGATTACGGCATTTGTTGCGGAGGTGAGTTAGTTGATGGAGTTGAGGGTGACTACTATGAGAATTAATTGACATAATTCAGTTGGATTATCAATGGGACAAGTCTGTGACTTTGTTCAAATATTAGTGGTTTGATAACTTTCCTCGTGGGACAAAAGTTGACAAATATGAAAATGTTGAGGTCCAATGGTCAAGGAGGTATACAGTTGGTTTTGACCATTTATACTTGCTCAATAGGCGGAACAAGTTTATTATACATCGTACCCCACATCTTGCCAAGGGTGGAAGGGAGTTATCAGAACCAAAGCACACAATATTATACCCAACTCAAGAGAGTCAAAATTAAATAATTGTATGACTGAACCATTCCAAGCTGATGTGGAACACATATAGCCTGTAATTGTTGCGGAGGAAGATGTACCAAGCAATCTTTTTGATTCCAATGGGGAGTTAGAATTGATTCCTATCCATATTGTCGATGAGGAACTAGACGATTAGGAGGAAGAGAATTACTTTGATAGTGAGTCTGAATTCGATGACTATGAGCCTCTTGAGGAAAGTGTGCAAGGAGAGGTCAAGGAAACAGAATCTTCTAGTTGATTTGTGTTAGTTCTTTGCTTATAACCATTTGTTCTACTAGATAATCCGTTACTTTGATACTGACATATTAGGTATATCTTTTATATATTTTGACATAATGTTTGTCAGTGTTCATAGATGGATCGTTCAGTAGGGCATTCAGGCAATGGTCGTAGTGGTTATAGAGCCCAGTCTCATCCTATCAGAGGTGGTAGTGCGACAACATCTAACCCGTCTTTAGGCAGAGGGCTTAGCTCTTCTCTAGAGCTGCCTCCATTTCATATGTCATCTTCACTAACCACTATCGACTTTGTTATGGGAGGTACAGGTGTGCCTTTCAGTATCCCTTATCTACAATAAGGGGCAGATACTTTACGATTTCTGATTGATTTACATCCTTAGTTTTATTTAAGCAACTATGTACTAACATTTTGCAATACGTCACATTTCTTACTTCAGTACACCGTGTATCCTCGAAGCCAGGTCGGGGAAGCTAGTTCCTCAACCACACCAATGTGGGAAATGTTGATCCTAAGACAGGGCTGTTGTAGATTTGTCCTCATGGCGACCTAGAGTAAGTCATGTAAAGTTTTTTACCTTTTGTTTGTATGCTAATACTTACATCATTTCCTCTGTATCCATATTTGAGCCTTATAATCAGGTAATATATTTTGATAAACACTAATTGATTTCAATAAACGAACTCTTTCTTAGAGTAGATAAAGATAAACACTGAAGTACTATGTATCAGAAGATATTTTACAAGTGAAAACTGAAAGAGTAGTTGGTAAACTTGAATGCAGTTCGTTTTGGTTTCTTAGTTGTTGAGAAGCCTTGAATGTAGCTCTATATATATCAAGGAAGCATTAAATGACCGTTGTAATCTTCAATATAACCATTGTAGACATTAAGGAAGGATTAGCATAAGCTTTGGCCTTCTTCTCTCTTTACTCTTTAGTTAATCCAGGTGCACAGAGATTTATGGTTGACTTCCCTTGAGATTAATTAGTTGGAATAGCATAAGCTACTTAAGGAAAGGAGGCATTAATCCTTTTGCATAATGTAGAGAATGATTGTCCAAAAGATTGCAAGTTATCTATACTTTGCAATAAATGTTCTGACATGTTTTTTGCTTTTGACTAAATATCCATTTTAATACTCTTTAAATCATCTGAATCTCACTAACAAACTGGTTGAACATAGTTAGGAATAGCAATGAGTGATGATAAGAGATATATAAATTAAACACAAAGATTTCACAGATTCGTGCAATTTGAATTTTGAACTCTGCGATACAAACTCGAGTTAGTTTATCTAGACTAGAGTTTGTAGTTTACTTCTAAAGACTAAACTCGAGTATTATAAATATAACTCGAGTTTTCTTCAACCAGAGAAGAATGTCTCAATTTGATCTCTAAAACAAGTTTTGAGTAAGAGCTAAACTCGAGTCATTAAGTGACTAACTTGAGTTTTGGACATTTATAGTGAAAACATATTTTAAGTCCAAAAGCTCAAAAACTGGAGTTTTCAAGAAGTTTAAATAGAGCGAAGCTCTCTGTATGACAAACTTGAGTTTATAGAGTCTGACTTGAGTTTCCACAAAACTTAGGAAAACTAGAAAACTCTCTGTATGGATCAAACTGGAGTTTGCAATAGAAAACTGGAGTTTTCAAATCTTTAGAAATATAGAATTGTTCTCTATGAGTTCCAAACTCGAGTTTGTCAAAACTAAACTCGAGTTTCCTCATAAGAGAAAACCTTGTAAAATACTTTAGCAAGTGTAGACTAGAGTTTTCGAAAAGGTAACTCAAGTTTTCTCAAGCTTGGAATGAGCATAGCTTTCTGTATGCTATAAACTCGAGTTTACAGAACACAAACTCGAGTTTCCAACAAAGTTTGGAAAACTTAGAATTATCTGATTTGTCAAAACTGGAGTTCATTAAACTAAACTCTGGTTTTCTTTGACTTGAAAAACTTTGGAGCTCTTTATATGATCTAAACTCGAGTTTTCAATGCTTAACTTGACTTTTTCTAAGTTTGCAAAAACTTGAGCTACTCTCTGTCCAGTTCAAACTCGAGTTTTCTAACCAAAACTCGATTTTGTCTTTGGCAGTAAGTTTTTCAACTTTGCAAAGGCAAACTTCAACTTGGGTTTACAATTGTCAGTTATCATCAAAATACATAGAGAACTAACACCTGCATCCTCTCAGTCCGATCACGAGAGTATATTCATTTAGGCTGCAGGAGGATTTGCAAGAAAGGCAAACTCTTCGGGATGGGTGCCTCTGCGAGCCGATTGAAGCCTACGAAGCGCTCCTCATCGGGCAGTGAAGGTGTTGATGTAGGTAAACGTAATACATTTGTTCTAGATTGTTACATTTTCATTCCCTCGTCCTTTTAAATGAAGTAGAAAACAATAACTCACTCCACAATGTTTTTTTTAGATGAGCTTAAGAGGATGAAGGCGTTGATGCAGGAGTAAGCATCTCGTATGCAGGCACAAGAATCTCACATTAGCATGCAAGATGCTCGTATGCAGGCACAAGAAGAGAGGATGCGGCAGCAAGCACAAGACCTGTAACAGACACAAGATATGATGAGGTAGATACAGCTTATACTCCAGTCCTTAACTTACGACAAGGGTACCTAGCTGGATCCTGGTAGTTATGACCATCCTGGTGATAATGACCATCCTGGTGACGATGATGATGATCATGCTACTGCTTTTTAGATTATTTTTTAGTATATATTGTTCGCAACATTATTACATATATTTTACTTTCTCAATGTAAAACTCTTTATGATTTTTATTTTATATTTGTATCATATACAAGTTTTTATTGAATTTTATTTATTTTTTAATCATTTTTATTTTTAATGCAATTTTATATGTTTTTTAATATTTTAATTTTAATTTTTATATTTATAAATATTTTGTGTGATTTTTTAAATTTTAAATTTATTTTTTTGATTTTATATTGTTTTAATTAAATCAGTTTTGTGACAAAATTATTTTCCGTTGCAAAAATGTAAACTTTATGATGGAAACTAATTTCATCGCAAAATTCAAAAGTTGCGATGAAATTCAATTCCGCCAGAAGTCCTAAGAATTGCGATGAAATTGGCTTCCATCACAAATCCTAAAAATTTGCAATGGAATTTGTTTCCCTCGTAAATCTCAAGATTGTCGCAAATCTCAGGATTTGTGATAGAATCCGTTTTCAGTCACATATTTTGAATTAGGACGGAAAACAAATTTCGTCACAAGTGTCAAAATTTACGACGGAATTATGATTTTCCGTCGCAATTATGACGCTTTTTCTGTGACGAATGAATTCCATCGCAAAACTATTGTGCGACAGAAAATTGTGTTTTTGCGACAAAATTTTTCCGTCGCAAAAAACAAATTTTTTGTAGTGAGTCAGATAGAAAATAAACCACTGAACCAAAACCAAAAGAAGCCCCCTATATTTTGTAACATCCCAAATTTTCAAAAGCGGAATATTATTTTTTCATCAAAAATCATTTAAAATCATCAGAGTAGATCATTTGAGCGGAAGAGTAACTGATACTTATATTTCAAAATACCGTAAGTCTGGCTGGATACAATAGCGGTACATCATACCAAGTATTTCAAAAGTAATGTTCAACAATAAAAGGAAGGCTTCCACCGAAACATCAAAAGGAAGTCTTCAGCCGGGGCTTTCAAAAGGAACTTGGTATAATTTTTTTTTCATCAGAGTAGAGCATCGGAGAAAGAGAGTAACTGATACATATATTCAAAATGCCGTAAGTCTGGCTAATTACAGAAACGGTACAAAGACCGAGAGTTTTTGAAGTAAACAACCACAGAGGTATTCCCCTGACATTACCAATGCCATGGCAACAAAAGATGGTCTTCAGTCGAGTCCCTATAAGTGCTTCTTGCCTTTCTCCTCGGTCCTCGGACCTCCCGATTTTGAAGCTATGTTAAGAGCTGAGATCCCATGCATACGAACCCCAGGTAACAGTTAACCTCATATTTACATATACGGTATATAAACACAGCAAATGAATCACTCCCAAATATGTCACTCCCAGTGAATGCAAATGTACCGCTCCCAGCGAAATGTACTATTCCCAGTGAATATAGATATACCACTCCCAGTGCATGCATGTGTTCAGTTATCCTCTAACAATACTAAGTAATCAAACAACACACCACCAACATGCATACAACACACGTACCACATACACGCATACCATAAATATCAGAGTTAGTGTTACAGTACGCAAACGTACCTTTGTTGACACTATACGGTATTTCTAGCGGAATACTATGTTTGACAGCGATACGACGGCGGTACAACAGCAGTAACAGCAATAACAGCAGAAATAGCGGTTCGTGATTTCAGATATCCTATAAGGATGATATCACGTTTATGAATATTTAATATCATAATAGGCATTTTAGGTACAAATTACCATTTTGCCCTTAGGTTGACAAATCGACGAGATTTTGCCAGAGCTTCGCTATTTAAATCCTAATCTCCTAAGATTTTGACATACCTCTTTCTCCAATATATTTCTGAAATAAATATCATATTTATCCCTAAAACATGATATCTAAACTGACTTGGAAGATTAGAGATTACTCTAGCATTTCTACTATAACTACCAAAAGAACTTAAGACTAAAGACTAGGGACCGAAGAACTTACCCGACACTTTGCTATTTCCACAGACTCCTCCTTCTCTCTAAAATCTCTCTCTAGAAAGCTCTAGGATTTGTGAAGAATGAAGAGAAATGTGAAGGCTATTTATAGAAAAAGACGATGGCATTTCGGTAATTCCTTTGAACTTTGTCTGGTTAGTTTCTGACCATAGGATCGCACTTCTTTGAGGTGGCACGATCCTGGCCTTACACCTCACTATGATGACCTCATCCTGAGTCATCAAAGTGATGTCATGCTTGCATCATCTCTTGATTTATGTGCCTTTATCTGATAAAGTTTCCTGTTCGGTGTCCTAATCGCGTAATCTTGGGAAATCTCAAAATTCCGGGAGCAAGGTCCTGAAGATCTTTTCTTTCTTTTTCAAGATACTTGGGTTATCTAAATTTTTGATCTCATTAAGGACATTCCGTTGTCTGCTGAATATTTCGGCCAAACGCCGTTGGCTACAGAAATTGTGTCTGCCGACGTCAACTTCTGGATAAAAATCCACTGATTAATAATATACTCTGGTTTTTACCAACTTATCCCCAGATTCCAGTTTATGAATTATTTTCCATCGGTTCTCATTTCTACTATCTGTTCTAACTTCACAAAATATCTTCTTGGCCTTATCTCATGATCACTTCGTCGGTTACGGAAATGACTTCGGAAAGAGCCTAATTCGAGATAAAAATTCACTTGTCTATAATATACTCTGACTCTAGAAACTTAGTTCATGGTTTTCTAGGTAGGATTTTATTTCTATCCGTTCTCGTTTATCCTGTATAAAATATCACAATTATAATATTATTTAATTACTAAATATCTTAGATATTTTTTCTTAATTTCCATTTTAATTTTTCTTTATTTTTCTTCATAATTTCGTTTTTATTTATATATATATATATATATATATTTATTTATTTTAAGTAATTTCCACCTTTTTCTCTTTATCTTATGTCTAAACAATTAGTCATTAATTATCTAATTAATCGCTTACTAATTGTTGACAATTTTCTTAATTAGTAATGATTATTATCTCACAACTATTTCATTGACATTGGTAATTTATGCACCATGCATAATATTAAAAATCATGGGGTCCAATATGGTCCCCCAATACTTTTAGATTTTTCTCCTGTAATTTTTCCAAGGTAATAATTTAATAAATTACCTAAATTAGAGACAACATACTTTCCAATTTTTAATAAATATTTAGTTATCTCTTAGTATTTTATCATAATTTTCTCAGGGTATTTTATAACCCATAAATATTTTAGGGACCTATTTGCAAAGTATCTAATGTTTTAGGGACCTTTTCGCGCATTATTCAATCTTAGGAGAAATTGTCGCAATAACAAGATGAATTCAATACAAGGTGTTTGAGACCTCATATTCACCTATTTTCAATAGGTATATTCTACAAATTTATGATATTTACCCTACGTCAAATTTTAGGGTATTACATATTTTAGGTATATGTGATTGACTAAATAAAAATTTATCAAAAATAACGAACAGATCTTAAATAAGAAAACTAACCATCTTTTCAGTCTTATTGAATGGATCAAGCATTGAATGTTTCCAGTTAAAGTTTTAAACTTAAAAAAATAAATTTAAGAATTAAAAAATTAAAACCAAATAAATTAGAGCTTAATTGTTATTTAATACGGTTTTTTATATTTTAATTTATTTTTAAATTCAATTTTTCTAGCTTTAACGTAAAGTTTATATTCTTGTTTAACTTATTACTTTTTAATTGAAGTCTCATTTTTTCTTTCTAATTTCAATTTTTATTATTTTCTAATATAAATAATATTATTTTATTTTATGGATCTGTCATGTAAAATATTTTGCTAAATAAGCTTAATTAAATGGTGTTAGTTATGGAAAACCATTTGATTATATTTTCTTTTAAAAAATGATTGAGAAACACATGAGTAAAAATGAGGTAAAATAAGGGACTGTATCAGAACAAAGTGAAATTGATGAGAAAAATGTGAAATTTGAAACAAAGTAAGAAATTCAAATTAAAACCATATTAAATTATAGAATGAAAGTGAAACCGAAACAAAAATTGAGATATCAATTCAAACTGAATAAAATCAAGAGATAAAATAAAATTTCAAACGTACAAAAATTAATATCGATCAAGATAAAAATAAAATAAAATACATATAAATATTACATATAAAATGCATGTAGATGGTTGAAGTTGAAGAACGTATCATAACAGATTATTCGTAAACCAAAAATACCAAGCTTAAAGGAAAGTATTATTACAAGACTATGATCCATGCATCCAGAAGCCTGCGAATTTGTTTATATATAACTACTTGCATTTGTTAGTATCTTAAGCGTACTTGATAGATTTTTTTATTTTTTATTTTTCAATTTTAGTCATCAATTTGAGAGTTCCATTAATAATGTTAAGTTTCAAAATTTCTATTCTTCTAGAATTAGCATGTGCACTCCCTTATTCATGAGGGCGGTTTTGGTGCCATGCAAGTCATGAGGGGAGAAAAGTCATCCCCATATTTTTCACTGTTCAATATAATATTTTAATTAGAAGTGGTCTAAAATAATTTGAAGCCCCATTATTTTGTCTTCCTCATCATTTCCATCCGCACTGGTGGATTAAAATGAACAGTTAAGATTCGAAATGTTATAAAATTATTTATTTTTATTTTCAGGTAGTTCACAGTTGTCAATTTGTACGTAAAATTTTGAAAATTCATTTTTCATTTTTTTGTATTACTACCATATAATTTTCTAAGATACTAGTATTAAATCCTAACCATACAATTTTAATTCAAAGGCGGCTATTGAATGGGCAGAAAGAAAAACAGAAAAATTGATGGAAAAGATCTGAATTCAGAGAAAGAATATTGAGATGAAAAAAAGAATGGTTTGATTTGAAAAAATAAATTAAAAAGAATATTTTGAAATTAATACTCAAAGAATTTAGAAGGTCCAATAAAAGATTTAGACACAGAGAGAAACATGTGAGCTTCATCCTTCTCTATCTCTTTCTTTTTTCATTTTTAATATGAAGTACTCTCTATTAATAATAGAAATTAATCTCTCTCATAATAATGAATTATCGGATAATAGACTCTTTTCGACTAGGTTTGATCTATATAAATAAAAGCTGAAAATCAAAATCACGGCCACTTTTTTAAGAAATGATAATTTTTATCACTCACGTAATCAATCTATAATTATTTCCTCTCACTTTCATTAACTGACTCTAAAGTCCCTAGAGGTGATTCATCTTTTAAAGTTATGTTCTCTTTGAGACGTTACATCAGATGTTTTGACCGGAAACTCCACAAGTCATTCATTGCGAAAATGGTTTAAAATAATAAAATTCTTCATTTACATACAAACTACAAAATATGCATCGCTTTCTAGCTTCGAAAAAAAATACACGTTACACCAAGAACTTTGTATTATTTCTCATATGACTATTCTTCTTTCTTAGCACCCAAATAAGCCAACACGTTTTTTACTTTTATTTATTACTATTATTTTAAAGAAATGTTTTTCATTTTTTTCTTTGAAATAACCATTTTTGGCAAACTGTACGTTTTAAATAACTTAATGGGGAAATTACAAAATAGAACCATATAATAAAATTAATTACAAATAAGGGGGGAGCTCAAATTTCTGAAATTACTCCCTAAGGCCTTGGCTCCTTTCTTGGGGGCAAAAGTGTCATGAACAAAGCTCTTGAACTTGATTGCTAAATTAGATAGTGGTACTTATAAATTTCTTTTGTGTGAATTATAAATAATTTTTAAAGTAATTTTTTGATATGATATAAGGAAACTTAACTAACTATAGAATTTTAGTATGGCACTTGCAATTTGTTTAACTTACATTTTTTTCAAAAACAAAACTGTTAAACAATAAAAGGCATCCCCGAAAGTGATTATTGCTGAATTTGGGAGCAACACTTATGAAGTTTTTCTTCCCCGAGTAATAACTAGAAAATTTTCAGCATCTCAATCGATGGCAGTTGAATTTAGGAGTGGCAATTGCAAATTTAATTTCTTTTGTATGTATGAATTTTTAATTTAAAAGAAAAATCTTGCAGATTTTCAACCGTACTCCTTTTGAATTAACTACTAAATTGGGTAGTGGCATTTATGAATCCAATTTGTATGAGTTGTATGTACACCTTTTCAAAAAACATTTATTAATATTTTTCCACAAATTAAAAGGATTAAGGGATATTTAGGAGTAATATCAGAAATTTGATTTCCATATTTATAATTAATTTCTTTACATATTCTCAAATTATAATTTACCCTGACTTTTCCCCCATACATTGAGGCCCGAAATTAAAGGGCAAAGTTCAATTTCTGTGATGACGAACAAGACAAGGAGGTATTGTTTAATGTATGGTTAGAGACCGAATGTGAGTCAATGGTTAAAAGTCAATATTGATGAAGAAGTCAATGGCTCAGTCCACATCAGCCATAGCGTGTTATTCGAGGTATATAGAGGAATATACTTTGATTCCCGGGAATTGTTGCTCCTTAGTTTTCTTAGAAAACTTAGTTAAGCTTTATATACGGACCGAAGGTGCTTACTTCTAATTAAATTATGTGGTTATATATATATATATATATATATATATATATATATATATATATATATATATATTCTATAAAAATTTATTTTTCTAATATTATAGACATTTCAAAATTTACCTGTTTTATTTAATTGGATGAAAGTATATTAAGTACTCCCATGTCTCTAAATATAATACATAGTTTTTTTTTCTTTGTCCTTTCTTATATATATTTATTTTTTTAAAACAACTTGACCATCATAGATTTTTATTCCTTCACTGGCTAGATAAGTATTCCCCTTCAAAATAAATTGATTTATAATTTTATTGAGTTATTACAATGTCACAAAGTTAGTAAGAATTGCATGAATATTAAGCGCGGACAATTTTTTTCCTCATAAACTTTCAGTACCTACATTATTAAAGTTAATATGAAAAGAAACACATGTGAACACTTCTCATATAAGTTTTAACATATTTCTAACTTCTTTTTTGTTACAGATATACTTCTAAATTCTGATGTAGAAAAAAAAAAAAAAAAAAAGTATACAAGGCCATTAAGAAAGGCCTCTCATACCGTCCCAAAAGTCCAATTTAGCGAAGCATATACAAAGCCCACGTTGTGATTGGGTTGAGAAATGAAGGAGCTTTACCCAAAAAGTTCATATACGAATTTTTATGGCAAAAAAAAAAAAAATTATAAAAATGGTCCTATAGGTTTTTTTTTACGCCTGGTTTGAGCTTTTAGCTTTGTTTTTTTTTTTTTTTTTTATAAATATTTTGTACTCCATGTTGCTAAGACTCCCAGTTAGGAATCAGAAGTAACCTAACTGGAATTAATATAGGTCTCTTCGGTACTTTTTGTTTTAGATATGAACTTTATGGCTATTTATTTTTATTTTTACTTCCAATAAAATTGTATTAATTTGTCTCATGCTTTGTAACAAAACCTATCAATATACCTACAATAACAAAAGTAATAGTGCAAACATAATAGACAAATAGAAATAGCATAACATAATGATATAATATTACTTAATTGTAAGAAGAATTTCCATAGGGTTATACAAATTATCTTCAACTTCTAAAAGTAACTATTACCACAGTTACAAAAAAAATTCGATTAAATGTGGCTAGCAATTGCCCTTGCTTCGATCCAAAATCTCCAGTTGTTGATATCCACCGCCTTGCCATGAGAGCCATGTCCAATACACTATCCATTTCATAGGTATTAACAGAGGTTTGATGAAGGCCTTTTCATTTTTAGCCTTGGAGTCCATAATAAAAAATAATTAAGGATTGCATATAGAAAAACCTAAAATCATTCTCTCTTCTTGAGAAGCTTTTTATTGATTCTTAAGTAATTTAAATGTCATGCAAATGTAATAAAAACAAGGGAAAAATTGGTTTTAGATTTTAGAAATAATAAACTAAAATAGAAATGCAATTTAATTAAATGTTAAACTATTGTTTTTGGTATTTTCTTTATAATGGAATGAAGTATGAAATGGTATGATATGGAATTGAAAATATGAATGATGGATGCTCTTGGTAATGAAGAAAGTTCCTATCCTTGCTCAAAAAGATTATGGGAGTAGAACTTAATTAAGTCTTGATAAGAAATATCTCAATATACCACTTGAGTTCAATATTCTCATTTAATAGTAGTTCCTACAACCATAGCTAACTATTATCTCTTGAGATATTGTTTGAAAGCACTTATTATGCAACTATAATTGGAATAATGCAATATGAGTCTTCATAAAATTAAGTACTAAATAGTCATTTAAAGGCACAAATCAACCACATTAACTAGACAATACCATGATAATTAATATAATCTCATCGCAACCGCAAAGAAATCCAAACACATAATATTCATACTATAAAATCTAATATCAACTACAAATATCAAACCAACAAAGGCAATCAACATTAATCTTAGTTCCAAAATCATATACAATAATTTCTAAAATTAGGCAATCTAAATATATAATTATAGACTAATGGAATGATAGAAAAACTCCCTGTGTAGAGCATTAAACTCAATAACAAATCTCCACCACCAAGAGGTAAAGGAATCAGCCACATATACGCTTCACAATAATCACAACTTCTTCAAAACACATGAATTTCATGGCATTTGAAAGAACGAAATCTAAGAGCCAAAGATGAAGAATGGGTTTATGGTTCTGGTACAGAGAGGAGGAAGAAGCGATGGTGATTATGTTAAGTGATAAAAATCGTTTCTACTTCCTTTGGTTCCTTTAAATAATTGTGGCTCAGTGGTGAAGCTTTAAAGAATGAAGACAAAGTGAAAGTGAGTAAGATGGTAGTCCAGTCTTGGTGTGGCTACTGGATCAAATGGTGAAGGCTAGGTGTTGATAGGTGGATAGAGGAGGCCATCAATGGTAAAGGAAAGGGTGGTTGAGTCAATGACCAGCGAAGGTGAATCAGAAGGTGAAGGTCCCACGGTGTTGTCTGTCCTCTTTAGTCTGCAATATCAGGCTTCTCTATTTTTTTCTGCGGCACCCAGGCTCTAGCTATCGGATCTTCTATGTTGGTAAAGAGAAGGTTGCATTATCGGTGATGGAGGAAGGATGGTCGTCGGCGATGATGGGGATGGTCACCGGCAACGATGGAGCGAAAGTAAAGGAGGATGAGGATGAAGGATGAAGGTGATTGTTTCTTGTTCTCGCGGCACCTGTCCCTTCGACGGTGTCTCATCTCTAGTCTTTTTAACAAAAACTCTCACCTATTGACCTAACTTAATGGCCAAAAAGCAAAGTTTTGACCGTGGGTCATTTTCTGACATTAATTTGGTCCCTCTCTGACATTAACTGAGGTCCCTCTCTGACATTAATTCCGGTCCTTAGTTGGCATTTTTCAAATTTTCCAAATTTCTTCCACAATTCCTACAATGAAAAATTAAGCACAAAATAGCATCAAAAATCCAAGGAATCAATTGCATGAATAAATTAACAAAGGGTGAAGGTGCAAATTTACCAATGAACTATTGGTCCAGGAGCGTCCAGCATAATAAACTAGTAAGTGGATCAAAACTATCAACAAACTTTAAAAAATGTAAAATTCACACAATGCCGTTAGTTTGAAGGTAACGCCGTTAGTTTGAGGTCCGGCAAAAATTACAAAATAGAACCCATATGTTTATGAAACTATACTTAAGCCACAAAAACATTTCAAAATTTTTATTTTAGTGCCTCCAAGTACTTTATATGGAGGGACTAAAGTGAAACTTATAAAAATTTTATATGCCTAAAAGATAATTTTCTAAAATTTTGGATTCTAGTCTGTAATTTTTATGGGGCCTAAATCCACCCTTGGTTAAAGGCCTTTTTTTGGACCTTAGTCTGACTTGACTTGTGGCCTATTAAGGAGGCCTATAATTTTAAAAATTTTGTAAATAGTCTAACAAACCACAAGTCTCACCTCAAAACAAGCCTACTTCAGACAGGGCGAAAACATAATTACTTTAAATAGGCAAAAAACAAACCTACTTTAAACAGGATATTAGATGTAGGTTTGTTTTCAGTCTGTTTAAAGTAGACTTGTTTTGAAGTGAGGCTAGTGGTTTGTTAGGCTGCTTACAAAATTTTTAAAATTACAGGCTTCTTTAATATGCCACAGGCCAAGCTAAAGCTGAAAAAAAGGCCTATAACCAACGACAGATTTTGAGGGGTAGGGATAGCCCCGCAAAAATTACAGAAAAGAACCCAAAGTTTTAGAAAATTATCTTGTAGCCCCAAACTTTTTTATAATTTTCACTTTAGTCCTCTATATTGAGGGACTAAAATAAAAATTTTGAAATTTTTTTTGTGGCTTAAGTATAATTTCATAAACATATGGGTCCTGTTCTATAATTTTTGTCGAACCTCAAACTAACAGTGTTACCTTCAAACTAACGGCATTGTGTGGATTTTACATTTTTAAAAGTTTGTTGATAGTTTTGGTCCACTCTATAGTTTATTGTGCTGGATGCTCTTAGATCAATAGTTCATTGGTAAATTTGCACCTTCACCTATTAACAAATTATAACTATTTCACCCCTAATTACGCTTAATTCAATACAAATGTCTGTAACTTAAATTAGTGCTTAATAATGCAATAATATCCCAGAAAATGCATTAAGAATCCCAATTTAATTATGAAAAATCATACAAAAATATGGTTTGATTAAGGTTGGAATCCCAAAGGATTCCAAGGTAACAGGTTAATCTCACAGACAAAGTATAAATAGTATATGAAAGCCAACCAACATAATATAACAGTTCGTGAGCATAAAGCATTTAGAATCCGTAATGCAGATCACATATAGCCAAAACAAAATATACATATCTTGTAACCATGGTGCTAGGGATATCATATGGCATGTACCAAGAGTCATCTCGTCGGAGTTCTCCATTAGACACCTAACTAAAACAACTGACTGGAACCTACCAAGAGTCCTATTTAGAGTTGCCAACATTCTTGATCAAAAGTATTCAAGTCGTCTGAATGCAATTGGTTAGCCACCTAAGGACTTCCGTCCAATAGGCCATATCCCAATTCTATCCATTGGGAAGGCACTCCATGGTTTGCCCTTCCACTCAATCAAGTCGTGAGTAGTGCTGGCCCATACGGGATAGGACTTTCACATATATGATTCAAATAGACATACACAATCATACCAAGTATGTGAGATTAAAATTACTACCTGATCGCTTCAAAATCTTCAACTAGCTCCAAGTTTGTTTAACTGTCTCAACAACTATTATGTCCTATAAATATACATTTACAGATGGTGGGTTGTTATTTGTCCAAACTCTTCATAATAACCAATGTCATAACACTAGGCTTAATGCAAGGCTATTGGGCCTATATTAACCCTCACAAGGTCCATTTAAAATTTTGAAGGCCAAAATATATATTTTGGGCCATATTTTCATATTTACTCATAGGTCCAATTTTTGTCAATTTGCTATGAAAATCTTTGGAAAACCATAATTAATTCCATATAACTATGATTAAGGTGGATCAAATTGATATTCGAAGCTCTTTAAGTATATTTTAAGGGAAAGACCATCAACACACTAATATGTGGCTGTATTACTCCTAATATTTTGAAAAATAGGTTCAACTTAAATTTGGACTTGGATTTTCCAAAATTTCCTAACTGAACTTTAAAAAATCATAATTAATTGTACAAATATCTAAATGGGATGATTCAAAAGGCTATAAGATCATTGTTGAGTTTAGTTTTAAGGAAAAATACTCATGACATTTATTCCCACATGTAAAAGTCCAGAAAAAACAATAATTGTGAACTACCTAGAATTTGTTCCAGAATTATATGTCAGTTTCAAAAACTCATAACTCTCTCAATATAAATCCAAATTAGGTGGGTGACCCATCAAGTTAAAGCTTATTGAATCTACTTTAATTTTGGAAAACTTTCATGAGAAATGGACATCCTTTAGCTAGTTAAAATACTGCACGAAAATGATCACTACAACTAGGAACATAGAAGTTGTCCAGATTCATGGTTTAACTTTGAAAAATCATATCTCTCATTCTATATGTCCATTTTATCCATTCTTTGCTCATGTTAAACCCAAAGTTTTACCATTCTAAAATCGAGTCTGAAACAGATTTGCTCGTTTCTGGAATTGACATTTTCTAGTTTTCATTGTCAAAATTTGGAAAATCATAACTCTCATTATACATGTCTGACTTAGGTGTTCTTTAGCTCTTTTTAAAGCTTGAGATGTCTACTGTTTAACTCTCAAATTTCATGGAAAAACTCAAAGGTTTACTATTGGAGCAGATGCTCATAAACTTCTCTATTTTTTAGCCAGAAAAGCAAAGTAGCTCATTTTTTGTTTTTTGTTTTTCTTAACCAAACAGCTAACAAGCATACCAAGGGCATGAGAACTAGAAGGAAAATACTTAAATAACTCACCTTGGTTGATTTCCTCAAGCTTGCATGCAATTTCCATATCATTCTCTCCATCCTTTGTTCCTCCTTTTAGTTTCCATGTTTTCTGTTTTCTGGTTTTTATGCAGAGTAAGAATGAATGAGAATGGTCACGGCTAAATCTCTTCCTTTCCTTCCTTAGAATTGTAACATCCCGGATTTTAAATGGCGGAAACTTTTTTTTTTCAAAAGAATAGTAATCAGAGTCAAGCATTGTAGCAAGTGAGTAACTGAATTTAAAGATATATGTCCACGGTGTAATTGTACTCATACAGACATCCATTGCTCAGAAAGGGTAGCGTCTAACCAGATTTAATAGAGCCACAGAAGTAAACTCCTTCTGCCATCCAATGTCCGCTACCTGCCCCGAACCTCAACCCTTGATTTTCCCGAACCTGAAGCTACAGCTGAGATCCAATTTCCAATTGGATCTCAGGTAACGGTTAACCTTATGCTCAAATAAACAATATATGGCAACAGATATTCATAATAACATAACAGCATATCAATACTAAATCACACAACAAGTACCACAACCAGTACCACAACAAGTTTGCACATATCCAGTGCCACGACGGCCCATCGTGTCCTTAGCGCTAGGAAAACCTTACGGCGTTATCAAGACTATAACTCGTACAAAGCTGTATGTACAACTGCCCTCTCTCGGCAGTGTCTCAATAAATGACATATCAATCACATATATGAATATAAGCAGCATAGGTGTTAAGGTTACAGTACGCGTCCGTACCTCCGTTGACAATTTCTGGTACTTTCGTCAAATTACGGCACGTTCGACAGCGGTACAACAGCGGTGACAGCGGAAACAGCGGCTCGTGGTTTCGAATATCCTATACGGATAATATTACTTATATGAGTATTCAGAACCAAAACGGGCATTTTAGGTACAAATTACCATTTTGCCCCTAATTTGACTTTTCGGCGGAATTTCGCCAGAGCTCCGCTATTTTGACTTTAATTTCTCAAAATTTTTGCCATAACCTTTCCTCTATCATATTTCTAAGATAAATATCATATTTATTCCTAAAACATGATATTTAATGAACTTTGAAAATTTAGAGACTACCCTAGCAATCCTACTATAACTACCGAAAGAATTACCGAACTAAAGACTAAGGACCGAAAACTTACTCAGAGCTTCGCTAAGATTTTGCTCCGGACTTCTCCTTCCTCCTTGCTCTCCCAAATTTCAAAATTCTCAAGAGAGAATGGTGTGAAGAAATGTGAAATGGTGAAAGGGTATTTATAGGTGAAGGGAAGGGCATTTTCGTAATTTTTGTCTGATCGAATTCTGACCGTTGGATCGCATTTTTGTTGAGGTGGCTTGATCTTGACCATCCGCCTACTAGGATGACCTCATCATCCATAAAGAGATAAAGAATGATGACCTCATCCTGCCTGTGTCATCTTGCTTTATCAGATGAACTCCCTGGCTCAGTGTCCTGATCGTGAAATTCCGTAGAATCTTAAAATTCCGGGAATAACACGCTGAAGATCTTTTCTTCCTCTTCGAGAATACTGGGTTTTCCTGACCTTATATTCTCGTTAAGGACATTTCGTTATCAGCCGAAAATCCTCGGTAATCACTACCGGGTACAGAAATGACTTATGTCGGTGTCATCTTCTAGATAAAAATTCACTGATCAATAATATACTCTGGTTTTTCCCCACCTATCCCCAGATTCTCACAACGGAATTGTTTTCTATCGATTCTCATTTTGGTTATCTGCTTAATTCCTACAAAATATCTTCCTATCCGGATCTCCAAATCACTCCGTCAGTTACGGAAACGACTTCAGAGATCGGTCATCTCGAGGTAAAAATTCACTCATTCATAATATACTCTGGTCCTAATTACCTAGTTCACGGTTTTCTATGTAGGATTTTATTTCTATCCGTTCTCATTTATCCTGTTCATTTTTCCTCTGATTATTATATTATTACCTAATTAACACATGTTTTAACTTTTATATTATCTTATTAAAATATCCACTCATCCTTATCTCTTCAAAAATTTCGGTCAACCCCCCCCCCCTTAATTATATATATATATTTTTTTTTTCCATTTATCTCAACCACAAATATTTTATTCATCTCATATTTATTTCCCAAGAATTTCCTTATTGGTCCATAATTGATTTAAGCTTTTATAATTCCTTAAATAATCCTAAGTCATTGATCTTTATTTATTACTAGCATTATTACCTCTTAATCCTTACTAATTATTTAATTAGGCCCTTACTATTAATTATTCATTAATAGTAATTATTTATATTTAATTAACTTTCATATCTCCTAAATTCTATAATCTTACAAAATTCCTAAAAATTACTTAATTAATCCCTGACTAATTCTTAATAATTTTTATCAATTAAAACTAATTATTTCCTCACAACAATTCTATTTACATTTCTAATTTAAGCTTTATCCAAATTAACAAAAATCTTAAGGCCGGTTCTAGTCTTAAAATACTTTTTTTAATAATTTAATAAATTGTCTAAATTAAGGACAATATTCTTTCTAATTTTTAATAATTATCTTTATGCCCTTTAGAATTTTTCATAATTCCTTTTAGGATGTTTTATGTCTCTAAAATGCATTTTTAAGCCTTTCCGGCCCTTAATTTCCTTTATTTTCCTTTGAACTTAAACTACTTATCTTACATTTTGAGACCACACATTCACCTATTACCAATAGGTTTTATTTGTTAATATAATATTCCAGATAAATAATTATCCGGGTATTACAAGAATGGTCACGGCTAAACCTCTTCCTTTCCTTCCTTAGGTACATAAAGCCAACTTCTCTATCGAAAGAAAATATAGAAATCTTGTAATACGAGAAAACATTAGAAATACTCAGCACACCATTTAAGCCTTGTGTTTATGAAACGTGACTAACTTCAAGAAGGACAAAACAAAACATCCTATGTAATACCTTGAATTTCCCTTTTATCAAAAACCTTGTATTTTGGTAAATACTTGGGAAAATAGAAAGGTGAATAATCTATTAATTATATTACATCCAAATTCCACTTTGGAAATTAATTAACCAATGGTTAATTAAGAGACTACATTTAGGGGTTATAAAATGTGATATGAATAGTACATAAATATTGGTTATTTTATAACCAAAAGAGAAAGGTTATGAAAGCACTTAATTAACTTGAAGCAAATTAGCAAATGCTAATTGGAAATTAAGCTTGCATTAAATGGGATTTGTAGCATATGTCTTCAACTTGATAAAATACAATGGAAATAAGTAAAGATTAAAGTACATAAAGCTTGGTTAATAAAGCACAAATGATCACGATTAGTTAATAAACAAATCCTACAATGACATTTGTAATTTATGGGCATTTAAGCTCTTGTTTCGGATGTTGATTAAGCTTTATGAGTCAACCTTGAAAGTCAAAATTTTTTCCTAAAGCACATGGAGGAAGATCAGATGGGATTGTGACACATGTAATACCCTAAATTTTGGTAATACATGTAAATATTGTATTTTGGTAAATAAATTAGCAAAATACAAAGGTGAATATGTGTCTCAAAGAATTATAATACATTGGTTATATTCTCATTCAAATTTCATTTTGGAATTAATTAACCAAAGGTTAATTATGAGACATTATTTAGGGGCTATAATTTAGCCTAAAGAAAAGAGGTAGATGACAACAAAATTAGATAGATATTTAAGGAAATTAAATGCATAATGATTAAGGCAATTTATGCTAAAATTGCATAAGCCTATTAAAAGAAAAATGCATAATCAAATGTGAACTAACTTGTGTAAGTATTTTCAATTTGATTAAAGGGCAATTAAAGGCATTAATTAAAGACTAATTGCAATATGATTTGAGATAATTAAATCATTAAGAATGGGATGCTTATTTTTGAAAATATTAAGGGATTAAAAGATGAAATTAAGTGGCTAATAATGCTCTAATAACATTGATTAGGGAGAAGATCAATTAACCAATGACAAATACAATTAAGAGGCATGTAAGCAACTTGATAAAGAGAATAATTAAGCTTAATCAAGAAAGCCCCAAAAGTCAACAATGGCAACTACAATTAAGGGTTAGGATTTGTGCACATGGAATGCATCCAAGGGTTCAAATTAATCACCTAAATTGGCTTAATCCTCTTCTAATTAAATCAACCAATGGGAATCATTGATCATGGGATGATCAACACATGGATAACTAATCAATGGCTAGGGAGTGGAGGTGCAAGTTGGCCATGAGGTGTAGGGTGGATGTGAGCTCCCTTAATGTGCAAGTTGGATATAATGGTTGTGAAGAAAGAAGAAACTTTGGATGACTTTAGTAATTACCATTGTGACATTGGAAGCTTGCCTATAAATAGAGGGCTGCCCTCTTCATTCTCTTCACACCAAATCAAACTCCAAGTAGTTGATTTCTAAGAAGTAAGAGTGAGGGGGAAGCAAAATCTTGGAGCAATGAGGAGGAAGGAGTAAGAACTTTAAGAGGTAAGTTCTTGAGCTCTAGCTTTTAGTTCTTAGTATAATTGTAGTTTAATCTAGAAAATTAGAGAATAAATTCTTGTACTTGTTTTTAGGCCTCCTTGCATTGAAAAATTCCTAATGAGGTAAAAACATGGTAGGAAATGATTTTTGGAAACCAATGGACCAAGATTGTGAAATTTGTACAATTTTTTGTCCTAAATCCTATGTTGGCGGCAACAAAAAAGCTAATATTTTATGTATCAAATGAACTTTAAAAATCATTAAATTTTCCAGTTATAAAGTAGACATCTAGGGCTTTCTATTGATATATAATAAGTTATGTTTTAAGCTTTGGAAAAGGAGTTAGGAATTTTTTAAGTTAGGCCTTGTTTTGGATGTTAAGATCTAAACAGTGGTTTGGAAACATTAAAATTAGGAATGACTCAAGGATTTTGAGTTTGAGGCATTATTTTCCCCTAAAAATAGATTTGTTAAGAGAAAGTTTGGATTTGGTTTTACATCATTTCTATTTTTGTAGAATTAGTTATAATTTTTCAAATGTACCAAAAGATTTGGCTAGAAAATCCAACAATGCATTTTAAGGAAAAAGTAAAGGTAAAAATGGAAGAACAAATTCTTTAAGGGTAAAAAGTTCAAAGGAGGTAAAAATAGCCCTTAGGATATTATTTCAAGTTATGTGGTATTGATTATAATATCATATAAAATATAGAAAAGGAAATAATCCGATGGTAACATAATAGGGTACCCGAAAGGCTGGGGTTGAATTCAAAGAACGGACGTATTGGTAACTACACGGTGAAAGGTATGTTCGCGTACTGCTAACTTTACCAGCTTATGCCTGGACATATTGTATCAGTTACTCATTGTCTAAATGTTAATACATGCTCTCCGTTTCACTTTATTTTGATATGTACACCGTAACTCTGTTGACATTTTTTATATTACATGTCACCGGACACAATAAGTGGTATGAAATTTGGGGTGTTACAACACATGTAAATGCAATCATATGGCCCTAAATTAACCAAGAATTAAGCTTAATCCTTAGGTAATTAAGTGAACCAATGGGAGACTTGAAGCAACAAGATATTGCCACATGGAAAACTCATTCAGTGGCTAGGGAATAAGGAGGATGTCAACCAGTTGGATTAAGAGGGACAATTGGAGCTAAAAAAGTGCAAATAATCCAAAAGTTGAAAACAAAGAAATTAAGTTGGATTACTTAAGTGTGGTCTCCACTTAAGCTTGAGATTGCTCTATAAATACGGCTTGATCCCTCCTCAATTCTTCACACCAAAACAAGTAAACATATTGTGACGCCCGGCCTTTGGGGTCTTTATTTAATCAGAGTTAATGCGTACGGGGATTGAGGTGATTTGGACAACTTGATTCCATAATCAAAGTTTTTGAAATTAACTTAGTTTGGAAAATACAGTCTAATTTTTTGTGATTCGCATTCATCTGATAATTGGATGTTAATTACATTAATCCAAATCCAGGCAAATGATAAACGTTCACTACACTCTAATTAATCCTATTTTTCCAGGAAGTTCCAATTGCTATAATCCTTACAATTGCTTCTTGCCCTTTGATCCCGAACCAGTACCTGTATCTTTCATATGGTCTGGAGTCCAAATGAATGAGGGTAACAGTTAATCTCATGCACATGTATGAAAATAAAGATGACATAATAGCACATGTTGAAGCATGAAAGAAATTACACATAACCGTAACCGCAGTTAACGGTCAAGGACCGTAGCTCTTGTTTAGGACACGCAGCCCTATGAGACCGCAGCCTCAAATCCATGGCCAGGAAAACATAAACAAGTAATTTAACCAGCATACATGATCAACTAATTATTGCATAAACATTTACATACATGATTATAAGATTAGAGTTACCTACCTCAACCTTGTATCCTCATCTCTTCATCCGGTAGGTGTTGGGATCAGAAAATGATGTCAAGGGCTGCCTAAAAATGTTTATCATCACCGTCAGTCACTTATTCGAATCGTAATTAAACTAATTACGCAAATTAGTTTAAAAGATTAATAATAATTATTAATTCCTTAATTTTTCTCTAACAATAATAATTTATTATTATTTTTATTATTATTAATAATATTATTATTATTATTCCAAATAATAATAATAATAATCTCCCATCTATTATTTGTTATTATTATAATTATCCTAAATTCCCTACTAATTTTCATTTATTTATTCTATTGGTATTATCATTTTATTCTCTATAATTAATATTAACTCCTATTAATTAATTATCCATAATTTATTTATTTGTTGCTTATTCCATTTCCTAATAATAATAATAATAATATTTATCATTATTATTATTATCATCCTAGAACTAATTTAAACTCCCAAAAACCCTCCCAATATCAAACATAATATCAACAATCAAAATCAGAGGTTTGATATATGCACACAACAAGCAAAATAAGTTCATGATTTCTAGGTCCATGATTTCATTCATTTTCAGAATCCTCTTTCTTTCACCATTAAAAAAAAAAAAAATGACAGCAAAATATTTCTAGGTCCATGATTTCATTCATTTTCAGCGACATAAGGCTTCCCCTTTTCTTCTACCTTTGACAGCAATACATGCATAAATAAATAACCCCATAGACCTTTCCTTTCCCCCTTTATGATCACGTTTTTTTTTTTTTTTTTTTAAATGTTAGGAAGCAGGAAAAATAAAAACATACAGCAACGGCTTTAGACAGAAAAAAATTGACCATAAACTCACTGTTACATGCATATACGTCTGCCTTCATGCTTTTCCTTTAGTTTAAGTGGTAGAAAACTTCATTTTTTTTTTCTTTTAAGAAACCCGTTGACAGTAAATACCCTTGACAGCAAACTCAATATATATTATGAGTTCTCTTCTTTTCTCAAACAGCAAACACACGTCCAGCAAGTACATTCACGTGACAGCAAAATAAATGTTTCATGCAGTAAAAAAAACGAACCTAAGTGCTGGAAAACATCTACAACAACCAAGAAAAAAAAAAACGATGACAGCCCCTGTTTTAAAGTTTTCGTTTTCAGTTTATTGTACTCTGTTTTCCTTTCATTTTCATTTTTAGTTTGCTTTAGCTTAGCTTCGAGACTATGACAGAAAATGAAAGAAAAAAAACAAGGATGATTATCACCTTCGGTTTCCAAGCTCCAAGGGTGATGGATAATTGCTGAAACTCTCCTCTGTTCCACCGATGATAAAGCAGAGGAATAGGAAGCTTCAGGTAACACTCTCTCACTCTCCTTCTCTGTCGGTTTTTCCCTCTCTTTAATTCTCTCTCTCTCAGCGATTTCTTTTTGAGCACCGAACGGATGGAAAACGAATGAGGACGAGCTGAAGTGGAATGGCTTTATAGCCATTTGAAGATCCAGGCGCTGACTAAAACTCACTGGTCCGAAACTAATATCTGTTGGTTATTCGTTTGAGGAGCTCGAGAGGCATGGCGATGACTGACTCTCTGCTTCCAGATAAGTTTATCCTCTGCCATTAATAAATGCTAGCTGGGTTTCTCTTTCTTTTCTGATTGTTTTCTCTGGTATTTGTTTTGTTCTCAGTTCCATTTTTTCGTTGCTTCTGCTTTACGGCTGAATGGATGTGGGTAGCAATTGATTATGGGCTGAACAACTAAATGGGCTTTTGATCCAATCCGAAAATGAAACTGGTCCTGGATTCATTCACGTTGGAACTGAAGTTGATGGGAAGAAGAAGGATTCAATGTGGATAATAACATGCTTCTCACGTGGCCATGTTGGATAGGTGTTGGGCTGATTATATATATATATTGGGCTGATCCATTTATTGCTGATAATACATATCAAAAGGGCCCTGAACTTGGTTGCTGGCCCATGCGTTTTTCATCTTCCCTCTTTTTTTTTTTTCTTTTTTAAAAAAGCTTATTTAAAATTCCTATTTTTATCTCCAATTAACTATCATTTCCTTTAATTATGATTATTGCATAATCATAGAGATAATTCATTTTTATTCTACAATACTAATTTATTTGTAATTAGACTTAATTGCAATTATGGAAATAAATCCCCTAATATTTAGACCTACAATTATCATTCACCATTTTTCCTTAAATTTATTCTCTTTTCGAAATAAATTAAGGAAAAATTAAGCCTTAATTTCAAATAATTATTTTCGCCCAAATTTATAATTTAATTCCCATATAATTCACCAATATCTAAATCTCAGAAATTTGGGATATTACACATATCTGATCTTTAGTTATGAGAGTGAGAGGGGGGAATTAGGAGCAAGAAGGAAGAATGAGTAAGAAAGGTGAGTTCTTGATTTTAGCTTTTTGAGTTTTTGGTAGAATTTTAGTTTAATGTAGGAAATTGTAAAGTAAATTTCTTTACATGTTTTTAAGGTTTCCATTGTGTTTAAAATGCAAAATGAAGTGAAATCATGGTGGGAAATAATTTTTGGAATGAAAAGATCTAAATGGTGAAGGTTGGAAAAATTCCCAAATTTCAGTTTTCTGTAATCAATCACCTTGTGGACATTATTTTATTGGAAAATGGTCTTAAACAAATGAAACATTCCATGCATAAAGTAGACATCTAGGGATTTCTTATTATAAAAAGTGTGTGATCATTAGGGTTATGTACAAGGAATTAAGAATTTTTGAAGTTGGGTCACGTTTTAGAAAGTTAATTTAAACAGTGGTTGTTATACATGAATTTTGGTCATTCAAAGGTTGTCTAAAAATCCTGAAATTTTTCATACATAAATGAGATATGAAAGGCTTTCTAGTCATATATAACATGTCATTTTTAGAATTTTGTACAAAAATATGTGAATTTTCCAAGTCAACCTATGTTTTTGGACTTGAAATTGGAACAATGATTGAAAAAATTAAAATTGGGAATGACCCAGGCATTTCAAGTTGCCATTAGTGCAAAAAAGTGTTTTAAGATCACCTCATTTAGAGCGGAGTATCGACACCCCGTTCTTAAAGAAATGATCGATGGCAATTCTGTAAATATAAAGAACTTTTACCACCGCATCAATTTTTAAGACTGCCTTAATAAGAGCGGATGACTAAATTTCCGATCTTAAAGATATGACCGGTGGCAATTTTGTAAATATCAAAATACATCTTGGACCATATCTTTTTCAATAGGTCTTAAATATATTATTCAGATCGTTGGAAAAACCAACCGTTCTTAAAACATTTTTTTAAAAAAATTAAAATATGAATTACTTTAAAGAGAATTCACGGACATCCCCGACTTATATTTTATGCAGTTAAAAATAACATGGAAATTTTAAAAAATAATTGTACAACCTTTTAAGACCGGACATATATAAATGACTGCTCTTAAAACATTCATTAAAAATAATTGATAAATAATATGAAATTATTGAGAAATCCCGTACAACTAGACTTATATTTTTTGCGGTGCAAAATAATAAGGAAATATATACAAAATGGTAAAAAACTTTTAAGACCGGACATATATAAATGACGTTCTTAAAGTTAATAGTTTTAAGAGCGGACGTGACTTCTACCCGATACTAAATAATGAAAAAAATTTAAATAATAGTTTATTACTTTTAAGACCAGATGTAATAAAAGGACGTTTTGAAATATTAACCTTTAAGACCGTCTTTTTGTTTTTCACCGGTTTTAAAATTGCCCACTATATTTCTCGCGCGAAACCTTAACTTGTGTCTTACGTCTTTCTGTCTGAACACTGAAACCCCTGTTCTTTTTATGAAACACTCAAACACCTCTTCCTGTTGCATTACATCTCTTCCTTGCAAACTGCCACCATCCTCTGTTACTCTCTCATTTGCTCTAACATTCCTTTCTTGCACCACCTCTCTCAACCTCTTTTCTTGTTTCGAAAATGAATGGAGGAAACGAGCGTAGTTCCGTTCCTGAAATGCCAATTGATGATGTGACTAGTGTTAGTCAGAACGAATCATCTCCTTCTTTGAATGAGCTTCCTCGTAACCGCCCTGCACGCCGTCGTGGTAGAAGAGGCCCCACCCGATTGAAAGAGCTTGCCTTAGGGTGGAATGCCAATGAAAAGCTCGATATATAGTTTGATGAACATTTGGCTCCCTGCGGCCCTAATAAAAGTAGATATAATAGTTATGTCGACTTACAAGCACGCAACAAGCCAAGCATTTTGGTCGACGAGTGGAAAAATGTCGACTAAGAGAAGGTGAAGGATGTTATCTGGGACTCTATCCGGCTTACCTACAATGTTCCTGACGATGAGAAGTTGAAAATCAAGACATTGTTGTATTGTGCTGATCGCTGGAGGAAGTTTAAGATTCAGTTAGTGAACAACTATATTTTTGCCAAGGTTCTGGTTGGTTAGCCTTGCCCTTATCCTTGCGCCAAGTATGCCTTTCTTGATGAATCAACATGGCAACAATTTGTTCAGATGCGGACCACTGAAGAAGTTTTGGTGAGTCTATCTTTAATGTTTTTGTCCCTTCTTGTATACTTATTAACCTATGCGGATATGTAAATGTTATTATGTTCATTTATGAGGCCGTTAGTCAGGTTGCTTGCTTAGGAAGGTATTCTGCTATAGTAGGTCACATAAACATTGTTGTTACTTAGTTAGTATGTTAACTGTGTAATGGTATATGTGCATGTTGTTATTGAAACTTGATTGAGTTTGAACCAGTTATGATGAATGAATGAATTGACAGAATTGGCAGCAGTTCTGCAACTCCCTCTCCTCTGTTTCTCTCTATTTATTATACAATTCTACATCTTTCTTAAATATATATAGTCTTGAAACTTGATGAAGTGAATTTGACTAGTGTTTGAATTGAGGTTTGGAATTCATAATGAATAGTTGTTTTTGATTCTGATTCACAGATAAGAAGGCAGCAAGCACAAGAGAGTGGGAGAAAGAATGATTGCGCACATACAGCTTCTCGTGGCAGATATGAGAAGGCTGAAAAAGAGTTGATGGCCGTCAAGCGAAAGAGATTGGAAGATAAAGCTTAAGCCAATCCTTCTGAGATATGTGATCCGCAGCCGCCATCTCTAGTATGTCATGAGGAGTTATGGCTCTATATTCACAAAAAGAAAGACGGGGCATACTCTAGTGAACAAACTCGTGTAGTTGTTGAGAGAATTGTAAGTACCGTTATTTTTTACTTTTTAGTTACTAAACATGTTTCATTACTAATTATGCTCTTGTTATCTGTATCTTACAGGAAGAACTCAAAATGCAAGAATAAGAGGGATCATTTATGTTGGACGAGAGGAAAGATATTCTTACTATTGCGACTGGAAAACCGGATCACGCGGGGTGTGTAAGGGGAATTGGAGGATGGGTAGGCCTAAAGGAATACTTTGGTAAATCCAAACGCCAAAAACAAGCAATGGTTACTCGGGAGGAGATGGAACGTATGCTGGCCAAAGCAACTGAGGAAGCAGAGACCAGAGTAGAGAAGAAAGCAGCTGAGCGAGAAGCTTCATTAAGTGCGAAGTTTCAAGATAAGCTGAAAAAGATGAAGGAGGAGATGATGAAGATTAACAGCTATCGTGGAGAGAGCATTGTTCCCTTCCCACACTCACCTCCACCTATCCAGTAGAGCACTAAAGGGAGCTGCATTGTTGGACAGTCAATAGAACATTGTGAGCTCTATGTGAAGGGTCCTGGTAGACGATTGGTTGCAAGAGGGAATGTCTACAACTTGGGATCAACTATACACCACCGACAAATGGCTGATGATGAAGTTAGGGTGTTAGTTGAAGAGGTGATCATCGCTGATGCACCTATCCCTCTTCAAACTGATCAAATGAAACTTGTGAGTGATTGCTTGGGAGGCTTAATCTCGTGGCCAGTGAAGCTTGTATGTGTTTGTACTCCTCCTCAAGTCCCAGCCCCTGCTGATGAAGCTACAGCCCCGCGTGATATTTTGCCCGATCCTAAGTTGACTGCCAAGGATGAGATTGGACTTATGGTAGTCAATCAAACTTTTGAAACTAGATCGTGGCCTCTAAATGCTGAAGTAGGCCTAAAAGAGAAGCTACCGGTCTTCATTGACCAAGAAGATTTAATCTCCCTTCTTTTTCCTAAAAAGGAGCTAACTGATGCAATTGTGTTGTTATTCATGAAGTAAGTAGTATCTTCTTCTATGAGTACGTACATAATTTTAAAAGGTGTCGTTTATACACGTACACATACATATATACTAAGCTAGCTAATTCACTTATGCATGTCATTATTGTTGGTTGATGCATCATGAGATGGGAGTACAGGGCAGAGAACATGATTTTGGATTCTTGTGCCCAAACTACCTAAGTGTGGCAACCGTAACTCAAAGAACATCATACATATCTAGGAGGTTGTCTAACAATATGAGAAGGTGGTACCTTGCACCATTCAACCCTTCTAACCACTGGCAGTTGGTCCTCCTTTCTACGGAGGAAAATAAAGTAGTCTTTTTATGCTCCCTTCACCACGAACCAGTGACTACATTAAAGTAGATTGTTGATAAGTAAGTAGCACATGTCATTTTGTCACTGATTTTTGTTTGAAATCTCTTCTGTGAATTTTCAGTTACGAATATTGATAATTGAAATTTTTGATTTCAATAATAGGGCCATGTTAGAATACCAAAAGAAGGCCAAGAGAAAGGCTAGGCATCAGGTCAAAGATACTGTATGGATCAAACCAAAGGTTAGTACGCATGGACACTACGTTGTGAACTTTGCCTTCTGAATTGTCATTGTGTATGCGCTCTTATATATATATATATATATATATATATATATATATATATTTCTTGTTTGATTTTAGACACTTCGGCAACCACATGCTTCTAACTTATATGGGCTTTACGTCATGCAACACATGTATGATATTATCGCGCGAAGAAATCTGTCTATCACTTAACGGGTAAATGTATTTGATATTATACATACGTTTGGTGTGCTGGCCCCTTTGATGATATAAATTAAGGTCTAATACATATTTATGTCTTTGATGTTATAGACGTTTGATTGCACTGACCCCTTTCCTGATGGTGATATTGAGCGCATACGCCAAGTCATTTGTGAATTTCTCATTTTGGAAATCGCAGATGCCCCCTAGGATTAATTTGTAAATATGCATGTGCTGTAGACCTATATTACATCTGATCTTCTATAAATAATAATTGAACAATTGTATAGTTTAATGATCAATAATTAATAAAATTATTTATTCATTTCCAACAAATTATATTGATGCTTTCTATTTTTTGTTGCTGAATGTATTGCATGGAATTAGTTCTTAAACCTTTTGGACAGGATGCTATAAATGAGCTTATTAAAAAGTTCAAAATGTCCAGTGAGACTTTTAGGACCGTCTATTTCATATAAGTCTGGTCCTAAAAGTCTTAGTATAATTTTTTAAAATATTAGAGACTTCTAGGACCGTCTATTTCATAAAAGTTCGGTCCTGAAAGGCTTTTTAAAAATACGTTAATTTAATTTTAAAAATATGTGAGACTTTAGGAGCGGCTAGTTATTAAATGACCGGTCCTAAAAGTCTATGTGGATCCCACCATTTCATTTTTTATGTAGGAATCTTCTTCTTCTGAGAAATTTAAACTAAAATATTGGAGACTTTTAGGACATGTGAAATGGAAAAAATTGAAGGAAATTGGCCTTCTCAAATGCTGTATAACAAGCATTTGTGGATTTTTTTCATAGGTTGCCTCATGCACCAAAATATAAAAGACTAAAATCCAAAACCAAGAGACTTTTAGGACCATCTATTTCATAACAGTTTGGTCCTAAAGGGCTTTTAAAAAATACGTTTTTAATTTTAAAAATATGCTAGACTTGTAGGAGCGACTTTTTAATAAAAGTCCGGTCCTAAAAGTCCACGCGTAGACCTTTAGGACTAGCTTTTTATATGTCTACGGTCCTAAAGGTCCTTTTTAAACAAAAATTAATTATTTTATTTTTTTATACATAAATGATGTTATGTTCAAATCAAATCAACTAAGCAAATATATCATGGTTAATTTTAATTAGCAATGACTCACGAGGACTTTAATTTGCATGTTTTGTATGTTCTTAATTAATGTCGTTATTATATTTTTTTTAAAAAATTAATTATTATTATATAACTTATGTTAATTTCGAAGCCATTTTTGGAACTTCTCAAACGTACGCAATCAGGTTTGCCAAAAATTGACCGTCGCGGCCGCCATTATATATATATTTTTTATGCTGGCCTAGAAGGGAAGCAACCAGTACATACAAAAAAACATACAAGAAAATTAAAAAAAAAATAATTAATCCTCCATTTTGTTGCCGGAGGAGGAGGAGGAGGATGATGTAGTGTCAGCTTCAGAAGTAGGGACCTTGACATCATTGGCGTCAAGGACCATGTTGATCTTCTTGTTGACGGTATGAAGGAGGCTACAGAGTCTGCCCATGTGTTGGTCCATGTGACCGACGCGGGCTAGCAGATGTTCCACAATCTGCTTCACCGTTGGATTTGGCGACAGAGCGGGAGGTCTCGCAGGTAAGAGAGGAGGAGGAGGAAAAGGAGGACCCGATAGTGGTCGAGGTGGTGGGGCAGCCATTATAGAATTGGAGATTGTAGAAGAAATGAGGATGTGGAGAAGAATGTGAAGAAACTAAAGTAACGAGGGGCTTAAATAGATGGAGCACCATCGTTTGATTGTCCTCAAAAGCCGAAGAGACTATCAATCATCATTACAGGGTGTAAAGATATGACTGCACCTCTTGGAATTTGGAATGAAGGCACTTTTAAGACCGCATATTCTAAGATAACTGGTCTTATATGTATTTTTTAAGATCTTTAACACAACTCTAGGATGCGAGGAAATTCATCTGACTGAAGCATTAAATTTTAGGATGCAACTCCCAATATTGGAATTCGTATCGATGGCACTTTTAAAGATATTACAAATTTCAACTTAAATTCTGATTGGTATATATTAAAAATTAGTAATCTATAGGCCTTTAGGACAGGACCTATATAATTATTAAGTCTTAAATATTATTACTAATTATTTATTGCCAATTGAATCCAATATTCTCACATTCCCATCTCTGAAACAGTGAAGCATATGTCCTGCCATGTGAAATGGAAAAAATTGAAGGACTTTGGCCTTCTCAAATGCTATATAACAAGCATTTGTGAAGTTTTTCACAAGTTGCCAACGCACAAAAAAATTGAAGACAACCAAGAGACTTTTACGACCGTCTATTTCATAAAAGTCCGGTCCTGAAGGGCTTTTAAAAAAATACGTTTTTAATAATATAAAAATATGCTAGACTTTTAGGAGCAACTTTTTAATAAATGTCCGGTCCTAAAAGTCCTTTAGAACCGGCATTTTATAAATCTACGATCCTAAAGGTCTTTTTTTTAAAAAAATAATTAATTATTCTATTTCTTTTATACAGAACTGAATCAATTGATATTATATTCAAATCAAATCCCATATTCTCACATTCCCATTTCATATCCCTCTGCTCTCCTCTGCCCTAAACCAAGGTAGACAATGGTTAGATACAAGATAACGCCTCGCAGGACTACTCTTGAAGCTCGTTGGAGGATCTTGAGACAATTCATTGGGTTACGTCATACTCAGACTAAGAAAACGCGTTCTATTCAGATGGAGGAGTCTCGGGTCATTGGACCCATTGTTATTTCGGATGATGAAAAGGTTCCTGCTCCCCCTCTCCAGCCTCCTGGTCCTGACCCTGAAGAAGTGATACTGATGCATATACAACAGGAAATTGCTGATATCCTGCGGGAAATTTTTGCCGCTGAAGCCGATATCGACAAGACATTAGCTGATAATTAGCTTTAGGACTTTTAGTCACATTGTAGGTTGTTTTTGTTATTTGTAAGTTTGTTATTCTTATTTTTCCTTTGTACTTGCACATTCTCCATTAATGTAAAAATGAAAATTAACTAAGCTTATTAATGGAAAAAACCTTATTCTCAACATACTATCCTTTATTTTCATTCTATTACTATTGCTGTTGAGCAAAAAAATATTCAGTTGCTACTATTGCAATCTTGTAGTTTAATTTTAAAGAAAATGCGGAGTTTCACTAAATTCTTATATTAAAAAAATTGAGACTTTTAGGAGCGGATGCTTAATAAGTAACTGATCTTAATGAATTCATTTAGGAGCATATGCTTAATATGTAACCGATCTTAAAACTTCTATACCTTTAGGACCAGATGCTTTACAATTAACCGTTCTTAATGACATTACATATAAATGATTCTGGCACGCGGAAAAGTTAAATTTTCCTCTCTGAACTTCTCTTGTCCCGCCGAAAGTGATAATAACTCATGTTCACTCTCAACTCTCAAGTGTTTGTGTGCTGCTTCGTCATTGCCGCAAGATAGATCTCTCGACAAGCTAGTGCTGGTTAGCTTATCACCTTCTGGTTGGTTCCTTAGCTAAATGACGATAGACCTGTAAGATGTGTATTTCAGTTACATATATATTTTATTTTTCCTCTTTTCGTTCTGGGTTATTCATGGTTTGCACGAAATCAATGAAATGTTGACGTGGGTTACTCTGTTGTATTTCGATTCTGTACTTTGAAGTTTATGTTTTACTTGAGACATATCCAAATGACCAACAAGTGCACTTAGGGTTACTTTGTTGTCTGCATTTATTTTCTGCGTCATGCATTTATTTTCCTTAGCTTCTAGGATCGACTGTACGTGATACATTTATAAGCACGAGTGATTCTTCATGTTGAATTTAATGACCAAAGTCTTTTATCATTTGTTTTTGGAACAATACTAGATTGATTGTACGTGATACATTTATGTTGCATTCAATGGACAAAGTCTCACTCATATGCATTTAATGGACTTGGCTTAGTTTATGTGCAATTTTCAATTTTCTCGGATAATGTATGTTAAATCTTTCCGTCTATAGGAATTATACTATGGATCATAGTTGGATAAATGCGAGACGGACGAGTGTTGAATATGAGAATGGGGTGAAGGAATTTATAGAGTTTGCAAAAGGAAATGCCCATGACGGTAATGGGAAGTTTTATTGCCTATGTGTAGAATGTTTAAATGAGAGGCGAGTAAGTCCAGAAGTTATATACACACATTTAATTTGTGAAGAATTTTGTAAGACCTATACAATATGTATATGGCATGGTGAAAAAGTTCCAAGTGCATCTCAACGTGATGAAGTGTCCTTTGATGATAATGACACGGAGATGGATGATCGCATAGAGGACATTATTTGTGATATGGGAGAAGAGGCTTTTGAGCAATCACATGCATATGGTAATATGTGCAGTGATGCTGAGACCCTACTATACCCTAGGTGTAAAAAATACCAATTGTTGAACGTCGTTTTGAGATTGGTCAGCTTGAAAGCACGTCATGGATGAAGCGACAAGAGTTTTTTAGAAATGCTTGAGGCTTTTAAGGACATGCTTCCAGATGATAATGTGTTGTCTCATTCGTACTATGATGCTAAGAAAATTATTTGTCCACTGGGGATGGAGAACAAAAAGATCCATGCATGCCCGAATGATTACATATTGTATAGAAATGAATTTGAAGATAAGCAGAAATGTCCAGTATGTGAAACCCCAAGGTACAAGTCAAATAAGGGGCCTGCAAAAGTGTTGTGGTATCTTCCAATCATACTAAGGTTCAAGCGATTGTTTGCTAATGAAAATGATGCAAGAAATTTGCGGTGGCATGCTGATGAGAGGATTTCTAATGGAAAGCTTCGACATCCGGCCGATTCTTCTTAATGGAAGAAAATCAATCAATTATTTCCGACCTTCGGGGAAGAACCTAGGAACCTTAGGCTTGCCCTTAGCACGGATGACATGAATCCCTATGGAAGCCTTAAAAGCATACATAGTTCATGGCCTGTACTCCTGATTATTTACAACTTATCTCCTATGTTATGCATGAAATGAAAGTGCATCATGTTGTCTATGTTGATTTCGGGACTAAAACAACCCGGAAACGACATTGATGTTTACCTTCAGCCCTTGATCGAAGACTTGAAGGAGTTGTGGAAAGAAGGTGTCAAGGTTTTTGACTCTTTCAAGAAGAAGGTCTTCAAAATGAGAGTCATGATATTTTTGTACTATAAATGACTTCCCAGCATATGGGAACTTGTCAGGGTATAGTATAAAAGGCCATAAGGCATGTTCGGTTTGTGAAGAAGGCACATGCTACCATCAACTTCAACATGGAAGAAAGACGGTTTATCTTGGACATAGAAGATTTCTTAGACGGGGCCACCCATATCGTTGATTAAAGAAAGCCTTTTTGGTGGCCAAGAGTATGAAGATGCTCCGGTGGCATTGACCGGGGAGCAAGTGTATGAAAAGGTGAAAAATATAAGTGTCATCTTCGGTAAGACTGCAAAGGGTAAAAAAGAAACAAATATATGGAAAAAGAGATTGGTCTTCTTTGATCTTCCATATTGGCGCAACCTTGATGTGAGACATTGTATTGATGTCATGCATGTTGAGAAAAACGTATGTGATAGCATTGTTGGCACACTTCTCAACATACAAGGTAGTTCCAAGGATGGTGTGAAGGCAAGATTGGATTTGCAAGCAATGGGGATACGGAAAGACTTACATCTAAGGCCGTATGGTAAGAGAACTTATTGTGCCCCGGCTTCTCATACTTTATCTAAGGATGAGAAAAGAAGTTTTTGTGAGTGTTTACATGGGACAAAAGTTCCCTCGGGGTATTATTCAAATCTTAAGAGGCTTGTATCGATGAAAGACTTCAAATTAGTAGGCTAGAAGTCTCATGATTGCCATGTATTAATGCAACAGCTGCTCCCAGTAGCTATTCGAGGCATTGCCAAGTATGATCTTTGACACATTTTGACTAGGCTTTGTTTCTTCTTCAATGTTGTTTCCAGTAAAGTGTTCGAGATTGAACAATTGGATGAATTGGAAAATGAAGAATATCTAATATTGTGCCAGCTTGAGAAACTTTTTGTTCCTTCATTTTTTGACATTATGGTTCATCTAATTGTTCATCTAGTAAGGGAGATAAAGTTGTGTAGCCCTGTCCATTTATGGTGGATGTACCCAATTGAAAGTTCTATGAAATTCCTAAAGGGGTATGTGAAGAACGCATACTGACCAGAAGCATCAATTGTTCAGAAGTATGTATCTGAAGAGGCCATGGAATTTTGTCAAAATTATTTGGCCAAAGTAAGACATATCGGGCTTCCAAAACGTCAACATGTTAAAGGGGGTAGACGAGGGGCTTCAGTAAGGGGTGTGGATCCTAATGAATTGTCACAAGTCCACTTATACATCTTGAATAATGTTGAAGAAGTTCAATCTAGCATAGCTGCACATAAAGAAGCTGTGAGGAAAGAAAATCCCCGAATGACTGAACAAAGGTTGATTAGGGAGCATAACAGAACTTTTGCAAACTGGTTCAAACAAAAGGTCGAGGGAGAGGAATCTGTTTCTGAGACAATGAAATGGTTAGCACATGGTCCTGAGCTTGATGTTATTAGTTGGAATTCGTATGTGATCAACGGGTACACATTTTACACGAAGTCCTTAGATTATAGAAGCACCGTCCAGAACAATGGTGTAATGTTAGAGGCTGAATCCATGCACTTCTCCAGTTCGAAAGACAAACGGCCTAAATTGGCGGGGTTATTGAAGAGATTTGGGAGGTGGACTATGTCTTCATTAGATTTCCCATTTCCAAATGCAAGTGGATTAATCGCAATAATGGAGTTCAGATCGATCAGCTAGGATTTACATTAGTCAATCTCAATAGTATAAGTTTTGGAGATGAACCTTTTATTATGGCAGACCAGGCGAAACAAGTTTTTTATATCACTGATCAAGCAAATAAAATGTGGTTTGTAGCTCTCCAAGGAAAAAGTGTCATTGATATTGATGAGGAAAATGATGCAAATTATGGTCTTCTTGAGAGTACTCCTTTTTCAAGGGGGCTACCAGACATCAACGAAGAAGATGAAGCGGATAATGAACCCTGCATAAGAAATGATCATCAAGAAGGGATATAGGAGGATATCCCTGTATAAAAGAGTCATCAATTCATAAGGTAATATTCATCTGCACAAATTATTTGAAAATTTTAAAGTTTTAATTTACGTTTTAGCTATATTCAATTCCTTCTTAATTATGTTCTTAAACAATGTCACTGACTCTCTCTTGTTCTTGTTTTTATTTTTCCTGCAGGATCCGATCGAAATGGGCTAGCTTGTCACAAAAAAAGCTAGGAATGTTAGTTATGTTCGTTGTTATTGGTCGGGTAGGAATCTGATGAAGACAAGGTGATGAATTGGTATATATGTTCATTTAGGTGTTGTACACTGTTATTTGTAACGCATTGTATGTATTTGTCTTATTCTATTAATTGCATTCATTTGTTATTAGTTTTGTACTGTAATAGCTAGTAACAAGCTCATTCATTACGATGCTTGGTGAATAATATTTGTAATCTATTCCCAATTCAATTAAAAATTGAAGCTTAGAGTACTGGCTTTTAGATGCTGGATTGTGTGGCGAATTTGTTTTGGACAGGGGAAATTTCCACTTTTAAAATTGGTCTATTGAAGGTCTGGTCTTAAAAGTCGGACTTTTAAGAGCGGAGGCTATTCCTTACGGTCTTAAAAATACTAATAACGGTCTTAAAGACTAACCTTTAAGACTGGTTATTTAATGTCCGGTCTTAAAAGTGAGACTTCTTAGAGCGGACTCTATTCTATACGGTCTTAAAAGTCCTAATAATCGTTAAAAAAAAAACCTTTAAGACCGCACTTATTAATTTCGTCCGGTCGTAAAAGTTATAATTTTAAGACCGATTATATGTTAAAGCAAGGTCTTATTTTCTTTATTTTTGAGACTAGTGAATATGTTTGTCCAGTCTTGAAAGTTACATACTTTTAAGACCTGCTGACATTTAGTCCGGTCTTGAAAGTGGGGTATTTAAGACCGAACCATGTTTTGTCCGGTCTAATAAATTCTGGTTTTAAGACCGAACAAAGTATATGTAAGGTCTATATAGTGCAACTTTTAAGACTTGTTGTTTCTTACGTCCGGTCTTGAAATATTTATTTAAGACCGGTTCGAATCCAGTCTTAAAAGTTGCATAATTATAAAACCGCCTGGAACGAGACCGGTCGCTGGTCCTATCTTATGGGGCCTATTTCGTCCAGTCTTAAAATACTTTTTTGTACCTGTGTGCTGGCGTTATTTTTTCAAGAAAGTAGACTTGTCAAGGGTCATTTAGGCTTTAGAAGCACGCTATTTTTATTTTTGTACAATTAGTTATGAGGTTTCAAAGTTATTGAAAAATTTGGGCAGAAATTCTAAATTTCATTTTTAAGGAAAAGTGAAGTTAAAAATTGGATAAACTATCCACTAAGGGTAAAAAGGTAAAAAGAGGTCAAAATAACACTTTAGGATATTATTCTAAGCCATATGATATTTATTACAATATCATATAAAATATGGAAAGGGAAATAATCCAATGATCACATTATAGGATATCCAAGAAGTTTGGAGTTAGATTCAAAAGACCAGCGTATCTTGGTAACTACTAGAGCTGTGAATCAAGGCCACCCCAGCCCTCCAGGGCCAGCTTGTGAAGGGCCAGGGCCGACCGGCAGGGCTCGGAAATTTCTATTCCAAATTTTAACTATTTTTCCTCCACTTTTTTTTAAAAAATTATAATTAGTAAATTACAACACGAATCATTCAACAAATAATCACAGTCACTAATTCATAATCAAAAGTAAACTATGTTTACAAATAACTCACATAAAACATAAAAAGCATATCACTAAGTGACATTAATACGATGACTATTATTGCCGTCATCTTCGTCACTATCATCGACTTTAATGACATTTGATTGTTTTTCACTTTGAGTAGTAGCCTCTAGCTCATGAGTAAGAATATCATAAAATTCTTCTCCTGCATCATGAACACATCCATAATCTTTATTTGCAACAAATAATAAATCAAATCATAAAATTAGAGTATAGTTATTATGTATTTGTAGTTAAATGGATAAATAACTCTATAACAAATACAATATATATATATATATATATATATATATATATATATATAAATTAATAAATTTAAAAAGGAAAAAAAAAGAAAAAAAGAAAAAGCTATAGTAAAAAGGGTCTACAGGGCTGGTCCAAGGCCCTCCAGGGCTGGCTTGTTTAAACCCGAGGCCCGTCAGGGCCGGCCCTCCAAGGCTAACTTCAAATAACTCGTCCATTTTTCAAGCCCAGCCCTTAAAGGGTTAGGGCTTAAATGAGCCGGCCAGATGGGCCTAGCCCATTTTCCTGGCTCTAGTAACTATATGGTGAAAGGCATGTTCACATACTATAACTTTAACTCTTGTGTATCTTGTATGCCTATATATGATTGTTTGATTAATGAGTTATGGACAAGACTATAGATTCAATTGTTTTTTTTTATATTCAGTTAAGCTGTTAAGATGGGGGTCTTTGACTGAGTCCTTTATGATGGTGGTCCATTACATAAAAAGGATGTAGAGGATACCAAGGACAATACTTGGCATTTCTAGGGAAGACAAATATGGTAGTTGGTACTCGGTGATATGTATATCAGTATAAATAGCCCAGATCCGACAAGGCGCTTTAAAGTTAAGCATGCTTAGGTGAGAGAAACCTCAAGAGGGTGATCCCAGGAAGGTAGCATAGAGATTTGAGATCCTTTTAGCTAAGACATAAATACCTTGAAATATGTAACATAGTGGTCTTTAGGGATTCCATGAGAAGCAATTGACTATGAAGAAATTTATGCTCCAATTGCAAGATTGGAAGCAATAAGAGTCCTTCTAGCCTTTGCTTGCATAAAGGTTTCAAACTATATCAAATGGATGTGAAATCAGCATTTCTAAATGGATTTATTCAAGAAGAGGTTTATGTAGAACAACCTCTTGGTTTTGAGGATGAATTTCATCAAGATCATGTTTTCAAATTAAAGAAGGCTTTATATGGCTTAAAACAAGCTCCCAGAGCTTGGTATGAAAGACTAAGCAAATTCCTTCTAGATCATGGATTTGTAAGAGGAAGAGCAGATACCACCCTGTTTATCAAAAGTAACAAGCTTAATGAAATTTTACTTGTACAAATCTATGTGGATGATATAATTTTTGGTGCTACTAATGATGCTTTGTGCAAGGAATTTTCTGAGACTATGCAGGGAGAATTTGAAATGTCAATGATGGGAGAGCTCAACTATTTTCTTGGTTTACAAATCAAGCAACGTAAGAATGAGATATTTATCTCTCAGACCAAGTACCTAAGAGACTTGCTCAAGAAATATGGTCTTCAAGATTGTAATGGAGCAAACACACCAATGAGCTCAATTGCTGCCTTAGATGCCGATGAGAAGGGAAAAGACTTTAATGTCACAAGGTATAGAGGCATGATTGGATCATTACTCTACTTGACAACAAGCAGACCAGACATACAATTCAGTGTGAGAATGTGTGCTCGATTGCAATCCGCGCCTAAGGAATCTCATGTTGAACACTTGAAAAGAATCTTTAGATACTTACGTGATACAAAAGAATTGGGCCTATGGTTTCCTAAAGGTCAACCTGCACACTTAGTAGCCTACTTTGACTCAGATCATGCTGGATATAAGACTGATCGTAAAAGCAAAAGTGGACAATGTGAATTCTTTGGAAACTCACTTGTCTCATGGTTTAGCAAAAAGTATAACACAGTAGCTGTATCCTCAACTGAAGCTGAGTATGTTGTTGCCTCAAGTTGTTGCTCACAAGTCCTGTGGCTCAGGCAACAAATCCAAGATCTTGGAACTCACTTGAAGGAAATTCCCATCCTTTGTGATAACACCAGTACCATCAGCTTAGTCAAAAATCCCGTCTATCATACCAGAACAAAGCACATTGATGTCAGACACCATTTCATTCGAGATCATGTTCAAAAGAAAGATGTCAAAGTCATGTTTATCCCAACTCATCAACAACTTGCTGACATCTTCACTAAACCCCTTGCAAAAGAACAATTATTACTGGGAATGGTAAATCCCAATGAGTTGTAAGCTCTCTCTATCCCAATGTTAGTAAATTAGTGTTTTGATAATTAATTATTACTAACTTAAGCATCATAGTGCTTAGATGTTTTTTTTCAGGATGAATAATAAAGTCTACCAGGAGGCAAACTCGAGTCTATGAAGCTAAACTCGAGTTTATTGGGGACAAACAACAACTGAGTTTTTGGAATCAGGCCAAACTTGAGTCATTAAGTGACTGACTCGAGTTTGCATCAAACAAGAGAAATCCTGAAGTCCTTGGAAAGCCTCCAAACTCGAGTCATTAAGTAAGTGACTCGAGTTTGCACCACACAGAGAGAAGCCTGCAACTCTGAAGAGACTCTAAACTTAAGTAAGTATTTACAAACTCGAGTTTGTCGGGGATTCAAGGATTCACAGATATATCCTTGAAGTCCAGGTAAGTATTAACTCATCCAAACTCGAGTCTGGTAGTGTAAACTCGAGTCTGTCGGAACCCTATATATATGTGATTGCTATGACTGTTCATTCTCCACCATCGAAACTCAAGTTTTCCCTAGAGTTTACTCTGCAATCTCTCTGCTCCATCTTCAATCTCTCTCTCTCTCTCTCAACCCACAATGGCATCCAATCAACCCCCTAGACATTCTCAAGACGATGAAGCTTCCAAATCACCTACATCTCCTCCACTATAGCGAAAACCTAGGATCAAATCCATTCCTACCCACAAAGCAAGAAGGGAAAAGCTGATTCCCAAGAAATTTGCTACTGGAATTGACAAACAAATTCCAAGAGTTCCTCATTCTTCTCCAAGACTGAAGGGAATCTCAATCCAAGAGCCAACTGAGGAGCAAACAAGGAAGAAACCAGACTCTGTATCTGGTAAAGGGAAAGAGAAGGTTGATGAACCTTCAAAAGGGTCCAAGAGAAAGAGAACGAGCCAAGCCTCATCTAAGGCTCAAACCTCTGTAAATCCAACTTCTGCTGAACACACTCCTGAAACTCAATCGGTAACTAAAGCAATTTATGATATTTACAATCATTCCTCACCCCCAACTAATTTCTTCACAGAGAACACAATCTTGTCCAACCAACAAGCTACCAAATTCGAGGAAGAATTTGGCAAAAAGCCCTTCTGCCCTGTTGTCTCAGTAAACTTAGAAACCCTTAAACAGGAGTGTAATCTCGACCTTTCCCCCTGGTTGAATCAGTTCAAAAATCTCCTATCCATTTCTGCCCACTATACCCCCAACATAGTAAGAGTCTTGAAAATCGAAGCAAATCACCAAAGGGGGGGTGGATTAGGGATTGTTTTAAAAAATTCTTTCGCATGATTCTGGAATTTAATCGCTGAAATAGAGCAATACAGAGAAGCGGAAAAGAGAACAAGACACAGCATGATTTATACTGGTTCGGTCTATCTCCTTGACCTACGTCCAGTCCCCAAACTCTCTGGGATTTCCACTATTACTTTCAATCAGTTACACACTTTGTACTTGAAAAGTTATCCTCTCACTAGGATACACTCCCCCTTACAAGTTGTACACTGATATTCCCAATCTCCAAGTCCCCCGACTTGAGATTCTTACAAACAAGTGATTTAACAGAAACAAACTCTCTCTAAGAGCAGATATTGATAAACACTGAAGCTTAAAACTCTCAAGATCATTTACAGATGAATGAATATAGAAATCTAGATGTTGTTTACTGTAAATGTCTTGTATTTTTTTTTCTTCTTCGAATCTGAATGATATTTATAGCAATTGAGGTCTATTTTGAATGAAGAACATGACTGTTGGAGGAGCACTACGAATTTGGCTATTAAAGCTCCACTTCCAGTAACTAACTGTTGAGAATCCACTCACAATATTCTTGATGGATGGATTCTGCTTTTGTCTATACTGTTGTAGACATTCTTGCAATGTGGGACTTAATTAATATGAAGATAATGTTGATGTCCCTAAGTAAAATGGGTTGTTCTCAAAGTTGTATTAATTTAATCCAAGTTGAAGTACTTTATAAGACAACATATTCTCTCTCTCTCTCTTGCTTTACAGCTCATAGTCTGAATCTTCATTGTTTCCTTTATCTGAAACTTGCTAACAAACTAGGTAAACAACGTTAGGCAGAGTAGCAAATAAGGATATGAAGCAATAACATCATTCATAAGGTTTTCGCAAATTGGCGCCATCTGGTTTTACAAATCTGTGCATCACAAACTCAAGTTTACATACTCAGACTCGAGTTTGGAGTTCATCCAGAGAGCAATGTATTTTGGAAAGCTTCCTAAACTTGAGTTGATAAGTGACTGACTCGAGTTTGGTTCTTATAGAGAGGAAAGTCGCGAGTTGCTCTTGGATGAAGTTTTGAAACCAGGCTAAACTCGAGTCATTTAGTGACTGACTCGAGTTTGAGGCTTATATGAAAATCTTGAGTTTAAATTCACAGCTTCAAAACTAGATTTTAGAAAACGCAGACTGGAGTTTACAAAACCTGAAATGTTACTTAGCTCTCTGTATGGTCCAGACTCGAGTTTTGAAATACAAAACTCGAGTTTCAATGTAAACTGAAACTTTTGAAATATCTCTTTAAGTGTAAATTGGAGTTTCCATTTCTCAAACTGGAGTTTTCAAAATAGTCATTTACTCGAGTGCTTTATGTTTGAGCTAAACTCGAGTCTCCAAAACCTGGACTCGAGTTTCAATGAAAACTGAAACATTTGAAATATCTTTGAAGGCTCAAACTGGAGTTTCCATTTTCAAAACAGGAGTTTAGAAATCATGTAGGAACTCGAGTGGATTCAGAAAGTCCTAAACTCGAGTCTCCAGAAACCTGACTCGAGTTTCAGCGTATTTTTAAACTTTGAAAACTTTTTGTTAAGTGCAAACTGGAGTCACTGAAAACAAAACTGGAGTTTAGAAATCAAGCAACAATATGAGTGTCTCTGTTTGTTCCAAACTCGAGTCTACATAACCCAGACTCAAGTTTACAAGACTTTAAACCTTTTAGCTCTTAAACTTTCTTGTAAACTGGAGTTTTAGAAAGATTGAAGGTAGAGTCTGAAAAACATGAAAAAACGTTGAAGCTTCTGTTTGATCCTAAACTCAAGTTTCCAGAACATAGACTCGAGTTTACAACTTTTAAAACTTTGATTACTCTCTGTGACTCCGCAAACTCAAGTTTGTCCACACAAACTGGAGTTTGGCTTGCTTTGTAAAAACTGATCCATTGTCTTAACAAGTCTAAACTCAAGTTTGGCTACAAAAACTCGAGTTTGTCTTAAACAGGAAGTTTTACAATTTTCCAAAGACAAACTTCAAATTAAGTTTACAATTGTCAGTTATCATCAAAACACATAGAGAACTAACAACTCTTCTACTTCAATATGCAATGGGGTACCATAGAGGAAGATGACCAAATTCTGGATAAGGAGAGCATCACTGCTATGGTTCGGGGAGTGAACATCACTCTTTCTACTTCCATTCTGAACAAAATCATGGACATTGACAATCCTCCTCCTCACCATTCCATAGAGTATTCCAATAGGCAGTGTCTTGAAATTCTGAGACCCAATGAGCCTATTACTGCAGACCAATTGCTGTCTCTTAACTTCACCCCAGCTTTTATGTCTCCCACATTCCATGCATTATGGTACATCTACTCTAGGAACCTAGTTCAGAAAGGTGGCAATTTCACCCACTTCACCAAGAGAGATTATACCCCTTTCGCTGCTGTTGTGGATAAGATGCCAATAAATGTGGGCCAATGGATGTTTGAGGAGATGGTCAGATTCAGATTTGGATCTAGGGTAACATCACATATTCCATTCCCTTCCCTAACATTTGTCATCCTCTTTCATTTCAAGATCTGACATGTTGGGGCCATAGACACTATCAAACGACCTCCAGCATTTGGGAAGCCTTAACTCCACCTTATGAGCTCAGCTTTAATGCTGAAGGGTCTAGGTAGTCAAGAGCACCCTCCAGAACAAGAGCCTCCTATTCTCGAGCTCATGAAGCTCAATCAGCTCCTCCACCTCCTCAGAATCCCATCTCTTCAGACTTTGCTGCAAAAGTCAAAGAGATTGTTGATACAGCATTGGAATCTTTTGCTGTAAAGGTGGAAACTGAGATAGGAAAAATTGTGTCTAAACTAACCAAGACAAATCAAGCCTTGATTGACACACAAGATGCCATGAAGGCATAATTAGACTAGATTATGCAATACTTCAACATCTCAGCCTCCACATCTCAGACCTCTCACCCTCTTACCCCTCCAGTTGACCCCACACTTCCTATTGATGATGACAAAAGGGGAGAGAAAACCACAGAGTAGTCTTGAGGAAAGCAGTGTCTTGAGGAGTTGTCTCTTGTTTTGTTCTAAGTTGTTGCTAACTGTTGCTTTGTGAACTTGCTTCTTTTGTGTAAACATTTATGTGTATTGTTGCTGAATTAAATGACAAATGTTATATATGTTGGACTTATTTTGATCTTTGCTGCTTCTGTGATTGTATATTTCTAATATCTTGTTCTGCAAATCAAAATTCTGAAATTCTAAGTTTACAAGTGTTGTCATCATCAAAAAGGAGGAAAATGTTAGTTCTCTATGTGTTTTGATGATAACTGACAATTGTAAACTTGGTATGAAGCTTGTCTTTGGTAAGTTGAAAAGCTTACTGTCAAAGGCAAACTCGAGTTTGAGACTTGACAGAGAGTTGCTCAATTTTGCAAGAAAGCCAAACTCCAGTTTGCTTAGGCAAACTCGAGTTTGCAAAGACACAGAAAACAAGCAAAGTTTCTCTCAAGAAAGCCAAACTCTAGTTTGCTCAAACAAACTTGAGGTCTGGAAGATATAGAGAGCAATCAGAATTTTGAACAAGACAAACTCGAGTTTGGACCATGAAACTTGAGTCTAGACTAAACATAAAGAATTTAGAAACCTCAGTAGTTTCATAAGTCTTGCAAACTCCAGTCTGAGCTTACAAACTCCAATTTATACTTGACCAAGAAAAACGTCAAAGTTTCAGCCCTTGCTGAAACTCGACTTTGCCTCTGCAAACTCGAGTCTGAGTCTTACAGAAAGACCACCAATATGTTTGCTTTGCAAACTCCAGTTTATGCTCCTAAACTCCAGTCTGGAAGTTCTTGAACTTAGACTTATTTTCATAACATAGACCCAAACTCGAGTTAGTCACCAATTGACTCGAGTTTAGCTATATGTCCAAAGTTTCATTCCAAAACTAAAGCCCGACAGTCTTATCTGTAAGAACCAAACTCGAGTATGATATTTATAAACTCGAGTTTAGGCCGTTGCTCAATATCCATGCTTTCTGGATGAACCTCAAACTCGATTCTATGATTGCAAACTCAAGTTTGCATCAGTGATTTTGAAAAACCAGATATGGGTTAATCTTAAATTATTTTATAATATGATTCTATTGCTTCTAACATATTTGATCAAGTTTTGAGTAATTTTCAGATAAGTTTAGCTAAGATCAAGATGGAATCAGATCTGGAATAAGTGCATTAAATAAAGAACAAACAACAAGACTGATCCTTCTCCTCTATCCCAATGGTTCAGCACAGACCATTATGAATCAATTAAATCTCTCTCCAACGGTCAAATGAAGGTTATGGAATGACTGAATACCTGGAAGACCATCTGCATCAAACATATTCCAAGATTTAAGCTGAGAATTGAAAGAATAGAGCAAAATATACAACTGCCATTTTCTAGATTTGCAGCTGAACGTTAGAGAAGAAAATGCAACGGCTAGTCCATCTAGTTAGCCTATAAAAAGACTATGAAGACTCAGAGCAAGACACACAACCAAGCTACTTTGATTATATCTTGCAATTTGAGTCTGTATTGTGATTTTAAATTGATCTTCAGTGTTTATCATTATCTACTCTTTTTGAGAGTCTTTATTCTTTGAAATCAAAAGTTGTTGGTGTAAACTCAAGGTTGTGGAAACCTGTGAGTGGGGTAGCTTAATTACAAAGTGTAAGGGGGAGCAAGTCCTAGGTGAATAGGATTGCTTGTAGTTTACATTGTTGTAGTTAAAGCTCGTTGAACTAGTGGAAATACCCAGAAGATATCTGGGGACTGAAAGTAGCTTAAGGTTAAGACCGAACCAATATAAATTCTGTATGTCCAGCTTTTCTTCTCTTACTCTTTCGTTATTTACTTTTCAAAGTTTTTGAAAAAGAGTTCAAAAGAATTTTTTGAAATCCCCAATTCACCCCCCTTCTTGGTGATTTCTTCCATTTTCATTTGGTATCAGCCCATGTAAGGTCCACATAGTTTGCACATAAACCAGTGTCACGCCCACGACGTATCCTCAGCACTAGGAAAACATCCATACTGCATTACCAAGACTGTAATCCGTTTTCAAATTAAAGCTGAATGTATTTAATATGGTGACCTAAGATCCAGTCTTAGCCACAATCCATGACCTAAGACCCAGTCTTGTCTATGGCTATATGAATCATCGCATCACAAATAAAGTATACAAGTAGCATAAGAATTAGAGTTACAGTACGCGTCCGTACCTTAGTCCTTAGCTCTAATGGTACGTTCACCTTTTCGGTACTGGATCCAACCTTTTCGGGTATCCTATAATACCATCACTGCGTTATTTCATTTGTAATTAACATCCTAGGGGATTGCCTTGCCACTTATGACTCCTATATCCCTAGTAAATTTTATTCTAGTAATACCCTATTTAATTAATCCTGACATTTTCAGTTAATTAATATTTCTCTTAACAATAATAATTCTATTATTATTATTATTATCCCCAATAATAATAATAATAATAATAATAATAATAATAATAATAATAATAATAATTCCTTATTCCTTATTTATTATGTTCACTATTACTATTGCTATTACTATTACTATTATTATTATTATTATTATTATTATTATTATTATTATTAATCCTAATAATAATAATAATTCTTCATTTATTTATACTATTACTAATTATTTATCAATAATTTATTTATTTATTCCCCCTTAATTATTTGTTATTAATCAATTAATGACTAATCAAAATTATTAAATACTAACTATCATATGGGAATATGAGTTAATATATATATTTTATTAACAATTCATCTTTCTTAACAATCACATTTATTTACCGATATTTAATTATCTAAATCAGTATATGCCCATATTTAACTAACCTACATATGTATATAATAATAATAGCTATGCCTTACCTTTAACAAATGAAAGAACTAAACACAAAAAGCTACAATATATTTATACATAGACATATGTATTCATGTGTCAGTACGGATGCCACGTTTTCTTCCTTCCTTGTTCACTTTATATATATTTGTGAGGTTACTCATACAATAAGAAAGGAAAGAAAGTGACGTATATAACTATCAGTATTCCTTTCTTTTTCGTTTTGTTTTTGTTTTGACTTCTATATAACTACCATGTAGAACACTCACACCACCGCAAACACAATGAATAACATATGAGTCCATGCTTTTCTTTAGCTCCTTCTTTTATTCTTTTCTGTTGTTTGATAAACATCTTTTTTTTTTTAAATAATAATAAAAAAAAACATAAGTTTCTCACTGAATTTTAAAGAAAATGATGGAAGAAGGAGTTAAGGAAAAGCACCTATTCGCAAAGGTATATCATGACAGCAACAATAATCCCTTTGTCGATAAAGAAAAACTGAAATCATATTATGTAGCAACAAGTTCGGCGTTTTTTTTTTTCCTTTTCCTTCTTTGAGCCTACGCAAAACAGAACTTAAGAAATACAGACAGCCACGGCATGCAAAAAGAAACAACTCACACTCAGGCTCACACACGATACACATAAATATACATATCTATCATTTTCACAAAGTTCTCCCCTTTACTGGGCAATCAATGATTTCGACAGAAAACAGGGGATAATAACAGCAAGTATAAACATACATATATCTATACTTATCTTAGTTGGTTTTCCTTGTTCATTAGCACAAAAACAAGAGACCCGATGATAGTCAAGAAAAGGGTTTCAGCGTTCCTTTATTTTTCTTTCTTTCCAGAACGCACATATACACACACGTATGGCCTTCCACTTTCTTTAGTATATGTATATACATATATTCTCATATTCTTGTTTTTCTTAAACACACACACCCAGAACCATCCGAAAGAAAAGAAACATGCAGCAAAACCGATCCTATATACAGAAAAGAGATGTCTACAGTGACCCGCGAACAGCCCCTGTTTTTCGTTTTCTCTTTCAGTTTCAGTCTTAGTGTCTTTGTTTAAACTTTTTTTTTTTTTTTTTGGTTTTATCCTGGTTAAACTGTGACAGAAAACGAAGGAAAAAGGGAAAATGGTAGTCACCTTCTATTCTTCAGTCTAGCCGACGATGAAGCAAAGCTGACTCTCCTCTATTTTTCAACGTTAAAACAGCGGTAGATTAGCTTCAAGTTTCTCTCCCTCTGACACCTCCTCTCTCCCCCTCCAAGCCTCAAACTCTCACGGTTTTTCTTTCTGGGTGCAGGATGAATGGAAAACGAGTGGAAAGAAGGATGAGGGGATGTGTTTTTATAGTGCTCATGAAGGACCGGTCGAAAGTAAGATCCAGAGAAATGTCCATCGGTTAACCGCGCAAGGCTCGAGACGTATGGGTAGCGTCTGAAATCTCTGCTTTGAGAGAGATATATAATTACCTACTCTCATTAAATGTGATCAGCGCTTTCGAATTTGCCGGCTGTTTCTTTCGGTTTTTCGACGGTTTGGAAGGAATGGATATTTTGTCTGGACTGATCATGTGCAATAGGCTGAAGTGAGGGTGGATTGGGCTTTTGTATATTAGTTGCTGATAGTCTGAGCCGACGGAAATGAATGCATGGAATGGGCTTATGTAGTACTTGTTTGGTAAGATATAAAGCCCATGAAACTATCATCTCATTCCTACTTGCATTTAGATTTAATTGAAATTATTTAATAATTTCAACAAAAAAGTCCTTAATTTCCTATAAGAACTTTTCCTTTGAAATTATTATTATTATTATTATTATTATTATTATTATTATTTATTTTTTTCTAGGCCTTATTATTCCTTACTTTAATTATTCTTTTTCCTAAAACAAATTAAGGAAAAAGAGCCTAAGTCTCAAAATAAATCATTCTCATATATAATTAAGGCCAACTTGGGAAGAAAAATTAAATTTCCCATTTAATATCTCAAATTTCTAAGTCCCCAAATCTTGGGATGTTACATCCCCCCTAATTTAAATTTCACCTTCGAAATTTGCTATATACTTTGCAGACTCTAGGCCATAAATTTGGAGTATTTCTTCTGCATGTTCTCCACAATTTCCCAAGTTGCTTCTCCGGGAGATAATCCCTTCCAAACCACTTTTACAAATGGAATACTCCTGCGCCTAGGTTGCTTCTCCTGGCGATCAATTATCCGTATCGGCTCAACCACAAAAGTATTATCATGTCAGAGTTCAACATCTTCATACTTTATGACATGATCAGGGTCCAGTTGATACTTTTTCAACTGGGATACATGAAATACGTCATGAAGTTTGCCCATGTTCGGGGGTAAAGCTAGCTGGTAGGCTACTGGTCCACGCTTCGCCAGTATTTCAAAGGGACCAATATATCGCGGACTCAACTTTTTCCTTTTTAAGGTCCTACCAACTCCTGTAATAGGGGATATTCTCAGAAACACATGGTTGTAATACCCTAATTTTTATAATACACTTAAATATATATTTAGATAAATAATACCTATTGAAAATAGGTGGATATGAGGTCTCAAAATATTGTGTAATTAGTCTATTTTCAAAGGAAAGTACTAAGAAAAATTATGGAAAAATTCTAGAAGGCATGGAATAATTATTAAAAATTTAGGAAATATATTATTCTTAATTTACACAATTTAATAAAATATTTCCTATTAAAATAAAAAGAAGGAAAATTAAAAAGTATTCTGGAATCGAAATTGATTCTATGACTTTTAATAATTTGCATGGAGCTTAGATTATTAATGTCAATAAAATGGTTGTGAGAAAATGATGAGTTTTAATTAAGAAAATTATTAGGAATTATTAAAGGATTAATTAAGTAATTTTTGGGAATTTTATAAGCCTAAATCCATGAAATTGCTTATGGACCAATAGGAAATTTTTGTGAAAAATGAATATAGGATAAATGTAATATATGTGGTTAAGGGAAAAATTAATTAATTAATTATATATATATATATATGTGTGTGTGTGTGTGTGTGTGTGTGTGTGTGTGTGTGTGTGTGTGGGCCGAAAATTTGGAGAGATAAGGGCATTACGAATTCCTTGTGATGCCTTTCGGTTTGACAAATGCACCTGTGGTGTTCATGGATTACATGAACCGTATTTTTCGTCAGCACCTTGATAAATTTGTGGTGGTATTCATTGATGACATTCTCGTCTATTCCAAGAGTAGAGAAGAGCATGAAGAACATCTTCAAATAGTATTGAGTATACTTCGGGAGAAACGACTCTATGCTAAGCTAAGCAAATGTGAGTTCTGGCTACCAGAAGTTAAATTTCTGGGTCATGATGTTATATCACGTGATGGAGTTGCTGTTGATCCCAGCAAGGTGGAAGTAGTTCTGAACTGGAAGAGACCAGAAACAGTGACAGAGATACGTAGTTTCCTAGGTCTAGCAGGTTACTATAGCAGATTTATTTGAGATTTCTCATGTCTTGATTTACCTTTGACGAAGCTCACGCGGAAAAACCAACCCTTCATATGAGATAAAGACTGTGAGGAGAGTTTCCAGAGCCTGCGAGAAAGGTTGACCACAGCACCAGTATTGGTGATCCCAGATCCAGACGAAACCAATGTAGTCTATAGCGATGCCAGCGGTCATGGATTGGGATGCGTCCTAAAGCAACAAGGCAGAGTAGTAGCTTACGCCTCTCGTCAGCTGAAACCTCATGAGACACATTATCATACGCATGACTTTGAGCTTGCAGCGATTGTATTTGCTCTAAAGATATGGAGGCATTACCTGTACGGTGCAACCGTGGAATTATTCTGCGACCACAAGAGTTTGAAATACCTGTTTGATCAAAAGGAACTCAATATGAGGCAGCGACGCTGGATGGAGTTACTTAAAGATTATGACCTGGAGATTAAATATCACCCAGGTAAAGCGAACGTTGTTGCAGATGCTCTTAGTAGAAAGTCAGTTCAGGCAGCATACATGTTGATTCAAGAGAAGAAGCTACTGGAAGATTTTATGAATCTAAATTTGTCGAAGCAGATTTGTTTAAATCATCCTACACCCAGCGATGCCTATCTTGCGAATCTTCTTGTTAGTCAAGGAGAATACGATCTAAGGGATGAAGTTGAGAAAGCACAATTGCAGGATGAGCGGGCCAAAACCATACGGGAGATGATCTTTCGAGGCGAAACTCAAGACTACGACCTCTCGCCTAGTGGACTAGTCAGGTATAGGAAACGATTTTACATTCCGCCAGTTGTTGAGTTAAGGCGCAAGATTCTGGATGAGGCCCATAAAAGTAAATACACTCTGCATCCGGGGATGGTCAAGATGTACCATAATGTGAAGTCCGAATTTTGGTGGCCCGGATTGAAAAGAGATGTCACTCAGTACGTAGCTAGGTGTTTAACTTGCCAGAAGGTAAAGATTGAACATCAGCGTCCCGTTGGTCCTCTTCAAAGGCTAGAAATTCCTCAGTGGAAGTGGGAGGATATTGCCATAGATTTCATGGGAGGATTACCTAAGATCAGAAATCACAATACCATCTGGGTGGTTGTGGACCGATTGACTAAATCGGCACATTTCCTCCCTATCAGTGTCAATTATTCATCGGAACGGCTGGCAGAGATTTATCTCAAGGAAATCGTACGACTCCATGGTATTCCTAAGAGCATTGTCTCTGACCGAGATCCACGATTCACCTCTCGATATTGGCAATCATTACATGAATCCATGGGCACAAAGCTGAAGTTAAGTACAACTTATCACCCTGAGACTGATGGTCAAACAGAAAGAACAATACAGACACTCGAAGATATGCTTAGAGCGTGTGTATTGGACTTCAAGGGCCATTGGGATCAACACCTTCCACTGGTAGAGTTCACATATAACAACAGTTACCATTCGAGCATACAAATGGCTCCATTTGAAGCATTGTATGGGCGGAAGTGTAAATCACCTATGTGCTGGACGGAACTATCTGAGCGCGAATCCTTTGGACCAGACATAGTTGATAAGACTTCCGAGCAGATTGCACTAATTACACAAAGACTCCTTGCAGCACAAAGCAGACAGAAGAGCTACGCTGATAAGAGAAGACGACCCCTAGAGTTCGCAGTTGGGGATCATGTATTTTTGAAGCTATCCCCAGTCACAGGTGTTGGTAGAACGCTGAAGAGGAAGAAGCTGAGTCCACGCTACGTAGGGCCATTTGAAATCTTAGCAAAGCAAGGATCGGTTGCATATGAATTAGCCTTACCCCCCGAATCTGAGCAATTTTCACGATGTCTTTCATGTTTCGCAACTAAAGAAATACTTACCGGATCCAGAGCACGTCATTGAGTTCGAAGACATAGAAGCTCGATGTAATACCCTAAAATTTATATTTCTCCTAAAGAACCATATTTTGGCAAATAATACCTATTAAAATAGGAGAATATGTTGTCTCTAAATTTTTAACTGATTTATCATTATATTTAGGGAAATTTTCTTTGGATTCTAATAAATCCAAAATTTAATTTCCTAAATCTTATTAAGGATCATAAAATATAAAATCATCGGAGGATGGTAAAATCAATTAGAGAAAATTAGTAACAATTATTGGGCAATTGAAATTGCAATAATTGAGATACTTTATTAATTTTTGAAATTAGTTAATAATTAATGAAGGTCATAATTAAGGATCAAATGATATTTAGAAGCTGAGATTAAATTAGAAACTTGTCAAATTTTGGTAATTAAGCTTAGTAACCCCTAAAACACTATACTATCAATAGTAACCAAGGATTTATCTAATTCTTCCTTTCACTAATAAAAGTGGCGAAAATTACCAATTTAAGGATGAAGAAATTGTATTAACCTTTAATCCTAAATCTTTGTGAAATTACTTGGACCAATAAAAGGTTTTTTCTTCCTAAGGTGTGAGAGCAAATAAAATGTAAATTGATAATTAGGGGGAGGGGGACGAAATTACTAGGGAAACAAGAAGGGAAATTGTTGTAATAATAATACAAACACATAAGTCAATTGCTTGTGAGAGAAGATTAGTAGAAACTTGGGGAGCAAGTAAAGAAACTTGGGAAGCAAGTAATTGTTAATCAAATGCAAATCAAGGAGAATTCATAGAAATTAAATCATATCTTGAAATATTGGAACTAAGTGTTACATATAAATACATATTTGGAATCAGTGAATTAAGAGCTTCAACTTGGCTATTCCCAAGGTTATTTTCGGTTACTTTTAAGATTCATACCTAAGTGTTTGGGAAATTAAAAATCACCATAAATCTAGTCATAAAATTAGGATTACAAAAGTGAAATTGGATTTTGAATTAAAACACCAACTTAGGCCTAACTAAATTAGCATTTGGGAGTAAATAGGAGATGAAGCAACAACTTAAGAGCTAAGGGGGAGGGTGGACGTTTTTGGTGAGTTGTAGGGGCAAGATTTTTCCCTCTTCTCCAAGTAAAGACCAATGGACAAGATCAATTCAAGTTGCTTGGAGGCTACTCATGTTTTTGGCTATAAATAGAGACCATTAGCAACACAAATTCTCCACCAATCCACCAAGCCACAACTGAAATTTTAGAGTGTGTGGGAGAGAGTGAAAGAGCTTCAAGAAGTAGGAAGCAAGGTTCTTCAAGAGGTAAGAGAGTTTTTAGTTCATAAGTTCAAGTTCTTAGTTATGAAGTAGAAATGCTAGAAATGTTGTTTTGATCTTCAATCTTCCAAATATAGTTTTATTTTCATGTTTTTATGGTTTCCATTGCATTTATTTCGAAAAATTGATGAAGAAGAAGTTATATCAAAATTTTTGGAAGATTAGGATCAAAATAGCGAAGCTCTGGCGAAATCTCCTCAAACAGTGATTTCTGGAGTCAGGGGTAAAAACGTCAGTATTTTATGATGAAGATGATGTTCTAAAATTCTGAGAAAATTCATGATGAAAGTAGACATCTAGGGCTTTCTAAAACTATAAAGAGTGTGTGATTTGAAGCTCTGTGCAAAAAGATAAAAATCTCAGAAGTTAAGTTATATTTTCTGGGCGAAATTCTGGGCAGCAGTTTGTAATGACTAAACTGGGAATTTTCCATGGGTTCTGGGTAAGTTCCAGTATTTTTCCTTGAAAGTAGACATCTCAAGGATTCCGGGAAATTTTACGGATCCTCTTTTCGATTTTTCTGGAATTAGTTATGATTTTTCAAAGTTAGGCGAAATTCTGCCCAGAAATGCTGGATCAGCGTTTTTCCGAAAATTAGGGAATAAATTGGAAAATAAATCCACCAGGGGTAAAATGGTCTTATATAGCCAAAGTATCTCTTTGAAATAACATTTGTGAGTTAATAGAGGCGATATTATCCTTATAGGATATCCCTGAATACGTTCCGACCAACTGTCGCACCGTATTCCGCCAGAAATACCGTCAAACGTCAACGAAGGTACGTTCACGTACTGTAACACTAACTCTGATATTTACAGTATGTGTATAAGTGGTATGTGTGTTGTATGCATGTTGTGATGTGTTGTTTGAATACATGCTATTGTTAAAGGATAACTGTACTTCTGCATGCACTGGGAGTGATATATCTGTTTTCACTGGGAGTAGTATATTTCGCTGGGAGCGGTACATTTGCATTCACTGGGAGTGACATAATTGGTGACATGTTTGGAAGTGTTTCATTTTCTGTGATTTTGTACCGTATATGTAATTATGAGGTTAACCGTTACCTGAGGTTCAATGGGCATTGAACCTCAGCTCTTAACATAGCGTCAGGGTCAGAAGAACCAAGGACGGAGGATAAAGGGAAGCGCAAGCAGGCCGCATAGTAGACCCGACTGAAGATTTCCTTTGACATTCTGGCGGAAGCCTTCCTTTTGTTGTTGTACATCCCTTTTGAACCACGCGGTTACTACACCGCTATTGTATTCAGCCAGACTTACAGCATTTTGAAATATAAGTATCAGTTACTCTTCCGCTCAAATGCACTACTCTGATGATTTTAAATGAAAAATAAATTATTTCGCTTTTGAAAATTAGGATGTTACACTCGACATGATAATACATTCGTAGTCGAACCCGTACAGATTCTCTATCACCGAGAAAAACGACTTAGGAATAGGAGCATTCCGATGGTGAAGGTGGTTTGGAAAGGGTTGTCATCCGATGAGGCAACGTGGGAAACAGTGAGTGATATGGTAGAAAAGTACCCAGAGTTTACGGCCCAAAATCTGGTCATGATAGACTAAATTTCGAGGGCGAAATTTTATTTAACGGGGGGAGAAATGTAATACCCGGAAAAAAAATAAAAAAAAATTTATCTTAAATATTATATTTCCATAGATAATACCTATTTAAAATAGGTGAATATGGGATCTCAAATTTTTTGTATTGTATTTATTTTTGCTTATAGGGAATTAGTTATGATTTTTCAAAGTTAGGCGAAATTCTGTCCAGAAATTTTGCATCAGCGTTTTTTCCGAAAATTATGTGGAAATAAATAAAAATAAATCCTACAAGGGTAAAAATGTCAAGTATGACCAAGGTGTCTCTTGAAATATTGTTTGAGAAGTAATTGAGACAATATCACCCTTTTAGGATAGACTGTGCACGCGTACGTCAACGAACGTACCCAACGACCCGTTAAACTCAGGTACGAACGCGTATTGTAACATTAACACTTATGCTTATGGTTTGGTTATATATGATAGTTGTTTTCACATGATGATACTCTGTTTTGAAAATTTGCTCATGAATGTTGCATTGTATACGGGTTATAGTCTTGATAACACCATTGAGTTTTCCTAGCGCTGAGGACACGATGGGCCGTCGTGGCACTGATTATGTGCAGACTGGGGTAACATACATATTGCAGTGGCTGTGTTATGTTATTGCCTTACATGTGGATATATGTTTTGAAACCGTGATTATGTTGTATATCTGTGATAACTGTCATAAACTGTTTACATAAGCATGAGGTTAACCGTTACCTGAGGTCCAATGGGAATTGAACCTCAGCCCCTGCCATAGCTTCAGGATCCCAGGGAGTCAGGATCGAGGACAAGGGTAAGAAGCCGGTGTGAGGACCCTGTGGAGGCATTATCTTTTTGGTATACTTATATTAGAAGTATTAGACATGGATGACTGTATTAGTAAAAGCTCGGTTAGATATATTACATACAATGTTATTCAGTTACTCTTTGTTTATGTAAAATATTTTCAACTCTCTCAGCTATGTATGGAAACGTTTATGAAAACGGGATGTTACAGTGGTCATTCCAACTTCAATTTCTTAGCGATAAGCCTACAATGTAGCTCGTGTCCATTATATTGAAAGTTTGGAATAATAGTGCTGACCTGACCATTGTAGTTCTCGCTAACTATAGATGTAATACCCTAAAATTCCTACTTACCATAAATATTATATTTTGATAAATAACACATATTAAAATAGGTGAACAGTGGTCCCAAAATTTGTGTAAATTATTAATTAAATTTTAGGCAATTTTCTTTTGGAGTTAACTAACCAAAGGTTAATTATGATAAATTATTTAGGAGCTATATTTTAGCCTAAAGTCAAGAGGTAGATGGCAATGAAAATAAATAGATATTTAAGGTGAATCTAAGGGTCCTAATTAATTCTATAATTAACCTTAATCCTTGTGCAATTAAATTAGCCAATGGAAACACTTAACCATTGGATATTTTATCAATGGAAAAGCACATTCAATGACTTAAGAAGGAGAGTGACGTTTTTGGCTTAGAAAAGAAGAAAGAATTTATGTTATTTTAATGAAGATAAAGTGTAATCCATGTGAATTAAGCATCAACCAATAAGAGGCCTTCTTCTTGATATTATGAGACTAATAGAACTAATTTAGTAATTAAGAAAAGGTCATCAATAGTAAATTGATTTTTTCTAAGCTAACAACCATAGAAAATTGGACACATATAGAAGCAAATCTTGTGGCCTAAAGGTGGCCAGCATTTCTGAAAAAAAAACAAGAAGAGGAGGAGAATTGATTAAGTTGGTGAGTGACGTGTGTCTAAGTTGTGAGTGTGTGTGCGTGCCTAAGTGTTGTGCATGTGTGTGTGTCGTAAAAAAATCAAGAGGAGAGATGAAAAATTTATTATACATAGTTACAACTCAAGGCAACAAATAAAATGAGAACCTATGCAAATTAAATCATATCTTGAAATATTTGAACTAAGTATTAAATATAAGTAGATATTTGGAACCAGTAAATTATGGGCTTGAACTTGGTTATTCCCAAAGTCATTTTCGTATACTTTGGAAAATCATACCTTAGTGATTTAGGAAGTTTCAGAGAACCATTAATTAAGTCATAAAATGAAGATTTGTAAAGTAGAGTTAGATCTTGAATAAAAACACTAACTTACACCTAACCAAATTAACATTTGGAGTAACTAAAAGATGAAGCATAATATCTAAGAAGAAAAGTGGGGGGGGGGGTGGCATTTTTTGTAAGAGGCGTAAGGGCAAGATTTAAACTTCCTAGTTAGGTTAAATCCAAGGGTTAGAGTTGGATTAGAGTTGCAAGGAAGTTAATGCATGGTTGGCTATAAATAGGAGGCTTCATGCTTCATTTTTCTTCACACCAAATCACACTTCAAGAAGGTGATTTCTAAGTAGGAGAGTGAGGAGGAATCTTGAAGCAAGAAGGAGAGTCTTCAAGAGGTAAGTTCTAGCATTTAAATTTCTAGTCTTTAGTTTTTATAAGTTCTTAGTATAAATGTTAGTTTAATCTAGAAAATTAGAGAATAAATTCCTATACTTGTTTTTAGGCCTCATTGCATTGAAAAAAGCCTGAAGAGGTAAAAACATGTTCGGGAATAGTTTTTAGAATTGATAGATCATTGTGATAAAAGTTTGGAAAAACTAAAGGTGCAAATCCTTTGCTGGCAGCGAAAATAGATGCTATTATTTTATGTATGAAATGAAGTTATAAAATCATGACATTTTCCATAAATAAAGTAGATATGTAGGGATTTCCAAATATATAAAATATGTGACGTTTTGATCTCTAGTCAAGGAGATATGCATTTTTAAAATTAAGCCATTTTTACTGGAATAAAATTTGGGCAACGTTGAGAAACGTAAAAACTGGGAATGACTCACTAATTCTGGGTGAAAATGAATATTTTTCCTCAAAAATAGACATCTAAAGGGTTCTGGGGAATTTTACGGATCCTCATTTTGATTTTTTTAGAATTAGTTATGATTTTTCAAAGTTACCGAAAAATCTGCCCAGAAAATACTGCACTACGTTTTTTAAATAAATGTAAGGCCAAAGTTGTAAATAACAAATCTACCAAGGGTAGATGGGGTAAATGGAGGTGGAAATATCTCTTAGGATATTATTCTAAGTGATATGGTGATATGTTAAGATATCCAGGAAGTCCAGGGCCAGATTCAAAGGTTGGACATTTGACAATTACCAGGTGAAAGGTATGTTCGCGTACTTGTGACTTTAACACTTGTGTGTCTTATATGCCTATATATGATTGTTTGATTCATGTGTTATGAGAAAAACTGTGGTTTCATTTGTTTGCGTACATTCAGGATAGCTGTGGATTCAGCTTGACACGGGTTATAGTCTTGATAACACCGTTTGTATGTTTTCATAGCGCTGAGAACACGAGGGGCCATCGTGGCACTGGTTATGTGCAAACATGGTCGTACATGTATAAGCCGTGTGCTATGTGTGGTGTTTTTGACATGCATTTGCTATGTGGTATGTATTGTCCACTGAATGTATTGAATATCTGTCATATATACTATTTATACTTTTCACATGAGGTTAACTGTTACTTGAGATTCAATGGAAATTGAATCTCAGCCCTGTCCAAAGGTTCAGGAAAGCCACTTGGATCTGAGAAGGTGATGGAGCCGAAAAGAAGTGAAGTGGACAGAGCCACGAAGAGGCACCGGTCGAAGATGAGAGCTTGAAGAAGAATAGTAGGGCCTAGATTCTGGCTGAATCCGATAAGGTTGGATCAAACCAATTGGTGCTTAAACTAAGAAAGGGTTTGTTAGTGGGTTGTCATAAGTCACCGTGAAAGACGGGGAGACTCCCATTAAACAAAACACCGATATGGCCAATATGGTTGACTAACTGCGTTGGGTTCTAAGCCATAGGTCTAGAATTGGTTTATCATAGAGATGTATCTAAATCTCTGCATATTGTATCACATAAATCTTCCTTCAGGAAATTTTTAATATACCAGCTTATGTAAGGGCATCAGCATATGTCTGGGCATTTTATATCAGATACTCATTGTCCAAGTATTAGCACAAGTTTTCCGTTCTGCATTACTCTAAGATGTAGCACCTCAAATTCTGTTGATTTTCCTAAAACTAAGTGTCAACCGACACGGTTTTCAAGCATGGAATTTGGGGTGTTACAATAGATGGCTAAATTGCTAAACATCGTGGCAATAAGTTTCTAGATCAGCTCAAACCTACCTTAGCTTGATTTCATAAGCCCTAAATGACCCACACGTACAATTACTCTGTATTAGGCATGTTGTTCAATAAATTAATGGTTCAAATACAAATTTAGCAACGAACTATTTGTCTATGGGGCACTGAGCACAATTAACTATTTTTGATGCAAAAGTAGACAATAATCAATTTTTTGATAGTGCATATAGCAATTAATGTCGCAAACTTCAGTTAACTTCCGCTACTTTCTGTGCTTGGTCTCACTATTTCTTTCACTCTCTATTATTTTACTATGAGAACCCAACAAAATTATCTTTTGTTGGTTTCAAAAGTAGATATAAACATATTTGTCTTATAAATGCCTATATTTGTCTTATAAACTCCCATATTTTTTTTATGATCATATATGTCTTGTAAAGGGAATACATCCAAGGTGTTTATAAATGCCCATATTTGGTTATTCACACATTTGTTTTGTAAATGCCAATATTTTTTTTTTGTAATTTTTTTACCTCCCTGTATTCTTTTAAATCCATTTCTTTGCCTTGTGAATACCCTTTATCTTTCTTGCAACTTTTTTTTTGGGGGGAGGGGGGGGGGGGGGGGGAGTACAGGCAATATTGTCTTTCATCGATAAAACTTAATTTAATTTTGACCAAATAGGTTGTTATGAAATTTCATAACCTTTTGGGGTTGAGTAATATAAAATTGCTTCTGTGGGGTCTAAGTGATACTTTCCCATTAAAAAAGGCACATATTTCTAACAATATATTAACATAATAGAGTGAGGAAACTGGTGAGACTCACAATGCAAAATGTAACAAAAGTTAACCAAGTTTAACAGAATTGCTATATATGTGTAATACCCAGATAACTATTATCTGGAATATTATATCACAATAATAAAAACGCCTATTTACGAAGATTTTGGCCTTAACATGTTATGTGATTAGTATATGTTCAAAGGAAAATATTAAGAAAATTAAAGGAAATTTAATATCAGAAATGTGAAAAATGTGTCTTAAGGCCATAAAACATCCTGAGAAGAATTAGGAAAAATTCTAAAAGGCATGGAATAATTATTAAAAATTTAGAAAGCATATTATTCTTAATTTAGACAATTTAATAAAGTATTTCCTATGAAAATAAAAAGAAGGGAAATTAAAAAGTATTCTAAGACTAAGATTGACTCTATGATTTTTGATAATTTGCATGAAACTTGAATTATTAATGTTAATAAAATTTTTGTAAGAAAATGATTAGTTTTAATTAAGAAAATTATTAGAAATTATTAAAAGATTAATTAAGTAATTTTTGGGAATTTTATAAGCTTATAGAAAATTTAGGAAACATGAGAAATAAAATAAATATGAATACGTATTATTAAGGATCGAAATTTTTGAGCCAAATTAAATAAATAATAAAGGTCAAGAAGTAATCTTGGAAAACCAAGATCAAAAGCTTAGGATTATTCAAGGAATTTTAGAAGCCTAAATCTATGAAATTACTTATGGACCAATAGGAAATTTTGGGGAAATAAATGCAAGATAATAGAATATTATGGGAAATGAAAAAAAAAATATATATATATATATATTTATATGTGTGTGGGCCGAAATTTTTGGGAATGGGAAGAAATAAGGATGATGAAAATAATAATAATATAAGATTAAGACATGTGTTGATTTAATAATATTATATTAATAAAAAAATGAACAGGATAAATGACCACGGATAGAAATAAAATCCTATCCAGAAAACCTTGAACTAAGTTGCTAGGGTCAGAGTATATTAGGAACAAGTGAATTTTTATCTCGAAGTAGGCTGTCTCCGAAGTCATTTCTGTAACCGATGGAGTGTTTTGGAGATCAGGCTAAGAAGATGTTCTGTAGAATTAAAGCAGATAGTCAAAACGAGAACCGATAGAAAATAATTCGGATGCGAGATTCCGGGGATAAGTTGGGAAAAACTAGAGTATATTATTGATCAGTGAATTTTTGTCCAGAAGTTGGCACCGACAAAAGTCATTTCGGTAACCGGTCGTGAATACCGAGGATTTTCAGCAGATAACGGAATATCCTTAATGAGAGTACAAGGATAGGAAAATCCAGTATTCTTGAAGAGGAAGAAAAGACCTTCAGAGTGTTGCTCTCGGAATTTTAAGATTTTACAAAAAATTTCGCGATCAGGACATCGAACCAGGAATTTCATCCGATAAAGCAAGATGACATAAGCATGATGATGTCATCAATTTTGTCTTCTTGTGGGAGGCGGAGGTTGGCCTATAGGTGTATGGCCAAGATCAAGCCACTTAAAAAAAGTGCGATCCGACGGTCAGAATTCAACCAGACAAGTTCAGCGAAATTACGGAATTGCCACTCCCTTTTTTTTATAAATAGCCTCTCATTTCTCTTCATTCTTCACCAATTCACTCACAATCCTAGAGAGAAGTTAGAGAGAGAAGCTCTGGAAGAGGAGTAAGAAGTTCATAGCAAAGCTCTGAGTAAGTTCTTCAGTCCTTAGTCTTTAGTTTAAGTAGTTTTTCGGTAGTTATAGTAGAATTGTTAGAGTAGTCTTTAATTCTTAAGTTAGCTTAGATATCATGTTTTTAGGAATAAATATGATATTTATCTTAGGAGTATGCTAGAGGAAGGGTTATAGCAAAAATTTTGAAAGTTTAAAATCAGAATAGTGAAGTGCTGGCGAAATTCCGCCAAATAGTCAATCTAGGGGCAAAATGGTAATTTGTACCGAAATTGCTTGATATGCTCTTAAATGTTCACACCGGTGATACTATCCTTATAGGATACCTGAAACCACGAATCGCTGTTTCTGCGGTCTCCGCTGTCATACCGCCAAGCGTACTACAACTCTACCGAAGTGCCCGGAATCGTCAACGGAGGTACGGACGCGTATTGTAACCTTAACACTTATGCTGCTCATATACTATATGTGATAGACATGCTTATATACTAAGGCTCTGTCTAGGGTTGTCGGTATACATACAGCTTTATACGGGTTATAGTCTTGATAACGCCGTTGGGTTTTCCTAGCGCTGAGGACACGATGGGTCGTTGTGGCACTGGTTATGTGCAAACATTATGTGGGGCTTTACATACAGCTGTGTGCTTATGTTCTGCCAATATGTGATCATGCATCTGTTGTGTGCTTATGTAGTGATATACTGCTGTTATGTGATTTATGTACATGTTGTTATCCATATACTGTCTTTATTTGAGCATAAGGTTAACCGTTACCTGAGATCCAATTGGGAATTGGATCTCAGCTGTAGCTTCAGGGTCGGGAGGACCAAGGTCGGAAGAGAGAGGCAAGCAGGCCGCGTAGGACCCAAGACGGAGTTTTATTTTGTTATGTCTCTAGTTATGTATTTTACATTCCTTCGGATGTTAGAAGACTGTAATAGAACAATTACACTGTGGTTATGTTTTATCAAGGTTCAGTTACTCGTTTTGGTCAAAAAGCTCTACTCTGATCACCGTTTTCTTTAAAAAAAATTCCGCTGTTTTTAAAATGGGATGTTACAATATGCTACCAAGAAAGAAAAAACAAATTGATTATATATACTTTTACACCTGAAAAATAGTTAATTGTGGGGGGTGCCCATAGAGAAATTGTTCCTTGCTAAATTTGCACCTTAACCCATAAATAAATAAAGAAAATTGTTCAAATTGTTGTAAATTATAATAGATTATCTAGAAGGCTTATATTTTATATGATCAACGAGATAGGATCATTCATTCTAATCAACAGATTAGAGCATTATTATCGGCTATAGAGGTTGATTAGCTTTTTTTTTTTTTTTTTATCTAAATTTTGATTTTATATTGACATTAATTATATGGATAAACAATTAACAATGGATATACGGCTTTCCCTACTTTTTTTTTTTTTTTTTTGGGTCTTGTGATATTGTCATGTTCTTTTTGTTTTTTGTCTTCATCGTCGCTGTAGTACGTAATGTTGGTATGGTTTCCATTCATGCATTTCCATGTGTCCAATTTTCAATAAGTAAAGAAATGACTAAATCAAAACAGATCACATCTGGCACAGAGAGAGAGAGACACACACACATTATTGGAGGTCTTGCTTTTGGAATATTAATGAAATAGTAAAATTACCCATAATCCTACATAAAATTAGGTCCTAAAAATTTCATAATTATAAGTTAAACTTGTACATTTATAAGTCAAGTAAGTCAAATTTAAAAATTTATTTTTACAAGGCAAACTTTCATTTTTACATATCAAATTACATTATTTACAAGTGAAACTTATAAGAAATTGAATTCTTTGGACCTATTAATAATTTATTTTTACTATACGGGATCTATGGTTAATTTTTCCTAATGAAATTGTTATGCAAATGTTATTTTCAAATTAAATCTGATTAATGGTGGAATTTTAAAATGACCAATATTATTTGTCATGTGGCTTGTTTATTACAATATGTATCAGCATACAACAAGTGCTAGTCTTAATGAAAGGGCTATGACTGCTTGAGCGTGAGGTCCCGAGCTGTAAGTGTAGAAAACACATTTTAAAAAGGTAATACTTTAACACACGGAAATACTTCAATTTTATTCATATTATCTCACCATCCCTAAACGTACGTATATGATCATCATACAAAATACAAACAAAATTATTCTTTTCCAGTCACAAACATATAATAATGCAAATTAAATTACGAGATCATAATCTCTTTGCTTTACTCGATCAGTAAGGTTTTCGTCCAACTATGTTACCGGCAGGATCATAGTTGCAGCCAATAAAAGTTCCTCCATTGTCACACTTCACTTTAGCACAACCTAGGCGAACCGAGGTATTCCAAACCACTTGAGTATAGTGCCCACACTGTTGCCCACCTGTGCATGAGTTGCTGTTGTAGTCATTGTTAGCTTTCGCGTTAACCCACAGCTTCACGGCATCCGTCCCGCTCAGGTTTCCACTGCTGCCGGCAAGGTTCTCACCGTATTTGCCACCAGAGTGGATCAGCTGGCAGTCAGCCTTGCGTTGGTTAGCATAGTTCTGTGCATAAGCGGCCACAGTATCATTCCAAGCTATGTTAGGAACACCCACTTGTGATCTTGCTGCGTTGTGGGCATCCACATAGTCTTGTGGTGAATCTTGAGCATAAGATATGAAAGCAAAGTGGAAGAAAAACAAGAAAGAAAACGGAAGTTTGGATGATAACCCCATTATTGTATGTTCTTGTATCAATCGAGTGTTTGATGAAGAAAAATGAGAAGACTTGGGGAGGAATTTATATAAGTATTTTGTTGTGTATTTAAAGAAGACATTTGTTCGTTATTGTTCCTATATATCTTTCTCCAACTATAAACTACTCGGCTAGAAAAAGAAGTTTATCAATAAAAAAATTTGTTTGCCATAACTTACAAGAAATGTACAAGCAAGGTGGTGGAAGACTACTTGTTGCAAGTTTTAAAATATTCATAATGCGTGGGAGAATGTTGGAATTTTAAATTATAATTAATATTCCATTAATTCTATTAAGTGGCCCACATTAATTCCTGTTTTGTAACCGTCCATTAATTTTGTAACGGCCCAATCAATAAGCAATAATTGCTAATTAATACACATAAATGCCTTGCCTTTTTATCTCTGTGATGGCCAGAGGGTAAGAGCATCGTGAAATTTTTTTTTGGTCCCCTGAGCCAGCTCTGAAATTGAGGAAAGCACACCATCTGCAGATTTAGAGAAAAGGTTCAGAAGGATTGAAACTTGGAGTTTGTCCTTTGCTAGCTTTTGAAACAAATCAATGGCGAGAGGTATTTATGATCTCTATTTCATTTTTTCGCATTGATCTAAATGTTAATCTGTGTTTAACATGTTTAGATCGCTTAGTTTTCTAACATGAAGGACCAAGAAACTGTAACAGACTTCCTCTTTCTTTATCCTTCAGTTGTTGCCGCGTGTTTCATTTGAACACAAGTTTGAATATTGGAAAGCATACTTATTAGTTGAGATAGCCTCACCTCCAAAAGAAAGAGAACACAAGTTTAAATATTGGAAAGCATACCTATTTAGAAAGGCAAAAACCGTTTTTGCTCCAAGCCTTAGAAGAGAAAACCCTTAATCAAATGGAAAAAAACAAATGCAAGATAGAATAATATATTTGAGTTCATTAGAATAATCTTAAAAGGGAGAGAGAATGGTAATGTGGTCCTAACAAATTTTGTTGGGATGTACCATTCGGGCCCTATTATAAATCACTTGTTCGTTATTCCACATTACTAAAGATTGACAAAATATAATTAATTTATTAAATATGTCTTAAAATGATAAACTGTTTCTAAATTTTCCTTTAATAAATTTTTTCTCTCCCTACAATTACAAATTGTAACATCCTAATTTTCAAAAGCGGAATATTATTTTTTTCCAACAAAAATCATTTAAAATCATCAGAGTAGTGCATTTGAGCGGAAGAGTAACTAATACTTATATTTCAAAATGCCGTAAGTCTAGCTGAATACAATAGCGGTGTAGTAACCGCGTGGTTCAAAAGGGATGTACAACAACAAAAGGAAGGCTTCCACCAGAATGTCAAAGGAAACCTTCAGCCGGGTCTTCTATGCATCTTGCTAGTGCTTCCCCTTGTCCTCCGCCCTTAGTTCACCTGACCCTGATGCTATGTTAAGAGCTGAGGTTCAATGCCCATTGAACCTCAGGTAACGGTTAACCTCATGTTTATATATACCATATATGGATCACAGATATTCACAAACATAAACAGTTCATAAGCATTTAGACAAATGTATCCCTGACATATAAGCCCCTTGGCAGATATGTAACACTTAGTATACATTTCACACCTAGCACTTGTTTCACACCAAGCATTTCACACCCAGCAAGCGTATCCCGATACCCAGCAAGAATAATCATAACAATAGTACATGAACATATCACCGAGCTATCAGCTATCTCATATAAACATACCAAACACATAGCACATATAAGCATACAGTAAACACCAGAGTTAAAGTTACCAGTACGCGGACGTACCTTCGTTTGACGCTATATGGTACTTCTGGCGGAATACGGTGCGACAGTTGGTCAGAACGTATTCAGGGATATCCTATAAGGATAATATTGTTTCTATTAATTCATAAACATTATTCCAAGAGATATCTTGGCTATATAAGACCATTTTACCCCTGGTGGATTTATTTTCCAATTTATTCCCTAATTTTCGGAAAAAACGCTGATCCAGCATTTCTGGGCAGAATTTCGCCTAACTTCGAAAAATCATAACTAATTCTAGAAAAATCGAAAAGAGGATCCGTAAAATTTCCCGGAATCCTTGAGATGTCTACTTTCAAGGAAAAGTACTGGAACTTACCTAGAACTCATGGATAATTCCCAGTTCCCAGAATTCAAACCGCTGCCCAGAATTTCGCTCAGAAAATGTAGCTTATGTAACATCCCATTTTCATAAGCATTTTTATACAGAGTCGAGTGTTGGAAACATTTCTTAAAATAAAGAGTAACTGCATAATATTGTATGTAATGTAAATAGTTGAATATACAGTCATCCATATGTCTAACACACTAAACTAAAATATCAAAAGGGTACAGTTTCCACAGAGTCTTCATGCCGTCTTCTTACCCTTGTCCTCAATCCTGACTCCCTGGGATCCTGAGGCTACAGCAGGGGCTGAGGTTCAATTTCCATTGAACCTCAGGTAACGGTTAACCTCATGCTTATGTAAACAGTATATGACAGTTATCACAGACATACAACATAATCATGATTTCAAAATACATATCCATATGAAAGGCAATAACATAACACAGCCACTGCAATATGTATGTTACCCCAGTCTGCACATAACCAGTGCCACGACGGCCCATCGTGTCCTCAGCGCTAGGAAAACTCAACGGTGTTATCAAGACTATAACCCGTATACAATTCAACAATCATGAGCAAACTTTCAAAACAGAGTATCATCATGTGAAACAACTACCATACATAACCATACCATAAGCATAAGAGTTAAGGTTACAATACGCGTCCGTACCTGAGTTCGGCAAATTTCTGAGTACGTTCACTGTCGGTGCGCGAGCACAGTCTATCCTAAAAGGGTAATTTTGTCTCAATTAATTTTCAAACAACATTTCAAGAGACACCTTGGCCATACTTGACATTTTTACCCTTGAAAGACTTATTTCTAATTATTTCCACTTAATTTTCGGAAAAAAACGTTAATTCAGTATTTCTGGGCAGAATTTCGCCTAACTTCGAAAAATCATAACTAATTCCACAAAAATCGAAATGAGGATCCGTAACATTTCCCGGAATCCTTGAGATGTCTAATTTTGAGGAAAAATACTGCAACTTACCCAGAATTGATGATTAATTCCCAGTTTCCGAAATTCAACCTGTTGCCCAGATTTTCGCCCAGAAAATGTAACTTCACTTCTAAGATTTTTATCTTTTTGCACAGAGCTTCAAATGAAACACTCTTTATAGTTATAGAAAGCCCTATATGTCTACTTTCATCATGAATATTCTCATAATTTTAGAACATCATCTTCATCATAAGATACTAACATTTTTACTACTGACTCCAGAAGTTCTTATTTGCTGAAATTTCGCCAGAGCTTCGCTATTTTGATCCTAATCTTCCAAAAAGTTTGATATAACCTCTTCTTCATCAAATTTTCGAAATAAAGACAATGGAACCCTCAAAAACATGAAATTAAAACTGTATATGGAAGATTGAAGATTAAAATAACTCTTTCTAGCATTTCTACTTATAAACTAAGAATTTAAACTTAAAAGCTAAAAACTCTTATACCTCTTGAAGACTTCTTGAATCTTTTTCTCCAGCTGCTCCTTCCTCTCTTACTCTCCCTAAATTTCGGTTTTGGCTAGGGAATTTGGTGAGAAATTTGTGAAGACCAAACCCCCTATTTATACTAATTTGTGATGGCATGTTTGGTAATTTCTTCTCTTGCTTCAACCATTGGATTTTTGCTTGGTGGGAAAGACATGATCTTGGCCTCTCATGCTCTCTTGGCCGAAAAATCTGCCCCCCCCCCCTTCTAGAATTTGTTTGCTTGGTCACCAAGCCTTCTTCTTGTTCCTTAAGCAACTTAATTAATCCCCAAAACCTAATTTGGTTAAGTGTTAATTAGTGCTTTGATTAAAAATCCAATTTCACTTTTGAAATCCTAATTTTATGACAAGATTTATGGTGATTTTTATTTTCCAAAATGCTTATGTTTGAATTTTACAAGTTACCGAAAATGTCTTTGGGAATAGCCAAGTTGAAGCTCATAATTCCCTGATTCTAAATATGTATTTATTTTGGATAGTTAACTTCAAAATCTCAAGTTATGATTTAATTTCTATAGGTTTTCTCCTAATCTCTCTCTAATTAAGCCATTACTTGCTCCCTAAGAAAGTTAACTTGCTCACCAAGTTATCTTCTTTACTCTTTTAAATGGTTTATTCTTTTTCTTCTATTTTTATTAAAAATTTGGCCCCCCCCTTAGGTTAACTAATATAATTTTGTTTTTAATTGTTTCTCATATTTGTATGAAAGACATTTTCTCATTGGTTCCCATAATCTTAATATTATAGGTTAATGTAATTGTATAATGTATTTATTCTTACTTAGAAAGATTTTGTCTTCATGAAGTTAAATTAGGAATAAATGAGTTGAGTCCTAATTTAATCCCTAAAATATTGGTTTTTGTATCAACAAGCTAAAATAAATTTTTATACTCCTAAATTCTAAGAAAAATTGCCTATAAACAAAAATAAATAAAATACAAAAGATTTGAGACCCCATATTCACCTATTTAACATAGGTATTATGATAATGATTTTTTTCTTTTTCCAGGTATTACATTTCTCCCCCCGTTAAATAAAATTTCGCCCTCGAAATTTAGTCTATCATGACCAAATTTTGGGCCGTAAACTCTGGGTACTTTTCTACCATATCGCTCACTGTTTCCCACGTTGCCTCATCAAATGACAATCCCTTCCAGACCACCTTAACCATCGGAATGCTCCTATTTCTAAGCCGTTTCTCACGGTGATCAAGAATTTGTACGGGTTCCACTACGAATGTATTATCATGTCGTGCCTCAATGTCTTCGAATTCAATGACATGCTCTGGATCCGGTAAGTATTTTTTTAATTGCGACACATGAAAAACGTCATGAAGATTACTCAGATTTGGGGGTAAGGCGAGTTGATATGCGACTGGTCCACGTTTCGCTAAGATCTCAAATGGTCCTACGTATCGTGGGCTTAATTTCTTTCTCTTTAGCGTTCTACCGACTCCGGTGACTGGGGATAACTTCAAAAATACATGATCCCCAACTGCGAACTCTAAAGGCCGTCGCCTCTTATCTGCATAGCTCTTCTGTCTGCTTTGTGCTGCTAGGAGTCTCTGCTTGATCAGCGCAATTTGCTCAGAAGTTTTATCAACTATATCTGGACCAAAGGATTCACGCTCCGATAATTCCGTCCAGCACATAGGTGATTTACACTTCCGCCCATACAATGCTTCAAATGGAGCCATTTGTATGCTCGAATGGTAACTATTGTTGTATGCGAACTCTACTAGTGGAAGGTGTTGATCCCAATGGCCCTTAAAGTCCAATACACACGCTCTAAGCATATCTTCGAGTGTCTGTATTGTTCTTTCTGTTTGACCATCGGTCTCAGGATGATAAGCCGTGCTTAATCTTAGCTTTGTACCCATAGATTCATGCAACGATTGCCAATATCGAGATGTGAACCGCGGGTCTCGATCAGAGATAATACTCTTGGGTATACCATGGAGTCGCACAATCTCTTTGAGATAAATCTCTGCCAACCGTTCTGATGAATAATTGACACTGATAGGGAGAAAATGTGCCGACTTAGTTAATCGGTCCACAACAACCCAGATGGTATCGTGATTCCTGACCTTGGGTAATCCCCCTACAAAATCCATGGCAATATCCTCCCACTTCCATTCTGGAATCTCTAGTCCTTGAAGAGGACCAGCGGGACGCTGATGTTCAATCTTCACCTTCTGGCAAGTTAAACACCTGGCTACATACTGAGTAACGTCTCTCTTCAATCCAGGCCACCAGAATTCGGACTTCACATTATGGTACATCTTGACTACTCCTGGATGTAGAGTGTATTTACTCTTATGCGCCTCATCCAGAATCTTGCGCCTTAACTTAGCAACTGGCGGAATGTAAAATCGTTTCTTATACCTAACTAGTCCACTAGGTGAGAGATCATAATCCAGAGTTTCGCCTTGAGAGATCATTTCCCGTAACGTTTTAGCTCGTTCGTCTTGCAGTTGTGCCCTTTCAACCTCATCCCTCAGATCGTATTCCCCTTGACTAACGAAAAGATTTGCAAGATAGGCATCACTGGGCGTAGGATGATTTAAACAAATCTGCTTTGACAAGGTCAGATTCATAAAATCTTCTAGCAACTTCTCTTCTTGAATCATCATGTATGCCATATGAACTGATTTTCTACTAAGAGCATCTGCAACAATGTTCGCTTTGCCTGGATGATATTTTATCTCCAGATCATAATCTTTAAGTAACTCCATCCAGCGTCGCTGCCTCATGTTAAGCTCCTTTTGATCGAACAGGTACTTCAGACTCTTATGATCGCAGAACAATTCCACGGTTGCACCGTACAGGTAATGCCGCCATATCTTCAATGCAAACACGATAGCTGCTAGCTCCAAGTCATGCGTAGGATAATTTGTCTCGTGAGGCTTTAGCTGTCGTGAGGCATAAGCCACCACTCTGCCTTGTTGCATTAAGACACAGCCCAATCCTTGCCCGCTGGCATCACTATAGACTACATATGTTTCATTTGGATCTGGAATTGTTAACACTGGTGCTGAAGTTAACCTCTCTCGTAGGTTCTGGAAGCTTTCCTCACAATCTGTATCCCAAATGAACGGCTGGTTTTTCCGCGTGAGCTTGGTTAAAGGTAGAGCTAGGCGTGAAAAATTGTGTATGAATCTACGGTAATATCCTGCTAGACCCAGGAAACTACGCATCTCCGTCACTGTTTCTGGTCTTTTCCAATTCAGAACTGCTTCCACCTTGCCGGGATCAACAGCAACTCCGTTATGTGATATGACATGTCCCAGAAATTTAACTTCTGGTAGCTAGAACTCACACTTGCTTAGCTTAGCAAAGAGTCGTTTCTCCCGAAGTATACACAATACGATTCGTAGATGCTCGTCGTGTTCTTCTCTACTCTTGGAATAGACAAGAATGTCATCAATGAACACCACTACAAATTTATCAAGGTGTTGATGGAAAATACGGTTCATATAATCCATGAACACAGCAGGCGCATTTGTCAAACCGAAAGGCATCACAAGGAATTCGTAATGCCCATATCTGGTTCTGAAAGCTGCCTTTGGAACATCACTAGCCCTAATTCGAAGCTGATGATATCCTGAACGCAAATCAATCTTTGAGAAAACACTGGAACCCGATAATTGATCCAGTAGATCATCAATCCGGGGAAGTGGATATTTATTTTTGATGGTCACTTTGTTCAACTCTCGATAGTCAATACAGAGTCGAAGGCTTCCGTCTTTTTTCTTTACAAACAACACCGGGGCTCCCCATGGTGAGACACTAGGTCGAATAAATCCTTTCTCAAGTAGCTCTTCAAGTTGTTTCTTTAGCTCTTGCATCTCGTTTGGCGCCATACGATACGGTGCTTTTGAGATTGATCCAGTACCTGGCATCAAGTCAATAGCGAACTCGATTTCCCTTTCTGGAGGCAGTGTAGTAAGATCTTCGGGAAACACATCAGGAAATTCATTCACCACCCTGATGTCTTGAAGTGAAGGTTCGACCTCCGCTTTGACTGAGAAAAATACCATATAGGCTTGGCATCCCTTCTTTAAACACTTTTGTGTCTCCGCAACGGAAAGAAGATTTAGTTTCATGTCAATCTTGCTTTTGCTTGAAGTAGGTGCAAAAGAGATCTTCTTGCTCCCGCAGTCGAGTATCGCATCATTCGCGGATAGCCAATCTAACCCGAGAATAACATCGATGCCATGGAGCGGCAGTCGAATAAGATCTACATTTGAATCTCGTCCATTTATACTCACAACACAATTGAAACATGCATCAGAAGCTAAAGATTTTACACCAAGGGGTGTAGACACTGACAAATCATAAGGTAAACTATAGGCAGGCATTCTTAAACGTTTAGCACAATCATAGGAAATAAACGAGTGACTAGCTCCTGAGTCATAAAGTGCCTGAAGTAGATTTCCGTTGAGAAATATAGTACCTTGTATCATTTCCGGGGACTTCTTGGCGTCTTCGTACGTTAAAGCAAATACTCGGCCTGGTTGTTGCGGCTTCCCTTCTGCAGCTCCTAAAAGACAATTTATGCTGATGTGTCCTGGTTTCTGACACCGATAGCATATCAGCTTCCCTTCGCAGTTGATCCCCTGATGATACTTCCCGCACTTGGGACATGCTCGGGATCCCTGTATCCTTGGCACATTTTGTTGTCCAGGTTGATACGGCCTCTTGTTCCCTCCCTGGTAATTACTCCAAGGCGTTTTCCGCTTTTGGTTGGAGCTTCCTCGATTAAAGCCACCACGAGTTGAGCCACTGCTATTGGTAGGTCTGATCCTCCGCAACTCCTTCAGATTGCGCTCAATAAGCCGACAGGCTTCTACAGCATGGATCACTTCATGAAATTGCTGGGACACCAGCTTCTCCTTGATCTCGTATTTTAATCCATAAACAAAGATATTCGCCACACTACTCCCGCCACCATTTTGTACTAGGTGTGCAGAGTATCGAGATAAGTTGGTGAAACGTGCGAAGTAGTCATCAATAGACTCCTCTTGGCCTTGCCGGATGTGAAGGAATTCTGACTCCTTGATAATCTGGACAGACTCGGGGAAATATTGCTCATTAAATTTCTCAAGAAATTTTTCCCATGTAATGGGACGATCTTGCAGCCGTAGTGTTGCTGCAATGGTCCTCCACTATCTATCTGCATCTCCCTCTAATTTATAGATCGCCAGCTGAGCCTTGCGATCTGCAGGACACTCCATTACTTCAAAAATTTTCTCTAGTCGCAGGATCCAATCCTCTGCTATGTCATGCTTTCCTCTGAAAACTGGGGGTTTCAGTTTACAGAACTGAGTCACCCAAAATTGGGTATCCTCAACTCCCCGGTGAGGTGCTCTCTCCTCCCTGGGCGGTGATTGGGACCTTTCAGATTCCCCAGTCTCCGTCGGACGTCTCTCATCTGCTTCATGCTCTACTTCAACTTGTCTCCGTGCCTCTCGGTCTGCACGCAGATCTTCAATCATAGTACGTTGCTCTTGCAACATGGTCATGATTTCTTGCCATGCGTTTTGTTGATTGGGTTCAGGGGCCTGTTGCTCAGGCTCCAGTACTGGAATTTGTCGACCTCGACTTCTCCCTCGGCCTCGGCCTCTGCCTCGACCTCTGGAATATCCAGCTCCTCTTATTATTGCCATTGTTTTAGTGCCTTTATATTTTTAACCATGTTAGTAAGGAAACAGACAACAAGAGATACATAACATTCATATATATTTCACAATATTTGTAGTTACATTATGCATCATCTCTCTTTATACAAACTCTTCCTAAAGGATTTAGCTATCAGAATTCTAACCAAAGACCATCACACACCAAAAGCTAGCTCATACTAGTACTAAACTTGCATCTGTCATATCTTTCTTTACTACTGCCACTAGTTCTCCACAGCTTTCTTGATTTGTTCTCCACTGACTTATCCTTCACAGACTACTCCTTTCCTTCTCCTACATGTACATCTGTACCTAGCGTCTAAGTTGCACGATGCAGGCCTCAAAATCCTCGATATCCCCTTCATTTAACAGTGTATTGGTTTTGCGAATCCACAGAGGGGTTCGGGGAAAATGATAGAGGGTGGATCGAATCCAATCCCCCGCAGGATGTTGAACTAAAGAAGTCTGGCTGATAAGATAATACTTTCTAACACGAGTCAAGAAACAGAGATACTGTTCCCTCAAGGTTCTAGTAATCTGCTCTGCGAATTGGAGATCTAGAAAGATGGTGTGGGTGAGGATTGTGTTACTGTCTAAAACAAATTGTAGGGCCTCAAAGTCGGTGTCATCTTGGTTTTGCACTTCTGGGTAGTTGAAGTTATCACCCACAGAAGAGTGATGGGAGTTATCCGGGTTGTCTGGTTCCATCGGTACTGCTTGCAGAAGTTGTGTAGGAATGGGTTTTGGGTCGTAAAGCTCATTTGGATATTCAGGACCGGGATGATATTCGGGTTCTGGAGGGTTTTCAATTTCTAGTAGATGTAGAAGACGATCAGCGTTAAAGCAGTCAGATGGTGTCTCTTCAGTTATTTGATGAAACTGAGGAACATTTATGGGGTCTGGTGCAGGGTGGAATAGATGTAGTGGATCGGGAGGTAGGTTCATAGGTTCAGGGCTTAGTCTTAATCCAGTCATGTCAGGGATAATCGAGCGTCGAGCCATACGCCTACGACGACCACAATACTCCAAGTAAGATGATTCACCTCTATCCATCTCTACAACATAACACCAAGATTATATCAGTACTCATTTTTCAAAACATGTTTTAGAAAGGCTTAGAACCTAACTTCGTTAATCAAACAGTTTGACCAGGTAGGGGTCTATTATGGGGGCCTCACCGACTCTTACGGCGACTGATTGGCTTCCCACATAGATTAACCCAGCCTTAGACACCAAACTGTTCAATGTAACTTGGTTAAATCCGTGCCAGAATACTCTTCCTCTGATACCAAAAATGTAACATCCCATTTTCATAAGCATTTTTATACAGAGTCGAGTGTTGGAAACATTTCTTAAAATAAAGAGTAACTGCATAATATTGTATGTAATGTAAATAGTTGAATATACAGTCATCCATATGTCTAACACACTAAACTAAAATATCAAAAGGGTACAGTTTCCACAGAGTCTTCATGCCGTCTTCTTACCCTTGTCCTCAATCCTGACTCCCTGGGATCCTGAGGCTACAGCAGGGGCTGAGGTTCAATTTCCATTGAACCTCAGGTAACGGTTAACCTCATGCTTATGTAAACAGTATATGACAGTTATCACAGACATACAACATAATCATGATTTCAAAATACATATCCATATGAAAGGCAATAACATAACACAGCCACTGCAATATGTATGTTACCCCAGTCTGCACATAACCAGTGCCACGACGGCCCATCGTGTCCTCAGCGCTAGGAAAACTCAACGGTGTTATCAAGACTATAACCCGTATACAATTCAACAATCATGAGCAAACTTTCAAAACAGAGTATCATCATGTGAAACAACTACCATACATAACCATACCATAAGCATAAGAGTTAAGGTTACAATACGCGTCCGTACCTGAGTTCGGCAAATTTCTGAGTACGTTCACTGTCGGTGCGCGAGCACAGTCTATCCTAAAAGGGTAATTTTGTCTCAATTAATTTTCAAACAACATTTCAAGAGACACCTTGGCCATACTTGACATTTTTACCCTTGAAAGACTTATTTCTAATTATTTCCACTTAATTTTCGGAAAAAAACGTTAATTCAGTATTTCTGGGCAGAATTTCGCCTAACTTCGAAAAATCATAACTAATTCCACAAAAATCGAAATGAGGATCCGTAACATTTCCCGGAATCCTTGAGATGTCTACTTTTGAGGAAAAATACTGCAACTTACCCAGAATTGATGATTAATTCCCAGTTTCCGAAATTCAACCTGTTGCCCAGATTTTCGCCCAGAAAATGTAACTTCACTTCTAAGATTTTTATCTTTTTGCACAGAGCTTCAAATGAAACACTCTTTATAGTTATAGAAAGCCCTATATGTCTACTTTCATCATGAATATTCTCATAATTTTAGAACATCATCTTCATCATAAGATACTAACATTTTTACTACTGACTCCAGAAGTTCTTATTTGCTGAAATTTCGCCAGAGCTTCGCTATTTTGATCCTAATCTTCCAAAAAGTTTGATATAACCTCTTCTTCATCAAATTTTCGAAATAAAGACAATGGAACCCTCAAAAACATGAAATTAAAACTGTATATGGAAGATTGAAGATTAAAATAACTCTTTCTAGCATTTCTACTTATAAACTAAGAATTTAAACTTAAAAGCTAAAAACTCTTATACCTCTTGAAGACTTCTTGAATCTTTTTCTCCAGCTGCTCCTTCCTCTCTTACTCTCCCTAAATTTCGGTTTTGGCTAGGGAATTTGGTGAGAAATTTGTGAAGACCAAACCCCCTATTTATACTAATTTGTGATGGCATGTTTGGTAATTTCTTCTCTTGCTTCAACCATTGGATTTTTGCTTGGTGGGAAAGACATGATCTTGGCCTCTCATGCTCTCTTGGCCGAAAAATCTGCCCCCCCCCTTCTAGAATTTGTTTGCTTGGTCACCAAGCCTTCTTCTTGTTCCTTAAGCAACTTAATTAATCCCCAAAACCTAATTTGGTTAAGTGTTAATTAGTGCTTTGATTAAAAATCCAATTTCACTTTTGAAATCCTAATTTTATGACAAGATTTATGGTGATTTTTATTTTCCAAAATGCTTATGTTTGAATTTTACAAGTTACCGAAAATGTCTTTGGGAATAGCCAAGTTGAAGCTCATAATTCCCTGATTCTAAATATGTATTTATTTTGGATAGTTAACTTCAAAATCTCAAGTTATGATTTAATTTCTATAGGTTTTCTCCTAATCTCTCTCTAATTAAGCCATTACTTGCTCCCTAAGAAAGTTAACTTGCTCACCAAGTTATCTTCTTTACTCTTTTAAATGGTTTATTCTTTTTCTTCTATTTTTATTAAAAATTTCGCCCCCCCCCTTAGGTTAACTAATATAATTTTGTTTTTAATTGTTTCTCATATTTGTATGAAAGACATTTTCTCATTGGTTCCCATAATCTTAATATTATAGGTTAATGTAATTGTATAATGTATTTATTCTTACTTAGAAAGATTTTGTCTTCATGAAGTTAAATTAGGAATAAATGAGTTGAGTCCTAATTTAATCCCTAAAATATTGGTTTTTGTATCAACAAGCTAAAATAAATTTTTATACTCCTAAATTCTAAGAAAAATTGCCTATAAACAAAAATAAATAAAATACAAAAGATTTGAGACCCCATATTCACCTATTTAACATAGGTATTATGATAATGATTTTTTTCTTTTTCCAGGTATTACAGCTTAACTTCTGGGATTTTTATCTTTTTGTACAGAACTTCAATTGATACAATCTTTATATATTTGGAAAGCCCTAAATGTCTACTTTCATGATGAATTTTCCCAGAATTTTAGAACATCATCTTCATCATAAAATACTAGCATTTTTACTACTGACTCCAGAAGTTCCTATTTGCTGAAATTTTGCCAGAGTTTCGCTATGTTGATCCTAATCTTCCAAAGATTTTGCTATAACTTCCTCTTCATCAAATTTTAGAAATAAAGACAGTGGAACCCATAAAAACATGAAAATAAAACTATATTTGGAAGATTGAAGATCAAAACAACATTTCTAGCATTTCTACTTTATAACTAAGAACTTGAACTTATGAACAAAAAACTCTCTTACCTCTTGAAGAACCTTGCTTCCTACTTCTTGAAGCTCTTTCACTCTCTCCCACACACTCTAAATTTCGGTTGTGGCTTGGTGGATTGGTGGAGAATTTGTGTTGCCTAAGCCTCTATTTATAGCCAAAAACATGAGTAGCCTCCAAGCAACTTGAATTGATCTTGTCCATTGGTATTTACTTGGAGAAGAGGGAAAAATCTTGCCCCTACAACTCACCAAAAACGTCCACCCTCCCCCTTAGCTCTTAAGTTGTTGCTTCATCTCCTATTTACTCCCAAATGCTAATTTAGTTAGGCCTAAGTTGGTGTTTTAATTCAAAATCCAATTTCACTTTTGTAATCCTAATTTTATGACTAGATTTATGGTGATTTTTAATTTCCCAAACACTTAGCTATGAATCTTAAAAGTAACCAAAAATAACTTTGGGAATAACCAAGTTGAAGCTCTTAATTCACTGCTTCCAAATATGAATTTTGTAATACCCGAAATTTTTTTTATCTTAAAATAAATAATATACCTTAAATATTCTATGTGCACAAATAAATACCTATTGAAAACAGGTGAATTTGTGGTCTCAAAACTAGGGAAATAATTACCTTATTTCTTAAAGGTAAATTTCTCATGAAATTAGGAGAAATAAAGAGCTAAAAATCCCTAAGTGAATTTATGGGTTATAAAATACCCTGAGAATATTATGATAAATCCTAAAGGGCAACTAAATATTTATTAAAAATTAGAAAGTATGTTGTCTCTAATTTAGGTAATTTATGAGATTATTTTCATTGGGAAATAATGAGGCCAAATTAAATATCATTTTGGAGAACATAAGTTGCCCTATGATTTTTAATATTATGCATGGTGAAAAAATTACCAATGTCAATAAAATAGTTGTAAGATAATAAATAAACCTAATTAAGAATTTCTAATTAGTGTTGAAAAGTCAACAATTACACCTATACCTTGATTATGTCATCAAGATGACATCACAAGAGCACATGTGTATGTTGTGAGTGTGTGTGTGCCTAAGTGTTGTGCATATGTGTGTGTGTAGTGGAGGAAAGAGAAAAGATGAATCTAGAAAAGGGGGGAGGTGGCATTTTTTTTGTAAGAGGTGTAAGGTCAAGATTTAAGCTTCTTCGCTAAATGAAATCCAATGGTTAGATGTGGATTAAAGATGCAAGGAAGTTAAGGCATCTTTGGCTATAAATAGAGAGCTCTCCTCTCTTCATTCTTCACACCAAACTCATACCAAAGATTGGAGAGTTTAAGAGGAGAGTGAAGCAAGAAGGAGGAAGGAGTTCAAGAGTCTTCAAGAGGTAAGTTCTAGCATTTAAATTTCTAGTCTTTAGTTTTTATAAGTTCTTAGTATAAATGCTAGTTTAATCTAGAAAATTAGGGAATAAATTCCTATACTTGTTTTTAGGCCTCATTGCATTGAAAAATACCTGAAGAGGTAAAAACATGATAGGAAATAATTTTTGGAAGTCCTAGGATTAAGATTGTGAAAGTTGTAGAATTTTCAGTTCTTAAATCTTAGACAGGCAGCGAAAAAGATGCTATGATTTTATGTAACAAATGAAATTATAAAATCATGAAATTTTCCAGAAAGAAAGTAGACATTTAGGGTTTTCCAAAAATATAAAATATGTAACATTTTGATCTCTGGTCAAGGAGATATGAATTTTTGAAGTTAAGCCATTTTTGCTGGAATAAAATCTGGGCAACGTTGAGAAAATTCAAAACTGGGAATTTTTTGTAAAATCTGGGTGGAAATGAATATTTTTCCTCAAAAATAGACATCCTAAGGGTTCCGGGGAATTTTACGGATCCTCATTTCAATTTTTCTAAAATTAATTATGATTTTTCAAAGTTACCGAAAAATCTGCCCAGAAAATACTGCACTGCGTTTTTGAATAAATGTAAGGGCAGAATTGTAAATAACAAATCTACCAAGGGTAGAAAAGTAAATAGAGGTATCTCTTAGGATATTATTCTAAGAAATATGGTGATATGGTAGGATATCCGGGAAGTCCAGGGCCGGATTCAAAGGTCGGACATTTGACGATTACCCGGTGAAAGGTACGTTCGCGTACTGTAACACTAACTCTAATACTTATTATATGCTTATATGTGATAGACAACTATACAAGTGAATTGTATAGATAACTTTACATGTGATGTGTATTGTTAACATGGATAACTATACATGTGAATTGTATAGATAACTATACATGCGATGTGTATTGTTAGCATAGATAACCTTACATGTGATGTGTACGGTGGATATATTAATCTTGCATCTGCTATACACTTATGTGTTGATTAATGCTGTGATATCATACATATATTGTTTACATAAGTATGAGGTTAACCGTTACCTGAGGTTCGAGGCATGGACCTCAGCTCTTAATATAGCTTCAGGATCAGGAGGACTAAGCACCAAAGATAAGGGCAAGCAGCATGCTTAGAGTCCCAGCCGAAGAATTTCTTTTTGGACTTGTATTCCCATATCAGTAAATATTCAGACCTTTGTTCTGCTGTAGAAGCAACTAGGTACCTCAACAGGATGTTTATCAGATACTCTCTCTTTTAAATTGCTCTGATGCTCTACTCTAATGAAAGTACCTCAATTCCGCTTTTGAAAAATGGGATGTTACATATTTACATTTAATACTTAGTTCCAATATTTCAAGATATGATTTAATTTCTATAGATGCTCATCTAATTTCATTTAATAAAGCAATAACTTGCTCCCCAAGTTGTCTTGCTTCTCAACTTTCCCAACTTGCTTCTCCCATACACTTAGCTAATTATCCCATGTGCTACTCTATTTTATAACATTATAAATTCTTTCTCCTTCCTTCAAAATGTTGACCGAAATCCCCCCACAATAACCATTAAATGTGCCTTTGAATACACAAACAATATCCTAAACCACTAGGCTTAATTACCTAAAATTTAACAAGGTTTCGAATTTAATTTTGATGATTAACAACTCTTTGATACTAATCAATATCATTTGGTCTTTAAGTATGACCTTTAAAAATTATTTATTAACTAATTTCATAAATTATTAAAGTATCTCAATTATTGCAATTTCAATTGCCCAATAATTGTTACTAATTCTCTCCAAGTAAATTTATCATCCTCCGATGATTTTAAATTGTTAAAATGGTATAACTAAGGTTATGATAATCTTAGGATATTTTATAATCCTTAATAAGATTTAGGAAATTGAATTTGGATTTATTAGAATCCAAAGAAAATTCCCCTAAAAATGACAATAAATCAATTAAAAATTTAGAGACAACATATTTTCCTATTTTAAGGAATATTTAGTTGCCTCTTAGGATTGCTCACAATATTCATAGTGTTTTATAACCCTTAACTTCACTTAGGAATTTCTAGCTCTTTATTCCTAATTTCATGAGAAATCACCTTAGAAAATAAGGTAATTATTCTACTAGTTTTGAGACCACATATTTACCTATTTTATTAGGTATTTTCTATCAACATATATTGGTTATGCTAAATAGGATTTTTGGGGTATCACACAAATCATTCTCACCTATCCTCTTTTCTTTTTTCAACAGAAATTAAGTGGGAATAAATTCTAAAATGACATTAATACCATATATTCATTGAAATACTATTTTCCAAGTAATATGAGTTGAGATAGCTTTGTCAAGTGCTTTTGAACCTTAGACTAACATATATATTCATTGAAATACTATTTGAGCGGGAATTAATCCAGTTTTATGAAGTGCAAATAGGAAAAATAATCATAGGCTTTATTTAATCCTTGAAATTAAAGAATCATTTGTCTTTATCACTTTCTAGTCTTAAAATAGTTTTTAAAAATTCTCTTTCTACATGAAGACTTGTTTTAGTTCAAATTAATTGAACTGAGTAAGCCTCTTACTTGACAATTTGGTTGACTAAATCTTCATGAGAACAATCTTGACTTGTCACTTTATTACTTGGTGCAACTCATGCACTTAAAGTGCGAACTATCACCCTTAGATATAAACTACTTAATGTGTAGAATCAATAAAGATACTTTAAGAAAAACTTATAAATTTGGGAGACAAATATATTGGGGTTTTATATTTAAGATGAAATCGAATCTCTAACTAGTTTTTATATTAAGCACGTGAGGTAGTATGATATGTCTTGAACCCTAGTCTTTTCTGTCGATTTATGACCACAAAAAATATTCCAATTTGACTTGTAAGCAATTGAACGTGTAAAACAATTAATCAAGTACAGTTGCCTCTTTTCAAACAATTAGGCATAACAAATTCAAAACAATTGAATTGCATTCCAAAATTTGGCCCATTGTCACTGGTCCACTGTCATTTAGCCTCCATTAAAATTAGTGCGCAAAATAGATTATAGCTACAGAAATACTCCCTTTAGCTTTTATTTAAGGCCATTTTAGAAAATGCGGACAATGTTTATTATTAGTCACCAGGTCAAGTACTCTTTCGGTCCTGAATGTAGGGCCTAATTTGTAATATGCGGCCCTACATTTAAGACAAGAGGTGATATTAATTATATTATTTACTAATTCTCCCTATTTAAAATCTCATTAATTGCTCTTTCTATGGTTTTTTGGATGCAATTGTGACCGATCCAAGAAGGTTGGGCCTGAAATATTGCTTCAAAGAAGGCCTAAGTCAAGAAAGGTCAAGACATGAGTATAACAAAACAAAAGCTATGATAGAGGACCAAAAGGAGTTGAATCTAGCATAAGGATGTAGTCCCTCACAATGTGATAAATCAAGATTTGAATCCTTGTCACAAGAGGTGCCCACATATACTATCCTACAATATCTTGATTAAAATTACCTCTAATGAGAGGATACATATGCTTAGCCACACACAAAAGAAACATGATGGAAGAGGTGTCAATTTTGGTCTACAAATATAAGACTTAAAGTGTTTAAAAGTGAATCTTGATCTTAAATATAAAATCTTTTTCTTTTTTATTTTTAGGTTAAGTAGCAAATCCATCATAGAAGTATATGCCTACAAGCAATGTTGTCCTGCAAGTTTTTCCAGGTTCAATGTCAACCCAAAAGTTTTAAAACATAGCAATGTTGCCTAATACCATTAAAAAACTAACAATGACCAGTAAGAAATTGACGTTGACTGTTAACTTTTTAATAGAAAAGAACAACATTGCTATGTTTTAAAATTCTCGAGGTGATAGTGAACCTAAAAAAAACTTTCAGGGCAACATTGCTTCTAGGTGTATACTTTCAGGGCGGATTTGCTACTTAACCCTTTATTTTATGTATTATATTTATCATTTTTCTGCAAAACTAATGTGTCTTACTTGTAAAGTAATATATAATCTAATGATACACACAAATATTTTAGAGAGATCATTTAACATATGTTATAATTAAAAAAAATTGTTTAGCTTATTTATCTCCCTAGATTAGTCAGCTGAAACTTATATTAACGACTAAAGCTAGTAACAAGGAATGAAAGGGGTAGAAAATATTAAATGAACGCAAATAAATTATGTGAATTTAGCTCCCAAAAAGAAACCTCGATCTCTCTTCAATAAAATAGTTAATTCTAAAAATGTTGAATGCTCGTGTGATTTAGAAGAGTGGTTAATTATTTTTCTAAAAATTTTGTTATATCTTCTAAATAATCAAAATCAATCAGACTATGAAATTTCATTATTGAAAATAATACCTACATTTGTTATCATTAAAAAAGTGAAAGAATCCAAATTCTGAGTAAGCTTTTCGAGAATATGTGGTCACAACTCAATTGTTTAAACAGTCCACTACCCCCACACGCCCCTATACCATGCACATGTATCTAATTCCTCATATTAAACAAGCAAACGAGTGTCATATATCTTTCCAATAAATTCCTTGCTCAGAAAGAAAATAACAAACTTACTCTAAACATGAAAATCTTCAAATTTGTTATTTAAATTAAAATTCTTTGAACTCACCCTAAAACATGCCAAAAAAGATACTTTGATTTGAATTTTGAAACACGCAAATACTTTTATTTTCATTCCATCTCAACATGACACTAACACATGATCTTAATACAAAGTATACGGAAATTCTGTTGTTCCATTTAGTTATTGTCTTTATTTCCCTTATTCTAACAATTATTGCTTAAAGCAAGTTATTCAAAACACCAAATCATCATCGTGACTTTCCTTTCATGTCGGTGAGTAAGATCTTTGTCCAACGTAGTTGCCAGGAGGATCATAGTTACAGGAAATGAAAGTTCCTCCATTATTACACCTCACTTTAGCACAACCAATGTAACATCTTGAATTTTGGACCTCAAAAATTGAGAATAAACCTAAATTAGACGAATGACTAAGTCCAATTTGGAAAGAGTCCTAAGAATGTTGAGAGATAAAAAGCCTCTCAAGGACTAAGTAACTTGGCTATGCGGATCAATGGACCTAATATGTATAGGCCATAGATTGAAAGTGCTAATGAAAAAGGTGCATAGAAGACCTATACAGTGTACATCCGGTTGGAAAAGATGCCACCCAACTATGTCATGAGGTATAAGACAATTAGCTGGGCAAAAATATGCCGATATAAGAAAGTATATGACATGTTCAAGGCAATCGTGTATGCCTTGCGTTTTTTAGAAAACACCGGTATGTGGCATTGTTTTGGCGGGTATCGGTATTCGTGTCACAATCCTGAAAAATCCTGAGAAAGAATTTTGAGTACGTCAGGAAAAAGGACACGAACACCAAAAATCAATACATACGGAACTTTCTCATAAATCCATGAGACAAGACAACACACACACATCAAGATGCACACACACCAATATACACGCACACCAACACACATGACACTTGTCAAGCACATGCAAGGAATAAGACACTTGGAATCTCCTCCTCAAACAAGCTAAACGCATGGCATCTTGTATGCCAAACACTTGTCTCACCTACTCTTCTCCATTTGACATATGGCAAGCATCCATAACACCATATACACACTTCAAATTGATTTTCCTCCTCCCTCTCAATTTCACGCAAGGCATCACTCCCCTCCCCCATTTCAGATTTTTCCTCTCTTCCTCTCCTCTCAAACCATCCTCTCCTCCTCTTACAAACACCAACAACCATCATCCCCCTCCCCCCAACTTCAATCGTAGCTCTCCTCCTCCATAAGAAACCAACATGCAAATATATGGTTTAGGCTAAGATTTGGAAGAAATAAGAGAGAGGAGAAAGTGATCATAAGGTCAAGAATCAAGTGAGTGGGAAGCTCCTAATCTCTCTTGAAATTTTGGAACGTCCATGTCTTGGAATCAAACTTGCTTGAACCAAAACTTTAGAAGATAAAGGGATTTTCATGATTTTGAGTTTACCTGTAATACCCTAAAATTTGACTTAGGGTAAATATCATAAATTGGTAGAATATACCTATTGAAATTAGGTGAATATGAGGTCTCAAACACCTTGTATTGAATTTACCTTATTATTAGGGCAATTTCTCCTAAGAATAAATAATTTGTAAATAGGTCCCTGAAATATTTATGGGTTATAAAATACCCTAAAAATATTATAAAGAGTCTTGCTAATTAATTTAGCATAATTAAGAGGTATATTAAGTAAATTACAATTATCCTTAATAGAATAAGCTTGTACTAATTGAGATTAGTTGCACAATTCTTCAAGATGATTAGAGACAAATTAAAAGAGGGCTAATTATATTAAGCCAAAGAGAATGAAATAATATCTTAAGTAATTAAGCTAAATCTTCATATAATTGAGTTAGCTAATGGAAAAATATAATTAAGGAGCATGTAAACACTTGATTAACATGATAATTAAGAATTGCTAATTAGTGTTGAAAAGTCAACAATGACATCTAAGCCTTGATTATGTCATCAAGATGACATCACAAGAGAACATGTGTATGAAAAATGAGAGGAGGTGGCATGTTCATATATAGGTGTAGGGATGAGATTTTAATTTCCTTCCTAAGTTAGATCTAAGGGATTAGATCAAGTGAAAGTTGTTAGAAAGTTGACCATTAATTTGCTATAAATAGAGAGCTCTCCTCTCTTCATTCTTTACACCAAACTCATACTAAAGATTTGAGAGTTTAAGAGGAGAGTGAAGCAAGAAGGAGGAAGGAGTTCAAGAGTCTTCAAGAGGTAAGTTCTAGTTCTTAAATTTCTAGTCTTTAGTTTTTATAAGTTCTTAGTATAAATGTTAGTTTAATCTAGAAAATTAGAGAATAGATTCCTATACTTGTTTTTAGGCCTCATTGCATTGAAAAATGCCTGAAGAGGTAAAAACATGGCAGGAAATAATTTTTGGAAGTCCTTGGATTAAGATTGTGAAAGTTGTAGAATTTTCGGTTCTTAAATCTTAGACAGACAGCGAAAAGATGCTATGATTTTATGTAACAAATGAAGTTATAAAATCATGAAATTTTCTAGAAAGAAAGTAGACATGTAGGGCTTTCCAAACATATAAAATATGCAACATTTTGATCTCTGGTCAAGGAGATATCAATTTTTGAAGTTAAGCCATTTTTACTGGAATAAAATCTGGGCAACGTTGAGAAACGTAAAAACTGGTAATGACTCACTAATTCTGGGTGAAAATGAATATTTTTCCTCAAAAATATACATCCTAAGGGTTCCGGGGAATTTTACGGATCCTCATTTTGATTTTTGTAGAAATAGTTATGATTTTTCAAAGTTACCAAAAAATCTGCCCAGAAAACTCTGCACTACGTTTTTAAATAAATGTAAGGGCAAAGTTGTAAATAACAAATCCACCAAGGGTAGATGGGTAAATAGAGGTGGAAGTATATTCTAAGTGATATGGTGATATATTAGGATATCCGGGAGGTCTAGGGCCGGATCCAAAAGTCAGACGTTTGACAGTTACCCAGTAAAAGGTATAGACGTGTACTGTAACTCTAACTCTTATGCTGCTTGTATGCTCTATATGTGATGTGATGATTCATATAGTCGTGGATAAGACTGGGTCTTGGGTCATGCACCGTGATTAAGACTCTGTCTTAAGTCGCTGTTTATACATTCAGCTATTATGTGAAAACGGGTTACTGTCTTGGTAATGCCGTATGGATGTTTTCCTAGCGCTGAGGACACGCTCCGGGGCGTGGCACTGGTTTATGTGCAAACTATGTGGACCTTACATGGGCTGTGTGCTATGTAGAGGTATTGTTGTGATATGAACTATGACATGTGTTGTGTGCTATGTATAGTTATATGCTAAATTGTAAATGAATATCTATCATAGATATACTGTTATACTTGAGTATAAGGTTAACCGTTACCAGAGGTCCAATGGGCATTGGACCTCAGTCTTAATGAACAGTTCAGGAAAGAAACCGGGATAGAGAAGGTGCCGGTAGATGGAGCCGTGAAGAGGCAGCGGTTGAAGACGAAGGTCGGTAGAGGTTATTAGGACTTAGTTTCTGGAAGAGTATTCTGGCACGGATTTAACAAAGTTATTTCGGACCATTTGGTGCTTAAACTAAGGAAGGTTTCATCGGTGGGTTGTCACAAGTCGCCATAGAGTTGGTGAGACTCCTATTAGATTGAACACTGACCTGGCCAAATTGTCTGATTAACTGATGTTAGGTTCCAAGCCATATGTCTAATTTAAGACTTTCTTTATCAGAGAAATGTATTCAAATCTCTGTAAATTGTATCACATGAATATTCCTTCGGGATATTTAAAATATCAGCTTATGTCGGGGCATCATCATATGTCTGGACATTTTATATCAGATACTCATTATCCGAATCTTGGCGCACGTTATCCATTTCCGCAATACTCTGAGCTATAGCATTTCAAGACTCTGTGATTTTCTTAAAACTTAGTGTCGACCGACACGATTTTCGAACCTAGAATTTGGAGTGTTACATTACCTTTGTGCTCAATATTAAAAATGGAGTGGCAATATGTTAATGAATGAATTTTTAAATATATTTTAGAACATAAAATCATAAGCTTCATAAAAACGTTGAATTTGTCAGTTTTGAATCACTAAGGTTAGTGAGTTGTAAGTATGGTTTCATTGTGTAAAAGTCCTCTAAAATTTATGAAAAATTGCAAAAATGTATAGGACACATGTAGCTTTAAACTGTTGGGTTGTAATACCCTAAAAATCCTACTTAGGATAAGTATCATAATTTAGTAAATGATACCTATTGAAAATAGGTGAATTTTGTGGTCTCAAAACTAGTAGAATAATTACCTTATTTTCTAAGGTGATTTATCATGAAATTAGGAGGAATAAAGAGCTAGAAATTTCTAAGTAAAGTTAAGGGTTATAAAACACTCTGAATATTGTGAGCAATCCCAAGAGGCAACTAAATATTCCTTAAAATAGGAAAATATGTTGTCTCTAAATTTTTAATTGATTTATCATCATATTTAGGGAAATTTTCTTTGGATTCTAATAAATCCAAAATTCAATTTCCTAAATCTTATTAAGGATCATAAAATATAACCATTTAAAATCATCGGATGATGGTAAAATCAATTAGAGGAAATTAGTAACAATTATTGGGCAATTGAAATTGCAATAATTGAGATACTTTATTAATTTTTGAAATTAGTTAATAATTAATTTATAAAGGTCATAATTAAGGATCAAATGATATTTAGAAGCTGAGATTAAATTAGAAACTTGTCAAATTTTGGTAATTAAGCTTAGTAACCCCTAAAACACTATACTGTCAATAGTAACCAAGGATTCATTAATTCTCCCTCTAACTAATGAAAGTGGCGAAAATATTAATTAAAGAATTTATATAAACCCTTAATCTTAAATCCTTGTGAAATTACTTGGATCAATAAAAGATTTTTCTTCCTAAGGTGTAAGAGCAAATAAAATGTAAATTGATAATTAAAAATTAGGGGGAGGGGGATGAAATTACTAGGGAAACAAGAAGGGAAATTGTTGTAATAATAATACAAACACATAAGTCAATTGCTTGTGAGAGAAGATTAGTAGAAACTTGGGGAGCAAGTAAAGAAACTTGGGAAGCAAGTAATTGTTAATCAAATGCAAATCAAAGAGAATTCATAGAAATTAAATCATATCTTGAAATATTGGAACTAAGTATTACATATAAATACATATTTGGAATCAGTGAATTATGAGCTTCAACTTGGCTATTCCCAAAGTTATTTTCGGTTACTTTTAAGATTCATACCTAAGTGTTTGGGAAATTAAAAATCACCATAAATCTAGTCATAAAATTAGGATTACAAAAGTGAAATTGGATTTTGAATTAAAACACCAACTTAAGCCTAACTAAATTAGCATTTGGGAGTAAATAGAAGATGAAGCAACAACTTAAGAGCTAAGGGGGGAGGGTGGACGTTTTTGGTGAGTTGTAGGGGCAAGATTTATGCCTCTTCATCAAGTAAAGACCAATGGACAAGATCAATTCAAGTTGTTTGGAGGCTACTCATGTTTTTGGCTATAAATAGAGGCTTAAGGCAACACAAATTCCTCACCAATTTCTCAAGCTACAACCGAAATCTTAGAGTGTGTGGGAGAGAGTGAAAGAGCTTCAAGAAGTTAGGAGCAAGTGTTCTTCAAGAGGTAATAGAGTTTTTAGATTCATAGTTTAAGTTCTTAGGTTATGAAATAAAAATGCTAGAAATGTTGTTTTAATCATCAATCTTCCAATTCCAGTTTTATTTACATGTTTTTATGGTTTCCAATGGCTTTATTTTGAAAATTTGATGAAGAAGAAGTTATAGCAAAATTTTTGGAAGATTATGATCAAAATAGCAAAGCTCTGGCGAAATCTGATCGATTAGCGATTTCTGGAGTCAGAGGTAAAAACGCCTATGAAGAAGATGATGTTCAAAAATTCTGAGAAAGTTCATGGTGAAAGTAGACACCTAGGGCTTTCTAAATCTATAAAGAGTGTGTGATTTGAAGTTCTGTGCAAAAAGATAAAAATCTCAGAAGTTAGGTTATGTTTTCTGTGCGAAATTCTGGGCAGTTTGAAATGATTAAACTGGGAATTTTCCATGAGTTATGGGTAAGTTCCAGTATTTTTCCTCGAAAGTATACTTCTCAAGGATTCCGGGAAATTTTACGGATCCTCAGTTCGATTTTTCTAGAATTAGTTATGATTTTTTGAAGTTAGGCGAAATTCAGCCCAGAAATGCTGGATCAACGTTTTTTCCGAAAATTAGGGAATAAATTGGAAAATAAATCCACCAGGGGTAAAATGGTCTTATATAGCCAAAATATCTCTTTGAAATAATATTTGTGAGTTAATAGAGGCGATATTATCCTTATAGGATATCCCTGAATACGTTTTGACCAACTGTCGCACCGTTTTCCGCCAGAAATACCGTCAAATGTCAACGATGGTACGTCTGCGTACTGGTAACTTTAACTCTGATGTTTATGGTATGCATGTATGTGGTATGTGTGTTGTATGTATAGGGTACGTCCGCGTACTGGTAACTTTAACTCTGATGTTTATGGTATGCATGTATGTGGTATGTGTGTTGTATGTATAGGGTACATTCGCATACTAGTAACACTAACTCTAATGGTTATTATATGCGTATATGTGCTATGTGTATGGTATGTTATATGAGATAGCTATTTGCTCTATGATATGTTCATGTTCTATTGTTATGATTATTCTTGCTGGGTATTGGGATACGCTTGCTGGGTGTGAAATGCTTGGTGTGAAACAATTGCTAGGTGTGAAATGTATACTAAGTGTGACGTACCTGCTAAAGGACTTATATGTCAGAGATACATTTGTCTAAATGCTTATGAACTCTTTATGTTTGTGAATATCTGTGATCCATATATGGTATATATAAACATGAGGTTAACCGTTACTTGAGGTTCAATAGGGATTGAACCTCAGCTCTTAACATAGCGTCAGGGTCAGATGAACCAAGGGCGGAAGACAAGGGGAAGCGCTAGCAAGACGCATAGAAGACCCGGCTGAAGGTTTCCTTTGACATTCTGGCGGAAGCTTTCCTTTTATTGTTGTACATCCCTTTTGAATCACGCGGTTACTACATCGCTATTGTATTCAGCCAGACTTACGGCATTTTGAAATATAAGTATCAGTTTCTCTTCCGCTCAAATGCATTACTCGATGATTTTAAATGATTTTTGTTGGAAAAAAATAATATTCCACTTTTGAAAATTGAGATGTTACATGGGTATTTTGTATTTTTATAAGCTTTGGGCTGAGAAATTTGAATGGATAAACGAAATTATAAGCTTTAAAATTATGAAAAATAAATTTTACAAAGTGACCCTATTTTCTGGAAACCAAAACTAGGCAAAGCGTGTTTGTGGTATTTGAATGGATAAACGAACCTATAAGATTCTCAAACTTTTCATAAAGCAGGAGGACTCCTAGAGCTTTAATTTTATATATGTGGTTGGTAATTTTTGAAGCTTTGAGTAGTGAGTTATCAATTTTTAAAGTTGAGTCATGTTTATGGAAAGCTCACTAGATAGTCTGTATGTTTTTGGGAACTGGAAATAAATTATGTTGATAAAATATTGAAATCAATTTTACCAAAACCTAGACTTACAACCAACACGAATTGTATTCTTTCAAACCACCTGAAAATAGTGCCCGCATTGTTTCTCGACAGCGCACGAGATGCTATTGTAGTCATAATACGCCTTCTCGTCTACCCACAACTTCACTGCAGCAACTCCCTCATGCTGCTGGAGCTCTAAGTGAGGTTCTCACTGTACTTGCCACCGCCACCAAAGTGGACCAGCCGGTAGTCAGCCTTGCGTTGGTTGGCATGGTTTTGTGCAAAAGCGGCAACTGCACCATCCCAAACTAGGTTGGGAACCTGCACTTGCAATCTTGCAGCGTTGTGGGCATTCACATAGTCTTGTGGTGAATTGTGAGCATAGGTTGTGAGGGCAAAGAGGAAGAACACATAGAATAAGAGCAAGAAAGAAAACAGAAGCTTGGATGATAACTCCATTGTGTGTTAACGTTGTTGTGTAATGTAGCGTGTAGTTCATGGAACTGGGGATAAATAACTAATAGATCCTATTTAATCAATCAATAGGCTGTGTGGTTTGAAGAAACGTAGTTCATTAGTTAAGAAAATATTTTAAATTGTTAAAAATGACTAATTAGGTTTGGATAACAAGGGGTGAAAATTTCAAAATAATCATAATGACACTCAAGCCTGATTACAAATTATCCAAACACTTATTTATATGCTTAGGGACTTGTTAACAAATTTTATCTAATTTGCATCTTTTTATTATATTTATAAAGGGTTAAGAAACATTAGCATTCTAAAGTATTTTTTTCATGTGCATTTGTAACATCCCGCCTTAAAAACATCGGAAATTTTTGTTTTTTAAACGTTGATCAGAGTAGAGTAATTTCGCAAAACGAGTAACTGAACCTTAATATTCGTAAACCACAGTGTAAGTGTACTTATACAGTCATCTACTGTCCAAAAGGAAGCAGCACCTAACTAGACATATAAACTACAACCATAAAGTTCCTTCTGTCATCCTACGCCAGTCGCTCGCCCCTATCTTCAACACCTTGGTTTGCCCGAACCTGAAGCTACAGCTGAGATCAAATTACCATTTGGATTTCAGGTAACGGTTAACCTTATGCTCAAATAAACAGTATATGGATAACAGTTATTCACAACTCATAACAGCAGTAAATCACTACATAAGCACACAGCAGATGCATGATCACAACATTGACAGAACATAAGCACAAAGCAGTATGTAAAGTCCAACAACATGTGTGCACATAACCAGTGCCACGACGGCCCATCGTGTCCTCAACGCTAGGAAAACCCAAATGGCGTTATCAAGACTATAACCCGTATAAAGCTATATGTATAACTGACAACCCTAGACAGAGCCTTTGTATATAAACATGTCTATCATATATACGTATATGAGCAGCATAAGTGTTAAGGTTACAATACGCGTCCGTACCTCCGTTGACGGTTTCTGGCACTTTCGTCAAATTACGGCACGTTTGACAGCGGCACGATAGCGGTGACAACGGAAACAGCGGTTCGTGATTTCGGGTATCCTATAGGGATAATATTACTGATATGAATATTTAAGATTATAACAGGCATTTTAGGTACAAATTACCATTTGTCCCTAGTTTGACCACTTAGTGGAATTTTTCCAGAGCTTTGCTGTTTTGACTTTAAACTCTCAAAATTTTTGCTATAAACTTTCCTTTAACATATTCCTTAGATAAATATCATATTTATTCCTAAAACATGATATCTAAGCTAACTTGAAAAATTAAAGACTACTCTAGCAGTTCTACTATAACTACCGAAAGAACTACTGAAACTAAAAACTAAGGACTGAGAAACTTACTCAAAGCTTTGCTATGAACTTCTTACTCCTCTTCCAGAGATTCTCTCTCTAACTTATCTCTAGGATTGTGAGTGAATTGGTGAAGAATGAAGAGAAATGAGAGGCTATTTATAGAAAAATCCAATGGCATTTTCGTAATTTCATTGAACTTTGTCTAATCGAATTTTGACAGTTGGATCGCATTTTGTTGAGGTGGTTTGATCTTGGCCCTACACCTCTTGGCCGACCTCCCCCCCCCCCCACAAGAAGACAAAATTGATGACCTCATCATGCTTGTGTCATCTTGCTTTATCAGACGAAATTCCTGATTCGGTATCCTGATCGTGAAATTTTGTAAGATCTTAAAATTCCAAAAGCAACACTCTGAAGGTCCTTTCTTCCTCTTCAAGAATAATGGATTTTCCTAACCTTATACTCTCATTAAGGACATTCCGTTGCCTTCCGAATATCTAATCACTACCGGGTACTGAAATATCGTCGACCGGCGCCAACTTCTGGACAAAAATTCATTGATCAATAATATACTCTGGTTTTTCTCAACTTATCCCCAGATTCTCGCATCTGAATTATTTTCTATCGGTTCTCATTTTAGCTATCTGCTTTAATTATGAAAAATATCTTCTTAGCCTGATCTCCAAATCACTCCATCGATTACAGAAATGACTTCGGAGATAGTCTACTTCGAGATAAAAATTCACTTGTTCATAATATACTCTGACCCTAAAAACTTAGTTCAAGGTTTTCTAGATAGGATTTTATTTCTATCCGTGGTCATTTATCCTGTTTACTCTTTATTAAATAATATTATTTATTTACGACATGTCTTAATCTTATAATATTATTATTCTACAAATATCTTATTTCATCCTTATCCCTCCAAATTTTCGGCCCACACACACACACACACACACACACACACACACACACACACACACACACACATATATATATATTTCCATTTACCATAATATCCTATTTATCTTACATTTATTTTTCCCAAATTTTCCTATTGGTCCATAAATAATTACATGGATTTAGGCCCTTATAATTTCTTGAATAATCCTAAGCCTTTGATCTTTGTTTCCCAAGATTACATCCTATCCCCTATTAATTATTTAATTAGGCCAAAAATTTCGGCCCTTAATAACACTTATGCATATTTATTTTTTTTTTCATGTTTCCTAAATTTCTATAAGCTTATAAAATTCCAAAAATTACTTAATTAATCCCTTATTGTTTTTTTTATAATTTTCTTAATTAAAATTAATCATTTTCTCACAACAATTTTATTGACATTAATAATTTAAGCTCCATGCAAAATATCAAAAATCATAGAGTCAATTTTAATCTCAGAATACTTTTTAATTTTCCTTCTTTTTATTTCCATAAGCAATAATTTATTAAATTGTCTAAATTAAGGATAACATGCTTTCTAAAATTTAAATAGTTGTTTCATGCCTTTTCGAATTTTTCCTAATTCTTCTCAGGATGTTTTATGGCCTTAAGACACATTTTTTACATTTCAGATATTAAATTTCCTTTAATTTTCTTAATGTTTTCCTTTGAACATATACTAATCACATAACATGTTAAGGCCAAAGTCTTCATAATTAGACATTTTTATTATTGTAACGTAATATTCTAGATAATAGTTATCCGGGTATTACAGCATTCAGATCCTAAAGTAATTTGTAGTTTACATAGCATCCTGAAGTATTTTCTGAAATGTGTTCAGCACTCTAAATTAGTTTTTGTTGCATCTAACATCCTAAGTTATCTAGATTGTTAAATGGAAAATTGTAAAAAAAGTGAAAAAGCGATTTAGGGTGATGATAGACACATATAAAATAAATACTTCAGAGTAATGGAGGTGTAAATTATTTAGGTCACTGGATACACCTAGAGAAATATTTAAGATGCTAGATGCACCTTAAATTTAGTTATATATCATATTGTTATAGTATCAATCGAGTGTTTGATGAAAAAAAGAGAGAGATGAGAAAATAGGAACCCTTAGGGAGGAATGTATATAAGGATTTTATTGAGCATTTAACAAGACATTTGTTCGTTACTGTCCCTATATATCTTTCTCCAACTGCATAAACTACTTAGTTAGAAAAGATGTTTATTAATAAAAAAAAAAGTGTTAATTTATGTAAGCAAGATGGTGGAAGATTATTTGTTGCCAGTTTCAAAATGTTGATAATGCGTGAAGGACCAAGGAACTGTAACATACTTGCTCCTTGTTTAGATTTAATTATCACTTTTTTCTTTCTTTCTTTTTTCTTTTTTCTTCTTTTTTTTTTAGCACTAGAAATTTTCTTACTGCTTCGTAAAATTTAAGAGTTTAGTAATTATGATAAATTTTTTACTACTATATAAATACACCACCCGCCCCCCCCCCCCAAAAAAAAGAAAAAAAAGCACCGGGCAAATCGCTTCCAATTAAATAACATGCAAAATAATTAATTTTCTTTCTCTATAAATACGCGGTGGCTTTATTTTTTAACATTAGTTATTTCGCCTATTGATTTATTACCACAAAATTCCAATTTGACTTGTAAACAATTTAGCGTGTATAATAATTGATCAAGCACAGTTACGTTTTTCAAACAATTAGGCAAAAACAAATTCAAAACATATGAATCCATCTCCAAAATTTGGCCTATTATCACTAGCTCAGTCTCATTCAACGTCCATTAAATTTAATGCGAACCAAAAAAAAATCAGCCTCCAAAATTTGGCTTATTATCACAAGTTTGGGTCTAGCAAAATGAGCTAGTTCCTCATATAATATAGCGAACCAAGATTCAAATCCTCACTGGAAGAAGTGTCACATTTAGCGTTTGACAATGTCTCAAATGGGATTGCTTCCAATATATATATATCTATAGTCACACACACTTAGCCAAAAAAACAAAGTTTATGCAAACAAAAAGAATTCATGCAAATATATCATAGAGAGATAGAAAAAGTAAATGAATGTAATGAAATGATGTAAATTTAGCTCTTCCTCCTAAGAAAATCTCTGTCTCTCTCTTTTCAATAAAACAATTCGTTTTTATAAAATTTTTAAATGTTTAAGTTATTCAATCGCATGATTAATTTTTTTCTAAAATAATAATAGATCGTGTTAATCATCAAAATCAATGAGACAATGGAATTTCTAGGTTGTTTAAACTGTCCACACACCCCTTTATAGATCACATACATCTGATTCCTCATGAGCATATAAAAAGTAAATATTGATACCTCATCAAAAGGTTATGAAAAAGAATGTCACACATACACACATGTTTCCAATACAATCATTGTTCAGGAAGAAAATTAAAAATATAGTTACGCAAAACGGAAAACGTTCAAATTTATTCTTTAAACTCATCTCTCTAAACATGGGATACAAGATACTTTGTCAAACGAAAGTACTTTGGATTTATTGTTATTCAATCACAACATATCACTTGTTCGTACAGAACACTATGGCATATGTTGTTCCATTTATTTATTTATTCTTTCGCTTATTCTTTTTTTTTTTTCGCGAAGAACATGCACTAATTATATGAAATTACAAACAAGATTGAACTCATGACCTCTGATTTACGAAGAAACTTTCATACCATTAGGCTAGACCCTTTGGCTATTTCCCTTATTCTAACAATTCTTACTTAAAGCAAATTATTTAGAACATAAGACCATCATCATTATCATCACTTTCCTTCCATCGATTGATCAGTAAGGTTTTTGTCCAACATAGTTACCAGGAGGATCATAGTTGCAGCCAATGAAAGTTCCTCCATTGTTACACCTCACTTTAGCACAACCAACACGAATCGAATTTCTCCATACCACCTGAGTATAGTGCCCGCACTCTTTCCCAGCAGCGCATGAGTTGCTATTGTAGTCATAATCCGCCTTCTCATCCACCCACAGCTTCACGGCGGCTGCGCCACTCAGGTCACCGGTGCTGCCAGCAAGGTTCTCACCGTACTTGCCACCACCACCAGAGTGGATCAGCTGGCAGTCAGAGGCGTTGATCAGCATAGCTCTGTGCAAAAGCAGCGACAGTATCATCCCAAGCTATGTTAGGAACACCCACTTGCGATCTTGCTGCGTTGTGGGCATCCACGTAGTCTTGTGGTGAATCTTGAGCATTGGCTATGAGGGCAAATAGAGAGATGAAGAAAGAAACTGAAAGCTTGGAATATGACAACTCCATTTTTGTGGATGAGGGGAGTGATGAAGAAATGGGAGGTCGTGGGGAGGAATTTATAGGGATTTGGGTGTGGGAAAAATTGTCTAAGCGTGTAGTTTACGGAACTGGTGATAAATAATCAATTAATAGATTGGCCACTATTATGACTAACTTTTTGTAATTGGGTAGACTCTGTGGTTTGGGGAAATTTCAAAATTATCATAATGGGTGGCGGGCTAAGAAACTAAATCTGTTCTTTTTCCCCCTCGCTGTTGAATCTCATATTAATATTTGGTGAAAAAAATATTTTTATGGCTAAATAATGTATGACCCCTAGAATTTCGGATCATGCACACCCTAATCTTTGAAATTTTATAATGAATCACCTAAACATTTTATCTTCCCATAGAATTAGTTTTGTACATTACTTATATGCACACAAAAATAAAGTTTAAGTGATATATGATCGATAATTGAAGGTTATCTGCATGCACTTGTAAACTTGTTCAGGTTTATTTAGTTTTAAAGGATAAGGGCTTTATTATACACACATGGATTTTTATGAGTAAATAAGCATATGCGTATCTGCTTGAAGAGCTGCAACTGGATAAATTACTTGGTTAGAAAAGATCTTAATTAAATATATAATAAATTATTAATTACCTATAACTTAATAGGGTGGAAGTTTCAAAACAATCATAACGCGTGAATGACTAGAGAACTATATAGTCTTTTTGCTATTGTTTATGTTTCTAAGAGGTTGCCGTGTTCCAATTGATTTTCCATAAATTGATAAAAAAGAAAGAAAGAAAGAAAGAAAGAAAACAATTAAGTGTTGATTTTGAAGTTGACAATAAAATAATTTAAAAATTACTCAAATTTTCTTACTTTAGTACCTCAGACTTACTTTAGTGGTGGCTTTTTCAAGGTGTTTGGGTAAGCTTTTCCCTTGCCGAATTTCTCCCCCCCCCCCCAAAAAAAAAAAAAAAAGCTCCAATTTTTCAGAAGTTGATATCCTGAGCATTGGTGAGCGGCTTTCACATTTGTGTCCCTGTTTCATCTGAAAGTCGCGGCTCCAACTTTCACCTTTCTAAAGCTCCACCAACGGCAGCTATGATGGTGAGGAGTGATGTTGATGAAGAGAAAAGATGAGGTGATGATGAAGAAGGCGACGGATGGTACGTGGTTGCCAATCTGGTCTTTCACAACTCTCCTCTCCCTAAATTGGATGATGAAGGCCGACTGTTTTGGCTCAAGTAGTGAAGGTGGTTGAAATGGGAGGAGACCAAAGGTGATGGTGGTGCGACGGTGGTGGAGGTGAGAGCTTGAACATGAAACTCCCAAACTCTCTCTCTCTCTCTCTTTCGTCTTAAGAAGAAGAGGAAACACTGATCTTTTTTTTTTTGCCCAAAAAGGAAATACGGATACAAGGAAACTCTGGAAAGGTTTTTTTCCCCCTTTCCTTTTTTAAGTCAAATTATTATTTAAGGCGTTGGAAGGAACATAGGAGAAGACTTTGGAAATAAAATGATGATGGTGTGGCAAAATCATATCATATGTTGTATATAGCTTATATATTAGTTTATTAGTCAAACTAATCATTTTAAAGAAAAAATAAGAATAAAAATACTCTTAAGTACTTTAATTAGCTTCCTTAATCTCTCCAAAAATGTCAAATTTGTCTTATATTCAAGTTCAGAGCAGTATTGAATAAGATTCATGTCCTTTCAGTTATTTTCCATATTAACTGACTTTTGAAATATTAATCTAAAGACTCATCAATTTTACGGGAAAAAACCACTTTTGCAAAATCCAAACGGGCAATCCAAAGACAAATCACATTTACAACCTGACTTTTTTCCTATTGGGCTTCTGCAAAAGTCACTACTAGAAAATACTGAATTTGCGACAGAAATTTTTCCGTCTCAAAAAAGCAAAGTTTTACGACGGAATAACGAATCCATCACAAATTGTGAGCATTTTGTGACAGAAAACTAAATCTGTCAGAAAAATACAAAATTTTACGACGAAATTTGAATTTCGTTGCAAGGAAATCCAAAAGTTCGCAAAAAAAAAAAAAAAAAAAAGCATCTGATGCGGGGGTTGCGATATGATGGAAAATTAATTCCGTCGCAAGAACCCTTGGGCCTACCGACAGAATCCATTTATGTCACTAGCCATTGAGGATCTATGATGAAACCTCAATTCCATCACTAGCCCCACAAGGGGTTGCGACATAAACAATTTCCGTCGCTATCCCCTGTTAGGGCTAGCGACAGAATTGAAATTTCGTCGCTAGTTGGCGACATTTCTGCCACTAACTCCCCCACACCCCCCGGGTGAAAATTCTTCCCCAACCCTTCCGGCAACCTTCCTCCTCCCCTCCTTCAGAAACCCCAGCATGTAATACCCGAAATTTTTTTTTTATCTTACAATAAATAATATACCTTAAAAATTCTATGTGCATAAATAATACCTATTGAAAATAGGTGAATTTGTGGTCTCAAAACTAGTGTCATAATTACCTTATTTCCAAAGGTGATTTCTCATGTAATTAGGAGAAATAAAGAGCTAAAAATCCTTAAGTGAATTTGTGGATTATAAAATACCCTAAAAATATTATGATAAATCCTGAGAGGCAACTAAATGTTTATTAAAAATTAGAGAGTATGTTGTCTCTAATTAAGATAATTTATGAGATTATTTTCCTTGGGAAATAATAAGGCAAAATTAAATATCATTTTGGGGGACATAAATTGCCCCATGATTTTTAATATTTTGCATGTTGCATAAATTATCAATATCAGTAAAATAGTTGTGAGATAATAATTAATTTCAATTAAGAAAATTGTCAACAATTGTTAAGTGATTAATTAAATAATTAATGGCTAATTGTTTAGACATAGATAAAGGAGATAACCAAAGTTAGTTATATGAAACCTCTAATTTGATATTAATAACTAATGGAGGGTTAAGATTAGCATAAAGAATGTTGCTAATTAATTTAGCATAATTAAGAGCTATATAAAGTAAATTACAATTAATCCCTAAAGCTTACAAGATTACTAATCTTGTGATCAAAGTTCTAATTAAACTTGTTAATCAACTTGGGATAATTAAACATTAAGTAATGGCTAGGGTTGAATTTCATAAAGTAAGATCAAAGGCCCACAATAATTCTAGCAATTTAAAAAGTCTAAATCCATGATATTACTTAAGAACCAATAGGAGGCTAGAATCTTTGGTTATTAGAGATAAAAGAAACACATATTGAAGGGCCAAGAGTGTAACATCCCATTTGAAAACAGCGGAATTTTTTTTTTAAAACCAGTGATCAAAGTCAAGCATTCTAACAAGTGAGTAACTGAACCTTAAAGTTATATAACCATAGTGTAATTGTTCTAATGCAGTCATCCAATACCCAAAAGAAGACAATTACATAAACTAGAAACATAAAAACTTCGTCTTGCATCCTACATCGTCTGCCTGCCCCTATTTCCACTCCTTGGTTCGCCCGAACCTGAAGCAACAACTGAGATCCAATTTCCATTTAGATCTCAGGTAACGGTTAACCTTATGCTCAAATAAAACAGTATATGGACACAACTATTCATAACACATAACAACAGTAAATCACTACATAAGCACACAACAGATGCATTATCACAATATTGACAGAACATAAGCACAAAGCAGTATGTAAAGTCCCACAACATGTCTGCACATAACCAGTGCCACGATGGCCCATCGTGTCCTCAGCGTTAGGAAAACCCAACGGCGTTATCAAGACTATAACCCGTATATAGCTGTATGTACAACTGACAACCCTAAACAGAGCTTTAGTATACAAACATGTCTATCATATATATGTATATGAGCAGCATAAGTGTTAAGGTTACAATATGCGTCCGTACCTCCGTTGATGATATCTGGCACTTTTGCCTACTTATGGTACGTTTAACAGCGGTATGACGGCAGTACGACAGCGGTGACAACGGAAACAGCGGTTCGTGATTTCGGATATCCTATAAGGATAATATCACCGATATGAATATTTAAGATCATAACAGGCATTTTAGGTACAAATTACCATTTTGCCCCTAGTTTGATTACTTGGTGGGATTTTGCCAGAGCTTTGCTATTTTGACTCTAAATTCTCAAAATTTTGCTATAACTTTTCCTCTAACCTATTTCTGAGATAGATATCATATTTATTCCTAAACATGATATCTAAGCTAACTTGAAAAATTAGAGACTACCCTAGCAATTCTACTATAACTACCGAAAGAACTACTGAAACTAAAAACTAAGGACTGAGAAACTTACTCAGAACTTCGCTATAGATTTCTCTGGACTCCTCCTTGTTCCTTCTCTCTCAAATTTTGGATTCCCCAAGAGGGTTTTGGTGTGAGGATTTCAAATGAAATGGTTGGCTATTTATAGAAAAACTCAATGGCATTTTCGTAATTTCGTTGAACTTTGTCTGGTTAAATTCTGACCGTTGGATCGCATTTTTTTGAAGTGGTTTGATCTTGGCCATTCATGATTTGGCCGACCTCCCCCCCCCACAAGAAGACAAAATTGATAACCTCATCATGCTTGTGTCATCTTGCTTTATCAGATGAAATTCCTGGTTCTGTGTCCTGATCATGAAATTTTGTAAAATCTTAAAATTCCAAGAACAACACGCTGAAGGTTTTTCCTTCCTCTTTGAGAATACTGGGTTTTCCTAACCTTATACTCTCATTAAGGACATTCCATTACCTGCCAAAAATCCTCGGTAGACGCTACCGATTACAGAAATGACTTCAGAGATAGCCTACTTCGAGATAAAAATTCACTTGTTCATAATATACTCTGACTCTAGAAACCTAGTTCACGGTTTTCTAAGTAGGATTTTATTTCTATCCGTGGTCATTTATCCTGTTCACTTTTTATTAATATAATATTATTTACTTACAACATGTCTTAATCTTATAATATTATTATTTTACAAATATCTAATTTTATCCTTATCCCTCCCCCTAATTTTCGACCCACACACACACACACACACACACACACACATATATAATAATTTTTTTTTCATTTACCCTAATACTCTATTTATCTTGCATTTATTTTCCCAAAATTTTGCTATTGGTCCATAAGTAATTACATGGATTTAGGCTTCTATAATTTCTTGAAAAATCCTAAGCCATTGATCCTTACTTTCTAAGATTACATCTTAACCCTTATTAATTATTTAATTGGGCCAAAAATTTCAGCCCTTAATAATAATTATTTATATTTATTTTATTTTTCATGTTTCTTAAATTTCTCTAATCTTATAAAATTCCTGAAAATTACTTAATTAATCCCTTAATAATTTCTAATAATTTTCTTAATTAAAACTAATCATTTTCTCACAACAATTTTATTGACATTAATAATTCAAACTCCATGCAAATTATCAAAAATCATAGAGTCAATTTTAGTCTTAGAATACTTTTTAATTTTCCTTCTTTTTATTTTCATAGGAAATAATTTACTAAATTGTCTAAATTAAGGATAATATGCTTTCTAAATTTTCAATAGTTATTCCATGCCTTCTAGAATTTTTCATAATTTTTCATAGGATATTTTATAGCCCTAAGATGCATTTTTCACCTTTTTGACAATAAATTTCCTCTAATTTTCTTAGTGTTTCCCTTTGAACTTAGACTAATCATATAACATGTTAAGGCCAAAGTCTTCTTAAATAGGCATTTTTATTATTGTAACATAATATTCCAGATAATAGTTATCCGGGTATTACAAAGAGAGAAGGGGCCACGTTTTGCTTGTACAAGAGGAAAGAAGAAATTGTTTAATATATGATAACAAGCACATGAGATAATATATAAGATAAGATGATAGGATTTTTAAATAATATCTAGATATTATCTCATGGGTCGTTTAATGAATTGGAAGAGGATGGAATGGAGAGAGAGAGAGAGATGAGGTCGGCATTGATTTTGAAGGAAGGAAAGATGAGTTCTCATATAATCAAAACAAGCTTAGTTTGAAAAGTCAACAAAAGCAACAGCCAATGAAAAGCCATGAATTAAAATACACATTTAATGGTTATTAGGAGGGAAGATTTCGACCAGAATTTTGGAAGGAAGAAGAAAGAGTTTATAATATTTTAATATAGATATTATATAGATTAGCACATGGGATAATTGAGATGAAAAATCTAGTTTACATATTTAAAACTCAAGGCAGCAAATAGAATGAGAACCGATGGAAATTAAATCATATCTTGAGATATGTGAACTAAGTATTAAATATAAGTAGATATTTGGAACCAGTAAATTATAGGCTTGAACTTGGTTATTCCCAAAGTCATTTTCATATACTTTGGTGAATCATACTTAAGTGATTTAGGAAGTTTAAAAGGACCATAAATCTAATCATAAAATTGTGATTACAAAAGTGAAGCTAGATTTTGAATAAAAACCCCAACTTACACCTAACTAAATTAACATTTGAAGTAACTAAAAGATGAAGCAAAATATCTAAGAAAGGGGGGGGGGGAGGTGGCGTTTTTTGTAAGAGGTGTAAGGGTAAGATTTAAACTTCCTAGTTAAGTTAAATCCAAGGGTTAGAATTGGATTAGAGTTGCAAGGAAGTTAATGCATGATTGGCTATAAATAGGAGGCTTCATGCTTCATTTTTTTTCACACCAAATCACACTTCAAGAAAGGTGATTTCTAAGTAGGAGAGTGAGGAGGAATCTTGAAGCAAGAAGGAGAGTCTTCAAGAGGTAAGCTCTAGCATTTAAATTTCTAGTCTTTAGTTTTTATAAGTTTTTAGTATAAATGTTAGTTTAATCTAGAAAATTAGAGAATAAATTCCTATACTTGTTTTTAGACCTCATTGCATTGAAAAATTCTTGAAGAGGTAAAAACATAGTAGGGAATAATTTTTGGGAGGAAACGGATTAATGTTATAAAAATTGTAGGATTTTTGGTATTAAAATTCTGTGTAGCCAGCGAAATTCATGACATTATTTTATGTATGAAATGAAGTTATAAAATCATGAAATTTTCCAGAGAGAAAGTAGACATGTAGGGCTTTCCAAATATACCTAGAGTGTGTCATTCTGAGTTTTTTGCTAGAAGATAAAAATTCTTGAAATAAGGCTACGTTTTCAGGGAAATTTCTGGGCAGTGTTAAGAAAAATAGAAACTGGGAAGGATTCTTCGTGTTCTAGGTTCTGGAAATATTTTTCCTCAAAAATGGACATCCCAAGGATTTCGGAGAATTTTACGGATCCTTGTTTTGATTTTTCTAGAATTAGTTATGATTTTTCAAAGTTAGACGAAAATCTGCCCAAAATGCTGAAATCATTGTTTTCCAAAAATTTAGGGAATAAAGTGGAAAATAAGTCCACCAGGGGTAAAATGGTCTTATATAGCCAAAATATCTCTTGAAATAATATTTGTGAATTAATAGAGATGATATTACCCTTATAGGATATCTGTGATTGCAATCTGTCAAAACGTACCAAAAGTCATCAACGAAGGTACGTTCGCGTACTGTAACACTAACTCTGATGCTTATTGTATGCTTATATGTGATAGACAACTATACAAGTGAATTGTATAGATAACTTTACATGTGATGTGTATTGTTAACATGGATAACTATACATGTGAATTGTATAGATAACTGTACATGCGATGTGTATTGTTGGCATAGATAACCTTACATGTGATGTGTATGGTGGATATATTAATCTTGCATCTGCTATATACTATGTGTTGATTATTGTTGTGATGTCATACATATATTGTTTACATAAGTATGAGGTTAACCGTTACCTGAGGTTCGATGCATAGACCTCAGCTCTTAATATAGCTTCAGGATCAGGAGGACTAAGCACCAAAGATAAGGGCAAGCAGCATGCTTAGAGTCCCGGCTGAAGAATTTCTTTTTGGACTTGTATTACCATATTAGTAAATATTCAGACCTTTGTACTGTTGTATAAGCAACTAGGTACCTCAACTGTGGATGTTTATCAGATACTTGCTCTTTTAAATTGCTCCGATGCTCTACTCTAATGAAAGTACCTTATTTCGCTTTTGAAAAGTGGGGTGCTACACAGCGCCCCCCCTGGCGTGCAATCTTCCTCTGTCCCGTCCCCTATGAGCTCCCTCTGTCTCGTCACTCTTAGGAGGTTGAAGGCTTTACTGCTTCTACGTTTTTGGGCAGCACTGATTGGATTCCTTAGCTTCAGATTCTATATTATCTAGGTCTTTAAAAGGACGGACCACGTACTTTAAATTCTTATACATTCCTATATGTTTAATTACATTTTAGTGGGGTGTTTGTGGTTAATTAAGGAAGTGATCCACCTGGAATTTATGATTAGGACAATATTAATCAGTAATTTGTTGCATGCATTAATGAACTGTCCTCATTTTATGACATTTGTTTTTAGTTTTAACTTTTAATACATCATTTTTTATTTTAGGACAAAATTTAGGCTAATACATCATTTAATCATATATAGCACTGTCATATATTTTTCATGTGTATTTTGATTTAAATAATAATATTTTAAAAATGAAGCATGTCATTTGTAAAACTTGATATAACATATATAAATAATTTTCCATAAATATTGTCCTGGATTTTAATGCACATTTTGATCCTTCAATTATTTTAGTTTTTTTAGCCACTTGATATATAGATAGCGTCATTAATTTCCCATTCAGAGGAATAATTTTTTTTCCCAAAAATAAAATTCTCGTATCAATTAAATTGGACCATGCCTTGAGAAGTAAAAGCAACGTAATTAGTCACTTTCCCCTTCTGGCTTGAATTATAGCAATAATGTAGTTAGAGGATACGGGTCATACAAATTCATTTTATAATATATTATTTTTTAAGATCATTTTATAAACTATTTTAAGAAAAGAAAATAGAAAATAGTAATAAACAAGATAAAATTACAACATTTTTTATTCTAAGTGATTATAATATATTATTTATATAAAAATACAAATAAATAGATGGAAAAAAAATGAGATTCAGATTATTTAATTTCACGTCTTTCTCATAACAATAATATTTGTCAATAAAAAATTATATCTTTGTATAGAAATACAAGAGAGAGAGAGAGAGAGAGAGAGAGAGAGAGAGAGAGAGATTTAGAGGCCATTAATTCTGTATAAAAATACAAAAAGAATTATATATTGATTTAGTTAGACTTGGTATAATTAGTTTGAATTGGTTCTAAATACCATTAATTTTGTATTTAATTATTACTATTTGCTTTAATAACATTTTAAGACTTAACCCAATTATAATTAATTGAAGTATCCATATACGTAAAAAGTTTTTTGTGCTTTGCATCTTTGAGTTTTAACACCAAACATGGCATTGCATGGGCACAATAAACATAATTTTTATATCAAACTTTGTCTAAAAAATTAAAATAATGAGATGAATGAGATAAAAGATAGTTTATGACACTAGTTATAAATCCATGTGTTTGTTTCTTCTCACTTTCTTGATTAAGTGGCAATTGGTTGGCATGAGTTGCCAGTTGCATTGGCCCCTTATATGTCTGAGTCATGTTGTTTTATGAACTGAGGTATCTTCCCACTCTATATATTTGTGTAGGGTTGGGTTGTAGAAGTATGGACGACTATCGTGATAGAAGTTGGATGTACAATCGTCTAACTGAGAAAAGATAACTAACTCAAGCATTCTTGGACAGTCTGGAAGAGTTCATTCAATTTTCTTTGGCACACTCAGCTAATTCAAGTACATATATAAGTTATTCATGTGTCAATGCAAGTGTTTAAAATTTCAAGATCAAAGCATAGTCAAAATTCAATTGTGTAGAAAGGGATTCATGAACAATTATGAATGCTAGGAATATCATGGCGAAGTACGACAGACACCGAGTGGATACTACGGGCGCAGTAGTCATCGAGGCAACCTTAATCAATATGAACAATTGGTGATGGATGCCACAAGACTATTGATTGGCCAATATTTTGATCCCTTTACTCATGTTGAACCATCATACATGCAAGAGGAGACTGGTACATATAATCAACCATGTTACATGGGAGAGGATCCTAATTCGGAAGCCAATAAGTTCTATAAAATGCTTCAAGATGTGCAACGGCCATTATGGGAAGGTTGCGAACACATTGAAAGTAGTAAACATTCATCGCTATCGACTACCCTAGCAACACTAAGCTTGAAGATTAATCACCATATGAATGAGAGGAATTACAACAAAATGATACAAATCATGAGTAAGGTTGCTCCGAAAGATAATAATGTGCTAAAGGATTTCTACAAAGCAAAAAGAAAGGTCAAAGAGCTTGGGCTTAGGTGTGAAAAAATCCATTGTTGCCCCAGAGGATGTATGTTGGTTGTATTACAAAGATGATGCTGAGCTGACCAATTGCAAATTCTGTGAACATGATAGATACAAACCTGTGAGTAATGAAAGGAAAATGACCCGTCAAGCATTCAACAAGATGTGGTTCTTATGTACAATGTATCATTGAGCCAGAATTTCATCATGCGAGCTACCTTAATGTGGACGATAAATGATTTCCTTGCATATGGGATGTTGAGTGGCTACCAAATGACGGGGAAGCTTGCAATCCAGTTTTTCTAGAGCAAAACATGGGTTTTAGCTTGCTACACAATCGCAAGGTTTGTTGGTTTTACAGGCACCAACAATTCCTGCCCCTTGATCATTCGCTTAGAAGAAATAGAAAAGATGTAACATCCCATTTTTATAAACGTTTCCATAGTGTTTATGATAAGAGTTGAGCGTTGAATTTTTTTTTTTCAAAATAAAGAGTAACTGAATAACATTGTATGTAGTGTATCAAGTTGAACATTCAACGGTACATTCATCCGGGTTCTTAATACACCTAAGTACAAAACAAAATAGTAACGCCTCCGCAAGTTTCTCAAGCCAGCTCCTTACCCTCGTCCTTAGTTCTGTTTCCCTGGGACCCTGAAGCTAAGGTAAGAGCTGAGGTTCAATACCCATTGAACCTCAGGTAACGGTTAACCTCATGCTTATGTAAACAGTATATGACAGATATCACATAATATGTACACAATTATATCTTTCAAAATCATAACAACATGTAAGGCAATAACATAACACAGCCACTGCAATATGTATGTTACCCCAGTCTGCACTATTCACTAGTGCCACGATGATCTATCGTGTCCTCAGCGCTAGGAAAACTCAACGGTGTTATCAAGACTATAACCCGTCTTTAATTCAATATTCAGGGCAATTTCAAAATTAGTGAGTACAACTATCATATATAAGCATACCATAAGCATAAGAGTTAATGTTACAATACGCGTCCGTACCTGAGTTTTGGTACGTTCCGTTGGTCAGAAAAACGATCTCTGATATCCTATAAGGGTAATATCGTCCCAATTAATTCCCAAACATTATTCCAAGAGATACCTTGGCCATAAATGACAATTTTACCCTTGGAGGATTTATTTTCAATTATTTCCTTAAAATTTTGGAAAAAACGCTAGTGCAGAATTTCTGGGCAGAATTTTGTCTAACTTTGAAAAATCATAACTAATTCCAGAAAAATCAAAATGAGGATCCGTAAAATTTCCCGGAATCCTTAAGATCTCTATTTTCAAGGAAAAATACTGGAACTTACCCAGAATTCATGGATAATTCACAGTTTCCACGTTTCAAACCTCTGCCCAGAATTTTCCCCAGAAATCGTACCTTAACTTCTGGAATTTTTATCTCTTTGCACAGAACTTGAAATGACACACTCTTTATATATTTGGAAAGCCCTATATGTCTACTTTCACCATAAACTTTCTCATAATTTTAGAACATCATCTCCTTCATAAAATATTGATGTTTTTACTACTAGCTTCTGAAATCACTAACCGATGAAATTTCGCTAGAGCTTCGCTATTTTGATCATAATCTTTCAGAAATTTTTGCCATACTTTTTCTTCATCATTTTTTCGAAATAAAGGCTATGGAAATAATGAAAACATGAAATTAAAACTATAATTGGAAGATTGAAGATCAAAATAACATTTCCTAACATTTCCACTACAAAAACTAAGAACTAGAACTAAAAGACTAAAAGCTTCCTTACCTCTTGTAGAACCTTGCTTCTTGTTTCTTGAAGCTCTTCCACACACTCCTATCTTCTCTAAATTTTTGGCCTAAGCCTTGGTGAATTGGTGAGGAATTTGTGAAGCCTAGGACCCCTATTTATAGCAAAATGTGATGGCATTTTGGTAGTTCTTTCACCTTGCATTTTAGCCATTGGATTAACCTTAGCAAAGAAGCTTTAATCCCTCCCTTACACCTCCTCCAAGCCGCCACTCCCCCCCCCTTTCATAAATTTTTACTTCATCCCCAAGTTACTCTACTTCATCCCCAAGATATTTCAAATATTAATTTAGTTAGGTGTATGTTGGAATTTTTATTCAAGATCTAATTTCACTTTTGAAATCATAATTTTATGACTAGATTTATGGTGATTCTTAATTTCCTGAAACACTTAGGTATGAATCCTAAAAGTATACAAAAATGACTTTGGGAATAGGCAAGTTAAAGCTCATAATTCACTGGTTTCAAATATGTATTTATATCCAATACTTAGTTTCAATATTTCAAGATATGACTTATTTTCTATAGATTCTCATTTAATTTTATCTAATTAAATAACAACTTGCTTCTTAAGTCTTCTAATCTTCTCCCATACTCTAAACTAATTATCCCTTGTGTTTATAGGTCTACTTCCTTCTTCTTGTTGCCTAAGCAAAACCGTCCCCCTCCTATATTTTTTAATTATCAATTGATGTTTTAATGTTCCCACATACTTAAGAAGGAAAATCTCTCATTGGTCCACTCTAGGATTTAGGATTTAAGGTTAATATAATTTAATTCCTCCATTTATTTGTGTAATTTATTTATTCCTCACTAAACAAGAATTTTCGCTCCTTAGTGATAAATTAGGAATAACTAGTTAAATCCTAATTTTGATCTCTAACATAGTGTTTTAGAGGTTACTAGACTTAATTACCAAAAGTTTGACAAGAGTTTTAATTTAATTTTGATGATTAACAACTCTTTATATGCTAATTTTAGCTTCTAAATATTATTTGGTCCTTAATTTAATTGATATTTCCTTAACCATGACCTTTATAAATTAATTATTAACTAATTTCAAAAATTACTAAAATATCTCAATTATTGCAATTCCAATTGCCCAATAATTGTTGCTAATTCCTTCTAATTGATTTTATCATCCTCTGATGATTTTAAATTGCTGAAATGGTATAATCATGATTACTAAATTATGATAATCTTAGGATATTTTATGATCCTTAATATGACTTAGAAAAATTAGTCTTTAGGCTTTCAAATTCTAGGGAAAATTGCCTAGGAATAAAAATAAATAAAACACCAAAATTTGAGACCACATATTCACCTATTTAAAATAGGTATTGTTTATCCAAATATGGTGACTATGCTAGATAGGATTTTAGGGTATTACAAAAGACTTCACGCGGAATGTGGTTGAACAGAAAAATCAACCTTGTCGATTAAGTGGCCAAGAAATATGGGACAGGGTCTGGCACATTGCAAGTGTTGAAAAAGGGGTTGCATTCAACAAACCTGAAGGATATGGTGTTGATCATCATTAGAACAAAGGGAGCATGTTTTGGGAACTGACATATTGGAAAGATCAATTGTTGAGACACAACCTCGATGTCATGCATATTGAGAGGAATGTGTTCTGCAATATTCCATACACCGTGATGGACACCAAAGGCAAGACGAAAGACACAATCTACGTAAGACAGGACATAGAAGTGATTTGCAAAATGTCTGATTTGCATTTGGTGGTGGATGCCACGGGATGGACTTCTAAACCTCGAGCGCCATACACATTCAACAAAGAGCAACATTTGGAATTGTTGCAATGGGTTAAAGATATGAAACTTCTAGATGGTTATGCATCAAATATGTCAAGATGTGTCAACATGCCTGAGGCAAACTTATCCAAATGAAGAATCATGATTGTCATGTTTTTTCCCATAGATTGTTGCTATAGGCCTTCAAAGCACTACCAAAGCATATATGGAGTGTTTTGACAAAATTTTCCATATTCTTCAGAGAAATTTTTGCTTTTGAGCTTAACATTGACAAGTTATGGCAGCTGGAGGACAACATGCCAATGATGCTATGCAAGTTAGAGATGGTGTTTCCTCCTACCTTATTCGACTCAATAGAGCATTTGCCTATTCACTTGGCTTATGAGGCAAAGGTCAGAGGTCTGCAACAATAAAGTGGATGTATCCGTTTGAGAGGTTATATATATATATATATATATATATATTTATATATATATATATATATATATATATATATATATATTCTCGTTGTTATTATTTGACCTACATGTTGCTGAAGTTATAAATACCCTATGATTGTCCATTATAGGTTTTTACGCACTCTCAAGTACAAAATCAAAAATCAAAGGTACATTGAAGGATCTATCACTGAAGTGTATCTAGTTGAAGAGGCCACACAATTTGTGTCATACTATTATCCCTCTAAAATTATATAAGGATGGAGTCGCTCGCAATGATGATGGCGGTAATACGAGCGATTAGATATCTATATTTAATTTTCTAGGTCGAGTCATGGGAAAACGTGAGAGGTCAACTATGGAAGGAAGAGATAAGCACATGGCGGAGTGGTACATCCTAAACAACCGTGAGGAGGCCGCACTGTACTTAACGTAAGACTTCCTATATTTTTACTATTACCATTAGTATTAATTACATTTTTTTTGTTACAGTTTTTTCTCCAATTGGGTCCGATCAAGAAATCCGTTGATTTCGGATTTCAAATTGAACAATTCAAGATTGCCAAGTTTCCTCAATGGTTCGAATACTACTTCGTGTAAAATCAATTAGCTCCCCCTGATGTTGCATGGAGTTTATCTTGCGAAGTTGCGATAGTTGTTTCCTGGTGTCAGAAATATGTAATAAATGGGTATGGTTTTACAACTGTAGAAGCAAACAGAAATACACTAAGTTGCAATCACAACGTATAGTGCTGACGTGGCCTGGTTGATGGAGTTGAGGGTGACTACTACGGGATGTTAATTGACATAATTCAGTTGAATTATCAGTGGTACAAGTCCGTGACTTTGTTTAAATGTGAGTGATTTCATTACTCTCCTTGTGGGACAAAAGTTAACAAATATGAAAATGTTGAGGTCCAGTGGTCAATGAGGTATACGGTTGGTTTTAACCCATTTATACTTGCTCAATAGGAAAAACAAGTTTATTATACATCGTACCCCACATCCCGCCAAGGGTGGAAAGGAGTTATCAAAACCAAAGCACGCAATATTATACCCAACTCGAGAGAGTCAGAATCAAATAACTGTATGACCAAACCATTCTAAGCTGCTGTGGAACACATACAACCTATAATTGTTGCCGAGTATGATATACCAAGCAATCTTTTTGATTCCACTGGGGAGTTAGAATTGATTCCTATCCATATTGTCGATAAGGAATTGGACGATGAGGAGGAAGAAAATTACTCTGATAGTGAGTTTGAATTCAATAACTGTGAGACTCTAGAGGAAGGTGTGCAAGGAGAGGTCGAGGAAACAGAATCTTTTGATTGATTTGTGTTAGTTCTTTGTTTATAACCATTTGTTCTACTAGATAATTTGTTACTTTGATACTGACATATTAAGTATATCTTTTATATATTTTGACATAATGTTTGTTAGTGTTCATAGATGGATCATTTTGGAGGGCATACAAGCAGTGGTTGTAGTGGTGGTAGAGCCTGGTTCCATTATATCAGAGGTGGTAGGGCGACGACATTTGACCCGTCTTTAGGTAGAAGGCTTAGCTCTTCTCCAAAGCTACCTCCATTTCATATGTCATCTTCACCGACCACTATTGACTCTGTTATGGAAGGTACAAATGTGCTTTCACTCCCCTTATCCAGAGCAAAGGGCAGAAACTTTACAATTTTTGATTGATTTACATTTGTAGTTTTATTTAAGCAACTATGTACTAAAATTTTGCAATATGTCACATTTCTTCCTTTAGTACACCGTGTCTCCTTGAAGCCAAGTTAGGAAAGCTAGTTCCTCAACTACACCAGTGTGGGGAAATGTTGATCCTAAGACAGAGCTACTGTGGATTTGTCCTTATTGTAACCTAGAGTAAGTCATGTAAAGTTACTGATAATGTTACGAGTTTTTTTACCTTTAGTTTGTATGCTAATATTTATGTCATTTCCTCTGTATCCTTATTTGAGCCTTATAATCAGGTCACAGATTTCATGTCGACCCAAATATTCCGTAACTTCACTAATCCTTGGGCCTATTGGAAAGAGATTCCTAAGGATTATCGGGAAGTTTGGTTCAAGGAGTTCTTTGTAAGTTTTGTAAATTATGATTATTAATTTATTATACAAATGCAAACTGATTTAGTACTTTTATAATTTGGAGTACTAATTGTTCGTAATTGATTTTCAGCGTAACTTTAGATTGTTGCCTGTGCATCGAGAAAATTTGAAAAAAGATTACAATCACAAGGGAATCAAGTGGTTTTCTGCTAGATTTTATAAATTGAGACATGGTCTAGGAAAGATTGATTGGATTCAACCTGAGACTTTACATCAATTACTTCAAAGATGGGCCACTGATCCCAAATTTAAAGAGAAAAGTGAGAAAAAGAAATCAAATAGGGCCCATATGGATAGATCATCACATACGAGCGGCTCCATCCCATACAATGAGCATCGACGAAAAATTGAGAATACAATCAATTTCTATTTTAGTATTTAATATTTTGTACTTTGAAGTAATTAACTATCGATCATCATTTGTGTTTGCAAGTAGTGTCTGGACAAGTTCTTGCAGAATCAATTGAGTGGGCTACCTTTGAGTGGACCCATTCCCAAGAGTCTTCCAATGGTATTGGGTGCCACTAGATCAATGCCAAGTTGCTGCAAGTAGAGATGAGACATTTATTACTTTTGTTATTTATTTCAAGCACTAACATATTTATTTCATTTCACATACTTTATTTGTGATGTATTTTTTTGCTTGTAGGAAACCTATCAGAAGCTTACACAAGAGAGAGACTAACAGAGTGAGGCGAGCCCCGCTGTAAATGGAGCAAATCACTAAGGGGGTGAATTTGGGATTTTAAAAACTTGTTCGAATTACTCTGTTTTATATAAGTAAAACAGAGGTGAATGAAATAGAGTTAAGAGAAGCTTGACACAGAGGAATTTATACTAGTTCGCTCCAAATCCTTGACTACGTCCAATCCCCTAACTCTCTGGGATTTTCACTAACTCACAATATCAATTACATACTTTGTACTCGAAAGAGAATACACTCCCCCTTACAAGTTGTAATATGATATCCCCAATCTCCAAGTCCCATAACTTGAGATTCTTTACAATAATTGATTTCAATAAATGAACTCTCTTTTAGAGTAGATAAATATAAACACTGAAGTAAAATGTATCAAAAGATACTTTACAAGTGAAAATTGAAAGGGTAGTTGGTAAACTTGAATGCATTTCGTTTTAAGTTTCTTAGTTGCTGAGAAGACTTAAATGTAGCTATATATATATATATATATATATATATATATATATATATATAAAGAGAGCATTAAATGACCATTGTATACATTGAGGAAGGATTAGCATAAGCTTTTGTCTTCTCTCTCTATTCTTCAGTTAATATAAGTGCATAGAGATTTGTGGTTGAATTCCCTTGAGATTAATCTGTTGGAATAGCAGAAGCTACTTAAGGAAAGGAGGCATTAAGCCTTTTGCATCATGTAGAAAATGATTGTCTAAAATATTGCAAGTTATCTATACTTTACAATAAATGTTCTGACATGCTTTTTGCTTTTGACTGAATATCCATTTTAGTACTCTTTAAATCATCTAAAACTCACTAACAAACTGGTTAAAGATAGTTAGGAATAGAAATAAGTAATGATAAGAGATATATGATTAAACACAAAGATTTCACAAATTCGTGCAATTTGAATTTTGAATTATGTGATACAATCTCAAGTTAGTTCATCTAGACTAGAGTTTGTAGTTTACTTCAGAAGACTAAACTCGAGTTTTATAAATCTAGCTCGAGTTTTCTTCAACCAGAGAAGAATGTCACGATTTGATATTTGAAACAAGTTTTGAGTAAGAGCTAAACTCGAGTCATTAAGTGATTAACTCGAGTTTTGGACATTTATAGTGAAAACTTATTTTAAGTCCCAAAGCTAAAAAACTGAAGTTTTCAAAAAGTTTAAATAGAGTGAAGCTCTCTGTATGATATAAACTCAAGTTTACAAAGTCTTACTCGAGTTTCCACAAAACTTAGGAAAACTAGAAATTTCTCTGTATGGATCAAACTGGAGTTTGCAATAGAAAACTTGAGTTTTCAAACTTTAGAAATCTATAGTTGTTATATGTGAGTCCTAAACTCGAGTTTATGAAAACTAAACTCGAGTTTCCTCATAATAGAAAACTTTGTAAAATATTTTAGCAAGTGTAGAGTGGAGTTTTTGAAAAGGTAACTCGAGTTTTCTCAAGCTTCGAATGGAGCATAACTTTCTGTATGCTATAAACTTGAGTTTACACAACACAAACTAGAGTTTCCAACAAAGTTTGGAAAACTTAGATTCTCTTATTTGTCAAAACTGGAGTTCATTGAACTAAACTCTGGTTTGCTTTGACTTGAAAAACTTAGAAGCTCTCTGTATGATCTAAACTCAAGTTTTCAATACTTAACTCGAGTTTGTCTAAGTTTGCAAAAACTTGACCTGCTCTCCGTCAAGTTCAAACTCGAGTTTTCTAACTAAAACTCAAGTTTGTCTTTGACAGTAAGTTTTTCAACTTTGCAAAGACAAACTTCAACTTGTGTTTACAATAGTCACTTATCATCAAAACACATAGAGAACTAACACTCGCATCCTTTTAGTCCGATAATGAGAGTATATTCATTTAGGCTGCAGGAGGATTTGACAAGAAAGGTAGACTCTTCAGGATGGGTGCCTCTACGAGCCAACTGAAGCCTAGAAGTTCTCCTCATCGGGTAGTGAAGGTGTTGATGCAGGTAAACGTAATACATTTGTTCTAGATTGTTACGTTTTCATTCCCTCATCCTTTTAAATGAAGTAAAAGAAAATAACTCACTCCGTAATGTTGTTTTTTTTTACATGAGCTTAAGAGGATGAAGGCGTTGGTGCAAGAGCAAGCATCTCGTATGCAGGCACAAGAATCTCACATTAGCATGCAAGATGCTCGTATGCAGGCACAAAGAAGAGAGGATGCGATAGCAAGCATAAGACCTGCAACAGACACAAGACATGATGAGGCGGATGCAGCTTATACTCTAGTCCTTAACTCAGGGCAAGGATATCTGGCCAGCTCCTGGTGGTTATGACCGTCCTGGTGATGATGACCATCCTGGTGACGATGATCATGATCATGTTGCTGCTTTTTAGTATATATTGTTCGCAACATTATTACTTATATTTTACTTTCTCAATGTAAAAATCTTTATGATTTTTATTTTATATTTTTATCATTTACAAGTTTTTGTTGAATTTTATTTATTTTTTAATGCAATTATATATATATATATATATATATATATATATATAATAATTTTAATTTTAATTTTTTATATTTATAAATATTTTTTTATTTTAAATTTTAAAATTTATTTTTTTGATTTTATATTTTCTTAATTAAATCAGTTTTGCGACAGAATTTTTTTCCTTTGCAAAAACGTGAACTTTACTACGAAAATAAATTTCATCGCAAAATTCAAAAGTTGTAAATCCTAAGAATTGTGATGGAATTGGTTTCTATCACAAATCCTAAGATTTGCGTTGGAATTTGTTTCCATCACAAATTTCAGGATTGTCGCAAATCTTGAGATTTGCGATGGAATATGTTTTCCATCGCAAATTTTGAATTTTTGCTACAGAAAATGAATTTTGTAGCAAATTTCAAAATTTATGATGGAATTATGATATTCTGTCGCAATTACGACACTTCTTTTGTGACGGACGAATTCCGTCGCAAAATTGTTTTGCGATGGAAAATTGCATTTTTGCGATAGAATTTTTCTGTCGCAAAAAACAAATTTTTTTGTGGTGAGTTAGATAGAAAATAAATTACCAAACCAAAACCAAAACAAGCCGCCTATATTTTAGGTATATGTGATTGACTAAATAAAACTTTATCAAAAATAACTAACAGATCTTAAATAAGAAAACTAACCATCTTCTTAGTCTTATTGAATGGATCAAGCACTGAATGTTTCCAGTTAAAGTTTTTAACTTAAAAAATAATAATTTAAGAATTAAAAATTCAAAACCAAATAAATAGAGCTTAATTATTATTTAATAAGGTTTTTTATATTTTAATTTATTTTTAAATTCAATTTTTCTAGCTTTAACGTAAATTTTATATTCTTGTTTAGCTTATTAATTTTTAATTGAAGTCTCATTTTTGCTTTCTAATTTCAATTTTTATTATTTTTCTAATATAAATAATACTATTTTATTTGATGGATGTGTCATGTAAAGTATTTTGATAAATAAGCTTAATGAAATGGTGTTAATTATGGAAAACCATTTGATTATATTTTCTTTAAAAAAATGATTGGGAAACAAATGAGGTAAAATAAGGGACTGTATTAGAACAAAGTGAAATTGATGAGAAAAATGTGAAATTTGAAACAAAGTAAGAAATTCAAATTAAAACCATATCAAATTATAGAATGAAAGTGAAACCGAAACAAAAATTGATATATCAATTCAAACTGAATAAAATCAAGAGAAAAAATAAAATTTCAAACGAAAATTACTATCGATCAAGATAAAAATAAAATAAAATATATAGTAATTCATATAAATATTACATAGAAAATGCATGTAGATGGTTGAAGTTGAAGAACGTATCATAACAGATTATTCGTAAACCAAAAATACCAAGCTTAAAGGAAAGTATTATTAGAAGACTTTGTTCCATGCATCCATAAGCCTGCGAATTTTGTTATATATAACTACCTGCATTTGTTAGTATCTTAAGCGTACTTGATAGCTTTTTTATTTTTTTATTTTTCAATTTGAGAGTTCCATTAATAATGTTAAGTTTCAAAATTTCTATTCTCCTAGAATTAGCATGTGCACTCAGGAACAACTAAATAAAATAAACATTCATGAGGCGGTTTTTGTGCCATGCAAGTGATGAGAGGAGAAAGCCATCCCCATATTTTTCACTGTTCAATATAATATTAATTAGAAGTGGCCTAAAAAAGTTTGAAGCCCCATTATTTTGTTTTCACCATCATTTCCATCCGCACTGGTGGATTGCAAAATGAACAGTTAAGATGCGAAATTTTATAAAATTATTTATTTTTATTATTTTGTTTTCACCATCATTTCCATCCGCACTGGTGGATTGCAAAATGAACAATTAAGATGCGAAATTTTATAAAATTATTTATTTTTATTTTCAGGTAGTTTACAGTTGTAAATTTGTAGGTGAAATTTTGAAAAATAATTTTAAATTTTTATGTATTACTACCATATAATTTTCTAAGATACTAGTATTAAATCCTAATCATACAGTTTTAATCCAAAGGCGGCTATTTAATGAGCAGAAAAAAACAGAAAAATTGATGGAAAAAGGATCCGAATTCAGAGAATGAATATTGAGATGAAAAAAGACTGGTTTGATTTGAAAAAAATAAATGAAAAAGAATATTTTGAAATTTAATACTCAAGGAATTCGAAGGTCCAATAAAAGATTCAGACACAGAGAGAAACATATGAGCTTCATCCTTCTCCATCTCTTTCTTTTTAAAATTTTTAATATGAAGTACTCTCTATTAATAATAGAAATTAATCTCTCTTATAATAATGAATTAGCGAATAAATAAAAGCTGAAAATCAAAATCACGGCCACTTTTTTAGGAAATGATAATTTTTATCACTCACGTAATCAATCTATAATTATTTCCTATCACTTTCATTAACTGAATCTAAAGTCCCTAGAGGTGATTCACACACACACACACTTTTAAAGTTATGTTCTCTTTGAGACGTTACATAAGATGGTTTGACCGGAAACTCCCCAAGTCATTCATTGCGCAAATGGTTAAAAGAAATAATAAAAAATAAAAAAAATAAAATTCTTCATTTACATACAAACTAGAAAATAGGATTTAGATTCCCTCAGTATCCTTCCCTCCTCTTCTCTCAATATTCTTCCATCTAGCCGTTTATTCTCCTCTCCTCTTCCAACTCAGATTAACTTTTAGTTGAGATCAATGGTGTAGATAAGGGATACTGAGGGATGAGGAGGGAAAGATACTAAGGCTTTGTTTGGGAGTTCCATTTTGGAGGGAAAGGAAAGGAAGGGTTTTGGTAGTCCTTTCCCTTGTTTGGGAGTGTTAAAAATAAGAGGGGAGAGAATCAAGGATTTTTACAAATCATCCAAAACCCTCATTCTTCACAAAAATGAAGTTCCCCCAATATGGACGTTTTAAGAGGGAACATGGATTAATTATTTTTTACCCTCGTTCAAATAAAGTACTCTCGTTATTTCTAATTTCTTTTATATTCTTGGAATGCGCACGAAAAATATTTTTTAGAGAGAGAAAATACTTTTTAGAAAGAGAAATATTTTTTTAGGGGAAAATATTTTCTAGAGAGAGAAAATATTTTATGAATATAAAAATTACGTAAATAACTTTTTTTAGAAAATTAAAATTAAAATTTATTTGTAAAGTATAATAATTATATTAATTTTTAAATAAAAGGGCAAAATAGTAAAAATAACTCATTAATCCTCCATCTTCCTCCCTTACTATTTTTTTAACTCCCAAACAAGAGGAGGAAATATCTTTCATTTCCCTTCTTTCTCCTCCCCTTCCAAACTCCCTATATCTCTTTCCTTTCCTTTTCCTCCAAACTGTAACATCCCGCCTTAAAAACAGCGGAATTTTTTTTTTAAAACGTTGATCAGAGTAGAGTAATTTCACAAAACGAGTAACTGAACCTTAATATTACATAACCACAGTGTAAGTGTACTTATACAGTCATCTACTATCCAAAAGGAAGCAGCACCTAACTAGGCATATAAACTTCAACCATAAAGTTCCTTCTGCCATCCTACGCCAGTCGCTCGCCCCTATCTTCAACACCTTGGTTTGCCCGAACCTGAAGCTACAGCTGAGATCCAATTACCATTTGGATCTCAGGTAACGGTTAACCTTATGCTCAAATAAACAGTATATGGATAACAGTTATTCACAACTCATAACAGCAGTAAATCACTACATAAGCACACAGCAAATGCATGATCACAACATTGACAGAACATAAGCACAAGGCAGTATGTAAAGTCCAACAACATGTGTGCACATAACCAGTGCCACGACGGCCCATCGTGTCCTCAGCGCTAGGAAAACCCAAACGGCGTTATCAAGACTATAACCCATATAAAGCTGTATGTATAACTGACAACCCTAGACAGAGCCTCAGTATATAAACATGTCTATCACATATACGTATATGAGCAGCATAAGTGTTAAGGTTACAATACATGTCCGTACCTCCGTTGACGGTTTCTGGCACTTTTGTTAAATTACGGCACGTTTGACAGCGGCACGACAGTGGTGACTGGGAAAATAGCGGTTCGTGATTTCGGGTATCCTATAGGGATAATATTACTGATATGAATATTTAAGATTATAACAGGCATTTTAGGTACAAATTACCCTTTTGCCCCTAGTTTGACCACTTAGTGGAATTTTGCCAGAGCTTCGCTGTTTTGACTTTAAACTCTCAAAATTTTTACTATAAACTTTCCTCTAACATATTCCTAAGATAAATATCATATTTATTCCTAAAACATGATATCTAAGCTAACTTGAAAAATTAAAGACTACTCTAGCAGTTCTACTATAACTACCGAAAGAACTACTGAAACTAAAAACTAAGGACTGAGAAACTTACTCAAAGCTTTGCTATGAACTTCTTACTCCTCTTCCACAGCTTCTCTCTCTAACTTCTCTCTAGGATTGTGAGTGAATTGGTGAAGAATGAAGAGAAATGAGAGGCTATTTATAGAAAAATCCAATGGCATTTTCGTAATTTCATTGAACTTTGTCTAATCGAATTTTGACAGTTGGATCGCATTTTGTTGAGGTGGTTTGATCTTGGCCCTACACCTCTTGGCCGACCTCCCCCCCCCACAAGAAGACAAAATTGATGACCTCATCATGCTTGTGTCATCTTGCTTTATCAGACGAAATTCCTGATTCGGTATCCTGATCGTGAAATTTTGTAAGATCTTAAAATTCTGAAAGCAACACTCTGAAGGTCCTTTCTTCCTCTTCAAGAATAATGGATTTTCCTAACCTTATACTCTCATTAAGGACATTCCGTTGCCTGCCGAATATCTAATCACTACCGGGTACTGAAATATCGTCGACCGGCGCCAACTTCTGGACAAAAATTCATTGATCAATAATATACTCTGGTTTTTCTCAACTTATCCCCAGATTCTCGCATCTGAATTATTTTCTATCGGTTCTCATTTTAGCTATCTGCTTTAATTATGAAAAATATCTTCTTAGCCTGATCTCCAAATCACTCCATCGATTACAGAAATGACTTCGGAGATAGTCTACTTCGAGATAAAAATTCACTTGTTCATAATATACTCTGACCCTAAAAACTTAGTTCAAGGTTTTCTAGATAGGATTTTATTTCTATCCGTGGTCATTTATCCTGTTTACTCTTTATTAAATAATATTATTTATTTACGACATGTCTTAATCTTATAATATTATTATTCTACAAATATCTTATTTCATCCTTATCCCTCCAAATTTTCGGCCCACACACACACACACACACACACACACACACACACACACACACACATATATATATTTCCATTTACCATAATATCCTATTTATCTTACATTTATTTTTCCCAAATTTTCCTATTGGTCCATAAATAATTACATGGATTTAGGCCCTTATAATTTCTTGAATAATCCTAAGCCTTTGATCTTTGTTTCCCAAGATTACATCCTATCCCCTATTAATTATTTAATTAGGCCAAAAATTTCGGCCCTTAATAACACTTATGCATATTTTTTTTTTTTTCATGTTTCCTAAATTTCTATAAGCTTATAAAATTCCAAAAATTACTTAATTAATCCCTTATTGTTTTTTTTATAATTTTCTTAATTAAAATTAATCATTTTCTCACAACAATTTTATTGACATTAATAATTTAAGCTCCATGCAAAATATCAAAAATCATAGAGTCAATTTTAATCTCAGAATACTTTTTAATTTTCCTTCTTTTTATTTCCATAAGCAATAATTTATTAAATTGTCTAAATTAAGGATAACATGCTTTCTAAAATTTAAATAGTTGTTTCATGCCTTTTCGAATTTTTCCTAATTCTTCTCAGGATGTTTTATGGCCTTAAGACACATTTTTTACATTTCAGATATTAAATTTCCTTTAATTTTCTTAATGTTTTCCTTTGAACATATACTAATCACATAACATGTTAAGGCCAAAGTCTTCATAATTAGACATTTTTATTATTGTAACGTAATATTCTAGATAATAGTTATCCGGGTATTACAGCATTCAGATCCTAAAGTAATTTGTAGTTTACATAGCATCCTGAAGTATTTTCTGAAATGTGTTCAGCACTCTAAATTAGTTTTTGTTGCATCTAACATCCTAAGTTATCTAGATTGTTAAATGGAAAATTGTAAAAAAAGTGAAAAAGCGATTTAGGGTGATGATAGACACATATAAAATAAATACTTCAGAGTAATGGAGGTGTAAATTATTTAGGTCACTGGATACACCTAGAGAAATATTTAAGATGCTAGATGCACCTTAAATTTAGTTATATATCATATTGTTATAGTATCAATCGAGTGTTTGATGAAAAAAAGAGAGAGATGAGAAAATAGGAACCCTTAGGGAGGAATGTATATAAGGATTTTATTGAGCATTTAACAAGACATTTGTTCGTTACTGTCCCTATATATCTTTCTCCAACTGCATAAACTACTTAGTTAGAAAAGATGTTTATTAATAAAAAAAAAAGTGTTAATTTATGTAAGCAAGATGGTGGAAGATTATTTGTTGCCAGTTTCAAAATGTTGATAATGCGTGAAGGACCAAGGAACTGTAACATACTTGCTCCTTGTTTAGATTTAATTATCACTTTTTTCTTTCTTTCTTTTTTCTTTTTTCTTCTTTTTTTTTTAGCACTAGAAATTTTCTTACTGCTTCGTAAAATTTAAGAGTTTAGTAATTATGATAAATTTTTTACTACTATATAAATACACCACCCCCCCCCCCCCCAAAAAAAAAAGAAAAAAAAGCACCGGGCAAATCGCTTCCAATTAAATAACATGCAAAATAATTAATTTTCTTTCTCTATAAATACGCGGTGGCTTTATTTTTTAACATTAGTTATTTCGCCTATTGATTTATTACCACAAAATTCCAATTTGACTTGTAAACAATTTAGCGTGTATAATAATTGATCAAGCACAGTTACGTTTTTCAAACAATTAGGCAAAAACAAATTCAAAACATATGAATCCATCTCCAAAATTTGGCCTATTATCACTAGCTCAGTCTCATTCAACGTCCATTAAATTTAATGCGAACCAAAAAAAAATCAGCCTCCAAAATTTGGCTTATTATCACAAGTTTGGGTCTAGCAAAATGAGCTAGTTCCTCATATAATATAGCGAACCAAGATTCAAATCCTCACTGGAAGAAGTGTCACATTTAGCGTTTGACAATGTCTCAAATGGGATTGCTTCCAATATATATATATCTATAGTCACACACACTTAGCCAAAAAAACAAAGTTTATGCAAACAAAAAGAATTCATGCAAATATATCATAGAGAGATAGAAAAAGTAAATGAATGTAATGAAATGATGTAAATTTAGCTCTTCCTCCTAAGAAAATCTCTGTCTCTCTCTTTTCAATAAAACAATTCGTTTTTATAAAATTTTTAAATGTTTAAGTTATTCAATCGCATGATTAATTTTTTTCTAAAATAATAATAGATCGTGTTAATCATCAAAATCAATGAGACAATGGAATTTCTAGGTTGTTTAAACTGTCCACACACCCCTTTATAGATCACATACATCTGATTCCTCATGAGCATATAAAAAGTAAATATTGATACCTCATCAAAAGGTTATGAAAAAGAATGTCACACATACACACATGTTTCCAATACAATCATTGTTCAGGAAGAAAATTAAAAATATAGTTACGCAAAACGGAAAACGTTCAAATTTATTCTTTAAACTCATCTCTCTAAACATGGGATACAAGATACTTTGTCAAACGAAAGTACTTTGGATTTATTGTTATTCAATCACAACATATCACTTGTTCGTACAGAACACTATGGCATATGTTGTTCCATTTATTTATTTATTCTTTCGCTTATTCTTTTTTTTTTTTCGCGAAGAACATGCACTAATTATATGAAATTACAAACAAGATTGAACTCATGACCTCTGATTTACGAAGAAACTTTCATACCATTAGGCTAGACCCTTTGGCTATTTCCCTTATTCTAACAATTCTTACTTAAAGCAAATTATTTAGAACATAAGACCATCATCATTATCATCACTTTCCTTCCATCGATTGATCAGTAAGGTTTTTGTCCAACATAGTTACCAGGAGGATCATAGTTGCAGCCAATGAAAGTTCCTCCATTGTTACACCTCACTTTAGCACAACCAACACGAATCGAATTTCTCCATACCACCTGAGTATAGTGCCCGCACTCTTTCCCAGCAGCGCATGAGTTGCTATTGTAGTCATAATCCGCCTTCTCATCCACCCACAGCTTCACGGCGGCTGCGCCACTCAGGTCACCGGTGCTGCCAGCAAGGTTCTCACCGTACTTGCCACCACCACCAGAGTGGATCAGCTGGCAGTCAGAGGCGTTGATCAGCATAGCTCTGTGCAAAAGCAGCGACAGTATCATCCCAAGCTATGTTAGGAACACCCACTTGCGATCTTGCTGCGTTGTGGGCATCCACGTAGTCTTGTGGTGAATCTTGAGCATTGGCTATGAGGGCAAATAGAGAGATGAAGAAAGAAACTGAAAGCTTGGAATATGACAACTCCATTTTTGTGGATGAGGGGAGTGATGAAGAAATGGGAGGTCGTGGGGAGGAATTTATAGGGATTTGGGTGTGGGAAAAATTGTCTAAGCGTGTAGTTTACGGAACTGGTGATAAATAATCAATTAATAGATTGGCCACTATTATGACTAACTTTTTGTAATTGGGTAGACTCTGTGGTTTGGGGAAATTTCAAAATTATCATAATGGGTGGCGGGCTAAGAAACTAAATCTGTTCTTTTTCCCCCTCGCTGTTGAATCTCATATTAATATTTGGTGAAAAAAATATTTTTATGGCTAAATAATGTATGACCCCTAGAATTTCGGATCATGCACACCCTAATCTTTGAAATTTTATAATGAATCACCTAAACATTTTATCTTCCCATAGAATTAGTTTTGTACATTACTTATATGCACACAAAAATAAAGTTTAAGTGATATATGATCGATAATTGAAGGTTATCTGCATGCACTTGTAAACTTGTTCAGGTTTATTTAGTTTTAAAGGATAAGGGCTTTATTATACACACATGGATTTTTATGAGTAAATAAGCATATGCGTATCTGCTTGAAGAGCTGCAACTGGATAAATTACTTGGTTAGAAAAGATCTTAATTAAATATATAATAAATTATTAATTACCTATAACTTAATAGGGTGGAAGTTTCAAAACAATCATAACGCGTGAATGACTAGAGAACTATATAGTCTTTTTGCTATTGTTTATGTTTCTAAGAGGTTGCCGTGTTCCAATTGATTTTCCATAAATTGATAAAAAAGAAAGAAAGAAAGAAAGAAAGAAAACAATTAAGTGTTGATTTTGAAGTTGACAATAAAATAATTTAAAAATTACTCAAATTTTCTTACTTTAGTACCTCAGACTTACTTTAGTGGTGGCTTTTTCAAGGTGTTTGGGTAAGCTTTTCCCTTGCCGAATTTCTCCCCCCCCCCCAAAAAAAAAAAAAAAGCTCCAATTTTTCAGAAGTTGATATCCTGAGCATTGGTGAGCGGCTTTCACATTTGTGTCCCTGTTTCATCTGAAAGTCGCGGCTCCAACTTTCACCTTTCTAAAGCTCCACCAACGGCAGCTATGATGGTGAGGAGTGATGTTGATGAAGAGAAAAGATGAGGTGATGATGAAGAAGGCGACGGATGGTACGTGGTTGCCAATCTGGTCTTTCACAACTCTCCTCTCCCTAAATTGGATGATGAAGGCCGACTGTTTTGGCTCAAGTAGTGAAGGTGGTTGAAATGGGAGGAGACCAAAGGTGATGGTGGTGCGACGGTGGTGGAGGTGAGAGCTTGAACATGAAACTCCCAAACTCTCTCTCTCTCTCTCTTTCGTCTTAAGAAGAAGAGGAAACACTGATCTTTTTTTTTTTGCCCAAAAAGGAAATACGGATACAAGGAAACTCTGGAAAGGTTTTTTTCCCCCTTTCCTTTTTTAAGTCAAATTATTATTTAAGGCGTTGGAAGGAACATAGGAGAAGACTTTGGAAATAAAATGATGATGGTGTGGCAAAATCATATCATATGTTGTATATAGCTTATATATTAGTTTATTAGTCAAACTAATCATTTTAAAGAAAAAATAAGAATAAAAATACTCTTAAGTACTTTAATTAGCTTCCTTAATCTCTCCAAAAATGTCAAATTTGTCTTATATTCAAGTTCAGAGCAGTATTGAATAAGATTCATGTCCTTTCAGTTATTTTCCATATTAACTGACTTTTGAAATATTAATCTAAAGACTCATCAATTTTACGGGAAAAAACCACTTTTGCAAAATCCAAATGGGCAATCCAAAGACAAATCACATTTACAACCTGACTTTTTTCCTATTGGGCTTCTGCAAAAGTCACTACTAGAAAATACTGAATTTGCGACAGAAATTTTTCCGTCTCAAAAAAGCAAAGTTTTACGACGGAATAACGAATCCATCACAAATTGTGAGCATTTTGTGACAGAAAACTAAATCTGTCAGAAAAATACAAAATTTTACGACGAAATTTGAATTTCGTTGCAAGGAAATCCAAAAGTTCGCAAAAAAAAAAAAAAAAAAAAAGCATCTGATGCGGGGGTTGCGATATGATGGAAAATTAATTCCGTCGCAAGAACCCTTGGGCCTACCGACAGAATCCATTTATGTCACTAGCCATTGAGGATCTATGATGAAACCTCAATTCCATCACTAGCCCCACAAGGGGTTGCGACATAAACAATTTCCGTCGCTATCCCCTGTTAGGGCTAGCGACAGAATTGAAATTTCGTCGCTAGTTGGCGACATTTCTGCCACTAACTCCCCCACACCCCCCGGGTGAAAATTCTTCCCCAACCCTTCCGGCAACCTTCCTCCTCCCCTCCTTCAGAAACCCCAGCATGTAATACCCGAAATTTTTTTTTTATCTTACAATAAATAATATACCTTAAAAATTCTATGTGCATAAATAATACCTATTGAAAATAGGTGAATTTGTGGTCTCAAAACTAGTGTCATAATTACCTTATTTCCAAAGGTGATTTCTCATGTAATTAGGAGAAATAAAGAGCTAAAAATCCTTAAGTGAATTTGTGGATTATAAAATACCCTAAAAATATTATGATAAATCCTGAGAGGCAACTAAATGTTTATTAAAAATTAGAGAGTATGTTGTCTCTAATTAAGATAATTTATGAGATTATTTTCCTTGGGAAATAATAAGGCAAAATTAAATATCATTTTGGGGGACATAAATTGCCCCATGATTTTTAATATTTTGCATGTTGCATAAATTATCAATATCAGTAAAATAGTTGTGAGATAATAATTAATTTCAATTAAGAAAATTGTCAACAATTGTTAAGTGATTAATTAAATAATTAATGGCTAATTGTTTAGACATAGATAAAGGAGATAACCAAAGTTAGTTATATGAAACCTCTAATTTGATATTAATAACTAATGGAGGGTTAAGATTAGCATAAAGAATGTTGCTAATTAATTTAGCATAATTAAGAGCTATATAAAGTAAATTACAATTAATCCCTAAAGCTTACAAGATTACTAATCTTGTGATCAAAGTTCTAATTAAACTTGTTAATCAACTTGGGATAATTAAACATTAAGTAATGGCTAGGGTTGAATTTCATAAAGTAAGATCAAAGGCCCACAATAATTCTAGCAATTTAAAAAGTCTAAATCCATGATATTACTTAAGAACCAATAGGAGGCTAGAATCTTTGGTTATTAGAGATAAAAGAAACACATATTGAAGGGCCAAGAGTGTAACATCCCATTTGAAAACAGCGGAATTTTTTTTTTAAAACCAGTGATCAAAGTCAAGCATTCTAACAAGTGAGTAACTGAACCTTAAAGTTATATAACCATAGTGTAATTGTTCTAATGCAGTCATCCAATACCCAAAAGAAGACAATTACATAAACTAGAAACATAAAAACTTCGTCTTGCATCCTACATCGTCTGCCTGCCCCTATTTCCACTCCTTGGTTCGCCCGAACCTGAAGCAACAACTGAGATCCAATTTCCATTTAGATCTCAGGTAACGGTTAACCTTATGCTCAAATAAAACAGTATATGGACACAACTATTCATAAGACATAACAACAGTAAATCACTACATAAGCACACAACAGATGCATTATCACAATATTGACAGAACATAAGCACAAAGCAGTATGTAAAGTCCCACAACATGTCTGCACATAACCAGTGCCACGATGGCCCATCGTGTCCTCAGCGTTAGGAAAACCCAACGGCGTTATCAAGACTATAACCCGTATATAGCTGTATGTACAACTGACAACCCTAAACAGAGCTTTAGTATACAAACATGTCTATCATATATATGTATATGAGCAGCATAAGTGTTAAGGTTACAATATGCGTCCGTACCTCCGTTGATGATATCTGGCACTTTTGCCTACTTATGGTACGTTTAACAGCGGTATGACGGCAGTACGACAGCGGTGACAACGGAAACAGCGGTTCGTGATTTCGGATATCCTATAAGGATAATATCACCGATATGAATATTTAAGATCATAACAGGCATTTTAGGTACAAATTACCATTTTGCCCCTAGTTTGATTACTTGGTGGGATTTTGCCAGAGCTTTGCTATTTTGACTCTAAATTCTCAAAATTTTGCTATAACTTTTCCTCTAACCTATTTCTGAGATAGATATCATATTTATTCCTAAACATGATATCTAAGCTAACTTGAAAAATTAGAGACTACCCTAGCAATTCTACTATAACTACCGAAAGAACTACTGAAACTAAAAACTAAGGACTGAGAAACTTACTCAGAACTTCGCTATAGATTTCTCTGGACTCCTCCTTGTTCCTTCTCTCTCAAATTTTGGATTCCCCAAGAGGGTTTTGGTGTGAGGATTTCAAATGAAATGGTTGGCTATTTATAGAAAAACTCAATGGCATTTTCGTAATTTCGTTGAACTTTGTCTGGTTAAATTCTGACCGTTGGATCGCATTTTTTTGAAGTGGTTTGATCTTGGCCATTCATGATTTGGCCGACCTCCCCCCCCCCCACAAGAAGACAAAATTGATAACCTCATCATGCTTGTGTCATCTTGCTTTATCAGATGAAATTCCTGGTTCTGTGTCCTGATCATGAAATTTTGTAAAATCTTAAAATTCCAAGAACAACACGCTGAAGGTTTTTCCTTCCTCTTTGAGAATACTGGGTTTTCCTAACCTTATACTCTCATTAAGGACATTCCATTACCTGCCAAAAATCCTCGGTAGACGCTACCGATTACAGAAATGACTTCAGAGATAGCCTACTTCGAGATAAAAATTCACTTGTTCATAATATACTCTGACTCTAGAAACCTAGTTCACGGTTTTCTAAGTAGGATTTTATTTCTATCCGTGGTCATTTATCCTGTTCACTTTTTATTAATATAATATTATTTACTTACAACATGTCTTAATCTTATAATATTATTATTTTACAAATATCTAATTTTATCCTTATCCCTCCCCCTAATTTTCGACCCACACACACACACACACACACACACACACATATATAATAATTTTTTTTTTCATTTACCCTAATACTCTATTTATCTTGCATTTATTTTCCCAAAATTTTGCTATTGGTCCATAAGTAATTACATGGATTTAGGCTTCTATAATTTCTTGAAAAATCCTAAGCCATTGATCCTTACTTTCTAAGATTACATCTTAACCCTTATTAATTATTTAATTGGGCCAAAAATTTCAGCCCTTAATAATAATTATTTATATTTATTTTATTTTTCATGTTTCTTAAATTTCTCTAATCTTATAAAATTCCTGAAAATTACTTAATTAATCCCTTAATAATTTCTAATAATTTTCTTAATTAAAACTAATCATTTTCTCACAACAATTTTATTGACATTAATAATTCAAACTCCATGCAAATTATCAAAAATCATAGAGTCAATTTTAGTCTTAGAATACTTTTTAATTTTCCTTCTTTTTATTTTCATAGGAAATAATTTACTAAATTGTCTAAATTAAGGATAATATGCTTTCTAAATTTTCAATAGTTATTCCATGCCTTCTAGAATTTTTCATAATTTTTCATAGGATATTTTATAGCCCTAAGATGCATTTTTCACCTTTTTGACAATAAATTTCCTCTAATTTTCTTAGTGTTTCCCTTTGAACTTAGACTAATCATATAACATGTTAAGGCCAAAGTCTTCTTAAATAGGCATTTTTATTATTGTAACATAATATTCCAGATAATAGTTATCCGGGTATTACAAAGAGAGAAGGGGCCACGTTTTGCTTGTACAAGAGGAAAGAAGAAATTGTTTAATATATGATAACAAGCACATGAGATAATATATAAGATAAGATGATAGGATTTTTAAATAATATCTAGATATTATCTCATGGGTCGTTTAATGAATTGGAAGAGGATGGAATGGAGAGAGAGAGAGAGATGAGGTCGGCATTGATTTTGAAGGAAGGAAAGATGAGTTCTCATATAATCAAAACAAGCTTAGTTTGAAAAGTCAACAAAAGCAACAGCCAATGAAAAGCCATGAATTAAAATACACATTTAATGGTTATTAGGAGGGAAGATTTCGACCAGAATTTTGGAAGGAAGAAGAAAGAGTTTATAATATTTTAATATAGATATTATATAGATTAGCACATGGGATAATTGAGATGAAAAATCTAGTTTACATATTTAAAACTCAAGGCAGCAAATAGAATGAGAACCGATGGAAATTAAATCATATCTTGAGATATGTGAACTAAGTATTAAATATAAGTAGATATTTGGAACCAGTAAATTATAGGCTTGAACTTGGTTATTCCCAAAGTCATTTTCATATACTTTGGTGAATCATACTTAAGTGATTTAGGAAGTTTAAAAGGACCATAAATCTAATCATAAAATTGTGATTACAAAAGTGAAGCTAGATTTTGAATAAAAACCCCAACTTACACCTAACTAAATTAACATTTGAAGTAACTAAAAGATGAAGCAAAATATCTAAGAAAGGGGGGGGGGGGGAGGTGGCGTTTTTTGTAAGAGGTGTAAGGGTAAGATTTAAACTTCCTAGTTAAGTTAAATCCAAGGGTTAGAATTGGATTAGAGTTGCAAGGAAGTTAATGCATGATTGGCTATAAATAGGAGGCTTCATGCTTCATTTTTTTTCACACCAAATCACACTTCAAGAAAGGTGATTTCTAAGTAGGAGAGTGAGGAGGAATCTTGAAGCAAGAAGGAGAGTCTTCAAGAGGTAAGCTCTAGCATTTAAATTTCTAGTCTTTAGTTTTTATAAGTTTTTAGTATAAATGTTAGTTTAATCTAGAAAATTAGAGAATAAATTCCTATACTTGTTTTTAGACCTCATTGCATTGAAAAATTCTTGAAGAGGTAAAAACATAGTAGGGAATAATTTTTGGGAGGAAACGGATTAATGTTATAAAAATTGTAGGATTTTTGGTATTAAAATTCTGTGTAGCCAGCGAAATTCATGACATTATTTTATGTATGAAATGAAGTTATAAAATCATGAAATTTTCCAGAGAGAAAGTAGACATGTAGGGCTTTCCAAATATACCTAGAGTGTGTCATTCTGAGTTTTTTGCTAGAAGATAAAAATTCTTGAAATAAGGCTACGTTTTCAGGGAAATTTCTGGGCAGTGTTAAGAAAAATAGAAACTGGGAAGGATTCTTCGTGTTCTAGGTTCTGGAAATATTTTTCCTCAAAAATGGACATCCCAAGGATTTCGGAGAATTTTACGGATCCTTGTTTTGATTTTTCTAGAATTAGTTATGATTTTTCAAAGTTAGACGAAAATCTGCCCAAAATGCTGAAATCATTGTTTTCCAAAAATTTAGGGAATAAAGTGGAAAATAAGTCCACCAGGGGTAAAATGGTCTTATATAGCCAAAATATCTCTTGAAATAATATTTGTGAATTAATAGAGATGATATTACCCTTATAGGATATCTGTGATTGCAATCTGTCAAAACGTACCAAAAGTCATCAACGAAGGTACGTTCGCGTACTGTAACACTAACTCTGATGCTTATTGTATGCTTATATGTGATAGACAACTATACAAGTGAATTGTATAGATAACTTTACATGTGATGTGTATTGTTAACATGGATAACTATACATGTGAATTGTATAGATAACTGTACATGCGATGTGTATTGTTGGCATAGATAACCTTACATGTGATGTGTATGGTGGATATATTAATCTTGCATCTGCTATATACTATGTGTTGATTATTGTTGTGATGTCATACATATATTGTTTACATAAGTATGAGGTTAACCGTTACCTGAGGTTCGATGCATAGACCTCAGCTCTTAATATAGCTTCAGGATCAGGAGGACTAAGCACCAAAGATAAGGGCAAGCAGCATGCTTAGAGTCCCGGCTGAAGAATTTCTTTTTGGACTTGTATTACCATATTAGTAAATATTCAGACCTTTGTACTGTTGTATAAGCAACTAGGTACCTCAACTGTGGATGTTTATCAGATACTTGCTCTTTTAAATTGCTCCGATGCTCTACTCTAATGAAAGTACCTTATTTCGCTTTTGAAAAGTGGGGTGCTACACAGCGCCCCCCCTGGCGTGCAATCTTCCTCTGTCCCGTCCCCTATGAGCTCCCTCTGTCTCGTCACTCTTAGGAGGTTGAAGGCTTTACTGCTTCTACGTTTTTGGGCAGCACTGATTGGATTCCTTAGCTTCAGATTCTATATTATCTAGGTCTTTAAAAGGACGGACCACGTACTTTAAATTCTTATACATTCCTATATGTTTAATTACATTTTAGTGGGGTGTTTGTGGTTAATTAAGGAAGTGATCCACCTGGAATTTATGATTAGGACAATATTAATCAGTAATTTGTTGCATGCATTAATGAACTGTCCTCATTTTATGACATTTGTTTTTAGTTTTAACTTTTAATACATCATTTTTTATTTTAGGACAAAATTTAGGCTAATACATCATTTAATCATATATAGCACTGTCATATATTTTTCATGTGTATTTTGATTTAAATAATAATATTTTAAAAATGAAGCATGTCATTTGTAAAACTTGATATAACATATATAAATAATTTTCCATAAATATTGTCCTGGATTTTAATGCACATTTTGATCCTTCAATTATTTTAGTTTTTTTAGCCACTTGATATATAGATAGCGTCATTAATTTCCCATTCAGAGGAATAATTTTTTTTCCCAAAAATAAAATTCTCGTATCAATTAAATTGGACCATGCCTTGAGAAGTAAAAGCAACGTAATTAGTCACTTTCCCCTTCTGGCTTGAATTATAGCAATAATGTAGTTAGAGGATACGGGTCATACAAATTCATTTTATAATATATTATTTTTTAAGATCATTTTATAAACTATTTTAAGAAAAGAAAATAGAAAATAGTAATAAACAAGATAAAATTACAACATTTTTTATTCTAAGTGATTATAATATATTATTTATATAAAAATACAAATAAATAGATGGAAAAAAAATGAGATTCAGATTATTTAATTTCACGTCTTTCTCATAACAATAATATTTGTCAATAAAAAATTATATCTTTGTATAGAAATACAAGAGAGAGAGAGAGAGAGAGAGAGAGAGAGAGAGAGAGAGAGAGAGATTTAGAGGCCATTAATTCTGTATAAAAATACAAAAAGAATTATATATTGATTTAGTTAGACTTGGTATAATTAGTTTGAATTGGTTCTAAATACCATTAATTTTGTATTTAATTATTACTATTTGCTTTAATAACATTTTAAGACTTAACCCAATTATAATTAATTGAAGTATCCATATACGTAAAAAGTTTTTTGTGCTTTGCATCTTTGAGTTTTAACACCAAACATGGCATTGCATGGGCACAATAAACATAATTTTTATATCAAACTTTGTCTAAAAAATTAAAATAATGAGATGAATGAGATAAAAGATAGTTTATGACACTAGTTATAAATCCATGTGTTTGTTTCTTCTCACTTTCTTGATTAAGTGGCAATTGGTTGGCATGAGTTGCCAGTTGCATTGGCCCCTTATATGTCTGAGTCATGTTGTTTTATGAACTGAGGTATCTTCCCACTCTATATATTTGTGTAGGGTTGGGTTGTAGAAGTATGGACGACTATCGTGATAGAAGTTGGATGTACAATCGTCTAACTGAGAAAAGATAACTAACTCAAGCATTCTTGGACAGTCTGGAAGAGTTCATTCAATTTTCTTTGGCACACTCAGCTAATTCAAGTACATATATAAGTTATTCATGTGTCAATGCAAGTGTTTAAAATTTCAAGATCAAAGCATAGTCAAAATTCAATTGTGTAGAAAGGGATTCATGAACAATTATGAATGCTAGGAATATCATGGCGAAGTACGACAGACACCGAGTGGATACTACGGGCGCAGTAGTCATCGAGGCAACCTTAATCAATATGAACAATTGGTGATGGATGCCACAAGACTATTGATTGGCCAATATTTTGATCCCTTTACTCATGTTGAACCATCATACATGCAAGAGGAGACTGGTACATATAATCAACCATGTTACATGGGAGAGGATCCTAATTCGGAAGCCAATAAGTTCTATAAAATGCTTCAAGATGTGCAACGGCCATTATGGGAAGGTTGCGAACACATTGAAAGTAGTAAACATTCATCGCTATCGACTACCCTAGCAACACTAAGCTTGAAGATTAATCACCATATGAATGAGAGGAATTACAACAAAATGATACAAATCATGAGTAAGGTTGCTCCGAAAGATAATAATGTGCTAAAGGATTTCTACAAAGCAAAAAGAAAGGTCAAAGAGCTTGGGCTTAGGTGTGAAAAAATCCATTGTTGCCCCAGAGGATGTATGTTGGTTGTATTACAAAGATGATGCTGAGCTGACCAATTGCAAATTCTGTGAACATGATAGATACAAACCTGTGAGTAATGAAAGGAAAATGACCCGTCAAGCATTCAACAAGATGTGGTTCTTATGTACAATGTATCATTGAGCCAGAATTTCATCATGCGAGCTACCTTAATGTGGACGATAAATGATTTCCTTGCATATGGGATGTTGAGTGGCTACCAAATGACGGGGAAGCTTGCAATCCAGTTTTTCTAGAGCAAAACATGGGTTTTAGCTTGCTACACAATCGCAAGGTTTGTTGGTTTTACAGGCACCAACAATTCCTGCCCCTTGATCATTCGCTTAGAAGAAATAGAAAAGATGTAACATCCCATTTTTATAAACGTTTCCATAGTGTTTATGATAAGAGTTGAGCGTTGAATTTTTTTTTTTCAAAATAAAGAGTAACTGAATAACATTGTATGTAGTGTATCAAGTTGAACATTCAACGGTACATTCATCCGGGTTCTTAATACACCTAAGTACAAAACAAAATAGTAACGCCTCCGCAAGTTTCTCAAGCCAGCTCCTTACCCTCGTCCTTAGTTCTGTTTCCCTGGGACCCTGAAGCTAAGGTAAGAGCTGAGGTTCAATACCCATTGAACCTCAGGTAACGGTTAACCTCATGCTTATGTAAACAGTATATGACAGATATCACATAATATGTACACAATTATATCTTTCAAAATCATAACAACATGTAAGGCAATAACATAACACAGCCACTGCAATATGTATGTTACCCCAGTCTGCACTATTCACTAGTGCCACGATGATCTATCGTGTCCTCAGCGCTAGGAAAACTCAACGGTGTTATCAAGACTATAACCCGTCTTTAATTCAATATTCAGGGCAATTTCAAAATTAGTGAGTACAACTATCATATATAAGCATACCATAAGCATAAGAGTTAATGTTACAATACGCGTCCGTACCTGAGTTTTGGTACGTTCCGTTGGTCAGAAAAACGATCTCTGATATCCTATAAGGGTAATATCGTCCCAATTAATTCCCAAACATTATTCCAAGAGATACCTTGGCCATAAATGACAATTTTACCCTTGGAGGATTTATTTTCAATTATTTCCTTAAAATTTTGGAAAAAACGCTAGTGCAGAATTTCTGGGCAGAATTTTGTCTAACTTTGAAAAATCATAACTAATTCCAGAAAAATCAAAATGAGGATCCGTAAAATTTCCCGGAATCCTTAAGATCTCTATTTTCAAGGAAAAATACTGGAACTTACCCAGAATTCATGGATAATTCACAGTTTCCACGTTTCAAACCTCTGCCCAGAATTTTCCCCAGAAATCGTACCTTAACTTCTGGAATTTTTATCTCTTTGCACAGAACTTGAAATGACACACTCTTTATATATTTGGAAAGCCCTATATGTCTACTTTCACCATAAACTTTCTCATAATTTTAGAACATCATCTCCTTTATAAAATATTGATGTTTTTACTACTAGCTTCTGAAATCACTAACCGATGAAATTTCGCTAGAGCTTCGCTATTTTGATCATAATCTTTCAGAAATTTTTGCCATACTTTTTCTTCATCATTTTTTCGAAATAAAGGCTATGGAAATAATGAAAACATGAAATTAAAACTATAATTGGAAGATTGAAGATCAAAATAACATTTCCTAACATTTCCACTACAAAAACTAAGAACTAGAACTAAAAGACTAAAAGCTTCCTTACCTCTTGTAGAACCTTGCTTCTTGTTTCTTGAAGCTCTTCCACACACTCCTATCTTCTCTAAATTTTTGGCCTAAGCCTTGGTGAATTGGTGAGGAATTTGTGAAGCCTAGGACCCCTATTTATAGCAAAATGTGATGGCATTTTGGTAGTTCTTTCACCTTGCATTTTAGCCATTGGATTAACCTTAGCAAAGAAGCTTTAATCCCTCCCTTACACCTCCTCCAAGCCGCCACTCCCCCCCCCCCTTTCATAAATTTTTACTTCATCCCCAAGTTACTCTACTTCATCCCCAAGATATTTCAAATATTAATTTAGTTAGGTGTATGTTGGAATTTTTATTCAAGATCTAATTTCACTTTTGAAATCATAATTTTATGACTAGATTTATGGTGATTCTTAATTTCCTGAAACACTTAGGTATGAATCCTAAAAGTATACAAAAATGACTTTGGGAATAGGCAAGTTAAAGCTCATAATTCACTGGTTTCAAATATGTATTTATATCCAATACTTAGTTTCAATATTTCAAGATATGACTTATTTTCTATAGATTCTCATTTAATTTTATCTAATTAAATAACAACTTGCTTCTTAAGTCTTCTAATCTTCTCCCATACTCTAAACTAATTATCCCTTGTGTTTATAGGTCTACTTCCTTCTTCTTGTTGCCTAAGCAAAACCGTCCCCCTCCTATATTTTTTAATTATCAATTGATGTTTTAATGTTCCCACATACTTAAGAAGGAAAATCTCTCATTGGTCCACTCTAGGATTTAGGATTTAAGGTTAATATAATTTAATTCCTCCATTTATTTGTGTAATTTATTTATTCCTCACTAAACAAGAATTTTCGCTCCTTAGTGATAAATTAGGAATAACTAGTTAAATCCTAATTTTGATCTCTAACATAGTGTTTTAGAGGTTACTAGACTTAATTACCAAAAGTTTGACAAGAGTTTTAATTTAATTTTGATGATTAACAACTCTTTATATGCTAATTTTAGCTTCTAAATATTATTTGGTCCTTAATTTAATTGATATTTCCTTAACCATGACCTTTATAAATTAATTATTAACTAATTTCAAAAATTACTAAAATATCTCAATTATTGCAATTCCAATTGCCCAATAATTGTTGCTAATTCCTTCTAATTGATTTTATCATCCTCTGATGATTTTAAATTGCTGAAATGGTATAATCATGATTACTAAATTATGATAATCTTAGGATATTTTATGATCCTTAATATGACTTAGAAAAATTAGTCTTTAGGCTTTCAAATTCTAGGGAAAATTGCCTAGGAATAAAAATAAATAAAACACCAAAATTTGAGACCACATATTCACCTATTTAAAATAGGTATTGTTTATCCAAATATGGTGACTATGCTAGATAGGATTTTAGGGTATTACAAAAGACTTCACGCGGAATGTGGTTGAACAGAAAAATCAACCTTGTCGATTAAGTGGCCAAGAAATATGGGACAGGGTCTGGCACATTGCAAGTGTTGAAAAAGGGGTTGCATTCAACAAACCTGAAGGATATGGTGTTGATCATCATTAGAACAAAGGGAGCATGTTTTGGGAACTGACATATTGGAAAGATCAATTGTTGAGACACAACCTCGATGTCATGCATATTGAGAGGAATGTGTTCTGCAATATTCCATACACCGTGATGGACACCAAAGGCAAGACGAAAGACACAATCTACGTAAGACAGGACATAGAAGTGATTTGCAAAATGTCTGATTTGCATTTGGTGGTGGATGCCACGGGATGGACTTCTAAACCTCGAGCGCCATACACATTCAACAAAGAGCAACATTTGGAATTGTTGCAATGGGTTAAAGATATGAAACTTCTAGATGGTTATGCATCAAATATGTCAAGATGTGTCAACATGCCTGAGGCAAACTTATCCAAATGAAGAATCATGATTGTCATGTTTTTTCCCATAGATTGTTGCTATAGGCCTTCAAAGCACTACCAAAGCATATATGGAGTGTTTTGACAAAATTTTCCATATTCTTCAGAGAAATTTTTGCTTTTGAGCTTAACATTGACAAGTTATGGCAGCTGGAGGACAACATGCCAATGATGCTATGCAAGTTAGAGATGGTGTTTCCTCCTACCTTATTCGACTCAATAGAGCATTTGCCTATTCACTTGGCTTATGAGGCAAAGGTCAGAGGTCTGCAACAATAAAGTGGATGTATCCGTTTGAGAGGTTATATATATATATATATATATATATATATTTATATATATATATATATATATATATATATATTCTCGTTGTTATTATTTGACCTACATGTTGCTGAAGTTATAAATACCCTATGATTGTCCATTATAGGTTTTTACGCACTCTCAAGTACAAAATCAAAAATCAAAGGTACATTGAAGGATCTATCACTGAAGTGTATCTAGTTGAAGAGGCCACACAATTTGTGTCATACTATTATCCCTCTAAAATTATATAAGGATGGAGTCGCTCGCAATGATGATGGCGGTAATACGAGCGATTAGATATCTATATTTAATTTTCTAGGTCGAGTCATGGGAAAACGTGAGAGGTCAACTATGGAAGGAAGAGATAAGCACATGGCGGAGTGGTACATCCTAAACAACCGTGAGGAGGCCGCACTGTACTTAACGTAAGACTTCCTATATTTTTACTATTACCATTAGTATTAATTACATTTTTTTTGTTACAGTTTTTTCTCCAATTGGGTCCGATCAAGAAATCCGTTGATTTCGGATTTCAAATTGAACAATTCAAGATTGCCAAGTTTCCTCAATGGTTCGAATACTACTTCGTGTAAAATCAATTAGCTCCCCCTGATGTTGCATGGAGTTTATCTTGCGAAGTTGCGATAGTTGTTTCCTGGTGTCAGAAATATGTAATAAATGGGTATGGTTTTACAACTGTAGAAGCAAACAGAAATACACTAAGTTGCAATCACAACGTATAGTGCTGACGTGGCCTGGTTGATGGAGTTGAGGGTGACTACTACGGGATGTTAATTGACATAATTCAGTTGAATTATCAGTGGTACAAGTCCGTGACTTTGTTTAAATGTGAGTGATTTCATTACTCTCCTTGTGGGACAAAAGTTAACAAATATGAAAATGTTGAGGTCCAGTGGTCAATGAGGTATACGGTTGGTTTTAACCCATTTATACTTGCTCAATAGGAAAAACAAGTTTATTATACATCGTACCCCACATCCCGCCAAGGGTGGAAAGGAGTTATCAAAACCAAAGCACGCAATATTATACCCAACTCGAGAGAGTCAGAATCAAATAACTGTATGACCAAACCATTCTAAGCTGCTGTGGAACACATACAACCTATAATTGTTGCCGAGTATGATATACCAAGCAATCTTTTTGATTCCACTGGGGAGTTAGAATTGATTCCTATCCATATTGTCGATAAGGAATTGGACGATGAGGAGGAAGAAAATTACTCTGATAGTGAGTTTGAATTCAATAACTGTGAGACTCTAGAGGAAGGTGTGCAAGGAGAGGTCGAGGAAACAGAATCTTTTGATTGATTTGTGTTAGTTCTTTGTTTATAACCATTTGTTCTACTAGATAATTTGTTACTTTGATACTGACATATTAAGTATATCTTTTATATATTTTGACATAATGTTTGTTAGTGTTCATAGATGGATCATTTTGGAGGGCATACAAGCAGTGGTTGTAGTGGTGGTAGAGCCTGGTTCCATTATATCAGAGGTGGTAGGGCGACGACATTTGACCCGTCTTTAGGTAGAAGGCTTAGCTCTTCTCCAAAGCTACCTCCATTTCATATGTCATCTTCACCGACCACTATTGACTCTGTTATGGAAGGTACAAATGTGCTTTCACTCCCCTTATCCAGAGCAAAGGGCAGAAACTTTACAATTTTTGATTGATTTACATTTGTAGTTTTATTTAAGCAACTATGTACTAAAATTTTGCAATATGTCACATTTCTTCCTTTAGTACACCGTGTCTCCTTGAAGCCAAGTTAGGAAAGCTAGTTCCTCAACTACACCAGTGTGGGGAAATGTTGATCCTAAGACAGAGCTACTGTGGATTTGTCCTTATTGTAACCTAGAGTAAGTCATGTAAAGTTACTGATAATGTTACGAGTTTTTTTACCTTTAGTTTGTATGCTAATATTTATGTCATTTCCTCTGTATCCTTATTTGAGCCTTATAATCAGGTCACAGATTTCATGTCGACCCAAATATTCCGTAACTTCACTAATCCTTGGGCCTATTGGAAAGAGATTCCTAAGGATTATCGGGAAGTTTGGTTCAAGGAGTTCTTTGTAAGTTTTGTAAATTATGATTATTAATTTATTATACAAATGCAAACTGATTTAGTACTTTTATAATTTGGAGTACTAATTGTTCGTAATTGATTTTCAGCGTAACTTTAGATTGTTGCCTGTGCATCGAGAAAATTTGAAAAAAGATTACAATCACAAGGGAATCAAGTGGTTTTCTGCTAGATTTTATAAATTGAGACATGGTCTAGGAAAGATTGATTGGATTCAACCTGAGACTTTACATCAATTACTTCAAAGATGGGCCACTGATCCCAAATTTAAAGAGAAAAGTGAGAAAAAGAAATCAAATAGGGCCCATATGGATAGATCATCACATACGAGCGGCTCCATCCCATACAATGAGCATCGACGAAAAATTGAGAATACAATCAATTTCTATTTTAGTATTTAATATTTTGTACTTTGAAGTAATTAACTATCGATCATCATTTGTGTTTGCAAGTAGTGTCTGGACAAGTTCTTGCAGAATCAATTGAGTGGGCTACCTTTGAGTGGACCCATTCCCAAGAGTCTTCCAATGGTATTGGGTGCCACTAGATCAATGCCAAGTTGCTGCAAGTAGAGATGAGACATTTATTACTTTTGTTATTTATTTCAAGCACTAACATATTTATTTCATTTCACATACTTTATTTGTGATGTATTTTTTTGCTTGTAGGAAACCTATCAGAAGCTTACACAAGAGAGAGACTAACAGAGTGAGGCGAGCCCCGCTGTAAATGGAGCAAATCACTAAGGGGGTGAATTTGGGATTTTAAAAACTTGTTCGAATTACTCTGTTTTATATAAGTAAAACAGAGGTGAATGAAATAGAGTTAAGAGAAGCTTGACACAGAGGAATTTATACTAGTTCGCTCCAAATCCTTGACTACGTCCAATCCCCTAACTCTCTGGGATTTTCACTAACTCACAATATCAATTACATACTTTGTACTCGAAAGAGAATACACTCCCCCTTACAAGTTGTAATATGATATCCCCAATCTCCAAGTCCCATAACTTGAGATTCTTTACAATAATTGATTTCAATAAATGAACTCTCTTTTAGAGTAGATAAATATAAACACTGAAGTAAAATGTATCAAAAGATACTTTACAAGTGAAAATTGAAAGGGTAGTTGGTAAACTTGAATGCATTTCGTTTTAAGTTTCTTAGTTGCTGAGAAGACTTAAATGTAGCTATATATATATATATATATAAAGAGAGCATTAAATGACCATTGTATACATTGAGGAAGGATTAGCATAAGCTTTTGTCTTCTCTCTCTATTCTTCAGTTAATATAAGTGCATAGAGATTTGTGGTTGAATTCCCTTGAGATTAATCTGTTGGAATAGCAGAAGCTACTTAAGGAAAGGAGGCATTAAGCCTTTTGCATCATGTAGAAAATGATTGTCTAAAATATTGCAAGTTATCTATACTTTACAATAAATGTTCTGACATGCTTTTTGCTTTTGACTGAATATCCATTTTAGTACTCTTTAAATCATCTAAAACTCACTAACAAACTGGTTAAAGATAGTTAGGAATAGAAATAAGTAATGATAAGAGATATATGATTAAACACAAAGATTTCACAAATTCGTGCAATTTGAATTTTGAATTATGTGATACAATCTCAAGTTAGTTCATCTAGACTAGAGTTTGTAGTTTACTTCAGAAGACTAAACTCGAGTTTTATAAATCTAGCTCGAGTTTTCTTCAACCAGAGAAGAATGTCACGATTTGATATTTGAAACAAGTTTTGAGTAAGAGCTAAACTCGAGTCATTAAGTGATTAACTCGAGTTTTGGACATTTATAGTGAAAACTTATTTTAAGTCCCAAAGCTAAAAAACTGAAGTTTTCAAAAAGTTTAAATAGAGTGAAGCTCTCTGTATGATATAAACTCAAGTTTACAAAGTCTTACTCGAGTTTCCACAAAACTTAGGAAAACTAGAAATTTCTCTGTATGGATCAAACTGGAGTTTGCAATAGAAAACTTGAGTTTTCAAACTTTAGAAATCTATAGTTGTTATATGTGAGTCCTAAACTCGAGTTTATGAAAACTAAACTCGAGTTTCCTCATAATAGAAAACTTTGTAAAATATTTTAGCAAGTGTAGAGTGGAGTTTTTGAAAAGGTAACTCGAGTTTTCTCAAGCTTCGAATGGAGCATAACTTTCTGTATGCTATAAACTTGAGTTTACACAACACAAACTAGAGTTTCCAACAAAGTTTGGAAAACTTAGATTCTCTTATTTGTCAAAACTGGAGTTCATTGAACTAAACTCTGGTTTGCTTTGACTTGAAAAACTTAGAAGCTCTCTGTATGATCTAAACTCAAGTTTTCAATACTTAACTCGAGTTTGTCTAAGTTTGCAAAAACTTGACCTGCTCTCCGTCAAGTTCAAACTCGAGTTTTCTAACTAAAACTCAAGTTTGTCTTTGACAGTAAGTTTTTCAACTTTGCAAAGACAAACTTCAACTTGTGTTTACAATAGTCACTTATCATCAAAACACATAGAGAACTAACACTCGCATCCTTTTAGTCCGATAATGAGAGTATATTCATTTAGGCTGCAGGAGGATTTGACAAGAAAGGTAGACTCTTCAGGATGGGTGCCTCTACGAGCCAACTGAAGCCTAGAAGTTCTCCTCATCGGGTAGTGAAGGTGTTGATGCAGGTAAACGTAATACATTTGTTCTAGATTGTTACGTTTTCATTCCCTCATCCTTTTAAATGAAGTAAAAGAAAATAACTCACTCCGTAATGTTGTTTTTTTTTACATGAGCTTAAGAGGATGAAGGCGTTGGTGCAAGAGCAAGCATCTCGTATGCAGGCACAAGAATCTCACATTAGCATGCAAGATGCTCGTATGCAGGCACAAAGAAGAGAGGATGCGATAGCAAGCATAAGACCTGCAACAGACACAAGACATGATGAGGCGGATGCAGCTTATACTCTAGTCCTTAACTCAGGGCAAGGATATCTGGCCAGCTCCTGGTGGTTATGACCGTCCTGGTGATGATGACCATCCTGGTGACGATGATCATGATCATGTTGCTGCTTTTTAGTATATATTGTTCGCAACATTATTACTTATATTTTACTTTCTCAATGTAAAAATCTTTATGATTTTTATTTTATATTTTTATCATTTACAAGTTTTTGTTGAATTTTATTTATTTTTTAATGCAATTATATATATATATATATATATATATATATAATAATTTTAATTTTAATTTTTTATATTTATAAATATTTTTTTATTTTAAATTTTAAAATTTATTTTTTTGATTTTATATTTTCTTAATTAAATCAGTTTTGCGACAGAATTTTTTTCCTTTGCAAAAACGTGAACTTTACTACGAAAATAAATTTCATCGCAAAATTCAAAAGTTGTAAATCCTAAGAATTGTGATGGAATTGGTTTCTATCACAAATCCTAAGATTTGCGTTGGAATTTGTTTCCATCACAAATTTCAGGATTGTCGCAAATCTTGAGATTTGCGATGGAATATGTTTTCCATCGCAAATTTTGAATTTTTGCTACAGAAAATGAATTTTGTAGCAAATTTCAAAATTTATGATGGAATTATGATATTCTGTCGCAATTACGACACTTCTTTTGTGACGGACGAATTCCGTCGCAAAATTGTTTTGCGATGGAAAATTGCATTTTTGCGATAGAATTTTTCTGTCGCAAAAAACAAATTTTTTTGTGGTGAGTTAGATAGAAAATAAATTACCAAACCAAAACCAAAACAAGCCGCCTATATTTTAGGTATATGTGATTGACTAAATAAAACTTTATCAAAAATAACTAACAGATCTTAAATAAGAAAACTAACCATCTTCTTAGTCTTATTGAATGGATCAAGCACTGAATGTTTCCAGTTAAAGTTTTTAACTTAAAAAATAATAATTTAAGAATTAAAAATTCAAAACCAAATAAATAGAGCTTAATTATTATTTAATAAGGTTTTTTATATTTTAATTTATTTTTAAATTCAATTTTTCTAGCTTTAACGTAAATTTTATATTCTTGTTTAGCTTATTAATTTTTAATTGAAGTCTCATTTTTGCTTTCTAATTTCAATTTTTATTATTTTTCTAATATAAATAATACTATTTTATTTGATGGATGTGTCATGTAAAGTATTTTGATAAATAAGCTTAATGAAATGGTGTTAATTATGGAAAACCATTTGATTATATTTTCTTTAAAAAAATGATTGGGAAACAAATGAGGTAAAATAAGGGACTGTATTAGAACAAAGTGAAATTGATGAGAAAAATGTGAAATTTGAAACAAAGTAAGAAATTCAAATTAAAACCATATCAAATTATAGAATGAAAGTGAAACCGAAACAAAAATTGATATATCAATTCAAACTGAATAAAATCAAGAGAAAAAATAAAATTTCAAACGAAAATTACTATCGATCAAGATAAAAATAAAATAAAATATATAGTAATTCATATAAATATTACATAGAAAATGCATGTAGATGGTTGAAGTTGAAGAACGTATCATAACAGATTATTCGTAAACCAAAAATACCAAGCTTAAAGGAAAGTATTATTAGAAGACTTTGTTCCATGCATCCATAAGCCTGCGAATTTTGTTATATATAACTACCTGCATTTGTTAGTATCTTAAGCGTACTTGATAGCTTTTTTATTTTTTTATTTTTCAATTTGAGAGTTCCATTAATAATGTTAAGTTTCAAAATTTCTATTCTCCTAGAATTAGCATGTGCACTCAGGAACAACTAAATAAAATAAACATTCATGAGGCGGTTTTTGTGCCATGCAAGTGATGAGAGGAGAAAGCCATCCCCATATTTTTCACTGTTCAATATAATATTAATTAGAAGTGGCCTAAAAAAGTTTGAAGCCCCATTATTTTGTTTTCACCATCATTTCCATCCGCACTGGTGGATTGCAAAATGAACAGTTAAGATGCGAAATTTTATAAAATTATTTATTTTTATTATTTTGTTTTCACCATCATTTCCATCCGCACTGGTGGATTGCAAAATGAACAGTTAAGATGCGAAATTTTATAAAATTATTTATTTTTATTTTCAGGTAGTTTACAGTTGTAAATTTGTAGGTGAAATTTTGAAAAATAATTTTAAATTTTTATGTATTACTACCATATAATTTTCTAAGATACTAGTATTAAATCCTAATCATACAGTTTTAATCCAAAGGCGGCTATTTAATGAGCAGAAAAAAACAGAAAAATTGATGGAAAAAGGATCCGAATTCAGAGAATGAATATTGAGATGAAAAAAGACTGGTTTGATTTGAAAAAAATAAATGAAAAAGAATATTTTGAAATTTAATACTCAAGGAATTCGAAGGTCCAATAAAAGATTCAGACACAGAGAGAAACATATGAGCTTCATCCTTCTCCATCTCTTTCTTTTTAAAATTTTTAATATGAAGTACTCTCTATTAATAATAGAAATTAATCTCTCTTATAATAATGAATTAGCGAATAAATAAAAGCTGAAAATCAAAATCACGGCCACTTTTTTAGGAAATGATAATTTTTATCACTCACGTAATCAATCTATAATTATTTCCTATCACTTTCATTAACTGAATCTAAAGTCCCTAGAGGTGATTCACACACACACACACTTTTAAAGTTATGTTCTCTTTGAGACGTTACATAAGATGGTTTGACCGGAAACTCCCCAAGTCATTCATTGCGCAAATGGTTAAAAGAAATAATAAAAAATAAAAAAAATAAAATTCTTCATTTACATACAAACTAGAAAATAGGATTTAGATTCCCTCAGTATCCTTCCCTCCTCTTCTCTCAATATTCTTCCATCTAGCCGTTTATTCTCCTCTCCTCTTCCAACTCAGATTAACTTTTAGTTGAGATCAATGGTGTAGATAAGGGATACTGAGGGATGAGGAGGGAAAGATACTAAGGCTTTGTTTGGGAGTTCCATTTTGGAGGGAAAGGAAAGGAAGGGTTTTGGTAGTCCTTTCCCTTGTTTGGGAGTGTTAAAAATAAGAGGGGAGAGAATCAAGGATTTTTACAAATCATCCAAAACCCTCATTCTTCACAAAAATGAAGTTCCCCCAATATGGACGTTTTAAGAGGGAACATGGATTAATTATTTTTTACCCTCGTTCAAATAAAGTACTCTCGTTATTTCTAATTTCTTTTATATTCTTGGAATGCGCACGAAAAATATTTTTTAGAGAGAGAAAATACTTTTTAGAAAGAGAAATATTTTTTTAGGGGAAAATATTTTCTAGAGAGAGAAAATATTTTATGAATATAAAAATTACGTAAATAACTTTTTTTAGAAAATTAAAATTAAAATTTATTTGTAAAGTATAATAATTATATTAATTTTTAAATAAAAGGGCAAAATAGTAAAAATAACTCATTAATCCTCCATCTTCCTCCCTTACTATTTTTTTAACTCCCAAACAAGAGGAGGAAATATCTTTCATTTCCCTTCTTTCTCCTCCCCTTCCAAACTCCCTATATCTCTTTCCTTTCCTTTTCCTCCAAACTGTAACATCCCGCCTTAAAAACAGCGGAATTTTTTTTTAAAACGTTGATCAGAGTAGAGTAATTTCACAAAACGAGTAACTGAACCTTAATATTACATAACCACAGTGTAAGTGTACTTATACAGTCATCTACTATCCAAAAGGAAGCAGCACCTAACTAGGCATATAAACTTCAACCATAAAGTTCCTTCTGCCATCCTACGCCAGTCGCTCGCCCCTATCTTCAACACCTTGGTTTGCCCGAACCTGAAGCTACAGCTGAGATCCAATTACCATTTGGATCTCAGGTAACGGTTAACCTTATGCTCAAATAAACAGTATATGGATAACAGTTATTCACAACTCATAACAGCAGTAAATCACTACATAAGCACACAGCAAATGCATGATCACAACATTGACAGAACATAAGCACAAGGCAGTATGTAAAGTCCAACAACATGTGTGCACATAACCAGTGCCACGACGGCCCATCGTGTCCTCAGCGCTAGGAAAACCCAAACGGCGTTATCAAGACTATAACCCATATAAAGCTGTATGTATAACTGACAACCCTAGACAGAGCCTCAGTATATAAACATGTCTATCACATATACGTATATGAGCAGCATAAGTGTTAAGGTTACAATACATGTCCGTACCTCCGTTGACGGTTTCTGGCACTTTTGTTAAATTACGGCACGTTTGACAGCGGCACGACAGTGGTGACTGGGAAAATAGCGGTTCGTGATTTCGGGTATCCTATAGGGATAATATTACTGATATGAATATTTAAGATTATAACAGGCATTTTAGGTACAAATTACCCTTTTGCCCCTAGTTTGACCACTTAGTGGAATTTTGCCAGAGCTTCGCTGTTTTGACTTTAAACTCTCAAAATTTTTACTATAAACTTTCCTCTAACATATTCCTAAGATAAATATCATATTTATTCCTAAAACATGATATCTAAGCTAACTTGAAAAATTAAAGACTACTCTAGCAGTTCTACTATAACTACCGAAAGAACTACTGAAACTAAAAACTAAGGACTGAGAAACTTACTCAAAGCTTTGCTATGAACTTCTTACTCCTCTTCCACAGCTTCTCTCTCTAACTTCTCTCTAGGATTGTGAGTGAATTGGTGAAGAATGAAGAGAAATGAGAGGCTATTTATAGAAAAATCCAATGGCATTTTCGTAATTTCATTGAACTTTGTCTGATCGAATTCTGACCTTTGGATCGCATTTTGTTGAGGTGGTTTGATCTTGGCCCTACACCTCTTGGCCGACCTTCCCCCCCCCCCCCCCAACAAGAAGACAAAATTGATGACCTCATCATGCTTGTGTCATCTTGCTTTATTAGATGAAATTCCTGGTTCGGTGTCCTGATCGTGAAATTTTGTAAGATCTTAAAATTCCGAAAGCAACACTCTGAAGGTCCTTTCTTCCTCTTCAAGAATACTGGATTTTCCTAACCTTATACTCTCGTTAAGGACATTCTGTTGCCTGCCGAATATCCTCGGTAATCGCTACCGGGTATAGAAATATCGTCGACCGGCGCCAACTTCTGGACAAAAATTCACTGATCAATAATATACTCTGGTTTTTCTCAACTTATCCCCAGATTCTCGCATCTGAATTATTTTCTATCGGTTCTCATTTTAGCTATCTGCTTTAATTATGAAAAATATCTTCTTAGCCTGATCTCCAAATCACTCCATCGGTTACAGAAATGACTTCGGAGATAGTCTACTTCGAGATAAAAATTCACTTGTTCATAATATACTCTGACCCTAAAAACTTAGTTCAAGGTTTTCTAGATAGGATTTTATTTCTATCCGTGGTCATTTATCTTGTTCACTCTTTATTAATATAATATTATTTATTTACCACATGTCTTAATCTTATAATATTATTATTCTACAAATATCTTATTTCATCCTTATCCCTCCAAATTTTCGGCCCACACACACACACACATATATATATTTCCATTTACCATAATATCCAATTTATCTTACATTTATTTTTCCCAAATTTTCCTTTTGGTCCATAAATAATTACATGGATTTAGACCCTTACAATTTCTTGAATAATCCTAAGCCTTTAATCTTTGTTTCTCAAGATTATATCCTATCCCCTATTAATTATTTAATTAGGCCAAAAATTTCGGCCCTTAATAACACTTATGCATATTTATTTTATTTTTCATGTTTCCTAAATTTCTATAGGCTTATAAAATTCCAAAAATTACTTAATTAATCCCTTATTTTTTTTTATAATTTTCTTAATTAAAATTAATCATTTTCTCACAACAATTTTATTGACATTAATAATTTAAGCTCCATGCAAAATATCAAAAATCATAGAGTCAATTTTAGTCTCAAAATACTTTTTAATTTTCCTTCTTTTTATTTCCATAAGAAATAATTTATTAAATTGTCTAAATTAAGAATAATATGCTTTCTAAATTTTTAATAGTTGTTTCATGCCTTTTAGAATTTTTCCTAATTCTTCTCAGGATGTTTTATGGCCTTAAGACACATTTTTCACATTTTTGATATTAAATTTCCTTTGATTTTCTTAATGTTTTCCTTTGAACATATACTAATCACATAACATGTTAAGGCCAAAGTCTTCATAATTAGACATTTTTATTATTGTAACGTAATATTTCAGATAATAGTTATCCGGGTATTACACAAACTCCCGAACAAAGCCTAAGGAAATCTACTCTCCTAGAAAATATGCATCACTTTCTTGCTACGAAAAAAAATACACGTTACACCAAGAACTTTGTATTATTTCTCATATGACTATTCTTCTTTCTTAGCACCCAAATAAACCAACACGTTTTTCACTTTTATTTATTACTATTATTTTAAAGAAGTGTTTTTCATTTTCTCTTTGAAATAACCATTTTTGGCAAACTGTACGTTTTAAATAACTTAATGGGGAAATTACAAAATAGAACCATATAATAAAATTAATTACAACTAAGGGGGGACCTCAAATTTCTGAAATTACTCCCTAAGGCCTTGGCTCCTTTCTTGGGGGAAAAGTGTCATGAACATAGCTCTTGAACTTGATTGCTAAATTAGATAGTGGTACTTATAAATTTCTTTTGAGTGAATTATAAATAATCTTTAAAGTAAATTTTTGATATGATATATGGAAACTTATAACTAACTATAAAATTTTAGTATGGAACTTGCAATTTGTTAAACTTACATTTTTAAAAAATCAAATAATTGTTAAACAATAAAAGGCATCCCGGAAAGTGATTATTGCTAAATTTGGGAGCAACACTGATGAAGTTTTTCTTCCCTGAGTAATAACTAGAAAATTTTCAGCATCTCAATCGATGGAAGTTGAATTTAGGAGTGGCAATTGCAAATGTATATTTTCTTTAAAAAGGAGATTGAGAAACATGAGTCAAAACGAGGTAAAATAAGGGACAACATTAGAACAAAGAGAAATTGATTAGAAAAATGTTAAAATTGAAACAAAGCAAGAAATTCAAATTAAAACTATATAAAATTATAGAATGAAAGTGAAACCGAAGTAAGAATTGAGATATCAATTTAAAACTGAATAAAATCAAGAGATATAATAAAATTTCAAAAAAAAAAAAAATATCTATCAATATAAAAATAAAAAATATAGTAAATTAATTCATATAAATATTACGTATAAAATGCATGTAGGGTGGTTGAAGTTGAAGAACGTATCATGACTGATCAATCGTAAACAAAAAATACCAAGCATAAAGGAAAGTATTATTACAAGACTTTGTTGCATGCATCCATAAGCCAGCGAATTTGTTATATGTAATAACTACTTGCATTTGTTAGTGTCCTTGATAGATTTTTTTTTCTTTAATTTTAGTCATCAAGTTGAGTGTTCCATTAATAATATGAAGTTTCAAAATTTCTACTCTTCTAGAATTAGCATGTGCACTCAAGAACATCGTCAAACAACTAAATGAAATAAATATTCTTGGGGCGGTTTATGTAACACCACAACTTTTCAAAAGTAGTATAATTTTTTTTTCATTTAAAATCATTTCAAATCATCAGAGTAGAGTATTTGAGCGGAAGAGTAACTGATATGTATATATTCAAAGTGCCAACCATAGTGTGTCTGGTGTAATACCCTAATTTTTATAATACACTTAAATATATATTTAGATAAATAATACCTATTGAAAATAGGTGGGTATGAGATCTCAAAATAGAGTAAAATTAGTCTATTTTCAAAGGAAAGTCCTAAGAAAAAAATTATGGAAAATTCAAGAAGGCATGGAATAATTATTGAAAATTTAGGAAATATATTTAGACAATTTAATAAAATATTTCCTATGAAAATAAAAAGAAGAAAAATTAAAAAGTATTTTAGAATCAAAATTGATTCTATGACTTTTAATATTTTGCATAGGGCTTAAATCATTAATGTTAATGAAATTGTTGTGAGAAAATAATTAATTCTAATTAAGAAAATTATTAGGAATTATTAAAGGATTAATTAAGTAATTTTCAGGAATTTTATAAGATTAGAGAATTTTGGGAAACATGAAAAATAAAATAAATATAAATAATAATTATTAAGGACCGAAATTTTTGGCTAATTAAATAATTAATAATGGTTAAGATATAGTCTTAAAAAGTAAAGATCAATGGTTTAGGATTTTTCAAGAATTTATGAAAGCCTAAATCCAAGTAATTAGTTATGGACCAATAGAGAAAATGTTTGGAAAATGAATATAAGAGAATTGAGTATTATGATATATATATATATATATATATATATATATATATATATATATATATATATATATATAGTGGCTGAAATTTTTAGGCCAAAAAGAAAAAAAATATAATAATAAGGATGAAGGGAGATTTTTTTTAGCAAATAATAATAAAATAAGATTTAAGACATGTGGCAATTAATTAAATAATAATAAAAGTGGACAGGATAAACGAGAATGGATAGAAATAAAATCCTACATAGAAAACCGTGAACTAGGTTTTTAAAGTCAGGGTATATTGTGAACGAGGGAATTTTTATCTCGAGGTGGCCGGTCTCCGAAGTCATTTCTGTAACCGACGGAGTGATTTGTAGATCTGAATAGGAAGATATTTTGTATAATTAAAGCAGATAGCCAAAAAGAGAACCGATAGAAAATAATTCCGTTGTGGGAATCTGGGGATAAGTGGGGAAAAACCAGAGTATAATGTTAATAAGTGAATTTTTGTCTCGAAGTTGGCACCAGACAACGTTATTTCTGTAGCCGGGCACGAATACCGAGGATTTTCAGCTGATCACAGAATGTCCTCAGCGGGATCAAAAACTGAGTTAAATTAGATAATTTGAAAGAGGAAGAAAAGATCTTCAGAGTGTTGTTCTCGGAATTTTAAGTTTCTACGGAATCTCGTGATCGGGGCACCGAACCGGGAATTCATCAGATAAAGCAAGATGACATAAGACTTGATGATGCAGCAGGGATGACATCATCCTTGAGAGGTGTAAGGCCAAGATCTTGCCACCTTCAAGAAGTGCGATCTAATGGCCAGAAACTGATCAGACAAAGTTCAAAGGAATTACCAAATTGTCATTGCCTTTTTCTATAAATAGCCTTCCATTCTCCTTCATTTTCTCACCAATTCCTCTTGCAAATTTCGAAATTCTAGAGTAGAGAAAGAAGGAAGAGCTCTGGAGAAAGTTGTAGCAGAGTCCTGAGTAAGTTCTCCGATCCCTAGTCTTTAGTTCGGTAGTTCTTTCGGTAGTTATAGTAGAATTGTTAGAGTAGTCTTAATTTTTTTTAAGTTAGTTTAAATATCATGTTTTAGGAATAAATGTGATATTTATCTTAGAAATATGTTAGAGGAAAAATTATAGCGAAAATTTTGAAAGTGTAAAGTCAAAACAGCGAAGCTCTGGCAAAATTCCGCCAAAAAGTCAAACTAGGGGCAAAATGGTAATTTGTACCTAAAATGCCTGTTATGGTCTTAGATATTCATACTGGTGATATTATCCTTATAGGATACCCAGAATCACGAACCGCTGTTTCCACTGTCACCGCTGTCAAATCACCGTCGTACCGCCGTCAAACGTACCACAACGCTACCGGAGTGCCCGAAATCGTCAATGGAGATACGGACGCGTATTGTAACCTTAACACTTATGCTGCTCATATTCATATATATGGTAGACATGTTTATATACTGAAACTCTGTCGAGGGTTGTCAGTCATACATACAGCTTGTTACGGGTTATAGTCTTGATAACGCTGTTGGGTTTTCCTAGCGCTGAGGACACGATGGGAGATCGTGGCACTGGTTTATGTGCAGACATAGTGTGGGGCTTTACATATTGCTGTGTGCTTATGTCCTGTCCATTGTTGATCATGCATCTGTTATGTGCTTATGTATTGATATGCTGTTATGCTGTTATGATTATTTGTTACCAATATATAATTTATTTGAGCATAAGGTTAACCGTTACCTGAGATCCAATTGGGAATTGGATCTCAGCTGTAGCCTCAGGTTCAGGAGGATCCAGGGGGGAGGAGAGCGGCAAGTAGCCGATGTAGGCGAAATGGAAGAGCTTATATGTTATAGTTTTTGAACTATTTAGATATTGTCTTTTTTTTTTTAAAACAACAGATGACTGTATAAGGATGATTACACTATGGTTATGTACTTCTAAATATTCAGTTACTCGTTTAATCGAAATGCTCGACTCTGATCACGGTTCATTTTAAAAAAAAAATTTGGCATTTTCAATTGGGATGTTACAATTTTTGGTATCAGAGCTAGTTAAGTTAACCATGATCGGGGGTTCTCACAGTCTGATCTGTGACGAAGGATTGACTCTTACCCCGACATGGCCAGGCGTTGTCCGAATGAGGGACCTGGTTGCACTAGGGGCGTGTGAAGCGTACCCTGAGCCGTGAGGCGGTGCGTAAAACTAGCGTCTGAGGTATCCTATGTTGCCACGACGTTTGGCGGCCAAACGTCGTGGCAACATAGGATACCTCAGACGCTAGTTTTACGCACCGCCTCACGGCTCAGGGTACGCTTCACACGCCCCTAGTGCAACCAGGTCCCTCATTCGGACAACGCCTGGCCATGTCGGGGTAAGAGTCAATCCTTCGTCACAGATCAGACTGTGAGAACCCCCGATCATGGTTAACTTAACTAGCTCTGATACCAAAAATTGTAACATCCCAATTGAAAATGCCAAATTTTTTTTTTAAAATGAACCGTGATCAGAGTCGAGCATTTCGATTAAACGAGTAACTGAATATTTAGAAGTACATAACCATAGTGTAATCATCCTTATACAGTCATCTGTTGTTTTAAAAAAAAAAAGACAATATCTAAATAGTTCAAAAACTATAACATATAAGCTCTTCCATTTCGCCTACATCGGCTACTTGCCGCTCTCCTCCCCCCTGGATCCTCCTGAACCTGAGGCTACAGCTGAGATCCAATTCCCAATTGGATCTCAGGTAACGGTTAACCTTATGCTCAAATAAATTATATATTGGTAACAAATAATCATAACAGCATAACAGCATATCAATACATAAGCACATAACAGATGCATGATCAACAATGGACAGGACATAAGCACACAGCAATATGTAAAGCCCCACACTATGTCTGCACATAAACCAGTGCCACGATCTCCCATCGTGTCCTCAGCGCTAGGAAAACCCAACAGCGTTATCAAGACTATAACCCGTAACAAGCTGTATGTATGACTGACAACCCTCGACAGAGTTTCAGTATATAAACATGTCTACCATATATATGAATATGAGCAGCATAAGTGTTAAGGTTACAATACGCGTCCGTATCTCCATTGACGATTTCGGGCACTCCGGTAGCGTTGTGGTACGTTTGACGGCGGTACGACGGTGATTTGACAGCGGTGACAGTGGAAACAGCGGTTCGTGATTCTGGGTATCCTATAAGGATAATATCACCAGTATGAATATCTAAGACCATAACAGGCATTTTAGGTACAAATTACCATTTTGCCCCTAGTTTGACTTTTTGGCGGAATTTTGCCAGAGCTTCGCTGTTTTGACTTTACACTTTCAAAATTTTCGCTATAATTTTTCCTCTAACATATTTCTAAGATAAATATCACATTTATTCCTAAAACATGATATTTAAACTAACTTAAAAAAAATTAAGACTACTCTAACAATTCTACTATAACTACCGAAAGAACTACCGAACTAAAGACTAGGGATCGGAGAACTTACTCAGGACTCTGCTACAACTTTCTCCAGAGCTCTTCCTTCTTTCTCTACTCTAGAATTTCGAAATTTGCAAGAGGAATTGGTGAGAAAATGAAGGAGAATGGAAGGCTATTTATAGAAAAAGGCAATGACAATTTGGTAATTCCTTTGAACTTTGTCTGATCAGTTTCTGGCCATTAGATCGCACTTCTTGAAGGTGGCAAGATCTTGGCCTTACACCTCTCAAGGATGATGTCATCCCTGCTGCATCATCAAGTCTTATGTCATCTTGCTTTATCTGATGAATTCCCGGTTCGGTGCCCCGATTACGAGATTCCGTAGAAACTTAAAATTCCGAGAACAACACTCTGAAGATCTTTTCTTCCTCTTTCAAATTATCTAATTTAACTCAGTTTCTGATCCCGTTGAGGACATTCTGTTATCAGCTGAAAATCCTCGGTATTCGTGCCTGACTACAGAAATAACGTTGTCTGGTGCCAACTTCGAGACAAAAATTCACTGATTAACATTATACTCTGGTTTTTCCCCACTTATCCCCAGATTCCCTCAACGGAATTATTTTCTATCGGTTCTCTTTTTGGCTATCTGCTTTAATTATACAAAATATCTTCCTATTCGGATCTCCAAATCACTCCGTCGGTTACAAAAATGACTTCGTAGACCGGCCACCTCGAGATAAAAATTCCCTCGTTCACAATATACCCTGACTTTAGAAACCTAGTTCACGGTTTTCTATGTAGGATTTTATTTCTATCCATTCTCGTTTATCCTGTCCACTTTTATTATTATTTAATTAATTGCCACATGTCTTAAATCTTATTTTATTATTATTTGCTAAAAAAAATCTCCCTTCATCCTTATCCCTTCATCCTTATTATTATATATTTTTTTTTCTTTTTGGCCTAAAAATTTCGGCCACTATATATATATATATATCATAATACTCAATTCTCTTATATTCATTTTCCAAACATTTTCTCTATTGGTCCATAACTAATTACTTGGATTTAGGCTTTCATAAATTCTTGAAAAATCCTAAACCATTGATCTTTACTTTTTAAGACTATATCTTAACAATTATTAATTATTTAATTAGCCAAAAATTTCGGTCCTTAATAATTATTATTTATATTTATTTTATTTTTCATGTTTCCCAAATTTCTCTAATCTTATAAAATTCCTGAAAATTACTTAATTAATCCTTTAATAATTCCTAATAATTTTCTTAATTAGAATTAATTATTTTCTCACAACAATTTCATTAACATTAATGATTTAAGCCCTATGCAAAATATTAAAAGTCATAGAATCAATTTTGATTCTAAAATACTTTTTAATTTTTCTTCTTTTTATTTTCATAGGAAATATTTTATTAAATTGTCTAAATATATTTCCTAAATTTTCAATAATTATTCCATGCCTTCTTGAATTTTCCATAATTTTTTTCTTAGTACTTTCCTTTGAAAATAGACTAATTTTACTATATTTTGAGACCTCATACCCACCTATTTTCAATAGGTATTATTTATCTAAATATATATTTAAGTGTATTATAAAAATTAGGGTATTACATCTAGCTGGTTACAACAGTGTTACAGTAACTGAGTATTTCAAAAGTGATGTACAACAACAACAAAAAGGCTTCCGCCGGAACAACAAAAAAGAAGACTTCAACTAGGTCTTCTATGCGGGCTACTTGCCGCTATCCACGAACCTTGGTCCTCCTGACCTGAAGCTATATGGAGAGCTGAGATCCAATGCACCGGACCTCGGGTAACGGTTAACCTCATTTTTATATATACAATATATGGACAACATATACCACAACATCAACAGCATATACAAATGATCTATCACAACCAATGCATATGTATCGCTCCCAGCATGCAACCATATCGCTCCCAGCATACAGACATATCATTCCCAGCATATGGACATATCGCTCCCAGCATTAAAGATACCCTTTAACCTTTATATGCACTCCATAGTATAAACACTATACATGCAGCATGTTAGTTCTCAACCAAGTCAAGTTTTGATGATAACTAAACACTTGTGAATCAATGGTTTACATAAGAACTCGATTTCAAGCTTTAAAACTCTAGTTCTCATCTCAGCAAAATGAAGAACTCGAGTTCCTGGTCATAGAATTCGAGTTCATAGATGAAGAACTCGAGTTCTTGGGTTAAGAACTCGAGTTATCGGCTCAGGTCATGGAAAAATTCTAAAGTCTGAAAGAACTCGAGTTCATTAGTGACAAACTCGAGTTCATAATTAAGAACTCGAGTTCTCTCTGCACGACACTCTATCACCTGATGAACAAGTTTAAGAACTCGAGTTCCTATAATAGAACTCAAGTTCATGAACTTGAGTTCATATCTGAGAACTCAAGTTCTTTGAAAATGAATTTGAAGGAAAAATGAAGAACTTGAGTTCTCCAGGATCAACTCGAGTTCTCATCACGCAGACCACGTGCCTAGAAAAGTAACCAAAAGAACTCGAGTTCTTGTATAAGAACTCAAGTTCTAGAACTCGAGTTCTAGTTTGTCAACTCGAGTTCTTGCCTTACAGCACTGAGATACTAAAATGGAAAAACAAAAGAACTTGAGTTCATTGGATAAGAACTCAAGTTCTAGAACTCGAGTTCTACTTTGAAAACTCAAGTTCTTGTCGCTGTCACTGATATATGATTTTGCGAAAAATTGAGCTTTTGGTTTGTAACGTCCAGAATCACTCGGAATGATGTTTAAAGTATTTCTAATATGTTTACTAGTGATTTCAGGAACTTACAACGGGTTATTATTCAAAATCAACATAAAGCTGATGCTCACGTCACAACATTTAATGCTGAAGCAGGAAACAGAGCAGCAAATAGAAAGAAGCCCAGAGCAGCAAGAAGAAACATTCTTCCAAGGATTACTTAATCAAGACATTCTTCTGCGAAAGCACTCTCAACAATCAACGCATTTAATGAAAGAACGGATTTCATTTAATGAGGCCTCAACGGTCCATTTGGCTGCACAAGGAACAGAGTAAGCTGTGTCTAACGGAAAATTAAATAAGTCACAACGGTAACTCTCAAGTTCCTCCCAACGGCATTAATGGCGAAAGAGTATAAATACCCAAGCATACAATTCGGCCACCTACCGAAACTCTATGCTTTTACTCTGAGTTATTATCTTATCAGTTTCATTACTCTCAACTTGTACTTCAATGATCATTTATTATTCAACTCATGAAAAGTTACTTAAACATTCAATTTTCATTCGTTTGTAAAATCTTAATGTTGTGGAACCATAAGTAAGGGTGTACAATTACAAATAGTAAGGGGGAGTGAGTCTGAGGGATCATTCCGAGTTGTGTAATTGTATTATGAAGATAGTGAAAAATCTCAAGGTGTTCTTGGGGACTGGACGTAGGTCAGGATAGACCGAACCAGGATAAACTCTCTCGTGTTCCTTCTCCTTTAAACTCTTGATCAGTTAGTTCATTAATTTGTGAAAATTTTGATTAAGCAGTTAGATTTTTAAATCACCTATTCACCCCCTCTAGGTGATATTCCATCTTCACAACACACATACCACATATATGCATATCATAAACATCAGAGTTAGTGTTACAATACGCGAATGTACCTTCGTTGACGAGTGTTTAGTACGTTGACGAAAAACTGTACTTTTGACGAAGAACAGCGGAACGACAGCGAAATGATAACGGAACAAGATTACTGATATCCTATAATGGTAATATCACATTTATCAATATTTGATATCATGACAGACATTTTAGGTACAAATTACCATTTTGCCCCTACCCTTACCAATTGGTGGAATTTTGTCAGAGCTTCACTACTTTAACTCTATTTCTCCAAGATTTTAACATATCTCTTCTTCCAACATATTTATGAAATAAATATCATATTTGTCCCTAAAACATGATATCTAGATCATACTTGAAAAACTAAAGATCTATCTAACATTCCTACTATAACTACCGAAAGAACTTAAGACTAAAGACAAGGGACAAAAGAACTTACCCGGCACTTTGCTATTTCCACATACTTCTCCTTCTCTCTAAAATCTCTCTCTAGAAAGCTCTAGGATTTGTGAAGAATGAAGAGAAAGGTGATGGCTATTTATAGAAAAAGTGGATGGCATTTTGGTAAATCCCTTGAACTTTGTCTGATCAGTTTCTAACCGCTAGATCGCACTTCTTTGAGGTGGCACAATCCTGGCCATACATCTCCCAAAGATGATGTCATCCTTATGACATCATTCCTTGCTTTTTGGTCTTGTACCGATAAAGTTTCTTGTTTGGTGTCCCAATCGCGTAATCTTGGGAAAACTCAAAATTCCGAGAGCAAGGTCCTGAAGATCTTTTCTTTCTCTTTCAAGATACTTGGGTTATCTAAATTTTTGGTCTCATTAAGGACATTTCGTTGCCTGCCAAATATTTTCGGGCAACCGCTGTTGGTTACGGAAATAACATCAGACAGCGTCAACTTCTAGATAAAAATCCACTGATTAATAATATACTCTGGTTTTTACCAACTTATCATCGGATTCCAATTTATGAATTATTTTCCATCGGTTCTCATTTCTACTATTTGTTCTAATTCCACAAAATATTTTCTTGGCCTTATCTCCTGATCACTTCATTGGTTACAGAAATGACTTCGGAGACAACCTACTCTGAGATAAAAATTCACTTGTCTATAATATACTCTGACTCTAGAAATCTAGTTCTTAGTTTTATCCTGTTTGCTTTTCACACTTATAATATTATTTAATTACAAAATATCTTAGATATTTTTTCTTAATTCCCATTTCATTTTTTCTTTATTTTCTTGGCCAAAATTTCGGCCCTTATTAATAAATATTCATATTTATTTTATTTTTTCATATTTCCTAAATCTTTATAATCTCATAAATATTCTTAATTAGTAACAATTATTATTTCACAACTATTTTACTGACATTGGTAATTTATGTACCATGCATAATATTAAAAATCATGGGGTCCAATATGGTCCCCCAATACTTTTTGATTTTTCTCCTTTAATTTTTCCAAGGTAATAATTTAATAAATTACCTAAATTAGGGACAATATTCTTTCCTATTTCAAATAAATATTTATTTGCCTCTTTATATATTTTCAGGGTATTTTATAACCCATAAATATTTCAAGGACCTATTTGCAAATTATCTAATGTTTTAGGGACCTTTTCGCACATTATTTATTCTTAGGAGAAAATTGTCCTAATAATAAGATAAATTCAATACAAGGCGTTTGAGACCTCATATTCACCTATTTTTAATAGCTATTATTTATCAATATAATATTCCAGATAAATAATTATCCGGGTATTACATTTCTCCCCCCGTTAAACAAAATTTCGTCCTCGAAATTTGTTCCATACCTACATAGACCTTGTACTAACTAGACACTATCCTACTCAGATTATATGCGTCGGATCTTTACCTTATCTTTCAGCCGCTCCTCTTGGTGATTACGAATTCGTTCTGGTTTGACCACAACAATCTTGTCATATCGCACTTTGATATATAATGTGACCATGGCGCCCATACACCACAGCAACATTAGATATCAAAAATGTCTCCATGGTGCCCATACACCATGGCAACTCAAAATACCTTAAAGACAATCACTCTCCCCATAGAAACAACATCGTTCCAAAACAATCACTCTCCCCATTTGTCATCACTCAAAGAGGATGGAGGAGGAATAGAGGTAGAAGGTGGATCAGATGGAGGCATAGATGATGAAGGTAATGATGGAGTAGGGAATGAGGGTGAAGGGTTAAAAGCCACAAGAACTACCTTAAGAGCCACAGAAGTAGAAGGATCAGCAGATGAAGAGATGAACTTTAGACCCAACTCATCTAAAGTCCTATCCAACCTGAAGACATGCTGCTGAAGTAACTGAAGCTCTTGCTTTAACTTAGTATGAACATCGAAATTAGCTTGAAGCCTTGTTATGACATGCTTGGACAGCTTCTCATACTCAGTTTTCAGAGTCTTGATCATAGTCACATTAAGCTGTTGAAGATGGTTGACAAGATTTGTGACTTCATTAGCATGAGAGGTCAGAGGAGCTATTGCATCCTGGACTGCTTTCTCCTCAATAGACTAGATAGCAGCTTGAGAGAAAGATGGAGGAGGAGTAGAAGCAGTACCAGCTTGAGAATATTAGGCCACATCAGGAGCCTCGTATCAGTAGGCTTAGAAGGTTGCTGAACAACCTTATTCTTGACCTTCTTTTTGGTGGATGCCTCGGTGAAAGAAATTCTCGTCCTAATCATATACTTTTTCCCAAAGCATAGAGGAAGAATCACGGTGTCATTAGATAAGTACCAAATGTTGTTCATGCTCAAGATATATGAGACCATATTGGGGAAGGGAATAGTAGCATTCTTCTTAGTTGGTGCCTGAGATATGAATATTGTCATCTTGTTCATGATCCATCTGCTAATGTTTCTCTTCTCCTTGGCAATAATTGAAGCAAAAAGCTAATAATCCTTCTGAACAAAGTATGTGTAACTCTTGTTAGATATGATTAGTTTTGATGATGTCTCTTATATATGCCATTAGTAAGAGCAAAAAGATTGAGCCATATGTTTATCTCCTCCATTGATGAGTTCTTGAATTTAATATAGATGAGGATAAAGAAAAGGAAGAGGAGAAATTGAAGAAGAAAGAGCTTATTGGATAGAACATCCTCATTCAAAGTTTAGTTCAGATATATATTTATGAAGTATGTTCAAGAGATGTGAGAAGAAATATTGAAGATCTTGAAGAAAGATGAAGAGCTGAAGATCAGCTATGAAGAATGATCAAAAGATGGGAAAACAGAGAAAAGACACATGAAATGCAGGAAAAAGTTTCAGTATAGGCTTGACTCTATGGATATTGAAGAATGAAGAAAATGTAGAGAATGATGAGCTAAATTTGAATGATGATTATTGATCAAGATAGAACATGGAACATGGAAGAAATTGATGAAAATATCATTATACAAGTTCCAAAATTTGTTATGGAAGTGACCATGGTCAAGTAGATGTGGAGAGGGTCATTTCAGAGCTAAAGACAGTGAAAATCGGGTTCTGGAAGTGAATACTCGAGTTTCCAGATCAAAACTCGAGTATACAAGCTTAAAGCAAAAATTTGATTCTGGATGAGAAAATTGTAGTATTGGAAACTATGGTTTGGAAAACCACAGTCTGGGCATCAAAGAGTCAAAACTTGAGTATATGAGTCAATACTCGAGTATGGAACTTACATACTGCAATATTGGGTATTTTCAGCTTCTCTGGTGTGTCTGGTCCCGACAATACTTGAGTATCCATTTCAATACTCGAGTTTCCATCTACTTCAGCAACGTTGTTCACCTCTGTTACACATTCAACTTTGGGCGAAGTCTGGTAATTCGTTGGTATCTCCTGAACCAGACATCGGATTGAGGTGAAATCAAATTTGGCTGAAACTAGACATCCAATGCATCATCTTGACAAAGTTTCAAGTCCAAAGAAGATCATATCAAACAGCTATGAATTTCTAAAGTTGGATCAAATATTCATACCACACTTCCGACTAAGCTTCAGTGTTTTGAGTATAACTCACAATCTACAAGTCGGAATGAGTTGAAATCAATGTCATTGGAAATAAAACTCATAAGGCTTTCCATCAAGATTTGATTCAACAAAAATGAAGATCAGATCAGAGAGATATGTTCTTCGAAAGTTGACTAAAGATTCAGAATGTTGCAAAAACGTTGGTTTAAGAACATCTCTCAATCATTGGATCATAACGGGCGAATTCCAACAAGTTAAGATTTGATTCTTGTTGCTATGGAAAGAAGGATCAAAGAGATGTATGAGGATAAATGGTTTTCTAAATTAGAAGCCATATCAAGTCATAAAGCAACCATAGGCCAGAACAAGTTGAATACTTGAGTTTACACATGAATACTCGAGTATAGCTCAGACAGAGAGCAATGAACGTCAGAGGATCCTCAATACTCGAGTATGGGAAGCAAAACTCGAGTATCGAATAGACATAGATGAAACTGAAGTTATGAAATAGGCTCAATACCACGGTATTCAAGCCAATACTCGAGTTTACAGCGAAGCATCACAAAAATCAAAATGACAAAAATTCAGATTCAGATCCAGATCATTCAGAAACTTTCCCAGATGATCTGTAACATTTATGTTAGGCTCCGGTTGAACCCAAGAGGGGGTGAATTGGGTGAAGATAAAAACTTGTAAACTTTTCAAAATCTTTTTGCAATCGGGTAGAATCAATTTGTATGATTGTAAAGAATTTAAAAGTTGTAAACAATCATTCAAATATACATGCTGGAAATAAAAGAGATAAAGGAAAGGGAATTGCAAACTCAGATTTATACTGGTTCGGTCCAACCTTGACCTACGTCCAGTCCTCAGGCACCCTGAGCTTTTCACTATTCTCCTTGTTTAACTAGGCACAAGAGACAAGCCTTTACACTCTCCTTGTTTAATCATGCACAAGAGACAAGCCTTTACACTCTCCTTGTTTAATCATGCACAAGAGACAAGCCTTACTTCCCGTAAGGTTACAATCAAATTCCCAACTCAAGGTCACCCAACCTTGAGTACCTCTCATGGAAAATATGATTTACAATAGTTCTTCTCTCATAGAAGTGATTATGATAAACACTGAAGTGCATTATACAATATTTCACTCTCAATATGATAGACTCAGTAAGCATCGAAAAACAGAGAGTGTTGGAGGTTCAGAATTTCGTCATTATGACTGTATGAACTCACTCCTCCACCTTCTTGCGTTTTGAATCTGGTTCTATTTATAGATGAAGGTGTTCTGAACGTTGGATAATTGGACCGTTGTAAATAAAACCGTTCAGAATCCATCAGATGGAAAACTAGCCATTATTTTGCTTTCTGACTTTGACAGCTCAACAATTTTGATCTCCATGAAATACTTCATTTGATCCTCTGAAACATGCCAACAAATGATTTAAATGATGTCAAGAAGTGATACAAATCATTTGGGTAAACTTCTGGTAGATCTGGATCAGTTTCAGGATTTTTGAAATCCTGAATTATCTGAAGTGATGGTGTAAACTCGAGTTTTGACTTCAATACTGCGGTATTGAGCTTATCTCATTACTTCAGATTTGTCTTTGTAAGCCCGATACTCAAGTTTTGCTTCCCATACTCGAGTATTGAGGATCCATTAACATTCATAGTTCTCTGTCTGAGCTATACTTAAGTATTCATGTGTAAACTCGAGTTTTCAACTTATTCAGCACTTTGGTTGCCTTCTGACTTGATATCGCTTTAATTTTGGCAAACCAATTATCTCCATCAAGCTCTTTGTGTCCTCTTCCCACAGCAACAAGAATCAGATCTTAATTTGTTGGATTTCGCTCGTCATGATTCGTTGAAAGAAGATTGTCCTTTATCCAGCGTTTTTGCAACTTTCTAATCAGTCAGTCAACTTTTGAAGACTATATCTCTCTGGTATGATCTTCATTTTCATTGAATCAAGTCTTAATGGAAAGCCTCATGAGTCTTCTTTTCAATGCCACCAATTTCAGCTCATTCTGATTTGTAGATTGAGAGTTACACTCAAAACACTGAAGCTCACTCTGAAGTGTGGCATGAATATTTGATCCAACTTTAGAAATTTAAAGCTCTTTGATATGATCTTCTTTGGACTTGAAACTTTGTCAAGATGACGCATTGGATGTCTACTTTTAGCCAAATTTGATTTCACCTCAATCTGATGTCTGGTTCAGGAGATATCATTGAATTACCAAACCTCGCCCAAAGCTATATGTGTAACAGAGGTGAACAGAGTTGCTGTTGAGCTCTGATACTCGAGTATTGAAGTGGATACTCGAGCATTGTCGAGACCAGAGAGCCAGAGACGCTGAAAAACTCCCAATACTGCAGTATATAAGTTCCATACTCGAGTATTGACTCCTATACTCAAGTTTTGACTCTTTGACGCCCAAACGTGGTTTTCCAAAACCTCAGTTTTCCAAACCACAGTTTTCAGCAAATTTCTGCAGAAACTTGTATACTCGAGTTTTGACCTGGAAACTTGAGTATTCTCTTCCAGAACTTGATTTTTACTGATTCTAACCCATAATTGAACCTCTCCATCATCCATTTGATTGTGGGCACTTCTATAATCAATCTTGGAACTTGTGTAATGATATTTTCATCAATTTCTTCCTTGTTCCATCTTCCAACTTGATCAAACTTCATCATTTAGCTTGGGCTCATCATTCTTTGCCACTTCTACCTTCTTCAATATTTCCTCTCCTTCATTTTCTTCAATTAATGAAAACTCATCTCTGGATCATTTATCATAATTAAATTTGAATTGATCTTGAGTAAGGATGATCCATTCAATAGAGTCTTTCTTCTTCAGTCTTTCCTCTTCTTCTTTTTCTTCTCTTCCTTTTCCTTATCCTCATCTACATTAAGTTCAAGAACTCATCAATGGAGGAGATAAACATACTACTTAATCTTTTTGCTTGGAACAATGGCATATGTAAAAGTCATCATCAAAACTAATTATATCCAACAATTTATTATCATCATTTAAACCATTTATCGACATGTTTTAGATTATCAAACGAAAGATTACATGGAGATCAATATGCTGAGCTGTCATGACAAAAAGCATTCCAACGGCTATATTTTTCAACAGACATATTCTTAACGGCTCTATTCTTAAACAGACGTATTTTCAACGGTCAGAACACCTTCATCTATAAAAGAAGCCATATTCAAAATCCAAGATGGTGGAGGAGTGAGCTTATACAGTTATAATGCCGAATTTCTGAATCCTCCTTTCACTCCGTTTTTCATGCCTTCTTAGCTTATCTTTTAGAGAGTGAATTCAATTGTAATGAGCTTAAGTGTTTATCATAATCATTTCTATGAGAGAAGAACTATTGTAAATCATATTTTCCATGAGAGGAACTCAAGGTTAGGTGACCTTGAGTTGAGAATTTGATTGTAGCCTTACGGGTAGTAAGGGGGAGTCTCTGTGAGAGATTGAGAAGGTTGCACAAGTACCTAGAGAAACTTGTGGGGTGTAAAGGCTTGTCTCTTATGCCTGATTAAACAAGAAGAGTGTAAAGGCTTGTCTCTTTTGCCTGATTAAACAAGAAGAGTGTAAAGGCTTGTCTCTTGTGCCTGGTTAAACAAGGAGAATAGTGAAAAGCTCAGGGTGCCTGAGGATTGGATGTAGGTCACGGTTGGACCGAAGTAGTATAAATCACAGTTTGCAAACTGTTGGATATACTTTAGTTTTGATGATGTCTTATAATGCCATTAGTAAGAGCAAAAAGATTGAGTAATATAGTTATCTCCTACGTTGACTAACTGTTGCCTTTAACGTAGATCGATTCAGAGTTAATCATGAAGGAGATAAGAAATTTCAGATTGTAAGAGCTGAATCATGAAGAATATTCAAGAAGCTCTGAATGGAACATTCTCAATCAAGATCAGTTCAAATCTGTTTATAAAGAATGTTCAAAAGAAGAAGAAAGGAAGAGAAGAAAAAGAAGAAGAGGAAATATTGAAGATCATACTAAAAATAATGAGAATATGATTATGCAAGCTCTTGGCTGATAGATTGTGGAAAATCAAGAAGAAAATGTAGAAAATGATGAGCTAAAGTTGAATAATGATTATTGATCAAGATGGAAGATGGAACATGGAAGAAATTGATGAAAATATCATTATACAAGTTCTAAGATTTGTTGTGGAAGTAGCCATGATCAAGTGGATGTTGGAGAAGCTCAATCTAGGGTTAAAGACAGTGAAAATCGAGTTCTGGAAGTCAATACTCGAGTTTTCAAGTCAAAACTCGAGTATACAAGCTTACTAGAAAAATTTGCTTCTAGACGAGAAAACCTTGGTTTTGAAAACCATAGTTTCAAAAACCAAGGTTTGGGTCAACTCGAGTTTTCAAGACAAATTTGAGCTATGGAGGTCAAAACTCGAGTATGGGAATCAATACTCGAGTATTGGACTTAAATATTCAAGTATCGGGTGTTTGCGACTTCTCTCACACTTCTGGACCCCACAAAACTCGAGTTTCTACTTCAATACTCGAGTTTCCAGCTCCTTCAGCAACTCTGTTCACCTCTGTTACACTTATAGCTTTGGGTGACCTCTGGTAAATCGATGATATCTCCTAAACCAGAGCTCAGATTGAGGTGAAATCAAATTTGGTTGAAACTAGACATCCAATGTGTTAGCTTGACAAAGTTTCAAGTCCAAAGAAGATCAGATCAAAGAGATTTGAATTTCCAAAGTTGGATCAAATGTTCACGCCACACTTCAGAGCGAGCTTTAGTGTTTTGAGAGTAACTCTCAATCTACAAATCGAAATGAGCTGAAATCAGTAGCATTGGAAAGAAGACTCATAAGGCTTTCCATCAAGTCTTGATTCAACAGAAATGAAGATCAGACCCAATAGATACAGTCTTCGAAAGTTGACTGACGGTTCAGAACTTTGCAAAAACGCTGGTCAATAACAAGACTACATTCAGTGGATCATAACAGATGAATTCCAACAAATTAAGATCTAATTCTTGTTGCTGTGGAAAGAGGAATCAAAGAGTTGTATGAGGATTATTGGTTTGCCAAAATTAAAGCTTTATCAAGTCAGAGAGCAACCAAAGAGTTGAACAAGTCAAAAACTCGAGTTTACAAATGAATACTCGAGTATAGCTCAGACAGAGAGCTATGAACTAAATGGATCCTCAATACTCGAGTATGGGAAGCAAAACTCGAGTATAGGACATACAGAGACGAATCTAAAGTTTTGAAATGAGCTCAATACTCGAGTATACAAAGCAATACCGCAGTTTTCTCCCACATATCAAAAAAATCACCATTGCGAAAATTCTGATTCTGGTCTAGACCATCCAGAAACTTGTCCACATGATCTATAACATTGCTTAACATCATTTAAATGATTTGTGGACATGTTTCAGATAATCAATTGATGGATTCCATGAAGAACTGAATTGCTGACCTGTTAAGTAGAAAAAGCATATATAACGGCTAGTTTCCAATTGCCTCTTCCTCAAATGGTTCTGATTCCAATAGGTCTATTCTCCAATGGTTAGAAGACCTTCATCTATAAATAGATCTGGATTCAAAACGCAAAAAGGTGGAGGAGTGAGCTTATACAGTTATAATGCCGAAATTCAGAATCCTCCTTTCACTCTATTTTTCAAGCTTTCTTGTTTTATTTTTTAGAGAGTGAATTCAATTGTAATGAGCTTAAGTGTTTATCATAATCACTTCTATGAGAGAAGAGTTATTGTAAATCATATTTTCATGAAAGGTACTCAAGGTTGGGTGACCTTGAGTTGGGAATTTGATTGTAACCTTACGGGAAGTAAGGGGAGTCTCTGAGGGAGATTCTAAAGGTTGCACAAGTACCTGGATAAACTTGTGGGGTATAAAGGCTTGTCTCTTGTGCCTGATTAAACAAGGAGAGTGTAAAGGCTTGTCTCTTGTGCCTGGTTAATTAAGGAGAATAGTGGAATTCTCAAGTGGAGCTTGAGGACTGGATGTAGGTCAAGGTTGGACCGAACTAGTATAAACCTGAGTTTGCAATCCTCTTCCCTTAACTCTTTATTTCCAGCATGCATGTTTGAATGATTATTTATTGTTTTATAATTCTTTAATATCATTCAAACTAATTTCAACGAATTACGAAAAGATTTTAAAGGATTGCAAGAATTTTTATCTTCACCCAATTCACCCCCCTTTGGGTTCAGCCATGAGTTTCACAAACCTCTTCCCCTAACTCTTTATTTCCAGCATTTATGGTTGAATGATTGTAAACGTTTTTATAACTCCTTCCTGTTTTACAAATTGATCTCACTGATTTGCGAAAAGATTTTTAAAAGAATGAAAGTCTTTATCTTTACCCAATTCACCCCCCCTCTTGGGTTCAGCCGAGATTTTCAACTCTGGCTTTTCCGAACCATGTTTCTACTATACAAATACCATATCATTTTGAATGTGTCACACATCATAGCTGGCTTGAATCTGAATTTATCATCATCATATGGGATATGAGGAAGCAAAATGCTATGACAATCGATATTAGATAACTAAAGAGGATCCTCATCTGAAGTGTCAACAACTCTGAGCATCACATTCAAATCTGCTAGAGATATTTCAATTTGCTTTCATCTCATCTCAGTGACTAGAACATCATCATCATCCTTGTAGTACTTTTTTCTTGACGAACATATGATGGCAAAATAGTCTAACCATAATCTTAGAGTATAGGGTCTGAATGTGAAGCAATGACAGATAATGATGCAACCATAAAGATAAGTCTAAGTTGTATTACTCATGAAATCAATCCAAATCCTAATACACAATCGGACAAAATTGTCTCCTACCATAATAAAAGTGAAAAATCTTCTTATCACCAAATACCAAAGGATTGACATTCATACTAGGTGATGGTTCTAAAGCACTTGCAGCTTTTTGAGAACCTACACCAAAGGCTTATCGCTAAGAGCCTAAAGCCTGATGACTACCCGATGCCTGAGTCTTCAAACTCCCTGAAGCTTGGGATTTTCCGACTAACTGATGGTTAAGGTTTCTAAGACTTGTAAGGCTTTTAAGGCCTATCCCAATGCTCTTTAAGCATCTTTCTTCAATAGTATCCTTAGAGTCATCGCTATCTGATAGAGATGGAGATACACTTTTTCCTTTCTTGTATGAAAGAAAAACAGCTTGAAACCTCGTTATTGAGCAAATTAGTTCCTGGATTGTGATTCCTTTGGCTTTAGGCTTAGGTGGGTTTCAAAAGAGTTGTCCTAGGTTTGGTGTGGTTAGAAGTTCTTGGCTTTTTGACAAGGGGTTGCTCAGGGGATGATTCTTTGTTGGATTGAGCCATTTTGAAAGGAAGAATGAAGGATAATGGTGATGGGTGAGAAAATTGATTTTCAGATGAATGTGGATGGAAAGTGTGAGGGAGACGAGAAGATTTATAGAGCGAAATAAGAATGATTCAATGATCAGAAACTAAATCGACGAGTCCATTACTTGAATAGTAAAGTTTCGCTTAGAATTGTAATGGATGGGAATTAATTTGAGGAAAGGTGAAAGTTTAGTGGGAGAGTTGTGACGGAAGAGATAGAGAAACAATAGAAATGAAACAACGAGATAGGTCTTAAAACTTCGAAGAGCCGACCTTACTCGAGTACAAAGATTTCTACTCGAGTAAGATTCTTATACTCAAGTAATTAATTTGTTACTCGAGTACAGATCTTTAGATTAATTTATAAAATTAACTAAATGAAACTTTACCTTGTGTTCAAGTGTGCCCTGTGAACACTTGTATTTTCTTGATGAGCATTTTGATCTTTGAAGACTGATTTGAGAATCTACAACTTGAGGTTTTCAGCTTGCTTGAAGCTTACTTGAGTACAAGACTTTGTTTACTCAAGTAACTAAAGCACTTGGAGTAATGTTTCTTGACATTACTCGAGTAAGATCAAGATGTCACTTGAGTATAACTAAACTTCCAACTCTAATTGTGCATTTTTTTATCGACATTACTCAAGTATCAAGAAATGTTACTCAAGTAAGTAATAGTTTGGTACTCCGCTAAAGGCTTCCTTGCGATGTTACTCAAGTAGATCTTTGATTTACTCGAGTTTGTTTGAGCAAGACTTATTTTCTAATCTTTAAAACTCGATATTACTCGAGTATTAGAAGGCTTAAACTCGAGTATTCATCTCTTGAAACACTTAGCACATATGTTAAATCACGACATTACTTGAGTATATGTTCCAATACTTGAGTACATATTAATTGAGGCACTCAACATAATTAACTCTTACACTATTACTCGAGTACAGTTGTGATGTACTCGGGCATCATTTGAGCTTTGTTAAACTCTGTTTCTGAAGGGAGTAAGCAAAGCATCATGCAAAACAACTTTCTACATACTCTAATGCTTAAGTTAGTAATGATTATTCAATTAAATCATAAAATTAACTAGTAAGAAGTATTACTTATAGTTCATGGGGATTTATGATGCCTAATTGTCTTTAGATATACATGAATTGTTCTTTAGCCAAGGGCTTCGTGAAGATATCCGCAAGTTGCAAATGTGAGGGAATGAACATAACCTTGACATCTTTTCTTTGCACATGATCTCTGATGAAATGATGTTTCATATCAATATGTTTGGTTCTAGTATGTTTAACTGAGTTCTTCGCCAAACTTATTCTGCTGGTGTTGTCACAGAGGATCGAAATTTCCTCAGCTTGATTCCCAAGTGATGGAGTTATTGTTTGAGCCACAACACTTGTGCAAAACAACTTGAGGTAGCTATATATTTATCTTCAGTTGACGATAAAGACACTATTGCCTGCTTCTTGTTGAACCAAGAAATAAGTGAGCCAACAAGGAATTGACATTGACCACTTGTACTCTTTTTGTTAGTCTTATACCTAGCGTGATATGGATCTGAATAAGCCACCAAATATTCTAATTGACCTTTTAAGAACCATAATTCGAGCTCCTTCGTATCAGCAACATATGTAACATCCCAAATTTCAGGTTCGAAAATCGTGTCGGTCGACACTTAGTTTTAAGAAAAACAACAGAGTTTGAGATGCTACAGCTTAGAGTACTGCGGAAATTGATAGCGTGTGCTAAGATCCGGACAACGAGTATCTGATATAAAAATGCCCAGACATATGATGATGCCCGACATAAGCTGATATATTAAATATCCCGAAGGAATATTCATGTGATACAATTTACAGAGGTTAAATACAATCCTCTGATAAACAAAGTTTTAAACTAGACCCAGGACTTGGAACCTAACATCAGTTAATTAAACAGATTGGCCAGGTAGGGGTCTATCATGGGGGCCTCACCGACTTATACGGCGACTGATTGGCTTACCACATAGATTAACCCAGCCTTAGACACCAAACTGTTCAAAGTAACTTTGTTAAATTCGAGTCAGAAGCTAAGTCCTAATAACTTCTACCGACCTTTGCCTTTGACTGCTGCCTCTTCACGGCTCTACTCTCCGGCATCTTCTCTATCCCGGTTTCTTTCCTGTACTATTCATTAAGACTGAGGTCCAATGTCCATTGGACCTCAGGTAACGGTTAACCTCATGCTTATATAAACAGTATATGACAGTTATCACAGATATACAACATAATCATAGTTTCAAAAACACATAACCACATGTAAGGCAATAACATAACACAACCACTGCAATATGTATGTTACCCCAGTCTGCACATAACCAGTGCCACGACGGCCCATCGTGTCCTCAGCGCTAGGAAAACTCAACGGTGTTATCAAGACTATAACCCGTATACAATTCAACTCTCATGAGTAAATTTCAAAACAGAGTATTATCATGTGAAAACAACAATCATATATAACCACACCATAAGCATAAGAGTTAAGGTTACAATACGCGTCCGTACCTTTTACCGCATAGTCGTCAAACATCCGACCTTTGGTTCCGGCTTTGGACTTCCCGGATATCCTAACATATCACCATATCACTTAGAATAACATTCTAAGAGATATTTCCACCTCTATTTACCATTCTACCCTTGATGGCTTTATTATTACAATTTTGCCCTTACATTTCTTCAAAACGTAGTGCAGCATTTCCTGGGCAGATTTTTCGGTAACTTTGAAAAATCATAACTAATTCTAGAAAAATCATTTTGAGGATCCGTAAAATGTTCCAGGATCCTTGAGAAGTCTATTTTTGAGGAAAAATACTGGGATTTACCCAGATTTCACGGAAAAATCCCAGTTTCACAATTTCAGACCGCTGTTCCAGAAATTTACCCAGAAAACGTAGCCTAACTTCTAGGATTTTTATCTTTTTGCACAGAGCTTCAAATGACACACTCTTTATAGATTTGGAAAGCCCTAGATGTCTACTTTCACCATGAATTTTCTCAGAATTTTAGAACATCATCTTCATCATAAGATACCAGCGTTTTTATTACTGCCTCCAGAATTCCTTAATTGATGAAATTTCGCCAGAGCTTCGCTATTTTGATCCTAATCTTCCAAAATTTTTGAGATAACTTCTTCTTCATCAATTTTTCGAAATAAAGCCATTGGAAACCATAAAAACATGAAAATAAAACTATATTTGGAAGATTGAAGATGAAAACAACATTTCTAGCATTTCTACTTCATAAACTAAGAACTTGAACTATGAAGCTAAAAACTCTCTTACCTCTTGAAGACCTCTTGTCTCCCTTTCTCCAGCTGCTCCTCCCTCTCCTACTCTCTCTAAATTTCGACCAAGGCTTGAAGGGAATGATGTGAGGAATGTGTTCACCCAAGCTCTCTATTTATAGGTCAAGAAGGGTTAAACATCTTGCAACTCTTGCTTGATCTTGGCCCTTGGATCATTGCTTGGAGAGAAAGAAATGATCTTGGCCTTCCTTCTCCCTCTTGACCGAAATTCTCCCTCTCCCCTTCTAGAATTTGCTTGCTTGGTCACCAAGCATTCTTCTTGCTCATTAAGCAAGCTTAATTAACCCCAAAACTTAATTTGGTTAGGTGTTAATTAGTGCTTTGATTCAAAATCCAATTTCACTTTTGGAATCCTAATTTTATGACAAGATTTATGGTGATTTTTAACTCCCAAAACACTTAGGTATGAATCTAAGAAGTAACCGAAAATAACTTTGGGAATAGCCAAATCGAAGCTCATAATTCCCTGATGCAAAATATGTATTTGTCTTGAAGATCTAGTTTCAAGATTTCAAGTTATGATTTAATTTCTATGAATTCTCCCTAATTTGCCTTTGATTAAAGATTACTTGCTCCCCAAGACAATCAACTTGCCCACCATGTCTTAGAAGCTTCTTCTATACACCACTTTGTTTGACTAATGTGTTTATATTAAAAATCATTTCCCCTTATTTCTTTAAGCAATTCGTCCCCCTCCCCTATATTTAATTATTCACTTTATGTTTTTCATGTTCCCACATATCTAAGAAGAAAAATCTTCCATTGGTCCAATTAATTCCACCAAGATTTAAGATTAAGGGTTTTTATAATCCTCTCACTCTTTAATTAGAAATTTTCGTCACTTCTATTAGTTCAAGGGAGATTTATTTAATCCTCAGTTACAATTGTTAATATAGTGTTTTAGGGGTTACTAGACTTAATTACCAAAATTTGACAAGTTTCTAATTTAATTTCGGTGTTTAACAACTTCTTATATGCTAATTTTAGCTTTTAAATACCATTGGATCCTTAATTTAATTAATATTTCCTTAATTATGACCTTTACAAATTAATTCTCAACTAATTCCAAAACTTATTAAAGTATCTCAATTATTGCAATTTCAATTGCCCAATAATTGTTCCTAATTTTCTTTAATTGATTTTATCATCCTCCGATGATTTTAAATTGTTAAAATGACATAATTAAGATTATACTACATTATGATAATCTTAGGATATTTTATGATCCTCAATTAAGATTTAGAAAATTGAATTTGGATTTATTAAAATCCAAAGAAAATTTCCCTAACAATGATAATAAATCAGTTATAAATTTAGAGACACATACTCTTCTATTTAATAGGTTTAGTTGCCTCTTAGAATTTATCATAACGTTCTCAGGGTATTTTGTAACCCATAACATCCCTTAGGAATTTTTAGCTCTTTATTTACTCTAATTTCATGAGAAATCACCTTAAAAGATAAGGTAATTATTTTACTAGTTTTGAGACCACAAATTCACCTATTGTAATAGGTGTTATTTATCAAAATATAATATTTACATGTATTACGAAAATTGGGGTATTACAACATACCAAAATACTCTCTTCATACAATTGCAAAGTGATCCTCTGGAGTAGTTTGGTATCTTGTGCATATACTCACATTGAATTGAATGTCTAGTCTTGCACTCAAGTATAGCAATGATATGATCATTGCTCTATACTTGGTTATATTGAAGTCCCTACCTTATGAAAATACTTACAATTTTGGGCACAATTATCGATAAGAAAAGAAAACACATAGCCCACGAGTCATACAATACTAATTCCACAACACATAGTTTACACCAAACATTTTCCACACAAAGTCTGATTGTGGATTCAACAAAACATTACAGTGTATAAAATAAAGTCTTTAGTATAATAATAGATAAATAGTCATAGCATTACAAAATATGAGTATCAAGATGATAATATAGGAATCCATACAACACTAATACCAAAAAAAGGCTTACAAAGTTTCTAAACTTTTATGCCTCTGGTTGCTTCCCTTGCCCTTTAGTAAAGATAGAGGTTTCACCTGAAAAATATTTATAATGACAAGGTGAGACATAAAGTCCTAGTAACCAAAATTAATTTATCAAATATCCAAGAAGGATTGCAAATCAAAGAAACAAATTTAATAACATAATTATAATACTTACATTATGTAACATCTCATTTTTCAAAAGCGGAAATAACATATATTTATCAGAGTAGATCATGTAATTGAGTATCTGATACATATTACAACTATGGTGTTTCTAGTTACTCATAATAATGGTACATTTAACTAAATATAATATGCATCCCAAAAGTAGGCATCTCCGGCCTGTAGAGAAAGGAAATCACCAAGAAGGGGGTGAATTAGGGATTTCAAAAACTTTTTTGTTTGCTTTTGAAAAACTGGCCAGATGCGAATCAAACAGAGAAGGGAAGAGAAAGCTTGACACAGAAGATTTATACTGGTTCGGTCTTAACTCTTGACCTATGTTAGTCCCCAGACTCTCTAGGATTTCTCACTATCTCTTTGATCAATTACACACTCTATAACTTAGGATGATCCTCTCTCAATAGGACTCACCCCCCCTTACAAGTTGTAATTTGATCCCACATCAAGGTCCCACTAGGTTGAGTTTACACAATAAGATTAATTCGAATTTCACAAAGACTCTCTCTAAGAGTAAGATAAAATAATCACTGAAGCTCAATGTGAATGAATAAGACTAATGAAATGAATACAAGATGAAAGCTTAGAGTCTTTTGCTATTTCGTTCACTAGGTTCACTGTCTTTCTAGTAGCTGAAGCTATCTGTATATATAGAACTAAAGTTTGATGACCGTTGGAGCTTATACAGGAAGAGAACGTTGGAAGCAAGTTCAGATTTAGACATTAGTCTCCTCTCCATTGCTTGCCCACGCTTGACTGTCTGCCATAGTGTCTGAATATTCTTTTTGTCTAATAATAAGGCTCAGTTGGCAGTTTAGTGGACTTCTTAGCTGTAAAGCTGAATTTCTGAATATTTTATTTACTTTGGAGCGTTTTCAACGAGAGCGTGAATCTGTACCTTGAAATGTGTTAATGGAATCTGAAACTTATGAACAAACATATTAAACATATATATAATGATTTGTAATTCCATTTAAGTGTAAAACAATGCATAAGATTGAATCTGAGAAGTGAAAAGCGCGATATTCAAAACAGATATCTGTTAGGCTCGAGTTTATAACTGATAGGCTCGAGTCTGTTCATCAATACTCAAGCATAATCTTGGTAGGCTCAAGTCTCCCCTTTATATAACGTGTTTAATCTTTGAAAATATTTTGGGGTAGCACATAGGCTCGAGTCTATTAGTGATAGGCTCGAGTCTGGACCTGTTTGCAACGTGCTGAAGCTTAAGTTTAAAGGCACAGGCTCGAGTCTAAAAACTTAGGCCCGAGTCTGCTCGGGCCCTGTCACTTGGATAGCTCTCTGCCTGACTTAGGCTCGAGTCTGTTTCACTAAAACGTTGTGCAAATGCTTTTCAAACTAAATCATGCTCGAGACTATGAGTTTATGCTTGAGCCTATGATTGTAAAAATCTTTAATAGCTTTCTGGAAGGGATAAGCTCAAGTTTATGATCTTAGGCTCGAGTCTTTTCAAGAAGAAAACGATTTGAAGAGCTTTCTATAAGACATAGGCTCGAGTTAAACATAATAGGCTTGAGTTTAAAATCTTAAGAAATTTTACATGCTCTCTGTAAGGCTTAGGCTCTAGTTTAACATAATAGGCTCGAGTCTGCCTCAATTATAAAATGTGAAGTTTGTCTCTATCACGAGCAGGCTCGAGTCTATTATGTTAAGCTCGAGTTTGCTCGAGGTAAAAACATGAAATATGCTCTCTGTCACGCACAGGCTCGAGTCCATTATGTTAGGCTCAAGTCTGCTCAACTTCAAAACGTTTATTATCCTTTCTGTTGAACACAAACTCGAGTCTATCACATCCAAACTCAAGTTTAACATGTATTATCAGGATTAAATCAATTTTAAGGATCTCTAAACATGTTTAAACCTTAGCAACAAGTTTACAATGTTCTGTTATCATCAAAACACATAGAGAACCAACACGGCCGTGTCTTCAGATGGGCTGCTTACCCCTGTCATCACCCTTTGGTCCTCGAGACCCTGATGCTATAGTAAGAGCTAAGGTCCAATGCCCATTGGACCTCCGGTAATGGTTAACCTCGTGCTTATGTAGAACAATATATGTAAGACAAATATTCATAACATTACAACAGTAAATCATTACATAAGCACATAGCAAATGCAAGATTATCACAATAACAATACATAAGCACACAGCAGATGTAAAGTTAAACCCATGTCTGCACTATCCAGTGCCATGATGGCCTATCGTGTCCTTAACGCTAGGAAAACTCAACGGCGTTATCAAGACTATAACCCGTAAATAGACTACAGCTTAAATTGACGTCGTCAAGAAAATTATTAAAAACTTTGTGAATGTGAATAAGTACTCACAAAAAAGAATAATCACGGAGGCCAAGTTGCTTGAATTTTATGGTTTCAAGTGTTTATAGCGTCACCTTAAATTTTAAGGGGACAACCGTCTGGAAAAATATTTCAACGATAAATTTAAACTGTAACCAAATTTTTTTGAAAACACGTGGTTTTCTAATACTTATATTTTGTTTTAATTATGAGAAGTACTGTCTTTTTTATCTGTGGGTTAGGGCAATGTTTGGGTTTAAGACAGAACTTGTGTGTGATTACTGATTAGTTATAAAATACGTACAAATTCCTTTACCAGTAATTTAGAAATGCCATTCGAAACATGAGAACAATATTCATCCTAGCAAACTGTCATTATTTTAAACAAGGAGGCTAAAATTCCTCCTGAAAACGTACTTTAGAGCTAATTAAATTGAACAACGAAGTACTTTAGGATACTTAACCCACTTGAAAAAATATTTTATGTTGCTGGTGCTCCTGAAAAAGATACTAAAATAAGTGAATTTGTGTATAAATATATTTAATCTCTTTTCACCAACATTTGTTTGTAATTTCTCTCTGGAGACTAATATATTAACACTGCTAGAAAATGGAGTTGCTCTGCTCTATATCTCCTCCACCCTCTCCCTTTTTAGTTTAAGATCTATAAATTTCAAGTAATTATTTGTAGTTTTAATTTCCCGCAAAGCTTGTCAGTTGTTGCGTAGGCTAATTAATAATCTTGTTTCCTCTCAAAATTAAGTTATTGATCGTTGGCCTAAAACAAAATATGTATGGCCATAATTGGTTTTCAATTGTTTTAGTGAATTATAGTTATTAAGACCGTGAGATTTACCCCCTAATTAACAACAACAATAAATAGATACAGATTTAAATCATGCTGCTATGACCTAATGAACACGTACATGATCACATGCATAAAATTATTTTATTCAATGACGAATAATAATACTCATATATCATTGGTCTCATACTCCACAACTACCATTGACAGTGAGAGAAGTTCATTGGTAAATATCCATATTGCATAAGCTTTTATTTTTAAACAAATAAATTCTCACGCTTGTTTCTCTTTCTTCATATACGAACAGTTTACTACAGTATAGAAAAAATCAGATAATTACCTACGTATTATTGGTGAAAGTTCCGTTGATAAATTTATTAACAAATTAGGGACAGAAATTTTTGGTCACTAATTTCCGTCATGGCTTCGCATGCAATTACTAGGATGGCCGAAATTTTTGAACAAGGTTGAGTGCTCATTAGGCAGCACCCAAATCAGGACCATCCAAATATAATTTGGATAGTCAAGATTCAATGTTCTTGCTTTTATTTTTTAAGAAAATATTTTAAGGTCTACATAATATAAAATAAATTGAAGCTAATAACTTAAATGTCAGTATTTCAAAAGGGTTTAATATTTATGTTTTTACTGTAGAAATTTTTTTTTGTCACACTCGCATAAAAATAAGTGTATCCTACTAATATTTTATCTCTCTTCACTTTATAATGGACCCACTTACTTTTATGTCAGTGTGACTGGAAAAAAAAAAAAATCTATAATAAAATCAGAAATATTAAATACATTTCATGAAATATTTTTTGTCTAAAAATCAGTAGTTGACTATGAAAATTTTTTCTCAACTATGTGATAGCTTAATTGAAGTATTCGTCTTCATTCAGACGTTAATTATATTTTTTGTATGACGATGTGCTGGTTGAATATACCTTGACTAAAACTTATATTCACTTATTGCCAAAGAAAAAAAAAAAAAAAATTGACTTGACGCCTCTTGGCAATCCAAGGAACCCAATATATTAAAACGTAAAACCATCCGCGGGTTAGGGTTTAATGTCGTATATATTTTATATTTAATTAAATTTTAAGTATTGTAATATTTCAATAAGGTTAAATGAAATATTCTGTTAAGATTTTGAAAAAAATAAATAATTAAAATATTTCCCTTTTGGGAGAATTAACTCTAGGTCATGGAAGCCTTTTGTCTTTATGCCTTGAGATTCTCATTCAAATAAATAATTTTCAAGCAATATAGTACAAACACAATCCAATCTTCTCACTTTTGGAAGCCTTTATCAACTTCCTAATTAACCAAGTGCATCCTAAAACTACAAGAAGGCCTGATTGGGGATTTTAAATTCATTTAGCTACAAACACTATGATGCAATTAAAATACTTGTTTTTGGATTTTTTGAGATAAATTAAAGATGAGTGAATGGATTGAAATTGGTTTAGAATATGACATGGCACCTCTTGGTTGGTTAGGTGAGGGGAAGGATTCTATTGTTAATTTAAAAGAGGAAGGAAGAGATGGTAATAATTAATGGTTAAAGTATACATTTGGTCCTTCATGTATGTCTCTGGTATCATTTTAGTCCCTAAAGTTTGTAAAGTGTACGTTTAGTCTTTCATGTTTATTTCACCCTTACTTCTTAGTTTATATATATATATATATATATATATATATATATATATATATATATATTAATTTACAACTTAATTTAAATTGCGTGATTTATTTAAATTCACTCTCAATCCAGCATATTTTAATATGTGTATAAAAATCGATATCATGATATTTTTAATTACGAATTTATATACTAATATATTATAAAAATTAAATATCATAAGAATCAATACTTTTTATTTTTAATTAATTTCCGTTCCTTGTCCGAAACAAGTGAGGAGTTTACTTTGGTTTTTTTTTTTTTTTTGCCCTCATGGGTGTTAATGGAACATCACAAAAACCACGAAGGGAAAAAAGTCAATAAATTTTATTTTTATTTTCTTAATTAATTTGTTCTCTGTGATTGAAATGGAATAGGATTTTTTTTTTTCATATGCATTAATAAAATATCACAAAAATTATATGAGCAAAATTGTCCAAAATTGCCCCTAGTTTACCCATATTCATGCTCCATCAACAGCAATCCAGGAGAAGGATTGAGAGAATTAAAAAGAAAAAAAAAAACTAGGATGGTTTAGAAAAAACTTGTTGTATTAACTCAAAAAACTTCTTTTATCTACTCAAATGATGTAAATATGTTTTATATTAATTCAGGCCTAGAAAAAGTAATAATATAAATTAAGAAAAAGATAAATAGGTTATGCATGTAGGCCTTGCCTATTTATTTAAATAAGCCTGACCTGACATATTTACTAGATATGTTAAGTTTAGATTTAAAGTAGGTTAGGTATTAGGCTCTTGATGATAAGGGCCTGAAGTATTTCCACATCAACGTGTGATTGAAATCCATTGCCGGTGTGAGAAGTTCATTGATAAATCATCATACATATATTATAGATGGTCTTTGAACTATGAGAACAATATTCATCCTACTAATATTTCACTATCCAAATTGCATAAGCTTGTTTCTTTTCAAATATATATGTGTGTGTATCATCATCATCATCATCATCATCATCATAGTTTGATACTAGGATTTAACGGGAATTCTTGTTGAATTAGCAAGAGGCCAAGTTAGTGTAATTTTTAATTAAGGTATTTCAGCAAGTATATCCATTAGAATAAGACATAATGTTTGAAAGAAAACGAATAAACCAATTAAGTTATGCTAGTTGACAAGAAGTCGTCATAATTAAATAAGAAAACAAGTCGTAATAATTAAATTTCAAAGGATTCATGGATCCGTGTCTGCCATCGTTAGTTAAGTTTTAAAAACAAAGGAAGTTTCCATGTCTGCCGACTTAGAATATAAAATTTCAAACTTAAGATAATTGATGGTTCAACTCAACTTAATGACTGATTTTTTTTTTTTTTTTTAAAAGTGTGAATTTGTGCTTTCTACCAATGTTGTCAAACTCATGATTTGACTCTCTGAGTTTACCATTTTTATATTTATAGCTGACCAAATCAAGTTGAAGTCAGCGGCAAACTCATAATTGTTGTAAACTCATAAACTTTCAAGTTTATGTACTGAGTTTACCATTTTTACGTTTTTAGCTTACAAAACCATGTTAAACTCACCCTTAAACTCATGTTAACTTTTTTTATTTGATCATTCTTAAGAGCTTTATATATGAGTTTTATAGAAATTTCATTGTTAAATATAGTAAATTTTGAATGTTGATGGATTTAATTTCAATTATTTAGATTTAAAATATATTTAAATCAAATTGTTGTCATTTTTTGATGTTTTGGTTATTTATTATAAACTATTAATATATATTTAATATTAAAAATAAACTCTAACGAGTCTACGATACAAGTTCACATCATTGTCACAAATTTATTTAAACTTGTGAGTTTGAAGATCTTAGTTTCTAATTGTTAAATTAACAATACATACCTCATATATGTATTTCTAAGCCTCGGTTCATTTCTTACTTCCTTTTTTTTGTTTTAAGAAACGATCTTAATCAGGCTAAATGTGATAAAGTTGTTGGGAGCATCAATAAGTTGTTGGGAGAATTTAAGCTAAATAGATGAAGAATGCGCTGGAGAAAGCTTATTTAATAAGCTATTCCAAAAAAAAAAAAACAAAAACTCTACGGTCAATCATGATAAAAGTTACTGGTTGAAGAATTTTTTTATCCACAATATAAAATAGTTCAAGAATAATTATTATTTATTTGTTCAGTGTGTCCATGTCATTGATGCTAAAAATGACTCCTTATATTTTTCTCTCTCCTTGAAACTTCATTTATTATATATATAAAATTGAAAAATAATTTCAATTTAAAACAAATTTAGAGTTAACTACTTTCTCTAGTCCCATTTATAAGAGTCTAATAACCAAATTATATAATTTAATAAAGCGCTTAAAAGTATTCAAAAATAATAAGTATGCCTCTAAATAAACTTTTTTTTCCAAGTTTACCCTTATTTATAAGGGGGTAAGTAAAATAGAGAAATAGAATAATTATAAATATCACCAACCCTTTAATTAATACAATATCTATAATTGATGAGGCATAAATAAAAAAAAAATACTCATTAAATGTCCAAACAACTTTTATCGGGCTCTTATAAAAAAGACCAAGACAATTCAAATTTTGGACTCTTATAAAAAAGACCAGATGGAGTACCATTTTTTTACCCTGATGAATTAGTTTAAGTAACTAATACAGTGAATTGGAAGGAATAGCTTATAAAAAAAAGAAAAAAAAGAAACTAAAATTATTTTTTTTTTTTGGAAAAATTAATTTGTACATCAATCTTATAGTTTCGTTTGATTTTTAATTAGCTCCCCATAGTTTTTTTTTCTCAATTATTTGTTTTCTAAAATTGAATACTTCGTAGCTTATGATGTCTCTCTCACTCAGTATAAATATATATGATGTAAGAACGGTTATTAGCATAAGTTTTTATTTTTTATGTTAATGTAAAGACTAAAATACTCTGACCACCCTTTTATTTTATCCAAATTATAGGAACCTCTTGTCTATTTTGAAAATATAAACTTAGGTTCAATCCATTAACTTGGTTAAGAATATTCCAAAATAAAAAATGAATTAAAAAGGTTTTTTTTTTAAAAAAAATTAAAATTTATGTTACAAAATTGTACTTACCAATTTTCCCTTCATCATACGAAATCTCTAATTTATTTTTCAACGTTTGCAAACTTCAGGGAAAAAAACATCAAAGGCAAGTGATGAACTGTTTATATAATATCTTGAAATTATATTATTTATATTATATGATAAAAAAGCTAAGTGTTTGAAATATGATTTTGTCTATTTCAAAAAACCCAAAATTAAAATGTTTCAATAATTATGATGACAAACTAAATTTTTTTTAATAGAATATTAGAAATTTTGAAAATACGTTTTATAATTATTTTTTGGTTGTATAATTCTACTTTTTTATAAATATAAATTTTTAACTAATTCTTATGTTAAAGAGGGGTATTTGGGCAAAACTAAGTTATGAGAGTCATACATAACCATCTACTAATGGTTGGATGGATGGGGAAAAAAAATTAACACTATAAGGAAAGTTTGGGTAATATATATTTTGATTTCAATGGAGGTTTATATGAATTTTCAAAATAGAAGGGAGGTCCATTAATTAAGGTAAAACAAAGCGGTAGTTAGAGTATTTTACTCAATATAAATCAAATTTATACTATCATTTTTTCTCAAAAAAAGAAAAATCCTCTTTACCTGAGCTAATCTCGTGGAATAATGTCTTGTTAAATCCCTTAGGGTCTTGATTTCGAGTCTTATATGAAACACTTATGTTAGAAGGGACAACCACAAACCTCGAAGTGGATACCGGATGATGATGATGATAAAATCCTCTTTCATTTAATTATTTTTTTACAATATGTATATATAATTAACATTTTTTCCTTTTTCAATTGTAGCGTACAATTAATCGTGATATAGTTCTTGAATACCATTACACTGCGACTGATACCTCGTGAATTTACTATTACTGCCTAGTTGTTATAGCTCCTTGTTGCATTCGCTAGTTTCACAACCAAGCTTCTCGACAACAATTAATTAATTAATTATTAAACTACAAACACACTTCATATATTGCAATTTTTTAAGGGAAAATGCCTATGGAGGCCCAAATAAGCAAGAAAATACCAAAAAAGGCCCAAACTAAACTCTTTGATCAGAAAAGACCCTCGGGCCCTAATGTAACACCCCAAATTCCATGTTTAAAAATCGTGTTGGTTGACACTTAGTTTTGGGAAAGTCAACAGAGTTTGAGGTGCTACAGCTTAGAATACTACGGAAATGGATAGCGTGCGCTAATATTCGGACAATGAGTATCTGATATAAAATGCCCAAACATATGATGATGCCCCGACATAAGCTGGTATATTAAAAATTTTCCCGAAGGAATAATCAAGTGATACAATTTACAGAGATTAGAATACATTTCTCTGATAAAGAAAGTCTTAAATTAGACCTATAGCTTGGAACCTAACATCAGTTAATTAGACAATTTGGCCAGGTCGGTGTTCAATCTAATGAGAGTCCCACCAACTCTATGGCGACTTGTGACAACCTACCGATGAAACCTTCCTTAGTTTAAGCACCAAATGGTCCGAAATAACTTTGTTAAATCCATTCCAGAATACTCTGCCAGAAACTAAGTCCTCATAACTTCTACCGACCTTCGTCTTTGACCCCTGCCTCTTCACGGCTCTTTCCACCGGCACTTTCTCTATCCCGATTTCTTCCCTATACTATTCATTAAGATTGAGGTCCAATGTCCATTGGACCTCAGGTAACAGTTAACCTTATGCTCAAGTATAACAGTATATGTATGACAGATATTCATTTACAATTCAGTATATAACTATACATAGCACATAGCACATGTCATAGTCCACATCACAACAATACCTCTACATAGCACACAGTCCATGTAAGGTCCATATAGTTTGCACATAAACCAGTGCCACGCCCCGGAGCATGTCCTCAGTGCTAGGAAAACATCCATACGGCATTACCAAGACTGTAACCCGTTTTCACATAATAGCTGAATGTATAAACAGTGACTTAAGACAAAGTCTTAATCATAGTGCATGACCCAAGACCCAGTCTTGTTCACGACTATATGAATCATCACATCACATATAGAACATACAAGCAACATAAGAATTAGAGTTATAGTACGCGTCCGTACTTTTCACCGGGTAACTGTCAAACGTCCGACCTTTGGATCCGGCCCTGGACCTCCCGGATATCCTAATATATCACTTAGAATAATAACCTAAGATATACTTCCACCTCTATTTACCCATCTACCCTTGGTGGATTTGTTATTTACAACTTTGCCCTTACATTTATTAAAAAACGTAGTGCAGAGTTTTCTTGGCAGATTTTTCGGTAACTTTGAAAAATTATAACTAATTCTACAAAAATCAAAATGAGGATCCGTAAAATTCCCCGGAACCCTTAGGATGTCTATTTTTGAGGAAAAATATTCATTTTCACCCAGAATTAATGAGTCATTACCAGTTTTTACGTTTCTCAACATTGCCCAGATTTTATTCCAGTAAAAATGGCTTAACTTCAAAAATTCATATCTCCTTGACCAGAGATCAAAATGTTGCATATTTTATATCTTTCGAAAGCCCTACATGTCTACTTTCTTTCTGGAAAATTTCATGATTTTATAACTTCATTTGTTACATAAAATCATAGCATCTTTTTCACTGCCTGTCTAAGATTTAAGAACCGAAAATTCTACAACTTTCACAATCTTAATCCAAGGACTTCCAAAAATTATTTTCTACCATGTTTTTACCGCTGCAGGCATTTTTCAATGCAATGAGGCCTAAAAACAAGTGTAGGAATTTATTCTCTAATTTTCTAGATTAAACTAGCATTTATACTAAGAACTTATAAAAACTAAAAACTAGAACTTAAGAATTAGAGCTTACCTCTTGAAGACTCTTGAACTTCTTCCTCCTTCTTGCTTCACTCTCCTCTTAAACTCTCCAATCTTTGGTATGAGTTTGGTGTGAAGAATGAAGAGAGGAGAGCTCTCTATTTATAGCCAATCCTTGGTTAACTTCCTAGCAACTTTAATTCCATTCTAACCATTGGATTTAAACTTAGTAAAGAAGTCTTAATTTTGCCCTTACACCTCTTAAAAAAATGCCACCTCCCCCCCCCCCCCCCACTTTTCTTAGATTCATCTTTTCTCTTTCATCCACTACACACACACACACTCACAACACACACATGTGCTCTTGTGATGTCATCTTGATGACATAATCAAGGCTTAGGTGTCATTGTTGACTTTTCAATACTAATTAGAAACTCTTAATTATCATGTTAATCAAGTGTTTACATGCTCCTTAATTATATTTTACCATTAGCTAACTCAATTACATGAAGATTTAAACTTAATTACTTGAGATATTATTTCATTCTCTTTGGCTTAATTATTTTCAAATATAATTAGCCCTCATTTGATACTTTTAATTTGTCTTTAATCATCTTGAAGAATTATGCAACTAATCTTAATTAGTGCAAACTTATTTTGTTAAGAATAATTGTAATTCACTTAATATACCTCTTAATTATGCAAAATTAATTAGCAACACTCTTTATGCCAACCTTGACCCTCCATTGGTCATTAATATCAAATTAGGGGTTTCATATAATTAACTTTGGATATTCCCTTTTATTCATGTTTAAACAATCAACAATTAATTACTTATTTAATCACTTACTAATTGTTGATAATTTTCTTAATTAGGATTAATTATTTTCTCACAACTATTTTACTGAAATTGATAATTTATGCATTATGCAAAATATTAAAAATCATGGGGTCCAATATCGTCCCCTAATACTTTTTGATTTTTCTCCTTTAATTTTTCCAAGGTAATAATTTAATAAATTACCTAAATTAGGGACAATATTCTTCCCTATTTCAAATAAATATTTATTTGTCTCTTTATAATATTTTCAAGGTATTTTATAACCCATAAATATTTCATGGAACTATTTGCAAATTATCTAATGTTTTAGGGACCCTTTTCGCACATTATTTAATCTTATGAGAAATTGTTCTAATAATAAGGTAAATTCAATACAAGGTGTTTGAAACCTCATATTCACCTATTTTCAATAGGTATATTCTACCAATTTATGATATTTACCCTAAGTCAAATTTTAGGGTATTACACCTAATGGGTATTAAGTTGAAAATCAAATGACCATTTTACCCTCTTTATTAAAAAAATAAAAAGGAAATCTGATTATTCCCAAAATCACAATTGCCTGAAACGTATTACATGAACAGAGAAGAAATCAACAGCGAATGAAGGACGAAAGGCAGAGAACGCAAAGAACTAATCTCTTTCCTGAAGCTTAATGTCATTTGCTACTGTGTTGATGTATTTGCTAGGGGGCTGAACATATATATTCCCAATCATCCACTGCCGCGTTGATGTATTTACTGTTCCTGAAGGTTTTTTTCAGTTAGAATGTTGGGGGACTAAAAGGTTGGAGCTTGGCCAAAGTTACGTTATTATTTGCGTAGGAAATAGGTAAGAAACAATAAGAATTTGATCAACATATCATTATTACCATTCTAGTTAATCTTTAATCATTGGAGGGTAGGGTGGATGCTCTGTTTTTTGCCTTGAAAACAAAGGGAGATGTATGTTTTGTAGTGGGATGAAGCTACATTTGGTTAAAAAACGCTGAAAATGGGATAGTTGTTAACACCTACTGTTTTTGTTGTTAACACCTACTGTTTTAGTTGTGTCTTTGACTAATATTATTGTTAATACAACCTGAATGTTAAAAGATGATAGGTTGCTCTAGTTTTGGGCATGGAAACAAATGGAGGTCTGCTTGTTAGGGGGAATGACTGAATGTGAAAACGGTGAAATTAGATTGTTGTTAATACCTATAATTTAAGTAGTTAATGCCATTGTTAAAGTTGTTGATACTATCTTTATGTTGTAGATCATAATTAAAGATGGCCACTACTTCAAGGAAGAACCTATTATGTTTCTTCCATATGGGGGTAACTTTGTATATAGGGGAGGACAAGAAAGTGATTATATTGGTGGAATGGTAAGAACAAAATGCATCAAGGAAGGAATAACATATGAGGAGTTGCAAAGAATCATAGCGCCTTTAATTGGGAAAGAAAATACTGAAATTTGTGTGAAGTTCAAACTTAGCATGGATACATCTACATTTGTTAATCTTGTAGATGATGAAGGGGTAGAGCATTTAATAAGTGGCTACTGATATTGTTGTAAGTGGCTACTGATGTAACATCCCATTTGAAAACAGCGTAATTTTTTTTTTAAAACCAGTGATCAGAGTCGAGCATTCTAGCAAGTTAGTAACTAAACCTTAAAGATATATAACCATAGTGTAATTGTTCTAATACAGTCATCTAATATCCAAAAGAAGGCAAATACATAAACTAGAGACATAAAAACTTCGTCTTGCATCCTACATCGTCTGCTTGCCCCTATCTTCACACCTTGACCCTCCTGAACCTGAAGCTATAGCTAAGATCCAATTTCCATTTGGATCTCAAGTAACGGTTAACCTTATGCTCAAATAAAACAGTATATGGACAACAACAATCATAAACACATAACAGCAGTAAATCACTACATAAGCACACAGCAGATGCATGATTACAATATTGACAGAACATAAGCACAAAGCAGTATGTAAAGTCCCACAGCATATCTGCACATAACCAGTGCCACGACGGCCCATCGTGTCCTCAGCGCTAGGAAAACCCAATGACGTTATCAAGACTATAACCCGTATAAAGCTGTATGTATAATTGACAACCCTAGGCAGAGCCTCAGTATATAAACATGTCTATCACATATATGTATATAAGCAGCATAAGTGTTAAGGTTACAATACGCGTCCGTACTTCCGTTGATGATATTTGGCACTTTCGTCGAATTTTGGCATGTTTGACAGCGATATTATGGTGGTACAACAGCGGTGACAACGGAAACAACGGTTCATGATTTCGAATATCCTATAAAGATAATATCACTGATATGAATATTTAAGATCATAACAGGCATTTTAGGTACAAATTACCATTTTGCCCCTAGTTTGATTACTTGGTGGGATTTTGCCAGAGCTTCGCTATTTTGACTCTAAATTCTCAAAATCTTGCTATAACTTTTCCTCTAACCTATTTCTGAGATAAATATCATATTTAGTCCTAAACATGATATCTAAGCTAACTTGAAAAATTAGAGACTACCTTAGTAATTCTACTATAACTATCGAAAGAACTACTGAAACTAAAAACTAAGGACCGAAGAACTTACCCAAAGCTTTGCTATGAACTTCTTACTCCTCCTCCAGAGCTTCTCTCTCTAACTTCTCTCTAGGATTATGTGTGAATTGATGAAGAATGAAGAGAAATGAAGGGGCTATTTATAGAAAAAACGGATGGTGTTTTCGTAATTTCTTTGAACTTCGTCTGGACAGATTCTGACCGCTGGATTGCATTTTTTGAAATGGGTTGATCTTGGCCACCCACCTATTTGGCCAACCTCCCCCTCCCCCAAGAAGATAAAATGATGACATCATCATGCTTATGTCATCTTGCTTTATGGGCTTTTATCCAATAAAGCTCTTGATTCGGTGTACTAATCGCGTAATCATGGAAAATCTCAAAATTCCGGAAGCAAAGCCCTGAAGGTCTTTTCTTCCTCTTTCAAGATACTTGGGTAATCTAAATTTTTGATCCCATTAAGGACATTCTGTTGTCTGCTGAATATTTCGGCCTAACGCCGTCGGCTACGGAAATTGCGTTTGCCGACGTCAACTTCTGGATCATAAATCACTGGTTCATAATATGTCCAGATGTTTACCAACTTATCCCCGGATTCCATTTTATAAATTATTTTCTATAGGTTTTCACTTCCACTATCTGTCTTAATTCCACAAAATATCTTCTTGGCTCTATCTCATGATCACTCCGTCGGTTACGGAAATGACTTCGGAGATAGGCCACTCCGAGGTAAAAATTCACTTGTCTATAATATACTCTGACTCTAGAAACTTAGTTCATGGTTTTCTAGGTAGCATTTTATTTCTATCCGTGGTCATTTATCCTACTTGTTTTTCACCATTATAATATTATTTAATTGCAAAATATTTTTTCTTAATTTCTATTTTAATTTTTCTTTATTTTTCTTCATAATTTGGTTTATATATATATATATATATATATATATATATATATATATATTAATTAATTTCTACCTTTTTCTCTTTATCTTATGTCTAAACAATTAGCCATTAATTATCTAATTAATCACTTACTAATTGTTGACAATTTTCTTAATTAGTAATAATTATTATCTCACAACTATTTTACTGACATTAATAATTTATGCTCCATGCATAATATTAAAAATCATGGGGTCTAATTTGATCCTCAGAATACTTTTTAATTTTCTATTCTTCCATTCTCAAATGAGATAATTTAATAATTTGTCTAAATTTGGGATAATATTCCTTCTAATTTTTACAATTATTTCACTACCCTTTAGAATTTATCCTCATATTCTTAGGATGTTTTATGGCCCTAAAATGCATTTTTCACATTTTTGGCAATAAATTCCATTTAATTTTCTTAGTACTTTTCTTTGAAAATAAACTAATTATACAACATTTTGAGATCATAATCATCACAAATGGACATTTTTTTATTATTATAACATAATAGTCCAGATACTAATTATTCGGGTATTACATTTGATATTGTTGTAAGTGCCTACTGATATTGTTGTAAGTGTCTACTGATATTGTTGTAAGTGTCTACTGATATTGTTGTTAGTGGTTATTGATATTGTTGTTCGTGTCTACTGTTATGATTGTAAGTGGTTACTGATATTGTTGTTAGTGGCTACTGATATTGTTGTTAGTATATTGATATTGTTGTTAGTGTCTACTGATATTGTTGTTAGTGTCTATGGACCATGTTATTGTTGTAAATGGCCCCTATTATTGTTGTTAATGGCCCCTGTTACTGTTGTTAATGGACCCTGTCATTGTTGTAAATCGTTTCTGTTATTGTTGTTAATAGACCATGTTATTGTTATTAATGGACCTTGTTATTGTTGCAAATGGCCCCTGCTATTGTTGTAAATCGCCCATGTTATTCTTGTTAATGGACCATGTTATTGTCATAAATGAACCATGTTATTGTTGTTAATGGACCATGTTATTTATTGTTAATGGACCCCATGGACATTGTTATTATTGTTAATGGACCCTGTTATTGTTGTTAATGGACCCTGTTATTGTTGTTAATGGCCCCTATGTTGCAGTTGGCATTTCGTGAAGAAATATAAAAAACATAAGCAACAATTTAAGAAAACATAAGAAAAAATTAGCTCTTGTCTTTCAACAAAAATTGATCAGTTAGCATCAGTAGACAATTTACACAAGAACAAATGGTGAAGGTCATATTGTTATAAATACAAAGTTGTCATAACTACATATTTGTCATCAACTACAATATTTCCTAACAAGTATTCCCCCTAATGTGGCTTCTTCCGCTTGTGGTAGTCGTCAATCAAAGACAACACTTTTACTGATGATTGTTGAGAGTATGGGTGACCAGGCACCACAAGACGCCCACCTTTAATTCTCGAGTTTCATCATTAGTAAAGAATGGCATTGTGTACCCCTCATCACCATGCACTGAACCATCCTGTTGGATCTGCCTATCACCCAAGAGGGGGGTGAATTGGGTGTTTGATAAAACTCTAGATAACTTTAAAAACTTTTCGCAACTAATTTGAAATCAGTCCTATGACAACAATTATTTATCCAAATATGTATACTGGAAATACAAGAGTTTAGGGAAGAGAATATGCAAACCGTGATTTATCTTGGTTCAGTCCAATCCTTGACCTACGTCCAGTCCCCAAGCTTCACTTGAGTTTTTCAATCCACTATTTGCTTTGAGCTTGATTACATGTTCTATACTTGAAGTAATCCTCTCACTAGGATTCACTCCCCCTTACAAACTGTAATCAATACACTTGCTTGATTACACACTCTATACTTGAAGTAATCCTCTCACTAGGATACACTCCCCTTACAAGTTGTAATCAACACTAAGTGTTTCCCACTCAAGATCACCCAATCTTGAGTAACTTTCAGAATGATAGGATAATTACAATGAATCTTCTCTTTCAAAAGTAAGTGAATAAATACTGAAGCAAAAATCTCACTCTCTAAGATGAACTATATAAGCATTGAAACCAGAGAGTATATAACCCAAACGTTGGATTCAGAGTATTGGCATTTTTGACAATGTAAGCTCACATCTTTGTTTTTTTGGTCTATCTTTACCCTCTTGCGTTTTTCTGCACTTCTATACTTGAATCTTCAAGTCTTCAGGTATTTATACTGATTTGAAGTATATGAACGTTGTAGATCCGTTGTGACTTGAAACCATTCGAAAATGTAGTTGTTGTGAGTGTTTCTCTATGGATCTAGCTGTTGTGACAAATTCTGTTTGAATATGACTGTTGGGAAATTGTAGATTTGAATATTTGAGTTTTGTCCCTTCAAAAATGTCTCCCATGATGTTCAGCAGCCTTTTTATTTGGAGGATATTAAGGATAATGTTGATATTTCCTGTATAGACATCTTCCAGCAAACATGGCGTAGTGCATTTTCCACTTTACAGCTCAACATTTGACTCTTCATGAAATTCTTTATTTGATCATCTGAAACTTACTAAAAATCTGTTCAAACAATGTTATAAGTAATAGTAAGTGATGATCTGAAGTAATGAAATCATAATCAATGATTTCCATTTTACGAGCACGGTGATTTTCAAAGCTTCCTTGAATTCTGTCTTCGTATTACTGGAGTAGCAACTTAGTTATTGGAGTAACTAAGGTTCATTTCGTCTCTGTGTCACATTTGACTGGAGTAGCTTAGCGATGGCTGGAGTAGCTCTTTTGAAAATATTCTGTTATGACTGGAGTAACTCTTCTATTACTGGAGTTGAAGTAGAGTTAGTTCCTTTCGGTCTTCAACTTACTGGAGTAGCCTCGGAGTGACTGCAGTAATTAAGAGATGATTTGTTCTATGTCTTGGATCTTACTGGAGTAATCACCAAATGACTGGAGTAACCTTAGTTCTGTAATGTTACTATCTTCGACCTTACTGGAGTAAGAACTTGGTTACTGGAGTAGCTCAACTTCATTTTGTTTCTATCCTCGACATTACTGAAGTCATCATTTAACTACTAGAGTAATGTAAGTCTTGCCAACTTTCTGTCTTGAAGTTACTGGAGTAATTCTAGTGTAAAAGTGCCAAGATGACTGGAGTAACAAATGGATTACTAGAGTAAGATCGGGCTTTGACTCTGGAAGTATCTGAAAGTGAAGAGCTACTGGAGTAATTAAATGATTACTGGAGTAACAAAATTGTTACTGGAGTAACATGTTTTACTCTCGACAAGCTATCGGGTTTACTCTTGGACATGTCTGAAAAAGATGACTTACTGGAGTAGGTAAGTGACTACTGGAGTAAGCCTTACTAGAGTAGCCATTTCATTATTGGAGTAATGACTTCACAAAAGTGATATTTAGAGCACAATATTACTGGAGTAGCAGGACCATTACTGGAGTTATCAAAACACCACTTGTTTGAGGATCAGTTTCCAAATTTCTGAACGAAACCTGAATTTCCAAAAATCACATCTCTCTCATTTGATCTTTGTTTTCTGTGATCTTGATATTTTTGGAAAGGTGTATGAGTCTAGTTTCATATGCCACTGATTTCAACTCATTTAAATGTGTAGTTTGTGAGATATCCTCAAATTACTAAACCTTGGTCAACTTCAAAAATTCATAGCTCTCTCATCTAATCTTCTTTGGACCTGAATTTTTGACATAATGATGCCTTGGATGTCTAGTTTTATACAAAATTGATTTCACCTCAATACGATTTCTGGTTTGGAAGATATCATTGATTTACTGAACGTCGCCCAGGTGAAACGCTGGCAGAATTGCTGGAACATGCATGTTACTGGAGTAACGCGGGCCTTACTGCAGTAATTTCAAACCAGAAGCTTTTTGTCTGAGCATTACTGTAGTAGGTTAATGATTACTGCAGTAAGCACCTAACAGAAGTGAAATTCAGCAGCTGAAACATGCAAATTACTATAGTAACTAAGTGATGATTGGAGTAATGAGCACAATAACGCATATATGACTGGAGTAATATGTGTATGACTGCAGTAAGCCATCAGACAGACGCGAATAAAGCTTTTAAAACACATATATTACTGGAGTAACATATGGATGACTGGAGTAACTCGATCATTATTCATCTGGAAGCTTCAACTTACTCATTTTAACTTCGAATTGACCCATTCCAACTTCCATTTGATCATAGAAACTTCAAGAATCAATATATGAACTTGTGTAATGATTTTTTCAATCCTTTCAACAAGTTCTTCTTTCTTTCTTCTTTCTTCTAGATTAATCTTCATGAATAAACTCATTATTTCTTTTCTTCTCTTGTTCTTTCTCCACAAGAACAAATCTTCTTGATTACTCTCCATAAATCAACTCATTCTTTCTTATCTTCTCTTGTTCTTTCTCTACATGAACAAATCTACATTAAATGTAGCAATTAGCCAAAGTATATGATATATATAAACTTTTTGCTCTTACTAATGACATCTATATAAGACATCATCAAAACTAATCATAACCAACACATCCCACGTCTGTAACCATGAAAGCACATGAACCCCACAAGAGTCCCTAAAATAAAATAGATAGGTTCTAGTCAAATCAACCATCAAATAAGATAGACAGATTCTAGTCTATCTTCAATCAAAATTCATCAGATTAAGCCTCAGCTTAGCATGCTTAAATTCGAAATCAAAATCATAGAACAGTCTCATTGCAATTTTCAGGTCCATTTCACCAAACCCATTAAGAGGTGGCTTGGGCTATATACTCTAGAGAAAAGCCATATTCATAGGGTGGACATGCGGCAGCCAATGAGTGGCTTTAAAGGGAAAACAGTTGAGAAGGGAAAGAAAGGATAAAAAGTAGGGAATCTCATTTCCTTAACACCTATATCTCTGTATTGTTAAATTGTCGCTTTGGTTTCCCAATCTTGGGTTCCTATCTAACTGGAATTTACAATTTGATTATGTAAAATTCAATATTGGACTACTATGTAAAAGATTACCATACTAAACTAATAGTGTAAATAAATTACCAACATTAAGTTTTTTGATAGAAAACAATATATTTAGTTTTAATCTTATTCTAAATGAAATTGGGAAAAAAAATCATAGGGGTACTATATACACATGCACACATCTCAAGTCAAATTCCTTTTTAAGACTGACCATTGCACATATTCATGAAATGATAACATTTAAGAAAAAGCAAGACTAATCAGAAAGCTTCCTACATTATCTATATATGTAGAAGGTAAATATCAACCATGAAATATAAATGACAACAGATTTTCTAGTCACATAAGGCACATAATCAGATCTGTTATGAATTATGTGCATATAAGAAATATGTGGTTGTCTAGCCATATAGTTTATGTAAGAACCTTTTCAACTCCTTGATTACAAGCATATACCAGAGCATATGCCAGAGCATATGTATTGTTAACTTGCAAGAGGTTTAAGCCAGAGCCAAATATAACTTCTAATAAGTTATACAAGTAAAGTTGAAAGGAAAAGATAAAGGAAAATAAATCGATGCATCTCTCTTCCAAATCTAGCTAGTAATTCCAACTCGATGAAGATGCATTTTAGACTGTTGTGCAAAACAGGATATCTGCACACAAAATATCTGCAAAATAGGATACACTAATTCTCTGACACCAACCAAGCTAGACTACCATGTAAAAGATTACCATACTAAATTAACAGTGTAAATGCCTTTGAACACTTTTCATGACTTGGACTTCACTGCATCTCGTAGAGTATCAAATCTTGACAATACATTTGCCTGCAATATCATTGTTCAAGGTGAAATATATATATATATATATATATATATATATATATATATATATATATATATATTAGACAACCCAATAAACCTTTTGAAATACATGCTGCATAGAAGTCTGAGGTTTACAATAGCTGGGTTGAAGAATGTACGGCCAAAACCATAGTATAGTCCCAAAACATTATATGCCTGAAACAAGGAAAAATTTATTATACTCCAGATTAACTTAAATATGAGCCCTAAAGTTTATCATTCAATGTGAAATACACATTGTACCTTGCACTCAGGATCCGCATAAAGACAATCCATTGGAAATGGCAACTGGACATAAAACATCAAATAATCAAAAGATAACAGTTTTGAGTTCTGACATTAGGAACATGTCCATACCAACATTACACAATGTTAAGTAGAAAACATTTATAGTTTGTGATATAAAGGGTATGCCTTCAATGAAATATAGGCGTAAACTTGAACGACAAACATTTGAACTGGATAGCATTGGAGATTTAGCATGAGTGTGTGGCCCTAGCTCAAAGATTTTTTTTTGGTCAACCCCTAGCTCAGAGATTGGTCCAATAAAATGCCATCACTTGATACCATAGTGTCACCAATATCTACCTAGGCCGACTTGATGCCACAAATAAATTAGTATGCATGCCATTTCCAATAGTTTAAAAATGCTATTGTCTTCAATTAAAGGTAGGAAGCTACAACATAAGGTGTTACTTCAAATTCCATTAAAGAAGCTGAGATATGGACTAAAGTTATTTAACTCCTCAAATCTAGTTTCCAATTCTAATGCGAGATAAAATTAAATGCCATCGTGTCTAATTATCATAGTTCAAGCATGTCCGAAACATGAAAAATGCATTATTGATAGACATTGACGCTCTTGTGCTTGATTACCAAAGTTTGAGCTAGCAACTGTGACTAGCATCTAGCTCCTCCACCTCCAGCGCTCGACATTTCCACCACTTCTCTCTTTCTCTCTTCTTTTTCTGCCCTCCTTTTCTCTTTTACAGTGAGATCGGTGAACAAAGAAAAGCCGACACCGGAGAATGGCGAGATACAAAGGAAGGAGATGCGTTAGTGCTAAGAGATTGAGGGAGGGATGAAGCCAAACCAGGTGCCATTAATGGAGGATGAAAATGGTGGAGAGAACCCCAAGGCTAGAGGGATCGAAGAAGAAGAAGAAATGGAAAAGGAAAACAACCTTCCATATGCTTTTGACCTTCCTTTTTCTTTTTCAATTGTTGGGTATCAATGTAATTTTGTTATCTTACTTAATACCTATAAAGGCCCTAGGGCCTTTTCTGACATCTAAATGTTCTTTTGGCCCTATTTGAAATTAAGTTGGTTAATTGGGCCCTAGGATGTATTTTCCCTTTTTTCAAGCTATTCATCAAGTGGATAATTTTTATTAATAATAAAATGTTTCAACCAAAGAGTACCCCTTGTAACCAAGTGGAGTGTAAGCTCCTCTTGTAAGGGGTGTGGAATGTCGTCTCAAAGCTTTCCATCTATTTCGCTCCACTAACATGAAACTACATCAATTATTCAATTTGCATAAAAGAAACAGATATCTTAGCATTATCATTGGCTTTAGTCTACATCACGCAAACATTGTGAAGATGGAATATCACCTAGAGGGGGTGAATAGGTGATTTTAAAAAATTAATCGCTTAATCAAACTTTTAGCGAATCAAGACAGAATACTAACTAAGCAGGAATTTAAGGTAGAATGGACACGGGTCAATTTATCCTGGTTCGGTCTAATCTTGACCTACATCCAGTCCCCAATAACCCCTTGGGATTTTTCACTAACTTTCCAGAGATTACAATTACAACTTGGGTGATCCCTCAGACTCACTCCCCCTTACTGCTTGTAATTGTACACCCACACTTAAGGTTCCATAACCTTAAGATTTTACTGAATTAAATGAATGTTTAAATAACTCCTCACGAGTTGGATAATAAATAATCACTGAAGTACAGAGAAATATCCGAAGATATTGGAAGTAATGAAACTGATAAGAATAATCACTCAGAGTAAATGCACAGAGTTTTCGGTGGTTAGCTGAATTGAATGCTTGGGTATTTATACTCTTTCGCCATTAATACCGTTGCGAGGAACTTGAGAGTTACCATTATGACTAATTTAATTTTTCGTTAGACACAACTCTGTTCCTTGTTTAATCCAAATTGACTATTGAGGTTTCATTAAATGAAATATGTTCTTTCATTAAATGCGATGGTCGTTGAGTGAGCTTTTGCAGAAGAATAACTTGATTAAGTAATCCTCGTAAGAATGTTTCTCTCTGCTGCACAGCTCATTCCATTTGTTGCTCTGTTTCTACTGTTATGTAATAAATGCAGTGACGTGAGCATTTGCTTTATGTTGTTTTTGAATAATAAACCATTGAAATCCCTGAAATCACTAGCAAACGTGATAAAAACATTTCATATATTATACTAAGTGATTCGGGAAGTCATGAGCCAAAGATCAGCTCTTTCGAGAATCAGAAATCTCAGACAGCGACAAGAACTCGAGTTTTCAAAGTAGAACTCGAGTTCATGAACTTGAGTTCTTAAACAAGAACTCTAGTTCTTTTGGTTTCCCTATAGTTCTGCAAGACAAGAACTCAAGTTGATTACCAAGAACTCGAGTTTTCATTTCGATTCAAATTGACTTTCAGAGAACTTGAGTTCTTAATCATGAACTCAAGTTCATGAACTCGAGTTCTAGTCTAAGAACTCGAGTTCTTAAACTTTGATTCAATACCTCATAAAGGAACTTGAGTTCTTCATTGAGAACTCAAGTTCATGAACTCGAGTTCTTTTCCAAGAACTCGAGTTCTTAGCTTTGACCGTATTTCTCATAGAGATAACTTGAGTTCTGAACCAAGAACTCAAGTTTATGAACTCGAGTTCTTTAAGATTCTGAACATTTTTTACGGCCAAGGGCCGCGAACTCGAGTTCTTAACCCAAGAACTCGAGTTCTTCATTTTACTGGACTGAGAACTGGAGTTTTAAAACATGAAATCGAGTTCTTATTTAAACCACTGATTTACAAGTGTTTAGTTATCATCAAAACTTGGTTGAGAACTAACATTCTCCCCCTTTTTGATGATGACAACACTTGTACAAAAAAAAATAGAAAAAGTAGCTAAGTTTGAGATCTGATTTTGATATTCTCCAACAGATAGTTAATTTAGACTAGAGAGTGCAAAATAAACTGACTACTATTAGAATTTGCATTACATCATGTGCATAATCAGAAACAGATATCATCAAGCTCTGAAGAATTACAAAAACTCAAAACTACATTAGTTCTAACATTACATATATCAGCTCTAGCATCCATCAACAATCAGTAAACAGAAAATCAGACAAACAAGCACAACTAATCAGCAACTATCAGCTACTCATCAGTAACTATCAGCTCTAGTATTACATATATCAGTTCTAGCATCCATCAGCAATCAATAAACAGAAAATCAGATAAACAAGCACAACTAATCAGCAACTATCATCTACTCTTCTCCCTCTTTGTCATCATCAATTGGAGGAAGCATGGAGATGGGAGTGATAGATAGAGGGGTCTTCATAAATTGTAGGGCTTCTGCAAATGTAAAAGGAGAGGCTTGGGAGGAAGAGACAGGAAAGGTGGAAGAAGTGGATGGATGAACATGGGAGATGATAGGAGTTGAAACCTCAGGAGGTGGGAAAGATGATGGGATTTCAGGAACTGAAGTGGAAGAGATTGGAGCAAAAGGAGAAAGAGCAAGGGTAAGAATTAGAAAGGAGTGTGAAGGATGAGTGTGAGATGGGGACATATTGGGAGATATATGGGGAGGAGAATAAAAGATGGGATCAGGTCTAGAGGTGTATGGAGAAAATGGTGGAGGTGAGGAACCAGATGGTCCTGCAAATGCAGTTTGCTTCAGAAGTTGGTCCACCTTTCTGTCCAAGGACTGTTATGCAGTGTGGGTAGCTTCAAATCTTGGACCAAGATCTCCAAAGTGACTGGTAACAGCTTCAAGCTTCTCATTAATTCCTGCTAGCTCATCAGTTAGATCATCTTGAACCTTATCCTTAGACTTGGACTTAAAGCATTTTATGACTTCATTGACACCTTTCTTCATCTCTGCCTCAATCTTCTTGGATAACTCAGTAACTATATTGTCTTTGAGGGTAGAGATCGCTACTGAGATGGCTCTGTCTATAATAGTCTGGATAGAAGTGCCAAACATGGAAACTGGTTCACGAGCCTGAGGAGGAGCAGATGTTGATGGCCAAGTTGGGGAAAGTTTGTTCTTCTTCAGCTCTGGTTCTGGTTCTTGATCTGGAAGGGGCTCTGGATTGCCCAGACTCCTCAACAAAATCCAATCTCATATAATTAAGTTAATTCTGACAGAATTTGATGGGCTTAACAGGTTCAGAATCCAACTCAAGATGCCACACTCTGTGGTGAAAAAGAAGGACAGATATTAGGTGAGCATAAGACAAGTGAGCTTTCTTTTGACCCTCAAACCTGAATTTTCGAATCTCATGGTAGAGCCAGTATCCAAGATTGAAGGTTGTTTTGGACATAATTGCAACTAGTAGGCTATAGTCTCTACTGGAAAAATGTGTGCAATTTTTGCCCTTAGGCACTAGACTCCTAGTGTAAATATACCAGATGACTCTGTGAAGGGAGGGCATGTCTTTAGGATTGAAGTTCAGTGACCCAAGTAGTTCCCCTAGTCTGAGAATTTCAAAGATTTCAGAGTCTGAGAATTCTATAATTGGTGGAGAAGGAGGGTCTTCTATTCCTAACATGTTATTCAGGATTTTTGTGGTCACAGTAATGTGTTTGCCCCTAACATGTGAGAGCATTCTCTCTTCCTCTAGAGTTCCATCAGGAGCAATCACATTAGAAATTCGCAAAAAGAAATAAAATACCCTAACCACAGAGGGACAGTAAAGAGTTTAGATGTCTAGAAGTGGCTTGAAACTATTTAGATATGGTGATAAATCTAAGCCACATTCTGTTAAGAAGGTTTGGAAATCAACATGAACATTTGAACAGACATTTCTAATTCCATAGTCAGACAAATAGGTTCTACAATCAGATTCAGGAATTGATACTGGGTTACAAATAAAATCTTTTAGAGGAATAAGGTTCCTAGTTATAGCCAGGACAGAGGGAGTACCAATGCGTGGCTAGGACTGGGATGGGGGTGTTCTGAATGACGTACTTTGACCTCGAGACTGAGATGGAGTGGATTTCCAAGGAGGCTCACCCACTTTTTCTTTTCCTCGACCCTTAACCAGTGTAACAGTAGACTTTGATTGTTGTTGAGACTCTGTTGGTTCACGGATTACTACTCCTCTTGTTTGGGGGCGAGATGGTGGAGATTCAGGAGACTTAAGAGGAGGAGGAATAGTGTCCTTTGCTACTTTGGGTCAGTAGCGAAGAGGTGGAATCTTCTCTTGGCGAGGTCTTTTCGGAGGTGGAGATTTGGGTGGTGAAGTGGAATTGCTAGTTCCAGATGAAGTGGAGGATGCATCTCGAAGTTCTGGGTTTTTTGTTCTTATTGTGAAGTTTACAGAGAATTATGAGAGTTAGGGTTGTGTTTTAAAGAGATTTTGAACAAATGAAGAGGACGAGGAATGGGAAGAGTTTCAGTGAGAATGTATATAACTGTCCGATATGAACTCGAGTTCATGTAGTGAAGAACTCGAGTTCTTCCAGCGGCAGTTCAGATTCTCTGTCTTGAGACATGAGAACTCGAGTTTTTGGATAAAAACTCAAGTTCTTGAACTTGAGTTGTTGTTAGACAACTCAAGTTCTTGAGTTTCCTGGAGATTGAGCACACGAAGAACTCTAGTTCTTGTTTATGAACTCAAGTTCTTTCTCAAGAATTGGAGTTGTTATCATCAAAACAGGATTAAGAGCTATGAACTCGAGTTCTTCTTGATGAACTCGAGTTCTTGTTCTGTTGCTTTCAGAAGAACTTGAGTCCTTGGATCTGAACTCGAGTTCTGGTCTCCCCTGATTTTAGCAATGAAAACAGAGGCCTGCAAAACAATATCTACAAACTCTGAAGCTTAAGTTAGTCAATGTTTAAGTGAATTAAACTCAAATATAATAACATGAAATGAAATTCTTACAGCTCATTGGGATTCACTATTCCCAATTCTCTTCTGATAAATAGAAATTGTTCCTTCGTCAGTGGCTTTGTAAAAATGTCAGCAAGTTGCAGATATGTTGGAATGAACATCACTTTAACATCTTTTCTTTGCACATGATCTCAAATGAAGTGATATCTGACATCAATATGCTTAGTCCTTGTGTGTTGAACCGGATTCTTCGCTAGACTTATGGTACTTGTGTTATCACACAAGATTGGAATATCTTTCAGATGAATTCCTAAGTTTGAAATTGTTGCTTCAACCATAGGACCTGGGCACAGCAACTAGAAGCTGCAACGTATTCAGCTTCAGTGGATGAAACAGCCACAATAGTTTGTTTCTTGCTGAACCATGATACCAGAGAGCCACCAAGAAATTCACATTGCCCACTGGTACTTTTTCTATCAGTTTTGTATCCCGCATGATTTGAATCAGAATAGGCAACTAGATATTCTTGTCCTCCTTTTAGAAACCGCAATCCTAGCTCTTTTGTATCAGCTAGATATGGAAATATTCTCTCCACGTGCTCCGCATGTGATTCCTTTGGGGCAGCTTGGAATCTAGCACACATGCCCATATTGAACTGAATATTTGGTCTACTGGCTGTCAGGTACAGTAGAGATCCGATCATTCTTCTATATTTGGTGATGTTAAAATCTTTTCCTTTTTCTGTATCAGCATCTAGAGAGGCAGTTGAACTTATTGGAGTATTTGCACCATTGTAATTCTCCATTCCAAATCTCTTGAGCAGATCCCTCAAGTACTTGTTTTGAGAAATAAATATCCGATCCTTTCGTCGTTTAATTTGCAGACCAAGAAAGTAGTTCAACTTACCCATCATAGACATCTCAAATTCACTCTGCATTTTCTTTGAAAATTTCTCACACAAAGATTCATTAGTAGAGCCAAAAATGGTGTCATCAACATATATTTGCACAATTAATAATTCATTAAGCTTGTTATTCTTAATGAAGAGAGTAGTGTCTGTTTTTCCTCTTACAAAACCTTGATCAAGTAGGAATTTACTTAGTCTCTCATACCAAGCTCTAGGAGCTTGTTTAAGACCATATAAGGCTTTCTTTAGACGATAGACATGATTAGGGTATTGGTCATTTTCAAAACCAGGAGGTTGTTCTACATAAACTTCCTCCTGTATAAATCCATTTAGAAAAGCACTCTTAACATCCATTTGATAGAGCTTGATCCCTTTGATGCAAGCAAAGGCCAGAAGAACACGTATGGCTTCCAATCTAGCTACAGGAGCATACGTTTCTTCATAATCAATTCCTTCTTCCTCATTATAGCCTTTGGCAACAAGTCTAGCCTTGTTTCTGACTATGATTGCGGATTCATCTCGTTTGTTCTTGAATACTCATTTAATGCCAATGACCGGATGATCCTTAGGCCTATGTACCAAGTCCCAAACTTGATTTCTATCAAATTGATGTAACTCCTCTTGCATTGCAATGACCCAATCATTGTCTAATAGGGCTTCGTCAATCTTTGAGGGCTCAATCTCAGATATGAAGGCAGAGAACATAACCTCATTTAAAACACTATTTCTAGTTCTCACTCCTTAATCAATGTTTTCTATGACTTGGTCAAGAGAATTATTCCTAATGAATTTCCAAGCTCTAGGCTGAGATTGATCAGCATGATTCTGAGAATCATTTTCAAAAACGTCTTGAGAATTTTCAATAGAAGCAAGAGTAGATTTTGAAAAGAATTGATTTTTCTAAACAATTTCATCATCTTCATCCACAGAATTTATTGATTTTGACTCACAAAACAGTACATGAATTGACTCCTCAACAATACGAGTATGTTTATTGAAAATTCTATATGCTTTACTCTTATTAGAATAGCCAAGAAAAATACCTTCATCTGATTTAGAATCAAACTTACCCAGATTATCCTTACCATTGTTATGTACAAAACACTTACAACCAAAAATGTGTAAATGAGCTAGGTTTGGTTTTCTGCCTTTGTAGGGTTCATAGGGTATCTTGTTTAATATCTTTCGTACATAGGCTTTGTTTGAGATGTAGCTAGTTGTGCTCATGACATCTGCCCAGAAAACTTGTGAAGTGTGATGTTCATTCAGCATTGCATGGGCCATCTCAGTCAGCACTCTATTTTTCCTTTCCACCACACCATTTTGTTGAGGTGTTCTTGGTGCTGAGGAATTGTGGTATATGCCATGATCCTCACAGAACCTTTCAAAGAGCTGATTCTCAAATTCACCACCATGATCAGTCCGAATAGCTGCAATAGATATACCTTTCTCGTTTTGCACCTTTTTGGCAAATACACAGAATAGATCAAATGTTTCATCTTTCGAAGATAAAAATATTGTCCAGGTGAAATGAGAATAATCATCTACTATAACTAAGGTATATAAATTTCCCCCTAAGCTTTTCACTTTAGCAGGTCCAACCAAATCTATGTGAAGTAGCTGAAGAGGTCTATTTGTTGAAATCTCAGTTTTACTATTGAAAGATGATTTAGTTTATTTGCCCTTTTGACATGCATCACAAATCATATCATTTTTAAAATGTATTTTGGGCAAACCAATTACTAAATCCTTCTTCAACAACTTGTCCAGTTGGTGCATATTCACATGTGCAAGTCGTTTATGCCACAGCCAGTTCTCATCCAAGTTACTAACAAAACATTTTTCTGAAACGGTTTTTGGAAGGTCTAAGGTATAACAATTACCTTCTCTAGGAGCTTTAAATAATACCTTGAGTTTACCTTTGTCAATTAAAAAGTCATCTTTATTGACAATGAGACATTATTCTGAGTCAAAGATGATCCAATTGTTCTTGTTAGCACTTTGACTCATACTTATAAGGTTATGGCATAGTCCTTCTACTAGATAAACATCCTTGATGAGAGGTCCTTCTTTAGTTCCAATTTCACCTATACCAGTGATTTTCCCAGATTGATTTCCTCTGAAGGTGAGTTTGCCACCATCTCTTGAATTTAAGGCAATGAACTTCTCTTCATCACCCGTCATGTGTCTTGAACATCTGCTGTCAATGTACCACTTGTAACACCCCTCCAATAATATATCACACATCAAAGCATTATAGCGCAGCTTCGGGAGCCAAACGATTTGAACATGGTATACTGATAATACATTACATTTCTTAGTTATAAATTCTAAACATAATTCCATGAATTTTTTCTAAAAATATCCCTCGAACAATGTAGAACTAGTTTGGCACCTCCATCTACTGTTTTGTCTTGGGAGCCTCGTCCAAACACTATACACAAGTAGTAACATTACAAAAAAAGTCATGATTTACGATGAACAAAATCCGTCACAAAATAGGGAAATTCTATCGAAGAAATGATTTGTGACAAAATTTGGTCTATGAAATCCAAAACCACATGTAAGGCTCAAACCTGAAAACAAAGGAAATGTTGCAAATATTAGCATACAAACTAAAGGTAAAAAATCCAAACATCAATGATAACTTTACATGAGTTACTCGGTCATGCCCACAAGACGGATCCATGTCAGCCCTGTCACAGGATCAACCGATCCTCACACCGATGTATCAGAGGAACTATCTTCCCAGTGTGTTGAAGGAAGAAATATGAAGTATTGAAAAAGTTAATACATAAATGCTAAAAGAAAACAGAATATATGTAAATCAATCAGAAATCTCCATCTATGAACACTTATAAACATTATGTCAAAATATAAGAAATATACTTAATATGTCAATAGCAAAATAACGGAGTATCTAGTATAAAAAATCGCCATAAAACAAAGAACTAACACAAATCAACTAGACAATCCCTGTTCTTTGACCTCTGTGTACACACCTTCCTCTAGAGTCTCACAGTCGTTGAATTCATATTCACTACTAGAACAAATCTATTGTGTCTCATCATCTAAGTCCTCATTATCAATCTGGATAGGAATCAGTTCTAATTCCATAGTGAAATCAAAGAGATTTCTTGGTACATCATCCTCGACAATATTTACAAGCAATACATGTTCCACATTAACTTAAAACGATTCAGTCATATCGTCATTTGTTTATGACTCTTTCAACTTGGGTATAATATTCCAGGCTTTTGGTTTTGATAACTCTCATCCACCCTTGGTGGGATGTAGGGTATGTTGTATAATAAACTTGTTCCGCTTGTTGAACAAGTATGAATGGGTAGTAACGAACTATATATCTCCTTGCCTAATGGATCTCAACATTTCCATATTGGTCCACTTTTGTCCTATATGAAGTGTTACCAAACCACTCACATTTAAACAGAGTCACGAACTTATCCCACTGGCACTCTAGCTAATTAGGTCAATTAACTCCCTGTAGTAGTTGCCCTCGACCCCGTCAACTTAGTCACCTCTTAATTGCAAATTGACATATTTTCATTCACTTCAAAAATTGCAAACCGATACCCATTGATTACATATTTTCTAAAATGGGTAATGTAACACCCTAAATTTCATGCTTGAAATCGTGTCAGTTTACACTTAGTTTTAGGAAAATCAACAGAGTTTGAGGTGCTACAGCTTCGAGTAATGCGGAAACGGATAGCATGCACTAATAATTGGACAATGAGTATCTAATATAAAATGCCCAGACATATGCTGATGCCCCGTCATAAGCTGGTATATTAGAAATATCCCAAAGGAATATTAATGTGATACATTATACAGAGATTCAAATACATATCTCTGTTAAACCAAGTCTTAACTAGACCTATGACTTACAACCTAACATTAGTTAATCAAACATATTAACCAGATCAGTGTTTTGTCTAATGGGAGTCTCCCCGTTTTTCACAGCGACTTATGACAACCCACCGACAAACCCTTTATTAGTTTAAGCACTAATTGGTTTGAAATAACTTTATTAGATTCATGCTAGAAACTAGGTCTTAATAACTTCTACCGACCTTCGTCTTCGATAGTTAACCTCATGCTTAAGTAGTAACAATATATATGACAGATATTCATAACATTTCAGCATTAACAATACATAGCACACAACAAATGTAAAGTTACCACAACACAACAGTACATAGCACATAGCACATGTAAAGTCTATCCCTGTTTGCACTAACCAGTGCCACGACGGCCTATCGTGTCCTCAACGCTAGGAAAACTCAACAGTGTTATCAAGACTATAACCCATATATAGCTGAATGTATAAACAATGACTTAAGATAGAGTCTTAATCACGGTGCATGACCCAAGACCTCGTCTTGTCCCAGACATATGCTGATGCCCCGATATAAACTGGTATATTAGAAATTTCTTGAAGGAATATTTATGTGATACAATATACAGAGCTTTCTATAATTACAATTCTTACATGTAACTATACAATATTCAACCAAGTTGTAGCTAGACTTAGGGCAATGAACCTAACTCAGTTAATCAAACAATTTATCTAGGTAGGTGTCTATCATGGAAGTTTTACCGAGTTCACGACGACTTATTGACTGATCTACATAGACTAGCCCTGCCTTCGACACCAAACTGTTTGAGGTAACCTCATTAAATCATGCTAGAATGAATACTCTAAGGACGCTCTTCTAGCATTTGCTTTGATCGGTGTCTCTTCCTAGCTCCGTCCACCGGTGCCTCTCTCATGGCTCCTTCTACGGGTACCTTCTTTATCCCGGTTCCTTTCCGGAACCTTAAACAGATCTGAGGTCCAATAGCCATTGGACCTCAGGTAACAGTTAACCTCATGTTCAAGTAATGATAATATATATGACAGATATTCAATACATTCAATGAATAATACATAGCATAAAGCAAATGCATGTCAAAAACATCATACAAAGCACACAGCACATGCATGAATGACCATGTTTGCACATAACCAGTGCCACAATGGCCCCTCGTGTCCTCAGCGCTAGGAAAGCATACAAACGGTGTTATGAAGACTATAACTGCCTCATGCTGAATCCACAACTACCCTGAATGTATACAAAAGACTAAAACCACAGTCTTGCTCATAACACATGAATCAAACAATCATATATAGGCACCTCAAACTTTGTTGATTTTCCTAAAAACTAAGTGTCAACCGACACAATTTCATGTATGGAATTCGGGGTGTTACATCGGGTACATCACACAGCAATTCTCGGAACATACAGTCAGAACATGCACAAAGAGTTGACTATAAAGCACACAACAAGCTCCGAATCTATAGTGCAGGAAAAGTCACAAATACAATTGAATGCAATAAATGTGTGTCCTGACACGAATTATAATTAATGGTACAGATAGGCATACACATATATAGAGTGCATGAGATTAGAGTTACTACCTGATAGATTTTTAGACTGACAACCAACTCCCAAAGTTCTCTTAAAAGATTTGGCACTTCCTATAATTATAAAAACTACTCATTACTCATGAAAACTCTCCATAATTCAAATAATACTTGAACTAATTATTTAGTCCAACTTTTGGCTAAAGGTCCTTTATTAGTTGCAAAAACGCAAAAATCATCATTCTTAACCTTTCCACTTTTCATTTTCAGATTTATTCCAAAAATTTCACCAATCTTAGATATTTCATAATTAATTATTCACATGTCTAAATCAAGTGATTCAAAAGCTATTTTCAAATAAAAATGTAATACCCGGATAACTATTATCTGGAGTATTATGATATAGTAATAAGAATGTCCATTTATGATGACTATGGTCTCAAAATATTGTATAATTAGTCTATTTTCAAAGGAAAATACTTAAGAAAGTTAAATGGAATTTATTGCCAAAAATGTGAAAAAGGCATTTTAGAGCCATAAAACATCCTAAGAATATAATGACAAATCCTAAAAGGCAACTAAATATTTATTAAAAATTAGAAAGTATGTTGTCTCTAATTTAGGTAATTTATTAAATTATTACCTTGGAAAAATTAAAGGAGAAAAATCAAAAAGTATTGGGGGACCATATTGGACCCCATGATTTTTAATATTATGCATGGTATATAAATTGCCAATGTTAGTAAAATAGTTGTGAAATAATAATTATTACTATTAAGAAAATTGTCAACAATTAGTAAGTGATTAATTAGATAATTAATGGCTAATTGTTTAGACATAAGATAAAGAAAAAAGGTGGAAATTAATTAAAATAAATATATATATATAAATAAAAACTAAAATTATGAAGAAAAATAAAGAAAAATTAAAATGGAAATTAATAATAATAATAATAAATATCTAAGATATTTTGCAATTAAATAATATTATAATGGTAAAAAGCAAGTAGGATAAATGACCACGGATAGAAATAAAATGCTACCTAGAAAACCATGAACTAAGTTTTTAGAGTTAGAGTATATTATAGACAAGTGAATTTTTACCTCGGAGTGGCCTATTTCCGAAGTCATTTCCGTGACCAACGGAGTGATCATGAGATAAAGCCAAGAAGATATTTTGTGAAATTAAGACAGATAGTGGAAGTGAAAACCTATAGAAAATAATTCATAAAATGGAATCCAGGGATAAGTTGGTAAACATCTGGACATATTATGAACGAGTGATTTATGATCCAAAAGTTGATGTCGACAGATGCAATTTCCGTAGCCGACGGCGTTTGGCCGAAATATTAAGCAGACAACGAAATGTCCTTAATGGGATCAAAAATTTAGTGGACCCAAGTAACTTGAAAAAGGAAGAAAAGACCTTCAGGGCTTTGCTTCTGGAATTTTGAGTTTTCCCAAGATTACGCGATTAGGACACCAAACAGGTAACTTTATCAGATAAAGACACATAAATCAAGAGATGATGCAGGCATGACATCACTTTGATGACTCATGATGATGTCATCATAGAAAGGTGTAAGGCCCAGATCAGCCTATTTCAAAAAGTGCAATCCAACGGTCAGAATCTGTCCAGACGAAGTTCAAAAAAATTACGGAATTGCCATTCAGTTTTTCTATAAATAGCCCTTCATTTCTCTTCATTCTTCACCAATTCACAAGCAATCCTAGAGAGAAGTTAGAGAGAGAAGCTCTAGAGAAAGAGTAAGAAGTTCATAGCAAAGCTTTGGGTAAGTTCTTCGGTCCTTAGTCTTTAGTTTAAGTAGTTCTTTCAGTAGTTATATTAGGAATGCTAGAATAATCTCTAATCTTTCAAGTTAGCTTAGATATCATGTTTAAGGAATAAATATGATATTTATTTCAAGAATATGTTGGAGGAAGAATTATGTCAAAATTCTGAAAGATTAGAGTCAAAATAGCGAAACTCTGGCAAAATACCACCAATTAATCAATATAGGGGTAAAATGGTAATTTGTACCTAAAATGCCTATTATGATTCATAAATGTGATATTATCCTTATAGGATATCTGAAATCACGAACCGCTGTTTCCGCTGTTGTACCGTCGTCGTACCGCTGTCAAACGTAACGTTTTTCGACGAAAGTACCAGATATCGTCAATGAAGGTACGAACGCGTATTGTAACCTTAACTCTTATGCTGCTCATATACATATATGTGATATATACGTTCATATACTGAGGCTCTGCTTAGGGTCGTCAGTTGTGCATACAACTTTATATGGGTTATAGTCTTGATAACGTCGTTGAGTTTTCCTAGCGCTGAGGACACGATGGGCCGTCATGGCACTGGTTATGTGCAGACATGTTGTGGGACTTTACATACTGCTTTGTGCTTATGTTCTGTCAATGTTATGATCATGCATTTGCTGTGTGCTTTTGTATTAAGATGTTGTTATGTTGTTATGAATATCTATTGCCTATATATTGTGATATTTGAGCATAAGGTTAACCGTTACCTGAGATCTAAATGGAAATTGGATCTCAGCTGTAGCTTCAGGTTCGGGCGAACCAAGGAGTGAAGATAGAGGCAAGCAGACGATGTAGTATGCAAGACGAAGTTTTTATGTTTCTAGTTTATGTATTTGCCTTCTTTTGGGTATTAGATGACTGTATTAGAACAATTACACTATGGTTATATATCTTTAAGGTTCAGTTACTCACTTGCTAGAATGTTTGACTCTGATCACTGGTTTTTTAAAAAAAAAATTGCCGCTGTTTTCAAATGGGATGTTACAAAAAATCTCACTATTAACAAAAAAAATTTGTGCTATTCCAGTTTCTCCAAACTACCTTTACTATCCATATTCATATTCAAGAATTAAGGGTCAACTTTAAAAATTAATAAGTTTTTGTAAAAAAATTAAAAAATTACAAATTAAAAGCTTATGATATGTACTTCAATTATGGAAAAATTCATAATTATTGGACCTCATTTGATTAGCCAAAATCACAACACAAGCTTGCAGCCCTTACAGAATTTTCATTGGACAATTTTGTAACTATGTTAATTAAATCATTAAGCTTCCATAAATTATGGTTTAACCTTTATCCCATACAATTCTCCATTCTAAACACTTTGGAAAGGTAAAAATGTTTCAAAATCCAAATGCTCCTTTGTGCTTAGGGTTTGACCAAAATTACCAAAGGAAAGGAAGCTTATTTCATCTGTTGAATCCTTATGATTTTATGTGAGATTTAGCCTTTTTATTCCATGTTGAGGTCTAATATGTTCTGAAATGTACATAACAAGTCCCTATATGAAATTCCCCTCTTCAAGTTATGATCTTCAATATACAAAATAAAAGAGGATTAATTCAACATAATAACATATACAAGTGCAAAAGATCATCTATGTCCCTTACTTGCACTTTTGGAGATCTTTTCTCCTTTCCTTCTCCTTCAACCTATCGGTCTTCCCTTAATAATCACCATAACCATTAGCTTTTTAATATATATGAGACCCATATAAATGCAAGAAGAGAAGTTAATATTTAAACCATTAGCTTACCTTAATTCCTTACTACTCCTTCCCTTCCTTCCTTCCATGTTTTGATCTATACTACTCTTGGTGCTCCCACTTGGTGCCTTAATCAAAATTCACTTAGCAAGAGGAGTGTAATGTATTTTATAATTGATAGTAAATTACCTTGAAGTCCTTCTTGACGATTGCCCCAAATCGCCCCTTGCTTGTATGTCTTTCTTGTAACTTGTCTTGTAGTCAATAAATTTTATCTCTTCTCTCTAACTTGTACACATGTCTTCAACTTGTCTTCCTTCTCCCTAACTTCACCGAAAATTAACCATAGGAAAGGAATACAAAATTGTCTTCAATTTCTTCCATTCACATGCTCTCTTATCTAATTAATTTGACTATTCCTTGACTTAATTTAATAAATTCATTTTCCCCCCTTTTCTTTTCCATTATTTCAAAAATAATGGTGTCCATAGAGTATCCATATTTCACTTTTAAATAATCCCAATGTTGACATAAAGTCTTCAAAAATTCACTTGCTAAGCAAAATCAACAAGTAATTTCATAAATAGGCAAATAATAGCCTTTATTATCAAATTAATTCCTTAATCATTATTATTAAGGAAAAATTCACATAATCTTCTTTTTACCAAACTTATAACCTTATTTGGTCATTGAAATATTAATTTCATCACAAATATTTGTATATGACATTATATCCCAAAATTTAAAATTTCAAAGAAACCAAATGTTCGGCTAAATTTCACTATTTCATTCCACGAAAACATCAAGAAAAATTCCCTTTATACTATTGTTACACTTCCTAAACTGGGTCTAGTTATCTGTAATACCCTAATTTTCATAATACATGTAAATATTGTATTTTGGTAAATAAATTAGCAAAATACAAAGGTAAATATATGTCTCAAAGAATTATAATCTATTGATTATATTCTTATCCAAATTTCACTTTGGAATTAATTAACCAAAGGTTAATTATGAGACATTATTTAGGGGTTATATTTTAGCCTATTAAATGGATAATTAAGGAAATTTATGCTTAAATTGCATAAGCCTATTAAAAAAAATGCCTAATCAAATGTGAACTAACTTGTATAATTAGTTTTTATTTGGTTAAAGGCAATTAAAGGCATTAATTAAAGATTAATTGCAACATGATTTGAGATAATTAAATCATCGAGAGAGGGGTTGTTATATTTTCGAAAATATCAAGGGATTAAATGATGAAATTAAGTTGCTAACAATGGTCTAATTACCTTGATTAAGTGCCAAATAGCAAATAATAGGCAAATAAGCTTTGCACTAAATGAGATTAGTGGCATCATTCTTCATTTTAATTATGGGCAAATTAAGGTAATCATTTTTGAAATAAAATGAAGGCTGATTGTTGAAGAAAAATTAAGGGCCAAGGATAAAGAATTTGAAAGTGGAGTTGAATAACCAAGAGGGGGTGAATTGGGGATTCTTTAAAGTTTTCGACTAGTTCTGTTTTATGATGATAAGACAGAGTAGAACAAAGAGCAAGGAAGAGAATATGGACACAAAGGATTATATTGGTTCAGCCCAACTCTATGGTCTCTGTCCAGTCCTCAGGCACCCTAAGTATTTCACTATGTCTCTTGATTACACACTCTGTAACTCTTAAGCAATTCTCACACTAGAACTTGCTCCCCCTTACAAGTTGTAATCAAAGACTTCCAAATCTCCAAGTCCCCAGACTTGAGATTACATACAATAAATGAATTACAGATAATAAACTTTCTTAAAAGAGTAGATAAGATGAACACTGAAGTTCAGTTAGTATCAACTGATACTCTGTACAAAAAGCTCAAGAAATAAATGAACAATTAAATGTTTTTTCGATTTTTAGCTCAATAGTTGTTAAATAGAATTGAATGTTGCTCTATTTATACTCAGAGTATGTTTAATAACCATTGCAAGCATTCATAAGACCGTTGGAGAACTTTTCTGACTGTTAGAAGCAACTTGGTCTTTTCTCTCTCTATACTTTGTTCATTCTTTGTGTTGGAAGGATGGATGCTGACTTCCTTGTGTTTCTAGTCGTTGGAATGTCAGTTTTTGAGTAGGTGTATGTCTCTTTATCCTTTTTGCATTATGCAAAGCTTGGTAGTTCGGATTATGACAAGTTGAGTAGCCTTGTATTTAATGCTCTGACATGACTTTTGCTCTAGTGAGGTCAGCTCTTAAAATCTTCTTGAATCATATCTAAATAGATTGAAACACACTAGCAAACACATTAAACATATCTAATGAAGTTGATAATGAATATTATAAAGTATTTAGATCAATCAACAATCATTATGCAGATTTCACATATTTGAATTATCAACTGTCACGACGCATACTTGAGTTTGTGCATCAATACTCGAGATATGTCACTATGCACTTAAAACCATACTCGAGTTTCTACGTCTATACTCGAGTATTCTCCTTCCAGAGACGAAACTCGTGATCCGAGCTTTGGAGCTTCAGTTGAACACAAGCCAATACTCGAGTTTTGGACTCTTGATAAGATTCTGCCCAAAACATCAAAATCAAAGTATTCATGTAATACTGGAGTATTGAAACCTTAAAAACCTCAGTTGCTCTCTGTATGACTCGATACTCAAGTATTCAACACCATACTTGAGTATGGGTTTCCATTTTAAAACTCTAAGAGAACATTAGCCGATGTGAAACTGGAGTTTTACAAACTGAAGTTTGTAAGTGTAATAAATGTTTAAGTCATTTTTGCTTGGCCCAATACTCAAGTATGTTAATGTCATACTCGAGTTTTCATTTAAAAGTGAAAACATTTGAATTTTGGAGCCAAGTTGAAAACTGTATGATGCCCGGCCTTTAGGGCCTTTATTTCATCAGAGTTGACGTGGAAAGGATCGAGGAGATTTGGACGACTTGATTTTGTAATAGAAGTTTTGAAATTATCTTAGCTTGAAAACATGAGGATAAATTTTTTTGCGATTCTATATCTATCCTATAGAGGGATGTTAATACATTAATCCAAAACAAACGAATGATAAACATTGAATACAATCTAGCTAATCCTATTTTTTTCAGGAAGATCCAATCCGTTGTAATCCTTACAGCTACTTCTGCCCTTTTGATCCCGAACCATTCCCTGTTTCTTTCATGAGGTCTAGAATCCAAATGAATGGACCCCAGAGTAACAGTTAATCTCATGCACATGTATGAAAATAAAGATGACATAATAGCACATGTAAAAGCATGGAAGAAATTACATATAACTGTAACCGTAGTTAACGGCCAAGAACCGCAGCCCTTGTCTAGGACACGCAGCCCCATGAGACCACAACCTCAATTCCATGGCCAGGAAAACATAAACAAATAATTTAACCAACATACATGATCAGCTAATTATTGCATATCATTTACATACATGATTACAAGATTAAAGTTACCTACCTCAACCATGTATCGCTTTTCTTTGTACTGAAGTCGTTGGGATTAGATAAATATCAAAATCTGCCTAAAAATAATTATCATCGCTGTCAGTCACTTATTTGAATCGCGAAATAAACTAATTACATGAATTAGTTTAAAGGATTAATAATAATTATTAATCCCTTAATTTTTCTCTAACAATAATAATTTTATTATTGTTGTTACTATTATTATTATTCCCAATAATTCCCCATTGATTATTTGTCATTATCACTTCTTAATTAATTTGAATTCTTATTAAGCTAAACTATTTAGGCATTTCTAAACATACTTCCATTTCTTCCTTCACTTATCACAGTAACACGTGCAACACACTTATATATTTTCTTGATTTTGTCTTATTTGAATGTGGTCATTTTGAACATCTATACCGATGGCTTTAACACAAACAGACCCATGCGTTTTCTCTTTCCCTCACGGCATACACACTGTCATATATATTCATATACTTATCTCCTTCTTTCATAACGGCAGTCACACACAAATGATCGTGTGTGTGTGTGTGTGTGTGTCTTCTTTCCCACTGCACCCACGACACTCACACACACACACACACATATATATATTTCCTTGTCTTCTTATCTTATACACCGGTACACACATATATTTAACTTAACCTATCTTCAACAGTTTTCTCTCCCTCATTCACGGCATCCACACACACACACACACACACACACACATATATATATCCCCAAGTACAGAAACTACTGTGTATATGTGTATACACTCACTCCACCAAAACCCAAGGACCCGATGACACACACAGCAACTTATCAAAACTCTCGACATACACATATGAATACATATATATATTCAGCAGCAAAATACTTATAGGAGAGCCGTGTCCATCGGTTTTCTTTCCTTTTCTTTTACAAAAACCGAACCCATGACAGCAAAACACCTACTAACATAATATATTCTCAGTTTGAACAGCCCGTTTCTTTTTCTTTTTCTTTTGTTTTCGGCTCAGTTTAGCTTTTGCTACTTAAAGCTTAGATTTAAACTCTTTAGGTCCATAAGTTTGCATTGGGGAGCAACCAAAAATAGGAAGGAAAAAGATCCAGAGACTTACTTTCAGCTTTAAGCTTGCACGGCGTGATCTTTATCTTAAATGAACACCCCCTGATTTGGTGACTTAAAACAGAGTAGAAAGTTTCAGCTTCCTCTCAAATCCTCACGCTCTCACTCTCGGTTACCGCTTTGGTTTTCTGTCTCTGTTTCTCACTCTCGACTCAACCTTGATGCTGAAGCAAGGAGGATGAGAACCGATTAAGCACCTTAAATAAGAATTTAAGGGTCCAGTTACAACTAAAATACAACGGTCCAGGGGGCAATGTCCGTTGAGTAATCTGTCACAAGGCTTGAGAGGTATGGCGCCGTCTGAAACTCTGCTTTCGGATAACTGTGATCCTCTGCTTTTATTAAATGTGCTCTGGTTTTGACTTTTTGCAAGTTGTTTTCGGTGAGCTGAGAGAAAATCGAACTGCTTCTGCATATTACGGAGCCTTCTGTTTCCTTTGTTTTGGACTGGGCTGATGGATAATGAATCGGTTTTTGGGCTTTCTTTTGCATCTCTCTCTCACATAGACTGTATGATTACATCCCCCCCTCCTGATATGAGTTTCGGTCAAGTTGAGGATAGGGAAAATAATGGGCCGAAATTCAATTCGTTTCCCTTATGCATATAGCCTGCGTAATGGGTTTATTAAATCTTCATTCCTGCATGCTTCTCATTACGCCCCTCTGATTCTCTCTTTATATATATTTTCTTTTCTTTTTTTTATATCTTTTATCAAAATAGATCAAGGAAATTAAACCCTAAATTTCCAATAATTATTTTGGGCCATAAATTATCCCTTCTAAATATTCTTTGATTAATTTATTTTGACCAATAATTACTCACGACTAGATTATCTTTAATTTATGGAAAATATGCCTTAAATTCCAAATTTTTAAATCTTTAGAATTTCTTAAGGCCAAATATTTTCCATAATTAATTTTTGATTCCTAAAGCCTAAAAATTGGGATGTTACAAACTGGACTTTTCATATTCTAAAACTTGAGTTTTCGAAACTAGAGTTTTCCGAATTGAAGTTTGCATTCCTTTTGAAAAATACTGAAGAGTCTTTTTGGCCTATACTCGAGTATGCTGACCAATACTCGAGTATGCTCTGATGGAAAACTTGTGATGCTCTCTGTAAGATCCAATACTCGAGTGTGGATACTGCAGTATTGCCCTTAGTCATTCGCATTGAGCTTTTCTTTGAAAATCCAATACTCGAGTATTGCTACTGAGAAACGAGTATTGCCTCTTCCAGCAAGTTTTTACTTTCTTGAGACAATCCTTTAATCTTGGTTCCACAATTGATTGTTATCATCAAAGCCCATAGAGAACTAACATTCTCCCCCTTTTTGGTGATGACAACACTTGTAAACCAAAATTCCTCCAAATTTTGAAAAATACTTTGAAAATTTTAAACTTTGTGAAAAGTTCAACACAAAGGTTTTGTACAAATGATTCTTAGAATGTTTTCGACAAAACCATTGAGAATTTTAATACTCCACTATTCATGCTTTAGTAATGATTCTTTTCAGTTAAATGCAAAACATAAATTCAGTATGATTATATTTAAATCAGTTATGCAAAGCATAAATTCAATATGATAACAGCAAACATAGTTAATAACTTGAATATTCTATTCATATATCAAAATCATTACAACTGAGTATTCAAAGATTCATACTTGCCAAACACATAAACTAAGGAATAAACACAACAAGAAAAATTAGTCAGGAGATAGAATAAAATAGAACTTAATCAAAGAGTACAAATATCATTTTTCAAGTTCATCAAGTTCTGGTTTGCCAGTTGGCTTTTCTCCCCCTTTGTCATCCTCAAAAGTGGGTGGAGCGGAGATAGGAGAATCTTGAAGAGGATGAATGAGAGGAGTAGAAGGTGGTGAGCGATGAAGCATTTCTATAGGCGGAGTAGCAAAGGTTGTAGGGAGTCTTTCTGTGGTAGGAGAAATTGGAGAAGAGGTTGTGATTGGAGGAATGGTGAAGAAAAAGAAGGTTCACCAGTAGGACTGGAGTGACTGGGTCCAGGTTGTTGATAAGAAAGAACCTTGTCTAACTTCTTATTGATAGTACTAGTAGAGACCATATCGATGAGAACTGCACTGCTTGAGTGTTTACACATTCCTACAATGTTTTTAGTTGTGCCTTCAGATCATCCTGGTCTTTTACTACTCCATTGATGAAGTTGTTCATTTCAGTCACTATCTTCTCTACTTGGATTTCCATTTTTGCAGCTAACCCATCTATAGTGGTATCTACAATAGATTTAATTCTTAACTCAAGATTGGATGGCACAGTGGATTAAGGAAGGGATTGCGCTTCCTGACCATGTGAAGTTCTGGCATAAGAAGCAAGAGATTGAGAGGGTGCTCCTGAGTGACCTAACTCTTCATCTCCAAAAGAAATCTTCATATAGTGAAGTTGTGATTTGCCAAAGGGATCGGTGATTTTTAATAAATCGGGAGGACCACGATACTAGATTTTGTGATAAAACAGGATGACTGAAATGAGAGGAGCAAATGGTATATGTGAAAGTTAGTGAGAAGAGTATTTGAATTTGACCATCTCTTAATAAATCCAGTAGCCAAGATTAATAGGGACTTTGTTAACAAAGGCAACGAAGAGAGGATAATCCTTTTGAGTTAAATGAGTATACCTTCCCCTTTTTTGAACAAAGTTTCGAGAGTATATATACCACAAGGCCCTATGGATGGGAGACATTGAACTTGGTGTAAATGATAGGCAATAAGCCATTGCTTCTGGAAAAGGTTCGTTAGGCATAAGAATTTCAAATATTTGCTTGATTGTGTAATTTGTGGAGGAAGGTGTAGGGGGATTATCTATTTTGAGAATTGAATTAATAGTAGTGGGAGAAAGAGTAAACTTCACTCCCTTGATAGACGTGGAGATTCTTTCCTCAACTAACTCTCCTTTAGAATCCAAAAGATTATCATAAGACATGTTAAAATAGAAGATTCTAACAATGTTAGGAGTATATGAGGCAAAGATAGAAACGAATGAAGAATAATTGCTCAGCCAATGTGATAAATCCAGATCACATTCGTCCTTTAGTTTGCCTAAGTCCACAGATACTACTGGGCAAAATTCCTTCTTTATAAAGGTATCTTTAGATTTCTCAGTTAAGGCAGTGAGAATTAAGGTTGTAGAATTTACAAAACCTTAAGGAGGAGAATCATGATTATATATCTCCTCAATTGTGTTGACCACAAATTGATTCTTTTCAGTCTCCACAGGAACTTTTGTGTTTGCTCAGAGACTTGGTTTTCTGAAACAGCCTTCTTAGACTTTTTCTTCTTTGGTTGCACAGGGTCTTTGTCAACCTTCTCTTTTCCTTTGTCTTTAACTGCTTCTGCCTCATGTTTCCTTTTGGATCAACTCTCAGACGAAGGTTCTTGGATCGAAATTCATTTGGCTTTGACGGATGGTGAAGAAGCGGGAATGCCAAGAATATGACGATCAATGCTAGTTTTGAACCTTCTAGGCATTTCTTTTTCTCGACGAGGTTTATGAACAAGAATGAATTTAACCCCAATCGGTTGTTGTTGAGCAGAAGGAGGAAGAGGGGACCACGATTTTGAGGACTCGAAGCCTGAATTAGAGTTAGGAACGGCTTGTGAAGAGGATTTTGAGGCCATTTAGGGTTTAGGCAGTTAAGATGGTATGAAGAGGACAGAAGAAGAGTTTACTGTTAGGGCAAACTTGAGTCTTTGAGAAAGTTTTGAAGAACTTGAATTGAAACTCATATAAAAAGATTTGACCAATACCCCGGTTTCCTATTCAAGAATCGAGTATTGTTCCTTTTAAAAAAAATAATACTGGCCTGGACTTCAAAGGTGTATTGTGAACCTTTGAACTTCCACGATCAATACTCGAGTATTCATTCTCACACTCGAGTATTCGCTCCTTGTCAAAATGAATTGCTCTTTGTCTGTTGGAATACTCGAGTATTATACTTACATACTCGAGTATTCATATCTTCCAAATTCTTCAGTCTTTGATGGCCCCGATAATACTTGAGTTTTGCTTGCAATACTCGAGTATTCTTATCTTGACAGCAAAACTCAAGTTTTCGAGCATCTTGCAAAAGATTAAGCTACAAACTACGATGCTTAAGTTAGTAAACAATAAATCATCAAAACCATAACTAACATTGGAATGTAAGGTTTATGTGAATTAAAACTTACAACTCATTAGGATTTACCATTCCTAATTTTCTTCGAATAAAATTAAATTGCTCCTTAGCTAATGGCTTTGTAAAAATGTCTACCAGCTGAAGATGGGTTGGGATGAACATGACTTTAACATTCCTTTGTTTAACATGATCCCTTATGAAATGATGCCGAACATCAATATGCTTGGTTCGAGTGTGTTGCATTGGATTCTTGGCCAAGCTTATTGTGCTAGTGTTGTCACAAAAAATCGGGATCTCCTTCAAATGAACTCCCAAATCTGACAATGGTTGCTTGAGCCACAAAACTTGAGCACAACAACTTGAGGCATCTACATACTCAGCTTTGGTTGAAGAGACAACAACATTCGTTTGCTTTTTGCTGAACCATGACACAAGTAAGCCTCCAAAGAATTGACATTGATCACTTGTGATCTTTCTATCTGTCTTATATCTAGCATGGTCAGAATCTGAGTATGCCACCAAATGTTCTGATTGGCCCTTGGGAAACCATAAACCAAGAGTCTTTGTGTTAGCAAGATATCTGAAGATTCTCTTCACACTTTCAGCATATGATTCCTTGAGAGCAGACTAAAACCTTATGCACATTCCCACATTGAATTGGATGTTTGGACAACTAGCTATCAAATAGAGTAATGATCCTATCATTCCTCTATACCTTGTGATATTGAAATCCTTGTCCTTTTCATCAGCATCTAGAGAAGCAGTAGAACTCATAGGCGTGTTAGCATCATTGCAACTATCCATCCCAAATTTCTTCAGCAGGTCATTAAGATATTTGATCTGAGAAATAAAGATTCCATCTTTTCTCTATTTGATTTGCAGACCAAGGAAGTAGTTGAGTTCTCCCATCATGGACATCTAAAACTCTCCCTGCAGTTTCTTGGCAAACTCTTCACATAAAGCATTATTAGAAGCACCAAAAATTATATCATCAACATAAATATGTACAAGTAAAATTTCATTCAGCTTATTACTCTTTATGAAAAGTATTGTATCAGCTTTGCCTCTAACAAATCCTTGATCAATAAGGAATTTGCTTAATCTCTCATACCAAGCTCTGGGAGCTTGCTTAAGCCCATAAAGAGCTTTCTTGAGTCGATACACATGATCAGGATGATTCTCACTTTCAAAACCAGGAGGTTGTTCTACATATACCTCCTATTGAATAAAACCATTTAAGAAAGTACTTTTCACATCCATTTGAAAAAGTTTAAAACCTTTTACACATGCAAAGGCTATAAGAACTCTTATAGCTGCCAATCTTGCTACTAGAGCATAAGTTTCTTCATAATCAATTTCTTCATCTTGATTATAGCCTTTTGCAACCAATCTTGCCTTGTTACGAACAATGATTGCTGCTACATCACGTTTGTTTTTTAATACCTATTTAGTGCCAATAATCGGATGGTCCTTATGCCTAGGCACCAAATCCCAAAATTGATTTCTTTCAAATTGATGAAGCTCCTCTTGCATTGCTATCACCCAATCATTGTGTGAAAGGGCTTCTTCAACTTTAGAGGGCTCAATATGTAAAATAAATGCAGAAAACATTACTTCATTTAAAGTGCTGCTTCTGGTTCTCACACCTTAGCTAACATCACCTATTACTTGATCTAGTAGATGATTTCTAATAAATCTATCGGCTCTGGGTTGAGATGGATCTGAACTCTTAGGATTATTCTGAGGATTAGTTACAAAAATATCTTCAGAATTTTCTACAGAAGCAGGGGTAGTTTTTGAAAAGAATTGATTTTTGAAAATATTTTCTTCTTCATCATCCAAGAACTTGTTAGAATTAGTTTTATTGAATACAACATGCATTGACTCCTCAACAATACGAGTTCGAGTATTGAATACTCTATAAGCCTTACTTCTATTTGAATATCCTAAAAATATACCTTCATCAGCCTTGGGATCAACCTTTCCCAGGTTATCCTTACCATTATTATGGATGAAACACTTACAGCCGAAAATGTGCAGATGAGTCAATGTTGGCTTCCTTCCTTTGTACAGCTCGTAAAGAGTCTTGTTCAGCTTCTTCCGAAGATATGTTATGTTTGAGATGTAGCAAGCTATGCTCATTGCATCGGCCTAAAATACTTGTAAAGTATTGTTTTCATTGAGCATTGCTCTGGCCATCTCTGTCAGCACTCGATTTTTCCTCTCCACAACACCATTCTGTTGTGGAGTCCTCGGAGCTGAAAAGTTGTGGTCTATCCCAGAGGTATCATAGAATTCTTTGAATGCATGATTGTCGAATTCTCCACCATGGTTAGTTCTAATTCCTGTAATAGAAATACCTTTCTCATTCTGGACCTTCTTGGCAAAAACAACAAATTGATCAAATGTTTCATCTTTAAAAGCCAAAAATATAGTCCATGTAAATCTTGAAAAATCATCAACTATAACTAGAGTATAAAGATTGCTTCCCAGGTTTTTTACTCTAGCTACACCAACTAGCTCCATATGAAGTAGTTGAAGGGGTTTTTTAGTTGAAATTTCATTGCTAGATTTGAAAGATGACTTAGTTTGTTTGCCTTTTTGACAAGCATCACAAATCTCATTATTTTTAAAATTGATCTTTGGCAAACCAATGACTAAGTCCTTTTTCTGTAATTTGTCAAGCTGATGCATATTAACATGAGCTAATTGCTTATACCACAGCCAACTCTCATTCAAATTACTTACAAAACAATTTTCAGAAACTGAGTTGATGCTAGAGAGGTTAAGAGTATAACAATTTCTTTCTCTAGAGGCTCTAAATAAAGCTTTCGATTTTAGAGTTTCAAAGGGAAAATCATTCTGTTTTACAATCAAACATTCTTCATAATTAAAAATGACTAAGTTACCCTTATTAGTGCTTTGGCTCACACTGAGGAGATTGTGGCAGAGTCCTTCTACTAGGTAGACATCCTTGATCATTAGCCCTTCACTGTTTCCAATCTCTCCAATGCCAGCAATCTTTCCAAATTGGTTTCCACCAAAAATAACTTTATCTCCAGTCTTCGGTTTGATTGAAGCAAACTTGGAATGATCCCCCATCATGTGTCTAGAGCACCCACTGTCTATATACCATTTGTTGGACTTTGATGCTCTTAGACATACCTGCAGTTCACAAAAGTTCAGGCCTTAGGTGCCCATCTTTTCGTGGGTCCTTTTGGGTCAGTATGTGTCTTAAGAATCTTGTAGGATCCCTTAGGCACCCATTGATAGTTTCCAACGGGTTTATTCTTCCTTTCATTTCTATGAAAACATGATGATGTCGAAAGGTCTTTTCAATTACAGTAATTGCAGTGAGCAAAAGGATTTGAAGAATGAATAGTTTTTCTAAAATAATTCATATAAAGTTTTTCTCCAAACTTATTTTTGCCTTTTCTTTTATCAAAAATAGGTTTATAGCCAATTCCAAATCAATCATTGATAAACCTTTGCTGTTTCAAAATGACATTGAGCATTTCACTACCTCTAGTGAATTTCTCAAGTGCCTTTATGAGACTTGAATTCTTTTTCTCTAAATCAATGCAGTCATCACAAATTAGATTTTCAAAAGTAGAAAGATTTTTTACTTGCATTTCAAGAGTTACATTCTTTCTTTTCAAATCAAAATATTTATTAGCCAATTTTTCAAATTCGGATTGAATGAGGTTATATTCAGCAAATAATTCATCATAGGTTGGTTGTGAATCATAAACCTCATTGTCTTTGTCATGTTGCTCTTCTTCTTCAGCAACTAGACATATATTGGCTTTTTCTTCCTCTTTAGCTTCATCCTTATCTAATGAGTTGTCTCCCCAAATTGCTGAGACATATGCTTTCTTTTTGGACTTGCCAAATCTCTTCTTTTATTTGTCTTTGTTCTTCAGCTGGGGGCATTCATATATGATATGACCAGGCTTCTCACAATTGTAGCAAATGATTGGTTTCTTTGCAACAAAGCTTGAATTACCTTTGTGACTTTTCTTGAAGCCTTGGTCCCTTTTGCAAAATTTCTTGAATCTTCGGACCATCATATCGATCTCTTCATCTTCATCTTCCTCATCCTCATCGTCTGATTCTCTGTCTTCTTTGATTGCTTTTAAGGCAACTCCCTTGCCCTGTTGTTGACTTCATCAAGCCCTTTTCTGAACTTGATCTTGTCTTCATATTCTGACAGACTGCCAAATAATGCTGCTACAGAAGCCATTGATTCACACACACTTCCTCAATGGCAGTGACCTTTGCTTCCCAGTCTTTAGTGAGAATATTCTGGATCTTTCTAACTTGAACTGGTTGTTGGACCTGTCTATCACCCAAGAGGGGGGTGAATTGGGTGTTTGATAAACTTTAGGAACTTTAAAAAAACTTTTCGCAATTTATAAATTGACAATTAGATATTCAAAGATGAGCACATACTGGAAATGTAAAAGATAAAGGAAGAGAGTATGCAAACTGTGATTTATCCTGGTTCGGTCCAATCTTTGACCTACGTCCAGTCCCCAAGCTTTACTTGAGATTTTCAATCCACTATTTGCTTTGAACTTGATTACACGTTCTGTACTTGAAGTAATCCTCTCACTAGGATTCACTCCCCCTTACAAACCGTAATCAATTCACTTGCTTGATTACACACTATAATCACAACAAAGTGTTTCCCACTCAAGATCACCCAATCTTGAGTAACTCTCAGAATAATATGATGATTACAATGAATCTTCTCTCTCAGAAGTAAGTAAATAAACACTGAAGCACAATACATATCTAAGCTAGATATATGATCATTGAGATATTCAGAGAGTAGATGAAGCAAACGTTAGAATATTGGCATTTTCACTATGTAAGCTCACGTCACTGTTCTTGTTCTCCCTCTTGTATCTGTGTCTCTTGTTCTTCGTTTCTGGGCTTCTTATATAGATGAAGAAGAGGAACTAGCCGTTGTATTTTCTTCTCTTTGATTCTTCAAAGTTCAGCAGTAAATCTGGAATATGACAGTTGCATATTTTGCTCTGTTCTTTCAATTCTCAGCTGGAATCTTGGAATATGTTGTTGCAGAGCGTCTTCCAGATTTTTAGTCATTCCATAATCTTAATTCAACCGTTTAAAGTGATCTTAATGTATTGCAACAGTCTGAACTGAACATCTGGGATAAGGGAGAAGAATCAGCCCTGTTCTTGGTTCTTCATTTAATGCACTTATCCTGGATCTTGATCTCACCTTGATCTTGGCTAAACCTTATCTGAACAACACTCAAGACTTCATCAAGGACATTAGAAACAATAATATCATATGAGGAAATAATTTCAGGAAGACCCATTAAGATTTTGCAGATCAACATCATTTGATTTTTCAAAATCCCCGATGCAAACTCGAGTTTGTTCTTCCAGACTCGAGTTTGGGGTTCATCCAGAAAGCATGTCTGTTGATTAGTGGTCTAAACTTGCAGTCAGTAAAAGCTAACTCGAGTTTGGCTTTTACAGAGAGAACTATCAGGATTTGGACTTGGGATGGAATTTTGGTCCTGCTCCTAGACTCGAGTCAACTAGTGACTGACTCGAGTTTAGGGATAAGCAAATAAGACTTAGCCTTATTCCCAGAGTCTTCAGACTGGAGTTTAGGGTCTGAGACTCGAGTTTGTAGTGTAGCCAAAATGGATGATCTTTCTGTATGATCCAGACTCGAGTTTGGGAAGCAAACTCGAGTTTCAGTGACTACTGAAATATTTGAGGTTTATCTGGGTCAAGTGCAAACTGGAGTTTGGAAGGCCAGACTAGAGTTTGGGAGTCTATTGAGTTTTCTGGGTTCCTTTCTGTTTGGTCTAAACTCGAGTTAGGGAATCTAGACTCGAGTTTTGCTTGCTTGGGATTCTGAGTGCTCTCTGTATCTTCCAGACTTCAGGTTTGATTTGCAAACTGGAGTTTGCTAACACAAAATCAAGTTTTCTTCTCCATGGCTCAGTCAAATATCCTTCTTACAAGTTCTTTGCTTTCTGACCTGATAAAGATCAATCCCTGGAATCCAGTACCTATCTCCATAAATCTCTTTAAGTCTTCTTTCCATTGCAAGAAGAATCAGCTCCAGACTCACTGTATTCTGATAGTTATGATATGATAAATGAAGGTTGTTCTTTGCCAGCGTTTTTGCAGCATCTTGAATTTATAGTCAACTTTCAAAGATCATATCTCACTCATTTGATCTTTTTTTCCATGATCTTTATGTTTCTGGAAAGGTATGTGAGTCTACTTTTATATGCCACTGATTTCAGCTCATTTTGATGTGTAGATTGTGAGATACACTCAAATCATTGAAGCTTAGTCTGCTGTGTGGCGTGAATTCCTGTTCCAACTTCTGAAATTCATAGCTCTCTCATCTCAGCTTCTTTGGGCATGAAACTTTGTCAAGATGACGCATTGGATGTCTAGTTACATACAAAATTGATTTCACCTTAAACCGATCTCTGGTTTGGGAGATATCATCGAATTACCAGAGGTCGCCAGTTTTGATCGTGAAACAGAGTTGGACATAGTTGCTGAAAGCTTGCTAAACTCGAGTCATTAAGTGGCTAACTCGAGTTTTGAGTTCCAAACTCGAGTTTACATTGGCTAACTCGAGTTTTGATGATCCAGAGACGCCAGAGTTGCTGAAGACTTTACAAACTCGAGTCATTAAGTGACCAACTCGAGTTTTGAGTTCCAGACTCGAGTTTGATGTTCTAAACTCGAGTTTTCTCATAATCCAGAGGCAGATCACTTCTTGTAATGCAGTAAACTTGACTTTTGAGTATCTGGCTCAATTTTGCTCATCCAGAACCTAATATATGCTTGTTTTAACTCTAAATTGAGCCATCCCAACTTCCATTTGATCTTGGAGACTTCAAGAATCAAACTAAGAACTTGTATAATGATTTTCTCAGTTTATTCAGCAAGTTCTTCTTTCTTTCTTCTCTCTTCTTGATTATTCTCCATGAATCAACTCTTTCTTTCTTCTATTCTCTTGTTCTTTCTTCGCATGAACAAATCTACATTAAATGTAGCAATTAGAGAATGTATATGACATAAACTTTTTGATATAAAATTTTTGCTCTTGCTAATAAGACATCATCAAAACTAATCATAACCAACACTGGTTGTTCATAGAATTTTCCTAAAGCAGAAATTTGATTGATCAAATGAGTGTATCTCAACTGGAAATCACCAATAGATTCTCCAGGCTTCATACGGAGGAGATCATATTCAGTTATTAGAGTATTGACTCTATTTTTTTTAATTCCAGTTGTTCCTTCATGAGCTATTTCCAAGGAAACCCACATTTCTTTTGTTGTTGCCAGGGTGCTTACTCGAAAGTATTCACTCTGACTCAGCGCACTTTGAAGCATAAGAATGGCCTTGCTGCTGAGGGTGACCAGCCTCTTATCATTATCATCATATTCTTCTTCTAGCTTTGGGGTCGGACTCCATCTTCAACATTTTTAGGAACATAATTGCCTCTTTGAAATACTATCTAGAGTCCATATTCAGTAGCCATGACAAAAACTTTAAACTTGGCCTTCCAGAAGGAATAATGATCTCCATTAAAACCAGGTGGCCTATTGATCGAAGCTCCATCAGGTAGAATACCATCCATGAGGATCCTTCTCAAGATGCTAAGCTGTTCTGAGAAGACCTTCATCTGATAGCAAATGAGAGTGGAGTTGAATCACCAAGAAGGGGTGAATTAGGGATTCTTTAAAATTTTTGACTAGTTATGTTTTATGATGGTAAGACAGAGCAGAACAGAGAGCAGAGAAGAGAATATCGACACAAAGGATTATAGTGGTTCGGCCCAACTCTATGGCCTCAGTCTAGTCCTCAGGCACCCTCAGTATTTCACTATGTCTCTTGATTACACACTTTGTAACTTTGAAGCAATTCCCTCACTAGAACTTGCTCCCCCTTACAAGTTCTAATCAAAGACTCCAAAATCTCCAAGTCCCTAGACTTCAGATTACATACAATAAATGAATTACAGATAATAAACTTTCTTAAAAGAGCAGATAAGATGAACACTGAAGCTCAGTTAGTATCAACTGATACTCTGTACAAAAAGCTCAAGAAATAAATGAACAATTAAATGATTTTTCAATTTTCAGCTCAATAGTTGTTGAATAGAATTGAATGTTGCTCTATTTATACTCAGAGTATGTTTAATAACCGTTGCAAGCATTCATAAGAACGTTGGAGAACTTTTCTAACTGTTAGAAGCAACTTGGTCTTTTCTCTCTCAACATTTTGTTCATTCTTTGTGTTGGAAGGAAGGATGTTGACTTCCTTGTGTTTCTAGCCGTTGGAATGTCAATGTTTTGAGTAGGTATTTGTCTCTTTATCCTTTTTCCATTGTGCATAGCTTGGTAGTTTGGATCATGACAAGTTGGGTAGCCTTGCATTTAATGCTCTGGCATGACTTTTGCTCTAGTAAGGTCAGCTCTTAAAATCTGCTTGAATCATATCTAAATAGGCTGAAATACATTAGCAAACACATCAAACATATCTAATGAAGTTGATAAAGAATATTATAAAGTATTTAGATCAATCAACAATCATTATGCAGATTTCACAGATTTGAATTTTCTTGTTGCGATGCATACTCGAGTTTGTGCATCAATACTCGAGTATGTCACTATGCACTTAAAACCATACTTGAGTTTCTATGTCTATACTCGAGTATTCTCCTTCCATAGACAAAACTCGTGATTCAAGCTTTGGAGCTTCAGTTGAACATAAGCCAATACTCGAGTTTTGGACTCTTGATAAGGTTCTGCCCAAAACATCAAAACTGGAGTATTTATGTAATACTGGAGTATTGAAACCTTAAAAACCTCAGTTGCTCTTTGTATGACTCGATACTCAAGTATTCAACACCATACTCGAGTATGGGTTTCCATTTTAAAACTCTAAGAGAACATTAGCCTGTAATACCCTAAAATTTATATTTCTCCTAAAGAACCATATTTTGGCAAATAATACCTATTGAAATAGGAGAATATGTTGTCTCTAAATTTTTAACTGATTTATCATTATATTTGGGGAAATTTTCTTTGGATTCTAATAAATCCAAAATTTAATTTCCTAAATCTTATTAAGGATCATAAAATATAAAATCATCGGAGGATGGTAAAATCAATTAGAGAAAATTAGTAACAATTATTGGGCAATTGAAATTGCAATAATTGAGATACTTTATTAATTTTTGAAATTAGTTAATAATTAATTTATGAAGGTCATAATTAAGGATCAAATGATATTTAGAAGCTGAGATTAAATTAGAAACTTGTCAAATTTTGGTAATTAAGCTTAGTAACCCCTAAAACACTATACTATCAATAGTAACCAAGGATTTATCTAATTCTTCCTTTCACTAATAAAAGTGGCGAAAATTACCAATTTAAGGATGAAGAAATTGTATTAACCTTTAATCCTAAATCTTTGTGAAATTACTTGGACCAATAAAAGGTTTTTTCTTCCTAAGGTGTGAGAGCAAATAAAATGTAAATTGATAATTAGGGGGAGGGGGACGAAATTACTAGGGAAACAAGAAGGGAAATTGTTGTAATAATAATACAAACACATAAGTCAATTGCTTGTGAGAGAAGATTAGTAGAAACTTGGGGAGCAAGTAAAGAAACTTGGGAAGCAAGTAATTGTTAATCAAATGCAAATCAAGGAGAATTCATAAAAATTAAATCATATCTTGAAATATTGGAACTAAGTGTTACATATAAATACATATTTGGAATCAGTGAATTAAGAGCTTCAACTTGGCTATTCCCAAGGTTATTTTCGGTTACTTTTAAGATTCATACCTAAGTGTTTGGGAAATTAAAAATCACCATAAATCTAGTCATAAAATTAGGATTACAAAAGTGAAATTGGATTTTGAATTAAAACACCAACTTAGGCCTAACTAAATTAGCATTTGGGAGTAAATAGGAGATGAAGCAACAACTTAAGAGCTAAGGGGGAGGGTGGACGTTTTTGGTGAGTTGTAGGGGCAAGATTTTTCCCTCTTCTCCAAGTAAAGACCAATGGACAAGATCAATTCAAGTTGCTTGGAGGCTACTCATGTTTTTGGCTATAAATAGAGACCATTAGCAACACAAATTCTCCACCAATCCACCAAGCCACAACTGAAATTTTAGAGTGTGTGGGAGAGAGTGAAAGAGCTTCAAGAAGTAGGAAGCAAGGTTCTTCAAGAGGTAAGAGAGTTTTTAGTTCATAAGTTCAAGTTCTTAGTTATGAAGTAGAAATGCTAGAAATGTTGTTTTGATCTTCAATCTTCCAAATATAGTTTTATTTTCATGTTTTTATGGTTTCCATTGCATTTATTTCGAAAAATTGATGAAGAAGAAGTTATATCAAAATTTTTGGAAGATTAGGATCAAAATAGCGAAGCTCTGGCGAAATCTCCTCAAACAGTGATTTCTGGAGTCAGGGGTAAAAACGTCAGTATTTTATGATGAAGATGATGTTCTAAAATTCTGAGAAAATTCATGATGAAAGTAGACATCTAGGGCTTTCTAAAACTATAAAGAGTGTGTGATTTGAAGCTCTGTGCAAAAAGATAAAAATCTCAGAAGTTAAGTTATATTTTCTGGACGAAATTCTGGGCAGCAGTTTGTAATGACTAAACTGGGAATTTTCCATGGGTTCTGGGTAAGTTCCAGTATTTTTCCTTGAAAGTAGACATCTCAAGGATTCCGGGAAATTTTACGGATCCTCTTTTCGATTTTTCTGGAATTAGTTATGATTTTTCAAAGTTAGGCGAAATTCTGCCCAGAAATGCTGGATCAGCGTTTTTCCGAAAATTAGGGAATAAATTGGAAAATAAATCCACCAGGGGTAAAATGGTCTTATATAGCCAAAGTATCTCTTTGAAATAACATTTGTGAGTTAATAGAGGCGATATTATCCTTATAAGATATCCCTGAATACGTTCCGACCAACTGTCGCACCGTATTCCGCCAGAAATACCGTCAAACGTCAACGAAGGTACGTTCACGTACTGTAACACTAACTCTGATATTTACAGTATGTGTATAAGTGGTATGTGTGTTGTATGCATGTTGTGATGTGTTGTTTGAATACATGCTATTGTTAAAGGATAACTGTACTTCTGCATGCACTGGGAGTGATATATCTGTTTTCACTGGGAGTGGTATATTTCGCTGGGAGCGGTACATTTGCATTCACTGGGAGTGACATAGTTGGTGACATGTTTGGAAGTGTTTCATTTTCTGTGATTTTGTACCGTATATGTAATTATGAGGTTAACCGTTACCTGAGGTTCAATGGGCATTGAACCTCAGCTCTTAACATAGCGTCAGGGTCAGAAGAACCAAGGACGGAGGATAAAGGGAAGCGCAAGCAGGCCGCATAGTAGACCCGACTGAAAATTTCCTTTGACATTCTGGCGGAAGCTTTCCTTTTGTTGTTGTACATCCCTTTTGAACCACGCGGTTACTACACCGCTATTGTATTCAGCCAGACTTACAGCATTTTGAAATATAAGTATCAGTTACTCTTCCGCTCAAATGCACTACTCTGATGATTTTAAATGAAAAATAAATTATTTCGCTTTTGAAAATTGGGATGTTACATAGCCGGTGTGAAACTGGAGTTTTCCAAACTGAAGTTTGTAAGTGTAATAAATGTTTAAGTCATTTTTGCTTGGCCCAATACTCAAGTATGTTAATGTCATACTCGAGTTTTCATTTCAAAGTGAAGACATTTGAATTTTGGAGCCAAGTTGAAAACTAGACTCTTCATATTCCAAAACTTGAGTTTTCGAAACTGGAGTTTTTCGAACTGAAGTTTGTATTGCTTTTGAAAAATACTGAAGAGTCTCTTTGGCTTATACTCGAGTATGAAGACCAATACTCAAGTATGCTTTGATAGAAAACTTGTGATGCTCTCTGTAAGGTCCAATACTCGAGTATCTACTAGGATACTGCGGTATTGCCCTTAGTCACTCACATTGAACTTTTCTTTGAAAATCCAATATTCGATTGTTATCATTCTTGGTTTTTACTTGAGTATTGCCTCTTCCAACAAGTTTTTACTTTCTTGAGAGAATCCTTCAATCTTAGTTTCACAATTGATTGTTATCATCAAAACCCATAAAGAACTAACAAAATTAAACTTGTCTAATAAAGCACTAATTGTCATAGTTAACTAACAAGCCAATTAGCCTTAATCATATTAGTAATAAAAAGGGGGATTAAGCACATAATTAGAACTAATTAATTGTGCCCCAAAAGTCAACAATTTGGGTTAGCCAATGGGAGCCAAGTGTTTTAAGATTAATTAAGCTGAAGTCTTCAATTAGTTAAAGTAACCAATGATGGTTATATTCAAGAGGCTTTAAGCATTTGATTAAGGAGTTAATTAACCTTGCTAATCAACTTTGAAAAGTCAAGGTGGGTAGCTAAGATCAATGGCCAAGATTGGGTTTAATAAAGCTAAATCTAATGGCCTTAATAAATCCCCTAAATTAACCTAAATCCATGTGAAGCTTCATAAGCCAATGAGAGGCTAAGTATACATTATTTAGACACAAGGAAAAAACCAAGAAGGGTGGGGGGACTTTTTTTGATTTGGAGAGGAAGGAAGAAATTGTTTAATATATAATAACAAGCACATGAGATAATATATAAGATAAGATGATAGGATTTTCAAATAATATCTAGATATTATCACATGGATCATTTAAGCCTCTTAAATGAAGCTGGAGGAAGATTAAGGAGAGAGGGGGGACGAATTGGAGAGATGGAGGGAGAGCATGAAACTACTTATGAGGCAAGTTTAATCCAAGGGTTGATAGTGAAGAAGCTAATTTGAATTACCTAGATAATTACCATTTATGCCATTAAGTATTTGGCAATAAATAGAGAGATCTCCTCTCTTCATTCTTCACACCAAACTCAAACCAAATAGATAAGTTTAAGAGAAGAGTAGAGCAAGAAGGAAGAAGGAGGACGAAGTTCTTCAAGGGTAAGTTTTATTGTTCTTGAGTTCTTGTTTTAAGTTCATAGTTAGGTTATGTTTGATCTTTAATCTTCAAGAATAGTTTTGATTTCATGTTTTTATGATTAAAAATGTCTTTATTTCGAAAATATGATGAAAAATATTGTGGAGAAAAATTCTTGGAAATTGAAGATTGAAGATGGAATATCACCTAGAAAGGGGTGAATAGGTGATTAAAAAAAATTATCCGCTTAATCAAGGATTATCGTAGATCGTGACTGAAGAGTAATTAAGCAAAGAGTTAGAGAGAAGATAGACACGAAGTGATTTATCCTAGTTCGGTTTGATCGTGACCTACATCCAGTCCCCAAAAACTCCTTGGGATTTCCAACAACTCTTAACAAATACAATTACAACTTAGGGACGATCCTCACTTCACAAACTCACTCCCCCTTACTTATTGTAATCGTACACCCACAACTTAAGGTTCCACAACCTTAAGTTTTAATCAATAATAATGAAAGTGTTTAATAACTCCTAACAAGTGAGTAATTAATGATCATTGAAGCATAATGAATGTCCAAAGATATTGAAAGTAATAAATAAAACAGTTGAGAGTGAAAATCAAAATTGAATGCGCAGAGTTTCGGTAGTTGGCTGAATTGAATGCTTCAGCTTTTATAGTCTTTGCCATTAATGCTGTTGAGAAGAACTTGGATGTTACCATTGTGACTGATTCAAAAATCCGTTAGACACAGTTGATCCTCATTGAGCCCAATCGCTTTTTCTTCATTATTGAATTCGCTCGCTTCATTAAATGTGTTAGCCGTTGATTGTACTTGATAACTGGGATTAGTATGTCTTTGAAGAATGTTTTGTTCTGCTACAGTGTTATATTCTGAATGTTGCTTTGTTTTTGCTGGTTCGCATTAAATGCTTCTGACATGCTTTTGCTTTATGTTGCTTTTTGATTAATGCCTCATCTTAATGCCTGAAATCACTAGCAAATAGGTTAAAAGCATCTTATAAGTGATTCTCAATAATTTTGGAAGGTAATGACTAAAGATTAAATCATTTGGGAAGTTAAAGACAACGAATCGCGATTTCATTCACAAGAACTCGAGTTCCTAAATAAAGAACTCGAGTTTTCAGCTCAAGTTTTGTTCCAAGAACTTGAGTTCCCTTGTCTTCTTTTCAAGCGTATCTTTCAAGTAAAGTAAGAACTTGAGTTGGTATTACAAGAACTCGAGTTGATAATTTAAGCGCAAATTAAGTTATGATGGAACTTGAGTTCTAAAAGATGAAGTTGAGTTGTGAACTCGAGTTCTTTACCAAGAACTATAGTTATGAGTTTACGCACAAATTGAGTCCTTAAAGAACTTGAGTTTTAAGTAAGGAACTTGAGTTATGAACTCGAGTTCTTTACCAAGAACTCTAGTTCTTAGACTTCAAATAAAAGACATATATGTTAGAGAATGGAGAACTCTAGTTTTGTTACTAATGAACTCTAGTTCTCAAGGTTCTTTAGGTGTTTGAAAGTTTTGATCTAGACAGCCTTCGCAAACTCGAGCTCACTTACCAGGAACTCGAGTTATTAAGTTTGCTGATTAACAAACCATCTGATAAAGCTTCGCGAACTCAAGTTCAATTACCAAGAACTCGAGTTCTTAAAATTGTTGATTAAGAAATCATCTGACAGAGCTTTCTAGAACTCGAGTTTTAAACCAAGAACTCTAGTTTATGTTAAACCAGTAATTGAAAAGTTTTTAGTTATCATCAAAACTAAGATTGAGAATTAACAAAGATCAAAGTAGCGAAATTTTGGCAAAAATTTACAGTTAGGCATTTTCGAAAGTCAATTACAAAAAGGTCATGATTTTATGTAGAATATGGAGTTCTACAATTCTGAAAATTTTCATGGTTAAAGTAGACATATAGAGCTTTCCAAATATACCCATAATGTATCATTTTTGAATTTTGTGCAAGGAGATAAAAATTCTTGAAATAAGACTACATTTTCTAAGAAGAATTCTTGGCAAAGGTTAAAAACGTTAAAATTGGGAATGATTTACAAGTTCTGGGCAAACACACGTATTTTTCCTCAAAAATAGACATCCTAAGGATTCCGAGGAATTTTACGGATCCTCGTTTCAATTTTTTTAGATTTAATTATGATTTTGTAAAGTTAACCAAAAAAATTCTACCCAGAAATTCAAATAGCGTTCTTAGAAAATATGAGGGCAAAGCTGTAATAATAAATCCACCAAGGGTAGAAAGGTAAATTAAATCCTTAGGATATTATTCTAAGCCATATGATATTTATCAAATATCATATATTAATATGACGATAACGTATAGGATATCCAGGAAGTCCAGAGTCAGATCAAAAGGCTAGACGTTTGGCCACTACACAGTGAAAGGTACGTTCATGTACTAGTAACGTTAACACTTGTGTGTCTTGTATGCTTATATATGATTGTTTGATTCATGTGTTATGAGCAAGACTATAGTTTTAGTTGTTTGCATACATTTAGGGTAGTTGTGGATTCAACTTGACGCGGGTTATAGTCTTGATAATACCGTTGTATGTTTTCCTAGCGCTGAGGACACATGGGTATCGTGGCACTGGTTATGAGCAAACATGGTTTACATGCATATGTTGTGTGCTATGTATGGTGCTTTTGACATGCATTTGCTTTGTGCTATGTATTGTCCACTGAATGTATTGAACATCTGTCATATATATTGTTATTAGTTGAGCATAAGGATAATGTTACCTGAGAATCAATGGGTATTGAATTTCAGTCCTGTGCAAAGGTTCAGGAAAGAGTCCCTGGATCTGAAAAGGCAACGAAGCCAAGAAGAGGTGAAGTGGACAGAGCTGTGAAGAGGCACCGGTCGAAGACGAGATCCTGAAGAAGAATGTTAGGGCCTAGTTTCTGGCATGAATCCGATAAGGTTGGTTCAAACCAATTGGTGCTTAAACTAAGAAAGGGTTTTTTCGGTGGGTTGTCATAAGTCACCGTGAAAAATAGGGAGACTCCCATTAGACTAAATAATGATCTGGCTAATATGGTTGACTAACTGCATTGGGTTCTAAGCCATAGGTCTAGTTTAAAGACTTGGGTTATCAGAGAGATGTATTTAAATCTCTGTATATTGTATCACATGAATATTAGTTCGGGAAATTTTAATATACCAGCTTATGTTAGGGCATCGACATATGTCTGGGCATTTTTATATCAGATACTCATTGTCCAAATATTAGCACTTGCTTTCCGTTCCCGCATTATTCTCAGCTGTTGCACCTCGAACTTTGTTGAATTTTCCTAAAACTAAGTGTCAACTGACATGATTTTCAAGCATGGAATTTAGGGTGTTACATTATCTGCTTCATGTAGACTTATCCTCAAATCTGTAGGCCCAAAATTCAAGATATTACATTTGTCCCCTCTTGTAATAAATCTCTGTTAGTTCTCTATGTGTTTTGATGATAACCGACAATGGTAAACTCAATTTGAAGTTTGTCCTTGGAAAGTTGTAAAACTTTTTGTTTAAGGCAAACTCGAGTTTGGGTTGCTAAACTCGAGTTTGGACTTGACAGACAGAAGGTCAGATTTTACAATGTTGGCCAAACTCCAGTTTGTATAGGCAAACTTGAGTTTGCAGAGTTACAGAGAGCTATCAAAGTTTACAAGAGTTGTAAACTCGAGTCTGTGTTTATAAACTCGAGTCTAGATCAAAGGCAGTGACACTCGAATTTCAACTTGTTTCCAAACTCTACCTTTGATTATGAGAAACTCCAGTTTACAAGAAAGTTTGTGTGCTAAAAGTTTAAAGACTTTTAAACTCAAGTCTATGATTTGGAAACTCGAGTTTGAGATCAAACAGAAGCTTCAACGTTTTATCAAGTTTTCCAAACTCCAGTTTCAGTTTTACAAACTCCAGTTTGCAAAATGCAATAGCCTTCATGTTTTCAGTTTTCACTAGAAACTCGAGTCTGGATTATGTAGACTCGAGTTTGGCATATACAGAGATACTCGAGTTGATACTTGTTTTCTAAACTCCAGTTTAAATTTCAGTAACTCCAGTTTGTACTTAAATGTAAAGTTTTTTCAAAGTTTCAATATACACTGAAACTCGAGTCAGATTTCTGGAGACTCGAGTTTAGGACTATCTGAAAACACTCGAGTCATTACATGATTTCAAAACTCCAGTTTGAAAAATGGAAACTCCAGTTTGCACATAAAAAGATTTTTTCAAAGGTCTCAGTTTTCACTAAAACTCAAGTTTTGAATATCAAAACTCGAGTCTGGATCATATAGAGAGCTATGCAATATTTCAGGTACTCATTATCCGAATCTTGGCGCACGTTATCCATTTCCGTAGTACTCTGAGCTGTAGCATCTTAAAACTCTGTGATTTTCTTAAAACTAAGTGTCGACCGACACGATTTTCGAACCTGGAATTTGGGATGTTACTTTTTGGTATCAGAGGAATGGTTTGGACAACTAGGTTATGAGTACTGATATAATGCTGGTTATGTGATATAGAAAGGACGTATACCCTAAGGAAAAGAGTTAGGATCGGGTAAGTAAAAACCCTAGAGACAAAGGAGATGGCACGGAATATGGGTTCTGTTGCTAAACTCTAGGAATCCTGGTATGAAAATCAGAGTCTAAGTTAAATTACCCCAATAACAAATTTATAAGGGAAGTTGTACCAAGAAGTCGGTGCTGCTTAAGTTTCCCTAGAAACAGTAACTTACTGAATAAGTTTCCCTATAGAGAGTAGGTTACTTAAGTTTCCTAGTAGACAGTAACCTATTGATTAAGTTTCCTTGTAGACATAGTAACTTACCAAGTTACCTTAAGAGGATAATACTTGCCCAATAGGAGCCGGTGCAACGGAGCATGGCTCTGGGGGCGAGGGTCTTTGACTGAGTCCTTGACGATGGTGATCCTTTGAGATACCATGAGAATAGCTAGAGTGATGCTATACCTAAAGCAGAGATAGTGCTTAAATCAAGATATGATTGTGCATTGTCTAAAGTTCCAAATACCTGAAAGTAGGAACCCTGAGAAAATATGATTAAGGTTACCTTAGGCTTCAGTACCTAAGAGTTAGTTCCTCGATGGAACCTTACGATAGCTAGAACCTGAGTAGCCACGGGTTATGGTTTCAAGGTGGGACCAATAACCATAGAAATGTTAATGTCTAATAGACTCCCTAGAAAGTGAGTAGTTACTTGATAGAGAAAATTGAGATAAGGCTGTTAACTGGAGCTAGACTGATAGTGAAAATTCATGAGCATAATGACCCCAGATAAGATGGCAGAAATAAACACAGTAGATTATGAAACCAGGAGAAGGTAAGAACCTGATAGAGATTCGAGTTCTCGTTATAATGATTCAGAGATGATCAATTGAAGAGAGTACTACTTATGGGAAGTTGTGATCGGAGAAGGCTACTTACGGGGAGTTCTGATCGGAAAGGGCTACTTACAGAGGGTTCTGACCGGAGGTGCTGACCAATCGAAGGGGTTGAGTGAAGCGCCGAGTGAAGTACCATAGAGTGAAGCCACCGTGATGTCAAACCGTAGAGTGAAGCCACCAGGACAACGAACCATAAAGTAGAGCTACCAGTAATCGATTCTCGAGGTAAGTACATTATAACGAATCTCGTATCTAATGGTTTCCTTAGAAAAGAGGTTTATGTGATTCCGTATATAGCCATAGGGTGCTCTAGTATGTAGGACATATCTATATTAGGATATGACTATATAATGGTCAAAAAGACCTTTGGGACCAGTGTGTTCATGGGTCGTTGGACATGTATATGTTCGATGAAAAGCCCTAAATCCTGTGAAACTATTGGGTTTATAGGCTAGCGAAAGCCCACAGTCATTAAACCATGAACACCGGCAGTGTCTTGAAGAGACTGTAAAGTCGAGAATAGCGGGTAATGTCTTGGAAGTAGTTGAAAGACTAAGTAGAGCTCGTTAAGGAGTAATGACCTTCTAAGATTAGTTGTTTGATTCCTTACTAGAGTTTAAAAATTGAATTTTTAAACTTACAAATACACCTGTTATGCTTATTTTCGAAATCGAATTTTTGAATAAAATATTTTCAACCGAGATTTTGAGACCAGAGTTGTGGTCACTTTGAAAATGATGTTGTCTTGAAAAAGGAGTTTGTTAGAACCCAGAGTTTGAAACTGAGTTTTCAACTATGTTGTGGTAAAGACAGTACGAAACTGGAAGGACAGAAACTGTTGTAGTTGTACATAGTTTGCTGGGTCTTGCCAGATGTTTTGGAAATGTTTGAAATCGTTGGCCATTGAGCAAGGCTCTTTTTGAACAAAGAGTTTTAAGGGGATTATGAAATGTACTGTGACCACTGAAAATTTTCAATGTGTGAAAATTTTAAAATGAGACAAATAATGGTTTTTCATAGCAATGACATGATTGTCGATGCTATTATGTTGAAAACAAAAGCGGTGTAGTTGGAGACTAGAAAATAGGAACATAAACTAATATAATGGTCTAGAAATCTGAACCAGGTAGGTCAGATAGTATTCGTCAATTATAGTGCTAAGAAAAAAAAGTAGTTTGAAAACTTGAATGGAAGAAGCTCAGATGAAATAGACAAGCAGAGGCTCAAGGTGGTAAGTCCTGATGTGCAAGGTTACATGGGCGGTGTCCCTGGGCCATAAGACCTATGATGCTTAACACTATATTAGATGAGTGTGTCTAGAGTACATCTTAAAGCTGATGAAACATTCATTGTACCAGGTAGTAGTTGAAATACCTAAGACCTAAGGATGATTTCCTTGGTGGTAAGGCTTAAATCTTCAATGCTTTGGTAATAGATTGAGCCAGAAGGTCAATGTGTAATAAGCCGAGAGGCTGAATAAGTCAAGTAGTGAGGCCTGCATAACTAAGCGTTGAGAGAATGGATCAGTGGATCCTGTGTTTGAATACTATACCTGTGTACATGATGAATGAGGATAGGGAGCTTGCTATGTAAGCCTGTGTAGAAAGGGGAATAGACTAGAAGTCTAGATAATCTTTCGAGATTATATGATCAAATTTCGAGGGCGAAATTTTATTTAACAAAGGGATAAATGTAACACCCTAAAATTTGACTTAGGGTAAATATCATAAATTGGTAGAATATACCTATTGAAAATAGATGAATATGAGGTCTCAAACACTTTGTATTGAATTTACCTTATTATTAGAACAATTTCTCCTAAGATTAAATAATGTGCGAAAAGGGTCCCTAAAACATTAGATAATTTGCAAATAGGTCCCTGAAATATTTGTGGGTCATAAAATACCCTGAGAATATTATGATAAAATCCTAAGAGGCAACTAAATATTTATTAAAAATTAGAAAGTATGTTGTCTCTAATTTAGGTAATTTATGAGATTATTTTCCTTAGGAAATAATGAGGCAAAATTAAATATCATTTTGGGGAACATAAATTGCCCCATGGTTTTTAATATTTTGCATAATGCATAAATTATCAATTTCAATAAAATAGTTGTGAGAAAATAATTAATCCTAATTAAGAAAATTGTCAACAATTAGTAAGTGATTAAATAAGTAATTAATTGTTGATTGTTTAAACATGAATAAAAGGGAATATCTAAAGTTAATTATATGAAACCCCTAGTTTGATATTAATGACCAATGGAGGGTCAAGGTTGACATAAAGAGTATTGCTAATTAATTTAGCATAATTAAGAGGTATATTAAGTAAATTACAATTATCCTTAATAGAATAAGCTTGCACTAATTGAGATTAGTTGCACAATTCTTCAAGATGATTAGAGACAAATTAAAAGAGGGCTAATTATATTAAGCCAAAAAGAATGAAATAATATCTTAAGTAATTAAGTCTAAATCTTCATATAATTGAGTTAGCTAATGGCAAAATATAATTAAGGAGCATGTAAACACTTGATTAACATGATAATTAAGAATTGCTAATTAGTGTTGAAAAGTCAACAATGACACCTAAGCCTTGATTATGTTATCAAGATGACATCACAAGAGCACATGTGTGTGTTGTGAGTGTGTGTGTGTTGTGAGTGTGTGTGTGTAGTGGATGAAAGAGAAAAGATGAATCTAAGAAAAGGGGGGAGGTGGCATTTTTGTAAGAGATGTAAGGGCAAGATTAAGACTTCTTTACTAAGTTTAAATCCAATGGTTAGAATGGAATTAAAGTTGCTAGGAAGTTAACCAAGGATTGGCTATAAATAGAGAGCTCTTCTCTCTTCATTCTTTACACCAAACTCATACCAAAGATTGGAGAGTTTAAGAGGAGAGTGAAGCAAGAAGGAGGAAGGAGTTCAAGAGTCTTCAAGAGGTAAGCTCTAGTTCTTAAGTTCTAGTTTTGAGTTTTTATAAGTTCTTAGTATAAATGCTAGTTTAATCTAGAAAATTAGAGAATAAATTCATACACTTGTTTTTAGGCCTCATTGCATTGAAAAATGCCTGAAGAGGTAAAAACATGGTAGGAAATAATTTTTGGAAGTCCTTGGATTAAGATTGTGAAAGTTGTAGAATTTTCGGTTCTTAAATCTTAGACAGGCAGCGAAAAAGATGCTATGATTTTATGTAACAAATGAAGTTATAAAATCATGAAATTTTCCAGAAAGAAAGTAGACATGTAGGGCTTTCCAAAGATATAAAATATGCAACATTTTGATCTCTGGTCAAGGAGATATTAATTTTTGAAGTTAAGCCATTTTTATTGGAATAAGATCTGGGCAATGTTGAGAAACGTAAAAACTGGTAATGACTCACTAATTCTGGGTGAAAATGAATATTTTTCCTCAAAAATAGACATCCTAAGGGTTCCGGAGAATTTTACGGATCCTCATTTTGATTTTTGTAGAATTAGTTATGATTTTTCAAAGTTACCAAAAAATCTGCCCAGAAAACTTTGCACTACCTTTTTAAATAAATGTAAGGGCAAAGTTGTAAATAACAAATCCACTAAGGGTAGATGGGTAAATAGAAGTGGAAGTATATCTTAGGATATTATTCTAAGTGATATGGTGATATATTAGGATATCCGGGAGGTCTAGGGCCGGATCCAAAGGTCAGACGTTTGACAGTTACCCAGTAAAAGGCACGGACGCGTACTGTAACTCTAACTCTTATGCTGCTTGTATGCTCTATATGTGATGTGATGATTCATATAGTCGTGGACAAGACTGGGTCTTGGGTCATGCACCGTGATTAAGACTCTGTCTTAAGTCACTGTTTATACATTCAGCTATTATGTGAAAACGGGTTACAGTCTTAGTAATGTCGTATGGATGTTTTCCTAGCGCTGAGGACACGCTCCGGGGTGTGGCACTGGTTTATGTGCAAACTATGTGGACCTTACATGGGCTGTGTGCTATGTCGAGGTATTGTTGTGATATGAGCTATGACATGTGTTGTGTGCTATATATAGTTATATGCTGAATTGTAAATGAATATATCTGTCATACATATACTGTTATACTTGAGCATAAGGTTTACCGTTACCTGAGGTCCAATGGGCATTGGACCTCAGTCTTAATGAATAGTACATGGAAGAAATCGGGATAGAGAAGGTGCCGGTGGAAAGAGCCGTGAAGAGGCAGCGGTCGAAGACGAAGGTCGGTAGAAGTTATTAGGACTTAGTTTCTAGCAGAGTATTCTGACACGGATTTAACAAAGTTATTCCGGACCATTTGGTGCTTAAACTAAGGAAGGTTTCATCGGTGGGTTGTCACAAGTCGCCATAGAGTTGGTGAGACTCCCATTAGATTGAACATCGACCTGGCCAATGTAACATCTCACCTAAAAACAACGGAATTTTTTTTTTAAAAAAAACATTGATCAAAGTAGAGCAATTTCGCAAAACGAGTAACTGAACCTTTATATTACATAACCATAGTGTAAGTGTACTTTTACAGTTATCTACTATCCAAAAGGAAACAACACCTAACTAGGCATATAAACTACAACCATAAAATTCCTTCTGCCATCCTACGCCAGTCGCTCGCCCCTATCGGTTGGTTCGTTCGAACATGAATCTACAGCTGAGATCCAATTACCATTTGGATCTCAGGTAACGGTTAACCTTATGCTCAAATAAACAATATATGGACAACAGTTATTCACAACTCATAATAGCAGTAAATCACTACATAAGCACACAGCAGATGTATGATCACAATATTGACAGAACATAAGCACAAAGCAGTATGTAAAGTCCCACAACATGTCTGCACATAACCAGTGCCACGACGGCCCATCGTGTCCTCAGCGCTAAGAAAACCCAACGACGTTATCAAGACTATAACCCGTATAAAGCTGTATGTATAACTGACAACCCTAGACAGAGCCTTAGTATATAAACATGTCTATCACATATATGTATATGAGCAGCATAAGTGTTAAGGTTACAATACGTGTCCGTACCTCCGTTGACGGTTTCTGGCACTTTCGTCAAATTACGGCACGTTTGACAGCGGCACGACAGTGGTGACAGCGGAAACAGCGGTTTGTGATTTCGGATATCCTAGAAGGATAATATCACCGATATGAATATTTAAGATCATAACAGGCAATTTAGGTACAAATTACCATTTTGCCCCTAATTTGACTACTTGGTGGAATTTTGTCAGAGCTTCGCTATTTTGACTTTAAACTCTCAAAATTTTTGCTATAAACTTTCTGATAACATATTCCTAAGATAAATATCATATTTATTCCTAAAACATGATATCTAAGCTAACTTGAAAAATTAAAGACTACTCTAGCAATTCTACTATAACTACCGAAAGAACTACTTAAACTAAAGACTAAGGACTGAAGAACTTACCAAAAGCTTTGCTATGAACTTCTTACTCCTTCTCAAGAGCTTCTCTCTCTAACTTCTCTCTAGGATTGCTTGTGAATTGGTGAAGAATGAAGAGAAATGAAGGGCTATTTATAGAAAAACCGAATGGCAATTCCGTAATTTCTTTAAACTTCGTCTGGACAGATTCTGACCGTTGGATTGCACTTTTTGAAATGGGCTGATCTGGGCCTTACACAATACATGCTATAAAATTCCCATATTTCAAAAATGATGTCTCTGTACAGAAATAGTTTCAAATTTGTAACCCTTTTTCCAAAATTCATAACTTTTTATATATTTATTGAAATGTAACGAATTACTTATCAAATTAAAGCTCTATATGTATACTACAAATCTGGAAAATTTCATTATTTTATAACTTCATTGACTTGGTCAAAAAGTCAATGTCATTTGCTGCCTCCAGAAATAACACGGAAATGTTTTCAGATTTTGACCAATCTTTCAAAAATAATAACTTGAACTATAGACCTCTGATTGAGGTGGACCAAAGCTCATTTTAAAGTTTGGCATGTCTACTAAATGCCCATAAAATTTCAGGGTCAAAGAATGTTGTTTGCCCTAGTTTCACCTTGCTCAAAGAGTACTGTTTCAGCAACTAAAAATGCAGTAGGCATAATGCATGCACCAACTTTAATATATATATATATATATAATTAAACACCCCATGGAAATAACTTTAATAAGGGCAGCGTTTTATCATATATACATACTTCACACACACAGCAACGTTTTCCCCTTCTTTCCACCTTTCTAACTACAACATGCCTCCTCTCTTTTATATACAATCGTATGTGTAAGTTTTATATGTATTTATTGTTTTTTTTTTTTTTTTATCATCTTCCCTTTGTTTTTGTCTTATAAGTATGCAGATATTCAGGAAAAATTGCACCAAGCGTTTTTAACACAAGACATTCACACACCCGACATATATATCTATCCCTATGCTCAGTAAATCACGACAGTGAGCTTCCTTTTCTTCTATATTCGACCGCAACAACATATATACTTACATAAGTTTAGTATTCGTTTCCTTTCTTTCTTTCCAGACAGCAAACAAGATCATGTGGTTGTATTATTCTCTTCTATTTTTTTTAGAAGCTCTCTTCTTCCTTTAACTTAAGACAGCAAAATGTTTCTTTGATAACCAAACCATGCATGACAGTAACGTATAACCGAAAGAGAACATGACAGCAAGCTTCTTCCCTGGTCTAAGTCACGGCATATATGATTTCATAAAATAAAAGCATAGGGAACCGATAACAGCCCCCTGCTCTTGGTTTCGGTTTCAGTTTTCAGATTCATTCTCTTATAGTTAAGACCTTTTTCTTGCGTTGAAGCATGAAGAAAACAAGAGGAAAGAGTGGCTTCATGAGTTACCTTCAGCTCTTAACTCAAGTGACAGAAGTAGTTCGCGGTTTTCTCCTCTGCTCTTCGACGCCAAAACAGAGAGCCAATACGTTTCAGTTTCCTCTCCTTTTCCGACACTCCAACGCTCTCTCCCTCGGTTACAGCTTCTGTTCTCTGTCTCTCTTCGTTTGCTTTCTTATTCCTTCCACTCACCCTCTCAGTCTCTGTTTTTCTGTTTCTTTCTTTCTGGTTTTCTGCAGATCGCTGAATGAGAATGAAAGGCTTATATAAGGACCTAAGGGTCCAGTCCAAGAAGGAAGAGCCAGAGGATTGGCGGACCCAGAATTTTAGGTTTATGTGTGTGCATGATTAGTGATGAGTTTTTGGGCTGCCGCTGAAATTTTTTTTTAAGGAAAGTTTTAAACATATTAAAAAAAACAAAAGTATATAAACAATAAAGGGAAAGAAAACTTCAACTTAACGTATTCGTAATTGAATTAAAAAATAATAAAAGGAACTAATTTAGTTTTAAGGAACTAAAAATTTTTGTAAGGAAAGTTTTAAACGCATTAAAAAACAAAAAAATATAAACTGCAACTGCACATGAATAAAATATTGTGACACTATGTAACATCTCAAATTTTGAGATTTGAAAATTATGGTTCTAGTGGAAAATTAAATATAGAAATTTGGCCTAAAATAATTATTAAATTAACTATTGGAAAAAAAATAAAAAAATAAAGATAATTGGGCATTTATTTGGAAATGTAAAATTTACAATTAAATGAATAAAAGACCAAATGCAATAATTCTTGAAGGATCAAGTAGGCTAATTTTGGTACTCATATGATATATATATATATATATATATATATATATATATATATATTGTCATGAAAGCCCAATTATTTATTTCAAGCCCAATACACATCCTTTCCAACTGATAAGTTATTCGGCCCAACCAATAACACCACACGGAATCATTAAATAAAACCATTATTCAATCAACCCATTCACAGCTCTCCATCATGTAAGCATCAGCAGACTTAATTCATGAACCCAAAGCCCACGGCTCAAAACGCAAATAGACCATTCTTTGACCCAAAATCCATCTAGCCCATCACGTAAAGGCTTGCAGCAGAAGTAGAAGATCCAACCAGATTTTTCTTCAGCCACACGTGGAAAACAGAAGCCAAATACATCAGCAGATCACGAAGGCATTAGGAAAGATATAAATCAGCAGTTTAGCGCCATTAACGCGACACGTTATCAGTAGCCTCCATGCTTCTCGAGCCACTCACCAACGGACCTCTGGACCTTTCCTTCTCGGACCGAAACTGAGCCTCCAATATATATATCTTGTTCCATTCATCCTCCACCGTTTCTGGATTAGCCGTTGATGAGAGTGAGACCAAGAAGCTCTGTGAGTGGCCGAGAGAGGGAGAGAGCAGCGAGAGTGGAGAGTTTCAGCGAGACACCGATAGAGAGAGAGCGAGCTGAGTCGGAGAAGAAGATGAGAGCTGAGTTTGAGAGAGAGAGAGAGTTGCAGGAAGAGAGTAGGAGAGAGAGGGAGACGCCATTCTTTTACCCTGTTTCATATCAGCAAAACAGAGCATATTTCGCTCAACGGTGCAGAAGCCATTGACAACATCGACGAGGACGTGACCAGTTTTGACATCCCCAGATAAAATAAGAGATTGTTGATCCACTAGAAGTTCCTCCGTTAACAGATCAACCATCTGCTTGTGGAGAAAATGAAAAAAAAAGTCTTGCCTTTAGTTCCTGATCCGGTGTGGATCACAAGTTAGGTTGGACTTGGCCTGGGGTGAAATCCCGGGGTCCTACGTACCACAGTGTGGATCAAAGTCCACGTAGTTCGAGAGTATACGGCAGGCTAATAATAGCCAGAGGGGGTGGTGTGTGTGCTCTGTGTGAATAGAAAAGCTAGGGTTTTAGAAGTGTGTACCTTGTAAGGGGTTTACCCTATTTATAAGCGTACCTAGGCCCTATCTTAATCAGTTGGATTTGTCCTTTATTTTAAGGATATTAAGATATGCTTTTTTGAATAATCTCCTTCTTTCATAGGCGGTTACCATCATGATAGATATTCTTGATAAAACCACTCCTACTTTCGAGGAAGCGGTAATGAGCATAACTGAAGCCATTTTGACTAGGCTCTTTGGTTATTGGGCTGGGCCCATTTATGAGATATTCGTAACAGTTGCCCCCCAACCCAGTTGTTCAGGGCTTCGAGCAGCCGGGATGTATTTGTCAGGTTACGTCCTGTGTTTTAGTTCATTTCACCGTTCTGAAGTTTTTGATTTCTAGTTCTTTCTTTTTCTGAGGTCGGACATTTTTGGTCCCCGGGCTACCCCATCTGTCATCAATTTGCATTCCGGTTTATTTGGGTGGGACACGGGTGCCCCCCCAGCCCGGTTAACGCGGGTTGCATTCGTTTGCTATCCCGAGAGAACATTAATGTTCTATCATTTTGATTCTAGGCCGAACTCCTCCCATGCCTTCTCGAACTTTCCTTCTTTATTGGTGTCGGGTAGTATTGATATTTCTACCTGGTCTTACTCCCCGTTTACAGGTACTTTGTCCAGTTTTTCGTGGATCGGGACTTGTTGCCCCCAAGCTTGAGATTGCATGGGGAGTTAGGTCGAACAACCGGGGTGTATTCATGTGGTCGGCCACGTGAGCATTTCAATCCGGGATCATTGTCCGCCTCATCTGTTGATCCAACGCTCATCTTATCATCATTGCCTCCTGCTGATTTGATGTTTACTATCCGGCCTCTGAGTGGAGCAACTGCCCCACTATCTTGGTTTTCTTGTTTGCTTAACATCAGCATTAAATGCGCACGCCTTTTGATGTCCACGTCACCATTCGTGTATGGGCCCTTTGGGCCTTTGGCGGTTGAGTTTCCTGACTCTCATCCGCTTGCTTGCTTTGCTTATAAGAGCCTTCGACTTTCCACTTCTTCTATTTTGAAAACCACCAAACCTTGAGTTTTCTTTTTGAGAGAAACTTGCAACCAGTCACCAGTTCATCTTTCTCAGATTCCCATTTCTGGTCTTCGTGGCTCGCACATTTCCTCTTCCCTTAACTTATCTCAAACCAGGTATTTTCCTTGTTTCCTTCTCTGGTTATTTGGCTGTGTTTTCTTCTTTCTTTCTCTATCTCTGGGTCTTTCTTTTTTCTGGGTAGGTTATTGTGAGTTCTTTCAAGTTTCTTCCCCTTTGGGTTCTGGCTTCTGCTTTGTTCTTGAATTTCTCTGAACTTCTGGTCTATTCAATCCTTTTTCTCCGTCTTTGGTTTTCGGTTTCCTGTTTAAATTCTATCTTCTCAGGATGAGCCATCAAGGTTCTCCTCCGCCCTTTAATCCAAATGCTTTTTCCCCAGAAGAGGCCGAGCTTATTCAGCGCATGCCTCCCTGGACAGCTTGGTGGCTGTACGGGAAACCTCTGACCGAAGAACAAAAGAGGGAAAACGTTCTCCGTGGTTATGGCAGAGAAGGTGGTAGTCAACCAGGACGGTCTGGTCGAGTTAGGGGAAGGGCTCGAGGTCGGTCTGAGTCTGTAGAGCCCGAAAGTCTAGGCCGGGGGATTGCTGCCACTAGGGTTTTTTCTTTAGAGCCGCCCTTAAGAGAGAGTAGGAGGGAAAATCCTCCTCCACCCGTTTCTTCCTTTCCTCGACGCGCGGAGCCCCTTATCTCCCTTATCCGGCTTATCGGCCTGTGCGAGGAATGTTCCTTGCTGATATCCGAGGCCACGATGGTTGGCCAGTCATGGGAAGCTGACGAAATAGCTTCGCGATGCCGGCATATCCAACCGCGGGTTGTTAAAGCCGTTTCTACCCGTCCCGCTTTACTACCTTCAGGTATCATCTTCCTCGTTTCTAATTTATTTTTGTTTTGCCTTTTCTAGGTAGTATGTCAACTTCTCCCCGTCCTGTCGAGGATTCCGGATCCGTTGAGTCGGTGGCCGCCAGTATTCCACGTCATCTTGCTGAAAAGTATGACTGGGTTGCGACCGGGGTGCTATCCAGGCTCTCGAAAGCCATAACCAATCAGATCGCCGAGCTCCTATTAGGGGACCGGGATCATTGTTCTTTATCTCTTCCCGGCCCTTCTGAACCGGTGTGCATTGCTTAGGAAGGGAATGAGTGTTCTTTTTTCTTCTTCTACCTAGATTTCGTTAAAAAACTCGGCCTTCGTTTTCCATTTTCTAGGTTTCAAGTAGATCTTTTAAACATTCTTCAACTGGCCCCTACTCAGCTTCACCCTAACTCCTGGGGTTTCATTATTGCGTTCGAGCGGCTTTGCCGATTTTTAAATCGTACTCCCACCACCGGAACATTCTTTTATTTTTTTAATATCCAAAGGGCTCGTCAACCCGGGGAGCCTGAAGAAAAGAGGGGTTGGGTTTCTTTCCGGGGGAAACCAGACAAGAAGCTTTTCCATGTGGCAACCGACACCTGGAAAGGCTTCAAGATTTCTTTTTTCAAAATTAGTGCTGAACCCGGTCATAAACCGTGGTTTCTCCAGGGTGTTGATTCCAGCTCGGTGGAGCTGCTGTTTCCTCTGTATTGGTCTAAAACTCACTATGACCAAGACCAGAACATTTTTGCATCCTCCAATGATAGACTAGAGCCAGCCGAGGTTGAGACTGTGATAGCTCTGGTTGATCATGTGGCCGAGAGGGATGTCATTGATTCCCGGATTTTTATCTGACAGTCGGTGGAGGAATTGTACCCACCGAGTATGATTTCTGTTGGTTGTTTGCTCTTTGGATTTTTTTTTATATATGTGCTTCTTGTCCTTTCTGATGTTCGTTATGTTTTTTGTAGTGCCCGACATGGGGAAGGCTTCTTTCCAAGAACTGGCCGAGAAGCTCCGGGCTAAGGCCAAAAAGAAAGGGGAGTCCTCTTCCCAAAAGAAGGTTGTGGTAGCTCCTTCGCCTGCCAAAACTACTACTGAGAAGAGGGCTGCGCCCTCTTCGGGCCATACGGACCTCATTCCGCAGAAGCGATCGAAGTCGGTGGCAGCGTCATCGATCTCGATCGCAAAAGAAAGTCCGGCCTTTGTCCCGGACGCCGGTGCCGCCACAAGTGTCCCTCTTCCCCCACTTCCTAGCAAGTCTCGCCTTCACTCGCGGGGTGAGGTATGGACTGATGGGGTCTCGGAGGAGCTTAAATACGCGGTGAAGCCCCCCAGCAAGTATTTCAGCGGTGAGGCCTTTGCCGACTCCGACCTCGATCACCTGCAGGTGCTGCAGAACCATCTAATGGAGACGGCTGGCGTGTTGGACGCTTATGCTGCCGTTAAGCATAAATATGCCAAAGCTGCAGCCGAGATTGCCAAGGCTCGGGTTGAAAAGAAAGAGGCCGAGATTAGGCAGAGGGAGGCTGAGGAGGCGCGCCTGAAAGCGGAAGAGGCTCAAATAAAGGCGGTGGAGGAGCTATCAAAGGCCCTTACTGAAAGGGATCGGTTTTCCGCCGAGCTTGTCGCCAGTCAGGCCCGAGAAGACACCCTGAATGCTTCACTACACACCTTGCAGGGTCAGTATGCGGGGGTGATGAAGGACCTTGATCTCGCTCGCTCCGACCTCGACGCTTCGAAGGCCGAGCTGGTGGCGTCTGCTGCCGAGGTGGATAAGCTGGAAGTCTTGGTTGTGGAGACGGCTGCTGAAGCTTTCAACTTATGCCTGGCCCAAGTCCGAGTTCTGAATCCCGATATCACGATGAATTTGGACGCTGTGGATTTCAGAGCTTCGGTAGAGGACGGGCAACTTATACCAGCGCCGCCTTCTCCGGTCGAAGAGTCCGAGCATCTCACGGAGAATGACCGTGGTGAATTAGCTGAGGAAGATGCTCCGACGACTGACGCCCCTGGCTCTCCTGATCCCGGCCAAGCCCAATTTTGACGCTGTTCTACTAGGACCTTTTTATATTTTCCTTTGTGTAATATTTTCACTTTCATTTTTGTTTTTCTGTAATCTGGGGCCTCTGCCCTCAAAATTAATACCATGACAAGTTGGTGTTCCCGGATATTTCTAGCATCTTCAGCTCGTCTATCTTGTCAGTTTTTATTTTCATCCTTTAAACCAAACTCGTGTTTTAATTCACCAGTTGATGAGTAAAGGGGAACGTAATCCGTGCACGAAGCTCGGTTCTTTATTTTATGACTTGGCCAAAGTCAAGATATATTGCGCAAAATCTGCTGGATATTCAACCGACGTTTTAACAAACGGGCCACGTTTATTAATCGTCGGGCATTCTAAACAACAGATGATTTTCAAAAATCATCTAAGTACTTTATCTTGTAAAGTACCTTACCAAGATGGTAGCCAACTGCCACATGTTCGGGCCCTAATATCCTTTTTGCATAGGAGCCTAAACATTTTAACCTGATCAGGATCTTTTATGGCAATCTCACACCACCCCAGGGGACAGTTCCAATGCATCGTAACGTTTATAAGACTTGTTGACAAATCTTATCATGACCGGGATCGCGAAACCCAAGTCTTTGTTTAATTATCTTGCCTTTGTCATGACCTATCTTTGCATTGATTTCACAAGTAATAACTTGGTTGGCCCGTGAATTGAACCACCTTTTTTATTGATTGAAATAATCGGCATTACACAGAATTTAAAATCAACGGAAAATACTGCCAAAAGCAAAACAATGCTTAATAAAAAACAGTTCTCGGTCACCACCGACATCCGTTGAAACTGAAAAGCGGTTCTCAGTCACCACTGACATCTGTTGTGCGCTTATTCCGAGTGTATCCCGGTCTTTAGCTGTAGTAAGTCCTTAGTTTGTCCGCGTTCCATGTTCGTTTAATGGGCGTGCCATCTAATGTCTCAAGGACATAGGTCCCGGGCCCCATTTTGTCTGAAATACGATAAGGACCCTCCCAGTTTGCTGCAAGTTTTCCGTCCCGGGCATTCTTATTTCCGATATTCGTTCTGCGTAATACCAAGTCACCTTTATCGAATGCTCGTGGTCTAACTTTGCGGTTATACTTAGCCGCCACCAGCTGCTTCGTTGCCAGATCTCGGCAGTGTGCCGTCGTTCTGACTTCATCGATGAGGTCTAGCTCGACCGCTAACTACTTGCTGTTAGCGTGTTCTCCCTCCTCCATGACTTTGGCTTTCCTCCACGATGTTTGCCCAATTTCAACCGGGATCATGGCCTCGCATCCATATGTCATCCGGAAGGGTGTTTCCTGGGTCGAGGTTTGGACACTAGTTTGGTATCCCCAGAGTACCGGGTATAGTTCCTCGACCCAGTTACTTTCTGCATTGGCCATCCTTTTTTTGAGCCCGTCAACAATGATTTTGTTGGCTGCCTCGGCTTGCCCATTAGATTGCGGGTGCTCTACCGAGGCGAAATGGTGCTTGATTTCGAGCTCGGACATCAACCTCTGGAAGCCTTGGTAAACGAATTGAGTACCGTTGTCAGTTACGATCTCGGCAGGAATCCCGAACCTTGCAACAATATTTCTTTCAAAGAATTTTTGTATTCAAGCGGCCGAGATGGTTGACAGTGGTTCGGCCTCGATCTACTTAGTGAAATAATCCACCGCCACCACAAGCCATTTCAGTTGCCCTGCGGCCGGTTTGAACGGTCCAAGGAGGTCCATACCCCACTTAAAGAATGGCCACGGAGCCGTGATTGTCTTCAACTCGGTCGGAGGTGGCCATAGGATCCGAGCATGTTTTTGGCAGCTTTCGCATGTCCGTACATGCTCTCTGGAATCCGCGACCATTGTCGGCCAGTAATATCTAGCCCTTAGGGCTTTCCGGGCTAACGCCTTTGCCCCCATGTGTTGTCCGTTTATTCCTTCGTGTATCTCTGATAGCACGTACTCGGCCTCTGCCTGGTTTAAACATCTCATCATTAGGGATTGGAGGCCTTTTCGGTAGAGTTGGTCATCGACCACCGTGTACATTAACGCGGTCTGTGCTATCTGCCTTGCTTCCCCGGGATCATCTGGGCTAACTCCCTTTTCCAGGTAATTTATGATGGGCTTTCGCCAGTCTTCTGCTGCTGCGATGACCATGATACATGTGCGCTCCTTCAGACTTTGTTGTATTACAGTCCGATTATTTCCCGGGTTCCTGGTGCTTGCTAATTTGGAGAGGATATCTGCCCTCACATTTTCTCCCCTGGGGATGTGGGTGACTACGATCTCATCGAAGTCGGCCATTGCCTCTCTGACTTTCCCCAGATACTTGATTAGTAAGGGTCCCTTAGCCGTGTATGAACCGTTGATTTGGGCCACGACTAGTTGAGAGTCGGTGGAGAGATGAACCCGCCTGGCCCCATTATCTTTTGCCTGTGATAGCCTGGCCAATACAGCCTCATACTCGGCCTGATTATTGGACGTTCTGAAGTGCAATTGCAGGGAGTGTTCTATGGCGACTCCTTCCGGGCTTTCGATTATGATCCCGGCTCCACTTCCTTTGGCGTTTGACGAGCCGTTTACAAATACTTTCCAAATGTTAAGGTTGGCTTTCGGGATTACCTCTGTTGGTACCAGTTCTGCAATGAAGTCGTCTAAAGCCTGGGATTTAATAGCATGCCGAGCTTCATATACTATGTCAAATTCGGACAGTTCGATAGCCCAACTGGTCATTCTTCCTGCCAAGTCAGGCTTATGGAGTATTTGGGGTATCGGCTGACTGGTTCGCACAATTATTCTATGCCCCTGGAAGTAGGGATTTAATCTCCTCGCGGCAGTGAGGAGCGCAAAGGCCACCTTTTCCAACCTTTGATATCTTAGCTCAGAACTTTGCAAAGCCCGGCTTGTAAAGTAAATCGCTTTCTGTTCTGTCGATTCTTCTCTCACCAGGACGGCGCTTACTGCTTCTGGGGCCACGGAGAGATATAATATCAAATCTTCCCCGGGCTCGGGTTTTGACAACACAGGTGGTGAGGACAAGCATTTTTTGATTTTGTCAAACACTGCTTCACACTCTGAGTTCCATTCTCCATGTTGTGCTTCCTTCTTCAATAACTTGAATAAAGGAAGAGCATTTTCTGCCGATTTCGGTAAGAACCTTGTCAACGCGGCCAGTCTGCCAGTCAACTGTTGTACCTCTTTTTTGTTTTTTGGGGCAGCCATATTGAGGACGGCCTGACATTTATCCGGATTGGCCTCAATCCCCTTGTTTGTCAACAGGAATCCGAGAAATTTACCCGCTGGTACTCCGAATGCACATTTAGCTGGGTTAAGTCGGATTCTGTGATCTCGGAGCTTATCAAATGTTTCTTGCAAATCCTGGATGTGGTCAGATCGCTTAACTGACTTCACGATCATATCGTCGATGTAAACTTCGACGTTCCTGCCGAGCTGTGCCTCAAACACTTGATTCATCATCCTCTGGTAAGTAGCTCCTGCGTTCTTCAGCCCGAAAGGCATGACATTATAGCAATAATTAGCTTTTTCCGTGATAAAAGCTGTTTTTTCTTGGTCTTCGGGATGCATAGCTATTTGGTTATAGCCGGAATATGCATCCATGAATGAGAGCAGCTGGAAACCCGAAGAATTGTCCACCAGTTGGTCAATATTTGGCATGGGGTAATCATCCTTGGGGCATGCTTTGTTGAGATCGGTGTAGTCGGTTCACACCCTCCATTTGCCATTGGGTTTCTTGACCATTACCACATTTGATAACCATGTGGTATATTGGATTTCCCTTATGAATCCCGCATCCAGCAGTTCTCTTACATGCTCGGCTAGGGCTTTCTGTCGGTCCGGTGCAATCTTTCTTTTCTTCTGCGAGACCGGCGTATATCGTGGATTTACGGCCAATTTGTGACAACAGAACGCCGGGTCGACTCCTGGTAACTCCAAAGGTTTCCATGCAAACACGTCCTTGTTCATCCATAACAGTTTTTTGAGCTCGTTTTTTTCTTGCTCGGCAAACGAACTCTCGATCTTCGTTATTTGTCTGGGCTCCTCTCCTAGTTGGTAGTCTGTGAGCTCTCCATCAGGCTCTGTTTTCATCAACTTTGCTTCTTCTCTTACATCCAGTTCTACCACGTTGACCAAGCTCGGCGCAATTGGTGCTGAATGTTGAATTCCTTTCTGCTGCGAGCTGGATGTTCCGGGTTCATTGTTTTTAACCGTCGAAAAGTAGCATTGCCGGGATTCCTTCTGATCCCCTTTGATGGTGACGACTTCATTCTTCCGACTTACCATTTTCAGCTTCTGATGCTTGGTTGATATGAGCATGTCCCAACTATGAATAGTTGGTCTGCCTAAGATTATATTGTAGGACGAAGGGAAATCCGCTACAATAAACTTGACTCGCTCAGTCTTAAAGGCTTCTTTAGAGCCCAAGGTCATTTTTAGCTATATACACCCTTTGGGACTTGTATCCTCTCCGTTGAATCCGATTAAGGTTATCCTGCACGGCTTTAGATTTTCTGGGTCGAGGTCCATGCACTTAAAGGCGTCCCACAGGATGATATCCACCACACTGCCAGGATCGATGAATATCTTCTTTACGCGGCATTTTCCCAGGAGGCCGGTTATGACCAGTTCGTCTTGATGACCCAGGATTACATCCCTCAGATCTTCCTGAGTAAAGAACAACTTAGGAGGCTCTTCTGTTTGCGATGGTTCCGGTTTGAAGGTCGGTCGTCTCCTGATGGTTAATACTTCCCGAAGGTATTTCTTCCGCTGATTGGCGGTATCGCCGCCACCTCCGTAACCTCCACTAATGACATTGCAGTCAAACTCTGCTTCCGGGAACTCGTCCTCATTATCGTGCTTTCTCCGGCCTTCGTCCGGCTTTCTCCTCTGGGAGACCGGGCTTGTACTCCGATCCGTCTGCTTGCGCTTGGCTTTTTGCCCTTGTGTTTTGATAACGTACTGACGTAATTTTCCATCTCGGATAAACTTCTCAACCGCATCTCTAAGGTCCCAGCACTCATCAGTTGTATGCCCGGGTCCATTGTGGAATTCGCAAAATCGTGTGCGGTCCAACTTACCCTTGTTATAAAGTGGTCGTGGTCGCTCCACCTTCCTCATCTTGGTTAAGGCTACCTCTCTCCATAGTTACGAACGAGGGACATTTAGTGGAGTATATCTCTCATACTTCCCCTCATGCCTTTGTCCTCGTGTTTTTTGGTCCGAGTTCCTGGGTCGGTCTCTTGCTGCCCGGTCCTTCCCTTTCAGGGGTGGGCTTTTCTGTCTCTCTTTTCCCGACGCGTTGGCTATCCGCATCTGCTCGATGTCTAGATACTTTTTGGCTCGTCTATGGAATTCTTCCAGCGTCTTGATCTCACCAGATATGACCGATCTCCCCATTCTGGATTCGCTATCTAAGCCCGAGATGAGCAAGTGTACTTGGACGCTTTCCGTTAATCCCTGGATTTACAATGCGGCAGCCTTGAAACGATCCAAATACTTCTGAAGGGTTTCATCGGGTTGCTGCTTGATTCTATCCAGCGTGTAGACCGACCTGGGCTGCTTTTTGCTTGTCGCGAAATTCAGCAGGAACTTCTCGCTCAGGTCGTTGAAGTCGGTGATGGACTTGGGAGATAGAGTCCGGAACCAAATTTGAGCGGCTCCTCGTAACGTTGAGGTGAGCAGCCTGGAAATGATTGGCCCCTTAAATCCTCGGACCAGCATCTCAGTGTCGAAAGTATTCAAGTGTGTCTGGGGATCCTGACTTCCGTCGTACTTAGGGAGGTCAGATGTACTAAATTTCCTTGGGTACTCAGCTTCTGTAATTTCATCTGAGAACGGGCTGTTGTTTTGTCCTCCGTCCCCATACCACATCTTGTACCTTCCGGAATCTGGCCGAATTCCCTGACTGTCCGAGGTACGGCTGTCTTTCCTATGCGCCCGGGCTTGATTCTCCTAACTCGCATCCCGGTGATTACTTTGCTGAGAATTTTTTGTTGAAACTATTCGGCCTTGACCGGGATGGTCCACCTGTAGGAGATCAACAGTTTGGTGATTGGTTTCTTCGTCCTCATTCTGCTGATCATCCCGGCGTTCCTCCTGAAGAAGGTCTTGTAAGTGTTTAAGGATTTGGTTCATCACCTCGGTCATATGGTCAATCTTTTGATCCTGAAGATTGTCGCGTTCTTCCACATTCTCGATTCGTTTCAGCATTGAATCAGCAATGTTATGTAGGAGCCGTATGTCCGGGCTGCCAATCTGAAACTTTGTTGAGGAACCAGCGTGGTTAGTATTTTCCAACGTTTGGCCTACTCGTCCTTCTTGAGATGGGAGGTTCGAGTCCAGGGGCTCCTCAATTTGTTCCTAATTAACGCCCTAAACGTCTTGCTGTTGGGTCTCGCTAAAATTTTGTTCCTGACCTTGCTCGTGTGCATGCGGGTGGCTTTTGCTTCTGGTGTTAGCCATCACGGGTCATGGGAATAGGACTTTACAGTCCCCACGGACGGCGCCAATGATCCGGTGTGGATCACAAGTTGGGTTGGACTTGGCCTGGGGTGAAATCCCGGGGTCCTACGTACTACAGTGTGGATCAAAGTCCACGTAGTTCGAGAGTATACGGCAGGCTAATGATAGCCAGAGGGGGTGGTGTGTGTGCTCTGTGTGAATAGAAAAGCTAGGGTTTTAGAAGTGTATACCTTGTAAGGGGTTTACCCTATTTATAAGCGTACCTGGGCCCTATCTTAATCAATTGGATTTGTCCTTTATTTTAGGGATATTAAGATATGTTTTTTTGAATAATCTCCTTCTTTCATAGGCGGTTACCATCATGATAGATATTCTTGATAAAACCACTCCTACTTTCAAGAAAGCGGTTATGAGCATAACTGAAGCCATTTTGACTAGACTCTTTGGTTATTGGGCTGGGCCCATTTATGAGATATCCGTAACAAGTTCTGATTTTTACGTGTTTGGAATCAGGAGAAAGATGGGCTGAATATGTCTTATATATGTCTTATATGGGCTGAAAGAAGTGGATCATATAATGGGCTGAGATCCAAAAGAAATGAACCTGCTTCTGCATATTTTCCTTCGTCAAGTTGGATCTGGAAAAATGAATTTCATTGCTTTATTTCATGCTTCTCACGTTGGGGTTAGGTGGGGGAAAAGTGATTCATTGTTGGTGTTACCTGATTCTTCACGTGTTGGGCCAAAATGGAATTGGGCCTTTTACATGATGGCCCATATGATCCATTTGTTCCTTCTTTTCTCCTTTTTTTTTTTTTCAAGCAAAAATTTATTTGCAATTATCTTTGATTGCAATGATCTCAAATAATTTAAATTCTTAATTTCTTAAGCCTTGAAATACCAATTCTATAATTTTAGACTTCAAATTATCATTTACAAACATTCCTTGAATTTATTCATTTCCCGAAATAAATTAAGGAATAATTAGCCTTAGTATCCAATAATTATTCTCAACTACTAAATTGTCTTTAATTTATGGAAAATATGCCTTAAATTCCAAATTCCAAATTTTTAAAATTCCTTAAAGCCAAATTTTCCATAATTAATTCTTGATACTCAAAGTTCAAAATTTTGGGATGCTACAAATGTTATGGGGGAGGAAGGTTAAATTTTTCAAAATATTATAAGACTTATTGATTAAAAAATAATAATAATCTTTCTTGGTCTAGAGGCCTTCTACATCTCTCTGGTCTGGAGTTTGACTCATAAAGTAGATACTTATGGTGGGAGCCGCAGCAACAAACTCTAAGAGGATATCAAATGATAATAAAGAAAAAATAAATAAGAGATATACAAATTAAGAATATTCTCCCTATTCAAAATCTTTGATTTTTTTTTTTTTTAAAAACACCGGAATCCAAAGTCATAAAGTTAAGTAAAGATATACTTAGGATATTATGCCATAAAAATTTAACAAGAGATTTTTAACGAAAAAAATAATACATTTTTTAAGAGATTTAAAAGGTAAATAGCGTGACTTATTTTAATTTTCAAATTTATTAGTGAACATGTTTCCCCGGGTGATTACTAGTTCTCCGGAAAAAATACTATCGATAAGATTTACTATGTCGATAGTTTATCTTGTTAACTAACAATGCTATCCAGTGAAAATTTGTAATTTTTTTAACTGATAAAATTATTATCCTTTGAACCGTTTTATATATTTTCACAAATAAAAAAAATATCCTTTTTAAAATCATCCAACAACTTGTTCGAATTCAAAATTTAAAATTTCCATAAAAAAAAAAAACAAATATACATTAGCCCGATGTTCACTGGCCTCTATATATGCACCATAGCTTGTCACACGTGCTTATATGTACATCACCCGACTTTCTCTCTTGATAGATTGATAATAGTAATCACAATCAGTCTTATAGTATAAATTCATTAAAACTTTTAGTAGTTAACGGGGCTGATATAGTTGTTAACGTTTTAATGAATTTATACCAAAAAAAGACCTTAGGGCCTTTTCTGGTATTTTTATATTCTTTAGGCCATTTTTAAAATTTTTTTTGCTATTTGGGCCCCTATACAGATTTTCCCTATTATCAAATGATAAAGAAAGAAAATGTTTTAGATCATTTTATGAATGATTAATGTTATGGGGAGGAAGGTTAAATTTTTCAAAATAGTATAAGACTTCTTGATTTGTTTTTTAAAAAAATAATCCCTCTTGGTCTAGAGGTATAAGACCCCACTAGATCTCTGAGTTTGAAGTTTGACTCCTATAATAAACACTTATGGCGGGAGATGCAGCAACAAACTCTAAGCCAATATCAGATGATAATTAAAAAAAAAAAAATTAAATAAGACATATACAAATTAAGAATATTCTCCCTATTCAAAATCTTAGATTTTTTTTTTAAACAAAAAATCCGGAATCCAAAATCTTAGAGTTAAGTAAGAGATATACTTAGGATATTAGGCCTTAAAAATTTAATAAGATATATATATATATATATATATATATATATATATATATATATATATATCTATTAATTCATATGTGTATATGTGGGTCCCACCATTTCGTGTGTGTAGAAAACTTTTTTTTCTCATGTAACATAAGAAAACCAAAGCCCTATATATATGTGTGTATATATATATATATGGGTCCCACCATTTCATGTGTGTATGACATGAGAAAATGGTTTTCCTACAACATGAGAAAATGTTTTCCTATATATATATATATATATAAAGAGATTTAAATGGTAAATAGCGTGACTTATTTTTAATTTTTAAATTTATCAGTGAAAATACCCGGTTATTACTAGTTCTCCGGAAAAAAGGCTATCGATAAGATATACTATGTCGTAATGTCGATAGTTTATCTTGTTAACTAACAATGCTATCCAGTCAAAATTTGTAATTTTTTAACTGATAAAATTATTATCCTTTGAACCGTTTTATATATTTTCACAAATAAAAAAGATATCCTTTTTAAAATCATCCAACAACTTGTTCGAATTCAACTTGTCACAAGTGCTTATATGTACATCACCCGAGTTTCTGTCCTGATAGATTGATAATAGTAATCACAATCAGTCTTCAGTGTAGTTGTTAGATTTTGATTGATTCGGCTAAGATGCAGCGAGCCGGACCTCCTCTTCCTCCCCAGAAGTTGCAGTTCCTCTTAGTTGGCACTGATGAAGAAACCGAAAGACGAATTGGGAAACGGCTTTCAGATTCTCATTATCAAATCATTACACGTCCCTCTTTTAGTTCAGCCTTAGACTTGTTTTTAAAAGGAAATTTTGACGTTGACTTGGTGCTCACTGATGTCTCTTTGAAAGTCGAGGATGGGCTGAATGGTTACGAATTCATCGCCCAAATCAAGCACTTGAGAAAAAATATTCCCCAAGTCGGTAAGTTCTCTCTCTACATATATTTATCTCGATACTCGATACTATTATGTTAATGTGAGGGTTTACATTGTATTTATATTGATACTATTATGCTAATGTGAGAGTTTACATTACATTTATATTTTGCAGTAATATTTGACCCTGAGGGATTATCTCATCATGAGATCATCGAGAAAATCGAGAAGTTTTTCACGGTGGGTGCAAAGTATATTTTGCGCAAGCCAGTGAATGAGAATTCTGTTGAGATTGAAAATTTATGGCAACATGTTTTTAGTTCGAGGGTTCAGAATCTTGTTACTCCTCAACAAGAAATTCTAAAAAGAGGATACGAGTTTATGAATCATGGTGAAGAACTTTCTTTCGGAAAACAACGGATCGTTTGGGATGAGGAACTAGATGCCCTGTTTGTTGAAGTTTTTAATTCCCTTGGAAAAGGTAAGTGATCTTTCCTCTCATTATAATTTCTTTACTATTATAATATTCTTCATAATATTCTTTTAAAGAAGTATTTAATTCCCGAGTAACCTCTTTATTCTTATTTCTCCTTACTTAATATATGCAATGTTTTGAGAAAAAATTAATAAATTTTGGGAGCAAATTATAATTTCCTCAACTCCCTCCTACACTTATGAATATGAATATATATATATATATATATATATATATGTTTCTTGGTATCTTTAGTGAATTTGAGATTTTTATTTTCGAGCTTCTGTTATAATTATGAAAATATTTCCTTCTATCTCAGATACACTAATTTGTGTATCTGTACTTTTTATTTTCGAGCTTTCTTTTATAATTATGAATTGTTAATTTCATAGGAGCTTCGGCTATGAATACATTTTTTCCTTGTATCTCAGGCAGATTAATTTGTGCATTTTGTATTGGTGTGTATGAGCTTTTTATTCAATATTATAGTTTTCTGTTTCCTTGTACGTCAGACGATCAGGTGCCTACACAAATTCTTAAAGATATGAAAGAGCGTAGTCCTCGTCTGACGACAGGTCTGAATAGAGAACATGTTGGGAGTCACCTACAGGTTGAGAGATATGGTTCTCTTTACTACTATTCTTATTTGTATATGTCTTATGTACATGCCAATCTAATTATGGTTTTTCTCTACTTTCAGAAACACAGGGATAAAGTGAAGAAAAAAGCACGACGCATGAATTATGCAAATGAAAGGAATGCGATGACTGTGAATCAAAACCCATCTTCAGGGTCTAACCAAAACTATGGTCTAGGTACTTCCTTTCAAGGGACTTCTGGTACGCAGCAACTAGATCAAAACCCAAACCCAAGTATGCAACAACTAGATCAAAACCCATCTTCAGGGTCTGGAATCATAAACCAAAACTATGGTCTAGGTACTTCCTTTCAAGGGACTTCTGGTACGCAGCAACTAGATAAAAACCCAAACCCAGGTATGCAGCAACTAGATCAAAACCCATCTTCAGGGTCTGGAATGATAAACCAAAACTATGGTCTAGGTACTTCCTTTCAAGGGACTTCTGGTACGCAGCAACTAGATCAAAACCCATCTTCAGGGTCTGGAATCAGAAACCAAAACCATGGTCTAGGTACTTCCTTTCAAGGAATGAATATGGAGCAAGAACCCATAACTCAGAATTTGACTAATACGCAGCAACTAGATCAAACTCCTCATGATCTTTATGCTGCTATAAGAACTGGTCATGATAGAATGATCACGTTAGAAGAAACACTTGGAGATGAGTTTGGGTCTGGTATCTTTAATCAACAGTTATTTGAGGTTGGTCCTGATGCTCAATCGTCTGATGCACCTGATATTTTTCCAAGTCATGAAGATGGAGGCTACTTGGATGCTTTCCAAGAGATGGATGCTTTCCCAGAATTGGATGCTCTTTTCCAAGAGAAGAACGAGATGAAGCCATCACAGCCTCCAAATAAATAAATAATAGCTTTCTTTAATTGGTCAAGCAATACTCAATTTGCATAATGCATCACTAGAAGAATAAGTTGAGGTGGCTTTTATTGTGGACGTGAAGAAGTATATTTTTGACTACTTTTTAAATTTATTTCCATATTGCCCTCGTTTACATTATATTTTCAAGTTTTTATGGGATTTTCCATTGTTATGGAAACTATTGGTTCGAATATTCATCGTTATGTATGTAAATTAATTAAATCCTTAATGCCTACTTTAATCAAGATGTATTTATGTGGACTTTATGATGGTAAATTAGGCTAAGTGAAAAGGGCAATAAGCATTAATTACCTTGATTCGACTCACTCTTAGTCGCCTCGGGGTCGAATTACTATTTACCACGAATTAAATGCAATACAGTGCAATTAACTCAGGATCGTTCTCTTAATCAAGGAGCCAAATTTATTTTGTATTTCCTAAGATAAACTAAGTGATATAAACATGGTTAGAAATTTGGGGTTCCTAAGTAAGTTTTTCTCTAATTAAAATGCATAGGAAAAATAAAGAAACTATTCCTATATATATTTTTTTTTTTGTCTTTTTGGAGATAAGGAAAAATACTTTGGATAGAAATAAGATTAAATGGTTAATGTTCTTGGTAATGAAGAAATGACTATCCTTGCTCTTAAAAAAAATTATGGGAGTCAAAATTCATTAAGTCTTAAGAAAAACCTCAAGATACCACTTGAGTCCAATATTCCCAATTAATAGTAGCTCCTATAACCATAGCTAACTACTATCCCTTGAGAAATTGTTTGAACCCACTTAATGCGTAGTTGAAATTGGAATTATGCAACATGAGACTTCTAAATTTGAGTACTAAACAGTCCCTCAAAAGGGTACAAATCAACCACATTAATTAGACAATACCACGCTAATCAACATAGCTTCATTGAAACCACAAAGAAATTCATTCACATATAAAAATCACACTACGAAATCCAATCTCAACTACAAATATCAAACCAACAGAGATAATTACCATTAATCTCAGTTCCAGAATCATATATTAAAATTTAGCAATTCAAATATATAATGCTAGACTAATAGTAAGATAGATAAAACTCCCCTAATGTAGTCCAATGAGCTCAAGAACAAGTCTTCATCACCAAGAACAGAGAAATTCAGCCACTCATGGGAAAAGAATCACTCGCCGGAATCTGCATAAGCTTCGCCGGAAAATTCCAGAACTCGCCGGAATCTGGGATTTTCTTTCTTTCTTTAGTTCAGTCCGATGGTGGAGCCTGGTAAAGTGAATGAAGAAGAAGAAGATGGTTTCTCTCCTTCCTCTCCGTCCTCCCTCTGGTTTCTGCGTTTTTTTTTCCTTCGTCTTTTTTTTCTTCGTTCTCTCCTCCAGACGCCACTCCCAGACTCTCGGTCCCCTCGTTTTTCTTTTCTTTCTTTTCTCTCTTCCAGAACTCTCGCCGCCAGCCTCCTCTGTTCCTTCGTTTTTTTTCTTTCCTTTTTTTCTCCTTTTTAATCCTCCAGACTCCAGCCGCCAGCTTCCTTTGTTCAGCCCCTCGGTCAGCCTCCTCCGTTTCTGCCAAAAACCAGCCCTAATTAATTGGTTCTTGGTCAAAACGCAAGTTTTGACCAGGGATCAATTTGCAAAGTTAAAAAGTTTCAGAGAGGGACTAAAGTGTGAAATTTTGAAACATGTTTGGGGTAAAACTGACATTTCTGAAAATACTGGGTCATTTTATGTAATTTTTCTCTGTCTTCAAAAAATATTAATTTTGACCCAAAGAACATTTTTTCCAAATTCTTCCATTTAATTCTAAAATTCCTATAATGCAAGATTAAGCACAATAGCATCAAAAATCTAAGAAATCATTTGTATGAATAATTAACAAATATTGACCATTTTACCCCTAATTTCACTTAATTCAATACAAATGTCCTTAACTCAAATTAATGCTTAATCATACAATAATGTCTCAAGAAAATGCATTAAGAACCCCAATTTAATCATAAAATATCATGTAGAAATATGGTTCAATCATACCTGCCGTAAGAAAATGGCAATACATATGTAGCATACATAAAAAATAGAGAATGATTTGATAATGGATGCACAACGGCACAAACAATTAAGTAGAGCAAAAACAGATATATTATAGGAAAAGAAAAGAAATATGCTAGAATAAAGAAAAGAGAAGCACGAGTATAAGATATATAAATTGACCAAAAAATATGGAGTCCTCTGATGACATGATAGTGATGAAAGAAAAAAACAATGTTGCCTGGTAAATTTGAAATTGACAAAGTCAAAATCAGGTCAGTAAAGTGATGTCCATAGGAAATCAGATTTTGGCATTGGAGGTGTTTCCCTTCAATTTTTGGAACAAATAAACCGTTTTGGATCATTCTATCCTAGGAGTAGGTCTGCCGTGTCCATAGGCCTTACATTAAATACTTTGTACATGTGTTGATGTCTTATGTCCATTGTATTTATAAATTAGCTAAATTATACAAACTCCCTAAATCAGTTGTATCTAACCTCTTTGATTGAGGTTTTAAAGTTTAAATTTAATTCCAATTACCTTTCCGTTAATTCACCAATCACCATTATTTTTTTTAACAAAAACTGTCACATCATATAAATATAAGATGTGTGTTATCCTACATTGTATCATATATAATCAAATGATTTTGTAGTAATAAAATAAATTTTACCCAAGGGTTAAATTGTCATCTTAACAATTTCAAAAAAAAAAAAAAAAATACACCTGCTTCTCCTCTTATCCCGTCCTATAAGGGATCCATTCAACTTTCATAAAAGAAATCAGATCCAAATCGCAACGGATCGAGTTCTTCGATGATAGATTGACCAAGGAGGCTCTAAACGTTGATGAGGGCATCGTAATGTTAAAGTGTCCTCCCAGATTGGCCAAGGTGCATATAATGCAGCTATTAAGTTGTATCAAGTTGTTGATGGTAGTCTTCATCAAAAGAAAAGAAAAACAAGAAACATTGGGTTATATTTTTTTTAAGAAAAGCATTTACTGAAGCATCATGATTTTATTTAAAAAGATTGATCTTTGTCAGACCTAAAGGAATATCTAATAAGACTATTTAGCTAAGTGTATGTTTGGTTTAACGGTAGAAGCTACTTTTTCAACATGATTTACCGTATACAAGTATAAGAAATGAGTTTTGTCTTAGCTTATGACGTGCTTACCTAATACTAACTCAAACATGCCCTAAGTATGATATGCTCAAGGTATGTTTTTTTTTGCTCCTCGTAGAAATTGAAATTGAAAGTCGAAAGGATCTATGGTAGGCGGAGCGATACAAGGATAAGGCTTTTAAATGTTAAAATGACAATTTAACCCTTAGCTAAATACTATTTAATTGCTATGTTAACATGACAATTTAACCCTTAGCTAAATACTATTTAATTGCTATGTTAACATGACAATTTAACCCTTAGCTAAATACTATTTAATTGCTATAAAATCATTAGATTACATCTGATGATATTTAGGATGACATGTGTATTATATTGATTGGAAGTTTATGTTAAAAATATGGTGGTAAATTAACAGAAAGAGGTTCATGGTTTTTTTTTTTAAAAAAAAAAAAAAGTAGAGGGAGTTAAACCTGACCTAAAGTTTATGAGAGTTTTGTATAATTTAGCTTTCTTACTTTGAATTTTTAAATGAAATTTGGGTGCTATGTTTTTTAATCCACCTTAATATACTTAATTTTAATAAAAATTAGTAAGGTGAACAATTAAAATCTAAGGTAAGCAGAAAACCATACATAATTTTTATCCGTGCTCCGAAAACTAATTTAAACCCTACTATACTACAACTTAATTGACTACTTGAAGGTAAAGAGTACACTAGTATATAAAACCCAGCAAAACTATGGAGAGGAGAGCACACTGATCAATTTTTTTTTTTTCCCAAGGTATTTAGTATCCGACTAGATTTAAACCTATAATGTTTTATTACTTCCACCTGTTATGGAGGTTTGATAGATATTAGTTCAAAAAGCTTAATCGAAATAGTATAAATAAAGGAAGAAAAGCTTTATACTTATTAATTATAAAAGTCTAATAGGATTTACTATATAGCTAATATGATGAATACTTCTGCAAAATTTTATTGAACACATCATGTTTTTGAGGGAGAAGGTATACTTAATTAAGCATCAAAAAAGGAGAGTTTGAACCACAAAACAACTAATAATTTATTTACACACATATATTAAGGTTAATGCTTTAGAAATCATATTTATGTTACAATATTCAACGTATATTACAGAATAAATGATATTTTAGAAAGACGACAGAAAAATATTTAATGTGTGCAAAGGAATTCACCTTGAAATGGCATGGAAAACATTAAATAATTTATTTAATTTATACACATATTAAGCTTAATGCTTTAGAAATCATATTTAAGTTACAATATTATATTCAATGTATATTACAGAAGAAATGATGATTTAGAAAGAAGACAGAAAAATATTTAATGTGTGCTAGGGAATTCACCTCGAAATGGCATGGAACACATGTAGAGGCTGCCCATCTGGTATATACTGCTCCACATTTGCGTCACTAAAATTGGTTGACAGTGAAGAGAATATATATATATATATATATATATATATATATAGGGAATGATAAATTCAAAATTACGAATCTAGATACTATACGTTAAAATAATCTCGAGTTCATAATTCCAGATATGATTTATCGCAGATTAACTTGGAATTGTTCTTAAGTTGATAATATGAAATAAGTAACAATATATGGTTATTTATAAGATATTTTATAAAAAAAATAAAATATAAATACTTTTAACAAAATATAAATAGTTTAGATTCGTTGAACAATTATAATTTAACATCCATGTTATAAATAATATTATTTGTGAAAGAATATCAAGAAATATACACACACACACCTTGGTAATGCCAATGAAGATAAAGGAAATGCATTTGGCAAATTAAGTTTTGTTTTGGTCCCTTAATTTTACAATAAATTGTTTCTTAATCATTTAACTCATATATTGTTAGTTTCTTTAACAAAATACCGATATTAGTTTTTTTAATTGTTGACAAAATTTTAAGTGTTAATTAATTTTGTTAACAAAAAAAAAAAGCATTTACATATGTTGACATATTATATTTAGTCTTTTAAAATAACAACTGATGGGTATAAAAATTATCATTTGAGATTAATTAAAGGCGTCAGGGTTAGAGAATTAAAAGACGCCTATAAAATTAAGGGCCAAATTGAAACCTTGTATAAAATTAGTGAAAGTATACTTTTGCATAAACTTTTTCATTGGCTCTCTGTGAAATATAAGAAGCGCAGCATTCATATTTGATTGAGTAAACATATGGATTGAGTTTGAGGATCATTAAGAGTAATATTGTATTAAGCATTAAAATCAGAATCAACCATATTTTTTAACTTTTATTTTTAGGAAACAAAAATTTAATATAGGCATAATCTAAAATAAATATAATATCTTAAAGGTATGTTTTAAAAATGTTTATTTAAAAATCATACTTGAGAATTTTAAATCTTCGCCACTATATTTGGATCACAACGATCATTGCGATGAGCGTGGAAATTGGTTCCCTACGTGTACATATCTCCATCCAATCTCAACTCCCAACGTTTAAAAATATGAAATCTTATATGCTATGATACAGTATAACTTGTGTTAGGGCACCATCATTTACAAGGTCTTCAAGGTAAGATAATAATATAAAAGAGGCTCTTCATCAATATCTACACAAGCCTAGCCATGGACATGAAAGGAAGGTAGAAGCTTGAATATGAAGGGTACGGGAAAATTAAAAGGTTTATTTTCTCCGGTGTTATCTTTTCTTTTAAAAAAAAAAAAATGAAAAATGGCTCATCCTCGTTTCCTGCTAGTCTACTCTTTCCCTTCGGTCATGGATTAAGGATGTACCAGTTCTTTAATTAATCTTCTAAATCTTATTATCTGCTCAAAGTTATTGTTAATTTTCCTTTGAAAGGTGGTTCTCTTTAGTGTCTATTTCAAATATAAGACCTTAGTCTCATACTTGACTATTGTTATTGATACAAGTTAACCCGACAATGATCTTTTTCCAATTTAAAAATAAAAAATCATATACGGATAATGCTTTAAAGAATGCACTTTCAGGAAAGTATGTTAAAACATTTTTAACTTGTATTTTGTAACTTTTGGTTTTGTTCAACAGTGTTTTGCTTTTTCATTTGAGCTCACCAGTATTGGTTGGGCTTTTATGAAAAACTTAATCTAAACACAAGGTATAATCCTATGAAATGAATGGGCTTTTATGAAAAATTTAAACATTTTAAAACCATTTAGCAGTGATTCAAACTCTTCATTAAAAATCTCATCATTCCTTAAACCAAGTTTCATAGTGCTCCACTAATATTCAATTGGGTTAAATACCATCTTTATTATGGAAATTTACCTTAAAGAGTACTGGTCACCAAGAAGTTTTTTTTAGTCTCATTTTTGCCCTGAAAGTTTAAAAACAGAGCAAAATATGCCCTGGAAGTTTTTTCTAGAAGCAAATTTGGCCCGGGAGTTTTTTTTAGGAGCAATTTTGCCCTGGGAAGTTTACAAAGAAGAGCCATAATTCAACAGTCAAAATCAACGGATGAGCATGATTGCTATGTTTTTAAACTTTCTGGGCAAAAATGAGACCAAAAAAAAAACTTCCGAGTGACCCATGCTCCTCACGATAAACTTTCATGACAAAAATGTTATTTAACCCCATTAAATTTTATCTAGTGCTTAATCATTACTCTCGTTATGGGCTCGATTCATACCTATGCCTATTATTGCAAGTATAACTAAGAAGACACTAAATCACTATTAAGCGTTGCCTTTGTATATATCTATATGTATGTATATACAAAATATTAGCAATGCAAGGCTATCCACAAGTTTAAGTATAATTGAAAAGATTATGCATAAGGTCAAAAATAAAAGCTATCAAGCTTCTTTACCTTATTAGTTATTGGCAATGATCACGTCTTTGTTAGATATGCTTAGTTTTGATAATGACAAATATACATATCAATATCAAGAGCAAAAAGTTTATATCATATACATTGACTATTTGTTATATTTAATGTAGATCAGTTTAAATATAATTGCGGAGAATGAACAAGTGAAGAGAAGAAAGAAAGAACTGAATTATGGAGAATGATTAAGAGATGAGAGATTATAGAAAGAAGATAATTTGCAAAGAAGCAAGAAGTTAATAAATGATTTTGGGGATAATCAAGAAGAAGAGAAGAGATTGAAGAAGGAAGAACTTGCTGAGTGGAATATCATTATTCAAGCTCTTAGATTGATATATACTAGAAGTCTCCAAGATGAAATGGAAGTTGGAATGACTCAATTCAGAGTTAAAACAAGCAAATATAAGGTTCTGGATGAGCAAACTCGAGTCTTGAGGTTTTAACTCAAGTTTACTACCTTATTGCAGAGATTTGCCTTTGAAATACGAGAAAACTCAACTTAAGGACACAAAACTCAAGTTTGGGAGTCAAAACTTGAGTTACTCACTTAATGACTCGAAGTAGCAGTGTTTTCAGTACCTCTAGCATCTCTAGAACAACTAAACTCTAGTTAGTCACTCAAAACTCGAGTTTGTCGTGCTTTCAGCTCCTCTATTCACCTCTATTTTACGTTCACCTTGGGCGAGGTTTGGTAATTTGATGATATCTCCTAAAACAAAGATTGGATTGAGGTGAAATCAATTTGACATAGTATCTAACAAGAAAATAAAATGAGCTTTGGTTTTAGTTACCCACATATTCTGATCTCCGACGCTTACCTATCAGATATACAATACCAACTTGTTAGTTCTCAATGTGTTTTGATGATAACTAGCAATTGTAAACTTGATATGAAGTTTGTTTTTGGCAAAATGAAAATCTTACCGTCAAAGGCAAACTCGAGTTTAGGTATATAAACTCGAGTTTGAGACTTGACAGAAAGGTATTCAATTTTACATAAAAGCCAAACTCGAGTCTACATAGACAAACTCGAGTCTGTACAGACACAGAAATGAATCCAAAATTTTCACATTAAGCTAAACTCCAGTTTGCAAATCAAACCTAAAGTCTGGAAGATACAGAGAGCACTCAGAATCCCAAGCAAGCCAAACTCGAGTCTAGATTCCCTAACTCGAGTTTAGACCAAACAAAAAGGAACCCAGAAAACTCAATAGACTCCCAAACTCTAGTCTGGCCTTCCAAACTCCAGTTTCACTTGACCCAGATAAACCTCAAATATTTCAGTAGTCACTGAAACTCGAGTTTGCTTCCCAAACTCGAGTCTGGATCATACAGAAAGATGATCCATTTTGGCTACACTACAAACTCCAGTCTATGACCCTAAACTCCAATCTGGAAAATCACGAACTTAGGCTTGTTCTTCAAACATGGACCCAAACTCGAGTTGGTCACTAATTGACTCGAGTTTAGCTTCCGGACCAAAATTCCATCCCAAGTCCAGAGCCCGATAGTTCTCTCTGTAAAAGCCAAACTCGAGTTAGCTTTTACAGACTGTAAGTTTAGACCACTAATCAACAGACATGCTTTCTGGATGAACCCCAAACTCGAGTCTGGAATAACAAACTCGAGTTTGCATCGGGGATTTTGAAAAATCAAATGATGTTGATATGCGAAATCTTAATGGCTCTTCCTAAAATTATTTCCTCATATGATATTATTGTTTCTAATGTCCTTGATGAAGTTTTGAGTGTTTTTCAGATAAGGTTTAGCCAAGATCAAGGTGAGATCAAGATCCAGGATAAATGCATTAAATGACGAACCTAGAACAGGGCTGATCCTTCTCCCTTATCCCAGATGTTCAGCTCAGACCGTTGTAACTCATAAGAATCATCTCAAACGGTCAAATTGAGTTAAAGGAATGACTAAAAATCTGGAAGACCTTCTGCAACAACTAAATTCCAAGATTCCAGCTAAGAATTCAAAAAACATAGCAAAATATACTACTGCCAGTTTTCTAGAATTGCAGCTGAACATTAGAGAAAGAATTGCAATGGCTAGCTCATCCATTCAGTCTATAAAAGGTTGCGAAAACTCAAAGCAAAATACACACAACGAAGCTATCTTGATTATACTTTGAAATTTGAGTCTGTATTGTTATTTTCAACCTGTTCTTTAGTGTTTATCCTTATCCACTCTTTTGAGAGTTTGTAAATTTTTGAAAGCATTTGTTTGTGAGAACTCAAGGTTGTGGAACCTGTGAGTTGGGTTGTTCAATTACAAAGTGTAAGGGGGAGCAAGTCCTAGGTGATTAGGATTGTGTCTGGTCTATATTGTTGTAGTTGAAAATCTGTTGAACTAGTGGAAACACTCAGAAGATATCTGGGGACTGGACGTAGGTCAAGGTTAAGACCGAACCAGTATAAATTCCGTGTATCAAGCTTTTCTTCTCTTACCTTCTTAAGATTTACTTTCAAAAGGCTTTGAAAAAGAATTCAAAAGTTTTCTTTTAAAATCCCCAATTCACCCCCCTCTTGGTGATTTCTTCCATTTTCATTTGGTATCAGAAGAAAGTTGTCTACTCAAAGGATTGACATCCTAGACATAAAGATCCAATGGAAGGAATTCTACTAGATGGTGCGTCAATAAACAGGCCACCGGGATTTAATGGTGAACACTACTCATTCTAGAAATCCAAATTCAAAGTATTTGTGATGGCCAGTGAGTATGGTCTGTGGGAAGTTATTGAGGATGACAATTATGTCCCTATAAAGAAAGTAGGGGAAAATATTGTACCAAAGGCAAAGGTAGAATTTGATGAAAATGATCAGAAGAAAGTCGTCCTTAACAACAAAGCTATTTTAATGTTGCAGAGTGCACTAAGTCAAAAGGAGTACTTTCGCGTTTGCAATCTGCCCAGTGCCAAGGAGATGTGGGATGCATTAGAAGTGGCCTACGAAGGTACCTCAGGGATCAAGGAAAATCGGATCAACACACTCACCACCGAATATGACCTACTACGCATGAAGACTGGAGAATCAATTATTGAATTCCAGCTCCGATTCACTCACCTGATCAATCAGTTGTCAGCACTGGGAAAGGTATATGATCAAAGAACTCAGGTAAGAAAAATTTTGAATATACTAACCAAAGATTGGGAAGCTAAAGTAACAGCCATAGAGGAAGCAAGAGGAGAATCTATGCAATCTGTAGCTGCTCTCTTCGGAAGCTTATTAGAATATGAAGGGAAAATCAAGTTAGAAAAGAACTTGATGAAATAGAAGGGAAACAGAAAGGAATTGCCCTCAAGACTCACAAGGAAGATAAGAAGTCAGATGATGAAGAGATCGGAATGATGGTCCGAAGGTTCAAGAAATTCTACAAAAAGGATCAAGCTTTCCGTAAGTCATACAAGAACAACAACAAGGAAACAAAGAAGCCAATTGTTTGCTATGAATGTGACAAACCCGGTCACATCAAATCTGAATGTCCTCAGTTGAAGCACAAAGAAAAAGAAAAGTCCAGATTCAGTTCTTTCAAGAAGAAGGGCTTTGTCTTTGCTATTTGGAGAGATAGTTCATTAGATGAAGAAGAAGAAGATGAAAAAGAAAAAGCTAATCTCTGCCTAGTTGCTCAAGAAGAATGTGTCAATGAAGAGGTAAATGATCTCGAACCTACCTTTGATGAACTACTTTTTGAATATAACAGTCTTCGCTCTGAATTTAAAAAGATTGCAAAAGAACTTATGTTCTCAAAAGGAAAAATAAAGGATTTAGAACAACAAGCTCAGAAAACTCCATCTTCTACTTCTGAAAAGGCTTCTGAAAAACTTACTGAAAAGGTTTGCGAAAATTGCTGTATTTTACAGAAAAGAAATGACTATCTTTCAAAAACTCTAGAAAAATTCACTCAAGGTAGTGAGATGCTTAATGTTATTCTAAAACAGCAAAGATTCATAACTGACAAGTCTGGAATAGGTTACAAACCTGATCTAGATAAAAAGAAAGGCAAGAAAAAAATGGAGAAAAGAACTACTTAAGTTATTTTCGAAAATCAGTTCACTCCTCTAATCCATTTGCCCACTGTAATTATTGTAATAGAAAAGGTCATACTACTTCTGCATGCTTTCATAGAAAAGAAAGGAAGGATAAACCTATAGGTAATTATCAATGGGTACCTAAAGGAACATATGTGTCTCCTAAGGTGCAAACTAACCCAAAAGGACCCAAGAAAAGGTGGGTACCTAAGACTTGATCTTTCATAAATTACAGGTATGTCTAAGAGCATCAAAATCCAGTAAATGGTACATTGATAGTGGATGCTCTAGACACATGACAAGAGATCAAACCAAGTTTACAACAATCAAACACAAGGATGGTCGCAAGGTCACATTTGGTGGAAACCAGTCCGGAAAGATAGCTGGTATTGGAGAGATTGGTAACAATAATGGACCACAGATAAAAGATGTCTACCTTGTGGAAGGACTATGCCACAACCTCCTTAGTGTAAGTCAAAGTGCCGATAAAGGTAATCTAGTTATCTTTAATTCAGAAGAATGTTTGATTGTGAACAAGGATGATCTCTCCCTAGACAAAGTAAAGTCAAAAGCTCTATTCAAGGCACCAAGGGAAGGTAACTGCTATACCCTTGAACTTTCAACTGATTTACTTTCTAAAAATGTTTCATGAGTAATTTAGATGAAGGATGGCTGTGGCACAAACGCTTAGCACATGTTAATATGTCCCAACTTGATAAACTGTTGAAAAAGGATTTAGTTATTGGTTTGCCAAATCTTAATTTCAAAAAGGATATGATTTGTGAAGCATGCCAAAAGGGAAAACAAACTAAATCATCGTTTCATTCTAAAACTGAGATTTCAACTAATAGACCACTTCAATTACTTTATATGGACTTAGTTGGTCCAGCTAGAGTAAAAAGTTTTGGTGGAAACTTGTATACTCTAGTAATAGTTGATGATTTCTCAAGATATACTTGGACATTATTCCTATCTGTTAAAAGTGAAGCATTTGATCAATTTGTTGTATTTGCCAAGAAGGTCCAAAACAAGAAAGGTCTATCTATTGCAGGAATCCGAGTCGACCATGGAGGAGAATTTGAAAATCACTCCTTTGAGGAACTTTGTGATAAAATGGGGATACACCACAACTTCTCCGTTCCAAGAACTCCCCAACAAAATGGAGTAGTTGAAAGAAAGAATAGGGTCCTCACAGAAATGGCAAGAGCAATGCTGAATGAGAATCGGACCTCTCAAGTGTTTTGGGCAAATGCAATGAACACAACTTGCTATATCGCTAACCGAGCTTATCTCAGGAAAAAGCTGAACAAGACTCCATATGAACTCTTCAAGGGAAGAAAGCCCAACATAGCTCACCTGCATATCTTTGGATGCAAATGTTTTATCCACAAGAACGGTAAGGAAAATGTAGGTAAATTTGATTCCAAGGTTGATGAAGGTACATTCCTTGGCTATTCTTCTAGGAGTAGGACTTATAGAATATACAATCTCTCTACCAAAACTATAGAAGAATCTATCCATGATTGATGAAGACGATGAAATTCTGAATCCTCGTTCTTCAAAAACTTCTTCTGTTTTGGAAAATTCTGAAAATAATTTACAAAGAGAACCAGAAGCTGAATCTGAACATATTTGTGAAAATCCTGGTCTAACCCAGCCTAAAGCTTGGAAATACAGTAGGAGTCATCCACTGGACCAAGTCATAGGTGATGCAAGTCAAGGAGTTAGAACCAAGCAAAGCATCTTGAATGAAGTTACCTTTTCAGCTTTTATTTCTGAGATAGAACCCTCTAAGATTGAAGAAGCCCTTTCAGACAATGATTGGGTGATAGCAATGCAAGAGGAATTACATCAATTTGAAAGAAATCAAGTTTGCGACTTGGTACCCAGGCCCAAAGACCATCCAGTCATTGGCACTAAATGAGTATTCAAGAACAAACGTGATGAGTCTGCAATCATTGTCCGTAACAAGGCAAGATTAGTAGCTAAAGGATATAACCAAGAAGAAGGAATTGACTATGAAGAAACTTATGCTCCAGTTGCAAGATTGGAAGCCATAAGGATCCTTCTAGCCTTTGCCTGCATCAAAGGTTTTAAACTATATCAAATGGATGTAAAATCAACATTTCTAAATGGGTTCATTCAAGAAGAAGTTTATGTTGAACAACCTCCTCGTTTTGAAGATGAATTTCATCCAGATCATGTTTTCAAACTAAAGAAAGCTTTATATGGCTTAAAACAAGCTCCTAGAGCTTGGTATGAAAGACTAAGTAAATTCCTTCTAGATCACGGATTTGTAAGAGGTAAAGCAGATACCACTCTATTCATTAAAAGTAACAAAATGAATGAAATCTTACTTGTACAAATCTATGTAGATGATATAATTTTCGGTGCTACTAACGATGCTTTATGCAAGGAATTTTCTGAGACCATGCAGGGTGAGTTTGAAATGTCAATGATGGGAGAGCTCAACTATTTTCTTGGTCTTCAAATCAAGCAACGTAAGAACGGGATATTCATATCTCAGACTAAGTACCTAAGAGACCTACTCAAGAAATACAGCCTCCAAGATTGTAATGGAGCAGACACACCAATGAGCTCAACTGCTGCCTTAGATGCCGATGAGAAGGGAAAAGACTTCAATATCACAAAGTACAGAGGAATGATTGGATCATTACTTTACTTGACAGCAAGCAGACCAGACATACAATTCAGTGTGGGAATGTGTGCTAGATTCCAATCCGCACCTAAGGAATCTCATGCCGAACACGTGAAAAGAATCTTCAGATACCTGTGCGTTACAAAAGAATTGGGGTTATGGTTTCCCAAAAGTCAACCTGCACACTTGGTGGCTTACTCTAACTCAAATCATGCTGGATACAAAACTGATCGGAAAAGCACAAGTGGACAATGTGAATTCTTTGGAAATTCACTTGTCTCATGGTTTAGCAAGAAGCAAAACATAGTAGTGGTATCCTCTACTGAAGCTGAATATGTTGCTGCATCAAGTTGCTGCTCACAGGTCCTATGGCTTAAGCAACAGATCCAAGACCTTGGAACTCATCTGAAAGAAATTCCAATTCTTTGTAATAACACAAGCACCATCAGCTTAGCCAAGAATCCTGTCTATCATACCAGAACTAAGCATATTGATGTCAGACATCACTTCATTCGAGATCATGTTCAAAAAAAGGATGTCAAAGTATTATTCATCCCAACTCATCAACAGCTTGCGGATATCTTCACAAAACCACTTGCAAAAGAGCAATTTACCTTTATTAGAAGAGAATTGGGAATGGTAAATCCCAATGAACTGTAAGATATCCCTACCTCAATGTTAATTATGTGTTTTGATGGTTAACTGTTACTAACTTAAGCATCGAGTGTTTAGATATGTTTTTGTAGGATGCTCTGTTGCTAATAGTTGCTAATGATATGAAGTAAACTTGAGTTTGAAACTGAGCCCCTGTAAACAGGCCAAACTCGAGTCTGGCACCCAAACTCGAGTTTATCAGGATAAACAACAAATGAGTTTTCGGAGTCAGGCCAAACTCGAGTCATTAAGTGACTGACTCAAGTCTACACCATCCTAAGAAATCCTGAAGTTTATGAAGAGTCTCCAAACTCGAGTCATTAAGTGAGTGACTCGAGTCTGCATTTCACAAAGAGAAATATGGAAATCAGAGGTGACCTCAAACTCGAGTCAGCTTATACAAACTCGAGTTTATCGGGGATTCAAGGATTCACAGCTACATCCTTGAAGTCTAGGTAAGTATCCCACTCTTCCAAACTCGAGTCTGGCTTGTAAACTCGAGTCTATCAGAACTCTATATATATGTGATTGCTGTGACTGTTCATTTTACAACTCTCAGACTCAAGTTTGCCCTAGAGTTCTTCGTACTCTCTTCTTTCTTCATCTTCGAATCCATCTTATTTCTCACCACAATGGCTTCAAATCAACCATCCAGACCTTCTAATGATGAAGAGCCCTCGAAATCATCTTCCCCTTCTCTTCTTCAATGAAAACCTAGAATAAAATCCATTCTTACTCATAGACCTAGAAGAGAAAAATTGATTCCCAAGAAGTTTGCTTCAGGAATCGATAAGCAAATCCCAGGGATCCCTCACACTTCCCCCAAACCGAAGGGCATTTCAATTCAAGAGCCCACTGAGACTCAATCAAGGCAGAAACCAGAAGCTATAGCTGACAAAGGGAAAGAGAAGGTTGCTAAACCTTCAAGGGGGTCCAAAAGGAAGAGAACGAGCCAAGCATCCTCCAGAGCTCAAGCCTCTACAAATCCTTCTTCCCTTGATCAGCCTGAAACTCAAACGGTAACAAAAGCTATCCTTGAAATTTACAAACACAATTCACCTCCTTCTGATTTCATCAGCCAAACCACAACTGTAGCGTTTGCGTTTGGCTGAATTTCAAGAAATGAACCATAGATACCATAGTCAGACCTCCAGCTTTTGGGAAGCCACAACTGCACCTCATGAAGATCAGCTTTGATCCTGAAGGGTCTAGCCAATCAAGAGCACCCTCCAAAACCAGAGCTACCTACTATCGAGTTCATGAGGCCCAATTAGCTCTTCCACCTCCTCAGACTTCCTTTCCCTCAGATTTTGCAGCTAAAGTCCAAGAGATTGTTGCTGCAGCATTGGATACCTTTACTGCTAAAGTGGAAACTGAGATAGGAAAGATTATGTCTAAGCTCACAAAGACAAATCAAGCCTTGATTGACACACAAGATGCCATGAAAGCCCAACTTGACCATATCATACAGCATCTCAATATTCCTATTGATCCAACCACCACTCAGACTTCTCATCCTTTTACTCCTCCAGTTGATCCCACCCATCCTATTGATGATGACAAAGGGGGAGAGAACACTTCAGAGCAATCTTGGGTAGTCTAGAGTTTTTTTTAAGAGTTTTAAGTCTTGAGTTGTAACTACAATTGCTTAACTGCTTATCCTCTTCTTGTTGCTCTTATGTTTGAAAACTTTTTTTCTTGTGATTGCAATCATTTGTGTATTCTTGCTAAATCAAATGACAAATGATTGACTTACCTTGATTTATGCTTAACAACTTCTAAAATCTTGAATTGAATATCAAATTTTTGAAACTTCAAAGTTTACAAGCGTTGTCATCATCAAAAAGGGGGAGAATGTTAGTTTTCAATGTGTTTTGATGATAACTAGCAATTGTAAACTTGATATGAAGTTTGTTTTTGGCAAAATGAAAATCTTTCCGTCAAAGGCAAACTCGAGTTTAGGTATATAAACTCGAGTTTGAGACTTAACAGAAAGGTATTCAATTTTACATAAAAGCCAAACTCGAGTCTACATAGACAAACTCGAGTCTATACAGACACAGAAATGAATCCAAAAATTTCACATTAAGCTAAACTCCAGTTTGCAAATCAAACCTAAAGTCTGGAAGATACAGAGAGCGCTCAGAATCCCAAGCAAGCCAAACTCAAGTCTAGATTCCCTAACTCGAGTTTAGACCAAACAAAAAGGAACCCAGAAAACTCAATAGACTCCCAAACTCTAGTCTGGCCTTCCAAACTTCAGTTTCACTTGACCCAGATAAACCTCAAATATTTCAGTAGTCACTGAAACTCGAGTTTGCTTCCCAAACTCGAGTCTGGATCATACAGAAAGATGATCCATTTTGGCTACACTACAAATTCCAGTCTATGACCCTAAACTCTAGTCTGGAAAATCACGAACTTAGGCTTGTTCTTCAAACATGGACCCAAACTTGAGTTGGTCACTAATTGACTCGAGTTTAGCTTCCGGACCAAAATTCCATCCCAAGTCCAGAGCCCGATAGTTCTCTCTGTAAAAGCCAAACTCGAGTTAGCTTTTACAGACTGCAAGTTTAGACCACTAATCAACAGACATGCTTTCTGGATGAACCCCAAACTCGAGTCTGGAATAACAAACTCGAGTTTGCATCGGGGATTTTGAAAAATCAAATGATGTTGATATGCGAAATCTTAATGGGTCTTCCTAAAATTATTTCCTCATATGATATTATTGTTTCTAATGTCCTTGATGAAGTTTTGAGTGTTTTTCATATAAGGTTTAGCCAAGATCAAGGTGAGATCAAGATCCAGGATAAATGCATTAAATGACGAACCTAGAACAGGGCTGATCCTTCTCCCTTATCCCAGATGTTCAGCTCAGACCGTTGTAACTCATAAGAATCATCTCAAACGGTCAAATTGAGTTAAAGGAATGACTAAAAATCTGGAAGACTTTCTGCAACAACTAAATTCCAAGATTCTAGCTAAGAATTCAAAGAACAGAGCAAAATATGCTACTGCCAGTTTTCCAGAATTGCAGCTGAACATTAGAGAAAGAATTGCAACGGCTAGCTCATCCATTCAGTCTATAAAAGGCTGTGAAAACTCAAAGCAAAATACACACAATGAAGCTATCTTGATTATACTTTGAAATTTGAGTCTGTATTGTTATTTTCAACCTATTCTTCAGTGTTTATCCTTATCCACTCTTTTGAGAGTTTGTAAATTTTTGAAAGCATTTGTTTGTGAGAACTCAAGGTTGTGGAACCTATGAGTTGGGTTGTTCAATTACAAAGTGTAAGGGGGAGCAAGTCCTAGGTGATTAGGATTGTGTCTGGTCTACATTGTTGTAGTTGAAAATCTGTTGAACTAGTGGAAACACTCAGAAGATATCTGGGGACTGGACGTAAGTCAAGGTTAAGACTGAACCAGTATAAATTCCGTGTGTCAAGCTTTTCTTCTCTTACCTTCTTAACATTTACTTTCAAAAGGCTTTGAAAAAGAATTCAAAAGTTTTTTAAAAAAAATCCCCAATTCACCCCCCTCTTGGTGATTTCTTCCATTTTCACAACTTGCATAAAAATACAACTTCACTTTTGTTACTAATATGAATAAAATTTTTACTTCATGACAGAAGAAAAGAAAGGAACCTACTCCATGAACAACAACTAAAAAAAATTAAATGGATGGACACGGGCAACCCAAAGGTGTGCTTGTGGCCTACCCGTTTAATTCTTAAAGGGGTAGGTTTCAACACATCCCATCATAGGCCTTTTATGGGACGCCTAAATGGGCAAATTTTACATGGGTTTGCAAGTCTATCGAGTTGCAGGCAGCTTGCTTAGCTCTAGGAAAGTTGTTGAAAAATCCTGCATTGCAAAACTTGTTGCTTAAGGGTGTGTTTGGTTCAATAGAGGGAAGGGAGGAGAGGAGAGAGGAAGGGAGGCTATGTAAGGGTGGAAACAGGCTAGACCAAGCTTTAGCTAAGTAGACCTAGGCTTGTAATGGAGGTCTAAACCTTGAGCCCATACCTAGACATATATATAGGTTTTTCTTAGGCCCATACTTGAGCCTTCAAAAGAGCTACTGTGGGCTTAAGTCTTTTTAAATGTCGATTTATAATATATGCCTTTATATAGGCTTAAATCTATTGAAAAAAACACAAGCCTTAAAAAGAGTTAGGCCTTAAATGTAAGTAGGTTTAAAGGCATATAATTTAAAGCCTACAATGTTATTTAAATAAAAATTTATTCCTATAATTTTATAGATCTAAATAAAACATAATTTTAAAAGCTATTATTTGAATTTAAATTATAGAGAACAAACCTATTATGCTAATTTTATAATTGTATTTTTAGATTAAAATAAACAAATGAGAAAAATATAAATATAATTCACATATAAGTACAATAATATTTTTTAAATTTACAAACAGACTAGGCTTGAAGGCTTACATGCTAAGCCTTAACAAGCCTTGTTTGTTTAAATATTAGGCTTCTAAACAGGCTTTAACATGACTTCTTTGTTCAAAAGACCACGCCAATCTATGGGCCGCCTAGTAAGGGTTTGGCTTATATCTGCTCCTCACTATGAGCTTTATTTGATGGAGGGGAGGTATTTTAATAATTCCAAACTTGAGGGGAGATCAGGAGGGGAAATTAATTACAAGTTAACAAATACACCCTTATCATTTTATTTAAATTTTTTATTTATTACTTTATCCTTATAATTTTATGCCAAGTTATCACTTAAGTTCCTAGATTTTTTTCTTGGTACGAAAAAAAACACAATTTATATCTAAAAAACTGAAGGAAGAAACAACAAAAAGATTTGAAAACGCCGAAGAAGGGAAAAAAATTTGAAAAAATAAAACGCTGAAGAGTAAAAGAAAAACGCAATTTCCTTTGGTGCACTGCACTGGTGCTGCTGGGGCGCGTGAGAGGCAAACGTGCAAAGAAACTGAAGATTAGGGGGGAAGAACAAGGTTTCTAAGTACTAACCAAACACTAGCTACCTAAACATTCTTGAAATATTTATTCAAGACCTAGGTGCAACCCGTGATTAGGAATCTGATTAACTCTTCTACAGCTATGTGTAATAGAGATCTACAACTATATGAAAAGGGAAACTAAATCATTTGAATATAGTAAAAACGATGTTGCACACAAGTGAAGAAGAGTTACACATACTGAAAATGAGTTGCAGTCAGTGAAGAGATTTGGGTCCACACAGGTACCTTTGGAGAATAGTTTTTTCCATAGAGAACTTTTTGGTAATTGCAAGTTATATATTATAATTTTTAGTGCCAGACAATGTAACAAATAAAATTGCCTTTCATAAGAGGATACATATGTCTAGTAAAAAAATTAAAAGAAAAAAAAAATGTTTGTCTCGTCTTGCTTTTGTTCATGGACCTTCATGATCTGGGCTGACTCACAATCTGGGCCAATGAGTTTATTTTTTTGGTAAATTGGGCCCATGAGTTTGCTGTAACTGTATAATGCTATGTTTGGAAGATCCACTTTCTGATGGGCATTCGCTAGTCTTGTGGATCATAAACATAGCTACATATGCTTTAATGGAAAGGGGAAAGAAGAGAGAAAATGAGAGCTTGGTTGATAACTCCATAGTGTGTTATTATGTGATTGTGTTTGATGAAGAAGTGGGAGAGCTTGAGGAGGTATTTATTGATTTGATTTATTCATTTATATTTGAAAAGAATTACTGTTCAATTTGAAATAAACAATTTCATTAATAAAAAACTCCTTAAGTCATCAATATACCATAAAACTCACTCCCATTTCCTACATTAAATCTTATTGCTTGTGGGATTTTTTAATTCGCATGAAATATAAGAAAATATAGGCTAATTTTGGAGCCATATTGTAATTTGATCATTCAATCCCTCAAATCCTAATAATTGAATGGATTTTGTAAACTAGAGCGGAGAGGGAGAGAAGAAATAGTAAACGATAAGTAATATTAGTCTTTTTTTTTTCACTTTGAAGAACTAAATTATATATTTTATAGGGTAATAAATTATATGTAAGGTGTTGGAAGCATTGTTGTCAAAAACTAATATAAAAACGTAAAATTTTACGTTTTTATCTTAGTGATATGTTGAAACCCAAGTAAAAATGATCATTAGTAAAAATACCACCGTTTTTACTTATAACAAAATTTAAAACAAAAATAAGCAAACCCTATTTTTATCTCCCCCAAATCAAATACATAGCATCTTGATGGTATGCTTTTATTCTTGAAATATGAATTGTGTTTTGTTTAAAAAATTGATATGAGATGCATATTAATTCTTTTTCTTTGTTTAGGTCCACACAAGGAAAAGAAATAGTTTGAAGCAAGAAAACTATGATTTTTTTTTTTTTTTTGGTGATGACCAATTCAAGATTTGGTAAGAAAAAGAAAGCTCAAAATTCTCATACATATAACAATCACTTCGATACGATCGCTTCACTTACATCCTCGCTCCATCGATTCCTCCAACTCTCTTTCTGCATCAAGCTCACAATCATGAAGTTGAATCCCAAGCCTGATTCTTTCTTCCCATCCCCCAAACCCACCTCCATGGTAATTTTTTTTTTTTTTAATAATAGTGCAAATGTTGTATTTGCTGTGACGACACATTAGTGATGTCATAGTGGCGTCAGGTGTGGTATTGCCACTAATTGCCTTAGTCCAATAATTATTGTGTACAGTGCTTTATTCTGGTAAATTTTTCTTTTTAAATGGTTATTTTGGTTAATTTCCCTGTTTGTTCATGGTGCTAAGTTTTCTATCATGAAATCCAAGATGATTAGTTTGTTGACCTTTTGACTATGAAAACTGAAGTTCATGTTGTGTGTAAGGAGCCTTACATGTTAAGCCACAAAGCTCTAAGCTTCTATTTTATATGGCCTCATGTTTATGTTTGTTTATGCATACATCATGCTCATTTAAATGTCATATAATGTTTTAAGCGTTCGTTTATCAATTGATTTCCCGAATTTCATGTTACACTATATCTAGCTCTATCAACTCTACATACTAATTTTGTGGATATTTCATTGCTTTCTCTATTATTTAAGCTATTTATAACTCATCACATATTCTCCATACATACCCTTAGTCTAGGCTCTCTATATGATGAGTTGCATATTCTTATGCTCCACATCACCTGTTTTACATTTTTATTTAAATGTTAATGATTTATTAGTTCATCATACACTCAATGTAATAATAAAACCTCCCCACACACTTTTAAACTTCTGACTAATTCTCTTCTTCTCTCAATAGTTCATCATATTTAGCAATTAATTATATGTTAATTACTTATGTTTGGAGGAATTGTGGATTGGGAGGCTCATAGAATCGAAACTGTGGAGGTATGTATGTTCCTCTATTTTTCCATTATTTGCAAGCTTTCTATGATCAATTATTGTGGGAAGTTTCCTTGCTTTTGCATGTTTCTTGCATTAAAATTCACTTACCAATATTTCAGCTTGGTCAAAGAAATAATCTTTGGATATATCTATTTCAACATAGCTAAAAGTTAAATGCCTTACTATGAGAGCAAAATGAGTTTCATTTGTTCAATGCCATTTTGCTTATTTGCCTCAGTTATGATAGGAAAACGACTTCCATTTGTTTCATACCATTTGTTCTATACTACTACATATTTTATTGCCTTCTCTATTATTTAAGCTATTTATAACTCATCACATATTCTCCATCCATACCCTTAGTCCTGGCTTTCTTGCTCTCTAGTCATCATTTTATTTAGCCTTTTAGTTGTTATTCATTCATACATTGGTTATGTTGTACTATAGAGTTTTCTGTTGCTTTTATATGTAGTTAGGAACGGCCATGTATTATATAGCTGTCTAAATTATGTCATGGAAACCACAACAGACTTTCAGACTAACAAAATGATACATTTATTGGTGGTGTCTAACAACATCATGCATGTGGGCAATTTCAATTAGTAAGACACATGTTAGTAAATTTTATGTCTCGTGCTAACATAGGGATCTGTGATTTGAAAAGAAAAATGATTTCTTCTACTTCTGGCTACCTCTTAGGCACTCATGTTCAACTAATTTATTGATTGCCATAGTTCACATGGCGCTTAATGCATAAATCCTCACAAGTTCTCAACTTGCATGTCAATTTGAAAAAACGTGCATTACTAGAAGGATTTTATGACAAGAAGTGAAAGCCCTTTTTAGATTATGTTCAGCAGACATTTGCTGACCTACTTGAATATTTTATATTTTTCACACTGAAGTGAAAGTCTTTTTTTTTTTTTTTTACTTCATTCTTTTATTTTGCTCGTCTCCTAACACTACAAAAAAACCCAAAATTAGGGACTTGAATTTTCCCACAGAATTCCGTGGCTAAAATGCTTTGCCACGGAAATTACCCACGGAATACCGTGGGTAAATAAATTTGCGACGGAATTCCCACGGAATCCAGTCCGTCTCAAAATAATCCGTGACAAATCGATTTAGGCACGGAATAGTCGGTCCGTAGGTAAAATTCCCACGGAAATTCTGTGGCAAAAGTCCGTGGGTAATTTGCCACGGAAATTTCCGTGGAAAAATTACCCACGAAAATTCCGTGGAAAATTTCCGTGGTAAATTACCCACGGAAAAACCGTGTCAAATTGCCGTAGCAAATTTTTTTATTGCTGTTTCACTCCCTTCCTCCGAATTTTAAGCATTGTTTTAGTCAAGTGTGGACTCCTAAATGATAAAATTAGCCTGTTCATATATAGCCAAAGAAATTAACAAATTTGAAATAACTAATATATTAAACATAGATAATTAAATGTCACAAGTATTGATATATTAAACCTAGATAAATGTCACAAGGTCAAAGAAACTAAAAAAAAACTATGAAAATATATGTTCTCAATCACAAGTATCACAACAATGAAAATTGTCAGCTATCACTATTAGCATCTTCATTTGGATTGGTAGCAGAGAGAGTGGCATGATTGCTAAGGTTAGAGTAATGAGGTAATTGAATCCCCATCCCTTGTAATGCTGACATAATCAAGTTGGTTGCTTGTTTAAGTTGTTCATTCTCTTGTTTGAGGTGTTGATAATTTTCTGAGATTTGTACATTCTCTAGTTTCAGGTGTTGATAATTTTCTGACATTTGTGCCATCTTCGTTTGCATTTTTTCAACGTTAAAATCCCCGGTAGAATTGATGGAAGGAGTTGAGGAAGAAGGAACAATATGTTGAGTTTCAGATCCAAGGCCATAGATTCGTCCCTTCTTGCTCTTACCACCAGTAACCTCTTACCACAAATTAAATTCATCTTCATTAGATTGGACACTACCTCCCTCAGAATCGATAGATGCTTTTCGTCTTAGATATTCATCCTGCAAACAGTAAATAAATATTGTACATCATAACAGATTTCTTTAAAAATTATGAAGCCAAATTATCTTACACATACATGAAATTTCAATAATAGATGAGGATGATCATTATGAAGCCAAAAGAAAAAAGTAATACTAGATGTGTGTGCAACAGTTGTTGGAAAACAGAAAACAAAGATGGCTAAGCATACCAGATTTGACTCCTGATCATTATATATAGCTGATATATGTTTATAATTTTGGTCAGAAACAGAAAGCAAACATGAATTAATTTTGTTGTTTGTCATCTTCGATGAGCACTCAAAGGAATTGGTTTTGTGTCCTCTGAAATTTCCCCTATCCATATCTAATTTTTTTGTCCTTTTATTGAAAAGATTACTTTGATGGCAACAGAATTTAATATAAAAATAAGTGGAATTGCAATAGCTCACTTGTTATAGTGAGGGCCGGAAGGAACCAATGGACACAAAAAAAAAACGGTTCTCTCTCCAGAATTTTAAATATTTTTCCAAAATTCATAAATCCAAATCACTCAGTTGGTACCGTGTCTTTATTATTTCGATACAAATAAATTTAGCTTTCAAACAGTGATTTGTGATTAATTAGAAGGAGGTTCCGTGCAATTGGAGAATTTTTATGATTCTTGACCTCATATATTTTATGGTTAATACCTTTTGAATGTTATGGCTAGTCATATTCATAGCTTGTGTGTGCGTGCACGTGTTGACTCGTTGATATTCATTACAGTAGTTGATAATTATGTTCAAACTTAATTAGTGAATAAATAACTAGGAGTAGATAAATAAATAAATAGAACAGAATAAAGCAAACATGTTTAAACTTGCTTACAACTTACAATATTTTAGCTAATGTTGTAATAAACAAAATACCAAAAGCTTCCTATTCCAAAATAATTCTAGCAATTACATTACTAGAATGATTTGAGTTAGACAACACGGAAGAACTGTAAAGACATCTTTACAGCTAGCAAATGCAATTTAAATACCAAAGAAAAGGCTATGGGGTAAACAAAATGTACAAAAACGCTAGATATGAAATCCAAGAAGAAAGAACAGGGACCAAATCCAACAAGCAAGATTTCAACAAGATAAAAAGCAATCCATTTCAGAGCCCAAATAATCTAGAAAAGCATACATTGATTTTTGACAGCAAACAGAAAGTCCCAATTTGAATGCAAACAAATTGATGTAAATACTACAGGTAATGCGGAAAAGATAGATAAAAGGCTGAAAGCTACAACAGAATCAAATCCCCAACAACCATTAAAAAACACATAAATTAACCAAAACAACTCATAGAATAAAAAATGAATGATTGATTCAGATTATCAAAATTAAGAGTTATGCAGAAAATGAAGATATGCTTACATGAGTTGCAGCCGCACGGTGGTCCGCAAATTCTCCAGTTTTCTCATTATAGTGAGTCTTTTTGAATAATTCAAAGATGGAAGGCTCCCTTCCCAAAGCTTCAACCTGTAAGTATTTATAAATATGTATTATATGAAGCCTTGAATAAATAATGATTGAATAAATGGAGAATATAATCTTACCATCCTCCTCTTATGCTCAGTATTAGGAATACTGCCCCCTTTGTGTTGAGTTCCTCCTTTGCTAGACGTTCGGTTGGTCTTTGCTTTCTCACAAATGCTCAAATATTCTGGTGATGTCCATATTCTCTCCAACTCATTCATTACTTGCTGTGGAATCCACTGGGGCCTAACTTGCTTTTGAAACAAGTCATTTCTGATTCTCTGCATTGTTCCTCTCAAGATTTCTTGGCACTTTGCATTCCAAATGGTCCTCACCTCATCCTCATATTGAGGCAGCCATTTATATTTTCTCTGCATGTTTGACAAATAAAAAAGATAAAGAGTAAAAACATCAAAAGGAAACAGTTAAACATACTAGAAATATAAGAGATTCAATATACCGCCCATTCTTCAAACCATAGTTGCTTGTAATTTCGTGGAGTCACTTTCCAACTGTAGCAAGGATAATCAAATTTTGCTTGAATAAACGGAAGAATTTGCCGAACAGTACACACAGCAGGAATAAACCTAGGAAAAAAAATTGTAAAAATTGGTAAATGTTAGAAAAGCTTTATGATATACTGCTTTATGAGATAAAATAGATCAACCTCGTTGAAGACTTACGTTGTTTTTTGTGGATATATCCATGTTCGACCATCCGTGGGATCACGACCCCATGGTCTATCACTAGCACCCTATGGAGTGAGGGGGTGCGAAGATTCTGTTCCTGGAGATGCTCCGTCCGGAGGAGGGACTTCAGCTGCAGAAGGGCTAGGGAATAATGAGGGCGAAGAGTCTATCTCATGGTCTGGGAATTGAGGGGATAATGTCAGTCTCACACTTGTACCATGCATTTGAGGTGGTAAAGAAGGTCGGGTAGCTATATCATGCAATTGAGGCGGCGATAGAAATGATAAAGATGGTCTAACTACTTTTGGAATAGATGGAGCAGAAGTAGTTGTCACATGAGGAATAGACAAGTTAGGATGTTGCTGGGGAATCATAGATTGTGGAGTACTCGATTTGCCGCTGCTACGCTGTGACCCACGGCTAGACATCTACATATTCAAAATGACAGGTCATATAGTAATAAGAATTAAATAAATCATGACAAGAGTGAATAATTAAAAACTGAATCAATTAAATATTAATGCAATCAAAGTTAAGCTAAAAAAATGATTAATAGAAATATGTCATATTGATATAGAATTGATATTCTGTATTGAAAGAAAGAGAGAAAGAGAACTAGAACAGAATTCAGAGAAGCAAAGTAGAACAGAGAGGGAGAAGAGAAGAGAGAATCTATGATGCTCCTTATTCATTCATCATAAAAGCATAGGATACAATGTAGAGTTGTGTGCCTATCACATATCCATAATACTTTATATACTATCGTCTCCGTCTCCCTCTTCGTCTTCATCCATATAAACATCTTCACCCTCATCATCTGTATCTTCTTCTTCTTCATCATCTTCTTCTTCATCTACTTCTTCTTCAACTTCTTGGTCTTCATCTTCGTCATACTCTAAGTTATCTTCCGGCATATCTACTTCTTCATAGCGAACTTCAGATGCTGGAGTGTCAAGTATAGGTAGAGTTGTTTCATCCTCATGGACAAATATTGGTTGTATGACTTCAAGTTCATCCACTTGAAATGGCCCCACAATTGCTTCAGATGCAGGAGTGTCAATTATGCTACGAGCCTTTATCTTAATAACAGATAACTAGTCTTCCTTTTGACGGCAACATGGAAAAGGCATGTAGTATACCTGCATTGCTTGTTGGGCCAAAATAAATGGCTCATATCTACTGTACCTCCGTGATGCATGGACTTCAACAGTCCCATAATTTGGATGCACCTTGGTACCACGATTCGGTGTTGGATCAAACCAGTCACATTTAAATAATACTGCTCTCTTCACAAGGATACCCATGTATTCAATTTCAACAATCTCCTGTAGAATGCCATAGAAGTCATATTCTGCTTGTGCATAGTCAGTTCCCTTTATGCAAACACCACTATTGTTCGTGGATTTATCAAGGGAAACTTCGGCTGTATGAAACTTGTACCCATTGACAAAGTACATTGGCCATGTCCTTACTCTTCTCTTTGGTCCCCACGCAATGTTATGTAAAAATGGATCCTCAATATTGTTAGCAGGATTTTCAACCTAAGTGACGTCAATAACAATCATGTCAAATAAGGTTTGCTATAGGTAATTTATTCATAACATTTACTACTTACATGATCTTTAAACCATGATGCAAATCTATCATTGATTTGAGCTTCTATCTCATTGTTTGTAATTACAAAGTTCTCTTCCTTTAATGTTTGCACGAACAAACTACATAGGAAGTTATGTAAGAAACATGCTTATATTTGAGATAAGTTTTAGTTTAGGACAATGTAACATCACTTACTTCATATATGGTTGCACCTCATCACAATTCATTAAAATGAACGTGCTTGCGACTTTCACTTCTTCATCCTTTAAGAAACGAAATTTGCACTCCCCAGAAGATCTTCCTGGATGATTAAAAATTGAAATTGTTTCCAAATGTAGTTCTCCACCATTATCATTTCTGATAGGTCTTGATATTCTTGGTGGAACACCAGGCTCGAAATAATGCGAGCAAAACATTGAAGTCTCTTCAGCAATATAAGCTTCACATATAGATGCTTCAACCCGAGCTTTGTTTCTGACCTTTTGTTTCAAGGTATAGAGGAACCTACATATAGACAAGTCCATTGTCATATTATTTAATGCTTTTGTAATATGTTTATAATGCACTAACATCAAAATTATTTAATACCTTTCAAATGGATACATCCATCTATATTGGACAGGCCCGCCAACCTTCGCTTCATAAGGACGGTGGATGGGCAAATGCTCCATTGAGTCAAAGAACCCTGGAGGAAAGACTTTCTCCAATTTGCATAGTGTGACAACAATATTTTTCTCTAACAACTCCAGTTGATCGCGCCACAATGTTGTTGAACAAAGTTGTGCAAAAAAATGACTAAGCTCAACTATAGGGTTGAGGACATTTTCAGGCAAAGTCGCAAGGGCAGTAGGAAGCAAGCGTTGCATGAACACATAGTAGTCATGACTTTTCATTCCATACAACTTTGCTTCCAGAATAAGTACACATCGGGATAGATTAGATGCATATCCATCAGGGAGTTTCAAGTTCTTCACCCATTGACAAATATGTCGCTTTTGTTCTAAATTCAATGTATACTTTGCGACCGGTTTCATCATTCTACCTCTTATTTCAACAAGTTCGTCATCCTTTCGTCGGCAATACTCTTTAACATCCATTCGAGCTTGTGCCTTATCTTTCGTTTTCCCCTTTGTATCCATCACAGTGTAAATCAAATTTTCAAAGACATTTTTCTCAATATGCATAACATCAAGATTATGTCGAATGAGATTAGTTTTCCAGTATGTCAATTCCCAAAAAATGCTTTGTTTTGTCCAATGATGAGTGTCATTATACCCTTCAATTGGCAAAGGTTTTCCATTCTCAGAGACCTTTTGTAGATTTTTAACTCTTTGCCAAAGTTCTTCTCCGCTTAACCGAGGTGGAGCCACTGATATCTCAATTCTATTCTTGAAAAATGATGTTTTATTTTTCCGAAATTGGTGGTCTATGGGAAGGAATTGCCGATGGCAATCAAAGAAACTTGTTTTCCGCCCATGTTTCAATTGGAACGCTTTTGACTTCTCCATACATATAGGACAAGACATTCTCCCCATTGTCATCCAACCAGACAACATACCATAAGCTGGAAAGTCGTTGATTGTCCACATTAGTGTAGCACGCATAACAAAGTTTTGTCTCAAAGATGCATCATATGTTGACACCCCCTCACCCCACAATAACTTCAATTCATCTATTAATGGTTGCAAATATACATCTATTTTCCCCTTTGGATTATTAGGACCAGGGATGATCAATGTCAAGAATATATATTCCCTTGTCATGCATATCTCTGGTGGTAGATTATAAGGAGTGACTATCACAGGCCAACAAGAATATTGCTTCCCAGATTGCCCAAATGGTGTAAATCCATCCGAACACAATCCAAGCCTCACATTTCTTGGATCATACGTAAAGTCTAGATATGTTCTATCAAAAACTTTCTATGCTTCACCATCAGACGGGTGAGAGAGAACATTGGGACCTCGACGATTCTCATAGTGCCACCTCATTTCCTTTGTCGTCTTTTCAGAAGCATATAATCTTTGCAACCTTAGAATGAGAGGTAAGAAAAACAATTGCTTCCTTGCAACTTTCTTTTTTCTTGAACGAGACTTATTAGAGTAATATCTATCCTCACAACAAAACTTACATTGGGTGGCATCAACGTCATCTTTATAATACAACATACACCCATTCACACAATAATCAATCTTTTTGTAATTTAGACCTAACTTCGACACTAACTTCTTTGTTTGGTACAAGTCTGGAAGCATGAAGGTGTCTTTAGGTTGTGTCCTCACCATAAGTTGGGAAAGTAAATTAAAGGCATGCTGAGACATATTAGTTGCTGCCTTAATACTTAATAACTGCAACATTGTTGAAAGCTGAGATTCTTTACAACCTTCCCACAGCGGTTGTTGTGCAGCATGTAACATGTCATAAAATTCTCTTGCATTAGTATTTGGCATCTCTTCAACACCTTCATTATAGTCATCCCAAAAACTCGGCCCAGCTGCATCCATCGCCATCATCTCATATTCACTTTGATGGTTTCCAGGTGGCCCATGTGAGTAATGTAGGTCACTTGCTATTGGAGATGTAGACGGATGATTTTGTACTCGCCTTTCACCATGACTAGTCCATACATAATAGTCCGACATGAAACCCTTACTATAAAGGTGCACCTTCACCACATCAAAATCTAGAAAATACCTACATCTACATTTCACACATGGACACCTAAGCTCTCCCTGTTCTTGAGAATAAGGTGATTGATATGCACATGCAAGAAACTCGTCAACACCTTGCTCAAACTCTTTCGTTACCCATTTAATACTCGGATTTATTCTGTTATACATCCATCTTCGATGCTCCAGGACTTCCATTGTAAGAAACAAGAATTCTATTATAGGTTCAAGCTATTAGAAGGAAAGCTCCATATATCAAGGATAAAAACAAAGTCATCTACTAATTCTTCAATTTAGTATCAGATTGAGTTTCTGAGTGTTTAAGTTTGTGCATTATGTTGCATATATCATTGAGAAGTATGATCTATATCTTTTATTGGGTTACAAGAACATTTGTTACTGATTTATATGAACTTTTTATTTATAAAAAAATCCAGTATATCCTTAAAGCGATGACATAAGTAAGCAGTTATACCTAGAATATGGTAGATCAATCAGTTTATAAGTCCTCCTGTGCAATTACACGTTAGTATAAACCAACTTTTCATAAATCTAGAGAAGATAGAGGAGACAAAATGATAAAGCATTTTAACAAATTTCCAAATCATACATCTAGCAGATCTGCAAGTATTCACAAGACACATTACGCAATAGAATTATAGAAAAGCTTGAGCAACATATATTTTTAACATTCCGTGACTTGGTTGAATGACTCTGGAAGGAGGGAGTGATATATTTCATAGGTTCAAAATTTGTCTTCCGAGCTTCTGTTGAGAAATGTGGCCTTTCATGCAGAATTGCACGTTTTATTTGGAAGTACAAAGATTGGATTGGATCAAATCAAGCTAAGATATCATATGTGAGAAACACAATGAAACACATTTAAGATATGTGAAATTCTATGTATGATAAACCAGTTTTTAGAAATCATTAATAGAACAAGTCTTGATCTTTGACTTACTATTATACTAGGATCAGTCAGACCAAATTCTCTCTCCTTTCCCTCAGTTAAAGTTGAAAAGAATTTAATATTGATATGGGCCATTATAATATAAACAATTTTTTAATGTTAAAAGATTTTACTCATTCTTTGTTCATTTTACAATACTTATTAGTCAAGGTGTTGATCCAGGTTAATACAGAGCAGTATGGTTAAGATAAGCCAAGAATCTGATGAAATAGGTAGCTTTAAAAAAAAAAGATCAACCATAATGTTAGAGCATCACAAACAGTCATGTAGGATCATGATCATCACTCTTAATCATTTGAAAAATCAAATCAACCAATATTATGCATTTCATTGGTATTAGTGGGCAAAGAATGAGTAAATAATACAAATATAAATGATAACGATCTCATTTATATTTTATATACTATGACTTCTCTACCATCTGAAACACTAATAGCCGCAGTCCTGTCCAATTAGTTTAATGTACCTTGAATTCAAGAGAAGAATGTTCAGAAGATTACGCAAAACTTTCATCTCCCTTTTGCTAATTTTTGCTAAATTTATTCTGCATGGATCAGAGATATCTGCCAATTAATTCAAGTAAAAAGACACCAAACATCAAGAAAACTTAAACAAAGGGAAGGACAAGAGCCAGCAAACCACATGAAAAACCACACAGAAAGCTCCAAGACCAATCACACAAGAATGGAAAAAGTTGATTACTAGTTTCTCCTGTTCCAAACAATGTTATAATTGATCAAGTTGACTAATGGATGCCTAAATTCTAAAACAAACAAAATCTGTTATTCAAACCAAACCCACTTATTCTTCCCTTTTATATTCCTTATGTTATTTTGGGAAAAATAATACAGATTATTAATGGGGTCAGTTTATTCACCAAGAATTTGAATAAGTAATATATGTCGCAATCATGCAACTAAGTGAAGTATTATAAAACCATAACCATTGAAGTCAACAATCAAATGCATCCAAGTGTTGTACTCGTCACCATTTCTGTAATATGTTGAATTTGATAATTAAATTCAATCATATTCAGTCATCTAATAATCTCCTAATTCCATAATAGGCATAATAATTAAAGCTTTACAAGTACAAAGCATGGTATGATAAATCAATAATTAAATCACAAAACATTAGAAACATTCTATGCATATAAATAGGCTGAAAATTGATAAAACCACAAACTGATGCTAAATGAAAACAGCCAGGGTGCATCAATTTACTAGAGATAATTCCATTCAGCTGAAACAATCATGATGGCTTGCTTAAGCATTGAAACCAAAGCATTTGTCCTGCAACTGCTACGACTTTGATATGATAATCATTTTAGCATTATCCTGAGTCTAAACCATTTCCCATTTAGTTGTTAGTGGTTTCCTATTAGGATTTGACAATAAAATATTCCTCTCTTCTCTAAGAGATCAATTAAGCGTTTGTGAGTATTCATCAGGTAAGTATACTGTTCATGAGTCTATATCTTAGATCCTATAAGTCCTGCATACTGTGAAGAACACAACTCCAACATCAAACTACATCTTATAAACAAATCCAGAAACGACAGTAACACCTAATTTAGGAATCCATTGTTAACTTCCTTTCACACTAAATTTCCCCAAGAGACAGCCCCTTTTCAATTTCATAGTTGAATCAAATTACATCTTATAAACAAATCCAGAAACGAACAGAGTAATATGGGTGAATACATTTACCAGAAAATTTTTTCTTACACGTTCTGTGTTGTTATCAAGAATTGAATCGTTCACACTTCTCAAGAGTCTATATCAACTTGTTTCTTCCTGGTTAGGTTGAAGTAACTTGGTGGTCATTTTCAAAAGAAAAACAATAAAAGCAAATTCCTCTAAACTTGGGTTGGGATTTCCTTTGCTCTAATGTGATTTTTCTGAAATTTGAGAGGCAAAGTTTCTGGTCAATAGCGTGAACAGTTTTGATTCCATCTAAAATGGGGCTCCATTATATTAAATCAACATCGGTGAATACTTTTACCAGAAAGAACTTTTACCAAACAGCGATTCTCGACTTCGATTACAAATAGAATGAGAAGTTGATCCCCGATTCGATTTCCTTAGGCAGGCTAATGAGGTTGATACTCTTTTACTAGTAGCATCTTCGTTAGTGACGGCTTGAGGTCGATACTCTTTCGATGGTGGCATCTTCGTGAGTTAGGGCTTCGAGGGCTTTGGGTTTTTATTGCTAGAACAAGGGCTTTGGGTTAACACACAGGCAATTCGATTTTGTGAGCAATTTACCGACGGAAATTTGAGACGGAATTATGTTGGTATTCCGTCATTAAATTCCCACAAATATGTTCCATGTGAAATTTTTGTCTGAATTGTTAAATTTGGGACGGATTTTGAGACGGAAAATTTTCGTCCCTAATTTCCCACACCTTTCCGTGGCAAATGCGTGTGTGATTTTAGAGACGGAATTTCCATCTCAAATCTGTCCCAAATTACCCACGGAATTAATTCCGTGGGTAATTCCGTGGCAAATTCGTTGATTTTTTGTAGTGTAATTTATTGCATGATTTAACTTGATGTTGGATGCTGACCATCGATGGAGTATTCATTATCTGATAGAAATTTAGGTAAGTATATGAATGCCTAAATTGTATATTTAGTGCTTTGACATGCTTAATGAGGTTTTTAGTTTATTGTTTTTCTAATCTCAATAGTTAACCTTGAATTTTTTCCTTTGTTGAAGTCATGGTCAAACTCTACTTGCGCCAAGTTAAACATTACTAATATCTTAGTTTTGTAAGTGAGAAATTCCCAATTGACTTGCAACAAGTAGAAGCAAGTGAGCCTTTGTCAAACTTATTAGAACTGCATTTGTACTGTTACAAATATATTAGTCTGATTCATGTGTTCTCATGCCTTCCTTACTGTTGCTCCATCTTGACCACCATTTATATTGCTCATGCCACTACTTATTAGTGAAAATTCAAATCTTACTAAATGCCTTTTTGATCCATGTTTATATTACCAATGCCATTCCTTTTTTAATAAACAATTTAGTCACTGAACTGTACTCCTCCAGCATCAACCAAATGTAAGGAAATTAGGTTACTTACTTTATGGATAAGAGCTTGGTTTTTTGTTTTTTTACCCCCTTCTTACATTATGATATAAAAAGTACATTGGCCAAAAGTGACCATGCCTTGGTAGGTCTAAATAGTTAGTGTGTCCCACGGTACACAAATTTAGACTGTTGTTTGCTGCTTTTTCATAGATTTATAATGCATTCCCCAATGCATACACACTTATGCGTGTGTTTTTAGTCAAATATTCGTGTTAGTACATTAGTTTGATATAACCATACCTCATTAGGTATGATTAGGTACTGTCACTATTTCTTACAAAAAAAAAAATCAATACCTACTTCTTTTATTTAAATATTTTAATTTCCCGATGCGTAGCCACTTTAGTGTGTGCTTTCAGCATCATGATTGTGTGAGTACATTGTTCAAAGGTTGCCATGCTTAAGTAGGTATAAATAGTTACTTTTCACAATCCTTGAAACATTAGTTTACTGACTTCTTCTTTTTTCCCTACCTACTGCTGCTTCATTTTAAAATAATCACAGCATCCAGTACACTTATCAACAAACTTTTCTACATAAACCACCTGAATTTGTTGCTTTTTTAACATTCTTCCTTCAAACTACACGATCCTTCTTTCTTTTTCTCATAGCCTAAGTTTAATACAACACAATGGCTGGACGTAAGTTCTCAATGATCAAAGATTTGAATGACTCCACTGAAATGTGGAGGATAGTGGTATGAGTGTTGAGGAAATGGAAGAGCTTTCACAAAAATTTGCCAAAACAGCTGTATGCTATCTGTTTCATTCTCATGGACCAATAGGTTTGCTCATTCCTTCAAATATTATGTTCATCTTTTCCATATTTCTCAAGCAATGTATTAAGCTGCATGAAGTTCTTATTTATATCATATCTTTCACCTTCCTGACAATCTATACATTTTAATCATTGTTTTTAAGGGTGACAAAATACAAGCCTCAGTTATGAACAAATCTTTATTCAATCAATTTGAGACAGAGCCTGTTGAAGGTCAATGCTACTTCATAGCTAATACGGAAGTCATTCCCAATGGAAAGGATTATAAGGCGGCCAACCACCAGTTCAAGTTGCTCTTCAACTCTGCTACTTATGTGAAACAAGAATATGCTGAGATACCCTTGTCTGTATTCAATTTCTTCCCTATCAAAGACATATTGACACAAACATTTGAGAATCATACAATGTTTCTATTTGGTGAGTAAACTTAATTCCTTGCCTTTTCACACAACTCCATTACCCACTAACCCTATACATTTTCCCACATATATCATTGCCTTTGTAATAAGCATAGACCTATTGGAGGAATACTACTAAGGAGCAGAGAAAAAGGCTAAGCTTAGACTGCTCTTAGTTGATGAGAGGTACACAACTACTGTTTTTATTTCAATTATCACCTCACAAATCAAACTCTTATCACTGTTGCCTTACAAATTTTGTTGAACCTCTTTAGTTCCTATTGTTTCTAAGTACATTCCTGAATAGCATCCCATACAACCAAAAAACTACTTCAGACTATTTTATGTTTCTCATTTTGTTTTCATTAGCCCCATACATTACCAATAGTAACGTGTCCCTTTTCCCACATCTATTTCTTCCACTCTTGCAAGTAAAAGAACATTAACTTTAATATTCCAATACATTTAAGTCTTACAAATAGTTAATAGTTTGAGTCAATCACCACTTCTGCATGAATTCTAAAATTTGGATATCTAACAAGTTCTGGGCAGTCCTAACATTTTAATTAAAATTATTTTGTTTATTTAAAAGGGGAATATTATCCCCCATGGTGTTGGATGATGATTGTGCTTCCAATTTTGCTACACACGAATTTACTACAACCTAAAAACCTACAGTCCTGCTTGCAGAACTTGCAAGAATTGATTTCTGGAATACTACTTCATTACTACTATTACCCTTTCTGCATGTGTTAAACAATTACTGAATATATGTCTTCAGTACTGAACATCTACCTTCACCAACCATTACTTCACTCACTTCAACTGTTGGGGATTAAAAACTCAAATACTACTGCTGAATCTATCCTCCGAAATACACCCACAATTAAAGTGTCTGACATACCTCTTCAGGTAGTGGTGTGTTCCAAACTTGTATTTCACTCATTGTGTTCTATCAACTCATATCAACTTATTGTCCTTCTATTGTTTCACAAGGAAAATATTTTGATGTCATCTGTGAGTTAAAAAAGTTCCTAACCTGGGATGGATGGTTTTATGAGGGCTGCGCAAGGTGTGGCACAAAATCCAAACTCACTAATGGTGTAGCTTCCTGTGGGAACAACTATTACAAAGGCAAAAAATGCACTATCCAACCTAAGTATGATAATTTCAAAATCTACTTTATTACACGTCTATCTCTATATCATTGATAAATATCTGCAACTCATATGTATTTTTTCCTACAGGCTTAGACTGAACTACCTCATTGCTGATGAATCTAGAACTGCTTCAATAGTATTCTTTGACAAACATGCATCCGAGTTGCTGAAAAAGAGTGCCGCCCAACTAAAGGCAGAGATACCTGAGGTTTCATTCCAACTTTTTTTAAATCAATCACTTCATTTTTACAATTTTTAACAATGTTTATGCTTTTTCCTTTTAGAATGAAATCTCTTTTGCATTTCCAAAAGAAGTAGATTATTTTCTTGGCAAGAAAATGCTCTTCAAGATGAAGCTCAATAGTTACAACAAAAACCACCCTAATTCTAGTGTCTCAGTTGCAACATATGTTGAGGCAACTGATCTTAATGATGCCTTTGATGCGGCTACTACTGAGGTTCAATGTTTTCCTATTTCCAATTTTTACCTTGTGTAGTTTAACTTTTAATATTGTGTTTATAACTCTCAGTTTGTTCTGTCTAGGTTGGACAATCGAGTGTGATCTATGATGACAATGATAAAGAAATCATTTTAATGAGGAATTGTATTGCTAAGGATAAGGCACCTTCAACTGTTGAACCAAATGTTACACAAGTTGAAAGCATGTCTACGATTGACCTTACCGATATTTCCATTTCTGATGACCTTAATCTTGTCCCCTCAAAGGGCAAAAGGAAGGTTTCTTCAAAGAAAGGTTCTGCAATAGGTTTGAACACTGCCACATATGGGCCATCCTCTCTAGCAAAAACATCATCAAAGCCATTAAAATCAATCAAGCAGGAAAAAAATGGACCAACCTTCTCTATTTGCTTCAGTTTCTTAAGTAGTTTTTCACATTTTCTGTTGTATTCACCACTGTAATACCCGGATAGCCATTATCTGGAAAATTATATTATAACAATAAAATGTCCGTAATGAAGATTTTGTCTCAACATGTTATAGGATTAGTTTTGGGATAGATTAAGAAAAATTAAAGGAAATTTATTGTCGGAAATGTGAAAAATACCATTTAAGGCCATAAAACATTCCGAGCGAATTATGGAAAATTCAAAGAAACATGAAATAATTATGAAAAATTTAGAAAACACATTATTCATAATTTAGACAATTTAATAAAATATTTCCTATGAAAATAAAAAGAAGGAAAACTAAAAAGTATTCTAGAATGGAAATTGATTCCATAATTTTCAATATTTTACTTAAAGGGTGAATTAACGATGTTAACAAAATTGTTGTGAGGAAATAATTAATTTTAATTAAGAAAATTATTAGGAATTATTAAAGGAGTAATTAAGTAATTTTTGGAAATTTTACAAGGTCTAAATCCATGTGATTGATTAGGAACCAATAGGAAATTTTGGGAAAAATAAATATAAGATAAATAGGATATTAAGATTAATGGAAAAATTATAATTATATATATATATGTGTGTGTGGCCGAAAATTAGGCCAAAAAGAAAAAAAATAAATAGAAAATGGGAGGATAAATATGAAAGAAGATCTTAAATAAAATAATAATATAATTAAAACATGTGTTAATTAGATAATAATATAATAATCAGAGGAAAAATGAACAGGATAAATGATCACGGATAGAAAGTAATCCCGTTGTGAGATTCTGGGAATGAGTTAGGAAAAATCAGAATATATTATTGGTCAGTGGATTTTTATCCAGAAGTTAGTACCAACCGAAGTTATTTCTGAAAGCGGTCGCGAATACCGAGGATTTTCGGCAGACAACGGAATATCCTTACTGGGTATATAAGGGTAGAAGAACCCAGTATTCTTAAAGAGGAAGAAAAGACCTTCAGCGTATTGTTCTCGGAATTTTAAGGTGCTACGGAATTTCGTGGTCAGGGCACCGAACCGAGATTTCATCAGATAAAGCAAGATGACATAAGACTTGATGATGCAGCAGGGATGACATCATCCTTGAGAGGTGTAAGGCCAAGATCTTACCACCTAGCAAAAGTGCGATCCAACGGTCGGAATTCAACCAGATAAAGTTCAACGAAATTACGAAAATGCCATCAGGTTTTCCTATAAATACCTCTCCATTCTTTCACAAATCTCACACCAAACACTCTTGAGGATTTCGAAAATTTGGAGAGAAAGGAAGAAGGAGGAGTCCGGAGAAAAATCCCAGCGAAGCTCTGAGTAAGTCTTCGGTCCCTAGTCTTTAGTTCGGTAATTCTTCCGGTAGTTATAATAGGAATGCTAGAATAGTCTTCAATCTTCATATTTTAAGAATAAATATGATATTTATTTTAGAAATATGATAGAGGAAAGGCTATAGCAAAAATTTTGAGGAATTAAAGTCGAAACAGCGAAGCTCTGGCGAAATTCCGCCGAACAGTCAAACCAGGGGCAAAATGGTAATTTGCACCTAAAATGCCCATTTTGGTTCTAAATACTCATATTAGTGATATTAACCTTATAGGATACTCAGAACACCGAACCGCTGTTTTCGCTGTTTCCGCTGTCACCGCCGTTGAGCCGCTGTTAAACGTGCCGTAATTTGACGGAAGTGTCAAAAATCGTCAACGGAGGTACGGACGCGTATTGTAACCTTAACACTTATGCTGCTTATATACATATATGTGATAGACATGCTTAGATACTGAAACTCTGCTTAGGGTTGTCAGTTATACTTACAGCTTGATACGGATTATAGTCTTGATAATGCCGTTGGGTTTGCCTAGCGCTGAGGACACGATGGGCCGTCGTGTCACTGGATATGTGCAACCATTATGTGGGGCTTTACATACTGCTTTGTGCTTATGTTCTGCCAATATGTGATCATGCATCTGCTTTGTACTTATGTAGTGATATACTGCTGTTATGTGAATATGTTCATGCTGTTAGCAATATACTGTTATATTTGAGCATAAGGTTAACCGTTACCTGAGATCCAATTGGAAATTGGATCTCAGCTGTAGCTTCAGGGTCAGGAGTACAAAGGGGATGACAATAGAGGCAGGTGTCCGGTGTAGGAGGGCGGAAGAAGTTTATCAGTTTATCTTTGTATATTCTGTTTAACACTATCTTCTTTTGGGATGACTGTATAAGAAAAAAATTACACTATGGTTATGCATCTTTGGATTCAGATACTCAGTTTATGAAAATGCTCAAACTCTGATTACCGTGTTGGTTTTAAAAAACAAAAATCCGCTATTTTTAAGTGGGATGTTACAACCACCTACCTTTTGGTATGCCTTTTGTAACATCTCACCTTAAAAACAGCGGAATTTTTTTAAAAAAAAAACATTGATCAGAGTAGAGTAATTTTGCAAAATGAGTAACTGAACCTTTATATTACATAACCGCAGTGTAAGTGTACTTATACAGTCATCTACTATCCATAAGGAAACAGCCCTTAACTAGGCACATAAAACTAAAGCCATAAAATTCCTTCTGCCGTCCTACACCAGTCGCTCGCCCCTATCTTCAACCCCTTGGTTTGTCCGAACTTGAAGCTACAGCTGAGATCCAATTACCATTTGGATCTCAGGTAACGGTTAACCTTATGCTCAAATAAACGGTATATGGACAACAGTTATTCACAACTCATAACAGCAGTAAATCACTACATAAGCACACAACAGATGCATGATCACAACATTGACAGAACATAAGCACAAAGCAGTATGTAAAGTCCTACAACATGTCTGCACATAACCAGTGCCATGACGGCCCATCGTGTCCTCAACGCTAGGAAAACCCAACGGCGTTATCAAGACTATAACCCGTATAAAGCTGTATGTATAACTGACAACCCTAGACAGAGCCTCAGTATATAAACATGTCTATCACATATATGTATATGAGTAGCATAAGTGTTAAGGTTACAATACGCGTCCGTACCTCCGTTGATGATTCCTGGCACGTTTGTCGATTTATGGTACGTTTGACAGCGGGACGACAGCGGTATGACAGCGGTGACAGCGGAAACTGCTGTTTGTGATTTCGGATATCCTAGAAGGATAATATCACCGATATGAATATTTAAGATCATAACAAGCAATTTAGGTACAAATTACCATTTTGCCCCTAGTTTGACTACTTGGTGGAATTTTGCCAGAGCTTCGCTATTTTGACTTAAAACTCTCAAAATTTTTGCTATAAACTTTCCTCTAACATATTCCTAAGATAAATATCATATTTATTCCTAAAACATGATATCTAAGCTAACTTGAAAAATTAAAGACTACTCTAGCAATTCTACTATAACTACCGAAAGAACTACTTAAACTAAAGACTAAGGACTGAAGAACTTACCCAAAGCTTTGCTATGAACTTCTTACTCCTTCTCCAAAGCTTCTCTCTCTAACTTCTCTCTAGGATTGCTTGTAAATTGGTGAAGAATGAAGAGAAATGAAGGGCTATTTATAGAAAAACCGAATGAAAATTCCGTAATTTCTTTGAACTTCGTCTGAACAGATTCTGACCGTTGGATTGCACTTTTTGAAATGGGCTGATCTGGGCCTTACACCTCTCTATGATGACATCATCATGAGTTATCAAAGTGATGTCACTCCTGCATCATCTCTTGATTTATGTGCCTTTATCTGATAAAGTTACCTGTTTGGTGTCCTAATCGCGTAATCTTGGGAAAACTCAAAATTCCGGAAGCAAAGCCCTGAAGGTCTTTTCTTCCTCTTTCAAGTTACTTGGGTCAACTAAATTTTTGATTCCATTAAGGGCATTTCGTTGTCTGCTGAATATTTCGACCAAACGCTGTCGACTACGGAAATTGCGTCTGCCGACGTCAACTTCTGGATCATAAATCACTCGTTCATAATATGTCCAGATGTTTACCAACTTATCCCCGAATTCCATTTTATGAATTATTTTCTATAGGTTTTCACTTCCACTGTCTGTCTTAATTTCACAAAATATCTTCTTGGCTCTATCTCATGATCACTCCGTCGGTTATGGAAATGACTTCGGAGATAGGCCACTCCGAGGTAAAAATTCACTTGTCTATAATATACTCTGACTCTAGAAACTTAGTTCATGGTTTTCTAGGTAGCATTTTATTTCTATCCGTGGTCATTTATCCTACTTGCTTTTTACCATTATAATATTATTGAATTGCAAAATATCTTAGATATATTTATTATTATTATTATTATTATTATTATTATTTAATTTCCATTTTAATTTTTCTTTCTTTTTCTTCATAATTTTCGTTTTTATTTTTATATATATATATATATATATATATATATATATATATATATTAATTAATTTCCACCTTTTTTCTCTTTATCTTATGTCTAAACAATTAGCCATTAATTATCTAATTAATAACTTACCAATTGTTGACAATTTTCTTAATTAGTAATAATTATTATTTCACAACTATTTTACTGACATTGGTAATTTATGTACCATGCATAATATTAAAAATCATGGGGTCCAATATGGTCCCCCAATACTTTTTTATTTTTCTCTTTTAATTTTTCTAAGGTAATAATTTAATAAATTACCTAAATTAGAGACAACATACTTTCTAATTTTTAATAATTATTCCATGCCTGTTAGAATTTTTCCTAATTCTTCTCAGGATGTTTTATGACCTTAAGACACATTTTTCACATTACCGATATTAAATTTTCCTTTAATTTTCTTAATGTTTTCCTTTGAACATATACTAATCACATAACATGTTGAGACCAAAATCTTCATAAATGGGCATTTTCATTATTGTAACATAATATTCCAGATATTAGTTATTCGGGTATTACACCTTTTGGTTCCTTGATTGTAATGTTCTGAAACATATCTTTACATTGTAATGTATGCTGATTATAAGAGAAGTTGGTTGTATTTTAATGTTATGGGCTCCAACATTAATGACCACCTATTTCATGTGTGGCAAATACATATCTTGGTTGTATTTTAATGAAACATATCTTTTTGTAGTTGTTTTTGTAATGACTTATATCAAGTTACAAGCAACAGATGCAAATAATCTCATTTGCATCTGCACGCTTTTATGACCACCTATTTCATGTGTGGCAAATACATACAATTGCTCTTGCCAAAGTTGATTTACAACTAATTTGATCAACTTGAAACACATGGAAACTATTATAACTGTATCTGCAATTCTTCTCATTACTAGTGCCTAGGATAGATGTCATTACTAACAAGAACGTATGTACTAAACACACACAATACTTTATGCAATAAATGGCATAGTCCTTTACCATGTTAATCAGCTTATTGCAAAGACTTGTATATATCTTGCCTTTTGTAATACCTGAAAAAAAAAATTATAATAAAAAGAAAAATAATTATCATAACACCAATTTTAAATAGGTGAATATGGGGTCTCAAATTGTTGTCTTGTATTTATTTTTGTTTATAGGAAATTTTTCTTAGAATTTAGGAGTATAAAAATTAATTTAGCTTGTTGGTATAAAAACCAATATTTTAGGGATTAAATTAGGACTTAACTCATTTATTCCTAATTTAACTTCATGAGACAAAATCTCTCTAAGTAAGAATAAATAAATTATACAATGATATTAACCCTAAATCCTAAAGTCTAAATGGACCAATAAGGGAATTGTCTTCTTGAGCATGTGAGAACAATTAAGATAAAATTTCATAAATAAAATTAGGGAGGGGGACGAAATTTTTAAGGGAAATGGAAGGTAAAATAATAAATCAATTAAAGAAGTGTGTAGGAGAAGACAACTTGGGGAGCAAGTTGATTTTCTTAGGGAGCAAGTAATTGCTTAATTAGAAGAAATTAGGAGAAAACCTATAGAAATTAAATCATAACTTGTGATATTGAAGTTAAATGTCCAAGATAAATACATATATAGAATCAGGGAATTATGAGCTTCAATTTGGCTATTCCCAAAGATATTTTCGGTTACTTTTAAGATTCATACTTAAACATTTTGGGAATTAAAAATCACCATAAATCTAGTCATAAAATTAGGATTCTGAAAGTGAAATCGGATTTTGAATCAAAACACTAATTTACACCTAACTAAATTAGGATTTGGGTTAATTAGACTAACTTAATGGGGAAGGAGTTGTTCTTGGGGACCAAGCAACAAAATTCTAGAAGGAAAAGGGTGAAAATTTCGGCCAAGAGGGAATTAAGGGACAAGATTATCTCTTTCTCTCCAAGTAATGATCCAAGAGCCAAGATCAAGCAAAAGTTGCAAGATGTTTAACCTCCATTTGCCTATAAATAGAAGGCCTTAGTTAGCACATCCTCCACACCAATTCCCCTTGCCTTGGCCGAAATATAGGGAGGAAGAGAGAGTGAGTAGCTGCTGGAGAAAGGGAGGCAAGAAGTCTTCAAGAGGTAAGGAAGTTCTTAGCTTCCAAGTTTAAGTTCTTAGTTTATGAAATAGAAATGTTAGGAATGTTATTTTGATCATCAAACTTCCAGTTCCAGTTTTATTTTCATGTTTTTATGGTTTCCAATAGCTTTATTTCGAAAATTTGATGAAGAAGAAGTTATAGTAAAATTTTTGGAAGATTATGATCAAAATAGCGAAGCTCTGGTGAAATTTCAGCAAATAAGAACTTCTGGAGTCAGTAGTAAAAATGCTAGTATCGTATGATGAAGATGATGTTCTAAAATTCTGGGAAAATTCATGATGAAAGTAGACATTTAGGGCTTTCCAAATATATAAAGAGTGTGTCAATTGAAGTTCTGTGTAAAAAGATAAAAATCCCAGAAGTTAAGCTACAATTTCTGAGCGAAATTCTGGGCAGCAGTTTGAATTCTGGAAACTGGGAATTATCCATGAGTTCTGGGTAAGTTCCAGTATTTTTTCTTGAAAGTAGACATCTCAAGGATTCTGGGAAATTTTACGGATCATCTTTTCGATTTTTCTGGAATTAGTTATGATTTTTCGAAGTTAGGCGAAATTCTTCCCAGAAATTCTGCATCAGCGTTTTTTCCGAAAATTATGTGGAAATAAATGAAAATAAATCCTTCAAGGGTAAAAATGTCAAGTATGACCAAGATGTCTCTTGAAATATTGCTTGAGAAGTAATTGAGACAATATCACCCTTTTAGGATAAACTGTGCACGTGTACCGTCAACGAACGTACCCAACGACCCGTTAAACTCAGGTACGGACGTGTATTGTAACATTAACGCTTATGCTTATGGTATGGTTATATATGATAACTGTTTTCACATGTTGATACTCTGTTTTGAAATTGCTCATGGATTTGAGTTGTATACGGGTTATAGTCTTGATAACACCGTTGAGTTTTCCTAGCGCTGAGGACACGATGGGCCATCGTGGCACTGATTATGTGCAGACTGGGATAACATACATATTGCAGTGGCTATGTTATGTTATTGCCTTACATGTGAATATTTGTTTGAAACTGTGATTATGTTGTATATCTGTGATAACTGTCATATACTGTTTACATAAGCATGAGGTTAACCGTTACCTGAGGTTCAATGAGAATTGAACCTCAGCCTCTGCCATAGCTTCAGGATCCCGGGAAGTGATCGAGGACAAGGGTAAGAAGCCGGTATGAGGACCCTGCGGAGGCATCACCTTTTTGGGTTACTATGTTAGAAGTATTAGACTTGGATGACTGTATTAGTTAACATTCAATTAGATATATTACATACAATGTTATTCAGTTACTCTTCGTTTATGTAAAATATTTTTAACTCTCAGCTCCAGAAACGTTTATGAAAAACGGGATGTTACACCTTTCTTCACAGACTAAAACCTCACGTAATTCTTAAAGTTGTTCACTTTCCTGATGTTGTTCATTTTTGCATCTTTGCCTTTTCTTTTCCTTCTTAACAAGAAACATATTCTTCAATGTTTTAGGAGCAAGAAAGTCCCAAGCCCAGCTAATAACCTTCTTCACTAATTTCTGTATCTAAGGTATTTCTTCCTCTATAATAAGTTTACTCATATTTGTTTAGCCCAGCTAAAAAACTACTTCACCAGGAATTATGTAAACTTTTTCTTTCTTTCCTTTCGTAAATATAGCAGCAACCAACAGCAAGTGGAACAATATTAAACTCAATGCATCCAATAGTAAATGTTGCGTCCTGTCCCAAACACAGTTAAACTGTCAAACCCCAAATTTGATTAATCTTAAAATTCTTGCTCTTCCTGGATCCTACATTATTTTTTCTGTTTCTGCTTATATGCCATTCCATCCTCTACATTAATCTCAAAAATGCTTTATTTGTCTCCTAAGTATCTAACTTACTCATTTCTCTTCCTTTTTATTTAGTACATTCTCTTTTTTGGTGCTTAAATATACAAATGTTCTTGTGATGCAATGTTTAAGTTGCAACGCCTGGCCTTTGGGGCCGTTATTCACCAGAGTTAACGCGGAAAATGGATCAAGGTGATTTAGACAACTTTGAATTATGAAATAAGAGTTTTTGAAATTACTATGATATGAAAATACGGCCTAAATTTTCGCGATTCGCATTCATCCTATATTTGGATGTTAATTACAGTAATCCAAACTAAGCGTATGATAAACATTAAATAAATTACAATTAATTCAAATTTCCCAAAAGATTCAGCTGTTGTATCCCTTACAGCTGCTTCTTGCCCTTCGATCTCAAACTAGTTCCTGTATCTTTCACGTGATCTGGAGTCTAAGTGAATAGACTCTAGGGTAACAGTTAATCTCATGCACATGTATGAAAATAAAAATGACATAATAGAACATGTTTACGCATGGAAGAAATTACACATAACCGTAACCGTAGTTAACGGCCAAGGACCGCAGCTTTTGTTTAGGACACGCAGCCCCATGAGACCGCAGCCTCAAATCCATGGCCAGGAAAACAAAAACAAGTAATTCAACCAACATACATGATCAGCTAATTATTGCAAAAACATTTACATACATGATTATAAAATTAGGGTTACCCACCTCAACCATGTATCACTTTTCTCTAACAATAATAATTTTATTATTATTGTTATTATTATTATTATTTCTATTGTTAGTATTATTATTATTATTATTATTCCCAATAATAATAATAATAATTCCCCATTTACCATTGGTCATTATCACTCCTTCCTAATAATAACATTATTTGTTATTATTATCATCCTAATATTGATACTAATTTCTCTCTATTTATTCTGATATTTCTAATTATCATTAACTCTCCTTAATTAACAATAACTTCTATTATTTACTTATCAATAGTTTATTTTATTTATTTATTTATTTATTTCCCTTAATTTATTATTAGTCAATTAAACTTAATAAAGATCAACCATCATATGACATTATAACGTATTTTTAACGTTTCTCATGATTTCCTTTAAAAACCTTAATAAACACTAATACAACTTAATTTGTGCTTCACAAACATTTTGAGTTAAGCATATGTATAAAAATGCATTTTTGCAAGTTTATCCCAAAAAATCTCATTATCATAAATTTCATAAATACTAATTGAATAAAAATAACACCAAACAACCTTGTTTTCAAAATGCTCATTTTTGTCAAAAACATAGGTGAATATGATATTGGGTGCATTCAAATGCACTTTTCTGGAACCTTAAAAATATTGGTATTGAACTACAAGTGTGAGAAATGTTTAAAAAAATTGTTTCCCAACCAAAAACCAACGACATGCACACATACACAAACTTCACAGATGCACAAATATACATATATAGATTAAAAAAAAAAAAAAAACTTATTCTTCTCTTTCACAGACCCACAGACGTGTGTGTGTGTGTGTATTTTACACAAGTGCCGCATATTTCCTTCTTTCTTCCTTCTCCACGGCACACGCACATAGATCCATATGTATATCCAAATCTTTTTCTTTTCATGCAGCAAACCTTGCACACATATATATATTTATCAACATGCAGATACTCACGGATCCACGGCTCCTTTCTTTTTGCAGCAATACACACATACTTATACACATTTCAGACACACACAATCACTTACGGTAACAGCTGAAAGAACAAAATCATGCAATACTTCTTCCTTTAACTTGAGACATCAAGCTCACGCATATATATATATATATATATATATATATATATATATATATATATATATATAATAACTTAGTTTTCTTTGCTTCCAAAACAAAAAAAAAAAAAAACACCACAGCGAAATCTCGGTCTCCCTTTATTATGTAGAGAAATAGTTCTCTTCCTGTCCTTCTCTTTTCCTCGGCCTAACCAGAACCTAAGTGCAGAAGAAACATCTACAGCACCAATAGAAGAAAAGCAAAAAAAAAAAAAAAACGTTGACAGCCCCCACTCCCCATACTTTCGGTTCAGTTTCTCAGTCTTTGGTTTGTTTTAGTTTCGTTTTAGTTCAGCTCCTTTTAGCTTCATACTAAGCTATTCTATGACAGAAAACGAAGGAAGGAGAGGGTGCATCACTTACCTTCAAAGTTCCTGTCCAAATGTTTCAGTGAGCCGTTGGTTTGATTCCTCTGTTTCACGGCACCAAAACAGGGCAGATTTTGAAACTCTTCGGTCCGCTCATTCTTCACTCACCTTCTTCCTCTCTCGTTCACTCTCGCTCTTTTCTCTCTATCACTCTCGGTTCTTCTCTCCGTCTCTCACTTTGCATCTCTGAAGGAATGAAAAATGAAGGAGCTGAGACGAATATAGAGGCCCAATGACCCAGTCCGAGCAAGGGACCCTTAGTTCGAAAGTTTGTGTCTCAAGAAGCGTGGGTAACGTCTGACCTTATTGATGCTACCAAAATTTAACTAAGTACCGCAAGTGTATGGGTCGTGAAAATAGCAAGTGGTGAGTCAAGGTCATCCTACAGGGACTCAATTCAACTCATGATTAGGTGTCAAATTTCCTTTTTCGTTTAAGTTGAATAACTCACAGCTGTTTTCAATAGTAGAAAAAAAAAGACAAATAGAATAAGAAATTAATATCAATAAACACCTTTCACAAAGAGCAAGTTTCACTATCAAAAGGACAACCTAGAGTCACTAATCCCTTCCTTGTTTATTAGATTTTATTCCCACTAAATTAATTTTAACTTAATCTAATTAGCTAATCTAGAGTATTAATGTTTATAAATGTCTTCCGGTCCATTTATATACCTATCTCAATTAATTATGCAATGCCTCATACGACTAATTAAGATGCAATTCACTCGGACTCACTCTAATTTGATTATGCGGAGCTTCTAGGTATATGTCTATCTTAGACGCAAATTAAACTAGAGTTTAATTTCACATTATTTAATCTCAAGGTCAATTTAAAATTCCCTTTGCCAAGTTCAATCTTAAATCCCCAAAACATGTTTAATGGTGGTCAATCACTAAACTATAACAATCAAAACAAGATTAAATAAACTGAATTAAAAATAAGTAAAACTAATTAATGGGAATAATCTCTAAAATTCAAACAAGTTCATAAGTCATCTAGGTTGAAAAATAAATTAGCCACACATGGCTTTAATTCAGATCACAACAAATTCAAAATTCAGGTTCAGCCACATACTGGACTTGCAAAATTCAGTTACTGGAATAAAAGAAACTAACGAGCTACTGAACCTATAATTACTTGAAATAAGATCAAAGAACAAGAATCAGCAACTCTTTTTGCTCTGCGTGGTGCTCTCTCCAGGTGCTGCTTGCTTTTGTCTGTCACCGTCTGGCTTCTGAATTGATCCAGCCGTCAACGTGTTGTTTTGGTCTTTTTCTCTGCGTCTCCAGCCGTATGCGTCTCTTCCTTTCTGCCGTCACGTGTTCTCTGCTTCTCCGTGTTCCTTCGTTCTCTCCTTCTCAATTGATTCTGCCAGCCCTTTTTTTCCTCCGCCTTAGGTTAACTTTCATTCATCAATTAAAATGACTTCGTGGGCCCAGCTGCATTATCCAATTCAATCATCAAAATGGGCCTACGCACAATTGTAATTGCTTCATCTGAAATCCCCTTTTTGTTCTGCATTTAGATCACATTCAATTGATTCATTTGAGTCAACGTGGGCCCAGTCCAATTGCCATTCAATTTCCATTCTTCAGCCAAATTCTGAACGTGCTTCCTCCCGGTACCTGATTGTAGAAATAAAATAAAAGGAGCTAAATAATAGTGATGGTCCTAATAATAATAAAACTAAATTTTTATTTCTTTTTTTATTTTTTTATTTATTTTCTAAACTTAAAAAACTTTTATTTTAAATTGAAACCCCACCAATGGTGCACCAATTGATTTGAGCCTATAATCATGTAATCTCATATAAATCTCTTAAAATTATCTAGATAACTCTCCAAATATCTTTAAAATGTACTTTATTTATATCAAATATGGAGAGTTATCACTTATCCTGTTCTGTTTTTGCAGTTTAATTATGGTTTGCTGCTGCTTCTTTGCGTTTCGGTGGCTGAAGAAAAGAGAAAAACTGAGCTTCTTTTTTTTCGGTTGCTTTCTCTGGTTTTCTTTTCGGTTAGGGCTGGGGATGGTTAATGGACGATGGGTTTAGTTGGTGCATCTCGCCTGGACTGTTGCTGGTTCGGTTTCTGATCCTTAGTTTTTTCGCAGGTTGAATGAAATAAGTAGTAGGCATATTGCTTGGGCTATTTGTGCGTGAGAGTGAGATTTTGAGCTTAATTGCTGCACATTGGGCCAACTTATTTGAGCCTGTGGACTTGCTGTTTCTGTGTATAAATGAGGCCTGATAAAGTATTGATCACATGGCCCATTTAATCTATGTGTTTTTTTTTTTAATTGAATAGCTTACCAATAATTCCTTTTATCTTACAAATCCCTAATTTATTTTCAATTAGCTATCATATCCTTTAATTATGATTATTGCATAATCATAGAGATAAATCATTTTTATTTTATAACACTAATTTATTTGCAATTATCTTTAATTGCAAATCATGGAAATAAATCTGATAGTATTTAGGCCTAATTATTCCTTATTCTTTTTCCAAAAATAAATTTATGGCAAAATAAACTTTTATTTCCCCTAATTATTTTTCAACCAAACTCTCATAACTTCATAAAATATTAAATCTCAATTTAATATCCTATATAATATTCTAAATATTAAAATCCCAGAAATTTAGGATGTTACATAAGTTCCAGCTAATTTCTCATACTCATAGGAAATATTCAATCCATGGGATTACTTCAGGACACTAAGTTAAATGGTTGATTAATGGTTGTGGTTATCTTGTATGCGTTTTTTATGACTGTTTTGTTTTACTGTGAATGCCATTTCCATGAATTACTACTTTTGCTATCCATAAATCCACAGATGAGTTAATATTTTTGTACAACGTAACTGAGGTAGAGAAATCGGGCTTGACAACCAGATTTGCTAATGTTTCTACTGAAGGTAAATTTATTGCTTTTGGCCTGTGTTTATTTAATATTTGGATGTGACTGTATTCTACGAAAGGCTGTGTCTTACATGTTTTCATAACATTTTCATGATCAGCTTGTCTTTTTATTGTGCAGACCGATAGTTGACATTCCTGACTATCAAATTATTCCAGTGGCAGAGGACAACCCTGAGCCTTTGAAGGTACCTAATTAATATATATATTTGAATAAGAATGTGGCTGTGAAAATAAACTATATTATAAACAATGACAATATGAGCAATATATATTTAGTCCAGTAATAATTATAGGGCGGTAATTTCGATATATTAAATAGGCACAAAAAAGACTAATAAATAAGCTTAGAAATGTTTATGCTGATCTTCATATTTATATATCCTGATAAAAAGATCCAACTACCTAATGTTATTCATTTTTTTCATAGCTTTGATTCATTCTTCAATTTCTCACAAAGGGTCATATCAGTGTAGTCTCAAGCTCACACTATGCACTTTTTGTGATTCATTACATGACTATTGTTAAACAGATCTACAAGCACTACATAGATTTCGTCTATGCTTGACTTTATTTATTTATTGCAAATTCATGAGAGGTATTTTTGCCTGATTATCATAAATAGCATTACCTTTAAAACTTTTTCCCATTTGTTTCGTTAAAAATATATTTGTGTGCCGTCATTAATTAATCACACATCTATCAGAAAAGAAGTCTCATACAAGTGAAGCACCTTCTTCCTCAGCTGCTGCATCTTAAATATCTGAATTTCTTTAATGACTTCAGCCATTTATATTCCCAATACGTTTGGGTATCTTTATGATTTTATCCCTTTTTTTCCTTTTTCCCAACTCATGCTGTACGAAACACCTTCAACCTTCGTTTCTCATTTTGTCTATGATCTATATTATTGAGCTTCCTATGTCCTATACTTTTAAATGTCTAAATTGTGTAGCAAAATTTTTGACAAATATTGATGCAATATTGTTAGAATGTATGCATGGCTAAAGCATAAACTCTAAAAATTGGGTGACTTTAGTTTACAAAAATATTACCTTCTTATGAGAGTACATTTCCAAAACTTGAAATCTTAATTTTTACATAGTTTTTAAGACATTTAAAAGCAAATGCAACTTTTTCCTTTTATCCTTGTATGTTTGTGCCTTGAAAAGTATGTTTGGGTTCGAAAAGGAAGCAACACAAAAAATTCGCCTGATTAAAATTATTGTTGATCGTGTATTATGATGAAAATAGTGTTAAATAAATTCATGAGTGAAAGTGGGCTTGGTTTGAACATTGAGCACAACATAACAACTCTCTGTATCCAACTTTATTATTGAAAGCTGTTTTACTTGAATTTTGCGAGTAAGAGGTTTAATGCATATGAAGTGTGAACGTACAGGGATGTAAGTGAAAAATCCCCCATTTTATTATCCACTCTCCACACTCGAATAGTTAACAGGCATAGGGTTTTCTCACAATGCCAATTTTCAGGATTAACATAGCCAAAGATACAGATCAGTTATTGTAATCCTACGTATCACAATTTATCTCTTTGTAATCCTATGCCATTTAAGTTTTAGCGGTATTGCTATGCTATGTATTCACGGTATGCTTAGATATATGCGTGTTATGTCCATGGTGGAGAATATATATAATTACATGAGTCCATAGATTCCCAGGGATGCATGCAACTCTGTTATCATTTAAACATCCACATATTATATACATTATTATGTAGAGCTAGTGTTGGATTTTAGAACATCCACATATTACATTACTGAAAAATCAACATTAATTTACTTTTTAAAAAAACTACATTTACGTTCCTTTCAATCTTGAACAACAAAAAACATACTAATTAATATTGAGGTTGTGTGGGAAAATTTCTGACAAAAAAAAGGGATTATTGTTCTTTATTATTAGTGGAAGAGAAGATATTGCGGTAGATAGTATTGATGTGAGGTCGTGAAAAGTCGGTGATAAAGCAACGATATTATCAAAAGTGACCCAAAAATAAACTATTCTAAGTCAAAATAACTATGGTTATTAGACATAGGAACGAGAAATAAGCATTGTTTCATACTTAGAAGGAATAAATGAAATTAAATAGTGTCGCTTGAATATATTGTAGGTGTATATAGATATAGATGGATATAAAAAAGATGGACAGATTCTTTATTTATAATGGCGTTTGAGAGAAAATAAAATTTTTATGTGAAAATGGAATTTTGAAGGCTATAAAAATAGAATAAAAATTGTATTCTTTTAGCATTCATGAGTTTAAAAAATTTACTGTGCATATCAATAAAAAAAATGTAATGTGGATAACAATACAAAAATAATAGTGTTGTTTTTTACGTTTACATACTTTTATTATACTCTAAAGATGCTAAGGTAGATTATACTTCCTATTTTAATTTAGAAAATATTATACTTAACCTTAATTGAAAGAAGATTAAATGCAACATAAGGAGAGTATTGATGGTTTCTAACAAGATAATTTTTCAATAATAGTCATTTCAATTTTAAGAAAGAGGTTTTTAATTGACTAGCGAACAATAAATTATTTTTGGAGATAAAATCTAATTTTTAAAGATTAAAAATGTTAATGAAGGATGATAAATCCCAATTTTATATATTTTATGCCACCTTATTTCATTTATTTTGGGGATTATTTTAGGCTAATTTGGAATTATTAGATAATATTTAGATTGTTAGCCTATTTTAGGAAATAATATAAATATGAATTAATTATAAGATATTGAGCTTAAATTATTAAATTATTAATATTCTGATTAAATAATATCTCTTGATATATGATAAATAGTGATTTTATAAGATCCTATGGTCCAGGATTTTTCAGGATAGCTAAAAGAAATCCAATGGTGAAATTTTAGAGGGCTGCTTGAATTTTATTGGGCTCAAATTAATACCCAAAAAGTCTTTTCTTCCCCTCCTCTTTAATTAACCTAGCACATACAGCCGCGAGAGGAGCGACAGCGGCAAGACATCGAGAGGACGAAAGAACGCTAGCCGCCGTGAAGACACACGAGACCGAAGACGCAAAGATCATCACAACGTGGAGAAAGAGACCAGAGGCTTCATTAATCAATTCTCCATTCTCTCCATCTCATCTCACGCGGACCCCACCTCCAATATTCATTAGTAATTCGTTCTCACCCTTTGACTTCACGCATAGAGTTCTCAACTTCCAATATCCATCTAATTAACTATGGGACCCACGGCCATTGAATCTTGAATCACTATTTCACAATTTCTATACATGGCGGTGGTGACGTGTTTAAAGCTTGGAGGAGGGAACACTGTCATGGAAGCTTAAACTATTTGTGAGACAACTTGGGAAGAGTATGGAGGAGGCTAAAGTCTAGGGCTTACACTTGAAGACCACAAGAGAGTGTCTTTCTTTTTATCTTTTTAATTCAAACTTGAGATTATTTAATTTTAAAGGATTTCGAGTTGTATTAATTGAGAACAATCTAGTTTTAGATTGTAAACTTATTTCTTCTTGATTAGACTGATAATTTGAAGTTTTATGTTTATGGCTTGACTCCTGTTTGCAACCTTGAGATTATCAATTAAATTAGTAATTGAGTTTTCGTTATTAATTTAATTGTTAATTTGGTTTATCATCTTAATTGTTTAATTAGGTTGATGAATTATCTGGTTGTTCAATTAGATAATTGTAAACAAGATTTTCAAGATTATTTTATGATTGGTTTTTAATTGGTTTAATTAGCCACCGCTTATTTCATTATGAGTTTTCTAGTGGAATAGATGTTATTGAGCTAGAGGGTTTCCCATGTTCGATTGGGTAATTAAATTCATTAATCTTCTTCTGGTCTAATTAATTGATTTAGGCTAAGAAAGTTGACTTTATGCAATTCCTAAGTTGTCCCCTTCATCATCATCACTGAATTAAATCTTATTATTTTATTTGCTTTTAATCAATCTTTTTAGTAGGATTTTAATTATTTTCTCATAAGAAAACCCCCCAAAAATTGCATTCAACTCATATAGATTAGTCTCATTCTCATATAGGTTTAAGAGTCAATTGCATTATTACATTTAGTTAGTTAATTGCATATAGGTAGTAATATTTTGCATTCCGGTTTAGGTCCATTTACATTCTACTGCATCTTTTATCACTTGAAAATTAGTCCTAAAGAAAACCCACAGCTTGCTCCTTGGGAGAATGACCTAGGTTGACCTTAAACTGCATAATTAATTAGGACCTAGTTTAATTGATCACTTTAACGACAAAAGTACGCTCGATCAAAGGAGTAGTTACCAATTTTATCCACTTTTGGATGGTCAAAACTCAAAGCTCTAAAAGCTCCATGATGTTCGATTCTTTCTCTTATTTTCTCCTAAAAACATCCTTAATCCCTGTAAGCAGCCAACAAAATATACAAAAGCAAATCTAATTTCATGAGTGTATGCACATAGTCCTGTAAATTTATTAAATGACATTAAAAAATTCAAAATGTAAGAAAAAGATTAAATGTATTACCCTATCATTATATTATAAAATAAAAACATCATTTCAAAATATAAAATAATTACAACTAACTATTAAAAACATTAAAATAATATTGTAAGAATTTGAATGAACATAAACCTTAAAAACATTAAAGCAGATTTTGGTCAGAAGCTGGGGACATGAGGGAAGTTCCAAAAGCCACTCGACTCCTATGTGATGTCTTTCTATGCTCACCCCAGTCTATTCATATACCTCCACCTCATTTGTTATAAATTCCCAACTCTATTCTCATTCATCTTCACTAATATTATCATAACCAACTTGCATCCAATTGATTACGCATCTCTTGCATAATGCATCTCAAGTACACCACTTACATCTAACCTTTTTTTTCCCCATATGCTATGCCATTCTTTTATGTCAGTGGTTTGATCAACATGCCTCCAAAAAAAAAAAATAGCACCTCAATATTGGACTAAAACTGGACTATAAGGAACAAGCAAGGAGGACTATTTTTCAAGACATAACAAATGTTCTTCAAAATGGCAAGTTACCATTTCAATCCTTCAAAACCCCTAGTATATCATAATTTATCTTCACATTTATCATACATTGGTAGATGCTACCTAACTAACTAAATGTGTTTGTGCATAGGAAATGGATTTTAGGAGCAGTACCATCAGACTTCGAAGCAAAAGATTTCGATCAATTGAAATTGACTCAGAACAACATGCTACAGTCCTCACTGACTCATCAACCACTAGAACCAAGAATTTTGATGCCTCTTTGATCACGCGACACCTGGATTACCAATTTGACACATCGCATGCAGGTGATTAAAAATTTCATATGATTTATATTGACTAAAAATATGTCCTCACATATGACCTCTTACTTAAAAAAATGTTGATCCAGTTGAACACACTATTCTCACTACATTGTCATACAGATTCAAGCCCACATGTCGTTTGTTCACCAACTTATTCACAAGTTGTCTCTACAGAAGTGACTCCAACAAGTAGTAAATCAACAATAACAAATCAACAAATGCCAAGCCATCAACTTCTACAGACATATGCAGGTAATGTTTTTGTGAATATTACATTATCAATATAAACTCTGAAAAATGAGTTATATTGTTCAATGACAGTTTTCCCCATTACCGATTTATTGTCGTTCATTAAACTAGCTTGTGTTCATGATTAGATCCCGAACATTGTTACCAACATATTGACTTCACATATGATGAGTACTTGAGTTATGATATGGAGGACACTCAAAATGAGGCACATCCATTTGAGGGTCAGCAATCTACCTGTGATGTTACGCTCATACTAAATTTTACTAAAATATTTACATATATTCTTACATAACCCTTCAGATGATCAATGTTGTTTTACTAAAGTAGGAACCATGGCACAAAATACATCTCATTCATTGAGAAGGACACGCCCATTCATTATTGGTACACAACTATTAAGTTCTATTTCATATCATCACATCTATTTCACATAATTCTGATATCTCAAATATTTTTAGGATTTTGTAGAGTACTTGGATGAAGGAGACCCCACATATGAATGTCACATATGTGGTGCAAAAATGTGGTTCAATAAAAGGATTCAAAAGCAACGAAGTTTAGTTGTACCTTTATTTACAATGTGTTGCCAAGGCGGAAAAGTTCATCTTCCAAAAAATCTTATACTTCCTGCTGTCTTGTGTGACCTCTTCTTTAATAAAAAAGAAGATATGTCTAAGAATTTCCATGCTAATATTAAGAACTACAACAAGATGTTCTCATTTACTTCAATGGGAGGCAAAATCGACCATGCCAAAAACAATGGCTGTGGGCCTTACACCTTCGTTCTTTTTGGACTTAATTACCATCACATAGGTAGTCTTTTGCCTAAAAATGGATCGAAGCCTGTCTACTCACAACTTTATATTTATGACACCGAGAATGAAGTTCAAAATAGGATTTCCGCTGTAAGGTACATATTGTACATGCTTCTCACATTATATTTATGATGAATTACCCATTATGATTTATGCTCCATATCTAACACATAGGTAGTGCTATCTTGACAGTAAGCATCTGAAAGACTCCAGCATCAATCCAGCGATTGTTGAACAAATAAAGGACACGTTAGACCAATATAATTCGTTCGTGAAACAATACCATATGGCGGGTTCAATGGTCAATAGGCCCCATCCTCATAGTTTTAAGCTACGTTTGATTAGTAATACACAACATGATGGATGGACACATAACTTGCCTTCTACTTCAGAAGTAGCAGCATTGATCATGGGGGATATTGATATCAATTTTCATCGAAGGGATGTCATTGTTGAGGAGTTGTTTGGAGCACCTCAAAGGATACATGAATTACATTCATCATATCTTCCATTGCAGTACCCTCTTTTATTTACCAGGGGAGAGGATGGTTACAAAGAAGTTATAGACCATTTTGCATATGATATTGGTTCTACCAAATCAAAGAAACGAGTTAGCATGAGAGAATACTTTGTATATAAGTTGGTGACTAGAGATGTTGAGGTTTCAACTATTTTACATGCTGGAAGACTTTTCCAACAATTTGTGGTTGATGCATACACAATGATTGAGGCGCAAAGGTTGTTATGGGTAAGGACACATCAAAAAGAACTACGTGCAGACATGTACCAAAGAATATCTGATGATTTGTTGAGTGGAGAGAGAAATGCATCCGCCATCGGCAAATAGATTATCTTACCTTCTTCATTTATAGGTGGAGCACGTTACATGATACAGGCCTACCAATATGCGATGACTATATGTAGATTTGCTAGGTACCTAGATCTATTCATAGCGTTTACATGCAACCCATCTTGGACTAAAATATCAAGGTTTTGTGCAAGAGAAAATCTAACTGCTTCAAATAGGCTTGATATCTTATCGAGGGTTTTCAGACTCAAGCTCAAAGCTCTAATGGATGTCATCAAGAAAAAAAGGTTGTTTGAAAACGTCTGTGCAGGTACGCAAACCCAAATTCCTATGTACTTTAGGTTCTTAATAGTAGCTTCCCAACCATATATTATGCCACAATATAACTAACACTTTTTGTTCAACTCTCTTTGTTCAAACACAGAAGTTTACACATTTGAATTCCAAAAAAGAGGGCTCCCCCATTCACACATCCTTATATGGTTGGTTGAACGTGACAAGATCAAAGAACCTAACGACGTTGACAGAATTGTATCCATAGAGATCCCAAATCCAGATTCTGATCCTCAATTGTATGAGTTGGTTCAAAAATTCATGATGCATTCTCCTTGTGGGACCCTTAATCCAAAAGCATAGTGTATGGTGGATAAGAAATGCAACAAGTTCTTCCCAAAAAAATATAATCCACACACAATGGTTGACCACGAAGGCTTCCCTACATACAGACGAAGAGAGGATGGAAGGTCTATTCATATTAAAGGCATTCCATTGGATAACAAGTTTTTTGTTCCATATAATCCTACATTGTTGTCTTTGTTTCATGTCTACATAAATGTCGAGAAAAGTAATCAGTCTACTACAATCAAGTACCTATTTAAGTATATTAGCAAAAGGGAATGATCGTGTCATTGCCTCAAATTATGAGACTGACCAAACTGGCAATCTGCAGCGACCACTGGACGAGATCAAACAATATTACAACTTTCGATATATATATGCATGTGAGGCATCTTGGCGTATATTTGGATTTGATATCCAACATAGGTTCCCACCGGTCGAGAGGTTAAGCTTTCATCTACCAGACTAACAATGTGTCATCTACTCTAATATCGATGATGTGGCTGAGATTCTAGCGAAGCCAAGTGTTAGTGAGTCCATGTTTATTGCTTGGATGAAATAAAATAAAGATGATGATCTAGCAAAAACGCTCTATTATTATGAATTCCCATAATATTATGTATATAATCATAGCAAGCGTATGTGGCAGATAAGAAAAAGGGGATTTGCAATCGACCGACTTACTCATGCTGCACCTTCATCAGGAGAATTCTATTATCTCAGGATTTTTTTGACTAAAGTGAAAGGGCCTTCTTCCTACGATGCAATTAGAACAGTAGATGGTGTTGTGTATCCTACATATCGTGCTGCCTGTATTGGTTTGGGATTGTTAGATGACGACTGCAAATTTGTAGCAACTTTAAAGGAAGCCTCTATGTGGGCCAATGGCCAATCATTGCGAACTATGTTTGTGAGTATGTTATTGTGTTGTTGCCTTACCCGACCTGAGTTTGTTTGGAAGGAGACTTCTCAAATTTTATTAGAAGACTAATTATATATACCGCATCGTGACCCTATGTCCTCAGGTATGTTCATGTTAATCTTAATTTTTCCTTGCTTCCCCTTCTGACCAACAAATTTTGACAATGCTTTATCTTCCTTCATGTAGCAATAATTATATCAGCATCAGACAAAGAGCAAGTTGCCCTTACCAAGATTAAAGCTCTCCTACAGAAAAATGGGAAGAGTATCTCCGATTTTCCTTCACTACCATTACCTTCATCAAGTACTCATGCCGATGTTGGTAATCATTTAATTCTCCAAGAATTGAATTATGACAGGGCTCAGCTTCAAAAGCAATCGAATGAAATAGTGCAATCATTGAATGTAGATCAACTTCTTATATACCACACGGTCATGATAGAAATTGATTTTGGTCTTGGTGGCCTTTTCTTTGTTTATAGATATGGAGGAATCGGAAAAACTTTCTTGTGGAACATGTTTACATCATTAATTCGTTCCAGGGGTAACATTGTGCTCACTGTTGCCTCTAGAGGTATCGCAGCCACATTGCTACAGTCTGGCAGGACAACACATTCTAGGTTTGCAATACCAATTGCAATTAATGAGGACTCAATGTGCAACATCAAACAAAATTCTTTGCTAGCTGATTTGATTAGGGTTACCAAACTGATTAAATGGGATGAAGCACCCATGGTCCAACGTTTTTGTATTGAGGCGTTTGACTGTACATTAAAGGATATCATGCATTGGAACAAGTCTTTTGGTGGCAAGGCTGTATTGATGGGAGGTGACTTTCGTTAGTTGTTACCCGTTATTCCAAAGGCATCTAGAGCTACTATAGTTAATGCTTGCATCACTTCTTCACCTTTGTGGGATTCATGTACAATTTTCTAGCTTACAAAAAACTTGAGACTCTCCTATTCTTCAAGTCAAGAATATGAAAGTTACAAGCCTTCTCAAAATGGCTTCTAGATATTGGTGATGGTAATCTAGAGTTGCCACACGACGGTGTTGCAAAGGTTGAGATTCCAGACAAATACCTAATTCGTCAACTTGACAAGCCCATGCAATCTATTGTGTCAGCCACTTACCCATGTTTGTTTCAAAATTTAACTAACTCCGATTACTTCAATAGTAGAGCTATTCTCTGCCCAACAATTGAAAGTGTGAACCAGGTTAATGAATGCATGTGCTCTTTATTACCTGGTCAATTGATGGAGTATTTTAGATGTGATACTATTTGCAAGTCATCTCAAGATGTTGATGGATTTGAAGACTTTTACACTACAGAGTTTTTGAATACTATTATATGTTCAGGTCTCCCTTTGCATGCTCTGATTCTAAATAGTACAACCCACTCATTCAGTAAATTTCATATGCGATTCTTTATTCTTACAATTCTTTTCTTAAAAGAGTCAAATTTTTAATCCTCCTCTTTTATTTCAATGCTTACCGTTAGGGAAATTTTCTCTCCTCAATTAGGTTTCACCTATTATTTGTGTATTGTAAAAAATTTGCATTCTAGCTACTCTGTAAGTTTTACAAATTGTTGCATCGCGCAATGCACAAGGGGATGTCCTGCTTGTTCTTAATAAAGATGAAGTGGCAGAAAATTAGCTCAAGACAGATATTAAGGGCTTCAGACCCACTCATAAATGGTTGTTAGATGCGTTTCAGCTTTCGATTCACCTCTAATGAAGAAGCTATTTTTGCATGCGTTCCACTCAATGAGATATCTAATTAACCGTTCTACCCTTCAAAAAATGTGTTTCAAAATGCACAGCAAAAAATAATAAGAAAAATTTCATCATAGATATTTGAGGGATGGACAGACTAACCCTAGCAGGCAAGGGGACCATAATTGCTTTCTTTTTGGAGTTTGTTGTCTTCACCCATTCATACTATGTCACTCCTAACCCACACTCCCTCAGCCTCTCCCTTCTTAACTTCTCTTCTGGGGATATTACTCTCATCAAGCCCCCCATCAGGGGGACTGAATATTATATCTTGTTGAGATGTCTTGAGATCAACAATAAAAACCTTCCTATTCAATGTTTGATCTGGACTAAACAGATAAGCAATAAAGTTATCATCAGGACTGAAACTTATTGAAGATGGAACCACACAGCCAGGCAATGGGTATTGCACTATCTCTTCAATGGGGAAAAAGACACTGTCATCAAAATTTTGCACGTCAGTTGAATCTGTCACTGCCATTTTGGGAGACGGCAATCTTGAATGCTTCAGCTTCCTCTTCTTGTTCTCATCAGTTGATTGCATTACAAATACACCAATGGGTGTGAGACTCAAATGCAATGGAGCAAGGCTATGGGAGCATTCCTGTAAGAAAAATAATAATTCAAATATAATTTTTACCTCTGAGACAATCAAGCTAGTAAGCAACATTGCCACCTAGGTTTGACTGCACAAAAAATGACAAATAAAATGAAAGCATTTTTTAGAATTCAACTACAGAGATTAATTCCTCTTCGATTGAGCATGGCCTGAAGTCGATCTTTAATTACAAGATTAAAGAAATTTTCAATTTTCTTCCCATCAGTTCTCAGGAAGAGGCATAAACTTATTACAAACTGTATCTATGTTGTGAATCCAAATACTCTAGAATTTTATTTATGCCCCAACTTTACCTCTCATTATAGAAAAGAAAAGACAAAAATAACGGAAAAGGTTGAACGGAATCGCATTAACTGAACCAACTTTAAGCTTGAGCTTCTGGTTAATATTAATTTAACGCAGCAGATACAAATCATATTAAATGAAGGATTCCGTCAAACCATCGGGTTCTCTTTGTAAAAAGATTTGAATTTACGTATCCATTAAAGTACCCATCTCATAATCTTCTCCTCCAACCATTTTCAACCAATTCCTTTAACAAAATAATAATAATAGACGCCAAAAAGTAAGAATTTGAAGACTCTATTTGGAAGCAATAATCAAATACAAGCATAAGCATAAGCATTTCCAAACGAAACCAGAAAGCCTAATCAATAGTCGCCACCTACTCAGAAATTCCACACATAAGCTCTAACACAACTCTCAAAATCTAGTGTCCAATTGGATCCAATCGCAAACAATGGAATACAATGAAATAAGATCAGAAAAAGACATCTGCATTAATTGAAGTTCACTGAAGCTGACCCAATTTGCATCAAAAAGGTCTTAATGGATTTGCTTTTGTCAATTACCGTCTCACTACCAACTTCCAAGCACCCAATTTGCTTTGGATCAATTTTGAATTTTTCAAGAAGTGAAGTAACAACTGTCAAGCTGGTATTGAAAGTAAAAGAATGAATCAGAATAAGTGCAAGAAAGCTGTTGTAGATCAGATGATACGTTCTACAAGTCTATAAATAAAGAGACAAGGAAGTGGAATTTGACTTGGTGGTTTCATCTTTGACAGCAGCAGCGGGAGCAGCGTCAATACTCATTGTTTGACCCATATTTTTATCCTTCAAAGGTATCAATGATGACCCACAGCATGCAACGAAGCCGGCTTCTGACTGCTCGCTCAGAAACGAATCAATTCCAAGTGAATCTTATTTCAAATCCAGATTTTCAGCAAGATATATGGAAAACCCAAATTGATGCTTAAAACGATCGAATAATAATAACAAGAACAATAAAAAATGTTTGATTAAAATAAAAATATTAAAGAGAAACCTGAATCCAGAGAAGTGGAATTGGGAAATGGCAGAATTAGGTGGTTGTGGATGAATATGACGATGGGAGGGAGTGAATGTGGGATATGATGGCTTCCATGTTAGAGCTTGTAGTGCCCGTGCTTGGGCTTTCCTCTTGTCGCAGTTCGACGCATAAACGTGGGAAGAAAGAAGCCAAGTTTTGTGCTCGTGCTTGCGCCCGCCGCTTTACCCTCTCAATTCTGCAGGCATCGTTACTTTGGTCAAATTCCACTTCTTAGTCTTTAGAAGCAGATACACTAAAACTCTCAGAGAGAGGCTGAAGAGTAAAGTGAGAACAATCTCAGTTGCAGAGACAAGGAAATTAGTTTTTAAATAAAGAGGAGAAACAGAGATTTTCACCGGCTATTGCAAAATAAATAAACAACAAGCGGAGTCCGATTCACCGGGTTTAAGTTTACACCACAAATGGGATGAGGAAGAAGATAGCAGAAGGTTGACAGCATCTACGGCGATGGCAGTGGCGTCCAAGGCACCGGCAGCGGTGTCCACGGCGACAATGCGCCCCAAACTTCTGAGGTTCAGGAGACCTTCGCGAGCATGGGCAGGACCACGGAGATCCGACGGTGTGAGAGAGGACAGAGGACGGACGACGGAGGAGCTACGGCGGAGATGGGGGCGGCGGAGCAGCGATGAGGGAGAGAAGAGAGAAGATGGAGCAAGGGCGGACCAGATGTAAGGGATGAGAAGACAGAGCACGTACGGGCGCGGGCAATAAAATTGGGGAAAATGTTTTTGGCGTCTTAAGTGTATTTCAGACATTAAAAACACCGTTCTGTCAACCTTCCAAAACCTATTTGCGTAAGTAGTATAAGGTTTTATATTAACTTGCATAAAACTTAAATTTTGAGTATAAGACACTTAAACATATTTAAGACGTCAAAACCACAGTTTTTGGCGTCCGAAAATGTTTTAGGATGTCAAAATTAGTCTTATTATAATTTTAGAAAGCCAAGAACTATATTTTTTTTATATTAAATAATTCATTTACCGTCTATGTTGTCAAAATTCCCTTTCTTTTTAGCATTCTAAAATTTTGAAGGACACCGTAAGTACATTTTCTGCATCCTAAAAAATAAAAGGATGCCTAATATATCAAATTTCCTTCAAGTTATTACAAAAATATTATCGTCTTCACATTTTACTTCCTTTTTAAAAAAAACGGGCGTCCTTTAAGAAAGTAAAATCCATTTTTTATAGTAGTATGTGTGTCTACATATACATATACATCTATGTGTGTGTGTGTGTAACACCTTAAATCTCATACTACTTACTGTGTCCGGTGACACGTAGTATAAGGGATATCAATAGAGTTGACAATGTTACAAGTCAGAGTAAAATAGAACGAAGAGCATCCATTAATGTTTGGACAATATATAAAATGCCCAGGCATAAATTGGTAAATTAAATATCCTGAAGGAATATTTATGTGATACAATTTACAAAGACTTAAATACAGCTTTCTGCTAAACATAGTCTTAACTAGACCCATGGCATGAAACCCAACACAGTTAATCAAACCTATTGGCCAGATTGATGTTTAGTATAGTAAGAGTCTCCTTGTCTTTCATGATGACTTATGACTAAAACCATATAGACAAACTCTTTTTTAGTTTAAACACCAAATGGTTTGAAATAACCTTATTTGATTTATGGGATTAATGTTTCTCATGTTGTAGGAAAAAAATTATCTTATGTCACACACATGAAATGGTGGGACTCACATATACATATATTAATTCATATATGTATATGTGGGTCCCACCATTTCATGTGTGTATAGGAAGTTTAGTTTTCTCATGCAACATGAAAAAACTAAAACCCTTGATTTATACTAGAAACTAGACCCTAATAACTTTCTTCAGGCTCTTGTCTTGATCGATGCCTCTTCACGACTCCATCGTCCATGTCGCCTCTCAGATCCAAGTCTCTTTCTTGAACCTTTAACCAATCCTGATATTCAATGCCCATTAAATCTTAGGTAACATTTAACCTCATATGAAAAATATAAACAATCTATAATATACAATCACAACAATATTACATTTAGCATATACATAAGTACCCGACTACAATTGCCTACAACACATGTGTCGTTACCAACACTTACCAATGTCTCATGACCCAGTCATTGGTTCCTCAGCGCTAGGAAAAACAAGCACGTAGCATTATCATATAAATACAACAATCCATAGTCAATTGAATATAAACACATGATCTCAAGATCTAGTCTTGTTTTACGAGTCTACAATCATGATTCAATCAATCATATCAAAGTCATACAAGACATAAGGGGAGTTAAAGTTACAATAATAAACGTACTTTCCACCATGTAGTACCAATACCCTCGACCTTTGAATCCAACCCTAAACTTCTCGAATATCCTATAACGTTATCATCAGATTAGTTCATTTTCCATATTTTATATGATATTATAATCAATACCATATCATTTGAAATAATATCCTCTGGATTATTCTTGCCTATGTTGACCTTTTTACCCTTAAAGGATTTATTCTTCCATTTTTACCCTTGCTTTTCCTTAAAAACGAAATTTCAACATTTTTGGCCAGATTTTTCACTAACTTTGAAAAAGTATAACTAATTGTAATATATATATAAAAAAAAATCTAATGTGATTTCAAAGCCAAAGTTTCCCTTGAAAAGTCTATTTTTCTTGAAAAATAATGTATAGAACTTGAAATCCTTAGGTCCTTCACAGTTTTAATTTCTTTAACTATTGGTCCAATCTCAAGTCCAGAAACATGGTTCAGTTTGAAAAATCCATAACTCTTGGTACAAAACTCTAAAAATTATTTGTTGTACATGAAAAGAAATTTCTTTCCTTCCATTTTGATTCTGGAAATTTTCAAGATGTTTAAGTATCATTTGATCAGTCAGAATCCATGCATAACAATCCCTATTCAAATTGAACTTCCAAAAATGAGGTCCAACTTCGAAAATTTGGATCTCCTTGTAACAACTTAAAACGTTACAAATTTATATCAAAAGAAAGCTCTGGATGTCTACTTTACATCTAGAAAATATCATGATTTTTTAAGATCATTTACTATACAAAATAATTCATACAACATGATGTTGACTCTCAGTGTTTTGATGATAACAAGTCTAAAGGTTTTGATTTAACAAAATTGAATTGATGTTGCTTTGGTTGAAACAATTCTAGAGAATGGATAAGCAATTCTCAAGAATGGCTTAGTCTGTTCAAAAATAACGTTACAATGATTCTCGAGAAGATAAGGATGATTCTCGAGAATTTACATTTCAAGCTTTAAACATGGTCTCTGGTCGCATGAGTGATTCTCGAGAATTGAGACACAATTCTCGAGAATGGCTTGCTTCAACTATCATACCAGAATCTGTTCTCAAACTGATTCTCGAGAATAGAAGAATGATTCTTGAGAATGCTTGAGCAAAAGAACTATTCACATGATAATTGATCTCACCACCTTCACGATGATTCTCGAGAATGAGACATGGATTGTTGAGAATGCATTTAACACATGTAACATCTCATTTTCATAAACGTTTCCGTAGCTGAGAGTTGAAAATACTTTTAAAAAGTAACTGAATAACATGGTAAGTAATGTATCTAACTGAACATATAATAATACAGTCCTCCATGTGCCAACTACTCCTAAATAAAAATATCCAAAAAGATAATGCCTCCACAGGGTCCTCACGCCTGCTTCTTACCCTTGTCCTCGATCCTGACTCCCTGGGATCCTGAAGCTATGGCAGGGGCTGAGGTTCAATACCCATTGAACCTCAGGTAACGGTTAACCTCATGCTTATGTAAACAGTATATGACAGGTATCACAATAGTAAATTCACAATTATAACTTTTGAAATCATACAACAAGCAACATAATACAGCCACTGCAATATGTATGTTACCCCAGTCTGCACATAATCAGTGCCACGATGGCCTATCGTGTCCTCAACGCTAGGAAAACTCAATGGTGTTATCAAGACTATAACCCGTGTACAATTCAATACTCATGAACAATTTTAAAATAGAGTTTCAACATGTGAAAACAACTATCATACATAATCATACCATAAGCATAAGATTTAAGGTTACAGTACGCGTCCGTACCTTCGTTTGACGGGTTTTTGGGTACGTTCGTCATCGAAATACGTGCATAGTCTATCCTAAAAGGGTAATATCGTCTCAATTAATTCTCAAATAACATTTCAAGAGACACCTTGGCCACACTTGACATTTTTACCCTTGAAGGATTTAATTTCAATTATTTCTACATAATTTTCGGAAAAATCACTGATGCAGAATTTCTAGGCAGAATTTCACCTAACTTTGAAAAATCATAACTAATTCCACAAAAATCGAAATGAGGATCCGTAAAATTCCCCGGAATCCTTGAGATCTCTATTTTTAAGGAAAAATATTGGAACTTACCCAGAATTCATGGATAATTCCCAGTTTCAACATTTCAAACCGCTGCCCAGAATTTCGCACAGAAAACATAGCCTAACTTCTGAGATTTTTATCTTTTTGCACAGAACTTCAAATGACACAAAATTTATATATTTGGAAAGCCCTAGATGTCTACTTTCACCATGAATTTTCTCAGAATTTTATAACATCATCTTCTTCATAGAATACTAACATTTTTGCTACTGACTCCAGAAAACACTAATTGATGAAATTTTGTCAGAGCTTCTCTATTTTGATCATAATCTTCCGGAAATTTTTGCCATACTCTTTCTTCATCATTTTTTTTCGAAATAAAGCCATTGGAAACCATAAGAACATGAAAATAAAACTGAAGTTGGAAGATTGAAGATCAAAATAACATCTACTAGCATTTCTACTTCATAAACTAAGAACTTAAACTTAAGAACTAAAAACTCTCTTACCTCTTGAAGAACACTAGCTTCTTACTTCTTGAAGCTCCTCACTCTCACCCTTGCTCTCTATATTTCGGTCTAGGCCTTGAGAATTGGTGAGGAGATTGTGTTGCTAAGGGCTCTATTTATAGGCAAACCAAGGAATAGCCTCCAAGAAATTCCATTTGATCTTGGCCCTTGGTTTTACTTGGAGAAGAGGCAAACACCTTGGCCCTCCACCTCACTCCAACCGTCCTCCCTTTCCCTCTTGCTCTTGAGTTTTGCTTCAATTACTTACTTTATCCAAATGCTAATTTAGTTAAATATCAACTAATGTTCTTCTTCAAAATCTAATTCCACTTTTGAAATCCTAATTTTATAACTAGATTTATGGTGATTTTTAACTTCCCAAAACACTTAGATATGAATCCTAAAAGTAACCAAAAATGACTCTGGGAATATCCAAGTTGAAGCTCATAATTTACTGAATTCAAATATGTACTTTCCTCTAATACTTAGTTTCAATATCTCAAATTATGATTTAATTTCTACAGGTTTTCATCTAATTTTATCTAATTAAGTATTAACTTGGTCCCCAAGTTAAACAACTTGCTCCCCAAGCTGTTTTAAATGTTTTCCCACACACCTCTTTAATTGACTTATTTCTTTCTTCTTATTTTTTCTAAAGAATCCGTCCCCCCTACTCTTAACTATTCAATTATGTTTTATTGTTTTTACACTTTTAAGAAAGGAATTCTTTCATTGGTCCACTTAGATTTAGGATTTAAGGTTAATATAATTCTTCCGTTTATTTGTATAGTTTATTCACCATTAAATAAGAACAAATTAGGAATAATTAGCTAAATCCTAATTTTAATCTCCAACATAGTGTTTTAAGGGTTACTAGACTTAATTAACAAAATTTGGTAAGTTTCTAATTTAATTTTGATGATTAAAAATTCCTTGTATGCTAATCTTAGCTTCTAAATATCACTTGGTCTTTAATTCGATTGATTTTTCCTTAATTCCTTTACAAGACTTAGAAAAATTTAGTCTTTAGGCTTTCTAATTCTAGGGAAAATTGCCTAGGAATAACATAAATACAACATCAAAATCTGAGACCACATATTTAACTATTTAAAATAGGTTTTTTCTATCAAAATATAGTGGTTAAGCTAAATAGGATTTTTTTTAGGGTATTACAACACAAGTACAATGAATTATACATATCACACGCTAATTCTCGAGAATTGGCACATGATTCTCGAGAATGCTTTCTCCTAAACAATGTAATATGCTTGATATAGATCTCCTGGATTTTTGTAATTCTCGAGAATGTGAATATGATTCTCAAGAATACATTGACTTCACAAATAATCAACGTTAATACCAATATCAACCTTTTTGCAAATCTAATCCAATGGGTCATTATTTATTCTCAATTAATTATTCTCGAACATGGTTATATTATGCTTAATCATCATCCTAAGTGTCTTGCAGTTGATTAATTATACTTAAATCAAGTTTCAAGAAAAAGCAATCCAACGTGGATTAAGCATTAATTGATGATAGAGAAAAGAGCGGCAATTAGAATTAAACCTTGAGGCAGAATCAAATATTATTTTGAGAATACTTATTCTGGCTATCCTCCTGACACAAGTACAAACAACGGGAAATACATTTAATGAAAGGCGTGACTGCATTTAATGAAGCAATGATCGATTTTGGCTCTACGAAGACAGCCGAGTCTAACGGAAATTCAAATGCAGACAACAACTATATTAAAAGTTATTCGCACCAGCATTATTGAGGAACCATATAAAAAGATAGAGAATTCAATATCACCAACTACCGGAACACACTGTGCAATGAATTCAAAGTTATTACAGTTAACTGTTCCATTAGCTTTTCATTCAACATTATATGTACTTCAGTGATTAGCATTCATTTACTCAGTAAGGAGTGAACATCAATTTTATCACTTGTTTATCAGTATAGCTTAAGGTTGTGGAACCTTTAAGCGTGGGTGTACGATTACAACTAGTAAGGGGGAGTGAGTCCTAGGTGATTGGATCGTCTTGAGTACTTAGTGTGTAATTGTAATTTGTTTGAGGATTAGTAAAATACCAAAAGTGTTTTAGGGACTGGACGTAGGTCGTATGTTTTGACCGAACCAATATAATCCCTCCTGTGTTGTTTATCTTTTAGTTTACATTTTTTTTATTCACCTTGTTAATCGAAAAAGAATTTCGAAATCTCCTACTCACCCCCTTCTAGACGATATTCTCTCTTCACATGATTGACTCTAGAAAAACATAAATTTGGAAGTTTCTCAACTTTCAAAATCTTGATCCTTTGATCCCAAAAATCATTTTCCACCATGATTTTACTCTAAGTTTCATTTTAAACACATTAGAAACCTTTAAAACATATAAATAAATTTACTTTACAATTTCCTAGATTAAACTAAAATTCTACTCAATATAAAAAGCTAGAGCTCAACAACTTACCTATTGAAGTTTTTACTCCTTCCTCTTGCTCCAAGAATTTCGCCTTTCTCACTCTTGATCTAATTCTATAATCAGATATTTTAAACTGATTTTTGTGTGAAGAATGAAGAGGGATCAACTCCTATTTATAGTGGAAATCAAGCCCCTAGTCAAACTACCAAACTACCCTTGCAAAATATCTCACTTTCTTGACTTAATCAATAAGTTTTCTCATCTTCCATCTCATCCATTTATTTTGGACTTTTTTCCTTGCTCATTTTTAGCCCTTGAATTTCTTTTCCATGTGTCAAACTCTCATGGTCTTTTAGCTCTAAAATATCAGATTTTAGCTTAATCACCCCATGTGCCCAACTAGAATTTTAGTCTTTTGGAGCTAATTATGAAGTCATTTTGATGACATAATCAAGGTCTTAGGTGTCCTAAAACACCACATGTTTATACCCAATTAGTTTTCCAATTAATCAAGAGTATTTGCATGTGTATTATTTTGAAATCTTATCCAAATCTTCCTCCCACATGTGCCGAACGTTTTTGATGATTTTTGGACAGATTTTACATAGAAATTAATGCCACAAGATAAGCCTTTAGTTCCTTTGAAACTATATGACAAATTGTAGTTGATTGGTTAACCTATCTAGTTGCATTTGGATATTTTATCTTGCAAACTTGGCTAATATTTATCCAACTATGCTCAGCTGAAATTGTTGACTTTATGGGTTGATTAGTGAAGTCTTTTGGTGACTTAATTAAGGGTTTAAGGGCTCATTTGTATAGGCTTTTTCATTAAAAAGGCACTTTTTTAATGCAAAAAAAATGCTTATTTTAATTAATATATGTGTTTAGATGATATATTTTTAAAAAGAGCAAGTGTCACAAAAAAAAGGTCAAAATGCTGTTTTTTTTAAAAGCTCCAATTTGGAGATTAAAAAAAAAAACACTTTTTTTAAAAAGTCCATCCAAACGGGCCCTAAGTGTCCTTAAACTCTATATGTCAAAGCCTAATTGTTTTTGCCAATTAATCAAGAATATTTGTGCATTATTAACAAGTGTAATTTCATCATCTTTGGCCCTTATATATTTCGAAATATAACAGCCCCATTTTGAAGATTTTAATTTGCTTATAATCATTTTGAAGAATTTTGCAACTAATCTCGTCAATTAGTACAAGCTTATTTGCTAAGGATAATTGTTAATATATAACAATTAAACTAATTGTTTCCCTATTCTCTTTTATTATCTTATAAGCATTTAAAATAGTTATTATTTCATGTGATTTTATGTCACCTTTTATAGCTCCTAAATATAATCTCTTAATAATTAACCATTGGTTAATTAATTCTAAAATGAAATTTAGATAAAAATATAATCAATAGATTATATTTCGTCAATGCACATATTCATTTTTGTATTTTTCTAAGTAATTTTTCAAAATACAAGACTTATTATGAAATTAGGATACTACAGTATACATATATATGTATAATTTTAACAACATTGACTGAAAAGACTAATATAGGATTACCGGTATTTGTGCGACTTAAGTTAGTGTGTGGGGACTTTTGTTACTCAAGCAACTGACCATTGGGTTCAAAATATAAGATAAAACTTTGTGACCAAGTTTAATTATCTTTTTATATAATTAAACTAAAATTTGAAATTGTCTGATCATTTAATATGTTTTTTTAAAAAAATATTTTGCCACACTTTTTCCCTCTCATTGCTTTTTCTCACTTACATTATCTTTTATCATTTTCTTACTTATCCTCTCCCTCACTTATTCTCTTTGTAAATGTAGGCATATTTGGAAGTATTAATTGTAACATCCCAATTTTCAAAAGCGGAATAAATTTTTCATCATTTCAAATCATTTCAAATCATCACAGTAAAACATTTGAGCGGAAGAGTAACTGATACTTATATTTCAAAATGCCATAAGTCTGTCTGGATACAATAGCGGTATAGTAACCGCGTGGCTCAAAAGTGAAGTAAATAACAAAAGAAAGGCTTCCGCCGGAACGTCAAAATGAAATCTTTAGCCAGGTTTCTAAGCGTGCTGCTTTCCCCTCTCCTCCGTCCTTGGTTCTCCTGACCCTGATGCTATGTTAAGAGCTGAGGTCCCATGCATACGGACCCCAGGTAACGGTTAACCTCATGCTTACATACACAAAATGTGGATGACATATACCACAACATCAACAACATATACAAACAATCCATCACAATCAATGCATATGTATCGCTCCCAGCATGCAACCGTATCGCTCCCAGCATATAGACACATCGCTCCCAGCATTCAAACATATCGCTCCTAGCATATGGACATATCGCCCCCAACATTACAGATACCCTCTAACCTTTATATGCATTTCACAGTATAAACACTCTACACAACACACATATCACATATATGCATAACATAAACATCAGAGTTAGTGTTACAATACGCGAACATACCTTCGTTGATGACTTTCGGTACGTTTCAACAGAAAGCGATCACAGATATTCTATAAGGGTAATATCATCTCTATTAATTCAAAAATATTATTTCAAGAGATATTTTGGCTATATAAGACCATTTTACCCCTGGTGGATTTATTATTTACAATTCTGCCCTTACCTTTATTCAAAAACGCAGTGCAGTATTTTCTGGGCAGATTTTTCGGTAACTTTGAAAAATCATAACTAATTCCAGAAAAATCATTTTGAGGTGCTGTAAAATTCCTCATGACCCTTGGCATGTCTATTTTCAAGGAAAAATATTCCCAGAACCTAGAACATCATAAATCATTCCCAGTTTTAAATTTTCTCAACGTTGCCCAGATTTTATTCCAGCAAAAATGACTTAACTTCAAAAATTCATATCTCCTTGACCAGAGATCAAAATGTTACATATTTTATATATTTGGAAAGCCTTACATGTCTACTTTATTTCTGGAAAATTTCATGATTTTATAACTTCATTTGCTTCATAAAATCATAGCATCTTTTTTGCTGCTTGCTAAGGACTTAAGAACTGAAAATTCTGCAACTCTTACGAATTTAATCTAAGGACTCCCAAACCTTATTTCCTATCATGTTTTTACCTCTTCAGGCATTTTTCAATGCAATGAGGCCTAAAAACAAATATAGGAATTCATTCTCTAATTTTCTAGATTAAACTAACATTTATACTAAGAACTTATAAAAACTAAAGACTAGAAATTTAAATGCTAGAACTTACCTTTTGAAGACTCTTGAACTCCTTCCTCCTTCTTGCTTCACTCTCCTCTTAAACTCTCCAATCTTTGGTATGAGTTTGGTGTGAAGAATGAAGAGAGGAGAGCTCTCTATTTATAGGCAATCCTTGGTTAACTTCCTAGCAACTTTCATTCTATTTTAACCCTTAGATTAAACTTAACTAGGAAGTTTAAATCTAGCCCTTACACCTCCTACAAAAATGCCACCTCCCCCCTTTTCTAGATTCATCTTTTCTCTTTCCTCCATTACACACACACACATGCACAACACTTAGGCACACACATACTCACAACATATACATGTGCTCTTGTGATGTCATTTTGATGACATAATCAAGGCTTAGGTGTTATTGTTGACTTTTCAACACTAATTCTTAATTATCATGTTAATCAAGTGTTTACATGCTCCTTAATTATATTTTGCCATTAGCTAACTCAATTATATGAAGATTTAGACTTAATTTCTTGAGATATTATTTCATTCTCTTTGGCTTAATTATTTTTAAATATAATGAGTCCTCTTTTAATTTGTCTCTAATCATCTTGAAGAATTATGCAACTAATCTCAATTAGTGCAAGCTTATTTTGTTAAGGATAATTGTAATTCACTTAATATACCTCTTAATTATGCTAAATTAATTAGCAACACTCTTTATGCCAACCTTGACCCTTCATTGGTCATTAATATCAAATTAGGAGTTTCATATAATTAACTTTGGATATCCCCTTTTATTCATGTTTAAACAATCAACAATTAATTACTTATTTAATCACCTACTAATTATTGACAATTTTCTTAATTAGGATTAATTATTTTCCCACAACTATTTTACTGAAATTGATAATTTATGCATTATGCAAAATATTAAAAACCATGGGGCAATTTATGTTCCCCAAAATGATATTTAATTTTGCCTCATTATTTCCCAAGGAAAATAATCTCATAAATTACCTAAATTAGAGACAACATACTTTCTAATTTTTAATAAATATTTAGTTGCCTCTTAAGATTTTATCATAATTTTCTCAGGGTATTTTATGACCCACGAATATTTCAGGGACCTATTTGTAAATTATCTAATGTTTTAGGGCCCTTTTCGCACATTGCTTAATCTTAGGAGAAATTGTCCTAATAATAAGGTAAATTTAATACAAGGTGTTTGAGACCTCATATTTACCTATTTTCAATAGATATTATTTACTAAATTATGATACTTATCCTAAGTAGATTTTTTTTTTTAAGGGTATTACATTAATATCTTACATATTTTGTGCTTTTAAACTAGTTTTAACTGTTTTCTTAAAAAACTCAAATAGATTATTTTCGGCTTATATTTTTAACCGCAGGGAATAACCAAATTAAGAGAAGTCTTCTTTTTCTTTTTCTTTTTTTTTTTTTTGGTCAAAATTATGAGGAGTCTTCCATTTACCAGCAATACAAGGAATTAATTTAATCAAATAATCTAAAAATTTATTATATGCTTATTCAAGCACGGTAAACTTATAAAATGACTCATAAAAAATTCATATTATTTTCCTATTATTGGTGTGTCTATATACACTTTTCAAGTTTATTTATAAGACAATTTTAATTACATTAAAAATAATAAAAAAAAATGTGAATGGAATTAGCTATTATTCTTTATTTTACTAAATAATATTGCAATATTTTAAAATTATCACTTATATTTATTGACTAAATTATAAAAAAAATTCAAATTTTGGGTAAGTTGCATATAATTAACCCCTTTGTCTTTGTAAAAATAAAAAAAAATCCATTGCCTTTTTTCACGCTTCTCTTAACTTCTCTACGGACAAAGTGATATCAGATTAATAGAAAACACATGTTATCTAGGTGAGTTAATAATTTTATAAATTCCCTAAACTTAAAATTTAACCTCCTTAAACCTTTTAATTTTTAACATTAAACCCTTGTTGTTACTATTTTTTTTTTTAGTTTTTATTTTATCTAATTCGTACTCAAAACAAGCTCATAGTTTATCTAATTAAATCATGTAAAAGCAAATTGATGGCCTAGAACAACTTGAAAGATGGAATGTTATATATTCATTAAGTAACTTGATGCTGCATTTTGTATGATGAGAGCCATATATATAGCTTAGGGCCATTGTGTAACGCCCCTATTTTCCTAAAGTCCATTATGATAACCAGTTATAGTCCTAAGACTCTTATTAAACTATATCATGAATATTTATCAGAGTGAAGGCGTTAACATATCAGAGTAAGTCGCAACAGAGAGCATGTTTAATCGTTTGGACGACTGAGTAGTTGATTTCATATGCACAGACATATGCTGGTTAATTTAAATTCCCAAATGAATAAAAACGTGATACAAGTAAATTCATCATGTTTGATTTTAGTTAACGCATTAAGTTACAATGATCCGAAAGGTTCTACCAAACTATAAATATTCTCATCCCAAAATAAAACTCCTTTCGAGTCTTTATGTGTGTTGATTACCCTTTCCTCTCGCTCCTGATCCTCTTGATCCTAAAGCTAGGGTAAATTCTGAGATTCAATGCCCATTGAATCTCAGGTAATAGTTAACTTTATGCTCAAGTATAAACAGTATATGCATGACAGATATTCATTTACATTTCAGCATATAACCATACATAGCACACAACACATGTAATTGAAAGTAGAGCTAAGTCACCAAGAGGGGGTGAATTGGGGATTTTCAAAATTTTCCCAAGTTCTGCTCAAATGGAAACCGAACAAGACAAAACAAAGAGTAAGGAAAGAAGAGTGAGACACAGAAGTTTATACTGGTTCAGCCCAACTCTTTGGCCTATGTCTAGTCCTCAGGCACCTTGAGTATTTTAGTATGCCACTTGATTGCACCCTCTGTAACTCTGAAGCAATTTTCTCACTATAACTTGCTCCCCCTTACAAGTTGTAATCAAAGACTCCCAAATCTTCAAGTCCCCCCGACTTGAGATTCTTCACAATAAATGAATACAGATAATAAACTCTCTTAAAAGAACAGATAGGATGATCACTGAAGCTCAGATAGTATCAGTCGATACTTTGTACAAAAAGCACAAGAATAAATGAATAAATTTAATGCACTTTCGATTTACAGCTCAATAGTTGTTGAAGAGAATTGAATGCTACTCTATTTATCCTTAAAGTATGATTAATAACCGTTGCAAACATTCATATGACCGTTGGAGAAGATTATTGTCTGTTACAAGCATATTGGTCTCTTCTCTCTCTTCATTTTGTTCATTTTTTGTGTTGGAAGGATAACTGTTGAGTCCCTTGAGTTTATAGCCGTTGGAATGACAGAGTTCTGAGTAGGTGGATGTCTCTTTATCCTTTTTCCATCGTGTAAAGCTTATTAGACGAAAATATAGTAAGTTAGATGGCTCCTCATTTAATGCTCTAACAGTTCCTTTGATTTAGTGAAGTCAGCACTGAAAAATCTTTTTAATCCATCTGTAACTTGGTTGAAAAACACTAGTAAATGCATTAAACATATCTTATAATATTGATAATTAATATCTGGAAGCATTTAGATCAAATAATAAACATTACACAGATTTCGTAAATTCAAATTTTCAACTGTCACGGCCCATACTCAAGTTTGTGTATCAATACTCGAGTATGTCACTATACACTTAATGCTATACTCGAGTATTTACCTTCCAGAGACGAAACTCGCGATATGAGCTTTGGAGCTTCAGTTGAATTTAAACCAATACTCGAGTTTTGGGCTCTTAAATAGTTTTTGCCCAAAACATCAAAACCAGAGTATTCATGCAATACCGCAGTATTGAAAACTCAGAAATTTTAGTTGCCCTCTGTATGACTTGATACTCGAGTATTCAACACCATACTCGAGTATGGGTTTCCACTTTGAAACTCAGAGAGAGCACTAACCAGTATGAAACTGGAGTTTTCCAATATGAAGTTTGTATGTTTAATAAATTATTAATTTATCTTTTCTTAGCTCAATACTTGAGTATGTCAACATCATACTCGAGTTTTCACTTAATTATGAAAACATTTGAATTCTGGAGCCAAGTTGAAAACTGGACTTTTCATATTCCAAAACTTGAGTTTTCGAAACTGGAGTTCTCATTACTTTTGAAAAACACTGAAGAGTCTCTTTGGCCTATACTCGAGTATGCATATCAATACTCGAGTATGCTCTGATGGAAAACTTGCGTTGCTCTTTGTAAGGTCCAATACTCGAGTATCCTCTTGGATACTGCGGTATTGTCCTCAATCATTTGTATTGAGTTTTTCTTTGAAATCTCAATACTCAAGTATTGCTACTAATACTCGAGTATTGTCTCAATCAGTAAGTTTTTACTTTCTTGAGACAACTTCTTCAATTTTGGTTTCATAATTGATTGTTATCATGAAAACTCATAGAGAACTAACAATAATAGTTCACATCTCAACAATACATAGCACACAACACATGTAATGTTCACCTCTACATAGCACACAGTGTAACATCCCAAATTCCAGGTTCGAAAATCGTGTCGGTCGACACTTAGCTTTAAGAAAAACAACAGAGTTTGAGATGCTACAGCTTAAAGTATTGCGGAAATTGATAGCGTGTGCTAAGATCCGGACAACGAGTATCTGATATAAAAATGCCCAGACATATGATGATGCCCGACATAATCTGATATATTAAATCTCCCGAAGGAATATTCATGTGATACAATTTACAGAGGTTAAATACAATCCTCTGATAAAGAAAGTTTTAAACTAAACCCATGACCTGGAACCTAACATCAGTTAATTAAACAGATTGGCCAGGTAGGGGTCTATCATGGGGGCCTCACCGACTTATACGGCGACTGTTTGGCTTCCCGGATAGATTAACCCAGCCTTAGACACCAAACTGTTCAAAGTAACTTTGTTAAGTTCGAGTCAGAAGCTAAGTCCTAATAACTTCTACCGACCTTTGCCTTTGACTGCTGCCTCTTCATGGCTCTACCCTCCGGCATCTTCTCTATCCCGGTTTCTTTCCTGTACTATTCATTAAGACTGAGGTCCAATGTCCATTGGACCTCAGGTAACGGTTAACCTCATGCTTATGTAAACAATATATGACAGTTATCACAGATATACAACATAATCATAGTTTCAAAACATATAACCACATAGGCAATAACATAACACAGCCACTGCAATATGTATGTTACCCCAGTCTGCACATAACCAGTGCCACGACGGCCCATCGTGTCCTCAGCGCTAGGAAAACTCAACGGTGTTATCAAGACTATAACCCGTATACAATTCAACTCTCATGAGTAAATTTCAAAACAGAGTATTATCATGTGAAAACAACAATCATATATAACCACCCCATAAGCATAAGAGTTAAGGTTACAATACGCGTCCGTACCTTTTACCGCATAGTCGTCAAACATCCGACCTTTGATTCCGGCTTTGGACTTCCCGGATATCCTAACATATCACCATATCACTTAGAATAACATCCTAAGAGATATTTCCACCTCTATTTACCATTCTACCCTTGATGGCCTTATTATTACAATTTTGCCCTTACATTTCTTCAAAAACGTGGTGCAGCATTTTCTGGGCAGATTTTTCGGTAACTTTGAAAAATCATAACTAATTCTAGAAAAATCATTTTGAGGATCCGTAAAATTTTCCGGAATCCTTGAGAAGTATATTTTCGAGGAAAAATACTGGGATTTACCCAGATTTCACGGAATTTTCCCAGTTTCCAGTTTTCAAAACGCTGTCCAGATTTTCGCACAGAAATCATAGCCTAACTTCTGAGATTTTTATCTTTTTGCACAGAGCTTCAAATGATACACTCTTTATAGATTTGAAAAGCCGTAGATGTCTACTTTCACCATGAATTTTCTCAGAATTTTAGAACATCATCTTCATTATAAAATACTGACGTTTTTACCCTTGACTCCAGAAATCACTGTTTGAGGAGATTTCGCCAGAGCTTCGCTATTTTGATCCTAATCTTCCAAAAATTTTGATATAACTTCTTCTTCATCAAATTTTCGAAATAAAGACAATGGAAACCTCAAAAACATGAAATTAAAACTGTATATGGAAGATTGAAGATCAAAATAACTTTTCTAGCATTTCTACTTCATAATCTAAGAACTTGAACTATGAAACTAAAAACTCTCTTACCTCTTGAAGAACACTAGCTTCCTACTTCTTGAAGCTCTTTCACTCTCTCCCACACACTCTAAATTTCGGTTGTGGCTTGGTGGATTGGTGGAGAATTTGTGTTGCTAATGGTTTCTATTTATAGCCAAAAACAAGAGTAGCCTCCAAGTAATTCAATCTAATCTTGGCCATTGAGTTTTGCTTGGAGAAGAAGCACAAATCTTGGCCCTACACCTTCTCCAATTCGTTCTCCCCTCTTCCTTCCTCAAGAAGGAGCTTTGCTTTGGCCCCAAGACACTCTTCTTCCTTCCCAAGTTATCCTATAAATCCCCAAATCCTAATTTAGTTAGGTGTAATTGGGTGTGTTAATTCAAAATCCAATTTCACTTTTGGAATCCTAATTTTATGAGTAGATTTATGATGATTTTTAATTCCCAAACACTTAGGTATGAATCTTAGATGTATCCGAAAATAACTTTGGGAATAGCCAAGATGAAGCTCATAATTCCCTGATTCCAAATATGTATTTATCTTGAAGATCTAGTTTCAAGATTTCAAATTATGATTTAATTTCTATAGGTTCTCATTTAATTTTATTTAATTAAGCAATTACTTGCTCATTAAGCTAGACAACTTGCTCTCCAAGTTGTCTTCTTCTTCACACTTCTTTCATTGACTTTCTCTACTACACACACATACATACACAACACTTGTGCTCCTATTGGCTCTTAAATATTATCATGGATTTAGACATTTTAAATTGCTAGAATTATTGTAGGCCTTTGATCCTACTTAATGAAATTCAATCCTAGCCATTACTTAATATTTAATTTACCCAAGTTGATTAACAAGTTTAATTCCTTGCCTCTTTATTTATCAAGAATTTCGCCTCACATAATAACCTTAGGGATTATTAATTTAATTCAAGTTATTATCCTTATCACAGTGTTTTAGGGGTCACTAGGCTTAATTACCAAAATTTAACAAGGTTTCAAATTTAATTTTGATAATTAAAAACTCCTTGTATGCTAATTTTAGCTTCTAACTATCATTTGATCCTTTATTCAATTGATATTTCCTTAATTATGACATTTATAAAGTAATTATTAACTAATTTCAAAAATTACCAAAGTATCTCAATTATTGCAATATCAATTGCCCAATAATTGTTACTAATTTCCTTTAATTGATTTTATCATCCTCTGCTGATTTTAAGTTGTTAAAATGGCATAATTCCTAAAATAATAATAAATTAATTAAAACTTTAGAGACAACATACTCTCTATTTCAATAAATATTTAGTTGCCTCTTAGGATTTATCATAACATTCTTAGGGTATTTTATGACCCATAAATTCACTTAGGGATTTTAGCTCTTCATTTACTCTAATTTCATAAGAAATTACCTTCCGAAAATAAGATAATTATTTCACTTGTTTTGAGACCATATATTCACATATTGTAATAGGTGTTATTTATTAAAATTTAACATTTACATGTATTATGAAAATTGGGGTATTACACACAGCACATGTAAGGTCCACATAGTTTGCACACAACCAGTGCCATGCCCTCGGCGTGTCCTCAACGCTAGGAAAACATCTATACGGTATTACCAAGACTGTAACCCCTTTTTCAAATTAAAGCTGAATGTATTTAAAATGGTGACCTAAGACCCAGTCTTAGCTACAGTCCATGACCCAAGACCCAGTCTTGTTCATGACTATATGAATCATTTCATCACATATAAAGCATACAAGACAACATAAGAGTTAGAGTTACAGTACGCGTCCATACTTTAGACCTTAGCACTAGTGGTACGTTCACCTTTCGATATTAGTTCCAAACCTTTCCGAGTATCCTATAATATCATCACCGCATTATTTCCCTTGTGATTAACATCATAGGAGATGACCTTGCCACTATTGACCCTTATACCCTGGTAAATTTTATTCCCTTTATAATGCCTTTTTAATTTATTATTAATTCCTTATTTATTTAAATAATTTCTCTTTCCTTAATAACCACATTTATTTATTTAACTATTGCCCCATCATTATTTTAAACTCTAAAGAGTTATCTTTTTCCTTCAAATTAATAATTTAATAACTAATAAATACCAACCATCATATGAAAATATGATTTACTATTTTTATTCAATGATTCTCATGTTTTCCTCCAATTGACCATAATATAATGCTAATTATGATTTCCAAATTATTTAACAATATATTCTTTAAATTAAGCTTTAATAAACACAAACACCACATATACTAACTTTTAATTAAGAGTTTATTAATACTTAATTATTAATATATATTTTAATGTTTCTCATGGTTTTTCTTAAACCCTGGATAAATTCTAACTCTACATAATTTATGCTTTACCCAAATTTTGAGTTAAGCATAAAAATACATTTTTGAACATAATTTCCTAACAACAAAAAATCACAAGGCCTCAAGGGTTTAAACATTATTTATCACTCTTAAGTTTATGTACATATGCACACTTTTTAATACCTAATTTATCTCCTTAATAAATATGCTTTGCTATGATATCCAAAATGAAAAAGTGTGTATAAATATTTCCCAATGAAAACTAACAAAACCATATGTATAAGTATTTACGCAAGGTAATAGATTTTTTCGGGTTTCTGAATCATATTATAAATGTTTATATTAAACCTAGTCAAATATTTGACTTTTGAAAAAAATTATTATATATATACATGTCTTCCTTTTCCTTTGCATACATTCCACGTTACAGTAAGCATATGCTACCAATATACTTATATATGCGTATGTTGTTAACAGTGAGCATATGATTTTATTTTCTCTTTCATTCCATCCATTATATATACACACGTTCAAAACAGAAACAATGTATATGACTATAAAGTTTCCTTCCTATCATCATATATTCAGCAATGTTTTTAAAATAATATGACAGCAAAACCAAAACTCCAGTGTTCTTTTCTTTCTTTCTTCTATCGTCTATACTATACTATATATATATATATATTTATATGCTTTCAAAAGCTTTCTTGCAGCAAATCAAAAACATATACCTATTAACCATTTCTCAGTGTTTTTTATTAACATATACACACCCAGCAACTCCATCACGCCTATCATTCTTTTCTTGGCAGAGGATAATAATACTCACAAACCCACGGCTCCCTATATATATATACATATATTCTTACAGTAACATCTCAGAAGGCCGATAATAGCAAAGGATAAAAGCTTCAATGTTTTCATTCTTTTCCTTTTGTCTACAGTAAGTTTCACGTACACACATACAGGTCCATATATAAAACCTATGATTTTCGGCATAAACAGACCCCAAACGCAGAGGGAAATACAGACAGTAAGCTATATACATTGGTTCGGCGTTTTTCTCTTCCTTTTTCTTTTTATCTAACAGCAAACGATGATGGCTGAATATGTTTTCTGGTTTTGGTTTGTTTTAGTTTAGCTTCATCCTAAGCGTGATTGTGACAGAAAAATGAGAGGAAAGGAATATGACAATCATCTTTGCTACCTCAGTCCAGACGTTGATGAAGAACATTGATTCTCTTCCTCTGTTTTCATCGGCAAAAACAGAGAAGAATTGGCTTCAGCTTTCCTCTCTTTCCTTTTCTCTCGGTCTCTCACTCTCTCTTATCTGTAATTTCTTTTCTTTCTGTATGCTGTACGAATGGGAAACGAGTGAAAGGAGGCTGAATGAATGAACGTGGAACTGAGAGGAGAGAATGTTTAAATATAGGCTCAACGTCCAGACAAGTCCATCAGTCCAGATGTATATACTATCGATCAGGGGGCGGGGCCAGGATTTAGAGTTAGGATTTAGAGTTAATAGGTGTACAATACAGTTCAGGGGCAGCGCCTTCGAAATTCTTTTTTTTTAAGAAAAGTTTTAAATGCATTAAAATTGTATCGTTGATATTTTCTGGAAGGAAAAAAGTTTGACAAGATTAAAGAACATGTTGGAACTTGAAACCTATAAGAAATCAAAGAATGAAGAATTATAATAATTAGAAGGTGGACAAGCAAATCAAAATGCTGGCTTAATCTTTAATTCATCATAAACGAAAAATTACAAGGTGGGGTATTACCTTTAGATATTCATTTACATTAGCCTTCATCTACTTAGCCTTGAGTGCTGCATCAATCTTCAGATATTCTCCATTCAGATATTTATTTACATCAGCCTTCATTTGATTTGGATTAAGAGATGAAGAGTGATCAATTTGAATAGGGAAAAAAAGATGGAGTGAGAGAATGGGATATACGATGAAATGGGGAAAAGGAAAAGGGGAAAGGGGAAAAAAGGATAAAGAGAAGATGAAGGTTCAAACCAGTGACCTTAAGCTAAAGATATGAAGTCTTAATCAACTATACTATCTATACATATTGTTACTAAATTCTCTCAATTTATATATATATATATTTTATGGGTTTTCATGCCCCCGTTGAGACAAGTGTAGCTCTGCCCCTGCTATCGATTACAGGACTCAGGGCTCGAGATGCATGGGGTAATCTGTTGAAGCATGGCGTTCTGAACATTGCTTCTGTAAGATTAGCGGCGTTGAATCCTTCTCTGGTTTTTCCATAATCACTGTTGATTTTCTTTTCTTTTCCTATCTTTTTTCTGGGTTGCGTGATCTGCTTCTACGCTTTTGACGGGTTTATGGATATGAGATGCATTTTGACTGGAGTGTTTTGGTTTGGGCTTAGTCGAAAGCTATTGTATGCTAGGCTTAGGAAAACTGAGCTTCTTTTTTTTTTTTTTTTGGTTATTGCACCCGGTTCACCAGAGCTTTGCCCTGACTAGTCCGGATCGAGGTTCTATCGGGTGCATACGCAGGGACCTCTCCCAAAGAAGTTTTCTGCATCCATAAGGATTTGAACTCGAGACCCTTACTTAAGCAGCCCAATTCTCTTTCACTTGAGCCAACTTCCGTTGGTAACTGAGCTTCTGTTTGTTCGCTGGTTTCACTGCACTTCGGTGAGAGCTGGTGGTTACATGGCTGAATCTTATGGTCTACAATTGCTACGTGCTGGGCTTGAGAAAAAAACTAATTTGGGCTTTGCTAATGATCCTACGTTTGGGCCTCTGAAAGCAAGATATTGGTCTCTTGTTTGTTTGGTGAATATAAGGTTTTGGGCTCCTCAATTACACTTAAATATATAATATAAAAATGGGAGAATTACACTTAAGTCTCAAGGACCAAAAATAATTACAATAAGGTCCCGTGCCAGAATTTTATTACAAAAAAGTCCCAAAGAAGTCCTTGAGACTTTTTTGTAATTAATTGAATCTGTATTTACAACTGAAAATGTCATATTTACAACTGAAAATGCCATATTTACAACAAAAATTCTCTATTCACATTTACAACTGAAAATGTCATATTTACAATTGAAAATATATTTTGAGTTGTAAATATGACATTTTCAGTTGTAAATGTGAATTGAGAATTTTTGTTGTAAATATGACATTTTCAGTTGTAAATATGACATTTTCAGTTGTAAATACAGATTTAATTAATTACAAAAAAGTCTCAAAGACTTCTTTGAGACTTTTTTGTAATTAAATTCTGGCACGGGACCTTATTGTAATTATTTTTGGTCCTTGGGACCTAAGTGTAATTCTCCCTATAAAAATCTTTAATTTCCAACAATTAAGTCAATAATTATTCTAGAAAATTTGACAACCTATTCTTCCATAATTTTAGGCCTTATTATTCCTTACTTTAATTATTCTTTTCCAAAAACAAATTAAGGAGGAAAAAAAGCCTAAATCCCAAATAATTATTCTCATATATAATTAAGGCCAAATTTCATAATTTAATTCTCATAAAATATTAAATTTAAACTCCCAAAATTCAGGATGTTACAGTTAGCATATTTATATATAAACCTCCCAATCAATTTCGGGGAAAAAAGATAAATCAATTTGAGCGAGTTTATTTACAATCTAGAAATTTTGTTCTCCAGTCCAAAAGGCGTTTTCAATAGTTGAAAAGTCTTCGCAAAAAATTAACACACCAAAGTTTGACTGACTTGCGTCAACCTCCTCCATCAATCAACCCCGCCTTCCCTTTCGCGGCGTCATGGTTCGGTGCCTCCATTGTTGACCCATTTAAGTCTAATATAGAAAGTCAAAATCTACATTTTTTAATTAATAACTATATTTTTAAATATTGATATTTATTTTTGTTTTTTCATTTTCATTTTTATAAAATATAATAATAAAATAAAATTTTAATTTGGACTTAAGAATACATAATTTATGCGCAAAAAGTTAACCTCCCTAGTAATGTTGAGGGCAAATAGTATATCACTTCTCATTATTCCATCTATTTCTAATTATAACTCTAAGTTTTTCTAACCGAAAATATTAAATAAATAATAGGGAGGAACACATTTCTTTTTTCATCCCTTCCCATTTCTTCTTTTTCTTTTTTTCTTTTTTTGGGTTAAAATTCCCTTCCCATTTCTGTCCTCAATTGAATGCTAATATTTTTGAGATAAAGATAGAAAGATTTAGTCCTCTTCCACACGTTTAAGAAAATACTTCCCCATTTTCCATGAAAACACATAGAGCAATTAATGAAAACTCTCCAAAGACTATGAAGTCTTTGCCTCACCTCAAACACCAATAACAAACCCTTCTCTAACCTCACCATGATTATTCACAAATGCTTCTTACTCTTATTCTCCCTTACCATTAGCTTCCTCTGTTCTGTCACCATTGAAGCACGACCCACTTATCTTTACCACAACTGCTCCACCGCCGGCAAAACCTTCTCTGGGAATAATACCTTCCGATCCCAACGGAGCACCCTCCTCTCCTCCTTAGCTTCCGCCAATGCCAGCTTCCAGAACACCACCGTTCCAGGAGGTGGCAGTGACACCATCTACGGCCTTTACATGTGCCGTGGTGACGTCTCCCTCCAGGTGTGCAACCAATGCGTCGTTAACGCAACCCAACGGCTACCTTCTGAGTGCCCATTTTCCAAGGAGGCCGTAATCTGGTACGACGAATGCATGCTTCGTTATTCCAACATCTCTTTCTTCTCCACCAATGACAAATGGCCAACCATTGTCATATTGAACCCGAACAATATCTCCGACTTGAACCAGGCAAGTTTCAAGAGCTTTTTGCTTAGTTTTATGAATGAGACGGCAGGTAAGGTGGCGGCGAAACCTTCCTCAGAGGGGAAGACATATGCGAAGAACCAAGGCAGTTTTCATTCTCAAACTGTGTATAGTCTAGCTCAGTGTACCCCGGACCTACCTCATCAAGATTGCACAAGTTGTCTGAGTGGTGTGATTCGGAACATTCCATTGTGTAGGGAGGGGAAGATCGGAGGAAGAGCTGTGAATCCCAGTTGCAACATTCGCTATGAGTTGTTTTCATTCTTTGATACGAATCAGCAAAATGCGTCGACACCGACACTGGCTCCAACACTAGCACCGGCCCCAGCTCCGGTACCTCGACTGGTTCCGTATGTCCCCGGAGCCAATTCTTTGCATCATCCTCCATCTCGACCTCCGGGTAAAGAGTTTAATATAAATGCTTTTTACGGTTTCTTTTTTCTTTTCTTCCCCCCCCCCCCCCCCCCCCTTATCAGAGTAAGCTATAAGAAAAATATATATACTTTTGTTTAGAAAATTGTAAGTATTATCTCTAAACTTTTCTCAACTTATTTTTAACTCAATGATTTTAACTTGAAACAACTGAATTTCTAATTTTTTTTTTTTATAATAATACGTCAATCCATATAATTCTTTAACTCAATAAACTGCAAAAAATGGGTTTTATTAGTGAAAGTTCAGAAATGATTAAGATCAAACGGTTTTTTAATCTTTATATCATATATTTCTATATGTTTCTATATATACCATAAAATTGAATGTAGGGGAAATAAGGTTCATTCTAGGGACATAGCGGTTTGTCTACTTGTGGGGACCACTAATAATTGAAGGGATTTAAGTAAAGAGTGAGGAAACGTAACTAATGAAGCATTAAAAAAAGGGGGGGATTGTATTTGAAAAAAAATAAGTTTCAATCTAGATCTTCGATGGTCAGGATTTTTTTAAAGAAATATTTTAGTATGTATAGAATCTTTTTTGCCTTCAATATGTATAGAATCTAAACAAGATAATATCTTAGCTGTAACATCTCATTTAAAAACAGCAGAATTTTTTTTTTAAAAAAACCAGTGATCAGAGTCGAGCATTCTAGCAAGTGAGTAACTGAACCTTAAAGATATATAACCACAGTGTAATTGTTCTAATACAGTCATCCAATACCCAAAAGAAGACAATTATATAAACTAGAAACATAAAAACTTCGTCTTGCATCCTACATCGTCTGCCTGCCCCTATCTCCACTCCTTGGTTCGCCCGAACCTGAAGCTACAGTTGAGATCCAATTTTCATTTGGATCTCAGGTAACAGTTAACCTTATACTCAGATAAAACAGTATATGAATAGCAGCTAATGATAACACATAACAACAATAAATCACTACATAAGCACACAGCAGATGTATGACCACAACATTGACAGAACATAAGCACAAAGCAGTATGTAAAGTCCCACAACATGTCTGCACATAACCAGTGCCACGACAGCCCATCGTGTCCTCAGCACTAGGAAAACCCAACGGCGTTATCAAGAATATAACCCGTATAAAGCTGTATGTATAACTGACAATTCTAGACAGAGCCTCAGTATATAAACATGTCTATCATATATATGTATATGAGCAGTATAAGTGTTAAGGTTACAATACGCGTCCGTACCTCCGTTGATGATATTTGGCACTTTCGTCGAATTATAGTACGTTTGACAGCGGTATGACAACAGTGATAGCGGAAACAACGGTTCGTGATTTCGGGTATCCTATAAGGATAATACCACCGATATGAATATCCAAGATCATAACAGACATTTTAGGTACAAATTACCATTTTGCCCCTAGTTTGATTACTTGGTGGAATTTTGCCAGAGCTTCGCCATTTTGACTCTAAACTCTCAAAATTTTGCTATAACTTTTCCTCTAACAGATTTCTGAGATAAATATCATATTTATTCCTAAAACATGATATCTAAGCTAACTTGAAAAATTAGAGACTACTCTAGCAATTCTACTATAACTACCGAAAGAACTACTTAAACTAAAAGCTAAGGACTGAAGAACTTACCCAAAGCTTTGCTATGAACTTCTTACTCCTCCTCCAGAACTTCTCTCTCTAACTTCTCTCTAGGATTGTATGTGAATTGGTGAAGAATGAAGAGAAATGAAGGGGCTATTCATAGAAAAAACGGATGGCGTTTTTGTAATTTCTTTGAACTTTGTCTGGACAAATTCTGACCGTTGGATCGCATTTTTTGAAATGGGTTGATCTTGGCCATCCACCTATTTGGCCGACCTCCCCCTCCCCCAAGAAGATAAAATGATGACATCATCATGCTTATGTCATCTTGCTTTATGGGCTTTCATCCGATAAAGCTCCCGGTTCGGTGTCCTAATCGCGTAATCGTGGAAAATCTCAAAATTCCGGAAGCAAGGCCCTGAAGGTCTTTTCTTCCTCTTTTAAGATACTTGGGTTATCTAAATTTTTGATCCCATTAAGGATATTCCGTTGCCTACCGAACATTTTCAGACAAACGCTGTTGGTTATGGAAATTTCGTCTGCCGACGTCAACTTCTGGATAAAAATCCACTGATCAATAATATACTCTGGTTTTTCTCAACTCATCCCTGGATTCTAGTTTATGAATTATTTTCTATCGGTTCTCATTTTAACTATCTGCTTTAATTCTGCAAAATATCTTCTTATCCTGATCTCCAAATCACTCCGTCGGTTACAAAATTGACTTTGGAGACAGCCTATTCCGAGATAAAAATTCACTTGTCTATAATATACTCTGACTCTAGGAACTTAGTTCATAGTTTTCTAGGTAGCATTTTATTTCTATCTGTGGTTATTTATCCTACTTGCTTTTTACCATTATAATATTATTTAATTGCAAAATATCTTAGATATTTTCCTTAATTTCTATTTTAATTTTTTTCTTTATTTTTTCTTCATAATTTCGTTTTTATTTTTATATATATTTATTTTAATTAATTTCCATCTTTTTCTCTTTATCTTATGTCTAAACAATTAGCCATTAATTATCTAATTAATCACTTACTAATTGTTGACAATTTTCTTAATTAGTAATAATTATTATCTCACAACTATTTTACTGATATTAGTATTTTATGCACCATGCATAATATTATAAATCATAGTGTCAATTTTGGTTCCAGAATACTTTTTAATTTTTCTTCTTTTTATTTTCAAAGGAAATAATTTATTAAATTATCTAAATGAAGGACAATACTTTTTCTAATTTTTAATAATTATTCTCATGTCCTTTAAAATTTCTCATAATTCTTTTTAGAATGTTTTATGGCCCTAAAATGCATTTTTCCACATTTTTGGCAATAAATTCCATTTAATTTTCTTAGTATTTCCCTTTGAAAATAGATTAATTATACAATATTTTGAGACCATAATCATCATTAATGGACATTTTTATTACTATAACATAATATTCCAGATAATAATTATCCAGGTATTACATTAGCTATCCTATTTTCAAGAAAATAATTTTGTATTTAAAAATTGTTAGTTCAGAATTTCCAATTTAAATATTTGAAACTGTGTTTAAACGACTGCAATAACGACCTATGAGTCATCGCTACCATGAGCATTGGAACTAGTTCTCAAAAGATAAACCTTATGTTTTAGCCTCTGATATCTTTTTAAATATTTTTATTTTTAAAGAAAAAACAGTTCACAATCTATAAAAAAGAACAAATATAATTTGAAAATAGAAATACATAAATATCTACCTCCATGAGACCACACTTTACTTGTGAGATTTATTATAATGTACTCTCTCTAGGAGAAGTTGTTCACAACAACTCCACATCACAACACTTCATTTGACCTCTAGCTAGTTAGAACCCTCCATGGATAGAACTATGTGAGGATTGGACTTTCAATAAAAGCACATTTGTTATAAATGCAAGTCTAAATGAAGAGCCCAAGCTCAAGAGACTAAGCTAGCTAATGGGGAGGGGGAACTACTTTATGTTCTCATCATACAATGATAAGTGCTAAAAGTTCACTATCTCTGTAGATTATTGTTTGATTCAGCTTGAATGGTTCATATTGAACTTATTTTACTTTTGCATTTAAAAAAAAAAAATTTCATGTATACAAAATTTAAAATAAAGATAATATCTAATTCTCAGTTTCTCAAAACAATCATTTCTTTCATTTAAAAATATTAGTTGAAAGTCTTTAAATCTTAACCATCTCAATTTGAATTGTGTAAATTTCACTATAGGCCTACAACGATTAGCTCTTAGAGCTCATCATTGGGATGAACACCAAAACTGATTCTAGTAGGGGGTGTGGTCTCGAACTGATAAAGCAAACTTTATTTGTAAGGCTCTTTGATGTGACACTCATAACAATGCATATTACAATTCTGTTATCCATATTTTATTGGTGAAGCTTTCTATTCTATTGTGTTCAAAACTCTGAAACTCTTTTTCTTTGCTCCATGATAATCAGCAAGGACAATTGTGATAGTTGTGGCTTCACTTGTTGCTGGAGGGATAATTTTTTATTCAACTTGCTATCTCTTCAAGATTCGAATGAAGAAGAGTCATAGAGCTAATCTACGACAACAATATTGTAAGAAGTTTTCATTCTATGGATTTATTCATACAGTTAGGCTAGCTAGCTTGAAAAACCGATATAGCTTATGTATTTATTTGGTTGATTTGTCAAGTTGGAAGGGAAAGCACAACTTTAGAGCATCTACAATTTAGTCTAGCTACAATTGAGGCTGCGACAAATAAGTTTTCTCATGAAAATAGATTAGGGGGAGGTGGATTTGGACAAGTTTTCAAGGTACGAAAAGCCATTGTTGTAGTTATGTGTGTGTGTGCGCGCGCGCATATATTTGTTTTTTTAAATATAAGCAACTATTATTTTAGGGTGTACTTCCAAATGGGCAAGACATAGCTGTGAAGAGACTTTCGAAAGGTTCTTGCCAAGGTGCAGCAGAGTTTAAGAATGAGGTTTTATTGATAGCTAGACTCCAGCACAGAAATTTGGTGGCTTTATTAGGATTCTGCATTGAAGACCAAGAGAAACTACTTGTTTATGAATATGTTCCTAACAGAAGCCTTGATTACTTTTTATTTGGTTTGAATCCTAGAAACTTATTTTAACTTTTAATTGAAATTTCTAATTCGTATATTTCCTGCATTTTATTATTTATTTGGTTCCCTTTTTTATGTTTTAGCACTACTTGCACTCATTGAGATTATGTTCATTTTTTGCCACTTTAGTGATCATTACTTACAACAAATCTATGTAGGTTCCCAAAATACTAGAGTGTTAGATTGGATGGAGCGTAGCAAAATAATAGGAGGAGCAGCTCGAGGAATTCTTTATCTTCATGAATATTCTCGTCTAAAAATCATACATCGAGATCTCAAACCTAGCAATATTTTGTTAGATGATGAAATGAATCCAAAAATTTCAGATTTTGGCCTAGCCAAGATGATTGCTATAAGTGAACAGGAGGGAAGTACAAATCGAATTGTTGGAACATAGTAAGTTCTTTTCTTCTTTTATCCTTGAATTTATATATGCATGTCTTAATGTAACTGAATAAAAAATAATTTGACTTAATTTTTAATACAAGAGTTTTCCTTTCAACTAGTCATTTTAAATGGTCAAATATTCCTTTTATCTTGTTGATTAAATTTCACTGACATTGGTTTTTATAGTGGTTATATGTCTCCAGAATATGCAATGTTTGGACAATATTCTGAAAAGTCGGATGTTTTTAGTTTTGGAGTTATAGTTTTAGAAATTATCAGTGGAAAGAAGAATACAGGTTGTCATGATTCACAATATGTAGATGGCCTCTTAAGCTATGTAAGTTATGATATATATTGTGTTTCACTTTTATTTTAACTGTGGGAAAATCAATCAAAGTTATGAAGGTTATGTAAGCCTTGAAATAATAAGTTTTCCTTAATTGTTGCAGACATGGAAGAAATGGAGGGATGACAAGTTGGTAGAGATATTGGATTCAAATATAAATGAATTGGGATCAAACAATGAAGTGATCAAGTGCATCCATATTGGTTTATTATGTGTTCAAGAAAATCCAAATACAAGGCCTTCCATGGCTATGGTTGTTTCATATCTCAGTAATGATTCTATTCAATTGCCATTACCACAGGAGCCTGCTTTCTTTTTGCATGGTCAAGCAGAGCCAATTACCACTAATGCAAGTGGAGAATCATGCTCTATTAATGAAGCTTCTATGAGTGAATTCTTTCCTCGCTGATACAATAAGGCTTTGGATTAGTATAACTTTCAATGATCCCCATTTATCTAGAGCGTTTTTTTTTTCCTTTTCTTTTTTCATAAATCTAATGTCATGTTTGTGGACAATTAATATCCAAATCCCTGTAGTTTTGAAGAAGAGAAGAGACAAATGTACATCATTATATGTTTAATACATAATACTTGGGTAAAATTAATATGCAAGTCCTTATAATTTTATTTCATTTTTAATTAGGTTATTTAGTTTTTGCCCTTTTTATTAAGGCCTTATAGGTTCCTCAATTATTGATATTTGTAATTTGTTCCTATACTCATTTTCTATTAATAGCAATGTTAATAGCTGATGACATGGTTCTCATGGTACAGATGGATTAATTTTCCAATATAGATCTCAATAACATCGGAATCGATGAGATCATAGATTATATATGTAAGAAGACGAATATGCATGATGAGCATAATAATTTTTTGTTTTTATTCTGATAATAAATATTTAATTTAATCACTTTATTTTTTAAAACCTCTTTTGTATTTTGTATTTTATGGAAACTTATGTGTTACTTAATCGGCATCCACATCAAACAAAACTAATAAATTATGATTATAAGAGGCTAATGATTATAACTGAGTAAACTATAAAGACCTAATTAAAAAAAAAAAGAAAAAGAAGAAGAAGCAATTCTTACCAAAAGAAAAAAGAATACAGGGACTTGGTTAAAAATTAGATGAAAATGTAAGGATTAACAAATTAAATTTTCTTTGTGCGTGTGTGTGTGTGTTAAGGAATTAAAGCTTCCCTCAAGCAAGGGAAGCAAGTTTCCTTTACTTGGGGTAATGGAGATGAGTAATTAAAGTGCAGATATCTCGTGAACTTTTTGAAGTTATATTTAATCAAGAAATCAGATATCTGTGTGTGATATCTAGTGAGTAATTAAAGTGCAGATATCTGTCAATAATTTTTTTTTTAATCGATGATGGTGTTTTTTGCGACGGAAATTTTTCCGTCGGTAATTCTGTGGCTGATTTCAAATTTTTTTTTTTGTAGTGTAAGTGTGTGTGGTGTTTATAGTATTGTCAGAAATATTAAAAAGTATTCTTAACAAATTTCTATCGTCTCTAAGTTAACTGAAAGATAAAATCAATGTTATAAAAACACCAATAATTATGACGAAGCAATAATATTAACTTTATGATTTCTGAACTCACGCATAGTAAACAAGATTACTTCGTCACATATTAATACTTTAAATTTCTTCTTACTCCATGGTACCGTGACACCACTTGGTGATCTTACTATACAAAATCCATGATTCTATTCCATTTATTCCAAAGTCTCCCTTAAAACTTGTCCCTCCGAACTAGGGAATGTGCAAAATATATTTTCTTCGCTATTGCTATCGGAATATCTTCGTCCCAAGATGTTGCCACAAGGATCATAGTTGCAGCTAACGAAAGTGCCTCCATTGTCACACCTCACTCTAGCACAACCAAGACGAATTGAGCTCCCCCAAACCACTTGAGTATAGTGCAAGCACTCACCACCGACGCACGAGTTGGTATTGTAGTCATAGTTAGTGTTCTCGTCCACCCACATCTTCACAGCATCCACTCCGCTGATGTCACCGGAGCTCCATGCGAGGTTCTCACCGTAGTTACTGCCAGAGTGGACCAGCTGGCAGTCAATCTTGCGTTGCTTAACATAGTTCTCGGCATATTCAGCCACAGTATCATCCCAAACTATGTCAGGAACGCCGACTTCTGATCTTGCTGCGTTGTGGGCATCCACATAGTCTTCTGGTGAATCTTGAGCATAAGCTACAAAAGCAAAGAGAAAGAAGAATAAGAAACAAACTGAAAATTTGGATGAGAACTCCATTGATGGATCTTGAGGCGTTTGCATACGATGAGGAAATATTTATGAATCTATGTTGATGGAGAGGTCAATGCCTGCAGTGAACATTTGGCTAAAGAAAATATGGAAGCATATCATCTTGTTTTCCTTGTTCTGCTTTTCTTCTTAGTTCCTCATGTCCAGATGAAAATGGATGGTTTAGATTAATAATTTATAAAATTATTACTAGTATATCTTATAAACTATTATTTTTTTTATTTTGCCGGTATTGCAGTTATGAATTGTGTAAATTATATTTCAATAGCTTAATTTTACTTATTTACATTTAAAATAATAATTTTATAAAATATTAAATTTAAACTATTCATTTTTTAATCTAAGAATGGATATGAAATTACGATAAGAAAAGAAAAATATAAAATAAAAGGAGAGGATAGAACTCAAACCCGAGAATAAGAAGTATTTGAACATAAAGTCTTTTTATTTTGTTTTAAATAGTATTCGCCGCACAGTAAGCACCTAAATTAATGGGCTAAATCCATTTTTTTAAGATGAACATATAAGTGCCCCACTGAATTTTATGTGAGAAAGGCAGAAAAATGTTTCTATAGCAAAAGCAGAAATATTAAACCTCTTTATATATAGATAGATAGATAGTGAGAGCGCGTCCTCAGCCCTGGGGGGAATGCTTATAAGTTGATATTGATGGAGAAGTCAATGGTTCAGTTCACATCAGCCAGTCAGCCCAGCATCAACGTGTTATTGAAGGCGTGATTTCTTCCAATCAAATTTTTGAATGCGTCAAAAACCAAAATAGTATTCCAAATTTTTCAAAAAATTACAAAATCAAAAATATGTGTCAATCTAAAATTACAAACCGAATACAACTCACTCAAGGACGTCTATTATAAGCCTGCAGATTGGCCAAAGAAAATAAGGGAGCGTAACCTATACCTTTTTTCCCCTCATTTTCTTTTGAGTAAGCATCTCCATGGTTAAATTAAAAATGGATGGCTCAGATTAATATTTTATAAATTAAAATTTTTATTTTGTCTATATTACAACTATAAATTGAGTAGATGGATTTTAACAACTTAAATTTACTTATTCATGTTTACAATAATAATTTTATAAAATATTAAATATAAATGATCCATTTTTAACCTAAGACTATATATGAAATTTTGAGAAGAAAAGGGAAAAAAGGAAGAGAGAACCCAAACTTAGGATAAGAAGTTTTTGTACATAATGTTTTAAATAATAGCGGAAAATAGAAGAAAATAGTACCACTTGAATTTCAAAATCCAAAAGTATGATTTCCTACTAAAATAAGTTATCAATTATTATATTTTTGAAGTTAATACTTGTACTCTTGTAGGCAACAAGACTGGTTTATGATTTTAATGTTTAAGTGGTATTTTCTTTTATTTTTCACTAATTAATATATTCTCTGAACAGTAAATGCCTAAATTTAAGCGCAAAATCCGTTTTTTTAAGACAAGCAAGCAAGTTTTTTGGGTAATATATATATATATAGACACACTTTTTTTTTTTTGTTTTTTTTTGGGGGGGGGGGGGGGGGATCAATGATGCTTGTAAGTCGATGTTAGATGGAGAGGTCAATGGTTCGGTTCACGTCAGCCAGGCATCAACGTGTTGTTGAAGGTATGATTTGGTCCAATGAAATTTTACTTTTCCATGTAAAACCACAAACTGAAGACGACTCACTCAAGGACTTCTATTATACTCCGAGCCAAAAAAAGGACGTGTATTATACGCATGCAAATTGGCGCAATTATAACGTTTTGGTGCTTCAAAGTCTCGTGAGTTGGGGTTTCTGTAACTCATCAAAGTTAGGATATTTTTTCACTACGTCAGCATGTGACAATATTTTGTAAATATTAAAACTTCAATATGAAATTTTTTTTACTAACAATAATTGTGGTCTTAGGAATAAAGAATTGAAAATAAATTTTTAAAATTAAGGGAGCAAATTGAAACATTATAAAAAGGTATTGGATTAAAGACATATTTTTGCCTAAAATTTATATTAAAAAAATATTTTATTCACTGATTTAGCCTTTAACATGCTAATTTTGACTAGAATCAAAATCATTTTGAAGATTTTGATTTTTATAATGTCTGTTAGGGATTAAGAGCTGTTTTCCTTATCTTACTTTTTACAAATTGTTATTCGTTTAATGTTTTTATATTGAACGATTCAAGCATAGATTTTTCATACTTCACATCAATTTATTGAGTAAACTACTATGACCTTCCTTGTATTTTGTCTTAATTACACACAACTCTGCTATATTTTGAAAAGACTAAAGTATACTTTTAGTTCTTTAAGTTTTACATAAGGTATACTTTTAGTCCCTTAACTTTATAAAGTATACTTTTGGTCCTAAAATTCTAACATCATTAATATTGCTAACGGAAAACGCTGACACAATGAACTCAAGTGATGACTAATAATATTTAATTACACATATTTTATATATTCTTCAATTTACCCATATTCTTAATAACATTTAATTACATAGTCATCACTTAAATTTACATCGTTATTTTGAGTTTGCATTTTCCGTTAGCAAAATTTAACGGTGTTAGAATTATAAGACTAAAAGTATATTTTATAAAGTTAAGGGACCAAAATTATACCTCATGTAAACTTAAATGACTAAAAGTATACTTTAGCCTTTTGAAAACATACACTTAAGTCTAAATCATTAACTCTGTTAAGAATTTTTATTTACTAATTTACCCTTCATCATTACTGATTACTAAATTTTGGATATAATTGTTTAAAGAATTTCAGAGTTTTTTCTTTTCTTTTTCTTAACTTACTTTTGACTTTTGCAAATAGGTATTTGTTAATATTTTTTTTCATATGGAGATAAAGAGTTAATTAACTTAATTATATTGATGCAAACATAGAAAACTTAATTAAAAATATGATTAATTATTTTAATAGAGGTATACTTAAATAAATGTGTTTATAAATGTTGCACAAAAAAATTACTTAAAAAAATAAAAATTAAAAATAATATAAGTGATATAATAATAATATCTCAAATTTACGTTATTAATAACATATGACGAATAAAAATATGCCTTTCAAGTATGTTTTCAATCATGGTGTTGTGAAAAAAGAAAGAAATATTCCTTTAATCAATTAAAATAATACTAAGGAAATATGTAATACCCCAATTTTCATAATACATGTAAATATTATATTGTGATAAATACTACCTATTACAATAGGTGAATATGGGGTCTCAAAACCAGTGAAATAATTATCTTCTTTTCTAAAGGTAATTTCTCATGAGATTAGAGTAAATAAAGAGCTAAAAATCCTTAAGTGAATTTGTGGGTCATAAAATACCCTAAGAATGTTATAATAAATCCTAGGAGGCAACAAGATATTTATTAAAAATTAGAAAGTATGTTGTCTCTAATTTGGATAATTTATGGGATTATTTTTCAAGGGAAATAATTAAAGTAATTAGTGAATATTAAAAACAAGTATGGGGTAAGTGAATTTTTATTAATTAAGTTAATTTCATAATTAGTCACAATTGGTCTTGGGACTATCTAAGATCAACAAATTAGAATATTCTAACTTGATTAAGTAGTAAAAAGGGGTCAATATAAGTATCAAATGAGTTTCTAAAGATTGTAATTGGTTTGATAAATCAATTATAATTTTGGTAATTAAGTCTAGTAACCCCTAAATTACTATATTAGTAATAGTAACTAAGAACTAATTAATTCTCTCTTCAACTAATAAGAGTGGCGAAAATTAATTAAAGAAGTGAAGAAATTATATTAATCTTTGTTTTCCTAAACCCTTGTCAAATTAATTGGACCAATGAGAAGCTTGAGTTTTAATTATTAGAGCACAAATGAAATACAATTCTTGATCCTAAAGCAAAGGAGGGCCACGTTTTTTTAAAAGGAAGAACATAATTGTAGGGGGACGGTTTCATCAAGAGAATAAGAAGGGAAAAGTGATCTTAACTAAGTCAAAGCAAAGTAGTGTATAGAAGAAGCTTCAAAGACTTGGTGAGCAAGTTGTCTAGCTTAATGAGCAAGTTGTTAGTAATGAAATAAAATTAGATGAGAACCTATAGAAATTAAATCATAACTTGAAATAATGGAATTAAGTATTAGAGATAAATACATATTTGAACACAGTGAATTATGAGCTTCGATTTGGCTATTCCCGAAGTTATTTTCGGTTGCTTTTAAGATTCATACCTAAGTATTTTGGGAATTAAAAATCACCATAAATCTAATCATAAAATTAGGATTCCAACAGTGGAATTGGATTTTGAATTAAAACACCAACTTACACCTAACTAAATTAGCATTTGGAGTAATTAGGGGATAAATAGGGTGTCTTGGGGACAAAGAAAAAGGAATTCTTGAAGAAGGAAGGTGGGAGGACGTTTTTTTAGTTGTAAGGAGGAGAACTATGCTTTTTCTCCAAGTAAAAAGCAAGGGCTAAGATCAATTTGAATTACTTGAGGGCCACTCATCATTTAGCCTATAAATAGAAGCCTCCTCAACACATTCTCCCCACCAATTCTCAAGCCTAGGCCGAAAATTTAGAAAGAAAGGGAGAGAGTGGAAGAGCTTCAAGAAGTAGGAAGCTAGTGTTCTACAAGAGGTAAGGAAGCTTTTAGTTTTAGTTCAAGTTCCTAGCTTATGAAGTTTTAGTAGAAATATTAGGGAATGTTGTTTTGATCTTCAATCTTCCAAATATAGTTTTATTTTCATGTTTTTATGGTTTCCAATGGCTTTATTTCGAAAATTTGATGAAGAAGAAGTTATAGCAAAAATTTTGGAAGATTATGATCAAAATAGCGAAGCTCTGGCGGAATTTCATCAATTAGTATTTTCTGGAGTCAGGGGTAAAAACGTCAGTATTTTATGAGGAAGATGATGTTCTAAAATTCTGAGAAAATTCATGGTGAAAGTAGACATCTAGGGCTTTCTAAATCTATAAAGAGTATGTCATTTGAAGCTCTATGTAAAAAGATAAAAATCTTAGAAGTTAAGCTACAATTTCTGGGCGAAAATCTGGACAGCGTTTTGAAAACTGGGAACTGGGAAAATTCCGTGAAATCTGGGTAAATCCCAGTATTTTTCCTCAAAACTTTACTTCTCAAGGATTCCAGAACATTTTACGGATCCTCATTTTGATTTTTCTAGAATTAGTTATGATTTTTCAAAGTTACCGAAAAATCTGCCCAGGAAATGCTTCACTACGTTTTTAAGAAATGTAAGGGCAAAATTGTAATTATGAAGCTACCAAGGGTAGAAGGGTAACTAGAGGTGAAAGTATCTCTTAGGATATTATTCTAAGAAATATGGTGATATGTTAGGATATCCGGGAAGTCCAGGATCGGATTCAAAGGTCGGTCATTTGACAACTATGCGGTAAAAGGTACGGACGCGTATTGTAACATTAACGCTTATGCTTATGGTATGGTTATGTATGGTAGTTGGTTTCACATGATGAAACTCTGTTTTGAAAATTTGCTCATGATATACTGGATTGTATATGCTGAATTGTATACGGGTTATAGTCTTGATAACACCGTTGAGTTTTCCTAGCGCTGAGGACACGATAAGCCATCGTGGCACTGGTTATGTGTAGACTTGGGTAACATACATATTGCAGTGGCTGTGTTATGTTACTTGCTGATTTGTTTTGAAAGTTATACTGGTGAATTTATTGTTGTGATACCTGTCATATACTGTTTACATAAGCATGAGATTAACTGTTACCTGAGGTCCAATGGACATTGGACCTCAGTCTTATTGAATAGTACAAGAAGGAACCCGGGATGGAGAAGGTGCCGGAGTATAAAGCCGTATAGAGGCAGCGGTCGAAGATGAAGGTCGGTAGAAGTGTTACAAGTAGAGTGTTATGGCACGAATGTAACAAGGTTATTTCGGTCTATTCGGTGCTTAACCTAAGGAAGGGTTCATCGGTGGGTTGTCACAAGTCGCCGTAGAGTCAGTGAGACTCCCATTAGATTGAACACCGACCTGGCCAAACTGACTAAGTAACTGATGTTAGGTTCCACGCCATAGATCTAGTTTGAGATTGTCTTTATCAGAGATATGTATTCAAATCTCTGTAAATTGTATCACATGAATATTCCTTCGGGATATTTAATATATCAGTTTATGTCAGGCATCATTATATGTCTGGACATTTTATATCAGTTACTCGTTGTCCGGATCTTAGCGCACGCTAACCACTTCCGCAGTACTCTAAGCTGTAGCATCTCAAACTCTGTTGATTTTCTTAAAACTAAGTGTCAACCGACACGATTTTCGAACCTGGAATTTGGGATGTTACAAAATAAGTTTAAATAAATATTATAACAAATTTAAAATGTTATAATATAATAAAAATTAATAAATTTTATTTTATATTGAAATATGTTGACATATATGTATTATAATTATTTTTTATTAGTATATGGTAAAATTAAATTTTTTTTGTCCTTATTGTAATACCTAAATTTTTATTTATCATATTATTTATCATAAATCTTTTATTTTGATGAATAATTAATATAGATGAAGGTGAATATGTGTCTCAAAATAATGTAATCTATTGATTATAATTTTTGGGCAAATTTCTTCATGAAATTTACAATTAAATTGTAGGTTTTGAGACAACATGTAAGAGTAATAAAATGTGACATAAATAACTCATCAAATAATAATTATTTTGTAACCAAAGAAGGCAAGAAAATGTGATGGAAATGCTTAAGAAAAATTAAAGTAAATTAGCAAATGCAAAAAGACACTTAAACTTGCATTAATTAAAGATTAATTGCAACATGATTAGAGATAATTAAATCATCAAAAAGGGGCTGTTATATTTTGAAAATATCAAGAGCCTAAAAGATGAAATTAAATTGCTAATAATGCTATAATGACTTTAATTAATTAGCAAACCAATTAATCTAAGATATTTGCAATAAAAAGGAGATTTAGCACATAATTAAAGCTTATTATTAATGCCCCAAAAGTCCACAATTTAGTCTAGGCCATGGTGGAGCAAGGTGGACCAAGTGTTTTGAGATAATTAAGCTTAAGCCTTCATGACATCAAATTAACCAATGATGAATATAATTAAGAAGCATATAAGCACTTGATTAAGATGCTAATTAAACTTTGTTAATCACCTTTGAAAAGTCAACAATTGCAACTAGGATTAAAAGGCTAGGATTTGTGCACATGTAAATACATCCAATGGTTCAAATTAATCACCTAAATTAAGCTTAATCCTCTCCAAAATGAATCAACCAATGATAGCAATTGATCATTGAATGATTAACACTTAGAAAAATTAATCAAAGGCTAGGGAAGAAGGAAGTTGTTGGCCAAGTAAGTAGATGAAGGGGATGAAATTTCATAAAGTGATTTTATGATAATTGAAGTTACGCGTTGTTTTCTGAATGTTTATATGTACAATGGTTGTTATGTATGAGTTTTGGCCTATCAAATTGTGTTTAAAAATCCTAAAATTTTTCAGAGATATAATAGACATGACAGGCTTAAATATGTAATTATTTGAATTTGTTACCAAAATATGTGAATTTTCCAAGTTAGCCCATGTTGCTAAACTAGGAACTAGAACAGTGGTTAAAGAAGTTAAAATTGGGAATGGCCTAGTAATTTTGAGTTAAAGCCACTATTTTTCCCTCAAGTTAGACTTGTCAAGGGAAATTTTGGTTTTGGAATCACATTATTTAGATTTTTAACAATTAGTTATGATTTTTCAAAGTTAATGAAAAATCTGGGCATAAATGCTGAAATTCGTTTTTGAGGAAATGTAAGGGTAAAATGGGAATAATAAATCCATCAAGGATAAAAAGGTCAATAGTGACAAGAAAGTCCTTTTAGGATATCATTCTAAGATATATGGTGTTCATTATAATATCATAATGTGATGATGATATTATAGGATATCTGGGAAAGTCAACAATCGGTACCGAAATAGAATCGTACCAAGCAGAAAAAGGTACGAACGTGTACTATTATTTTAACTCTTATGTCTCTTGTATGATTATATATGATTGTTTGATTCATGTTTAGTGATGGACAAGACGAGGTCTTGGGCCGTGCATCGTGGTTAAGACTCAATCTTAGGTCACATTTTGTATACATTCAGTTTAGCTGTGGATTCAGCTTGATGCGGGTTATAGTCTTGATAATATAACTTGTATGTTTTCCTAGCACTGAGGACACATGGATTCATGACACTGGTTAGTGAAAACACTGTTGACATGGATTTCTTGTGTGCTATGTGTTGTTGTTGTTGTTGTTGACATACATCTGTTGTGTGCTTTCTATTGTTGTTTATTGAATGTAATGAATATCTATCATATATATTGTTATTACTTGAACATGAGGTTAACTGTTACTTGAGATTCAATGGCCATTGAATCTCAGGCTTGACCCTAGCTTCAAGATCTGGAGGATTAGGAGAAGCTAGGGTAAGATGTACGTGTGAAGACTCAGCCGGAGTTTTTATTTCGGATTGTATTTATACTATTAGATATTCAGTATTTAAATACTTGGATTATTGTACCGTTATTATACCAATCGGATATGCCACAATTAGTTTAAATTTGTAGTCACCCAACACATACGCTCTATTGCTTCACTCTGATGATATTCATATATACTATGTAATACCCTAAAAATCTTATTCAGCTTAGCCACTATAGTTTGATAAAAAATATATCTATGGGTGAATATGTGGTCTCAAATTTTGGTAGTTTATTTTAGGGAATTTTATTCTAGAATTACCAAAAACCTGAATTTTCAAATGTCATTTGGAGATCATAAAATACCCTAAGATTATCAGATAATCTTAATTATACCATTTGAACAATTAAAAATCATCAGAGGATGATGAAATCAATTAGAGGAAATTAGTAACAATTATTGAGCAATTGGAATTGCAATAATTGAGGTGCTTTAATAATTTTTGAAATTAGTCAATAATTAAATTATAAAGGTTATAATTAGGGAAATATCAATTAAATGAAAGACTAAATGAGATTTGGAAGCTAAGATTAGCATAAAAGGAGTTTTTAATCATCAAAATTAAATTAAAAACTTATCAAATTTTGGTGTTGTATTAATTTACATTAGTTGGCAATTTTTCCATAGAATTTAAGAGCCTAAGAATTAAATTAGTTTGTGACCATGGAAAACACTATATTAGGGATTAAAATTATAATTTAGCAAATTATTCCTAATTAATATCAATGAGACAAAAATTCTTATTTAATGATGAACAAATAAATTATACAAATAGATGAGAGAATTAAGATATATTAACCTTGAATCCTAAAATCTAATTGGACCAATGAGAGAATTCCTTTCTTAAGGGTGAGAGAACATTAAAAATATAATGATTTAATTAAAACTAAGGGTGGGGGGCGAATTTCATGAAGGAAAAAGAAGAAGTAATAAAGTCAAAAGTGTGTAGAAGAAGATTAGTAAGACTTAGGGAGCAAGTTGTGTTATAATTAGACAAAATTAAATAAAAACCTATGGAGATTAAATCATAACTTGAAATTTAGGAACTAGATCTTAAAGATAAATACATATTTGGGATCAGTGAATTATAAGCTTCAACTTGGCTATTCCCGAAATTATTTTCGGTTGTTTATAAGATTTATACCTAAGTGTTTCAGGAATTAAAAATCACCATAAATCTAATCATAAAATTAGAATTCCAAAAGTGAAATTGGATTTTGAATTTAAACTCCAACTTACACCTAACTAAATTAGGATTTGGGATTAATTGGGTTAACTTAATGAAGAAGGAGGCTTTTCTTGGGGGCAAAGCAAGAAAATTCTAGAAGGAGAAAGGGGAGGGGGACGGTCAAGGAGGGGAAAGAAGAGGTGGAAGGCTTGGATCATTTCTTTCTCTCCAAGTAAAATCCAATGGTGGAGGTAAAAGATGAAAATGCCAAACATATCCTCACAAATTAGTATAAATAGGGAGCCTTGGCTAACACATTCCTCACACCACTCCTTCTAGCCTTGGCCGAAATTTAGGGAGAGTAAGAGAAGGAGGAGCTGCTGGAGAAAGAGAGGCAAGAAGTCTTCAAGAGGTAAGGAAGTTCTTAGCTTCCAAGTTTAAGTTCTTAGTTTATGAAGTAGAAATGCTAGGAATGTTATTTTGATCATCAAACTTTCAATTCCAGTTTTATTTTCATGTTTTTATGGTTTCCAATAGCTTTATTTCGAAAATTTGATGAAGAAGTTATAGCAAAATTTTTGGAAAATTATGATCAAAATAGCGAAGCTCTTGCGAAATTTTAGCAAATAAGAACTTCTGGAGTCAGTAGTAAAAATGCCAATATCTTATGATGAAGATGATGTTCTAAAATTCTCGGAAAATTTATGATCAAAGTAGACATTTAGGGCTTTCCAAATATATAAAGAGTGTGTCAATTGAAGTTCTATGCAAAAAGATAAAAATCCCAGAAGTTAAGCTACAATTTCTGAGCGAAAATTCTGGGCAGCGGTTTGAATTCGGGAAACTGGGAATTATCCATCAATTCTGGGTAAGTTCCAATATTTTTACTTGAAAATAGACATCTCAAGGATTCCAGAACATTTTACGGATCCGCATTTCGATTTGTTTGGAATTAGTTATGATTTTTCGAAGTTAGGCGAAATTTTGCCCAGAAATGCTGAATTAACGTTTTTTTCGGAAAATTAAGTGGAAATAATTAAAAATAAATCCTTCAAGGGTAAAAATGTCAAGTGTGGCCAAGATGTCTTTTGAAATAATGTTTGAAAATTAATTAAGACAATATTACCCTTTTAGCATAGACTGTGCACGAGTTCTGACGACGAACGTACCTAAAACCCGACAAACTCAGGTACGGACGCGTATTGTAACATTAACGCTTATGCTTATGGTATGAATATATGTGAAAGTTGTTTTCACTTATTGATACTCTATTTTGAAAGTTGCTTATGATATATTGAATTGAATACGGGTTATAGTCTCGATAACTCCGTTGAGTTTTCCTAGCGCTGAGGACACAATAGGCTATCGTGGCACTGGTTATGTGCAAACTATGGGCAACATACATATTGCAGTGGCTGTGTTATGTTACTTGCTGATATGATTTTGAAAGTGATAGTAGTGAATTTATTATTATAATATCTGTCGTATACTGTTTACATAAGCATGAGGTTAACCGTTACCTGAAGTTCAATGGGAATTGAACCTCAGCCCCTGTTATAGCTTCAGGATCCCAGGGAGTCAGGATCAAGGATAGGGGTAAGAAGCAGGCATGAGGACTTTACGGAGACGTTGTCGTTCTGAAATATAGACTGTGGTATATTGAACCCATGGATGATTGTATAGTTAAATGTTCAGTTAGATACATTACATACAATGTTATTCAGTTACTCTTTGTTTTAAATATTTTCAACTCTCAGCTCTGTAAGGAAACGTTTATGAAAATGGGATGTTACATACTACAAGTTTATACACATATTGAGTATATGGATTAGAGGTGTCACTCTTATGGTTTTGACTAAGTAGTAATGAGTAGTAATTCAGTCCCTACACTTTGACTCAGTGTAACTCAGTTACTATATTTTTACTCGATTGTAACTCAATCACTGAAATTTGACTCACTGTAATTCCATCCCTATAGTTTTTACCAGTTTACAATATAGTCCCCACCTTTATTCTAAAACATAAGAACTGAATTATAAAATAGTTAAAACAGTAGGGAATAAGTTGCAGTGAGTCAAAGTTTAGGGATAAAACGTATTTTGAACTAAGTTGTTGCATTGTGGGCATCCACATAGTCTTCTGGTGAATCTTGAGCATAAGCTATAAAAGTAAAGAGAAAGAAGAATAAGAAATAAAATGAAAACTTGCATGAGAACTTCATTGATGGATCTTGAGGCGTTTGCATACAATCAGGAAATATTTATGAGTCTATGTTGATGGAGAAGTCAATGCATGTAGTGAACATTTGGCTAAAGAAAATACGGAAGCATATCATCTTGTTTTCCTTGTTCTCCTTTTCTTCTCAGTTCCTTATGTCCACTATTAGATTAAAAAAAAAGATGATTTAGATTAATAATTTCTAAAATTTTTACTATTATATTATATTTTGTTTGTATTGTAGTTATGAATTGTATAAAGTATATTTCAACAGCTTAATTTTACTTATTTATGTTTATAATAATAATTTTATAAAATATTAAATTTAAAATATTTTTTTTTAATCTAAAAATAGATATGAAATTTTGAGAAAAAAATAAAAAAAAATAAAAGGAGAGGATAGAACCCAAACCTAAAAATAAGAAGTATTTGAACATAAAGTCTTTTTATTTTGTTTTAAATAGTATTCGTCGCACAGTAAGCGCCTAAATTAATGGGCTAAATCCCTTTTTTGAAGATGAACATATAAGTGCTTTTCAATGTTATACACACACACACACACACACACACACACACACACACACACACACACATATATATATATATATATATATATATATATATATATTGTAACATCCCATTTGAAAACAACAATTTTTTTTTTTTAAAACTAGTGATCAGAGTCGAGCATTCTAGCAAGTGAGTAACTGAACCTTAAAGATATATAACCATAGTGTAATTGTTCTAATACAGTCATCTAATATCCAAAAGAAGACAAATACATAAACTAGAAACATAAAACTTCGTCTTGCATCCTACATCGTCTGCTTGCCCCTATCTTCACACCTTGACCCTCCCGAACCTGAAGCTACAGCTGAGATCCAATTTCCATTTGGATCTCAGGTAATGGTTAACCTTATGCTCAAATAAAACAGTATATGGACAACAGCAATCATAAACACATAACAACAGTAAATCACTACATAAGCACACAGCAGATGCATGATTACAATATCGACAGAACATAAGCATAAAGCAGTATGTAAAGTCCCATAGCATGTCTGCATATAACCAGTGCCATGACGGCCTATCGTGTCCTCAGCGCTAGGAAAACCCAACGGCGTTATCAAGACTATAACCCGTATAAAGCTGTATGTATAACTGACAACCCTAAACAGAGCCTCAATATATAAACATGTCTATCACATATACGTATATGAGCAGCATAAGTGTTAAGGTTACAATACGCGTCCATACCTCCGTTGATGATATCTAGCACTTTCGCCTACTTATGGTACGTTTGACAGCGGTATGACGGCGGTACGACAGCGGTGACAACGGTTCGTGATTTCGGATATCCTATAAGGATAATATCACTGATATGAATATTTAAGATCATAACAGACATTTTAGGTACAAATTACCATTTTGCCCCTAGTTTGATTACTTGGTGGAATTTTGCTAGAGCTTCGCCATTTTGACTCTAAACTCTTAAAATTTTGCTATAACTTTTCCTCTAACCTATTTCTGAGATAAATATCATATTTACTCCTAAACATGATATCTAAGCTAACTTGAAAAGTTAGAGACTACCCTAGCAATTCTACTATAACTACCGAAAGAACTACTGAAACTAAAAACTAAGGACTGAGAAACTTACTCAAAGCTTTGCTATGAACTTCTTACTCCTCCTCCAGAGCTTCTCTGTCTAACTTCTCTCTAGGATTGTGTGTGAATTGGTGAAGAATGAAGAGAAATGAAAGGCTATTTATAGCAAACCCGAATGGCATTTCCAAAATTTCGGTGAACTTTGTCTGGTTAAATTCTGACCGTTGGATCGCATTTTTTTGAAGTGGCTTGATCTTGGCCATACACATCTTGGCCGATCTCCCCCCCAACAAGAAGACAAAAATGATGACATCATGCTAGTGACCTCATCCTGGCTTTATCTGATCAAATCCTTGGTTCGGTGTCCCGATTGCAAAACTTTGTAAAATCTTAAGATTCCGAAAGCAACACTCTGAAGGTCCTTTCTTCCTCTTCAAGAATAGTGGATTTTCCTAACCTTATACTCTCATTAAGAACATTCCGTTGCCTACCGAATATCCTTGGTAACCGCCACTGGTTACAGAAATAACGCCGGTCGGCGCCAACTTCTGGATAAAAATCCTGTAATACCCGGATAATTATTTATCTGGAATATTATATTTACAAATAAATACCTATTGAAAATAGGTGAATTTGTGGTCTCAAAACTAGGGAAATAATTACCTTATTTCTTAAAGGTAATTTCTCATGAAATTAGGAGGAATAAAGAGCTAAAAATCCCTAAGTGAATTTGTGGGTTATGAGATACCCTGAGAATATTATGATAAATCCTAAAAGGCAACTAAATATTTATTAAAAATTAGAGAGTATGTTGTCTCTAATTTAGGTAATTTATAAGATTATTTTCCTTGGGAAATAATGAGGCAAAATTAAATATCATTTTGGGGAACATAAATTGCCCCATGGTTTTTAATATTTTGCATAATGCATAAATTATCAATTTCAGTAAAATAGTTGTGAGATAATAATTGTTACTAATTAAGAAAATTGTCAACAATTAGTAAGTAATTAATTAGATAACTAATGGCTAATTGTTTAGACATAAGATAAAGAGAAAAAGGTGAAAATTACTTAAAATAAATATATATATATATATAAATAAAAACGAAAATTAGAAGAAAAATAAAGAAAAATGAAATGAAAATTAAGAAATTAATATCTAGATATTTGCATTAAAATAACATTATAAGTTAAGACATGTGGTAATTAAGTAAAAATGTGAACAGGATAAATGACTACGGATAGAAATAAAATCCTACCTAGAAAACCGTGAACTAGGTTTCTTGAGTCAGAGTATATTAGAAACAAGTGAATTTCTATCTCGGAGTGGACTATCTCCGAAGTCATTTCTGTAACCAACGAAGTGATTTGGAGATCCGATCAAGAAGATATTTTGCGGGATTAAAGCAGATAGTAGAAATGAGAACCGATAGAAAAGAATCTCGTTGTGGGAATCTGGGGATAAATAGGGAAAAACCAGAGTATAATGTTAATCAGTGGATTTTTGTCTCGGAGTTAGTACCGGACATCGTTATTTCTGTAGCCGAGCACGAATACCGAGGATTTTTAGCTGATAACAGAATGTCCTTAGCAGGATCAGAAACTGAGTTAAATTAGATAATTTGAAAGAGGAAGAAAAGACCTTCAGCGTCGTGTTCCCAGAATTTTAAGATTTTACGAAATTTCGCGATCAGGATACCGAATCAGGAATTTTACCTGATAAGCAAGATGACATAAGGCTTGATGATGCAGCAGGGATGACATCATCCTTGAGAGGTGTAAGGCCAAGATCTTGCCACCTCCAAGAAGTGCGATCTAACGGCTAGAAACTGATCAGACAAAGTTCAAAGGAATTACGAAAATGCCATTGGGCTTTTCTATAAATAGGCCATCATTTCTATTCATTCTTCACCAATTCACACAATCCTAGAGAGAAGTTAGAGAGAGAAGCTCTAGAGGAGGAGCAAGAAGTTCATAGCGAAGCTCTGAGTAAGTCTTTCGGTCCCTAGTCTTTAGTCTTAAGTTCTTTCGGTAGTTCTTAGAGTTTTAGAGTAGATCTTTAATCTTCTAGTATATTTTAGATATCATGTTTTTGGATAGATATGATATTTATTTTGGGAAATATATTGGAGTTAGAGATATGTGGAAATTCTGGAAGATTAGGGTCAAGATAGCGAAGTGCTGGCGAAATTCCGCCGATTAGGGGATCAGGGGCAAAATGGTAATTTGTACCTAAAATGCCTGTTATGATATCAAATATTGATAAATGTGATATTATCATTATAGGATATCAGTAATCTTGTCCCGCTGTCATTTCGCTGTCGTTCCGCTGTTTTCTGTCAAAAGTACATTTTATCGTCAACGTACTAAACGCTCGTCAACGAAGGTACGTTCGCGTACTGTAACACTAACTCTAATGTTTATGTTATGCATATATGTGATACGTGTGTTGTACGTATAGAGTATGTATACTGTGGAGTGCATATCTGTAACGCTGGGAGCGATATGTCCATATGCTGGGAGCGATATGGTTGCATGCTGGGAGCGATACATATGCATTGATTGTGATGGATTGTTTGTATATGATGTTGATGTGGTGGTTTATGTGTTCATATATTGTGTATGTAAACATGAGGTTAACTGTTACCTGAGGTTCAATGGGCATTGAACCTCAGCTCTTAACATAGCTTCAGGTTTGGGAGGTCCGAGGACCGAAGAGAAGCACAAGCAGGACGCGTAGAAGACCCGGCTGAAGATTTCCTTTGACAGAAGCCTTTCCATTGTTATTTTACTTTGTTGTGGAAATACTCGGTTTCTATACCGCTTCTGTATCCAGTCAAACTTATGGCATTTTGAAATACAAGTATCAGTTACTCTTCCGCTCAAACACTTTACTCTGATGGTTTGAAATGATTTTTAATGAAAATAAAATGTATTCCGCTTTTGAAAATTGGGATGTTACATTTTTCCTTTGACAGAAGCCTTTCCATCGTTATTTTACTTCGTTGTGGAAATACTCGGTTTCTATACCGCTTCTGTATCCAGTCAAACTTATGGCATTTTGAAATACAAATAACAGATACTCTTTCGCTCAAATGGTCTACTCTGATGGTTTGAAATGATTTTAAATGAAAAGTTAATTTATTCCGCTTTTGAAAATTGGGATGTTACAAATCCACTGATCAATAATATACTCTGACTCTAGAAACCTAGTTCACGGTTTTCTAGGTAAGATTTTATTTCTATCTGTTGTCATTTATCCTGTTCACTTTTTATTAATATAATATTATTTAATTATCACATGTCTTAATCTTATAATATCATTATTTTACAAATATCTAATTTTATCCTTATCCCTCCCTCTAATTTTCGGCCCACACATAAATATATATATATAATAATTTTTTTTTTTCATTTACCCTAATACTCTATTTATCTTGCATTTATTTTTCCCAAAAATTTCCTATTGGTCCATAAGTGATTTAGGCTTTTATAATTTCTTGAAAAATCCTAAGCCATTGAATCCTTACTTTCTAAGATTACATCTTAATCCTTATTAATTATTTAATTGGGCCAAAAATTTCGGCCCTTAATAATAATTATTTATATTTATTTTATTTTTCATGTTTCCTAAATTTCTCTAATCTTATAAAATTCCTGAAAATTACTTAATTAATCCCTTAATAATTTCCAATAATTTTCTTAATTAAAACTAATCATTTTCTCACAACAATTTTATTGACATTAATAATTCAAACTCCATGCAAATTATCAAAAATCATAGAGTCAATTTTAGTCTTAGGATACTTTTTAATTTTCCTTCTTTTTATTTTCATAGGAAATAATTTATTAAATTGTCTAAATTAAGGATAATATGCTTTCTAAATTTTTAATAGTTATTCCATGCCTTCTAGAATTTTTCATAATTTTTCTTAGGATATTTTATAGCCATAAGATGCATTTTTCACCTTTTTGACAATAAATTTCCTCTAATTTTCTTAGTGTTTCCCTTTGAACTTAGACTAATCATATAACATGTTAAGGCCAAAGTTTTCTTAAATAGGCGTTTTTATTATTGTTACATAATATTCTAGATAATAGTTATTCGGGTATTACATATATATATATATATATATATATATATATATATATATAGAGAGAGAGAGAGAGAGAGAGGCGATGCTTCATGCTTATAAGTCGGTAATGATGGAGAAGTCAATGGTTCAGTTCACATCACACCCAGTCAGCTCGGCATCAATGTGTTATTGAAGGCATGATTCTTCCAATCAAATTTTTGAATGCATCAAAAATAAAAGGGAAAATTATACTGTGGTCCTAAGGACCAGAAAAACTTACAAAAAAAGTCTCAAACCAAAATCTCGAGAAAAGTTTAAAAAAAAGTCCCAAAGATTTTTTTTTGTAATTAATTGCCCAATATGACAGATGTAATGCCCCTACTTCCTAAATGTATTATGAAGTCCAATTATGGCCCTAAGGTTCTTATTAGACTAATTCACATGTATTTATCAGAGTGTAGGCGTTAACAGATCAGAGTAGAACACAACATGGAGCATATTTAGGCGTTTGGACGACTGAGTAACTGATTTCATATGCGAAGACATATGCTGGTTAATTAAAAATTCTCGAAGGAATAAAAGCGTGATACAACTTACATTCATTGCGGTGATCTCGGTTGACGTGTTAGGTTACAGTAATCCGAAAGGTTCAACAATTCACACTTCATACAGTCCCAAAATCTAACTCCTTCCGAGTCTTTACGCGTGTTACTTACCCGTTTCTTCTGCTCTTGCTCTTGATCCTCCTGATCCTGAAGTTAGAATAAATTATGAGATTCAATACCCATTGAATCTCAAGTAACAGTCAACCTTATGCTCAAGTATAACATTATGCATGATAAATATTCATTACATTCCAGTATTAACCATACATAGCATATGGTCCATGTAAGGTTCACAACACAACAATACATAGCACCAGCAAATGTAATGTAAAACAATCCATAGCACACAGCAGATGTAATGTCTCACAATACATAGCATACAACTCATGTAATGTTCAACCATCGTTTGCACATAAACCAGTGCCACGCCCCCGGTGTGTCCTCAGCGCTAGGAAAACATCCATATGGTATTACCAAGACTGTAACCCGTTTCAAATCAAAGCTGAATGTATTTCAAATGGTGATCTAAGACCTCGTCTTAGCCACAGTCCATGACTCAAGACCCAGTCTTGTCCATGACTATATGAATCATCTCATCATATATAAAGCATACAAGCAGCATAAGAGTTAGAGTTACAGTACGCGTCTGTACCTTAGTCCTTGGCGCTAGCGGTACGTTCACCTTTCGATACTAGTTCCGAACCTTTCTGGGTATCCTATAATACCATCACTGCGTTATTTCTCTTACAATCAATATCCTAAGAGAGGGCCTTGCCACTCATGACCCTTATACTCCGTGTAAACTTCATTCCATTTATTAATACTAACTCTTTCAGTTTGTTAATAATTTTCCTTAACAATAATAATTTATTGTTGTTATTATTATTATGATTATTATTATTATCCCCAATAATACTAATAATTCTTTATTTATTATTTATTTAATTATTGTCCCATCATTATTTTAAACTCTAATGAGGTATCTTTCTCTTTTATTTTAGTAGTTTAAATAATTAATTTATTTAAACTTCCAGAACTTATCCAATAATAAACAAACATTACACTTTAAACCATGCTTTAATAAATACTAATTATCACAAAAATGAAAGTATGCAAACCAAAACCACTAATGCCTTGGCATGTATTTGAAACATGATGTGTGTGTGTATTGAAATTAATATATAATCATACATTAAAAAAGGAATTACTAAAATAAATATACATATAATTTCATATGATAAAATAATAAAAATACAACACACACAGAGTAGCAAATTCTGAGCAACATGTGATATATATATATATACAGGTATGAAAACAAAAATGCTCTTCTTTCTTTTAGTCCAGGATGGCAACACGTTACAATGAGCATTGAAGATGGAATATCACCTAAAAGGGGGGTGAATAGGTGATTTAAAAATCTAACTGCTTAATCAAAATTTTCACAAATTAATGAACTAACTGATCAAGAGTTTAAAGGAGAAGGAACACGAGAGAATTTATCCTGGTTCGGTCTATCCTGACCTACGTCCAGTCCCTAAGAACACCTTGAGATTTTTCACTATCTTCAGAATACAATTACACAACTCGGAATGATCCCTCAGACTCACTCCCCCTTACTATTTGTAATTATACACCCTTACTTAAGGTTCCACAACCTTAAGATTTTACAAACGAATGAAAATTGAATGTTTAAGTAACTCCTCACGAGTTGAATAATAAATGATCACTGAAGTACAAGTTGAGAGTAATGAAACTGATAAGATAATAACTCAGAGTAAATGCGCAGAGTTTCAGTAGGTGGCCGAATTATATGCTTGGGTATTTATACTCTTTCGCCATTAATGCCGTTGGGAGGAACTTGAGAGTTACCGTTGTGACTTATTTAATTTTCCGTTAGACACAGCTTGCTCTGTTCCTTATACAGCCAAATGGACCGTTAAGGCCTCATTAAATGAAATCCGTTCTTTCATTAAATGCGTTGATCGTTGAGAGTGCTTTTGCAGAAGAATGTCTTAATTAAGTAATCATTGGAAGAATGTTTCTTCCTGCTGCTCTGGGCTTCTTTCTATTTGCTGCTCTGTTTCCTGTTTCATCATTAAATGTTGTGACGTGAGCATCAGCTTTATGTTGATTTTGAATAATAACCCGTTGTAAGTTCCTGAAATCACTAGTAAACATATTAGAAATACTTTAAACATCATTCCGAGTGATTCTGGAGGTTACAAACCAAAAGCTCAATTTTTCACAAAATCAGATATCATTGACAGCGACAAGAACTCGAGTTTTCAAAGTAGAACTCGAGTTCTTTTGTTTTTCCATTTTAGTATCTCAGTGCTGTAAGGCAAGAACTCGAGTTGACAAACTAGAACTCGAGTTCTAGAACTCGAGTTCTTATTCAAGAACTCGAGTTCTTTTGGTTACTTTTCTGGGCACGTGGTCTGCGTGATGAGAACTCGAGTTGATCCTGGAGAACTCGAGTTCTTCCTTTTTCCTTCAAATTCATTTTCAAAGAACTTCAGTTTTCAGATATGAACTCAAGTTCATGAACTCGAGTTCTATTATAGGAACTCGAGTTCTTAAACTTGTTCATCAGGTGATACAGTGTCGTGCAGAGAGAACTCGAGTTCTTAATTATGAACTCGAGTTCATGAACTCGAGGTCTTTCAGACTTGAGAATTTTTCCATAACCTGAGCCGCGAACTCGAGTTCTTAACCCAAGAATTCGAGTTCTTCATCTATGAACTCGAGTTCTATGACCAGAAACTCAAGTTCTTCATTTTGCTGAGATGAGAACTGGAGTTTTAAAGCTTGAAATCGAGTTCTTATGTAAACATTGATTCATAAGTGTTTAGTTATCATCAAAACTTGGTCGAGAACCAATAAGCATATGATTTTATTCTCTTTCATTATCCATTTCCAAATGCAATAATATATAATATTTAAACAAACTATGAGCATGTGTCTGATTTGGATTATACCGTAGTTCCCCCCCCCCCTCTTCTTTCTTCTTCTCCCTAAAACAATAGCATTTCTAGATATTACACCCATTCAGCAAACATATAAATATGTATAATACACGTACAGGAGAACATATTGACAGCAAATACCATGCATGTCTTATGTATATTTCTTCTCATATCTTCTTCCTCTTTTCACGGCTTGACATATATATATATATATCCCTTAATTTGCTCCTCCTCTCTTTTATACTTACATTAACAGAAGAATCTCTTTCTTTAAGCACACATCAAAACGAAACCATATTATAACCATGACAGCAAAAACTGAACCAAATCATGCAGCAAAGTAAGTTTCATCGTTTTGACAAAGGAATAAAAATAGTTCAGCCCTGAACGAAACTCTTCTTCCTTCCTTCCTAACGTACACACACATATATTTATTAACTTGACTTGCTTCTTTTAACAGTCCAGGTTTTCAGCGTTTTCCTTCTTTCATTATCAGTTTCAGTTCAGTCTAGGTTTCAGCCTTGCTTTCGGTATTTTAAAGTTTTAATCTCCTTAGGTTCAGTTTTAGCTTTCGGTATTTAAAGTTCAGTTTCTCTCTATTTTTTTTTCCAAGACACAAGCCAACAGCCCCTGTTTTATGCTTTCGTTTTGGGTTTCTGTTTTTAACACGCCTAATATTCCCAGACTACCGTTAAACCTACTAAAAACTTTGAGAAGATAAGTCTTAGAACTTACCTTCAAGGTTCAAGCCGAAATAAGGAGGATAGAGGGACTGTCTTCTGGCTTTGTTTTCAGCGACCAAGAACAGAGATGAATAATAGCTTTAGCTCTCTCTTTTCTTCCACCTCTCTCTCTTTCTCTCTCTCGGTTTTTCTTTCTTTTTTCTGTGAACACCGAACAGATGAAACGAAGGGAAGGGGGCTGAAGTGGAATGGCTTTATAGCCATTTGAAGATCCAGTCCAGTCGCCTTTATCCGCTCGTTATGAATCCACATTACCTCCTTTTCTTTACATCCTTCTTTCATCCTTTTCTCCTACTTTTCCTCATGTGTTTCAGTTTTTTTTTTTTAAAAAATGAGTTTCTCAAGAAAAAACAAGAGAAAAAGATGTAAAAGATGTAAGAAGGATGTAAAGAAAAAGACGTCAATGTGGACTCGCTGGTTACTCGGTTGAGGAGCTCGAGAGGTATGGTGACGATTGACTCTCTGCTTCCAGATATGATTATTTTCTGCGACTTAATAAATGCCAGCTGCTAGTTGACTTTCGGCAAGTCTATATATTTTCTGTTTCTTTCACGCTAACAGTTAAGCAGAGATGGAATGGTTTTTAAATAGCTTCATGAAGGTCCAGTCACAACCGAAACACAACGGTCCAGGGAGGAAAGCTTTCTGGTAAAGAGCTCAAGGCTCGAGGGATAAGGGAGTCCCTTATCCTGGCAAGTAATGATGATTTTGTCCCTGCTTCTAATAAATGTGATATGATACTTTGGTTCTAATTTTCCTGCTAACCGTGGACTGCTTCTGCTGTTTCCATTTCTCTCGGTTATGTTTCTGCGTTTTATTTATTTATGGGTTTTAGTTTTCTTAATGAGAAAACTAAATTTCTTCCATATATATATGGGTCTCACTATTTCATGTGTACGTGACATAAGATAATATTTTTCATGTAACATGAGAAATATTAATCCCTTTATTTGTTTCTTCTTTTCTTTTCGGTTTGGGCTGGACTGATTTAATGGTTGGGAAGGGCAACGTTTTGGGCTGGTTCTGGTTGTCCAAAAACAAACTGCTTCTGCCTTCGACGGAACTGAAGTAAACTCCATTGCTTCCAGCTGCTCTCTTGATCTCACGTGGGTCAAGTGCTGAGAGAGAGAATGAGTGTATAATTTATTTGAGGTTTTCATGTTGTTCTTGGGTTGGGCCAAAAATGTAATAACTAGTTGAGGGCCCATGAATTCACTAATTACTCATATGCTTCGTTTTTTATTCATTTCATTCTTTTTTTTTTATACACCCTATTTTATTTTCAATTGGCTATCATATTATTTAATTATGATTATTGCATAATCATAGAGATAAATCATTTTTATTTTATAACACTAATTTATTTGCAATTATCCTTAATTGCAAATCATGGAAATAAATCCGATAGTATTTAGGCGTAATTATTCTTTATTCTTTTTTCCAAAATAAATTCATGGGAAGATAAACCTTTATCCCCCCTAATTATTTCAACCAAACTCTCATAACTTCATAAAATATTAAATTTTAAACTCTCAAAATTTGGGATGTTACAACAGAGGCCTTTAACAATATGAAATGTCATATTGACAACTGGAAATGCTATGTTAACAACAAAAATTCTCACAACTTGAAATGTCATATTAATAACTAACAATTTTTGTTGTTAACATAGTATTTCCAATTGTTAATATAGTATTTTCTGTAACGCTCGGCTTTTGAGGCCGTTATTCATAGAGTTAATGCAGAAAGGCATCGAAGAGATTTAGACGACTTTAAATTATAAAATAAAAGTTTTTGAAATTAATATAGTTTGAAAATTCAAACTAATTTTTCACGATTCACATTCATTCGACGGTTGGATGTTAATTACAATAATCCAAAAATAAGCATATGATAAACATTAAGTACAATACAATTAATCCTAATTTTCCAAAAGACTCCAGATGCTGTATCCCTTACAGCTGCTCCTTACCTTTCGATCCCGAACTAGTGCCTGTATCTTTCACGTGATCTAGAGTCAAAGTGAATGGACCCCAGGGTAACAGTTAATCTTATGCACATATATGAAAGTATAAATGACAGTTTAGCATATGTTAAAGCATGGAATAATTTACATATAACCGTAACCATAGTTAACGGTTAAGGACCGCAGCCCTTGTCTAGGACAGCAAGCCCATGAGACCGCAGCCTCAAATTCATGGCCAAGAAAAAAAACATAACCAAGTAAATCATCCATCATACATGATCAGCTAATTAATACATAAACACTTACACATATGATAATAAGATTAAGGTTACCCACCTCAACTTTGTATCCCTTTCTCTATACTGAAGTTGTTGGGATTAGGTAAATTGTCAATGTCTGCCTAAAAATGTTTATTATCATCGTTAGTCACTTATTCGAATCACAAATAACTAATTACGCGAATTAGTTTAAAGGATTAATAATAATTATTAATCTCTTAATTTTTCCCTAACAATAATAATTCTATTATTGTTGTTGTTGTTATTCCCAATAATAATAACAATAATTCCCTATTTATTATTTGTCATTATTACTCCCTCCTAATAATAATAACATTATTTGTTATTATTATTATCATCCTAATAATAATACTAATTCCCATCTAATTATTCTGATATTTTTATTTTATCAATTATTATTAACTGTCTATAATTAATGTTAACTCCTATTAATTACTTATCAATAATTTATTTAATCCATTAAAATTAATAAATACCAATTCCATAACAATTAAATCCTGGAACCTAATCTACACCTACACATGATTTGTTTCATGTACATCATTTTTCTTCCTTTTCATTTAAAAGCCATGTTTTTAATGTATATATGTATAGGGATGCAGAAAAGAAAACACCCATGCAATACATATATAAACTTACATACTTTCTTTTCTTTCTTCACTTAACTTACGCATGCACCATGGTGATACACACGCATATATATAAGCTACACTCACATGCTCATTTTCTTCTTTTGTTTATGTGTCACACACAGCCCTCTTTCATAATTATCAAGTTGCAGAGGAAAAATACTCTCATCATGCAGAAAAATAACTCTTCACATAAAAACATCCGAAAGACAAAACAAACAGAAAGCAAAACCTGTATGAAACAGCACCCTAAGCTTTTAAACTTGTAATCTTCATATCTATATGCTTTACACACATGCAGCAACTTATTATATGTAAACCTTCCTCTTTTTATTCCGCATCTTACAGAAAACATACCTATATATTATTCATGCAGAAACTCACACACAGCCACGTATAAGAACATGATGGAGCCATCGTTTTTTTTTTTTTTTCATATCAGTGAAAACAAAATACTTCTCTTTGACAGCAAACACTTCCTCCTCCTTTATATTTGACAGCACGACAAGCATATATATGTTAAGTGCTCTCCTTTTTGCATCAACCAAGCTTTGAACATAGAGGCTAAATGGTTCAGCCAAGTTTTAAGTTTGATCTCCTACTATTTCCAAAAGCAAACGCATGCAGTAGCAACCGAAAGAAAAGAAAACAAACATCAAAGCAACCACGGCATACATCACAAGGAAATAACTCACAGCCTCTGTTTTCTTTTTCAAGTTTTCAATTTCGGTTTGTTTTAGTTTAGCTCCAGTTCAGATCCTTTTAGCTTCATCCTAAGCTAGTCTATGACAGAAAACGAAGGAAAAAGGGAAGATGATAGTCACCTTCAAAGCTTGAGTCAAAATATTGAAGGAGGATGTTGACTAGCTCCCTCTGTTTCCGTCGGCAAGAGCAGAGAATAATAGCTTCGGTTTTACCCTTCCTCTCTAATCTCTCAGCTCTCTCTTACTCCCTCCTTCTTCCTCTCGCTCTATCTCTCTTTTTCTGCCTAAACGCCTAATGGAATGAATGACTCTGGAACAGCCATTTAAATAGAGAGCTCATTGTCCAGATTTTTCCTTTCGGTCCAGGGATATTATTCAATGGTTAATGATCACAGGGCTCGAGGGGTATGGTTAGTCGGATTCTTGGCTGATTTTGCGCTGAATTCTGGATCTGTTTCTTTTCTTTTTGACGAGCTGATAGATACGCTGGGCTGAAGGAGCTGGGTCATATAATGGGCTCACGTGATTTGCTCCTGATTCTTTGCGTTTCGGTGGCTTGCTACAGGAACAGTTTTGAGCTTTGATCATATAGCTTCTTCACGTGGCCAAGTTTAGTGCTTTCTGGATCTGGGCGTTGGATGAATTATTATGGGTTTAAAATGTTGCTACGTGTTGGGCTTAGTTTCATGCTTCTAGTTGCATGGCCCATAACATTCATTTTGCTGATGAGCCATTTGCCCTTTAAATTCTCCTTATTATTACATTTTTTAATTAAACAATATTCTATTTAATTAGTTTATTTATTCTTTTCCCAAAATAAAAAAATTTTTATTTCCCCTAGTTATTTTTCAACCAAACTCTCATAATTTCATTCTCATAAAATATTAAATCTCAATTAAATATCCCATACACTATTTTAATATCCAAATCCCAAAAATTTGGGATATTACATTTTCAGTTGTAATTAATATAACATTAATTACAAAAAAGTCCTGGGACTTTTTCTGATATGAGATTTTGGTTTGAGATTTTTTGTAATTTTTTATGGTCCTTGGGACCATAATAAAATTTTCCCAAAATCAAAATAGTATTCCAAATTTCACAAAAAATTACAACAAAATCAAAAATATTTGTCAATGTCAAATTACAAACCAAATACGACTCACTCAAGGACGTCTATTATAAGCCTGCAGATTGGCCAAAGAAAATAAGGGAGCTTAACCTTTAATTTCTTTTCCCCTCATTTTCTTATGAGTATATCATCTCCATGGTTAAATTAAAAATGGATGGTTCAGATTAATTTTTTATAAATCAACATTTTTATTTTGTCTATATTCCAATTATGAATTGAGTAGATGGATTTTAACAATTTAAATTTACTTATTCATATTTATGATAATAATTTTTAGATATAAATCATCCATTTTTACCCTAATACTATATATGAAATTTTGAGAAGGGGAAAAAAGGGGAAGAGAGAACCCAAACTTAGAATAAGAAGTTTTTGAACATAAAGTCTCTTTATTTTGTTTTAAATAATAGGGAAAAATACAATAAAATAGTACCACTTGAACTTCAAAATTCTAAATCATGATTTCCTAATAAAATAAGTTATCAATTACTACATTTTTGTAGTTAATACTTATACTCTTGTAAACAACAAGACTGATTTAAGATTTTAATGTTTAGGTGGTATTTTCTTTTATTTTTCACTAACAAATACATTCGCTCAAAAATAAATGCCTAAATTTAAGCGCAAAATCTGTTTTTTAAGACAGGCAAACAAGTTTTTTTGGGTGTGTGTCTCTCTCTATATATATAAGGGGAGGGAGAGGGGGGGGGGGGGGAAGTCAATGATGCTTGTAAGTCGATATAGATGGAGAGGTCAATGGTTCGGTTCACGTCGGCCAGGCATCAACGTGTTATTGAAGGTATGATTTGGTCCAATGAAATTTTACTTTTCCATGTAAAACTACAAACTGAAGACGACTCACTCAAGGACGTCTATTATACGTATGCAAATTGGCGCGATTATAACGTTTTGGTGCTTCAAAGTCTCGTGAGTTGGGGATTTCTGTTACTCATCAAAGTTGGGATATTCTTTCAATATGTCAGGCTGTCAGCATTTGAAAATATTTTGTAAATATTAAAATTTCAATATCAAAATTTTTTATTAACAACAATTAGGGTCATATGAATAAAGAATTGAACATCAATTTTTAAAATTAAATGACCAAATTGAAACATTATAAAAAGGTATTGGATTAAAGGCATATTTTTGCCTAAAATTTATACTCAAAAATATTTTATCTACTAATTTAGCCTTTATTGTAATACCCGGATAATTACTATCTGGACTATTATGTTACCATAATAAAAATGTCCATTTATGATAATTATAGTCTCAAAATAGAATATAATTAATCTATTTTCAAAAGAAAGTACTAAGAAAAAAAATTATGGAAAATTCAAGAAGGCATGGAATAATTATTAAAAATTTAGGAAATATATTATTCTTAATTTAGAAAATTTAATAAAATATTTCCTATGAAAATAAAAAGAAGAAAAATTAAAAAGTATTTTAGAATCAAAATTGATTCTATGACTTTTAATATTTTGCATAGGGCTTAAATCATTAATGTTAATGAAATTGTTGAGAGAAAATAATTAATTCTAATTAAGAAAATTATTAGAAATTATTAAAGGATTAATTAAGTAATTTTCAGGAATTTTATAAGATTAGAGAAATTTAGGAAACATAAAAATTAAAATAAATATAAATAATAATTATTAAGGACAGAAATTTTTAGCTAATTAAATAAATAATAATGGTTAAGATATGGTCTTAAAAAGTAAAGATCAATGGTTTAGGATTTTTCAAGAATTTATGAAAGCCTAAATCCAAGTAATTAGTTATGGACCAATAGGAAAATGTTGGGAAAATGAATATAAGAGAATTGAGTATTATGATAAATGAAAAAATATATATATATATATATATAGTGGCCGAAATTTTTTAGGCCAAAAAGAAAAAAAAAATATAATAAATAATAATAAGGATGAAGGAATAAGGATGAAGGGAGATTTTTTTAGCAAATAATAATAAAATAAGATTTAAGACATGTGGCAATTAATTAAATAATAATAAAAGTGGATAGGATAAATGAGAACGGATGGAAATAAAATCCTACATAGAAAACCGTGAACTAGGTTTCTAAAGTCAGGGTATATTGTGAATGAGGGAATTTTTATCTCGAGATGGCCGGTCTTCGAAGTCATTTCTGTAACCGACGGAGTGATTTGGAGATCCGAATAAGAAGATATTTTGTATAATTAAAGCAGATAGCCAAAAGGAGAACCGATAGAAAATAATTCCGTTGTGGGAATCTGGGGATAAGTGGGGAAAAACCAGAGTATAATGTTAATCAGTGAATTTTTGTCTCGAAGTTGGCACTGGACAACGTTATTTCTGTAGCCGGGCACGAATACCAAGGATTTTCAGCTGATAACGGAATGTCCTCAGCGGGATCAGAAACTGAGTTAAATTAGATAATTTGAAAGAGGAAGAAAAGATCTTCAGAGTGTTGTTCCCGAAATTTTAAGTTTCTACGGAATCTCGTGATCGAGGCATCGAACCGGGAATTCATCAGATAAAGCAAGAGGATAAGGCTTGATGATGCAGCTAGGATGAGGTCAGCTATTTTGTCTTCTTTTGGAGGGGGAGGTTGGCCAAAGAGAAGGAAAGGCCAAGATCATGCCACCTCAAAAAAGTGCGATCCGACGGTCCAGATTTCGTCTGACAAGGCATGAATAGTAACCAAATTTTCCCTATAAATACCCCTTGCTCCTTTCATAACTTCCACACCAAATCCACTTGAGATTTTCGAAATTTGAGAGAGAAGGAAGAAGGAGGAGTCCGGAGAAAAATCCTAGCGAAGCTCTGAGTAAGTTTTCAGTCCCTAGTCTTTAGTTAGGTAGTTCTTTCAGTAGTTATAGTAGAAATACTAGAGTAGTCTTTAATTTTTCAAGTTAGTTTAAATATCATGTTTTAGGAATAAATATAATATTTATCTTAGAAATATGTTAGAGGAAAGATTATAGCAAAAATTTTGAAAGCGTAAAGTCAAAGCAGCGAAGCCCTGGCAAAGTTCCGCCAAAAAGTCAAACTAGGGGCAAAATGGTAATTTGTACCTAAAATGCCTGTTATGGTCTTAGATATTCATACTGGTGATATTATCCTTATAGGATACCCAGAATCACGAACCGCTGTTTCCGCTGTCACCGCTGTCAAATCACCGTCGTACCACCGTCAAACGTACCACAATGCTACCGAAGTGCCCGAAATTGTCAACGGAGGTACGGACGCATATTGTAACCTTAACACTTATGCTGCTCATATTCATATATATGGTAGACATGTTTAAAAACTGAAACTCTGTCGTGGGTTGTCAGTCATACATACAGCTTGTTACGGGTTATAGTCTTGATAATGCCGTTGGGTTTTCCTAGCGCTAAGGACACGATGGGAGATCGTGGCACTGGTTTATGTGCAGACATAGTGTGGGGCTTTACATATTGCTGTGTGCTTATGTTCTGTCCATTGTTGATCATGCATCTGCTGTGTGCTTATGTATTGATGTGCTGTTATATTGTTATGACTATTTGTTGCCTAGATATGACTTATTTGAGCATAAGGTTAACCGTTACCTGAGATCCAATTGAGAATTGGATCTCAGCTGTAGCTTCAAGTTCAGGAGGATCCAGGGTGGAGGAGAGCTGCAAGTAGCCGATGTAGGCGGATTGGAAGAGCTTATATGTTTTAGTTTTTGAACTATTTAGATATTGTCTTTTTGGAATCAATAGATGACTGTATAAGGATGATTACACTATGGTTATGTACTTCTAAATATTCAGTTACTCGTTTAATCGAAATGCTCGACTCTGATCACGGTTCATTTTAAAAGAAAAATTTTTTTTCGGCATTTTCAATTGGGATGTTACATTTATCATACTAATTTTGACTAGAATCAAAAGTATTTTGAAGATTTTGATTTTTGTATTAATGTCTGTTAGGGATTAAGAGCTTTTTTTTTCTTATCTTACCTTTTACAAATAGTTATTCGTTTAATGGTTTTATATTGAATGATTCAAGCATAGATTTTTCATACTATACATTAATTTATTATATTGAGTAAACTACTACGACCTTCCTTGTATTTGCCTTAATTATATGCAACTATGCTCTATTTTAAAAATATACACTTAAATCCAATTCATTAACTCCATTAAGAATTTTTATTTACTAATTTACCCTTCATCATTACTAATTACTAAATTTTGGATATAATTGTTTAAATAATTTAAGAGCTATTTCTTTTCTTTTTCTTAGCTTACTTTTGACTTTTGCAAATAGGTATTTGTTAATTTTTTTTTTTTCATAATCGGGATAAAGAGTTAATTAACTTAATTATATTGATGCAAACATAGAAAAATTAATTAAAAATATGATTAATTATTTTAATCGAGGTAAGCTTAAATAAACGTGTTTATAAATGTTGTGCAAAGAATTTATTTAAAAAATTAAAAATAATATAAGTTATATAATAGTAATATCTCATATTTACGTTATTAATAACATATGATGAATAAAAATATGCCTTTCAAGTATGTTTTCAATCACGGTGTTGTGAAAAAAGAAAGAAATATCATTTTAATCAATTAAAATAATACTAAGGAAATAATTTTAAATAAATATTATAAAGAATCTAAAATGTTATAATATAATAAAAATTAATAAATTTTTTTATATAATGAAATATGTGAACATATATGTTTTAGAATTATTGTTTGTTAGTACATGGTAAAATTAATTTTTTTGTCTTTATGGTTTTAACTGAGTAGTAATTCAGTCCTTATACTTTGGCTTGGTTTAACCCAGTCTCTATAATTTTTAGTCGATTGTAGCTCAATCACTTAAATTTGACTTAGTGTAACTCCATCCCTATAGTTTTTGCCATTTTACAATATAGTCCCCACCTTTATTCTAAAACATAAGAACTGAATTATAAATAATTAAAATGGTAGGGACTAAGTTCAGTGAGTTAAAGTATGGGGTTGTCAATATATGGGGTTGTGTAATTTAGGTAAAATATGTTTTCAAAATAGAGGAGATGTTTGTGTAATTTAGGTAAAATATGGGGTTGTCAATGTATTTTACTTTAGTCTATAACAAACCTTAAAATTTATTTGTATGTAACAAAATCTATTTCGATATGAAATACATATACTTGATCTAATCTTTAATGTAATACCTAATTAAAAAAGTTGATTAGATTAAGGAAGTTAGTTAATATACTAAATTTTTCTAAACCACCCAAATTATCTTCCTTAATTACCCTCCATTCGATTATTGTTGAGAGAATATTAAAGAGCTAATTTGGAAACAAAATTGATAAACATATAAAATAGGTCTTAAAATTAAGACTTATATAAACTCTCCAATTAAATTCTACATTAAAAGCTGGAGGAGTACAAAACTAGCCGAATTAGAGAGCATAAAGTCTTATTATTAAGGTCTATATATAATATAATGAGCTCAAAGCCTGCAGTATTATTTATTATGGCATTGTTATTTTGTAATATTACCTATATTTTTAACATGTATGAAAATAAAAAATTCATGTCGAAGGCTTAGTGATGCAACATTCTTAATTAGCGTCCTGTTCAAAGCGTCGCTTAAATTAAAATGATATAATATGAAGAGAATTTCCAGTAGTAGGGTAAATGTGACCAATGAAAATAAGAACTATTTGAAGATGAAATCTCTTCATTTTGTTTTAAATTATGCTACTATGGGTCTTTAATGTAAGATATGTACTTCAATGAAAATTAAACTACAAATTATATTTTATATTAAGAACAAGAGAGAGAGTATAATATTTTTTGGGTTCAATAAGTGCATATTATACCCACACACAATGCACAATGAACTTTCAAATCACATGCTTTAGTTTTTACAATTGATTCCTCAAATCAGTTCTTCCTCCATTGCGTTCTTCTTTGCAATGGAAAGAGAACTTATTCGAGGATTGCGTATAAAAAATTAAAACGGCAATATAGATATAAATTAACGAATAGGGTGACATAACTTTAATTTATACTAAGGATCAGAGGGAGTACTAACACAGGAATTGAAACTGGGAAAACAAAATATGAGAGAAATAATATTCTCATTCATTCTCTGATTGTGTATAATGGGTCTCTTATGAAGAGAAGACCAACTAATTTTTTCGCTCAAGAGAAGACCAACTAATGAAACTAAATAACTTTCTACTAAATGTGACTGGACAGTTTGCTATATTGGTTAATTACAATTGAAATATATTTTGATTGGACAGTTTGCTATATTGGTTACAACTGAAATATGTTAGGTACAACAAATAAGCAATATTTAACAACACTAACTATTTTAAGTAACTTGCTCCGTTAAGTACCATGAAAGCATTGAAGAAGGAAAAATGAGAGGGAGAGAGACGACAGAAGAGATGAAGAGCATGATATCAACATTGAGGAAGAAGAAAGGTACTTAATGAGCCATGCACTGGGGGAGGAGGAGTAGAACTGTAGAAGAGACATGTTACGAAGAAGTTTAACGGAAGCACGCAAGTGATATTACACGATCAGGAGCACAATTTTGATTGATTCAAATCACTTTCTACACCGATTGTGCTCAAATCTGGTATAGAAAACACACTACAAAAAATAGTGGATTAGCATCAAATATGCAGTCACTAATTAATTAATGGCGAAATTCCGTCGCTAGGAATTCCGTTACTAAATAACTGGTTTGTTGTGACACTTTTTACACCGAGTGTATAAGTAATCGATGCGGAAAGTTACAAATTTTTAGCAGATTAAATAACTTTTTGTCCATTCAAATTACTTTCTACACAGGTTGGTTTGTAACCATCACACAAAATGAGTTTTGACCTTGATTTCATGAGTAACCAATGGAGAAGTTGAAGTCAAAGGTCGCAGGTCTTGTGTACAAAAATATCACCAATCATATTTTCTACACCGTCTCCCCGGCAATAAAGGTAACTGTATAAGACTTTTTTTCCATGACTGTTCGTGGAAGAAATTAATTTAAGCGATTTTTTAAATTAAAATCACTTGTTTGTTTGTTTGTTTGTTTGTTCTTTTTTCCAGCAGAGAATCAGTGCTCCAGTCCAAAAGGTTTGTTCAATCTTTCAAAAGTCTCTGGAAAATTAACACATCATACTTGCGTCAACCTCGTTGATGTTGCATAAATCAAATCCCGCCTCCACTTTCAAGTCATGGTTCGGTGCTTCCATTATTATTGACACCCTTTATGTCTAATTTAGATAATCAAAATTTGAATGTTTTTAGTTAATAACTATATTCATAAAAATTGATATTCAAAAGAATTGAATATGAACTAAAGTATACATTCTCATTTTATATTTATCAAATAAATTAAATTATAATAATAACCAGAATAATAATAAATTGAATTTGGACTTAAGTATACATGATTTCTGTAGCATAGAAGTTAATTATCTCTCTAGAAATGTATTAGACTATTCGAAGATAAATAGTGAATCACTCCTAACTACTCTCTATTTCTAATTATAAGTCTCGGTTTTTTAAACACACGTACTCCAGTTTAGGAAAAATTCCATCATTTTAAGGGGTATTTTAGGGGTGAAAATGTTTTAATTACCTTATATTAAAATTAACACTGAAACTCCTATCTATAAACAAATTAAGACTTATAATTGGGAACTAAAAACTAATGAAGCTCAAAAATACAGAGTAACAAAAACTCTACAAACTATATAGTCTTTGCCTCATCTCAAACACCAATAACAAACCTTTCTTCAACCTCACCATGTTTAATCACAAATGCTTCTTACTCTTCTTCCTTCTCTCTAGCTTCCTCTCTTCTATTACAATTGAAGCACGACCCATTTATCTTGACCACAACTGCTCCACCGCTGGGAAAAACTTCTCTACTAATAGTACCTTCGAATCCCACCGGACCATCCTCCTCTCCTCCTTAGCTTCCGCCAATGCTGACTTCTACAACACTACCTTTCATGGAGGCGGTGACACCATCTACGGTCTCTTCATGTGCCGTGGCAATGTCTCCCTTCAGATTTGCCACCTATGTGTAGTTAACGCAACCCAACGGCTTCCTTCTGAGTGCCCATTTTCGAAGGAGGCCGTAATCTGGTACCACGAGTGCATGCTTTGCTATTCCAACATCTCTTTCTTCACAACAATTGACAAATGGCCGACTGTCCCCATATTGAACCTGAGCAATATCTCTAACTCAGACCGGTCAAGGTTCAAGAGATTTTTGCTAAGTTCTAGGTCGGAGGGGAAATCTCAAACTGTGCACAGTCTTGGGCCACAACTGGCACTGGCCCTAGCGCCAACACTTTCTTCACCGTCCCAAGCGCCGTCACTGGCACCAGAACCGGCAGCTGCACCAGAACTGGCACCGGCACCAGAACTGATATTAGCACCGGCATCGGAACCTGGATTGGCACCAGCATCGGAACCTGGATTGGCACCAGCGTCGGAACCTGCATCAGCACCTGCACCGGAACATGCCCATACACTGGCACCGGAACTGGCACCAGCGCCGGCACCAATGCCTAGACCGCATCCACATCATCTTAGGCATCGCCATCTAGGTAAAGAGTTAAACATATATAATTGCTCGTTTCTTCTTGTTTATTAAAATATATACTCGGTTTCTATATATAATATCTTTTTTTTTTTTAAATCGACTTATCCGTTTTCATAAAATTTATTTGACTTTATCAGAATAATAAAGGCAATCTTACAATTTTTGCACTCATTCTCTCACATCATTTATTTACCACATATATTCTTTTTTTTTTTTTTCATTTTCTGATCATTACTATTTCTCTTAACTATTCACAAATATGGGCCTTTTAGGGATAAAAAAATAAAAAATTTATATATTTATTACCTTTAACTGTTTTCTACAATCCCACCATTCAGTTGAAAGGACCTTATATAAAGGGATGAAGGGAATATTAGAGTGAAAAATGTACACTGTTGCTAATTAAAAAAGTTAAATTGATTAGTCAAAGTTCAGGAATTCTATATATAGAGAGAGAGACATATATATAGACAGAGACTAAAAAGGAAACATTGAATTTCCTTTGAAATTCGCCACGGAATTGAAGATTCCCAACGAAATTTCTGACGAATTTGCGATGGAAATTGATTTTTAACAAAATCCATTCTCTAGTTGATTGGATCGTGGCAAATCCCACTTCTAATAGTCTAATTCCGTTGCTAATTTTTGACGGAATTCCGCCAATAATTTGCGGAAATATTCCGTTACATATCTAGTTTTTTAAATGTTGAGACTCCACGTGGACCTTTTAAAAGAAGCCACGTGTTACCTTTGTTGAAGCCCGCATCATTGCAAATTCCGCCATGTGTCATCTCCAAGGCCACCACCTCATCTCCGGTGAAACACTATCGCTGCGTGTTCCCCTCGCCACGCCATGTGTCTCCACACCATAATTCTTGACATTGTGTCTTCCCTTTATCTCAAAGCCGCGCCCTCATGAATCAGTGATTATTACATATATATTTGTATATGTTTCTATGTATACCATACAAATTAAAGGTATGCGAAATGAGATTAATTTCATGGACATAGCGGTTGATCTGCTTGCAAGTAACATCAATAGTTTAAGGGATTTTGTAGAGGAAAAATAAGGAACAAGACAATAAAGATTGGGGGCGATTTATTTGAGATTTAGTTATAAAAACATGAGTACAATATTCTATTAAAAAAAAGAGTAAAGTGCTATAACTACTCCTTTATTTTGCTTTAATTATGTGGACCTCCCTCTATTTCTTTTTTATTATATCAGGGGTTTTTCTTTCGTAGCTTAGAAGGCAAAGGGTTCTCATATCTCCCAACAAGTTCGTTTCCAGGGATTCAAACTTACGTTCTCTTTCTTACTGAGGTGAAGCCCCTTACTACCTCAACCAATAGCTTGTTGGTATAGCCCCTTCTATTTTAAAAACAAATGTTTTAGTCCAAACCATCAACATCATTAAATAATATTTCTAAAATATTCTTCATTAACGTATATTTTTAACTAAAAATCAAATTAAAATAAATCTTATTTACTAATTTAGCCCTCACTATACCAAATCTCTATTTACCTTTATTTTAACAAAAATATTTATTACTGATTCATTTAATATTTTTATTAAAATTAGAAAAATCTTAAGTAATTCTTATGTGAAAAATATCAACAAACACTAAAAACAATTCACTCATTTGTAGTAGTCAAAAGTGGTAAATTTGTAGCAATTCCAACTACTACAAATGCCAATAGTAGTGGTTACAGAAACTGCTACAAAATACATTATCGCGAATTGATTTGTAGTAGTTCATAGGAACCGCTACGCATGTTAAGAAAACCACTACTATTGTTGTAGCAGTTTCAATAAATTGCTATAAGATGCATCAGTAGATTAGACATTCTAGGAGCATCTTGTAGCAGTTAAAAAACCACTTCAACTGTCATTTGAATTTGAGGGAATAAATGTTTTTTTAAAATTTTGTATTGTAGGTTGGTAAATTGCTACAAATGTTTGGTGAAAATTCAAATGTTGTGCAATACTTTAGATTTGAATTTTAAATTTAACTTTGAAGCAGTTGATGTTGTGGTTGGCCAACCGCTACTAAATGTTGTATAATTTTTTTTTTTTAAAAAAATCATGAATAATTTTTTCAATTGATTTTTCCAATACTATTTTCAATGTTTGTATAAGAAAATAACTATATAAATGATATTAATTATTATTTGAAGGTAATGATTAAATTAAGTTAGATAAGTATGAATATTATGTTAAATATGTGGGAACACTAAGTGTATATAATAATGATTCAGGTTCTTCACTTTATGAAATTGAATTTGAAGATGAAGAGATATATTTGTTTTTGGAAGGAATGTTGAAAATCTTGAATTTTTGTACAAGGAAAAAAATTGTATAAGAATTATTTAAAGAAGAAAAATTAAATTAAATTAAATCAAGATCTAAGAAAAAAAATTATCTTACAACTTGAGATCTTCATCCAGATGAATAGGGGAACGAAAAAAAGGAGAGGCGAGGGATTGGAAGAAGTGGAATAGGTAAGAAATAAAGTGTGTTGGGGTATTTATGCGATCCAACAAGAGGTTTGTAGTGATTAAGGTGACACTATTTGTAGTAGTTGATGTTTGTAGTGGTTGATTTTTGTAGTGGTTATGTGGTTCTTTGTAGTGGTTAGGAATGACTACAAATATGAATTGGAATTTTTTTTTTTTTGAAAAAAAGTACTTAAATTGAATGCTTTACAAAAACAAAAGTGATTATTTTTTAATCATTCGTCGTTTCCATCCTTGAAGAAAAAATTTGTGGAAAAAGTGTTAGTGTTGAGTGTATGATTTTGTACGAAAATAATATTTAAATTAAGTAATAATAAAGTGTACTTTAAAAAAGTGCACCTAACTATAGGTAAATTCCCATCACTTTCGAGGAAGAAGTTGTCAAAATTGGCAAGCTAGAAGGGCTCACTACAGACAATGTTATCACCATCACCTATATCATAAAGGTCACAAGGTTTTAAGTGAACCACCTTATTCTAATCCATGTGCCTCTCGTCCTTGATTGAATAAACTTAGTGTGCCTTTGAAGCAAGAATATATGGCTCATCATCTTTAGATTGGCCGATGTGAATTGGCCAAACGAAATTTACTAATGTGATGTCTAATTTGTCTATTATCAATCCCCATGAAATTATCGTATTTGCCCACAAACACTTAAAGAGCACCACAGTGAAATAGCCTTGGTAATTTAGTTCTATGATATCAACAAGCTTTCCATAATAAGGGATGCCTCTGAATTGCATGTTGTTGTCACTACTGCTTGCATAACTCCTTGTCCTAAAGGTGCCATAAACACCCAAGTTTTGGGTTAGCAATCCTTGATCTCATGAGACCATGAAAAACTTGAAACCATTGACATTGTATACTGTAAATCTTATTCCATGGTCAATCAAGCCAATTGCGAGAGCTTTGAAATATTGTGAGTGTAAGCTATGATTATTTAGTATTCAGCATGCAAACCAACTCAGGAATTCTCTATGGACTTTTTTTTAATCATTTTTGGAAGATGTTTGTGCATAGATCCTAAGTTGACAATTCACATGACTTCTGAGTTCCTTTTAATTAATCATGAGAGGTGGATCATAAGATGCAATTGAAATACAAGGAAATATATAGAATAACATGAGTGTACAATTCTTACTAAAGGAAGGGATCACCTTGACTACAATTAATCAAGAAATGTCTATGTGCTTGTAACTTCTCAGTTGTAGTTAGTTTGAAGTTCTCACTTACTCAAATTGGTTTACTAACACGAGAAATTAACAACTCTCTTGATGATGGCTCAAGTTCAAGAAAATCGTCTACATAAGGCAGTTGGTTGAAAAACATCTCAATGTTATTAAAGTACCTTGAACAAAAATACAGAACCTCATCCTCTATATAACCTTTGGCCCCACCTTATTTCTGACGTAAGATTTCAATTTCCCAAGAAATCTATAAATTCAATAACAGAAAATGTTAATCAATGCTGAAATGTGCGGCTAGAAAATTTAGAATTTAAGGTCGATGGACATATGTACAATGAGTACCTCTTATATGATACATTTATCGATATTAAATTGGGCTAGCTCGCTTTGTTTCATGAACAAGGTAGACTATCAGTGAACCATTACAGTGAGAAAGGATGAAGGAAATATCATCTCTAAATGAAAATGTTTAAGAATGATTTTGTGTTGCAGTTGATAGAGCTCCTCAATGGTCAAAACCTTAGAACAAAATTTTCAAAAGAAAGAACATAGCTCCATCAAAAAGATGGATACATCGGGAGGCAATATACTTTTTATTGCCAACGAAAGTAATTGTTGTATAAGAACATGAGTCATGACTCTTCAGCCTAAAAACCTTTCAGGCTTGAATGTCAATACATCTTGAAATGTTGCTTGAATACCCATCATGAACTTTTATTTTTTTTAAGGGTAAAGGAGCAAAAATACAAATGTGTTTTGTCCCCAGGAGTGCCCAGCACCATATGCTTTTTGGGAGCAAAAATACACATGTGGTTTCCATTTTAGAGCAAAAGTCACATCCCACCGTTATGTTACTGTTCACTTCATCTCTTTCTCTTTCATCACAGTGAACAGTAACATAATGGTAACATAATGGTGGGATGTGACTTTTGCTCTAAAATTGGAAAGACGTGTGAATTTTTGCTCCAAAAAAAACATATGGTTCTGGGCGCACATGAGGATAAAGCACATGTGTATTTTTGCTCCTTTACCCTTTTTTTAAAGTTACGAAGAAGATTTCCTTGTTTGGCTTTGTTAGTGTAAATCTTGTGTGTTGAAATTTGTCATGATCATCTAGCCATGAATCTTTATGGACTTCTATAGCCCATAAATTTTCCGCCATTGTTGTTTTTTTCAAACTTGAATTCAATTTTATGAAGTTGTTGTAAGATATTTGCATCGGCTAAAAATTAAAGAGGTCCTCTCTTTTTCGATTTCCCATTGAAACGCTTTTGTTGCAATCTAAATTCATGCTTCCCATTAAGAAAGCTCTAATGACCTATGAAGCACCACTTTTGATTGAGGGGAAGACGCATTGAGTCAAAATCAAAATTGCAAATTGGACACACCTTCCCATTATGCACATTGTGTTACACCCCTACCGGCTTCACCATATTTTAGGTGGCGGGTAGTGTGATACCTTTTATTTAGTAAATCCAACTACCAAACCTTCAAATACTTTATCACAGATCAAAGCAATATAGCATAGTGTAATAACAAACTAGTTTGGGCATAGTATACTGACGATAAATTACAAAATCTTGGTTACAGAATCTAGAATATAATTACATAAAATTATTACAAAAATTCTTTGAATAATCTAGAACTGGTCTAATACCTCCATTTGTTGATATTTGTCTGGGAGTTACATCCAATAACTGTAATATATACGAATAGCAACAGAGACTGGAATCTCGAAGGATCCCAGAGTAACCATTAATCTCATATACAAGGTATAACCAACGTATGTAAGAAAACCACAAACATAAAGCATACAACATTCAGTAGGTCGCACACAGCGAGGCAACAAGCCTAATTCGGAACAAGCAATCACATAACACAGATTGCTCAATAAGGCACATATCAATGCCAAGGGTCGCACACAGTGGGTTTCAGTACCAAAGCGCTTGGAAAACAATAACAACGAATGCATACACAATCATGGTAAAAACATACGTATAAGGTCATACATAGCATATGAGATTAAGGTTACTTACCTGGCAAACTTAAACTTATCAATTACTTTCTCCAAATTCTTTTTAAAATCTCTCGGAGACGACACTTCCTATGATTATAAATAATACTCGTCACTTTTGCAATTCTTCATAATTCAAATATTACTTTGAATAAATTATCATTTCAAGTCCATATCGTTCAAAGTTCTTGCCTAATCTTCCTTTTTAAATCACATTCTTGACTTAAAACTCCTGTTAAGTCATTTTTATCAACTTCAGCAAAACCTCCCCTTAGGAATATTGATTCCCATAATCATCAAATATCATGAAAGAGGCTAAATCCAAGTCACAAAGCCATAAGGGTGTCAAGGAAGGTACTTACTTGATTTTGAGATTTGCTTTCCTTGAACTTCTCCTTCCTTAAACTCCTTGTTGACTTTGGCTTAGGCTTCTACATACCATACATTAGTTGCTCATTAGGTTCTTCAACATTTTCATGAAGATAGAAGGAAGTTTCACAAAATACCATAGCTAACTTACCTTAGTTCTCAACTTTGCTTGCTTGCTTCTTTCTTCTTTCACTTGAGCTAACCTTTACTCTCTTTTCTTTTCTCTCTTATGGCAACTTGGTGGCTTACAAATGAGGGGAAGAAGTCCTTATATAGAGGTCATGAGCCCACCATAAATATCTCCTTTGACCAATTACCATTTTACCCCTTGGTCTTATCCTTTATTTCTCTTGAATTTTCTCCCTTTTTCGAGACAATTCTTGACTTCTCTTGAGTTCTCTCTCCTTGAATGAAGTACTCATGCAAAAAGGGAGTGAAAATGTCTTTAGATATGTCAAGAAGGCACTTAAAAATCCCCCCTAGTCAAATGACCAAAGTGCCCTTACAAAATATCCCTTAAACTTGGCTTATTTTGCAAGTTTTGGTGACTTTCTCTTCTCCTCCTTATTTTGGACGAATTTGATAGCTTATGGAGGAAGAATTTTGATTTTCAAAACACATTGAATAAGGTATCCAAGTGTCCCTTTCTATTATTAATACATTAAATGCTTTGGTGTCTACTTAATCTTGTTAACTCTTTGCTTTATGTGACACATGGCCATTTGGATATTCATCAATATTTTGCTTAATAGATAAGATAATTAGGTGGAACAAATTATCAATAAGATATACACAAATGTCCCTATCCATTCCTCTTTAAATATCATGTTGACACCTTGGTAGCTTATGTGTTACTCCCTTGAATTCTTGTTCTTCCATGTGTTTTTGGCATTTTTCTTCTTCTTGTCTTTATCTAGCCACTATTTTTGACTTGTTTGGAAAATTACCTTATCCTATAATCCTTATTAGATAAGGGTGCACATGTGTCTCTATCATTTTCAAAGGCAAGGATATTTTTTGTTGCTAATCTTCCTATTTTGCCATGTGTACATGTTCTTGAATTTTCTATTGCCTTCTCATGCCACTTTATAATCATGATCCTTTATTAGCCAATTAGATAAGAACAAATATCATTTATCACATCTGTTGAACTGGGCCTGGTTGTGTACCTGTCACAAGCTAATTCTTAAACCTTTAGGCCTAAAATTGAGGATATTACACATTGCACTTAGATAATGTTTTCATCCTAGGAATGTCCCTTATCATCCACATCAAGGCCGGACGCAAGTTGAATAGTGTCTTCTCATTTGTGTCATATGTCTCGATGCCAACTTTACACAAGTCTAGCAATTCTTGAATAAGTAGTTGGAGGTACCCATCTATATCATTACTCGGCACATTTTTCCTTAGAATAGTCATAGACAAAAAGAAGGAGCTCTGTTTCATATATACCCAAGGGGGCAAGTTGTATGGAACTAAGACTACTGGGCAAATACTGTAATTTATGCTAAGTTCCCAAATGGAATAAGACTGTTGGTCGCTAAAGCAAGCTGAACATTTCTTAGGTCACCCGCAAAAGTTGGAAAGTATAAGCTGAACGCTTTCCAAGCCTTTGCATATCATTAATATCTTAACTTACCATTTTAATTCTTGTCAACCACATGCTACCTCATGAGCTCAATTGTTTAAACAACATAAACAATCTTTGCAACTATGGCTACAAAGAAAAGTACTTGAGAATCTTTATAGGTTTCTTGTTATGCTTTTCTTCCTTCCAAATTGTCTTGTACCTTGATGTGTGACATTGATGACAAATCTCCTTGCTAGCATCTTGTCTCTAATACATCATACAATCGTTAAGGCATGTATCCATTTTTGGTAGTTCAAGCATAATCTATTAATAATCTTTTTTGTCTCATAGAATGTTATGGGAATCTTCATGCTTAGGAATGCATCTTGTAATGATTCCAACAACATCAACATTCCATTATTAGTGACTCAACACAAGCACTTAATATGATACAATTTAATCAAAACAGACAATTTTGAGTATTTTCTACAACTAGGATACAAAGGATGATCTACTTCATCTATTAGACAGAAAAAAAAATTGAGTTAATTCATTCCTCAAGAACACAATGTCTAAACCCTCTACTTCTTTATTGAAGTTTCTGTCATGAACACCAAACACGTCACGAACAACATCATTAATTGGATCATCATGATTCACTTGAACTCCTACATGTGAACTTCTTGGAAGAGCATCATACCTCATACCGAGTTTCTCATCATAAATTCTGCAAAATATATACTCTTATGGGAAAGGCTTTACAACTAAACGTTCCCCAACAACTTTTCATGTATGCTACTTCTTAAACTTGCATTTCGGACAAAGATACATGATCTCAACATTATAACTAGCGTGAGAGGTTTTGAAACGTAAGAAATTGTTTTATCCTACTAAATATGCTCATCCACAGAGTGGTAGAGACGATTTCTCTTGTTCCTCCATACATCCCCTATCTTTAACTAGGCGTATCACCTCCTCCCGTCTCTTACGACAAATTTATCCTGCATCACAAAATTAAATACATCAATAAAAAATAAAATAACTTAAAAACATTTCATTAATTTAAATATTTGATTCAATATATTAAATTATTTACCTTCACAACCTCACCCCATGCCTTCTCTTTCAGCTTCTTAGTTAGCTTTTTCCAGTCTTGAAAGTAGATAAGGAATTGGTGCTAAATCTTACCCAGCACGCTCAAACAACGGTTGAATAGATTAATGCCACTCAATCAGCTAGTCTATGGCCTCATTTAACAAAACTACTATATGTAGCCCTCAGTTGAAATTATTTAGATTGGCCACATCAAACCTCCTATTAGTAATGTTCCCCAGCTCATTTGCACAAATGATCAAAAATTTTAATTAAATATAATTTCACATTTAATCTGCTTTAATTAAAATAGTAACTTATTAAAACAATTACTTACCTTGAACATGCACATCAAATCCAGTTGTCCACAAAGACCACTATCATGGGTGATTCTGGTATTTAGCCTCCTTGGCATCAAGGAACTACTTTGCCTCACTCATTAAACTATTAATCTCAAAATCCTCCTCTTCATAGTTGCTCACACTAATAACCTATGCCCCTTATGGAATAGGAACCTCTGGCGGGGTCGTTAGCTATGGTCATCCTTTGGGGTGATCTCTGCCCCAACCATTGCCCCTTCTCTAGCCTTCTAAGGGTCACTCATCTATCGCCTTGCCTTTCCCTTTATCTCCCATGGAAGACAATATAATATAACTACAGTTATTCACTTCTCAAATTAATATAATTACAAAATAAATAATAATCAACATTATAAAGAAATAACATAACAATATTATAATAATATAATTACACATAATCAATAAAAAAATTTCCAATACCTTTTAAAACCTAATTAAAAATGTATGGACAAAAAAGGTTAAAAAACATATCACACAAGGTAAAATAGGCTCATAAACTCATTTCCAATACAATTTCTAGTGGTTCATAGGAATTGCTACAAACCTGCGACCTTTTGTCTTCTATAGTAGTTTTGCTCATACAACCACTACAAATGTGGCACCAAGCTAGTGCCCCATTTTGTAGTGGCTAGTGTGATCCAACCGCTACTAGGTCACTGTTGCAACTATGGCACCAAGTTGGCACCACATTTTGTAGTGGTTTATATGATCCAACCGCTACAAATTACCATAGTTTACTAGTGCGCCATTTGGCCCGAGTCATACAATTGCAAATTTGTAACAGTTTGCCTTAAAACCACTGCAAATCCTAATTTTTGTAGTGGGTTTTTTTTTTTTTTTTTTTTTTTTTTTTTTTTTTTTGTAACAGCTACAAGTTAAATGCTACTAATTAATTAAAGCCTATTTTTTGTGGTGCAAATTGATCAAAAACTTGAATATTTTGTTGACAAATATATGCTTAATGAAATATATTTAAAAATTTTGAATAATAATATATTAATATATATAAGGATATTAAAATTTTATTTTTTATAATTTAATTCAATATATACATATCTCTGTGTGTGTGTGGGGTAGAAAAACATTTTAACCAATATATATTTAAAAGATTACTTTATAGTTAAGTTTTAATAAATAAACGAGATTAAACATTTAAATATATAGAAAAAAATTTAATGATACAATTAAAAAACTTTGTAATATGGTAGTCAATTTAATAGTATGAATAAGGTGGCGGATTGGCTTGCGAATGCGAGTCTAACATAGTTTTGATCTTGTTCATTTACTTGATGTAAAGAATGTTGAGTTACAGTCTTCGCTATGTGAGGATTACTCGGGGTGACATACACAAGAGAAGTTTTAGTTGAATAAAAGCTTTACATGGGGCTTCTCCTTGTTTTATACGCCAAAAATTAAAAATAAAATAATTTTTTACTTTTGGATAAGGATATGTGATTAGATGATTATATATTTTACAAAGATTAAATTATTATTAATGTATATGTTAAGGAGGGGCATCTTAGTAAAAATAACAGGTCAATTTTGTGATTTAACACTCAACTAACAATTAAGTTGATGTAAGTTGAACCTCAAAATTAGAATAGAAAGGAAGTTTATGCAACATATATTTACATTTTAAACAGGTCTATATAGGTTTATAAAATAGGAGGATGATCTATATAATTTAGAGTAACTAGGAGGGATATTGATATATGTACTTTACTCTTAAAAACAACAACTACTAAAGTGCACTTAATTGATGTATATAACCGTGCCGCCTTAGGAGAAGTTGTTAAGAACATATGCTTTAATTTGTAACGTATGATCTTCTCGAGTAAAGGCCAAATTCAAGAATAAAGGGGTTATCAATTAAATAGTAATCTTAAAATAAATTTAAGGAAATTAATTTGTTTGACAATTCTAGAGTCTCAAATGGACTAAAGTGGTGTAACATCTCATTTTTCAAAAGTGGAATGAGGTACTTTCATTAGAGTAGAGCATCAGAGCAATTTAAAAGAGAGAGTATCTGATAAACATCATGTTGAGGTACCTAGTTGCTTATACAACAGTACAAAGGTCTGAATATTTACTGATATGGGAATACAAGTCCAAAAAGAAATTTCTTCGGCTGGGACTCTAAGCATGCTGCTTGCCCTTATCTTTGGTGCTTAGTCCTGCTGATCCTGAAGCTATATTAAGAGCTAAGGTCCATGCATCGAACCTCAGGTAACGGTTAACCTCATACTTATGTAAACAATTTATGTATGACATCACAGCATTAATCAACACATAAGTATATAGCAGATGCAAGATTAATATATCCACCGTACACATCACATGTAAGGTTATCTATGCTAACAATACACATCGCATGTATAGTTATCAATACAATTCACATGTATAGTTATCCATGTTAACAATACACATCACATGTAAAGTTATCTATACAATTCACTTGTATAGTTGTCTATCACATATAAGCATACAATAAGTATTAGAGTTAGTGTTACAGTACGCGAACGTACCTTCATTGACGAGCGTTTAGTACGTTGATGGTAAACCGTACTTTTGACGGAAGACAGCGGAACGACAGCGAAATGACAGCGGAACAAGATTACTGATATCCTATAATGATAATATCACATTTATCAATATTTGATATCATAATAGGCATTTTAGGTACAAATTACCATTTTGCCCCTGATCCCCTAATCGGCGGAATTTCGCCAGAACTTCGTTACTTTGATTCTAATCTTCCAGAATTTCCACATATCTCTAACTCTATGATGGTTTTCGAAATTAATACCTTAATTACCCCTAAAACATGATTTCTAAACATACTTGGAAGATTAAAGATCAATCTAGCAGTTCTACTACAACTACCGAAAGAGACACTAAAACTAAAGACTAGGGACCGAAAAACTTACTCAGAGTTTTGCTATGAACTTCTTACTCCTCTTCTAGAGCTTCTCTCTCTAACTTCTCTCTAGGATTGTAAGTGAATTGGTGAAGAATGAAGAGGAATGATGGCCTATTTATAGAAAAGCCCAATGACATTTTCGTAATTCCTTTGAACTTTGTCTGATCAGTTTCTGGCCGTTAGATCACACTTCTTGGAGGTGGCAAGATCTTGGCCTTACACCTCTCAAGGATGATGTCATCCCTGCTGCATCATCAAGCCTTATGTCATCTTGCTTTATCAGGTAAAATTCCTGATTCGGTATCCTGATCGCGAAATTTCGTAAAATCTTGAAATTCCGGAAGCAGTACCCTGAAGGTCTTTGCTTCCTCTTCAAGAATACTGGGTTTTCCTAACCTTATTCTCTCATTAAGGACATTCCATTATCTGCTGAAAATCCTCGGTATTTGTGTCCGATTACAGAAATAACTTCGGCCGGTACCAACTTCTGGATAAAAATCCACTGACTAATAATATGTTCTGGTTTTGCTTAACCCATCCCCAGATTCTCGCAACGGAATTATTTTCTATCCGTTCTCATTTATCCTGTTCACCTTTCTTTATTATAATACTTAATTATCACATGTCTTAACTTAAAATGTTATTTTAATGCAAATATCTAGATATTAATTTCTTAATTTTCATTTCATTTTTCTTTATTTTTCTTCTAATTTTCATTTTTATTTATATATATATATATTTATTTTAAGTAATTTTCACCTTTTTCTCTTTATCTTATGTCTAAACAATTAGCCATTAATTATCTAATTAATCACTTACTAATTGTTGACAATTTTCTTAATTAGTAATAATTATTATCTCACAACTATTTTACTGAAATTAATAATTTATGCATTATGCAAAATATTAAAAACCATGGGGCAATTTATGTTCCCCAAAATGATATTTAATTTTGCCTCATTATTTCCCAAGGAAAATAATCTTATAAATTACCTAAATTAGAGACAACATACTCTCTAATTTTTAATGAATATTTAATTGCCTCTCAGGATTTATCATAATATTTCTCAGGGTATCTCATAACCCACAAATTCACTTAGGAATTTTTAGCTCTTTATTTCTCCTAATTTCATGAGAAATTACCTTTAAGAAATAAGGTAATTATTTTCCTAGTTTTGAGACCACCAATTCACCTATTTTCAATAGGTATTTATTTGTCAATATAATATTCCAGATAAATAATTATCCGGGTATTACAAGTGGTTCTAAAATTATCTTTGTTGCTCTTATATATCTATGAAAAGTAAAGTGTACAAACATAGAGTTGGTCTAATGGTATAAGACCCTGTTGAATCCCTCTGAATTTCAAATTCAAGTCCTAAAGGAGACATTTGTGTTTGGAGTATGATATGCTCCCTCCATGAGATATTGCAACCACAAACTAAACAACACAAGTTGGATTGTTTACATTCAGCCTTAGTGGCCTCAACGTATGAGCCTTCAAGGACACACCTGACCCTTCTCTTACTAGAATAAGCTAGCACAAATTATTGGGTGACTAATAACTACAACAATTGGTAAAGTTAGTAATTATAAAGAGGCAGCCTCGCATTTGAGAGTTGTGGTGAATAGAAGCCATAGATGCACATCCTAGGTTTGCTTCCCATTTAGAGCATACCAGATATATAAATAAATTCCAGACCCAACCCCAATGGAAGCCCCACTAATTAAAAGCTCCTCACAATCAAGTCTGCATACAAATAAAACCCTAAAACTATTTATACTACTACTAATAAAATCCTAACAACAACAATAACAAATAATCCTAATAAAAATCCGAAAATAATAAAATAAGTATATCTAAATATCCTAAAACTAAAAGTAAACCATAATTCTTCTTCATCCCATATTCCATCACATGGTTGTTTTAAAAAGATGGGATTCAGATTCCTATGTAAGTGAGAAGGTGGGACTCATTTCTTGTTTGATCTGTTATTTTTATTTTTATTTTGGTTTTGGTCTTTTAATTTATTTTTTTTTTAAAAAACATACTTGGTGGGAAAAAGTGAGGTGAATGCAATGTGGCATAAACGTAATTGGGTCAACTATCAAATGTTTGGACCTGTCAAAATTGGCCAACATTGTACCTTTAAATACTTAAGAATACCAACTGTGCCTCACTACATGCTTCGACATTGATTTGTACTCTAACCCTGTTTTTTTCGGGGGGCGGGGATAAATGGGAAGTTGTTTTTATCACTTGAAACAATTTTGTTAATCTCTTAATTACTTTGTTAGCATTACATTCTAGTTATAGAAGTAAATTTGATGAGATAATGGGTTAATATTATAATATAATATTGAATAAAATTATCGAATCACCCCTCTATTTTGTCTCCATTACACTGACGTTCTCTCTCCATTGAAAACTCATAAAAACCTCCTTTAAAATCAAAATATATATCACATAAACCTTTCTTGTGTTTTTAAGATTCATTTTCCATCCATTCAATCTTTAATGGTCCGTTAAGGTTAACTATCAAACTTTTTGTGTGTGACCAAAATATGTCCTTTTAATATAAGATTTATTTCAACATTTATAGTTTTAAAACAAATTATAGAAATAAAAAATTATTCTAATATCTATTTTCAGAATTTCCAATACGTTATAAAATTTATTAATTTTTATTATCTTATAATATTTTATAATTTTAATTTCTCATCATATTTATTGAAACTTTTTTATTTTGTGTTTTTTAAATGGATAAAAATATATTCCAAACACGTTTTTTGTTATCATATAGTATAAATAATATAAGTTCAATATATTATATAAATAAATCACCGCTGCCCATTGATTTTTTCCCCCTGAAGTTTGCAAACGTTCAAAAATAAATTAGGATTTTATATGATGAAGGGAAAATTAGTAAATAAAATTTATTTTAATATAAATTTAATTAAGCATAATTTTATAAATTTTTTTTGGAATATTCGTAAAGGAGTTAATGGCTTGGACTTAAGTGCATGTTATAAAAATAAAGGAGAGGCTAGTGTAATGAGGCAAAAAGAAAAGTGGTTAGAGTATTTTACTCTTTAATATTTGATCCTTCAAGTTTGCTCTCATTTTGGTTTTGGTCCTTCATGTTTTGGCCTCTCAAGTTCTATTCCGTTTAAAATATTGATCCTCATAATTTAATAAAAATTGGATCATTTTGACCTTTTAGGTATGAAAGCCTTTAAAAATTGAGGAACCAAAACCAAAAGAGAGAAAACTTAAGGGGATAAAAAATTATATTAACCCTAATATTAATTTATGAAATTTTATTTAATCAACTTCCATTTTCCGCCTTAAATTTAAAAAAGAGCTCCTCCTAGTCATATACATTCCATTATTCTTGCTCAAAAATCTGAAACTCTTTCTCCTTACTCCTTGACAATCAGCAAGGATAATTTTGATAGTTGTGGCTTGTCTTGTTGTTGGCGGGATAATTCTTTATTTCGCTTACTATCTCTTGAAGATTCGAATGAAGAAGAGTAATAGGGCTATTCTCAGACGAAAATACTGTAAGTAATTTTCATCCTATCCATTTACTCGTACAGTTTGGCTAGTAATTGGAAGATTCGGTATAGTTTATTTGATTATGGGGTTTATTTGTCTAGTTGGAAGTGAAAGCACAGCTTTAGAGCATCTGCAATTTAATCTAGCTACAATTGAGGCTGCAACAAATAAATTTTCTCATGAAAACAGTTTAGGGAGAGGTGGATTCGGACAAGTTTTCAAGGTAACAAACGCTATTGTACTTTTTTTTTAATACATACGTGAGCATATATTTGTTTTCCTTTTCCCCCCTAATCCAACCAAGTATTTTTCTAGGGTATTCTTTCAAATGGCCAAGAAATAGCTGTGAAGAGGCTGTCAATAGGTTCTAGCCAAGGTGCATACGAGTTTAAGAATGAGGTTTTATTGATAGCTAGACTCCAGCACAGAAATTTGGTGGCGTTATTAGGATTTTGCGTTGAAGAGCAAGAGAAACTTCTTGTTTATGAATATGTTCCTAATAGAAGCCTTGATTACTTTTTATTTGGTTTGACTCTTATAAACTCACTTACATTTTTTTATTCAGATTTTAGTTCATTTATGCCATGCATTTTGTTATGTACTTGGTGCCTGCTTTTCTTATGTTTTATTGTTATTTACTCAAACTAAGACTATTTTGATTTATTTTGTGGTTTTGTTAACTTGCAACACATTTATGTAGGTTCTCAAAATACTAGAGTGTTAGATTGGATGCAGCGTAGCAAAATCATAGGAGGAGTTGCTCGAGGAATTCTTTATCTTCATGAATATTCTCGCTTAAAAATTATACATCGAGATCTCAAACCTAGCAATATTTTGTTAGATGTTGAAATGAATCCAAAAATTTCTGATTTTGGCTTAGCCAAGATGGTTGGTATAAGTGAAAATGAAAGAAGTACAAATCGAATTGTGGGAACATAGTAAGTTCTTATTTTAACCTTGTCATACATACATGCATGTGCATGCATAAGCAAATGTCTTGATATAATTGAGTAAAGAAAAATTATTTGGGTTAATTAGAAATACAAAAGTTTTCCTTTAAACTAAGTCATTTTAAATGATCAAATATTCCAATAATCTTTTGGATTAATTTCATTCTCATTGGTTTTTGTAGTGGTTATATGTCTCCAGAATATGCAATGTTTGGACAATATTCAGAAAAATCAGATGTTTTTAGTTTTGGGGTTATTGTGTTAGAAATTATCAGTGGAAAGAAGAATACAGGTTGTGATGATGATTCACAATACGCAAGTGGCCTCTTAAGCTATGTAAGTCAATCATGATAATGTGTTTATCACTTTTATATTAATTATGGGGAAATCCATCAAAGATATGTTATGTAAGGCTTGGAATAATAAGTTTTCTTATTTGTTGCAGACATGGAAGAAATGGAGGGATGACAAGTTGTTAGAGGTATTGGATTCAAATATAACCGAATTGGGATCATACAATGAGGTGACCAAGTGCATTCAAATTGGTTTGTTATGTGTTCAAGAAAATCCGAACACAAGGCCTTCCATGTCTACAGTTGTTTCATATCTTAACAATGATTTTATTCAATTGCCATTACCAAAGGAACCTGCGTTCTTTTTGCATGGTGAACCAGAGCCTATCACCACCAATGCAAGCGGAGAATCATGCTCTATTAATGAAGCTTCTATGAGTGAATTCTTTCCTCGCTAAAACAAGGCTTTTATTTCTTATTGTTCTTTTACAATGAGACTATTGATTTCTCTAAATTTTGAATGTCATGTTTGGTATACATGAAACAGACAAATGCACAAGCATCTTGACACATAAGTGCATGTAATTTTTTCTCATTTTTAATTAGCTAGATCTTTGCAGCTTTTTTCTTTCAATTAATTTTATGGGGTCCTTATAGTTTTCTTAATTATAGGTATTTATTTCCTATACTTATTGTCACATATGCCATTTTGACACTTATATTATACGCATCCATCCGAAGGCACTATGGTTAGGCGAATGATTAATTAAAGCCCATAAGGTAAAATTTATATTTTGATCCTTGTTGGGTTACTAATCACTTGACATTTTCAGCTTCAATTTTGAAAAGTCTTAACTAATTCTAAAAATCTCTTTTGAGGGTGCTCTAAAATTCATTTGAAAAAAAAAAAAAATAATTTTGGTCTTATATCTTGCCAATAAATACAATTTATTCCTTATCTAAAAATCTTCTATTTTTTGGACAAGTACTGTAAGTACTTCTTCTTCAAAAATTCATAACTCAAGTTTGAATCATTTGATTGTTCCCATTTAGTATTTTTTTGGAAAACTTAGGCTGTCTAGTTCATATCTATTTAAAGTATCGTACAAATTAGGCATAATTTATTATGTGTTATTCAACCAAACATTGGCCATAAACTCAAGCCATACTTTCAAGATATATAGCTTAATCTGGACGGTTATGATCATGCATCTTAGAATCATACTTTTAAGGCCATACTTTGGCATATAATCTGTAATACCCGGATAATTATCATCTGGAATATTATGTTGCAATAATAACAATAATAAAAAATGCTCATTTATGAAGATTTTAGCTTCAACATGAAACACTAAGAAAATTAGAGGAAATTTATTATAAAAAAAAAAAGTGAAAGATGCATTTTAGGACCATAAAACATCCTGAGGAGAATTATGAGAAATTCCAAAAGGCATGGAATAATTATTAAAAATTTAGAAAACATATTATCCTTAATTTAGACAATTTAATAAATTACTTCCCTTGAAAATAAAAAGAAGAAAAATTAAAAAGTATTCTAAGACTAAAATTGATTCTATAATTTTTGATAATTTGCATGGAGCCTAAATTATTAACGTCAATAAAATTGTTGTGAGAAAATGATTAGTTTTAATTAAGAAAATTATTAGAAATTATTAAGGGATTAATTAAGTAATTTTCGGGAATTTTATAAGATTATGGAAATTTGGGAGATATGAAAAATAAAATAAATACAAATAATTAATATTAAGGGCCGAAATTTTTGGCCTAATTAAATAATAATAAGGGTTAAGATGTAATCTTGAAAACAAAGATCTAAGGCTTAGGATTTTTCAAGGAATTATAGAAGCCTAAATCCATGTAATTGCTTATAGACCAATAGGAAAATTTTGGGAAAAATAAATACAAGATAAATAGGATATTATGGTAAATGGGGGGAAAAAATAAATATATATATGTGTGAGCTGGCCGAAATTTTAGGGGGAGGGATAAGGATGATTTGGATATTTGTATATGATAATAATATAAGATAAGGCATGTGTTAATTAAGTAATATTATAATAGTAAAAAGTTAACAGGATAAATGACCACAGATAGAAATAAAATCCTACCTAGAAAACCGTGAACTAGGTTTCTAGAGTCAGGGTATATTATTGATCAGTAAATGTTTATCCAGAAGTTGGCACTGACCGGCGTTATTTCTGTAGCCGAGGATATTCGGTAGGCAATGGAATGTCCTTAATGAGAATATAAGGTCAGGAAAACCCAATATTCTCGAAGAGAAAGAAAAGATCTTCAGAGTGTTGCTTCCGGAATTTTGAGATTTTCCACTATTACGCGATTCGGACACCGAACTGGGACTTTATCGGTAGAAACCTTCTTAAGCAAGTGTGTGACATCACCTTGATGACTAAGGATGACATCATCTTTGAGAGGTGTATGGCCAAGATCTTGCCATCTCTAAGAAGTGCGATCTAACGGCCAGAAACTAATCAGACAAAGTTCAAAGGAATTACCAAAATGCCATTGCCTTTTTTCTATAAATAGCCCTCATCCATTTCATAATCTCCACACCAAATCCTCTTGAGGATTTCGAAAATTTGGAGAGAAAGGAAGAAGAAGGAGTCTGGAGAAATTTATAGCGAAGCCCTTAGTAAGTTCTCCGGTCCTTAGTCTTTAGCTTAAGTAGTTCTTTCGGTAGTTATAGTAGAATTGTTAGAGTAATCTTTAATTCTTAAGTTATCTTAGATATCATGTTTTTAGGAATAAATATGATATTTATCTTAGGAATATGCTAGAGGAGGGGTTATAGCAAAAATTTTGAAAGTTTAAAATCAAAATAGCGAAGTGCTGACGAAATTCCACCAATTAGTCAACCTAGGGGCAAAATGGTAATTTGTACCGAAATTGCCTCATATGACCTGAAATGCTCACACCGGTGATACTATCCTTATAGGAAACCTGAAATCATGAATCGTTGTTTCCACTGTCTCCGCTGTCATACCGCCGTCGTACCGCCGTCAAGCGTACCACAATTCTACCGAAGTGTCCGGAATCATCAACGGAGGTACGGACCCGTATTGTAACCTTAACACTTATGCTGCTCATATACATATATGTGATAGACATGCTTATATACCGAAGCTTTGTTTAGGGTTGTCGGTTTTACATACAGCTTTATACGGGTTATAGTCTTGATAACGCCGTTGGGTTTTCCTAGAGCTGAGGACACGATGGGCCGTCGTGGCACTGGTTATGTGCAGACATGTTGTGGGACTTTACATACTGCTTTGTGCTTATGTTCTGTCATTATTGTGATCATACATCTGTTGTGTGCTTATGTAGTGATTTACTGCTGTTATGGGTTGTTAAATAGTTGTTATCCATATACTGTTTATTTGAGCATAAGGTTAACCGTTACCTGAGATCCAAATGGTAATTGGATCTCAGCTGTAGCTTCAGGTTCGGGCGATCCGCGAGTTGACAATAGGGGCAGGTGATCGGCGTAGGTTGGCAGAAGGAGTTTTATACCTTAGTCTACATGTGAAGTTAGGCGCTGTTTTCTTTTTGAATTAGCAGATGACTGTATAAGAACAATTACACCGTGGTTATGTAATATTAAGGTTCAGTTACTCGTTTTGCTAAATTGCTTTACTCTGATCAAAGTTTTAAAAAAAAATTCCGCTGTTTTTTAAGGTGGGATGTTACATAATCACTCATCATTCATAATCACATGTCAAATATACTTGCTGAAGCTTCATAATGACTTTACACAACTCATAGGAAATGTTATACATTTTAATACTCATGACGCAACATTGTCATGGAATGTTCATTCTCTTTCAACTTACCTTTGCACTTTGCTTTTACTACATACTTGTGTAACATCCTACTAATATACCGACAATAATCAGAGCAATAGTGTGCACTACAAAAATAACATAACATACTGATATAATATTACTTAATTACAACAGGAATTTCCGTAGGGCTCACTACGAAACAAAAACACCGGATTACTGACTACCCACGGAATTCTATCGGTACTTGGATTTCCAACAAAAAATGTCCTTTGCCCAAAGAATCATGGCGGAAGACGTTACCAACGAAATTTCATTGGTGATATTTACCGACAGAATTACTGTAATACCTAAAAATTCCTATTCATCATAAATTTTTTATTTTGATGAATAATTAATATAAATGAAGGTGAATATGTGTTTCAAAGAAATATAATTTATTGATTTATTTTCATCCAAATTTTACTTTGGAATTAATTAACAAGTTGTTAATTAAGAAACTACATTAGGGAATATTAAATGTGACATTAAAATCACATAAAATAATAGCTATTTGAAAATCAAATGAGATGAAGAAAGGGAATAAAAGGACGTAATTAACCCAATTAAGGCTAATTAACAACAAAGCCTTAACAAATGAACTTAAATTAATTGAAATTAGTGGCAAACACATGTAACTACCTAATAAGGCTATATTTTGGCCTAAAGACAATAGGTAGATGACAATAAAAATAAATAAATATTAAGGGGATCAAATACATGGAAATTAAGGCAATTAATGCCACAATTACGCATGCCAAGTTAGGGATTAATACCTACTTGATTTTGTTTAATCAACTTGTGCATCTAATTTTAAATTGAAAAAGGCAATTAAATCTTCAAAAAGGGGCTGATTATTTTTGAAATATAAGTGACACAAGGTGAGCAAATAGAAGATGAGCTTTCTTTTGGCCCTCAAAATGAGATTTTCTTATTTCAAAAAATAGCTAGACACCAAGGTTAAAAGAGGTTTTAGAAATAATGGCAGAAAGTAATCCATAATCCCTGTGAGCAAAGTGAATGAAATGTTTTCCTTTAGGTACAAGATTCCTATAGTATATGTACCATAGGACTCTATGTAACGCAGACATGTCAACAGGGGAAAAAGTTAGAGGTCTAATCAGCTCTTCGAGTCTGAGAATTTGAAAAGCTAGCTCATCACAAAAGTCAATAGTTGGAGGACAAGGAGGATCTATAACTCCTAATATATTGTTGAGAATTTCAACAATAAGAGTTATACGTTTTCCACAAACATGAGATATCATTCTTTCTTCTATGAGAGTGCCATTACGACTGAACTCATTGGCAATTCGCATATGGAAAAAGAATGCTCTTACTATTGAAGGATAATAAGGAGATTGAAGAGCAAATAGAGGCTTGAAAGAATTGAAATAAGAGGACAGGTCTAACTAATACTCAAATAGAAATTGAGAAAAGTCAACATAAATATTTGGGCAGAAGCCTCAATACCATAATAGACAAAATGTTTGAGAGTCTGATTCAGGGATTGAAATGGGAGTGCAAGTAAAGGACCACGAAGGAATGAGATTTCTTGAAATGGCTAAAAGAGAAGGCATACCAACAGAATGAGATTGCGAAGGAGATCGCCTAGATGAAGAGGGAGGTGCACGAGCTAGTTCATGAGCAGATTAAGCAATCTTAACAGATTTCCCTTTACCCTTCACTGGAGTGACAGGGGGCTTCGACTAGGGGTGCTTTGCTGGCTCTCGAATAACGACCCCTTTGATCGAGGTCGAGAAGGAGGAGGAGGAGGAGGAGGTCCAACGTCCTTGGCGACCTTGGGTGTATTGCTGCAGGGGAAGCTTTTCTTGCGGAGGTCGCTTGGGAGCAGGGATCTTTAATGGCAGAGGAGAGGAGTCAGGAGTCTCAAATCCTAGGGAGAGGGAGGAGGATGAAGATTCATCACATCTTGCGGGGTTTTCGGTCCTCATTGGGTTGATTTTAGATAGATTTGGGGGAGAGACTTAAGTTTAGGGTTCAAAGCACATCAACTTGAGTTCTTTTGCCCACAACTCAAGTTTATAGAACATTAACTCGAGTTTTTTCTGAAAGAAAAACACTGACCTCATCTCGAGAGTGTTCTAAAAGCCCTTGAGTTGTCTTGTGAGTTGTGAGAACTCGAGTTTCTAGTGTAGAACTCAAGTTCCAAAATTGAGTTGATCTTTGTGAACTCCAGTTCTTATACACAACTTCGTTTTGACCCACAAAGTTCTGGAAGCTGAAGATTACATAAGAATTTGACTTTTTGTCTTCAAGAACTTGAGTTTGAATTGTGGAACTCGAGTTTTAAACTTGAGTTGATGATTTAACAACTCAATTTTTTGTAAACTTTCTACACATTGACAAAGAGTAGCCAAAACAAAGAGTAGCCAAACTGAGAACAAAATGAACTCCAGTTCTTGAACCCAAACTCGAGTTCTTATATCTTTTTATTGAATCGAATTAAGGCTAATATTAACAACTTGAGTTAGGAAAGATAAAACTTGATCTATGAACTCAAGTTTATGATATAGAACTCAAGTTCTATGTTCTTTAAACTTAGACATATTCACTTCACTTGAGAGGACTTGAGTTCTTGAGTCTTAAAATCAAGTTGATTTTCCTCTGTTTATATCTGATTTAGATGATAAGAACATAGATACCTACAAAGCAACATCTAGACACTCCGAAGCTTAAGTTAGTCAATGATTGAATGATTTAAATTTTAAATTGACTAAAATAAGAAATATTGCTTACAACTCATTGGGATTTACCATTCCTAATTCTCGTTTGATAAAGAGGAATTGATCTTTGGCCAAAGGTTTAGTGAAGATATCAGCAAGTTGAAGGTGTGTGGGAAAGAATAATACTTTGACATCTTTCTTCTGTACATGATCTCTGATGAAGTGATGTCTCACATCAATGTGCTTTGTCCATGTGTGTTGAACCAGATTTTTTGCCAGGCTTATTGTGCTTGTGTTGCCACAAAGGATTGAAATTTCTTTCAAATGGACTCCCAAGTCAGATAACTGTTGTTTCAGCCATAGGACTTGAGCACAACAACTAGAGGTGGCAGCATGTTCAGCTTCAGTGGAAGATACAATTACAGTGGTTTGCTTCTTGCTAAACCATGATACAAGTGAACCTTCGAGAAATTCACATTGTCTACTAGTGCTTTTTCTATCAGTTTTGTATCCAACGTGATCTGAGTCTGAATATGCAACCAAGAATTCTTGTTGTCCTTTTGGGAACCAAAGACCAAGCTCCTTTGTGTCATCAAGATAACAAAAAATTCTCTTCATATGCTCAGCATGTGATTCCTTTAGAGCAGCTTGAAATCTTACACACATGCCTACACTGAATTGGATATTAGGTCTACTTGCAGTTAAGTATAGCAACGATCTGATCATCCCTCTATATTTGGTTATATTGAAATCTTTCCCTTTTCTTCAACGGCATCCAAAGAAGTAGTTGAACTCATTGGAGTATCAGTACAATTGCAATGCTCTATGTTAAAATTTCTGAGCAAATCACAGAGATACTTCGTTTGTGAGATGAATATCCTACCCTTCTGATGTTTGATTCATAAGCCGAGAAAATAGTGCAAATCACACATCATAGACATCTCGAATTCACTTTGCATTTTTTTGAAAATTTCTCACAGATGGATTCATTAGTAGCACCAAAGATAATATCATCAATATATATTTGCACAATAAGAATCTCATTAACCTTATTGTTTTTGAAGAGTGTAGTGTCTGCTTTTCCTTTAATGAAGCCTTGATTTAACAAAAACTTGCTTAACAGCTCATACCAATCTCGAGGAGCTTGTTTAAGTCCATATAAGGCATTCTTGAGACGGTAAACATGATCTGGATGTTGATCATTTTCAAAACCAGGAGGTTGTTCTACATACACTTCCTCCTAAATAAAACCATTCATAAAAGCACTCTTAATATCCATTGATAGAGTTTAAATCCTTTGATGCAAGCAAAGGCTAGGAGTACACGTATTACCTCCAATATAGCTACTGGAGCATACGTTTCCTCATAATCAATTCCTACTTCCTAATTATAGCCTTTGGCAACAAGTCTAGCCTTATTTCTGACTATGATTGCAGATTCATCTCATTTGTTCTTGAACACCCATTTAGTGCCAATGACCAAATGGTCTGTAGGCCTAGGTACCAAATCCCAAACTTGATTTCTATCAAATTGATGTAATTCTTCTTGCATTGTGATTACCCGGTCATTGTCTGAAAGGGCTTCATCAATTTTAGAAAGCTCAATCTCATATATGAAGGTAGAAAACGTAACCTCATTCAAGGTACTTTTTCTTGTTCTTACACCTTGATTTATATTCCTTATTACTTGGTCCAAAGGATGATTCCTAATGAACTTTTAAGGTCTAGGTTGAGATTGATCAGGATTTTTACAAGAGTTTTGACAATCATTTTCAAAAACATTTTCAAGGCTTTCAAGAAAATCATGAGTAGTTTTTGAAAAGAATTGGTTATCATAAATAGGTTCATCATCATCATTCAGAGGCTCATCTATTTTGGACTCACAGAACACAACATGAATTGACTCTTCAACTAAACGAGTATGCTTATTGAAAACTCTATTGGCTTTACATGTATTAGAATATCCAAAAAATATGCCTTTATCGGATTTAGGATCAAACTCAGCTAAATTTTCCATACCATTGTTATGTACAAAGCACTTGCAACCAAAGATGTGCAAGTGAGCCAAATTTGGTTTCCTTCCTTTGTAGAGATCATAAAGTGTCTTGTTCAACTTCTTTCGTAGATAGGCTTGATTTGAGATATAGCTGGTCGTGCTCATTTCTTCTGCCCAAAAGACTTGTGATGTATGATTTTCGTTCAACATTGCACGAGACATTTCGGTGAGCACATGATTCTTCCTTTCAACCACACCATTCTGTTGTGGTGTCGTTGGAGTCGAGAAATTGTGGTCAATATCATGACCATCACAAAACTCGGTAAAGTCTATGATCAGTTTGAATAGCCGAAATACAAATACATTTCTTGTTTTGCACCTTATTAGCAAGCACAATGAATAGATCAAAAGTTTAATCCTTTGAAGATAAAAAGATAGTCCAAGTGAAACGAGAGAAATAATCTACAATAACTAAAGTATACAAATTAACACCAAGACTCTTAACTCTAGCCAATCCAACTAAGTCCATATGAAGTAGTTGAAGAGGCCGATTTGTTGATATTTCAAGCTTGTTTTTTGAAAGATGATTTAGTTTGCTTACCCTTTTGACATGCATCACAAATCATGTCATTTTTAAAATGAAGTTTAGGTAAGCTAATAACTAAATCTTTTCTCAACAACTTGTCCAATTGGAACATGTTCACATGAGCCAGACGCTTATGCCATAGCCAACTTTCCTCCAAGTTGCTAACAAAACATTTTTTAGAACTAACTTTAGGCAAATCCAAGGTATAGCAGTTACCTTCTCTAGGAGCTTTAAACAATAACTTAAGTTTACCTTTATCGATTGGGAGATCATCTTTATTGACAATGAGCACTTCTCTGAATCAAAGATGGTCCAATTGTTCTTGGCAGCGCTTTGACTCACACTCAGGAGGTTATGACATAGACCTTCCACTAAATAAACGTCTTTGATATGAAGTCCATATTTTACACCAATGTCACCAATTCTAGTGATTTTGCCATATTGGTTGCCTCCAAAAGTGACTTTACCACCGTCTCTTGATTTCATTGCAAAAAATTTATCTTGATCACCCGTGATGTGTGTGGAGCATCCGCTCTCAATGTACCACTTGTTTATTCTTGATACTCTCAGACAAATTTGCAAATCAGAAGGGATTAAGTTTTAGGTACCCATCTTTTCTTGGGTCGTTTGAGGTTAGCCTTAGGAACATAAGTTCCCTTGGGTATCCACTAATAGTTACCAACATGTTTATCTCTTCTTTCTTTCTTATGAAAACAATATGATGTATTGTGACCTTTTCGATTATAGTAATTACAGTGAGCAAAAGGATTCAAGGTGTGGATTGTTTTATGAAAATAGTTCAAATAGGATTTTTCACCAGTTTTCTTTCTGCCTTTCTTTTTGTCAAAAATAGGATTGTATCTTATACTTGAATGATCATTTATAAATCTATGAGCTTTTAAAATTACATTGAGCATTTTACTACCTTTAGTGAACTTCTCAATTGTTTTTGTGAGATATAAATTCTTTTTCTCCAAATCAAGGCAATCTTCACAAACAATGTTTTTACAAGAGAGATTCTTAAATTGTTGTTCAAGAGTTATGTTCTTCTTTTTCAAAGCTATATATTTTTTAGCAACTTTTTCAAATTCAGATTGTAAATCATTATACTCATCAAATAATTTATCATATGTGGGTTGTGAGTTTTATACCTTATCGTTGTTTTCTGGTTGATCTTCTTTTGCAACTAGACAAACATTTGTAGTTTCTTCTTCTTCCTCACTTTCTTCTTATGAGGAGCCATCTCTCTAAATGGTAGATACATAGGCTTTCTTTTTGAAGTGGTTGAATTTCTTCTTCTTCTCCTTTTCATTGCCTTACAGCTGAGGGCATTTTGATTTGTAATGACCTGGCTTTTCGCACTCGTAACAGATGACTTGATCCTTGTCCTTGAATTCACGTCTGTTACTTGAGCTTCCTCTTTGAAGTCTATTTTTGAACCTTTAGTCCTTCTTGTAGAACTTCTTGAACCTTTGTACGAACATACCCATCTCATCATCATCATTATCTTCCTTCTCTTTCACAACATTGAGAGTAACTCCTTTGCTTTTGTTGTTGTTGATCTCATCTAGGCCTTTTTGGAATTTCAGTTTGCTTTCGTATTCAGACAAGCTTTTGAACAAGGCAGCAATTGATATCATTGATTCGCCACAGGCCTCTTCGATTGCTGTGACCTTTGCTTCCCAATCTTTAGTCAATATATTGAGAATTTTTCTAACTTGAGGACCTTGCTCATATAGTTTACCCAAAGCCACTAGCTGGTTGATCAGATGAGTATAATAGAGTTGGAATTTAGCAATGGATTCTTCGAACTACATTCTAAGAAGATCTTATTCAGTCGTTAGTATGTTGATGTGATTCTCCTTTATACTGGTTGTTCCTTCACAGGCAACCTCCAGGGCATTCCATATTTCTCTTGCAGTTGAGAGATTACAGATGCGAAAGTATTCTTGCTGACTGAGAGCGCTTTAGAGCATAAGAATAGCTTTGCTGTTGAGTATGACATTTCTCTGATCATTCTCATCATAGTCTTCTTCTAGTTTTGGAATTCTAAGACTATTTTCAATAAATGTTGGACGATAGTCTCCTCGCTTGAACACCCTCCATAGACCAAACTCATTTGCCATGACAAATACTTTGAACTTGTTTTTCAAGAACGAGTAGTGTTGACCATTAAATCCTGGTGGTCGACTAATTGAGGTACCATCTGGTAATATTCCATCCATGATCAAACTCGAGATGTTAAGCCCAATAGAGTAACCAAGCTCTGATACCAAATGAAGATGGAATATCACATTAGGGGGGTGAATAGGTGATCTCACAATTTTTCGCAAGTTATGCTGAAATAATAATAAGATAGAGGTTGAGAGGGAAAATGGACACAGAATTGAAAGTGGAGCTAAATCACCAAGATGGGGGTGAATTGAGGATTTTGAAATTTTTCATCTAGTTCTATTTTAAGGCGATAAGATAGGGTAAAACAGAGCACAAGGAAGAACAATAAGACACGAAAGTTTATACTGGTTCTGTAATATCCCAAATTTTGAGGCATAGAGTTTTAAAATAAGACTAAAATAAGAGGACTACTAGGCCCTTATGAGTCTAAGGTCTTAATTGGGAAAATTATTTGGACATTAAATTATTATATTATATGTTATATTATATTATATAATATAATATATAATATATTAAATATATTTTTGTGTAGTGTGTGTGTGCCATATTATGTGTGTGTGCGTGTAATATTATTAAAGATAATAATATTAATTTATTATATTATATTTTAATATATTATTATATATTAAATATAATATAATAGAAAAAGGTTTGGGACCCATGTGTTTAATTTTTCTACCGTTCATATTGGGAGTCACGGGAGAAGTATATATACATTATTATTAAGTGTGTGTTGTGTGATGTATGTGCGTGTGTGATGGATGTGTGTGTGTTAGTGGAATTGTTAGTGGATGAAGAAATATATATTATATATGTGTTATGAAAGTGTGTGCGCGCAACGTGTAGTATGTATATTAATATATATATATATATATATATATATATATATATATATAATATAATAATACTTTATATATATATATATATAAAGTATTATTATATATTAAATATATTAATTTATATTATATTATATTATTATAATATAATATAATATAATATATAAAGTGATGGGACCCACGGCCAATTATATCTCACCTTCCGCCAACCGTCACGAGAAAGTTTTGGAAAAAGTGTTTGGAGAAAATTACACCTAATGACCCATGGATGAAAAATTACACTTAAGGACCCATTTTCCTTTATTATTTAAACACCTACGTTTCTTCTTCATTCTTCATTCGGGTGGCGAGAATGAGAAAGAGAGAGGGAAGGAAAGAGAGAGAGAGAGAAAGAGAGAGAAGGAAGGAAAGCCGGAAGGTAAAGGAAAGGATATAAGTAAGGTAGTAACACTTCTCTCACATACTATGTGTACCTTTTATATGCATGTATTTACCATTGTATGTATATATATGAGATGCATGAATGCTGAATGTGTTGGATGTATAAATGATGGTTGTCTTGTATGTACTGTGTATACATCTTATGTGAGTGATTATTAACGTTACTACTGGGATTCATTTGAATCCCAGGAATATTTTTGAATAGTTTAATTTTGCAGCTAGGGTAAGAAGCACGGGAACTATGAAGGAGGTCCTGGAGGTATAGACAAAGATGGGAGAAGATTTTACCATTTATTTTATTGAGGTGTAAATTACCGTATAGGTGAATAGTAACTTCAGTAATTATTTAGGAAGAACACTTTTGTATACGTATTTATGTACTAAAATGGTGTATTTAAGGTAGGTGTTACATTTTTGGTATCAGAGGAAATGTTTTTGCCATAAGGTTTGTATACTCTGATGATTTGGGTTAAATTTACCAATGCATCTGTTGAGTTTGTGAAGAATTTTCGAAATTGTGAATTTTTGAAAGAGAATTTTCAAATGAAAAGATTTCAACAAAAATTTATGTTGAAATGATGTTGTCTGAAAAAGGGGTTTGGTAGAACCCGAGTTTGATATTGAATTTTAAACTATGTGGTGGTAAGGCAATAAAAACTGGAAGAGGTCAGAAACTGTAATAAATGCACTCAGTTTGCTGGATCTTACCAGGTGTTTTAGAATAATGTTTTGAATCGCTGGCCATTGTTGAAATTCTTTTGAGGGGATTGAGTTTTGAGAAGTTGATACTCGCACCAGCAGTGTATACATCCAGTCTGAGTAGTTCCGCCTTGTAGGGGCGCGTATTTTTCCTTGTTTGGTCGGCATCCACGCAGGTGTTTAGAGCAAGGCTCTTTGGACACCATACGTGCTGGGGATTGCAGCTGTGGTTGAATCCTCCACGGTGGTGGGTCTTTGTCCCAGGTAGGGATTCCGGTGGGTGGCTTGTTACATATCACTTCAGTGATTTATTTATGAAAGGATTGGGATGTACCGCTGTACTGAAAGAGTGAAGTGGTGGCGAGAATTTTCGAATGTTAAATTTTTGAAATAAATAATCCTGCTCATGAATGTTTATGTGTAGTGAATAATTTCTAAAATTATTTTTCATGAAAATTCGAGATGGCAGCGATTAAGTTTGAAAAATGATAGCACTATTATTATTTGTATAGTGCGATTTGTTTAAATATACTGCAACCACAGAAATTTTCAATGTGTGAAAATTTTGAAATGAGACAATATAGTTGAAATGAAAAGCAGTGCATTTTGTCATAGGATTTATGATTTACGTATCAGAGTGCGCAACAGAAGGTAATGAATTTTGAGGTTTAGTGGATTTTTAGAGGTATTAATATTCAAATTTCGAGGACGAAATTTATTTAACGGAGGGAGAAATGTAATATCCCAAATTATGAGGCATAGAGTTTCAAAATAAGACTAAAATAAGAGGACTAGTAGGCCCTTATGAGTCCAAGGTCTTAATTGGGAAAATTATTTGGACCTTAAATTATTATATTATATGTTATATAATATAATATAATATAATATATAATATATTAAATATATTTTTGTGTAGTGTGTGTGTGCGCCATATTATGTGTGTGTGCGTGTAATATTATTAAAGATAATAATATTAATTTATTATATTATATTTTAATATATTATTATATTAAATATAATATAATAGAAAAAGGTTTGGGATCCATGTGTTTAATTTTTCTACCGTTCATATTGGGAGTCACGAGAGAAGTATATATACATTATTATTAAGTGTGTGTTGTGTGATGTATGTGCGTGTGTGATGGATGTGTGTGTGTTAGTGGAATTGTTAGTGGATGAAGAAATATATATTATATATGTGTTATAAAAGTGTGTGTGTGCAACGTGTAGTATGTGTGTGTGTATATATATATTATATTAAATATATTAATTTATATTATATTATATTATAATATTATTATATAATATAATATAATATATAAAGTGATGGGACCCACGGCCAATTATATCTCACCTTCCGCCAACTGTCATGAGAAGTTTTGGAAAAAGTGTTCGGAGAAAATTACACCTAATGACCCAGGGATGAAAAATTACACTTAAGGACCCATTTTCCTTTATTATTTAAACACCTACGTTTCTTCTTCATTCTTCATTCGGCTGGCGAGAATGAGAAAGAGAGAGGGAAGGAAAGAGAGAGAAAGAGGGAAGGAAAGCCGGAAGGTAAAGGAAAGGATATAAGTAAGGTAGTAACACGTCTCTCACATACTATGTGTACCTTTTATATGCATGTATTTACCATTGTATAAATGTATATGAGATGCATGAATGCTGAATGTGTTGGATGTATAAATGATGGTTGTCTTGTATGTACTGTGTATACATCTTATGTGAGTGATTATTAACGTTACTACTGGGATTCATTTGAATCCCAGGAATATTTTTGAATAGTTTAATTTTGCAGCTAGGGTAAGAAGCACGGGAACTATGAAGGAGGTCCTGGAGGTATAAACAAAGATGGGAGAAGATTTTACCATTTATTTTATTGAGGTGTAAATTACCGTATAGGTGAATAGTAACTTCAATAATTATTTAGGAAGAACGCTTCTGTATACGTATTTATGTACTAAAATAGTGTATTTAAGGTAGGTGTTACAGGTTCGGTCCAACAATCTGACCTACGTCCAGTCCTTAGGCTTCCTGAGTATTCCACTATGTCACTTGATTACACCCTTTGTAACTCTGAAGCAATTCTCTAACTAGAACTTGCTCTCCCATACAAGTTGTAATCAATGACCCTCAAATCTCCAAGTCCCCTAACTTGAGATTGTTTACAATAAATGAAATACAAATGATAAAACTCTCTTAAAGAGTGGATAAGATTACACACTGAAGCTCTATAGTATCAAAAGATACTTTGTACAGAAAGCTTTAAGAATAAATGAACAAATTGAATGCTATTTCGTTTTCTGACTCAATAGTTGCTGAGAAGAATTGAATGCTGCTATATTTATAATTAGAGAGTGTTTAATAACCTTTGCAAGCATCAATATAACCGTTGGTGAAGTTGTCTCTCAGTTGGAAGCACTTTGGTCTCTTCTCTCTCTACTCTTTTGCTTGTTCTTTGTGTTGTAGGATAAAGGTTGACTTCTATACGTTTCTATCCATTTTAATGTCAAACCCTTGATTAGGTAAATGTCTCTTTATATTTTTTGCATTGTGCAGAGCTTGGTAGTTCAGATTAAGGCAAGTTAAGTGACCTTGCATTTAATGCTCTGACAGCTCTTTTAATCTACTTAAATCATCTGCAAATTGGCTGAAATACACTAGCAAACACATTAACATATTTGCTAATGTTGATAATTAATATTAGAAAGTATTCGGATCAATTAACAAACATTATGCAGATTTCGCAGATTTGAATTTTCAACAACCGCGACGCATACTTGAGTTTGTGCATCAATACTTGAGTTTGTCACTATGCACTTAAGTCTATACTCGAGTTTCCATATTGATACTCGAGTATGCTCCTTCCAGACAAGAAAGTGTGATATGAGCTTTGGAGCTTCAGTTTAACTTAGACCAATACTTGAGTTTGTAATCCATACTTGAGTTTTGGACTCTTAACAAAAATATGTCCAAAACATCAAAACCGTGGTTTTCATTTGAAACTAGAGTATTGAAAACATTGGAAATCATTGATGCTCTCTGTATGACTCGATACTCGAGTTTCCAAACTCATACTCAAGTTTGCATCTTTAAATTGAAACTCAAAGAGAGCATTACCCGGTTCAAAACTGGAGTTTTCCAAACCAAAGTTTATAAGTTCATTGAAAAATTTGATCATCTGTACTTGGCTCGATACTCAAGTTTTAAATGTCATACTCGAGTTTCCATTTAAAAAATGAAAACGTTTGAATTTTGGAGCCAAGTGGGAAAACTTGACTTTTCACATTCCAATACTGGAGTTTTCATTTCTTTTGAAAGATACTGAAAAATCTCTTTGGCCTATACTTGAGTTTTGAAACTAATACTTGAGTATGTCTAGTCATAAAACTTGCGATGTTCTCTGTATGGCCAAATACTCGAGTTTCTAAGAGAAAACTGCGGTATTGCCTGTATCCATTCAAACTGAATTTTTCTCTATAAGGCCAATACTCGAGTATTAATCCTGATACTTGAGTTTTGCCTGAATCAGCAAGTTTTCATTTTCTTGAGACAGAACTTCATTCTTGATTTTACAGTTGATTGTTATCATCAAAACCCATAGAGAAATAACAAGAACAATTTATACTGGTTTAGTCTAATACTTCAACCTACGCTTAATCCCTAAGCACACCTTGGGATTTCCACTAACTCTTCAAGATACGAATACAATTCAAGATGATCCTTTCACTCTCGGACTCACTCCCCCTTACAAGTTGCAATCGTACACCCACACTTAAGGTTCCACAACCTTAAGCTTTCAAACAGAAAATGATATGTATGTTTAATAACTCCTCACGAGAAGATAATAAATGAACATTGAAGAATAATAAATATTTGAAGATATTAAGTGAAGTTGATGAATTGATGATTGCAATAATTGCGGAAAAATGAATGTGTAGAGTTTCGGTTAGTTGGCGAAAACGACTATTGATTCATTGAATGTATTCGCCGCTTTCATTAAATGCATTTTTTATTGTCTGTGCTTGTGTAGAGTATGACTTAGAATGATAGCTGGAATAAATATGCCTCGTAGGAATGATTTTGTCTTCTACAAAAGCTAATTCCAATTGTTGCTTTGTTTTTTTTGAGTAGCATTAAATGCGTCTAGACAGTAAAGTTGTTTTATGATGCTTTTGCTTAAAACTTCATTTTACCAATTGAAATTACTAGCAAATGGGTTCAAAGCACCTTAAGAATAATTCTTAATAATCATGGAAAGCAGTAGTTGAAGATTGATTTATTTTGAAATTGCGCAGACAACAGCTCAACGTCATCATTCACACGAACTTCAATTTCCAAATAATGAACTTAAGTTGGCGGAAAGGAACTCGAGTTTCTGTGACTTACCTTCAAACGCCTTAGTTCTTTAAGATAAGAACTCGAGTTGGCATTATAAGAAGGGTAAAGGTGCAATTTTACACATAACTTTTACCCTGAGAAGCGTCCAGCACTATAACCTTTTTTTTGGGAGCAAAAGTACACATAACGTTACGTCTTGGGAGCGTCTAGCACCATGGGCCGTTAGTCAACCGACGTTGACCGTTAATTCTGACGGAAATGAACAGTAACTCCGCTGAAATTACCATTTTACCCCTAGTTTTAAATAATTTTTTAAAACACTAAAATAATCCCTCCTTCGCCGGTGGGCCCCACCGCCGGCGGTGGTCGCCCTCCCCACCGTCAGCCTCTGTCGGTGACCGGCGGCCACCTTCGGTGGCTTTTTTTTAATAATTTATATATATATATATATATATTCCAACACACACACAGATAGCATACACGCCCAGAACTTTATATACATATTTATGAATTCTCGTAAAGCTTATATTCCTAATGGAAAGAACCTATATCTAAACACACAGGAAGCAACAGATGCACGTTTTTCTCTCTCCCTGAGGCGATATATATTGATACAGAGACACAAAGACTCAGCCCTCCCCTAAACGCATGCATACGTTATTATATAAATCAACATTCCTCTCTCTGTTTTTTTTTTTTTTGTTTGTCTTATATACATAACTACACACACAAATAAAGCAATTTGCAACTGAAAAAAATTGACGCAGTGCATGCAACCTCCTCAGCAATATATATATATATATATATATTCACTTTGTAAAATCTGATGCAATAACCATAAGGCTTACACACACAAACCTATATATATTTACGAAGCTTAGACATACAACATGTAGCAACAAACCACTCTTCAGCGTTATTATGACAGCAAGAAAAAGAAGGAAAAATGGATGCAAAACTACCTAGAGTTCGACGCACATCCCCCCTATTTTGCTGCTCAGTTTTCAGCTAGGCTCATTTTAGATTCATTTAGCTTCCTACTATGGCTTATACTTGACAGAAAGTTGATGGAATTAAAAGGAAGGGAAAGCCAATGGATTACCTTCGTTTTCCAAGCTAATACAATAATGAATGGTTGATGATTTCCCCCTGTTTCCGACGCTAGTAACAGAGTAAAACTTCAGTTTGTTTCTCTCCTTCTCTCCCTCTCTCTCACTTTCTCTCTTCTTCTTCTTCTCACTCGGCTCTCACTGAAGCTCTCAACTCTCTCTCTTCTTTCTGTTTCTGGTTTCGGTGAGGTGAAAGATGAATTGGAAACGAAGGCAATAATTGTAATATATAGTGCAGGTCCAGTTTCAAGGGCAACAGTCCGATGAGGAAACATCCAGAGGTCCGTTGGTGAGTGGCTCGAGGAGTATGGTTCTTCTTGTGTGTTTGCCTTCCTTGCGTGATTATCGCTGAGTCTCGCTGCTACAGGCTGGTCGAAAGGTAAGATTTTAGTTTTTTGTTTTCAAAAAAAATATTTTAAAAAAAGTCACCAGAGGTGGCCGCCGGTAGCCGGCGGTGGGGAAGGCGGCCACCGTCGGTGGTATGGGCGGTGGTGGGACCCATCGGCGGGGAGGAGTTATTTTAGTATTTTTAAAAAATATTTGAAACTAGGGGCAAAATGGTAATTTCAGCTTAAAACTAGGGGCAAAATAGTAATTTCAACGAAGTTACTGTTCATTTCCATAAGATTTAACGATCAATGTCGGTTGACTAATGGCCCGTGGTGCTGGACGCTCCCAAGACGTAACATTATGTGTACTTTTGCTCCCAAAAAAAGGTTATGGTGCTGGAGGCTCCTTTGGGTAAAGGTTATGTGTAAAATTGTACCTTTACCCTTATAAGAACTCAAGTTTGTAATTTAAAACCAATCTTGATTCTCAAAGAGCTTGAGTTTCAAAAGTTGAAATTGAGTTATCAACTTGAGTTCTTAACCAAGAACTCTAGTTGCTAACTTCTCAAATAAACTACAAGTTCTTAATATCTAAAGAACTCGAGTTTTGAACTTCAGTCTTTTATGAATAAACTCTAGTTCTTGAGGCTTTTTAACATTTGAAGTTTGGAGCAAGTTAGAATCCATGAACTTGAGTTCATTACTTTAGAACTCGAGTTTTATTCAATGAACTCGAGTTATTGAGCCATGAACTCTAGTTGATCAAAAAGTTATATCTATTGAAAAACCATTTCAAAAGGAGAACTTGAGTTTATTGACTGAGAACTCGAGTAGGCAATAATATTGACTTAAGCTTGATTTGAGAAAACCTTTAGAATTCGAGTTGTTAAACCATGAACTCGAGTTGTCTTAAACCAGAAATTTGACAAGTGTAGTTATTATCAAAACTCAAACTGAGAACTAACAATGACAATATTGATAATCCTTGCATGTAAGAGGTTGTCTCAAGATTAGTAAGTAATTATGATTTTGATTGAATTATCATTTTGTTTATATAAAAAAGTATCTAACAATTATTTTGCTACAGGAGATCTTGAGCTAAGAAGTCTCCTGAAGTGACCTTCTTACGGAGGATGATGCATTGAAAAAGGCATTGGGTCTTGACCACGATGGTGTTTTCTAAAGGGCGTTGGCTAAAAAAACTCCAACAATATATGGAGATTACTCAAACTCTCAAGCAATAGGTTGAAGCACAACAAGTAACTATTGATCTAGGGCGAGGCAATAGGAAAGTAGTATTACTATAATAAATGGATTTTACTTCTCTAAAAAAAAACATATGTTTTCAAAAAAGGGAAGTAAGAAATAAATGTATTAACATTTTTGTAATTAAGTGTGGAAATTTTGACATAATTGAAGTCCTTTTTGAAAATTAGGTACTTTTAACGTCTAAATTTAGAAAGCGACGTGAAAAGTTGATTTTTTAAAAAACGTGTTAGATGAAAATTGTTTAAAAGGTAGTGGCATGGCTGTTACTGATGTGCTTCCCCATATAACATTGACAATTCACCTTTTCCCCATTTCAGATTTCAATAACATTTTTTTTAACCATTGGACAACCCAACACAGCATCCTTTTACCTAGACACACTAAACTCACCCTTCTCGCATTCTCTTATATACGATGCTTTTCTTTTTTTCTTTTTTTTTTTCTCTCATCTCTCCATCTTCTTGACTTATTTTTCTCCTTCTTCTTCTAGTTTTGTTCTCTCCTTTTCTTTCTATTTTCATCATCATCTTCTTATCAGAGAATGGCGTCAAGTTTGTGAGGCTGGAATACTAGGATGCGATTTTGCTTGATTCTCAATGCTTTTGTCATTTGTTCCTCTCAATAAGCTTAGTAAATCATGGATTTCAAACACTCTCCCAAAGTTAAGTTCATCTACAACTATGGTGGCAAGATTGTTCCCTGTTCCATCGACGGTGTCCTCCGTTACGTCGACGGCTACACTAGAGTCCTCTTTTTTAACCCTTCCATTTCTTTCTCAGGTCTATTCCTTTTCGTCTTCTATGGAAAATCCATTAAAGGTCCAAGCTGTTCTTTCGCCGCCCAGGTCTCTTAAAAAAATATCTCCTTCTCCGTCTTCACGGTTGAGTGCCAACCTCCCCTCAACTGTATTCACTCGTTCCTCCACCAAATCACCATCATATGAGGAAGCTAACACATGGGGAAGCATACAATAACATGGGGAAGCTAAAAGCATGAGGAAGCGAGAAAGCAGAGTCAATTACTATTGGGCAATGCAAATGTTTTTTTAAGGAAAAAAAATAACTTTTTCTCTTTTTTGTAAGTTTCTTACGATGTCTGTTACGTTGTTTCCAAACTTTATTACATGCTTAACTAAGCGTGAATAGAAAAGCCTAAAAACAAATGTTAAATGTGCTTTCAATAATAGTATAAGGAATGATTACCCCCAAGTGCTAGCAATGCAATAGCTGCACATTCCCCTCTCAGACTTCACCTAAGGTAATATGACTCATGTAGAAAGCCTGTAAGTTATTAATTTTTGCTTTACACTAAATGTAACACCCCAAATTCCATACTTGAAATCGTGTCGATTGACACTTAGTTTTTAGGAAAATCAACAAAATTTGAGGTGCTACAACTTCGAGCAATTTGAAAATGGAAAGCATATGCAAATTTTTGGACAATGAGTATCTGATATAAAATGCCCAGACATATGCTGATGCTCCAACATAAGCTGGTATATTAAAATTTCCCAATGGAATATTTCTGTGATACAATATGCAGAGACTTAAATACAGTTCTCTATTAAATTAAGTCTTAACTAGTCCTATGGCTTGAAACCCAACATAGTTAATCAGACATATTGACCAGATCGGTGTTTAGTCTAATAGAAGTCTCCCCGTCTTTCACGGCGACTTATGACAACTCATCGACAAACCCTTTCTTAGTTTAAGCACCAATTAGCTTGAAATAACTTTGTTAGATTCATGCCAGACACTAGGCCCTAATAACTTCTACTGACCTTCGTCTTCGACTGGTGCCTCTTTGCGGCTCTGTCCATTGGTGCCTTTCCTTGGCCTCATTCTTTGGTGTCTTCTCTGGTCCTAGTTCCTTTTCCTAAACCTTTAGTCCAAGCTGAGGTCCAATACCCATCGGACCTCAGGTAACAGTTAACCTCATATGCAAAGTATAATATATATGACAGATATTCATAACATTTCAACATTAACAATACATAGCACACAACAGATGTAAAGTTACCACAACACAACAATACATAGCATGTAAAGTCTATCCCTGTCTGTACTAACCAGTGACACGACGGCCCATCATGTCCTCAGCGCTAGGAAAACTCAACATTGTTATCAAGACTATAACCCGTATATAGATGAATGTATAAACAATGACTTAAGACAGAGTCTTAATCACGGTGCATGACCTAAGACCTCGTCTTGTCCCACACTCAACATGAATGAATTAATCATATATAATCATACAAGGCACATCAGAGTTAAAATACTAGTACACGAACGTACGTTTCACCGTGTAGTTACTAATACACTCGTCCTTTGAATCCGACCCTGACCTTTTCGGATATCCTATAATATTACCATCGGATTATTTCCTTTTCCATATTTTGTATGATATTATAATTAATATCATATTTCCTAAAATAATATAAAAAAAATGATATTTTCACCTATTTTGACCTTCCTACCCTTGTTGGATTTATTATTACAATTTTGCCCTTACATTTCTTAAAAAATGCTAATGCTGGTTTTTTGGACAGATTTTTCACTAACTTTGAAAAATCATATGTAATTCTAGAAAAATAGAAACAATGTGAAACCAAAGCCAAAATTTCCCTTATCATGTGTATTTTTAAGGAAAAATAACGGCTGTAACTCGGTCCAACCATATCATTCCCAGTTTTTACGTTTTTAGCTTCTGCCCAGATATTTACCCAGAAAACGTAGCCTTTCTTTGTGAATTTTTATCTTTCTGCACAAAATTCATAATAACTCACTCTGGGTATATTTGGAAAGCTCTATATGTCTACTTTAACGATGAATTTTTGCAGAATTTTAGAACCCCATATTCAACATAAAATACTGGTGTTTTGCTACTGACTCCAGAAATCGTTAACCGATGAAATTTCTCTAGAGTTTCGCTATTTTGATCATAATCTTCCAAAAATTTTGCTATAACACCATCTTCATCAATTTTTCGAATTAAAGCCATTTTTAACTATAACATCATGATAACAAAAATATATTGAAAGATTAAAGACCAAAACAACATTTAAGCTATAAACTAAAAGCTAAAGCTTAAGAACTAGAGAACTTACATAAGCTTCAACTCCTTCTTCCTTCTTGCTCCAAGAACTTCACTCTACTCACTCTCTAATCTTAAAATTAGATATTTTAAACTGATTTTGGTGTGAAGAATTTGAAGAGAAGAGCCCTCTATTTATAGGGAAAGATTGGGACACCAATGGTATTTTCCCTTCACAAATTCAACCCACACACACACTCACACACACACTCACCTTCCTTCCTCCCTCTCTCTCTCCATTCTATCCTCTTCCATGCCATTAAGAGACTTGTTGACTAAATACCCTTATCTTCTTCCACAACATTATCCCATATGCTTGAATACCTAATATTTATCTTATAATAATATAACTTCTTCCTTCCTCCCTACTCCAAACCATGGCTCTTCTTCCTTTCCTTACTTTTCCATTTGTGTTTCCATTATCTCACATATTCTACCACTTAATCCTTATTGGTTCATAGGTTTTTACTTGGATTAAGGCTTTTTAAAGTGAAATAAATTTTAAGCCTTATGATTTAGCTTTATGAAATTAAATCTTGGCCCTTAGTTTTTGTTTAATTCCTTGTTTCTTTACTTATCAAGAATTTCGCCCCACACAATAAATTTAGGGGTTATTAATTTAATCCAAGTAATTATCCTTTATAGATGTTATTAGGCTTAATTGTAATAATATAATTGATTATCAAACCAATTATAATCTTTAGAAATTAATTTGATACTTATATTGACCCCTTATTGTTCTTTAATACTTAATCAAGCCAAAATATTCCAATTTGTTGATCTTAAATGGCCCCAAGATTAATTATGAATAATTATGCAATTAACTTAATTAATCAAAATTCAATTGCCTCACAATTGTTTTTAGTATCCTCTAATCTCCTTAATTATTTTCATACTCTTTTATGGCTAATTCAATTACAAGAGGATTAAGGTTAATTGAGTGATTTATTAAGATCATTGGGATCTAAACTTAATCAAGAAGTTTTAATCCTCACCCTTCACTATAAAACATGTGCTCTTGTGATGTCATCTTGATGACATAATCAAGGTTTAGTTGTCATTGTTGACTTTTCAACACTAATTAGAAATTCTTAATTATCATGTTAATCAAGTGCTTACATGCTCCTTAATTATATTTTGCCATTAGCTAACTCAATTATGAAGATGGAAGAAATCACCAAGAGGGGGGTGAATTGGAGATTTAAAAATTTTCTGAATAATATCCAAATTTTCAAAACTCAAAGTTAGAAAGGCAAAGGTAGAAAAGCTAGGACACAAGATATTTATCCTGGTTCGGTCTCAACCTTTGACCTACATCTAGTCCCCAGATATCTTCTAAGTTTTTATCACTATCGAAATTCTCTTATTACAACAATATAACAATCAAGCAATCTTAACACACTAGGACTTGCGCCCCCTTACACTTTATAATTAAAAGACTCAACTCACAAGTTCCACAACCTTGAGTCTTCACAATCAAGCAATCAAAAAGATTTTCAAAAAGATTCTCTCAAAAGAGTATATAAAAGTAAACACTGATGCTAAAAAAAAATACAATAATGACTCAAATGAAAGTTGTGATTAGTCGTAGTTCTTGTGTATATTTCTAATGAGTCTTCCTAGGTTTTTATAGCTTGATTAAGCCAACTAGCCGTTGCATACTTTTCTCTTGTTTAGCAACGTTCAGCTGAAATTCTGGAAAAATGACTGTTGCATGTTTTTCTCCAATCTTTCAATTTTTTTGGCTGGAATCTTGAATATAGCCATTGTAGATGATCTTCCTGAGTTCTTGCTATTCTATGATTCCTTTTTGACCGTTAGGAAAAGATTTAATTAACCTACAACAATCTGTGTTGAACTTTTGTCAAAAGGGAGAAGTTTCAGGCTCGTCTTTGGCTTTATATTTAATGCTCTTGGCCCTGATCTATTTTGCTGAAATCATCTGAAATAAATAGTGAAATTGATCAAGAATATGTATGTATGATGATTAAAACATTAATATGTAAGGAATTTGACTTATGAGTATGAAACGAATGATCATGAGATCTTTTCTTGAAACTGAGTCCCGATAAACTCGAGTTAAATTCACTCAGGCTTGAGTTTACTCGTGTTGCAGACTTCATGATATCTCTCGTCCGAGCTAGGCTCGAGTCTATAAGTGCCAGCCTCGAGTTTACTTCACTTGGTTGTGTTCCATATGAAGAGATAGGCTTGAGTTTAATCAATTGAGTTCGAGTTCATTTTCCAAGGATGCTCTCTGTAAGAGTTAAGCTCGAGCTTATATTTATGCGCTTGAGTTTACTTTCATGACCCACGAAAAAGATCTCTACCTACAAGACTTAAACTTGAGTTAGAAAAATCAGGCTTGAGTTTCATATACTCATCGTGCTCTCTGTAAGACACAGACTTGAGTTTATCATGTTAGGCTCGATTTTAATTATTGGCGAGCCACTAGATTTGCTCTCTGTAACCTGTAGGCTCAAGTTCATTTTAATAGGCTTGAGTCTATTTCAGTCAAAATCTAGACACTTGTTTTCTGTCACGATTAGGCTCGAGTTTAGCACACTTAGGCTCCAGTTTGACCAACAAACTTCTGCCTTCCTTTGTTCTTGCGATTAAAAAAAATATTTCTTTGTTTACAATTGTCAGTTATCATCAAAATACACAGAGAACTAACAAATTACATGAAGATTTAGACTTAATTACTTGAGATATTATTTCATTCTCTTTGGCTTAATTATTTTCAAATATAATTAGCCCTCATTTGATACTTTTAATTTGTCTCTAATCATCTGGAAGAATTATGTAACTAATCTCAATTAGTGCAAGATTATTTTGTTAAGGATAATTGTTAATAAATAACAATTAAACTAAGTATTTCGCTATTCCCCCTTTTTTTAATGTGCACATACAATAGTTATTATTTCATGTGATTTTACGTCACATTTTATAACTTCTAATACGTGGTCTCATTGGTTAATTAATTTCAAAGTGAAATTTGCACAAAATTTACTTAATAACTTACACAAATTTTGAGACCACATATTCACCTATTTTAATAGGTGTTATTTATCAAAATATAATATTTATGATAAATAGGAATTTTAGGGTATTACACTAAATAGTAAATTTTCTTTTTTATTTGTCTAGGATGAGGCAAAAGTTGAGTGTGTAGCAAATAGTCCCAAGTGCCATACAGCTGCTACGCCCCACAGGTACAATTTGCAAGGAGAGAACATATTTCACAACGTTCCTCTCCATCCTAAGCATGCCCATGGGGTGCTCACCCTATATGAAGACACAATGGAAATAGTTGTACTTAGCTTTGTTGCATAGCCAACTTCCTTATTGTCATACCATCAAAAAAAAAAAAAAAAGTATATTGTCCTTGACTGGCTAATAAAGTATTAATAAAATCTACTTTGCTAACTTCTCAATTTGTTTAAGTGAAGAGGAAAAAGAGTAATGTGAGAGATTAGTCTTGCCATAATTCAGTGTCTTGTGCGCAGAAGAAATCTCTTAAGCCTGAGACTTCTCTTCTACCAATTTCCTCCAGATTCCAGACATGTTAAAAGGCTTAAAGTCAAATGCTTTTGGATATGACTACATTGTTTTAATTTGCTGGATATATTAGGTTCTTAATTTGTTGTATGCGTATATATAATGTGCGTTGGAGTAGCTCTGGAAAAGTGGATCTGTATTATGGTTTCTTCATATTTTAGATATTTGTATGTAATATATGCATGGTAGCTGATAAAAAATGAGCCTCTATTTTCTTTAAAAAAATTTGGTCACAATACTTCACGGTTATTCCTAATAACCGTAAAATATTGAGACATATTTTATGGTATTGAAAGCAATCATGAAGTTTATCAACACATTTTACAATTTTAAAATAACGGCTATGAAATAAGCTTCTTAAAAATGACTCAAACTGGAAACACTTAATGGTTACACATTACAATACTAAAGTTTTTTGCTATATATTTCATGGTTGTGTTGTACAACCACGAAATATGGGTCATAATATTTGACAATGATTTATTTACAATAACCATGAAGTAAATAAAAAATACTTCACAGTTTCTTTTTTATAATAGTAAAGTATTAGTTGAAATATCTTACAATTGTTAACCATAAAATATTAATATTTAACTTTCATATATTATACGGTTTAAAACCATAAAAAAAATTGCAAAAAATAATCATAAAATATAGACAATTATGTAGTATTATCTCAGAGCTGGAGACATTTAATTAAGTGGGTACTTACAGTTTTTTAATAGTGGAATCAAGTGGTCGGTGGTCAACGATAACTTTTTTTTTTACTTCATCTTGCAGCCCAAGCAGCTTCGTTTTAATTTCAGGGAAGAAATTAATTTGAGCGATTTCTTAAATCATTTTTTGCAGTTAGAAATCAATGCCCCAAGTCCAAAAGGTTTGTTCAATCTTTGAAAAGTCTTTGGGAAATTAATACCAAAGTTTGGATGACTTGCGTCAATCCCAACTTCTTCAAAATTTCACGCCATTGTCCGGTGATTCCATTATTGACCCCTTTAAGTCGAATTTAGAAAGTCCAAATTTAAATTTCCTGATTAATAACTATATTTTTAAATATTGATTTTTATTTTTATATTAATTTTAATAAACCTATATACAATAATAAAATAATTTAATTTGGAGCTATCCTTACTTAATTTATATAGCATAGAAGTTAATCTCTCTTGTAATGAACTTCAAGATAAGTAGTTGTTCACCTCTAATTACTCTGTTTCTAATTAATTAAACTTCAAACACACATTAAGCTTCAATTGATTTCTCAATTTAATGCCATCATTTTAAAGGATATTTTAGGTAAAATATTTTAATTAGCTTAAAATTAAATTTACAAAGGAACTCATATTTAGAAACAAATAAAGACTTTTAATTAGAGACTTTTTTTTTTTGCTCAGAATTAATTAGAGAGTAAAAAGGTATTGAAGCTTCCATGGAAATAGAGTCATAAAAACCCCACAAACTATGAAAGTCTATTTGCCTAATCCCAAACACCAATAACAACCCCTCCTTCAACCTCACCATGATTTTTCACAATTGCTTCTTACTCTTCTTCCTTATCATTATCTTCCTCTGTTCTACCACCATTGAAGCACGGGCCTACTTATCCTTCCCACAACTGCTCCACTGCCGGTAAAACCTTCGCCGCTAATAGCGCCTTCCAATCCCGCCAGACCACCCTCCTCTCCTCCATAGCCTCTATCAATGCCAGCTTCCGCAACACCACCATTCCCGGAGGTGGCAACGACACCATCTACGGCCTCTACATGTGTCGTGGTGATGTCTCCCTCCAGGTGTGCAACCAATGCGTCCTTAACCCAACCCCACGACTACCTTCCGAGTGCCCATTTTCCAAGGAGGCCGTGATCTGGTATAAAGAGTGCATGCTTCGCTATTCCAACATCTCTTTCTTCTCCACCATCGACCAATGGCCGACTGTCGTCTTATTGAACCCGAAGAATATCTCGGTCTCATCCCCAACAGGATTCAGTAATTTTTTGCTGAGTTTTATGAATGAGACGTGTTACGGATATCTCATAAATGGGCCCAGCCCAATAACTAAAGAGCCTAGTCAAAATGACTTCAGTTATGCTCATAACCGCTTCCTTGAAAATAGGAGTGGTTTTATCAAAATATCTATCGTTATGATAACCGCCTATGTATCAAGAATATCTATCAAAAACGCATATCTTGATATCCCTAAAATAAAGGATGAATCCAACTGATTAAGATAAGGCACAGGTACGCCTATAAATAGGGTAAACCCCTTACAAGGTACACACTTCTGAAATCCTAGCTTTTCTATTCACACAGAGCACACACACCACCCCCTCTGGCTATCATTAGCCTGTCGTATACCCTCGAACTACGTGGACTTTGATCCACACTGTGGTACGTAGGACCCCGGGATTTCACCCCGGGCCAAGTCCAACCCAACTTGTGATCTACACTGGATCATTGGCGCCGTCTGTGGGGACTGTAAAGTCCTATTCCCGTGACCCGTGATGGCTAATACCAGAAGCAAAAGCCACCCGCATGCACACGAGCAAGGTCAGGAACAAAATTTTAGCGAGACCCAGCAGCAGGACGTTCAAGGCGTAATCAGGAACAAATGGAGGAGTCCCCAGACTCGAACCTGGATGGATGAACAGGCCAAATGCTGGAAAATACTAACCACGCCGGTCCCTCAAAGTTTCAGATTGGAAGCCCGGACATACGGCTCCTACATAACATTGCTGAGTCAATGATGAAACGGATCGAGAATGTGGAAGAACGCGACAATCTTCAGAACCAGAAGATTGACCACATGACCGAGGTGATGAACCAAATTCTTAAACACTTACAAGACCCTCTTCAGGAGGAACGCCGGGATGATCAGCAGAATGAGGACGAAGAAACCAATCACCAAACTATTGATCCCCTACAGGAGGACCATCCCGGGCAAGGCTGAATAGTTTCAACAAAAAATTCTCAGCAAAATAATCACCGGGACGCGAGTCAGGAAGATCAAGCCCGGGCACATAGGAAGGACAGCCGTACCTCGGACAATCAGGGAAATCTGCAAGACTCCGGCAGGTACAAGATGTGGTATGGGGATGGAGGACAAAACAACAGCCCGTTCTCAGATGAAATTACGGAAGCTGAGTACCCAAGGAAATTTAATACATCCGACCTCCCTAAGTACGACGGAAGTCAGGATCCCCAGACACACTTGAACACTTTCGACACTGAGATGCTGGTCCGAGGATTCAAGGGGCCAATCATTTCCAGGCTGTTCACCTCAACGTTGCGAGGAGCCGCCCAAATTTGGTTCCGGACTCTATCTCCCAAGTCCATTACCGACTTCAACGACCTGAGCGAGAAGTTCCTGCTGAATTTCGTGACAAGCAAAAAGCAACCCAGATCGGTCTACACGCTGGACAGAATCAAGCAGCAACCCGGTGAAACCCTTCAGAAGTATTTGGATCGTTTCAAGGCTGCCGCATTACAAATCCAGGGATTAACGGAAAGCGTCCACGTACACTTGCTCATCTCGGGCTTAGATAGCGAATCCAGAATGGGGAGATCGGTCATATCTGGCGAGATCAAGACACTGGAAGAATTCCATAAACGAGCCAAAAAGTATCTGGACATAGAGCAGATGCAGATAGCCAACGCGTCGGGAAAAGAGAGACAGAAAAGCCCACCTCCGAAAGGGAAGGACCGGGCAGAAAGAGACCGACCCCGTAACTCGGACCAGAAAACACGAGGACAAAGGCATGAGGGGAAGTACGAGAAATATACTCCAATAAATGTCCCTCGTTCACAGTTATGGAGAGAGGTAGCCCTGACCGAGATGAGGAAGGTGGAGCGACCCCGACCACTTTATAATAAGGGAAAGTTGGACCGCACACGATTTTGTGAATTCCACAATGGACCCGGGCACAAAACGGATGAGTGCTGGGACCTTAGAGATGCGGTGGAAAAGTTTATCCGAGATGGAAAATTACGTCAGTACGTTATCAAAACACAGGGGCAGAAAGCCAAGCGCAAGCAGACGGAGCGAAGTACAAGCCTGGTCTCCCAGAGGAAAAAACCGGTAGAAGCCCGGAGAAAGCACGACAATGAGGACGAGTTCCCGGAAGCAGAGTTTGACTGCAATGTCATTAGTGGAGGTTACGGAGGTGGCGGCGATACCGCCAATCAGCGAAAGAAATACCTTCGGGAAGTCTTAACCATCAGGGGATGACCGACCTTCAAGCCGGAGCCATTGCAAACAGAAGAGCCTCCTAAGCTGTTCTTTACTCAGGAAGATCTGAGGGACGTAATCCCGGGTCATCAAGACGGATTGGTTATAACCGGCCTCCTGGGAAAATGCCGTGTAAAGAAGATATTCATCGATACTGGCAGCGCGGTGGATATCATCCTGTGGGACGCCTTTAAGCGCATGGACCTCGACCCAGAGAATCTAAAGCCGTGCAGGACAACCTTAATCGGGTTCAACGGACAGGATATAAATCCCAAAGGATGCATAGAACTAAAAATGACCTTGGGCTCTAAAGAAGCCTTTAAGACTGAGCGAGTCAAGTTTATTGTAGCGGATTTCCCTTCGTCCTACAATATAATCTTAGGCAGACCAACCATTCATAGTTGGGACATGCTCATATCAACTAAGCATCAGAAGCTGAAAATGGTAAGTCGGAACAATGAAGTCGTCACCGTCAAAGGTGATCAGAAGGAATCCCGGCAATGCTATTTCTCGACAGTTAAAAATAATGAACCCGGAACATCCAGCTCGCAGCAGAAAGGAACTCGAAATTCAGCGCCAATTACGCCGAGCTCGGTCAACGTGGTAGAGCTGGATGTAAGAGAAGAAGCAAAGTTGATGAAAACAGAGCTTGATGGAGAGCTCACAGGCTACCAACTAGGAGAGGATCCCGGACAAATAACCCAGATCGGGAGTTCACTTGCCGAGCAAGAAAAAAGCAAGCTCAAAAAGCTGTTATGGAGAAACAAGGACGTATTCGCATGGAAACCTTCGGAGTTACCAGGAGTTGACCCGGCGTTCTGCTGTCACAAATTGACCATAAATCCACGATATACGCCGGTCTCGCAGAAGAAAAGAAAGATTGCACCGGACCGTCAGGAAGCCCTAACCGAGCATGTAAGAGAACTGCTGGATGCGGGATTCATCAAGGAAATCCAGTATACCACGTGGTTGTCAAATGTGGTAATGGTCAAGAAACCAAATGGCAAATGGAGGGTGTGCACCGACTACACCGATCTCAACAAAGCATGCCCCAAGGATGCTTACCCCATGCCAAATATTGACCAACTGGTGGACAATTCTTCGGGTTTCCAGCTGCTCTCATTCATGGATGCGTATTCCGGCTATAACCAAATAGCTATGCATCCTGAAGACCAGGAGAAAACAACTTTTATCACAGAAAAAGCTAATTACTGCTATAATGTCATGCCTTTCGGGCTGAAGAACGCAGGAGCTACTTACCAGAGGATGATGAATCAAGTGTTTGAGGCACAACTCGGCAGGAACGTCGAAGTTTACATCGACGATATGATCGTAAAGTCAGTTAAGCGATTCGACCACATCCAAGATTTGCAAGAAACATTTGATAAGCTCCGGGCTCACAGAATCCGACTTAACCCAGCTAAATGTGCATTCGGTGTACCAGCGGGTATATTTCTCGGATTCCTGTTGACAAACCGGGGGATTGAGGCCAATCCGGACAAATGTCAGGCCGTCCTCAATATGGCTGCCCCAAAAAACAAAAAAGAGGTACAGCAGTTGACTGGCAGACTGGCCGCGCTGACAAGGTTCTTACCGAAATCGGCAGAAAATGCTCTTCCTTTGTTCAAGTTATTGAAGAAGGAAGCACGACATGGAGAATGGAACTCAGAGTGTGAAGCCGCGTTTGACAAGATCAAAAAATGCCTGTCATCACCACCCGTGCTGACCAAACCCGAGACCGGGGAAGATTTGATATTATATCTATCCGTGGCCCCAGAAGCAGGAAGTGCCACCCTGGTGAGAGAAGATTCGACGGAACAGAAACCGATTTACTTTACAAGCCGGGCTTTGCAAAGTTCGGAGCTAAGATATCAAAGGTTGGAAAAGGTGGCCTTTGCGCTCCTAACTACCGCGAGGAGATTATGCCCTTACTTCCAGGGGCATAAAAAAATTGTCCGAACCAGTCAGCCAATACGTCAAATACTCCACAAACCTGACTTAGCAGGAAGAATGACGAGTTGGGCAATCGAACTGTCCGAATTCGACATAGTATATGAAGCTCGGCGTGCTATTAAGTCCCAGGCTTTAGCCGACTTCATTGCAGAATTGGTGCCAACAGAGGTAGTCCCGAAAGCAGCCCTTGATGTTTGGAAAGTATTTGTAGACGGCTCTTCAAACGCCAAAGGAAGTAGAGCCGGGATCATAGTCGAAAGCCCGGAAGGAGTCGCCATGGAACATTCCCTGCAATTACACTTCAGAACCTTCAATAATCAGGCCGAGTATGAGGCTGTATTAGCCGGGCTATCACAGGCAAAAGATAATGGGGCCAGGAGGGTTCATCTCTCTACCGACTCTCAACTAGTTGCGGCCCAAATCAACGGTTCATACACGGCTAAGGGACCCTTGCTAATTAAGTATCTGGGGAAAGTCAGAGAGGCAATGGCCGACTTCGATGAGGTCCTAGTCACCCACATCCCCAGGGGAGAAAATGCGAGGGCAGATATCCTCTCCAAATTAGCAAGCACCAGGAACCCGGGAAATAATCGAACTGTAATACAACAAAGTCTCAAGGAGCCCACGTGTATCATGGTCATCGCGGCAGCAGAAGACTGGCGAAAGCCAATCTTAAATTACCTGGAAAAGGGAGTTAGCCCAGACGATCCCGGGGAAGCAAGGCAGATAGCACGGACCGCGTTAATGTACACGGTGGTCGATGACCAGCTCTACCGAAAAGGCCTTCAATCCCCAATGATGAGATGTTTAAACCAGGCAGAGGCCGAGTACGTGCTATCAGAGATACACGAAGGGATAAACGGACAACACATGGGGGCAAAGGCGTTAGCCCGGAAGGCCCTAAGGGCTGGATACTACTGGCCGACAATGGTCGCGGACTCCAGAGAGCACGTACGGACGTGCGAAAGCTACCAAAAACATGCTCGGATCCTCTGGCCACCTCCGACCGAGTTGAAAACCATCACGGCTCCTTGGCCATTCTTTAAGTGGGGTATGGACCTCCTTGGACCGTTCAAACCGGCCGCAGGGCAACTAAAATGGCTTGTGGTGGCGGTGGATTATTTCACTAAGTGGATCGAGGCCGAACCACTGTCGACCATCTCGGCTGCTCGAATACAAAAATTCTTCGAAAGAAATATTGTTGCAAGGTTCGGGATTCCTGCCGAGATCGTAACTGACAACGGTACTCAATTCGTTGATCAAGGTTTCCAGAGGTTAATGCCCGAGCTCGAAATCAAGCACCATTTCGCCTCGGTAGAGCATCCGCAATCCAATGGGCAAGCCGAGGCAGCCAACAAAATCATTGTTGACGGGCTCAAGAAACGGATGAGTAGTGCAGAAAGTAACTGGGTCGAGGAACTATACCCGGTACTCTGGGGATATCGAACTAGTGTCCAAACCTCGACCCAGGAAACACCTTTCCAAATGACATATGGATGCGAGGCCATGATCCCGGTTGAAATTGGGCAAACATCATGGAGGAAAGCCAAAGTCATAGAAGAGGGAGAACACGCTAACAACGAGCAGTTAGCAGCCGAGCTAGACCTCATCGATGAAGTGAGAACGACGGCACACTGCCGAGATCTGGCAACGAAGCAGCTGGTGGCGGCTAAGTATAACCGCAAAGTTAGACCACGAGCATTCGATAAAGGTGACTTGGTATTACGCAGAGCGGATATCGGGAATAAGAATGCCCGGGACGGAAAACTTGCAGCAAACTGGGAGGGTCCTTACCGTGTTTCAGACAAAATGGGGCCCGGGACCTATGTCCTTGAGACGTTAGATGGCACGCCCATTAAACGAACATGGAACGCGGACAAACTAAGGACTTACTACAGCTAAAGACAGGGATGCACTCGGAATAAACGCACAGCGGATGTCAGTGGTGACCGAGAACCGCTTTTTACTTTTAACGGATGTCGGTGGTAACCGAGAACCGTTTTTTATTACGCATTGTTTTGCTTTTCGCAGTATTTTCCATTGATTTTAAATTGTGTAATCCCAATTATTTCAATCAATAAAAAAAGGTGGTTCAATTTATGGGCCAACCAAGTTATTACTTGTGAAATCAATGCAAAGATAGGCCGTGACAAAGGCAAGATAATTAAACAAAGACTTGGGTTTCGCGATCCCGGTCATGATAAGATTTGTCAACAAATCTTGTAAAACGTTACGATGCATTGGAACTGTCCCCTGGGGTGGTGTGAGATTGCCATAAAAGATCCTGATCAGGTCGAAATGTTTAGGCTCTTATTCAAAAAGGATATTAGGGCCCGAACATGTGGCAGTTGGCTACCATTTCGGTAAGGTACTTTACAAGATAAAGTGCTTAGATGATTTTTGAAAATCGTCTGTTGTTTAGAATGCCCGACCATTAATAAACGTGGCCCGTTTGTTAAAACATCGGTTGAATAACCAGCAGATTCTGCGCAATATATCTTGACTTTGGCCAAGTCAAAAAATAAAGAACCGAGCTTCGTGCACGGATTACGTTCCCCTTTACTCATCAACTAGTGAATTAAAACACGAGTTTGGTTTAAAGGATGAAAATAAATACATGTAAGATGGACGAGCTGAGGATGCTAGAAAAATCCGGGAACACCGGCTTGTCATATTATTAATTTTGAGGGCAAAGGCCCCAGATTACAGAAAAACAAAATACTACATAAGGGAAAAAATAAAAAAGATCCTAGAAGGACGACATCAAGATTGGGCTTGGCCGAGCACAGGAGAGCCAGGGGCGTCGGTCGTCGGAGCATCTTCCTCAGCTAAATGAACACGGTCATCCTCCGCGAGATGCTCGGACTCTTCGACCGGAGAAAGCGGCGCTGGTACAAATTGCCCGTCCTCTACCGAAGCTCTGAAATCCACAGCGTCTAAATTCATCGTAATATCCGGATTCAGAGCTCGGACTTAGGCCAGGCATACGTTGAAAGCTTCAGCAGCCGTCTCCACGACCAGGACTTCTAGCTTATCCATCTCCGCAGCAGACGCCACGAGCTCGGCCTTGGAAGCGTGGAGGTCGGATTGGGCGAGATGGAGGTCCTTCACCAGCCCCGCATACTGACCCTGCAGGGCGTGCAGTGAGGCATTGAGGGTGTCCTCCCGGGCATGACTGGCGTCAAGCTCGGTGGAGAAATGATCCCTCTCAGCAAGGGCCTTTGATAGCTCCTCCACCGCCTTTATCTGCGCCTCTTCCGCTTTCAGGCGCGCCTCCTCAGCCTCCCGCTGCTTGATCTCGGCCTCTTTCTTTTCAACCCGAGCTTTGGCAATCTCGGCTGCAGCCCTGGCGTACTTATGCTTAACAGAAGCATAAGCGTCCAACACGCCGGCCGTCTCCATTAAGTGGTCCTGCAGGACCTGCAGGTGATCGAGGTTGGAGTCGACAAAGGCCTCACCACTAAAATATTTGCTGGGAGGCTTCACCGCGTATTTGAGCTCCTCCGAGACCCCATCAGTCCATACCTCACCCCGCGAGTGAAGGCGAGACTTACCAGGAAGTGGGGGAGGAGGGACGCTTGTGGCAGCACTGGCGTTTGGGACAGAGGCCGGATTCTCTTCTGCGACCGAGATCGACGACGCCACGGACTTCGATCGCTTGCGCGGAATGAGATCCGTAGAGGCCGGAGAGGGCGCAGCCCTCTTTTCAGCAGTAGTCCTGGCAGGCGAAGGAGCAGCCACAGCTTTCTTCTGGGAAGAGGACTCCCCTTTCTTTTTGGCCTTAGCCCGGAGCTTCTCGGCCAGTTCTTGGAAAGAAGCCTTCCCCATGTCGGGCACTACAAAAAGCATAACATACATCAGAAAGGACAAGGGGCATACATAAAAAATATATATATATATATATATATATATGTATATATCCAAAGAACATCCAACAGAAACCATACTCGGTGAATACAATTCCTCCACCGACTATCGGATAAAAATCCGGGAATCAATAACATCCTTCTCGGCCACATGGTCAACCAGAGCTATCACGGTTTCAACCTCGGTTGGCTCTAGGCTATCATCGGAGGATGCAAATATGTTTTGGTCTTGGTCATAGTGAGCTTTCGACCAATACAAAGGAAACAACAGCTCCACCGAGCTGGAATCGACGTCCTTAAGAAACCACGGTTTATGACCGGGTTCAGCGTTGATTTTGAAAAAAGAAGCCTTGAAGCCTTTCCAGGTGTCAGTTGCCACATGGAAAAGCTTCTTGTCCGGTTTCCCTCGGAAAGAAACCCAACCCCTCTTTTCTTCGGGCTCCCCGGGTTGACGAGCCCGTTGGATGTTAAAAAAATAAAAGAATGTCCCGGTGGTGGGAGTACGATTCAAAAATCGGCAAAGCCGCTCGAATGTAATAATAAAGCCCCAAGAGTTAGGATGAAGCTGAGTAGGGGCCAGCTAAAGAATGTTTAAGAGATCTACTTGAAACCTCGAAAATGGAAAACGAAGGCCGAGTTTTTTGACGAAGTCTAGGTAGAAGAAGAAAAAGGAGCGCTCATTCCCTTCCCGGGCAATGCACACCGGTTCAGAAGGGCCAGGAAGAGATAAAGAACAATGATCCCGGTCCCCTAATGGGAGCTCGGCGATCTGACTGGTTGTGGCTTTTGATAGCCTGGACAGCACCCCGGTCGCGACCCAGTCATACTTCTCAGCAATATGATGTGGAATACTGACGGCCGCTGACTCCACGGATCCGGAATCCTCGATAGGACGCGGAGAAGTTGACATACTACTTAGAAAAGACAAAACAAAAATAAATTAGAAACGGAAATGATACCTGAAGATAGTAAAGCGGGACGGGTAGAAACGGCTCCAACAACCCGCGGTTGGATATGCCGGCATCGCGAAGCTATTTCGTCAGCTTCCCATGACCGGCCAACCATCGTGGCCTCAGATATCAGCTAGGAACACTCCTCGCACGGGCCGATAGGTCGGGTAAGGGAGATGAGGGGCTCCGCGCGTGAAGGAAAGGAAGAGGCGGGTAGAGGAGGACTTTCCCCCCTACCCTTTCCTAAGGGCGGCTCTGAAGAAAAAACCCTAGTGGCAGCAATCCCCCGGCCTAGACTTTCGAGCTCTACAGACTCAGACCGACCTCAAGCCCTTCCCCTAACCCGACTAGACCGACCTGGTTGACTACCACCTTCTTCGCCATAACCACGGAGAACGTTTTCCCTCTTTTGTTCTTCGGTCAGAGGTTTCCCGTACAGCCACCAAGCTGTTCGGGGAGGCATACGCTGAATAAGCTTGGCCTCTTCCGGGGAAAAAGCATTTGGATTAAAAGGTGGAGGAGAACCTTGATGGCTCATCCCGAGAAGATATAATTTAAACAGGAAACCGAAAACCAAAGACGGAGAAAAAGGATTGAATAGACCAGAAGTTCAGAGAAGTTCAAGAACAAAGCAGAAGCCAGAACCCAAAGGGGAAGAAACTTGAAAGAACTCACAATAACCTACCCAGAAAAAAGAAAGACCAAGAGATAGAGAAAGAAAGAAGAAAACACAGCCAAATAACCAGAGAAGGAAACAAGGAAAGTACCTGGTTTGAAACAAGTTAAGGGAAGAGGAAATGCGCGAGCCATGAAGAGCAGAAATGGGAATCTGAGGAAGATGAACGGGTGACTGGTTGCAAGTTTCTCTCAAGAAGGAAAATTCAAGGTTTGGCAGTTTTCAAAATGCAAGAAGCAGAAAGTCGAAGGCTTTTATAAGCAAAACAAGCAGGCGGGTGAGAGTCAAGAAACTCAACCGTCAAAAGCCCAAAGGGCCCATACACAAATAATGACGTGGACGTTAAAAGGCGTGCACATTTAATGCTGATGGAAGGCAAACACGAAAACCAAGATAATGGGGCAGTTGCTCTACTCAGAGGCCGGCTAGTAAACATCAAATCAGCAGAAGGCAATGATGACACTCGTGGCCTCGAGATAAGACGAGTGTTGGATCAACAGATGAGGCGGACAATGATCCCGGATCGAAATGCTCACGTGGCCGACCACATGAATACACCCCGGTTGCCCGACCTAACTCCCCGTGCAATCTCAAACTTGGGGGCAACAAGTCCCGATCCACGAAAAACTGGACAAGGTACTTGTAAACGGGGAGTAAGACGATATAGAAATATCAACACTACCCGACACAAATAAAGAGGGGAAGTTCGAAAAAGCATGGGAGGAGTTCGGCCTAGAATCAAAATTATAGAACATTAAGACCAAACATTAATGTTCTCTCGGGGTAGCAAACGAATGCAACCCGAGTTAACCGAGATGGGGGGGCACCCGTATCCCACTCAAATAAACCGAAATGCAAATTGATGACAGAGGGGGTAATCCGGGGACCAAAAATGTCCGACCTCGGAAAAAGAACTAGAAATCAAAAACCTCAGGACAGCGAAATCAACGAGAGCAAAGGACGTAACCTGACAAGTACATCCCGGCTGCTCGGAGCCCTGAACAACCGGGCTGGGGGGCAACTGTTATGGATATCTCATAAATGGGCCCAGCCCAATAACTAAAGAGCCTAGTCAAAATGACTTCAGTTATGCTCATAACCGCTTCCTTGAAAATAGGAGTGGTTTTATCAAAATATCTATCGTTATGATAACCGCCTATGTATCAAGAATATCTATCAAAAACGCATATCTTGATATCCCTAAAATAAAGGATGAATCCAACTGATTAAGATAAGGCACAGGTATGCCTATAAATAGGGTAAACCCCTTACAAGGTACACACTTCTGAAATCCTAGCTTTTCTATTCACACAGAGCACACACACCACCCCCTCTGGCTATCATTAGCCTGTCGTATACCCTCAAACTACGTGGACTTTGATCCACACTGTGGTACGTAGGACCCCGGGATTTCACCCCGGGCCAAGTCCAACCCAACTTGTGATCTACACTGGATCAAGACGGAAAGTATAGCGGCGGCGGCGAGGAAACCTGCATCAGAGGCGAAGATATATACGAAGAACCAGAAGAAGTTTCAGTCTGGAACTGTGTATAGTCTAGCTCAGTGCACGCCGGACCTACCGCTTCAAGATTGCAGAAGTTGTCTGAGTGGTGTGATTTGGAATATTCCGTTGTGTAGTGATAAGAAGATCGGAGGAAGAGCTGTGAATCCAAGTTGCAACATTCGCTATGAGTTGTTTTCATATTTTGATCCAAATCCGCCAGTCTCGTTGATCCGGTCGCATCCATTTTTCCATCGACCTGCAGGTAAAGAGTTAAACATATTTGTCGTTTTTCTGGACCTTTTTTTTTTGGTTTTCTTAAAGATATTAGGTTTAGCTATAAGAAAAAACGTATACATTGTTAGTAAAAGAAAAAGATAAGTTTTAGCTCCAAACTCATCTTAACTTATTGATCCACTATTTGATTTAACCCAGAATAATACAATCCTTAGAGTTTCTTCACTTAGAAGAAGTTAGTACGTAAAGTTTTTAACACAATGAATTAAAAGAATTGTGCCCTTTTAATCAAATTTTTTTTTGGACAAATGTTTAGTCAAAGTTTGGGACATGTAAGGACTAAAACCTTTTTTTTTTTTGGGGGGGGGGATGGGGTTGATTTTATGGGCATAACGGTGATTCAACCTGTCGATCAGGACCACCAATAAGATGAGGCACGAGTCCAGAGTAAGACATTAAAGATGAGGCATATGTTTTTGGGATAATTTCATTCAAGGACCACAAGACAAAATTAATTTCAGACAAGGACAAAAACATTATAAAATTTCACTGCAAAATCAAGAACCAAAATGAAAATAAGTTTTGTAAATAATAAGACAATAATGCCCCTTGATCATTCGTTTTTTTTTTTTAAAGTATCATCATCGCTGGAGCTCCAGCAACTGGTCAGTAGCCACTTCCAAGCATAAGCGACCACCACCGGCTGTCATCAGAGCTCTGACATCGACCAATCAAAGCTTCGACCACCAGAAATTATTGTGTTGTTCATAGTTGAATTTTACTTGTTTATGAAGAGTTGTACACTTATTGATGATTATATTATATATTCATTAATAAGTGGAATCCTCCTATGAATAACATGTTAATTTTCTTTCGTCTCAACTCCAACAACTGGTTGATGGTGGCCACTTTGGCACGCTTGTTCATGATTCTACTCTTCATTGATGAGTCTGCAATTCTTCATGGATAAGTGGAATCCTCCTATGAATAAGACCGGCCGCCAGAGCTCTAGTGATGATCAAACCCTTTTATTTTTTTCAAAAAAGTAAGGGGCATTATTGTTTTTTACCTACAAAACTTATTTTTCATTTTGGTCCTTGGTTCAACATTAAAATTTCAGAATTCTTTAGTTCTTGACTGAAATTAATTTTGTCCTGTGTTCTTTTTAGTGACATTTTCCCTATGTTTTAGCCTTCCATTTTTTTGACCCATTTACATCAGCCTAAATTTGAATGACATATAAGAAAAAAAGACTACCTTTGAGTGGGAAAAAAGAACATTTTGTTCTAAATCTCTATAAAGAGTATAATGGATGCATAAATTATGGGGAAAAAAAGAAGAAGGATATTTTTGTTTACAACTATTCTGAATTTTATACTACTCAATTGATGACAATTGTTGTACGGCATCGGAAATAATAAATATTTTGGTCAATCAATACATTATGTATAAATCTATAATATATCATAAACTATTTATTCTGGGGATGGTTACTCACTCTACCAGTCTAGCTCTAATGTAAGTGGCCATAACACTTTTGGATTAGGATTTCTCTCATCCTTTTTCGTCAGCTCATGTCCTTTACCCAAAACTAAGTAGTTTTAGAATAAAAAATGTAAAAGGTTTTTTAATTAAAAAAAAAAACAAAACAAAAAGAGCCTCCACCACTTAAAAACAGTTTTTAGGGACATTCAGTATCCGAAATTAATTTTAGTATACTCAACATCCTAAAACATTTTTTTAGTGGCCCTAGTACCTAGAACCCAACACTCAAGAGTACTTTTTTTTAGTAACATCCAATATCCTAAATTAATTTATAGTGCAATTTTAAATACTCATGATACTAAGTGCCACTAAAAAAATATTTTAGGGTATTGAGTGTAATAAAAATTAATTTGAGATAATAAATACCATTAAAAAATATTTCACAATGATGAATGCTTGTTTTTTATTTTTTCTTTAACAAAAAAAGGAAAAAAAAAAAACTTCCCTTACTTTTTTCACCCCAAACATGTGGTAAAGGATGGGAGCGTACCGGAAGGGTAGAGGGGAGAACCCCACTGTTATGGTTTGTTTTGAAGGAGGGATCGAGATCACTGGTTACCATCGGGATTTTTAAAATTCTTTTTTATTTTTTTTTTAGATCTATTGGAACAAAGGAGTGAGGTATTGAGGCACGGTTGGGTCGACCAACTTCCAAACCTTTGGATTTGTCCAAGTGGGGTAATACTGCACTGTTTTGAAAATGTTGGGTGAATATTATTCCTTTCAATACTTAAGGATATCCGTTACATATCAGTGGATATTTCGTGGGTACTTTTACACTTTAATTTTTTGTTTTTCTGAGGGGGAAAAATTGACAAAGAATGTGAATTCTTTCTTTGTTTATCATTCAAAATGAACTTTTTTAAAAAATGATTGTCAGCATTGTTGGGATTCGTACACACAGCAGAATTAAATTTATCTAATAAATTACGAATCCCAAGAAGAGGATCTATCAATAGTGTTTAAATCGGGTTAGTAATTAGAAACTGTACCTATGCAAACTCGTGTGTGTGCTTTGCAAACTCGTGGGCTAACACCTTCTTGATCAATTAATCTCTAGGAGCCGACTCTACGAATCCACTCCCTCTACTGGTATCCACACCGAACAGCACTTCAACACGAACAGCAGCGTGCTAGTGCCTTCAAGCTTTTGTCTCATGTCTCTCTTCTAGGGATTCTTTGTGGATCTTGAATTCTCTTGTGTGTGTAATCGAATTACTTACAACCTAAGGGTATTTTATAACCCTTATGGGCTGCATTAAATATTCAAAATCAATCTTATTAATTTTGAAATTGAATTGGAAATTAAATCTGTCTAATTGATTTAATCCAATCAATTTATTTAATGCAAATTAGAAGCCAACTGATTTGATTTATCTTCATAAATCAATTTGTCTAATTGAGATATGATATCTATTAAATCATTGATTTATCTTCATAAATCAAATTAGGAAGTTATTTAATGATTAGCCTCTAGGGCATAATTTCCAACAGACTCCCACTTGCACTAGGTGCAATCATTAGATATATATCCTCCCTAGATAAAACGTTGTATTCATTAAATCTTAGACATATCTTAGATTCAATGAATCTAGACATTATTGGTCGTGTTAGGCTATTCTTGTGTGTGACCCTGTAGGCTCACATGAGATTGGCAGCGGGCTAATACTATAGCAGCCCATAAGTCGCAAGCAGCCTCTAGCAAGACATTGCGACTACCCAATTCACATGAGGATCGATTTTCGATACAACCTATCATACAACCATGTCACACGATAATTTGGTCAAGGATGAGGCATGGATAATGTCAACTTCCTTTTCTTGACCATTACTTTCTCAATTCTTTAGTAGTCTAATAATTGAAATGAAAACTCCTTTCCATCATAGTATGGCCATACATTTCTTACACTTACTCATTGAGGGGCCCAGTATTATCTCTCTACAAATGTGAGGGACAAATTTCATCTTGATCATTCATATTCCTCTACATGGAAACCATTAATCCCGATCGAAGCTTTTATCATCACCCGATTAAAGGTGACTTTTGACTAGGTCAAAGATCAACGACTCTCATGTAGGAATCCATGATGATCTCAGGTCAAAGGGCATTGTGATGTGGTTATACATGAGAAAAGCTTATGACTTAATCCATGCAACTTCCTCATAGTGGGTCGGTCCAACACCTTGTACTCTAACAAGTGCCTATATCTCTATACCTTATCGAAGTCATACTGGTCTTATTTCATCTTTGCTCCTGCATAGATGACCGACCAGGGACATTTAGGACAATTTTTAAGATACATCCAAGGATACAATCATCATAATAAACATGCAAATGTTATGATAACAAAATAGAGAAATACTTCAAATAACAATAATGTTTAAAGTATAATGATTAGCCTTTCCAATAGAAGACTCCCACTTGCACTAGGTACAATCATTGATTTCCCTAATTCCCATTGTCCTTACATGATGTTTATGTATTATCTGTGCAAGCGGCTTAGTAAGAGGATCAACAACATTGTCTTCTCCTGGTACATTGCATATTTTTATGTCACCTCTATCATTGATTTCTCTGATAAGATGAAAATGCCTGAGTATATGCTTGGTCCTTTGATGTGACCTAGGCTCCTTCGCCTGCACAATAGCCTCGTTGTTGTCACAAAACAGGTCTATTGGATTTGAGAAGGTAGGAACCACCCCTAGTTCAGTAATGAACTTTCTGATCCAAACGGCTTCCTTAGCTGCATCCGATGCTGTTATATACTCAGCTTCCGTTGTAGAATCTGCTACAGTGCTTTGCTTTGAGCTCTTCCAGCTTACCGCACCACCATTTAACAGGAATACATATCCTGACTGCGATCTTAGATCATCTTGGTCAGTTTGGAAACTTGCATCTATGTAACCAGTCACACAGAGCTCATCCTCCAAACCACCATATACCAAGAATGAGTCCTTAGTTCTTCTTAAGTACTTCAGGATATTCTTGACAGTAGTCCAATGACCTTCACCAGGTTCTTGTTGATATCTGCTGGTCATACTTAAGGCAAATGAGACATCCGGTCGAGTACATAACATGGCATACATAATAGATCCAAAGGCAGAGGCATATGAAATCTTACTCATACGATCTCTTTGATCAGGTGTACTAGGACACTGATCCTTACTGAGATGGATGCCATGAGACATGGGCATGTTACCCCTTTTAGAATCCTACATACTAAATCTATGCAGTATCTTGTCTATGTATGTGCTCTGACTTAGGCTTATCAGCCTTTTGAATCTATCTCTATAGATCCTGATCCCTAGGATATAAGTGGCTTCGCCTAAATCTTTCATTGAAAAAGACTTTCCTAACCAAGACTTGACACTCTACAAGGTAGGGATGTCATTCCCAATGAGTAGGATGTCATCTACATAAAGCACTAGAAATACAACTATGCTCCCACTAACCTTTTTGTAAACACAAGGTTCATCAATGTTTTGAATGAATCCAAACTCCTTGACTACTTCATCAAAACGATGATTCCAACTCCGAGATGTTTGCTTCAATCCGTAAATAGATCTTTGAAGCTTGCAAACTTTACTAGATTCCTCTGGACGCACAAAGCCTTCAGGTTGTGTCATATACACATCCTCAAGTAGCTTTCCATTAAGGAAGGTTGTTTTAACGTCTATCTGCCATATTTCATAGTCATAATATGCTGCTATGGAAAGAAGGATTCTGATTGATTTGGCCATTGCAACTGGGGAAAAGGTTTCATCATAGTCCACACCATGAGTTTGAGTGAATCCTTTTGCAACCAATCGTGCCTTGAAGACATTTACTTTGCCATCCATGTCAGTTTTCTCCTTGAAAACCCATTTACACCCAATGGTTTTTACACCTTTAGGTGGATCGACTAAGGTCCATACCTTATTGTCGTACATGGATTGCATTTCAGACTTTATGGCATCTAGCCATCTTTCGGAGTCTGGTCCAACTATGGCTTCTCGATAGGTAGTTAGCTCATTCTGCTCAATGAACAAGATATCACAACTTCTAGTAGTTAGAAGTACATATCTTTGAGGCTTTTGCCGTGTCCTATCGAACCTTCGTGGGCCTTGTGTTACTAGAGCAGACTCATCAACTTGTTGTGAGTCTTCTCTATTTTCCATTTGTGGTTCTACGTTGTTTTGTGATTCTTGAACTTCTTCAAGGGTTATCTTACTCCCACTGGTTCTTTTAGAGATAAACTCTTTCTCCAGAAAGACACCATTCCGGATAACAAACACTTTGTGATCGGTAGAATTGTAGACATAGTATCCTTTAGTCTCCTTAGGATACCCCACAAAAAGGCATTTTAAGGATCTGGATGATAATTTATCAGAGGCTTGTTGTTTAACGTAAACCTCATATCCCCAAACTTTAAGAAATGACAAACTAGGTTTCTTCCCAGTCCATATCTCATATGGTTTCTTTTCAACTACCTTTGATGGAACACGATTTAGTGTGAACGCAGCTGTTTCTAGGGCATAGCCCCAAAAGGACGACGGAAGATATGTTTGACTCATCATAGATCGAACCATATCTAATAGAGTTCAATTCCTCCACTCAGAAACACCATTCCATTGTGGCGTTCCTGGAGGAGTTAGTTGTGAGATGATCCCGCAACTTCTAAGATGGTCAATAAACTCTTGGCTTAAATATTCACCACCTCGATCAGATCGAAGTGCTTTAATTGTTTTGCCAAGTTAGTTTTGCACTTCATTTTGGAATATTTTGAACATTTCAAAAGATTCATACTTATGTTTCATTAGATAAATATACCCATACCTATTAAAATCATCTATGAATGTAATAAAGTACATATAACCTCCTCTGGCAGATGTATTTATTGGTCCATACACATCAGTATGTATAAGGCCCAATAAATCAGTGGCCCTCTCACTATGCCCAGTAAAAGGTGCCTTTGTTATCTTTCCCAATAAACAAGACTCACATGTATCAAATGATTCAAAATCAAATGAGTTAAGAAATCTATCTTGATGGAGTTTTGAAATGCGTTTCTCATTTATATGGCCTAGACGACAATGCCATAGGTAGGTCGGATTCAAATCATTTGACTTGATCCTTTTGGTAGACACGTTATAGATATGTCCATTACTAGGATGTTCTAAATTTAGTAAATAATGACCAAAATGCAAATCACCATCAACATAGAAAATGTAATTATGATAAATAGAACATTTACCATTGCTAGTAATGGAAGTAAAACCTTCCTTATCCAAATAAGAAAGAGAAACAATATTGCTACTCAAAGCAGGAACATAAAAGCAATTGTTCAAAATTAACAAAAGCCTACTGGGCAGAACTAATTCATAAGTGCCTACGGCTAAAGCAGCAACTCTTGCTCGATTTCCAACTCGTAGGTCCACTTCGCCCTTCTTCAATTTTCTACACGTGATCAATATAGCCTTTCATTTTCAACACGTGAGAACTAACTGATGCACCTTCAACCACCTTGCAAGAATGTAAGGCCTTTGTGGTCTCATACCTCTCTTGCCTTACCTATTGCTGGAACATTTCCTTGAGATGTACAATCATCTCAAAAGCCTCCTGTAATACCCTAAAATTTGATTTAGGGTAAATATTATAAATTGGTAGAATATACCTATTGAAAATAGGTGAATATGAGGTCTCAAACACCTTGTATTGAATTTACCTTATTATTAGAACAATTTATCCTAAGATTAAATAATGTGCGAAAAGGGTCCCTAAAACATTAGATAATTTGCAAATAGGTCCCTAAAATATTTGTGGGACATAAAATACCCTGAGAAAATTATGATAAAATCCTAAGAGGCAACTAAATATTTATTAAAAATTAGAAAGTATGTTGTCTCTAATTTAGGTAATTTATGAGATTATTTTCGTTGGGAAATAATGAGGCAAAATTAAATATCATTTTGGGGAACATAAATTGCCCCATGGTTTTTAATATTTTGCATAATGCATAAATTATCAATTTCAGTAAAATAGTTGTGAGAAAATAATGAATCCCAATTAAGAAAATTGTCAACAATTAGTAGGTGATTAAATAAGTAATTAATTGTTGATTGTTTAAACATGAATAAAAGGGAATATCTAAAGTTAATTATATGAAACCCCTAATTTGATATTAATGACCAATGGAGGGTCAAGGTTGGCATAAAGAGTGTTGCTAATTAATTTAGCATAATTAAGAGGTATATTAAGTAAATTACAAATATCCTTAATAGAATAAGCTTGTACTAATTGAGATTAGTTGCACAATTCTTCAAGATGATTAGAGACAAATTAAAAGAGGGCTAATTATATTTTAAAATAATTAAGCCAAAGAGAATGAAATAATATCTTAAGTAATTAAATCTAAATCTTCCTATAATTGAGTTAGCTAATGACAAAATATAATTAAGGAGCATGTAAACACTTGATTAACATGATAATTAAGAATTGCTAATTAGTATTAAAAAGTCAACAATAACACCTAAGCCTTGATTATGTCATCAAGATGACATCACAAGAGCACATGTGTGTGTTGTGAGTGTGTGTGTGTGTAGTGGATAAAAGAGAAAAGATGAATCAAAGAAAAGGGGGGAGGTGGCATTTTTGTAAGAGGTGTAAGGGCATGATTAAGACTTCTTTACTAAGTTTAAATCCAATGGTTAGAATGGAATTAAAGTTGTTAGGAAGTTAACCAAGGATTGGCTATAAATAGAGAGCTCTCCTCTCTTCATTCTTCACACCAAACTCATACCAAAGATTGGAGAGTTTAAGAGGAGAGTGAAGCAAGAAGGAGGAAGGAGTTCAAGAGTCTTCAAGAGGTAAGCTCTAGTTCTTAAGTTCTAGTTTTTAGTTTTTATAAGTTCTTAGTATAAATGCTAGTTTAATCTAGAAAATTAGAGAATATATTCCTACACTTGTTTTTAGGCCTCATTGCATTGAAAAATGCCTGAAGAGGTAAAAACATGGTAGGAAATAATTTTTGGAAGTCCTTGGATTAAGATTGTGAAAGTTCTAGAATTTTCGGTTCTTAAATCTTAGACAGACAGCGAAAAAGATGCTATGATTTTATGTATTAAATGAAGTTATAAAATCATGAAATTTTCTAGAAAGAAATTAGACATGTAGGGCTTTCCAAATATATAAAATATGCAACATTTTGATCTCTGGTCAAGGAGATATGAATTTTTGAAGTTAAGCCATTTTTACTGGAATAAAATCTGGGCAATGTTGAGAAACGTAAAAACTGGTAATGACTTACTAATTCTGGGTGAAAATGAATATTTTTCCTCAAAAATAGACATTCTAAGGGTTCCGGGGAATTTTACGAATCCTCATTTCGATTTTTTTAGAATTAGTTATGATTTTTCAAAGTTACCAAAAAATCTGCCCAGAAAACTCTGCACTACGTTTTTAAATAAATGTAAGGGCAAAGTTGTAAATAACAAATCCACCAAGGGTAGATGGGTAAATAGAGGTGGAAGTATATCTTAGGATATTATTCTAAGTGATATGGTGATATATTAGGATATCCAGGAGGTCCAGGGCCGGATCCAAAGGTCAGACGTTTGACAGTTACCCAGTGAAAGGTACGTTCACGTACTAGTAACTTTAACACTTGTGTGTCTTGTATGTCTATATATATGATTGTATGATTCATGTGTTATGAGCAAGACTGTGGATTCAGTCGTTTGCATACATTCAGGGTAGCTGTGGATTCAGCTTGACACGGGTTATAGTCTTGATAACACCGTTGGGATGTTTTCCTAGCGCTGAGGACATGATGGGCCGTCGTGGCACTGGTTTATGTGCAAACTATGTGGACCTTACATGGGCTGTGTGCTATGTAGAGGTATTGTTGTGATATGAACTATGACATGTGTTGTGTGCTGTGTATAGTTATATGCTGAATTGTAAATGAATATCTGTTATACATATACTGTTATACTTGAGCATAAGGTTAACCGTTACCTGAGGTCCAATGGGCATTGGAGCTCAGTCTTAATGAATAGTACAGGGAAGAAACCGGGATAGAGAAGGTGCTGGTGGAAAGAGTCGTGAAGAGGCAGCGGTCGAAGACGAAGATCGGTAGAAGTTATTAGGATTTAGTTTCTGGCAGAGTATTCTGGCACGGATTTAACAAAGTTATTTCGGACCATTTGGTGCTTAAACTAAGGAAGGTTTCATCGATGGGTTGTCACAAGTCGCCATACAGTTGGTGAGACTCCCATTAGATTTAACACCGACCTGGCCAAATTGTCTGATTAACTGATGTTAGGTTTTAAGCCATAGGTCTAATTTAAGACTTTCTTTATCAGAGAAATATATTTAAATCTCTGTAAATTGTATCACATGAATATTCCTTTGGGATATTTAAAATATCAGCTTATGTCGAGGCATCATCATATGTCTAGGCATTTTATATCAGATACTCATTATCCGAATCTTGGCGCACGTTATCCATTTCCGCAGTACTCTGAGCTGTAGCATCTCAAGACTCTATGATTTTCTTAAAACTAAATGTCGACCGACACGATTTTCAAACCTGGAATTTGGGATGTTACACCTCCATATGTTCTAGATCTCTTTGGAGCTCTGGAACCATAGTGGCAAGCATTAGGCATCTATATCCACAGAGTTATCCTTATGCTTCATGTAAGCATCTCTTTGAGCTCTTGGAGCATTACTTGCAGGCTCGTCAAGAATGGGTTGATCGAGGACATAAACCTTTCTTTCATGCTTGAGAACAATTCTCAAGTTTCTAAACCAGTCAAGAAAGTTTGTCCCATTTAATTTGTCCTTCTCAAGGACTGATCGCGGTGATAATGTAGCGGTATTACTAGTCGACATGATTCTACAATTAAAAGAAATATGCAAAGTTAATTAATAATCTCTCATTGAATTAATAACCCTCAATATTATTTCTAGTATGCTAAGATCCATATTTCGCTTAAATTTAAGTTCGCTTTGGCAAGATGCTTAAAATCAAATTATTTAGGTAGGCAACCCCTTTGTCAATTACATCACATGTAACTCTTAGATCTTTATGGGATTCATCATCATATGACCGGCACATTTAATCCCATCTAATGCCTTGAGATCTAAAACCATTTTGATAATCTCAATTAAGTCAAGACAATAATGAATGTTGAGTATCACCATTACCCACTCTTATCTCACCAAGATAACTCAAGTGCATCCACTTTGGTGGAACATACAAATAAGCGATCTAGGCTTTGACAAGTATTCATAATTGACGGCATTACGACTTAAAATTTCATTTGGAATGTTTAATTTAACTAATTATTTTTATATGAATGCAATTATAGTTGTAGCTCATACAAACAACACATAATATGAAAAATAAACATGTCATGATCTAATCAAAAGCATAATTAAAATGTGACACAACATGGCTCAACTAGCCTAAAATCCTCTCAAGCCAATGAGAAGATTTCTCTAAATAAGAAAAGAAAATTACATCAGGAGAAACCTCGTTTAAACATTTAAGGGGAGCGAGATGAGAAGAGAATGTACATTAAAAATATTTAGAGAGAGGCATGGCTTGCATGCCATATTTAAATATTACAACCATTGTAAAGACTAAAGCCATGTTGTTCACCATACCCAAACAATTTGGAAATAAATCAAAACAGGTATTAATTCATATAATATGAAATAAAATGTCATGATTACTCTATCAATTAATAATTATAATAATTATAACGTGATGACAATTCTCAATTCCCATCAATAATCATAACATTATCATAATTGGAAATCAATTATAATAACTTGTTGCCTAATATCACGTGTTATCAATTATAATTGGAAATCAATTATAACATTATTGCTTGTGTGTTATCATATTGGATATATATAATTATAACATCAAGCAATATATAAACGTTGGATATATATGATTATAACATCAAGCAATATACAATATGATAAGCTACGATAACATTAATCAATTATTAATGTTATAATTGATTCCCAGGGATTTATAACACGTAATAAAGCACATTTTATTTTGTTTAAAAATATATATTGTTAATCGCATTAACAATAAAATATATATCTTTCGTATCTGATCGAAACTCTAACATGAACTTTTGATTTAAACACATACAAAATATGGTTAAGCATAAATGCACAATATATCTCATATATAATCTCATTAAGAACATAAACCAAATTTAAACGCACAATTGATTTGGCTCTAATGCCACTGTTGGGATTCGTACACGCGGCGGAATTAAATTTATCCAATAAATTACGAATCCCAAGAAGAGAATCTATCAACAACATTTAAATCGGGTTAGTAAGTAGAAACCGTACCTATGCAAACTCGTGTGCGTGCTTTGCAAACTCGTGGGCTAACACATTCTTGATCAATTAATCACTTGGAGTCGACTCTACGAATCCACTCCCTCTACCGGTATCCACACCGAACATCACTCCAACACGAACGGCAGCATGCTAGCGCCTTCAAGCTTTTGTCTCACATCTCTCTTCTAGGGATTATTTGTGGCTCTTGAATTCTCTTGTGTGTGTAATCGAATTACTTACAACCTAAGGGTATTTTATAACCCTTATGGGCTGCATTAAATATTCAAAATCAATCTTATTAATTTTGAAATTGAATTGGAAATTAAGTTTGTCTAATTGATTCAATCCAATCAATTTATTTAATGCAAATTAGAAGCCAACTGATTTGATTTATCTTCATAAATCAATTTGTCTAATTGAGATATGATATCTATTAAATCATTGTCTAATTGAGATATGATATCTATTAAATCATTGATTTGTCTTCATAAATCAAATTAGGAAGTTATTTAATGATTACCCCCTAGAGCATAATTTCCAACAAGCATAACATTCTAATTATAAAATTTTATTTAGATGATTTATGAACTTTTATTTTAATCAATCGCTCATTTTTTGCCTTAAATTTGTTTTTAAAAATAAAATGATTACTTATGTTTTCCTTTTTACTTTCTTAGTCATAAATAATAACAATTCGATCTATTATACAAATTTCATTACTGAAGCTTTCCATTCCTTTGTCTTCATAACTCTGAAATTCCAGCAAGGATAAGTGCGATAGTTGTGGCTTCTTTTGTTGTTGGCGGGATAATATTATATTTTGCTTACTATCTCCTAAAGATTAGAGTGGAAATGTTGTAAATATTGTATATGAATGTGTCAAAGAAAGAGTCTTTCCAATATTATAGAATATGTTAAAATGAAAAGATGTGTTTTAAGAAGTCATGTTCTTATAAATTAAGATATTTATATTGGTTCATGAATCGACATGGTTCATGAATGTAAGAGATGGTTATGATTCTCTAATCGAAAAGGTGTAGTGTTCAAGAGGTGCCTTTTAAAGACATTGATTCACTGTCTATAAATACTCAAACTGTGACAACATTTGTGGAGAGAACTAGAAAACATCAGTAATCTCTTGTTGAGACACTTTATCTTCCACCAATTTTGTCGCCTTGATTTAATCAAGAAGGATCTATTTAATCCTGGGAAGTACCGCTTCTTCTTTACCAGTGGTTGCGTAATAACTCTATAGGATAGTGTCCTCAAACACGACTCAAATCATCTACTTATTTGTTCCAGATTACTCATGGTTTACAACAATCTATAGAGTTATTTTCAATGATTATGATAAAGAGATATTTCCTGCCAAGCGAATCATCATATGGGGTAAAAGGATATAGAGAAACCAGAGAGTAAGAGTAAGAAGTTTTTGCTTGTGAGAAGCATGGTTTCAACGAGACGAAGTGGATCGCTATCTGGGAACAATTCCAAAAAATCTTCTTCTTCGGATGATAATCCTCCCTCACCGCCTCAAGATCTTCTCCTTTGCTATCTGGGAACAATGTTGGAGTGGTACTGTTGTCAAAACTCAACCGGGCCCCACTGGAATCATGTCTTGAATGTGATGCCCGACCATTGAGGCCTTTATTTCATTAGAGTTAATGCGGAAAGGATCGAGGAGATTTAGACGGCTTGATTTCGTAATAGAAGTTTTTGAAAATATCTTAGTTTGGAAAATACGGATTAATTTGTTGCGCTTCGAATTCATCCAATAATTGGATGTTAATACATTAATCCCAAATATCGACGGATGATAAACGTTAAATACAAACTAATTTATCCTGATTGTCCAAGGCATTCCATTTGCTATAACCCTTACAGATACTCTTTGCCCTTTGATCCCAAACCATTGCCTGTATCTTACACGGGGTCTGGAGTCCAAGTGAATGGACCCCAAAGTAACAATTAATTGAAAGTGGAAGAAATCACCAAGAGGGGGGTGAATTGGGGATTTTAAAAATTCTTTTCAACTCTTAAAAATAAAGCTTAAGAAATGGATAATAAAAGAGTAGAAAAAGAAAAGCTTAGACACACAGAATTTATACTGGTTCGGTCTTAACCTTGACCTACGTCCAGTCCCCAGATACCTTCTGGGTGTTTCCACTAATTCAACAGATTTTCAATTACAACAATGAAGACAAGACACAATCCTAATCACCTAGGACTCGCTCCCTCTTACACTTTGTGATTGAACAACCCAACTCACAGGTTCCACAACCTTGAGTTCTCACAAACAAATGCTTTCAAAAATTTACAAACTCTCAAAAGAGTAGACAAGGATAAACACTGAAGAACATGTTGAAAATAACAATACAGACTCAAATTTCAAAGTATAGTCAAGATAGCTTCGTTGTGTGTATGTTGTTTTGAGTTTTCACAGCCTCTTATAGACTGAATGGATAAGCTAGCCGTTGCAATTCTTTCTCTAATGTTCAGCTGCAATTCTGGAAAAATGGAAGTAGCATATTTTGCTCTGTTCTTTGAATTCTTAGCTGGAATCTTGGAATTTAGTTGTTGCAGAACGTCTTCCAGATTTTTAGCCATTCCATGATCTTAATTCGACCGTTTGAAGTGATCTTAATGTGTTGCAACGGTCTGAACTGAACATCTGGGATAAGGGAGAAGAATTAGCCATGTTATTAGTTCTTCATTTAATGCACTTATTCTGGATCTTGTTCTCACCTTGTTCTTGGCTAAACCTTATCTGAAAAACACTCAAAACTTCATCAAGGACATTAGAAACAATAATATCATATCATGAAATAATTTCAGGAAGACCCATTAAGATTTCGCAGATTAACATCATTTGATTTTTCAAAATCCCCGATGCAAACTCAAGTTTGTTCTTTCAGACTCGAGTTTGGGGTTCATCCAGAAAGCATGTCCGTTGATTAGAGGTCTAAATTTGCAGTCTGTAAAAGCTAACTCGAGTTTGGCTTTTACAGAGAGAACTATCGGGCTTTGGACTTGGCATGGAATTTTGGTCCTGCTCCTAGACTCGAGTCAATTAGTGACTGACTCGAGTTTGGGTCTATGTTTGAAGAACAAGCCTAAGTTCGTGATTTTCCAGACTGGAGTTTAGGAGACAGACTGGAGTTTTGGAAAGATGATAGAAATTCGAGTGTTTCTCTATATGTCCTAAACTCGAGTTTACAATGATAGACTCGAGTTTATGTTTGAGCTGAAACTATTCAAATCTTTCTGTTTGGTCTAGACTGGAGTTTGTAACTCTAGACTGAAGTTTATAACTTGGCCTGGAACTCGGGTGTCTTTCTGTTTGGTCTAGACTGGAGTTTAGGAATCCAGACTCGAGTTTGGCTTGCTTGGAATTCTAAGTGCTCTCTGTATCTTCCAGACTTCAGGTTTGGTTTTGCAAACTGGAGTTTGGCTTGTTGTGAAAATTTCTGATTGTTTTTTGTAACTCCTCAAACTCGAGTTAGTCCAAGCAGACTCGAGTTTGGCTTTCTTCGCAGAAGTAAACAGCTTTCTGTCAACCCTCAAACTCGAGTTTACATACCCAAACTCGAGTTTTCCTTTGACAGTGAGATTTTCATATTGCCAAAAAGAAACTTCATATCAAGTTTACAATTGCTAGTTATCATCAAAACACATTGAGAACTAACATTAATCTCATGTACATGTATGAAAATAGAGATGACATAATAGCACATGTTAAAGCATGGAAGAAATTACACGTAACAGCAACCACAGTTAACAGCTAAAGACCGCAGCCCTTGTCTAGGACACGCAGCCCCATGAGACCGCAACCTCAAATCCATGGCCAGGAAAACGTAAACAGGTAATTCAACTAGCATACATGATCAACTAATAAATGCATAACATTAACATACATGATTATAAGATTAGAGTTACCTACCTCAACCGTGTATCTCCCTTTTCTTTGTATTGAAGTTGTTGGGATCAGATAAATTGTCAAGGTCTGCCTAAAAATGTTTATCATCGCTTTCAGTCACTTATTCGAATTGCAAATAAACTAATTATGCGAATTAGTTTAAAGGATTAATAATTATTAATCCATTAAAAATTCCCTAATAATAATACCCCCATTTATTAATTAATAATAACTCCCATTTATTATTAATTAATAACCCTTACATATTTCCTTCATTCTTTATTAATTAATAATAATCCTCAATTATTATTAATTAATAATTCCTTTTATATTTCCTTTACTCTTTATTAAATAATAATAATCATCAATTCTATATTCTTTCATAACTTACAACTTAGGTGACTATTCTAAGACTTATCAGAATTTGACCTTTGATTTCCACGGGTATTTGGGAAATACATAACTTGGTCAATATAACTCTGAATGGAGTGATTCCAATTTTTATTTATTCCTTGATAAGTCTACTTTCATAAATTAAAGTCATCAAGTTGATTTATCACTGAGAAAATTTCCAAAATTTCAATAACTTAAGCACTATCTAATCTGGGAATAAAACTTACCAGTTTTCATAGCTTAACTTTAAGAATTCATAACTAGAGTTCTAAGTATCAGACTTAGGTGGTTAAAAATTCTATGAACTCCAAATTAAGTCTAGTTTCTATGAAAATTAGTTTTAGCACTTTATATATGCCAATTATCCCCAGATTTTAAAAACATAACTACTATTCAAAAAACGTCCAGTTTTGTAACTCATTTTCAAAAATTCATAACTCTTTGTATACTTATCAAGATGCAACAAATTACCTATCAAATTAAAGCTCTATATGTCCTCCCTATTTCTGCAAATTTTCATAATTTTATAATTTCATTGACTTAGTCAAAAAGTCAACGTCATTTTATGCCCCCCAGAATAATACCAAAAATGTTTTCAAAAATGTTTTCAGATTTTGACTCATCTTCCAAAAATCATATTTTGAGCTATAGACCTCAGTTTGAGGTGAATCTAAGCTCATTTTAAAGTTTGGCATCTCTTCTAAGTGTCCATAAAATTTCAGGGCCAAATAAGTTGATTTGCTATATTTTTAACCTATTTAAAATTCGCTGCCCAGATTAAATTCAGTACGTGAACAGTAACATTTTTCTTCTTCCTCCAGCATATAGAGACAAGTGCAGTAGCATATATACACGCAAGCAAAGTTCTCTCTTCCTTCCTTATTATATATATATACTTATACATGCAGTAGCTTCATTTTTTTTTTTTTTGGGTTTCAGGTTAGCAGCTTGGCAGCAACAACAATATATATATTTGTATTCGCATGGCATCCGTATATAATCGCCACGCTATACATATATATACGAATAGTATCCTGATGCTAGACTTAGACGCAATATGTATATATGCACTGAACACTTCCTCTGCCAACTTAAATATACTCACACACAAACGTCCAACACATTTTTTTCTCTTTTATTTATTTTCCTTATACAGTTACAGCCCCTGCGTTTTTCATATATAAACATATCTATATATTTTTTCTTTTCACACAGCAAAACGTATACACACCTATATACCTATATATCCAGCTGGTTCTTTCCTTTTCTTTTATACACCCATTAACAGAAGAATATTATTTTCTTAAGCACCCATGTACTAGGAATCAACACCCATCGCTTTGCTCTTCAGTTTTATCATTTCAATTTAAGTTTGAGTAATACAACTTCAGCGTATATTTTCCTCTTTCTTAGACATATGACAGCACCGTTTTCTTTTCTTTTTACTTTCTTTTTCTTTGAGTTCCCACAAGACAACACTAAGGTATATACATTTACACAAGTCTAGCATTCTTTTTCCTTCCCCTGGCAGTCACGTTTTCATCATATAAGGTTGCAGAAAATAGAAAACTCATGCAATCAACATAAAAGAACCGATGACAGCCCCCACCTATTTTTCTGTTCGGTTTTTCAGCTAAGTTTCAGTTTTGGAATCACATCTAAAAGCTTAGTTTCCTTTTTGTTTAAGCTTCACAAATCATCGACAGTGAGGCTGAAAGCTTCGAGAAAGATAAGTGTTAAGACTTACCTTAGTTTTCAGGCTTGAACCGAAGGGAGCAGCTTGCTGAATGATCATCTGTCTCACGGTTGAAGAACAGAGCAGCTTTTAAACTCTTCAGTCTCCTCTCTCCTCACTCACCTTCTGCCTCTCTCGCTCTCGGTCTCTCCCTCTCTTCAACCTCGCCCTCTCTATTTGTTCTAACTCAGTTGCTTCGGTGAATATTGAGCAGAAATGGAGAAGCATCAGTTATATAAGGACCCAAGGTCTGGTCCGAGAAGCATGACCCAGTGGTCCGAGAAGAGCAGAAATATGGTGAGTGTCCGACGTTGGGCTCGAGAAGCATGGCTTTCGTCTGCTCTTCTGCTTTCGGATAATGGATTATGACATGATTTCTGCTGTCTAATTAATGCCATCTGTTTCTTTTCTTTTCGGTTTGACAGGCAGCAGCATTCTAGTTCCTTCTCTTTTTTCCTTTTATACGTGTTGCTGGTTTAGGCTTAATGTGGGGATTATTTGAGCTGTATAATTTGGGCCTGCCAGACCGATTCTACGTTTTGGGCCACCATGCTCTTGGTGCTGATCCATTTGCTCTTCATTTATCCATTGTTAGTGTTGTTTCTGCTTCTTTTCTCACGTGAGGTTGGGTTGGAAAAATGAGCTTCATGCGATATGGTGAGTATTATATTATGTGGCCCAATTTTAAATACTTATTTACCCTTTTCAAATTTTTTTTATCTACAATTAGGTCCTTGACTTATTTAATTGCCAATATTGAATAAATGTTAGAAATAAATCCTTAATTTCATATATACGGATTTTTCTTCCCAATTAATTTTTCCCTTTAATTTATGGAAAATATGCATTAAATTCTAAATTCTCAATATTTAAAATTCCTTAAGGCCAAGTTTTCCATAATTGATTCTTGATTCTCAAGATCCAAAATTTGGGATGTTACATTGAAGGAAGCAACCGCGTTGTTAAATTAGACTTGCACGATGATGCACCGTTCTCGGATAGGAGACCCCACCGTACCTGAAGAAAACAAGTGTGTGGAATGCAGTGCACCGTGTAGCACTCGATAGATTTCCAGATATCTTTACTTAAACACCCTCTTTCGTGTCCTTACATCCTTGTGAAATTATCAAGCATAGATGGTGACGGAGGAGGCGTATGTGTTTGTTTGCAAGAGTCATATTTTTTTTCACCATATCGAACTGCAATAAGGTACGCATTATTTATATTAAAATATTAAATAAATATTTTGGTAAGTATATATTAAAAATTTAAAAATATGGTTATAGCTGTCAATATTTTATGTGCCTATTTTTTAGTATTGATATGTCCATAGAAATATTTTTAATTATTTATGCTAATTATTGATTACTTACATAGTGGATTTACTTTGGTTGAAAGTTTGATTATCTTTAGTTAATAAATTATATCTTATGCCATTGGTTTCATTGAGAGATTTTATTGTCTTTTAGTTAATATTTTGAATTAAATTAGTTATTGTACCAAGATGAAATTGTGATGATAATGAGATCATTATTGGGTTCATACTTGTTATTTTATTATTTGGTTTGTAGTTTCAAAAATTAAAGGGAAAATTCTATTTAAAGACAGTTAAATTACCCAAATTTTAATTTGGGTCACTGAACTTAATAAATTATATATCAGGTCATGTGTTATATGTAGGGATTTAAAATTTCAGTTAAATTACTTCTATACCCCTTAGTTATTAACATAACCCTATTATTTTCTCTATTAATTAATTCATTAAAAAAAGTTACAGAGCACCATTTACCTTCTTAAAGAAGGGCTACAAAAAAAAAGGCCAATTTGTAGCGGTTAAAATGAGGGAATTGTAGCGGTTTTAACAGTTACAACAGATATTAGTAGTGGTTTGAGAAACCACTACAAAAACCACTGTCGCAAACCAATTTGTTGCGGTTTAAAATAACCAATACTACATACACAATAACCGTTACAGAAACTGTACAATTAATAAAACCGCCACTATATGTGTCAGACATGGCGTCAACGTTATACTATAGTAGCGGTCAGAAAAACCACTACAAGTTGAACAATGGTGGCGGTTTACTCCACCGCTACTAATCTTGTACAAGTAAGTTATTTAGTAGCGGTTCATTCACCGCGACAAATGGTTCCCGCCATTGTTGGGCTTTGAATTCATTTCATATTTGTAACGGTTAGAAAACGGCTACAACATATTCCCGCCATTTTTTCGAAGATAAATATATTCTCGCGATCTTTTCATTTATGTTATTTGTAGTGGTTTAAAACCGCTATAAAATATTCGGTAATATTTTAATAAATTTTTTATCATTTTTGTAGCGGTTGACAAAACCGCTATAGAATCATAAAAAAGTAAAAAAAAAAAAATTGCAATAATTTTTGTAAGTCAGTTAATTTATTATTTTGTAAAATATTTATAAAAATAGTATTTATAATTAATTATGCAAAAGTTATTAAATATTTTATCATGAATTATACAAATATTACCTAAAAAAATGATATTAAAAGGTGAATTTGATTATATATATTTATTGTATAAAAATAGTTTATTATGTGTTCATTTAAATGATATCCAATATTAAAATTAATATGTCTAAAAATATAATAAGTATTATGTGTGAAAGTAGATAAAATAATTTATGTGAAAATAGAAGAAAAAATGTGATTGATGGTGAAAGGAGATTAGAAAAAGAAACATACCATTTTTAATAAAAAACAAACATAATCAGAAATGAAAAAGAAACAGATAAATATTGCGATAATCATAATATTTGATCCGGGTTAACAACACTTACCTTCTTAAAATAATTAATCTCACTCCGAAAATGTAGAAATTTGAGAGGGAACAAGGATAAATGTGTTAGAAAACAAAAGTGAAGCATATTAAATAGGGTGGGTGGAGGTGTTTATATTTGTATCTGCGTAACTGTTTTGTAGCGGTTGACGTGTCGCTTTTTGTAGTGGTTCAATATTTGTAGCGGTTTTTCATATGTAGCGGTTGAGCTGGCGTCTCTTGTAACAGTTTTCTATATTTTTGTAGCGGTTAGTAACCGCTACAAAAATGTTAATATATTTCGAGAATAAGTTTTTAAGATAAGTTTTTTTTTTTAAAAAAATATAAATCTTACATATGAAATCCTAAGCATAACTTTAATTTTTCTTCTCAATCTTCATCACCATCCCTACAATTTTTTTTTTCAATAAAATGTCAGTTGTGAGTTGATGAATATGTTTGAACACAAATAAAACGTATATTAAAAAACGTACCGAACCATAGGTAAATTGTCATCGTCGTTGGGGAAGAAGTTCTCAAAGCTGGCGGGCTGCAACGGCTCACTCTCGTAGGTGACGTTATCAGCATCACTCATGTCGTAAAGGTCTCGGGACTTTAAGTGAATCACCATATGCCACTCCTTGTGTCTCTTATCAGCGACATAATAAACCTGATGGGCCTCTGAGGCAAGAATATACGGCTTATCTTCTTCAGACTGTCCAATGTGAATAGGCCGGGAGAAATTTACTGATGTGATGCCCAAGTCGTCAGTGGTAAGCCCCCGGGACATTGTGGTATTCGCCCACAAACACTTGAACAGCGCCACCGTGAAAAGGCCTTAGTAATTTATCTTGACCATATCAAGCAACTTTTCATAATACGGGACGTCACCGAACTGCATGTTCCCATCACTGCTGCTCGCATAACTCCTCATCCCAAACGTGCCATATACGCTCGAGTTTTAGGTCAGCAATCCCTGATCCCGTGAAACGGTGCAAAACTTGAAACCGTTGACATTGTATGCCGTAAATCTTTGGGCATGGTTAAGCGGGCCGAGTGCAAGAGCTCTAAATTTTGGGGAGTGCAGGTTGTGGTCATTCATAATTCTCCTCCTAAACTAACTCGGGAATTCTCTGTGGACCTTTTTATCAATCTCAGATGATGTCTGTGTACGGATGCTCAACTGACACTTAACATAACTCCTTAATTCCCTTTAAACATGCAAAGAAAACAATGAAACGTGAGTACAAAATGTAAGGAAATATAAATGATAACATGTATATGTGCGCAATCCTTACTGAAGCTTATCAAGTACTGTCAGTTTGAAGTTCTCAGTTCCGCCAACTGGTCTCCCAACACGAGGGATTAACAAATCTGTTGCTGATGACTCTGGCTCTGGCTCTGGACAATCGTCCACATGAGGCGATCGGTTGAATGACATCTCAATGTCATCAAAGTACTTAGGACAAAAATACAAAACCTCATCCCCAATATAACCTTCTACAATTTAACATTCAGGCCATGCCTTATTCCTCAAGTAGGATTTCAATTTCCCAAGAAACCTATAAAGTAATGAATGAAAAATGTTGAGACATTAATGCAGAAATGTGTGATTAGAACGTAATCATAAAGTGATTAATTTTAAATGAGTACCTCTCAATAGGATCTTCCATCGGTAGTGAACTGGACCAGCATGCTTTGTTTCGTGCACAAGGTGTACTGTCAGGTGAACCATAACCGTGAAAAAGGATGAAGGAAAGACCATCTCCAAATGACACAACGTAAGAACGATTTTCTATTGCAGCTGGTCGAGATCCTCCACGGTCAAAACCTTGGAACACAACTTCTGGAAGAAAGAACACAGCTCAACTAAAACGATCGATACATCGAGAGGCAATGTATCTTTGATGGCAAGAGGAAGCAACTGTTGCATAAGCACATGTGAGTCATGACTCTTTAGCCCAGTAACCTTTCGAGCCTGCATGTCAACACATCTCGAAATGTTGCTTGAGTACCCGTCTAAAACTTTTATTTTCTTCAAAGTCGCAAGGAAGATCTCCTTATTCGGTTTTGTCATGGTGAATTTTGCCAGCTGAAATCTGTCATGCTCATCTAGCCACGCGTCTCCACGAACTCCCATCTCCCGTAAATCTTTCCACGCCTGAAGATGATCTTTTGACTTGCCTGGTTCGTTTAGAATCGTGTACAACACATTGTCGCACACATTTTTCTCAATGTGCATGACATCCAGACCGTGTCGGAGCAAATTATCTTTCCAATAGAGCAGAGTGAAGAAGATGCTAATCTTTCGCCATTGCTAGGGCGCAGAACCAGAAGCCCTAGCGGTCTTTGTACTGACCTTTGCCTGATCGTCTCTTCTTCCAAACTCAAACTGAACATCCTGAAGCTGCTCTATGATATCTTCACCTGATAAAATCTGAGGAGCTCCTATTTTTTCCTATTGCCCGTTGAATCGATTATGTTGCAACCTAAACCTGTGTGTACCATCGAGGAACCTGCGATGACCCATGAAGCACCACTTAACAACACCCTCATCATCATCATCAGCAACAGTAGTAGCACCAGCAGCAGCAGTAGCACCAGCTAAACCAGCAGGTTGCGAGAGATCATCGTGGATGAACGGCTCGGGAGTAATGAGGGGCTCCTCGTTGATGAATGAAGGGGGAGGCTAGGGAGGTGAAAAGTGCCTATTAGGGAGCAACTCTGTAAGGGCACTGGCACACGCATCCCAACTATGCCTATTCGAAACATACCAATTGTTAATCCGTGCCTGGATGCACCTCTCCCTGGCAGCCTGTGCAGCTAAAATCTTCTCCCTCTTTGCCGCCTATGCAGCCGCCAGGGCGACCGCCTTCTCAGCAACCAGGTCGGCCACCCTCTCCTCAATCATTGCCTTTAACCCATTCGGTGGTGGCATATGTCTCGAGCTGGAGGTTCCAGCCTCAGAGGCGGAGGACTTGCCATAAACATTATTGGGCCCGCGTTTAGGCCCATACCCCTAACGCGCCAGGGATGATCGGCTTGGCCCACACTAGCTTTTAATGGGGACGTAGGGTTTACAAACCCCTGTGACTCGGGGGTCTGGGAAGCTCGCAACTCTGCCGTGGTGTACTCAATCCGGGCCTGACGAGAAGATTTCAACAAATATTAATGAAACATTTTAATTGAATTTTAACATATTAGATTAACAATATCAACTTATAATGAACTCCTCAGTCGCCTCAGATGTCGGTGTCCCATCATGATGTCTATGGGTGCATGTGAAGAGTTCCCCATAGTTTGTTTCACGGTTCTCCTCCCGCGCCTTCGCTTGCTGCAAGAATTAAAAGAAAAAACAATCAGTTATTTTAAAAAATGGAGCAATTAAAGTTTTATTAAATTTATTTTAAATTTCAACATACCATCTCACTATAAGTCACAACAAACATTTTTTATCCTGCCGTGTGATGGACTGTCTGGGCTGCCTGGCTCCTGGTGTTCCTCTGGGACAAAAGTTGTGCCTTTGCACTCCTCCTATATTGCACAAAAGCTACCCATTCATTGGGCTCCACGCCATCTGGGACATTCTCGATCAGCTGTTGTATGGAAGTCGTCCCATCTCTATTCCCCTTGAGGTACAAACGATTCTTCCGGTTCTTCCACACATCCCCCATCTTCAACAACGAGTACCTCTTCGCCTGGCCTCCCATGGTAAACTTATCCTGTATCATAATAAATTACTAATTAATAAAATAATAAAAAAATAAATAGTAACATGTAAAATTAAATAAAGCAACTTAACTTACCTGGATAATGTCAATAAATGCTTTGTCCTTATTGTTGGACAGAACATGCTTCCAATCCTTGAAGAATATCGGAAACCATGCCCAATTCCCGCCTAAATCAGACAGGAATCGGTTGAACAGGTGACCCCCGTTCTCAATTGGTTGGTCCGTCTCCGTGTTCCAAGGGACCACTACTTTAGCACCCCGCATCAAAGTGACCGCCCTGATGTCCAGCGACCTTCTGCTGATGTTCCCAGTTGTATCTCACAGTAAATAAAAAATGTTATTTTTTCTTTCAAACATAATTTAAATAAATATAAGAAAATAGAAATTAAATTTTCACAAAAAACTAATTACATTTACCTTCCACGTCAACCGCAAATCCGGTGGAGTGCAAAGACGACGGTCGGGGGTCCCCTTGGTCCCACTCATTCTCCCGGTCGAGAAACTATTGGGCCTCGCTTATGGCGAAATTTATCTCTACCTCCTCATCTTTGTCGAGGCCGCTGATCGACAGAGTTGTGCCATGTTCCCCGCCTACTGTCCCTCTCTAGAGACTCTATCTTAGGGTTCGTTTCATCAACAAATATGTCTTCATAATCACTCCTCTAAGGGGGCGGAGGCAGACCACTCCCCGTCTGAGGGGGCGGAGGCAAATTCCTACGCCTACGGCCTCTCGCACGACCCCGTTTACTGCCGCTTCCTCTTAGGACAACCTTACCCTTTCCTTTATCCATATTTAACCGTACAGAGAAGATAATAAAAGTGAAAAGTGAAAAGAAATGAACAATAGCGTAAGGGAAACCGTTGTTAATAGTGCGTCACTTGGTAGCGATTACATGAAGAAACCGCTACTACTATTTACAAATTATAGCGATTAAATTTGATTGTTGCATTAACGGCTAGAAATATGAACATATAGTAGCGGTTAAGCTCAACCGCTGCACTAACCGCTACTAATTTTCTGGCATTTGCAATTCTGTAGCGGTTGTATACAAAACCGCTACAGTATCTGTAGCGGTTAGAAAATTAATCGTTACTAATTTTATTTTTCTGAAAAAAAATCCAAACTAATTGGTTTATTAGTTTTCATTAGATGAAAACTAATAAACCAATTAGTTTGGTAAAAAAAATTATTTTCAATAAGTGTACTAAAAATAGTCCAACAAGCCCATGAATATTGGGATTTAATCTAGACACCGATCTCTCTGAAAAGGCTTACCAAGTCATTTTGATTCGACGTATTTTACAGAAAGAAAGGTGGCTACAATCAAAACCCAACATTCGCATCAGAGAAATAGAAGTAGCGTTCGCATCAGAGAAAAAATACTTGAAAAATAGAAAAATAGAAGTAGCGTTCGCATCAGAGAAAAAACCAACTCGGGTGGTAACTGAAAAACAACGTCCGATTTCATGAATGAGATAGACAAATATCTGTTGCACTCATTAGAACGAGAGAAGAGATTAGTGCTCCAGATATTTTCCCATCTTTCATTAGTAAACCGACATTGTTCATTCACTTACTAGCCGAATCCGATAATTTCTCTAGATTTTATATATATTTCCGTGGCTTGTATGGTCTCTTTATATATGTTAAACATTAGTAGCGGTTTTATAGAGTAACCGCTACTAAGTTTTATGAATTTGTCATGGTTAGTGTGTCACTAAGCCCAAATTGCAACAATTATGTGTCGTTTTGCTTTCTTGTAGCGGGTATTGTAACGTAACCGCGAAAAACATTCGCGCTCGTTGGTGCGAAACCTGGTGCCACATTAGTGGCAGTTTGGTCTAGCAACCACGATATATTGACCGCTACAAATATTCCCGCTATTTGACGTGAATCTGGTGATACGTTTGTAGCGGTTTTCTATGGTGGAACCACTACAAAGTTCCACCTCAAATTTGGCGCCTGTTTTCCGCAACTAATTTATAGCGGTTTCATGTAAAACCACCATTAATACTTGATTTTGTAGCGGTGTTTTGTGACCGCTACTGTTGGACTGCTACAAATCAGGCTTTTTTTTGTAGTGAATACTTGTGAATGTTATTAAATATTGGTATTTAAAATAATTAAATATTTATAAGTTTATGTGGAAAATTCTGTGTAAGGACATAATATTAATATATAAAATATATATTATTTTGACAAAAGGAAATTAATTAAATTGAGGCTTTGTATAAATGGCAATGTTTGAGACATTCTCATTTAATTAAAAGGGAAGATTAAATTGGTATATCCTTTTGTTATGATAGATAGCCTTAGGATTACGTATTTTTATAAAGTGTGAATCTTTATAAATATATTATGTGAGATTCTAATTTAATTAGAATTTTGTTGATTATAAAATATTTGAAAGTGTGGGGGTATCTAAGATATGGTGTACCTTAAAAATTATTATTTTGGTAGAATAAAATATATTGAAAATTATAGAATTACCATGTGTTACTATTAATTTAAAGAAAGCTTTGTTATTTGCTACTGAAAGCAAATTTTGTGAATTATCAAATATTTTGTGTGACTTGAAACAAGCTTATGACAGTGGTATGGAAATTTAATCATTTATCTAGTATAGAAAGGTAAATGTGCTTTAATTTTCATAGTATTATTAATTGCTCTTGGTATAAAGATGCATTATATTGTAAAATACTTAATTTAATGTGGATGATTTGAAAGGTGAAAAAATATCATGTTATGTGCTTGAAAGCATGAGAGAATTGAATGTGCTTTTGGGTGTCAAAGATCATAAAAGAGTAGTGATGATAAATGAGAAAATGGTTTTAAATATTGGTTTTGAAAACCATTATGTGAATAATTCTTATAATATGATTCTAAAGCTCAATCAATGTATGCGCTAATTTTTAAGAATTTGTAGCACTAATAAATGTTAATCTCATGACATAACAAATAATATGTGACAATTGAGCTTATGTAAACTATCATGAAGAGAAAGAAATAGTTAAGGGATAATGCCATAAATGATATTGGCATCATGTAGTAGAATAATGGACTCCTGTTGTATTGGTGTATGCACATGGATGTTAACTAAGATCTAGTATATGTGTGAAAATCCTTTGATTATCATTGATCTTTAGTGGTGACAAATTAAAGTATTATGTGAGTTAGAATTGATTACTCTGGAAATGGATAGAGTGTTAAGAATGATGAAAACCTCTTAGCAAACTTTTGACAATAAATCAACACTTAACGTCGAAGATATGTGATTGCCAAATGGCAATATCCACTGAAAAACAATGATGCAAGTAGAAAATCATTTGAGATATAATGTAATAAGCTAGCTTAAGAATTTTGGTGGAATTATCTCAATTGATTTTGATAAGGTCAACAATAGACCTATCGGCCGTTAACAAAACCTTGCAGGACGACATAAATTAGTCAAGAGGAATATGACTAAAGCCAACTTATAATTGACAGCAATGGAAACCCAACCTTTGTGATTGGTGATCCCATGAAGAAGGTTCAATGGGTATGAACGAGTCATTCGTCAGTTCTAACTAGCACAAAAAATATCAATCATCCTTTCCTATGACAATAGGAGAGTGCTAGAATGCATGTGTTTTAGGTTGAGCAAAGCTCATAATGATTTCATAGTCTTACAGGACAGTGTGCTCAATGCAGGTACACTTATATGAAATCACCTCTACAAATGTGGAGTGTGGCCGCTCCTATGAGATAGTGGCAAATCTCTAGAGCATTCATTATGCACCAGGCATGCGCATGACCGACATAACGTGCAAAATTGTTGCTAACAATGAAAATGTTATGATATAATCTGACTCTTAATACCTCTAATACATAGCAAGATTTGTTAGTTCATAGAAGCATGCTTCACTGACATCTCTGTGTATTAAGTGTTATTGGTCTAGGTATGATTCATAGTTCTAAGGACCACCAGATATAATGGTTATATCCATGGGTGTAACTCAGCTAATGGTGTTTTCTTTGGCACATACGGGGGATTGTTGTAAGTATTGCATATGGGTGTCTCAAAGAAAGAGTCTTCCCAATATTATAGAATATGTTTAAATGAAAAGATGTGTTTTGAGAAGTCATGTTCTTATAAATTAAGAGATTTATATTGATTCATGAATCAACATGGTTCATGAATGTAACAGATGGTTATGACTCTCTAATTGAAAAGGTATAGTGTTCAAGAGGAACCTTTTAAAGGCAATGATTCATTGTCTATAAATACCCAAATTGTGACACCATTTGTAGAGAGAACTAGAAAACATCGGCAATCTCTTGTTGAGGCACTTTATCTTCCGCTAGTTCTGTCACCTTGATTTAATCAAGAAGGATCTGTTTAATCTTAGGGAGTACCGCTTCTTCTTTACTAGTGGTTGTAGAATAACTCTATAAGACAGTGTCCTCGGACACGACTCATCATAACATATCTGATACTCCTCCAGGCGACCTAGTTTGAAAATGTATTTTAATTCTAAATGTAAGACATTCTCTCTCTCTCTTTCTCTCTCTCTCATATTTATCAATTGTTTTCATACTAATTTATCTAACTTATAAACTAATATATAATATACTAGTACACAGCTATTTTACCGACATCATATAACACAAGATGATTAAGTACATTACTCAACTTCTTTACTGTACTCAAATTAGATAAATAGGTCTTACATGAAGGACCAAAAAATTATGCTTCTACCATTTAATCATAATTCCTATAGACTGCTTATGTTTCTTAATATTATTCACATAAAAACATCTGTTTAGTGAAACGTCAGTGATGCCAAAGATCAAATGAGTGTAGTTTATTGTTCACATGAAACCCTGTGGTGTTGGATATTGGATTCTCTCGTCAATTCAAATACCACTTGCTTTGATTTTAACAGCTTGGATTGTGTTTTGGAAAAGAAGCCAACAACACCAAACTCAATCACAACAGGTCCTTAAAAAACTTATTGAAAAACATTTTTTCCCTAGCTATTAAACATCTCTCACAACCTCGTTCAATCAAAATAGAGCTAACTTCAATGGAAATATTATGCAGGGTCAAGGCCAGTGCAGAGATGTAACAACAAAGAAGCTTCTCTTTCCATTAATGGCATTACTAGCAGGGATCTTTGGCGGTGTTTTTGGAATAGGAGGTGGAATGCTAATAAGTTCACTTCTTCTTCAGGTTGGAATAGCACCTGAGGTAAGTTTATACAAATTTCTTTCAAATTTCATTTAAATTATGCAAAATTTCCTACTTTGTGTTTGGACTGGAAAAAAAGTGACTATGGAGAATAGAGTTTCTCAAAAGCTAATTAATCCAACTTCTCCCCAAACCATGGTTACTTCATTAATCTTTTGTTTTGTGTGTTTGTGGGCGCATCTTTTTGGATGAAATCATACAAAGCCTTGGTTTTACTTGAAAGAAGTGTTTTTTTGCTGGTTAGCCAAACATACACTAAGGAGTAAAATACAAAGAATGAGTTTCTAAAGCTGATACCCTTTAATTTTGGTGAAGTTACAAAGAAATGAAAAACAATAGGCATGTTAAGTGATTAAGGTAGAACTTCACCAACAACTTTGAGAATTCCCATCCGTAAAATAGTTTCAACTCCCATGAATTTAGCAAGCTAAAAATATATTTTCATAGTAAATAAAAAAAATTAGTTATTTAACATTAAATTCAAGAAAGTCAAAGTATTTTACTTTAAAATATGTTTTATGCAATTAGAATTGAGATTTGACACCTTCACTTCTTTTTGTTTCAATAGATAACAGCAGCCACAAGTTCTTTCATGGTTTTATTCTCATCAACAATGTCAATATTGCAGTATCGCTGATGGGCATTGTAGACATAAAGAAAGCCTTAATATTTTGCACAACAAGTTTTGTTGCATTTCTCGTGGGGTTATTAGTGGTGCAGAGAGCTGTTCGAAAGTATAAACGGGCATCTTTAATTGTCTTCTCGATAAGTACAGCCATGGCTCTAAGTATTGTCCTAATGACTAACTTTGGTGTCATAGGCATTTGGAGGGACTATAAATCTGGGAAATACATGGGGTTCAAACCACCCAGTAAAAGGAAACAATTTTCTTAACTAGTTCCAGTGGTATGCTAGCTTCTAAGGTCCATGTAAAATAGTAGACAAAAACATATGGTTTGGTCCTAAGGGTAAAAATGGCACTTCCAATGTGGTATTCATATTATTTTTCATCAAGTTAGTACTCATACATCGTTTTCAAATCCAAATCAAAAAGCATATTCCTAGGATTGTATACCTGACATGCATCTATAGATAACAGCAGCAAATGTTGTTTCACTGTAGGAAGCAGCAACATCCATTGCCCCTGAAGAATAAAGATGGTATCGAGAACTAATTCAAAGTCCTGATTATTTGTAGGACCGAGAAAACAGCTCCTGATTACCTGGTTATACAAATCAGGCACCATATAAAAAGTAGTTCAATTCTGTAGTTTCATTTGTTCAATAAAAGCTTGTGAATAATTGTATTACAAACATCAAGTATACTTCTCTTGACCTCTGGTGTTATATTGTCAAAAGCAAATCTCAAAGGATTGACATAATGGTTAAACATTTACTTTATTGCCTAACCAGGTTGATAATGAAGATATAACCTGCACATTGTCCACGAGAGAATTTAGTCTCAGTTGACACAAAAGCTGATTCAAGAATATCCTTACCATAAATAAAATATAAAGCCAGCATTTACCTGTTCTCTGCAAATTTGACGTATAATAAACTCTACAAATGTAGTAACGAAAGCAATCAAATCTTAAAATTTGAATGCCATATCATAAAGGGCTAATATTTTTCCCATCCAAATTATATTCACGGTATTGTTCTTATCCCTTAAATGTTATTTTGTCTCAAAAAATCTCTACCTTTCAAACATCATCAGAATGTCCTTCAGCCTCATTCTATTAGTGTTGTCATCAATGGTCTATATTGTCTCTTAATACTTACTTTCATGTGGAATCTGGAATGTCGATTCAATCTAACGATTGAGAAAAGAATATATTTCAAGCTTTCTTTACCATGATTGCAGCCAATACACTTATTGCATATTCACCATAATAATTTTTTCTGCCTTTGAAGTATCAACAAGAATAACTAGAATAAACATATCTCAAGAACAGAAAATAGGTTATAACGGTACCACTAGCGAATTCTAACATTGATATATATATATATATATATATATATATATATATATATATTGTTGGTTATGATTAGTTTTGATGATATCTTATATAGATGTCATTAGTAAGAGCAAAAAGTTCATATCATATACATTGACTAATTGCTACATTTAATATAGATCTATTCAAATATGACTATGGAGAAAGAACAAGAGAAGAGAAGAAAGAAAGAGTAGAATCATGGAGAATGATCAAGAAAAGAGAAGAAAGAAAGAAAAACTTGTCAAATGGAATGAGAAAATTATCATACAAGTTTTTAAATTGATTCTTGAAGTCTCCACGATCAAATGAAAGTTGGAATAGCTTAATTCAGAGTTAAAACAAGCATATATTAGGTTCTAGATGAGCAAACTTGAGTCAGATGCTCAAAAGTCAAGTTTACTACATTACTGGAAGTGATTTGCCTCTGAATTATGAGAAAACTCGAGTTTAGGACACAAAACTCAAGTTTGGAACTCAAAACTCGAGTTAGTCACTTAATGACTCAAGTTTGTGGTGTCTTCAGCAACTCTGACATCTCTGGATTAGCAAAACTCGAGTTAGCCAATATAAACTCGAGTTTGAAACTCAAAACTCGAGTTAGTCACTTAATGACTCAAGTTTAGCAAGCTTTCAGCAACTCTGTTCAACTCTGTTTCACATTCAGCACGGGCGACCTCCAGTAATTCGATCATATCTTCCAAACTAGAGATCGGATTAAGGTGAAATCAATTTTATATAAAACTAGACTCTCAATGCGTCATCTTGACAAAGTTTCAAGCCCAAATAAGATCAGATGAGAGAGATATGAATTTTTGAAGTTGATCCATTTGTTACCGTCATACAGCAGACCAAGGTTCGGTAATTTGAGCATAACTCACAATCTACTCATCGGAATGAGCTGAAATCGGTGGCATATGAAAGTAGACTCACATACCTTTCCATAAATATAAAGATCATGGAAAACAAAGATTAAATGAGTGAGGTATGAATCTTTGAAGTTGACAGTCAATTCAGGATGCTGAAAAAAGGCTAGCCAAAGAATAGCCTTCGTTCATCGGATCATAACTGTCAGATTACAATGAGTTTGGAGTTGATTCTTCTTGCATTGGAACGAAGACTTAAAGAGTCTTATGGAGATAGGTACTGGATTCCAGGATTTAATCTTTATCAAGTGAGAGAGCAAAGAACTTGTGAGAAGGATATTTAACTAAGCCATGGAGAAGAAAACTCGAGTTTGTATTAGCAAACTCCAGTTTTGCACTTGACAGAGAGCAAGATGTTTTCAACTTTTAAGAAAACTCAAATTTGAGTTAGAAAACTCCAGTTTGTGGCAGACAGAGAGCTCCTCAATAGTTTGAACTAAGAAAACTCTAGTTTTGAGTTTTGTGGACTTAAGCTTATTTGTTCTTTAAAAGTTCAAAACTCGAGTTAGTCACTTAATGAGTCGGGTTTAGCGACATTCCTCTCTGGAAGACCTAAACTCGAGTTTGGATTTTGAAACTCCAGTTTAGCCTGCTGAAAACTCTAGTTCTGTTTCACAAACTCCAGTTTTAGTCGCTGAAGTTTAAAAACCAGATTGTGCCAATTTATGAAATCTTCATGGGTTAATCTTAAAACATCATATCATATATTACTATTGATTCTAACATTATTTAATGAGTTTTCGAGTAAGTTTTAGATGAATTTAGTAATGATTAAGGTGAAATCAGATATGGGTCAAATGAAATTAATGAAGAACTAAGAACAAGCCTGAAATTTCTCCTCTATCCCAATGGTTCAGCTCAGGCCGTTATAAGTCAATCAAATCTATCTCCAATAGTCAAATAAGGTTTATGGAATGACAGAATATCTGGAAGACCATTTGCAACAACTAATTCCAGGATTCCAGCTGAGAATTGAAAGAACAGAGAAAAACATGCAACTGTCATATTCCAGAGATGAAGCTGATCTTTGAAGAATCATAGAGAAGAAAATGCAACGGCTAGTTCCTCTAATTAACCTATAAATACCCATGAAGACTCTGAACACATATACAAGAGGGAGAATAAGACAGGGACGTGAGCTTACACAGTGAAAATGCCAATATTCTAACATTTGCTTCATCTACTCTCTGAATATCTCAATGATCATATATTTAGCTTAGAGAGTGAGATTATATGTATTGTGCTTTAGTGTTTGTTCACTTACTTCTGAAACAGAAGATTCATTGTAATCATCCTATTATTTCGAGAGTTACTCAAGATTGGGTGATCTTGAGTGGGAAACACTTTGTTGTGATTATAGCTTGTAAAGGGAGTGAATCTGAGTGAGAGGATTACTTCAAGTACAAAACGTGTAATCAAGTTCAAAGCAAATAGTAGATTGAAAATCTCAAGTGAAGCTCGGGGACTGGACATAGGTCAAGGATTGGACCGAACCAGGATAAATCATAGTTTGCATACTCTCTTCCCTAAACTCTTATATTTCTAGTATACATATTTAAAGTTATCCAGAGATCTATCAAACACCCAATTCACCCCCTCTTGGGTGATAGCCAGGTCCAACACACACACACACACACACACACACACACACATATATCTTTTTGTAGGGGAAAACTTATGTTTTATTTTGATTTAACCAACCCTCCTCCAAATTGCATAGGCAAAAACGTATTGAGAGAAAAAGAAGACGACCTAATTTTGTGGCAGCTGCCATTTGCAAGCTCTACAACTTTTAGAAAGAATTTGTACAAAGTTTCATATTGTAACATCCCAACTTTTTAAAAGTAGTATAATTTTTTTTTTCCAGAGTAGAGCATCAAAGCGATTGAGTAACTGATATATGTAGATTTAAAAAGCCATAAGTCCGGCTAATTACAATAACGGTACATCATACCGAGTATTATCAAAAAGGAATTACATCCAGAAAGAAATCTTCTGCCGAATCTCTAATCATGCTGCTTTCCCTTCTCCTCTGTCCTTGGTTCTCCTGACCCTGACGCTATATTAAGAGCTGAGGTCCCATGCATACAGACCCCAGGTAACGGTTAACCTCATATTTATATATACGGTATATAAGCACAGCAAATGAATCACTCCCAAATATGTCGCTCCCAGTGAATGCAAATGTACTGCTCCCAGCGAAATGTACCACTCCCAGTGAATACAGATATACCACTCCCAATGCATGCATATGTTCAATTATCCTCTAACAACACTATGTAATCAAACAACACACCACCAACATGCATACAACACACGTACCACATTTACGCATACCATAAATATCAGAGTTAGTGTTACAGTACGCGAACGTATCTTCGTTGTCGAGTTTCGGTACGTTTTGATGGTCGGAATGCGATCACAGATATCCTATAAGGATAATATTGCATTTATTAATTCAAAAACAATATCCTAAAAGATATTTTGGCCACTACTGACCATTTTACCCCTGGTGCTTTTATTTCCCATTTAATTCCTTGAATTTTCGTAGAAAACGCTAATTAACAGCATTCAGGCTGATTTTCCGCCTAACTTTGAAAAATCATAACTAATTCTAGAAAAATCAAAACAAGGATCCGTAAAATTTCTTGGACTCCTTAGGATGTCTAATTTCGAGGAAAAATACTTTTATTTACCCAGAATCTAAGAAAAATTCCCAGTTTTGACGTCTTTACTCCTAACTCAGAATTTCTCAAAAAAACGTAGCCAAACTTTGTGAATTTTTATCTCCTTGCACAAAACTCAGAATGACACACTCTAGACATATTTGGAAAGCTCTATATGTCTACTTTAACCATGAAAATTTTCAGAATTAATGAACCCTATCTTCAACATAAAATACTGGTGTTTTTACCCCTGACTCCAGGAATTGCTAATCGATAAAATTTTGCCAGAGCTTCGCTATTTTGATCATAATCTTCCAAACATTTTGCTATAACTTCTTTTTCATTATTTTTTTTTTGAAATAAAGACAATGGTAACCATAAAAACATGAAAATAACACTATAATTGGAAGATTATGAACCAAAACAACATTTCTATAAACTATAAAACCTATGAACTACAAAACTAAAAGAATTCCTTACCTCTTGAAGAACTTTGCTCCTTGTTCTTGAAGCTTTCACACACACTTCCTTACTCTCTAAAATTTCGGCCTAAAGCTTTGTGAATTGGTGAGAAATTTGTGAAGCATGAAGCCTCCTATTTGTAGCCAAAGATGCCTTAACTTCCTTGCATCTTTACTCCACATCTAACCCTTGGATTTAACTTAGCTAAGAAGTTTAATTTTAAGCCTTACACCTACACACAAAAACGCCACCTCCTCTCATTTTTCAGATATTTTCACCTTTTTCCAAATGTTTATTTAGTTAAGTGCAAGTTGGTGTTTTTATTCAAGATCTACTTCCACTTTTGAAATCACAATTTAATGACTAGATTTATGATCCCTTGAAACTTCCTAAATCACTTAGGTATGAATCACAAAAGTATACAAAAATAACTTTGGGAATAGCCAAGTTCAAGCTCATATTGTACTGGTTTCTAATATCTACTTATATTTAATACTTAGGTCACATATTTCAAGATATTATTTAATTTCTATTGGTTCTCATCTTTCCTATTGGTTATTTATTACACAATATCTCCATTATTAAATAATATAAACTCTCCTTCCTCTACAAGACACAAAAACCGTGCTCTCTCTCTCTCTTTCCCATTTAGTATGATTTTTATTAGAAAAATATCCCATGGTTCAAGTGTTTTCATTGGCTAGCCTCTTTTGTTGACTTTTCAAACTAAACTTTATGTGATAAATCATTTCTTCTCTTCCTACACACTCCATTCGTCCCTCTTCCTTTCTCTCTTATCCTCTTCCAACTTCAATGATCCCATGTGCTATCTAAATAATATCTCTATTAGAATATTATAAATTCATTCTTCTTCTCCAAGGCAAGCAAAACTTAAGCTTAATTATCCCAAAATATCTCAAACCTGTTGGTTATGATTAGTTTTGATGATGTCTTATATATATATTATTATTAAGAGCAAAAAAATTTATATAATCTATTCATCTCCTACATTGACTAACTACCTTGTTTAATATAGGTAAGTCTAAAGTTGAATTATAGAGAATGATCAAGAGAGGAGATTGAAGAAAGAAGAACTTGATCAATATTATGAGAATATCAATATCCAAGTCTCTATGACCAAATAGAAGTTGGAATGGCACAATTCGGAGTCAAAATAAGCAAGATCAAGCTTCATGATGAATAGTACCCAAGTTGCTACAGTAATAATGCTATAGTGAACGAGTTGCTACGGTAATAAAGCTATAGTGCTTCAGAAATCTGATTATTCTCGAGAATTCATTCTGCATTCTCGAGAATGGTTCTGGAGGATGCGTGCCAATTCTTGAGAATCCAGTGTCTCTTCCTACTCTGTTTCGAGTCTCAGCTGGGCGACCTCTGATAATTCGACGATATCTCCCAAACCAGGAATCGATTTGAGGTGAAACCAATTTTTAATGAAAGTAGACTTCCAATACGTCATCTTGGCCAAGTTTCAAGTCAAAAGAAGTTCTGATAAGTGAGATATGAATTTTTCAATCCACCCCATCTGTTAACGTCATATAGCTGGACAAGGTTCAGTAATTTGGGTGTATCTCACAAAATACACATCAGAATGAGGTGAAATTAGTGGCATATGAAACTAGACTCAAATACCTTTCCAAAAACATAAAGATCATAGAAAACAAAGATCAAATGAGAGAGATATGATTTTTGGAAGTTCAGAGTCTGTTCAGAATTATGCAAAAATGATTGGTCCAAAATAGCTTCTATTAATCCCATCATAATGCTCAACATATAGTAAGTTTGGAGCTGATTCTTGTTGCATTGGAAAGAAGACTTGAAGAGCATTGAGTGGTTTGTCATGAAGTTATTAAGTTTACCGAAAGCTACTGCTGCAATGTTCCCAAGAATGCTTCGACAGATCAGAATGATGAAATGATATTGCTGGTGTGATTCTTGAGCATAGAAATCAATTCTCGAAAATGGCTCTTGAGAATTAGCAATCAGTTATCGAGAATGGCTCTACGGATCACATTGGAACTAACTTGCTGAGATGACTCTCAAGAATCATAGATCAATTCTTGAAAATGGTTCTCGAGAATGTAAGTCAATTCTCGAGAATAAAGGAATACAATTTGATCTGTCATATTCTTCTAAGGTGATTCTTGAGAATCAGAGATCAATTCTCAAGAATAGTTCTCAAGAATGTAAGTCAGTTCTCGAGAATAAACGAAGGTCGAATATTTTGCTGAAGTAATTCTCAAGAATCAGTTCTTGAGAATGTAAGCCAGTTCTCGAGAATGAATTCAGTTTAACGCTTTCTTCTGGGTGATTCTCAAGAATCAGACACTAATTCTCAAGAATGATTCTAGAGATTGAGAGAGAATCAATGAAAAACACTCTGATCTTATTCTTTATCCAGAAAGCTTCGATGTAAGAATGATTTGTCAGTGTTTGAATTTTGAAGCATGAGACAAGGAACGGTGAGCCAAATTAATTAAGGCTGATCTAATATTTTTCCTTCATTTGAAAGGATCGAGCAAGAGCAAGACGAGCTGTTAAATTCCTGAACCATCTGCTCAAGCACGAAAACACTATGCCCAAGCAAGCTTAATTTCTCAGATCAACTGATGATGATTCTTTGTCTTCTGATTATTACTCATTACAATTCTTAAATGTTTTCTAATCAGTTTGCTAAGTAATTTTCAGATGATCAAAATGAGAATTCCTTAAAAGCATTGAGAATTGGTTGCTGAGCTGGAAAGTGAAAATTGCAGTATGGTGTGCCAGTTTATGTCAGAAATGTCTGCACCTCGAATGAAGAATATAACAGTCTAAATATTGCCCATCCTAGACATCAAACCTATGCTCAAGATAATTACTTTGCAGACCAAAAAAAAGAATGTCGGAAGAATGTCGGCCACCTATGAAACTGTGCCTAACGGCTCGGGGAAACATAACAGCTATATTCAAATATCGACACACGCAACGAAGCATAGACACTCCAATAGACATGAATGGCATGGGAGAATGTTTCATGGTTCAATGATTTCATCCGCCACTTACAACGGATACATATTTGAATATCTCTCAACGGCATCAATGGAAAACGCTATAAGAGCTTGACTTGTTCAAATTGTAAAATAAGAGAGCTTAACCAATGAAACACACTGCGCATTCATTTATGAGTTATTGTGATTAACAATTTCATCTACTACACTTAATATCTTCGGATATTTATTGTTCTTCAGTGATTATCATTATCTACTCTTAGAGAGAGTATTTCTGATTTGTTAAAATCGTTTGTTTGTAAGAATCTCAAGTTGAGGGACTTGAAGATTGGGTGTATGATTACAACGTGTAAGGGGGAGTGAGTCCGAGAGTGAAAGGATCATCCTGAGTTGTTGTAATTGCATTGTGAGGAGTTAGTAGAAATCCCAAGGTGTGCTTGGGGACTGGATGTAGGTCGGAGTATTAGACCGAACTAGGATAAATCGTTCTGTGTCTATTTTCTCTCATCATTTGTCTCATTATTGCTGCTTGAACATAACTCACGAAAAGATTTTTGAGATCACCTATTTACCCCCTCTAGGTGATATTCCATCTTCAAAACCACTAGGCTCTCCTTGCTCCACATATGCTAGCCGAACATATGGACTTATGAGGCACAACCAATTAACACTAATCATGTTAATCTCTTCTTTATTGCAAATATCTAAAGCTTATTTAGTTTGCCAATTAATTACTTAATTAATCACTTACTAATTGTTGACAATTTTCTTAATTGAGATTAATTATTATCTCACAACTATTTCACTGACATTGGTAATTCAAGAAATTTGACCAACTACAACGGTCATTCTGAGGCAGTTTAGGTGGAACCGCTGTAGAATGCTTCGATCATTCAAGCGGTGGTGGGTCTTCAGTTGATCCTTTGTAGCCGCTAGAGAATGCTTCAGTCCATTTGATTTCTACTATTCAAATGTTTTAGTCAGCCCACCAAAACACACGTTTTTTCCCTCTAAATTTTCCCTCTAATTTACCACATGTCAGCAATCATTCATTCCTTTTATTTAGGTAAAAAAAATTTAACCTAACTCCTTCTCGTTGCTCCCTGCTCTCTCTTCCTTTTACTGCTTTGCATCTCCGCCTGGTCCATGAAGCTATTTGTGTCCATTTGATTTCTACTTTTGCTTGGTCCACTTGTGTCCATGTGTGGTGGCATGGGTGCATCACCATCTTCAGTGCATCAGGTATTTTGGTCTCTGCTTCTAACCCCTTACTACTGATTTTTTTTTTATTTGTAAATTTCTCCCTTATATTAGCTATTATGTTGCTTTGTGGTTGTGTGGGTTGTTCTTTGTTTATTCCCCATATTGTTGTGTCTGTTTTCTTTTTATTTGTGAAAGGAAAAAGAGGTTTCGAGTTCTATGTACTGTGTAGTATATCCTTCTTGTGCCTGTTATGGACGCATCGTTTCATATTTCAAATTAGATAAAACAGAGTAATACTGTGCCCTCATTTAATAGTCAGAAAGAAAATTTTCTTTTCACTCTGATTTAAAAAAGAATACTTCGTGGATAATTAAACTACAATATATTAGGCAAAAAAAGTGGAAAGAGGAGTACAATAACATTATCGGAACTCGGTTGAAAAAGTATAAGGATTCTTGATGTTATTCTATTATTGTGGCTATGTTCCTTATGCTTGTGGGTTATAGTCTTATAGAGTCTTAGCTTACCTTGCATTGAAGCGTCTCAAGGGTTGAAAATAAAGCAAATTTCTGTATTTGAAATTAAAGTTTATGTATTATATTATTAAAGATACCCCTTGAATGCCAGCATTTTAATGACATTGAGATGTCATGAAACAAATGGATCGATTTTTGTGGTGGGGTCATGTATATAATAGCGAAGCAACCACAAACTTTTAACAAATTTTGATAATATCCTCTCCTTCTATTCGTACATCCTCCCTCCTCTCTTTATTTTTGAACCCTTTGATCAATCTGACACCACAGGTTATTTCTCCCTCAAAAGTTTTATATGGATGCTAGCTAGATTGACAAGGTTTTTTTTTTTGTATGGGTAAATAGATTAACAAGTTAATTCCCAAGGGCCCTACTATATATACACATTTGGGCTTCAAATTTCAAATGAATCTCTTTCAGTTTCAATATTGAGCGATGATCTACAAATATGTTCTTCCTCTTAACACTTGCGTTTAATAGCATATAGGTAGGACTCAAGGGTATCAAAAAATTGATGCATCTTGTTTCTTAGAGAGGTGAACTGGTGAGAACACTTGTCTTTGAGGTAAGAAAATGAACTCCATTCCTCACTGCGACTATCCCCACACATTCCTCACTCAACACTTCATAATTCCCTCTTCTCCAGTTTTATCTCTCGCAGCCACACCACCACCACAGCTACTCCATTCTTCCTTCTATTTTTAATATAAAACATTTTTATCTAATTTAATTAGATTAAGAAGTTAGTTGAGTTAATTAATATGACATGCATTTTTTAAAACATCATAGAAATCTTCTTTAATTCTCTTGTTCTCTCTTATCCTTAATTGTTATTGAGAGAGCATCAATAAAGGTAACTTAGGAAAAGAGTTAATTTGAATATATTGAGAAAGTTTGTTATGCTAATTATTTGTAATAAATATATGTTGATTTTTTTAATACCATAATCCATCATGACGCTACTTTTGATCTTTTTCAGATACTTTTGAATAGCATTATCGGAATATAGCAAATTATATTAGATTTCTAGTTTTAATGGTTTGGTATTACCTCACTTACGTTCAAACTTCTTATTGGAATTGAAAATGAGTTCTTTATATGACTATCTTATTGAGGCTACATTTAACAACCATCGTCATCATCATAGTCCCAGATGGCTCACCTTAATTTGTAGCTAGGTGCCCTGTTCTTTGCTTTTCAAGGTTGTTTCATGCTAGTAATAATTTTTGTTTTTTTGGGTCAACTTGCTAGTAATAATCATTAACTGTGTACTGAATGTTTTATTGGAAAATCACACACACAAACATACTACCTATTCTTTTTCATAGTACAAGTGACATTTTATAAACAAAGATGTAGATAAGTATGAGTGCTATTTTAGGTAATGGAAGGGGCGAGAACTTCTTGATAAGGCAAAGAGATAGACTTGTTTTGTTGTTTTTGTTTTTGTTTTTGAATTGGGGGGGTTGACCCGTGATATCGTAATTTCTTTATAATATTTATGTCATGAAGCTAGCAGGCCATTAGAGAAAGCTTGATATGAGATCATGAAATGAGGAAGCTAGGAAGGGTGTGATTGGATGGATTGCCACTAATACTACTCGTAATGGAAGTGAGAATACTGTGCCAGTGGATAGGATTGGAGTTTGGAGAGGCAATTTGGGGAATAAAGGGAAAAGCTTCCATTACGTATAGGAATAGCATGACTCTCTTTAATTAATTAATAGTGGTTAACAGTAGAAGTCAGAACCACTATTAATTAATAGTGTTGTGATAACACCTTATCAGGTGTTAAAGCTCCTAGGCAATATAATTATGGAATGATATTATTTTGTGCATTGCGCTATTTACCTATTTGTATAAGCAACTAGAATAGGACAAAAATTTATGATTGAGAAAATCATTTAAATCCACTTTGCATGTCCTTATCTAGGAGTATTGAAAGCTATGGATAAGTCATGGATTAACATGCCACGTAGTTCACAAGGGTATGTGCACGGAGTAAGGGGTTTTATTGAATTTGCTTTTCAATATAGTTCAGTTGAAGGGAAAATAATATGCCCTTGTCCTCGGTGTGGTTTTCAAAAGTGGCAAACACGAGATGATATATTTGACCATTTAATTTTCAAGCAATTCCCTGTAGGATACACTTTTTGGTCTTACCATGGAGAGAATACTGTTTTTGAGCCTATTAATGTTGTTGATAGAAACATTGAAAATGATGAAAATGTTGTACTAGATACTTATGTTGATGAAGATCCAATCTTGAACATGATCAACGAAGCTTTTGGTAATGAAGCATACAATGTACGAAACGAAGAAAATGCATAAGGCGGACCATCAATACCAAACATTAATGAAATGGGGAGTGAAGCTAAAGACTTTTATAACTTAACAAGAGATGATGCTAAACCCTTGTATGAAGGGTGTACTAAATTTTTGAAACTTTCTTTCTTAGTCAAGCTTTACCACATTAAATGCTTATGTGGGATGAGTGATAAGGCTATGAAAATGATTTTGGAGTTACTGCAGGAAGCATTTGAGTAGGCCAAATTCCCAACTTCATTTTATGAGGCAAAGAAAACTATAACAAAGTTGGGTTTGGATTATGAAAAGATACATGCTTGTCCAAAAGATTGTATGTTGTATTGAGGGACAGATGATGAAAGTCGGGAAACATGTAGGATTTGCAACACTTCAAGATGGAAGCCAAATACAAAGAGTAAGATAGCTGCTAAAGTTGTTCGTTACTTTCCTCTGAAACCACGTCTTCAAAGATTGTATTTGTCATCAAAGACTACAGAGGATATGAAATGGCATGCTACAAATAAAAATAATGTTGCAATGATGAGGCACCCTAGAGATTCTGAATCATGGAAGAAGTTTGATTCATTACACACAAATTTTGCTGCAAAACCTCGAAATGTGCGCCTTGGGTTAGCAACAGACGGATTCAATCCGTTTGGAAACATGAGTACTAGTTACAGTATTTGGCCAGTTATCTTAGTTCCTTACAACACCCCCTATGGCTATGCATGAAGTCAACATCTACTATTATGTCCACAATAATCCCCAGGAAACAAATGCCTGGCAATGACATAGATGTTTATTTACAGCCTTTAATGAAGGAATTGAAGGAGTTGTGGTATGAAGGTGTAAACACATTTGATGCTTCCACACATGAGATGTTCAAATTGCATGCAGCTTTGATGTGGACAATTAGTGACTTTCCGGGTCTTAGGTTATTATCTGGGTGGAATACACACACTGGTCTAGCTTGTCCTTATTGTAACTTTGATTCCAATCCTTGTCGTCTTTGTCATACCAAGAAATTTCACTACATGGGAGCTCGTCGATTTCTGGATAAAAACCATAGATGGCGTTCAAACAGGGTTAGATTTGATGGAAAACAAGATATGCATGATCCACCTAAGTTATTATTTGGATGTGAAATTTTAGAGCAAATCGAACCTATAAATGTCACATTTGGTAAGTCCTCAGAAATAATAGGAAAGGGGAAAAAGGCACATGGCAATGAACGTAAAAGTTAAGGTAGCACTCAATAATGGAAAAAGAAGAGTATTTTTTTTGAACTTCCATATTGGAGGCATAACTTGTTGCGGCACAACCTTGACATCATTCATATTGAAAAGAATGTGTGTGATAATATCATATACACAATTCTAAATGATGCAGTGAAGTCGAAAGACCACATAAGTGCTCGTAAGGACCTATGGGAAATGGCTTGTAAGCAAGACTTGTGGCCAGATGAAAATGGGAAATGTCCTATGGCTATTTATACATTGTCTAATAAGGGTAAGAAGACATTTCTTAATACATTGAAAAACATCACTGTGCCAGATGGTTATTCATTTAATATTAGTAGATGTATTGATGTAAATTCAGCACGGTTGAGTGGGATGTTAAAAACACATGATTGTCATATCATCATGGAGCAATTGTTACTGTTTGCCTTGCGATCAGCATTACCGGATGTAGTGTCTTCTGTTTTAATTGAGTTATGCTCCTTTTTCAAACAGATTTGCTCTAAGGTGTTGTGTGTTACAACATTGGACAAGTTGCAACATGATATTGTGCTCACATTATGTCGCATAGAAATGTTATTTGTTCCTTCATTTTTCACGGTCATGGTTCATTTGGTTGTTCATCTTGTGGATGAGGCTAAGCTTGGTGGTCCAGTCCAATATAGATGGATGTATCCCATTGAGAGATATTTGGGACAATTAAAGTCATATATACGAAACAAGGCATGCCTTGAAGGGTCGATAGCAGAAGGCTACCTTACATAAGAGATATTGACCTTTTGTTTTAGATTATTAGACAATATCGAAACAAGGTGGAATCGACCACGTCGTGTTGATGATATACCAACTGATGAACAGCCCCAAACACGCATATTTGAGATGTTTCCTCAGATAGGGAAACCAGTTGGTAGGATCTCTCATTTTAGCCTTACATGCAAAGAACAAACACAAGCCCACAGACATGTTCTTACCAACTGTCCAATAGTTGAATCTTATCGAAGGTGTGTGACTTTCAAAGCTTGTGCTTAGTAAACACTTTTCATAATGTATTGAACTCATATTGTTATAATGTTTTTATTATAGGATATTCAAAGATTTAGTTCAAAAAAGGATTAGGTCTCGGACACGGAAAGAACATAAGGTAGATAGGGTGATGCATAGAGAATTTGCATCTTGGTTATCCAAACAGGTAAGAACATTTTTGTGTGTTTGTTAAATTACTTTTGTTTAGCAACTCTTTCATTAACAATAACATTTATCGTAGATTGTTCAAGATGTGGACAAAATTAGTGAAGCAGATAGAGATATCTTGCTCTGTTTAGCTAAAGGTCCCTCTATCCAAGCTAGAAGGTTTACTGCTTATAATGTAAACGGTTTCAAATTTCGAACCATAGCTCGAGAGAATGGCTTGAAAACTCAAAATAGTGGAGTTTTTGGTATGTTTGGCACTAGGAGTTATTCAAGCACTAGTGACTCTCAAATGCAGTTTGGGGGAGTTCCATACTATGGAAAATTAATAGACATCATTGAGATATTCTACAGTGGCTTGTTTTCCGTCGTTCTATTCAAATGTCAATGGGTTTATACTATGAACTCAAGAGGAATAAAGAAGGACAAATTGAACTTTACATCGATTAATTTCACAAGACACATACATTCTGGTGAACACGATGATGATGAACCGTATATTAAAACATCTGAAGCACAAATGGTTTTTTATGTGGAAGATGATAAAGAAAAGGGATGGTACATACCTATGCATTTAAAACCTAGAGACTTATACGACATGGGCGATAACGAAGATGTAATACCTTCTATTGAGAACTTTCCATCACAAAATTTGGAAGATGATACTTTATTCATACAATTAGCTAGACCCGCCACAGATGATGACCCTCCGATGATGAACATAAATGAAGATAACAATAAAGAACATATGGATATATGATAGGGTTAGGTAAAATTGTTTTGGCCAATATTCTTCCTTTTATTTTCTTGATTTATGCATGTGTACGTTTAGTATTGTTTACAGTAACAATTGATTGGAAGTTTAATTTCACTTTTGTTTGCATAGGAAAATGCCTCGAAGCAAAAGGTTTACATGTCGTACTACATCTACAGCTACAATTCAAAGTGAAACTAATGGAGCCCATAATCAAAGTGGAGGAACCCAACCTGTAATCCAAAATCATAATGGACAAGTTGATCAACATGCTGAACAACAAGCTGAACTTGATCCTGCATCTGAACGTGTTTCAGAAACTAAACCTGCAAACCAGGGAAGAAAACCCAAGAGACAATGCGTTAGATATTGGACAGATGATGTAATTGGTATGTCTATTTATATGTACATAATTTTTATTTGCTTTATTTATGCATTCGTTAGATATTAATCTTTTGCTTACAATCAATGGTCATGTTAGATACTGCTGGTGTTATAAAGAAAGAAAAATTGAGGATTAAAGATGTTTGCCCCTTACCTGAAGACAAAAGGATTGTGGTTCAATGGAATGATACAATCCAGGCTGTTGGAGAGGCAACTGGCCTACTAGCGGGCTATTTAGGATGGCTTGCAACACAATTTACTACATTTCCAATTTCTTATGATAAGTGGCCAGAAGTTCCACTATTTTATAAGACCCATGCTTGGACTCACTCCATTAAGGTGTTCACATTTAACAATTTTATTTTCATTTGTTATGTTGGTTTAATATTTAACTTTTGTGTTTTTATTATTGAAGTCAAAGTTCCAACTCCAAGAAATACATCAGAAATTTGTTTTTGAAAGTCTTGGAAAAAAATGGATGGAACATAGGCTGAGACTATTATATGAATGCTATGATTTTACATTGTCCTTGTAATACCCTAAAAATCCTACTTAGGATAAGTATCATAATTTAGTAAATAATACCTATTGGAAATAGGTGAATATGAGGTCTCAAACACCTTGTATTGAATTTATCTTATTATTAGGACAATTTTTCCTAAGATTAAATAATATGCAAATAGGTCCCTAAAATATTTATGGGTTATTAAATACCCTGAGAAAATTATGATAAAATCCTAAGAGGAAACTAAATATTTATTAAAAATTAGAAAGTATGTTGTCTCTAATTTAGGTAATTTATGGGATTATTTTCCTTGAAAGATAATGAGTTAAAATTTGATATTATTTTGGGGAACATAAGTTGCCTCATGATTTTTAATATTATGCATGGCGCATAAATTACCAATGTCAGTAAAATTGTTGTGAGAAAATAATTAGTTTTAATTAAGAAAATTATTAGAAATTATTAAGGGATTAATTAAGAAATTTTCAGGAATTTTATAAGATTAGAGAAATTTGGGAAACATGAAAAATAAAATAAATATAAATAATAATTATTAAGGACCGAAATTTTTGGCTAATTAAATAAATAATAATGGTTAAGATATAGTCTTAAAAAGTAAAGATCAATGGTTTAGGATTTTTCAAGAATTTATGAAAGCCTAAATCTAAGTAATTAGTTATGGACCAATAGGAAAATTTTGTGGAAAATAAATATAGGATAAATATAATATATTTGGTTAAGGAAAAAAAAAAATATATATATATATATGGTGTGTTGGCCGAAATTTTGGGGGAGATAAGGATGAAGAAGATATTTGAATATAATAGTAATATAGGTTTAAGCATGTGATAAATAAGTAACAATATGATAATAGTTAAAAGTGGACAGGATAAACGAGAACGGATGGAAATAAAATCCTACATAGAAAACCGTGACCTAGGTTTCTAAAGTCAGGGTATATTGTGAACGAGGGAATTTTTATCTCGAGATGGCCGGTCTCCGAAGTCATTTCTGTAACCGACGGAGTGATTTAGAGATCCGAATAGGAAGATATTTTGTATAATTAAAGCAGATAGCCAAAAGGAGAACCGATAGAAAATAATCTTGTTGTGGGAATATGGGGATAAGTGGGGAAAACCAGAGTATAATGTTAATCAGTGGATTTTTGTCTCGGAGTTAGTACCGAACAACGTTATTTCTGTAGCCGGGCACGAATACCGAGGATTTTCAGCTGATAACAGAATGTCCCCAGCACGATCAGAAACTGAGTTAAATTAGATAATTTGAAAGAAGAAGAAAATACCTTCGGAGTGTTGTTCCCGAAATTTTAAGATTTTACGAAATTTCGCGATCAGGATACCAAACCAGGAATTTTACCTGATAAAGCAAGATGACATAAGGCTTGATGATGCAGCAGGGATGACATCATCCTTGAGAGGTGTAAGGCCAAGATCTTGCCACCTCCAAGAAGTGTGATCTAACGACCAGAAACTGATCAGACAAAGTTCAATGAAATTACGAAAATGCCATTGCCTTTTTCTATAAATAGCCTTCACCTTCTCTTCATTCTTCACAAATCCTAGAGCTTTCTAGAGAGAGATTTTAGAGAGAAGGAGGAGTCTGTGGAAATAGCAAAGTGCCGGGTAAGTTCTTCGGTCCCTAGTCTTTAGTTTTAGTGTTTCTTTCGGTAGTTGTTGTAGAAATGCTAGGTTGATCTTTAATCTTCTAGGTATGTTTAGAAATTATGTTCTAGGGGTAATTAAGGTATTAATTTCGAAAATCATTATGGAGTTGGAGATATGTTGAAATTCTGGAAGATTAGGGTCAAGGTAGCAAAGTGCTAGCGAAATTCCGTCGATTAGGGGATTAAGGGCAAAATGGTAATTTGTACCTAAAATGCCTGTTATGATATCAAATATTGATAAATGTGATATTATCATTATAGGATATCAGTAATCTTGTTCCGCTGTCATTTCGCTGTCGTTCCGCTGTTTTCCGTCAAAAGTACAGTTTATCGTCAACGTACTAAACGCTCGTCAACGAAGGTACGTTCGCGTACTGTAACACTAACTCTGATGTTTATGTTATGCATATATGTGGTATGTGTGCATATAAAGGTTAGAGAGTATCTGTAATGCTGGGAGCGATATGTCTGTATGCTGGGAGCGATATGGTCGCATGTTGGGAGCGATATATATGCATTGGTTATGATAGTTTGCTTGAGTATATGGTTTGGTGTTGTGGTATGAGTTGTCTATATATTGTGTAGGTAAACATGAGGTTAACCGTTACCTAGGGTCCGTATGCATGGGACCTCAGCTCTTAACATAGCGTCAGGGTCGGGAGAACCAAGGACGGAGGACAAGGGGAAGCGCAAGCAGGTCGTCTAGAAGACCCGGCTGAAGATTTCCTTTGATGTTCCGGCAGAAGCCTTCCTATTAGTGCCTTTCTTCACTTTAAATCACGTGGTTTCTATACAGCTATTGTATCCAACCAGACTTATGGCATTTTGAATATATATATCAGATATTCTTCTGCTCAAATGGTCTACTCTGATGATTTGAAATGACTTTGAATGAAAAAAAAATTTTATTCCGCTTTTGAAAATTGGGATGTTACATTCCTTGGAGGAGAACATAGAAAGGTTCCCTGAAGGCTTGTCAAGGGAGCAATCGGCAAGTTATTTGAAATATAGATTGGGTGAAAAGGCTCAGGTACACATTCAAAAACCATGAATTATATTGCAACATTATGCCATTACTAATCATGTTCTTGCTCACAATACAGTGGTACAGTGAAATAAATACAACAAATCGTGAGAAACAATCAGTTACACATACACTCAGGTCAAAGAGTGCAGCAAGGACAAAGAAAGATTTGGTAAGTGTTTAAAAATGTCTTACTGTTTCTATATTTGTAACACTTATTTTTTTTTTTTTTGAAAAATTTACAGGAAGACGAAACTGGACAAGAAATTGGTAGAAGTGAATTCTTTGAAACTGCCCACAAGAAAAAGGATGGTACTTTTGTTAATGAAGAGGCTTGACGATTAAATGTATGTCAAATACCTATTGCTTGATGTTGAAACTTTATTTATTTACTTTCTTCTTTGCTATACATTATATTTATTTATAGTAGTAATAGTACTAAATTGGTAAATTACAAATGCCCATTTCATTTTAATTACAATGTTTTCTGGGAAGCGATATATTACAATAACTAGCAGTTTAAAGTAGTTTGGCTTGGGCAACAATACCTCTAACTAGTGTGTGTGTTTCGGCTGTTTTCTTGGCTGTCATTGTGCTCCTTGTTTTGCTTAACTGCCTGTGTATCTGCTGAAATATTTACGTATATAGACACACACACATAAAGTTATGGTTCATGGAATGAAAGAAAGAGATAAAGAAAGAAAAGAGTTGTAGAGGTGTGTGTGGGCTTTTGAACTTAGTTTAAATATATATATACATATATACCTCGTGTGATCTGTTAAGTGAATATGTGTGTGTGTGTGTGTGTTAATGTTGTAGATAGTTTCATGCTTAAGGGAAGAGAACCAGGTTGACCGAAACATATATGTATATATATATAGAAGTAAATGGATGCATTAGGCGATCTACTACCTCTGTCAGCATCTTTTTGTTCTTTTAGTTTATGTCTTACGTGTGGGAGTGTTTAGATATATGAAAACAAAGGAGGGGGAGTCATCTTTATAACTTAGGATTAAAGGAGGCCTTAATTCATGTTTAATTTTCCAAGGCTTAACGTCTCATACTTGAGAGATTTCTCTTTCTCTCTTTTATTTCATGCCACGTGCATCGATCTCTTTTCTTTTTTCTTTTTCTTTAGTTGACCGTTGTAGATGCAATGTTAAGTAGAAGTGTATCATAGTAGGCTATTACTAGTATTTGTTAATATGCTTGATGGCCTTAATAGGATTTGATCCTCTGTGAGCCTATTCTAGGTGCCGAGTTTTATAGTTCTATTCTCTATTATATTTATGATGGCCTTTACAGGAACTTTTGCAAGCACAATCTGATATATCAAGAGAAGACCGATTCATTGCAGTATTTGGCAAAGAGCATCCTGGGCGAGTACGTGGTATGGGAATGGGGGTTGTTCCATCTCAAATATTCAAACCTTCAAGTAGCTCTAGCACATCAAGTAATCATTCAGTAAAGGATTATGCTGCAATGCAATTAAAAATTAATAGTTTGGAAGAGAAAGTCCAATTTCTTCTCCAAAATAACAATGGTTCATTACCCTCTGGTTTTAGCTTGTTTGAGTCGGTAAGATTTTTCACTAAACATTCTTATAAGTATTTGTACTTGGTTGATTGATTTTTGGAATGATAATGACTCTACTAGTTGCTTTGATAACTTGACTGTTTTGATTCTTTTACTAGAATATTATTCTTTTAATTTGTGGAATATAATGCCTACAATGATATTGTCTAAACTGCCTGAATTAAGTACTTCATTGGTTTGATTGATTTTTGGAATATAATGCCTTTAATGATAATGATTGTACTGGCTGGATTGATTTACTGAACTGGTTAGATTGATATTGGAGAGTATTAGTAACCTTATGCTATTCCATTACGTATTACTTTTTAATTTGGGTTATTGTATTCGCAGTTACTTGGTGACTTGGATTCTCTGGGATGTAGGCCTTCCTCCTTTACAAGTCATGATCCGCAACATGAAGGACCATATTCACCGCCACCTCCTCCACTTTAGTGATTTGGTCATTCACTAGTTACTCATTACAAACATCTTATTTTGAGAAAATTGATATTGTTGATGGGATCATTTCAGTTGTTATTTTGAACAATTTGTTAGTTGATAAGATCATTTCAGTTGTTATTTTAGACAATTTATTTTGTTGATGGGATCATTGCAATTGTATTTTTGAACGACATTGTTGATTTATGTATTTGTTGTTAGTGCCAATTTTTTGGTAATTCAATGTAGCAGCTATAATTGCCACTTCTTTATATAATATGCTGGCTTTGACTTTTGTTCCAAATATTTTTTTTACAATAATACTGTATGTTAATTATGCAAGGTTTGTAAATAAAATTGTATAAAATTTAAAAAATGTCCATGGCGGTTCGGTTGGTAGTTTAAAATTGTCGTATGCACGTTCAATATTTTCTCACATTTCCCACCTAAATTTGGGCTAAACAAACACCAGTGGTTCTTGCGGGGGTTCTTACGGGGGTTTTGAATTGTTACTGTGTACCATGTAATTTACGGGGGTTCATACGGGGGTTTGAACCGCCGTTGTTTACAATGTAATCTGTGGGGGTTCACAAAGGGGTTATGAACCACCGTTGTATATATTGTAATCAGCGGGGGTTTGCACGGGGGTTACAAACCGCTGCTGTTTGCCTATAATCTGTGGGGGTTACAACCGCTGTACAAACTGCCATAGGTTGAACTTACGGTGGTTATTCAGGCGGTCTTGAAAAACCGTCGTAGTATGACCTTACTGCGGAGTTAACCGCAGCGGAATTTAAACCGCCACGTGTTGCAATTAACGGGGGTTCAAACCGCTGTCGGTTGACCACTTTAACCGCCGTTAAATGCAGTTTATCTTGTAGTGCATGCATAATATTAAAAATCATGGGGCAACTTATGTTCCCCAAAATGATATTTAATTTTGTCTCATTATTTTCCAAGGAAAATAATCTCATAAATTACCTAAATTAGAGACAACATACTTTCTAATTTTTAATAAATATTTAGTCGTCTCTTAGGATTTTATCATAATTTTCTCTGGGTATTTTATGACCCATAAATGTATTTTAGGGATTTTTGGCCCTTTATGGCTTTTAATTTCAATAGAAATTACCCATAAAATAAGGTAAATATATCTCAAGGTTTTGAGACCATATATTCAGCTATTTCCAATAGGTATTATTTACTAAATTATGATACTTATCATAAGTAAGATTTTTAGGGTATTACACATATGAACATCATTAATGAAGATAAAAAGAACTAGATATTACTATGGGAAATTTAATTTTTAGATCCCTATAATTTTCACTCAATTATAACTCAGTTACTGAAGTTTAATTCAGTGCAACTTAGTACTTCAAATTTTACCCACTTAATTCATTGGTCCTTACCTTTTGACTCACTTACAAGTCAATCCTTGAAGTGCTAGATGGTTTTTCTGAAAGTGTAGGGATCAATGGAGTAAATGGCTAAACCTTGAGAAACTAAAATTGAGTGAGTTAAACTTTAGGAACAAAGTTGTGACTTGTAATCAAGTCTTACAAGGACTAAATGATTAATTTTCGCTAGATACAAAAGCTTTTAAAACTCCCACAAAGACTCTCTAATGGATTAAAGACATCAATACTGACTTAAAGGGGAGGGGGAAAAAAATAACAAACGAGCTTTTACACAACACCACACAAACATAAAACAATGAAATAATGCTGCAAGATTAAAATAACTAGAAAAAATGTGGTTTTCTGTTTAAGCATTATATATCCTTGCTTGATCTTCACCTTGACATACCTTACGTTTATTAGCTATAATCGTTAAGTATTAAGCATTATGAATGCTCAAATTTGTAGTAGTAATTGTGTAATATGTTAGGTGAAGAAATGGAAAGCCTTGTAGGAATTTATAGGCATTTTCATGCGGAAAATTAGACTACCGTGTAATTCATTCAATGGGAGTGAAAGAGATTGGAGCATCTATTTCTAAATTGTGTAGAATGTAAAGTTTGGAGGGATCCTAAGTGGTAAAAACTAAAAGGATTGGTATAATCATTAGTCCATCAAATTTGTTCTCATTTTTGTGACGTCCGGCCTTTGGGGCCTTTATTTAATCAGAGTTAATGCGGAATGACATTGAAGAGATTTGGACAACTTTAAATTATGAAATAAAAGTTTTTGAAATTAACTTAGTTTGGAAAATACAGACTAATTTTTTGCGATTCGAATTCATCCGATAGTTGGATGTTCTTACATTAATCCCAAAGATAGGCGGATGATAAACATTAAATACAAATTAATTAATCCCAATTGTCCAAGGCGTTCCATCTGCTGTAACCCTTACAGCTGCTCTTTGCGTTTTGATTCCAAACTAGTGCCTGTATCTTTCATGTAGGTTGGAGTTCAAATGAATGAACCCCAGGGTAACGGTTAATCTCATGCACATGTAAGAAAATAAAGATGACATAATGACACATGTTAAAGCATGAAAGAAATTACACATAACCGTAACCACAGTTAACGGCCAAAGACTGCAGCCCTTGTCTAGGACACGCAGCCCCATGAGACCATAGCCTCAAATCCATGGCTAGGAAAACATAAACAAGTAATTTAACCAGCATACATGATCAACTAATTATTGTATAACCTTTACATACATGATTATACGATTAGAGTTACCCACCTCGACCTTGTGTCCTTATCTGCATTGAAGTTGTTGGGATCAGGAGGAGATGTCGAGGGCTGCCTAAAAATGTTTATCATCACTATTAGTCACTTATTCGAATCGCAAATAAACTAATTACGCGAATTAGTTTAGAGGATTAATAATAATTATTAATCCTTAAAAATTTCTCCAACAATAATAACTTTATTGTTGTTGTTGTTGTTATTCCTAATAATAATAATTCCTTATTAATTACTTATCAATAATTCCTTTTATTTATTAATTAACAATAACTCTTTTTTATTATTAATTAATAATTATCATGTATTTCCTCTTCTAATGATAATAATAATTTATTATCATCATCATTATTATTCAATTCACTTAAACTCCTAGAGGCTATTCTCACATTGCATCTATCTTCACATTGTTCTAAAAAGTGACATAAAAAGGAAACAGAATATAATAAGAAAAATATTCTTCCAAACTAAAATCACTTTATTACCAGCGATATAAAAATTTAGCTCGGTCACAGCAGCAAGAGCACATCCATTTGTAGTGCGTTTTATAAGATCTTTAAAAAGAGGTTTTCTTTGGCATAACCATTTGTAGTGAATTTCATTTAAAAACCGATTAGAAACTTTTTCTTCGTAAGACAGAAGTTTTACTTTACTCGAATAGTAAAAAAAAAACTTGCAAATGGAACTTGAAAATGAGGACCGAGAAAAACATTCGGAAACCAATGGAGAAGATACTGAGTTCTTAATATTTGCCACTATCTCATTCTCGAAAAAAAAAAACATACAACCCAACGATTCAGACTTAGCTTTTCTTTTAGATTAAGCTTTTCACTCTTCCACATATATCTTCACAGAACTGAAATAAAACGAACTCATCATCTTTTTTTTGCCCCCCTTCAGTCCGGTCTCAGCATCGCAGGCTCACAGATACATATCTATATCTCACACCATGCAGCACATTCGGTACATATATATATACACGTCCAGAAAAATGGAAACCATATTTAGAGACACAAAATAAGATGCTAAACAGCCTCTGCTCTTTGTTCAGTTTTTTTTTTTTTTTAGCAGCAAAGCATGAACACAGATGTTATTACACACATATATTCATTTGTTTTGCTTCCTTCTATATTAACCCATATACTCTCAGGAAAAACACATATACACAGATATAAAATTCTTTTACTTCTCTTTCTCTCCCATATGGCAGCAACACGTTTTTTTTCTTTCTTATTTGCGTAACACACAGCCCTCTTTTCATAATTATCAAGTTTCAGAGAAAGATACTCACATCATGCAACTCATATACATAAACGCATACAATATCATCAGGAAGAACCCGAGATAGTAAAGACATTCACTTTCATAATATACCTTCGGTTAAACAGCCCCTGTTTTTCTTTTCTCTTTTTGGTTTCGGTTTCAGCCACACCTCAGCAGCGTTTTTTTTTTTTTTTAATAGCTTGATAGGTGTATGTATATGCACTTGCACACACACAACAAACTATAAACAATAGTTTGACCAGAAAACCATATACAATAGCATACACACACATAGACGTACACACATATACCTATACGTACACACCTTGTCCAGCGGTTTTCTTTCTTTATTTTTCATTTATCTAACAGAAAGCTTCTTTATGCATCAGTACATATTCTTTTAGTTCAAAAATCTTCCATTTCATCGAATAAACCAGAGGAATGCATGGATTTAAACTTCTTCTTTTAATATTGCTACTTATATATATTCACATTCCTAGCAGCTACATATGTATATAAAGTTCGAAGCAGCAAGCTTTTTCTTTTCTTATATGTTCAGCGTTTTTCATGACAGTAAAAATAAGTTATCTTTTTCTTCTACCATATTTACATATATATACATACTTATACACCCATTCTTACAGCAAGCTTATTATATATATATATATACCTATCAGCTTTGACTTTTTCTTTTCCTTCTCTAACGTCACAGTATACATATATATCTATAGCATGATTATCAGTCATAAGCTGAAATTTTCCTTCACTCTCTTTCTTATACAAAGTACGTACATATATATATTTATATATACTTCATTTTTAATCACCCTCCCCAACCCCTGTTTTCCTGGTTTTGTTCTTCAACGAGCTTCAGTTCCACTACCATGGTTCAGTTTTCAGTTTCATTATCCTGTAGTTAAGACCTTTTTCTTGTGTTGAAGCATGAAGAAAACAAGAGAAAAGAGTGGTTTTCAGAATTACCTTCAGCTCTTAACTCCAGTGACAGATGCAGCTGACTGTTTTCTCCTCTGTTTTTCGATGCCCAAAACAGGGGAAAAGTATTGCTTCAGTCTTCCTCTCTTGCTCCGACACTCTGCCTCTCTTTCACTTTCCTTCTCCCTCTCTCTACTCTCTCGGTTCTCTCTCTGTTTTCTGTTCTATCCGTATGCTGAAGGAAGAGAGAGTGGAAGTGAGATGATGGCCATATATAAAGACTCAGAGTTCAGGCTGTGCACTTCGGTCCAGAGGTGTTAACCGATGGATATTCATCTCAGGGCTCGAGAAGCATGGTTTCCTCTGATCCTTCCGCTGCTAATAAATGTAATATGCTTCTTATCTTTCTGCTGTAATCTCGTAATCCATGCTGAATCAGAATATTGTTGGATTTGCTGCTCTATTTTGACGGTTTAATGAATGAAGGAAATGGGTTGGGTTTGGGCTGGGTTAAGGAGATTGCAACCCATTAATATGTATATACTTTGCATTGTTGCTGCCCACGTGATCAGTTACTCCCTTCTGTTTGACTTGTTTTGTCCGAATAGGTAGATATTAGAGAAATGGTTTTTGTTTAGTTTTTGTTTATACTTGGTTTTTGTTTAGTTTTTTTTTTTTTTATATATATATAAAAAGTTTTGGAAGGGTTTGACACCAGTCCCTTACCAAGGCCAGGGCATGGCCCTGGGCTCTATGAGCACTTATTGGGGAATTACGAGATCGCCTACTAAAGGAGTCCCAGCGACGGCAAAGGGGATCGAACCCACAACCCAAGGACCTACTCCTGAACTCCATACCATTTGTGTCTACTCTCAATAGGCTGGATTTTGTTTAGTTGAGGTGCTCTTTTGCTGTTGAGTTTTCACGTTGGCCAAGCAGCTGGACATGATCTTGGGCCTTTGGCATTAATGAGCCCATTCCATTGATCCATTTATTACCTTAAAATAATATCTTTATTGCAATTAATTTTAATTTGAAATTATGGAAAATAAATTCCTAATTAATATAGGGGTTTTTTCTTCCTCAAATTATTTTTCCTAGGCCATAAAATATTATTTTCAATATAGTTGGGCCCAAGTTTATTTCCCAATAATTCCTTAATTTTGGGAAAATATGCCTTAATTTGAAATCCTAAATTTTAAAATTCCTTATAGCCAAATTTTCCATAATATATTATTAATTGCCAAAAATCTAAAATTTGGGATGTTACAGCTTTGATTTTGGTCTCTCATGTTTCAGATCATGGGTTTTAGTCCCTTGAAGAGTAAAATTGTATAGGTTTTTATTAAATTATAGGGATCTATCTTTTAAATAGAATGAGATTTGAGAAACCAAAATCGAAATAAAGGCAAACTTAAGGGACCAATGATTGTAGTGACCCAAACTAAAAATAATACGCTCGTGAAGATGTTAATGATCTTGAGGACTTCTTGTGCCTGTGAATGGATAGAAATTCTCTATGAAACCCTAGTATTAAACATTTACAAACATGTTTTTGTGTAATTTATTAGTCTCTTGAATTGGTAGTTCTGATAATATTGGGGGTCGGATGGGGATTTTATATGGAAAATTTCTTTCTCTTTTAAAAGGGTCCTTTTTACTTAACAACTTCATTATTGGATATTCCCAAGAAAAGAAAGGTAATTTACTTGTGTTTTCAATCAATTTCTTAACTTTGGAGTTTTATCAATAACATAAAGAATTGAAGAAGAAGAAGAAAGTTCCTACAAAATTTACTCGAGAAATAACATCGTACATATATAATAAAAGAGTATAAAAATTGAATGTTAATTAATTCACATTTATTCACATTCTTTATTATTTTTTATTAATTACATTTTACAAGATATTGTTAAGTACTATCAAAAAATTCAAATTTAATTTTTTTAACTATAAATGAACAGATAGAAGGAATCCCAATTCAATTATAATTAATTAATTATCATTCATAATAAAATAACTAGTTAAAGTTAGATGCCATCCATATTCATGTGCTAAAGAGACCATCATGAAAGTTTTATCTATTTAGTCATTAGGACTTCCCTGACTTGTCTGGCAAATGAAAGAGACTAATATTCGTACAAAAGTTTTATCTTTTTAAGGGAGAATTTCCCTTTTGTTTTCATTTGATATTTGTTTGCAATTTTTTCATATTCTTATGTACAAGTCAATTTTAAAGCATAGAGTATTTTTCATAAATCTAGATTACAACTAATTCAAGATTCTTAAATAACAGGATGTCGTAGGTTTATATTGGTTGAATTGTGTTAGGGCCTTGATTTGACACGTTAAGTAAATTAAAATGAGATAACTTGCATAGAGTTTCCACACATTGTGTATGAGGGGCTGAAGAAAATAAGCATTTGAAGACAATAATCCTCCCAAAATGTTCCTGTAAACAGGAAAATAGAATATCGTTTGACGTAGAATAAGCTTCTAAATCAAAGGACTCAAGTCCTTCTTCAATAAAGACGAATAAAAGAAGGCTTTATAGAATAATAAACTTTCTTCGGCTGTAAATGTAAAAGCTAATCAATGAGTTTACTTTGATTCTAAATGAAAAACTCAATTCACCATCTCCAAAATCTAGATCTTTTTCAAGTTTGTAATACCCGGATAATTACTATCTGAACTATTATGTTACCATAATAAAAATGTCCATTTATGATGATTATGGTCTCAAAATAAAGTATAATTAGTCTATTTTCAAGGGATAGTACTAAGAAAAAATTATGGAAAATTCAAGAAGGCATGGAATAATTATTAAAATTTTAGGAAATATATTATTATTAATTTAGACAATTTAATAAAATATTTCCTATGAAAATAAAAAGAAGGAAAATTAAAAAGTATTTTAGAATCAAAATTGATTCTATGACTTTTAATATTTTGCATAGTGCTTAAATCATTAATGTTAATGAAATTGTTGTGAGAAAATAATTAATTCTAATTAAGAAAATTATTAGGAATTATTAAAGGATTAATTAAGTAATTTTCAGGAATTTTATAAGATTAGAGAAATTTAGTAAACATAAAAAATAAAATAAATATAAATAATAATTATTAAGGACCGAATTTTTTTTGGCTAATTAAATAAATAATAATGGTTAAAATATAGTCTTAAAAAGTAAAGATCGATGGTTTAGGATTTTTCGAGAATTTATGAAAGCCTAAATCCAAGTAATTAGTTATGGACCAATAGGAAAATTTTGGGAAAATAAATGTAAGAGAATTGAGTATTATGATAAATGAAAAAAATATATATAATATGTATATATTTGTGTGTTGGCCGAATTAGGGGGGATAAGGATGAAGTTGATCTTTGTAGTATAATAATAATATAAATTTAAGACATGTGTTAATTAGATAATAATATTATAAAAGTGAACTGGATAAATAACCACAGATAGAAATAAAATCCTACATAAAAAACTGTGAACTAGGTTTCTAAAATCAGGGTATATTGTGAACGAGGGAATTTTTATCTCAAGATGGCCGGTCTCCGAAGTCAATTCTATAATCGACGGAGTGATTTGGAGATCCGAATAGGAAGATATTTTGTATAGTTAAAGCAGATAGCCAAAAGGAGAACCGATAGAAAATAATTCCATTGTGGGAATCTGGGGATAAGTGGGGAAAAATCAGAGTATAATGTTAATCAGTGAATTTTTGTCTCGGAGTTGGCACCAGACAACATTATTTCTGTAGCCGAGCACGAATACCGAGGATTTTCAGCTGGTAACGGAATGTCCTCAGCGGGATCAGAAACAAAGTTAAATTAGATAATTTGAAAGAGGAAGAAAAGACCTTCGGAGTGTTGTTCCCGGAATTTTTAAGTTTCTACGGAATTTCGCGATCAGGACACCGAACCAGGAACTTATCAGATAAAGCAAGAGGATAAGGTTTGATGATGCAGCTAGGATGAGGTCAGCAATTTTTTCTTTTAGGAGGGGGAAGAAGTCGGCCAAGCAAGGGAGGGCCAAGATCAAACGACCTAGCAAAAGTACGATCCTACGGTCAGAATTCAACCAGACAAAGTTCAAGGAAATTACGAAAATGCCATTGAGGTTTTCTATAAATAGCTTCCATTCCTCTTCATTCTTCACCAATTCACTTACAATCCTAGAGAGAAGTTAGAGAGAGAAGCTCTGGAAGAAGAGTAAGAAGTTCATAGCAAAGCTCTGAGTAAGTTCTCCGGTCCTTAGTCTTTAGTTAGGTAATTCTTTCAGTAGTTATAGTAGAAATGCTAGAGTAGTCTTTAATTTTTCTAATTAGTTTGAATATCATGTTTTAGGAATAAATGTGATAATTATCTTAGAAATATGTTAGAGGAAAGATTATAGCAAAAATTTTGAAAGCGTAAAGTCAAAACAGCGAAGCCCTGGCAAAATTCCGTCAAAAAGTCAAACTAGGGGCAAAATGGTAATTTGTACCTAAAATGCCTGTTATGGTCTTAGATATTCATACTGGTGATATTATCCTTATAGGATACCCAGAATCACGAACCACTTTTTCCGTTGTCGCCGCTGTCAAATCACCGTCGTACCACCGTCAAACGTACCACAACGCTACCGAAGTGCCCGAAATCGTCAACGGAGGTACGGACGCATATTGTAACCTTAACACTTATGCTGCTCATATTCATATATATGGTAGACATGTTTATATACTGAAACTCTGTCGTGGGTTGTCAGTCATACATACAGTTTGTTACGGGTTATAGTCTTGATAACGTCGTTGGGTTTTCCTAGCGCTGAGGACACGATGGGAGATCGTGGCACTGGTTTATGTGCAGACATAGTGTGGGGCTTTACATATTGCTATGTGCTTATGTTCTGTCCATTGTTGATCATGCATCTGCTGTGTGCTTATGTATTGATGTGCTGTTATGTGGTTATGATTATTTGTTGCCTATATATGATTTTATTTGAGCATAAGGTTAACCGTTACCTGAGATCCAATTGGGAATTGGATCTCAGTTGTAGCTCCAGGTTCAAGAGGATCCAGGGTGGAGGAGAGCGGCAAGTAGCCGATGTAGGCGGATTGAAAAAGTGTATATGTTTTAGTTTTTGAACTATTTAGATATTGTCTTTTTGGAATCAACAGATGACTGTATAAGGATGATTACACTATGGTTATGTACTTCTAAATAGTTAGTTACTCGTTTAATCGAAATGCTTGACTCTGATCACGGTTCATTTTAAAAGAATTTTTTTTTTTTTTCGGCATTTTCAATTGGGATGTTACAAAGTTACCCCTATTGATTGCATGTTAAGGGGTTTTTTTTTGCCAACATTTTAAGAGGGTTGATCCATAAAAAAATATTAAAAAAGTATTTTAAGTAAAACATCTTACTTGCTCTTTAATGACTGAAAATCCACATTTTATACCTTATTCATCGCTTATATATAGTAGGCGAAGGTGTGGGTGTGTAAGTTTGGAAGATAAATAGCGTATATAATATTTAGATTGAGCCATAACTCATTTAGTTAGATGAATTGACATCAAGCTTAATGCCTATATATATATATATATATATATATATATATATATATATAAACAACGGACAAGGTATGAATATATTATAATCTTACAAAGCAGAACATTGATTCATTCATTAAAGAAAATTCCATTGCATTAACAAAGTCATTCTCAAGATCCAAAATGATCCTCTATATTCACATATTCAAATTTTATATGAAAATTAAACATGTACAGAAGTTTAAGTGTTAATTCGGCAAGTGAGAATATATACAAACGTACTAAACACGGCCTCTTTTAGTTTCCCAAGGCAGGGCAAGTCGGGTTTTTTTTTTTTTTGGATTCAATCAAAACAATGTAGTTTTCCTTTGACTAGATAAAAGCCTCCTATCACTGGATATATCCCCCAACCCACACACACGTGTGTGTCTAAGAGACCTTGCTGTCAAGTATTATTAAGAGGTAGATACTCACACACATATATACATACATGTCTCATTTATGATATCAGAGCCATGGACTAATGATAATATTTTTGTTTTTTTTTTTGAAGTAGGAAATATTTGTATATTGAAAGGGAACCAAAAGGGAGTATATATATATATATATATATATTGTGTGTTTACTAAACACCGACTTGAAAATCTCATTAGATCGAACTTATTACATCTATCACATTAATTATTCATTACACACAGGCAACCATAGGCCTCTAATTAGCTGACACAAGATAAGCGCAAACACAATAAAAACCATATGATTCATAAACCTAGCTAAGCTAGTAAGGCTTTTGCCCATTGTAGTTACCAGGAGGGTCATAGTTACAGCCAATGAAAGTTCCTCCATTGTCACACGTCACTTTGGCACATCCGACATGTACCGAATCCTTCCACACCACCTGAGTATAGTGCCTGCACTCTTGCCCACCAGTGCACGAGTTGCTGTCGTAGTCATAGTACGCCTTCTCGTCCACCCACATCTTCACGGCGTCAGCTCCGCTCATGTCGCCGGAGCTCCATGCAATGTTCTCACCGTATTGGCCATTGGAGTGGATCAGTTGGCAGTCAGCCTTGCGTTGGCTGGCATAGTTTTGTGCATAAGCGGCGACAGTATCATCCCAAACTATGTTTGGAACATCCACTTGTGATCTTGCTGCGTTGTGGGCATCTACATAGTCTTGTGGTGAATCCTGAGCATTGGCTACGAGGATAAAGATAAAGAAGAAGGAAACTGAAAGCTTGGATGATAACTCCATTGTGTGTTTATTGTTTGATGTATTGTGTTTGATGAAGAAATGGGAGCCCTTGAGGGGGTATTTATAGGGATTTTGATGTGGAAAATTAATAGCGTGTTGTTCATATAATGGAAGAGAAAGAGCCTTGTTGAAGAAGAATGTTCCTCAAAAAATGACTCCAGAAATAACATAAGGAAGTTCGACCCAAAAACATAACATGGAATTACTACACCCCCCCCCCCCAAAAAAAAAAAAAAATATATATATATATATATATACGCGAGTGAAAGCAAATAGTGAATAAACAGTTAAATGATTATCATTGATTTTAAGAATAAAAATTAGATATGAATTAATTAATTCACATGTGTTTACATTTTTTGTATTAATTTTTTAATAACTATTTATGTATGTATATGTGTGTGTCATAGAACATGAAATATAAATATATATGTGTGTGTCATAGAACTTGAAATATATATATATATATATATATATATATATATATATATATATATATATATATATTCGGATATAATTACTAGAAACAGCCTAAATTTTTGTTGTCATTTCAAATAATCAAATTTTTTATTTCTTAAAATTAATTAAGTTGTTATTGATTTCCAAATCATCACTGACATTTAAAATTTCAAAATGAAAGTTGTCACCTGAGGTTTGTTTGTCATTTTCCTCAAAATGAATTACGTAATTATTAATTTCTAAGTCACACCTTCGCAATAATTCTCCAATCGAAGGCGCTGAAGCTTTAGTGGTCAGCGGCCAATGGTGGAGGGAGGTTCTTTTTATAAAAGGCTTAGGTCATTTCATTTAATAAAAACTAGAGAAGTTTTTAAACAATAAAACGGTGAAATAAATTTATTTATCAACGATATAATTTTTTTTTTTTAAAAAAATATGATGCTCATAATCATCTTTCATCTATATGTAATCTGTTACATGATAGACTTTGATTTTATTTATATTCATGTGGAAAAATAATTCAAGTGTAAGATGGGTTAATAAATTATGAGTATAATTAAGAACCAATACTTATTATTGAAAATTTTATAAGCACCCAATAAAAAGGGAAAAAAATTACATCGACTTATTTAAAAATGAAGTACAATTATAGGGACACGCATGTTAATTTGTCAGGTGAATGTTCAAATTGCATTGTCTGATTAGCGGCAACGATTGTGAAGAAAAGTCAGGATCAACACTTTTTTAAATATTCAGTATGAACACCAACTTTAATAAAGGATTGACTTTGAGTCAATAGTAAATATCCAGCCGTCAAACATGTTGGGTCGTTAGAGATTATTTTTTAAATGAAAATATTAGTTAAAGAAATAATCCTAAATATTTTAATTTTAATATTAATTTAGTCAAGTACTCCCTTGGTCCTTAATACTCTCTCCCGTCCTAAATATAAGACAGAGTTAACCTTTTTTTTTTTAAACAGATAGAAAGTCAAATAAGTTATTTAATCATATATATATTGTGTATCCTTAGATCATATATTAATTTATTAGTCAAACTAATTAGTTTGGAGGAAAAAATAAAAATATTCTAAAGTAATTTAATTAGATTTCTTAACCTTTCCAAAAAAAAAGTCAATTTTATTTTGTATTTAGGACCGGAAGGAGAATAAGATAAAGTTAGTTAAGTTAGTTAATATAAAATGTATTTTTTAAAATGTAATACCCTAAAAATCCTACTTAGGATAAGTATCATAATTTAGTAAATAATACCTATTGGAAATAGGTGAATATGAGGTCTCAAACACCTTGTATTGAATTTATCTTATTATTAGGACAATTTGTCCTAAGATTAAATAATATGCAAATAGGTCCCTAAAATATTTATGGGTTATTAAATACCCTGAGAAAATTATGATAAAATCCTAAGAGGCAACTAAATATTTATTAAAAATTAGAAAGTATGTTGTCTCTAATTTAGGTAATTTATGGGATTATTTTCCTTGAAAGATAATGAGTTAAAATTTGATATTATTTTGGGGAGCATAAGTTGTCTCATGATTTTTAATATTATGCATGGCGCATAAATTACCAATGTCAGTTAAATTGTTGTGAGAAAATAATTAGTTTTAATTAAGAAAATTATTAGAAATTATTAAGGGATTAATTAAGAAATTTTCAGGAATTTTATAAGATTAGAGAAATTTGGGAAACATGAAAAATAAAATAAATATAAATAATAATTATTAAGGACCGAAATTTTTGGCTAATTAAATAAATAATAATGGTTAAGATATAGTCTTAAGAAGTAAAGATCAATGGTTTAGGATTTTGCAAGAATTTATGGAAGCCTAAATCCAAGTAATTAGCTATGGACCAATAGGAAAATTTTGTGGAAAATAAATATAGGATAAATATAATATATGTGGTTATATGTGGTTAAGGAAAATATATATATATATATATATATATATATATATATATATATATATATATATATATGGTGTGTTGGCCGAAATTTTGGGGGAGATAAGGATGAAGAAGATATTTGAATATAATAGTAATATAGATTTAAGCATGTGATAAATAAGTAACAATATAATAATAGTTAAAAATGGACAGGATAAACGAGAACGGATGGAAATAAAATCCTACATAGAAAACCGTGACCTAGGTTTCTAAAGTCAGGGTATATTGTGAACGAGGGAATTTTTATCTCGAGATGGCCGGTCTCCGAAGTCATTTCTGTAACCGACGGAGTGATTTGGAGATCCGAATGGGAAGATATTTTGTATAATTAAAGCAGATAGCCAAAAGGAGAACCGATAGAAAATAATCCCGTTGTGGGAATCTGGGGATAAGTGGGGAAAAACCAGAGTATAATGTTAATCAGTGGATTTTTGTCTCGGAGTTAGTACCGGACAACGTTATTTCTGTAGTCGGGCACGAATATCGAGGATTTTCAGCTGATAACAGAATGTCCGCAGCAGGATCAGAAACTGAGTTAAATTAGATAATTTGAAAGAGGAAGAAAAGACCTTCGGAGTGTTGTTCCCGAAATTTTAAGATTTTACGAAATTTCGCGATCAGGATACCGAACCAGGAATTTTACCTGATAAAGCAAGATGACATAAGGCTTGATGATGCAGCAGGGATGACATCATCCTTGAGAGGTGTAAGGCCAAGATCTTGCCACCTCCAAGAAGTGCGATCTAACGGCCAGAAACTGATCAGGCAAAGTTCAATGAAATTATGAAAATGCCATTGCCTTTTTCTATAAATAGCCTTCACCTTCTCTTTATTCTTCACAAATCCTAGAGCTTTCTAGAGAGAGATTTTAGAGAGAAGGAGGAGTCTGTGGAAATAGCAAAGTGTCAGGTAAGTTCTTCGGTCCCTAGTCTTTAGTTTTAGTGTTTCTTTCGGTAGTTGTTGTAGAAATGCTAGGTTGATCTTTAATCTTCTAGGTATGTTTAGAAATCATGTTCTAGGGGTAATTAAGGTATTAATTTTGAAAATCATTATGGAGTTGGAGATATGTTGATATTTTGGAAGATTAGGGTCAAGGTGGCAAAGTGTTAGCGAAATTCCGCCGATTAGGGGATCAAGGGCAAAATGGTAATTTGTACCTAAAATGCCTGTTATGATATCAAATATTGATAAATGTGATATTATCATTATAGGATATTAGTAATCTTGTTCCGCTGTCATTTCGCTGTCGTTCCGCTATTTTCCGTCAAAAGTACAGTTTATCGTCAACGTACTAAACGCTCGTCAACGAAGGTACGTTCGTGTACTGTAACACTAACTCTGATGTTTATGTTATACATATATGTGGTATGTGTGCATATAAAGGTTAGAGAGTATCTGTAATGCTGGGAGCGGTATGTTCATATGCTGGGAGCGATATGGTCGCATGCTGGGAGCGATACATATGCATTAGTTATGATAGTTTGCTTGAGTATACGGTTTGGTGTTGTGGTATGAGTTGTCTATATATTGTGTAGGTAAACATGAGGTTAACCGTTACCTGGGGTCCGTATGCATGGGACCTCAGCTCTTAATATAGCGTCAGGGTCGGGAGAACTAAGGACGGAGGACAAGGGGAAGCGCAAGCAGGTCGTCTAGAAGACCCGGCTGAAGATTTCCTTTGATGTTCCGGCAGAAGCCTTCCTATTAGTGCCTTTCTTCACTTTAAGCCACGCGGTTTCTATACCGCTATTGTATTCAACCAGACTTATGGCATTTTGAATATGTATATTTGATACTCTTCTGCTCAAATGGTCTACTCTGATGATTTGAAATGACTTTGAATGAAAAAAAAAATATTCCGCTTGTGAAAATTGGGATGTTACATAAAACATCACCATAGTCATCTTCCCTTATTCTCTAACTCTCTCTTTTCATGTATTATTGTTAATGGAGCATCAATTGGGGTAATTTGAAAAAGATTCACAACTATAAAAACTATGTCTTATATTTAGGATCAAGATCAACTCTCCAAATATGTTTTATATTAATGACCAAAGAAAATATATAGTTTTTAACATAATTAAAAAATAACTAAATTAATCAAAGGTTTTGGTGTCTACGTGTGTGCAATAACTAAATTACTTAAACTTCTGTCTCAACACGATAAAAAATTAAACAACTAACTTTGTCAAAAAAAAAAAAAAATTAATAATAAAGGAAAAGAAAAATAAAAATAAAACCCTTAAATTATTCGAAATAAATAAAATTTATTTAAATAGAGAGATCTGTTAGGATCCGGATGAACCCAAGAGGGGGGTGAATTGGGTGAAGATAAATATTTCCAACCTTTAAAATTTTTTTCGCAATTCAGTAAAATCAATTTGAGAAATAGGAATGAGTTATAAAAACGTTTACAATCAATCTACCATATATGCTGGAAGTAAAGAGTTAAGGGAAGAGGATTGCAAACTGTAATTTATTCTGGTTCGGTCCAACCGTGACCTACATTCAGTCCTCAGGCACCCTGAGTTTTTCACTATCTCATTGTTTAACAAGGCACAAGAGACAAGCCTTTACACCCAACAGGTTTATCAAGGTACTTGTGCAACCTTCACAATCTCCCTCGGAAACTCCCCCTTACTACCTACCCGTAAGGTTACAACCAATTTCCCACTCAAAGGTCACCCAACCTTAAGTATCTCTCAGAGAATATGGTTTACAATATATCTTCTCTCTAAGAAGTGATTATGATAAACACTTAAGCTCATTGCAATTCATTTCACTCTCTAAAAGATAAACTATGAGCCATTGAAAAATAGAGTGAAGAGAGGATTCTGAATTTTGGCATTATGACTGTGTAAGCTTACTCCTCCACCTCCTTACGTTTTGAATCTGGTTATATTTATAGATGAAGGTGTTTAGACCGTTGGAGAATTAGACCGTTGTAAATAGAGCCGTTTGAGAATTCAGCAGATGGAAATATAGCCATTGGAAGCTTTTGCCATTTGATAGGTCAGCATATTGATCTCCATGTAATTCTTCGTTTGATGATCTGAAAAATATCCACAAATGATTTACATGATAATAATAAATGTTACAAATCATTTGGGAAAGTTTCTGAATGGTCTAGATCAGATTCAGGATTTTCGCAACTTTGAAGTTTATGAAGTTCCGTTGTAAACTCGAGTTTTGACTTCAATACTGCGGTATTGAGCTTATCTCATTACTTCAAATTCATTTCTGTCTACCCGAAACTCGAGTTTTGCTCCCCATACTCAAGTATTGAGGATCCTTTATCGTTCACAGCTCTCTGTCTGACCTATACTCGAGTTTTCACTCATAAACTCGAGTTTTCACGTTGTTTTTGACTTTGGTTGCTTCCAGACTTGATATCGCTTCAATTTTAGGAAACCAATCATCCCTATATAGCTCCTTGTATCTTCATTCCAATGTAACAAGATTCAGATCCAAACTCATTGTGATATGTACATTATGATTCAATGATTGAGAGATGTTCTTAAACCAGCGTTTTTGCAACGTTCTGAATCTTCAGTCAACTTTCGAAAAACATATCTCTCCGGTCTGATCTTCATTTTTGTTGAATAAAGTATTGATGGAAAGCGTTATGTGTCTTCTTTCTAATGCCATCGATTTCAGCTCATTTCGATTTGTAGACTTGAGTTATATTCAAAACACTGAAGCTCGCTCTGAAGTGTGGCGTGAACATTTGATCCAACTTTAGAAATTTATAGCTCATTGATCTGATCTTCTTTGGACTTGAAGCTTTATCAGGATAACGCATTGGATGTCTAGTTTCAGCTAAATTTGATTTCACCTCAATCTGATGTCTGGTTTAGGAGATATCTTCAAAATACCAGACCTCGCCCATTCAGATCATGGAGCAGAGGTGAGTAGAGTTGCTGAAGGAGCTCTGATACTCGAGTATTGAAGTGGATACTCAAGTACTGTCGGGATCAGAAGCGTGAGAGAAGTCGAAAACATCCGATACTTGAACATTTAAGTCCTATACTCGAGTTTTGACCTCCATAGCTCAAATTTGTCTTGAAAAACTCGACTTGACCCAAACCTTGGTTTTCGAAACTGTGGTTTTCAAAACCAAAGTTTTCTCGTCCAAAAGCAAATTTTTCCAGTAAACTTGTATACTTGAGTTTTGACCTGGAAACTCAAGTATTGACTTCCAGAACCCGATTTTCACTATTTTTAGCTCTAAAATGATCCATCCAACCTCCATTCAATTGTGAAGACTTGTAATATCAATTTAAGACCTTGTAAATTGATTTTTCTCATTCTTTTTGACAAGATCTTCTCTTTTCTTCAATCTCTTCAATTGGTCATTCATCATTCAACTTTAGCTCATCATTCTTTATGCCTTCTTCATTTTTCAATACTCAGAGAGCCAAGCCTATACTGAACCTCTTCCTCTTTTTCTTCTCTTCCTTTTCCTTATCCTCATCTATATCCTCTCCAACCTTGATCTATTAGTTCTCAATGTGTTTTGATGATAACTAGCAATTGTAAACTTGATATGAAGTTTGTTTTTGGCAATATGAAAATCTCACTGTCAAAGGCAAACTCGAGTTTAGGTATATAAACTCGAGTTTGAGACTTGACAGAAAGATATTCAATTTTACATAAAAGCCAAACTCGAGTCTGTACAGACACAGAAATGAATCCAAAATTTTCACATTAAGCTAAACTCCAGTTTGCAAATCAAACCTGAAGTCTGGAAGATACAGAGAGCACTCAGAATCCCAAGCAAGCCAAACTCGAGTCTAGATTCCCTAACTCGAGTTTAGACCAAACAGAAAGGAACCCAGAAAACTCAATAGACTCCCAAACTCTAGTCTGGCCTTCCAAACTCCAGTTTGCACTTGACCTAGATAAACCTCAAATATTTCAGTAGTCACTGAAACTCAAGTTTGCTTCCCAAACTCGAGTCTGAACCATACAGAAAGATCTTTCACTTGGCTACACTACAAACTCCAGTCTATGACCCTAAACTCCAGTCTGGAAAATCACGAACTTAGGCTTGTTCTTCAAACATAGACCCAAACTCGAGTTGGTCACTAATTGACTCGAGTTTAGCTTCCTGCCCAAAGTTCCATCCCAAGTCCAGAACTCGACAGTTCCCTCTGTAAAAACCAAACTCGAGTTAGCTTTTACAGACTGCAAGTTTAGACCACTAATCAACAGACATGCTTTCTGGATGAACCCCAAACTCGAGTCTGGAAAAACAAACTCAAGTTTGCATCAGAGATTTTGAAAAATCAAACGATGTTGATCTGCGAAATCTTAATGGGTCTTCTTGAAATTATTTCCTCATATGATATTATTGTTTCTAATGTCCTTGATGAAGTTTTAAGTGTTTTTCAGATAAGGTTTAGCGAAGATCAAGGTGAGATCAAGATCCAGGATAAATGCATTAAATGACGAACCTAGAACAGGGCTGATCCTTCTCCCTTATCCCAGATGTTCAGCTTAGACCGTTGTAACTCATAAGAATCATCTCAAACGGTCAAATTGAGTTAAAGGAATGACTAAAAATCTGGAAGACCTTCTGCAACAACTAAATTCCAAGATTCCAGCTAAGAATTCAAAGAACAGAGCAAAATATGCTACTGCCATTTTTCCAGAATTGTAGCTGAACATTAGAGAAAGAATTGCAACGGCTAGCTCATCCATTCAGTCTATAAAAGGCTGTGAAAACTCAAAGCAAAATACACACAACGAAGCTATCTTGATTATACTTTGAAATTTGAGTCTGTATTGTTATTTTCAACCTGTTCTTCAGTGTTTATCCTTATCTACTCTTTTGAGAGTTTGTAAATTTTTGAAAGCATTTGTTTGTGAGAACTCAAGGTTGTGGAACCTGTGAGTTGGGTTGTTCAATTACAAAGTGTAAGGGGGAGCAAGTCCTAGGTGATTAGGATTATGTCTGGTCTACATTGTTGTAGTTGAAAATCTGTTGAACTAGTGGAAACACCCAGAAGATATCTGGGGACTGGACGTAGGTCAAGGTTAGGACCGAACCAGTATAAATTCCGTGTGTCAGGCTTTTTTTCTCTTACCTTCTTAACATTTACTTTCAAAAGGCTTTGAAAAAGAATTCAAAAGTTTTTTTTTTAAATCCCCAATTCACCCCCTCTTTGTGATTTCTTCCATTTTCATGATCTTCTTCTTTTTCATCATTCAATACTTCTTGATCATCTTCTTGATTCAGTTCTTTCTTTCTTTCAATTCTTCTTTATCAATCTTTTTCTTGACCATTCTTCATAGATGACCTTCATATCTTTGATTCTACATTAAACTCAAGAATTTAGTCAATGAAGAAGATAAATATAGTATGCAAACTTTTTGAAAGTGGAAGAAATCACCAAGAGAGGGGTGAATTGGAGATTTTAAAAATTGTTTTCAACTCTTAAAAAAATAAAGCTTAAGAAATGAATAATGAAAGAGTACAGAAAGAAAAGCTCAGACACACAGGATTTATACTGGTTCGGTCTTAACCTTGACCTACGTTCAGTCCCCAGATACATTCTGGGTGTTTCCACTAGTTCAACAGGTTTTTAACTACAACAATGAAGACAAGACACAATCCTAATTACCTAGGACTTGCTCCCCCTTACACCTTGTAATTTAAACAACCCAACTCACAAGTTCCACAACCTTGAGTTTACACAACCAAATACTTTAAAAGAATTTCAATCTCTCAAAAGAGTGAATATTGATAATCACTGAAGAACAAATAAAAGAATCACAATACAGACTCAAAAATGCAAATGTGTTCAAGTGTAGCTTCGTTGTGTCTTGCTTTGTGTCTTCATAGCCTTTTATAGCCTAGCTAGATGAGCTAGCCGTTGCAATATCTTCTCCAACGTTCAGCTGTAAATCTGGGAAATGACAGTTGCATATTTTGCTCTGTTCTTTTAATTCTTTGTTGCAATCCTGGAATGTGTTGTTGCAAAACGTCTTCCAGATTTTTAGTCATTCCATGATCTTAATTCGACCTTTTGAGATGATCTTAATGTGTTACAACGGTCTGAACTGAACATCTGTGATAAGGGAGAAGAATCAGCCCTGTTCTTTATTCTTCATTAAATGCACTTATGCTGGATCTTGATTTCACCTTGATCTTGTGATGAACCTGTCTGAAACTTATTAAAAACTTGATCAATAATGTTAGGAATAATAATACAACAAGATATGATAATTTCAGATTAACCCATAATGATTTCGCAGATTGATTCAATCTGGTTTTTCAAAATCTCTGATGCAAACTCGAGTTTATAATCCTAGACTCGAGTTTGAGGTTCATCCAGAAGACATGACTATTGAGCATTGGTCTAAACTGGCAGTTTGCAAAAGCTAACTTGAGTTTGCTTCTTACAGAGAAGAAAGTCGCGATTTGGTCTTGAATGAGATTTTGAACACATGGCTAAACTCGAGTCATTTAGTCATTGACTCGAGTTTGAAGCTTTTATGAAAATCTTAATTTTAAGTTAACAGTTTCAAAACTGGAGTTTAGAACTGCAGACTGGAGTTTACAAGACCTGAAATATTGTATAGCTCTCTGTATGATCCAGAGTCGAGTTTTGATATCCAAAACTCGAGTTTCAGTGAAAACTGAAACTTTTGAAATATTTCCATAAGTGTAAACTGGAGTTTCCATTTTTCCAAACTGGAGTTTTCAAATCAGTCATTTACTCGAGTGTTTTCTGTTTGAGCTAAACTCGAGTCACCAAAATTTTAACTCGAGTTTCAGTGTGAACTGAAACATTTGAAACATCTTTGAGGGCTCAAACTGGAGTTTTCGTTTTCAAAACTGGAGTTTAGAAATCATGTAATAAGTAATAACTCGAGTATTTTCAGTTTGTCCTAAACTCGAGTCTCTAGAAACTAGACTCGAGTTTCAGTGGTAGCTGAAACTTTGAAAACTTCCTGTTAAGCTTAAACTGGAGTCTCTGAAATCAAAACTAGAGTTTACAAAATAAACAAGAGCTCGAGTGTCTTTGTTATAACCCAGACTCGAGTCTTCTACGTCCAGACTCGAGTTTCAGCTGAAAACTTTAAACTTGAAAACTTTTGTATTTGGTAAACCGGAGTTTGTGGGTAGGGGTGTAAACAGGCCAGGCCTTGCCCTTAACAGGCCAGGCCTGTTCTGTAACATACTGGCCTGAGCTTGGCCTGTGGCCTGTTACAGGCCTACTTTTCGGCCTGGGCCTGGCCTGTATATAGGCCTGGCCTGGCCTGTATATAGGCCTGGCCTGGCCTGTGGCCTGTTAAGGCCTGTGTGTTTTTTTTTTAAAAAAAAAAAATTTTTTTTTAATTTTTTTTTATTTAATTAAGCTAACAGGCCACAGGCTGAAAACAGGCCTACTTTAAACAGGCTAACAACAGGCCAAAATTACATAAATTAATACTAATAATATAAATAACAGGCCACAGGCCGAAAACAGGCCTACTTTAAACAGGCTAAAAACAGGCCAAAATTACATAAATTAATATTAATAATATAAACAGGCCGGCCTGACAGGCCTAAAAGGCCTCTTATCAGGCCTGGGCCTGGCCTGTTAAGGGAAAACAGGCCTCATAAGAGGCCTTGGCCTGGCCTTTTAGCCTGACAGGCCAGGCCTGACCAGGCTTTTAACAGGCCAGGCCACAGGCCCCTGGCCTTTTTACACCCCTATTTGTGGGTATGAAACTGGAGTTTTGAAATCTTGATAAAGCATTGAAGCTTCTGTTTGATCCTAAACTCGAGTTTCCAAAACATAGACTCGAGTTTACAGTTCTTAAGAATTTTGATTGCTCTTTGTGTAATGCAAACTCGAGTTTGTCTTACACAAACTGGAGTTTGGCCAGCTTTGTAAAAACTGAGCTTCTGTCTGTCAAGTCCAAACTCGAGTTTTGTTACCTAGACTCGAGTTTGCCTTGAATAGTAAGTTTTACAACTTACCAAAGACAAACTTCAAATTTAGTTTACAATTGTCAGTTATCATCAAAACACATAGAGAACTAACACTTTTTGTTTATACAAATGGCATCAATATAAGAAATCATCAGAACTAATCATATCTAACAAGATCTACAAAAAAAAAAAATGCATTAGAGGTTAGAATACTTTAATCAATTAATAATATGTAAAAACAAAATTCTAATACTGTAGTCCGGGGGAAAAAAGATCAAATATTGTAGTTGCTAATGATTATTTCAAATATAGATGATTAAAATTGATACTCTATCAAAACAAACACACACATCTTACAAATAACTAACTTAATTAATTTTTATTATCTCTAGAAATTCGTTATCAAGCTTTTATATTTATAAATAGAGGGAGTATTAAGTATATTCGTATGCATGCATGCATTCATCCATACATGCATATATACGCATTCATGCAGGCAGGCAGCACACATACATACACGCATATGTTGAATATTGACTCATTCCTTCTTCTTTTATTTTATTTTATTTTTTCTTGTGGTACTCTTATAGTCTTATTTTCAACATGAATGGATAATATCTAATTTAATTATAAAATAGGTCTAATTCAGTTATTCTATGAATGGATACATAGAAAGGAACAAAGTTGAAACTTTGCTAAAGATGTCCGTATATAACTAAACTATTCAATGCTTTGAAAAGGAAACGGCCGTGCAAGAAAAGGCAAATGCGTGCAACACAATTGTAATATCTTCACATCTTCCTTCCAATTCATTGCCTATAACTCTATATATAAGCGTTCATATTAAAGAAAATGACTATGAGCATAGCACCCTTCTTATGTAAGGGAATCAATTATATATATATATATATATATATATATATATATATATATATATATATTTGTTATAATCAATTTTATGTTATATTTTGATGAGTTACATATCATTTTTACCATGGAAGTTTACTCTGAGGAGCATTGGTCATCCGGAAGTTTTTTTTTTAATATCAGTTTTGCCCTGGAAGTTTAAAATCGTAATAATCTTGCCCATATTTTGATATAGACTGTTGAATTATTCCATTACTTTATAAACTTTTAGAGGCAAATTGTTTTTCTTTTTTTTTTTTTAAAAAACTTATGGGGTAGATTTGCTCCTAAAGAAAACATCCAGGGCATATTTCCTCCTTTTTTAAATTTGCGGGGCAAAAATGAGATCAAAAAAATTTCCGAGTGACTAGTGCTCATTAGGGTAAACTTCCATGGCAAAAATGATATTTAACCCTATTTTGATCCATAAAAGGAAAGATTTGCAATATATTAGAGACACAAATATTCGATGACCAAAAACTATCACAAATCGTGCAAAAAAGAAATTCTGACAAATTTACCATGGAAAACATGAAATTCTATCATAAAAAAATCGTCACCCAAATTTTTTGATGGACCGATCCATACTAAATTTACAGAAAAGGCCAAAATTTGTCAAAATCTCATCAACAAATATATTGCAAACCCATCCGAAATTTTCGTCTTTATATTTTTTTGGTAGCGTGTGATATTATATGTTTCTGAAATAAAAAATATACGGACCAGATTCCAATTTTGTTAAAATATTACTATAAAATTAAATTAATAACTTTAAAATATTAAAATTTAACTTACATAGTTCATAGCTATAGTATAAAAACTAGAAGAATTTTAATTATAAAATATTATAATATGGTTTTACAAAATATTAAATCTGAATTATCCATACGTAATTATGGGATCAAAATGAGAGGATCTATATATATATATATATATATATATATATATATATATATATATTTGTTTATTTATTGGGAAAAGAATATTAATTGCATCGTATGAAGGACGTTTACACTAGGACTTATTTTTCCTTGATTAATGCCTTCAATCATGATGCTTCATAAATAAATCCATAAGAGAAATTTGAAAAACAGTTCTATCTGAATTAGTTTGAACCATAAGTTCTCCAATTAAATAAATTAGTTTGAAAACATATGTACACATTATCTTCACGTGACCACATGACTGTTCAACCTAAGGTTATAAGTGAGATCGAACTTGTAACCTCCCACTTAGGCGGCAGGAGTTCTCATGCCACTGTACTACAAGGCTATTAGCAAGGCTATTAGCAGAGAAGACATGCTTTGTTTTGTTCAACTAAAAGAAATTTAATAAGTAGGTTTGGATGGAGAGAAAATTAGTAAAGGAGAATTATTTTCTTGTTCGGATGAGGTTTTCTGCAATTACATTGCGGTATCAATTCATTCACTTCACTCATTCTTGTTTTTATGGTTTGTTTTTGTTTTTGCGTTGGAGGTCAAGGCTAATTTGTGACAGACACGGCTCTGACGACAAACCACAAAAAGCTCACCCTCATTGGTGGTGGCAAAAATCGCTTGCACTTGCTAGTTGATATTATGAGTTAATCTTCTCACTTTCCTTCTCTTTGTCCATTACTTCATTCGATATGTGCAATCATCATTAGTTTGAATTAAAGCAAAGTATCACAAAATTGGTTATTTCTTGTCGTTGTTCAATTGGTAACATTCCCACTATTCGTTCCTCTAAAAAATAATTCCTCATGCCTTTTCTCAAACCCCTCCCCTCCTCCCCCCCCCCCCCCCCCCAAAAAAAAAAAAAAAACTCTCATATTCTCCCCATTCGAACACAGCGTGAAAGCTTTCAACATGTTCACACACACATATAAGGGTTTGGGGGATTGTCCCTTTGGAACCAAAAGATTCCCAAATTTCAGTAAAGGACCAAGGTCTCAAGTAATGTAATGCAACAGGTCAAAAAAACAAAAGTACTGTAATGCAATATATATATATATATATATATATATATATATATATATATATATATATATTTCCCCTTTCCCCTTCTTTTTCTCCACTGATAATATACGTTAAGGGAATCATTTTATTTTTTTATAGTTATAATCAATTTTATGTTATATTTTGATCCAACAAAATAAAATATTTGCAATATATTAGAGACCCAAATATTTGATGACCAAAAACCATAACAGATCGTGCAAAAAAGAAATTCTGACAAATTTACCGTGGAAAACATGAAATTCTATCATAAAAAAATCGTCACCCAAATTTTTTGATGGACCAATCCATGCTAAATTTACAGAAAAGGCCTAAATTTGTCAAAATCTCATCAACAAAAATATATTGCAAATCCATCCGAAATTTTCGTCTTTATATTTTTTGGGAGCGTGTGATATTATATGTTTCTGAAATTAAAAAAAAAAAATATACGGACCAGATTCCAATTTTGTTAAAATATTACTATAAAACTAAATTAATAACTTTAAAGTATTAAAATTTAACGTACACAAATCATAGCTATAGTACAAAAACTAGAAGAATTTTAATTATAAAATATTATAATAATGGTTTTACAAAATATTAAATCTGAATTATTCATACGTGGTTATAAGATCAAAATGAGAGGATCTATTTCAACATATACATATATATAATGGGAAAAGAATATTAATTGCATCATATGAAGGACGTTTACACTAGGACTTTATTTTTCCTTGATTAATGCCTTCAATCAAGACTTATTTTTCCGTTTTTGTTTTTGCGTTGGAGGTCAAGCCTAATTTGTGACAGACACGGTCTCTGACCACAAACCACAAAAAGCTCACCCTCATTGGTGGTGGCAAACAACGCTTGCACTTGCTACTATGAGTTCATCTTCTCACTTTCCTTCTCTTAATTTGTCCATTAATTCATTTGGCATGTAGAATTTTTTGTCTGATTCCCAATATTCACAGGTACAAAAAAAGCTTTTAAGACCGGATGAAAGAGGCATCCGCAGAACGAACTCGCGACCGGTGTTGTTCCAATTGGTATTAAAAGTATATCTTTAAGAGTAAACTTCAACCGGTCTTAAATAAACTCTTTTAAAACTGGACATTTAAAAACATTAGGTTTTAAAAGTGATACTAAATCCAAACGAAATATTTTTTTTGTCGGTCCTAAAACTCAATTTTTAAGACCGGACAAAAATTTAATCACTCTTAAAAGGTCTATTTTTTAAGACCGAACAAAAATAATTATACGCGGTCTTAAAAGACTCACTTTCAAGACTGGTTGATTAATAGGTCCGTTCTTAAAGATTAACTTTTAAGACCGGGCATATTAAAACTAACGGTCTTGTAAGACAAACTTTTAGTACCGCATATCAAATGTGTCACTTGACCTTTAAGACCACGCATTTAAGTAAATCCGAGTACATCCGGTCTTAAAAGTTGAACTTTTAAGACCAGCGTTTTTGTTTTATCAGTCTAAAGTTTCCTGCATTTTTCCCTGTTCTGTTCTTACCGATCATATATATACACAAATCCATACCAGCCAATCCAGCACGTAAAACGGTATACTTTAAGTTACAAGCTATGAACAATTATGGATAAATTGAATGATCTATACACAAATCCATACAAGCCAATCTAGCACAAAAAATGCTACACTTTAAGATATACCACACTTAAATAGCAGATCGTAGAAAACAAATATTATTGACCATGAGTTACAAATAAAAATACAATAAGTTGTTGCAATAAGATATACCACACTTAAATCAACATACATGCCCAATATTCACCATGCCTTCATCTGATTCCCATCCAACGTAACAACGTAACACAGTCTCTTTTATAATATGCATGCCCCTTTGGAACGGATCCTGGCACCAAAATAAAACAAGAACAAACGTCATAGAGTTAGTGACATTGATTAAAAACGCGGATGGAATATAATAGTGTTAAAACCTTAAAAAGTTTTCAAAGATTTGTGCAATTACCTTTCGAATTGACTCTTTTATAAAGGGATATCCTCCCATATCCCTTCTTGATGATTATTCCTTATGCCAGGTTCATTACATGCCCAATATTCACCATGCCTTCATCCGATTCCCACCCAACAACTCTCTGATCATTCCACTATATACAACTCCCTTAACAGGATCCTGATAAGTTGTGGAGTTCTAGTATGATCTCTTCTTTGTGTGATTGAGCAGAAACAATAATCAACACTTAAATATTAAAAATCCAGAGATAATAAAATCCGTTACTGATTAAGCTGATTGTTACATATTAGAGAAAATTTACCTTAACATTGATCTTTGAGGGCCAAATTTTCAAGATATTGCTTCTGTAGCTTTACAACTTCCCTTGGCTGAGAGCATTGGATTGGATCTAGCTGCCACAAACATAAAACAAGAAAAAACTTCATAGAGTCAGTGACATTAGTTAAAAACATAGAAGGAATATAATACAGTTAAAACCTTAAAGTTTTCAAAGAATTGTGCAGATGAATATTACCTTATGAAATGACTCTTTTATAAGGGGATATCCTCCCATATCCCTTCTTGATGATCATTTCTTATGCCGGGTTCATTATCCGCTTCATCTTCTTCGTTCATGTCCAGTAGACCCCTTGAAAAAGGAGTACTATCAGGAAGACCATAATTTGCTTGACTTTCCTCATCAATATCGATGACCCTTTTACCTTGGAGAGCTACAGACCACATTTTATTTGCTTGATCGGTAATATAAAAAACTTGTTTCGCCTGGTCTGCCATAATAAAAGGTTTATCTCCAAAACTTGTACTATTGAGATCGACTAACGTAAATCTGAGCCGATCGATCTAAACACCACTGTTGACATTAACCCACTTGCATTTGAAAATGAGAAATCTAATGAAGACATAGTCCACCTCCTAAATCTCTTCAATAACCCCATAATATGGCATGACTGCCAATTTAGGCCACTTGTCTTTCGAACTGAAGAAGTGCATGGATTTAGCCTCTAACATTGCACCACTATTTTGGACGATGCTCCTCTCATCTAGGGACTTCGTGTAAAATGTTAGTTCTCAATGTGTTTTGATGATAACATGCAATTGTAAACTTGATATGAAGTTTGTTTTTGGCAATATGAAAATCTCACTGTCAAAGGCAAACTCGAGTTTAGGTTTGTAAACTTGAGTTTGAGGCTTAACAGAAAACTGCTTACTTCTGCAGAGAAAGCCAAACTCGAGTCTGCTTGGACTAACTCGAGTCTGAGGAGTCACAGAAATCAATCAGAATTTTTCACATCAAGCCAAACTTCAGTTTGCAAAATCAAACCTGAAGTCTGGGAGATACAGAGAGCACTCAAGCAAGACAAACTCGAGTCTGGGCTCCCTAACTCGAGTTTAGACTGAACAGAAGAGAACCCAGAAACCTCAGTGTTTTACACAAGTCTTCTAAACTCTAGTCTGCATTTCCAAACTACAGTTTAGACCAAACAGAAACACACTCGAGTACCAGCCTAATCTTCAAACTCCAGTCAATGCTGAAAACTTCAGTCTGGAAACTCTTGAACTTAAGCTCATCTTCTCTACATGCCCCCAAACTCGAGTCAGTTACTAATTGACTCGAGTCTAGGTACATGATTGAAATTTCATACCAAGCCCAGAACCCGATAATCCTTTCTGAAAGAACCAAACTCAAGTTAGCTTTTACAAATTGCAAGTTTAGACCACTGATCAACAGATATGCTTTCTGGATGAACCCCAAACTTGAGTCTGGAAGAACAAACTCGAGTTTGCATCGGGAATTTTGAAAAACCAAATGATGTTGATCTGCGAAATCTTTATGGGTCAATCTAAAATTGTTCTATCATATGATATTATTATCTCTAATGTCTTTGATAAAGCTTTGAGTGTTTTTTCAGATAAGTTCAGCTAAGATCAAGGTGAGATCAAGATCCAGGATAAGTGCATTAAATGAAAAACCAAGAACAGGGCTGATCTTTCTCCCTTATCCCAGATGTTCAGTTCAGACCGTTGCAACACATTAAGATCACTCTAAACGGCTGAATTAAGATCATAGAATAACAAAAAATCTGGAAGACCTTCTGCAACAACAAAATTCCAAGATTCCAGCTGAGAATTGAAAGAACGGAGCAAAATATGCAACTGTCATTTTCCAGATTTGTAGCTGAACGTTGGAGAAGAAAAAGCAACGGCTAGTTCATCTAGCTAGACTATAAAAAGCTATGAAGACTCAGAGCAAAATACACACAATGAAACTACACTTGAATACATTTGCAATTTGAGTCTGTGTTATGCTTTTTGACTTGTTCTTCAGTTTTTATCAAAATCTACTCTGTTGAGAGTTTGTAAGTTTTGAAAGCATTTGTTTGTGGGAACTCAAGGTTGTAGAACCTATGAGTTGGGTTGTTTAATTACAAAGTGTAAGGGGGAGCAAGTCCTAGGTCATTAGGATTGTGTTTAGTCTACATTGTTGTAGTTAAAAACCTTTTGAACTAGTGGAAACACCAGAAGATATATGGGGACTGGACGTAGGTCAATTTTAAGACCGAACCAGTATAAATCCTATGTGTCTGAGCTTTTCTTTCTCTACTCTTTCATTATCTATTTCTTAAGCTTTATTTTCAAGAGTTGAAAAGAATTTTTGAAGTCCCCCAATTCACCCCCCTCTTAGTGATTTCTTCCATTTTCATAAAATGTGTAACCATTGATCACATACAAATTCCAACTTATGACATCAATGTCAGGACCATGTGCTAACCATTTCATTGTCTCAGAAACAAATTCCTCTCCCTTAACCTTTTGTTTGAACCAGTTTGCAAATGTTCTGTTATGCTCCCTAATCAACCTTTGTTAAGTCATTCGGGGATTTTCTTTCCTCACAGCTTCTTTATGTGCATCTATGTTGGCCTAAACTTCATCAACATTATTTAAGATGTATAAGTGGACTTGTGACAATTCATCAGGATCCACTCTATTTACTGAGGCCCCCCCCGTCTACCCCCTTCAACATGCTGACGTTTTGGAAGCCCGATATGTCTTACTTTGGCCAAATAATTTTGACAAAATTCCATGGCCTCTTCAGATACATACTTCTGAACAATTGATGCTTCTGGACGGTATGCGTTCTTCACGTACCCTTTTAAGAATTTCGTAGATCTTTCAATTGGGTACATCCACCGCAAATGACAGGGCCGGACAACTTGATCTCCCTCACTAGATAAACAATTAGATGAACCATGATGTCAAAAAATGAAGGAACAGAAAGCCTCTCAAGGTGGCACAAGATAAGACATCATTTATTCTCTAATTCATCCAATTGTTCAATCTCGAACACTTTACTGCAAATAACATTGAAGAACAAACAAAGCCTAGTCAAAATGTGTTGAAGATCATACTCGGCTATGCCTTGAATAGCTACTGGGAGTAGCTGTCGCATCAAGACAAGACAATCATGAGACTTTTGGCCTACCAATTTCAAGTCTTTCATCGATACAAGCGTCTTAAAATTTGAAGAATACCCTGACGGAACTTTTGTGCCATGCAAACACTCACAAAAACTACATTTCTCTTCCTTAGACAAAGTATGAGAAGCTGGGGGACAATAAGTTCTGTTACCATATGGCCTTGGATGTAAGTCTTCACGTATTCCCATTTCTTGCAAATCCAATCTTGCCTTCACACTATCCTTTGTGCTACCTTGTATGTTGAGAAGCGTGCCAACAATACTATCATATACGTTCTTCTCCACATGCATGACATCAATACAGTGTCTCACATTAAGGTTGTGCCAATATGGAAGATCGAAGAATACTGATCTTTTTTTCCATATATTTGTTTCTTTTCTACCCTTTGCAGTCTTACTGAAGATGACACTTATATTTTTCACCTTTGCATACACTTGTTCCCCAGTTAATGCCACCGGAGCATCTTCATGCTCTTGGCCACCAAGAAAGGCTTTCTTTAATCGACGATATGGGTGGCCTCGTCTAAGAAATCTTCTATGTCCAAGATAAACCATCTTTCTTCCATGTTGAAGTTGATGGTAGCGTGTGCCTTCTTCACAAACCGGAATGCCTTATGGCCTTTTATACTATACCCTGACAAGTTCCCATATGCTAGGAAGTTGTTTATGGTACAAAATATCATGGCTCTCATTTTGAAGACATCCTTCTTGAAAGAGTCAAAAACATCGGCACCTTCTTCCCACAACTCCTTAAAGCTTCGATCAAGGGCTGAAGGTAAACATCAATGTCGTTTTCGGGTTGTTTTGGTCCCAAAATCAACATGGACAGCATGATGTACTTTCGTTTCATGCATACAAGAGTATTGTAATACCCTAAAAATCCTACTTAGGATAAGTATCATAATTTAGTAAATGATACCTATTGAAAATAGGAGAATTTATGGTCTCAAAACTAGTAGAATAATTACCTTATTTTCTAAGGTGATTTCTCATGAAATTAGGAGGAATAAAGAGCTAGAAATTTCTAAGTGAAGTTAAGGGTTATAAAACACTCTGAATATTGTGAGCAATCCTAAGAGGCAACTAAATATTCCTTAAAATAGGAGAATATGTTGTCTCTAAATTTTTAATTGATTTATCATCATATTTAGGGAAATTTTCTTTGGATTCTAATAAATCCAAATTCAATTTCCTAAATCTTATTAAGGATCATAAAATATCCGAAGATTATCATAATCTAGCATAATCTTAATTATACCATTTCAACAAATAAAATCATCAAAGGATGATAAAATCAATTAGAGGAAGTTAATAACAATTATTGGGCAAATGAAATTGCAATAATTGAGATACTTTAATAAGTTTTGGAATTAGTTCATAATTAATTTATAAAGGTCATAATTAAGGATCAGATGATATTTAGAAGCTAAGATTAGCAGACAAGGAGTTGTTAATCATCAAAATTAAATTAGAAACTTGTCAAATGGTAATAAAGTCTTATAACCCCTAAAACACTATTATTCCTAAATTATCTCTAAGGGGGCGAAAATTCCTATTTAATGATGGAATAAATTACACAAATAAAATAGACCAATAAGAGATTTTTCTAAGAGTTTGTGAGGATAATTAAAACATAAAATTGTAATTAAAAGATTAAGGGGGGGGCAGTTTTATCACTTGGGCAACAAGAAAGGGAATTGCTTGAAATAAACCTATAATTATATTTCTAGAAGAGAAGACTTTTGAGGCTTAATGCAATGGAAAAGGAAGAGGAAGGTGGTGTGTGTGTATGTAGTGTGCGTGTGTGTTGTGGGACAAGGAGGAAAAAATAATAATAACATAAGGCAAATAAGTAGGGTGTGGAAGAAGATTGAGAAAAACTTAGGGAGCAAGTAGTCAAACTTGGAGAGCAAGTTATTATTTAATTAGCAAGATTAGATGAGAATCTATAGAAAATAAATCATATCTTGAAATATTGAAACTAAGTATTTAAAATAAATACATATTTGGAATCAGTGAATTAAGAGCTTGAACTTGGCTATTCCCAAAGTTATTTTCGGTTACTTTTTAATATTCATACCTAAGTGTTTGAGAATTAAAAATCACCCTAAATCTAGTCATAAAATTAGAATTTCAAAAGTGGAATTGGATTTTGAATTAAAACACCAACTTACACCCAACTAAATTAGCATTTGGAAGTAATTAAGGGATAAAGTGAAACTTAATGAAGAAGTAGAATGACTTGGGGACAAAGCAAGACTACTTGGTCAAGAAGGGGGGGAGGGTGACGTTTTTCTGAGGTGTAGGGGAGGGATTGAAGCTTCTTTGCTAAGGAAAATCCAATGGTTAAAATGCAAGGTGGAAAAACTACCAAAATGCCATCACATTTCACTATAAATAGAGGCCTCCTCTTCACAAATTTCTAACCAAGTCCTCCAAGCACAACCAAAATTTAGAGTGTGTGGGAGAGAGTGAAAGAGCTTCAAGAAGTAGGAAGCAAGGTTCTTCAAGAGGTAAGAGAGTTTTTAGTTCATAAGTTCAAGTTCTTAGTTATGAAGTAGAAATGCTAGAAATGTTGTTTTGATCTTCAATCCTCCAAATATAGTTTTATTTTCATGTTTTTATTGGTTCCATTGTATTTATTTCGAAAATTTGATGAAGAAGAAGTTATAGCAAAATTTTTGGAAGATTATGATCAAAATAGCAAAGCTCTGGCGAGATCTTATCGATTAGCGATTCCTGGAGTCAGAGGTAAAAATGCCAGTATTTTATGAAGAAGATGATGTACAAAAATTCTGAGACAATTCATGGTGAAAGTAGACATCTAGGGATTTCTAAATCTATAAAGAGTGTGTGATTTAAAGCTCTGTGCAAAAAGATAAAAATCTCAGAAGTTAGGTTATGTTTTCTGTATGAAATTCTGGGCAGCAGTTTGAAATGATTAAAATGGGAATTTTCCATGAGTTATGGGTAAGTTCCAGTATTTTTCCTTGAAATTATACTTCTCAAGGATTCCGGGAAATTTTACGGATCCTCGGTTTGATTTTTCTAGAATTAGTTATGATTTTTTGAAGTTAGGCGAAATTCTACCCAGAAATGCTGGATCAGCGTTTTTTTTCCGAAAATTAGGGAATAAACTGGAAAATAAATCCACCAGGGGTAAAATGGTCTTATATAGCCAAGATATCTCTTGGAATAATGTTTATGAATTAATAGAAACAATATTATCCTTATAGGATATCCCTGAATACATTCTGACCAACTGTCGCACCGTATTCCGCCAGAAATACCGTATAGCGTCAAACGAAGGTACGTTCACGTACTGTAACACTAACTCTGATATTTACAGTATGTGTATATGTGGTATGTGTGTTGTATGCATGTTGTGATGTGTTGTTTGAATACATGCTATTGTTAAAGGATAACTGTACATATGCATGCACTAGGAGTGATATATCTGTTTTCACTGGGAGTGGTATATTTCACTGGGAGTGATATATTTCGCTGGGAGCGGTACATTTGCATTCACTGGGAGTGACATAGTTGGTGACATATTGGGAAATAAATCAATTGTTGTGTTTATATACCGTATAAGTAAATATGAGGTTAACCGTTACCTGGGGTCCATATGCATGGGACCTTAGTTCTTAACATAGCGTCAGGGTCAGGAAAACCAAGGACGGAGGACGAAGGGAAGCGCAAGCAGGATGCATAGTAGACCCGGCTGAAGATTTCCTTTGACATTCTGGCGGAAGCCTTCCTTTTGTTGTTATACATCCCTTTTGAACCACGCGGTTACTACACCGCTATTGTATTCAGCCAGACTTACGGCATTTTGAAATATAAGTATCAGTTACTTTTCCGCTCAAATGCACTACTCTGATGATTTTAAATGATTTTTGTTGGAAAAAAATAATATTCCGCTTTTGAAAATTGGGATGTTACAAATATATATATATATATACACCCACACATACATACATACATATATATGTAACTACACACACACCCAGCGATCCTAATTCTTTGAGCTTCTTTCATTATGACTCCTGATGACAGCAAGGAACAAAACTTCGGCGTGTTCATTCTCTTACCATCGTTTTCTTAAGTTTCCTCTTTAGTTTCACAGACCAGCAAGCACATTCACACATATACATATATATAACTTAACCTATGTCCAACGGTTTTCTTTTGTTTTCTTTCTCTTTCAGCATATGACAGCAAGGGGAAGAGTTTTCAACGTGTTTTCTCTCTTCTCTTTATACATTAAACTCATATCGGAATAATTCATTTCCAACTTGTTCTTCACAATAATTTTGAGCATAACAATGCATTTGAAATTAATTTCCTACCAAAACCGCAAAATCTCAAAGCTTAAACATTATTGTCAAATTTCTCATGTAAGCACAATCCCCTTTCACAAACTTAAAAATTGTCTTAAGTGACGACATATACACAACAATACTAAGGGAAAGGTTTGAGTTTTATATATATATAGACACACACACGCGCACACACACTCTACACACATGCTTACATTAAAACGAAATAATCATCCTTGCTTTGAGGTTCAGTTTCATATTTTTCTTTTCTTCTCCCTCACAGTCCAGCAAAACGTGACTAGTATTATATATATATATATATATATATATATATATATATATATAGATACGCGCGCGCGCGCACACACACACACACACATATGTAACTACACACACCCCCAGCGATCCTAATTCTTTGAGCTTCTTTCATTATGTAACATCCTAAATTGCAGGTTCGGAAATTGTGTCGGTCGACACTTAGTTTTAAGAAAAACAACAGAGTTTTCTTTTCTTCTCCCTTACAGTCCAGCAAAACGTGACTAGTATTATATATATGTATATATATACACACACACATACATACATACATATATATGTAACTACACACACACCCAGCGATCCTAATTCTTTGAGCTTCTTTCATTATGAGTCCTGATGACTGGAAGGAACAAAAGTTCAGCGTGTTCCTTCTGCTTCCATCGTTTTCATAAGAATCCTCTTTATTTTCACAGACCAGCCAGCACATTCACACATATAAATATATATAACTTAACCTATGTCCAGCGGTTTTCTTTTGTTTTCTTTCTCTTTCAGCATATGACAGCAAGGGCAAGAGTTTTCAACGTGTTTTCTCTCTTCTCTTTAGGCATTAATCTCAAAGATGGTAGATTCATTTCCAACTTGTGATTCACTCTAACTTTGAGCATAACAATGCATTTGAAATTAATTTCCTACCAAAAAAACAAAATCTCAAAGGTTAAACATTATTCTCAAATTTCTCATGTAAGCACAATCCCCATTCACAAACTTAAAAATTGTCTTAAGCGATGACACATACACAAAAATAATAAGGGAAAGGTTTCAGTTTTATATATATATGGACACACACACACACACTCTCTACACACATGCTTACATTAAAACGAAATCATCATCCTTGCTTTTAGGTTCAGTTTCATATTTTTCTTTCCTTCTCCCTCACAGTCCAGCAAAACGTGACTAGTATTATATATATATATATATATATAAATATATATATATATATATAGACACACACACATATACATGTAACAACACACACACCCAGCGATCCTAATTCTTTCAGCTTCATTCATTATGAGTTCTGATCACAGCAAGGAACAAAACTTCAGCGTGTTCCTTCTCCTTCCATCGTTTTCATAAGTTTCCTCTTTATTTTCACAGACCAGCAAGCACATTCACACATATAAATATATATAACTTAACGTATGTCCAGCGGTTTTCTTTTGTTTTCTTTCTCTTTCAGCATATGACAGCAAGGGCAAGAGTTTTCAACGTGTTTTCTCTCTTCTCTTTATGCATTAATCTCAGAGATGGTTAATTCTTTTCCAACTTGTGATTCACTCTAACTTTGAGCATAACAATGCATTTGAAATTAATTTCCAACCAAAAAATCAAAATCTCAAAGGTTAAACATTATTCTCAAATTTCTCATGTAAGCACAATCCCCTTTAACAAACTTAAAAATTGTCTTAAGTGATGACACATACACAAAAATAATAAGGGAAAGGTTTCAGTTTTATATATATATGGACACACACACACACACTCTCTACACAAATGCTTACATTAAAACGAAATCATCATCCTTGCTTTTAGGTTCAGTTTCATATTTTTCTTTCCTTCTCCCTCACAGTCCAACAAAACGTGACTAGTATTATATATATATATATATATATATATATAGAGACAAATACATACATACATATATATGTAACTACACACACACCCAGCGATCCTAATTCTTTGAGCTTCTTTCATTATAAGTCCTGATGACTGGAAGGAACAAAAGTTCAGCGTGTTCCTTGTGCTTCCATCGTTTTCATAAGAATCCTCTTTATTTTCACAGACCAGCCAGCACATTCACACATATACATATATATAACTTAACCTATGTCCAGCGGTTTTCTTTTGTTTTCTTTCTCTTTCAGCATATGACAGCAAGGGAAAGAGTTTTCAATGTGTTTTCTCTCTCCTCTTTATGCATTAATCTCAGATATGGTTAATTCATTTCCAACTTGTGATTCACTCTGACTTTGAGCATAACAATGCATTTGAAAATAATTTCCTAGCAAAAAAACAAAATCTCAAAGCTTAAACATTATTCTCAAATTTCTCATGTAAGCACAATCCCCATTCACAAACTATTCACAAACTTAAAATTTGTCTTAAGTGATGATACATACACAAAAATAATAAGGGAAAGGTTTGAGTTTTATATATATATGGACACACACACACACTCTCTCTACACACATGCTTACATTAAAACGAAATCATCATCCTTGCTTTTAGGTTCAGTTTCATATTTTTCTTTTCTTCTCCCTCACAGTCCAGCAAAACGTAACTAGTATTATATATATATATATATATATAGACACACACACACACACATACATACATATATATGTAACTACACACACACCTAGCGATCCTAATTCTTTCAGCTTCATTCACTATAAGTCCTGATGACAGCAAGGGATAAAACTTCAGCGTGTTCCTTCTCCTTCCATCATTTTCATAAGTTTCCTCTTTATTTTCACAGACCAGCAAGCACATTCACACATATAAATATATATAACTTAACCTATGTCCAGCGGTTTTCTTTTGTTTTCTTTCTCTTTCAGCATATGACAGCAAGGGCAAGAGTTTTCAACGTGTTTTCTCTCTTCTCTTTATGCATTAATCTCAGATCTGGTTAATTCATTTCCAACTTGTGCTTCACACAAATTTTGAGCATAACAATGCATTTGAAATTAATTTCCTACCCCAAAAACAAAATCTCAAAGGTTAAACATTATTCTCAAATTTCTCATGTAAGCACAATCCCCTTTCACTAACTTAAAACTTGTCTTAAGTGATGACACATAGACAACAATAATAAGGGAAAGGTTTGAGTTTTATATATATATGGGGACACGCACACACACTCTCTACACACATGCTTACATTAAAACGAAATCATCATCCTGCCTTTTAGGTTCAGTTTCATATTTTTCTTTTCTTCTCCCTCATAGTCCAGCAAAACGTGACTAGTATTATATATATATATATATATATATATATATATATACACATATATATACATACATATATATGTAACTACACACACACCCAGCGATCCTAATTCTTTGAGCTTCTTTCATTATGAGTCCTGGAAGGAACAAAAGTTCAGCGTGTTCCTTCTCCTTCCATCGTTTTCATAAGTTTCCTCTTTATTTTCACAGACCAGCCAGCACATTCACACATATACATATATATAACTTAACCTATGTCCAGCGGTTTTCTTTTGTTTTCTTTCTCTTTCAGCATATGACAGCAAGGGGAAGAGTTTTCAACGTGTTTTCTCTCTTCTCTTTATGCATTAATCTCAGAGATGGTAAATTCATTTCCAACTTGTGATTCACTCTAACTTTGAGCATCACAATGCATTTGAAATTAATTTCCTACCAAAAAAACAAAATCTCAAAGGTTAAACATTATTCTCAAATTTCTCATGTAAGCACAATCCCCATTCACAAACTTAAAAATTGTCTTAAGTGATGACACATACACAAAAATAGTAAGGGAAAGGTTTGAGTTTTATTTATATATGGACACACACACACACTCTCTCTACACACATGCTTACATTAAAACGAAATCATCATCCTTTCTTTTAGGTTCAGTTTCATATTTTTCTTTTCTTCTCCCTTACAGTCCAGCAAAACGTGACTAGTATTATATATATATATAGACACACACACACATACATACACACATATATATGTAACTACACACACACCCAGCGATCCTAATTCTTTGAGCTTCTTTCATTATGAGTCCTGATGACTGGAAGGAACAAAAGTTCAGCATGTTCCTTGTGCTTCCATCGTTTTCATAAGAATCCTCTTTATTTTCACAGACCAGCCAGCACATTCACACATATACATATATATAACTTAACCTATGTCCAGCGGTTTTCTTTTGTTTTCTTTCTCTTTCAGCATATGACAGCAAGGGGAAGAGTTTTCAACGTGTTTTCTCTCTTCTCTTTATGCATTAATCTCAGATCTGGTTAATTCATTTCCAACTTGTGCTTCACACAAATTTTGAGCATAACAATGCATTTGAAATTAATTTCCTACCCCAAAAACAAAATCTCAAAGGTTAAACATTATTCTCAAATTTCTCATGTAAGCACAATCCCCTTTCACTAACTTAAAACTTGTCTTAAGTGATGACACATAGACAACAATAATAAGGGAAAGGTTTGAGTTTTATATATATATGGGGACACGCACACACACTCTCTACACACATGCTTACATTAAAACGAAATCATCATCCTGTCTTTTAGGTTCAGTTTCATATTTTTCTTTTCTTCTCCCTCACAGTCCAGCAAAACGTGACTAGTATTATATATATATATATATATATATATACACATATATATACATACATATATATGTAACTACACACACACCCAGCGATCCTAATTCTTTGAGCTTCTTTCATTATGAGTCCTGGAAGGAACAAAAGTTCAGCGTGTTCCTTCTCCTTCCATCGTTTTCATAAGTTTCCTCTTTATTTTCACAGACCAGCCAGCACATTCACACATATACATATATATAACTTAACCTATGTCCAGCGGTTTTCTTTTGTTTTCTTTCTCTTTCACAATATGACAGCAAGGGGAAGAGTTTTCAACGTGTTTTCTCTCTTCTCTTTATGCATTAATCTCAGAGATGGTAAATTCATTTCCAACTTGTGATTCACTCTAACTTTGAGCATCACAATGCATTTGAAATTAATTTCCTACCAAAAAAACAAAATCTCAAAGGTTAAACATTATTCTCAAATTTCTCATGTAAGCACAATCCCCATTCACAAACTTAAAAATTGTCTTAAGTGATGACACATACACAAAAATAGTAAGGGAAAGGTTTGAGTTTTATTTATATATGGACACACACACACACTCTCTCTACACACATGCTTACATTAAAACGAAATCATCATCCTTTCTTTTAGGTTCAGTTTCATATTTTTCTTTTCTTCTCCCTTACAGTCCAGCAAAACGTGACTAGTATTATATATATATACACACACACACACACATACATACATACATATATATGTAACTACACACACACCCAGCGATCCTAATTCTTTGAGCTTCTTTCATTATGAGTCCTGATGACTGGAAGGAACAAAAGTTCAGCGTGTTCCTTGTGCTTCCATCGTTTTCATAAGAATCCTCTTTATTTTCACAGACCAGCCAGCACATTCACACATATACATATATATAACTTAACCAATGTCCAGCGGTTTTCTTTTGTTTTCTTTCTCTTTCAGCATATGACAGCAAGGGAAAGAGTTTTCAATGTGTTTTCTCTCTCCTCTTTATGCATTAATCTCAGATATGGTTAATTCATTTCCAACTTGTGATTCACTCTGACTTTGAGCATAACAATGCATTTGAAAATAATGTCCTAGCAAAAAAACAAAATCTCAAAGCTTAAACATTATTCTCAAATTTCTCATGTAAGCACAATCCCCATTCACAAACTATTCACAAACTTAAAAATTGTCTTAAGTGATGATACATACACAAAAATAATAAGGGAAAGGTTTGAGTTTTATATATATATGGACACACACACACACTCTCTCTACACACATGCTTACATTAAAACGAAATCATCATCCTTGCTTTTAGGTTCAGTTTCATATTTTTCTTTTCTTCTCCCTCACAGTCCAGCAAAACGTAACTAGTATTATACATACACACACACACACACACACACACACATACATACATACATATATATGTAACTACACACACACCCAGCGATCCTAATTCTTTCAGCTTCATTCACTATAAGTCCTGATGACAGCAAGGGATAAAACTTCAGCGTGTTCCTTCTCCTTCCATCGTTTTCATAAGTTTCCTCTTTATTTTCACAGACCAGCAAGCACATTCACACATATAAATATATATAACTTAACCTATGTCCAGCGGTTTTCTTTTGTTTTCTTTCTCTTTCAGCATATGACAGCAAGGGAAAGAGTTTTCAATGTGTTTTCTCTCTTCTCTTTATGCATTAATCTCAGATATGGTTAATTCATTTCCAACTTGTGATTCACCCTGACTTTGAGCATAACAATGCATTTGAAATTAATTACCTACCAAAAAAACAAAATCTCAAAGCTTAAACATTATTCTCAAATTTCTAATGTAAGCACAATCCCCTTTCACTAACTTAAAAATTGTCTTACGTGATGACATATACACAAAAATAATAAGGCAAATGTTTGAGTTTTATATATATACAGACACGAACACGCGCGCACACACTCTACACACATGCTTACATTAAAACGAAATCATCATCCTTGCCCTTAGGTTTAGTTTCATAATTTTCTTTTCTTCTCCCTCATAGTCCAGCAAAACGTGACTAGTATTATATATATATATATATATATATATATCTGTGTGTGTGTGTGTGTAACTACACACACCCAGCAATCCTAATTCTTTGAGCTTCTTTCATTATGAATCATGATGACGCAAGGAACTAAACTTCAGCGTGTTCATTCTCCTACCATCGTCTTCAAAAGGTTCCTCTTTAGTTTGACAGACCAGCAGGCATATTCACATATATACATATATATAACTTAACCTATGTCCAGCGGTTTTCTTTTGTTTTCTTTCTCTTTCAGCATATGACAGCATGGGGAAGAATTTTCAACGTGTTTGCTCTCTTCTCTTTATGCATTTATCTTGGATCTGGTTCATTCATTTCCAACTTGTGCTCCACAATAATTTTCAGCATAACAATGCATTTGAAATTAATTTCCTACCAAAACCACAAAATCTCAAAGCTTAAACATTATTATCAAATTTCTCATGTAAGAACAATCCCCTTTCACAAACTTGAAAATTGTCTCAAGTGATGACACATACACAACAATAATAAGGGAAAGGTTTGGGTTTTATATATATATAGACACACACACACTCTCTCTCTACACACATGCTTACATTAAAACGAAATTATCATCCTTGCCTCTAGGTTCAGTTTCATATTTTTCTTGTCTTCTCCCTTACAGTCCAGCAAAACGTGACTAGTATTACACACACACACACACACACACACACACACACACAAACACACATATGTAACTACACACACTCCCAACGATCCTAATTCTTTGAGCTTCTTTCATTATGAATCCTGATCACAGCAAGGAACAAAATTTCAGCGTGTTCATTCTCCTACCATCGTTTTCATAAGTTTCCTCTTCAGTTTCACAGACCAGCAAGCACATTCACACATATACATATATATAACTTAACCTATGTCCAGCGGTTTTCTTTTGTTTTCTTTCTCTTTCAGCATATGACAGCATGGGGAAGAATTTTCAACGTGTTTGCTCTCTTCTCTTTATGCATTAATCTCGGATCTGGTTCATTCATTTCCAACTTGTGCTCCACAATAATTTTGAGCATAACAATGCTTTTGAAATTAATTTCCTACCAAAACTACAAAATCTCAAAGCTTAAACATTATTCTCAAATGTCTCATGTAAGCACAATCCCCTTCCACTAACTTAAAAATTGTCTTAAATGATGACACATACACAACGATAATAAGGGAAAGGTTTGAGTTTTATATATATATAGACACACACACACACACTCTCTACACACATGCTTACATTAAAACGAAATCATCATCCTTGCCTCTAGGTTCAGTTTCATATTTTTCTTTTCTTCTCCCTTACAGTCCAGCAAACCGTGACTAGTATTTCACACACACACACACACACACACACACATGTAACCACACACACACCCAGCGATCCAAATTCTTTGAGCTTCTTTCATTTTGAATCCTGATGACAGCATGGAACAAAACTTCACCGTGTTCCTTCTCCTACCATCATTCTCATAAGTTTCCTCTTTAGTTTCACAGAGCAGCAAGCACATTCACAAATACATATATATAACTTAACCTATGTCCAGCGATTTTCTGTTGTTTTCTTTCGCTTTCACCATATGACAGCAAGGGGAAGATTTTTCAACGTGTTTGCTCTCTTCTCTTTATGCATTAATCTCAGATCTGGGTAATTCATTTCCAACTTGTACTCCACAATAATTTTGAGCATAACAATGCATTTGAAATTAATTTCCTACCAAAACCACAAAATCTCAAGGTTTAAACATTATTCTCAAATTTCTCATGTAAGCACAATCCCCTTTCACTAACTTAAAAATTGTCTTAAATGATGACACATACACAAGCATAATAAGGGAAAGGTTTGAGTTATATATATATATAGACACACAGACACGCACACACACTCTACACACATGCTTACATTAAAACGAAATCATCATCCTTGCTTTTAGGTTCAGTTTGATATTTTTCTTTTCTTCTCCCTCACAGTCCAGCAAAACGTGACTAGTATTACACACACACACACATATGTAACTACATGCACATCCAGTGATCCTAATTCTTTGAGCTTCTTTCATTATGAATCCTGATCACAGCAAGGAACAAAACTTTAGCGTGTTCATTCTCCTACCATCATTTTTATAAGTTTCCTCTTTAGTTTCACAGACCAGCAAGCACATTCACAGATATACATATATATAACTCAACCTATGTCCAGCGGTTTTCTTTTGTTTTCTTTCTCTTTCAGTATATGACAGCAAGGGGAAGATTTTTCAACGTGTTTGCTCTCTTCTCTTTATGCATTAATCTGAGATCTGGTTAATTCATTTCCAATTTGTGCTCCACAATAATTTTGAGCATAACAATGCATCTGAAATTAATTTCCTACCAAAACCACAAAATCTCAAAGCTTAAACATTATTCTCAAATTTCTCATGAAAGCACAATCCCCTTTCACTAACTTAAAAATTGTCTTAAATGATGACACATACACAAGAATAATAAGGGAAATCTTTGAGTTATATATATATATAGACACACAGACACGCACACACACTCTACACACATGCTTACATTAAAACAAAATCATCCTCCTTGCTTTATGGTTCAGTTTCATATTTTTCTTGTCTTCTCCCTCACAGTCCACCAAAACGTGACTAGTTATATATATATGTATGTATGTATGTATGTATGTATGTATGTATGTATGTAACTACACACACCCACCGATCCTAATTGTTTAAGCTTCTTTCATTATGAATCCTGATGACAGCAAGGAACAAAACTTCAGCGTGTTCATTCTCCTACCATCGTTTTCATAAGTTTCCTCTTTAGTTTCACAAACCAGCAAGCACATTCACACATAAACATATACATAACTTATCCTATGTCCAGCGGTTTTCTTTTGTTTTCTTTCCCTTTCAGCATATGACAGCAAGGGGAAGATTTTTCAACGTGTTTGCTCTCTTCTCATTATGCATTAATCTTAGATCTGCCTAATTCATTTCCAATTTGTGCTCCAATATAATTTTCAACATAACAATGCATTTGAAATTAATTTCCTACCAAAACCACAAAATAACAAAGCTTAAACATTATTCTCAAATTTCTCATGTAATCACAATCCCCTTTCACTAACTTAAAAATTGTCTTAAATGATGAAACATACACAAGAATAATAAGGGAAAGGTTTGAATTATATATATATATATATATATAGACACACAGACACGCACACACACTCAACACACATGCTTACATTAAAACGAAATCATCATCCTTGCTTTTTGGTTCAGTTTGATATTTTTCTTTTCTTCTCCCTCACAGTCCAGCAAAACGTGACTAGTATTACACACACACACACACACATATATGTAACTACACACACACCCAGTGATCCTAATTCTTTGAGCTTCTTTCATTATGAATCCTGATCACAGCAAGGAACAAAACTTCAGCGTGTTCATTCTCCTACCATCGTTTTCATAAGTTTCCTCTTCAGTTTCACAGACCAGCAAGCACATTCACACATATACATATATATAACTTAACCTATGTCCAGCGGTTTTCTTTTGTTTTCTTTCTCTTTCAGCATATGACAGCATGGGGAAGAATTTTCAACGTGTTTGCTCTCTTCTCTTTATGCATTAATCTCGGATCTGGTTCATTCATTTCCAACTTGTGCTCCACAATAATTTTGAGCATAACAATGCTTTTGAAATTAATTTCCTACCAAAACTACAAAATCTCAAAGCTTAAACATTATTCTCAAATGTCTCATGTAAGCACAATCCCCTTCCACTAACTTAAAAATTGTCTTAAATGATGACACATACACAACGATAATAAGGGAAAGGTTTGAGTTTTATATATATATAGACACACACACACACACACACACACACACAAACACACTCTCTAGACACATGCATACATTAAAACGAAATCCTCATCCTTGCTTTTTGGTTCAGTTTTGTATTTTTTCTTTTCTTCTCCCTCATAGTCCAGCCAAACGTGACTAGTATGGTATATATATATGTAACTACACACACCCAGCGATCCTAATTCTTTGAGCTTCTTTCATTATGAATCTTGATCACAGCAAGGAACAAAACTTTAGCGTGTTCATTCTCCCACCATCATTTTCATAAGTTTCCTCTTAGTTTCACAGACCAGCAAGCATATTCACACATATACATATATATAACTTAACCTATGTCCAGCGGTTTTCTTTTGTTTTCTTTCCCTTTCAGCATATGACAGCAAGGGGAAGATTTTTCAACGTGTTTGCTCTCTTCTCATTATCCATTAATCTCAGATCTGGTTAATTCATTTCCACTTTGTGCTCCACAATAATTGTGAGCATAACAACGCATTTGAAATTAATTTCCTACCAAAACCACAAAATCTGAAAGCTTAAACATTATTCTCAAATTTCTCATGAAAGCACAATCCCCTTTCACAAACTTGAAAATTGTCTTAAGTGATGACACATACACAACAATAATAGGGGAAAGTTTTGAGTTATATACACACACACACACACACACACACATACACACACACACATAGACACACAAACACACTCTCTAGACACATGCATACATTAAAACGAAATCCTCATCCTTGCTTTTTGGTTCAGTTTTGTATTTTTTCTTTTCTTCTCCCTCATAGTCCAGCCAAACGTGACTAGTATGATATATATATATGTAACTACACACACCCAGCGATCCTAATTCTTTGAGCTTCTTTCATTATGAATCTTGATCACAGCAAGGAACAAAACTTTAGCGTGTTCATTCTCCCACCATCGTTTTCATAAGTTTCCTCTTAGTTTCACAGACCAGCAAGCATATTCACACATATACATATATATAACTTAACCTATGTCCAGCGGTTTTCTTTTGTTTTCTTTCCCTTTCAGTATATGACAGCAAGGGGAAGATTTTTCAACGTGTTTGCTCTCCTCTCTTTATGCATTAATCTTAGATCTGGTTAATTCATTTCCAACATGTGCTCCACAATAATTTTGAGCATAACAATGCATTTGAAATTAATTTCCTACCAAAACGACAAAATCTCAAAGCTTAAACATTATTCTCAAATTTCTCAGGTAAGCACAATCCCCATTCACTAACTTAAAAATTGTCTTAACTGATGACACATACACAACAATAATAAGGGAAAGGTTTGAGTTTTATATATATATAGACACAACACACACTCTCTACACACATCCTTACATTAAAACGAAATCATCCTCCTTGCTTTTTGGTTCAGTTTTATATTTTTCTTGTCTTCTCCCTCACAGTCCAGCAAAACATGACTAGTATTTTATATATATATATATATATATATATATATATATATATATGTAACTATACACACCCGGCGATCCTAATTCTTTGAGCTTCTTTCATTATGAATCCTGATGACAGCAAGGAACAAAACTTCAGCTTGTTCATTCTCCTACCATCGTTTTCATAAGTTTCCTCTTTAGTTTCACAGACTAGCAAGCACATTCACACATATACATATATATAACTTAACCTATGTCTAGCGGTTCTCCTTTGTTTTCTTTCCCTTTCAGCATATGACACCAACGGGAAGATTTTTCAACATGTTTGCTCTCTTCTCTTTATGCATTAATCTCAGATCTGGTTAATTCATTTCCAACTTCCGCTCAACAATAATTTTGAGCATAACAATGCATTTGAAATTAATTTCCTACCAAAACCACAAAATCTCAAGGTTTAAACATTATTCTCAAATTTCTCATGTAAGCACAATCCCCTTTCACTAACTTAAAAATTATCTTAAATGATGACACATACACAACAATAATAAGGGAAAGGTTTGAGTTTTATATATATATAGACACAACACACACTCTCTACACACATCCTTACATTAAAACGAAATCATCCTCCTTGCTTTTTGGTTCAGTTTTATATTTTTCTTGTCTTCTCCCTCACAGTCCAGCAAAACATGACTAGTATTATATATATATATATATATATGCAACTACACACACCCAGCGATCATAATTCTTTGAGCTTCTTTCATTATGAATTCTGATGACAGCAAGGAACAAAACTTCAGCGTGTTCATTCTCCTACCATCGTTTTCATAAGTTTCCTCTTTAGTTTCACAGACCAGCAAGCACATTCACACATATACATATATATAACTTAACCTATGTCCAGCGGTTTTCTTTGGTTTTCTTTCCCTTTCAGCATATGACAGCAAGGGGAAGATTTTTCAACGTGTTTGCTCTCTTCTCTTTATGCATTAATCTCAGATCTGGTTAATTCATTTCCAACGTCAAATCCCTTTGTTTGTCTTTAGTTTAATACCTACAAACTACTTAAGAATACCTCCTCACTGTATACACACACAAACCCACAGCTTCTTCTTTCTTTATATTTTTACATATACCCCAGAGTTTTCTTGTTATTATTTATATTCCAGAAGCATTTTATTCTCTTTTTCTATTATGCTTATTATATATATATATATATATATACCTATGTCTTCATATCCATCAGTTAACATGTTCATGTATTAACAATGAAAAAGAGTTCGATGCAAGACATGTATAAGCTCTCATATCTTAACCATGATAGCAAGTTCACTAATCCAAGTCCATACAGAAACACAAACGGAAACTAACAACCCCCCTGTTTTAAGTTCAGTTTTGGTTTGTTTTAGTTTAGCTTCGTTTTCGATCCTCTTAGCTTCGTCCTAAGCGTGATTGTGACAGAAAAATGAGATGAAGGAAGTATGACCGTTACCTTTGCTTCTTCACACTGGGACGACGAGAATAGGGACCAGTTTCCTCCTTTGTTTTTACCGATACAAAATAGAGAACCAGATGGCTTCAGCTCTCTCACTCTAACTCTCGGTCTCTATCTTATTCTCTCTTATCCCTCTTATTCCCCTGTTTTTGAGGCTAAAAACAGAGACAACAACAACAACACATTCACTCTCGGCTCCCCACAATTTCTCGATTAACTCTCCTAGTCTCAGCCTCACTGATTTTAGGTATTCTTCCTAGCAGCGTATATGCGACTGATTCTATTTCTAATGCTTCGTTCGGTTATGTCCTGTCCAGTCAATTCTAGTCATTCGTTAATCGGATGAAAGACCGAAACCTGCGGTACCCGGATCTGGTGATCAACTCATTGCTTTGATTCCCATTCCAGTCTATCTGGCTTGAAGCGCCAACTCTCGTTGCCAGCTGGTTGAATGGATCATAGAAGGTACAAGATGTGCTTCCATTCCTTTACCTATTTCTGTGCTTTTAGCAGCTTCTGTGCTTATTTACCAATCTGTGCTTGTTTACTTTTGATTTGAGTCATATAATGCCCTAGGCCTTCAATGAGACGAAGTTGTCCCTGAAATTCCACCCGGGTCGATAGCTCTAAAAAGTTCCGACTCTCTCTCTATATGCAAAAATATGAATCACCTACTCGGTACGTCCCTTCTGGCACAACACCCCCACTCACAAGAGCACACCACTTCTGGGGCGATTGATCGATTCCCCCGTTGACTCGAATTCTTCCTTCCCGAGGGATACCTTAACCATAATAATGGAATCGTCGAGCACTATAATCCGACGGACCGACCTAGTGATAGAAAGAGCAGCTCACAATTCGTAACTGGCGAGCGATCGATTGGGGATTGATTGAGTGCCTTATTAGAAAAGGCCGGGCCGATGGGTAGACTCAATATCTATCAGTACTCGCGATCAGGGTAGTACCCAAGTCACTCATAAAGCCTCTACATTGAGGGCTGACGCGCATGTCGGCTTTGAATTTGCTAAACGCGGTAATGGCACCCCTATAAAGCTTGAGTCCCGTCGTATGATAGCTACGTTAGTGAATTTCACCACTCGATCTTTCTTTCTTCAGAACGAGGTCCAAAGAAGTCCTCTTCTTGGTAACTAAGAAGTGGGTCTTCTTAGCTTTAGCTTGCCAATCGATGGACGGAAAGGAGATCCTGTTCTATATCCCAGGGTCCTCTTTAATCCGAAGAATGGAAAGAGGGCTGGCTTGACTCTAGTTCCGTCTCACAAGATATAAGACCAAGTGTTGGCACCCTCCAACTGAGACTGTTATAATTTGACAATCGTGTCGCGATCAGTCTTTCGGTCATAGGCAACCTTATGAGCACAGACCCAATAAGAGGTCTTACTGAGCGTGGACGGAGAGGAAACGAATCTGGTACAATCTTGACACATAAGGAAGATTGAGCATATAGCATATATATAAGAATAATAGAATAGAGTCCCAAAATAGCATATCGTAATTGAGCTCCGTGCGCAAGGTTCTTGACTCGCATCAGGATATAATACTTATTATTAATATTTTTTATTAAGGGCGCATGCATGATCTTTAGTAGACTTTACACTCCTCAATCAGGAAAGAGAACGAAAGGACTCCATGGATTGGCATCTAGATAGAACCTGGATTCACTCCTCTATCCATATTAAGGAAGAGGTCGGCTCCACCTAATCTTTACAGACAAGTAGAAAGCTAGGGTTCTGAAGACGGTGACCTTGAATCTGGCCTATCTTACCAATCCGTCTATAGAAGAGTTCACTCTCTCTTAATCAAAACCCCATGGCGCTGCTTTGCTCCTATCCATTGATTTCAAGCTCCAGCGTGAACAGCAATAGCATATTCTGCCTTCGGTCCAGGTAGGGTTCATTTTCATTCCGGTGATTATTTATCCCTTGCTTTTAAGCCAATCCTCACATCTAACTGTAAGTGCTTTTACATTATTGATATTCCTTCTTTTCCGGTTTGGCTATGCGCAATCAACTGTTGAGATGGAAAAATCTTGCCTTAGCTCTCTGTGCTCCTTCTTTCAGACATATTAGTCAATATGGTGAATCCCGAACAGCGGTAACCTAAAGGTTATGCTTTATTGATATTCTCCATATTAGACTAATATTGAATAAATTCACTGTAGCAAACCCTTTTACAATCGTACTTGACTTTACTATCCTTTAGCAAAATCACTTCGAAAGCCTTATTCATTTAACTTTTTTAAAATGCTAATAACATAACCATCTTCCTTCTCATCTCAGATGTTACGAATCGTCTGCTATTAGATAGAATAATAATTCCTAAGTCAAGTCTAGGAGGGAATTGGAATACCAGGAAAAAGAAGATGCAAAGCAAGGTTTTGAGTCTATAATATGAAACTGTAAGGCATCGGTTTACTGTATTGACAGAGCCTTTTAGTTTAACTAGCATAGGTGAACTCTTGGGAGGCCCTTTAGTGAATTTCGCCCTTTTTTGAGGGCTATCTCGTGCCTCTCAATTCCCATTTCAAGCTTGGTTCGCTCCTCTCCCTGCTCTAGGCTGGTTAAGCCCAGAAGCATACACAAGGTACTCAGTACCAGAGAGACCTCCAAGGAGGAAAGGCCCATTATCCGAACCCACATCTAAGACAGGTGGGCTGTAGTTCAGGGGCCTTTTAGCAACCTCATCGTAGAGTTTCCACATTATTCCAAAACGGACTAGATGCGGATCGTCTTGACGCACTTTCCAGTGCGTCGTAAGGATAGGTGCTTTGACAAAATCCTCGAAAGTGACACCAGGTGATAAGGCTACTGTATAATACCATCTACCATAGTTAAGCTGGTCCATGACCTTAACAAAGTGACCTCTTCGTCGAACTCAAACATTTCTGACTTATTGAGTTCTTTTGGAGGGGCCTTTAAGTCTACACTACGGGTTTGTAGACTTCTCGAAGGCGGTTTATCACCAAACCTTTGAGATACGGATTCAAGGGCATGCCATGACCTAACACAAATCGATAGGTAAAGAAGTTTTATCCCAAATCTTCCGCTTCCGCAAGAACTGAATAATACGAGCATAACCCGATCAGGTCAAAGAGACTGGTAGACTCATCTTACTCCAGGATGTCAGTGACATGAATGGATGCCACATCCTTCAATCAATCGAAGTTCTCATAAGACAAAAGCATCTCACTAAATCTCCGTCCTCTATATTGCATTGCCTTCTACTTAGGCTTAGGTTAGGCCGGGCACCAACGGTATGACCTAAGAAGCCTAAAGAGGGTCGGGAAACCTAGCATCAAGCAAGTAGGTAGCTGTTTTCACAAACTATAGTTGATAAGACAAAAGTCTCAACCATTTAGAAATAAGAGACTAGTGACTGACCAGTAGTGCGCATCTAAGACTACTGAAGAAGAAGCATAGTTGGCAGACAACATCCAAAGTAGTCCAAGGGTACTACCCTGTCCCACCATAGGTATTTCCCTGCATAGGAAAGAAGGCATACATCCAAGAGGAGATATTAGCTGTCCTCTTCGAGTGACTACACTCCCCTCTCGCACAGTTGGAATTTTGGCGACTGACAAGGCTAAGAAGTAAAGGGCATCATAGGTTAAATTGAGTGACTTCGTACCACTGAGTTGCAATTAGTCAACATCCTTCCTCAACAAGCTAGTTGAGTGACTTCGTTCGTATCCTATACCCTTGAATTTCAATAGGCTACAAAACTTATACGATGGTAGATGTTGAAAGATAGCTTTTAGGGACAGAATAAGGAATCGATTCTATGGATAGAAAGAGGTACGTAGTTACTCATATAGCATATATATGAGGTAGCTTCTTGCTTACTATTTACTTGTGCTAAGGATCTAAAGGTACGTACTAACTCGATCGATGCGAGAGGTACGAAGTTCCACGAGCCTTGCTCTAGGCACGTAGTCACTCATAGTTAGAAATATAAAAACGACCTAACCCATTGTCAAGAGGGGCTTTAGAATACATTGCCCACAATCTTTCAAGTCAGGCTCCATAGCGTAAGGTAAAAGGTAATCAGTCTTTCTTTCCCTATCTTCGTCTTATCCCAGCAGCCTAAAGAGAATAGGGAGATTCTGACTTTGAAATAAAAAAAGTCATGATGAATATGGGTAAGAATCCACATGAGGATTAGAAGACGTATGAGAACGCTATCTAGAGCTAAGTTAGTAGTTTAGAGAGAGAAGCAAGACCAAAAACTTTACTGCAAAGACTGTAACCTTTCCTTATCAGTCGAGTGATTTCATACCATAGCTAACGAGGGAAGCAATATTAAGTCTTAATCTTTCCCAACGGGTTAGAAGACACTCGATCTATGTCTGCGCGTCTCTTAACCATGAATTCTCACTGGTTACTTGTCTGCTCCGTGTGTACTGGATCTCCGAGGAAATATTTGACTGTACTTCCTGCTTCCCCCGAGCCACCTAAAAAAAAGGACTTTCCCTTGGGCTATTATGATGATGGAATAGCGGTTCCGATCGGAGTTGCGCTCAGTCACCCTGAAGGGAGGACTAAAAGCCGGATCACAAGCTTGGTTATTTCACTGGATCTCGGAAGTACCAACCATTACGTCCCATCACCGTCGCTAACCGAAGCCTAAACAAGAGTGGATTTTTAACTCCAGTGATGACACATGGAGCGTCTAGATCATTTTCGTGGCAGATATGAGTTCAATTCATTTTTCTATAAACAAGATAAGCACGCCCTTCCCACTGAGAAAGCCCGGTTGATTAGGACTTAGAAAAAGGTTCATTTTCGACTCGTGTAATGACATAAGGGATTTACGTTTGGGTCGTGTGCAGTGTGCTTTTGCTTTAGTCCTTGCCCTTTTCTTTTATCCTTAACGGAAAGGTCTTAAGGCCTCGCTCCGGTTAGTGAGGGAAACCAAGTCGTTAGTGGCATGGGTCAATCATTCATGGATGGATACCCTTTGACTCTAGTAGGAATAGGAAGAAATCAAACGAGCCCACCTTGACGCTTGGGTTTTAATGCCGCTGGAATCCGCTTCAAGGCAAGTTGTCGAGGACCGGGTTGAACATTGGTTCGATAAACCGATCTAACCGGTTGTTGAGAAGAAGAGTTCAACCTCTCGACCACAGAATGAACAGTTGATTTGGGCAACGGCGATGGGCTGGCGCCAACTCCTAAAATGAAGCCAACTCAAAGGCGCCAACTCGATCTTGTGGTAGACTGCCCTCCTAGGGGCACTTGGCAACTCACTCGTGGGGCATGATATCCCAAAATTCCTCAAGTACTTGCTTTCTTCCTCTTCGCTAGCTTCGTTTCCTGGCCCACCATCTAAGGGCAAGGTAACTCAATAGTACTTTCAAGAAGAAATCCACCTGAACTGACCATTCAAGTTGTCTTTATCAATAAGGCCTTACATCTTATTCATCTCTGCTTGCTCTTCCAAGTCTTTCTACTCCTTCCTCCGATCACCACCAACCACAACAAGGTGAACCAGCTCCCGGAGACGAGCATTCTTGCCATACCATTCAACGAGTCCAGTCAAGTTCTTTTCCCTCGAGACAAAAGCCAACCTTGCCATTGTGAAGAAGATCGTCTTGCTCCGGTCCTTTAGCACACATCAGTGTTCTTTGTTCTCAACATGGCTGTAAAGGAGCTCCTCAATCGTCGGATGGAAGTAAGTCAACCTCCTGTTCTCCTCTGTGCAGGGGAAGTCAAGACTCGTATCAGCACCAGGTGAAAAAAATGTTTCACTTAGGATCAAAAACATCAATCCCATGAACAACTCGGTAGAGCCCTGTAAGAATGAAAGCTTTGTGACTCTCGTCTTGTCCAAGAGTGTCCTTGCTTCCAGCGATTTCCTGAAAGGTGCTGGCGATGATGAAATCTGTATGATTCATCATGGCAATGAGATCAGCAGTTAATTGGCAGGATAACTCCTCAAACCTTTTTTTAGACACTAGAGCGCCTGAACGTCTTTATTTGACTTTTGCGGTCTCCTATTCATAGATAATGTTCTCGCTACACTTGACACTTCCTTTGTTGCTTTATGTGAGGAGTTAAGGGCAATGAAAGTCTCTGTATCATATTCTCCCGCTATAAAGCGGCTGTTGCCTCTTGATTGCTTCTTTCATGCAGTCGGACAGTCTTTCCTTTCTGACAGCGACGGTACTGATTGAACTCGGGCTTTGGTCCCCGCTTTCCTATATTCGATCCAAGTATCCGAATCCGAAGTCAGTCTTGGAGCTGGTAGGGGCAGGCATAGTCTTGTGGTGACTTAGGGTCTAAGGGAATTGCCAGGCAAGGTTTCAGAGCGAACCTGAAGAGATTTATGGACTAGTTAATTATATAAATAAATAAGGACCCTGGTTTAAGATATAGAAGGAACCTAATTATTCAACTGTTCCCTGTCTTCTTTTGACTGTTAAAGAGCGCTAACGACTAAGAATGGTTTTATTAACTAGAAAGTGGTAACTCCTGTGCGCTGTAACGACTACAACCGATGTTAGGAATCGATTCTATGATTGACTTAGATTTAGATTCCCGTTTAAGTTTGACGAGAGATATCGGTAGTATATATAGGTTACGATTTCTTCACTCACGTGATATTGCTAGGGCAGAAAAGCGAGAACTCGAATGCTTCTCCTATTCTCTATAGATGAGACTGAGAAGTAGATCCAACCTAGTCTAGTAGTAAGCAATCCGCTAAAAGAAAGGTTTTTCTTCCTAATCCTAATCTCGTAGTAGACAGGCTTCTTCTTTAATAGTGGCACATATAATACGTGTAAGAAGCCTGAAATGTGATTGACCCCGGTCACTAACTGAAAGCGGCTCCTCGTTAGCGGTCGTCGCTTTTACCTTTCAAAGAAAGAATACGGGGGTTAGAGCCTAATCTAATATGCCCATTTTGAAAGAGGGCATGTGTAATAAATATTGCATCGACGTTTATAGAGACTGAAAGCCTCCTAATCAATATCATATCACACAGGTAAGGAGGAATGCAAGAGAATAAGAAGAGTAGCTGTTAGAGAAAAGCTTGCTAGTCTTTTCGACGAATAGGTTGCACGTGGATATCTTACCTATTGATCTGACCTTTCCTTTCTATTTGTTGAATAGTGGAGCGTGTAGGTTTTATCCAGTGAAGCAATGCAAGACTGAATCCCATCCGGAGAGTTCGCTTCGATCCATGTACTCTGTTCTGTACACTACTGATTTTCCTACTTGCAAACCTCTAACCAAGGCTTGCTCCCTAGGATCTAGTCCAGATAATCTATCTATGATCTTTCCCCTAAAGCTAAGAGGGCGCTAAAGCCCTTCGCTTCGCCCCTTCTCCTTCGATCCAAGCCACAAGGCAAAAGGCAAGCTGACTTAGAGGCTGAATGCCTACTTTCTGAATAAAAGAATTTACCAAAGGCTATTAATCTAGCTATCGAGTCACCCTAACGGAGAACTCTAACTGAACTTTCAAGCTTTCTTTTAATTCTGTGTACCAATAAGATAAGTGCCACCGATTTTCTCTTTTCCAAAATAATAAGTGCTTGAGACTTCTCTAAAGAGAGTTGACTGGCAAAAAGCAGATCTTGGCTTAGACTGCCTTCCTTGAAAGATAGCTTGCTTGAAGCCTAAGACGGATAACATCAATAGTGGAATTCCCGGATCTTACTTCACTAGTGGAATTTCCGTATTCTAGTCACCCTTTTCTCACTACTCCGGGATGAGCTCTGACTGGTAATAGTCTCATTGGCTTTTGAATAAGAACTTACCTATAATCCAGCTCACTGGATTAGCTGCTATCTACTATTTTCCATATCTGTTAACACCTCACCTATTATTACGTATTACGCGATCGACTTAAAACACTTTTTTGGCTGGGGATGGATCAACGGCTAGCTTACCATCTCCTTTTCTTTCACCTACGCCCAGAGTCGGTTTGACTCAGCTGATGCCGAAGTGGTTCGATCCGAGCTTCCTTTTTTGCTTGTTACATTGCCTGACTGGTTTTCCTTCTTTCACTTTCTAGTTAGCGCTCTGTCCCACAGCAATCAAACTCCATAGCTAACGCTATAAAGCCAACAAGCTACGACCCAAGGGATTAAGTAAGAAAGACGGAAGGCAGTTTCAGAATTCTCACTCCTGAAACTGTACGCATCGCTTTTCGAAAGAAGAAGTGCTTTGTTTTCTCTAAGTCGCTCTGCAAAAACGGTTTTCAGTCTACGAGCGCCTGTCTGCCTTCACGAACGTATAGTAACTCACTAGCCCTAAACCGTAACTGAAACACTCTCTTTTCCAACCAAAGCCGCCATCCAGATTCAGAAGCGGAAGCAGAAAGAGTTTACTGAAGAGGCTTTCATCTATGGTCTCCCTAAGAAAGAGGGGATAAAAAAAGCTTTAAACGAGTAAGGCCTTGAATAACAACGGCTAAAGTGAAAAGCCTACCGCCCTTACCTGTTCTCCACCCGGACCTAATCCAAGCACTGAATCGATCAAGTTGGTTTCCGAGCAGGTTCTGCTTTCATAACTAATAAGGCGTAAAAAAAAGACCTTTCTTTTTTTTTCTTTTTAGGTATATTCAAAGAAACTTAGCTTACCAAAAGTTCCGGAACTAGAGAGATAAGAGATAGGATTTTTTCTCCATACGAGGAATTGTCCATAACGTCTATCTGATCTCCTTGACCTGAGTCTTGGAGTCTCGGTTTTAGCGATGTTCCTTCCTTCTCTCAGGCTCAAGCTCTGTCTGGTCTTCCTTCCCCATTCCCCACAGGCTTTCGGGAGCGCCGGCTCTGTACTTTGTTCGGACCATAAGACTTGCAACACTGACTTACCGAAAAGACTGACTGCTTTCCGATTTATCGTTCAGCCTCTACTAGTAAAGGGGCTTTAGCCTCACTCTCTTCTTTTTTGCTGCCAACCGAATGGAAACAAATGAAAATGAGACTGCAAATGGACGGTTTTTAACGAGTTCATGAAGGACCAGTCATAGCCGAAACCCGATGGTCCAAAGGTGAATGTCTCGAGACACATGGAAGGGTCTGATATTTCTGTTTTCTGGCCAAGTCATGATGATCTTATCTCTGCTGCTAATTAATGCTTTCTGCTTCTGGTGTGGCGAGCTAATGAGTAATGGATGAAGTAAATATTGGATAATGGAAGTGGTGTGGGCTGAAGACAGTATGGGCTGTTATAGAAACCGAACTGCTTCTGCATTTCTCACTCACGTCGAACTGGAGGTTGAATATGGCTGAAGCATAATGGTTTTACATTGCCACGTGTTGGGCTTGATAAGTTGGGGTTAATTAGAGGCCCATGGAAGTTTTTATTTATTACATTAAACACTATCAAGTTTAATTGCCAACACAATGGAAATTCTCAATTTCCTAGGTCTTGGATTTTAATTCCTATCATTATATTTTGTAAATATTCCTTACTTTTATTATTCCTTTTCCCAAAACAAATTTAATTAAGGCCAAATTTCATAATTTAATTCCATATATTGATTATAATATTTATCGAAGCTGAATTTCCCATAATTTATTTTGGCCCTAACAGATTATCTCCTAAAATGTTATGGCCAATAATTATTCCCAATTGTCTTTAATTTATGTAAAATATGCCTTAAATTCAAAATTTTTAATCTTTAAAATTCCTCAAGGCCAAATTTTCCATAATTAATTCTTGATTCCCAAAGTCCAAAATTTGGGATGTTACAGAAAGTCGCGAGTTGAACTCTCAAACATGTTTTTAGTTGAGACTAAACTTGAGTTATTAAGTGACTAACTCGAGTTTTGGACACTTAAGAAGAAAAATACATTTTTAGTCCAAAAGCTCAAAAATAGAGTTTTCATACAAAATCAGAGTTTTTAAATGATATAAAAAGAGTGATGTTCTTTGTGAAGCATAAACTTGAGTTTGCATGGTTTAACTTCAGTTTCCACAAATGCTTAGAGAACTGCATAGCTCATTGGATTGATCAAACCAAAGTTTTCATTTCGAAACTTAAGTTTTCAAAACCTTAGAATTATGTGTTGTTCTTTGTAAATCCTAAACTCGAGTTTGTGAAAACTAAACTCAAGTTTTCTCTAAGGAGAAAGCTTTGTAAAATATTCAATCAAATCCAAACTAGAGTTTCCAAAATCATAACTCAAGTTTTCACAATCTTAGAATACTAGCTCTTTTTGTATGTAATGAAACTTGAGTTCTCTCACTACTTGGAAAAACTCAGATTTATTGATTTGTCAAACTGGAGTTTGCTAAAACTAAACTCTGGTTTGCTTTATCTTTAAAAAACTTAGGTACTCTCTTTTTGTTACTAAAACTTGAGTTTTCAAATCTTAACTCGAGTTTGTCTTTATTTACAAAACCTGAGTTGCTCTCTGTTTAGTCCAAACTTGAGTTTTCTAACCAAAACTCGAGTTTGTCTTTGTCTGTAAGCTTTTTCTTCTTTTCAAAGACAAACTTCAATTGAGGTTTACCATTGTTAGTTATCATCAAAACCTATAAAGAACTAACATTTAGTTGGCTTTTTTTGCACCTTCCAATTCTACACCTGTGCTTAATCCTACTTCTATCTCTTGGCCTCGACCTATACCCACTACTTTCCCCAAAACTACTAGCCCTCCTAGATTTGTGGCTCCTACACCTTCTTCTATACATCCCTCACCGATTCCTATATTGACTACTACCTTCGCTGACCGAACCTTAGACCCACACTTGGCCTCATCCTCCATTTCTTCCTTCACTATAACACCACCACCTCCTCATTTTGATCTCACTTTTCCCTCCATTTTGCCTGATGACAAAGGGGGAAAGAACTAATTCTGTGACTGAGACCGATATCTACTTATATTTTATTTTCATTTGTTTCTTTATTTTGTTATGACACTTCAGTTGTACTAACTTTTGATTATCATAACAAATGGTTATTTATGCAATATTGTGCCTACTATATTTTATAATTTTTCATTGCATTACAGATTCTTCCTCGGTGATATTCAACATTTTTCAAAATAATTTTAAAAACTTGACAATTGTCGTCATTAACAAAAAGGGGGAGAATGTTGGTTCTCATATTTATGTTTTGATGATACCAAACTTGAAAAGGAAAAAAGATTTAATTAAGTGAGGTCTGAGGTGAGCATGCCGAGTATTGGAAGTAACACTCGAGTATGATAGCTCATATACTTGAGTATCCAAGTAAATACTCAAGTATAACCAAAGCCTCAACCTAAGACTCACCTCTCATTGCTGATATAAACATATTTTGATAAGTAATTGAGTATCCAACTAAGTATTCATGTATTGTGTTTGTACTCACAAGAACAGAAGTTGTTATTCATTGTCTCTATCCTCAAAGACTGATGACTAACCAAGTATGCTTCAGCAATACTCGAGTATGTAATTTACTACTCGAGAACAGGTGTTCGATCTATTGGTTATGATTAGTTTTGATGATATCTTATATAGATGCCATTAGTAAGAGCAAAAAGTTTATAGCACATATATTGACTAATTGCTACATTTAATGTAGATTTGTTCATACGGAGAAAGAACAAGAGAAGAAAAGAAAGAAATAGTTCAATCATGGAGAATGATCAAGAAAAGAGAAGAAAGAAAGAAAAACTTGCCAAATGGAATGAGAAAATTATCATACAAGTTTTTAGATTGATTCTTGAAGTCTCCATGATTAAATGAAAGTTGGAACAGCTCAATTCAGAGTTCAAACAACCATATATCAAGTTCTGGATGAGCAAAATCGAGTCAGATACTCAAAAGTCAAGTTTACTGCATTACTAGAAGTGATTTGCCTCTGAATTATGAGAAAACTCGAGTTTAGGACACAAAACTCGAGTTTGGAACTCAAAACTCGAGTTGGTCACTTGATGACTCGAGTCTGTAGTGTCTTCAGCAACTCTGGCGTCTCTGGATCAGCCAAACTCGAGTTAGCCAATGCAAACTTGAGTTTGGAACTCAAAACTCGAGTTAGTCACTTAATGACTCGAGTTTAGCAAGCTTTCAGCAACTCTGTTCAACTCTGTTTCACGTTCAGCACGGGGTGACCTCTGGTAATTCGATCATAGCTTCCAAACCAGAGATCGGATTAAGGTGAAATTAATTTTGTATGAAACTAGACTCCCAATGTGTCATCTTTACAAAGTTTCATGCCCAAAAAAGATCAGATGAGAGATCTATGAATTTTTTAAGTTGATCCATCTGTTACCGTCATACATCAAACTAAGGTTCGGTAATTTGAGCATAACTCACAAACTACACATCGGAATGAGCTGAAATTGGTGGCATATGAAAGTAGACTCACATACCTTTCTGGAAACATAAAGATCATGGAAAACAAATATCAAATGAGTTAGGTATGAATCCTTGAAGTTGACAGTCAATTCAGGATGCTGAAAAAACGCTAGCCAAAGTACAGCCAGATTACAATGAGTTTGGAGTTGATTATTTTTGCATTGGAAAGAAGACTTAAAGAGCCTTATGGAGATAGGTACTAGATTCCAGGAATTGATCTTGATCAAGTCAGAAAACAAAGAACTTGTGAAAAGGATATTTGACTGAGCCATGGAAAAGAAAACTCGAGTTTGAGTTAGTAAACTCCAGTTTGTGGCAGGCAGAGAGCACTCAGAATTTTTACATCAAGACAAACTCGAGTCTAGGTATGTAAACTCGAGTTTAGACCAAACAGAAGGTATTCAGAAACTTCAGTATTTTCACAAGACTTGTAAACTCCAGTTTGCAATTGAAAACTCCAGTTTAGAGTTTTGTGGACTTAAGCTTATTTTCTCTCTAAAAGTCCTAAACTCAAGTTCCTAAACTCGAGTTTGTCACTTAATAACTCGAGTTTGGCCTTACGTTCAAATGTGATCCAAAACTCAAATCGTGACATTCCTCTCTGTAAAACCTAAACTCGAGTTTGGATTTCTAAACTCCAGTTTAGTTTTCCAAACTCCAGTTTGCGTCGCTGAAGTATTAGAACCAGATTGCGCCAATTTGTGAAATCTTCATGGGTTAATCTTAAAACATCATATCATATAATTCCTATTGATTCTAACATTATTTAATGAGTTTTTCAAGTAAGTTTCAGATGAATTCAGCAATGATCAAGGTGAAATCTGATTTGAGTCAAATGTAATTAATGAAGAACCAAGAACAAGCGTGAAATTTCTCCTCTATTCTAATGGACCAGCTCAGACCATTATGAAACGTTCAGATCACTCTCCAACGGTCAAATTAAGTTTATGGAATGACAAGAATTATGGAAGACCATCTACAACAACTAAATCCAAGATTCCAGCCAAGAATTGAAGAAATAGAGAAAAATATGCAAACGTCAAATTCCAGATTTACAGTTGAACTTTGAAGAATCAAAAAGAAGAAAATGGAACGGCTAGTTCCTCTTCTTCATCTATATAAGAAGCCCAGAAACGAAGAACAAGAGATACAGATACAAGAGGCAGAGCAAGAACAAGGGCGTGAGCTTACACAGTGAAAATGCCAATATTCTAACGCCTGCTTCATCTACTCTCTGAATATCTCAATGATCATATACTTAGCTTAGAGAGTGAGATTATATGTATTTTGCTTCAGTGTTTATTCACTTACTTCTCAGAGAGAAGATTCATTGTAATCATCCTATTATTCTGAGAGTTACTCAAGATTGGGTGATCTTGAGTGGGAAACACTTTGTTGTGATTACAGCTTATAAGGGGAGTGAATCCGAGTGTGGGATTACTTCGAGTACAGAGTGTGTAATCAAGCAAGTGAATTGATTACTGTTTGTAAGGGGGAGTGAATCCTAGTGAGAGGATTACTTCAAGTACAGAACGTGTAATCAAGTTCAAAGCAAATAGTGGATTGAAAATCTCAAGTAAAGCTTGGGGACTGGACGTAGGTCAAGGATTGGACCGAACCAGGATAAATCACAGTTTGCATACTCTCTTACCTTATCTTTTACATTTCCAGTATATGCTCATCTTTGAATATCTAATTGTCAATTTATAAGTTGCAAAAAGTTTTTAAAGTTCCTAAAGTTTATCAAACACCTAAATAACCCCCCTCTTGGGTGATAGCTAGGTCCAACATTTGGTATTAGAGAAAGGTCTCTTGTTTAAAGGACTTAACTGTCTCAAGAGTGATCAATGGTTGTTTCTGGGTGTTGCTTATTTTCAAAAGGTTTCAATTATACTATTCCTCCATTTTTCAAAGATATAGATTTTTGGTTTTGGAAAGCTAGAATGACAATGTTTACAAAATCATTTAATTTTGATATGTGGAATGTTTTTATAAATGATTTTGATTTCAAACCAAGAAATGATTGGACAGATATAGAAAAGAAAATGTTTTCGTTGAACATTAGAGCAATGAAAATTTTGTACAGTGCTTTAACCGAAGATGATTTTGAGAAAATCAGATTTTGTTCTAATGGTAAAGATATTTGGGATACTCTTGATTCTATATATGCTTCTAACAATTATGTTGAAGTTGAAAGTGTTGACAGTTCATCTGACGCTAAAAGCTGCATATCATAACTATCAGAATACAGTGAGTTTGGAGCTGATTCTTCTTGCAATGGAAAGAAGACTTAAAGAGCTTTATGGAGATAGGTACTGGATTCCAGGGATTGATCTTTATCAGGTCAGAAAGCAAAGAACTTGTGAGAAGGATATTTGACTGAGCCATGGAGAAGAAAACTCGAGTTTGTGTTAACAAACTCCAGTTTTGCACTTGACAGAGAGCAAGATATTTTAATCTCTGAAGGAAACTCGAGTTAGTCACTTAATGACTCGAGTTTAGCATTAAGTTCAAGTGTGGTTCAAAATTCAAATCACGACATTCCTCTCTGGAAGACCTAAACTCGAGTTTGGATTTCTAAACTCCAGTTTAGCTTGCTGTAAACTCCAGTTTAGTTTACAAACTCCAGTTGTGGCAGACAGAGAGCTCATCAATATTCTGAACCTTCTAAACTCCAGTTTGCATTTGAAAACTTCAGTTTAGAGCTTTCTGGACTTAAGCTTATTTTCACTTCAAAAGTCCAAAACTCGAGTTAGTCACTTAATGACTCGAGTTTAGCCTTATGTTCAAGTGTGCTCCAAAACTTAAATCGCGACATTCCTTTCTGGAAGACCTAAACTCGAGTTTGTATTTCTAAACTCCAGTTTAGCCCGCTACAAACTCCGGTTTAGCTTTCCAAACTCCAGTTTGCGTTGCTGAAGTATAAGAACCAGATTGCGCCAATTTGCGAAATCTTTATGGGTTAATCTGAAATTATCATATCATGTTATATTATTATTCCTAACATTATTGATCAAGTTTTTGATAAGTTTCAGATAGGTTCATCACAAGATCAATGCGAAATCAAGATCCAGAATAAGTGCATTAAATGAAGAACCAAGAATAGGGCTGATTCTTCTCCCTTATCCCAAATGTTTAGTTCAGACCATTGCAACACATTAAGATCACTTCAAACGGTTGAATTAAGATCATGGAATGACTAAAAATCTGGAAGACCATCTACAACAACTAAATCCAAGATTCCAGCCATGAATTGAAGAAACGGAGGAAAATATGCAACTGTCATATTCCAGATTTACAGCTGAACTTTGAAGAATCAAAGAGAAGAAAATGCAACAGCTAATTCCTCTTCTTCATCTATATAAGAAGCCCAGAAACGAAGAACAAGAGACACAGATACAAGAGGGAGAACAAGAATAGTGACGTGAGTTTACACAGTGAAAATGGCAATATTCTAACGTCTGCTTCATCTACTCTCTGAATATCTCAATGATCATATATCTAGTTTAGAGAGTGAGATTATATGTATTGTGCTTCAGTGTTTATTCACTTATTTCTAAGAGAGAAGATTCATTATAAACATCCTATTATTCTGAGAGTTACTCAAGATTGGGTGATCTTGAGTGGGAAACACTTTGTTATGATTACAGCTTGTAAGGGGAGTGAATCCGAGTGTGGGATTTCTTCGAGTACAGAGTATGTAATCAAGCAAGTGAATTGATTACTGTTTGTAAGGGGGAGTGAATCCTAGTGAGAGGATTACTTTAAGTACAGAACGTGTAATCAAGTTCAAAGCAAATAGTGGATTGAAAATCTCAAGTGAAGCTTAGGGACTAGACGTTGGCCAAGGATTAGACGGAACCAGGATAAATCACAGTTTGCATACTCTCTTCCCTTATCTTTTACATTTCCAGTATATGCTCATCTTTGAATATCTAATTGTCAATTTATAAATTGCAAAAAGTTTTCTTAAAGTTCCTAAAGTTTATCAAACACCCAATTCTCCCCCCCCCTCTTAGATGATAGCCAGGTCTAACAAGAACTTTGAATTTCTAAGCCACACATCAGACCAAGCTTCAATGTTTTGAGTATAACTCACAATCTACAAATCGAAATGAGCTAAAATCAGTGGCATTTGAAAGAAGACTCATAAGGCTTTCCGTCAATACTTGATTCAACAAAAATGAAGATCAAAACAGAGAGATATAGCCTTCGAAAGTTGACTGACGATTTAGAACAATGGAAAAACGCTGGATAAAGAACTATCTTCGTTCATTGGATTATAAGAGATGAAATCCAACGATCTTTGAGCTGAATCTTGTTGCATTGGAATGAAGACATAATGAGTTGTATGGGGATAATTGGTTTGCCAAAATTGAAGCGATATCAAGCCTAGAAGCGACCAAAGTTCAAAACAACGTGAATACTCGAGTTTACGAATGAATACTCGAGTATAGTTCAGACAGAAAGCAATGAACGTTAGAGCAACTTGAATACTCGAGTATGTAAGTCAATACTCAAGTATTAGACTGACAGAGATGAATCTAAAGTAATGAAATAAGCTCAATACCACAGTATTGAAGTCAATATTCGAGTATACACCGTAACTTCAGAAAAATCAAAGTTGCAAAAATCCTGAATCTGATCCAGATCAACCAGAAGTTTACCCAAATGATCTTTAACAATTATTATCATTAATTATATCATTTGTGGACATATTTCAGAGGATCAATTGAAGGATTACATGAAGATCAACACATGTTGAGCTGTCAAGTGAAAACTAAATATAACAGCTATATTTCTCCAACAGCCACATCTCAACGTCTCCATTTACAACGGCTATATTCTCCAACGTTCAGATAATCATCATCTATAAAAGAAGCCACATTCAAAATGCAAGATGAGGGGAAGAGATTATGCTGTCATAATGTCAAATTTCTGAAGCTTCTTCACACTCTATTTTTCATGCTTTCATATCTTATCTTAGAAAGAGTGAAATGATCTCTTATGCACTTCAGTCTTTATCATAATCACTTCTTTGAGAGAAGAATTGTTGTAAATCATATTTCTCTGAGAGATACTCAAGGTTGGGTGACCTTGAGCGGGAAAATTGGATGTATCCCTTAGGTTGTAAGGGAGAGTCTTCATGAGAGATTGTAAAGGTTGTACAAGTGCCTGGACAAACTTGTAGGTTGTAAAGGCTTGTCTCTTGTGCTTGGTTAAACAAGGAGATAGTGGAAATCTCAAGTGGAGCTTGAGGACTGAACATGGGTCAAGGATTGGACCGAACCAGTATAAATATCTATTTGCAATTCTCTTCCCTGAACTCTTTATTTCCAACATACATGTTTGAATAATTGTCTATAGTTTTATAACTCTTTAATATTATTCAAATTGATTTCAATGAATTGTGAAAAGAATTTCAAAAAGTTCCTAAGTTTTTATCTTCACCCAATTCACCCCCATCTTAGGTTCAACCAAGTTTTTCATAATATTCATATGCAAAATTGTTTGAAAACTTTAAAGTGTTAACTATATTCTTCCTTTGTTCTTCAACGATGTCATTGTTTGTGAAGCTTTTGTTTTTGTGTTTATTTTTACGGCAGGATCCTCGAGAGATACCAAAGGGGCATGATAAAAGCGGAATGTTGTTAAGTCAGAATCTGATCAAGACATGGTGAAGTGGGCATGTATGTTCATTTAGGTGCTAGGTTTGTAACTTATATTGTATATTCATTTAGGTGTTGTTAATCATGGTAAATAATATTTGTATTCATTTCCAATAATTAAATTTGTAACTCAAAATGAATTGTTCAAAGCTTGTAGCTTAAAGTACTATCTTTTACGTGTTGATTGGTGGTGGATGGGTCGAAGGAAGAAACAGATCAGAGAAAAAATATGAGAAAATTTAGTTCGAATGATATAAATAATAGGTTTAAAAGAATTTGGTCTTGACTTTTAAGAGCGAATGTAACATCCCAAATTTTGAGACATGGAGTTTCAAAATTTGACTGAAATAAAAAGGCTACTAGGTCGGTAAGAGTCCAAAGTCTTAAGCTTATTATGAGCAAAAGCTTAAAATGATTAGTAAAATTATTTAGGACTTGGGGAAAAATTATGAGAATAATTATTCGAAGTTGAGATCTATTTTTCCCTTAGTTTATTTTGAGGAAAAAGGATAATTAAATAAGGGATAATTAGGCCTAAAAATTATTGGATTTATTTCCATGATTTGGAATTAAGGATAATTGCAAATGAATTGGCTTTATCTCTATGATTATGCTATAATCAAAATTAGATGATAGTTAATTGGAAATAAAAATAGAGATTTATGAATAAACTAATTAAATAGAAAATTGTTTTTTTAAAAAAAAAAAAGAGTGAAGCAGCCGGGCCACGTTTGTAATACCCTAATTTTTATAATACATTTAAATATATATTTAGACAAATAATACCTATTGAAAATAGGTGAATATGAGGTCTCAAACACCTTGTATTGAATTTATTAGGACAATGTCTCCTAAGAATAAATAATTTACAAATAGGTCCCTGAAATATTTATGGATTATAAAATACCCTGAAAATATTATAAAGAGACAAATAAATATTTATTTGAAATAGGGAAGAATATTGTCCCTAATTTAGGTAATTTATTAAATTATTACCTTGGAAAAATTAAAGGAGAAAAATCAAAAAGTATTAGGGGACCATATTGGACCCCATGATTTTTAATATTTTGCATAATGCATAAATTATCAATTTCAGTAAAATAGTTGTGAGAAAATAATTAATCTTAATTAAGAAAATTGTCAACAATTAGTAAGTGATTAAATAAGTAATTAATTGTTGATTGTTTAAACATGAATAAAAGGGAATATCCAAAGTTAATTATATGAAACCCCTAATTTGATATTAATGACCAATGGGGGGTCAAGGTTGGCATAAAGAGTGTTGCTAATTAATTTAGCATAATTAAGAGGTATATTAAGTAAATTACAAATATCCTTAACAGAATAAGCTTGCACTAATTGAGATTAGTTGCACAATTCTTCAAGATGATTAGAGACAAACTAAAAGAGGACTAATTATATTTAAAAATAATTAAGCCAAAGAGAATGAAATAATATCTTAAGTAATTAAGTCTAAATCTTCATATAATTGAGTTAGCTAATGGCAAAATATAATTAAGGAGCATGTAAACACTTGATAATTAAGAATTGCTAATTAGTGTTGAAAAGTCAACAATGACACCTAAGCCTTGATTATGTCATCAATATGACATCACAAGAGCACATGTGTATGTTGTGAGTGTGTGTGTGCCTAAGTGTTGTGCATGTGTGTGTGTGGTGGAGGAAAGAGAAAAGATGAATCTAGAAAAGGGGGGAAGGTGGCATTTTTTGTAAGAGGTGTAAGGTAAAGATTTAAGCTTCCTAGTTAAGTTAAATCCAATGGTTAGAATGGAATTAAAGTTGCTAGGTAGTTAACTCATGGTTGGCTATAAATAGGAGGCTTCATGCTTCATTTCTCTTCACACCAAATCACACTTCAAGAAGGTGTTTTCTAAGTAGGAGAGTGAGGAGGAATATTGAAACAAGAAGGAGAGTCTTCAAGAGGTAAGTTCTAGCATTTAAATTTCTAGTCTTTAGTTTTTATAAGTTCTTAGTATAAATATTAGTTTAATCTAGAAAATTAGAGAATAAATTCCTATACTTGTTTTTAGGCCTCATTGCATTGAAAAATGTCTGAAGAGGTAAAAACATGGTAGGAAATAATTTTTGGAAGTCCTTGGATTAATATTGTGAAAGTTGTAGAATTTTCAGTTCTTAAATCTTAGACAGGCATCGAAAAAGATGCTATAATTTTATGTAACAAATGAAGTTATAAAATCATGAAATTTTCCAGAAAGAAAGTAGACATGTAGGGCTTTCCAAAAATATAAAATATGCAACATTTTGATCTCTGGTCAAGGATATATGAATTTTTGAAGTTAAGCCATTTTTACTGGAATAAAATCTGGGCAACGTTGAGAAACATAAAAACTGGTAATGACTCACTAATTCTGGCTGAAAATGAATATTTTTCCTCAAAAATAGACATCCTAAGGGTTCTGGGGAATTTTACGGATCCTCATTTTGATTTTTTTAGAATTAGTTATGATTTTTCAAAGTTACCGAAAAATCTGCCCACAAAACTCTGCACTACGTTTTTAAATAAATGTAAGGGCAAAGTTGTAAATAACAAATCCACCAAGGGTAGATGGGTAAATAGAGGTGGAAGTATATCTTAGGTTATTATTCTAAGTGATATGGTGATATATTAGGATATCCGGGAGGTCCAGGGCCGGATCCAAAGGTCGGACGTTTGACATTTACCCGGTGAAAGGTACGGATGCGTACTGTAACTCTAACTCTTATGCTGCTTGTATGCTCTATATGTGATGTGATGATTCATATAGTCGTGGATAAGACTGGGTCTTGGGTCATGCACCGTGATTAAGACTCTGTCTTAAGTCACTGTCTGTAAATTCAGCTATTATGTGAAAACGGGTTACAGTTTTGGTAATGCCGTATGGATGTTTTCCTAGCGCTGAGAACACGCTCCGGGGCGTGGCACTAGTTTATGTGCAAACTATGTGGACCTTACATGGGCTGTGTGCTATGTAGAGGTATTGTTGTGATATGAACTATGACATGTCCTGTGTGCTATGTATAGTTATATGCTGAATTGTAAATGAATATCTATCATGCATACTGTTATACTTGAGCATAAGGTTAACTATTACCTGAGGTCCAATGGGCATTGGACCTCAGTCTTAATGACTAGTACAAGGAAGAAACCAAGATAGAGAAGATGCCGGTGGATAGAGCCGTGAAGAGGCAGCGGTCGAAGACGAAGGTCAGTAGAAGTTATTAGGATTTAGTTTCTGGAAAGAATCTAATAAAGTTATTTTAAACCATTTGGTGCTTAAACTAAGGAAGGGTTCATCGGTGGGTTGTCACAAGTCGCCATAGAGTTGGTGAGACTCCCATTAGATTGAACACCGACCTGGCCAAATTGTTTGATTAACTGATGTTAGGTTCCAAGCCATAGGTCTAGTTTAAGACTTTCTTTATCAGAGAATTGTATTTAATCTCTGTAAGATGTATCACATGAATATTCCTTCGGGATATTTAATATATTAGCTTATGTCGGGACATCATCATATGTTTGGGCATTCTATATCAGATACTCACTGTCCGAATCTTAGCGCACGCTATCCATTTCCGCAGTACTCTAAGCTGTAGCATCTCAAATTCTGTTGATTTCCTAAAACTAAGTGTCGACCGACACAATTTTCGAACCTGGAATTTGGGATGTTACATTTTGGTATCAGAGGAATGGTTCGGACAACTAGGTTATGAGTACTGATATAATGCTGGTTATGTGATATAGAAAGGGCATATACTTTAAGGAAAAGGGTTAGGATCGAGTAAGTAAAAACCCTAAAGACAAAGGAGATGGCACGGAATATGGGTTCTGTTGCTAAACTCTAGGAGTCCTGGTATGAAAATCAGGGTCTAAGTTAAATTACCCAAATAACAAATTTATAAGGGAAGTTGTACCAAGAAGTCGGTGTTGCTTAAGTTTCCCTAGAAACAGTAACTTACCGAATAAGTTTCCCTGTAGAGAGTCTTCCAGTAAACAGTAACCTATTGATTAAAGTTTCTTGGTAGACATGGTAACTTACCAAGTTACCCTAAGAGGACAATACTTGCCCAGTAGGAGTCGGACATCATACGTGCAACGGAGCGTGGTTCTGGGGACGAGGGTCTTTGACTAAGTCCTTAACGATGGTGATCCTTTGGGATATCATGAGAATAGAATGATAAGCTTAAATCTAGTCGAAGCAGTGATGATGCTTAGGTCAACGTATGACCATACATTACTTAGGTTATAGTACCTGAGAGTAGGGACCTTGAGTAAGTATGAGTGAGGTTACCTTAGGTTTCAGTACCTGAGGGTTAGTTCCTCAATGGAACTATACGATAGCTAGAACCTCAGTAGCCACAGGTTATGGTCTCATGGTTGGGACTAATAATCATAATGATGTGGGTGGCAAATAAATTCCCTAAGAAGTGGGTGGTTACCCAATGAGGAAAGTTAAACTAAGGATGTTGACTGGAGCAGGACAGATAGTGAAAGTCCATGAGTGGAATGACCCTGGAGGAAATGGCAGAAATAGACACAGTAGATTATGAAACCACTAGAAGGTAGGAACCTATAGAGATCTGAGTTCTCGTTATAACAATTCAGAGACGGTCAATTGAAGATAGTACTACTTATGGGAAGTTGTGATCGGAGAAGGCTACTTATGAGGAGTTCTGATCGGAAAGGGCTACCTACGGAGGGTTCTGACCGGAGGTGCTGACTAATCGGAGGGATTGAGTGAAGCGCTGAGTGAAGTACCTTAGAGTGAAGCCACCGTGACGTCAAACCATAGAGTGAAGCCGCCAGGACAACAAACCATAGTGTAGAGCTACCAGCGGATCGGTTCTCAAGGTAAGTATATTATAACGAGTCTCGTATCTAATGGTTCCCTTAGAAAAGAGGTTTACGTGATTCCATATATAGCCATAGGGTGCTCCAGTATGTAGGACATATCTATGTTAAGATATGACTATATAATGGTCAAAAAGACCTTTGGGACCAGTGTGTCCATGGGTTGTTGGACATGTATATGTTCGATGAAAAGCCCTAAATCCTGTGAAACTATTGGGTTTATAGGCTAGCGAAAGCCCACAGTCATTAAACCATGAACACCGATAGTATCTTGAAGAGACTGTAAAGCCGAGAATAGCATGTAATGTCTTAGAAGTAGTTGAAAGACTAAGTAGAGCTTGTTAAGGAGTAATGACCTTCTAAGATTAGTTGTTTGATTCCTTACTAGAGTTTAAAAATTGAATTTTTAAAATTACCAATACACCTGCTATGCTTATTTTCGAAATCGAATTTTTGAATAAAATATTTTCAACCGAGATTTTGGGACCAGAGTTGTAGTCACTTTGAAAATGATGTTATCTTGAAAAAGGAGTTTGTTAGAACCAAGAGTTTGAAACTGAGTTTTCAACTATGTTGTGGTAAAGACTGTACGAAACTGGAAGGACAGAAACTGTTGTAGTTGTACACAGTTTGCTGGGTCTTACCAGATGTTTTGGAAATGTTTGAAATTGCTGGCCATTGAGCAAGGCTCTTTTGAACAAAGAATTTTGAGGGGATTTGTTTTGAAGGAATGAAAAAAAAATCACACTAGCAGTGAACGCACCCAATCAATAACGTTTCGCCTTGTAGGGGCGTATGTTTTGCCTAGTAGGACCTGACTATCTATGGCTGGACTGAGTTACCGATAGATAGGGTTGCTACTTTATGTGCCAGTGCGAACACTGGGTCTCTTATGGGAGGGATGGGGGTTCTCCCACATTGTTTGACGGTACTGCTGATGCAGAGGCCGGTTTTAGGGATTGGGAGAGGGCGCTCACTGTACTAAGTGGTTAAAATGGTGGCATATGCTCTCGAATTGTTAAATTTGAAAAAATGAGTTATCCCGCTCATATATGTGTGCCAGTAGTAAAAATTTTGAACTAATCCGGTAGTGAATTGTTTATCAAAATTTGTGCTGGCAGCGATAACATTTTCTTTGAAAAAAATTTGAAAGCACTATTACTTTTTGGTATGGTGCGGATTGTGAAATGTACTGCGACCACAGAAAATTTTCAATGTGTGAAAATCTTAAAATGAGACAAACAATGGTTTTTGATAGCAATAACATGATTGTCAATGCTATTGTGTTGAAAACAAAAGCGGTGTAATGGAGACTAGAAAATAGGAACAAAATGGTCTAGAAATCTGAACCAGGTAAGTCAAATAGTATTTGCCAGTTATAGTGCTAAGAAAGTGGAAGTAGTCTGAGAGCTCGAATGGGAAAGGCTCAGATGAAGTAGAGAGGTAAATGCTCTAGGCAATAAGACCTATGATGCTTAGCACTATATAGGATGTTGATTGACATGGTGACTTTAGACTAGTGTGTCTAGAGTACATCTTAAAGCTGGTGGAACATTCAATGTATCAGGTGGTAGTTGAAATGCCTAAGGCCTGAAGATGATCTCCTATGTGGTGAGGCTAGGGTCTCAAGTGCTGTGGTAATAGATTGAGCCGAAAGGCCAATATGTGATAAGCCGAAAGGCTAAATGAGTCAGACAGTGAGGCCTGTGAAACCAGGCACTATGAAGATGGACAGGTAGGTCCTGTATTTGAGTACTAAACCTGGGTACAAGATGAATGAGACTATTGTCTGAATATTAGGATGCGTGCTAAGTAAGCATGCATAAAGAAGGAATAGACTAGATGTTTAGAATTTTCCCCTAAAGTTATAAGTTCAAATTTCGAGGACGAAATTTTATTTAACGGGGGGAGAAATGTAATACCCTAATTTTTATAATACATTTAAATATATATTTAGACAAATAATACCTATTGAAAATAGGTGAATATGAGGTCTCAAACACCTTGTATTGAATTTATTAGGACAATGTCTCTTAAGAATAAATAATTTACAAATAGGTCCCTGAAATATTTATGGATTATAAAATACCTTGAAATATTATAAAGAGACAAATAAATATTTATTTGAAATAGGGAAGAATATTGTCCCTAATTTAGGTAATTTATTAAATTATTACCTTGGAAAAATTAAAGGAGAAAAATCAAAAAGTATTAGGGGACCATATTGGACCCCATGATTTTTAATATTTTGCATACTGCATAAATTATCAATTTCAATAAAATAGTTGTGAGAAAATAATTAATCTTAATTAAGAAAATTGTCAACAATTAGTAAGTGATTAAATAAGTAATTAATTGTTGATTGTTTAAACAGGAATAAAAGGGAATATCCAAAGTTAATTATATGAAACCCCTAATTTGATATTAATGACCAATGGGGGGTCAATGTTGGCATAAAGAGTGTTACTAATTAATTTAGCATAATTAAGAGGTATATTAAGTAAATTACAAATATCCTTAATAGAATAAGCTTGCACTAATTGAGATTAGTTGCACAATTCTTCAAGATGATTAGAGATAAACTAAAAGAGGGCTAATTATATTTAAAAATAATTAAGCCAAAGAGAATGAAATAATATCTTAAGTAATTAAGTCTAAATCTTCATATAATTGAGTTAGCTAATGGCAAAATATAATTAAGGAGCATGTAAACACTTGATAATTAAGAATTGCTAATTAGTGTTGAAAAATCAACAATGACACCTAAGCCTTGATTATGTCATCAAGATGACATCTGTAACATCCCAAATTCCAGGTTCGAAAATCGTGTCGGTCGATACTTAGTTTTAAGAAAAACAACAGAGTTTGAGATGCTACAGCTTAGAGTACTGCAGCGGGAATTGATAGCGTGCGCTAAGATCCGAACAACGAGTATCTGATATAAAAATGCCCAGACATATGATGATGCCCGACATAAGCTAATATATTAAATATCCTGAAGGAATATTCATGTGATACAATTTACAGAGGTTAAATACAATCCTCTGATAAAGAAAGTTTTAAACTAAACCCATGACTTGGAACCTAACATCAGTTAATTAAACAGATTGGCTAGGTAGGGGTCTATCATGGGGGCCTCACCGACTTTTACGGCGACTGATTGGCTTCCCACATAGATGAACCCAGCCTTAAACACCAAACTGTTCAAAGTAACTTTGTTAAATTCAAGCCAGAAGCTATGTCCTAATAACTTCTACCGACCTTTGACTTTGACTGTTGCCTCTTCACGGCTCTACCCATCGGCATCTTCTCTATCCCGGTTTCTTTCCTGTACTATTCATTAAAACTGTGGTCCAATGCCCATTGGACCTCAAGTAACGGTTAACCTCATGCTTATGTAAACAGTATATGACAAATATCACAATGATAAAATCACATTTATAACTTTCAAAACCATATCAACAAGTAACATAACACAGCCACTGCAATATGTATGTTACCCAAGTTTGCATATAACCAGTGCCACGATGGCCTATCGTGTCCTCAGCGCTAGGAAAACTCAACGGTGTTATCAAGACTATAACTCGTATACAATTCAGTATATCGTGAGCAACTTTCAAAACAGAGTATCATCATGTGAAAACAACTATCATATATAACCAAACCATAAGCATAAGCGTTAATGTTACAATACGTGTCCGTACCTTTTACTGCATAGTCGTCAAACATCCGACCTTTGATTTCGGCTTTGGACTTCCCGGATATCCTAACATATCACCATATCACTTAGAATAACATTCTAAGAGATATTTCCACCTCTATTTACCATTCTACCCTTGATGGCTTAATTATTACAATTTTGCCCTTACATTTCTTCAAAAACGTGGTGCAGCATTTTCTGGGCAGATTTTTCGGTAACTTTGAAAAATCATAACTAATTCTAGAAAAAACAAAATGAGGATCCGTAAAATTTCCCGGAATCCTTGAGATGTCTATTTTCAAGGAAAAATACTGTATTTTACCCAGATTTCACGGAAAATTCCCAGATTCTATTTTTATTAATGCTGCCCAGAAATTTCCCTGAAAACGTAGCCTTATCTTCTGAGATTTTTATCTTTTTGCACATAGCTTCAAATGACACACTCTTTATAGATTTAGAAAGCCCTAGACGTCTACTTTCACCATGAATTTTCTCAGAATTTTAGAACATCATCTTCATCATAAAATATTGACATTTTTACCCCTGACTCCAGAAATCATTGTTTGAGGAAATTTCGTCAGAGCTTTGCTATTTTGATCCTAATCTTCCAAAAATTTTGCTATAACTTCTTCTTCATCAATTTTTCGAAATAAATGCAATGGAAACCATAAAAACATGAAATTAAAACTATATTTGGAAGATTGAAGATCAAAATAACATTTCTAACATTTCTACTTCATAAACTAAGAACTTGAACTATGAACTAAAAACTCCCTTACCTCTTGAAGACCACTAGCCTCCTATTTTTCTGTAGCTCTTCCACACCCTCCCTTTCTCTCTAAATTTTCGAATTGAAGCTTGATGAATTGGTGAGAATTTGTGAAGTGGGAGGCCTCTATTTATAGGAGAGGGTGGTGGCATTTTTGTGATTTTTCCTTTGCCTTCTAGCCATTGGATATTACTTGGTGAGGAGGCTTCAATCCCTCCCCTACACCTCCTCTTCCCCCTTCCTTCTTCAAGAAGTTCCCTTGCTTTGTCCCCAAGTCATTCAACTTCTTCACTAAATTGTTCTAATTAATCCCAAACTCTAATTTAGTTAGGTGTAAGTGGGTGTTTCAATTCAAAATCCAATTTCACTTTTGAAATCCTAATTTTATGATTAGATTTATGGTGATTTTTAATTCCCAAAATACTTAGGTATGAATCTTAAAAGTAACCGAAAATAACTTCGGGAAAAACCAAATCGAAGTTCATAATTCACTGAGTTCAAATATGTACTTATCTTCAATACTTAGTTTCAGGATTTCAAGTTATGATTTAATTCTTATGGATTTCCATCTAATTTCATCTAAATAAATCACTTCTTGCTCCCCAAGTCTAAGAAACTTGCTCCTTAAGTTTGAAAACTTCCTTCATACTCCAACTTAACTAACCCATATGATAGCTTTTAATTTTAAACAATTATGTTCTTCCTTTTTAAAAAAAACGTGGCCCTCCTTTGCTTTAGGATCAAGAATTGTATTTCATTTGTGCTCTAATAATTAAAACTCAAGCTTCTCATTGGTCCAATTAATTTGACAAAGGTTTAGGAAAAAAAAAGATTAATATAATTTCTTCACTCTTTAATTAGTAATTTTCGCCACTTTTATTAGTGGGAGGGATAATTAATTAATATAGTATTTTAGGGGTTACTAGACTTAATTGCCAAGATTATAATTGATTATCAAACCAATTACAATATTTAGAAATTCATTTGATTTTTATATTGACCTTTTAATACTTAATCAAGCTAAAATATTCCAATTTGTCAATCTTAAATAGTCCCAAGACTAATTATGAATAATTATGAAATTAACTTAATTAATAAAAATTCACTTGCCCCATAATTGTTTTTAATATTCACTAATTACTTTAATTATTTCCCTTGGAAAAATAATCCCATAAATTATCCAAATTAGAGACAACATACTTTCTAATTTTTAATAAATATCTAGTTGCCTCCTAGGATTTATTATAACATTCTCAGGGTATTTTATGACCCACAAATTCACTTAGGGATTTTTAGCTATTTATTTACTCTAATCTCATGAGAAATTACCTTTAGAAAATAAGATAATTATTTCACTAATTTTGAGACCACAAATTCACCTATTGTAATAGGTGTTATTTATCAAAATATGATATTTACATGTATTATGAAAATTGGGGTATTACAACATCACAAGAGCACATGTGTATGTTGTGAGTGTGTGTGTGCCTAAGTGTTGTGCATGTGTGTGTGTGTGGTGGAGGAAAGAGAAAAGATGAATCTAGAAAAGGGGGGAAGGTGGCATTTTTTGTAAGAGGTGTAAGGTAAAGATTTAAGCTTCCTAGTTAAGTTAAATCCAATGGTTAGAATAGAATTAAAGTTGCTAGGTAGTTAACTCATGGTTGGCTATAAATAGGAGGCTTCATGCTTCATTTCTCTTCACACCAAATCACACTTCAAGAAGGTGATTTCTAAGTAGGAGAGTGAGGAGGAATATTGAAACAAGAATGAGAGTCTTCAAGAGGTAAGTTCTAGCATTTAAATTTCTAGTCTTTAGTTTTTATAAGTTCTTAGTATAAATGTTAATTTAATCTAGAGAATTAGAGAATAAATTCCTATACTTGTTTTTAGGCCTCATTGCATTGAAAAATGCCTGAAGAGGTAAAAACATGGTAGGAAATAATTTTTGGAAGTCCTTGGATTAAGATTGTGAAAGTTGTAGAATTTTCAGTTCTTAAATCTTAGACAGGCATCGAAAAAGATGCTATAATTTTATATAACAAATGAAGTTATAAAATCATGAAATTTTTCAGAAAGAAAGTAGACATGTAAGGCTTTCCAAACATATAAAATATGCAACATTTTGATCTCTGGTCAAGGATATATGAATTTTTGAAGTTAAGCCATTTTTACTGGAATAAAATCTGGGCAACGTTGAGAAACATAAAAAATGGTAATGACTCACTAATTCTGGGTGAAAATGAATATTTTTCCTCAAAAATAGACATCCTAAGGGTTCTGGGGAATTTTACGGATCCTCATTTTGATGTTTTTAGAATTAGTTATGATTTTTCAAAGTTACCGAAAAATCTGCCCACAAAACTCTGCACTACGTTTTTAAATAAATGTAAGGGCAAAGTTGTAAATAACAAATCCACCAAGGGTAGATGGGTAAATAGAGGTGGAAGTATATCTTAGGTTATTATTCTAAGTGATATAGTGATATATTAGGATATCCGGGAGGTCCAGGGCCGGATCCAAAGGTCGGACGTTTGACATTTACCCGGTGAAAGGTACGAACGCGTACTGTAACTCTAACTCTTATGCTGCTTGTATGCTCTATATGTGATGTGATGATTCATATAGTCGTGGATAAGACTGGGTCTTGGGTCATGCACCGTGATTTAGAATCTTTCTTAAGTCACTGTTTGTACATTCAGCTATTATGTGAAAACGGGTTACAGTCTTGGTAATGCCGTATGGATGTTTTCCTAGCGCTGAGGACACGCTCCGGGGCGTGGCACTGGTTTATGTTCAAACTATGTGGACCTTACATGGGCTGTGTGCTATGTAGAGGTATTGTTGTGATATGAACTATGACATGTACTGTGTGCTATGTATAGTTATATGCTGAATTGTAAATGAATATCTATCATGCATACTGTTATACTTGAGCATAAGGTTAACTGTTACCTGAGGTCCAATGGGCATTGGACCTCAGTCTTAATGACTAGTACAGGAAAGAAACCAAGATAGAGAAGATGCCGGTGGATAGAGCCGTGAAGAGGCAGCGGTCGAAGACGAAGGTCAGTGGAAGTTATTAGGATTTAGTTTCTGGCAAGAATCTAATAAAGTTATTTCAAATCATTTGGTGCTTAAACTAAGGAAGGGTTCATCGGTGTGTTGTCACAAGTCGCCATAGAGTTGGTGAGACTCCCATTAGATTGAACACCGACCTGGCCAAATTGTTTGATTAACTGATGTTAGGTTCCAAGCCATAGGTCTAGTTTAAGACTTTCTTTATGAAAGAATTGTATTTAATCTCTGTAAGATGTATCACATGAATATTCCTTCGAGATATTTAATATATCAGCTTATGTCGGGACATCATCATATGTTTGGGCATTCTATATCAGATACTCACTGTCTGAATCTTAGCGCACGCTATCCATTTCCGCAATACTCTAAGCTGTAGCATCTCAAACTCTGTTGATTTCCTAAAACTAAGTGTCGACCGACACAATTTTCGAACCTGAAATTTGGGATGTTACAACGTTAGGGCCCAAATAGACCAAGACAAGTTAGCTTATGCCAAATTCAAGTTTGGCCCACTAACAAACATAACTAGTCACGTGGAGGGAGTATTATTGCCATATATGAATCAAGGGAATATAGCAGCAGTGCAATAGCTCCTGAAACACAACTCTTCAGTCATTTTTTCGGCCCAAATACCTGATACATGTAACCCTCACTTCGGCTGTTTTCTTTTGGCCCAAAACGCCAATAAACCTTTCGGCTCATGCATCCAATCTTCATCTTATGTAATTAGTTCCTTCGGCAGCAGCTAACACGCAAAAAGCCATCATCAGACACTTCAGCAAATCGTAATTAAGCACAAAGCAACACGTCTTAGTCCAGCTGTCAGCATGCATGCGAGATCATTGACCTTTGTGTGTCCATTCTCGCCTGGACCTTGGGATAATATATAAGTGATTCATGATCTTAACTCTTCCATTCTCCTTTCGGTCATCACAGCAAAAACCGGTGGAGCAGAGGAGTACATCAACGCCTATTGGTCATCTTTGGAGTTTAGAAACCGAAGGTGATCATTATCCTTTCTTTTATTTTCGTTTTCTGCCATAGTCTATCTAGGATAAAACCAAAAATAATCTGACATGAAGACACTAAAATAGAAACTGAAAGTAAAGACCAAAAACAGGGGCTGTTTAAACTGAAAATATAAGTGGGTATATACGCATCTGTGTGTATGTAGCTATATGCATGATAGCGTATGGAACCGGGAGTGTCCAAGAGAAAGAATAAAACACTGCATATAAGTCATTTGATTGTAGCTATATGCGTCGGGTTTTACTCTCTATTATTTTGTCTATCGGATGTTTACATGAAGGGTATTTTTCTGCACCCAGGTTTTGTCTTTGCTGATATAAAAGGAAACTTTTGGATTGTATATGTATTCACGTGTGGGGGCTGTCAAGCATAAAGAAATATATATATATATATATATGAAACCAAACATATGAACTTGCTGTATGGTTTAAATATATGAATGGCATGGAAAGGAGTGTTTTTCTGCACATAAATAAATATGTACGCTGATTTAGGAAAGCAGGAAGGAAAAAAAAAAATAACAATAATAATACTATGAAATATGAGTGTGTACATATATTTTGCTGAGAGGTTTGAAAGAAACATTTTATTGTAGCCATAATAATAATTTGTATTTTTACTAAAGCATATTTATTAAAAAGATGAATTATGCATTGAATTCTAATTTATTAATCGTAAATTTTATTTTATGGTATTAGACATAAGGTAATTAATGTCTATAATTGTATGTGATGTGTCAAGGCACAATTTTGTGTAGAAATAATATTAAATAACATGAAAAAGCATAATTAGCATTAGATTACGAAAAAGTATTGGAAAAACCATGAGAATTATTAAACAAATAATTTTACTTATATTTTCATATAAAGGTTGGTCTTTATTAATTCTAATTGATTAATAATAAAATAAATAAATAGTTGGAAATTTGTGTTACCAGTAGGAATTTAAGATGATAATAATAATAACAAATAATGTTATTATTATTCAAGAAGGAGAGATAATGTCAGCTAATCAATGGGAATTATTATTATTATTGGGAATAATAATAATAATAATAAATTATTATTATTATTATTATTATTATTATTAGAGAAAAATTAAGGGATTAATTATTATTAATCCTCTAAACTAATTTACGTAATTAGTTTATCAGCAATTCGAAAAAAATGACTAACAGCAATGATAAACATATTTAGGCAGACCTTGATAATCTAATCCCGACAACTTTAGTACAAGGAAAAGGGATTCACGATGAAGGTAGGTAAATTTAATCTTATAATCATGTATGGTAATGTTATGCAATTATTAGCCAATCATGTATGCTGGTTGAATTACTTGTTTATATTTTCCTAGCCATGGATTTGAGGCTACGGTCTCATGGGGCTACGTGTCCTAGACAAGGGCTGCGGTCCTTGGCCGTTAATTGCGGTTATGGTTATGTGTAATTTCTTCCATGCTTTAACATGTGCTATTATGTCATCTATATTTTCATACATGTGCATGAGATTAACTGTTACCCTGAGGTCCATTCATTTGGACTCCAATTCACGTGAAAGAATACAGGAACAAGTTTGGGATCAGAAGGCAAGGAGCAGCTATAAGGGTTACAGCAGTTGGAACGCCTTGGACAATTAGGTTTAATTAGTTTGTATATAGTGTTTATAATTCGTCTTTTTAGATTAATGTATTAACATCCCTCTATGGGATCGATATCAAATCGTGAAAAAGTAGTCTGTATTTTCATAATATTGTAATTTCAAAAACTTTGATTACGAAATTAAGTCGTCAAAATATTCTCGATCCCTATTGCCACGTTAACTCTGATTAAACAAAGGCCTCAAAGGCCAGGCGTCACAACAGATGTATTACACAGAAGGTCTAAAAAGTCTACCTATTAAGACCAAATGTATCACGAAGCCGATCTTAAAAGTTTGACTTTTAAGATCGGTTGTATAACACAACGTGTCTAAAAAGTTAGACTTCTAAGACTAGATGTATCACACATCTGGTCCAAAAATTCAAGCCTTTAAGACTGGTTGTGTGTATTTAGTTAAATATCGAGTCTTAAAATTAGACTTTCTAGAATGACTTTTTAAATATCTGGTCTTAAAAGTTAGATTTTTTAGACCTAATATAAACGATATCAGGTCCATATATTTCAAATTCTTAAAAATAATATGTTTTTTAACCAGTCTAAAAAAATTGTTTACGACCAGTCGCACATCCGATCTTAAAACTAATAGACATTTTAGACTGCTTGTATCGAGATTGGTTCCAAATCTAGTCTAAGAGGTGTTTTTTGTCTAGTCTAAAAAACCTTTTTTGTACTAGTGTTTCTTTTCCCTCTAAACTTCCAAGAGGAAACCTTGACTAAAAGAAACAAAAAAGACAAGTTGAAAGTGGTTTAGAGGTAAAAATGAGATATCAAAACATTTCACTATTGGAATAACTAAGATATTTTGAATCATTTATATAAAATTATATTAAAATTGATGAAGATATTAATTATAAAATTCTAGCTAAGTGGTTGAAGTGAAGAAGGATTACTGGAGTTATTCGAGATCAAAATATATCTAATAAGGTAACAAAAGAAGTTTTATCACACTAGTATAAGACTAACAATGTGGTTTGGTGGGCAATGTTGTAATACCCCAATTTTCATAATACATGTAAATATTATATTATGATAATTAACACCTATTACAATAGGTGAATATGTGGTCTCAAAACTAGTAGAATAATTACCTTATTTCCTAAGGTGATTTCTCATGAAATTAGAAGGAAAAAAAGAGCTAAAAATTCCTAAGTGAAGTTATGGGTTATAAAATACCCTGAGAATGTTATGATAAATCCTAAGAGGCAACTAAATATGTATTAAAATTAGAGAGTGTGTTGTCTCTAAATTTTTAATTGATTTATTATCATTTTTAGGAATTATACCATTTCTAAGCAATTAAAATCATCAGAGGATGATAAAATCAATTAGAAGGAATTGGCAACAATTATTGGGCAGTTGAAATTGCAATAATTGAGGTACTTTATTAATTTTTGAAATTAATTAATGATTAAATTTTTAAGGTCATAATTAAAGACCAAATGATATTAATTAGCACACAAGAAGTTATTAACCATCAAAATTGAATTAGAAACTTTGTCAATTTTGGTAGTTAAGCCTAGTAACCCCTAAAACATGATGTTAGAAATTAAAATTAGGATTTAAAATAATTATTCCTAATTTATTTCTATGGGACGAAAATTCCTATTTGATGGTAAATAAATGATACAATAAAGAACCAAATTATATTAAACCTTAATCCTAAAATCTAAGTGGACCAATGAGAGAATTTTCTTCTTAAACATGTGAGAGCAACTAAAACATAATTAATTAAAGGGAAATTAGGAAAAAAGGGGCAGTTTCTTGGGCACTAATTAAGGAGAATGAATTATTTCAAAAATACAAAACTTATAGGATAAGTAGCTTAGTGTCTGGAGAAAACCAAGGCAAGTGTGTATGTGATGTGTGTGTGTCGAAATTGTGAGTGTGTGAGTGTAGTAAACCAAGTAGTGTATGGAAGAAGATTAGGATAACTTTGGGAGCAAGTAATTACTTAATTAGAAGAGATTAGATGAGAACCTATAGAAATTAAATCATAACTTGAAATATGGGAACTAAGTATTTAAGATAAGTACATATTTGAGATCAGTGAATTATGAACTTCAATTTGGCTATTCCCAAAGTTATTTTCGGGTACTTTTAAGATTCATACCTAAGTGTTTAAGGAATTGTTACGGATATCTCATAAATGGGCCCAGCCCAATAACCAAAGAGCCTAGTCAAAATGGCTTCAGTTATGCTCATAACCGCTTCCTTGAAAATAGGAGTGGTTTTATCAAGAATATCTATTATGATGGTAACCACCTATGAAAGGAGGAGATTATTCAAAAAAGCATATCTTAATATCCCTAAAATAAAGGACAAATCCAACTGATTAAGATAGGGCGCAGGTACGCTTATAAATAGGGTAAACCCCTTACAAGGTACACACTTCTGAAACCCTAGCTTTTCTATTCACACAGAGCACACACACCACCCCCTCTGGCTATCATTAGTCTTCCGTATACTCTCGAACTACGTGGACTTTGATCGACACTGTGGTACGTAGGACCCCGAGATTTCACCCCAGGCCAAGTCCAACCCAACTTGTGATCCACACCAGATCAGGAATTAAAAATCACCATAAATCTAATCATAAAATTGTAGAAGTGAAATTGGATTTTGAATTTAAACACCAACTTACACCTAACTAAATTAGAATTTGGGATTAATTAGGTGATAAGGTGAAACTTGGTGAAGAAGTAGAGAGACTTGAGGATCAAGCAAAGGGATTTAATGAAGAAAAGGGGGGGCGGTGGAAGAGGGATGGAGGGGCAGGAATTTTCCCTCTTCACCAAGCAAAAATTAAAGGTTGAGATCAAACAAGAAGCTACCCCTCTTAGCCTATAAATAAGAGGCTCTTCCCTTCACAACTCCTCACCAATTCCTCAAGCCTTAAGGCCGAAAATATAGAGAGCAAGGGAGAGAGTGAGGAGCTTCAGAAAGTAGGAAGCAAGTGTTCTTCAAGAGGTAAGAGAGCTTTTAGTTTATAAGTTCAAGTTCTTAGTTTATGAGATAGGAATGCTAGAAAATGTTGTTTTGATCATCAATCTTCCAATTCCAGTTTTATTTTCATGTTTTTATGGTTTCCAATGGCTTTATTTCAAAAAAATGATGAAGAAAGAGTATGGCAAAAATTTTTGGAAGATTATGATCAAAATAGCGAAGCTCTGGCGAAATTTCATTGATTAGTGTTTCCTGGAGCCAGTAGAAAAAACCTTAGTATTTTATAAAGAAGGATGTTCTAAAATTCTGAGGAAATTCATGGTGAAATTAGACATCTAGGGCTTTCCAAATATATAAATTTTGTGTTATTTGAAGCTCTATGCGAAAAGATAAAAATCTCAGAAGTTAAGCTATGTTTTCTGGGTGAAAATCTGGACAACGGTTTGAATTGTGGAAACTGGGAATTATCCATGAGTTCTGGGTAAGTTACAATATTTTTCTTTGAAAGTATAGATCTCAAGGATTCCGGGAAATTTTACGGATTCTCATTTCGATTTTTCTAGAATTAGTTATGATTTTTCGAAGTTAGGTGAAAATCTGCCCAGAAAATACTGCCCTGCGTTTTTGAATAAATGTAAGGGCAGAATTGTAAATAATAAATCCACCAGGGGTAAAATGGTCTTATATAGCCAAGATATCTCTTGAAATAATATTTGTGAATTGATAGAGATGATATTACCCTTATAGAATATTTGTGACCGCATTCTGACCTACAGAACAAAACTCGTCAACGAAGGTATGTTCGCGTACTGTAACACTTACTCTGATGTTTATGGTATGCATATATGTGTGGTATGTGTGCTATATGTATAGAGTATTTATACTGTGAAGTTCATATAAAGGTTAGAGGATATCTGTACGCTGGGAGCGATATGTCTGTACGCTGGGAGCGATATGGTTGCATGCTGGGAGCGATACATATGCATTGGTTATGATAATTCGTTTGTTTGTGCTGTTGATGTTGTGGTATATGTCATCCATATATTGTGTATGCAAACATGAGGTTAACCATTACCTGAGGTCCAATGGGCATTGGACCTCAGTCTTAATGAATAGTACAGGGAAGAAACCGGAATAGAGAAGATGCCAGTAGATAGAGCCGTGAAGAGGCAGCGGTCGAAGACGAAGGTCGGTAGAAGTTATTAGGACTTAGTTTCTGGCATGAATCTAATAAAGTTATTTCAAACCATTTGGTGCTTAAACTAAAGAAGGGTTTATCGGTGGGTTGTCACAAGTCGTCATAGAGTTGGTGAGACTCCCATTAGATTGAACACCGACCTGGCCAAATGGACTGAATAACTAATATTAGGTTCCAAGCCATAGGTCTAGTTTAAGACTTTCTTTATCAGAGAACTGTATTTAATCTCTGTAAATTGTATTACATGAATATTCCTTCGGGATATTTAATATATCAGCTTATGTCGGGGCATCATCATATGTCTGGGCATTCTATATCAGATACTCATTGTCCAAATCTTAGCGGACGCTATCCATTTCCGCAGTACTCTAAGCTGTAGCGTCTCAAACTCTGTTGATTTTCTTAAAACTAAGTGTCAACCGACACGATTTTCGAACATGGAATTTGAGATGTTACAAATGTTAGGTTTTAAAGGGAAAAGAGCATAAAGTAGAGGTAGTTGAGATAAAAGAAAAAGATAATATCCGTAATGAATTTATACGAGAAAGAGTTGGAGTAGCTTCAATTGAAGAGTAATATGGTACAAAATCATTTGAAGTGGTTTGTTTTAGTTGCAGTATATCACCAAAAAGGGGTGAATTGAGTGAATTATAGAAATTAAAACAATCTTAATAGATAATCAATAAGGAAGGCTTAGAAAGATATCACTGAAGTGTGCACAAAGATTTATACTAGTTTGGCTTTAATATTTTGACCTACGTCCAATCATTAGAGCACCTTTGAGATTTCCAGTATCTTTCAACAAGCTTACAGAGTAATCCTCACAAAGACTCACTCCCCTTTACAAATGTAATCAAACAACCAAACTCAAGGTCCCACTACCATGAGATTTTACAACTAATTAAATGATAAAGACTCTTTTTACTGAGTAGACGTATGAACATTGAAGTATATGAATATCACAAGATATTTCAAAGATATTTGAATGCTCTTGCTTTTATAGAGTAGATGTTGTGGCTTTTGACATACTTGAGTGTTTACTTAAATATTCATGTATCTGAGCTATCATACTTGAGTATTATTTTCAATACTTGGGTATGCTTACCTCAAATCTTCCTAAATTTAAACCTTTTTCCTTTGTTAAGTTTGTTAACATCAAAACATAGATCCGAGGACCAACAATTTGAAGACATACAAAGAAGGCCATTGAATGCACTGGCAAGTAAGTAGTGTAGATGAAATGGTGTAGAGCCCTATGAAAAAGGATAGAGGATGACCAAAAACAAATACTCAAAAGTTATTAAACAAGACATCTTACTTAACTATTTATCTAAATTTAATATAGTTATTGATAGAATATAATAGTATCATATAATCCATATAGTCAACCACATCTAGTAGATAAGGCTGGATGTTGTGATGGTTGTCCATTACTTATAACTTCATCACATCTACATCATATATTGACAATTCAAAAACAAAACAAAACAACATACAACAAATGTACTTACATATAAATAAAATTTTATTCGGTAAGCCAATTTGAAACAAAGATATTATGCAAGCTATGCTACATCAAACACAATACAAATCAAACAAGTACAATAGGATATAAGGAAGTTTCTAAGAAAAGATTGGGGCATATAACCCTACAATCATTTATTTATTTAATATAATATGCATTTTAGCATAGTCACCATAATTATTGACTAATCTTGAAACGGCTTTTGAAGCAAATCAATTATTTTTTGGTCCACTTGGAAAGTCTTTTCAAGAACTTCAAGAGAGATGGGTGGATTTGAACCAAACACAGATTTTGCAATAAGGATCTCTCCAGGATTTTGGCTACTAAAACTAGAAAATGCAACTGCGTTTCCATAACCCACGTTCAGTTGGAAGTGAATAAGACCGATCGGGAACACAAATAGGTCTCCCTTGTTAAGCACTTTGGTAAATAATCTATTCCCATTCTGATCAGAGGCCACAAACCCGACCAAAAGAGTTCCTTCGACCACTACAAGGATCTCGGAGCCACGTGGATGAGTGTGAAGAGGGTTCAAACTCTTTGGCGCGTAGTCATAACGAACAAGAGAGATTCCAAGAGTGTTCAATCCAGGCAACTCGTTTACATCTGCTGACTTGGCAAAGAAGCCAGGGCTGTCTGACGTGTCTCCAGCTTTGTCAAATCCAGATAAGTAGAAGTCCTCAGCTTTCACTGCCTTTGGATCCTTGCAAAATTTCCCATTCACATAAACTGCAAATTAAATTAAAGAAATCAAATGCCATGTTTGCGAAAACAACAATATATAACTAAAGTCAAACTTTTAAGGATTTAGTTATGTGTGTGTTTAGATTCGCATTAGGCAGAGGCAACTGTGCCATGCGGTGAACAGAAAAACGTACTATCATGGAAGTGTAAACATGTTTGGCATAGCTTTTTTATAACCTTGCTTTTGGTCCTAATCGTGGGATCAGCCTGAAGCAACTTTTAGTCGCTTTTGGTCCCATCGTGGAGAGTGAGGGAAAAAAATATCAAAATATCACTCAATATTTTTGTACAATCTAGTTATAAATAAAATAAATAAAAAAAATAGAAAACAAAAACATTTGAGACGTTTGGACATTTCAAGTGCCATTTGAGAGTAACGGAGTAACTTGAGTCATTAACTCATATGTACCTCCTTTAGTAACTGAGTCATTGAGTGCAACGCAGAAATCCTGAAGGGGACTTGGGTCATATGCGAGCACATGAACTGAAGCAAATGCCAAGAGACTAACAACCAAGTACAAGGCTTTCATCTTGTACTGTATGTGTAGATCTACCTCTTTTAATTATGTGTTTGTGAGTTTATGAACGAACTTATAAGCCTATTTATAAGGAGAAGCCATTGATGTGGTCTTTAATTTGCTTGCATGAACGAAGAAGCAAATAAAGACTCAGTAGTATTTTAATTCACAACGTCAATCCATTCATCATATTGGATCATATTGTCAAGATGTGACGCTTTCTTTACTAAACTCCGACGCATGCCTATCTCTAGCAATACCTCTTTCACTTCTCTAAATTGACAAGTTTGGACTTCGAGGTTTTATGACCAATCTTGTATGTTTGAGAAGGAGAGAAGAACTGGCATTCGGTGAAATTTTCTTAGTGGTTGGTTGGATACAATTCCGTGTCAATCTTCTTTATCATGACGAAGAAAATGGCTATTGCAATAAGAAGCCATTGCTTTTCTCATAATTATATCTTTTCATCATTTAAGTATGGTTTAATTTAACAGCTCGAAATATTTTTTCCCCATGCGTTCAATATCCTTAGATATTTTGTGGTGTATCCAGTATTGTGAATACTGTTTTTTATGTATATTCAGCACCTTAAAATAGCTTTTGGTGCATCCATAGTACCGAAGCACACAAAACATTTAAAAGTTATAAACACTTGAAAAAATATTTTAAGGTGTTGGATATACTACAAATTATGTTAAGGTGTTTGATGATCCTAAACTTGTACATTATGTACTGGAATTAACCAGTTTATATATGTGCAAGCGCGCGCATGTATGTGTGTGTAAATAACCATATAAATGCAGATGTTATAATTGTGGAGATTTAGGACATATAGCAACAAACTGTGATAAACCAACGTCAAGAAAGAAAATGAATATTTTAATAAAAAAAGAATGATTAGAATTAGAACCTTTAGATATACATTTATTAGAATTTGAAGAACCTAAAGATCATGAATTAGAAATATATAAATTAACATACGAATATGAAGAAGAAGATTTAGAAGAAAGAAAAATAGAAGAAAGCCTAGAAGATAAAAATAATATAGAAAAAGAATATATAAATCAAGATAAAGAATATATAAATATGATGAATGTAGTAGACGAAGAAAGTAGTAATAATTCAGAATTTGAAGAATATATAAATACAGAAGAATGCTCAATAGAAAGAAGAATAACATTTAGTAAAGATCAATATGATAAAATAAAAGAAAATGATTTAGATATGACAGTTGCAAATATAAAGAATGAGAAATTTTTAGAAAAGGTAAGTAAGATATTAAAAAGTAAGAAAGAAAGAAAAATCACAATGTGTTGTGTTAGAAACGAAAATTCCAATAGAATCAACTTTAACAAAAGGTGTATTAAGAATACCATTAATAAGTAAAACCTTAATAAAGTAGGAAATATCAAAAATACCTTTTAAATATGAAATATCATAAATATATATTGCAGGAGTAAAAATCATGGTAAAAGCTTATTTTCAAAGTGGAATAGATTCACCATTAGAATTGCTTATAACAGATGAGAGAATAATTAGTAACGTAGAAAATAGTATTTTAAGAATGATGACAAGAAGTTTAATATAAAAAAAATTAAAATATACCTTATGTAATACCCTAAAAAAAATTCTACTTAGGATAAGTATCATAATTTAGTAAATAATATCTATTGAAAATAGGTGAATATGAGGTCTCAAACACCTTGTATTAAATTTACCTTATTATTAGAACAATTTCTCCTAAGATTAAGCAATGTGTGAAAAGGGCCCTAAAACATTAGATAATTTACAAATAGGTCCTTAAAATATTTGTGGGTCATAAAATACCCTGAGAAAATTATGATAAAATCCTAAGAGGTAACTAAATATTTATTAAAAATTAGAAAGTATGTTGTCTCTAATTTAGGTAATTTATGAGATTATTTTCCTTGGGAAATAATGAGGCAAAATTAAATATCATTTTGGGGAACATAAATTGTCCCATGGTTTTTAATATTTTGCATAATGCATAAATTATCAATTTCAGTAAAATAGTTGTGAGAAAATAATTAATCCTAATTAAGAAAATTGTCAATAATTAGTAGGTGATTAAATAAGTAATTAATTGTTGATTGTTTAAACATGAATAAAAGGGGATATATCCAAAGTTAATTATATGAAACTCTTAATTTGATATTAATGACCAATGAAGGGTCAAGGTTGGCATAAAGAGTGTTGCTAATTAATTTAGCATAATTAAGAGGTATTTCAAGTGAATTACAATTATGCTTAACAAAATAAGCTTGCACTAATTGAGATTAATTGCATAATTCTTCAAGATGATTAGAGACAAATTAAAAGAGGACTCATTATATTTAAAAATAATTAAGCCAAAGAGAATGAAATAATATCTCAAGAAATTAAGTCTAAATCTTCATATAATTGAGGTAGCTAATGGCAAAATATAATTAAGGAGCATGTAAACACTTGATTAACATGATAATTAAGAATTAGTGTTGAAAAGTCAACAATGACACCTAAGCCTTGATTATGTCATCAAAATGACATCACAAGAGCACATGTGCATGTTGTGGTATGTTGTTTGAATACTTGTTTGGTAAGAAATAACTGTACACCTGCATACACTGGGAGTGATATATCTGTTTTCACTAGGAATGGCACTTTTCGCTGGGAGCGGTACATTTGCATTCACTGGGAGTGACATGTTTGGAAGTGTTTCATTTGCTGTGATTTTGTACCATATATGTATGGTATGCTTGTATGAGGTAATTAATGTACGTCCGCGTACTGGTAACTTTAACTCTGATTTTACTATATGCGTATATGTGGTGCTATATGTATGTTATGCATATATGTGATATGTGTGTTGTATGTATAGAGTGTTTATACTGTAAAATGCATATAAAGGTTAGAGGGTATCTGTAATGCTGGGGGCGATATGTTCATATACTGGGAGCGATATGTCTGAATGCTGGGAGAGATATGTCTATATGCTGGGAGCGATATGGTTGAATGCTGGGAGCGATACATATGCATTGATTGTGATGGATTGTTTGTATATGTTGTTGATGTTGTGGTATATGTCATCCACATTTTGTGTATGTAAGCATGAGGTTAACCGTTACCTGGGGTCCGTATGCGTGGGACCTCAGCTCTTAACATAGCATCAGGGTCAGGAGAACCAAGGACGGAGGAGAGGGGAAAGCAGCACGCTTAGAGACCCGGCTAAAGATTTCATTTTGACTTTCCGGCGGAAGCCTTCCTTTTGTTATTTACTTCACTTTTGAACCACGCGGTTACTATACCGTTATTGTATCCAGACAGACTTATGACATTTTGAAATATAAGTATCAGTTACTCTTCCGCTCAAATGCTCTATTGTGATGATTTTAAATGATGAAAAATTTATTCCGCTTTTGAAAATTGGGATGTTACACCTTAAATACAAACTTTGCCATAAGTATAGTAAAAGAACATATGGATAAATCTATTTTAATATATCAGAATTTAAATAATGTAAGATTACAACCAGGATCTAGAAGTATAAGTATAACTACAATGATAGGTCTTGTATTTTCAAATGAACATAGAATATATAATAAAAATAAAGGAAAAATAATAATAGATAAATATTTTATACCAGTAGTAAAAGAAATAAAAACTAATCCAAAACAAATTACAATACTAGAAATGTTGAGATTAGAATTAGATAATACTAGAAGTTATTATGAATGAACACCTAGAAGAATGATAACTAATAACGTATTGGGACGGAGATCTTTAAGAATAAATACATCAGAAAATCCAACATTAAATATAAATCCAGGAAAAAGTTTAGACTATAATAGACCTTTGTCTAGTAGAGGATTTAATGGAACTTTGTGAAAATACAAGGTTGAACCCAAGAAGGAGGTGAATTGGGTGAAGATGAGCACTTGTGACTTTTTAAAAACTCTTTTTGAAATTCGATGAAATCAATTTTTAAGACAGAAAGGAGTTATAAAACATTGACAATTATACAACCATATAAGCTGGAAATAAAAAGTTAAGGGAATAGAATGTGCAAACTTAGATTTATACTGGTTCGGTCCAATCCTTAACCTACAAGTTTGTCCAAGCACTTGTACAGCCTTTACAATCTCTCACAGAGACTCCCCCTTACTAGCCGTAAGGTTGCAACCAATCTCCCATTCAAGGTCACCCAACCTTGAGTATCTCTCAGAAAATATGGTTTTACAATAATTCTTCTCTCAAAGAAGTGATTATGATAAACGCTGAAATGCATTACAACTCATTTTATACTCTATATGATAAGCAAGATAAGCAATGGAAAAACAGAGTATAGAGGATTCAGAATTTTGGCATTATAACATTGTAAGCTCACTCCATCGTCTTCTTACGTTTTGAATCCGGTTCTATTTATAGATGAAGATCCTTTAAACTTTGAGAATATGACCGTTGTGAATGGAGACGTTGAGAATATGACAGTTGCCAAAAACTAGCCGTTAGAATGCTTTTTCAACTTGACAGCTCAGCATTTTGGATCTTTATGTAATCCCTCGTTTGATCATCTGAAACATGTCCACAAATGATATAAATGATGATAATAAGAGTTAGAGATCATTTGGCTAATCATCTGGATGATCTAGATCAGATTCAGGATTTTCGCAACGTTGATTTTTCTGATCTAAAGGAGAATACTGTAGTATTATTTTGCATACTCGAGTATTGAGCTTATTTCATTACTTTAGATTTGCCTCTGTCTATATGATATTGGAGTACTGACTTACATACTTGAATATTGAAGCTCTACTAACGTTCATTGCTCTCTGTTTGAGCTATACTCAAGTATTCATATGTAAACTCGAGTATTCAATTTATTCTGGCCTTTGGTTGCTTTCTGACTTGATATTGCTTCTATTCTAGAAAACCAATTATCCTCATATAGCTCTTATGTCTTCATTCTAAAGCAAAAAGAATCAGATCCAAACTCGTTGTGATCTGTCCATTAAGATTCGATGAATGAAGATTTTTCTTTACCAGCGTTTTTGGAACGTCTTGCTCAGTCAGTCAACTTTCGAGGAGCATATCTCTCTAGTCGAAACTTCAGTTTTGTTGAATCAAGTATTGGTGGAAAGCCTTATGTGTCTTCTTTCTAATGCCACCGATTTCAGCTCATTCCGATTTGTAGATTGTGAGTTACACTCAAAACATTGAAGCTTCAAAGCTCTCTCATCTGATCTTCTTTGGGCATGAAACTTTGTCAAGATATCGCATTGGATGTCTAGTTTCAGACAAATTTGATTTCACCTTAATCCGATGTCTGGTTCAGGAGATATCATCAAATTAGCAGACCTTGCCCAAAGCTGAACGTGAAACAGAGGTGAACAGAGTTGCTGTTAAGTTCTGATACTCGAGTATTCAAGTGCATACTCGAGTATTGTCAGGACTAGACGCGCCAGAGAAACTTAAAATACCCAATACTCAAGTATATAAGTTCCATACTCAAGTATTGACTCCTATACTCAAGTTTTGACTCTTTGACGTCCAAACCGTAGTTTCCAAAACTCTAGTTTTCCAAACTACAGTTTTCTCATCCAGAAGCAAAATTTTTGCCTTAAACTTGTATACTCAAGTTTTGACCTGGAAGCTCGAGTATTGTCTTTCAGAGCCTGATTTTTGCTGTTTTCACTCTGAATTGAGCCTCTCCAACTTCCATTTGATCATGGACATTTCTATAATCAATATTGGAACATGAATAATGATATCTTCAGCAAGTTATTCCTTTTTCCAAGTTCCATCTTGATCAATATTTCCTCTTCATTTTCTTCTTAATTATCCTTCATAAATGAACTTGAGCTGATCTTGAATATCAACTTCTTCCATCTTCCAACTCTCTTATTCTTGATTATCCTCAAAATCTATCAACCAAGAACTTGAATAATAATATTTCATTCAATAAGTTCTTCTTCCTTCTTCTTCTTGATTATGCCCAATTTTCTTTGATAACTTCTTCATTAACCCTTTTCTTGAACATTCTTCATGATTCAACTCTTCTTCAATTTCTCCTCTTCTTCTTTTTCTTCTCTTCCTTTTTCCTTATCCTCATCTATATTTTCATCCTCCTTGATCTTTTTCTTTACCATTCTTCATAAATCAATTCTTTCCTTCTGAAATATCTTGTCTTCAACTCTTTCTTTCCGAAACTCTTATCTCCTTCTTGATTAATCTTTACAATTCAGGTTGGATTAATCTACATTAAAAATAGCAGTTAGTCAATGTAGGAGATAACTATATTGCTCAATCTTTCTGATATTTAAGAATTGGCATCTATATAAGACATAATCAAAACTAATCATATCTAACATTTTGAGTCTTAGAACTTTAGATTCATCACAAGGAATTGCATTAGAGATAATTTTTACCAAAGAAATTTATTAGCAGAAAGACAAATAAGCACAAATTTAAGAGAAATAAGACCACAAAGAGAAAATTATATAAAATTAGAAATAAAATCAGAAATGTCTTGGAAAGAAGTAATAGCAAAAATAGAAGAAAATAACAGAAGTAGCGAAATAGAAATAGGATTTACAGAAGATAATTTAATATTAGAAGGAAATAGTACAACTACTAATGTTGCATTAAGATTTAATAATAGAGATATAATTAATTTAACATTAACAATGAAAGATAATAAAGAAAATGATTATAAGTTAAGAAAATATTTCTTAGAACTAGTTAAACCATATAGAATACAAAATGAACGAATAATAATAAACTTAAGCCATCAAACAATTATAATACCAAAAATATCATAATTTATGAAGAAGTAAATTTACAATGGGATCCAAATAGAAACAAATGTTATGTATATATAAGTATAGAAGCGTCATAGAAACTATGGTATTAAATGAGACAACTAGAGTTTCGGATGATAATATAGGTTTAATTAGACAAATTATACATAAGTTAGAAAGAAAAATAACAACTCATAATGCAAGGTTAACAGTAGAGAATTTTATAACTAATCCACTCAATTATGACCTAAATCTAAGATGGAGAAATTTATACCAAATAATAAAAAGAATACTAAAAGAAAAATTAGAATTATTAAGTAGGATATGAATGAAGAACTAACTCATACATATTATGTTAGAAGAGATTATATAACAAAAGTACCAAAAGCTTGTAAACATCTATTTAAAATTTTGTTAAAAGTAATAAGAAAAATTAATGAAGTTGAATATGTAAGAGTAGTAGAAGCATATAAATGATTTATGGAAGCACAAAATCGGTATAATCCAGTAGTAGTAGAAGAAGCATACCAATTTGTACAAGAAGCTTATGATTTATAGGACAAAGAACAGTATAGAAAAAATATATAAACATAGGTTAGAAGTGTTATCTAGAATATAATACAAATTTTTATGTTATACAGGACATGGCAAAAAATAGGAGAATATTGCAACAACGTAGAATGGTTGGAAGACCTGGAAATGAGGAGATGGTAATAGATATATATTATGGATATCAAGATAATTTAATTAAAGTACCAGAAATAGTCAAGAGTTTAATGAAAACTATAGTTAAAAGAATAAATAAAACAAACAAAGCTGATATAATACTAATAAATAGAATACTAATATATATATCCAAGAATTCATCATACAACAACGATAGAGAAAATTGCAGAAAAGAGCTTAAAAAGAAACTAGAAATATTGTCAAGAATATGACTATACCATTATATTATGCTTTAATAAAATTTAATTATGAAAAATATAGAGTTATAAAATATCATGCTTTAATAGATATTGGATAAAATTTAACACTAGCAAAATATAATGTATTACCACCAGAAATGTGGAAAAGAAAACATTGAATTATAAGAATGGAATCATTAGGATGAGAAATACATATGATTGAATTCGAAGCAAAAAATGTAATGATACATATAGGAAATTATAAGTTAAAAATATAAGAATTCAATCAATATAAACCTCAATTTGATATAGTATTAGGACTAGATTTTCTAGAAAAATATTATCCTTTTACATTTACAGAAAAAACTTTAGTATTGACAATACTTTGTAAACATCAAACAATAGGAGTAAGAATATCAAGCAATAGGAGTAACAATAACAAGTCCTTATAAAAGAAAAGATGAAAAATTTCAAAAGAAAAAACATAAAGAAGAAGTACAATTCTTACAAAATAATGAGCTAGTAAAAATAGAACACATGTTAGCCACATTAACTATAAGAGAAGAAAAAACTAGGGTTATTAAACCTGGATCGGACCGGCCGGTTCGGATTGGAAACCGGCGAACTGACCATGTAATCAGTTCGGTTAGTCACAGAACTGGGGTTAGGGGAGGATTTTTTTTCCCCAAAAACGTCTTACACGGAGAGAGAGAGATGGAGAGAAACCGAGATGATGAGAAACAAATCCGATGAAGCCACCAAGAAACAAATCCAAATACGCTATGAAGCTCTATTTTCCAGATCTGAAGATTGAGCGTGTCTTCATTGACATCGACGATTTTTCTGAAAGGGTGCGTAGAGGCGTTGGATGCGGTGGAGAAGAGCACCGAAAGTAGGAGGAAAGTGGCGATGATTACAAAATGAGAGAAGAAACAGAAAAATGAGGGATAGAGCAAGAGTGAAAGACGAAGGAGAGAAAGAAAGAATGGCTTTTGAAGAGAGAAGGTGATGTGTAGAAGAAAGAAAGAAGGGGGTGAATGGGCTAAAGAAACTAGAAAGAGAGGGGAAATAATGACTTTTGACTAGACAATACACTGTTGGAGTAGGTTGGAGTACCAGGAGGCAACTTGGGATGCACAAAGGTCTTGGAAATGACAAAATGATGGATAAAAAAAATCTGAAATCATAATATTAAATTTAAAATAGATTAAATTAATATTCTTTTCTTTATAACTTCATATTAATAATTTTGAAATATTAACTTTCTCACCGGTTTGATCCTGGTTTAGTTTTGGTTTGACTCTGATCTAACCCACTGACCCTTGACCCAATACTCCGACCGGTTTACTAACCGATCCGGTTTTAATAACCTTGGAAAAAACCATAGAACAAAGAATATTAGGCAACTTTAGTGAAAATCCATTAATACATTGGGAGAAATCTAAACTTGTGGAAAAAATAGAATTAAAACATTCTAGTAAAGAAATCAATTGTAAACCTTATCCTTAGACAACTGAACATAAAGAAGAATTTATAATATATATAAATGAAATGAAAAATATGATTTAATAAGAGAAAATAGATCTGAATATTGTTCACTAGCAATTATTGTAAAAAAAATTTAGTGAAAAAAGAAGAGGAAAAAGTAGAATGGTTATAAATTATAAGAAAGTGAATAGCATAACAATTAAAAATAGATACCCTATACTAAAAGTAGAATGGAATTATTATTTAATTTAATAAGAAGACAAAAAATATTTAGTAAATTTGACTATAAATCAGTATTTTTTTTTCTACATAAAATTAGAAGAAGAAAGTAAAAAATATAAAGATTTTAGTACCTATGAAGGTTCTTATGAATGCAATGTATTACCACCCATGGGATATCATAATAGTCCCATTATATTTCAAGAATTTGTATCTAAATTATTATTACCTTTAAGAGATTGTGTTGTAATATATATAGATGATATATTAATATTTTCAGAAAATGAAAGAGAACATGAAAAACATTTAAATCAGATTGTAGATCTAATTGAAGAAAAAGTTTTGAACATGTTACCTAAAAATAGAATTTGATAGAATAAAAAACAAGAAAGATTTACAAGCGTTTTCAGGACTACTAAACCAAGTAAGAAATTATACTCCAAATATAGCAAAATTAACATTAAACATATCTAAGTTGGCAGGAGAAAAAACTGAATGAAAATGGAATAATGAAACTATTAAAATAATAGAACAATTAAAGAAAATATGTCAAAATTTACCTAAATTAACAATAAAATTGCAAAAAATATAAAATGGATAATTTATACAAATGCATCAAATAAATATTAGGGTGCAGCATTATATTATGAAAATGAAAAATGAGAAGAAATTATAACTAGATATGCTAGTGGAAAATTCCTAGAAGCACAATGGAAATATCATTCTAATTGGAAAGAATTATTAGCTATAGTAAAGACAGTAGAAAAATTTGAACTTTTTATAGTTAATGTACAATTTATAATTAGGACCGATAATATACAAGTAAAATCTTGATTAGATAAAGGGATAAAAATAGAAAAAATAGCTAATAAAATGTTATTTAAATGGCAAAGAGATTTAGCATACTATGATATATAATTGAATATGTGCCTGTAAAAAATAACATTATTGCATATCTTATGAGCAGATGGAATCTAATTCAAGAAGTACAAGTTTAGAAATGACATCTAATCAGACTTGTAATATGTATGTGTGTAATCATCACTACTACAAAAAAAAATGATATTATTTTCTCAAAGGAAGTTCTTATTTTAAAAATGAAAGTAAAAAATATAGGCAGTAACATTCTCTTAATAAAATGCTGAAAATTATCACTTAGGCGTCCTAAAAATATATTTAGGATGCCTAAAGTTAGTTTTTTGGCACAATTATTTTGGGATGCCAAAAATCATGACATAACGGATTTTTGGGCAGTGGCAGACTTTTGGACAATTTTTAGCGCCAGGGGAAATTTTCCTATTGCCATCAAGGAAACAATGGAAATTTTGTTGTAGTTTAAATTTTTTGGCTTCCCAAAAATAGTTTTGGGACTTTTTTGTTTTTTTTTTAAAAAAAAGTTTTTACAACATCTCAAAATAACTTTTTGGGATGTTTGGGATGCCAAAAAATCATATTTTAAAAAGAAATTTATGATATCTCAAAATAACTTTTGACACGTTTTAACTATGATTTTTGGCAAAAACAGAATTTTTTGTAAAAAAAAAAAAGTTTTTAAATCTCACCGTCTTTTGACGTAAAGGGAGAAATGAGTCACCGAATGGTCCTCTCAACTCTCACTCTAATCTAAATCTAATCTAATCTAATCACGTGGGACGCTTGCTTTACCAAACTCGGTACATGCCTATCTCTAGCAATACCTCTTTCAATTCTCTGAGTTGACAAGTTTGGACTTTGAGGTTTTATGACCAATCTTAGATGTTTGAGAAGGAGTGAAGAACTAGTATTCGATGCAATTTTCTTCGAGATTGATTGGGTGCAATTCCGTATCAATCTTCTATATCATGACGAAGAAAATGGCTATTGCAATAAGAAGCCATTGCTTTCTCATAATTATATCTTCTCATCATTTAAGTATGGTTTAATTTAACAGCTCGAAATATTTTTTTCCCCATGTATTCCATATCCTTAGATATTTTGTGGTGTATCCAGTATTGTGAAGACTATTTTTTATGTACATTCAGTACCTTAAGATAGCTTTTGATGCATCCATAGTACCAAGACACAAAATATTTTAAAATGTTATAAACACTTGAAAAAACATTTTAAAGTGTTGGATATATTGTTAGTTCTCTATGGGTTTTGATGATAACAATCAATTGTGAAACTAAGTTTGAAGAATTGTCTCAAAGAAAGTGAATTCTTGCTGATGGAGACAATATTCAAGTATGAGTAACAATACTCGAGTATTGAGATTTCAAAGAAAAGCTCAATGCGAATGACAAAGGGCAATACTGTAGTATTCTAGTGGATACTCGAGTATTGAACCTTACAGAGCAGCACAAGTTTTTCCATCAAAGCATACTTGAGTATTGGTATGCATACTCGAGTATAGGCTTTAATGACTCTTCAATGATTTTACAAAAGAAAGGCAAACCTCAATTTGGAAAACTCCAGTTTTGAAAACTCAAGTTCGGAATATGAAAAGTCCAGTTTTCAACTTGGCTCTAGAATTTAAATGTCCTCATAATTAAGTGAAAACTCAAGTATGATGATGACATACTCGAGTATTGAGCCAAGAAAAAATGGATTAAAAATTTATTAAACACACAAACTTCAGTTTGGAAAACTCCGGTTTCGAAAACTCCAGTTTCATACTGGCTAATGCTTTCTCTAAGTTTTAAAGAAGGACCCAATACTCGAGTATGGTGTTGAATACTTGAGTATCGAGTCATACAGAGAACAACTGAAGTTTTTGAGCTTCCTATACCGTGGCATTGCTTGAATACTCCGGTTTTGATGATTTGGGTAAAAACTCTTTAAGAGTCCAAAACTCAAGTATTGGTTGAATACTCAAGTATTGGCTTAAGTGAAACTGAAGCTCTAAAGCCAAAAATCGCGAGTTTGATCTCTGAAAGGAGAATACTCGAGTATCAGTTTGAATACTCAAGTATAGCCTTAAGTGCATAGTGACATACTCGAGTATTGATGCACAAACTCGAGTATAGGGTGTGACAATTGAAAATTTGAATTTACGAAATCTGTGTAATGTTTGTTATTTGGTCTAAATTCTTCAAAATATTAACCATCAACATTACCAGATATGTTTAATGTGTTTGCTAGTGTTTTTCAGCTAAGTTACAGATGAATTAAGCATATTTTCAGGGCTGACTGTAACATCCCAAATTCCAGGTTCAAAAATCGTGTCGGTCGACACTTAGTTTTAAGAAAAACAACAGAGTTTGAGATGCTACAGCTTAGAGTACTGCGGGAATTGATAGCATGCGCTAAGATCCGGACAACGAGTATCTGATATAAAAATGCCCAGACATATGATGATGCCCGACATAAACTGATATATTAAATATCCCGAAGGAATATTCATGTGATACAATTTACAGAGGTTAAATACAATCCTCTGATAAAAAATGTTTTAAACTAAACCCATGACTTGGAACCTAACATCAGTTAATTAAACAGATTGGCCAGGTAGGGGTCTATCATGGGGGCCTCACCGACTTCTACGGCGACTGATTGGCTTCCCACATAGATTAACCTAGCCTTAGACACCAAACTGTTCAAAATAACTTTGTTAAATTCGAGCCAGAAGCTAAGTTCTAATAACTTCTATCGACCTTTGCCTTTGACTGCTACCTCTTCACGGCTCTACCCACCAGCATCTTCTCTATCTCGGTTTCTTTCCTGTACTATTCATTAAGACTGAGGTCCAATGCCCATTGGACCTCAGGTAACGGTTAACCTCATGCTTATGTAAACAGTATATGACAGGTATCACAATAATATATTCACAATTATAACTTTCAAAAACATATCAACAAGTAATATAACACAACCACTGCAATATGTATGTTACCCAAGTTTGCACATAACCAGTGCCACGATGGCCTATCGTGTCCTCAGCGCTAGGAAAACTCAACGGTGTTATCAAGACTATAACCCGTATACAACTCAAATCCATGAGAAGTTTCAAAACAGAGTATCAATATGTGAAAACAATTATCATATATAACCATACCATAAGCATAAGCGTTAATGTTACAATACACGTCCGTACCTTTGACCGTATAGTCGTCAAATGTCCGACCTTTAAATCCGGCTTTGGACTTCCCGGATGTCCTAACATATCACCATATCACTTAGAATAGTATCCTAAGAGATAATTTCACCTCTATTTACCCTTCTACCCTTGGTAGCTTTACTATTACAATTTTGCCCTTACATTTCTTGAAAAACGTAGTGCAGTATTTTCTGGGCAGATTTTTCGGTAACTTTGAAAAATCATAACTAATTCTAGAAAAATCATTTTGAGGTGAAAGCAAAGCCAAAATTTCCATTAACAAGTATATTTTTCAGAAAAAATAACAGCTTCAACTTGTTCCAACCATATCATTCCCAGTTTCCACGTTTCCCAACACTGCCTAGAATTTCACCCAGAAAATGTAGCTTAACTTCTAGAATTTATATCTTTTCGCACAGAGTTTCAAATGACACACTCTTTATAGATTTAGAAAGCCCTATATGTCTACTTTATCATGAAGTTTCCCAGAATTTTAGAATACCATCTTCTTCATAAAATACTGGCGTTTTTACCCCTGACTCCAGAAAATACTAATCGATAAAATTTTGCCAGAGCTTCGCTATTTTGCTCACAATCTTCCAAAAATTTTGCTATAACTTATTCTTCATCAAATTTTTGAAATAAAGCCATTGGAAACCATAAAAACATGAAAATAAAACTATTTTTGGAAGATTGAAGATCAAAACACATTTCTAGCATTTCTATTTCATAACCCAAGAACTTAAACTATGAACTAAAAATTCCCTTACCTCTTGAAGACCACTTGCCTCCTATTTTCTACAGCTCTTCCACACTCTCCCTTTCTCTCTAAATTTTTGGTGATACCTTGAGGAATTGGTGAGGATTTATGAAGCCAAGGACCCCTATTTATAGTGGAAAAATGAGTAGCCTCCAAGTAACTTCCCATTGATCCTAGCCCTTGATTTTTGCTTGGTAAGGAGGAAAAGATCTCCCCCTTACACCTCCCCAATTCGTCCCTCTCTCTCCCTTTTCCTTTATCTTCTATTTAATCCCAAATGCTAATTTAGTTAAGCATCAACAAATGTTTTTCTTCAAAATTTAATTTCACTTTTGAAATCCTAATTTTGTGATTAGATTTATGGTGATTTTTAATTCCCAAAATACTCAGGTATGAACCTTAATAGTAACCGAAAATAACTTTGGGAATAGCCAAATTGAAGTTTGCAATTCACTGATCTCAAATATGTACTTATCTTAAATACGTAGTTCTCATATTCCAAGTTATGCTTTAATTTCTATAGGTTCTCATCCAATCTCTTCTAATTAAGTAATTACTTGCTCCCCAAGACAATTACTTGCCCCCAAAGTTATCCCAATCTTCTTCCATACACTAGGCTAATTGTCCCATGTACTTTGATCAATTGATGACACAACTTCTTCCTTCCTCTCTATTCCAAACCGTGCTCCCTCTCTCTTTCCCATGGTTCAAGTGTTTTTCATTGGCTAGCCTCCTTTGTTGACTTTTCAATCTAAGCTCTATGGGATAAATCATCTCTTCTTTCCACTCCCAAATAAAAAAAACGCCCCCCTCTCTTCTTAATTTAATTATCAATTTATATTTTATTTGCTTTCACATCTCAAGAAGAAAATGTCTCATTGGTTCAATTAATTTCACAAAGAATTAGGATTAAAGGTTTATATAATTTCTACACTCTTTAATTAATAATTTTCGCCACTTTTATTAATTAAAGAGAGAATTAATTAATCCTTGATTACTATTGTTAATATAGTGTTTTAGGGGTTACTAGACTTAATTACCAAAATTGACAAGGTTTCTAATTTAATTTTGATGATTAATAACTTCTTGTGTGCTAATTTTAGCTTCTAAATATCATTTGATCCTTAATTTAATTGATATTTCCTTAATTATGACCTTTATAAATTAATTACTAGCTAATCTCAAAAATTACTAGAGCATCTCAATTATTGCAATTTCAATTGCCCAATAATTGTTACTAATTTTCTCTAATTGATTTTATCATCCTCCGATGTTTTAAATTGCTTAGAAAATGGTATAATTCATAAAAATGATAATAAATCAACTAAAAAGTTGGAGACAACATATTCTCCAATTTTAATAAATATTTTGTTGCCTCTTAGGATTTATCATAACATTCTCAGGGTATTTTATGACCCATAAATTCACTTAAGGATTTTTAGCTCTTTATTTACTCTAATTTCATGAGAAATTACCTTTAGAAAATAAGATAATTATTTCACTAATTTTGAGACCACAAATTCACCTATTATAATAGGTGCTATTTATCACAATATGATATTTACATGTATTATGAAAATTGGGGTATTACACTGACTTCACTAAAGCAAAGAAACTGTCAGAGCATTAAATGAGGAGTCACCTAACTTGTTATATTTCCGTCTAATGAGCTTTACACAATGGAAAAAATAATAGAGACATCTACCTACTCAGAACCCTGTCATTCCAACGGCTATAAACTCAAGGGGCTTAGCATTTATCCTTCCAACATAAAGAATGAACAAAGTGAAGAGAGATAAGAGACCAAGGTACTTGTAACAGGCCGAAATCTTGACCAACGGTCAAATGAAGGTCTACAACAGTCATTAAACATACTCTAAGTATAAATAGAACAAGGTTCAATTCTCTCTAACAACTATTGAGCTGAAAATCAAAAAACATTCAATTTGTTCATTTATTCATTAGCTTTTCTATACAGAGTATCTACTGATACTATCTGAGCTTCAGTGATTATCTTATCTACTCTTTTGAGAGAGTTTATAAATTGTATTTATTTATTGTAAAGAATCTCAAGTCGGAGGACTTAGAGATTTGAGAGTTTTTAATTACAACTTGTAATGGGAAGCAAGTTCTAGAGAGAGAATTGCTTCAGAGTTACAGAGTGTGTAATAAAGTAACTTAGTGAAATATTCAGGGTGCCTGAGGACTAGACGTAGGCCAAAGAGTTTGGCTGAACCAGTATAAACTTCTGTGTCTCAATCTTCTTTCCCTACTCTCTATTTTTGTCCTGTTTGGTTTCTATTTGAGCAATACTTGCGAAAAATTTATAAATCCCCAATTCACCCCCTCTTGGTAATTTAATTCCATCTTCATATATCACATTACATTAAGGTGTTTGATGCACCTAAACCCTTAAATTATGTATTGGAATTAACGAGCAAATATGTATGTGTGTTTGCATTTCTATATGTATATGTGTGTGTGATCATCACTACTATAAAAATGGAGATTACTTCCTTAAAAGACATCTTTATTTTAAAAATGGCAGTAAAAAATATAGGCAGTAACATTCTCGTAATAAAATACATGAAAATTATCACTTAGGCATCCTAAAAATAATTTTTGAACACCTAAAACTAATTTAGGTGTCCCATAATATGTTTAGGGCGCCTAAAGTTAGTTTTTTGGGGTCCCAAAATATACGTTAGGACTCCAAAAATCATGACATGGCAGTTTTTTAGGCTGTGGCATATTTTTGGGCAATTTTTGGCCTCAGGGGAACTTTTGGTATTACCACCATTGGGGAAATTTTGTTATAGTTTAAATTTTTTGGCATCTCAAAAATAGTTTTGGGACCTTTTTTTTACCAAAAAAAAAAAAAATTCTTACTGCATCCCAAATTAACTTTTTGGAGGCCTTAACTATGATTTTTGGCATTCCAAATATATTTTGGGACGTCAAAAAATATTTTTAAAAAAATTACAGCATCTTAAAATATCTTTTGAGACGCTTTAACTATGATTTTTAGTGTCTTAAACAAAATTTGATACGCCAAAAATCAGATTCCTTTTAGAAAAATAGTTTTTAAAACCTCACTGTTAAAAAACGTAGAGGGAGAAATGAGTTACTGATTGGTCCTCTCAACACTCAGTCTATTCTAATCTAAATCTAATCTAATCACGTGGAATCCAGCGAATTATTGTTATAAAATTAAAATCCAAACAAAGAAACGAAACTTGGCTGACTCAATTATACAAAGCATTTGTCTAAAAAATATATTTTCACGTACATTGCGTGCCTGGGTAGTTTTCTTTCGCCCAATAATACCTTTCGTCGTAAGGTCCATCTTTGATGATTTATATCTTGTCAAATTTGAAGTTAATTTGGGTTGTGCTACTATATTGGTTAATTTGAAGTTCATATTTTAAATCAAAAGAAATAAATTACAATGTAGTCAATTTAATTACAATAATACACACGTGTGTGTAAAGAAATCATCCAAAATTTAAGTAGACAAAGAATAAAAAGAAATCATAAAAAAATACATTAATACACAAGCCAACTTCTGATCTCATCAAGCAGGGCGATAGGGAAAGGGTTATAAAACAAGGAGAATTACAATCTGGTCCCAAGGACCAGAAATAATTATCAAAAGGTCCTATACCAAAATTCCATTACAAAAAAGTCCCTTGAGACTTTTTTGTAATTAAGTGAAAAGTTCTCAATGGGTATTTACAATTGAAAATGATATATTTATAATTGAAAATGCTATATTAACAACAAAAGTTCTCAATCAATATTTACAGCTGAAAATGTTATATTAACAACTGAAAATGTATTTTGAATTGTTTAATATAGCATTTACAGTTGTAAATGCGAATTAAGAATTTTTGTTGTTAATATAATATAACATTTTCAGTTGTAAATACGGATTCAATTTATTACAAAAAAAGTCTCAAGGACTTTTTTGAGACTTTTTTGTAATGGAATTCTGGCATAGGACCTTTTGGTAATTATTTCTGGTCCTTAGGCTTAGATTGTAATTCTCCCAAAATAGTGTGTGTCAAGAATAAGTGGAAGATTATGTAACATAAATCAATTATAAAATAATACAACGATAATTAATAAAAAATTGTAGTAATAAAATAAATAATACATATAAAAATAATTTAAGCATTTATTTTTATGCACTTTTTTATTGATGGTGTATTTATATATACACTAATAAATTATTGGGTAAATGTGCAAAATTACACATGACTTTTGTCCTTAGAAGCGTTTAGCACCATGTGTTTTTTTTTTTTTTTTGTAAAAATACACATGTGCTTAAAAAATAGGTGCAAAAGTAACACTAACCGTTAAAAGCAAGATGTTAACCATGAGTTTGATAGTTTAAAAAAAAAAAAAAAAACCTCCACGTGGCATGATTCTAATGGTCAGAAAATGGGCTGTACTGCATTCTCCTCCTTGCTGTGTCACTCTCTCTCTCTCTCTCTTCTGAATCTTCACCTTCATCTCCCCCAGCGCCGCCGGTTCTGTCTCCTCCAATCCATCAAAACACGTTTCCTGGTCTGTCACCGCCGCACTGATCCAGGTCTGTAATGCCCACAACTCCCTACCAGCTGAATTACGCGCTCCGTAATGGAAATGATGACATTTTACGATATAAAACAATCTAAGTCAACAAAGCAAAGATTTATTTCATTTTTATTTTTATTTTCTTTTTGGAGCATGACAAATGGAGGAAACGCGCAGAAACCAACTTGTCATTTTATATTATTAAAGTTTCTTTCTAACAAAGACTCCTCATAGTATTGATAAGGAAGTTTCCCAGAAACCGTGTTCTTCACTTATAAATTGGATTCCTGTTGTTTACACAGATATCATCGCTATTGCTCTTTGTTTGCCAGAAAAGCTTTGATCGATCCCAGGTATGAATGATCTTCTTCCTCATTCCTTCTGTATAATGGATATGCTTCAACTATTGATCACATCCGAGTTAGGAAAGATCGAAAAGATTAATTTCACACAATTTCCCCTATATTACAAAATTGATGATGAATCAGTTGCAACATTCAGGGTCGTTAGGGTTTTGGAGGGAAGTAGTGACTGGTGAGGGAGGAAATACTGGAGTAGCAGGAGGTCAGGATACGCGTGACGTTGCAGACAGTTCTGATGGAGCTGGCGACACTAGTATTGGGGGTGGAAGGAGTTGATCATGGTCCGGAATTGGAGTTGTGGATGAGAGCTCCGAGCGTGACACCGACAGAGAGAGTAAGGAAGAGGATGGGTAAAACAGAAATGAAGGCAACAAGGGGCTTGCGATTGGGGGATGTGGGGAAAGAGGGCTGATCTTCGAGGTGATCAGATACTTTGCCATAGCCATGGACGAATTGGGAGGAATTCATGGCGGGATCTAAGAAGAAGGAAGAAGATGAAGTCTTTGTTGGAGGATTCATGGCGGGATCTGAGAAGAAGGAAGAAGATGAAGTCTTTGTTGGAGGATGTTGTTGTTTCTGACTATTAGAATCATGCCACATGGTGCTGGACGCTCCTGAAGGCAAAGCTCATGTGCACTTTTGCACTTTTACCCTAAATTATTCTTAGTCATACAATTTTCCAAAAATATTTCCGCAAAAAAGCAATGGTTCATCAAGTGTAAAAAATATTAGGGAAAATCCCTTTAAGGTTTTATAAAATCCAAAAAAAAAAAAATTATAAAGGTCCCATAAAAAAGTCTTCTTTTAAAAAATCTTAAGAGATATTTGTAATACCCCAATTTTCATAATACATGTAAATATTATATTTTGATAAATAACACCTATTACAATAGGTGAATATGTGGTCTCAGAACAAGTGAAATAATTATCTTATTTTCTGAAGGTAATTTCTTATGAAATTAGGAGGAATAAAAAGCTAAAATACCTGAGTGAAGATATAGGTTACAAAATACCCTGGGAATGTTATGATAAATTCTAAAAAGGCAACTAAATCTATTAAAATAGAAGAGTATGTTATCTCTAAATTTATAACTGATTTATTATCATTATTAGGGGAATTTTCTTTGGATTCTAGTAAATCCAAATCCAATTTTCTAAATCTTATTGAGGATCATAAAATCTCCTAAGATTATCATAATGTAGTATAATCTTAATTATGCCATTTTAACAATTTAAAGTCATCGGAGGATGGTAAAATCGATTAGAGGAAATTAGTAACAATTATTGGGCAATTGAAATTGCAATAATTAAGACACTTTATTAATTTTTGAAATTAGTTAATAGTTGATTTATAAAGGTCATAATTAAAGAAATATCAATTGAATTAAGGATCAAATGATAGTTAGAAGCTAAAATTAGCACACAAGAAGTTATTAATCATCAAAATTAAATTAGAAACCTTGTCAATTTTGGTAGTTAAGCCTAGTAACCCCTAAAACATGATGTTAGAAATTAAAATTGGGATTTAAAATAAATATTCCTAATTTATTTCTATGGGACGAATTTTTAAGAGAAAAGGGAGGAAGAATAATTTTAAATGCAAAACACATAAGTCAAGAAGTGTATGGGAGAAGCTCTAAAGACTTGGTGAGCAAGTTGTCTAGCTTAATGAGCAAGTTGTTGATAATTAAATAAAATTAAATAATTAAGTTAGGGAGAGAAGGAGGTTTCTTGGGCATCAATTAAAGGAATATATTATTTCAAATATTCAAAACTTGTAGTATAAGGGGCTTAGTGTATAGAGGAAGCTAAAGAAAGTGTGTGTGTGTGTTGTGTGTGGACCGAAATATGTGAGTGTATTGTGAGAATATAAGTGTGGTCAAAAGTTGTGTGAATATAGAAAAGGGAAGTCAAGAGGATTAATGAAACTTAGGGAGCAAGATATTTGTCTTAGTAAGCAAGTTTTCTTGTATTAAATAAAATTAGATGAGAACCTATGGAAAGTAAATCATAACTTAAAATCTTGAAACTAGATCTTGAAGATAAATACATATCCGAGATCAGTGAATTATAAGCTTCAACTTGGCTATTCCCAAAATTATTTTTGAATACTTTTGAGATTCATACCTAAGTGTTTTGGGAATTAAAAATCACCATAAATCTAGTCACAAAATAGGTAATTAAATAGTTTGGCCAGGTAGGGGTCTATCATGGGGGCCTCACCGACTTATACGGCGACTGATTGGCTTTCCACATTGATTAACCCAGCCTTAGACACCAAACCGTTCAAAGTAACCTTTGTTAAATTCGAGTCAAAAGCTAAGTCCTAATAACTTCTACCGACCTTTGCCTTTAACTGCTGCCTCTTCATGGCTCTACCCATCGGCAGCTTCTCTATCCCGGTTTCTTTCCTATACTATTCATTAAGACTAAGGTCCAATGCCCCCTAACTAAATTAGCATCTGGGATAACTTGGGGATGAAGCAAAGTAACTTGGGAGTGAAGCAAACCAACTTGGAGAAGAAGGAAGGGGAAAGTGACGTTTTTGAGGTGTAAGGGTAGGATTTTTGCCTCTTCTCCAAGTAAATATCAATGGCCAAGATTAATTGAAGTTTACTTGGTGACCACTCATTGCTTGCCTATAAATAGAAGCTCACCCCTTCACAAATCTTCACCAATTCCTCAAGGCATAGGCCAAAAATATAAAGAGCAAGGGAGAGAGTAAGGAGCTTCAAGAAGTAGGAAGCTAGTGTTCTTCAAGAGGTAAGAGAGTTTTTAGTTTCATAGTTCAAGTTCTTAGTTTATGAAGTAGAAATACTAGAAATGTTGTTTTGATCTTCAATCTTCCAAATACAGTTTTATTTTCATGTTTTTATGGTTTCCATTGCATTTATTTCGAAAAATTGATGAAGAAGAAGTTATGACAAAATTTTTGGAAGATTAGGATCAAAATAGCGAAACTCTGGCGAAATCTCCTCAAACAGTGATTTCTGGAGTCAGGGGTAACAACGTCAGTATTTTATGATGAAGATGATGTTCTAAAATTCTGAAAAAATTTATGGTGAAAGTAGACGTCTAGGGCTTTCTAAATCTATAAAGAGTGTATCATTTGAAGCTCTGTGCAAAAAGATAAAAATCTCAGAAGTTAGGCAATGTTTTCTATGCGAAATTCTGGGCAGTATTTAAAAACGTGAAATCTTGGAATTATCCATGAATTCTGGGTAAGTTCCAGTATTTTTTCTCAAAAATAGACTTCTCAAGGATTCCGGAAAATTTTACGGATCCTCATTTTAATTTTTCTAGAATTAGTTATGATTTTTCAAAGTTACCGAAAAATCTGCCCAGGAAATGCTGCACTACGTTTTTGAGAAATGTAAGGGCAAAATTATAATTATGAAGCTACCAAGGGTAGAAGGGTAAATAGAGGTGAAAATATCTCTTAGGATATTATTCTAAGAAATATGGTGATATGTTAGGATATTCGGGAAGTCCAGGATAGGATTCAAAGGTCGGTCATTTGACGACTATGAGGTAAAAGGTACGGACGCGTATTGTAACTTTAACTCTTATGCTTATGGTTTGGTTATATATGATTGTTGTTTTCACATGATAATACTCTGTTTTGAAATTTACTCATGAGAGTTGAATTGTATACGGGTTATAGTCTTGATAACACCGTTGAGTTTTCCTAGCGCTGAGGACACGATGGGCCGTCGTGGCACTGGTTATGTGCAAACTGGGGTAACATACATATTGCAGTGGCTGTGTTATGTTATTGCCTTACATGTGGTTATATGTTTTGAAACTATGATTATGTTGTATATCTGTGATAACTGTCATATACTGTTTACATAAGCATGAGGTTAACCGTTACCTGAGGTCCAATGGACATTGGACCTCAGACTAAATGAACAATACAGGAAAGAAACCGGAATAAAGAAGGTATCGGCAGATAGAGCCGTAAAGAGGCAGCGGTCAAAGGCAAAGGTCGGTAGCGGTAGAAGTTATAAGAACTTAGCTTCTGGCCCAAATTTAACAAAGTTACCTTGAACAGTTTGGTGTCTAAGGCTGGGTTAATCTATCCGGGAAGCCAAACAGTCGCCGTATAAGTCGGTGAGGCCCCCATGATAGACCCCTACCTAGCCAATCTGTTTGAATAACTGATGTTGGATTCTTAAGCCATAGGTCTAGTACAAGGCTTTCTTTATCAGAGACTTGTATTCAAACTTTGTAAACTGTATCACATGAATTTTTCCTTCGGGATATTTAATATATCAGCTTATGTCAGGCATCATCATATGTCTGGGCATTTTATATCGTTACTCGTTGTCCGGATCTTAGCGCACGCTAACCACTTCCGCAGTACTCTAAGTTGTAGCATCTCAAACTCTGTTGTTTTTCTTAAAACTAAGTGTCGACCGACACAATTTTCGAACTTGGAATTTGGGACGTTACAATATTTGTGATATTAACTCAAAGAGTGAAATTAAAATTTTGCTCACATTCACGTTACCTCGCGCGCATTTTCTTCTTTATCTCCTGCACAATCTCCACCGCCGTTGTAACATCCTAAATTTTTGGGATTTAAATATTGGAATATTATATGGAAAATTTAAATTATGAAATTTGAGCTAAAATAATTATGAGAATAATTATTGGAAATTAAGGCCTATTTTTACTTAATTTATTTCGGGAAAAGAATAAATTCAAGAAATATTTGCAAAGGGTAAATTTAGGTCTAAAATTATGGAATTTGTATTTCAAAACCTAAGAAATAAATAATTTAAATTTTTATTCAGCAATTGCAATTAAATCTAATTGCAAAACAAGATATTGTTTCAAGAGAAAAAAAATACCAATCCAATTTTGCACTAAACTAAACACGGGCCTGATATATATTTACATTCCAAATCCATAGCCCATCGAAAAACCCATAACCATTTCTTCAGCCCTTATTCAACTTATCCATTGCCTATTACCTAGCATCTCGACAAGTCCAGAGAAAGCAAATCACGCCATTTATCATCTAAATCTGATCTAGCGTGTTCTACGAGAAAGGTAGATCACGTATTTGTTGGGATTCGTACACGTAGCGGAATTAAATTTATCCAATAAATTACAAATTCCAAGAAGAGGATCTATCAACAACGTTTAAATCGGGTTAGTAATTAAAAACTGTACCTATGCAAACTTGTGTGTGTGCTTTGCAAACTCGTGGGCTAACACCTTCTTGATCAATCAATCTCTAAGAGCCGACTCTACGAATCCACTCTCTCTACCGGTATCCACACCGAACAGCACTCCAACACGAACGTCAGCATGCTAGCGCCTTCAAGCTTTTGTCTCACGTCTCTCTTCTAGGGTTCTTTTATGGCTCTTGAATTCTCTTGTGTGTGTAATCTCATTACTTACAACCTAAGGATATTTTATAACCCTTATGAGCCGCATTAAATATTCAAAATCAATCTTATTAATTTTGAAATTGAATTGGAAATTAAATATGTTTAATTGATTCAATCCAATCAATTTATTTAATGCAAATTAGAAGCCAGCTGATTTGATTTATCAAAGATAAATCAAATCTGAGATATGATATCTATTAAATAATTGATTTATTTTCATAAATCAAATTATGAAGTTATTTAATGATTAGCCCCTTGGGCATAATTTCCAACAGACTCCCACTTGCACTAGGTGCAATCATTAGATATATATGCTCCCTAGATAAAATGTTGTATTCATTGAGTCTTAAATATATCTTAGATTCAATGAATCTGGACATTATAGCTCGTGTTAGGCTATTCTTGTGTGTGACCCTGTAGGCTCACATGAGATTGACAGTGGGTAAATACTGTACTAGCCCACAAGTTGCAAGCGGCTTCTAGCAAGACATTGCGACTACCCAATTCACATGAGGATCGATTTTCGATACAACCTATCATACAACCATGTCACGTCCCTTTTGTCACACGATAATTTGGTCAAGGATGAGGCATGGATAATGTCAACTTCCTTTTCTTGACCATTACTTTCTCGATTCTTGAGTAGTCTAATAATTTAAATGGAAACTCTTTTCCATCATAGTATAGTCATACATTTCTTAAACTCACTCATCGAGGGGCCCAGTATTATCTCTCTAAAAAATGTGATGGACAAATTCCATCTTGACCATTCACATTCCTCTGCATGAAAACCACTAATCCCGATCAACGCCTTTATCATCACCCGGTTAAATGTGACTTTTAACTAGGTCAAAGATCAGCGACTTTCATGTAGGAATCCATGATGATCTCAAGTTAAAGGGCATTGTGACGTGGTTATACATGAGAAAGCTTATGACTTAATCCATGCAGCTTTCTCATAGTGGGTCAGTCCAACACCTTGTACTCTTACAAGTATCCATGACTTTGATTCGTATCGCCATACCTCATCAAAGTCATACTGGTCTTATTTCATCTTCGCTCCTGCGTAGATGACCGATCAGGGACATTTAAGATAATCTATAAGATATATCCAAGGATACAACTATCAATATAAACATGCAAATGAAATGATAACTAAAAGAGAATACTTTAAATAACATAAATGTCTAAAGTACAATGACTTGGCCTTTCCAATAGAATCCCACTTGCACTAGGTGCGATCATTAATTGCTCTAATTCCCATTGTCTTAACATGACGCTTATGTTTTGCTTGTGCAAGTTGTTGGTTATGATTAGTTTTGATGATGTCTTATATAGATGCCATTAGCAAGAGCAAAAAGTTTATATCAAAAAGTTTATATCATATACATTGTCTAATTGCTACATTTAATGTAGATTTGTTCATGTGGAGAAAGAACAAGAGAATAGAAGAAAGAAAGAGTTGATTCATGGAGAATACTCAAGAAGAGAGAAGAAAGAAAGAAGAACTTGCTGAATAAACTGAGAAAATCATTATACAAGTTCTTAGTTTGATTCTTGTAGTCTCCAAGATCAAATGGAAGTTGGGATGACTCAATTCAGAGTTAAAACAAGCATATATCAGGTTCTGGATGAGCAAAATCGAGCCAGATACTCAAAAGTCAAGTTTACTGCATTACAGGAAGTGATCTGCCTCTGGATTATGAGAAAACTCGAGTTTAGAACATAAAACTCGAGTCTGGAACTCAAAACTCGAGTTGGTCACTTAATGACTTGAGTTTGTAGTGTCTTCAGCAACTCTGGCGTCTCTGGATCATCAAAACTCGAGTTAGACAATGAAAACTCGAGTTTGGAACTCAAAACTCGAGTTGGTCACTTAATGACTCGAGTTTGCAAAGTCTTCAGCAACTCTGGCGTCTCTGGATCATCAAAAATCGAGTTAGCCAATGTAAACTCGAGTTTGGAACTCCTAAACTCGAGTTAGTCACTTAATGACTCGAGTTTAGTAAGCTTTCATCAACTCTGTCCAACTCTGTTTCACGATCAGAACTGGCGACCTCTGGTAATTCGATGATATCTCCCAAACCAGAGATCGGTTTAAGGTGAAATCAATTTTGTATGAAACTAGACATCCAATGCGTCATCTTGACAAAGTTTCATGCCCAAAGAAGCTGAGATGAGAGAGCTATGAATTTCAGAAGTTGGAACATGAATTCACGCTACACAGCAGACCAAGCTTCAATGATTTGAGTGCATCTCACAATCTACACATCAGAATGAGCTGAAATCGGTGGCATATGAAAGTAGACTCACATACCTTTCCAGAAACATAAAGATCATGGAAAACAAAGATCAAATGAGTGAGATATGATCTTCGAAAGTTGACTATAAATTCAAGATGCTGCAAAAACGCTGGCAAAGAACAACCTTCATTCATCATATCATAACTATCAGAATACAGTGAGTTTGGAGCTGATTCTTCTTGCAATGGAAAGAAGACTTAAAGAGCTTTATGGAGATAGGTACTGGATTCCAGCGATTGATCTTTATCAGGTCAGAAAACAAAGAACTTGTGAGAAGGATATTTGACTGAGCCATGGAGAAGAAAACTCGAGTTTGTGTTAGCAAACTCCAGTTTTGCACTTGACAAAGAGCAAGATATTTTAATCTCTGAAGGAAACTCGAGTTAGTCACTTAATGACTCGAGTTTAGCATTAAGTTCAAGTGTGGTTCAAAATTCAAATCACGACATTCCTCTCTGGAAGACCTAAACTCGAGTTTGGATTTCCAAACTCCAGTTTAGCTTGCTGTAAACTCCAGTTTAGTTTACAAACTCCAGTTTGTAGCAGACAGAGAGCTCATCAATATTCTAAACCTTCTAAACTCTAGTTTGCATTTGAAAACTCCAGTTTAGAGCTTTATGGACTTAAGCTTATTTTCACTTTAAAAGTCCAAAACTCGAGTTAATCACTTAATGACTCGAGTTTAGCCTTATGTTCAAGTGTGCTCCAAAACTTAAATCGCGACATTCCTCTCTGGAAGACCTAAACTCGAGTTTGTATTTCTAAACTCCAGTTTAGCCCGCTACAAACTCCCGTTTAGCTTTCCAAACTCCAGTTTGCGTTGCTGAAGTATAAGAACCAGATTGCGCCAATTTGCGAAATCTTTATGGGTTAATCTGAAATTATCATATCATGTTATATTATTATTCCTAACATTATTGATCAAGTTTTTGATAAGTTTCAGACAGGTTCATCACAAGATCAAGGCGAAATCAAGATCCAGAATAAGTGCATTAAATGAAGAACCAATAACAGGGCTGATTCTTCTCCCTTATCCCAGATGTTTAGTTCAAACCATTGCAACACATTAAGATCACTTCAAACGGTCGAATTAAGATCATGGAATGACTAAAAATCTGGAAGACGCTCTGCAACAACATATTCCAAGATTCTAGCTGAGAATTGAAAGAACAGAGCAAAATATGCAACTGTCATATTCCAGATTTACAGCTGAACTTTGAAGAATCAAAGAGAAGAAAATGCAACGGTTAGTTCCTCTTCTTCATCTATACCAAAAGCCAAGAAATGAAGAACAATAGACACAGATACAAGAGGGAGAACAAGAACAGTGATGTGAGCTTACACAGTGAAAATGCCAATATTCTAACGTCTGCTTCATCTACTCTCTGAATATCTCAATGATCATATATTTAGCTTAGAGAGTGAAATTATATGTATTGTGCTTCAGTGTTTATTCACTTACTTCTGAGAGAGAAGATTCATTGTAAACATCCTATTATTCTGAGAGTTACTCAAGATTAGGTGATCTTGAGTGGGAAACACTTTGTTGTGATTACAGCTTGTAAGGGGAGTGAATCCGAGTGTGGGATTACTTCGAGTACAGAGTGTGTAATCAAACAAGTGAATTAATTACGGTTTGTAAGGGGGAGTGAATCCTAGTGAGAGGATTACTTCAAGTACAGAACGTGTAATCAAGTTCAAAGCAAATAGTGGATTGAAAATCTCAAGTGAAGCTTGGGGACTGGACGTAGGTCAAAGATTGGACCGAACCAGGATAAATCACAGTTTGCATACTCTCTTCCCTTATCTTTTACATTTCCAGTATATGCTCATCTTTGAATATCTAATTGTCAATTTATAAATTGCGAAAAGTTTTTTTAAAGTTCCTAAAGTTTATCAAACACCCAATTCACCCCCCCTCTTGGGTGATAGCCAGGTCCAACACAAGTGGCTTAGTAAGAGGATCAGCAACATTGTCTTCTCCTGGTACTTTGCATATCTTTATATCACCTCTATCAATGATTTCTCTGATAAGATGAAAGCGCCTGAGTATATGCTTGGTCTTTTGATGTGACCTAGGCTCCTTGGCCTACACAATAGCCCCGATGTTTTCACAGAACAGGTCTATTGGATTTGAGATGGTAGGAACCAGCCCTAGTTTAGTAAAGAACTTTCTAATCCAAACGGCTTCCTTAGCTGCATCTGATGCTGCTATATACTCAGCTTCTGTTGCAGAATCAGCTACAGTGCTATACTTTGAGCTCTTCCAGCTTACCGCACCACCATTTAACAGGAATACATATCCTAACTGCGATCTTAGATCATCTTGATCAGTTTGGAAACTCGCATCTATGTAACCAGTCACACAGAGCTCATCCTCCAAGCCACCATATACCAAGAATAAGTCCTTAGTCCTTAAGTACTTTAGGATATTCTTGACAGCAGTCCAATGACCCTCACCGGGATCTTGTTGATATCTGCTAGTCACACTTAAGGCAAATGAGACATTCGATCGAGTACATAACATGACATACATGATAGACCCAATGGCGGAAGCATATAGAATCTTACTCATGCGATCTCTTTGATCTTGTGTACTAGGACACAGATCCTTGCTGAGATGGATGCCATGAGACATGGGCATGTAACCCCTTTTAGAATCCTGCATATTGAATCTATACAGTATCTTGTCTATGTATGTGCTCTGACTTAGGCCTATCAGATTCTTGGATCTATCTCTATAGATCCTGATCCCAAGGATGTAAGTGGCTTCGCCTAAATCTTTCATTGAGAAGGACTTTCCTAACCAAGACTTGACACTCTGCAAGGTAGGGATGTCATTCCCAATGAGTAGGATGTCATCTACATAAAGCACTAGAAATACAACTGTGCTCCCACTAACCTTCTTGTAAACACAAGGTTCATCGATGTTTTAAATGAATACAAACTCTTTGACTACTTCATCAAAATGATGATTCCAGCTCCGAGATGCTTGCTTCAATCTATAAATGGATCTTTGAAGCTTACAAACTTTACCAGATTCCTCTGGACGCACAAAGCCTTCAAGTTGTGTCATGTACACATCCTCAAGTAGATTTCCATTAAGGAATGTTGTTTTGACGTCCATCTGCCATATTTCACAGTCATAATATGTTGCTATGAAAAGAAGGCATCTGATTGATTTGGCCATTGCAACTAGGGAAAAGGTTTCATCATAATCCATACCATGAGTTTGGGTGAATCCTTTTGCAACCAGTCGTGCCTTAAAGATACTTATTTTGTCATCCATGTCAGTTTTTTCCTTGAAAACCCATTTGCACCTAATGGTTTTTACACCTTCAGGTGGATCGACTAAGGTCCATACCTTATTGTCGTACATAGATTGCATTTCAGACTTCATGGCATCTAGCCATCTTTCGGAGTTTGGTCCCACTATGGCTTCTTGATAGGTAGTTGGCTCATTCTGCTCAATAAGCAAGATATCATGATATCTTTGCGGCTTTTTCCGTGTCCTATCAGACCTTCATGGGCCTTGTGTTACTAAAGCAAGCTCATCAACTTGTTGTGAGTCTTCTCTATTTTCCATTTGTAGTTCTACGTTGTTTTGTGACTCTCAAACTTCTTCAAGGTTCACCTTACTCCTACTGGTTCTTTTAGAGATAAACTCTTTCTCCAAAAAGACACCATTCCGGATAACAAACACTATGTGATCGGTAGGATTGTAGACATAGTATCCTTTAATTTCCTTAAGATACCCCACAAAAAGGCATTTTGAGGATCTGGATGATAATTTATCAGAGGCTTATTGTTTAACGTAAACCTCACATCCCCAAATTTTAAGAAATGACAAACTGGTTTTCTTCCCAGTCCATATCTCATATGGTGTCTTTTCAACTGCCTTTGATGGAACTTGATTTAGTGTGAACGAAGCTGTTGCTAAGTATAGCCCAAAAGGACAACAGAAGATCTATTTGACTCATCATAGATCGAACCATGTCTAATAGAGTTTGATTCCTTCGTTTAGAAACACCATTCCATTGAGGTGTTCCTGGAGGAGTAAGTTGTGAGATGATCCCACAACTTCTAAGATGGTCAATGAACTCTTGGCTCAAATATTCTCCACCTCGATCAGATCGAAGTGTTTTAATTATTTTGCCAAGTTGATTTTGCACTTCATTTTGGAATATTTTGAACATTTCAAAAGATTCAGACTTATGTTTCATTAGATAGATATACCCATATCTACTGAAATCGTCTATAAATGTTATGAAGTACAAATGACCTCCTCTGGTAGATATATCATTGGTTCACACACATTAGTATGTATGAGGCCCAATAAATCGATGGCCCTCTCACTATGTCTAGTAAAAGGTGTCTTTGTCATCTTTCCCATCAAACAAGACTCACATGTATCAAATGATTCAAAATCAAATGAATTAAGAAATCCATCTTGTTGGAGTTTCGAAATGTGTTTCTTATTTATATGGCCTAGACGACAATGCCATACATAGGTCGAATTCAAATCATTTGACTTGAACCTTTTAGTAGTCATGTCATAGATTCGTCCATTATTAGGATGTTCTAAATTAAGTACATAATGACCAGCATGCAAATCACCATTAGCATAGAAAATGTCATTACGATAAATTGAACATTTACGGTTCCTAATAATGGAAGTATAACCTTCCTTATCCAAATAAGAAAGTGAAACAATGTTACTACTCAAAGCAGGAACATAAAAGCAATTGCTCAAAATTCACAAAAGCCCACAGGGCAAAACTAATTCATAAGTGCCTACAGCTAAAGCAGCAACTCTTGCTCGGTTTCCAACTCGTAGGTCAACTTCGCCCTTCTTCAATTTTCTACTGTCCTTGAGACCCTATACATTTGTACAAATGTGAGATCCACATGCAGTATCTAATACCTATGTAGAGGAAGTGGAAAAGTGAATATCTATGACATAGATACCTGAAGCGATAGCCCCGCCATCCTTCTTGTTTCTTTTTCAGATCTTCAAGGTAGAGTTTGCAGTTCCTCTCTTAATGACCAGGTTCATTGCAGAAGAAGCAGACCCTATCCTTCGAAGGCTTTGCCTTCTTGGCTGCAGGCTTAGTTTCAGGGCCTATTTGACTTTTTGGTCTTACCAATTGAGCCATTACCCTTTCCTTTGCACTTGCCTTTCTTTTTCATACCCTTTCTTTCATGCTTAAGAACAATTCTCAAGTTTCTAAACCAGTCAAGAAAGTTGGTCTCATTTAGTTTGTCCTTCTCAAGGACTGATGGCAGTGACAATGTAGTGGTATTATTAGTCGACATAATTCTACAATTAAAAGATATGCAAAGTTAATTAATAATCTCTCACTGAATTAATAACCCTCAATATAATTAGTGGGCTAAAATCTATATTTGGCTTAAATTTAAGTCCGCTTTGGCAGGACGCTTAAAATCAAGTTATTTAGGTAGGCAACCTCTTTGCCAATTACATCACATGTAACTCTTAGATCTTTATGCGATTCGATCATCATATGACTAGAACGTTTAATCCCATCTAATGCCTTGAGATCCAAAACCGTTTTAATAATCTCAATTAAGTCAAGACAATAATGAATGTTGAGTATCACCATTACCCACTCTTGTCTCACCAAGATAACTCAAGTGCATCCACTTTGGTGGAATATAGAAATAAGCGATCTAAGATTTGACAAGTATCCATTAATTGACGGCATTACGACTTAAGATTTCATTTAGAGGGTTTAATCTAATTAATTATATTCATATTAATGCAATTATAGTTGTATCTCATACAAACAACACATAATATGCAAAATAAACATGCTATGATCTAATCAAAAGTATAATTAAAACGTGACACAACATGGCTCACCTAACCTAAAATCAACTCAAGCCAATGAGGGGACTTCTCTAAATAAGAAAAGAAAATTACATCAAGAGAAACCTCGTTGAAACATTGAGGGGAGTGAGATGAGAAGAGAATGTACATAGAGAATATTTAGAGAAAGGCATGGCTCGCAGGCCATATTTAAAAATTACAACCTCTTGTAAATTCTAGAGCCATGTTGTTCACCATACCCAAACAATTTAAAAGTAAATCATTAGAAGTATTAATTCATACAATATGAAAAAAAAATGTCATGATTTATCCATCAATTAATAATTATAACGTGATGTCAATTCCCAATTCCCAATAATTGCTTATTTAGGAAATAATGTTGTTGGGAAATCATAACATTATTGTAAATCAATTTATAACATTATAAATGATAATAACGTAATTGATCAGTATCACGTGCTATTGATCAATTATGGTTTACACGTTATTTATAATATCAATTATAATAATCATAACCAAAAAAGTCATCGTTTATTTAATGCATATCGCCAAAAGTGATATCAATTATAATAACTATAGGGTTTCTTAAAATAATGTTAGCCAAATATGCACACAAAATATCACGTGTGGCTATAATGTTATGATTAAAAAAATAAACATGTGTTAGCCAAATACCTAACGCATACATAAAATATGTTTTTCGGATAACATATCATAATATATTACGCATGTTTATCATAATAATATTTAGCCTCAATATTATTATTTCTATTTATAAATGCACAATATATCCCATATATAATTGCATTAAGAACATAAACCTAATTTAAACACAATTTATCTGGCTTTGATGCCACTGTTGGGATTCATACACACAGCGGAATTAAATTTATCCAATAAATTACGAATTCCAAGAAGAGGATCTATCAACAGCGTTTAAATCGGGTTAGTAATTAGAAACCGTACCTATGTGAACTTGTGTGTGTGCTTTGCAAACTCGTGGGCTAACACCTTCTTGATCAATCAATCTCTAGGAGCCGACTCTACGAATCCACTCCCTCTACCGGTATCCACATCGAACAGCACTCCAACACGAACGGCAGCGTGCTAGCACCTTCAAGCTTTTGTCTCACGTCTCTCTTCTAGGGTTCTTTTATAGCTCTTGAATTCTCTTGTGTGTGTAATCCCATTACTTACAACCTAAGGGTATTTTATAACCCTTATGAGCCGCATTAAATATTCAAAATCAATCTTATTAATTTTGAAATTGAATTGGAAATTAAATCTGTCTAATTGATTCAATCCAATCAATTTATTTAATGCAAATTAGAAGCCAGTTGATTTGATTTATCAAAGATAAATCAAATCTGAGATATGATATCTATTAAATAATTGATTTATCTTCACAAATCAAATTAGGAAGTTATTTAATAATTAGCCCCTAGGGCATAATTTCCAATAGTATTAGAGAAGAAATGCAGAAGGATCAGATTTTGCCCATTCCTCTCGAGCCCTGTGACTGATATCTGATGGTTATACTTCTGGACCATCGTGTCTTATTTTTGTATGGTCCCATATGAATTCTATAAAGTCCAGATATTCAGCCATCTTCCATTCAGTTAGTCACGGTAAAGTTGAGGGAGAGAGTGAGTGAGGCTAAGAGAGGCAGAAGGAGAGTGAAAGAGAGAGAGAGAGAAAGAGTTGCTGAAGGGATAGTGGGAGTTGAACTGAAAACCATTGTTCTTTGTAATCACCGCCGGAAAACAGAGGAGCATATCAGCAAGTCATTTCCATCCTTCAAGTTTGAAAACCAAGGTAAATCCATCGGCCTCCCTTCCTTTGAATTTTATTAGTTGCTAAAACTGGAGATTTAACCTTAGGAGATCAAACTTAAATTGCTGAAAACTAAAATCGAAAATGGAACCAGAAACAGGGACTGTCATCGGGTTCTTTGATTTTGTTGTATAAGTGAAACCATATACATAATACTAAGAGTAAGAGAAGGAAAGATGTTACTTAAGTCATTAGTAGATATGTGTGTGTGTGTGTCTATATCCTTTAGTTGTTGTTTTGCGTAGACTCACAGAAAGTGAAAGAAAGAAAAACGATAGGCATTTGTTTCCTGTACGTGTGTGCAAGCTGTAACTTAAATAAGAAAAAGAAAGTTTGCTGTCAAGTATCTAAGTGTGTGTACGTGAACTTGCTGTCAAGTATAAAAAGAGAAGGAAGGGAAAATTGCTACTTTATGATGCAAAGATATATATAAACGTTAGTATTGCATCTGTTTATATATAGTACATGCCATGAGTGTGTGTGGATATATATAAATCTACAGATATGTTAACTTGCTGTCATTTGTGTAAGTGAGTTAAGTGTAAAAGCAAATCACTCAAGCCCAATATTAGGCTACCATGTAGAGAGGGCCCAAAAGGCTGAAGCCCAATTATCTATTTGTACAGAATGAGTCTACTTTATTTCCTTTGTTCTTTTGTACACCTGTAACCCTAGAATACTGTGCATATAAATACAACACAAAGGAGGCTGTGATATTCACGCCATTATTCATACATAAAAACTATCTAGCCTATTTCTTATCTTGGTATCAGAGGTAGAACTAGAGGAATTAGCTTTCTTACTGTTTTTGACAAAATTCCTGTCAAATTGATGAGAACAGGTTTCAACAGTGTGTCCAATGCGATCACACAACTGGCACTTAGGGCTTGCTTCATCATAGCTTTGTGAACCATAGCTACGACCACCATTGTAGTAGGAACGTCGACCACGGCTATTTCTGCCACCCCAGCGGCCTCCTCCTCATCTATTTGGTCGCCAGTTACCTCTTGGTGAGTAGTTCTCAGTTCTGGTGTAATTAACCAGATTTGTTGAAACTGATAAATTTGCAAGTTGACTTAATTGTTCCATTATGCTTTCATATGTTAGCAAGGATGATTGGAACTCAATCCAAGTCAGATCAGCTGCCTCCCTATTGAGCTGAACCACAATGGGGTTATAATCAGCATCAAGACCAGCAAGAACTTGAATAGTCAGATCTGGAAGAGAGACAGGACAGCCAGCAATAGCTAGTTGTTCAGCAAGGCTCTTCATCTTTGTGAGGTATTCACTCATTTTCATGCTTCCTTTTTTGGTTCTCTGGAAATCTGACTTTAACATGAGAACCCTTGACCTAGTTTAAGCACCTGCAACTTGTTTTGCAGCTTCCCAAAGCCCTGCTGATGTTGAGACAACTACCATCTGTGAGGACACTTCCAAACTCATAGTGTTGAGGAGCCAGCCAAACAAGAGCTGATCAGCTGCAACCCAGTCTTCAAAAGCTGGATTTGGTTTTGTAACATCCTTGTCATGAATGAACTGTGAGGGGCACACCTTGGTGACATTCAGGAAGCCTTGAAGTTTATGTCCCTTGGTGATGGGAAGAACATGAGTTTGCCATATTAAGAAGTTGGTTCCATCCAGCTTGATGGAGCAACTTTGAGAAATGCCATTGTTAGTGTTGGACGATGCCTTAGGTAAGTTGTCTGCTGATGCCAAAGCTTCAGAGTAAGTAGAAGAGTCTGTAGACCGAGAAGAAGCTTCTGCCATCAGCAGAAGAGTCTACTGATGCCTTGGGTAGTTCTACTTCTGATTTTGCAGCTTATTGGGCTACTCCCGACACTATCAATGATGATGCATGGTATATGGATAATGGAGCCACCGGTCAAGTGACCAATGATGCAAACAGCATTGAAAATCCTACTCAACCAGCTGGTAAGATGAGAATCATAGTTGGTAATGGTGATAAAGTGAAAGTTGAAAAAATTGGATCATCTATAGTTTCAAATGTTCCTAATCAAGTAGTGCAGCTAAATGATGTTTTATACACTCCTAACATTACTAAGAAACTGCTCAGAGTATATAGAGTTGCAAATGACAATAATGTTGATGTTGTGTTTAACAAACATGGGTTTACTGTGAAGGAACAGCAAACAGGGCAGACAATACTGAAAGGGATACCAACCCAAGGAGGAATGTTTAGGGTTGCAAATCAAGGAACAGATGGAAGCATTGACCTAGCTTTTGTTGTTGAAAATGAAGTTACTGATTCATTACAATCAAAGCATGTTATCTCTAGTAGGACTTTATGGCATCTTAGACTTGGCCATCCTAGTGATAGAGTACTCAATCAAATCATTAGTGATTGTAACTTGAAACTTAAAGAAAAGAATGAAGAAGTTACCTTTTGTGAATCTTGCAACCTTGGCAAATCTCACTCACTTCCTTTTAAATTATCTCAGTCTCATGCATCTAAACCTCTTGAGCTGATACATACTGATCTTTGGGGACCTGCACCAATAGCGTCAGCCAATAATTTTCGATATTATGTGTTGTTTTTTTTATGATTATAGTCGTTATTCGTGGATATATCCTCTCAAAACAAATAATGAAGCTCTACCCATGTTTATTCAGTTCAAAAATCTTGTTGAAAATCAGTTTGACAGCAAAATCAAAATGACTCAAAGTGATTGGGGTGGAGAATTTCGAAGTTTTTCAAAAACCCTTTAGGAGGATGGCATTCAGTTCAGACACTCATGCCCTCATACATCTGCTCAAAATGGAAGAGCTGAAAGAAAACATAGACACATTGTTGAAACAGGCCTCACTCTTCTGGCACAAGCCAAGATGCCTCTACATTATTGGTGGGAAGCTTTCAATACAGCTACTGGCCTAATAAACCAACTACCATCCACTGTTCTAAGTGGTCTATCGCCCTTCTATATACTGTTTCACAAGCATCCAGATTACACTAGACTAAAAATTTTTGGCTCTGCATGCTATCCATGTCTTAGGCCCTAAAACAAACATAAACTGTAGTTTAGAAGCACTAAGTGTGTGTTCTTGGGCTATAGCAATAATCACAAAGGCTACAAGTGTCTAAGTTCAACAGGGAGAATCTATATATCAAGACATGTTGTATTTAATGAACATGAATTCCCTTTCTCTACAGGTTTCATAAATAAGAGAAGCATACCTGAAGAGGAAGTATATCCTGGAACATTCTTCAGTCTGTTCCTCTCTCATTCTGCTGCTGAGAGACCAGTTGATTCCCCTTCCGTATTGGAATCAGCTTAGAGTGAGCCTGACCTTTCAACAATCAGCTGCTCATCTCCTACGTAGCAACAGTTTGTTGTTCCAGCGTACAGATCTCCCGTTCAAATTGCTGATTCTAGTCAGTCCCGCCTTCCTGTGACCTGTGCTGATGATAGTCCAGAGCATGGCACCAGTGGAGTTCCTGAAAACCAACAGCAAAACATGAGTCAAAACCAGCATCAAATGGTTACTAGAGGCAAGGCTGGTATTTCTAAACCAAAGACTCCCTATGTAGGCACTATTACCACTGAAAATACTGCAGAACATGTACCTTATCATATCCAAGATGCAATGAAACATAGTGACTGGAGAAAAGCCATGCAAGAAGAGTTTGATGCTCTTATAAAAAATAATACGTGGAAGCTGATTCCTTACACAGGTCAAGGTAACTTGGTGGACTGTAAATGTGTACTCAAAAATAAGCTAAATCCAGATGGCTCACTACAGAAATGCAAAGCCAAGCTTGTTGCTAAGGGTTTCCAACAAAGTCTTGGAATAGACTTCAGAGAGACTTTCAGCCCTGTACTTAAATTGTCTACACTCAGATTTTGTCTCACAATTGTTGTAACTATGAATTAGGAAATAAGGCAGATGGACATCAATAATGCCTTCCTCAATGGAGACCTACAAGAAGCTGTTCTAATGAAACAACTAGAGGGATTTGTTGATCCTAAGTTCCCAAATCATGTCTGCTATCTGAACAAGGCCTTGTATGGCTTAAAACAAGCCCCTATAACCTGGTTTGATAAACTAAGAACAACTTTCATTGGCTTGGGCTTCCTGCACTCTAAGAGTGATTCCTCTTTGTTCTTTCTAAGGCTGGAAAAATTCGTTCTTCTTGTGCTCATCTACGTAGATGACATTATTGTCACAGGAAATTGCTCCAAACTCATAAATCTGTTTGTTTTGAATCTAAATTCTCGATTTGCTCTTAAAGATCTTGGCCAACTATATCACTTCCTGGGAATAGAAGCATACAGAGACGCTACAGGACTGTATTTGAAGCAAGAAAGATACATCTCAAGCATTTTAAACAGAAGTGGAATGCAACACTCATCGTCGGTCCCAACACCCATGGTTGTAAATCGACATTTTTCAAAATATGATGGCACCCCTCTTACAGATCCAACCTTTTACAGACAGATAATTGGGGCACTCCAATACTTAACCAACACTAGGCCAGACATTATGTTTGCTGTAAATAAACTTGGCCAATTTCTCAACACTCCAACAAATACGCATTGGCAAGCACTCAAGAGGGTTCTACGCTATCTCAAAGGGACGATGGATCTAGCACTACATATTAAACCAAGTTGTTATCTTACCTTACAAAGATTTTCAGATGCAGATTGGGCCGTGTGTCCAGATGATCACCGATCCATGGGAGGATACTGTGTTTTCTTCGGTGATTCGCTGATTTCGTGGTCAGCCAGAAAACAGGGCGTCATCTCTAAATCTTCTGTAGAATCTGAATATAGATCGCTCTCAGATCTCTCATTTAAACTGGCCTGGATTCAGTCCTTCATCGGAGAGCTTGGTCTTCATCTGAAATCGATTCTGATTGCTTGGTGTGAAAACCTCAGTACTGCAGCCCTAGCCTCGAATCCAGTTTTCCACGCTCGGTCAAAGCACATTGAACTCGACATACACTTTGTGAGAGATCGAGTTCTCTCTAACCAGTTGGCTGTCGAGTACATACCCTTGTCTGACCAGATTGCAAATCTATTCATGAAGGCTTTGTCGCACTCCAAGTTTCAGGAGTTCAGAAGCAAACTCGGTTTGGCCCAAATGCCCAACACTCGTTTGAAGGGGGAGTTAAGTGTAAAAGCAAATCACTCAAGCCCAATATTAGGCTACCATGTATAGAGGGCCCAAAAGGCTGAAGCCCAATTATCTATTTGTACAGAATGAGTCTACTTTATTTCCTTTGTTCTTTTGTACACTTGTAACCCTAGAATACTGTGCATATAAATACAACACAAAGGAGGCTGTGATATTCACGCCATTATTCATATAGAAAAACTATCTAGCCTATTTCTTATCTAAGTGTGTGTATATATGTTAAAAATAATAATAATAGAGAAACCGTTTGGGGGGGGACGTTATGACTTTGGATACTTGGTTTTTCCATCTGTCAAACTACACCTATATATATATATATATATATATATATATATATTTATATATATATATATATGAATAAATGCTAACATGTAAGTACATATATTGTTGCTTGCTACCAAGAAAAGAAAATAGTACTGTCATGCATGAAATACACAAACACACACACATATTAACGATGAAAGGAGAGGAAAACGCATCTGAGTTGCTCATTTTAATTACTGCATGTATATTAAGAGAAAGAGAATGACATTGTATGACTTGCATCATTTTAATTGTTGTTGCATATATGTGCATATAGATTTATGAAGCATGCCGTAAGACTTTGAACATATATATGCATATACATTAAGCCATGCAAAAAGGAAAGAGAAGGATATTGTTGCCAAATGTAAATCACTGCACATGGGTTTTGGAAATAAAGGAAGATAACACATATTTTGGAAACCATGAGAAACATTAAATCATATTCTCATATGATGGTTGGTATTTATTAATTTTTATTAGTTATGAAATTATTAATTTAAAGGAAAAAGATAACTCTTGAGAGTGTAAAATAATGGTGGAGAAATAATTAAATGTTGATATTAGAAAAAAGGTTATTAGTAATAAACAAATAAAAAATAATTAATTAATAAGAGTTTATATTAATTAAAGAGAGATAATAATGATTGATAAAATAATAATAATAACAGAATAAATAAATGAAAATTAGTGTTACTATTAGGAAATTTAGAATAATTGTAATAATAATAGATAATGTTATTATTATTGGGAAGGAGTAATAATGATAATAAATAAATGAGAAATTATTATTATTATTAGGATTAACAACAACAAGAACAAGAACACCAATAAAATTATTATTGTTGGAGAAATTTTTAAGGGATTAATAAAAATTATTAATCCTCTAAACTAATTCGTGTAGTTAGTTTCTTTGTGATTTGAGTAAGTGACTAACGGCAATGATAAACATTTTAGACAGACCTTGACACTTCTATCGATCCCAACACCTTCAGACAAAGTTAAGGACTCAAGCTGGAAGTGGGTAACTCTAATCTTGTAAGCATGTGTGTAAGTGTTTATGTATTAATTAGTTGATCATGTATGCTAGTTGATTTACTTGTTATATGTTTTTCCTGGCTATGCATTTGAGACTGTGGTCTCATGGGGTTGCGTGTCCTAGACAAGGGTTGTGGTCTTTGGCCATTAACTGTAGATACGGTTATTTGTACTTGTAAATGCTTCCATGCTTTAACATGTGCAATTCTATCATTTACGCTTTCATAGATGTGTGTGAGATTAGTTGTTACCCCTAAGGTCTATCCATTTGGACTCCAGACCACATGAAAGATACGGGGTAGTGGTTCGGGATTGAAAGGCAAGAAGCAGCTATAAGGGTTACAACAGTTGGAACTTTTTGGAAAATAGGAGTAATTAGACTGTACTTCAACATTTATCATTCGTCTATTTTGAATTACTGTTTAACATCCAACTACGGGGCGAATTCGAATCGCAAAAATTTGTCTGTGTATTTTCAAACTAAATTAATTTCAAAAACTTTTATTCTGTAATTAAGTCATCCAAATCATCTCGATGTCTGTTTGTGTTAACTCTGATAAAATAACGGCCCCATAAGATGGTTGTTATAGTTATGGTATCAGAGGATTGATTTGGATAAAGTTTTTGAAAAAGAATTTGACAAAACTTATTATTTTGAAAACAAAATGAGGATTTACAAGGGTGAATTACCCTTTGAAGTATCATACGAGTTCTACCATATGCCTAACAGACGGCTGAGGGCGCGTATCGCTAGAAAGCGAGTACCCACTATAACCCAAACCCATAAGACCGCACCAAAAGTGTAATGCTAATGTACTTGCGGACCATCCATCCATAGGGAACTTAGAAGCATAGAGGATGTCACAGAGTATGGGATCTGTTGCTAATCCTAGAGCTCCTGATGTATAAATCAGGGTCTAATTAAATTTTCGTAATGAATTTAAAAGAGAAAGTTGAGTATATTCATTATGAGAATGTACGGTGGGAAAGGAAACCTAGTGGACTAGTATGCCTTTAGGTGATCAAAGTTTGATATGTGAAGCCCTAAGTCCTGTGAGACTGATATGTTCATAGGCTGGCTAGAGCCCATGGTTAATGGAAGATGGATTATGAACATTATCCTGAAACAACCGGAAGGCTAAGATGGGGAAGGACTAGGTATGCCTTGTGAATGCCCTAATGATACGTATAATGTTTTGGAAATAGCCAATGGCCATAATCATTGGTTTTCCTAAGTATTGAGGACTGTGGAGCCAGGTAGGCTCTGCGATGACATTTTCCTCAGGTGTAGGGGAATTCGGAACCGAGTAGGTTCTATGTTTATTTTCCTAGCACTATGGGATTCAAGACTCGGAGGGTCCTGTGTTGTTGGGTCTTGTGCCGGTATCCAATGATACATGGACTTCTACTGGTAGTAGTACCCTTATAACAGATTGACACCTAGAAGTTAAGAATATTTAGGCAAGAGAAATCTTGGGATGTGTGACCTCCTAGGAAGTATCATGAGAATTTTGGATTCCTTTGATTTGGGGCCTAAGTACCTGGAGGCAAGTGTAAGCTTGCATATGCTGATTTGAAGACAACAACCACATCTAAGTGATTTGAGAAAGGGTATATGGTGATCCTTTAGGATACCATGGTACGAAGATGATTAAATATAAACATGAATTCGATCTAAGTTGAAATAGTGCTTAGATTAAGGCGTGATTGAAGTTGTCTTAGGTTTAAATACTAGAGAATAGGTTGACAGAATGACCTTCTAAGAACAGTTGTCTAGTTCCTGATTATGTTTGAAAATTCAATGTTGAAATTTGCTAATGCACCTACTGAGTTTGTGTACAATTTTTGAAATAGAGTTTTCAAATGATTTCAACAAAATTGGAGACCAAGGTAGTGGTCATATTGAAATGATGCTATCTCACACAGGGGTTTAGTAGAACCCGAGGTTTGAAATTGAATTTTGAACTATATGGTGGTAAAGCAGTACAAAAACTGAAAGAGGTCAGAAATTGTAGTAGATGTACTCAGTTTCCTAGATCTTGACAGATATTTTAGAATGTTTTGAATTGCTGGCCATTGTTGAAAGCTCTTTTAAGGAGATTAATTTTGAGAAGCTAATACTCACACTAGTAGTGTATGCATCCAATCTGAGAAACTTCGCCTTGTAGGGGCGCATATTTTGCCTTGTCTGGTCAGACACCACAAGTGTAAGGGGTTAAGCCCTGGGGATGGCAGCTACGGTTGAGTCCTCCATGGTGGTGGATCATACATTGGAAAACAAGTGCATTGCCACTACGGTGGTTTATGTATGAACAGATTGGGGAGATACCGTTGTACCAAAAGGTTGAAGTGGTGGTGAGAGATTTCGAATGATAAATTTTTGAAATGAATAATCCCATTTATAAATATGTGTCGGTAGTAAATGTTTTGAAATTAATCCGACGGTGAATTATTTGTTTGATATAATTAAGTTTTGATGATGTCTTATATATATGCCATTAGTAAGAGCAAAAAGATTGAGTAATATGTTTATCTTCTTCATTGACTAATTCTTGAATTGAATGTAGAATCAAAGGTGTAAAGTTCATTCATGAAGAATGATCAAAAAGACGAATCAGCAAAGAAGAAAAAGAAGAAGATCAAGGAGGTTGAGGATGTACATGAGGATAAGGAAAAGGAAGAGGAAAGGACTTGAATCAAAGAAGCAAGAAGTTATCAAAGAAATTTTGGGCATAATCAAGATAAAGAGTGTTTGAAGAGGAAAGAACTTGGTGAATGGAATATCTTTATTCAAGATCAGCTCAAGTTCATTTATGAAGAGAGTTGGAAGATGGAAGAAGTTGATATTCAAGATCAGCTCAAATATATTTGTGAAGAATGTTCTAGAGGATTGAAAGAAAGAAATAGTTGAATTATGGAGCATGTTCAAGAGATGTGATTTCAAAAAGAAGAAAATGAAGAAGAGGAAATATTGATCAAGATGAATGATGAAAAAATGGAAGAACTTGATGAAAATATCTTTATACAAGTTCCAAGATTGATCCTAGAGTTCCCCATGATCATATGGAAGTTGGAGAGGTTCAATTCAAAGTTATAGACAGCAAAAATCAGGTTCTGGAAAAGAAAACTTGAGTACCCAGGTCAAAACTCGAGTATGCAAGCTTACTGCAGAAATTAGCTTCCGGATGAGAAAACTGGAGTTTGGGAAACTCGAGTTTCCAAGTCAAATTTGAGTTTGGAACTCAATACTCGAGTATGAAACTTAATGACTTGAGTATGAGGTGTTTTCAGCTTCTCTGGCATCTTTGTGCCCCACAATACTCGAGTATGCACTTCAATACTCAAGTATCCAGCTCTGTCAGCAATTCTGTTCACCTCTGTTTCACGTTCAACTTTGGGTAAGCTCTGGTAATTCGATGATATCTCCTAAACCAGAGATCGGATTAAGGTGAAATCAAATTTTTTATGAAACTAGACATCCAATGCGTCATCTTGAAAAAGTTTCATGCTCAAAGAAGATCAGATGAGAGAGCTTTGAATTTCTAAAGTTAGATCAAATATTCACGCCACACATCAGACCAAGCTTCAATGTTTTGAGTGTAACTCACAATCTACATATCGGAATGAGCTGAAATTGGTGGCATATGAAAGAAGACTCATAAGGCTTTCCATAAATACTTGATTCAATTATAATGAAGATCAGACAAGAGAGATATGGTCTTCGAAAGTTGACTGTTGATTCAGAACGATGCAAAACGTTGGTCAAAGAACAACTTACATTCATTAGATCATAACAGACAAAATCTAACAAGTTTGGATCTTGATTCTTATTGCATTAGAAAGAAGACACAAAGAGCTATATGAGGATAATTAGTTTGCCAATATTGAAGCTATATCAAGTCAGAGAGCAACCAAAGTCAAGAATAAGTTGAAAACTCGAGTTTACAAGAGAAAACTCGAGTATAGCTCAGATAGAAAGCAATAAACGTTAGAGGATCTTCAATACTCGAGTATATAAGTCAATACTCGAGTATCAGATAGACAAAGACAAATCTAAAGTAGCTCGACAACCTCAATGCCATAGTATGCAAGACAATACTGTAGTATTCACCTTCAGTTCAGAAAAATGACCGTTGCGAAAATCTTGAATCTGATCTAGATCATCCAGATCCTTACCCAAATGATTTGTAATACTTCTTAACATCATTTATATCATTTGTGTACATGTTTCATATGATCAAAGGGCATCAAACTAAATATCAAGATTAAAGAAGTTGCTGATGTCACAGATGAGTCAAAAAGCAGATCTGAACTAACGGCTAGTTTCCAGCAGCCTCATTCTCAAATGGCTCTATTTACAACAGTTATATTCTCCAACATTCATATCATCATCATCTATAAATGAAGCCTCATTCAAAATGCAAGATGAGGATGGAAGAGATTATGTTGCATAATGCTGAAATTATGAAGCCTCTTCTCACTTTGTTTTTCATACTCTCTTGGTTTATCATTTAAAGAGTGAAATCATTTGTAATGCACTTCAGTGATCATCTATTCACTTCTTTGAGAGAAGATACATTGTAAATCATTCTATTTTCTGAGAGTATTTATGAGAGATTATAAAGGCTGCACAAGTATCTAGCCAAACTTGTGAGGTTGTAAAGGCTTTCCTCTTGTGCCTGGTTAAACAAGGAGATAGTGGAAATCTCAAGTGGAGCTTGAGGACTGGACGTAGGTCAAGAATTGGACCGAACCAATATAAATTTGAGTTTGCAATTCTCTTCCTTAATCTCTTTTATTTCCAGCAAATATATTTGAATGATTATCTAAAACTTTCTAACTCTTTTATATCATTCAAACTATTTTTACCTAATTGCGAAAAGATTTTCAGAGGTTGCAAATTTTTATCTTCACCCAATTCACCTTCCCTCTTGGGTTCAGCCGGGACTTTCATTGTTTTCACAAAAAGTTGAGCTGGTAGCAACTAAATTGAAAATGTGATGGCATTATTCTTTTTACTGATGTGTATTGTGAAAAATACTACGACCACAGAAATTTTCAATGTGTGAAAAATTTGAAAATGAGACAACACAATTGAAACAAAAAGCGGTGCAATTGGTAATTTTGTGGATAGAAGAACAGAAACTGATAGAATGGTCTAGAGATCTGAAACAAATAGGTCAGATAGGAATTGCTAGTTATAAAGCTAAGTAAGAGAAAAGTGATGTGAGAGCTTAAGTTGAAGAAGCTTAGACACGAGATAGATGAGTAGAGGCTCATGGCTGTGAGACCCAGTATGCAAGATTGCACAGGGTGGTGTCTCTGGGCTGGAAAACCTGTAATACTTAGCACTGTGAGGAATGTTGATTAGCATGGTAACTTTAGACTAGTGTGTTTAGAATACATCTTGAGGCTGGCAGAATGTTTAAACTGTACCATGTGGTAAGTGAGATGCCTATGGCATGAGGTGATTTCCTGAGCACTAAGGCCAGGATATCTAGCGCTACAGTAAGAGAATGAGCCTGAAGGGCCAAGAATGTAATAAGCCGAAAGACAGACTATTACGAGGATTGAGGTTTTTGTAACTAAGTGCTTGAAGAATGGACTGGTGGGTCTTGTATGGTTGAATACTACCCTTGGGTACAAGACGGATGAGAATCAGGTATGATGAAGTGGTATGCTTAGTAAGCATGCATAGGAAAGAGATAGGTGACATGCCTGGAAATATTCCCTAATGGTTGAAAGTTCAAATTTCGAGGATGAAATTTATTGAACAGGGGGAGAATTGTAACATCCCAAATTTTGGATTTTGGGAATCAAGGATTAATTATGAAAATTTTGGTACTTAAGGAATTTTAAAATTAAGAATTTGAAATTAAGACATATTTTCCCAAAATTAAGAAATTATTAAGAAATAAATTTTGGCCTAAATATTTTGGAAACAATATTTTATGGCCAAAATAAATTGAAGGAAGAGTAAAGTCAAGGAATAATGGTAAGGGAATTTATTATGCCTAATTAGAATTTCAGGGAGAAAATTGTTAAAGTCCAATGGTCTAATTTCCATGAATTATTTTGGGAAAAAGAATAATTCACATAGTGTGTGTGTGTAACAAAAAGAAGAGACCAACTTGGATTAAAATACATATATACACATATCAGATGCAACAGGCAACACGTGAGGAAAAACAACGAAAAACAAAACAAAACAAACAAAAAGAATTAACCTCACGTGGGCAGCAATAATACAAGTCATTTATTAATGGGTTGCAATCTCCTTAACACAAAACACTAAAGCCATTAAACTCCTCACTTCAGCATCATACTCCTCCATTTCTGGTGCATTTCTTCGGCCCATATAAATAAGACATTGCAGCACAACATACAACCCTCCTCCAATACTCAATAAACCACTCAATGCATTATTAGTTTTTATTCATTTTAGCCCATTTCCGTGCTAAATCAATTGGCCCATATGTTATTAGACCAGCCTAATTCGCCTCCTACTCTCACAAATAAATGCTTTAGCCCCACAACATACAGCATCCCTCACGCTAAAAAAAAAGCAGCAATTAAGGCCCCATTTGGATTAAAGAAGAGGAAGGGAAAGGAATGGAAAAAAAAAAGAAAGGAATGAAAGGGAAAATATTTTACCTTTGATGCGTTTGGTTATGATGGAAAAGAAAATGGTTGGATTGGAAAATTATTATTTGGTTGGAAGAAAATAGGTAGGAAAATAAAGAAATATTACTTTTTTACCCTCAACATATTTTAACATATTTTAAGGGATATGAAACAAAACACTGATATTAAATTGTTGCCCAGCAATTTTAACTGCTGCTCGGGCAGCAAGTAGCAGCAATAAAAATTGCTACTCGGGCAGCAAAGTATTGCTGCTTGAGCATATCATACTCGAGCAGGAATACTTTGCCGCTCGAGCAGCAATTTTAAAATTGCTGCTCGAGCAGCAATCGATTGCTGCCCGAGCAACAATTCAATGTTGCTCGAGCAGTGTCCTTCTTCTCAGTCGCTCTGTGCTCGCTTTTCATCTTTCTTCCTCCTTGTTGAAGTTCCACTCGCAGCTCTCTGTGCTCTCTGTTTTTGTTTTTCCAGCATCACACCATTTTATAGAGGTACACGTGGCAAGGGCAAAATCGACTTTCATACGGGCTGGAAAATCGGTTCCCACTACTTTTGGTAGGAACTAATTTTCATTTAAACGTTGGAAAATGGCGCCACCGGGAAAATCTTTTCCTACGGAAAATTTGAACCAAACAAGTGTCGGAGCCGGAAAATTTAAAATTTCCTTTTCCATCGCTTGATTTTCGCTAATCCAAACGAGGCCTAAAGTATAATATCAAATGAGCAATGTCAATCACGTATGAAGCAGCGCAAAACTAGCGATACAAATCCAGAGCACCATACCTCCTTCATCATTCTCGAGCCCAACAACTTTAGCAAGCCATACTCCCTCTGCTCAAAAATCCTTCTTAGTCAAGATATATATCCCCCTTCTTCATTCTTGTTAGGAAATCTATGATATAATTAGGAAATATACGTTATGATATATGTATCAATCATAATCCCATAAATCAGGGATATCATCATAATGAGTCATTAAGAGCAAGGCTCTCACTCTTTGTATATAAATAGTCCTATTGTACATGGAATATAATAGATTATTCTTGCACAAACCTACATGGTATCAAAGGTTTTCGGTTTTGCCTGTCTGGTTCATTTTTTCGTTCTGGTTGTTTTCTGTGACAGGAAGCAGGTGAAGCATAATCCAGTGAGAATAGGAGTCATATTCGAAAATTGTTCCAGACCTCACCTCGAGACATGCGCCACACCACCAGGTTCTCCATCTCCCGATCTGTAGACGCATGAAATTTGGCGGTGAACGGAGCTCTCCACGACGGCGCGTGGTGTTCACGCGTGGCCTAGGCAGATCCACGGTGACGGTGTGTGACGGCGCGTGGAGTGGATTTTTGACCGGTGACTTCCAGATCCTGCTTCCCCTCCCCTTTTCCGGCAACTTCTGACTGGTTACGTGGTTTGGGTGCATCGTTCTTTGATTTGTGAACTTGATATTGGCCTATTTTTTGTGCAATTGGGTTGTGTTGGCATCTTTGTTGATGTGTTTTGACATCTAGTGACTCTCAACTATATTTTGGACAAGTATTTGTCGTTTTGGGATCTTTGTGTGGTCCGTTTGTTTGTTGTTTGTTACCTGTGCCGGGTATTGTGAGTATTTTCTTTTGGAGTGTACTCGTTGTTGGGTGTTGTGATCATAGTTAGTGACTGATTATTGTGCCCATCTCATGGCTGAGTCTAAGACATCTGATATGCTGCCTATGTCTGCTAAGATTACTGATGCTAAATTGAACTGGACTAATTATAATGATTGGACTAAAACGGTTCGGGTTTACCTCTTGGGGATTGAGAAGGAAGCCCATTTGACTCAGGATCCTCCTTCTGGTGATGATGAAAAAATATTGGCTTGGTCTCGAGCAGATGCTCGCCTTCTTTTCCAGCTTCGGAATTCCATTGAACCATGCATCTTAACTTCTGTTAGTCATTGCAATATGGTAAAGGAAGTTATGTCATACTTGGAATTCATGTCCTCTGGGTCAAAGAGAACTTCACTCGTATTCATGAAGTTTGTAAAGGCTTTTATCGCTCTCAACAGCAGGGTCATCCTTTGAAGGATTTCTTCCTTGATTTTAAACAGTTGTATGAAGAAATGAAGGTATTATTGTCTCCATAGGCAGATCTCCCCACACGTATCAAGAATATGGAATTTCAAGCTATCATCAGTTTTCTTGAAGCTCTCGATCCATCTTATGATACTATCCGATCACAAATTCTGTCTAGTCAGGAGCTACCATCTTTGGCAGATGTGTTCTCACGGGTACTGCGTGCTGATAGTCTGATGCATCCTTCAGTTGATCCAAATGCTAGTGCATTGGCTAGGCATGGTCCCTTTGATAACATGAATCCTGGATCTAAACAAAACACCCCTATTCCACCCTTGGGCAGTGTTACCTGCTATTATTGCAAGGAACCTGGGCATGTCAAGAAAAATTGTCGTAAATTACAGGCTAAACAACAGCGTGATCAGTAGCGTGGCTTTGCTCATATTGCTCAGACACCTGGGCAATTTGATTCTGGACCACCCTCTTCAGGGGCACTTACCACAGGTACTTTGTCTTCTGGCCTTGCTACTTCTTCCCAGAAGTGGATCATTGATTCTGGTGCCACCGACCACATGACAGGTAATCATAATTTATTTTCCTCGTATGCACCATATGCCAACCCATCCTCTATATTTGTCACAAATGGCTCCCCGATCCAAGTTCTTGGTTCTGGAACCGTTTCACCATCTAAATCCATTTCCCTCACATATGTCCTTAATGTTCTTGACCTCACATTTAATCTTTTATCCTCTAGTAAACTGACTCGTCATTTGAACTGTTTTATCTCACTCTACCCTGACCATTGTTTAATTCAGCATCTTTCGACGAAGCAAATTATTAGTAGAGGCTAAGAATCAGGCGGCCATTACATCCTTAATGATCAGGTGTCGCGGTCGGTTGCTTGTTCTGGTGGATCATCTCCCTTTGAAGTTCATTTTCGTCTAGGTCATGTGTCTTTGTCTTCCCTAAAACGGTTGTACCCTTAATTTTCGTCTTTATCTTCTTTGGATTGTGAGTCGTGTCAATTTGCCAAACACCATCGTGTTCATTTGGCACCTCGAGTCAATAAATGGGCTGCGTCCCCTTTTGAGTTAGTTCATTATGATGTTTGGGGTCCTTGTCCAGTTTTGTCACAGACTGGTTATCGGTACTTTGTCACTTTTGTTGATGATTTTTCCCGAACTACTTGGCTTTACTTAATGAAACATCGTTCTGAATTGTTTGATCACTTTTGTCATTTCTGTGCTGAAATTCAAATACAGTTTAATACTCCTGTAAAAATCCTTTGCAGTGACAATGCAAAAGAATACTTTTCCACCCCCTTCAATGATTATATGCATCATCATGGCATTCTTCACCAATCCTCATGTGTTGATACTCCTGCCCAAAATGGTGTTGCTGAAAGAAAGAACTGCCATCTCTTAGAAACTACTCGTGCTCTCATGTTTCACTCTTGTGTCCCTAGATCATTTTGGGCTGATGCAGTCTCAACTGCTTGTTTTCTTATCAATCGCATGCCTTCAGCTGTCCTTAATGATGCTATTCCATATTCTGTTCTGTTTCCCACCACGAAATTGTTTCATATTGATCCCAAAATTTTCGGTTGAGTTTGTTTTGTTCGGGATGTCCGTCCAGGTATTACTAAACTTGACCCCAAGTCGTTGAAATGTGTCTTCCTTGGTTATTCTTAAGTTCAAAAAGGTTATCGGTGTTACTCTCCTGAACTTCGTCGTTATCTTGTGTCTACTGATATGACCTTCCATGAGTCTTCCTTTTTCTTCCTATCGTCCTCCTTGTCCGAGTCTCCCTCTGCCACTGATGAGTCTGATGATCTTCTTGTTTATCGCATCCCTCTTCCACCAATTCCGGCTGCTGATTCAGATCCTAATCATATCGATGATGTTGATGCTGCCACTCCTGTGCCTTCACCAGTCCCTGCTTCGCCGACGGATTCTATTCCTAAGCCTACACCACTCAATGCCACCATTCTCGTTCCTAAACCCCTTCCTCTTGACTCTACCGTTGATACATCCACTGACCTGCCTATAGCACTCCGCAAAGGTACCCGCCCTACTTGTCCTCCCAAGCGTTATGCTGATTGTACTTATCCTATATCCTCCTTTGTGTCCTACCACCGATTGTCCCCTATTTCCTCTTGTCTTGCGACCACCCTTAACTCAATCTCTACCCTTACTACTCTTCACCAAGCCTTGAGTCACCCTGGTTGGTGTGCTGGGATGGAAGAAGAAATTATGGCCCTTGATAAGGCTGGTACCTAGACTCTTGTTGATCTGCCTCCTGAGAAGAAGGTCATTGGTTGTAAATGGGTGTTTGTTGTCAAAACTAAGGCTGATGGTTCCTTGGATCAGTTGAAAGCTCGACTTGTTGCTAAAGGGTATGCTCAAACTTATGGCATTGATAATTTTGAAACTTTTTCAACTGTGGCTAAACTTACTTCCATTCAACTTCTTATATCTCTAGCTGCCACCTATCATTGGGATTTACATCAGCTGGATGTTAAGAATGTGTTTTTACATGGTGATCTGCTTGAGGAGGTCTATATGGAGCAACCACCTGGGTTTGTTGCTCAGGGGGAGCATCAGAAAGTGTGTTATCTTCACAAATCATTGTATAGTTTAAAGCAAAGTCCTCGTGCCTAGTTTGATAGGTTTTGCGGTGTGGTCAAGAAGTTTGGTTTGAAACAAAGTAAGAGTGATCATTCTGTGTTCTACCAGCAATCTAATGCAGGCATGATTCTTTTGGTAGTAAATGTTGATGACATTGTAATTACTGGGAGTAACATCTTTGGAATCTCCGAGCTTAAAATCTTCCTTAACTCCCATTTTCAGACAAAAGACTTAGGCCTATTAAAGTACTTTCTTGGAATTGAAGTATTGAGGAGCAAGAAGGGCATCCTTTTGACTTAGAGGAAGTATGTTCTTGACCTGTTAAAGGAGATTGGAAAGCTTAGAGCTGCACCAAGTAGCATTCCTATGATTCCAAATCCGTTCTTGGATCTTACTAAGGACATGTTTGATGAACTTCCTGATGACTTAAAGAAGAAGGTTGATCCAAAGAAACTGAAGCCATTTGCATATCCTGAGGGGTATAGAAGACTCATTGGGAATATGAATTATTTGACAATAACTCGACCAGACATTACCTTCCCAGTTAGTGTGTTTAGCCAGTTCATGGCATCCCCAACTGTGGCACAGTGGGAAGCATTGGAGCATGTCTTGTACTATTTGAAATGTTCTCCAGGTCGCGGAGTTCTCTATTCAGACTATGGGCACACTAAAGTTGAATGTTTCTGTGATGCGGATCATGCAAGATCTAAGACCACCAGACAGTCCACTACAAGTTACTGTGTCTTTGTTGGTGGAAACTTGATATCTTTGAGGAGTAAGAAACAAGGGGTTGTGTCAAAATCAAGTGCAGAAGCAGAATATAGAGCCATGTCACAATCAACGCAGGAAATTGTGTGGGTGTTTCAACTCATGAAGGAGATCGGCATTGCCACGACTTTACCCGCAAAGCTTTGGTGTGACAATAAAGCAGCACTACATATAGCATCAAATTCTGTGTTCCATGAACGAACGAAGCATATTGAAATTGATTGTCATTTTGTTCGTGACAAGATAAAAGAGAATGTTGTGTCTACCAGGCATGTACAATCCAATGATCAGCTAGTAGATCTTTTAACAAAAGCTTTAAATGGGACACGGGTTGAGTATCTTTGTAACAAGTTGGGCATGATAGATGTATATGCTCCAACTTGAGGGGGAGTGTTAGGAAATCTATGATATAATTAGGAAATATACGTTATGATATGTGTATCAATCATAATCCCATAAATCAGGGATATCATCATAATGAGCCATTAAGAGCAAGGCTCTCACTCTTTGTATATATATAGTCATATTGTACATGGAATATAATAGATTATTCTTGCACAAACCTACAATTCTCATTCATTCTTCCCCACAGAAACAGAAATGAGAATGAGAGAGTGAGTCGGAGAGTGAGAAAGAAAACTAAACGAAGGACACAGAAAAGGAGCAAGAGACTGAAAAGGAGCTGTGACCGTGAGACAGAAGAGTAAGATAGGAAGTAAAATTGAGAGTTGGAGATGAGAGTTTTAGAAGGAGAAGGCCAAATACTCATGCAATCTGATTTTTGGATTTAGGTAAGCCTGTTAAGTCTCCTCCATATTCAGATTTTTCAGTTATTGGATAGCTGAAGTTTAACGTTAAATCAAGAGATAGAAAATGATGCTTGCTGATATAAATATACAGAAGCTTTGTTGCCATCTATACTCATGGAAACATGTATAAGACATCAAAGCATTTGGAAACCAAGCTTTAAGTCACTAAAAATGAATTGAAAATTAAGAAAACGTGGGTTTGTAGGTGTATATATATTGTTGCTGTGATGTGTGGGTGTATGTGTTGCTGTCTCGTACGTTTTTTATTTTTCTTGACCGAAACAGAGTTTTTCAGCGGTAGCTACAATGTTTACATAATGGAACAGTGCCGGGTTACTGTAGCAAAATGAACCTGTTCACGTGCTGATTTTCTCAACTGGGCAATGATTTTTAAGTAAGTCAAAAATATAGTAAACGACCTTATTTGGCCCTGAAATTTTATAGACACTTAGTTGACATACTAAACTTTAAAATGAGCTTTGGTTCACCTCAATCAAAGGTCTGTAGCTCAAGATGTGATTTTTGAAAGATGGGTCAAAATCTAGGAACTTTTTTGTAACGTTTTCTGGACAGTGGTCATAGATTTATAAACTAGGAATGATTTGTATAAGATAAAATTATAGAACTTTTACAGAATATATTACTCTCCTTAATATTCTAAATGAGCTTTGGTTCACCTCAAACGGAGGTCTACAACTCCAGTTATAAGTTTTAGAAGTTGAGATAAAATCTGAAACGTTTTTGGTATTATTCTGAAGAAAGAAAATGAAGTGGAATTTCGGGATAGGTAAACAACCTTAGAAAATTATGAAAATTTCCAGATGTATAGTAGACACATAGAGCTTTAATTTGATAGGTACTTCGTTGCATTTCGATAAGTATACAAATAGTTATGAATTTTGGAAAATAGGTTATAGAATTGGAACGTTTTCTGAATGATAGTTATGTTTTTGAAAACTGGGACTAATTGGCATATGATAAAATAATGAAACCAATTTTCATAGAAACTAGACTCACCAGAGAGTTCATAGAATTTTGAACCACCTAAATCCGATTCCTAAAACTCTAGATATGAATTTTTGAAGTTGAACTATGAAAATTGGTAAATTTATGTTCCCAGATTGGATAGTGCTTAAATTTTCGAAATTTGAGAATTTTTATCAGCATAAATCAACTTAGTGACTTTCGTTTATGAAAGTAGACTTATCAAGAAATAAATAGAAATTGGAATCACTCCATTCGGAGTTATATAGACCAAGTTACAAATTTTCTAAATACTTGTGTAAATTAAAAATCAATTTCTGATAAGTTTTAGAATAATCACCTAAGTTGCTAATTGTGAAAGAATATAGAATATAAGATAACCAACTGAGATGAATGAAAAGGATAAGCTATATGGGTCGGTCTAGTAAGCTTAATCTTAATATTCCTAGTAAGATTAAATTGAGTAATGACTCATTCACTATATAAATGTCAAATATAAGAAGTGATATTTGCCCAAGTCTGAAGGATAAGCAAATTTAAAAGAATCTTACGGAAGGTACTTTGTGACGCCAAAAGAGACTAACGGCAATGATAAACGATTTTAAGCAAATCTTGACACCCTTTCCGATCCCAACATCTATCAGACAGGAATTTAAGCACATAAGTTTGAGGTGAGTAACTCTAATCTTGATAGCATGTATGTATGTGTTTATGTATTAGCTGATTATGTTTGCAAGATGATTTACATGTTATGTTTCTCCTAGCTATGGATTGAGGCTGCGTGTCCTAATAAGGGCTGCGGTCCTTGGCCGTTAACTACGGTTACGGTGTGACTTGTCTACTTGTAAATGATTCTATGCTTAACATGTCCTAAACTGTCATTTATGCTTTATATATGTTCTTGAGATTAATTGTTACCCTAAGGTTCCTTCATTTGAACTCCAGATCGCATGAAAGAGACAGGTGATGGATCGGGATCAAGAGAAAAGACGCAACTATAAAGACTACAGCGGAAGGTACTTCCCTAAAAATACAAGGAGTAGACTACAACAATTCTTTTATTATTTGTCTGTTATTTTTGGATTATTGTATTAACATCCTGCAATGGGATAAATATCGTACGCGAAAAATTTATCCTCATGTTTTCAAACTAAGATATTTTCAGAAACTTTTATTCCACAATTAATTAAGTCGTCTAAATCATTCTAATGCTTATGCACGACAACTCTGGTCAATAAAGGCCCTCAGGGCGGGCGTTACAGCCGCCATCTGAGTTTCTTCAGGTTCATTTCTTTATCTTTCTCTCATTCACAACTTCTCTTCTTAATAATACTTTGATTCTGTCTGGTTCTTCTGTGTATAAATAGATTGTTGTCTCATCTCTCCCCTGTCGATCTCTCTCTCTCTGTTTAAACCTTGCCAGCGTTTCTGCTTAAGCTTTGTAATAGTTTTTTGCTTCCTCTGACTCCATTTGGATCAGAAATTTTTCATTCTTTAGCCTGCGAAGCATTCCTGTCCTTATTATTATCTTGTCATGGACTGATTGAAATGCTAATTTTATGCCTTTCTGAACGTTGCATGATTTGCGAATGGGGCAACAATCACTCTTTGCCAATGGGCATAGCTAGTGACCACGTTCCCATGGTTGAATTGAAATAAACTAGCCAGAGACAGAGTTTCTTCATTTGGCAAGCATCACTCTTTGCCAAAATTACTTTTGGTCTCAATGAAAGGTTGAAACTTCAAAGTTTGGTTAAGGAAGGAATTAGTAGAATAATCTTCCTTAGCAAGCAGTTTGAACTGGCTTTAGCGGTCATTGGTTTGTAGGATGAGAATTCAGCTCCTTTTGTTCTTGCGCACAAATCTATTTAAATGTTTAGATACTCTGAATTACAGTCTCACGGTTTCGTTTTCATAGCTTTTAGGTGGCCTAATTCCCACGTTCTAACTATTAGCTAATAGAACATAGTCAACCATACCAGACAATTTGTATAATGCCACAAAATTAATTGGTATGATCTATTTATGCTTCTATGTGCTTTTGTACAAAATAAGAGATAATGTCCTCCCCCGTCACTGTACACACAAAACGAATTTATTCTTTGCTTTTTGTTGCTAAATTAGAATGTTGATTGTTGTAAATTTTAAAAAATCACTTGAGATGTTTGCGCGGTTGCCGTTTTTACAATTATTTAGAATTTTGGCAATTAATATATGGATGATGGGATAGCGGGATGTTCTACCAGAGAGTATAGCGATGACGAAGTGCTTTTGCAAAATGCTAGCGACCAAGAACATCACTTTTTTGCTGGTTCCATGCCCAAGTTGCAGTTTCAGTGAATGATTTTGTGAGACTCAGTTAGTTGCTTTGGGCAGATATATATTTTTGTGACAACAATTAATTACGGTTTTCTTTTTCTTGTGTTTTGGTTCTTAGGTCCGTGAAATCCTAGGCTAGCTGGAAAGATGACATGGGAATGGCAGAAGTTATTGAAAAGAAAGGCAAATTGTAGGTAATAGCTGGCATTATTCGTGAAGGCAGGACATATTGTTCAATTGAGGAGACTCTGTGGGTGTGGGTGGAATGCCTATCTCTTTCTTTATTGCCTCTCTTTGTGAAATAGAAAGGGACAATTATTTGGGAATTGCTTAGTTTATAAACAGCGTTATATTTGAATGACATCTGAGTCCAAGGATTTCTTCGAATTAATTTTTTAATAAAAAGTAACAGACATGTATGAGTAGTATTGAAATTCTGTAATGTGTTACAGGAGAAATTGTTTGAAAAGATAATTGGATTTGTGTGTGTGTGTATTCTTGGGAAAAAATCAGATGTTTCAAAACCTTTCTTGGTTATATTAAAGTCTGATTTGGAAGGTATTTGATGGAATTAGGAGCATTACATCTCTTGGATAATTGTGATATATGCAGCTCTTAAATCAGACATATACAGTAATTCCCCAAAGACCACTACTCCCTTTTAACTCCGCACAACAAAAAGGCTTGTTCATACCATTATCTGTGTTCCTTTTACAGCAGCGCATGCCTTTGGTTCATGCTCCATAACTCCATCTCTATATGAGACCCTGAACCAAAAGTTCAGCACAAGTCAACAAAAAGTTGTATACTTCAGTTGGATCGTCATAATAGAAAAGATATTAAATTCATAGCAAACTGGCTATGGCAGCAAAGCTCTTAACGTCTTTCAAATCACATACCAGTACAAAACATAATAATCGGGATTTTTCTACATTGGTCTTATTTATATCTTTACATAAAACTGTCATTCACCTGTAACCATGCAACTGCCCCTCGGTTATGGTAGTGACTGTGACATGGCCAACATATGTCATGCTTGCCAAAGCCTCTCCCCTAAATCCCATTGATTTAATGGACCGTAAATCCTCAAATGCAGACAACTTTGATGTTGTATGCCTCTCACACAATATGCCCAGGTCCTCTTGCTACAGAAACACATTGCAAAAGCAATCACGGAAAAGCTGACTCAAAAGAACAGTTAAGTTTAAAAGACATATTCCTATTTCGGCATAGAAACCGAGCAAAGATTGCTAGTTCAAAGAGTTTGATTATCCCAAAATCAGGTAAGAAAAGAAAAGGGGTTAAACAACCGACCGAATTCCTTGGCCATCATTGGAGACTTGGATGAGTTTGAGGCCTCCGTCCTTAATTGTGACGCTTATGGAAGAAGAGTCCGTGTCGATGCTGTTCACGATAAGCTCCTTGACAGACATATACAGGAAGGCCGCAGGCAGGGAGGATGGATGTTGTCGGGAGCTGTTTGAGTTTTACTAGCTTGTTAAATCTCTTGGTTACATAGTTGGAGGGTATGGTGTTTCTTGGAGCAAGAAAGATACTTCAGAAACTGTCCACAAACCTGTTTCTCTTGAAGTCACTGGAGAAAACAATCAATTGTAGACATAGGTTCCAGAGATGAGAAATCCTTAAATCAGTTGTTCAGGGAGATGCATGTTAATGACTATGAAGTATTTCTGAAAATGAAATATTTCTTCCAAAAAATATAAGTATGAAGGTAATGAAGTTTTCAAGATCGAGATTGACGAGTCTCTCTTTTCTGGATGATTTTACTTCACCCTGTAATTTTACTTATTTGTTTGTTGATTGATGATAGGGTAAAGGTGCAATTTTACAAATAATCTTTACCTGAGGAGCGCCCAGTACCATGACATTTTTTCTTGACCAAAAATACACACGACGTTACGTTTTGGGAGCAAAGAGTATCATGGGCCATTAGTTGAACAACGTTGATCGTTAAGTCTGACAGAAATGAACAGTAACTTCGCTGAAATTACCATTTTGCCTCTAATTTTAAATAATTTCTTTCTAAAAAAAACACAAAAATAACTCCTCCCTGCCGGTCGGCCCCACCACCGGCCACAACGCCGGCGATGGCTGCTCCTCCCCACCACCGGCGACCGAAGGCCACCTCCGCCGACCTCCTCCGGTGGCTTTTTTTAAATATTTTTTTTAAAAAAAAAAACTGAAATAACCCCTTCCTAGCCTGTGGGCCCCACCACCGATCCCGCCGGCGACGGCCGCCGCCTTACCTACTGCGGCCACCACCTCTGACGACCTCTGAAACATCCTCCATATTACTTAATAAATTAACCATATTTTACTTTGGTAATTAACTTATTAATGCCAAAATATTTAATTAAATATCCCACAGGATACCTAAAACATGCATAAAGAACCCTAACGTGGCAATATACATTTATCCAATATAAAACATAGAGACAGAAACACTACTTCTAGTAGTGTAGTCTAATCTTCCAATGCCTTCCCTGTTGGACCCGGACAGGAGCTCTCACCTGAAAAATGTGGTAACCATCAATCCGACTTATTATAGAAATTAATACGTGCTAGTGAGGTGCCAAGTGGAACAATTTTATAAACAAAATATTAACAATACATTTCAACAATATTTATATCATGAAAATCTCATATCATAATGAAGTATCATAAAATAACTATCTCAATTTCTCATTAATACATTTCCCAAGGTACCTCCCTTCACGCCAGCCGAACCGCCTTATTTCACTCCGACTAGACCCATAGGTCTTTTCCCCTCAATGAACTAGTGGAGTGTCGTAAGACCTCTTGAACTGGTGGGCAAGTCCCTCTTGAACCGGTGGGACATTAGAAAGCCAACCATTGTGCACCAATGGAGGCCTCACCACATGGTGGATTAACCTAATCTTCATTACTTCCCAATTCTTCCCATTCCATAAATATCATGATAAATAAATGCACAAAACTTAACTCATAAAATTCCACAAGGCAATTTTATTTAAAACAATCATAATCAGTTTAACAAATACTCAATAGCAGCATAGTAATAATTATAACAAGTGGAAAGTGGTTACCTGCCACCCAAGCTAACTAATTTACATTGTTCTTAATCCGAGAGCTCCTCTAATGCCAAAACTCAATCTATCACAATCAATTTACTATCTATTAATAACTCTTTAAAAACTTGACATATTAGAAATATACAAATTGTAATAATAAATTTGAAATGTTATAAATTCATTCATTTTCCCTTTTTTTTAACACGTACTTCTCTATGGTATATTTATATAACCTTACACTTGCTACTTTTAGACTTCTTTTACTGTTCTTAAAAGTCCAGCAACTTCAGGTATTTTTAATTAATTGCACAAAAATCATTTTGATATGCCGTCAAGTCTCACATGTTCATATACAAGTCCCCTTCCATATAAAAATATTTTCAAAGGTCATAACTTTCCAAACAATTCCCAGATTTCGAAAAGATTTAGACTATTCAGCGAACTTCCAAAACATAGGGTCATTTTGTAAAAATCATAACTCTTTACTTAGAGCTCCGAAAATTACAAAATACCCACCATTTTAAAGCTATACATCTCTACTTTCTTTCTGGAAAAATCCATAATTTTATCTTATACCAATAATTCTCAATTTATAGAAACATGATCACTGCCCAATAACGTTTCAGAATTGTTCCTGGATTTTGACCCATCTTCCAAAAATCATAACTTGAGCTATAAACCTCAGTTTGAAGTGAACCAAAGCTCATTTTCAAGATTAACATGTGTACTATATGTCCATAAAATTTCAGAGTCAAATAAGATTGTTTATTATTTTTTTGACTTATTTAAAAATCGGTGTCCAGAAGAAAATTCAACGTGTGAACAGTAAATTGCTACAGTACCCGAGCACTGTTCATTTACGAAAATACTGTAGCGGTCGCTGGAAAAAAACTCTGTTTCAGTCGAAGAAAAACAGAGGAATTCACGCCTACAGCAACGTATACACACACCTGCTGCACCTTTCTATCTCAACATTATAATATAGGCCCATCTAGATTCTTTTTTCTTCCTCCTATCCATTAAGACTTGCTTACACATATATATACAGCAGCCTAAACATGACAGCAAGAAAATAGGTGTAGCAGTGCACACATTCGCAAGGCTGCAACATCTATGGCAGCAAACTAATCTTTACAGGTTTATATGGTAGCGTTTTACTCCTCTGGCAGCCATGTTAGTTATATATATATATATATATATATATCAGCAAAACTAATGCCATATATATCATAAGTAAAGCTTTATCTTGCTTCTTCTTACACCAACATCACCGTATCAAGACTACAAAGAACGGAGCTCAAAACTCACCTTGGTTGGTGCACGACCAGACCTCTTCCATTGGTTTCTTCTTCCTTTCTACATCTCTCTCTGTTTTTGCTATGAATGGGCGAAGGGAATGAACCACAAAATGGAGGAGTGTGCAATGCAGCCCTCTTCTTCCAACAACTTTCTTTCCGTCTCATGCTCTTCTAAGATTCTCAGCCTCTTGGTTATGTCAACTTTGGTCTGCCTCTGTCTCTCTTTTCATCGTCACGCTCTCACACTCTCATTCGACTTTCTTTGTGTCTGGCCAAAATGAGAAGTGAAACGTAGAATGAGGGAATATATGCGCACTAGCAGTTGATCCTTCGAGAAGACAGAGGCAATCGATCATAGGCAGCTGCAAGCACGAAGAGACAATGGAATTTCCAAGAGAAACTGTGGAGCATGCGTAGCTGAGACACGAGGCAGTGGAGTTTTGTTTGTGTAAACCAATGATCTGCTGCCTGCTATTTTATTTTTCTGTGCTTTCGGGTTGTGGGCTGAATTGAAATGGATAATGGTAGCATATATGGGCTTTCTTATATTGTATTGTTTTGTTAATATTCTCCTTCCTTTCAACTGTTCACGTGAAGAGGCAAACAATAATGGCTTAAATGCATTTTCCTTGCTTCTTTTTGATGCCACGTGAAGTTGGAACAATAATGATGAAAATTATATGGGTATGTTTTGTGGGTCCTAAATCCTCGTTTATCACCCATTAATTTCTTTAGGCCACAAAATATGGTCTCTAAAATATTTGGGCCAAAGATTTATTTCCTAATTACTTATCCTTAATTTTCTGAAACTATGTTTTTAAATTCCAAATATTATCTTTTAATAATTAAGGCCAAATTTTCCATCATAATCTTCTTACAATATTTCCAATTAATAAATCCCAAAAATCAATCTCCATATGATATTCCAAATCTTAAAAATTGGGATGTTACAACCTCCTCCGGCGGCTTTTTTTTTTAAGAAAAAAAACTAAAATAACCCCTTCCTCGCCGGTGGGCCCCATCATTGGCCACACCGCCGGCGGCGGCCGCCCTACCCACTGCCGGTGACCGACGGCCACCTCCGACAGCTTTTTCTTTTAAATAATCTTTTTTAAAAGAAAAACTAAAATAACCCCTCCCCCGCTAATGGGTGTTAGTTCTCTATGTATTTTGATGATAACTTGACAATTGTAAATTAAAAGAATAAGATTTCATACATTTACTAAGTTCTTCAGAAAAATGCTACTCCAGTAATGTCTTTGTTACTCCAGTAACGTCACCGTATTTCAATATCCATTACTCCAGTAAACCGTGCATTACTCCAATGACATGTCTTGTTAAATCGTGTTTCAGTACATTATTACTCCAGTAGCTCATCTGTTACTCCAGTAGCTTGCCCTGTTAAATCACATTTCAGTAAAAAGCTACTCCAGTAATGGTTATGTTACTCCAGTAATTTGCCTATGTTCAAATTGTTTTTCAAGTCATATTACTCCAGTAGTACATCTGGTACCCCAGTAATATGTCCAAAATATTTTTCAAAGTGCATTACTCCAGTAACATCAAAAGCTACTCCAGTAAGTCTATCATTAAAGCCTTCTGTAAAATGCTTCTGTGTTCACATTACTCCAGTAATATTGTTGCTACTCCAGTAAGGTTACTCCAGTAGTCACTTAGCTATTCCAGTAACCCTTCGTTTTCAGTCACTCCCAGAACCAAAACCTGATAACCCTTCGAAGTTACTCCAGTAACAATTTTGTTACTCTAGTAACATTACTCAGTAGTCACTTAACTACTCCAGTAACCCTTCACTGTCAGACAAGTTTCAGAATGCAAGCCCGATATTACTCCAGTAAGTCAATGACTACTCCAGTAACCTTCCAGACAGAAGCAACCTGAACCAAACTAACTCCAGTAACAAATAACCTACTCCAGTAAGATCTTAGACAAAAGTTAAATAAGCCTTAGTTACTCCAGTAACAAGGATATTACTCCAGTAACATTAAAGGCAGAAACGTACTGAGAGCCAAGTTACTCCAGTAAGTTGTAGTTACTCCAGTAGACTTGTGTTAGGAATGTTATCAGATGGAAAGTTACTCCAGTAACATGAAAATGACTCCAGTAAGCTTATGACAGAAAGTTATTCAGTTGTGTTATATGAATTAGACTACTCCAGTCATCATTTATTTACCGTAGTAACATATCTGTAAAGCGACTGAAATCTTAATTCGAACTATGTTAATCACTTGGATATTTATCGTTTCCATTAATTATTTTTCTTATCCATGACTAACCATTTGATTCAGTAAGATTTAGTTAAGCTTTGAAGCAGAAATCTGAAGGTTCTGATTGCTGAGCTGGAAAGTGAAAAATACAGCATGGAGTTGCAGAGCACTTGTCGGGAATATATGCAAGTTGAATTAAATAATTTTAGACATTCCTTCTGCTGCCCATTCTGATGGAAGATGATTAATATTATCTTCAAGTTTAAATATACTTCAAGATAAGAAAGCCTCAGACCTCACTAAACCAAAAGCTAAAGATTCTCAAACGGTCAAGAATTAAGTGGGTGTCCAACGTCAGAATTTCCTGAAGTGCTCCAACAGCCATATTCTGATATGGAACACTCAAATGAACTTCCTTAAGTATAAAAGGAAGTTCAGAAACTCAGAAACACACAAAAGCTCAAGCATACAAGATTACAATTAGCATTTCAGTTTTTTTTTTACCTTGAGAGAAATCTGTACTTCAGTGTTTATCATTATCAACACTTAGTGAGAGTGTTTTGTGTTGATAAAATCATTTGTTTGTAAGAATCTCAAGTCTGGGGACTTGAGATTGGGTATATCAGTTTACAACTTGTAAGGGGGAGTGTATCCTAGTGAGAGGATAACTTCAAATACAGAGTGTGTAACTGATTGTGAGTGATAGTGGAAATCCTAGACAGTCTGGGGACTGGATGTAGGTCAAGGTTTTAGACCGAACCAGTATAAATCTTGCTGTGTCTTGCTTTCCTCTTCTTACCTCTGTTCATCCTTGTTTTAAAATATACATTCCAGAACTCTGTTAAGAAAAAATTTAAAATCCCCAATTCAGCCCCCTTTTGGTGATTTGCTTCGCCTTTCAGTGGGCCCCACCACCAGCCACACCGCTAACGACGACCGCCCTCCCCACCGCGCGGCAGAAACCGGTGGGCATCTTTGGGGATTTTTTTTTTATAATTTTTTTAAAAAACAAAAAACTAAAATAACCCTCCCCGCCAGTGGGGCCCACCACTGCCGGCAGCGACAGGCGATCGTTGGCCACCATCGGCCACAGACTGCTGCCGGCTGCCGCCGTTGGGCAAAGGAAGTTGCCGACCGCTGCATCTAGCCGGTGGCAGCGCATTTTACTTTTTGTTTATTTTAAAAAATTATTTCAAAAAAACTAAAATTATTTTAGTTTTTTTCTTAAAAAAATTATTCAAAAAAAAAAGCCGCTAGAGGTGGCCGCTGGTCGTCGGTAGCGACCGGTGGTGGGGAGGGCGGCCGCCGTGGCAGTGTGGCCGGTGGTGGGGCCCACTGGCGAGGGAGCGGTTATTTTAATTTTTTTTTAAAAAAAATTATTTAAAAAAAAAGCCGCCGGAGGAGGTCGCCGGTGGTGGTGCCCACCAGCGGAGAATAGTTATTTTAGTGTTTTTTTTAAAAAAAGATATTTAAAATTAGAGGCAAAATGGTAATTTTAGCTTAAACTAGGGGCAAAATGGTAATTTTAGCGGAGTTACTGTTCATTTATGTCAGACTTAACGGTCAACTAACGGCCCGTGGTACTCTTTGCTCCCAAAACGTAACGTCGTGTGTAGTTTTGGTCCAGAAAAAAGGTTGTGGTACTTGGTGCTCCTCGGGGTAAAGATTATGTGTAAAATTACACATTTACCCTTGATGATATTGTCAAAGTGTTTTTGAATTCCATTTTGCTATACTCAATTTAACATATGACATGTATATCCTTGTAATGTTTGATTGATCCTTTGTTTCATATCCTTGTGTTTCATGTGTTGGTTTATTAGCTAGCTTGATTTTGGCTTGCACTCTACCTATTTTGGTCTCCATTATTCATGTTCAAAGTTTCCATTGTTCATTTCTACTTAAAAGCTTAAGCTAAAGACATATTTGATATGGAGTTGGAAGATGTTGTTGAACCTATAGATGAGTATGACAATGATGATATGGTCACTCATTCTCACAACATACATCAAGAAAAAGTTTTTCCTTTAGTCGAGGAGTCCTACCATGTAATATCTTGAAATTCGGGCATAGAGACTTGAGAATAGGTCTAAATTAGGCAGACTACAAAGCCTGGTTCAAGGAGTGTGACATTTCCTGGACAAATAAAGATCCTCTATGTTTTTGAGGAAATAGGAAGAGAAAGAGACACTCAAAAGTCATATGTCAAAAAGCAAGAGTCAGAGTAATGATTGCGATGGGACACATGCCACTTTAGTGGTAAAAGAGGAAAAGTAAGGGTAATAAAGTCAAATCCTTACCCCTTAAGTCATTAATTTCATCCAACCAGGAGAGAGAAGGAGAAATCAGATGATTTTATCCATAATTAGGCCTAAACACGAAAGGCGGGTCCTACAGGATGTTAATTGGTAAAAGGGTATCAATAGGGACTAGTTAGGGTTCTTTTTAGACTGAATGGACAAGTGTGGGATCACTTTGGGAAGATGGAAGGTTTCCACATGTGAGTGTCCATTTAAGGGAGAATATCTGGAAAAATTGTAGAAAAGTACAAAAAGGAGCACTGTTGTACCCGGTGGGGACCGGTTGATCGGAAACTGGACTGATAAAGTGAAGGAAGTGAATTAATTAAAGAGGATTAGATGTGTGGGCCCCATTAGGTGCCACACAACCCCCTCTCATTAATTGAAAACGTTACTTGGTAGCCAAGAAAAGAAAAGTCAAGGTAAAAGTCAATTATGGGTCCCACGATCAGAGAAAAAGGGTAAAATGGGAATAAATGGGTAAAAGACAACTGGAGCAGATTTGAGGGACCCACATGGTGTCTCATATGTGATTTTAGGCAGGTGAAAAGTTCTAGGCCAAAGTTGATAATTATCCAAAGGTTCCGGGCTGAAATTGTAATTTTCGAAAGTTTTGGGCCGAAATAGGTAATTTTCCCAAAAAGTAGAAAATATCCCAGATATTTTTGGAAGGGGGCTGCGCCACATTGAATGACCTGGAAGCCCTTGGAAACCTCTGGATTTTTTTGGAGAGTAAGTCAAAAAGTCAGGTAAAAATTGGATTCAAAAGTACGATAGTTAATTCTACTTTCACTGAATCAAATTCACCCTTGAAAATGAAAGAAATCACCAAGAGGGGGGTGAATTAGGGATTTCAAAACAAATTCTTTTTGTACTCTTTTTCAAAACCTTTGAAAAGTAAATATCAAGAGAGTCAAGGAAGAGAAGCTTGACACACAGAATTTATACTGGTTCGGTCTAATCCTTGACCTACGTCCAGTGCCCAGATATCTTCTGAGTATTTTCACTAGTTTAACAAGCTTTTACTACAACAATGTAAACAATAAGCAATCCTATTCACTTAGGACTTGCTCCCCCTTACACTTTGTAATTAAGCTACCCCACTCACAAGTTTCCATAACCTTGAGTTTACACCAACAACTTTTGATTTCGAAAATCAAGACTCTCAAAAATGGTAGATAATGATAAACACTGAAGAACAAGTTAAAAATCACAATACAGACTCAAATTGCAAAATATAATCAAAGTAGCTTGGTTGTGTGTGTCATGTTTTGAGTCTTCAAATCCTTTTATAGCCTAGCTAGATGAACTAGTCATTGCAATTTCTTCTCTAACGTTCAGCTACAAATCTGGAAAATGACAGTTGCATATTTTGCTCTGTTCTTTTAATTCTCAGCTGGAATGTTGGAATTTTGTTGATGCTGATAGTCTTCCAAATTTTTAGTCGTTCCATGATCTTAATTCGACCGTTTGGAGTGATCTTAATGTGTTACAACGGTCTGAACTGAACATCTGGGATAGAGGAGAAAGATAAGCCCTGTTCTTGGTTCTTCATTTAATGCACTTATTTTGGATCTTGATTTCACCTTGATCTCGTGATGAACCTATCTGAAACTTATCAAAAACTTGATCAATAATGTTAGGAATAATAATACAACATGACATGATAATTTCATATTAACCCATAAAGATTTCGCAGATCAACATCATATGGTATTTCAAAATTCCCGATGCAAACTCGAGTTTGTGATTCATCCAGAAAGCATGAATGCAGATCAACGATATAAACTGGTAGTTTACAAATACAGACTCGAGTTTGGTTCATACAGAGAAGGTTATCGGGTTCTGGACTTGGAATGGAATTTTGGTCATGAACCTAGACTTGAGTCAATTAGTGACTAACTCGAGTTTGAGGGTATGTTGAGAAGATAAGCCTAAGTTCAAGAATTTCTAGACTGGAGTTTTCAGCATAAACTGGAGTTTGAAGATTAGGCTAGTACTCGAGTGTTTTTCTGTTTGGTCTAAACTGGAGTTTGGAAACGCAGACTAGAGTTTGCAAGGCTTATGTAAAATACTGAGGTTTCTGGGTTCTCTTCTGTTTAGTCTAAACTCGAGTTTGGGGGTCCAGACTCAAGTTTGTCTTGCTTAAAAAATATGAGTGCTCTCTGTATCTCCCAGACTTCTAGTTTGATTTTGCAACCTGGAGTTTGGCTTGATGTGAAAGATTTGGATTGCTTTCTGTGATTCCTCAGACTCGAGTTTGTCCAAGCAAACTCGAGTTTGGCTTTCTTGCATAATAGAGCAGCTTTCTGTCAAGTCTCAAACTCGAGTTTACATACCTAAACTCGAGTTTTCCTTTGATAGTGAGATTTTCATTTTGCCAAAAACAAACTTCATACCAAGTTTACAATTGTCAGTTATCATCAAAACACATTGAGAACTAACACATGCATCGTGGTAGGCGAGATTATAGGAATAACATCTTGCTAGATAATGTGGGCTCCGCCATTGGGCTTTCTTGTTGCTGGGCCTGCTGTTGGGTTTGTTTTCATAAGGCCCATTCTACTAATCCGTAACAGTAATAAATGTTTGGTAATTGTGTTTTGTTATGTGCGAAAATGACTCAAAACTAGCAGTGTTGTTGTGGCTTTGTGATGTTGATGATGATGGTAGGTTATGTGTATTTTGAAAGGGAGAAAGACACAAAAGTTTTATTAAATATGCAAATTATAATCAAGAACTCCGAAACATTATAATCACCGAAACACTATAATCACTGCGGCGATCTTAGGGCAGAGAGACAAAAATCTGCATAAACATATAAATCCCAATTCCAGATCTAGAAAATTGGTCTAATTGTTGTGAAGTCCCGACAACTTAGCTTAGTTTGAGTTACATTTTGTAGTGAAATTATCTAAATGCCTTTAATTAGAAAAAAATAAAAAATGGCAACAGTGTAACAAATAACAACCATAACTTATCAAATCACAATAACAACAAAAACAACAACTAATTTTTTTTTTTTGAGCAACGAAAACAACAACTAATTTCATTGAGAGTAATTAACAATAGTTTAACAAGTAATGATTAACTTATCGAATGTTTCAATGCTAAGAATCTATGTGGCTTGATCACTTCCCAAAGATGTTAGTTCTCAGTTAAGTCTTGATTGAAACTGAACACTTGTAATTTGATGGTTTAAATTAGAACTCAATTTCATGCCTTAAAACTCCAGTTCTTATATCAGTAAAATAGAAAACTCGAGTTCTAGGTTAATGAACTCGAGTTTGTGACTTTGCCAGTGACCAATTTTCAAACTTCAAAAAGAACCTTAAGAACTAGAGTTCTTTAGTACCAAACTCGAGTTCTTAAAATTGAGTTCTTCTTATGTAGAATTCGGTCAGAGACTAAGAACTAGAGTTCTTGGAAAAGAACTCGAGTTCAGGAACTAGAGTTCATCATTAAGAACTCAAGTTCTTTGAGAACCAATTTGTGCCTGAATTGAAAACTCGAGTTCTTGGAAATCAACTCGAGTTCTTGGCATGCAGACCTGAGACGTTCAGAGAGAAAAACAAAAGAACTTGAGTTCTTGTTTAAGAACTCGAGTTCTACATTGAAAACTCGAGTTCTTGTCGTTGACTGTGATCTTTGATTCTGCAAAAGAACTGATCTTTGGCTTATGGTTTCCGGAATCACTTAGTATGATATATATAAAATGCTTTTAACCTATTTGCTAGTGATTTCAGGGATTACATTGAAGTATTATTCAAAAACATCATAAAGCAAAAATGTGTCAGAGCATTTAATGCGAAAGCAAAAAACACAGCAACATATAGAATCAAATCTTGCAGTAGAGAGAAACATTCCTTTGAGGCTTACTTGTTTTAGTTATACCTCAGCAAAAGCATATTCAACAGACAACACATTTAATGAAAGAAGCAGACTCATTTAATGAAGCTTCAACGGTCGATTTAGTTGACGAAGAACCTATGTGACTAACGGAAATTTAATTAAGTCTCAACGGTCACGTTCCAGCTTCACCCAACGGCATTATTAACGAAGACTATAAAAGGTGAAGCATTCAATTCAACCAACTACTGAAACTCTGCGCATTTACTCTGATTTATTACTCTTATAAGTTTCATTCATTATCAAATATCTTTAGATATTCTCTGTACCTCAGTGATCATTAATTACTCGCTCTTAAGGAGTTGTAAACACTTTCATTATCTTTGTTTAAGACTTAAGGTTGTGTTGTGGGTGTACGATTACGAATAGTAAGGGGGAGTGAGTTCGTGAGTGTAAGGATCATCCCTAAGTTGTATTTGTAATCCTTGAAGAGTTAGTGAAAATCCCAAGGAGTTCTTGGGGACTGGATGTAGGTTAGGATTAGATCGAACCAGGATAAATTGTCTCATGTCCATTCTTCCTTAAATTCCTTCTTAGTTAGTATTTAGTCATAATTCACAAAATCTTGATTAAGCAAATAAATTTTTAAATCACCTATTCACCCACCCCCCCTTTAGGTGATATTCTGTCTTCATTTGGTATCAGAGGCTGGTTACTCAGATTGTATTAACATCCAGAGTTCGATCATGGATCAAATATTGCTTGATGGTGCGTCAATCAATCGGCCTCCAGGATTTAATGGACAACATTACTCATTCTAGATAAACAAGTTCAACGTGTTCGTCATGGCCACAGAGTTTGGGCTATGAAGAGTTTTTGAACGAGGAAACTACAAACCAACATACCTGGAGAATGGTCTTAGACTTCCAAAGCCGGAAGAGGATTACAACGACAATGATAGAAGAAATGTCACTCTAAACAGCAAGGCCATACTTATGTTTCAGAGCGCACTTAGTCAACAAGAATATTTTTGTATTTACAATCTGGAGACAGCAAGAGAAAGGTGGATGGCCTTGGAGATTGCGTATGAAGGAACAACATCTATAAAGGAGAACCGAGTCAACACACTCACTACAGAATATGACCTGCTAAGAATGAAGAACGGAGAATCGATTGCTGAATTTCAACTCGGGTATATTCATCCGATCAACCAGTTAGCTGCATTGGGCAAATCATATGAACAATGAGCCCAAGTCAGAAAAATCCTCAATGTCCTAACAAAAGACTGGGAAGCCAAAGTCACAACAATTGAAGAGGCTTGTGGTGAATCAATGACTTCAGTGGCAGCCTTGTTCGAAAGTTTGTCTAAATACGAAAGCAAACTAAAGTTCAAGAAAGATTTAGATGAGATCAATGGAAACAACAAAAACAAAGGAATTGCTCTCAATACTGTTAAAGAAAAAGAAGAAAATGACGAAGATGATGAGAACGATGAGATGGGCATGTTTGTAAGAAAATTCAAGAGATTTTACAAAAGGGATCAAGGCTTCAAAAATCGATTCCAAAAAGGAGGTTCCAGTAGTCAACATGACTCCAAAGAGAAGGATCAAATCATCTGCTATGAGTGCAAAAAGCCCGGTCACTACAAATCAGAGTGTCCACAACTGAAGGGCAATGAAAAAGACAAAAATAAGAAGTTCAATAATTTCAAAAAGAAGGCGTACGTTTCAGCTATCTGGGGAGATGACTCTTCAGAAGAAGAAAGTGAAGAAGAAGGAGAAACAGCCAACGTATGCTTAGTTGCAGAAGAGGAACGACCAGAAAATAGTGAGGTAAATGATTTTTTACCCACTTACGATGAGCTATTTGATGAGTATAATGAAATGCAGTCTGAGTTTGAAAAACTATTCGAGAAGTATTTTGATTTGAAAAGGAAAAATACTACTCTTGAAATACAAATTAAAAATTTTACTAACAAGAACTTAACTTGTGAAGATTGTCTTGATTTGGAGAAAAAGAACTTATACCTTACAAAAACTCTTGAAAAATTCAGCAAAGGGAGTGAAATTCTCAATGTGATTTTGAATGCCCAACGATTTACAAATGATTGTTCAGGTATAGGATATAATCCTATTTTTGACAAAAAGAAAGGTAAAAAGAAAACTGGTGGAAAACCATATTTGAACTACTTTCAAAAAGTTGTACACTTGTCAAATCCTTTTGCTCACTGTAATTACTGTAATCGTAAGGGTCATAATACATCTTCCTGCTTTCATAAAAAGGAAAGAAGGGATAAGCCTGTTGGAAATTATCAATGGATACCTAAAGGAACTTATGTTCCTAGGCTTCAAACTAACCCCAAAGGACCCAAGAAAAGATGGGTACCTAAAACTTAATTTTTCCTTTCTTGTAGGTTTGTTTGAAGGCATCTAGAGTCAATAAGTGGTACATTGATAACTGATGTTCCAGACACATGACAGGTGATGAAGAAAAATTCAGTGCCTTGAAATCAAGAGATGGTGGCAAAGTCACTTTCGGAGGAAATCAATCTGGGAAAATCACTGGCATAGGTGAAATTGGGACAAAAGAAGGTCCTCTTATCAAGGATGTCTACTTGGTAAAAGGACTATGCATAACCCTCTAAGCATGAGTCAGAGTGCTGATATGAACAATTGGATCATTTTTTACTCAGAAGAATGTCTCATTGTCAACAAAGATGATTTTTCATCGATAAAGGTAAACTCAAGGTATTATTTAAAGCTCCTAGAGAAGGTAATTGTTATACATTAGATTTGCCAAAAACTGTTTTAGAAAAGTGTTTTGTTAGTAACTTGGATGAGAGTTGGTTGTGTCATAAGCGTCTAGCTCACGTGAATATGCATCAACTGGACAAGTTGTTGAAAAAGGACTTAGTTATTGGTGTGCCCAAAATCCATTTTAAGAATGACATGGTATGTGATGCATATCAAAAGGGCAAACAAACTAAATCATCTTTCAAAAACAAAATTGAGATTTCAACAAATCACGGCCTCTTCAACTGCTCCACATGGACTTAGTTGGACCGGCCAGAGTGAAAATTTTAAGAGGTAATCTGTATACCTTAGTCATAGTAGATGATTACTCTCATTTTACTTCGACAATATTTTTATCTTTAAAGGATGAAACATTTGATCTGTTTACTGTGTTTGCTAAGAAAGTGAAAAACAAGAAAGGTATATGTATTGCAGCTATTCGAACTGATCATGGAGGCGAGTTTGAAAATCAACCCTTTGAAGGTTTTTGTGAAGCTCATGGTATAGACCACAACTTCTCAGCTCCAAGAACACCACAACAAAATGGCGTAGTGGAAAGAAAAAATCGTGTATTAACTGAGATGGCTCGTGCAATGCTGAATGAAAATCAAACTTCACAAGTTTTCTGGGCAGACACTATGAGCACAGCCAACTACATATCAAACAGAGCTTATGTGCGAAAGAAGTTGAAAAAGACACCTTATGAACTCTACAAAGGGAGAAAACCAAACTTAACCCATCTACATATCTTTGGCTGCAAATGCTTTGTGCATAACAATGGCAAGGATAATATGGGTAAGTTTGACTCTAAGTCAGATGAAGGATATGTGTAAGTTTGACTCTAAGTCAGATGAAGGTATATTTCTTGGCTATTCCAATAGGAGTAAAGCATATAGAGTTTTCAATAAACGTACCCGCATAGTTGAAGAGTCAATACATATAGTATTTTGTGAGTCAAAACAAATAAATTATGTGGATGAGGATGATGATTTCATTCATAAGAATCAGTTCTTTTCAAAATCTACCTCTGCTTCTATTGAGAATTCAGAAAACATTTTGGAAAGGGATTCCCAGAGTCATTCTGATTAATCTCAGCCTAGAGCTTAGAAATTCATTAGGAATCATCCTCTTAACCAAGTTATAGGAAATGTGGATCAAGGAGTGAGAACCAGAAATAGTATTTTAAATGAAGTTAAGTTCTCTGCCTTCATATCTGAGATTGAGCCCTCAAAAATTGATGAGGCTCTATCAAACAATGATTGGGTCATCGCAATGCAAGAGGAGTTACATCAATTTGATAGAAATCAAGTTTGGGACTTGATACCTAGGCCTAAAGACCATCCAGTCATTGGCACAAAATGGGTATTCAAGAACAAACAAGATGAATCCACAATTATAGTTAGAAATAAGGCTAGACTAGTTGCCAAAGGCTTTAATCAGGAAGAAGGAATTGATTATGAAGAAACATATGCTCCTGTAGCTAAATTGAAAGTCATACGTGTTCTTTTAGCCTTTGCTTGCATCAAGAGAATCAAGCTTTATCAAATAAATGTTAAGAGTGCTTTTCTAAATGGTTTTATACAGGAGGAAGTTTATGTGGAACAACCTCCCGGTTTTGAAAATGATCAATATCCTGATCATGTTTACCGTCTCAAGAAAGCTCTATATGGACTTAAGCAAGCTCCTAGAGCATGGTATGAGCGGCTAAGAAAGTTTTTACTGGAACAAGGTTTTGTTAGAGGAAAAGCAGATACCACTCTTTTTATTAAAAATAATAAGCTTAATGAATTACTGATTGTTCAAATATATGTTGATGATATTATCGTTGGCTCTACTAATGACTCTCTATGTGAGAAATTTTCAAAGAAAATGCAGAGTGAATTCGAGATGTCTATGATAGGAGAGCTGAACTACTTTCTTGGTCTGCAAATCAAGCAACAAAAGGATGGGATATTTATTTCTCAAACCAAGTATTTGCGAGATTTACTCAAAAGATTTGGAATGGAGAATTACAACGGTGCAGACACTCCAATGAGCTCAACTACCTCTCTGGATGCTGATACTGAAAAGGGGAAGGACTTTAACATCACCAAGTATAGAGGAATGATTGGATCCCTGATATACCAGATAGCAAGCAGACAAATATTCAATTCAGTATAGGCATGTGCGCTAGATTTCAAGCTGCACCAAAGGAATCACATGCAGAGCATGTGAAGAGAATATTTCGATATCTAGCTGATACAAAAGAACTTGGACTATGTTTCCCAAAAGGACAACAAGAATATTTGGTTGCCTACTCAGATTCGGATCATGCTAGATACAAGACTGATAGGAAGAGCACCAGTGGTCAATGTGAGTTTCTTAGAGGATCATTGGTATTATAGTTCAGTAAGAAACAAACTACTATGGTTGTATCCTCAAACGAAGCAAAGTACGTAGCAGCATCCAGTTGCTGTGCACAAGTCCTATGGTTAAAGCAACAGCTTTCTGATATGGGAGTTCACTTGAAAGAGATTCCAATCCTCTGTGACAACACAAGTACCATAAGTCTAGCAAAGAATCCGGTACAGCACACAAGGACTAAACATATTGATGTCAGACACCACATTATCCGAGATCATGTACAGAGAAAGGATGTTAAAGTAATTTTCATTCCTACACATCTGCAACTTACTGACATTTTTACAAAGCCTCTCGCCAAGGAACAATTTTTGTTTATTAGAAGAGAATTGTGAATGGTGAATCCTAATGAGTTGTAAATATTTCATTTCGTTCTATTTACATTCAATTCACTTAAACATTGACTGACTTAAGCTTCGGAGTGTCTAAATGTTATTTTGCAGGTCTCTGTTTGTTAATCGCTTAAAACAAGGCAGATCAGAACTTGAGTTTAGATTCAATAACTCAAGTTCTTCTTAAACCAAATAGACAAAGAACTCGAGTTCATAAAGAAAAACTCGAGTTCACAGTTCTTAACACATGTTTTGATGATAACAACTCCAATTCTTGGGAAAGAACTCGAGTTTGTAAACTCGAGTTATGTACAAGAACTAGAGTTCTTTTTGAGATGAACCTGATGTGTTTGCGTGTTTGTGCAGGAAATTCAATAACTCTAGTTGTTAAACAACAACTCAAGTTTTGGAACTTGAGTTCCTGAAGTAAAACTCGAGTTCCTATTTTGTGGTCAATCTCAAATCAAAAGAGGAAGAAACAAGAACTAGAGTTCTCAGAGAACAACTCAAGTTTCGGAACTCGAGTTCTGTTCCAAAAACTCGAGTTCTCAAGCTCACAAGACAAACTCAAGGGCTTTCGGACGCTCTAGAGAGAGGTAATTTCTTGAAGAACCCGAGTTCTGCACTAAAGAACTCGAGTTCATATAGGGTATATATATATATGTGTGTTCAATGCTTTTCCCTTCCCATTTCCTAGGTTAAGTTCGCGACTGTTCTTCCTCTTTCTCTGAATTTCCCAATCTCTCTGCAAATCCTCGCAATGCGAACTAAGATCCCAGAAATGTGAGATGTATCTTCCACTTCATCTCTTTCCCCTGAATCCGTAACCCGAAATTCCTCTCCACCTCCATCTCTAGCTCCTAAATGGCCTCGTCGAGAGAAAATCCCACCTCAGCGTTACAGACCCAAAGTCATGAAGAATGTGGGTCCTCCTGAATCTTCACCTTCTCGCCCTCGAACAAGGGGTGTGGTGATTTGAGAGCCAATGGAGTCTCAACCACATCAGCAGAAGACCTCTATTACCCCGGCGAAGGTGATTATGGCTTGCTTGCAGCAATTATGTCGAAAACCCAATTTAAAGGTCAAAAGAAAGCACATCTATCTTATGCTCACTTGATTTATGTCCTTCTCTTTCACCACAAAGTTTGGTACCTTGAGTTGGACTCTAAACCCATCAAACCTACCAAATTGTGTCAAAACCAACTGAATTACATGAGGTTGTCCTTTGTTGAGGAGTCTAGGAAATCTAGAGCCCCCTCAAGGTCCAGAACCAGAGAACCCCGCTCCAGAGCTGAGGAAGGCCAAACATCCCCCACACGGCCATCTACATCTATTCCTCCTTAGACTCCTGCACCTATTTCAATGTCTGGTGCTTCAATTTAGTGCATTATTGACAAGGCCATCTCAGCAGTGATCACTACCTCCAAACCAATTTGCTTACAGAGCTATCCAAGAAGATTAAGACTGAGGTGAAGAAAGGAGTTGATGAGATTTTAAAAAGTTTCAAGTCCCTAGATAAAGTTCAAGATGAACAAGCAGATGAGATAGCAGAAATCAATGTGAAGCTTGAAGCTGTTATTGACCACTTTGTAGATCTTGGTCCAAGATTTGAGTCCACTCATCTAGCTTATCTCTCTCTGGACAAGAAAATCGAACAGCTTCTGAAACAACATACCTCAGTAGGACCTTCGGGCGTATCTCCTTCCACCTATTCCCCTCCTAATACCTCTTTTCCTAAATCTCCATCACCTGTTCATTCTCCCCATGTCTCTCCTCCTCTCTCCCTGCAAATTTTCCTTCACATACTTCTCTACCTTCTCCTATTCTCACTCTTGCTCTCTCCACCCCTGCTCCTGCAACCTCCACTCCTCTTCTATCTTTAACCCCTGCAACCGTTTATGTCACTGCTCCTCCATCTACCTCCTCCATCATTCCAACTTCACCCTCTCCAGCATCTCCCTCTACCTTTGCAGAAGTTCTTCACCTTCTTAACACCCCTCTAACAGTCACTCCTCTCTCCATGCTTCCTCCAGTTGATGATGATAAAGGGGGAGAAGAGAGTAGCTAAGTAGCTGACAATTGCTGACAGTTGATTCCTGCTTTCACTTATGTATTATTTTGCTGATAATCATAACTGTTAGATTTTTTTTGGTTTTGCTGATGTTGATCACTGATGATCATTAGATGTTAAATCCTTGATCTCTTGTATGCTGATAGTTGATTATTACTAGCTGATATGAGATTCCCTTGTGCTTCATTGTATTCTTAGAAATCTATTTTGTGCACTTGTAATACAACTTGTCAATCGATGTGAATTATTAATTATCAAATTCTCTTACACTTTGGTTATCCTGTTACTATCTGATGAAAAATACTCAGCTATCTTTTTCAAATCTTTACAAGTGTTGTCATCATCAAAAAAGGGGAGAATGTTGGTTCTCAGTTAAGTTTTCATGAAAACTGAACACTTGTAATTTGATGGTTTAAATAAGAACTCGATTTCATGTCTTAAAACTCCAGTTCTTTTATCAGTAAAATAGAAAACTTGAGTTCTAGGTTAATGAACTCGAGATCGTGACTTTGCCAGTGACCAATTTTCAAACTTCAAAAAGAACCTTAAGAACTAGAGTTCTTTAGTACCAAACTCGAGTTCTTAAACTTGAGTTCTTGGTAAAGAACTCGAGTTCTTCTTATGTGGAATTCGGTCAAAGACTAAGAACTAGAGTTCTTGGAAAAGAACTCGAGTTCAGGAACTAGAGTTCATCATTAAGAACTCAAGTTCTTTGAGAACCAATTTGTGTCTGAATTGAAAACTCGAGTTCTTGGAAATCAACTCGAGTTCTTGGCTTGCAGACTTGAGAAGTTCAGAGAGAAAAACAAAAGAACTCGAGTTCTTGTTTAAGAACTCGAGTTCTACATTGAAAACTCTAGTTCTTGTTGCTGACTGTGATCTCTAATTCTGCAAAAGAACTTACTTTTAGCTTATGGTTTTCGGAATCACTTAGTATGATATATAAAATGCTTTTAACCTATTTGCTAGTGATTTTAGGGATTACAATGAAGTATTATTCAAAAACATCATAAAGCAAAAATGTGTCAGAGCATTTAATGCGAAAGCAGAAAACACAGCAACATATAGAATCAAATCTTGTAGCAAAGAGAAACATTCCTTCGAAGCTTACTTGTTTTAGTTATACCTCAGCAAAAGCATATTCAACGGACAATGCATTTAATGAAAGAAGCAGACTCATTTAATGAAGCTTTAACGGTCGATTTAGTTGACGAAGAACCTATGTGACTAACGAAAATTTAATGAAGTCTCAACGGTCACGTTCCAGCTTCACCCAATGGCATTATTAACGAAGACTATAAAAGGCGAAGCATTCAATTCAGCCAACTACTGAAACTCTACGCATTTACTCCCCCTCTAGGTGATATTCCGTCTTCAAAAGATGAAGGTAAAGGAGACGTGATTAAGTTAGAACTATACTAAATTAGCATGTTCTCTAGTTTGCTTGATTGAGATTCATGAACTACGAATTTTAATTGAGAAATAAGATTGAAATAGTGTAAATTATAAGACACTGATCCGAATGTTTGAAATACTTAACTTCGCATTTAATAATGCTTCTCAATAACTACTTTGTTGGAGCGAGAGAGATTGTTTCACTTAATTAATGATCATTAATTTAATGGTAGCACTTTAATAATTAAATGGGAACATTTTTGGTAAATGATATATTAATTTGCAATATATTCAATAAGTTTAATTGTTTTAACTACTCTTAATGTTGGCAAGGTCTATAATTGTCACACATTTTTGAGATAAAAAATGAATGACTCTATTGATTTCTCTCCTTATTCATAATATCCACCATTAGATCAAGTTTTAATATGATATAAAAATATTATAACATTAAATAGTATTAAATCTCAACCATTGAAACTTGATCTAATAGTGGATACATTCAATGGAGAAAGAAATTAGGGAAAATCCATCTTGTGGCCCTTGTAAGAGAAAAAATTTCAGAAAAGACCTCAAGATTCTAAAAATACCAGAAAAGGTCCCAGAGCCTTTTCTGATATAAATTCATTAAAACGTTAACAACTATATCAACCCCATTAACAATTATATCAGCCACGTTAACAACTAAAGTTTTAATGAATTTATTTAGGACCTTTTTTGAATTTTTTTTTCCTATTACAAGGGCCCCAAAATGGATTTTCCCAAGAAATTAATAGAGAGTAGAGACATTCATCTCTCGTTTGAGACTTGAAGGAATAATTTTTGTGCTCAAACATACTACCTTCATCCATATATATAAGGTCTTATTAACCAAATTGAATTGTTCAAGAAAACAATTAAAAATAATTAAAAGCAATAAATATGTAGGAAATATAATTTTTCTTTTTCCAAATATATATACCCTTATCTATGACTCTATGAGTGGGTAAAGGAGAAAACGTAATAATGATTAAGGAGAGTGTATCAAGGAAAGATGATGAGATGAAAGAGATACATGGGTAAAATGGGTAAAGCACATTTATTATCCAAACAAAGTTAAAGAGGACCTTATAAAAAAAGACAAATCATTTCAAAAAAGAAGACCTTATAAATTGGGATAAAGGGAGTATATCAAGTTACCACTCATTTTTATAAGCCAAGTTTACATAATTCTCACATACCAAGAAAAGTTAGTTAACTCATTAAATATGTTCTAAATTGATGCATTTTCTCAATTGTATCTAATTTATGAATAGTAGGGGCAAAATTGTATTATTGTTATTAATTACTCTTTATGTGAACTCACAATAAAGAATTTTTTTCCCCAAACTATACTTATAAAAATGACCAAAAGTAGTAGTTTAGAATCTTGCAAATATGTTCCTCGATTTGTTGAGTCATGCATGTTGTATGTATTTTAAATTATCTAAGTGAAACCACTGAGAAATGAGAATCCTTTCAATCTCACCCCTCCAACCACAGTACATGTAACCTTGATAGATGAAGGTACAACAAAAGATAAGGGTAAGAGGAAGGTTGTTACTGGTAGATCTTGAAGCTAAATTTGAGACTTTTTTCGACAAAAAAAAAATTGAGACTTTTGTGTACCTTGTTGGGTTGTAAATTGATAAATTAGGGTGTGTGTAAGATTAACTTATGGAGGCCCTAATAGCAAGATAAGATAGGTAAAAGTAATATTGGGGCTTCATAAATTTTTGGCTCATTTTTGGGTCGATTGGGCTTATATGATATAAGTTAGTTATCTTGATAAGCCGAAATTTGGAGCTTATTATGAAGAAAGGAAAGCAAGATTGGTAGGCTAGAAAAAGGGAAATTACCGTTATGACATTAAATGTTCATTTTAAAAACTTTCATCCACCCGTTATTTTGTCTCCCTTCTCCCTTTTATCTCTCCTCCCATCACCCACCCAACTCCCCCTTTTCCATTTTACTGCAAAAAATTATTTACTTTTTACTTCGTCGTCCTCATACAATATAGGCTGCTTATTTATTTTTCACTGCACAAAATTATTTATTTTAAAAAATTTTGTGGAGTGAAAAATTGAAAAATAATTTATTTCAAATTCCCATTATATATACAAGTTTATTTTTATTTTTATAATTTTTAATTGTAATATTTCCTTAAAGTCTATATTTATTGTATCAAACTAATGTTCTTTTAAGTCATTTTTCATATAAACTTGTTTTTTAATATAATCGTACAATTAAGTTCTAAAAAGTTAGATTAAAAAACAATCTTCTATCAATGTCAATTTAAACATAAATCGCATTACATAATTTGATTTTTGCTCAATCATAAGTTTGTAAAAGTCATATTGGGCATGTTTGGGTTAGCAGTGGGAGCGGTCGTTTAAAAGCTATCTGACTTTCTTGGTAGGAAAAAAGTCAGGTTGTAAATGTAATTTATGTTTAGATTATCCCTTTGGCTTTTACAGAAATGACTTTTTCTAACCTGATGAATGTTTGGATTATCATTTGAAAAATTAGTTGAGATGGAAAATGACTGAAAAAGGCATGAGTCTTATTAGATACTACATATATTAATATTAGTTGTATGTATTGCAATAAATAAAGATAAAAAAATATATTTATATTTAAAATTGAAAAAAGGAAAAATAAATTATTTATTATTTAAAAATATATTTACATATATTAATTCAATATAAATAATTTATATGGAAGGATTTAAATTTTGGAAGTATAATCCCAAATTATGTTTTTGAAAAAAAAAAAAATATAAATATAGAAATGGCTAAAAAGGAAAAAAAAAAGAAAAGAAAAAAATTTGGTGGTGGGGCCACGCTCCGAAAGTGGGCCCATGTTACAAAGAAGCTTTCATGTGAATAGAGAGAGAAGGAGAAACTGTGAGGTGCAGTGAGGTACACAGACCAAGCTTTTGTTTTGTTTTGTTTTGTTTTTTGTTTTGTTTTTATTGGTAAGACCATTGGAGCTTTTTCACACAACACGTCAAGATAAGCTCCGAATTGGAGCTCTTCATTAAGCCCAGTGACGTTGGGATTTTTGAATAAGCCCAATGCGTTCACTGGGTAACCCAAACAATTCCCATCTAACTTTTTTTCCAATTGGCCTTCTTTTGTAACTCTTTTTCACTTAAAGTCAGCTTTAAGTTGATTCCAAACAGGTCCATTGAAGAAAAATCACTTTTGTCACCGCTATTCTGAACACCACCATATATGGAGCACCTTAGGGATTTGTTCTTGTTTGAAAAGACAGAATATTGTATCTATGGGTGTTTAATCTAGCTACCTACTTGTATTAGTTAACCTACATGCATTAGTTAAGGTTCTAAAGTCAAAACAATGCACACAAGTCAATAATGTAATAACTTGCTCACTTTATAAATGAGTTGTTTGGTATGAGATATTGATTACAGTTAGAGCCAGGCCGACACTAATTTAATATGGACTTGGATAGTGTTGTCTTGTTCCTTGATTAAATTTGTATCAAATGGCTACATAAATTTCCATTTTGTTATTTTATCTGTAGAGAGGCAATCTCATGTTTAAAAAATGGCTCAAGAACCCAGTCTAAACAATTTAGGTTATGATTTACCATGGTTTGCCAAAGTTAATTAAAAGAATGGAAACCGGGCCATCTGAGTTAAGATGCAAAATTGTACAAAATGGCATGTTGATCTTCATGCTTAATATAGAGGTTCAAAATGTGTCAAACAACACCTTGATACAAATAGAATTAATTAGTTGAACAAAGAGTCATAATTCCACGGAATTCAAGTAATTTACATGTTATGACTTGTGAAACGATCGTCGTTTAATTAACTAAATAACCATTTATTAAGCAGGATAATCACATAATAATCAGAGTTAACCAGATAATAGGTTTTACGCGGAATTTAAAATTTTCAAAATATGCCAAAGTATGCATGATAAGCCCTAATGTGTGGCAATATACAGTCATCCAAAACATACAACAAAAGAAACAGAAGTCCTACTCTTAGCAAAGTAGATTAAGCTTCTGTTTGCTTCCTAGATGGACCTGGACAGGACTGGTCACCTGGAAAGAAATTTTGTAATCATCAGTCCAACTCATTACTGTTGGTTATAATTAGTTTTGATGATGTCTTATGCCATTAGTAAGAGCAAAAAGTTCATATCATATACATTGACTAATTGCTACAATTTAATGTAGATTTGTTCATGTGGAGAAAGAAAAAGAGAAGAAAAGAAAGAATGAGTTGCTTCATGGAGAATAAACAAGAAGATAGAAGAAAGAAAGAAAAACTTGCTAAATGGAATGAGAAAATCATTATACAAGTTTTTATAATGATTCTTGAAGTCCCTATGATCAACTGGAAGTTGGAATGAGTCAATTCGGAATTAAAATGAGCAAGTTGAAGCTTCTAGATGATTAATGATCAACTTACTCCAGTCATCAATACATTACTCCAATCTTTGGTTCAGTTTTGGTCGAGTTACTCCAGTCACCCACGCGTTACTCCAGTAATATATGTGGTCTGTTAGCCTCTGGGTGCTCATTACTCCAGTAGTCATTTAGTTACTGCAGTAATATGTGTGGATCAGTAGCTAGATCTGTTTCTGTTCGATATTACTCCAGTAATCATTAACCTACTGCAGTAATAATTCAGACAAAAAGCTTCTGGTTTGAAATTGCTGCAGTAAGCCTCACGTTACTCCAGTAATACGTGTGTTCCAGCAACTCTGTTTAGTGTTTTACCTGGGCGACGTTTAGTAATTCAATGATATCTCCCAAACCAGAGATTGTATTGAGGTGAAACCAATTTTGGATGAAACTAGACATCCAAGGCATCATCTTGTCAAAAATTCAGGTCCAAATAACATCAAATGAGAGAGCTATGAATTTTTGAAGTTACGCTTCCTGTTAACGTCTTGCAGCTGACCAAGGTTCAGTAATTTGAGGATATCTCACAAACTACATATTGGAATGAGTTGAAATCAGTGGCATATGAAACTAAACTCACACACCTTTCAAAAAATATCAAGATCACAGAAAAAAAAAGATCAAATAAGAGAGATATGATTTTCGGAAGTTCAGTGTATGTTCAAAATTCTGGAACTGATCCTCAAACATGTGAAGAGTTGATGGTTACTCAGTCGACATCTCATTACTCCAGTAATATGTGGTATGTTCGCCTCTGTTTGCACATTACCCCAGTAATGAAATGGCTACTCTAATAAGACTTACTCTAGTAGTCACTTACTTACTCTAGTAAGTCGATGTTTTTTAGCCACCTCAGAATCAAACCCGATTGTCAGTCACCTTACTCCAGTAACGTTTTGGTTACTCCAGTCATCTTGGCAATTTTACACTAGAGTTACTCTAGTAACATCACAGACAGAAACGACATGAACCTAAATTACTCCAGTAACCAAGTACCTACTCCAGTAAGCTCAAGGACAGAAGCAAAATGAACCTTAGTTACTCCAGTAACAAGGTTGTTACTCCAGTAATGTCAGAGACAGAAGCAAGATGATCCTTAATTACTCCAATACGTGAATTGTTACTCCAGTAACATCAAGAACAGAAACTTTGCAACATCTTAGTTACTCCAATAACTAAGTGATTACTCCAGTAATCTCGAAGACAGAAGCTACATGTACCTTAGTTACTCCAGTAACTAAGTTATTACTTCGGTAATGGCAGAGAAAGAAACATTGAAAAACCTTAGTTACTCCAGTCATTTTGAGATTACTCCAGTGGTGATGACATAGAGACGATATGATCTTTGATTACTCGAGTCATTTAGTGACTACTCCAGTCAACCTAAGTCAGTAAATTTCAAATGACTCCAGTAATGAACAAGTACTGCAGTCATGCGAAGATAACATCTGAAAATCTCCGTGCTTGTAAAATGAAAATCATTGATTATGATTTCATTACTTCATATCATCACTTACTATTATTCCTAATATTGTTTAAACAATTTTCTAGTAAGTTTCAGATGATCAAATGAAGAATTTCATGGAGATTCAAATGTTGAGCTGTAAAGTGAAAATGCAGTATGGGATGCCAGCGCATATGTCGGAGAATATTTGCAACTTGGAATTAAACAATTAAGGACATTCCTCTGCTACCCATTCTGACAAAGCAAGATAAATATTATCTTCTAATTGTTTATATTCCAGATCAAAGGGTTGTCTACTACTGCTGAAACCAAATTCAGAGATAATCTTCAAATGAGTCTAACGGACATATTCTAATCAGCTACATTCTCAAGTGGGCTTCAAACAACAAAATTCTCAGTGGGTCATCTATATTGTTTATACTTTAAATAAGAGCACTAACGACTACTATTGGGACCAAAAAGCATAAATCAATATTATCCTCAAATTAAATATACTTCAAATTCAGAAAGTAAGAATCATCGCTGGAATCAGAAAATATGGATGCTTAACAGTGGACTTCCAGCGACTACATTTTCAAGTAGATCTCTAACAAAAATATTCTCAGTGCATATCCAACAGTCATATTTTTGAAGAGATGTTCAAATGATCAAATGCTCTTCTTCAACTATAAGTACCCCAAAAACGAAGACACTCAGAGGTACTGTGATGAAGAACAGGGACTTGAGCTTACACAGTGAAAATGCCAATATTCTAACATATGCTTCATCTACTCTCTGAATATTTCAATGATCATATATTTAGCTTAGAGAGTGAGATTATTTGTATTGTGCTTCAGTGTTCATCATATTTACTTTTGAGAGAGAAGATTGATTGTTAATCATTATATTTGAGAGTTACTCAAGATTGGGTGATCTTGAGTGGGAAACACTGTGTTGTGATTACAGCTTGTAAGGGGAGTGAATTCTAGTGAGAGGATTACTTCGAGTACAGAGTGTGTAATCAAGCAAGTGTATTGATTACAGTTTGTAAAGGGGAGTGAATCCTAGTGAGAGGATTACTTCAAGTACAGAACGTGTAATCAAGCTCAAAGAAGATAGTGGATTGAAAATCTCAAGTGAAGCTTGGGGATTGGACGTAGGTCAAGGATTGGACCGAACCAGGATAAATCACAATTTGCATACTATCTTCCCTAAACTCTTATATTTCCAGTATATACATTTGCATAGCTATTTATTGTCAATTTATAAGTTGCGAAAAAATTTTTAAAGTTCATAAAGTTTTATCAAATACCCAATTCACCCCCCCTCTTGGGTGATAGCCAGATCCAACAATTACGAATATCAATATGTGCTAGTGAGGTGCCAAGTGGATTAAAACAATTCAACTCAAATAAACAATGCATCAACATTCTCTTTATATAATATCTCATTATGATTAGGTATCATGATCGGGTGTAATAAATCTTTTTGAATGCAATACCAAAACTACCTTCCTTCAGTCCAACCGAACCGCCTTATTTCCTCCGACTAGACCTATGGGCTAAGTTACACCCAGGTTACTGGTTACTCCAAAAGCTCAAGTCAAATGATGAGGACCGGCCAAAATCCTCAGAGCACTTACCCCAGACCATAGGTCTTTTCTCCACTTTACCGTAGTGAGACGTCGTAAGCCCATCACTCTGGTGGGCAAGTCCCATCACTCTGGTGGGACAATCAAAAGCCAACCATTGTGCACAATGGAGGCCTCACCACGTGGTAAAAATAACTTTCACATCTTCTCCCAATCCTTCCCTTTCCCATAATTGTCATGATATTTCAATGCATATAATTTCAACTTATAAAATCCACATGGCAAAATTTATTTAAAACATTCATAATCAGTCAGAAAATACTCAAAACCAGCATATTAATATCATAATAAGTGGAAAGTGGTTACCTCTCACCCGAGCTAATTACTTTCACACTGCTCCTAATTCCAGAGCTCAAATACACTCCATAATTCAATCTATCACAGCCAATTTACTAACAATTAATAACTCTTAAAAATTCCACATACTCAAAATTATAACTAATAATTTCATAATATTAAAAATATACCAATAGTAACACCCTCATCATTAATTTCCATTGCCATTTATTTCCTTATTCCTAATACTTTTGACACATTATTATCATTATTATTATTCTTTTATTTTATTAATTTGAATTCCCTAATTACCAACATCACATGAACAATTATTATGAATTATGGAATTTATCATGGCTTTTCAAAAATATAGTATTAATCATATATGAAGTTTAAAACCCTGAGTTAAATAAATGCTAACACCCATAATATTCTTTACAAGAAATAATTAACTTTTATATTGAATAAGTAATTCCTCTTCAATATATATTATTTATTTCTTTTTGATGAATAATAAGATTATCCATTTTTATTATTTATCAAATTTAACATTTAATAATTTTTTTTATTTTTTAATCCCCTCTCTTAATATCAAATATTATCCTTTTTATTTATCTGATTTATTTTGCCAATGATGTTATAAGTGAGATAATATTATGGAGTTAGTTTAGATCCTACTATTTAGGAACAAATTAAATCAAACTCTATCTCTTTTGATTTTCCTCATATTATATGATTATCTTACTTTCTTTTTGTTATGATTCTTACCTTATATGTGCATGATATTACATGATTTATTTTACAAAATCTATGAACGTATCTTTTAACAACCTGACTCATGTTTATGCATTATGCATAGAACCCATAACTCTGATATATATATATTTGAATTTTTGCATCATCTTTTATTTTATTTAAATATAATCATACGTTTACAAACACACACACAGCTACTATATATATATATATATATATATGGTTTCATACTCCCACAAAATTCCTCCTCTTTTTGTATATATATTAACGCCCAGATCTCGTTATATGTATATATACCAGAGAATGTGAAACAATGCCAGCACCTAGTATAAATATATATAAACTTGAACACATATACCCACATATACCGATGCTTTCTTCCTGTGACGCAACCTTATAATACAAAACAATATTTCTTTCTCTTCCACCAGGCAACACAAATTCCAGCGACATACACACTCAGATCCTTTATATTCATATGCTCATCGTTTTCTTTATGATCATATGTTCATTAGTTCATATATATATATATATATATATATATATTTACAACACACACCGACTCAGCAGCGTTTTCTTCTTCTTCTTCTCTTTTATTTCATGTTCATGCACACACACATCCAGGCACTATATATATTTACATGCAGCGAAAGAAAAGCAATGAACCCGGTGATCAAAGGAAATATCACGACATGGATGAGCTAATCTTTGAACCTCACTAGTTTATGCATGCAACGATGGCTCTTGTACAGTTCTCTGTTTTCAGATCATCTAAACAGAGATATCCGTAAGCATGCAACACTCAGATGAAACAATGACAGCAAACTAGAAAAAAAAAACGAGGCTAGAGGACTTACGATAGTGCTGAATTTCTCCCCTGTTCCGTGAAGCTAAAACAGGGCAGCTGGGTTTCGGTTTGCCTTGCTCTCTCTCTCTCTTCCGACGCTCCTCCCCTCTGTTTTTCGACGGCAAAACAGAGCAAAAAAATGATCCTTCTCTTTCTCGGTCTCTCTCTCTGTCTCTCCCTGAACTCTCCACTCTCGCCCTCTGCGTTTCTGTTTTCTGCTTCTGTTCTTGGTGAAACCGAAAGAAAATACCAAAGAAACAAGGGCAGCAATGATATATATATATTGGAAGAGGAAAGGTTGATCGGTGGGTAAGGACCAGGGGGTATTTGGCACGGGGCTAAAGATCTGATGAAGAAGTATGGGCTCTGCTGAACTTGCGTGATTACCGCTGAGATATTGATTTTGTTGATGTTTAAAGCTTCTGCGTTTTGACTGGTTCAGGGATTGGATATTATTTCTGTTTTCTTTGTTTCTTTTTTTTTCACGTGGCTGAGAGAGAGGAATAATGGGTTGGGTTTGGTGAATGGGTTTGGGCTGAAAAAGACAAAAGGATTTAATGGGTCTTGGTTATTTGTATATAAATGTATGAGTATCTTCTTGCAATTATTCTCTTTGGTTGTATGTACTAGGAGATAAATTTATAGCTTTTAATTTTATATATATACATACATATATATATATATATATATATAAAATAATTAAATTCTGTAATTATAAAAACCAAAATGAAAGAAAATCATTATTATTTAATTTTCCTTATAATATTTAAGTTTAAGTTTCCAAATTTTTTTGGGATGTTACAACTTACAACTCTTTATTAATAGAAACAACATGTCTTATCTTATTAGATGAGATCGGTTATATGGATAAATGACATCACTTAAAAACATCATCAACACTCAAAAACATTTATGTTTGATAGGCACCAAGAGATGAGAAAAATATGAAAATGCTGTGAAAAGTGAGATTAAACGGATTGGGAAGGGTTGTCAACTTCCCCAAAAACTCATATTTTTGAATCCATCAACAATGTCATCATACAAAGATCACATAACCACTCAAAAAGTGGAAAGCTTCTTATAAAACAGTGTATTCAAAATCACAACAACTATGAAAACTGAACAACTAGATAGCACAGTAGGTAGGTCCAATAAAGCTACAAACATCAAGTATAGAGTATTTGAATTCACCATTCTAATTCTACGTAAAATTGATGCCGGGTATCAAGTCTAACTAAGTCTAACTACAAAATGACCTTAACTGTCACAGATTCCATTCAAGTAAAATATCAAATAAACCTGCAATATAATGATGAAGATTTAGTATCAAAGCTCTTAAATGGGGATTTTGTCAACCAGAACAAGGCTTTCCACATAATTCAAAACATGAAAACCAACGTCATATCTGTTCAACACAAACCTCTTCAATTCATCGGTTGTGAGATTGACCAGAACAATATGTCCATCACCTATCGCTTCATGTGCAGATTCAAGATGATACTTGCAAACAATCATGTTCCTCCATATAACCCTCGGAAGTAAAATGTGAGGGTGCTTGATACTATATTTCTTAGTCCAACTCCATCTTTCCTCAGATATGTTATCTTTACCCTCCTCCATCACCCACAAATCGATCAAAGAATATTCATTGTTTCCAATGGTAGTATGAGAAAGCAAAGCAAGTTTATTCTCATACACAGAAAGCCTATGACAATGTGAATCAATAAATACAGCGGCTGAAATAGGTAATGGTATCAAGGCAAACTCTTCTATTGTGATGCAAAAAGAAACTAACAAATGGCCATTCCCCTTCTTAAACCCAAACCCAAAGATAGCACCATTAGTACCGAACCCACCATCAGATGCAAACTCCACGTCATCCAATAATCCCCCAAATTCTACTACCTTCCATGAACAAGTGCTCAATGAATAAACTTCCACTTGATGAATCAGGCCACAGCTTCCATGACCATGATAACTAATACTCACAACCCTGTAATCATTAACGATGTAATCATTAACGATTGAACAGAACCCGAATCCAATGTAAACAGAAAGATTAGCCCCTCTGGTCAACAGTGATCTGAACTTACTTATCGCTGGATTCCACAATAAGATGTCAAGAAATTCGTAATCAGATTTGACACAGACCAAGCCATTGATAGAACAGATTACCTTAGGATACGGTAAGGATTCAGTCAAAGGTACGCTTTCAACTGGAAGGACTTTCATCTCGCTATCAATGGTATATAATTCCAAGGTATTAAGAATGGGAAGGGCAGGAAAAAGAAGAAAAGGGTTTGCATGAGCGGAGTATCGGAGATGTTCTTGGATGAAAAATGGATCGTTTAAGAGATTTTTCCAATATTTGCACACAGATTGCAATTGGATTAGGACTCTTACCGAAAGTGGCTTGAAAATATCACTTAAGACATCAGGGGGAATCCATAGGGGAATGTCGAATTCCATTTCCACCTACTGCATAGTGCTCGACAGCATCTCTCAGAGCAAAAGACTTTGCGATCGACGGGGCTGCCAAGAAAGAAGAGAGTTCAGAAAAAACAAGAAAAGAGTCGCGTCGCCAGTTGTTCACGGGGATTCCATAAAGATGGGTTATTTACTTATTCCATGATATAACAAACTTGGAGAGTGATAACCTTTATTAAAAACAAAATTTAGAGTGTAATAAATGTTTATTTATCAATTAGTAATTAATACTCCTCCGGTCTTTTCTGTTAAAAATTTAAATTGTTTTATAAAATACTATTTAAATAGGCAAAAGACAAATCAGTGCTGCTAATAGATGAAATATCAGGTAAAAAATGATGGAAGAATTTGGGATTTTCATACTCACCAAATTATCAAATTTTCCTAAGTTATGTGACAGATGAAAACAAAAGAGAAATAAAATCCTCAAGTTATTAATTTAAATTTTAATGTTGTTCTATACATAAAAGTTATTATTGACCCTAAAACTTGTGCCCTGAACATTATTGGTTGACATAAAGGTTAGTTTTTGGGGATATGAAGTTGTGAAATACAATAAAGAAGTTGTTAATTTAAATTATAATGTTGTTAATCTCTATATAGATGTTGTTATTGACTCTTAAAATTTGTGCCCTAAAAATTGTATGAAGTTTTGAAATAAGATGATGAAGTTTTGAAACAAGATACTCAAGTTTTTCAATTAAATTCTGATGTTGTTAATCTCTATATAGATGTTATTAATGATCCCTGAAACCTATGAATTATACCTAGCTATACTTGTTGGTTTTCGGGGATATGAAGTTGTAAAATAAGATACTGTGAAATCGTTAATTAAAATTTTAATATTGTTGATCTCTACATAAATATTAATCTCAATTCTTAGTTTCCTCTTTACCGAAAAGAGAGAAGAACAAAAAATCAGGTATAGTCGATGCATAAATTTCAGTAGGAAATTTTTTTATTGGATAAAGGTGCAATTTTACACATAACCTTTACCCAGAGAAGCGCCCAACACCATAACCTTTTTCTGGGAGCAAAAGTACACATAACATTACGTTTTGAGAGCGTCCAGTACCACGGGCCGTTAGTCAACCAACATTGACTATTAAGTTTGACGAAAATGAATAGTAGATCCGCTAAAATTACAATTTTGCCCCAAGTTTTAAGCTGAAATTATCATTTTGCCCCTAATTTTAAATATTTTTTTAAAAAAAACACTAAAATAACTCCTCCTCGCCGGTGGCCCCACCACCGGCCACACCGGCGGTGGCGGCTGCCCTCCCCCCACCGCCGGCCGCCGCCGGCGACCAGCGGCCACCTCCAGCGGCTTTTTTTTTAAAAAAATTTTTAAAAAAAAAAACAAAAAAAATTATGACTTGATCAGTTGATTGTAAACTAGATATTCTCAATCACTATGACTTTTCATTCCTTTTCTTTATACCTGACACACACATATATATTATTCATTTATCCTTTACCTTATCCTTTCCTTTTCTTTATCCTCGGCAAATACATGCACAGTATTTTTTGTTTTTGGCAAACAGAACCCATGCACTGAAAAACGCATACACTATGAATGAAGAAAACACAACACTTTATACAACCTTATACAGTCATGTATCTTCCAGTAAGCTCATGAATGTATCTTTATTAAGCATGGCAACAACCATACTTTATTTATACTTAAATACCCACACACAGCGATCATGCATGCTTCTAGTTGATAGACACACACACACACACACACACATCCCTGTTTTATATTTCCATGTTCAGCAACAAAAAGATAACCAGAAGCAAAAACACGTACACCCCGATGTCAGTCCCTGTTTTTCTTGTTTTACATGTTCAGCGACTCTAGTTTTAATCTCCTATGCTTATACTCTCTAGATCAATGACGGAAAACTGAAGGAAAATAGGTACCATAGTTACCTATGAATCTCTAATCGCAAAGATGAGGGAAGTCACCAAAAGCTTGCCCTGTTCCGATGGCAAGATGCAGAGAAGACTCCAGCTTTGTTTCTCTCACTCTCTCACTCTCTCTCACGTCTCCCTTTCCTCCTTCGATTCTCACCATCTCTACTCTCCTTCTTTCTCTGTTTTCAAGACTAAAAAACATAGCAAAGTTTCAGCTCCCTCTCACTCTCGGTTTCTCTCTTCGTTTTTTCTGGTTTCTTGCCGAAAGTGCACGTGAAGGATGAAGGGAACAAATATATATATTGGAGGGAGGGAAGGTTATGTGTAAAATTGCACCTTTCCCCTTTTACTTTTAAAAAAAGATTTTAAAAAAAAACCGCCAGAGGTGGCCGCTGGTTGCCGGCGGTGGCTGGCGTTGGGGGGAGGGCAACCGCCGCTGGCGGTGTGGCAGGTGGTGGGACCCACCGGCGAGAGAGGAGTTATTTTACTCTTTAAAAAAAATTACTTTTTTTTAAAAAAAGCCGCCGGAGGTCGCCGGTCGCCGGCGGTGGGGGGAGGCCGGCCGCCGCAGGCGGTGTGGCCTGTGGTGGGGCCCACCGGCGGGGAGAAATTATTTTAGTATTTTTAAAAAAAAAAATTATTTAAAATTAGAGGCAAAATGGTAATTTCAGCTTAAAACTTGGGGCAAAATTGTAATTTTAGTGGAGTTACTATTCATTTCCGTCAGACTTAACAGTCAACGTTGGTTGATTAATGGCTCGTGGTACTGGACGCACCTAAAGCGTAACGTTATATGTATTTTTGCTCCTAAAAAAAGGTTATGGTGCTGAGCGCTCCTCTGGGTAAAGGTTATGTGTAAAATTAAACCTTTACCATTTTTTATTTTCTCAAGCTACCCATCAGCCAAAATTAGTATAGCACTTGTCAAAATGAATATCATCGATGAGTCAAGTCACACAGGCTTGACACGAATTGTCAAAAGTAATTACATAGGATTGCGAAAGTTTCAAAATGCATAGCAGCCGCAGTTGAACAACTATACCTTAATAGAGGAGGAACTTGAGTTACAAAGACAAGAATGTGATCCCTTACTACGTCTTTATCACACTGTAAGATCTTTTGTTGGGACTCTACACCATTCCAAAAAACAAAGATCAGCAACTTTCTAAACCCGATTCATAAACCCAACCTCCTCCTTCTTCATTTCAGTCGCTGCTCTGGTTGGCGAATTGGGCTCTGGCGCAGCAAGTCAAAGCTTTCAAGTCTGACCCCATCGCCAAGCAACCCAGCAAAAACCTGATTCAATTCTTCACCGAAATCAAAATTCACACGTGTGTGTGAGAAGACGAAGAAAATTCCATGTCGATTGTAATAATAGCGTGAGGAACAATAACAACAAGAGGAAGGCGAAATAGAGGAATCAGGCAAATTTGGGATTCAAGTTCGGGTATGTGGATTCAGAGCATTCCTATTTGAAATGTAATCCTACGATAAACACCAGCACGACAGACAACCAAACCTCGATGACTTCAACGGTGGAGCAAACGACAAAGACGATAACATCGTTAGGAGCGGCGAGCATGGCGAGGGTGGAGGTGAAGGTGAAGGTGAGGATGATGGGACCAAAGGCAATGGTGAGGGTCTAATCAGAGAACTCAAAATCCCGAGATCAAGGCTAATGGCAGAGTTGAAAAAATTGGAGCTAGGGGTTCATCGTGTGAGAATGGCTTCAGTGGAGAGATTGAAGGAGATAGAAGATGGAGTCACAATTTACAAATTTTATAAAATTAACTAGTTGAACCTAGAGTCACAATTCCATGGAAGTCAACCAATTTACATGTTAGGACTTGCAATTCTTTATCAACAGAAACAGCAACAAATCTTATCCCATTAAATGATATTGACTACATATATAACACGACATCATCATGATCTACCAATACCCAAAGCTTTGAATAAATTGTTTGAGTAAGAAGAGCAACTAATACAAAATGAAAATCACAAAAGAGGAAATAAGCTCTAACCGGGTCATAGGAAATTATTTATGAATCTTTTATATATGAATCTCCAATTCCATTATAATGCTTGGTGAGAAAACTGGATGAGGTCATCCATGGTGAAAGATGACATTTATAGTATATAGATAAGAAATATTTGCAAAATGAATCAAATATGATGAGGGATCTTATAAATAGCCTTTCAGAACTGTCTAAAATAATATTGTGGGACAGAATATCATTATCATGGTCCATTGCCATATATTTCATAATGCTTGTGGAAGCAGGGCGTTCAGATAAGGAAGTGAAAATTTAGCCCCAAAAACAAAACAAATGAGGAATTGAAGGGAAAAAAATTGTGTTCAATATACATGAAGTGGTGAGAGAAAAAAATCAGTAGTCTAGAAGAAGAAATTGACAGGAAGAAGGAAAACATTTATGTTTGGTAGGCACCAAGAGATAAGAAAAAAATGAAAATGCTATGAAAAGTGAGATTAAACAGATTGGGAAGGGGGGGAAAAGGTCATTGTATTGTCAACTTCCCCAAAAAAAATATTTTTAAATCCATCAACAATGCAATCACACAAAGATCACGTAACCACTTGAAAAGTGGAAAACTGCTTATAAAACAGGGTATTCAAAATCACTTGTACAACAACCGTGAAAACTGAACAACTGGATAAAACAGTGGGTAGGTCCAGTAAAGCTACAAACATAAAGTATAGAGCATTTGAATTCACCATTCTAATTCTACATTTAAAAAAAAAAATGAAAAAGCTATGAAAAGTGAGATTAAACGGATTGGGAAGGGGGGAAAAGGTCATTGTATTGTCAACTTCCCCAAAACAAATATTTTTGAATCCATCAACAATGCAATCACACAAAGATCACATAACCACTTAAAAAGTGGAAAACGAATTATAAAACAGGGTATTCAAAATCACTTGTATAACAACCATGAAAACTGAACAACTGGATAGCACACTAGGTAGGTCCAGTAAAGCTACAAACATAAAGTATAGAGTACTGGAATTCACCATTCTAATTCTAGATAAAATGATTAAATTCAATACCGGGTCTTACCTGTCACAGATTCCTTTTAAGAAAAATATCAAGTAAACATGCAATATAATGATGAAGATTTAATATTCTCTTCAATGAGGATTTTGTGAATTGGAACAAGGCTTTCCACATAATTGAAAACATGAAAACCAATGCCATATTTGTGGAACACAAACCTCTTCAATTCATCAGTTGTGAGATTGATCAGAACAATATTTAGTCCATCATCCATCACTTCATGTTCAGTGCAGCATGATACTTACAAACAATCATGTTCCTCCATACAACCCTCGGAAGTCAAGTAAGGTTGCTTCATACTGTATCTCTTAGTCCAACTCCATCTTTCCTCAGATATGCTATCTTTACCCTCCTCCACCACCCACAAATCAATCAAAGAATATTCATAGTTTCCACTGGTGGTATGAGAAAGCAAAGCAAGTTTATTCTCATACACAGAAAGCCTATAGCAAAATGAATCAGTTAATACAGGGGTTGAAATAGGTGATGGTATCAGGGCAAACTATTCTGTTGCAATAGAATAGGAAACTAACAAATGGCCATTCCCTTTCTTAAACCCAAACCAAAAGATAGCTCCATTAGTACTAGACCCATCAGATGTAATCTCCAAGCCATCAAATAATCCCCCAAATTCTACTTCCTTCCATGAATATGTGCTCAATGAATAACGTTCCACTTGATGAATCAGGACAGTGATTACATGATAACTAATACTCACAACTATATAATCATTAACGATTGCACAGAACCCAAATCCCATTTTGACCCAAAAATTAGCTTCTCTGGTCAACAGTCTGAACTTACTTATTGCTGGATTCCACACTAAGATGCTGATAAATTTTTAATTGGATTTGACAGGCCAAGCCATTGATGGAACCGATTACTGTAGCATTCCGTGAGAATTCAATTAAATGTACGCTTTCAATGGGAAGGACTTGCATCTCGCTATCAATGGTATATAATTCCAAAGTATTAAGAACAGGAAGGCCATGAAGAAGAAGAGAAGGGTTTTTATGAGCAGAGTATCGGAGATGTTCTTGGATGAAAGATGGGTCGTTTAAGAGATTTTTCCAACGTTTACACACACGTTGCAATTTGATTAGGGTTCTTACCGGAAGTAGCTTGGGGTAATCCATAGGGGAATGTTGCATTCCATTTCCCCCTACTTCATAGTGCTCGACGGCATCTCCCAGAGGAAAAGGCTTTGCGATCGGCGGGGCTGGCAAGAGCCAAGAAATAAAGAAACTGTTCACAAGAAAAAACAAGAGGGTCGTGTCGTTGATGCTTCCTGGCAGTGGTTCACAGTGCTGGGTTAGTCTTACTTCGTTGTAAAGCTAACTTGAGTCACACCTTTAAATTCATTTTTAATTCTTCAAGTTTATATGAGGTATATTTTTAGTCTTATTATTTTATAAAGTATACTTTTAATTTTGTACTGTTAAATAGTTAATGTTACTAATAAATTATCAACAAATTGTTTCTATTGATTAATATTAGGGTTAATGTGCAATTTGACCAACAAAGTGTTACACTAGAATCACGGGACACAAAAATGTTTTGAAGGTACCAAAAATTCCAATAAACAATTGAAAGGGAGCAAAAATAGCAGTAAGAATTTAATTCCGATGAAAGTAGCACAATCCCCGTTTTGGCCTATTTGCTGAAGTGTTAAATTATTCATTAGTATTTTTGCTCCCTTTTAATTATTCATTGGTATTTTTGGTATCTTCAAAACATTTTTGTGCACATGGCTCCTAATGTAACACTTTCTTTGGCCAATTTGCACATTAACCCTCAATAAGATCAATTATAAAGGACACATAAATAGAAATTATAAAACAATAGACAATAAATTATATTTAGTGATTAATGGATCCAAACTAAATCCGTAGTATTTTGAATTTTTTTGGCACAAAAAAAAAATTATGATAACTCTTTGATTTATAGAAATAAAACAAAATTCAATTATGAAGGAATCTGAATCTGAAGCATTTTGCTTCACATCGATTTTTTTCCAGATCTTCCTTCTTCATTAGGTTTCAGCCCTTTTCTAATAATTTGGATTACTGTTTGCTTATTCATAGTTCTCTCTATGAGCAATTTTCCAACTAACACACTGTCGTTCAACTTTCTTTGGTCTTTCTTCCATACAAGATCTACTTTCAACATCCTTCTGCTATTCCTTGCCACTCGTTGAAACCTCCTCCATCGCATTTAAGCCTCACTTATGAGATATTACAATGAGTAATTTCTTGGATCTCTCTATTTCTCCATCGCAGTGGGTGACAGAGTTCACTCGAAAACTCTAAACCTCCTCGGCAATAATAAACGTAACCACTCTTAGAAAAGGGAGCTCTCACCCATGAGAGAGATGTATTGTCATTCATTAGGGTATTCATGTGGTCCCAATCCCACTTGTCTCATCTCAGTCCTGGTAACATTAGGACAAAATGTCCTAAGACTGGGAACATCTAGGACTGGAAGTAACATATAATAGGATCGAGATGGAATCCAAGCAAGCCTTTGGGAATCTCGATCTCGGTATTTTAGTTTTTTTAAAATATAATTCATAATTATAATTTTTGTGGATGAGGCATTTTTTTCCTTTTTTTTAAAAAAAAAATTTATTGTTAACCCCTGACCCTAAGTTAATACAAGAATAGACATGCAAAAGACTAAGGAAATTTTTCATCGCTTCTCGGCTTCTCCTCTCCTCTTTTGTGGCCTTACTGTCGCTCTCTTTCTTCATCAATTTTGAGCCTTGGCACCTCACCGTTGCTGTCCCAACCTCACTGTCATTGTTATGTTTCATCTGTTTTCACTTTTGATCGACTTCTTGGTCCCAGTGATACCAAGAATTATCAGGATTGGAACCAGGAATAGTATCCCGCTCTCGATCTCGTACCGTGATGAGACCTGGGAATGGGTGATCTTAGTCCCACCTTGAGATTTTAACGCCCCTATCATTCATTTTTCCTCTCTTTCAAATAAAATATATATATATATATATATATATATATATATATATATATATATATATATATATATTTTGACTCCAAACCATTAACACATTCTAAAATGATTTTCAAAGTGTACTTTTTTTAATTAAAAAACATATTAGAATACATCTTGTTTACTATTATACTTTGCATTGTACCGAATCCCTAATTTATCTTTTAAAATTAATATTTATTAATAATCTATTTAATATCTTACTAAATTTAGAATAAATTAAAATAATTTTCTGTGTGAAAAATATCAACAACTTCATCAAAATTAAATAAGATTAATTTTTTATTAGACATATGTTAATGGAATATATTTTAAAAATTTGAACTATAAAATATTAATACAAGGATCTCTTGGCCAAAATAAACTGACAATATAAAAATTATATCATTTTATAATCTTATAAATTAGATGAGTGTGTGTGATTGCAAAACATTTTAGCCAACGTTTTATTTAAAATATTTTATCTTAGGTAACTGTTTATAAATAAAATATATTAAACGTTTAAATTTATGAAAAACTTTAAATTTAAAATTATAATTATAACATTAATCAACTTTGTAATATTGTAATCAATTAAACAATGTGACAGAAAATTTTAAAATATATATGAAAATTATTTTTTTTTAGTTTTTATAAATAGATGTTATTAATGATTATTAAGTAATATTTATGTTCACAAAGAGCATTTAGGTCAAAATGACAACCTTATGCTATTAGCCACAAACTAACGATTAGTTGAATTATGGATGAAAGTTAGATTTCAACTAGAAAGAAGGCCATCGTAACTTAGAGTTTAGTTCCTTTTTGGGAAATCACTAAACCATGATTTTATAAGCCATTTTTTACGAGCTGAAATAAAATTCATCTCATATACTTACTTGATAAGTCGTAAAATCACTTCTAAAAAGTTAAAACAAACATGCATAATAGAGAGGCATGTTGATGTATTTTACTATATTTTGTTCCCTCTCCTTCAATACCTCTTAATATGTGTAAAATTAGATTTTTTTTTTTAACTTTACAAATTTAATGAATTAACTATTATTTCTTTTAATGAATTATTTAAAGTAACTTATATGGTGCATCATAGGGACAATTTAAAATATGTTAGGTATCCTTATATATTTTAATTCCTTACCACATTTACTAAAAATTATTTATTTAAAATGTCTTAATTAAATATGTCAATTGTGTAACATCCCGAAATCTAAATACTACTCTAATAAGACTACTTTTGGGGTGAAATTTCAAGGAGATAATGAAGAAAAATAAGTATTAAAATTATTTAGTGACCTAGAAAGATCAAAGAAACCATATGGAACATTATTTTGGAGAATTAGGAAATTATGAAGAGTTTTCATTCCCCAAAATGTGCCACACAACACCTTCATACAAATTTTATAGAATTAACTAGTTCAACCAAGAGATGGAAGTCAAGCAATTTACATGTTAGGACTTGCAACTCTTTATCAACAAAACAACAATAAGAAGTCTTGTCTAATTAGATGAGATCACTATATTGATATCATGACCTCATCATGATTTATCAACACTCAAAACTTTAAATAAATCAGTCTAACTCGGTATAACTCAGTCTAGTTGCAATAATAATATAACATTTCAATATTTAGGTAAAATTAATCTTACGGTTCTTCAAGTATTTTAATCACTTATAATTAAATCTCTGAATGATGACTCGGTGTAATTCAATCCATAAACATTTGACTCTTTTTTTTAACTCTGTGCCTAATCTTTTCAAATTGAAAGGAGATGAACTCCAAGAAGGACTTTCGGTACATAATATTTCAGTGTTGTTTGTAGGGACTATATTTTTGGTCTTTTGGGGATGCTCTGTTTTTTTTCCCCCAATATTTTATGAAATACACACAAGCTGAGTTGGAACCCACCACAAGTGTAATTTTTTAATTTATTTTTGTCACATGAGATAATAAAAGAATTAAATTATTAAATGTAAAAAGATTAAGGACTAATCAAGTCAAAAGTTTAGGATTGAGTCATACAAATATGTGAGTGAAAACTTAAATGACTAAATGATTAATTTTTCATTTTTGTTTTATACAAAATGAATCAAGTCATTAACATTAAGGAGCATATTCAACACCTGCTTATAACGTATTTTTGGCTAGTAATTAAATTATGGGTGCTCTTTTGTGGATTAAAGTACTAATTAACCTAGCTTTAATGAGCTTAATTCAACTAAATCTTTATAAATCTTAGGAACTAATGTTTTTGATAAAAGAAACTCTATGAATAAAAAACCACCGTTTGAAATTATAGGGAGTAAAATCAAATTCAATTAAATTGAAAGCTCTAACAATAAATTCCTTACGTTGTTTTTTTTTTTTGAGTCAAACTTACGTTGTTTATTAAGAATATGAAACAAATAATGATAAAATTTAGTTATTAATAATAAAATAATATGTTATATCTTATTAAAAATATTTCTTGATGTATAAAATATCTACTTTTATCGATCTTATCCAACTTGGGCTCGAGAATCTTCCAGACTGAGCTGTGTCCTGTCCCGTGGGCGCCCATCAGAGCATGAAATTATTGAACGCCATTCTTTCAGTGATTCGTCCATTATGGAATAGTGGATTTCATCGTTGTGTTGTGTTTATTCATTAGGGCCCATTTGGATTAGTATATATGGGTGATAAAATAGAAAAGGGGGATTTTTAAATTGGCGGTGAGCGTTTGGTTCAAATATTCCATCGAAAATGATTTTGCCACTTCCTAATTTTCAATCGGGTAAGTAAAATCCTGCAAAGCTGGAAAATGGATGAAGGACCAAAATGCCCTTGATGTGCCGGTGATGTTATGTAAATGTGGGGCTTTTTGGAGTTGAGTTAGTAGTAGCGGAGCTAGGGAAGAGGGAGGGAGTAGAATAACAGAGGTAGCAAGCGGACTATTCTGGCTTAGACAAGCCTCTTTCCGATGACCATGTGGCTTTCCATCAAATCCCAACAAACAATAGTTGGCTTCCTTCTTCTTCGTTGAAGTCTCTTGTGTGTGGGGGGTTTTTTCCATTTAATTTTATGCACCCATGGTCCTTGGTTTTTGGTGTTGAGCTAAGCAAAGAGGCTATTGCTCGGGGGAGCTGTTTTGAAGCAAGTGGAGGAAGTGTGAACTCCAGGCATGGGACAAATGATGGTCAACAACAGCCTGACTATGAAGTATCCATGTCATGAACATCGTTAAATTTGTGATATTCCACACAATGAAAGAAGTCTTGACCTGATGCGGTTAGTGGGTGTACAACCATTGAGAGTGATGTTAGATAACTATCAAAATAACTATCAAATAACCATGAGTTAAATTATACCACAGAAAATGCCTTTCCCAAATATTTTGAGAATATTTTGAGAATCTGAAGAATTGTGATGTATGTGAGTTAATTCCCCCTTCAGGAACGTACATATTTGTGGTGAAGACGCTTGTTTAAAAATATGCTCTATTTCGGTGATACAAAATAGGGGTAAACGGAGCACTATTTCAACTACTAAGACTTTTGCAGCCCATGGGCACATCATAGTTAACGCCGCATGAATTAAAACGTGATGAATTAACACAGCTTTCCCCTTCACTATTGCATCCATGTTGAAGAATGTTAGCCTAACATAATGACATTATGCTTTTGGAGATATTGTGATGTTATCTATGACCATGTGCAAGTCATGGTTATGTTGCAGTTAATCAGACAAATTTTTGAATAGGGATTGGTCAACAAGCATGTGTTGGGTACATCATGTTTGAGGGGGTAAATTTTAAAATGCAACAACCATGACACACTCCCAGAGCCAACATATGGATCTAGAACCATAAGTAACTTGAGATGAAGTTGATTTAATCGTATCCATCTGATGAACACATAATGGTTATGTTATAGTTATGGTGCAAGTATGAAACACAAACACAAACAAACATGTATTTTGTGGGTTCCCCCACAAACTTGTACAAATGAAGGAACTATTACACAACAACCCACCCCATCAACCTACGTAATGACAAAGCCTGCAAGTCTCTAACTTTCCTCATCCTGGGGTGCTAGAAGACTCTTGCTGCACCATCGTAATTACCCAAGAAAAAAAGATCTCATTCCCTCTTCACCAACACATATTAAACAACCACAATTGGATTCACAGTGTTCAAATGAGGCTGAAATCCATCCCACGCATCTATAGCCGTATCCCCATACAACACCACTTCGATCAAGTTCATTCTACAAATTACAAGAGACAAATGAATGGCATGTGAGATCAACGCCCATTCCCTCTGCCAAAACCATTGTCTACAGCTCACTCCTCCATCATATCCCCACTACATTTCACTTTCCAATAGCCCTCGTCTGCCTTCACTTGCGCTAGGGGTACCTCTTACGGCTATTATTTATAGAGGTGAGCAATAGTAATTTGGGTGTAAGATTGTTGTGAATAATTAAATTAATATTTTCCTTTTAGAGGCAAAATTATCTTTTAATTACCTTATTTTCTTTGAATCAAACACAATTTTTTCTATCAACCCGTTTTTTTTTCCAATGGGAATCAGAGCAGGTAAAATATTTTTCGTTACTTTCTATTATTTTCCTTCATTTCCATTCCATTCCTACCTCTTCTATTATTCAAACGGGCCCTTTGACATTTCGTCATTTTCTGTTCAAATATCTAAAACTTAAGCCCGCGGAATTTAGCACGATGTTCCTATCTTCTTCGTCAAGTTTCTTGCTGAGTTAGTGTGTCGGCTTATCCGTGAAAGAAGAATTAAATGATTGATAAATAATGGGTTCACGGCCTCTAAATCATGTTTGTTTGTTTATTCAAGCTAATCTATTGTCTTCGGGGCAACAGCAAGAAGCCTTGGAGATAAAGGAAAATCCTCCATGAGGAGTTGAAGTTGAAACAGGAACAAGAAATGGAAGTACAAAAGCCACAGAAATCTAGGGTTGTAGTGATTGATTCTTTGCAATCGTGGGATGGGCTACTAATCAGAATTTTTCTGTAAGTGAACCATTTCAGACTGTGAATTGGGTATTTGTATTAGTTCTTCAAGTTGATTTATGGAGTATGCTCGTCATTCTATTCGAGTTACCGCTATATATCTTTTCCTTTACACGATTTCAAAGTGAAGAGTTCTTGTTCAGAAGACGTGTTTATCCTATGAGAATATGAGATTAGCTAATTACTCCTCTCATTTATAAGCGATCAAAATTTGATCGGGTTACGGAATGATTTTATAAACTGGAATTAGAGTTTTAGTTGATTTTCAAGTACTGTATCATGTACTTCTTGATACCTACACATGTTTGCGTGAATTTGGATCCTGGGTTTATCTTGTGTTTCTAAATTGGGCTTCTATAGTGCTCGCTCTTGTGATTGATTTTTTGTCTATAAATTGTATATTATAAACGTTTGCGTTAATATGGATGTCACGGTGCTTTTTTGTGCCCCTCCTTCGTCAATGGCACATTTAATATTGTATTTCTTTGGTATTCATTGTAGGTTGTTGTGCACTTCACTGCCTCATGGTGCATGCCTTCGTTGGCTATGAATCCTATTTTTGAAGAACTGGCTTCAAGTTATCAAGATGCTCTTTTTCTGACTGTTGATGTTGATGAAGTGAAAGTAATGCATTTAATTTTCAATAATTACGCTTTCAAGCCTTGATGCCGTTTCTCGATGCTTCTGAATACATATGGATATATGGATGCATACCTGCTGATTACATGCTTGAAGTTAAACATATTATCAGGATCCATATTTGTAATATGTCTACTCTCTTTCTCTCTGTGTGTACGAGAGTGTTGTGGATATTATGTGTTAATAGATATTCTTTCTCACTTATGTTTAACTAATTCAATTAGTGTTGTGTCACTGACGGAACCCAAACTCAATGATAAAAATTCACAATTAACCTGCCAGAGTCCAAGTCTAAGCAAGATACGCAACTATTCTTAGAATAAATACACATAGAACACACCCCTCCTGGGAGACAAGGGTTCTCCCAAACAACGCTTACTTACTTGCCTAGCCTCCCTTAACAATCACTAGAGTTGGGAATCAGGGCCGGCTCGTGAAGGGCTAGGGCCTAACAGGGTCAGCCCTCCAGGGTCTGGAGTAAGAAAAATACCTGTTTTTCAAAGCTTGGCCCGAAAGCACCAAGGCCAGGGCCGGCCCCGAGAGCACCAGGGCCAGGGTTGGCCCGCAGGTCCCAGTAATTACTATTCCAAATTTTAACTATTTTTCCTTCACTTTTTTTTTTTTAAATAATTAGTAAATCACAAAACGAATCATCCAATAAATAAGCACAGTCACTAATTCATAATCAAAAGCAAACTATGTTCACAAATAACTTACATAAAACATAAAAAGCATATCATTAAGCGGCATTAGTACGATGATTATTATTGTCGTCATTTTCGTCACTATCATCGATTTTAACGACATTTGATTGTTTTTCACTTTGAGTAGTAGCCTCTAGCTCACGTGTAAGAATATCATGAAATTCTTCTCCCGCATCATGAATACATCCATAATCTTTATTTGCAACAAATAATCAATCAATCATAAAATTAGAGTATAGTAATTATGTATTTGTAGTTAAAAGGATAAATAACTCTATAACAAATACAAAATATATATAAATTAATAAATTTAAAAAGGAAAAAAAGAAAAAGCTACAGTGAAAGTGAAAAGGGCTTGCAGGGCTGGCCCGAGGCCCTCCAGGGCCGGCCCGTTTAAGCCCGAGGCCCATCAAGGCCGGCCCTCTAGGGCCAACTTTATTTATCTCTTCAAATTTTTAGGCCCGGCCTTTGAAGGGCCAAGGCCTAAACGGGCTCAACCCGATTTCCCAGCTCTAACAATCACTCCCCAAATATATAAAACTAACAACCTTCTCTCTCTTTCTCTCTTGCACACGCATCTCACCTCATTCTTATTGTTAGTTACCAGCTCAGCTCATTAACCATGGGTCCAAAAGTCACCAAGAAATATAGATATCCTGTTGATCAAGATCTTAGACCTTTCTTTCATTCTCACATTTGTTTACTGATTGAATTCATGGCTAAGCTTGGCATGTTATAACTCATGCTTGGGTAGTTTTCTCATTTAAAGGTATTGGGATAATCTTGATCATGATAATCAAATATATTGGAATTCTATCGGTCAGGATGTAGCCACCCAATTGGAGATAAAGGCCATGCCAACATTTGTGATTTTGAAGGATGGGACCATGGTGGATAAGATCATTGATGCCATCCCAGAAGAGATAAAGAAAAGGATAGATGCGTTTATTCAGTCCGGTCGTATCTTAGTTGCATAGTTGAGTGTGTTACTTTTGTTATTTGTAAGATATGTTTGTGGTCCTTCTGAACCTGCCATTACAGGGATTTCAGGATGAAAACTTTTGTGATGAACTGTTTATTTTGAAAGATGCAAGTTCAAATGTAATATTCTGAGTTTAATATTTCACTTCTTTAATTAGTGTGTCTTATTTATCTGTCAAATCAAACTTTCATATAACTTGTAAAACATGCTGCAAGTAAACATGGTGGATTAAAATTATAATGGAATTATTCAAAACGCTGATTAAGACAAGGCTTTATTGAAGTGGTTCTTTACATGGTATAAGTGCCTCTATGAGCTAGACTAATGGAGTTTGAGATGCTGTTTCTTCTCTCAATTAAAATAAAGTTTCAAGCTTCAGGAATAAGATGTTGAGTCTGAGATTTGTTCACGCTCTTGTTTGAGGGCGAATGTTACTGTTTGTATGGCTTGCATAATGGAAAAATAAAATAAAATAGAAAGTAAAAAGGAAACTGATTGAAATAATGAAACTCTTGTATCCTTACTTTTAGGAAGAGTAAGAAAAAGAAAAATTGATTATTCCAATGATATAATAGATTTGTATAGAGAGAATGAAATGAATATCCTTTTCCAACGTGTAAATAAATGGGCCATTAAAAGATTATAATAAGGTCAAATTAATTTTTGTTGGTCCCTGAAATTTTTTTTTGTATACAATCCCTCAACTTTCCTAACTTTGCATATTCTCCAACATCACACTCTGTTAGCTTACAGGGCATCTTAAGTGGTACTTTTTGCTGATTTATTCGTCGTGTTGTTCTCTTATGCTCTCACTGCACTTTTATCTCTGACTGAGGGAGAAGAAAACATTGTTAAAGTGGTTTTATCAATGGTGGCCAGCAGGGTTGCCATAGTACCTTGTATGGATGACTTTGAAGAAAAATACGATGCCATCCTGCCATCTTACATGGTGCAGCAGAGAGACCCACTTTGGTGTAGTCACCCCCAGGAATGGCATTTGGCATGATGGAATTTAGATTTTATTTATTTTTTAAATATAAGCTTGAATGCTTTTTTCCATGAAACTGTCAGCTGAGGATTTTTGTGACTTAGGCTATTTCTGGGGTAATTTAAATTCAAAAACAAGGTAGAAGATTTCTTTGATATGAAAAGCTTACAGGTATGCTTATGGGTACAGATTACAGAACATAAGTTTAGAACTACAGAGACCTGAAACATTCAGAGAGACTCAAGAAATCTGAAGGGAAGTTAGTTCTCTATTGTTCCTTGATTTATATGTTTATTTTTGGGACCACCATTTTTGTAAGTATGTGTTTCTTCTTCATTTTTTTACTGATATCAGTATTCTCTTATCTGAAACCGGAAGCCACATTTTTGTTGTTGTTTTAATCTTGCAACATTGTTTCATTGTTTTATGTTGGTGGGGTGTTGTATAAAAGCTCCTTTTTTATTTTTTTCTCGCCTTAAAGTTAGTATTGATGTCTTTACCCCATTCGAGAGAGAGCCTTTGTGTGAGTTTTAAAAGCTTTTGTATGTAGTGGAAATTAATCATTTAGTCCTTGTAAGGCTTGGTTACAAGTCACAACTCAGTTCCCATAGTTTAACTCGCTCAATTTAGTTTCTCAAGTTTTAGCCATTTACTCCATTGGTCCCTACACTTTCAGAAGATCATCTAGTGCTTCAAGGATTGACTTGTAAGTGATTCAAAGGGTAAGGACTGATGAATTAAATGGGTACAATTTGAGGGACTGAGTTGCACTGAATTAAACTTCAATGACTGAGTTATATTCGAGTGAAAATTATATGGATTTAGAAATTAATTTACCCATAGTAATATCTAGTTCTTTTTTATCCTCGTTAATGATGTTCATATGAAACTTTGAACTAATTCTTTCTAAAAGTTGTAGAGTTTGCAAATGGCAGCTGCCACAAAATTAGGTCGTCCTCATTTTCTCTCAATACTCTTTTGCTTATGCAATTTGGAGGGTTGTTTAAATCAAAGTAATAGAAAAATTTTCCCCTACAAAATAAATAAATAAATTCAAAGTTAGAATTCGCTGGTAGTGCTGCTATAATCTATATTCTGTTCTTGCGGCCTCGTTTTATGTTTATTCTAGTTATTTTTGTGGATACTTCATAGGCAGAAAAAACTTATTATGGTGAATATGCAATAAGTATATTGGGTACAATTATTGTAAAGAAAGCTTGAAATATATTTTTTTTTCTCAATCGTTAGATTGAATCGACATTCCAGATTGAATATGAAAGTATTAAGAGAAAGTATGGACCATAGGATAACACTAATAGAACGAGGCTGAAGGACATATCTTATGATGTTTGAAAGGTAGAGATTTTTTGCGAAAAAAATAAAATTTAAAGGGATAAGAATATTACCATAAATATAATTAAGGGATGGAAAAAATATTAGCCTTTATGATATGGCCTCCAAGTTTTAAGATTTGATTATTTTGGTTACTACATCTGTATAGTTTATCTATCATGTAATATTTGTAGAGAACAGGTACATGGAGGCTTTATTTTTTATTTCTGATAAGGATATTCTTGAATCAGCTTTTGTGTCAAGTGAGACTAAAGTAAATCTTTAACCATTATGCCAACCCGGTGAGATTTGCTTTTGACTATATAACACCAATGGTGAAATAGTGAATAGAAGTATATTAGATTAATACAATTATTCACAAGCTTTTAGTTAGCAAATGAAACTAGAGAACTGAACTACTTTTGATATGGTGCCTGGTCTGTATAACCAGGTAATCAGGAGCTGTTTTCTTGGTCATCCAGATAATCAGGACTTCGAATTAGCTCTCGATATCATCTGTATTCTTCAGCTCCATTTATAAGGAGCAACGGATGCTGCTGCTTCCTACCGTGAAAGAAAATTTGCTGTTGTTATCTGTAGATGCATGTCGGGTATGCAATCTTAGGAATATGATTTATGATTTGGATTTGAAAACTATATATGAGAACTAACTTGATGAAAAACACTACAAAATGCCAAATTGTGAGAGCCATTTTTACCCTTAGGACCAGACCATAGTTTGTGTCTACTATTTTACATGAATCATAGAAGCTAGCATACCACTGGAACTAGTTAAGGTTGTTTCTTTTTACAGGGTGGTTTGAACCCCTTGTATTTCCCAGATATATAGTCCCTCCAAATGCCTACGATCGACACCAAAGCTAGTCATTAGGCCAATACTTAGAGCCATGGCTGCACTTAATGAGAAGACAATTAAAGATGCCCTTTTGTACTTTCGAACAGCTCTTTGCACCACTAGTCCCCCCCCCCCCAAAAAAAAAAAAAAAACAGACTACTAAAAGTAGTAGTTTAGAATCTTGTAAACATGTTTATTGATTTGTCAAGTCATGCATGTTGTATTATAAATGATCTGAGTAAAACCACTGAGGAATGGGAATTCTTTCAATCTCATCCCTCCTACCACAACACATATAACCTTGATAGATGAAGGTACAAACAAGGATAAGGGCAACGGGAAGGTTGTCACTTGTAGACCTTGAAGCTAAATTTGAAACTTTTGTGTATACTGCTCAGCTGTAAATTGAAAAATATTTTGCTCAAATTTGGTTTAACTTTAGGTATATGAGGAAAGGAAAAGCACGATTGGTAGGTTGGAAAAAAGGAAATTATTGTTATGACATGAAATATCCATTTTAAAGTCTATGTTTATTATATTAAACTCATATCCTTTTAAGTCATTTTTTACATGAACATTTTTTTTATATAATCATCCAATTAAGTTTTCAAAAGTCAGATTGAAAAAAAAAAAAGGTCACTTCTATCACCGTCAATCCAAACATAAATCATAATACATAATTCAACTTTTCCCAATCTTAAGTTTACAAAACTCAGATTGAAAAAAAAAAAAAAAAAAGTCACTTATATCACCATTAATCAAAACATAAATCACAATACATAATTTAACTTTTCCCAATTTTAAGTTTACAAAAGTCATATCGAAGAAAAACCACTTTTGTTCCTGCTATTCTAAACATCCCATATATAGAGCACCTTCGAGGTTTGTTCTTGTTTGAGAAGACCGAATATTGTATCCATGGTGTTTGATCTGCGTAAATGGCTACCTACATGTATTAATAAAAACAATGCATACAAGTCAATAATGTAACGACTTACTCACTTTACAAATGATAGTTGTTTGGTATGAGATGTCGATTACAGTTAGAGCCAGGCCAACACTGATTTAATATGAACTAAGAGAGTTGTTTTGTTCCATGATTAAATTTGTATCAAATGGCTACATAAATTTCCATTTCGTTAACCAATAATTGACGCTAAGGGAGATGACAGGACTAGCAGGAGCTCCACCTCTAGCAGACTCTGGACAGCGTAAACTTCCACCAGACCGGCCATCAGTTGAGGGGCAGGATGATCGGAAAAAGAAGAAGAAAGTGGAAGAAATTCCTCAGGCAATCATGGATGACATTATGTTAGACAAGGAATCAGTTTAATCCACAGAGAAAATGGAAAATGCTGAAAATTCAGAATCCAATGCCAAGAAAGAAACCAATATTCCAAAATTCTCATCTTACCGTGCTTCGCTAATGGCCTTCAATGGAGTAGCTCACAACAACCATATAATGGAGGAAGAGGACCTATTCTCTAACGATAAAGAGATTTACTGGAAGATGCCTGAAGAATCAAAAGAATTGAAAAAACTTATGCAATTGTACCCAGTGGCACCATGTACAGAAGAAGAGTACAATGAATGGTGTGAACCATGGAACTATGCTCTGATTCTCATAGTGCTTGGCAGAAAATTCAATCTATATGTATTAAAAGACCTTTTATCCAAACTCTGGGGATTCTCTAGCTTTGAACTTATTGACATCCCAAACAATTATTTTGTGGTTATGTTTCAAGATCAAGAGTTATGGAGATCCCATTATCGGAAAGTGCTATATGATGGTCCTTGGGTGATTAAACAACATTGTCTCCTAATCCAACGTTGGACTCCATATTTCAATCCCTACCACAATCCTCTAGGCAGAGTGGCCACTTGGGTCCGTATCCAGATGTTCCAATGCACTGCTATAATAAGCATTGTATCTCAAGGCTGGGAGACAGAATTGGGCGCATTCTTAAAGTGGACATGAATACTCTCCACGACTACCAAGCTACTACTGACCCGAAAATCCAAAGGGGGAAATTTGTGAGAATTTGTGTTGAACTAAATCTTCAAAAAAAGCTGGTGCCAAAAGTGATAGCTGCAGGATCTATATTCAATGTTGAGTATGAAGGATTTACCCTCATATGTTTCAACTGCGGTCGGTATGGACATAGGCGAGAAAATTGTCCTTCTAAATGCTCTACATCGGATCTCCAACATGAGGTTAACTCGCTGCACCATCCTCTGCATCAGGCCACAAATCGCCCATCTGTAAACACTCCGGCGCCAGCCACCGACGATGCCTTCGGTCCTTGGATGTTGGTCAATCGACGAAGCAACCGAACCAAATTTCCCCAACGGTCTGCTTCCAGCAACGGTCACCGACACTTCTTGGGGTCTAGGATGAAGACGACAAATGAGTATGGGCGAGCTTCTCGATTTTCGGTGATTGAAGGCCTTGAGGAAGAACATGCCCTGACAACTGAAGCTTTGGCCGACAATCCTGATAGGCAAGCCGATAATCGAGGGGAGATTAGGTAAGTTGAATTTAAAAGAGGCAAAAATTTCTTGATGAAATCGACGGGACAAGGAAAAAGTGGAGACCCAGCTGGCAAGGCTCCAAGTCAAAAACATGAATCTGGTCAAAAACCCAAAATCCTCTACAGGCCGAAGGAACACGCGAATCTCTCATCCTCAGCTGGGCCTAGCAATATAAATGAGAATATTGGGCCGGTGGAATCATTAATTGCTTGCCAAGCCAGTTTTGGCGAATCCTGGGCTGAATCCGACGCATGATGGACCTGTTTTGAGCATGAACAAAATCCCTGAGGAAAGTCCAATTATTAATAGTGAGATGGTCATGCATGTAGACCAGAAGAAATCCCCAGTTAAGAGAGATAAAGGGCAATGCACTCACACTATTGTTCATGGGAATTTAAATAGCACGGTCCAATCTCCAACTATGAATCCTACCGGTTTTAAAAAGGAGCAGAATCTTGTTGTTCCACTTATAGAACAAAATCAAGAATGATCTCATTTTAACATTACACGGCCCCCTGATTACTGGGATCCCAATGATGATCTTGCACCTAAATTCATGGAAGGTAATAACACTGTTGTGGCTGAGACTCAAATGGATCACCAACATGGAGAAGAGGCTGAAGGCCCCAGGTAAGTATGCTTATCCCTATCTTGTATTTATCATTTTAATGATTATAGCTTCTTGGAATTGCAGGGGGGCCGGTAGCCGTACCTTTCCTTTAATTATTAAAGATATTGTCAATAAATATTGCATTAACATTTTGTGTCTTTTGGAGCCTCGTATTAGTGGTGATAGAGCCGACAAAGTTTGTCGCAAGCTTGGTTTTAGTCATTGGATCCGCGTTGAATCTAGTGGTTTTTCTAGAGGTATTTGGCTTTTATGGAATAGTGATTCTTTTGATATTACTTACATTACCTCCACCACTCAACTGCTTCATTGTCAAGTCAAAGACCAAACTAGTAACACCCTGAGCCTCATGACATTTGTTTACGGTGAAACTAATTTTATTGGTAGAACGTCCCTTTGGAACTCCCTTCGTTCAATTGCTACTTCTTCTACCTTTCCCTGGCTCGTTTTGGGTGATTTTAATGCTTATTTATCTCCATCTGATAAACTTGGAGGAGCCGACCCCCTTGGAATCTCAATGCAACAATTCAAAGATTGTATTGATGATACTCATCTCATTGAAGCCAAGATTCAGGGAGATAAATTCACTTAGGAAAGACAGGGTTTGAAAGAGAGGCTGGATTGGGTCTTCACAAATTTCAACTAGCTTACTTCTTTCTCCAACTACTTTGTTCGTCATGAGCTTAAGTTTAAATCTGATCATAGGATCGTGGTGGTGAATTCCAACCCTTTCTTCCAGAGGAATAATTTCCGGAAATATTTTTCCTATCAAGTTGCTTGGACTCTGGAAAACGATTTTAAGGATGTCACCAAAGAAGCTTGGCGGGGGAAAAATTGGCTCCAAGGTCTACAAAGCTTCCAAAATTTTGCTTTGAATTGGAACGATAACAGGGTGGGAAATTTTACTAAAAAGAAAAATCAGATTATTCGACGCCTGGAAGGAATAGATAGAAGCAGAAGGATGAACATTCAAACAGGCTTATTTAAGATGGAAAAGAAATTATGGGATGAATATCACAAAGTAGCTTCTCAAGAAGAAATCACTTGGTTCCAAAAATCTAGGAGTAAATGGCTTCAGGGGGTGATAGAAATACCAAATTCTTCCATACTTCTACAATGATTAAGCGGAAAAGGCAAAGAATTGGAGCCATCCAGAATGATGTCGGGGAGTGGATTGAAGAGCATAGTACTGCCAAAATGATGGCTCATGATTTCTTTCGTAATTTATATACTCGTGATCCTTCTGTGAAGAACCCGGATGATTGGTGCTCAAATTTCCCTATCATAGATCCTAGTGAGTTGCGTATGTTGTTAAGAAAGATTACCAGGCTTGAAATTAAAAATGCAACTTTTGCTATGGGAGCCTTTAAAGCCCCGGGACCTGATGGCCTCCAAGCCCACTTTTTTCAAACATAATGGAATATTGTGGGAGACAAAATATGTGATTTTATTGAAGAATGTTTTAATAACCCCTCTTATATGGCATCCATTAATAAGTCCAGGGTGGTTCTCATTCCTAAGGTTGATAACCCTTCTACGCTAAGAGATTTTCATCCTATATCCTTATGTAATGTGAGCTTCAAAATCATTACAAAGGTTTTGGCGAACAGGTTCAGGTCTGTAATGGCTCAACTTATAAATCCTGAGCAATGTAGCTTTATCGCTGGCAGATCAGCTGTGACAACATTCTAATTGCCCAGGAAATCATCCACTCTATGAGAATGAAGGGTAGGAAAAAAGGTTTTGTGGCCATCAAGATTGATATGGAAAAGGCTTTTGATAGACTGGATTGGAGTTTCATCAGAAACACCCTCATGTGCTTGCGGTTGGAGGGTAACCTTATTGATCTCATTATGGCTTGCATCTCGTCTACCTCTATGTCTATCCTATGGAATGATGATGAAAGCCCGAGCTTCTCCCCTTCTAGAAGTATTAGGCAAAGGGACCCTCTAAGCCCTTATATCTTTATCCTATGTATGAAACGTCTGGGTCATCTCATCAAAACTGAGTGCGAAGCTGGACGCTGGAAACCTTTCACCTTCAAAAGAGGAATTCCCCAAATCTCTCACCTTTTCTTTTGCTGATGACCTTTTACTCTTTACAGAAGCTTTGCCTAATCAAATAAGGGAAGTTCGAAAAGTTATGCAAAGCTTTTGTGAGGTTTTAGGTCACAAAATCAGTCTTGTCAAATCCAGAATGTTTTGCTCAAGAAATGTTAATTTCAATAGAGCTCTTGAGCTAAGCTACCTGCTTGGGATAGGAATCACTTCAGACCTTGGGAAATACTTGGGAGTTCCGGTTATTCATAAGAGAATTACGAAAGCTACCTATCATCCTATTGTGCAAAAAGCCCAGAAAAAGCTGTCCATGTGGAAAGGAAAGTTCCTGTCTATGGCTGGGCGTTCAGTGTTGATTAAATATATGCTATCCTCTTTACCAAGCTACTGTATGCAATCAACGCTCCTCCTTATGTGTACCATTAATGAGCTTGACAAGATCTCAAGAAAGTTCCTTTGGTCTCAGGAAGAAGATGTGAAAAAAATGAATCTTATTGCTTAGGACCAAGTCACTCTCACCAAGAATCGGGGGGGCCTTGGCCTAAAAAATCTTCATCTCCAAAATAAAGCCTTTATTATGAAGCTCTGTTGGAATCTCTTGACGAGGAATCAATCTATATAGGTCCAATGCTTTTGGTCTAAGTATAATTGCAGTGATTCCCCTGTTCCTAAGGTCTCCAGGAAGCAAAACTCATCCTCTACTTAGAAAGCAATAGTTGCAGTTTGGGATAACTTTCTTATTGGGGTTGGGAGAAAGGTTAATAATGGAGCGGAAACCAAGTTCTGGTACGACCTTTGGCTTCCTTTTGATTGCCCTCTTATAGCTTTTGTTCCGAACCCATCTTTAATAAATGATGATGAGGTAGTTAGGGACCATGTATTGATGAATGGAAGATGGAACGTTAATAGATGACATGGAATCTTACCTCCTTCAATCATCAATATTATCTCCAAATTGCACCCCCTTCTAGTAATTCTCCTGATTGCTTTACTTGAAGAGCTGCGAAAGATGGATGTTTCACTGTCAAATCAGCTTACCATTATCTTACTACTTAAGGAGGAGCGGCTAGTAATACGGCTAGTAATACCTTTTGGGCCCGGATGTGGAAATGGCAGATTCCTGAGAAGATAAAATTTTTCATATGGCAAGTTGGCCATGATAGACTCGTCACTAACTCTCTTCGAGCAAGACGAGGTTTCACTAATGAGGGTCATTGCCCTTTCCACTGTAATAGTGATGAAAGCGTTATCCACATAATCAGGGACTGTGAGAGAGCAAAAAACTTTTGGAAGCAAATTTTAAAGACTAACTGTTTTCCCCAGTTCTTTGCAGGTGATTTGCAGGTTTGGCTTAACTGGAACTCCAAGCATAACCCTGGAAAAGGAAGGTTTAGGAGCTTCTCTTGGCCAAAAATCTTCAGTCTAGGGTGTTGGATTCTCTGGACAACCAGATGCAAATTCCTTTTTCAAGGCAAACAAACAGATATCAGGGAAATGCTTCACTTATGCAATTATCTCCTTATGGAAAATGCAATTAACCAAACCCTAACTCAGCAAATTTTTCATCTTCACAGGAATGTGGAAACGGCGTGGACCCCCCTCCAATGAATGCTTCCCGCATTGATGTCAATGGATCTGTGCGTCACCATGGTCATGCAGCTTGTGGAGGTGTCATAAGGGATTCTCAAGGCCGTTGGTTGATGGGGTTTCACAAGTCGCTTGGAACCCATATTATTGTCGAAGCAGAAATATATGCTATCTTGACAGGATTAAAGGTGGCCCATTGCATGGGATTACAGGAAATAATGATATACTCTGATTCCTTAGATGCCATCAACACCCTTATGAGAGACTCTTACACTGATCATCCTATGAGAGATATCATTGGGGAGGCCAGAGACCTTCTTTTCCAAGACTGGAGGGTGGAGCTTTACTATACTCCAAGGGACAACATCTCCTGTGCCGATTATATGGCCAAACAAGGTCATACCGTTCCAGCAAATGTTGATGTAGTGCTAATCAAAGATATTCCTAGAGGCTGCCTTGATGTAGTCCTGAAGGACCAATTGGCTTGTCAATTTTAATTTCTCTTTTATGTTGTTGTATTAAGAGCTAGACTTATGGTTTAGTCTCTTCTCATACTTTCAAGCTTCGGCTTGCCCTTTATTTCAAAAAAAAAAAATCCATTTCGTTATTTTGTCAACACAGTGGCAATCTCATGCTTTAAAAATGGCTCAACAACCCAAACTAAACAATTTAGGCTATGATTTACCATGATTTGCCAAAGTTAATAAAAAGAATGGAAATAGGCCCATCTGAGTTTAGAAGCAGAATTGTGGTGAATGGCCTGTTGATCTTCATGCCTACTATAGAGCTTCAAAATGTGCAAAAACAACACCTCGATACAAATTTTATAGAATCAATTAGTTGAACAAAGAGTCACAATTCTATAAACTTCAAGTAATTTACATGTTAGGACTTGCAACTCTTTATCAATAGAAACAAGGTGTCTTATCCTATTAGGTGAGATTAGTTACATGAACACACGACATCCTCGTGGTCTATCAACACCCAAAAACATTTATGTTTGGTAGGCAGCAAGACATAAGAAGAAAAATGAAAATGCTATAAAAAGTGAGATTAAACGGATTGGGAAGGGTTGTCAACTTCCCCAAAAACTCAAATATTTTTGAATCCATCAACAATGCAATCATACAAAGATCACATAACCACTCGAAAAGTTGAAAACTGCTTATAAAACAGTGTATTCAAAATCACTCGTTTAACAACTGTGAAAATTGAACAACTGGACAGCACAGTAGGTAGGTCCAGCTGTCCAGTAAAACTAAAAACATCGAGTATAGAGTATTTGAATTTACCATTCTAATTCTACTTAAAATCTATACCAGGTATCAAGTCTAACTACAAAATGATCTTAATTGTCACAGATTCCTTTCAAGCAAAATATCAAGTAAACCTACAATATAATGATGAAGATTTAATATCAAAGCTCTTCAATGTGGATTTTGTCAACTGGAACAAGGCTTTCCACATAATTCAAAACATTGAAATTAAGGTCATCTTTGGGGATCACAAGCCTCTTCAATTCATCGGTAGTGAGATTGACCAGAACAATATTTATTCCATCATCTATCACTTTATGTTCAGATGCAGCATATTCCACGCAAACAATCATGTTCCTCCATACAACCATCGGAAGTAACAAGAAAGGGTGTTTGATACTATATTTCTTAGTCCAACTTCATCTTTCCTCAGATATGCTATCTCTACCCTCCTCCATCACCCACAAATCAGTCAAAGAATATTCGATGTTTCCAATGGTAATATGAGAAAGCAAAGCAATTTTATTCTCACACACAGAAAGCTTATAGTTAAGTGAATCAAGCCCTACAGCGGCTGAAATAGGTAATGGTATCAAGGCAAACTCTTCTGTTGCGATGCAATATGAAACTAACAAATCGCCATTCCCCTTCTTAAACCCAAACCAAAAGATAGCTCCATTAGTACCGAACCCATCAGATGTAATCAACATGCCATCTAATAATCCCCCAAATTCTACTTCCTTCCATGAATATGTGCTCAATGAATAAACTGCCACTTGATGACTCGGGAAAGGGATTCCATGACAACTAATACTCACAACCTTGTAATCATCAACGATTGAACAGAACCCGAATCCCATTCTGACCCCAAAATTAGCCTCTGCCTCTCTGCTCAACAGTTTGAACTTACTTATTACTAGATTCCACAATAGAATTTCGTAATCAGATTTGACACAGACCAAGCCATTGATAGAACCGATTACCGTAGCACCCAATTCAATCAATGGTACTTTTTCAACAGGAAGGATTTACATCTCGCTATTAATGGTATATAATAATTCCCAAGTATTATGAACGGTAATGCAATGAAAAAGAAGAGAAGGGTTTTCACGAGTGGAGTATTGGAGATGTTCTTGGATGAAAGATGGGTCATTTAATTGATTTTTCCATTCTTTGCACACACATTGCAATTGGATTAGGGTTCTTACCGAAAGTCGCTTGAAAATATCTCTCAAGACTTTTGTGGGAATGTCGCATTCCATTTCCGCCTGCTTCATAGTGCTCGACGACATCTCTCAGAGGAAAAGCCTTCGCAATCGGCGGGAATGGCAAGAAAGAAAGAGAGTGTTCACCGGAAAAAACAAGAGGGTCGCGTCGTTAATAGTACCTGGTAGTGGTTCACACTTCATAATGCTTCTATAAAAATGGGTTATTTTGTGATATAACTAACTTCAAGAGTAATAATCTTTATTAAAAACAAAATTTAGAGGGTAACAAATGTTTTATTTGTCAATTTTGTAAAAAGCATAATTTATTTTGAGTAAAATACTCCAATTACCTTAATTACATAGGCATCTTCTCTACTTAACAAAACAAGAATTGGTGCCAAGCATTGCATGAAGAAATTCATATGTACCTAATGACTCAATTAGGTTATATGAAGTTGGTTATAGGTGTAGGCACTTGTATATGATTTTTTATTTCTCATTCAAATTTTTCCAAGAGCATATACTCCCTCTGGTCCTATTATAAGGCACCAACCACCAACATTTTTTGGTCCTTATTATAAGGCACCAACTTCTTTAACTACCTCATTTATTACTTTTTTCCTATTATACCCTCATTTTTAACTAACTCATTAAATCTACATCATTAAATTAGGGGTAAAGTTGGAAAGATTTATTAATTTTGGACCTAATTAATGAGTTAACTTCCATTCCTTGGTTTGTGAGAAAAAGTAGTTGGTGCCTTATAATAAGGACCAGAGGGAGTATAACATTAAGAGAAAATGGAATTTCTATAGTTGCATTAATTAAATTCATCAAATTAAGGGAAAAAAAGAGTAGAGTTCAAAAGAAGTTTTGGAAGAGTTGAATTGAGAAAATGCGAAAGGAAGGAAAGGAGAGCGGAGGAAAGGAGGAAGCAGGAGGAGGAGACGAAGGAGGGGAAGGTGGTAAGGATTTGACAAAATGGGTTTAGTCTGATGACGGCAAGAAGTTCAAGTTTGGAAAAGGCTCCGAGGGAGAGAAAAGGGCTGATGGTGCTCACAACGCTAAATGCGTGGAAAGTATGAATAAGAGTGCCTCTCATTCGTCGTATCGGGACAAGCTCCTCTCTCCTGACTATGCGTGGTTCCTAGTGAGACATTTTGAAGAAGATGATATCATGCAAGGGTGGAAGGATTACTTCCATAAAATGAACGAGAAAGAGTTCCAGTGTGATTTGGAGGAGCCAGATGATGAGGATAACTCGATGGCAAGGAGGATGGAGGGGAAACCCGGGAAACTTGATTTCATGGCAGATGAGTATGCAGCATGGTGCTTGCCATGGATGAATTCTCTCATCATCAAATTGCTAGGCATCACACTTCCTACGTATGTGATCTAGGACCGAGTGAACCGTATGTGGAAACCAAAGTACCCTTTGAAGCTGATTCCATTAAGCAATGGCTACTTCATAATCTCATTTTCCAACAAAGAGGATAGAGTGTATGCCTTTCAAGAAGGTCCATGGATGATTGAGGACCATTACCTCACAGTCCAGTAATGGCGGCCGAATTTCAACCCTCGCAAAGCAGACCATCAGTGCAAGATAATGGCTTGGGTTAGACTACCGGATATTCCATTTGAGTTTTATAATGTTGAATCCTTACGCTGGATTGGCAACATGATCGGCAGGATGTTAAAGGTAGATCATTCAACATCAGTATATGATAAAGGCGAATTCGCTCGCATCTGTGTCGAGATTGATCTGAAGAAACCTTTGCTTCCGACCTACTTAATCTTTGGTGAGGAACATGCTATTGTTTATGAAGGGTTGCACCAAGTTTGATTTGGCTGTGGGAAATATGGGCACCAAAAGGTAGAATGTTCGATGTCACTGTCTCACAAGGATATACCAACGTCGGTGTCACAAGAGGGAATGATTGGCGCGCAGGTAGATGGAGAAACCAACGTGGAGAAGGGAGTTGGAGGAAAGGAGAAGGTAGATGAAGGTGACGACGGTACAGGTAAGAAAGGAGGGCGGAAACCAGGAATCGTGAAAGGGTCAGCCGGCAAGACAGTTACAGTCACTGGCGGTGAGGCTGACGACGGGAATCCGTTTGAGAAAATTCAAATTCTTAGGCGTGATTTTCGTGGGCAGATTAATGGGGAAATTAATAGGAAGTTAATTCCTGAGGATCCGGAGCTGATTGCGATTAGAAGATCAATGGAGGTGAGCGAGGATCATGGAAGGTTAAGGGGAGTGGAGAACCAGGAAAGAATATAAATGATAGTAAGAAAGAGATAAAAAAGGAAGTAGATACACAAAAGACGGACTAAATACACGTTGGATCTAAACGAAAAAAGTGACAGCAAAGGTAGATTTAAAGGTAAGGAAAATCAGCCACCAGCTCGCAACAGGGTGACTCGAAATGTGAATATGGGCCAAGGTCTGGAGCCCAATAACTTTAATACCTTCCAGTTGCTGCAGGATTTAAAAGGCCCAAGGTGGGAAGACTCGCAACGACTTGAGAAGGGGCCCAATTTATCAATTAACAAATCCCAATTTACTTACCAAGGCGGACAGATCCCCACGGTGAATTACGAGATGTTACCAAAGCTATCTAGTCCTCTGGTAGTGCAGACTCGAGAGAAACATTCAGAAGCTGAGGTGAGCGAGGTCAGTCAACAAATGGATGAAAGTATGCTTGAACAGGATATAGTTGTGGGAGTGGCTGAAGCAACCTAACACACATCTACAGTTTCCCAATGAACTTCCTCATATGGAATTCTTGGGGTACCGGAGCCAAGAGTTTCCCTGCTCTGGTTCAAGAACTTAAACACCATTACAAACTGGACTTTATTGCTATTATTGAAACAAGGTGTAATAAGGAGATCTCTAACGCAAGAGCCAGTAAACTGGGTTTTACACACATGGAATTAGTGGATTGTGAGGGATATAGTGGGGGCATTTGGTGCCTATGGAATGACAACATTTTGTCTATCTCGGTTATGGACAAGAATCACCAATTCATTCATTTGAAAGTGACTGGAGCATCAGGCTCTTCATGAAATCTCACGGTGGTCTACGCTAGCCCAACATACACCACCCGAAGATTATTATGGGACAAGCTTTCTTGCTTAGCTTCTTACAGTCAAGATGTGTGGCTATTAGGAGGAGACTTTAACGGCACACTACTATCAGGGGAGAGAAGATCATTGGCGACATACCGCTGTAATATGGACCGAGACTTCATAAACTAGTTTGATCTTCATGAGATAAGAGACATGGGTTTTTCAGGTCCCAAGTTTACTTGGAAGAGGGGAACCACAGGGGCTAGATTAGACAGAATAATAGCAAATGAACTTTGGGCCAACCAATTTCCCAATGCTTCAGTGTTCCACCTACCATTTTTTAAGTTAGATCATAGGCCCTTGCTACTTCGATTAGATTCAGTAGAGGTGTCCCACGGACTCAATCGTCCTTTTCTTTTCATCACGGCTTGGGTGCTACATGGCAAATTTGGTGAGTTTGAAAAGGAAACTTGGCGGTCTGATATCCCATGGAAGCACAACATTGATCATTTTACCGCTACATGCTCAATGTGGAATAAAGAGATTTTCAAACACAAAGAAGGAAGGAAAAAACAGATACTGCGACGTCTAGATGGTGTAAACAGGGCTATTGCTAGATGGGGAACCTCATCAAAATATGAAGACTTGCAGCTAATCCTTTGGAAAGAGCTTAAGGATGTTTTAATCCAGGAATCACTTATTTGGGCCCAGAAAGCTAAAGCAGAATGGTCACTTTATGGAGACAGTAATACCCGATATTTTCACGCACATGCCAACCGTCGAAAGAAAACTCAATAGATAGAATGCATTAAGAATAATGAGGGCACTTGGGTCTACGACATCGAAGTAATTAAAGGTATGGCCATTACTTTCTTTTGTAATCTCCTATCCAAGGATAATCTTCACAGACCAGCAATTGATTGTAATGTGGCATATCCTGATGCTACGGAGGGTTTGTTAAGAAGATGTAATAATGAGATTTCAGAGTTCGAAGTGAAGAATGCCATCTTTAATATTGGTGCACTAAAATCTCTAGGGCCGGATGGTCTCAATGCTTTGTTCTTTCAAAATCAATGGAATATGGTATGCTCTTCTGTGATAAATTATGTGAAATTTTTGTTTGCTAATCCCAATGCCATTAAAGAAGTTAATGGGATGCTGTTGGTACTCATTCCAAAGAAGACTCCTCCGGAATCTATGGGAGACCTGAGACCAATCAGTCTATGCAATGTGATTTATAGAGTCCTATCCAAAATTATTGTAAATAGGCTGAAACCTATATTATATCAGGTGATAGCCCCAAAACAATGCAGTTTTGTCCCAGGTGTTGGTTATGAATAGTTTTGATGATGTCTTATATACATGCCATTAGCAAGAGCAAAAAGTTTATATCAAAAAGTTTATATCATATACATTGTCTAATTGCTACATTTAATGTAGATTTGTTCATGTGGAGAAAGAACAAGAGAATAGAAGAAAGAAAGAGTTGATTCATGGAGAATAATCAAGAAGAGAGAAGAAAGAAAGAAGAACTTACTGAATAAACTGAGAAAATCATTATACAAGTTCTTAGTTTGATACTTGAAGTCTCCAAGATCAAATGGAAGTTAGGATGACTCAATTCAGAGTTAAAACAAGCATATATCAGGTTCTGAATGAGCAAAATCTAGCCAGATACTCAAAAGTCAAATTTACTGCATTACAGGAAGTGATCTGCCTTTGGATTATGAGAAAACTTGAGTTTAGAACATAAAACTCGAGTCTGGAACTCAAAACTCGAGTTGGTCACTTAATGACTCGAGTTTGTAAAGTCTTCAGCAACTCTGGCGTCTCTGGATCATCAAAACTCGAGTTAGCCAATGTAAACTCGAGTTTGGAACTCCTAAACTTGAGTTAGTCACTTAATGACTCGAGTTTAGCAAGCTTTCAGCAACTCTGTCAAACTCTGTTTCACGACCAGAACTGGCGACCTCTGGTAATTCGATGATATTTCCCAAACCAGAGATCGGTTTAAGGTGAAATCAATTTTGTATGAAACTAGACATCCAATGCGTCATCTTGACAAAGTTTCATGCCCAAAGAAGCTGAGATGAGAGAGCTATGAATTTCAGAAGTTGGAACAGTAATTCACGCCACACAGCAGACCAAGCTTCAATGATTTGAGTGTATCTCACAATCTACACATCAGAATGAGCTGAAATCGGTGGCATATGAAAGTAGACTCACATACCTTTCTAGAAACATAAGGATCATGGAAAAAAAAGATGAAATGAGTGAGATATGGTCTTTGAAAGTTGACTATAAATTCAAGATGCTGAAAAAACGCTGGCAAAGAACAACCTTCATTCATCAGATCATAACTATCAGAATACAGTGAGTTTGGAGCTGATTCTTCTTGCAATGGAAAGAAGACTTAAAGAGATTTATGGAGATAGGTACTAGATTCCAGGGATTGATCTTTATCAGGTCAGAAAGCAAAGAACTTGTGAGAAGGATATTTGACTGAGCCATGGAGAAGAAAACTCGAGTTTGTGTTAACAAACTCCAGTTTGCAAATCAAACCTGAAGTCTGGAAGATACAGAGAGCACTCAGAATCCCAAGCAAGCCAAATTCGAGTCTAGATTCCCTAACTCGAGTTTAGACCAAACAGAAAGGAACCCAAAAAACTCAATAGACTCCCAAACTCTAGTCTGGCCGTCCAAACTCCAGTTTGCACTTGACCCAGATAAACCTCAAATATTTCAGTAGTCACTGAAACTCGAGTTTGCTTCCCAAACTCGAGTCTGAACTATACAGAAAGATCATTCACTTGGCTACACTACAAACTCCAGTCTATGACCCTAAACTCCAGTCTGGAAAAACACGAACTTAGGCTTGTTCTTCAAACATAGACCCAAACTCGAGTTGGTCACTAATTGACTCGAGTTTAGCTTCCTGTCCAAAGTTCCATCCCAAGTCCAGAACCCGACAGTTCCCTCTGTAAAAGCCAAACTCGAGTTAGCTTTTACAGACTGCAGGTTTAGACCACTAATCAACAGACATGCTTTCTGGATGAACCCTAAACTCGAGTCTGGAAGAACAAACTCGAGTTTGCGTCGGGGATTTTTAAAAAATCAAATGATGTTGATCTGCGAAATCTTAATGGGTCTTCTTGAAATTATTTCCTCATATGATATTATTGTTTCTAATGTCCTTGATGAAGTTTTGAGTGTTTTTCATATAAGGTTTAGCTAAGATCAAAGTGAGATCAAGATCCACGATAAATGCATTAAATGAAGAACCAAGAACAGGACTGATTCTTCTCCCTTATCCCAGATGATCAGTTCAGACCGTTGCAACACATTAAGATCACCTCAAACGGTCGAATTAAGATCATGGAATGACTAAAAATCTGGAAGATGCTCTGCAACAACATATTCCAAGATTCCAGTTGAGAATTGAAAGAACAGAGCAAAATATGCAACTGCCATATTCCAGATTTACAGCTGAACTTTGAAGAATCAAAGAGAAGAAAATACAACGGCTAGTTCCTCTTCTTCATCTATATAAGAAGCCCAGAAACGAAGAACAAGAGACACAGATACAAGAGGGAGAGCAAGAACAGGGGCGTAAGCTTACACAGTGAAAATGCCAATATTCTAACGTCTGCTTCATCTACTCTCTGAATATCTCAATGATCATATATCTAGCTTAGAGAGTGAGATTATATGTATTGTGCTTCAGTGTTTATTCACTTACTTCTGAGAGAGAAGTTTCATTGTAAACATCCTATTATTCTGAGAGTTACTCAAGATTGGGTGATCTTGAGTGGGAAACACTTTGTTGTGATTACAGCTTGTAAGGGGAGTGAATTCGAGTGTGGGATTACTTCGAGTATAGAGTGTGTAATCAAGCAAGTGAATTGATTACAGTTTGTAAGGGGGAATGAATCCTAGTGAAAGGATTACTTTAAGTACAGAACGTGTAATCAAGTTCAAAGCAAATAGTGGATTGAAAATCTCAAGTGAAGCTTGGGGACTGGATGTAGGTCAAAGATTGGACCGAACCAGGATAAATCATAGTTTGCATACTCTCTTCCCTTATCTTTTACATTTCCAGTATATGCTCTTATCTTTGAAAATCTAATTGTCAATTTATAAGTCATGAAAAGTTTTTTAAAGTTCTTAAAGTATATCAAACACCCAATTCACCCCCCCTCTTGGGTGATAGCCAGGTCCAACACCAGGTAGACATAGCAGCGATAATATCATCATAGCACAAGAGGTTATTCATACCATGAGGAACTTGAAGAATAAAAAGGGGTGTCTAGCAATTAAAATCGATTTGGATAAAGCATATGACAGAATCAACTGGAGTTTTCTACTAAAATGTTTACAGGAAATCAACATCCCAAGGAGAATTATTGAGGTGATTGGGAACTGTGTATCCAGTACATACTCACAATTGTTATGGAATGGAGATAAAGCTGAGATTTTCCACCCATCCAGGGGAGTGAGACAAGGGGATCCATTATCTCCATATTTATTTGTTTCGTGTATGGAAAAGCTGGGACACTTGATCCAAGCTGCTATCCAGGATGGACATTGGAAGCCAATTCAACCTACAAGAACAGGACCCCCAATATCCCACCTGTTTTTTGCAGATGACATTATTCTATTTGCAGAAGCTTCCATGGAACAAGTTACTATTATTAATACATGTCTAAAAGCGTTCTGTGAGGCTTTGGGATTAAAGATCAATTATCAAAAGACCCGAGTGTATTTCTATGAGAAGGTTAATCATGTGCGAAGGAACGAGATGTGTGCTGCTCTTGGTTTTCCTATTACATGTGACTTGGGTAAATACCTCAGTGTGCCCCTACACCATAAACGAGTCACGAAAGATTCATACCAATATGTGGTAGACAAGGTTATCAAATTGGAAAATTAAGAGTTTGTCCGCAGCTGGTAGATCCACCCTCATTTCTGTTGTGACCACGACCATTCCAGGATATGTGATGCAAACTTCATACCTTCCGGCATGCGAGACATTGGACAAGAGCAACCGTAATTTCCTATGGGGGTCTACGGAGGACCAGAGGAAAATCCCTTTGGTAGCATGGGATTTGATTTGTAAACCGAAGGCTAGAGGGGGACTGGGGATTCGACACACTAATCAATACAATCATGCTTTCCTCATGAAGGTGGGGTGGCAACTATCGCTGAAAAAAGAGGATTTGTGGGTTAAGGTGATACGCAACAAATATAAGTGTGGATCAGATGTGGTGCCCAGAATTAACATGAAGATGCCTGGATCAAATCTGTGGCAGGGGATAAAACGTACCTGGACTGACGTGCAGGAAGGGTTGGAGGAACTGCCGAATGGAAAATTGAGATGGAAATGGAGTAAGGATGGAGCGTTTTCAGTCAAATCGGCCTATAATGCTATTATAGATGACACCAGCCATTCGGATCCTGTTTGGAGTCTAAATTGGAAACTGAAAGTCCCAGAACGCTGCAAAATGTTCCTGTGGCTCGCGACTCATAAACAGCTTTTAACGAATGAAGCTAGACAGAAACCGGGGTTAAGTTCTGAAAGTAAGTGTACAATATGCAATGGAGAGACAGAGGACATTCTTCATGTACTTCGGGATTGTCCACTTACTCTGGAGCTATGGCGGCAGGTTGTCCCCCCGAATAGATGGCGTCCTTCTGCATATACAATATCGACTCCTGGCTGCGATGGAATCTTAGAGCTAGAGAGGAGGGGAAACAACAAATGGAAGAGTGAAGGCAGCTGTTTGTCATCACAAGTTGGTGGATATGGAGGCATCGAAATACTATGATTTTTGAAGGGAAGAAGACATCTAACAGCCAAGTTCTTACATATGTGGCTGCTGTCATTAAGAGTTTGAAGGAGTCCAGGGATCGACTTTGTTCAGAGATAGATAAACAGAGTAGAGCGAATCCCCGCAAAGATAGATGGCAAAGACCCCCAATAGGATGGTACAAAGTAAATATAGATGGCGTTTTTTCTCACTCTTCCATTGGTGTGGCCAGCGGAGGTGTAATCAGAGATGAGGCAGGAAACTTTCGTACAACGTTTATATTCAAAGGAGAGGAGGGAGACTGATTAACGGCAGAGTTATGGGGATGCATGCATGGATTGAAGAATGCTTGGGATACTGGAGTCAAGAAACTCATACTTGAGACTGATTCGGCGAATGCTATAGAATTGATAAGGAATCCGATCAATGAGGCCGCTGATGATAGAAGCTGGTAGAAGAAATTTAGAGTATGCTATCTCGGGATTGGAACGTTGTAGTTAATCTGATCAGCAGATGGAGCAATGGTGCAACAAATCACTTAGCCAAGTTGGGACTTTCATCGATGCCGGGCTTGCAAGTTATCACTCAGGCTCCTGTGGAGCTGTATAGTTTTCTGGATAGTGATAAGAATTAGATGATATAAGGCTACTGAAATGTATCCAAAAAAAAAGAAAGAAAATGGAATTTCTTAAAGACTTTGTATTTCTTTAAATTTACTAATATTTTTGCACTCAAGTTCAAAAGCCTTAATAAATCACAATGCAAACACATAATCGAAATAAATCAAAAACCAAATTAGGAATATTAAAAAGGGGATTTAGAAAATAAACATCACTTAATTTTTTTATTGATTAATATGGTGATAAAAAAAAGTATAATTCTAAAAGATATAAACAGAAATTAGAAAATAATAATCAATAAATTATATTTATTGATTAATGAATCCAAACTAAATCTCCTAGTATTTATAATGTTGTTATGCAAAAGAAAAAAATTATATAATTTTAGATTATGGTAACTCCTTGATTTATGGAGATAAAACGAAATTCAATTATGAAGGAATATTATTAAAAAAAAATGATGTTAGTTAACCGAAATAATAGTGTTACTTAAAAATAAATTGAAATTATAAAATATATATAGATACCTTGGATCAACCCTGGGCTTCCTCTCAAAATCAGAATCTGTTCCTCCTTTCGACGGAATTTGAAGAAGAAAGCATTTCGCTCCACATTGATTATTTCCATATCTTCCTTCTTCAGTAGGTTCCAACCCTTCTTGAATCATCTGAATTACCGTTTGTTTATTCATAGTTATCTCTATGAGCAATTTTCTGACTAACGTATTGTCGTTCAACTTCCTTTGGTCCTTTTTCCACCTAAGATCTACTTTCAACTCATCCTTTTAACTCTCCTTACCACCCATCGAAACCTCCTCCATCTCACTCAAACCTCACTTTATGAGATATTAGGATGAGTAATTTATGGGATCTCTCTATTTCTCCGTGGAGTGAGCGGTGGGGTTCACTTGGAAACCCTAAACCTCCTCGGCAATAACTATCGAAACCAATGTCACACAAGAGAGCTCTCACCCATGAGAGAGATGTATTGCCATTCACTAGGGTATTCATGTGGTCTTGTTCCCAACCATCTCGTCTCGGTGTCCGTAACACTGGGGGAAAAAAGTAGATTGGGAGTAGTATATACAAAAACTAGGATGGAATCCAGGCAAACCTTTCGAAATCCTGGTCTTAGTATCTTAGTTTTTGTAATATAATTAATAAATGTAATTATGTGGATGTGGCCTTTTCTTTTTTTAAAATTTTATTCTTAATCCGTAACCCTACGTTAATCCCAGAAAAGAAACATAGAGATTGAGAAAAATTTTCGATTTGTTACGGATGTGTTAAATGTGGGCTCAGCCCAACAATCCAAGAGCCCAAATACAAAGGCTTACTTATAATCCTAACAAACTCCCTGGATCAAGGAATAATCTATCAACATATCTATCAAGATCACAATCATCCATAAATAAAGGATATATTATTAAAAGATATATTAATATCTTTTAATGATAAGATAACAAAAGCCCACCAATTTAGGACCCAGGTAAACCTATAAATGGGGTACAAACTGTAACGCCCTTATTTCCTAAGTGTATTATGAAATCCAATTATGGCCTCAGGGTTCTTATTAGACTAATTCATGTGTATTTATCAGAGTGTAGGCGTTAACAGATCAGAGTAGAACACAACAGAGAGCGTACTTAGGCGTTTCGACGACTGAGTAACTGATTTCATATGTGTACTCCCGATCCTCCTGATCCTGAAGCTAGGATAAATTCTGAGATTCAATGCCCATTGAATCTCAAATAACAGTTAACTTTATGCTCAAGTATAACAGTATGCATGATAGATATTCATTTACAATTCAGCATATAACCATACATAGTACACAACACATGTAATAGTTATTATCTCAACAATACATAGCACACAACACATATAATGTTCACCTCTACATAGCACACAGCCCATGTAAGGTTTACCTCTACATAGCACACAGCTCATGTAAGGTCCACATAGTTTGCATATAAACTAGTGCTACACCCTCGGCGTGTCCTCAACGCTAGGAAAACATCTATACGGCATTACCAAGACTGTAACTCGTTTTCAAATTAAAGCTGAATGTATTTAAAAATTGTGACCTAAGACCCAATCTTAGCCATAGTCCATGACCCAAGACCCAGTCTTGTCCATGACTATATGAATCATCTCATCACATATAAAGCATACAAGTAGCATAAAAATTAGAGTTACAGTACGCGTCCGTACCTTAGACCTTGACGCTAGTGGTACGTTCACCTTTTGGTACTAGTTCCAATCTTTCCGGGTATCCTATAATACCATCACCGCGTTATTTCTCTTATAATTAACATCCTAAAAGACGACGTTGCCACCCATGACCTTACCCCTGGTAAATTTTTATTCCATTATTCCCTTTTCAATTTATTATTAATTACTACTAACTCTTTCAGTTAGTTAATAATTTCTCTTAACAATAATAATTTTGTTATTGTTATTATTATTGTTGTTGTTGTTATTATTATCATCCCCAATAATAATAATAATTCCTTATTTATTATTTATTATTTTCAAAAATTTTCCTCTCTCATTTGCTAAAAGCTTTATATAATATATTCATATCAGCAGTAAAACAAACAACATGCAGTAGCGTCCTTTTTCTTCTTCTTTTTATCTGTCAACAAGTTTTATATCTTCATATATTCAACAGCAAAATATCTCTAAGATTCATTTTTCCTATCTTCAAGGTTAGTAACCGATGGAAAAGAAGGAAAACTAACGACATCAACACCTCCTTTATGCTTTTGTTTTGGGTTTCAGTCATTAACTCCCTGTTCTTTTTTTTAGTTTAAGCGAAACTTTCAGTAGCTTAAGCTCTTCTTCAACCATCGGCATACCACAGAACCCATGCACAGCGGAAAAATGCAGACAGCAAGGCATGCACTATATCTACATATATGACAGCAAGTTCTAGTAAAATATTTCTATTATTACTTTAATCTATGCGTTTTTCTTTCTTTCACTTCCCTCGGCATATGACAGCAAAATGATTCTAGGTTCATGTTTTCATCATATAAAGTCGCAGAAAATAGCAAGCTCATACAATCAATATATAAGAAACCGATGACAATCACGGGCAGAGCCAGGATTTAGAGTTAATGGGTGCACAATTAGTGTAGGGTTTCGAGGGTAGCGCCTCTGAATTTTTTTTTTTTTTAAGAAAAGTTTTAAATATATTAAGATTGTATCATTGACATTTTCTGAAAGAAAAAAAAAATTGATAAGATAAAAGAACATGATTTTATGTGAGATCATTATAACAAATATACCATACTGGATGATGTTTAATCAGCAGTTCTTTCTTCCTATATATGGCTATTTAGGGCTAAGTACCAGAAGAATGTTGAAGCTTATCACAACAAAAGCAGCAGCATGAAGCCAAACATTGTTCCCAACTGTATTTGGACAGAGCATTACATGATTAATTTTGAAGTTGAAGAAGAAAAGTACAGTTCTCTACCACTAATCAACTGCTTGCTGCTTATTCTTCTTTGAGTTAACCAAGTAAGAAGTCATTCCATTTGAATGTGTGTTTTGTTACCAGGTTCCCACTCTCTGGAAAGAAATATTAGCTGAGATTCTCTAATGATGTCTTTGCAGAAACCCATTGTTTGGTTCACTTTCCAAGCTTCATCAGGTTGTTATCTTATTCAATAACCCATAATTGACAATGACTGTGAGTTGTTATGATTACGTTGGTGGCAGATCTTTGGAAGGATAAATGTACTATGAATTTTTGAGCTGATAACAAGCAGCGAGTGGTGAGATGTCTAAACATCGCGAACTGAAGTTGCTTGCATTGCCTGCATCGCGGACATAAAGTATACTTGTTTTGTTTCAGGGAAAAGGGGAACGGAAAAAGAAAAGAGGATAAAAAGAAGATGGAGGTTCGAACTGAAACCTTAAGCTAAAAATATAAAGTTTTAATCAACTATAACATCTATATCTATATATATTGTAACTAAATTCTCTCAATTTGTATATATTATTTTTTATGGGTTCACTTACCCCTATTGACACAAGTGTAGCTCCGCCCGACCCCTGATAACAATAAAACATAAAAGCTTCAGCATGTTTTTCTTTTCTTTTCTTCATCCATTATATATACATACAACCACATTTCTTCTTTCATTATGAAACCCAGTCCCTGTTTTTGGTTTCAGTTTTCAGTTTTAACTCTGTTTTTGGTATTTTAAAGTTTTAATCTCTTTAGGTTTAGGTTCAGCTTTATCCTAATCTAAACCATGACAGAAAACGAAGGAAAGAACTAAAACTTGATTTCTTACCTTCAGAACAAGCTGAATGATGAAAAGCAACACTGATTCGTTTCCCTGTTCCTTGACGGTACAAACAGAGGAAGTATGGTTTTCAGTTTTCTCTCTCTTTCTCAATGTTTTCTCGGTCTCTCTTCCTCTCTTTCAAACTCTCGGCTTTCTCTTTTTCTTTTCTTAATGCCGATGGAACAAATGAAAACAAGCAGAGCAAGGTTTAAATATCAGAACTTTGATCCAGTCTAAATGAAGAAACCGATGGGTAATGGCTCATGGCTCGAGAGGACAGAGGGAGTCTCTTATCCTTCTGCTACTAATAAATGCGATCTGTTTAATCTTCCTGCCGTCATTCGTGATTTGTGTCTGATCTTTGCGTGTTTGGAAAGCAGGAGAAAGATGGGCTAAACAAACTGAGCTGAAGAAAACTGGGCTCGGTTGGGGTGTATGGGCCGTGAGAACTGGTGAAGGGATGGCGCAACTGATCCTCTGTTACCCTTCATTGACGGCGTGTTGCAGCTGGAATGATACTATTATTGTTTGGCCATTTGCGCAAATCTGATCCCAGTTCATGTAATTTGCAAGTTGGGATTTAGAAGAGTAAATCTTCATTTTTTTGCTGATGCCATGCGTTTTGATGAGTTGATATGCATCTCATAAGGCAAGGGTTAACTAATTGGTTTTGGGTTTTGGGTTATATGGGCCTTAACGTGGCCCATCTGATTCTCTCTCTCTCTCTCTCTTTTTAGACAACATCTTATTTTATTCATTTAACTAATTAATTAAGTTAATAATTTTCCTAGAATAATTTGGCAACTTAATCTTTCATAATTTTAGGTTTAATTATTCCTTATTTTAATTATTCTTTTCCCAAAACAAATTAAGGGAAAAGAGCCTAAGTCTTAAATAATCATTCTCATATATAAATAAGGCCAAATTTCATGATTTAATTCCATAAAATATTAAATTTCCAACTCCCAAAATTTGGGATGTTACACAAACCCTAGTAAGGTAGACACGCTCTGACTCTAGGTTTTATCATTCTGTATACACAGAGCACACAGCCCCACTCCCCTCTGGCTATAAGCCTATTGTTTACATTTGAACTACGTGGACTTTGATCCCTCAAAGTGGTACGTAGGCCCCTGGGATTTCATCTCAAGCCAAGTCCAATATCTACTGTGTCCTACACCAGAACATTGGCGTTGACCGTGGGGAGTTGTAAAGTTCAATCCCCGTGACCAATGATGGCTAACACCAGAAGCAGAAACAGAAGCCATATGCTCACAGATGAGTAGAATCAAGAGCGAAATAATAACGATAATCAACAACAGGAAGACGCCCAAGGTAACGATGAGGGACCGTCGGAGGAACCACAGAATACAAATCCTCCTCACCCTAAGGATGGATCGACGAACCAAACGCTGCAACAGGCCAATCTGGCCAATTCTTCACAACTTTTCCAAATCGACAACTCGAACATACAACTACTGCATAATATCATTGGATCAATGCTTAAGCGAATTGAGAACATTGAAGAACACAACGATCTCCAGAATAAAAAGATTGATCGCATTACCGAGGTGATGGAACAACTTCTCAAACAATCCTAGAACCCACTCCAGGGGGAGCGCCGAGATGATCAACACAATGAGGATGGAGACACCAATCAACAGACTGTTGATCCACCCCGAAATAACCAGCCTGAACAAGGTAGAGTAGCTTTGACTACCAACTCTGAGCAAAATAACCATCGGGACATAAAACCGGGATGATCAAACTCGGACGCCTCAAAAAAGCAGTCATTCCTCAGATAACCAGGAAGGCCGGCCAGACGCGTCTGGAAAGCATAAGATGTGGTACGACAAAGGAGGACAAAATAACAGTCCGTTCTCGGATGAGATTACGGAAGCTGAATATCCAAAGAAGTTTAATACATCCAACTTGCCCAAGTATGACGGAAGTCAGGACCCCCAGACGCATCTGAATACCTTCGACACTAAAATGCTTGTTCGAGGGTTCAAGGGACCAATCATATCCTGGTAGTTCACCTCAACATTACGAGGAGTTGCGCAAATTTGGTTCCGGACCTTGCCCCTGAAATCCATCACCGACTTTAACGATCTAAGTGAAAAATTTCTGCTGAATTTTGCAACAAGCAAAAAGCAACCCAAGTCAGTCTATACGTTAGACAGAATTAAGCAGCAACCCGGTAAAACTCTCCAGAAATACCTGGATCGCTTTAAAGCAGCCGCCTTACAAATTCAAGGACTAGCAGAGAGCGTACATGTACATTTGCTCATCTCGGGCCTGGATAGTGAATCAAGAATGGGAAGATCATTTCTATCGGCTAAGATCAAAACTCTGGAAGAATTCAATCGACGGGCTAAGAAGTATCTGGACATTGAGCAGATATAGATAGCCAACGCGCCGGGGAAGGAAAGACAAAGAAGCCCCTCCTTAAAAGGAAGTGATCAGGTATCGAAGGATTGATCAAAGAACTCGAACCAAAAAACTCGAGGAGTAAGATATGAAGGAAAATACGAAAAGTATACTCCCTTGAACGTCTCACGCGCCCAAATTTGGAGAGAGGTGGCACTAACCGAGATGAAGAAAGTAGAATGACCATGCCCGTTGTATAAAAGAGGCAAATTGGATCAATCTCGGTTTTGTGAATTCCATGACGGACCCGGGCACACCACCAAAGAATGCTGGCACCTAAGAGATGCAGTAGAAAAGTTTGTCAGAGACGGAAAATTGTGGCAGTACATCATCGAGAGGCAAGGGCAAAAGAGAAATAAGCGTAAGCAGACAAACCGAAGTAAGAGCCCGGTCCCGCAAAGAAAAAAGCAAGATGACAGTCGAAGTAAGAATGAAGATGATGACAAATTCCCATAAGCTGAGTTCGATTGTAATGTAATTAGTGGAGGTTATAGCGGAGGAGGTGACACAGCGAGCTAACGAAAGAAGTACCTCTGAGAAGTTCTAAAAATCAAAAGACGACTGACTTTTAAGCCAGAACCTCTGAAATCAAAACCTCCTAAATTATTCTTCACTCTGGACGACTTACTAGACGTGATCCTGGGACATCAAGACAATTTGGTCATAACCGGCCTCTTGGGTAAATGTCGTGTGAAGAAGATTTTCATCGATCCCAGTAGCGCAGTTGATATCATCTTATGGGATGCCTTCAAGGGAATGGACCTCGATCCAGAAAATTTGAAATCGTTGAAAACAACCCTAATTGGGTTCAACGGAGAAGACATATACCCCAAAGGGTACATAGAGCTAAAAATGACATTGGGATCTAAAGAGACCTTCAAGACTGGACAAGTCAACTTCATTGTGGCCGATTTCCCCACATCCTATAATATCATCCTAGGCAGACTAACCATCCATAGTTGGGATATGTTGATCTCAACTAAGCATCAAAAACTAAAGATGGTGAGCAGCAAGAAAGAAGTCGTCACCATAAAAGGGGATAAGAAAGAATCGTGACAATGCTATTTTACAACAGTAAAAAACAATGAGCTAGGAACATCCTCTTATCAACAAAAGCCAGCATAAGACCCAACACCACCCAGCACGAGGTCGGTAAACGTGGTTGAATTGGACGTAAGAGAAGAAGCCAAGTTGATGAAAACAGAGCTCGATGGAGAGCTCATTGATTCCATCTTAAGAGACGAACCTGGGCAAATTACCAAGATTGGCAGCACGCTTACCAATAAGGAACGAGTTGAGTTGAAAGAACTGTTATTGAAGAATAGAGATATCTTTGCCTGGAAACCATCGGAGATACCAGGCGTCGACCTCAATTTCTACTGTCATAAGTTGACAATAAATCCAAATTCCTTGCCTGTGGCACAAAAGAAAAGGAAGATCGCCCTGGACAAGCAAACAGCTCTTGCCGAACACGTGAAGGAGTTGCTAGATTCTGGATTCATCAGGGAGATTCAATACACCACATGGTTATTCAATGTGGTAATGGTTAAAAAACCTAATGGCAAGTGGAGAGTTTGCACAGATTACACTAACCTCAACAAGGCCTGCCCAAAGGATGCTTACCCCATGCCACACATAGATCAATTGGTGGACAATTCGTCCGGATTCCAATTGCTCTTCTTCATGGATGCTTACTCCGGATATAATTAGATATCCATGCATTCGGATGATCAAGTGAAGACATCTTTCATCATAGATAAAAGCTAGCTATAAAGCTAGATCTCATCGATGAGGTCAGGATCAAGGCACATCGCCGAGATCTGGCCACGAAGCAACTTATCGCGGCTAAATACAATCGCAGAGTTAAACCATGAGCATTCAGTAAGGGCGATTTGGTACTTCGCAGAGCAAATATTGGAAATAAAAACGCTCGAGATGGAAAGCTCCCGGCAAATTGGGAAGGACCTTACCGCATTCTAGGTCAAATAGGACAAGGAGCCTATGTCATCGAGACTTTAGGCGGCAAAGCAATAAAGCGTACGTGGAACGTAGACAAACTAAGAACGTACCACAACTGAAAGACGAGTTACACATGAGCTCGGTTGCAGCAGATATCAGCGTCGGCTTAAAGCCACTTTTCATTATAAAATTTTCAGAGATCAGCGTCAGCTGACAATTGCCTTTCATTTGAGGATAATTTAGTTATAAACATTATTTTCCCTTTTTTATTATTTAAATTTCATTTGTAATTGCAACAATTTCAATCAGTAAAGTAGGCAATTCATTTGTCAAACCGACCTCAGGATTGCTTATCAAGTTCAATACAAAATCTTGTCTATAAAAATAAAGTCAAATTATCAAACAACCGGGGTAACGCAAACCCGGCCCTCATAAGATTCGTTAACAAATCTTATGAATGTTACGATGCATCGGAACGACATTCTGGTATTGTGTTGTCATTGTCATACTGACCCTGATTAGGTCGAAATGTTTAGGCTCTTACTTTATATATTAAGTCCTGAACATGTGACGATTGGCTACCATCTCGGATTATTACTTTACAAGTTAAAGTATTTAGGTGATTACTTGAAGTCATTTGTTTATTTAGAATGCCCGACTACTAATAAACATGCCCGTTTATTAATGTTGGTGAAATATCTAGCGGATTCTATGCAATATATCTTTGACTTTGGCCAAGTCATTCAATAAGAACCGAGTTGTATACCCGGATTGTGTTTCCCTTTATTCATGAACGAACGCAGTTAAAGTAAGTTCGGCTTAAAGGATGAAAGCAAACAAGTAAATATTAGGCGAAATTCAAATTGTCTATTCAATGAAAAACCACGAAATGAACCGGGTTATATAGTCATTACAATACTCGAGACGTAAACTTGGATCACATAATGCAAAGACTAAAAAAAAACTAAGTGCCACAAGGAAGCTTCAGGGCTAGGCATTAGTAGAAACTGAAGAAACTGGTGCCTCGGTTGCCGGGGTCTCTTCTTTGGCATTCTGATCTTTGTCCCCTCCAACTTGGCCTCTTGACTCTTTAGCTGGAGACAAAGGCGCCACAATAAATTGCCTGTCTACCACCGAGGCTCTGAAATCCACTTGATCAAGATTCAATTCTAGGTCAGGATTTAGAGCTTGAACTTGTGCCAGGCAGTCCTTAAAGGCATCGGTTGCATTCTCCACCACCATAACCTCAAGTTTTGTCACCTTGGCAGTTGCCATTTCTAGCTCAGTCTTAGCGGCGTTCAGGTCAGAATAAGCAACGTTCAAGTCTTTCACAATGCCCCCATATTGATCTTGCAATGTATTTAGGGAACGGTTGAGAGTGCTTTCCCGAGCCTGAGACGTGAATAAATCCGCCTTGACCTTGGCCAGTTCAGCGAAGGCTAAGTCCCTATCAGCCACGGCCTTGGTCAAGCCTTCTACGGCCTTCACTTGGGCCTCCTCAGCTTTTTCTCGCTGACTCATAGCAGCATCCTTCTTGGCGTGAACTTCCCAGAGTTCAGGAACAACGTTGCTATACTTATGCTTCATAGCAGCATAAGCATCTATCACGCCGGCTGCTGTCATCAGACGATTTTACAAAGCTTGTAGATCATTAAAGTCGGAGTCGGTGAAGGTGGCATCATTGAAGTAATTAGCAGGGGGCTTCACAGCATGTTTTAACTCCTTGGAAACCCTGTCCGACCATACCTCCCCCCATTTATGAAAATGGGGAGGAGGAAGAGGATCCCTCACAGAGGTTGCTGCCTCAGTACATGAGACCAGGATGGCCTCCCCAGTCGTGGTTGAAGAGGTGGCGACCGACGTCAATCATTTTCGAGGCACAAGATCCCCGGAGGATGAAGGTAAGGAAGCCTTCTTCTCGGGCACAACAACCTTCTTCTTGGACAGAGATTTGCCCTTTTTCTTGGCCCAAAGCTTCTCAACCAATTCTTTGTACGAAGTCTTCTCTATTTCAGACTCTACAAAAGAAGTAAAGAAAACGTCAATAAGGGCAGCAAAGCATAGCAAAACAAGGGTAAGAACTAAAGCAAGTAAAAATCCTACTCAGTGGGAATAACTCGTCCACCGACTGCTGAATAAAAAATCACGAATCAACAATGCCCTTCTCTTCCACATGGGCGACCACATCTACGATGACCACAATATCGGCCACATCTAAGTAATCATCAGCGGGATAAAGATCTTTGGGTCTCGATCATAATGAGCCTTGGACCAATAAAACGGAAACGTCAACTCCATAGGTTTGAAGTCGACATCCTGTAGGAACCATGGTTTATGACCAGGCTCAGCGGTCACTTTGAAGAAGGAGCTTTTGAAACCCTTCCACGAGTCTGTAGCCACATGGAAAAGCTTTCTATCCGGTTTTCCCCGGAAGGAGATCTAGCCCTTTTTCTTAAGAGGCTCACCGGGTTGGCGAGCCCTCTGGATATTAAAGAAATAAAAGAAAGCTCTTGTAGTAGGGACATGTTTTAAAAATATACAAAGTCGCTCAAAAGCGACAATGAAGCCCTAAGAGTTCGGATGAATTTGGGTTGGGGCTAAGTACAGAATATTTAAAAGTTCTAACTGGAACTCGGTGAACGGGAAGCGTAAACCAAGCTTGGTAACAAAGTCCCGGTAAAAGAAAAAGTAAGAATGCTCATTCCCTTTCTGGGTCATACACACTGGTTCATCGGGACTAGGAGGAGAGACGGAATAGTGATTCTGATCCCCTAATGGGAGCTCAGAAATTTGATTGGCGGTAATTAAAGATAGGTTTGGACAAAACCCCGTTTGCAACCCAATCATATTTCTCTACTAGGTGCCAATGAGGACATGCAGAAGCCGACTCCACAGACCCGGACTCCTCAGCAGGACGAGGTGAAACAGGCATACTACCTAAAAAACAAAAAAAAAAATAAATTAGAAAGGAAAATCAAAATACCTGAAAATGAAAAAAGCAGGACGAGTAGGTACAACCAAGATATCCTGTGACAGAACATGACGACATGATGAAGCTATTTACTTAGCTTCCCACGGCCGACCTACCATCACGGCCTCAGACACAAGCCAAGGACATTTCTCACAAGGACTGATAGGACGAGAGGAAGAACTAAAAGGTTCAACCCTCGGAGTCAAGGAGGCAGCATGCACAAAAGATCCCCTCCCCCTATAACTCACGGAAGTCGGCTCCAAGGAAGCAGCCCTAGCAGGAATATCTCCCCGACCCCAGCCTATGGGTTCTACAGACTGGGATCGACCTTTAAAGCTTCCTCTAGAACGACCAGACCGACCTGGCCGTCTCCTACCCTCACTACCATAACCTTGGAGCACATTCTCTAATTTTTGCTCCTCGGTAAAAGGCTTCCCATAAAGTCACTAGGCTGTCCTGAGAGGAATGCGCTCAAGAAGCTCTTCCTCCTCTAGGGTAAGGTTACTGGGTTTATGAGACGAAGAGGAACCTTTGAAGTTCATTTTAAGTTGAGGAAAAGAAGATAGGGTAAAAATGTGGTCAAAAACAAGAAACCAAGCCCTATAAGTCCAAAGCAGAAGATTAAACCAACCAGAAGGCTCAAAAAACTCAAGAACACCCAAGACTCCCCAAAAAACGGTAAGCCTAACTGGCTAATAATAGAAAGAAGCAGGAACGCAGAATGGAGACTAAAGATCATAAACAACAAAACAACAAATTAGTACCTTGTTTTATGTAAAAGAACATGAAAAGGGAATACACGTGCCAGTTGACGGAGAACTAAAGCACAAGGAGAGATATGCATATTCTCTCTGAAACAAGCACGAAAACTCCGAACTTTCAAAAGTGTTAAAGGAGGGAAGGCGAAGGCCTTATAAACAAAGAAAAATCGACGGTTGGGGAGCCAGGGAGCCGAAACGGCAAGGCCCAAAGGGCCTCACCATGATTGTTGATGTGGTCATGAAGAGACGTGCACATTTAATGCTTGCATTCAATGCGCACAAATTCTGAGGATAGTGGAGCAGATGTTCCACTCCCACGACGGATTGCAAATGCCAGCTGGCAGTGGGTAATGATGACGTCTACTATCTTGGGAACTCACAATATGTCAAATCGATGTTCAAATCAAACACCAGCCAAATATAGGTCGGATTTCGATTCAAAAACAACACCGACCTACCCATGAAGTTTCAAATGTGGGCAATAGTCCCAATTCAAGGAAACTGGGATGGAAATCCAAACTAATAGGGTAACTCGAACTCGGAATTATCCGACTTCAACAAAAGGAAGGAATGTTAAATGTGGGCTCAGCCCAACAATCCAAGAGCGCAAATACAAAGGCTTACTTATAATCCTAACAAACTCCCTGGATCAAGGGATAATCTATCAACATATCTATCAAGATCACAATTATCCATAAATCAAGGATATATTTTTAAAAGATATATTAATATCTTTTAATGATAAGATAGCAAAAGCCCACCAATTTAGGGCCCAAGTAAACCTATAAATAGGGTACAAACCCTGGTAAGGTAGACATGCTCTGACTCTTGCTTTTATTATTCTGCACACACAGAGCACACAGCTCTACTCCCTTCTGGTTATAAGCCTATTGTTTACATTCGAACTACGTGGACTTTGATCCCTCAAAGCGGTATGTAGGCCCCTGGGATTTAACCCCAGGCCAAGTCCAATATCTATTGTGTTCTACACCAGAACACGATTATTTCTCATTTTCTCCTCTTCTCTTTTGTGCCCTTGCTATCACTCTCTTTCTTCTTCATGTTTCATTTGTTGAGGTTCGCTTTCGATTGCCTTCCTAATTCCCATGATATTGGGAATTATCGGGATTGGGAATAGTATCCTGCTCTCAGCCTCTTACCAGGATGAGACCCAAGAATGGCTTATCCCCCCTCCAGGATTTGAACACCCTTACCATTCATTTTTCCTCTCTTTCAAAACAATATATTTGAAAGCATATTTTTTAATTAAAAACCATATTTGAATAAATCTTGTTTACAATTATACTTCTCATTATACCAAATCCCTAATTTATCTTTTAAAATTAATATTTATTAATGATCTATTTATTTTTTTTTACTAAATTTAGAATAAATTGAAGTAATTTTTTTATGTGAAAAATATCAACAAGTTGATCAAAATTAAATAAGTGTATGTTTAACGGAATATATTTATGAATTATAAAATATTAATACAAGGATATCTTGACCAAACAAAAAAAAATCTCAAAATTATATAATCTTATAATCTTATAAATTAAATGAGCGTGTGTAATTGCAAAAATCTTTAGCCAACCTTTTATTTAAGATATTTTTATCTTAAGTAATTTTTTATAAATAAAAGAGATTAAATGTTTAAATTTATTAAAAAAATAAAATTTTTAAATATAAAATTAATTAGCTTTGTAACATTGTAATCAATTTAATTGTGTGTGTGTGTTTGTACATATGTGTGTGTGTGTTTGTACATATTATAAAATTTCTCTCTTCTTCCATTTTCATTTCTCCGTCCATCTTCCACCTTCTTTTCGTCCGTCTTCCTCCTTCTTTTCATTGTTTCTGCCGTTCTCTTCCTCTTTCTTCATTGTGGTCCAACCTCCACGGCCAACCTCCAGTCTAAGCATCCCCGTGAGCCGTCCGCCGTCCTTGCTCTTCTTTCTCCACCTTAAGCTATTCTTCAAGAGGTATGCATGCGTTTTTTTGGTTTCACTTAACAAATTTTTCTCTCTTTGGACTTAAATCATTTTGTCAACCATTATTACATGTTATTATTATAATTATAATGTGTAGATCTAGGGTAAATCATGTTTGCTTTGTTCTTTTGCTGCTCTAAATAATTTATTTATTTAGTACATATGTTTTTTTTTTTTAAAAAAGGCATCTTCTTGTCAAAAGGATATGTGATTTTAATAAGAGCCCTTATCATGTTTGAAATTGTATTTAATTATCTGTTAAAATTAATTTTAAATCTTAAGATTAAAAAAATAAACATACTCACGTATTAAGACACGGTCTTATAGAAATTATATAGTTTTATAATCTTAAACTAAATTAAGCTATTCATGTTTGGATAATATTATCGGGTAGATGCTTTTTTGAGTTTGTTTATTATATGATTTTTTTTTACATAAACAATCGTTAAATTTCAAAACATTCATTTAAAAAATAGATAGTTAATTTGTTTACATGGTAGGCTTGTATAGATAAATTTAATTTAAGACCGGATAAAAAGATAATTTCAACATGAAATTGTTAATTGTAGATGTATCGTATTTATCAATTCACTTTGGTATATATGTTTTTAAGCAATAGATTACATTTGAATTTTATTTTTGAGATAAGACTTGTTGCCAAATTCATAAATTAACTTAAAAAAATGTATCAAGTCCTTTTTAAATCTTTTCTAATTATAAACTCAGTTAAACTTATAAATTTACATTAAATTTATCATTTTATAAGTTTCTGACTTGTAAAATTGTATTGACTAATTCTTAAACTCATATGAATATTTTTTATTTAATTATACGCAATAGCCTTATATATGAAATTAATAAAAATTTCTTTGTTAGACATGAAAAATTATGATGCTAATTTAATTTTAATCATTTAAATTTAAAATATATTTAAATAAAATTTTTGTTATTTAATTATGTTTTTGCCTGAATATATTTTGATAATTTATTTATATATTATTAATACCTATTTATTGATAAAAATAAAATCTTATAGGTTTACAATTTGAATTCACTATGGAGTTTACCTTCGTATAATGATTTTGTTTAAATTCATGAGTTTGACAAATTAAACTAGAAATTTACCCTATATTGAAGAAAGAATGTAATATAATTCTATGTGAATTTAAACATAAATTAATGAGTAATATTGGATGTAATAAAAGAAATTCATATATTTATAATTTTTTGAAAAATAAATAAATAACTTATACAATAAATTTATTTTTTGTGGTATAAGTTAATTGGTATATTCGTGTTTTAATTTTTAAATTTAGAAAACATAAACTAAATATACACATTAATAATATATTTAAGAATTACATTAGAATAACATTTTGTGTATAATTGTTACCAGATTTATAATTTTAACGACAATAAAAAAATTATTTAGTTTATATATATATATAGATGTTTTGTCTTTTTTTTTAATACACATAGGAAGGGAAGGGGGCAGGGTTTGTACCCTGTACATGGGGGAGGGGAGCCAAACTCCCATGCCACTGCGCTACTAAGGCACTGGCTAGATGTTTTGTCTTTAATCTACTAGTGGAATAATATAACTATTAAATCCTAATTAACTTAAACCTCAAATCATTAATAAGAGTGAATACATTATATTAGTCTTTGGGAATTTTGCAAGTATTAAGTGTCAAATTATCAGCTTAATTTTAATATATAAAAAAATAAATCATTTAATTGATAAAAATTTAATGCTTATGTTATCTATCACTTTATAATTATAGTAGAAATATTTGTGGATATAATTTGCAAGTTTGACACAATTAAGAGGAAAAAAATTAATTATGGAGAGAACTAAGAGTTAATTTTTCATTTAATTTGCAAGTTTTGAGTTATTAGATCTTGAGTTCTTAGATCTTTGTGAAACTATTGTTTATAGGATAAATTGTAGATAATAATAGTAGTTTTTTTCTTTGCAATCGGTTGCTAGAATTGAGGTAACAAACTACAACCCTGATGTAATGACGTTTGCATTGTGGTGAAATAATAGTTATGTTTTTCATTCTTTTTATATGTCCCTATTTTCAACCGTACTTCATCATTCTTTGTTTGGCTCGTCAACTTGCATGTCCCATCTTCTAGTGTACTATCCCCATTCTCTGGTTGCTTGTTGGGATCTATTTTTTGTCCACTACATGTGTTTGTTTGCTGCTTTCTTGATTAAGTGGCAATTGATTGGTATAAGTGGCCCGTTGTATTTGCCACTTAGGTTAGTAGCTGAATTAGTTAGTATTATTATATTATGCTCCAAAAAGTCTCATGCAGGGTTGGGTTGGGGAAGTATGGAAGGCAATCGTTATGGGAGTTGGATGTACAATCGTTTAACTCAGAAAAAACGACTTGCTCGAGTATTCTTAGACGGTTTGGAAGACTTCATCCAATTTTCTTTGGCGCACATAACTAATTCAAGTACCTTAATTAGTTGTCCGTGTGTGAGATGTAGGTATTTGCAATTTCAAGACGCGGGAATAGTCAGAATCCATTTGTGTAAAAAAGGATTCATGACAGATTATGAATGTTGGGTGCATCACGGGGAAGTCTGACAGACACCGAGCGGTTATTACAGAGACAACACTCATCAAGACAACCTTAATCAATATCAACAATTGGTTATGGATGCCGCGTGTAATATCCAAGATTGTCCTTATCAAATTGCACGTAGGATGTATGTGCATTTGAAGAAATCATAAGGGATAATTTTGGCCTAGGAATTTTAGAGACAATATTTTATTGCCTAAAGAAGCTAATTGGGGAAGAAAAATATCTATATAGAATTAATGATTAATTCCTAACACTTACACAATATTTGCAACTAAATAATTAATAAACTAAGTTGCAAATAATAGTCTTGTGAATAATTAAATGAGACCATATTGACATGAACTCCATAACACTTTATTTCACCAATTTGTTAAATTGAAATTTCTTCATTCTTTTATGCTCCATCTGATTTCATTTTTGCTACTATCCATTAATCCTCACCTTATCCCATTAATTTTGGTTATACAATAATCATTGAAATTAAATCCCATTCATTTTGGTCAACATAGTCATTGAAATTGAGCATTGGCATTATGGTAATTAAGTAGAAGGTTGGATTCTCATGAGATGCCTATACCTCCACTGAAATTACTTTCTAATATTCATTAAATGATATGTTTCTCTACCTCCATTTTTGGTCAGCAATTGATTATATTGGGACTGGATACAATGGTAAGATGGTAAAATTGTGGAAGATTAAGTCTTATAATTTCCCTTTATTCCCACCAACTTTGGGCTTGAATTTTTCATTAAGTCTTGTGTCTTATATTATCCCCATTCGGCCAGATTGAGCAAGAGAGAGAGGAGAGCTAAAAAATTATCCAAAAATGGTGTATAAAAATGGAAGAAGAGAGAGAAACAAACCCTAAGCAAAAACACCTATCAAACCACCTCCGATCCAAAAATTCCCTTCACAAATATTGTTTTACTCTTCGAGAGCTTCAATTCTATGGTTTCAGTTTTCTCATAGGAGGAGTTTCAAGTCATTGGAATAGCTGAGCTACTGTTTGAAAGGTAGAGATTTTATGAGAAAAAATAAAATTTAAAAGGGATAAGAATGTTAGCGTGAATATAATTAAGGAATGGAAAAAAATATTAGCGTTTATGATATGGCATTCAAGTTTTAAGATTTGATTATTTTGGTTACTACATCTGTATAGTTTATCTATCATGTCAAATTTGTAGAGAACAGGTACATGTAGGCTTTCTTTTTTATTTATGGTAAGGATATTCTTGAATCAGCTTTTGTGTTGATAGGGCGACTTCGGCAAGTGCACCGGTCGTTACAAGTAATAAAGTAGTGAGAAAAGATCGTCCCACAAGGAATAGTATTTCAAACACTGCTTCACTATTTTTGCTTTAGTTGGACAATTTGAGTAATCAAAGATGAGTTGTAACCAATCAAGAATTTAAAGATTTAAAGAAAACCAAGAACTTAAGGTCAAGAATCTCAAGAACACGTTTTGAAAAGATCAACAATCAAGAAAAACGTAGCTAGGACTTAGAATCCCCCCATGCTCCTTCAAGAATTTGAATTGAATCCCCAATTAATTATTAATCCCATGATTGACGATCAATTCTCTAAAGTTAGACTAAGTTCCAATGTCTTGATGCTACCTTAGTCCATTATCTTTGAAAACAATTTAATGTCTTAGTATAGTTTAGAAAGATAGATTTATAAACCAGAATTATAAGATCACATAAACTCGTAAGCCTATGTCTAGCTCATGCAATTTTATGATGAATTAACGATTCGGGTTAAATGCACCAACATCTCTATTGTCATACATCAACCTATGAACAATCTAAACGGTGATCAGTCTTCAAGAAAGCTTTAAGCAAAGGAAATTCATCCAATCAAAGAAACCAAGATTCAACCGAGAATTCAACCAAATACTTAAACTCACATAGAGTTAATCTTAGCCCTAACTACAAAAAGGAAATTATCCAAGCATGGCTAGATTAACAAAATAAAGAAGAAAAGATGAAGATAGAATGATTCTTCAGAGGTTGGGGGAAGTTTGATCTCCACAATTGCTTTGATCCTCACTCTCCAATGCCGTAGAGTTGTTTTTTGTGTCAAAAGTTTTTCCTTTTTTTTGCTAGGGTTGCCTCTTTTTATGTTTCTGGTCCAATTGGATTTTCAAATCTCCAAAATCCTTGATTTTCCTTTCTTTTTCGGCCCCTAAAAACTTTCCAAAAATTAAAAATAATAGTTTTCGCACTTCTGGCGCCTTGAGCGCCACTTTCTTCAAGAAGGCAGAGAGTTGGCGCCCTGGGCGCCAATTTGGGCTTCTCTTGTGGCTTCTCTTTTTGACTTCCTTGAGCTCTTCAAAATGGCTTCTTTTGTGAATAATACTCTACAAAACACACAAAAAGACTTGTGAGGGTATGTATGACATCAAATACATGTTTTTTTACTTATTATTCTTAAGCTTTTTACTTATTTTAGATCAATTTCATGCTCCATTTATGCCTTAAAACATGATAAGTTCATGGCTTATCATGTGTCTCCTGAGACTAAATTCTGTCATGAACAATGTGAAGGTTGTATCTTCATTATCAACCTGGTTAGGAAATAAAGTAAATCTTTAACCATTACGCCAACCTTGTGTGATTTGCTTTTGACAATATCACGCCAGAGGTAAACAGAAGTATATTAGATGATTATAATACAATTATTCACAAGCTTTTACTGAGAAAACGAAACTACAGAATTGAACTGCTTTTTATATGGTGCTTGGTTTGTATAAGCAGGTAATCAAGAGCTCTTTTCTTGTCATCCAGATAATCAGGACTTTGAATTAGTTATCGATACCATCTATATTCTTTAGCTCCATTTATAAGGGGCAATGAATGCTGCTGCTTCCTACCGTGAAAGAACATTTGCTGCTGTTATCTGTAGATGCATGTCAGGTATGCAATCCTAGGAATATGTTTTTTTGATTTGTATTTGAAAACTATATTTGAGTACTAACTCGATGAAAAACACTACAGAATATCACGTTAGGAGTGCCATTTTTACCCTTAGGACCAGACCATAGTTTTTGTCTACTGTTTTACATGGGTTATAGAAGCTAGCACACCACTGGAACTAATTAAGAAGGTTGTTTCTTTTTACAGGGTGGTTTGAACCCCATGTATTTCCCAGATTTATAGTCCCTCCAAATGCCTATTTTGTAACATCTCATTTTCATAAACGTTTCCATAGTACTTTGTTCAGAGCTGAGGGTTGAAAATATTTTTCAAAATACAGAGTAACTGAATAATATTGTATGCAGTGTATTTAACAAAACGTTTAATAATACATTCATCCGGGAGTTCAATACACTTAAATATATATATATCCAAAAAGATTACGCCACCCAGGGTCCTCATGCCAGCTCCTTACCCTTGTCCTCGATCCTGACTCCCTGGGATCCTGAAGCTATAGCAGGGGCTGAGGTTCAATACCCATTGAACCTCAGGTAACGGTTAACCTCATGCTTATGTAAACAATATATGACAGGTATCACAATAATAAGAACATATTCACAATTCCAAATCATAACAACATGTAAGGCAATAACAAATACAACCACTGCAATATGTATGTTACCCTAGTTTGCACTATTCACCAGTGCCACGATGGCCTATCGTGTCCTCAACGCTAGGAAAACTCAACGTTGTTATCAAGACTATAACCCGTATTCAATTCCATAATTAAAGAGCAATTTCAAAACAGAGTTTCAGTATGTGAGTACAACTATCATCTATAAGCAAACTATAAGCATAAGAGTTAATGTTACAATACGTGTCCGTACCTGAGTCTTGATACGTTCCGTTGGTCAGAAAAACGATCTCTGATATCCTATAAGGGCAATATCATCCTAATTAATTCCCAGACATTATTCCAAGAGATACCTTGGTCACAAATGACAATTTTACCCTTGATGGTTTTATTTTTCAATTATTTCCTCAAAATTTCGGAAAAAACGCTGGTACAGCATTTCTGGGCAGAATTTCGCCTAACTTCGAAAAATCATAACTAATTTCAAAAAAATCGAAATGAGGATCTGTAAAATTTCCCAGAACCCTTGAGATCTCTACTTTCAAGAACAAATACTGAAACTTACCCAGAATTCAAGGATAATTCCCAGTTTCAACGTTTTAAACTTCTGCCCAGAATTTTCCCCAGAAATCATAGCTTAACTTTTGGAATTTTTATCTCTTTGCACAGAGCTTCAAATGACATACTCTATATATATTTGGAAAGCCCTATATGTCTACTTTTCCCATGAATTTACTCAGAATTTTAGAACATCATTTCCTTCATAAAATATTAATGTTTTTGCTACTGGCTTCTGAAATCGCTAACCGATGAAATTTCGCCAGAGCTTCGCTATTTTGATCATAATCTTCCAAAAATTTTTGCCATACCTTTTCTGTATTATTTTTTCGAAATAAAGGCAATGGAAACCATAAAAACATGAAAAAAAACTATATTTGGAAGATTAAAGATCAAAATAACATTTGCTAATATTTCTACTACAAAAACTAAGAACTAGAACTAAAAGACTGAAAGCTTCCTTACCACTTGAAGAACCTTGCTCCTTGCTCTTGGAGCTCTTCCACTCACTCCCTCACACTCTCAATTTTGGTTCTAGCTTGGTGAATTGGTGAGGATTTGTGAAGTGGGAGGCCTCTATTTATAGCCAAGCAAGGGTTAAATCTCTAGCAACTTCCAATTGATTTCAACCATTAAATTTTACTTGGAAAAGAAGCATAAATCTCATCCCTACACCTCATAGAAACCACCCCTCTCCCCCCTTAGCTCTTAAGTTTTTGCTTCATCTCCTATTTATCTCCAAATGCTAATTTAGTTAGGTGTAAGTTGGTGTTTTTATTCAAGATCTAATTTCACTTTTGAAATCACAATTTTATGACTAGATTTATGGTGATTTTAAACTTCATGAAACACTTAGATATGAATCCTAAAAGTATACGAAAATGACTTTGAGAATAGCCAAGTTAAAGCTTATAATTCACTGGTGTCAAATATATACTTATATTTAATACTTAGTTCCAATATTTCAAGATATGATTTAATCTCCATGAATTCTCCTTGATTTGCATCTAATTAAAAAGTTAACTTGCTCCCCAAGTTTTTACCTTGGATTTCAAACTATTATTCACTCTAGTTTATTCTTGGGTAACTTTACTACACACACACACACACACAACCTTTGGACACACACACTCACACCTACACATACACATACACACGCCCTACACCACACACACACACCTTTTTTCTTGCATTAAATCAAGCCTCAAAAGTCTACATATGTACCCTTAGCTTCTTCTACACTCTAATGGCCATTTATCATCTAATTAGCTCATGTGTTTGTTTGTGTATTTAAAAATCATTTCTTCTTCTTGTTACCCAAGTAAAAACCGTCCCCCTTTCTCTTTACTTAATTATCCATTTATATTTTAGTTGTTCTCACAATTTAAGAAGAGAAATCTTTTATTGGTCCAATTTAGGATTAAGGATTAAGGGTTAATTTAATTTGGTTCTTCCATTTATTGTGAAATTTATTTACCCCTCATTAAATAGAAATTTTCGCCCCATAGTGATACATTAGGGATAATTAGTTAAATACTAATTTTAATCTCTAACATAGTGTTTTATATGGTAACTAGCTAAATTAGTTTTTAGACTCTTAAATTCTATGGAAAAATTGCCTATAAATAAAATTAAATATAACACCCAAAATTTGAGACCACATATTCACCTATTTAAAATAGGTATTATTTATGGAAATATAATATTTAAGATAAGTAATTTCTCGGGTATTACATATGACACCAAAGCTAGTCATTAGGACAATACTTAGAGCCATGGCTGCACTTAATGAGAAGACAATTAAAGATGCCCTTTTGTACTTTCGAACTTTGCACCACTAATAACCCCACAAGGGATTCAACAAAACTTATTGTGCTCAATATTAAGGCTTTCTTTATGTCTACAATGCCCATCAGTGCATACTGTAATGTTGACAATGTTGATGAGAATAAAACCATGAAAGAACTTGTGGCTACTGTTATCTATTGAAACAAACATAAGTGAAGGTGTCAAATCTCAATTCGAATTACATAAAACATTTTAAAGTAAAATACTTTGACTTTCTTGAATTTAATGTTAAATGTAACGCCCCTATTTTCTAACATTCAATTATGGTCCTAGGACTCTTAATAAACTATCTCGTGAATATTTATCCGAGAAAGGGAGTTAAGGAAACAGAGTTTTACACAACAGTAAGCGTACTTATGCGTTTGGACGAAAGAGTAACTGATTTTCATATGCGCAATCATATGCTGGTTAAATAAAATTCCCGAAGGAACAAAATGTGATACAAAAAAATTCATCATGTTGTTCATAGTATTCACACTTAGTTACAGTGATCCCAGAAAGGTTCAACCAAAAAGTTATACAACTTCTTAACCAACATAACAATTTCTTCTGAATTCCTACGCGTGCCGCTTACCCCTTTCTCCGGCTCCCGATCCTCCAGATCCTGAAGCTATAGTAAATTCTGAGATTCAATACCCATTGAATCTCAGGTAATTGTTAACCTTATGTTCGAGTTCAACAATATATGCATGACAGATATTCATTCACATTTAGCATAATACCATACACAACACACATAACATGTAATAGTATGAATTTCAACAATTACAAAGCACACAGCAATTGTAACGTTAACCTCTACATAGCACACAGCCCATGTAAGGCTTGCCTCTACATAGCACACAGCACATGTAAGGCCCACTTAGTTTGCACATAAACCAGTGCCACGCCCCCGGCGTGTCCTCAGCGCTAGGAAAAACATTCAATATGGCATTACCAAGACTGTAACCCATTTTCAAATCAAAGCTAAATGTATATCGATAGTGACCTAAGACCCAGTCTTAGCCATAGTCAATGACCCAAGACCAAGTCTTGTCCATGACTATTGGAATCATCTCATCACATATAAGTAAACAAGCAACATAAAAATTAGAGTTACAGTACGCGTCCATACCTTAAACCTTTGCGCTAGCAGTACGTTCCCTTTCGGTACTAGTTCCAAGTCCTTTCCGGGTATCCTATAATACCATTACTGCGTTATTTTTCTTATGATTAATATCCTAGGAGATGGCCTTGCCATTCATGCCCCGGGTAAATTTTATTATTAATTAGTACTAACTCTTTAAGTTAGTTAACAACTCCCCTTTATGATTCATTATTAATTATTATCACTCTTTCTCAATAATAATAATAACACTATCAGTTAATATTGTCATTATTCTAAACTTACTAATAACACTATTTCCCGTTTATTTATGTTGTTATGATTATAAATTTTATTACCTAATTATCAATAACTTTTTTTTTTAATTTATCTATTCCCCTTTATTAACCACTTCCTCTTTCTTAAGGAAGACATTTATTTATTTACCAATCTCCTTTTATTATCAATGTTTAATTATTTCTCTTTTAATTTAGTATTTTTAAATAATTACTTAGAGCCTATAAATACTAACCATCATTAAACACTTAATTAAATGTATTCATTTAATGTTTCTCATGGTTTCCCTAAATTTCCATAATATGTTACTAATTATGGTTCTTCCTAAACTATTTAACATTTCTACACAATCTAAGCACATTTATATATAAAAATGTATTTTACAAATCAACTCCCAAAAATCACATTGATATTAACTTCAATTAATTACTCATCAATTATTTATTTATTTTGATTTATAATTATCAATCATATTGTAGAAAAACTTTAATGGTAATGCATCCTTTATATGCTTTAAGCAATAAATAATAATAATGATAATAATAATAATAAAATACATCTTGCAAGTCAATTAGTCAATTCCTAAAGATCATAAATCTTGCAAATGTTATAAAATAATACTTAAAAAGAAAATATACTCTAGCATATATAAATAACATTTGACAACAACACATTTATATACACATAAATGCTATTATATTAAACACACACATGCAGCTAGCCTATACTACCCATGATTCTTTATTTCTTTTTCTTTCCTTCAGCTTCCACGGCATGCATACACACATGCAGCAGCATTTTTTTTCTGCAACGTTTCTTTTCATTCTTTTATGCTTTCATAATGTTTTGAACAAAGAAAAATGGCGCAAATAATGAAAAAACTCATGACAGCCAAGGTTTACACATATATATATAAGTCTCTGTTTTTCATTTCCTCTTTCAGTTTCGGTTTTGTGTCTTCACTTCAGTTTCGTTTTGGTTTTTTTTTTTTTTACTCTACACTAGGATATGACAGAAAAAGAAGGAGAAGGGAGGGCGATGGTCACCTTCAGATTCCAAGCTCCAAGGGTACTAAATGTTTGCTGATCCTTTGCTCTGTTCTTATCGGTCAGAAACAGGGTAGGATAATCTCAGCTGAAACTCTCCTTTCCTCCCACTTCGGTCTCTCTTCACCTCACTCTCTGTTTTTTTTTTCTGTTGTTTCTTTTCTGTAAATACCGAAAGAAATGAGGAAGAATGGGACGCGAGAATCATTTAAGTAGAGTCTTGCATGTTTTGGAGTCAACAGCTGTCCTATGACGTGTTGATCAGCTGTTAATCATGATTTATCTCTGATCTTTGCGTGTTTGAAAGTAGGAGAAAGATGGGCTGAAGTATTATATGGGCCGAAAAAAAAACGAACTGCTTCTGCCTCTGTTTGTCTGATACGAAGCTGAGAGAGAGAGTGAGTGTTTGATTTTATTTAAGGATTTCATACTATTCTTGGGTTGGGCCGAAATGATTCAACGGTTTGGGAAAAGGTATGTATTGACTGAATTATAATGGGTCCTAACGTGTGGCTTACTCATTGTCAATATTACATATGCTTCTCATGTCAAGTTGGAATTTAGAAGAGTGAATCTTTTTTTTTTTTTTAAGACAACATCTTATCTTATTCATTTAACTAATTAATTAAGTTAATAATTTTCCTAGAAATAATTTGGCAATTTAGTCCTTCATAATTTTTAGGTCTAATTATTCCTTATTTTAATTATTCTTTTTCCCCAAGACAAATTAAGGAAAAAGAACCTAAGTCTCAAATAACCCTTCTCATAATTAATTTAGCCCAAATTTCACAATTTAATCCCATAAAATATTAAAATTCCAAACTCCCAAATTTGGGATGTTACATTAAATATGTAATTTTTTATTTACTATGACATATATTTTTAGTCTGCTAAATTCAAGGGAGCTGAAACTATTTTACGGATGGGAATTCTCGAAGTTGTTGGTGAAGTTCTACATTCATCACTTAAGATGGCTATTGTTTTTCATTTCTTTGTAACTTCACCGACATTAGAGGGTTTCACCTTTAGAGACTCATTCTTTGTATTTTGCTCCTTAGTGTATGTTTGGCCAATCAGCAAAAAAGCACATTTTTCAATTGAAACCAAGGTTTTGTATGATTTCATCCAAACACTCAAACACAAAAGGGGAAAAAAAAAAGATTAATGAAGTAACCATTGTTTGGAGAGAAGTTGGATTGATCAGCTTTTGTGAAACTCTATCCTCTGTAGTCACTTTTTTCCAGTCCAAACATAAAGTAGAAAATTTTGCATAATTTTAATGAAATTTGAAAGAAATTTGTATAAACTTACCTCAGGTGCTATTAGCATCCCACCTCCTATTCCAAAAACACCGCCCAAGATCCCTGCTAGTAATGCCATCAATGGAAAGAGAAGCTTCTTTGATGTTACATCTCTGTACTGGTTTTGACTCTACATAATATTTCCATTGAAGTTAGCTCTATTTTGATGGAATGAGTTGTGAGAAACATTTAAAAGCCAGAGAAAAAATGTTTTCAAATAATTTGCTTGTTTAAGGACCTGTTGTGATTGAGTTTGGTGTTGTGGGCTTCTTTCCCAAAACACAATCCAAGCTGTTAAAATTAGAGGAAGTGGTATTTAAACTGATGAGAGAATCCAATATCCCACACCACAAGGCTTTATGTGAAGGATATACTTTGCACTCATTTGATTTTTGGCCTTACTGACCTTTCACTAAACGCATGTTTTTATGTGAATAATATTATAAACGTAAGCAGTCTATAGGAATCATGATTGAATGGTATTTTTATACTCCTCTGGTCCTTTATGTAAAACATATTTATCTAATTTGAATATGGCATAGAAGTACTTAATCATCTTGTGTTATATGATTTTGATAAAATAGTTATGTGTAATACTATATTATATATTAATTTATAAGTTAGATAAATTAGTATGAAAAAATTTATAAATATGAGAGATAAAATGAAAAAAATGTCTTACATTTAGGATAAAAATACGCTTCGAAATTAGGTTATACATTTAGGCCTATTTAAATAAGCTTAGCACTACAATTTTATTGTAGTAAAATAATTATTTGTTTTGAGTGTTATATCTTTGTTAAATATTCATGGTCATAATTCTGAATCTAATCCCAATATCTGCAAATTAAATCAGACACAGGAGGAAGAGGAAGAGGAAAAGATTCCTTACCTGTCCATTTCTACTGCCTTGAAGAAAATAGATTAGTGAAGAAAGAAAGCCAAACCAGAAGCAAAACCCCTAATTTCAACCTTGGAAGCTTCAATCTGCTATTTTCATTATTACCCAGATGGTGGGGTTCCTCAAATTTGTCATTTCCAATTTCTTCATTAATCCTAGAATTTCTCCTTGTCTCTTATGATTCAGTCTTCCATAACTTCAACCCTCTCTTACATATCATTCTGAATGACTAGGCAAGTAAAATAACTAATATAAGAGTGACTAACCATTCTGGGACCGCTGTGTTGCAGATAACTCCAACACTCACACCAAGAAGCATGCATGGTTCTAAAGAAAGTGCTATGTCATAATCAATCAATGAATTGCCTCCGAACTTGGAATTTGTTCTGCGTAAATTGAACATGACATTTGCGATTGATCCTCCTGTGACCATGAAAGATGAGATTACTTGAAGCTGTTTTGAGGTCTTGTTTGGCCACAATAGTTAAAATGGGGATGAAAAGTGCACCCCCACCTATTCTACTAGCACTGGAAATAGAGGAAGCTATGAAGCAGAAGATTGCTGCTTACACATTTGGGAGAGATGTGAGTGAATGATGATCATGGGGTGTTTGGAATTCATATGTTTTGTTTCCCCATTCCTGAACTTGGCGCCAAACATGGTGGATTTTGAAGATATCTGAAGTTGGCGGGGTTTCTTTTGCATTAGAAGGAACAACAATACTGAAAGATGTAGTGAAGATGAGAACCAAAAAACATGCAAGGCTTTGAGTGTTCATGGTTTAGTTTAGGAATTTTGAGTACTTGGAACGATTACATGCTTTTACTTTGATTAGTGGATGAGGAGGGAGAGAGTTGGGGGGGGGGGGGGGTGTTCAGATAAAGACAGTGTAATGCCTGGATAATTGTATTGACAAATAATACCTATTGGAAATAGGTGAATTTGTGGTCTCAAAATTAGTATAATAATTACCTTATTTCCTAAGGTGATTTCTCATGAAATTAGGAGGAATAAAGAAAATTAAGTGTCAAAAAGGCTTAAAAATGCATTTTAGGGTCATAAAACATCCTAAAAAGAATTGTGATAAATTCTAAAGGGCAGTAAAATAATTATTAAAAATTAGAAAGAATATTGTCCTTAATTTAGACAATTTAATAAATTATTTCCTTTGAAAATAAAAAGAAGAAAAATTAAAAAGTATTCTGAAACCAAAATTGACTCCGTGATTTTTGATATATTACATGGGACATAAAATACCAATGTAAGTAAAATAGTTGTGAGATAATAATTATTACTAATTAAGAAAATTGTCAACAATTAGTAAGTGATTAGTTAAATAATTAATGGCTAATTGTTTAGACATGAATAAAGAAGAAAAACCGAAATTTGTGTGTGTGAGATGTATGGTGTGTGAGTGTTATGAGATGTGGAGAGTTGTGAGTGTGTGTGTGTGTAGTAGCAAAATAATAATATCTACATATTTATGATTATAATAATAATATAAAGTGAGATATTTTGAGAAAAAGCAAATAGGATAGAGGAGAACTGATATAAAATAAATCCTATATCAAAATATATGAACTAAGTATCTAACATAAGGACTTATTATATACAAGTGAATTTTTATCTCAAAGTAGGCTATCTCCGAAGTCATTTCCGTAACCGACAGAGTGATCATGAGATAAGACAAAAAGATATTTTGTGGAATTAGAACAGATAGTAGAAATGAAAACCTATGGAAAATAATTCATAAACTGGAATCCGAGGATAATGTTAGTTCTCAATGTGTTTTGATGATAACTAGCAATTGTAAACTTGATATGAAGTTTGTTTTTGGCAATATGAAAATCTCACTGTCAAAAGCAAACTCGAGTTTAGGTATATAAACTCGACTTTGAGACTTGACAGAAAGATATTCAATTTTACATAAAAGCCAAACTCGAGTCTGCATAGACAAACTCGAGTCTGTACAGACACATAAATGAATCCCAAATTTTCACATTAAGCTAAACTCCAGTTTGCAAATCAAACCTGAAGTCTGGAAGATACAGAGAGCACTCAGAATCCCAAGCAAGCCAAACTCGAGTCTAGATTCCCTAACTCGAGTTTAGACCAAACAGAAAGGAACCCAGAAAACTCAATAGACTCCCAAACTCTAGTCTGGCCTTCTAAACTCCAGTTTGCACTTGACCCAGATAAACCTCAAATATTTCAGTAGTCACTGAAACTCGAGTTTGCTTCCCAAACTCGAGTCTGAACCATATAGAAAGATCATTCACTTGGCTACACTACAAACTCCAGTCTGGAAAATCACGAACTTAGGTTTGTTCTTCAAACATAGACCCAAACTCGAGTTGGTCACTAATTGACTCGAGTTTAGCTTCCTGTCCAAAGTTCCATCCCAAGTCCAGAACCCGACAGTTTCTCTCTGTAAAAGCCAAACTCGAGTTAGCTTTTACAGACTGCAAGTTTAGACCACTAATCAACAGACATGCTTTCTGGATGAACCCCAAACTCGAGTCTGGAAGAACAAACTTGAGTTTGTATCGGGGATTTTGAAAAATCAAATGATGTTGATCTGCAAAATCTTAATGGGTCTTCCTGAAATTATTTCCTCATATGATATTATTGTTTCTAATGTCCTTGATGAAGTTTTGAGTCTTTTTCAGATAAGGTTTAGCCAAGATCAAGGTAAGATCAAGATCCAGGATAAATGCATTAAATGACGAACCTAGAACAGGGCTGATCCTTCTCCCTTATCCCAGATGTTCAGCTCAGACCATTGTAACTCATAAGAATCATCTCAAACGGTCAAATTGAGTTAAAGGAATGACTAAAAATCTGGAAGACCTTCTGCAACAACTAAATTCCAAGATTCCAACTAAGAATTCAAAGAACAGAGCAAAATATGCTACTGCCATTTTTCCAGAATTGCAGCTGAACATTAGAGAAAGAATTGCAACGGCTAGCTCATCCATTCAGTCTATAAAAGGCTGTGAAAATTCAAAGCAAAATACACACAACGAAGCTATCTTGATTATACTTTGAAATTTGAGTCTGTATTGTTATTTTCAACCTGTTCTTCAGTGTTTATCCTTATCTACTCTTTTGAGAGTTTGTAAATTTTTGAAAGCATTTGTTTGTGAGAACTCAAGGTTGTGGAACCTGTGAGTTGGGTTGTTCAATTTCAAAGTGTAAGGGGGAGCAAGTCCTAGGTGATTAGGATTGTGTCTGGTCTACATTGTTGTAGTTGAAAATCTGTTGAACTAGTGGAAACACCCAGAAGATATCTGGGGATTGGACGTAGGTCAAGGTTAAGACCGAACCAGTATAAATTCCGTGTGTCAAGCTTTTCTTCTCTTACTTTCTTAACATTTACTTTCAAAAGGCTTTGAAAAAGAATTCAAAAGTTTTTTTTAAAATCCCCAATTCACCCCCTCTTAGTGATTTCTTCCATTTTCAGATAAGTTGGTAAAAACCAGAGTATATTATAAATCAGTGGATTTTAATCCAGAAGTTGACGTTGTCCGACGTTATTAAACTAGTGGAAACACTCAGAAGATATCTGGGGACTGGACGTAAGTCAAGGTTAAGACCGAACCAATATAAATTCCGTGTGTCAAGCTTTTCTTCTCTTACTTTCTTAACATTTACTTTCAAAAGGCTTTGAAAAAGAATTCAAAAGTTTTTTTAAAAATCCCCAATTCACCCCCTCTTGGTGATTTCTTCCATTTTTAGATAAGTTGGTAAAAACCAGAGTATATTATAAATCAGTGGATTTTCATCCAGAAGTTGACGTTGTCCGACGTTATTTCCGCAACTGACAGCGGTTGTCCGAAAATATTCGGCAGGCAACGGAATGTCCTTAATGAGATCAAAATTTTAGATAACCCAGGTATCTTAAAAGAGAAAGAAAAGATCTTCGGGGCTATGTTCCCGGAATTTTGAGATTTCTCAAGATTACGTGATTAGAACACCGAACAGGGACTTTATCGGTAGAAAGCTTCTTGAGCAAGTTGGTGACATCACCTTGGTGACATAGGATGAGGTCAGCATAGTAAGGTGTATGGCCAAGATCTTGCCACCTTAAAGAAGTGCGATCCGACGGTCAGAAACTGATCAGACAAAGTTCAAAGGAATTACCAAAATGCCATTGCCTTTTTCTATAAATAGCCCTTCCATTCTCCTTCATTTTCTCACCAATTCACTTGCCTAGTTCGAAATCTAGAGAAATGTTAGAGAGAGGGAGGAGCTCGGAGGAAGGAGTAGCAAGGTTCTGGGTAAGTTCTTCGGTCCCTAGTCTTAAGATTCTAGCTTCGTTCGGTAGTTATGGTAGAAATGTTAGTTTGATCTTTTAGTCTTACAATATGTTGTTGATATCATGCTTAAGTTTAAATATGGTATTTATTTCGAAAATATGATGGAGAAAGAGATACAGAAAAATTTTAGAAGATTAGAGTCAAAGTAGCGAAGCTCTGGCAAAATTCCACCGACTAATCAAACTAGGGGCAAAATGGTAATTTGTACCTAAAATGCCTGTTATGATATTAAATATTCATATTTGTGATATAATCCTTATAGGATATTTGAAAACACGAACCACTGTTTCCGCTGTCGTACCGCCGGCGTACCGCTGTCAAACGTACCATATTTCGACGAAAGTACCCGATATCGTCAATGAAGGTACGTACGCGTACTGTAACTCTAACTCTTATGCTGCTTGTATGCTTTATATATGATGAGATGATTCATATAATCATGGACAAGACTAGGTCTTGGGTCATAGACTGTGGCTAAGACAGTGTAACATCTCATTTTTCAAAAGCGGAATGAGGTACTTTCATTAGAGTAGAGCATCAGAGCAATTTAAAAGAGAGAGTATCTGATAAACATCCTGTTGAGGTACCTAGTTGCTTATACAACAGTACAAAGGTCTGAATATTTACTGATATGGGAATACAAGTCCAAAAAGAAATTCTTCGGCTGGGACTCTAAGCATGCTGCTTGCCCTTATCTTTGGTGCTTAGTCCTCCTGATCCTGAAGCTATATTAAGAGCTGAGGTCCATGCATCGAACCTCAGGTAACGGTTAACCTCATACTTATGTAAACAATATATGTATGACATCACAACATTAATCAACACATAAGTATATAGCAGATGCAAGATTAATATATCCACCGTACACATCACATGTAAGGTTATCTATGCTGACAATACACATCGCATGTATAGTTATTTATACAATTCACATGTATAGTTATCCATGTTAACAATACACATCACATGTAAAGTTATCTATACAATTCACTTGTATAGTTGTCTATCACATATAAGCATACAATAAGTATTAGAGTTAGTGTTACAGTACGCGAACGTACCTTTCACCGGGTAATCGTCAAATGTCCGACCTTTGAATCCGGCCCTGGACTTCCTGGATATCCTACCATATCACCATATTTCTTAGAATAATATCCTAAGAGATATTTCCACCTCTATTTACTTCTCTACCCTTGGTAGATTTGTTATTTACAATTCTGCCCTTACATTTATTCAAAAACGCAGTGCAGTATTTTCTGGGCAGATTTTTCGGTAACTTTGAAAAATCATAACTAATTCTAGAAAAATTGAAATGAGGATCCGTAAAATTCCCCGGAACCCTTAGGATGTCTAATTTTGAGGAAAAATATTCATTCCCACCCAGAATTTACGAAAAATTCCCAGTTTTGAATTTTCTCAACGTTGCCCAGATTTTATTCCAGCAAAAATGGCTTAACTTCAAAAATTCATACCTCCTTGACCAGAGATCAAAATGTTACATATTTTATATTTTTGGAAAGCCCTACATGTCTACTTTCTTTCTGGAAAATTTTATGATTTTATAATTTCATTTGTTACATAAAATCATAGCATCTTTTTTGCTGCCTGTCTAAGATTTAAGAACTGAAAATTCTACAACTTTCACAATCTTAATCCTAGGACTTCCAAAAATTATTTCTTATCATGTTTTTACCTCTTCAGGCATTTTTCAATGCAATGAGGCCTAAAAACAAGTATAGGAATTTATTCCCTAATTTTCTAGATTAAACTAGCATTTATACTAAGAACTTATAAAAACTAAAGACTAGAAATTTAAATGCTAGAACTTACCTCTTGAAGACTCTTGAACTCCTTCCTCCTTCTTGCTTCACTCTCCTCTTAAACTCTCCAATCTTTGGTATGAGTTTGGTGTGAAGAATGAAGAGAGGAGAGCTCTCTATTTATAGCCAAAGATGCCTTAACTTCCTTGCATCTTTAATCCATATCTAACCATTGGATTTCATTTAGCCAAGAAGCTTAAATCTTGACCTTACACCTCTTACAAAAAAAATGCCACCTCCCCCCTTTTCTAGATTCATCTTTTCTCTTTCCTCCACTACACACACACATATGCACAACACTTAGGCACACACACACTCACAACATACACATGTGCTCTTGTGATGTCATCTTGATGACATAATCAAGGCATAGGTGTAATTGTTGACTTTTCAACACTAATTAGAAATTCTTAATTAGGATTATTTATTATCTTACAACTATTTTATTGACATTGGTAATTTTTGCACCATGCATAATATTAAAAATCATAGGGCAACTTATGTTCTCCAAAATGATATTTAATTTTGCCTCATTATTTCCCAATGAAAATAATCTCATAAATTACCTAAATTAGAGACAACATACTTTCTAATTTTTAATAAATATTTAGTTGCCCTTTAGGATTTATCATAATATTCTCAGGGTATTTTATAACCCATAAATTCACTTAGGGATTTTTAGCTCTTTATTTCTCCTAATTTCATGAGAAATTACCTTTAAGAAATAAGGTAATTATTTCCCTAGTTTTGAGACCACAAATTCACCTATTTTCAATAGGTATTTATTTGTGCACATAGAATATTTAAGGTATATTATTTATTTTAAGATAAAAAAAATTTCGGGTATTACAGACAGGGTCTTAGGCCACCTTGTTAAATACATTCAGCTTTTAATGTGAAAACGGGTTACAGTCTTGGTAATTCCGTATAGATGTTTTCCTAGCGCTGAGGACACGCTCCAGGGCGTGGCACTGGTTTATGTGCAAACTATGTGGACCTTACGTAGGCTGTGTGCTATGTAGGTATTGTTGAGATATGAATTGATACATGTGTTGTGTGTTATGTATAGTTATATGCTGAAATGTAAATGAATATCTATCATGCATATTGTCATACTTGAGCATAAGGTTAACCGTTACCTGAGGTCCAATGGGCATTGGACCTCAGTCTTAATGAATAGTACAGGGAAGAAACCGAGATAGAGAAGGTGCCGGTGGAAAGAGCCATGAAGAGGCAGCGGTCGAAGACGAAGGTCGGTAGAAGTTATTAGGACTTAGTTTCTGGCAGAGTATTCTGGCACGGATTTAACAAAGTTATTTCAGACCATTTGGTGCTTAAACTAAGGAAGGTTTCATTGGTGGGTTATCACAAGTCGCCATAGAGTTGGTGAGACTCCCATTAGATTGAACACCGACCTGGCCAAATTGTCTGATTAACTGATGTTAGGTTCCAAGCCATAAGTCTAATTTAAGACTTTCTTTATCAGAGAAATGTATTCAAATCTCTGTAAATTGTATCACATGAATATTCCTTCGGCATATTTAAAATATCAGCTTATGTCGGGGCATCATCATATGCCTGGGCATTTTATATCAGATACTCATTATCCGAATCTTGGCGCACGTTATCCATTTCCGCAGTACTCTGAGCTGTAGCATCTCAAAACTTTGTGATTTTCTTAAAACTAAGTGTCGATCGACACGATTTTCGAACCTGGAATTTGGGATGTTACAGACAGTAGCTGGAAAATAGACAAGAGAGAATGTGTGGGAAGTTGAAAAAGATGAAACAAGAGAAACCTGTTAAAATGAAAAAATGCATTCAATATATAAACAAAGTCAAATTGGTGCTTATGTGTAGAACCAAACATATGATATGAGAGGGAAAGTTGCTTATAAATTGAACTAACCGAATGAGAGAAAAAGTTGTTGATTAATAGGAAAATTGCGTCGGACGGAGTATTTTGGAGAAAATTGATATTGTGTTTTTTAACCATCCAGATCATATTATAATGTTGCTGGTATTGATTTTTATGAGTTTTTTCACACATCTCTTGTGTCAAATCAACTTCATGACTATCGGTATGCATAAATTGGAAAAGAAGCCAAGTTTGATTTATGATTTCATTTTTAGTAGGTTACTGCCTTTAGTTTTAGTTTGAATATTACTGCCTTCATTTTGAGTTCTCACTTGGATTTTATGTTACGCAATATGATCATATATTGAAAATCACTTTCATCAAAACCCATCAATACTTGAAAGTAATTGATAGCCTTAATTGGCCCTATATATGTATGTGTGTATATATATGTGTGTAGTTTCGTTTTATCATAGAGACACTCCTCTCTTCAATTCTGAAAAGAGTTTTTATTTGAATATTTGCCATTTTACCATCATCATGTAAGCAATGGCCGTTATTATATCGGTACACGTAGCCTATATGAAAAGGAAAGAAATAATTAAATAAGTGGCATCCAAAATTTCAATATGTAAGTGATGGATGCAAGCAATGGTGGATATTGGGATAACTATTTGGAGGGGTTAAATATATACTCATTAACTAATTAAAAAAAAATATTTGAGGGGGCCAAATATATAAATTTTTGGGATAAATGTATATATTTTAAGCCAAATGCATTAAAAAAAAATAAATCCAATTTACATTAAATATTTCAACAGATTTTTTTTTTTGGGGGGGGGGGCTATAGCCCCTCTTGTCTATATGATCCTCTGCCATGTCACCACTGGATGCAAGAAAAATTAGGAGAAAATTCCTTTTAGAGAGGGAGAAAAAAATGTTAAAAAAGTCTCAAAAACAATTCTTATGTCAAAAAAATTTTATTGACAACTCCTTCAGTAAGGTTTGTTAACTCTCTCTGTGAGCTTTGTCAACTCCTTGAAACTTATTAATATCATAATTTTTTCTTAGACTTTTTTAAAATTCTTTTAGTCTCTTAAATCCTTAAAGGGATTTTTCTAACAATTAAATTACACACCATGGCACAGTACGCATATACGTACCTCTGTAAGATGGCCCCAGTGATGGGAGGCTAGTTGCAGAGTCCACTTCAAGTTCAAATAGCATGTGTGCATGTATTAAAATTTGGGTCTTAATTTTTTCCGCCTGGATTTGTGTAACTAACTGGGCTTCGTGTAGGGTTGGGAGATTGTCTATCTCAGCATGTGTACATAATCGTTTTTTTTTCCCAACGAGAACACATAACCTTCGCAAGTCCTAATTACTTTAATTGTAATTATAGTTCCGTACAACTTTCATTTGTTTATAAACTAATTTGTTTTTTTTTTTGGGTCCGAAAGTAGTTTTTTTTTTATATTTTTTTTTTATAAATTGAGTAGAGTTAATGAGTTTTAAACTTTTCATAAATTTTAGTAATAGGAATTTAAAAAAAAGGAGACTGATAAATAGGATTGGATTAGGAGGAGTATTGAAAATGAAGGCAATTAACTGGTTGACTTTGTTTCTAAATAACTAATTTTATTAATATATAAAAATTCATTATTAGTTCATATATTAAAGGTTGAAGGGATCAGAATTTAAGATATTAATGTTTAAATAAATGAATAGGTTTGAACCGATAAATTTATTGATTTAATTTAGATGCTTAAGAACAAAAATAACTTTAGAGAGAGAGAGAGAGAGCACCAAAAGGTTTTAGACTTTTATTGATGTTGAATGTAAAATGAAGCATGCTTTGAGTAGGTAAAATATGAAAAGAAATGCTTTGACTTTCAGATATAATAATTTAAAAGGGTCCAAATCAAATATATAAAAGAAATTGGTCAAGAAAATATATTAAAAAAATTGATAAATTGTTTAACCAAAATTTTTTTTATGAAAGTGTCCATAAAACCTAATACGAAAGCATATTACGGAATACACAAATACCAAAATCTAAATTTATCATATCCGCACTTTTAATAAATTTCTAATCAAATCAAGATGCCCAAGAAAATGCTGTTAAATGCTGTTAAAAATTTAGAGAATTTTAAATGCTGTTAAAAATATTATAATGCCCAAGAAAAATTGAAGGTATGTGTAAGCTAGAAATCTAATAAAACAGGCAAAGGTAGCGCAAAATAAAACACACACACACACACATATAAAACTAAAAATTAACGAAGAAAAGTTCTAAATTAAATCCCACTAGAATAATCAAAACTGAAAAAATCTCTTACACCTACCTTCAATTTTTCTTTTTAACAGGGAAGGTGCACTATGGTCTGTTAACAACGTCTGAAAATATCTAATTAGGTCTCTTGCCTTATTAAGGATCTAGAAAGAGCCATTTTGTACGTACTTATATTCTCTCTCAATTTTTAATTTGATATATGAGTTTTTTTATTTGATTTTTTGAGGTTTAGAATACAAAGGATTTTCATCTCTCCTAACGAATCAATTTTAAAAAATGTTATCATATTTTTTTGAGCTTTTAAAAATAATCAGAACCTAAAATATATTTTTAATTTGATAATCTACTTTGAGTATTTCTAAAAAAAATAATAATATAAGCTATTAGAGAGAAAATTGTCATAAAAATATGGTGATACATGGAGATATTTAAAATTTAAAAATAACTAAATGATAAATTTTTGTGAATAGAGATACATAAATATTTAATAAAATTTAATAATTATCAAATAATAATATCTTTTATGTTTGAGACCAAACAAAAGATAATTTCTGTTTTTCATAAAATCTCAACTCTATAAATCACTTTAATAAAATATCTAAAGTATCAAAAAAATCACTTATACTTTTAGATTGAACATGGCCATCGACATCAAGTATGAAAAAACGATCTTGTGGTTGAGTTCATTTGTTGTTGTGGCTAGTTTTGTGTTTCAAAGTCAAGAGATTGATATCTTATATGCTCCCTCTGGTCCTTAATATAAGATTTAATTTTTTTCTATAAAGAGTAAAAAAGCTACATAAATTATTTAATCATAGCATATACTCATGTTGTGTATCATTAGATTATAAATCAATTTAAAAGTCAGACAAATTACTTTTTTAAAAAATAAATATAAATATTTTAAAGTAATTTTTTAGCTTTCTTAATCTATCTAAAAATGTCAATTGGATCTTATAATAAGTACATGAGGAAATAATTCTTTGAGTGTTGGTAAAGATTATGTCTTTGTCATCAATATAATGACGTGGAGGGAATAACAAATTTGATGCTGATGGAAATGGTTCATTTCCAGATAAAGGGAGCAAACTAGGGAATGACCAATAAAACTAAAAAGAAACTCAAAAGCCAGTACATGATAAATAAATTTAGTTGCAACATAATTACATATTTTATCGGTAAATGTCCTATGTTTTTGTTAGGTAATAAATGTTTGGTAATTGGGTTTTGTTATGCATGAAAATGATGCAAAACTAGCAGTTTTGTTGTGGCTTGTGATGTCGATGATGATAGTAGGTTATGTGTATTTTGAAAGGGAGAAAGATACCAAAGTTTTCTTAAATATGCAAATTGTAATCAAGAACTCCAAAACACTATAATCACTACGACGATTGCAGTTAAGTCTGGGGTAGAGAGACAAAAATCTGCATAAACATATAAATTTCAATTCAAGATCGAGAAATTTGGTCTAATTGCTTGAAGTCCTCGGCAACTTAGCTTAGTTTGAGATTAAATTTTGTAATGAAATTATTTAAATGCCTTTAATTGGAAAAAATAAAAAAAGGCAACAGTGTAATAAATAGCAACCATAACTTATCAAATGACAATAATAACAAAAACAACAACAACTACTTTCACTGAGAGCATGCAATTAACAATAGTTTAGCAAGTAATGATCAACTTATCGAATGTTTTGATGCTAAGTATCTATGTATCTTGTGTCTATGATTGTTGGAAGCAGGAACGGATAGGCTAGCATGTGGCTTGATCACTCCCAAAGATGAAGGTAAAGGAGACGTGATTAAGTGAGAACTAAAGTAAATTAGCATGTTCGCTAGTTTTCTTGATTGAGATTCATGAACTATGAATTTGAATTGAGAAATAAGATTGAAATAGTCTAAATTATAAGACACTGATGATCCATATGTTTGAAATACTTAAACTTTACATTTCAGTAATGCTCCACAATAACTATTTTGCTGGAGCAAAAGAGAGATTATTTCACTTAATTTATGATAATTAATTTAATTGTAGCACTTTAATAATTAAATGGGAGAATTTTTGGTAAATGATATATTAATTTGCCACATATTCAAACAGTTTAATTGTTTTAACTACTCTTAATCTTGGCAAGGTTTATAATTGTCACTTATTTTTGAGATAAAAAATGAATGACTCTATTGATTTCTCTCTTTATTAATAATATCCACCATTAGATCAAATTTCAATGGTTGAGATTTAATACTATATAAAAATATTATGACATTAAATAGTATTAAATCTCAACCATTTAAACTTGATCAAATAGTGGATACATTCACTGGAGAAAGAAATTAATGGAGTCATTCATCTCTCATTGGAGGCTTAATGGAATAATTTTTGTGCTCAAACATACTACCTCCATCCATATATAGAAGGTCTTATTAACCAAATTGAATTGTTCAAGAAAATAATTAAAAATAATCAAAAGCAATAAATATATAGGAAATATAATTATTATTTTTTCTAATATACCCTTATCTGTGACTCTATGAGTGGGTAAAGGGGGAAGAGTAATAATGATTAAAGAGAGTGTATCTGGGAAAGATGATGAGATGAAAGAGATACATGGGTAAAATGCATTTATTATTCAAACAAAGTTAAAGAGGACCTTATAAATAGGGATAGAGGGAGTATATTAAATTACCACTCCTTTTTATAAGCCAAATTTAAATAATTCCCACATTCTAAGAAAAGTGTAACATCCTGGATTTTAAATGGCGGAATTTTTTTTTCAAAAGAATAGTAATCAGAGTCAAGCATTGTAGCAAGTGAGTAACTCAATTTAAAGATATATGTCCACGGTGTAATTGTACTCATACAGACATCCATTGCTCAGAAAGGGTAGCGTCTAACCAGGTTTAATAGAGCCATAGAAGTAAACTCCTTCTACCATCCAATGCCCGCTACCTGCCCCGAACCTCAACCCTTGATTTTCCCGAACCTAAAGCTACAGCTGAGATCCAATTTCCAATTGGATCTCAGGTAACGGTTAATCTTATGCTCAAATAAACAGTATATGGCAACAGATATTCATAATAACATCACAGCATATCAATACTAAATCACACAACAAGTACCACAACCAGTACCACAACAAGTCTACACATATCCAGTGCCACAACGACCCATCGTGTCCTCAGCGCTAGGAAAACCTTATGGCGTTATCAAGACTATAACCCGTACAAAGCTGTATGTACAACTGCCCTCTCTCGGCAGAGTCTCAATAAATGACATATCAATCACATATATGAATATAAGCAGCATAAGTGTTAAGGTTACAGTACGCGTCCGTACCTCCGTTGACGATTTCTGGTACTTTCGTCAAATTACGGCACGTTCGACAGCGGTACAACAGCGGTGACAGCGGAAACAGCGGTTCGTGGTTTCGAATATCCTATATGGATAATATTACTTATATGAGTATTCAGAACCAAAACGGGCATTTTAGGTACAAATTACCATTTTGCTCCTAATTTGACTTTTCGGCGGAATTTCGCCAGAGCTCCGCTATTTTGACTTTAATTTCTCAAAATTTTTGCTATAACCTTTCCTCTATCATATTTCTAAGATAAATATCATATTTATTCCTAAAACATGATATTTAACTAACTTTGAAAATTTAGAGACTACCCTAGCAATCCTACTATAACTACCGAAAGAATTACCGAACTAAAGACTAAGGACCGAGGAACTTACTCAGAGCTTCGCTAGGATTTTCCCCGGACTCCTCCTTCTTCCTTCCTCTCCCAAGTTTTCGAAAATCTCAAGAGAGAATGGTGTGAAGAAATGTGAAATGGTGAAGGGGTATTTATAGGTGAAGGGAAGGGCATTTTTGTAATTTTTGTCTGATCGAATTCTGACCGTTGGATCGCACTTTTGTTGAGGTGGCTTGATCTTGACCATCCACCTACTAGGCTGACCTCATCATCCATAAAGAGATAAAGAATGATGACCTCATCCTGCCTGTGTCATCTTGCTTTATCAGATGAACTCCCTGGCTCAGTGTCCTGATCGCGAAATTCCGTAGAATCTTAAAATTCCAGGAATGATACGCTGAAGATCTTTTCTTCCTCTTCGAGAATACTGGGTTTTCCTGACCTTATATTCTCGTTAAGGACATTCCGTTATCAGCCGAAATTCCTCGGTAATCACTACCGGGTACAGAAATGACTTCTGTCGGTGTCATCTTCTAGATAAAAATTCACTGATCAATAATATATTCTGGTTTTTCCCTTCTTATCCCCAGATTCTCACAACGGAATTATTTTCTATCGGTTCTCATTTTGGTTATCTGCTTAATTCCTACAAAATATCTTCCTATCCGGATCTCCAAATCACTCCGTCGGTTACGGAAACGACTTCGAAGACCGGCCATCTTGAGGTAAAAATTCACTCGTTCATAATATACTCTGGTCCTAATTACCTAATTCACGGTTTTCTATGTAGGATTTTATTTCTATCCGTTCTCGTTTATCCTGTTCATTTTTCCTCTGATTATTATATTATTACCTAATTAACACATGTTTTAACTTTTATATTATCTTATTAAAATATCCACTCATCCTTATCTCTCCAAAAATTTCGGTCACCCCCCCCCCCCTTAATTATATATATATATATATATATATATATATATATATATATATATATATATATATATTTTTTCCATTTATCTCAACCACAAATATTTATTTCCCAAGAATTTCCTTATTGGTCCATAATTGATTTAAGCTTTTATAATTCCTTAAATAATCCTAAGTCATTGATCTTTATTTATTACTAGCATTATTACCTCTTATTCCTTACTAATTATTTAATTAGGCCCTTACTAATAATTATTCATTAATAGTAATTATTTATATTTAATTAACTTTCATATCTCCTAAATTCTATAATCTTACAAAATTCCTAAAAATTACTTAATTAATCCCTAACTAATTCTGAATAATTTTTATCAATTAAAACCAATTATTTTCTCACAACAATTCTATTTACATCTCTAAGTTAAGCTTTATCCAAATTATCAAAAATCTTAAGGCCGGTTCTAGTCTTTAATTTTCATAAGAAATAATTTAATAAATTGTCTAAATTAAGGACAATATTCTTTCTAATTTTTAATAATTATCCTTATGCCCTTTAGAATTTTTCATAATTCCTTTTAGGATGTTTTTTATGTCCCTAAAATGCATTTTTAAGCCTTTCCGGCCCTTAATTTCCTTTATTTTCCTTTGAACTTAAACTACTTATCTTACACTTTGAGACCACACATTCACCTATTACCAATAGGTTTTATTTGTTAATATAATATTCCAAATAAATAATTATCCGGGTATTACAAAAAGTTAGTTAACTCATTAAATATGTTCTAAATTGATGCACTTTCTCAATTTTATATAATTTATGAATAGAAGGGGCAAAATTGTAATATTGTCATTAATTACTCTCTATGTAGACTTATAATAAAGAATTTTTAATCTTGCAAATATGTCCCTTGATTTGTTGAGTCATGCATGTTGTATGTATTATAAATGATCTGAGTAAAACCACTTGAGAAATGAGAATCCTTTCAATCTCACACCTCCTACCTGTAACATCCTAATTTTCAAAAGCGAAATATTATTTTTTTCCAACAAAAATCATTTAAAATCATCAGAGTAGTGCATTTGAGCGGAAGAGTAAATGATACTTATATTTCAAAATGCCGTAAGTCTGGCTGAATACAATAGCGGTGTAGTAACCGTGTGGTTCAAAAAGGATGTACAATGTAATACCCTAAAATTTATATTTCTCCTAAAGAACCATATTTTGGCAAATAATACCTATTAAAATAGGAGAGTATGTTGTCTCTAAATTTTTAACTGATTTATTATCATATTTAGGGAAATTTTCTTTGGATTCTAATAAATCCAAAATTCAATTTCCTAAATCTTATTAAGGATCATAAAATATAACCATTTAAAATCATCGGAGAATGGTAAAATCAATTAGAGGAAATTAGTAAGATTATTGGGCAATTGAAATTGCAATAATTGAGATACTTTATTAATTTTTGAAATTAGTTAATAACTAATTTATAAAGGTCATAATTAAGGATCAAATGATATTTAGAAGCTGAGACTAAATTAGAAACTTGTCAAATTTTGATAATTAAGCTTAGTAACCCCTAAAATACTATATTAGCAATAGTAACCAAGAATTAATTAATTCTCCCTTTAACTAATAAAAGTGGCAAAAATTACTAGATAAAGAGTGAAAAAATTATATTAACCCTTAATCCTAAAATCTAAGTGGACCAATGAAAGAATTTCCTTCTTAAAAATGTGAGAACAATAGAGCATAATGAATAATTAAATAAAATAGGAGTGGGGATGAATTGCTAGGGAAATAAGAAGTGAAAATTGTTGTAATAATAATACAAACACATAAGTCAATGGCTTGTGGGATAAGATAAGAAAACTTGAAGAGCAAGTTGTTTAGCTTGGGGACCAAGTTGTTACTTATTTAGGTGGAAATAGATAGAAAATAAATCATATCTTGAAATATTGAAACTAAGTATTAAAGACAAGAACATATTTAAGATCAGTGAATTATGAGCTTCAACTTGATTATTCCCAAAGTTATTTTCGGTTACTTTTAAGATTCATACCTAAGTGTTTTGGGAATTAAAAATCACCATAAATCTAATCACAAAATTAGGATTTCAAAAGTGAAATTGGATTTTGAAGTAAAACACCAAAGTACACCTAACTAAATTAGAATTTGGGATTAATTAAGGTAACTTAGTGAAGAAGGGGCATGACTTGGGGACAAAGCAAAACTTGATGGACAAGGGGGGAGGGTGGACGGTCAAGGGGGGGCTGAAGGGATAGGATTTTTACCTCCACCCCAAGTAAATAATTGATGGTCAAAATTAAAGAAAAGTTGCTTGATGTTTAACCACCCTTTGGCTATAAATAGAGGACCTTAGCAACACAATCTCCTCATCAATTCACAAGCCTAGACCGAAATTGAGAGTGTGAGGGAGTGAGTGGAAGAGTTTCAAGAGCTAAGAGCAAGTGTTCTTCAAGAGGTAAGAGAACTTTTGGTTTTTAAGTTTGAGTTCTTAGTTTATAAAGTAGAAATGCTAGTAGAAGTTATTTTGATTTTCAATCTTCTAAATATAGTTTTATTTTCATGTTTTTAAGGTTTCCACTGTATTTATTTCAAAAAATTGATGAAGAAGAAGTTATAACAAAATTTTTGGAAGATTATGATCAAAATAGCGAAGCTCTGGCGAAGTTTCATCGATTAGTGTTTTCTAGAGTCAGCAGCAAAAATGTTAGTATTTTATGAAGAAAATGATGTTCTAAAATTCTGAGAAAATTTGTGGTGAAAGTAGACATCTAGGGCTTTCTAAATCTATAAAGAGTGTGTGATTTGAAGCTCTGTGTAAAAAGATAAAAATCTCAGAAGTTAAGCTATGTTTTCTGGGCCAAATTCTGGGCAGCAGTTTGTAATGATTAAACTGGGATTTTTCCATGAGTTATGGGTAAGTTCCAGTATTTTTCCTCGAAATTAGACTTCTCAAGGATTCTGGGAAATTTTACGGATCCTCGGTTCGATTTTTCTAGAATTAGTTATGATTTTTCGAAGTTAGGCGAAATTCTGCCCAGAAATGCTGGATCAGCGTTTTTTCCGAAAATTAGGGAATAAATTGGAAAATAAATCCACCAGGGGTAAAATGGTCTTATATAGCCAAGATATCTCTTGGAATAATGTTTATGAATTAATAGAAACAATATTATCCTTATAGGATATCCTTGAATACGTTCTGACCAACTATCGCACCGTATTCCGCCAGAAATATCGTATAGCGTCAAACGAAGGTACGTCCGCGTATTGGTAACTTTAACTCTGATGTTTACTATATGCTTATATGTGCTATGTGTTTGGTATGTTTATATGAGATAGCTGATAGCTCGGTGATATGTTCATGTACTGTTGTTATGATTATGCTTGCTGGGTATTGGAATACGCTTGCTGGGTGTGAAACAAGTGTTAGGTGTGAAATGTATACTAAGTGTGACATATCTGCCAAGGGGCTTATATGTCAGGGATACATTTGTCTAAATGCTTATGAACTGTTTATGTTTGTGAATATTGTGATCCATATATGGTATATATAAACATGAGGTTAACCGTTACCTGAGGTTCAATGGGCATTGAACCTCAGCTCTTAACATAGTGTCAGGGTCAAGAGAACCAAGGACGGAGGACAAAGGGAAGCGCAAGCAGGACGCATAGTAGACCCGGCTGAAGATTTCCTTTGACATTCTGGCGGAAGCCTTCCTTTGTTGTTGTACATCCCTTTTGAACCACGCGGTTACTACACCGCTATTGTATTCAGCCAGACTTGCGGCATTTTGAAATATAAGTATCAGTTACTCTTCCGCTCAAATGCACTACTCTGATGATTTTAAATGATTTTTGTTAGAAAAAAATAATATTCCGCTTTTGAAAATTGGGATGTTACATACAACAACAAAAGGAAGGCTTCTGCCAGAATGTCAAAGGAAATCTTCAGCCAGGTCTACTATGCGTCTTGCTTGCGCTTCCCTTTGTCCTCTGTCCTTGGTTCTCCTGACTCTGATGCTATGTTAAGAGCTGAGGTCCTATGCATAAGGACCCCAGGTAACGGTTAACCTCATATTTACATATACGGTATATAAACACAACAATTGATTTACTTCCAAATATGTCACCAACTATGTCACTCCCAGTGAATGCAAATGTACCGCTCCCAGCGAAATATACCACTCCCAGTGAATGACAGATATATCACTCCAAGTGCATGCAGATGTACAGATATCCTTTAACAACAACATGTATTCAAACAACACACCGAAACCAGCATACAACACACATACCACATATACACATACTGTAAATATCAGAGTAGTGTTACAGTACGTGAACATACCTTCGTTGACGTTTGACGGTATTTCTGGTGGAAAACGGTGCGACAGTTGGTCAAAACGTATTCAGGGATATCCTATAAGGATAATATCGCCTCTACTAACTCACAAATATTATTTCAAAGAGATATTTTGGCTATATAAGACCATTTTACCCCTGGTGGATTTATTTTCCAATTTATTCCCTAATTTTCGGAAAAAACGATGATCCAGCATTTCTGGGCAGAATTTCGCCTAACTTCGAAAAATCATAACTAATTCTAGAAACATCGAACCAAGGATCCGTAAAATTTCCCGGAATTCTTGAGAAGTCTACTTTCGAGGAAAAATACTGGAACTTACCCATAACTCATGGAAAATTCCCAGTTTAATCATTTCAAACTGCTGCCCAGAATTTCACACAGAAAACATAACCTAACTTCTGAGATTTTTATCTTTTTGCACGGAGCTTCAAATCACACACTCTTTATAGATTTAGAAAGCCCTAGGTGTCTACTTTCACCATGAACTTTCTCAGAATTTTTGAACATCATCTTCTTCATAAAATACTGGTGTTTTTACCTCTGACTCCAGGAATCGCTAATCGATAAGATTTCGCCAGAGCTTTGCTATTTTGATCATAATCTTCCAAAAATTTTGCTATAAGTTCTTCTTCATCAAATTTTCGAAATAAAGCCATTGGAAACCATAAAAACATGTAAATAAAACTAGAATTGGAAGATTGATGATTAAAACAACATTTCTAGCATTTTTATTTCATAACCTAAGAACTTGAACTATGAATCTAAAAACTCTCTTACCTCTTGAAGAACACTTGCTCCTAACTTCTTGAAGCTCTTTCACTCTCTCCTACACACTCTAAGATTTCGGTTGTAGCTTGAGAAATTGGTGAGGAATTTGTGTTGCCTTAAGCCTCTATTTATAGCCAAAAACATGAGTAGCCTCCAAGCAACTTGAATTGATTTTGTCCATTGGTCTTTACTTGATGAAGAGGCATAAATCCCACCCCTACACCTCCTCCAATTCGTCCTCCTCCTTCCTTCCTCCCCAAGTTACCTTGCTTCCTCCCCAAGTTACCTTAATTACTCCCAAATGCTAATTTAGTTGGGTCTAAGTTGGTGTTTTAATTCAAAATCCAATTTCACTTTTGTAATCCTAATTTTATGACTAGATTTATGGTGATTTTTAATTTCTCAAACACTTAGGTATGAATCTTAAAAGTAATCGAAAATAACTTCGGGAATAGCCAAGTTGAAGCTCTTAATTCACTGATTCCAAATATGTATTTATATGTAATACTTAGTTCCAATATTTCAAGATATGATTTAATTTCTATGAATTCTCCTTGATTTGCATTTGATTAACAATTACTTGCTTCCCAAGTTTCTTTATCTTCTCCCACAAGCAATTGACTTATGTGTTTGTATTATTAATAATTTCCCTTCTTGTTTCCCTAGCAATTTCGTCCCCCTCCCCCTAATTTTAATTATCAATTTACATTTTATTTGCTTTCACACCTTAGGAAGAAAAACCTTTTATTGGTCCAAGTAATTTCACAAAGATTTAGGATTAAAGGTTAATACAATTTCTTCATCCTTAAATTGGTAATTTTCGCCACTTTTATTAGTGAAAGGAAGAATTAGATAAATCCTTGGTTACTATTGATAGTATAGTGTTTTAGGGGTTACTAAGCTTATTTACCAAAATTTGACAAGTTTCTAATTTAATCTCAGCTTCTAAATATCATTTGATCCTTAATTATGACCTTTATAAATTAATTATTAACTAATTTCAAAAATTAATAAGGTATCTCAATTATTGCAATTTCAATTGCCCAATAATCGTTACTAATTTCCTCTAATTGATTTTACCATCCTCTGATGATTTTAAATGGTTATATTTTATGATCCTTAATAAGATTTAGGAAATTGAATTTTGGATTTATTAGAATCCAAAGAAAATTTTCCTAAATATGATGATAAATCAGTTAAAAATTTAGAGACAACATATTCTCCTATTTAGTTGCCTCTTAGGATTGCTCACAATATTCATAGTGTTTTATAACCCTTAACTTCACTTAGAAATTTCTAGCTCTTTATTCCTCCTAATTTCATGAGAAATCATCTTAGAAAATAAGGTAATTATTCTACTAGTTTTGAAACCACAAAATTCACCTATTTTCAATAGGTATCATTTACTAAATTATGATACTTATCCTAAATAGGATTTTTAGGGTATTACACTACCACAATACATGTAACCTTGATCGATGAAGGTACAACTAAAGATATGGGCAAGGGGAAGGTTGTTACTTGTAGATCTTGAAGCTAAATTTGAGACTTTTGTGTACATTGTTGGGCTGTAAATTGAGGGTGTGTTTAAGATGAACTTATGGAGGCCCTAATAGCAAGATTGGATGGGTAAAGGTAAGATTGGGGCTTCTGAAATTTTTGGCTCATGTTTGGTATAGCTTTAGGTCTATTGGGCTTATATGATATAAGTTAGTTATTTTGATAAGCCAATATTTGGAGCTTATTATGAAGAAAGGAAAGCATGGTTGGTAGGCTAGAAAAAGGGAAATTACCGTTATGGCATTAAATTTTCATTTTAAAACTTTCACACACCCTTTATTTTGTCTCTCTTCTCCCATCACCCACCCGACTCCCTCTTTTCCATTTTACTGCATAAAATTATTTACTTTTTACTTCTTCCTCATATGATATAAGCTGCTTATTTATTTTTCACTGCACAAAATTATTTATTTTTAAAAATTTTTGTGGAGTGAAAAATTGAAAAATAACTTTTTTCAAATTCCCATTATATATAAGTTTATTTTAGAATTTACAATTTTTATTTTTATAATTTTAATTGTAATATTTCCTTAAAGTCTATGTTTATTGTATCAAACTAATGTCCTTTTAATTAATTTTTCATATAAACTTGTTTTTCAATATAATCATACAATTAAGTTTTCAAAAGTCATATTGACCAAAAAACAAAAAAAAAAACAACAAACAAACAAACCTTCTTCTATCAACATTAATTCAAACATAAATCACATTACATAATTTGACTTTTTCTCAATCGTAAGTTTGTAAAAGTCGTATTGAAGAAAAATCACTTTTGTCACCTCTATTCTAAACACCCCCAATTATGGAGCACCTTCGGGGATTGTTCTTGTTTGAGAAGATTGAATATTGTATCTATAGGTGTTTAATCTGGCTACCTACATGTATTAGTTAAGGTTCTAAACTAAAAACAATGCATACAAGTCAATAATGTAAGAAATTGCTCACTTTATAAATGATAGTTGTTTGGTATGAGATATTGATTATAGTTAGAGCCAGCCAACACTGATTTAATATGGACTTGGACAATGTTGTTTTGTTCCATTATTAAATTTGTATCAAATGGCTTCATAAATTTCCATTTTGTTATTTTACCTATACAGAGGCAATCTCATTTTTTAAAAATGGCTCAAGAACCCAGTCGACAAAATTTAGGTTATGATTTACCATGTTTTGCCAAAGTTAATTAAAAGAGTGGAAACCAGGCCGCCTGAGTTTTTTTTTTTTTTGATAAAAGGCCGTCTGAGTTAAGATGCAAAATCATAAAAAATGGCCTGTTGATCTTCATGCTTACTATAGAGGTTCACAATGTGCCAAACAACACCTTGATATGAATTTTAAAGAATTAATTAGTTGAACAAAGAGTCACAATTACATGGAATTCAAGTAATTTACATGTTACGACTTGCAATTCTTTATCAATAGAAACAACATGTCTTATCCTATTAGGTGAGATCGGTTATATGGATACACGACATCAACACTAAAAAACATTTATATTTGGTAGGCACCAAGAGATAAGAAGAAAATGAAAATGTTATGAAAAGTGAGATTAAACGGATTGGGAAAGGGGGGAAAGTCTCTATATTGTCAACTTCCCCAAAAACTCAAATACTTTTGAATCCATCGACAATGCAATCATACAAAGATCACATAAGCACTTGAAAAGTGGAAAGCTAAACAACAGTGAAAACTGAACAACTGGATAGCACAGTAGGTAGGTCCAATAAAGCTACAAACATATTCACCATTCTAATTCTATGTAAAATCTATACTGGGTATCAAGTCTAACTACAAAATGATCTTAACTGTCACAGATCCCTTTCAAGCAAAATATCAAGTAAACTTGCAATATAATGATGAAGATTTAGTATCAAAGCTCTTCAATAGGGATTTTGTCAACCGGAACAAGGCTTTCCACATAATTTAAAATATGAAAACCAACGTCATATTCATTGGAACAAGTTTCCCTGCTCGTCCTTGGGATGAGCAGGGAGAGCTCGTCCCTTTTGGGATGAGATCTGGGCTGTCAGATCTCATCTGATGGTTTAGATCTCCTCTTTTTAAAATAATTTTTTTAAAAAAAATTATTACTAATCAGTATCCTCAAAATATTTTTTTAGTATCAGTCAGTATCCTAAAATAATTTTTTAAGGTTCTAAAAATTATTTTCAAGAACATAAAATATTTTTTAGTGCCAGTCAGTATCCTAGAGTAATTTTTTAGTCTCAGTCAGTACCCTAAAATTTTTTTTTAACAGTACCAGTCAGTACCCTGAAGTATCTTTTTAGTCTCAGTCAGTCCCCTAAAACATTTTATCATCTTGATAAAATGTTTTAGGGGACTGATTGAGACTAAAAAGATAAAATTTTTTAGGGGACTAACTGAGACTAAAAAGATACTTTAGGGTACTAACTGGTACTGTTAAAAAAATTTTAGGGTACTGGCTGAGACTAAAATGATACTTCAAGATAGTGAAAAATATTTTATAATCTTAAAAGTTTTTTTAGAAGTATTTTAGGATACTGAATGATAGTAAAAATATACTTTAGAATATGCACTGGTATTATTTAAAAAAAATTATTTAAAAAAGAAGAGATCTGGACCGTCAGATGAGATGTGACGGCCCAGATCTCATCCTAAAAGAACAAGCTCTCCCTGCTTGTCAAGGACGAGCAGGGAAACTCGTTCCCATATTCGTTGCACACAAACCTCTTCAATTCATGGGCTGTGAGATTGGCCAAAACAATATGTCCATCACCTATCAATTCATTGTAATACCCCAATTTTCATAATACATGTAAATATTAAATTTTGATAAATGACACCTATTACAATAGGTGAATTTGTGGTCTCAAAACTAGTAAAATAATTACCTTATCTTTTAAGGTGATTTCTCATGAAATTAGAGTAAATAAAGAGCTAAAAATCCCTAAGTGAATTTACGGGTCATAAAATACCCTGAGAATGTTATGATAAATCCTAAGAGGCAACAAAATATTTATTAAAATTGGAGAATATGTTGTCTCCAACTTTTTAGTTGATTTATTATCATTTTTAGGAATTATACCATTTACTAAGCAATTAAAAACATCGAAGGATGATAAAATCAATTAGAGAAAATTAGTAACAATTATTGGGCAATTGAAATTGCAATAGTTGAGATGCTCTAGTAATTTTTGAGATTAGCTAGTAATTAATTTATAAAGGTCATAATTAAGGAAAAATCAATTAAATTAAGGATCGAATGATATTTAGAAGCTAAAATTAGCACACAATAAGTTATCAATCATTAAAATTAAATTAGAAACTTTGTCAATTTTGGTGGTTAAGCCTAGTAACCCCTAAAACATGATGTTGGAAATTAAAGTTAGGATTTAAAATAATTATTCCTAATTTATTTCTATGAGACAAAAATTCCTATTTAATGGTAAATAAATGGAAGAATTAAATTATATTAACCATAAATCCTAAATCTAAGTGGACTAATGAGAGAATTTTCTCCTTAAAAATGTAAGAGCATTAAAAATTGTAATTGAATAAATAATAACAAGAAGGAGGGGATAGTTTTTACTTGGAGTAGGGAGGAAGTAATATCATTTTATCTAAATTCAATTAAACAAAGCACATGGGATAATTAAAAAAGAAGACTTGTTGGTTAAGGGGAAAAGATGTGGAAATGTAACATCCCGTTTTTCATAAACGTTTCTGGAGCTGAGAGTTGAAAATATTTTATATAAACAAAGAGTAACTGAATAACATTGTATGTAGTGTATCTAATTAAATGTTAACTAATACAGTCATCAAAAAGACGATGCCTCCGCAGGGTCCTCATACCGGCTTCTTACCCTTGTCCTCGATCACTTCCCGGGATCCTGAGGCTATGGCAAAGGCTGAGGTTCAATTTCCATTGAACCTCAGGTAACGGTTAACCTCATGCTTATGTAAACAGTATATGACAGTTATCACAGATATACAACATAATCACAGTTTCAAACAAATATCCACATGTAAGGCAATAACATAACACAGCCACTGCAATATGTATGTTATCCCAGTCTGCACATAACCAGTGCCACGACAGCCCATCGTGTCCTTAGCGCTAGGAAAACTCAACGGTGTTATCAAGACTATAAGCCGTATACAATTCAACATTCATGAGCAAATTTTCAAAACAGAGTATCATCATGTGAAAACAACTATCATATATAACCAAACCATAAGCATAAGCGTTAATGTTACAATACGCGTCCGTACCTGAGTTTAACGGGTCGTTGGGCACGTTTCGTTGACGGTACGCGAGCACAGTCTATCCTAAAAGGGTAATATTGTCTCAATTAATTCTCAAACAACATTTCAAGAGACATCTTGGCCACACTTGACATTTTTACCCTTGAAGGATTTATTTCTAATTATTTCCACTTAATTTTCGGAAAAAACGTTAATTCAGCATTTCTGGGCAGAATTTCGCCTAACTTCGAAAAATCATAACTAATTCCACAAAAATCGAAATGAGGATTCGTAAAATTTCCCGGAATCCTTGAGATGTCTAATTTCAAGAAAAAATACTATAACTCACCCAGAACTCCTGGAAAATTCCCAGTTTCCAGAATTTAATCCGTTACCCAGATTTTCACCCAGAAAATGTAACTTAACTTCTAAGATTTTTATCTTTTTACACAGAGCTTCAAATGACACACTCTTTATAGATTTAGAAAGCCCTATATGTCTAATTTCATCATGAATTTTCCCAGAATTTTAGAACATCATCTTCATCATACAATACTAGCATCTTTATTACTTACTCAGATTTTACTCATTTCGCCAGAGCTTTGCCATTTTGATCCTAATCTTCCAAAAATTTTGATATCACTCCCTCTTCATCAATTTTTCGAAATAGAGACAATGGAAACCTCAAAAACATGAAATTAAAACTGTATATGGAAAATTGAAGATTAAAACAACTTTTTCTAGCATTTCTACTTATAAACTAAGAACTTAAACTTAGAAGCTAAGAACTCTTATACCTCTTGAAGACTTCTTGTATCTCTTTCTCCAGCAGCTCCTCCCTCTCTTACTCTCCCTAAATTGCAGCCAAGGCTAGAAGGATTGGTGTGAGGAATGTGTTTAGCCAAGGCTCTCTATTTATAGGCAAGGAGAGGTTAAACATCTTGCAACTCTTGCTTGATCTTGGCTCTTGGATCATTACTTGGAGAGAAAGAAATGATCTTGGCCTTCCTCTCCCTCTTGGCCGAAATTTCCCCCTCCCCCTTCTAGAAATTTGTTTTCTTGGTCCTCAAGAAAAGCCTCTTCTTCATTAAGTTAATCCTAATTAATCCCAAATCCTAATTTAGTTAGGTGTAAGTTGGTATTTAAATTCAAAATCCAATCTCAATTTTGAAATCCTAATTTTATGATTAGATTTATGGTGATTTTTAATTCCCAAAATGTTTAAGTATGAATCTTAAACGTAACCGAAAATATCTTTGGGAATAGCCAAGTTGAAGCTCATAAATTCCCTGATTCTAAATATGTATTTATCTTGGATATTTAACTTCAAAATCTCACGTTATGATTTAATTTCTATAGGTTTTCTCCTAATTTTTCTCTAATTAAGCAATTACTTGCTCCCTAAGAAAATTAACTTGCTCACCAAGTTATCTTCTCCTACTCCTTTAATTGATTTATTCTTTTTCTTCCATTTTCCTTAAAAATTTCGTCCCCCCTCCCTTTATTTTTAATTATGAAGTTTTGTCTTAATTGTTCTCTCATGCTCAAGAAGACAATTCCCTTATTGGTCCATTTAGACTTTAGGATTTAGGGTTAATATCATTGTATAATTTATTTATTCTTACTTAGAGAGATTTTGTCTCATGAAGTTAAATTAGGAATAAATGAGTTAAGTCCTAATTTAATCCCTAAAATATTGGTTTTTATATCAACAAGCTAAATTAATTTTTATACTCCTAAATTCTAAGAAAAATTTCCTATAAACAAAAATAAATACAATACAACAATTTGAGACCCCATATTCACCTATTTAAAATAGGTATTAAGATAATTATTTTTTTTTATTATAATAATTTTTTTTCAGGTATTACAGTAAACATATTCCTTGGTCAAAAATTCCTCTTGGATTTCGAAAATAAGGAAGAAAAAGAAGGGAAAATAATAACTTCAAATGCAAAAACATTAGTCAAATAAAGTAGTGTATAGAAGAAGCTTCAAAGACTTGGTGAGCAAGTTGTCTAGCTTAATGAACAAGTTGTTATTAATTAAATAAAATTAGATGAAAACCTATAGAAATTAAATCATAACTTGAAATATTGGAATTAAGTATTATAGATAAATACATATTTGAACTCAGTGAATTATGAGCTTCGATTTGGCTATTCCCAAAGTTATTTTCGAAAACTTTTAAGATTCATACCTAAGTATTTTGGGAATTAAAGATCACCATAAATCTAATCATAAAATTAGGATTCCAAAAGTGAAATTGGATTTTGAATTTAAACACCAACTTACACCTAACTAAATTAGCATTTGGGAATAATTAGAGATTAAATGGGTTGTCTTGGGGACAAAGCAAAAGACCTTCTTGAAGAAGGAAGAGGGGAGGACGTTTTTTAGGTGAAAGGAGGAGATCTTTACCCCCTCACTAAGTCAAGAACCAAGGGCTAAGATCACTTGAGAGTTACTTGGAGGCTACCCAATCTTTGGCTATAAATAGAGACTCCAAGCTTCATAAATTCCTCACAAATCCACCAAGGCTTAGGCCAAAATTTGAGAGAGGTTAGGAGTGTGTGGAAGAGCTCCAAGAACAGTAGCAAGGTTCTACAAGAGGTAAGGAAGCTTTTAGTTTAAGTTCAAGTTCCTAGCTTATGAAGTTTTAGTAGAAATATTAGGGAATGTTGTTTTGATCTTCAATCTTCCAAATATAGTTTTAATTTCCTGTTTTCATGGTTTCCATTGCATTTATTTCGAAAAATTGATGAAGAAGAAGTTGTAGCAAAATTTTTGGAATATTATGATCAAAATAGCGAAGCTCTGGCGAAATCTCCTCAAACAGTGATTTCTGAAGTCAGGGGTAAAAACGTCAGTATTTTATGATGAAGATGATGTTCTAAAATTCTGAGAAAATTCATGGTGAAAGTAGACGTCTAGGGATTTCTAAATCTATAAAGATTGTATCATTTGAAGCTCTGTGCAAAAAGATAAAAATCTCAGAAGTTATGCAATGTTTTCTGTGCGAAATTCTGGGCAGTATTTAAAAACGTGAAATCTGGGAATTATCCATGAATTCTGGGTAAGTTCCAGTATTTTCCCTCAAAAATAGACTTCTCAGGAACTCCGGAAAATTTTACGGATCCTCATTTTGATTTTTCTAGAATTAGTTATGATTTTTCAAAGTTAACAAAAAATCTGCCCAGAAAATGTTGCACCACGTCTTTGAAGAAATGTAAGGGCAAAATTGTAATAATAAGGCCATCAAGGGTAGAATGGTAAGTAGAGGTGGAAATATCTCTTAGGATGTTATTCTAAGTGATATGGTGATATGTTAGGATATCCGGGAAGTCCAAAGCCGGAATCAAAGGCCGGATGTTTGACGACTATGCGGTAAAAGGTACGGACGCGTATTGTAACATTAACACTTATGCTTATGGTATGGTTATATATGATAATTGTTTTCACATGTTGATACTCTGTTTTGAAATTGCTCATGGATTTGAGTTGTATACGGGTTATAGTCTTGATAACACCGTTGAGTTTTCCTAGCGTTGAGGACACGATAGGTCATCGTGGCACTGGTTATGTGCAGACTTGGGTAACATACATATTGCAGTGGCTGTGTTATGTTACTTGCTGATATGTTTTTGAAAGTTATAATTGTGAATATATTATTGTGATACCTGTCATATACTGTTTACATAAGCATGAGGTTAACCGTTACCTGAGGTCCAATGGACATTGGACCTCAGTCTTAATAAATAGTACAGGAAAGAAACCAGGATGGAGAAGGCATCAATAGATAGAGCCGTGAAGAGGCAGCGGTTAAAGGCAAAAGTCGGTAGAAGTTATTAGGACTTAGCTTCTGGCTCGAATATAACAAAGTTACTTTGAACAATTTGGTGTGTAAGGCTGGATTAATCTATGTGGGAGGCCAATCAGTCGCCGTATAAGTCGGTGAGGCCCCATGATAGACCCCTACTTGGCCAATCTGTTTGATTAACTGATGTTAGGTTCCAAGCCATAGGTCTAGTTTAAGACTTTCTTTATGAGAGAAATGTATTCAAACCTCTGTAAATTGTATCACATGAATATTCCTTCGGGATATTTAATATATCAGCTTATGTCGGGCATCATCATATGTCTGGGCATTTTTATATCAGATACTCGTTGTCTGGATCTTAGCGCACGCTATCAATTTCCGCAGTACTCTAAGCTGTAGCATCTCAAACTCAGTTGTTTTTCTTAAAACTAAGTGTCGACCGACACGAATTTCGAACCTGGAATTTGGGATGTTACATTCATCAGTTGTGACATTGGCCAGATCAATATATCCATCAAGTACCACTTCAAGTATAGGGTCAGCATGATACTTGCAAACAATCATGTTCCTCCATATAACCCTCGGAAGTAAAATGTAAGGGTGCTTGATACTATATTTCTTAGTCCAACCCCATCTTTCCTCATATATGCTATCTTTACCCTCCTCCATCACCCACAAATTGATCAAAGAATATTCATTGTTTCCAATGGTAGTATGAGAAAGCAAAGCAAGTTTATTCTCACACATAGAAAGCCTATAGCAATGTGAATCAGCAAATACAGCAGGTGAAATAGGTAATGGTATATCAAGGCAAATTCTTCTGTTGCGATGCAAAAAGAAACTAACAAATGGTCATTCCGCTTCTTCAACCCAAACCAAAAGATAGCTCCATGAGTACCGAACCCATCAGATGTAATCTCCACGCCATCCAATAATCCCCCGAATTCTACTACCTTCCATGAACAAGTGCTCAATGAATAAACTTCCACTTCACGAATCGGGCCATAGATTTGATGACGATTGATACTCACAACCTTGTAATCATCAACGATTGAACAGAACCGGAATCCCATTTTCACCCAACAACTAGGCTCTCTAGTCAACAGTCTGAACTTACTTATTGCTGGATTCCACAATAAGATGTAAAGAGATTTGTCGTAAGATTTGACACAGACCAATCCATTGTTAGAACCGATAAACGTAGTATACGGTAAGGATTCAATCAAAGGTACGGTTTCAACTGGAAGGACTTGCAACTCGCTATCAATAGTACAAAATTCCACGTTATTAAGAACGGGAAAACGAACACAAAGAAGAAAAGGGTTTTCATGAGCGGAGTATCGGAGATGTTCTTGGATGAAAGATAGGTCGTTTAATTGATTTTTCAGATATTTGTGCACACATTGCAATTGGATTAGGGTTCTTACTGGTAGTCGCTTGAAAATATCTCTTAAGACATCTGGGGGAATGTCGCATTCCATTTCCACTTGCTTCATAGTGCTTGATGGCATCTCTCAGAGAAAATGCCTTCGCAATCGACGTGACTGGCAAGAAAGAATAGTGTGTTCCAAGAAAAAAAGAAGACAGTCGCGTCATTAAATACTCTTAGCCAGTTGTTCACAGGGCTTCTATAAAGATGGGTTATTCCATGATATAACTAACTTAGAGAGAAATAATCTTTATTAAAAGCGAGGGTGATAAATGTTTATTTGTTAATTTTGATCGAGTAATTAATAATCTCTCATAACTTTTTTTTAAAAGCCTAAAATTTGAATTATTTTTAGGGAAAATATTAGAAATATAGTATTAAGATAGGCAAAAGACAAATAAATGCTTCTAATATATAAAATCTCATATCAGAAGTGAGGAAGGAAAGGGGGATTTCCAAATTTCACTAAATAACCAATTTTTCCTGAGATATATGAAAAATGAAAACAAAATAGAAACAAGATACTGAAGTGTTAATTTAAATTCTAATGTTATCAATCTCTACATAGATGTTATTTTTGACCCTTAAAACTTGTGCCATGAAAATTAGAACAGGATATAAGTGTTGGCTTTTGAGGATATAAAGTTGTGAAACAAGATATTGAAGTCGTTAATTTAAATTCTAATGTGGTTAGTTTCAATACAGATGTTATTATTAATCCCTAAAACTTTTGCCCGAAAAATAATACTTGGATGTAAGTGTTCACTTTTGGCGATATGAAATATTGAAATGAGATATTGAAGTCGTTAATTTAAATTCTAATGTTGTTAGTTTCAATACAAATGTTATTATTAACTCTTAAAACTTATTCGCTGAAAATTATAACTGGATGTAAGTGTTGGTTTTTAGTGATATTAAGTTGTGAAATAAGATAGGGAAAATTTTATATAAATACCATCTCAATTTAATTTTTCTAAAAATTAAATTACACACAAAGGCACAATATCCATGTACGTACCTCTATAAGATGGCCCCAGTTGCAGAGTCCACTTCAAGTTCAAATGGCATGTACAAATATTTAAAATTTGGGTCGAAATTTTTTCCGTCTGAATGTGTGTAACTAACTGGGCATCATATAGGGTTGGGAGTTTGTCTATCTCAGCATGTGAACATAACTGTTTTTTTTTTTTTCCCAACGTGAACACATAACCTTCGCAAGTTCTAATTTCTTTAATTGTAATTATTTTTCCGTACAACTTTCATTTGTTTATAAACTAAGGTATTTTTTTGTCCGAAAGTGTTTTTTTTTTTTTAAATTTTTAGGTAGAGTTAACGAGTTTTAAAGTTTTCATAAATTTTAGTAATAGGAATTTAAAAAAAGAAGACTGATAAATAGGATGGGATTAGGAGGAGTATTGAAATTGAAGGCAATTAACTGCTTGACTTTGTTTCTTAATAACTAATTTCACTAATTTTATTAATATATAAAAATTCATTATTTAGTTCATATATTAAAGGTTGAAGGGATTAAAATTTAAGATATTAATGTTTGAATAAATGAATACGTTTGAACCGATAAATTTATTAATTTAATTTAGATGCTTTTTGTTTTTTTGCTCGAAATTTAGTTTAGATGCTTAAGAACAAAAGGTTTTAGACTTTTATTGACGTTGAATGTAAAATGAAGCATGCTTTGAGTAGGTAAAATATGAAAAGAAATGCTTTGACTCTCAGATATAATAATTTAAAAGGGTCCAAATCAAATATATAAAAGAAATTGGTCAAGAAATATATTAAAAAAAATTGATAAAGGTCTTTTACCAGAAAAAAAAAATTATAAAAGTGTCCATAAAACCTAATACGAGAGCATATCACGGAATACACAAATACCAAAATCTAAATTTATCATATCCGCACTTTTAATAAATTTCTAATCAAATCAAGATGCCTAATTAGAGAATTTTAAATGCTGTTAAAAATATTATAATGCCCAAGAAAAATTGAAGGTATGTGTAAGCTAGAAATCTAGTAAAACAGGCAAAGGTAGCGCAAGATAAAACAAATGCATAATATATATACTGAAAAAATGTCTTACACCTGCCTTCAATTTTTCTTTTTAACAGGGAAGGTGGCAAGGTACACTATGGTCAGTTAACAACATCCGAAAATATCTAATTAGGTCTCTTGCCTTATTAGAGATTTAGAAAGAGCCATTTTGTAGGTAATTATATTCTCTCTCAATTTTTAATTTGATACTTATGAGTTTTTTTATTTGATTTTTTTAGCCTTAGAATACAAAGGATTTTCATCTCTCCTAACAAATCAATTTTAAAAAATGTTATCATATTTTTTAGCTTTTAATTAAAAATAATCAGAATATAAAATATTTTTAATTATTTTGATAATCTACTTTGAGTATTTCTAAAAAAAATAATGTAAGCTATTAGAGAGAAAATTGTCATAAAAATATGGTGATACATGGAGATATTTAAAATTTAAAAATAACTAAATAATAAATTTTTGTGAATAGAGATACATAAAGATATAATAAAATTTAAAAATTATCAAATAATAATATCTTTTATGTTTGCGACCAAACAAAAGATAATTTCTGCTTTTCATAAAATCTCAACACTATAAATCACTTTAATAAAATATCTAAAGTATCAAAATATCACTTATTATTTAAGATTGAACATGGCCATCGACATCAAGCATGAACAAACGATCTTGTGGTTGAGTTCATTTGTTGTTGTGGCTAGTTTTGTGTTTCAAGGTCAAGAGATTGATATCTTATATCCTCCCTCTGAACCTTAATAATAGACTTAATTAATTTTTTTTTATAAAGAGTCAAAAAACTACATAAATTATTGAATCATAGCATATACTCATACTGTATATCATTAGATTATAAATCAATTTAAAAGTTAGACAAATTACTTTTTTTTTAAAAATAAATATAAATATTTTAAAGTAATTTTTTAGCTTTCTTAATCTATCTAAAAATGTCAATTGGATCTTATAATAAGTACATGAGGAAATAATTCTTTGAGTGTTGGTAAAGATTATGTCTTTGTCATCAATATAATGACGTGGAGGGAATAACAAATTTGATGCTGATGGAAATGGTTCATTTCCAGATAAAGGGAACAAACTAGGGAATGACCAAAAAAACTAAAAAGAAACTCAAAAGCCAGTACATTATAAATAAATTTAGTTGCAACATAATTACATATTTTATCGGTAAATGTCCTATGTTTTTGTTAGGTAATAAATGTTTCGTAATTGGGTTTTGTTATGCATGAAAATGATACAAAACTAGCAGTTTTGTTGTGGCTTATAATGTTGATGATGGTAGTAGCTAGGTTATATGTATTTTGAAAGGGAGAAAGACACCAAAGTTTTCTTAAATATGCAAATTGTAATCAAGAACCCCAAAACACTATAATCACTACGACGATTGCTGTGAAGTCTGGGGTAGAGAGACAAAAATCTGCATAAACATATAATTTCAATTCAAGACCTAGAAATTTGGTCTAATTGCTGTGAAGTCCTCGGCAACTTAGCTTAGTTTGAGATTAAATTTTGTAATGAAATTATTTAAATGCCTTTAATTGGACAAAATAAAAAATGGCAACAGTGTAAAAAATAACAACCATAACTTATCAAATGAAAATAATAACAAAAACAACAACTACTTTCACTGAGAGCAATTAACAATAGTTTAGCAAGTAATGATTAACTTATCGAATGTTTTGATGCTAAGAATCTATGTATATTGTGTCTATGATTGTTGGAAGCAGGAACGGATAGGCTAGCATGTGGCTTGATCACTCCCAAAGATGAAGGTAAAGGAGACGTGATTAAGTTAGAACTAAAGTAAATTAGCATGTTCTCTAGTTTGCTTGATTGAGATTCATGAACTATGAATTTGAATTGAGAAATAAGATTGAAATAGTCTAAATTATAAGACACTGATCCGAATGTTTGAAATACTTAACTTTGCATTTCAATAATGCTCCTCAATAACTACTTTACTGGAGTGAAAAGAAAGATCGTTTCACTTAATTAATGATCATTAATTTAATGGTAGCACTTTAATAACTAAATGGGAGCATTTTTGGTAAATGATATATTAATTTGTGACATATTCCATAAGTTTAATTGTTTTAACTACTCTTAATGTTGGCAAGGTTTATAATTGTCACTTATTTTCAAGATAAAAAATGAATGACTCTATTGATTTCTCTCTCTATTAATAATATCCACCAATAGATCAAGTTTCAATGGTTGAGATTTAATACTGTATAAAAATCTTATGACATTAAATAGTATTAAATCTCAACTATTAAAACTTGATTTAATAGTAGATATATTTAATGGAGAAAGAAATTGATTGATGGAGATATAGATTTCTCGTTTGAAACCTGATGGAATAATTTTTGTGCTCAAACATACTACCACCATACATATATGTATTTAAGGTCTTATTAACCAAATTGAATTGTTCAAGAAAACAATTAAAAATAATTTAAAGCAATAAATATGTAGGAAATATAATTATTCTTTTTCCAAACATGCCCTTATTTTTGACTCTATTATTGGGTAAAGGACAAAGAGTAATAATGATTAAAGAGAGTGTATCATGGAAATATGATGAGTGAAAGAGATACATGGGTAAAATCGGTAAAACACATTTAGTATTCAAACAAAGTTAAAGAGGACCTTATAAAAAGAGACAAATCATTTCAAAAAAAAGAAGACCTTATAAATAGGGATAGAGGGAGTATATTAAGTTAAATCCTTTTTATAAGCCAAGTTTACAGAATTCTCATATTATAAGAAAAGTTAATTAACTCATTAAATATGTTCTAAATTGATGCATTTTCTAAATTTTATCTAATTTATGAGTAGTAGGGGAAAATTGTATTATTGTCATTAAGTACTCTCTATGTGGACTTATAACAGAATTTTTTTCCCCAAACTAGACTTATAAAAAGGATCAAAAGTAGTAGCTTAGAATCTAGCTGTAATACCCCAATTTTCATAATACATGTAAATATTAAATTTTGATAAATGACACCTATTACAATAGGTGAATTTGTGGTCTCAAAATTAGTGAAATAATTATCTTATTTTCTAAAGGAAATTTCTCATGAGATTAGAGTAAATAAAAAGCTAAAAATCCCTAAGTGAATTTGTGGGTCATAAAATACCCTGAGAATGTTATAATAAATCCTAGGAGGCAACTAGATATTTATTAACGATTAGAAAGTATGTTGTCTCTAATTTGGATAATTTATGGGATTATTTTTCCAAGGGAAATAATTAAAGTAATTAGTGAATATTAAAAACAATTATGGGGCAAGTGAATTTTTATTAATTAAGTTAATTTCATAATTATTCATAATTAGTCTTGGGACTATTTAAGATCAACAAATTGGAATATTTTAGCTTGATTAAGTATTAAAAAGGGGTCAATATAAGTATCAAATGAATTTCTAAAGATTGTAATTGGTTTGATAATCAATTATAATCTTGGCAATTAAGTCTAGTAACCCCTAAAATACTATATTAATTAATTATCCCTCCCACTAATAAAAGTGGCGAAAATTACTAATTAAAGAGTGAAGAAATTATATTAATCTTTTTTTTCCTAAACCTTTGTCAAATTAATTGGACCAATGAGAAGCTTGAGTTTTAATTATTAGAGCACAAATGAAATACAATTCTTGATCCTAAAGCAAAGGAGGGCCACGTTTTTTTAAAAAAAGGAAGAACATAATTGTTTAAAATAAAAAGCTATCATATGGGTTAGTTAAGTTGGAGTATGAAGGAAGTTTTCAAACTTAAGGAGCAAGTTTCTTAAACTTGGGGAGCAAGAAGTGATTTATTTAGATGAAATTAGATGGAAATCCATAAGAATTAAATCATAACTTGAAATCCTGGAACTAAGTATTAAAGATGAATACATATCTGAGATCAGTGAATTATAAGCTTCAACTTGGTTATTCCCAAAGCTATTTTCGTATACTTTGAGAATTCATACCTAAGTGTTTCAGGAATTAAAAATCACCATAAATCTAATCATAAAATTATGATTCCAAAAGTGAAATTGGATTATGAATTAAAGCATCTACTTACACCTAATTAAATTAGAGTTTGGGATTAAATTAGGACAACTTGTGAAGGAAGAAGAAAGACTTGGGGACAAAGCAAACATTTAAGAAGGGGGAGGAGGTGGCAGTTTTGAGGTGAGTTGTAAGGGAGAGATCAAAACTTTGTCACCAAGAAAAATCCAATGGCTTAGATCAAGTAAGAAGTGTTAGGAAGTTAAGCATGGTTTTACTATAAATAGAGGCTTAGGCAACACAAATTCTCCACCAACTTCTCAAGCTTGGTCGAAATATAGAGGGTGTGGGAGAGAGTGGAAGAGCTTCAAGAAGTAGGAAGCTATTGTTCTTCAAGAGGTAAGAGAGTTTTTAGTTCATAGTTCAAGTTCTTAGTTTATGAAGTAGAAATGCTAGAAATGTTATTTTGATCTTCAATCTTCCAAATATAGTTTTATTTTCATGTTTTAATGGTTTCCAATGGCTTTATTTCGAAAATTTGATGAAGAATAAGTTATAGCAAAATTTTTGGAAGATTATGAGCAAAATAGCGAAGCTCTGGCAAAATTTTATCGATTAGTGTTTTCTGGAGTCAGGGGTAAAAACGTCAGTATCTTATGAAGAAGATGATGTTCAAAAATTCTGAGAAAATTCATGGTGAAAGTAGACATCTAGGGCTTTCCGAATATATAAAGAGTGTGTCATTTGAAGCTCTGTGAAAAAAAATAAAAATCTCAGAAGTTAGGCAATGTTTTCTGTGTGAAATTCTGGGCAGTGTTGGGAAACGTGGAAACTGGGAATGATATGGTTAGAAATAGTTGAAGCCGTTATTTTTCATTACAAATAGACTTGTTAAGGGAACTTTTGGCTTTGGTTTCACCTCAAAATGATTTTTCTAGAATTAGTTATGATTTTTCAAAGTTACCGAAAAATCTGCCCAGAAAATACTGCACTACGTTTTTCAAGAAATGTAAGGGCAAAATTGTAATAATGAAGCTACCAAGGGTAGAAGGATAAATAGAGGTGAAATTATCTCTTAGGATACTATTCTAAGTGACATGGTGATATATTAGGACATCCGGGAAGTCCAAAGCCGGATTCAAAGGTCGGACATTTGACGACTACACGGTAAAAGGTACGGATGCATATTGTAACATTAACGCTTATACTTATGGTATGGTTATATATGATAATCGTTTTCATATGTTGATACTCTGTTTTGAAATTGCTCATGGATTTGAGTTGTATACGGGTTATAGTCTTGATAGCACCATTGAGTTTTCCTAGCGCTGAGGACACGATAGGCCATCATGGCACTGGTTATGTGTAGACTTGGGTAACATACATATTGCAGTGGCTGTGTTATGTTACTTGCTGATATGGTTTTGAAAGTTATAAATGTGATTTTATCATTGTGATATCTGTCATATACTGTTTACATAAGCATGAGGTTAACCGTTACTTGAGGTCCAATGGGCATTGGACCTCAGTCTTAATGAATAGTACAGGAAAGAAACCGAGATAGAGAAGATGCCGGTGGGTAGAGCCGTGAAGAGGCAGCAGTCAAAGGCAAAGGTCGGTAGAAGTTATTAGGACTTAGCTTCTGGCTCGAATTTAACAAAGTTACTTTGAACAGTTTGGTGTCTAAAGCTGGGTTAATCTATGTGAGAAGCCAATCAGTCGCCGTATAAGTCAGTGAGGCCCCCATGATAGACCCCTACCTGGCCAATCTGTTTAATTAACTGATGTTAGGTTCCAAGTCATGGGTTTAGTTTAAAACTTTCTTTATCAGAGGATTGTATTTAACCTCTGTAAATTGTATCACATGAATATTCTTTTGGGATATTTAATATATCAGCTTATGTCGGACATCATCATATGTCTGGGCATTTTTATATCAGATACTCGTTGTCCAAATCTTAGCGCATGCTATCAATTTCCGCAGTACTCTAAGCTGTAGCATCTCAAACTCTGTTGTTTTTCTTAAAACTAAGTGTCGACCGACACGATTTTCAAACCTGGAATTTGGGATGTTACACTAGCAAATACGATCTTTAATTAATTTGTTGAGACATGCATGTTTTTTTTTTATACAAAAAAGTTTTGGAGGGGTTCGACACCAGTCCCCCACCAAGGCCAGGACACGGCCCCGGGCTCTATGAGTACTTACTGGGGACTTACGATATCGCCTACCAAAGGAGTCCCAGCAACGGCAAAGGAGATTGAACCCACAACCCAAGGGCCTAGTCCTGGATCCCTTACCATCTATGCCAACTCTCATTGGCTGAGACATGCATGTTGTATGTATTATAAATGATCTAAGTAAAACCATTGAGAAATGAGAATCCTTTCAATCTCATCCCTCCTACGACAATACATATAATCTTGATAGATGAAGGTACAACCAAAATAAGGGCAAGGGGAAGGTTATTTTTTATTTTATTCTTATATAAAAGTTTTGGTAGAGGGGTTAGGTCCATCCACAAACTAGGGGCAGAGTGCAATGACTTTGCTCCCTATGACATATAGGACTGAGAGTATACATGCCTCTACTTTAGCCTGTGCTTCCACAAGTTCACATCGCCTACGATGCCTCCCCCAGCGTCTTGACTAATTTCAAGATAAAATGCTCTCTCCCTTTTGGTGAAAATGTTTGACCCCTTTGCTAGTTGAGTCCAAAGATGAGGAGTTCAAAGGGAAGGTTGTTACTTGTAGATCTTGAAGCTTTTTTTTGATATAAATCATAAGGCTAAAAAGCTAGAAACAAACAGGTTACAAATGCAGGGAAAACATACCCAAACTCTCCTGCAAAATCCAAGTCCTTAAATGAGAAGGACAAGTATCTAAAATTATAGACTAAGAAATCACGTCCTTTGTTAAAGCGTCTGCAACACGGTTTAATTCCCTGGGTAAGTATCTGAAGATTACCTCCTAATCCCTATTTTTTAGCTCATAGATTCTATCACATAACAGACTTCCCACAACACTAACATTGGATTGACATAATCTTATAGCTTTTGCAGCATTAGATTCCAAAATCATATTTCTAATGCCTAAATCCCATGCAAATGAAAGACCTTCCAGTATGGCCTAGAGTTTAGCTTCCCAGGCATCACAGACTCCAATCTTCTTTGAGAAGCCAGCTACCCACAATTCCTAATCATTTCGCAGAACCCCTTCACAGCCTGCCTTAGAAGAACTCAAATTTGCCGCTCCATCCACATTAATCTTCCACCATCCACTATCTACCGGTCAATTCCAAACTCGAAAAACTACTGCAGACTCCAGAACATACTGGTCCTTCCAAAACCATTCCATCTCCCACAGTCAAAAGATCACCTTCTTCTTCCACTATAGAAAACTTGCCTTCTCACCATTCTCCTTCCCCTCCTAAATCCTCCTATTCCACTCACATTATATCTTCTCCTACTAATCCTCCCTCTCAACTTGAGCAGTCCAATCCTATCATGGATATTATACCATATGTTCCTCTTATTCCTACCTTTTCATCTGTTCCCATTATCTCTCTCCCATCCTCTCCAGACTCCCCATCACATGATCCATCTTCTCCACCTCGTTCTACCTCAATTCCTCTTCTCTGAACCGCCCTACCTATCAAATCCATCACCTCTGTCCTTGCCTCTGATCCAACCCTATTTGCTAATGACAATGGGGGAGAAGAAAAGTGAAGAGATCTTGGTGATCTAGAGCAGAACTTAGGGTCTACTAGTTTTTACATGTTGTTTCGAGTTTTGCTTATTTGTTACTATTATTTCATTTCTTTTGGTTGTATTAAAGTTTGCTTGGTACCATCTTAGATCAAACTTATATATTGAACTCAATACAATGAATGCTTTAAGTTATTTGGATTGAATGTTTAAGCATCTCAGTTTAATTTAAATCAATCTTACATCTTGCTTAAACCTCACATGTTAAGATTGTCAAAATCTCTGTTGAGATAGCTTACAAGTTTTGTCATCATCAAAAATGGGGAAAATTTTAGTTCCCTATGTGTTTTGATGATAACTGACAATTGTAAACTAGAGAAGTTGGCCTTTGTTGTTAAAATTCAAAAAAATGTAGAAGTTTGTTAACTTGGATTTCAATCCTTATTAAGTTAGTCAAACTCGAGCCTAATCCTACTAAACTCGAGTTCACACTTAACATACAGAAGGATAAGTATTTTGAACTTATACAAACTCGACCCTCCTTTGATAAACTTGAGCATACTCGCGATATAATGAGTTTCATGTGAGATAAACTTGACCCCATTATGTTTAAACTCGACCCTACAGGTTACAGAGAGTAGAACTGGTTGTTCACTCTTAGTTAAACTCAAGCGTAGCATAATAAACTTGAGCCTATACCTTATAGAGAGCATTTCAACATTTTGAGACTCAAGTATGTTTTCCTTAACACAAGCTTAAGACAGATAGAGAGTTGTTCCTTAAGTTGTTCATGAGAACAAGCTCGAGCCTGCTAAGCTAAACTCGAGTTTGTCCCTTACAGAGAGGATTCCAAAATATCTCTGTACCATGGACTCGAACATGGTTATGCAGACTCAAGCCTATATCTGATTTAAAAAGTGCCTGAATGAAGCAAACTCGAGCTTGGAACTTATAGACTCGAGTTTGGCTCAGAAAGAGAGTTCTCAAAAAGGTCTACAACATGATTAAACTTGAGCCTACATGCTTTTGACTCGAGCCTAACGTGACTTTGTTCTTTTAGACAAGATCCTATACCCATTTGATTCTGATTTATAAGTTGATTTACTTAAATCATAAATTACGAATCATCATATACACACTTGATCAATATGCTCATATGTTTCAGATGAATTTAGTAAGGATCAAGGTGAAATCAGATCTGGGTCAAATGCATTTAATGAAGAACCAAGAACAAGCCTGAAACTTCTCCTTTATCCCAATGGTTTAGCTCAGGTCGTTATAGATCAAACAAATCATTCTCCAATGGTCAAATAAGGATTATAGAATGACAAAAAATCTGGAAGACCATCTTTAATGACTGAATCCAGAATTCCAGTTGAGAATTGAAGAAAAAGAGAGAAATGTACAACGACCATATTCTTGACTTGAAGCTAAACATTGAAGTATAAAAGAGAAGAAAATGCAACGGCTAGTTTCTCTAATCAAGCTATAAATACCCTGGAAGACTCACTGCATCAACACAAAGAACTACAACTGATTACATTTTCAATTTGAGTCATTATTGTGCATTCTATTTAAACTTCAGTGTTTATCAATATCTACTCTGTTTTGAGAGTATTGTTTTTGAAAAATCATTTTTATTACTTGGTTGGGGAAACTTAAGGTTGTAGAACCTGTGAGTTCAGTCTCTTGATTACAAAGTATAAGGGGGAGCAAGTCCTAGGTGATTAGGTTTGCTTGAGTTCTACATTGTTGTAATTCAAGAATATTGATATTTGAAAAACCCAGAAGATATCTGGGGACTGGATGTAGGTCAAGGTTAGGACCAAACCAGTATAAATCTTCTTTGTCTAAGCTTTTCTTTCATTGCCTTCTTCTTTTGCTCTGTTTTCATTATTAAAAGAAAACCTTGAGTGCCTTTCGAAGAGATTTTTAAAATCCCCAATTCACCCCCCTCTTGGTGATTTCTTCCATTTTCAATTTCTACCAGTTATAGTCCAGGAACTGTCCCATCTCCATTCCTCTAGGTGTACAAATGATTCATCCGGTTCTTCCACCCATCCCTTATCTTCAGCAAAGTGTACCTCTTCGTCTGACCTCCCACGTTAAACTTTTTCTATATCATATTTAATTACTAATTAATTAACTAATAATAAAATAAATAAATAAACAAACCACACATTATAAATATTAACATGTAAATTAAATTATGAAACACAACTTACCTGGACAATGTCAATAAATACCTTGTCATTGTTCTTGACTAGAACTTGACTGGAACACGCCTCCAATCCTTAAAGTAGATCGGGAACCATACCCGATTCCTACTAAATTCAGACTAGAATCGGTTGAATAGGTGACCACTGTTGGCGATCGGCTGGTCCGTGCCGTGTTCTAGGGGACTACTACACGGGGCCCCCGCAACAAAGTGACCCCGGCAACATCTAGCGTCCTCTTGCTGATGTTCACATGTGTATATGCACAATAAAAAATCATGTTTTTATTGCTTTTAAATATAATTTAATTAAATGTAAACAAACAAAATTTAAATTTTCTTAAATAACTAATTACATTTACCTTCGATGTCCACAACAAATCCTGTAGAACGCAAAGATGATGGTTTGGGGTCCCCTTGGTCTCACTCGTTCTCCCAGTCAAGAAACTATTGCGCCTCGCTCGCCAAAAAGTTTATCTCAATCTCTTCACTCTAATCGAGGTCGTTGTTCGATAGAGTGGTGCCTCGTTCTCCGCCTACACTCTCTAGGATCTCCTCCCCTGGGATTGGTTTATTAGCAAAGAAGGGGTGGAGGGAGATTTATAGGCTCACGCCCTCTCGCACGGCCCCGTCTACTGCCACATCCTCTCAGGATGGCCTTACCCTGAAAATGGAGCTGAATCATCAAGAGGGAGTGAATTGGGGATTCTTAAAAATTTTTGACTGGTTCTGTTTTATGGTGATAAGATAGATCAAAACAGAGAGCAAGGAAGAGAATATGAACACAAAGGATTATACTGGTTCGGCTTAACTCTATGGCCTACGTCCAGTCCTCAGGCACCCTTAGTATTTCACTTTGTCTCTTAATTACACACTCTGTAACTCTGAAGCAATTCTCTCACTAGAACTTGCTCCCCTTACAAGTTGTAATCAAAAACTCCAAAATCTCCAAGTCCCCTGACTTGAGATTACTTACAATAAATGAAGTACAGATAATAAACTCTCTTAAAAGAGTGGATATAATCCTTTTTTTGACAAGAAGGGCAAAAAGAAAACTGGTGGAAAATCATACTTAAATTATTTTCAAAAGTCAGTGCATTCATCAAATCCTTTTGCTCATTGTAATTATTGTAATCGGAAGGGTCATAACATATCATCATGTTTTCATAAAAAGGAAAGAAGAGATAGACCTGTAGGAAATTATCAGTGGGTACCCAAAGGAACCTATGTTCCTATACATCATACTAACCCCAAAGGACCCAAGAAAAGATGGGTACCTAAAACTTAATGTCTTTTGTCTCGTAGGTGTGTCTGAAAGCATCCAGAATAAACAAATGGTACATTGACAGCGGATGTTCAAGACACATGACGGGTGATGAAGAGAAGTTCATTGCCTTAAATTCAAGAGATGGTGGTAAAGTCACCTTCGGAGGAAATCAATCTGGGAAAATCACTGGCATAGGTGAAATTGGAACTAAAGAAGGACCTCTCATCAAGGATGTTTATCTAGTAAAAGAACTATGCCATAACCTTCTAAGTGTGAGTCAAAGTGTCGATAAGAACAATTGGATCATATTTGACTTAGAAGAATGTCTAATTGTAAATAAAGATGACCTTGCAATTGACAAAGGAAAACTTAAGATTTTATTCAAAGCTCCTAGAGAAGGTAATTGTTATACCTTAGATCTTTCAAAAACCATTTCAGAAAAATGTTTTGTTAGTAACTTGGATGAGAGCTGGCTATGGCATAAACGACTTGCACATATGAATATGCATCAGCTGGACAAGTTGCTCAAAAAGGATCTAGTAATTGGTTTGCCCAAAATTCATTTTAGAAACGATATGTGATGCATGTCAAAAGGGCAAACAAACTAAATCTTCTTTCAAAAACAAAACTGAGATTTCAACAAATAGACCCCTTCAGCTACTTCACATGGATTTGGTTGGACCTGCCAGAGTGAAAAGCTTAGGGGGAAACTTATACACTTTAGTTATAGTAGATGATTATTCCCGTTTTACATGGACAATATTTTTATCTTCAAAAGATGAAACATTTGATTTGTTTTGTGTGTTTACTAAGAAAGTGCAAAACGAGAAAGGTATATGCATTGCAGCTATTTGAACTGATCATGGTGGTGAATTTGAGAATCGGCTCTTTGAAAGGTTCTGTGAGGATCATGGCATAGACCACAATTTTTCAGAACCAAGAACACCTCAACAAAATGGTGTGGTAGAAAGGAAAAATCGAGTACTGACTGAGATGGCCCGTGCAATGTTGAATGAGCATCAGACTTCACAAGTCTTCTGGGCAGATGCCATGAACACTGCCAACTAAATCTCAAACAGAGCCTATGTGCGAAAGAAGTTGAACAAGACACCCTATGAACTCTACAAAGGGAGAAAACCAAACTTGGCTCACTTACACATCTTTGGTTGTAAATGTTTTGTACATAACAATGGTAAGGATAATCTGGGTAAGTTTGACTCTAAATTAGATGAAGGTACTTTTCTTGGCTATTCTAATAGGAGTAAAGCATTTAGAATTTTCAATAAACGTACCCGTATAGTTGAAGAGTCAATTCATGTAGTGTTTTGTGAGTCAAAACCATCAAATTCTGTGGATGAAGATGATGAACCTATGCAGAAAAACCAATTTTTCTCGAAATCTACCCCTGCCTCTATTGAAAATTCTGAAGATACTTCTGAAAATGATTCACAAAATCACCCTGACCAATCTCAGCCTAGAGCTTGGAAATTCATCAGGAATCATCCTCTTGACCAAGTTATAGGAAATGTTGATCAAGGTGTGAGAACCAGAAGTAGTGCATTAAATGAGGTCACGTTCTCTGCTTTCATATATGAAATTGAGCCCTCAAAAATTGACGAAGCCTTATCAGACAATGATTGGGTCATCACAATGCAAGAGGAGCTACATCAATTTGATAGAAATCAAGTTTGGGACTTGGTACCAAGGCCTAAAGACCATCCAGTCATTGGCACTAAATGGGTATTCAAGAACAAACGAGATGAATCCGCAATTATAGTCAGAAACAAGGCTAGACTTGTTGCTAAAGGCTATAATCAAGAAGAAGGAATTGATTATGAAGAAACGTATGCTCCTGTGGCTAGATTGGAAGCAATACGTGTTCTTCTAGCCTTTGCTTGCATCAAGGGGATCAAGCTCTATCAGATGGATGTTAAGAGTGCTTTTCTAAATGGTTTCATACAAAAGGAGGTATATGTAGAACAACCTCCTGGTTTTGAAAATGACCGATACCCTGATCATGTCTACCACCTAAAGAAAGCTCTATATGGTCTTAAGCAAGCTCCTAGAGCCTGGTATGAGAGACTAAGTAAATTTCTACTTGATCAAGGTTTTGTTAGAGGAAAAGCAGACACTACACTTTTTATTAAAAACAATAAGCTTAATGAACTATTAATTGTGCAAATATATGTTGACGATATCATTTTTGGATCCACTAATGAATCTTTCTGTGAGAAATTCTCGAAGAAAATGCAGAATGAATTCGAGATGTCTATGATGGGTGAGCTGAACTACTTCCTTGGTCTGTAAATTAAACAACGAAAGGATGAGATATTTATCTCTCAGACCAAGTACCTACGGGATCTGCTCAAGAGATTTGGAATGGAGAATTGCAATGGTGCATATACTCCAATGAGTTCAACTGCCTCTCTTGATGCTGATACAGAAAAGGGAAAGGATTTTAACATCACCAAATATAGAGGAATGATCAAATCCCTATTGTACCTGACAACCAGTAGACCAGATATTCAGTTTAGTGTGGGCATGTGTGCTAGATTCCAAGCTGCCTCAAAGGAATCACATGCAGAACATGTGAAGAGAATATTTCGATATCTAGCTGATACAAAAGAGCTAGGACTATGGTTTCCAAAAGGAGGACAAGAATATCTGGTTGCGTATTTTGATTCAGATCATGCTGGCTACAAAACTGATAGAAAAAGTACCAGTGGGCAATATGAGTCCCTTGGTGGCTCTCTGGTATCGTGGTTCAGCAAGAAACAAACTACTGTGGCTGTCTCATCTACTGAAGCTGAGTATGTTGCAGCCTCTAGCTGTTGTGCCTAAGTCCTGTGGTTGAAGCAACAATTATCAGACTTAGGAATTCACCTGAAAGATATTCCAATCTTATGTGATAACACAAGTACCATAAGTCTGGCGAAGAATCCAGTTCAACACACAAGGACTAAGCATATTGATGTTAGACATCACTTTATCAGAGATCATGTGCAGAGAAAAGATGTCAAAGTGATGTTCATTCCGACACATTTGCAGCTTGTTGAGATTTTTACAAAGCCCCTGGCCAAGGAACAATTTCTGTTTATCAGAAGAGAATTAGGAATGGTGAATCCCAATGAGTTGTAAGAATTTCATTTCATATATTTAAGTTTAATTCACTTAAACATTGACTAACTTAAGCTTCGGAGTTTATAAATACTGTTTTGCAGGTCTCTGTTTTCATCGCTATAATCAGGGGAGATTAAAAATCGAGTTCAGATCCAAAAACTCGAGTTCTTCTGAAGGCAACAGGTTAAGAACTCGAGTTCATTAGGAAGAACTCGAGTTCATGCACGTTTTGATGATATCAACTCCAGTTCTTGGGAAAGAACTCGAGTTCATAAACTCGAGTTGATAAACAAGAACTAGAGTTCTTCGTGTGCCAGATCTATGAAACACAAGAACTCGAGTTGCTTATCAACAACTCAAGTTCAAGAACTCGAGTTCTTAACTAAAAACTTGAGTTCTCATATCTAAAGCCTGAACAGTCACTGGAAGAACTCGAGTTCTTCACTACATGAAATCGAGTTCATAGCGGACATATATACGCACTTTCTCTAAAACTCTTCTCTAAAACTCTTGCCACATTGCCACATTAAACCCTCACCCTCTTTGAAACAAAACCCTAACTCTCAGAACTCTCTGAAAAATTCACAATGAGAACGAAAAACCCACAGCTACGAGATGCAACCTCCTCTTCATCCGAAACTAGCAACTCTGCCTCACCACCCAAGCCTCCACCACTGAAACGATCTCGTCGAGAGAAGATTCCGCCCCTTCGCTACCGACCCAAAGTAGCAAAGGACACTATTCCTCCTCCTCCTGATTCTCCACCATCTCGTCCTCGAACAAGAGGAGTAGTCATCCGTGAGCCAACAGAGTCCCAACAACAACCAAAATCCACTGCTACTCCGGTCAAAGGTCGAGGTAAAGAAAAGGTGGATGAGCCTCCACGCAAGTCTACTCTATCTCAGTCCCGAGGTCAAAGTACACCATCAAGAGCAGCTCCATTTCAGTCCTAGCCAAGCATTGGTACTCCTTCTGTTCTAGCTATAACTAGAAACCCTATCCCACCGAAGGATTTTATCTGTAACCCTGTTGCAATTCCTGAATCTGACCGCTGTACATATCTCTCTGATTGTGGGATTAGAAATATATGTTCAAATGTCTATCTTGATTTCCCAAGCTTTCTGTCTGAATGTGGTTTAGACTTATCACCATATTTGACTAGCTTTAAGCCACTTCTAGGTATCCAAACCCCTTATTGTCCTTCTGTGGTTAGGGCCTTCTATTTCTTCTTGCGAATTTCTAATGTGATTGCCTCTAATGGAACTCTAGAGGAAGAGAGAATGATTTCACATGTTAGAGGCAAACTCATTACTGTGACCCCCAAAATCCTGAATAATATGTTAGGAATTATAGACCCCCCCTTCTCCGCCTATTATAGAACTCTCAGATGCTGAAATTTTTGAAATTCTCCGACCAGGGGAGGAAATTGGGCCACTAACCTTCAATCCTAAAGATATGCCTTCCCTCCACAGAGTCATCTGGTATATTTATACTAGGAGTCTAGTACCTAAGGGCAAAAATTGCACACATTTTGCCAGTAGAGACTATAGTCTACTAGCTGCAATTATGTCCAAAACAACATTCAATCTTGGCTACTGGCTCTACCATAAGATTTGAAAATTCAGATTTGAGGGTCAAAAGAAGGCACACTTACCTTATGCTCATCTGATATCTGTCCTTCTTTTTCATCACAAAGTGTGGCATCTGGAGCTGGATTCTAAACCTATCAAGCCTATTAAGTTCTGTCAGAACCAATTGAACTACATGAGATTGGAATTTGCTGAGGAATCTGGCCAATCCAGAGCTCCATTTAGGACCAGAACCAGAGCTGAGGAAGGACAGACATCCCCCACTCGGCCATCCACCTCTGCTCCACCTCAGGCTCCTGAGCTAGTTTCCATGTTTGGAACTTCTATTCAGACTATGGTTGATAAAGCTATCTCAGCAGCCATCTCTACCCTCAAAGATAATATAATTACTGAGTTGTCCAAGAAAATTGAGGCAGAGGTGAAGAAAGGTGTCAATGATGTCATAAAATGCTTTAAGTCCAAGTCTAAGTCCGAGGATGAATTTCAAGAGGATCTGACTGATCAGTTAGCAGGGATCAATGAGAAGCTTGAAGTTGTTGCTGGTCATTTTGAAGATCTTGGTCCTAGATTTGAAGCCACACATGTTGCTTATGACAGACTGGACAAAAAGGTTGAGAAGCTACTGAAGCAGATAAATCCTATAGGTCATTCTGGCTCATCACCTCCACCTTTCTCTCCTCCACATGCTACCATGCCTGATCCTATCTTTCACTCCACCCCACACATTTCCCCTCATGTATCTCCATCTCACTCTCCACTCACCCATCCTGCTTCTTCCTCATCTCCAATCTTCACTCTTGCCCTATCCCCATTTGCTCTAGCCTTTTCCACCTCTCTTCCTGTCCATGTCTCAGTTCCTCCATCTCCCTCTACTTCCATTCCTTCTTCCTCCTCTTGTCCTCAGGTGACTCCATCAACTTTTGCCGAAGCCCTACCTTTTCTCCAGACTCCTTTGTCAATCACCCCTATCTCCATGCTTCTTCCAGTTGATGATGACAAAGGGGGAGAAGAAAGAAAGTAGCTGAGAAGAGAATAGTTGATAGTTGCTGAGCTGATAGTTGCTGATTAGTTTTTTAGTTTGTCTAATTTTATTCTGTGCTGAACTGAACCTTGTGATCTGACTGATATGTAAATCTTGTGCTGATGTTTGTAATACAGTATTATTGACTCTGATGTTTTTAATGCAATTGCTGATATGATCTCATTGTTATAGCTGACCATTGCTTCAAAAGTTATCTATTGCTTCATTTTACTGAGATGATCTTATTGACATGAATTTGTAGCAGAAATTTTTAATTATAAGCTAATACTGATACCATCTTATACCAGCTAATGTTTTCAAAAAGCTACAAGTGTTGTCATCATCAAAAAGGGGGAGAATGTTAGTTCTCAACCAAGTTTTGATGATAACTAAACACTTGTGAATCAATGGTTTACATAAGAACTCGATTTAAAACTCCAGTTCTCATATCAGCAAAATGAAGAACTCGAGTTTCTGGTCATACAACTCGAGTTCATAGATGAAGAACTCGAGTTCTTGGGTTAAGAACTCGAGTTCGCGGCTCAGGTCATGAAAAATTCTCAAGTCTGAAAGACCTCGAGTTCATTAGTGACAAACTCGAGTTCATCAACTCGAGTTCATAATTAAGAACTCGAGTTCTCTCTGCACGACACTCTATCAGCTGATGAACAAGTTTAAGAACTCGAGTTCCTATAATAGAACTCGAGTTCATGAACTCAAGTTCATATCTGAGAACTCAAGTTCTTTGAAAATGAATTTGAAGGAAAAAGGAAGAACTCGAGTTCTCCAGGATCAACTCGAGTTCTCATCACGCAGACCACGTGCCCAGAAAAGGAACCAAAAGAACTCGAGTTCTTGTATAAGAACTCAAGTTCTAGAACTCGAGTTCTAGTTTGTCAACTCAAGTCTTGCCTTACAGCACTAAGATACTAAAATGGAAAAACAAAAGAACTCGAGTTCTACTTTGAAAACTCGAGTTCTTGTCGCTGTCAGTAATATCTGATTTTGCGAAAAATTGAGCTTTTGGTTTGTAACCTCCAGAATCACTCGGAATGATGCTTAAAGTATTTCTAATATGTTTACTAGTGATTTCAGGAACTTACAATGGGTTATTATTCAAAATCAACATAAAGCTGATACTCACGTCACAGCATTTAATGCTGAAGCAGGAAACAAAGCAGCAAATAGAAAGAAGCCCAGAGCAGCAGGAAGAAACATTCTTCCAAGGATTACTTAATCAAGACATTCTTCTGAAAAAGCACTCTCAACGATCAACGCATTTAATGAAAGAACAGATTTCATTTAATGAGGCCTCAACGGTCCATTTGGCTGCACAAGGAATAGAGAGCAAGCTGTGTCTAACGGAAAATTAAATAAGTGACAACGGTAACCCTCAAGTTCCTCCCAACGGCATTAATGGCAAAAGAGTATAAATACCCAAGCATACAATTCGGCCACCTACCGAAAACTCTGCGCATTTACTCTGAGTTATTATCTTATCAGTTTCATTACTCTCAATTTGTACTGTACTTCAGTGATCATTTATTATTCAACTCGTGAGGAGTTACTTAAACATTCAATTTTCATTCGTTTGTAAAATCTTAAGGTTGTGGAACCTTAAGTAAGGGTGTACAATTACAAATAGTAAGGGGGAGTGAGTTTGAGGGATCATTCCAAGTTGTGTAATTGTGTTCTGAAGATAGTGAAAAATCTCAAGGTGTTCTTGGGGACTAGACATAGGTCAGGATAGACCGAACCAGGATAAATTCTCTCGTGTTCCTTCTCCTTTAAACTCTTGACCAGTTAGTTCATTAATTTGTGAAAATTTTGATTAAGCAGTTAGATTTTTAAATCACCTATTCACCCCCCCTCTAGGTGATATTCCATCTTTAATTATTTGAGCAAACCACTACTAATTGTATTATTTTGTAGTGGTTACCCACAAAACCGCTACTAATGTAATTTTTTTTGCAAAAAAAAAACCAAACTAATTAATTTATTAGTTTATTAGTTTGACTAATAAACCAATTAGTTTGGTTAAAAACAAATTATTTCTGATAAGTGTACTGAAAATAGTTCAACATGCCCGTAAAGATTGGGCTTTAGTATAGCCACCGTTGTCCTTGTAAAGACTCAATAAGTTATTTTGATGAGAGACATTTTACAGAGATAGAGGTGTCTATCATAAAAACACAACCTTCGGTCACTTGTTAGACGATCTTCAAAAGAGTATAAGTCTTCACATCAAAGAAATAACCAAATCTGGTCTGTAACTAATTAACTACCTCGACTTGAAAGATGAGAGAGGCAAATATCTACAGCTATTATCTCTCAAGATAAGAGATAAGAGCTACAGATTTCTTCCTATCTTCGACTACTAATCCAAGAAAGTTCACTCAGTTACTGGTCGAATTTGGTGATTTCTCGGTATTTTATATTTGTTGACATACATATAGATTAGTTTATATATGTTAAACATTAGTAGCAGTTAGGGGGCAAACCACAACAAAATACTAGTATTTGTAACAGTTGAAGCGTCACTATATAGAAACCATGAGAAAGTTGAGTCCTTTCGCTTTCTTGTAGCAGATACTCTCATGTAACCGCGATTGGTAAATTGTTTGTAACAGTTTCATGCGAGTAACTGTTACAAATTAACAATCTTTGTAGCGGTTTACTATAAAACCGCTACTAATATTATTTTTTTGGGAAAAAAAACCAAACTAATTAGTTTATCAGTCTATTAGCTAATAAACCAATTAGTTTGGTTAAAAAAAATTCTTTCCAATAAGTGTACTGAAAATAGTCTAACATGCCCATAAAGATTGGGACTTAATATAGCCACCAATCTCCCGGTAAAGACTCTGGTTCATTTTGATCAGAGATATTTTACAGAAAGAAAGGTGGCTATTGTTGGATATAATTAAGTTTTGATGATGTCTCTTATATATGCCATTAGTAAAAGCAAAAAGATTGAGCAATATGTTTATCTTCTTCATTGATGAATTCTTGAATTTTAATGTAGAATCAATGATGTGAAGTTCATTCATGAAGATTGATCAAAAAGAAGAAGATCAAGAAGGTTGGGGATGTAGATGAGGATAAAGAAAAGGGAGAGGAGAAATTGACTCAGAAAGAATTTATTCAATGGAACATCTTCAGTCAAGATTAGCTCAAGAAGAATGTTTAATGGAAGAAGAAATATTGAAGAATGATTAAAGAGATAAGATTTCTTAAAGATGAAGGATAATCAATAAGAATTTACTAAATGGAATATTATCATTCAAGCTCTTGGTTGATAGATTTTGGGATAATCAAGAAGAAAAAGAGAATTGGAAGATGGAAGAAGAGGATATTCAAGAATAGCTCAAATATGTCTATGGAGAATGCTCAAGAAAGGAAGAATAGAGTTGTGAAGAATGACCAAGTGAAGAGAAGAAAGAAAGAGAAGATCTTGACAAAAAGAATGAGAAAAGTCAATATTCAAGGTCTTAGATTAATATCATAAGTCTTCATAATTGAATGCATGTTGGAGAGACTCAATCCAGAGTTAAAGACAGTGAAAATTAGGTTCTAGAAGAGAATACTCAAGTTTCCAAGTCAAAATTCAAGTATACAAGCTTTCTGAGTAATTTGCTTTTGGATGAGAAAATTGTGGTTTGGAAAACTGAAATTTGGGAAACTCCGGTTTGGGAGTCAACTCAAGTTTCCAAGTCAAAATTTGGGCTATGGAGGTCAATACTCGAGTATGGAACTTAAATATTCAAACATTGGGGTGTTTTCAGCTTCTCTCGCACGTCTGGACCAAACAAAAATCGAGTTTCCTCTTCAATACTCGAGTATCAGCACTTAACAGCAACTCTGTTCATCCCTGTTTCACGCTCAACTTTGGGCGAGGTCTGGTAAATCAATGATATCTCTTATACCAGACATCAGATTGAGGTGAAATCAAATTTGGCTGAAACTAGACATCCAATGCGTCATCTTGACAAAGTTTCATGCCTAAAGAAGATCAGATAAGAGAGCTTTGAATTTCTAAAGTTGGATCAAATATTTACGCCATACTTCAGACCAAGCTTCAATGTTTTGAGTGTAACTCACAAACTACAAATCAGAATAAGCTGAAAATCGGTGGCATATGAAAGAAGACACATAAAGCTTTCCATCAAGACTTGATTAAACAAAAATGAATATCATACTAGAGAGATATGGTCTTCGTAATTTGACTGATAATTCAGAACCCTACAAAAATGATGGTTAAAGAACAATCTTCTTTTAACGGATCATAATGGGCGAATTCCAACAAATTAAGATTTGATTCTTGTTGCATTGGAAATAAGAACTAAGGAGCTGTATGAGGATAATTGGTTTTCCAAAATTGAAGCTATATCAAGTCTGAGAGCAACCAAAGCCAAGAATAAGTTGAAAACTCGAGTTTACGCATGATTAGTCGAGTGTAGCTCAGACAGAGAGCAATGAACCTTAATGGATCTTCAATACTCAAGTATGGGAAGCAAAACTCGAGTATCAGGCATACAAAGATGAATCTGAAGTTATGAAACAAGCTTAATACCGAGTATTCAAGTCAATACTTGAGTATACACCGAAACTTCAGAAAAATCAAAGTTGCGAAAATCCTGAATCTGATCCAGATCAACCAGAAGTTTACCTAAATGATCTTTAAAACTTATTATCATCATTTATATCATTTGTGGACATATTTTAGATGATCAAATGAAGGATTTCATGAAGAACCAAAATGTTGAGCTGTCAAGTTGAAGAAGCATTCTAACAGCTAGTTTCCAATTGCCACATCCTGAAACGGTTCTGATTACAACGGCTATATTCTCCAATGTTTAGAAGACCTTCATCTATAAATAGAGACAGATTCAAAACGCTCAAAGATGGAGGAGTGAGTTTACACAATCATAATGCCGAAATTATGAATTCTCTCTTCACTCTGTTTTTCATTCTTTCGTAGTATCTCATTTTAAGAGTGAAATCACTTGTAATGCACTTCAGTGTTTATCATAATCACTTCTTAGAGAGAAGATACACTGTAAACAGTCTATTTCCTGAGAGATACTCAAGGTTGGATGACCTTGAGTGTGGAAATTGGATGTATCCCTTGGGCTGTGAGGGAGAGTCTTTGTGAGAGATTGTAAAGGCTACACAAGTGCCTAGACAAAATAGGCTTGTCTCTTGTGCCTAGTTAAACAAGGAGAATAGTGGAAACCTCAAGTGGAGCTTGAGGACTGGACGTAGGTCAATGATTGGATCAAACCAGTATAAATCTTTGTTTGCAATTCTCTTCCCTGAACTCTTTATTTCTAGCATACATGTTTGAATGATTGTTTATTGTTTTATAACTCTTTAATATCATTCAAACTGATTTCTACGAATTGTCAAAAGAATTTCAAAGATTGCAAGATTTTTTTATCTTCACCCAATTCACCCCTCTCTTGGGTTCAGCCTGGATTTTCAACTATAATGAAAACCCAAACTTCGGTCACTTGTTAGATGATCTTCAAAATAATAGAAGTCTTCACATCAAAGAAAAAACCAAATTAGGTTGTAACTAAATAACTACATCTGGCTTCATGGAAGAGACATGCAAATATTTGCGGTACTCATCTCTCGAGATAAGAGATCGGTGCTCCAGCTATCTGCCTGTCTTTGATTACTAAATCGAGGTTGTTCATTCAGTTACAAGCTGGATTCAGTGATTTCTCTATATTTTATAATTGTTATGATGTACAGACATGTGATTATATATGTTAGTTCTCTTTGGGTTTTGATGATAACAATCAATGGAATAAAAAATGAAGAGTTGTCTCGAAAAGTTGAAAACCTGCAGATTGAGGCAATACTCGAGTATTAGTAACAAAACTTGAGTATTGAGATTCAAAGAACAACTCAATACAATTAACCCAAGAGCAATACCGCAGTATTTAGATGAATACTCAAGTATTGGAGCAAACAAAGAGCATCGTAAGTTTCCATCAAGGAAAACTTGAGTATTGACATGAATACTTGAGTATAAGTCTATGAGACTCTTCAAACAATTTTAACTAGAAATATAAAACTTTGGTTTGGAAAAGCACAGTTTTGAGAACTACAGTTTGGAATTTGAAAAGACAGTTTTCCAACTTGGCTTCAGAATTCAAATAGTTTGCTTTTCAAATGAAAACTCGAGTATCATTAGAATACTCAAGTATTGAGCCAAACAAAAAGGGTTTTAAAATTGAAACCATTATAAACCTTAATATTTAGAACCACAGTTTTGAAACCCACAGTCTAGCATTTACTCAACTAATTCCAGAGTTTCAAAACTGAAGAGAAAACTCGAGTATGGAAATTGAAACTCGAGTATTGAGCCATACAGAGAGCTATCGAGATTTCTAAGCCTTCAATACTCTGGTATAGAGAGAAAACTCTGGTTTTGATGTTTTGGACATTTACTCATCAAGAGTCCAAAACTCGAGTATTGGCTTAAGTTTATCAGGAACACTAAAGCTCAAATCGTGAGTCTCGTCTCTGGAAGGAGAATACTCAAGTATAGACTCAGAAACTTAAGTATAGGCTTAAGTGCATAGTGACAAACTCGAGTATTGGTCGCACCTTCTAATAATTCAAATTTGTGAAATTTGTGTAATTCTTTTGAAATGAGCTGAATGATTTATATTCTTAATTATCATCATTACCAGATATGTTTAATGTGTTTGCTAGTGTATTTCAACCTAATTACAGATGATCCAAAGAGATTAAAGGTGCTGTTAACACAAAAGGCAAAGTCTTGTCAGAAGCAATAAATGTACTCCACCAAACTTGCTGCAATCTCGTCTACCAAACATTCTATGGTGGAAAAAGGATAAAGAGACCTTCATTTAAGTATGGGCTGACAATCCCAACGGATATAAACGACTAGAAGTCACTCTCTATCCTACAAGTCAAGAAACAAGCACAAGTGTAGAGAGAGAAAGGACCAAACTGCTTCTAACTGAAAGGGAACTTCTCCAACGGTCAAATGAATGCAAGCAATGGCTATTAATGTCTAAGTATAAATAGAGCTGCATTCAAGTCTCTATTAAGAACATTGAGCCAAGAAACGAAATAGTATTAATTGTGTTCATTCATTAGAGTGCTTCATTGTACAAAGTGTCGGTTGACATTATAAAGCTTCATTGATTATCATATCTGCTCTATAAGAGAGTTTTATCAATTGTATTTGATTGAGTGTAAAGTATCTCAAGTCGGGGGACTTGGAGATTTGGAAAGTCATTGATTACAACTTGTAAGGGGGAGAAAGTTCTAGTGAGAGAATTGCTTTAGAGTTACAGAGTGTATAATCAAGTGATTTTAGTGAAAAGCTCAGGGCACCTGAGAACTGGACGTAGGCTAAGGAGTTGGGCCGAACCAGTATAAACTATTGTGCATCGCTATTATTCCCTAATAACTAATTTTCATTCGGTCAATCACCATAAGAGCTGAAATCGCGAAAATTTTCAGAATCCCCAATTCACCCCCTTCTTAGTGATTCAGCTCCACCTACAATATATAGGTTAAATATTAGTAGTGGTTCTTCGCATAACCACTACCAAGTAATAGTCTTTGTTCTGGTTATCACTTTGGTTTTCGTTAATTGCAACAAACTAACCGCCACAAATATTCGCGCGACTGCGCGCCAAATTGGCGCTACATTTGTAGCGGTGTTTTTGGAATTAACCGCGACAAATATCGCTACAAAATGACCCGCGCTTTGGCGACAATCCTCCGCTACAAATTTATTGTGGTTTTGACTAAAATTGCTGCAAATACATGATTTAGTAGTGGTTTTTTCGACCGCTACTAAGTAACCCTTATAAATCATTTTTTTTTTGTAGTGTGCCTTATTAGTGATCCCAAACAAGCACTTGATATGATACAATTTTATCAAGAAGGATAATTCTGAGTACTTCTTACACCTTGCATATAATGGACAATTAGCCTCATCCATAAGGTTGAAAAAACTGTCGAGTTGCATCATTCCTGAAGAAAACACGTTCTTCACTCTAAACTTCTGCAGTAAAGTTGCTATCCTGAAAACCAAAAGCATCAGGAACAACTTCATTAACAAGATCATCTTGCTCTAATTGATTTCCTACTTGTCAACTTCACGGAAGATGATGCTCATATCCCATACCATATACTTCACCATGAACGCCCCAAAAAGTATATTCTTCCAGGAAAGGCTTCAAAAGCAAATATTCCTTAGCAACTTCTTGTGTATGACACTTCTTAAACTTGCATCAACAATGCAGACACATGATCTTACCATTACAGCTAGTGTGAGAGAAAGTGAAATCTAGGAAAGTGTTCAATCCCGTCAAATATGCAAGAGAATTGCATAGCAACTTGATTAATGACTTATCCATATATAGTGCACAGAGATAGAAAGAATATAGTTGAAGAGATAATGTTAAATTATCTTCACCATGTCTGTTGGACTTATATGGAACTTTGGACAATTTGTAGTAGTAAAAAACCACTACCCCAATTGCTACTTAATTAAAGTAAATTTGCAGTAGTTAACAACCAGTACTTTAACTGCTACTTATTTATACTTTGGTAGCCGTTTTAGACTTAACTGCAACAAATCTCTGGTAGTCTTTAAAAATTTAAAATTCAAACTTGTAGCGGGTTTTGACTTACAAACTGCTACAATTTGAAAATCGTTCAAGTGTGTAGTTGTTATAGATTATAATCGCTACAAATATCTAGCAAGTCATTAAATGATTTGAATTTCAAATTTTTTTCATCAGTAGTCGTTTTAATAAAATAACCGCTACAAAGTGTAACAATTTATATTTTTATATATCTATTTAAAAATATTTATGCTTGTCGTAAATATTTTTAAATAAATTTATATAAACATTTATATTTTCAATAACAAATAGTTGTGTATGATAATTAACTTCAATAATAATAAAGTAATATTAATATTAACTTATTATTTCATTATTATGCTAATGATAAATATAATTATTTAAATTAGCTGATATATTATGTAAAAGATAACAAACATTTAAAAAACTTAAATTTGTGATAAAACAGAAATAAAAGTAAATCAACATTTAAATTTCTTCTAATTATCCAAAAACATAAATAAAAGGTACAGACATTTAAAATATTTTAAATTGTCCAAAAAAAAACTAAGAGTTAACAAACATTTGAAATACATAAAATTGTCCCCCAAAAAAGTAGTAAAATCTAATTATCTAAAGCCTGATCATCAAGAGCACTTTCAGGGTGGGTAGGATTAGCATGCACTGGACCAAAGGTAAGAACACCCTCCTCATCTGCAGGTGGAGGCAGAGGGGGCTCATCGAAGATAAACATAGGAAGAGGCGAGGTAGGTGGAAACTATTGGGTAGGAAACATCTCTAACAAGGCACCATTAAGAAACTCATAGCTCTCCTTATGACTAGTGTACCAAGTGTTAGCATAGTCCTACATCCTCCTAACAAGCTACAAGTCTTGGCGTCTACCTTCGCATATACTTGCGTATCAATTATTGCTTAAATCACCTCAGATGCCAGCCTTCTCGAGCCAAAGGTTCCAGCCTCAGAGGCGACGCTCCTGCCGTAGACCATGTTAGGCCTAGCGCCGAACCCCATACCCCCAACGTGCCCAGGAGCACCGCCTAACATGACCTAGGCCTAACCATTGAGTTGGGCAAACTTTTCATCCAACTTTGTAAGAAGCATTGTGAAAATGATCATACTATAAATTAAATCTCCTTCTGCAGTAAATGAAATTTCCATTGAGTTGGGCTAACTTTTCATCCATAGATGGTTCAAATATGGTATGTAGATTGCATAGTTGTCGCTTGCTCTCTTCTCTGCCACATATACCAGCCTCAAGCTCAATTTTCTAATCTTTTGGCCATTTCATTATAGATCGCTTAAATCTGACCCTCTCAGGTTGCAAAGTAAAAAAGATAAAAACTTTGTATGTATGCTATTCAAGACCCATAAATAGCTTTTTGGGAGCTCAATATATATTTCTCAATATTGGGAGGAAATGGATAATTAATTTTCTCATTAAGTTCCTGTATAAGCTGATGTGTAGCTGTACAGAGTTGTTAGTTTGTATACATGTTTACTTCATTATCAATACATCTATCTATATGCATTAATTAACCAGGTTCCTATTGTTTCCTATCCATCTATTAGTGTCAGCCCAAAATTCACACAATTACTACTATTATCTCACATTTGGTGCTTCACATACAATTATTTTGAGAGGGCTATATATATATATATATATATATATATATATATATATATATCCTAAAGTGTTATAAAAAAACTCGGAAAACAATATTTGAAAGTGGAGCTAAATCACCAAGAAGGGGGTGAATTAAGAATTTGTGAAATTCTTTCACTGGTTTTGTTTTAAGATGATAATGCAGAGCAAAACAGAGAACAAACAAGATAGAATGGACACAAGGGATTATACTGGCTCGGCCTAACTCCATGGCCTATGTCCAGTCCTCAGGCACCCTGAGTATTTCACTATGTCTCTTGATTACACACTCTATAACTCTAAAGCAATTATCTCACTAGAACTTACTCCCCCTTACAAGTTGTAATCAAAGACTCCCAAATCTCCAAGTCCCCCGACTTGAGATTCTCTACAATAAATGAATACAAATAATAAACTCTCTTAAAAAAGAAGATAAGATAAACACTGAAGCTCAGTTAGTATCAATCAATACTCTGTACAGAAAACTCAAGAAATAAATGAACAATTAAATGTGTTTTTTATTTTTAGTTCAATAGTTGTTGAGAGAATTGAATGAAGCTGTATTTATACTTAGAGTATGTTTAATAACCGTTGCAAGCATTCATATGACCGTTGAGGAACTTTTCTGACTGTTAGAAGCAACTTGGTCTCTTCTATCTCTCTATACTTTGTTTATTCTTTGTGTTGGAAGGATAGATGCTGACTTCCTTGTGTTTCTAGTCGTTGGAATGTCAGTGTTTGCAGTAGGTGTAAGTCTCTTTATCCTTTTTGCATTGTGCATAGCTTGGGAGATCAGATTATGACAAGTTTGGTAGCTTTGCATTTAATGCTCTGACATGACTTTTGCTATTGTGAGGTCAGCTCTTAAAATCTGCTTGAATCATATCTAAATAGGCTAAAATACACTAGCAAACACATTAAACATTTCTAGTAATGTTGATGGTTAATATTGGAAAGCATTCAAATCAAATAACAAACATTACACAAATTTTGTCAATTCAAATTTTCAACTGACATGGCCCATACTCGAGTTTGTGCATCAATACTCGAGTATATCACTGTGCACTTAAAGCCATACTTAAGTATCCATATCAATACTTGAGTATACTCCTTTCAGAAACGCAACTCGTGATCTGAGCTTTGGAGCTCCAATTAAACTTAAGCCAATACTCGAGTATTCAATCAATACTTGAGTTTTGGACTCTTGATAAGTTTTTGCCCAAAACATCAAAACTGGAGTATTCATGCAATATCGAAATATTGAAGCCTTAAAATCCTCAGTTTCTCTCTGTATGACTCGATACTCGAGTATTCAACACCATACTCAAATATGGCTTTCCATTTTGAAGCTCAGAAAGGACTTTAGCCAGTGTGAAACTGGAGTTTCCAAATCTAGAGTTTTCCAAACTGAGATTTGTATGTGTAATAAATGTTTAAGTCATCTCTGCTTGGCCCAATACTCGAATATGTTAATGTCATACTCGAGTTTTCATTTACAAGTGAAAACATTTGAATTTGGAGCCAAGTTGAAAACTGGACTTTTCATATTCCAAAACTTGAGTTTTCGAAACTGGAGTTTTGCAAACTAAAGTTTGCATTTTTTTAAAAAAAAAAATACTGAAGAGTCTTTTGGCCTATACTCGAGTATGCAAACAAATACTCAAATATGCTCTAATAGAAAACTTATGTTGCTCTCTGTGAGGTACAATACTAGAGTATCCTCTAGGATACTGCGGTATTGCCCTTAGTCATCTGCATCGAGCTTTTCTTTGAAAGTCCAATACTCGAGTATTGCTACTGATACTCGAGTATTGTCTCAATTTGCAAGTTTTTACTTTCTTGAGACAACTCTTCAATCTTGGTTTTGCAATTGATTGCTATCATCAAAACCCATAGAGAACTAACAATATTGATGATGTTTGTTATGGCTTACTTATTAGGGTTGTTTAACCATTTAACAATCACATGTGGCTCAAAGTACACTTAAACAATTCCATACTTTAAAACATTTTTTATTGTTTATGGGATACCAAATACTTGAAGAATATGAACTTATTTCAATGATAAGGGTCATCCAACTGATGATTCAATGGTTTAAATACATTGTTCGATCAAAAACAATTTTAATGATTCATTTTTAAACTTTCTAACAAGTGCTTTTTAATTATGAAATCATTTTTTTTTATTTTGAAAAAGCAACTGTCAATGGAATATATTATTTTAAATTATATACGCATTAAATATTTTTTAAAGAAACAAACGTAAAATATATATATACATATTATGTTTGGCATGTCATATAACCATCTTAAAAGTAAATTTTTCGTATGAAAAGCACCGTGCATGGCACTGCGTTTTCACAATCTGGCTTATCTTCAAAAGCAACTATTGTTGCTTACACGAAGTAGAAGTTATGGTCAATGGGCCCAACAAGTTTTTCCATTTTTTTAAAAACTCTCTATGTCCCTATTGTAAATAGATAAATCTATATGTACTATTTAATGTGTGTGTGTCTATATATATACACACTAATTAATATATATTTACTACTCCCTCAATTCTTTTTCATAGGATATCAATAGTAGAATTACGTTGATCAAAAAGTTAATGAAAATTAATTAAAGATAATAAATATAAAAAAATACAACTCATTTTCCAAAAACACCCTTATTTATAAAGAGGTGGGTGGGAGAGAAAATGAATGAAAAAATAATGAGAGAGAATGCGTGAGTAAAATGAGGAGAAAGACATATAATTAATTAAAAGTAAAAATAGAAAAAAGCTAGCATTAAATATTCAAACATATTCAAATGGCATCTTATAATTTAGTGGTGCCCAAATTTAGTATCCAGCAGTGCCTGAAACAAAATTGCTTCCAATATAAACATACACGTGTTAAGCAAAAAAAATGATATTAAACAAAGGAATAGGGTTAAGGTACAAAAATCCACATGTGGTTACCACTTTGGAGCAAAAGTCATATCCCACCGTTAAGTCACTGTTCACCTTGATGAAAGAGAAAGATATGAAGTAAACAGTAACTTAACGGTGGTGAATAGTGGCTTAACGGTGGGATGTGACTTTTGCTCCAAAATGGTAACCATATGTGTATTTTTGCTCCCGAAAAAAACACATGGTGCTAGACGCGTCTGGAGAAAAAACTCATGTGTATTTTTCCACCTTAACCCGAAAGGAATATACCTATTTAAACAATTATATCTTATAAAAAGGAACATTTAGAGTATTTAATAAGATTTAATTTATGTTTTTTTCAATCATTTTTCATCTAAATTTTCTTTTCCAAATAATCATTTAAACATGTTTTAGTTTGAGGAAAGACACGTTTGTCACCGCTAATTCAAATACAATGTTACATAATCTAACTTTTATTATATCTTAAATTTACAAAAGTTATATTGAAAAAAACCACTTTTACCGTTGCTAATTCAAACACACATGAAAGCCCAAATAAGTGCTTATCATTTAGTGATGAGCACTAAAACTCAATCCTGGTAGAATATTGAATTTTCTTAACTCTTTGAAATCTCATATTTCTCGTCGAAACTCAGAAAATATGGTTCAAAGTTCTATTAAAGAGCTCATGAAAATATCTTTCTAAGAAAAATTCCATCTTCGTTCTTTAACACAGCATTTCCAAAAATTTTCTCTTCCCAAACTGCAAGGTGACATTTAAAAATCATTTTCCAGATGTTTGGGTCAATTTCAAAAAATCGTTTCTCTTAGTGAACACAACTAAAAAATTATGACTTTGGACTGGTTTTAAACTTAGAATGTGTACTATTTATCTACCAACTATCAGGACCTAAATCACTCGTTTGCTCAAGTTTTAAAACAAAAATAGAAAAAGTCTAGTGTGTGCTCGAACGGAAGATGTATAAGAAAAGTCTTCTTCTAGAAAAGAAGGATTTGGTTAAGAAATCCCCTTAATCAATTTGACTTGGTGACCCATTGACTCTTTTGGAAAATTATATAATTATGAATAGTCACTACTAGAAAAAAAAAAAAAGGTCAAAAACGTCCTAAATTAGAGGTAATAAACGTCTTTTTTAAGGACATCTAATTAAAAATAGTAATATATAAGACGTCCTATAATTTAAATAGGACGCCTTAAAAATGCGTCCTATATTAACTATATGACGCCTATTTTAAGGCGTCCTATTTTACCTATAAGATGCCTTAATTCCTCTTTTTTTTAAAAAAAAAAAAAAAAAAACCAAAACAAAACACAACTCTCATCTCTGTTCCTATCATTCCTCGCCAAATCTCGACGCCCACCACCACATCTTGTCACCTTGTGAGTAGTATCTGGAGTGTTAGTGCTTAGATTCTTGTCACCTTGGTCAGTTTCTGGGTTTGCATGCGACGTTCGAACCTCCTTCTGTTTTCCTTCAACTGCCTTGTTGTAGTTCTACAAGGTTGAACAACCTCCTCTGTAACAGAGACACACAGGTTCGGACCTTAACCTTAATCTTATATTCATGTTCTGTTTCGGTGATCTTAAAATAGAGTAACCACATGCCGAAATGAAACCATAATACTCAAGCTTCAAACACCAAAACCATCGGTCACAAACTAGAAGGAATGAAGCTCGAAGACTCACCTTGTTTGTAACTGAAGCTTGTATGGAACGTTCGAACTCTCTTCTGCCTTCACCGTCTCTCCCTCTATTTTTCCTTCAAACCTCTTTCTCTCAGTCTCTTATCTCTCTCTGCGTCTCTTGCTCTGTTTTTCTGTACTTTTGATGAAGGACTGAATTGAATGAATGGAGAAATGGGGAAGTAGAGTTGCTGACCGAAATGAGTTTCTTCAGCACCTCCTTCCTCTTCTTCTTCCTTTTACTTCCTCCCTCTAGGTCTAACATTTTTTTGTCTTTACTCTATTTGCCTCTCCGTCTCCGAAATGATCATTGGGAAGGAGAGATGGAATAAGAAAGAAGAGAAACTACATATAGGTGTCCTGTTTTTTGAAATATAGGAAACCTAAAGTCCCAAAAAAAAGGACTTTAGGTGTCCTATATTTACATATAAGACGCCTAAAATTGTACATATATCGCTAAATTTTTTTTAAAAAAATTCTCTAAGCGCCAATAAATAATAAACACCAAAAAATAAATATAGGTGTCCTATTTTAAAATATAGGACACCTAAAGTCCAAAAAAAAGACTTTAGGATGCTTAAAAAAATAAATATAGGTGTCCTATTTTGAAATATAGGACACTTAAAGTCCCAAAAAAAGGCTTTAGGTGTCCTATATTTAAATATAGGATGCCTAAAGTCTCCACCTATACTTTTTACTTCATTTTTTAAAATAAAGACATCTTTTGGGGAAGTAGTATCCACTTTTTGTAATAGTGAGTTTATCATTGTATATATAAATACATCATCAATAAAAAAAGTGTATAAAAAATATTACTATTTCGATCTTTATCATATTTTTAAATTTTTTTATATGTATTATTTATGTTATTACTACACTATTTTATTAATTATTATTGTATTATTTTATAATTGATCTATGTTACATAATCTTGCACTTATTCTTTACACACACACACACGTATGTATTATTGTAATTTTTTATGATTTCTTTGTATTCTTTGTCTAAAAGTTTTGGTTGATTCATTTACATACACGTGTTCATTATTGTAATTAAATTGACTAAATTGTAATCTATTTATTTTGATTTAAAATATGAACTTCAAATTAACCAATATAGTAGCAGAACCCAATATAAAAAATAATAATAATAAAAAGATTTACATATATTTTCTCAATGCACCCAACACCCTACTGCATTTGGTGGTGTATTAAGCACCTTAAAAAATGTTTTCAGGTGTTTCTAGCACTTTAAAATGTTTTTTGTGCCTTGGTAGTATGGATGCGCCAAAAGCTATTTTATGGTCTTGGACATACCTGAAAAATAGTATTTCAGAATGCTAAATACACCATAAAATATCTAAAGGATATCGAATGCATCTGGAAAAGAAAAGGGGGAAAAAAACTCCAAGCCGATGATTTAAACCATAATTGAATGACGAAAAGATATATATAATTACGGGAAAGCAGTGGCTTCTTATTGCAATAGCCATTTTCTTCGTCATGATATAGAGTACCGATAGGGAAAATGTACCCCACCAACCACTAATAGAAAATTGCACCGAAGACATGTACTATACGTGGTTGGTAAAGAAAGGGTCACAACTTTGATCATATCATCCAATATAATGAATGGAGAGAAGTTGCAGGTGAAAAAAAATACTACTATGTAACATCCCGTTTTCATAAACGTTTTTGGAGCTGAGAGAGTTGAAAATATTTTACATAAACAAAAAGTAACTGAATAACATTGTATGTAATATATCTAACTGAACGTTTACTAATACAGTCATCCAAGTCTAATACTTCTAACATAAGTATCCCAAAAAGATTATGCCTCCACAGGGTCCTCACACCGGCTTCTTACCCTTATCCTCAATCCTGACCTCCCGGGATCCTGAAGCTATGGCAGGGGCTGAGGTTCAATTCCCATTGAACCTCAGGTAACGGTTAATCTCATACTTATGTAAACAGTATATGACAGTTATCACAGATATACAACATAATCACAGTTTCAAAACAAATATCCACATGTAAGGCAATAACATAACACAGTCAGTGCAATATGTATGTTATCCCAGTCTGCACATAACCAGTGCCACGACGGCCCATCGTGTCCTCAACGCTAGGAAAACTCAACGGTGTTATCAAGACTATAACCCGTATACAACTCAACATTCATGAGCAAATTTTCAAAACAGAGTATCATCATGTCAAAACAACTATCATATATAACCAAACCATAAGCATAAACGTTAATGTTACAATACGCGTCCGTACCTGAGTTTAACGGGTTGTTGGGTACGTTCGTTGGCGGTACGCGTGCACAGTCTATCCTAAAATGGTGATATTGTCCCAATTACTTCTCAAGCAATATTTCAAGAGACATCTTGGTCATACTTGACATTTTTACCCTTGAAGGATTTATTTTCATTTATTTCCACATAATTTTCGGAAAAAACGCTGATGCAGAATTTCTGGGCAGAATTTCGCCTAACTTTGAAAAATCATAACTAATTCCAGAAATATCGAAAAGAGGATCCGTAAAATTTCCCGGAATCCTTGAGATGTCTACTTTCAAGGAAAAATACTGGAACTTACCCAGAAATCATGGATAATTCCCAGTTTCCAGAATTTAAACTGCTGCCCAGAATTTCGCTCAGAAAATGTAGCTTAACTTCTGGGATTTTTATTTTTTGCACAGAACTTCAATTGACACACTCTTTATATATTTGGAAAGCCCTAAATGTCTACTTTTATCATGAAGTTTCCCAAAATTTTAGAACATCATCTTCATCATAAGATACTAGCATTTTTACTACTGACTCCAGAAGTTCCTATTTGCTGAAATTTCGCCAGAGCTTTGCTATTTTGATCATAATCTTCCAAAAATTTTGCTATAACTTCTTCTTCATCAAATTTTCGAAATAAAGCTATTGGAAACCATAAAAACATGAAAATAAAACTGGAATTGGAAGTTTGATGATCAAAATAACATTTCTAGCATTTCTACTTCATAAACTTAAGAACTTAAACTTGAAAGCTAAGAACTCTCTTATCTCTTGAAGACCACTTGCCTTCTATTTCCAGCAGCTCCTCACTCTCTTCCTTCCTCTCTATATTTCAGTCAAGGCTAGAGGATTTTGTGAAGAGAATGAGTTGCTAAGCCTCTTATTTATAGCCAAAGGTCATGGCATTTCTTGTAATTTCTTCTCTTACAATTAGCCATTGATCTTTGCTTGGAGAGAAAGAAATGATCCAAGCCTTCCACCTCCTCCTCCCCCTTCTTGGCCGTCCCCCCCCCCCTTCTCCTTCTAGAAATTTTCTTGCTTTGTCCCCAAGAAAAGCCTCCTTCTTCATTAAGTTAACCCAATTAATTCCAAATCCTAATTTAGTTATGTGTAAGTTGGTGTTTAAATTCAAAATCTAATTTCACTTTTGGAATCCTAATTTTATGACTAGATTTATGGTGATTTTTAATTCCCAAAATGTTTAAGTATGAATTTTAAAAGTAACCGAAAATATCTTTGGGAATAGCCAAGTTGAAGCTCATAATTCCCTGATTCTAAATATGTATTTATCTTGGACATTTAACTTTAATATCACAAGTTATGATTTAATTTCTATAGGTTTTCTCCTAATTTATTCTATTTAAGTAATTACTTGCTCCCTGAGACAATCAACTTGCTCAAGAAAACAATTCCCTCATGGGTCCATTTAGACTTTAGGATTTAGGGTTAATATCATTGTATAATTTATTTATTCTTACTTAGAGAGATTTTGTCTCATAAAGTTAAATTAGGAATAAATGAGTTAAGTCCTAATTTAATCCCTAAAATATTGTTTTTTTAATATCAACAAGCTAAATTAATTTTTTATACTCCTAAATTCTAAGAAACATTTCCTATAAACAAAAATAAATACAATACAAAAATATGAGACCCCATATTCACCTATTTAAAATAGGTATTATTGATGGAAATATAATATTTATGATAATTATTTTTATTTTTTATTTTTTTTTTTCGGGTATTACAACTGAGTCTTTATTTGCTTCTTCATGCATGAAAGCAAATTAAAGACCAAATCAATGGCTTCTCCTTATAAATAGCCTTATAAGTTCGTTCATAAACTCAAACACACAGAATTAAAAGAGGTAGATATATATCTACACACACAGTGCAAGATGAAAGCTGTGTACTTGGTTGTTCGTCTCTTGGCATTTGCTTCAGTTCATGTGCTCGCATATGACCCAAGTCCTCTTCAAGATTTCTGCGTTGCACTCAACGACTCAGTTACTAAATGAGGTACACACACGAGTCAACTCAACGATTCAAGTTACCCGGTTACTCTCTAATGCCGCTTGAAATTTCCAAGCTTCTCAAATGTCTTTTTTTTTTTTTTTTTTTTCTTTTTATATAACTAGATTCCACATAAAATATTGAGTGACATTTTGCTATATTGTAGGAAAAAAGTGCATTTTCAAAGAAATAAATAAATAAGCTCAACTTTACTATATTTGTTTTTGAAAAATCAGAAAAAAATGTATCAGCGCCACTTTGTTCATAAGATATCAAAATCAAAATACGACGCATTTTAAGTGGAATATAATTAATGATCAAAAAGGGGGAAAATTTGAGGAGTTGGGACATGTTAAAAGGAATTAAACGATAGGGCATTAATATAACTTGAGAACTTTCAGTAGGAAACAAATTATACTATCTCCGGTCCTAATTATAAGATATATTTAACCGATTTTGGGGAGATTAAGGAAGTGAGTTAAATTAGTTAATTTCACTCATTTTCCTAAAATGCCCTTCTATAAATTTTCAATGACATTAACATACCCTCAACCTAGAATCTTCTTTTCTAATTGAAATAATGGTCTTGCAGTATATACATATATGTGTATCCCCCCCCCCAAAAAAAAACACATACACCCCCCACAGATACACACACACATCTACGCACAAATAGAAACCCTCACACCCCCCCCAACACACACACACACACATGTATACACACATCCACACACACATATACATAAACACACACACACACACACATATAAGTGTATGAGTATGTACACACACACACGCGCACACACACACAGAGGTAAACTAACATTAACTCATTGATAAACAAATTAAAATCCAACAATTTAAGAGTTTTATTGAATGGAAAATTCTATACACCAATACATATACTTACAAAAAACCAAACACACTTGAGAGAATAAAATAGGGGTGTTTTAGGAAGAAATTGACAAAAAATTAAATTTTGTCCTATAATTAGGACCAAAACTAACTCATAAATGTTGTCCTATAATTATGACCAAAGGGAGTACTACATATTTGGACTAATGATAATAAAAGTAACTTTTACTTCATTTGATTTTTGTAAACTTAAGCTTGGATAAAGGTTAGATAATACATTGTGATTTATATTTGGATTGAGTTTGTTTGTTTGTTTTTCCAAACATATGGCTATTGAGGCTTTTAGCGTAATTTTATCTTTTTTTAAAAAAAGAAAGGTCCCAAATTTCCTCTCTCTACACATTGCAGCAATATACTTTTTCTCTCATTCTCCACGATGGGACCAAAAGCAACTAAAAGTTATCCTTACAAGTTTGACTTCAGTGATATTTTGTTGTTTTCACAAACATAACATTTGATTTCTTAATTTTTGCAGTTTTTGTGAACGGGAAATTTTGTAAGGATCCAATGGTAGTGAAAGCTTAGGACTTCTACTTATCTGGATTTGACAAAGTTAGGAACACGTCAGAAAACCCTACTGGCTTTGTTGCACGTCAGCAGATGTAAACATGTTGCCTGGGTAGAACACTCTTGGAATCTCTCTTGTTCACATTGACTATGCACCAAAGGGTTTGAACCCTCCTCATATTCATCCACGTGGCACTGGGATTCTCGTAGTAGTCGAAGGAACTCTTCTGGTCAGGTTTGTGGCCTCGAATCAAAATGATAATCGATTCTTTACCAAAGTTCTTAACAAGGGAGATGTGTTTGTGTTCTCGATCAGTCTTATTCACTTCCAACAGAATGTGGGTTATGGGAACGCAGTAGCATTTGCTAGTCTTAGTAGCCAAAATGCTGGAGTGATCCCTATTGCAAAATCTATGTTTGGCTCTAATCCACCCATCTTTCCTGCGGTTCTTCAAAAAGCTTTCCAAGTGGACCAGAAAATAATCGATTTGCTTCAAAAGCCATTTCAAGATTAATCAATAATGATTGCTACTATGAAAGACACGAATATCACCTAGAGGGGGGATGAATAGGTGATTTAAAAAAATTTCTCTCTTTTTGAAAATAAAAACAAAACTTAATAGAAAGAGACACAGAAGAAGATTAGACACAGCGTTTATATTGGTTCGGTCTAACTCCTCGACCTACATCCAGCCCCCATACTTGGGTAATTCACTATTTCAAATGTCTGATACAATCTCACACACTCATACTCGAGATATCCTGTCCCAGGACTCACTCCCCATTACAAGCTGTAGTTGTATACCCGTTTTTGAGATCCCACAATCTCAAGATTTACAGAGAAATAAATGCTCTAATGTAAGCTCCTTATGAGTAGATAAAATGAACAATGAAGTTTGATAAATATTTGAAGTGTATTAAATGAAACTGTAAATATGAATAGCATAGAGTTAATGCGCAGAGTTTCAGTAGTTGGCGATATTGAATGTTTGGGCTTTTATACTCTTTGCCATTAATATCATTGGGAGGAACTGGAAGATGACCATTAAGACTTAATTGAATTTCCGTTAAGCACAGGAGTTCTTCTTCAAAATCGATCGTTATAACTTCATTAAATGAATATGCTTCTTTCATTAAATGTGATGGTCGTTGGTTGTACTTGATAGTTGGAATAAGTATGTCTTGAAGAATGTTTTGTTCTGCTACAGCGTTACATTTCGAATGTTGCTCTGTTTCTGCTGCTTCTCATTAAATGCATGTGACGTATGCATTTGCTTTATGTTGCTTTTCAATTAATACTTCATCTTGAACCCTGAAATCACTAGCAAGTAGATTAAAAACATATTATAAATGATTCTTAGTCGTTCTCGAAAGTATTGGCTAAGGATCAAATCATTTGGGAAGTTACAGAATGCGATTCGTGATTTATGTTCGCAAGAACTCTAGTTCTTAAATAAGAACTCAAGTCTTGAACTAGAGTTTTGTTCCAAGAACTAGAGTTCCTTCGGTTTCTTCTTAAACAAATTGTTGGACCTGGCTATCACCCAAGAGGGGGTGAATTTGGTGTTTGATAAGACTTTGGATAAGTTAAAGTTTTTTTTTGAAATACCCAAGTTTTTTTTATCGAAAACAAATATAACAAAGCAAGGGAAGAAAAGCTAGACACTGTAAGATTTATACTGGTTTGGTCATAACCTTGACTTACGTCCAGTCCCCAGATACCTTCTGGGTTTTTCAACTATCTCAACATTCTTTAATTACAACAATGTAACTCTCAAGTAATCCTAATCACTAAGGACTTGCTCCCCCTTACACTTTGTAATTAAATAACCCAACTCATAGGTTCTACAACCTTGAGTTCTCTCAAATAAGTAATCAAATGATTTTCAAAACAAGACTCTCAAAAAGAGTAGATATGAATAAACACTGAAGTTCACATACTGAAGTGTGCACAATGATGTATCAAATGAAAAATGCAATCAGTTGAAAATATGTGTGTGTTGTTGCTATGAGTCTTCCTGGGTATTTATAGTTAAATCAGAGGAACTAGCCATTGCATTTTCTTCTCTTGATTCTTCAATTTTCAGCTTCATATTTGGAATATGACAGTTGCATATATCTCTCTATTTCTTCAATTATTGGTTTGAATCTTGGATTTAGTTGTTGCAGATGGTCTTCCAAAATTCTTGTCATTCCATAAACTTAATTTGACCGTTGGAGAGTGATCTGAACGTTTCATAACGGTGTGAGCTAAACCATTTGAATAGAGGAGAAATTTCAGGCTTGTTCTTGGTTCTTCATTAATTGCATTTAACCCAGATTTGATTTCACCTTGATCCTTGTTGAATTGATCTGAAACTAATGAGTATATTGATCAAGTATATGTATATATGATGATTCACAACTTAAGATATGGATAAAATGTATCATCAGTTTAAATCAGAGAGTTGAAGACGTGATTTGGAAAACAGAGATCTGTTAGGCTTGAGTCTAATCTCAATAGGCTTAAGTTTGCTTTAGTTAAAAGACCTTTGAAAAATTTTGATCTGCTATAGGCTTGAGTTTATAAATTCATGCTTGAGTTTCCTTTCTTGAAAGATCTTCGAAAGCTCTCTGTAAGTGACAAACTTGAGTTTGAAAAATGTAGGCTCGAGTTTGAACGTTTTGAAAAGCTTGGAGAAACTCTCTGTGTAAGGTAAACTCGAGTTTATATGTCCAGGCTTGAGTTTGTTCGACTTGAGAGTCGTGATTTTTGAAATCAAAAGTTGTTGGTGTAAACTCAAGGTTGGGGAAACCTGTGAGTGGGGTAGCTTAATTATAAAGTGTAAGGGGGAGTAAGTCCTAAGTGAATAGGATTGCTTATTGTTTACATTGTTGTAGTAAAAGCTTGTTGAACTAGTGAAAATACCCAGAAGATATCTGGGGACTGGACGTAGGTCAAGGATTAGATCGAACTAGTATAAATTCTGTATGTCAAGCTTCTCTTCCCTTACTCTCTTGATATTTACTTTTCAGAGGTTTTGAAAGAGTACAAAAAGAATTTGTTTTGAAATCCCCAATTCACCCCCCTCTTGGTGATTTCTTCCATTTTCATTTGGTATCAGAGGCAGGTTGTCTACTCAAAGGATTAACATCCTAGACAAAAAGATCCAATGGAAGGAATTCTACCAGATGGTGCCTCAATAAACAGACGACCAGGTTTCAATGGTGAACACTACTCATTCTGGAAATCCAAATTCAAAGTATTTGTGATGGCCAGTGAGTATGGTCTGTGGGAAGTAATTGAGAAAGGCAATTATGTCCCTACTAAGAAAGTAGGAGAAAGTATTGTACCAAAAGCAAAGGCTGAATTTGATGAAAATGATCAAAAGAAAGTTGTCCTTAACAGCAAAGCTATTTTGATGTTACAGAGTGCACTAAGTCAAAAGGAGTACTTTCACATTTGCCATCTGCCCAATGCTAAGGAGATGTGGGATGCATTGGAAGTGGCCTACGAAGGAACCTTAGGGATCAAGGAAAACCGGATCAACACACTTACCACTGAGTATGACCTACTACACATGAAGTCTGGAGAATCAATTATAGAATTCCAGCTCTGGTTCACTCACTTGATCAATCAATTGTCAGCCTTGGGAAAGCTATATGATCAAAGAACTCAAGTAAGAAAAATTTTGAATATACTAACCAAAGATTAGGAAGCTAAAGTGACAGCCATTGAGGAAGCAAGAGGAGAATCTATGCAATCTGTAACTGCTCTCTTCGGAAGCTTATCAGAATATGAAGAGAAAATCAAGTTCAGAAAAGGACTTGATGAAATAGAAGGGAAATAGAAAGGAATTGCCCTCAAGACTGCCAAGGAAGATAGGAACTCAAATGATGAAGAGATTGATGATGAGGAGATCGGAATGATGGTCCGAAGATTCAAGAAATTCTACAAAAAGGATCAAGCCTTCCGTAAGTCATACAAGAACAACAACAAGGAAGCAAAGAAGCCAATTGTATGCTATGAATGTGACAAACCCGGTCACATCAAATATGAATGCCCTCAGCTAAAGCACAAAGAAAAAGAAAAGCCCAGATTCAGCTCATTCAAAAAGAAGGGTTTTGTCTATGCTATTTGGGGAGATAGTTCATCTAATGAAGAAGAAGAAGATGAAGAACAAACAACAAATCTCTGCCTAGTTGCTCAAGAAGAATGTGCCAATGAGGAGGTAAATGATTTTGAACCTATCTTTGATGAATTGCTTTCTGAATATAACAACCTACATTATAAATTTAGGAAACTAGCTAAAGAACTTATCTCTTCAAAAAGAAGAATAAAAGATTTAGAGCAACAAAAAATACCATCTTCTACTCCTGAAAAAGTTTGCGAAAATTGTTGTATGTTACAAAACAAAAATGAGCAACTTTCAAAAACCCTTGAAAAATTTACTCAAGGCAGTGAAATGCTTAACATCATTTTGAAACGGCAAAAGTTTACAAATGACAAATCTGGGATTGGATATAAGCTTGATCTTGATAAAAAGAAAGGTAGGAAGAGAAATGGAGAAAAGAATTACTTGAGTTACTTTCAGAAATCAGTGCATTCTTCAAATCCTTTTGCCCACTGTAGTTACTGTAATAGAAAAGGGCACTCAACTTCTTCTTGCTTCCATAGAAAAGAAAGGAAAAGCAAACCTATAGGAAACTATCAATGGGTGCTTAAGGGATCTTATGAGGCCCCCAAGACACGTACTAACCCAAAAGGACCCAAGATGAAATGGGTACCTAAAACTTAACTTCACAAATTTGCAGGTATGTCTAAGAGCATCAAAATCAGGTAAGTGGTACATTGACAGTGGATGCTCTAGACACATGATGGGGGATCAATCCAAGTTCTCAACAATCATTCATAAGGAAGGTGGCAAAGTAACATTTGGCGGAAATCAATCCAGAAGAATAGCTAGCATTGGTGAAATCAGTAACAATGATGGACCAAAAATACAAGATGTCTACTTTGTTGAAAGCCTATGCCACAATCTCCTAAGTGTAAGCCAAAGTGCAGATAAAGGTAATCTAATCATCTTCAACTCAGAAGAATGTCTGATTGTGAGCAAAGATGATCTCTCCTTAGACAACATTAAGTCAAAAGCCTTATTCAGGGCTCAAAGGGAAGGTAATTGCTATACTCTTAATCTCTCTAATAACTCTCCATCTAAAAAATGCTTCATTGGTAATTTAGATGAAAGTTGGTTGTGATATAAACGATTAGCTCATGTCAACATGTTCCAACTTGATAAACTAATGAAAAAGGACCTGGTTATTAGATTGCCAAAAATTGATTTCAAAAAGGATATGATTTGTGATGCATGTCAAAAGGGAAAGCAAACTAAATCATCCTTTCATTCAAAAACTGAGATTTCAACTAATAGACCACTTCAATTACTGCATATGGACTTAGTTGGTCCAGCTAGAGTAAAAAGCTTTGGTGGAAATTTATATACTCTAGTTATAGTTGACGATTTCTCGAGATATACATGGACCTTATTTTTATCTGCTAAAAATGAAGCATTTGATCAATTTGTTGTTTTTGTCAAGAAGATCCAGAACGAGAAAGGTTTATCTATTGCAGGAATTCGAACTGATCATAGAGGAGAATTTGAAAATCACTCCTTTAAGAAGTTCTGTGATGAAATAGGAGTAGATCACAATTTCTTTGCTCCAAGAACTCCCCAACAAAATGGAGTAGTTGAAAGAAAGAACAGAGTCCTCACAGAAATAGCAAGAGCAATGCTGAATGAGAATCAGACCTCCCAAGTGTTTTGGGCAGATGCAATGAACACAGCTTGCTACATCTCTAACCGAGCATATCTCAGGAAAAAGCTGAACAAAACCCCATATGAAATTTACAAGGGAAGAAAGCCCAACATAGCTCATCTACACATCTTCGGATGCAAAGGCTTTATCCACAAGAATGGTAAGGAAAATGTAGGTAAATTTGATTCCAAAGTTGATGAAGGTACATTCCTTGGCTATTCTTCTAGGAGTAAGGCATATAGAATATATAATCTCTCTACTCGAACTATAGAAGAATCAATTCATGTTGTTTTCTGCGAAACCAACTCTAACAAATCCATGATTGATGAGGATGATGAAGTTCAGAATCAATCGTCTTTGAAAACTCCTTCTGTTTTGGAAAATTCTGAAAATGACTTACAAAGAGAACTAAAAGCTGAAACTGAACATATTTGTGAAAACCCTGGTCAAACTCAACCTAGAGCTTGGAAATACAGTAGGAGTCATCCACTGGACAAAGTTATAGGTGATGCAAATCAAGGAGTTAGAACCAGACAAAGCATTTTGAATGAAGTTACTTTTCAACTTTTATTTCAGAAATAGAACCCTCTAAGACTGAAGAAGCCCTTTCAGACAATGATTAGGTGATAGCAATGCAAGAGGAACTACACCAATTTGAAAGAAATCAACTTTGGGACTTGTACCCAGGCCCAAAGACCATCCAGTCATTGGCACTAAATGGGTATTCAAGAACAAATGTGATGAGTCTGCAATCATTGTCCGTAACAAGGCAAGATTGGTAGCCAAAGGATATAATCAAGAAGAAGGAATTGACTATGAAGAAACTTATGCTCCAGTTGCAAGATTGGAAGCAATAAGAGTTCTTCTAGCCTTTGCTTGCATTAAAGGATTCAAACTTTATCAAATGGATGTGAAATCAACATTTCTAAATGGATTTATTCAAGAAGAGGTTTATGTAGAACAACCTCTTAGTTTTGAGGATGAATTTCATCCAGATCATGTTTTCAAATTAAAGAAGGCTTTATACGGCTTAAAACAAGCTCCTGGAGCTTGGTATGAAAGGCTAAGTAAATTCCTTCTAAATCATGGATTTGTAAGAGGTAAAGCAGTTACTACTCTGTTTATTAAAAGTAACAAACTCAAGGAAATCTTACTTATGCAAATCTATGTGGATGATATAATTTTCGGTGCTACTAACGATGCTTTGTGCAAGGAATTTTCTGAGACTATGCAGGGTAAATTTGAAATGTCAATGATGGGAGAACTAAACTACTTTCTTGGTCTACAAATCAAGCAACGCAAAAATGGGATATTTATTTCCCAAATCAAGTATCTAAGAGACTTGCTCAAGAAATATGGTCTTCAAGATTGCAATGGGGCAACACACCAATGAGCTCAACCGTTGCCTTAGATGCTGATGAAAAGGGAAAAGACTTTAACATCACAAGGTATAAAGGCATGATTAGATCATTACTCTACTTGACAGCAAGCAGACCAGACATACAATTCAGTGTGGGAATGTGTGCTCGATTCCAATCCATGCCTAAGGAATCTCATGCTGAACACGTGAAAAAGAATCTTCAGATACCTGCGTGATACAGAAGAATTGGGATTGTGGTTTCCCAAAGGTCAACCTACTCACTTAGTGGCCTACTCTGACTCAGACCATGCTGGATACAAAACTGATCGTAAAAGCACAAGTGGACAATATGAGTTCTTTGGAAACTTACTTGTCTCATGGTTTAGCAAAAAGCAGAACACAGTAGTTGTATCCTCAACTGAAGCTGAATATGTTGCTGCATCAAGTTGTTGCTCACAAGTCCTGTGGCTCAAGCAACAGATCCAAGATCTTGGAACTCACCTGAAGGAGATTCCTATCCTATGTGATAACACAAGTACCATCAGCTTAGCCAAAAATCATGTCTATCATACCAGAACTAAGCATATTGATGTCAGACATCACTTCATTCGAGACCATGTTCAAAAGAAGGATGTCAAAGTGTTATTCATCCCAACTCATCAACAACTTGCGGATATCTTCACAAAACCACTTGCAAAGGAGCAATTTACCTTTATTATAAGAGAATTGGGAATGGTAAATCCCAATGAATTGTAAGATGACTCTATCTCAATATTAATTATGTATTTTGATGATTAACAGTCACTAACTTAAGCATCGGAGTGTTTAGATGTGCTTTTGCAGGATCAATATGAAAGTCTGCCAAGTGCCAAACTCGAGTAGTAAAGCTAAACTTGAGTTTATCAGGGACAAACAACAACTAAGCTTCTGGAATCAGGCCAAACTCGAGTCATTAAGTGACTGACTCGAGTTTGCATCAAACAAGAGAAAGAAGAACCTCCAAACTCGAGCCATTAAGTGAGTGACTTGAGTCTGCACCACACAAAGAGAAACCTGAAAGATCTGAAGAGACTCCAAACTCGAGTCAGAAGATACAAACTCGAGTTTGTCGGGGATTCAAGGATTCACAGAAACATCCTTGAAGTCCAGGTAAGTATTTCACTCATCCAAACTCGAGTCTGTCGGAACCCTATATATATGTGATTGTTGTAACTGTTCATTTTCACCTCTCAAACTCAAGTTTGCCCTAGAGTTTCTCCATACTCTCTCTGTTCTTCATCTTCGAATCCATCCTCTCTTACACTTCAATGGCTTCAAATCAAACCTCTAGACCCTCTAACTATGAAGAAGCTTCGAAATCATCCTCCCCTTCTCCTCTTCAACGAAAACCTAGGATGAAATCCATTCCTACCCATAAACCTAGAAGGGAAAAGCTGATTCCCAAGAAGTTTGCATCTGGGATTGACAAACAAATCCCAGGGATTCCTCACTCTTCCCCCAGATCAAAGGGAATCTCGATTCAAGAGCCTACCAAAGAGCAATCAAGGAAGAGGCCTGAACCCACTTTTGGAAAAGGGAAAGAGAAGGTTGATGAACCTTCAAAGGGGTCCAAGAGTAAGAGAACAAGCCAAGCCTCCTCCAGAGCTCAAGCCTCTGCGAATCCTTCTTCGCCTGATCAATTTGAGAACTAAACGGTAACCAAAGCCCTCTTTGAGATTTACAATCACTCTTCTCCTCCATCTGGGTTCATTACTAAGAATACTATTTTATCCAACCAACAAGCCACCAAATTCAAAGAAGAATTTGGCAAAAAGCCCTTTTGTCCAGTAGTCTCAGTCAACTTAGAATCCCTAAAACAAGATTGCCATCTTGATCTCTCCCCATGGTTAGATCAATTCAAAAACCTCTTCTCTATCTCTGCCCATTACACCCCTAACATTGTGAGACTTTTCTATTTCAATATGCAATGGGGTACTCTAGAGGATGATGATCAAGAGGTGGACAAAGAAAGCATCACTACTACTGTTAGGGGAGTGACCTTCACCCTATCTGCTGCCATCCTAAACAAAATTCTAGACATTGACAATCCTCTCCCTCACCATACCATAGAGTACTCAAATAGGCAATGTCTTCAAATTCTAAAACCAAATGAGCCCATCACTGAAGACTAGCTGCTCTCTCTCCACTTCACCCCAGCCTCTATGACTCCTACCTACCGGGTCCTTTGGTACATCTACTCCAGAAATTTAGTTCAGAAAGGAGGTAATTTCACTCACTTCACCAAAAGAGATTATGCACCTTTTGCTGCAGTAGTAGAAAAGAAGCCTCTCAATATAGGCTAGTGGGTGTTTGAAGAGATGGTGAGATTTAGATTTGGATCAAGAATTACATCTCACATTCCATTTCCCTCCCTTATTTTTGTGATCCTCTTCCACTTCAAGATCTGGCATGTTGGGGCCATAGATGCTATCATCCGACCTCCAGCCTTTAGGAAGCCTCAACTCCATCTTATGAAGCTCAGCTTTGATGTTGAAGGGTCTGGCCAGTCAAGAGCGCCCTCCAAAACCAGAGTTGCCTACTCCCGGGTTCATGAGGCCCAATCAGCTCCTCCACCTCCTCAGCCTTCCATCCCTTTAGACTTTGCTACCAAAGTCAAAGAGATTGTTGATGATGCATTGGACACTTTTGCTACAAAGGTGGAAACTGAGATTTGAAAAATTGTGTCTGAACTCACCAAGACCAATCAAGCATTGATTGACACTCAAGATGCCATGAAGGCATAGTTAGACCAGATCATGCAGCACCTCAACATATCAGACCTCTCATCCCTCTACCCCACCAGTTGACCCCTCACTTCCTGTTGATGATGACAAAGGGGGAGAGAAAACCACAAAGCAAGAGCAATCTTGAGTTGTGAACAGTCTTGAATGTTGTTTGTTGCTTATTTTATTTTGAATCTTGTTTGAGCTGATCTATCACTATAAGGGGTGAAATTGCAAAAAAAATTTCAGAATCCCCAATTCACCCCTTTCTTTGTGATTTAGCTCCTCTCACAGACATGAGCACTAAAAAAGTACCACATATTCAAGTAAATTAAGGAGTAAAAATAGGGCCAAGACAAGGGAAAGGAAGATTGAAAGACAAGCCATAATAAGTCATGCAAGAGAGGGGTAATTTTGGAAAGTTAGAAAGAGGGATTCTTCAATAATTATTCACAAATTATTAACACACTTCCTATTCCTCTTGCATGGTAAATTTTGTTCAAGCTCCTAAGAGAACACCAAGTATAGAGCTTGGGCGAAACTAGGATGAAGGAAGGAAGAAGAAAGGGAAAAAAAAGGGGATCAAGGTGAGTTATGATGATTTAGGTTCCCATTTCTCTTCTTTAATTCTTATGTAAGCTTCATACATTGAAAATCCATTGAGTATGGCTTTTTTAGGAAGGCCGAAAGATAGGAAGGGTCAAAGAGGAGGAAAATCTGCAACAACTGCAAAGTCAAGCTAAGTAATTCATATAACCTGTTGTACTTGTTTGTGTAATTGATTTTGAATTAATCTTCTCATGTTTTGTAGATTTGAAGATTATAAACTTGAAAAGGAGGTTTTTCCCAAAGACTAAAAATATGGATTAAAAGGGAATGTTAGGCATAAAAATGAAGTTAGTGGCAAATAAGAGCATAAAATCATAACTCGGTAAAATGGAATTTGGAGATTTTTGGGATGCATTTTTTGTCAGATCCAATACATAAGGAAATAATGAGATTTTGTCCATTTTAATTCTTCCAAAGAGTTTAAAATGAAAAGATGTGTGAGATAAAGGTTGAAAAATAATTTTGGACACATTAGGACTAAATCTCAAGAAATCCTAAAATATGTTGAAGTAAGTTTCCAATGTGACAAATGACCTGTGACGCAATTTTTATTAAGTAAATGGTGTCCATATGAATTTTTTTCAAAATTAAATCAAAGTGAGTTTCCGGTGTGACAAATGACCTGTGACACAATTCATAATTGTTGGAGTTGTATACAAATATATATGAATTTTTGAAGGTGACACATAATTCTGGAACTTTGATCTCGACAGAGACATTTAAATTATTTTGGAACAATAAAATTTTTTATGGCTGATAGTGATATATTTATTTAAGGATACACATATCAAGGGTCACATAGTCTTTGGAATCACCTAAATTGGTCATTTGTACAATTAGTTATGAATTTCCAAAGTTGTTCAAAAGTTTGGACAATTATGAGAAAAAAAACTGAAAATGGAACCCCATAAAGTCAAGGTTAATTAATTTGTGTCCTTGCAATTAATAAAGGACTTGTAGCCATAAGTCAGGCCAAATGATAATTAATTCAAGTATTATTTGAATTATGGAGAATTTGCATCAGTGATAAATATTATTTACAATTATAGGAAGTGTCATCGTCAAGAGCTTTTAAAAGAATTTGGGAGTGATTATCAGCTTAAAAATCCATCAGGTAGTAACTCTAATCTCAAATACTCTGTATGTTTGTGTATGCTTGTTAATACCGTGATTATGAATCCGTGTCTAGGACATGTGCGTTTATTGCATTAAACCATTTTGGGTTCAAAGCCCAGTTGTTGTTTTCCCATTTGAGGAATCGAGACATGTTGTGTCCTACGTTTCACAATCTACATTGTTGTATTGCTATGTTGAACTATGTGACAAGGTATATACTGAACGTCATATTGTTTATTTCATGATTGTAGTTGACTATCATGCATTGTTTATACATTGTGCATGAGATTAAACTATGACTCTAGGATCCTTCACGATTGCAACCCCTGTTAATACCTAAGAATTGCATAGCATATTTGACGAGGCTCCCAGGACAAAGTAGTGTATGTCAACAAATAGAGCTGCTAGACCGGTTCTAGATTGTTCGAGGGATATTTGTAGAAAATTTATGTAATTATTTTATAATTTATAACCAAGATTTGTAATATATTATCAATAATCTTCACCTAAACCATTTTGCCACTACGTTGTGATATAATGCTCTAACGTGGGATGTACTATTAAAGGGGTTGTGACATCATGAAACTTCAGTGAGAGGCCAGAGGCAGGAGAGATGACAAGAGAAAAGGCTGGAGTTTGAACTAGGTCAGAAATGGGGCCAGAAGAAGCAAACTCGAGTTTTAGCAAGAACTGAAACTGACATTTTTCTTGGTCAAGTGTAAACTGGAGTTTGGAAACAAGACTGGAGTTTACAAGACTTGTGAAAATACTGAAAGTTTCTGAATTCTTTCTGTTTAGTCTAAACTCGAGTTTCATGGTCTAGACTCGAGTTTGTCTTGTTTAAAATTTTGAGTGCTCTCTGTATCTCCCAGACTTCAAGTTTGTCTGAACAAACTGGAGTTTAGCTTGTTGTGAAAAACTTTGAATACTTTCTGTCATTCCGCAAACTCGAGTTTGACTAAGCAAACTGGAGTTTGGCTTTCTTGCAGAGTTGAGCAACTTTCTGTCAATGTCTCAAACTCGAGTTTACATACTTAAACTCGAGTTTGCCTTTGACAGTAAGTTTTTCAGTTTAGCAAAGACAAGCTTTATACTAAGTTTACAATTGTCAGTTATCATCAAAACACATAGACAACTAACATGGAATACTCATGGTACTCAAGTATTGGGTCATGTACTCAATTACTAAGAGTATAGAATTGTTAGTTCTTGGTTTATGAGTTTTTATTATAGCAGGACTTTAAAATGGTTAAAGCTTTTGAATCAGTAAGTATTGCCGAAAGTAAGGTACACTCGAGTATGGTTTCCAGCATACTCAAGTATGTTCAGTCTAACATCTCTGACTAAGTGATTTCAGGCTCTTACTTGAGGTAACTGTTCAAATGTACTTGAGCATGCATCAGAAAGAAGAAGTATACTTTAGTATGGTATAAGTATTACTCGAGTAAAAGTTTAGCAAAAACAAATAGATTGTACCACGAACAAGCCTATTTACCTACCCGAGTAGGGTACTCAAGTATAGATATAAGTATTCTCGAGTACAAGCTAATTCTATGAAGGAAGTGCCATATCAGAGATCATACTCGAGCATAGGTAACATCTTACTCAAGTATGATACTTGAGCATAAGGAAAACTATACTCGAATAGTCTGGCTAATGTGTATTTTTCAACAAACCCTAGATGATACTCGAGCACACCTGAGAGTATACTCAATCAACATGCTCAATGACAATATTTTGCATACTCAGGTATGGTATAACATTAAGCTTTTAAAGGATATTTAAATCTTGATTGAAGTACTCAATGAACCCTACTTGAGTATTGTTCATTAGTTACCTTCAATGCTTTCACTATAATAGTAATTGTAAATTCAAATATATTGATTAACCATTTGTTACTACTTAAAGGCTATTCTATTTTTCTTGAAAAAGGAGCTGAATCACCAAGAGGGGGTGAATTGGGGCTTTTGAAAAACTCTCGCAAGTTCTGCCCCTATGGTGATTAATTAGATAAATTCAATGAGAAGGAAAGAATAGCAATGCACGGAAGTTTATACTGGTTCGGCCCAACTCCTTGGCCTACATTCAGTCCTCAGGCACCTTGAGTTTTCCACTAAATCACTTGATTACACACTCTGTAACTCTGAAGCAATTCTCTCTCTAAAACTTGCTCCCCCTTACAAGTTGTAATCAATGATTTCCAAATCTCCAAGTCCCCCAACTTGAGATTGTTACAATCAAAGGATAATACAAGTGAAATACTCTCTTCAAGAGCAAATAAGCTAATCACTGAAGCTCAAGTAGTATCAACCGATACTCTGTACAGAAACTCTAAGAGTAGTTGAACAAAATTAATGCATATTCAATTTCTGTTTTGTTGTTCTATTGAGAGAATTGAATACAAATCTGTTTATACTTAGACTATAGTTAATGACCATTGCAGGTATTCAATTGACCGTGGGTGAAGATGGTTATCAGGTGGAAGCACTTTGTCTCTTCTCTCTCTACTCTTTTGCTTGAACTTTGATCTTTTTGATAGAGGGTGACTTCTAGCCGTTTATATCCGTTGGAAATGTCAGTCCGGAGTTAGGTGTATGGCTCTTTAACCCTTTTGCTTCGTGCAAGCCTTGTTAGATAAAAGTATAGCTGGTTAGGTGGCCTTGCATTTAATGCTTCTGACAAGACTTTGCTTTGTGTAATAACAGCACCTTTAATCTCTTTGAATCATCTGTAATTGGGCTAAAATACACTAGCAAACACATTAAATATATCTGGCAATGATGATAATTAAGAATATAAATCATTTGGATCATTCCATAAACATTACACAGATTTCACAAATTTGAATTATCAGAAGGCGCGACTAATACTCGAGTTTGTGCACTAATACTCGAGTTTGTCACTATGCACTTAAGCCTATACTCAAGTATCTGTATCTCTACTTGAGTAATCTCCTTCCACAGTCGAGACTCACGATTTAAGCTTTGGTGTTCCTGATGAACTTAAGCCAATACTTGAGTATTCTACCAATACTCGAGTTTTGGACTCTTGATGGATAATTGTCCAAAACATCAAAACCGGAGTTTCCATGCTATACCGGAGTATTGAAGTCTTAGAAATCTTGATAGCTCTCTGTATGGTTCAATACTCGAGTTTCAATCTCCATACTCGAGTTTTCTCCTTAGTTTTGAAACTATGAAATTATTTTAGAAAGCACTAAACTGGAGTTTCCAAAGCTGGACTTTTCAAAACTGAAGTTTATAAATGATAATGCTTTTAAAACATCTTTGCTTGGCTCAATACTTGAGTATTCTAATGTGATACTCGATTTTTCATTTGAGAATGAAGATACTTGAATTCTGGAGCCAAGTTGGAAAACTGTTTTTTCAAATTCCAAACCTTAGTTTTCGAAACTGTAGTTTTCCAAACCAAGACTTTTCATTTTAGTTAAAAATGCTTGAAGAGTCACATAGGCACAAACTCGAGTATACATATCAATACTCGAGTTTTCCTTGATGGAAAACTTGCAATGCTCTCTGTAAGCTCCAATACTCAAGTATTCATTTGAATACTGCAGTATTGTCCTTAGTCAAGTGCATTGAGCTTTTCTTTGAAATTCCAATACTCGAGTTTTCCTACTGAAACTCGAGTATTGCCTTTTTCCGCAAGTTTCTACTTTCTTAAGCCAATTCTTCGATCATGGTTTTACAATTGATTGTTATCATCAAAACCCATAGAGAACTAACATTTCTTATGCTATTACTAATCATCCTTTTGAGCATGTTTCAGTACATTAATGATTGGTTCACCTGATAATTGGCTAAAAAGCCTAAAGGTGTGTTAGAGCATTAAATGCTTACAAAAAACACAACTCACAAGGAACGAAAGTTAGAGCAAACTAAATGATCACTATAGCAAGTTCCCATTTTGGCAAAAAGACTTTACTAGCTCCACTAAGACAACCATTGTCAAGACCAAAGGAATACTGACTAATGACGTTGATCCAAAAGTGACTTAACTGCAAAAAATCAATCAACAATCAATTGTGTCTAACAGAGATTGTAGAGTTTAAAGAAAATATGAAAGGCTCAAAACATCTATCTTAAAAGGTCCATGAATAGTCATGAATGGCAGCTGATATAAATACCTAAAGCATTGAATTCACCAACCACTGAAACTTTTGAACATTCAATTGAATTTATTGTGATTTGATATTTCATTCATTTATCTTAGTATCTTTAAATATTTGTACTTCAATGCTTATTTATATCTACTTTGTGGGAGAGTTGAATCCTTTTGATCAATTATAAGTTTAATCACAAGGTAGAGGGACCTTAAGTGTGGTTATATGAATACAACTTGTAAGGAGGAGTGAATCCTAGTGTGGAAGGATTACTTTGAGTACAGAGTGTGTAATGTGATCATGAGCAAGTGAAAAACTCAGAGCATCTGGAACTAGATGTAAGTCAAGAGTTTAGACCGAACCAGTATAATTTCTCTGTGTTCATATTCTCTTCTCTTTACTCTATCTTTGTTTTTGGTGTTCTTTAATGGATTAAAAAAAAAAAAGAATTTGAAATCACCTAATTCAACCATTTTAGGTCATATTCTACTTTCAAGAACAAATCAAACTTTCATGTAGTCATTTTCTTTTAGGTATTGGAAAAGGATACTCAAGCATGGATCATGTATACTTGAGTAAGGCTCTGGATACTCGAGTATGGAGTGAGTGAACACTAAAGCAAAAGTACTAAAAAAAGAGGCACTCAAGCATAATTCAAGCATACTCAAGTAGGGTACTAGAGTATGCACATTGAATACTCAAATATTCATTCAAAGAAATTGATAAATGCCCAAACATGTTGGAGAGAAATCAACTATCACACATCTTTAATTGAGTAAGGTAATTAATATTCGAGACATATTCAAAGTCTCTCTCAAATAGGTTCAAGTATTCATAGAACACACTTGGATAAAGGTGCATAAATGGTTTGCCGTTATTTGTGATAATATTTGAGTACATCGATAATACTTGAGTATCAACAGGCATACTCGAGTATTGCTGTTAAAATCATGTATATCATATCAGTCACATCTTCTCACTTTCACTCTATCTCCTTTTTCTCTCAACTTCCAAAAACCCATTAAAATTCCTCTTTCAAATCTGTCACCGTTTAACCATTAATGTTTGATTTTCTCCAACGAATACTTCATCTTCATCCTCTTGACGAATACTCCTCACTATCATCTCCATAAATTTGCTCTCTTGTCCGATTTCTTATCCATTGCTCTCCCTCACAATCAAAATCTAAATCACCCAAATTCCTTTCTTCTAGTTCCGGCAAGCTTTTAGCTTTTTTATGGTGTATGACCTAGCTATCACTCATGAGGAGAGTGAATTGGGTGTTTTATAAAACTTTGGATGAATTTGAAAATCTGTTTGAAACTTACTGAAAGCAATTCATGAGGCAATAATATTTTATAAATCAATTATCAGTCATTCATACATATATATAGGGAATAGAAGAGTTTAAGGAAGAGAGTGTACAAACTATGATTTATCCTGGTTCAGTCCAATCCTTGACTTATGTCCAGTCCTCAAGCTCTACTTGAAATTTTCAATACACTATCCTCTTATTTAATCCAGGCACAATAGAAGCCTTTGCAATCCTACAAGTTCACCCAGGCACTTGTGAAGTCAAATCTCTCACTAAGATACTTCCCTTACATATTACAAGGGTATAATCTATTTCCCACTGAAGATCACCCAATCTTGAGTAACTCTCAGATAAAATGATTAACAATACATCTCCTCTTTCAGAAGTGAACAATATAAACCTTGAAGTACATTACAAATAATATCACTCTATAAGGTAAATTATATAATCATTAAGATAATTGAAGAGCAGGTGATATAAACGTAAGGGTATTGTCAATTTGACGATAAAGTTGTAATCTTGTGTCTATTCATCTATTTTGAATGCTTCTTCTTTTATAGTTTATGGAGAGCATTCAACTGTTGAGAAATTCTTCCAGTTGAGAATATGACCATTGGATGTCCATTAGAAGTAGTCGTTGGAATATAGCTATTAGATTTGTCATTATTCACAACATGCTTTTTGGTTGATCCATTTTTACTCATTTATCTAATCATCTTAAACTCATTTACACACTTGAAGATTTCGCAGTTACGGACACAATGATTTTCATTTTCCAGAACCTTGACTCGAGTCATATATCACTAACTCGAGTTACATGACTGGAATTAAATGACATTAACTGGAGTCATCTATGATCAGTAATTGAAAGACAAATATTTAAAGACACGATGACTGGACTTAACCATTTTCAAAACATTTGAGATCATCTCTGTAACATGATGACTGGAGTAATTTTTAAGTTAACTAGAGTCATCCATTTTCACAAATCATTTAAGAATGTCTCTGTAACATGATGACTAGAGTCATTATTAAATTAACTAGAGCCATCCATTTACACAAATTATTTAAGAATGTCTCGATGACATGATGATTGGAGTCATCCATTTTCACAAATTATTTGAGAACGTCTTTGTAACAATATGACTGGAGTGACTCAAGTTTTACTCAAGTCATATCAATTTTAATAAAAAGTTGTCAGGTTTGAACTTTGAAAAACTTTTGACACAGTAACTGATTGGAGTCATTAAGTGACTGACTAGAGTCACATTTGACCATTGGAAAAAGTTAAGTTTAAAATTTATTTTGATGACTAGAGTTACAATAACTTGACTGGAGTCCTAAGGCTTCAAAACATTTTGCAACAAGAGTTATGGTTGGAGTCATACAAGACTAGCTTGAGTTACTTGACACAGATATAGTTCAATTCAAAAAGCAATGACTTCAAAAATGCAATAACATGGGCATTACGAAGTTAAAGTTTCAGTAACCATAGTTGTTGGTTCACTATGGGTTTTGATGATAACAATCAATTGTGAAATCAAGAATGAAGAGTTGTCTCAAGAAGTTGAAAACTTGCAGATTGAGACAATACTCGAGTATCAGTAGCAATACTCGAGTATTAAGGTTCAAAGAAGAGTTCAATGCAATTAACCAAAGGCAATACCACAGTATCCTAATGGATACTCAAGTATTGAACCATACAGAGAGTTTCACAAGTTTTCTATCAAGGAATACTCGAGTATTAGTCTCCATACTCGAGTATTGGCCTAAGAAACTATTTAGTGATTTTTCAAGATAAAACTAAACCATAGTTGCGAAAACCACAGTTTAGAATATGAAAAGGCCAGTCTTCATCTTGGCTCCAAGATTCAAAAATTTTCTATTTAAAAGTAAACTCGAGTATGACATTGGAATACTCGAGTATTGAGCCAAGAAAAGATGTTCAATAGATTTAACACACTCAGAAACTTTGGTATGGAAAACTATGGTTCTGAAAACCACAGTATGTCACTGGCTAAGTTGCTCTTTATGCTTCAAGAGGTAAACCCATACTTGAGTATTGGGTTGAATACTCGAGTATCAAGTTATACCGAGAGCAATTGAGATTACACATGCCTTCAATACTCCGGAATGGAAAGTATAGTCTGGTATTGATGTTTTCGGCAAAACTCATTAATAGTCCAAAACTCAAGTATTCGAAGAATACTCGAGTATTGGTTTAAATTCAACTGAAGGTCCAAAGCTGAAATCGCGAGTCTCGTCTCTGGAAGGAGAATACTCGAATATGAGAATGAATACTCAAGTATTGCCTTAAGTGCATAGTGACATACTCGAGTATTGGCCGTGACAGTTAGAAATTTGAATTTACGAAATTTGTGAAATGTTTGTTGTTTGCTCTGAATGCTTTCATTTATTAATCCTCAACATTACTAGATATGTTTAATATGTTTGCTAGTGTATTTCAGCAAGTTTCACAGATGGATTAAGCTGAATTAAAGTGTTGACACCACAAAGAGCAAAATTGTTAGAAGCATTAAATGGAAGGCTACCAAACTTGTCTCAATCAGACCTACCAAGCTAAGCACGATACAAAAAGATTAAAGAGACATCCACCTACTTAAATCCCTATCATTCCAACGGCTACAAACACAAGGAAGTCAGCATCCACCCTTCCAATGCTTAGAATGAACAAAGTGAAGAGAGAGAAGGAAACAAGTTGCTTCTAACAGACAAAAATCTTCAGCAACAGTCAAATGAATGCTAGCAATGGTCTTTAAACATACTCTAAGTATAAATAGAGTAGCATTCAATTCTCTAGAATTATTATTGAGCGGTAAAACAAAAAAGCATTAAATTTGTTCATGATTGTGTCATCTGTATAGAGTGTCGGTTGACACTACTTGAGCTTCAGTGATTATTATATCTACTCTTCTAAGAGAGTTTATTACTTGTATCCATTCACTGTAAAGAATCTCAAGTCGGGGGACTTGGAAGTTTGGGGAGTCATTGATTACAACTTGTAAAAGGGAGCAAGTTCTAGTGAGAGAATTGCTTCAGAGTACAAAGTGTGTAAATCAAGTGACTTAGTGAAATACTCAGGGTGCCTAAGGACTGAACGTAGGCCAAAGAGTTGGGCTGAACCAGTATAAACCTGTGTGTACTGCTTTTCTTTCTCTACTCTCTGATGTGCTTTGTTCAGTTATCATTTGAGCAAGAATTTGCCAAAATTTTGTAAAACACCAATCACCCCCTCTTGGTGTTTTGGCTCCTCTTTCAATAGTGTCTTTGTCAAGCTCCAAATTTTGGAAAACCACATATCCCCATAAAAGCTCTTTAAGACTTATTTTCAATGAAAAAGGAATCAACTCCAAACTCATTGTGTTCTAACAGTTATGATCCAATGAATGAAGGTTGTTCTTTGACTAGTGTTTTTGCAACATCTTGAATTGATTGTCAACTTCAAGAGATCATATCTCTCTCATTTGATTGAGGAGGCTCTTGAGACCACTATTAGAGGACAAACTATTCAACTTACTATTGAATCTATTAACACCCTCTTAGGAGTTATAGATGTTCCTATTGAACCTCCTAAGAAATTATTTGATCAAAAGATTTTTGATATCCTAAGACCTGAAGCCCCAACAGGACCCCGAAAGTTCAAAATTTCTACTATGAATGACACATTTCAGGTTATTTAGTACATCTACAGCTAAAATATGGATAAAAAATGTCAAAGCTTTACTGACTTCATTTCTAGAGATTATCCTCTTTTTGCTCCCATAATCTCTTAACAGCCTCAGGATTTAGGATCATGGATTATGGCTGAGATGTGTCAAATTTGATTTCATTCTACCCAAAAATCTACCATCCCTTTTCCTAATTTGGTTTCACATATCTTGTCCTTGAATAATTTTTGGTACATTATAACAGAAAAGAAACTAGTTAGACCTTTGAAATTTGGATAGGATTATATGATAATGATGAATATTTCATTTATTGAGGCTTATAGGAAGTCTAAGTTAGCAAAGAAGCCTACACCTTCATCCTTTAAAGCAAACGAGGCTCAATCTTCTCAAATGGGATCACCTGCTACCTCTACTCCTGTTCCATCATTCTTTGGAACTTATCTTCATAATGCCATATAGTTTGGTACCACACGCTTGATTTAATCCCATACTATATTACAGGCCTCAGTTACGAAGAACATAACCACCTTAGCTTAGGCTAATATATCATTGATACCACCTTGGAAGCCAAACTGAATCGCTTAGTTGTTGAGATGAATAATAAGGTTAAGGTACTCTTTCATCAGTAATATGAGAATAACAAAAGGATACTATAGATGGAATATGCCTTCCATTATATGGGAATCAATTTGTATGATCCTGAGCCGGCTTCTTTTGCACCTTTTGTTACACCCCTACCGGCCTCGCCCTTTCGGGTGGCGGCTTAGAGGGATTCTTTTTAGTGGTTACCTTTCCTTTATTATTAAGTCCATTTAACATACATCAGAGTGTGTGCAACAAAGCATTTTAACCATTTGGATGATCTACTTTACTGGTAAAAGTAAATAAACAGTAAGTAGAAGTCCCTTAAGGGTTAAGGATACAGTTATCCAAAATAAATATCCAAAAATATGTAATCATCCCAAAATTATAAGTACAAAACACAATAGAGTGTTCCCTAATCTTCATCTGCATCGTAAAGCCCTACCTTTCCAAAAAGGTCCTTCTTTTCAGGCATGCTCCCCTGTATTCACAGGTCTGTCTAGAGTTCAAAAATGAACCCCAGGGTAACTATTAAACTCAAGTACTATATGTGTACAGTGTATGTATGCAACCATGACATATATCAAATCATATGTAATATGCCAAAAACACCATATATGCAAACAGAAACATACACAACAATTTGTCTTCACACCGATGAGCTGTCTGTACCAGGCCAGCCCTAGAATTACAGGAATCACAATTCTCGTACTGTTGAGCCGCCTGAACTAGACCAGCCCTGGAATTACCGGAATCACAACCATCGAGCTGCCAAATATGGCAAGCCCTTGAAAATCCTCATCGCTAGGAACACAACAATTAGGGACTCAAACCCCAACATGCTCTTATGCATATTTGCCAAAATATACACAAAACAAGCATGGCAAAACAAACATACAGCAAACACATATCAAGTACTTGAGTAAACAGTTACTACCTGGTGGGGGTATGCGTTGCCTTAATATTCTAATGTGCCCAATAGCTTTCCCAAGTATGCCTTAGCCCTAGATGACATCAAAACACCATATTTGAGTATTTACAAAAATGCCCTTACGTTTTTCTCTTAAATCCGACCCCTTTTCAGATTTTCTCATAAATTTAGTAAATCTGACCCAACCTCAAACATTTTTAATAAATTCCAAAAAATTCATATTTACATAAAACCAACGCCACATGAACCATTAAGATGTCTATTTTCCAGGAAAAATAATTCTAGAGACCAAACCTACACATTTTTTGGCTGAAGCCCAATTTCTATACTCTAGTTAGATTTATCTGTTGTCTTCTAAACTCACTTTACCAATTTTTATCTCTTAGTAGAAAAATTCAAATAACACAAAATTATATATCACGGTGAACCTTAGGAATTTTTCTTTCTACCTAAAAAATTTCAACTCAATCCAAGTCCGTTTACTATTTTTAAAACCGAGTTGAAAACTCGCTGCCTAGAATTCCAGATTTGGTAGCAAGCTTGTTATAAAGGTTTTTTGATGCTTTAGAGTTCAGAAACTTAAACCATAGCTTAACCCCATACAAAATCATGTTTTTAACACTTTGATACCATCCAAAAAACACCAAAACCAGATCATAATGCCATGCCCTAACCACTTGAATGAAAACCTTAAGTTTAAGCTTCAAAGGTTTGGGTTTTCAATGTTTACCTGAGATCAGAGTTATTCTTGATGATCTAGAAGACTTGCTCACACTCTTGGCCATGGAAACTTGGGTAATCTCTCTCTCTCTCCTTTCTCTGAAATTTCGTGCCCTTTAGTTATGAGAGAGAGAGGTTAGTGCTTTAATAATAATAGAGGCAACTAAGCAATCTAAAATAACTGGGGTAAATTCCTGTCCCATAGTTAGTTAATCTGATCTAGCTTTTTGACTTTTCTACAAGAAATTTCAAAAGTGGCTGAAAATGGAAGAAATCACTAAGAGGGGGGTGAATTGGGGATTTCAAAAATTCTTCTGAACTTTTTTTTCAAAACTTGAAAAGCAAGTAACGAAAGTGTAAGAGTAGAAAAAGCAAGACACATAGGATTTATAATGGTTCGGTCTTAACCTTGACCTACGTCTAGTCCCCAGATATCTTTTGGGTATTTCCACTAGTTTAACAGGCTCTAATTACAACAATGTAAACCACACGCAATCCTATTCACCTAGGACTTACTCCCTTACACTTTGTAATTAAACAACCCAACTCACAGGTTCCACAACCTTGAGTTCCCACAAATGATCAGAAATGATTTCAAAGAATCAAGACTCTCAAAAGAGCAAATATTGATAAACACTGAAGATCAAATAAAAAAAAACCCAATATAGACTCAAATTGCAAAATAATCGGTTGTAGCTTGGTTGTGTGTATGTTGCTTTGAGTCTTCATAGCTTTTTATAGGCTAACTAGAGGAACTAGCCGTTGCATTTTCTTCTCTAACATTCAGTTGCAAATCTGGAAAATGACAGTTGCATATTTTCCTCTGTTCTTTCAATTCTCAGCTAGAATCCTGGAATTTGTTGATGCAGATGATTTTCCAGGTATTCAGTCATTCCATAACCCTTATTAGACCGTTGAAGAGTGATTTAATTGATCCATAACGATTTGTGCTGAACCATTGGGATAGAGAATAAAGATCAGCCCTGTTCTTGGTTCTTCATTTATTGAACTTATTCCAGATCTGATTCCATCTTGATCTTAGCTGAACTTATCTGAAATTTACTCAAAACTTAATCAAAGATGTTAGAAGTAATTGTATCACATAATAAAACATTTTTAGATTAACCCATAAAGAATTCACAGATTGACTCAATCTAGTTTTTCAAAATCTCCGATGCAAACTCAAGTTTGTAATCCCAAACTCGAGTTTTTGGGTTCATCCAAAAAGCATGAGTGTTAAGTGAAAGTCTAAACTCGAGTTTAGAAATAGCTGACTCGAGTTTGATTCTTACAGAGAAGACTGTCAGGCTCTGGTCTTTGAATGAGATTTTGGACATATGGCTAAACTCGAGTCAATTAATGACTAACTCGAGTTTTGGGCTTTTGTCACGAAGATAAGCCTAAGTCCAAAACTTCCAGACTGGAGTTTAGAAACATAAACTGGAGTTTTCAAATCAGACATATTGTTGAGCTCTCTGTGTGACTCAGACTTGAGTTTACAAATGTGAACTTGAGTTTCAGCAAGGACTGAAATTTTGAAATCTCTTCTGTTTTGAGACAAACTGGAGTTTGCAGACAAAGACTGGAGTTTACAAAACTTGTGAAAATATTGAAGTTTCTGAATTCTTTCTGTTTAATCTAAACTCGAGTCTTAGGGTCTAACCTCGAGTTTGTTTTGTTGTCAAAACCTTAAGTGCTCTCTGTATCTTCCAGACTCAAGTTTGTCTGAGCAAACTGGAGTTTGGTTTGTTGTGAAAAAATTTGATTGCTCTCTGTGTCTCTGCAAACTCGAGTTTGTCTAAGCAAACTGGAGTTTGGCTCTCTTTGCAGACTTAAGCAGCCCTCTGTCAAGTCTCAAACTCAAGTTTACATACCTAAACTCAAGTTTGCCTTTAACATTGAGTTTTACAACTTACCAAAGACAAACTTCATACTGAGTTTACAATTGTTAGTTATCATCAAAATACATAGAGAACTAACAGTGGTTAGGTTTTTGCCGTGTGGAGCATCACTCAAGTCAGATTTTTATTCCTCAAGTGGGGAAAATTTCATGTTTTGGCTCGGAATTTACGTAAATTACCAATTTTGGCCCGGAACTTCTTTATCTTTCCTTTTTTGTTCCCCAAGCACTCTAGGTGGCGCCATCTTGGGCCCATAAACCAAATCCTTGATTTTTATTTTATTTTTTTCCTAATTTATCTTATTTATCCCTTTTTATCCAAAAAATGGGACCCACATTTTGACTTTTGGACTGATTCTGTGTTTCTTTTTCTCCAAGTAAACTTTAGATATTTTTGGGAGTACATGTGACCTAGATAGAAGCATATGTGGTGCCATTTATGCCCACATATTTGATCCTCCTTGCTTTTCCTTTAGTTACCTGGTTCACCCTTTTATCCACTGGTCCTTGTAGTGCACCGCTGCTTAAAAGGATCTTTATTTGTCCAAGAAATGTCACACTTCTTGCACCGAGCTTAGTAGTCTGCCTAATTTAGGCCTATTCTCAAGTCTATATGTCCAAAATTCAGAATATTACACCGTTCAGTTCCACTCCTCTGCTTAATCCTAATCTTATCTCTCAGCCTATACCTATACCCACTACCATCCCTAAAACTACCACCCCTCATATATCTATGGCTCATACACCTTCCTCTATACTTCCCTCATCTATTTCTATATTGCCTACTACCTCCCCTGACCTTACCTTAGATCCATACTTAGACTCATCCTCTACTATAATACCACCACATGAAACTATTCCTCCTTTATGCCTAATGACAAAGGGGGAGAGAGTTGAGATTATGTGACTGGGACTGATATCTTCTCATATTTTATTTTCATTTGTTTCTTTATTATGTTATGACACTTAAGTTGTACTAACTTTTGATTATCATAACAAATGGTTATTTATGCAATCTTGTGCCTACTATATTTATAATGTTTCATTGCATACATATTCTTCCTTAGTGATCTCAAACATTTTTCAAAATAATTTAAAAAACTTGACAAGTGTTGTCATCATCAAAAAGGGGGAGAATTTTTCTCAGATTTATGTTTTGGTGATGATAAACTTGAAAAAGAAAAAAGATTTAATTAAGAGAGAGCTGAGGTGAGCATATCTGAGTATTGGACTTAATACTTGAGTGTGATAGCTAAGATACTCGAGTATCCAAGTAAACCAAAGCATCTACCTTAGACTCACATTTCATTGCTAATATAAACATATTCTAATAGGTACTTGAGTATCTAAGTAAGTACTCAAGTATTGTGTTTGTACTCACAGGAACAAAAATTCTTACTCGTTGTCTCTGGCTTCAAAGACTAAGGAGTATTCAAGTATGCTTCAGCAATACTTGAGTATGATACTCAAGTATGCAAGTCATTACTCGAGTACAGGTGTTTGATCTAGTTGGCTTTCTAAACAATACTCAAGTACATAATTGTGTTACTCAAGTACAATAGTTGAGTAAAGGATCATGTTACTTGAGTATGATCAATGAATCATAAGGCACTGATTTACTTTGAGATTAAATACTCAAGTATGCTCATTTGGTTGCAGAAATTCAGAGTATCTCTTGCAAAGCTTTCTAGAAAATATTTGAAGAATACTCGAGTATGTTTTAGGTTACTCTAGTATGGTACTCAAGTAGACTAAGTTAATACTCGAGTATAGGTTCAATTGTTCTTACAATCTTCTTCTACGTAAATTCAAATTCTCTTATGATTAATTAAGTAACTTTTGATTATTCTCATTATGATTATTAATGTTTTTAATCATGTTGATTAATGAGTTTCAAATGATTACTTGATGGATTACATTCAAATTATCATAAAGCAAGATTTGTGTCACAAGCATTAAATATAGCTACACAAAATAGAGTGTACATGGACTGGAATTCAAAGCAAGTCAAATGATCATACTCATAAACAAACATTCCAGTGCTGTTGTATAAAGATTTTCAACAAAGATATGAAAGCAACATATCCTCTAATTTTCCAACGACTTTGGATTGTGTATAAAAGAAAGCTTTTGAGTCTAACAAAAAGTTTGAAGTCTCATAACTGATAGTTTGAAGTTATTGCAATGATCATCAATGGAGTTCATTTATAAAAGCCAGAGGATTTAATGCATAGCTACCAACTAACATACGATCAATTTTATTGCTATTAGTTATCTGTGAGAAATCTTTTGATATTCAATTCTTCAGTGCTCTTATATCTACTATTGGGTGATACTCTACGACTAACAATAAATGCACATAAAGAAGATATAAGGAAAGAAAATAGTTGAATCACTGAAAAAAGGTTAATTATGGAGCATAACAGAACTTTTGCAAATTGGTTCAAACAAAGAGTCAAGGAAGAGGAATGTGTTTCTGATACAATAAAATGGTTAGCACGTAGTCCTGAGGTTGATGTAATAACTTGGAATTCAGATGTGATCAATGGTATACCTTTTACACAAAGTCCCTAGATGATAGGAGCACCATCCAGAATAGAGGTGTTATGTTAGATATTAAATCTATGCACTTCTCCAATTTGAAAGACAAGAAGCCTAAATTGGAAGTCATGCCTTGTTATAGGGTTATTGAAGAGATTTGCGAGGTAGACTATGTTAAAATTAAATTTTTTATTTTCAAATGCAAGTGGGTTAATGTCAATAATGGGGTTCAAATCAATTAGCTAGGATTTACATTAGTCGATATCAATAATAGAAGTTTTGGAGATGAACCTTTTGTTATGGCACATCATGCAAAACAATATAACTGATTAGGAAAATAAAATATGATTTGTAACTCTCCAAGGAAAACAAGGTTATTGACATTGATGAGGAAATTCATTTATATTATGATCTTCCTGAGACTACTCCTTCTTTTTTAAGGGGTCTCTCAGAATTGAATGAAGAAGATGAAGCAAAAAATGAACCTGACATAAGTAATGATCATCATGAAGGGATATGAGAGGCTATCCCTTTATAAAAGATACAATCCATCAAGTAATATTCATATGCATAATTGTTTGAAAACTTTAAGGTGCTAACTATATTCTCCCTCTGTTCTTAAATGATGTCATTGACTATGAAGCTTTTGTTTTGTTTTTTACAGTATGATCATCAAGAGATACCAAAAGGGCATCATAAAAGAGGAATGTTGTTAGGTGAGAATCTGATCAAGACATGGTGAATTAGGCATGCATGTTCATTTAGGTGCTATGTTTGTAACTCATATTGTATATTCATTTAGGTATTGTCTTAGTATATTTATTAAGAGGATATAAATCCTGGTGAATAATATTTATATTTATTTCCAATAACTCAATTTGTAATTCAAAATGAATTGTTCATAGCTTGTAGCTTAAAGTACTATTTTTTAGGTGATGATTGGTCAAAGGAAGAAATATATTAGAGAAAAAATACAAGAAAATTTAGACCAGATGATATAAATAACAGGTCCAAAAGAATTTGGTCTTGACTTTTAAGAGTAGATGCATTACACATAAGGTCTAAAAAGTCTGACTATTAAGCCCAGATATATCACAAAGCCGATCTTAAAAGTCTGACTTTTTAGACTGTTTGTATCGCACAACCAGTTTAAAAAGTTACACTTTTAAGTCTAGATGTATCACACAACAGGTCTAAAAACTCAAACCTTCAAGACCGATTGTGTGTGCTTAGTTAAATATCTGATCTTAAAATTCAGAATTTTTAGACCTAACATAAACGATGTCAGGTCTATGTAGTTTGAATTCTTAGAACTAATATTCTTTTCACCGATCTAAAAGACAATTGCTTAAGATCGGTCGCACATCCAGTCTTAAAAGTAATAGACTTTTAGACTACCTGTATCGAGACTGGTTCTATATCTTGTCTAAGAGGTGTTTTTTGTCCAATCTAAAAAGCCTTTTTTGTATTAGTGTTTGTTTTTCTTTTAAGTCTCCAAAGGGAAACCTTGATCAAATAAAAATATAAAAAGGCAAGCTAGAAGTGGTTTGGAGGTAAAATGAGATATCAAAACATTTTACTAGTAGAATAACTTAGATATTTTGAATCAATTATATACAAATATGGTAAAATTGATGAAGATATTAATTATAAAATTCTAGCTAAGTGGTTTAAGTGAAGAAAGATTACTAGAGTTATTCGTGATAAAAAATTATCTAATAAGGGAAAAAAAAGTTTTATCACACTACTATAAGACTAACAATATGGTTTGGTAGCCTAGTTAGGTTTTAAACGGAAAAGAGTATAATGTAGAAGTAGCTAAGATGATGTTGAGATAAAAGGAAAATATAATATTCATATTGAATTTATATGAGAAAGAGTTGGAGTAGCTTCGATTGAAGAGTAATATGGTAGAAAATCATTTAAAGTGATTTGTGTTAGTTGCAGTATATAACCAAAGAGGGGTGAATTGGGTTCATTATAAAAATTAAAATAAGATTAACAGATAATCAATAAGGAAGGGTTAGAAAGATATCACTAAAGTGTGCACAAAGATTTATATTGGTTCGACCTTAATATCTTGACCTACATCCATTCCTTAGAGTGTCTCTAAGATTTTGACTATCTTTTAACAATTACATAAGCTTACAAAGTAATCTTCACCAAGACTCACTCCCCCCAATAAATGTAATTAGACTACCACACTAAGGTCCTGTTACCTTGAAATTTTACAACAACTAATTGAATAACAAAGACTCTCTTACAGAGTAGATGTATGAACAGTGAAGTATATAAATATCACAAGATATTTCAAAGAGATTTGAATGTTTTGGCTTTTATAGATGAACTTCATCGATGATCGTTGAAGAGTTTTCATGCTATCCATTATAAGACTTCAAACTTCCCATTAGACTCATAAACTTTCCGTTAGACACAACTCGGAGTCCTTGGAAGATTTAAGGATTTGTCACTTTTGTATCACCGTTGAAAATCTTCATACAACATCCCTTTAATCTCTATAATTGATTAAGGATGTGTTGCTTTAGCTTTCGCCATAATGAGTGTCTCAAAAGATGATCATTTGACCTGCACTGAATTTCATCTGTGTGCTCTATTTTGTTGTTGCAACATTTAATGTTTTGACACAAATCGCACTTTTTGAGGATTTGTATGTAATCCTTTAACTAATCATCTGAAACTCATTAATTAACATGTTTAGAAGCATTGAGAACAATAAATGAGTAATAATCACAAGTTATAGAATGATAAACAATTATTTTGAATTTACAAAGATGAAGATTGTAAGATTAAGTAAACCATTACTCGGGTATTATTTAGGGTACTCGAGTACACTTCAAATAGTTACCATAAGGCTTTGCGAGTGTTACATAAAATCTCGACTAGCAAACTATAATACTCAAGTACTAATGCCCATACTCGAGTAGAGTACTCAAGTAATACCACTGCATACTCGAGTCTTAATTAGAAAGCCAACTAGCGCATCATGATCAATTGCATACTTGAGTACTAGCTTCCCTACTCAAGTATAGCTGAGCATACTTGAGTGCCTATCAATTAATGAGGCTAGAGATAGTGAGAACTGCTTCATTCCTAAGAGTACAAATGTAATATACTTGAGTACACACTTGGTTATTTGAGTACATATCAAAATATGCTTATATCAGCAATGTGAGGTGAGTCATAGGTTGAGGCTTTTGACTTACTCAAGTGTTTACTTAAATACTCAAGTATCACTACTACAAAAAGTTGATACTACCCCAAAAGACGTCCTTATTTTAAAAAAGGAAGTAAAAAGTATAAGCGGAGACTTAGGCGTCCTAAATATAAGTTTAGGGCGCCTAAAAACTTATATTTAGGGCGCCTAATATTAATTTTAAGACTTAGGCCAGGAAAATAATACTCAAGCGCCAAATTTTTTTCAAAAAATTCTTTAGGAGTCAAAAAAATTAATTTTAGGCGCCCTAAATAAGTTTAGGGCGCCTAAAATTAATTTTTTGGCTCCTAGAGAATTTTTTGAAAAAAATTTGGCGCTTGAGTATTATTTTCCTGGCCTAAGTCTTAAAATTAATTTTAGGCGCCCTAAATATAAGTTTAGGGCGCCTAAAATAAAAATTTTAGGCGCCCTAAACTTATATTTAGGGCGCCTAAAATATAAAATTATTTTTTGGGTTTAGGCGTCCTAATTTAAAGAAAGGACGCCCAAAGTGCTTTTTTTAAACTTTTTTGTTGCTGATTCTCACACACAGTTCCTTTTCGCAAGATCCCCTGTATATAAGTCCTTCTTCTTAAATTCCCTGAGGCCCCTTTTCACTTGATGCTACGCTGAGAATGCTATTTGGCAGCTGATCTGTGTTAGTTCTCAATGTGTTTTGATTATAACTGACAATTATAAACTTGGTATGAAGTTTGTTTTTGGCAAAATGAAAATCTCACTGTCAAAGGCAAACTCGAGTTTAGGTATGTAAACTCGAGTTTGAGACTTGACAGAAAGCTGCTCTATTATGCAAGAAAGCCAAACTCGAGTCTGCTTGGACAAACTCGAGTCTGAGGAGTCACAGAAAGCAATCCAAATCTTTCACATCAAGCCAAACTCCAGTTTGCAAAATCAAACTGGAAGTCTAGGAGATACAAAGAGCACTCAGATTTTTTAAGCAAGACAAACTCGAGTCTGGACCCCCAAACTCGAGTTTAGACTAAATAGAAGAGAACCCAGAAACCTCAGTATTTTACATAAGCCTTGCAAACTCCAATCTGCGTTTCCAAACTCCAGTTTAGACCAAACAAAAAAACACTCGAGTACCAGCCTAATCTTCAAACTCCAGTTTATGCTAAAAACTCCAGTCTGGAAATTCATGAACTTAGGCTCATCTTCTCAACACACCCCCAAACTTGAGTCAGTCACTAATTGACTCGAGTCAGTCACTAATTAACTCGAGTCTAGGTTCATGACCAAAATTTCATTCCAAGTCCAGAACCCGATAATCTTCTCTGTAAGAACCAAACTCAAGTTTGTATTTGTAAACTGCCAGTTTAGATCATTGATCTGCATTCATGCTTTCTGGATGAATCACAAACTCGAGTCTAGAAGAACAAACTCGAGTTTGCATTGGGAATTTTGAAATACCATATGATGTTGATCTGCGAAATCTTTATGGGTTAATCTGAAATTATCATATCATGTTGTATTATTATTCCTAACATTATTGATCAAGTTTTTGATAAGTTTCAGATAGGTTCATCACGAGATCAAGGTGAAATCAAGATCCAGAATAAGTGCATTAAATGAAGAACCAAGAACAGGGCTGATATTTCTCCTCTATCCCAGATGTTCAGTTCAGACCGTTGTAACACATTAAGATCACTCCAAAAGATCGAATTAAGATCATGGAACGACTAAAAATCTGGAAGACCATCAGCATCAACAAAATTCCAAGATTCCAGCTAAGAATTAAAAGAACAAAGCAAAATATGCAACTGTCATTTTCCAGATTTGCAGCTGAACGTTAGAGAAGAAATTGCAATGGCTAGTTCATCTAGCTAGGCTATAAAAGGATTTGAAGACTCAGAACATGACACACACAACCAAGCTACTTTGATTATATTTTGCAATTTGAGTCTGTATTGTGATTTTTACTTGTTCTTCAGTGTTTATCATTATCTACTCTTTTTGAGAGTCTTGATTTTCAAAATCAAAAGTTTTTGGTGTAAACTCAAGGTTGTGGAAACCTGTGGGTGGGGTAGCTTAATTACAAAGTTTAAGGGGGAGCTAGTCCTAAGTGAATATGATTGCTTATTGTTTACATTTTTGTAGTAAAAGCTTGTTGAACTAGTGAAAATACCCAGAAGATATCTGGGGACTGGACGTAGGTCAAAGATTAGACCGAACCAGTATAAATTCTGTGTGTCAAGCTTCTCTTCCCTTACTCTCTTGATATTTACTTTTCAAAGGTTTTGAAAAAGAGTACAAAAAGAATTTGTTTTGAAATCCCCAATTCACCCCCCCTCTTGGTGATTTCTTCCATTTTCAATCTGGTTCGGTGGGTTGAGAGAGTTCGAAGAGCGACGACAATTGAAGCCGGAGATGATATTGAGGAGAGGACGGTGGAAGTTAAGCTTCGTTTGATAATACCTTTCGGTGAGTATCTCTCGTTCCTAACCCGTTGCTTTATGTTCATCATATAAATCCCTCTGTGGCCATCTTGTTCCTACTCGTCCATGCTCTGTTTGTTCATAACAGTCGCTAACTCTATGTACATCATATTTTGGTTTACTTGTTTGGTTCCTAATGCGATTTCAACATAATTGCACATGTATTAGAATTCATGATCTGCTTGTCTCGTCCCTACTTTGTTTCTTTCTTTTGTGTCGTAAACATGTATTAGGGGTTAGGACTGACATTATCGAAGCTGTATACATAGTAGCATAAAACGCTAAGGTGATAAACAGTAGTAGCACACATAACCAAAGAACATGAATAAAGTGAGAAGATGGATCTAGTGTTTTTGCAAAAAAAAAGACTTCATGTATAGTAGATTTTATTTTCTGATAAACATCAAGCTATATATAAATAAACTGAGAAAGATGCAATGATGTCGATCTTAAATCAAAAGCAGCTAAACCAACCTGTGCATGCTATGAATTTCAGTTAGGCATAGTAATTTTGGTATGTTTCTTCCTCTCTTTCAACATTCAATAGCTTGGGTATGTTTCTTTCTTCTAGATCTGGGGTTTTGGTTTTTTTTTTTTAAAAAAAAAAAAGCATTAAGGCATCCTATAGTGAAAATAGGATGCCTCAAAAAAGGCATCCTATAGTTAATATAGGACGCCTTTTTTAAGGCGTCCTATTTTAACCATAGGACGCCTTAATAAGGGCATCCTGAATTAATAGTAAGACGCCTTTTTAAAGGCATCCTCTATTACCTATAAGACGCCTTATATATTATTACCTCTATTTAGACGTCCTTCTCAAAAAAGACATTTATTGCCTCTAATTCAGGACATTTTTGACGTTTTTTGTTGTAGTGTATCTAAGCTATCATACTCAAGTATTATTTTCAATACTCGCGTATGCTCACCTCATATCTCACTGAATTAAAACCTTTTTTCCTTTTTTTAGGTTTGTTATCATCAAAACATAAATCCGAGAACCAACAATTTGAACACATACAAAGAAGGCCATTGAATGCACTAGCTAGTAAGTAGGGTAGATCCAACAGTGTAGAGCCCTATGAAAAAGAGTAGATGAGGACAAAAAAAGAATACCTAAAAGTTATTAAACAATACATCTTACTTAACTATTTATCTAAAGGTTACTATAGTTAATGATAGCACATAATAATATCGTATAATCCATATAGCCATCCACATCTAATAGATAAGATTGGATGTTGTGATGGTTGTCTATTACTTGTAACTTCATTGCATCTACATCATATATTGACAATTCAAAAGAAAAACAAAGCAACATACAACAAATACACTTACGTACATATATATAAAATTTTATTTGGTAAGCCAATATGAAACAAAGATATTGATGCAAGCTATGCTACATCAAACACAATACAAATCAAACAAGTACCGTAGGATATAAGAAAGGTGAAAATAAAAGATTGGGGCATATAGCCCTACAATTATTTATTTATTAATATACTATGTATTTCAGTATAGTCACCATAATTATTGACTAATCTTGAAATGGCTTTTGAAGCAAATCAATAATTTTTTGGTCCACTTGGAAAGTCTTTTCAAGAACTTCAAGAGATATGGGTGGTTCTGAGCCAAACACAGATTTTGCAACAAGGATCTCTCCAGGATTTTGGCTACTAAAACTAGAAAACGCAACTGCGTTTCCATAACCCACGTTCAGTTGGAAGTGAATAAGACCGATCGGGAACACAAAAAGGTCTCCCTTATTAAGCACTTTGGTAAATAACCAATTCCCATTTTGATCAGAGGCTACAAACCCGACCAGAAGAGTTCCTTCAACCACTACGAGGATCTCTGAGCCACGTGGATGAGTGTGAAGAGGGTTCAAACTCTTTGGCGCATAGTCATAGCGAACAAGAGAGATTCCAAGAGTGTTCAATCTAGGCAACTCGTTTACGTCTGCTGACTCGACAAAGAAGCCAGGGCTATCTAAAGTGTCTCCAGCTTTGTCAAATCCAGATAAGTAGAAGTCCTCAGCTTTCACTGCCTTTGGATCCTTGCAAAATTTCCCATTCACAAAAACTACACAATTTAAGAAATCAAATGTTATGTTTGCAAAAACAACAATATATATAGAAGTGAAGTCAAACTTTTAAGGATTTAGTTACGTGTGTGTTTAGATTCACATTATGCAGAGGCAACCATGCCATGCGGTGAACAGAAATTTGTACTATCAAGGAAGTGTAAACATGTTTGGCATAGTGTCACATCCCAATTTAAAATACCGGAAAATTTTTTTTTAAAAAAAACAAACCGTGATCAGAGTCGAGCATTTCGATTAAATGAGTAACTGAATATTTAGAAGTACATAACCATAGTGTAATCATCCTTATACAGTCATCTGTTGATTCCAAAAAAAACAGTATCTAAATAGTTCAAAAACTAAAACATACAAGCTCTTCCAGTCCGTCTACATCAGCTACTTGCCGCTCTCCTCCACCCTGGACCCTTCTGAACCTGAAGCTACAGCTGAGATCCAATTCCCAATTGGATCTCAGGTAACGGTTAACCTTATGCTCAAATAAGTCATATATAGGCAACAAATAGTCGTAACAACATAACAGCACATCAATACATAAGCACACAGCAGATGCATGATCAACAATAGACAGAACATAAGCACACAGCAATATGTAAAGCCCTACACTATGTCTGCACATAAACCAGTGCCATGATCTCCCATCGTGTCCTCAGCGTTAGGAAAACCCAACGGCGTTATCAAGACTATAACCCGTAACAAGCTGTATGTATGACTGACAACCCACGACAGAGTTTCAGTATATAAACATGTCTACCATATATATGAATATGAGCAGCATAAGTGTTAAGGTTACAATACGCGTCCATACCTCCGTTGAAGATTTCGGGCACTTCGATAGCGTTGTGGTACGTTTGACGGTGGTACGACGGTGATTTGATAGCGGAGACAGCGGTCTGTGATTCTGGGTATCCTATAAGGATAATATCACCAGTATGAATATCTAAGACTATAACAGGCATTTTAGGTACAAATTACCATTTTGCCCCTAGTTTGACTTTTTGGCGGAATTTTGCCAGCGCTTCGCTGTTTTGACTTTACGCTTTCAAAATTTTTGCTATAATCTTTACTCTAACATATTTCTAAGATAAATATCACATTTATTCCTAAAACATGATATTTAAACTAACTTGAAAAATTAAAGACTACTATAGCATTTCTACTATAACTACTGAAAGAACTACCTAACTAAAGACTAGGGACCGAAAACTTACTCAGAGCTTCGCTAGGATTTTTCTCCGGACTCCTCCTTCTTCCTTCTCTCTCAAATTTCGAAAATCTCAAGTGGATTTGGTGTGGAAGTTATGAAAGGAGCAAGGGATATTTATAGGGAAAATTTGGTTACTATTCATGCCTTGTTAGACGAAATCTGGACCGTCGGATCGTACTTTTCTGAGGTGGCATGATCTTGGCCTTTCCTTCTCTTTGGCCGACCTCCCCCTCCAAAAGAAGACAAAATAGCTGACCTCATCCTAGCTACATCATCAAGCCTTATCCTCTTGCTTTATCTGATGAATTCTCGGTTCGGTGCCCCGATCACGAGATTCCGTAGAAACTTAAAATTCCGGGAACAACACTTTGAAGATCTTTTCTTCCTCTTTCAAATTATCTAATTTAACTCAGTTTTTGATCCCGCTGAGGACATTCCGTTATCAGCTGAAAATCCTCGGTATTCGTGCCCAGCTACAGAAATAACATTGTCTGGTGCCAACTTCGAGACAAAAATTCACTGATTAACATTATACTCTGGTTTTTCCCCACTTATCCCCAGATTCCCACAATGGAATTATTTTCTATCGGTTCTCCTTTTGGCTATCTGCTTTAGTTATACAAAATGTCTTCCTATTCGGATCTCCAAATCACTCCGTCGGTTACAGAAATGACTTCGGAGACCGGTCATCTCGAGATAAAAATTCCCTCGTTCACAATATACCCTGACTTTAGAAACCTAGTTCACAGTTTTCTATGTAGGATTTTATTTCCATCCATTCTCGTTTATCCTGTCCACTTTTATTATTATTTAATTAATTGCCACATGTCTTAAATCTTATTTTATTATTATTTGCTAAAAATTCTCCCTTCATCCTTATTATTATTTATTATATTTTTTTTCTTTTTGGCCTAAAAATTTCGGCCACTACACACACACACACACACACACACACACATATATTTTCATTTATCATAATACTCAATTCTCTTATATTCATTTTCCCAACATTTTCCTATTGGTCCATAACTAATTACTTGGATTTAGGTTTTCATAAATTCTTGAAAAATCATAAACCATTGATCTTTACTTTTTAAAACTATATCTTAACCATTATTATTTATTTAATTAGCCAAAAATTTCGGTCCTTAATAATTATTTTTTATATTTATTTTATTTTTTATGTTTCCCAAATTTCTCTAATCTTATAAAATTCCTGAAAATTACTTAATTAATCCTTTAATAATTCCTAATAATTTTCTTAATTAGAATTAATTATTTTCTCACAACAATTTCATTAATGTAACATCCCAAATTCCAGGTTCGAAAATCATGTCGGTCGACACTTAGTTTTAAGAAAAACAACAGAGTTTGAGATGCTACAGCTTAGAGTACTGCGGAAATTGATAGCGTGCGCTAAGATCCGGACAACGAGTATCTGATATAAAAATGCCCAGACATATGATGATGCCCGACATAAGCTGATATATTAAATATCCCGAAGGAATATTCATGTGATACAATTTACAGAGGTTAAATACAATCCTCTGATAAAGAAAGTTTTAAACTAAACCCATGACCTGGAACCTAACATCAGTTAATTAAACAGATTGGCCAGGTAGAGGTCTATCATGGGGGCCTCACCGACTTATACGGCAACTGATTGGCTTCCCACATAGATTAACCCAGCCTTAGACACCAATCTGTTCAAAGTAACTTTGTTAAATTTGAGTCAGAAGCTAAGTCCTAATAACTTCTACCGACCTTTGCCTTTGACTGCTGCCTCTTCACGGCTCTACCCACCGGCATCCTTTCTATCCCGGTTTCTTTCCTGTACAGATCATTTAGTCTGAGGTCCAATGGACATTGGACCTCAGGTAACGGTTAACCTCATGCTTATGTAAACAGTATATGACAGTTATCACAGATATACAACATAATCATGGTTTCAAAACGTATATCCACATGTAAGGCAATAACATAACACAGCCACTGCAATATGTATGTTACCCCAGTCTGCACATAACCAGTGCCACGACGGCCCATCGTGTCCTCAGCGCTAGGAAAACTCAACGGTGTTATCAAGACTATAACCCGTATACAATTCAACAATCATGAGCGAACTTCCAAAACAGAGTATCATCATGTGAAACAACTACCATATATAACCATACCATAAGCATAAGAGTTAAGGTTACAGTACGCGTCCGTACCTGAGTTTAACAGGTTGTTGGGTACGTTTCGTTGTCGGTACGCGAGCACAGTCTATCCTAAAAGGGTAATATGGTCTCCATTAATTCTCAAACAACATTTTATAAGACACCTTGGCCCTACTAGACATTTTTACCCTTTGTGGACTTATTGTTAATTATTTCCTAACAATTTTCGGAAAAACGCTGGTGCAGAATTTCTGGGCAGAATTTCGCCTAACTTCGAAAAATCATAACTAATTCCATAAAAATCGAAATGAGGATCCGTAAAATTTCCCGGAATCCTTGAGATGTCTACTTTTAAGGAAAAATACTGTAACTTACCCAGAACTCCTGGATAAATCCCAGTTTCCAGAATTCAAACTGTTGCCCAGATTTTCGTCCAGAAAATGTAACTTAACTTCTAAGATTTTTATCTTTTTGCACAGAGCTTCAAATGACACACTCTTTATAGATTTAAAAAGCCCTATATGTATACTTTCATCATGAATTTTCCCAAAATTTTAGAATATCATCTTCATCATAAAATACTGGCATCTTTATTACTTACTCAGATTTTACTGATTTTGCCAGAGCTTCGCTATTTTGATCCTAATCTTCCAAAAATTTTGATATAACTTCTTCTTCATCAAATTTTCGAAATAAAGACAATGGAAACCTCAAAAACATGAAATTAAAACTGTATATGGAAGATTGAAGATCAAAATAACTTTTCTAGCATTTCTACTTAATAAACTAAGAACTTAAACTTAAAAGCTAAGAACTCTTATACCTCTTGAAGATCTCTTGTCTCTCTTTCTCCAGCAGCTCCTCCCTCTCCTACTCTCTCTAAATTTCAGCTAAGGCAAGGGATTTTGGTGTGAGGGATGTGTTAGCCAAAGCCTTCTATTTATAGGCAAGAAGAGGTTAAACCTCTTGCAACTTTGGTTTGATCTTGGCTCTTGGATCATTACTTGGAGAGAAAGGAAGGATCTTGCTCCTCCATGCTTCCTTGGCCGAAAATCTCCCCCCTCCCCTTCTAGAATTTGCTTGCTTGGTCCCCAAGAAAAGCCTATTTAATTAATCTCAATTAATCCCAAATCCTAATTTAGTTAGGTGTAAGAGGATGTTCTAATTCATAATCCAATCTCACTTTTGGAATCCTAATTTTGTGATTAGATTTATGGTGATTTTTAATTCCCAAAACACTTAGGCATGAATCTTAAAAGTAACCAAAAATGACTTTGGGAATAGTCAAGTTGAAGCTTATAATTCACTGATCTCAAATATGTATTTATCTTAAATACCTAGTTCCAATATTTCAAGTTATGATTTAGTTCTTAGGGATTCTCATCTAATTGTATTTAATCACTTCTTGCTCCCCAAGTTTTAAAAACTTGGTCCCTAAGTTAACCCAATCTTCTTCCATACTCTTCTTGACTTATGTGTTTTGCATTTAAAATTATTCTTCCTCCCCTTTTCTCTTAACAATTCGTCCCCCTCCCCTTAATTTTAGTTATGCAATTATATTTTTAATGTTCTCACATGACTAAAGAAGGTAATTCTTCCATTGGTCTACTTAGATTTTGGATTCATGGTTAATATAATTTAATTCTTCCATTTATTTACCTTTAAACAAGAATTTTCGTCCCATAGAAATAAATTAGGAATATTTAATTTAAATCCCAATTTTAATTTCTAACATCATGTTTTAGGGGTTACTAGGCTTAACTACCAAAATTAACAAAGTTTCTAATTTAATTTTGATGATTAATAACTTCTTGCGTGCTAATTTTAGCTTCTAACTATCATTTGATCCTTAATTCAATTGATATTTCTTTAATTATGACCTTTATAAATCAACTATTAACTAATTTCAAAAATTAATAAAGTATCTCAATTATTGCAATATCAATTGCCCAATAATTGTTACTAATTTCCTTTAATTGATTTTATCATCCTCTGCTGATTTTAAGTTGTTAAAATGACATAATTAAGATTATACTACATTATGATAATCTTAGGATATTTTATAATCCTCAATAACATCTGAGAAAATTGGATTTGGATTTACTAGAATCCAAAGAAAATTTCCCTAATAATGATAATAAATCAGTTATAAATTTAGAGACAACATACTCTTCTATTTTAATAGATTTAGTTGCCTCTTTAGAATTTATCTTAACATTCCCAGGATATTTTATAACCCACATCATCACTCAGGTATTTTAGCTTTTTATCCCTCCTAAGTTCTTGAAACATCTCCTTAGGAAATAAGATAATTATTTCGCTAATTTTTGAGACCACATATTCACCTATTGTAATAGGTGTTATTTATTAAAATTTAAGATTTACATGTATTATGAAAATCGGGGTATTACAATTAACATTAATGATTTAAGCCCTATGCAAAATATTAAAAGTCAAAGAATCAATTTCGATTCCAGAATACTTTTTAATTTTCCTTCTTTTTATTTTCATAGGAATTATTTTATTAAATTGTCTAAATTATGAATAATATATTTCCTAAATTTTTAGTAATTATTCCATGCCTTCTAGAATTTTTCCATAATTTTTCTTAGTACTTTCCTTTAAAAATAGACTAATTACACAATATTTTGAGACCTCATATCCACCTATTTTCAATAGGTATTATTTATCTAAATATATATTTAAGTGTATTATAAAAATTAGAGTATTACACATAGCTTTTTTATAATCTTGCCTTAGGTCCTAATCGTGGGATCAGCGTGAAGCAACTTTTAGTCGCTTTTGGTCCCATCGTGGAGAGTGAGGGAAAAGAAAATCAAAATATCACAATATTTTTTGTACAATCTAATTATAAATAGAAAAAGGAAAACAAAAACATTTGAGACGTTTGGACATTTCAAGTGGCATTTAAGAGTAACGGAGTAACTTGAGTCATTAACTCGTATGTACCTCCTTTAGTAACTGAGTCATTGATTGCAACGCAGAGATCTTGAAGGGGACTTGGGTCATATGCGAGCACATGAACTGAAGCAAATGCCAAGAGACTAACAACCAAGTACACGGCTTTCATCTTGTACTGTGCATGTAGATATATATCTACCTCTTTTAATTCTGTGTTTGTGAGTCTATGAACGAACTTATAAGGCTATTTATAAAGAGAAGCCATTGATTTGGTCTTTAATTTGCTTGCATGAATGAAGAAGCAAATAAACACTCGGTAGTATTTTTAATTCACATGCAACGTCACTTCATTCATTTTATTGGATCATATGACCAAGATGTGACGCTTGCTTTACCAAACTCCGTGCATGCCTATCTCTAGCAATACCTCTTTCAATTCTCTAAATTTATAAGTTTGGACTTTGAGGTTTTATGACCAATCTTATATGTTTGAGAAGGAGTGAAGATCTGGTATTCGGTGCAATCTTCTTAGTGGTTAGTTGGGTGCTATTTCCCTACCGTATTCTATATCATGACGAAGAAAATGGCTATTGCAATAAGAAGCCATTGCTTTCTCATAATTATATCTTTTCATCATTTAAGTATGGTTTATTTATCGGCTTGAAGTATTTTTTTTCCTAGGCATTCAATATCCTTAGATATTTTGTGGTGTATCCAGTATTGTGAATACTGTGTTTTATGTACATTCAGCACCTTAAAATAGCTTTTGGGGCATCCATAGTGCCTTAAAGGTGTTGGATATACCACAAATTGCATTAAGATGTTTGATGCACCTAAACTTTTAAATTACTTACGGGAATTAACCAGTCAAAATGTAATTTTGTTTTTTTATCATCTTGGGTTATGCTTCTATATTGGTTAATTTTAAGTTCATATTTTAAATCAAAAGAAATAAATTGCAATTTAGTCAATTTAATTACAATAATACACACGTGTGTGTGAAGAAATCATCCAAAATTTTAAGTAGACAAAGAATAAAAGAAATCATTAAAAGTTACATTAATACACAAGCCAGCTTCTGATCTCATCAAGCAGTGCGATAGGGAAAGGGTTATAAAATAATGTGTATAAAGAATAAGTGGAAGATTATGTAACATAATCAATTATAAAGTAATACAATAAAATCTTAAGAGATATTTGTGATATTAACTCAAAGAGTGAAATTAAATTTTTGCTCGCATTCACGTTACCTGAATGTCTGAATCGCAGATTACCGTTTCGATTCCATTCTCTTTCTTTCCATCAAAATAGATCCATTATACCAAACGGGAGAAGGAAAACGCATGCGCCTGCCCTCGCGCGCTTTTTCTTCTTCGTTTCCTGCACAATCTCCACCGCCGCCATTTGAGTTTCTTCAGGTTCATTTCTATATCTTTTTCTCATTCTCAACTTCTCTTCTATATAATACTTTGATTTTTTTCTCATTTTCAACTTCTCTTCTTAATAACACTTTGATTCTGTCTGTTTCTTCTGTGTATAAATAGATTGTTGTCTCATCTCTCCCCAGTCGATCTCTCTCTCCCTCTCTGTTTAAACCTTGCCAGCGTTTCTGCTTAAGCTTTTTTATAGTTTTTTGCTTCCTCTGAATCCATTTGGATCAGAAATTTTTTATTCTTTAACCTGCGAAGCATTCCTATCTTTATGATTATCTTGTTATTGACTGATTGAAATGCTAATTTTATGCCTTTCTGAACGTTGCATTGTTTGCGAATGGGGCAAGAATCACTCTTTGCCAATGGACATAGCTAGTGACCACGTTCCCATGGTTGAATTGAAATAAACTAGCCAGAGACAGAGTTTCATCATTTGGCAAGCATCACTCTTTGCCAAAATTACTTTTGGTCTCAATGAAAGGTTGAAACTTCAAAGTTTGGTTAAGGAAGGAATTAGTAGAATAATCTTCCTTAGCAAGCAGTTGGAACTGGCTTTAGTGGTCATTGGTTTGCAGGATGAGAATTCAGCTCCTTTTGTTCTTGCGTACAAATCTATTTAAGTTTTTAGATACTCTGAATTCTCACGGTGTCGTTTTCATAGCTTTTAGGTGGCCTAATTCCCATGTTCTAACTATTTATTTTTATTATATATTTTTTTTTTATTTTAAGCATATATTAATTAAAATTCATCAATTAATTCATGAATAACAATTCAACCATGAACCAATACGTCTTAATTGATTCAATGGTTGATATCATATTCTTGATATCCGAAAAGGAATTTTCAAATCTAACATGAAGATTATTGGACCACTTCAATAAATTAATTGTCTACCTACCAATCTCCCATAATAAGAATATGACTTTATTCATTAATTTTGAAGGATGCATATGCATGGGGCACATACTTAATTTGGAGGACTTATATCATATTCATATTACTATTTCCTTTAATTTTTCTTATTTTATCTTGAAAAGAAGTATAATACAAAATAAATGTTTATAACTACCAGATAAATATGAAAATAATAATGATAGATTTCACCGACCATCGTTATTTAATTTTTAATTGTTTGAAACGGAATATGCTCAATACAAATCTTCTTTTTCCGAGAAAGTAGAAGATTTTACGCTCTCTGAATGATGAATCAACCGTTTTCATGCATTCAAAGAAATCTCAAATATTCATGAACTCGTTATCTGTTAAAAAATATTCTTCAAATATTATTTCTACTTAGGAACTTTTTTTTTCTTTTTTGGTTTTTTTTTTTCAAATGAAGATTTGGTGATTGCCTCTCCAAGCTCAAGTTAGTGTTTCTTCAGATAAACTTATCAAAGAAGGGTTTGAATTCAAATTTGGGATTGAAGAAATCTACGATCAGACTGTGGAATACTTCAAGACTAAGGGGATTCTAAAGAATTGATCAGTTTTGATATTTTTTTGAAGTCAATAGTGCAGACTCTCAGCTTCTATAATAACAATCTGATTTGTGAAGCTTAATGTGATATATTCATATTGAGCTACAAATTTGAAGTTAATTACCGTTCCTTTTTTTCTTTTCTTTTTCTTTTCTTTTCTTTTCTTTTTTTTTTTTTAATTTTTGCCCAGATATTAAGTTCATCTCCTATTGTAACCTTTGGTAGAATCTCTATTTATGTTAGAAAGGTCTAGATAAAAATATGCTATTTGCATTCACTACTACAAATTTGAGCATTTGTAACACCTAGTACATCATGCTTATATCTAATAAATATCATGTATGTTGAGGTCAAGGCCACACTAGGATATATAACACTTAAAAGTAACAATTAATTATGTGCACCATCATGTATTGTGAAACGATATTTACGAAGATACAAAAATAATTGTTGTTGTCAATAACTGTCATTTATTTAGTATCAAAAGTGATTGTTCATTTGAAACAACCATCGTGTTTAACTCACAAATGCTTTGTCTTCCAATATTATATAAGCAAAAACACAAATATAATGGTTATGTCAATTGACCGTAAAGTATGAGTGACAAAAACATTTTATAATAAACAATCGTCAAATAAAGTACAATCTCCCTTGATTGGCATTTTTATTTTTATTTTTACTAAAAAAATATTTTTCCCCCATAAAATTTCAAAATGTCACTCAATACTTTATGTATAATCTAATTATAAATTGGAAAAAGGAAAAAAAATTGAGAAATTTTGACATTTCAACGAGTTACACCGAAATCTGGACATTTGAGAATAATCAAGTCATTGAGTTAACTCGTGTGTGTGCCCTCCTTTAGTATCTGAGCCATTGAGTGCGACACAGAAATCTTGAAGAGGACTCGTGTAATACCCGGATAATCATTTGTCTGGAATATTATATTAAGATAAATAGAATGGCTACTTGTGATAAGTGAGAATATGGTCTCAAAGTGTAAGATAATTAGTTTATGTTCAAAGGAAAATATTAAGGGAATAAAGGAAATTAAGTGCCAAAAAGGTTTAAAAATGCATTTTAGGGTCATAAAACATTCTAAAAGAATTGTGATAAATTCTAAGGGCAATAAAATAAATATTAAAAATTAGAAAGAATATTGTCTTTAATTTAGACAATTTAATAAATTATTTTCTTTGAAAAGAAGAAAAATTAAAAAGTATTATGGAACCAAAATTGACTCCATGATTTTTAATATTATGCATGTGACATAAAATACCAATATAAGTCAAATAGTTGTGAGAAAATGATTAATGCTAAATGAGAAAATTGTCAATAATTAGTAAGTGATTAATTTGGTAATTAATGGCTAATTGTTTTAGCTTGAACAAGAGAATATTCAAGGTAAAGTATATAAAAACCCTTTAATTAAATGTTTGTGGAAAAAATTAGCAAAAATATACTTGCTAATTAATTAGTAAAGAGTAAGGAATATTTGTGAGATTAAGTACATAAAAACCCTAAGTCCTAAAAGATTACAAACCCTAGGATTAAGGCCCGAATTAAGCTTCCTAATTGAATTAGACAAATTAAACAATGATCAATGGTTAGGATATAATCTAATAAAGTAAGATCAAGGGCTACAAGAATTTCTAACAATTTTTAGATGCCTAAATCCTTGTAATTAAGTAAGGACCAATGGGATATTTTTTTGGAATTTTAGAATATTATTAAAATATAATATAAAATTTAAAAAAAAGGGGGTGAAAACCGAAAAATAAAGGGGGAGGGCGGTGGAAATTGTGATGATTGAAGATTGGGAGATTTTTTTATTATAATAATAATATAAGTTGAGATATTTTGTAATAAGATTGATAGGATAAATGAGAGCTAATAGAAAATAAATCTTATCTCAAAATATGTGAACTAAGTTTCTAAGACCAGGACATATTACGAACAAGTGAATTTTTATCCAGAAGTTGGAGTTACCAGAAGTCATTTCTGTATCCGACGGCATTTGTCTGGAAATGTTTGGCAGGCAACGGAATGTCCTGAATAGGATCAAAAATTTAGTTAACCCAAGTATCTTGAATGAGGAAGAAGAGATCTTCGGGGCTATGTTCCCAGAATTTTGAGATTTCTCAAGATTACGCGATTAGGACACCAAACAAGAAGCTTTATCGGTACAAGACCAAAAAGCAAGAATGATGTCATAAGGATGACATCATCTTTTGAGAGGTGTATGGCCAAGATCTTTCCATTTCAATGAAGTACGATCCTACGATCCAGAATCCGTTTGATAAAAGCATGAATAGTAACCAGAATTTGTCTATAAATACGCTGCAACCTTCTTCATAATTCTCACACCATTCCTTCTTGAGTAATTCGAAATCTTGGAGTAGAGGAAGAAGGAAGAATCCTGGGAAATTTGTAGCGAAGCTCTGAGTAAGTTTTTCGGTCCTTAGTCTTAAGTACTAGTTTCTTTCGGTAATTGTAGTAGAAATGCTAGGTTGATCTTTAATGTTCCAAGTATGATTAGGAATCATGTTCTAGGGGTAATTAAGATATTAATTTCGAAAAATATCATGGAGTTAGAGATATGTCAAAATTCTGGAAGATTAGAGTCAAAGTAACAAAGCTCCGGCAAAATTTCGCCGATTAATCAAACTAGGGGCAAAATGGTAATTTGTACCTAAACTTCCTGTAATGATGTTTATCACTGATAAATGTGATATTATCCCTATAGGATATTTGTGATCAAGTACCACAGTTGTGTCACTGCCCTATCGCTGTCAAAAGTACCAAAATACCGTCAACGAAGGTACGGACGCGTACTGTAACACTAACTCTAATGCTTATGGTGTGCTTATATGTGATAGATGATTTCATAGACTAAGTCTTTGTCTTAGATCACTGAATATACATACAGCTATATACGGGTTATAGTCTTGATAACACCGTTGAATTTTCCTAGCGCTGAGGACACGATGGGCCGTCGTGTGACTGGATAGTGCAGACATGGGTTTAACTTTACATCTATTGTGTGCTTATGTATTGTTGTTGTGATAATATTGCTCTGCTGTGTGCTTATGTAATGATTTACTATTGTAATGTTATGAATATTTGTCATACATATATTGTTTTACATAAGCATGAGGTTAACCGTTACCTGAGATCCAATGGGCATTGGACCTCAGCTCTTACTATAGCATCAGAGTCTAAAGGATCAAAAGCCGATGACAAGGGTAAGCAGCACGCTTGAGGACAGGGCCGGAGACATTTATTTTGGATGCTTATATATGGATAAATGTACCATTATTATGTCTAACTAGAAACACCATAGTTGTAATATGTATTAGCTACTCAGTTACATGCTCTACTCTAATAAATATATGTTATTCCGCTTTTGAAAAATGGGGTGTTACAACTCTGGTCATATGCAAGCACATGAGCAAAAGCAAATGCCAATAAGCAAACAACCAAGTACACAACTTTCATTTGACCAAAAAAAAAAGTACACAGTGCGTGGGTGCCTATCTCTACCTCTTTCAATTTTGTGTGAGTTTATGAATGAACTTAAAAGACTATTTATAAGGAGAAGCCATTGATGTAGCCTTTACTTTTCTTGCAAGAATATTCAAATAAAAGACTCCATAGTATTTTTCTTCACCTCCAACTTCTTTGGATCAAAGTTGTGACCCTTTCTTTACGGAATACGTATGTATCAATTTATTCATGATTTGACAATTCAACCATGAATCACATTACTACAAAAATCCTTTCAACTTGTGTCTTTTTAACCCTTTCTACATCCAACAATGTTCGTTGAAAAAGGGGACGTTGTAAGAAACTTACTACATCCCTTTTTGTTTTTTAAATGGACGCATAATTTTTTTAAAGAAAAAATCAGAGGTGAAGGAGTGCTGCGGCAGTGAGAGAGAGCTCACAATCGTGAACACATTATCATCTTCTCCCTCGCACCAGATCTAGAGCATTAAATTAATCAATCAGGTCCTTTTAAAAAGTACGAAGAAAGAACAAGAAGTTGAAGCACATATCTTATGCAGCAAAGACGAGAAGGCAGAGGGAGGAGAGGAAGATGAAAGAGAAGCTCCCAACCATGTAGGACACATGATCAACATATCTAGACTAGTAAATCTATAAGCATCTTAATTGAACTATTACAGGAGAATGTAGATGAAGGTGAACCTTCTTCTTCGTTTGAACTAGACCATCTTACCATCTTCACCTTCACTTTCTGACCACTAGTACACAACCTTTGCCTTTTGACTTTCCATCCTTCTGAAATGAGATTGAAGAACAAGAGAATTTAAAATACTAAAAAAAAAAGCTTCAAAAGGGATATTACAACCTAAAGATGAACCAGTGGCTTTCTCTATCTTTACTGTTCCCTTGATCTTGCTAGCCTACCCCTCCCAACCTTCGATTCATTGATAAAAAAAATACACCACTTCTCTCTCTTCTAAAGGCAACCCCTCTATCCTTTGCCTTCTTCATCTTCCGCTGGCCTCCTCTTCACGGTGGTGATTGCGATAGGTTGAAATTAATTGGATTTAAACCATTGAATATGTTTTCAACATTCGAAGACTTGGATCTATAGGTTTTAGGGAGAGACTGTAACATCCCATCTTAAAAACAGCGGAAAATTTTTTTTTTCTAAAACATTGATCAGAGTAGTGTAATTTCGCAAAATGAGTAACTGAACCTTAATATTACATAACCACAGTGTAAGTGTACTTATACAGTCATCTACTATCCAAAAGGAAACAACACCTAACTAGGCATATAAAACTAAAGCCATAAAATTCCTTCTGCCATCCTACGCCAGTCGCTCGCCCCTATCTTCAACCCCTTAGTTCGCCCGAACCTGAAGCTACAGCTGAGATCCAATTACCATTTGGATCTCAGGTAACGGTTAACCTTATGCTCAAATAAACAGTATATGGACAACAGTTATTCACAACTCATAACAGCAGTAAATCACTACATAAGCACACAACAGATGCATGATCACAACATTGATAGAACATAAGCACAAAGCAGTATGTAAAGTCCCACAACATGTTTGCACATAACCAGTGCCACGACTACCCATCGTGTCCTCAGCGCTAGGAAAACCCAACGGCGTTATCAAGATTATAACCCGTATAAAGCTGTATGTATAACTGACAACCCTAGACAGAGCCTCAGTATATAAACATGTCCATCACATATATGTATATGAGCAGCATAAGTACTAAGGTTACAATACGCATCCGTACCTCCGTTGACGGTTTCTGGCACTTTCGTCAAATTACGGCACGTTTGACAGCGACACGACAGCGGTGACAGCGAAAACAGCGGTTCATGATTTCGGGTACCCTATAGGGATAACATCACCGATATGAATATTTAAGATCATAACAGGAATTTTAGGTACAAATTACTATTTTGCCCCTAGTTTGATCTCTTTGTGGAATTTTGCCAAAGCTTCGCTATTTTGACTTTAAACTCTCAAAATTTTGCTGTAACTTTTCCCCTAATAGATTTCTGAGATAAATATCATATTTATTTCTAAAATATGATATCTAAGTTAACTTGAAAAATTAGAGACTACTCTAGCAATTCTACTATAACTACCGAAAGAACTACTTAAACTAAAAACTAAGGACTGAGAAACTTACTCAAAGCTTTGCTATAAACTTCTTACTCCTCTTCCAGAGCTTCTCTCACTAACTTCTCTCTAGGATTGTGAGTGAATTGGTGAAGAATGAAGAGGAATGAAGGGCTATTTATAGAAAATCTCAATGGCAATTTCGTAATTTCATTGAACTTTGTTTGGTTGAATTCTGATCGTCGGATTGCATTTTGTTGAGGTGGTTTGATCTTGGCCCTACACCTCTTGGCCAACCTCCCCCCCCCCACAAGAAGACAAAATGGATGACATCATCATGCTTATATCATCTTGCTTTATCAGATAAAATCCCTGGTTCGGTGTCCTGATTGCGAAATTTTGGATAGTCTTAAAATTTCGGAAGCTATGTCCTGAAGGTCTTTTCTTCCTCTTCTAAACTATTTAATTTAACTAATTTTTTATCCCATTAAGGACATTCTGTTACCTGCTGAAAATCATCGGTATTCGCTACCGGGTACAGAAATATCGCCAGTCAACGCCAATTTCTGGATAAAAATTCACTGATCAATAATATACTCTGACTCTAATAACTTTGTTCAAGGTTTTCTAGATAGGATTTTATTTTTATCCGTGGTCATTTATCCTGTTCACCTTTTATTAATATAATATTACTTATTTACCACATGTTTTAATCTTATAATATTATTACTCTACAAATATCTTATTTCATTCTTATCCCTCCAAATTTTCGGCCCACACAAATATATATATATATATATATATATATATATATATATATATATATATATATATATATATATTTCCATTTACCATAATATCCTATTTATCTTACATTTATTTTTCCCAAATTTTCCTATTGGTCCATAAATAATTACATGGATTTAGGCCCTTATAATTTCTTGAATAATCCTAAGCCTTTGATCTTTGTTTCCCAAGATTACATCCTATCCCCTATTAATTATTTAATTAGGCCAAAAATTTCGGCCCTTAATAACACTTATTTATATTTATTTTATTTTTCATGTTTCCTAAATTTCTATAATCTTATAAAATTTCTGAAAATTACTTAATTAATCCCTTAATAATTTCTAATAATTTTCTTAATTAAAACTAATCATTTTCTCACAACAATTTTATTGACATTAATAATTTGAGCTCCATGCAAAATATCAAAAATCATAGAGTCAATTTTAGTCTCAGAATACTTTTTAATCTTCCTTCTTTTTATTTTCATAAGAAATAATTTATTAAATTGTCTAAATTAAGAATAATATGCTTTCTAAATTTTTAATAATTATTCCATGTCTTTTAGAATTTTTCCTAATTCTTCTCAGAATGTTTTATGGCCTTAAGACACATTTTTCACATTTTCAATATTAAATTTCCTTTAATTTTCTTAATATTTTCCTTTGAACATATACTAATCACATAACATGTTGAGACCAAAATCTTCATAAATGAGCATTTTCATTATTATGACATAATATTCCAGATAATAGTTATCCGGGTATTACAGAGACGAGAATTAGTGTGATTGCTAGTGGATGATAGTCGTTCTCTGTATGGAGATGTCATCATTGTTGGTAGAGGATGTTGTCGTCGTCGACATCTAAGAAGAGAAGGGGGAGATGAAAAGAGGAAGGGAGGACTAGGGACTTAAGGGAAATATGTGTGAGAGTGTGAGTGGGTATTGAGTGTGCGTGCTGTGACTTATTGCTAAGGCTGAAGCGTGTGTGACGGTGTGGCATGCGTATACTATGTTTTTCTTATCTTTTGGTACCCCAATTTAAAATTGAGACATTAAAAGACTACTTTTACTGTCCCAATTTTAAAAGGGACGCCATCTCTTCTCTAAATTGGGATGACAAAGGTAGATTTTGGCACCTGTTTTTGTTAAAAAGATGCACAATATGGCAAAATTCCTACACACAATTACAAAAATGACATTACTTTTATTTTTTTACTTCCTTTTTTAAAAAACAAATATTTTGTAGGGAAGTAAAATCCATTTTTTTGTAATAGTGTACCAGTACATCTTAATAGATTTAATAGTGGATATGATATTTTTGATATTGAGAAGGAATTCCCAAATCTAACATAAGAAGACTAGACCACATCAATAAATTAACTATCTACCTACCAATCTCCCAAACTAAAAATATGACCTTATTCATTCATTTAAAAGGATGCACATAGTGCATATATTTTTCTTGGACCACTTATTCAGATTACTATTTCCTTTTTAATTTATTTTGTTTGGTTTTATCTTAAAATAAGTATAATACAAAATAAATGTTTTTAACAACCAAAGAACTCTCAAAAAATAAAATTAATAATTTCATGGACCATAAGCATTTAATTTAAATCGTTTGAAAAGGAATATTCACAATACAATTTTTTTTTTTTTTTTAGACTCAGAATGTAGAAGATCTTAGACGCTCTGAATGATGAATCATACTTTTTTTTTTTTTTTTGCATTAAAAGAAATGTCACAATATTCATGAACTCCCATTAAAAGAACTGCTATTTTTTGTTTTTGTGGGATTTGAAGATTTGGTGATTACCCTCCTAGCCCAAGTTAGTGTTCTCTTCAGAAGCTTATCAAAGAAAGGTTTGAATTCAAGTTTGGGATTGAAGAATTCTATGATCAGACTATGGAATACTTCAAGAATAAGGTGATTTTGAAGAATTGAATTTTGATAGATACACACACACACAAAGTTAATATTGCCGACTACTCTCTCAGCTTCTATGATAACAATATGATTTTCTTAATGTGATATATGCATATTGAGCGACAAATTTGAAGTTAATTACAATCGTTAAGTACATTGATCTCCTGTTGTAACCTTTGGCAGAATCTCTCTGTTAGAAAGATCTAGTTGGGAATATATTGTTTAAAATGAAATTAAGGGATAGATATAACCAATTAAAGAATCAAGGGAGACAATATTTTATCTCTACTAGGGCATATCTCATGCCTGAGCATGTCTGCGTGTCGTGTGCTACACCACCTACGGTGACAAAGGAAATGAGTGTTCCTTTTGGTCGCACCTTGCGAGGGGGGAAGGTGAGGAAATGCTTGAGAATAATTGTGAGTATTCAAATCGAAGGAAGAGGAAAGTTAATGGTGAGGCTGAAGTCTTATCAGGAAGTGAATCAAGGCAAACGAGGGAGGAAAATTGGATGAAGCTGGAGGGAAAGGACTTACCGTCGAAGTCGTTTAGGGAATCTTTGCTGCAGAATGTAAGTTCGAAAGCTTGCGGATTTATGTGCTTGAGGATTATGGAGCGGGCATTGATTTTGAACGGGTTATGAACCTGAACAATGGAATTCGAGTAGATTTCTTTAATCCTCTATGCCCAAAGTTTGAGTTCGAAGATAAGGAGAGGGAGAGATTGATGAGACCTTTTCAAAGAACACTAATTGTAAAACTGATGGGGAGGAAGCTTTCATACGACTTCATGGTAAGGTTGTAACACAATCATTTCAATGCGCAACAGGGAAAAAGAAGATCTCCTAAGACTTTATCTGGTGCAGATATCTTAGAGCAGCTTTGGGATGTTGAAATCAAATTTGGAAAAAACAACAATGTAGCAAGAGCGGGGAGGAAGATGTCAGAACTTCTACTTTTGACCCTCGGCAATGGCTTTCGTGTTGGAAAGATAATTTTCTTTGACATTGTGATGCCCGGCCTTTGGGGCCTTTATTTCATAAGAGTTAACACGGAAATGATCGAGGAGATTTGGACAACTTAAGTTCGTAATAAAAGTTTTTGAAATAACTTAGTTTGAAAAATACAAGCTAATTTTTCACAATTCGATTTCATCCGATAGTTGGATGTTATTACATTAATCCCAAAGATAGGCAGATGATAAACATTAAATACAAACTAATTAATCCTAATTGTCCAAGGCGTTCCATCTGCTGTAACCCTTACACCTGCTCTTTGCCCTTTGATCCAGAACCAGTACCTGTATCTTTCATGTAGGCCGGAGTCTAAATGAATGGACTCCAGGATAACAGTTAATCTCATGCATATGTATGAGAATAAAGATGACATAATAGCACATGTTAAAGTATGGAATAAATTACACATAACCGTAACCGCAGTTAATGGCCAAAGACAACAGCCCCGGTCTAGGACACACAGCCCCATGAGACCGCAGCCTCAAATCTATGGCCAGGAAAACATAAACAAGTAATTCAACCAGCATACATGATCAGCTAATTATTGCATAAACATTTACATACATGATTATAAGATTAGGATTACCCACCTCAACCTTGATTCCTCATCTCTGTACTGAAGTTGTTGGGATTAGATAAATGCCAAGGTTTGCCTAAAAATGTTTATCATCACTGTTAGTCACTTATTTGAATCATAAATAAACTAATTACGCGAATTAATTTAGAGGATTAATAATAATTATTAATCCCTTAAAAATTCCCTGACAATAATAATTTTATTATTATTGCTATTATTATTATTATTATTATTAATCCTAATAATAATAATAATAATAATTCCTTATTATTTATTATCACTCCTTATATATTTCTTTTACTTTTTATTAATTAATAATAATCCTCATTTATTATTAATTAATAATTCTCATATATCCCCTTTTCTAATGATAATGATAATAATTTATTATTATCATCATCATTATACAATTAACTTAAACTCCTAGAGGCTATTCCCACACTTTAATAATCAATCAAAGTAAATAAATGCCCACCATCATACAAGAATATAATTTGATATTTTTATTTAACGTAGATCAGGGTTTCCTATAATTTTTCATAATGTATTGTTAACCATGGTTTCCAAATTATTTAATGACACACACACTTTAAATCAAGCACAAATACCACATGAACTAATTTTTAACTAGCAATTTATGAATACTCATGATTAATATGTATTTTAAACTTAATTCCCTCACAACCAAAACATGGCCATGGTCTCAAAGACTTAAACATTATTTTTCTCTTTTATGTACATGTATACAACACGTACACACCTATTTTTATATAACCTAACTAGTTTTTGTCTTATATGGGAAACAATTGCTCCAATATATATAAATATACATCTAGCATTTTCCCTTTTCTTATTACTGAAAATTCACGTTTCCATATATCTTGTTGCAAAAAAGAATAAGCACATCCCATACACACACATGCATTGACCACCACAATTATACACACACACACACACTTGCATACTTTCTTTTTTCTTTGCTCACTTATCCATGCACAGACGAACACTCACATATATATATAAGTTATACTTACATGAGCTTTTTCTTCTTTTTCCTTGGTCCTTCACGGTTTCATATCATTATGCAGCAAAATGGTTCTTACAGCAAATTTCCAATACATCCAACATGCCTTAAACTTAGTTACATTAAGGTTTTCCATTCAGCTACACCCTTGGGAATCTCTTAAACTCTTATGTATCAGTTTTTTTTTCTTTTTTTTTTAATTATTTCTAATGTCCTTTTCTCATGCACAAACAGTAAACACATTCACGCATATCTATATTTATATATCACTTATCCTATGTCCAGCGGTTTTCTTTCGTTTTCTTTCTCTTTCAGCATATGACAGCAGGTTGGTTTATAACAACTTTCAGTTCAGTTTTCAGAGACACAATCTGAAACTAACAGCCCCCTGTTTCTGGTTTTGTTTTTTAGCAAGCTCAACGTTTTTAACTCCCTGTTCCTCTTTTATTTTCTGTTCAGTTTTTCAGCTAGCTTCATTTTAGATTTACTAGGCTTCAACATCTATGTTTTGGTAGCTTATAAAACAGGATAGAACACTAAACCTTTCATTTCTGAAACTACATGCAGCAACCACAAAAGGCTTACCTTGTACAGATTCCTTCTTCTTTATCGTCACACTCTCCTCTTTTTTTCTATGCCTTGAGCAGGGGAAGGAAATGATCAATACACTCTCATCTAACTCTCACTCCCTTCATAGATCACTCTTGGTTTCTCTCTCTCTCTCTCTCTTCTTTCTATCTTCTGTTCATGAATGGAGGAAAGGAAAATATGAGAATGAAGGTCTCAGTTTTCAGCCTCTTTCACTCTTCCAAACTCACGATAACAGCTAAAGGAAATGAGGAATGGCTGAATGGAAACCAGCTGAGCATATGGCTTTTATATGAATCCAAACGTAGATAAATCCTGATGGTTCAGAAGCATAACCCATTGCATCTTAAGCACAAGGCTCGAGAGGTATGGAACAATCTGGTCTTGCGTCTGGTCTGGGATCTGTTTCAGCGTCTCTGTCTGCTGCCCAAAGGTCCAGAGGCAATTAACGGAAAGACAATAAGCTCAAGGCGGCTCGAGAGGTATGGATCATGTCTGATCCTTCTGTTTTCCTTGCCTATTACGCGATCTATTTCTGCTTTGCGTATCTTTTCTGATCATTTTGCTGATAAATGTAATCTGCTTCTGTTTTACGGGTTGAATAGATGTGGGCTGAATAATCTCATTTGCTGGTTTCCATCATCTTCACGTCGGACTGAGGTTCATGGTTGATATTTGGTGCTTCACACGTCGGCCATGTATTACTGATGCTGGATATGGGCTGAACAAATAAATGAACTTGCTTCTGCATTTCTCACATGACCCAATATCATTTGCTTGCTGATGGATGCATGGCTGAAGCATTGGTTCTGAGTTTTTTTATAGGTGTTGGGCCGTATGGTTTGATTCTGTTGGGCTGGGAGGGAATATGAAGCCCATTTTTCCTTGATTGTTATTTCCCAAAAATTACTTCTAAAATAATTAAGGCCAATTTACCAATATATAATTCTTTGGCCTAAATTATCTTTCAATAATACTCCTTACTCTTAGTCTTTTCCTTAAATAGATTTAAGGAAATTAAACCTTAATTTCCAATAATTATTTTAGGCCATGAGTTATCTCTTCCAAATATTCCTTGATTTTATTCTTTCTCTCAATTAATTTATTTTGGCCATAAAATATTATCTCCCAAAATATTCTGGTCAATAATTATTCCCAACTAGATTGCTTTTAATTTATGAAAAATATGTCTTAAATTCTAAATTCTTAATCTTTAAAATTCCTTAAGGTCAAATGTTCTATAATTAATTCTTAATGCCTAAAGTCCAAAATTTGGAATGTTATAGACACGGCCTTGATGTCATGTACATTGAAAAAACTGTGTGGGAATGTGCTATACATGAAGTTTAATGAACCAGGAAAATCAAAAGATCTTTGAACGAAGAAGGAAAAAAGATTGTAAAGACTCTTTAGACATGATGTTTATAATACCTAGTCATAAAAGTAAGAAATGTAGACTTTTTAGACTGGTTGTTAAACATATTTGCTCCTAAAAGTCTAGCCTTAATTTTTAAATGCATAAAAACATCAGTAATTTTAGACAGTGTATTTACAATATATGGTCCTAAAAGTTTAGCCTCAATTTTTAAATGCAAAAAATCATTAGACATTTCAAACCACTTGTGTACAATATCTAGTCCTAAAAGTCTAGCCATAATTATTTTGAGATAAATGTTAGACTTTTTAGACTGATCTTTTCCAACATTCGGTCCTAAAAAGTCTCCTCTTTATTTTGTTTGAACAAACATAAGACCTTTTAGGCCTGTTGTTTACAACATCTGGTCCTAAAGATAAAAGCATTAATTTTTTAGACCTAATTTATATAACATCTAGTCCATCTAATTATGATCTTTTCAGAAATGCACTAAATTGGTTCGCTTGATCCACCATCCAATACATACAGCAACCAAAAATGGGCACAAGTAAATTGTTGGACAATAATAAAAAAAACATTAACCAAATTGTATAATTGTTTATTTACAGAAGATTGATGATACATATATATACATAAATGAATTCAAGATATTCTATTGGTCTGACTGTATGAGCTCATACATGTATTCACAACACCCTTTATGGATGAACACAATATCATCTTCAAAAAAGGGGTTAGCAATGTCAAACATCCATAACATCAAAGGAAGAAATTGAATTAACTTGTGTTCAAACATAAATAGGTATGTAGTGTGTCTACACACACACACACATGTATATGTATGTATGTATGTATGTATGTATATACGAGAGAGCCAAGTTATATGCTTAAGCTCAGAGAAAATATGGGTATGATGATATCCATATCATAGATTAATCCAGGTTTTGACCAACTGTGATATAGAGGGATACCTGTCCTTTTTCATACAGGAATACTTTTACAGAGAACAAAAATTCTCAGACCTTCTTCCTTCAAATCATGATTAGCATAGCTTTCTTTCGTTTCCTACAAGAGGTGTAACTGGATTTTTCTATGATTTTATGTGATCATAACCAGATATTAACCTTGCTTAAACATATAACCATGTATGACTCAGTGGATCATAACTATTAAATTTCTGATAATACTACTCCTTAATGTAACACCCCATTTTTGAAAAGCAGAATAATATATATATTTATCAAAGTAGAGCCTCGGAGCACATAATTGAGTAACTGATATGCATTATAACTAATAGTCATGGTGTTTATGTTAATGGTACATTCATCTGAATATAATAATATGTATCCAAAATAAAAATCTCCAACCGTGTCTTCAGGCATGTTGTTTACCCCTGTCATCAACCCTCGATCCTCCAGACCTTGATGCTAAGGTAAAAGCTAAGGTCCAATGCCCATCGGACCTTAGATAACGGTTAACCTTATGCTCAAATAAACAATATATGTATGGCAGATATTCATAACATTACAGCATATAACAGTACATAGCACACAACAGATGTAAAGTTCTCATATAACAACAGTACATAACACACAGCACATGTAAAGTCTATCCCTGTTTGCACTAACCAGTGCCACGACAGCCCATCGTGTCCTTAGCGCAAGGAAAACTCAATGATGTTATCAAGACTATAACCTGTATATAGCTAAATGTATACATAGTGACTTAAGACAGAGTATAAATCACGGTGCATAACTCAAGACCAAGTCTCGATCATGACTCTATGAAATTATCTCTCACATACAAGAATACTTCAAGCATAAGAGTTAAGGTTACAGTGTAACATCCCAATTTTCAAAAGCGAAATAATTTATTTTTCAATTAAAATCATCAGAGTAGTGCCTTTGAGCGGAAGAGTAACTGATACTTGTATTTCAAAATGTCGTAAGTCTAGCTGAATATAATAGCGGTGTAGTAACCGCGTGGTTCAAAAGGGATGTACAACAACAAAAGGAAAGCTTCCGCCAGAATGTCAAAGGAAGTCTTCAGCCGGGTCTACTATGCGTCCTGCTTGCGCTTTCCTTTGTCCTCCGTCCTTGGTTCTTCTGACCCTAACGCTATGTTAAGAGCTGAGGTTCAATGCCCATTGAACCTCAGGTAACGGTTAACCTCATATTTATATATACAGTACAAAATCACAGCAAATGAAACACTTCCAAACATGTCACCAACTATGTCACTCCCAGTGAATGCAAATGTACCGCTCCCAGCGAAAATATACCACTCCCAGTGAAAACAGATATATCACTCCCAGTGCATGCAGATGTACAGTTATCCTTTAACAACAACATGTATTCAAACATCACATCACAACATGCATACAACACACATACCACATATACACATACTGTAAATATCAGAGTTAGTGTTACAGTACGCGAACGTACATTAATTACCTCTTACAAGCATACCATACATATAGCACATATACTCATACAGTAAACATCAGAGTTAAAGTTACCAGTACGCGGACGTGCCTTCGTTGACGTTTGATGGTATTTCTGGCGGAATACGGTGCGACAGTTGGTCAGAACGTATTCAGGGATATCCTATAAGGATAATATCGCCTCTATTAACTCACAAATATTATTTCAAAGAGATACTTTGGCTATATAAGACCATTTTACCCCTGGTGGATTTATTTTCCAATTTATTCCCTAATTTTCGGAAAAAAAACGCTGATCCAGCATTTCTGGGCAGAATTTCGCCTAACTTTGAAAAATCATAACTAATTCCAGAAAAATCGAAAAGAGGATCCGTAAAATTTCCCGGAATCCTTGAGATGTCTACTTTCAAGGAAAAATACTGGAACTTACCCATAACCCATGGAAAATTCCCAGTTTAATCATTACAAACTGCTGCCCAGAATTTCGCCCAGAAAATATAACTTAACTTCTGAGATTTTTATCTTTTTGCACAGAGCTTCAAATCACACACTCTTTATAGTTTTAGAAAGCCCTAGATGTCTACTTTCACCATGAATTTTCTCAGAATTTTAGAACATCATCTTCATCATAAAATACTGACGTTTTTACCCCTAACTCCAGAAATCACTGTTTGAGAAGATTTCGCCAGAGCTTCGCTATTTTGATCCTAATTTTCCAAATATTTTGATATAACTTCTTCTTCATCAATTTTTCGAAATAAATGCAATGGAAACCATAAAAACATGAAAATAAAACTGTATTTGGAAGATTGAAGATCAAAACAACATTTCTAGCATTTCTACTTTATAACTAAGAACTTGAACTTATGAACTAAAAACTCTCTTACCTCTTGAAGAACCTTGCTTCCTACTTCTTGAAGCTCTTTCACTCTCTCCCACACACTCTAAATTTCGGTTGTGGCTTGGTGGATTGGTGGAGAATTTGTGTTGCTAATGATCTCTATTTATAGCCAAAAACAAGAGTAGCCTCCAAGTAAAGACAATTGATCTCACCCTTTGGTTATTACTTGGTCAAGAAGCTTCAATCCTCTCCCTCCACCTCACTCAATTTCGCCCCTCTCTCTTCTCTCTCCCTAATGTTTTGCTTTCTCTCCAAGACTTCATACTTCTTGCCCAAGTTGTCTCAATTAATTCCAAAATCTAATTTAATTAGGTGTAAGTTGGTGTTTAAATTCAAAATCCAATTTCACTTTTGGAATCCTAATTTTATGACTAGATTTATGGAGATTTTTAATTCCCAAAACACTTAGGTATGAATCTTAAAAGTAACCGAAAATAAATTTGGGAATAGTCAAGTTGAAGCTCATAATTCACTGATCTCAAATATGTATTTATCTTAAATACTTAGTTTCAATATTTCAAGTTATGATGTAATTTCCATAGGTCCTTATCTATTTTTAAAGAAAACCTTGCTCACCAAGACTCACAACTTGCTCTCCAAGTTTTTATTAATCTTCTTCCATAAGCAATAGATGACACATGTGTATTTTAATAAGCAACTTCTTCTTCCTTTCCTTGACCGAAATCCCCCCCCTAAAATTCATTCAATGTGTATTTTAATAAACACACAATATCCTAAACCACTAGGCTTAATTACCAACATTTAACAAGGTTTCTAATTTAATTTTTTATTATTGCTTTATCCCCTATTTAATCCCAAATTCTAATTTCACTATTCAATTACATTTTTAATGTTCTCACAATTTGAAGAGGGAAATTCTCTCATTGGTCCACTTAAATTCAGGATTTATGGTTAATATAATTTATTTCTTCCTTTTATTCACCATTAAACAATAACTTTCGTTTCATAGAGATTAATTAGAAATAATTGGTTAAATCCCATGTTAATCTCCAATATAGTGTTTTAGGGGTTACTAGGCTGACTTACCAAAATTTGACAAGTTTCTAATTTAATCTCAGCTTCTAAATAACATTTGATCCTTAATTATGACCTTTATAAATTAATTATGAACTAAGTCTAAAACTTATTAAAGTATCTTAATTATTGAAATTTCATTTGCCCAATAATTGTTACTAACTTCCGCTAATTGATCTGAAATGGTATAATTAAGATTATGCTAGATTATGATAATCTTCTGATATTTTACGATCCTTAATATGATTTAGGAAATTGAATTTGGATTTATTAGAATCCAAAGAAAATTCCCTTAAAAATGATAATAAATCGATTAAAAATTTAGAGACAACATACTCTTCTATTTTAATAGGTATTATTTGCCAAAATATGGTTCTTTAGGAGAAATATAAATTTTAGGGTATTACATACAGCACGCGTCTGTACCTTAGTCCGCTCAGATAGTGATATGTCTATTTGTTCGGTACACCTTTTGATTTTCCGGATATCGTATAATAGTAATATTGCCTTATTAATCCACAAATAATATCTTAAGAGATATTTTGGCCACTATTTAACTTTTTACCCTTGGGAACTTTATTATTCCAATTTTACCCTTACATTTCTTTAAAAAACGAAATGCTGGATTTTCTAGGCAGATTTTTCAGCAACTTTGAAAAATCATAACTAATTGTAAAAAAATCAAAATGATGTGAAACCAAAGCCAAAGTTTCCCTTAACAAGTCTATTTTTAAGGAAAAATAACGGCTTTAACTTGGTCCAACCATATCATTCCCAGTTTTAAATTTTCTCAACGTTGCCCAGATTTTATTCTAGCAAAAATGATTTAATTTCAAAAATTCATATCTCCTTGAATAGAGATCAAAACGTTACATATTTTATATATTTGGAAAGCCCTACATGTATACTTTCTTTCTGGGAAATTTCATGATTTTATAACTTCATTTGTAATACCCTTTCTGAGAACTAGCCTATTTTTGGGAGACTACTAGGCCCTGTTTTAGAAGAGTTCAAAGTCTTAAACTTGTTATGGAGGATGACGTTACCAAATAACATTCCAAATTTCGGGATTTAGAAATTTGAAATATGATATGGGATTAATATGTAAAAATTTGGCCTTAATTATTTTAAGGTTAATATTTACAATTAAGGCATATTTTCCCATGAACTAAGGACAAATAGTTAGAGAATAATTTTTCGCCTAAACATTTTGGAGATAATATTTTATGGCCAAAAGAAATTAATTAGGAGAAAAAAAATCCCTAAATGAAATTAAGGAATGATTTCACAATCTTATTTAATATTTGCAATCAAATTGGGAAAGGACTAGATTGTAAATGAGAGCATTGTAGGGAGCTAAATGTGGGATTAATATATTGGAGTAGGCCCCACACCCATGCATACTTGCCATGTGTCCACCTCTCTTATACACTTATATCTCTCATTTCCATAAGTTGACAACGCACAATCCTCCCTAATATTCATTTCTCATTTCTCATTTCTCTATTACCCATTCCTTCATTTCCATATTTCCTTCCATTCTCCATTTCGGTTGACAACACACACATCGCTTTCCTCTCATTTCATTGGCAGATACGTATACACACACAACTCCCTATTTCTTCATTCATTTCAACCTCTCCCATTTCTCATATTCATTCAATCATCCCACCTCATTCTCTCTAAACCGTAGGCTCCCTTCTCCTTCCACCACCAACCATTACACCTTCAAGCTCTCACATGTTCCTTCTACAATTCTCTTCTCTCATACGGTCAACATGCTCTCATATTCCAACTAGAAGTTCAGCTAGGAATTTGAAGAAGCAGAGGAAGAGGAAATCAAATTTAAGGTAAGATGACAATCTCTGCTTTGTTTTCCTTCTTGCATGTTGGTTTGGATGCATGAGCTTCTCTGAGTTTTAGCCCAAATGAAGAAGAAGAAAAGTGAAAGAAGCTTGCATGCAACCCCATAATCTGTGTTAGGTGAGTCTCTTCAATGATTTTCCATCTTGTGTTTTCAAGTGAATGTCTTATATAAGAGCATGGGGGCTGATTTCTGAAAGATCTAAGCCCTAAAATGAGGTTGCATGTCATTGTTTTCAACTCTGCACATAGATCCGAAAACAGAGCATCTTGTGGATGTTGTTTTTGGGGTTTAGGAGTTGATTTTTTCTCTGAAAATTTTACACGAGATATTACCCTCCTTAAGCTTGAAGTTGAGATTTGGAACACCCAAAACGAAGGTCTGTAGCTCTAGCTATGATTTTTGGAAGTTGAGCTATGAATATGAAGATGTTTTGGTGTCAGTCTGGAGGTATACATATGACGTTGCATTTTTGAGCAAGCAAACAAATTTTAAAAATTATGAAAAGTTTACTAATGATAGCTGACATGCATATCTTTAAAATGGTATATAATTCGTATCATTCTGAGCTCTTGTCAGTGAGAAAGAAATCTTACAAAATGACCCTGCGTCTGGGAACCAAAACTGGACAGTCCTGACGTTTTTCAAAAATGGGAATGACTGGAGTAAGATTAAATTGTGAAAATTTCCAGTTAGTTATAGGACTTCCATAGCTTTAATTTGACGCATAATAGGAATTTTTTGAGCTCTGTACAGTGAGATATGAATTTTTAAAGATAAGCTATGAATTATGGAAGCTTAATAGGATAGTCAGTCGAAACGAAAAACCTGAGAATAATTTGAAAAGTTCTGACCTCTGTAATTATTTTTATATGAAATGGAACTTGTCTAGGAACACTTGAGAGTTGACGGCACATTAAAATGATTTTTGTGCAATTAATCAAAAATAATTGAAGTTGCTGGACGGTTAAGGATAACGATAGATAAAGGCTGAAAGTAACAAGTTTAAGTTACTTAATTAAACCTTAATAAAATAAGGATTAAAAAGGAAAATAAACATTCATTTTCTCTGGTTCTAAAGGTATGGTTATGTCCTTAGGGCCACAAGGAGAATGAAGAAACTTCAAACAATTCCGAAGGTTGGTGAAAGAGGAACCTGAGTAAGGATAGTAGTCCTTAAAATGTAGTGGGCTTACCTTACTTGCATGTAGTTGATATTATTGCTTATGTGTATATGTATGATTTGCTATGTTTGCTTGTCATGTGTAACATATTTGAATGATTGAAGCTTTGTTTACGATTATGCTATGGCCATGAGTATGATGCATAAAGCATTGAGCATGCAGAATTTCATTATGTTAACACGAGCTTGTGCAAGGTAAGCATATCATACATTAGCATTTATCTTGCATGCATGGTTTGGTAATGTCTACTACTGGGATTCCTCAGAATCTCACCTGTTAGTTCTCAAGGTTATGATGATAACAAGACTTAGTATTTAAGGTTTTGAATCAGGATTAATTATGTGCAACAGGGCATACTCAAGTAAGGAGAAGTTATACTCAAGTATGAAGTGAATGTTCAGTTATCAAATGTTGTTCTAATATGATACTCAAGTACAGGTAGAATCATACCCGAGTATGGTTATTTTCTGGAATTATTTGCTCTCGGGTTAAGGCTTACTCGAGTAGGATGCAGTAGATACTCAAGCATAATAATCAGCAATCAAATACCTGACATAATTAAATGCAATAGTACTCAACTATTAAAGATAGCATACTCGAGTATATTTCGAAGGATAAGTATCTGCAAGAGTTCACCATATGAATACTTGTAACATCCCACCTTAAAACAGCGGAATTTTTTTTTTTAAAAAAAAATGGTGATCAAAGTAGAGCTTTTTTAACAAAACGAGTAACTGAACCTTGATAAAACATAACCACAGTGTAATTGTTCTATTACAGTCCTCTAATGTCCGAAGGAAAGTAAAATACATAACTAGAGAAATAACAAAATAAAAACTCCGTCTTGGGTCCTACACCGCCTGCCTGCCTCTCTCTTCCGACCTTGGTCCTCCCGACCCTGAAGCTACAGCCGAGATCCAATTCCCGATTGGATCTCAGGTAACGGTTAACCTTATGCTCAAATAAGACAGTATATGAATAACAGCATGTGGATAATCACATAACAGCAGTATATCACTACATAAGCACACAGCAGATGCATGATCACATATTGGCAGAACATAAGCACACAGCAATATGTAAAGCCCCACATAATGTTTGCACATAACCAGTGCCACGACGGCCCATCGTGTCCTCAGCGCTAGGAAAACCCAACGGCGTTATCAAGACTATAACCCGTATAAAGCTGTATGTATACCGACAACCCTAGACAGAGCTTCAGTATATAAGCATGTCTATCACATATACATATATGAGTAGCATAAGAGTTAAGGTTACAATATGCGTCCGTACCTCCGTTGACGGTTTCTGACACTTTCATCAAAGTACGGCACGTTTGACAGCGGAAACAGCGGTTCGTAGTTTCAGATACCCTAGAAGGATAATATCATCGATATGAACATTTGGAATCATAATAGGCATTTTAGGTACAAATTATCATTTTGCCCCTAGTTTGATCACTTAGTGGAATTTTGCCAGAGCTTCGCTATTTTGACTTTAAACTCTCAAATTTTGCTATAGCTTTTCCTCTAACATATTCCTAAGATAAATATCATATTTATTTCTAACACATGATATCTAAGCTAACTTGAAAAAAATTAGAGACTACTCTAGCTATTCTACTATAACTACCGAAAGAACTACTCAACTAAAGACTATGGACTAAATAACTTACTCAGAGTTTTGCTACGAATTTCTCCAGACTCCTCCTTCTTCTTTCTCTCCCAAATTTTTGAAAATCACAAGAGGATTTGGTGTGAGAATTCCAAATGAAATGGTGGCTATTTATAGAAAAAGGCAATGGCATTTTGGTAATTCCTTTGAACTTTGTCTGATCAGTTTCTGGCCGTTAGATCGCACTTCTTTAAGATGACAAGATCTTGGCATACACCTCTCAAAGATGATGTCATCCTTAGTCATCAAGGTGATGTCACACACTTGCTCAAGAAGATTTCTACCAATAAAGTCCCAGTTCAGTGTCTGAATCGCGTAATTTTGGAAAATCTCAAAATTCCAGAAGCAACACTCTGAAGATCTTTTCTTTCTCTTTGAGAATACTAGATTTTCCTATCCTTATACTCTCATTAAGGATATTCCGTTATCTGCTGAAAATCCTCGGTATTTGCGACCGGTTACCGAAATGACTTCGGAGACAACCTACTTTGAGATAAGAATTTACTTGTTCATACTATACTCTGACCCTAAAAACTTAGTTTAAGGTTCTCTAGATAAGATTTTATTTCTATCCGTGGTCATTTATTCTGTTCACATTTTTACTATTATAATATTATTTAATTAACACATGTCTTAAACTTTATAATACTATTATATACAAAAATCTAAATCATCCTTATCCCTCCCCCTAAAAATTTCGGCCAGCTCACACACACACACACACACACACACACACACACACACACACACACACACACACACATATATATATATATATATATATTCATTTCCCATAATATTCTATTATCTTGCATTTATTTCCCCAAAATTTCCTATTGGTCCATAAGTAATTTCATAGATTTAGGCTTCTAAAATTCCTTGATTAATCCTAAGCTTTTGATCTTGGTTTTTCAAGATTACTTCTTGACCTTTATTATTTAATTTGGCCCAAAAATTTCGATCCTTAATAATACTTATTCATATTTATTTTATGTCTCATGTTTCCTAAATTTTCTATAAGTTTATAAAATTCCCAAAAATTACTTAATTAATCCTTTAATATTTTCTAAAAATTTTCTTACTTAAAACTCATCATTTTCTCACAACAATTTTATTGACATTTATAATTTAAGCTCCATGCAAATTATCAAAAGTCAGAGAGTCAATTTTAGTCTTAGAATATTTTTTAATTTTCCTTCTTTTTATTTTCAAAGGAAATAATTTATTAAATTGTCTAAATTAAGGATAATATGCTTTCTAAATTTTTAATAATTGTTTCATGCCTTTTTGAATTTTTCTTAATTCTCCTCAAGGTGCTTTAGGGCCTTAAGGTGCATTTTTCACATTTCCGCCAATAAATTTCCTCTAATTTTCTTAGTGTTTCCCTTTGAGAATAGACTAATTATATAACATGTTGAGACCGAAATCTTCGTAAATGGTCATTTTTATTATTGTAGCATAATATTCCAGATAATAGTTATCCGGGTATTACACCAATTATTCTCAGTTTTCAAAAACATAACTATCATTCAGAAAATGTTCTAATCCTGTAACCCATTTTCAAAAATTTATAACTATTTGTATTCTTATCAAAATGCAACGAATTACTAATGTGTCTACTACAAATCGGAAAATTTCATAATTTTATAACTTCATTGGCTTGGTCAAAAAGTCAACGTCATTTGCTTCCCCCAGAATGATACCAAAAACGTTTTCAGATTTTGACCCATTTTCCAAAAATCATAACTGGAGTTATAGACCTCATTTCTTGGTGATCTAAAGCTCATTTTAAAGATCATGACGTGTACTAATTACCCACAAAATTTCAGATTCAAAAGAGGTCATTTGCCCTAGTTTCTAACTTACTCAAAACGACTGTTCCAGCAGCAAGACTCAGTTTTTTCAGAAATGACAGCAGCTTCTCTTCTCATGTTTTGGATTTCATTAAAGCTTCATTAAGCACTTTTCATTATTAAACCTGACTACAACTCTTCTAAATAAGGGCTTTAGGTTCAGTTAATGCTTCAAACAGAACCAAATACCTCACAGAATCATGCAATACTTATTTCATTGTGTGACATACTGAAACAACAACTCCTCTCTCCTATATATATATTGTTAATATATATACAGCAATCATATAAGTGCAGCAAGCTTCCCTAGCACTTAAATACACACATAGAGCAAGTACTATATATGGAACAGCTACAAATGGAAAACGCAAGGCATGCATCGATTTAAACCTCTTCTCTTAATATTCCTATATACGCAATGCTGCTTATATATATACATACACATTCCTAGCAGCTATATATATATATATATATATATAAGTTCAAGGCAGCAAGCTTTTTTCTTTTTTTCTTTTCTCTTTACACACACACACACAAGGATGCGCATCAGATACTAATATGTATGTATATCTATATACTCACACACGTAAGTTTTTATTTCCTCTCTTTTGTTCCATGAGCAACAACACAATATATATATATATATATATATATATAGAACAGCCAACAGGTGGAAAACAGGACAATGTTCATAGACATAAACAGACCCTATTTTTGTATCTCTTTAACAGAGAGTTTATTTTATTTTATTTTTTAAAACCAAGCTATACTCTTACGTCTTCAAGTTCAGAGATTTATGTGGGAAGTTGACGAAAATCGAAGGAGCAAGGGGCCCGATGATTTACCTTCGCCACCAAGCTTGCAAGGTGAGAAATATGTCGCTGGCCTTTCTCCTCTGTTTCAGGGACCAGAAGCAGAGCGAGAATGATCTCCGTTTGAACGCTCTCTCCCTCCTCCCTCCTATGCCACTCTCTCGACTTTTTCTCAGCTCAGCTGCTTGGGGTGAATAGTCAACAAAAATGAAGGAGCATCAGTATATAAGGACTCTGGTCTGAGAGGTATGAACCAGTGGACAATGATGCAGGGCTCGAGACGCTGGAGAAGGTACGGTTTTTCGCTAGTCTTTTAGATCTTGCGTGATCTATCACTAGTTGCGTACTGATGAGGGATATAAGCGACCTCTGATCCTTATGCATTTTACATGATTATCGTTGGGATTCTCTATGAGTAAATGATGTTGCAAATGCTGATTTTATCTTACTGCTGATCACTTGCGTGAGGGCTGCTGGTCTTGGTCATATATGTATATTTCATGGCTATTACGTGATGGGCCGAAATGAGTTAATAGCTGGAAAGGAAAGGATTTGGATTAGGCTGACCATATGGCATATATATATGCTCAAGGCTTGCTGAATTGCTGAAATGGATGAGAATTTTCAGTTTGTTTTTGTCTGTCATAAGGTCAACACGTGGGGCTGAAATAATATGATGTGAAATTGGTTTTGAGAAGGAAATGGGCTTTGTATGTGTGTGTGTTTTTATTTATTTATTTAAATTTTCTAATAATTAAGTTAATGATTATTCCAGGAAAATTTTGCAACATACTCTTCCATAATTTTCGGCCTAATTATTCTTTATTGTAATTATTCTTTTCCCAAAATAAATTAAGGGAAAAATAAGCCTAAATCTCTAATAATTATTCTCATAATTATTTTAAGCCAAATTCCAAAAATAAATCTCCATACAATATTTTAAATTCCAAATCCCAAAATTTGGGATGTTACACCTTGACCCTAGAGTCATAGGGGTCTGTGGATCTTAGTGCCATGGGCTAGAAGTCCATCATTTGATACCTACTCCAAATTTAAATTTTTTAGAACCCTTGTAAAGAAGACCAGAAATATGGAAATATCATACTCACATGTTAAATATGCCTCCCATTTTGCATTTAATAAAGTTGTTGTAACATCCCACCTTAAAAACAACGGATTTTTTTTTTAAAAACGTTGATCAGAGTAGAACAATTTCGCAAAACGAGTAACTGAATCTTTATATTACATAACCACAGTGTAAGTGTACTTATACAGTTATCTACTATCCAAAAGGAAGTAGCACCTAACTAGGCATATAAAACTAAAACCATAAAATTCCTTCTGTCGTCCTACGCCAGTCGCTCGCCCCTACCTTCAACCCCTTGGTTCGTCCGAACCTGAAGCTATAGCTGAGATCCAATTACCATTTGGATCTCAGGTAATGATTAACCTTATGTTCAAATAAACGATATATGGACAACAGTTATTCACAACTCATAACAGCAGTAAATCACTACATAAGCACACAGCAGATGCATGATCACAACATTGACAGAACATAAGCACAAAGCAGTATGTAAAGTCCCACAACATGTTTGCACATAACCAGTGCCACGACGGCCCATCGTGTCCTCAGCGCTAGGAAAACCCAACGGCGTTATCAAGACTATAACCCGTATAAAGCTGTATGTATAACTGACAACCCTAGACAGAGCCTCAGTATATAAACATGTTTATCACATATACGTATATGAGCAGCATAAGTGTTAAGGTTACAATACGCGTCCGTACCTCCGTTGATGATTCCTGGCACGTTTGTCGATTTATGGTACGTTTGACAGCGGGACGACGACGGTATGACAACGGTGACAGCGGAAACATCGGTTTGTGATTTCGGATATCATAGAAGGATAATATCACCGATATGAATATTTAAGATCATAACAGGAAATTTAGGTACAAATTACCATTTTACCCCTAGTTTGACTACTTGGTGGAATTTTACCAGAGCTTCGCTATTTTGACTTTAAACTGAATGGCAATTCCGTAATTTCTTTGAACTTCGTCTAGACAGATTCTGACCGTTGGATTGCACTTTTTGAAATGGGCTGATCTGGGCCTTACACCTCTCTATGATGACATCATCATGAGTCATCAAAGTGATGTCATGCCTACATCATCTCTTGATTTATGTGCCTTTATCTGATAAAGTTACCTGTTTGGTGTCCTAATCGAGTAATCTTGGGAAAACTCAAAATTCCGGAAGCAAAGCCCTGAAGGTCTTTTCTTCCTCTTTCAAGTTACTTGGGTCAACTAAAATTTTGATCCCATTAAGGGCATTTCGTTGTCTGCTGAATATTTCGGCCAAACGCCGTCGGCTACGGAAATTGCGTCTGCCGACATCAACTTCTGGATCATAAATCACTCGTTCATAATATGTCTAGATGTGTTTACCAACTTATCCCTGAATTCCATTTTATGAATTATTTTCTATAGGTTTTCACTTCCACTGTCTGTCTTAATTTCACAAAATATCTTCTTGGCTCTATTTCATGATCACTCCGTCGGTTACGGAAATGACTTCGAAGATAGGCCACTCCGAGGTAAAAATTCACTTGTCTATAATATACTCTGACTCTAGAAACTTAGTTCATGGTTTTCTAGGTAGCATTTTATTTCTATTCGTGGTCATTTATCCTACTTGCTTTTTACCATTATAATATTATTTAATTGCAAAATATCTTAGATATATTTATTATTATTATTATTATTATTATTATTATTTAATTTCCATTTTAATTTTTCTTTCTTTTTCTTCATAATTTTCGTTTATATATATATATATATATATATATATATATATATATATATATAAATTAATTAATTTCCACCTTTTTCTCTTTATCTTATGTCTAAACAATTAGCCATTAATTATCTAATTAATCACTTACCAATTGTTGACAATTTTCTTAATTAGTAATAATTATTATTTCATAACTATTTTACTGACATTGGTAATTTAAGTACCATGCATAATATTAAAAATCGTGGGGTCCAATATGGTCCCCCAATACTTTTTGATTTTTCTCCTTTAATTTTTCCAAGGTAATAATTTAATAAATTGCCTAAATTAGAGACAACATACTTTCTAATTTTTAATAATTATTCCATGCCTTTTAGAATTTTTCCTAATTCTTCTTAGGATGTTTTATGGCCTTAAGACACATTTTTCACATTACCGATATTAAATTTTCCTTTAATTTTCTTAATGTTTTCCTTTGAACATATACTAATCACATAACATGTTGAGACCAAAATCTTCATAAATGGGCATTTTCATTATTGTGACATAATATTCCAGATATTAGTTATCCGGGTATTACAGTTGTAGCTCATCCAGGAACTTCACCAGATTGGATCAACATCTTATATTAGTATGGAATGTTACATGCATCTATGTGTCCAATGATTTGAAGGAGATCATAGAATTGCTAGAAGCTATACGAGAAGTAGTAAATTTATGCAGGGATTGTTACTCAATATAAAGTTTATATAAGGTTTTATTCAACAATTACAGAAATTACTCTAGACAAAGTTTATCCGCCTATCAGTTTAATCAGGCTTGGAACAACAAAGAAGCTAGTGGAAACTGATGTTGAGATTAAGTAGGACATAGAAGACGAGCAAGAATTCCAGAATAAGATGAGTAATATTAGAGCCTAGAATTATAACATCATCTTTCAAGAAATGAAAAGAACAATTGGATCTGATGAGAAGAAATGGGTATATTATTGTGGTTTAAGAACTCTAATTGCATCTTTTGGAAATAGATCACATGATCAACCACTCTTTACACAGTGGTATGACAGATTGAAGACCAACAAAATAGAAAACTCAGAAAAGACAAAGAAAAATTTGTAAGCTCCTAGGAGAAGAGGTAAATCATAGGTATAAGTATTATGAAGAAAGAGAAAAAGCAATGCAAGATATGCAAGATCCATAAGTAGATATCAGTATCCTCTTAAGAACCTCTAAGAGGCTACCGACAGAAAGAGAAGGAGAAAAAGAAAAGAATCAAAAGATGAAAAGAAAGAAAGCATGAAAGAAAAGATGAAAGAAAGAAATGGAATGTGTGAGAAATTTCTTGCCGATAATGTTAAAAAAAAAAGCACAAAAGACAAAAATTTGAAAGCGACTTTATAAAAGGGTTGTGCACATTTTGAATTCCTTATGAAGGTGTCTTGATTTGCAATCAATTCTAGTAGCCTAGGTAGTACGTAGGGAATATTATAAAGTTATGTATTTTGAAGTTTTATTGACTTTTAGCATAAGGATGTTAGATTATAATCAAAAGGGTTGGAATGTCGACTCTTATAGCAAGCTTTGTAACTCTACATTACAACACATACTAAGTTGAACTTTCACTTAAAATTCTCTCCTTACCTTACATACTCTTGTATCTAGTTTGCTTAAGAAATAATATTTCAGAAGTTTAATCATTTCTTTCTTTGAAGAATATTTTAATTTATTGTAGAAGAAATATAAGGTATAAGTTTTTTAAATTTCTAAGGGATCAAATTAGGAATAATACCCTAAAATTTGTATTTCTCCTAAGTATCATATGTTGGCAAGAAATACCTATTAAAATAAGAGAGTACGTTGTCTCTAAATTTTAATTGATTTATTATCATTTTTAGAGAAATTTTTCTTTGGAATATAATAAATCTAAATCCAATTTTCTAATCTTCCATTAGGAACCATAAAATACCCTACAATTAATATTTTAACATCTAGTTTTAATATAACAAAAAATAAGCCATAAGGGAGTATGAAAATAATATGTGAAAAAAAATCACATAAAATAACATCAATTGCCTATCAAAAAGGGCAAGATAAGCAAGGGAAACACTTAATTAAATTAGGACAATTAGTAGATATTAGAGGGCACCTAAGCTAGTATTAATTGGAGAATAATTGCAACATAATTAGGAATAAATAAAATCATCAAGTAAAAGGGGCTGCTATTTAAAAAATATCAAGAGTTTAATTGATGAAGATTAAATTGCTAATGATGCTTTAATAACTTGGATTAATTAGCAAATCAATTAATATATGACACTAGCCATAAAGAAGGAGATTAAGCATATGACTAAACTAATTAATTATGCCACAAAAGTCAACAATTTAGGCTAGCCAATGGGAGACAAGTGTTTTAAGGTTAATTAAGCTTAAGTCTTCAATTAGTTAAAGTAATCAATGATGTTTATATTCAAGAGGTTTTAAGCATTTGATTAAGGAGTTAATTAACCTTGCTAATCAACTTTAAAAATTCAAGATGGGTAGCTAGGACCAAGGGCCAAGATTTAATTTCATAAAGCTAAATCCTAAGGCTTAAATTAATTTCATCATTAAAAAAACAAAGCCTTAATCCAAGTAAAAACCTATTAACCAATAAGGACTAAGTTGTAGAATGTGTGAGGTAATGGAAACACAAATTGGAAAAGTAAAAAAAAATGAAGAGCCACGGTTTTGGTGTAAGAGAAGGAGGAGGAGTTTATATTATTATAAGGTAGATATTATATAAGTTAGGCACATGGGATAATAGTACTAGTCATTAAGTCTCTTAATGACTTTGGAAGAGGATAAGGGATATTTTGCTAATGAAAGAGGATAGAATAGAGAGGAAAGGACGGATGGAGTGACTTGGGAGGCAAGAATAAGATTTGGAACTTCACAAAAATTACAAAGCCATGCCATTGAGTTTTCCTATAAATAGGGGCTTCCCTCTTCATTTTTCTTCACACCAAATCACACTCCAAGAGGGTGATTTCTAAGTAGGAGAGTGAGGAAGAATCTTGAAGCAAGAAGGAGGAAGGAGTTCAAGAGTCTTCAAGAGGTAAACTCTAGTTCTTAAATTTATAGTCTTTAGTTTTTATAAGTTCTTAGTATAAATGTTAGTTTAATCTAGGAAATAGGAAATAAAATTCCTACTATTGTTTTTTTGGCTTCATTATGTAATACCCGAAAATTTTTTTTATCTTAAAATAAATAATATACCTTAAATATTCTATGTGCATAAATAATACATGTTGAAAATAGGTGAATTTGTGGTCTCAAAACTAGTGTCATAATTACCTTATTTCCAAAGGTGATTTCTCATGTAATTAGGAGAAATAAAGAGCTAAAAATCCCTAAGTGAATTTGTGGATTATAAAATACCCTGAGAATATTATGATAAATCATGAGAGGCAACTAACTATTTATTAAAAATTAGAGAGTATGTTATCTCTAATTTAGATAATTTATGAGATTATTTTCCTTGGGAAATAATAAGGCAAAATTAAATATCATTTTGGGGAACATAAATTGCCCCATGATTTTTAATATTTTGCATGTGGCATAAATTATCAATATTAGTAAAATAGTTGTGCGATAATAATTAATCTCAATTAAGAAAATTGTCAACAATTGGTAAGTGATTAATTAAATAATTAATGGCTAATTGTTTAGACATAGATAAAGGAGATAACCAAAGTTAGTTATATGAAACCCCTAATTTGATATTAATGACCAATGGAGGGTCAAGATTAGCATAAAGGGTGTTGCTAATTAATTTAGCATAATTAAGTGGTATATAAAGTGAAATTACAATTAATCCCTAAAGCTTACAAGATTACTAATCTTGTGATTAAAGCTCTAATTAAACAAATAATCTAAATCCATGTGAATGTGAATGAACCAATGGGAGGCTTTAATTCTAGCTATTAAGAGACAATAGAAACACACTTCCATTGGGCCAAAGGATGATGGTAGGCACAGTTTTGCTTGTGGGAAAAGAGGAGAAAATTGTTAATATAAACTTACACACACATGGGATAATTACAAGAGACAATTAATGAGTTCACATGGGTGCATTAATGGAAAATGGAAGAGGATGAGAGAGAGATAGAGGGTGACGTTTTTGGTGTCTTAAAGAACAAGAAAAAGTTTATATTATTTTAATAAAGATATTAATTAAAACAACCAATAGGAAAAATTAAGAAAATTGGGCTAAATCCTATGTAATTAAAATTAGCCAATAAGAACCTTTGAGACTTGAATTTGTGTCTTAATAAAAGACCAACACCCATGAGCCATTGATTAGAAAAGATCATCCAATAGGTAGGATTAAGGATGAGAGTTTGAAAATTACCAAAGTGCCATAGCATTTTTCTATAAATAGGGAGCCTTTTTCTTCATTTTTCTTCACACCAAATCACACTTCAAGAAGGTGATTTCTAAGTAGGAGAGTGAGGAGGAATCTTGAAGCAAGAAGGAGAGTATTCAAGAGGTAAGTTCTAGCATTTAAATTTCTAGTCTTTAGTTTTTATAAGTTCTTAGTATAAATGTTAGTTTAATCTAGAAAATTAGAGAATAAATTCCTACTCTTGTTTTTAGGCCTCATTACATTGAAAAATTCCTGAAGAGGTAAAAACATGATAGGAAATGATGTTTGGAAGTCCTTAGATTAAATTTGTAAGAGTTGCAGAATTTTTGGTTCTTAAGTCCTTGTCAGGCAGCAGAAAGAATGCTATGATTTTATGAAGCAAATGAAGTTGTAAAATCATGAAATTCTCCAGAAATAAAGTAGACATGTAGGGCTTTCCAAATATATAAAATATGCAACATTTTGATCTCTGGTCAAGGAGATATGAATTTTTGAAGTTAAGCCATTTTTACTGGAATAACATCTGGGCAATGTTGAGGAAATTCAAAACTGGGAATGATATGGTTTGAACGAGTTAAAGCTGTTATTTTTCCTTAAAAATAGACTTATTAAGGGAAATTTTGGCTTTGGTTTCACCTCAAAATGATTTTTCTAGAATTAGTTATGATTTTTCAAAGTTAGACAAAAATCTGCCCAAAATGCTGAAATCAGTGTTTTCCGAAAATTTAGGGAATAAATTGGAAAATAAGTCCACCAGGGGTAAAATGGTCTTATATAGCCAAAATATCTTTTGAAATAATATTTGTGAATTAATAGAGATGATATGACCCTTATAGGATATCTGTGATCGCAATCTGTCGAAACGTACCAAAAGTCATCAACGAAGGTACGTTCGCGTACTGTAACACTAACTCTGATACTTATTGTATGCTTATATATGATAGACAACTATACAAGTGATTTGTATAGATAACTTTACATGTGATGTGTATTGTTAACATGGATAACTATACATGTGAATTGTATAGATAACTGTACATGCGATGTGTATTGTTAGCATAGATAACCTTACATGTGATGTGTACGGTGGATATATTAATCATACATTTGCTATATACTTATGTGTTGATTAATGTTGTGATGTCATACATATATTGTTTACATAAGTATGAGGTTAACCGTTACCTGAGGTTCAATGCGGACCTCAGCTCTTAATATAGCTTCAGAATCAAAAGGGCTAAGCACCAAAGATAAGGGCAAGCAACACGCTTAGAGTCCCAGCAGAAGAATTTCTTTTTGGACTTGTATTACCATATCAGTAAATATTCAGACCTTTGTACTGTTGTATAAGCAACTAGGTACCTCAACAGTGGATGTATATCAGATATTCGCTCTTTTAAATTACCCCGATGCTTTACTCTAATGAAAGTACTTTATTCCGCTTTTGAAAAATGAGATGTTACACATTACATTGAAAAATGCCTGAAGAAGTAAAAACATGGTAGGAAATAATGTTTAGAAGTCCTTGGATTAAGTTTGTAAGAGTTGCAGAATTTTCTGTTCTTAAATCTTTGTCAGGTAGCGGAAAAGATGCTGTGATTTTATGTAGTAAATGATGTAACACCCTCCCTCGGGTGTCTAAATTATTCCCTTAGTCTTACGTAGTAGTGTGGCAAGAACCAGAAATAATTATACCAATACAGCGGAAATTAAATTTGATTACATAACAGGGGCAATCTCAGGCTTTATACCCCTTTCTAACACTTACATTCATCTACGATAGTGATAATTTAATACACTACATCACTGTCATCCCTCGGTTCTTCTATTGTCCTTTTGTCAGATCGACTTCAAGCAACGCTCCCTCTTTGAATCTTGTGTAGCACTCCCCTCATGTGCTCACTTGTCTATTGGTTGGTAGTGGAAGGTGATGAAGGCGGAATATCACCTAGAGAGGGGGTGAATAGGTGATTACGAAAATTCTTTTCGCAGATGATGAGTAAAAGGCAATAACGATAATTAGAGGAGATGACACAGAGAATTTATGAAAGTGGAAGAAATCACGAAGAGGAGGTGAATTGGGGATTTTAAATCTTATGCAGCACTCCATCACGTAATAGCCATGAAATATACATATATGACCAAGACCAGCAGCCCTCACGCAAGTGATCAGCAGTAAGATAAAATCAGCATTTGCAACATCATTTACTCATAGAGAATCCCAACGATAATCATGTAAAATGCATAAGGATCAGAGGTCGCTTATATCCCTCATCAGTACGCAACTAGTGATAGATCACGCAAGATCTAAAAGACTAGCGAAAAACCGTACCTTCTCCAGCGTCTCGAGCCCTGCATCATTGTCCACTGGTTCATACCTCTCAGACCAGAGTCCTTATATACTGATGCTCCTTCATTTTTGTTGACTATTCACCCCAAGCAGCTGAGCTGAGAAAAAGTCGAGAGAGTGGCATAGGAGGGAGGAGGGAGAGAGCGTTCAAACGGAGATCATTCTCGCTCTGCTTCTGGTCCCTGAAACAGAGGAGAAAGGCCAGCGACATATTTCTCACCTTGCAAGCTTGGTGGCGAAGGTAAATCATCGGGCCCCTTGCTCCTTCGATTTTCGTCAACTTCCCACATAAATCTCTGAACTTGAAGACGTAAGAGTATAGCTTGGTTTAAAAAAATAAAATAAAATAAACTCTCTGTTAAAGAGATACAAAAATAGGGTCTGTTTATGTCTATGAACATTGTCCTGTTTTCCACCTGTTGGCTGTTCTATATATATATATATATATATATATATATATATATATATATATATATATATATATATATATATATATATATTGTGTTGTTGCTCATGGAACAAAAGAGAGGAAATAAAAACTTACGTGTGTGAGTATATAGATATACATACATATTAGTATCTGATGCGCATCCTTGTGTGTGTGTGTGTAAAGAGAAAAGAAAAAAAGAAAAAAGCTTGCTGCCTTGAACTTATATATATATATATATATAGCTGCTAGGAATGTGTATGTATATATATAAGCAGCATTGCGTATATAGGAATATTAAGAGAAGAGGTTTAAATCGATGCATGCCTTGCGTTTTCCATTTGTAGCTGTTCCATATATAGTACTTGCTCTATGTGTGTATTTAAGTGCTAGGGAAGCTTGCTGCACTTATATGATTGCTGTATATATATTAACAATATATATATAGGAGAGAGGAGTTGTTGTTTCAGTATGTCACACAATGAAATAAGTATTGCATGATTCTGTGAGGTATTTGGTTCTGTTTGAAGCATTAACTGAACCTAAAGCCCTTATTTAGAAGAGTTGTAGTCAGGTTTAATAATGAAAAGTGCTTAATGAAGCTTTAATGAAATCCAAAACATGAGAAGAGAAGCTGCTGTCATTTCTGAAAAAACTGAGTCTTGCTGCTGGAACAGTCGTTTTGAGTAAGTTAGAAACTAGGGCAAATGACCTCTTTTGAATCTGAAATTTTGTGGGTAATTAGTACACGTCATGATCTTTAAAATGAGCTTTAGATCACCCAGAAATGAGGTCTATAACTCCAGTTATGATTTTTGGAAAATGGGTCAAAATCTGAAAACGTCTTTGGTATCATTCTGGGGGAAGCAAATGACGTTGACTTTTTGACCAAGCCAATGAAGTTATAAAATTATGAAATTTTCCGATTTGTAGTAGACACATTAGTAATTCGTTGCATTTTGATAAGAATACAAATAGTTATAAATTTTTGAAAATGGGTTACAGGACTAGAACATTTTCTGAATGATAGTTATGTTTTTGAAAACTGAGAATAATTGGTGTAATACCCTTATTTTCATAATACATGTAATATTGTAAATTAATTAGCAAAATACAAGGGTGAATATGTGATCTCAAAGAATTATAATCCATTAATTATATTCTTATCCAAATTTCACTTTGGAATTAATTAACCAAGGGTTAATTATGAGACATTATTTAGGGGCTATAATTTAGCCAAAGGATAAGAGGTAAATGACAATAAAATTAAATAGAAATTTAAGGAAATTAGATGCATAATGATTAAGGCAATTTATGCTAAAATTGCATAAGCCTATTAAAAAAAAGGCCTAATCAAATGTGAACTAACTTGTGTAATTATTTTTAATTTGATTAAAGGCAATTAAAGGCATTAGTTAAAGATTAATTGCAACATGATTTAGGAGATAATTAAATGGGGTTGGTATTTTGGAAAAAAAAATGAAGAGATCAATTGATGAAGATTAAATTGCTAATAATGTTTTAATAACTTGACTTAATTAGCAAACCAATTAGCATTGATCATATTAGTAATAAAAAAGGGGGTTAAGCACATAATTAAGACTAATTAATTGTGCCCCAAAAAGTCAACAATGACATGGTGGAGCTTTGAGAGCCAAGTATTTGAGATATTTTTCCATGGGTTTAAGATTAAGCATTCAATTAGTTAAAAGTAAACAATGATGGTTATATTTAAGAAGCTTTAAGTATTGGATTAAGAGGCTATTAAGCTTTGTTAATTGACTTTGAAAAAGTAAAGAATGGATGAAGAAGGGAGAGCCACATGGGAGGGGGGAAGTTGGTGAGTGATTATGTGTGTGTGAATGTGTATACGTGTATGTGTGTGTAGGTGTAAATGTGTAGGTGTATGTGTGTGCTTTCTGAAAAAAAGGAAGAGGAGGAGAATGGATTAAGTTGGTGGGTAATTGTGTGTTTGTAAGTGTGTATGCGTGTATATGTGTGTGTGGGTGTAAATGTGTAGATGTGTATGTGTGCTGGTGGTAGCATTTGTGAAGGGAAAATACCACTTGTGTCCCAAATTTTCTCCTATAAATAGAGGGCTTAGGACTTCATAAATCTCACACCAAAAATCAAGTAACACCTGATATAGAGAGTGGAAGTGAGAGTGAAGAGTCTTGGAGAAGTAGGAGCAAAGTTCTTGGTAAGTTCTCTAGCTCTAGCTTTAAATTCTTTAAGTTTTAGTCCTTAAATTCATAGTTAGAAGTAGTTTTGATCTTAATTATGCTAGAGTAACTTTAATATCATGTTTTTATAGCAAAAAATTGTGATATTTCGAAAATTAGATGAGCCACTTGGTATAACAAAATTTCTGGAGAATTATAATCAAAGTAGCGAAGCTCTGACGAAAATTCATCAGGTAGAAATTTATGGAGCTAGTAGCAAAAACGCCAGTATTTTATGTTGAAGATAGGGTTATAAAATTCTGAGAAAATTCATGGTTAAAGTACACACATAGGGCTTTCCAAATATACCCAAAGTGAGTTATTCTAAATTTTGTGCAAAAAGATAAAAATTCACAAAGAAAGGCTACGTTTTCTGGGTAAAATCCTGGGCAACGGTAAGAAAAATGAAAACTGGGAATCTGTCATAAATTTTGGTATATAAAAGTATTTTTTTCTTGAAACCAGACATCCTAAGGATTCCTAGGAATTTTACGGATCCTCATTTCGATTTTTCTAGAATTATTTATGATTTTTCAAAGTTAGTGAAAAAACTGCCCAGAAAATCTGTAGTAGCGTTTTTCAAGAAATGTAAGGGCAAACTAGTAATAATAAAGCCACCAAGGGTAGAAATGTCAAAATAGGTGAAAATATCCTTTTTGATATTATTCTACGAAATATGATATTAACTATGATATCATACAAAATATGGAAAAGGAAATAATCCGACGGTAACATTATAGGATACCCGAAAGGACGGGATCGGATTCAAAAGGACGGGCTTATTGGTAGCTACGTGGTTAAAGATATATTCGCGTACTAGTAACTTTAACACTTGTGACTTTTTGATTCATGTGTTATGAGCAAGGCTGTGGTTTCAGTCGTTTGCCTACATTCAGGGTATAGCTGTGGATTCAGCTTGACGCGGGTTTTGATAACACCATTTTTATGTTTTCCTAGCGCTGAGGACATGAGGGGCCATCGTGGCACTGGTTATGTGCAAACATGGTCGTACATGCATGATCTGTGTGCTATGTGTGGTGTTTTTGACATGCATTTGCTGTGTGCTATGTATTGTCCACTGAATGTATTGAATAACTGTCATATATATTGTTTATATTTTTCACATGAGGTTAATTGTTACCTAAGGTCCGATGGGTATTGGACCTCATATCTATATAAGGTTCAAGAAAGGAACCAGGATAGAGAAGGTATCAGTAGATGGAGCCGTAAGAGAGGCACCGATGGACAGAGCCGTGAAGAGGCATCGGTCAAAGACGAAAGTCTGAAGAAGGTAACTAAGGCCTAGGTTGCTGGATGGCATGAATCTAACAAAGTTATTTCAAACAAATTGGTACTTAAACTAAGAAAGAGTTTGTCGATGGGTTTTCATAAGTCGCCGTGAAAGACGGGGAGACTCCCATTAGACTAAACACCGATCTAGTCAATATGTTTGATTAACTGCGTTGGGTTCCAAGCCATAGGTTTAGTTAAAGAATTGGTTTATCAGAGAGATGTATTTAAATCTCTGTATATTGTATCACATGAATACTGCTTCGGAATAATTTTAATATACCAGCTTATGTAGGGGCATCAGTATATGTCTGGACATTTTATATCAGATACTCATTGTCCAAATATTAGCGCACGCTATCCATTTCCGCATTACTCTAAGCGGTAGCACCTCAAACTCTGTTGGTTTTCCTAAAACTAAGTGTCAACTGACACGATTTTCAAGCATGGAATTTGAGGTGTTACAATTGGCATATGATAAAATACTGAAACCAATTTTCATAGAAAATAGACTCATCGAGAAATTCATAGAATTTTGAACCATCTAATCTGATGCCTATAACTCTAGATATGAATTTTTGTAGCTGAGCTATGAAAACTGGTAAGTTTCTGTTCCCAGATTAGATAGGGCTTTAGTTTTCAAAATTTGGGAATTTTTCTCAGTCATAAATCAACTTGGTGACTTTAATTTATGACAGTAGACTTATCAAGAAATAAATATAAATTGGAATCATTCCATTCGAAGTTATATAGACCAAGTTACAAATTTTCCAAATATCTGTGGAAATTAAAGGTCAATTTTTAATAAGTCTTAGAACAGTCACCTAAGTTGCTAATTGTGAAAGAATATAGAATACAAGATAACCAACTGAAGTGAATGAAAGGGATAAGATTTATGGGTCGGTCTAGTAAACTTAATCTTAATATGGCTATTAAGATTAAATTGAGTAATGACCCGTGTGACGCCCCGCCTTTGGGGCCTTTAATGTCGTCCAAATCACCTTGATTCCTGTATTCCAATAGAAGTTTTTGAAATAACTTAATTTGAAAACATGAGGATAAATTTTTTCGTGATTCAGATTCATCCAGTAGTTGGATGTTAATACAATAATCCCAAAATGAACGTATGATAAACGTTAAATATGAATTAATCAATCCTGATTGTCTAAGGCATTCCATTTGCTGTAACCCTTACAGCTACTCTTGCCCTTTGATTCCGAACCATTGCCTGTATCTTACACGGGGTCTAGAGTCCAAATGAATAGACCTCAGGATAACAGTTAATCTCATGCACATGTATGAAAGCATAAATGACAGTTTAGCACATATTAAAGCATGGAAGCATTTACAAGTTCAAATAACCGTAACTGCAGTTAACGGCCAAGGACCGCAACCCTTGTCTAGGACACGCAGCTCCATGAGATCGCAACCTTAAATCCATAGCTAGGAAAACATATAACAAGTAAATCAACCAGAATACATGATCAGCTAATTATTGCATAAACACTTACACACATGTTTATAAGATTAGAGTTACCCACCTCGACCTTAGTTCCTTATCCTTGTACTGAAGTTGTTGGGATAAAAAAAAATGACGCCAAGGGCTGCCTAAAATGTTTATCACCGCTGTCAGTCACTTATTAAAATCACAAATAAACTAATTACGTGAATTTTTTAGAGGATTAATATTAATTATTAATCCCTTAAATTTTTCTCTAACAATAATAATTGTAGCATTATTGCTGATGCTGCTACTGCTACTACTACTACTACTATTATTATTATTATTATTATTAAAAACAAGCAGAGATACCATAGGAAGGTATTTAATCACATACATTGCTTTATATCATCCCTACAATTTTCCAAATCATGTCTAAAAATGTTTGCTTCCCTTTAATATAATTTATAACATGCAATATAATATTAAAACAATAAGGGAAATTCAATTAGTTTCAATTTCTAAATTTCTTTTAAATGACAACAAGCTTCAACCACGTACAAATGTGTATATATATGTACTTAGTTGGTTCCTTTTTCTTTTTCTCAGACTATGCCTATATATAGTTTTAGTCATTTATCACATATGTTTTCCTTTTCTTTTGTATGCAACTGTATCAATAAAAACACACGTGCTGGCCTTATGAGAAGTTGCAGCATTTTATTTTTAATATTCCTTCTTCCTTTCCACAACATGACAGCAAAGCTTCAGCCACCATAAGGTGTTCACATATATATACATACAGTGAAATTTTTCATGGAAAGCTTCATGCAAATATATATATATATATATATATATATATATATATATATATATATAAACTATATTTTCATGAGCTTTTCTTCTTCTTTCCTGGACAAATTCAAGGTTTTAAGTTTATTGTTATGCAGAAAGTGGTTCTTGCAGAAATTTCCACACACCGATATACATATATTAACACCCATATCATATTCAGTGTTTCCTCTTTCTTTTCCTTTGTTCCACGCCATGCACACACATACACATATATATACTCTCATCGTTTTTCTTTCTTTTCTTTCGCATGGCATGCATCTAATGTTTATATATGCATGTTTAGTTCAAACAGCAAGCTTCTTCCCTTACATATGATGATGAACCGATGACAGCAAACTCAACACACACACACACACACATATAGAGACGCATAACACAATGCAAAGTTCAGAGAACTCAAAGACACAATTATGACGCTACCCACCCCTGTTTTGACGTTCAGTTCCAGATTTTTTACAAGTTTCGTTTTACTCAGACCCATACAGATCCATATATAAAGCCTATGAGTTTCAGCATAAACAGAACCCAAGTGCAGAAAAACAAAACGCAGACAGTGAGTTTCCATACAGTATCGTTTCCATTCCCTGTTTTTCTTTTGTTTTCAGCGAGCTTTATGTTTGATCTCTTAAGGCTCAGTTTCAGTCTATTATCCGATGAGCAACAAAGAAGGACTTAAGGTATAGAAGGTTCTATGCTTACCTTGGCTGCTCTGATGGGAATGACGGAGGATTCTGCTGCACTATTTCCCCTGCTCCCGACAGCCCAGAACAGGGCAGGCGTTGGGTTCCAACTCTCTCTTTCTCTGACTCTCCTTCTTCTCTCTTTCGGTTCGCTCCCTAGCTCTCTCTCGGCCACACTTCAGCCGTTGAGACAAATGAAAGAGGCAGCTGTACTTATATAATAAATCAACTTGGAGGGGAGCTTACGGTCCAAGCAAAGAAACCGATGGGTTTTCGTGGTGGAGCTCGAGAAGCATGAAGTGACGTCTGAACCTTCTGCTTTCGGATAAGTATAATGTTCTGCTGCTAAATAAATGCCATCAGCTCCTGGTTTCGGTTTGACTTTTGCAAATATTTTCGGTTTGTTTTGGTTTTTAACGATATCTGCTTCTTCTCTGGTTGAACAAGGGAAATGGACGGTGTATATTTTCATCCAGAGGTGGTTTAAACAAATGAATGGGCTTTTGATCCAGTCAGAAAATGAAACTGATCCTGGATTCCTTCACGTGTAAATGAGGCCGAATTCATGAATTGTTGTTGCATAATATCTGTCTGGTCTGCGTGATTGATTCAGCATTTTTTTTTAATGGACTAGGAGAGAGAACTTTATGTTGCTGATGAACCATGATCCTCACGTGTTGGGCTTGGAGGCTGGATTCTAAGCTTACATATAAGGCCACCTATTGGATTATTTGATCGCTGGCCCATTCCTTCGTTTTTTTTTTTCTTTCATAATACTATTTTGCAATTCACTTAATTGCAATAATCATCGAAATAATCCTTAATTAATGTTGGGATTTTTCCTCCCTCAAATTATTTTTCCTAGGCCATAAAATATTAATCTTATAATATTTAGGCCTAAATTATCACTCACAAATATTTTCTTGAATTTATTCTTTTATCAAAATAAATCAAGGGAAATTAAACCTTAATTTCCAATAATTATTTTAGGCCATAACTTATCCCTTCCAAATATTCTTTGACTTTATTCTTTCTCTTAACTAATTTATTCCGGCCATAAAATATTTATTCCATAATATTTAGGCCCAATTATCATTTTCTATTATCCTTTGAATTTTATTTATTTTGGCCATAAAATATTATTGTCTCCAAAACATTCTGGCCAATCATTATTCCCAACTAAGTTGCTCTTAATTTATGGAAAATATGTCTTAAATCCCAAATTATAAATCTTTAAAATTCCTTAAAGCCAAATTTTCCATAATTAATTATTGATTCCCAAGGTCTAAAATTTGGGATGTTACAACCTGTTCACTATATAAATGTCAAATATAGGAAGTGATATTTGTCCAAGTCTAAAGGACAAGCTGATAGGGCAAAACTTTAAAGCTTATAACTCCGCAAGTATATGGGCCGTATCAAGTAATAAAAAGTAAGTAAGATATCGTTCCCACGAGGACTTAGTATCCACAACTTTAATCAGGCATTGATTTTACACTTTCATTTAAGTTGAGCAAACCAAAATGAAATTAATTAAATTAAAAGAAATTAAAATAAACTAACTACCACAAATGTCAAACAAGCAACTCAGAGTCACTAATATCTTATTAGCTTCATAAACCTTGATTTCACTAATTTAATTATCCTTAATATCAATTTTGTTAATCTCAGGTATAAATAGCTATAACTGTCTGTCGATCCACTTACAACCCTCTCTTAAGTAGAAACTGTTATGTCTAACAAATTTACTCAAGAGGCAATTCAATTCGGACACACTCTTCTACAATTATATGAGGCTATTAGGTATATGTCTATCCTAATCGCAAATTAGATTAAAATCTAATCCCATATTATTTAATCTCATAGCCTAATTAAAATCTCTTTCGTCAAGGTAAATCTTAATGCTCAAAATGATATTCAGTGATGGCCAATCACTAAATAGATAAAACTAAAACAAGATTAAATAACCAAAATTAATATTAATTATAACTAAATGATGAAATAAAGTTTAATCCATTAATAAGTTTATACGCAACTATACTAAAATAAAATCCAGAACGGCACAACAATAAATCCCAGACATGGAGAATGAAAAGAAATTGTACTGGACAAAACCAAAAACAAGAACCAAGCCATTCGGATGCGTCTTTGCTCTGTCCAGAATATGTCGTCATCTTGTGTTCTGCGTCCTTGCGTCTTCTTTCACCGTCCAGACTTCTCTTTCATTCTCCCGCTGCGTCTCGGGTCTCCAAAATTGCTGCCACTGGTCCTTTTTCTTTTCCGCGTGCCGTCCTTAAATGCCCAGCCGCCTTCTTTTATTATTACTTCAGCCCCCTTCTCCAATTCATTTCCGTGTCTGCTTCCCCAATTAGGTCTTTCCCTTTCTCATCCACGCCGTGGGCCCAGTCCAATTCAATTGCCATCTTCAATTCATTCCCCAATTGACTTAAGCCCACGTCATTCAGCCCATTTCCATTTTCCATTCAAAAATGACGTGATCTGGTTCAAAAGAAAAAAGTAATAATATTAAATAATAATAATAATAGTTATTTATTCATTCTTTTTTTATTCTTTTTTTTAAAAAAACTTCGAATTACTATTATTTATTTCCTAAACTCAAAATCATTTATTTTAAATTGAAACCCCACAAATGATATGCCAACTTGATTTATCATAAAATCTTAAGAAAATCTCTTCGATTTAGTATTAATGACTTCCTAATTATATCAAAATATATCTCAAATCTATTAAAATTAGGAAGTCATCACAAGCAAATTTGAAAGAATCTTATAGAAGGTATTTAGCGACACTAGAAGAGACTAACGACAAGGATAAATGGTTTTAAGCAAATCTTGACACCCTCTCCGATCTCAACATCTATCAAACAGGAATTTAAAGACACAAGCTTGAGGTGGGTAACTCTAATCTTGATAGCATGTATGAATGTGTTTATGTATTAGCTGATCATGTTTGATAGATGATTTACATGATTGTCTTAGCTATGGATTGAGGCTGTGTGTCTCATAGGGCTGCGTGTCCTAATGAGGGTTGCGGTCCTTTGCCGTTAACTGAGGTTATGGTGCGACTTGTTTACTTGTAAATGCTTCTATGCTTAACATGTGCTAAACTGTCATTTATGCTTCATATATGTTCTTGAGATTAATTGTTACCCTGGGGTTCATTCATTTGAACTCCAAACCGTATGAAAGAGACAAGTGATGGATCGGGATCAAGAGGAAAGATACAGCTATAAGGGTTACAACAGAAGGGATTTTTGTAAAGATACAAGGAGTTTGACTGTATTAATTTGTTTATCATATGTCTATTATTGGATTATTGTATTAAGATTCTCCTATGGATAGATTAGAGTCGCGAAAAATTTATCCTCATGATTTTCAAACTAAGTTATTTCAGAAACTTTTATTCCACAATTAAGTCGTCCAAATCATCTCGATACCTGTCCGCTACAACTTTGATGAATAGAGGCCCCTCAGGGCGATCGTTACACTAGGACTATCGCAGCTCTACCTAAGTATGCTTGATCTGCTCCTAATACACACATTTTATAAAACATTCATGAAATAATAACATTTAATTTAAATAAATTAAATAAAATATATAAATTAGTAGTATGTAACTTACAATAAGTTCCTCGACTTGTTGAGAGGTCACCATCCCATCACGGTGTCTATAGATGTATGTGAACAACTCCCTATAGTCCATCTAATGATTTTCCCCCTAAGCCTTCCTTTGCTAAAAGAATACAATAAATATGAACTTTGTTATTTCATAAATAGAAAAATTAATAACTTTCTAATATAATGGTAAAATTAATTTAAATTTCAAATTACTAGCTCAATATAAGTCACAGCAAATGTCTTGGATCATGCGATGTGATGGATCATGTAATACCCGGATAATTATTTATCTGGAATATTATATTGATAAATAATACCTATTGGAAATAGGTGAATTTGTGGTCTCAAAACTAGTATTATAATTACCTTATTTCCTAAGGTGATTTCTCATGAAATTAGGAGGAATAAAGAGCTAAAAATTCCTAAGTGAATTTGTGGGTTATAAAATATCCTGAGAATATTATGATAAATCCTAAGAGGCAACGAAATATTTTTTAAAAAATTAGAAAGTATGTTGTCTCTAATTTAGGTAATTTATGGGATTATTTTCCTTGGAAAATAATGAGGCAAAATTAAATATCATTTTGGGGAACATAAGTTGCCCCGTGATTTTTAATATTATGCATGATGCATAAATTACCAATGTCAATAAATTGTTTAATATGTATAAAATCATCAAAAGAGGATCAAATCAATTAGAGAAAATTAGCAACAATTATTTGGCAATTAAATTTGCAATAATGGAGAGGAGTATATAATTTCATCTAATTACCTATAAAACACTATATTAGGATACTAAATAAGATTAATAAGTAATTAATCCTTACTAATCACAATTTAATAAAGTCAATAAAATACACAACCAATCAAAGGGAAACAAATAATGGAAGAAGATAAGTGTTGTGCATGTGTGTGTGAGTTGTGAGTGTGTGTGTGTCTAAGTGTTGTGCATGTGTGTGTGTGTAGTGGAGGAAAGAGAAAAGATGAATCTAAGAAAAGGGGGGGAGGTGGCATTTTTTGTAATAGGTGTAAGGCTTAAAATTAAACTTCTTAGCTAAGTTAAATCCAAGGGTTAGATGTGGATTAAAGATGCAAGGAAGTTAAGGCATCTTTGGCTATAAATAGGAGGCTTCATGCTTCATAATTCCTCACCAATTCACAAGCTAGAAACCAAAAATTTGAGAGTGAGGAAGTGAGTGGAGAGGCTTCAAGAACAAGAAGCAAGGTTCTTCAAGAGGTAATCAAGAACAAGAAGCAAGGTTCTTCAAGAGGTAAGGAAGCTTTTAGTTTTTAGTTCTTAGCTTATATAGTTTTAGTAGAAATGTTATTTTGATCTTTAATCTTCCAATTATATTTTTGTTTTGATGTTTTTATAGCTAAAATTGTCTTTATTTCTAAAAATTGGTGAAGTAGAAGTTATAGCAAAATTTTTGCAAGATTATGATTAAAATAGCGAAGCTCTGGCAAAATTTTGTCGGTTAACGACTTCCGGAAGCAATTTCAAAAACGCTGGTATCTTATGTTGAAGATGCTATGCCAAAATTCCGAGAAAATTCATGGTTAGAGTAGACATATAGGGCTTTCCAAATATACCTAGAGTGTGTCATTCTGAGTTTTGTGCAAGGAGATAAAAATTCACAAAGTTAGGCTACGTTTTTTCTGAAAAATTATGAGTCAGGGGTAAAGACGTCAAAACTGGGAATTTTTCTTGAATTCTGGGTAAGTTTCAGTATTTTTCCTCAAAAAATAGATATCCCAAGGATTCTAGAAAATTTAACGGATCCTCGTTTTGATTTTTCTAGAATTAATTATGGTTTTTCAAAGTTAGACAAAATTCTGCCCAAAAATGCTGAACCAGCGTTTTTCCGAAATTTTGTAGGAATAGATTAAATCCACCAAGGGTAAAATTGTCATTTGTGGCCAAGATATCTCTTGGAATAATATTTGTGAATTAATAGAGGCGAAATTACCCTTATAAGATATCTGTGATCGCATTCCGACCGTCAAAACATACCGAAACTCGTCAACGAAGGTACGTTCGCATACTGTAACACTAACTCTGATGTTTACTGTATGCGTATATGTGATATGTATATGGTATGCTTATGTGAGTTAACTGATAGCTCTGTGGTACGTTTGCGTACTAGTAACACTAACTCTGATGGTTATTATATGCGTATATGTGCTATGTGTATGGTATGTTTACATGAGATAGTTGATAGCTCTGTGATATGTTCATGTACTGTTGTTATAATTATTCTTGCTGGGTATTAGGATACACTTACTAGGTGTGAAATGCTTGGTGTGAAACACTTGCTAGGTGTGACATATCTGCCAAGGGGCTTATGTGTCAGGGATACATTTGTCTGAGTGCTCATGTATTGTTTATGTTGTGAATATCCGTAATCCATATATGGCATATATAAACATGAGGTTAACCATTACCTAAGGTCCGGTACGCGTTGGACCTCAGCTCTTAACATAGCTTCAGGGTCGGAAGGGCTAAGAGCCGAAGAGAAGGGCAAGCAACATGCATAGAGACTCGACTAAAGACTATCTTTTGTTGCCATGGCGTGGGAATCGCCAGGGAGACACTCTTTCTGTTTATATAGTTATGTTCAGACATTCGGTATTATGTATCATTACTGTAACTAGCCAGACCTATGGCATTTTAAATATACATATCAGTTACTCTTCCGCTCAAATGCTCTACTCTGATGATTTTAAATGATTTTAAATGATGAAAAAAAATTATACTACTTTTGAAAAGTTGGGATGTTACAGATCATCTGCTACACCCTACTTCTGGTGTTCCTATGGGACAGAGCCTGCATATTGTACAAGCATTATAATAATTGTAAAAAATAATATTTATTTAGAAATTAAAAATTGTTTAAAATGAACCTGTCCTTGTAGGCTCCTCCTAGACTGGCAAAACTCTCTCAGCCATTTAGAGGGACACCATTTGGGATGTTCTTGATCAAATGTTGTAGAGGAATTGTCCCATCCTTATTCATCCTATTGTAGAGACAACTCCTCTGGTTCTTCTAACCATCCCCCATCTATATTAGTGAGTATCTCTTCCGATTGGCTCAGACTTTAAACTTATGTTGTATAATAATTAGTTAATTGGTTAGTTATTAAATTAATTAATTAATAAACCAAAACTTATAACTATTTATATCTAAAATATAATTAAACAAAATTAATTACTTGCACAACTTCTTCAAACACTATGTTCTTTTCTTTTGTCGGAACATGCTTCCAACTCTGAAAGTGGAGGGGGAATTGCACCCAATTCCCGCCCTGGTCCATTAAACATCGATTGAATAGGTGACCACTGTTCCCAATCGGCTAGTCCATCATGTCATTCCAGTCAACAATCACATGTGGCCCCTATAGTAGATTCAAACCGGGAACATCCAGCTTCCTCCTAGTGATGTTCCTCACCAAATCTACACAATTATAATCACTTTTTTCTATTAAATGTAATAACAATTTAAGTGATCATATGAAATTTTAATTTTAATTTTAAGATAAAAATACTTAAATTTACCTTCAATATCCACCTCAAATCCGGTTGAATGCAAAGCCAACGATCGGGGGTTCCCGTGGTCTTGCTCCTCCTCTCGATTGATAAACTGTTTGGCCTCAATTGTAGGAAAATTGATATCTATCTCATCATCTTTGACATAATTGGTAACTAATAGCTGTGTGTCTTGTTGTAGGATATTTCCCTTTAGCGTCATCTCCGGCTGTAGGATTGGCTCCTCTGAGATATGCTCATATATTTGGATTCCCACTTGCAATGGTATAGGTGGCAAAGGGATATTTCTACCATGATCCTGTCTACAACTACCCCCTTTTAGAAGTACTCCACGACGTTCCACCTTTTTCCCTTTACCTATATGTCTCCTAGGATCCATAACTACAGGTAATGCCTAAATGTCATAAGAGAGAGTGAGAGAATGAAAGTCCAGAGACAATAATTCAAACCTTAATAGTTTGCATTGTGGTAGCACTGTGGCTTATAAAGGTGCGATACTTGTAGCAATTTTCTTTAAAAAAAAACGCTACAAAACCTTAACAATTATAGTAGTTATAGTGGAACCATTGTATAAATCGCTACAAAACGTGAACCCTACCTCGTGCAACATGACCAATTGTAGTGGTTCTACATAACCACTACAAATGTCTCGACTATTTGCATTCTGCAGCAGTTTTCAAGAATAACTGCTACTTGGCCAACTTCAACTTTGTAGCGGTTAATAGGAAAAACCGCTACCCATTTTCATCATTACTAAAAATGGTGCAACATACCATGGGATGATTGGATTTACAATATAAATGCCAATTTCCGATGAAAAAGTCATTGACTTATTTTTAGAGATTCACAGCTATATTGCAACCTAATCTTCCATTGCATGTTGTACTATCTTCTAAAAATGAATTCAGCATTGGGGGTATTTATAGGTAGAATATTTATAGTGGTTTCAATGTAAACCGCTACAAATTATCAAATTTTGTTGCGGTTTTTTCCTCTCTTTTCCAAATTGCGACAACTGCTGAGTCGTTTCGACTTCTGTAGCAGTTACTTTCCAAAAACCACAACTAATGCCCGCCACAAACCCTTCACACCACGTGGCACCACACTAGTGCCATCTTTGTATCGGTTAGTTTTTGGCATAACTTAAGATGGTGTAGCATGCGGCAGAAATATTGGCTTGCAAGATAGATGCCAATCTCTGATGAAACAATCACTGACTTATTTTCATCAAAGAAAGGCATCTACCTTGAAACCAATACTTCACTGCATGTTGCACATCTTATGAAAATGATTTGTGGTGAGTGGTATATATAGCTTTAACTTTTGTAGCGATTTTCATCTATAACTGCGACAAAATCTAGTTATGTAGCGGTTTTATCCTTTAAAATGCAACAAATGTTTTGACTCTTTGGCAACTATTGTGACTCTTCAAATTCCGTAGTAGTTTTAGGATGATAATCACTACAAATTGAACAACTACCACCTTCACGCCATTACACGCCAAGCGGCACCCCATTTGTAGTGGTTAATTTATAATAACTATTACAAATGTCATCACAAATAAGCACGCATTTTGGCATAAGTGTTGCCGCTGTAAATTAGTGGTAGTTTTGTAAATAACCGCTACAAAATATTATATCGGTAGCGGTTTTTTGTCACCGCTACAATATAACCACCACTAATTTCCAATTTTTTTTGGTAGTGTTGGCATAGGTATCCCCCTATTTTTAGATGTTGAAATGCCAAAAAACCAAACATTAAAAGTGTTGTCTGTACCGGCGGTTATACCTTCAGCGACCTCTATCTTTTGTTGCCACTAGAAGTTATAGTTTCATTGGTGACTTTCTTTTGTCAGCACAGAAAGTCTTTTTCAAATTGTTTTAATTATTTTGAATTTTTTAAATTTCTATCAATTTTATATAATAATTTTGTAATTTGTTGCCAAGAAATGTAGTATTTTTTATATATTGTTTCATAAGAGATAATTAGAGAGATAATAGGTTATAAATTAAAATAATTAACATCTTAGTATTGAATTAAATTTTAGTGTTTTTAATTTATGCTAAAATGTTATTACTATATAATTTGAAATTTTATAAATTATTCATAAGTGTTATAAGATGTGTTTATTCTTTTACTCATTTGAAATGTACTTGTATCTATTTGAGCAAATCTATTTTATACATATATACGTACCTACCTAACTACTTACATACATATGCACACAAGCGCGCGCGCTCGCACACACACATACATCTACCCATCCATACATACATATTACGAGCGATTTAGAAAAAGACTTCTATTATCCATCCTCCATTGGAGCACACACCAAACTTTTTCTATTTTTGTTTTTAAAATGAGTGATTTAGGTCCTGATAGTTGGTAGAGAAATAATAGACATCCTAAGTTTAAAAACCAGTCCTTAATCATAATTTTTTAGTTGCGTACACATATATTTTTTGAAATTGACCAAAAAATCTACAAAACTATTTTTGAATGTCACTTCGCAGTTTGGGAAGAGAAGATTTTTGGAAAAGTTGTGTCAAAGAAGAAAGAGGGAATTTTTTGAAGAAAGATATTTTCATGAGCCTTTTAAATAGAAAATTGAATCATACTTTTGAGTTTCGATGAGAGATATGAAATTTAAGAGAGTTAAGAAAATTCAATATTTTACTAGGATTGAGTTTTAGTGCTCATCACCAAATGATAAGCCCTTATACGGGTATCATGTGTGTTTGGATAAGCGGCAGTAAAAGTGGTTTTTTATAATAAGACTCTTGCAAACTTAAGATAAGATAAAAGTCTGATTATGTAATGTTGTGTTTTGATTAGCGGTGACAAAAGTGTCTTCTCTCAAATTGAAATTTGTTTGGATGATTATTTGGGGAAGCAAGTTTAGATGGAAAATGATTGCAAAGAACATAAATCTTTTTAGATATTCCATCTAGTTCCTTTTTTATAAGATATAATTGTTTAAATAGGTATGTTCATTCTTATAAAATACCATTTTTTTGCTAAACACATGTATCCTTCTATTGGAAGCAATCCTTGTAATACCCTAAAATTTGAATTAGGGTAAATATCATAAATTGATAGAATATACCTATTGAAAATAGGTAAATATGAGGTCTCAAACACCTTGTATTGAATTTACCTTATTGTTAAGACAGCTTCTCCTAAGATTAAAAAATGTGCGTAAAGGTCCCTAAAACATTAGATAATTTGCAAATAGGTCCCTGAAATATTTGTGGGTCATAAAATACCTTGAGAAAATTATGATAAAATCCTAAGAGGCAACTAAATATTTATTAAAAATTAGAAAGTATGTTGTCTCTAATTTAGGTAATTTATGAGATTATTTTCCTTTGGAAATAATGAGGCAAAATTAAATATCATTTTGAGGCACATAAATTGCCCCATGGTTTTTAATATTTAGCATAATGCATAAATTATCAATTTTAGTAAAATAGTTGTGAGAAAATAATTAATCCTAATTAAGAAAATTGTCAACAATTAGTAAGTGATTAAATAAGTAATTAATTGTTGATTGTTTAAACATGAATAAAAGAGAATATCCAAAGTTAATTATATGAAACCCCTAATTTGATATTAATGACCAATGGAGGGTCAAGGTTGGCATAAAGAGTGTTGCTAATTAATTTAGCATAATTAAGAGGTATATTAAGTGAATTACAATTATTCTTAACAAAATAAGTTTGCACTGATTGAGATTAGTTGCATAATTCTTCAAGATAATTAAAGACAAATTAAAAGTATCAAATGAGGGCTAATTATATTTGAAAATAATTAAGCTAAAGAGAATGAAATAATATCTCAAGTAATTAAGTTTAAATCTTCATGTAATTGAGTTAGCTAATGGCAAAATATAATTAAGGAGCATGTAAACACTTGATTAACATGATAATTAAGAATTGCTAATTAGTATTGAAAAGTCAACAATGACACCTAAGCCTTGATTATGTCATCAAGATGACATCACAAGAGCACATGTGTGATTTGTGAGTGTGTGTGTGTGTAGTGGATGAAAGAGAAAAGATGAATCTAAGAAAAGGGGGGGAGGTGGCATTTTTTGTAAGAGGTGTAAGGTCAAGATTTAAGCTTCCTAGTTAAGTTTAAATCCAATGGTTAGAATGGAATTAAAGTTGTTAGGAAGTTAACCAAGGATTGGCTATAAATAGAGAGCTCTCCTCTCTTCATTCTTCACACCAAACTCATACCAAAGATTGGAGAGTTTAAGAGGAGAGTGAAGCAAGAAGGAGGAAGGAGTTCAAGAGTCTTCAAGAGGTAAGTTCTAGTTCTTAAATTTCTAGTCTTTAGTTTTTATAAGTTCTTAGTATAAATGTTAGTTTAATCTAGAAAATTAGAGAATAAATTCTTATACTTGTTTTTAGGCCTCATTGCATTGAAAAATTCCTGAAGAGGCAAAAACATAGTAGGGAATAATTTTTGGGAAGCAATGGATTAATGTTGTGAAAGTTGTAGAATTTTCAGTTCTTAAATCTTAGACAAGCAGCGAAAAAGATGCTATGATTTTATGTAACAAATAAAGTTATAAAATCATGAAATTTTCCAGAAAGAAAGTAGACATGTAGGGCTTTCCAAACATATAAAATATGCAACATTTTGATCTCTGGTCAAGGAGATATGAATTTTTGAAGTTAAGCCATTTTTACTGGAATAAAATCTGGGCAACGTTGAGAAACGTAAAAACTGGTAATGACTCACTAATTCTTGGTGAAAATTAATATTTTTCCTCAAAAATAGACATCCTAAGGGTTCCGGGGAATTTTACGGATCCTCATTTTGATTTTTGTAGAATTAGTTATGATTTTTCAAAGTTACCAAAAAAATCTGCCCAGAAAACTCTGCACTACGTTTTTAAATAAATGTAAGGGCAAAGTTGTAAATAACAAATCCACCAAGGGTAGATGGGTAAATAGAGGTGGAAGTATATCTTAGGATATTATTCTAAGTGATATGGTGATATATTAGGATATCTGGGAGGTCCAAGGCCAGATCCAAAGGTCAGAAGTTTGACAGTTACCCGGTGAAAGGTACGTACGCGTAGTGTAACTCTAACTCTTATGCTGCTTGTATGCTCTATATGTGATGTGATGATTCATATAGTCGTGGACAAGACTGAGTCTTGGGTCATGCACAGTGATTAAGACTCTGTCTTAAGTCACTGTTTGTACATTCAGCTATTATGTGAAAACGGGTTACAGTCTTGGTAATGCCGTATGGATGTTTTCCTAGCGCTGAGGACACGCTCCGGGGCGTGGCACTGGTTTATGTGCAAACTATGTGGACCTTACATGGGTTGTGTGCTATGTAGAGGTATTGTTGTGATATGAACTATGACATGTGCTGTGTGCTATGTATAGTTATATGCTGAATTATAAATGAATATCTATCATGCATACTGTTGTACTTGAGCATAAGGTTAACTGTTACCTGAGGTCCAATGGGCATTGGACCTCAGTCTTAATGAACAGTTCAGGAAAGAAACCGGGATAGAGAAGGTGCCGGTAGATGGAGCCGTGAGAAGGCACCGGTGGACGGAGCTAGGAAGGGTCATCGGTCAAAGCAAATGCTGGAAGAGCGTCCTCAGAGTATTCATTCCGGCATGATTTAACAAGGTTATCCCAAATGGTTTGGTGTCGAAGGCAGGGCTAGTCTATGTGGGTCAGTCAATAAGTCGTCGTGAACTCGGTGAGACTCCCATGATAGACACCTACCTGACCAAACTGTTTGATTAACTGGGTTAGGTTTATTGCCCCAAGTCTAGCTACAGCTTGGTTGAAGATTGTATGATTACCATGTAAGAATTGTAATTGTACAAAGCTCTGGATTGTATCACATAAATATTCCTTCGGGAAAATTTTTAATATACCAGCTTATGTCGGGGCATTATCATATATCTGGGCATTTTATATCAGATACTCATTGTCCGAATATTAGCGCACGCTATCCATTTCCGCATTATTCTAAGCTGTAGCACCTCAAACTCTGTTGACTTTCCCAAAACTAAGTGTCAACCGACACGATTTTCAAGCATGGAATTTGGGGTGTTACAATCCTATTCAAAGTATTGTTGGGCAATAAATGTGGGCACCACCAAATTATAAGATACCATTTGGAGATGCCTAAATATTTAATGCCTTTTTTCTATTTGTACTCTCAATTAATTATATACCTTTCTCTTCATTTTTCGCAATCATCTCTCTCATCACTTTTTCCACACTCATTCTCTCTCTCACTCACCTTCTTTATAAATTAAATAAGGGTGCTATTGGAAAATGAGTTGTATTTTTTACGTATATATTATATTTAACCAATTTTGATTAACTTTTTAATCGACATAATTCAATTATTCACTTGCCACACAATGAATTCAAACTAATGACCCAATCACAGGAAGCAAGCAAGGTTGCACCAGCCCATGAATCTATCTTCGTCAAATATTTTCAACAATTAATTAAAAAAATGAAGACGAAAATATATTTCATTCTAATTTTAGGTCCATCACAAAAGTAATATCCATTTTTATTTTTAGAGCTATTATTATACACGTATGATATAACAAAACTCCCAATAAAACATTGGGGTATACAACCCTACAATTATTTATTTAATATAATATAATATAATATGTATTTTAGTATAGTAGCAATAGTTATTGATTAACCTTGAAATGGATTTTCAAGCATATCAATTATTTTCTGGTCCACTTGGAAAGCCTTTTGAAGTTACTCAAGTGAGATGGGTGGATTAGAGCCAAACACAGATTTTGCAATAGGGATCCAGCATTTTGGCTACTAAGACCAGCAAACGCAAGTGCATTTCCATAACCCACGTTCTGTTGGAAGTGAATAAGACTGATGGGGAACACAAACACGTCTCCCTTGTTAAGAACTTTGGTAAATATAATCGGTTACCATTTTGATTAGACGCCACAAACCCGACCAGAAGAGTCCCTTCAACCACTACAAGGATCTCAATGCCACGTGGATGAGTGTGAGGAGGGCTCAAACCCTTTGGCACAAAGCCAATGCGAGCAAGAAAGATTCCAAGAGTGTTCAAACCAAGAAACGTGGTTACATCTGTAGTATTGACAAAGAAAGCAGTAGGGTTTTTTGATGTGTCTCCAGCTTTGTCAAATCCAGCTAAGAAGAAGTCCTCAGCCTTCACTGCCATTGGATCTTTGCAAAATTTCCCGTTCACAGACTACAAAATTTCAGAAATCAAATGTTCCGAGTCAAACTTGTAAGGACGTATATAATTTGACTCCGACCGAAAGTTCTGAAGTTATATGCCATATTCTTTAATTCTTTTTAACATGTCCCAACATATTTTTGTTTATTTTTTTTCCCCTTATTGATCTTAATTAGATTCTACATAAAATGAGTAATATTTTGATTTTGGTATCTGACAAACAAAAACTGGTGCTAATCCTTTTTTTTTTAAATGATTTTTCAAAACAAAAATTGTAAAGATGGGATTTTTTATTTATGTATTTGAAAATGCACTTCAAAGATATCAAAATATCACTCAATATTTTTTGTAAAATCTACTTACAAATACAGTAAATTAAAGGAGGGGGGGGGGGGAATATGAGCAGTTTGGACATTTCAAGTGCCACCAGAGAATAACAGAGAAACTTGAGTCATTAACTCGTGTGTGTACTCCTTTCGTAACTGAGTCGTTGAGTGCAACGCAGAAATCTTGAAGAGGACTTGGGTCATATGCGAGCACATGAACTGAAGAAAATGCCAAGAGACTAACTACCAAGTACACAGCTTTCATCCTGTCTGTGTGTCGATTTATATCTACTTCTTTTAATTCTCTGTGTGTTTGTGAGTTTATAAACGAACTTATATGGCTATTCATAAGTAGAAGCCTTTGATTTGTTCCTTAATTTGCTTGCAGGAATGAAAAAGCAAATAAAGACTCAGCAGTATCTTTCTTCACCTGCAACTTCGCGTCTTCCCATTCTCCGTATTTACGAGTTTGGGACTTAGTGGTTTTATGGCCAATATTATATGTTTGGGAAGGAAGTGAAGAACTGGTCTTCCATCGGTGCATTTTTCTGTTAGTAGTTGGTTGGGTGTAATTTCCCTGTCCGTATTCTATATCATGACGAAGGAAATGGCTATTGCAATAAGAAGCCATTGCTTTCTCATAATTCAGGAACTTGAAGTATTTTTTTTTTCAGATGCATTCAATATCCTTGGATATTTTACGGTGTATCCAGCATGTGCTAGAAATACCTAAAAACCATATTTTAAATTGTTGAATACACCACAAAATGGTTTAGGTGTTGGATGCGTTGACAAAATATATGTATATGTGTATGTGTATATATATATATATATATATATATATATATATATATTATCATCTTGAATTCCACTACTATGTTGGTTAATTTGAAGTTCATATTTTAAATCAAAAGAAATAAATTACAATAATACGCACGTGTGTGTAAAGAAATCATCAAAAATTTCAATAATACACACGCGTGTGTGTAAAGAATAAGTGGAAGATTATGTAACATAAATCAATTATAATTTTAAAAAATACTGTAGAAATCACATAAATAATACGTATTCAAAAAATTTAGACATATGACAAAGATCGAAATGGTTTTATTTTTATAAAAAATTTTATTGATGTATTTATATAGACACTAATAAACTATTCTTAGTCTTATAATTTTCCAAAAACGTCACCGGTTCACCAAGTCAAAAATATTATGTTAATTATGCGGATTTATGAACCAAGTCTTTCTTTTTTAGAATTAAGACTTTTCTTATTCACCTTCCCTTGGAGCACACACCTGACTTTTTCTATTCTTTTTTTTTTTTTAAATGGAGCAAACGAGATTAGGTCCATAGTTGGTAGAGAAATAGTAAACATCCTAAGTTTGAAAACCTGAAAACCAGTCCTAAATCATAATTTTTTTAGTTGCGTACAGTGAAAGATGTATTTTTTGAAATTGACCCAAAAATCTGGAAAACTATTTTTGAATGTCACTTTGCAGTTTGGGAAGAGAAGATTTTTGGAAAAGCTGTGTCAAAGAACAAAGAGGGCATTTTTCTTAGAAAAATATTTTCACAAGCTTTTTAAATAAAACTTTGGATCATATTTTTGAGTATCGATGACAGATATGAAATTCAAGAGAGTTAAGAAAATTCAATATTTTACCAGGATTGAGTTTTAGTGCTCATCACTGAATGATAAGCACTTATTTGGACCGTCGTGTGTGTTTGTATTAGCAGCGATTAAAGTGAGCTTTTACAATATTACTCTTGAAAATTTAAGACAGGATAAGAGTATAATTATGTAATATTGTGTTTTGATTAATAGTAACAAAAGTGTCTTTTCTCAAACTGAAACATGTTCGGATGATTAATTGGAAAAGCAAGTTTACATGAAAAATGATTGAAAAGAACATAAATCTTATTAAATATTCCCTCCTTTCCTTTATATAAGATATAATGTTTAAATAGGCATATTCATTCTTAAAAAAATACCCCTTTTTTTTTTTTTTGCTAAACACATGTATCTTTCTATTGGAAGCAATCCTATTCGAAGTACTGTTAGACATTATATGTAGGCAACCCTAAATTAGAAGATACCATTTAGAGATGTATAAATATTTAATACCTTTTTCTATTTTTACTCTTCATTAATTATATATCTTTCTCCTCATTCTTCCAACGCTTTCTCTCCCATTACTTTTTCCACTCATTCTCTCTCCCACCCACCTTCTTTATAAATAAGGGTGCTTTTGAAAATGAGTTGTATTTTTCACGTATATATTATATTTTTAACCATTTTTTATTAACTTTTTTATCCAAGTAATTCAATTATTGATATCTTATAAAAAGAGAATTGAAGGAATAGTAAATGTACATTGAATAGTTTTTGTGTATATATTAAATAATACATATTTATTTATTTATTTACAGTTGGGACATAGAGAGTATTTTAAATCCATCGAGAAGGAAGGGAGAAAATCTGACAAGTAAGAAGGGTATTTTGGTGTTTGTGTATGTATGTAATTATTTGTTAGAAGGGTGTTAGAAGGGTGTTTTGGTAATTTCATAGTGGTGAAACAAAATAAATTACCCATTTGCAACACAAAGTATTCGAACTAACGACCCAATCATAAGCAACAGGCAAGGTTCCATCAGGCCACAAATCCATCTTTGTCAAATATTGTCAACAATTAATTAAGAAAATGAAGACGGAAATATTTAGGCTAAAGTATACTTTTAGTCCTTTAAGTTTACAGGAGGTATACTTTTGGCCCCTTAACTTTATAAAGTATATTTTTAATCCTATAATTAAATGTTATTAGTCATCACTTGAGTTCGTTGCATCAACGTTTTCCGTTAGCAACGTTAACAGTGTTAGAATTTTAGGACCAAAAGTATACTTTATAAAGTTAAGGGGCCAAAGTATATCTTATATAAAATTCAAAGGACTAAGAGTATATTTTAGCCAAATATTTATTTCATTCTAATTTTAGGTCCATCACAAAAGTAATATCCAATTTTATGTTTAGGACTATTATTATACACGTATGATATAAGAAACCTTCCAATAAAACATTGGGGGCATAGAACCCTACAATTATTTATATATTTAATATAATATGTATTTTAGTATAGTAGCCATACTTATTGATTAACCCTGAAATGGCTTTTCAAGCATATCAATTATTTTCTGGTCCACTTGGAAAGCGTTCTGAAGAACCTCAGGAGAGATGGGTGGATCAGAGCCAAACACAGATTTTGTAATGGGGATTACTCCAACATTTTGGCTACTAAGACTAGCAAACAAAATTATGTTTCCATAACCCACGTTCTGTTGGAAGTGAATAAGACCGATAGGGAATACAAACACATCTCCCATGTTAAGAACTTTGGTGAATAATCGATTACCATTCTGATTAGAGGCCACAAACCCAACCAGAAGAGTTCCTTCGACCACTACGACGATTTTGGTGCCATGTGGATGAGTGTGAGGAGGGTTCAAACCCTTTGGCGCATGGTCAATGCGAGCAAGAGAGATTCTTAGAGTGTTCAAACCAAGCAACATGCCAAAGAAGCCAGTAGGGTTTTTTGATGTGTCTCCTAATAATTGAATATTTTACACACTTATTTGCATCTCTTGGGTAATAAATTTAGGATTGTTAGCTAATAAATAATGGGCTTTAATGCTTTTTTGGGCTTTGGGCTTTTATTTTAATTTAATTCATTTTAAATAATAAATTTCTAGTTTTACATTACTTCACTAATTTTATCATAACTCTTCAACTGGACATCAGATTTGCCTCATTCTTATCTCATTTTTCAGATGATCCAGAGGGATATAATTGTCATGAAGACTTGAAGGACAAATTTGGTCAAGAGGGTGGTCAATTTTGGAGCCAAAGACAGATACATAATTATGGATATTTATTGGGCTTGAATTGTGTATTTAAAAACCTCTTTGTCATTTATTTCGTTTTGGGCCATTGTGTAGCCCTAGGCCATTTCCATTTTAAGTTAAGTTTAAATTAGGCAGCAGCCACAAACATCTATGGTTATTATGTTTTTTGATAATTTTGAATCAAATACAGAAGTTTCATTTTCTCTGCAATGCTCTTGATGTTTTTTGCGTTCTTCGTCAGTTCTTCGTTTTTTCCAGTTATGTTCAACTAAATTTCTCTGATTAACCCAATGTTGAGGATTCCATGATTCATCCAGAGAGCTTGTGCTTAATCAGTAACTTTACTCATTTCTGTTTTCATCTTATCGGATTTTATTTCTAGAAATAGTTCGAATGTTAGATTTAACATTCGGTTTGGTTCATCCCAAGAACTGAGTTTGAACTAGGTTTAAATGTCACTGTGTGATCACATAGTGAGATGCAACTGTTCGGACATATGCTAAGCGATCGTCTAGTTGAGGGATTCTCTGGACGGATACAGAGATTTCGGTTCGTCCAGAACCAATCGCGAGTTCGTTCATATTTCGTTCTGTAACATCCAAAATTTTGGACTTTGCGAATTAAGGATTTAATGACGGAAAATTTGGCCTTAAGGAAATTTTAAAATTTGGAAATCAAGGCATATTTTCCCAAATCTAATTGAGGATAATTAGTTAGGAAATAAGTTTTGGCCTACATACTTTTGGAGATTTCATGGCCAAAATAAAATTAAAGAAAGAAAGATCCTTAAAGGAAATAAGGATTTATTCTCATCATTTAATTAATGTGCAATTAGATTTGGGGAAAAATAAAATTTAAATAAAACAGAAGTAGTGGCCAAAGCATTGGGTAATTATTAATAGTATTATAAATCATCATTGGCAGCCATGATGCTCACGTTATTAGTGGGAGTTGCTGGTGGAAATATTAATGGAGGAGCAAAATATATATTAAGTGTTTGTGTTGTGTGATGAGAGGTTTATGGGCTGCATAATTAACAACCAATCTAAGAGGCCCAATGGGCAGCAAACTATTTCAAAACCTCATCCTTTCTTCCAACGCACAAACAGCCCAGCAAAACCCAAAACGCACATATACTCATCTGATCATTAATTCATATGGACCACATGCAGCAAGAGGGAATAGATATCAGCAAAACATCTTCTATCTAGTTTCAACGAGAAAGACATGCAGCAAGCCACAGTCAGCTCCTCCATCTTATTTCATCAGTTCAGCCCATTGTGTAAAGGCCCAGCTTTCCTTTTCAGCCCAATTCATCAGTCAAATACTCACCATCAGAAACACGCAAAGAACCAGAAGCAAATCACGCCCTCCAACGCCTCTGACGGAAAGCAGGGAACTGATTGCATATTAACGAAGAAATGCAGAAAGATCAGATTTTTCCATGCTTCTTGAGCCCCTCCCTAATTATCCAACGGATATTGTCTCTGAACCATTGTACATCATCTGCGTCTGGATCCAGATGACATTTATAAAAGCGTTCCATTCAGCTATTCCTCAGTTCCTCTTCAGTTTTCATCGCTAGTGCAGAAAGAGTGGTAAAGGCCAAAGAGAGAAAAACGAAGAGAGAGTCTGAGAGCTGAAACCGAGGGAAATAAAACACAGCTGGAGAGTGAGAGAGAGAGAGCTAGATCAAGAAGGAAGGAGAAAGAAGAAGAAGCAGATCCGAACGTTGTGAAACCAAGGTAAATCTCCAACCTGAACCGAAAGCTTCTCCATTAGTGTGTGTGTGTGTGGTCGCTGAACATATAAGAAGAAATAGGGAGGAAAACTATTGTTAGCTGTGTGTGTGTGTATATATATATATATATATTGCTGCAAATGGAAAACAAGAAAACGCTAAATCCATATATGCTTTCAAGCCATGGAAATCATGTGTAAATGATGTAATAAAGCTTTTCAGATTGATCTGCTTGCATGTCAATAATGGTTTAAGAGAGTTAATTTAGTTGGAGTCCACCTTTTGTACAGAGGCGTTTTGCTTGTCTCCATTTGTGAAAAATCTCCCAGAAAGGTTTAAATGATGAAATAGATAGATTACGTAAGAGTTATATACACATACATGATTGATGCTTGTAGTTGCTGTGCGTTGGTTTTCGGTGTTGAAGCTTGGGCGTCTGTTCCTTTGTTTTGAAACAGATGTTTTTCAGAGTTGCTACAGTATTTTCGTAAAGGAACAGTGCCTGGGCTGTAGCAAAGTGTTACTGTTCACATGCTGATTTTCTCAACTGGGCAACGATTTTTAAATAGGTCAAAAATATAGTAAATGACCTGACCTTGAAATTTTATAAACATTTAGTTAGCATGCTAAACTTTAAAATGAGCTTTGGTTTACCTCATTCAGAAGTCTATAGCTCAAGATATGATTTTTGAAAGATGAGTCAAAATCTGAAAACATTTTTTTGTGTTATTTTGGAGGAAGCAAATGACGTTGACTTTTTGACCAAGTCAATGAAGTTATAAAATTGTAAAATTTTCCAAAAAGAAAGTAGAGAAGTGTAGCTTTCTTTTTGTGGGTATTTTATAATTTTTGAAGGTCTAAGTAAAGAGTTATGATTTTTACAAAATGATCCTAAGTTTTGGAAGCTAACACTAGTTAGAGAGCTTATGCGAAATTTTTGAATGGGTAAAAGAACCCAGAAAATTATGATATTTTCCAGAATTAAAGAGGACATTCATAGCTTTAATTTGATATATAATTTCTAATTTTTAAAGCTCTGTGCAAATGGATATTGATTTTTAAAGTTAAGCTATGAATTCTGGAAGCTTAATAGAATAGTCAGTGAAAACGTAGATTTGGGAATTTTTCTCAGTGATAAATCAACTTGGTGACTTTAATTTATGAAAATAGACTTATCAAGAAATAAATAGAGATTGGAATCACTCCATTCAGAGTTATATAGACTAAGTTACAAATTTCCCAAATATCCGTGGAAATTAAAAGGTCAGTTTCTGATAAGTCTTAGAACAGTCATCTAAGTTGCTAATTGTGAGAGAATATCGAATACAGGATAACCGACTAAAGTGAATGAAAAGCAAATATTAATTAATAGTAAATGAAGAGTATTATTAATTAATAAAGAGTAAAAGAAAGATATGAGGATTATTAATTAATAATAAATGAGAGTTATTATTAATTAATAAATAGGGGTATTATTGATAGGGGGAATTTTTAGGGTTTTAATTACTTTTAATTCCCTAAGAGTAATCCGCATAGTTAATTACGTTGCGACGTGATTAAGTAACTAATGACGATGATAAATGTGTATAGGAAATTCATAAGACGCCCCGACCGATCCCAACACCTACCGAACAAAGAGTTAAGGATGCAAGATCGAGGTGGGTAACCCTAATCTTATAATCATGTGTGTAAGTGTTTATGCATTTATTAGCTGATCACGTATGCTGGTTGATTTACTTGTAATATATGTTTTCCTGGCCATGGATTTGATGCTGCGATCTCATGGGGCTGTATGTCCTAGACAAGGGCTACGGTCTTTGGCCGTTAACTGTGGTTACGGTTATGTGTAATTTCTTTCATGCTTTAACATGTGCTATTATGTCATCTTTATTTTCATACATATGCATGAGATTAACTGTTACCTTGGGGTCCATTCACTTGGACCCCAATCCCCATGAAAGATACAGGAAGTGGTTTGGGATCAAAAGACAAGAAGCAGCTGTAAGGGTTACATCAGTTGGAGCTTTTTGGCTTTTTGGAAAAAATAGGATTAATTAGTCGGTACATTAACGTTTATCATTCATCTGTTTTGGATAACTGTATTAACATCCCACTATGGGATATATATCGAATCGCGAAAAATTTACCCGTATGTTTTCAAACTAAGTTAAATTCAAAAACTTCTATTCCGAAACCAAGTCGTCCAAATCACCTCGATCCCCGTAAGCGTTAACTCTAATGAATAAAGGCCTCAAAGGCCAGGCGTCACACGTTCAATGATGGAAGTCTCTGGAATCTGACATGTTGCGTTGATCGACTTTAATCTGTTTCTGTCTTTCATTTTGTTTTTGTATATTTTTGTTTTAATTTGTTTAAACCTAAAACCCCCCATTTTTACTCACTACAAAAAAGGCTTGAAATTACCCAAGGAATTTCCGATGTAAAAAATTCCGTTGGAAATTACTCACGGAATTTCGTGGGTAATTTCCATGGGTAACCATTACCGACGGAATTACCCTCGGAATTCCACCGGTAATTGAATTTATCGACGGAATTCCGTAGGTAATTTCGTCGGTAAAAAAAATTCTATTAGAAAATTTTTCGGTGACAAAATTTTTCCACTCTATTTTTGCAAATGAATTTTTTTTTTACCAACGGAATTCCATCGGTAAATTTAGTTACCGACGGAATTCCGTGGGTGATTCCATCGATAATTTTTACCCACGGAATTCCGTGGGTAATTTCCGACGGAATTGTTTCCGTTGGAAATTCCGTAGGTAATTTCAAGTTTTTTATAGTGACTATTCTATTGTTTTACTGTTACAAATTAAACCTACTGTGAATTCATTGGAAAATGATCCAGGTTACACTATACTGCAAATCTTTTCTTAACTTGGTTATTTTGGGAGATCACAATAAATCTCTGTCATCTCCAATTTTATCAAATTTAGATAAGTAGAAGTCCTCAGCTTTCACTGCCTTTGGATCTTTACAAAATTTCCCGTTCACAAATACTGCATGAAAATTAAGGAGCTCAAATATTATAAACTTGCAAAAACAACAATATGTATAACTGAGTCAAACTTGTAAAACATCCGTTCAAATAGGATATTTTCTCCCTACGTTAAGTTCTGAATTGAAAAGTTATTAATACCCTATTCTCTATTTCTTTCTAATATATCCCAACTTCTCAATTTCTTTTTATAATTTTTTATATTGATTATTGAATAGATTCTACATAAAATTAGTAATATTTTGATATTTCATGGGCAATGAATGGTGTAGTTTTTTTTTTTTTATTTATGATTTTCAAAGAAAAATATTGTAAAATTGCGCATTTTTATTTATTCATTAAAAATGCATCAGTTTTTGCCCATAAAATATCAAAACAGCACTCAATATTTTATGTAGTATGTAATTATAAAAAAGAATAAATAACGTGTGAAGAGTTTGGACATTTAAAGGGGCATTAGAGAATAACCGAGTAACTGACTCATTGAGTTAACTCGTGTGTGTACCTCCTTTAGTAACTGAGTCATTGAGGGCAACATAGAAGTCTTGAAGAGGGCTTGGGTTGTATGCGAGCACATGAGTAAATAAAGACTTAGTAGTATTTTTCTTCAACTGCAACTTTCATCACATCTGAATTGTAACCCTTTCTTTAAAACCTACGTACACGTCTATCTCTCTTTATACATCTCTTTCAATTCTCTGCAGTTATGATTTTGGACTTTGAGGTTTTATGGCCAATGTTATATGTCTAAGAAGGAAATGAAGAACTAGTCTTTGGTGCAATTTTCAAGTAGTGGTTGGTTGGGTGCAATTTCCTTATCAGTATTCTACATAACGACGAAGAAAATGGCTTTTTTGCAGTAAGAAGATTTCTCATATTATATCTTTTCATCATTAAATTAGTTAATGGAATCAATCACCAAATATTTAAATCTACGAATTTATGATTTTTTTTTATCATTTTAAGTTCTGCTACTATATTGGTTAATTGCAGCTTAATTATCATCAGTAGTTCAATCCACCACAAAATTAAGGTTATAATTTTTTTTTATATATATAATGAGGCTAAACAATATTAAAAAAGTAAGAACATTACAAAGTACCAGTTATAACATTAAAATAAAAACTACATTACATAAAAGCAGAGAGATGGAGGACTGAAAAAAAAAAAAAGTAGATTTATGAATCATGAAGAAAAGTTAACCGCATTATAAAATAAAGTACCAGTTTATATTTTAAATCAAAAGAAATAAATAAAAATTTAGTCAACTAATTAATGGGTGTAAATTACATAATAATAAATAAACAGAAAAAAATTAAAACATAAATAATTAAAATAGCATGCACAAACATGTGTATAAAGAACAAGTGGAAGATAATGTAACATAACTAAACTATAAAATAAACAATGATAATTTATAAAATAGTGTAGCAATAAATTAATAAAATATATAAAAATAAGGTAAATATATGACAGATGTCCAAATGGTTTTATTTTTATACACTTTTTTTTTTCAATTGACGGTGTATTTTTATATACTATTAAATTAAAAAAGAAACTAACTTAATGCCCTTACGTAATAAACTATTCTTAGTCATAATTTCCCAAAAAAATATTCCAAAAATAATCAATGGTTCAACAAGTCAAAAATATTAATAGTTAATTAGGTGGTTTTGTTAACCAAATCCTTCTTTTCAAGAACTAGACTTTTCTTCATCTTCGAGCACACACCACACTTTTCTATTTTTGTTTTGAAAATACAGAACACGAGTGATTTAAGTCCTGATATTTGGTAGAGAAATAGTCCACATCCTAATTTTAAAACCTAGTCCAAGATCATAATTTTTTTGATTCGTACGTTAAGAGATGAAACTTCTCTAATAATGACAAAAGGGAAGTTTTAACACACTACTATAATACCAGTAATACTTTAAAGTAGTGATTGTTAGGCTTTGAAGGGGCAAGGTAAGCATAAAGGAACTCTTGCAGATATATGAAATCATTAATTAGTTGATATCCTCATTAGTTAGTTTATATCTTAATAAGGTACTTAATCATTGTAAGATCTATAAATAGAGGTCAAATTGTATGGATCAAAATTTGTAGGATAGTAAAAGACACAACATATTAAGAGAGAGGTTAATACGAGTTTCTCTGTAGACAGGGAAATCTCTTCAAGACCATTAGAGTTTTAGTTAGTTGTTAATCACCCTCAAGTGAGAAATGATCAATTTTAAATTTAAGTGAGTTGATTTGTATCTTGTAAAGAATCATTTGTTATAAACGAAGATTCATCTTGATTTTATTAACAGTAGCATTAGCCAAGAGGGAATGTTGAGATGGATGTGTGATAGTTATATATAACAACTAATTTTATTAACAGTAGCATTAGCCAAGCTTTAATTTTATATAACAAATATTTAATGCATTTTTCTATTTTCACTCTCAATTAATTATACTTCTCCTCATTTATTTCTCATGCATTTTCTCCCATCACTTTTTCCATTCATTATCTCTATCACCCACCTTCTTTATAAATAAGTCTGTTTTTAGAAAATGAGCTGTATCTTTTACGTATATATTATATTTAAACATTTTTTTTTTACTTTTTTATGGACGTAATTTAGTTATTGATCTTATAAAAGAGAATTGAGGGAATAGTAAATATATATTAAATAGTTTTTGCATATATATTAAATAATACATATTTATTTATTGACAGTATAGACATAGAGAGTATTTTAAATCCACAGTGAAGGAAGGGGACAAATTTGACATGTAAGAAGGGTATTTTGGTGTTTGTGTGTGTATAATTATTTGTAAGAAGGCTTTTTTGGTAATTTCACAGTGGTGAAACACAATAAATTACTAATTTGCAACCCAACAAACTCGAACTAATGACCCAACCACAGAAAACAAGTAAGGTTTCACCAGACCACAAATCCATCTTTGTCAAATATTTTCAACAATTAATTAAAAAAAATGAAGACAGAAATATTTATTTCATTCTAATTATAGGTCCATCACAAAAATAATATCCAATTTTATTTCTGGGGCTATTACACACATGATATAAGAAAGCTGCCAATAAAAGATTGGGGGCATACAACCCTACAATTATTTATTTATTTAATATAGTAGCCATAGTTATTGATTAACCCTGAAATGGCTTTTCAAGCAAATCAATTATTTTCTGGTCCACTTGGAAAGCCTTTTGAAGAACTTCAGGAGAGACAAGCGGATCAGAGCCAAACACAGATTTTGCAATGGGGATCACTCCAGCATTTTGGCTACTAAGACCAGCAAACGCAACTGCGTTTCCATAACCCACGTTCTGTTGGAAGTGAATAAGACCGATGGGGAACACAAACACGTCTCCCTTGTTAAGAACTTTGGTAAATAATCGATTACCATTCTGATTTGAGCCCACAAACCCGACCAGAAGAGTTCCTTCGACCACTACAAGGATCTCGGTGCCACGTGGATGAGTGTGAGGTGGGTTCAAACCCTTTGGCGCATAGTCGATGCGAGCAAGAGAGATTCCAAGAGTGTTCAAACCAAGCAATGTGGTTACATCTGCAATTTTGACAGAGAAGCCAGTAGGGTTTTGTGATGTGTCTCCGACTTTGTCAAATCCAGCTAAGAAGAAGTCCTCAGCTTTCACCGCCATTGGATCTTTGCAGAATTTCCCATTCACAAAAACTGCAAAATTCAAGAAATCAAATGTTATGTTTGCGAAAACAACAATCTAGAAATGAAGTCAAACTTTTAAGGATGTATATAATTTGCTTCCCACCCAGAGTTCTGAAGTTATTAATGTCATATTCTTTAGTTCATTTTAGCATGTCCCAACTTCTCAAATATTTTTGTTTAGTTTTTTCCCTTATTGATCATTAATTAGATTCTACATAAATTGAGTAATATTTTGATTTTGATATCTGCCGGACAAAACTTGTGCTAATCCATTTTCTTTTATGCTATTTCAAAAAAAAAAAAAATTGTAGAGTTTGGACTTTTCATTTATGTATTTCAAAATGCACTTCAAAGATATCAAAATATCACTCGAGATTTTTTTGTAAAATCTAGTTATAAACGGAACAAAGTGGGAAAAAACATTTGAGAAGTTTGGATATTTCAAGTGGCCCTAGAGAGTAACCGAGTAACTTGAGTCATTAACTCGTGTGTGTACCTCCTTTAGTAATTGTGTCGTTGAGTGAAACGCAGAAATCTTGAAGAGGACTTGGGTCATATGCGAGCACATGAACTGAAGCAAATGCCAAGAGACTAACAACCAAGTACACAGCTTTCATCTTGTGCTGTGTGTGTTGATATATCTACCTCTTTTAATTCTCTGTGTTTTTGTGAGTTTATGCACGAACTTATAAGGCTATTTATAAGTAGAATCCATTGATTTGGTCGTTAATTTTCGTGCAAGGATGACGCAGCAAATAAAGACTCAGTAGTATCTTTCTTCACCTACAACTTCTCCCCATTCATTATATTGGATGATGTGATCAAAGTTTTGACCCTTTCTACGTGTCTATCTCTAGCTATACCTCTTCCAATATAGTCTCAGTATTTACGAGTTTGTGACTTTGTGGTTTTATGGCCAATATTATATGTTTGAGAAGGAATCGAAGAACTGATCTTCTATCGGTGCAATTTTCAATTAGTGGTTGGTGTTGAAAATTATGAGCAATGTGGAAGAAATATGTTGATGATTTGAGTCGGGTTCAAGAACACTATCCTCTAGAGTTATTCTGCAACCACTGGTAAAGAAGAAGCAGTGCTTCCCAGGATTAAATAGATCCTTCTTGATTAAATCAAGGCAACAAAAGTAACGGAAGATAAAATGCCTCAGCAAGAGATTACTAATGTTTTCTAGTTTCCTCTTCAAATAGTGTTACAATTTGAGTATTTATAGATAATGAATCAATGTCTTTAAAAGGTGTCTCTTGTATACTACATCTCTTCAATTAGAAGGTCATAACCATCCATTACATTCATGAACTAATATAAATCTCGTAATTTATAAGAACATGACTTCTCAAAAAGCATATTTTCATTTAAACATATTCTATAATAATGGAAAGACTCTTTCTTTGACACACCCATAATTAACGAACGACTTGTTCTTACCCATTGAACCTTCTTCATGGGATCACCAATCACAAAGGTTGGGTTGCCATCATTTTCTGTAACACCCCTAGTCTATACTACTTACCATGCATATAAACATACAGCATATATGAATATCATCAAAGTGGAGCAATAGAGCGTATGTGTCAGGTGACTACTAATACATATTCGTGGCTAAAAATTTAAACTAACAATGGCATATCCGATCGGTATAATAACGATACAATAATCCGAGTATATATTTAAATACTAAATACAGTCCAAAATAAAACTTCAATTGAGTCTTCACGCGTGCATCTTACCTTTTATACCAGTTTCTCTTGATCCCCTAGATCCTGAAGTTAGGGTCAAGTCTTAGATTCAATATCCATTGAATCTCAGGTAACAGTTAACTTCATCTCAAGTAATAACAATATATATGACAGATGTAACACCCCAAATTTTGGGAGTTGAAATTTAATATTTTATGGAAAGTTAATTTATGAAATTTGGGCCAAAATATTTATGAAAATAATTATTGGAAATTAGGAATTTAATCATGGAAAATAATTGCAATTAAAATCTAATTGTAAATAAGAATCAAATGAGAATTTCATGTGCTTCCTAATTAACCCTAATTCACTTCGGCCTATATGAAAGATGCATATATCATCAGTAATGTATTTTCTTCAGCCCAATATGCTCTCCCCATGGCCCAATGCATTATATCCTATCAGCTTCTTCACTCACAGCTCACGAAAAACACAGAAGCAGTGAAAGGTTCTATTATCATTCTCCATTTCGGCCCAACCATGATTGAAGAATCATCCCACCATTCATTAACTCGTTTTGGCCCAACACGTAAGCCCACTGCTCCAGCAACCAATCAGAGATAATAAACCAAACGAGTGTGCTCAAACCGAAAAGAAGATCAGAGAAAACAATCAGGAAAGAAAGAGAAACCCAGCTAGCATTTATTAACGGCAGAAGATAAACTTATCTCGAAGCAGAGAGTCAGTCATCGGCCATGCTCCTCGAGACGCGAAAATTTTTGAACCAGCGGTCCCTTGCTTGGACTGGATTATTGAGCCCAGTGCCGCTAATGTCCTCTGGTTCTCACGTCGGACTGGTAGCTTATTCTCAGACTGAACCTTCAATGGTTATATAACCATTATCCTTGACTCTCCTTCATTTCCATGCGTGCTCCACTGTGAGGGCTGAGAGAGAAGCAAGAAAGAGAGAGACAGATGAGAAGGAAAGAGTGAGTGAGAGGCTTTGCTCTTGTGTTGCTGAAACAGAGGAGTGTATCAGCAAGTCATCTCCATCCTTCAAGTTGGAAAACCAAGGTATGTATAGCTGTTATGCGTGAGCCTTTCTTTTATACTGGTTTGGTATCTGTTTTAATGTTATTAATATATATTAACCTTGTTGTTTAAGTCAAAGCATGAATATATATATATATATATATATGAATATAGATAGTCGAAAGCCTTCAGGAGGGTGGGGGGGCTGTAGAGGAGTATATAGATATATATTAACTCCTTATGTTTTGCGCTGGATGTTCTGTATGAGTATCGGAACTTTTATTCCTCAAGTGCCCACCATTTTTCTGTCAAATATTAAAAAAAAAAAAAGGAATTTTCGCTGTCATCTGCTTCTTTCTCTGTATATATATAAGAAACTGAAGAAGAATGTTGTGGCTGTCTTATACTAAGCAGAAGAGATTTTTGCTGTTATATGAATATGGATAACATTGCATGTGGAAAGAGTGAAGGAAAAACACTGTTTCGCGTGTTCCTCTGTTTTTCGTTGATGAAACAGATGTTTTTCAGCGTTGCTACAGTATTTTCGTAAAGGAACAGTGTCTGGTTACTGTAGCAAGTGTTCCTGTGCTGATTTTCTCACCTGGGCAACGATTTGTAAATAGGTCAAAAATATAGTAAACTATCTTCTTTGACTTTGAAATTTTATGGGCATTTAGTAGACATACCAAACTTTAAAATGAGCTTTGATTCACCTCAATCCGAGGTGTGTAGCTCAAATTATGAATTTTGGAAGATGAGTCAAAATCTGGGAACTTTTCTATATGTTTTCTGGACAAAACTGATGGTTTTGTGAACTGAGAATTATTGGTATAAGATAAAATTGTGAAAATATTCCAGGTGATAGAAGACACACGTAGCTTTCTTTTGGTGGATATTTTTTTAATTTTCTAAGCTCTGAGTAAAGAGTTATGATTTTTACAAAATGACCCTAAGTTTTGGAAGCTATAATTGAACAGTCTCTGGATGTTTTCAAAATCTGGGAAATAATTATGTGTGATTAAATGTTGGAGCCAATTTTCCGAAAAACTATACTTAATGAGGAGTTCATAGGCTTTTGAAACACTTGAATTGGATACTTAGAACTCCATATATGAATTTTTAAAGTTAAGTTATGGATTCTGGAAGCTTAATAGGACAGTGCAAGAAAACATAAAATCTGGGAATTATTTGACAAGTTATAACCTTTGGTAATATTTTATGTGAGAGTTAACGGCACATTAATTTGATTTTTGTGCAATTAATTAAAAATACTGGAAGTTGCTGGATTTTTAAAGACAGTGAAAGATAAAGGCTGAAAGTAATAAGTTGAAATTACTTAATTGAACCCTAATAGAATAAGGGTTAAAAAGAAAAATAAACATTCATTTTCCATGGTTCTAAAAATATGATTATGTCCTTAGGGCAAAAAGGAAAAGGAATGAATTTCAAGCAATCCTACCGATTAGCGAAAGAGGAACCTGAGTAAGGAGGTAGTTCTTAAAAGGTAGTGGGCTTACCTTACTTGCATGTATTTGATATTATTGCTTATGTTTATATGTATGATTACTATGCTTGCTTGTTATGTGTAACATATTTGAATGAATGAAGCTTTGTTTATGAATATGCTATGGCCATGAGTATTATGCATAGAGCATTGAGCATGCAGAATTTCATTATGTTAACATGAGCTTGTACAAGGTAAGTATATCATACATTAGCATTTATCATGCATGTATGGTTTGTTATTGTCTACTACTGGATTCCTCAGAATCTCACCCTCCCCTACCAACCAATGGACAGGTGAGCATATGAGAGGAGTGCTGCACAATATTCAAGGAGGGAGCGTTGCTTGAAGTTGGCCCAGCAGAAGGATAATAGAAGAATCGAGGGATGATAATAATGTAAAGTGTATTTAATTCTCACTGTCTATAATAAATGTAAACATTAGTAAAAAGGGTATTAACCTTGGGATTACCCCCTGTCCTATTATTATTTAATTTCTATTGTATCAGTATAATTGTTTCTTGTTCTTGCCACATTGCTGCATAAGATTAAGGTAAGAATTTAGGCACCCGAGGGAGGGTGTTACAACAAATATTCATTACATTCAATAAATAACAATACATAGCACAAAGCAGATGCATGTCAATAATAACAACTATACATAACACACAGTACATGCATGTCAACAATGTTTGCACATAACTAGTGCCACGAACTTCACGTGTCCTCAGCGTTAGGAAAACATACAAGCGACATTATGAAGACTATAACCTGCATCCAGTTGAAACCACAGCTAAACTAAATGCATACAAATAGGTGACCTAAGACAGAGTCTTAGCCACAGTGCATGACCTAAGACTTTGTCTTGTCCATCACTCAATATGAATCAAACAATCATATATCGGCATACAAGACACACAAGTGTTAAAGTTACAGTACATGTTCGTACCTTTCTCCGCTTGGTACGATTATCCTTTGGTACCGATTCCCGACTTTCCCTGATAGCTTATAATATCATTATCAAATTATGATATTATAATGAATTTCATATATCTTAGAATGAAATCCTAAGAGATATTCTTGCTACTATTTACCTTTTTTACCCCTGGTGGATTTAATATTTCAATTTTACCCTTACATTTCTTTAAAAACGAAATGCTGGATTTTCTGGGCAGATTTTTTAGCAACTTTGAAAAATCATAACTAATTGTACAAAAATCAAAATGATGTGAAACTAAAGCCAAAATTTCCCTTGACAAGTCTATTCTTAGGGAAAAATAAAGGCTTTTACTCGAAATAACCATATCATTCCCATTTTTAGTTTCTTTCAGCACTATTCCAGTTCCCAATTCAGAGACATGGGCTAACTTGAAAAATTTACATCTTTTTGTACAAAATCCTAAAAATTACATGTTATACATGAATGGAAATCCCTATATATCTAATTTATCCCTGTAAAATTTCATGATTTAATTAATTCATTTGCTACATAAAAAAATAGAATCTTTTTCGCTAACTGCACAAGATTTAGAACTGAAAATTCTACAATTTTCACAATCTTGATCCATGGACTTCCAAAAATTATTTCCTACCATGTTTTTACCTCGTTAGGAATTTTTCAATGCAAGGAGGCCTAAAAATAAGTATAGGAATTTATTATCTAATTCTCTAGATTAAACTACAATTATATTAACAACTAAAAGCTAGAGCTCAAGAACTTACCTCTTGAAGTTTTTACTCATTCCTCCTCCTTGCTCCAAGATTTTGCCTCTCCCTCACTCTCACTTCTTAGAAATCAACTACTTGGAGTTTGATTTGGTGTGAAGAGAATGAAGAGGGGAGCGCTCTATTTATAGCAAAAAACCCAATGGCTCAAGTGGTAATTATCATGGAGTTCCAACTTGGCTTCTTCCCCCCATCCATTGGATCCAACTTGCACATTAAGGGAGCTCACATCTACCCTACACCTCATGGCTGATTCCTTTCCCTAATTCCCTAGCCATTGGATGAGTTTTTATGTGGTTTTAATCCAATTGTCAATTGCTTTGATTGGTTGATTAATTTTCATGAGGATTAAACTCAATTTAGGTGATTAATTGGGACCCTTGGATGCATTTACATGTGCACCAATCCTAGCCTTTGATTGTAGTTGCAATTGTTGACTTTTCAAAGGTGATTAGCAAATTTTAATTAGCTTCTTAAATATTATATTATAATCCCCCTGTGCATGGGTCCTCTCCTCTTGACTTTGGGGGCTAAATGTTTAATCCCAATTAGTATTCCTAATGTAGTGTTTTATATGTCATTGAATATAATTTCCATAGTATGATTGGTTCCTTAGTTAATTATGGTCATTAGTGTTTCACACAAGCTTAATCTTGTCTCCCCATTGACCATAGATTTTCAAAATAAGACATTCCCTCAATTGATGCCTTTTAATTTGCCTCTTGATTAATTTGTAGAATTACACAAATTATTTTAATCAGCGCAAGCTTAATTGCCCATTAGTATTTGCTATTTGCTTTAATTTAATTAAGTGTTTCCATTGCTTATCTTGCTTTTTTTGATAGGCAATTTTTATCATATTATGTGATTTTTATATCACATTTTATTTCCCTTATATGTAGTCTCAAAATCTCTCATTTAATTATAGATTTCATGAAGAAATTTGCCCAAAATTATAATCAATAGATTAAGTTTCTTTGAGACACATATTCACCTTCATTCATTATAATTATTCATCAAAATAAGATGAATTGAAATTTTAGGTATTACATTGCCAATTATTAATTGGTTTTAGTCTCATTCCTCTCGACTAATTTATTTCATCCTGCAGGGTTTTGTTAACAGCCGATGGGTCTATTATTGACCTTACCAAATCAATTGAGATAACTACACCAAAATTCTTAAGCTAACTTATCACATTATATCTCAAATGATTTTCTATTTGCATCATTATTATTCAATGGATGTTGCCATTTGGCAATCACATATCATCGATGTGAAGTGTCAGTTTCTTGTCAAAGGTTTGCTAAGAGGTTTTCATCATTCTCAACACTCCATCCATCTCCAGAGTAATCAATTCTAACTCACGTAATACTTTAATTTTGTCACCACTAAAGATCAATGATAATCAATGGATTTTCACACATATACTAGATCTTAGTTAACATCCATGTACATACACCAATACAACGAGAATCCAATATTCCACTACATGATGCCAATATTATTTATGGCATTATCCCTTAACTATTTCTCTCTTTTCATGAGAGTTTACATATGATCAATCTCCTCATATCATTTGTTATGTCATGAGATTAACATCTATGTGCTACAAATTCTCAAAAATATGCATACATTCATTGAGCTTTAGAATCATATCAAGTAATAACATAAGAACTATTCACATGATGGTTTTTAAAAATAATATTCAGAACCATTTTCTCATTTATCATCACTATTCTTTTATAGTCTTTAACATCCAAAATTACATTCAATTCTCTCATGCTTTCAAGCACATAAAATGATATTTTTGACCATGCAAGTCATCCACTACAAATTAAATATTTCATGATATCATGCATGCTTATACCAAGAGAAATTAATAATACTATGAAAATTGAAGCACATTTATCTCTGCACTAGATACATGATTAAAATTTCATACCACTGTCATATGCTTATTTCAAGTCACACAAAATATTTGATAATTCACAAAATTTGCTTTCAATAGCAAACAATGCCTTTGTTTAATTGATCATAACATATGAAAATTTTATGATTTCCAATATATTTTCTACCAAAATAATAATTTTAAAGGATCACCATATCTTAGATACCCCCACACTTTCAAATATTTTATAATCAATAAAATTCTAATTAAATTAGAATCTCACATAATATATTTATAAAGATTCACAATTTATAAAACTATAAAATCATGAGGCAGTGTATTACAACAAAAAATCATGCCGATTTAATCTCCCATTCTAATTAAATGAGAATGTCACAAACATTGTCATTTATTCAAATAACAAATTTTATTTTCTCACAAAAAGGGAAAAAAATCAATTTAATTAATTTCCTTTTGTCAAAATAATATATATTTTATATATCAATATTTTTTCCTCACACAAAATTTTCCACATAAATTTATAAATATTTAATTATTTTAAATATCAATATTTAATGACATTCCCATGTATTTAAACATGTGAAACTAATGCCACAAATCCTCTTTGAAAATTTCAAATGATCAAATTATAAGAATCATGGAAATATAAAAATAATTTTCAACATTAAAATATATGATTTTTCAAGATTCAAACTGACTAATATGTTTGGACTTTGGGAATCAAGAATTAATTATGGAAAATTTGGCCTTAAGGAATTTTAAAGATTTGAAATTTGGAATTTAAGGCATATTTTCCATAAATTAAAGGCAACTTAGTTGGAAATAATTATTGGCCATAATATTTTGGAAATAATAATATTTTATGGACAAAATAAATTAAGTTAAATAATTTGGCTTAAATTAATTATGAGATTGATTATTGGAAACTTAAACTTGTTTTTCCTTAAATGATTTGGAAATAGTAGTCATGGAAAATAATTTGCAAGAGATCAGATAAATTATAGAATAAAATCTTTATAGAAAACTAAGGATTTATTTTTCCATGGTTAATCATTAATTACAATTAAATGAAACAAAACGATATGGCCATATTTTGTGTGTGGGCAAATGATTGTTTTCACTAAAGTGTGTATATCATATAAGAAGCTTGGCCAAGTGAGAAACACTTATATGATCAACAAGGAAAACATTACCCAACACACACACATGAAGACAGATATATACTTCAGCACATTATTCATACTATTTCATCTATTTGGGCCGTCGAAAATGCAACCAAGTCCAGAGCCCATCTGATATGTATCATTAGCAAAATGAGGTCCATTTCTTTCTCAACCTGACGTGAATGAAGAAGAAGCAGATCACGAATAACAATAGGAAGACCAAAACCCAAGAAACAGCTCGCATTTATTAACAGCAGAAAGACCATACCTTCCATGACAGCAAAATCATACACATTGAGCCCCATGTTGATATCTTTTGGATCTTGCAGCTTGTACTGGATCATAATAACTCTTTAAAACAATATCATCTCAGCCTCGTTTTCACTCGTTTCTCAGCAGTGAAGAGTGAGAGAAACAGAGAGAGTTTGAAAAAGAGAGAAAACCGAGAGAGAACGAGAGTGCCAACTGGAATTTTTCCCTCTGTTTCGAATCGAGTTTCCTCTAAACCGTTCAGATGAGATCTAGATAACCCAGATTAGATTTTTTTAATCTTCTAATTTTTACATAAAAAAAATACTTTTTAAAAAAGTATTAGTTGAAAAATTATTTTTATTTTATATTATCTATCTAATAAAATAATTTTTTTAAAAAAATAAAAAAAAATTAGATCTGGCCCAGCGGAGCTGGGCGCTCCCTGCCTATCTTTTAGATAGGCAGGGAGACTCGGTCCCTCTGTTTCGGTTGTCAAAAACAGAGAGAATCCGTGAGTGAAGCAAGAGAGAGTAACGCCAGCGAAAGAAAGGAAGAGGTGAAGAAGGAGAGAGAGAGAGAGAGAGAGAAGCCATCTTCGTTGGTCTGTTTGTGAATACCGAAAACAGAGGTAATATTAATACACTGAACCCACCTTCCTCTTTACTTCCATAACTTGGTCACGTTATATACATATAGAAGAAAGAAAAGAAAGAAAAAACGATGGGTGTTGAAAGTTATATATGAATATACGTTGGTTTTGTTGCATTTGTGTGAAAAACCTTACTGCATAAGGAAACAAATAAACACTACTGATATGTATGTTGCATGCCGTGAAGCTTCTGTATGTATTCCTCTGTTTTTCGCTGAAACTCATGTGGAGGTTTTAAACCCTTTTTTCCATTTGAAAATGAGATGCTCGGGGTTCGATAACATTACCATTTATATAGACCACCTAAAGATAAAAGAGAGTAGGGGATCTTCCTTAAAAACCTTATTATAGCTTGACTGATTAGAGTTGGAGTTGCTGCCTGAAAGAGCTACTTTAATAGCGAGAACTAAGAACCTACTGCCTAGGAAAAACGAAAGGAAAACGCTGGATATATATATCTAATGCATGAGCTTGCTGAACCTATTCGGTACCAAGAAAAAAAAAAAAAAAGAAGAGAGTAAAGTGTAATACTCTAAAAATCCTATTTAGTATAGTCACTATATTTTGATAAATAATACCTATTTTAGGTGAAAATGTGATCTCAAATTATGGTGTTGTATTTATTTTTATTCCTAGGCAATTTTCCCTAGAATTCGAAAGCCTAAAGACTAATTTTTCTAAATCTTATTAAGGGTCATAAAATATCTTAAGATTATCATAATTTAGTAAAATTTTAATTATACCATTTTAACAATTAAAATTATCAGTGGATGATAAAATCAATTAGAGGAAATTAGTAACAATTATTGGGCAATTGAAATTGCAATAATTGAGATACTTTAGTAATTTTTGAAATTAGTTAATAATTAATTTATAAAGGTCATAATTAAGGAAATATCAACTAAATTAAGGACCAAATGATATTTAGAAGCTAAGATTAGCATACAAGGGGTGTTAATCATTAAAATTAAATTAGAACCCTTATCAAATTTTGGTAATTGAGCCTAGTAACCCCTAAAACACTATATTAACAATAGTAACCAAGGATTAATTAATTCCCCCTTAACTAATAAAAGTGGCGAAAATTACAAATTAAAGAGTGAAGAAATTATATAAACTCTTAATCTTAATCCTTGTGAAATTGAATTGGTCAATGATAAAACAAGAAAATATTCTTAATCCTCATGAAATTAATTAGACCAATGAGAGATTAGCATGAATCGAAGGCCAAGATTAAATTTCATAAAGCTAAATCTAAAGGTTCTAATTAATTACACAATTAAGCTAAATCCATGTGATAATAGGAGAACCAATGAGAAGCTTGAGTCTTTAATTATTAGAGCACAAAGGAAACACAATTTTTGATCCTAAGCAAGGAGGGCCATGTTTTTCCTTTCTTGAAAAGGAAGAAACACAATTGTTTAATATTAAAAACTATCACATGGGATAATTAAAGGGACAAAATGGAAGACTTTTCTTTATGATAATAAGATACAATCAAATTACAAATTTTAAAAAAGAGGAAATGGAGGAAGGGTGACGTTTTTTCTCTTGGCTTCAAGAAGAAGAAGTTGTTTAATATATAATATATTATATTAAGAAGCACATGAGTCATTTAAATGCTTGGGGAAGAAGATAGAAAAGAGAGAGAAAGAGAGTTGTGTGTGTGTGTGTGTGTGTAGTAGGATCAAACCAAATTGAATAATGGTTTGAAATCCAAAATCAAACTTAAGAAGCAAGTTTGCTATTTAATCAGAAGCAGTGAATGAGAATCTATAGGAAATAAATCATATCTTGCAATATTAGAACTAAGTATTAAATATAAGTAGATATTTGGAACCAGTGAATTATGAGCTTTAACTTGGCTGTTCCCAAAGTCATTTTCGTATACTTTTAAGGATTCATACTTAAGTGTTTCAGGAAGTTTAAAATTTCCATAAATCTAGTCATAAAATTATGATTTCAAAAGTGAAATTAGATCTTGAATAAAAACACCAACTTACACCTAACTAAATTAGCATTTGGAAGTAAATAGGAGATGAAGCAAAAACTTAAGAGCCAAGGGAGGGGAAGGGCGGTTTCTTTGAGGTGTAAGGGTGAGATTGAAACCTCTTCACCAAGTAAAAACCAATGGCTAAGATCAAGCAAGAGTTGTTAGGAAGTTAACCCTTGTTTTGCTATAAATAGGGGCCTTATGCCTCACAAATTCCTCATCAATTCACCAAGCCTAAACCGAAAATTGAGGGTGTGAGGAAGAGAGTGGAGGAGCTCCAAGAGCAAGGAGCAAGGTTCTTCAAGAGGTAAGGAAGCTTTTAGTCTTTTAGTTCTAGTTCTTAGTTTTGTAGTAGAAATGTTAGGAAATGTTATTTTGATCTTGAATCTTCTAAATATAGTTTTAATCTCATGTTTTTATGCTTTCCATTGCCTTTATTTCGAAAAAATGATGAAGAAAAAGTATGGCAAAAATTTTTGGAAGACTATGATCAAAATAGCGAAGCTCTGACGAAATTTCATCGGTTAGCGATTTCAGGAGCCAGCAGCAAAAACATTAATATTTTATGAAGAAGATGATGTTCTAAAATTCTGAGTAAATTCATGGTGAAAGTAGACATATAGGGCTTTCCAAATATGTATAGAGTGTGTCATTTGAAGTTCTGTGCAAAGAGATAAAAATCCCAGAAGATAAGCTACGTTTTCTGGGGGAAATTCTGGGCTGAGGTTTGAAACTGTGAAATTGGGAATTTTTCGTGAAACCTGGGTAAATTCTAGTATTTTTCCTCGAAATTAGACATCTCAAGGATTCCGGGAAATTTTACGGATCCTCGTTTCGATTTTTCTAGAATTAGTTATGATTTTTCGAAGTTAGGCGAAATTTTGCCCAGAAATGCTGAACCAGCGTTTTTTCCGAAAATTATGTGGAAATAATTGAAAATGAATCCTCCAAGGGTAAAATTGTCATTTGTGGCCAAGATAGTTCTTGGAATGATGTTTATGAATTAATAGAAACGATATTACCCTTATAGGATAAACTGTGAACGTGTATCGACCGTCAAACGTACCCCAAAACTCGTCAATGAAGGTACGAACGCGTATTGTAACATTAACTCTTATGCTTATGGTGTGCTTATATATGATAGTTGTACTCACATGTTTTGAAATTTCTCTTTGAATATTGTATTGAATACGGGTTATGGTCTTGATAACGCCGTTAAGTTTTTCTAGCGCTGAGGACACAATAGGCCATCGTGTCACTTGTGAATAGTGCAGACTGGGGTAACATACATATTGCAGTGGCTGTGTTATGTTATTGCCTTACATGTTGTTATGATTTTGAAAGATGTAATTGTGTACTTATTATGTGATATCTGTCATATACTGTTTACATAAGCATGAGATTAACTGTTACCTGAGGTTCAATGGGTATTGAACCTCATCTCTTACCATAGCTTCAGGTCCGGGGAACCAAGGACTGAGGATAGGAGTAAGCAGAGTAAGCAGAACGCGTAAGGACCCAACTGAAGATCCTATTCTTAGACATATACCGTTATAACATCACTCTGATGAATGTATTGTACGATACACCACAAGCAATGATATATCAGTTACTCACTCTTTTATTTACTCCGATGCTCTACTCTGATGATTTGAAATGATTTTTTTTTTTTTAAAAAAAATTTATCTCGCTTTTAAAATTGGGATGTTACATAAAGATATATATTCATGCTACTGCAAACCGTGAGTATATACAGTCTGATGGATATGAAGATATATGTAGGTATATAATAGCATGATAGAAAGAGGTGAAAGAAAAAGGAGAGCAAGTTAAGTTTATGGGTGTGTACGTGTTGTATATATGTACATAAAAGGAAATAATAATAATAATAATAAAATAATGCTTGAGTCTTTGAGACCATGGGATGTTTTGGTTGTGAGGGAATTAGGTTTAAAATACGTATTAATAATGAGTATTCAAACTACTAGTTAAAAATCAGTTCATGTGGTATTTGTGCTTGATTTAAAGTGTGTGTGTGTGTGTGTAACCTGGAAACCATGGTTAACAATACATTATGGAAAATTATAGGAAACCATGAGAAACATTAAATAAAAATATTAAATTATATTCTTGTATGATGGTGGCATTTATTGACTTTGATTGGTAAATAAAGGGGAATAAATAAATAAAAAGAAATTATTGATTGGTAATTAATAAGAGTTAGTATTAATTAGAGAGAGAAAATAATGATTGATAAAATAATAATACCAATAGAATAAATAAATGGAAATTTGTGTTATTATTAGGAAATCTAAGATGATAATAATAATAACAGATTATGTTATTATTATTGGGAAGGGTGATAATAATAAATAATACATGAGGAATTATTATTATTATTATTATTGGGATTAATAATAATAATAACAATAATAATAAAATTATTATTGTTGGAGAAATTTTGTAAGGGATTAATAATTATTAATCCTCTAAAACAAATTCTTGTAATTAGTTTTCTCGGTGATTTGAGTAAGTGACTAACGACAATGATAAACGTTTTTAGGCAAACATTGATAATCTTTCTGATCCCAACAACTTCAGTACAAAGATAAGGATCCAAGGTTGAGGTGGGTAACTCTAATTTTGTAAGCATGTGTGTAAATGTTTATGAATTAATTAGCTGATCATGTATGCTGGTTGATTTACTTGTTACATGTTATGTTTTTCCTAGCTATGGATTTGAGGGTGCGGTCTCATGGGACTGACATGAGTACAAAAAAGGCTTTTAAGACTGGACGAAAAAGGCATCGTAAGACCGGATCAACGACCGGTCTCGTTCCAGACGGTCTTAAAAGTCTGTTACTTTTAAGATCGGATACGCAACCGGTCTTAAAAAAACTTTTAAGACCGGACTTTTAAAATATCCGGCCTTAAAAGTCCCATTCTATTACAAAAAAAATGGACTTTAAAGACCGGTTGCAAAAACACATCCAGTCTTAAAGGTCCTTTTCTATTAAAAAAAAACCTGGAAACCAGAAATTTGTCCAGGTGAGCAGCATATTAGGGATAAATTTGAATAATTTCATTTGATACAAATCTAACACCACCATCCCATCCTTCTGGAGGCTGCACAGATCACATCATTTCATCATTTAAGTTAGGCTATCTTGATTCAATGAAGGATGAAAACTTGAGTTCTCTTTGAAATGATATAGCAAGTGAGAAACTAACTTGATTCACGACATAGTATACTTTGAAACGACAAGGATAATTAGCAACAAGATGGTCCAATTCTTCTTGCACATATATAAATATGCAAATTACTATAAATGAGAAGTAAACAAACATTGTGTACCTTAAACAAAGACATACTTGGGAAGTTACAGTGATTCCAGACCCTCCAACAAGCATCCCAAAGACAAACCCATCCAACATCCCGAATTGGCCTCAATTCATAAATTCTGGCTTGCAAATTTTCCAAGTCATAAAAGCAAAAATAAAATAGATTGAAGAAGATAAAGTAAAAAATGCGAACCTGAAGAAGCTAGAACCAAAACAAGAAACCTTCAGAGCAAAGAAGGCAAGAGCAATTTTCGTAGCATTAGAAAATTTGTGAGTGAGGTCCTTGAGATAAGATGAGATGAGTTGAAAAGAGTGAGATAAGATTTAAAATTAAAAGATCAAAGAGAGGTTTAGAGAGCGAAATTCAATTTTCAAAGCGGGAAAATAAAAAATTCATCTTTTAGACTTTTTAGACCGGACTTTTTAAATATCCGGTTTTAAGAGTATACTCTTTAGACCGGACTTGTTAAATATCCGGTCTTAAAAGTTTTTTAGAGAAGTTTAGAGAGCCAAATTCAATTTTCGGAGCGGGAAAATAAAAAAAAATCGTCTTTTAGACTTTTTAGACCGGACTTTTTAAACATCCGGTCTTAAGAGTATACTTTTTTAGACCGGACTTTTTAAATATCCGGTCTTAAAAGTATATTTTTTAGAGATTTAGAGAGCGAAAATCAATTTTTGAGGGGGGGGGAATAAAAAATTCATCTTTTAGACTTTTCAGATCGGACTTTTTAAACATCCGATCTTAAAAGTCTAGAGAGCGAAATTCAATTTTAGAGCGGGAAAATAAAAAATTCATCTTTTAGACTTTTTAGACCGGACTTTTTAAACATCCAGTCTTAAAAGTACTTTTTAGACTGAATTTTTTAAATATCCGGTCTTAAAAGTCTATTTTTTAGAGATTTAGAGAGCGAAAATCAATTTTTGAGGCGGGGAAATAAAAAATTCATTTTTTAGACCGGACTTTTTAAACATCCAGTCTTAAAAGTCTAAGGGCGAAATTCAATTTTTAGAGCGGGAAAATAAAAAATTTATCTTTTAAACTTTTTAGACTGGACTTTTTAAACATCCGGTCTTAAAAGTATACTTTTTAGACCGGACTTTTTAAATATCCGGTTTTAAAATTCTATTTTCTATAGATTTAGAGAGCGAAATTCAATTTTTGGAGCAGGAAAATAAAAAATTCATCTTTGAGACTTTTTAGATCGGACTTTTTAAACATCCGATTTTAAAAGTCTAAGAGAGTGAAATTCAATTTTCAGAGCGGGAAAATAAAAAATCCATTATTTAGTCTTTTTAGACCGAACTTTTTAAATATTTGATCTTAAAAGTGTTCTATATATTTGATGGAAGTTCAGATTTAATTAGTTAGCATATACAATTATATTATGCAATTATCTTAATTAAGTTGTTAGAGAGATTTCCGTAATTAAGTTAGTAGATTATGGTTTTTGTAATTTCGTAATTATATTTCTGATTGTAATCCCTATATTATATTATGCAATTATCTTAATTAAGTTGTTAGAGAGATTTTAGAAATTAAGTTAGCAGATTATAGTTTTTTGAATTTCGTAATTATATTCCTAATTGTAATCCCTAGATTATAGGAACTTCATAGGTCAAAAGATTATTTACTTATTAGCATCTGTACATAATTCCAATTAAGCGAAGGAATAAAGCATCGCATTCTCGGACTCATCTCTGATCGGCGTCTTCTCAAAATATTTACGAAATTGCCACTTGTCATACTTTTAAGACCAAATCTTTTCTAATCCGGTCTTAAAAGTGTTCTATATTTTTACAAAAATACCATCGGTCATATTTTTAAGACCGGATCCTTTATAATCCGGTCCAAAAAGTTCTTTATATTTACAAAACTGCCACCGGTCATACTTTTAAGACCTGATTCTCTATAATTCGGTCTAAATGAGGTGGTCTTAAAGCTTTTTTTTTGCACTAGTGTGAGTGTCCTAGATAAGGGCTACGGTCCTTAGCCGTTCATTGCAGTTACGGTTATTTATACTTGTAAATTCTTCCATGCTTTAACATGTGTTAAACTGTAATTTATGCTTTCATACATGTGCATGAGATTAACTGTTACCCTAGGGTCCATTCATTTGGACTCCAGGTCACATGAAAGATACAGGTTGTAGTTCGGGATCAAAAGGCAAGAAGCAGCTGTAAGGGTTACAGTAGTGGGAAGCTTTTTGGAAATTAGGATTAATTAGGTTGTATTTGTAACGTTTATCATTCGTCTGTTTTGGATTACTATACTAACATCCAACGAGCACATGAATTTGAATTGTGAAAAATTTACCCGTATGTTTTCAAACTAAGTCAAATTCAAAAACTTCTATTTCAAAATCAAGTCGCCCAAATCTCCTCGATCCCCGTACGCGTTAACTCTGATGAAATAAAGGCATCAAAGGCCGGGCGTCACAATATGGTATCTCAAAATAAATCACACATAATAAGTATTTATATCCATTGATCATGATCATGGTAACGATTCCTTTTAGTAAATTAAATAGTGACTATGATATTCCAAAATATATCACCAGATTTATTAAAACAAAAGTTGTTTTAATTTTCAACTATTATCACATTAAACACAACAATTCTCTGCTTTTATTCGGCTATATTAATTCAAAAAGATTCACAATATTATAGGAGATTAGAAATTATCAAACAAATTAATATCTCTATTAATAATAAAGCCTTAAATGGAAATAAATTCCTCTTTCATTCTAATTAATTAAATTAGAATTTTTCAAATATATATATCATCTCAAAATTTAGGAATTTTTACAATTATTATTATTATTTTAATAAGGCTTATCATTTAATTGTTAACTCTATTTAATTTCTGCAAATAGAAACCAAATAATAAAATAACAAGCATGAAACCAACGATGATCTCATTATCATGAAACTTTCATCTCCATGTGATAACTAATTTAATTCAAAATATTAACTAATAAAAACAATAAAATCTCCTTGTGAAACCAAGGGTTTTTTACTTGAAGAAAGGAAAACGCTTGCCTCATAAGTCATAACATACACTTTATCTTCCCTTTATAAATTTAATATTCATAAAATCCTCATTAAAATAAGGTGAGATAGTAGGAGATTTATTAACTACCCTATCAATCAAAACTAATATGTTTATTTACTAAAGATAATTAAACCTTCAACTAAAGTAAATTCATTGTGTAAGTAATCAATAATTAGCATAAATAATTAAATAAAATATTTTTATGGGCATATCAATACTAACAAATCGGCACATCAAACATTGAAAGTTATAACCACATCATCAAATTATTAATATATACCCACCAAAATATTTATTTTATTATAAAACTGATAGAAAACTAGAGAGAAGTTAGAGAGAATTCTAGAGAGATGAAATGGATTCTCATTCAAGTATATAAGAAATGTTTACATAAGGTCTCTATTTATAGACTTTTAAGGGTTACTATGCAATAAACATCCACACAATAAATATATTCATAACACTTCCCCTTGGATGTTTATTATGAATGTGCCTCGTTAAAAACTTTAACTAGAAAAAACCCAGTAGGATAAAAACCTAGCCAAAGTAAAGAGTACATCATTCATTGATACAATTTCTAATGATGCCTCATTAAAAACCTTTCTAGGAAAACCCAGTGGGACAAAACCTAGATAAGGGAAAAAGAGTACAACGTGTATCATCTTCCCCTCTTGATTATATCAAATTTGCTCCCCCTAATGATTACATCACATTCAATGTCTTTCTGAATATATTTGTCATTCTGTCATCAAATATTTGTTCGCTATGGAGCAATGGAAATGCCTAGCCTGATTGTTCGTTGTATACTTGCAAGATCTAAATCTTTCAAGTAAAATCATAATAATCTTTTCATAAATATACATGTGCATATAGAACTTTAATAAATGTTTATTCAGATAATGATGCTATATGCACTATGATTGCTTCATGCAATAAACTTATTTAATTGATTATTCTCGAGAATTTGATGCTCATAGCATCTTGAGTCCTTCTGGGACATATGTATTTATGGCGCCTTACGTCCTTCAAGGACATGTGCTTCTGGCACACACTAATATATTGTGGCTTATGATCCTTATTATCATTCATTACAGTATATGCTATCATATAAACATAAATAACATCAACGTTGATTTTATTTTTCTGGTCCTATCGGATTTCATTCATAATTTATTGAGATCTCATTATGTTCATATATTTCAGGTACCTGGGCCTCTTCTAGGACCACAATATTTTCTTCTGCAGATATCTCTACTGGATATAACATCTCTTCAGGAGATGGTTCTTCTAGAGCTTTTCTTAATTATCTTCGACTTGATCATCTATATTTTTATAGCTCCTTTTTCTCATTCGAGAATTCTTTTATCTTTAAAACCAATGGACCTGCAACGCTTTATGCGTGCTTTATAACAATTCATATAGGAGCATTTGCAGTTGGGACATGTGATTTTGTCACTTTCTTTAGGTTAGTAAATGCTTCTGGCATTCAATTAGCTAAACTCTAATGAATTATCTTTTGAACTTTTAGTGCACATTTCTTACTAGGATCAATATGAGCCAATGATAATTCATTCCACTTTATCTCTTTACCCAATCTGCTTATTTTTCTCCCTCTCATCTAATCATGCAGTATATATCCATCTGTGTGCATAGTAGAGGATTAATAATCATTGCACATTCAAAAATTTTAAGATGGAATTAATCTGGCTCCTGACCAAAAGCCAATTTTATGGGGAGAATTCTGTTGGCTTATATAATTGCTGCAAATATACACATATAAACAATGTTCTCATTGTCATTGATCTACTCATATATAATTTCTGGATCATTCAATCTGGAAATTGCGTGCATAATATATTGCAAACTTCTGGTTGCAAATATCATTGCAAACTTTGCAGACTTATAATCTCGCATATAATCTTTCAATTTGATATATTTCCAGAGATCCATTTCCAATAATATTTTCGTAATCATTTTTATTTGAGAACATGCAGTTATACGACTCAGATGATCAAACGAGTCATGCCAACTTTCCATATAATTTATCATCAAATCTAATATCCATTTTGGGGAAATCAACACACAAACATTCACAAAGAATTATCACACAAATATTCACAGAGAATTTCACAAAGAATTAATATATAAACACTCACACTTGATATAACAATCTCCCCTTCAAGTGTGAGTTCGTTAAAATTAATTCATGTAACTTCCATACAATATTCCATATATGATATATATTTCTACAGATATCATTAAAATTCCACAGATGCATTATCAATGCAAATTTTTGTTACTTCTAGTAACAAAATTTCCATTTTTCCAAAATCAACAATCAAATATATATTATTATAATATACATAATCATCAGGTGTATCACTGTAGATTCATGAGCACAACACTGTGGAATCATAGATACATTACTATAGAATCACAGGCGCAACACGCATCACTGTGGAGTCAGGCGCAACACTGCAAATTGTCGTATGCATATATAATCAAAAAGGCTCCTGAAAAGGTTCTACGCAAGAGCTTTATAGGGAGCAGATCTGTAGAGATTCAATAGGAATGCACGGATCTGCAGAGATTCAACAGGATTTAATTCGACTATAAATAGAGGAAGGCAAACGAACATGCCTCACAAACACTCAAGCATATGATAATATCAATTACCAGATATTCACACATATTTCTCTAAATTCTATTGCCATGGCAGGACCAAGCAGTTTTATCCTAATTTCTGAAACATCTGACATAGCATTACTTGATGCTTTGTTGTATGATGATCAGCTAAACATGTCATTTACTTCATTATTATCTCCTAATCCTTTTGAGACGTTTATTCCTCCTTCTGAGATGTTTATTCCTCCTTCTGAGATGTTTATTATTCCTCCTTCTGCTTCAAATGTTCCTACTTCTCCCCCAAGAACAAATGTTCTTCCTCAATCTACAAGGATTGAAGGTACAACTGAAGCAGATTCATCAAGGAGGCATGTCAAAAGGTGTAGAACTATGGCCGAATTGATGGAGTCTACCAGTCAAGTTCAGCCATTAGTCACAACAATCAATGAGCCAGCATTAACAAGCCAGTAAACAACCACCAGCCAGCCAGCCAACAACCACTAGCTAGCCAGCAACTACAAGCCAGTTAGCAACTACTAGCTTATTGGAATGTAGTTGCTGTCATGTTTTACGGGAAATTATACATACCAACGGACTTCAGTATCATAGACTTGAAGTTCATGGGAGGAGGATAGGTATGATTTCCCATGTTGTTTTATATGAAAATGTACAGGATAAATCTTACAATACTGACAGGCTTCTAATGTTTGATTTTACTAATAAAAATTTTGGAGAAATCAAACATTTTTTGACACAGTATTGTATAGATTTACAAGCATCAGGATATAACTTGATGCGTGATCCTGTATTGGACTATCATGAGGTCCTTTGTGTTGGTTCAGAATGGGCTAAAAACCCAAATGAACACCACGAAAGTTCATTTCAAACCAACATTGAGAATCCATTAGATAAAGGAAAACAACCCGCGGTTAATATTTCATATGATACTTCATCCCTTAAACAGGGTGAATTATATAGGTTAATAATGAAGCAACGAGAAAGAATAAAGAGGACAAAGCTCCATGATTTAAGAAATTATTTTCACTTAACCCTCGATGAAGCGAGTAAACAATTAAATATGAGTACTCACACCATCCAAAAGATTTATAAAAAAGGAGGGTTAACAGAGTGGCCATACAAAAAGCTTCAAAAACTTATGAGGTAGATCTCGATATTAAGAAGAGCTTTGCCTCATTTAGATCTCGAATCAAGAAAAGGAAAAGAAGAAGACATTATGTATCTTCAAAATGAGATGATTAAGCTTTGTAATGGAGTTGAACCACTTGCTATTAAACTTTGTTGAAATAATATGGTCTTTTGTTTAATTATTTCATTTATAAATATTCCGTTCTCGCATTCACAAAAATTGTTATAAACATAGAAAATACAAAATAATAGTAAAAACAATCATAATCATAATTTTATTAATTACTTCATTCACTTCTAAGAGTGAAGTTGGATATAAATTCATGATCCATAATTCACTGATTTGTTTGATCATGGCAAGAAATTAATCCTCAAAATTTCTTGACTTTATCACAATATTGCTACTGCAATAGCAAGTTGGATATCTTTATTTGTAATAACAATCATGATCATACAATCCCTTGTCTCATAATTTAAAGGGAGTATTTAATGCCAAATATACAATTTTGAGGCCTTTATACAACTAAGGTCATACAAAATTTATGGATCAAGCCTTGTTTAATAATTTGTCTCTTGGCTTTAGGCTAACTTGCCTCTTGGTTTCAGGCTAACTTGCCTTTTGGCTTCAAGCTAACTTGCCTCATGGTGTCTCAAGCCAATTTATACCTCCTCAAAGTCATATGCCAATGTATGCCTCATATCTCTCTGGCATTTTGATCTCATGATACATATGGCTTTTAACAATTTATCTTGATAAACATAATAAAATCACAAATTAAATTAAAACAATTAAAAGGATAAATTAAATTTAGAGATTTAATTAGAGCGTACCTGATTCAAAGTGTCCTGCTTCGCTTTTTTCGGTTTGAAAAACAGATAAATAATAATAATAATAATAATAATAATAATAATAACAACAACAACAACAACAACAATAACAATAATAATAAAATCTCAAACATATACAATAAAATACTGAAGAAAATATTAGAATGAAACACATTATAATATAAAATATGTGAAGCCCACTGAAAATATATGTAAAATACAAAGTAGGAAAATTGAAAAACAACCTTACTTGAATTTTCCGTAGCCATAAAATAAAACAAAATACATAATTGAAAAGATAAAGCAACAAAATCCTATTATTCATTATTGTTTATCACATCCAAAAATTCAGACCGTATGGGTGCATACACAAAATCATTAATAACATATATCATTAAAACTTATCTACAACCTTTTTACTGTATTTGTTTTATATAATATTATAAAGATGATAGGATTAGGTAAGGATGTCGTTTTTGAAATAATGAAATGAAGGAGGTGAACCACGTAGTAAATCATCACACCAACATATAAATATAATGATAATAATAATAATTAATATAATAACATCATGGTTGACTTCATATTTCCTTTTTTTTTTAAGGTGAGTAGATCTGGTACAGTTGAAGGCACACGAGATCCAGAGAAATATGGAATAGCAAGAACATTGAGATAAGAGGATCATAAAATCGAAGGCTGAAGGTACCTCATGAAAATCTCAAGCACCTCAAGAATTTACATGAGCAAAGCCAACAAACTGTTGACTATTAATGTTGTTTTGATGATAACAAACATGAGAGTTTTGATTTAATAAAGATTGATAATTGAACCACATTAATTAACTCTTTGAGAATACTAAAGCAAAGCATATGACAAATGCTCTTCTTCTCTGATTCTCAAGAATCAGAATTTGATTCTCAAGAATGTGCTTTATACTTCCTTCTCTGATTCTCAAGAATGTGCTTTATACTTCCTCTCTATCGACAATTCTCAAGAATCAAAGAGTGATTCTTGAGAATCCAAGTGCAAAGCAACAATCCTCTCTTTGTCCAAATTCCATTTCTTGCTCGTTGGTTCTTGAGAATGGGTAGGTAATTCTCGAGAACCTTTAGTTCATGTACAAGAGAGTTACAACACATACATATTCCTTTTTCCATTTGCATTCGTTGATTCTCAAGAATGTAAGATACATTCTTGAGAATGAGATATAATAGATATATGAAATGCACATTTCTTTCAACTTGTAATTCTCTAATTCTCAAGAATGATATAGACAATTCTTGAGAATGCCAAAGCAAGCAAATCATGATCTCACCAAACAGCATCTCCTCTAAACCGATGATTCTCGAGAATGAGAAGGAGAATTCTTGAGAATGTATTTCATTTGGAAAACCATGTGAACATCAAATTCTATTAAGCTCGTTGATTCTCAAGAATTGGAACTTGACTCTCGAGAATCCAAGAGGAAAGCAACATTCCCTCCCTTAGCCGACTATGTGAACATCATGACTTATATGTTAAGCTCGTTGATTCTCAAGAATTGGAATTCAACTCTTGAGAATAATACTGGAGCAATGGCACCGAAGCAAAATGGATCACACATGACCTAAGCCAATTCTTAAGAATTGATAGGCAATACTCGAGAACCATAGTCATGAAATAAGAAACATGGATCAACATGAATTCACTAATTCTCAAGAATGTGCTTATAACTCTTGAGAATTCAACATGATAAAACAAAGAAATATTTTGCAATTATGTAGTTCCATGAACTCATGTAATTTTGCCAAACTCCTTTAACTAATCTTTATTATTGGGTTATTCCTGAACTTAATTATTTTATCATTAAACATCATCCAAGTGTGTTGCAGATTCTTTAGGCATGTCTAAAGCTAAGTTCAAGAAAGAGGATTCCGACGTGGTGGAATGAGCATTTAATGATGACAGAGAAACAGAGCAATATTTGGAATAATAACCTGAGCCAAAAGCAAATATTCTTTTGAGTGATGCTTATTTCGGCTATTTCTCTGACACAAGTTCAAACAACGGTAAACACATTTAATACAAGGCATCCCTGAATTTAATGAAGCAACGGTCGATTGGGCTTGAGCAAGAACGAATGGGTCTAACGGAAATTCAAACTGAGACAAGGGCTATATTAAATTCAAGACGGTGAAGCCTGTTAAGGTGATCTTATAAAAGCCCAGAACATTTAATGTGCCACCTACTGGAACACGAAGCATTCATTTTGAAATTAATTAAGTTCACTGTTCCATTAGCTTTCATTTATTTCTCTCAGTACTTCAGTGCTTAGCTTTTATCTACTCAGTGAGGAGTGAAAATCAATTACATTGTTTGTTTATTAGTGTTGCTTAAGGTTGTGGAATCTTAAGTAAAGGGTGTACAATTACAACCAGTTAGGAGGAGCGGAGTCTTGAGTGATTGGACTGTCGCAGGAGTTACTGAGTGTGTAATTGTAATCTTGAGGATTAGTGAAATACCCATACTGTTGTGGGAACTGGAAGTAGGTTGTTTGATTTGACCGAACCAGTATAATTTCTGTTGTGTCTTTTATTCCTTTTTGTTTTACTTCCTCAAATTATTCAGAAACAGAAACAGAAGAAAATTCAAAATCACCTATTTACCCCCCTCTAGGCGATATTCTCCTTTCACAAACTTGCTAGACCAAGACATGAGTGAGCTAGCATCAACACTGACAAGAATAACAAGCTATCGTGCTGATAACGTATTATAAAACTGATAGAAAACTAGAGAGAAGTTAGAGAGAATTCTAGAGAGATGAAATTGATTCTCATTCAAGCATATAAGAAATGTTTACATAAGGTCTCTATTTATAGACTTTCAAGGGTTACTATGCAATAAACATCCACACAATAAATATATTCATAACATATTTAATATTCTAATCTAAATAATGTGTACCCCATTGTGGTTCGATAAGGTGAACAAATATGACTCTTGCAAACAAACACGTACGCCTCCTTCATCATCATCTATGCAAGTTCTCAAAAACACGGCCGCATCTAGGTACTCCTCCACAGGGTCCCATTAACTAGCACAGATCCTTTGCTACCCCTACTTTCTAGCAAGGCTAAAGCACACCCCTCATACTGTGTATGCTTAATCTTGCATAGCGTTCCATTTATAATCTGATCCTTCATGGGAAAGGTTGCTATTTCTATTAGAACTAATGGTGAAGTTAGATGTGCAAGTGAAAACATTTGGGTTTAGGGCAGATTGCGACAAGAGCCTACGCCAATGCGTCAAGGTCTCAGAACTTGCACTTATCTTCCGATAAATATTCCAAGATAATAAAGAACCCCTTGGCTTGTCAAATACCAAAGTCCGTGAAGACCCATCACTAATCGGCAGTGTCACTACAACAACCATAAACGATCGCAGCATCACCCTTGCCAGAAGTCAGACCATCATTAGAGCCATCTCCAGTGATCTGAGCATCGCATTCTCTAAGATCAGCCACAGGCTGGGTGCTTATTTCTTTAGAATTCTGTACTGCCGGGTTTGGTTTCTCCAATGGACTAACATTTTCAACCTTTTGACGCTATGGTGAGGGAGGATTATCATCCAAAGAAGAAGACCTTTTGGAATAGTTCCTAAACAACGATCCACTTCGTCTCATTGAAATTATGCGTTCTGTTGTAGAACAATAGAGATTGGACTTGACCTCAGATTAAATCTCAGGGGCCTAGGTACCGTTGAGAGGGATCAAAGTCCATGTAGTTCGCTTGTTAAGAATAGGCTTATAGCCAGAGGGGAGTGGGGGTGTGTGCTTTGTGTGTATTGAATCACAAAAGATAGAGTGCAGAGCGTATGTACCTTATTAGGGTTTTTACCCTATTTATAGGTTTACTTGAGCCCTAAATTGTTGGGTTTTTGTTATCTTATCACTTAAAGATATAAGATATCTATAGTGAAAAGATCCTTGATTTGAGGGTGGTTAGGTTCTTGATAAAGATCCTGATAGATTAATTAATAATCTCCTTTATTTGGGGAGGTTGTTAAGATTATAGGTAGGTTGTTGCTTCTTGGGCCATCTTCATAATGAGCCCATAATTTAGATCCGTAACAGTTGCCCCTAGCTTGGTAGCTCAGGTCTCTGATCTGCTGGGATAAATTCACTTTTACAAGTTCTGAATTGCTTTATTAGCCCGAGATGTCTTATCTTGGGCATTCTTAATCTAGGTTGCATCCTACCCATGGTTGTTTTAAATTTCTAAGTAGTGTGGCATGTAGTTTTACTTATCGATGTTGGATATTGCCGAGTTCTTTTGGGTTTTAACTGGGTTCTCGTGGATCGACATCATTGCCCCTATTTGAAACTTCATGGGTAGGTCGGTCGTACTTCTTATCACCGAATTCTGATTTAGTTTCGCTTGACTTGCTTATCCTTCTTTGTTAAGCAACGAGGATCATTACTTAGTCGGACTTTCTTTGGTATAAGCATTCGAGTCGAGTGTCGATTTGATGGTATCAAGAAAGCGAACACCATCATTGTGTTGGTTATGATCAGTTTTGTATGAAACTAGACTCCTAATGCCTCATCTTGACAAAGTTTCATGCCCAAAGAATATCAGATGAGAGAGCTATGAATTTTTGAAGTTGATCCATATGTTACCGTCATACAGCACACCAAGGTTCGGTATTTTGAACATAACTCACAAACTACACATCAGAATGAGCTGAAATCAGTGGCATATGAACGTAGACTCACATACCTTTCCAGAAACATATAGATCATGGAAAACAAAGATCAAATGAGTGAGGTATGAATCTTTGAAGTTGACAGTCAATTCAGGATGCTGAAAAAACGCTAACCAAAGAACAGTCTTCGTTCATCGGATCATAACTGTCAGGTTACAATGAGTTTGGAGTTGATTCTTCTTGCATTGGAAAGGAGACTTAAAGAGTCTTATGGAGATAGGTACTGGATTCCAGGAGTTGATCTTTATCAAGTCAGAGAGCAAAGAACTTGTGAGAAGGATATTTGACTGAGCCATGGAGAAGAAAACTCGAGTTTGTATTAGCAAACTCTAGTTTTGCACTTGACAGAGAGCAAGATGTTTTCATCTTTTAAGAAAACTCGAGTTTGAGTTAGAAAACGCCAGTTTGTGGCAGACAGAGAGCTCCTCAATATTTTGAACTAAGAAAACTCCAGTTTGCATTTGAAAACTCCAGTTTTGAGTTTTGTGGACTTAAGCTTATTTTCTCTTTAAAAGTCCAAAAATCGAGTTAGTCACTTAATGACTCGAGTTTGGCCTTAAGTTCAAGTGTGCTCCAAAACTCAAATAGCGACATTCCTCTCCAGAAGACCTAAACTCGAGTTTGGATTTTGAAACTCCAATTTAGCCCGCTGAAAACTCCAGTTTTGTTTTATAAACTCCAGTTTTAGTCGCTGAAGTTTAAAAACTAGATTGCGCCAATTTGTGAAATCTTCATGAGTTAATCTTAAAATATCATATCATATATTTCTATTGATCTAAACATTATTTAATGAGTTTTCGAGTAAGTTTCAGATGAATTCAACAATGATTAAGGTGAAATCAGATCTGGGTCAAATGCAATTAATGAAGAACCAAGAACAAGCCTGAAATTTCTCTTCTATCCCAATGGTTTAGCTCAGGCCATTATAAGTCAATCAAATCTCTCTCCAATGGTCAAATAAGGTTTATGGAATGACAGAATATCTGGAAGACCATCTGCAACAATTAATTCCAGGATTCCAACTGAGAATTGAAAGAACAAAGAAAAATATGCAACCGTCATATTCCAAAGATGAAGTTGATCTTTGAAGAATCATAGAGAAGAAAATGCAACGGCTAGTTCCTCTAATTAACCTATAAATACCCATGAAGACTCTGAACACAGACACAAGAGGGAGAGCAAGAACAGGGATGTGAGCTTACAGAGTGAAAATGCCAAAATTTTAATGTCTGCTTCATCTACTCTCTGAATATTTCAATGATCATATATTTAGCTTAGAAAGTGAGATTATATGTATTGTGCTTCAATGTTTATTCACTTACTTCTAAGAGAGAAGATTCATTGTAATCATCCTATTATTCCGAGAGTTACTCAAGATTGGGTGATCTTGAGTGGGAAACACTTTATTGTAATTACAGCTTGTAAGGGGAGTGAATCCGAGTGAGGGATTACTTCGAGTACAGAGTGTGTAACCAAGCAAGTGAATTGATTACGGTTTTGAGAGGATACTTCAAGTACAAAACGTGTAATCAAGTTCAAAGCAAATAGTGGATTGAAAATCTCAAGTGAAGCTTGGGGACTGGACGTAGGTCAAGGATTGAACCGAACCAGGATAAATCACAGTTTGCATACTCTCTTCCCTAAACTCTTATATTTCTAGTATACATATTTGGATAACTGATTACTGTCATGGAATTGATTTCAAATTAGTTGCGAAAAGTTTTTAAAGCTATCCAGAGTTCTATCAAACACCCAATCCACCCCCTTCTTGGGTGATAGCCAGGTCCAACACATTACTCCCTGCGAATTGTCGTCTGCTATCCGCCATGGTAGAAGGAGTGTTTGTACCACTTTTATCGATATTCGTGTGCATTAAATATGAGCATTTAATGCGCATGCTTTTTTCTACCACTTCAGTCTGTCCACTAAGGCCCTTTGGGCCTAATCGTTCGATTTCCTTGATCTTCAACCGTCTTGTCTCCTTCTTGTATATATAGCCATCATCTTCCCTCTATTTGTTCATTTGAACATTTAGTGTTTTCTTACTGCTATTTTCTTCAAGAAACTTGTCTCTCCTTTGTGATTTCCAGAACCTCTGGCTCATGCATTTCCTCTTCCTCTTCATTATTTGAAACTAGGTATTTATCCGCATTCTTTCTTGGTTTTCTTTTATTATTCATCTTTCCTTCATTTGGGTTTCTTGGGTGGTTGTTCTTGGTTTAGTATTTGCTACCTGGGTAGTCACAAAAATCCGTCCTATCTTGTGTTCTTTCATGTGTCTGTTCTTGGTAACTTCTTGAGTTTTGATTAATTTGATTGTTGTCTTTAGACTTTAGGGTTCCGTTTCCTTTTTTTTATTGGGTTGACCCATAGTCTTCTCGCCTTAATTCCTGTAAGGTTAGCCTATTGGCTTTTTGGGAAGCCCTTAACCAAGGAGCAAAAGCTTCAAAACATGCTCCGAGGTTATGGTGGTCGGGGTACCAAAAGATCAAGTTGGCCTTTCCAATCTAGTGAAAGTTCTAAGAAACTTTCACAATCTATAGAGCCTGAGTTCCAGGATTAGGGGGTAACCATTGCTAGGGCAACCTCCTTGGATATTGGTTCTGTGAGTCTTTGGGGACAGACTCTTCTTGGTCCATAGCTTGGGGGTAACCATTGCTAGGGCAACCTCCTCAACTATGTTTTACTAAAGAAGATTTGGAAAACGTAGTCCTTAGCCATGAAAATGGTTTAGTGGTTACGAGAACCCTAGTAAATTGCTGGGTTAAGAAGATCTTCATAGATGTTGGAAGCTCTGCAGACATTATCCTATGGGATGCTTTCAAGAGGATGAACCTCGATCAAGAAGATTTGAAGCCGTGTAAAACTACCCTTATAGGGTTTAATTGGGAACACACTCCCCTAAGGGATATATCGATCTCAAATTAACTTTGGGAACAAAGGAAGCATTCAAGGTAGAACGAGTAAGGTTCATTGTTGTTGACTTTCCATTCCCATATAATATAATATCGGGGAGGCCAACTATTCATAACTAAAATATGTTGGTTTCCACTAAGCATCAGAAGTTGAAGATGGTGAGTGGCAAGAACAAAATCATTACCATTAGTGGAGATTAGAAAGAATCCTAGCAATACTATTTTGAAATGGTTAAAGAAGGTGAAGGTGGACCTTTCTCCCCCCTCAGATTTGCAAATGAGATAGAAGCGTGAGCAAGTGAAAAGGGAGTTAGCGAAGTAAACCAGTAAACACGGTGAAGCTCAGCATAGAGAAGAAACCAAGATTCTGAGACCAAAGCTAGACGGAGAATTGGAGGATCTTGTATTGAGTGATGAGTCTTTGCAAATCACGGAAATCGATAAGATGATGAACCTAGAGGTTAGAGTCGGATTGGAAGATTTCTTGAAGAAGAACTAGGATATTTTTACTTAGAGGTCATTGGAGACACCTAGGATTGATCCTAAATTTAGCTGTCATAAATTGGCAATTTATCTAGGATCAGTCCCGGTGGTGCAGAAGGAAAGGAACCTCAACCCAAACAAGCGACAGGTTTTGGAAGAACACATTAAGGAATTGTTAGATGCCAGATTTATAAGAGAAATACAGTATACCACCTGGTTTTCTAATATGGTTATGGTGAAGAAACTAAGTAGAGAGTGGAGAGTATGCATGAACTACACTAACTTGAATAAGGTGTGTCCCAAGGACTCTTATCCAATTCTAACATCGATCAGTTGGCTGACAACTCTTAGGATTTCAGTTGCTATCCTTCATGGATGCAAACTCCAGGTATAATCAGATAGCCATGTACCCAGTGGGTCAAGGGAAGACGACCTTTATCACTGAGAAGGCTAACTATTGTTATAATGTGACGACCTTCGGGTTGAAGAATGTTGTGGCACATATCAAAGGATGATGAACAAAGTATTTGGAGATCAGTTGGGTAAGAATGTAGAAGTCTATATTGATAATATGATTGTCAAGTTGAGTGACCAAGCAAAGCACATTTGAGATTTAGAGCAGACTTTTGAGAAGCTGAAAGCATATTGAATCCAATTGAACCTGGCTAAGTATGCATTTAGAGTCATGGCTAGGAAGTTCTTAGGATTCCTGTTAACAAACAGAAGAATTGAGGCTAATTCGGGTAAATGCAAAGCTGTGTTAGACATGAAGGCCCCCAAAAATAAGAAAGAAATTAAGCAGTTAACGGGAAGAGTGGTAGCATTGACAAGATTTTTGCCTAAATTGGCAGAAAGTGATGTTCCCTTCTTCAAATTACTAAAGGAGGAGGCGCAGGGTGGTTGGAACCTAGAGTGTGAAGCCGCGTACAAAAGAGTAAAGAAATGTCTAGCTGCCCCGCCAGTCTTGTCTAAGCTGGAACCTAGAGAAACTCTGATCTTGTGTTTGTCCGTAGGGGAGGAAGTTGTGAGTACAGTATTGGTTAGAGAAACAAAAGATGGCTAGGTGCCAATTATTTCGTAAGCCAAGTCTTACAAATTTCAGAGTTGAAGTATCAAAAGCATGAAAAAATGGCATTTGCATTTACTCACCACGATAAGGAGACTTCGTCCTTATTTTCAAGGACATCAAATTATGGTTGGAACTAGTCAACTAATTCGACAAGTGCTCAATAAGCCGGATTTGGCTAAAAGGATGATTAGCTAGGCCATTGAGCTATTTGAGTTTGATATCATCTATGAAGCTCAGCAAGCTATTAAGTCACAAGCATTGGCCGATTTTGTCATGGAATTAAACCCCCGACAAATAAAAGGGAAAATGGAGATGCATATACTTAGAAAGTCTATGCGGATGGCTTGTCAAATGTGAAAGGAAGCGAAGCTAGGATTATCATTGAAAGCCCGGAAGGAGTGTTAATGGAGCATTCCCTTCAACTGAAATTTCTGATATCAAATAATCAAGCAAAGTGTGAAGAACTTCTAGCCGAGCTACTTCAACCAAAGGAAAATGGAGCTAAAAAGGTTCATATTTTAACTAACTCTCAACTCGTTGCAGCATAAATTGAAGGGACATACCAAGCTAAGGGTTCTTTGTTGGTGAAATACCTAAGTGACGTGAGAGAAGTTATGTCTGAGTTTGACGAGGTGATCATTAACCACATTCCTAGAGGGGAGAACACCAGAGTTGATATCTTGTCAAAGTTGGCAAGTACGAAGAGCCTGGGTAACCACAGAACCGTGATCTAACAAATTTATCAGAGTCGAGTTGTGTTATGATTATCTCAGCAGTGGCAAATTGGAGAAGACCAATCAGTGATTGCTTGGAAAAAGGAGTCCTTCCTGATAATTCAATTGAGGCCAATCAATTGGTTCGAGTTGTAGTCACACACATCATTGTAGAAGATCAGTTATGCTGCAAGGGTTTGCACTCTCTAATGTTTACATGTTTGAGCTTGGAAGAGGTCAAATATGTCTTGGGCAAGATACATGAAGGAATAAATGGCAAACACATGGGACCTAAGGCTTTGGCTAGGAAAGCTCTACGAACAGGGTATTACTGGCCAACAATGGAGGCAAATTCAAAGAATCACATTAAAAATGTGGCAGCTGTCAGAGACATGCTAGAATGATTTGGTCCACCCCAACCGAATTGCAATCTATCTTAGCCCTATAACCCTTTTTCAAATGGGGGAAGGATTTACTCAGACCGTTCAAAGAAGCTCCAGGATAGTTGCCATGGCTCATTGTAACTGTTGATTATTTTACCAAATGGATTAAGGCTAAACCGATTAGGACAATCACCTCCACTCGGGTATAAAGGTTCTTTGAAAGAAATATAATTTCCAAATTTGAAATCCCGACTAAGGTGGCGACGAATAATGGAACCGAGTTTATTGATAAAAGGTTCTAAGAAACGATGTATGGTTTCCATATCAAGCATCACTTTGCTTCTGTGAAGTATCCTCAATCTTTGATAGGTGGCCTTTTGTCTTTAGCCTTGGGGTCCACAATCAAAAATAAAACAAGGATTGCGATAGACAAACCTAGGATTGTTCTTTCTTCTCGAGGAGCCTTTTATTGATTCCTAAGTAATCTAAATGTCATACAATGAAAACAAGGGGAAATTGGGTTTTGGATTTTCAAATTAATAAACTAAAATATGAATGCAATTTAATTAAATCCTAAACTATTATTTTTGGTATTTTCTTTATAATGGAATGGAGTATGAAAATGTATAATGAATGAATGCTCTTGTAAATGGAGTAGTTGTTATCATAATTCAATTAGATGTAGGAGTAAATTTTTACTAAGTCTTGATGAAAACCCCCAAGCAACCTCTTGAGTTTAGTGTTCTTAATTAGTGATTACTCCTACTACCGTAGCTAGCAATCACCTCTTAAGGCACTATTGAAGTACAATTAGTGGACAATTAGGATTAGACTAATGCAACTTGCTTCCTCTTAAAATGATTGTGATAACACGCCACACAATTAATCCAATTCAATTATACTATCTAACAATAACACATAGAAAGCACAATTTCATCGAATCAATAAGGGAAATACATATATATAAATCCAACAAGCCACAAAAATACAATCCAACCACATAAGTTCAATCCACAAAGTTATCCAGATGGGTAAACTAAGTCTCAACAATATAAAACAATATTCCTAAAACTAGGGAATTCAAATTCAAATTCAAATAGAGAAAATAGATTAAACAAAATAAACTCCCCTAATTAATTGAAGCTTCACAATTCTAGCCATTGTCCATCCCAAGAAGTAAAGGAAATTAGCTACTCATGAATCTGATTTGATCTATAGCCTTCAACCCTTCTAAACACCACTCATCCCTTGAACATGAATGAAATGGTAAATAGTGAAAATAGAGAACATAGTGTTAGATATGATTAGTTTTGATAATGTCTTATATAGATGCCATTAGTAAGAGCAAAAAGCTTGTATATTATGTTTATCTTCTTCATTGACTAATTCTTAAATTTAATGTAGAAATAAAGATGTGAAGTTCATCTATGTGAAGATGGAATATCACCTAAAGGGGGGGGGGGGTGAATAGGTGATTTAAAAAATTTAATCGCTTAATCAAACTTTTGGTGAATCCAGACAGAATACTAGCTTAGCAGGAATTTAAAGAAGAATGGACACGAGTCAATTTATCCTGGTTCAGTCTAATCTTGACCTACATCCAGTCCCCAAGAACTTCTTGGGATTTTTCACTAACTTTCCAAAGATTACAAATACAGCTTGGGATGATCCTCTCTCACACGGACTCACTCCCCCTTACTACTTGTAATCTTACACCCACACTTAAGGTTCCACAACCTTAAGATTTTACAACTGAATGAAATGAATGTTTTAAATAGCTCCTCACGAGTAGATAAATGAAACATTGAAGTACAAAGAATATCCGAAGATATTGAGAGTAATGAATGAAACTGATAAGATAATAACTCAGAGTAAATGCACAGAGTTTCGGTAGTTGGCTAAATTGAATCCTTGGGTATTTATACCCTTTCGCCATTAATGCCATTGGGAGGAATTTGAGAGTTACCGTTGTGACTTATTTAATTTTCCATTATACACAGCTCTGTTCCTCGTTCAACCAAATGGACCGTTGAGCCTTCATTAAATGAAATATGTTCTTTCATTAAATGCGTTGATCGTTGAGAGTGTTTTTGTAGAAGAATGTCTTGATTAAGTAAACCTTGGAAGAATGTTTCTCTCTGCTGCACAACTCATTCCATTTGTTGCTTTGTTTCTGATGCTATGTATTAAATGCAGTGACGTGAGCATTTACTTTATGTTGATTTTGAATAATACACCGTTTAAGTCCCTGAAATTACTAGCAAACACATTAGAAACACTTTAAGTATCATTCTAAGTGATTCTGGAAGTTATAAGCCAAAGTTCAAATTTTTCACAGAATCAAAGATCAGTAATAGCGATAAGAACTCAAGTTTTCAAAGTAGAACTCGAGTTCTAGAACTTGAGTTCTTGAACAAGAACTCAAGTTCTTTTGTTTTCCCTTTTTGAACATCTCAGATCAAAACAAGAACTCGAGTTGATCATCAAGAACTCGAGTTTTTCATTTCTCTTCAAATTGGTTTTCAAAGAACTTGAGTTCTCAATCATGAACTTAAGTTCATGAACTCGAGTTCTATTCTAAGAACTCGAGTTCTTAAACTTAGATCAGTTGCTCAATAAAGGAACTCAAGTTCTGCACAGAGAACTCAAGTTCTTAGGCTTGACCGTATTTTTTACTGAGACAACTCGAGTTCTTAACCAAGAACTCAAGTTCATGAACTCAAGTTTGCTACTAATGAACTTAAGTTCTTTTAGATTCTGAGCATTTTTCACGGCCAAGGGTCGTGAACTTGAGTTCTTGACCCAAGAACTCGAGTTCTTCATTTTGCTGAAATGAGAACTAGAGTTTTAAGACATGAAATCGAGTTCTTATTTAAACCATTGATTTACAAGTGTTTAGTTATCATCAAAACTTGGTTGAGAACTAACTCTATGAAGAATGATCAAAAAGAAGATCAATAAAAGAAGTATTGAATGAGAGAAAGAAATTGAATCAAAGAAGAGTCAAGTGATCAAGAATGATTAAGAGAAGAAAAGAAAGAAGAAGTTGAATTATAGAACAAGGAGTTAAGAGATTTCAGAAAGAAGAAATTGAAGAAAATGTTAAGTTCAAGAAGAAGAGGAAATGTTGAAGAACTTGCAGAAAATAATGAGTCCATGACAAAGAATGATCAAGATGGGAGATGATGGAAGATGGAAGAAGTTGATGAATAGAATGAGAATATCAATATCAGCTCAAATATAAATGTGGAGAATGTTCAAGAGAAGAAGAAAGAAATAATAGAGTTTTGGAGAATGACCAAGTGAACAACAGAAAGAAAGAGAAGATCTTGACAAATAGAATAAGAAAATCAATATTCAAGGTCTTAGATTGATATTATAAATCTTCACAATCAAATGGAAGTTGGATGGGTCAATTCAGAGTTAAAGACATCAAAAATTAGGTTCTGGATGAGAAAACTTGAGTTTCCAGGTCAAAACTCGAGTTTACTACCTTAATGCAGTAATTTGCCCCTGGAAAGCGAGAAAACTTGAGTTTGGGAGTCAAAACTTGAGTGTCTAAGTCAAAACTCAAGTTTGGAACTCAAAACTCGAGTTTGGAACTTAATGACTCTAGTTTGCAATGTCTTCAGCATCTCTGGCATCTCTAGACTAGCAAAACTCGAGTTTCCAGCACTAATTAACAACTCTATTTACCTCTGTTTCACGTTCAGCTTGGGTGAGCTCAGGTAATTCGACGATATCTCCTAAACCAGAGATCAGATTGAGGTGAAACCAAATTTTTACGAAACTAAGCATCCAATGCATCATTTTGAAAAATTTTCAGCCCAAAGAAGTTTAGATGAGAGAGCTATAAATTTCAAAAGTTGGATTAGGAATTCACGCCACACATCAGACCAAGCTTCAATGTTTTGAGTGTAACTCACAATCTACACATTGAAATGAGCTGAAATCGGTGGCATATGAAAGAAGACTCATAAGGATTTCCATCAATACTTAATCCAACTAAAATGAAGTTCAGAAGAGAGAGATATGGTCTTCAAAAGTTGGCTATCAATTCAAGACGTTACAAAAACACTGGTCAAGAACAATCTTCATTCATCGGATCATAACGGACAAATCACAATGAGTTTGGAGCTGATTCTTTTTGCATTGGGAAGAAGACTTAAAGAGATATATGGGGATAATTAGTTTTCTAAATTTGGACCTATATCAAGTCAGAGAGCAACCAAAGTCAAGAACAACTTGAAAACTCGAGTTTACAAATTAAAACTCGAGTATAGCTCAGACAGAAAGCAATGAACATCAGAGGATCTTCAATACTTGAGTTTGTAAATCAAAACTTGAGTTTTGATTAGACAAAGAGGAATCTGGAGTAATGCAACAAGATCAAAACTCGAGTATCCAATTGAAAAATCGAGTTTACACCTTCGCTTCAGAAAAATCAAAGTGTCGAAAATCTCATTTTTGATCAAGAACATACAGATGATTACTCAAATGATCTATAACACTTCTTACACTGGTACAAAAAAGTATTTTAAGACTGGACGAAATAGGCCCCGTAAGATCGGACCAGCAACCGGTCTCGTTCCAGGCAGTCTTATAAATATGTAACTTTTAAGACCGAACTTGAACCGGTCTTAAAAAAGTATTTCAAGACCGGACATAATAAACAATAGGTCTTAAAAATCGCACTATATAGACCTTATATATATTTTGTTCGGTCTTAAAACTAGAATTTATTAGACCGGACAAAAAAAGGTCCAGTCCTAAATACCCCACTTTCAAGACCGGACTAAATGTCATCAGGTCTTAAAAGTATGTAACTTTCAAGACCGGTCAAACATATTCACCGGTCTCAAAAATAAAGAAAATAAGACCTTGCTTTAACATATAACCGGTCTTAAAATTATAACTTTTAAGACCGGACAAAATTAATTAGTGCGGTCTTAAAGGTAAATTTTAAGACTGTATAGAATATAGTCCGCTCCTAAAAGTCTCACTTTTAAGACCGGACATCAAATACATCAGTCTTAAAGGTTAGTATTTAGGACCGTTATTAGTAGTTTTAAGACCGTAAGGAATAGCCTCCATTCTTAAAAGTCTGATTTTTAAAACCGGATCTTCAATAGACTAGTCTTAAAAGTGGATATTTCCCCTGTTCAAAACAAATTCGCCACACAATCCAGCATCTAAAAGATAGTACTTTAAGCTTCAATTTTTAATTGAATTGAGAATGGATTACAAATATTATTCACCAGGCATCGTAATGAATGAGCTTGTTACTAGCTATTACACTACAAACCTAATAACAAATGAATGTAATTAATACAATAAGACAAATACATACAATGCGTTACAAATAATAGTGTACAACACCTAAATAAACATATATACCAATTCATCACCTTGTCTTCATCAAATTCCCACTCGGCCAATAACAACAAATATAACTAACATTCCTAGCTTCTTTTGTGACAAGCTAGCCCATTTTGATCGGATCCTACCAGAAAATAAAAACAAGAACAAATGACAGTCAGTGACATTGTTTAAGAACATAAATATTTAAGAAGGAATTGAATATAGTTAAAACGTAAATTAAAACCTTGAAGTTTTCAAATAATTGTGCAGATGAATATTACCTTATGAATTGATGACTCTTTTATAAAGGGATATTCTCCCATATCCCTTCTTGATGATCATTTCTTATGCCGGGTTCATTATCCGCTTCATCTTCTTCGTTGATGTCCAGTAGACCCCTTGAAAAAGGAGTACTTTCAGGAAGACCATAATTTGCATCATTTTCCTCATCAATATCAATGACTCTTTTTCCTTGGAGAGCTATAAACCACATTTTATTTTCTTCATCGGTGATATAGAAAACTTGTTTCGCCTGGTCTACCATAATAAAAGGTTCATCTCCAAAACTTGTATTATTCAGATCGACTAATGTAAATCCTAGCTGATCGATCTGGACACCACTGTTGACATTAACCCACTTGCATTTGAAAATGGGAAATCTAATGAAGACATAGTCCACCTCCCAAATCTCTTCAATAACCCCATAATATGACATGACTGCCAATTTAGGCCGCTTGTCTTTCCAACTAGAGAAGTGCATGGCTTCAGCCTCTAACATTACACCACTGTTCTGGACGGTGCTCCTATCATTTAGGGACTTCATGTAAAATGTATAACCGATGATCACATACGAACTCCAACTTATGACATCAACCTCAGGACCACGTGCTAACCATTTGATTGTCTCAAAAACAGATTCTTCTCCCCTGACCTTTTGTATGAACTAGTTTGCAAATGTTCTATTATGCTCCCTAATCAACCTTTGTTCAGTCATTCGGGGATTTTCTTTCCTCACAGCTTCTTTATGGGTAGCTATGCTGGCCTGAACTTCATCAACATTATTCAAGATGTATAAGTGGACTTGTGACAATTCATCAGGATCCACACCCCTTACTGAGGCCCCTCGCCTACCCCCTTCAGCATGCTGACGTTTTAGAAGCCCGATATGTCTTACTTTGGCCAAATAATTTTGACAAAATTTCATGGCCTCTTCAGATACATACTTCTGAACAATTGATGCTTCTGGCCAGTATGCGTTCTTCACGTATCCCTTTAGGAATTTCATAGATCTTTCAATTGGGTACATTCACCGTAAATGGACAGGGCCACACAACTTTATCTCCCTCACAAGATGAACAATTAGATGAACCATGATGTCAAAAAATGAAGGAACAAAAAGTTTCTCAAGCTGGCACAATATCATATATCCTTCATTTTCTGATTCATCCAATTGTTCAATCTCGAACACTTTACTACAAACAGAATTGAAGAAGAAACAAAGCCTAGTCAAAATGTGTCGAAGATCATACTCAGCAATGCCTTGAATAGCTACTGGGAGCAGCTGTTGCATTAATACATGACAATCATGAGACTTCTGGCCTACTAATTTCAAGTCCTTCATCGATACAAGCCTCTTAAGATTTGAAGAATACCCCGAGGGAACTTTTGTCCCATGTAAACACTCACAAAAACTTCTTTTCTCATCCTTAGATAAAGTATGAGAAGCCCGGGGACAATAAGTTCTCTTATCATATGGCCTTGGATGTAAGTCTTCCTGTATCCCTATTGCTTACAAATCCAATCTTGCCTTCACACCATCCTTGGAACTACCTTGTATGTTGAGAAGCGTGCCAACAATGCTATCACATACGTTTTTCTCAACATGCATGACATCAATATAATGTCTCACATCAAGGTTGCGCCAATATGGAAGATTGAAGAAGACCGATCTCTTTTTCCATATATTTGTTTCTTTTTTACCCTTTGCAGTCTTACCGAAGATGACACTTATATTTTTCATCTTTTCATACACTTACTCCCCAGTCAATGCCACCGGAGCATCTTCATACTCTTGGCCACCAAAAAAGGCTTTCTTTAATCAATGATATAGGTGGCCCTGAGTAAAAAATCTTCTACGTCCAAGATAAACTGTCTTTCTTCCATGTTGAAGTTGATGGTAGCGTGTGCCTTCTTCACAAACCGGACATGCCTTATGGCCTTTTATACTATACCTTGATAAGTTCCCATATGCTGGGAAGTCATTTATAGTACAAAATATCATGGCTCTCATTTTGAAGACCTCCTTCTTGAACGAGTCAAAAACATTTACACCTTCTTCCCACAACTCCTTCAAGTCTTCGATCAAGGGTTGAAGGTAAACATCAATGTTGTTTCCGGGTTGTTTTGGTCTCGAAATCAACATAGACAACATGATGTACTTTCATTTCATGCATAACATAGGAGATAAGTTGTAAGTAATCAGGAGTACAGGCCATGAACTATGTATGCTGCTAAGGCTTCCATAGGGATTCATGCCATCCGTGCTAAGGGCAAGCCTAAGGTTCCTAGGTTCTTCCTTGAAGGTCGGAAATAATTGATCGATTTTCTTCCATTGAGAAGAATTGGCCGGATGTCGAAGCTTTCCATTAGAAATCCTCTCACCAACATGCCACCACAAATTTCTTGCATCATTTTCATTAGCAAACAACTGCTTGAACCTTGGTATGATTGGAAGATACCACAACATTTTTGCAGGCCCCTTATTTGACTTGTACCTTGGGGTTTCACATACCGGACATTTTTGCTTATCTTCAAACTCATTCTATACAATATGCAATCATTCGGGCATGCATGGATCTTTTTGTACTCCATCCCCAGTGGACAAAGAATTTTCTTAGCATCATAGTACCGATGAGGCAACACATTATCATCCGGACGCATTTCCTTAAAAGCCTCAAGCATTTCTGAAAAACTCTTGCCGCTCCATCCATGATGTGATTTCAAGCTGACCAATCTCAAAATGAAAGCGGAAGAAATCACCAAGAGGGGGGTGAATTGGGGATTTTAAAATTTCTTTTCAACTCTTTAAAAATAAAGCTTAAGAAATGAATAATGAAAGAGTAGAGAAAGAAAAGCTCAGACACACAGGATTTATACTGGTTCGGTCTTAACCTTAACCTTGTCCTTGGTTTTGTTTCCCTGGAACCCTGAAGCTAATGTAAGAGCTGAGATTCAATACCCATTGAATCTCAGGTAACGGTTAACCTCATGCTTATGTAAACAGTATATGACAGGTACCACATAATAAGTACACATTCACAATTTTCAAAACTCATAACAACATATAAGGCAATAACATAACATAGCCACTGCAATATGTATGTTACCCTAGTCTGCACTATCCACCAATGCCACGATGGCCTATCGTGTCCTTAGCGTTAGGAAAACTCAATGGTGTTATCAAGACTATAACCCCTATTCAATTCAATATTCAGAGAACAATTTTTCAAAATAGAGTTTTAGCATATGAATACAACTATCATATATAAGCATATCATAAGCATAAGAGTTAAGGTTACAATAAGCGTCCGTACCTGAGTTTTAATACGTGCTGTTGGTCAGAAAAACGACCTCCGATATCCTATAAGGGTAATATTGTGCCAATTAATTCCCAAACATTATTCCAAGAGATACCTTGGCCACAAATGACAATTTTACCCTTGGAGGATTTATTTTCAATTATGTCCTTAAAATTTCGGAAAAAAACGTTGGTGCAGAATTTCTGAGCAGAATTTCGCCTAACTTTGAAAAATCATAACTAATTCCAGAAAAATCAAAACGAGGATCCGTAAAATTTCCCGAAATCCTTGAGATCTCTATTTTTAAGTAAAAATAATGGAACTTACCCAGAATCCACGGATAATTTCCAGTTTCAACGTTTCAAAGTACTGCCCAGAATTTACCCCAGAAAACGTAGCTTATCTTCTGGAATTTTTTTTCTCTTTACACAGAGCTTCAAATGACATACTCTTTATATATTTGGAAAGACCTATATGTCTACTTTCTCCATGAATTTTCTCAGATTTTTAGAACATCATCTCCTTCATAAAATATTAACATTTTTACTACTGGCTCCTGAAATCGCTAACCGATGAAATTTCGCCAGACCTTCGCTATTTTGATCATAATCTTCCAGAAATTTTTGCCATACTTTTCCTTCATCATTTTTTCGAAATAAAGGCAATGGAAACCATAAAAACATGAAAACAAAACTATATTTGGAAGATTAAAGATCAAAATAACATTTCCTAACATTACTACTACAAAAACTAAGAACTAGAACTAAAAGACTAAAACTTCCTTACCTCTTAAAGAACCTTGCTTCTTGTTTCTTGAAGCTCCTCTACATTCCTCCTCACTCTCTAAATTTTGGTTCCTAGCTTGAGGAATTGGTGAGAAATTTGTGAAGGGGAAGGTCTCTATTTATAGCAAATTGTTATGGCATTTTTTTAGTTCTTTCACCTTGCATTTTAGCCATTGGATTAACCTTAGCAAAGAAGTTTTAATCCTCCCCTTACACCTCCCAAAAACCGCCCCTCTCTCCCCCTTCTTCTCCAAGTTATTTTGCTTCATCCCCAAGTTATCTTGCTTCATCCCCAAGTTATCTTGCTTCATCCTCAAGTTACTTTGCTTCATCCCCAAGTTATTCCAAATGCTAATTTAGTTAGGTGTAAGTTGGTGTTTTTATTCAAGATCTAATTTCACTTTTGAAATCATAATTTTATGACTAGATTTATGGTGATTTTTAATTTCCTGAATACTTAGGTATAAATCCTAGAAGTATACGAAAATGACTTTGGGAATAGTTCAGTTCAAGCCCATAATTTACTGGTTTCAAATATGTATTTATATTCAATACTTAGTTCCAATATTTCAAGATATGATTTAATTCCTATAAATTCTCATTTACTTGTATTTGATTAAATTACTATGAATTCTCCTTGCATTTGATTAAAAGTTACTTACTCCCCAAGTTTTTACTCTGGACTTCAACTCATTATTTACTTTGGTTAATTCTTGACTTTCTTAATTCTTAGACACACACACACACTCACAATATACACACACACAACACGCACACACACTACACACACACTTCCCTTTCTCTTTCCCTTATCCTCTTCCACAACATTTAAACTCAAGCCCCAAAAGTCTTCCCTTCTAAAACTTTAATTAACCCATGTGTTTGTATGTTTATTCAAAACAATTTCTTCTTCTTGTTGCTCAAGTAAAAACCGTCCCCCTCCCTATATTTTTAGTTATCAATTTTATGTTTTGATTATTCTCACAAACTCAAGAAGAAAATCTCTCATTGGTCCAATTAATTCCACAAGGATTTAAGATTAAGAGTTTATATAATTTCTTCACTCTTCAATTAGTAATTTTTGCCACTTCTATTAGTTAAGGGAGAATTAATTAATCCTTGGTTACTTTTGCTAATATAGTGCTTTAGGAGTTACTAAACTTAATTACCAAAATTTGACAAGAGTTCCAATTTAATTTTGATGATTAATAACTTCTTGTATGCTAATCTTAGCTCCTAAATATCATTTGATCCTTAATTAAATTGATATTTCCTTAATTATGACCCTTATAAATTAATTATTAGCTAATTTCAAAAATTACTAAAGTATCCCAATTATTGCAACTCCAATTGCCCAATAATTGATGCTAATTTCCTCTAATTGATTTTATCATCCTCTGATGATTTTAATTGCTGAAATGGTATAATTAAGATTATACTAAATTATAATAATCTTAGGATATTTTATGACCTTTAATATGACTTAGAAAAATTAGTCTTTAGGCTTTCAAATTCTAGGGAAAATTGCCTAGGAATAAAAATAAATACAACACCAAAATTTGAGACCACATATTCACCTATTTAAAATAGGTATTGTTTATCAAAATATGGTGACTATGCAAGATAGGATTTTAGGGTATTACAGCCAATTCTTTTGCAAATTCATAAATAAATGCCTTCTTGATATTTCTTTTTTTTTTTTTACAAAAAACTTTCCATTTTTCTCTTTTCTTTTCCATTCTGTTTTTTTTTCCCTACTTCTTTTTCATTCTTTTCCATATACATGACATTTCAATTTTTTTATTGACAATTCATTTTGATTTTTTTTTAAAGAATACTATGAACACTATAAGTAATGACATGCATACAACATATGAATGTCTCAAAAAGGGTAAGCAAAGGGTATATGAATGAAGGTTTCACTAGTGCAAAAAAAGTCTTTTAAGACCGCCTCATTTAGAGCTAAGTATCGATACCCAGATCTTAAAGAAATGACCGATGACAATTTTGTAAATATAAAGAACTTCTTCCACTGCATCAATTTTTAAGACCGCCTCATTTAGAGCGGATGATCAACGCTCCGGTCTTAAAGATATGACCGGTGGCAATTTTGTAAATATCAAAAAACATTTTGGACCGTATCATTTTTTGAGAGGTCTATATTATTCAGTTTGCTGAAAAAAAAACAACCGCTCTTAAAAATTGAAATATGAATTACTTTAAAGAGAAATCTCATACAACCCGACTTATATTTTATGCCGTGCAAAATAACATGGAATTTTTTTAAACAATTTGTATAAAACTTTTAAGACCAAACATAAATAAATGAATGCTCTTAAAACATTTAATTAAAAAAATTGAAATAATATGAAATTGTTGAGAAATCTCATACAACCAGACTTATATTTTTTGTTGCACAAAATATAAGGAAATATATAAATAAAATGATATAAAACTTTTAAGACCGGACATAAATAAATGATGCTCTTAAAGTTAATATTTTTAAGAGCAAACGTGACAGCTACCCGGTACTAAATAATGAAAAAAATTAAACTAATAGTTTATTATTTTTAAGACCGGACCTAATAAAAGGATGTTCTGAATTGTTAACTTTTAAGACTGTCATTTTGTATTTCACTGGTCTTAAAACTGCCTACTATATTTCTCGCGCAAAACCTTAACTTGTGTCTTACGTCTTTTTGCAGAACACTGCAACCCTTGTTCTTGTTGCGAAACACTCAAACACCTCTTCTTGTTGCATTACATCTCTTCCTTGCAAACTGCCACTATCCTCTGTTACTCTCTCATTTGCTCTTGCACCACCTCTCTCAACCTCTTTTCTTGTTTCGAAAATGAATGGAGGAAATGAGTGTAGTCTTGTTCATGAAATGCTAGTTGATGACGTGACTGTTGTTAGTCAGAACGAACCATCTTCTTCTTAGAGTGAGCCTCCTTGTAACCGCCCTGCAGCCGCGGTGGTAGAAAAGGCCCTACCCTATTGAAAGAGCTTGCCCTAGCGCGGACTACCAGTGAAAAGCTTGATATATAATTTGATGAACATTTGGCTCCTTGCGCCCCTAATAAAAGCAGATATACTAGTTATGTCGGCTTACTATCACGCAGCAAGCCAAGCATTTTGGTCGACGAGTGGAAAAATGTCGACCGAGAGAATGTGAAGGATCTTATCTGGGCATCTATCCGTCTTACATACAATGTTCCTAACGATGAGAAGTTGAAAGTCAAGACATTGTCATATTGTGTTGATCGCTGGAGGAAGTTTAAGACCCAGTTAGCAAACAACTATATTTTTGCCGAGGTTCCGGTTGGTGAGCCTCTCCCTAATCCTTATGCCAAGTATGTCTTTCTTGATGAAGCAACATTGCAACAATTTGTTTAGATGCGGACTACTAAAGAAGCTTTGGTGAGTTTATATTTAATTTTTTTTTGTCCCTTCTTGTATACTTATTAACTTGTGTGGATATGTGAATGTTATTGTGTTCATTTATGAGGCCGTTAGTCAAGTTGCTTACTTATTAACCTGAAGATGCAGCCCCGCGTGATATTTTGCCCACTCCTAAGTTGACTGCCAAAGATGAAATTTGACTTATAGTAGTCAATCAAACTTTTGAAGTCAAATCATGGCCTGTAAATGCTGAAGTAGGCATAAAAGAGAAGCAATCGGTCTTCGTTGACCAAGAAGATTTAGTCTCCCTGCTCTTTCCTAAAAAGGAGATAACTAATGCAAATTGATGAAGTAAGTAGTATCTTCTTATATGAGTACCTACATAATTTTAAAAGGGGTCGTTTAGGCACGTACACATACATATATACTAGCTAATTCATTGATGTATGTCATTATTGTAGTTTGATGCATCATGAAATGGGAGTACAGGGCAAAGAACATGATTTTGGATTCTTGAACCCACACTACATAAGTGCGGCAACTGCAAAGGAAAGAACAACATACATATCTGGAGGTTGTCTACCAATATGAGAAGGTGGTACCTTGCACCATTCAACCAAGGTAACCATTGGTAGCTGGTCCTCCTTTCCACGGAGGAAAATAAAGTGGTCTTTTTATGCTCCCTTCACCACGAACCAGTGCCTACATTAAAGCAGATTGTTGATAAGTAAGCGCGTGTCATTTTGTCACTGATTTTTGTCTGAAATCCCTTCTGTGAATTTTCAGTTACCAATATTTATAAATGAAATTTTTGATTTCGATAATAGGGACATGTTGGAATACCAAAAGAAAGCCAAGAGAAAGGTTGGGCATCAGGCCAAAGATCCTGTATGGATCAAACCAAAGGTTAGTACGCATGGACACTGCCTTGTGAACTTGGTCATTGTGTAACAAATTATATGCACTCTTATATATATATATATATACACACACACATGTGGTTTCCGACGTGTCTAAAATTAAACAAGAAATATATATATATATATATATATATATATATATATATATATATATATATATATATATATATTTCTTGTTTAATTTTAGACACGTTGGAAACCACGTGCTTCTAACTTATGTGGGCTTTACGTCATGCAACACATGTAAGATATTACGCGAAGAATTATGTCTATCACTGAACAGGTAAATGTATTTGATATTATAAATACGTTTGGCGTGCTGACCCCTTTGATGCAAGGAATTAAGGTCTAATATATATTTCTATCTTTGATGTTACAGACATTTAATTGTGAAGACCCCTTTCCTGATGGTGATATTGAGCGCATACGCCAAGTCATTTGTGAATATCTAGTTAGGAAATTGCAAGTGCCCTCCAGGATTAATTTGTAAATATGTGTTGTAAACCTATATTACATCTTCTGGAAATAATAATGAACAATTGTACTATTTAATGATAATAATGAACAATTGTACAGTTTAATGATCAATAATTAATAAATTTGTTTATTCATTTCCAACAAATTATATTGATGCTTTCTATTTTTTGTTTCTAATGTATTGCATGAAATTAGTTCTTAAACCTTTGGGACAAGATGTTGTAAATGAGCTTATTATAAAGTTCAAAATGTCCAGTGAGACTTTTAGGACCGTCTATTTCATATCTGCCCGGTACTAAAAGTCCTCATATAATTTTTTAAAATTTTAGAGACTTTTAGGACAGTTATGTTTGTTGTTATGTTTGTTGTTATTGGCCGGGTGGGAACCCGATGAACACAAGGTGATGAATTGGTATATATATGTTCATTTAGGTGTTGTACATTGTTATTTGTAACTCATTATATATATTTGTCTTATTGTATTAATTACATCAATTTATTATTAGGTTTGTACTGTAATAGCTAGTAACAAGCTCATTCATTGTGATGCTTAGTGAATAATATTTGTATCCATTCCCAATTCAATTATAACTTGTAGCTTAGAGTACTGTCTTTTAGATGCTGAATTGTGTGGCGAATTTGTTTTGAACAAGGGAAATTTCCACTTTTAGGACTGGTCTATTAAAGGTTCGGTCTTAAAAGTTAGACTTTTAAAAGCGGAGGCTATTTCTTACGGTCTTAAACTAATAACGGTCTTAAAGACTGACCTTTAAGACTAGTGTATTTGATGTCCGGTCTTAGAAGTGAAACTTTTTAGAACGGACACTATTCTATATGGTCTTAAAAGTTATAATACGTATAAAAAAAAGACCAGCCTTGAAGACTGCACTTATTAATTTAGTCCGGTCTTAAAAGTAATATTTTTAAGACCGGTTATATATGTAATAGCTAGTATGCATGAATTATGTTTGAGTACCTCATTTTTTGTGCTTCTTCTTTAGTGTTCACTTAGATCCATACTCAAGTATCCAGAGCCATACTAGAGTATTATACTCAAATACACCTGATCCATGCTTGAGTATGCCTTTCCAATACCTAAAATAAAATGACTACATGAAAGTTTGATTAATTGTTGAGAGCAAAATATCACCTGAGGGTGAATTGGGTGATTTCAATTTTTTTTTTGAATTCGTTAAAGAACACCAAAAACAAAGACAAGGCAAACTAAAGAGAATATGAACACAGAGAAATTATACTAGTTTGGTCTAAACTTTTGACCTACGTCCAGTCCCCATATACTCTAGGTTTTTCACTAACTCACGATGACGATTACACACTCTGCACTCAAAGTAATCATTTTGCACTAGGATTTACTACCCCTTACAAACTGTAATTGTACACCTACACTCAAGGTCTCTCTACCTTCATATTAAACTTATAATTGATCAAAAGGATTCAACTCTCTCATAGAGTAGATATAAATAAGCACTGAAGTACAAACATTTGAAGATACTAAGAGAAATGAATGAAATGATAAATCGTAATAACTTCAATTAAATGTTCAGATGTTTTGGTGGTTAGAAAATTTAATGCTTCAGGTATTTATATCGGCTACCATTAATGACCATTGAGGAAGCTTTTAAGATTGTTGTTGTGAGCTTTTCATTTTTTTGTTAGACTCAGAAAGCTTTCGTTAGGCACAATTGATCTTTGATTGATTTTTCTCAGTTAATTCACTTTTTGATTGTTGTCATTAGCTGGTATTCCTTTAGTCTTGACAGTGGTTAACTTACACAAGTTAGTGTAGTCTTTCACTGAAATAGGAACCTACCGTAGTGATCATTTGGTGTGCTCTAACTTTCATTCCGTGTAGTTGTGTTTTCTTTAAGCATTTAATGCTCTGACACACTTTCATGCTTTTTGACCAATTGGCAGGTAAACCAATCGTTAATGTACTAAAACATACTCAAAAGGATGATTAGTAATAGCATAAGAAAAATAGAGTAGCCTTTAAGTAGTAACAAATGGCTAATCAATATATTTGAATTTATGATTACCGTTATAGTGAAAGCAAAGAAGGTAATTGATGAATAATACTCGAGTAAAGTTCATTGAGTACTCGAGTCAGGATTTTAATATCCTTCAGAAGCTCAACGTTTCGCTATACTCGAGTATGCAAAATATTATCCTTGAGTATGCTACTTAAGTACACTCTTAGGTGTACTCGACTATCATCGGAGTTTTGCTGAAAAATAGACATTAGCTAGACTATACTCGAGTATAATTTTCCTTATACTCAAGTAAGATGTTACCTATGCTCGAGTACCATACTCGAGTAACACTTACCTCATGCTCGAGTATGATCTTTGATATGGCACTTCCTCCACATAATCAATTTGTACTCAAGTATACTTATATATGTACTTGAGTATCATACTCAAGTAGGTAAACAGGCTTGCTCAAGTATGGTCTCTGAACTTTGTTGTTGCAGAACTTATACAAGAGTAATACTTATACCATACTCAAGTATCCTTCTTCTTATTGATGCTTGCACAAGTACATTTGAACAGTTACCTCGAGTAAGAGCCTGAAATCACATAGCCAAAGATGTTAGACTGAGCATACTCAAAACCATACTTGAGTACACTCTTACTTTAGGTAATATTTACTTATTCAAAAGTTTTAACCATTTTCAAGTCTTATTATCATACTGATAAACTAAGAACTAACAGTTATATACTCTTAGTACATGAGTAGATGACCTAGTACTCGAGTAGCATACTTAAGTATTCCATTAACCATATCTCTTCTTAGCCAATGTTTCAAAGGTATATAATACATAGTTGCCTCCATATTACTCGAGTATGATGGCATATACTCAAGTATTATACTTTGTTTCACCCTGTTTTTATATCATAATAAGAGGGGATCCTGCAAAACAAATTTCTAGAGAATCTGATGCTTAAATTAGTAATAATTTTGTCTAATTAAACTTTAAAATAAATAGTATGAAAGAAATTACTTACAATTCATTGGGATTTACTATGTCCAATTCTCTTTTGATATATACAAACAAATCTTTGGCTAATGGCTTAGTGAATATACCAGCAAGTTGGAAATAAGTAGGAATGAACATCACTTTTTAATCTCTCTTTTCCCCATGATCTCTAATAAAGTGATACCTCATGTCAATATGCTTGGTTCTTGAATATGGAACTAGATTTTTTGTCAAGCTTATTGTACTCATATTATCATAGAGGATTGAAATTTCTTTGAGATGAATATCCAAATCTCGATGTTGTTGCTTAAGCCATAGCACTTAGCACAACAACATGAAGTAGTTACGTACCTAGCCTCAGTAGATGATAATGATACGATGTTTTGTTTTTTTACAAAACCAAGATACAATAGAGCCATCGAGGAACTGACATTATCCACTCCACTATGATCAAAGTCTCAATATGTTATGAGATATTCATTGCCTCCTTTGGGATACCACATTCTAAGCTTCGTTGTATAGGCAAGATATCTGAAAATTATTTTTACTGTATCAACATGAGAGTCCTTTGGAGTAGATTGATATATTGTACACATTCCCATGCTAAAATGAATGATTGCTATGCTAGCTATCAAATAAGGCAATGAACCAACAATTCCTCTATATTTAGTGATATTGAAATCAAGCACTTCAACATCAACATCCAACAATGTTGAAGAGCAAATTAGAGTGTCAGCTCCATTGCAATGATCCATTCCATATTTTTTAAGAAAAACTTGAAGATATTTGGTCTGAGAAATAAATACCCCATTTTTCCTTTGTTTAATTTGAAGTTTGAGAAAGAAATTCAATTCTCCATGTATAGTCTTATAGAATTCTTGACACAAAGAATCATTAGTAGCACTGAATATAATATCATCTATATAAATTCACACAATTAATCAATCATTTTTCTTATTGTGCTTGATGAAAAGAGTTGTGTTAACTTTTCCTCTAAAAATCTTAGATCTAGGTGGAATTTGCTCAATCTTTCATACCAAGCATTAGGAGCTTGTTTATCACATTAGAAAGCCTATTTGAGATCATAAACATAATTAGGATATGAAATGACTTCAAAACTAGGAGGTTTCTGAACATAGACTCCTTCCTGAACGAACCTATTTAGGAATGCACTTTTGACATCCATTTGATAGAGTTTAAATCCTTTCATACATGCAAAGGGTAGGAGTAATCGTATGGCTTCCAATCTAGCCATTAGAGCATATATTTCCTCATAATCAATACCTTCTTTTTTATTATAGCCTATGGCCACCAATCTTGCCTTGTTTCTGACAATTATTATGGATTCATCATAGTTGTTCTTGAATACCCATTTAACGCCAATGACCAAAAGGTTTTAGGCTTGGATACCAAGTCCCAAACTTGATTTCTTTCAAATTGATTTAGTTCCTCTTGCATCACTATCGCTGAATCATTTTCTGAAAGGGTTCATCAATGTTAGAGGGATTAATTTTAGAAATGAAAGCAAAGAAGTTGACTTCATTTAGGACCTTGTTCCTATTTTGCACTACCTCATTGACATTACCTATAATTTGATCTATTGGATATCTCTTATTATATCTCCAAGCACTAGGTTGACTCTGATCTATAGGTTGATCTTGATTTTGATCAACATGTTCATTCTCAGATTCATTTTCTAATAGAGAAGGGGATTCTGAGATCATTTGGGATTCCTTAAGATGAATCAATGTAGGTTCATCGTCTAAGGATTTGATATAAGAGTCAGATTCAAAGAACACAACATGCACAGATTCTTCAACAACACAAGTGCGTTTATTATATAGTCTATAAGCTTTACTTCTATTAAAGTAACCAAGAAATATACCTTCATCTGACTAAGGATCAAACTTTCTTAGGTTTTCCTTACTATTATCATGTGCAAAGTACTTGTAGCCAAATATATGCAGATGCACAACGTTTGGCTTCTTTCCTTTACAGAGCTTGTAGGGAGTCTTGTCAATCTTTTTTCTTATGTAAGCCCTATTTGATATGTAGCATGTTGTACTCATTGCATGTACCCAAAATACTTGTGACACCTTTTTGTTCAACATTACTCTCACCATCTTAGTAAGAACTCTATTCTTCCTTTCTACAACACCATTTTGTTGAGGAGTTCTTGGAGCAGAGAAATTATGGTCAATACCATTTGTGTCACTGTATTCTCCAAAGGCTTAGTTTTCAAATTATCCACTGTGGTATGTCCTTATCCCTTAAGTGCACATAACATTCTCATTTTGTAGTTTTGATGAAAGAAAAATTGTCTAAGAAAATCTAGAGAAGCCATCGACAATGACCAAGGTGTCTAAATTGCCACCAAGACTTTTAACCCTTGTTGGTTCAACTAAATCTATGTAGAGAAGTTGGAGTGGTCAATTTATCGTGATTTTGTTCTCTAACTTAAACGAAGATTTTCTTTGTTTCCTTTTTTGACAAGCATCACAAATCAAATCATTTTTAAATTGAAGTTTGGGTAATCGGAGAACTAATTCCTTTTTGAGCAACTTATTTAGTTTGTACATATTGACATGAGCTAGATGTTTATGCCATAACCAACTTTCATCCATGTTGGAAAGAAAACACTTTTAAGAGTTAGTGTTACTTATAGACATATTGAAAGTATAGCAATTGCATTCTTTTAATGCTCTGAATATAGTCTTTAAATGTTTTGTTTTGACATGGAGATGATCTTTGTTTACAATCAAACATTATTGTGAATCAAAGATTTTCTAGTTTTTTTTTTTCTGTACTTTGGCTAATACAGAGGAGATTGTGGCATAGACCTTTTACATAGCAGACCTTTTTTATTTGTACTTCATCTTTTTCACCAATTTCACCAATTGTGGCTATTCTGCTTGATTGATTACCTCCAAAACTTACCTTGCCACCAGATTTTGATCTCATTGTGAAAAATTCTGATTGATCACCAATCATATGTTTAGAACATCCACTATAAAATGTACCGCTACTATTCTTTGATACTCATAGACATACCTGTGAACAATTTTCATTTAAGTCATAGGTACCCATCCTTTCTTAGGTTCTTTTTTATTAGTTCGAACAATAGGAATATATAAGATCCATTAGGTACCTATTTATAAGTGCCTATTGGTATATCAATCCTTTCCCTTTTATGAAAACAAGATGTACCTGAAAATGGAAGAAATCACCAAGAGGGGGGTGAATTGGGGATTTAAAAATCTTTTCGAAAAACACTCAAGTTTTTGAAATGAAAACAGAGTAGAAGAAGGCAAGGAAAGAAAAAGCTTGGACACCAAAGATTTATACTGATTCGGTCCTAACCTTGACTTACGTTCAGTCTCCAGATATCTTCTGGGTTTTTCAACTAATAATATTCCTGAATTACAACAATGTAACTCTCAAACAAACCTATTCACTTAGGACTTGCTCCTCCTTACACTTTATAATCAAAAGACCAAACTCACAGATTCCACAACCTTGAGTTCTCTCAAACAAGTAATCAAATTGATTTTTAAAAACAATACTTCTCAAACAGAGCTTATGTTGATAAACACTGAAGCTCAAATATAATAAAGTGCACAACAATGACTCGAAATGAAAATGTGATCAGTTGTAGTTCTATGTATTGTTGCAATGAGTCTTTGTAACATCCCAAATATTGGGAGTTGAATTTAATATTTTATGGAAAGTTAATTTATGAAATTTGGGCTAGAATAATTATGAGAAAAAAATTATTGGATACTAAGGCCAATTATTCCTTAATTTAGTTCGGGAAAAGAATAAATTCAAAGAATGTTTGTAAATGATAATTTGAGGTCTAAAATTATAGAATTGGTATTTCAAGGCCTAGGAAAATTAAGAATTTAATTTATTTGAGATTATTGCAATTAAAGCTAATTGCAAATAAATTATTGTTTAAAAAAAACAAAACAGAAGAAGAGAAAAGAAGGAACAAATGGATCATATGGGCCGTCATGTAAAAGGCCATATGCATTATCCATTCCATTGAAAATTCCTTTGGCCCATACGAATAAGACCAGTCAGCCCAAATGAATATATATATATATATATATATATATATATATATTCATCCAGTTGCTATTGACGTAAACAGAAGCAGATAACAGCGAAGAAAAAAGGGAGAGAGACAGAAGCAGTCAATCCATTGAAGTCAAACACGCCAAAAACGCCGGAAATAGATCCTGTACAGCGAAGGATCAGATTTTCTCCATGCTTCTCGAGCCCTGTGTTAATATCTTGCGGTTAATACCTCTTGAACTCAGCAGCCTCCTCTCCCATTATAACCATTCGAACACAAGCACTTCTTCATTTCAACGCTCTCAGACGAAACAAAGAGCATGAGAGAAGAGAACAAGAGTCCGACAGAGAGAGTAAGAGAAACCGAGAGTGAGAGGGAGCTGAAGACCTTCTGCTCTGTTTCTTCCGACAAAAACAGAGAGAAGTTGAGAGCTGAGCGTTGCAAAAGAAAAGGAGAAGGAGAGGCGAGGCAGAAACAGAAGGTAGGAGAGAGACAGCTTCCTAAACTGTCCATACTCTGTTCTGGCCGATGAAAACAGAGAAGAGAATACCAGCGCCATTATTCATCTTTTTGACTAAAGCTTTGAAAGTTCCTGGTAATCCTCCTCTTCCTTCGTTTTCCGTCACTATCTCTCGTAGCATGAAGTTAAAAAGGATTTAAAATAAACCTTGCTGAAAACCGAAACCTAAAACAGGGGCTGTTGGAATAAGGAAATATATATACTCATGAATATAAAGTTGCTGGAAGTTGAGACTGAGAATAGAGGGACTGTTGGCACGTGTTTTTGCTGTCATGTTATGTGCTTTATATGATCAAACCTTGCTGAAATCTTGGAATGGAAATCGAGGATGTGCTGCTATTTCGCATCTAGGATAGTTTTCTTTGCGTTTTTGCTGCCATGCATGGTCTGTGATCATAAAACATTTGCTGTCAAAAATGTTTTCTGCTGTCGGGTTTCAGCTGATGCAAAAGGATTAGTTTTTTCCTTCACACACTTACATATATAAGGAGGACGAGTTTTTAGGGTCTGTGAAAGGAGAAAGTAATTATTTCTACCTATATATGTATAGGACTTGTTGCATGTGTGATAAGTATACATATGTATGAGTGTGTGGCTGTCAAAAGCAGAAGAAAGAAGAAAGAAAAAGACAGAACAAGCTAGGTTAATATATATATATATATATGGTTACATGTTAACGTGGTTACTATGGGTGTAAGAAATGGAAAGGGAAGAAGAGTTATTTTCCTTTTCTGCATGATATAGTTATGAGGCCGAGAGAGTCCAGGGAAAAGAAGGAAGAAGAAATATTTTATTATATTATTTTGTTTATGGATTCAAAGCCTTGCTGATGCAAAAAGAGGATTTTTGAAGTATAGGTGTATATACTTGCTGAGTCAGGGATATCCACTTACGGTGTGTGTGTTAAGTATGCAAACCAAATATATATGTTTATATATATATTAGAGTTACGGATTTTTGTTTCACACTAACATATAAAGTATATTTTATTTAAGAGTTAGTAAATGTAATAATTAAGAAATATGGAGTCCTAAATTAGGTGAAGAAAGATAACATATATTTTGGAAATCATGAGAGACGTTAAATTAATAAATTTAGTTATCTTTTGTATGAAGATTGACATTTATTAACTTTAATTATTTGTTAATAATAAATTAAGGGAAATAAATAAATAAATAATGTTATTATTATTATTAGGTTGGAGTGATGATAATAAATAATAATGAATGATGTTATTATTTATTAGAGGTAATAAATAATAAATACAAGAAGTTATTGTTTGATAATAAATTGAAGGGCGAATTTAGAGTTTAATGGTTTCCTTAAATTTTTGATAGTAAGTCACCTTAAGTATTCCCAATTTTATTATTAAAATATGAATATTTGTAAATTTATGAAATTATAAGTTATGATTTTGAATATGTGAAATTTTTATAGAGTAATTAATTGTTAATAAATTGATTGTGGTAGATTGAGTTATGGAGAGTGTTGAGCTCTTGGGTTAGGAGCAGAGTGATAATAGTTAGTTTGGGTGAGAGGTAACTACTTTCCACTTATTATGTTATTAATATGTTGCTTATGAGTGTTTTCTGAACTAAGTATGAATATTTTAAATAGAAACTGCCTTGTGGAATTTTATGAGTTGAAATACATGCATTTATATGATTTGAGAACTGATTTATGATGACATGGATATTGTGAATATCTGGAAATGCCCCTATTGAATTATTATAATGATGGGATGTGAAGATTTCGGAGAAAATGAAAATGTTATTTACACCACATGGTGATGCCTCCATGGATGCATCATGGTTGGCTTTTGATTATCCCACCTGAGTAATGGGACTTACCCACTAGAGTGATGAGACTTGCCCACCAGAGTGATGGGCTTACGACACCTCACTAGGGTAAAGTAGGGAAAAGACCCATGGTCTGGGGCAGGTGCTCTGAGGATTTTGGCCGATCCTCATCACTTGATCAGTGAGCTTTTGTAGTAACCAGTAACATGGGTGTAACTTAGCCCATGGGTCTAGTCAGGGGGAAATAAGGTGATTCAGTTGGATTGAAAGGGAGGGATTCTGTGAATTGAGTTCAAAAAGATTTGAGACACCCATTTATGATACAACGATATAATGTGATATTTTATGAAGTGAATATTGATGAATTGTTTTAATTTGAATTCCATTGTTTTATTCCAATTGGCACCTCACTTGCACATGTTAATATTCATAATGAGCTAGACTGATGGTTACAAAATTTTTCCCCAGGTGATAACTCACATCCGAGTCCATCAAGGAAGACCTTAGAAGCTTAGACTACTCTGTTCAAAGTAATGCTTCTGTTTCTTTTAGTTTATGTCAAATAATTGTATATTGCCACGTTAAGACTCATAATGAATACTCTGATAAAATTTTAAATTTTTCATAAATTTGGAAGCACTAATAAGTTAATTACTTATCTAATATTAGGTTAATTTAGTTAATTAAATGGTGGTTGTTTCAGTCTTTCTGGGTATTTATAGCTTGATCAGAGAAACTAGTTGTTGCATATTCTTCTCTCTTTTAGCTTCATTTCTAGAATATGACAGTTGCATATTTTTCTCCATTCTTTCAATTCTCAACTGGAATCTTGGATGTAGCCGTTGCAAATGATCTTCTAGAGTTCTTGTTATACTATGATCCGTTTTTTACCATTGAAGAATGATTTGATTGACCTACAATAGTCTGAGTTGATCTTTTGGGAAGAAGGAGAAGTTTCAGGCTTGTTATTGGTTCTTCATTAAATGCATTTGACCCAGATTTGATTTCACCTTGATCCTTGCTAAATTCATCTAAAACATATGAGCATGTAGATCAAGTGCATATATGATGATTCGCAACTCAATCTATGAGTAAATCAACCTATAAGTCTGAATTAAATACATATAGAATCTCGCTTATGAAACAGAGTTCCGATAAACTCGAGTTAAAATCATGTAGGCTCGAGTCTAATTGTGCTATAGAATTTTTGTCAGCTCTCTGTCTGAGCTAAACCCGAGTTTGTAAGTTCCAGGCTCGAGTTTGCTTCAGTAAGGTATTTATCAAATCAGAGATAGGCTTGAGTCTATAACCATGTTCGAGTCTATATCACAAAAATATTTTGAATCCTCTCTGTAAGGAACAAGCTTGAGTTTAGCTTAGTAGGCTCGAATTTGTTCACATGAACAATTAGGGGAGAACTCTCTGTAAGACTTAAGCTTGAGTTAGAAAGACAACATGATTGAGTCTCAAAATGTCAACATACTCTCTGTAAGACATAGGCTCGAGTTAATTATGTCAGACTCGAGTTTAACTAAAAGCGAAAAACCTATTTTGCTCTCTGTAACCTGTAGACTCGAGTTTAATACAACAAGCTCGAGTTTAATTCAAAGAAAATCATGAAACTTGCTCTTTGTCACGACTAGGCTCAAGTTTATCAAAGGAAGCTCGAGTTTGCCTAAGTTCAAAAACACTTATCCTTCTGTATGTTAAGTATGGACTCAAGTTCAATAGGATTAAGCTTGAATTTGACTAACATAATAAGGATTAAAATCAATATTAGCAAACTTCTACCTTTCTTTGAATTTTAACAACAAAGAATAACTTCTTAATTTACAATTGTCAGTTATCATCAAAACACATGGGGAACTAACAGTACTATGCCCATTTTGGTTGCAATAGTTAAACTAATCGAAAGGATTAAAAGAATACATAGATTTTCAAAAATAATTCAAATGTGATTGTTCTCCTCTTTTCTTCTTACCTTTTCCTTTATCTAGTTCCATACTGTATCCTATTCTTGATATATCATTTGTAACTCTTTGAGCTTTCAAAATTACATTGAACATTTCACTACCTCTAGTAAATTTTCTCAAGAGATATGTTTAGATAATAATTTATTTTCTCCAAAATAAGAGTTTTCACAAATTTGACGAGTGTCTTGAGTTTGTTGCTTGAGAGACTTAATTCTTTTCTTTGAAATGATAAGCTCTTTGGGAATTTTTCCAAGCTCTTAATGTAAAGTGTTATACTCAGATAACAATTCATCATAACTAAGTTCTAAATCAAGTACCTAATCGTTAACAGATTCTTCATATGCAACAAGATAGATGTTGGTTATTTCCTCTTCTTTGCTTTGATCATCAGAGGATATATCTCCCCAGATAGTTGACACATAAGCTTGCTTTTTAAAGTTATTGAATTTTTCTTTTTCCTTATTTTTTCGAAATGGACATTTAGATTTGATATGTCCTGACTTTTCACACTCATGGCAGATACTTTGGTTTATAGATTCCCTATGCCATTTGGATCTCCTTTTTGAAATCTTTGGAAGCCTTGATTCTTCCGATATGAATTTTTGAATCTTTGGACAATCATTCTGAGTTCATCATCTTCTTCCTTAATTTCTGTCTTTTATGGCATTGTATGCCATACCTATGGCTTTGTTGTTGATCTCATCTAGTCCCTTTTTGAAATTTATTTTTCCTTCATATTTGGACATGCTTCCAAAGGGAGCAACAATTGATTTCATCAATTTGTTGGTTATGATTAGTTTTAATGATGTCTTATATAGATGCCATTAGCAAGAGCAAAAAGTTTATATCAAAAAGTTTATATCATATACATTGTCTAATTGATACATTTAATGTAGATTTGTTCATGTGGAGAAAGAACAAGAGAATAGAAGAAAGAAAGAGTTGATTCATGGAGAATAATCAAGAAGAGATAAGAAAGAAAGAAGAACTTGCTGAATAAACTGAGAAAATCATTATACAAGTTCTTAGTTTGATTCTTGAAGTCTCCAAGATCAAATGGAAGTTGGGATGGCTCAATTCAGAGTTAAAACAAGCATACATCAGGTTCTGGATGAGCAAAATCGAGCTAGATACTCAAAAGTCAAGTTTACTGCATTACAGGAAGTGATCTGCCTCTGGATTATTAGAAAACTCGAGTTTAGAACATAAAACTTGATTTGGTCACCTAATGACTCGAGTTTATAAAGTCTTCAGCAACTCTGACGTCTCTGAATCATCAAAACTCGAGTTAGCCAATGTAAACTCGAGTTTGGAACTCAAAACTCGAGTTAGTCACTTAATGACTCGAGTTTAGCAAGCTTTCAGCAACTCTATCCAACTCTGTTTCACGATCAGAACTGGCGACCTCTGGTAATTCGATGATATCTCCCAAACCAGAGATCGGTTTAAGGTGAAATTAATTTTGTATGAAACTAGACATCCAATGTGTCATCTTGACAAAGTTTCATGCCCAAAGAAGCTGAGATGAGAGAGCTATGAATTTCAGAAGTTGGAACAGACATTCACACCATACAGCAGACCAAGCTTCAATGATTTGAGTGTATCTCACAATCTACACATCAGAATGAGCTGAAATCGGTGGCATATGAAAGTAGACTCACATACCTTTCCAGAAACATAAAGATCATGGAAAACAAAGATCAAATGAGTGAGATATGATCTTCGAAAGTTGACTATAAATTCAAGATGCTGCAAAAACGCTGGTAAATAACAACCTTCATTCATCAGATCATAACTATCAGAATACAATGAGTTTGGAGCTGATTCTTCTTGCAATGGAAAGAAGACTTAAAGAGCTTTATGGAGATAGGTACTGGATTCCAGGGATTGATCTTTATCAGGTCAGAAAGCAAAGAACTTGTGAGAAGGATATTTGACTAAGCCATGGAGAAGAAAACTCGAGTTTGTGTTAGCAAACTCCACTTTTGCACTTGACAAAGAGCACTCAGAATCCTAAGCAAGCCAAACTCGAGTCTAGATTCCCTAACTCGAGTTTAGACCAAACAGAAAGGAACCCAGAAAACTCAATAGACTCCCAAACTCTAGTCTGGCCTTCCAAACTCCAGTTTGCACTTGACCCAGATAAACCTCAAATATTTCAGTAGTCACTGAAACTCGAGTTTGCTTCCCAAACTCGAGTCTGAACCATACAGAAAGATCATTCACTTGGCTACACTACAAACTCCAGTCTATGACCCTAAACTCTAGTCTGAAGACTCTGGGAATAAGGCTAAGTCTTCTTTGCTTATCCCCAAACTCGAGTCAGTTACTAGTTGACTCGAGTCTAGGAGCAGGACCAAAATTTCATCCCAAGTCCAGAGCCCGATAGTTCTCTCTGTAAAAGCCAAACTCGAGTTAGCTTTTACAGACTGCAAGTTTAGACCACTAATCAACAGACATGCTTTTTGGATGAACCCCAAACTCGAGTCTGGAAGAACAAACTAGAGTTTGCATCGGGGATTTTGAAAAATCAAATGATGTTGATCTGCGAAATCTTAATGGGTCTTCTTGAAATTATTTCCTCATATGATATTATTGTTTCTAATGTCCTTGATAAAGTTTTGAGTGTTTTTCAGATAAGGTTTAGCCAAGATCAAGGTGAGATCAAGATCCAGGATAAATGCATTAAATGACGAACCTAGAACAGGCCTGATCCTTCTCCCTTATCCCAGATGTTCAGCTCAGACCGTTGTAACTCATAAGAATCATCTCAAACTGTGAAATTAAGTTTATGGAATGACAAGAATTCTGGAAGACCATCTACGACAACTAAATCCAAGATTCCAACCAAGAATTGAAGAAACAGAGGAAAATATGCAACTGTCATATTCCAGATTTACAGCTGAACTTTGAAGAATCAAAGAGAAGAAAATGCAACGGCTAGTTCCTCTTCTTCATCTATATAAGAAGCCCAAAAACGAAGAACAAGTGACACAGATACAAGAGGGAGAACAAGAATAGTAACGTGAGCTTATACAATGAAAATGCCAATATTCTAACGTCTGCTTCATCTACTCTCTAAATATCTCAATGATCATATATCTAGCTTAGAGAGTGAGATTATATGTATTGTGCTTCAGTGTTTATTCACTTACTTCTGAGAGAGAAGATTCATTGTAAACATCCTATTATTCTGAGAGTTACTCAAGATTGGGTGATCTTGAGTGGGAAACACTTTGTTGTAATTACAGCTTGTAAGGGGAGTGAATCCGAGTGTGGGATTACTTCGAGTACAGAGTGTGTAATCAAGCAAGTGAATTGATTACGGTTTGTAAGGGGGAGTGAATCCTAGTGAGAGGATTACTTCAAGTATAGAACGTGTAATCAAGTTCAAAGCAAATAGTGGATTGAAAATCTCAAGTGAAGCTTGGGGACTGGGCGTAGGTCAAAGATTGGACCGAACCAGAATAAATCACAGTTTGCATACTCTCTTCCCTTATCTTTTACATTTCCAGTATATTCTCATCTTTGAATATCTAATTGTCAATTAGGACTGGGAGGTGAAAGTCATGGCAATTGAAGAAGTCATAGGAGAATTATGTTGGACCTGGCTATCACCCAAGAGGGGGGTGAATTGGGTGTTTGATAAGCTTTAGGAACTTTTAAAAAAAACTTTTCACAATTTATCAGAACTGGCGACCTCTAGTAATTCGATGATATCTCCCAAACCAGAGATCGGTTTAAGGTGAAATCAATTTTGTATAAAACTACACATCCAATATGTCATCTGGACAAATTTTCATGCCCAAAGAAGCTAAGATGAGAGAGCTATGAATTTTTGAAGTTGACCCATCTGTTAACGTTACCCAGCAAACCCAGGTTCAGTAATTTGAGGCTATCTCACAATCTACAAATCGAAATGAGCTGAAATTGGTGGCATATGAAAATAGACTCACATACCTTTCCAGAAACATAAAGAACATGGAAAACAAAGATCAAATGAGTGAGGTATGAAATTTTGAAGTTAACAATCAATTCAGGATGCTGGAAAAACGTTAGCTAAAGAACAGCCTTCTTCATCAGATCATAACTGTCAGATTGCAATGAGTTTGGAACTGATTCTTCTTGTATTGGAAAGAAGACTTAAAGAGTCTTATGAAGATAGGTACTAGATTCCAGGAATTGATCTTCATCAAGTCAGAGAGCAAAGAACTTGTGAGAAGAATATTTGGTTGGGCCATGGAGAAGAAAACTCAAGTTTGTGTTAGCAAACTCCAGTTTTGGACTTGACAGAGAGCAAGATGTTTTCATCTCTTAAGGAAACTCAAGTTTGAGTTAGTAAACTTGAGTTTGTGGCAGATAGAGAGCTCCTCAATATTTTGATTTGACAAACTCCAGTTTGTGTTTCTAAACTCCAGTCTGGAAGTTCATGAACTTAGGCTTATCCTCGTAACAAAGCCCCAAACTTGAGTTAGTCACTTAATGACTCGAGTTTAGCCTTATGTTCAAGTGTGCTCCAAACCTCAAATCGCGACATTCCTCTCTGGAAGATCTAAACTCGAGTTTGGATTTCTAAACTCCAGTTTAGCCCGCTGCAAACTCTAGTTTAGTTTTCCAAACTCCATTTTGCGTTGCTGAAGTATAAGAACCAGATTGCGCCAATTTGTGAGATCTTCATAGGTTAATCTTAAAATGTCATATCATATATTCTCATTGATTCTAACATTGTTTAATGAGTTTTTCAAGTAAGTTTCAGATGAATTCAACAATGATCAAGGTGAAATCAGATCTGGGTTAAATGTAATTAATGAAGAACCAAGAACAAGCCTGAAATTTCTCCTCTATTCCAATGGACCAGCTCAGACCGTTATGAAACGTTCAGATCACTCTCCAATGGTCAAATTAAGTTTATGGAATGACAAAAAATCTGGAAGACCATCTACAACAACTAAATCCAAGATTCCAGCCAAGAATTGAAGAAATAGAGAAAAATATGCAACGGTCATATTCCAGATTTACAACTGAACTTTGAAGAATCAAAGAGAAGAAAATGCAACGGCTAGTTCCTCTTCTTCATCTATATAAGAAGCCCAGAAATGAAGAACAAGAGATACAAATACAAGAGGGAGAGCAAGAACAGGGACGTGAGCTTACACAGTGAAAATGCCAATATTCTAACGTCTGCTTCATCTACTCTCTGAATATCTCAATCATCATATATTTAGCTTAGAGAGTGAGATTATGTGAATTGTGCTTCAGTGTTTATTCACTTACTTCTGAGAGAGAAGATTCATTGTGATCATCCTATTATTCTGAGAGTTACTCAAGGTTGGGTCATCTTGAATGGGAAACACTTTGTTGTGATTACAGCTTGTAAGGGGAGTGAATCCGAGTGTGGGATTACTTCGAGTACAGAGTGTGTAATCAAGCAAGTGAATTGATTACGGTTTGTAAGGGGGAGTGAATCCTATTGAGAGGATTACTTCAAGTACAGAACGTGTAATCAAGTTCAAAGCAAATAGTGGATTGAAAATCTTAAGTGAAGCTTGGGGACTGGATGTAGGTCAAAGATTGGACCGAACCAAGATAAATCACAGTTTGTATACTCTCTTCCCTTATCTTTTACATTTCTAGTATATGCTCATCTTTGAATATCTAATTGTCAATTTATAAATTGCGAAAAGTTTTTTTAAAAGTTCCTAAAGTTTATCAAACACCCAATTCACCCCCCTCTTGGGTGATAGCCAGGTCCAACATGACCGACCTTCGATCATGACCGCTGTCTAACCCTAATGTGACCGTCGTTTCCGATCTGATCAATTCAGAACATCACGACCTAAACGTGCGATCTAAATGTACGAACGTCACGGATCTGTAAGTCACCATAGGAACTCAAGAACGTCCGATGTAAATGATTTAGAGCGTCGTATCTGTTTTCAGAATTATATGAAAACGGTCATGACATCTCATTAGCAATTCGTAAAACCTTAACGTGAGTTTATGTTTCAAAGCTTAAAGGATTCGGTTTAAGCACATATATCATACATACATGCATACAGAAAACCCAATTTAAACACTCGGTTGACCTGGCTCTGATGCCACTGTTGGGATCCGTACACACAGCATAAGTAAAAACTTTACGAATTCCGAAAAGGATCGCTCAACCACGTTTAACTCAAGGTTCATTATAAGAAACCGTACCTTTCAAAAGCTTGTGTGTGCGTCTATTCGATTTGAACTGGTGGGCTACCTTCTCGATCAACAGAAGTCGACTCTTCAAATCGCTTTCCTCTACCGGTATCCACACAAATAACCTCGAACACGGATAGCCATGTGCTAGCGCCTTCAGTATTCTCGTGTCTCTCTTTTTCTCTAGGATTTCTTGTGTCTTTTTAATACGCTTGACAAATGTCCCGTAGGTTTTTTTCTAAACCCAATAGGCATATTTTATATTCAAAATTAACTCTCATTAATTTTTAAATTCAAATTTTTGAATCTGGATTTAAAAAATATTAGTTAAATCTATCTGATAGATCTAATCTAATCTATTTATTTAATCCGAATTAAAAGCCTTCTAATTTAATTTATCTCTATAAATTAAATCTGAGAAAAGATATATATTTATTTAATTAAAAATGAGATATTATATTTCAATTTAAATTAAATCAGATATATGATATATTTAATTTGAAAATTAAATCAGAGATACAATATCTCTATTTAATTAAATATATAATTGATTTATTTTCATAAATCAAATCTGAGATATGATATCTCAATTAGTTTTACTTATATAATGATTAGCCCCTATGACATAATTTTCAACATGAACTACTTAGCTTCCTTCTTCAAGTTTCTATCTAATAAATATCTGAAGCATTTACCAGTTCAATTCCAACATCTTACTTTCAGAACTCATAAAACCTGTTACTAAAGAAATCACAATGCCCATGGACTTGAAGCTACATACTGAACTACGGTCGATTGATCCTGCTGAGTTTGATCGATGGTTGTGAGGAGATAAATATAATTTGTCATATAATTGAAGACAAGGAAAAAAATCCCCACCTTGGTCGTTCATCCCCAATGACGTCTATGAGATCGTCTAATTAAGTTGATCCATGTTGTACTTATATGAGATACTACCTCCACCTCCAGTACATCTATTTACTAAAAAGGATTAACGGATGAAGATTTAATTTTAGAATCAACCTATTGTAGCTTTCTTTTACTAATTTTCTCACAGTGTCGAGGCTTCTAATAAAATTTTTGTCGTTAAGATTTTTATGTAAAGCATATAAACAATTTTTGTTTGTTCCCAATTCTGTTTTTTTTTTTAGTAACTAAAGGATACAGACGTAATTTAGCCCAAATTCTAAATATATAATTATGCCATATATCCTAATTAATAATTTGTTAAACTATGAGATTTTTCCTTAGAAAAATAGATCTTCTTAGGAGCTTCAAATTTTTGGCTTTCTTTTCATTATAAAGGGAAAAAAAAAACTCTTTTTATTATAAGAGTTTTTGTAAAAATCTATTTAGCCTAACTCCTATTTTGAAAGGAGGGGAAGTAAGAAAAAAACTATCCGTACTTTATACAAAACTTATATGCTTTAGTTTAGTAAGACTAGGGCTGAGCATTCGGTGTTCGGTTTGGTTTTTCGATAAAAACTGAAATACTCCCCTTTTTACCACCGAACCAAAACCGAATAACCGCAATAACCGAACCTAAATAACCGAAATATTTCGGTTCAATTTTGAAATTATTTCGGTTTTTGGGCCGTGGGCCTTCAGATTTTTTTTTTTTTTGAAACAGGTGAAACATATTCATATCTTTTTTTTTGAAACTGGAGAATGTATTAAATTAAAGCAGACTTACAAAGGGGAAATGAATTCCAACATATCCTGAGACACTAATGGAACGACAAATTCCAGACACACATCAAAAAAGCAAGATCTAGATATGCCATGCTTTGCTAAGGAATCTGCAACACCATTACAACCCTGAGAGGTGAAATTTAAACTCACCAGCCAATCCTTCTTCAAGAGATCTTTGATGTTACAAAAGATCAAGTCCATACTAGGTACCACTCCTTCAATACGAAGCATATCCAGTACTTCCTTTGCATTGGATTCCAAAATAAGTTTCCTAAATCCTAAATTCCAGGCCAAATCAAGACCCTTACAAATACAAATACAAATAAGAAGGCCCATAATACAAATACAACTAAAGCAAACAGAATGTCTTTAGAATATGAAGATGAAGCCAATCACATCATTTTCATACACACAATTTAATGATAAAAACATCAAAGTCAAAATAGCACCTTTTTAAATTGACATTAACAAATCCTGAGTAGAATATGAAGATAAGCTGTAAAGCAAAATCTGAGAGGAATTTCAACCACGCCCTGTTTTTTAAAAGAGCAAACGAGGTGAATATGCTTTCTCTCTTTACTTGTTCTCTCCAAAATGCTGGTGAGTTGTGAGGATTATCTTTGGAACAAAACTCCCAATCAATCCCATTTATTTAATTAGAATTGAAGTTCAATTATCATAAAAGCTAGAGATACACAACAGGAAGGAATAGTGCTAATTAAAAGGATAGAACTTCACGAGGCACAAAATCTTTTGCAATACTAAACTGTGACTATCTAATGGGGACTGCTGATCCCACTGGATGCCTTAAAAACCCCCATAATCCTAAGTTCCAGACTAGATCCAATTAACTACTCACCGAAGATTGTAACAAATCGAAGTAGATAAAATAATAGATCGAACTATCGAAGTAAGCACTGATTTACTTACCAGAGACGCTGAGTCAATTGCGACAATACCGATCTGTGACTGTGAGAGCTCCAGAAGGAGAGATGGTGCGACAAACGATCTCGAGTTTCCACTTCGCCACCAGATTTGTGACTTGGCCCGTGACTAGTGAGGGCGAGGGGTAGGGTTTTCAAGCAAGGTAAGAGTTTGAGGGTCTGAACCTCTGAGGAGTGAGGAGGGCGAAGTCGGCGAACTGTTGTCGAGACTCGAGACAAGAACGAGAGGGATGCTTCAAGGAGTGAGTGAGGAGAGGACTATGCTTTTTTTCGTCGATTGAGAGATTGAGAGAACGAGAGGGATTCTTGAGACTTTGAGGGTTGGGCTGTTTGGGTAATTAATTAGGCTTGGGTTTGGGTATCTGACGTATGAGGCTTATTCTTGGGTATTCTGAAGCCAAAACAACGTCATATTACTCATTTATTCGGTTAATCGGTTTTTAACCAAAATAGTTATATAAAAACCGCACCGAAACCGAAAATCGAAATAAGTCAATTTTAAAAACCGAACCGAACCCAAAAACCGAATAAGCTTCGGTTCGATCGGTTTTCGATTTCAATACTGATTTGCTCACCCCTAAATAAGACAATGTTATCCCACTAGTGCTTCTTTTACTTTTCATATTTACTCCTCCTTCCTATCATTATTTTCCACATGTTGCATAATATAACATTTTAATTAAAACTTTAACTTTTTCTACCTAATATTTAAAGCTGCGCCCAAGCCAAATATTTGTTGGGGGAAAAAACCACCTATGAAATCTAAAAAAATAAAGCTGTAAGGCTAAAGTATACTTTTAGTCCTTTAAGTTTACATGAGATATACTTTTGGTCCCTTAACTTTATAAAGTATATTTTTAGTCCTATAATCATAAGACCATTAATTTTACTAACGGAAAATGCAAACTCAAGCGATGACGGTGTAAACTTAAGTGATGATTGTGTAATTAAATGCTATTAAATTTAAATTTAAAATATGGGTAAATTGAAGAATATATAAAATCTGTTTAATTAAATGATATTAGTCACCACTTGAGTTCGCTACGTCAACATTTTCCGTTAGCAATATTAACGATGTTAGCGTTTTAGGACCAAATGTATATTTTATAAAGTTAAGGGACCAAAAGTATACCTTATATAAAACTTAGAGGACTAAAATTATACTTTAGCCAAGCTGTAAAAGTCACTCTAAACATTTGACAGACAGAAAAATGCTGACATGGGAGCTGATAGTGAAAAATATAAATATAAAAAAACTCCACATCTACATTACACTCTACCCCATCACTTCCTCGTTTAGGCTCCTTTGTTACGGAGAAGATTTAAAGAGGGAAAAGAACTTAGAGGAGGGAAAGAAATGGAAAGGAAAATCAAAAGGGAACTTTAAAAAGTTCAACTATTTGGTAAATATGGAAAGTGGGATGGAAGATGATAATTTTAAAAAATTAAAATTAAAATATAAAACTTGAAATTCCCAAAATACCTTTTACAAAAAAAAAAAATCCCTCCTTCTTCATCCCATGTCCCCACGACAGCAAAAAAAAAAAAAGATCCAAGCGAGTTCTGACTGGTGGTGGTCATCCGCGGGTTCCGACGGTGCAGGAGGAAGTCTTCACCGGAGTGAAGTCGGAGACAGTGAAAAAAGAGGAAGAAGAAAGGGACCTAATGGGAATTTGGTCACAATCTTCTGGGAAGATTTCATCTTCCATCCAATATGTGTGGGAAGATTAAGGAAGGAATCTGGTGAAGGAAGATGGTGCCTCACTAGAAGATGAATTCTGTGTAACAAGCACCCAAACCGAAGGAAGATTGGAATCTTCCATTCTCTTCTCCAATCTTCTTCCTAACAAAGTACAGGACCTTATTTTCTCTACATAGAACCTCCAGAACATTCATCGGAACCCAAAATATAAACCAGAAGAAAAGAAATCAAGCAAGATCAATCACCCAAAAGTCTAGAACCCATTAAAATAACAATGGAACATTAAACACTAAAACCATCATCAAAAGTGCAAGATTATTCCAAGTTGTGGAGAAAGAATATCCGTAGATGAAGTTGAAAAGAGTTTACTTTGGGGAAAAAATTCGAGGGGATCAGGGGTTGAAATTTCAGGAGATTAAAGTAGTTGTCGTGTCGTGCTTAGACTCACATCCATCGTGCTGTGTTCTTCCTCCCAGCCCGTGTTTGAAGGTAGTTACTGTGTTGTACTAGGACTCGTCGCCGCCAGATATAAGGAATACGAAGGAAGTTCAATGTTTCAGCAATTTGCATGCTTAAAACTCACAAAGGAGGGTCATTTAATCCATCAAAATCAATTATTCAACAAACAAAAATTAATGTGGTTGTATCCAACTCAAAAGAAACAAAAGCAAGCAAAACATTCCATTAACAGAATGGAATGATGTAAAAAGGAAGTCGTTACCCAAATGTCAAACTTAGAAAGAAAAAGGGAGAACTCGGCAAAGCAAAAGGAAGACGCAAATTGTAACATCCCAAATTTTAGGCTTTGAGAATCAAGAATTAATTATGGAAAATTTGGCCTCAAGGGATTTTAAAAATCAAGAATTTGGAAGTTAAGACATATTTTCCATAAATTAAGGCAACTTAGTTAAGAATAATTATTGGCCAAGATATTTTGGAGAATAATTGTTCGAAATTGAGATCTATATTTCCCTTAGTTTATTTTGAGGAAAAAGGATAATTAAATAAGGGATAATTAGGCCTAAAATTTATTGGATTTATTTCCATGATTTGCAATTAAGGATAATTGCAAATGAATTGGCTTTATCTCTATGACTATGTAGTAATCAAAATTTAATGATAGATAATTAGAAATAAAAATAGGGATTTATAAATAAACTAATATATAAAAGAGAGAGAGAGAGAGAGAGAAATTGCAGCAAATCAATTAATATGTTTTCCTCTCATTTTGTCCTACAACACGTGAAAGAAGCAGAGGTAGGTTGATTTCATTTGGACCACAAAAACCCATGTTTTCGGCCCATGTGAACAAAGACATAATCAGCCCAATAACCAACCAGTAACCTCGGCCGAATGAGATCCAAACTGCAAAGCATTTATCAGCAAATAATTAATCAGTTCAGCTCAAACCGAAATCAACTCACAGAAGTCAACTGTGAAGGAGCTGATCAGCATTAATTAACAGCAGATCAACACGTATTTGATCCAGCAAAGTATTGACCAAAAGGCATAAGTAGAAAACATAAATCCAGCATTTAAGCTCCATGTGCAATGAACCATGTAGCAGCAAACTATCTGGACCCGTGAGAGACCTTCAGCAAATACACCATGGACCCGAGAAAAGACACGGAGGATCAGCCCAAGACTTGCAGAGGCCCATATTAATCACTCTCATATAACAAACAGAACCGAAAAGAAGCAGACCACGTGCAACAGCTCATCGGAATTACAGCAGAAACAGATCACCATTTACACCCATACTCCACTACCTCTGCTTTCTCACATCTTCAGTAGCTCAATGCGCATGCTTCACATCTCTCAAGCCAGCAGTTTATCATGCCTCTTGGACTCAGCATCTCAATCTCAATGCCTTTAACCAATAGGCATTCTTTACCATCGGACCAACGTATTTTTGCATCGGACTGGACCCTTAAGTTTTTATTTAAGGAGTTTCCTTGGTTCTCATTCACCTTGTTTCAGCTAAGCCGAGAAAGTGAGACCGAGAGGGAGACCGAAAGCTGAGAGAGTGAGAGTTTCCATCTCCATGCTTTCGGCCAAGTGAGCATCGAGAGCGATGGAGGTTGAGGGTTCCATTCTCTTCGGTCAAGTGATTTCAGAAGCTGAGACCGAGGGAGAGTAAGCGAATAAGAGGGAATCGAAGGAGAAGAGAGAGAGAGAGATGGAGCGCCCTTCTTGCTCTGTTTTTGTACCAGCGAAAACAGAGGTGTGCACTGTGTTTGTGGCTCATTGGGTCACGTCTTGCTAGCTGCAAACGGAAGGTAAGCGACCGAAATCCTTTTTCCCTCTGGTTTATGTGTCCCAACAGACACACACACACACACACACAGGCTGTCGTATGGAACCAAAAAGGAAACCAAGAAGCTTACTGTTTTGTTTTAAAACCAAAGTGTACATGTATATATATATGTTGCGTACTTGACTGGAAAGAAAAAAAAAAAATGTTGTACATATATATAAGGTTGGTTTGTGTGTATGCCGTAAGAGAGAGGTCTAGCCAAGTTATATATATATGTGCCAAGTGTGTGTCGGCTATGCATGAAGAAACAGAAAGAAAAAGAAGAAAAAACGCTGAAAATTTGACTGTTAAAAGAAGCAAGAACAAGTGTATGTGTGTGTGTATCGTGTCCCCATGAATAAAAAGGAAAGAGAAACGCTGAAAAACCAGAGACCAGGAAATGAAAGAAAGAACAACGATAGGTATTTGTTTTCAGTGTACCTTAGAGAAGGGAAAGATCATATATAGATGAATATAAACATATGTTAGCTACTGTCCTACGTAAGAGAAATAGAAGTTGCTGTCATCACGCAGGAAGAAAAAGAGAGGATATATATATAAAAATATGTGTGTGTGTGTATGATCAGAAACCGTGGGGCTGTTAGAAGAAAAAAAAAAAAGAAATGCTGCATGTGGGAGATAAGTATTCATGTGGGTATGTGATTATGTGTGCATGCCGTTAACTTGCTGTCAGTGAGTTTTCCTTAGTAAAACTAAACATATGATATTAAATGTTAAGGAAAGGAAAATGCTGGAGACTTTTGGGCGAAGTGAAAGACACAGATATATATGGATATATATGGGGAAATTCGCAGAAACAATCAAAAAAAAAATTATCAAAATAGATCACTATGCAAACTTTTTAAAAAAATAACTTAGTTGGTGGTGTCACGTCAGCGGGCGTCACACGTAGCGCCACTGGTGAAGTGGCGTTGCCACTAAGTGGCGCCCTACGTTAGCACCACTTGTAGCGTGCCAACGTGGCATGCCACATAAGTGGCGCCACTTTAAATAATTTTTTTATTTTTAATTATTAATTTTTTTAAAATTTTTAATTATTATAATTTTTTTTATTTTTTAATTATTATAATTTTTTTAGTTTTTAATTATTATAATTTTTTTCATTTTTAATTATTATAATTTTTTTAATTTTTTAATTATTATAATTTTTTAATTTTTAATTATTATAATTTTTTTAATTTTTAATTATTATAATTTTTTTTAATTTTTAATTTTTAATTATTATAATTTTTTAATTTTTTAATTTTTAATTATTATAATTATATATTATTATATTTAATATATATTAAATTTAAATTAAGTGAAAATAAATGAAAAAAAATATTTTTTGCATGTTATATGTTTCTGCACGTTACCGTCTTACTGATCGTGCAACAATAATTCCAAACTTTTTGCACGTTAATTCTGCACGTTACCACATTCCCACAATCCTAAAATTGTGGGAGCAGTTTAAATTGCTCCCACAATTTTCACTAAAATCGGTATTTAGTGAAAATTTAAATAATTCTGCACGTTATTTATTTTCACTAAATTCAAAAAATAATTCCGAACTTTTGGTCCCACGTTGATTCTGCACGTTACCACATTCCCACAATCCTAAAATTGTGGGAGCAGTTTAAACTGCTTCCACAATTTTTACTAAAATCGGTATTTAGTGAAAATTTAAATAATTCTGCACGTTATTTATTTTCACTAAATTCAAAAAATAATTCCGAATTTTTGGTCCCACCATTTTTGCACGTTATATGTTTAAACTGCTCCCACAATTTTAGGATTGTGGGAATGTGGTAACGTGCAGAATTAACGTGCAAAAAATTCGGAATTATTTTTGCACGATCGGTAACGTGCAGAAACATATAACGTGCAAAAAATATTTAAAAATTTATATTAAATTTGTGGGAGTAGAAACATATAACATGCAAAAAATATTTGTTTTCATTTATTTTCACTAAATTTAAATTTAATATATATTAAATATAATAATATATAATTATAATAATTAAAAATTTAAAAATATATATAATAATTAAAAATTAAAAAATTATAATAATTAAAAATTTAAAAAAATTATAATAATTAAAAATTTAAAAAAATTATAATAATTGAAAACTAAAAAAAATTATAATAATTAAAAATTAAAAACAATTTTTTAAAAAAATTTGTTAAAGTGGCGCCACGTCGCGTGGTGCCACTTATGTGGCGTGCCACGTTGGCACGCCACAAGTGGCGCTGCCACGTAGGGCGCCACTTAGTGGTGCCTTACTTGGCAGCGCCACTTCACCAGTGGTGTCACGCCACGTGGTGCCCAATGTGGCGCCCGCTGACGTGGCGGCACCAACTATGTTATTTTTTAAAAAAGTTTGCACAATGGTCTATTTTGATAAATTTTTTTTTTTGGATTATTTCTGCGAATTTCCCATATATGTGTGTTAAATGAATAAAGGGAAGAAACCAACCACAAATAAATGCTATGCGTTTGGTGTCTCTGTTTGTTTTAAAATAAAAAAATAAAATAAAATAAAATAAAATAAAATGAGATCAAAGAAAAAGAAATAAAGTATATACATGTAAGACAAAAGTAAGACAAGTATATATGTGTTTAGTGAAGGAGGGAAAGTGATTTTATTTGTCGTATGGTCTATTTACGTAATTAGTTTATCCGCGATTCAAATAAGAGACTGATGGCGATAATGAACATTATTTTTAGGCAGCCCTTAATATTCGCCTGATCCCAACAACTTCAGTACTGAGATAAGGGATACACGGTTGAGGTAGGTAACTTTAATCTTATAATCATGTATGTTAATGTTATGCATTTATTAGCTGATCATGTATGCTGGTTGAATCACCTGTTTCTATTATCCTGATTGGCCATGGATATTGAGGTTGAGGTCTCATAGGGCTACGGTCCTAGACAAGAGCTGCGGTTTTTGGCCGTTAACTGTGGTTACGGTTATGTGTAATTTCTTCCATGCTTTTACATGTGCTATTATGTCATATTTATTTTCATACATATGCATGAGATTAATTGTTACCCTGGGGTCCATTCACTTGGACTCCAGCTCCCGTGAAAGATACAGGTACTAGTTCGGGATCAGAAGGCAAGGAGCAGCTGTAAGGGTTACAGCAGATGGAAGGCCTTGGACAGTTAGGATTAATTAGTTTTTAATTAACGTTTATCATCATCCTGGTTTTGGATTAATGTATTAACATCCCTCTATGGGATAAATATCGAATCGTGAAAAACTAATCCATATTTTCATACTATTGTAATTTCACAAAATTCAATTTATAAAAACCAAGTCGTCCAAATCACCTCGATTCTTGTATTCTGCGCTAACTCTGATTAAATAAAGGCCCCAAAGGCCGGGCGCCACACAAATTGCGGTGGACAGCAGTGGCAAACTTAGCAAAGATGATGTGCGTACAGATCTGAAAAAAATACAAAACAGATTCGAACGATAAACATCATCAAGTCCTTGTTTATAAGAAAAAGATGAGGGAAGCCACTCCTCTAGTTTTCTCAACTCTCCAGAAGAGAAAGATGAGAAGATGAGGCGTGGCGGTGATGTGACGACCAGATGGTGGCTGGGATCAAGGTCAGAGAGAAGGATGGTGAGGGTGCAGCTGAGGGAAGAATGGGTCAGAAGGGTGAGTAGTTTTTTATTTTTATTTTCTTCTTCTTCAAAATAATAAGATGCAGATGTGGATTCTGTTTATATTTATTTTTTTATTTCAATAATTTTTAATATGATTTTTGCACCTTTTTTTTTAAGTTCATAATTATTCTTATCCCTAAAAAAACATTTGGTGTTAAACGCACTTTTAATAAAATCTCATATATATTTTTATAGTTGAAGTACCTATTTGGATCCTCTTATTTTTAATTTATCTTCTCCTGATAAGTAAAAGTTAGGCCAAACAGGTTTTTACAAAATCTCTTATAATAAAAAAAAATCTTTTTTACAAAGAAGAAAAAAGCCAGAAGTTAGAAGCTCTTAGGAGGAGCTTTTTTTAAGCTCTTATTGGCTAAAAGCTCTTGTCCCAAAATTTCTTTCCTTCTTTCTTTCTTTATTTTTGGGAAAAATCCCACACAAAAAGAAGTTTATAAATAGAAAAAAATTAAATAATTTTTTGAATATTGGTAATAAATAAAATCATTTTACATTTTTTTATTCCCTTCTGATAATAATTTTAGAATTTTACACAAGGTTTTAATAAATTCAGATAAAGTTTTCACAAATCTTAAATCTTAGTGACCATTTGCTACAATGGTTATGTATTGATTCTCGTTTCTAATAAAAGTTTGTTAACTTTAGATAAAGTTTTAACAAAACAACTCCTTTATATAACTTGAACCAATATTTTTATCCATTTTGTTACATGATTTGCAACAAACAAATCATCAATACCTCAATTCAAGAACTTTTATATTTTATCACTTTCCCGTAAAAGGAAAAAAAAAAGCTACGACTTAACTGTTTCACAAATTCAAATTAAAGTTTCACTACTTCAGATTTCATGTGAATGAAATACTGGTTGATAATTTACAAGACTACTGATGATTTTTTAATTGTGCTCCACTATTGGCAAATTTTATTCACATAGTACTATTATTTTGTGAATATATTGATAGTTTAAAGGTTATTTTATAATATATTCTTTTATGATAATTTTTATAAGAAAAAGTGTTTATGACAAAAATTTTGTTAAATAACTTAAATTTAATTTGAGCTTTTAAGTAAATTTTAAACTAAATAATTTATATAATCATCAAACAACTTTTAGTTTTTCTTGTAAAAGCTCTTTTTTTAAGTTTTAGCTTAAAAGTAGCTTTTAGCTTTTTTTTAAAAAAAAAAAACAAAAGAGGATCCAAACCGAACTCTATTTTTAACTAATCATAAACCTTAATCAATTAATCAGACTTGTCAAACTAATTAATGGTTTTAATTTATTGAAGATAATTTTGAGATTTCACAATAAAAAAATAATTTTAATTAACTTTAGTAAATGAGTTAGTCAAAACTTATTAAAAAAACAAAAGGATATGAGTAAAGCTACTATGATTAATTTATTTCTTTAATTTTCTAGCTCTTTTAACGTACTATTACGGATGTAAAATATGGGTTTAGCTCAACATCCAATGGCCCAAGACAAAGAGGCCAATCCGATATCTTAACAGCATGCTTGGATCAAAGAAATCCTAAATAATCTATCAATATCTTCATCAAAATCACAAATGCCCATGAATCAAGAATTTTATCATTAAAAGATATCTTATATATTTCAATAACAAGACGACGCCAGCCCATTAACCCAGGGCCCAGGTAAACCTATAAATAGGGCATAAATCCTAATAAGGTACACACATTCTAACTTTAGCTTTTATGATTCAATTCACACAGAGCACACACCCCCACTCCCCTCACGCTATAAGCCTATCGTGTACAAGCAAACTATGTGGACTTTAATCCCTCTAAACAGTACGTAGGCCCCTGTGATTAAATCTCAAGTCAAGTCTAATATCTATTGTTCTACAACGGAACATTGGCGCCGACTGTGGGGAACTATAAAGTTCAATCCCCGTGACCAACGATGAAAAACACCAGAAGCAAAAGCCAGATGCTCGAACAAGAGCAGAATTAAGAACGACATAATGGTGATGATCAGTAGCAAGAAGCTACCCGAGATGATGATGCAATGCTAAATGAGGAAATTCCAAACACAGAGATCCCTAATTCAGAGGTCGAGGCCGATCATGAGAACCTGGCACTACAACAAGTCGATTAAGCCAATTCATCGCAGCAAAGTGACAACCTGGACATCCGAATACTATGTCACTCGGTAGAATCGCTGCTTAGACGGATCGAAAAAGTGGAAAAGTGCAATTATCTCCAGAGCTAGAAGTTCGATCGAATGACCGAGATGGTGGAACAACTCTTGAAACAGTCACAGATTATGCCTCAAACAAGTTCGAAAAAAACACGATAAAAAGAAAATTAAACCAATATCAAAAGAACTTAAATTGTTCATTGAGAATTCGGTAAAAATGCCACATTACAGGTCATTACAAAAACGGGATTATACCCAGAGTACATTTGTAAATTCAAAAAACCTAAAAATAACCTAAGTACAGGAAAGGCACAAGCAGCAAAAGGACTCCTAGGCAAAAAGGCTCAAGGCTGGGTCCCCGACTGGTCAGATGGGACTGGCATTTCGGCCTCTGGCATCGCCTCCTCCTCACTTCCTTGGTTTTGACCTTCATCGGCTTCAGCCGCTGACTCATCCACAGGAGAACGAGGTGCCGGGATAAACTTCCCATCCTCGACTGAGGCCCTACAATCCACCAAGTCAAGGGTCAAATCCTTATCAGGATTCAGAACCTGGACCTAAAAAACCGGAGCAAATCACCAAAAGGGGGGTGAATTGGGGATTTGAAAAATTATTTTGCTCAATTCTGGAAATTAATCGCAGGAATAGGATAGTGCAGAGAATGTGGGAGAAGAACAAGACACAGCAAGATTTATACTGGTTCGGTCTAACTCTTTGACCTACGTCCAGTCCCTAGTCTCTCTGGGATTTTTCACTATCTCTTACGATCAGTTACACACTCTGTACTTGAAAGTTATCCTCTCACTAGGATACATTTCCCCTTACAAGTTGTACACTGATATTCCCAATCTCCAAGTCCCCCCAACTTGAGATTCTTACAAACAAGAGATTTAACAGAAACAAACTCTCTCTCAGAGCAGATTTTGATAAACACTGAAGTTTAAATCTCTCAAGATAATTTATAGAAGAATGAATACAAAAAGTTGAATAATGTTTATTGTAAGTCTTTTCCCCGTTTTTCTTCTTCGAATCTGAAATGTATTTATGGCAGATGAAGATAATTTTGAATGAGGAATATAGCTGTTGAAGGAGCGCTACGAATTTGGTTGTTGAAGCTCCACTTCCTGAAACTAGCTGTTGAGAATCCACCGAAAATATTCTTGATGGAGTTCTTCTGTTTTGGTCCCAACAGATGCAGACATTCTTGCAATCTGAAACTTAAATAATATGAAGATAATGTTGATGTTCTTGTGTTGGAATGGGCTGTGCTTAAAGATTTATTTGTTTAATCAAAGTTGGAGCACTTTAAGAGAGAGCATATTCTCTCTCTCTTGCTTTACAGCTCATAATTTGAATCTTCATTGTTTTCTTCATTAAACCATCTGAAACTTGCTAACAAACTGGTTAAGTAACGTTAGGCACAGTAACAATTAAAGATATGAAGTATTAACATCATTCAAACGGTTTTTGCAATTTGGCGCCATCTGGTTTTACAAATCTGTGCGTCACAAACTCGAGTTTACAAAGCCAAACTCGAGTTTGGAGTTCATCCAAAGAGCAAGGCATTTTGGAAAACTTTCTAAACTCGAGTTCATAAGTGATTGACTCGAGTTTGGTTCTTACAGAGAGGAAAGTCGCGAGATGGTCTTGGATGATGTTTTGAACATAGGCCTAAACTCAAGTCATTTAGTGACTGACTCAAGTTTGAAGCTTTTTATGTAAAACTTAAGTTCAAGTTCATAGCTTCAAAAATGGAGTTTAGAAAACGCAGACGGGAGTTTACAATACCTGAAATATTACTCAGCTCTCTGTATGGCCCAGACTCGAGTTTTGATATACAAAACTTGAGTTTCAGTGGAAAACTAAAACTTTTGAAATACCTCTATAAGTGTAAACTAGAGTTTTCAAAATAGTCATTAACTCGAGTACTTTCTGTCTGAGCTAAACTCGAGTCTCCAAAACCCAGACTCGAGTTTCAGTGAAAACTGAAACTTTGAAATATCTTTGAAGGCTCAAATTGGAGTTTTCATTCTCAAGACTGGAGTTTAGAAAACATGTAATATCTTGAGTGTTTTCAGAATGTCCTAAACTCGAGTCTCCAGAATCTTGACTCGAGTTTCAGTGTATTTTGAAACTTTGAAAACTTTTTATCAAGTGAAAACTAGAGTCACTGAAAACTAAACTGGGGTTTACAAATCAAGCAACAACACGAGTATCTCTGTTTATCCCAAACTCGAGTCTACAAAACCTAGACTCGAGTTTACAAGCTTTAAACTTTTTAGCTCTTAAACTTTTCTTGTAAACTGGAGTTTCTCAAGATTAAAGGTAGAGTTTGAAAGTGAGTTGTAAATTGAGTGTTTCTGCCTTTGTGCCAAACTTGAGTTTATAAAAACACAGACTCGAGTTTACAACACTTGTAAACTTTGATTGCTCTCTATAACTCTGCAAACCCGAGTTTGCCCAAGCAAACTGGAGTTTGGCTTGCTTTGTAAAAATTGAGCCATTATCCATCAAGTTCAAACTCGAGTTTTGCTACCAAAACTCGAGTTTACCTTAAACAGAAAGTTTTACAACTTTCCAAAGACAAACTTCAAATTAAGTTTACAATTGTCAATTATCATCACAACATATAGGGAACTAACAAGACCTACTCCACCGCATCCAGGAAAGCATCCTTCGCGGCCTCCAGCACCATGTCCTGGAAGCGGGTAACGTCGGTGTTAGCAGTAGCAAGCTCGGAGGTGGTAGCAGCGAGCTCAGACTTAGCAGCCTATAGGTCCTTCACAACATCCCCATACTTGATCTAAAGATTGCTCAAGGCCCAGCTGAGAATAATCTCCCCATCCTGAGCCTTCGCTAAGTATGCTTGAGCCCTGATGGGCTCGGCGTAGGCCAAATCCTGGTCAACGGTGAACTTGGATAATTCCTTCACCGCCTTGACCTTCTCCTCATCGGCCTTTTCATGTTGAGCTAATGTGGCTTCTTTCTCAGCACGGGCCTTTCAAAGCTTGGCAAAAGCCCGCATATACTTGTACTTCACGTCCGCATGGCAGTCAATGAGGCCAGCTGCCTCCGTAAGACAAACTCTACATGGTCGCCAAATCCTGCTTCTTGTCATTAGAGGGCTTGGTTGCTTTATAGTAATTCGCAGGTGGCTTCAGAGCACATGCCAGCTCTTTAAAAACTCCATCCGACCACACTTCCCCCCGCTCGTGGAAATGATACCGGACAGGAGGTGGTAGAGGTGGCGGGGGAGAAGATCCAGTAGGCATCATAGCCTCAGCAGAAGTAGCTGGGACTGAGGATGAGTCCGGCATATCTTCAAAAGCAGCGATGGAAGAATCTACCGCAGCGTTAGCTCGCTTCCGCGGAATGAGATCCTCGGCAGGCGGAGAGAAAGCAGCTCTCTTCTCGGTCTCCACGACCTTTGGTTGGGATGACGACCCACCCATCTTCTTGGCCTGGAGTAGCTCACAGTATCCTCCCTTCTTACCCATCCGAGCTTCTGCAAACAAGTCAAAAAACAAATGAGAAACATCAATAGTCGAACAAGATAAGCAAGAAAGAAAAATTGAAGATAAAATAAACAAATACCCTACTCGATGGAAATAACTTGTCCACCAACTATTTAATAAAGAATCGGGCGTCTACAACACCCTTGACCTTTACATGTTAAACTAAAGCCATAATAGCGGCAACCTCGTCCGCTTCTAGATCGCTATCCTCAGGTTGGAAAACATTGGGACCACGTTTGTAATGGGCGTCCGATCAATACAAAGGAAATTCTAACTCTACCATTTTAGAATCTTTATCTTTTAAAAACCATAGTTTATGACCGGGTTCAGCTGTGACCTTAAAGAATGAGGTTTTAAAGTTTTTCCAGGAGTCAGTGGCGACGTGGAGAAGTTTTTAATCTGGCGCCCCCCAGAATGATATCTACCCCTTTTTCTCTATAAGCTCCCTGGCTGGGTGAAACCTTTGAATAGTAAAAAAATGAAAGAAAACCCTGGTAAAAGCCACTAGGTTTAAAAATCTACACATGCTCAAAAGTGACTATAAAACCCCAAGAATTAGGATGAATCTGGGTTGGGACTGGATTGAGAATATTTAGAAGTTCTAACTAAAACTTGGTAAACGAAAATCGCAGACCAAGTCAGGTTACAAAATCTTTGTAAAAGAAGAAGAAGGAACGCTAATTCCCCTCCCGGGTTGAACAAACTGGTTCATCGGGATGGGGAGGAGAAATGGTGCAATGATCCCGGTCCCCAATAGGGAGCTCGGTTATCTGTATGGCGATAATCGAAGACAGCTTTGATAGCACTCCATTAGCCACCCATGCGTATTTTTCGACCAAATGCCAAGGAGGACAGTCTGAGCCCGACTCCACGGAATTCGACTCTTCAGTTGGAGGTATTGGGGACGACATACTACCTAAAAAAGAAAAGCAAAAATAAATCAGAAGAATTCAAAATACCTGAAATTGGTAAAGCAGGATGAGAAGTGACCCGACCTTTTACTACCTCCATTGTCGTAACCTTCGAGCATACTTTCTAAAGTTTGCTCCTTGGTCAGAGGCTTACCAAAAGTGTAAATGAAGGGAAGATGATCGCTATATATGCAAAAAGAAATGACGGTTGGAAAACAAAAGAAGCTAAAACGGCAAAGGCCCAAAGGGCCTCAGTGGAAAGCTTGACGTAGCAATAAAGGATGTGTGCATTAAATGCCCGCATTTAATGCGCACGAATACCAATAATAATGGAGCAAACATTTCCATCACTATGCCGGTTCACAGACGCTAGCTGGCAGATGGCAATCATGATGTATATTTTCTCGGAACCATCAAAACATCAAATCGACATTCAAATCAAGCACGTACATTAAAGACAAACCGATTAAGATATGATCCTCATTGCTTAATAGAAGAAAATAAGCAAGTTGGCTACATACAAGTCGGACCTTACTAATAAGACCAAGCCCGACCTACCCCTGAAGTTTTAAATAGGGGCAATGGTCCCAATTCACGGGAACCCAGATAAAAATCCAAAGCAAACAGGGTAATCAAAATCTGAAATATCCGACTTCAGAAAAGATTGGAGGAAATTTAAAACAAACATGGATAGGACATGGCTCAAATCAAGAATGACTAAGACAACACATCCCGGATTGGTAAAGCAGTTCAAAACTTGCATAAACAAATTCATCTCGGCAGCTCAAAAACCTAAACTACCGGGCTGAGGGGCAATTGTTATGGATGTAAAATATGGGCTTAGCTCGACATCCAATGGCCCAAGACAGAGAGGCCAATCTGATATCTTAACAGCCTCCTTGGATCAAAGAAATCCTAAATAATATATCAATATCTTTATCAAGATCACAAATGCCCACGAATCAAGGATCTTATCATTAAAAGATATCTTATATCTTTCAATAATAAGATAACACTAGCCCATTAACCTAGTGCCCAGAAAAACCTATAAATAGGGCACAACCCCTAATAAGGTACACACGCTCTTACTCTAGCTTTTATGATTCAATTCACACATTGCACACACCACCACTCCCCTCTGGCTATAAGCCTATCGTGTACAAGCGAACTACGTGGACTTTGATCCCCCTCAACAGTACCTAGGCCCCTGGGATTAAATCCCAGGTCGAGCTCAATATCTATTGTTCTACAACAGAACACATACCATTTTGATTTTGAGCTTCAACCTTCAACATCATAAGTTGTTTCCGCCATTACACCCTCTTGTTAAAGGGGAAAAAATAATCCTTTTTGTTTCAAGTAGAACCTATATTTCATAAATAAATTTTATATATAAATCATGATATTTAAAAAAAGTATTTTTCTTATCAATCTATAAAGGTAATCTTCACACTCAGAATCTTTGTATGTGTTCAGTCCCTTTCATTATCATATAATTAAAATCTTGGATTTTATTCTACATTTGTGATGTTTTTTTTAATTATAAAAGTGAAAAATTAAAAGAAGTTAAAAATAGGCATGGGCTGGACTTAAGCCTAACTTTTGTTAAAATTAAAAATTCAAAAGCTCTCACATACTTTTTGGGCCAACAAATATACCAAAATGAAGCAGTCCGATCCAAAAACAATTATGCCCCCAGTGGAAATATTTCTTGGACTACACACCCCACCCGATTCTTTTCCCCTTTTCTCTATAATTTAATTTTGGGTAAAGGTGCAATTTTACACATAATCTTTACTCCGAGGAGCACTCAGCACCACGACCTTTTTTTTGGACAAAAAATACAGACTACGTTACGTTTTGGGAGCAAAAAGTGCCACGGGCCGTTAGTTCACCGACGTTGACCGTTAAGTTTGACGGAAATGAATAGTAAATCCGCTGAAATTACTATTTTGCCCCTAGTTTTAAGTTGAAATTACCATTTTGCCCCTAGTTATAAATAATTTTTTTTTAAAAAAAAAACTAAATCTAATTCAGCGTCTTTTACGGGATCAGCAGAACATATCACGTAGCCGTAAAGAAAGATAGAAGGATCAAAGACAACCATACATCTCAAGCTCTAGGTTGAATACCCTCTGGACCATGCATCTCAAACTGGACCGTAAGAACTCTATAAAGTCCAAGTGTTCAGCCATTCCTCACTTCCCTTCAGCCTTCACCGTGAGAACTTGAGAGGATAGTACTGCTGTTAGTTCTCTGTTTCTATTCTCAAAAACAGAGGAAATAGTGAGATTTGTGAAAGAGAGAGTGAGATGAAGAGAAAAGGAAGGAGAGGAGACCAAAATCATCTTTCCCTTGCTGGTGCTGTCGAGAAACAGAGGAAGTGAAACAACATTATTCTTCAACGTTTTGACTGAAGTTTGGAAGGTGACTGTTATTTCTCCTTTTTCCTTCATTTCCAATCACTATCTCACATAATAGGAAGCTAAATGGATCAAAAATGAACTTTTGTTGAAAAATGAACTGAAAACAGGGGGTTGGGGGTGATTAAAAATGACACACACACACACACACACACACACTATTAAGCTTACTGTGCACTAATGTGTGTGTGGGGGGGTGTTGCATAGGGTATGAGTTATTTTCTACATCTTTGTGTATTGGAAATCGTGACTGCCCAATGGAAGGAAAAAGAAGGCTAAAAGTGTGTGTGTATATATATATATTGGTGTTGTCATATGCCGAAGAAAAGGAAAGAAAAATGCTAAAACTGAATGAAGATAATAAGGACTTAGGAATATATATGCATGCCGTGGCTATCCTGGGTTAAAGGAAAGAGTAGCTTTTTTTTTTTTACATACCTATATATATATAGATAATGTGACTATCCAGTTGAAAGGGAAAAAAAAAAAAGAAATGTTGTATGTGTGTATAATATATAAAGAGAAGAAGAAAAAACAAAGAAAAAGAACGGCCGGATGTGGCCACCGGCAACCGCCTCAGGTAGGCGGTGACCAACGATCGCTAGTTGCCGCCGGAGGACATCGGAGTTATTTTAGTGTTTAAAAAAAATTAAAACAAGGGGCAAAAAGGTAATTTCAGATTAAATTAGGGGAAAAATGGTAATTTCAGTGGAGTTACTGTTCATTTCTGTCAGACTTAACGGTCAATGTTGGTCAACTAACGGCCCGTGGCACTTTTTGCTCCCAAAACGTAACGTTTTGTGTATTTTTGGTCCAGAAAAAAGGTCGTGATGCTGGGCGCTCCTTGGGGTAAAGGTTATGTGTAAAATTGCACATTTACCCTTTAATTTTAAATGTTTGTTATCAAATATAGTTTAATTTAAAATTGAAGTTAAGTCATAGTCAAAAATAAAATTGAAGTTAATATTTTCACTCAAAAAAAAAATCAAGTTCAAAGATTTTCCCCCAGTTATGCTTAATAATATTTGAATTTTACCAACTAGTATAAAATGCCAAAAAGCTATTAAAAAAATAAGTTAGACATAAATATTCCCCATGAGTTGTTGGTCATGTAAAGGCAATTCCTTTACACCCCAAACTCTGCTTAAAAAGTGAAAACAAGCCAATTTAACCTAGGCCCATTTGATTAATTTTCAGTATGGTGATGGTTGACATTGTACATTCAACAAATAAAACCAAACTAAAATATCTGATAATCAAACTAAAGTACGCCATTGATAAAACTAGGTTCATTTATTTTAGAGCAAACTAATTTTTCAGCTGTTATAATTTCACAATCATTAGTTAGGTCCTTGCATTGTTTTTTCAAATGGATCAATCGTTATAATTTTCTCAATTATATGTAGTAATCTCTACACTCATAATATATATTAATTAAGGTTTATATAAATACTAACTGATGCCACAAAATACACAATTACATATCTTTCAAAAATAAAATGATGAAATGAATTTATCTGTTATCAACATAAAAGAAAGCAACTTATTTTGCTTAATAAAGTGTATTATTTTTACTTTATTTAGATTCGCATGACAAAATTAATTAAGGTGTATGTTGACAGAGAGTCACCTCATCGGTTTCGAAACCACTCGGTACATTTGTGTGTGTGTTGATACAAAAGAAAGCAAAAACAAAAAGGAAAATTAAGAGGCCATCGCCGAGTTCACAATGCTTTGAATAGCATCAGGGCCAAAAAACTAGACACCACGAGGATCATCCAACGCCTTCTTGGCAGGAACATATGCTCCACTGTTATGTGATTTTGAAGTTTGTTGCCTTCAATAAGAGGAAGAACAACAGACTCCCAAACCAGATAATTTGTTCGATCCAACTTGATGGACGTTGTCTAGCTGGAAGATGAAAACAGAGAGTAAGTTTGAATAGGCGAAGAAGCAGAGGTTGCATCAGACATTTGAGACGAAGATGACGCCATTTCTAGAATGATTAGCTCTAATACCAAGAAAGAAATCAAAGAGAGAGAAAAAGGACACAGATGAGAGAAACACTGAATTGGTCAAAATAATTATTCATGACCTCAATGCTCTATTTATAGAATGAATGAAATTCAAATGGTACAGTGTAATAACAGAATATGTACAGGGTTTGTTATAGGACCACACACGTGTCGATGTCGGCTATACAATAGCTGAGAGAAATTACAAGGCATATTCCACAAAATATACAAACATAAAATGCTAACTACAATTAGTAAATACTAATTACAATTATGCTCTAACATTATTTAACGAGCAATAAGCAGTCTTCACTGTAAAGGTACTGCTTTTATCCCACTTCCATCTTGCCTGTTCAGCACTAGTTATGTCTCTAACACATGTACATTGAATACCTTCTGCAACCTTGCTCCAATTCTGCTTGATTCTACTCCAAGTATTCGACCCTGGTTTCTGAATATTTATTAGCAAGAGTAATTCCTCACCGCGTCCATATTTTCCTCATACCACTTTCACCTATAGGGAATTTCTATCACTTACCAAACCCCATCCGAGCTTCCTCATAAAGGCTTTGTTTTGTTGCTTCATATGTCTCATTCCGAGCGTACCTTTTCATTTCTCTTAGCACACCACATCCCACGCAACCAAATACATCCTTTGCTTTTGATCACAAAAGCCCCTTAAAAAGTTCCTTGCTTTCTTCTCTGTGGCATCACATATAGGAACAAGAAGGTTCACTGTTTGCATAACGTAAGTGGGCATGGCAGAAATAATTGATTTAACAAAGGTGTCTTTAGGTTGAATCCAGAAAATTTATAAAGGTGGGCACCAGTGGCAGGGGATTCGGGGATGCCATCAAATTTTTATTTTAAGGAATGTTTTATAATGCATTAAAAAAATAAAAGAATATAAACAAGAAAAGAAAATAATATCAAAATAATATTTATGAAATCAAGTTAATACTTACAAACTTGTCATTTAAAAAAGTAAGGTTAAGTTCGATTAGAAATGCAGTTACATAAATTATAATGAAGGGTGGGTGCTCAATAAGTTGAAGTGCATATATTAAAATTATATTACAATAAATATATATAATTACATTGTCATTCTTCTGGACCTTATTTTTTGAAATTTCATTATAATTATCTTATTATCAATGCTATCAAATACATCTTTTTTAATATAAGGCACTAAACAATCATTCAACCATTCATCCCCATCCAATTATGAAAAGTGCAGTCTTGATGTATTAAGGGTGGCACTTAATTTAAGGGTGGACACTTAACTTAAAGGTAGACAATCATTCAAACATGTATTAATTTTTTTAAAACAAAATTTCCCCAATTTCTCAGTTCAAAGGTGGGCACTTCCCCCCAATCTTATATGTGGATCTACCTATAGGTGTCTTGACCCGCAAATGATAGATTGAATTTTTTCCATGAACTTAATTAGCATCTGTATACTTTGTCAGTGATGAATCAGTATGTATCCTTTGTCGCTCTATATGCGCAAGACCGAAGGCCTCGCTTAGCTGAATAGTTCGTGGTTGATGTTTCTCGGGAAGAACTCCCTAGTTTTACTGTTGTTGACCTTTTTCCAGATACATAACAAAAATTATTCAGACATTGTTTCATGATCTCCACCTGCTCCATGCTACCTTATACAAAAATCATCAAATCGTTAGCAAAAAGTAAATTTCCCCCCGTGCTGGCCAGTTTATTGGCTTCCAGCGACGAGCACTACCAATCTCGGACTGGTGGAGAAGATTGCGCACCTTATTCAGTGGAGTAAGGAGCACTCAACCCTTTGAGAAGAGATCTGGCCGTTTAGATCTTATATGGATGGTCCAAATCTCTTTTTTTTTTGTAACAAATTTTTTAGTATTAGTCAATATCTTTTTAGTATTAATGAGTACCCTGAAATAATATTTCAAAATCCTAAAATAATTTTTCAAGATCATAAAATATTTTTCAGTATAAGTCAACACTCTAAAGTATTTTTTTTAGTCTCATCCAGTATCTTGAAAAAAAAAATTATGATCCAAAAAAAAAATTTTAGGGCGACTGATACTAAAAATATACTTTATAGTACTGAAAAATACTTTATGAACTTGAAAAAAAGATTAGGAATATTTCAAAATATTAGCGGGCATTAAAAAGATACTTTAGGATACTAAAATTTTATCAAAAAAAAAAATCTGGACTTTCTAAATGAGATTCGGATGGTTATATCTCTTCTCGAAAGGGATGAGGAGCGGGGGAAACTCTTTCAGCTTCTCCATGCATATTACAAACAATTAGGGTGACATTGGATTTCCTTGTCATTTGTTTTAGGAGATAAAGTACACTTTTAATCCTTTAAGTTTATATGAGATATATTTTTTATCCTTTAACTTTTATAAAATATAATTTTTGTCCTGTAATTATAATACCGTTAATGTTACTAACTGAAAATGCTAATACAACAAACTCAATTGATGACTATGTAAGCTTGAATGTTAATTGTGCAAGTAAAATCTATTAATGTAAAATTTAAAATATGCATAAATTGAAAATTCCTTGATAAAACAATCATTATCAAAAGCTTGATTATAATAATAAAATTTTGTTTAATGATCTAAATATAAAAAATTTAGTTTATTAATCTAAATATATTAATTTAATAATCTAAATATCAAAATCTCAATTTCATGTGTCAATTTATTTTAGTTTAATAATCTAAATATATTATACTAAAAAAATTAAAACTTAAATATGCTTTGTGAGATTCATATTCATTTAGTTGAGTTTCTTGCGTTAATATTTTCCATTAGCAATATTAATGGTGTTAAAAATATAGGACCAAAAATATATTTCATATGAGACTTAAAGCACTAAGAGCTATACTCTGGCCTTTATTCCTTTATTTTATATATCAACAACATCGTCAATTAGTTTTGTATATGATGACCAAATAAGTCAGAGACTCAAGTTTTAGATATTCAAATTAAGGAATGAAAACAATGGTTTATCTAATTAATGTCATTTTCTGTTTGGAAACTTCTAATTATTCATTATTATATTATTTTTCCACTTGATGAAGATAACTTGGTTGGATATCTCACTATTTTATTTCAATTAGCTAGGCTCTTTCAATTACATTATTTTATGTATCGGTCCATAGTTTCAACAATTTTAAACTTTTAGTCATGAGGATCTAGCTAGAACCAGCCATCTACGACTAAGATAGCGACCAGAAATTTTGGTTCGAAGTTTTTTCACGTACATATTATTATACCAATTGGTCATTAGAATACCATTTTTTGTTAATTGTACTTAAATTAAATACACTAGCTAGACTTTTGGTATGTTTACTATATGTGATGTAGAAAGAGAGAAGATTAACCACATATAGGGAGCTACAATTAATAATTGGGTTAATTGGCTTATTTTTACCAAACACTATTTTTCTCTTTTACTGGCAAGGGGGACATTGGAATGCTTTTTTAATTTTGAGGAAAACATCACACTACACGATAGTTTAGATCATATTTAACTGTGTTAGCAGTTTTACTCATAGTTTAAATGTTCATGAGTATTTTTGTACCTTTGAAATGCATATGGTGCTGGACATAGTTTAAGTAAAAGTTTATGGGTATTTTTGCACATTCCCCAAATATTAAATAAACAAAAATAAAATAAAGATGTTATATGTTTGATAATTTTAAAATCTTATTATTATTTTTTAAAACATGGCTAATATTTTGTACTACATAAATTAAAAAAAATAAAATATTTAATATAAATAATATAGCTATAACTTTTTGTTACACAAAAAATAAAGGCAAACCCGTTTTATAGCTAAGGAATTAATTATTTAAGGAGATTTCAAACGAAATATTTTTATCATTATTATATTAATTGATTTATTGATGTACCGTAGCCTATATTTAAACATAAAATCCAGAAGATGATGATGTCATACAATCGATCTATGATGGAAAAAATCAGGGAAAATCCATTTAAGGTTCTAACGAAACAAAAAAAAAAAAAGTAAAAAAAGTTTCATAGAAAATTCTGATATAAAAAGTATCTCATTGACAACTTCTTGGGATCCTTTTGACATCATAATTTTCTCTGAGACTTTTTTAAAATTTTCTTAATTCATTGAGACCTTACGAAGATATTCCTAAAAAAATTATCAAACCTGTGGAAATTAATAAATTACTGAATCTTATATAGTCCTATTCCCATTAGCCATAGGTCACAAAAGGCAGCACATGTTGCATCAATGGGAATAGTAAAAAAAAAAATGAATTTAGGAAATACTGCTAAAATAGATTCATGTTTAAGATTTCAAAAATACAATCATGAGTTGGACTGGGTCTAGCGAAATGAGCTGATTCCTCATAATGTGAATGATGTCCTCATATTTAATGGATGGTGTCTTACACTTAAAAACAAAAAGAGTACACGTTAAAAAACAAAAAAAAACAAAAAAAGAAAATGAAAGGAAAAGGTATAAATAAATAGTCAAAATAAACTACGAATTAAAGGAGCCGTTATCCAAGAATGAAGAAGAAAATTGGCTTCGTAGTTCATACATAAACGAAATCCAACTACTTAACCCACTTTCACAACGTAAAGTCATCACTTACGTTTTCTGTTCTGGAAAATCAGATATTATGGGAGGTTTCAATAACCTCATCTTCTTCTTCACCACTTTGCTCTCTTTCTTTAAATTCCCTGCAATTTCATTCTCTTCAGATACCTTGAACTCAACCCAATCTCTCAAAATTAACGACACACTTCTCTCAGCAAATCAAACTTTCGTTCTAGGTTTCTTCTCTTCAGATGAATCAAGATTCTACCTGGGAATCTGGTACAAGAATATTCAAGATCGTACAGTGGTTTGGGTCGCAAACAGAGACAACCCACTTGAGGATTCAAATGGGTTCCTCAAGATCGGAGATACAGGAAACATGGAGATTGTGGATCGAACAGGCAAACCCATATGGTCATCGAACCAAACCGCCGGAGCAAAAAATCCGGTTCTTCAGATTCTTGATTCAGGTAATCTGATCATCAGAGAATCTTCTGTATCTACCTCGGAGAATCCCTTGTGGCAGAGCTTCGATTACCCCACAGACACTCTCTTACCAGGCATGGAGCTTCTTTATAACTTCGACACGAAAATGGAGAAGCACATAACATCATGGAAATCAAGTCAAGATCCATCCACAGGTGTTATCTCCTTCAAGCTTGATTTCCATGGCCTCCCGGAGATCTTTCTATGGAACAACAACACAAGATTGTACCGAAGCGGACCTTGGAATGGCCTGAGGTTCAGCGGGGTCCCGGAAATGAAATCTGAGACTGACTCGATCAAGTTCGACTTCTACGAGGATGAACACCAATTATACTACACGTTCAACATCGGAACCCAATCGTTGTATTCGAGACTCACCGTAACCCCGGACGGCCAGCTTCAACGATTAACTTGGGTACCAGACAACCAAGTTTGGACCCAATTCTGGTTCTCTCGGAAAGATCAATGCGATAGCTACAAAGAATGTGGTCCTTATGGGATATGTGACACAAATTCTTCACCAGTTTGTACGTGCATGAGAGGGTTTAGCCCTAAGAACATACAAGCTTGGAATCTGAGAGATGGGTCTGATGGGTGTGTGAGGAAAACGAAGTTAGATTGTTGGAGTGATAAGTTTTTAAAGGTTCAGAACGTGAAGTTGCCGGATACAACGTCGGTGTTTGTGAATAGAAGCATGAGCTTAATGGAGTGTGGGGGTTTGTGTAAGAATAATTGTTCATGCACTGCTTATGCAAATATAGATATTACCAATGGAGGAAGTGGGTGTGTTATGTGGACTGATGAACTTGTAGATGTGAGGGTTTATACTGATGGAGGACAAGATCTTTATGTCAGATTAGCAGCTTCCGATGTAGGTAAGTATGTTGTTCATCCTTTGTTATGATTGATTTTATGTTCTGGGTTTTGTTTTATTATATGTGTTTCTGTTTATGCATACATGTATGAAATTATTGTCTGTTTAAGATAATTCTTGAAAAAGATTAGGTTATAAAAATTCTGAATGATTGATTTTATTATATGTAGGTAAGTATGTTTTTAATCCTTTGTTATGATTGATTTTATGTCCTGGGTTTTGTTTTATTATATGTGTTTCTGTTTATGCATATATGTATGAAATTATTGCCTGTTTAAGATAATTCTTGAAAAAAAGTAGGTTATAAAAATTCTGAATGAATGGACAATAATTTAAAAAAATCGTTGAAGGCGGATCTGGTTTTTCGGAAAAGGAACAAACAGAACATGTGGTGCGTGCCTATTTCATTAATTTGTCGGCCTAAAATTTATTTGGACAGTTAAATTTTTCAATTTTAATATTTTTTGCTTTATAATTATCAAGTTTTTAAAACATTTCTCTCCTCCCTCATTGATTCAGGAACTAAATAATTAATTTGTATAGATTAATAAAATTAGTTAAATAAGTTATTATGATAACACATTTAACATATGTAAACAATAAACCAAAGATAGATTGGTAGGAAAAATTATAAAATTTAAAGATAAAAAGTAGGTTTATGTCTCAAATTTTAGATCAAAATAAATCGTATAACCAACTAATATAGGACTGGAACACCACTTTAATTCAATAAGATTTATAATTATTGCACTGAACTAAAACGAGAGAAGATTTTGGGGGAAGACCAATTGGAGTGTTCTATTGGTGTTCTTCTTAGTTGTGAATAGAGATATAACTTGTTTGATTTGCATACCAGCAATGTTCAGGTCAAAGAAAATATTTTATTTTTCCTTTTTGATGAGCAAGAAAAATGTGGGAGAATCGGGATTAATATTAGGGAAAATTGTCTTTTGGTTATATTTTGAAGCTTCATTCTAAATTTTTTTTAGAAACATGGAAAATAGTAAGTGATTCTTTTAAAAATTGGATAACCCTAAAATCATCTTAATTAGTTATTCCAATTTTTTTAAAAAATTTGACTAAGATTAATTTTTGGTATTTTAAATAAATGTTTGCTCGTTCTTATTTACTTTTTCTCATTTTTAGAACGGAAATTTAACCTTTCTCTTTTTAAAATATTTTGTAGCCTGTTTTTCAATAATTAATAGTACTATTTAAGTCTTAAGACAAGAATTTTTAAAGAGGATTAATTAAATTAAAGGAAATATGAAAGCGTCATTAAAAAGGACTTTTAAAATGTTTTTGGTCCCACCAGAAGGAGAACGAGGCTTATCATACTTTGCTTCTGGAACTAAAATAACCATTTTTTATGGCCTCCATTTAATTTCAAAGTTGGGCCGACCTTTTTCACTTATTGAATACACTTGGGTGCACGTTGAAATTGCATAGGAGTATCTTTTATTAGAATTGAAAGCTAAAAAGCAGATTAAATAAATGACAAGGCAAAGCAAAACAGAAATGTAGTTGAATTGATGGAATTTATAGTATGTGCATGTGTATCTAACTGTGTTCAGTAATAAATGGTGTGATTATGATGGGATCACTTGTAGTTATGAGTTATCACCTACCAAGATGAATATACAAATTAATTTGGTGTTTTCTATAAGAGTTAGATAAATAATTTGTATATATTCAAAAAACTTAATTAAATTATTTATTCATACCGTATGTTGGTTTTCCTACAATATTCTAGTTAATCATTTGTATATTAGAACAACTTTTGACAGTAGTCTTCTTAATATGTAGAATCAATAGGAATTATTTGGTGAAAAAATTATAAATTCATGAAATAAAGTGAATTGATATCTTATATTTATAGTTTAAAGTAAATCCACTAACTAGGTTTTGGATTTGAACATCTACTAATAATAATAGATGACAAGGAATTATTAAAAAAAAAAAAATGATTGAATCAGATTTTTCAATATTTAAAAAATAGTCAAATTTGAAAAGAGTGGTTGAATTGTCTATTTTAATTGATGGCACATCAAAATTTATGTACATCAATATGTTTTTGAACAATGCACCGAGACCTAAAGCCCCATCATATAACAAAACCACATTCTTTAAAATGGAAACGGAGTTTGGTGAAATGCAATTCACACCAACTCTCTAATTCTGGTGTGTTTAATTTGAGGGGAGGGGGAAAAAAAATTTTAGATCTAAAGTAAAAGAAGGGAAGGGAGTTTATTTCCCCTTCCACTCTTTTTTTTTATCCCTTTTTCTCAAACCAATTAAACATGTCCTATAATACGATCTAAAAAGGTTCTTTTAATCCATTTCATGGTTTGTGTAGTTGCTATCAAACAATCTAAAAACCCAAAAGTAGCATAATTTTGCCCTTTTTTTTTTCTCATATCCTTTTTTTTTTTTAAAGACTCTTATTTTTCTTTCAAGTACCAAAGTTCTTGATTACAAGTGGAGCCAAGAAAATAGAAGGGGAAAAAACAAAACTAAATTCTAGTTGTTTCTATGGGTATTCAAAGAAATTCCATTATCAGCTTCAATTTCTTATGCCTACTTTGAAAAAAGCTTCTGCGCACAAAGCCACAATTAGGCATAACAGTTTTCTTTTATACTCTTCTGGTCGTATATGCAAGGCAAAAAGAAGGTTTTCAGGAATATACAATGATACTCTTCATTTATTATTATGTTAGTTTTGTTTTTATGGGGAATATTGCATATTAAATGGAGAAAAAATTACAAACTAATGAAGTTTAAGAATTTTCTTAGTCTAATGAAACATGAAAGAAGAGACTTTTAAATAGAATCGGTTAAGTATAGAAATTAGGGCTATTTAGTAATTTTCATGCCGTGTGTGCCAGATATATATATATATATATTTTTACTTAATTTCCATATTTGATGTTAGAAGTTAGAACTTGCATTTATTAGCTGAAAGGTATATAATGCTCAGAAACCTACTCTAGCTCAAACATGAAAATTAATATATAATATCTCTATTAAGATATCAGTAATACTCAAATGACATAGAATCTGCAGGTGGATCTAAGAACAATGTGGAATCTAAGGCTACAGGCATTACAGTTGCCATAGTTGTTGTACTAGTGGGATTACTCATTTATTTCTTCTGGAAGACAAGGAAATTACAAAGAATGTTGAAATGGAGAACTGAATCTAGAGGTAAACACACATGAGTAATTTTTCTCATATGAATGCTTATTATGATATGCATATGAGGTGTTCGATGAAATGTTCGGCTTGTTTTGCAGGCGGTTTTGAGAGAAGCCAAGATTCTCTAAAGAAAGAACCAACGTTCACAAGTAACAGAAGAAACTTTAGTGAAAGCGAGATGGATGAGCTAGAGTTGCCATTGTTTGATTTTAACACCATATCAATGGCTACAAACAACTTCTCTGAAGAAAACAAGCTTGGAGAAGGAGGATTTGGTATTGTCTACAAGGTAAATTGATTTTGTTTCTAGTCTCTCAAAATACCCATCTTCAATATCAGACCGAAGAATTAAAACATAGATTGGTTTTTGTTGTGATGCCAGGGTAGACTAATGGAAGGCCAAGAAATCGCCGTGAAAAGGCTATCGAGGACCTCTGGGCAAGGAATTGAACAATTTAAGAATGAGGTCAGATCAATTGCGAGACTTCAACATAGGAACCTGGTTCGATTGTTTGGCTGTTGTGTTGGGATGGATGAGAAGATGTTGGTTTATGAGTACATGGAGAATAGAAGCCTTGATTCGATTTTGTTTGGTGAGTTGAATTCACTTTGTGTATCTTTTAAGTTTTTGTTATGATTTTTCTTGCGACCAAGTTTGATTCACTGTGAACGAAACTTTTTCTCATGTACTTGAACTTCCAGATAACGCAAGAAGATCCATATTGAATTGGCATAAGCGCTTCTACATCATATGTGGAATTGCAAGAGGACTTCTTTACCTGCATCAAGATTCTAGATTCAGGATCATCCATAGGGATCTTAAAGCCAGCAATGTCCTGCTAGATGAGGAAATGAATCCAAAGATATCAGATTTTGGAATGGCAAGAATTTTCGGAACAAATCAAACAGAAGCAAATACATTAAGAATTGTTGGGACATAGTAAGTATTTTAACGACCTCTTATACTCTTTGAGACACCTAATATCATGAATTCATCATTTATATGTGTTTTTCATTGTGCAGTGGCTATATGTCTCCAGAATATGCTATGGATGGACTCTTTTCAGTGAAGTCCGATGTTTTTAGTTTTGGGGTTTTGGTACTTGAGATCGTAACAGGCAGGAAAAACAAAGGGTTTTATTACTCAAACGATGAATTAAATCTTCTTGGACATGTATGTGCAACAATTTCTGTTAAATAATTTCTTGATCTATAACCTATCATATCATGTTGTGCTAAGAAACAACTAATTGTGTTTCATTATAGGCATGGAATCAATGGAAACAAGGAAAAGCACTGGAACTGATTGATCCATCGATCGCTGATTCATATTCGCCACCTGAAGTTCTCCGATGCATACAAGTCGGACTATTGTGCGTTCAAGAGCGAGCAGAAGATCGGCCATCAATGTCAAATGTGGTGTTGATGTTGAGTTGTGAAACTATGTTGATGCCACAGCCTAAAAGACCTGGGTTTTGTGTCGGAAGAAACCCTAATGAAACAGAACCTTCTTCAAGTAGACAAGACCAATCATGCAGCGTGAATGAAGTCACAATCACAATCCTATATGCTAGGTAGTGAAACAAGCAAAGCGTCATAAATGCTTCAAATGAATTTTTTTGCAAAGTAATGTGTAAATTTTCCTGCAAATGATTTTTTTTTTTTTGATACTGTTTTTCCTGCAAATGATAGTTGCGACATCTTTGAGATTGTTTTGGTGTAAATATTGAGAGAGATAATTTCACTAAATGGCAATACTTGGTTCTGCTGACATTTTTTTTTTTTTTTTTTTTTGCTCAAGAGTTCTGCTGACATTTGATTATATTATATTACTTACCTTTATGGTCACTTTTTAAAACCTTTTAGGACAAATAGAATGTGACACCCCGAATTTTGGGTTTAAAGGCTTGTGAATTAGCCTATTTTGGGAGATTACTAGGCCATATTTATGAAGAGTGCAAAGTCTTGAACTTCATATGAAGAAGAGCTTAAGATAATTAACAAAGTTATTTTAGACTTGGGAAACGGTTATGGAACATTATTAGAAGGAAAAAATGATAAAACATCATAAAGATAAGGAATAATTAAGTGGGTGTGTACAGAATTATGTGAGTAGCCGTGGAAAACAAAAGGGAAAGAAAGAGTGATGAAGTGTATGAGTGATACGTGTCAACACGAGAGGTTTTATTTTTCTTTCTCCAATGGACGTGTGGCATCATATCTTAAGTATATATACAATGATCTCTTCAATTCGGCTGAATGAATACATATTGCATTGTGTAAATATGAGAATGTGTGTGTTGCTTATAGGTCTCTTGAAATGGTTAAATGAATGACACCTCATTCTTTATATTTTGACTTGTCGCCATATGTCCAGCAATTGTAATCAATTAAGTATCCTATTAACTCATTACTTTCTATTCAAAAATTCAGCCACGTATTACCATTTTTACCGCCACCTCATTGTCCCATTTCTTCAATTGCTTTATTCGGCTAAACACACATAATCAACCAAACTAATTCATGCTTCTCATTTCAACCTACACGTATACATAACTTAGTGATACTTGGCACTCATGTACAACCTTCTTATTAATCTATTGCCACGGCACAAGCATACAACTTTCACTTTGTATTACTCTATAAATACTTCACTCTTTCCACGGCAACACAAAACTAATCACTATATTTACTCTTTCTCTTTTCACGGACATCATTAGTTATTTATTTTTCCTCTCATCTCAACTCCCTTATCACACCATTTAGCCAAAGTATAAGATACACCATTCTAGCCTCATTCATTTGTATTCGGTTAGAACATTAAAGATAGGGTGAGAGAGAGATCAAGAACAAAAGGGAGGCCGAAGAAGAGAGGTATAGGGAAAAATATGATCAAGGTAGTAACCCTTCTCTCACATATTATGTATATATTTATATGCATGTATTTATCATTGTATGTATTTATATAAATGCATGAATGTTGAATGTGTTGTATGATTGGTATGTATAAGAAATAATTATACTTGCATGTATCGTATATACATTGTATGTGAGTGATTGCTAACGTTACTATTGGGATTTATTCGAATCCCAGAGATATTGTTGATAAGTTTTAACGTGTAACTAGGGTAAAAAGCCCAGAGATTAAGAAGGAGGAACTGGAGGTAGAGATCAAGAAAGAAGAAGATTTTAGCTTTTAGTTTTACTGAAGTCTGTAATTTTATGGTACAGGATTTGAAGCTTCAGTAGTAAATTTTGTTTTAAGAGATGTTTCTGTAGGTGTCCTGATGTATAAAAAGGCGTATTTTAGACGGGCGTTTTATAGAAAACAAAGTAAATCTTCATTTTATGAATAAAATGGTACAGTTTCTTTATACAAGCTTTTTCTAATAACGAAGAAATGGGTGATGAATTAATTTTGCATCAAATTGAGCAATATACTTGGTACATTTCTATAAGTTGGATAAATAATTTGTAGAGCTTTAAAAATTAGTTAAATTATTTGTAAAAAATGGGTGTTGATTTTTCTAAAATATTCTATTTTGACAATCTGCATTGGAAACTATTCTCGATAGAAATCACTCAATAAGTGTAATTACTATATGTGTGTGTGTGTATTTTAAATTATTATAAATTTGGGATGTAAAGAGATATTTTATTGGGGAAATTAGAATGAAGGACTTGGAGAAAAAAAAATATTTAGTGAGAATAACCATAAAAATTATAATTACTTAGAAGAACCAAATATTATAATATAAATTAAAAATTATAAGTAAGTGGAGAACAAATCACAAAATCATATTTCAAAATAACATTTGAACTTCAAAATCATACTGACAATAATAGTAACAGGATTAATAAGAACAATAAAGCAATTAAAAACTTGTTTTGTTGTGAAATAACCTATTTGAAAATTTGAAATTTAAGTTGTATTTTCTTGGGATTTTTTCCAAATCTCTAATGAAATCACCTATGTGAGCTCAGACGTGCTTCAACGGGCATTTCAAAAGCTTTAATGAAATCTGATGTGATCTTCTAAAAATTCTCAAAACTAATAATTAACAAGTCTTCAGTTCAAATCCTTTCAGAACTAATGAAACACACTAAACATAATAAAGAAACATAAATGGTTGTCAGAGAAAACTGCATCCTTACAAAAGAAAAAAAAAAAAACACACTTATGAACTAAGCCATTCAAGACCAATCCTTACAAGTTAAACCCAATCTTCATTGGCGTTATCTTTTCCAGAGAACTATTTCCTTTTCATCAAAATGACGCTTCCATGAGATTAAACCAAACTATCCAAGCTTTTTTATAACCATCTAGACAGAGGAAATGGAAAGGAAAAAAGAAGAATGGTTTTAGACTTAAAAGCACATTGAACCTTAGCATTTCTGTATATTACAACTACAAACTTTAAAGAATAAATACCATTACAAGTTGCTAATCTCGGGGTTCCACAAGTGTAATAGTCATATAATTGTTACTACAATGGTCCTGATTATAATCACGAAACTCTTCAATGAAAAATCCCGGAAACTTCAGCTCAGGAAGTGTCACACATTCATTGGATAGCATGAAAACCACAGACAGCATAGTTGGTCTATCTTCAGGGAACTTTTGCACACACAAGAGACCAATTTGTAGGCACTTGATTAGTTCAATAGACATATCTTTTATGTCACAATTTATATCCATAAAATCCAAGGGTCGTTCCTCTTTCCATAGTATCCAAGCCTAGATGCACAAAAAATATAAGTAAGTGGAGAACAAATCACAAAAATGAAATGCCTAGATGCAATTCTATGAAGTTCTTCAAATGAAATATGAATTGTGGAAGAGCTCTTTCGAAGTGAACTGTAATACCTGGAAAAAAAAAAACATTATTATTAGAATAAAAAGAAAAATCATTATCATAAGACCTATTTTAAATAGGTGAATATGGGGTCTCAAATCTTTTGTATTTTATTTATTTTTGTTTATAGGCAATTTTTCTTAGAATTTAGGAGTATGAAAATTTATTTTAGCTTGTTGATACAAAAACCAATATTTTAGGGATTAAATTAGGACTCAACTCATTTATTCCTAATTTAACTTCATGAAGACAAAATCTTTCTAAGTAAGAATAAATACATTATACAATTACATTAACCTATAATATTAAGATTATGGGAACCAATGAGAAAATGTCTTTCATACAAATATGAGAAACAATTAAAAACAAAATTATATTAGTTAAACTAAGGGGGGGCGAAATTTTTAATAAAAATAGAAGAAAAAGAATAAACCAATTAAAAGAGTAAGAGAAGATAACTTGGTGAGCAAGTTAACTTGGTGAGCAAGTTAACTTTCTTAGGGAGCAAGTAATGGCTTAATTAGAGAGAGATTAGGAGAAAACCTATAGAAATTAAATCATAACTTGAGATTTTGAAGTTAACTATCCAAGATAAATACATATTTAGAATCAGGGAATTATGAGCTTCAACTTGGCTATTCCCAAAGATATTTTCGGTAACTTGTAAAATTCAAACATAAGCATTTTGGAAAATAAAAATCACCATAAATCTTGTCATAAAATTAGGATTTCAAAAGTGAAATTGGATTTTTAATCAAAGCGCTAATTAACACTTAACCAAATTAGGTTTTGGGGATTAATTAAGTTGCTTAAGGAACAAGAAGAAGGCTTGGTGACCAAGCAAACAAATTCTAGAAGGGGGGGCAGATTTTTCGGCCAAGAGAGCATGAGAGGCCAGGATCATGCCTTTCCCACCAAGCAAAAATCCAATGGTTGAAGCAAGAGAAGAAATTACCAAACATGCCATCACAAATTAGTATAAATAGGGGGTTTGGTCTTCACAAATTTCTCACCAAATTCCCTAGCCAAAACCGAAATTTAGGGAGAGTAAGAGAGGAAGGAGCAGCTGGAGAAAAAGATTCAAGAAGTCTTCAAGAGGTATAAGAGTTTTTAGCTTTTAAGTTTAAATTCTTAGTTTATAAGTAGAAATGCTAGAAAAGTTATTTTAATCTTCAATCTTCCATATACAGTTTTATTTTCATGTTTTTGAGGTTTCCATTGTCTTTATTTCGAAAAATTGATGAAGAAGAGGTTATATCAAAATTTTTGGAAGATTAGGATCAAAATAGCGAAGCTCTGGCGAAATTTCAGCAAATAAGAACTTCTGGAGTCAGTAGTAAAAATGCTAGTATCTTATGATGAAGATGATGTTCTAAAATTCTAGGAAAATTCATGATGAAAGTAGACTTATAGGGCTTTCTAAATCTATAAAGAGTGTGTCATTTGAAGCTCTGTGCAAAAAGATAAAAATCTTGGAAGATAAGTTGCATTTTCTGGGCGAAAATCTGGGCAATGGTTTGAATTCTGGAAACTGGGATTTATTCAGGAGTTCTGGGTAAGTTACAGTATTTTTCCTCAAAAGTAGACATCTCAAGGATTCCGGGAAATTTTACGGATCCTCATTTCGATTTTTATGGAATTAGTTATGATTTTTTGAAGTTAGGCGAAATTCTACCCAGAAATGCAGAATTAACGTTTTTCCGAAAATTAAGTGGAAATAATTAGAAACAAATCCTTCAAGGGTAAAAATGTCAAGTGTGGCCAAGATGTCTCTTGAAATGTGGTTTGAGAATTAATTGAGACAATATTACCCTTTTAGGATAGACTGTGCACGCGTACCGACAACGAACGTACCTAAACCCCGACAAGCTCAGGTACGGACGCGTATTGTAACCTTAACTCTTATGCTTATGGTTTGGTTATATATGATTGTTGTTTTCACATGATAATACTTTGTTTTGAAATTTACTCATGAGAGTTGAATTGTATACGGGTTATAGTCTTGATAACACCGTTGAGTTTTCCTAGCGCTGAGGACACGATGGGCCGTCGTGGCACTGGTTATGTGCAAACTGGAATAACATACATATTGCAGTGGCTGTGTTATGTTATTGCCTTACATGTGGATATTTGTTTGAAACTGTGATTAGGTTGTATATCTGTGATAACTGTCATATACTGTTTACATAAGCATGAGGTTAACCGTTACCTAAGGTTCAATGGGAATTGAACCTCAGCCTCTGCCATAGCCTCAGGATCCCGGGAAGTGATCGAGGATAAGGGTAAGAAGCCGGTATGAGGACCCTGCGGAGGCATCATTTTTTTTTTATTAGATTTGGATGACTGTATTAGTTAAACATGTAGTTAGATACACTACATACAATGTTATTCAGTTACTCTTTGTTATGTAAAATATTTTCAACTCTCAGCTCCAGCAACACTTATGAAAATCGGGATGTTACATGAACAATGAAGGGCAGATAAGTTAAAACAGAATATTCAAATATAATGTCATAGAAAAATTTATGGAAAATGCTTAAACCAAATGTAGGTGTTGGTTCCCAAGAAAATCAATCAAGGAAAGGCTTAAACTTAAATGTCATGTTGCAAATGAGAATACCTGCCCCAACAGATTATGGTTGTGATCTGGATTTCTGTAACGACTATTTTTTATGCCACTCAATATCTCTAACACTATAACCCCAAAGCTAAATACATCCGATTTGGGAGAAAGTAGCCAATGTACTGCATATTCAGGTGACATATAACCACTGCACATTATCAAACACAACATGACGTTAGTTTTTCTATTCTTTGACTACGACATTTTATTAGCCTCTATTATGGAAAAATTATTAGTCAACCATCATACAACTTACTATGTCCCAACAATAGTTTTGCTTTTACTGCTGAAAGATCTCCTTCAAAGATATGAGCTAAACCAAAATCAGAAATTTTGGGTAGCAAGTCATTGTCTAATAGAATGTTACTTATTTTCAAGTCCCTATGGATGATGGTTAATCTAGAATCTTGATGAAGATATAACAATCCTCGAGCAATCCCCATAATGATTTCATACCTCTGCCTCCAATTCAAAAGATTTCCTCCTCTAGGATCTATGCACAGTTAGTCAAAGTTCATAAGCTGTTACAGAGAAAGTTATTTAAATTAAAAGAGAACATAGTATCTTGATATGCATGCAGAGCTGCTCTTGGTCACACAAGAGAGTTAGTTATGAAAAATTACAATTTTTCAGAGGCTGTCTTACCAAAAATAAAATGGTCCAAACTTCTATTAGGTATGTATTCATAGACCAACATTCTTTCATCTCCTTGAACACAACCACCTAAAACCCTGACAAGATTTCGGTGTTGGAATTTGGCAACCAATCCAACTTCATTCATAAACTCTTGGATCCCCTGTTTTGAGGTTGTTGATAGCCTTTTCACAGTTATTTCTTGTCCATCTGACATCTTACCCTAAGCTTTAATGTATATATGTAAGATTTACAATGTTAAGAAAATATCAGTTAGTGCATTTTTATGGAGAAGAATCACCTTGTAAACAGAGCCAAAACCACCTTCTCCAACCAAGTTCTCCTTAGAGATTTTTTTTGTTGCGGCCAGAATAATGAGGGATATAATCAGATTCAAATATGATTTATGTAATCCTTGTTTGGCCTAAATATGGTATTTGCTCATTAAGCTATTAAAAATGAAGAAGAGCAGTATACTCTGCAAAATAAGACTAGGCATATAATATAAATCTACAAAATTATTGATATGTTTTTTGAATGAAAGTACTGAAATATTAAGTTTTATGTAATTTTCTTAAGTAAATAGTTTTATAATTTTACCAAAAGAATAGTTATATAATTATAAGAAACAGATTGATAGCTTTTTAAAAGGTGTTTTATTAAAAGAAAAAAAAGTGCAATTTTTTTTTTTTGTTGTGTTCTGGGGTAAGCAGTATGTATGTTGGAGAATTGATAATCATGGGTCTCTTTTCTTTTTTCGGAAGGTGAACGGGATGTAAAAAAGCCCTTACTCTGCCCTATTCTCATTCTAATTTCACCTTCAATTTGCCTTGTAAACGCTATAGTTCGTTTTAAGTCACTCAGATGTAACTGATTACCTTTAATAGATTCTAGCTTGCTTATCTGACAGATGTATTATCAAATATAGTTATACAAGGCAATTGTTGGGACTCTTATAGGAAGAACCTGTAACTACTATAGTTGGAAAGATAAGTGAATGCTAAGGGGATATAACTATCACACACATTGAATGAACTTGTCTTTCGAAATATTGTTTTAGACGAATTTGTTCTTTTCCTCACACAACATATTCTAAATTTCTATTGCATCCTCTTGTTTTTGCTTATTCTAGACAAAATGGCTGAGCAACAAATAAACATGGAATCTCCCTCAGAAGAAGAGCATGGTGAAAATAGAACCCAAGCAAGCTTACCATTTTTCAACATTAAGACTATACAGGTTGCTACAAATAATTTTTCAAGTGAGAATGAGTTAGGGCATGGTGGATTTGGTTGTGTCTATAAGGTAAGTCAAATGTTAAAAATATCAGTCATATGCAACTTCCTGTAATCTTACTATATTTTAATTCTTATGAGAGTAAATATATTATGTACACTGACACCAATTTTTGATAGTCTTGCACAAATATAACTATGATGTTTTAGCACTTGATATTGTAGGGCTTATTAGTTAATGGACAAGAGATAGCAGTGAAAAGATTGTCTGAAGGTTCAGGACAAGGAAATGAAGAGTTCAAGAATGAAATTAAACTGATTGCTAAACTGCAGCACAGGAATCTTGTAAGGTTGCTTGGATATTGCATTCATAGAGAAGAAAGGATGTTGATCTATGAGTACCTTCCCAACAAAAGCTTGGACTTCTACCTTTTTGGTGTGTCCTTCTTTTCTCTAACTAGGTGTGTTATATAGATGAACTTTGACAAATGAGTCACACTATTTATGGCTTAATAATATTGTAACTTAAAATAGATTTTATTATGTGTGTGTGTGTGTATTTTGATAAATTGATTGCGTGAAATATAACAGAGTAACTTACGTACCTAAATAAATTAGAGAATCATTTGATGAAACACTACTATAAGATTCAACTCCATCATATCTTTGCTTATTTAATTTGTACATGTGCTTAATATAGGACTAGATTAGTTTCCCACCATTTTTTAGTATTAAGAAGCTTTTATGGTTCATTTCAGATGTGAATCAAAGATCTTCTTTAGATTGGGATAAACGTGTTCATATCATTTTTGGAATTGCTCAAGGTCTTCTTTATCTTCATCATGATTCAAGGTTGAAAATAATCCACAGAGACCTTAAAGCTAGCAATGTTCTCTTAGATGCTACAATGAACCCCAAAATTTCAGATTTTGTTATGGCTAGAATATTTGGAGAGGACCAAATCCAAGCAAGAACAAGGAGGATTGTTGGGACATAGTAAGGACCAAACTCCTTTTTTTTTTTTATTCAAAGGGGCACCACAAGGCCATTGGCAAGACCAAACTCTTTTACACCTCTCGAAATAAAATGGAAGATTGATTTGCACAATACATTATAATAATTTTGTGTTGTTGCAGTGGTTATACGTCTCTAGAATATGCAATGGAAGGATGATATTCAATAAAGTCTGATGTCTTCAGCTATGATATTCTTTTACTAGAGATTATTAGTGGGAGGAGAAATACAAATCGTGAAAAGGATGGATCACACTTGAATTTGATTGGACAAGTAAGACTAAAAACCTACAAGGATGAAATCTAAACTAAACTATTTTTTCCCCATATCCTCTCATGTCTTTTACCTTAAAAGCCTAATGACAAATTGCACTAACAAATGTTAATGACATTTTTCCTACTGAGTGAGATTTTCCCTTTCATTAATTTGTAGGTATGGGACTTGTGGGGAGAAGGAAAGGCCTTGGAAGTAGTATACTCTACACTTGGTGAATCATATCCTGTTGATGTTGTCCTAAGACATATCAAAATAGCACTATTGTGTGTGCAAGAAATTGCCATCCAAAGGCCATCCATGTCAGAAGTTATATTCATTCTTGGCAATGAAGTAAGCCTTCCCTCGCCTCAAAAACGTGCTTTTCTGTTAAATTTTAATGATTTGTATTTAGAAACTTCAACCTTGAGGGAAGCTTCAGCTAATGTCCTCTCTCATTCTACAATGAGTGGTTGATAATCATAAATTGAAAATGGATAGCCTTTAAGCGATTTTAAATGAACAGAGAGGAAAAAAAGGCACAAAATGGTGAGCCTCCTTTATGACTTGGGGGTCTCACATTAAGTAGTATATCCATTATTTTGTTTATGTGTCTCTCCTTACTTTACTTGAATGAGATAATCATGATTTAGGTATGGCCAAATTTTGTTTTAATATTAAGTATGCATTTCTAGAATTTGATTGAAGAATTCTAGGTATTCTACCATTAGTGCATGGCAACACTACTATAAAAAGTAGAATTAATGACGTCAAATTAATGTTCGTTTGTTTGAAACCAGACATTAAAAAGGCAGTGCCATTTTTAAAATTTTGTCTCAAATTTCAATGACTGGTTTAAAGAACCAGTCCTTAAATGTACATATCAATGAATGTTTACAAAAATAGTCGTTATAATTTAAGCCAGAAAGTTTATATATATATATATATATATATATATATATATATATATATATATATATATTCATTTAGAACGACTATCTTTATTAATTTTATACAAAATTATATAAATCAGAAAAAAAAAACTTAATAATTTAAATGAGTCAATTTCTATATTAATAACTAAATGATATATTGATGATATTATTACGTAGATATAAGTTAAAGATAAAAAATTAATGATCTTGGCTTTCACACCCCCTCTGACTTGTGTTGTACATCACATCATACAACGGAATAAAAGCATGTAATACCATTTGGGTGTAGAATACTATATAATAATATATACTAACTATGTATAAGTCAAAACAATCTCCCTCAGGATCATTAGAATTTACAGGCATACAAAATAAAATTCCATTACTGTCTAAAATCTCTCATTCAAACAAAGTAATATAATACAATTATAATACAATAATTGCTCTAGATTCACCACCCACCAGCATTCAACTATGCCTTATGTCCATCATCCTGTCCATAAAGCTCTATCCACCATTGTGACCCCTTCTTGAACTTTTAGGTAGGTATGGGATTCAAATTGAATCACAAAGTAATAGGTTAATCTCATATTCAAAGTATATTCAGCATATGTAAGTCTACCACAATCATGAAAATAACAATATGGTATTCAACATATACGTAGTCATATAGTGCAACACAACATTATAAATATGGTAAAAAGTTCAAATTCTTCTTGTGCATTTAAGAAAAATGATTTTGAAAGTTGCATAAAATTGTTTTTCAACCAATCATTGATTATATTATGAGAAGAAAAAATGTTTTCTATAATATTGGACAATTTGTTGAAAATAAAGAATGTTCAAATAAAATGTATTTGAGTTTTTACTCTCATGTCTGACATAATATTTGCATAAAATCTCATAATGCATATCACCATAAAATTTGCAATTATTGTGATAAATCGGGTCATATTGCTCACACATGCTATATTAGAAGAAATTCTAATGTGAAACAAATATATTTGGGTATCAAAAGGACAAGAAAAGTCTAATGCTAACTGTTAGACCTAGTTGTCACCCAAGAGGGGGTGAATTGGGTGTCTGATAAAAACTTATGAACTTTGAAAAACTTTTCGTAACTTATAGAAAGCAATATATATGACAGTAATGAGTTGTAAACTAACAGTCATTCATTTTAACATGTATACTAGAAATATACGAGTTTAAGGAAGAGAATATGCAAACTATGATTTATCCTGGTTCGGCCAAATCCTTGCCTACGTCCAGTCCTCAAGCTCCACTTGAGATTTCCAATCCACTATCCTCTTGTTTAATCCTGGCACAAGAGAAGACTTTACACTCCCACAAGTTTACCTAGGCACTTGTGAAGCTGAATCTCTCATCGAGATACTCCCCCTTACACACTGTAAGGTTACAATCTGTTTCCCACTCAAGATTACCTAATCTTGAGTAACTCTCAGAAAGAATGTGTCACGGATAAATCTTATCTCTCTAGAGTAAATAAATAATCACTGAAGTACAATATCGGTTGTCCGACTCTCTCTACGGTAAGATATATAACATGGAGAAACAAAGAGTGTATAGACTAAGTGGGTATTGACATATTGGCAGTGAAGATCATCTCATTAGCTTCGTCGATTCATTCGTCAATTGTCTCGTCGTCTATCATCTCTTTTCCGGTTTGAAAACTTTTCATTTTATAAGTAATCGTCTTTTGACTGTTGCGAGCATTTGACCATTGTGAGCATTTGACCGTTGGAAACGCACTAGTGTTTGTCGTTTAACTCATTCCGTCAGTTGCTTCGCTGGATAAAGTGATGAGCTGTAATTCCACGTCTTGTGTACTTTGTTCGTCTAACAGTGTGTTCTCACATGGTCTTGGTTTAAGGATGACTTAAAATAATGGTAAGACACTTTTGCTGGTGTGGGCTTCTTGAAATCATCTTGTCGGCTCTGTTCCTCATAGGTTTAAATGCTTCACAGCTAATCAGAGTTCAAATAAGTTAAACATCTGCAACTCACTTAGACAAGGATTAAGCATAATATAATTATGTTTAGGAATAATTAAATAAAAAACAATTGAATTAGTTCAGCAAAGTTGATACTGATAAATACTCTATTGAAGATAGTGTATTCAGTGGAAGTATCTCCATATTCTCGAGAATTACTAGTTAAGAACAATAATATTGCTTTGCCTCATAGCATGGAATTCTCAAGAATCATAGACCAACTCTCAAGAGTTAGCGAGATCTATGATATTCAGATAGTTTCAGAATAATCACATTTCATTGTACAAGAACTTAACATTCTCGAGAATCTTCTTGTTCATTCTCGAGAATTGACTTATTTTATATGTATAATTCATTTTGCTTCAGGTGAGTTCATTCTCGAGAATCATTTCCAATTCTTGAGAGTTAGCTAGATTTATGTCTGGACCATTATGTTCATGTTGATTGCATTCTTGAGAGTCAACCCCGTTCTCGAGAATTAATACTCTCGGGAATCATATGAGCAAGAGAGATGCATGTTCCATATTTTATATAGGCCATTCTCAAGAATTCTCCTTCTCATTCTCGAGAATCATCGAGATTGAAGAGAGTAATGTTTATGTGCTTTGGCTCAAGCACTCTCGAGAATTACTTCATCATTCTCGAGAACTTCTTGTTGATTCAAGTCAAGCACATCATCTTCTTCATGAGGAGGCATTCTCGAGAGTCTGGTGCCCATTCTCGAGAATAGATGTGTAGACTATCCAATTGACCATGCTTGAAAGATTACATTCTCGAGAGCTTATTTCTCATTCTCGAGAATTAACGAGAAAGAAGTAAGATCAATGGACATGGGAATTCAAACATACTTGAATTGCTATGAGAACCAAAATCTGATCAGATGCTTGAAGCAAGGCATTCTCGAGAATTAGGATTCAATTCTCGAGAATTGATTGTGTTCAGAAGTCATGTCTGAAGCTTGATATCTAAAATTCTCAAGAGTCATTCTCATTGAAGTACTTGCAGTAGTTAACTTTCGCTCAGCTTAATGTCTTTTATATAGCTTCAATTGTGGTAAACCACCTACACCCAGAAAGGTCTTCAAGTCTTGTATTCAATGCAACAAGAATGTGCTCCAAATTCATTGTATGTTGAGCATTATGATCAGATTAATAGAAGTTGTTTTGGACGAACGTTTTTGCACCATTCTGAAACAGACTCTGAACTTCCAAAAATCATATCTCTCTCATTTGATCTTTTTTTTTTCTATGATCTTGATGTTTTTGGAAATGTATTTGGGTTTAGTTTCATATAGCACCGATTTTAGCTCATTCTGATGTGTAGCTTGTGAGATACACTCAAATTACTGAACCTTGTTCTGCTGTATGATAGTAACGGATGAAGCAACTTCAAAAATTCATAGCTCTCTCATCTAATCTTCTTTGGACTTGAATTTTTGATAAGATGACGCATTGTGAATCTAGTTTCATAAAAAATTGGTTTCACCTTAATTTGATCTCTGGTTTATGAGATATCATTGATTTACTGAACGTTGCCCAGGTGAAACATGAACAGAGTTGAGCAATTGCTGAATTCTCGACCATTCTCGAGAATCAGAACAGGATTCTCTAGAATCACTATGCCATTCTCAAGAATTGCAACATCATTCTCGAGAATGAGTGAGTTTTATGCATAGGAAGCAGCTGTTCATTCACGGGACTATAGCAATTGATACGTAGCAACTCCTGTTCATCGGGAAGCTTGAATTTGCTTATTTTAACTCTGAATTGAGTCATTCCAACTTCTATTTGATTATAGAGACCTTCATATTGATATCCACCTTTCTTCAATTTCCTCTCTTGATCATTCTTCATTGTTTATACTTCATATCTACATTAATATATAAGAATTAATCAAAGTAGAAGATAAATGTAGTATGCAAGCTTTTTGCTCTAGAAAATGACATCTATATAAGACATCATCAAAACTAATCATATCCAACACTAACAATCAAGGACCCAAGTATAAATGGGCACCAAAATGTCCATCTAGTACTTTATATGTATAGATTGATTTTAGGAATGGACATAAGGGTATAGAGAAGATGAAGAAGAAGCCAGGAGTTTCTCATGCACCAATAAAGAGGTTCATACCATCCATATAAAATAGGAGAACTCTCGAAGTACCTATTGTTGGAACTACAAAGTCTAATCATAAAGAGAAGCAATGGAGAATAGGAGTATGTTGCTAGGATCCATACACGCAGAGTAATAAAAAATTTTACGAATCTTATCGGAGGATTTATCAGCGGCATTTAAATCAAGTTGTTTGTTAGAAACTATACCTTTCAAAGACTCGTCTGCATTCATTCGATTTGATCTTGTGAGCTACCTACTCGATCAACGAGAGCTGACACTACAAATCCGCTTCCTCTACCAGTATCCACACCGAATGGCTTCCAACACCAACGGTAGCATGCTAGTACCTTCACTATTCTCGCATCTCTCTCTTTTATCTCTAGGATTTCTTGCGGCTTTTCTGATAGCTCATGACAAACAGTCCCATGGGTTTTTTAAATCTTGATAGGTGTATTATATTCAAAATTAATCCTTATTAATTTTGAAATTTGAATTTGGATTAAAATAATATATTAATTAAATCTATCTAATAGATTTAATATAATCTATTTATTGAATCCGTATTAAAAGCCCGCTGATTTAATTTATTGTTAAAAACTAAATCTGAGATATGATATCTATCTATTTAATTAAATATGAGATACTATATATTAATTCAAATTAAATCTTATATGTTATATCTCTATTTGAAAATTAAATATGAGATATGATATTTATCTATTTAATTAAATATAAGATAATATATCTCAATTCAAATTAAATCGGATATACTACATCTCTATTCAAAAATTAAATCTGAGATATGATATCTATCTGTTTAATTAAATATGAGATACTATATCTCAATTCAAATTAAATCAGATATATGATATCTCAGTTTATTTTACTTATTTAATTTATCAAATAAATTAAATACTATATATATAATAATATTTTTTTTTTTGAAATTTCTTATATATATATATATATATATATAGACACACACACACACCATAGATTAAATTTTCTATTCATTAAATCTTAGACATATCTAAGATTCAATGAAATCTGGACACTATTGCTCGTGTTGGGCCATTCTTGTGTGCGACCCTACAAGCCCACATGAGATTGGTAGTGGGCCAATATTATACCAGCCCATAAGTCACAAGCGGCCTCTAACAAGACATTGCGATTACCTAATTCATATGGGAATCGATGATACGATACAATCTATTGTATAACCATGTCACGTCCCTTTTGTCACATGATAATTTAGTCAAGTATGAAGAATGGATAATGTTAACTTCATGTTCTTGACCATTATTTTGTCGATTCTTGAGTAGACTAATAATTGAAATGGAAACTCATTTCCATCGTAGTATAACCATACATTTCTTAGACTCACTCATCGAGGGGCCCATTATTATCTCTATAGATGTGAGGAACAAATTCCATCTTGACCATTCACATTCCTCTGCATGAAAACCACTAATCCCGATCATAGCCTTTATCATCACCCGGTCAAAGGTGACTTTTGACTAGGTCAAAGATCAGTGACTCATCATGTAGGAATCCATGATGATAAAGGGTGTCATAACGCGGTTATACATGAGATAAGCTTATGACTAAATCCATACAGCTTTCTCATAGTGGGTCGGTCCAATACCTTGTACTCTTACAAGTGCCTATGATTTTGATTCGTATCTCCATACATCATCAAAGTCATACTGATCTTATTTCATCTTCGCTCTCACGTAGATGACCGACTAGAGACATTTAGGATAATATATAAGATACATCCAATGGTACATTTATCACTATGAACATGCAAATGAAATGATAATGAAATGGAGAATACATTAAATAACGTAAATGTTCAAAGTACAATGACTTGCTTCTAGGGCATAATTTCCAACATACGTTCCACCCCAAGAATGAACTATCATAAGGTTCCATTCAACTACCTTGAGGAGGATAATAAATGGAGGATCTCTCAAGCATCAAGTAGAAGACTCCTGAAGTCTAGATCTTTTGAAAGAAGATTGCCAGCACCCAAAGCAAGGGATTCAAAGTATCAACATCAAATAAAGATGTGGTGGTTAAGTAAAGTAAATCCTCCAAGTACCGAAGGTAAATGTATACAATGGTAAAACCTCCAATGTTATTATCTTTAATATTTATCGAGGTTTATATCTTATACCCTTAGGAATGAATATTGTATCTTGTTTTTGAAATCTATTCCAAAAGAATTACAATATCTAATAGATGAGTTCTTTATGCACGTATGATTATTTGAAAAGAAAATATTTCTTTTATGCATAAAGTCATAATTAATTCACCTTGCTTAAATGTTCTAAATTGACTATATTCTTAGAGCATGTAAATTATGTTACGGTTCCTACAAGTTAATAATGAATGGATCCAAGTAAAGTTGGATACCAAGGAAGAAAAAGATTTATACGGTTTTGTAGGATGGGAAGAAGCTTCTTAAGACAACGGCTACATGGATACTAATTCTTAACTTGAAGAAGCTAAACTTTGGAGCTTAAATTTTGGTGTTGAATTTGCAAAGAAGAAAACTTAACGCTCATCCATCAAAACCAACCAAGCTATCACAAGGTAAGAGGAATTATGCTGATATCTACACTTACCCTATCATGTACTTCAATAAATTATTTATTTGGGTAATGAATAATTGTTCCTTATTGCATTCTATTAGAAATCAATCATTTATTGTCCTCAAATTCTTTTCAAATTGCAACATGGATTAAAAGTGAAAATCGTGCATAGTTTTTCTTTAAGTCAATGATTTAAAATGTACAATCCAAAAATTTAATTAATCTCTTCTTGTTTTATAAAATTGGACACAGATACTCTGAAATACTATTCATGTTTTGAATGGATTCAAATCGATTTTAAAAGTTGGAAATTAATATCTTTGTATCAAAAGTTGGAAATGCTTCAGCTCTCTTCATTAGTTTTTCCCATCATTGACATGGTATTCCTTGACCTTCAATGCGCTATCATGTGCATGAACTCCTCAACCTTACTCTCTAATAAGTTAGACCTTATGTCTAACAAATTAACTATCTACTTGAGTTTTAAGTCTATTTTCTAGAAAATAATTCAATACGTGAAGCCTTAGGCTTAATGCATAAGTCCTTAGATGGGCGAGTTATTCTTAGTATTACAAACTTTCATTAACATATTGAATGTTAATGGAAATATCAATTTTCAAGTTCATAAATTTGGTATTAGAGGTTGTTAGGAAAAATTAAAAGTTAGAATGGCTTAATTGTAGCATCCCAAAAATTTGGGAAAAACTTAAGCTTGAATATTATAAGAAATTAAAATAATAATTATTTAAATTAGTCTCCATAATTATAAAATTTAGTTATTTGAAAATTTAAACTATTTAAAAATAAAGACTAATCTTCCATAAATTATTTTTTTGGAAGAATAATAATTTAAGGAAAGTTTAGGTTCATTTTTCCTTTAATTTTAAAAGTAAGGAAAAATATTAAGAGTTACATTTTTGGCTAAAATCTTAATTAGCCAAATTTATTTAAAAATAAAAAAATGAGAAATATTAAATTTTAATTCCTTTTGTAGTAATTGATTAATCAAAATTTATTTAACTTAGTTGAATAAAACAAGAGCCCATAATAACTAACCGTCCAAATCCATTAGTTCCCTTTTGTTCTCCTCTGGCCCATCTTGTTTTAATTCTCCACGGCCCAATGACATACTTTCAAGACCCAAAACGTGCAGCCCACACAATGAAAAAGAAGTCCAACATCAATTAAATAAAAACAAAACCCATGTGATCAACCCCCATTCTCCAGCTCACTAACGAAGAGAAAAAAAAAAAAAAGAAGCAGAAGCAGTATACCACACTCATCAGCAATATCATTATTCTGCCACTTCATTCTCACGCCCCAGCACCTTACAAACCCAACCCATTAATCATCCCCCAGCCACGTGAAAGACAACGAAACAGAAACCAAATCTTCTACTTCTCTCAGCAAACACGTAACATAAACCCAGCAGAAGCAAACCAGCAAATCATAATTTCACTGCTACACGCTTACTGCAACCGAGATCAGAGGACCAGCCACGCAAGAAGCATCCATACTCCTCGAGCCACTCATCAACGGACCCCTGGACATTTTCTTCTTAGACCGTGCTAAACCTTCAATATATATATGTCGTGGTTTCCCCTTATCCTCCATGATCTCTTTCAGCAAACCAGAAACACATAGAGAGAAAGTTGAGAGTTTAGTGAGAGACCAAGAGAGAACTTGAGAAAAGAGAGAGAAGGAGTGACCATCCTTTGCTCTGTTTGTGGCGTCAAAAACAGAGAGAGGGAGAGGCCAAGGGAAGTGAGAGAGAGAGAGTGTGTGAAAGATAGAGAGAGTAGAGCTAGATCAAAAACACTTGATCTACAGAAGGAAGCCATTCTCACCGTAGCCTAGCAGTCGCAGCCCCTTTTTGCTATTCTCTTTCAGATTCAAAACGAAACAGATAAAAGCTAACCGTGGTAAATTTTCGAACCCTTCTCTTCTAGCTTTGCATGAGGATGTGGCTTCGGTTTTGTATCATTCTCTGTTTTAGGAGCTAAGAACAGAGGAAACTTCAGCTGCTTTTTACGTTAGAAAACTCCCAAAATAGTCACATGAACCCTTAAGATAATACTAGTAGTGATTAAATGGCATATGCATCGATGTTGTGTGGGGATGGGATAATTAAAACAATGAAATAGAGATCAGGAATGGGGTGGGCTTTCTGGATCTGTTCGTCGGCAACGGTCCACTGTTCCTATATAAGCCTAAATACCTTGGAGAAACAAAGTCATGCATGAAGAATAATAATAATGCGAAGGGTGAACACTTAAAAATACACACGACCTTTGCCTAAGGATCACCTAGCACCACGACCTTTTTTCTGGATAAAAAATACACACGACGTTACATTTTGGGGTAAAAAATACCACGGGTCGTTAATTGATCAACGTTGACGTTAACTTGGACGAAAATGAACAGTAACTCGAGTGAAATTCCATTTTGCCCTTAGTTTTAAGCTAAAATTACCATTTTGTCCCTTGTTTTAAATTTTTTCTTTTTTAAAAAAAAACACTAAAATAACCCCTCCCCGCTCGTGAGCCCCACCACCGGCCACATCACAGCCGGCCGCCGACCTCCCCACCGCCGGTGACCGGTGGCCATCTTCGGTGATCTCCTCCAGCGGCCTTTTTTTTAAATAATTTTTTTTAAAAAAACAAAAAACTAAAATAACCCCTCCCCGCCGTGGGCCCCATCACAGCCGGCCGCCACCCTCCCCACCGCCGGCGGCCTTTTTTTTTTTTAATTTTTTTTTTTTAAAATGTTATATAATAGATCCTTAGAGGTAATTACAATATTATCCCATATTTAATCATTACTATATAATGATATAATTAATTTAAAAATGTTATGGATTTAGAGGTATATAAAGCCAGAGTCGTTTCCGAGGTGGAAAAAAAAAGTCCAGAGTCATTCCCATTAAAACTTTTACTATATGTTAGTCATTATTTTTAATATTAGTTGGTGTCTTAAAATAATTTTTTAATTGAAAATTGGCAAGAATATAATTGAAATGCGTGCACAGGTAGGGACAAGTAACAAGATTTGAGATTTAATTTATGTATCAAATCTAATAGGCGAGATTTCCTATTTGAATTGAATCAGAGTCCTTTTTTGGACAAGAATCATGGTTCTGTTGAAAAAAAGGAAAACAAAAATTGATCAATCTAATAGGCATTGGTCTCGCATCATCTAAATAACTCGAGGGGATAGCATTGATAATGAATAATGGAGATCGAGTTTCCGACTAGAACGTGTTTTGATATTTTGCTTTCGAAAATTGAAAGAATTCTATATAAATAAAATGAATTCACAAAAGGAGACAAAGAAAAGGGAGGTATAAGTCACGGGTTGCAACTGAAAAATGAGACGGCCGGCGGTGGGGAGGGCAGTGGCCGGCGGTGGTGTGGCCGGTGGTGGGGCCACCGGCGGGGAGGGGTTATTTCAGTTTTTTGTTTTTTAAAAAAAATATTTAAAAAAAAAGGTCGCCGGCGGCCGGCAGTGGTGTGGCCGGTGGTGGGGCCAATCGGAGGGGGAGGGGTTATTTTAATTTTTTATTTTTTAAAAAAAATTATTTTTTTTTAAAAAAAGGCCATCGGAGGAGGTCGCCGGTAGTGGGGAGGGCGGCGGCCGGCGATGGGTCTCACTAGCGGGGAGGGGTTATTTTAGTGTTTTTTTTTTAAAAAGAAAAAATTTAAAACTTGGGGCAAAATGATAATTTCAGCTTCAAATTAAGGGCAAAATGGTAATTTCACCAGAGTTACTGTTCATTTCCGTCCAAGTTAACGGTCAATGTTGGTCAACTAATGGCCCGTGGAATTTTTGACCCTAAAATGTAACGTCGTGTGTATTTTTGATCAAGAAAAAAAGGTCGTGGTGTTGGGCGATCCTTGAGGCAAAGGTCGTGTGTATTTTTGACCCTTCACCCTAATGTGAATATATGTAGGTTGGAATTATTCAACCGTATGTGTGTGACTGAGTGTGTGTGTGTCTATATATATATATATATAAGAGTGAAATACTTAACTAGGTATTGTTGGTTCTCTATGGGTTTTAATGATAACAATCAATTGAGAAATCAACATAATCCGGAAGCCGATAGGTTCTACAAAATGCTTCAAGATGCGCAATGTTAACCTCCATGTTTTGATGATGAGTCAACATTATAAGAAAAAATTGGAGTTGCTCTTATCTGACAAATGCATGAAAAACATAAACCAGAACCTTATCGTCAGATAAACTCGAGGTTGAATACATAACCTCGAGGTTATCTTAAAACTTGAGGCTATAAGAAAAACTCGAGGTTGCAAGCCTTTCATCTCTCTACATGATCCGTGTTAAAACCTCGAGGTTTCATGACTAACTCGAGGTTAAGATCCTAACTCAAGGTTGATCCGATGTCTCTCACTACCCTTGGCTGTTAATTGAGTATTCAAAAAACTCGAGGTTCAGATATAAACCTTGAGGTTGGATAGAAACTCGAGGTTCTAATGAAAACTCGAGGTTTCACTCTTCCTCCACCCAAGATAACCTATGTTAAGAAACCTCGACGTTGGAAACATACCTCGAGTTTGGTCAGAAACTCGAGGTTGGATAGCAAACTCGAGGTTGAAATATTCTGAACCGAAAAATGATCTTGAAATTTTTTCCGTATCCGATCTATATTTATTTCACCTATATTTGATCTTACCTTCATGATGTGATTACCTTGTGTTACTTTTACTGACTATGTTTCAAGTTTGTTTTCACCATGAAAAGTTCAAGAATTACTCTGAGAATAAAAGGAGACCATGATGTCACAGCATTTAATGCTGAAGTAGAAAATATAGCAACAAATGGAATGAAGTCATGCAGCGGAGAGAAACATTCGCTCAAGGATTACTTAATCAAGCTATTCTTCTGCAAAAGCATTCTCAACGAACAACGTATTTAATGAGAGACCCAATGTCATTTAATAAAGCTCCAACGGTCCATTTGGTTGAAAACTTCTAAGGGAAATTTAATTCAGTCTTAACGGTCACCTTCCAGCTTCACCCAACGGCATTATTGATGAAGACTATAAAAGGCGAATCATTCAATTCAGCCAACTACCGAAACTCTGCGCATTTACTCTGAGTTATTATTCTTATCAGTTTCATTACTTCTAATATCTTCGGATATTCTCCTGTACTTCAGTGTTCATTCATTATCTACTCGTGAGGAGTTACAACACTTATTTCATTCAGTTATTGAATCTTAAGGTTGAGAAACCTTAAGTGTGGGTGTACCATTACATATAGTAAGGGGGAGTGAGTCCGAGAGTGTGAGGATCATCCCAGGTTGTATTTGTAATCTCTGAGAAGTTAGTAAACATCCCAAGGAGTTCTTAGGGATTGGATGTAGGTCAGGATTAGACCGAACCAGGATAAATTGCCTTGTGTTTACTCTTCCTTAAACCTCTGATTGGTTAGTACTGTGTTTTAATTCACTAAAATTTCGATTAGTCAAACAAAATTTTAAATCACCTATTCACCCCCTCTAGGTGATATTCCATCTTTCATTTGGTATCAGAGCCTTATTGCTCAGATCGGATTAACATCCAGAGTTTGATCATGGACGAAATATTGCCTGATGGTGTGTCAATCAACCGACCTCCAAGATTCAATGGTCAGCACTATTCGTTTTGGAAAAAAAAATTCAAAGTGTTCGTAATGGCAACAGAGTTCGACTTGTGGAGAGTCTTCGAGCGAGGAAACTACGAGCCAACCATCCTCGATAATGGTCTCAGACTTCCAAAGCCTGAAGAAGATTACGATGACAATGATAGACGGAATGTCACTTTAAACAGCAAGGCCATACTCTTTGATAAGGCAAAATTTTAAAGCCTAAAACTCCGTAAGTGCACGGGCCATATCAAGTAATAAAGAGTGAGTAAGATATCGTTCCCACGAGGACTTAGTATCCACAATTTTGATCAGGCATTGATTTTACACTTTCGTTTAAGTTAAGCAAACCAAAGTGAATTTAATTAAAAGAAAAGAAATTAAAATAAACTAACTATCACAAATATCAAATGAGCAACCCAGAGTCACTAATCCCTTATTAACTTCATAAACTTTGTTTTCATCAATTTAATTAACCTTAATATCAATTTTGTTAATCTCGAGTATTAATAGCTGTAAGTGTCTGTCGGTCCACTTACAACCCTCTCTCAAGTATAAAATGTTATGTCTAACAAAATTACTTAAGAGGCAATTTAATTTGGATACACTCTTCTACAATTATATGAGGCTATTAGGTATATGTCTATCATAATTGCAAATTAAATCGTAATTTAATCCCATATTGCTTAATCTAAGAGCTTAATTAAAATTCCCTTCGTCAAGTTAAATCTTAATTCTCAAACTTATAGTTAATGATGGCCAATCACTAAAGATAAAATTAAACTAGATTAAGCAACCAAAATCAATACTAATTATAACTAAATAATGAAAACTCAGTTTAATCCATTAATAAGTTCATAGCTCCTCTAGGTTGCAAAATAAAACTAGCTACACATGACTTTTACAATAAAATCCAGGAAACACAACAATGAGTTCAGATTCATAGTCATCCTAAGAAAGAAATAAACTAGGATCAAAACAAGAAATCAAACTCCCCTGGACACAGCCTCTGTTCCTTGATTTTTCCGTTCAGATCCTCCCCTTCTCGGCGTATGTGCGTGTTTGTGCTGCTGTGTCTCAATTCATCTAGCCGCTACGTTGTATTTTTCTTGTATGCTAAGGAATTCAGAACTGGGTAGGTCTGCGTTTATATTTTCCTCAAGTAGAGGAATTAAAACCAAGTAGATTCTGCGTTTACTTTCCTAGCACTATGGAATTCAGGACATGTCTAATCCTACGTATTCACAGTTAACATTATAAGTATGATATACTGTTAACTGTTGTTGTGCTTTGACACGGAATGTTAAACTATTTTCTGAGTAGTGGTAATTTGATTTCATATATTATGTACGCTATTCATAGAGATTAACCTGTTACCCTGAAATTCAATTTTGGATCCCAAGCAATAATAAAAGTACAGGTAGTGGATCAGGAAGAAAAGGGAAGCGGTGCTGTAGACAGAGGCTGGAGAAGGTGAACTCGGATGAAGAGTTCTTTTTGTTTTGTATATTGGGATATTTTGAAGTAATGTATAAGGAGTTATTTTTTGAGGTTTTTAGTTCTGGGATGAATGTATATATTTAATTATCCCAAAAGGATTAAGTTTTTAATCATTACCAAGTTATGCTTTATTTAAATTATCAGTTACTCATTCCTCCAAACTAGATCCGCATGCTCTCTATGTATTAACTTTGATATATAATCAGGAGACATAAGGGAGAGTTACAGCTATCTTCTAAACTTCTTCAGCCAATTACCAACTGGTACCTCTATGAATTAGAACATCACTCGAGTGATAAAATGTCACTTCTGTGGTATTGATGTCAGCTCTATGAAACAATGTCTCAAAGATTTGATACTCATTCTAAGTGTGATATAGAGCTTGTTTGGCAGACCCCAAAACCTAGGTTTTGGAAAAAAATTGACAAACACCTCTCTTTTTTTCAAAAGCTATTTTGAATCAAAAACCTAGGTTTTGGCCCCAAAACCTAGGTTTTCCAAAATCCAACTTTTTTCACTTTTCAAAACCTCTCTGCAGAAGTGGCCACACTATCATTGCAAAAACCCCAAAACACCCTCATTATATCCGTTGAACTATACCCTTTTCTCTCTCCCCACATCCGACATTCGTCCTCCTCGTCTATTAACATATCTCATTCTCCATCTCTGCTTATCTTCACCCTTATTCCCGTCAGCCAATCTCGCCAGCTCTCTTCTCATCTTCGAAAAACCCACATGAAACCTATCACGATGCAAACCCCTAAATTAGATCTCCAGCATTTGAACTCTTGTGCTCAGAACTGGGATTCACACCGACAAGTTCAGAACAAATTAAAAGAGACAATGACAAAGAAAGAGCAAATAGTAAGAGCAACAAACAACAATGCAAAGTAAGAAAAAAACAGGAGGTTGTATTTCAGGAATTAAAACTGAAAATGAAAACACTTTTTTTTCTCTTTACATGTATTTTTTCCCCATTCTCCCTTCGTACCAGAGGGGAGACGAAGAAACGAAGAAGAAGAAGGACAAGATTGTTGTTTGAGGAGAGAAATGAGAAATGCAATGAAAGAGAAGAGAGCCTGCGGTATGCTGGGCTCCCCTAATCTAACTTGTAACTGCAAGATATTGAACCATGGTCAGGTCAAAGGAGGTGATGAATGAACCACAGTTACTAGGTTGGATTGGATGTTAGCGAGTAGGAGACATGTAATGTAACGTGGATTTCAGTTTTTTTTTCTTCTTCTCTTTTTTTTTTGTTTATATTTCCTTTTTTTTTACAATGTTTCCTCTTTTATCTTAACTAATGACCCCTGAATTAGCGATACTCAATGCCATTACCAGCGTTTCCGGATCTTTCAAAAGACCTTGCACAAAGTTTTTCTGTGTGAAGGAATTTTATATTTTCGTTGATCCTTATAATTTAATCAAAATTTAGTTTTTGTCTCAATAATTTCTAATCTTTAGTTTTAATTCATATGGTTTCACTAGGAATTTGTCTCAGCTTATAATTTAATCAAAGTTTAGTTTTTGTCTCAATAACAGATCTCATTCTTTATTGAATAATGCTTAAGATTTAAGAAAGAGATTATGGAAATTTTTTTAAAAAAGGGACATGTTATGAACATGTAAGAAGTACTATTTGATAAGGTAAGATTGAATATATTTTGTGTGTATTTGTATATATATACTAGTTGGACTATATTTACTAATGATAGAAATTTTTTTAACAATTTTATGTAATTTTTGGTATTTATTATCAAATTTAATGTTTATAATATTTAAAATATAACTTTATCCTTTATGTGCAATTTTACCAAAAGCCAATGTCCTTTCTAGTAAATTTTACCCTCAAAAAGCTATTTTGATAATAATATCCAAACATTATTTTTTTTTTCCAAAAGCTATTCTTGAAATCTATTCTCCAAAAGCTATTTCTACCTCGTAAATCCCCAAAGCTATTCTCCAAAAGCAACATCCAAACAAGCTCATAATCTTGTTACAATACTTCATACTACTTCTAAACATTACTAATCACACTTATTTATAGTTTCAAGTGCTTAAACATGGATTAAACTCAAGATCAACAAAAAGTTGCTTTTTATAGAAACTTCAACGGCTACTTCCAAAGACTTCTAACAATCCTATTCTCAACAAGAAGATGAAAAATCTCAATGGCCAAATGCTCTTCATCAACTATAAATAAAATGTCATTAAAAAAAAGTAAAGAGAACCCGTGCTTACAATGCCAAATTACGGAAACTCTAAATCCTAGCCAAAGCTTTGTAATCATACTCCCACCTTTCACTCCAGTTTTAATCATTATCTACTTCATATAAAGAGAAGTATGCTTTCACTATAATTACTTTATCGTTGTGGGAGTTATTTAAGATTGGGATCTTAAATGGGAAACATATTGTAACCTTACAAGTTGTAAGGGGGAGTAATTCTCAAGTACTAGATTAAGCTTGAGGTTGTTAAGATTCTCAAGTAGCCGTCTAACTTGAGGGATTGTAAAGGCTTTTGTTTTTCTGAGATTAAACAAGAAGATAGTGGATTGAAAATCTCAGGTGAAGCCTGGGGACTGGATGTTGGTAATTAAGGATTAAACCAAACCAAGATAAATCAAAGTTTGTATCTTCTCTTCCCTAAGCTCTTATATTTCTAGCATATGATCTAAATAAATATTTGTGGATATGATCCATTACTTTTGTACTTACTGACTTCTTTATGATGCAAATAGTTTTTCAAAGTTCTAAAGTTGTTATCTTACATCCAATTTACCCCCTCTTGGGTTTCATTCGAGTCTAACATTATGCAAGCATTATTATATATTATGGTGGGTTTTTACATGTGGCCGTTAATTATTATCACATCAATTTGCATATCATAGCCTCATCGAGCCTCAATACATAATAAGTATTATATCATAACTGTTACAATAGATCTAGAATAAATTATGGTTCAAAACTTTTATTTATCTACACAGAGAATATATAGTGCCCGCATATATGTCAGTTCCAAACTATGATGTATGACAAATAAGAATTGTCATAAAAGGCATTTTCTGTAGCAGTGTATGATTTGAATATGATGTAGCTTTTGTATAATTATTTTGTAACGTAGTTAAGACTTGTTTTTGTCAAATTTTTGTTAGTGTTAGTGTATCACACAAGAGGGGGTGATTTTTTTTTTTTGGGGTCAAAAAGAGGGGGTGAATTAGGTGAATTATAAAATTAAAATAATCTTAACAAATAATTAATTTGTGAAGAAAGAGTAAGAGAGATATCACTGAAGTGTGCACACAAATTTATGTTGGTTTTGCGTTAATCTCTTGACTTATGTCCAATCCTCATAACGTCTATGAAATTTCCACTATCTTTTAACTCAGTTAGAATAAGCTTAAAGTAATCCTCATAGGACTCACTCCCCTTACAATTGTAACCAAACAACCACACTCAAGGTCCTACTACCTTGAGATCTTACAACAATCAATTAATAATAAGAACTCTCTTAAAGAGTAGATATGTGATCACTGAAGAGTATTAATAAATATCATGAGATATATTAAAGAGTACAAGCAATAACTGAGCAATGAATATTTTCGCAATTGGTTGTTTTCTCTGTATTGAATGCCTATGGCTTTTATATTTGATCACCATTAATAATTGTTGGAAGCCTTCTATTGATTGTATTCAAATTATTCATTAGACTAAAGAAGCTTTCTATTAGACACAATTTTGAAGATGTTGAAAGATTTTACGATATGTCGCTTTCGTATAACTGGAAATAATCTTCATATGACATCCCTTTGGTCTTTAGTAGTTGATTAAGGTTGAGTTACTTTCACTTTCGTCGGAATGGGTGTTTGAAATCATGACCATTTGACTTGCTCTGACTGAGTTTTCGTGCTAAGCTCTGTTTTTGCTACAACATTAAATGCATTTGACACATATTTTACTTTATAATAATTAACACATAATTCTTAATTTAATAAATTGAAACTCATTAATAAACTTGTTTAGAAGCATTAAAAATAATAATAAGTGATAATCTGAAGTATCAAGATAATAATTAGTGAATTTGAATTTACAAAGATAGAAATTAAGTTCAGAGATATGTGACACTTGAGTCTTGAATATACACACTTGAGTGTTGTTCCCTAACACTTGAGTGTTGATGAACTTGCATTGGAAGAAGACGTATAAAAACAAAGTTCAATTGAAAATATTTGTTTTCTTCCGATCTAGACACTCAAGTATTGGAATTCCACACTTGAGTGTCTTTAATCAACACTTGAGTATTGATGTCTGTGGATGGTAGAACACTAGTTCAAAAGATAGAGATTGCAAAGAATAAGTTGATCTCTACCAGACACTTTCAAGTGTGCCACAAACCATTCAATTCATCAATAAGTATCATGCACTAACATTGGAGATATTATTGTGACACTCGAGTGTTGATATATTGTTGCCATAATGAGTTTGACTAAAAGGCACTGGTATTGTTGATGTTGAAGAAATACTCAAGTGTTTAGCCTGAACACTCGAGTGTTCAACAATTTCTTCATGACAGAAACGGGAATCATGCATTCTTTATGTCATTTTGAAGCCAATACTTGAGTGCTGAAGAGTAACACTCGAGTGTTTATATCAGACACTTTAGAAGTTTGCTTTTTTATTGAAATTTTGGTTTCTATAACTTTTGTACACTCGAGTGTTATTTAATACATATTCAAGTGACTTGAATCATCAAGTTTATATTTAATTGCAAGTGTTTGTTATCATCAAAACTCATAATATGAGAATTAACAATTTCTTATGAACGATATTTGGAAAATGAATTATGATTTTTCAATTGTTTTGGATCCTATTTGGAAGGAAGTTTTTGATAATTCAATCGGGAACTAGTTTATGAAAGGTTTTATGTAATTAATAATTTAAATTAATTATTTTGAGTGGAACTTGACTATAGACCTGTAAGTTTTTGATCTTGGTTTGTATATATATTTTTGAATGACTAATGGTTACTTAGATTTTTAAATGTTACGTTTTCTATATGTACATTTTTCAGGTGAGATCGTAGTAGGGTTGTAGAGAAGTTGTAATTGTATTAAATCTGTTTAGCCTTGTTTTAAAATTGTATGATTTTTTAACGTTATCTATATTTAACACAAATTAAACTTTATGAGTACAAAGGTATATCAATAATAAATTAAAGATAAAATTATATATTCATATGAAAAATTTAATTTTATGACTTATAAGTCAGTATAAAATGATAATAAAATAATTAATTATCTAACCCTATTTATAAGGTATGGAGAAAGTGGGTTTACCCCCATTTATATTTCATCTGAATATATATTCTTACCCTCAACTTATTACTGGGTAGCCTTTGCACATAAGGTTCTTTAAAAACATGGGTATGATTAGAAAGAAAAATACATATTTTATATATTTATTATTTTTCATCAACATTTTGAAATTTGTGATTTTGATAGCTGTTGCTTATAAAAAGACGTCTCGAAGTAGTACTTTTATGTGTAAGAAAAAAGAACTGTAAAAAAATAACTTCAGAAACCCCATCCTCGTCTCTCTTTCTTTCTCATTCATTATCATCCCACTAATAAAACCCGCACGCATGGAGAGAAGAATACAAAAGTGCATGAGCAAACTTCATCTTTGGGAGAATGATTTTACTTTCCAATTTAAAAAATTAATTTCCCATCTAATTGAGAACGATTTCTGTGTAAATTCAAACTCGTTCTACCTTTGGACGATTTTAAATATAGCATTTTGGTAAATACTTTGTAGAGAGTAGCATCTGGGATTTTTTTTTTTTTTAAATGTGTATTGGTAAAAAAGCCTATCAACATGTTGTCTAGTTTATCGTTTATATATAGTATCGTGAGTTAAGATAAATGAAGTTTGAGTTATAAATATATTTTCTTGAGTGTTAACTGTAATACCCGGATAATTACTATCTGAATTATTATGTTACCATAATAAAAATATCCATTTATGATGATTATGGTCTCAAATAGAGTATAATTGGTCTATTTTCAAAGGAAGATACTAAGGAAAAATTATGGAAAATTCAAGAAAACATGGAATAATTATTGAAAATTTAGGAAATATATTATTCTTAATTTAGACAATTTAATAAAATATTTCCTATGAAAATAAAAAGAAGGAAAATTAAAAAGTATTTTAGAATCAAAATTGATTCTATGACTTTTAATATTTTGCATAGGGCTTGAATCATTAATGTTAATGAAATTGTTGTGAGAAAATAATTAAGAAAATTAAGAAAATTATTAGGAATTATTAAAGGATTAATTAAGTAATTTTCAGGAATTTTATAGGATTAGAGGAATTTAGGAAACACAAAAATAAAATAAAATAAATATAAATAATGATTATTAAGGATCAAAATTTTTGGATAATTAAATAAATAATAATGGTTAGGATATAGTCTTAAAAAGTAAAGATCTATGGTTTAGGATTTTTCAAGAATTTATGAAAGCCTAAATCCAAGTAATTAGTTAGGGACCAATAGGAAAATTTTGTGGAAAATAAATATAGGATAAATATAATATATGTGGTTAAGGGAAAAATATATATATATATATATATATATGGTGTGTTGGCCGAATTTTAGGGGAGATAAGGATGAAAAGATATTTGAATATAATAGTAATATAGGTTTAAGCATGTGATAAATAAGTAATAATATAATAATAATTAAAAGTGGACAGGATAAACGAGAACGGATGGAAATAAAATCCTACATAGAAAACCGTGACCTAGGTTTCTAAAGTCAGGGTAGATTGTGAACGAGGGAATTTTTATCTCGAGATGGTCGGTCTCCGAAGTCATTTTTGTAACCGACGGAGTGATTTGGAGATCCGAATAGAAAGATATTTTGTATAATTAAAGCAGATAGCCAAAAGGAGAACCGATAGAAAATAATTCCGTTGTGGGAATCTGGGGATAAGTGGGGAAAAACCAGAGTATAATGTTAATCAGTGAATTTTTGTCTCGAAGTTAGTACCGGACAACGTTATTTCTGTAGCCGGGCATGAATACCGAGGATTTTCAGCTGATAACGGAATGTCCTCAGTGGGATCAGAAACTGAGTTAAATTAGATAATTTGAAAGAGGAAAAAAAGATCTTCAGAGTGTTGTTCTCGGAATTTTAAGTTTCTACGGAATCTCGTGATCGGGGCACCGAACCGGGAATTCATCAGATAAAGCAAGATGACATAAGACTTGATGATGCAGCAGGGATGACATTATCCTTGAGAGGTGTAAGGCCAAGATCTTGCCACCTTCAAGAAGTGCGATCTAACGGCCAGAAACTGATCAGACAAAGTTCAAAGGAATTACCAAATTGCCATTGCCTTTTTCTATAAATAGCCTTTCATTCTCCTTCATTTTCTCACCAATTCCTCTTTCAAATTTTGAAATTCTAGAGTAGAGAAGGAAGGAAGAGCTCTGGAGAAAATTGTAGCAGAGTCCTGAGTAAGTTCTCCGGTCCTTAGTCTTTAGTTCGGTAGTTCTTTCGGTAGTTATAGTAGAATTGTTAGAGTAGTCTTAATTTTTTTTAAGTTAGTTTAAATATCATGTTTTAGGAATAAATGTGATATTTATCTTAGAAATATGTTAGAGGAAAAATTATAGCGAAAATTTTGAAAGTGTAAAGTTAAAACAGCGAAGCTCTGGCAAAATTCCGCCAAAAAGTCAAACTAGGGGCAAAATGGTAATTTGTACCTAAAATGCCTGTTATGGTCTTAGATATTCATACTGGTGATATTATCCTTATAGGATACCCAGAATCACGAACCGTTGTTTCCGCTGTCACCGCTGTCAAATCACCGTCGTACCGCCGTCAAACGTACCACAACGCTACCAGAGTGCCCGAAATCGTCAACGGAGGTACGAACGCGTATTGTAACCTTAACACTTATGCTGCTCATATTCATATATATGGTAGACATGTTTATATACTGAAACTCTGTCGAGGGTTGTCAGTCATACATACAGCTTGTTACGGGTTATAGTCTTGATAACGCCGTTGGGTTTTCCTAGCTCTGAGGACACGATGGGAGATCATAGCACTAGTTTATGTGCAGACATAGTGTGGGGCTTTACATATTGCTGTGTGCTTATGTTCTGTCCATTGTTGATCATGCATTTGCTGTGTGCTTATGTATTGATATGCTGTTATGTGATTATGATTGTATGTTGCCTATATATGATTTATTTGAGCATAAGGTTAACCGTTACCTAAGATCCAATTGGGAATTGAATCTCAGCTGTAGTCTCAGGTTCAGGAGGATCCAGGGTGGAGGAGAGCGGCAAGTAACCGATGTAGGCGAAATGGAAGAGTTTATATGTTATAGTTTTTGAACTATTTAGATATTGTCTTTTTTTGAAAACAACAGATGACTGTATAAGGATGATTACACTATGGTTATATACTTCTAAATATTCAGTTACTCGTTTAATTGAAATGCTCGACTCTGATCACAGTTCATTTTTTTTAAAAAAAAATTCAGCATTTTCAATTGGGATGTTACATTAACATTATATGTAAAAATTCTCACTTTATTACATGTAATACCCCAATTTTTATAATACATGTAAATATCATATTTTGATAAATAACACCTATTACAATAGGTGAATTTGTGGTCTCAAAATTAGTGGAAAAATTACCTTATCTCTTAAGGTGATTTCTCATGAAATTAGGGTGAATAAGGAGCTAAAAATCCCTAAGTGAATTTATGGGTCATAAAATACCCTAAGAGTATCAAAATCTAGCATAATCTTAATTATGCCATTTTTTTTAGCAATTAAAATCATCAGAGGATAATAAAATCAATTAAAGGAAATTGACAACAATTATTGGGCAATTGAAATTTGCAATAATTGAGATACTTTGGTAATTTGTGAAATTAGTTAATAATTACTTTATAAAGGTCATAATTAAGGAAATATCAATGAAATTAAGGATCAACTGATAGTCAGAAGCTAAAATTGGCACACAAGGAGTTTTTCATTATCAAAATTAAATTAGAAACCTTGTCAATTTTGGTAGTTAAGCCTAGTAACCCCTAAAACATGATGTTGGAAATTAAAGTTAGGATTTAAAATAATTATTCCTAATTTATTTCTATGAAACAAAAATTCCTATTTAATGGTAAATAAATGGAAAAACTAAATTATATTAACCATGAATCCAAAATCTACATGGACCAATGGGAGAATTACCTTCTTTAGTCATGTGAGAGAATTAAAAATATAATTGCATAATTAAAGTTAAGGGGAGGGGGACAAATTTTTCAAGAATTAAGGGAAAATAATAAGTCAAAGAGTATGGAAGAAGATTGAACAAACTTAGGGACCAAGTTTTTAAAACTTGGAGAGCAAGAAAGTGATGTAATTAAATAAAATTAGATGAGAACCTATAGAAATTAAATCATAACTTGAAATATTGGAATTAAGTATTATAGATAAATACATATTTGAACTCAGTGAATTATGACCTTTGATTTGGCTATTCCCGAAGTTATTTTCGGTTACTTTTAAGATTCATACCTAAGTATTTTGGGAATTAAAAATCACCATAAATCTATTCATAAAATTAGGATTTCAAAAGTGAAATTAGATCTTGAATAAAAACACCTAATTACACCTAACTAAATTAGAAGTTGAGATTAATTAGGACAACTTGGGAAGGAAGTAGAATGACTTGAGGACCAAGCAAAGAAGCTTAAGGAAGAAAGAGGGAGGGGGGACGGTTTAGAGGGCATGAAGGGCTGAGATTTTTACCTCCTCCCCAAGTAAAAATCAATGGCTAAAAGCAAAGGGAAAAATTACAAGATTGCCATCACCTTCTCCTATAAATAGAGGATCTCCTCTTCACATTTTCCTCACCAATTCCTCAAGCTTAGGCTGAAATATAGATAGAAAGGAAGAGAGTGAGGAGCTTCAAGAAGTAGGAAGCTTGTGTTCTTCAAGAGGTAAGAGAGTTTTTAGTTTCATAGTTCAAGTTCTTAGTTTATGGAGTAGAAATGCTAGAAATGTTATTTTGATCTTCAATCTTCCAAAAACAGTTTTATTTTCATGTTTTTATGGTTTCCAATAGCTTTATTTCGAAAAAATGAAGAAGGAAGAGTATGGTAAAAGTTTCCGGAAGATTATGATAAAAATAGCGAAGCTCTAGCAAAATTTCATCAATTGGTGTTTCCTGGAATCAGTAGTAAAAACATCAGTATCTTATGAAGAAGATGATGTTCAAAAATTCTGAGAACATTCATGGTGAAAGTAGACATCTAGGGCTTTCTAAATCTATAAAGAGTGTATCATTTGAAGCTCTGTGCAAAAAGATAAAAATCTCAGAAGTTAGGCAATATTTTCTGTGCAAAATTCTGGGCAGTATTTAAAAACGTGAAATCTGGGAATTATCCATGAGTTCTGGGTAAGTTCCAGTATTTTTCCTCAAAAATAGACTTCTCAAGGATTCCGGAACATTTTACGGATCCTTGTTTTGATTTTTCTAGAATTAGTTATGATTTTCAAAGTTACCGAAAAATCTGCTTAGAAAATGCTGCACCACGTTTTTGAAGAAATGTAAGGGCAAAATTGTAATAATAAGGCCATCAAGGGTAGAATGGTAAATAGAGGTGGAAATATCTCTTAGGATGTTATTCTAAGTGATATGGTGATATGTTAGGATATCCGGGAAGTCCAAAGCCGGAATCAAAGGTCGGATGTTTGACGACTATGCGGTAAAAGGTACGGACGCGTATTGTAACATTAACGCTTATGCTTATGGTATGGTTATATATGATAATTGTTTTCACATGTTGATACTCTGTTTTGAAATTGCTCATGGATTTGAGTTGTATACGGGTTATAGTTTTGATAACACCGTTGAGTTTTCCTAGCGCTGAGGACACGATAGGCCATCGTGGCACTGGTTATGTGCAGACTTGGGTAACATACATATTGCAGTGGATGTGTTATGTTACTTGCTGATATGTTTTTGAAAGTTATAATTGTGAATATATTATTGTGATACCTGTCATATACTGTTTACATAAGCATGAGGTTAACCGTTACCTGAGGTCCAATGGACATTGGACCTCAGTCTTAATTAATAGTACAGGAAAGAAACCAGGATGGAGAAGGCATCGGTAGATAGAGCCGTGAAGAGGCAGCGGTTAAAGGCAAAGGTCGGTAGAAGTTATTAGGACATAGCTTCTGGCTCGAATTTAACAAAGTTACTCTGAATAGTTTGGTGTGTAAGGCTGGGTTAATCTATGTGGGAAGCCAATCAGTCGCCGTATAAGTCGGTGAGGCCCCCATGATAGACCCCTACCTGGCCAATTTGTTTAATTAACTGATATTAGGTTCCAAGTCATGGGTTTAGTTTAAAGCTTTCTTTATCAAAGGATTGTATTTAACCTCTGTAAATTGTATCACATGAATATTCCTTCGGGATATTTAATATATCAGCTTATGTTGGGCATCATCATATGTCTGGGCATTTTTATATCAGATACTCGTTGTCTGGATCTTAGCGCACGTTATCAATTTCCGCTGTACTTTAAGCTGTAGCATCTCAAACTCTGTTGTTTTTCTTAAAACTAAGTGTCGACCGACACGATTTTCGAACCTGGAATTTGGGATGTTACATTACATGTGTCTGACTACGTTGAGGGAGATGGTAAATTTATTATACAATGCCATACAACTATTCACGTCCGTAATAATTTATTTAATTCATCAAATAAAAAAGGGGTTGTAATACGATTTATAGGAAGATATTTATTGAAATAAAAGTGAGAAGTATGCATAATAATGTCATTCTCATTGCAATATTTTAAATTAATTTATTAATTATGCAAGATCCTATGGACAATGTTGTCTTATTGGCGTTCAACGGTAGACGACCCAAGTGCTTTTTGATTATGTGCGTATAGAAGACTACTTTCTATAGGGTTTGTGTTCTGTTTGTAGAATATAAATGTTTAGCCTCAAGGGACTAAGGTATTGATATAAGATCTGATAACTTTCTCCTAGGTATCCATTGATAGAATACGTAAGAGAAAGAGAATCACAAAGCACAAACATAAGGGCTTTCACCCTGTAACATCTCAAATTCCAGGTTCGAAAATCGTGTCGGTCGACACTTAGTTTTAAGAAAAACAACAGAGTTTGAGATGCTACAGCTTAGAGTACTGCAGAAATTGATAGCGTGCGCTAAGATCCGGACAACGAGTATCTGATATAAAAATGCCTAGACATATGATGATGCCCGACATAAGCTGATATATTAAATATCCCGAAGGAATATTCAGGTGATACAATTTACAGAGATTTGAATACATTTCTCTGATAAAGAAAGTTTTAAACTAAACTCATGACTTGGAACCTAACATCAGTTAATTAAACAGATTGGCCAGGTAGGGGTCTATCATGGGGGCCTCACCGACTTATACGGCGACTGATTGGCTTCCCACATAGATTAACCAAGCCTTAGACACCAAACTGTTCAAAGTAACTTTGTTAAATTCGAGCCAGAAGCTAAGTCCTAATAACTTCTACCGACCTTTGCCTTTGACTGCTGCCTCTTCACGGTTCTTCCCACCGGCATCTTCTCTATCTCGGTTTCTTTCCTGTACTATTCATTAAGACTGAGGTCCAATGTCCATTGGACCTCAGGTAACGGTTAACCTCATGCTTATGTAAACAATATATGACAGGTATCACAATAATATATTCACAATTATAACTTTCAAAAACATATCAGCAAGTAACATAACACATCCACTGCAATATGTATGTTACCCAAGTCTGCACATAACCAGTGCCACGATGGCCTATCGTGTCCTCAGCGCTAGGAAAACTCAACGGTGTTATCAAAACTATAACCCGTATACAACTCAAATCCATGAGCAATTTCAAAACAGAGTATCAACATGTGAAAACAATTATCATATATAACCATACCATAAGCATAAGCGTTAATGTTACAATACGCGTCCGTACCTTTTACCGCATAGTCGTCAAACATCCGACCTTTGATTCCGGCTTTGGACTTCCCGGATATCCTAACATATCACCATATCACTTAGAATAACATCCTAAGAGATATTTCCACCTCTATTTACCATTCTACCCTTGATGGCCTTATTATTACAATTTTGCCCTTACATTTCTTCAAAAACGTGGTGTAGCATTTTCTAAGCAGATTTTTCGGTAACTTTGAAAATCATAACTAATTCTAGAAAAATCAAAACAAGGATTCGTAAAATGTTCCGGAATCCTTGAGAAGTCTATTTTTGAGGAAAAATACTGGAACTTACCCAGAACTCATGGATAATTCCCAGATTTCACGTTTTTAAATACTGCCCAGAATTTTGCACAGAAAATATTGCCTAACTTCTGAGATTTTTATCTTTTTGCACAGAGCTTCAAATGATACACTCTTTATAGATTTAGAAATCCCTAGATGTCTACTTTCACCATGAATTTTCTCAGAATTTTAGAACATCATCTTCTTCATAAGATACTGACGTTTTTGCTACTGATTCCAGGAAACACTAATTGATGAAATTTCGCCAGAGCTTCGCTATTTTGATCCTAATCTTCCAAAAATTTTGATATAACTTCTTCTTCATCAAATTTTCGAAATAAAGACATTGGAAACCATGAAAATAAAACTGGAATTGGAAGATTGAAGATCAAAATAACATTTACTAGCATTTCTATTTCATAACCTAAGAACTTAAACTATGAAACTAAAAACTCTCTTACCTCTTGAAGAACACAAGCTTCCTACTTCTTGAAGCTCCTCACTCTCTCCCTTGCTCTCTATATTTCGGTCGTGGCTTGAGAAATTGGTGAGAAACTTGTGAAGGGAAGAGCTCTATTTATAGGAAATCAAATGAGTAGGCACCAAGTAATTCAATTTGATCTTGGCCCTTGAGGTTTGCTTGGAGAATAGGCATAAATCCTAGCCCTCCACCTCACCAAAACCGTCCCCCATTCCCCTTAGCTCACAAGTTTTGCTTCATCTTTTATTTGATCCCAAATGCTAATTTAGTTAAGTATCAACCAATGTTCTTCTTCAAAATCCAATTTCACTTTTGAAATCCTAATTTTGTGATTAGATTTATGGTGATTTTTATTCCCAAAACACTTAGGTATGACTTTTATATGTAACCGAAAATGACTTTGGGCACAGCCAAGTAGAAGCTCATAATTCACTGATCTCAAATATGTATTCATCCTCAACACTTAATTTCAGTATTTCAAGTTAGTATTTAATTTCTATAGGTTCTCATCTAATTTTATTTTAAATAAACAATTTCTTGCTCCCCAAGACATCTACTTGCTCCATAAGTTATCCCAATCTTCTTCCACACACTACTTGGTCTACTACACTCACATACTCACACAACTTCTAACCATATACACTCCTTCACCATACACACACATTTCGCCACACACATATATCACACATACTTGCCTTAGCTTCTTCCATACACTATTGACCATTTATGATTATCCCATGTGCTAATCTATATTACAATATTAGAAATTCCTTTTCCCTTCCTTCAAAATTCTGACCGAAATCTTCCCCTAGTAACCATTAAACATGTATTTTAATTCTTGGCTTTTCATTGGCTTGTTGCTTTTGTTGACTTTTCAAACTAAGCTTTTTGTGATAAATTCTTTCTTCTTCTTTGTGCCCAAGCAAACCGTCCCTTTCTTTTAATTATTCAACTTATGTTTTAATGTCCTCACATATTCTAGGAAGAGAAATCTCTCATTGGTCCACTTAGATTTTAGGATTTAAGGTTAATATAATTTGGTTCTTTATTGTATAATTTATTCACCATCAAATAGGAATTTTTGTCCCATAGAGGTAAATTTGGAATAATTAGTTTAAATCCTAATTTTAATTTCTAACATCATGTTTTAGGGGTTACTAGGCTTAACTACCAAAATTGACAAGGTTTCTAATTTAATTTTGATAATTAAAAACTCCTTGTGTGCCAATTTTAGCTTCTGACTATCAGTTGATTCTTAATTTCATTGATATTTCCTTAATTATGACCTTTATAAAGTAATTATTAACTAATTTCAAAAATTACCAAAGTATCTCAATTATTGCAACTTTCAATTGCCCAATAATTGTTGTCAATTTCCTTTAATTGATTTTATCATCCTCTGATGATTTTAATTGTTAAAAAAATGGTATAATTTCCTAAAAATAATAATAAATCAATTAAAACTTTAGAGACAACATACTCTCTATGTTAATAAATATTTAGTTGCCTCTTAGGATTTATCACAACATTCTCAGGGTATTTTATGACCCATAAATTCACTTAGGGATTTTTAGCTCTTTATTTACTCTAATTTCATGAGAAATCACCTTAAAAGATAAGGTAATTATTTTACTAATTTTGAGACCACAAATTCACCTACTGTAATAGGTGTCATTTATCAAAATTTAATATTTACATGTATTATGAAAATTGAGGTATTACACACCCAATGGATTGGGGTGTGTGCTCTGTGTGTACTAAATAGTAAAGAGGCAGGGAGTAGAAGCTGTGTACCTTAGGGTTTTAGGTCCTATTTATAGAGGTACCTTAAGGTTATGGTTTAAGTAGTTGGGCCTCACTTGCCTCCAGGTCCGAGTGCTTTGCCTCCATATCTTTACCATATTCTTATACCGTAATAGTTTGTGTTACGTATGTTGACGTCATCACCTAAATTCTCATACGATCCAGTAAATTTTCCAACTCCTTCTAATGCTTTGCAGATCCTATCCGCAGCAGCATTTGCAAAGAAAATGAATAATCTAAGCCACGTCCAATGACACTGTCTCCAAAATAAAACAGATCTTTTCTGCAGTGAATAGAACAATGAAATACAATAGCACTTAGCAAGCATCATATATATAAAAAAAAAAAAAAAAAAAAAAAAAAAAACTTAGCAAGCGTAAAATCAGAGGAGGAAAGAAATGCTTGAAAGTTCCAGAGCGTTATATAGAGCCTCTTTTACTTATACACCTTATATAGACTCATTCCTTTAAACGTTGGGCAAGCTCTTGATCATCCTAAAATATCTGAACGTTGGTAGCCATAAATCCTTTTAATGGAATGGTTTTACATGTTACAACATAATACTCCCTCCGGTCCTAATTATAAGACATTATTATTAGATTTTGGAGAGATTAAATATTGGAGTTAAATTAGTTAATTATATTTATTTTCCTAAAATGCCCTTGCTTAAAAATTTCAAATGGCATCTTAATCAGCCCCTGTGACCTTGGGCCTTGGGCCCACAAACTTTCTTTTCTTGTTCTTACATTTCCTGGCCTTTTTCTATGGCGTTCACGAAATAGGACTTTAGGCAACAACATCAAATATCCTGACCATACCAAAAACATCAAAGATCTAACATATCTGCTAAAAAAGTGTCAATATTTTAAAATAAATTTCCAATTTTTTGATTAAAATCTAAGTAAAGGTTTTTCAGGACTTGAAGAAAAAGAAGTTATTGATAGGATATGTCATAATTGTCAACATCAAACGCATCATTTCAAGGGAAAAAAATTAGGAAGATATGTGATATCAACAAGAGTATTTTAGGAAGAAATTGACAAAAACTAGAATTTTGTCCTATAATTAGGGCCTTGTCCAACTCTAAAATGTTGTCCTATAATTAGGACCAAAGGGAGAACTATTTAAGACCATAGATATAGAATGTTAGAAGCAATTAAAATGGATTAAAGAATCCGTTTGAAAACATAATCTGTTTGTGTTTAAAAACCGCCAATGTACAAGGGTAGCTTTTGCAATAAAGGCTAGCAATTAAAGCATTAAAATTTGACTCATAAAATCAGTTTATGATTTTAAATACCCCAACGTTCAATTCCCACAATTAATGCTAGAACAATTGCATCTTCTAATAAGTTTTTTAATTCAAAATATTATTCAAATATATTATATCTCTAGAAAGCTTGTAACGTTAAATTTTTATCCTAGATAAGTAAAGCCTTGTGTACTTATGATGTTAACTTTTTAACTTTGATTAGGGAAGCCAAATGCCATTTAAAGTTTAAACCCTTAAATTGAAGAAAAAAAGTCACCTCACAAAAGTGTGTAAAAGACATAAGTTTTTTTTTTTTTTTTTGAAAAAAAGGGAGATGAGCTATTCAAGTTTTCATATATCTTTTGATGGTTGGGCCAAGGGATTGAAAGTAAAATATTTTTATGATAATATTGAATTTTAATTGTGAATTGTTCAGACAATGAACTTGAATATTACCTAAGAAATATTAAATGTCAATATGAAGCAAGTGCTTTTACTATTCAACTATACACCTTTCTTATGCCTGCCAAAAAAGGCCAGTTGCATGTTAATTATAAATCGTCGGGGGGCAAAAAAAAAAAAAAAAAGCCACTTAAAAGCTTATAGTATTATATTACCAAATAAATAAATAAAAAACTTGTGGTATTAGTGAAAAAGCCACCTCACAATACTAACAAAAGTGTGCATAAGACATGAGCCTTTCTTTTTTTTGGGGGGGGGGGACTTGATCCGTTCAAGTTTTTATATATCTTTTGATGGTTAGGCCAATGAAAAGACACTTGGATATTATCTAGCAAATATTAAATGTTAATATGAAGCAAGTACTTTTACTATTCTTTTTTTTTTTTAACACAAGTACTTTTACTATTCAACTATACGCTTTTTATATGCCTACCAAAAAAGGCCAATTGAATGTTAATTATAAATTGTCGGGAAAAAGAAAAGCCACTTAAAATCTTGTAGTATTATATTGCCAAGAAAAAACTTGTAGTGTTTGTGAAAAAGTCACCTCACAAAACTAACAAAAGCGTGCACTTTTTGTTTTTTTTGTTGGGGGGGGGGGGGGGGGGGAGCAGATATGAGTCATTCAAGTTTTCATATATCTTTTGATGGTTGAGCTAAGGGATTGAAAATAAAATATTATTTTTGATAATATTGGAAATTAAATATTAAAATTGGGAGTGACCTGAATTAGTTTTAATATTCTAACAAATTTAAAGTATAAACTTTTTTAGAAAACTATGAGAAAGATAGCATGGGAGAAAAATACTACATTAACATTAATTATAAAGCGTTTGGAAAATGAAGAAACACTTGAATATTATCTATGAAATCGTAAACAAGCCACGTAATTTTAAATCTATAGTTGAATGTTAATTATAAATTGGTCCAAAAGTAAAAAGCCACTTTATTTTAATGTTTTACTTTACATCAAGATTTGATTAATTTATCAACTATATCTGAATTATGTCAAGGGCTAGTAAAAATAGAAAGTCCATCACTTACTCTCTTATTTTTTGGTGAAAATATTTTTTTTAATTTTTTATATATTTTATTTATTTAAATTAAATTATATGTTACATCCTTAAATATTTTTTTTACACCCAATGTCTTAAAATAATTAATTTCTGGGATACTGGTGTTATAGGAACCAATTTTCTGAATGCATGACTGGAAATTAATTATTTTCACATACTGGGTGCAAAAAAATATTTCAAGATGCTATATATAGTTTAATCTAAATAAATAAAATATATAAAAAAAAATGTGCTCACCCCAAAAATAAAGAGATAAGCACATAAGAGAAGCACATAAAGATAAACACCTAATATGAACCTAACTCATGAGGCATCACACCACGAGGACTTGAGTAAGCAATTTAGCTTCCCGCAATGTATTATTACACGCGCTTGCTCCTTCCTTTTTTCCCCAAAACACTATAACTATTGTTATTTCTGACTTGTTAAATTCAAATGCTCCACTAAAACAAGGGCGTTTTTTTTCTCAAAATTTTATGAATGAAAAATGTCATATAAGAATTGATAAGTTTTATTCTAGAGATTTTACAAAACCGAAAAATTTGCATTGAAGATGGAGTTAGAACATTTTGAGCTTGACATTCCTGAACATCAAGATCTGATTAATTTATTAACTACATCTCAATTATGTCAAGAGCTACTAAAAATAGAAAGTCCATCACTTACTCTCTTATTTTTGGGTGAAAATATTTTTTTTAACTTTTTATATATTTTATTTATTTAGATTAAATTATATGTTACATCCTTAAATATTTTTTTGCACCCAATGTCTTAAAATAATTAATTTCTGGGATACTGGTGTTACAGGAAACAATTTTCTGAATGCATGACTGGAAATTAATTATTTTCACATACTGGGTGCAAAAAAATATTTCAGGATGCTATATATAATTTAATCTAAATAAATAAAATATATAAAAAAAATGTGCTCACCCCAAAACTAAAGAGATAAGCACATAAGAGAAGCAAATAAAGATAAGCACCTAATATGAACCAGACTCATGAGGCATCACACCATGAGGACTTGAGTAAGCAATTTAGCTTCCCACAATGTATTCTTACATGCGCTTGCTCCTTCCTTTTTTCCCCAAAACACTATAACTATTGTTATTTCTGACTTGTTAAATTCAAATGCTCCACTAAAACAAGGGCGTTTTTTCCTCAAAATTTTATGAATGAAAAATGTCATATAAGAATTGATAAATTTTATTCTAGAGATTTTACAAAACCGAAAAAATTGCATTGAAGATGGAGTTAGAACATTTTGAGCTTGACATTCCTAAACATCAAGATCTGATTAATTTATTAACTACATCTGAATTATGTCAAGGGCTAGTAAAAATAGAAAGTCCATCACTTACTCTCTTATTTTTGGGTGAATTTTTTTTTTAATTTTTTATATATTTTATTTATTTAGATTAAATTATATGTTACATCCTTAAATATTTTTTTGCACCCAATGTCTTAAAATAATTAATTTCTGGGATACTGGTGTTACAGGAAACAATTTTCTGAATGCATGACTGGAAATTAACTATATGTTAATGTTGTATATTGTTCCTCTTTATTCATGTGTTAAGAGTTCTACTAGAACTTATCGTTGGAGTTTTAACATCAATATTAAAAAAAAGTAACATATTACATAAGATCAATGAAATTTTAGTATATATTACTTCCTCCGGCCTTTTTATCAACAATTTTTTTCTCGACCGCGCAAAAGAAATTGGAGGTAAGATTAGTTTAAAACAATAAATGCATTGGGGATTTTAAAAATTCTTTCGTTGGTTCTGTTTTAAGGTGATAACGCAAAGCAAAACAGAGTATAGGGAAGAGAAAATGGACACAAAGGATTATACTGGTTCGGCCCAACTCTATGGCCTACGTCCAGTCCTCAGGCACCCTGAGTATTTCACTATGTCTCTTGATTACACACTCTGTAACTCTAAAGCAATTCTCTTACTAAAACTTGCTCCCCCTTACAAGTTGTAATCAATGACTCCCAAATCTCCAAGTCCCCCGACTTGAGATTCTATACAACAAATGAATACAAGTAATAAACTCTCTTAAAAGAGTAGATATGATGAACATTGAAGCTCAGTTATTATCAACTGATACTCTGTACATAAAGCTCAAGAAATAAATGAACAATTAAATGCTTTTTCGATTTTCAGCTTAATAGTTGTTGAAAAGAATTGAATGCTGCTGTATTTATACTTAGAGTATGTTTAATAACCGTTGCAAGCATTCATAAGACCGTTGGAAAACTTTTCTGACTGTTAGAAGCAACTTGGTCTCTTCTCTCTCTACACTTTGTTCATTCTTTGTGTTGGAAGGATGGATGCTAACTTCCTTGAGTTTCTAGCCGTTGGAATGTCAGTGTTTTTAGTAGGTGTGTGTCTCTTTATCCTTTTTGCATTGTGTATAGCTTGATAGATCAGATTATGACAAGTTGGGTAGCCTTGCATTTAATGCTCTGACATGACTTTTGCTCTAGTGAGGTCACCTCCTAAAATCTGCTTAAAACATTTCTGAAATGGTTGAAATCCACTAACAAACACATTAAACATATCTAATGATGTTGATAATAAGTATTATAAAGCATTTAGATCAATCAACAAACATTATACAGATTTCGAAAATTTGAATTTACAATTGATGCGACGCATACTCGAGTATGTCACTATGCACTTAAACCCATACTCGAGTTTATATATCTATACTAAAGTATTCTCCTGCCTGTTAGTTCTCAATGTGTTTTGATGATAACTAGCAATTGTAAACTTGATATGAAGTTTGTTTTTGGCAATATGAAAATCTCACTGTCAAAGGCAAACTCGAGTTTGGGTATGTAAACTCGAGTTTGAGGGTTGACAGAAAGCTGTTTACTTCTGCGAAGAAAGCCAAACTCGAGTCTGCTTGGACTAACTCGAGTCTGAGGAGTTCCAGAAAGCAATCAGAAATTTTCACAACAAGCCAAACTCCAGTTTGCAAAACCAAACCTGAAGTCTGGAAGATACAGAGAGCACTCAGAATTCCAAGCAAGCCAAACTCGAGTCTGGATTCCTAAACTCCAGTCTAGACCAAACAGAAAGACACTCGAGTTCCAGGCCAAGTTATAAACTCCAGTCTAGAGTTATAAACTCCAGTCTAGACCAAACAGAAAGATTTGAATAGTTTCAGCTCAAACATAAACTCAAGTCTGTCATTGTAAACTCGAGTTTAGGACAAATAGAGAAACACTCGAATTTCTACCATCTTTCCAAAACTCCAGTTTGTCTCCTAAACTCTAGTCTGGAAAATCACGAACTTAGGCTTGTTCTTCAAACATAGACCTAAACTTGAGTCAGTCACTAATTGACTCGAGTCTAGGAGCAGGACCAAAATTCCATGCCAAGTCTAAAGCTCGATAGTTCTCTCTGTAAAAGCCAAACTCGAGTTAGCTTTTACAGACTGCAAGTTTAGACCTCTAATCAACGGACATACTTTCTGGATGAACCTCAAACTCGAGTCTGGAAGAACAAACTCGAGTTTGCATCGGGGATTTTGAAAAATCAAATGATGTTGATCTGCGAAATCTTAATGGGTCTTCCTGAAATTATTTCATGATATGATATTATTGTTTCTAATGTCCTTGATGAAGTTTTGAGTTTTTTTCAGATAAGGTTTAGCCAAGATCAAGGTGAGATCAAGATCCAGAATAAGTGCATTAAATGAAGAACCAAGAACAGGGCTGATTCTTCTCCCTTATTTTAGATGTTTAGTTCAGACCGTTGCAACACATTAAGACCACTTCAAACGGTCGAATTAAGATCATGGAATGGCTAAAAATCTGGAAGACGTTCTGCAACAACTAAATTCCAAGATTCCAGCTAAGAATTCAAAGAACAGAGCAAAATATGCTACTGCCATTTTTCCAGAATTGCAGCTGAACATTAGAGAAAGAATTGCAACGGCTAGCTTAACCATTCAGTCTATAAGAGGCTGTGAAAACTCAAAGCAAAAAACACACAACGAAGCTATCTTGATTATACTTTGAAATTTGAGTCTGTATTGTCATTTTCAACATGTTCTTCAGTGTTTATCCTTATCTACTCTTTTGAGAGTTTGTAAATTTTTGAAAGCATTTGTTTGTGAGAACTTAAGGTTGTGGAACCTGTGAGTTGGGTTGTTCAATCACAAAGTGTAAGGGGGAGCAAGTCCTAGGTGATTAGGATTGTGTCTGGTATTCATTGTTGTAATTGAAAATCTGTTGAATTAGTGGAAACACCCAGAAGGTATCTGGGGACTAGACGTAGGTCAAGGTTGAGACCGAACCAGTATAAATTCTGTGTGTCTAAGCTTTTCTTTTTCTACTCTTTTATTATCCATTTCTTAAGCTTCATTTTTAAGAGTTGAAAAGAATTTTTAAAATCCCCAATTCACCCCCCTCTTGGTGATTTCTTCCACTTTCATTTGGTATCAGAGGCAGGTTGTCTACTCAAAGGATTAACATCCTAGACATAAAGATTCAATGGAAGGAATCCTACTAGATGGTGCCTCAATAAACAGACCACTGGGATTTAATGGTGAACACTAATCATTCTAGAAATCCAAATTCAAAGTATTTGTGATGGCCAGTGAGTATGGTCTATGGGAAGTTATTGAGGATGACAATTATGTCCCTACAAAGAAAGTAGGAGAAAATGTTGTACCAAAGGCAAAGGCAGAATTTGATGAAAATGATCAAAAGAAAGTTGTCCTTAACAGCAAAGCTATTTTAATGTTGCAGAGTGCACTAAGTCAAAAGGAGTATTTTCGCGTTTGCAATCTACCCAATGCCAAGGAGATGTGGAATGCATTGGAAGTGGCCTACGAAGGTACCTCAGGGATCAAGGAAAACCAAATCAACACACTCACCACCGAATATGACCTACTATGCATGAAGACTGGAGAATCAATTACTGAATTCCAGCTCCGGTTCACTCACCTGATCAATCAATTGTCAGCCCTGGGAAAGGTATATGATCAAAGAACTCAGGTAAGAAAAATTTTGAATATACTAACCAAAGATTGGGAAGCCAAAGTGACAGCCATAGAGGAAGCAAGAGGAGAATCTATGCAATCTGTAGCTGCTCTCTTCGGTAGCTTATCAGAATATGAAGGGAAAATCAAGTTCAGAAAAGGACTTAATGAAATAGAAGGGAAACAGAAAGGAATTGCCCTCAAGACTCACAAGGAAGATAGGAACTCAGATGATGAAGAGATTGATGATGAGGAGATCGGAATGATGGTTCGAAGATTCAAGAAATTCTACAAAAAGGATCAAGCCTTCCGTAAGACATACAAGAACAACAACAAGGAAACAAAGAAACCAATTGTATGCTATGAATGTGACAAACCCGGTCATATCAAATCTGAATGTCCTCAGCTGAAGCACAAAGAAAAGGAAAAGCCTAGATTCAGTTCTTTGAAGAAGAAGGGCTTTGCCTCTGCTATTTGGGGAGATAGTTCATCAGATGTAGAAGAAGAAGATGAAGAAGAAACAACTAATCTCTACTTAGTTGCTCAAGAAAAATGCACCAATAAAGAGGTAAATGATCTTGAACCTACCTTTGACGAACTACTTTCTGAATATGATAGTCTTCGTTCTGAATTTAAAAAGATTGCAAAAGAACTTATGCTTTCAAAAAGAAAAATAAAGGAGTTAGAACAACAAGTTCAGAAAACTTCATCTTCTACTCCCGAAAAGGCTTGTGAAAAGCTTACTGAAAAGATTTGCGAAAACTGTTGTGCTTTACTGAAAAGAAATGACTATCTTTCAAAAACCCTAGAAAAATTCACTCAAGGTAATGAGATGCTTAACGTTATTTTAAAACAGAAAAGATTCACAAATGACAAGTCTGGAATAGGTTACAAACCTGATCTGGATAAAAAGAAAGGCAAAAAGAAAAATGGAGAAAAGAACTACTTAAGTCATTTTCGTAAATCTGTTCATTCCTCTAATCCATTTGCCCACTGTAATTATTGCAATAGAAAAGGTCATACTACTTCAGCATGCTTTCATAGAAAAGAGAGGAAAGATAAACCTATAAGGAATTATCAATGGGTACCTAAAGGAACATATGTGTCTCCTAAGGTGCAAACTAACCCAAAAGGACCCAAGAAAAGGTGGGTACCTAAGACTTGATCTTTCATAAATTGCAAGTATGTGTAAGAGCATCAAAATCTAGTAAGTGGTACATTGATAGTGGATGCTCTAGACACATGACAGGAGATCAATCCAAGTTTACAACAATCAAACACAAGGATGGTGGCAAGGTCACATTTGGTGGAAACCAGTCTGGAAAGATAGCTGGTATTGGAAAGATTGGTAACAACGATGGACCACAAATAAAAGATGTCTACCTTGTGGAAGGACTATGCCATAATCTTCTCAGTGTAAGCCAAAGTGCCGACAAAGGCAATCTAGTCATCTTTAATTCTGAAGAATGTTTGATTGTGAATAAGGATGATCTCTCCATAGACAAAGTAAGATCAAAAGCTCTATTCAGGGCTCCAAGGGAAGGTAACTGCTATACCCTTGAACTCTCAACTGCTTTACCTTCTGAAAAATGCTTCATGAGTAACTTAGATGAAAGTTGGTTGTGGCACAAACGTTTAGCACATGTTAATATGTTCCAACTTGATAAACTAATGAAAAAGGATTTAGTTATCGGATTACCAAAACTTGATTTCAAAAAGGATATGATTTGTGAAGCATGCCAAAAGGGAAAACAAACTAAGTCATCCTTTCATTCTAAAACTGAGATCTCAACTAATAGACCTCTTCAATTACTACATATGGACTTAGTTGGTCCAGCTAGAGTAAAAAGTTTTAGTGGAAACTTGTACACTCTAGTAATAGTTGATGATTTCTCAAGATATACTTGGACATTATTCTTATCTGTTAAAAGTGAAGCATTTGATCAATTTGCTATATCTGCCAAGAAGGTCTAGAATGAGAAAGGTCTATCTATTGCAGGAATCCGAATCGACCATGGAGGAGAATTTGAAAATCACTCATTTGAGGATCTTTGTGATAAAATGGGGATACATCACAACTTCTCTGCTCCAAGAACTCCTCAATAAAATGGAGTAGTTGAAATAAAGAATATGGTCCTCACAGAAATGGCAAGAGTAATGCTGAATGAGAATAAGACCTCCCAAGTGTTTTGGGCAGATGCAATGAACACAGCTTGCTACATCGCTAATCGAGCTTATCTCAGGAAAAAGCTGAACAAGACTCCATATGAACTCTTCAAGGGAAGAAAGCCCAACATATCTCACCTGCATATCTTTGGAAGCAAATGTTTTATCCATAAAAACGGTAAGGAAAACGTAGGTAAATTTGATTATAAGGCTGATGAAGGTACATTCCTTAGCTATTCTTCTAGGAGTAGGGCTTATAGAATATACAATCTCTCTACCAAAACTATAGAAGAATCTATCCATGTTGTTTTCTGCGAAACCAACTCTAACAAATCCATGATTGATGAAGACGATGAAATTCTGAATCCTCATTCTTCAAAAACTTCTTCTGTTTTGGAAAATTCTGAAAATAACTTACAAAGAGAACCAGAAGTTGAATCTGAACATACTTGTGAAAATCCTGGTCTAACCCAGCCTAAAGCTTGGAAATACAGTAGGAGTCATCCACTATACCAAGTCATAGGTGATGCAAGTCAATGAGTTAGAACCAGGCAAAGCATCTTGAATGAAGTTACCTTTTCAGCTTTTATTTCTGAGATAGAACCCTTTAAGATTGAAGAAGCCCTTTCAGACAATGATTGGGTGATAGCAATGCAAGAGGAATTACATCAATTTGAAAGAAATCAAGTTTGGGACTTGGTACCCAGGCCCAAAGACCATCCAGTCATTGGCACTAAATGGGTATTCAAGAACAAACGTGATGAGTCTGCAATCATTGTTCGTAACAAGGCAAGATTAGTAGCTAAAGGATATAACCAAGAAGAAGGAATTGACTATGAAGAAACTTATGCTCCAGTTGCAAGATTGGAAGCCATAAGGGTCCTTTTAGCCTTTGCAAGCATCAGAGGTTTTAAACTATATCAAATGGATGTAAAATCAGCATTTCTAAATGGGTTCATTCAAGAAGAAGTTTATGTTGAACAACCTCCTGGTTTTGAAGATGAATTTCATCCAGATCATGTTTTCAAACTAAAGAAAGCTTTATATGGCTTAAAACAAGCTCCTAGAGCTTGGTATGAAAGGCTAAGTAAATTCCTTCTAGACCACGGATTTGTAAGAGGTAAAGCAGATACCACTCTATTCATTAAAAGTAACAAAATGAATGAAATCTTGTACAAATCTATGTAGATGATATAATTTTCGGTGCTACTAACGATGCTTTGTGCAAGGAATTTTCTGAGACCATGCAGGGTGAGTTTGAAATGTCAATGATGGGAGAGCTCAACTATTTTCTTGCTCTTCAAATCAAGCAACGTAAGAACGGGATATTCATATCTCAGACTAAGTACCTAAGAGACCTACTCAAGAAATACGGCCTCCAAGATTGTAATGGAGCAGACACACCAATGAGCTCAACTGCTGCCTTAGATGCCAATGAGAAGGGAAAAGACTTCAATATCACAAAGTACAGAGGCATGATTGGATCATTACTTTACTTGACAGTAAGCAGACCAGACATACAATTCAGTGTGAGAATGTGTGCTAGATTCCAATCCGCACCTAAGGAATCTCATGCCGAACACATGAAAAGAATCTTCAGATACCTGCGCGATACAGAAGAATTAGGGTTATGGTTTCCCAAAGGTCAACCTGCACACTTGGTGTCTTACTCTGACTCAGATCATGCTGGATACAAAACCGATCGGAAAAGCACAAGTGGACAATGTGAATTCTTTGGAAATTCACTTGTCTCATGGTTTAGTAAGAAGTAAAACACAGTAGCGACATCCTCAACTGAAGCTGAATATGTTGCTGCATCAAGTTGCTGCTCACAGGTCCTATGGCTTAAACAACAGATCCAAGACCTTGGAACTCATATGAAAGAAATTCCAATTCTTTGTGATAACACAAGTACCATCAGCTTAGCCAAGAATCCTGTCTATTATACCAGAACTAAGCATATTGATGTCAGACATCACTTCATTCGAGATCATGTTCAAAAGAAGGATGTCAAAGTATTATTCATCCCAACTCATCAACAGCTTGCGGATATCTTCACAAAACCACTTGCAAAAGAGCAATTTACCTTTATTAGAAGAGAATTGGGAATGGTAAATCCCAATGAACTGTAAGATATCCCTACCTTAATGTTAATTATGTGTTTTGATGGTTAATTGTTACTAACTTAAGCATCGGAGTGTTTAGATATGTTTTTGCAGGATATTCTGTTGCTAATGTTTTTGCAGGATACTCAGAGCCCTTGTAAACAGGCCAAACTCGAGTCAGGCACCCAAACTCGAGTTTATCGGGATAAACAACAAATGAGTTTTTAGAGTCAGGCCAAACTCGAGTCATTAAGTGACTGACTCGAGTCTACACCATCCTAAGAAATCCTGAAGTTTATGAAGAGTCTCCAAAACTCGAGTCATTAAGTGAGTGACTCGAGTCTGCATTTCACAGAAAGAAATATGGAAATCAGAGGTGACCTCAAACTCGAGTCAGCTTATACAAACTCGAGTTTATCGAGGTTTCAAGGATTCACAGCTACATCCTTGAAGTCCAGGCAAGTATCCCACTCTTCCAAACTCGAGCCTGTCTTGTAAACTCAAGTCTATCGGAACTTTATATATATGTGATTGCTGTGACTGTTCATTTTACAACTCTCAGACTTGAGTTTGCCCTAGAGTTCTCCGTACTCTCTTCTTTCTTCATCTTCGAATCCACCTTATTTCTCACCAATGGCTTCAAATCAAACATCCAGACCCTCTAATGATGATGAAACCACGAAATCTTCTTCACCCTCTCCCCTTCAACGAAAACCTAGGATGAAATCCATTCCTACTCACAGACCTAGAAGGGAAAAATTGATTCCCAAGAAATTTGCCTCAGGAATCGATAAACAAATCCGTAGAATCCCTCACACTACTTCTCCCAGATCAAAAGGGGTGGTGATTCAAGAACCTATCGAAGAGCAATCCAGAAAGAAGCCAGAACCTGTTTTTGGCAAAGGAAATGAGAAAGTTGCATAACCCTCAAAAGGCTCCAAGAGGAAACGAGCTGAAAAGAGTCAAGGATCCTCTAAAGTTCAACACCTCTATTTGATAACATACGCCACTTTATCCTAAGAGCCTCATCCAATATGTTATACAATTATAGTTAATATCATGGGCTGTAATCCTGAAGGATCCCAAAGTAATAGTTTAATCTCATGCACAATGTATGATAGTCAACTAGAATCATGAAATAAACAATACGACATTCAATATATGTATAGTTTCATAGTGCAACATAGCAACACAACAATGTAGATTACAGAACACAGGACACAAAATGCCCAATTCCATAGCTAGGAAAACAACAACTGGGCTTTAAACACAAAATGGCTTAATGCATTAAATGCAAGTGTCTTAGACACGGATTCACAGTCATCATACAAACAAGCATACACATACATATAGAGTGCGTGAGATTAGAGTTACTACCTGATGGATTTTTAAACTGACAATCACTCCCAAATTCTTTTAAAAGCTCTTGGCGACGAAACTTGCTATAATTATAAATAAAATTTACTACTTATGCAAATTCTCCATAATTAAAATAATACTTGAATTAATTATCATTTAGCCTTACTCATGGCTAAAAGTCCTTAATTGATTGCAAGGACACAAATTAATTAACCTTGACTTCAAAAACTTTCATTTTCAATTTTTTCTCAAAACTATCCAGAATTTTGAACAACTTTGAAAATTCATAACTAATTGTACAAATGTCTAATTCAAGTGATTCCAAATGCTATGTTACCCTTGATATGTCTATCTTCAAATTATTAGTTCTCTATGTGTTTTGATGAAAACTGATCATTGTAAATTAAAAAGATAATTATTGAACAAAGCACAAGAACATTTCTCAGTTAAGATTTGTCTTGCTTTGCAACTGTGTTCTCTATACACAGATGACTCAAGTCATCATTTTGTGACTCCAATCATTGTCTTTCAAAATATCACTAAACAAAGCAGAGTGACTCAAGTCTATCTATGATGACTCCAGTCATAGTTGTTTTGTTTCAAATCGTTTTCAAGTTAAATGACTTTCATGAAGTTATTATGACTCTAGTCATAATATATTATTTACAAAATGCTTTCAAACGAAATGACTCTGGTCAATATTGTTAGTTCTCTATGTGTTTTGATGATAATTGATAATTGTAAAACCAAGTTGAAGTTTGTCTTTGTAAGTTGAAAAAAAAACTTACTATCAAAGATAAACTCGAGTTTTGGTTAGAAAACTCGAGTTTGGACTTGACAGAGAATAGCTTAAGCTTTTGAGAACTTAGACACACTTGAGTTAGGATTTGGAAACTCGAGTTTAGATCATATAGAGAGCTCCTAAGTTTTTCAAGACAAAGCAAACCAGAGTTTAGTTTAATAAACTCCAATTTGACAAGACAAAAGAAATCTAAGTTTTCCAAGCCTTGTTGGAAACTTGAGTTTGAGTTTTATAAACTCCAGTTTATAGCGTACAGAAAGCTATGTTTTATTCTAAATTTGAGAAAACTCAAGTCATGCTTTTGAAAACTCCAGTTTTGATTTGCCAAAGTATGTAACAAAGTTTTCTCTTATGAGGAAACTCGAGTTTAGTTTTTACTAATTCAAGTTTAGGACTCACGGAGAACAACTCAATATTTCTAAAGATTTGAAAACTCTAGTTTTCTATTGCAAACTCCAGTTTTATCCATAAAGAGAGTTTTTCAAGTTTTCCTAAGTTTTTGTGAAAACTTGAGTCTAAGTTTGTAAACTTGAGTTTATGCCATATAGAGAGCTTCACTCTATTTAAACTGCTTGAAAACTCCAGTTTGAAATGAAAGCTCCAATTTTGAGCTTTTGGACTTAAAATATGTTTTTCACTATAAATGTCAAAAACTCGAGTTAGTCACTTAATGACTTGAGTTTAGGTCTTGCTCAAAACATGTCTGAAAGATCAAATCGTGACATTCTTCTCCATTTGAAGAAAACTTGAGTCAGATTTATAAAACTCAATTTTAGGTTTTCAGAAGTAAACTACAAACTCCAGTCTAGATGAACTAACTCAAGTTTGTATCGCAGAGTTCAAAATTTAAATTACTCGAACCTATGAAATCTTTGTATTTGATATATATACTTCTTATCATCACTCATTACTATTCCTAGCTATGTTTAACTAGTTTGTTAGTGAGTTCAGATGATTTAAAGAGTATTAAAATGGAGATTTGGTCAAAAGCAAAAAGCATGTCGGAATATTTATTGCAAAGTACAGATAACTTGCAATCTTTTGGACAATCATTCTCTACACGATGCAAAAGGATTAATGTCTCCTTTCCTTAACTAGCTAATGCTATTCCAATGGATTAATCTCCAAGGAAGTCAATCATAAATATCTGTGCACATAGATTAACTATAGAGTAGAGAGAGAAGAAGATCAAAGCTTATGCTAATCCTTCCTTAATGCCTACAACGGTCATTTAATGATCTCTTGATACATATAGAGCTGCATACAAGTCTTCTCAACAACTAAGGAACTGAAAAACAAACTGCATTTGAGTTTACCAATTACTCTGTCAGTTTTCACTCAATTGTAAATCATTTATTGTAAAGTATATCAAGTTAGTGGACTTAGAGATTGGTATATTGATTGCAACTTGTAAGGGGGAGTAAGTTATAGTAAGAGAATTACTCTTGAGTTATAGAGTGTGTAATCAATTGAGATAGTGAAAAATCTCAGAGAGTCTAGGGACTAGACGTAGGTCAATAGGTTGGACCGAATCAGTATTAATTCCTTGTGTCTTGCTTTTCTTCTCTATACTCTACATAGCTATGTTTTAGTGTTCAAAAATAGAGCAATTATAAAAGAATTTTAAAATCCCCATTTTAATCCCCCCTCTTGGTGATTTGCTCCTCATTCAAATACGATGTAACTCCAATCACTCTAAGCAAATTTCAAACTGAGTCTTTTCCAATTGTCAAATATGACTCTAGTCATTCATTAAAAGATTGCAACCATCTACTGTAGCAAGTCTTTCACAACTTAAACCCAAATCAAACTTTGTGAAAACTTATATGACTCGAGTATGGATATCTTGACTCCAGTCATATTTGCTCAGAAATGCTTTCAAATGTGCTAAAGTATTAAGTGACTCGAGTCACTTAATCATGACTCCAGTCACTTAATCATGACTCCAGTCATGTTAGCACATAGATGTACCCATGTTTTCTAGAAATATAAATGACTCCAATCATCTTTGAATGACTCCAGTCATGGTAATACAGAGAGCTACTCAAATGTTTTTATGAATTAGATGACTCCATTCATCGTGAGTGAAGCTCTATGTTTTTCAATTGATATTCAATGATGACTCCAGTCATGGTAACCGAGTTAGGCTACTATGACTTGAGTCATGTTTGCAAACTTTGAAAAGCACCGTGTCCATAATATCTAAATCACTGACTATGACTTGAAATGTTTTATATTCTTACTCATTACTATTCCTAACTATGTTTAATCAATTTGTTAATGAGTTTCAATTGATTTTGATATGGATTAACACCAAATTGCAATAAAGCAATTATATGTTAGAAGCATTAAATGCAAAGCTGAGACGAATATTGGAATTAGACAACCAATTATATCTTAAAGTGTTGCAACCTCTTCCTTTCCACTTCCAATATTGAGTCTCAACTGACAAATGGAATAAGGAATCTCAACATGGAATTATGACGCTGATTGAAGAAAGAATTCGTCTAAGTAACAGTTAAGGATAATTAGTCTCAATGGTCATCTTCATCAGTCACAATGGATAATTTATGAAGCTTATCAATGGTCATAAATGCCATCAACATATAAAAGCTAAAAACATTGAATTTTCTAACCACCGAAACACTATGCATTCAATTTGTGAAAATTAACATTTACTATTTCTAACCATCAAGTAATATCTTTGGATATACATACACTTCAGTTACTCTTTTAGAGAGATTTTGTGACGCCCAACCTTTAGGGCCTTTATTCATCAAAGTTAACGCGGAAAGGACCGAGGAGATTTGGACGACTTGATTTCATAATCGAAGTTTTTCAAATTACTGTTATATGAAAATACGGGCTAATTTTTCACGATTCGATTTCATTCGATAATTGGATGTTAATACAGTAATCCAAATTAAGCAAATGATAAACATTAAAGATATAGTCTAGCTAATCCTATTTTTCCAGGAAGTTTCAATTGTTGTAGTCCTTACAGCTACTTTTGCCCTTTTGATCCCAAACCAACTACCTGTATCTTTTAGGGGACTGGAGTCCAAATGAATGGACCCCAGGGTAACAGTTAATCTCATGCACATGTATGAAAATAGAAATGACATAATAACATATGATAAAGCATGGAAGAAATTACACATAACAGTAACCACAGTTAACGGCCAAGGACTGCAACCCTTATATAGGACACGCAGCCCTATGAGACCGCAGCCTCGAATTCATGGCCAAGGAAAACATAAACAGGTAATTCAACCAGCATACATGATCAACCAATAATTGCATAACATTAACATACATAATTATAAGATTAAAGTTACCTACCTCAACCTTGTATCCTTTTTCTCTGTACTGAAGTTGTTGGGATCAGAAAATGATGTCAAGGGCTGCCTAAAAATGTTTATCATCACTGTCAGGCACTTACTCCAATCGCAAAGAAACTAATTACTTTAATTAGTTTAGGTGATTAATAATAATTATTAATCCCTTAAATTTCCCTAACAATAATACTCCTATTTATTAATTAATAACTCCCATGTATTTTCTTTATTCTTTATTAATTAATAATAATCTTCAATTATTATTAATTAATAATTCTTTTATATTTCCTTTTCATTCATTTAAGTTAAATTATCATGTATTCTATATTCTTTCATAATTTACAACTTTGGTGACTATTATAAGACTTATCAGAATTTGACCTTTGATTTCCACTGATATTTGAGAAATGCATAACTTAGTCAATATAACTCTAAATGAAGTGATTCCAATTTCTATTTATTCCTTGATAAGTCTTCTTTCATAAATTAAAGTCACTAAGTTGATTTGTTACTGAGAAAAATTCTCAAATTTCAATATCTTAAGCAATATCCAATCTGGAAATACAAACTTAACAGTTTTCATAACTCAACTTCAAAAATTCATATCTAGAGTTCTAGACATCGGATTTAGGTGGTTCAAAAACCTATGAACTCCTTATTAAGTCTAGTCTCTATGAAAATTGGTTTCAACATTTTATAACATGTCACAAATTCCCAGATTTCAAAAACGTAGTCTCTATTCAGAAACGGTTTCAGATTTGTAACTCATTTTCAAAAATTTATAACTCTTTGTATACTTATCAAAATACAAAAAATTACCTATCAAATTAAAGATCTATTTGTCTACTACAAATCTGAAAAATTTCATAATTTTACAACTTCATTTGCCTGGTCAAAAAGTCAACGTCATTTTATCTCTCCAGAAATAACACCAAAACGTTTTTCAGATTTTGACCTTTCTTTCAAAAATCATAACTTGAGCTACAAACATCCGATTGGGGTGAACTAGAGCTCATTTTAAAGATTAAGATGTGTACTATATGTCCATAAAATTTTAGGGTCAAATAAGGTCGTTTACTATACTTTTGACCTATTTAAAAATCGATGCCCGGAAGAAAATTCAGTGCTTCAGTAAATCACTATTCCCCTACGGAGTCACTGTAGCAAGGCGTTAAAATCACTGTGGTTGAGCTCTGTTTTAGCCAAGAAAAGCAGAGGGATACATGCCTACACTGTAACAATTTCATACTCTAGTTTATAGTCTATCAAAACGTTTTTCTTCCTTCATGCTTTAGAAAATTAGAACTCAACGTCCCACATAATCAGACCACCCTTGATGCATGCAACATACCATTAAGCATCTTCTTTATTCTCGATAAATTCATGTAACTTACAGGCATATTCTGAAAAATCCCATACGTATGATACATGCCCACTTTCTTTGTTTTTGCTCCATAAAACACATAGAATGCAAAAAGGGAACCAAACTCCAAATATTAACCAATTTAGAAACTCTCACATGCAAAATAACTTCCACGTTTTTCCTTTTCAGAACCTCTACAGCAGAAACTATTCATGCAGCACCAGCTGAAACTAAAAGGAGAGATAGTCAAAAACTCACCTTGATCGACACTTCTTACATGCAGCGTTTCAGACTTCGTGAATGAATAACGAACAAAGGTAAGGTACTAGCCGAAGCTTCCTCAACATCTCTTCCTCTTCTCCTTCCCTCAACTCTCTCTCTCTTAGACTTGCTCTCTTTCTGTTAACTCCCCTGATACGAAAACACAAAACAGAGGATAGAATGGAGTTCAGTCTGTCTCTTTCTTACCTCCCACTCTCTTTCCTTCTTTCTACTGTTTTTTCTTAACTCTCAGTTGCTGTTTTTCGGTGAAGAGCTGAACGGTTTAGAAGGAGGAAGAAGAGTGGCGTTGGGCTCGAGAGAACTGAAGGTATGGTGCTCTGGTCTGCTTTCGGCGCTGAGTGTCTGATTTTTAATTGACGTGACAGCAAGCAATGAACACCAAGAAGAGAGAGATCATTCGCATTGGGATGTATTGGAAGGCAAATGATTTGGATAGATCAGGTATTTGGGCCATGGGAGATTTTGCTGAGTCAAATGTAGTGGCCTGATGTTTTTTCTTTCTTTCTTTTTTTTTTTTTTTTTTTTTTTGCATTTTCGGTGGGGTGCTGAATAACTTCATGGCTGATATATATATACAAACATATTAATCCAATCTTGCTGCTGCCTTTTTCACGTGTTGGGCCTGCTGAATTATGGATGAAAGGTAATGGGCACAAGATGATGCTACGTTTTGGGCTTGAAAAGAAACAATGAGTTTGTGTGTGGAAGAGAGGATGAGATTGGATATGTGCTGAAGTGTCTTTGTGGCCCATATGCTTCAGTCATTTCCTTTTCATTTTAAAACAATATATTTTATTTGCAATTTGGTTAAATTGCAATTATTGATTAGTCTAAAAATTAAATTCCTACTAGGTCATAAAATATTTTTCCTATAATTATTTAGGCCCAATTATCACTTTCAATTATCCTTTGAATTTTATTCTTTTCTCCAAAGTAAATTAAGGAATAATTGGCCTCAATTTCAAATAATTATTCTCATAATTATTTAAGCCCAAATTTTTCATAATTAAATCCTTAATTCTCAAAGTCCAAAATTTGGGATGTTACAGATTTTCAACTTATCATTCTTGTATTAATCTCAAGGTTGTGGAACTTTTGAGATTGGGGTTAAGTGATTAAAACTTGTAAGGGGGAGTAAATTCCAGTGAGAGAATTTCTCCAAGAGTTACAAGGTGTGTAATCACTTCTTGAGATAGTGAAATCCCAGAAAGTCTATGGACTGAACAAAGGTCAAGATTTTGGACCAAACCAGTATAAATTTTTTGTGTCTTCTATTTCTTTACTCTTCTCTGTTTATCCCTTTTTTACCTGTGTAATCCAAAGGATTAAGAAGAAAATTTTTAAAGCACCCAATTGAGCCCCCTCTTAGGTGATATTCCATCGTTCAATAACTTTTGGATACTTCATAAAATATAATTTGCTTCTCCATTAGTCCTTCTCCTAGACAAAAATTAAGGGCTTATTCATAAATCTTTGTGCAATCTTTTACAACTTAATTTTATGTGAATATATGCTATGTCCCTTAATTGGTGGAATGTGTGTCCATGATAGAGCATATGTGTCCTCTAATTTCACACTTACTTCTTTAACAAGACAAATGGCAAGAGGAGTTTAATTATATTGACTTCTTAACTTATAGCATGTGTCAATATTTCAAACTTAATTTAATTTTCTTCTCCTCCTCCTTTGATCGAAATATATTTTGCAATTAGAGCTTTTTACTTGTTTCTAAGACTTGTCATCTTTCTTTGATTGATACTTGGCATAATCTAAGCCATGCATATAAGGCTTATTGTACACACTACTTGACTTATTTCTTGTCTCTTTTCACATTATATATTTCATGATATTTATTGATCTTCCCTTTTTCTCTTTTGGTTGAAAGTTATAGAGTATCTAAGGCCCCTTAATTTTGTTTTTATCATGTGGGAAAATTTCATACTTTCTTGGTCTTTTCCCTTCTTCCTTTTTGGCTAAATAGACCTTGGTCATATGGCCTTCACCTTGCACGTTTACATCATTTAGATATTGCCACATGATCATTAGAATGTCATTTGTTAACCATATTTAACAAGTGATTCCAATTTAAGCAAATATTAGCCATTATTGACATTTTATTTTCCTTGACTATTCTTGTTAAGGGAAAATTCACATGGCCTTCTTTTGCCAAAATTATGCCCTTAATTAGTCATTAGAATATGAATTCTATATAATATTTCCAAAATTTAATATCATACTTCCTAAACCAGGATTAGTTATCTACCTAATATAGATTTATCCTCAAACTCCTTGGCAAAAAATTCATGACATTACATGTGAAGTTTGTTGCTTTAATTTACTATAGATTAGAACAACCTTCTTTCTCTATAGCTGGCAATGATGATTTCGCAGGTAATTTTTCTTCGGCTTCCCATTGTTATATATTCATTTTTTTCTCCTATGCAAGTTTTTCCCATAAAGTTTGGGTTTTACGGGTTCAGTTGTTTTGAATTTTGAAAGAAGGCAACTTGAATGTGGTTTACTAGTTATTTTCTCTAATTATCTTGTTAATTCTCTTCCTTTCCTATTTTGAATTATTTAGTACTAGTAGGTAGATGTTTCTAAGTTGTTTTATTACTGCCCTTGCTCAGGAAGCTTATGACTTGGATTCTATTTTTGGTTGCCTCCAGTACTCCCTCCCTAGGAAAGAGGGAAATAATATGTCCTCTATTATGCTCATAATAATCTATCTTTTGGGGCATACGAGGATGTGGATCCTATTTCAATGGGAACTTGATAAGTTGATCTACCTACACGTCTTGCTTTTATTGCTATATTGGGAGCCCCGGCCAGGTTAGTACCTAGCCGGGCCTTTTTTGTTCCCATGAATTCTGGATAAAAAAGATTTATTTGATCTCGTAATAGATCAGATAAAATCGAAAATACCCATTTTCTCATACCATTTTTTTGATACATAATTGAATGATTTTGAACTTATTAGTATTTTAGTATTTAAGTAGACAAGATTTTACGAAAAAGGTTCTTTAGATTCATAGGAGAGAACAAATACGTACTGAAATACTATTTCAATTGATTAGACCAGATTGGTTTTGGAAAGTGTAAAGAATTTAAGTTATATTTTGTTGAGCATAATTTAAATCTTGTTGGGAATCATTGGAGTTCCAATAAAGTGTTTGATGAAAGGTCTATAAAAGAAACTCTATGGAATTTAGAAAAGCAAATTGTTGGCAAAAAGGTTTAAACTGATTTAAATTTTGTAACATTATTTAACTAACCCACCACTAATTTATATAGAAGCATTTGCATCCTGGAAGTACATCCCTTACTCTACTTCTCCCATATTCCTATGGCAATTTTCAAGCTTAAAATGTCAATTTAACCTAGGTGTTTTGGCTATGTGACATAAACCAACTCCTATAGCTTACAATTTAGATTAAGCTCTGCACAAGCTTGCCTATCATATACTACTTAATAGAGGTCTAACTTTAGCTCCCTTCTAGTAAGTTAAGTCCAATCACTCTACCTATCAATAGCCAATTAATAGATAATATGAATGAAACACAATTAACCAAACTGAATTCTATAATTAAAAACTAGCAAATTGGGTTCATACTACATCATAAGAATTCATCCTTGCTTAGCCAATGGAAGTTTAGTTCATGACTAATGAGAGAACCATAACCAAAATTACAATGAAATAATCCATAGAAAATTTCAACTAGAAAAATAAAACAGATGAGGTCATCGAAATGATTGATGGCGTAGGAATGTCCTATCACATGGCGTCTCTATGTCTTCTACTAATCCATCTAATCCTTTGGTATAGGTCGTTCCTTTTGCAACTCTCTTAGTGAATTCTAATTTCTCAACTCAAGTTGGGTTGTTTATAATTAGATTGTGTATTATCAACTCTTTTATTCTTGACTCTCTAACTCACAACAACTTTTAGGCTTAGACATCGTTCCCTATTATAACTAGGCCTTTCGGGCCATACGTCTTGTAAGCTGGGCTTTCTTATTCTATTAGGCTTGACTCTCAAGATTTGGTTTATTGATCCTCTCTTTAATTCTATGATATTATATAGATCTTCTATTTGATTCTCCACATCTGCTATTTCTGTCTTTATCAAGTCAACCGTCGTCTTCACATCCAACTTGATCACCTATATTTAATTCCTAAAATACTCATGAGAAAATATTAGCATACACAACACATAACAATTCATCACTTACAAGGCTACAACATTGTAGTTGTATTATAGTGCTAGTTCAGAGAAAAGGTGCATAATGCTATAGCATTGTATCAATTCTATTATGCGCTTTTATAATGTGATGAAGTGCATCATATTCTTCTACCTACATGCTAGATAGTGTTAGAAATGCAACAACTTACTTAAACTATCCTTTATTTTCATTTGTGCATGATTTCTAATATATTTTAATAGATCAATCACATTTAAGCTCGATTTTATCATGCAAAATAGTCATAACATATAGGAAATATATGGCAGAAATATGACTTATTAAACTCCCCCTCACTTATCTTTTTGCTCTCTTGGGTAAAAACAAAGATTGAAAGATATTGCATCATAACCATGCATCTGTGTCCCTACACTAAGAGTCATGTATCCTATTGTCATCTCAAGTTCAATTTTTTGTGTAAATAATCCTACTGTTCTGACTTTACGTTATATAATTTATTGCTCTAACAAGGGAGTATCTAAAAGGCTCTCAAGTAAAGTGTTTAATCTCAATATCATATTTAGGGAATTTGTTTTACTCAGCTGTACTAGTCTAAGTTGTCTATAGGTTTTTCAAAGTTCTATTTATTAGTTCTCAGTTTAAGTTTTAATGATAAAAAATACTTAATAACTTATTGACTCTCGACAACCTGAGTTGCTACTTAAACAACTCGAGTTCTCAAACTCTTTCCTTAGATGTCTTGAGTCAGCAAGTTTATCAAGTTGAGTTCTAAATGAATCTCAACAGCTACTTCTTATGGATCAACTTGAGTTCATACCTTCTCCACTTGAGTTCTTGAGAAAAAAATCGAGTTCATAAGTGATCAACTCAAGTTCCGAGGAATTAATATAAAAAAAATTAATATAAAAAAGAAGTTGAAAGGAGTCATACCTTATTCTCTTTTCAAACAAAAGCTTTAAAGATCTAGAGTTGTCATGATGAAGAACTCAAGTTCGAGACTCAAGTTTGAAGAATAACAGTTGTGATTCTCTCTTTCTAAAATTCTTGAGTTCTCAGTGAAATGTTATCAACTAAAGTTCTTGTTTAGCAAGTCAAGTTGACAACTCTAGTTGAGTTTTTGACAACTCAAGTTGTTTAAGAGGTAAAACATTTTCTGATTTCAAACATATCCTCAACTCAAGTTCTTATCCTATCAACTTGAGTTCTTCTTCGAAACATCTATTTGGAACTAAAAGTTTTTTGAAAATCTGAAACATAATTCAAGTCTTATAAACAAACTCGAGTTTGTAACTCTATTTCATTAATTATCAACTCGAGCTCTTCTGTAAGAAAATGGTGATTATCATCTATGTGATTTCAAACTTCCAAATCTCTTTATGATTACTTCATACTATTACTAAGAACTATTCTGAAGGTGCTTTTAACACATTTGTTAGTGATTTAAGATGATCAAATATAGGATTACTTGAAAAGCATAATAAAGGAATATTTATGTCAAAGACATTTATTGTAGGCAAAAAAATAGAGCCGCACATGGAATAAACATCAGAGTAGTCTAAATAATACATATTGTAAGTACCCATTTCTGCAAAAAGATATTACCAACTCTTTAAGTCAACTTCTATCCAGACTAAAGCAAGTTTGTTGATAACGATAAGCTGAAAGTAACCAAATCAGAAGAGTTTAGTCTAACGGAATAGTTTTCGAGTCTAAAATAAATATGAATATCTCTCAATGGCTATCTTAAGAGTCTTTAATAGTCATAAATGGAAGCTAGTGTAAATACTCGAAGCATTCAATTCGCCAACTACCAAAACTTTGTGCAATCAATTCAACATTATTGCAATTCACTACTTCATTTAATTCATTTAATATATTTCAATATTATTGTATTTCAATGTTTATCATTTATTTACTCAATGAGGAGTCTAAACACTTGTTAAATATTCATTTATCTTTTAATCTTAAGGTTGAGGAGCCTTGAGTGTGAGTATATAATTACAATTTGTAAGGGGGAGTGAGTTCTAGTGTGAAAAGATCATCTCGAGTACAAGTATGTAATTGTATCTGTTTCTGAGTTAGTGAAAGACTTTGAGCATTTGAGGACTGGAAATAGGTCAAAGATTTGGACGAACCACTATAATCTCTTTGTGTTGTTAGTTCTCAACCAAGTTTTGATGATAACTAAACACTTGTAAATCAATGGTCTAAATAAGAATTCGTTTTCATGCTTTTAAAACTCCAGTTCTCATTTCAACAAAACAAGAACTCAAGTTCTTGGGTTAAGAACTCAAGTTCGCGGCCCCTAGCCGTGGAGAATGTTCAAAGTCTGAAAGAACTCGAGTTCATTAGTAGCAAACTCGAGTTCATCAACTCGAGTTCTTGGATGAAAACTCGAGTTCTCTTTGTAAGAAATTCGGTCAAGTCTAAGAACTTGAGTTCTTGGAAAAGAACTCAAGTTCATAAACTTGAGTTCTCTGTGCAGAACTTGAGTTCCCTTTATGAGGATTTGACAAAGTTTAAGAACTCGAGTTCTTAGACTAGAACTCAAGTTCATGATTAAAAACTCAAGTTCTTTGAGAACCAATTTGAACCGAAACGAAAACTCGAGTTCTTGGTTGTGAACTCGAGTTCTTGTCAAGCAAATATGACATGATAAAGAGGAAACCAAAAGAACTCAAGTTCTTGGTTAAGAACTCAAGTTCTAGAACTCGAGTTCTACCTTAAAAACTCGAGTTCTTGTCTCTGCTACTGATCTCTGATTCTATGAAAAATTTAATCTTTGGGTTATAACTTCCAGATTCACTTAGAACGATATTTAAAGTGTTTCTAACATGTTTGCTAATTATTTCAGGAACTTAAACGTTGTATTATTCAAAATCAACATAAAGCAAATGCTCACGTCACAGCATTTAATACATAGCTGCAGATAACAGCAGAAACAGAGCAACAAATAGAATGAGCTGTGCAGCAGAGAGAAACATTCTTCCAAGGATTACGAAATCAAGACATTCTTCTGCAAAAGCACTCTCAACGATCAACGTATTCAATGAAAGAACGGTTTCATTTAATGAAGCCTCAATGGTCCATTTGGTTGAATGAGAAACAGAGCTGTGTCTAACGGAAAATTAAATTAGTCACAATGGTAACTCTCAAGTTCCTCCCAATGGCATTAATGGCGAGAGTATAAATGCCCAAGCATTCAATTCAGTCACCTACTGAAACTCTGCACATTCACTCTGAGTTATTATTCATATAAGTTTCATTACTTTCAATATCTTCGGATATTTCCCTGTACTTCAGTGATCATTTATTATTCACTCGTGAGGAGTTATTTAACATTCATTTCATTCGGATGTAAAATTTTAAGGTTGTGGAACCTTAAGTGTGGGTGTACGATTACAAGTAGTAAAGGGGAGTGAGTCCGTGAGTGAGAGGATCATCCCAAGTTGTATTTGTAATCGCAGAGATAGTGAAAAATCCCAAGGTGTTCTTGGGGACTGGATGTAGGTCAGGATAGACCGAACCAAGATAAATTTTCTCGTGTTCATTCTCCTTTAAATTCCTGCTCAGTTAGTTCCTTAATTTGCAAAAATTTTGATTAAGCGATTTTTTTAAATCACCTATTCACCCCCCTCTAGGTGATATTCCATCTTCATTTAGTATCAGAGCCAGGTTGCTCAGTTTGGATTAACATCCAAAGTTTGATCATGGACGGAATATTGCCTGATGGTGCATCAATTAATCGGCCTCCTGGTTTCAATGGACAACATTATTCGTTTTGGAAAAACAAGTTCAAAGTGTTCGTGATGGCAACGGAGTTCGTCTTGTGGAGAGTTTTCGAGAGAGGAAACTACGAGCCAACCATTCTTGACAATAGTCTCAGACTTCCAAAGCTAGAAGAAGATTGCGATGATAATGATAGACGAAATGTCACCCTAAACGGCAAGGCCATACTCTTGCTTCAGAGTGCACTTAGTCAACAAGAATATTTTCGTATTTGCAATTTGGAGACAGTTAGAGAAATGTGGGTGGCCTTGGAGGTTGCTTATGAAGGAACAGCGGCTATAAAGGAAAACCGAGTCAACACTCTCAAAACAGAGTATGATTTGCTAAGAATGAAGAACAGAAAATCAATTGATGAATTCCAACTTCGGTATTCTCATCTGATAAACCAGCTAGCTGCATTGGGCAAAGCCTATGAACAACGTGCCCAAGTCAGAAAGATGCTCAACGTAATAACCAAAGACTGGGAAGCCAAGGTCACAGCTATAAAAGAGGCTCGAGGTAAATCCATGGCTTCAGTTGTAGCATTATTCAGAAGCCTGTCTGAATACGAAAACAAATTGAAGTTCAAAAAGGATTTACACGAGATCAATGGCAACAATAAGAACAAAGGAGTTGCTCTCAATGCAGTTAAAGAAAAGGAAGAAAATGATGAAGATGACGAGGACGATGAAATGGGTATGTTCGTGAGAAAATTCAAGAAATTTTACAGAAGAGATCAAGGTTTCAGGAATCGATTCCAAAAAGGAGGTTCCAGTAGCAGACGTGAATCCAAAGAGAAAGATCAAATCATCTGTTACGAGTGTGAAAAGCTTGGTCACTACAAATCAGAGTGTCCTCAATTGAAGGGAAATGAGAAAGACAAAAAGAAGAAGTTCAACAACTTTAAAAAGAAGGCATATGTTTCAGCCATCTGGGGAGATGACTCTTCAGAAGAAGAAAGTGAAGAAGAAGCATAAACAGCAAATGTTTGCCTAGTTGCAGAAGAACAACAACCAGAAAATAGTGAGGTAAACAATTCTCTACCTGTTGGACCTGGCTATCACCCAAGAGGGGGTGAATTGGGTGTTTGATAAAACTTTAGGAACTTTAAAAATCTTTTCACAACTTATAACTTGACAGTTAGATATTCAAAGATAAGCATGTACTGGAAATGTAAAAGATAAGGGAAGAGAATATGCAAATTGTGATTTATCCTGGTTCGGTCCAATCCTTGACCTACATCTAGTCCCCAAGCTTTACTTGAGGTTTTCAATCCACTATCTGTTTTAAGCTTGATTATAGGTTCTGTACTTGAAGTAATCCTCTCACTATGATTCACTCCCCCTTACAAACTAAAATCAATACACTTGTTTGATTTCACACTCTGTACTCAAAGTAATCTTCTCACTAGGATTCACTCCCCTTACAAGTTGTAATCACAACAAAGTGTTTCCAACTTAAGATCACTCAATCTTGAGTATCTCTCAAATAAACTGATTCACAATGAATCTTCTCTCTTAGAAGTGAATGTGTAAACACTGAAGCACAATACAAATCATTTCACTCTCAATGATAAGCTATGTAGGCATTGAAAATAGAGAGTAAATGATGTGAAAATCAGAGTATTAGCATGTTGAAGGTGTGAGCTTGTGTCTCTGCGTTTTTCATTACTTTGGAGTCTTTAAGTCTTCAGGTATTTATGCTAGTTGTAGCTTATGAACATTGTAGATCCATTCAGACTTTGATTCATTCGAAAATCTAGCTATTATGACCATATCTGTCAAATATAGCTATTGGGAATAATTCAGATTTGAGTATTTGAATGTTGGCTCTTCAGGAATGTCTCCCATATGGTCATGTTTGATGATGTTTAGCAATTGTAGTTGGTAGGAGCTTTATTGTCTGTATTGAGCTTCTTTCCAGAATGTGAACGTTGGAAATCCATTGAGAAAATTTTTGTTGAAAGTCCGCTAATAAATTTTCTGTTGCAAGTCCACCAAGAAAGTAGTTGTTGAATATTCTTGAATTCTGCTTTTGGTTCTAACAATGGCTGACAGTCCTTTGATAAACAATTAGAAGATAATACTAATCTTCTTTTATAGAATGGGTAACATTTGGGCTTCTTTGTTTGTTTATTCCAAGTTGCAGACAGCTTCTGACACACATGCTGGACACCATTTTGACTTTACAGGTCAGCACTTGAATCTGAACGTTTTTCATGTAATCCTTCATTTGATCATCTGAAACTTGTTGGAAAATTGATTAAATGAGATTAAGAACAATAGTAATAGATTATATGAAGTTTGTAAATCGTTCAGGAAGATTTCGTGGATCTGATAAGGTGTATGTAAAACAGAGCGTCCTTAGGCTTGAGTCTGTTTCATCAGGCTTGAGTTTGTTCATGCAAACTTGAGTTTGTTTTTCTAGGCTTTAGTTTGCTTCAGTTAAAAGATCTTTGAAAAACTCTTGATCTGCTATAGGCTTGAGTTTATAACTTTATGCTCAAGTTTCTTGCCTTGAAAAATCTTCGAAAAACTCTCTGTAAGGCGTAGGCTCGAGTTTACCATGATAGGCTCGAGTTTGGCTTAGTTATAAACCATGAAATTTGCTCTCTGTCACGAGCAGGTTCGAGTCTATTAAATCAAGCTCGAGTTTGTCAAATATCATATAGTGACTAGCTCTCTGTCTGAGTCAAACTCGAGTTTATAAGTGATAGGCTCGAGTTTGTGACATCCTGAATTTTTCAGTCAACTTCCAAAGGCCATATCTCCCTGGTCTGAACTTCCTTTTAGTTGAATTAAGTATTGATGGAAAGCCCTATGAGTCTACTTTCATATGCCACCTATTTCAGCTCATTTCGATGTGTAGATTGTGAGATATTTTCAAATTACTGAACCTTGGTCTGCTGAGTGACGTTAACAGATGGGTTAACTTCAAAAATTAATATCTCTCTCATCGAATCTTCTTTGGGCATGAAACTTTGTCAAGATGACGCATTGGATGTCTAGTTTCAGCCAAATTTGATTTCACCTCAATACGATTCTTGGTTTGGGAGATATTGTCAAATTACCAGAGGTCGCTCAGCTGAAACGCGAAACAGAGCTGGACAAAGTTACTGGAAGCCAGTCAGGCTCGAGCCTGTAAGTATAGGCTCGAGTTTGCTCGGGCCAGAAGAACCAAATCGCTAGAAAACATCTAGGCTCGAGTCTATAAGTGACAGGCTCGAGTTTGTTCGCACCAGGCTCGAGTTTACATGTTTAGGCTCGAGTTTGCTCGTACCAGAAGAGCCAGAATTGCTAGAAAACATCCAGGCTCGAGTCTATAAGTGACAGGCTCGAGTTTATTCATACCAGGCTCGAGTTTATATGTTTAGGCTCGAGTTTCCTCGTACCAGAAGAGCCAAAGTTGCTAGAAATCACCCAGACCCGAGTCTAGAAGTGGCAGGCTCGAGTTTATTTATCCAGAAACTGATATTTGCTTGTTCTAACTCCGAATTGAGTCATTCTAACTTCCATTTGATCGTGGAGACTTCAAGAATCAATCTAAAAACTTGTATAATGATTTTCTCAGGCCATTTGGCAAGTTTTTCTTTCTTTCTTCTCTTCTCTTGATTATTCTCCATGATTCAACTCTTTCTTTCTTCTCTTCTCTTGTTCTTTATCATTTGACTCCATAATTATATTCTTTCTTTCTTCTCTGCTCTTGATTATTCTCCATTTCACTTTTTGCTCTTATTAATGGCATCTATATAAGACATCATCAAAACTAATCATAACCAACATTACGTACTTACGATGAGCTGTTTGATGAATACAATGAAATGCAATCTGAATTTGAAAAACTTGCTGATAAATTTTTTGATCTGAAAAGAAAAAATACTTCTCTTGAAATACAAGTTAAAAATTTTACTGACAAAAACATACTTTATGAGGATTGTCTTGATTTGGAGAAAAAGAACTTATATCTTACAAAAACTCTTGAAAAATTCACCAGAGGAAGTGAAATGCTTAATGTGATCTTAAATGCCCAACGTTTTACAAATGATAGATCAGGTATAGGATATAATCCCGTTTTTGACAAGAAGAAGGGCAAAAAGAAAATTGGTGGAAAATCATATTTAAATTATTTTCAAAAATCAGTGCATTCATCAAATCCTTTTGCTCATTGTCATTATTGTAATCGGAAGGGTCATAGCACATCATCATGTTTTCATAAAAAGGAAAGAAGGGATAAACCTGTTGGAAATTATCAATGGGTACCGAAAGGAACATATGTTTCTAAACCCCAGACTAACCCCAAAGGACCCAAGAAAAGATGGGTACTTAAAACTTAATCTCTCTTGTCTTGTAGGTGTGTCTGAAAGCATCCAGAGTAAATAAGTGGTACATTGATAGCGGATGTTCAAGACACATGATAAGTGAAGAGAAGTTCATTGCCTTAAATTCAAGAGATGGTGGCAAAGTTACTTTCGGAGGAAATCAGTCTGGGAAAATCACTGGTATAGGTGAAGTTGGAACTAAAGAAGGACCTCTCATCAGGGATGTTTATCTAGTAGAAGGACTATGTCATAACCTTCTGAGTGTGAGTCAAAGTGCCGACAAGAACAATTGGATCATCTTTGACTCAGAAGAATGTCTCATTGTCAATAAAGATGACTTTTCAATTGACAAAGGTAAACTCAAGGTATTATTTAAAGCTCCTAGAAAAGGTAATTGTTATAACTTAGACCTTCCAAAAACCGTTTCAGAAAAATGTTTTGTTAGTAACTTGGATGAGAGCTAGCTGTGGCAAAAACGACTTGCACATGTGAATATGCACCAGCTGGACAAGTTGTTTAAGAAGGATTTAGTAATTTGTTTGCCCAAAATACATTTTAAAAATGATATGATTTGTGATGCATGTCAAAAGGGCAAACAAACTAAATCATCCTTCAAAAATAAAACTGAGATTTCAACAAATAGACCTCTTTAGCTACTTCACATGGATTTGGTTGGACCTGCCAGAGTGAAAAGCTTAGGGGGAAATTTATATACTTTAGTTATAGTAGATGATTATTCTTGTTTTACATGGACAATATTTTTATCTTCAAAGGATGAAACATTTGATCTGTTTTGTGTGTTTGCTAAGAAAGTGCAAAACGAGAAAGGTATATGTATTGCAGCTATTCGAACTGATCATGGAGGTGAATTTGAAAATCAAGCCTTTGAAGATTTTTGTGAAGCTCATGGGATAGATCACAACTTCTCAGCTCCAAGTACCCCTCAACAAAATGGTGAGGTGGAAAGGAAAAATTGAGTTTTAACTGAGATGACCCGTGCAATGTTGAATGAGCATCAAACTTCACAAGTCTTCTGGGCAGATGCCATGAGCACAGCCAGCTACATCTCAAATAGAGCCTATATGAGGAAGAGATTGAACAAGACACCCTATGAACTTTACAAAGGGAGAAAATCAAACTTAGCTCATTTACACATCTTTGGCTGTAAGTGCTTTATGCATAACAATGGTAAGGATAATCTGGGTAAGTTTGACTCTAAGTCAGATGAAGGTATATTTCTTGGTTATTCTAATAAGAGTAAAACATATCAAATTTTCAATAAATGTACCCGTATTGTTGAAGAGTCAATTCATGTAGTGTTTTGTAAGTCAAAAACAATAAATTCTGTAGATGAAGATGATGAACTCATTCAGAAAAACTAATTCTTTTCAAAATCTACTTTTGCTTCTATTGAAAATTCTCAAGATGTTTTTGAAAATGACTCTCAAAATCATCTTGATCAATCTCAACCTAGAGCTTGGAAATTCATCAGGAATCATCCTCTTGACCAAGTCATAGGAAACATTGATCAAGGAGTTAGAACTAGAAATAGTGTTTTAAATGAGGTTATCTTCTCTACATTCATATATGAGATTGAGCCCTCAAAAATTGACGAGGCCCTATCAGATAATGATTGGGTCATCGCAATGCAAGAGGAGTTACAACAATTTGATAGAAATCAAGTTTGGGACTTGGTACCTAGGCCTAAAGACCACTCGGTCATTGGCACTAAGTGGGTATTCAAGAACAAACAAGATGAATCCGCAATCATAGTCAGAAACAAGGCTAAACTTGTTGCCAAAGGCTATAATCAGGAAGAAGGAATTGATTAGGAAGAAACGTATGCTCCTATGGCTATATTGGAAGTCATACGGGTTCTTCTGGCCTTTGCTTGCATCAAGGGGATCAAGTTCTATCAGATGGATGTTAAGAGTGCTTTTCTAAATGGTTTCATACAAGAGGAGGTATATGTAGAACAACCTCTTGGTTTTGAAAATGACCAATATCCTGATCATGTCTACCGTTTAAAGAAAGCCTTATATGGTCTTAAGCAAGCTCCTCGAGCTTGGTATGAGAGATTAAGTAAATTTTTGCTTGATGAAGGTTTTGTAAGAGGAAAAGCAGACACCACACTTTTCATTAAAAACAATAAGCTTAATGAACTATTAATTGTGTAAATATATGTTGATGATATTATTTTTGGTTCTACTAATGAATCTTTGTGTGAGAAATTTTCAAAGAAAATGCAGAGTGAATTCGAGATGTCGAAGATGGGTGAGTTGAACTACTTTCTTGGTCTGCAAATTAAACAACGAAAGGATGAGATATTTATTTCTCAGACCAAGTACTTGCGGGATCTACTCAAGAGATTTGGAATGGAGAATTGCAATGGTGCAAATACTCCAATGAGTTCAACTGCTTCTCTTGATGCTGATACAGAAAAAGGAAAAGATTTTAACATTACCAAATATAGAGAAATGATCGGATCTCTACTGTACCTGACAGCCAGCAGACCAGATATTCAGTTCAGTGTAGGCATGTGTGCTAGATTCCAAGTTGCCCCAAAGGAATCACATGCGGAGCACGTGAAAAGAATATTTCGATATTTAGCTGATACAAAAGAGTTAGGACTATGGTTTCCAAAAGGAGGACAAGAATATCTGGTTGCGTATTCTGATTCAGATCACGCTGGCTACAAAATTGATAGAAAAAGTACCAATGGGCAATGTGAGTTCCTTGGTGTCTCTCTGGTATCGTGGTTCAGCAAGAAACAAACTACTGTGGCTGTCTCATCTACTGAAGCTGAATACGTTGCAGCCTCTAGTTGCTGTGCTTAAGTCCTGTGGTTGAAGCAAAATTATCAGACTTAGGAATTCATCTTAAAGATATTCCAATCTTGTGTGATAACACAAGTACCATAAGTCTAGCAAAGAATCTAGTTCAACACACAAGGACTAAGCATATTGTGTTAGTTTTCAACCAAGTTTTGATGATAACTAAACACTTGTAAATCAGTAGTTTAAATAAGAACTTAATTTCAACCCTAAAACTCCAGTTCTCATCATAGCAAAATGAAGAACTCGAGTTCATGGGTGAAGAACTCGAGTTCATGGGCCGAGAACTCTAGTTCATGGTTTAAGAACTCAAGTTCGCAAACTTGGTCTGTGGAAAATGCTCTGAGTCTGAAAGAACTCAAGTTCATTAGTAGTAAACTCGAGTTCATGAACTCGAGTTCACGATTAAGAACTCAAGTTCTCTCTGTTGCAAACTGGGACAAGACTAAGAACTCAAGTTCTTAGAATAGAACTCGAGTTCATGAACTTGAGTTCCTGTCTCAGAACTCAAGTTCTTTTGAAAAATGAAATTGAAGGAAAAATGAAGAACTCGAGTTCGTTGTTATCAACTTGAGTTCTCAACTTGCATATCAGAGGGGTATGGAGAAAAGTCAAAAGAACTCGAGTTCTTGATAAGAACTCAAGTTCTAGAACTCGACTTCCACTTTGACAAGTCGAGTTCTTGGCGCTGTCTGTGATTTCTGATTCTGCGAAAGAGCTGATCTTTGGTTTATAACTTCCCGAATCACTTAATATAATAAATGAAATGTTTTTTTATCACGTTTGCTAGTAGTTTCAGGGATTACAACGAGTTATTATTCAAAATCAACATAAAGCTGATGCTCACGTCACAGCATTTAATGCTAAAGCAGGAAACAGAGCAGCAAATAGAATGAGGCCCAGAGCAGCAGGAAGAAACATTCTTCCAAGGATTACTTAATCAAGACATTCTTCTGCAAAAGCACTCTCAACGATCAACACATTTAATGAAAGAACGGATTTCATTTAATGAGGCCTCAACGGTGAACAAGGAACAGAGCGAGCTGTGTCTAACGGGAAAATAAATAAGTCACAACGGTAACTCTCAAGTTCCTTCCAACGGCATTAATGGCGAAAGAGTATAAATGCCGAAGCATTCATTTCAGCCAACTACCAAAAAAAACCAAAGAAAAAAAAAACTCTGCGCATTTACTCTGAGTTATTATCTTATCAGTTTCATTACTCTCAACTCTCGTACTTCAGTGATCATTTATTATTCAACTCATGAGGAGTTACTTAAACTTTAAATTTTTCATTCGTTTGTAAAATCTTGAGGTTGTGGAACCTTAAGTGAGGGTGTGCAATTACAAGTAGTAAGGGGGAGTGAGTCTGAGGGATCATTTCGAGTTGTGTAATTGTATTATGAAGATAGTGAAAAATCCCAAGGTGTTCTTGGGGACTGGACGTAGGTCAGGTTAGACCGAACCAGGATAACTTCTCTCGTGTTCCTTCTCCTTTAAACCCTTGCTCAGTTAGTTCATTAATTTGCGAAAATCTTGATTAAGTAGTTAAATTTTTTAAATCACCTATTCACCCCCCTCTAGGTGAAATTCCATCTTCATTTGGTATCAAAGCCAGGTTGCTCAGATCGGATTAACATCCAGAGTTCGATCATGGACGGAATATTACCTGATGGTGCTTCAATCAACCGACCGCCAGGATTCAATGGCCAACACTACTCCTTTTGGAAAAACAAATTTAAGGTATTTGTGATGGCTACTGAGTTCGGTTTATGGAGAGTCTTCGAAAGAGGAAACTACAAGCCAACCATTTTCGAAAATGGTCTTAGACTGCCAAAGCTGGAAGAAGATTACGATGATAATGATAGACGAAATGTCCCTATAAATAGCAAGGCCATACTCTTGCTCCAGAGTGCACTTAGCCAACAAGAATACTTTCGTATTTGCAATCTGGAGACCGCTAGAGAAATGTGGCTGGCCTTGGAGGTTGCTTATGAAGGAATAGCAGCTATAAAGGAAAACCAAGTCAATACCCTCACAACAGAGTATGATCTGCTGAGAATGAAGAACGGAGAATCAATTGCTGAATTTCAACTCCGTTATACCCATCTGATAAACCAGCTAGCTGCATTGGGTAAGGCCTACGAACAACGTGCCCAAGTCAGGAAGATCCTCAACGTACTAACCAAAGACTGGAAAGCCAAAGTCATAGCTATAGAAGAGGCTCGAGGTGAATTAATGGCTTCGGTTGCAGCCTTATTCGGGAGCTTATCTGAATATGAAAGTAAATTGAAGTTCAAGAAAGATTTGGACGAGATCAACGGAAACAACAAAAACAAAGGAGTTGCCCTCAATGTAGTTAAAGAAAAGGAAGAAAATGATGAAGAGGACGAGGACGACGAAATGGGTATGTTCGTGAGGAAATTCAAGAAAATTTACAGAAGGGATCAAGGTTTCATAAATCGATTCCAAAAGGGAGGTTCCAGTAGCAGCAGACGTGAATCCAAAGAGAAAGATCAAATCATCTGCTATGAGTGTGAAAAGCCTAGTCACTACAAATCGGAGTGTCCTCAGCTAAAGGGCAATGAGAAGGACAAAAAGAAGAAGTTCAATAACTTCAAAAAGAAGGCATATGTTTCAGCTATCTAGGGAGATGACTCTTCAGAAGAGAAAAGTGAAGAAGAAGCTGGGACAGCTAATGTGTGCTTGGTTGCAGAAGAAGCATAACCTAAGGTAAACGATTCATTACCTAGCTATGATGAGCTATTTGATGAATAAAATGAAATGCAATCTGAATTTGAAAAACTTGCTGATAAATATTTTTATTTGAAAAGGAAAAATACTTCTCTAGAAATGCAAGTTAAAATTCTCACTGACAAAAATATACTCTGTGAGGATTGTCTTGATTTGGAGAAGAAGAATTCATATCTTACAAAAACCCTGGAGAAATTCACCAAAGGAAGTGAAATGCTTAATGTGATCTTAAATGCCCAACGTTTTACAAATGATAGATCGGGTATAGGATATAATCCTGTTTTAGATAAGAAGAAGGGCAAAAAGAAAACTGGTGGAAAATCATATTTAAATTATTTTCAAAAGTCAGTGCATTCATCAAATCCCTTTGCTCATTGCAATTATTGTAATCGAAAGGGTCATAGCACATCATCATGTTTTCATAAAAAGGAAAGAAGGGATAAACCTGTTGGAAATTATCAATGGGTACCTAAAGGAACATATGTTCCTAAACCCCAGACTAACCCCAAAGGACCCAAGAAAATATGGGTACCTAAAACTTAATCTCTCTTGTCTTGTAGGTGTGTCTGAAAGCATCCAGAGTAAATAAGTGGTACATTGATAGTGGATGTTCAAGACACATGACGGGTGATGAAGAGAAGTTCATTGCCTTAAACTCAAGAGATGGGGCAAAGTTACCTTCGGAGGAAATCAGTCTAGTAAAATCACTGGTATAGGTGAAATTGGAACCAAGAAAGGACCTCTTATCAAGGATGTTTATTTAGTAGAAGGACTATGTCACAACCTTCTAAGTGTAAGTTAGAGTGCGGACAAGAACAACTGGATCATTTTTGATTCAGAAGAATGTCTCATTGTCAATAAAGATGATTTCTCAATTGACAAAGGTAAACTCAAGGTATTATTCAAAGCTCCTAGAGAAGGTAATTGTTATACCTTAGTCCTTCCAAAAATCGTTTCAGAAAAATGTTTTGTTAGTAACTTGGATGAATGCTGGTTGTGGCATAAGCGACTAGCACATGTGAATATGCAATAGCTGGACAAGTTACAGAAAAAGGAGTTAGTAATCAATTTGCCCAAAATCCATTTTAAAAATGATATGATTTGCGATGCATGTCAAAAAGGTAAACAAACTAAATCCTCTTTCAAAAGTAAAAATGACATTTCAATAAATAGACCTCTTTAGCTACTTCACATGGATTTGGTTGGACCTGCTAGAGTAAAAAGCTTAGGGGAAATTTATACACTTTGGTTATAGTAGATGATTATTCTCGTTTTACATGGACAATATTTTTATCTTCAAAAGATGAAACATTTGATTTGTTTTGTGTGTTTACCAAGAAAGTGTAAAATGAGAAAGGTATAGGTATTGCAGCTATTCAAACTGATCATGGTGGTGAATTTGAGAATCAGCTCTTTGAAAGGTTCTGTGAGAATCATGGCATAAACCACAATTTCTCAGCACCAAGAACACCTCAACAAAATGGTGTGGTGGAAAGGAAAAATAGAGTGCTGACTGAGATGGCCCGTGCTATGCTGAATGAACATCAAACTTCACAAGTCTTCTGGGCAGATGCCATGAGCACAGCCAGCTACATCTCAAACAAAGCCTATGTGCAAAAGAAATTAAACAAGACACCCTATGAACTCTACAAAGGGAGAAAACCAAATCTGGCTCATTTACACATTTTTGGCTGTAAGTGCTTTGTCCACAACAATGGTAAGGATAATCTGGGTAAGTTTGATTCTAAATCAGATGAAGGTATTTTTCTTGGCTGTTCTAACAGAAGTAAGGCATATAGAATTTTCAATAAACGTACTCGCATAGTTGAGTAGTCAATTCATGTAGTGTTCTGTGAGTTAAAATCAATAAATTCTGTGGATGAAGATGATGAACTCATTCAGAAAAACCAATTCTTTTCAAAATCTACTCCTGCTTCTATTGAAAGTCCTCAAGATGTTTTTGAAAATAATCCTCAAAATCATCCTGATCAATCTCAGCCTAGAGCTTGGAAATTCATCAGGAATCATCCTCTTGACCAAGTCATAGGAAACATTGATCAAGGAGTTAGAACTAGAAATAGTGTTTTAAATGAGGTTATCTTCTCTGCATTCATATATGAGATTGAGCCCTTAAAAATTGACGAGGCCCTATCAGATAATGATTGGGTCATCGCAATGCAAGAGGAGTTACAACAATTTGATAGAAATCAAGTTTGGGACTTGGTACCTAGACCTAAAGACCATTCGGTCATTGGCACTAAGTGGGTATTCAAGAACAAACAAGATGAATCCGCAATCATAGTCAGAAACAAGGCTAGACTTGTTGCCGAAGGCTATAATTAGGAAGAAGGAATTGATTATGAAGAAACGTACGCTCCTATAGCCAGATTGGAAGCAATACGTGTTCTTCTAGCCTTTGCTTGCATCAAGGGGATCAAGCTCTATCAGATGAATGTTAAGAGTGCTTTTCTAAATGGTTTCATACAAGAGGAGGTATATGTAGAACAACCTCTTGGTTTTGAAAATGACTGATACCCTGATCATGTCTATCGCCTAAAGAAAACTCTATATGGTCTTAAGCAAGCTCCTAGAGCCTAGTATGAGAGACTAAGTAAATTTCTACTTGATCAAGGTTTTGTTAGAGGAAAAGCAGACACTACACTTTTCATTAAAAACAAAAAGCTTAATGAACTATTAATTGTGCAAATATATGTTGACGATATCATTTTTGGATCCACTAATGAATCTTTATGTGAGAAATTCTCGAAGAAAATGCAGAATGAATTCGAGATGTCTATGATGGGTGAGCTGAACTACTTCCTTGGTATGCAAATTAAACAACGAAAGGATGGGATATTTATCTCTCAGACCAAGTACTTACGGGATCTGCTCAAGAGATTTGGAATGGAGAATTGCAATGGTGCAGATACTCCAATGAGTTCAACTGCCTCTCTTGATGCTGATACAGAAAAGGGAAAGGATTTTAACATCACCAAATATAGAGGAATGATCGGATCCCTATTGTACCTGACAGCCAGTAGACCAGATATTCAGTTTAGTGTGGGCATGTGTGCTAGATTCCAAGCTACCCCAAAGGAATCACATGCAGAACACGTGAAGAGAATATTTCGAAATCTAGCTGATACAAAAGAGCTAGGACTATGGTTTCCAAAAGGAGGACAAGAATATGTGGTTGCGTATTCTGATTCAGATCACGCTGGCTACAAAACTGATAGAAAAAGTACCAGTGGGCAATGTGAGTTCCTTGGTGTCTCTTTGGTATCGTGGTTCAGCAAGAAACAAACTACTGTGGTTGTCTCATCTACTGAAGCTGAGTATGTTGCAGCCTCTAGCTGTTGTGCCCAAGTCCTGTGGTTGAAGCAACAATTATCACACTTAGGAATTCACCTGAAAGATATTCCAATCTTATGTGATAACACAAGTACCATAAGTCTGGCGAAGAATCCAGTTCAACACACAAGGACTAAGCATATTGATGTCAGACATCACTTTATCAGAGATCATGTGCAGAGAAAAGATGTCAAAGTGATGTTCATTCCGACACATTTGCAGCTTGCTGACATTTTTACAAAGCCCCTGGCCAAGGAACAACTTCTGTTTATCAGAAGAGAATTAGGAATGGTGAATCCCAATGAGTTGTAAGAATTTCATTTCATATATTTAAGTTTAATTCACTTAAACATTGACTAACTTAAGCTTCGGAGTTTATAAATACTATTTTGCAGGTCTCTGTTTTCATCGCTATAATCAGGGGAGATTAAAACTTGAGTTCAGATCCAAAAACTCGAGTTCTTCTGGTCAAGAACTCGAGTTCATGTATGTTTTGATGATATCAACTCTAGTTCTTGGGAAAGAACTCGAGTTCATGAACTCGAGTTGATAAACAAGAACTAGAGTTCTTCATGTGCCAGCTCCATGAAACACAAGAACTCGAGTTGCCTATCAACAACTCAAGTTCAAGAACTCGAGTTCTTAACTAAAAACTCGAGTTCTCATGTCTAAAGACTGAACAATCACTGGAAGAACTCGAGTTCTTCACTACATGAACTCGAGTTCATAGCGGACATATATACGTACTTTCTCTAAAACTCTTGCCACATTACGGGTGCTCTTCATATGTTCAAACCCTCTTTGAAACAAAACCCTAACTCTCAGAACTCTCTGAAAACTTCACAATGAGAACGAAAAACCCAGAACTATGAGATGCAACCTCCTCTTCATCCGAAACTAGCAACTCCGCTTCACCACCCAAGCCTCCACCACTGAAAAGATCTCGTCGAGAGAAGATTCCGCCTCTTCGCTATCGACCCAAAGTAGCAAAGGACACTATTCCTCCTCCTCCTGAGTCTCCTGATTCTCCACTATTTCGTCCTCAAACAAGAGGAGAAGTCATCCGTGAGCTAACGGAGTCCCAACAACAATCAAAATCTACTGCTACTCCAATTAAGGGTCGAGGAAAAGAAAAAGTGGGTGAGCCTCCTCAAAAATCCACTCTATCTTGGTCTCGGGGTCAAAGTACACCATCCAGAGCAGCTCCATCTCAGTCCCAGCCAGGCATTGGTACTTCTTCTGTTCTAGCTATAACTAGAAACCTTATCCCACCGAAGGATTTTATCTGTAACCTTGTTTCAATTCCTGAATTTGACCACCGTACATATCTTTCTGATTATGGAATTAGAAATATATGTTTAAATGCCTATCTTGATTTCCCAAGCTTTCTGTCTGAATGTGGTTTAGACTTATCACCATATCTGACTAGCTTCAAGCCACTTCTAGGTATCCAAACCCCTTATTGTCCTTCTGTGGTTAGGGCCTTCTATTTCTTTTTGCGAATTTCTAATGTGATTGCCCCTGATGGAACTCTAGAGGAAGAGAGAATGATTTCACATGTTAGAGGCAAACGCATTACTGTGACCCCCAAAATCCTGAATAATATGTTAGGAATTATAGACCCCCCTTCTCCGCCTATTATAGAACTCTCAGATGCTGAAATTTTTGAAATTCTCCGACCAGGGGAGGAAATTGGGCCACTGACCTTCAATCCTAGAGATATGCCTTCCCTCCACAAAGTCATTTGGTATATTTACAATAGGAGTCTAGTACCTAAGGGCAAAAATTGCACACATTTTGCCAGTAGAGACTATAGTCTACTAGCTGCAATTATGTCCAAAACCACCTTCAATGTTGGATACTGGCTCTACCATGAGATTCGAAAATTCAGATTTAAGGGTCAAAAGAAGGCACACTTACCTTATACTCATCTGATATCTGTCCTTCTTTTTCATCACAAAGTGTGGCATCTGGAGCTAGATTCTAAACCTATCAAGCCTATTAAGTTCTGTCAGAACCAACTGAACTACATGAGATTGGAATTTGCTGAGGAATCTGGCCAATCCAGAGCTCCATCTAGGACCAAAACCAGAGCTAAGGAAGGACAGACATCCCCCACTCGGCCATCCACCTCTGCTCCACCTCAGGCTCCTGAGCCAGTTTCTATGTTTGGAACTTCTATTCAGACCATGGTTGATAAAGCTATCTCAGCAGCCATATCTACCCTCAAAGATAATATCATTACTGAACTATCTAAGAAGATTGAGGCAGAGGTGAAGAAAGGTGTCAATGAGGTCATAAAATGCTTTAAGTCCAAGTCCAAGTCCGAGGATGAATTTCAAGAGGATCTGACTGATCAGTTAGTAGGGATCAATGAGAAGCTTGAAGCTGTTGCTGGTCATTTTGAAGATCTTGGTCCTAGATTTGAAGCCACACATGTTACTTATGACCGACTGGACAAAAAGGTTGAGAAGCTACTGAAGCAGACAAATCCTATAGGTCATTCTGGCTCATCTGATGTTTTTGTTGATCTGATCTCATGGTCATAGCTGACTGTTGCTTCGTAAGTCATCTACTGTTTCATTTTACTGATATGATCTTTCTGACATAAATTTGTAGCACAAAATTTTTAATTTCATGATTCACAAGCTAAAACTGATATGATCTTTTTCAAAATGCTACAAGTGTTGTCATCATCAAAAAGGGGGAGAATGTTAGTTCTCAACCAAGTTTTGATGATAACTAAACACTTGTAAATCAGTAGTTTAAATAAGAACTTAATTTCAACCTTAAAACTCCAGTTCTCATCACAGCAAAATGAAGAACTCGAGTTCATGGGCCAAGAACTCTAGTTCATGGTTTAAGAACTCGAGTTCGCGAACTTGGTCTGTGGAAAATGCTCTGAGTCTGAAAGGACTCGAGTTCATTAGTAGCAAACTCGAGTTCACGATTAAGAACTCGAGTTCTCTCTGTTGCAAACTGGGACAAGACTAAGAACTCGAGTTCTTAGAATAGAACTCGAGTTCATGAACTTGAGTTCCTGTCTCAGAACTCAAGTTCTTTTGAAAAATGAAATTGAAGGAAAAATGAAGAACTCGAGTTCGTTGTGATCAACTCGAGTTCTCAACTTGCATATCAGAGGAGTATAGAGAAAAGTCAAAAAAACTCGAGTTCTTGATAAGAACTCAAGTTCTAGAACTCGAGTTCCACTTTGACAAGTCGAGTTCTTGGAGCTGTCTGTGATTTCTGATTCTGCGAAAGTGCTGATCTTTGGTTGATAACTTCCCGAATCACTTAATATAATAAATGAAATGTTTTTTTATCACGTTTGCTAGTGGTTTCAAGGATTACAACGGGTTATTATTCAAAATCAACATAAAGCTGATGCTCACGTCACAACATTTAATGCTGAAGCAGGAAACAGAGCACCAAATAGAATGAGGCCCAGAGCAGCAGGAAGAAACATTCTTCCAAGGATTACATAATCAAGACATTCTTCTGCAAAAGCACTCTCAACGATCAACACATTTAATGAAAGAACGGATTTCATTTAATGAGGCCTCAACGGTGAACAAGGAACAGAGCGAGCTGTGTCTAACGGGAAAATAAATAAGTCACAATGGTAACTCTCAAGTTCCTTCCAACGGCATTAATGGCGAAAGAGTATAAATGCCGAAGCATTCATTTCAGCCAACTACCAAAAAAAACCAAAGAAAAAAAAAACTCTGCGCATTTACTCTGAGTTATTATCTTATCAGTTTCATTACTCTCAACTCTCGTACTTCAGTGATCATTTATTATTCAACTCATGAGGAGTTACTTAAACTTTAAATTTTTCATTCGTTTGTAAAATCTTGAGGTTGTGGAACCTTAAGTGAGGGTGTACAATTACAAGTAGTAAGGGGGAGTAAGTCTGAGGGATCATTTCGAGTTGTGTAATTGTATTATGAAGATAGTGAAAAATCCCAAGGTGTGCTTGGGGACTGGAGTAGGTCAGGATAGACCGAACCAGGATAACTTCTCTCGTGTTCCTTCTCCTTTAAACCCTTGCTCAGTTAGTTCATTAATTTGCAAAAATCTTGATTAAGCAGTTAAATTTTTTAAATCACCTATTCACCCCCCCTTTAGGTGAAATTCCATCTTCATATTGATGTCAGATATCACTTCATTCGAGATTATGTGCAAAGAAAAGATGTTAAAGATCTTCCAACACACCTGCAACTTGCTGATATTTTTACAAAGCCTCTGGCCAAGGAACAATTTCTGTTTATCAGAAGAGAATTGGGAATGGTGAATCCCAATAAGCTGTAAGAATTTCATTTCATGTTATTATATTTGAGTTTAACTCACTTAAACATTGACTAACTTAAGCTTCGGAGTTTGTAGACATTGTTTTGCAGGTCTCTGTTTTCATCGCTAAAATCAGGGGAGATCAGAACTTGAGCCAAGAACTCGAGTTCTTCTGAAAGCAACTCAACAAGAACTCGAGTTCATCAAGAAGAACTCGAGTTCATAGCTCTTCAGTCTATTTTGATGATAACAACTCCAGTTCTTGGGAAGGAATTCAAGTTCATGAACTCGAGTTGATAAACAAGAACTAGAGTTCTTTGTGTGCTCAGTCTTCAGGATGTTTAAGAACTCGAGTTGTCAAACATCAACTCAAGTTCAAGAACTCGAGTTCTTCTCCAAAAACTCGAGTTCTCATGTTCTCAAGACAAAGAATCTGAATAGCCACTGGAAGAACTCGAGTTCTTCACTTCATGAACTCGAGTTCATATCGGACATTTATATACATTCTCACTGAAACTCTTCCCATTCCTCGTCCTCTTCATTTGCTCAAAATCTCTCCAAATACAACCCTAACTCTCAGAATTCTCTGTAAACATCACAATGAGAACCAAAAACCCAAGGCTTTGAAATGCTTCCTACTCCACATCTCTACCAAAATCCCCAGTTCCGAAAAGACCTCGCCGTTAGAAGAATCCACCTCTTCGCTATCGACCCAAAGTGGCAAAGGACACTATTCCTCCTCCTCCTGAGTCTCCTGAATCTCTACCGTCTCTCCCCAAACAAGAGGGGTAGTAATTCGTGAACCAACAGAGTCTCAACAACAATCAAAGTCTACTGCTACTCCGGTCAAGGGTCGAGGAAAAGAAAAAGTGGGTAAGCCTCCTCGGAAATCCACTCCATCTCAGTTTTGAGGTCAAAGTACATCCCTCAAAACACCCTCATCTCAGTCCCAGCCTCGCATTGGTACTCCTTATGTTCTAGCTATAACTAGGAACCCTATTCCTCCAAAAGATTTTATTTGTAACCCAGTATCAATTCCTGAATCTGATCGTCGTACCTATCTTTCTGATTATGGAATTAGAAATATTTGTTCAAATGTTTATCTTGACTTCCAAAGCTTTCTGTCTGAATGTGGCTTAGAGTTATCACCATATTTGAATAGTTTCAAGCCACTTCTAGGCATCCAAACTCCTTACTGTCCCTCTGTGGTTAGGGCATTTTATTTCTTTCTACGAATTTCTAATGTGATTGTCCATGATGGAACTCTAGAGGAAGAAAGAATGATTTCTCATGTTAGGGGCAAACGCATTACTGTGACCACAAAAATCCTGAATAACATGTTAGGAATAGAAGACCCTCCTTCTCTACCTATTATAGAATTCTCAGACTCTAAAATCTTTGAAATTCTCAGACCAGGGGAACAAATTGGACCACTAAACTTCAATCCTAAAGACATGTCTTCCCTCCACAAAGTCATTTGGTATATTTACACTAGGAGTCTAGTACCTAAGGGCAAAAATTGCACACATTTTGCCAGTAGAGACTATAGCCTACTAGCTGCAATCATGTCCAGAACAACCTTCAATCTTGGATACTGGCTCTACCATGAGATTCGAAAATTTAGGTTTGAGGGACAAAAGAAAGCTCACTTGCCTTATGCTCATCTGATATTTGTTCTTCTTTATCACCACAGAGTGTGGCATCTTGAGTTGGACTCTAAACCTGTTAAGCCCATTAAATTCTGTCAGAACCAACTTAATTATATGAGATTGGAATTTGCTAAGGAATCTGGGCAATCCAGAGCCCCCTCCAGGACCAACACCAGGACCAGAGTTGAGGAAGGTCACACCTCTCCTACACGGCCCTCTACATCTGCTCCTCCTTAGGCTCTTGAACCAGTTTCCATGTTTGGCACTTTTATCCAGACCATTGTGGACAGAGCCATCTCAGCAGCCATATCTACCCTCAAAGACAATATAGTTATTGAGTTGTCCAAGAAGATTGAGGCAGAGGTGAAGAAAGGTGTTAATGAAGTCATCAAATGTTTTAAGTCCAAGTCCAAGGATAAGGTTCAAGAAGATCTAACTGATGAGTTAGTTGGGATCAATGAGAAGCTTGAAGCGGTTGCTGGCCATTTTGAAGATCTTGGTCCACGCTTTGAGGCTACACATGCTGCATATCAATCCCTGGACAAGAAGGTAGATCAGCTTTTAAAGCAAAATGACCCCGTAGGTCCATCTGGCTCATCACCCCCTCCATTTTCACCTCCACCATTTTCACCCCTACATACTTATATGCCTAATCCTATCTTTCCCTCTACTCCACATTTCTCTCCACATGTTTCTCAAACCACTCATCCTTCCTCTTCTCCAATCCTCACTCTTGCTCTTTTTCCATTTGTTCAAGAAACCTTCACTCCTATCCCTATTCATGCCACTGCCCCTCCATCTACTTCCTCCTCTATTCCTCCCTCATCCTCTCGACCTCATGTGACTCCTTCCACCTTTGTAGAAGCTCTTCCCTTTCTTCAGACCCTTCTATCAATTACTCCTATCTCCATGCTTCCTCTAGTTGATGATGACAAAGGGGGAGAAGAAAGTAGCTGATAGAAGCACATGAAGAGTTTAGTTGTTTAGCTGATAGAAGCACATGAAGAGTTTAGTTGTTTTGTCTGTCTAATTTTCTGTTTATTTTTATATTGCTAGTAACTAATGGATGCTGGAGCTGATATACCCTTACTGATATATCTAATGTTAGAACTAATGTAGTTGTTTTTGGGTTTTGTTGCTGATCTGATGTAATCTTTTGAGTGCTTGTTGATATCTATGTCTAATTATGCACATGAAATGCAAACTCTAATGATAGCCAGTTTACTTTGCACTATTTGGTCTTAATTTACTATCTGTTGGAGAATATCAAAATCAGACTCAGTTATTTTTTTTATTTTTGTACAAGTGTTGTCATCATCAAAAAGGGCGAGAATGTTAGTTCTCAACCAAGTTTTGATGATAACTAAACACTTATAAATCAGTGGCCTAAATAAGAACTTGTTTTCATGCTTTTAAAACTCCAGATCTTATGTCAGCAAAACAAGAACTCGAGTTCTTGGGTTAAGAACTCGAGTTCGCGGCCCCTGGCCGTGGAGAATGTTCAAAGCCTAAAAGAAATTGAGTTCATTAGTAGCAAACTCGAGTTCATCAACTCGAGTTCTTGGATGAAAACTCGAGTTCTCTCTGTAAGAAATTCGGTCAAGTCTAAGAACTTGAGTTCTTGGAAAAGAACTCAAGTTCATGAACTTGAGTTCTTTGTGCAGAACTCGAGTCCCCTTTATGAGGTCTGACAAAGTTTAAGAACTCGAGTTCTTAGACTAGAACTAGAGTTCATGATTAAGAACTCAAGTTCTTTGAGAACCAATTTGAACCGAAATGGAAACTCGAGTTCTTGGTTGTGAACTCTAGTTCTTGTTAAGCAAATCTGAGATGATAAAGAGGAAACCAAAAGAACTCGAGTTCTTGGTTAAGAACTCAAGTTCTAGAACTCGAGTTCTACCTTAAAAACTCGAGTTCTTGTCGCTTTTACTGATCTTTGATTCTACGAAAAATTTGATCTTTGGGTCATAACTTCCAGATTCACTTAGAACGATATTTAAAGTGTTTCTAACATTTTTGCTAGTTCAAGAACTTAAACGTTGTATTATTCAAAATCAACATAAAGCAAATGCTCACGTCACTGCATTTAATACATAGCTGTAGATAGCAGCAGAAACAGAGCAACAAATAGAATGAGCTGTGCAGCAGAGAGAAACATTCTTCCAAGGATTACTTAATCAAGACATTCTTCTGCAAAAGCACTCTCAACGGTCAATGCATTCAATGAAAGAATGGATTTCATTTAATGAAGCCTCAACAGTCCATTTGGTTGAACAAGGAACAGAGCTGTGTCTAACGGAAAATTAAATTAGTCACAACGGTAACTCTCAAGTTTCTCCTAACAGCATTAATGTCGAGAGTATAAATGGCCAAGCATTCAATTCAGTTAGCTACTGAAACTCTGCGCATTCACTCTGAGTTATTATTCATATAAGTTTCATTACTTTCAATATCTTCGGATATTTCCCTATACTTCAGTGATCATTTTTTATTCACTCGTGAGGAGTTATTTAACATTCATTTCATTCGACTCTAAAATCTTAAGGTTGTGGAACCTTAAGTGTGGGTGTACGATTACAAGTAGTAGGGGGAGTGAGTCTGTGAGTGAGAGGATCATCCCAAGTTGTATTTGTAATCGCAGAGATAGTGAAAAATCCCAAGGTGTTCTTGGGGACTGGATGTAGGTCAGGATAGACCGAACCAAGATAAATTTTCTCGTGTTCATTCTCCTTTAAATTCCTGCTCAGTTAGTTCCTTAATTTGCAAAAATTTTGATTAAGTGATTTTTTTAAATCACCTATTCACCCCCCTCTAGGTGATATTCCATCTTCATGTGTCCATTGTCTTTCTCATTGTCTTTATATCTCAGTTATCTTGACTTAATCTAGAAAAGAATTTTGAAATCCATAATTCACACCCTTTAGGAGATATTCCACTTTCATTTGGTTTTAGAGCTAGTATGTTCATATGGGCTTGACATCTCAAGAAAGATCATGGAAGGAATAGTATGTGATGGTGCCTCCATCAATCGACCTCTTGATGGTGAGCAATGTTCATTTTGGAAAGCAAAGTTCAGAGTGTTTGTGTTCGCTAATAGGTATAGTCTGTGGTGGGTATTTGAAATTGGGGGCTACATCCCTAGAAGAGTAGAAGGCAGAATCCACATTCCAAAAACTAAAGGAGAGTTCGATAAGAACGATAGAAGAAACATAACTCTCAATAGCAAAGTCATATTGATGCTTCAAAGTGCACTTAGCCCAAAGGAATATTTCTAGATATCTAACCTAGCAAATGTTAAAGATATGTGGAAAGCATTAGAGATAGCTTATGAAGGAACATCCAACATAAAAAGGAACTGCATCAATACACTAACAACTAAATATGATCTCCTTCGAATGAAGACCGAACAATCTATCGAAGAATTTCAACATCGATTTACCCATCTAATTAATCAACTATCGGCTTTGGGTAAAACATATAAACAAAATTCCCAAGTCAGAAAAATCCTGAATGTTCTAACTAAAGACTGGGAAACTAAAGTCACAGTGATTAAAGAAGCATGAAGTGAGTTAATGACATCAATAACTACTTTGTTCGGAAGCTTATCTGAATATGAAGACAAACTTAAATTCAATAAAGGCTTAGACGAAATCAATAGTAACAGAAGAAAAGATGTGGCTCTGAATGCTGTGAAAGAGAAGGACCAAAGAAGAAGATGAAGATGAAAATGAAGAGCTCGGGATGTTCGTTCCAAGATTTAAAAAATTATACAAGAAAGACCAAGGCTTCAGAAATCGATTTCAGAAGGGAAGCCAATGTAATAGACGAGAGTTCAAAGATAAAGAACAAATTATCTGTTATGAATGTGGGAATCTAGGCCCCATCAAACATGAATGCCCTCAGCTAAAAGGCAAGGCAAAGGAGAATAAGTTCAATCACATCAAGAAAAACGCCTATGTATCAGCTATAAGGGGAGATAGCTCCTCAAATGAAGAAAGTGAGCAAGAAGAGGTTGCTAAGATATGCTTAGTTGTAGAAGAAGAAGAGCAACCTGAAAACGACAAAGAGGTATATGATTCTAAACCCAACTATAATGAATTACTTTTTCAATACAATGAGTTGCATTCTGAATTTAAAAAGATTATCAAAGAACTTAAAGCCTCAAAGAGGAAAATCTAATTGTTTAAACAACAAGCTAATGGTTCACCACTAGTGAAAACCCAGTTTGTGAAAAATGTCCTGATCTTGTAAAGAAAAATTCTTCTCTTACGAAAATGCTTGAGAAATTCACTAAAGGTAGTGAAATGCTCAATGTAATTTTGAAAGCACAAAGATCAGGAATAGGCTACAATCCTTTTTATGACAAAAAGAAAGGAAAAAGTACAACTAGCGGAAAATCATATATAAACTATTTTCAAAAGTCAGTTCATTCTTCGAACCCCTTTGCTCATTGTGATTATTGTAACCAAAAGGGCCATAATACTTCATCATGTTTTCATAAGAAAGAAAGAAGAGATAAACCAGTTGGTAACTATTAGTGGGTACCTAAAGAGACTTATGCTTTCCCTAAGGCCTAAGCTAACCCAAAACAACTCAAGAAAAAATGGGCACATAAGGCTTGATCTTGTCTAATATGTAAGCTTATCTGAGAGCATAAAAAACCAATAAGTGGTACATTGATAGTGGATGCTCCAAACACATGACGGGAGATCAATCCAGGTTTGTGGCAATGAAATCCAAGGATAGAGGAAAAGTAACCTTTGGGGTGAATCAAACTCGAAGGCTTCTATCACAATCTTATGAGTGTAAGTCAAAGTGTTGACAAGGACAACTAGATCATCTTCGACTCAAAAGAATGCATCATGGTCAACAAGGATGATCTTCCAATTGATAAAGGTAACATTAAAGTCTTATTTAAGGCACCTAGAGAAGGTAACCGTTATACCTTGAACTTACCAAAAGTTAATTCTGAAATCTACTTTGTTAATGACCTGGATGAAAGTTAGCTGTGTCATAAGCATCAAGCTCATGTAAACATGTTCCAACTAAAAAAGTTGTTAAGGAAAGATTTAGTTCTTAGTTTACCTAAACTCTTTTTTAAAAAGGATATGATTTGTGATTCTTGTCAAGGGGTAAACAAACCAAATAATCTTTCAAAACTAAGGTTGAAGTCTCGACCAATCAACCACTCCAACTACTTCATATAGACTTAATTTGACCATCTAGATTAAAGAGCCTTCGCATCAATTTATATACTTTGGAGATTATCGATGATTTCTTTAGATTTACTTGGATTACTTTCTTATCCTCCAAAGATGAGACATTTGATTTGTTTATCGTGTTTACCAAGAAAGTCTAAAACTAGAAAGGTGTTTGCATTTCATGTATCCGAACTGATCATGGAGGAGTGTTTGAAAACCAAGCCCTTAGAGAATTCTTTGATGCCCACGAGATTGACCATAACTTGTTGGCCCCGAGGACATCACAACAAAATGGTGTGGTTAATGGAAGAATTGAGTCCTCACCAAAATGGCTCAAGTAATGTTGAATAAGAACAAAACTTCTTAAGTCATCTGAGAAAACATAATAAGCACAACTTGCTATGTCTCAAAACGAGCTTATCTAAGAAAGAAGCACAATAAGACTACACATAAACTCTACAAAGGATGAAAGCCGAATCTAGCTTATTTACACATCTTTGGATGTAAATGCTTCATCCACAACAAGGGTAAGGATAACTTAGGAAAGTTCGATCTTAAGTTTGATAAAGGTAATTTTTTGGGTTATTCAAATACGAGTAAAGTTTATAAAGTCTTCAACAACTATACTCGTGTTGTAGAAGAATCAATTCATGTTGTGTTTTATGAATCTAAACCTGAAAATTATGTTCATGAGGATGAACCTATCTTTCAAAATCAACCTATTTTGAAAACATCTTCTATTCCTCAAAACACTGAAAAAGATTTATAAATTGAGCCTAAAAATGCTTGTGAAAATCCTCTTTAACCTCAACCACATGCTTGGAGATACAATATTAGTCATCTTCTAGATCAAGTAATAGGTAATGTAAGTGAAGGTGTGAGTACCAAAAAGAGCACTTTAAACAAAGTGACTTTCTTTGCCTTTATTTGTAAGATTGAACCATCTAAGATTGACAAAGCCCTATTAGACAATGATTAGATTATAGCAATGTAAGAGGAATCACATGAATTTGAAAGAAATCAAGTTTGGGACTTGGTATAGGCCTAAAGACCATCCAGTCATTGGCAATAAATGGGTATTCAAGAACAAACATGATGAATCTGAAATCATAGTAAGAAACAAGGCTAGATTCGTTACCAAAGGCTATAATCAAGAAGAAGATATTGATAAATAGGGAGAACAGTGTACTCTTGGGTGTAACTCGAATACATGAGTGTAGATGAACATGCTGAAAAGACTCACAGTCCCCTACAAGGGCTTAGTCATTCACATAACCAGTAGGCTTGGATGAATTCTAGTTGACTGAGGAATCTATACTCAGTAAGCGATCATGAAGAGTTATGATCCATCTTAGAGTTAATTAAGGAAGATTCCAAGTTCTGTAAAAAGGCTATATTTAGGCAACCAAGAGAAATAATACTTCATATTTGCTCTCTACTAAATGAGAATGACGTTGTAAGGTATGATGTCGATACGGTATCGAAATTAAAGAAAGGTAGATCACTTGATCAACTCAATTAATTCTATGGCTACAAAGCATTACTAGTGTCTTATATGGTCATTAGATAACTTAGGCCCATCGAAGGAGTTTGATTGGTCCAAGGTTATTTATGTTAGTCATTAATTTGGCTTAATGGGTCATACACAAAGGCTATTCCTGATTGCTTAAAAATTAGCAAGCTTTAGCCAATAATTGCTATTGGGCTTTCTCAAGAGAATAGGTATATTTAGGTTGGAGTAGAACTCTAAGGCCATAAACATAAATGGCGTCATAGATGGTTTCTTAGTAGGAAATTAGTTTCTCCACTAATAGGCCCAAATATATTACAAGACCAAACAAAGTCTTAGGCTAATTTGAATTTGAATTTTTATTTTCGATTTTGAAATTTAAAATTCAAGAGATTAGGTTATAAAGATAATTTTGATTTATCTAATATATTTATGTGAGTATGTAAATAAATAAATGTCCAAAAAAGACTAGATGAATAAAGGATAAAGAAATAATTAAAGATATGACGTGATCTATTTTCTTGAATTATTAATCCAAGAAATAATTAAACATACGGATGTGATATATTATCTTGAATTAGTACTTCAACAGAAAATTATAGATATGGTTGAGATCCATTATCTTGATTAATCAATACAAGAAATAATTCAAGATATGGATCTAATCCATTTTATTAATTATTTTCATAATACTAATTCATGGGCCTTTAATCTTTAACCCTAATTAAGGTGTTGGCCAAAATTTACAAGACACTTTTTAGTCTTGCAAAGTTTTGGCCAACATAAGAAACCCTAAAGGAGTTGGCCAAAACATAAAACTCTCTTGAGACATTGGAAATTTTAGCCAACACCAAGAAAGGGAGGAAGAGGTGCCATCCAAAGGTAATCCAATCTTCTTCATCTTATCCTCAACTTGACCACAAGAAACCTAATCTTCTTGAGATAAAGAAAATCAAGAACATTGATTCCTCAACTTTGCCATCGCTTAGCAATCATCAAAGGAAAGAGACAGATCAAAGAGAAGTTCTCAAGGCAATAGAGAGATGGCTATGTATATTAGCATTGGAGGACATGATATACTTTGAGGTCTTCAGTGATCTAAGGTAATCCTAAAACCCACTATATTTGAATGAGTAGATCTTGGAAGAGCCTATAAGTATTTCTTTATTGTTTAATTTAGGATAACCCATGAGCACCAGAAAAAGAGTTACGGGGTCTATAATCATTAATATATATCTAAAATCATACTTGAAATCAAAACCCATGAGTACCATAAAAGTTATGAGTTCTTATGAGCACTCGTAATGAATCATAGCTTTTGTGTTTAAGATACTTAGTTCCATGTGCACCCGTAAAGAGTTACATGTTATCATATATTAACTTATTTAAGTAACTCATGAGTACCATAAAGAGTTACATGTTCTCATGAGTACCATAAATAGTTATGGTAATAAATTATAAATTCCACTGAAATTAGTGAACGTTAGTTAGCACCCAAATTTAACTAATGAGTGGTATCAAAGGCGGGCTCATTACGAAAAATACATAGGGTACTACTATTGAATTGGATTCAATGACAGTTTTGGATTTGCAATAAAATGCTTGCATGTGCTTTTTTTAACCTTTTGAAGGTGTACATGAAAAATAAAGGATGGTCATGGTGCCTCAAATTAATATTTAAATTTTATTATTTAAATTATATTTATATTGGTAAATGGGATTGTTTTTCCCAATTTAATATTGTATAGAAGATTGTAATAGGAATAAAAAAAATATAATTTAAGATTGTGGACCCTTACAAGAAGCCTTTACTAAGAGATCATTCAGGAATGATTAAAGGACAGAGAAGATTTGAAGTCCTCAAGAATCCGAGACATGAAGATGTTTTAGAAGAGCAATAGAAAGGCATCATGATCAACCACAAAATAATTGTGTTAATATTATGCATAGTTTAAAGTACGACTACTATGCATATGTTAATAGTAAACATGATTACTATATGACTAGCAAGCATAATAGATACAAGTCATTTAAAATTGAACTATATGATAGTTGCTTTATTTGTATGTCTAATTATGCATGCAAGATAAAGTCCATTATAGCTTAAAAATTAACTAAAATGCTAGTTAGTTTATTTGTTAGTTAATAATTATGCGACCGAAATGAAACCTCACAAAATTATCTAGCGTGTTCACCTCCCATCACCGGTGGTGCTTAAAAACCCTTTGAAATGGTTGTACGCTCTATCTTAGCTAAGACCTACCATTTCATTGGGTAACAGTACCGTTCAAAGTGTATAACACTTAAGACGATGGTTTATGCTGAACTAGATGTATAGTTTGTAGGCTCATTCGGGTCTATACATTTAGGGAAAATTATCTAGCACGTTTGTTTGCCTCCTATCATCAGTGACACTTAAATCCCTTCTACATAGTTGTGCTCTCTAATCAATAAGACCTACCGTTTTATAGGGTAATGGTGCCATTTAAAGTGTATGACAATTAGGATGATGGTTTGTGCTAGACTGTATGTATGTGTAGTTTGTAAGCTCAACCAGGTCTATACATTTAGACCAAGTTATCACATAGTGATGTGATACTAAGTCACAAGGTGTTGTCTACTTTATGATCTAAGAGAAGACATAGAGATGTTAATTAAATCAACCTACTGGATAAGTTGGTTTTGCATGCTCAAGAGAAAACTAATGATTCTAGTCATCCTCTTAGCCTACTATGGATATCCTTATAAAGAATAACCCTAAATCAATATCTGAGAGTTATTAATTCTGGAGAAAATAGTAGGAGGGCCACACATTTCAAAAGTCTCCATATATGGTTGATTAAATTCATGAAATACTTATAAGTCCATCTTTCGTTTTAAAACATTTAAGTGATAGCCAAAAACTTTAATTTTGCTTTATTCTAGATGCTAATAAATTAGTTGGACTTCACTTTAAGGACTAGTATCGAAATGAAAAAATTAGTGTTGCATTTTGAGAAGATAGCTTAGGTTGAAGATTCTCTAATTCCTGTTGTCCCTACTCATGGGCAAGGTAAGCCTGTAGAGACAGACAAGTTTAAGCCCAAGAATAAGAAGGACATGGCAAAGGAAAGGAGAAAGAAATGGGATAAGTATAAGGTTACTAGTATTATTGTATGCTTCTATTGTCAGAAGGAAGGACTTTGGAGGAGGCATTGCTTATTGTACCATATAAGCCTCAAGGTCAAGAAGATTAGTAATGCTTCTACCTTTGGTACTAAAGAATACTAGGAGAAGATTGGATTGGATTTGCATAGTGAACTTCTTAGATTCAAGTTAAGAAACCAAGATTAGGTAATCAGTCCTTTCTCTAGCACTATATGTTGGGACACATAAATGATGAAAGATTGTTTAGACTCTATCATGATAGTTATCTAGATTCCTTGGATTTTGAATCCTATAGACCTTGTGAATCTTGTTTAGCTGAAAAAATGACAAAGATCAAGCTTGAAAAGCTTATGAGTCATAAGGCCAATAAGTTATTAGAAATCATTCATTCAAAGATTTGTAGGCCCATGTCTAGTCATGCTAGAAGAGGATACTCCTACTTCAACACCTTTATTGATGATAAGTCAAGATTTAAATATGTGTATCTCATAAGATGTAAATCCAAAGCCTTTGAAAGATTCAAAGAGTGTAGGAATGGAGTCGAGAAACAACTTGGCAAAATGATTGACACATATCAATCTTATCAAGGTAGTAAATATCTAAGTCAGGAGTTTCATGATTATCTAAGAGAGAATAAGATTCTTTTACAATTTATGGCTCTAAACACACCATACCAAAATGGTGTCTGAAAGAAGGAACTGAACCTTGCTAAACATGGTATGATCAATGATGAGTAGTACGAACCTCCCAAAATCATTTTAGGGATTTGCCCTAGTACGGCATTAAACCTTCTTGACAGGGTTCCGTTAAAATCTATTCAAACAACTCTACATGAGATTTAGAAGGGCCGGAAGCCCAACTTGAGTTACCTCAAGGTGTGGGGTTGCCCAGCTTATGTCAAGACCCTAGCAATGGATAAGTTAGGAATTAGGAGCACTTTGTGCTACATTGTAGGCTATCCCAAGGAAACTAAGGGATACTACTCTTACTACCATGAGGACTATAAAGTGTTTGTGTCCAAGAATGCTATTTTTCTTGAGGAGGATCTACTCAACCAAGCAAATAGTAGGAGTAAAGTAGAACTTGAAGAAATTCAAGACCTACAAGAAAAGATAACAGAGCCTGAGTCTATTGAGTAGAGTTGCCTCAAGTAGAAGCTGTAAACACCCAGCCTCGTAGGACTTCTGGATTAGTCATCAACCTCAGAGATATGGTTTTATGATTAAGAATCAACAAACCATTGAAGATGACGGACCTACTTCCTATACTGAGGTGGTCGAGGATGTTGACTCCTCAGAATGGCTTCAAGCCATGGAATCTAAGATAGATTTGATGCATGAGAACAAGGTATAGACCTTAGTTCCACCACTTGAGGGAATAGTTCCTATTAGGTGCAAGTGGGTCTTCAAAAGGAAGACTAACACAAATGTAACATACAAATCTATAAAGCTAGCTTAGTTGTAAAGGGTTATCATCGAAAGCAAGGAGTTGACTTTGAGGAAACCATTTTGCCTATTGCCATGGTCAAATCTATTAAGAATATGCTAGCTATAACTGCATATCATGATTATAAGGTTTGGTAGATGGATGTCAAAATTGCTTCTTGAATCGTTTCCTAAAGAAGGAGGTGTATATGACACAACCTGAAGGTTTTGAATCTAAAGGACAAAAGCATGTGGTATGAAAACTTTAAAAATCAATCTATAGGCTAAAGCAGGAATCCAGGAGCTGGAATCTTCATTTTAATGAAGTCTTTAAAGGTAATAACTTCGTCAAGAATGAAGATGAACTATGTGTTTACAATAACATCAGTGGGAGTACAGTAGGTTTTTTTGTGCTTTATGTGGATGACATATTGCTCATTAGAAATGACATTTCCATGTTATAGTCCATAAAGATATGGTTATCCGAGAATTTCACCATGAAGGATATGGGAGAATTAGCCTATATACTTCGTATATGTTAGAGGAGCTGAATCACCAAGAGGGGGTGCATTGGAGATTCTGAAAATTTTTGCGATTTCGCCTCTTATACTGATTGACCGGATGAAAATTAGTGAGCAGGGAAGAATAGCGATGCACAACAGTTTATATTGGTTCGGCCCAACTCCTTGGCCTACATCTAGTCCTCAAGCGCCCTGAGCTTTTCACTAAAAATCACTTGATTACACACTCTATAACTCTGAAGCAATTCTCTTTCTAGAACTTGCTCCCCCTTACAAGTTGTAATCAATGATCTCCCAAATTTCCAAGTCCCCCAACTTGAGATAACTAACAATCAATCAAATACAATTGATAAAACTCTCTTACAGAGCAGATAAATGATCACTGAAGCTCTATAGTGTCAACCAACACTCTGTACAAGAAAGCTTTCTAATGAACAAATTAAATTCCGTTTCGTTTTTTTCAGCTCAATGTTCTAGTAGAGACTTGAATGCAACTCTATTTATACGTAGAGAGACTTTAATATCCATTGTTTGCATTCATTTGACCGTTGGAGAAGTTCCCTTTCAGTTAGAAGCAGTTTGGTCCTTTCTCTCTCTACACTTGTGCTTGTTTCTTGACTTGTAGGATAGAGAGTGACTTTTAGTCGTTTATATCTGTTGGGATTGTCAGTCCTCACTTGAGTAAGAGTCTCTTTATCCTTTTTCCACCGTGGAATGCTTGGTAGATGAGATTTCAGCAAGTTTGGTGGAGTGCATTTAATGTTTCTGACAAGACTTTGCCTTTTGTGTTATCAGCAGCTTTAATCTCTTTGAATCATCTGTAATTAGGCTGAAAAACACTAGCAAACACATCAAACATATCTGGTAATGATGATAATTGAAAATATAAATCATTCAGATCATTCCATAAACATTACACAGATTTCACAAATTCGAATTATCAGAAGGTGCGACCAATACTCAAGTTTGTGTACCAATACTTGAGTTTATCACTATGCACTTAAGCCTATACTCGAGTTTCTGAGTCTATACTGAAGTATTCTCCTTCCAGAGATGAGACTCACGATTTGAGCTTTGGTGTTCCTGATGAACTTAAGTCAATACTCGACTATTCTTCCAATACTTGAGTTTTGGACTCTTGATGAATAATTGTCCAAAACATCAAAACCGGATTTTTCTCTCTATATCGGAGTATTGAAAGCTTAGAAATCTTGATAGCTCTCTGTATGACTCAATACTCGAGTTTCAATTTCCATACTCGAGTTTTCTCTTCAGTTTTGAAACTCTGGAATTAGTTGAGTAAATGTTAAACTGTGGTTTTCAAAACTGTGGTTCTTAATACCAAGGTTTATATTTCAATTTTAAAAACCTTTTTGCTTGGCTCAATACTTGAGTGTTCCAGCGATACTCGAGTTTTCATTTGAAAAGCAAACTATTTGAATTTTGGAGCCAAGTTGGAAAACTGTCTTTTCAACTTCCAAACCATAGTTCTCAAAACTGTGGTTTTCCAAACTGAGGTTTTCTATTTTCAGCTAAAGCCTTATGAAGAGTCACATAGGTCTAAACTTGAGTTTTCATGTCAATACTCAAGTTTCCCTTAATGTAAAACTTGCGATGCTCTCTGTAACTCCCAATACTCGAGTATTCATTTGAATATTGCGGTATTCTCCTTAGTTAAGTGCATTGAGCTTTTCTTTGAAACTCAATACTCGAGTTTTCTTACTGAAACTCGAGTATTGTCTCTTTTAGCAAGTTTTGCTCTTTTTGAGACAACTCTTCAATCTTGGTTTCTCAACTGATTGTTATCATCAAAACCCATAGAGAACTAACAGTATAAAGATATATAAATATAGATCTAAAAGGTTGATGGGATTATCCCAATCCACATACATAGACAAAATGTTAAAGAGGTTTAGCAGGGATGGGTCGAAAAGGAGTTTTCTTCATGTCAGTTATGGAGTTCACCTTTCTAAGGCCGTGTGTCCCAAGATATCGATTGAAAGGAAACACATGGAAAGAATTCTATATGTATTAGTGATTGGATCTATCATATATGCCACACTATGTATAAGACCATAAATCTCACATGCTTTGAGCATTACAAGCTGATACTAGGCAAACCCAGGAAAGGGTCACTAGACAACAGTAAAGACAATCTTAAGGTACTTATGAACGACTTAGGATGTGTTTCTAGTTTATGGTGGTAATAGTGAGCTAAAAGTGAAAGGGTTCATTGATGCCAATTTATAGAGTGATAGAAATGATTTCAGGAGTGGTTTACATCTTGAGTGGTGGAGAATTTTTTTGGAAAATTCCAAGCAAGAGACCACAACAGACTGCGACCGAGGCAGAATACATAGTAGCTTCAAAAGCGGCTAAGGAGGCAGTATGGATCAAGAAGTTCATAAATTAACTTGGAGTAGTTCTTAGCATCGTTGATCAAATACTATATATTACAATAACACTGGAGCTATAACTCAAGACAAGGAACCTACGCCTCATCAGAGATCTAAGCATATGCTCCACAAGTATCACCTCATTCGAGATATTGTTGAAAGATAGGATATAAAGATAGACTACATCCCCACCGATGACAACTTAGCCGATTCTCCGACAAAGGGGATTTGTCAGAGGAAACATGATAGTCATTATGAGTCTTTAGGTCTAATACAAAGACTTAATTGGCTTTAGGCCAAGTGCATGATTGTTAATAAATAGGTGTCCTAGAGGCAATCTGTTTGGACAGAGGAATACCTTTTTCTATTTAGTATTTTATGATTTATGTATTTGAGCATATTTTATTTTTATCATATTTATATCTCACCTTTATGTTAAGGTTAATATGCCTTTAAGAATAAAAACCCTAGGAATAGAAAAGGTGTTCACTCAAGGATCTATGATAGGGATCAAGATCATAAGGACTATAGAACATTGCATGTGTTATTGCCTGAAACTTGTTCCTAGTCCTAAATTACCAAGAAAAGGTATTGGTGATCTCAATAAACCTAGTATGACATCATCTACTTATATAAAGACACAAGGTAGGGATCTCATGTAATGCAAGTATCATGATGCCTTAACTGATGTTGTGGGTAGATCTGTAAGAGAATAAATAACACTGAACTAACACCGAGAGACTCTGCAAAGATTTATTTTAGATAGTATCATTGGATATGTAAAGTCTCTTAACGTTTGGTAGTGTAGATCATCCTAGACTTCAGGATGTCATTGAGCACTATGTCCTAAGGTTATACTTTGACTGTATAACTCTATCCGCCTAAGAATAGGGAGAATGATGTACTCTTGGGTATGAGTCAAATACATGAGTGTACATAGACATGCTTGTTAGTTCTCTATGGGTTTTGATGATAACAATCAATTGTTAAATCAAGAATGAAGTTTTGCCTCAAGAAAATGAAAACTTGTTGATTCAGGCAAAACTCGAGTATCAGGATTAATACTCAAGTATTGGCCTTACAGAGAAAAGCTCAATTTTAATGACCAAAGGCAATACCGCAATTTCCTCTTGGAAACTCGAGTATTGGGCCATACAAAGAGCATAGCAAGTTTTATGACTGGACATACTCGAGCATCCGTTTCAAAACTCAAGTATAGGCCAAAGAGACTCTTCAGTATTTTTCAAAAGAAATAAAAACTCCAGTTTCGAGAACTCTCATTTCGGAATGTGAAAAGTACAGTTTTCCCACTTGACTCCAAAATTCAAATGTTTTCATTTTTCAAATGAAAACTAGAGTATGACATTAAGAAACTCCAGTATCGGGCCAAGCAAAGATGATAAGAAATTTATTACATTTATAAACTCTGGTTTGGAAAACTCTAGTTTCAGAAACTCCAGTTTTAAACTGACTAATGTTCTCTCAAAGTTTCAAATTTCAAATGCAAACTCGAGTATGAGTTTGGAAAATCGAGTATCGTGTAATACAGAGATCATCGATGTTTTCCAAAGGTTTCAATACTCCAGTTTTGAACGAAAACTCCGGTTTTGGTGTTTTGGACACATTCTCATTAAGAGCCAAAACTCGAGTATGGATTGTATACTCGAGTATTAGTCTAAGTTACACTGAAGCTCCAAAGCTCAAATCACGACTTTCCTCTCTGGAAGGAGGAAACTCGAGTATCAATATAGAAACTTGAGTATAGACTTAAGTGCATAGTGATATACTCGAGTATTGATCCACAAACTCAAGTATACGTCGCGGTAGTTAAAAATTCAAATCTGCAAAATCTGCATAATGTTTGTTGATTGATCTGAATGCTTTCTAATATTAATTATCAACATTACTAGATATGTTTAATGTATTTGCTAGTGTATTTTAGCTAGTTTACATATGATTTTGTTCGTTATGATTAGTTTTCATGATGTCTTATATAGATGCCATTAGTAAGAGCAAAAAGTTTATATCATATACATTGACTAATTGCTACATTTAATGTAGATTTGTTCATGTGGAGAAAGAACAAGAGAGGAGAAGAAAGAATGAGTTGATTCATGGAGAATAATCAAGAAGAGAGAATGTTGGGTTTAATATACTTTTCATATTCATACATATTTTTCTTAAGATTTGTTCATGTGGAGAAAGAACAAAAGAGGAGAAAAAAGAATGAGTTGATTCATGGAGAATAATCAAGAAGAGAGAAGAAAAAAAAACAAAAACTTGTTAAATAGAATGAGAAAATCATTATACAAGTTTTTAGATTGATTCTTGAAGTTTCCACAATCAAGTGGAAGTTGGAATGGATCAATTCGGAGTTAAAATGAGCAAGTTGAAGCTTCCGGATGAATAATGACCGAGCTACTCCAGTCATCCATATGTCACTCCAGTCATTGCTACAAGATAGCACACCTTACTCCAGTCAACACTTTCTTACCCAATCATAAGTGTGGTTCAACAACTCTAATCGCCTCTGGTTGATCATTACTCCAGTCAACATCACGTTACTCCAGTAATATGTGGTCTATTCGCCTATGTTTGCACATTACTCCAGTAATGAAATACTTACTCTAGTAAGAGTTACTCCAGTAGTCACTTTCGTGTCTCATTCTTCCTCTCTGATCTCTGTTTTACCCTGTCTTATCGCCTTAAAACAGAACTAGTTGGAAAAGTTTTAAAATCCCCAATTCACCCCCTTGGTGATTTAGCTCCACTTTCAATGCTGAAAGGACTTACAGTACCTTATAAGAGATTAATCATTCACATAATCGATAAAGCTTAGATGACTTCTAGTTGACTCAAGAATCTGTGCATAGTAAGCAATCAAATGAGTCATGATCCATCTTAGAGTTATTTGAAGAAGATTCCTAGTTCTATGAAAAAACTATATTTAGTCAACCAAGAGAGATGATACTTTGTCTTTTTTCTTGACTAAATGTGAATGACATAGTGAGGGATGATACTGGCATGATATTGAAATTAGAAAAAGGTAGATCACTTGATTAACTCAATTAATTCTGAGGCCATAAAGATTGCTTGTGTCTTTTGTGGTTATAGGATAACTTAGCCCATTAAAGGAGTTTTATTGGTATAAGGTTATTTATGTTAGTAATTAATTAGTCTTAATGGGTCACACATAAAGGTTATTCTTGATTGCTTAAAAAATAGCAAACTTGGGCCAATAATTGTTATTGGGCTTTCTCAAGATAATATATGTATTTGGGTCGAAGTGAGACACTAAGCCCAATATATAAAATGGCGCCATAGATGGCTGCTTAATGGGAAATTAGTTTCTCAACTAATGGGCCCAAAAATGTTACAAGACCAAACAAGGTCTTAGGCAAATTTGAATTTGAAATTCGAATTTTGATTTTGAAATTTAAATTTGAATTATAAACTCAAGAGATTAGGTTATAAAGATAATTTTGAATTATTTAATATATTTATGTATAAATGTGCGAGTGTGTGTGTGTGTCTATTTATCTCTATATATAAATAAATAAATGTCCAATAAAGATTGGATAAATAAAGGATAGAGAAATAATTAAAGATATAGATGTGATCTATTATTTTGAATTATTAATTCAAGAAATAATTAAAGATATTGATATGATCTACTATCTTGAATTATTAATTCATCAAATACTAAAAGATATGGATGAGATCCATTATCTTGAATAATTAATTGAAGAAATAATTAAAGATATGGATTTAATCCATTTTATTAATTATTTGGATAATAACCATTAATAGGCCTTTAATCTTTAACCTTTGAAAATACCGGGCTGAACCCAAGAGGGGGGTGAATTGGGTGAAAATGAGCACTTGTGTCTTTTTTAAAAATCTTTTTGCAATTCGATGAAATCAATTTGTAAATAAAGGAGTTTAAGGAAGAGAATGTGCAAACTCATATTTATATTGGTTCGGTCCAATCCTTGACCTACGTTTAGTCCTCAAGCTCTACTTGAGATTTCCACTATCTCCTTGTTTAACCAAGCATAAGAGAAAAGCCTTTACAACGCCACAAGTTTATCCAAGCACTTGTGCAGCCAAATCTCTCAACGAGATCCTCCCCCTTACTACCCGTAAGGTTACAACCAATTTCCCACTCAAGGTCACCCAACCTTGAGTATCTCTCAGAAAATGTGGTTTTACAATGTATCTTCTCTCTAAGAATTGATTATGATAAACACTGAAGTGCATTACAACTTATTTCACACTCTATATTATAAACAAGATAAGCAATGGAAAAACAGAGTGTAGAAGATTCAGGATTTAGGCATTTTGATTGTGCAAGCTTTTTCCATCATCATCTTGCGTTTTAAATATGGATTTATTTATAGATGAGGATGATCTGAACGTTGAAGAATAGAGCCGTTGTAAATGAAGACGTTGAGAATATGACAGCTGGAGAAACTAGCCGTTCTTTCAGATCTACCTTTTGACTTGATAGCTCAGCATTTTGATCATCATGTAATCCTTTGTTTGATCATCTAAAATATGTCTACAAATGATATAAATGATGTTAAGAAGAATTACAAATCATTTGGGTAAGTATCTGAACGATCTAGATCAGATTCAAAATTTTCGCAACGGTGATTTTTCTGATCTGAGGGAGAATACTGCGATATTGTCTTGCATACTGCGGTATTGAGGCTGTTAGGAAACTTCAAATTCATCTCTGTCTGTTTGATACTCGAGTATTGACTTACATACTCGAGTATTGAAGATCCTCTAATGTTCATTGCTTTCTATCTAAGCTATACTCGAGTATTCACTTGTAAACTCGAGTATTGAAGTTGTTATGGCCCTTAGTTGCTTTCTGACTTGATATAGCTTCATATTTGGTAAACCAATTATCCCTATTTAGCTCTTTGTGTCTTCATTCCTATGCAACAAGATTCAGCTCAAAGATCGTTGGATTTCATCTATTATGATCCAATGAATGAAGATAGTTCTTTATCCAATGTTTTTACATTGTTCTAAATCGTTAGTCAAATTTCAAAGGATGTATCTCTTTCTTTTGACCTTCATTTCTGTTGAATCAAGTATTTATGGAAAGCCTTATGAGTCTTCTTTCAAATGCCACCAATTTCATCTCATTCCGATTTGTAGATTGTGAGTTACACTCAAAACATTGAAGCTTGGTCTGATTTGTGGCGTGAACATTTGATCCAACTTTGGAAATTCAAAGCTCTCTCATCTAATCTTCTTTGAGCATCAAACTTTGTCAAGATGACGCATTGGATGTCTAGTTTCATAAAAATTTGGTTTCACCTCAATCCGATGTCTGATTAGGAGATATCATCGAATTACCAGACCCCACCCAAAGCTGAATGTGAAACAGAGGTGAACAGAGTTGCTGTAAGTGTTGGATACTCGAGTATTGAAGAGGATACTCGAGTACTGTTAGGTCCAGACGTGCCAGAAAAGCTGAAAACACCCAATACTCGAGTATATAAGTTCCATACTCGAGTATTGACTCCCATACTTAATTTTTCACTTGGAAACTTGAGTTTCCCAAACTTAAGTTTCCCAAACTCCAGATTTCTCGTCTAGAAGCAAATTTATGTAGTAAGCTTGTATACTCGAGTTTTGACCTGGAAACTCGAGTATTCTCTTCTAGAATCTGATTTTTGTTGTCTTTAACTCTGGATTGAGCCCTTCCAACTTCCATTTGATCATGGACACTTCTATAATCAATCTTGGGACTTGTATAATGATATTTTCATCAAGTCCTTCCATCTTCCATCATTTATCTTGAACAATATTTCCTCTTTATCATTTTCTTCATTTTCTTCTTCATTATCCTTCATAAATGAACTTGAGTTGATCTTGATATTCTCATTCTCTTCATCAACTTCTTCCATCTTCTATCATCTCCCATCTTGATCATTCTTCATCATTTAACTTTAGCCCATCATTTTTCTGCAAGTTCTTCAATATTTCCTCTTCTTGAACTCAACATTTTCTTCAATTTCTTCTTTCTGAAATCTCATCTCTTGATCAATCTCCATTATTCAACTCTTTCTTTCTTTCAATTCTTTGAACATTCTTCACAAATATATATGAACTAATCTTGATTGAGAATGTTCCATTCAATAGACTCTTTCTTCTTCAATCTCTCCTCTTCTTCTTTTTCTTCTCTTCCTTTCCCTTATCCTCATCTACATCCTCGTCCTCCCTGATCTTCTTCTTTTTCTTCTTTGTAGATTCCTTTTTTTTTATCATTCTTCATCAATGAACTTTACACCTTTGATTCTACAATTAATTAAAGAATTCATCAATGGAGGAGATAAATATAGTATACAAACTTTTTGCTCTTACAACTGACATATATACAAGACATCATCAAAACTAACTATATCCAACAACCTTAATTAGGGTGTTGACCAAAATTTACAAGACACTTTTTATTGTTGCAAAATTTTGGCCAACATATGAAACCCTAAGTGAGCTGGCCGAAACATAAAACTCTCTTGAGCCATTAGAAATTTTGGCCAACACCAAGAAAAGGAGGAAGAGGCACCATCTAAATGTAGTACAATCTTCTTCATCTTATCCTCAACCTAATCACAAAAGACCTAATCTTCTTGAGATAAAGAAAACTAAAAACATTGATTCCTCAACCTTGCTGTTGCTTAGCAAGCATTTAAGGAAAGAGAGGGATCAAAGAGAAGGAGTTTTCAAGGTAATCAGAGATAGCATTGTGGATTAGCATTAGAGGACATCATATACTTTGAGGTCTTCAATGATCTAAGGTAATCATAAAACCACTATATTTTAATGAGTAGATCCTAAAAGAGCTTATGAGTATTTCTTTATCGTTTAATTTGGGATAAGTCGTAAGCACCATTAAAGAGTTACAACGTCTATAATGATTAATATATATCTCAAATAATAACTAAAATCATAACCGATGAGTACCATAAAAGTTGTAGGTTCTCATGAGTACTCGTAAAGAGTCACAACTCTTGTGCTTTTGGTATTTAGTTCCATAAGCACCAATAAAGAGCTACGAGTTCTTAGATATTAACTTATTTTAGTAACTCTTAAGTACCATAAAGAGTTACAGGTTCTCATGAGTATTGTAAAGAATTATGACTATAAATTATAAATTCCGCTAAAATTAGAGAAGAACAAAATTTTTTGTTTTTCCTACTCATGAATTTGCACTTGAACGTCAAGCAGCACCCAAATTTAACTAATACTTGTTTCCTATGTAGACAAGTGGCAAGTTCAGGTTTCTTTTGTTGGTGGAGTGCATGGCTATATATGACCATGGGTGGCTTCATTTAATCCTTAACTTTCATTCTTACTCATCAAGGATTCCTTAATTTCTTTCTCCTTCACCCTTGATTGAACACATCATCCCCTTAAAAACTTGTTATTTATGTCCAAAACTTGTCATCTTCCTTACCTTACTTTTGGCACAATGTATGATCATAAATTTATAACTTTTTAAGACATCTCTAGACTTATAATGTTGTCTTGATTTCCCTTTGAACACTTGGCGAAATCCCAAGCTTACACAAGAATCTTATCATATGCCCTTCTTAATTTAGCACAAGTTCTTGGATAGTTATCATTTCATGTGCTTCCTTGCACTTGCTAGGTGAAATACCCCTATAGAATCTCATTTTATCCTTAACACATGTTGATTTATTAAATACCTATTGCCATTTATTTACCAAAATCCAATATGGAATATTAACCTCATGCCAAATATTTTACATTACATTATATCTTGAAATTTAAAATTTTAGGTAAACCAAAAGTTTAATTAAATTTCACTATTTTTTTTTTTTTTTGCTCAGAAAAATTTCACTATTTCATTCCACTAAAACATCAAGAAAATTCCTTTCATAGTATTGTCACATTACCTGAATTGGGTCTAGTCGTCTTCCTAATATAGGCTTATCCTCAAATTTGTAGGCCCAAAATTCGGATATTACATTTCTCCCCTTATTCAATAAATTTTGCCCTCAAAATTTAAACGCGCATACCTTAGGGAATCATTCTAGATACTCAGTTTATTCCTTTTTAAATATACTCACTAAGCATGCAGCATAATTATCAAAAAAAATATTCTCCTTCACTCTGTACCCAAGTATAATATTCAACACAAAACCCACTAGTCTATCCTCACCATGCTTGGTTACACATGCTTCACTGCCAGATAATTTTGCCTTACGACTCATTTCATTTCGGCATTCTATCTCATTCTATTACCATAATGCTAGATATTTAAGCCTTATTTGTAATACCCTAAAAAAATTCTACTTAGGATAAGTATCATAATTTAGTAAACAATATCTATTGAAAATAGGTGAATATGAGGTCTCAAACACCTTGTATTAAATTTACCTTATTATTAGGACAATTTCTCCTAAGATTAAGCAATGTGCGAAAAGGGCCCTAAAACATTAGATAATTTACAAATAGGTCCCTGAAATATTTGTGGGTCATAAAATACCCTGAGAAAATTATGATAAAATTCTAAGAGGCAACTAAATATTTATTAAAAATTAGAAAGTATGTTGTCTCTAATTTAGGTAATTTATGAGATTATTTTCCTTGGGAAATAATGAGGCAAAATTAAATATCATTTTGGTGAACATAAATTGCCCCATGGTTTTTAATATTTTGCATAATGCATAAATTATCAATTTCAGTAAAATAGTTGTGAGAAAATAATTAATCCTAATTAAGAAAATTGTTAATAATTAGTAGGTGATTAAATAAGTAATTAATTGTTGATTTTTTAAACATGAATAAAAGGGGATATCCAAAGTTAATTATATGAAACTCCTAATTTGATATTAATGACCAATGAAGGGTTAAGGTTGGCATAAAGAGTGTTGCTAATTAATTTAGCATAATTAAGAGGTATATTAAGTGAATTACAATTATCCTTAACAAAATAAGCTTGCCCTAATTGAGATTAGTTGCATAATTCTTCAAGATGATTAGAGACAAATTAAAAGAGGACTCATTATATTTAAAAATAATTAAGCCAAAGAGAATGAAATAATATCTCAAGAAATTAAGTCTAAATCTTCATATAATTGAGTTAGCTAATGGCAAAATATAATTAAGGAGCATGTAAACACTTGATTAACATGATAATTAAGAATTAGTGTTGAAAAGTCAACAATGACACCTAAGCCTTGATTATGTCATCAAAATGACATCACAAGAGCACATGTGTATGTTGTGAGTGTGTGTATGCCTAAGTGTTGTGCATGTGTGTGTGTGTAGTGGAGGAAAGAGAAAAGATGAATCTAGAAAAGGGGGGAGGTGGCATTTTTGTAGGAGGTGTAAGGGCTAGATTTAAACTTCCTTATTAAGTTTAATCTAAGGGTTAAAATAGAATGAAAGTTGCTAGGAAGTTAACCAAGGATTGTCTATAAATAGAGAGCTCTCCTCTTTTCATTCTTCACACCAAACTCATACCAAAGATTGGAGAGTTTAAGAGGAGAGTGAAGCAAGAAGGAGGAAGGAGTTCAAGAGTCTTCAAGAGGTAAGTTCTAGCATTTAAATTTCTAGTCTTTAGTTTTTATAAGTTCTTAGTATAAATGTTAGTTTAATCTAGAAAATTAGAGAATGAATTCCTATACTTGTTTTTAGGCCTCATTGCATTGAAAAATGCCTGAAGAGGTAAAAACATGATAGGAAATAATGTTTGGGAGTCCTTAGATTAAATTCGTAAGCGTTGCAGAATTTTCGGTTCTTAGGTCCTTATCAGGCAGCGAAAAAGATGCTATGATTTTATGAATCAAATGAAGTTATAAAATCATGAAATTTTCCAGAAATAAATTAGACATGTAGGGCTTTCGAAATATATAAAATATGTAACATTTTGATCTCTGGTCAAGGAGATATGAATTTTTGAAGTTAAGCCATTTTTGCTGGAATAAAATCTGGGCAACGTTGAGAAAATTTAAAACTGGGAATGATTCATGATGTTCTAGGTTCTGGGAATATTTTTCCTTGAAAATAGACATGCCAAGGGTCATGAGTAATTTTACAGCACCTCAAAATGATTTTTCTAGAATTAGTTATGATTTTTCAAAGTTACCGAAAAATCTGCCCAGAAAATACTGCACTGCGTTTTTGAATAAATGTAAAGGCAAAATTGTAAATAATAAATCCACCAAGGGTAAAATGGTCTTATATAGCCAAAATATCTCTTGAAATAATATTTTTGAATTAATAGAGATGATATTACCCTTATAGGATATTTGTGATCGCTTTCTGTCGAAACGTACCTAAAGTCATCAACGAAGGTACGTCCGCGTACTGGTAACTTTAACTCTGATGTTTACTGTATGCATATATGTGTTGTGTATGGTATACTTAAGTGAATTAACTGATAGCTCTGTGGTACGTTCGCGTACTGTAACACTAACTCTGATGTTTATGTTATGCATATATGTGATATGTGTGTTGTATGTATAGAGTGTTTATACTGTAAAATGCATATAAAGGTTAGAGGGTATCTGTAATGCTGGGGGCGATATGTCCATATGCTGGGAGCGATATGTCTATATGCTGGGAGCGATACATATGCATTGATTGTAATGGATTGTTTGTATATGTTGTTGATGTTGTGGTATATGTCATCCACATTTTGTGTATGTAAGCATGAGGTTAACCGTTACCTGGGGTCCGTATGCATGGGACCTCAGCTCTTAACATAGCATCAGGGTCAGGAGAACCAAGGACGGAGGAGAGGGGAAAGCAGCACGCTTAGAGACCCGGCTAAAGATTTCATTTTGACGTTCCGGTGGAAGCCTTCCTTTTGTTATTTACTTTACTTTTGAGCCACGCGGTTACTATACCGCTATTGTATCCAGACAGATTTATGGCATTTTGAAATATAAGTATCAGTTACTCTTCCGCTCAAATGTTCTACTGTGATGATTTGAAATGATTTTAAATGATGAAAAATTTATTCCGCTTTTGAAAATTGGGATGTTACATTATTGCTCATGGAATTATCGCTATACTACAGGCATCACAATTACAACCTAGTACAATTTGAATGCTCTACCAGCCTTAAGATATACACTAGACACGCTAATCCAAAGTAATCACATTAGGCAACAAAGACATTTCTAGGTATACAAGTCTTACAACCTAGGGACACCACTCATGCAATTTTCACACCAGGTCTTACATCCTTGAGCCTCTGCTTGTCTATTTTGTGTTTGACTTCTTCAATTCAAGCTCTCAAACTATTTCCTTTTGTTGGCACTGTAAATGGCAAATATTATCTGACCTAACTTGTAATACCTGGAAAAAAAAACATTATTATTATAATAAAAAGAAAAATAATTATCATAATACCTATTTTAAATAGGTGAATATAGGGTCTCAAATCTTTTGTATTTTATTTATTTTTGTTTATAGGCCATTTTTCTTAGAATTTAGGAGTATGAAAATTTGTTTTAGCTTGTTGATACAAAAACCAATATTTTAGGGATTAAATTAGGACTCAACTCATTTATTCCTAATTTAACTTCATGAAGACAAAATCTTTCTAAGTAAGAATAAATACATTATACAATTATATTAACCTATAATATTAAGATTATGGGAACCAATGAGAAAATGTCTTTCATACAAATATGAGAAACATTAAAAACAAAATTATATTAATTAACCTAAGGAGGGGAGGGGGGCGAAATTTAAAAAAAAAAAGGAAGAAGAAGAAATGACCACAAAGTCAATACAAGAAGTGTGAAGGAGAAGCTTGATTAACTTGGTGAGCAAGCTTTTTATTAATCAAATAAAATTAAATGAGAACCTATAGAGATTAAATCATAACTTGGAATCTTCAAACTAGATTTTCAAGATAAATACATATTTGAAATCAGGAAATTATGATCTTCAATTTAGCTATTTCCAAAGTTATTTTCGGTAACTTGTAAAACTCAAACATAAGCATTTTGGAAAATAAAAATCACCATAAATCTTGTCATAAAATTAGGATTTCAAAAGTGAAATTGGATTTTGAATCAAAGCACTAATTAACACTTAACCAAATTAAGTTTTGGGGATTAATTAAGTTGCTTAATGAGCAAGAAGAATGCTTGGTGACCAAGCAAACAAATTCTAGAAGAGGAGGGGGGGCAGATTTCGGCCAAGGAGGGCATGGAGGAGCAAGATCCTTCCTTTCTCTCCAAGTAATGATCCAAGGGCCTAGCTTAAACCAAAGTTGCAAGATGTTTAACCTCTTCTTGCCTATAAATAGAAGGCATTGGCTAACACATCCTTCACACCAAATTTCCTTGCCTTGGCCGAAATTTAGAGAGAGTAGGAGAGGGAGGAGCTGCTGGAGAAAGAGAGACAAGAGGTCTTCAAGAGGTATAAGAGTTCTTAGCTTTTAAGTTTAAGTTCTTAGTTTATAAGTAGAAATGCTAGAAAAGTTATTTTAATCTTCAATCTTCCATATACAGTTTTATTTTCATGTTTTTGAGGTTTCCATTGTCTTTATTTTGAAAATTTGATGAAGAAGAGGTTATATCAAAATTTTTGGAAGATTAGGATCAAAATAGCGAAGCTCTGGCGAAATCAGTAAAATCTGAGTAAGTAATAAAGATGCTAGTATTTTATGATGAAGATGATATTCTAAAATTCTGGGAAAATTCATGATGAAAGTATACATATAGGGCTTTCTAAATCTATAAAGATTATGTCATTTGAAGCTCTGTGCAAAAAGATAAAAATCTTAGAAGTTAAGTTACATTTTCTGGGCGAAAATCTGGGCAACAGTTTGCATTCTGGAAACTGGGTTTTATACAAGATTTCTGGGTAAGTTACAGTATTTTTCCTCAAAAGTAGACATCTCAAGGATTCCGGGAAATTTTACGGATCCTCATTTCGATTTTTATGGAATTAGTTATGATTTTTCGAAGTTAGGCGAAATTCTGCCCAGAAATGCTGAATTAACGTTTTTTTTCCGAAAATTAAGTGAAAATAATTAGAAATAAATCCTTCAAGGGTAAAAATGTCTAGTAGGGCCAAGGTGTCTTATAAAATGTTGTTTGAGAATTAATGAAGACCATATTACCCTTTTAGGATAGACTGTGCACGCGTACCGACAATGAACGTACCTAAACCCCGACAAGCTCAGGTACGGACGCGTATTGTAACCTTAACTCTTATGCTTATGGTTTGGTTATATATGATTGTTGTTTTCACATGATAATACTCTGTTTTGAAATTTACTCATGAGAGTTGAATTGTATACGGGTTATAGTCTTGATAACACCGTTGAGTTTTCCTAGCGTTGAGGACACGATGGGCCGTCGTGGCACTGGTTATGTGCAGACTGGGATAACATACATATTGCAGTGGCTGTGTTATGTTATTGCCTTACATGTGGATATTTGTTTAAAACTGTGATTATGTTGTATATCTGTGATAACTGTCATATACTGTTTACATAAGCATGAGGTTAACCGTTACCTGAGGTTTAATGGGAATTGAACCTCAGCCTCTGCCATAGCCTCAGGATCCCGGGAAGTGATCGAGGACAAGGGTAAGAAGCTGGTATGAGGACCCTGCGGAGGCATCGTCTTTTTGATACTTATGTTAGAAGTATTAGACTTGGATGACTATATTAGTTAACATTCAGTTAGATACACTACGTACAATGTTAATCAGTTACTCTTTGTTTGTGTAAAATATTTTCCACTCTCAGCTCCAGAAACGTTTATAAAAAATGGGATGTTACATAACTGGTTTAGATTTCTAGTCCATTCTATCAGTTTATGTTCCTCTATCAACATAACCAACTACACCACTTTTCATTTCAACACATTAGTAATGACAATCATGTTACTCTCTTTCATTCCTCTATGATGTCTCATATTCCATTTTTTATTTTAAAATAAGGGACCTAGTGTTTGGACTGGCACATACTGTAACCGCCTACCCATCGAGAAAAGAACTATTGTCCCTTAGAGCCTCTCTTCTAGATGCATACATGGGTGCCGACCATATAAGGTGGAATAAACACCCCTACAAGGTGAAACTACTCAGGTTGGGAGTATTCACTATTCATGGCATAAATATACTCAATAATAACCTCACAGTGCTAAAGCACCTTATGGCAATACATTGCATCATATAAATCTCATATGGGGCCATTCTGTATATGGATTCCCAAAATTAGTCCAGCTCCAAATATAATCACCAATTCAACTTCTTCTATTAGATATTTAACCTATATCTATCAGGTAAACAATTAGCTACTATCATATCTACTATTATCAGCCTCAATCATGAGACTATAACCTATGGCTACCAAGATTCTAACTACTCCTTAGTTCCACCAAGGAACAATCTCTCAATCATTTTGTCTAAAGGAATATTATGAGATTAAAATAATCCCTATGCTAGATTAGCAACTAGCGACCTCCAAAAACCTCAAACATATTGGTACAACACTCTAGTGCCTGAATGCATTCAGTTTAATCGAATGCCTAAAGAATCACTTATTATTAAATCAAATTCTTTGGGTATGATTTGGTTGGTAGCAACCCTTATAGATGCCCAACCAATTCTTAGTTTTATCAACCTAATTCTAAAACCTTGACAATGCCCAATAGGCATGCTAGAATCATCATGACTCATAACTAATAGCACTCAGGCACAATCCTCAAATAACTCCAAACATCAATCATCAAATTTACAATTTAACTCTTAGAACCTCAACATCTACTAAGCTGAGAAATCATATTGCCTCAACAATATCCAAAATACAAATTAGGATCAAAATTGTCATTTCCTAGTCTAATCCTCAAAATATTTGAGTAACAACAACACTATCTGTGAGGTTCTAATTCCATCTCAATCCTCAATATTAGAAGGTCATATCCTAATATCATTCTTTCATGTCAAGTTTGATCATCAATACTCAATCATACCCAAAGCATTGCTAACAGCTCAGCATCAATCAACATTCATAGGGTTCCTACTCTCATGTATTAGAACCTAGGGTAACCTTATTCACATTTTGTGCTAAGCACGATTTCAACTTAGATCATATTCAAGCCTATCCTTAATCATTACCATATTCAATCTAACATCCTCATGGTATCCCTAAGGATCACCACATGTCATACCTCAAGGCATTCAGGTCTTATATTAAGGAATTTCAAATGCCTACAATACTTCCCAAGAGATCACTTATCTCTAGATTTCTCTCACTAAGAACACTTACCCCCAAAGTCCTGATAGGATTTAGGGATCCAAATCATATCCTATCGCAACATGAGAAGCCCTAGAGTTAACAATGGAATACAAATTCTATGTTGCCTCGCCTATCCCTAAAGGCATAACTCATAAGAGTTCGAACTCTCTTCCTTAGGGTCCATACCACTACTACTCTATCTCTACATAACCAAGATCACATCAATACACTATTCTAATATTGCCCAAACTATGCTTTAATACTACACATGTAACACCCATCCAATAAAACATCACATATCAGAGCATTAAAGCGCATTGTAATGGCAAAATGGTTTAAGCGAAGTATACTCATAATATAACACAAAGCTTGGTTATAAAGTCCAAACATAATTACATAAATTTTGCTACAAATATCCCTTAAGCACTCTGGAATCGATCTAGCACTTCCATTTTGCTGACATCCGCTACTCTGTCCTGTGAGCTTGTTTCCAAAACTTTATAAGATTCACATATAGTAATAAAGACTAGAATCCCAAAGGATCCCAGAGTAACAAGTTAATCTCATATACAATGTATGAAAAATGTATGACAGTCAACCACAATCATAAAGATAAATAATATGGCATTCATAATACATCACATATAATCACATAATGCACACAACAAATCCTGAAACAGTAGTCACATATGCACACAGTGTGAATGCAGAGCACACATTCCATATTTGCAACGGTAGGAAAACAATTATAATTAGGCCTTCAAGCTAAGACGATTGAATGCAATATGCCTGTGTCCTAGACACAGATCACAATCATGGTATAAATAGGCATATACATATATACAAAGTACGTGAGATTAGAGTTACTACCTGATTGGATTTTTACACTGCCAATCACTCTTAAACTTATTTAAAAGCTCTTGGCCATGGAAATTCCTATAATTATAAATAATATTTATCACTTACGCAAATTCTCAATAATTCAAAGGATACTTGACTTAATTATCATTTAGCCCAACTTATGGCTAAAAGTCCTTTATTAATTGCAAGGACATAAATAAATTAATCTTAGCTTTTATCACCTCTATTTCGGACTTGCTTCAAATCTATCCAAAATTTTCAGAAACTTTCAAAATTCATAACTAATTGTATAAATGTCAAATTAAAGTGATTTTAAAGGCCATGTGACCTTTGATAAGTCTATTTTCATACTAAAATACCAAAGATGATTAGGTATGTGTGACGCCCGGCCTTTGTTGCCGTTATTCATCAGAGTTATTGCGAAATAGGGATAGAGAAGATTTGGACGACTTAATAATATAACATAAAAGTTTTCAAAATTAAAATAATAGAAAAATACGGGCTAATTTTTCGTGACTTGTACTCATCCGATAGTTGGATGTTAGTTACAGTAGTCCAAAAATAAGCAAAATGATAAACATCAAATATATTACAATTATCCCAAATGTCCAAAAGATTCAACTGCTGTATTCCTTACAGCTACTTCTTGCTCTTTGATCCCGAACTGGTCCCTGTATCTTTTACACAATCTGGAGTCCAAGTGAATGGATCCCAGGGTAACAGTTAATCTTATGCACATGTATGAAATTAAATATGACATTTTAGCACATGCAGAAACATGGAAGAATTTACACACAAACCGTAACCTCAGTTAACGGCCAAGAACCACAGTTCTTGTGTAGGACTGCAGCCCCATAAGACCGCAACCTCAATATCCATGGCCAGGAAAATAAACACAAGTAATTCTACCAACATACATGATCAGCTAAATGAAAACATATACATTTACATACATGATTATAGGATTAAAGTTACCTACCTCAACCGTGTATCCTTATCTTTCGAACTGAAGTTGTTAGGATCAGATTGAAGATCAGGGTCTGCCTAAACATATTTATCATTGCTATCAGTCACTTATTTAAATAGCGAATAAACTAATTGCATGAATTAGTTTAAAAGGGTTAATTATAATTAATCCCTTAATTTTCCTCTAACAATAATAATTTATTATTATTGTTATTATTATTTATTTATTTATTTATTTATCATTATTATCATCATTAACCAATAATGATAATAATAAGCTTCCCAACTATTAAGTAATAACATGATTTGTTATTATTATTGTCCTAATAGTAACACCAATCAAATTTCATGATTGTCTATCTTAATTAAGAAGATAATTAATTTTGTTAATTCACTAATAAATATTATGTAATACCCCAATTTTCATAATACATGTAAATATCATATTTTGATAAATAGCACCTATTATAATAGGTGAATTTGTGGTCTCAAAATTAGTGAAATAATTATCTTATTTTCTAAAGGTAATTTCTCATGAAATTAGAGTAAATAAAGAGCTTAAAATCCCTAAGTGAATTTATGGGTCATAAAATACCCTGAGAATGTTATGATAAATCCTAAGGGGCAACAAAATATTTATTAAAATTGGAGAATATGTTGTCTCCAACTTTTTAGTTGATTTATTATCATTTTTAGGAATTATACCATTTTCTAAGCAATTAAAAACATCGGAGGATGATAAAATCAATTAGAGAAAATTAGTAACAATTATTGGGCAATTGAAATTGCAATAATTGAGATGCTCTAGTAATTTTTGAGATTGGCTAGTAATTAATTTATGAAGGTCATAATTAAGGAAATATCAATTAAATTAAGGATCAAATGATATTTAAAAGCTAAAATTAGCACACAAGAAGTTATTAATCATCAAAATTAAATTAGAAACCTTGTCAATTTTGATAGTTAAGCCTAGTAACCCCTAAAACATGATGTTAAAAATTAAAATTAGGATTTAAAATAATTATTCCTAATTTATTTCTATGAGACAAAAATTCCTATAAGATGGTAAAATTGTGGAAAATGAAGTCATATAATTTCCCTTTTTCTCCACCGACTTCGACTTGGAATGAGCATGTAAATGAGATCATTTTATGTAATTATCTTCAGCTGGACAATGCATTTCGGTCAACATATCATGCGAAATGGAATTAATGGCATTATGGTAAATAAATAGAAAAGCTAATGTCTATTAATCCTCCCTAAGCATTCACCACCGACTTGACTTGCTCAATGTTCATTAAAATCCTTTGCTTCTCTCACATTTTTTTTCGGTCAAAGTAGCTTGGGCAAGGAGAGAAAATTATTTTACATACACATGGGATAATTATATAATAAATGGTCAATAGAGTATGGAAGAAGATTGGGTTAACTTAGGGAGCAAGTGTTTGGCTTAGGGAGCAAGTAATTGCTTAATTAGAAGAAATTAAATGAGAACCTATAGGAAATAAATCATAACTTGAAATCTTGAAACTAAGTATTTAAGATAAGTACATATTTGAGATCAGTGAATTATGAACTTCAATTTGGCTATTCCCAAAGTTATTTTCGGTTACTTTTAAGATTCATACCTAAGTGTTTTGGGAATTAAAAATCACCATAAATCTAATCACAAAATTAGGATTTCAAAAGTGAAATTGGATTTTGAAGAAGAACATTGGTTGATACTTAACTAAATTAGCATTTGGGATCAAATAAGAGATGAAGCAAAACTTGTGAGCTAAGGGGAATGGGGGACGGTTTTGGTGAGGTGGAGGGCTAGGATTTATGCCTCCTCTCCAAGCAAAACTCAATGGACAAGATCAAGTAGGAATTTCTTGGTGACTACTCCTTCTTTTGGCTATAAATATAAGCCTTTAGCAACACAAATTCCTCACCCAAACTCAAAGCAAAGGCCGAAAAACATAGAGAAGAGGGAGAGAGTGAGGAGCTTTAGGAATTAGAAGGCAAGTGTTCTTCAAGAGGTAAGAGAGTTTTTAGTTTTGGCTTAAGTTCATAGTTTATGAAATAGAAATGCTAGAAATGTTGTTTTGATCATCAATCTTCCAAATCCAGTTTTATTTTCATGTTTTTATGGTTTCCATTGCATTTATTTCAAAAAATTGATGAAGAAGAAGTTATATCAAAATTTTTGGAAGATTAGGATTAAAATAGCGAAGCTCTGGCAAAATTTCATTGATTAGTGTTTTCTAGAGTCAAGGGTAAAAACGTCAGTATTTTATGATGAAGATGATGTTCTAAAATTCTGAGAAAATTCATGGTGAAAGTAGACGTCTAGGGCTTTCCAAATATATAGATTTTGTGTCATTTGAAGGTCTGTGCGAAAAGTTAAAAATCTTAGAAGTTAAGCGATGTTTTTTGGGCGAAAATCTGGACAGCAGTTTGAAATCTGGAAACTGGGAATTATCCATGAATTCTGAGTAAGTTCCAGTATTTTTCCTCAAAAATAGACTTCTCAAGGATTCCGGAACATTTTACGGATCCTTGTTTTAATTTTTCTAGAATTAGTTATGATTTTTCAAAGTTACCGAAAAATCTGCCCAGAAAATGCTGCACCACGTTTTTGAAGAAATGTAAGGGCAAAATTGTAATAATAAGGTCATCAAGGGTAGAATGGTAAATAGAGGTGGAAATATCTCTTAGGATGTTATTCTAAATGATATGGTGATATGTTAGGATATCTGGGAAATCCAAAGCCGGAATCAAAGGTCGGATGTTTGACGACTATGCGGTAAAGTGTACGGACGCGTATTGTAACATTAACGCTTATGCTTATGGTATGGTTATATATAATAATTGTTTTCACATGTTGATACTCTGTTTTGAAATTGCTCATGGATTTGAGTTGTATACGGGTTATAGTCTTGATAACACCGTTGAGTTTTCCTAGCGCTGAGAACACGATAAGCCATCGTGGCACTGGTTATGTGCAGACTTAGGTAACATACATATTGCAGTGGCTGTGTTATGTTACTTGCTGATATGGTTTTGAAAGTTATAAATGTGATTTTATCATTGTGATATCTGTCATATACTATTTATATAAGCATGAGGTAAACCGTTACCTGACGTCCAATGGGCATTGGACCTCAGTCTTAATGAATAGTACAGGAAAGAAACCGGGATAGAGAAGATGCCGGTGGGTAGAGCCGTGAAGAGGCAGCAGTCAAAGGCAAAGGTCGATAGAAGTTATTAGGACTTAGCTTCTGGCTCGAATTTAACAAAGTTACTTTGAACAGTTTGGTGTCTAAGGCTGGGTTAATCTATGTGGGAAGCCAATCAGTTGTCGTATAAGTCGGTGAGGCCCCCATGATAGACCCCTACCTGACCAAATTGTTTAATTAACTGATGTTAGGTTCTAAGTCATGGGTTTAGTTTAAAACTTTCTTTATCAGAGGATTGTATTTAACCTCTGTAAATTGTATCACATAAATATTCCTTCGAGATATTTAATATATCAGCTTATGTCGGGAATCATCATATGTCTGGGCATTTTTATATCAGATATTTGTTGTCCGGATCTTAGCGCACGCTATCAATTTCCGCAGTACTCTAAGCTGTAGTATCTCAAACTCTGTTGTTTTTTTTAAAACTAAGTGTCGACCGACACGATTTTCGAACCTGGAATTTGGGATGTTACATATTACCTATCAACAATTTATTTATCAAAACCAATAAATATTCATCATCATAAAAATATGATTTAATATGTTCATTTAATTCATTAATAAATACCATCCTTAATAATGCTAATTATTATTAAGTATTTTAGTATTTCTTATGCAAAAACACAAATATATATTTTCCTTCTTTGCAATCAACTACCACATACACTGCCTACTTACATATACACATATGTAGCACTCATGGCTTCTTCCTTTTTGCATTGGGCAACACGATACACACACAAGCATAAAGTTATTTCATTCTCTTTCTTTGTACTTTTTTTTTTATATTCTCTTTCCTTTTCTTCATGCAGAAACGACACACACCATACACATTCAGTAGCATTTATTCTATATGGTTCTCTCCTATACTCAAAGAAAACCGATGGTAACAAGCGCACACAAACAGATTTTCTCCTGTGCACACGTGTATGTATATACATACTCAATACACATGCAATCAAGGAAAAGTCTAAGTTCATTATAACACACACTTTCATATATATTCACGCATACCATAATCATATAGGAACTTATTCATGCAAATTTACATACTTTCGAAAGTTCTCTTTAAGTTTCAGCAACATACACATATGTAAATATTTAATCCAGCAAACTCCTCCTTGTATGACAGCAAAACACCTCCTCCTCCTTTTGACAGACCCGACATGCATATATATTAAGTGTTCTTCTTTTTGCATCAACCAAACTTTAAGCATAGAGATTAAATGGTTCCGCCAAAATAACATTTCATGCAGCAAGTTTCTTTTCCCATATATGCACACTTATGTATATATATATTCAGCAACACAAACACACATCCATTATTTCTTTTCTTTTGTAAAAACAGAACCAGATACCCAACATGCACGTATATATAAGCTTCCTTTTCTTCGGTTCATACCCAAACAGAAGGCAAAAGGAGAAAGAACAATAAAACGACAACATGACAGCAAAGGAAAACACACCACATATTTTTACTTAGTTCATTCTCTTTCTTTCTTTCGGTTTACAGAGATTTTGGCATACACAGACTCAACATATATATATACATCATGCAGCAACCGAAAGTCCATCAAACAGAAGCAACCCGATACCTTTTCACTCAAACAGAAACATATGCTCAAACATGCAGAAATTAAACATCTACAACAACCCAAATAACCCCCTGTTTTTCGTTTTCTTTTCTGTTTCAGTTTCAGTTGCTTTTGTTTCAGTTTCTTCTTGGTTGTACTCAAGCCAAAACAAAACAAAATGAAGGAGGAAGGAAAGTTGCATGTCACCTTCAGTTCTTGGTTTCCAGAGATGCTGAACAGCGCTGGTTTTCCTTGCTCTGTTTGCTTCGGCCAGAACAGAACAGAGAAATAAAACTCTCAAGATCACTCTCTAGCTCTCGCTCTCTGTCTACGGTTTCTCTCTGTGAAAACCAAACAGATGAAAATGAAGAGAAAAGAGCTGAAGTGGAATGGCTTTATAGCCATTTGATGATCATTTGTGCATGTAAATTTTCGGACATCTGTACACTTACGTGGAGGTTAGGCAGCGGTTTTGTGTTTTTAATGGCTATTAGACAACACTTACCTGAGGTTAATGACATTGGTGCTGGATCGGGTTTGTGGGCTTGAGACTTGAATTCAAAATCTGTGAAACACATCTCTTGTTTGCCGCTGGACATGTCTTACGAAGAAGAGAAAAAGGACACTGAATTCCTGCTGCTTCTACTATGCGTTTTGTATTTACTGTGCTGGACCATTTTGAATGTATCATATAATATTCCAATGTTAAGATCCCAGAAATTTGGAATGTTACAGTATGTATCATCCTTACCTTTATATAATGAAATGTTAATGGAATATATGAATTGTTGTGAAGCTTTTATCAAAGTTAACTATCTTCTTTTATAGAATTTTCTAATTTGATTAATTAGATAAAGTGGCATAACAAATAATTGATGATGGTGTTATAAGACAATGTGAAAGTCACAATAAAAGTGACATATTTCAGCCAAATCAAGTAAGAGAAGAATGGGGAATTATTCTACTAAACTTTGGCCTATAAATGGTAATTTGACTTGACAAAGTAAACAAGTGTTAAGGGACATAAAATAAAAATTTAGCATGCTTTAGTTATGGTCAAATTTTGGCCAAATAAAGAACAAAAGGGACAAGAATGAAATTTTCAAGTTTGACACATAAAGTCAACTTGATTAAGACTACAATGCTATACGTTTGTAAAGGAATTAAGAAGCAACATTCCTACTCCTTTTGGCTTGAAGATTCCTACCAAAATTGAAGGAGAAGGACACATAGAAGTCAAGAAGTTGACAAGGGAAAATATCATTTAACTTTGAAATTAATTAGGATAAGCTTACATCATCAAAGATGACATAAGATGGCTTAATGTGAAAGAATCAAATGAGCAATTGAAAGGCACAAAATCTTCCTCCACAAGCAAGATATTTCAGCGAAACAAAGGGAGGGAAGAAGAAGCCAAGAAATTTGCACATATTCTAATAAAAAAGTCAACTACAATAGCCCTATAATGGCAAGTGTCACAATTGTTAGTTCTCTATGTGTTTTGATGATAACTGACAATTGTAAACTTAATTTTAAGTTTGTCTTTAGAAAGTTATAAAACTTTCTATTTAAGGCAAACTCAAGTTTTGGTAGCAAAACTCGAGTTTGGAGTTGTTAAGACAATGGCTCAATTTTTACAAAGCAAGCCAAACTCCAGTTTGTATGGACAAACTCGAGTTTGCAGAGTTACAAAGAGCAATCAAAGCTTTTAAGAATTGTAAACTCAAGTCTGTGTTTTATAAACTCGAGTTTAGCTCAAAGGCAGAGACACTCAAATTACAACCTATTTTCAAACTCTACCTTTAATCTTGAGAAACTCCAGTTTACAAGAAAGTTTAAGAGCTAAAGATTTTAAAGACTTGTAAACTCGAGTCTGGGATATGTAGACTCGAGTTTGGCATAAACAAAGACACTCGTGTTGTTGCTTTGTTTGTAAACTCCAGTTTAGTTTCCAGTGACTCTAGTTTTCACTTAACAAAAAGTTTTCAAAGTTTCAAAATACACTGAAACTCGAATCAGGTTTCTGGAGACTCGAGTTTAGGACTATCTGAAAACACTCAAGCTACTACATGATTTCTAAACTCCAGTCCTGAGAATGAAAACTCCAGTTTGAGCTTTCAAAGATATTTCAAATGTTTCAGTTTTCACTGAAACTCGAGTCTGGGTTTTGGAGACTCGAGTTTAGCTCAAACAGAAAACACTGGAGTAAAAGACTGTTTTGAAAACTCCAGTTTGAAAAATGGAAACTCCAGTTTACACTTATAGAGATATTTCAAAAGTCTCAGTTTCCACTGAAACTTGAGTTTTTGATATCAAAACTCGAGTCTGGATCATGCAGAGAACTATGCAATATTTCAGGTTTTGTACACTCCAGTCTGCATTTCTAAACTCCAGTTTTGAAGCTATGAACTTGAACTTAAGATTTCCATAAAAGCTTCAAACTCGAGTCAGTCACTAAATGACTCGAGTTTAGGCATATGTTTAAAACTTCATCCAAGAGCAACTCGCGACTTTCCTCTATGTAAGAACCAAACTCGAGTCAGTCACTTATCAACTCGAGTTTAGTAAACTTTTCAAAATAAGATGCTCTCTGGATGAGCTCCAAACTCGAGTCTGGTTTCATAAACTCGAGTTTGTAACGCACAGATTTGTAAAACCAGATGGCGCCAAATTGCGAAAACCACTTGAATGATGTTAATACTTCATATCTTTCATTGCTACTGTTTTTAACGTTATTTAACAAGTTTACTAGCAAGTTTCAAATGATATAATAAAGGAAACAATGAAGATTCAGATTATGAGCTGTAAAGCAAGAGAGAGAGAAACATCATGTCTCTTAAAGTGCTTCAACTTGGATTAAATAATTACAACTTTAAGTACAGCCCATTCCAACACAGGGACATCAACATCATCTTCATATTAATTAAGTCCCAGATTGCAAGACTGTTTGCAACAGTTGGAACCAAAAACAGATGAGCTCCATCAAGAACATTTTGAGTGGATTCTCAACAGCTAGTTTTCTGGAAGTGGAGCTTCAACAGTCAAATTCGTAGTGCTCTTCCAACAGTTATACTCTTCATTCAAATTGATCTTCATCTGCTATAAATACAATCCAGATTCGAAGAAGAATGACAAACAAGACATCTTACAGTGAACAACATCCAGATTTCTGTATTCATCCTTTTGTAAATTATCCTGAGAGATTTGAGCTTCTGTGTTTATTAATATCTGCTCTTAGAGAGAGTTTGTTTTTGTTAAATCACTTGTTTGTAAGAATCTCAAGTTGGGGGACTTAGAGATTGGGAATATCAGTGTACAACTTGTAAGGGGGAGTGTATCCTAGTGAAGAAGATAACTTTTGAGTACAGAGTGTGTAACTGATTGTGAGTGATAGTGGAAATCCCAGAGAGTCTGGGGACTGGACGTAGGTCAAGGAGTTAGACCGAACCAGTATAAATCTTGTTGTGTCTTGTTCTTCTCTCACATTCTCTGCACTTACATATTCCTGCGATTAATTTCCAGAATTGTGAAAAAGAATTTTTCAAATCCCCAATTCACCCCCCTCTTGGTGATTTGCTCCTGTTTTTCAACAATAAGGACTTGAGTTGACTTTTGCAAGAAGATATATGGACACTTAATTAAAGCCTTGGAAGACAAAATTTCTTCTTTAACAAGCCATGCAATTCGGCCAAGAAGAAGCCAAAGGAGATCATGCACAAAAATCACATGTTGATAACAACAATCAAAGATAATTGCTTGGTTTGACATATGAACAAGCTAAATTAAAGGAAAATGAAAGTCAAAATTCTTCCCTTATAAGCAAACAAATTTTGGCCAAACTTGAGACAAGGAGGGAAAAGCATGACTTGCAAACAAAGACATCACAAAAGGAAGTCAAAAAGCCTAGACTTCTTGACCAATGAGAGAAGACTTAAACCTAAGCTAAAAGAGCATAGACAAGCTAACATTGAGTCAAAACAAGGGAACATTTTGGCCAAGCATGAAGAAGCAAGAGAAGTCAAGAAAAGTCTAGAAATTAAGAGAAATACAAGTCAATGCAATGGCCAATTAAATGATGACTTCTTAAGGATATTTTGCATGGCTATTAGCCATTATTTAAGGACCCTATTGCCTTCAAATTTTCTGCCCAAGTTGACATACTAAGAGGGAAGAGGAGAGAAGAGAGAGCTCACAAACAAGAAAGAAAAGGAAGGCATAAAAAGTTGGGAATCAAGAGTTAAGATTATGCCAACCTAGACTTCTATCTTCATGAATATCTTCAAGATCCTCATGAAAAATTATTGTATGGTGTTTTGGGAGCATAGGCTGAAATCATAGAGAGGTTCAAGGAAGATGAAATTCAAGAAAAATCAAGTTCAAAGCCAAATAAGTATTTATCCAGTTTAGTTGTGATCTCGTGATTTGGAAACTTGGATTCTTTTCAAGATAATTGGTGATTATGGAACATTGATATTTCATAAGGGAAGGTTTTGTATTAACTAATAAAATGGATTATCAAATTTTTAAAATTAAGATAATGGTTTCAAAAGGAATATTAAGCAAGAAATGAATAAATATGAAGTTAAAATGAAAATCAATATTGTTCCTTATGAGTTGTGATTTTTGGCTAGACATGTGTACATATTGATATTATGTGATTTTGGTATTTTTGATGTTTCCAAAGTATTTAGAATGTAAAATTGTATGGAAATAAGTATGGAACATAATTTTAGAAACCAAAAGACTACGTTACAAGAGATTTCAAATTTGCCAACTCTAAAATTTTGAGAGGCAGTCGACTTAAGGGGTGATTTTTTTTTGGTAAAAACTTAAGGGGTGATTTTATATTAGTAAATGGTGGTCAATGGCCATGAAATTTTACATTCTTAAATTACACATCACAAGCTTTAATTTGATAGTTAATTTGTAATTTTTGGAGTTGTCTACAAAAAGATATGAATTTTTGAAAATAACCCGGGCAACTAGACTTTGTCTCTGACCAAAAGATTAATATTTTGATACAATAAATTCATATGAATTTCTTTGGTCCCTGGAAGTATTTTAAGTCAAAAATATACATGTTAATGATTAAATGGATGCTAGAATCACCTCAATTAGATTTTTCTAGAATTAGTTATAAATTTTTGAAGTTTGAACACAAATTCTAGAATTCCTAGTTGGTGGTCGAAATTCATGAAAATAAGAGGAAAATTTGCATGAGTAATAAAATTGGATGTGTTTTATTGTTTGTAGGGTTGCTAAATACCTGGGATGCCATTTGGGTACCAAAAAATATTTTACTTAGTGATCAGCTATCAGGTAGTAACTGTTTACTTATATACTCTATGTTGCTTTTGTATGTTTGTTTTCCATGATTGTGGACCTGTGTCTTGTGAGGGCAACATGCATTTGGATGGTAGGGCCAATTGGATTGAGGGTCCTTAGGTCATTACTTAGCTAGTAATCCATTTAGTGTAGTTAGGCCTTGAGGCCCAGCTACTATGATTTTTTATTGCAGTATGGATACAAGGCTTGTCTTTTTAGGTAGTTCTATGTTTATTAGGACTTAGTTCTTCTGCAATAGACATGTGCATATGTGGTATGCTATTTTATGTTACTCCACGTGATATGTCTGAATACATGTAGTATGTATTGCCGTTATGATTTCCTTATTATAATTACTTGTATGCATTGCATACATATTGTATATGAGTTTAACAACTACTCTAGAATTCAATTTTGGATCCCAGATTATCCTAAAGATACAAGTGGTTCTGCTTAAGCTCATCTGGAGACTAGGGGTAAGGGCATGCAGTTGCATGGTGAAGAAATAAGGAATACCCTATGGATTTTTATATATTATATTTTATGGGATGACTATATATTTTTACTTATTACCCAATATTTATTTTGGATGACTATACCCTAACCCTTTAAGGATTATATTTTGTTTATTGTCTTTACTTTTACCAATATTATGTTATTGTCCAAATCGATAAAATGCTATGCTGTATAACACTCTTATGCATGCTAATAAGTAATAATAGAGAGGGAATCCCTCTATCTGCCACCCGAGAGGATGAGGCTGGTTGGGATATAACAAGGTACATGCATACTAGTCCATTACCTAAATCTTATCGTTGTCTAGATTCACTTTCGAGATTTAAAGTTCTTTTTCAAAAATTCATATCTCTTTGTGTATAACCCCAAAAATTATGGTTACCTATCAAAATAAAGCTTGAGATGTCTAATTTAATATTGTAAAATTTCATGGTCGTTGGACACCATTTACTCAATCAAAATTGCATTGCAAATCATCTACCATGTTGCAAACTTATTATTTTAACAAATTTTGAAATTTCTTGAGATTTAACCCTGATGCTTACAAAATTATTTTTCAACCTTTATCCCACACAACTTTTAATGTTAAATCCTTTAAAATTAGTAAAATGGACAAAATCCCACTATTTGCTTATATTTTGGATCTAACCAATAATAGGTCATAACAAGACACAAGAAATTTCCAAATTCCACTTCACCAAATTTATGATTTTATGCTCAAAATTGCCTTCTAACTTCATTTTTAAGTTTAATACACCTTCTAATTCATTTTATAAATATTTGGGCAAAAATCCTCTTAGAGTTTATAATCTTAAAATCTACAAGAAACACGAGAGAATTAGGCCAAGATCAACGAAGGTTACAAATAGTACAAGAAGACTAGGGATGTTACTTACTCACTTGAACTTTCACTTTTTGCAATTTTCCTTCTTCCTCGAGTCCTCAAAGCTTTCAACCTCCCTTAGAACACCATGCATAATTACCTTATCAATATTTAAAACTCAAATAATGGATAAAGAAGGAAAATTGATATTTGAATCATGATAACTTACCTTGGTGACTTAAGATTTCCTTCCTTCTTCCTATGTCTTAGCCAACTCTCCCCTTGATATTTCCTTGAGCACTTGGTTGAAATGTTGCATGAAGAGAGGGTTAATAAGTGATTTATAATTGGATGAAAAATCACTTAGGGTTCTCTTAACAATTAACCAAAATACCCTTATATTACATGACTAATTGTGGCTTATTTCTTAATTCTCCTTCCTCTTCTTACCTTGGTCAAAACATACCCTTGTTCTTGCCCCTTAATTTGTTTTGAATATGTGGTAATTTATTAAGGTTCATGTTCTCACCTCATTGGCCGTAAAGCACAAGGCATGTAGGAGGATTACATGTTATTTCTCTTATCTTTTGTCTTGTGTTCATACTTATCCCTTGTCCCTTGGACGATAGAATGTATGGCCATAATAGAGCATATATGTCTGGGATAGCTCCATTACACTTTCAATTCGAGCTAAAACCTATCATGAAACGGTGTTGGAATGTATAGCTCCTATCAAATTCTTATCATTCAACTTGAGTTTCCTTGCAAATCCATTTAATTCCTCAGGTTTTATTTGCAAAGCAAGAAAGCAAACTATGAAAACATAGAAAATAGAAACATCAAAAAGCTAGGTTACCTCCTAATAACACTTGTTTTAAAGTCATCAACCTGACTATGCTGCCATTAATTTAACCAGGACTGTGGAGAGTGATGAGAATTTGTTCATGCTTTAGAGTTTGTTCCTAATAGTACTTGAACCCTTGTCCTTTTCCCTTAAATATTTTCTTTGAATGTAGTTTCAACAATAAATTGTGATTAATCTAGAAAAGGCCTAGCCTTCTTGATTGTGATTTATTAGGAAAGAGTTTGAACTTCAGGATTGGTGGTTTTTTTAGTGGAAGATTTTTCTGCCTTCTTTTTATTTTGTACTAGCTCCAAAGATTCAAAAGGCATTCTCTAGGTCACACTTAGGTGTATTCCTCCAACAACCAAGTATTTTGTAGTATCCATCTGCTTGTCCTCTTTATTTTCAGCCACACTTTCATCAAATGGGTCCTTCATGAAAATTTTTTTGAGGTGTATCTTGCACTATGCTCTCAATAGTATCAATAACCAAGCATTCCTTAATATGATCAAAGTGTTTCATTGCTTGGAGAATATTAAAGGTGACTTGCTCATCATTGACCTACATTGTCAATTTACTATTTTAGAATCAATGAGAGTTCTCCCAGTTGCTAAGAATGGTCATCCAAGGATGATTGACACTTTTTTGTCAACTTCAACATCCATAACAATAAAATCAGCTGTGAAGATCAATTTGTCTATTTTCACCAACACATCCTCTATTTTGCCTTTCAAGATAAATGATAGATCTTTTCAGCAAGTTATAGTGTAACAGTAGTAGGTCTTATATCTCCTACAGCTTGTTTCTTGTAACATTGACATAGGCATTAGATATATGCTAGCTTATAAATCACACAGTGCTCTGCCACAATAATATTTTCCGATGCTACAACAAATGGTGAAGCTCCTTGGATCCTTTAGTTTCAGGGGAAGTTTGTTGGGCAATATAGCGCTGCTTTCTTTAGATAAACCCACTTGCTCAAACTCCCTATATCTCCTCTTTGACATAATGTCCTTTATAAATTTCACATAGCTAGGCATTTGTTCCAAGGCTTTCACCAAATCTAGAAACTTTCTAAATTGTTTTTCCTAGTTCTACTTCTATAGCCTTTAAAAGAAAGATGGAGGTTGCTTCCCTATCAACGATCCTGGTTTTGTTGGCTTATGCTAGAACATCAGATGCTCCTTTAAGGGTCTGTAATTCAGAACTTGACATTTCTTGTTCCATCTCACATTAAGTTTTCACCCCCTCTCTCTTTGCTTTCTAGACCTCCTTCATCATAACAAGACCCTTTTCTCAATGTTTTTCCTCATGTTCCATAATTGCACCACTAATACAAAAGGTTAGATTTGTAGCACACGTTTTATAGTATTTCCTTAAGTGCTATAGCATCTATATATTTTTTATTTTTTAAAAAAATATTAAAAAGCTCTAGGCCTTTCTTGAAAAAGCGGTATAGAAAGTTACAGCTTGTTGTATAGTGCTTTCCCAAGAAAGAGCTACAAAGTCTCTGTTCTAATTTTAAAAGATTGGTAGCATTATTGAAACCCTTACTTCTTTAATTTTTAAAACACTTTTGTAGTGCTTTCATGAGAAAGTGTTACAGCAAGTCCTATTAATTTTTTCTAAAAAATTTGAAACCCTTGCATGTTGTTTCCCCTACTTTTTATTTCCCTATTTTTTTCACACTCTTCCCACTCTCACTTGATACTTTATTCTTCCTCCTCACTCACACTCTTCTCTCGGTCTTTCAATATTCACCACCCCATCCCAACTCTACAATGGCAATAGCTCCACTCCTCACTGAAGGTGGATTATCACCTAGAAGAGCGGTAAATAAGTGATCTATAAACTTTTCATACTAATACTGAAATGATAAAGATAAATACAAAAAGAGTGAACACAAAGGATTATACTAGTTCGGTCAAATTCCACAACCTACGTCCAGTCCCCAAGTACTTGGGATTTCTCACTATCTCAAATAACTTGATACAATTACACACTTATACTTGAGACTCACTCCCCCTTACAAGTTGTAAATGTACACCCCATTTAAGGTTCCACAACCTTAAGATTTGACTGTGATTTTTACAATCAATAAAATCTCTCTTGAAGATGGAAAAAATCACCAAGATGGGGGGTGAATTGGGGATTTAAAATTTCTTTTGGACTCCTTTTTTCAAAAAAAAACTGTGAGAAGTAAATGATGAGAGAGTAAAAGTAGAAAAGCTGGACACAAAGAATTTATACTGGTTCGGTCTCAACCTTGACCTAGTCCAGTCCCCAGATATCTACTGGGTATTTTCACTAGTTCAACAAGCTTAAACTACAACAATGTAAACTACAAGCAATCCTATCCACCAAGGACTTGCTCCCCCTTACACTATGTAATTAAGCTTCCCAACTCACAGGTTTCCACAACCTTGAGCTTTCACAAATACAAATGTTTTCAAAGAATCAAAACTCTCAAAAAGAGTAGATAAAGATAAACACTGAAGAACAAGTTGAAAATAATAATACAGACTCAAATTTCAAAGTATAATCAAGATAGCTTCGTTGTGTGTCTTTTGCTTTGAGTTTTCACAACCTTTTATAGACTAAATGGATGAGCTAGCCGTTGCAATTCTTTCTCTAACGTTCAACTACAATTCTGGAAAAATGGCATTTGCATATTTTGCTCTGTTCTTTGAATTCTTAGTTGGAATTTTGGAATTTAGTTGTTGCAGAAGGTCTTCCAGATTTTCAATCATTCTATGATCGTAATTTGACCATTTAGGGTAATCCTGAGTGTTGCAACGGTCTGAACTGAGCATTTGGGATAAGGGAGAAAGATCAACCTTGTTCTTGGTTCTTCATTTAATGCACTTATCCTGGATCTTGATCTAACCTTGATCTTAGCTAATCTTATCTGAAAAATACTCAAAACTTCATCAAAGACATTAGAAACAATAATATCATATGATAGAATAATTTTAGATTGACCCATTAAGATTTCGCAGATCAACATCATTTGATTTTTCAAAATCCCCAATACAAACTCGAGTTTGTTCTTCCAGACTTGAGTTTGGAGTTCATCCAGAAAGCATGTCGGTTGGTCAGTGGTCTAAACTTGCAGTCTGTAAAAGCTAACTCGAGTTTGGCTTTTACAGAGAGAACTGTCGGGCTCTGGACTTGGGATGGAACTTTGGGCATGAAGCTAAACTCGAGTCAATTAGTGACTAACTCAAGTTTGGGTCTATGTTTGAAGAACAGGCCTAAGTTCATAATCTTCCAGACTGGAGTTTAGGGTCATAGACTCGAGTTTGTAGTGTAGCCAAATGGATGATCTTTCTGTATGATCCAGACTCGAGTTTGGGGAGCAAACTCGAGTTTCAGTGACTACCGAAACATTTGAGGTTTATCTGGGTCAAGTGCAAACTGGAGTTTGGAAGGCCAGACTGGAGTTTGGGAGTCTATTGAGTTTTCTGGGTTCCTTTCTGTTTGGTCTAAACTCGAGTTTGATAATCCAGACTCGAGTTTGGCTTGCTTGGGATTCTGTATCTTCCAGACTTCAGGTTTGATTTGCAAACTGGAGTTTAGCTTGATGTGAAAATTTTGGATTCTTTTCTGTGTCTGCCTAGACTCGAGTTTGTCTCTGCAGATTCGAGTTTGGCTTTTATGCAGAATTGAACATCTTTCTGTTAAGTCTCAAACTCGAGTTTATATATCTAAACTCGAGTTTGCCTTTGACAGTAAGATTTTCATATTGCCAAAAACAAACTTCATATCAAGTTTACAATTGCTAGTTATCATCAAAACACATTGAGAACTAACATTCTCCCCCTTTTTGATGATGACAACACTTGTAAACTTGAAGTTTCAGAAATTTGATATTCAGTTCAAGATTTAGAAGTTGTCAAGCATAAATCAAGGTAAGTCAAATAGTCAAATAATGTAACATTTGTCATTTGATTTAGCAAGAATACACTGTGGCGCCCGGCCTTTGGGGCCTTTATTTAATTAGAGTTATCGCGGGAATAGATCGAGGAGATTTGGACGACTTTAAATTATGAAATAAAAATTTCTGAAATTACTATTATATGAAAATATGGGTAAATTTTTCGCGATTCGGTCTCGTCCGATAGTTGGACGTTAGATACAATAATCTAAAAATAAGCAAAATGATAAACATAAAATATATTACAATAATCCCAATGTCCAAAAGATTCAACTGCTATATTCCTTACAGCTACTTCTTGCTCTTTGATCCCGAACTGGTTCCTATATCTTTCACGGGAGCTGAAGTCCAAATGAATGGACCCCAAGGTAACAGTTAATCTCATGCACATGTATGAAAATAGAAATGACATAATAGCACATGTTTAAAGCATGGAAGAAATAACCGTAACCGCAGTTAACAGCCAAGAACCGCAGCTTTTGTCTAAGACCGCAGCCCCATGAGACCTCAGCCTCAATATCCATGGCCAATCAGGATAATATAAACAAGTAATTCAACCAGGATACATGATTAGCTAATAAATGCATAACATTATCATACATGATTATAAGATTAAAGTTACCTACCTCAACCGTGTATCCTTTTCTTTCGTATTGAAGTTGTTGGGATAAAATTGAAGATCAGGGTCTGCCTAAACATTTTTATCATTGCTATCAGTCACTTATTTAAATAGCGAATAAACTAATTGCTTGAATTAGTTTAAAAGGATTAATAATAATTAATCCCTTTATTTTTCTCTAATAATAATAATTTTATTATTATTATTATTATTATTATTATTATCATCATCATCATCATCATCATCTCGGATAATAATAATAATAAGTTCCTCATAGAGTATTCGTCACTATCATTAAATATTAACATTATTTGTTATTAGTATCCTCCAACAAGTAACACCATTTAATTAAATACTTATCTTCAATTAAGAAGATAATTAATTAATTTTTAACATTTCTCATGGTTTCCCTTTAATTTTAATTCTATTATTTAAATCATAATTTCACTAATTAAATCATCATTTATCATAATTTCCCTATTGATTTTTAACTTTCCTTAATCAATAACTTTGACTACTTGCTAAACAATAATTTATTTATCAAAACCAATAGATATTCATTAATAAAGACTATTCTAAATAATGCTAATTAAGAATAAGTATCTTAGTGTTTTTATGCAAAAACGCAAATGTATCTACTCCTTATTTGCAAACAATCACATATTCACAGCATATAAATTCAGCTTTGACTTTTCACTCTTCTAACTTTACCATCAGCAAATACATGACATCTTAGTATCCTATAGATTTAACCATTTCCCTCTTATAGCTAATACATGTACCTTCGAAAGCCAAAGAAGTGAAAAAAAAATAGAATAAAATCATTCATGTTCATCTTTCTCTTTCACATGACCGAAAGCATGACAGCAGAATAGGAACTAAAAGAAAACAAACAATGAAAACATGCTTTTCTTCTCTTTGAGCCCGATAAATGACAGCAACCAAGAATACATTTATATGTTTATTTCTTCTCTTCATGCAGCAACGGGAAAAGAAGAAAACACAAGCAGTAAGCAATACCCACAACACACCCATCCGAAAGAAAAGAAAAAAAAAACATTTAGTGAAGAACATAAACTCAACAAACAAAAAGTTTCATCCGATCAAAAGAAAACATGCATGACAGCATACAAAGGTTTTTCAACTTGACTTTTTACTCCCTACCCGATACACACAAACAGAAACAGAAATCCTTTTCTTCATGCAGCCCGTCACACACACCTGTACATATATATTTTCTTCATGCAAAACACAGAGCCATCTAGGAACATGCAGCAACCGAAAACAAACAGAAAGTCACACCCTCAGAAGAAAACACGCATACACACACATATATATATATATGTTCACATTTGTCCCTGTTTTTCGTTTTTTTTCTTTTTTCAGTTTCAGTTGCTCTTATTTCAATTTCTTCTTAGTTATATTCAAGCCAAAACAAGACAGAAACGGAAGAGGAAGGAAGGATAAAAGTCACCTTCTGTCTTTGCTCTCTAGAGGTGATGAATAGCCGCTGATTTCCTTACTCTGAAATGCTTCGGCTAGAACAGGGGAGCAAGAACTCTCAAGAACACTCTCAGCCTCACTTTCTATCTCTCACTGTGTCTCAGCGTTTCTAATGGAAATGAAAGTAAAACCAATAGAATGGAGTCTTGTTTAAATAAGCCTTATTATCATTTCATGCATGTCGACAGCTGGCCAAATACGTGTTTGATTTATAACTGATGATGTTTTGCTGTGGCTATTAGATGATCTTTAGCTAATGATCATGGAATCGGCTTTGGGCTTCCTCTAATAATCATCTGGGCCGAAAGAAAAATGACTTAAGAATTGGAATTGAATAAACCATCGAAACTGCTCCTGTGGACTTGTTGTCGGGTTTAGTGGAAGAGAAAGATTAAAAAAACTGATTCATTCCCACTGCTATGCGTTTTAGATGAGCTTCGTAATGGCATAAGGAAAATCAAATGATATTTGGCCTGTTTTATAGGGCCAAACCATGGCCCATTATTGCTGTGTTGTTGTTTTTTTTAAATATATATATACACACACACACACACTTCCTTATTTTATTTCCATTGGCTATCATATTGTCTAATTATCTAATCATAGTGATAATTTATTTATCACACTAATTTATTTGAAATAAATCCCTTAATATCTAATTCTACAATTATTACTCATTATTTTCCTTAAATTTATTTTCTTCTCAAATAAATTAAGGAAAATAGGTCTTAATTTCAAATAATTATCCTCATAATTATTTTGGCCCAAATTTCGAATTTCAATTCCATATAATATTCCAATATTAAAATCCCAAAAATTTGGGATGTTACATACATAAATGATTACAGTCATAAGAGAGCAAGTTTATAAGCACAAGAGCAAACTGAAAGGACAATAAGCAGTTAAAACTAAAAAGTATCACAACTCAAAAACACTCAAGATTGCTCTGAGGTGTTCTCTCCCCCTTTGTCATCATCAAAAGGAAGGGTAGGGTCAACTAGAGGGGTAGGTGGATGAGAGGTCTAAGATGTAGAGGCTGAAATGTTGAGGTGCTGCATGATCTAGTCTAACTGAGCCTTCATGGCATCTTGAGATTCAATCAAAGCTTGATTGGTCTTTGTGAGCTCAAACACAATCTTGCCTATCTCAGTTTCAACCTTTGCAACAAAATTATCTAGTGCTGCATCAACAATTTCTTTGATCATGGCAGCAAAGTTAGAGGGGATGGAAGTCTGAGGAGGTGGAGGAGCTGATTGGGCCTCATGAACTCGAGAGTAGGTAGCTCTGGTTCTGGAAGGTGCTCTTGACTGGCCAGACCCTTCAGCATCAAAGCTTATCTTCATTAGGTGCAGTTGAGGCTTCCCAAAAGTTGGTGGTCAAATGATGGTATCTATGGCTCCAACATGCCAGATCTTATAGTGGAAGAGAATGACAGATATCAAGGATGGGAAAGGAATATGGGATGTCACTCTAGATCCAAACCTGAATCGAATCATCTCCTCAAACACCCATTGTCCTATGTTTAGTGGCTTCTTGTCTACTACAGCCGCAAAGGGGGCATAATCTCTCTTGGTGAAGTGAGTAAAGTTGCCACCTTTCTGAACTAGGTTTTTGGAATAGATATACCAAAGTACCCGGTAGGTGGGGGACATAGAAGTAGGTTTGAATTGAAGAGAGAGCAGCTGGTCTTCAGTGACAGGCTCATTAGGTAGTAGGATTTAAAGACACTCCTTATTTGAATATTCTATGGTGTGGTGAGGAGGAGGATTGTCAATACCTAGAATAGAGTTCAAGATAGAAGCAGAAAGGGTAATGTTTACTCCCCTAACTGTGGTGGTTACACTCTCCTTATTCACAATTTGGTCATCTTCCTCTGAGGTTCCCCATTGCATGTTAAAGCAGAATAGTTTCACAATATTAGGAGTGAAATGGGCAGAGATGGATAGGAGGTTTTTGAACTGATTTAGCCATGGGGAGAGATCAAGGTTGCATTCCTATCTAAGGTTATCTAAATTGACAGAAACTACAGGACAAAAGGGCTTTTTACCAAATTCCTCTTTGAATTTGGCTTTTATGCAGAATTGAACATCTTTCTGTCAAGTCTGAAACTCGAGTTTATATACCTAAACTTGAGTTTGCCTTTGACAGTGAGATTTTCATATTGCCAAAAACAAACTTCATATCAAGTTTACAATTGCTAGTTATCATCAAAACACATTGAGAACTAACATCTCTCACAAAGTGAATAAATATGAACACTAAAGTACAATGAAAAAAATCTGAAGATATTGATTTAATGAAACAGTAGATCATAGTTGAGAATTTGATTGAATAGTATTTTGGTAGCTGATAAAAATCAGTGCTTTGGTATTTACAGATGATCACATTTATTACTGTTGAAGCTCAAAATAAATTCCGTTGTGACTATCCAATAGACCATTGGAGATAAAGCGTGAAAAGTCTCTAGGTGTGTTAGCCTTTATAAGTACTTCTTCGTTATCTTGATCCAACTATTTTATGGTTGTTGAAGAGCAAAGAAATTGAAGCACTGCTTCCCAAGACTTTCGAATTGAAAGGCTGGAATATCACCTAGAGGGGGGTAAATAGGTGATTTAAAAAAAATTGTCTTTCTTTTCGAAAAGAAGAGTTTAATTAAAGAGACATAGAAGAAGATTGGTCACAACATTTATACTGGTTTGGTCTAACTCGTTGACCTACGTCTAGTCCCCACACTTGGGTATTTCAGTATTTGAATACTCTGATACAATCTCACATGCTCGTACTAGAGATGATCATATCTCAGGACTCACTCTCCCTTATAAGCTGTAGTTGTACACCCATTCTTGAGATTCCACAATCTCAAGATTTACAAAGGAATAAATGCTTTTCATTTAAACTCCTAAAGAGCAGATAATATGAACACTAAGGTTCAACAAATAATCAAAGTGCAATAAATGAAACAGTAAATATGAATAATACATAATTGAATGCGCAGCGTTTTCGGTAGGTGGCAATATTGAATGTTTGGGCTTTTATACTCTTCGTCATTAATGCCATTGGGAGGAACTGGATGATGATCGTTGAGACTTAATTGAATTTTCGTTAGTCACAGCATTCCTCGTCAACCAAAATGGACCGTTGTAGCTTCATTAAATGAATATGCTTCTTTCATCAAATGTAATGTCCATTGGTTGTACTTGATACCCAAAATAAGTATGTCTTGGAAGAATGTTTTGTTCCGCTGCAGCGTTACATTCCGAATGTTGGTCTGTTTCTGTTGCTCCGCATTAAATGTCTCTGACGTGTGCATTTGCTTTATGTTGCTTTTCAATTAATGATTTATTTTGAATCCTAAAATCACTAGCAAATATTAAAAACATCTCATAAATGATTCTTAATCGTTCTGGAAAGCATCGGCTAAAGATCAAATCATTTGGGAAGTTACAGATAGCGATCATGATTTCTGTTCACAAGAACTCAAGTTTCGAACTAGAGTTTTATTCCATGAACTAGAGTTCCTTCAATTTCTTCTTAAGAAAATTAGTTCTGGAAGATAAGAACTCGAGTTTTTCTTCAAGAACTCGAGTTGATGATTTAGGTTCAAATTAAGTTCCGAAGGAACTTGAGTTCTATATGAAGAACTCTAGTTATGAACTCTAGTTCTTTACTAAGAACTCTAGTTCTTATATTTCGAATGAGACAGCTATTCTTCCAGAGGTGAAGAACTCTAGTTTTAAATGAAGAACTAGAGTCATGAACTCGAGTTCTTTGGACTTTAGCTGAAACACAGATATACCGGAAATGAAGAACTCGAGTTTCAAGTGCATAACTCGAGTGATGAACTAGAGTTTGTTACTGATGAACTCTAGTTCTCAAAGTTCTTTTGATGTTTGAAAGATTTGCGCAAGATAGGAGTCATGAACTCGAGTCCACTTACCAAGAACTCCAGTTCTTTGGACTTTGCCTGAAATACAGATATGTCAGAAACAAAGAACTCAAGTTTTCAAAGAAGAACTCTAGTTCGTTACTCATGAACTCTAGTTCACAAAATCCTTATTGATTTTTGAAAGATTTGTGCAAGGCAAAGGTCACGAACTCGAGTTCTACTACCAAGAACTCGAGTTCTCACTTTTGTTGATTGAGAACCAATCTGATAAACTTTTCCAAAACTTAAGTTTTAAAACCAGAACTCTAGTTCTTATTAAATCAGCAACTAACAAGTGTTTAGTTATCATCAAAACTTAAATCAAGAACTAGCACAAATGATCAGAGAGAATGTCTTCTAGTTTAGGTAAGTGCATTTAATGCGTGACACGTCGGATTGCTTTATTTGAAGCCAGTGATAATTTTTAAGTTAAGGAACTGAAACTCAAGAGCAAACTGGTTAAAAGTATTAGGAAGAAATAATAATCAATATATGATACTCACAGATCATGTTTAAGAAGAGTTAGGTGCATCTAGATTCAAAATTAGACAAGCAGAGTATATTGGCTCGAGTCAGGTCATTACTTGCCTCGAGTCAATCCATCATTGAAAGAGTCTTCGACAGTCTTTTAAGACACAAACTCTAGTCAAGGAATTTCGCCCCTCCCTAATTCCACCCATGCCTCTTCCTGCAAGCAAATTAAAGACTACAATAATGGCTTCTCCTTTTAAGTAGCCTTTTAAGTTCATACATAAACTCAATAAACACACACAAAATAGAAAGAGGTAGGGATAGATACACACAGAGTATAAGATGAAAGTTGTGTGCTTGGTTGTTTACCTAGTGGCATTTACTTCTGCCCATGCGCTCACATATGACCCGAGTCTTCTTCAAGATTTCTGTGTCGCACTCAATGGCTCAGTGACTAAAGGAGGTACACACATGAGTTAACTCCATGACTCAGTTACTTGGTTATTCTCTAATGCCCCTTTTTTTTGCCCGAATCTAATGCCCTTGAAATGTCCAAACTTCTCAGATGTTTTTTTTTCTTTTTTATATTTATAATTAGATTATGCATAAAACATTGAGTAACATTTTGAAATTGTATGGGAAAAAATAGTGCATTTTTAATAAATAAATAAATAAAAATGGCCAATTTTATTTTCTTTGAAAAATCATACATAAAAAAATTGAACTGCACCATGTATTGCTAATGAAATGTCAAAATATTACTAATCTTATGTAGGTCTAATTAATGATCAATAGAGAGAGAGAAATTAGACAAGTTGGAAAATAGTAGAAAGAGCTAGAGAATAGGGCATTAATAACTTTAAAACTTATTGTTGGGAGCAAATGTCCTTACAAATAAGAGCTACTTGATTAATTTGAAAATATTCAAAAACTAAATAAACTATTTAATTATGTTATACCATATATTATACGATCGGTTTAAAATTCTTATGTATATCATTATATTATATATTAGGTTATAAGTAGAAAAATTCATTTAGAGGAAAAAGATAAATGTAAGCGATTATTTTTTTTATTTTTTTATTTTTAAAAGGTCTTATATCTAGTATCAAAATTCATCTCTAAAGTAGCTTTTATATATGAAACTAGACAATATTCATACAAGCTTGTCTTCAGTTATATATTGACGGATTGGCAAACTCACATGTGATCTCTTAAATTTGCAATTTTTGTGAACGGGAAATTTTGCAAGGATCCAAAAGATGTGAAAGGTGAAGACTTCTACTTATCTGGATTTGACAAACCTGGAGATACATCAGCAAACCCTACAAGCTTTGCTAGGACTTTAGCTGACGTAAGCACGTTATACATATTGAACACTCTTGGAATATCTCTTGTCCGCATTGACTATGAGCCAAAGGGTTTGAACCCTCCTCACACTCATCCACGTGGCACTGAGATCCTCATAGTGATCAAAGGAACTCTTCTGGTCGGATTTGTGGCATCTAACCAGAATGAGAATCAATTATTTATCAAAGTTTTTAACAAGGGAGACGTGTTTGTGTTCCTAATCGATCTTATTCACTGTCAACAGAACATGGGTTATGGAAATGCAATTGCATTTACTGGCTTTAGTAGTCAAAATGTTGGATGGATCCCTATTGTGCTATATGTGTTTGGGTCGAACCCACCCATCTCTCCTGAGATTCTTGAAAAGGCTTTCCAAGTGGATAAGAAAATAATTGATTTGCTTCAGAAGCCATTTCAAGATTAATCAATAATGAGGCCTATAGGAGCGGAATTAGTCCCCTCTATGTAAAAGAACCCAAATTTTAGGAAATTATCCTTTAGCCCATAATAATTTCATGATTTTCACTTTAGTCCCCTCTATGTAAAGTTACGTGGAGGGACTAAAATGAAAATATTTAAATTTTTATGGCACTAAAATATAGTTTCATAAATATTTGGGTTGTATTCTATAATTTTCGCCCCTTTTAATTAGAATTCCTAGTTTTGCTCCTGGATGTCTACTACACAAAAATACATCTCATATTATTAAATAAATAAATAAATGCAGGGTATATGCCCCCAAAATTTTATTTTGGCTGCTTTCTTATATAATAGGGTACTGTTTGATTTGTATTGTGTTTGATGTAGCTTATCTTTGTTTCTGATTCACTAATCAAAATAATATTTTATATGTACGTGATGTGTTGTACGTTGTTTTGCTTTGCTTTTGAATTTTCAATCATGTGTTTAATTTGGAAAATATACATGTCGTGGATCAAGAAGTAATTGACGCCGATGACAACAATAAAAAAAAAATTGATGACAACAATAAAATATATATATATATATATATATATATATATATATATATATATATATATATATATATATTCTTATCCAATAGGTAGGGTCCATTATACGGACGGCACGATAATTATTTTATTCTATTAACTAATAACTAAATATATATTTTAATAAATTGTTAAACAAGAGGTTCTACTCAATATAGTTTCATCACCCCATTTCATACTGTTTTGCCCTCCTCACTTATGCATCAAATAGCCCCTTGAAATGTCCAAACTTCTCAAATGTTTTTTTCTTTCTTTTCTATTTATAATTAGATTGTGCAAAAAATATTGAGTGACATTTTAAAATTTTATGGGCAAAAAATAGTGCATTTTTAATAAATAAATAAATAAAAGTATCCAATCAAGAAAGATTGTAATTTATATGACGATTGTTTATTATGAAATACTTTTGTCAATCATACTCAATTGACATAACCACTATATTTGTGTTTTCGTAGATGTAATGTTGGAAGACGAATCATTTATAAGTATTATATGATAAATGTCTCAAAAGAATCATCACTTTTATCATTAAATAAATTACTGTTATTAACTACAACACATGATTGTATGCATAATTAAACATTACTAAGCGTTTTGTATCCTTGTACGGCCCCCACCTTGACATACATGGTTTATTTGATATAAACGTTATGTGCTAGACGTTATGAATGCTCAAATTATCATGTAAACCTTTGTAACATATATAGAGATTCTACCAAAGGTTACAATAGGAGATGAACTTATTGTCTGGGGGGAAAAAAGGACTCTACTTAACTTCAAATTTGTAGCTCCATATGAATATATCACATTAAGCTTCACAAATCAGATTGTTATTATAGAAGCTGAGAGAGTCTGCAATATTGACGTCAAATATATATCAAAACTGATCAATTCTTCAGAATCCCCTTAGTCTTGAAGTATTCCACAGTCTGATCATAGATTTCTTCAATCCCGAACTTGAATTCAAACCCTTCTGTGATAAGCTTCTCTGAAGAAAACACTAACTTGGGCTTGGAGGCGCAATCACCAAATCTTCAAATGAAAAAAAAAAAAAAATGTTCCTAAGCAGAAATAATATTTGAAGAATATTTGTAAACAGATAAAGAGTTCATGAATATTGTGAGATTTCTTTGAATGCTTGAAAAAGGATGATTCATCATTCAGAGAGCGTAAATTCTTCTACATTCTGGGAAAAGGAAAATCAAAAAAAAAAAAAAATTGTGTATTGAGCATATTCCTTTTCAAACAATTTAACTTAAATAAGGATGGTCGGTGAAATTTATTATTTATTATTTTTTATATTTATTTTGCAGTTATAAACATTTATGTTGAAGTATACTTCTTTTAAGATAAAAGAAAAATAAATAAATTTAAAGGGAATAGTATTATAGTAATATGAATATGATACAAGTCGTCCAAGTTTAATGTGCCCCATGCATGTGCATCCTTCTGGATTATATTAATGAACAAGGTCACATTCTTATTTTGGGAGATTGGTAGGTAGACAATTAATTTATTGGTGTGATCCAATAATCTTCATGTTAGATTTGGGAATTCCTTCTCAATATCAACAATATCAGATCCACCATTGAATCTATTAATTAAGACGTATTGGGTTCATGGTTGAATTGTCAAATCATGAATTAATTGATAAATTAATTTATATATGCTTAAAATAAAAAAGTAATTAACTATAATAATAAAAATAAATATTTATAATTTGAGAATATACACTTATTTCATTTTTAATAATTTATAATTTTAGAATATATACATACTCATGTTTCTCACATTTCTCAATGCTTACTAGTTTTCTTATGACCAAATTGAACATGGGACCGGTCCCTTTTTCCCCCAATCAAACTAGTCTCATAACACTATTCTTTCTTGTCACACCCTAAGAAATAAGCAAAATTATGATTTGAGCATTATTGTTTGATTGATGTTTAAAACTATGCAAACTTCATTTCTTCCTTTTATATCTCATAAACATTTGAAAATTTCACGTTTCCAAGTGCAATAATTAACATTTAACTACTAATGAGGAAAAAAATAAATTTTAAAACTCCATTATTTCTTGAGTTGCAGTTATCTAAAGTAGTCAAGCTCGTGCAACTCATGTATTTCATTTCATAAATGGGGATTAAAAAAAAACTCTAAAATCTGAATTCTAGTACCTATACTCAAATAATCTAAAGGGTATTTATTATCTAGCAAGGGCTAACCAATTGTAAACAATTGAGGCTACAAAATTTTGGGAGTGGCTTCTCATAGTTTCCCTTACTCTCCTTTTCCTTTCCATTGTTTTCCTTTTCTCATCTTTGGATGAAAATCTTAGTGGCCCATATTTTATATCTTAGAAAATTGTTGTTGGTTTTACTTTAAAAAAAAAAAAAGATTAGATACATAAATTTAAATGGTTAAAATTTTATCTAAAAAGAAGTATATTTTTATTATAGAATAAATTTTCTTTCCGTATTTTTCACTACAGATGTGAACTATTTAAAACAAATTTTAGCAATTAAAATTTATTTTATATGTTTAACTAAAACTATAATAATATTTTTATAAGAGGTAAAATCTGAGCCATCAAAATTTGTATCCAATGATGGAGATGAGAAAAGGAGAGCAAAGGAGGGTAAAAGAAGAGAAGCCACTCCCAAAAATTTTGGCCAGACAAGAACAAGTCATCTTAATATACCCTTACTAAAACAAAAATAAGAACAAAAAATTAAAACTTTATCATATATCAATATCATCAAGAGAAAGAAAAAAGGAATGAAAGAAAATAAGTTGCATATATTTGGAGTAGATACTTACTCAGTTGGAACATTGTAGTGAGGGTATCGTTTGTTAAGAAAGTTAGCAAGCTCAGGGACACTTGTGTTATGAACACAGCAATTGTATCTGCCAGAAGCTGATTCTTTCTCAGCCACAAATATCTGTGCTCTGCAAACATCTTCCACATGACTTATGTTTATTGAACCTGACAGCTTTTGCATTCCTTTCAACCCATTTATCAGAAACTCATTCCCTGCAATTTTCATTTTAATCCATCAGAGATAAATAGACCAATTAATCAACTTTATTCATGAACATCATCACATCGGATCACGCATGTCAGATTCAGTTTTGAATAGGACTCAGAATATTTTGACTTGCGTGATCGAACCTGTAATAAGGGACATGGCTAGATTGGCGCTGCTTGGGACGTCTGGAGTGAGAGAAGGACCAGCCATGAGACTTGGTATCACAGTTATGAGATCAATTTTGTTCTCTTCAGCAAATTTCCATGCAGCTTTCTCAGCTAGGGTTTTTGACACTGGATATCCCTAAACACATTTAATCATTTCAAAATCAATTTGATTAATTCTCAACCACTTGATCATAGAAAAAGTCACTGATAAAAAAACATCAAGAAAACAAAACCAAAAAAAGAAAACTTAAACCTAAAATTATAAGATCTGAATGCTATCTTTCTTTTTTTGAATTAAAGGAGCAAGCCTTAACAATCTGAGTTTAGAAATGGGATTGAATCCACACCCTCCCACTTACAGGGAAGTTTCCATGATATTAGGCTATAAGGCTATTGGTAGGATCCAAATCCCTCAAAAGTGAAGAATCCATAAAATTGGTAAGGTTAAACACAAAGTACTAGTACACTCTTCCTACCTTGCAAGTTCAACTTCACCAAGAACTAATAACTTACCCAAGTGGGTGGTTTTGCAGTTGTCAAGAACTCAGTATCAGTCCAATTGCTTTCATCCATAACCAAACCAGTCCCATTGAGTGTGTTTATAGTTACAGCAGCTGCTGAGGATGTCATTATCACTCTCTTCACTGATTTTGCTCTTGCACATGCTTTCAACACATTCAAAACCCCTTGGATTGCTGGCTTTATCATGTCATTCTATATATATATATATATATATATAAGAAATCAATCAATCACATAAACAATAATCATAATCTCGTATTAGCTATAGCTACCGAGCGTGTGAGTGCGTGTGCGTGTTTCAGACGAAGGAACGTACCTCGGGATCTTGTGAGGCGAAGTTGACAGGAGTAGCAACATGGAAGACCAGATCACAGTCTGCTATGGGGGCATCAAACTTGTCCTCTTCAGTTAAATCTGCTCCAAATATTTTGAGATCTCCCAGATTTTGAAGTGCCACAAGGTGGGATATCTTTTTAGGATTACCTGCACAAAAACACTGATCAAGACAAGACTTTGATATATTCAAGAACATATATATACACACACATACATCTGATTGTTTATTTGTTATATTTTCTTTAACACAAGGTGTTGGCCGTATCAGAAACAATACAAGTAGTACCATAGAATAATATCGACCCTAATAAGTTTTTTTCTCAGTTTATGCTATTTTTGGAAATTGCCTTTGAAGGGCTTGGATTTGGTTAATAATGGAGTGGTTGTGCGGGCGTTTGAATTTGTGACACTAACACTGGGGTAGAAAAACCAGGGCATTGATGAAAGGACCCCATAAATTATAAAGATATTTCGGTCATTTTTGTGGTGAGGGGTTGAGGAGGAAAAAAAATTATATCATCAATCAGTATATAATATAAATTAAAACTCATAAAATTTTGTAATATTTTTTATCAGTGATTCGTACTTCAACCTGTTCAATATAGTGAGGCCTACATCTAACTGTATGTATTTAGCACTCCCTCAAGTCCTAAAAGTAACAGTTAAATGAAGGGTTTGTTTCAGTAATCTTAAATATACAATCTCAACCTAATATAAATGAATAAAAAGGAGTGTGTTAGAAAAAAACACAACACAATTTTTTTTACAAATTAACTTAAATAGGTTCCTTAATATTATCCTCGGTTCTAAATATATGACATAATTCGTATTACAATTACACTATAAAACTATGTCATACATGGAGAATTATTATTTGTGAATTAGATATCTGTATGCATGTGTGTGTGCATAGAGAGAGAGAAAGAGAGGGAGGGAGGGACAGGGAGGGGGAGAGAGAGACCTGGATCTCTGACAGTGGTATTGACAGAATAACCCCTGAGGAGCAAGTGCTTGATGAGAAGGGAGGCCATAAAGCCAGACCCACCAATAACACAAGCCTTCTTCATTATCCTCTTTATGAGAGTTTTGGCAACACAAGTACACAACCCCACAAACACACACGCACACTCTATATGATGGGTTTGATGAGAGAGATGGAGCAAGAGTTGAATTTGATGCTTATAAATAGAACACATTTCTGAAGTACAGTAACATGGGGTGATGCTATGGTATGCCTACATTCACAGATAAAAACGAGAAGGTAAGCACGTGATCTGCATGTGACGTGTGGTTTGTTAGCCACCAAGTACCAACCACTGAAACTCGAAGCATTAGAAAAGTAACGGAGACTAATTCTATCTGTCAGCCTGTCTTCCCCATCTGCACTTCCTCCCTATTGTGTACTTTGGAAAAAAATAATGTCAGGTACAGATCTAGATTTTATGAAAATATTTGACGAAAAAGTGCACCCTTAATTCTTTAATTTTAAATAAATTTTATTTCAGTTTCTTAATTGTATTAGGTGTCTTTTTGTTCTCTAATACTTTCATTTTAAACAACAAAATGCAGATATTAAAATTTTAAAGATTGACAAAACATTCTTGAATGATGATATATTAAGTTTAATGTTAAGAAATAACGGCATAAAAATATTATTATTCGAAACTAATGGTGTTAGAGTTTGAGGATTGAAAAAATAATTTATCAAAATTAATGGATCAAATTGAAATCATGTGCAAAATTAGGGGACCAAAGATACATTTTTACTGTGTATTTTTACAATTCCTAAAAAGGGGTTAAGTTACATCAAACAATTGCCTAAATATTTTTCTAATAGCACTTAGAATCTTAAAGTGTTTTCCAAGAATTTTTTATGCATTAGTACTGTAAAATATTTTTTAATTACATTCAGTATCATAAGTTTATGTTCATTACTACTAAGATGAATACTTTAAAAATAAAATTTCACACACAAAAAATATTTTAGGAGGAACCACAAATAGTTTAGCATTCCAAGTACTAGTTGAGAAGTACTTCAAGGTGCTGGATTCCTATCTACCCAGAAAAAAAAAAAAAAAAAAAAAAAAAAAAAAAAAAAATCTAATGCCTACCAAAATTTTGTTAAATTGAGTATTTATTTAAAATTTTAATATAATAATATTTTAAATATTTTTATAACATGAGCCTACGTCGATCGTCCATTCAATTCAAACCAAACCTACCATTCTTCACATTTGGGACCACCCATTAGCTAATTATTGGGCCGAAGTCTTCAATTAGGGCGGACTGTCTCCCTTATGGACACCCATTTGTTAGACCACATCATTACTTGAGGATCCCCAGTCGTTACTCACAAACTATTAAAGTGGTCAAACTGGGGGCTAATTTGGGTATTTGGGTATAGTTTTTAGAGAATAGTTTTAGCGATTTAGAAGATAATTAAAAATGACTTTTAGAGAATAATTTTTGAAAAATAGCTTTTGGGACTTACAGGATAAAAATGATTTTTAGAAAATAGCTTTTGAAAAATAACTTTCGAAGAAAAATGAGTGTTTGAATAACTTCAAAATCTAAATTTTGACAAAAATTTATCAAACACTCCAAAATTGTTTAAAAATTATTATGCATCAAAACCTAGGTTTTGGGAAAAAATTTCAAAACACCCATATATTTACCAAAAGCTATTCTGCATTAAAACCTAGATTTTATCATAAACTTACCAAACACCCTATATTTTCTAAAAGTTATTCTACATCAAAACCTAAGTTCCCCAAAACTTAGGTTTTCTGAAAAGCTATTTTTTCAGCTTTTTCTGTCTTCTATGCTATCATTAGTATTTTTCAGTATAAATCAATATATTTAAGATATTTTTTAATACCTTTTAGTACTTTGAAATATTTTTGCAAGATTAGTAATTACCCTAAAATATTTTTTCAATATCTTAAATTTTTTTTCAACATCAGGAAGTATTTTTTCAGTATATTTAAGTGTCTTTTTAATACCCGTTAGTATCATAAAATATTTTTTCAAGATCCTAAAAAAAAAGTTAAGACCATGAGAAGTATTTTTTCAGTACCAGTTAGTATTAAGTATCTTTTTAGTATTCGTCAGTACCCTAAAATATTTTTTCATTACCATGAAATATCTTTTTAATATCATAAAATAAATTTTTAAGATTATGAAATATTTCAGAGTACTGACTTGTACTAAAAAAATACTATTTGATCTTGAAAATTTATTTTATGATATTGAAAAAAATATTTCAGAGTAATGACTGATCTTGAAAAAATATTATGGTACTGAAGGTACTAAAAAATAAAAAATATCTTAAGGATACTAACTGGTATTGAAAAAATATTTCAGGGTACTAAAGGATACTAAGAAAATACTTAAAGATACTGACTGGCACTGAAAAAACACTAATGATGGTAAAGAAGAGAGAAAAATCTGAAAAAAAACATTTTTTTTTTCAAAACCTAGGTTTGGATGCAAAATAGCTTTCTGAAAAAAAATATGCGTATTTAGTAAGTTTATAACAATATAAGTTTTGGTGCAGAATAACTTGAAAAAAAAAAAAAAGAGTGTTTGGTAAACTTATGACAAAACTTAAGTTGTTTCCTTCCAAATGGGCTCCTATTCATGTTTCTGTCTACTATTTGACCGTATATACGGTCCAAACCCTATTTGACATGGTTTGAGAAAGGTGATGGTTGATAAAAAAACAAAAACAAAACCACTTGGAATTTCACATTCCATTAATAAGGAATTATTATAGGCAATAGTAATTAGTAAGATACAATTAAATATCAGTATCAACACTCTCTCCAGTCTTTTTCATAAGAGCTTGATAACCGAATTACACGATTTAAAAAAGAAATTAAAATTAATTTAAAATAACAACTACATATGAAATAATATTTTTTTTAAGTATGTCTTTATTTATAAGGAAGTACGTAAGAGAGACAAATAAAATATAGGTATCACTAACCTTTTAATTAATACAATACATATAATTAATGCCAAAATAGAAAAAACCATTAAATATATAGACAATTATTATATTTTTAATTAAAAAATAAGAGTTGTCTGAATGCAATACATATAATTAATGGCTATGAGGGACCAAAATGGGAAAAAACCACTAAATATGTAGACAACTGTTATTTTTTTAATTAAACAAAAAAAAAAAAGAGTTGTCTGTAGATAACTATTATCACGTTCTTGTAAAAAAGATAAAACAATTCAAAATTTGGGCTGTTATAAAAAGAAGTTGAGGGAGTACATATATGAGTTAAAGAAAATTTTTATTCTTAAATTATTCTCAGAGATAGATTATGCTATCTAAAACTCTTAAATGGTACAATTTTGCTCTTTAACCTTTAAAACATTATTTATACGATTGAAAGATGTTAACTTTAATTTAGTCAATGTTCAAGTGTCATATTGTATTGACTGGTTGATAGAGGGGTAGAATCTTCATCAACATGGTCACTAGTTGAAACGATATAAGAGTTGAGAGAGGGAAAATATGTTAACTTTAACCGCAAAAACATCTGAACTAGCACACATGACAAATTAACTATAATTAGATGAATAACATTTCAACTTCACCTCTTCATCTCATCGTCATGTTTCACTATTTTTTATTTTTTTTTGAAAGATCTTCCTTACAAATAAATAGAAAAGACGAATAAATGACCAAAGAATGTGGACCCCTTTGGGTTAGAGTGAGAGAGTCTGACTTCTGTCAAGAAGTTTGAGCGTTTCGTATTGTTGTGTAGAAGTGCATTTGTTCTCTTTCTTCATGTCATTTCCATTTAAACGAACATGAATAATTTAAAACTTATAAGGGATAATAAAAATATATATATATATAAAAGAAACCTGACCATTCTTCCTTCTTCAGGATATTGGTCGGTTGGGAGTTGTGATTGGGAGGATCAGGAAGGAGATCCCTTCATTGGGATTTTTCTCCTTTTCTCTCATTAGTCTATCGGGTCCAAATTCTCTCAGCGTCACTTTTCTCCTCATCTCTCAGAAGCTCTAAATCATATGCATCCAACTAATCTAAAAGCTAGAAATTCACCACATCATCATCCAGCTAATCTCTCCTTCGACCCTCTCTCCTCTTCCGTCCCGACTCCCAAGCCTTAGTAGCAAACCATCTCCCTCAATGTTCATCGTCTTTATAAGCTATTCTTTGAGTGTTCATTGTTGAAGACATTCCCTTGCGGTGCCCACCACGCCTCCTACCCACTCTTAATACGTAGCTGAGAAAATTCAGCAGAGTAAGATGAGATGACTGTTTGAGGTTAATAGTATCAATCTTTTAAAATAAGCATGACCCTTACCTAAAGAAATTACACCCACCCTCTCTATTTTCAAGCATTCCAAAGATCTAAATAACCATTAAAATGGTCGAATGGCAGGATAAGATTAGTCTTTCGAAGACTATAGGTAGGATCAAAGCGACCCCCGTTAGATTTGCTTACTACTCTCATATTCTTCTCAACTCGTTTTCAACATTCAAATAAATTCCTAAACAAACACCTCCTTGATGGGATTTGGATATTATTCCCAAAATCAAGGAAAATTTAGATTTTCTCTTGTGTTCGTATTTGATAAGGAAAAGGGAAATAGAAGAGGAGAATAAGGAATTTACAAAAACCATTCAGGAGAACCATTCACAGATGAAAATGAAGGCAGGGAAACAATTCAACACATACCCAATTACTGAACTCTACAGTTTCTTCCCTTCTGATTTCAAATTCGATGAATCAGAGTTGTTCCCAATAATCAGTTTTACCTTAGTTGTTGCAATTTTGCTACTTAGATTAATTCAAACCATTAAAAAAAAAAAAGCTTAGATCAGGAGGAGGATGTTAGGCGGTGGAGGATTGAGGAAGGACAATGACAGATTTGGTTTGCTAGCCATGGCATGGGAGTCGAAACGGAAGAGGGGAGAGGGTCGAAGGAGATATTAGCTTGATGATGATGTGGCGCATTCCTAGCTCTTTAGATTAATTGTATGCGCTTCTGAGAGATGAGGAGAAAACCGATGCTGAGAGAATCTGCTTCCGTCCATCTAGGCCGTTGATTGAGAAGGAGAAAGAAAAATTATATTGATTAGATGGATATGATTTTAAGATTATGAAGATTGATAAAAAAAAGATAATGAGATAAACCAAACCCGGAGGATTACCGGATTGCAGCCTGGGGTAAGGAGCAAAACATGACAGGACAAGTGGCTGTATCGGAGGTTTTAAGGAAAATTGGGTGAGACATCTGGCAATGTTGTGCATGATCCTAGGACACTCGGCTCTTCTCCAGCCCTTTTACGTGGAGGTTCTACAAAAAGGGCTGTATCGGAGGTTTTAAGACATTTGGGCCTTGAAGATGATTTTGTGCTCGGAGACGATCAAATGGATCTTGGGGACTCTCAGAGGCGGGTTATGAAGCGGTTCGATTCATATGGGACTGGGTCTTCGTCAAAATCTAATGCCTCCCGTCCATTTGTGCTCTCTGCTCCAGATCCCTCTACTATTGATCCATCGTTGGTTAGTAGAATGAACTCTGTTGTTGGGTCCAGAATCTGGGTACATGACTCTAGTGGGCTGAACGAGTCTTCTCTGCAAGTCCATGGGGCCAGATTCAACTCGGCTTCCTCACTCCTTGACTTAAACTCGCCTCATGTAGACTCAGTTGGCGTAGCTACGACGAGAGGTCGATGAGTCTTTTGAATTTCAAGGTCGCTGTAAAGCTCTTGCGGTTTATTCCCTCTAAGACGTCGGATGGATTGATTCGCTCTTTCGATCCTGTTGTTCCCCTTGAGTACTAATCTTCTGTTCATCTCAGATCTGCTGATGTTGTTCCGGTTTCTGGGGCTATGAAGGCTTGCCTTCAAAAGCATCCAACGGAACCATGAGAGTCCTGTGTTGGAATTGTCGGGGGCTTGGCCACCCTGCAACAATTCAGACGTTAAAGGTCATACTATGTAAGTATCGTCTTCTATGGGTTTGCTTTTGGGGACGATGCAACTTGTAGGTAAGGTTGACTCTCTCTTGCCCCCTTTGGGGCGTAGATCCTAGGGGCAAAAGTGGTGTATGTTTTTTACTCCTTTGGTTGTTTGTAAAGTTGTACTGGACGACTCATCTCCTAATTGGGTGCAGTGGTGCACTGTCAACTTAATATGATGAATATGCCTTTCCTTTATTTTTCTGTTGCGTGTGGCTTTCCTTCTTTTTCGAATCGATCTATTTTATTGGATTGGATTCTTAATCATGGTAAACAGATGCTTCATCTGTGGCTTTTGTTGGGGGATTTTAATCAAGTTCTTCACCAAGAGATAAAAAAAGCAAGACAGAGGATATAGGGGGCTGATCGGTTCAATAATGTTCTTGATACTGTTCAGCTAGTTGAAATTTCTTCTAAATGTCCGTGGCTTACATGGCATAATAATAGACGGGGAGAATTCTGTGTGGGAACGATTAGACCGGGGGTTTTGTAACACTCTTTGGTTAAATTGTTTCCCAAACTCAGTTTTGCATACCTCCCGATAGCTGCTTCGGATCACTCCCCTCATGTGCTCTCATTAGATTGGGATATACCCAGAATTTCAAAATTATTCAGATTTGAGAATTTTTGCCTTAAATTTCCAGATTGTGGTGCTTTAGGGACTCTTGTAGTTTGGTAAGTGCTAATGACGCGGGTTGGCAAGGAATTTATCGTTTGGAAGCACTAAAGGAATAATTAATTAAATGGAATCAATTTAAAGTGGGTAAAATTCATAATTGAATTTCTGTCTTAGAACAAATGGTTTCTAATCTTCAACAACATCTTGTTTTGGATGGTTCTGAACATTGGTTTATTACTGTGAGAAATCAATTGGAGTTTTGGGATGAGTGTGAAGAGTCTTTATGGGCTCAAAAAGCCAAGTTAAACTGGATTTCTAAAGGGGATGTAATACAAATTATTATCACAATCTTGTTAAGCAAAGACGCTCCTGAAATTTAATTGCTCGTTTGGAAAACCCGAATGGGGGATGGATTTCTGATATGGACGGTCTTCATAATCTTGTGCTGGATTATTTTAATTCCATTTATTGTGGCGATAAAGTTTGCTTCTAAGTTTGTAAGTATTTGGGGGTTTATGTTGACTCAGGGCAAAATAAGGACATTTTTTATGATAGTGTTGCTAAGCTTAATTCTAAACTTGCTTCCCGGAAAGGTGTATTACTCTCGCCAGTGGGATGGCTGACTTTGATTAAATCTGTTTTATCGTCCTCTGTGGTTTATCCTCTTTCATATCATGTTCTTCCCCATCACTACTGTCATAAAATTGATATGCATCTGGCCAATTTTTTTTCTGGGGGCAATCAGATCTAAAGAAAAACATACATATGATTAAGTGGGATCAGATATGTTTACCTCCGGATAGAGGGGGCTTAGGTATTAAGGATATTTATTGTTTTAATCAAGCCTTAGCTGCCAGAGGAATTTGGAGATTACTTCAGGCTCTTTCTGGTTCCTTATTTGCTCAAGTGATGATGCGGCCAAAATATTTATCGAGTCAAGAAGATCGTTTGGTTGTGAATAGATTGGTGGAGTCTCAGATTTGGAAGGACTGTACATTGGTTGCTCCTTTGATTACTGATCAGTTGCAGTGAAAGGTGGGATCTGGGTTCCAAATTAGCTTATTTAGCCGCCTGTGGTGGCCAATGCAGTGGGTTTTCCCTGTTTCTTTATTTTCTGTGGGAGACTTTATTCTGCATGATGTGGATATTTGGAATAGGAGTCTAGTATATAGCTCAACAGATTTTGGCAACCTAATTTTCAGTTTTTCCTTCCCCTGATATTCTGTCTTGGAAGCGCTCTATAAATGGTCATTACTCACTCAGTGACTGCTGGTTATCAATTCCTTCTGCGGGACAAAGAAAATCCTTCAAATATTAATCTTATTAATTTTATTAACCAGACTATTGCTAAGCTGCAGATGATTCCTAAAGTTGGACATTTTAGGTGGAAGGTGTCTCTTAATGTTCTTCCCACTGGTGGAAATCTTCAGAAACATCATGTTCCATTTGAGTGCTTATGTATTTTTTCTAATCAGTCTGAGGAGTCCCAAGATCATTTATTCTTGCACTTTAGTTGGTCTAGAGCTATATGGTTTGCCTCATGTCTTGGGCTTCGAAGCTCTGTGTCATCTGGTCACCAATTGATACCTTGGTTAAAGAGAATGTTCTCTTCTTCTCCTACGGTCATCAAATTGCGGATATATGTGATTCTGTGTTGTATGTGGTATTCACGCAATCAGGTTTTACATGGTCAAGGATCTGGTCACCCTTCGGAGGTGCTTGGAATGTCCTCGAGGATTATGTCTCATTGTCAGTTGATGGATAACATTGCTTTGGCACAAGGAATTACTCATTTGGTTCCTTCTGAGTTGGTAAGTTCTAACATCATACAAGAAGGTTGGTCAATTGTTCATTTGAACCCAAAGAAGAGGAAGAAGTTTTGTTACCTGGAATGTCAACTTGATCTTAAATTCAACAATGAAGTTGTCATTGAGAAGTTGCAGAAATATCCTCTTGGCAAGAGCTACTTTCGGTGGACTATGGTTGAATTTCGCAAGGCTTTACTATTTATTCTTCATCAATCTTTATTCCTTGCCCAATATCTCATCCTATTTTGATTACTATTCCTAAAGGTTCTTATGCTGCAATTGTTCAGAACCAGATCCCATGTCCTCTAGATAGCGCTTTGGTTGTATCTGACATTAGAGCCTTATCAGCTTCTTTTGTTTCCTTTTCTTTTCGGTTGTGAGGACATTTTGATGTAGTTTGTTTGTATATTTGTAATAGATTAAGCGGGAAAAAATTATGTTAAAATTAATAAACAAATTTGAATTATATTTATTAGAAAAATAAAATTTAAGTGTACTTTTTGGTTGTGCGGTCATCTCGCTTAGGTTGTTGATCAACATTTTTTTTGTTAGTGACATTAACAATATTAAAAATATATGATAGATTCAAAATATGCTTTATAAACTTATGAGATTTATAATATGTGAAACCTCATGTAAATTATTAATAACTTTTGGACGAATTATAATTTTTAATTATGTTTAAAATAATCACCATATCCCATGTGAGTTTTAAAGCCCCAAAAAACTAAAAAAGGGAATAGTTTCCCAGAAACAACAGAAAAGTTTTTTTGTTTTATTTTTTTATTAGTCTATAAAACGTGCATCACACACACAAACGTTTTTTTATGAAAGAGTAACACTCACATATGTGAAGTTTGCTTGTTTGGATGGTAATACTGTGGTTTCCTTGTCCAGCATATATAAGAATATGAGAAAGGAAGAGAAAACTGAGAAAGATTATGAGGCAGAATAAAGTGAAAATGTGAACAAAAAATAAAAGCAACTTTAAATTTATTATTACTATTATTTTTTAAAAAAAGTGTAACATGCACAGCTAGCCAATTCGGACCCTTGTGTATATATAATGACATAATGCTGGCTCAACTTCATCTTTATTCCTTATTCCTTCTTCTTTTCTGATATAACACACACACACAACACATATATAAAACTTATTATTGAAGTGAAGAGTTTGCAACCAGGCTAATAAGCTCAAATCTCTTTTCTTGTTCTTCCTCTTCCTCTTGTTCTTGTGTCTTGTCTCTGTACTTCTGATTGAGAGGAAATTAAAAATGGCGGTGAAAGGCAAAAACTATGGCTTCCTTATCTGCATATTTGTGATGATCGTGGATGTTGTTGCTGGCATCCTTGGAATTCAAGCAGAAATTGCTCAGAGCAAGGTACTGAATTCTCTTATTACCTGACTTTAATTAGTTAGTTAACAAGACAAAAGCTCGTTATAGATGTGATGATATTTAAACAGCATAACTAGTTGAGTTTACCAACAAAGGTTGCCCATAAATCATAAGAACTTGACTCTGGTGAGTCCAGTACTCAATTCACCTTGTGTATAAAAAGAAAATAGAACAATTAGTTTTTCTAAAACGAAGAGTCCAATAGAATTATGCTATCTTTATATGTGACCGACTTCACTTAATGAGATAAGACTTATGTTGTTTTGGTAACGAAAGCAGATGAAGCGGGTGAAGATGTGGATAGTAGAGTGCAGAGATCCAAGTATGAAAGCCTTCCAGCTGGGGTTGGCTGCTGCAATTCTGTTGGCTGTTGCTCATCTCATTGCTAATTTGCTGGGTGGATGCATTTGTATTTGGAACAAACAACAATACATGAGAGCCTCTGCCAACAAGCAGTTAGGAATGGTTTTCCTCATTTTCTCATGGTACTTCATCTCCTTTTTCCTTTTTCTTTGTTTCTTTCAAATTTAATTTTAAATATATTTTCAAGACTTTGAAAATAAGAACTTTGAACTATAATGCATATAAGAAAATCATACTAATATTTAAATATGAGTTTTTAGTCTTTCAAATTAAATAAAATTAAAATTTACTCACCATAGTTACATAAAATTTAATCATAATAATTTTTTTTTCTTACCTTTCTCCTTGTTTTTTTTTACATACAACATTAATTTTCATATACCAGAGGCCAAAAAAATGTAGCAGACAACCATAAAATTTATTGACTATTCCATTTTTCCCCCTCAATCTCTCACCAAATGCACCTTCTTGAAGATCTAAGCCAAAACATCTAAGCCAAAACACTCCCTCTGGTCCAATACACTCCCTCATGTTCCTAATACAAGACACTTTCTTGAATGAATAAGTTATCTTATAATAAGTCACTAAGTGATGCATTAATCACATTTATTTCAATACTATCCCTATTTAATGTTTGATGTGATTTTTCCTCTAAAGAAGTAGTTTATTATTTTATATAAGTGTCAGTTTGATTTATTTTCTTAAAAACAAATTTAAAGATTTAATCACTTCTCCCTAATTTAGGTAAGGTGGTAAGATATGTCCATATACATCTCGAACGGAGTAAATCAATAACTATCTTATATACACTTTTGACATAAGGCAGTTATAACTATTTTACTAGAACCAAGAATAAATAGTAAAATCATTAAAATGTTTTTTAAACAAAAAAGTGAAATAATTTTCCAAATTTGTCACTATTTAAAAATTTGAATTTAAAAAAGACATTGGGGAGTAATAACTTTGAATGAAATTCAGGATTACAGTGGTCGTTGCATTATCAATGTTGATAATGGGGATACTAGGAAACTCAAAGACAAGGTCAAAGGGACAATGTGGCATGTCAACTCATCGTGTCTTGTTTGTTGGAGGTATCTTGTGTTTCATCCATGGCCTCTTCACTGTTTGCTATTATGTCTCCGCCGCCGCTGCCGCCAGAGAAGATCAACCAAGATCAGCTCCAACATCAACTAACTCCTAAATATGTACACATGTACACACACACATATATAAACACATACTTATTGACACAACTGTTTTCTTTCTGCTTTCAAATTCATGATTTTTCCATTGTAAAATTAATGCACATTATCATATGAAATATCCCTTTAATTTTTTCCCCTCCTCTGTTCAGCTGCCAATGAGGCAAGAATTAATGGCCCAACAATAGAAGGATAATTTGATAGAGACAGTTTAAAACTTTTTTTTTTTTGTTCAACTGGTGTGGGGTCGATCTTCCTCACCTTTAGGGAGGGAGTTTGATTCCTGCGTTGGTCAAGACGCTGGGGGAGGCACCCTATGAATTTAGGAAATAGTGGTAACGCTGGTAGAGATAGAGACATGTGTACTCTCTGACCAGTATTCCCTGTGGATTGGGCTCCAAACGTAGAACCTTAGACTGTAAGTGAACCCGATCCCTTTCCTAAAATTTTTATATAAAAAAAAAATACTTGTTTGATAGGCTCATTTTAAAACTTTTATTGTTACAAACAGATAGCAAACTATGGACATATTTAAACCCCCCAAGCTTGGCCCAAAAGAATGGAATATAGCTTCACCGTCTGTAGAAGCATGTTTGGCCTCTCTTATTGATCAAATATGAAAGTAGAATTGAAAATCAAGTTATAATATAAAATTAATAAAATAATTTCTGGATCATAATTAATTTTACTGGTTAAGAAACATTTTTATCCAAAGTTTTCATTTAAGAGTGATAAATATCTAAAACTTTTTTGGGATCAATATTATCTTAGAAATGTTAAAAATGTACTCCCTCTTATTCTTATTATAAAACATCAACTAACAAATATATTTAATCTTTTTTATAAAACACATATTCATTTTCAATAAGTATTAATTATTTTTTTTCATATATATCGATAATTAATAAAAGTAGTGGGTGAAAGTAACAATAATATAATATTAGAATTTAACATAATTAATAAAGGTAATTATAGAAATTAATTAAATTTTAGAACAACTTTGACTTTAACTGCTTTTATTGATTTATGTGAATCGTTAGTTAATATTTTATAATAAAAATAAAAGGGAATACTAACAAAATGCCTTTTAATAATAATAATAATAGAGCTTAATGTTTCTATTCAGAAACATTTTTTCTACCTCACTTAAATAAAAGTAAATGGATTCTATTATAAAGAGAAGAAAATATTACTGCAATAAATACAGAAAAAAAATAACTCACACACTTCTAAATAAAGTAGAAAAAATATTACTGCAATAAATATGCAATAAATACAGAACCATTAAACCTATAATAATAATAATAATAAAACGCCTTCTTCCAATCTATCACAAATGCTCTACACTCGCCGTGAAATTTTCTCAATGACAAGCAAAAACCAATTTCAATGTACGGAAGCTTATGCATCAAACAGTCAATAAATGCTTGGGCAAAAAAAAAAAAAAACAGTCAATATATAAAGCTCAACTTTCTTGTTCAACTTTTGATCCCATGCCTATTTTCTAGGACAAGAGCATATTGTGAATGTTCGGCAAAACGCCGCCGCTCGAGATCGTCACGTTCGTCAGCAATCTGCTCAGTTCATCGTCGTTCCTCACCGCCAATTGAATGTGCCGAGGAACAATCCGGGTCTTCTTGTTGTCTCTCGCCGCATTCCCAGCCAATTCCAACACCTGCATTGCATTTCATTCACAATCAATATTCACTGGGTTTTCAAATTAACGGAGTGAGATATATGAATTCTGAGATTTATTTTGAAATGCTGAATCTGAGGAATGAAAACTGACCTCGGCGGAGAGATATTCCAGGATGGCGGCGAGGTAGACTGGAGCTCCGGCACCAACACGGTCGGAGTACTTACCAGACTTCAAGAAGCGGGTGATCCGGCCAACGGGGAATTGGAGACCTGCTTTGATGCTCCGAGACCGAGAGACGCCTTTCTTGACAGTGCGAGCGCTGAGAGATTTTCCTCTTCCGGCCATTTTTTAAGGCTTCAAGCGTAAATGACAATTCTTGGTACGGCGGAATCCGATGGGCCCGTTTGGTTTTATATAACGAGGTGGGAGAAAGATGTTGGGCCAATTACGAAGCGTCACACGGATCGTGATCTTAGACCGTTGATTGTACAGTCAGATATTAGATTTTGACAATGCTTGCTTACCCTTGTGGCGCGCGTGCAGGAAGAATACAAAAGAGGGATAAATTATAAGATTAAGGTGCAAAAATACACATGAGTTTTTTTTTTAGGAGTGCCCAGCATCATATGTTTTTTTTTTTGGAGTAAAAATGCACATGTGGTTATGTTTTAGGAGTAAAAGTCACACAGGCTGTTAGTTGACCAGATGTTAACCATTAACTTGGACAAATGAAGAGTAATGTGGTGCTGGAAGCTCTTGGAAGAAAAGTTTATGTGTAAAATTGCACCTTAACCCTTAAAATTAAAAAACAAAAATACCCCACCCCCACCCCCCGTTGGTGGGCCCACCGTTGCCCACCCAATGCCAGCGACCACCTCTGACCACCGCCCCGCCGGCGTCGGCCACCTCTGGTGGCTTTTTTCCCTTAATTTTAAATAATAAATAAAAAAAAGCCATCAGAGGTGGCTTCCAGCCACCGGCGTGGGGTTGCCGGCGGTGGGGAGGCCGGCCTCCCCTTAGTTTTAAATAATAATAATTTTTTAAAAAAGCTTTCGGAGGTGGTTGCCAGTAGTGGAGCGGCAGACGCCGGCGTGGAGTAGGGCTTTTTTTTTTTTAATTTTAAGAGTTAAGGTGTAAAAAATACACATGAGCTTTTCTTCCAGGAGCGCTCAGCACCACGTTACTGTTCATTCGTCCAAGTTAACAATTAACATCTAGTCAACTAATGGCAAGTGTGACTTTTGCTCCTAAAACATAACCATGTGTATATTTTTGCTTAAAAAAAAAACATGTGGTGTTGGACCCTCCTAGGGAAAAAACTCATGTGTATTTTTGCATCTTAACCCTAAATCCTATAAGTTTATTTAACTAAAAAGGGGGAAATTACATTGAAGTCCATACTAAGGGCTACAATTCGGAAAAGCCTCACAAAAACAAAGTTTTGATTTTTTATTGTAAATAATTGAGTTTAATGTTTCTACCTTTATTGCATAAACATTTTTTCTGCTTCACTTACATAAAAGTGAGTAGGTCTTACTAATTTGTTTGATATTCCATTTTCATTGAAAATCTCATTTGACTCCGCAATGAAAAAAGAAAGAAGAAGGACGGTATATCTGCCAAATAATAAATTGTGGTTGATTGCCTCTCTTAAACCTCAATTTCTTCAGAACATTGAGATTAAATGATTAATCCATTATACCACCTCATATGATTGATATAAAAGATAATGGGTGTATTTTGGAACCACTTAAAGTTAGCTTTTTGTGAGAAAAAAGCCAAAAAAGTTGGCCAGATGAGAAAAAAGTTTAACATGTGTGTTTGAGTATCCCGGTATGTCCATTGGGCTTTTTTTCAAAACACAACGCAACTAGGCTTAAAAAAAGCTCCAATTCCTGGCTTCTTTTTTTTTTTGACGTGCTAGTCTTTTTTTGGCTAGGTTACCGTTGGACATCTCACGCGTGCCTGAGGCTGATTGAATCATCTCATCTGAATCTCTACCCTCACGTGTCACTCCTCTTGTCTAGCTTTCTCAGATCTTCCTTAGCCGAATCTCGTGCTCAGCTTTGCAGTGCTTCGTTTATCTGTTAATTGCTTCTTCATCCCATGATCAAGCGAGCAAATCAACTGGGCCCCTTTTTTGTCCGTTACTCGCGTGCTTCTTCTTCATCCCAGAGATTGCCACTTGCAAACCGTACTTACTAGCCGGAGATTTTGCGCTTCTCGTCTTCAAATAGTGGGTGTCTCATTTCTTCTCTCACCATCCTGTGCTCAAATCAACCTCTCCGATCCGATCTCTCGCTAGCGGAAGACGCCATAACTATCGCCCATCGCCAGTCGCCGCCTTTAGGTTTAATATAGAAAGGACGTTTGAGGCAAACTATAGAAAGGACATTTGGAATCTGGAAGAATAGATTTAATATATTGAGGCAAACTATGTAGTTTGTCTCAAATCTACATAGTTTGTGCAACAATAGCTATACACAATCTTATCCAGAGATTTTTGAGTTCTAATGTGGAATTTGAACGAGCTGACCAAGGAGCTTTAGGTGATGAAGACGAAGATGATGATGATCCACTTTATGAAGGTGCCTCATCAAATATCAATACATTATCGGCACCACAAATAAATCGTCTTCGTGATAGAATCAGAGACAAACTTGTCAGGGATAACAATAGGCATAACAATAGAAGAAATTAATGTATTGTATTATTTTATAAACAATTTTATCCATTAAATATATTTAATTAAGGATTTTATTGTTTAATTTTTTTAATAATATTTAATTTTTTTTCAAATTAAAATTTCCATTAACTCAATATATACAACTAATAGGTATATGTAATATTCAATATGATTCATGTCCTTTTCAATCATTTTCTATCTCAATTAACTTTTCAAATAATAATCCAAACACAAATCAATTAGAAAAAAAAGCTACTTCTGCAAAAAGTCAAATGGGTAATCTAAACATAAATCAGATAGCTCAACCTAACTTTTTTCCTATCGGTTTTTTTAAAAGTCAGTAGCTTTTAAGTCACCGTCTTTACTGCCAACCCAAACAGGCCCAATGGAGGTTTAGATTTTTTCATAAATATAAGATCTCAATTCACGTTGTGTTCAGAATTTATAATTTTTTCCAAAATATTATTATTGACCACACACATTAAGAAGTTTATATCTAAAGATAATCATGACAAAAAATAGTATTTAAGAAAACCAACATATACTTGTTATAAATAATTAACATAATTAACTTTCTTAATCTATTGAAATTAATCAACTAGCTCTTTTAATATAGACCATAATTAATATAAAACTTCTTTAAACTTAGAACCATATCCAAATAACCTCTTTAATATTTACTTAATAAAACCCTCCTAAACTTTTAAATTCTTGCCGTCCTCCCTAAGTTCTCAATTTTATACCCTTTAAAATTTATTTTTATATGTAGAAGCCCCTTAAACTTTGAGCAATATGGTTGATAAACTCCATAAAACCACTATTACATATTTGTTTATATATAACGGTTTTTTGTGGATATCTAATGGTTTTCAATCGTTAAATATATGAGCGTCAAATATTTATATATAATGGGTTTTAACCATTAAATATTAGATACTTTATTTTACGTGTTTGAATAGGGGATTATATTTAATGGTTGTAAGACAATGACTATTAAATATAGCAATCTATAGTTAACAATGTTTTAGAAATAGTCATGATATATTTGGTACAATACTTAATGGTAAAATGATAAAAGGTAAAGCAACCACAATGGGAATTGTTTTATTTGACGATTATATGTAAGAAAAACAGTTATTTATATAGAATATATGACAGTTATTGTGAATAACTGTTAAGTATGTGTTACAAATTTTTTTAAGAAATTTGGTGGCTCACTTTTCAGCCTCCTGCAAAATAGTCTACAGAAACAACATATATATACCAAACACCCGAACAGATTTAGTTTTGGCTGGATGTATCCTAATATATATATTAACCAGTTTCAGTCAACAAATGCCAACAAATTAAAACAAACCATTGAATTCTATCTATACAATGATTATGTACATCAAAGCTAAGGTAAGGGAATATATACTGATGAAGTGTCCCTTTTTCTTTTCCTACTCTTAGTAATTTTAATGCTTTATTTAGTTGCAATTGTTTTCTTTAATTTGCAAAGAAACTTCCCCCTCTTTGATATCCAAATTCCTTTATTGGAATCATGTCTAACGTACAAAGTATTGTCCTCATTGAATTGTGTTTCAAGTGACGGCCCTTGGAAAGTATTATCCTCACTTAATTCACCTCATGCATCTTCATTTATTTTGTTTGTTAAAAACAATGGACCATTCTTTATTAGCATGATTATTAGGAGCAGAGAACATTTTGTTTAGCTTTAGAAGTCAAAATGAAATACTCTTCTTTATACCTTTTGTTTGTTCAAATTCAATTGCATCAACTAAACTCATCCACTTTCAAAGCATTATTATTGTCAACCCACTTGCACTCGAAAATCAGAACATGAAATCCTATATAATCCAACCCTCAAATGTGCTCAATTATGCTAAAGTATGACATATTGGCCTAAATAAGATTCTTATCATTTTCACTTGATACATGCATAGTGTTAGCAATAACAGTTATACCACTATTTTGCATTTTGCTTCAGGCGTCTTGCTCTTTAATGTAGAAGGTGTATCCATTGATGATGTAGTTTGAGAAAGAAAGCATATGAATGTTCAAACCACATGCTAAGAACATTACTTTCTCCAAAATTGATATAATTAACATTGTACTTGTCATCCACGTGTTGCTTCAGCCATGTTATGAATTTCTTATTAGATATTCCTTGGCATATCAACTCTATACTCTACTCTGTTAGGGTTTTCCCTACTAAGCTCATCTATATGAATGCCTACATACTCATCAATATCTTTGAAGTTATGAAGTACGTATAGGTGTGCTTGCTCCTAGTGTTGGTTTGAGATAATGATAACTTTATTTCCCATCAACCATTGTCCAAATGTCCTTGCTTCATTCCGAGATACAATAAGGCCAATATCACATTCATCTTTCAAGTAATTGGTACAACACTTAGTCACCTCTTCACAAATGTAACATTCAATAATGCAACCTCTAGTTGGCTTTGGTTTTTCACATACCCTTTGAAGTCCTTCATGTTATGCTTGATTGGGTACATCCATCTCATATAGACTAGGCCACATAGTTTTACTTCTCGAACCAAGTGAAGAGTTAGGCGCATCATTTTGTCAAAGAAAGCTAGAGGGAAAAACATTTCCAACTCACACAAAGTAGTCACTATTCGGATTTGTAGCCTCCGTAATTTTTTAAGGCCAATCACCCTATTAATAGAGGCTTGATAAGAAATAGGACTTTATGATCGTAGCTCGCACCTTATTAGGTAAACTACTTCAAATTGCTACCAGAATAAAGTTTTCCATCAGCATATGGCAATTATGTGATTTCAGCTTCAACTTCAAGTCCTTCATTAAGGCAATGTTGCTAATGTTTAATGGGTAACCCTCTAGCACTTTCATGAAAGCAAGAAATTCACAAAACTTCTTTTTTCTCAATTCGATAGTGTGAAAGCCAATAGGTGAAGGAATGTATAAGATCCACTTTCCTTCAGTGCTAATTCTTCCTTTATTCTCATTTCAACCATGTATAGTGTTGCATTTATTCCATCCTTTATCTTCTTAGGAATATGGAGAACCGTTCCAAAAACGAATCTCACACAATTTTCTCAATGTGTATGATATCAAGAAAATGTTTAACATTCAAGGAACTCTAATGTGGCAGATCAAAGAAAATAAAAATTTTCCTTTACCTGCTTGCCCCAACATGTTTTCCAAATGGTTTTCTAAATTTATATTTTGTATGTTTTGGTTTTACAAAAACCTCCTTACTAGTCAAAGTCCCAAGTGCCATCCTTTCATATGATTCCCCATTGAAGTATTTTCTGATATGATGATATGGATGACCCTTTTACAACCATGTGTGATGTTCCATATAGGAATTCTTCATATCATGCTTCAACCTGATTGGTTGGGTACCCTCTTCACAAATTAGGCATCCAAGTTGGCCTAAATGTTGTACACTGACAAATTATTGTGCACATGAAAGTTATTGATTGAGCCAAACAATATGGCCTACATATTGAATGTTTCTTTCTGGTGAGCATCATATAAAACCTCCCATTTGTCCCACAACCTTTTCAGGTCTTCAATTTGTGGCACAAGGTACACATTTATGTCATTCCCTGGTTGCCTTGGCCCTTAGATTAGAATTGACAACATCATGTACTTCTATATCTTTGAGAACCATGGAGATAGGTTATATATAAAAACCATAATTCATCATGTACTATAGGTACTGCTCTATATCCCAAATGGGTTCATCCCATTAGTAGCCAATGCTAGGTGGAGGTTCCTTATTTCTTCAGTAAATTTAGGATACTTAAAGTCAAACTTACTACATTTAATAGAGTTTGCTAGATGCCAAACGATGCTATCTTGAATACTTTTATCCACATGCTACCTTAACTTTTTTGCATCAATTACATTATGATGCAAACGTCTAAATCTAGGTATAATTGGAAAATACCATAACGCCTTCTTTGGACTCTTCCCATTCACTTGGTAGCGTGATGCAAAACACAAAGGACACATAGTTAATGTTTCATATTTATTTTTGAACAGAATATAATCGTTGGGGCAATCATATATTTTCATAACTCAATCTAGTGGTGCGTGGCACTTGTTTTGCATCATTAGACTTAGTTGGCATATTGTTTTCCCATGGTAACATTCTTCTCAAAAGCACAAGCAATTCTATGAAGCTGAGTCACTCATCCCATATTTTGCTTTCCTATTGTACAAGTTCAACTCTTCCGATAATAATGTGAACTTAGTACAATTCTCATACAAAGGCCTTTTTGCATTGCTCTTCATCCTCTCAAACTTCTTCAGGCATTCATTGAATTCCGCTTCAATTGCATAAGCTATATCTTGAAGACAATCGACCTCAAATGTTCTTGTGTCAGAGATAGGTGATTCACACCTTTCCAAATTCAACCAACCAATACTACAACTCACATTCTTCTCCCCATGTTTTGTTCAGCACATATTAGTCTAATCAATTCCATTCTTCACTAAGTGTGATTCACAATTGTTTAGATCAACACGCTTCATAATGCCACACTTGACACAAGGACAACTAATGAAGCCACTATTGTTATCATAATTATAAATCGCAAAACCTTACAAAATGCCCTACCCATCCTAGTTCTCCTTCGATAGACCATTGATAGATTTCATTTTTCATTTGGAATCTCCATCTAGAGTGTTGGATATAATTAAGTTTTGATGATATCTTATATGTATGCCATTAATAAGAGCAAAAAGATTGAGTAATATGTTTATCTTCTTCATTGACTAATTCTTGTATTTAATGTAAATCAATCCAAGTTAAGGTCAATTAAGAAGGAAATAAGATATTTCATATTGAAAGAGCTGAATCAAAAAGAAAAAGATCAAGGATGATGAGGATATAGATGAGGATAAGGAAAAGAAGAGAAGAAGAAGAAGAGGAGGAGAGATTAAAGAAGAAAGAGCTCATTGTATGGAATATTAATATTCAAGATCAGCTCAAGTTCTTTTATGAATGATAAGAAGAGGAAATATTGAAGAACTTGCAGAGAATAATGAGTTCATGATGAAGAATGATCAAGATAGGAGATGATGAAAGATGGATGATGCTGAATAATGAAATGAGAATATCAATATCAGCTCAAATATAGATGAAGAGAATGCCCAAGTGAAGAGAAGAAAGAAAGAGAAGATCTTGTCAAAAAGAATGAGAAAAATCAATATTCAAGGTCTTAGATTGATTCTATAAGTCTTCATAGTCATTTGGATGTTGGATGGGTCAATTCAGAGGCAAAAAACTGCAAAAATCGAGTTCTGGAAGTCAATACTCGAGTTTCCAGGTCAAAACTCGAGTATACAAGCTTACTAGAAAAATTAGCTTCTGGATGAGGAAACTGTGGTTTGGAAAACTGAGGTTTGGGTGTCAAAGAGTCAAAACTTGACTATGGGGGTCAATACTCGAGTATGGAACTTACATATCGCAGTATTGGGAGTTTTCAACTTCTCTCACGCGTCTGGACTCGACAAAACTTGAGTTTCCCCTTCAATACTCGAGTTTCCAGTGTTCTTCAGCAACTCTGTTCATCTCTGTTCCACGATCAGAATGGGTGAGGTCTGGTAAATCGATGATATCTCCTAAACCAAACATCGGATTGAAGTGAAATCAAATTTGGCTGAAACTAGACATCCAATGCGTCATTTTGACCAAGTTTCAAGTCCAAAGAAGATCAGAGGAGAGAGCAGTGAATTTCAAAAATTGGATCAAATATTCACGCCACACTTCAGACCAAGCTTCAGTGTTTTGAGTATAACTCATAATCTACAAATCAGAATGAGATGAAATTAGTGGCATTGGAAAGAAGACACATAAGGCTTTCCATCAATACTTGATTCAACAAAAATGAAGATTAGACCAGAGAGATACAGTCTTCGAAAGTTGACTAACTGATCAAGAAATGATAAAAACGCTGGTCAAGAATAAGGCTTCATACATTGGATCATAACAGATGAAATCCAACGATCTTTGAACTGATTCTTGTTGCTGAGGAAAGAGGACACAAAGAGCTTTATGGGGATAATTGGTTTGCTAATTTAAAAGCTATATCAAGTCAGAAAGCAACCAAAGGCCAGGACAAGTTGAATACTCGAGTTTACGAATGAATACTCGAGTATAGCTCAGATAGAGAGTTATGAACGTTAGAGGATCCTCAATACTCGAGTATGGGAAGCAAAACTCGAGTATAGGATATACAAAGACGAATCTGAGGTTTTGACATAAGCTCAATACTCAAGTATACAAAACAATACTGCAATATTCTCCCACAAATCAGAAAAATCATCGTTGCGAAAATTCTGATTCTGATCCAAATCATTCAGAAACTTTCCCAAATGATTTATAAGATTTCTTAACATCATTTACATCATTTGTGGACATGTTTTAGATTATCAAAAGGCATCAAACTGAAGATCAAGGATTAATCAAATGCTTATATCAGCTGGTTCAAAAAGCTTTCTAACGGCTAGTTCTCAACTGCTTCATTCTCAAACGGCTCTATTTACAACGGTCCAATTCTCCATCATTCAGAACACCTTCATCTATAAATAGAATAGGATTCAAAACGCAAAAAAGTGGAGGAGTGATCTTACACAGACATAATGCCGAAATTCTGAATCTTCTTCTCACTCTGTTTTTCCAGCTTTCTTGGCTTATCTTTTAGAGAGTGAATTCAACTGTAATACGCTTCAGTGTTTATCAAAATCACTTTTATGAGAGAAGAACTATTGTAAATCATATTTTTCATGAGAGGTACTCAAGGTTGGGTGACTTTGAGTTGGGAATTTGATTGTAACCTTACGGGTAGTAAGGGGAGTCTCCGAGGAAGATTGTGAAGGTTGCACAAGCACCTGGGTAAGCTTGAGGAGTGTAAAGGCTTGTCTCTTGTGCCTGGTTAAACAAGGAGAATAGTGAAAAGCTCAAGGTGCCTGAGGACTAGATGTAGGTCACGGTTGGACCGAACCAGTATAAACCACAGTTTGCAATCCTCTTCCCTTAACTCTTTATTTCTAGCATACATGTTTGAATGATTGTTTATAACTTTATAACTTTTCATTATCATTCAAATTGGTTTAACCGAATTGCGAAAAGTTTTTAAAAGGCAAGCAAGTTTTTATCTTCACCCAATTCACCCCCTTCTTGGGTTCAGCCACGTTTTTCATAGAGCATATGCAAAAAATAATCTTTACATATTCTTTACCCAAATAAATACTAACAAATAACAACTTTAGTAACAATAAACACTTAAAATAACTCAAAAAACAATCTTTGCATACTCTTTACCCAAATCAATACTAACAAATAACAACTTTACCAACAACAAACACTTAAAATCGCTCAAAAAACAATATTTACATACTCTTTACCCAAATAGATACTAACAAACACTATTACATAAAGCACTTTTAATGTATGTTTTTAGGCTCTTTCTATATTCCTTTTCAGGGGGACGCCTATGTGAGAAACATAGTAAAGTCTAGAAACAACGTCTTTAAAAAAGGGACACTATAAGAGATTTATAACGTCCCTTTTTTAAAAGGGACGCCATAATTTTTTTTTTTAAAAAGAAAACCCCCAAACCCTCAATGACAATGTTTTGTGTTCAAGCCACATGAGTCACGATGACAAGCACATGTATTCACATGAGGCACAGCAGAGAACGACATCACAGACGACGAAAGACAAATGTTACACCCATATTGGCCTCGTCCCTTCAGGTGGCGGATAGTATGATTCCTTTATATGATTTCCTTATTTTACTTATTTTCAATTTAATATCATGTATCAAAGAATTACGCAACAGAGCATGTAATAGTTTGTACAACAATAAAATACTAGCAAAAGTAAACAAATACTACATACTCCAAAAATATAAATTCCCCGTAGGTTAGGGTACAGTCATCCAAATGTAAATACTGAGCAAAAAGTAAAATATACAAAATCTCCATAGGGCATCTCCTATTTCTTCATAAAACCGCTCTATGCCCTTACCTTTCAACTCCTTATCAACTTAAATAGAATAACCTATATTTTTAGGATAATTTAGGACTCAAAATTTAATCTCAGAGTAATTGTTAAACTCATATACAATATGTATGCAGTGCATGTAGGCAACCATTATAAGGAAAATAACAATGGCAATACATACCATATGCATTTAGTACACATCACGTGCAATAACACAAACAACATACCACACATGCAAGGTTGACTGTAAAAGGACTAAGTCCTAATAAACACATGACTGCCTAACAAGACAAGTCTCGGATCCATAGCATTAGGAAAATCACAGTAGTTGGGCCTCAAACCCTAACTAAATTGAATGCATCACAGGCTCAGTAATGACCCAAGGACCCTTAGTCCACTAGGCCCTATAGTCATAAACGCATGTCTCCCTCACGGGACACGGGTCCACAATCATGGAAAACAAATATACAAAACAACATAGAGTATATAAGTAAACAGTTACTACCTAATAGCTGATTAATATGTGGAATATTTTTCGGACACCCGAATTGTATCTTAGGTACTTAACAACCCTACAAATAAATACAATATAACCAATTTTATCACTTATGCAAATTCTCCTCTTATTTTCATTATTTTCAGTTAACTGCCAGAAAATTCCAAAATTGTTGTTCCAACTTCAAAAAATTCATAACTAATTCTAGAAAAATCTAATTGAGGTGATTCCAAAGGTCATATAACCATTGACATGTCTATTTTTGACTAAAAACACTTTCTCAGACTCAAGAAATTCATACCAATTTACTGTATTAAGAATATCTCCTCTAGAAAGTCCAGATTCTAGAGTTATTTTCAAAAATTCATATCTTTTCATAGACACCTCCAAAAATTACAAATTACTTATTAAATCAAAGCTTGAGATGTCTACTTCAAGCTTGTAAAATTTCATAGTCATTGGACATCATTTACATATTTAAAATCAGACCACAAGCTTGACCACCACAAGAAATCTCAAAGTTGGCAAATTTGTAACTTCTTGTAACTTAGTGTTTTGGTTTCCAAAATTATGTTCCATACTCATTACTATACAATTTTCCATTCTAAACACTTTGGAAACATCAAAAGTACTAAAATCACATCATAACACCATGTATTTGTTAGATATAATTAATTTTGATGATGTCTCATATTTATGCCATTAATAAGAGCAAAAAGATTGGGTAATATGTTTATCTTCTTCATTGACTAATTCTTGAATTTAATCAAAGGTGTAAAGTTCACGAAGAATGATCAAAAAGAAGATTTGGCTAAGATGAAAAAGAAGAAGATCAAGGAAGTCGAGAATGTAGATGAGGATAAGGAAAAGGAAAAAAAGAAAAAGAAGTTGATGAAGAGAATGAGAATATCAAGATTAGCTCAAGTTCATTTATGAGGGATAATGAAAAAGAAAATGAAGAGGAAATATTGTTCAAGATGAATGATGGAAGATGGAAGGACTTGATGAAAATATGATTATACAAGTTCCAAAATTGATTATAGAAGTGTCCATAATCAAATGGAAGTTGGAAGGGGTCAATTCAGAGCTAAAGACAGCAAAAATTAGCTTCTGGAAGAGAAAACTCGAGTTTCCAAGTCAAAACTTGAGTATACAAGCTTACTGCAGTAATTTGTTTCTGGATAAGAAAACTCGAGTTTGGAAAACTAGAGTTTGGAAAACTCCGATTTGGGAGTTAAAGAGTCAAAACTTGAGCTTGAGAGTCAATACTCGAGTATGAAACTTATATACTCGAGTTTGGGGTGTTCTCAGCTTCTCTGGCGTCTCTGAACCTAACAAAACTCAAATTTCCCAATGAAAACTCGAGTTTCCATCACTTACAGCAACTCTGTTTACCTCTGTTTCACGTTTAGCTTTGGGTGAGGTCTGGTAATTCAATGATATCTCCTAAACCAGACATCGGATTGAGGTGAAATCAAATTTGTATGAAACTAGACATCCAATGCGTCATCTTGACAAAGTTTCATACTCAAAAAAGATCAGATGAGAGAGCTTTGAATTTCTAAAATTGGATCAAATATTCACACCACACAGCAGACCGAGCTTCAATGATTTGGGTATAACTCACAATATACAAGTCAAAATGAGCTGAAATCGGTGGCATATGAAAGAAGACTCATAAGGCTTTCCATCAATACTTGATTCAACTAAAATGAAGATCAAACTAGAGAAATATGATCTTCGAAAGTTGATTGATAATTCAGAACGTTGCAAAAACGATGGTTAAAGAACAATCTTCTTTCATTGGATCATAACGAGCGAATTCTAACAAATTAAGATCTGATTCTTGTTGCTGTGGAAAGAAGGATCAAAGGGCTATATGAGGACAAATGGTTTGCTAAATTAGAAGCTATATCAATTCAGAGAACAACCAAAGTGTAGAACAACTTGAATTCTCGAGTTTACAAGTAAATACTCGAGTATAGCTCAGACAAAGAGCAATGATCGATATAGGATCTTCAATACTCAAGTATGTAAGTTAATACTCGAGTTTCGGGCAGATAGAGACAAATATGAAGTAATGAAACAAGCTCAATATCATAGTATTCAAGTCAATACTCGAGTATACACCGTAACTTCAGAAAAATCAAAGTGTCGAAAATCCTGAATCTGATCAAGATCATCTAAATGATTACCCAAATGATCTATAACAATTATTATCATCATTTATATCATTTGCAGTCATATTTCAGTTGATCAAACGAAGGATTCCATGAAGTTCAAGATGCTGAGCTGTTAAGTCCCAAAAGCTTTTAACGGCTATATTTTTCCATCTGTTGCACTCTCAACGTCTCTATTCATAACGGCTATATTCTCCAACGTTCAGAAGATCTTCATCTATAAATAAAGCTAGATTCAAAACGCAAGAAGATGAAGGATTGAGCTTATACAGTCATAATGCCAAAATTTTGAATCCTCTTTTCACTATGTTTTTCATGCTTTCATAGTATATCATTTTAAGAGTGAAATGTCTTGTAATGCACTTCAGTGATCATCAATCTACTTCTTAGAGAGAAGATACTTTGTAAACCATTCTATTTTCAGAGAGATACTCAAGATTGAGTAATCTTGAGTGAGAAATTGAATGTATCCCTTGGGTTGTGAGGGAGAGTCTCTGTGAGAGATTGTAAAGGCTGCACAAGTGCCTGAACAAACTTGTGGGGTGTAAAGGCTTGTCTCTTGTGTTTGTTTAAACAAGGAGATAGTGAAAATCTTAAGTGGAGCTTGAGGACTAGACGTAGGTCAAGGATTAGACCGAACCAATATAAATATGAGTTTGCAATTCTCTTCCTTAAACTCCTTTATTTCCAGCACACATGTTTGAATAATTGTTTAGAGCTTTACAACCTTTTATTATCATTTAAACTGATTTTATTGAATTGCAAAAAGATTTCAAAAAGTTGCAAATTTTTTTTCTTAACCCAATCCCCCCCTCTTGGGTTCAGCCTGGTCTAACAGTATTTATCTCTGGCCAAAAATCATACCCCAAGAACAATAACATGAATTTCCATTTTAACTTCATATTCATTCATATTCTTGCTTAGTCTTCCTTTTTAAACCATAATTTTAACTTTAAACACTTGATGATCCATTTTATTTGTTAGGGCAGAACCTCTCATTAAAAATACTCAATTTCTAAATTCATTAATTATCATGAAATAGAACCAAAATCTGAGTCATAAAATCATAAGGATAGTAGGGAAGTCACTTACTTGACTTGTGCTTGAATTTTCCTTAACCTTCTTCCTCCCTATGCTTCTTGTTGATTTCGGCTTAGTCTCCCAAAATACCATACAAGAGTTGTTTATGAGGACCCTAGACATATTCATGAGGATAGATTTTTTGTGCCTTTTGTATGCCTTTGGACTCTTATACAATATGTCAACTTATGTCATTCTGATGATGCAAGCATACATGATTAATTCTACCAAAGTCAAAGGATATTTTTCATACAAGCTTCTTGACTTTCCATGTGTCCATGATGGTGAAATTCTTCTTGTCCTTTCCGTTTCTCTATGTGGCTGAAATTCTTGGCTTATTGGCCAAGATTGTTAACTTATCTCTTGTTTGAACATGTGGCCAGATATTGGAACATCGTTGGAAGTTTTAAGGCTTATTTAAGAAGCCTTTGAGTCATCCTTTCCATATTAATTACATACATATGTGTCCCTTGATTACAAGTGGCATTTTTAGTATAAGATGCATAAATTATTATTCAAAAACGCAGGGCATCCTTATTGGTCCAGAAAATGTTATGTGCTTGTCTATTTTGGCACATTTTTATCTAGCTAATTGTCCCATGCCTTAAGACATAATTGAGCGGTATCTCTTACCAATCGGCTAGCATCGTATAAGTGCTTTGTGCCTCTCTAGATTGGTACTTTAATTTTATGGCCTATACATACTAGGTCCACTTACTTAGTCCTTGAAAGTTATTTTATCTCTTAACATTCTTGGGACTCTTCTTGAACTGGGCTTAGTCATCCACTTGATTTAGGCTTATTTTCAAGTCTTAGTGCCCAAAACTCAAGATATTACAATGACAAGCATAGGCACTCCATTTCCAGTCGGCAGTAGTAGAGACTTCAAAGGCAAAAAAGAAACAAAAACAAAGCGACAATGAAGAAAGAATCAAGGCAAGAGCGATGAAAGTAATGAGTTCAGCCTCCAACTGTGTAGGAAATTTCGATCGAGTTTGGTCTTCAACTATGCACAGGAAATACATCAAGCAAGAATAGAAAAAATTAAGAGTTACGACCGATTCTAAGGTGAAGCAAAAATAGATCTGGCAAGAGTAACAATGTCAGCGCAGGAAATTTCAACCAATTTTAGACTCTAACTGTGTGCAGGAAACAGATCTAACAAGAATAGAAGCGATTAAGAGTTATGGCCAATTTTATGGCAAAATAGAAACAGATCTAGTGAGAGTGATGATTTTGATGTAGGAACTTTGATTGTGCCTTAGTGATAAGTTCGACAAGCCAAGAGAGGAAAAGACACAAGGATTCGACAAGAAAAGGACCGTAGTTTGCATATAAATGTAGAAAAGATGAAATCGATAAATGACTACAAATTCCCTATTTAGTTGTAAATAGGAAGGCAAAATGAACAAGAAGGATGGCAACAAATTTTAGCCAAATAGGAAGTCCCTTACAATTCAACGATTTCCTCCACTACTAAGCTTTACATCGTCGAAAATCTTGCAATTCTACACTCGGGCATCTCCCACATTCATGAGGATACATAGAAACCAATACTACTTATCAATACTCTAGAAGTCATAGGAAGGAGGGAGGAGAGTTCCATCAATGGTTATGGAGATGTCCTTGTGTTGGCATTGACCTTAGAACCAAATATGCTCAACTCAATACTCCCTTGGTCGCACATAGATAGTAGCAAGATAAGGAGAACAACATGCAGCAAGGAAGGCATAAGTGGATTCATAATTTTGATCGATGGATTTAACTTGATTTGATGTGTTTTGAAAAGGAGGGACCTTCTCAACGTCTCAATTTAAAATTGGGACGTTTAAAGCCTACCTTTGGCATCCCAATTTAAAAAGGGACCTCAAAAAGTTGTGCTCTTCGAGCCAAAAGCCCTTCTTTTTGTGTCCCTTTTCATATTAAGATTTTAAAAGTAGAGCTTGTAGTGTCTGAATTTTGAAAATGGATGCCACAAATCAAATTTTGGCATCAATTTTTGTTAAAAGAACGCTTAATATATCAAAATTCCCTTAGATAATAATAAAAATGTCATTGCTTTTATTTTTTGCTTCCTTTTTTTAAAAAAACAAATGTTTTTAATGGAAATAAAATCCATTTTTTGTTGTAGTAAAATAACAACTTTAATAACAACAAACATTTAAAATCACTTAAAAAACAATCTTTACATACTCTTTACCCAAATTAATACTAACAAATAACAATTCTAGTAACAAAAAAAAAACTTAAAAATAGTGGCAAAGCCCTACAAACATACAAAATCTCTCAAAAAAAAAACAATTTTTACATACTTTTTATCCAAATCAATATCCAAAAAATGAGCTAAAAAACAACTATGTAGGGGAAACTCAACTGAACTCACTTTTTGTAAGAAGAGAAGAGCTCAAACACCAAACTAACAAACCCTAGAAGAAGAAACAAACCCAGATGCTACTTGTAAGAGCACCCACAAACCCATAAAAACTCCAGAACCCACCAAACCATGAAACCCACAACCCACGAACAGTGAATGAAGAACGGCTATGGTAGAGGAGAAAGGAGCAAAACCACCATGGGAGTGATAGAGGAGAGTGAAATGGTGGTGGAGGAGCTGGAATAGAGTTGTTAGAGCTGTAGAAGTGAGCTCTCTGTAACTTTGTAACTTTCAAATTACGAGCGAAAATGGGAGGAGTTTTCAGAAGACTATACTTAACAATTGTTACCAAACAACCATTAAATATATTATATATGATAGTCCTTATTGAAAAACCGTCAAATATATATTCCTTATATTTGATGGTTTTTCACAAATAACCGCCAAATAAAAGATGCCAATTTTCCCTAAAAAACCAAACTAATATATAATGATTTTACTATAAAACCGTTATATGTGTTTTCATATACTTAATAGTTGTTTTAAAGATCGTTATATATGTGATTACTGAATCTCCGCTGCTGCATATGTAACAATTTCATCAAAACTGTTAAGTATAGAGCATATCATATATAGACAAATTGTAGTAGTGAACTTTAAGTCATTCGCAAATAAGTAATGAACAAAATTAATAATATATAAATTATCTAAATAAATGTAAAATTATTTGATGGAGGTTTATCGTAAATTTTAAAGGTTAAGGAGAATATTTGCATTTGACATAACAATAAGGAGGGTTTTATATCATTTAACCTTAAATTAATTAAATTAAGAACCTCAACCTATAAATGTAAAATCTAGGATTTTTTTTTTTAATTTTATAAAAGGACAATTTATTCAAAAGATAAAATGCTATTGGGCTAGTACAACTAATTGAAGAAGGGGAAATTCATATGGGGTTTCTTTAACAAAACAAAAATAAAAAAAATATCCCAAGATTCTGAAAATACCAGAAAAGGCTTTGGGACCTTTTCTGGTATTAATTCAGTAAAACTTTAGTTGTTAACGGGACAGATATAGTTATTAACGGGACTTATATAGTTGTTAATAGGGTTGATATAGTTGTTAACGGTTTAATAAATTTATACCAGAAAAGGCCCTGAGACTTTTTCTGATATTTTCAGAATCTTGAGGTTTTTTTAAATTTTTTCTGTTACAAGGGCCCCATTTGGATTTTCCCATTGAAGAAAGAACAAATAGAAGCCCAACAACCATCAATGAAGAATGACATAGTTCGCTGAGGTATCAACTTTCATCCTAAAAGAGAGGGGGGTTTAATACCCGCTTGTCGATGTGAGAGTCTCGTTGATGGACGATCTGTAAATACCTCTATAAACGTTCTTTGAACTTAGAGACGTGACCTGACCTTGGTGTAAGACTCATCAACCATGTATTTCAAATTATTTTGCACCACTCGAACAGATCGCCGTGAAGGGACCAGTAGAGATTCATCAGAGACTGAATCTTGGCGAAAAGGAAGTGTCCCCGGCAATAAGAGCGATGAAAAGGATCACCAGCCCACAACCGCATAATGGGGCGAAAGAAAACAAGCGGATGGAAGAAGGATAACGAAGGAGAAAAAGAGATATACGAGCAGAAACTGAAGGAACATTTGATTTTCTTGAATTAGCATCCAACACAAACTGTCTGAGCCAAGCATACACAGATCATACACTAGAAGGAAAGAAGCATGGAATTTTATTATTATTATTATTATTATTAACCAAGCTTGGCAAGAACATCGTTCAGGGTAGATACTGTCTCTGCGTAGTACTTTTCTGCCTCGGGTTTGCTCTTAATTTTTGCAGCATGATCCAACTGTTCATCAGTTAAAAGAAAAAATATTAAGTCAATCTTTAAAAAAACAGTAAATGTTTTATAGAATTTGTCCCACAAATTTATTTGTATGTAACTTTATGGTATAAAATATTTTAACTAAGAACTTATAATAGTAAAAATTACAGAAATTTGAGAGCTTCAATTTTCTAAATAAATTCTTTACTTATTTTTTTAAAATGTAGTACTCATCTTTCATCTAAACGTCCATCTTCAATTTACATATATATATATATATATATATATATATATATATATAACAAATAAAACATAAATTTATTTAAATATTTCACCTGTTAATTAAAATTAAAACAAGTTCATTTAAATTAAATAATAAATTCCAAAATTTTTTATTAGAAAAATAGAACATAATACAAATATAAATTTTCAATTAATATTTTAAAAATCATATTTCAAATGAAATTTTTAAAAATTTCAGACAACAAATATATATGTATACATATAATAAAGGGGTAAGAGGTAATTCTGACCTGAAATTTTTTTTTAGGGACAATTTTATCTTAATTCCCAATTAATTTTAATTATTAATTAACAAAATATGATGAGATGATAATTCATATGTCATTCACATCATTTTTAATAGGTAAAAATTTGCCCCAAAAATTTTAAATTTAACTTTAAAAAAACAATGAAGTAATTGCACATAGATTTTCAGAAAATTTGCATCTTAAAAAACATGACATGTGGACTGTTAATTCAGTTAATTTAGTCAACTAGCCATCAAAATTAATCGGGATAATGATCAAAATAAAAAGCACTCAAATTTTTACAATTTCAAGACAAAATTTCCTTATGAAAATCTTTCGAAGTAAAATAACTTAACCCTATAATAAATATTGATAGCAAATTAAACTTGTTAAAACCCAATATATATGACTTGGAAATACTAATTACCATTATGAAAATAATTAAATAATTTTGAAAAACAAATCTGTTGAGATTACTCTAACCACATAATTAATAAATTTAAAGGGATATAATATCCCAAGTTTGAAAATAATGAAATTCAGGTTAAAAAAATTATAGAAATAATCAATGAAATGAACTTACATTGCTGATGGTCTGGAATAGCTTGCCGGTGAGTTCCTTGAGGGACTTCTTCTGGTCCTTAGGCTTAGCAGAGATCACAGTGTTGAGGTCATAGCGAAGGTACTCAGCTCTCAGCCGCAGATCGTTCTGAACGTAAGGCCATGCCTTCTTCTCGATCAGCCCCTTCACGTTCAATATCTCCTTCGCCGATTCCTTCGCCCTCTGCGCCGCCTCGCTCGGCCCCAATTGCTGCAAGAAGAACCTATCCTTCAATGGCAGCAGCAGATCCCTCGGCTCATCCGAGTTCAGTGTACCCGCTGGCACATTCCACAATTAATAAATCCTTAGATTTTGAAGTATCCCTAATAATCTTGAGATATTGATTCAAAATACTTACGCAGGCCACCGGAGGGCGGTGGAGGAGGGCCGACTTTGATGGTCTTAGCTTCAGCAAGGACGGCCTGAACAAAGGATCCGGTGGCAAGACCGGTGGCGACGAGTCCGAGGACGGCACGGCGGCTAGTGTCAGCCTCAGATTGGCCCTGCTGGGCTCTGACGACGAGACTATGACGGCCTAATGAGGCAGTCCTTCCGTTGCCGGAGGCGGCGGTCAAGCGAGAGCTACCTTCGAAAATGGGCTGAGAGGAAGAACGCAAGCCAGCCATTGAAGATGAAGCCATAGCTTGAGCCATTAGGGATGATTGAAGTGCGTGCTTTAGTGAAGTGACAGAGTGGAAATATAATTTTGTGGCCGATGATGATGACCACGAACAAGAAGAAGAAGACGATGATATGTATTTTTGGGTTTGTTTGTCAGTGGAGTGTGTGACTCAGAAACACCTTATCTGCGATTTTGAAGTTAGGATAAGTTGGATATGGTGTTTGGCCAATCAGGGGAGAGGATGATTGGCGAAGATGGAGACGAGCTGGATTATGTTTACACGTGGGTTCCTAGAAGCCCGACACGTGTAATGACAAGTTTCTCAAATGTTAAGTCCGGTTTTCTATGGCAAATTTTTCATAAAAAATAAATGCCGTTTCCCTTAAAGAATAAATGTCATTCTCCTAGTTTTTTCCATTAAAAAAAAAAGCTATTTTAATTGATAAACGATTAAAAATATTAATAAATTTATGAAAATGCTGAAAAATAATGATATGAGATTTGACATTATAAATTAAAATTTGAAGGCCAGGGAATTAACTTAAAATTTTGAAATGCTAGGAGATTATTTTTAACTAATCACAATTTAAGGTATTATATGTAATTAATTAAAATTTAAGGGTTTCATGATATTAGTAATTTATACAGGATGCCACGTGCCTACATGTCGTTAAAAAGATAACGGCTGGTTAATGACGATGGGTTATTAATGAAAAACTAAAAGGTTAGAGTGTTAATTTTAAATTTTAAAATGTAAGGAAATTATATGTAACCGACCGAAAACTAAGAGGTTTTTTTTTAAAAAATAATTTATTCTTTTTCTTTTTACATTTTCTTAGACAATTTCTTTTTTTTTTTTTACTTTTTTTTTTTGACACAAGACATAAACAATAAAATAACTACAAAACTACATTGGGAGGATTGAATCCCACACTTTATTGTGTTAGCAGGGCCCTTAAGGACTTTGGACACCTAATTAAAAAGGCTGAAGTGGAAATTCCTTCTTTTGCAGTGTGTCTACCTCTCTATTTTTCTCTTTCAGAATGTTCTCAATTTGTAGTTCCCATATTCTTCTCACAAGTTCCTTGATTTTCTAGAATAAGGTTTCCCCTCATCTCCAGAAGGTTGTCTACCAACATTTCAACTAATTCCTTAGAATCTAATTCTAGAATTAGTCTGCGAAAACTGAGATCCCATGATAAATTGAACCTTTTGATGATAGCCCAATTCTCTAAATCAAACACATTACAATACCCAGAAAGTTTGAGAAACTAGCTACCTACTTCCCCTCCTAATTTCGTAAAACTACTCCATAACTAGAACGACTCTGTGCCTTGTAACAGCCCCATCAATATTAACTTTAACCCAATCTTTGTTTGAAGGTACCCATCCCAAGGCTCACGAAGATGGCAGTGGTGATATAAAAGTAGACTCCTGCAACTAACTAACACTCTTCCAGGTTTTTAAAATAAACTCTGTTGGGAATTCTGGTTTGCTAAATTCTTCAAGGAAAACGACATTATTCCTCCATTTCCATAGATTCCAAATAGCTACTCCCCATATGAGATGCCAATTACCATCTCTGTAGATTCCTAGATCTCTCTTCATATTTAACTTTTCCCAATCCCTTAAGCGGGATGAAAAGAATGGAGAAAAAAAGCTAGGATGAAGTAATGTGTACCACGTGTCTCATACATATTTGCAATCTCTTAAGAGTATGTAAAATAGTTTCAGCCTTGTTATGACAAAAGGGACACAATGGAGATGATTGAGACCATAGGCTCCTCCAATAGTTTGTGGGAAGACGATCATTGAATGCAACCCATAAAAACTCAAATTTGTTATGCTCCTTTCCATTGCCAAATGCCTCTAAATAGGGGTTCATTATCATTAACCAAAATGTCTTCCAATAGTTGATAAGCGCTCTTCATCAAAAAAATACCACTATTTGTTCTTCTCCAAGACAATATGTCTTCCCCTACAACTTGGATAGGTGGCATGATAAAAATCAACTTTTGTATGGTAGAATCGATGACAATTGAGTGAAATTCTAGTATTCATGTGATAGGTAATCCGTAACAGTACTACGTTCCTCTTTCTCAGAGAGAGGTCGAAGACATACCTCTTTCAAAGCTTGATACTGGAGTAAACAATTATCACAAAATAATTTTCCACTTCTTCCATTTTGAATGTTCCATTTAGAACCACTCTCCACTAAATCTTGTTGTTGCACTATAAATCACCAAAGAAAAGAATCATTTTTTTTTTTTGTACACAATAGGTTGTCATCATCTCACAACATGTATTTTCAAAACAAGACATCTACCCATAAGCCACTCGATCTGTTAATAAATTTCCATGCCAACTTATCTCCACATGCATCATTTAGTAAAGAAAGCCTCAAAAACCATATACCTCCTTGGTTTTTTGGCAACAAGATTGGTTCCATCCTATAGGATGATAACGAAATGATGTATCACTATAACCCAATATAAAATTCCTTTGAATCCTTTCCACTGCATGACAAATAGATAGTGGAATTTTAGCTACCTACATTGGATACAGGGGTATTGTAGTAATAACTAACTTAGCTAGCGTGATACGTCCTGTAGTTGATGAACATTTTTCCTTTCAAGAGGACAGCTTTGTTCTGATCCTATCAATGATATAATGAAAAGTCTCCTTTGGTTTCCTCTTCCTAGATAAAGGAAATCGCAAATATCTTCCTATTTTTGTAGATGCCCTCATACCTACTATAGCAGCTATCCATTGTTTTAAATGAATTGGAACTCTTGGAGAGAAGAAAATAGAGGATTTAACTTTACTAATCTTCTCTCCCAACATTCCACAAAATTTGTGCAAACAAGACAACATGCATTTGGCCTGTGTCTCCATAGCTTCTCCAAAAAACAAAAAGCAAGTCATAAGCAAACATAAGGTGGAAAATTGTTAGCCCATTCTTAGAGACTAAGATCGATTTCTTATTTCCCAAGTTGACTGCATTGCTAATTATGTGTGATAATTTGTCCATACACAAAACAAATAATAAAAGGGAATTGGGATTACCTTGCCTGAGATCCCTCTTTGCAATGAAGTCCTCTTTTTTGAACCATTTCACAACAAATTGTATGATAAGTCACACAAGACATAATCAAACGGATAAATTCTATCTCCAACCCTACCTCGGAGAGTACTTGTTTCATGAACTTCCATTGAATCCTATCATAAGCTTTTTCAAAGTCTATTTTTATTTCCATTAAGCCTTTCCTTCCACGTGTTTTCTTCAAGATATGTATGATCTCCTAACCAATTATAATGTTATATTGAATTTTCCTTCCTTTGATAAAACTAGATTGAAATGGAGAAGAAATCAAGTCCATCAGATTTCTTAAATATCTAGTGATCACCTTAGAAATACATTTATACTGCACCGAACATAAAGAAATGGGACGAAATTGTCCCACCACATTCAGGCTTATCTCTTTTTGGAATTAAAGAGATAAGTGTTCTATTATACTTCGCAAGTTCTCGACTTCCTTGAAACACCAACTTCACAAAATTGCATAGGGCTTATCCTACTATGTTCCATTTAAATTGGAAGAAGATGGGAGGAAAACAGAGCTTGCTTGATTTCTTTTGTTGTTGGCACTCTGCCTAGATCCTTCAAGGACTTGGGCTCCAAAGGGTGAAAATTAGTGTTAGTAATAGACCAACTTGGACTACTCTCCTCTACTTGATACATTTTCTAGAAGTATTCAACTACCATCCTCTTTAGTTCACTTTCATCATCTACCCAATCACCTTGTTCATTTTTCAACATCAGAATCTTGTTTCTTCTTTGTCTTATTGTTGCTTTTAGGTGATAAGAAATTTTCGTTCGAACATGAAGCAATTATTTTGAACCTGAAGTCAAAAATTTTGTAGCGGTCTATAACCGCTACAAAAATGGTATCAAAAAAATTTGCTCCATATTGGAAAAGGGAAAGTGAAAGAGGTGTGTGGAAAGAAGCCACATATTGGACAAAATAAGCGAAGTGAAAGCGCATATAAGCCTCCACGTTGCTCCTCTAAATTGGGTCCTTTGACCAAGCCACTTTTGTAGAGGAGGGAGGACGCAAATGGGCCTTGGTCCACCACACATGCGCGCTCGCCACTATCACCGTGTGTTTGGCCAGCTCGGGTCAATTAGTTGCACTCGTGCGCATGATATTAAAATATTTTATTAGTTTTTGTCTGAATAATCCCGAAAATTTTTTATTGATTCCTTTTTTAACCCTTCTAATTCCCAATGGTTTGAACTCTGTCGAAACGCTACGTACTATTTTACGAATGAGTTTTTGAATCAGTGCATAATTAGTGCATTGGTGGACATTGCTCCATTTTAGCACGTCTGTTCAGCCATCACATCTTTCACCCATGTCTATCTAACCTGTTAGTTCTCTATATGTTTTGATGATAACTGACAATTGTAAACTAAAGTTGAAGTTTGTCTTTGAAAAGTTGAAAAATTTACTGTCAAAGACAAACTCGAGTTTGGACTTGATAGAAAACAACTCCAGTTTTGTAGACTAAGACAAACTCGAGTCAAGATTTTGAATACTCGAGTGTAGATGATAAAGAGAGTTCCTAAATTCTTCAAGACAAAGCAAACCAGAGTCTAGTTTAATGAACTTCAGTTTGACAAATCAAAGAAATCTGAGTTTTTCCAAGCTTTGTGAAAACTCGAGTCATAATTTTGGAAACTCCAGTTTAATTACACTTGCTAAAATGTTTCACAAAGTTTTCTCTTTAGAGGAAACTTGAGTTTAGTTTTCACTAACTCGAATTTAAGACTCACAGAGAACATCTCTATATTTCTAAAGTTTTTGTACACTCCCTTTTTCAACTATAAACTCCAGTATTCTATTGCAAACTTCAATTTGATTCATATAAAGAGTTTTCCAGTTTTCCTGAATATTGTAATAACTCGAGTTAAGTTTCATAAACTCAAGTTTACACTCCACAGAGAGCTTCTCTCTATTTACAGTATTTGAAAACTTCAGTTTTGAAATGAAAACTTTAGTTTTGAGCTTTTGGACTTAAAATGCATTTTTCACCTTAAGTGTCCAAAACTCGAGTTAGTTATTTAATGACTCAAGTTTGGGTTTTGCTCAAAACTTGTTTGAAAGTTCAAATCACGACTTCCTTCTCTATATGAAGAAAACTAGAGTTAAACTTATAAAACTCGAGTTTAGGCTTTCAGATTGTGAACTACAAACTCAAGGCTTAATGAACTAACTCGAGTCTATATCACAGAATTCAAAATTTGAATTCTCTGAATCAGCAAAATCTTTGTAATTGATCTATATACTTCTTATCATCACTCATTATTATTACTAGATAAGTTTAACCTGTTTGTTAGTGAGTTTCAGATTATTTATAGAAGATTAAAATGGAGTTTCAGCACAAAAGCAAAAAGCATGTCAAAGCAGTGCGAGGATAGAAATAATGGAGAATGGATGATAAGCCAATTAAACAATAAAGTATAGAGCAATAAGATCAAAGGAGAATTTTGTATGAGAGAATAATCTTTTTGAGGTTTGATTTTGTCCTCCTTTTTATAACCATACCTCATCCCACATTCTAATAGGTTTATTCCATTTTTCATGGATCTCGAGTGGTTAAAGGGAGATAGTGGACTTGGTCTTGGACTGCAAATGAGTGGGTCTGCATTATTGGGCTGGTCCTACACATAGGTCTAAAGAGCTGATTTTGGGCCTTACAATTGCTACGTTTTAATACTTCCAATGCGATATTGAGATAAAAAAAAAACTTTCAATGTCACATTAAGATCTTGCGAATACTTTATGGGGCGGAATTTGATCTAGTAAAATGGGCAAGGCCTTTAATAGACAAGGGCTAAAAGGGCCAACCTTTATAAGTCTGGCTAAATAAAAACTATCATTTTTTGAGACCTAGCTCTACAAAAGCCGAAGTTTTTTTAACAATCTTTTACTATTTTTTTTTCAACTTTTTTTAAAAGAAATAAAATTACAATAATGAAAGTCTTAATTTAACAAATAAATGTTGTCAAAATTAAGGTATAAATGATATGCATCATACCACAAACAAACATAGTCATTAAGTCATAATCAAATGTAAACTATTATACAAATACCACAATTACAAATAATTAATAAGAAGACTTAAAAGAATTAAAAATACTTCTTATAAATATGTCTTGAAAAGTGTAAGTAGTCAATAAAATAAACAATACAAGATATGAACAAAACAATCATTAAAAGAATAATTAAACAAATACAAAATTAGTAAGAATACTTATGAAATAAGAAATATCTTTTGCAAGTTTTTAATTTTTAGAATTCTTATTATAAAATGTTCTTATGAAACTTAATTTTTTAAAAAATAATAACCACAAAATATTTGCAACATCATTAACAAAATATAAAAAATCAATATTATTATTATCATATAAATAATTTTTTTAAAAAAACATACGAGGGTAAAAGGGTGGCCTATAGGGTTGGTCTTTTTATGCTCGCTTTCACTTTTGAGGCAACAATCTTAAACCCTTGTAAATTCAAGGTTTAAACAGTCAGGCTTGGCTCATTTTTCCAGCTCCTAATGGATTTGCAATGTAACTCGTATTTTTTTTTTTTTGCTCAGAAGAAAAAAAAAACACGGGTTACATTGAAACTAGGTTGATGGTGTATGTAATCATAATAACCTTTTTTTTAACCTAAATAACATAGCTAAACCTTCATAACCCTCATGTATTTTTAAGGACAACGTATATGCAGAAAAAAGTGTGGGCAACCCTTTTAAATAGGGTGAAAGTGCAAAAATATCCATAAACTTTTACCCAAAATGCACCAAACACCATAAGCTTTTTAGAGATGCAAATTTACCCATGAGCTTTTAAAATTGGAGCAAAAATGACATTGCCGTTAATTAGAGCTACATTCTATCTATTGTCAACCTGAAAATACTAAAATGCCCCCAACTCAAAAAAATAATAAAAAGCTCCCTGCCTCCCAACCTCTCAGTTTGTCAGTTCATCCCTGTCATCTTTTCCAAATTGAGCCTGCAAGGTGAACTCATAAATTACTCCCATTCTAATCATCCAACTTGGGCTTTTCAACTAGATTATTTTCTTCCACAAATCAGAGTCAAACCTAGCAAGGTACGATAAATCACAAATTCCAGCAACAATTCATGAACACAATCAACTAGACAAGTCTTTCTATCAATGTATTGATTGAATCATACAACTCCTCTAAACTTAAAATTTCACAATTTATTATCCACAATCTACAGATCACCGAAGGAAGTAGAAGAAACAATACTAGAGGTGTGAATCTCCCTTTGCAAAATCAAGAGTGAGCTCAAGTGCTGCCATTGCTCCATTTGCCCTGCATGATTACATCCATGAGTGACTTTGAACTGGATAGCCACGAATATCCACCAAGAACAGTATCAATCCGAGATAATACTAGAGGAATGAGACAAAATTGATAATAAATTAAGGAGATGAAACCGCCATCACTTGTCTACCAATACGCATTCACTACCATCCAACACATTCATAACCACCGACAAACATGAAATTGGATTTTTTTTTTTTTTTAAAAAAAGGAACTCGTCAATCCATAGAAGGGAGTATCAGCCATTGCAGTACTCGAGGATGAAGATCAAAGAAGAGAAGCAACAATCGCATTGTAGAAACCTCAAAGCAAATCAATCTTGAAAAACCTCATAACTATAGACAAGAAATCGAAGATTAGAACCACTGCTGTTGAAAGTGGAGATTTAGGGCAAAAAATGGGATTTCCTAGATCTCATACTTCAGAGTCAGAAATTTTCTAGGAAAGAGGAAAATCGAGAGAGGAAGGAAGAGTTCCTAACAAAACCCTCAACATCAAGAAGAAAGTCGTGGCTCAATAGAGAATAGATTTCATAGGTAAAGTGGGTATGAGGGAGATGGTCTTGAGGATGGTATTGCAAGTCAGCTTGTGAGGAGAACAAAGTATGATGATGATGCTGGAGACGAAGGAGATAAGAGTTGACAGGGATGTGACAATGAACGGTGGCTGAGAATGTTGGAGAGGTGGTTGAGGCTGAACGATAAATTAGGGGTAATTTAGTACTTTTATATTGATATTAGACGAACGTTAGCTCTGATTAACGACAATGTCATTTTTGCTCCAATTTTAGAAGCTCATGGGTAAATTTGCACCTCTAAAAAACTTATGGTGTTGGGTGCAGTTTGGGTAAAAGTTTATAGGTATTTTTGCATCTGAACCCCTTTTAAATATATATATAATTAAATTGTTAAATTATTGCATTTGGTTTGGGCTGCATATGGTTTGTATTTAAAAAATTTCTTATGCATTGGCCAAAAAAAAAAAATTATGCGGCTGCTCATATTACACAATTAATATTTATTTATAAAACTTACTATTTAAATTTACCCAGATAAAAATGATTCATTATATTTTGTTGAAATCTGAGGATTAATTTGACCTACTCAAACGTTAAACCAATCTAATTACCAATGCACACAGATTTTTTTTGTCAACGAGCACCCCATCATGATTTTGAATTTTGCGCTAATGTACTTAAAATAAAACTTTATTTATATATAACTCCAATAATAGAAATGACCGTTGTTTTCAAATTTAAACCGGAGCCCAATCCTGAACCGCTTTTATTGATTATTTATTTTTTAAAATATTCCGGTTCCAATTTCAGGCGAATATCAGAGGCGCATCCAAATTCAAATTTCACGCTCTTCATTCCCAACGGCTCCTTAGCTTCTTTCTCTTGCACTCTCTCTTTGTTTGCTTGAACTGTGAACCCTAGAATCCCAAATCAGCCACGATTCATAGAGATTCTGTGGAAATCGCCATTTTGCGAAGCCAGATATGGCTTCTAGGAACCAGAACAGGCCTCCGCATAGCCCCTCACATGTAAGCCTTTCTTTATTGTTTATCAATTAATGATTTGTGTTGGGCGTTAAAGATTTCGTGGAAAGAAACCTGTGAAATTAAAAAAAAAAACTTTTTCTTATTTTTATTGGAATAAGGTTTGGTTTTGCTGTCAGATTTTTAAATTGACTCAGAGTTCGGAAACTAGCTTATGCGCTTTCTTTGAAATTATCCGAGTGGTTGATTCACCCACTATGTGTTTTGACTGCAGCGAATATCCTCCAAATCTTGTTTGTTTCTAATGTTACGAAAGAACTTTTCGCACTAGATGTTTTCTGAATTATAATTAAAACAAGAGTAGGAAATGGGCACTGAACATTTCTTCTATCTATTTTCCGTTGAATTAGAAAAAGGCTGCTGCTGAAGAAATCCCCCTTGATAAACGTCGGAGGATTGGAGCGGATAGGATGGATAGATTGGGAACTACCGGTAGGGGGAGGACGCCATTTTCCTCAGTTAACAAAGGACCTGAAACTAATACAGCAAGTGATGTCGGCGGTACCGATGGTTCAGAATGTAGCACTGTCGATTTCACCGAAGAGGCCGTGGATGCCTTATTGAACAAGAAGATGAAAAAGGGAAATCCATATGATAGTAAGGTTTGTTTATCCCATGGAAGCTTTATGCATATCGTTCTCCATCTAACCAATGGTTTCAATTCTGTTAGAGTTCGGGTCTTCTTTTGTGTTAATTTCATAGTTTTCCCACTTATTTTGCAGAAAAAAATGGACGAGATGGCAGATTATATTAAGGAGCTTAAGCGTTGTGTGAAGTGGTTTGTAAAAGAAAAGGAAAAGCTTCAGTCTGCATTTGAATCTGCTGAGAAGAAGTGCACTGATACTGGTAAGTTTGTCTCCAGCTTGTAAGTGAACTATGTGTTGGCTAGAATGTCAAGCTCTGTCACAGGAAAACTTCCCAGTTATATGGTTGCGGCAGTTTTTGTTGCATATTCTTTTTAATAACCTGAAGTGAAGAATATAATAGAAATACACACTGTTGCCTTGTTTGTTTGGAACATTTTAGCTAATTATTTTTGTTCTGGCTCTAGCAGTTCGGAATTGAGTAGTTGCATATTATTTATATTGACATTTTCTAAGAAGTTTTGAGAAATTTATTTGCTTAGTCCTAGATAATGCACTATGTTTTCATGAAAGAAAATTTTCAAAGTATTTCCTGCTGAAGTTTTTCATTGCAACTCATAATTTAGCATTTCTGTTAATGGAACGCTTAAGTAATTATATCTATACTTTCACAGAGATTGAAATGAAAAATAAGATTGAGGAGTCCAATGAGACAATATCAGAATTGAGAAAGGCAAATTCTTCTTTGGAAGAGAGAATTGCGAAGGAAGAGTCGTGTAAGATGGTAAGACTGCTGGCCACACAACACTGATTGAATGATCCTTAAAGTTTCCTATTTCCTGATGATCCCTTGTTGTTTAATGATCAGGAAGTAATTGAATGTCACAGAAAAGAAAAGGAAGCCAGAAGTGCAGCTGAAAAGGTGCGAGATACCCTTTCAACTGAGCTTGAGAAAGTTCAGCAAGAGAAATTACTTCTTGAGCGGAAGGTACTGCAAAATCATAAATAATTATCTAGTCAAGAAACATTTTGCAGTTGAATGTAGATGTTAGAATCATTTTATACCCAAAAAAATTCCTGCCCTTGTATATTCTACCCTAGACTCTAGCGTGATCATGTTACAGCTTAATTGCTTCTTTGCTTCTGTTTTCTGAAATTGCTGAGTGTTGCAGGCAAATTCAAACGAGGACTTGTACAAGCGATCTCAAGAGTATAATATGAGTCTACAACATTATAATAGTCGCCTCCAGTCAGATCTTGAATCAACTAATGAATCACATAAAAGGCTGGAAATGGAGAAAGCAACAATTGTTGAAAACCTAAGCAATGTAAGAGGTCATAACAAGGCATTGCAGGATCAGTTGGCATCTGTTAAAGTAAGTCAGTTTACAATATGTTTTCTGTTATGATGTTGAGTATTCTCTTGGTAATTTAATTTGACATATTTTTCGCATTTTTATGCTGAAAATAATGTAATTGTGATATGTGATGTGGAAACATTGGAATTTATGGTCTTGGGTGTGATAGAGTGAAGTTCCACCAGATCTGTGCATTGTTAGTTAGCCAAGCAGTCCTTTTGTTGATTGTTGCCAACCTCCTTCGTGCAAGCACTTGTCTTCCAACTTATTTATTAATAAATTTACATGTGATTATAGGCGTTTCTGGAGAGTGGAGCATTGGAGATATAAGCTAGATGCTATTATGCTATTATTATAAATCCCCATCTTACATCTCACTGTAAATGTCTTGACAATCTCTTTTCTTGTTTTTTTCCATTCTCTTGTTATTTTTGTTTCTTAGGCTTCAATGGAAGAGGCTACAAAGCAAAAAGATGTGCTAGTACAGGAGCTGAATTGCCTTCGAGAAGAATTGAAACAAATTAGAGATGATCGTGATCGGCAATTGGGACAAGTAAAGGCTTTAACTGATGAAGTAGCATACTACAAAGAACTTACGGGGAATTCATGTGCGCAATTGGATAACCTGACAATTAAAATAAATGCTCTTGAGGTTTGTTTGCTTTGTCCCCCACACTTAAATGCATTTTACATTATCATCTTTTGCTCTGTACATTTAGTGTGCACTCCCATGTTGTTAGATTTCAAGACTGTGGGCTTTCTTTTACAGGAGACATGTTCCTCTCAAAGAGAACAAATAAATATACTGCAACAACAGCTTGCTGCTGAAAAGGAGAAATCCAAGGTAAGGAATTATGTATTTTTGTTGCTGAAATAATCACTTGACTTTGTTATACTTCCCCAAGTAATGAATAATTTTAGGAAATTTAGACACTTAGTGCTCATTGCATTTATCACTCTTCTGTCAGATGGCCGACTTATCTGTTTCAGAAACAAGGTCTAGTTTTGAAGAGCAGAAAAGACTCATACATGAACTACAAGATCGTCTTGCCGATAAAGAATTCCAAGTGATCGAGGGAGAGAAATTAAGGAAAAAATTACACAACACAATCCTTGTAATACTCCTTTTTTCCGATATAAAGTAAAAATTTTCTTTTTTGTTCCTTATTAGTAAATAATAATTTAGTTGCACCCAATATTAGGAGCTTAAAGGGAACATTCGCGTGTTTTGCCGGGTGCGACCTATGCTACCAGAGGATGGTGTTGGAACAGACATGGTTGTTTCTTATCCTACATCAACAGAAGCTCTTGACCGAGGCATTGATTTGGTGCAAAGCGGTATGAGTGCTTACTGTTTAACACCTTACATGATACTGTTTCTCTTATGAGTTTTATGTTGTGCATACGCTTTTTTGTACTATAGCATCAGAATTCAAAAAAACAGAAAATATTCATTCATCGATGATCAACAGGGCAAAAGTATCCTTTTACGTTTGATAAGGTCTTCAATCACGAGGCTTCTCAGGAAGATGTTTTCATTGAAATATCACAACTGGTACAAAGTGCGCTTGATGGCTACAAGGTGATTTTAACTTTCCTTTTTTTTTCCCCACTTTTTGCTACAGGATTAAATACATTAGAAAGGTTATAGCAATTTGGAAAGACTCAATTGTAATGGGAAAATAATTTTCAATTTAGTGCCTTAGAAGAATGATGTCCATTTATTTGGCTGCTATTGTCTTTCAGACGATTACTTTATCTTAATTTTGTTTATAGTTTGGCCTCGTTAGTGCAGAATTAAAAGCTATGGTTTTAATATCATTTTTCTAAGTTTGATGTTCGGCTCACTCGGATTTTTATGAGGCATTATTGCTACAATTGACTACTTTTGAAAGATATCTATGTGGCCTTGAGTAGTGTATCCAAGTTGAACCTACGGATACATAATAAGATGTTAATGCTTCCTTAAGTTTTTACTGCCCATTTCGTTGTCTTCTTTCTCTTGCATTTCATGTGTTTCTATATACTAGACTAGAAGTGATTTGACATAGAGACTTGGGCTTGTTGTGTTAGGTATGCATATTCGCATATGGTCAGACGGGTTCTGGCAAGACCTATACAATGATGGGCAGGCCTGATGCCCCAGATTTGAAAGGATTGATACCACGTTCTCTAGAACAGATTTTCCAGACTAGTCAAGCCCTCAAAGATCAAGGATGGACATTCCAAATGCAGGTCAATATATTTTAATTTCGATCTGATGGCTACATCTACAAACTGAAAGTGTGACGTAATTTTGTTAAATATTTAGGCTTCAATACTGGAAATATATAATGAAACCATTCGGGACTTGCTGGCATCAAATCGGTCTGAGAATGGGGTTCCTGGGAAGCAACAATACACTATTAAACATGATGCCAATGGAAACACACATGTTTCTGACCTCACTATTGTGGACGTTTGTAGTGTAAATGAGATTTCATCTCTTCTTCGACGGGCTGCACAATGCAGGTATAATTTATTTGGTTTATATTGTAGAATGTCTGAGTCCTCATGTCCTATTCCTCCTTATTTTATTTTTTCATGTTGAAGTTAAGATTGTATAAATATTTATGGATCAATAAACTATTGAACTGCATGTTCTTTTTTTCCATTTGGACTTCAGATGAAGATTTTATTTTATTTTTTAATTATTGAACTAGTTGAAATTGAATAAGTTAGTTTTTTTTTTCCTGATACTTGGAAGTTTCTTTTTCAGTAACTTAGTTTAATGGTTAAGATAGGCTTTAACCCTTGATATTTAACCTATTGTTCTTTGTATTAATGGCATGTGATTCCCTTGTGTTGTTTTAGGTCAGTAGGAAGAACCCAAATGAATGAACAGTCATCCAGAAGCCATTTTGTCTTTACTTTGAGGATATGTGGAGTTAATGAGGTATTCACGCACCTTCAATTATGTATTGCACTTTGGTTAAAATGTTAATGCTCTCTCTCTCTCAAACTGGATCCATTAATGTGTCCTTCCTTTGTAGAATACTGAACAACAAGTGCAAGGTGTCTTAAATTTGATTGATTTGGCTGGAAGTGAAAGACTTTCGAGGAGTGGGGCAACTGGGGACCGACTTAAGGAAACCCAGGTTTGTTTTGCTTGCATACCCTGAACTTGAAGCTAATGATGTATAACGTTTTTTCTTAATGAGTTTGTAATCATAATTTTCCATTTTGTTCAGGCTATCAACAAAAGCTTATCATCTTTGAGCGATGTCATATTCGCTTTGGCCAAGAAAGAAGAGCATGTTCCTTTCAGGAATTCAAAACTAACATACCTTCTCCAGGTGTGTTGAAACATAAATTCCAATTTATCTTCTTGCACTAGTTATTAATTACAGTTTGTTTGATCTCGTGTATATTAGTTTAATTTAGACACTCACATGTTGACTTAGATGTGAGGTTGCTAGTTCAACCCTCTATGGGTATGATGGTGTTTGATTTACTTCCATCGGGTGAAGGATGGCAAAAGACAAAATCTATGATTAATTTGAAGTAAACATTTGAGGCAACCAAAAAAAAAAGGAAACATTTGATCTAGAAAAACAGTTCAAGCCAATATATGAAACTAAAGATACTAGAGTGGGTATGGTGCAACTGCATGGCACTTGAGATAAACCCCGTAATACACACCATTTAAACAGTCATGGTGCCTTCCTACAATACTGATCATGATCATCTTTATCAAAAAACTGTTGTTTATGCCCCCAACCAAGCTCTTTGTTTGCATTTCTTGTTTCTTCTGGTGATGATAGTGAAATTTTGTTCTGTTATATATTGAGTTGCAGCCATGTCTAGGAGGAGATTCCAAAACATTGATGTTTGTGAATGTGTCACCTGATTCTTCTTCTGCTGGAGAGTCTCTCTGCTCTCTTCGTTTCGCCGCCAGAGTCAATGCCTGTGAAATTGGCATCCCAAGGCGTCAAACAACATCAGCCAAGTCTCTTGATTCTTCTCGGCTCAGCTATGGCTGAAGATTTTATTGAACAAGAACCAATGGTGGTGATGGTCCCATCACCCATATAGCAGAACAAAGAATTTTTTTTTTTTTTGGAGGGGGGTTGACTTAATTTGATTGTGAGACTACTTTACTGTTGTAGAGGTTGAAAAAAAGAAGAGCAAGATATTTGTTCTTTAGTGTGTATTTGTTAGAGATTTGTGTTGGGAAAGTCATAAAAGCCTCTGTCTGGTGTGTGTGTGTATTTGATTTGAGGAGGCTTGGCTTTAGCCTCCAGTTGTGATATGTACCGTTTAAGCATTGGCATAATTATTCAGTTTATTTGAGCTACGTTGAATAATTCATGTATGAGTCTCCTATTTCCTCATTAATAATTTTTATGATATAAGAAAAATGACTTCTTTCTTTTCAAATGGAAACTTTCCAACGTTTATACGGAAATATTAGAGATAAAAATCATAAAAATTAAGCGGTTTTTTTTTAAGTTATATTAGTTCTGTAGTGAAAATCATAAAAATTCTAGACAAATGATACGTTTAAACTATGAAAATGACAATTTGTTACCTGATTTTATTTCTTCATGGGAAATAACACAGTTAATTGATATGTAAATAATATTTTGACCTTCAAAAAATTTGATAAAGGGATCACGTTTGAAAGTTATTTTTCTCATTTTGAGAGTAATACAATAATTTAAATTTTGTTAGACGAAATTGTTAAAAAAATTTAGCTAAGATTTGAGATTTCTTAGAAAAATTTTTTCGCCTCTTTAATATAAATTATTAGTATTAATTATTTGTTGCTAAATAGAGTTTGATATACTTCTAATATCTAATATTATTTTAGATAAAAACATATTAAATGCGCTTAGGATCATAAAATGCTTTACATATTGAATTATAGAAATTTCCAACAAAAAAAAATAATATACGAAACTGATATAGTAAAATTTATACTTAATAAATTTATTTAAAAAATTATTTTATTATAGTGACATATATTATAATTTTTTTAAAAAAATTGTTCTTGTTAATAAAATAATGTTGTTGTTCTTAATGATAGTTAATATAGTTAAATTTTATATATATATATATATATATATATATATATATATATATATAATTCTTTTAAAAGGGGAGAGGAGTGGGTATTAAATAAAATTTTGAAATAATAAATTAGGCTAATAACTCAATCAGTGATGGAAGATTGGAGATGGAGTGAGAGAAATACATTTTGGGAGGACTAATGGCGACCTCAACATCTGTATGTGATAGAATTTAGGGGAAATAAATAAAGGAAACACAGTCTAGAGTCAGAATCTGTAGTCTACCCAATGCTCAGTAAAATCTGGATGTTATATATTTCATATCCTTCTGGAAAGAGCATACAATATATTTATAGTATTCTTCCTTTATCTAACTGTAACTTCCTATAATAACTTCCATAAAATAGATAAGATACAATAACTTTCCTAAACATATAATAACTTCCTTAAACAGATTATAACTTCTCTAAACAAATACTAACTGCCCCTAAATTCCTAATCTTGTGTCTTTTGTATCTCCCTTCTGGAATAAACAAGAAGAGGTTTCTACTGATCCCTATCAGTATGTATCCAAGTCATCCCCTGAACTGGATATGACTATAGGGAGCCAAAAGTTGTAAGTTATATTAATTACCTCATATCTTAAATATAACATCTCATTGATTTTTTTTTTTTTTATAAAGATTGAATCTAATTGAACTACTTTAAAATATTTATATTTATGTTTTTTCTAAAATATAATTTGTTTCATTTTAAAACTTACATATAATATTATTATATACAACGTATAATATAATTAAGTAATATATTTAATTTTCTTAATAATCAATTAGTCTTTAATATAAGACATATTTATGGCATTGATTTTTATTTTAAATATAAGACATAATTTTTATATTTGCAATGTTTTTCTAATTTACCCTTATTAATGCTCTCTGAACCATAATCAAATAGAAGACCATAATCAAGGAGAATTAAGGAGGGAATTAATGAAAATGACTATAATATTTTTAAAAATACATATCATATTGATTAGCTTATTGTAAGAAAAAAAAAATAGGGAGAATTCCATATAAGACAGTTGAAATAGAAAAATCCTTTATAAGGCTAGTAAACTCAATAAATCTTAAATTGGATCAATACCTAATCTAGAATATTTAAATGTTAGTTATTTTCTAACAATGCCTTAACCCATAGTCCAAAGAAAAAGAAAAGAGGAAAAGCAAGAAGAAAAAAGAAGTCGGATGCATGTCGCCCTCGTTACTATCATCACTCTCTCTCGTGTGTCCTATAGAGCATGAACAACGCCATGAGAAGTCTCCATTGTCACCGCCATGAGAATTCACTGCTTTCACCCCATTAGAAGTCGCCTCTGTCACCATTCAAGAAACCTGAGATATGGCATATCATGTCTCCATTCAAGAACTGCAATTGTATAACCTTGCAGTAACCTGGTCCCCTGATTTAAAACATGTGAGTGATCTTTGATACTCCATCCGATCCTAATTATAAGACATATTTAATTGATTTTGGGGAGTTTAAGGAAATGAGTTAAGTTAGTTAATTTTACTCATTTTCCTAAAATGTCCTTATATCAATTTTAAATGACACTAATAAAAGTGAATCAACAACACCCGCAATATATCTCTCCGACCTAAAATTTTCCTTTTCATATTTTTTAAAATTGAAATGATGGTCTTGCTATATATACATATATGTATGCGTGTGTACATACACACATATATGCATGTATTTATATATACCTATATCTACACAACATACACCCTCCACAGACACATACATATACATAAATACACACATACACACACACATACATATGTATATATGTGTTGTACATATATACATTTATATATCTGTGTGTATATACTATATAGACACACAAACACTCACATATCTATACATGTGTGTGGGTCTACACACACACACACATATAGACACACTCATGTGCGTGTGTGTAGACCCACACACATATGTAGATATATGTACGTGTGTGTGTATACATTTATATATTTATGTGTATAGAGACACACAGACACTCACATATCTATCACACACACACACACATAAAATTAATGTCAGCGGATCGATAAATAAATTAATATCCAATAATTTAAAAGTTTTACTGATAAAAAGAGTTTTCACACTTACATACATTCACTCACCAAAAACCAAACACATTTGAGAGAATAAAATAAGGATATTTTAGGAAGAAGTTGACAAAAATTTAAAATTTGTCCTATAATTAGGACCAAAGCTAACTTTTAAATATTGTCTTATAATTAGAACCAGAAGGAGTATATCATTAAAGAATCACTTCCTCGTCTTCTTTTATTTAATGATTTGAGAAAATAAACATATTTACTTCAATTTTATGAAAGTGAAGCAACAACCATAATCCAACGTAGGGGGAAAATAAATGAGACAACAATCTCCAAATGACTCCTATGTAAAGGTATGGTTATTTCAAATCTATTAAGGAATGGAGATTTAACATAAGAACTAACTTATTATTGTAGCCTTCTTTATTGATTTTCTGACAATGTCGATGCCTCCAATGAATTTGCTATTGTTAGGGTTTTTACATAGCGCGTAAATAATATTATTTTGTCTCTGATTTTGCTTTTGTTTTTTTAATAACTAAGGGATATAGAGGTAATTTGGTCTAAATTATAAATCTCTAATTATGTCACATAACATAATTAATAATTTCTTAAGTTTAGTATTTCAAATTAGAATTTGGTTAAGTCAACTATCTTTATATAGGATTCTCCTAAAAAAATAACTTTTCTTTAAAAAGACAAAACATTTTTTTTTTTTTAACGTGAAAAAAGGGATTTCATTAACAGTCTACATTGTGAATTATTTTTTATCACCAGGAAAATATTATTTATTAAATGATAATATTTATTTTAAAAAACTAAAATAGAAACACTCTCTAATGTTTAATGTAAAACTTATTTACTTAATTTAATTAGATTAAAGAATATAGTTAATTTATTTAATATGACAAAAATACTCTATTTATTTTTCTTAATTCCCTTCTTCTCTTTAACTTAATTATTGTTAAAAAAGCATTAGTAAAGCTAAAATAGAAACAAGATTAAAAAATATAAGAAATAGGATTTAAAAGTTACCAGTTTCCTCCAAATATATTCCCAATTCTTAACTTTTTTTGGACTGAGACTCACAAGACGATGACGACCGAAATGTAAATGCACCTCCAATTTTATATTCATAATGTAACACACCTTTTCAATTTGTAAATTTCTCGATTCCGTAGAAAGATGAGCGTTGGAGCAACAATTCGAAAAGAATGAAGTTCTTTTTATAGAGGTGATCGAAGATACTTTTGTTGTTAAAGTGATCAATTAAACTAGGTCCTAATTAATTATGCAGTTTAGGGTCAACCTAGGTCATTCTCCCAAGGAGCAAGCTGTGGGTTTTCTTTAGGACTAATTTTCAAGTGATAAAAGATGCAGTAGAATGTAAACGGACCTAAACTAGAATGCAAAATACTACTACCTATATGCAATTAACTAACTAAATGTAATAATGCAATTGACTCTTAAACCTATATAAAAATGAGACTAATCTATACGAGTTGAATGCAATTTTTGGGGGGTTTTCTTATGAGAAAATAATTAAAATCTAATAAAAAGATTGATTAAATGCAAATAAAATAATAAAGGTCTAGTTCAGTTATGATGACGAAGGGGACAACTTAGGAATTGCAAGGAGTAAACTTTCTTGGCCCAAATTAATTAATTAGACCCAAGGGAGATTAATAAATTTAATTATCCAATTGAACACGGGAAACCCTCTAGTTCAATAACACATATTTCACTAGAAAACTCATAATGAAATAAGCGGTGGCTAATTAAACCCGTTAAAAACCAATCATAAAATAATCTTGAAAATCTTGTTTGCAATTATCTAATTGAACAACCAGATAATTCATCAACCTAATTAAACAATTAAGATGATTAACCCAATTAACAATTAAATTAATAACGAAAACTCAATTACTAATTTAATTGACAATCCAAAGGTTGCAAACAAGAGTCCAACAATAAGCATAAAACTTCGAATTACCAGTCTAATCCAAAAGAAATAAGTTTACAATCTAAAACTAGATTGTTCTCAATTAACACAACTCGGAATTATTTAAAACTAAATTATTTCAAGTCTTGAATTAAAAAGATAAAAAGAACAAAACTCCCTTGTGGTCTTCAAGAATAAGCCCTAGGCCTTAGCTTCTTCCATGCTCCTCCCAAGTTGCCTCCTTAAGAGCTTAAGCTTCCATGGAATTTGTTCTCTCTACCAACTTTAAAAACGTCACTGCCTTGTACATAATTTGTAGAATAGTGATTGATCAAATGGCGTGGGTCCCGTGGTGGATTTTGAATTGAAGAATTGGTTAATGGATGGAGTAGGTAAATAATAGATAAGCTGCACGTGAATGCTCCCTTCGTCCTCCAATTTCCAGCGTCTTCAGTGTTCGTCGTGTCTTCAATTCTCTCGGCCTTTCAGCTTCTTCAGCGTTGCGGCGTGATGTGGCGTGATGATTCTTTGCGTCTTCGGTCTTCTGTGTCTCCGCGGCGGCTAGGTTAATTAATAGGAAAGGAAGAGAGGACTTTTTAGGGTATTAACTTGAGCCCAATAAAATTCAAGTAGTCCCATAAAATTTTACCATTGGATTTCCTTTTAACTATCCTGAAAAATCCTGCACCATAGGATCTTATAAAATCACTATCTATCATATATCAAGAGATATTATTTAATCAGAATATTAATAATTTAATAATTTAAGCTCAATATCTTATAATTAATTCATATTTATATTATTTCCTAAAATAGGCTAACAATCCAAATATTATCTAATATATCCAAATTAGCCTAAAATAATCTCCAGAATAGATAAATAAGGTGGGATAAAATATATAAAAATTGGGATTTATCAACTCCCCCACACTTATCTTTTGCACTCCTGGGCAAAACAAATTAAGACCAAGGGAAGATAAATAAAAACAAAACAAAAACTAAACTAAACTAAACTTCAAAAATGAATGTTCCAACCACAAGCAATAAGGAAACGAAAGCATTTCAACACTTATCATATCCAAGTGATCTTCTCATAAATTAAGGAAACAAACATCATGGCAATTTACTTGACAAAGGAGAACCTAGGCCAAAAATCCCTCACCAAGGATAATGTGTATGTCACTCTTCTCTCTCAAAAGTGTATAGGTTTGTGTTTACACTCAAATCCATCCCTACCTAGTACTCTTTCCATAGGCTTGACAAGAATCTAAGTTCTCCACCACTAATAAAGCAAGTGCATGCATAAATCCAAAGGACTTTTATTAGGTTGTAGTGGGGCTAATGTTAAGAAAGAAAGGGCAAGTGTTTGGAAAAACAAAGTTAAATATCTTAAAAGATGAAGAGAATGATAAATGGAGAATGTGGGATGTAAGAAACCAAACTAAATCTAAATCGAGTCATCATTCTTTTTCTCTTTTTTTCTTCCTTTCTTTTTTTTTCTTTCATATTTTTTTTTTCAATTTCTTTTTTTTTTGTTTTCTTTTATTTTCGTTTTTTTTTCTTTTTTTTCTTTTTTTTTTTTGAGATAACCTACCATATTTTTCACAATGACCCAGTTCCTACTTTTATGCATGTTCTTCATCCACAACAGATATAATGCAATTCTCTTCAACTCTCAAGACATTCAAAAGGGTGGATTTTTTTTTTATTGACTATAGGTGTAGACAACTAGAAGGAATATAGGCTCAAGGGGCTAAACGAATGACATATGTATGAAGAGGGTAGGCTTTTTGGCTTATCTGGCTAGAATGAAAATGAATGCCTTTATCATTTTTATAAATGCACATGCAGAAAATATGGCCTCAAATAAGATTCAAGTCAAGTTCTAGATCAAGTGAAGAGATAGGGGTACACACAGAAAAAGTATATTAGGCTCAAAATCTCACTAGGTGTATATGATCATTAGCCTAAATTCACCAAAGTCAAATTCATTGCCACTTAGTTCACTAACTCAAAACATGATCAATCACTTTTCAAATAAAAATGCATCATACTAAAGTTACTTAAAACTTGAAATTTTGACATTCAACACAGTTGATCCCTCCCCCACACTTAAACATTGCATTGTCCTCAATGCAAAACGGTCATAGTATATCACAAAGACAAGTAATACGTGGCGCTACTCAACTCAGTAATATGACAATGAGTAATATGACAAAGCAAAATAAAAGAGTAAAGGAAGGAATACAACCGGGGTCTACGTGGTGTCACGTAGTGTAGCAGCCTCCACTGTCTGAGTGGAGAATCCATCAAAGAACGGCTTCAAGCGGTGTCCATTGACAGTGAAACATTTTCCATTTGGTTCCCTTTTGATCTCCACAGCTCCATAGGGGAAAACATCAGTGACAATGAAAGGTCCCTCCCATCTCGAGCGGAGCTTTCCAGGCATGAGTTTCAATCGGGAAACATATAGTAGAACTTTTTGGCCCACTTGAAATTCTCTCTTCATAATGAGTTTGTCATGGATTGCTTTAGTTCTTTCCTTATAAATTCTAGCATTCTCATAAGCTTCTCTTCTTAACTCTTCAAGCTCTTGCAATTGCAACTTCCTTTCAATACCAGCACTAGTAAGATCGAGGTTGCACCTTTTAATTGCCCAGTATGCCTTATGCTCTACCTCCACTGGCAAATGACATGCTTTGCCATAGACAATCCTATATGGAGACATGCCAATTGGACTTTTATATGCTGTCCGATACGCCCAAAGTGCATCATCGAGCCTTTTACTCCAATCCTTTCGGTTAGGTTGCACCGTCTTCTCTAAAATGAGCTTGATTTCTCTATTGGAGAGTTCTGCCTGACCATTTGTTTGAGGGTGGTATGGGGTGGCCACCTTATGCATCGCCCCATATTTACTTAACAGGCTTTGAAAACTCCTATTGCAAAAATGAGTCCCTTGATCGCTAATGATGGCTCTAGGAATGCCAAACCTGCAAAAAATGTGAGATCGAACAAAGGAAACTACTACAGAAGATTCGTTAGTACGAGTGGGGATTGCTTCAACCCACTTTGACACATAATCCACAGCCAGCAAGATATATAGGTAACCAAATGAAGTGGGAAAAGGTCCCATGAAATCAATACCCCAAACATCAAAGACTTCACAGAATAATAAGGGTTGTTGGGGCATCTCATGCTTCCTAGAAATATTACCCACAAACTGACACCTGGAGCACTTCTTACAAAATTCATGGGCATCACGAAATAGACTAGGCCAAAACAATCCACTTTCTAAAACTTTCCTAGCAGTACGTTTGGCACTAAAATGTCCCCCACATGCAAGAGTATGGCAAAAAGTTAAAACAGACTCAAATTCAACATCAGGAATGCATCGCCTAATAATTTGATCACTACAAATGTGCCACAAGTAAGGATCATCCCAGATGTAGAATTTAGCATCTCTCTGAAACTTATTCAATTGATGTTTATTCATATCATTTGGCAAAACAGATGCAACTAGATAATTAGCAATGTCAGCATACCAAGGGATAGAAACAATAACCTCACAGAGCCTTTGATCAGGAAAGTCATCTAAGGGTAAAGATGTTACCGCCGGTGTTTCAATCCTACTCAGATGATCAGCTACCATATTCTCTGCACCACTCTTGTCACGAATCTCCACATCAAACTCTTGTATCAGAAGCAGCCACCTAATGAGGCGGGGTTTGGAGTCTGGTTTCTTAAACAAGTACTTGATAGCTGAGTGATCTGTAAAGACAATCACCTTTGTGTGAAGGATATAGGATCGAAATTTCTCTAGCCCAAAGACGATTGCAAAGAGCTCTTTCTCTGTGGTAGTGTAGTTAGCTTGAGCAGCATCTAAAGTTCTAGATGCATAGGCTATGATATGTTGTTTCTTCTCTACTCTTTGGGCAAGAACGGCACCTAATGCATGGTCAGAAGCATCACACAAGAGCTCAAATGGAAGGCTCCAATTAGGTGGCTGAATGATGGGGGGTGTAGTGAGTTTCTTCTTTAACTCATCCCATGCATACCTGCAAGCATCATCAAAAACAAAACCCACATCTTTCTGCAATAAACGAGACAATGGCAATGCTGTCTTACTAAAATCATGGATAAATCTTCTATAAAATCCAGCATGCCCAAGAAAAGAACGTACATCTTTCACACATGAAGGATATGGAAGAGAGGAAATAATATCAACTTTCGCTTTATCAACCTCAATACCATCATGTGAAACAACATGGCCCAAAACAATTCCTTTCTTAACCATAAAATGACATTTTTCAAAATTCAACACAAGATTATATTGAATGCATCTTTCCAAAACCTTGTCTAAACTAGTCAAGCATGCATCAAAAGAATCACCATAAATAGTGAAATCATCCATGAAAACTTCCATGCAATGCTCAAGAAAATCAGAGAATATGGAAACCATGCAACGCTGAAAAGTGCCTGGTGCATTACATAAACCGAATGGCATGCGTCTATATGCAAAGGTTCCAAATGGACATGTGAATGTAGTCTTATCTTGGTCCTCAGGTGCAATAGAAATTTGGAAATATCCAGAAAAACCATCCAAAAAGCAATAATGTGATCTATTGGCCAGTCTTTCTAACATTTGATCTATGAAGGGGAGGGGGTAGTGATCCTTTCTAGTTACCGAGTTCAGTTTTCTATAATCAATACATACTCTCCAACTGTTTTGAACTCTAGTTGGAACTAGCTCACCTTCATCATTGCGAACCACAGTAATACCAGTTTTCTTAGGTACTACCTGAACTGGACTTACCCAACGACTATCAGAAATAGGGTAGATTATACCTGCAGACAGAAGTTTAGAAACCTCTTTCTTTACCACATCAAGGATTAATGGATTGAGTCGTCTCTGTGGCTGTCGTACAGATTTGGCACCATCTTCTAGTAGGATCCGGTGCATGCACACATTTGGGTTGATTCCAGGGATATCAGCAAGAGTCCACCCAATAACTTTTATCTGTCGCCTGAGTACTTCTAGGAGGCGGGTCTCCTCATTAGCAGCTATGTCACTAGCTATAATCACAGGAAGTGTCTCGTCCTTCCCCAAATAGGCATACTTCAATGACTCAGGAAGTGCCTTTAACTCTAAGGATGGGGCTTGTTCAATTGAAGGTATGAGCGGCTTCATTTCAGCATCTGTCAAACTGGAAACCTGCATAACAGACTCACATACAGAAGAGCAAACTTTCCCACTTTGGGAAGCATCAGTAGAAACTGTAAGAGTAGAAGAATCACTAGTGCTACAATTAGGCACAGAAGCATTATGTTTAGAGTATCTCATATTCTTAATAGCATCAGTGAAAATATCAATATCAGCAACATCAAAGTCAGCACATGTGTCACAATTACCAATTTTAGCACATGAACAAGAGATACTATCATCTAAACCAGCAATATCACATGATCTACTAAGCATGCTCTCTTCAAGATCTTTAACAGAATCATCCATAACAGCATCAACAACATTAACATCTATCTCTGCACAATCATCAAGGGGATGTTTCATAGATTCAAGTACATTAAATCTAATAGTTTCACCAGCAAATTCTAGAGTAAGGCTACCAGCATGGACATCTATCATAGCTTTAGCAGTTTTAAGAAAAGGCCTACCTAAAATTAGAGATGAGTGTCCTTTCTGTCTAAACCGACCATCATCCATATCAAGAACATAAAAGTCTGCAGGGAATATGAAATCTTTTACCTTAACTAAGATGTCCTCTAGGACGCCTTCTGGGACTGTGCAACGTCTGTCAGCAAGGGATGCAACAAGATTTGTGGGCTTAAGCTCTACACCATTGAGTTGATCAAAGACTGATTTTGGCATAACATTGATAGCTGCTCCCAAATCTGCTAAGGCATCTGAGAATTCAATGTCACCAATAGTGCAAGGTATGAGAAAGCTACCAGGATCCTTGCACTTCACTGGCATTGGCATTTGATAAAGAGAAGAGACAACTGCCCCTAAGTCAACCTTGCCTTCGTGCTTAAACTTTCTCTTTGTAGTACACAATTCCTTCAAGAATTTTGCATATTTAGGTACTTGTGTGACTAAGTCAACTAGTGGAACATTGATCACCACCTTCTTGAATATATCATAGATTTCATTTGACACCTCAATTTCCTTCTTTCTCCTTTCAGCTTTAGCCACCACGGTAGGAAAAGGGAGAGTCTGCTTGACCACTTGCTTTACTTTATCATCTTTCTCTTGTTCTTCTGTAGGCACCACTTGTGTTTCTGATAAGGTGGACTGATCCTGTGGTGTGGAAGTAGAAGGAGAGTCATCAGCAACTTCCTTGTCTTTGATGGTAACAGGATCTGCAGAGGGGATTATCTTTCCACGTCGGAGAGATATAGCATTAACTCCACCTATATTGGGATTCTGCTGAGTTCCAGCATTTGGATTGGTCACTACTTGAGATGGAAGCCTTCCTGAACCTGGACTTTGTTCATTACTCTGCATATTAGATAATTGACCAATATGAGTTTGAAGGCTTTGAATTTGTTGTTGTTGCTGTTGCTGTTGTTGCTGCTGTTGTATTAGGATCTTCATCATAGCATCCATCTTGCTTTCTAACCTTGAACCTTCATCTTGGACTGGCATTGATTGTCTAACTTGTTGAAACATCTTGCTACTAGAATTTCCACCTTGATTAAACTGTGCTTGTTGAGGTTGGCCATTTCCATATCGAAGATTTGGATGGTCACGCCATCCAGGATTATATGTATTGGAGTAAGGATCATATTTTTGGCCACCTTGAGTCATAGGTTTAGAAGGATATATTGCATTGCAAGATTCAGCTCCATCATTCAGGTAAGGGCAAGAGTCAGTAGCATGAGTGGCTAGAGAGCAAATAGAACATAGTGGCCCTATTAGAGCAGAAGAGTTGGGCTGTGAAGTAAAAGTAGTAGATGGTCCCATAGGATTGACCATATTAGAAGAATTTTGCATATTGAACATAGTCATTTTTTCCACAGCAGATGCAAGCCTATCAATTTTGCTCTCCAGGCGAGACTCAGCGAATAATCCTACCTCATTAACTTTTACTTGTTGTCTAGAGCCAAATTGTTGGCTATTCTCAGCTTTCCTTTCAGTCAATTCCCAAGCATCTTCAATAGTCAAGTGAAGAAGAGAACCACCAGCAGCTGAGTCTAACAAATCTCTCTCTAGAGGTAAGAGCCCTTCATGGAAGTATTGGATCAATAGTGTGTCCGGGATTTGATGATGGGGACAGCTGGAACACAATGTTTTAAAACGCTCCAAATATTCATATAAGGATTCCCCAACCATTTGTCGACATCCACTTATGTCTTTCCTGATAGATGAAGTGCGAGAGGCTGGGAAATACCTTTCTAAGAATAGTTTCTTAAGTTGATTCCATGAAGTGATGAATCCAGGAGGTAATCGAAGCAACCAGTTTTTAGCGGATCCTTCCAAAGAGAATGGGAAGGCACGCATCTTAATTTGATCTTCAGTCACATCAACTGGTTTCATAGCAGTGCAGACCATGTGAAACATCTTCAAATGGTTGTATGCTTCCTCCCCTGAAACACCATTAAATTTTGGAAGTAAGTGTATCAATCCAGGTTTCAACTCAAAATTCACATTAATATCAGGATAATTTATGCACCAATTTTGAAAATGCAAATCAGGAGAAACCAATTCTTTAATGGTCATAGCAGGATCGACATTATGAGCATTTGCATTTGCATTTGCGTTTACATTCTCATTAGCATTAACAACAATATTATTACCATCCATATTGACAGTAGAATCAGAAGATTCAAAAATAGGATTAACAAAGGAACTACTACCTACAAGGGTACTAGCTCTAGTTCTTCTTTGTTGATGAAATGTCCTCTCAATCTCAGGATCTAAGGCTAACAATTTTTCAAAAGAGGATCGAGTCATGCAATAAACAACTACCTACGAAGTCACCTGAAAACTTAAACCTAAAGTCTAACCGTTGCTCCCCGGCAACGGCGCCAAAATTGATCGAAGATACTTTTGTTGTTAAAGTGATCAATTAAACTAGGTCCTAATTAATTATGCAGTTTAGGGTCAACCTAGGTCATTCTCCCAAGGAGCAAGCTGTGGGTTTTCTTTAGGACTAATTTTCAAGTGATAAAAGATGCAGTAGAATGTAAACGGACCTAAACTAGAATGCAAAATACTACTACCTATATGCAATTAACTAACTAAATGTAATAATGCAATTGACTCTTAAACCTATATAAAAATGAGACTAATCTATACGAGTTGAATGCAATTTTTGGGGGGTTTTCTTATGAGAAAATAATTAAAATCTAATAAAAAGATTGATTAAATGCAAATAAAATAATAAAGGTCTAGTTCAGTTATAATGACGAAGGGGACAACTTAGGAATTGCAAGGAGTAAACTTTCTTGGCCCAAATTAATTAATTAGACCCAAGGGAGATTAATAAATTTAATTATCCAATTGAACACGGGAAACCCTCTAGTTCAATAACACATATTTCACTAGAAAACTCATAATGAAATAAGCGGTGGCTAATTAAACCCGTTAAAAACCAATCATAAAATAATCTTGAAAATCTTGTTTGCAATTATCTAATTGAACAACCAGATAATTCATCAACCTAATTAAACAATTAAGATGATTAACCCAATTAACAATTAAATTAATAACGAAAACTCAATTACTAATTTAATTGACAATCCAAAGGTTGCAAACAAGAGTCCAACAATAAGCATAAAACTTCGAATTACCAGTCTAATCCAAAAGAAATAAGTTTACAATCTAAAACTAGATTGTTCTCAATTAACACAACTCGGAATTATTTAAAACTAAATTATTTCAAGTCTTGAATTAAAAAGATAAAAAGAACAAAACTCCCTTGTGGTCTTCAAGAATAAGCCCTAGGCCTTAGCTTCTTCCATGCTCCTCCCAAGTTGCCTCCTTAAGAGCTTAAGCTTCCATGGAATTTGTTCTCTCTACCAACTTTAAAAACGTCACTGCCTTGTACATAATTTGTAGAATAGTGATTGATCAAATGGCGTGGGTCCCGTGGTGGATTTTGAATTGAAGAATTGGTTAATGGATGGAGTAGGTAAATAATAGATAAGCTGCACGTGAATGCTCCCTTCGTCCTCCAATTTCCAGCGTCTTCAGTGTTCGTCGTGTCTTCAATTCTCTCGGCCTTTCAGCTTCTTCAGCGTTGCGGCGTGATGTGGCGTGATGATTCTTTGCGTCTTCGGTCTTCTGTGTCTCCGCGGCGGCTAGGTTAATTAATAGGAAAGGAAGAGAGGACTTTTTAGGGTATTAACTTGAGCCCAATAAAATTCAAGTAGTCCCATAAAATTTTACCATTGGATTTCCTTTTAACTATCCTGAAAAATCCTGCACCATAGGATCTTATAAAATCACTATCTATCATATATCAAGAGATATTATTTAATCAGAATATTAATAATTTAATAATTTAAGCTCAATATCTTATAATTAATTCATATTTATATTATTTCCTAAAATAGGCTAACAATCCAAATATTATCTAATATATCCAAATTAGCCTAAAATAATCTCCAGAATAGATAAATAAGGTGGGATAAAATATATAAAAATTGGGATTTATCAAGAGGTTACCGACAATGTAGAGATTAATGAATAAAATAAGAAATTGCTTTAAAAACAATGAGTAAGAAAATAAATTGTAGCTTTATTATTGATCTTGGTTGAATACAAGATAATAAAACGAAGAAGCAAAAGTGAGAGAGATGAAATAGTGCTGAGTACAAAGTGAGAAAAATAAGAGTAAGTGAGTAGAATAGTTGGGTCCTTCTAAGATAGAATGGTTCTCAATTTGGGGTATGAGCATAAATATTTAAAGAAACTCTAGAAAAGTTGCAAGGGCTATGAATTGAAAGAGAATAGGGACTTGTTCGTAAAGGCAAAAAGGTTGAGTGGGAAGAAGATAAAAAGTATATGGAGACCAACTTTGTCATTACTAAAGGATAAGAGTACTAAATAAAATTGTGTATGACTTCTAATAAATTTTTAGGGCTAAAATGAGGTATTAAACCTGTCTTTAGCTAATTAAAAAGCCTATCTTTGGGCTTTAGCTAATTAAATTATATTTGGCCAAAATTATATAATTTAAAAGGGTATATGTATAAAAATACTAGTAAACTTTTCGCAAAAGTGCATTAAAACCATAAACTTTACTTGGATATAAAAATACCAATAAATTTAACCTAAGTAGAGAGAGGGAGGCAGGGAGGGGACACCGGAATAAAGTGAAGTGGGAGGACAAAGAGATAATGAGTATTTTTAATAAAAAATAATAATTATTTAAGTATAACAATGTGGGGCCCACAAAAAAAATGGAAAAAGTAACCAAAGTTTGTTAGGAGCATTTTTACACTTATGTAAATTTGATGGTGTTAGACACATTTTTTTAAAAAATTTATGAGTATTTTTACATTTTAACCCAATTTAAAATTATATAAAAGTCTCAAATAATTAGAATAATGCAGGGAATAATTATTTGAGTATTGGAGTTAATCAACGAGAAAAGTTTATCCCTATGAAATGGAGTTTAGTAATAGTTAGGTTCCGAAAACATATTATTCTTCAAAAGTTATGAAAAACTACGTGGGTGCCAAATTTGATTCAATAAGTACAAGGAAAATTAGTATAGCGAACGAATGAATTCTGGAAGAATTATGCTAATTCTATTGATTAGAATTAATTGTGGACTTTACTTTCAACCAGGACAAGAAAATACGAAAGTGTTATCCAAGAAAACAAAAATTTTAATGACAGCCTAATTGAGCCTCACTTAAATGGGGATTAGTGTCACTTTTGTGATTAAATTAAGAGGATTAATGATGAGTTGGAGCAGCTTCTGTTGGAGATATTTTCTAATTTTACCAACACATAAACAAATAATAATTAATAAAAATGCAACGGTGGAAATTGATGGAACCAATATTTTATTAAACACGGTTACCTTTACTTTCACCACGGATTACCTCATTCCTCTTGCTTTTTTCAGTCACTTCCTGCAGTAGCTATAACATAAAGGAAAGAAAAAGGGGAAATTTCTATAGGAGCCCAAGTAACAGAAAAAATTTTAAATAATGCCCCAAGATTCTGAAAATACCAGAAAAAGCCCCAGGGCATTTTCTGATATAAATTCATTAAAATCTTTAGCTGTTAATGGGGTTGATAGAGTTGTTAATAGGGCTGATATAATTGTTAACGTTTTAATGAATTTATACTAGAAAAGGCCCTGGGGCTTTTTCTGATATTTTTAGAATTTTGGGGTCTTTTAAAAAAATTTCTGTTATTTGGGCCCCTATATATATTTTCCCGAAAAAAGGAAAAATCTGTATAACAGAAATGAGGGAGAGAGGGGGGGGGGACTAGAGAGAGAGAGAGACTAAGAAATGATTCATGGCAAAGTCAAAATCTTCCCTCAAATCACTTCGTTTCCTTGCACTCCCTTCACAAAAGTTATTCCACAAGTATATAAAAATATGCTAGTATAAGTTAGGTTTTATCCAAATAAATATGAGCCTTCTGAAAATGTTACATGCCTTTTGAAAAACATAGTTGAAATGTAAGATTTTGAATAAGTTTACGAGTCCAAGCCTCTTAGATCAAAGACAGAATTAAAGGGGTCAAGAGGTGAGGTAGCTCCTGCCCCCTAAAATTATAGAAGAAACCTTAATGTTTATGAAGTTACATTTTACCCTCTTAGAAATTTCAACATTTTCATTGTAGTTCTCACTAAAAGTTCCATGAAGGAACTAAAATGAAAATCTTGAAATGTCTATAGGCTGAAATATAATTTCCATAAACATATGAGTTCTATTATGTAATTTTTACCCCCTAATTACAGCTCTTGGCTCCACCCCTGTCTAAGACTATATATAACTCTTTAAACATATTTAAAAGCTATGAATAAAAGTTGGGCATAGCAAAATGGTTAATCTCTCATAATGTAACGAATCAAGATTTGAATTTCTGTTACAAAAGGCACACACATTTAATATACGACAGTATTTCAAATATGATTACTTCCGTTAATAGAATACATGTACTTAGCAAAAGTAACCTATTTAAAAGCTTATCTCTATTTACCCCCAAAAAAGGGGGTACCTTATGTCTTAAATTGGCTTTGAGACTATGAGAATATCACATTTGCTTATAATAACAGAAACAATCCTAGGAACAATCATGGTTGCCAGTTGCCACAAGCAACAATCATATAAGATTTCAATATTTATGGAAAATTAATCTTGTGTTCTTTTTATACAAAATGAATCAAGTCATTCATATTAAGGAGCATATTCAACACCTACTTATAGCATACTTTTGGCTAGTAATTAAATTATGGTTGCCTTTTTTGGGATTGAAGTACTAACGTAGCCTTAATGAGCTAAATTCAACTAAATCTATATAAATCATACTCTCTCTGATTCTAATTATAGGACAATATTTGCGAGTCGAACTTAGTCATAATTATAAGATAAATTTCTAATTTTTATCATTTCCTTCCTAAAATACTCCTATTAATATTTTCTCAATAATAATTAAATACAATAATTATTTAATAATGCACTTATATTTTCTATAAAGTCAATAATACTTACATTTCATTAATACCACATACACTTCAATTTTACTGTTTTTGTTGTTGTTGTCAACTTCTTCCTCGTATATCAAATTATATTTTATGAATGATGAGCTCTGATCGTTATCCACAAAAGAAAAAGATAAGACCTAATTAGTTTTTTTTTAATATAGATCCTAATTAGAATTATGTTCCAAAAAAAAAAAAGGTCAGAAACTTGGCAAATGATTGGGTTTTGATAAATGTGAAGAATGAGTATATGATGAGTCTGGCTGCGATGATGATGATAACGACAATAGGCCAAATTACATTTATGTTGAGGAGCACCGGGTGGACAAGAAATATTGTGATAATTACCTAAATAAATTTTAAATAAGGGTAGTTTAAAAAAAAAGTAATTATCTAATTTAACTTATATCATTAATCTATCTCTCTAAAATCTAGTAAATATGTCCTATGATTAGGATCGGAAGAAGTAGAAACTAATGTTTTTATTAAAATAAGCTATATGAATAAAAAATTACCATTTGAAATTATAGAGACTAAAATCAAATTCAATCAAAGTGAAAACACTAATAATAATATTAAGCTTTAAATTATTTACGTTGTGTATCAGGAATATGAAACAAATAATGATAGTATTTAGTTACTAATAATAAAACAATACTCCTGTCCTGTGGGCTCGATGTATTAAATGTAGTTATTAATAAAATAATAAAATTTAGTTCTTAGGAGTATGTCAAATCTTATTAAGAATCTTTCTTGATGTATAAAGTATCTGCTTTTTATCGATCGTATCCAACTTGGACTCGAGAATCTTCCAGACTGAGCTGTGTGTTCTGTCCTGTGGGCTCCCATCAAACCATGGAATTATTGAACGCATTCTTCGGTGATTCGTCCATTCTGGATTTCTTCGGCGTGTTGTGTTTATTCCTTGTGGCCCGTTTGGATTAGTACACCAATAAAATAGGGGAGGGGGGATTTTCAAACCCACGGCGGGCGTTTGGTTTAAATATTCCATTGGAAATGATTTTCCTACCTTCGAATTTTCATTCGGATAGGTGAAAATCCTACAAAGCTGAAAAATGGATGAAGGATCAAAATGCCTCTGATGTGGTAGTGAGTTATATAAAGGTGAGGCTTTTTAGATGTGAGTTAGTAGTAGCGGAGCTGGGGAAAAGGGAAGGAACTGAAGAACAAAGATAGTGAGCAAACTATTTTGGGGGACATGTGCCTTTTTCTGGTCACCATTTGGCTTTCCATCAAATCCCAATGAACAATAGGTGGATTCCTTCTTCTTCGTTGACGTCGCTTTGTGTTGGTTTTTTTCGTTTAATTTGATGAACCCATGGTCCTTGGTTTTTGGTGTTGAGTTAAGTGAAGAGGCCATTGCTCGGGGGAGCTATTTAGAAGCAGGTGGAGGTGGTGTGAACTCCATGCCTGCGACAAATGATGGTCGACCATAACTTGACTATGAAGTATTCATGTCATGAATGTTGTAAAATGTTTGTTATTCCACACAATGAAAGCGGTCTTGACCTCATGTGGTTGGAGGGTGCATATGGTTGAGAGTGATGTTAGATAACTGTCATGTAATCATGACGTAACCAAGAGTTAAATTATACCTAGGAAAATGATTTTCCCTATTATTTTGAGAATTTGATTATATAATGCATAGTTATGTATGTAAGTTAACCCCCACTTGAGGGATGTACATATTTGTGGTGAAGACACTTATTCAAAAATATGCTCTATTTCGGCAACACAAAAGAGGGGAAAACATAGCACTATTTCAACTGCTAAGATTTCTTGCAGCACATAGGCACATTGTGGTTAACATCGCATGAATTAAAATGTGATGAGCACATGACGCCCATGGGCATGCCATGGTTAACCGGTTTCCCCCTTCACTATTGGATCCACATCGAAGAATGTTAGCTTAACATAATGACATTACGCTTTTGGGGATATGGTTATGTTGTCTATGACCATGTGTAAGTCATGGTTATGTTGTGGTTAATCGAACAATTTTTTGAATCGGAATTGGCCCATGTGCAAGTGCTGGCACTTCATGTATGAGGGGGTAAATTTTAAAATGCAACAACCATAACACACCAAGAATGCACATATGGTTCCAAAAGTACAACTAACTTGAGATGAAGTTGATTTAACCACATCCATCCGATGGACACATAATAGTTATGTTATAGTTATAGTACACATATGAAACACAAACATGAACATGTATTTCACGGGTTCCCTACAAACTTGTACAAACAAAGGAACTATTACACAACAATCCACCTCATTAACTTACGTAACAACAAAGCTTGCAAGCCTCTAACTTCCCTTATCCTGGGGTGCCAAAAGACTCTTATTGCACGACCGTAGTTACCTAAGAAAAAAGGACCTCATTCCCTCTTTACCAACACATACTGAACAACTGTAATACCTCAATTTTCAAAACACATGTAATATTATATTTTGACAAATAACACCTATTATAATAGGTGAATATGTGGTCTCAAAATTAGTAGAATAATTACCTTATTTCCTAAGGTGGTTTCTCATGAATTTAGGCGGAATAGAGAACTAAAAATTTCTAAGTGAAGTTAAGAGTTATAAACACTCTGAGAATATTGTGAGCAATCCTAAGAGGCAACTAGATATTTATTAAAATAAGGGAATATGTTGTCTCTAAATTTTTAACTGATTTATCATCATTTTTAGGGAAATTTTCTTTGGATTCTAATAAATCCAAATCCAATTTTCTAAATCTTAATTAAGGATCAAATGATATGTAGAAGCAAAAGATTAAATAGTGAAATAGGATTTTTACATAAATGGAAGACTAAGATTTAATTTCATAAAGCTAAATCCAAGGGCCTAAATTAATTATAACCTTAATCCTAGTGAAATTAAATTGACCAATGATAAATTAAGGAAATAGTCTTAATCCTCATGTAATTAATTAGACCAATAAAGGTCAAGTGATAGGATATGTGAGTCAATGAAAACACAAATTAGAAAAAGAAGGAAGGGGGGGGGGACGTTTTTAATCTTGAAGAAGAGGAAAAGTTTATAATATTTTAATATAGATATTTTGTATAATTGCACATGGGATAATCTAGCATTTAATGAATTGAAAGAAGATAAGAGAGAGAGAGGGGTAGAGAGTGACGTTTTTTTTTTTTGGAGGAAGAAGCAATTTATAATATTATTTCATTAGCACATGGGATAATTGCATTAAACCAATAGTAAAATTAAGGGGAAAATGCTCTAAATCCTAAGTAATTGAAATGAACCAATGAGAAGCTTTCCTCCATAAAAATGAGTCTTCAAAGAAAACCAAACTATATGGACCCTTGATGGAGGGAAATAATCCAAGGGTTGAGGCTTATGGAGTTTTCCTATAAATAGGAGGCTTCTCCTCTCCATTTCTTCACACCAAACTCACACCAAATGGGTGAGTTTAAGAGAGAAGTGAGAGTTGGTGTGAAGCAAGAAGGAGGAGGGAGTAGCAAGAGTCTTCAAGAGGTAAGCTCTATCATTTAAATTTCTAGTCTTTAGTTTTTATAAGTTTTTAGTATAAATGTTAGTTTAATCTAGAAAATTAGAGAATAAATTCCTATACTTGTTTTAGGCCTCATTGCATTGAAAAATGCCTGAAGAGGTAAAAACATAGTAGGGAATAATTTTTGGGAAGCAATGGATCAATGTTGTGGAAGTTGTAGAATTTTCGTTTCTTAAATCTTGGTCAGGCAACGAAAAAGAGGCTATGATTTTATGTAGTAAATGAATTTATAAAGTTATGAAATTTTCCAGAAAGAAAGTAGACATGTAGGGCTTTCCAAATATATAAAATATGTAACATTTTGATCTCTGGTCAAGGAGATATGAATTTTTGAAGTTAAGTCATTTTTGCTGGAATAAAATCTGGGCAACGTTGATAAAAGTTAAAACTGGGAATGATTCATGGTGTTCTAGGTTTTGGGAATATTTTTCCTTGAAAATAGACATGCCAAGGGTCATGAGGAATTTTACAGCACCTCAAAATGATTTTTGTAGAATTAATTATGATTTTTCAAAGTTACCGAAAATTCTGCCCAGAAAATTCTGCACTACGTTTTTAAATAAATGTAAGGGCAAAGTTGTAAATAACAAATCCACCAAGCGTAGATGAGTAAATAGAGGAGGAAGTATATCTCAGGATATTATTCTAAGTGATATGGTGATATATTAGGATACCAGGGAGGTTTAGGGCCGAATCCAAAGGTCGGACATTTGACAATTACCCGGTGAAAGGTACGGACGTGTACTGTAACTCTAACTCTTATGCTGCTTGTATGCTCTATATGTGATGTGATGATTCATATAGTCGTGGACAAGACTGGGTCTTGGGTCATGCATCGTGATTAAGACTCTGTCTTAAGTCACCGTTTATACATTCAGCTATTATGTGAAAACGGGTTACAGTCTTGGTAATACCGTATGGATGTTTTCCTAGCGCTGAGGACACGCTCCGGGGCGTGGCACTGGTTTATGTGCAAACTACGTAGACCTTACATGGGCTGTGTGCTATGTAAAGGTATTGTTGTGATATGAACTATGATATGTGCTGTGTGCTATGTATAGTTATATGCTGAATTGTAAATGAATATCTATCATGCATACTGTTATACTTGAGCATAAGGTTAACTGTTACCTAAGGTCCAATGGGCATTGAACCTTAGTCTTAATGAATAGTACAGGGAAGAAACCGGGATAAAGAAGGTGCCAGAGAATAGAGCCGTGAAGAGGCAGCAGTCGGAGACGAAGGTCGGTAGAGGTTATTAGGATTTAGTTTCTGGCTTGAATCTAATAAAGTTATTTCAAACCATTTGGTGCTTAAACTAAGGAAGGGTTCATCGGTGGGTTGTCACAAGTCGCCATAGAGTTGGTGAGACTCCCATTAGATTGAACACCGACCTGGCTAAATTGTCTGATTAACTAATGTTAGGTTCCAAGCCATAGGTCTAGTTTAAGGCTTTCTTAATCAGAGAAATGTATTCAAATCTCTGTAAATTGTATCACATGAATATTCCTTCGGGATATTTAAAATATCAGCTTATTTCGGGGCATCATCATATGTCTGGGCATGTTATATCAGGTACTCATTGTCCGAATCTTAGCGCACGCTATCCATTTCCGCAGTACTCTAAGCTGTAGCATCTCAAACTCTATTATTTTTTTTAAAACTAAGTGTCGACCGACACGATTTTCGAACCTGAAATTTGGGATGTTACAACAACCACAACTAGATTCACAATGTTCGAATGAGGCTAAAATCCATCCCACACATTTACTGCCACATCCCAATACAACACCACTTCGATCAAGTTCATTCTATAAATTACAATAGATAAATGAATTAAACATGAGATCAACGCCCATTCCCTTCACCAAACCACCATTTGTAGCTCACTCCTCTAACATCTCCCTACTGGATTTCACTTTCTATTAGCCCTCGTTTGCCTTACCTCACACTAGGGGCACCTCTTTCATTATATATAGGGGTGAGTAAGAGTGATTTGGGCATGTGACTCTCATAGAAGATTAAATTAATATTTTCCATTTAGAGGTAAAATTATCTTCTACCTCATTCTCCTACCTTATTTTCTTCCAATCAAACAAAATGTTTTCTATCAATTCATTTTCTTTTCTAGTGTGAACCAAACGCATCGGAGGTAAAATATTTTCTATTCCTTTCCATTCTTTTCCTTTCCTTTCCATTCCATTTCTAACTCTTCTATCATCTAAAAGCGCCTTTAGGGCCTATTTGGTTCAAAGAAAATTGGGGAAAGGAAATAAAAAAATGAGCATTTTTCGTCCAACGTAGCTGTTTGGTTCACATTTTCATAGGAAAATGTTTTTTTAGCACTGAGCCATTTTCCCTTAACACATGGAAAAATCAGTTCTCAGCTATTTCAGTGGGAGCCCAATTTATAGTGAATCAAGAAAATCGAAGAAGACCAACTTACCTATCTTTAGTACCGAGGGAGAGAAAGAGAGTGACATCAGAAAATGGTAGCCTCTGTGTCATCAACAGTGCATATCCGTCAATGACCACAACAAAGGGGGATGAAGTTGTATATGATGGCCTCTTTGTTGCCATCGCTGTAGATCCATCAACGACAAAGATGACGGAGATGGAAGAAAGTTGATGACCCGTTGGAGGCAACAACGTAGTGGATGAGAGCTTTGGTAAAGAAGGGAGGAAGAGAAGCGAGGGATGGGGAGGAGTCAGAGGAGTGGGAGAGGATGAAGGTAGTGGTATAGAGGGTGATAATGAAGAAAAAGGAGAAGAAAGCGAAGAAGATGGGAGGGCAAACTAAAATTCTCATTAGGTTCATTTTCCCATCTCATTTTCTTTCAACCAGACAAAGTTTTTCCTATTAATTTATTTTCTTTTCCAATGAAAACCAAAATTTTTTGTAGCAAAATATTTCTATTCCTTTCAATTCTTTCCCTTTCCATTCCATTCATTTCCAACCCCTTTGAACCAAACGGGCCATAAGACATTTTGTCATTTTCTGTTAAAATATCTAAAATTCAAACCCGCGGAACTTTAGATTATCGTTTGAATCCAGCCCGATGTTCCTATCTTCTTCGTCAAGTTTCTTGCTGAGTTAGTTTGTCGGCTTATCCATGAAAGAATATTTAAATGATTGATAAATAATGGGTCCACGGCCTCTAAATCATGTTTATTTATTTATTCAAGCTAATCTGGTGTCTTCGGGGCAACAGCAAGAAGAAGCCTTGGAGATAAAGGGAAATCTTCCAGGAGGAGTTGAAGTTGAAACAGAAACAAGAAATGGAGGTACAAGAGCCACAGAAATCTAGGGTTGTAGTGATTGATTCTTTGCAATCGTGGGATTTCTATCTCGCCCAAGCTACTAATCAGAATTCCCCTGTAAGTGAACCATTTCAGACTGTAAATTGGGTATTTATATTTGTTCTTCAAGTTGATTTTCTGAGTTCGCTCGTCATTCGATTCGAGTTACCACTATATATCTTTTCCTTTTCACAATTTCAAAGTGAAGAGTTCTTCTTCAGAAGACGTGTTTACCCTATGAGAATGAGATTAGCTAATTACTACTCTCATTTATAAGCGATCAAAATTTGATCGGGTCACGGAATGATTTTATAAACTGGAATTAGAGTTTTAGTTGATTTTCAAGTACTGTTTCAGGTACTTCTTGATACCTAAACATGTTTGCGTGAATTTGGCTCGTGGGTTTATCTTGTGTTTTTAAATTGGGCTTCTATAGAGCTCGCTCTTGTGATTGATTTTTCGTCCATAGATTGTATATTATTAATGTTTGCGTTAATTTGGATGTCACGGTGCTTTTTTGTGCCCCTCCTTCGTACAGGCACATTTAATATTGTATTTCTTTGGTATTGATTGTAGGTTGTTGTGCACTTCACTGCCTCATGGTGCATGCCTTCGGTGGCTATGAATCCTATTTTTGAAGAACTGGCTTCAAGCTATCAAGATGCTCTTTTTCTGACTGTTGATGTTGATGAAGTCAAGGTAATGCATTTAATTTTCAATAATTACGCTTTCAAGCCTTGATGCCATTTCTCGATGCTTCTGAATACAAGTGGAGCATATGGATGCATACCTGCTGATTACATGCCTGAAGTTAAACATATTATCAGGATCCATATTTGTAATCTGTCTACTCTGTGTGTGTATGAGAGTATTGTGGATATTATGTGTTAATAGATAATCTGTCTCACGTATGTTTAACTAATTGAATTAGTGATGTGTCAATGCTGGAACCCAAACTCAATGATTAAAATTCACAATTAGCCTTGCCAGAGTCTAAGTCTAAACACGACACGCAACAATTCTTAGAATAAATACACACGGAATACACCCCTCCTGGGAGACCAGGGATCTCCCAAACAACACTTTCTTATTTGCCTAGCCTCCTCAACCATCACTCCCCAAATATATAAAACTAACAGCCTTCTATCTCTTTCTCTCTTACACACCCATCACACCTCATTCTACTAGTTAGCTACCAGCTCAGCTCATTAACTATAGGTCCAAAAGTCACCAAGAAATATAGATATCCTGTTGATCAAGATCTTAAACCTTTCTTTCATTCTCACATTTGTTTACTGATTGAATTCATGGGCTCATGGCCAAGCTTGACATGTTATAACTCATGCTTGGGTAGTTTTCTCATTTAAACATATCGAGATAATCTTGATCATGATAATCAAATATATTGGAATTCTATTGGTCAGGATGTAGCCACCAAATTGGAGATAAAAGCCATGCCAACATTTGTGCTTTTGAAGGATGGGACCATGGTGGATAAGATCATTGGTGCCAACCCAGAAGAGATAAAGAAAAGGATAGATGGGTTTGTTCAGTCCGGTCGTGTCTCAGTTGCATAGTTGAGTGTGTTACTTTTGTTATTTGTAAGATATGTTTGTGGTCCTTCTGAACCTGCCATTACAGGGATTTCAGGATGAAAACTTTTGTGATGAACTGTTTATTTTGAAAGATGCAAGTTCAAATGTAATATTCTGAGTTTAATATTTCACTTCTTTAATTAGTGTGTCTTATTTATCTGTCAAATCAAACTTTCATATAACTTGTAAAACATGCTGCAAGTAAACATGGTGGATTAAAATTATAATGGAATTATTCAAAACGCTGATTAAGACAAGGCTTTATTGAAGTGGTTCTTTATATGGTATAAGTGCCTCTATGAGCTAGAGTAGTGGAGTTTGAGCTGCTGTTTGTTCTCTCCATTAAAATAAAGCTTCAACCTTCAAGAATAAGATGTTGAGTCTAGGATTTCTTCACGCCCTTGTTTGAAGGAGAATGTAACTGTTTGTATGGCTTGCATAATGGAAAAATAAAATAAAATAGAAAGTAAAAAGAAAAATGATTGAAATAATGAAAGCTCTTGTATCCTTACTTTTAAGAAGAGTAAGAAAAAGAAAAATTGATTATTCCAATGATATAATAGATTTGTCTAGAGAGAATGAAATGAATATCCTTTTCCAACCTGTAAATAAATGGGCCATTAAAATATTATAATAAGGTAAAATTAATGTTGTTGGTCCCTGATTTTTTTTTTTTTTTTTTGGTATATAATCCCTCAACTTACCAAACTTCGCATATTCTCCAACATCACACTCTGTTAGCTTACAGGGCAACTTAAGTGGTATTTTTTGCTGATTTATTCATCATGTTTTTCTCTCATGCTCTTACTGCACTTTTATCTCTAACTGAGGGAGAAGAAAACATTGTTAAAAGTGGTTTTATCAATGGTGGCCAGCAGGGTTGCCATAGTAACTTGGCCAGCAGAGAGACCAACTTTGATGTAGTCACCCCCAGGAATGGCATTTGGCATGATGGAATTTAGATTTTATTTATTTTTTAAATATAAGCTTGAATGCTTTTTTCCATGAAACTGTCAGCTGAGGTTTGTGACTTAGGCTATTTATGGGGTAATTTAAATTCAAAAACAATGTAGAAGATTTCTTTGATATGAAAAGCTTACAGGTATGCTTATGGGTACAGATTACAGAACATAAGTTTAGAACTACAGAGACCTGAAACATTCAGGAAGACTCAAGAAATCTGAAGGGAAGTTAGTCCTCTAATGTTCCTTCCTTGATTTATATGTTTATTTTTGGGACTATCATTTTTGCTAGTATGTGTTTCTTCATTTTTTTATTGATATCACTATCCACTTATCTTCAACCGGAAACCACATTTTTGTTGTTATTTTAACCTTGCAACATTGTTTCATTGTTTTATGTTGGTGTGGTGTTGTGTAAAAGCTCCTTTTTTATTTTTTTCTCCCTTTAAAGTCAGTATTGACGTCTTTACCCCATTGGAGAGAGAGCATTGTGGGAGTTTTAAAAGTTTTTGTATCTAGTGAAAATTAATCATTTAGTCCTTGTAAGACTTGGTTACAACTTACAAGTCACAACTCAGTTCCTAAAGTTTAAGTCACTCAATTTAGTTTCTCAGCCATTTACTCCATGGGTCCCTACACTTTCAGAAAATCATCTAGTGCTTCAAGGATTGACTTGTAAGTGAGTCAAAGGGTAAGAACTGCTGAATTAAACGGGTAAAATTTGAGGGACTGAGTTGCACTGAATTAAACTTCAGTGACTGAGTTATAATTGAGTGAAAATTGTAGGGATCTAGAAATTAATTTTCCCATAGTAATATCTAGTTCCTTTTATCTTCACTAATGATGTTCATATGAAACTTTGAACTAATTCATTCTAAAAGTTGTAGAGCTTGCAAGTGGCAGCTGCCACAAAATTAGGCCCTTCATCTTCTCTCAATACTTTTTTGCTTATGCAATTTGGAGGGTTGGTTAAATCAAAGTAAAAGAAAAAAGTTTCCCCTAAAAAAAGAAAAAATCAAAGTTAGAACTCGCTAGTGGTGCTGCTTTAACCTATTTTCTGTTCATTAGACCTGGTTTTATGTTTATTCAAGTTATTCTTGTTGATACTTCATAGGCAGAAAAAACTTATTATGGTGAATATGCAATAGGTATATTGGGTACAATCATGATAAAGAAATCTTGAAATATTTTCTTTTCTCAATCTTTAGATGGAATTGACATTCCAGATTGCATATTAAAGTAAGTATTAAGAGAAAGTATGGACCATTGATGATAACACTAATAGAATAAGGCTGAAGGACATTCTGATGATGTTTGAAAGGTAGAGATTTTTTGAGACAAAATAACATTTAAGGGATAAGAATATTACCGTGAATATAATTAAGGGATGGAAAAAATATAGCCTTTATGATATGGCATTCAAGTTTTAAGATTTGATTGCTTTGGTTACTAAATCTGTATACTTTATCTATCATGTGAAATTTGCAGAAAACAGGTACAAGCAGGCTTTATTTTTTATTTAGGGTAAGGATATTCTTGAATCAGCTTTTGTGCCAACTAAGACTAAATTCTATCATGGACAATGTGAAGCTTGTATCTTCATTGTCAACCTGGTTAGGAAATAAAGTAAATCTTTAACCACTATGCCAACCTTGTGTGATTTGCTTTTGACAATATAACGCCAGAGGTAAAGAGAAGTATATTAGATGATTGTAATACAATTATTCACAAGCTTTTACTGAGAAAACGAAACTACAGAATTGAACTGCTTTTTATATGGTGCTTGGTTTGTATAACTAGGTAATCAGGAGCTGTTTTCTTGGTCATCTAGATAATCAGGACTTTGAATTAGTTCTCGATACCATCTATATTCTTTAGCTCCATTTATAAGGGGCAACGGATGCTGCTGTTTCCTACCGTGAAAGAACATTTGCTGCTGTTATCTGTAGATGCATGTCAGGTATGCAATCCTAGGAATATGCTTTTTGATTTGTATTTGAAAATTATATCTGAGTACTAACTTGATGAAAAACACTACAGAATATCACGTTGGGAGTGCCATTTTTACCCTTAGGACCAGACCATAGTTTTTGTCTACTATTTTACATGGGTCATAGAAGCTAGCACACCACTGGAACTAGTTAAGAAGGTTGTTTCTTTTTACAGGGTGGTTTGAACCCCATGTATTTCCCAGATTTATAGTCCCTCCAAATGCCTATGACACCAAAGCTAGTCATTAGGACAATACTTAGAGCCATGGCTGCACTTAATGAGAAGGCAATTAAAGATGCCCTTTTGTACTTTCGAACAGCTCTCTGCACCACTAATAACCCCACAAGGGATGCAACAAAACTTATTGTGCTCAATATTAAGGCTTTCTTTATGTCTACAATGCCCATCACTGCATACTGTAATGTTGACATTGTTGATGAGAATAAAACCATGAAAGAACTTGTGGCTGCTGTTATCTATTGAAACAAACAGAAGTGAAGGTGTCAAATCTCAATTCTAATTACATAAAACATATTTAAAGTAAATACTTTGGCTTTCTTGAATTTAATATTAAATAAGTAATTTTTTATTTACTATGAAAATATATTTTTAGTCTGCTAAATTCATGGGAGCTGAAACTTTTTTACCGATGGGAATTCTCAAAGTTGTTGGTGAAGTTCTACCTTCATCACTTAACATGCCTATTGTTTTTCATTTCTTTGCAACTTCACCAACATTAGAGGGTATCAGCTTTAGAGACTCATTCTTTGTATTTTACTCCTTAGTGTATGTTTGGCTAACCAACAGAAAAGCACTTTTTTGAAGTAAAACCAAGGTTTTGTATGATTTCATCCAAACACCCACACACACACACAAAAAGCAAAAAAAATATTAATGAAGTAACCATGGTTTGGGGAGAAGTTGGATTGATCAGCTTGTGAGAAACTCTATTCTCCATAGTCACTTTTTTTCCAGTCCAAACATAAAGTAGGAAATTTTACCTCAGGTGCTATTCCAACCTGAAGAAGAAGTGGACTTATTAGCATTCCACCTCCTATTCCAAAAACACCGCCTAACATCCCTGCTAGTAATGCCATCAATGGAAAGAGAAGCTTCTTTGATGTTACATCTGTGCACTGGTCTTGACCCTGCATAATATTTCCATTGAAGTTAGCTCTATTTTGATTGAACAAGGTTGTGAGAAACATATAATAGCTAGGGAAAAAATGTTTTTCAATAATTTTCTTTTTGAAGGACCTGTTGTGATTGAGTTTGGTGTTGTGGGCTTCTTTCCCAAAACACAATCCAAGCTGTTAAAATCAGAGCAAGTGGTATTTGAACTGATGAGAGAATCCAATATCCCACACCACAGGGCTTCATGTGAACGATACTCTGCACTGATTTTGATCTTTGGCATTAATGACCTTTCACTAAACACATTTTTATATGAATAATATTATGAAACGTAAGCATTCTATAGGAATCATGATTAAATGGTAGAAGCACAATTTTTATACTCCTATGGTCTTTAATGTAAGACTTATTTATCTAATTTGAGTATCATAAGCTGAGTAAAGTACTTAATCATCTTGTGTTATATGATTTCGGTAAAATAATTATGTGTAATAGTATATTATATATTAGTTTAGAAGTTAGATAAAGTAGTATGAAAAAAATTGATAAATATGAGAGATAAAATGAAAAAAAAAGTCTTACATTTAAGATTAAAATACTCTTCCAAACTAGGTTCTACATTTAGGCCTAGGTGAGTATCAAATATGTTGTAACATTTTAATAAGTTTAGACACTACAATTTTATTGTAGTAAAATAATTGTTGTGTTGAGTGTTGTATCTTTGTTAAATATTCATGGTTATAATTCTGAATCTAATCCTAGTGTCTGTAAATTAAATCAGACATGGGAGGAAGAGGAAGAGGAAAAGATTCCTTACCTGTCCATTTCTACTGCCTCGAAGAAAATAGATAGCGAAGAAAGAAAGCCAAACCAGAAGCAAAACCCCTAATTTCAGCCATGGAAGCTTCAATCTGCTATTTTCATCATTACCCAGATGGTGAGGTTCCTCAAACTTGTCATTTCCATTTTCTTCATTAATCCCAGAATTTCTCTTTATCTCTTCTGATTCAGTCTTCCATAACTTCAACCCTTTCTTACATATCATTCTGAATGACCAGGCAAGTAAAATAACTAACAGAAGAGTGACTAACCATTCTGGGAACGCCGTGTTGCAAATAACTCCAACGCTCACACCAAGAAGCATGCATGGTTCTAAAGAAAGTGCTATGTCATAATCAATCAATGACTTGCCCCCGAACTTGGAATTAGTTCTGTGCAAATTGAACATGACATTTGCAATTGATCCTCCCGTGACCATGAAAGATGAGAGACTTGAAGCTGTTTTGAGGTCTTGTTTGGCCACAATAGTTAAAATGGGTATGAAAAGTGCACCCCCACCTATTCCACTGGCACTGGAAATAGAGGAAGCTATGAAGCAGAAGATTGCTGCTAACACATTTGGGAGAGATGTGAGTGAATGATGATCATGTGGTGTTTGGAATTCATATGTTTTGTTTCCCCATAGTTGAACTTGGCGCCAAACATGGTGGATTTTGAAGATATCTGAAGTTGGCGGGGTTTCTTTTGCATTAGAAGGAACAACAATACTGAAAGATGTTGTGAAGATGAGGACCAAAAAACATGCAAGGCTTTGAGTGTTCATGGTTTAGTTTAGAGAATTTTGAGTACTTGGAATGATTACATGCTTTTACTTTGATTAGTGGATTTTTTTTTTTTTTGGGGGGGGGGGGTTTCAAATAAAGATAGTAGCTGGAAAATAGACAAGAGAGAATGTGTGGGAAGATGAAAAAGATGAAACAAGAGAAACCTGTTAAAATGAAAAACTGCATTCAATATATAAACAAAGTCAAAGTGGTGCTTATGTGTAGAACCAAACATATGATATGAGAGGGAAAGTTGCTTAGAAATTGAACTAACCCAATGAGAGAAAAAGTTGTTGATTAATAGGAAAATTGCGTCGGACGGAGTATTTTGAAGAAAATTGATATTATGTTTTTTAACCATCCAGATCATATTATAATGATCCATGTATTTCAATATAAAAATTCACGGAGGCAGGGGTTGAAAGCTAAATGTAGGGGTGTTTTTGTCTACTGATATTTTTAATACTGGTATTGATTTTTATGAGTTTTTTCACACATCTCTTGTGTCAAATCAACTTCATGACTATCGGATGACATCGGTATGCATAAATTGGAAAAGAAGCCAAGTTTGATTTATGATGTCATTTTAAGTAGGTTATTGCCTTTAGTTTTAGTTTGAATATAACTGCCTTTATTTTGAGTTCTCCATTTTATGTGGCGCAATATGATCATATATTGAAAATCACATTCATCAAAACACATCAATACTTGAAAGTAATTGATAGCCTTAATTGGCTCTATATATGTATGTATGTATATATGTGTGTAGTTTCGTTTTATCATAGTGACACTCCTGTCTTCAATTCTTAAAAGAGTTTTTATTTGAATATTTGCTATTTTACCATAATCATGTAAGCAATGGCCGTTATTATATATATGCTGGTATACGTACCTTATATGAAAAGGAAAGAAATAATTAAATAAGTGGCATCCAAAGTTTCAATATGTAAGTGATGGATGCTAGAAAAATTAGGAAAAAAAATCCCTCAAGGAAGAAAAAAATGTTAAGAAAATCTCAAAAAAAAAATTCTTATGTCAAAAAAATTTTATTGACAACTCCTTCAGGGTTTGATAACTCTCTTTCTGAGCTTTATCAACTCTTTGAGACTTATTAATATTATAACTTTTTCTTAGACTTTTTTTAAAATGTTTTTAGTCTCTTAGAATCTCAAAGGGATTTTTTTAAAAATTAAATTACACACCATGGCACAGTACGCATGTACGTACCTCTGTAAGATGGCCCCAGTGATAGGAGGCTAGTTGGAGAGTCCACTTTTAAAATTTGGGTCTTAATTTTTTCCGCCTGGATGGGTGTAACTAACTGGGCATCATGTAGGGTTGGGAGAATGTCTATGTCAGCATGTGAACATAACCGTTTTTTTTGGGAGAATTACATATGGGTCACAAGGAACAGAAAAAATTATTAAAGTTCTTAGATTTCCAATATCAAAAAAGTCTCAGTTGTAAATAGGACATTTTTATTTGTAAATATGACATTTTCTGTTGTAAAATTTCTGTAATCACTATTAAAAAAGTTGCTTGGGACTTTTTTGTAATTTTTTTTGGTCCTTGGGACCCAAATGTAATTCTCTCTTTTTTTTTTCAACCAACGTAAACGGATTTGGCTCTTATCCTTTTTTTTTCCTATCAACTTCTTATTCTCTTCTTCATCTCAACTGTTAGATTGAAATCTAAACGGTTTAGATTTTATCTTTTATAAAAATATTATTTTTAAATATTTTTTAATAATCTAATATTTTATTAATATTTTTATAAAAGATGACATTTAAACTATTCATATTTTAATCCAACGGCTAAGATAAAGAAGATGATGGAAGTGGATGAGAAGAGAAGAGGATGGGAGCCAGATCCAACATGAATACATAACCTTTGCAAGTCCTAATTATTGTTCATAAACTAAGTTTTTTTTTTATCCGAAAGTATTTTTTTTTTTTAAAAAATTTTAAGTAGAGTTAATGAGTTTTAAATTTTTCATAAATTTTAAATTTTAGTAATAGGAATTTCAGAAAAGAAGACTGATAAATAGGATTGGATTAGGAGGAGTATTGAAAATGAAGGCAATTAACTGGTTGACTTTGTTTCTAAATAACTAATTTCACTGATTTTATTAATATATAAAAAATCATTATTTAGTTCATACATTAAAGGTTGAAGGGACTAAAATTTAAGATATTAATGTTTAAATAAATACATAGGCTTGAACCGATAAATTTATTAATTTAATTTAGACGCTTAAGAACAAAAATAACTTTTGAGAGAGAGAGAGAGAGCACCAAAAGGTTTTAGACTTTTATTGATGTTGAATGTAAAATGAAGCATGCTTTGAGTAGGTAAAATATGAAAAGAAATGCTTTGGCTCTCAGACATAATAATTTAAAAGGGTTCAAATCAAATATATATATATAAAAATTGGTAAAGAAATATATTAAAAAAATTGATAAAGGTGTTTTACCAAAAAAAATTTATATTGTCTATAAAACCTAATACGAAAGCATATCACGGAATACAGAAATACCAAAATCTAAATTTATCATATCCGCACTTTTAATAAATTTCTAATCAAATCAAGATGCCTAATTAGAGAATTTTAAATGCTGTTAAAAATATTATAATGCCCAAGAAAAATTGAAGGTATGTGTAAGCTAGAAATCTAATAAAACAGGCAAAGGTAGCCCAAGATAAAAAAAATGCATATATATATATATATATATATATATATATATATATATATATATATAAACGAAGAAAAAATCTAAATTAAATCCCACTAGAATAATCAAAACTGAAAAAATGTCTTACAACTACCTTCAATTTTTCCTTTTTAACAGGGAAGGTGCACTATGGTCTGTTTACAACATCCGAAAATATCTTATTAGGTCTCTTGCCTTATTAAAGATTTAGAAAGAGCCATTTTGTAGGTACTTATATTCTCTCTCAATTTTTAATTTGATACTTATGAGTTTTTTTAATTGATTTTTTTTTGAGCCTTAGAATACAAAGGGTTTTCATTTCTCCTAACAAATCAATTTTAAAAAATGTTATCATATTTTTTTGAGCTTTTAAAAATAATCAGAATCTAAAATATATTTTTAATTATTCTGATAATCTACTTTGAGTATTTCTATATATATAAAAAAAATAATGTAAGCTATTAGAGAGAAAATTGTCATAAAAATATGGTGATACATGGAGCTATTTAAAATTTTAAAATAACTAAATAATAAATTTTTGTGATAGAGATACATAAATATATAATAAAATTTAAAAATTACCAAATAATAATATCTTTTATGTTTGCGACCAAACAAAAGATAATTTCTTCTTTTCATAAAATCTCAACACTATAAATCACTTTAATAAAATATCTAAAGTATCAAAATATCACTTATTCTTTAAGATTGAACATGGCCATCGACATCAAGCATGAAAAAACGATCTTGTGGTTGAGTTGATTTGTTGGTGTGGCTAGTTTTGTGTTTCAAGGTCAAGAGATTGATATCTTATATACTCCCTTTGGTCCTTAATATAAGACATAATTAATTTTTTTTATGAAGAGTAAAAAACTTACATAAATTATTGAATCATAGCATATACTCATACTGTGTATCATTAGATTATAAATCAATTTAAAAGTCAGAAAAATTACTTTTTTAAAATATAAATATAAATATTTTAAAGTAATTTTTTAGCTTTCTTAATCTACATAAAAATGTCAATTGGATCTTATAATAAGTACATGAGGAAATAATTCTTTGAGTGTTGGTAAAGATTATGTCTTTGTCATCAATATAATGACGTGGAGGGAATAACAAATTTGATGCTGATGGAAATGGTTCATTTCCAGATAAAGGGAACAAACTAGGGAATGACCAAAAAAACTAAAAAGAAACTCAAAAGCCATTACATTATAAATAAATGTAGTTGCAACATAATTACACATGTTATCGGTAAATGTCCTATGTTTTTGTTAGGTAATAAATGTTTGGTACGTAATTGGGTTTTGTTATGCATGAAAATGATACAAAACTAGCAGTTTTGTTGTGGCTTATAATGTTGATGATGATAGTAGCTAGGTTATGTGTATTTTGAAAGGGAGAAAGACACCAAAGTTTCTTAAATATGCAAATTGTAATCAAGAACTCCAAAACACTATAATCACTACGATGATTGCAGTGAAGTCTGGGGTAGAGAGACAAAAATCTGCATAAACATATAAATTTCAATTCAAGATCTAGAAATTTGGTCTAATTGCTGTGTAGTCCTCGGCAACTTAGCTTAGTTTGAGATTAAATTTTGTAATGAAATTATTTAAATGCCTTTAATTGGAAAAAATAAAAAATGGCAATAGTATAACAAATAACAACCATAACTTATCAAATGAAAATAACAACAAAAACAACAACTATTTTCACTGAGAGCAATTAACAATAGTTTAGCAAGTAATGATTAACTTATCGAATGTTTTGATGCTAAGAATCTATGTATCTTGTGTCTATGATTGTTGGAAGCAGGAACGGATAGGCTAGCATGTGGCTTGATCACTCCCAAAGATGAAGGTAAAGGAGACGTGATTAAGTTAGAACTAAACTAGTTTGCTTGATTGAGATTCATGAACTATGAATTTGAATTGAGAAATAAGATTGAAATAGTCTAAATTATAAGACACTGATCCGAATGTTTGAAATACTAACTTTGCATTTCAATAATGCTCCTCAATAACTACTTTGCTGGAGTGAAAAAAAGATTGTTTCACTTAATTAATGATCATTAATTTAATGGTAGCACTTTAATAACTAAATGGGAGCATTTTTGGTAAATGATATATTAATTTGTGACATATTCAATAAGTTTAATTGTTTTAACTACTCTTAATGTTGGCAAGGTTTAGAATTGTCACTTATTTTCAAGATAAAAAATGAATGACTCTATTGATTTCTCTCTCTATTAATAATATCCACCATTAGATCAAGTTTCAATGGTTGAGATTTAATACTATATAAAAATATTATGACATTAAATAGTATTAAATCTCAACCATTAAAACTTGATTTAATAGTGGATATATTTAATGGAGAAAGAAATTGATTGATCGAGACATTGATTTCTCCTTTGAAACCTGATGGAATAATTTTTGTGCTCAAACATACTACCACCATACATATATATATTTAAGGTCTCATTAACCAAATTGAATTGTTCAAGAAAACAATTAAAAATAATTTAAAGCAATAAATATGTAGGAAATATAATTATTCTTTTTCCAAACATGCCCTTATTTTTGACTCTATTATTGGGCAAAAGAAAAAGAGTAATAATGATTAAAGAGAGTGTATCATGGAAATATGATGAGTGAAAGAGATACATGGGTAAAATCGGTAAAACACATTTAGTATTCAAACAAAGTTAAAGAGGACCTTATAAAAAGAGACAAATCATTTCAAAAAAAGAAGACCTTATAAATAGGGATAGAGGGAGTATATTAAGTTACATTCCTTTTTATAAGCCAAGTTTACATCATTCTTATATTATAAGAAAAGTTAGTTAACTCATTAAATGTGTTCTAAATTGATGCATTTTCTCATTATTATCTAATTTATGAGTAGTAGGGGAAAATTGTATTATTGTCATTAATTACTCTCTATGCGGACTTATAACAAAGAATTTTTTTCCCAAACTAGACTTATAAAAAGGATCAAAAGTAGTAGCTTAGAATCTAGCAAATACGTCCTTGATTACTTTGTTGAGTCATGCATGTTGTATGTATTATAAATGATCTGAGTAAAACCACTGAGAAATGAGAATCCTTTCAATCTCATCCCTACTACCACAATACATGTAACCTTGATAGATGAAGGTACAACCAAAATAAGGGCAAGGGGAAGGTTATTTTTTATTTTATTTTTATATAAAAAATTTAGTAGAGGGGTTGGGTCCATCCACAAACTAGGGGCAGAGTGCTATAACTTTGCTCCCTATGACATATAGGACCTAGAGTATACATGCCTCTACTTTAGCTTGCGTTTCCACAAGTTCACATCGCCTAGGATGCCTTCCACGGGGTCTTGACTAATTCCAAGATCAAACGCTCTCTCTTTTGCTGAAAATGTTTGACCTCTTTGCTAGTTGAGCCCAAAGATGAGGAGTTCAAGGGGAAGGTTGTTACTTGTAGGTCTTGAAGCTTTTTTTTTTTAATATAAATCATAAAGCTAAAAAGCCAGAAACAAATAGGTTACAAATGCAAGGAAACACATACCCAAACTCTCCTGCAAAATCTAAGTCCTTAAATGAGAAGGACAAGTATCTAAAATTATAGACTTAGAAATCACGTCCTTTGTTAAAGCGTCCGCAACATGGTTTAATTCCCTGGGTAAGTATCTAAAGATTACCTCCTAATCCCTATTTTTTAGCTCCTAGATTCTATCACATAACAGACTTCCCACAACACTAACATTGGACTGACATAATCCTATAGCTTTTGCAGCATCAGATTTTAAAATCATATTTCTAATGCCTAAATCCCATGCAAATGAGAGACCTTCCAGTATGGCCCAGAGTTCAGCTTCCCAGGCATCACAGACTCCAATCTTCTTTAAGAAGCCAACTACCTACAATCCCTGATCATTTTGCAGAACCCCTCCACAGCCTGCCTTAGAGGAACTCAAATTTGCCGCTCCATCCACATTAATCTTCCACCATCCACTATCTGGTTTATTCCATTGCTGATTTGAGGAATCCGCCAAACTGGTGATATTTTCTTTGCCTAAAAGAAAATCTTCTCTGTAAGTGTAAAATCATAGCAGCAAGATTGCTTAGCTCATTAAAGCTATCATCAAAAATGAAATTATTCCTCCATCCCCATAACAACCACACAGAGACGCCAAACAGAATATCCCAAATAAAGCCCTGCACTTTTCCCAATTGCTTATTTAAATTCATAAACATCTAGTCATGTAGCCCAAGGTGGAAATATTTTGATACATACCTTGGATGTAGCAGCTCCAGCCACAAAGTCTTAGCATATGGACAGTCACGAAGAATATGTAATATATCCTCTACCCCACCATTATAGTAATCACAGAGGGCTGAAACCTGAGACCAGGAATTCCGCCATTGATTAGTAGGTAGCTTATTAAGCAAAGTTCTCCACAAGAAGACTCTAATTTTCTCCACTCCGTTACATTTCCAGATTTTCTTGAATGCCTTTTGATTTGAATTCCTCGGACATTTTTCAATAAGGTGATAGGCACTCCTTATTGAAAATTCCCCTGAACTAGTAGCTCCCCACTTCAATAAATCACTCCATGCATCCGTACGAGGGGGAATATAGGTAGACAACCTTTGAATAATAATAGGGTCGACAATGGCTGTCAATCTTTGGAAGTCTCACACCCCCAACAGTCCAATCAGCCACACAAGATTGGTTCTCTTCCTTAGATAAATCCCTTATACAGAAATCCTTTACCCGCCGCGCACAAATAAGCCACTGATCATGAAAAAACTTCACCAGCCTTCCATATCTGATTTACCATTTTGTTCCCAAAGAGATGGTTTCACATTGAGAGCAAATAAATTTCCAGACTTTGGAATCACCAAGCCAGAAATTCAACAAAGAGTCTTCACCTCTTCTCAAATACTTCTGTTGCAAAACTTGAGCCCATAAACCAGGATTACCCAATACTACCTTCCAAGCAAGTTTGGCTCCACAAGCTTGATTCACTGAGGAAAGCTTCCTAAAACCAAGTCCACTACATTCTTTTGGATGAGTGATTAAATCCCATCCAAATAGGGTGGAATTTTCTAGAAGAATCATTATGGCCCCATATAAAATTTCTTTGAAGTCTCTCCACCTCATTACAAATAGAGTTTGGGATCCTTGTGGCTTGCATGGGAAATACCGGGATAGAGCTTAGGACCAATTTAGCTAAGGTTATTCTTCCGGCCATAGATAAGCAATTTGCTTTCCATGAAGACTTAACTCGTACATGCTCTATAATATAATGGAAAGTATTCTTTGATCTCCTACTCCTAGAGATTACCAAGGTACCTACCAATTTCATTTGAAATAGACATGTGGGAGCTATCCTTAATCCTCTACTTTATGATCACGGGCACTTTTGGAGAGAAGACTAAAGAGGATTTTGAGAAGTTAACTTTAGCTCTTGATGCATTCATAAAGGTCTCAAGACATCCCAGCATACAATTAGCTTGTTGTTCCGATGCCTCACTAAATAACAGCAGATCATCCGCAAAGAGAATATGAGAAACCTTAGGGCCTTCGTTTGTTACATAAATAGGCTTCCACAAGTTCACATCGCATAGGATGCCTCCCCCAGTGTCTTGACTAACTCCAAGATTGAACGCTCTCCCTTTTGGCGAAAATGTTTGACCCCTTTATTAGTTAAGCCTAAAGATGAGGAGTTCAAGGGGAAGGTTGTTACTTGTAGATCTTGAAGCTAAATTTGAGACTTTTGTGTACATTGTTGGGCTGTAAATTGAGGGTGTGTTTAAGATTAACTTATGGAGGCCCTAATAGCAAGATTGGTTGGGTAAAAGGAAGATTGGTGTTTCTGAAATGTTCGACTCATGTTTGGTACAACTTTGGGTCTATTGGGATTATATGATATAAGCTGCTTATTTTGATAAGCCAAAATTTGGAGCTTATTATGAAGAAAGGAAAGCATGATTGGTAGGTTGGAAAAAGGGAAATTACCGTTATGAAATTAAATTTTCATTTTAAAACTTTCACCCACCCTTTATTTTGTCTCTCTTCTCCCTTTTATCTCTCTTCTCCCATCATCTACCCAACTCCCTCTTTTCCATTTTACTGCATAAAATTATTTACTTTTTACTTCCTCCCCCTCAGATGATATAAGCTACTTTTTTGTTTTTTTTTTATTGCACAAAATTATTTATTTTTAAGACTTTTGTGGAGTGCAAAATTGAAAAATAATTTATTTCAAATTCCCATTATATATAAGTTTATTTTAGTTTTTACAATTTTTATTTTTATAATTTTAATTGTAATATTTCCTTAAAGTATATGTTTATTGTATCAAACTAATGTTCTTTTAAGTCATTTTTCATATAAACTTGTTTTTCAATATAATCATACAATTAAGTTTTTAAAAATCAGATTGACCCAAAAAAAAACCCCCTCTTCTATCAAAGTCAATTCAAATATAAATCATATTACATAATTTGACTTTTTCTCAATCTTATGTTTGTAAAAGTTGTATTGAAGAAAAACCACTTTTGTCATTGCTATTCTAAACACACCAATATATGGAGCACCTTTGAGGTTTGTTCTTGTTTGAGGACACTGAATATTGTATCTATGGGTGTTTAATCTGGCTACCTAACCTACATGTATTAGTTAAGGTTCTAAAGTAAAAATAATGCATACAAGTCAATAATGTAATAACTTGTTCACTTTACAAATGATAGTTGTTTGGTATGAGATATTGATTACAGTTAGTGCCAGGCCAACACTGATTTAATATGGACTTGGACAATGTTGTTTTGTTCCATTATTAAATTTGTATCAAATGGCTTCATAAATTTCCATTTTGTTATTTTATCTATACAGAGGCAATCTCATGTTTTAAAAATGGCTCAAGAACCCAGTCTAAACAATTTAGGTTATGATTTACCATGGTTTGCCAAAGTTAATTAAAAGAATGGAAACCGGGCCGTCTGAGGTAAGATGCAAAATTGCACAAAATGGCCTGTTGATTTTCATGCTTACTATAGAGGTTCAAAATGTGCCAAACAACACCTTGATACAAATTTTAAAGAATTAATTAGTTGAACAAATAGTCACAATTCCATAGAATTCAAGTAATTTACATGTTACGACTTGCAACTCTTTATTAATAGAAACAACATGTCTTATCTTATAACGTGAGATCGGTTAAATGGATAAATGACATCAACACTCAAAAACATTTATGTTTGGTAGGCACCAAGAGATGAGAAAAATATGAAAATGTTGTGAAAAGTGAGATTAAACGGATTGGGAAGGGTTGTCAACTTCCCCAAAAACTCATATTTTCGAATCCATCAACAATGCAATCATACAAAGATCACATAACCACTCAAAAAGTAAAAAGCTTCTTATAAAACAGTGTATTCAAAACCACTCATATACACACACACACTAACACATTCTAAAAAGATTTTCAAAGTGTATTTTTTTAATTAAAAAACATATTAGAATACATCTTGTTTACTACTATACTTCTCATTGTACCGAATCTCTAATTTATCTTTTAAAATTAATATTTATTAATGATCTATTTAATATTTTACTAAATTTAGAATAAATTAAAATAATTTTCTATGTGAAAAATATCAACAACTTGATCAAAATTAAATAAGATTAATTTTTTATTAGACATATGTTAATGGAATATATTTAAAAAATTTGAACTATAAAATATTAATACAAGGATCTCTTGGCCAAAATAAACTAACAATATAAAAATTATATCATTTATAATCTTATAAATTAGATGAGTGTGTGTAATTGAAAAACATTTTAGCCAACGTTTTATTTAAAATATTTTATCTTAGGTAATTTTTTATAAATAAAATATATTAAACGTTTAAATTTATGAAAAAATTAAAAATTATAATTATAACATTAATTAACTTTGTAATATTGTAATCAATTAAACAATGTGACAGAAAATTTTAAAATATATATGATTTTTTTTAGTTTTTATAAATGTATGTTATTAATGATTATTAAGTAATATTTATGTTCATAAAGAGCATTTAGGTCAAAATGACAACTTTATGCTGTGATTTAGCCACAAACTAACGATTAGTTGGATTATGGATGAAAGTTAGATTTCAACTAGAAAGAAGGCCTTCGTAATTTAGAGTTTACATCCTTTTTGGGAAATCACTAAACCATGATTTTATAAGTCATGTTTTGAGATGAGATAAAATTCATCTCATATACTTACTTGGTAAGTCGTAAAATCACTTCTAAAAAGTTAAAACAAACATGCACAATAGAGAGGCATGTTGATGTATTTTACTATATTTTTTCCCTCTCCTTCAATACCTCTTTTAATAAGTGTAAAATTAGATTTTTTTTAAACTTAACAAATTTAATGAATTAACTATTATTTCTTTTAATGAATTATTTAAAGTAACTTATATGGTGCATCATGGGTACAATTTAAAATATGTTAGGTATCTTTATATTTTTTAATTCCTTACCACATTTACTAAAACTTATTTATTTAAAATGTCTTAATTAAATATGTCAATTGTGTAACATCCCGAAATCCAAATACTACTTTAATAAGACTATTTTTGGGGTGAAATTTCAAGGAGATAATGAAGAAAAATAAGTATTAAAATTATTTAGTGACCTAGAAAGATCAAAGAAACCATATGGAACATTATTTTGGAGAATTAGGAAATTATGTAGAGTTTTTATTCCCCAAAATGTGCCACATGACACCTTCATACAAATTTTATAGAATTAATTAGTTCAACCAAGAGCTGGAAGTCAAGCAATTTACATGTTAGGACTTGCAACTCTTTATCAACAAAACAACAATAAGAAGTCTTGTCTAATTAGATGAGATCACTATATGGATATCATGACATCATCATGATTTATCAACACTCAAAACTTTAAATAAATCAGTCTAACTCGGTATAACTCAGTCTAGTTGCAATAATAATATAACATTTCAATATTTAGGTAAAATTAATCTTACAGGTCTTCAAGTATTTTAATCACTTATAATTAAGTCTCTGAATGATGACTCGGTGTAATTCAATCCATAAACATTTGACTCTTTTTTAAACTTTGTGCCTAATCTTTTCAAATTGAAAGGAGATGAACTCCAGGAAGGACTTTCGGTACATAATATTTCAGTGTTGTTTGTAGGGACTATATTTTTGGTCTTTTGGGGATGCTCTGCCAAATAGGATGCTCTGTCCACCACACCCCCCCCCCCCCCAAAAAATTTTTTTTTTTTTATGAAATACACACAAGCTAAGTTGGAACCCACCACAATACCACAAATGCTCTGTAAACCCCCCCCCCCCCCCAAAAAAAAAAATTATGAAATACACACAAGCTAAGTTGGAACCCACCACAAGTGTACTTTTTTTGTCACATGAGATAATTAAAGAATTAAATTATTAAATGTCAAAAGTTTAGGATTGAGTTATTGAGTCATACAAATATGTGAGCGAAAACTTAAATTACTAAAAGATTAATTTTTCATTTTTGTTTTATACAAAATGAATCAAGTCATTAACATTAAGGAGCATATTCAACACCTGCTTATAACGTATTTTTGGCTAGTAATTAAATTATGGGTGCTCTTTTGTGGATTAAAGTACTAACCTAGCCTTAATGAGCTAAATTCAACTAAATCTTTATAAATCTTAGGAACTAATGTTTTTGATAAAAGAAACTATATGAATAAAAAACCACCGTTTGAAATTATAGGGTGTAAAATCAAATTCAATTAAATTCTCTAACAATAATATTGTTCTATTGTAGAACACAATTTGGACTTGACCTGGTCCCAGGGGCCTATGTATCGTTATGAGGGATCAAAGTCCACGTAGTTCGCTTTTTAAGAATAGGATTATAGCCAGAGGGGAGTGGGGGTGTGTGCTCTGTGTATGCTGAATCATAAAAGCTAGAGTCAGAGCGTGTGTACCTTATTAGGGTTTATACCCTATTTATAAGTTTACCTGGGCTCTAAATTGATGGGCTGGTGTTATCTTATCTTATCACTTTAAGATATTAAGATATCCTTTAATGATATATCCTTGATTTGTGGGTAGTTGTGATCTGATAGAAATATTGATAGATTATTCCTTGATCCAAGGGGTTGTTACGATTATAGGTAGGCCTTTGTGTTTGGGCTCTGTGGTTGTTGGGCTAAGCCTATATTTGTATATCCGTAACAGTTTCCCCTCATCCCGGTAGTTCAGGACTCTGATATGCCGGGATGAATTTATGAGTTCTGAAATGTTGCTAGTTTGAGATGTTTTATCCCGGTTGTTTTGCTTCGAGCCGCATCCTACCCATGTTTTAAATTTCTTCCTTTCTTTGAGGTCGGATAATTCTGAGTTTGATTTACCATTGGATTTTTCATCCTGGTTTCCTTGGATCGGGACTATTTCCCCCATTTGAAACCGCATGGGTAGGTCGATATTGGCTTTCGTGGTCGAAGTCCGACTTGCGTTTGGCCGACTTCCTGTCTCAGCTGGGTTGAGTGTTTGATTTGAATGTCAATTCGATGTTTGTTGGTTTTTGAGACAATGAACGTCATCATTGTCCCCTGCCAGTTGGAGGCTGTAAATTGGTGAGGGAGTGTGCACGCCTTTTCCTTGCCACGTCAGCAGTCGTAATGAGGCTCTTGGGCTTTGCCATTTTGGCTATCTTGCTTTCCAACCATCAGCCTTCTTTGTATATAAAGCCATCATCTTCCTTCCTCAAACACTTTTGAAAGTTCAGAACTTTAGTGCTGCATTTTAGAGAGAGTTTATCTATTCTCTTTGTGAGTTTCGGTTCTTAATCAACTGGCTCGTGCATTTCCTCTTCCTATTCAATATATAGAACCAGGTACTCATATGTGTTTGTGTTCTTTTGGTTTCTTTGAATCCTTCCTCTTCCCTTCTTCTAAATTCCTTGGGTAGACTGTTGTAGTCGTTTAGGTTTCTTCATTTTCTGGGTAGCCGTCCAGTGTTTATATAATCCTGTCGTATTTATCTGCGAGTTCTTGAGTTTTGGTCAACTTGATTTCTCTTCTTGATTCTTTGGTCTTGGTTCCTTGTTTTAAACAAGTTTCTCCATACCCTTCTTCTTTTGTTATTCACATGAACTTTAAGGGCTCATCGTCGTCTTGTAAACCTAATAGCCTTACCTCAGAGGAGGAAGAGCTTCTCAAGCGTATTCCTCCTAGGACGGTTTGGTGGTTGTATGGGAAGCCTCTAACTGAGGAGCAAAAATTGCAAAGTGTGCTCTAGGTTATGGTGGCGTGTGTAGGGGGAGGTCAAGTCTGCCTGTTAGAGGTCATTCTCAATCCGTAGAGCCCGTAGGCCGTGGTCGGGAAGACACTCCTACTAGGGCTACTTCTTTAAAGCCGACCTTCGTGAGTTATGGGGGAAGGGTCTCTTCTGTATTTGCTGCCCCCTTGACTCTGAGGGTTGAGTCTTCCAATGTTTCTTCTCGTCCCCCTGGCCCTTGTAAGGAATGCTCTTGGCGTATCTTCGAGGTTATGATGGTAGGTCGGTCGTGGGAAGCTAATGAAATAGCTTCATCATGTCGGCATACCCCGTCGCAGGGCATCTCGGTCTCACCTACCCATCCTGAATTGTCTTTTTTAGGTATTTTGAATTCTCTTTTTGAATTTAATTTTTGTTTAGCTTTTCTAGGTAGAATGTCGGTCTCAACGCGTTCTATTGAGGAGTCTGGTTCTGTGGAGTCCGCCTCAGCATGTCCTCCTCGACACCTCATGGAAAAATACGACTGGGTGGTAGCCGGGGTGTTGTTTAAATTGTTTGCAATTACCGCCAACCAAATTTCCAAGCTCCCATTAGGGGACTGAAATCACTGTTCCATCTCTCCTCCTAGTCCCGATGAACTGATGTGTACAACCCGGGAAGGGAACGAATGTTCATACTTTTTCTTTTATCGAGACTTCGTTACCAAACTTGGTTTACGCTTCCCGTTTACTAAGTTCCAGATAGAACTTCTAAATATTTTGCACCTAGCCCCAACCCAAATTCATCCGAATTCCTGGGGCTTCATTGTCGCTTTTGAGCTACTCTGTAAATTTTTAGAGCATGCCCCTACTATGAGAGTTTTCTTTTTTTTCTTTAACATCCAAAGGGTTCGCCAACCTGGTGAGCCTTCTGAGAAAAAGGGCTTGATCTCCTTCCGGGGTAAGCCAGAGAGGAAACTTTTTCACGTGGCTACAGACTCGTGGAAAGGTTTTAAAAGCTCCTTTTTTTAAGTAACTGCTGAACTTGGTCATAAACCATGGTTTTTGCAAGATGTAGACTTCAAGTCGGTGGAGTTGACATTTCCACTTGATTGGACCAAGGCTCATTATGAGCAAGACCCAAAAATCTTTCAGCCCGCAGATGAGGACTTAGAGGTGGCTGAGATTGCGGCCATCAAAGATTTAGTCACCCATGTGGAAGAGAAGAGCATTGTTGATGCTCGAGTTTTTATTCAGCAGTCGGTGGACGAGAGATATCCACCACGTAGGGTTTTAACTTGCTTTATTTTTAACCTTTGTTTTATACCTTGCTGTAATTGCTGACGCTTTCTTTGCTTCTTTTATAGAGCCTGAAATGGGGAAAACCTCTTACAAAGAATTAGCCGAGAAGCTTCAAGCCACGAAAAAGGGCGAGTCTTCGTCCAAGAAGAAGACTGCTGTGCCCGAAAAGAGGGCTTCCTCACCTCCGCCTTCAGAGGACCTTGTGCCTCGGAAACAGTCTAAATCGATGGCCACCCCATCAACCTCGGCTGTGGAGGCCATCCCGGTCTCCTCTACTGAAGCAGCGCCCTATGCGGAGGCTCCTCCTCCTTCCCATTTCCACAAACGGGGGGAGGTATGGACGGACGGGCTTTCGAAGGAGTTAAAATATGCTGTGAAACCCCTGGCCAATTACTTCAACGCCGTTGACTTCGCTGACTCTGACCTGCAGGACTTGTAAGACCTGCAAAATCACCTGATGGAGGCAGCCGGCGTGATAGATGCTTATGTGGCTGTTAAGCATAAGTATTGCAAAGCTGTTCCCGAGCTTTGGCAAGAACGCGCCAAGAAAGATGCTGCTGTTAGTCATCGGGAGAAAGCTGAGGAGGCCCAAGTGAAGGCCGTGGAAGGCTTGACCAAGGCCGTGGTTGATAGGGACTTGGCCTACGCTGAGCTATCTAAGGTCAAGGCGGATTTAATCATGGCTTAGGCTTGGGAAAGCACCCTCAATCGTTCCCTGAATACATTGCAAATACAATATGGGGACATTGTGAAGGATTTGTGTTAGTTCTCTATGTCTTTTGATGATAACTAAACAATTGTAACTTGGAAAAGATTAATATAATGATGACTCATTATGCCTTGTGAAATGACTCCAGTAAACCTCACATTACTCGAGAAATAAAATTTGATTCAGAACAGGTTTCAAGTTATATTACTCCAGTAACGAATATATCACTCCAGTTATCTATGTGCTAAAGTCATCATTTGACTCCAGTAACTCAAGTATGACTCCAGTCACAAATGTGTCAAACGTTACCCAAGGTAAAGTTCTCAGAATGAATCTCTTATGAAGATAAGCAACTCCAGTTACCTTATGTTGACTCCAGTCATAATTACTCCAGGAGTCACTTAATAACTCGAGTAGTATTTGATCTTAGCTCATTCTTCAGCCCAGACCTGATAACTCAAAGTTAAAATGATTCATGACTCCAGTCATCCAAACACTACTCCAGTCATAATTACTTCAGTAGTCACTTAATGACTCTAGTAGGCTGTTGCTGTTACCCATGTCAAAAATCAAACCCGATAGTCTGTGAACTGTGCAAAACACATTACTCCAGTAACGGTTTAGTTACCCCAGTAATGCTTACTCCAGTTGTCACTTACTCACTCCAGTAAGTTGCTGTTTTCAGACACCTCCAGAAGCAAACCCGATAGTCTGTCATATTACTCCAGTAATCATATACTTACTTCAGTCATAGTACAAACGTTACACTAGAGCTACTCCAGTAAACTAAAAGTTACTCCAGTCACACTTGTCATAGAGACGATGGAAACCTTAATTACTCTAGTCATCAATAGTTACTCTAATCACACTGAGCACAAAAACAAAATAAGCTTTAGTTACTCCAGTAGCTTAGTGATTACTCCAGTAATCTTGAGGCTAAAACGTTGTAACAACTTAGATTACTCCAGTAACTTATGGACTACTCCAGTCATACAAATACAGACGCGCGACTCTGTTTCAGAGATTCTATAATTGAGTCTTATTTGCTTTATGTGCTTCATAATTTCCATCTACAATTACTCTATATTATACTTGATCAATTTTCTCAAGTGTTTCAAATAAACATAGCAAAGATCAAGGAGAAAATCAACTGGGTAAAGTGTAATTAGTGAAGAACAAAAATTAAGCCTGAAATTTCTCCTCCATCCCTAGAGTTCAAATCAGGCCATTCAAGAATGGATAAGTCACTCTCCAACGGTCTAATAAAGATATGGAAATGACAAGAATGTTGGAAGATCATCCTCAACGACTACATCCAAGATTCCTGCCAAGAATTGAAGAAATAGATAAAAATATGCAACAGTCATATTCCAGATTTGCAGTCGAACCTTGAAGAATGAGGGGGAAGAAAATGCAACGCTAGTTCCTCTAGTTAACCTATAAATACATATGAAGATTCAAAGAAAAAAACACACACACACAATTACAACTGATTGCTTTTCTGATTTAAGTCTTTTACTGTGCAAAATAGTATTTCTTGACCTTTAGTGTTTATGCCTATTTACTCTTTAGGAGAGTTTGATTTCGAAAATTAGTTACTTATTTTGTAAGAACTCAAGGTTGTGGAACTTGTGAGTTGGGTTTTTTAATTACAAAGTGTAAGGGGGAGCAAGTCCTAGGTGATTAGGATTGCATGTGGTTTGCATTGTTGTAATTAAAGCTCATTGAGATATTAGGAATACCCAGAAGATATCTGGGGACTGGACGTAGGTCAAAGTTAAGATTAAACCAGTATAAATCCTTTGTGTCCAGCTTTTCTTCCCTCTCCTTTTTCATTTCAAGTTTTGAAAACATAGACACTTTCGAAAAGATTTTTTTTAAAAATCCCCAATTCACCCCCTCTTGGTGATTTCTTCCATCTTCAATTTGAATGCCGCATATGCCGATCTGAACGCTGCCAAGATCGAGCAGGAAGCGACAGCTGTTGAGGTTACTAAACTTGAGCTCATGGTAGTGGAGACAGCGGTGGACGCTTTGAAGGACGCCCTGGAACAGGTTCGGGCTCTAAATCCTAATAAAGACTTGGATTTGGACCAAGTGGATTTTAAAGCCTCGGTGGTCGACGGGTAATTTGTTTTGGTGCCATTGTCTCTAGCTGAGGAGTCAGCAGCTCAAGCGGACGAGGGCCGAGATCATGTTACTGAAGAAGAAGGAGCCCCGATGACCGAGGTACCAGAGGCTTCAGCTCCTGCCAATGCCCGGCCCTGAGCCTATTTTCTGAGAAGCTTCCTTGTAATACTTTGGTTTTTTTTTTCGTTAGTTTTTTTAATTTCATGTATGTAATCTGGGTTTAAACCCCATGTATTGTAATGACTTACGGCACTTTGCCGATCTCTCAATGAACAATTTGAGTTCTTTTGACACTTATGTCATTTGCTTTTTATCCTGTTTTCGTCGAACTGATTTACCTGCATTCGTTTGTGGATAAAAACACATATATATATAGGCCGGGCATATAGCTCGGCTTTTATTTGATGACTTGGCCAAAGTCAAGATATATTGCGCAGAATCTACTAGATATTCCACTAACCTTAATAAACAAGTGTGCTTATTAATAGTCAAGCATTCTCAATAAACAGATGACTTCAAGTGGTCACCTAAGTACTCTAACTTTGTAAAGTAATCATCCGAGATGGTAGCCAGTCGTCACATGTTCGAGACTTAATATTTAAAATAAGAGCCTAAACATTTCGACCTGATTAGGATCAGCATGACAACGACAACATCATCCCAGAATGTCATTTCGATGCATCGTAATGTTCTAAAGACTTGTTAACAAATCTTATGAGAGCCAGGTTCGCGTTTCCTTGGCTTTTTAGATAGTTTGCCTTTGCTTTATAGGCTAAATTTTGCATTGAACTAGATAAACAATCCTGAGGTCAGTTCAAAAATGAGCTGCCTACTTTATTGATTAAAACCATTGCAATTACAAATGAAATTTAAATAATAAAAAGGAAAATAATTTGGAAAACAAAACAATCCTGAAATGAAAAGCAGCTTTCAGCTGACACTGATCTCTGCTAATTCTAGAATGAAAAGCGGTTTTCAGCTGACGCTGATCTCTGCTGCTGCCGGGCTCTATGTGAAACTCGGCTTTCAACTGTAGTACGTTCTTAGTTTTTCCATGTTCCATGTACGTTTTATTGCTTTGATGTCTATAGTCTCAAGGACATAGGCTCCTTGTCCTATTTGATCTAGAATGCGGTAGGGTCCTTCCTAATTTGCCGTGAGCTTTCCATCCTAAGAGTTTTTATTTCCAATATCCACTCTGTGAAGTACCAGATCGCCCTTACTGAATGCTCGTGGTTTAACTCTGCGATTGTATTTAGCCGCAATGAGTTGTTTAGTGGCAAAATCTCGGTAATGTGCCTTGACCCTGACTTCACCGATGAGATCTAGCTCTACGGTTAGTTGTTTGTTGTTGCTTAATTCTCCTTCCTGCAAGATTGCAGCTTTTCTCCATGAAGATTTCTTGATTTCAACCGGGATCATAGCCTCGCACCCATAGGTTAACTTAAAGGGCGTTTCCTGAGTTGAGGTTTGAACACTTGTCCGGTATCCCTATAATATAGGATATAGGTGCTCAACCCAGTCATTTTCTACGTCGTACATTCGTTTTTTTAGTCTGTCCACAATAATCTAGTTTGCTGCTTCAGCTTGCTCGTTGGATTGCAGATGTTCCACTGAAGCGAAGTGATGTTTGATCTTGAGCTCGGACATTAACCTTTGAAAACCCTTGTCGATAAATTGAGTTCCATTATCGGTTATGATCTTAGTTAGAATGACAAATCTTGCAACGATGGCTCATTCAAAAAACTTTTGAATTCGTGCCGCCGAGATCATTGTGAGTGGCTCGGCCTCGATCCACTTGGTGAAGTAGTCGATTGCTACGATGAGCCACTTCAGTTGTCTTGGGGCCAGTTTGAATGGTTCTAAGAGGTCCATGCCCCATTTATAAAATGGCCATGGGCCATGATGGATTTTAACTTGGCTGGAGGTGGCCAAATTATTCGAGCATACTTTTGACAATTTTCACATCTGCTTGCATGTTTCATGGAATCGGCTTCGATAGTCGGCCAGTAAAATCCAGCTCGGAGAGCTTTCCTGGCCAGAGTCGTAGCTCCCATGTGTTGCCCATTGATTCCCTCATGTATTTCTGACAACACGTATTTGGCTTCTGCCGGGTTTAAGCATTTCAATATTGGAGAATGGAGGCCTTTTTGATATAATTGGTCATCGATTACCGTGTACATTACTGCAGTTCTTGATAACTGTTTTGCCTCTGTTGCCTCTTCCGGGATGATTCCTTTTTCTAGGTAATCCAGGATAGCCTGCCTAGTCTTCTGCTGCTGCAATGACCATAACGCAAGTGGGCTCGGTCATGTTTTGTTGAATTATAGTTCGATGGTTTCCAGGGCTTTTTGTACTTGCTAACTTGGACAGAATATCTGCCATAGCATTTTCTCCTCTCGGGATATGGGTCACCACGACTTCGTCGAAGTCAGCCATGGCTTCCTTTACCTTGCCCAGATATTTATCAGCAGAGGTCCCTTGGCGGTGTATGATCCATTGATTTAAGCCGTGACTAGCTGAGAGTTGGTTGACAAGTGAATCCTTCAGGCTTCGTTTTCTTTTGCCTAGGGATAGCCCGGACAGATCTGCTTCCTACTTGGCCTGGTTATTAGAAGTTTTGAAATGCAATTATAGCGAGTGTTCCATGGAAACTCCTTCCGGGCTTTCTATTATGACCCTTGCCCCGCTTCCTTTAGCATTTGAGATCCATCAACAAACACCTTACAAACTTCTAGATTGGCATCTGCTGTTGTTGTCGTCGGAGCTAATTCCGTAATAAAGTCCGCTAGAGCCTGAGATTTAATGGCATGTCGGGCCTCATAAATAATGTCGAACTCAGAAAGTTCTATGGCCCAGCTGATCATTTGTCCTGCCAAATCTGGCTTATGTAGAACTTGGCGTATTGGTTGACTCGTTTGGACAATTATTCGATGTCCTTGGAAGTAAGGGTGGAGTCTTCTAGCAGTAGTCAGGAGTGCAAATACCACTTTCTCAAGCTTCTGATATCTTAACTCAGAATTTTGCAAGGCCTGACTTATGAAGTAGACTAGCTTTTGTTCGGCCAATTCTTCCCTTACTAAGGCAGCACTGATGGCCTCTTCACCTATATACAAGTAGAGGATGAGGTCCTTTCTAGGTTCGGGTTTTGATAACACCGGGGGTGTTGATAGGCATTTCTTAATTTTTTTCGAATGCGGCTTCGCATTCTGCATTCCATTCTCCGTTCTGTGCTTCTTTTTTCAATAACCTGAAGAGTAGAAGTGCATTTTCTGCCGACTTCAGTAGGAACCTTGTTAATGCTGCTAGTTTGCCTGTTAACTGTTGTACTTCTTTCTTGTTTCGTGGTGCCGCAATGTTGAGAACGGCCTGACATTTATCCGGGTTCGCCTCAATTCCCCTATTTGTTAGGAGAAATCCTAGGAACTTTGCTATTGGTACTCCGAATGCACATTTAGTCGGGTTTAATCGGATATGGTGTGCCCAGAGTTTATCAAATGTTTGCTAAAGATCTTGGATATGATCCGAGCGATTGATTGATTTAATAATCATGTCATCAATGTAGACTTCTACATTCTTGCCGAGCTGAGTCTCGAATACTCGATTCATCATCCTTTGATAGGTAGCCCCAACATTCTTTAGCTCGAAGGACATGACGTTATAGCAGTAGTTAGCTTTATCTATGATGAAAGCTGTATTCTCTTGATCATTAGGATGCATAGCTATCTGATTATACCTAGAGTAAGTATCCATGAAGGAGAGTAATTGGAATCCGGATGAATTGTCCACCAATTGATCTATGTTTGGCATGGGATAAGCATCCTTTCGGTAGGCCTTGTTGAGGTCAGTGTAATATGTGCAAACTCTCCACTTGCCATTGGGTTTTTTAACCATTACCACATTGGATAGCCATGTGGTGTATTAAATCTCCCTGATGAATTCGGTGTTTAGCAACTCCTTCACATGTTCGGCAAGAGCTGTTTGCTTGTCCGAGGCGATCTTCCTTTTCTTTTGTGCAACAGGCAGGGAGTTTGGGTTTATTGTCAACTTATGACAGTAGAAGTCGGGATCGACGCCTGGTATCTCCGATGGTTTCTAGGCAAAGATGTCTTTATTTTTTAGTAACGGTTCTTCCAACTCGGCCCATTCCTCATTCGTGAGCATGTTACCAATCTTGGTAATTTGCCTAGGTTCATCTCCTAAGATGGAATCAATGAGCTCTACATCGAGTTCTGTTTTCATAAGCTTGGCTTCTTTTCTTACGTCCAGTTCAACCACGTTTACCGACCTCGTGCTGGGCGGTGCTGGGTCTTGTGATGGCTTTTGTTGGGAGGAGGATGTTCCTAGTTCATTGTTTTTTACCACTGTAAAATAGCATTGCTGAGATTCCTTTTGATCCCCTTTTATAGTAACGACCTCATTCTTACTGCTTAACATTTTCAGTTTTTGATGCTTGGTTGATATTAACATATTCCAACTATGAATGGTCAGTTTGCCCAAGATGATATAATAAGATGAGGGGAAATCGTCCGCAATGAATTTGACTTATCCAATCTTGAAGGCCTCTTTAGACCCCAGTGTCATTTTTAGTGGGACGGGGCTCTTACTTCTGTTGGTTTGCTTGCACTTATTGCTTTTTTGCCTTTGAGTCTTGATGATGTCTCCGAGGTCCCAGCATTCTTCCGTGGTGTGCCTAGGTCCGTTGTGAAATTCGTAAAACCGAGATCGATCCAATTTGCCTCTGTTATACAGTGGTTGTGGTCGTTCTACTTTTTTCATCTCAGTTAGCGCCAACTCTCTCCAACTCTGAGCGCGCAAGATGTTCAGGAAGGGTATACTTTTCGTATTTCCCTTCATATCTCCCCCCCAAGATTTCTGGTCTGAGTTCTTTGATCGATCTTTCGATGCTTGATCCCTTCCTTTTGACGATGGGATTTTTTGCCTCTCTTTTCCTGATGTGTTAGCTATTTGCATCTGTTTGATGTCTAGATATTTCTTAGCCTGTGGGTTGAATTCTTCTAGTGTTTTGATATCGGTAGATATGACTGATCTTCCCATCCTTGATTTACTATCTAAGCCCAAGATGAGCAAGTGTACATAGACACTCTCCGTCAACCCTTGAATCGGCAAGGAGGCCGCTTTGAAGCGATCTAGGTATTTCTGGAGAGTTTCGCCGGGTTGTTGCTTAATTTTGCCTAACGTATATACTGACTTGGGTTGCTTTTTTCTTGTTGAAAAATTTAGTAGGAATTTTTCGCTTAGATCATCGAAGACGGTGATGGATTTTGCGAGTAAGGTTTGGAACCAAATTTGTGCAACGCCTCGTAATGTCGGGTGAACAACCGGGATATGATTGGTCCCTTAAACCCTCGAACGAGCATTTTAGTGTAGAAGGTATTGAGATGCGTCTAGGGATCATGACTTCTGTCGTACTTAGGTAAGTTGGATATGTTGAACTTCTTTGGATAATCAGCTTTCATAATTTCATCCCAGAACAGACTGCTACTCTTTCCTCCTTCCCCATACCACATCTTGTGTTTTCTAGACGCGTCTTGCTTAGCTTCCTGGTTATGTGAGGAATGATTGCTTTTCTGAGGCGTCCGAGTTTGCTCATCTCGACTTTCATTCCGATGGATATTTTGGTTAGAGTTTGTAGTTGAAGCTACCCTGCCTTGTTTGGATTGGTCTGATCTAGGTGGATCAACAGTCTGCTGATTGGTGTCCCCATCCTCATTGTGTTGATCATCTCGGCGCTCCCCCTGAAGTAGGTTCTGCGATTGTTTGAGGAGTTGTTCCATCACCTTGGCAATGCGATCAATCTTTTGATCCTGGAGGTCGTTGCATTTCTCACCGTTCTCGATCCGCTTAAGCATTGACCCAGCGATGTTGTGCAACAGTTGTATCTCTGGGTTGTCAATCTGGAACAGCTGTGAGGAATTGGCCTGATTGGCCTGCTGCAGCGTCTGGTCGATGGAGTCATCCTCAAGATTAGGAGGCTCCATATTTTAGGGTTCCTCCAGCAGCCCCTCATCGTTATCTCGGATGTCTTCCTACTGTTGATTATTGTTATTATTCCGTTCCTAATTCTGGTCGTGTACGAACATTTGGCTTCTGCTTCTAGTGTTAGCCATCGTTGGTCATGGGGATTGAACTTTATAGCTCCCCACGGTCGACGCCAATGTTTTGTTGTAGAACACAATTTGGACTTGACCTGGGATTTAATCCTAGGGGCCTATGTACCGTTATGAGGGATCAAAGTCCACGTAGTTCGCTTTTTAAGAATAAGCTTATAGCCAGAGGGGAGTGGGGGTGTGTGCTTTGTGTATGCTGAATCATAAAAGCTAGCGTCAGAGCGTGTGTACCTTATTAAGGTTTGTACCTTATTTATAGGTTTACCTGGGCCTAAATTGATGGGCTAGTGTTATCTTATCTTATCATGTTAAGATATTAAGATATCCTTTAATGATACATCCTTGATTTGTGGGTAGTTGTGATCTGATAGAAATATTGATAGATTATTCCTTGATCTAAGGGGCTGTTATGATTATAGGTAGGCCTTTGTGTTTGGGCTTTGTGGTTGTTGGACCGAGCCCATATTTGTATATCCGTAACAAATATATATTAAGCTTTAAATTCTTTACGTTGTTTATTAAGAATATGAAACAAATAATGATAAAATTTAGTTATTAATAATAAAATAATATGTTAAATCTTATTAAAAATATTTCTTGATGTATAAAATATCTACTTTTATCAATCTTATCCTACTTGGTCTCGAGAATCTTCCAGACTAAGTTGTGTCCTGTCCAGTGGGCGCCCATCAGAGCATGAAATTATTGAACGCCATTTTTCAGTGATTCGTCCATTCTGGAATAGTGGAATTTATTGTTGTGCTGTGTTTATTCATTAGGGCTCATTTGGATTAGTATATATGGGTGATAAAATAGAAAAGGGGGGATTTTTAAATTGGCGGTGAGCGTTTGGTTCACATATTCCATCGAAAATGATTTTGCCACTTCCTAATTAAGTAAAATCCTACAAAGCTAGAAAATGAATGAAGGACCAAAATGCCCCTGATGTGAAGGTGATGTTATGTAAAGGTGGGGCTTTTTGGAGCTGAGTTAGTAGTAGTGGAGCTAAGGAAAAGGGAGGGAGCAGAAGAACAGAGGTAGCAAGTGGACTATTCGAGCTTAGACAGGCCATTTTCCGGTGACCATGCGGCTTTCTACTAAATCCCAGCAAATAATAGTTGGGTTCCTTCTTCTTCATTGACATCTCTTGTGTATGGGGGGTTTTTTCCATTTAATTTGATGCACCTATGGTCCTTGGTTTTTGGTATTGAGCTAAGTGAAGAGGCTTTTGCTCGGGGGAGCTGTTTTGAAGCAAGTCGAGGTGGTGTGAACTCCATGCCTGGGATAAATGATGGTCAATAATAGCTTGACTATGAAGTATTCATGTTATGAACGTTGTTAAATATGTGATACTTGACATAATGAAAGAAGTCTTGACCTGATGCGGTTGGTAGGTCCATAACCATTGATAGTGATGTCAAGTAACTATCACATAACCATGAGTTAAATTATACCAAAGAAAATGCCTTTCCCCAATATTTTGAGAATTTGATTATATAATGCATAGTAATGTATGTAAGTTAACCCCCCCTGAGGGATGTACATGTTTGTGGCGAAGACTCTTGTTTTAAAATATGCTTTATTTCGATAATGCAAAATAGGGGCATACAGAGTACTATTTCAACTACTAAGACTTTTTGCAGCCTATGAGCATATCGTAGTTAACGCCACATGAATTAAAATGTGATGAGTATATGAATCCTATAGGCATGCCATGGTTAACATGGCTTTCCCCTTCATTATTGTATCCACGTCGAAGAATGTTAGCCTAACATAATGACATTATGCATTTGGAGATATTGTTATGTTGCCTATAACCATGTGCAAGTCATGGTTATGTTGCGGTTAATGAGACAATTTTTTGAATAGGGATTGGTCCACATGCATGTGTTGGGTATATTATGTTTGAGGGGGTAAATTTTAAAATGCAACAACCATGACGCACCCCCAAAGCATGCATATGGATTCAAAAGCACAAGTAACGTAACATGAAGTTGATTTAATTGTCTCCATGTGATGGGCACATAATGGTTATGTTATAGTTATGGTGCAAGTATGAAACACAAACACGAACATGTATTTCGTGGGTTCCCCCACAAACTTGTACAAATGAAAGAACTATTACACAATAACCCACCCCATCAACATACATAATGACAAAGCCTGCAAAACTCTAACTTTCCTTATCTTGGGGTGCTAGAAGACTCTTGCGCACTACCATAATTACCCAAGAAAAAATGATTTCCTTCCCTCCTCACTAACACATACTAAACAACCACAATTGGATTCACAGTGTTTAAGTGAGGCTGAAATCCATCCCATGCATCTATAGACGCATCCCCATACAACACCACTTTGATCAAGTTCATTCTACAAATTACAATAGACAAATGAATCACATGAGATCAATGCTCATTCCCTCTACCAAAACCATTGTCTACAACTCACTCCTCTGTTATATCCCCGCTAGATTTCACTTTCCGATAGCCCTCGTTCGCCTTCCCTTGCACTAGGGGCACCACTTTTGGATGTTATTTATAGGGGGTAAGCAACAGTGATTTGGGCGTAAGACTCTTATGAATAATTAAATTAATATTTTCCTTTGAGGCAAAATTGCCTTTTACCTACCTTATTTTCTTCCAACCAAACACAACTTTTTCTATCAACCCTTTTTTTTAACAATGTGAAATAGAGGTAAAATATTTTTCGTTCCTTTCTATTATTTTCCTTCCATTTTCATTCCATTCCTACCTCTTCTATTATTTAAACGGGCCCTTAGACATTTCGTCATTTTCTGTTAAAATATCTAAAACTTAAGCCCACACAGAATTTTAGATTAGGGTTAAGTAGCAAATCCATCCCGCAAGTATACATCGAGGAGCAATGTTACCCTGGAAGTTTTTTCAAACTCAATTTTGCCTCGAAAGTTTAAAAATATAGTAATGTTGCCCATTTCTGTTAAAAAACTAATGTTGACTGTTAAAAAATTGATGTTGACCATTAATTTTTTAACGGAAAAGGGGAACATTACTACTTTTTTAGACTTCCCGGGTAACATTGAGCCTACAAGAACTTCCACGATAGCATTGCTCTCAGACGTTTAATTCCGAGACGGATTTACTATTTAACCTATCGTTTGAATTTAGCACGATGTTCCTATCTTCTTCATCAAGTTTCTTGCTGAGTTAGTGTGTTAGCTTATCTGTGAAAGAAGAATCAAATGATTGATAAATAATGGGTTCACGGCCTCTAAATCATGTTTGTTTGTTTGTTTATTAGATGATTGTAATACAATTATTTACAAGCTTTTACTTAGCAAATGAAACTGTAGAAATGAACTACTTTTGATATGGTACCTGGTTTGTATAACCAGGTAATCAGGAGCTGTTTTCTTGGTCATCTAGATAATCAGGACTTCGAATTAGTTCTTGATATCATTTGTATTCTTCAGCTCCATTTATAAGGGGCAACGGATGTTGCTGCTTCCTACTGTGAAAGAAAATTTGCTGTTGTTATCTGTAGATGCATGTTGGGTATGCAATCCTAGGAATATGATTTATGATTTGGATTTGAAAACTATATCTGAGAACTAACTTGATGAAAAACATTACAAAATGCCAAATTGTGAGAGCCATTTTTACCCTTAGGACCAGACCATAGTTTTTGTCTTCTATTTTACATGAATCATAGAAGCTAGCATACTACTGGAACTAGTTAAGAAGGTTGTTTCTTTTTACAAGGTGGTTTGAACCCCATGTATTTCCCAGCTATATAGTCCCTCCAAATGCCTATGACACCAAAGATAGTCATTAGGACCATACTTAGAGCCATGGCTTCACTTAATGAGAAGACAATTAAAGATGCCCTTTTATACTTTCGAATAGCTCTCTGCACCACCAATAACCCCACAAGGGATGCAACAAAACTTATTGCGCTCAATATTAATGCTTTCTTTATGTCTTCAATGCCCATCAGTGCATACTGTAATGTTGATATTGTTGATGACAATAAAACCATGAAAGAACTTGTGGCTGCTGTTATCTATTGAAACAAACAGAAGTGAAGGTGTCAAATGTCAATTTGAATTACATAAAACATATTCTAAAGTAAAATATTTTGACTTTCTAGAATTTAATGTTAAATAAGTAATTTTTTTTATTTACTATGAAATATATTTTTAGTCTACCAAATTCATGGGAACTGAAACTATTTTACGGATGTGAATTCTCAAAGTTGTTGGTGAAGTTCCACCTTCATCACTTAAGATGCCTATTGTTTTTCATTTCTTTGTAACCTCATCAACATTAGAGGGTATTGGCTTTAGAGACTCATTCTTTGTATTTTACTCCTTAGTGTATGTTTGGCTAATTAACAGAAAAGCACTTTTTTCAAGTAAAATTAAGGTTTTGTATGATTTCATCCAATCACCCACACACACAAACAAAAAGCAAAAAAAAAAAAAGAAGATATTAATGAAGTAACCATGGTTTGGGGAGAAGTTGGATTGACCAGCTTTTGAAATATAGAAAATTTTGCATAATTTTAATGAAATTTGTATAAACTTACCTTAGGTGCTATTCTAACTTGAAGAAGAAGTGGACTTATTAGCATTCTACCTCCTATTGCAAAAACATTACCTAAGATCCTTGCTGGTAATGCCATCAATGGAAAGAGAAGCTTCTTTGATGTTACATCTCTACTATGGTCTTGACCCTGCATAATATAGGAAGCTTTTTGTCTTTCAAAACTAATGTTACTATAATTCTCGAGAATAGAAGGATGATTCTTAAGAATTCCCAGTTCAAGTTTCAGACAATGGATCTCTAGTCGGGTAAATAATTCTCAAGAATTAGAATTCAATTCTTGAGAATGGGTCATTTCAAATTGTCTGTCAAAACTCCGATTACAAACTAATTCTTGAGAATGCTGAATCAAAGGATTATGTGCAAAACTATTCCTCTCACAATCCTCACGATGATTCTCAAGAATGGGATAAGGATTCTCGAGAATGTTTTAAGTATGAACATAGCATGTTGATCAGCTCATACGTTAATTCTCGAGAACTGTTTCATAATTCTCGAGAATGGGTTGTTTGAATTATGTCTTATGCCTGATATGAATGTCTTACAAATATATGACTCTCGAGAATTAGTGATGGACTCTCGAGAATATCAGAATTGATATTAGTGTCAACTTTTCACATATTATTAATTCACTTAATGACCTAGGTTATTATTCATTTACAAATCCACTATTATTACATTTAATTAAGTTTCAGGTGATTAATTCTGGTCTTTAATACAAGCTTAAGCGAAAAGTAGTCCGATGTGGACGAAGCATTAAATAGTGACAGACAAACAGAGCAACATTTGGAATGAATTTTTGTAGTAGATAAAAACATTCTCCGAGGAAAAAATATTTCGGCTATCTTCCTGACACAAGTACAAGCAACAGGGAATACATTTAATGAAAGGCGCGACTGCATTTAAGGAAACAACGGTCAATTTGGCTCTACAAAGATCAGCTGAGTCCAATGGATATTCAAACAGAGACAACGGCTATATTAAAAGCAACTCGCAACAACATTAATGATGAACCATATAAAAGCCAGAGCATTCAATATCATCACCTATTGGAATACACTACGCATTTAATTTAAAGTTATTACTGTCAACTGTTCCATTAGGTTTTTATCTGATATTATCTGTACTTTAATGATTAGCATTCATTTACTCAGTAAGGAGTGAAAAACAATTTTATCACTTGTTTATCAGTGAAGCTTAAGGTTGTGGAACCTTAAGAGTGGGTGTACGATTACAACTAGTAAGGGGGAGCGAGTCCTAAGTGATAGGACCATCTCAAGTACTTAGTGTGTAATTGTAATTCGTTTGAGGATTAGTGAAATACCCAAAGTGTTTTAGGGACTGGATGTAGGTCGTGTGTTTTGACCAAACCAGTATAATTCTCACTGTGTTATTTATCTTTTAGTTGACATATTTTATTCGTTCTGTTAACCGAAAAGAATTTCGAAATCTCTTATTTACCCCTTCTAGGCGATATTCTCTCTTCATTTGGTATCAGAGGTTGGTATCTCAATTGGGAGTAACTTTTCGAGATAGATCATGGATGGAATATTTCCTGAAGGTGCTTCACTTAGTCGCCCACTTGGTTTCAATGGTGTACATTATTCCTTTTGGAAAAAAAATTTCATAGTCTTTGTCATGGAAACCGAATATGGTATCTGGGATGTGTTTGAAAAGGGAGACTATGTTCCCATTAAGAAAGAAGGAGAACGTCATGTTCCAAAAGATCCATCTGAGTTTGATGAAACTGATATGCGTCAGGTGACTAAGAACATCAAGTCCATTCTAATGCTTCAAAGTGCTCTTACTAAAAAAGAACACTTTCGAGTATGCAATCTAGCAAATGTAAAGGAAATATGGGAAGCCTTGGAAATTGCATACGAAGGAACTACTGGTATCAAAGAGAACAGAATCAACACATTAATAATAGAATATGATTTCTTTCGTACGAAATCTGGTGAAAGCATTGAGGAGTTTCAACTTTGTTTTTCTCATCTAACCAATCAGTTGTTAGCATTGGGAAATATGTATGATCAAAGATCCTAGGTTAGAAAAATCCTAAAAGTCTTGACAAAGGATTAGGAAGCTAAAGTGATGGCAATAGAAGAAGCTCGAGGAAAATGAATGATTTTAGTAGTTGCCTTATTTGGAAGCCTATCTGAATATGAAAGCAAATTGAAATTCAAAAAGAGTCTGAACGAAGTCAACGGTGACAAAAACAAAGGAGTGGCATTGAAAGCTGAAAAAGAAAAAGACTAAAAGGACGAAGATGATGATGAGGAGATAGGAATATTTGTCTGTCATTTCAAAAAATTTCACAGAAGAAATCAAGGCTTCAGGAATCATTTTCAAAAAAGGAGTTCAAGCAACAGACGAGAAAAAGGATCAAATCATTTGCTATGAATGTTGTAATACCCCAAAAATTCTGCTTATGATAAATATCCAAATTTAGTAAATAATACCTATTAAAATAGGTGAATATGTGATCTCAAAACTAGTAGAATAATTACCTTATTTTCTAAGGTGATTTTTCATGAAATTAGAATAAATAAAGAACTAAAACCCCTGAGTGAATTTATGGGTTATAAAATACCCTGAGAATGTTATGATAAATCCTAAGAGACAACTAAATATATATTAAAATTAGAGAGTATGTTGTCTCTAAATGTTTAATTAATTTCTTATCATTTTAAGGAATGATATCATTTCTAAGCAATTAAAAATCATCAAAGGATGAAATCAATTGAAGAAAGTTAGGAACAGTTAGTGGGCAATTAAAATTGCAATAATTGAGTTACTTTAATAAGTTTTGGAATTAGTTCATAATTAATTTTTAAAGGTCATAATTAAAGACCAAATGATATTGGTTAGCATCAAGGAGTTGTTAATCATCAAAATGAAATTAGAAACCTTGTCAAAATTGGTAATTAAGTCTAGTAATCCCTAAAACACTATATTAGAGATTAAAATTGGGATTTAACTAATTATTCCTAAATTATAATGAAAGTGGCGAAAATATTTAATTAAGGAATTTATGTAAACCCTTAATCTTAAATCCTTGTGAAATTACTTGAATCAATAAAAGATTTTTCTTCCTAAGGTGTGAGAGCAAATAAAATGTAAATTGATAATTAAGAATTAGGGGAAGGGGGACGAAATTACTAGGGAAACAAGAAGGGAAAATTGTTGTACTAATAATACAAACACATAAGTCAATTGCTTGTGGGAGAAGATTAAGGAACTTAGGGAGCAAGTAGTCAAACTTGGAGAGCAAGTTATTATATAATTAGCAAGATTAGATGAGAATCTATAGAAAATAAATCATATCTTGAAATATTGAAACTAAGTATTTAAGATAAATGCATATTTGGAATCAGTGAATTAAGAGCTTCAACTTGGCTATTCCCAAAGTAATTTTCGGTTACTTTTAAGATTCATACCTAAGTGTTTTGGGAATTAAAAATCTCCATAAATCTAGTCATAAAATTAGGATTCCAAAAGTGAAATTGGATTTTGAATTTAAACACCAACTTACACCTAACTAAATTAGATTTTGGGATTAATTAAGGTAACTTAGTGAAGAAGGGGCAATTCTTGGGGATAAAGCAAAACAATTTCTAGAAGGGGGAGGGGGAAGAGGACGCCTAGCATGAGGTGTTTGGCCAAGATCATCTCCTCTTCTCCAAGCAATATCCAATGGCTACATGCAAGAGAAGAAAACTACAAAAATGCCGCTCCCTTCCACTATAAATAGAGATAGTTGGGCAACACATTCTCCACACCAAAACCTCTAGCCTTGACCGAAATATAGAGGGAAAGGAGGAGAGTGAAGAGCTGCAGAAATAGGGGGCAAGTAGTCTTCAAGAGGTAAGAGAGTTTTTAGCTTTTGAGTTTAAGTTCTTAAGTTATGAAGTTGAAATACTAGGAAATGTTATTTTGATCTATAATCTTCCATATATGGTTTTCATTTCATGTTTTTAAGCTTTTCAATGGCTTTATTTCGAAAAAATGATGAAGAAAGAGTATGGCAAAAATTTCCGGGAGATTAGGATCAAAATAACAAAACTCTGGCAAAATTTCATCGATTAATATTTCCTGGAGTCAGGGGTAAAAACGTCAGTATTTTATGAGGAAGATGAAACTCTAAAATTCTGAGAAAATTCATGGTGGAAGTAGACGTCTAGGGCTTTCCAAATCTATAAAGAGTGTATCATTTGAAGCTCTGTACAAAGAGATAAAAATCTCAGAAGTTAAGCTACATTTTCTGGGCGAAATTCTGGGCAGCGGTTTGAAAAGTTGAAACTGGGAAGGATCCATGAATTCTGGGTAAGTTCCAGTATTTTTCCTCAAAAGTAGACATCTCAAGGATTCCGGGAAATTTTACGGATCCTCATTTCGATTTTTCTAGAATTAGTTATGATTTTTCGAAGTTAGGCGAAATTCTGCCCAGAAATGCTGGATCAGCGTTTTTTTTCCGAAAATTAGGGAATAAATTGGAAAATAAATCCACCAGGGGTAAAATGGTCTTATATAACCAAAATACCTCTTTGAAATAATGTTTATGAGTTAATAGAGATGATATTACCCTTATAGGATATCTTTGATCGCATTCTGACAGACAAAACAAACAGAACTCGTCAACGAAGGTACGTCCGCGTACTAATAACTCTAACTCTGATGGTTATTATATGTGTATATGTGCTATGTGTATGGTTTGTTTGTTGGTGATAGTTGTTAGTTCTATAATATGTCCATGTACTGTTGCTATGATTATGTTTACTGGGTATTGGGATACACTTGCTAGGTGTGAAATGCTTGGTGTGAAATACTTGCTAGGTGTGAAACGAATGCTAGGTGTGAAACATATGCTAAGTGTGACATATCTGCTAAGGGGCTTATATGCCAGGGATGCATTTGTCTGAGTGTTTTTGAACTGTTTATGTTGTGAATTGTGTATGAGGTGAATATTTGTAACCCATGTATGACATATATAAACATGAGGTTAACCGTTACCTGAGGTTCAGTGGAAATTGAACCTCAGCTCTCAACATAGCTTCAGGTTCAGAGAACAAGGGGAAGCGCAAGCAGGACACATAGAAGACCCGGCCATAGACATCCTGTTGACATTCCGGCAGAAGCCTTCCTTTTGTTATTATCACTTTTGAAATATTCGGTTATTAAACCATCTTTGTATTCAGCCAGGATTATGACAAATATCAGCTACTCTTCCGCTCAAATGGTCTACTCTGATGATTTGAAATGAAAAATAAATTATTCCGCTCTTGAAAATTGGGATGTTACAAATGTGAGAAGCCGGGGCACATCAAATCAGAATGTCCTCAATTAGAAGGCAAAGATCAAGAGAAGAAGAAAGAAGAAATTTCACTCTTTCAAAAAGAAAGCTTACGCTTAGCCATATGGGGAGAGAGCTCCTTTGAGGAAGATGAAAGTGAAGAAGAAGAATTTGCCAATGTATGTCTTGTTGCGCAAGAAGAGCAACCTGCAGACGATGATGACGTATATGACAATGAACCTACTTATGATGAGTTACTTTTTGAATATAATGAACTACATTCTTAATTTACAAAGATTGCAAAAGAACTAAATGCTTCCAAAAAGAAAATCAAATTGCTTGAGTAGCAAGGTAAAGATTCTTCTTATATTTGTGAAAATGTGATTTGTGAAAAATGTTCTGATTCTCAAAGAAAATCCTCATATAATGAATTATTTGCTGAGTATAATGACTTACAATCAGATTTTGAAGAAGTTAGTGAGAAATACACATCTTTGAAAATGAGAAATGTAGCTCTTGAACAAAAGGTTGAGTACCTTTCTTCGAACATTGATTGTGAGGAATGCATTGACTCAGAGAAAAGAATTTTGTATCTTACGAAAACTCTTGAAAAATTCACTAAAGGGTAGTGAAATGCTTAACGTGATATTAAGAGCCCAAAGGTTTACAAATGATAGATCAAGCATGGGTTATAATCCTATTTATGACAAAAAGAAAGGGAAGAAGAAAACGAGAGAAAAATCTTACTTGAACTATTTTCGAAAATAAGTTCATTTTTCAAATCCATTTGCACATTGTAATTATTTTAATTGTAAGGGTCATAACACATCATCATGTTTTCATAAAAAGGAAGGAAGAAAAAAACCAGTTGGCAATTATCAATGGGTACCTAAGGGAACTTATGCATTCCCTAAGGTTCGAACTAATCCAAAAGGACCCAAGAAAAAATGGGTACCTAAGGCTTGATCATTTCCAATATGCAGATATGTCTGAAAGCATCCAAATCCAACAAGTGGTATATTGATAGTGGGTGCTCCAGACTCATGACTGGGGATCAATCCAAGTTCATTGCAATGAGATCAAAAGGAGGCAAATTTACCTTTGGGGGAAACCAATCTAGAAGGATTATAGGAGTTAGAGAAATTGGAGATAAAAAGGGATCTTTGATCAAAGATGTTTACTATGTTGAAGGTCTTTGGCACAATTTCTTGAGTGTCAGCCAAAGTGTAGACAAAAACAACTGGATTATCTTTGATGCTGAAGAATGTCTTATTGTCAACAAGGATGATCTTCCGATTAATAAGAATAAGTTGAAAATTGCTACACTCTAAATTTACCTTCTATTCAATCCGATAAGTGTTTTATAAGCAACCTGGAAGAAAGTTGGCTATGGCATAAACGGCTAGCACATGTTAACATGATTCAACTAGATAAATTGATAAAGAAATACTGTCTCTTGGTTACCCAAATTATCTTTTGAAAACAACATGACGTGTGATTCATGTCAAAGGGGTAAAGAGACCAAATCCTCCTTTAAATCCAAAAATGAAATTTCTACTAATTGACCACTTCAATAACTCTATATGGATTTAGCAGGACTTGCTAGAGTTAAGAGTCTTGGTGGAAATCTATATACATTGGTTATTGTAGATGATTTCTCTAGATTCACCTGGACAATATTTATGTCATCCAAGGATGAAACATTTGAACTATTTGTCGTATTTTCCAAGGTGCAAAGCGAGAATGGTGTTTACATTTTAGGTATATGAACGGATCATGGAGGCGAGTTTGAGAATCATGCATTCAGTAAGTTCTGCAATGAACATGGAATTAATCACAATTTCTCTGCACCTAGAACTCCACAACAAAATGGAGTAGTTGAAAGGAAGAACCGTGTTCTCACTGAAATGGCTAGAGCATTGCTAAATGAAAATTCGACCTCTCAAGTATTTTGGGCAGACACAATGAGCACAACATGTTATATCTCAAACCGAGCCTATATTCGAAAGAAGCTTAACAAGACTCCTTATGAGCTCTACAAGGATCGAAAGCCCAATCTAAGTAATCTGCATGTCTTTGGCTGCAAATGTTTTGTGCACAACAATGGTAAGAAAAACTTGGGTAAGTTTGATCCAAAGTAAGATGAAGGTATCTTTCTTGGTTATTCTAATCGTAGTAAAGCATATAGGGTCTTAAACAAACATACACATTGTGTTGAAGAATCCATTCATGTTGTGTTCTGTGAATCAATGACAAAGGTTTGTTGTGATCTCCCAAAATAACCAAGATCAATATAATTTTGCAATATGATGGGAACCTGGATTGTTTTCCCAATGAATTCGCAGTAGGTTTAAATCAGTAACAATGAAATAGAATAGTAACAATTTGGGGGGGGGGGAGTTTTTCAATGTAGTGAATATTAAAATAAAACTAAACAGAAATAGATAAAGTGAAGATTAAACAATTAAAACGAAGATTAAATAGATAAACATAAGATTAACCCAAGATTTCAAAGGAGTGCAAAACTATTCCAGCTATCTTCTTGACACAAGTACAAGCAATGAGGAATACATTTAATGAAAGACGCGACTGCATTTAATGAAACAACGGTCGATTTGGCTCTACAAAGATTAGCTGAGTTTAACAGAAATTCAAACAGAGACAACGACTATATGAAAAGTAACTCACAACAGCATTAATGACAAACCATATAAAAGCCAGAGCATTCAATATCATCACCTACCGGAATACACTGCGTGTTCAATTCAAAGTTATTACCGTCAACTGTTCCATTAGTTTTTTATCCGATATTATCTGTACTTTAGTGATTAGCATTCATTTGCTCAATACGGAGTGAAAAACAATTTTATCACTTGTTTATCAGAGAAGCTTAAGGTTGTGGAACCTTAAGCGTGAGTGTACGATTACAATTGGTAAGGGGGAGTGAGTCCTAAGTGATAGGACCATCTCGAGTACTTAGTGTGTAATTGTAATTTGTTTGAGGATTAGTGAAATACTCAAAGTGTTTTGGGGACTAGACGTAGGTCATGTGTTTTGACCAAACCAATATAATTCTCACCGTGTTATTTATCTTTCAGTTGACATATTTTATTCATTTTGTTAACCGAAAAGAATTTCAAAATCTCCTATTCACCCTCTAGGCGATATTCTCTCTTCACAAAAAGAGTTGTCAATTACTTTACTGTTTTTGTTAATTCCATTACTGTTGTTGTCAACAAGATTTTGAAGTTTAAGTAATATTTTTCCGTCATTTTTCCTTACAAAATAAAATACATAATTTGAATTAATGTAATTTAATTTTTCTATCTTATATTTTTAGATTATTTTAGGGTTAAGTAGCAAATCTGCTCCAGAAATACACACCCGATAGCAATGTTGCCCTGAAAGTTTTTTTGGTCTCAATGTTGCCCCGGAAGTCTAAAGAAGTAGCAATATTACTATTTTTCGTTAAAAAAGTTAACGGTCAACGTCAATTTTTTAACTGTTAACGTTAGTTTTTTAACAAAAAAGGACAACATTGCTACGTTTTTAGACTTCCCAGGAAAAATTGAATCTGAAAAAACTTTCACGACAACATTGCTCCTTGACATATACTTTTAAGGCGGATTTACTACTTATCCCATTATTTTATTAAGTTTTTTGAACATGTGGGTCGAAATATTTTCCGTCCGAATGTGTGTAACTAAGTGGGCATCATGTGGGGTTGGGAGTTTGTCTGTCTCAGCATGTGAACACATAACCTTCGCAAGTTCTAATTGCTTTAATTATAATTATGTGTTTCGTACAACTTTCATTTGTTTATAAACTTAGTTTTGTACTTTTTTCTGTCCGAAAGTATTTTTTTTAAAAAAATTAAGTAGATTTAACGAGTTTTAAAGTTTTCATAAATTTTAGCAAAAGGAATTTTAATAAAGTTTTCATAAATTTTAGCAAAAGCATTTAAAAAAAAAAAGACTGACAAACCAGGATCGGATTATGAGGAGTATTGAAAATGAAAGCAATTAACTGCTTGACTTTGTTTGTGAATAACTAATTTCACTAATTTTATTATTATATAAAAATTCGTTATTTAGTTAGGGATTAAAATTTAAGATATTAATGTTTAAATAAATGAATAGGTTTAAACCGATAAATTTATTGATTGAATTTAGATGCTTAAGAACAAAAATAACTTGAGAAAGAGTGAAGTGAGTGAGAGAGAGAGAGCACCAAAAGGTTTTAGATTTTTATTGATGTCGAATGTAAAGTAAAATACTAAAATGAAGCATGCTTTGAGTAGGTCAAATATTAAAAGCAATGCTTTGACTTTCAGATAATAATTTAAAAGAGTCCAAATCAAATATATAAAAAAGGGGAAAATCCCTTTTAGATCCCAAAGACAAAGGAAATGTCAAAAAAGTTTCCCAAAAAATTTTGATATAAAAAAGGTCTCAAATAGTTGTTAGAACTCACTGATGGAGTAATTAATCACTTATTGAAGATATTGCCAATGAGACTTTTGTGATATCAGAATTTTTTGTAAGACTTTTTTGACATTTTCTTGTTCTTTGGTAATTTAAAGATATTTTCCCTAAAAAAAATTGGTCAAGAAATATAAAAAAAATTGATAAAACTGTTTTACCAAAAAAAATTATAAAAGTGTCCATAAAACCTAATACGAAAGCATATCATGGAATAAGCGAATACCAAAATCTAAATTTATCATATCGGCACTTTTAATAAATTTATAATCAAATCAAGATGCGTAATTAGAGAATTTTAAATGCTGTTAAAAATATTATAATGCCCAAGAAAAATTGAAGGCTGGTGTAAGCTAGAAAAATAATAAAACAGGAAAAGATAGAAAAAGATAAAACAAATGCATAAAACAAAAATATAAAAAAGCTAAAAACGAAGAAAAAATATAAATTAATTCCCACTAGAATAATCAAAACTGAAAAAAATCCCTTACACCTACCTTCAATTTTTCTTTTTAATAGGAAAGGTGCAATCCAGTCTTTTAACAATGGAAATCTCTAATTAGGTCTTTTTTCTTATTAAAGATTTAGAAAAAGCCATTTTGTAGGTGCTTATATTCTCTCTCAAAGTTATGTGTTTTTTTATTTGCTTTTTTGAGCTTTAGAACAGAGAGGGTTTTCATTTCTCCTAACAAATCAAGTTTTAAAAATGTTATCATATTTTTTTGAGCTTTCAAAAATAATTAGAATCTAAAAAATATTTTTAATTATTTTTGTAATGCCCCTATTTCCTAAGTGTATTATGAAGTCCAATAATGGCCCTAGGGTTCTGATTAGACTAATTCACGTGTATTTATCAGAGTGTAGGCGTTACCAGATCAGAGTAGAACACAACAGAGAGCGTACTTAGACGTTTGGACGACTGAGTAACTGATTTCATATACGCTGACATATGCTGGTTAGTTAAAATTCCCGAAGGAATAAAAGCGTGATACAACTTACATTTATTGCGGTGATCTCGGTTGACGTGTTAGGTTGCAGTAATCCGAAAGGTTCAACAACTTCTACTTGATACTATTCCAAAATGTAACTCATTCCGAGTCTTTACGCGCGTTGCTTACCCTCGCCTCCAACTCCCGATCCTCCTGATCCTGAAGCTAGGGTAAATTCTGAGATTCAATGCCCATTGAATCTCAGGTAACAGTTAATCTTATGCTCAAGTATAACAGTATGCATGATAGATATTCATTACATTCTAGCATTAACCATACATAGCATACGGTCCATGTAAGGTTCACAACAAAACAATACATAGCACCAGCAAATGTAATGTAAAACAGTCCATAGCACACAGCAGATATAATGTCTCACAATACATAGCATACAACTCATGTAATGTTCAACCATCGTTTGCACATAAACCAGTGCCACGCCCCCGGCATGTCCTCAGCGCTAGGAAAACATCCATATGGCATTACCAAGACTGTAACCCGTTTTTACATAAAAGCTGAATGTATATAAAATAGTGGCCTAAGACCCAGTCTTAGCCACAGTCTATGACCCAAGACCCAGTCTTGTCCATGACTATATGAATCATCACATCATATATAAAGCATACAAGCAGCATAAGAGTTAGAGTTACAGTACGCGTCCGTACCTTAGTCCTTGGCACTAGCGGTACGTTCCTTTTCGGTACTGGATCCAAACCTTCTCTAGGTATCCTATAATACTATTACTGTGTTATTTCCCATATAATTAACATCCTAGGGGATGACCTTACCCCTATTGACTCTTCTACTCCCGGTGAAATTGTTATTGCATTTATACCCTTTTTACTTTATTATTAATTACTACTAACTCTTTCGGTTAATAATTTCTCTTAACAATAATAATTCTATTATTGTCATTATTGTTATTATTATTATTATTATTATCCCCAATAATGATAATAATAATTCCTTATTTATTATTTTCACTCTTTACCAATAATAATAACACTATCTGTTATTATTATTCTAAATTTCCTAATAACACTAATTCCTATTTATTTATTTTGTTATTATTATAAATTTTATTACTTAATCATCAACAACTCTTTTTATTTATTTATTCCTATTTTATTTACCAATCTCCTTTTACTAACAACATTTAATTATTTCTCTTTTAACTTAGTATTTTAAATAATTAATTTGAATCTATAAATACTAACCATTCAAGACATGGCTTCATTGTACATACTATATATATACAATAAATACCCCTCCAGTAGTGCGCATGCAATATATATAGATATTCAACTTTGGTTTTATTATATACTTAAGTTAATATATTCACCCAACCCAAAACAATATATATATGTATGATTATACTCATCAAGCAATAAAAGATAGCAACGTATCAGCACCCCCCATTTTTATTTCTTTTTCTTGTTTTGTCTTATTACATAACCATTAACCAGAAAATACTCACACGCATCCAACAAAATATATAAATCTTCAGATCCATTACAGAGACGCAAGGCATTCATTTGAATAAGTAGGTCCACTTTTCTTTCCTTGAGCGACATATCATATACATATACACATGTTTAGCATTTTCCTTTCTTTCTTTTCTACTGTTTAACACAGACCCATTGGAACATATATATATCATGCAGCGTTTTTTTTTCTTTTCTTTCTTGGATATTAACAGTTTCCATCTTTTATTATGCAGAAAATAATTCAGCAATTTCATATGCCCTTAAAAAGCTTTTACATACTTGTGTATATATCAATTTTTTCTTATTTCTATATCCTTCTTCTTTCCTTTCATCTAACTCGATAGCTAAGCATCAGACAAAAAACTCATTACATATGGAACCGATGACAGCAAACTCAATATGTATATATACATATATAGAGATGCATAACACAATGCAAAGTTCAGAGAACTCACCGACACAAGTATGACGCTACCAACCCCTGTTTTGACGTTCAGTTCCAGATTTTTTTTTATAAGTTTCGTTTGACCCAAACCCATACAGATCCATATATAAAACCTATGAGTTTCGGCTTAAACAGAACCCAAGTGCAGAAAAACAAAACGAGGACAGTGAGTTTCCATACAGTATCGTTTCCATTCCCTGTTTTTCTTTCGTTTTCAGCGAGCTTTATGTTTGATCTCTTAAGGCTTAGTTTCAGTCTATTATCCGATGAGCAACAAAGAAGGACTTAAGGTATAGAAGGTTCTATGCTTACCTTGGCTACTCTGAAAGGAATGACGGAGGATTCTGCTGCACTATGTCCCCTGCTCCCGACAGCCCAAAACAGGGCAGGCGTTGGGTTCCAGCTCTCTCTTTCTCTGACACTCCTTCTTCTCTCTTTCGGTTCGCTCCCTAGCTCTTTGGCCTCACTTCAGCCGTTGAGACAAATGAAAGAGGCAGCTGTACTTATATAATAAATCAACTTTGAGAGGAGCTTACGGTCCAAGCAAAGAAACCGATGGGTTTTCGGGGTGGAGCTCGAGAAGCTTAGCCATCTAATCACTGCTTCGGATAAGCTTATCCTCTGCTTGTTTAATTAATGCTGCCAGCTGTTTGAGTTTTGATTATGATTTCTCTGCTTTTGACTTTTTGCAAGTTGTTTTCGGTGATGATTTCTCTGGCTTCTTTTTCGGTGAGCTGAGAGAGTAGAAGATGAGTATAGGTAGGGCTTTTAATGGGCCGATGGAAATAAAGATATGAGATGGGTTGATACATGTTGGCCTTGAGGAAATAATATCCAATGTATTTCCTTGCCTCATTCTCCATTTTCACATGATGGGAACGATAAAAATAAAAATGGTGAAGTGGTTTTATAATTACATAGATCATGTGGCTTAATGAAAATTTGAGGAAAATAAGCCTTAGCTTTCCCTCCTCTTGCAACTTATTTTCCTGACTTTATTTTCCAAATATTGTAATTAAAATATATTCTCAATTTCCCAATTAATTTTTCCTAAGCCATAAAATATTTATTCCATAATATTTAGGCCCAAAAATTATCACTTTCAATTTTTCTTTGAATTTTATTCTTTTCCCGAAATAAATTAAGGGAAAGTATAGACCTTAATTCCCCACAAGTATTCTCATAATTACTTTGGCCCAAATTTCATAATTTAATTTCCCCATAAAATATTAAATTACAACTCTCAAAATTCGGGATGTTACAATTTTCATAATCTACCTTGAGTATTTCTAAAAAAAATAAAATAATGTAAGCTATTAGAGAGAAAATTGTCATAAAAATATGGTGATACATGGAGATATTGTCTTTGTCATCAATATAGTGACGTGGAGGAAAAAAAACAAATTTGATGCAGATGGAAATGGAAATGGTTCATTTCCAGAGAAAGTGAACAAACTAGGGAAACACCAAAAAAACTCAGGACAGCACATTATTAATAAATGTAGTTGCAACATAATTACATATTATAGGTATAAGTCCTATGTTTTTGTTAGGTAATAAATGTTTGGTAATTGTATTTTGTATTACAGCCAGATCTAGAAGTATATGTATAACAATAATGATAAGTCTTGTATTTTTAAATGAATATAGAATATATAATAAAAATAAGGAAAAATAACAATAAATAAATATTTTATGCCATCATAAAAAAAAGTAAAAACTGATCCAAAACAAATAAGTATACCATAAATGTTAATATTAGAATTAGATAATACTAGAAGTTATTATAAAAGAACATCTAGAAATAATAACAAATGTCATATTAGGACAGAGATATTTAAGAATAAATACATTAGACAACACAATACTAAATATAAATATAAACCCAAGAAGAAGTTTAGAATATAATAGACCTTCATCTAATAGAGAATTTAATAGAACTTTGAGCCTTAGAAAATTAAATTCATCACAAGAATTATGCATGAAAATGATGCAAAACTAGCAGTTTTGTTATGGCATGTGATGTTGTTGTTGTTGATGTTAGGTTATGTGTATTTTAAAAGGGAGAAAGACACAAAAGTTTGCTCAAATAAGAAAAATTGTAATCAAGAACTCCGAAACACTATAATCACTACGATGATCTTAGGGTTAGTCTGGGGTAGAGACACATAAATCCGCATACACATGTTAATCCCAATTCAAGATCCAGAAAACTGGTCTAATTGTTGTGAAGTCCCAGATGACTTAATTAGTTTAGTTTGAGATTAAATTTTGTAATGAAATTATCTAAATGCCTTTAATTGGAAAAAATAAAAAACGGCAACAGTCTAACAAATAACAACCATAACTCATCAAATGACAATAACAACAACTAATTTCACTGAGAGCGATTAACAATAGTTTAACAAGTGACGATTAACTTATTGAATGTTTTGATGCTAAGAATCTATGTATCTTGTGTCTATGATGTTGGAAGTAGGAACGGATAAGTTGGCATGCAGCCTAAAATCACTCCCAAAGAAGGTAAATTAGCATATTCTCTAGTTTGCTTGATTCATGAACTATGAACTTGAATTGAGAAATAAGATTGAGATAGTCTAAATTATAAGATACTAATCCGAATGTTCGAAATAGTTAATTTTGCATCCCAATAATGCTCCTCAATAACTACTTTTCTAGAGCCAAAGAGAGATTGTTTCACTTAATTAATGATCATTAATTTAATGGTAGCACTTTAATCATTAATTGGGAGCATTTTTGGTAAATAATATATTAATTTGGGACAGATTTATTGAGTTTAATTGTTTTACCTACTCATAATTTTAGTGAAGTTTATAATTGTCACCCATATTTGAGACTAGAAATGAATGTTTTATTGATTAAACTCTTCATTTCCTTTCTATCGATAGTATCAACCATTATTAGTTCAAGTTATAATGATTAAGTGGTAATACTATTTAATGTTGTATTTAATAATATTTTTATATAATATTAAATCTTAACTATTGAAACTTGATTTAATGGTAGATACATTCATTGTAGAGGAAATGGAGAGAGAAATCAATGGAGACATTCCTCTCCCGTTTGAGACTTGATGCAATAATTTTTGCGCTCAAACATACTACCTCTGTCCCTATATATAAGGTCTTATTAACCAAATTGAGTTGTTTAAGAAAACAATTAAAAATAATTAAAAAATAATAAATTAAACATGTAGAAAATATAATTATTGTTTTTCCAAATATACCCTTATCTATGAGTGGATAAAGGAGAAAGAGTAATATTGATTAAATAGAATGTATCAGTCAAAGATGATGAGATGAAAGAGATACATGTGTAAAATAGGTAAAAACACATTTAATATTCAAACAAAGTCAAAGAGGACCTCATAAAAAGAGACAATTAAATCATTTTAAAAAAAGAAGACCTTATAAATAGGGATAAAAGGAGTATTAAGTTATCACTCCTTTTTATAATTCAAGTTTACCGAATTCTCACTTACCTAGAAAAGTTAGCTAATGCATTAAATATGTTTTAAATTGATGCATTTTCCCAATTCTATCCTCTCTTATAAATCATGGAGGCAAAATTGTAATATTGTAACATCCCAAATTCCAGGTTCGAAAATCGTGTCGATCGACACTTAGTTTTAAGAAAAACAACAGAGTTTGAGACGCTACAGTTTAGTGTACTGCGGAAATTGATAGCGTGCGCTAAGATCCGGACAACCAGTATCTGATATAAAAATGCCCAGACATATGATGATGCCCGACATAAGCTGATATATTAAATATCCCGAAGGAATATTCATGTGATACAATTTACAGAGGTTAAATACAATCCTCTGATAAAGAAAGTTTTAAACTAAACCCATGACTTGGAACCTAACATCAGTTAATTAAACAGATTGGCTAGGTAGGGGTCTATCATGGGGGCCTCACTGACTTATACGGCGACTGATTGGCTTCCCACATGGATTAACCCAGCCTTAGACACCAAACTGTTCAAAGTAACTTTGTTAAATTCGAGCCAGAAGCTAAGTCCTAATAACTTCTATCGACCTTTGCCTTTGACTGCTGCCTCTTCACGGCTCTACCCACCGGCATCTTCTCTATCCCGGTTTCTTTCCTGTACTATTCATTAAGACTGAGGTCCAATACCCATTGGACCTCAGGTAACGGTTAACCTCATGCTTATGTAAACAGTATATGACAGGTATCACAATAATATATTCACAATTATAACTTTCAAAAACATATCAGCAAGTAACATAACACAGCCACTGCAATATGTATGTTACCCAAGTCTGCACATAACCAGAGAAATTTCCTCAGCGCTAGGAAAACTCAACGGTGTTATCAAGACTATAACCCGTATACAACTCAAATCCATGAGAAGTTTCAAAACAGAGTATCAACATGTGAAAACAATTATCATATATAACCATACCATAAACATAAGCATTAATGTTACAATACGCGTCCGTACCTTTTACCGCATAGTCGTCAAACATCCGACCTTTGATTCCGGCTTTGGACTTCCCGGATATCCTAACATATCACCATATCACTTAGAATAACATTCTAAGAGATATTTCCACCTCTATTTACCATTCTACCCTTGATGGCTTTATTATTACAATTTTGCCCTTACATTTCTTCAAAAACGTGGTGCAGCATTTTCTGGGCAGATTTTTCGGTAACTTTGAAAAAATCATAACTAATTCTAGAAAAATCAAAATGAGGATCCGTAAAATGTTCCGGAATCCTTGAGAAGTCTATTTTTGAAGAAAAATACTGGGACTTACCCAGAACTCATGGATAATTCCCAGATTTCACGTTTTTAAATACTGCCCAGAATTTCGCACAGAAAACATTGCCTAACTTCTGAGATTTTTATCTTTTTGCACAGAGCTTCAAATGATACACTCTTTATAGATTTAGAAAGCCCTAGATGTCTACTTTCACCATAAAGTTTCTCAGAATTTTAGAACATCATCTTCATCATAAAATATTGACGTTTTTACCCCTGACTCCAGAAATCACTGTTTGAGGAAATTTCGCCAGAGCTTCGCTATTTTGATCCTAATCTTCCAAAAATTTTGCTATAACTTCTTCTTCATCAATTTTTCGAAATAAATGCAATGGAAACCATAAAAACATGAAATTAAAACTATATTTGGAAGATTGAAGATCAAAACAACATTTCTAGCTTTTCTACTTCATAACTTAAGAACTTGAACTATGAAACTAAAAACTCTCTTACCTCTTGAAGAACGATAGCTTCCTACTTCTTGAAGCTCTTCCACTCTCTCCCACACCCTCTATATTTCGACCAAGCTTGAGAAGTTGGTGGAGAATTTGTGTTGCCTAAGCCTCTATTTATAGTAAAACCATGCTTAACTTCCCAACACTTCTTACTTGATCTAAGCCATTGGATTTTTCTTGGTGACAAAGTTTTGATCTCTCCCTTACAACTCACCTCAAAATGCCACCTCCTCCCCCTTTCTTCTTAAATGTTTGCTTTGTCCCCAAGTCTTTCTTCTTCCTTCACAAGTTGTCCTAATTTAATCCCAAACTCTAATTTAATTATGTGTAAGTAGATGCTTAAATTCATAATCCAATTTCACTTTTGGAATCCTAATTTTATGATTAGATTTATGGTGATTTTTAATTCCTGAAACACTTAGGTATGAATTCTCAAAGTATACGAAAATAGCTTTGGGAATAACCAAGTTGAAGCTTATAATTCACTGATCTCAGATATGTATTCATCTTTAATACTTAGTTCCAATATTTCAAGATATGATTTAATTCCCATAGATTCTCATCTAATTTTATTTAATTAAAGAAGAACTTGCTCACTAAGTTTAACTCCTTGCTCACCAAGTCTTTGAAGCTTCTTCCTTACACTACATTTGTTTGACTTCTTCTTCCACATGCATTTATTAATCTCAATCTCTAATCAATTGAAGATTTTCCACCGCCCCCCCCATATTATTTTCGGTTTTCATTTTTTTTTCTTTTATTTTAATAATCTTCTAACATTCCAAAAATCTCTCATTTGTTTAGGATTTAATATAATTTCTTCACTTCTTTAATTAATTTTCGCCACTCTTATTAGTTGAAGAGAGAATTAATTAGTTCTTGGTTACTATTACTAATATAGTAATTTAAGGGTTACTAGACTTAATTACCAAAATTATAATTGATTTATCAAACCAATTACAATCTTTAGAAACTCATTTGATACTTATATTGACCCCTTTTTACTACTTAATCAAGTTAGAATATTCTAATTTGTTGATCTTAGATAGTACCAAGACCAATTATGACTAATTATGAAATTAACTTAATTAATAAAAATTCACTTGCCCCATACTTGTTTTTAATATTCACTAATTACTTTAATTATTTCCCTTGGAAAATAATCCCGTAAATTATCCAAATTAGAGACAACATACTTTCTAATTTTTAATAAATATCTAGTTGCCTCCTAGGATTTATTGTAACATTCTCAAGGTATTTTATGACCCACAAATTCACTTAGGGATTTTTAGCTCTTTATTTACTCTAATCTCATGAGAAATTACCTTTAGAAAATAAGATAATTATTTCACTAATTTTGAGACCACATATTCACCTATTGTAATAGGTGTTATTTATCAAAATATAATATTTACATGTATTATGAAAATTGGGGTATTACAAATATTGTCATTAATTACTCTCTAGGTGGACTTATAATAAAGAATCCCTTTTGACCAAATAATAATAATAATAAAGAATCCCCCCCCCCCAAAAAAAAAAACCTTTAAAAAGGGCTAAAAGTAGTAGTTTAGAATCTTGTAAACATGTTTCTTGATTTGTCGGGTTATGCATGTTGTATTATAAATGATTTGAGTAAAACTACTAAGGAATGGGAATCCTTTCAATCTCACCCCTCCTACCACAATACATATAACCTTGATAGATGAAGGTACAAACAAGGACAAGGGCAAGGGGAAGTTTGTCACTTGTAGACCTTGAAGCTAAATTTGAAACTTTTGTATATACTGTTCAGCGGTAAATTGATAAATATTTTGCTCATATCTGGTATAGTTGTAAATTGGTAAATATTTTTCTCATATTTGGTTTAGCTTTGGGTATATGAGGAAAGACAAAGCACAATTGGTGGGTGGAAAAAAGGAAATTACTGTTTTTTTTTTTGTCATTTTTCATGTAAACTTTTTTTTTTTGGTTTCAATATAATCATCCAATTAATTTTTTAAAAGTTAGATTGAAAAAAAAAAGTCAATTCTATCACTGTCAATCTAAACATAAATCACAATACATAATTTAACTTTTCCCATTCTTAAGTTTACAAAAGTTAGATTTAAAAAAATTCACTTCTATCACCGTCAATCCAAATATAAATTGTAATACCCAGATAATTACTATCTAGACTATTATGTTACCATAATAAAAATGTCCATTTATGATGATTATGGTCTCAAAATAGAGTGTAATTAGTCTATTTTCAAAGGAAAGTACTAAGAAAAAAAATTATGAAAAATTCAAGAAGGCATGGAATAATTATTAAAAATGTAGGAAATATATTATTCTTAATTTAGACAATTTAATACAATATTTCCTACGAAAATAAAAAGAAGGAAAATTAAAAAGTATTTTAGAATCAAATTTGATTCTATGACTTTTAATATTTTGCATAGGGCTTAAATCATTAATGTTAATGAAATTGTTGTGAGAAAATAATTAATTCTAATTAAGAAAATTATTAGGAATTATTAAAGGATTAATTAAGTAATTTTCAGGAATTTTATAAGATTAGAGAAATTTGGGAAACATAAAAAATAAAATAAATATAAAAAATAATTATTAAGGACCGAAATTTTTGGCTAATTAAATAAATAATAATGGTTAAGATATAGTCTTAAAAAGTAAAGATCAATGGTTTAAGATTTTATAAGAATTTATGAAAGCCTAAATCCAAGTAATTAGTTATGGACCAATAGGAAAATGTTGGGAAAATGAATATAAGAGAATTGAGTATTATGATAAATGAAAAAAAAAAAAAAAAAAAAAATATATATATATATATATATATATATATATATATATATATATATATATATAGTGGCCGAAATTTTTAGGCCAAAAAGAAAAAAAAGAAAAAAATAATAAGGATGAAGGGATAAGGATGAAGGGAGATTTTTTAGCAAATAATAATAAAATAAGATTTAAGACATGTGGCAATTAATTAAATAATAATAAAAGTGGACAGGATAAACGAGAACGGATGGAAATAAAATCCTACATAGAAAACCGTGAACTAGGTTTCTAAAGTCAGGGTATATTGTGAACGGGGGAATTTTTATCTCAAGATGGCCGGTCTCCGTAGTCATTTCTGTAACCGACGGAGTGATTTGGAGATCCGAATAGGAAGATATTTTGTATAATTAAAGCAGATAGCCAAAAGGAGAACCGATAGAAAATAATTCCGTTGTGGAAATCTGGGGATAAGTGGGGAAAAATCAGAGTATAATGTTAATCAGTGAATTTTTGTCTCGAAGTTGGCACCGGACAACGTTATTTCTGTAGCCGGGCACAAATACCAAGGATTTTTAGCTGATAACGGAATGTCCTCAGCGGGATCAGAAACTGAGTTAAATTAGATAATTTGAAAGAGGAAGAAAAGATCTTCAGAGTGTTGCTCCCGGAATTTTAAGTTTCTACGGAATCTCGTGATCGGGGCACCGAACTGGGAATTCATCAGATAAAGCAAGAGGATAAGGCTTGATGATGCAGCTAGGATGAGGTCAGCTATTTTGTCTTCTTTTGGAGGGGGAGGTCGGCCAAAGAGAAGGAAAGGCCAAGATCATGCTACCTTAGAAAAGTGCGATCCGACGGTCCAGATTTCGTCTGACAAGGCATAAATAGTAACCAAATTTTCCCTATAAATACCCCTTGCTCCTTTCATAACTTCCACACCAAATCCACTTGAGATTTTCGAAATTTGAGAGAGAAGGAAGAAGGAGGAGTCCGGAGAAAAATCCTAGCGAAGCTCTGAGTAAGTTTTCGGTCCCTAGTCTTTAGTTAGGTAGTTCTTTCAGTAGTTATAGTAGAAATGCTAGAGTAGTCTTTAATTTTTTAAGTTAGTTTAAATATCATGTTTTAGGAATAAATGTGATATTTATCTTAGAAATATGTTAGTGGAAAGATTATAGCAAAAATTTTGAAAGCGTAAAGTCAAAACAGAGAAGCCCTGGCAAAATTTCGCCAAAAAGTCAAACTAGGGGCAAAATGGTAATTTGTACCTAAAATGCCTGTTATGGTCTTAGATATTCATACTGGTGATATTATCCTTATAGGATACCCAGAATCACGAACCGCTGTTTCCGCTGTCAAATCACCGTTGTACCACCGTCAAACGTACCACAACGCTACCGAAGTGCCCGAAATCGTCAACAGAGGTACAGATGCGTATTGTAACCTTAACACTTATACTGCTCATATTCATATATATGGTAGACATGTTTATATACTGAAACTCTGTCGTGGGTTGTCAGTCATACATACAGCTTGTTATGGGTTATAGTCTTGATAACACCGTTGGGTTTTCCTAGCGCTGAGGACACGATGGGAGATCGTGGCACTGGTTTATGTGCAGAAATAGTGTGGGCCTTTACATATTGCTGTGTGCTTATGTTCTGTCCATTGTTGATCATGCATCTGCTGTGTGCTTATGTATTGATGTGCTGTTATGTTGTTACGACTATTTGTTGCCTATATATGACTTATTTGAGCATAAGGTTAACCATTACCTGAGATTCAATTGGGAATTGGATCTCAGCTATAGCTTCAGGTTCAGAAGGGTCCAGGGTGGAGGAGAGCGGCAAGTAGCCGATGTAGACGGACTGGAAGAGCTTATATGTTTTAGTTTTTGAACTATTTAGATACTGTTTTTTTTTTGGAATCAACAGATGAATGTATAAGGATGATTACACTATGGTTATGTACTTCTAAATATTCAGTTACTCGTTTAATTGAAATGCTCGACTCTAATCACGGTTTGTTTAAAAAAAAAAATTTCCGGTATTTTAAATTGGGATGTTACATAAATCACAATACATAATTTAACTTTTCCCAATTTTAAGTTTACAAAAGTCAGATCGTGCTATTCTAAACACCCCATATATAGAGCACCTTTGGGGTTTGTTCTTGTTTGAGAAGACTAAATATTGTATCTATGGGTGTTTGATCTAAACAATTTAGGTTATGATTTACCATGATTTGCCAAAGTTAAAAAAAATGAAGGGAAATAGGATCGTATGAGTTTAGAAGCAGGAATGTGGTGAATGACCTGTTGATCTTCATGCTTACTATAGAGTTTCAAAATGTGCCAAACAATACCTAGATACAAATTTTATAGAATTAATTAGTTGAACCAAGAGTCACAATTCCATGGACTTCAAGTAATTTACATGTTAGGACTTGCAACTCTTTATCAATAGAAACAAAGTGTCTTATCCAATTAGGTGAAATCAGCTACATGAACACACGACATCCTCGTGGTCTATCATCACCCAAAATTATTTATGTTTGGTAGGCAGCAAGATATAAGAAAAAAAATGAAAATGCTATTAAAAGTGAGATTAAATGGATTGAGAAGGGTTGTCAACTTCCCCTGAAACACAAATATTTTTTAATCCATCAACAATGCAATCATACAAAGATCACATAACCACTCAAAAAGTGGAAAACTGCTTATAAAACAGTGTATTCAAAATCACTTGTATAACAACCGTGAAAACTGAACAACCGGATAGCACAGTAGGTAGGTCCAGTAAAACTACAAACATCAAGTATAGAGTATTTGAATTCACCATTCTAATTCTACGTAAAATCTATACCGGGTATCAATTCTAACTACAAAATGATCTTAACTGTCACAAATTCCTTTCAAGCAAAATATCAAGTAAACCTGCAATATAATGATGAAGATTTAGTATCAAAGCTCTTTAATGTAGATTTTGTCAACTGCAACAAGGCTTTCCACATAATTCAAAACATTGAAATTAAAGTCATATATGTGGATCACAAACCTCTTCAATTCATCGGTAGTGAGATTGACCAGAACAAACAAGAGGGACGCGTCGTTAGTACTCACTGGCAGTGGTTTACAGTGCTTCTAGTAAAATGGTTTATTCTGGGATATAACTAACTTCAAGAGTGATAATCTTTATTAAAAACAAAATTTAGAGGGTAACATGTTTTATTTGTCAATTTTGTAAAAGCTCAAAATTTAAATTGTTTTAATATTTTTAATAAAAGTTCAAGAAGATTTATCTCAACATTTAATGAGCTTTCCCCCCTAATTAATTATATATATTACATTTATTATAGTTACTTTATTTCTCTTTTTTACTTACCCCTCATAAATAAAGACATGCTTAAAAAAAATTTAATTGTTTTCTTAAACTGCGTCACTTATTGAACTCTTATAAATAGGACTGAAGGGGGTATGACTCATTTTTTTTTTTTTAGTAAAATACTCTAATTACACCTTTTTGCTTTACCTTAATTATATAGGCATCTTCCCTACTTAACAGGACAAGAATTGGTGCTCGAGCATTGCATGAAGAAGTTCATATATACCTAATGACTCAATTAGGTTATATGAAGTCGGTTATAGGTGTAGGCACTTGTATATGATTTTTTATTACTCATTCAAATTTTTCCAAGAGCATACAATATTAAGAGAAAATGGAATTTCTTAAAGACTTTGTATTTCTCAAAATTTATTAATATTTTTGCACTCAAGTTCAAAAGCCTTAATAAATCACAATGCAAAGACATAATCAAAATAAATCAGAACCAAATTAGGAATATTAAAAAGGGAATTTAGAAAATAATCATCAATAAATTTTCTTATTCATTAATTGTAATACCCTAATTTTTATAATACATTTAAATATATATTTAGACAAATAATACCTATTGAAAAGAGGTGAATATGAGGTCTCAAACACCTTGTATTGAATTTATTAGGACAATGTCTCCTAAGAATAAATAATTTACAAATAGCTCCCTGAAATATTTATGGGTTATAAAATACCCTGAAAATATTATAAAGAGACAAATAAATATTTATTTGAAATAGGGAAGAATATTGTCCCTAATTTAGGTAATTTATTAAATTATTACCTTGGAAAAATTAAAGGAGAAAAATCAAAAAGTATTAGGGGACCATATTGGACCCCATGATTTTTAATATTTTGCATAATGCATAAATTATCAATTTCAGTAAAATAGTTGTGAGAAAATAATTAATCTTAATTAAGAAAATTGTCAACAATTAGTAAGTGATTAAATAAGTAATTAATTGTTGATTGTTTAAACATGAATAAAAGGGAATATCCAAAGTTAATTATATGAAACCCCTAATTTGATATTAATGACCAATGGGGGGTCAAGGTTGGCATAAAGAGTGTTGCTAATTAATTTAGCATAATTAAGAGGTATATTAAGTAAATTACCAATATCCTTAATAGAATAAGCTTGCACTAATTGGGATTAGTTGCACAATTCTTCAAGATGAATAGAGACAAACTAAAAGAGGGCTAATTATATTTAAAAATAATTAAGCCAAAGAGAATGAAATAATATCTTAAGTGATTAAGTCTAAATCTTCATATAATTGAGTTAGCTAATGGCAAAATATAATTAAGGAGCATGTAAACACTTGATAATTAAGAATTGCTAATTAGTGTTGAAAAGTCAATAATGACACCTAAGCCTTGATTATGTCATCAAGATGACATCACAAGAGCACATGTGTATGTTGTGAGTGTATGTGTGCCTAAGTGTTGTGCATGTGTGTGTGTGTGGTGGAGGAAAGAGAAAAGATGAATCTAGAAAAGGGGGAGGTGGCATTTTTTTGTAAGAGGTGTAAGGTCAAGATTTAAGCTTCCTAGTTAAGTTAAATCTAATGGTTAGAATGGAATTAAAGTTGCTAGATAGTTAACTCATGGTTGGCTATAAATAGGAGGCTTCATGCTTCATTTTTCTTCACACCAAACTTATACCAAAGATTGGAGGGTTTAAGAGGAGAGTGAAGCAAGAAGGAGGAAGGAGTTCAAGAGTCTTCAAGAGGTAAGCTCTAGTTCTTAAGTTCTAGTCTTTAGTTTTTATAAGTTCTTAGTATAAATGTTAGTTTAATCTAGAAAATTAGAGAATAAATTCCTATACTTGTTTTTAGGCCTCATTGCATTGAAAAATGCCTGAAGAGGTAAAAACATGGTAGGAAATAATTTTTGGAAGTCCTTGTATTAAGATTGTGAAAGTTGTAGAATTTTCGGTTATTAAATCTTAGACAGACAGCGAAAAAGATGCTATAATTTTATGTAACAAATAAATTTATAAAATCATGAAATTTTCCAGAAAGAAAGTAGACATATAGGGCTTTCCAAATATATAAAATATGCAACATTTTGATCTCTGGACAAGGAGATATGAATTTTTGAAGTTAAGCCATTTTTATTGGAATAAAATCTGGGCAACGTTGAGAAAAGTTAAAACTGGTAATGACTCACTAATTCTGGGTGGAAATGAATATTTTTCCTCAAAAATAGACATCCTAAGGGTTCCAGGGAATTTTACGAATCCTCATTTCGATTTTTTTAGAATTAGTTATGATTTTTCAAAGTTACCGAAAAATCTGCCCAGAAAACTCTGCACTACGTTTTTAAATAAATGTAAGGGCAAAGTTGTAAATAACAAATCCACCAAGGGTAGATGGGTAAATAGAGGTGGAAGTATATCTTAGGATATTATTCTAAGTGATATGGTGATATATTAGGATATCCGGGAGGTCCAGGGCCGGATCCAAAGGTCAGACATTTGACAATTACCTGGTGAAAGGTACGGACATGTACTGTAACTCTAACTCTTATGCTGCTTGTGTAACATCCCAAATTCCAGGTTCGAAAATCGTGTCGGTCGACACTTAGCTTTAAGAAAAACAACAGAGTTTGAGATGCTACAGCTTAAAGTACTGCGGAAATTGATAGCGTGCGCTAAGATCCGGACAACGAGTATTTGATATAAAAATGCCCAGACATATGATGATGCCCGACATAAGCTGATATATTAAATATCCCGAAGGAATATTCATGTGATACAATTTACAGAGGTTAAATACAATCCTCTGATAAACAAAGTTTTAAACTAGACCCAGGACTTGGAACCTAACATCAGTTAATTAAACAGTTTGGCCAGGTAGGGGTCTATCATGGGGGCCTCACCGACTTATACGGCGACTGTTTGGCGTCCCGGATAGATTAACCCAGCCTTAGACACCAAACTGTTCAAAGTAACTTTGTTAAGTTCGAGTCAGAAGCTAAGTCCTAATAACTTCTACCGACCTTTGCCTTTAACCGCTGCCTCTTCGCGGCTCTATCTGCCGGCATCTTCTCTATCCCGGTTTCTTTCCTGTACTATTCATTAAGACTGAGGTCCAATGTCCATTGGACCTCAGGTAACGGTTAACCTCATGCTTATGTAAACAGTATATGAAAGTTATCACAGATATACAACATAATCATAGTTTCAAAATATATATCCACATGTAAGGCAATAACATAACACAGCCACTGCAATATGTATGTTACCCCAGTCTGCACATAACCAGTGCCACGACGGCCCATCGTGTCCTCAGCGCTAGGAAAACTCAACGGTGTTATCAAGACTATAACCGGTATACAGCTCAAATCCATGAGCAATTTTCAAAACGGAGTATCAACATGTGAAAACATTTATCATATATAACCATACCATAAGCATAAGAGTTAAGGTTACAATACGCGTCCGTACCTTTTACCGCATAGTCGTCAAACATCCGACCTTTGGTTCCGGCTCTGGACTTCCCGGATATCCTAACATATCACCATATCACTTAGAATAACATTCTAAGAGATATTTCCACCTCTATTTACCATTCTACCCTTGATGGCTTTATTATTACAATTTTGCCCTTACATTTCTTCAAAAATGTGGTGCAGCATTTTCTGGGCAGATTTTTCGGTAACTTTGAAAAATCATAACTAATTCTAGAAAAATCAAAATGAGGATCCGTAAAATGTTCCGGAATCCTTGAGAAGTATAATTTTGAGGAAAAATACTGGGATTTACCCAGATTTCACGGAATTTTCCCAGTTTCCAGTTTTCAAAACGCTGTTCAGATTTTCGCACAGAAATCATAGCCTAACTTCTGAGATTTTTATCTTTTTGCACAGAGCTTCAAATGATACACTCTTTATAGATTTGAAAAGCCCTAGATGTCTACTTTCACCATGAATTTTATCAGAATTTTAGAACATCATCTTCATCATAAAATACTGACGTTTTTACCCCTGACTCAAGAAATCACTGTTTGAGGAGATTTCGCCAGAGCTTCGCTATTTTGATCCTAATCTTCCAAAAATTTTGATATAACTTCTTCTTCATCAATTTTTCGAAATAAATGCAATGGAAACCATAAAAAAATGAAAATAAAACTGTATTTGGAAGATTGAAGATCAAAACAACATTTCTAGTATTTCTACTTCATAAACTAAGAACTTGTACTATGAAACTAAAAACTCTCTTACCTCTTGAAGAACACTAGCTTCCTACTTCTTGAAGCTCTTTCACTCTCTCCCACACACTCTAAATTTCGGTTGTGGCTTGGTGGATTGGTGGAGAATTTGTGTTGCTAATGGTCTCTATTTATAGCCAAAAACAAGAGTAGCCTCCAAGTAATTCAATCTAATCTTGGCCATTGAGTTTTGCTTGGAGAAAAAGCACAAATCTTGGCCCTACACCTTCTCCAATTCGTTCTCCCCCTTCTCTCTCTTAGATTTTCTTGCTTTTTCTCCAAATTACTCCCAATTGCTAATTTAGTTAGGTGTAAGTTGGAATTTTAATTCAAGATCTAATTTCACTTTTGAAATCCTAATTTTATGACTAGATTTATGGTGATTTTTAATTCCCAAAACACTTAGGTATGGATCTAAGAAGTAACCGAAAATAACTTTGGGAATAGCCAAGATGAAGCTCATAATTCCCTGATTCCAAATATGTATTTATCTTGAAGATCTAGTTTCAAGATTTCAAATTATGATTTAATTTCTATAGGTTCTCATTTAATTTTATTTAATTAAGCAATTACTTGCTCATTAAGCTAGACAACTTGCTCTCCAAGTTGTCTTCTTCTTCACACTTCTTTCATTGACTTTCTCTACTACACACACACACATACACAACACTTGTGCTCCTATTGGCTCTTAAATATTATCATGGATTTAGACATTTTAAATTGCTAGAATTATTGTAGGCCTTTGATCCTACTTAATGAAATTCAATCCTAGCCATTACTTAATATTTAATTTACCCAAGTTGATTAACAAGTTTAATTCCTTGCCTCTTTATTTATCAAGAATTTCGCCTCACATAATAACCTTAGGGATTATTAATTTAATTCAAGTTATTATCCTTATCACAGTGTTTTAGGGGTTACTAGGCTTAATTACCAAAATTTAACAAGGTTTCAAATTTAATTTTGATAATTAAAAACTCCTTGTATGCTAATTTTAGCTTCTAACTATCATTTGATCCTTTAATTCAATTGATATTTCTTTAATTATGACCTTTATAAATCAACTATTAACTAATTTCAAAAATTAATAAAGTGTCTCAATTATTGCAATTTCAATTGCCCAATAATTATTACTAATTTCCTCTAATCGATTTTACCATCCTCTGATGACTTTAAATTGTTAAAATGGCATAATTAAGATTATCTTAGGATATGGATCAATAAGATTAAGAAAATTGAATTTGGATTTATTAGAATCCAAAGAAAATTTCCCTAACAACGATAATAAATCAGTTATAAATTTTAGAGACAACATACTCTTCTATTTAATAGGTTTAGTTGCCTCTTAGAATTTATCATAACGTTCTCAGGGTATTTTGTAACCCATAACTTCCCTTAGGAATTTTTAGCTCTTTATTTACTCTAATTTCATGAGAAATTGCCTTAAAAGATAAGGTAATTATTTCACTAGTTTTGAGACCACAAATTCACCTATTGTAATAGGTGTTATTTATTAAAATTTAAGATTTACATGTATTATGAAAATTGGGGTATTACAGCTTGTATGCTCTATATGTGATGTGATGATTCATATAGTCGTGGATAAGACTGGGTTTTAGGTCATGCACCGTGATTAAGACTCTGCCTTAAGTCACTGTTTGTACATTCAGCTATTATGTGAAAACGGGTTACAGTCTTGGTAATGCCATATGGATGTTTTCCTAGCGCTGAGGACACGCTCCGGGGCGTGGCATTGGTTTATGTGCAAACTATGTGGACCTTACATGGGTTGTGTGCTATGTAGAGGTATTGTTGTGATATGAACTATGACATGTGTTGTGTGCTATGTATAGTTATATGCTGAATTGTAAATGAATATCTATTATGCATACTGTTATACTTGAGCATAATGTTACTGTTACCTGAGGTCCAATGGGCATTGGACCTCAGTCTTAATGACTAGTACAGGGAAGAAACCAGGACAAAGAAGATGCCGGTGGATAGAGCCGTGAAGAGGCAGCGGTCGAAGATGAAGGTCGGTAGAAGTTATTAGGATTTAGTTTTTGGCAAGAATCTAATAAAGTTATTTCAAACCATTTGGTGCTTAAACTAAGGAAGGGTTCATCGGTGGGTTGTCACAAGTCACCATAGAGTTGGTGAGACTCCCATTAGATTGAACACCGACCTGGCCAAATTGTTTGATTAACTGATGTTAGGTTCCAAGCCATAGGTCTAGTTTAAGACTTTCTTTATCAGAGAATTGTATTTAATCTCTGTAAGATGTATCACATGAATATTCCTTCGGGATATTTAATATATCAGCTTATGTCGGGACATCATCATATGTCTGGGCATTCTATATCAGATACTCATTGTCCGAATCTTAGCGCACGCTATCCATTTCCACAGTACTCTAAGCTGTAGCATCTCAAACTCTGTTGATTTTCCTAAAACTAAGTGTGGACCGACACGATTTTCGAATCTGGAATTTGGGATGTTACATTAATATGGTGATAAAAAAAGTATAATTCTAAAAGATATAAACAGAAATTAGAAAATGATAATCAATAAATTATATTTATTGATTAATGAATCAAAACTAAATCTCCTAGTAAAAAAAAAAAAGGTAACTCCTTGATTTATGGAGATAGAACGAAATTCAATTATGAAGGAATATTATCAAAAAAAAAATGATGTTAGTTAACAGAAATAATGGTGTTACTTAGAAATAAAACAGAATTATAAAATATATAGATATCTTGGATCAACTATGGCCTTCCTCTCAAAATCCGATTTTGATCCTCCTTTCGACGGAATTCGAAGAAGAAAGCTTTTCACTCCACGTTGATTATTTCCATATCTTCCTTCTTTAGTGTAATACCCGGATAATTATTTATCTGGAATATTATATTAACAAATAAAACCTATTGGTAATAGGTGAATATGTGGTCTCAAAGTGTAAGATAAGTAGTTTAAGTTCAAAGGAAAATAAAGGAAATTAAGGGCCGGAAAGGCTTAAAAATGCATTTTAGGAACATAAAAAACATCCTAAAAGGAATTATGAAAAATTCTAAAGGGCATAAGGATAATTATTAAAAATTAGAAAAAATATTGTCCTTAATTTAGACAATTTATTAAATTATTTCTTATGAAAATTAAAGACTAGAACCGGCCTTAAGATTTTTGATAATTTGGATAAAGCTTAACTTAGAGATGTAAATAGAATTTTTGTGAGAAAATAATTGGTTTTAATTGATAAAAATTATTAAGAATTAGTTAGGGATTAATTAAGTAATTTTTAGGAATTTTGTAAGATTATAGAATTTAGGAGATATGAAAGTTAATTAAATATAAATAATTACTATTAATGAATAATTATTAGTAAGGGCCTAATTAAATAATTAGTAAGGAATAAGAGGTAATAATGCTAGTAATAAATAAAGATCAATGACTTAGGATTATTTAAGGAATTATAAAAGCTTAAATCAATTATGGACCAATAAGGAAATTCTTGGGAAATAAATATTTGTGGTTGAGATAAATGGAAAAAAAAAAAATATATATATATATAATTAAGGGGGGGTGACTGAAATTTTTGGAGAGATAAGGATGAGTGGATATTTTAATAAGATAATATAAAAGTTAAAACATGTGTTAATTAGGTAATAATATAATAATCAGAGGAAAAATGAACAGGATAAACGAGAACGGATAGAAATAAAATCCTACATAGAAAATCGTGAACTGGGTAATTAGGACCAGAGTATATTATGAACGAGTGAATTTTTACCTCGAGATAGCCGGTCTCCGAAGTCGTTTCCGTAACCGACGGAGTGATTTGGAGATCCGGATAGGAAGATATTTTATAGGAATTAAGCAGATAACCAAAATGAGAACCGTTAGAAAATAATTCCGTTGTGAGAATCTGGGGATAAGTGTGGAAAAACCAGAGTGTATTATTGATCAGTGGATTTTTATCTAGAAAATGGCACCGACAGAAGTCATTTCTGTACCTGGTAGTGATTATCGAGGATTTTCAGCTGATAACGGAGTATCCTTAACAAGAATATAAGGTCAGGAAAACCCAGTATTCTCAAAGAGGAAGAAAAGATCTTCAGCGTGTCATTCCCGGAATTTTAAGATTCTACGAAATTTCGCGATCAGGACACCGAACCAGGGATGTTATCTGATAAAGCAAGATGACCTAAGCATGTTGATGTCATCATCCTTTGTCTTTTTGTGGGGGATGAGGTCGGCAAAGACACATGGAGGGCCAAGATCAAGCCACTTCACAAAAGTGCGATCCAACGGTCAGAATTCGATCAGACAAAAATTACGAAAATGCCTTTCCCTTTTCCTATAAATAGCCCTTCATTCATTTCACAATTCACACACCAAGCCTCTTGAGATTTTCGAAAACTTGGGAGAGGAAGGAAGAAGGAGGAGTCTGGGGAAAATCCTAGCGAAGCTCTGAGTAAGTTCCTCAGTCCTTAGTCTTTAGTTCGGTAATTCTTTCGGTAGTTATAGTAGGATTGCTAGGATAGTCTCTAAATTTTCAAAGTTAGTTAAATATCATGATTTAGGAATAAATATGATATTTATCTTAGAAATATGATAGAGGAAAGTTTATAGCAAAAATTTTGAGAAATTAAAGTCAAAATAGCGGAGCTCTGGCGAAATTCCGCCGAAAAGTCAAAATTAGGGGCAAAATGGTAATTTGTACCTAAAATGCCCGCTTTTGTTCTGAATACTCATATAAGTAATATTATCCGTATAGGATATTCGAAACCACGAACCGCTGTTTCCGCTGTCACCGCTGTTGTACCGCTGTCGAACGTGCCGTAATTTGACGAAAGTACCAGAAATCGTCAACGGAGGTACGGACGCGTATTGTAACCTTAACACTTATGCTGCTTATATTCATATATGTGATTGATATGTCATTTATTGAGACTCTGCCGAGAGAGGGCAGTTGTACATACAGCTTTGTACGGGTTATAGTCTTGATAACGCCGTAAGGTTTTCCTAGCGCTGAGGACACGATGGGTCGTCGTGGCACTGGATATGTGCAGACTTGTTGTGGTACTGGTTGTGGTACTTGTTGTGTGATTTAGTATTGATATGCTGTGATGTTATTATGAATATCTGTTGCCATATACTGTTTATTTGAGCATAAGGTTAACCGTTACCTGAGATCCAATTGGAAATTGGATCTCAGCTGTAGCTTCAGGTTCGGGAAAACCAAGGGTTGAGGTTCAGGGCAGGTAGCCGGCGTTGGATGGCAGAAAGAGTTTACTTCTGTAGCTCTATTAAATCTGGTTAGACGCTACCCTTTCTGAGCAATGGATGTCTGTATGAGTACAATTACACTGTGGACATATATCTTTAAATTTAGTTACTCAGTTGATAAAAATGCTCAACTCTGATCACCGTTCTTATGTTTTTTTTAAAAAAAAAAAAAAAATTTCCGCCACATTTAAAATGGGATGTTACATTTAGTAGGTTCTAGCCCTTCTCGAATCATTTGAATTACCGTTTGTTTACTCATAGTTATCTCTATGAGAAATTTTCTGACTAACGTATTACCATTCAATTTCCTTTGGTCCTTTTTCCACCTAAGATCTAGTTTCAACTCATCCTTTTGACTCTCCTTACCACCCATCGAAACCTCCTCCATCGCACTCAAACCTCACTTTATGAGATATTACGGTGAGTAATTTTTGGGACTCTCTATTTCTCCGTGGAATGGGTGGCGAGGTTCACTTGGAAATCCTAAACCTCCTTGGTAATAACTATCGTAACCACTCTCACACAAGAGAGCTCTCACCCATGAGAGAGATGTATTGCCATTCACTAGAGTATTCATGTGGTCTTGTTCCCGGCCATCCTGTCTCGATGCCAGTAATATTAGGAAAAAACAAGTCCCGGCCATACCAGAACCGAGACCAGGAATAGTATATACCAAAATTGGGATGGGATCCAGGCAAGCCTTTGGAAATCCTGGTTTTAGTATCTTAGTTTTTGTTATATAATTAATAAATATATTTCCGTAGATGTGGCCTTTTCTTTTCTTTCTTTCTTTTTTAAATTTTATTCTTTAAGTGTTGGTAAAGATTATGTCTTTGTCATCAATATAATAATGTGGAGGAAAAAGCAAATTTGATGCAGATGGAAATGGAAATGGTTCATTTCCAGAGAAAATGAACAAACTAGGGGAAGCCAAAAAACCAGAGGGCGGTGAATTAGGGATTTCAAAACAAATTCTTTTTGTACTCTTTTTCAAAACCTTTGAAAAGTAAATATCAAGAGAGTAAGGGAAGAGAAGCTTGACACACAGAATTTATACTGGTTCGGTCTAATCCTTGACCTATGTCCAGTCCCCAGATATCTTCTGGGTATTTTCACTAGTTCAACAAGCTTTTACTACAACAATGTAAACAATAAGCAATCCTATTCACTTAGGACTTGCTCCCCCTTACACTTTGTAATTAAGCTACCCCACTCACAGGTTTCCCCAATCTTGAGTTTACACCAACAACTTTTGATTTCAAAAATCAAGACTCTCAAAAAGGGTAGATAATGATAAACACTGAAGAATAAGTTAAAAATCACAATACAGACTCAAATTGCAAAATATAATCAAAGTAGCTCGGTTGTGTGTGTCATATTCTGAGTCTTGAAATCCTTTTATAGCCTAGCTAGATGTGTAATACCCTAAAATTTATATTTCTCCTAAAGAACCATATTTTGGCAAATAATACCTATTAAAATAGGAGAGTATGTTGTCTCTAAATTTTTAATTGATTTATTATCATTTTTAGGGGAATTTTCTTTGGATTCTAATAAATCCAAATTCAATTTCCTAAATCTTATTAAGGATCGTAAAATATCCGAAGATTATCATAATCTAGCATAATCTTAATTATACCATTTCAGCAATTAAAATCATCAAAGGATGATAAAATCAATTAGAGGAAGTTAGTAACAATTATTGGGTAAATGAAATTGCAATAATTGAGATACTTTAATAAGTTTTGGAATTAGTTCATAATTAATTTATAAAGGTCATAATTAAGGATCAGATGATATTTAGAAGCTAAGATTAGCATACAAGGAGTTGTTAATCATCAAAATTAAATTAGAAACTTGTCAAATGGTAATCAAGTCTTATAACCCCTAAAACACTATTATTCCTAAATTATCTCTAAGGGGGCGAAAATTCCTATTTAATGATGGAATAAATTACACAAATAAAATAGACCAATAAGAGATTTTTCTAAGAGTTTGTGAGGATAATTAAAACATAAAATTGTAATTAAAAGATTAAGGGGGGGGCGGTTTTATCACTTGGGCAACAAGAAAGGGAATTGCTTGAAATAAACCTATAATTAAATTTCTAGAAGAGAAGACTTTTGAGGCTTAATGCAATGGAAAAGGAAGAGGAAGGTGGTGTGTGTGTATGTAGTGTGCGTGTGTGTTGTGGGACAAGGAGGAAAAAAATAATAATAACATAAGGCAATTAAGTAGTGTATGGAAGAAGATTGGGACAAACTTAGGGAGCAAGTAGTCAAACTTGGAGAGCAAGTTATTATTTAATTAGCAAGATTAAATGAGAATCTATAGAAAATAAATCATATCTTGAAATATTGGAGCTAAGTATTAAATGTAAATACATATTTGGAATCAGTAAATTATGAGCTTCAACTTGGCTATTCCCAAAGTTATTTTCGGTTACTTTTAAGATTCATACCTAAGTGTTTTGGGAATTAAAAATCACCATAAATCTAATCATAAAATTAGGATTTCAAAAGTGGAATTAGATTTTAAAGAAAAACATTAGTTGATACTTAACTAAATTAGTATTTGGGATTAAATAGGAGATGAAGCAAAAATCTAAGAGAGAGAGAGAGAGAGGGACGAATTGGGGGAGGTGTAGGGAGGAGATCCTTGCCTCTTCTCCAAGCAAAAACCAAGGGCTAAGATCCATTGAAGTTGCTTGGAGACTACTCCTTGGTAGCCTATAAATAGAAGCCTCCTCAACACATTCTCCCAACAAATTCACAAGCCTAGGCCGAAATTTAGAGAGGAAGGGAGAGTGTGGAAGAGCTTCAGGAATTAGAAGGCAAGTGTTCTTCAAGAGGTAAGAGAGTTTTTAGTTTTTAAGTTTAAGTTCTTAGTTTATGAAGTAGAAATGCTAGAAATGTTGTTTTGATCTTCAATCTTCCAAATATAGTTTTATTTTCATGTTTTTATGGGTTCCACTATCTTTATTTCGAAAATTTGATGAAGAAGAAGTTATAGCAAAATATTTGGAAGATTAGGATCAAAATAGCGAATCTCTGGTGAAATTTCTTCGATTAGCGATTCCTGGAGTCAGAGGTAAAAACGCCAGTATTTTATGAAGAAGATGATGTTCAAAAATTCTGAGAAATTTCATGGTGAAAGTAGACATCTAGGGCTTTCTAAATCTATAAAGAGTGTGTGATTTGAAGCTCTGTGCAAAAAGATAAAAATCTCAAAAGTTAGGTTATGTTTTCTGTGTGAAATTCTGGGCAGCAGTTTGAAATGATTAAACTGGGAATTTTCCATGAATTATGGGTAAGTTCCAGTATTTTTCCTCGAAAGTAGACTTCTCAAGGATTCCGGGAAATTTTACGGATCCTCGGTTCGATTTTTCTAGAATTAGTTATGATTTTTCGAAGTTAGGCGAAATTCTGCCCAGAAATGCTGGATCAGCGTTTTTCCGAAAATTAGGGAATAAATTGGAAAATAAATCCATCAGGGGTAAAATGGTCTTATATAGCCAAAATATCTCTTTGAAATAATATTTGTGAGTTAATAGAGGCGATATTATGCTTATAGGATATCCCTGAATACGTTTTGACCAACTGTCGCACCGTTTTCCGCCAGAAATAGCGTCAAACGAAGGTACGTTCGCGTACTGTAACACTAACTCTGATATTTACAGTATGTGTATATGTGCTATATGTGTTGTATGCATGTTCTGGTGTGTTGTTGAATACTTGTTGTTGTTTATTGTACACCTGCATACACTGGGAGTGGTACTTTTCGCTGGGAGCGGTACATTTGCATTCACTGGGAGTGACATGTTTGGAAGTGAACCAATTGCTGTGATTTTATACCATATATGTAAATATGAGGTTAACCGTTACCTGGGGTCCGTATGCATGGGAATGAACTCAGAGAGTAAGGAAGAATAACGATGCATAGCTATTTATACTGGTTAGGCCCAACTCCTTGGCCTACGTTCAGTCCTCAGGCACCCTGAGCTTTTCACTAAATCACTTGATTACATACTCTGTAACTCTGAAGCAATTCTCTCACTAGAACTTGATCCCCCTTACAAGTTGTAATCAATCACTTCCCAAATCTCCAAGTCCCCCGACTTGAGATAACTCACAATCAAATAATTAGAATCAATAAAACTCTCTTACAGAGCAGATATGATAATCACTAAAGCTCTATGGTGTCAACCGACACTCTATACAAGAAGCACAACAATAAATGAACAAATTTAATGTTCTTTTCTTTTTTCAGCTCTGTATTCTGGTAGAGACTTGAATGCAACTCTATTTATACTTAGAGAGACATTAATAGCCGTTGTTGACATTCATTTGACCGTTGGAGAAGTCTCCTATCTGTTGGAGGCAGTTTGGTCCTTTCTCTCTCTACACTTGTGCTTGTGTCTTGAGTTGTAGGATAGAGAGTGACTTCTAGTCGTTTATATCCGTTGGGATTGTCAGTCCTTAATTAAATGGAAGTTTCTTTATCCTTTTTCTACTGTGTAATGCTTAGTAGTGTTGATTTCAGCAAGTTTAGTGGTTTGCATTTAATGCTTCTGACAAGACTTTGCCTTTTGTGTTAATAGCTCTTTTAATCCGCTTGTATCATCTGTAATTGGGATGAAAAACACTAGCAAACACATTAAACATATCTGGTAATGATGATAATTAAGAATATAATGTTGGTTATGATTAGTGTTGATGATGTCTTATATAGATGCCATTATCAAGAGCAAAAAGTTTATATCATAAAGTTTATGCCATATACATTGACTAATTGCTACATTTAATGTAGATTTGTTCATGTGGAGAAAGAACAAGAGAAGAGAAGAAAGAAAGAGTTGATTCATGGAGAATAACCAAGAAGAGAGAAGAAAGAAAGAAGAACTTGCTGAATAAACTAAGAAAATCATTATACAAGTTCTTAGTTTGATTCTAGAAGTCTCCATGATCAAATGAAAGTTAGAACAGCTCAATTCAGAGTTAAAACAAGCATATATCAGGTTCTGGATGAGCAAAATTGAGCCAGATACTTAAAAGTCAAGTTTACTGCATAATTGGAAGTGATTTGCCTCTAGATTATGAGAAAACTCGAGTTTAGGACACAAAACTCGAGTCTGGAACTCAAAACTCGAGTTAGTCACTTAATGACTCGAGTTTGTAAAGTCTTTAGCAACTCTGGCATCTCTGGATCATCAAAACTCGAGTTAGCCAATGTAAACTCAAGTTTAGAACTCAAAACTCGAGTTAGTCACTTAATGACTCGAGTTTAGCAAGCTTTCAGCAACTCTGTCCAACTTTGTTTCACGATCAGAACTGGCGACCTCTGGTAATTCGATGATATCTCCCAAACCAGAGATCGGTTAAAGGTGAAATCAATTTTGTATGAAACTAGACATCCAATACGTCATCTTGAAAAAGTTTCATGCCCAAAGAAGCTGAGATGAGAGAGCTATGAATTTCAGAAGTTGGAACAGGAATTCACGCCACACAGCAGACCAAGCTTCAATGATTTGAGTGTATCTCACAATCTACATATCAGAATGAGCTGAAATTGGTGGCATATGAAAGTAGACTCACATACGTTTCCAGAAACATAAAGATTTTTTCTGCCTTTTCGTTGGGACTGGTTCTTGTTTGTATATCTTTATTCTATATTTTATCAAACTCCCATTTTGTAGCTGCAGCACAGCTACTGGAAAAAAAAGATCAAATGAGTGAGATATGATCTTCGAAAGTTGACTATAAATTCAAGATGCTGCAAAAACGCTGGCAAAGAACAACCTTCATTCATCAGATCATAACTATCACAATACGGTGAGTTTGGAGCTGATTCTTCTTGCATTGGAAAGAAGACTTAAAGAGCTTTATAGAGATAGGTACTGGATTCTAGGGATTGATCCTTATCAGGTCAGAAAGTAAAGAACTTGTGAGAAGGATATTTGACTGAGCCATGGAGAAGAAAACTCGAGTTTGTGTTAGCAAACTCTAGTTTTGAGACTTGATAGAAAGATATTCAATTTTACATAAAAGCCAAACTCGAGTCTGTACAGACAAACTCGAGTCTGTACAGACACAGAAATAAATCCAAAATTTTCACATTAAGCTAAACTCCAGTTTGCAAATCAAACCTGAAGTCTGGAAGATATAGAGAGCACTCAGAATCCTAAGCAAGCCAAACTCGAGTCTAGATTCCCTAACTCGAGTTTATACCAAATAGAAAGGAACCCAGAAAACTCAATAGACTTCCAAACTCTAGTCTGGCCTTCCAAACTCCAGTTTGCACTTGACCCAGATAAACCTCAAATATTTCAGTAGTCACTGAAACTCGAGTTTGCTTCCTAAACTCGAGTCTGGATCATACAGAAAGATCATCCATTTTGGCTACACTACAAACTCAAGTCCCTGACCCTAAACTCCAGTCTGAAGACTCTGGGAATAAGGCTAAGTCTTCTTTGCTTATCCCCAAACTCGAGTCAGTCACTAGTTGACTCGAGTCTAGGAGCAGGACCAAAATTTCATCCCAAGTCCAGAGCCCGATAGTTCTCTCTGTAAAAGCCAAACTCGAGTTAGCTTTTACAGACTGCAAGTTTAGACCACTAATCAACAGACATGCTTTCTGGATGAACCCCAGACTTGAGTCTAGAAGAACAAACTCGAGTTTGCATCTGGGATTTTGAAAAATCAAATGATGTTGATCTGCGAAATCTTAATGGGTCTTCCTGAAATTATTTCCTCATATGATATTATTGTCCTTGATGAAGTTTTGAGTGTTTTTCAGATAAGGTTTAGCCAAGGTCAAGGTGAGATCAAGATCCAGGATAAATACATTAAATGACGAACCTAGAACAGGCCTGATCCTTCTCCCTTATCCCAGATGTTCAGCTCAGACCATTATAACTCATAAGAATCATCTCAAACGGTCAAATTAAGTTTATGGAATGACAAGAATTCTGGAAGACCATCTACAACAACTAAATCTAAGATTCCAGCCAAGAATTGAAGAAACAGAGGAAAATATGCAACTGTCATATTCCAGATTTATAGCTGAACTTTGAAGAATCAAAGAGAAGAAAATGCAACGGCTAGTTCTTCTTCTTCATCTATATAAGAAGCCTAGAAACGAAGAACAAGTGACACAGATACAAGAGGGAGAACAAGAACAATGACGTGAGCTTACACAGTGAAAATGCCAATATTCTAACGTCCGCGTCATCTACTCTCTGAATATCTCAATGATCATATATCTAGCTTAGAGAGTGAGATTATATATATTGTGCTTCAGTGTTTATTCACTTACTTCTGAGAGAGAAGATTCATTGTAAACATCCTATTATTTTGAGAGTTACTCAAGATTGGGTGATCTTGAGTGGGAAACACTTTGTTGTGATTACAGCTTGTAAGGGGAGTGAATCCGAGTGTGGGATTACTTCGAGTACAGAGTGTGTAATCAAGCAAGTAAATTGATTACGTTTTGTAAGGGGGAGTGAATCCTAGTGAGAGGATTACTTCAAGTACAGAACGTGTAATCAAGTTCAAAGCAAATAGTGGATTGAAAATCTCAAGTGAAGCTTGGGGACTGGACGTAGGTCAAAGATTGGACCGAACCAGGATAAATCACAGTTTGCATACTCTCTTCCCTTATCTTTTACATTTCCAGTATATGCTCATCTTTGAATATCTAATTGTCAATTTATAAATTGTGAAAAGTTTTTTTAAAGTTCCAAAAGTTTATCAAACACCCAATTCACCCCCCTCTTGGGTGATAGCCAGGTCCAACATATAAATCATTTGAATCCTTCCACAAACATTATGCAGATTTCACAAATTTGAATTATCAGAAGGTGCGACCAATACTCGAGTTTGTGCACCAATACTCGAGTTTGTCACTATGCACTTAAGCCTAAACTCCAGTTTCTGAGCCTATACTCGAGTCTTCTCCTTACAGAGACGAGACTCGCGATTTGAGTTTTGGTGTTCTTGATGAACTTAAGCCAATACTCGAGTTTTGGACTCTTGATGGATAATTGTCCAAAACATCAAAACCGTAGTTTCCTTTCTATACCGGAGTATTGAAAGATTAGAAATCTCAGTTGCTCTCTGTATGGCTCGAAACTCGAGTTTCAATTTCCATACTCGAGTTTTCTCCTTAGTTTTGAAAATATGAAATTATTTGTGCAAATGCTAAACTGGGGTTTCCAAAACTGAGGTTTTTAATACTAAGGTTTATAAGTGATTCAATTCAAGAACACCTTTGCTTGGCCCAATGCTTGAGTATTCTGGTGATACTCGAGTCTTCATTTGAAAGATGAAAAATATTTGAATTCTGGATCCAAGTTGGAAAACTGTCTTTTCAAATTCCAAACTGTAGTTTTTGAAACTGTGTTTTCCAAACCAAGGTTTTATATTTCAGTTAAAAATTGTTTGAAGAGTCATGTAGGCTAAAACTCGAGTATACATATCAATACTTGAGTTTTCCTTGATGGAAAACTAGCAATGCTCTTTGTAAGTTCCAATACCCGAGTATTCATCTAAATACTGCAGTATTATCCTTAGTCAAGTGTATTGAGCTTTTCTTTGAAATCCCAATACTCGAGTTTTCCTACTGAAACTCGAGTATTGCCTCTTTCAGCAAGTTTTTGCATTTTTGAGACAACTCTTCAATCTTGGTTTCACAATTGATTATTATCATCAAAACCCATAGAGAACTAATAATGTCCTCTTGTGAATTTCATTCTCCCTCCTTTCTTGCTATGTTGGCAAAAAATATGGCCTTAGAAAGAGATGGCTTGCCCTTTACACCTTCTTGTTTTTCCTTTGTGTAATAACCTTTGGACATTGCATAAAATATTTTTTGCTTCTCTGTTAGTCCTTTTCTTGGATGAAATTCAAGGCTTATTCATGAAGCCTTATGCAATCTTTTCCAACTTAATTTTATGTGTTTTGTATCATTTGTCCCTTGTTTAATGGAATGTGTAGCCACAATAGAGCATATGTGTCCTCTAATTTCCAACTTACTTCTTTAACAAGACAAATGGCAAGAGGAGTTTAATTATATTGACTTCTTAACTTATAGCTTGTGTCAATATTTCAAACTTCATTTAAATTTCTTCTCCTCCTTCTCTGACTGAAATACCTCTTGTATTGAGGGATTTTTATTTGCCTCTATGACTTGTCATCTTTCTTTGCTTGATGCTTGGCAAAATTTAAGCCATACATATATGGCTTATTGTACACACCACTTGGCTTATTTCTGGTTTCTTTTCACATTAAATATTTCATGATATTTCTTGATCTTCCCTTTTTCTCATTTGGTCGAAAGTTATAGAGTATCTTAGGCCCTTTAGTTTTTTTTATCACGTGGCAACATGTCATACTTTCTTGGTCTTTTCCGTTCTTCCTTATTGGTTGCATAGACCTTGGCCATGGCCTTCACCTTGCAGTTTTACACCATTTAAATATTACCATATGATCATTAGAATGTCACTTATTAGCCATATTTAACAAGCGATTCCAATTTAAGCAAATATTAGACAATATTGACATTTTATTTTCCTTAAGTATTCTTGTTAAGGAAAAATTCACATGACCTTCTTTTGCCAAAATTATGACCTTAATTAGTCATTGGAATATGAATGTTGTTTTTAAACCTCCTAGTAGTTGACTTACAGCTCATCGTTATTAGCAAACCTCCTCTGATATGGATAGTAGTTGACTTACTGAGTTGGTAATATCGATACTGTGGCTTACTTTTCACTAAACCATGATACAAAATAGCCTTTTAAGAACTCACATTGCCTACTTGTGTTTTTTTTTTTATTAGTTTTGTATCCTGCATTGTCTAAGTCTAAGTAGGCAACAAGATATTCCTTTCTTCCTTTAGGGTACCAAATTCCAAGTTCTTCAGTATCTGCAAAGATATCTAAAAATGCATTTTATAGTCTCTGTATGGGATTCCTTTAGAGCTAACTAATATCTTGTGCACATCCCATGCTGAATTGAACGTCAGGTCTGCCTACTGCTAAGTATAATAGGGATCCAATCATTCCTCTATATTAAGTTATGTTGAAGTCTTTTCCCTTTACATCAATATCCAGAAGAACGGTTGAGCTTATTAGTGTATCAGCTCCAATGCTTTGATCCATTCCATACTTCTTAAGAAGATCTCGAAGATATTTGGTTTAAGAGATGAAGATTCCATTCTTTCATTGCTTGATTTGAAGACCAAGAAAGAAATTTAACTCTCCCATCATGGACATCTCGAATTCATTTTGCATTTTCTTGGAAAATCCCTGACACAAAGTATCATTAGTAGAACCAAATATAATGTCATCCACATATATCTGAGCAATTAATAATTCATTTCGTTTATTGCTTTTAATAAAGAGAGTTGTGTCAACCTTGCCTTTGACAAATCCTTGATGAAGAAGAAATTTACTTAACCTCTCATACCAAGCTCTAAGAGCTTGTTTAAGTCCATATAATGCCTTTTTCAGACGAAAGACAGGATTAAGATGAAAGTCACTTTCAAGACAAGAGGTTGTTCTACATATACTTCTTGAATAAATCCATTTAAAAAGGCACTTTTAACGTCCATTTGGTAAAGTTTGAATCTTTTGATACATGTAAAGGCTAAGAGTACTCGTGTTGCTTCCAATCTAACCATTAGAGCATATGTTTCCTCATAATCAATACCTTCTTGATTATAGACTTTGGCAACCACTCTAGCCTTATTTCTAACTATGATTGTGGATTCATCACGTTTGTTCTTGAATAGCCATTTAGTGTCAATGATTGGATGATTTTTAGGCCTAGGTATGAAGTCCCAAACTTGATTTCCTTCAAATTGATGTAATTCCTTTTGCATTGCTATAACCCAATCATTGTTTGATAGGGCTTTGTCAGTTTTAGAGGGTTCAATCTTGGAGATAAAAGCACAGAAGGCTACTTCGTTTAAAGTACTTCTTTTGGTTCTTACCCCTTAATCCACATCACTATCACTTGATCCAGAGGATGACTCCTACAATAACTCCATGCATGTGGTTGAGATTGAACAAGACTTTCATGAATATTTTCAAACTCAACTTCTAGAACTTTTTCAGAATTTTCAAGAACACGAATAGTTTTTGAAATGGGCTGGTTTTGTAAAATAGGTTCATCTTCACTAAGAGAGTTGTTAGGCTCAGATTCACAAAACACAATATATATAGATTCTTCTACAATATGAGTATGGTTGTTGAAGACTTTATTCTATAAGCCTTACTTCTATTTGAATAACTCAAAAACATAACTTCGTCAAACTTAGGATCAAACTTTCCCAAGTTATCCTTACTATTGTTGTGGATGAAGCATTTACATCCAAATATGTGCAAATAAGCCAAGTTTGGCTTTCTTCCCTTATAGAGTTCGTATGGAGTGCTATTGAGTTTCTTTCGGAGATATGCTCAATTTGAAACATAACATGATGTGTCTATTGCATCAGCTAATAAGATTTGAGAAGTTTTGTTCTCATTCAGCATCGCTCGAGCCATTTCAATGAGAACTCGGTTCTTTCTCTCAACCACACCATTTTACTGTGGAGCTCTCAAGGTTGAGAAATTGTGATAAATACCATTAGCATCGTAGAATTCTCCAAAGGCTTGATTCTCAAATTCTCCTCCATGATCAAATCTGATACTTGAAATGCTTAAACTTTCTCGTTTTGCACTTTCTTGGCAAACACGACAAACATATCAAATTGTCTCATGTTTTGAAGATAAGAAAATAATCTAAGAAAATCTAGAGAAGTCATCGACAATTACTAGAGTATACAAATTGTCACCAAGGCTTTTTACTCTTATTGGTTTAAATAAATTCATATGAAATAGTTGGAGTGGTCAATTGGTCAAGATTTCAAACTTAGTTTTGAAAGATGATTTAATCTGTTTACCTTTTTGACAAGAATCATAAATCATGTCATTTTTAAAGCATAGTTTCGGTAAATCAAGAACTAAATCTTTTTTTAATAACTTGTCAGGTTGGAACATGTTTACATGAGCTAGACGTTTATGCCATAGCCAACTTTCGTCCAAGTTACCAACACAACATTTTTCAAAATTGACTTTAAGAAGGTTTTGTTAGTTCTCAATGTGTTTTGATGATAACTAGCAATTGTAAACTTGATATGAAGTTTGTTTTTGGCAATATGAAAATCTCACTGTCAAAGGCAAACTCGAGTTTGGGTATGTAAACTCGAGTTTGAGGGTTGACAGAAAGCTGCTTACTTCTGCGAAGAAAGCCTAACTCGAGTCTACTTGGACTAACTCAAGTCTGAGGAGTTACAGAAAGCAATCAGAAATTTTCACAACAAGCCAAACTCCAGTTTGCAAAACCAAACCTGAAGTCTGGAAGTTATAGAGAGCACTCAAAATCCCAAGCAAGCCAAACTCGAGTCTGGATTCCCAAACAGAAAGACACTCGAATTCGAGGCCAAGTTATAAACTCCAGTCTAGAGTTACAAACTCCAGTCTAGACCAAACAGAAAGATTTGAATAGTTTCAGCTCAAACATAAACTCGAGTCTGTCATTGTAAACTCGAGTTTAGGACAAATAGAGAAACACTCAAATTTCTACCATCTTTCCAAAACTCCAATCTGTCTCCTAAACTCCAGTCTGGAAAATCACGAACTTAGGCTTGTTCTTCAAACATAGACCCAAACTCGAGTCAGTCACTAATTGACTCGAGTCTAGGAGCAGGACCAAAATTCCATGCCAAGTCCAAAGCCCGATAGTTCTCTCTGTAAAAGCCAAACTCGAGTTAGCTTTTACAGACTGCAAGTTTATACCTCTAATCAATGGACATGCTTTCTGGATGAACCCCAAACTCGAGTCTGGAAGAACAAACTCGAGTTTGCATCGGGGATTTTGAAAAATCAAATGATGTTGATCTGCGAAATCTTAATGGGTCTTCCTGAAATTATTTCATGATATGATATTATTGTTTTTAATGTCCTTGATGAGGTTTTGAGTGTTTTTCAGATAAGGTTTAGTCAAGATCAAGGTGAGATCAAGATCCAGGATAAATGCATTAAATGACGAACCTATAATAGGGCTGATCCTTCTCCCTTATCCCATATGTTCAGCTCAGACCGTTGTAACTCATAAGAATCATCTCAAATGGTCAAATTAAGTTAAAGGAATGACTAAAAATCTAGAAGACGTTCTGCAACAACTAAATTCCAAGATTCCAGCTAAGAATTCAAAGAACAGAGCAAAATATGCTACTGCCATTTTTCCAGAATTGCAGCTGAACATTAGAGAAAGAATTGCAACGGCTAGCTTATCCATTCAGTCTATAAGAGGCTGTGAAAAGTCAAAGCAACATACACACAACGAAGCTATCTTGATTATACATGGAAATTTGAGTCTGTATTGTTATTTTCAACTTGTTCTTCAGTGTTTATCCTTATCTACTCTTTTGAGAGTTTGTAAATTTTTGAAAGCATTTGTTTATGAAAACTCAAGGTTTGGAACCTGTGAGTTGGGTTGTTCAATCACAAAGTGTAAGGGGGAGCAAGTCCTAGGTGATTAGGATTATGTCTGGTCTTCATTGTTGTAATTGAAAATCTATTGAATTAGTGGAAACACCCAGAAGGTATCTGGGGACTGGATGTAGGTCAAGGTTGAGACCGAACCAGTATAAATTCTGTGTGTCTAAGCTTTTCTTTTTCTACTCTTTTATTATCCATTTCTTAAGCTTCATTTTTAAGAGTTGAAAAGAATTTTTAAAATCCCTAATTCACCCCCCTCTTAGTGATTTCTTCCACTTTCAGGTTTTGGGTATAGCAGTTGCTTTCTCTAGGTGCCTTAAATAAGATTTTAAGGTTACATTTATCGATTGGAAGATCATCCTTGTTGACAATGATGCATTCTTTTGAGCCGAAAACAATCCAGTTGTTCTTGTTAGCACTTTGACTTACACTCAAAAGATTGTGGTCGAGACCTTCCACACAATATATATCCTTGATTAGGGGTCCTTTCTTTTAACCAGTTTTGTAACATCTCACCTTAAAAACAACGGAATTTTTTTTTTAAAACGTTGATCAGAGTAGAGCAATTTTGCAAAACGAGTAACTGAATCTTTATATTACATAACCACAGTGTAAGTGTACTTGTACAGTTATCTACTATCCAAAAGGAAGCAGCACCTAACTAGGCATATAAAACTAAAACCATAAGATTCCTTCTGCCGTCCTACACCAGTCGCTCGCCCCTATCTTCAACCCCTTGGTTTGTCCGAACCTGAAGCTACAGCTGAGATCCAATTACCATTTGGATCTCAGGTAACGGTTAACCTTATGCTCAAATAAACAGTATATGGACAACAGTTATTCACAACTCATAACAGCAGTAAATCACTACATAAGCACACAGCAGATGCATGATCACAACATTGACAGAACATAAGCACAAAGCAGTATGTAAAGTCCCACAACATGTCTGCACATAACCAGTGTCACGACGGCCCATCGTGTCCTCAGCGCTAGGAAAACCCAACGGCGTTATCAAGACTATAACCCGTATAAAGCTGTATGTATAACTGACAACCCTAGACAGAGCCTCAGTATATAAACATGTCTATCACATATACGTATATGAGCAGCATAAGTGTTAAGGTTACAATACGCATCCGTACCTCCGTTGACGGTTTTTGGCACTTTCGCCAAATTACGGCACGTTTGACAGCGACATGACAGCGGTGACAGCGGAAACAGCGATTTGTGATTTCGGATATCCTAGAAGGATAATATCACCGATATGAATATTTAAGATCATAATAGGAATTTTAGGTACAAATTATAATTTTGCCCCTAGTTTGGTACTTAGTGAAATTTTGTCAGAGCTCCGCTATTCTGACTCTAAACTTCCAAAATTTTGCCATATCCCTTCCTCTAACATATTTCTAAAATAAATATCATATTTATTCCTAAAACATAATATCTAGGCTATCTTGAAAAATTAAAGACTACTCTAGCAATTCTACTATTACTACCGAAAGAATTACTGAAGCTAAAGACTAAGGACTGAGAAACTTACTCAGAGCTTCGCTATGATTTTCTCCGGACTCCTCCTTCTTCTTCCTGTCTCAAATTTCGACCTCCTTAAAGGGAAGTGGTGTGAAGAATTTGAAATGAATGGAAGGCTATTTATAGAAAAACCGAGTGGCAGTTTCGTAATTCCGCTGAACTTTGTCTAGTTAAATTCTGACCGTTGGATAGCATTTTTTTTGAAGTGGCTTGATCTTGGCCATACACATATAGGCCGACCTTCCCCCCCCCCAACAAGAAAACAAAATTGATGACATCATCATGCTTATGTCATCTTGCTTTATCAGATAAAATTCCTGGTTTGGTGTTCTGATCGTGAAATTTTGTAAAATCTTAAAATTCCGAAAGCAACACTCTGAAAGTCCTTTCTTCCTCTTCAAGAATACTGGATTTTTCTAACCTTATACTCTCATTAAGGACATTCTATTGCCTGCCGAGTATCCTCGGTAACCGCCACCGGTTACAAAAATAATGTTGGCCGGCGCCAACTTCAGGATAAAAATCCACTGATCAATAATATACTCTGGTTCTGGAAACCTAGTTCACGGTTATCTAGGTAGGATTTTATTTCTATCCGTGGTCATTTATCCTGTTCACTTTTTATTAATATAATATTATTTAATTACCACATGTCTTAATCTTATAATATTATTATTCTACAAATATCTTATTTCATCCTTATCCCTCCAAATTTTCGGCCCACACACACACACACACACACACACACACACACACACACATATTTCCATTTACCATAATATCATATTTATCTTACATTTATTTTTCCCAAATTTTCCTATTGGTCCAATAATAATTACATAGATTTAGGCTTTTATAATTTCTTGAAAAATTCTAAGCCTTTGATTTTTACCTTTCAAGATTACATCTTGTCCCTTATTAATTATTTAATTGGGCCAAAAATTTCGGCCCTTAACAATAATTATTTATATTTATTTTATTTTTCATGTTTCCTAAATTTCTCTAATCTTATAAAATTTCTGAAGATTACTTAATTAATCCCTTAATAATTTTTAATAATTTTCTTAATTAAAACTAATCATTTCCTCACAACAATTTTATTGACATTAATAATTCAAGCTCCATGCAAATTATCAAAAATCATAGAGTCAATCTTAGTCTTAGAATACTTTTTAATTTTCCTTCTTTTTATTTTCATAGGAGGTAATTTATTAAATTGTCTAAATTAAGGATAATGTGTTTTCTAATTTTTTTATAATTATTCCATGCCTTCTAGAATTTTCATAATTTTCCTTAGGATGTTTTATGGCCTTAAAAATGCATTCTTCATATTTTTGACAATAGATTTCCTCTAATTTTCCTTTGAAAAATAGACTAAGTATACAATATTTTGAGACCATAATCATAAACGGACATTCTTATTACTATGACATAATACTCCAGATAATAGTTATCCGGGTATTACAAGTTTCGCCAACTCCAACGATTTTCCAGTTTAATTTCACCTAAAGGTGACTTTTCCACCATCCTTGGATTTTATTACCACAAATTTAGATTAATCCCTCGTTATGTGTCAAGAGCATCCACTATCAATGTATTATTTGCTGGTCTTTGATGCTCTCAAACAAACCTGTATATCAGACAAGAACAAGCCTTAGGTACCCATCTTTTATGGGTCCTTTTAGGTTAGCTTAGGCCTTAGGGAAAGCATAAGTTCCTTTAGGTACCCACTGATAGTTACCAACAAGTTTATCTCTTCTTTCATTCTTATGAAAACAAGATGAAGTATTATGCCCTTTTTGGTAACATTAATTACAATGAGTAAATGGATTGGAAGAATGAATTATTTTTCGAAAATAGTTTCAGTACAATTTTTCACCAGTTATCTTTATCCCTTTCTTTTTATAAAAAATGGGATTGTAACCAATGCCTGATTGATCATTTGTAAATCTTTGAGCTTTTAAGATCACATTAAGAATTTCACTTCCTTTAGTGAATTTCTCAAGAGTGTTTGTAAGTTGAGAATTTTTCTTTAAAAGAACAGGGCATTTCTTACAAACAGAATTTTCACAAACTAGATGAGGATCTTTAGCTTGTTGTTCAAGCAAAATGATTTTCCTCCTAGAGACTATAAATTCTTTCTCAATTTTTTTTTTAAATTCAAAATGAAACTCATTGTATTTAAAAAGTAATTCATTATAGCAGGGTTCATAATCATATACCTCTTTGTCATTGTCGTTCTCAAGTTCTTCTTCTTCTGCAACTAGGTATATGTTAGCAACCTCTTCTTCCCCACTTTCTTCATCTAAGGAACTATCTCCCCATATGGCGGATACATACGCCTTTTTCTTGAAGTGGTTGAACTTCTTCTCTTCTTCCTTACCCTTTAGTTGAGGGCATTCCGATTTAATGTGACCCGACTTCTCACATTCTTAACAGATAATTTTTCCTTATCCTTGAAATCTCGTTTATTACTTTAGCTTCCCTTCTGTAATCAGTTTCTGAAGCCTTAATCCTTCTTATAGAATTTTTTGAATCTTCAAACGAACATGCCAAGCTCTTAATCTTCATCTTCGTCTTCTTCATTTGATTCCTTCTCCTTTACAGCATTAGAGCCACTCCTTTTTCCTCTATTACTATTGATTTCTTCTAAGCCTTTCTTGAATTTGAGTTTGCCTTCATATTCAGATAGGCTTCCAAACAGGGCAGCAATTGATGTCATCGACTCGCCTTGGGCTTCTTCAATGGTTGTAATCTTTGCTTCCCAATCTTTTGTCAGGACATTGATGATCTTTCTGACTTGAGAGTTTTGCTCGTATGTCTTGCCCAAGGCTAATAGTTGATTAGTCAGGTGAGTAAATCAAAGTTGAAATTCTCCGATGGAATCTCCAATCTTTATTCAAAGAAGATTATATTTAATTATCAGCATGTAGATATGATTCTCCTTTATGCTGGATGTTCCTTCGTAAGTTATCTTAAAAAATTTCCACATATCCTTAGCATTAGCCAGGTTGCATATGCAGAAATATTCCTTTTGGCTAAGTGCACTTTAAAGCATTAATATAGCCTTGTTGTTGAGAGTCATGTTCCTTTTATCGTTCTAATCGAACTCAGCTTCAGTCTTTGGAATATGAATTTCACCTTCTGATCTTGTAGGAACATAACCCCTAATTTCAAATACTTACCAAAGACCATATTCACTTGCTATCACAAACACTTTGAACTTTGCACCTTGACCCTTGTAATTAAATAACCCAACTCACAGGTTCCACAACCTTAAGTTCTCTCAAATGAATAACTAAAATTATTTTAAAAAACAAACTCTCTCAAAGAACATATATGAATAAACTCTGAAGTTTAAATAATAGTATGCATGACAAAGGATGAAATTAAATAAGAATGTAAATAGTTGTAATCATATGTTGTTGTGTGTTGTTCTCCGAGTCTTCCTGAGTATTTATAGTCAAACAAATAAGCTAGCTGATGCATTTTCTTCTCTTAGAATCTTCAATGTTCAGCTTGACATCTGGAATATGACAGTTGCATATTTTTCTTTGTTTCTTCAATTCTTTGTTGGAAATCTGGAATAAAGTTGTTGTAGTTGGTTCTCTAGCATTCTTGCCATTCTATAATCTTCATTTGATCGTTGGAGAGTGATCTGGATGATCTGTAATGGTCTGAGTTGAACCATTGGAATAAAGGAAAAAGTTCAAGCTTGTTCTTGATTCTTTATTAATTGTGTTTAACCCAGATTTGATTTCACCATGATCCTTACTAAATGCATCTGTAACTCATGAACAAATTGATCAAGTATAACAGGGAATAATATAGAATGAAATCATGAAGTCTATAGATCAAATAGGATCAAATTGTAGATTTCCAAAAATCTGAGTTTCAAAATTGAAAAACCGGAGCAAATCACCAAGAAGGGGGTGAAATTGGGGATTTGAAAAATTCTTTCACACAATTCTGGAAATTAACCGCAGGAATAAGATAGTGTAGAGAATAGGAGAAGAGAACAAGACACAGCAAGATTTATACTGGTTTGGTCTAATTCTATGACCTACATCCAATCCCCAAACTCTCTGGGATTTCTACTATCACTCACAATCAGTTACACACTCTATACTCGAAAGTTATCCTCTCACTAGGATACACTCTCCCTTACAAGTTGTACAGTGATATTCTCAATCTCTAAGTCCCCTGACTTGACATTCTTACAAACAAGTGATTTAATAGAAATAAGAACTCTCTCTAAGAGCAGATATTAATAAACACTGAAGCTCAAAACTCTCAGTATAATTTACAGAAGAATGAATACAGAAATCTGGATATTGTTCACTATAAAAATATCTTGTCTATATTTCTTCTTCGAATCTAAACTTCATTTATAGCTGAGGAAGATCATTTTAAATGAAGTATATGACTGTTGGAGGAGCACTACGAATTTGGTTGTTGAAGCTCTACTTCCAGAAACTAGCTGTTGACAATCCACTGAAAATATTCTTGATGGATGGATTCTGCCTTTGTCTAATCTGTTGTAGACATTCTTGTTATCTGTAGCTTTAATAATCTGAAGATAATGTTGATTGTCCTTGATGGAATGAGCTATGCTTAAAGTTGTATTTGTTTAATCCAAGTTGGAGCACTTTAAAGACAACATATTCTCTCTCTCTCTTGCTTTATGGCTCATAATCTAAATCTTCACTGTTTACTTCATTAGATCATCTGAAACTTGCTAGAAAACTTGTTAAATAACGTTAGAAACAGTAGCAATGAAAGATATGAAGTATTAACATCAAACATAAGGTTTTCGCAATTTGGCGCCATCTGATTTTACAAATCTGTTCGTCACAAACTCGAGTTTACAAAGCCAGACTCGAGTTTGGAGTTCATCCAGAGAGCAAGGCATCTTGGTAAGCTTCTCAAACTCGAGTTGATAAGTGACTGACTCGAGTTTAGTTCTTACAGAGAAGAAAGTCGTGAGCTGGTCTTGGATGAAGTTTTAAACACATGTCTAAACTCGAGTCATTTAGTGACTGACTCGAGTTTGAAGCTTTTATGAAAATCTTGAGTTTAAGTTTAAAGCTTCAAAACTAGAGTTTAGAAATGCAGACTGGAGTTTACAAAACCTGAAATATTGCTTAGCTCTTTGTATGGTCTAAACTCGAGTTTTGTTTTTGATATACAAAACTTGAGTTTCAGTGAAAACTTGAAACTTTGAAATCCTTTTGTAAAGTGAAAACTGGAGTCTTTGAAATCTAAACTGGAGTTTACAAATCAAGCAACAACACGAGTGTCTCTGTTTATCCTAAACTCGAGTCTACATATCCCAGACTTGAGTTTACAAGTCTTAAACTTTTTTTTTGGCTCTTAAACTTTCTTGTAAACTAGAGTTTCTCAGGATTAAAAGTAGAATTTGAAAACAAGCTATAATTCGAGTGTCACTGCCTTTGATCTAAACTCGAGTTTATAAAACACAGACTCGAGTTTACAACCCTTAAAAACTTTGATTGCTCTCTGTATCTCTGCAGACTCGAGTTTGCCTATGCAAACTGGAGTTTGGTTTGGTTTGTAAAAAGTGAGCCATTGTCTTATCAAGTCTAAACTTGAGTGTTGCTACCAAAACTCAAGTTTGCCTTAGACAGTAACTTTTGCAACTTACCAAAGACAAACTTCAAATTAAGTTTACAATTATCAGTTATCATCAAAACACATAGAGAACTAACAAAATTGTGCGACATAAAGTTGAGTTTATTAAAACAAATTGAAGTTTTGTTCATTCTAGGAATGACCATCACGATTTGAGATTTGAAATAGTGGCAAACTCGAGTCATTAAGTGACAAACTTGTGTTTGGTTCATTCTAGAAAATGGCAATCACAATTTCGGATTTGAAACATAATTTGAATGTACAAGTAAACTTGAGTCAATTAGTGACTAACTTGAGTTTTGGACTTTTGATGAGAAAATAATTTTAAGTCCACAAAGTTCAAAACTAAAGTTTCCAAAACTTAATTGGAGTTCTCAAATTCAAAAAATAGAGCATTGATCTCTACTTGGCATAAACTCAAGTCTCCAAAACTCAACTAGAGTTTTCAAATTCAAGAAATATAGCATAGATCTTTGCTTGACAAAAACTTGAGTTTCCAAAAATCAACATGAGTTTTCCTTAAATAATAAGACACTTTGAAAACTCTTTGCCAAGAGAAAACTAGAGTTTGTTAAAACCAAATTGGACTTTCCTTAAATTTAGTAAAACATGAAATCGTTGAAAACTCTTAGCTTGATTTAAACTTGAGTTTGTTAACTTAAACTCGATTTTTCTCAAAACATGGAAAACATAATATAGTTGTTCGCTGGGATTAAACTTTGGTTTAGAATATCAAACTGTAGTTTGCTTAACTTCAAAAAATATTGAAGTGTCTCTGTTTAACACTAACTTGAGTTTACTAATACAAACTCAAGTTTGCTTTAGTTTGAAAATTATTGAGTGCACTCTGTTTGACAAAAACCACAGTTTGTAAAGGCAAACTGCAGTTTGCGTTGAGTTCATAAAACTGAGCTACTCTATGTCAAATCCAAACTCAAGTTTTGGAACCCTAAACTCGAGTTTTCTTTGACAATAAGTTTTTCAATTTACCAAAGACAAACTTCACTTTGTGTTTACAATTGTCAGTCATCATTAAAACTCATAGAGAACTAACATCTTTGACTTACGTCCAACCCCCAGACCTACTAGGTTTTTCACTATTTCACAAACACAAATACAATTACATACTTTGTACTCAAGATGATCCTATCATACTAGGACTCACTCCTCCTTACAAGTTATAATCATACACCCATATTCAAGGTTCCTCAACCTTGAGTTTAAACAAATAATCAAATAATTAACAAGTGTTTAGACTCTTCACTAACTAGATAAATGATAAACACTGAAGTACAATGATATCTGAAGATATTAACTAATTTGAATGAAACAGATAATTACAATAATGTCAAATTGACTGCTCATAGTTTCGGTAGTTGGCGAATTGAATGCTTTGAGCATATATACCAACTTTCATTTATGACAGTTGAAGTTTGTTACGGTAGCCGTTGAGAGATATTTATATTTTCATTAGAGTCAAAAAATATTCTGTTAGACTGAGTTCTCCTGCATCTGTTACCTTTAGTCTTAATGGTAGTTGACCTACTGAGTTGGTAATATCTTTTCACCAAAAATGGGTGCCTGGGACAAGGATCATTTGGGCTGCTCTGATGTTTATTATGTGTTTGGCTCTAATTTTTCTACTATGCATTAAATGCCTCTTACACAAATATTGCTTTATGATGCTTTTAGAGTAATCCATTATTTGATCAACTGAAATCAGTAACAAATGGTTTAAAAGTATCTTAGAATAGTTCTTAGTAAAAATATGAAGTAGTTGTAAAAGAATTTTGAATGTTTGAAATCACACAAACTATGATAATAATTTGCTTACAAAAGAACTCGAGTTGTTAAATAATGAACTAGATTTACAAAATCGAGTTGGGTATAAAAGACTTGAGTTCTGCTTCATATTTTCCAAAACCTTCAGTTTCTTCTAAGTAGAACTCGAGTTGAAAAGATAAGAACTTGAGTTGTTGTTTGTCGATGAAAACTGAATGCCTTCTAATATTTAAAGAACTTGAGTTGTAAAAGCTCAACTAGAGTTATCAACTTGAGTTCTTTAAATAAAAACTCTAGTTGTTAACATTTCGCTGAGAACTTAAGTCTTATTGTCTAAGAGAACTCGAGTTGTTATGTCAAGAACTCGAGTTGTAAACTAGATTCTATTAGAACAAAACTCTAGTTTTTTAGGCCTTTTTTGTCCAAAAGAGATAATAAGGCATGATTCTTCTGAACTGGAGTTTATTACTTATGAACTTGACTTTTTGACAAGAACTTGAGTTGATAAGCTATGAACTCTAGTTGTTCCAGAAGAGGTAGCCATTGAAATTCTTTTCAAAAGATAGAACTAGAGTTGATTAAATGAGAACTTAAGTTTATAACCTTACTGATTGAAGATCACGTTGGAAGGAGTTTTAGAACTTTAGTTGATGAAGCAGGAACTCGAGTTGTCTTAAGTTAGTAAGCTAACAAGTTTTGTTGTCATCAAAACTCAAACTGAGAACCAATACAATTTTTGGTTTCTTCCAGCACTCCTTCCCTAGGAAAAAGGGAAGTAATTTAAATCTAGCTAGGAATTAGGAAATTATGGGGTTTGTGATGATGATGAAAACTTTTTATTGGAAATTTCAAGAATTAAGTTTACTTTCTCTATGTATCCTTTTCTATGTCCTTTATTAATAAGTTATACTATCTCAATTTCTTTCTTCCTTTTATGTCTTATGTCATCTTTGGTTGTGGAAAGAGTAAAGTATAGAAGTTATATTTTGTTGAGCATGATTTAAATCTTGTTGGGAATCATTGGAGTTCTAATGAAGTGTTTGATGAAAGGTCAATAAAAGAAACTATGGAATTTAGGAAAGAAAATTGTTGGCAATACGATTAAAAAATGATTTAAATTTTGTTTTGACTCAAATTCACAGTATGTCTTGTGAAAAAATTGAATTGAGAACATTTTCAAGACCATGTTAATGCCTTAATTGGGTTGGCGCACTAATAAGTCCTAATTCTACTATATATTTCTATTGTGTTATAACTACTATAAGTCTTAAAGTGTGTTTGATATGATTGATCATGATAGATTTCATGCACACGTTGGAATAAGGGTTAGATGATTTGAATTGTTGCATTTTAAGACTTATGATGCATATTAATAGAAAAAGGACTTAATTCTGATATATTTTTGGTTGACATATCAATGTTGTCTTGATGCTATAGAATCGTATGGATGAATATCTAAAATATCGTATTCCATTATGTGCTCATCTTTTCTTAAGAAAATACAAAAGATAATGGTGGGAACTTGGGCCGAACATTTAGTGGGCTTTGAAGCTAAAAAGACATAAAAGAAAGATGTTGACTCCAGGAAAACAATAATCAAAGATAGTGTGAATTTATGAAGATATCTAAATTGAATCCTGCTAATCAAAATAGAATTTACTTTTGGTTGGGCTTGAAAGAAGAGGTAAGTCTAGCTCACAAACGAGAGATTGAATATCCTGCACAGGGACCTCAACCATAAAAGGGAAAGATGACCAACCTTAAAAAGAAAGCCCTAGACATACACACAACATTATGAAGAGACGATAGCTCGATATATGTTGAATGATAAAAGCATGAAAAATGTAATATCCTAAATGTTAGTCATAGATACTTGATGATAAGCCTATATTAGGAAAATGAGTAAGCCCAGTTTGTTAAGAGTCCCAAAAATGATGAGAAATGGAAAGGCTCTCGGGGACTATAGGATTGAGTTATATTGGGCAGAGGACTTAGTATGTGTAGGTTGTAGAATAAAGTGTCAGTATAGAAGAGCTAATAACGTCTATATAGTAAATTAGGTTGATAGAAAGATGTCACCTAGTTATGTCCTGAGGTATGGTATGATTAGTTGAGCAAAAAATGTGCTGGTATAGGTATGGCATATGTGTTGGTCAAATCCTCTTATGCTAAGCAAACCGGTTGAACAAGTAATACAGAATAACTAGAGTATTGTCTCATAGACATTGTAGCACCTAGGGCTGAGCCACGGGCGGGCGGGGCAGACCCGCGCCCTAACCCGTATCCCGCCCGTTTAAAATACATGGGTACAGGCTAGCCTGGACCCGTGGCACAACCCGTTTAACCCGTAATAAACGGGTATGGGAAAATACGGGCGGTCCTTACGGGTTTTGGGGAACCCGTTTAGATATGACCACTTGTTTTTAAAAAAAAAACTAGAGAAACCGAGTCCCTCGCACAGTCTCACACCAGTCATTCTCCACTATGAACAAAGAAGAAGAAGAAGAATAAAACGAAAAAGAGAGCGATCCTTATGCTCCGGGGAGAGATCTGAAAAATGAGACAGCAAGATCTGAAAAAGTCGATGAGGGAGGAAACAGATCTATAGATATGATTTGTGATAAGATGGTGAGATTGTATATTCAATCAAACAAATCTGAGAAGAAGAAGCATGGAGTTGACTGTTCGGCGATGAGAAGGAGAGGTCACGTGCAAGAGGGACAACTTGAGGGCAATGAGATCTGAGCTTGGTGAGCGTCTGAGAGTAGCAAGGTTGGCGGTGAGGTTGAGGGCGAGTTCGAAACTCCATAACACGGCGATGAGGGGTCGCGTCGTCACAAGTTCGCAGCGAGGTTGAGACTTGAAAGCGACGAGGCGAGCTTCCGAGTAGAAATGGACAGACTGGTTACTGGATAGGACTTGGCAATTTGGAAATGGTGATTATGTCAAGTTGTCAACTATCAACTCACGAGAGAAACTGAAAGACGAAATGTAAGCCTCCAATTGCGAGCCTGACTACTCTATCTACTCTAGTCTTGGCCTAGATTAGGTTAGTCTGTATCTACTCTAGTCTAAGTAGTCTCCAGCTGTACTGTCCGAATTGACCTGGGTTTACTCTTCAGTCACATGTGTCTCTCACTCTCACTCTCCTGTTCGGCCTATTTGATTCTGATTAAATATATATACATACACGGGTATTGGGTACCCCGGGGGCGAACCCATTCCCCGCCTGTTTAGTATTGAATGGGAACGGGTAGCCCGTTACCCGTTACGGGTCTAATCCGGGCGGGTTCAAAACGGGTAAAATAATACGAGTTGCGGGTGAGCGGGCGGGTTACGATCCATTTGCTCACCCCTAGTAGCACCAATTATACAGCCAGTATTCAATTGGAAGTCGTGTGATAGAAGTAGTTATGATGGTTGTTTTTGAGTATTACTACCAATTAACAAAAACAAAACAAATGATCGAAAGTCGGTTGAGAAAATTAGAATTAAAATAGGTAGACCTTTTTTTTTTGGTCGACAAATAGGTAGACCTCAAATTGCCTCTTAAGTCACATTAATCCCCCAGTTTGTTTATGTCACGCCCAGCCTTTGGGGCCTTTATTTAATCAGAGTTAATGCGGAATATAAGAATCGAGGTGATTTAGACGACTTAATTTTGTAATCGAAGTTTTTGAATTTACAATAGTATGAAAATACGGACTAATTTTTCATGATTCTATACCTATCCCATAGAAGGATGTTAATACATTAATCCAAAACAGATGGATGATAAACATGATATACAGACTAATTAATCCTATTTCTTCCAAATAGCTCCAACCGCCGTGGTCCTTACAGTTGCTCCTTGCCTTCTGATCCCGAACTAGCTCCTATCTCTTTCACATGATCTGGAGTCCAAGTGAATGGACCCCAAGATAACAGTTAATCTTATGCACATGTATGAAATTAAATATGACATTTTAGCACATGCAGAAACATGGAAGAATTTACACACAAACTGTAACCGCAGTTAACGGCCAAGAACCGCAGCTCTTGTTTAGGACCGCAACCCCATGAGACCGCAACCTTAATATCCATGGCTAGGAAAATAAAAACAGGTAATTCAACCAACATACATGATCAGTTAAATGAAAACATATACATTTGCATACATGATTATAGGATTAGTGTTACCCACCTCGACCTTAAGTCCCTAAGTTCCATGTCTGACGATGCCGGGATCAGAAGAGGTGTCTGAGTCTGCCTAGAAACGTTCATCATCATCATTAGACACTTACTCGAATTGCAGAGAAACTAATTACGCGAATTAGTTTAAAGGATTAATATTGGTTATTAATCCTTTACAAATTTCCCTTAGTGATAATAATAATTATTTTATAAATTATTATCACTCTTTCTCAATATTAACAACAATATCTGTTGTTATCATAATTATCCACAACTTCTAAATAATGTTCCCAATAATAGCCAACTGAATTATTCTTTCACAACTCAGTGACTACCTTTAAGACTTATCAGAATTTGACCTTAAATTTCCACGGGTATTTGAGAAATTCATAACTTGGTCAATATAACTCCGAATGAAGTGTTCCAATTTCTATTTATTCCTTGATAAGTCTATTTTTATAAATTAAAGTCACCAAGTTGATTCATGGTTGATAAAAATTCCAAAATTTCAAAAGTATAAGCACTGTCTAATCTGGGATTAGAAACTTTCCAGTTTTCTTAGCTAAACTTCAAAAGTCCATATCTGGAATTCTAGACATCGGATTTAGGTGATTCCAAATTCTATGAACTCCTTATTAAGTCTAGTTTCTATGAAAATTGGTTTCAACATTTTATCACATGTCATAAATTCCATGATTTCAAAAATGTGTCCACTGTCCAAAATCACTTCCAAAATTGTACCCTAACTTCTGAAATTCATAACTATTTCCATACTTATTGAAAATTTGACAAATTACCTATCAAATTAAAGCTCTATGTGTCTACTATTTATCTGGAAAATTTCATGTAAAAATTCAAATGTTTAATGGGCCCGAAATCCAATGTCATTTTGCTGCCCAAAAATGTTACAGAAAAGTTCCCCAATTTTGACCTATCTTTCAAAAATCGTAACTTGAGCTATAGACCTTGGATTAAGATGAACCAAAGCTCATTTTAAAGCTTCACATGTCTACTAAATGTTCATAAAATTTCAGGGTCAAAGAAGGTCGTTTACCCTAGTTTTGGCTTAGTCAAAGATTGATGCCCTGATTGCAAAATTTCAATTTTTCAGAAAATGACATTTTTTTCTTTTTTTTTTTTCATAAGTGACAGCCACGTAGGTATATATATCTGTACATTCATTTAGTTCATTCTTTTACCTCATGCGCACATGTTCAGTTTTCAGCAGCTAAGCATGTGCACACATATATATATAACTTAGCTTGTTTTCCTTTTTCCCTGGACCCTTACGGTTTTACACATCGTTATGCAAAAAATCACTCTTTTCTTTTCCTGAACAATCATCTAGTGTATTTATAAGCATAAACCAAAGCATAAACCTTCACTCACAGGCACCACATATATATCTTCCATACTCTCTCACGTTAAAACACCCACAGCTGCACATATATATATATTTTCTTTCTTTCCCCTTCTTTCCTATGACGTGTGTTCACACACACACACACATATTTATGATGAAGCAGAGACATAGATCACACTAAAAGACACCAAGAGAAAAAGAAAAAAAAAAAACGATGCCACAGCTCCTGATTTAGTCAAAACAAAACAGTGATATCCAACCTCATGCAACACCGAATACCAAGATTAAAATCTTTAACATGATCTTGAGCCACTGACTCATCTCTTAATTACTGATTTTCCTTATACAGTCACAGCCAGCCATATATACATATATATGACAATAGCTCTCTCTGCTTTCAACTCAGAAAGCATATGCAGAAACCCAAAAAAATCGATGACAGTAAAAGCATTCACCATTCTAATATACATTCAGTTACACAGTCCCCCCTGTTTCGGTTTTGTTTTTCAGCAAAGTTCATTTTAGATTCATTTAGCTTCCTACTATGGTTTCTACTTGACAGGAAACCGATGGAGGAACTAAAGGGAAAGAAAGCTTGAAAACTCACCTTTGCTGAATCAAGCTAAGTGACGAGAGGAGTGACTGATTTTCTCCTCTGATTTTGGACGCAAGGAGCAGAGGAAGAGTTCTTGGTTTTGAGCTCTCTCCTTCCCTCCTCTCCTCTGCTTTTCACCACCGTCTCTAACTCTCACTTTCTTCTTCGATCACTTATCTTCAGCCTCTCTCTCGGTTTCCTTCTCTATTCTCTGCTGCCGAATGGATGGGAAAAGAAGAAAGAAAAACGAGATGACTTTATAGGCAGCTGAAGATCCAGTCCAAGCAACATTAAACCGCTGGTCCGAAATGGTTTTTGAGTCTCGAGGAGGCGACGTCTGACCTTATCCTGCTTTGTTTTGCAGGTTAATTATGATTTTCTCTGCTTCTAATTAAATGCCTTCTTCTTCTTTCATTTTGATTTTTTGCTTCTTTCTTCTTCTTCTTCTTCTTCTTCTTCTTTTTTTTTTTTTTTTTTTTTAATACAAGGCGAGGGAAGGGATAAAACCTAGGACCTAGGACCTAAGCGGGAAAAATAAATCTCAATACCACTGCACTTAATACTTAGTAGTGCTTAGTGCTGGCGACTTTTTACTTCTTTCAATTTGCTGCTTGGTTGCTGATGATATAAGTCTGTTGGGCTCTGGGCTAATGGACATGAATTTGGTGCTGCCTTACGTGTTGGGCTTGGCCCAAGAGAAGAATGAAGTTGCAGTTCCGTGTTTTTCTCACGCTGGGTCTGGCTGAAAGAGCAACTCATGAATGATCAAAGATGTTGCTCACGTGGTGGAGAAACTGATGGGTTTCTCCTGATTGTTTTATTCCTCTTGCCTTTCACGTGTTGTCGGTGAAGGCTTCATTCATTTTCTTTTTAACATTACTTTATTTGCAATTTAGATTAAATTGTAAATATTGGATAAATATTAGAAATAAATCCTTAATTTTATATAAGGATTTTTCTTCCCTAATTAATTTTTTTCCGAGGCCTTAACATATTTATTCCATAATATTTAGGCCTAAAACTTGTCACTCACAAATATATATTTTTTAATTTATCCTTTTCCCGAAATAAATTAAGGAATAATAAACCTTATTTTCAAACAATTATTCCCATAATTATTTTGGCCCACATTTCATAATTTAATTTCCCATATAATTTCCCAATATTCAAATTCCAAAAATTTAGGATGTTACAGTTTCTAACACATTGCTACAACATTTTACTACACAACTTTTGAAATGCTACAACAAAATGCCATTTGTAACATTATTCAGCTAACCCCCCACTAATTTATACAAAAGCGCCTGCATCTTGTAAGTACATTCCTTACTCTACTTTTCCCATGTTCCAATGACAATTTTTGGGCTTAAAATGTCAATTTAACCTAGGTGTTTTGGCTATGTGACATAAACCCATTTCTGTAGCTTACAATTTAGATTAAGCCTTGCACAAAATCACCTAGCACACATTACTTAACAGAGGTCTAACCTTAATTCCATTATAATAAATTAAGGCCACTCATTCTTCCTATTAGTGGATAATTGACAAACAATATGAATGAAACACAATTAAGCAAAATGAATTTCTATGATTAAAAACTAGTGAACTGGGTTCATACTACATCACAAGAATTCATCCTCGCTTAGCCAATGGAAGTTTAATTCATGGTCGATGAGGGAACCATAACCAAAATTATAGTGAAACAATCCACAGAAATCTAAACTAGAAAATTGAAACAGATGAGGACGTCAAAATGATTGATGGCATAGGGAACTCCTGTCATACGACGTCTCAACATCTTCTACTGCTGCTTCTAATCCTTTAGTGTAGATCGGTCTTTTTGCAACTCTTTCAGTGAATTATGATTTCTCAACTTGAGTTGGGTCATATATAATTAGATTGTGTATTATTGACTCTTGTATTCTTCACTCTTTAACTCACGACAACTTTTAGGCTTGCTCATCCTTCCCTTTTATAACTAGGCCCTTCATGTAGTACGTCTGTATGAACTAATAAAATGTTAATGGAATATATGAATTGTTGTGAAGTTTTTTTTTTTTATCAAAGTTAACTATCTTCTTTTATAGAATTTTCTAATTTGATTAATTAGCTAAAGTGACATTACATATAAGTGATGATGGCGTTATAAAACAATGTGAAATTCATAATAAAAGTGACATATTTCAGCCAAATCAAGTAATAGGAGAATGAGGAATTGTTCTACTAAAGTTTGGCCAATAAATGGTAATTTACCCTAATAGTGTAAACAAAAGTTGAGGGACATTAACGAAAAATTTAGAATGCCTTAGTAATGGTCAAATTTCGGCCAAATAAAGAAAAAAAGGGACAACAATGAAATTTTCAAGTTTGAAACATAAAGTCAAGTTGATTAAGATTATAATGTTATATCTTTGTATAGGAATTAAGAAGCAACATTCCTACCCCTTTTGGCTTGAAGATTTCGGCTGAAATAGAGGGATAAGGAGAGAAGAAGATTTTCTCATGTAAAGGGACACATAGAAGTCAAGAAGTTTACAAGGGAAAATACCATTTGACTTTGAAATTAATTAGGATAAGCTTACATCATCAAAGATGGCATAATGTGCAAGAGTCAAACGAGCAATTAAAAGGCACAAAATCTTCCTCCACAAGCGTGATATTTTGGTCAAACAAGGGGAAGGAAGAAGAAGCCAAGCAATTTGCACATGTTGTTCATATTTCTTACTCGAAGTCAACTTCAATTCTTATGTTGACACTTATCAAGCTAGGGAATTACCTTTGACGTTTGTTATCAATATGTGAGATCATGTTGCATGATCTCACATATTGATAACAAACGTCAAAGGTAATTCCCTAGCTTGATAAGTGTCAACATAAGAATTGAAGTTGACTTCGAGTAAGAAATATGAACAAGCTAAATTAAAGGCAATTGAAATTCAAAATTCTTCCCTTATAAGCCAAAAAATTTTGGCCAAACATGAGACAAGGAGGGAAGAGCATGACTTGCAAACAAAGACATTACAAAAGAAAGTCAAAAAGCCTAAACTTCTTGACCAATGAGAGAAGACTTAAACCTAAGCTAAAAGAGCATATCAGACAGGCTAGCATTGAGGCAAAACAAGGGAATATTTCAGCCAAGCATGAAGAAGCAAGAGAAGTCAAGAAAAGTTTAGAAATTAAGAGAAATACAAGTCAATGCAAGGGACAATTGAATGATGACTTATTAAGGGTATTTTACATGGCTATTAGCTATTATTTAAGAATCCTCTTTTCTTGAATTTTGCTACCCAAGTCAACATACCATAAGGGAAGAGGAGAGAAGAGAGATCTCACAAACAAGAAAGAAGATGAATGCATACAAGGTCAGGAATCAAGTTAAGTTAGTTAAGATTATGTCAACCTTGTCTTCTTCTTTATGAATATCTTCAAGATCCTCATGAAAAATTCTTGTATGGTGTTTAGGAGCATAGGCCGAAATCATAGAGAGGTTCAAGGAAGAAAAAAAAAAACCAAGTTCAAAGCCAAGTAAGTCACTTATCTAGTTTAGTTGTGACCTTGTGATTTGGAATCTTGGATTCTTTCCAAGATAATTGGTGATTATGGAACATAGATATTCCTTAAGGGAAAGTTTTGTCTTAACTAATAAAATGGATTATCAAGTTTTTAAAATTAAGATAATGGTTTGAAAAGGAAGATTAAGCAAAAACATGAATAAATATGAAGTTAAAATGAAAATCAATATTGTTGTTGATGAGTTGTGATTTTCGGCTAGACATGAGTACATAGTGATATGAAGTGATTTTGGTATTTTGAATGTTTCCAGATTTCTTAAAATGGAAAATTTTATGGAAATAAGATTGGAACATAATTTTGGAAACCAAAAGACTAAGTTACAAGAGATTTCAAATTTGCCAACTCTGGAATTTTGAGAGGCGGCCAACTTAAAGGGTGATTTTAAATTAGTAAGTTGTTTCCAATGGCCATAAAATTTTACAATCTTAAATGATATATCTCAAGGTTTAATTTAATAGGTAATTTGTTATATTTAGATTTTTTTACAAAAAGATATGAATTTTTTAAAATAACCCTGGAAACTAGACTTTATCTCTTACTAGAGGGTGATATTTTGATACAGTAAATTCATACAATTTTCTTTGGTCCCTAAAAGTATTTTCAATCAAAAATAGACATGTTAAATGATTAAATGGCCAATGGAATCACCTCAATTATATTTTTCTAGAATTAGTTCTAAATTTTTGAAGTTGTAACACAAATTCTGGAATTTTTTGTTGGTGGTTGAAATTCATGGAAATAATAAGAGAGTTTGCATAAATGATCAAATTGGTTGTAATGTATTGTTTATAGGGGTTGCTAAATAACTGGGATAACATTTAGGCATCCAGAAAATATTTTACCTATTAATCAACTATCAAGTAGTAACTATTTACTCATATACTCTATGTTGCTTTTGTATGTTTGTTTTCTATGATTGTAGACCTGTGTCTCATGAGGGGGACATGCATTTGAATTGTAGGGGCAAGTGGACTGAAGGTCCTTACATTGCTACTAAGCTGGTGATGCATTTAGTGTTGTTGGGGTTGGAGGCCTAACTACTATGATTTTTCCTAGTGCTATTGATCCAAGGCTTGTCTTATTAGGTAGTCTTACATTTATGACTCGATCCTTCCGTGGTAGACATATGCATAATATGTGGTATTTTTTTTTTTATGTTAATGCACGTGATGTATACTGAGTGCATATGGTATGTACTGTGATTGTGATTTCCTGATTATGTTTGTTTGGGATCACTGATAAGGCACACTGCAAAAAAAAAAAACTATGATTTATAGCGGTTACTTAGTAGTGGTAAAAAAAAAAAACCGCTACTAAATCATGTATTTGTAGTAGTTTTAGCCAAAACCGCAACAAATTTGTCGCGGAGGATTGGCATCTAAGCGCGGGTCATTTTGTAGCGATATTTGTAGCGGTTAATTCCAAAAAAACCACTACAAATGTGGCGGCAATTTGGCGCGCAGTCGCGTGAATATTTGTGGCGGTTAGTTTGTTGTAGTTAACGAAAACTAAAGCAATGACTGGAACAAAGACTATTATTTGGTAGCAGTTGTGCCAAGAACCACTACTAATATTTAACCTATATATAATCACATGTCCGTACATCATAACAATTATAAAATACAGAGAAATCACTGAATCCGGCCTGTAACTGAATGAACAACCTCAGTTTAGCAATCAAAGATAGGTAGATAGCTGGAGCACCGATCTCTTAACTCGAGAGATGAGTGACGCAAATATTTGCATGTCTCTTACATGAAGCTAGATGTGGTTATTTAGCTACAACTCGATTTGGTTTTTTCTCTGATGTAAAGACTTTTATTATTCTGAAGATCATCTAACAAGAGACTGAAGTTTGGGTTTTCATTATAGCCACCTTTCTTTCTGTAAAATATCTCTAATCAAAATGAGCCAGAGTCTTTTTAGGGAGATCGGTGGCTATATTAAATCCCAATCTTTATGTGCATGTTAGACTATTTTCAATACACTTATCAGAAAGATTTTTTTTAAACCAGACTAATTGATTTATTAGTCAAACTAATAGACTAATAAACTAATTAGTTTGTTTTTTTGTTGCAAAAAAAATAATATTAGTAGCGGTTTTATAGTAAACCGCTACAAAGTTTGTTAATTTGTAGCAGTTACTCGCATGAAACCGTTACAAACGGTTTACCTGTCGCGGTTACATGAGAGTATCTACTACAAGAAAGCGAAAGGACTCAACTTTGTCACGGTTTCTATATAGCGATGCTTCAACCGTGACAAATACTAGTATTTTGTATTGGTTTGCCCCCTAACTGCTACTAATGTTTAACATATATAATATAATTTGTCTGTATGTCAACAAATATAAAATACCGATAAATCACCAAATTCGACCAGTAACTGAGTGAACTTTCTCGGATTAGTAGTCGAAGATAGGCAGAAATCTGTAGCTCTTATCTCTTATCTTGAGAGATAATAGCTGTAGATATTTGCCTCTCTCATCTTTGAAGTCGAGGCAGTTAATCAGTTACAAACTAGATTTGGTTATTTCTTTGACGTGAAAACTTCTACTCTTTTGAAGATCGTCTAATAAGCGACCGAAGGTTAGGTTTTTATGATAGACACCTCTATCTATCTCTGTAAAATGTCTTTCATCAAAATAACTTATTGAGTCTCTACAAGGACAACGGTGGCAATACTAAAGCCCAATCTTTTACGGGCATGTTGGACTATTTTCAGTACACTTATCATAAATATTTTTTTAAAAAAACCAAACTCATTGGTTTATTAGTCAAACTAATAAACTAATTAGTTTGTTTTTTTTTTGCGAAAAAAATTACATTAGTAGTGGTTTTGTGGGTAACCACTACAAAATGATACAATTAGTAATGGTTTGCTCAAATAACCGCTACATAAACTGAAACGTCTGTCAATTTGCAGTGGTTTTGCTAATTGCTGCAAGTTTTACTAAGACCGAGGTACATTAGTTGTGGTTTATGTTAACCACAACAATTGTTTTACTTTGTAGCGATTTTTCAATAGAACCGCTACAAAAAGACGTGCTATTAACAACGTTTCCCCTTACGCTACTATTCATTTCTCACCGTTTTGACTTTTGGTTTTCTCTTTGTACAGTAAAAAATAACATTATGGTTAATAGAGAAAAAGGGAAAGGGGTTTCATTGGGTATGTTAGTTCTCTATGGGTTTTTATGATAACAATCAATTGTAGAACCAAGATTGAAGTATTGTTTCAATAAAGTAAAAACTTGCTGGTTGAGGCAATACTCGAGCATTGGTCCTTCAAAGAAAAGCTCAATGCAAATGACTAAAGGCAATACCGTAGTATCTTAGTGGATACTTGAGTATTGGACCTTACAGAGAACATCACAAGTTTTCCATCAGAGCATACTCGAGTATTGATCTGCATACTCGAGTATAGGCCATAAAGACTCTTCAGTATTTTTCAAAAGGAATGCTAACTTCAGTTTGGAAAATTCTAGTTTTGAAAACTCAAGTTTTGGAATATTAAAAGTCCAGTTTTCAACTTGGTTCCAAAATTCAAATATTTTCATTTTAAATGAAAACTCAAGTATGACATTAACATACTCGAGTATTGGGCCAAGCAAAGATGACTTGAACATTTATTACACTTACAAACTTCAGTTTTGAAACTCCAATTTCACACTAGCTAATGTTCTCTCTGAGTTTCAAAATGGAAACCCATACTCGAGTATGGTGTTGAATACTGAGTATCGAGTCATACAGAGAGCAACTGTGTTTTTTTTAAGGTTTCAATACTCTGGTATTACATGAATACTCCAGTTTTGATGTTTTGGGTAGACTCTCATCAGGAGTCCAAAACTCGAGTATTGATAGAATACTCGAGTATTGGCTTAAGTTCAATTAAAGCTCTAAAGCTCGATTGCGAGTTTCGTCTCTGGATGGAGAATACTCAAGTATAGGCGTAGAAACTTGAGTTTCGAGCCATACAGAGAGCAACTGAGATTTCTAAGCCTTCAATACTCCGGTATAGAAAGGAAACTCTGGTTTTAATGTTTTGGACAATTATTGATCAAGAGTCCAAAACTCGAGTATTGGAAGAATACTCTACTATTGGCTTAAGTTCATCAAGAACACCAAAACTCAAATTGTGAGTCTTGTCTTTGTAAGGAGAAGACTCGAGTATAGGCTCAGAAACTAGAGTTTAGGTTTAAGTGCATAGTGACAAACTCGAGTATTGGTGCACAAACTCGAGTATTGGTCGAGCCTTCTAATAATTCAAATTTGTGAAATCTGCGTAATGTTTGTGGAATGATTCAAATGATTTATATTCTTAATTATCATCATTACCAGATATGTTTAATGTGTTTGCTAGTGTTTTTCAGCCCAATTACAAATGATACAAGTGGATTAAAAGAGCTGTTAACACAAAAGGCAAAGTTTTGTCAGAAGTATTAAATGCAGACCACCAAACTTGCTAAAATCTCAACTACCAAGCATTACATAGTGGAAAAAGGATAAAGAGACTTCCATTTAATTAAGGACTGACAATCCCAACTGATATAAACGACTAGAAGTCACTCTCTATCCTTAACTCAAGACACAAGCACAAGTGTAGAGAGAGAAAGGACCAAACTGCCTCCAACAGATAGGAGACTTCTCCAACGGTCAAATAAATGTCAACAACGACTATTAATGTCTTTCTAAGTATAAATAGAGTTGCATTCAAGTCTCTACCAGAACACAGAGCTAAAAAACGAAAAGAACATTAAATTTGTTCATTTCTTGTTGTGCTTCTTGTACAGAGTGTCGGTTGACACCATAAAGCTTCAGTGATTATCATATCTGCTCTGTAAGAGAGTTTTATTGATTGTGAGTTTCTCAAGTCGGGGGACTCGGAGATTTGGGAAGTCATTCGTTACAACTTGTAAGGGGGAGCAAGTTCTAGTGAGAGAATTGCTTTAGAGTTACAGAGTGTGTAATCAAGTGATTTAGTGAAAAGCTCAGGGTGCCTAAGGACTAGACATGGGCCAAGGAGTTGGGTCGAACTAGTATGAACAGCTATGCATCGCTATTCTTCCCTACTCTCTGATTTCATTCGATCTATCACTATAAGGGGTAGAATTGCAAAAAATTTTCAGAATCCCCAATTCACCCCCTCTTGGTGATTCAGCTCTTCTCACATTTGGTATTAGAGCAAGGTCTTCTTAGAAGAGCTTAACATCTCGAGAAGGATCCTCATGAATGATAGTCTATCCAATGGAGCTTCGAATGCCAGACCTCCGAGCTTTAAGGGAGAATATTACTCACTCTGGAAAACCAAGTTCAAGGCGGTTATCATGGCATCTGAGTATGATTTATTATAAGTAAGCTCTGTTAGATATAATTAGTTTTGATGATGTCTCATATAGTTGTTATTCTCAAAAGCAAAAAGCTTGAGTACTATAGTTAATCTCCTACATTGACTAACTATTGTATTTAATGTAGATTAACCCAAGTTAAGGTCAATCAAGAAGGAGATAAGAGATTTCAGATTGAAAGAGTTGAATCATGAAGAATGTTCAAGAAGCTCTGAATGACAAAAAGAAGATCAAGGAGGTTGAGGATGCAGATGAGGATAAGGAGAAGGAAGAGGAGAAGAAATTGAAGAGATTGATGAATAGAATGGGAATATCTTTATTCAAGAACAGATAAAATATGTCTATGGACAATGCTCAAGAAGAGAAGAAAGGAAAGAATAGAGTTGTGAAGAATGACCAAGTGAAGAGAAGAAAGAAAGAGAAGATCTTGTCAAAAAGAATGAGACAAATCAATATTCAAGGTCTTAGATTGATTCTATAAGTCTTCACAATCATTTGGATGTTGGATGGGTCAATTCAGAGTCAAAAATAGCAAAAATCGAGATCTGGAAGAGAATACTCGAGTTTCCAGATCGAAACTCGAGTATACAAGCTTACTGGAAAAATTTGCTTCTGGACGAGAAAACTGTCGTTTGGAAAACCACAGTTTGGGAGTCAAAGAGTCAAAACTTGAATATTGAAGTCAATCACGGGTACAAAAAAAGCTTTTAAGACCGGACAAAAGAGGCATCCACAGACTAGACTCGCGACCGGTCTTGTTCTAGCCAGTATTAAAAGTATATCTTTTGTTAGTTCTCTGTGAGTTTTGATGATAACCGACAATTGTAAACTCAATTTGAAGTTTGTCCTTGGAAAGTTGTAAAACTTTCTGTTTAAGGCAAACTCGAGTTTGGGTTGCTAAACTCAAGTTTGGACTTGATAGACAGAAGCTCAGATTTTACAATGTTGGCCAAACTCCAGTTTTTATAGGCAAACTCGAGTTTGTAGAGTTACAAAAAGCTATCAAAGTTTACAAGAGTTGTAAACTCGAGTCTGTGTTTATAAACTCGAGTCTAGATCAAAGGCAGTGACACTTGAATTTCAACTTGTTTCCAAACTCTACCTTTGATTATGAGAAACTCCAGTTTACAAGAAAGTTTATGTGCTAAAAGTTTAAAGACTTGTAAACTCGAGTCTATGATTTGGAAACTCGAGTTTGAGATCAAACAGAAGCTTCAACGTTTTATCAAGTTTTCCAAACTCCAGTTTCAGTTTTACAAACTCCAGTTTGCAAAATGCAATAGTCTTCATGTTTTCAGTTTTCACTGGAAACTCGAGTCTAGATTATGTAGACTCGAGTTTGGCATAAACAGAGATACTCGAGTTGATACTTGTTTTCTAAACTCCAGTTTAAATTTCAGTAACTCCAGTTTGTACTTAAATAAAAAGTTTTTCAAAGTTTCAATATACACTGAAACTCGATTCAGATTTCTGGAGACTCGAGTTTAGGACTATTTGAAAATACTCAAGCTATTACATGATTTCTAAACTCCAGTCTGCATTTCTAAACTCCAGTTTTGAAGCTGTGAACTTAAGCTTAAGTTTTTCATAAAAGCTTCAAACTCGAGTCAGTCACTAAATGACTCGAGTTTAGCCAAGTGTTCAAAATCTCATTCAAGACCAACTCGCGACTTTCCTCTCTGTAAGAACCAAACTCGAGTCAGTTACTTGTCAACTCGAGTTTAGGAAACTTTCAAACATATCTTGCTCTCTGGATGAACCTCAAACTCGAGTCTAGAACAACAAACTCGAGTTTGCATCGGTAACTTTTGAAAACCAGATCAAATCAATCTGCGAAATCATTATAGGTTAATCTGAAATTATCATATCTTGTTGCATTATTATTCCTAACGTTATTCATCAAGTTTTTGATAAGTTTCAGACAGGTTCATCACAAGATCAGAGAGAATCAAAGATCCAGAATAAGTGCATTTAATGAAGAACCAAGAACAAGGCTGATTCTTCTCCCTTATCCCAGATGTTTAGTTCAGACCGTTGGAACACTTTAAGATCACCTCAAACGGTCAAATTAAGATCATGGAATGACAAAGAATTTGGAAGACATTCTGCAACAACATATTCCAGGATTTCAGCAAAGAATTGAAAGAACAGAGCAAAATTTGCAACTGTCATTTTCTAGATCTGCAACTAAACGTTAGAGAAGATATTGCAACGGCTAGTTCATCTAGTTAGGCTATAAAAGGCTATGAAGACTCAGAGCAAGATACACAACGAAGCTACACTTGAACACATTTGTATTTTTGAGTCTGTATTGTGATTCTTTTATCTGTTCTTCAGTGATTATCAATATTCACTCTTTTGAGAGATTGAAATTCTTTTAAAGTATTTGGTTTTGTAAACTCAAGGTTGTGGAACCTGTGAGTTGGGTTGTTTAATTACAAGGTGTAAGGGGGAGCAAGTCCTAGGTGATTAGGATTGTGTCTTGTCTTCATTTTTGTAGTTAAAAACCTATTGAACTAGTGGAAACACCCAGAAGGTATCTGGGGACTGGATGTAGGTCAAGGTTAAGACCGAACCAGTATAAATCCTGTGTGTCTGATCTTTTCTTTCTCTACTCTTTCATTATTCATTTCTTAAGCTTTATTTTTAAAGAGTTGAAAAGAAATTTTAAAATCCCCAATTCACCCCCCTCTTGGTGATTTCTTCCACTTTCATCTTTAAGATCGGACTTAAACCATTCTTAAATAAACTATTTTAAGACTAGACATTTAAAAACATCATGTCTTAAAAGTGATACTAAATCCAACCGAAATATTATTTTTTGTCGGTTTTAAAACTCAATTTTTAAGACCGGACAAAAATTAAACTGCTATTAAAAGGTCTATTTTTTAAGACCGAACAAAAATAATTATATGCGGTCTTAAAAGACTCACTTTCAAGACTGGTTGATTAATACGTCTGGTCTTAAAGATTAACTTTTAAGACCAGGTATATTAAAACCAACGGTCTTGTAAGACCAACTTTTAGCACTGCATATCAAATACGTCGTGTGACCTTTAAGACCACGCATTTAAGTAAATCTGAGTACATCCGATCTTAAAAGTTGATCGGCGTTTTTGTTTTATCGGTCTAAAGTTTCCTGCATTTTTTTCATGTTCTGTTCTTACTAATCATATATATACACAAATCCATATCAGCCAATCCAGCACATAAAATGGTATACTTTAAGCTACAAGCTATGAACAATTGTGGATAAATTGAATGATCTATACACAAATCCATACAAGCCAATCCAACACAGAAAAGGCTACACTTTAAGCTAAAAGCTATGAACAACTATGAATAAATTGAATTGAGAAAAAACATATCGTAGCTAGAATACAAATATTATTGACCATGAGTTACAAATACAAATTGTTACATTCCCACCGGCCTCACCCTTTCGGGTGACGGATTGGAGGGATTCCTTTTATAATTTACCTTTCCTTCATTATTAAGTCCATTTAATAATTAGATAGAGCACGTGCAACAGAGCACCGGATCGGTTTGGACAACTATTGTACTTGTAAAAGTAAACGCAACAAAAAGTAAAGTCCCGGAGGGTTAGGGTACAGTCATCCAACCGTAAATACCAAAATATAAATATAGTCATCCCAAAAAGTAAAACTACAAAATACGATAGGGCATCCCCTATCCTTCATCAGCCCTGTACCCTCACCTCTGCAAAAAGGTCTTAACTGGTCAAACACGTCCTCCTGTGCCACTAACACCTTCTGGAGTCCGTGTGCGGCCCCCAGAGTAACCATCAATATTCATGCACAATATGTGTGGTGTGTATGTGTGTGCAACCATATCAATACGTAAAACATGCCAAACATACCATATATGCAAACAGACAACATACGCAACAAACACGTCTTTGCACTGTTAAGCCGCCTTACCAAGGCAGGCACCGGATTGCGAAATCACACGCCTGTTTCCGTTGAGTCGCCACACTCACGTGACCAACCCCGGCAGGCATCGCCTATTTCCGTTGAGTCACCACACTCATGTGGCCAACCCCGGCAGGCACCCTCAGTGCTAGGGACACAATCAAAAACATGTTCTGTATGCATATTTGGCAACACATATACAAAAACAAGTATGACAAACAAACATACATCAAACACATAAAAGTGCCGGAGTAAAGAGGTTACTACTACCTGGTAAAATACTATTTAATATTTTCATGGCCCCACAAGTCTCCCAATAGGTTGCTTGACCCTAAATATCATAAAAATAATTTATTTGAGTACTTTCCAAAAATACCCTTACATTATTTGCTTTAAACGAGCTACAAGCAGATTTTCCAGAAATTCAATGTTTCTATCCTGGATTCACCAATTTTTCATAAATTCCAAAAAAAATAATTTTCAAGTGAAACCATGGCCATATGAACCATTAGCATGTCTACTTCTTAGTAACAATATTCCCAGAGGTCAACAGTGCAAGTATCTGGGTGTGATACCACTTTTATGCCCTCTGGTCCAGATTCGCGCCACTGTTTCCTTATTGGTTTTCAACCAATTGTTTCAACAAGAAAATCTTATCCAAATCCTTATTATTATATATGCATACTCATGCCCCAGATGTCTACTTTTCTCATGTAAAATTTCAGATCAAACCAATTCCTTTTTCCCAGTCAAAACATTTACCGGAGGTTCTCTTCCCAGATTTCCCAAAACTGGCAGCAACCTTCCTTTTAAGGTTTTTCGGTGTTTTGATTTTGAAAACTCAAACCAAACCCATACCCTACACAAAATCACGTTATAGAGCCATTTGAAACCTCAAAAATACAAAAATCAAACCCCAACACCATGCTTCCATCTTTTGCACAAATAACTTAATAAAATCTAAAAAATCCAAGTTTACAAGGTTTACCTTGAATCGGGGAGTTTATGGATGAGTTTGGAATCTTGAACTTGAAGCTTGGGGTATGGTGGCTTCTGGACTTTTCCTTGGCTGCTGAAGAATTTTTCCCCTTAGGGTGAAAAAGAAAGGAAAATCACCTTTTTAATAAAGGTGAATTTAATCCAAAAGCTTCAGAATTAACGAGTGTAATTTTTGACTAACAGGGGTAATTTTGGGATAGATATTTCTTGGCTTATTCTCCAAGAAAGTCCAGAGAATTCTAGGGCATTTAGGTGGCGCAGATCAGCTCCCAAAATATTTGGGATATTTTCCAATTTTCGAGAAATTTACCCATTTTGGCCCGAAACTTTCAAAAATTATAATTTCACCCCGGAACTTTTGGACAATTACCGACTTTGGCCCGGAACCTTTTTACCTATCCAGGGGCACATATGGGATGCCATGTGGGTCCCTCAAATCTGCTCCCATTGATTTTTACCCATTTTACCTTTTTTCTTTAATCGCAGGACCCGCAGTTGACTTTTACTTTGACTGTAGCTTTCTTCGCCACCAAGCAACGTTTTTCTTGAATTAGAAAGAGCCATGTGGCACCTAATGAGGTCCACACATCTGACCCCCCCTATAATTATCTCATTCCCATTCACTTTATTAGTCCGGTTCCCGACCAACCGGTCCCCGCCGAGCCCCGTTGGGTACAAAAGTGCTCCTTTTTGTACTTTTCTACAACTTTTCTAGATATTCTTCCCTGAATAGACATTTACATGTGGCGCCCTTCCATCTACCCAAAGTGGCCCCACACCTGTCCATTCAGTTCAGAAAGAACCCTAATTGGTCCTCACTGGTCCTAACTCAACCAATCAATCGCCTATGGGACCCACCTTACAGGTCTAACATGAACATGACTTAAATCACCTAACTTCCTCATGATGGATGAAATTCCTTATTGTGGGAATTTGAAATTGACCATTTTGCCATTACTCCTCTTATTTTAAATTATTTCGCCAATTAAATTTATTTACAATAATAACAATAATAATTGAAGATAAAACCTCTCATTAACTCAGTACTAATTACAAGTCCATTAATTACATCAGTAGGGGTGTTACACAAATACAATAAGCTGTTGCAATAAGATATACCACGTACACTTAAATCGACATACATGCCCAATATTCACCATGCCTTCATCTGATTCCTACCCAACAACTCCTTGATCATTCCACCATGTACAACTCCCTTAACAGGATCCTGATAAGTTTTGTGGAGTTCTAGTATGATATCTTCTCTGTGTAACTGAGCAGAAACAATAATCAACACTTAAATATTAAAAATCCAGAGATAATAAAATTCATTACTGTTAGATATAATTATTTTTGATGATGTTTCATATAGTTGTCATTCTCAAAAGCAAAAAACTTGAGTAATATAGTTAATCTCCTACATTGACTAACTATTGTATTTAATGTAGATTAATCTAAGTTAAGGTCAATCAAGAAGGGGATAAGAGATTTCAGATTGAAAGAGCTGAATCATGAAGAATGTTCAAGAAGCTCTGAATAACAAGAGGAAGAAGATCAAGTAAATTGAGGATGTAGATGAGGATAAGGAAAAGGAAGAGAAGAAAAAGAAGAGGAGAGGAAATATTGAAGAAGGTAGAAGTGGCAAAGAATGATCATGCGAGAGGAGATTTAATAAGAAGAAAATAAAATAAAATGAAGAAGAGGAAATATTGATCAAGATGGAACTTGGAAACTGGAATAATTTGTGGAAGATATTATTATTCATGTTCCAAGATTGATTATAGAAGTGTCCACAATCAAATGGATGTTGGAGAGGGTTAATTCAGAGTTGAAAACAGAAAAAATCGGGTTATCGCAGAGAATACTCGAGCTTCCAGGTCAAAACTCGAGTATACAAGCTTAAGGTAAAAATCTGCTTCTGGATAAGGAAACTGTGGTTTTGAAAACTACAGTTTGGAAAACTGAGGTTTGGGAGTCAATTCGAGTTTCCAAGTCAAATTTGAGCTATGAAGGTCAAAACTCGAGTATGAGAGTTAATACTTGAGTATGGAACTTAAATATTCAAATATCGGGTGTTTTTCAGCTTCACTCGTGTCTCTAGACCTGACAAAACTCGAGTATCTAGTCAAAACTCAAGTTTCCAGCTCCTTCAGCAACTCTGTTCACCTCTGTTACACATATAGCTTTGGGTGAGGTTTGGTAATTCGATGATATCTCCTAAACAAGACATTGGATTAAGGTGAAATCAAATTTGGCTGGAACTAGACATCCAATACGTCATCTTGACGAAATTTCAAGTCCAAACAAGATCATATGAGAGAGCAGTGAATTTCGAAAGTTGGATCAAATATTCACACCATACTTCAGACCAAGCTTCAATGTTTTGAGTATAACTCATAATCTACAAATCGGAATGAGCTGAAATCAGTGGCATTGGAAAGAAGACACATAAGGCTTTCCATCAATACTTGATTCAACAAAAATGAAGATCAGACCAGAGAGATGCAGTCTTCAAAAGTTGACTGATGTTTCATGACGATGGAAAAACACTGTTTTAGAACAACTCTCCTTCATCAGATTATATTGGACAGATCACAACGAGTTTGGATCTGATTCTTGTTGCATTGGATAGAAGACATAAAGAGATATATGAGGACAAGTGTTTTGCTAATTTAGAAGCTATATCAAGTCAGAAAGCAACCAAAGGCCAGAACAAGTCGAAAACTCGAGTTTACGCATGAAAACTCGAGTATAGCTCAGATAGAGAGCAATGAATGTGAGGATCCTCAATACTCGAGTATGGGAAGCAAAACTCGAGTATAGGACTTACAGAGACGAATTTGAAGTATTAAAACAAGCTCAATACCGCAATATTAAAGTCAAAACTTGAGTTTACACCATAACTTCAGAAAAGTCAAAGTTCCGGAAATCCTGAATCTAATCCAGATCAACCAGAAGTTTTCCCAAATGATCTATAACATTTATTATCATCATTTACATCATTTTTGGACACATTTCAGATGATCAAATGAGGGATTTCATGAGGATCAAGTTGTTGAGCTGTCAAAATCCAAAAAGCAAAATAACGGCTAGTTTTTTTTTAATCTGCTGAAGTCTTAACGTCTGCATTCTCAATGGCTATATTCTCTAACGTTCAGAATACCTTCATCTATAAATAGAACCAGATTCAAAACATAAGATGATGGTGTAATGAGCTTACAATGTTATAATGCTGAAATTCTGAACTGCCCACACACTCTTTTTCATACTTTCTTAGTTTATCATTTAGAGTGTGAGATGATTTCTTATGTGCTTCAGTGTTTATAATAATTACTTCTTTGAGAGAAGAGTTATTGTAAATCATATTTCTCTACGAGATACTCAAGGTTGGGTGACCTTGAGTTGGGAAATTAGTTGTAACCTTAGGGGAAGTAAGGGGGAGTCTCTGTGAGAGATTGTAAAGGTTGCACAAGTACCTAGATAAACTTGTGGGTGTAAAGGCTTGTCTCTTGTGCCTGGTTAAACAAGGAGATAGTGAAAAGCTAAGGGTGCCTGAGGACTGGACGTAGGTCAAGGTTGGACCGAACCAGTATAAATCACTGTTTGCAAATCTCTTCCCTAAACTCTTTATTTCTAGTATACATGTTTGAATGATTGTTTATAGTTTTATAATTCTTTAATATCATTCAAACTGATTTCAACAAATTGCTAAAAGATTTTTAAAGATTGCAAGAATTTTTATCTTCACCCAATTCACCTCCTCTTGGGTTCAGCCGGTCTGTACAATTACTGATTAAGATGGTACATCCACCGTAAATGGACAGGACCGGACAACTTGATCTCCCTCACTAGATGAACAATTAGGTGAACCATGATGTCAAAAAATGAAGGAACAAAAGCCTCTCAAGGTGGCACAAGATAAGATATCCTTGATTCTCCAATTCATCCAATTGTTCGATCTCGAACACTTTACTGTAAACAACATTGAAGAACAAACAAAGCCTAGTCAAAATGTGTCAAAGATCATACTGGGCTATGCCTCGAATAGCTTCTGGGAGTAGTTGTTGCATCAAGACATGACAATCATGAGACTTTTGGCCTAGCAATTTCAAGTCCTTCATCAATACAAGCCCCTTAAAATTTGAAGAATACCCCAACGGAACTTTTGTGCCATGCAAACACTCACAAAAACTATGTTTTTGATCCTTAGACAAAGTATGAGAAGTCGAGGGACAATAAGTTCTGTTACCGTATGGCCTTGGATGTAAGTCTTCGCGTATTCCCATTTCCTGTAAATCCAATCTTGCCTTCACACCATCCTTTGTGCTACCTTGTATGTTGAGAAGCGTGCCAATAATACTATCACATACGTTCTTCTCCACATGCATGACATCAATACAGTGTCTCACATCAAGGTTGCGCCAATATGGAAGATCAAAGAATACCGATCTTTTTTTCCATATATTTGTTTCTTTTCTACCCTTTGCAGTCTTACCGAAGATGACACTTATATTTTTCACCTTTGCATACACTTACATACACTTATATCTTTCTTCCATGTTGAAGTTGTTGATGGTAGCGTGTGCCTTCTTGACAAACCGGACATGCCTTATGCCCTTTTATACTATACCCTGACAAGTTCCCATATGCTGGGAAGCTGTTTATGGTACAAAATATCATGGCCCTCATTTTGAAGACCTTCTTCTTGAATGAGTCAAAAACATCAACACCTTTTTCCCACAAACTCCTTCAAGTCTTTGATTAAGGACTGAAGGTAAACATTAATGTCGTTTCCGGGTTGTTTTGGTCCCGAAATCAACATGGATAGCATGATGTTCTTTTGTTTCATGCATAACATAGGAGATAAGTTGTAAATAATCAGGAGTACAGGCCAGGAACTATGTATGCTGCTAAGGCTTCTATATGGATTCATGCCATCTGTGCTAAGGGCAAGCCTAAGGTTCCTAGGTTCTTGGCCAAAGGTCAGAAATAATTGATTGATTTTCCTCCATTGAGAAAAATCGGCAAGATGTCGAATCTTTCCATCACATACTCTCATCTGCATGCCATCTCAAATTTTTTGCATCATTCTCATGAGCAAACAAGCGCTTGAACCTTGGTATGATTGGAAGATACCACAACACTTTTGCAGGCCCCTTATTTGACTTGTACCTTAGGGTTTCACATATCGGACAATTCAGCTTCTCTTCTAACTCATTCCTATACAACACACAATCATTCGGGCATGTATGGATCTTTCTGTACTCCATGCCCAGTGGACAAAGTATTTTCTTAGCATCATAGTATCGGTGAGGCAACACATTATCATCCGAAAGCATTTCAGAAAAACTCTTGTCGCTCCACCCATGATGTGCCTTCAGGCTGACCAATTTCAATACAACGTTCAACAGTTGGTATTTCTTACACTCACAGTATAATGGGGTCTTTGCATCACTGCACATATTACCATATGCATGTGTTTGATGAAAAGCCTCTTCTCCTACATCACAAATAATGTCCTCTATGCGATCATCCATATTAGCTTCATTATCATCAGATGTCAGTTCTCCGTGTTGAGACCCACTTGGCATTTTTTCACCATGCCATACCCATACGTATAGGTCTTACAAAATCCTTGACAAGCGAAATGCGTGTGTATAACTTCAGGACTTAGTCGCCTCTCATTAAAACATCATACACAAGGGCAATAAAAACTTCTCACTATCATCATGGGCGTTTTGTTTAACAAATTCTATAAATTCCCTAACCCTATTCTGATATTCAACACTCGTCCTTAAAGCATTTATCCAACTGTGATCCATAGCAGAATTCCTATAGACGGAAAGATTTAACATACATATTCCGTAAAAACCAAAACTTACATATAAAATAAGCCAACTACAAACGCGTATATAAGCTATATGTCGGTTCTGTTTTATGGTCATAAATGTATCACATTGAATCAAGAAGCAAAATAAATGCATGACGAGCAAATTAAATGCATTGCAAGTAGGTCCTGTGGACTCACCTGTAGCATATAAGGTCAAATGCGTTTGATGAGTCTCTCTTCTCCTGCCACGAATGTTAATGTTGCAGACAGTAAGAGTAACCTGAAAACACTTGTTGGTTAGTTAGGTAGGTCCCAAAAGAAGATTTCATCGATTTTGGTCAATCCATGGAAAACCCAGAACGATAAGTAGGAAAATCATACACTTATATAGCCCAAACAACTCGTATAGCTTGGTCTTTAGACGTTGAGCTAAGGAACCAGAAAGTTATTGTCGAGAGTGGAACGCGAAGCAACAACGAAGCAACACACAAACACTGGAGACAGAACCTGAGTAATCACTTTCGGCTAGATGAGAGAAGTTCATTTAGGGAAATTTAATTTTTCCACGTGAGTGGCGTGAGAGAGACATTTATTATTTGGGATATTATTAAGACCGGTCAATTAAAAGGAATACGGTCCTAAAGATATATTTAAATTATGTTGAACTTTTTCAGACCGAAGTTTTATAAAACTGTGTTCCTAAACTAAATTTAATTTAAATTTTATATTGGAACTTTTAAGACCGGAGGTTAATAATACTGTGGTCATAAAATTCATTTAATTTTGGATTGCATGATTTATTAAATTGCAGTCTTAAAAGTCAAATACTTTTTAATATTAAAAAGAAAAATTGCTGCAGCAATTGAATGAAAATAAAGAATAATTGAGAATGGAGAATAAAATATAATCTTTGTTCTTATTAATTTTTAGATCACTATGACAACATGCAAGTACAAAAGGAAAATAAGAACAAACTAAAAATTAAAAAATACAAGATTATAATGTGACTAAAAATCATAGTCCTTGGTATCATCTAATGTCTTGGAGATGGAGGCTTCAGCAGCAGCAATTTCACACCGGATATCAGCAATTTCCTGTATTATGCGCCTCAGTTTCACTTCATCATCATCAACCATGGGAGCGTTGGGACCGGGAGGTTGGAGAGAGGGAGCGGGAACCTCTTTGTGTTCTGAAGGTTGGAGGGGGCTGTCAACCTCTTCATCATTCGAAATAACAATGGGTCCAACGACCTGTGACTCCTCCGTCGGAATGGAATGACGCACTGGAAGAGAACCCACGAGAGATCTGGCGTGGGCACGAGCTTCAGGAGTACTCCTGCGAGGGGTTATCTTGTATCTAACCATTGTTTGAGTAGTTGGGGAAGGAGGAGCAGAGAACTACGTAGTATGGAGTTACGAGGTAATGAGGACTTAAGAAGGACAAAGAGGAAGCGTGTGGATGATAATAAAGGCAGGACAACAGTAGTTAATACTCAAAAGTGTATTAAGACCGTCATATAACAAATCCATGGTCCTAAAAGTCTATTATTTATTATTTCATTAAAATAACTTTAAGACCGATCATTTATATTATACCCGGTCCTAAAAGTCTATTAATATTTTTCCTTTCAATTACCTTTAAGACAGATCATTTATCTTATAATTGGTCTTAAAAGTCTATTAATTTTTTTAAAAAATAATATATTTAAGAACGAATCTCTTACAATATGAGGTATTAAAAGTTCATTCTTCTCAACTCTGTTCAAATGAATGATTCAAAGTCTCTTCGGCTTCCAGATAAACTTCCCAACTAGGTGTCTCCTCGTATTCTGATGAACGATGCATCTCCTCAGTAACGGTTCCCGCGTTTCACATTCTTCAGGATGGCTTCTCTATTTAAAATTGTTGTTACTTTACGTTCTTCACATTCTTCTCAATCACTTATACAACCTCCATAATGGCCGCTCCACCACCACTAGGATTGTACAACAATGGTCCTCCCACTCCACCACCACCATCGCCCAACAATCCTCCACCACCCCAACAACCACCTTCGTACCCTCCTCCGCGCCTCCAAACTCCTCCGCCCGACTGATGATGCAGCACCTTCTGGCCCTCGTCATTCATATAAACCGATGCATGGGCCAAATGTTTCAGGTTTACCACCCCATCAACAACAAGCTGAACATGTTACTCGACGCCAATGACGTCGAGTACAATCTCTCTGACGACAACGTCTCTAACCTCTCCTTTGATCCCTCCCTCCCCTCCGACAACGACGGGGGGATTAAATATTTTTATGTTTTTTTTGTCTGTACTCTTCCTACCCCACAATGGGCAGGGAAAAAAAAGATAAATAATTTTTTTTCCATTTCGATTGTCTGTTAATATCGTATACTTTCGTTGTCTTGATTTTGTTTCAGACAAAAAGGTAACAAACAAAACCCATAATTGAAAAGTGTTGGATCTGGCTATCACCCAAAAGGGAGATGAATTGGGTGTTTGATAAAATTTTAGGAACTTTAAAAATCTTTTCGCAACTTATAAATTGATGGTTGGATATTCTAAGATAAGCATGTACTGGAAATGTAAAAGATAAGGGAAGAGAGTATGCAAACTGTGATTTATCCTGGTTCGGTCCAATCCTTGACCTACGTCCAGTCTCCAAGTTTCACTTGAGATTTTCAATCTACTATATGCTTTGAGCTTGATTACACGTTCTGTACTCGAAGTAATCCTCTCCCTAGGATTCACTCCCCCTTACAAACTGTAATCAATACACTTGCTTAATTACACACTCTGTACTCGAAGTAATCCTTTCACTAGGATTCACTCCCCTTACAAGTTGTAATCACAACACTGTGTTTCCCACTCAAGATCACGCAATCTTGAGTATCTCTCAAATAAACTGATTTATAATGAATCTTCTCTCTCAGAAGTGAATGAGTAAACACTGAAGCATAATACAAATCATTTCACTCTCAATGATAATCTATGCAGGCATTGAGAACAGAGAGTAAATGATATGAAAATCAGAGTATTAGCATGTTGAAGGTGTAAGCTTGTGTCTCTGCGTTTTTCTGCACTATTGAGTCTTCAAGTCTTCAGGTATTTATACTAGTTGTAGTATATGAACGTTGTATATCCGTTGAGACTTGAACCCATTCGAAAATATAGTTGTTGTGACCACTTCTGTTTGGAGATCCACTGATAGAATTGTCATTGGAAGCCCACTGAGAAAGTTGTAGTTGGAAATCCACTGAGAATATCACAGTTTGAACATTCTTGATTTATGCTCTTGGTTTCAGTAATGGCGGGCAGTCTTATAATCTGGAGGATTTTGAGGATAATGTGAATCTTTCCTTTATGGTCCTATTTGTTTAATCACAGACCATTTCCCACAAACACGCCTCAGTGCGTATTCCACTTTACAGCTCACAATTTGAATCTCAATGCCGTTCAAGAAATTTTTCTTTTGATTATCTGCGACTCACTCAGCAAAGCATTTAAGAATTATAATGAGAAATAATTAGAAGATAAGGAATCATCATCAGTTCATCTGAATTTTGGGAGATGGTGATTCGAAAACAGAGATGAAATGACTCGAGTTATAGGTTGATGACTCGAGTTAATCAGGTGTCTCAGTTCTGCTTGCTTTCTGTATTCACATGACTCGAGTTACATTCTCTTTGACTCGAGTTATGTTCCAATTTCTCTTTGTACTCCTGTAGCATTCTTCAGGTATTCATGTTGACTTGAGGCAATAGAGAGTAACCCTCGAGGCACTTATTCGAGGCTAACTCGAGGCATCTAAGATATTCATCCACTGCCTCTGACTAACTCGAGGTGGATCGTAGCTCCCTCGAGGCACTTCATCAATCTTTCACATGAGTTTTCCATCGGAATTGGCTCGAGGCAATTAGTTAACAACTTGAGGTAGTTGCTCGAGGCAAACATTTATATGACTCGAGGTGACTTTGTACTTGATCATTTGATATTTTGCTGATAAGACTCGAGGCAAGGAAACTGGACTTGAGGCATTCTTCTACACAGTGAAAACACATATCAGTAATCATAACTTCTTCATTAAGCTCCAAATTTTGGTTCATCACGTACATCCCTAGAAGGCTCTTTAAATCTTCTTTCCAATGCAAGAAGAATCAGCTCCAAACTCATTGTAGTTCATATGTTATCATTAGATGAATGGAGGTTGTTCTTGATCAACACTTTCTGCACAATTCTGAAACAGACTATGAACTTCCAAAAACCATATCTCTCTCATTTGATTTTTTTTCTGTGATCTTTATGTTTTTGGAAAGGTATTTGAGTCTAGTTTCATATGCCACTGATTTTACCTCATTCCGATGTGTCATTTGTGAGATATGCTCAAATTACCGAAGGTTGCTCAGCTGTATGACGTTGATTACTATTCTAACTTCTGAAATTCATTGCTCTCTCATCTGATCTTCTTTGGACTTGAAATTTGGCCAAGATGACGTGTTGGATGTCTACTTTCATTCAAAATTGGGTTCACCTCAATACGATCTTTGGTTTGGGAGATATCATTGAAATACCAGAGGTCGCCCGTGCTGGAACGCAAAACAAGAACGAGGAGTGTTGAAGAGAAGTAATCTGCCTCGAGGTATTTACGTGCTGACTCGAGGCAGTGACTTGAGGCACTCCGAATGATGACTCGAGGCAATTAAAAACGAAGCACTGTTCATCAATCAATATTAATCAGGGGGTACTGTAGCAACTCGTTCACTGTAGCCTTATTATTGTAGCAACTCGGACATTGTAGCAACTCGGTACTATTCATGCTGAATTTTGAGCTTGCTTATTTTGACTCCGAATTGCACTGTTCCAACTTCCATTTGATCATAGAGCTTTTGATATTGATATTCTCATAATATTGATTAAGTTCTTCTTACTTCAATCTCATCTCTTGATCATTTTCTATAATTCAACTTTAGACTAACCTATATTAAACAAGATAATTAGTCAAAGTATATGATACAAACTTTTTGCTCTTACTAATGGCATCTATATAAGACATCATCAAAACTAAGCATATCCAACAAAAAGTTATTAACGATGAAAGTTCACAGAATACAGTTAACAACATACAAAACGTACAAAACGAATAAAAAGACAACTTTTACCTTTCAAGAATAAAAACAAACACAGTTGTTTCAAACAAAAAGAAAACAAACAAAACCATAATTGAAATGTGTTTAGCGATAAAAATTCACAGAATACAGTTAACAACATACAAAACAAAGCGAAAGAAAAATACAAATTTTACCTTTTAAGAATAAAAACAAACACTGTGACAACTCTTCTCAAGCCTGGACCACCGTTGCCGTCAATTTTACCACACCCAAAGTTGAAAATTTCCATTATCTTACTTCTTTTCCGACAATGCTCTTCAACTTCTGGAGAGGTACAACTAAAGACGACGAGGGTCCTGAGCTTGAGCTGAACGCTAGGAACTCGAAGTGTTCTTGAACCCTAATTATTTGTCTTAAAAAATGAGTCATCATTTCTATTTATAGGAAGATTATTAAGACCAGACATTTAACAAATAGATGTTGGACCTGGCTATCACCCAAGAGGGAGGGTGAATTGGGTGTTTGATAAACTTTAGGAACTTTTAAAAAAACTTTTCGCAATTTATAAATTGACAATTAGATATTCAAAGATGAGCATATACTGCAAAATGTAAAAGATAAGGGAAGAGAGTATGCAAACTGTGATTTATCCTGGTTCGGTCCAATCTTTGACCTACGTCCAGTCCCCAAGCTTCACTTGAGATTTTCAATCCACTATTTGCTTTGAACTTGATTACACGTTCTGTACTTGAAGTAATCCTATCACTAGGATTCACTCCCCCTTACAAACTGTAATCAATTCACTTGCTTGATTACACACTCTGTACTTGAAGTAATCCCACACTCGGATTCACTCCCCTTACAAGCTGTAATCACAACAAAGTGTTTCCCACTCAAGATCACCCAATCTTGAGTAATTCTCAAAATAATAGGATGTTTACAATGAATCTTCTTTCTCAGAAGTAAGTGAATAAACACTGAAGCACAATACATATAATCTCACTCTCTAAGCTAGATATATGATCATTGAGATATTCAGAGAGTAGATGAAGCAGACGTTAGAATATTGGCTTTTTCACTGTGTAAGCTCATGTCACTGTTCTTGTTCTCCCTCTTGTATCTGTGTCTCTTGTTCTTTGTTTCTAGGCTTCTCATATAGATGAAGAAGAGGAACGCCGTTGCATTTTCTTCTCTTTGATTCTTCAAAGTTCAGCTGTAAATCTGGAATATGACAGTTGCATATTTTCCTCCGTTTCTTCAATTCTTGGTTGGAATCTTGGATTTAGTTGTTGTAGATGGTCTTCCAGAATTCTTGTCATTCCATAAACTTAATTTGACCGTTTGAGATGATTCTTATGAGTTACAACGGTCTAAGCTGAACATCTGGGATAAGGGAGAAGGATGAGCCCTGTTCTAGGTTCGTCATTTAATGCATTTATCCTGGATCTTGATCTCACCTTGATCTTGGCTAAACCTTATCTGAAAAACACTCAAAACTTCATCAAGGACAATAATATCATATGAGGAAATAATTTCAGGAAGACCCATTAGATTTCGCAGATCAACATCATTTGATTTTTCAAAATCCCCGATGCAAACTCGAGTTTGTTCTTCCAGACTCGAGTTTGGGGTTCATCCAGAAAGCATGTCTGTTGATTAGTGGTCCAAACTTGCAGTCTGTAAAAGCTAACTCGAGTTTGGCTTTTACAGAGAGAACTTTCGGGCTCTGGACTTGGGATGGAATTTTGGTCCGAAGGCTAAACTCGAGTCAATTAGTTACCAACTCGAGTTTGGGTCTATGTTTGAAGAACAAGCCTAAGTTTGTGATTTTCCAGACTCGAGTTTAGGGTCATAGACTAGAGTTTGTAGTGTAGCCAAAATGGATGATCTTTCTGTATGATCCAGACTCGAGTTTGGGAAGTAAACTCGAGTTTTAGTGACTACTGAAATATTTGAGGTTTATCTGGGTCAAGTGCAAACTGGAGTTTGGAAGGCCAGACTAGAGTTTGGGAGTCTATTGAGTTTTCTGGGTTCCTTTCTGTTGGGTCTAAACTCGAGTTAGGGAATCTAGACTCGAGTTTGGCTTGCTTGGGATTCTGAGTGCTCTCTGTATCTTCCAGACTTCAGGTTTGATTTGCAAACTGGAGTTTAGCTTAATGTGAAAATTTTGGATTCATTTCTGTGTCTGTACAGACTCAAGTTTGTCTATGTAGACTCGAGTTTGGCTTTTATGTAAAATTGAATATCTTTCTGTCAAGTCTCAAAACTGGAGTTTGCTAACACAAACTCGAGTTTTCTTCTCCATGGCTCAGTCAAACATCCTTCTCACAAGTTCTTTGCTTTCTGGCCTAATAAAGATCAATCCCTGGAATCCAGTACCTATCTCCATAAAGGTCTTTAAGTCTTTTTTCCATTGCAAGAAGAATCAGCTCCAAACTCACTGTATTGTGATAGTTATGATCTAATGAATGAAGGTTGTTCTTTGCCAGCGTTTTTGCAGCATCTTGAACTTATAGTCAACTTTCGAAGATCATATCTCACTCATTTGATCTTTTTTTTCCTTGATCTTTATGTTTTTGGAAAGGTATGTGAGTCTAATTTCATATGCCACTGATTTCAGCTCATTCTGATGTATAGATTATGAGATACACTCAAATTATTGAAGCTTGGTCTGCTGAGTGGCGTGAATTCCTGTTCCAACTTCTGAAATTCATAGCTCTCTCATCTCAGCTTCTTTGGGCATGAAACTTTGTCAAGATGGACGTATTAGATGCCTAGTTTCATACAAAATTGATTTCTTCTTAAACTGATCTCTGGTTTGGGAGATATCATCGAATTACCAGAGGTCGCCAATTCTGATCGTGAAACAGAGTTGGACAGAGTTGCGGAAAGCTTGATAAACTCGAGTCATTAAGTGACTAACTCGAGTTTTTGAGTTCCAAACTCAAGTTTACATTGGCTAACTCGAGTTTTGCTGATCCAGAGATACCAGAGTCGCTGAAGACACTACAAACTCGAGTCATTAAGTGACTAACTCGAGTTTTGACGGTTCCAGACTCGAGTTTTGTGTCCTAAACTCAAGTTTGCTCATAATCTAGAGGCAGATTACTTCCTGTAATGTAGTAAACTTGACTTTTGAGTATGTGGCTCGATTTTGCTCATCCAGAACCTGATATATGCTTGTTTTAACTCTGAATTGAGCCATCCTAACTTCCATTTGATCTTGGAGACTTCAAGAATCAAACTAAGAACTTGCATAATGATTTTCTCAGTTTATTCAGCAAGTTCTTCTTTCTTTCTTCTCTCTTCTTGATTATTCTCTATGAATCAACTCTTTATTTCTTCTATTCTCTTGTTCTTTCTGCACATGAACAAATCTACATTAAATGTAGCAATTAGACAATGTATATGATATAAACTTTTTGCTCTTGCTAATGGCATCTATATAAGACATCATCAAAACTAATAATAACCAACAATAGACAGTCCTAAATATCTTGACATATTTAATTTAGAATTATTGAAGACTTTTAGGACCAGACATTATATAAATATGTGATCTTAAAAGTGTCCCCAAATTTTGTAAGACTCTTAAGACCGGAGATTTATAACAAATACGATCCTAAAATCTAGGATTATTTTCTTAAAAAAAAAACAAAATCCTCTAGGACCATCTGTTTAATAAATATGCTGTCTTAAAAGTATCGCCAAATTTTATAAGACTTTTAAGACCAGATATGTATCAAACATACGGTCCTGAAATGAAGGCTTATTTTTTAAAAACAAACAAAGACCTTTAGGAGCGTCTCTTTAATAAATATGTGTTCCTAAAAGTTTCGTCACTTTTTTAAGACTTTTAAGATCGGAGATTTATAAAACATACGGTTCTAAAATTAAAGATTATTTTTTAAAAAAGAACAAAGGCCTTTAAGACCATCTTTTTAATAAATATACGGTCCTAAAAGTCAAGAATACTTTTCAGAATCTCATACTGTTAGTTACAACTCTCCAAAACTCAAAACTCAAACAATATCCACCATCCAATATACATTCAGAAAACAAAAATTACACAGGCTAAGAAAATTGTTCGCAATAATAAACAAAATTATTATATAAAGAATTATACAAATTGTAAAATTGTTCATTTACAAAATGAATTTACAAATTAATGTACTACTGTAATTATAATTGTTGCTCTACAAGCATATATTTACAAATGAATTAGTATTGTAATTGTTGTATTTACTTTAAGATGTCAGTAACATGTTGACAAAACACACTACGTATGTGGTCCACCTCATCAACAGAAAAGGAAGTCTTAGAGGCAAACCTCTGTAACATCAAAGAAAGAAACTGAATTAATTGGCGTGCATATTTCATATGTAACATTAATTAAAACAGAAATTGAATTCAACCATAATATGTAACATCAAATACATTTACCTTTGCAGTGAGTTTATTATCTGGTTGAGTGATAATATCATACATGTGTTTCATTATGTACAGGCCACATAAGTTGGATCCGATTAGTTGCCAACGGGTCTAAAAAGAACAAGAAATATATATAAGATCGAGCATATATAGCTTACTGACCAACTTCACAAGGCAGTATGTCAGTGTCCAAATATGTACTAACCTTTGGTGTGAGCCATCTAGGATCTTTGAGATCACTCCCTCACTTTTTTCTAACCTGGTTTAGGAAGGTCTTCATGGCACTATCATCAAAATCACAAATTTATCAATAATGTTCATTGGAAATTCACATAAGAGATTTCTTATGAGAGAATCAAAATGACATGCTTACCTGTTGATGATCTCCTTTAACAGAACCCCTGGTTGGCCGTGAGTGGAACATAAGAATAACATTGTATTCAAGTCCATGATCAGGACGAGCAACTGCCAGTGGGCGCTAAAATTTCACAGCAGTAAAGTACTCAGTAATATATTATGTAGAATTAAGTGAATTGCAACAAGAGATCGATTGGGATATGTACCTATAGTGGTATGGAAACAAGTACACCTTCCTTCTCACTTCACACAACCTCTTTGATATGTACTGTTGTCTTTCTTCCTGGGGGTGTAGCTTGCATATACTGGGCACAAGAATCCAAAATCATTGATTCTGCCCTGTTGCTCCAAATCTTGATGCATGAACCTACAATAATGGCATCGATCAGGGAATTAGTATATATGTATGTGTGTCTAAATTATGTACTCATAAAATAAGATACTTACCTACACCACATTTGAATAACTGCTGATGTAATCTCTTGTCTAAGAAATAGTAGGGACTTTATATCAGCTGTGTCAAAGAAAACCGGTTGAGGTTCATGAAGAACCCCTACTACTTCCTGTATATCCCATGATTGACATACAAATTCTCCTTTGGATAGCATTTGGGATATTTTATCCTTGGCCCTTAACTCAGTAGTAGGGGATGCAGCTTTAGGAGGGGTTACAGCTTTATTAGGAGGGGATGGAGATTGAGGAGGGGATGCAGCTTTATTATGAGGTGATGGAGATTGAGAAGGGGATTCAAAATAAGGAGGGGATGAAGCATCAGGAGGAGTATAGACATTTACAAGCTTCACCAGCCAAGAGATGAAGGTTCCCTTGACATCACTAACATGCTTCAGCTGATCGGTTGAGAGAGGGAGAGGTGCATCAATGATCACCTCTTCAACTGACACTCTGACTCCATCATCAGCCATTTGTTTATAGTTTACAGTTGATCCGAACTTGTGGACAGTCCTTTTAGCAACTAATTGTCTAGTTGGTTCTGCCACATACAAGTCACAATGTTGCTCTGACTGTCCAACAATGCAGCTCCCTCTGGTGCTATGTTGCACAGGTGCAGGTGTATTGAAAATGGAAGAATTAGAGATTTTTTTAAAAAACTTTTGAATTCTTTTTCAAAGCCTTTTGAAAGTAAATGTTAAGAAGGTAAGAGAAGAAAAGCTTGACACACAGAATTTATACTGGTTTGGTCTTAACCTTGACCTACGTCCAGTCCCCAGATATCTTTTGGGTGTTTCCACTAGTTTCAACAGATTTTCAACTACAACAATGTAGACCAGACACAACCCTAATAACCTAGGACTTTCTCCCCCTTACACTTTGTAATTGAACAACCCAACTCACAGGTTCCACAACCTTGAGTTCTCACAAACAAATGCTTTCAAAAATTTACAAAATCTCAAAAGAGTGGATAAGGATAAACACTGAAGAACAGGTTGAAAATAACAATACAGACTCAAATTTCAAAGTATAATCAAGATAACTTCGTTGTGTGTGTTTTGCTTTCAGTTTTCACAGCTTTTTATAGACTAAATGGATGAGCTAGCCGTTACAATTCTTTCTCTAATGTTTAGCTGCAATTCTGGAAAACTGGCAGTAGCATATTTTGCTCTGTTCTTGAATTCTTAGCTGGAATCTTGGAATTTAGTTGTTGCAGAAGGTCTTCCAGTTTTTTAGTCATTCCTTTAACTCAATTTGACCGTTTGAGATGATTCTTATGAGTTACAACGGTCTGAACTGAACATCTAGGATAAGGGAGAAGGATCAGCCCTGTTCTAGGTTCGTCATTTAATGCATTTATCCTAGATCTTGATCTCAACTTGATCTTGGCTAAACCTTATCTGAAAAACACTCAAAACTTTATCAAGGACATTAGAAACAATAATATCATATGAGGAAATAATTTCAGGAAGACCCATTAAGATTTCGCAGATCAACATCATTTGATTTTTCAAAATCCCCGATGCAAACTCGAGTTTGTTCTTCCAGACTCGAGTTTGGGGTTCATCCAGAAAGCATGTCTGTTGATTAGTGGTCTAAACTTGCATCTGTAAAAGCTAACTTGAGTTTATCGGGCTCTGGACTTGGGATGGAATTTTGGTCAGGAAGCTAAACTCAAGTCAATTAGTGACCAACTCGAGTTTGGGTCTATGTTTGAAGTACAAGCCTAAGTTCGTGTTTTTCCAGACTCGAGTTTAGGGTCATAGACTGGAGTTTGTAGTGTAGCCAAAATGGATGATCTTTCTGTATGATCCAGACTCGAGTTTGGGAAGCAAACTCGAGTTTCAGTGACTACTGAAATATTTGAGGTTTATCTGGGTCAAGTGCAAACTGGAGTTTGGAAGGCCAGACTAGAGTTTGGGAGTCTATTGAGTTTTCTAGGTTCCTTTCTGTTTGGTCTAAACTCGAGTTAGGGAATCTAGACTCGAGTTTGGCTTGCTGAATGCACTATGTATCTTCTAGACTTCAGGTTTGATTTGCAAACTGGAGTTTAGCTTGATGTGAAAATTTTGGATTCCTTTCTGTGTCTGCCCAGACTCGAGTTTGTCTATACAGACTCGAGTTTGGCTTTTAGGCAGAATTGAACATCTTTCTGTCAAGTCTCAAACTCGAGTTTATATACCTAAACTCGAGTTTGCCTTTGATAGTGAGATTTTCATTTTGTCAAAAACAAACTTCATATCAAGTTTACAATTGCTAGTTATCATCAAAACACATTGAGAACTAACATGTATGTGTGAGGGGAACACTAGTCTCTGGCCGAGAGCTAATAAGCCTATTCATCTCCATCATGTCCTCCTTCATTTGCCTCATCTGGCTTTAAACATCTCTTTCAATGCACGTTCTTTGGCCACTGCCTCCTCATTTAATTGTCTAACCGTTTGGTCCATCTCCTCTCGGGTAACCATACTTTTGCCTAAGTCATTTGGTTTTACCAAAGTATTCTTTTAGGCCTACCAGTCCTTCAATCCCCCTTACCTGCCCTAGGTGATCCATTTTTCCGATCGCAACAGTCAAAACATCTTTCCTCTCGCCTGACACAAAAGATCCCTCTGCTACTTTCTTTTTTAGATTTTCCTGTAAGATATAGATAACGAGAAGCTTAGTAATGAAAAATGTTTAGTAACTAAAAAATAACAATAAACGATACTTACAATTCTCTAAGCAACTAGACAAGTTTGTTCACTCATGTAGGCGCCTTTTTTGGTCTCCAAATATACAGCCACAAATCCTCGCGACGTATCGGGGATGTCTGCAGATCAACTACAACGAAGGATTGGATTCAGCTTCTTCCAATCTCTTTCGCTTGGCCTCCATCATTTCTTCTTCAGCCTTTGCATATCCCCCCCTGAGAAGCCCTATACGGGCAATCATTCCTTCTCCCTATCTCCTGTGCTTGTGCCCTTCTTCTCTGAGAGTCAGAATTGAAAACAACTATTAATTATGATCAAGCCATCTCACTAAAAGAAATTATAGAACTTCTGCTTCATATAAACCTTAAACACTAGTCAAATTCACTTCATCAAGTTTTAACATTTTGTTTAAGGAAGATGTAGAATTGTATAGAACTAAGATAATAAGTTACTAATAGCAATGTCTAACCACTATCTACTATAACAGAACTAGCTAAGAATATAATAACGGTTAACATATAAGACATGCATACTCACAACATTAAACCATCATACTCAAATTCACTTATGGCTTACTTGAATATATACTTCCACTCACACATTAAACCATCTAACTAATAGGATTAGACAAACATAATAACATTCACGTATCCGCACAAGTTAATAAGCAAATAGAAAGGGCAAACAAAACCAAATATGAACTCACTAAAGCATCAGTAGTGGTCCAAAGCTAAACAAATTGATCCCAAATTTGTTGATCAATGAATGTGTACTTCGCCCACGGATTATGATCAAGTCGAACCTCGGCAAAAATATACTTGTTGGCTAGAAAGGTCTTCAATTTCCTCCACCTATCAGCACAATAAAACAAGGTCTTGGCTTTCAACTTGTTAGAGTCAGGGACAGTGCATGAAAGCCGGATAATGTCCTAGATAGGATCCTTCACTGTGCGTTGGTCAACATTTTTCCACTCATCTATCAAAATGCTGATCTTGCTGTGTGCCATATAGCCAACATAACTATTATATTCGTGTTTATTCGAACCGACAGGTTCCAACCTCTAATTAAATTGAATCTTGATCCTTGACCCAGCGTTTCGTTTTACGGATACAATGCTCATTCGTGTGCCACTTCTACCATGGCGTGCAGGGCGATTATGAGGCTTATTTTGAGAAGAAGAGGGTTGGTTCTCGCTCACACCAGTAACATTAGTAACTGGCATTGATTGAACAAGGAGAGAATGGTTTTCTCCGTTCATTTTCTAGAAAGTAAGAGAGTGGTGGTGCGAAAGAGTAACGCCTAAGAAAGTGAGAGAGTAACAAAGGAAGGTGGTGGTTGCCGAGGAATAGACGTAATGTAACAGGAAATGGGGTTTAGCAAAGAGAACAGGGGTTTCAGAGTTCAGACAATAAGACGTAAGTCGTAAGTAAGGTGTCGCGTGAAGAGGTATATGTTTCCATTTTTAAGACCGGAGTAACTAAAACATCGATCTTAAAGTTTAACATTTAAGACTGTCTATTATCTATATCCGCTCTTAAAGGCAATAAAATATTATTTTAAATTTTTAGTACCGGGTATTGGTTACATCTGCTCTTAAAAGTATTACCTTTAAGAACGTCATTTATATATGTCTGGTCTTAAAGGTTTAATACAATTATATTTAAATCTTTCCTTATTATTATTGACCAAAGAAAATATGAGTCGGGATGTACGAGTTTTCTCTATAATGTAATCCATATTTTAATTTCCTTTTTAACATTTTTAAGAGCAGTTGGTTATTTTAAGCGGCCTGAATATTATATTTAAGAATTGATAAATTGGAAAAAGTTCTTTATATTTACAAAATTGCCACCGATCATATCTTTAAGACCGGTGCCTAGAAACTCCACTATAAATGAGGCAGTTTTAAAAATTGATGTGGGTGAAGAAGTTCTTTATATTTACAAAATTGCCACCGGTCATTTGTTTAAGAGCGGAGCGTTGATAATCTGCTGTAAATGAGGCGGTCTTAAAACACTTTTTTGCACTAGTGAATACTTGAGTATGGAACTTAATGACTCAAGTATTGGGAGTTTTCAGCTTCTCTAGCGCTTTGGTCTCAACAAAACTTGAGTTTCCTCGTCAATACTTGAGTTTCCAGCTTGATCAGCAACTCTGCTCACCTCTGTTTCACATTCAGCTTTGGGCGAGGTCTGGTAATTCGATGATATCTACTGAACTAGACATCAGATTGAGGTGAAATCAAATTTGGCTGAAACTAGACATCCAATGCGTCATCTTGACAAAGTTTCAAGTCCAAAGAAGATTAGATAAAAGAGCTTTGAATTTCTAAAGTTGGATCAAATATTCACACCACACTTCAGACCAAGCTTCAATGATTTGAGTGTAACTCACAATCTACATATCGAAATGAGCTGAAATTAGTGGCATTGGAAAGAAGACTCATAAGTATCTCCATCAAGATTTTATTCAACAAAAATGAAAATTGGACCAGAGAGATATGCTCTTTGAAAGTTGACTGAAGATTCAGAATGTTGCAAAAACGCTGGTTTAAGAACATCTATATATCATCGGATCATAATGGACAGATTCCAACAAGTTAAGATTTGAGTCCTGTTGCTATGGAAAGGAGGATCAAAGAGTTATATGAGGATAAATGGTTTGCTAAATTAGAAGCTATATCAAGTCAAAAAGCAACCAAGGGCCATATCAAGTTGAAAACTCGAGTTTATGAATGAAAACTCGAGAATAGCTCAGACAGAGAGCAAATAATGTTATAGGATCCTCAATACTCGAGTATGGGAAACAAAACTCAAGTATAGGACTTACAGAGATGAATTTGAAGTAATGAGATAAGCTCAATACCGCAGTATTCAAGTCAATACTCGAGTTTACATCGTAACATCAAAAAAATCAAAGTTGTGGAAATCCTGAATCTGATCCAGATCAACCAGAAGTTTACCCAAATGATCTTTAACAATCATTATCATCATTTACATCATTTGTAGACATATTTCAGATGATCAAACGACGGATTTCATGAAGAACCAAAATGCTGAGCTGTCAAGTTGAAGAAGCATTCTAACGGCTAGTTTTCCATCTGTTGAACTCTCAACGGCTTTATTTACAATGGTCCAAATCTCCAACGTTCAAAACATCCTCATCTATAAATAGAACCAGATTCAAAATGCAAGAAGGTGAAGGAGTGAGCTTACATAGTCATAATGCCGAAATTCAAAATCCTCTCTTCATTCTGTTTTCTGAAGCTTATTCTGATTATCATTTAGAGAGTGAATTCAATTGTAATGCACTTCAGTGTTCATCATAATCACTTCTTTAAGAGAAGAAACATTGTTAATCATATTTTCCTGAGAGATACTCAAGGTTGGGTGACCTTGAGTTGGAAAATTGATTGTAACCTTACGGGGAGTAAGGGGGAGTCTCCGAGAGAGATTGTAAAGGTTGCACAAGTACTTGGATAAACTTGTGGGGTGTAAAGGCTTGTCTCTTATGCCTGATTAAACAAGTGTAAAGGCTTATCTCTTATGCCTGGTTAAACAAGGAGAATAGTGGAAATCTCAAGTGGAGCTTGAGGATTGGACGTAGGTCAAGGTTGGACCGAACCAGTATAAATCTAAGTTTGCAATTCTCTTCCCTTAACTTTTTATTTCCACCATACATGTTTGAATGATTGCTTATAGCTTTATAACTTTTTATTATCATTCAAATTGTCTTAACCGAATTGTGAAAAGATTTTAAAAGGGAGCAAGTTTTTATCTTCACCTAATTTACCCCCCTCTTAGATTCAGCCACATTTTTCAATCTCAAGTCCGGGGACTTGGAGATTTGGGAGTCTTTGATTACAACTTGTAAGGGGAGCAAATTTTAGTGAGAGAATTGCTTCAGAGTTACAGAGTGTGTAATTAAGAGGCATAGTGAAATACTTAGGGTGCTTGAGGACTGGACGTAGGCCATAGAGTTGGGCCGAACCAGTATAATCCTTTGTGTTCATATTCTCTTTCCTTCTTTCTGTTTTGCTCTATCTTATCACCATAAAATAGAACCAGTCGAAAATTTTTAAGAATCCCCAATTCACCCTCTCTTGGTGATTGAGCTCCACTTTCAGGGTAAGACCATCTTGAGAGGATGTGGCAGTAGACGGAGCCGTGCGAGAGGGCGGGAGCCTATAAATCTCCCTCTGTCCCCTAAGCTAGGAGTGAGTTTGAGGACCTATTCACTAATAAATCAATCCCAGGGGAGGAGACCTTAGAGACTGTAGGTGGAGAACGAGGCACCACTTTGTCGAACAACGACCTCGATTAGAATGAAGAGATTGAGATAAACTTTCTGGCGAGAGAGGCGCAATAGTTTCTTGACCAGGAGAATGAGCGGGACCAAGGGGACCCCAGACCATCATCTTCGCGTTCTACAGGATTTGTTGTAGACGTCGAAGGTAAATGCAATTAGTTATTTGAGAAAATTTAAATTTTGTTTGCTTACATTTAATTAAATTATATTTTAAAGCAACAAAAACATGATTTTTTTTATTGTGTATATACACATGGGAACATCAGCAAGAGGACGCTAGATGTTGTCGGGGTCACTTTGTTGCAGGGGCCCCATGTAGTAGTCCCCTGGAACACGGCACGGACCAGCCGATCGCCAACAGTGGTCACCTGTTCAACCGATTCTTATCTGAATTTAGCAGGAATCAGGCATGGTTCCCAATCTACTTCAAGGGTTGGAGGCGTGTTCCAGTTAAGGCATTTACTGACATTGTCTAGGTAAGTTGTGTTGCATTATTTAATTTACATGTTAATATTTATAATGTGTGGTTTGTTTATTTATTTAGTTATTTATATATTTTATTATTAGTTAATTAATTAGTAATTAAATTGATATAGAAAAATTTTAATGTGGGAGGTCAGGCGAAGCGGTACGCTTTGCTGAAAATAGGGGATGGGTGGAAGAACCTGATGAATAGCTTATACACCAAGAGGAATGGAGATGAGACAGTTCCTGGATTATAACTGGTAGAAATTGAAAATGGAAGAAATCACCAAGAGGGGGTGAATTGGGGATTTTAAAAATCTTTTCAAAAGGCACTCAAGGTTTTCTTTTAGTAATGAAAACAAAGCAAAAGAAGAAGGCAATGAAATAAAAGCTTAGACAAAGAAGATTTATACTGGTTCGGTTCTAACCTTGACCTACGTCTGGTCCCCAGATATCTTCTGGGTTTTTAAACTATCAATCTTCTTGAATTACAATAATATAGAACTCAAGCAAACCTAATCACCTAGGACTTACTCCCCCTTATACTTTGTAATCAAAAGACCCAACTCACAGATTCCACAACCTTGAGTTTCCCCAACCAAGTAATCAAAATGATTTTTTCAAAAACAATACTCTCAAAACATAACAGATATTGATAAACATTGAAGTTCAAATAGAATGCACAATAATGACTCGAATTGAAAATGTAATTAGTTGTAGTTTTGTGTATTGATGCAGTGAGTCTTCCTGGCTATTTATAGCTTGATCAGAGAAAATAGCCATTGCATTTTCTTCTTTTTATAATTTAATGTTTAGCTTCAAGTCTGGAATATGGCCGTTGCACATTTCTCTCTTTTTCTTCAATTTTTGGCTGGAATTCTGGATTTAGTCATTACAAATGGTCTTCCAGATTTTTTGTCATTCCATAATCTATATCTGACCGTTGGAGAATGATTTGTTCGATCTATAATGACCTTAGCTAAACCATTGGGATAAAGGAGAAGTTTCAGGCTTGTTCTTGGTTCTTCATTAAATGCATTTGACCCAGATCTGATTTCACCTTGATCCTTGCTAAATTCATCTGAAACATATGAGCATATTGATCAAGTGTATATATGATTATTCATAATTTATGATTTAAGTAAATCAACTTATAAATAAGAATCAAATGGGTATAGGATCTCGTCTAAAAGAACAGAGTCATGTTAGGCTCGAGTTAAAAGCATGTAGGCTCAAGTTTAATTTTATTGCAGACCTTTTTGAGAACTTTCTTTTTGAGCCAAACTCGAGTCTATAAGTTCCAGGCTCGAGTTTGCTTCATTCAGGCACTTTTCAAATTGGATATAGGCTTGAGTCTACATAGCCATGTTCGAGTCTATGGTACAGAGATATTTTGGGATCCTCTCTGTAAGGGACAAACTCAAGTTTAGCTTAGCAGGCTCAATCATGTTCTCTATTTGTCTTAAGCTTGAGTTAAGGAAAACATGCTTGAGTCTCAAAATGTGGAAATGCTCTCTGTAAGGTATAGGCTCGAGTTTATTATGCTAGGCTCGAGTTTAACTAAGAGTGAACAACCAGTTTTGCTCTCTATAACCTTTAGGCTCGAGTTTAAACATAATGGGCTCGAGTTTATCTCACATGAAACTCATTCTATCGCAAGTATGCTCAAGCTTATCAAAAGAGGGTCGAGTTTGTATAAGTTCAAAATACTTATCCTTCTGTATGTTAAGTGTGAACTCGAGTTTAGTAGGATTAGGCTCCAGTTTGACTAACATAATAAGGATTGAAATCCAAGTTAACAAACTTCTACCTTTCTTTGAATTTTAACAACAAAGGCCAACTTCTCTAGTTTACAATTGTTAGTTATCATCAAAACACATAGGGAACTAAAATTCTCCCCCTTTTTGATGATGACAACACTTGTAAACTATCTCAACAGAGATTTTGACAATCTTAACATGTGAGGTTTAAGCAAGATGTAAGATTGATTTAAATTAAACTCATATGCTTAAACATTCAATCTAGATAACTTAAAGCATTCATTGTATTGAGTTCAATATATAAGTTTGATCTAAGATGGTACCAATCGAACTTTAATACAACCAAAAGAAATGAAATAACAGTAACAGATAAGCAAAACGTGAAACAACATGTAAAAACTAGTAGACTCTAAGTTCTGCTCTAGACCACCAAGATCTCTTCACTTTTCTTCTCCCCTTTTGTCATCAACAAATAAGGGTGGATTATAGGCAAGGACAGAGGTGATAGGTTTGATAGGTAGGGTGGTTCGGAGAAGAGGAATTGAGGTAGAACGAGGTGGAGAAGATGGATCATGTGATGGGGAGTCTGGAGAGGATGGGAGAGAGATAATGGGAACAAATGAAGAGGTAAGAATAGGAGGAACATATGGTATAATATCCATGATAGGATTGGACTGCACAAGTTGAGAGGGAGGATTAGTAGGAGAAGATATAATGTGAGTGGGATAAGAGGATTTATGAGGGAAAGGAGAATGGTGAGAAGGCAAGTTTTCTGTGGAGGAAAAAGAAGGTGATCTTTTGACTGTGGGAGATGGAATGGTTCTGGAAGGACTAGCATGTTCTGGAATCTGTAGTAGTTTTCCAAGCTTGGAATTGACCGATAGATACAGGGTGTGGATATCCCCAATCTTGACCTTAAAGTTATCAAAATGTCCTTGAAGAGCTTCTACATCGTCAGCAATATCCTCAAGTATGTCAGCATTCTCATCTTCTACCTCTACCAACTTGTCGTGACTCTTGGTTACCTTAGAAACAAACTTCCCAACTTCAGTCTCAATTTTCCCTGTAAGCTCATGATATTAGGCTACCATTGTGACGTGGAAAGATGAGAAGGCTTCTGATACAACATGTGCTACAAGATCTTTCAAATAGGTGGCCATGTCTGTTAAAAGAGAGGATGGAGCTAATTGGGCTTCATTGACTTTGGATTTTGGAGCCCTTGAATGTGATAGAGCTCTTGACTGTCCTGAACCCTCTTCTAAGTTAATTCTCATAAGGTTCAGATGATGTTTCCCAAAGACAGGGGTTAAAACAGGTGGTTCATTAGACGCCAAATGCTAGATCTTTTCATTGAAAGGAATCACTAAAACCAAGGATGGAAATGGAAACTGGGAAGAGTGTCTTGAAGCACACCTGAATTTGAACATTTCTTGAAAGATCCAATGCCCAACATTTTGAGGCTTTTTATCAATGATAGAGGCAAAGATAGGGAAATCCTTTTTTGTAAAGTGTGTAAAGTTGCCACCCTTTTTGCAATAAGTTCCTCGCATAAATGTACCAGATAGCTTTGTACTCAGTAGGCATGACAGCTGGAGTAAAGGAGAGAATTTTTCCTGAAGTAGGGAAGGATTCATTTGGCCGAAGGAGCTTGAAAATTTCTTTGTCACTATATTGGTATTCAGTAGCAAGTGGTGGCTTGGAAATTATCTGTAGGGAATTCAAGTAAGCAGGAGAAATGGTGAGTTTCTAACCTTTTATATTGATGGTAATTCTCTCTTCCATGAGATTTCTTTCTTCATCTAGAACGTTATCAGATTGCATACAGAAGTAGAAGGCTTTCACAATCGATGGACTGTAAGAGGCTTTAATGGATAACAAAGTTTCAAATGGTTTAAGCCAGGTAGATATGTCAATATTGCATTCATCCTTAACCTTTTGCAAATTGAATGAAACTACAGGATAAAAGGTTTTGTGAGAAAATTGTTCTTTGAACCTGGTGGCTTCCTTACCCAGAAACTCTATAGATCTATCAAGCAAATCTTTGGGTTTAAAGGGAGTGTCATTTATTTTGAAAATGGCTAGGAGTTATGCAGATACCTTGGTTTTCGAGTGAGATTTGGAAGGAGTAGCTTTAGAGGAACTTTGATCCTTACTGGTTCCTTTAAAGTCAGATGCTAAAACTGTGAATTTCTTTTTCATGACTGGCTAGGCAACTTGAGTGATCTTTTATTTGTCTTTCTGATAAGCAGTTTCAGGGTCTATGATCTTCCTCTTAGGGCTTCCAGTGGGTTCTTGGATAACCAGTTTCTTTGGTTTGATGGAAAAAACAGGTTCATTAGCAGTAACCCCAGGAATCCTTTTATCTATCCATGTTTGAAGCTTCTTGGGAGAGAATTTCTCCCTTCTTGGGAGAGTTTGTGGCAGAATTAGTTGAAGCTTCAGTGATGGATCATTTAGGAGCCATTTCAGATGAAAGAATCGATTGTTTTTTAGGGAAAAGAGGGAGGTTTTCAGAGAGTTTAGGTTAAACTCGAGGGAAATGAGAAGTGAAAGAGCAACGGTCAAGCTCTAGGTATATATAATGCAAGACAAACTCGAGCTTAGAGCTTGCAGGCTCGAGTTACCTGCTCGAGTATGCAAGAACAACCTCAAGTTTGAATGAACATGGGCTAACTTGGACGTGAAGTATGTATCTGTGAACACTTGACACATATTTGTAAACTCGAGCTTGTCACTAATAGGCTCGAGTTTAGAGTCTTCTTGATGCTGGATTGGTTCACCCCCCTGGTGTAGGCTTAAGTTTGCTTTTTTGGGCTCGAGTTTCCTTTTCTTGTTAGCAGGTGAGCTGCTTTTCTATCTTTGCTAAGCTCGAGTCCATTATTGATAGGCTCGAGTTTGGCTGCCTGCAAAATGTCAGTTGTAATACCCGGATAACTATTATCTGGAATATTATGCTACAATAATAAAAATGACCATTTATGAAGATTTCGGTCTCAACATGTTATATGATTAGTCTATGCTCAAAGGGAAACATAAAGAAAATTAGAGGAAATTTATTGGCGGAAATGTGAAAAATGCTCCTTAAGGCCATAAAGCACCATGAGGAGAATTAAGAAAAATTCAAAAAGGCATGAAACAATTATTAAAAATTTAGAAAGCATATTATCCTTAATTTAGACAATTTAATAAATTATTTCCTATGAAAATAAAAAGAAGGAAAATTAAAAAGTATTCTAAGACTAAAATTGACTCTATGACTTTTGATAATTTGCATGGAGCTTAAATTATAAATGTCAATAAAATTGTTGTGAGAAAATGATGAGTTTTAAGTAAGAAAATTATTAGAAATTATTAAAGGATTAATTAAGTAATTTTTGGGAATTTTATAAGCTTATAGAAAATTTAGGAAACATGAGAAATAAAATAAATATGAATAAGTATTATTAAGGATCGAAATTTTTGGGCCAAATTAAATAAATAATAAAGGTCAAGAAGTAATCTTGAAAAACCAAGATCAAAAGCTTAGGATTAATCAAGGAATTTTAGAAGCCTAAATCTATGAAATTACTTATGGACCAATAGGAATTTTTGGGGAAATAAATGCAAGATAATAGAATATTATGGGAAATGAAAAAAGAAAATATATATATATATATATATATATATATATATATATATTTTTATATGTTAGCTGGCCGAAATTTTTAGGGGGAGGGATAAGGATGATTTAGATTTTTGTATATAATAGTATTATAAAGTTTAAGACATGTGTTAATTAAATAATATTATAATAGTAAAAATGTGAACAGGATAAATGACTATGGATAGAAATAAAATCTTATCTAGAGAACCTTGAACTAAGTTTTTAGGGTCAGAGTATATTATGAACAAGTAAATTCTTATCTCAAAGTAGGTTGTCTCCGAAGTCATTTCGGTAACCGGTCGCGAGTACCGAGGATTTTCGGCAGATAACGGAATATCCTTAATGAGAGTATAAGGATAGGAAAATCTAGTATTCTTGAAGAGAAAGAAAAGATCTTCAGAGTGTTGCTTCCGAAATTTTGAGATTTTCCAAAATTATGCGATTCGGACACCGAACTGGGACTTTATCGGTAGAAATCTTCTTAAGCAAGTGTGTGACATCACCTTGATGACTAAGGATGACATCATCTTTGAGAGGTGTATGGCCAAGATCTTGCCATATTAAAGAAGTGCGATCTAACGGCCAAAAACTGATCAGACAATGTTCAAAGGAGTTACCAAAATGCCATTGCCTTTTTCTATAAATAGCCACCATTTCATTTGGAATTCTCACACCAAATCCTCTTGTGATTTTCGAAAATTGGGGGAGAAAGAAGAAGGAGGAGTCCAGAGAAATTCGTAGCAAAACTCTGAGTAAGTTCTTCAGTCCATAGTCTTTAGTTAAGTAGTTCTTTCGGTAGTTATAGTAGAATAGCTAGAGTAGTCTCTAATTTTTTCAAGTTAGCTTAGATATCATGTGTTAGGAATAAATATGATATTTATCTTAGGAATATGTTAGAGGAAAGGTTATAGCAAAATTTGAGAGTTTAAAGTCAAAATAGCAAAGCTCTAGCAAAATTCCACTAAGTGATCAAACTAGGGGTAAAAAGGTAATTTGTACGTAAAATGCCTATTATGATTCCAAATGTTCATATTGGTGATATTATCCTTCTAGGGTATCCGAAACCACGAACTGCTGTTTCCGCTGTCGTGCCGCTGTCAAACATGTCGTACTTTGACGAAAGTGCCAGAAACCGTCAACGGAGGTACGGACGCGTATTGTAACCTTAACACTTATGCTGCTCATATACATATATGTGATAGACATGCTTATATACCGAAGCTCTGTCTAGGGTTGTCGGTTTTACATACAGCTTTATAGGGTTATAGTCTTGATAACGCCGTTGGGTTTTCCTAGCGCTGAGGACACGATGGGTGGTCGTGGCACTGGTTACGTGCAGACATGTTGTGGGACTTTACATACTACTTTGTGCTTATGTTCTGTCATTGTTGTGATCATACATCTGCTGTGTGCTTATGTAGTGATTTACTGCTGTTATGTGTTGTTAAATAGTTGTTATCCATATACTGTTTTATTTGAGCATAAGGTTAACCGTTACCTGAGATCCAAATGGTAATTGGATCTCAACTGTAGCTTTAGGTTCGGGCGAACCAAGGGTTAAGGATAGGGGTAGGCAACTGGAGTAGGATGGCAGAAGGAGTTTTATGGCTTTAGTTTTATGTGCCTAGTTAAGGGCTGTTTCCTTGTGGATAGTAAATGACTATATAAGTACACTTACACTGCGGTTATGTAATATAAAGGTTCAGTTACTCATTTTGCAAAATTGCTCTACCCTGATCAATGTTTTAAAAAAACATTTCCGTTGTTTTTAAGGTGGGATGTTACATGAGTTCTGCTTACTGCCTTCAGTGAACTCGAGCTTATTATTGATAGGCTCGAGTTTGCTTCTGCTAATTGCAAACTTCAATCAATGATCAGTACTAGTCCTGCATAAAACATAACTAAACACTCCAATGCCTAAATTAGTAATAATTAATCATCAAAAACATAATTAACATTGGGGTAGTGACAACTTACAACTTATTGGGATTTACCATTCCTAATTCTCTTCTAATGAGAGTGAATTACTCTTTTGCAAGTGGTTTTGTGAAAATGTCTGCAAGTTGTTGATGAGTTGGGATGAACATCACTTTGACATCTTTCTTTTGAACATGATCGCGAATGAATTGATGTCTAACATCAATGTACTTGGTTCTAGTATGATAGACGGGGTTTTTGGCCAAGCTTATTGTGCTTCTATTATCATAGAGGATAAGAATTTCTTTCAGATAAATTCCCAGATATTGGATTTGTTGCTTGAGCCATAAAACTTGAGTACAACAACTTGATGTAGCAACATATTCAGCTTCATAGTGAAGGTGGAGCTAAATAACCAAGAGGGGGTGAATTGGGGATTTTTAAATTTTTCCCAAGTTCTGCTTAAATGGAAATCAAACAGGACAAAATAGAGAGTAGGGAAGGAAGATTGAGACACAGAAGTTTATACTAGTTCAGCCCAACTCTTTGGCCTACATCCAGTCCTTAGGCACCCTGAGTATTTCACTAAGTTACTTGATTACACACTCTATAACTCTGAAGCAATTCTCTCACTAGAACTTGCTCCCCCTTACAAGTTGTAATAAAAAACTCCCAAATCTCCAAGTCCCCCAACTTGAGATTCTTTTACAATAAATGAATACAAGTGATAAACTCTCTTAAAAGAGCAGATAAGATGATCACTGAAGCTCAAATAGTATCAGTAGATAAACTGTATAGAAAAGCTAATGAATAAATGAACAAATTAAATGCTTTTCGATTTTCAGCTCATAGTTGTTAGAGAGAATTGAATGCTACTCTATTTATACTTAGAGTATGTTTAACGACCGTTACTGGCATTCATTTGATCGTTGGTGAAAATTTCTGTTTGTTACAAGCACCTTGGTCTCTTCTCTCTCTTTACTTTGTTCATTCTTTATGTTGGAAGAATAAATGCTAAGTCCCTTGAGTTTATAGCTGTTGGAATGACAGGATTCTGAGTAGATAGATGTCTCTTTATCCTTTTTCCATCGTGTAGAGCTCATTAGACGGAAATATAGCAAGTTAGGTGGCTCCTCATTTAACGCTCTGATAGTTCCTTTGCTTTTGTGAAGTCAGCCTTGAAACTTGTTGGTTATGACTAGTTTTGATGATGTCTTATATAGATGCCATTAGCAAGAGCAAAAAGTTTATATCATAAAGTTTATACCATATATATTGACTAATTGCTACATTTAATGTAGATTTGTTCATGTGGAGAAAGAACAAGAGAAGAGAAGAAAGAAAGAGTTGATTCATGGAGAAGAGAAGAAAGAAAGAGTTGATTCATGGAGAATAATCAAGAAGAGAGAAGAAAGAAAGAAGAACTTGCTGAATAAACTGAAAAAATCATTATACAAGTTCTTAGTTTGATTCTTGAAGTCTCTAGGATCAAATGGAAGTTGGGAACGCTCAATTCAGAGTTAAAACAAGCATATATCAGGTTCTGGATGAGCAAAATCGAGCCAGATACTCAAAAGTCAAGTTTACTGCATTACAGGAAGTGATCTGCCTCTAGATTATGAGAAAACTCGAGTTTAGAACTCAAAACTCGAGTTGGTCACTTAATGACTCGAGTTTGTAGTGTCTTCAGCAACTCTGGCGTCTCTGGATCATCAAAACTCGAGTTAGCCAATGCAAACTCAAGTTTGGAACTCAAAACTCGAGTTAGTCACTTAATGACTCGAGTTTAGCAAGTTTTTAGCAACTCTGTCCAACTCTGTTTCACGTTCAGCACAGGCGACCTCTAATATTTCGATGTATCTCCCAAACCAGAGATCAATTTAAGGTGAAATAAATTTTGTATGAAACTAGACATCTAATGCGTCATCTTGACAAAGTTTCATGCCCAAAGAAGCTGAGATGAGAGAGCTATGAATTTCAGAAGTTGGAACAGGAATTCATGCCACACAGCAGACCAAGCTTCAATGATTTGAGTGTATCTCACAAACTACACATCAGAATGAGCTGAAATCGGTGGCATATAAAAATAGACTCACATACCTTTTCAGGAACATAAAGATCATGGGAAAAAAAGATCAAATGAGTGAGGTATGAATTTTTGAAGTTGACAGCCAATTCAGGATGCTGGAAAAACGCTAGCCAAAGAACAGCTTTCGTTCATCGGATCATAACTGTCAGATTACAATGAGTTTGGAGCTGATTCTTCTTGTATTAGAAAGAAGACTTAAAGAGTCTTATGGAGATAGGTACTGGATTCCAGGAATTGATATTCATCAAGTCAGAGAGTAAAGAACTTGTGAGAAGAATATTTGATTAAGTCATGGAGAAGAAAACTCGAGTTTGTGTTAGCAAACTCCAGTTTTGGACTTGACAGAGAGCAAGATGTTTTCATCTCTTAAGGAAACTTGAGTTTGAGTTAGTAGACTCCAGTTTGTGGCAGATAGAGAGCTCTTCAATATTTTGAACTTCGGAAACTCCCGTTTGCATTTGAAGACTCCAGTTTTGAGTTTTGTGGACTTAAGCTTCTTTTCACTTCAAAAGTTCAAAACTCGAGTTAGTCACTTAATGACTTGAGTTTAGCCTTATGTTTAAGTGTGCTTCAAAACTCAAATCTCGACATTCCTCTCTGGAAGACCTAAACTCGAGTTTGGATTTCTAAATTCCAGTTTAGCCCGCTGGAAACTCCAGTTTGGATTCTAAACTCCAGTTTCGTTTTGCAAACTCCAGTTTCAGTCGCTGAAGTTTTAAAAACCAGATTGTGCCAACTTGTGGAAACTTCATGATTGATCTTAATACTTCATATCATCTATTGTTATTGTTTCTAATCATGCAAGTTTCAGATGATTAAAAGTTTGAGATAACATCAAACTTGATAGAAATCAAAATTTGTCATAAGCATGAAGATGGGGGTTGCTGCAGATTTTCAGAAATGGCAAAGAAGGCAGAACCAAATGAGAAACTTGGAGAAACGAAGCTGAATGCTCAACTGTAATGGATTCAAACGTTCTACAATCTTGATATGCTTAAGTTTCAGATTTCAGAAGATACAGATTTGCTTTAAAATTAAATAAAGCAACTCCATGAACCACTTGTATTATTTTAATATATCTTCTCAACTAAAGCAAATGGATGACAGCCTGGAAAGAAGACCAACCTTTCTTCAATGCAGACAATAAGGCTCCTACCAATAAAGGCTACTGAACATCATGGGAGACATTCTTGAAGAGACAAAACTCAAATATTTAAATCTGAATTATTCCCAACAGTCCTACTCAAACAGAAGTGGTCACAACAGCTAGATCCATGGAAAAATACTCACAACAGCTATATTTTCGAATGGTTTCAAGTCTCAACGGATCTACAACGTTCATATACTTCAAATCAGTATAAATACTTGAAGACTTGAAGACTTAAGAGCAGAGAAAAACGAAGAGACAAGCTTACACCTTCAACATGTTAATACTCTGATTTTCATATCATTTACTCTCTATTCTCAATGTCTACATAGCTTATCACTGAGAGTGAAATGATTTGTATTGTGCTTCAGTGTTTATTCATTCACTTCTGAGAGAGAAGATTCATTTTAAATTAGTTTATTTGAGAGATACTCAAGATTGGGTGATCTTGAGTGGGAAACACTGTGTTGTGATTACAGCTTGTAAAGGGAGTGAATCCTAGTGAGAGGATTACTTTGAGTACAGAGTGTGTAATCAAAGTGTATTGATTACAGTTTGTAAGGGGAGTGAATCCTAGTGAGAGGATTACTTCAAGTACAAAACATGTAATCAAGCTTAAAGTAGATAGTGGATTGAAAATCTCAAGTGAAGCTTAGGGACTGGACATAGGTCAAGGATTGGACTGAACCAGGATAAATCACAGTTTGCATACCCTCTTCCCTTATCTTTTACATTTCCAGTACATGCATATATTTGAATATCTAACTGTTGATTTATAAGTTGCGAAAAGATTTTAAAAGTTCCTAAAGTTTTATCAAACACCCAATTCACCCCCTCTTGGGTGATAGCCAGATCCAACAAAACTTTGCTTAATTCATCTGTAACTTGGCTAAGAAACACTAGCAAACACATTAAACATATCTGGTAATGTTGATGGTTAATAACTAGAAGCATTTAGATCAAATAACACTCATTACACAGATTTCATAAATTCAAATTTTCAACTGTCACGGCCTATACTCGAGTTTGTGCATCAATACTCTAGTATGTCACTATACACTTAAGGCTATACTTGAGTATTCAAACTAATACTCGAGTATTTTCCTTTTAGAGATGAAACTTGCGATTTCAGCTTTGGAGCTTCAGTTTCAAGTAAGCCAATACTCGAGTATTCAATCAATACTCGAGTTTTGGACTCTTGATAAAAATAAGTCCAAAACATCAAAATCGAAGTATCCATGCAATACCGCGGTATAGAAAGCTCAAAAACTTCAGTTGCTCTCTGTATGACTTGATACTTGAGTATTAACACTATACTCGAGTATGGGGTCTTTCTTTGAAATTCAGAGAAAACATTAGCCAATATGAAACTAGAGTTTCCAAAATCGAAGTTTTCCAAACTGAAGTTTGTGTGTTTAATAAATTTTTAATTCATATTTTCTTAGCTCAATACTCAAGTATATCATCACCATACTCGAGTTTTCACTTATTTATGAAAACATTTGAATTCTGGAGCCAAGTTGAAAACTAGACTTTTCATATTCCAAACTTGAGTTTTCAAAACTGGAGTTTTCCAAACCGAGGTTTGCATTTCTTTTGTAAAATCACTGAAGAGTCTTTAAATCATATACTCGAGTATGCATACCAATACTCGAGTATGCTCTGATGGAAAACTTGTGTTGCTCTCTGTAAGATCCAATACTTGAGTATCCTCTTGGATACTACGGTATTGTCCTTAATCATGTGCATTGAGCTTTTCTTTGAAATCTCAATACTCAAGTATTGCTACTAATACTCAAGTATTGTCTCAATTAGCAAGTTTTTAGTTTCTTGAGACAACTCTTCAATTTTGATTTCACAATTGATTGTTATCATCAAAACCTAAAGAGAACTAACAGGTAGAAGATACAGCTACTATGGTCTGCTTTTTGCTAAACCAAGAGACAAGTGATCTTCCAAAGAATTCGCATTGTCCACTTATGCTCTTGCGGTCAGTATTGTATCCGGTATGATCAGAGTCTGAATATGCTACCAAGTGCTCAAGTTGGCCTTTAGGAAACCATAGTCCCAACTCTTCTGTGTCACGCAAGTATCTAAAGATTTTCTTTTCATGTTCAGCATGAGATTCTTTAGGATTCGATTGAAAACGAGTGCACATCCCTACACTAAATTGGATGTTAGGTCTACTTGCTGTTAGATATAGTAATGATCCAATCATTCCTCTATATCTTGTAATATTGAAAGGTTTTCCTCATCAGCATCTAAGGTGGCAATTGAGCTCATTGGTGTGTTGGCTCCATTGCAGTCATTGAGGCCATATTCTTTAGTAAATCTCTTAAGTACTTGGTCTGAGAGATAAATATGTCATTCTTGTGTTGCTTGATTTGTAAGCCAAGAAAGTAGTTGAGCTCACCCATCATTGACATCTCAAATTCTCCCTACACAATCTCAGAAAATTCCTTGCACAAAACATCATTAGTAGTATCGAAGATTATATCATCCACATAAATTTGCACAATTAGGATTTCATTAAATTTATTTCCTTTAATGAAGAGAGTATTATCTACTTTACCTCTTACAAATCCATGATCAAGAAGGAACTTGTTGAGCCTCTCATACCAAGCTCTAGGAGCTTGTTTGAGACCATATAGGGCCTTTTTTTAATTTGAAAACATGATCAAGACATAATTCATCTTCAAAACCAGGAGGTTGTTCTACATAGACTTCTTCTTCAATAAAACCATTAAGAAATGCACTTTTAACATCCATTTGAAAAAGTTTAGTTCCTTTGACACAAGCAAAGGCTAGAAGAACTCTTATTGCTTCCAATCTAGCCACTAGAGCATAAGTTTCTTCATAATCAATTCCTTCTGCTTGATTATAGCCTTTGGCAACTAGTCTTGTCTTGTTTCGGACAATGATTGCAGACTCATCACGTTTGTTCTTGAATACCCATTTAGTGCCAATGACCGGATGGTCTTTAGGCCTAAGTACCAAGTCCCAAACTTGATTTCTTTCAAATTGATGCAATTCCTCTTATATTGCTATCACCTAATCATTATCTAAAAGGGCTTCTTCAACTTTAGAGGGTTCAATTTAAGAGATGAAGGATGAGAAGGTTACTTCATTTAAAATGCCTTTTCTGGTTTTCACATCTTCACTCACATCACCTAGAACTTGATCCAATGGATGATTCCTACTATATTTCCAGGCGTGTGGTTGAGGTTGAATACAGTTTTTAAAGGAGTTTTCAGGCTCAACTCCTAATTCTTCTTGAGAAGGTTTTTCAAAATTTATTAAATCAGAATGTACTCTCGAAGAAGATTGATTTTGATAGATGACTTCATTATTATCATCATTAGAAGGATTCTTAGGCTTGCTTTCACTGAACACTATATGGATTGATTCTTCAACAATATGAGTACGAAGATTAAATACTCTATAGGCTTTACTTCTATTAGAGTAACCAAGAAATATATCTTCATCGGATTTGGGATCAAATTTTCCCAAATTGTCCTTACCATTGTTGTGGATGAAACACTTGCAACCGAAAATGTGCAAATGTGCTAAATTTGGCTTTCTTCTTTTGTAAAACTCATAGGGATTTTTGTTTAACTTTTTCCTGAGGTATGCTCAGTTGGAAATGTAGTATGTTGTACTCATGGCATCAGCCCAAAATACTTAGGAAGAATTATTCTCATTTAACATTGCCCTTGCCATTTCTGTGAGCACTCTATTATTTCTTTCCACAACACCATTTTGCTAAGGAGTTCTAGGAGTTCAGAAGTTATGATCAATGCCCATAGTTTCACAAAATTTACTGAAGGCATGATTTTCAAATTCTCCACCATGATTCGTGCATATTCCTGCAATAGAAACTCCTTTCTCGTTTTGGACCTTCTCTGGGAGCTCTGAATAAGGCTTTGGGCTTAACATCATCTAGAGAAAGATCATCCTTTTTCACAATCAAGCATTCTTCTGAGTTGAAGATAACTAGATTACCTTTATCTGTGCTTTGACTTACATGGAGGAGATTATGACATAGGCCTTCCACAAGATAAACATCTTTTATTTGTGGTCTATCATTGTTCCTGATTTCACCAATCCCGGCTATCCTTTCAGACTGATTTCCACCAATGTGACCTTGCCACTGTCCTTGTGCTTGATTAATGTGAATTTGGTTTGATCTCCTATCATATGCCTAGAGCATCCACTGTCGATGTACCATTTGCTGGATTTTGATGCTCTTAGACAAACCTCTTATTTTTCAGATTCGTCATGTGCAACTAGGCAGATATTGGTTGTTTGTTCTTCATCATCTTCGTCTTCATCAGATGAGTTATCTCCCCTATTGCTGAAACATAGGCTTTCTGTTTAAGCTTGTTGAATCTTGTCTCCTTGTTTTTCAGTTAAGGACATTCAGACTTGATATGACCAGGTTTGTCACATTCGTAACATATGATTGGCTTCTTTGTTTCCTTACTGTTGCTGGTCTTGTGGAACTTCTGGAATCCTTGATCTTTCTTATAGAATTTTTTGAATCTTTGGACCATCATTCCAATCTCTTCATCATCATCAAAATTTCTGTCTTCATTGATAGTTTTGAGAGCAATTCCCTTATGTTTGCCTTTTATTTCATCAAGTCCTTTTATGAACTTGAGTTTGCCTTCGTATTCTGATAAGCTTCCAAATAGAGCTGCTACAGATTGCAAGGATTCTCCTTGTGCTTCCTCAATGGTTGTCACTTTAACTTCCCAATCTTTCGTTAGTACATTTAAAATTTTTCTTACCTGAGCTTTTTGTACATATACCTTTCCCAAGGCTGACAGCTGATTGATAAGATGTGTGAACCGGAGCTGGAACTCTGCAATTAATTTTCCAGACTTCATTCGTAATAGATCGTATTCAGTCATAAGAGTGTTGATTTTGTTCTCCTTGATTCCTGAAGTTCCTTTATAAGCAACTTCTAATGTATGCCACATTTCCTTGGCACTAGGCAAATTGCAAACGCGAAAGTACTCCTTTTGGCTTAATGTACTTTGCAACATCAGGATGGCTTTGCTGTTGAGGACAACTTTCTTCTAATCATTTTCATCAAATTCAGCTTTTGTCTTTGGCACAATATTTTCTCCTGCCTTCTTAGTAGAAACATAATTACCTTCCTCAATTACTTCCCACAGACCATACTCACTAGTCATCACAAATACTTTGAATTTGGATTTCTAGAATGAGTAGTCTTCACCACTGAAACCTGGTAGTCTGTTGATTGAGGCACCATCTGGTAGTATTCCTTCCATTGGATCCTTTGTCTAGGATGTTAATCCCTTAAGTAGACAACCAATCCTTTGATACCAAATGAAAATAGAAGAAATCACTAAGAGGGGGTGAATTGGGGATTTTAAAAATCTTTTCAAAAGGCACTTAAGGTTTTCTTTTAGTAATGAAAACAGAGCAAAAGAAGAAGGCAATCAAAGAAAAGCTTAGACACGGAAGATTTAAATTGGTTTGGTCCTAACCTTGACCTACATCCAGTCCCAAGATATCTTCTGGGTTTTTCAACTATCAATCTTCTTGAATTACAACAACGTAGATCTCAAGCAAACCTAATCTCCTAGGACTTGCTCCCCCTTACACTTTCTAATCAAAAGACCCAACTCACAGGTTCCACAACCTTGAGTTTCCCCAACCAAGTAATCAAAATGATTTTTTCAAAAACAATACTCTCAAAACATAACAGATATTGATAAACATTGAAGTTCAAATAGAATGCACAATAATGACTCGAATTGAAAATGTAATTAGTTGTAGTTTTGTGTATTGATGCAGTGAGTCTTCCTGGGTATTTATAACTTGATTAGAGAAACTAGCTGTTGCATTTTCTTCTCTTCTATACTTCAATGTTTAGCTTCAAGTCTGGAATATGGTTGTTGTACATTTCTCCCTTTTTCTTCAATTCTTAGCTGGAATTCTGGATTTAGTCGTTCCAGATGGTCTTCCAGATTTTTTGTCATTCCATAATCCATATCTGACCATTGGAGAATGATTTGTTCAATCTATAACGGCCTAAGCTAAGCCATTGGGATAAAGGAGAAGTTTCAGGCTTGTTCTTGGTTCTTCATTAAATGCATTTGACCCAGATCTGATTTCACCTTGATCTTTGCTAAATTCATCTAAAACATATGAGAATATTGATCAAGTGTATATACGATGATTCGTAATTTATGATTTAAGTAAATCAACTTATAAATTAGAATCAAATGGGTATAGCATCTCGCCAAAAAGAATAGAGTCACGTTAGGCTCGAGTCAAAAGCATGTAGGCTCAAGTTTAATTTTATTGCAGACCTTTTTGAGAACTCTCTTTCTAAGCCAAACTCAAGTGTATAAGTTCCAGGCTCGAGTTTGCTTCATTCAGGCACTTTTCAAATCAGATATAAGCTTGAGTCTACATAACCATGTTCGAGTCTATAGTACAGAGATATTTTGGGATCCTCTCTGTAAGGGACAAACTCAAGTTTAGTTTAGCAGGCTCAATCATGTTCTCTATTTGTCTTAAGCTTGAGTTAAGGAAAACATGCTTGAGTCTCAAAATGTGGAAATGTTCTCTGTAAGGTATAGGCTCGAGTTTATTATGCTAGGCTCGAGTTTAACTAAGAGTGAACAACCAGTTTTGCTCTCTATAACCTTTAGGCTCGAGTTTAAACATAATGGGCTCGAGTTTATCTCACATGAAACTCATTCTATCGCAAGTATGCTCAAGCTTATCAAAAGAGGGTCGAGTTTGTATAAGTTCAAAATACTTATCCTTCTGTATGTTAAGTGTGAACTTGAGTTTAGTAGGATTAGGCTCGAGTTTGACTAACATAATAAGGATTGAAATCCAAGTTAGCAAACTTCTACCTTTCTTTGAATTTTAACAACAAAGGCCAACTTCTCTAGTTTACAATTGTCAGTTATCATCAAAACACATAGGGAACTAACAGAAATGACAAAATCGTGTAGCGGTTACTGCAGCGGCTATGGAACACTTCAAAACTCAGGCGCCATATTCAATTCAAATTTCAAATTGCTGAACTGTCTAATGGCTGACATTTGGTAGTGATTACTGTAGAGGTTTTGAAACAACTTCTAATTTTTGGCGGGATTCATTCAGTTTGAATTGCAATGGTTTAGTAGCAGTTGTTAAACCACTACAAATTTAATTTATTTGTAGTGGTTTCTAACCGCTACAATTTATATAACGTTGCATTTAATGGATCTGAAGTCATTTGGGGAGAATTAAACATTCTCTCTTCATTTGTATTCTGTTCTAGCTTTGTTTAATAAATATGGATAAGTCATGGATCAAGTTGCCGCACAATTCTCTCGTATATTTAGTGGGATTGCAAAATTTCTTAGATTTCGCCTTCTCTCACGCTAGCATTAATAGGAAAATCGTGTGTCCGTGTTGTCAATGCACGTTTAAGAAGTGGCAAATACGAGATGGTGCTATAGAACATCTTTTTGTCAAGCCTTTCCTGGTCAAATATACATTTTGGGGAGTTCATGGTGAGAAACATGGTATGCAATATGGGGATCATCTTCCTCGAAGCTTACAAGTAGGAAATCAAGTAGCTCAAGATGATCCAGTTAATGAAGCTGTTCACGGTGCTTTTAATGTTTAAGATGACAATTTCATGGCAGAAGTTCAAGGTACAGAACCTATTTTCCTCAGGAATGAAGTAGCTCGGGAATTTTGCAGCCTCAAGGATAAGAGTGATTGTCCATTGTATCAAGGTTGTCATAAATACTCCAAATTATCTTTCTTGATCAAATTGTACCATATCAAGTGCATGTGTGGGATCACTGATAAGACAATGTTGATGTTGCTGGAATTTCTACAAGATTATTTCTCGGACACGAACATTCCCACAAACTTCTATAAGGCCAAGAAGATAATTAACAGATTATGCTTGAACTACGAAAAGATTGATGCTTGCCCTAGCGACTGTATGCTTCATTGGGGAGAGGACGCTCGTAGGGAGACTTGTAAGAAGTGTCACACTTCGAGGCTCAGGACTATATGGAAGGGGAAAAAGAAGAAGAAGAAAACCGTAAAGATTCTCAGGTACTTTCCTTTAAAGCCCTGTTTACAAAGATTGTTTATGTTGTCCAAGATAGTTGAGCATATAAGGTGACATGAAGCTGACAAAAACATATCGTAAACTCTGACATCCACAGGATGCTCAAGCGTGGAAAGTGTTTGACTCACACTTTCCAGATTTTGCGACGAACCCTAGAAATATTCGTCTTGCTTTGGCAACCGATGGTTTTAATCCATTTGGGAATCTCAGCACAAGCTATAGTATTTGACAAGTTGTCTTGATCCCTTACAACTTGCCCCCTGGATGTGTATGAAACAAAGCTCCTACATTATGTCTATGATCATTCCAAGCAAAAAGGCACTGGGAAATGACATCGATGTGTATCTCTAACTACTTATCGTGGAGTTGGTCGAGTTGTAGAATACAGGGGTTGAGACGTATGACTCGCATGTCAAGACATTGTTCAACTTGCATGCGGCCTTGAATGACAATATTATGTCCGCTCTTAAAAATATTAACTTTAAGAGCGTCATTTATATATGTCTGGTCTTAAAAGTTTTGTACGATTATTTTTAAAAAATTCCATGTTATTTTGCACCGCATAAAATATAAGTCGGGCTGTACGAGATTTCTCTTTAAAGTAATTCATATTTCAATTTTTTTTAATAAATGTTTTAAGAGCGGTTGTTTTTTCAGCGGTTTGAATAATATATTTAAGACCTATCGAAAAATGACACGATCCAAGATGTTCTTTGATATTTACAAAATTGTCACTGGTCACATCTTTTAGACCGGAGCATCGATCATCCGCTCTAAATGAGGCGGTCTTAAAAATTGATGTGGTTGAAGAAGTTCTTTATATTTACAAAATTGCCACCAGTCATTTCTTTAAGATGGGGGAATTGATACTTCGCTCTAAATGAGGTGGTCTTAAAACATTTTTTTGCACTAGTGAGTTAAGGCTTGATTTAGCAGAGAGTTGTATTTGAGTCTCTATAAATTGTATCACATGAATATTTCTTTGGGATATTTAATTTACTAACTCATGCCTGGGCATTTTAGATTAGTTACTCATTTACCAAACGTTAATACATGCTCTTCATTCTACTTTACTCTAATCTATTAACACTGTCAACTATGTTGATATTCCAGATACTACGTGTTATCGGACATAGTAAGTAGTATGGAATTTGAGGTATTACACTGGACGTTGTAATACCCTAATTTTCATAATCATGTAAATACTGTATTTTGGTAAATAGATTAGCAAAATACAAAGGGAATATATGTCTCAAAGAATTATAATCTATTAATTATATTCTTATCCAAATTTCATTTTGGGATTGATTAGCCAAAGGTTAATTATGAGATATTATTTAGGGGCTATAATTTAGCCTAAGGACAAAAGTTAGATGACAACAAAATTAAATAGGTATTCAAGGAAATTAAATGCATAATAATTGAGGCAACTTATGCTAAAATTGCATAAGCCTATTGAAAGAAAAATGCCTAATCAAATGTGAACTAACTTTGTAATTATTTTTAACTTGATTAAAGGAAATTAAAGGCATTAATTAAAGATTAATTGCAACCTGATTTGAGATAATTAAATAATCAAGAGAGAGGCTGTTATATTTTTGAAAATATCAAGGGATTAAATAATGAAATCACCACAACAAAAAGGGGATATTACTTCCCCAAAAGGCGTTCTTATTTTAAAAAAGGGAGTAAAAAGTAGATGCAAAGACTTAGGCGTCCTAAATATCAGTTTAGGGCGCCTAAAATATATTTTAGGTGCCTTAAAAAAGTTTATTTAGCCGCCCTAAACTTTATTTAGGGCACCTAAAGTATATTTTAGGTGCCCTAACTTATACTTAGGGTGCCAAAACTCACGCTCAGGATATAAAAACCCTAAGCTCTTCCCACCAATCTTCACAGCTTCAAGTCCTCAAGCACTGAGCTACTCGAAGTCACATTTCTGCGTATTCCTCTTACTTTTTCTTCTTTCCTTTTTTCGTTTTCTTCCCCCCTTGTTTATTGTATCTATCTTACTTCAAGGCAAGAAATTTTGTGATTTTGTTTCAATCCCCTCGGCATTTTCTTTTTTAACCCTGACAGTATTTCCATTTACAGTGATACTACAACTGTGAAAGGCTCGAAAAATGGAGTTTCATCAAATAATCTTGGTTCGTACAGTTTTCTCTTTCTGCTCTGCATATTCTCTAAACTATTCACCACTATTAATTGATATCTAGATTTTGATTGTTCTAAAGAAGATTTGCCTGCCTGATCTGCCCTCGCCGTCTCCCCTCACCGGATCTGCTCACAAGATGGCAATATCTGCTTGGGCTTCAATCTGACTGGGTTTTTTTTTTTTTAAAAAAGTAATAAGGCGTCCTTAATTTAATTCAAGACGCCTTAACTAAGGCATCCTGAATTAAATTTAGGGTGCCTTTTTATAGGGTGTCCTGAAAAATTTTCAAGGCGCCAAAATTAAATTTTTCTACTACCCATTGATAGACGTCCTTCATATTTAGGGCGTTAATTGTGTGATATTCAGGATGTTATTTTGTTTTTTTGTGATAGTGAATTAAGTTGCTAATAATGGTCTAATTACCTTGATTAAGTGCCAAATAGCAAATAATAGGAAAATAAGCTTTGCAGTAATTGATACTAGTGGCATAATTCTTCATTTTAATTATGGGCAAATTAAAGTAATCATTTTTGAAATAAATAAGGGCTGATTATTGAAGAAAAATTAAGGGCCAAGGATGAAGAATTAAACTTGTCTAATAAAGCACTAATTGCCATAGTTAGCTAACAAACCAATTAGCCTTAATCATATTACAATAAAAAGGGGGATTAAGCACATAATTAGAAGTAATTTATTGTGCCCCAAAAATCAACAGAGGCAACGAGCACATGGTGAGTTTTGAGAGCCAAGTATTTGAGATATTTTCCATGGGTTTAAGTTTAAGCCTACAATTAATTAAAACAACCAATGATGATTATATTTAATAAGCTTTAAACACTTCATTAGAGGGTTAATTATAGTTTATTAAATCTGCCCCAAAGGTCATAAAAAACATCCAGCATATAGGAGGATGATTTAGATAAGATTTCATGATAATTAACACACAAATACATATTGAAAAGTCAACATTTACAACTAGCCAATGAAAACACTTGAGTATAGGATATTTTGAGACAAAAGAAAACACAAAATCAAGAGAGAAGGGATAGAGGGACTTTTTTGTGGCTTAAAAAAGAAGAAAGAGTTTATGAAGATATTATATAATAAATCCATGTGAATTTGGATGGGCCAATGAGAAATCAAAGAATTGAGCTTAATCCTCATGAAATTAAATGAGCCAATGGGAGAATTAAGCCATGGATTAATGGTAAGGATTTAGTATAAACAAACATAATTGGATCCAAAGGATAGAAAGCAAGAAGCTAATTTGGATCTCTAGGAAAATTACAATGTGATGCCATTGGATTTTTCTATAACTAGAGAGCCTCCCTCTTCATTTCTCTTCACACCAAATCAAACTCCAAGTAGTTGATTTCTAAAGAATGAGAGTGAGGGAGAGTCTTGGATCAAGGAGCAGGACGGAGCAAGAGTCTTCAAGAGATAAGCTTTAGTTTTCAAATTCCTAGTCTTTAGTTTTATAAGTTCTTAATATAAATGCTAGTTTAATCTAGGAGATAGGAAATAAAATTCCTACTCTTGTTTTTACTCCTCATTGCATTGAAAAATGTCTGAAGAGGTAAAAACATGATAGGAAATAATGTTTGGAAGTCCTTGGATTAACTTTGTAAGAGTTACAGAATTTTCTGTTCTTAAATTGTTGGCAGGCAGCGAAAAAGATGCTATGATTTTATGTATCAAATGAAGTTATAAAATCATGAAATTTTCCAAAAATAAAGTAGACCTGTAGGGCTTTCTAAATATATAAAATATGTAACGTTTTGATCTCTAGTCAAGGAGATATGAATTTTTGAAATTAAGCCATTTTTGCTGGAATAAAATCTGGGCAACGTTGAGAAAAGTTAAAATTGGGAATGATTCTTGCTATTTTAGGTTCTAGGAATATTTTTCATTGAAAATATACATGCCAAGGGTCATGAGGAATTTTACAGCACCTCAAAATTATTTTTTTGAGAATTAATTATGATTTTTCAAAGTTACTGAAAAATCTTCCCAGAAAATACTGCACTACGTTTTTAAATAAATGTAAGCGCAGAATTGTAAATAACAAATCCACCAAGGGTAGAGGGGTAAATGTTGGATATACTTTAGTTTTGATGATGTCTCATTTATGCCATTAATAAGAGCAAAAAGATTGAGTAATATGTTTATCTTCTTGATTAACTAATTCTTAACTTTAATGTAGAAACAAAGATGTAAAGTTTAATCATGAAGAAAGATGAATGAGGTCAAGAATGTAGATGAGGATAAGGAAAAGGAAGAGAAGAAAAAGAAGAAGAGAAGAGATTGAAGAAGAAGGAACTTTGAATGGAATATCCTTATTCAAGATCAGCCCAAATCCAATAAGAAGATGAAATATTAAAGAACTTGCAGAGATTGAGTTCATGATGAAGAATAATCAAGATGGGAGATAATGGAAGATGGAGGAAGCTGAATAATAAAATGAAGATATCAATATCAGCTCAAATATAAATGTGGAAGATGTTCAAGAGAAGGAGAAGAAAGAAAGAATAGAATTGTGGAGAATAATCAAGTAAAGAGAAGATCTTGGCAAAGAAAATGAGAAAAATCAATATTCAAGGTCTTAGATTGATTATAGAAGTGTCCAAACAAATGAATGTTGGAGAGGGTCAATTCAGAGTTGAAAAGAGCGAAAGTCGGGTTCTGGAAGTGAATACTCAAGTTTCCAGGTCAAAACTCGAGTATACAAGCTTACTAGAAAAATTGGCTACTGGATAAGAAAACTGTTGAAAACTAGGGTTCTGGAAACCACGGTTTGGGCGTCAAAGAGTCAAAACTTGAATATTGAAGTCAATACTCGAGTATGAAACTTAATGACTCGAATATAGGGAGTTTTCAGCTTCTCTCGTGCGTCTGGACCTGGCAAAACTCGAGTTTCCTCCTCAATACTCGAGTTTCCAGATTGATCAGCAACTCTCCTCACCTCTGTTTAACATTCAGCTTTGGGTGAGGTTTAGTAATGCGATGATATCTCCCGAACCAGATATTGGATTGAGGTGAAATCAAATTTGGCTGAAACTAGACAGCCAGTGCGTAATCTTGACAAAGTTTCATGTCCAAATAAGATCATATCAAAGAGATTTGAATTTCTAAAGTTGGATCATATATTCACGCCACACTTCAAACCAAGCTTCAATGTTTTGAGTGTAACTCTCAATCTACAAATCAAAATGAGCTGAAATTGGTGGCATTTGAAAGAAGACACATAAAGATTTCCATCAATACTTGATTCAAAAAAATGAAGATCATACCAAAGAGATATGGTCTTCGAAAGTTGACTAACTGATCAGAATGATGCAAAATGATGGTTAAAGAACAATCTTCTTTCAACGGATCATAACGGGTGAATTCAAACAAGTTAAGATCTAATTCTTGTTGTTGTGGAAAGGAAGATCAAAAAGCTATATAGGGATAATTGGTTTGCTAAAATAGAAGCCATATCAAGTCAGAAAGCAACCAAAGGCCAGAACAAGTTGAATACTCGAGTTTACACATGAATACTCGAGTATAGCTTAGACAGAGAGCAATGAACGTTAAAGGATCCTCAATACTCAAGTATGGGAAGAAAAACTCGAGTTTCAGGCTGACAGAGACAAATCTAAAGTAATGAGATAAGCTTAATACCGCAGTATTGAAGTCAAAACTCGAGTATACACCGGAACTTCAGAAAAATCAAAGTTGCGAAAATCCTGAATTTGATCCAGATCAACCAGAAGGTTACCCAAATGATTCATAACATTTATTATCATCATTTACATCATTTGTGGACATGTTTTAGATGATCAAATGAAGGATTCCATGAAGTTCAAGATGCTGACCTGTCAAGTTCCAAAAAGTGAAATAACAGCTAGTTTTTCCATCTGCTGAGCTCTTAACGGTTCTAAACACAACGGCTCTATTCTCCAACAGTTAGAAGACCTTCATCTATAAATAGAGCTAGATTCAAAAAGTAGAAAGATGGAGGAGTGAGCTTACACAGTCATAATGCCGAAATTCAGAATCCTCTCTTCACTCTGTTTTCTGATGCTTATTTTGATTATCATTTAGAGAGTGAATTCAATTGTAATATGCTTCAGTGTTTATCATAATCACTTCTTTGGGAGAAGATACATTGTTAATCATATTTTCCTGAGAGATACTCAAGGTTGGGTGACCTTGAGTTGGGAATTTGATTGTAACCTTACGGGTAGTAAGGGGGAGTCTCTGTGAGAGATTGTGAAGGTTGCACAAATACCTGGATAAACTTGTGGGTGTAAAGGCTTGTCTCTTATGCCTAGTTAAACAATGAAAATAGTAGAAATCTCAAGTGGAGCTTGAGAACTGGACGTAGGTCAAGGTTGGACCGAACCATTATAAATCTCTGTTTGCAACTCTCTTCCCTTAATCTTTATTTCTAGTATACATGTTTGGAAGATTGTTTATAGTTTTATAACTCTTTAATATCATTCAAACTGATTCCAACGAATTGCGAAAAGATTTTAAAGATTGCAAGAATTTTTATCTTCACCCAATTCACCCCTCTCTTGGGTTCAGCCGGTTCTAACAGTAAATAGAGGTGGAAATATCTCTACATAGGACACAACACATGTAATGTTCACCTCTACATAGCACACAACCCATGTAAGGTTCACATAGTTTGCACATAAACCAATGCCACGCCCCTAGGCACACTACTACAAAAAGTGGATACTACTTCCCCAAAAGATGTCCTTATTTTAAAAAAGGAAGCAACAAGTATAGGTGGAGACTTAAGGCGTCCTATATATAAATTTTGTTAGTTCTCTATGGGTTTTGATGATAACAATCAATTGTGAAACCAAGATTGAAGTGTTGTCTCGAAAATGCAAAAACTTGCTAAAAGAGGCAATACTCGAGTTTCAGTGACAAAACTCGATATTGGGATTTTAAAGAAAAGCTCAAAGTACTTAACTTAAGTCAGTATCACAGTATTCAAATGAATACTCAAGTATTGAGAGTTAGAGAGAGCATCGCAAGTTTTCCATTAAGGAAAACTTGAGTATTGACATGAATACTCGAGTATAGGTCTATGAGACTCTTCAAACAATTTTTACTGGAGATATAAAACCTTGGTTTGGAAAACCACAGTTTTGAGAACTACGGTTTAGAATTTGAAAAGACAGTTTTCCAACTTGGCTCCAGAATTCAAATAGTTTGCTTTTCAAATGAAAACTCGAGTATCGTTAGAATACTCAAGTATTGAGCCAAGCAAAAAGGTTTTTAAAATTGAAATAGTTATAAACCTTGGTATTGAGAACCACAGTTTTGAAAACCACAGTTTAGCATTTACTGATGTAGGTCATGGTTGGACCGAACCAATATAAATCATAGTTTGCAATCCTCTTCCCTTAACTCTTTATTTCCAGCATATATGGTTGTATGATTGGAAACGTTTTTATAACTCTTTCCTGTTTTACAAATTGATTTTACTGAATTGTGAAAAGATTTTTAAAGGTTGAAATTTTTATCTTCACCCAATTCACCCCCTTCTTGGGTTCAGTTGGATCTTAACAGGAGGCGGGTCTATTTCTCATCGAAACAGGATTCACACACCGTTGATGATGATTCATTTTATATACGATGTTTTATTGTTACAGAGCGATGACTTGAGCTGATTTATGTACATCTATGTTTTTGAAGAACTAGCTATTTTGAAGAACTAGTTCATCTATTTATTGTTTTTGAATGAGAAAATTATAGTACTTGTTGTGATTTGTCCAGATCTGCTCCAAACTGTGCTTTAACTCAAGATCTTCGCCTTCCTACTTTTCTTTCTTCCAGATCTGGGGTTTTGGTTTTTTTTATAAGAAAAAAAAAAGCATTAAGGCGTCCTATAGTTAAAATTGGACACCTTAAAAAAGGTGTCTTATAGTTAATATAGGATGCTTTTTTTAAGGCATCCTATTTGAACCAAAAGGACACCTTATATATTACTACCCCTGTTCAGACGTCCTTCTCAAAAAGGACGTTTATTGCCTCTAATTTAGGACGTTTTTTTATGTTTTTTGTAGTAGTGGCGTGTCCTCAGCGCTAGGAAAACATTCATACGACATTACCAAGACTATAACCTATTTTCAAATTAAAGCTGAATGTATTTAAAAATAGTGACCTAAGACCCAGTCTTATCCACAGTCCATGACCCAAGACCAAATCTTGTTATCATGATTAATAATTCCAACAGTTTTCAAATTAAAGCTTAATTAATAATTCCTTTTATTATTTATATTAACTCCTTTTTAATTTTATCACATATTTCCTTTTCTAACATCATTTATTCCTTTTCCTAATAATAGTATTTATTATTATTATCATGATTATCAATCCTAATAATAATAATTCCTCATTTATTATTTATTATTATCACTCATTCCCAATAATAATAACATTATCTGTTATTATTATAATTATTATAAATTTCTTAATAATAACACTAATTCCCGATTATTTATTATTAATCACATTTATATCACAGCCCACCCCCCCCCCCCCCCCCCCCAAACACCCCACACACACACACACGCCTTACGTAAAAGCAAAAGCAAAAAGGAAAAAAAAAAATATTTTGCATGAACCATCAACATAAATTTTATTCATTTATGCTTCAAGTGTGTGTGTGTGTCAACGTTTTCGCACTCCTTTTTCTTTTCCCTGGTTAGTCACATTTCCACCATTATATATCTATTTCTACAATAACTCACATTCATATCTACATATAACTCTCACATACTCTCTTCTTTCTTTCCTCTGCAAGTTCATAACCCACGCATATATATATACACTCAGCCTATGCGTTTTCTTTCTTTCCTTTTCTTTATAACAGATGCATATTTTCCAGACACACACAGCATCGTTTTTTTTTCCCTTTATGGTTTCACTCTTTTTCTTTTGTACTGCTTAACACTAAGATTTACCATTTCAAAATGGAACCTGCAAATCATCACTCATTCAGAAAACTGACAGCAACCATCACTCAGGGCATGCATTTAAAAATAGTATATGTTCAGCACTTTATATATATATATAATAGTTAAATATCCTACCCCCACCCTCCAGTACCCTCCAGTAGAGTTGACCACGCAATATCTAAATATTTTCACACACACAGCAATATATATATTATATACACATGCACACGGCCCATCTTTAATATATATATATATATATATATATATATATCAATGTTTTCTCCTCTTCTTCCTACAGTGTGGCCATTATATATATGTAGTGTGTGTTAGAAAACTAGACGATCTAATCATACTTTATTTACCGAATAAGTAGTTAGATCTAATGCAGAATTAAAGAAAATAAAAGGCAGAAATACCTTCAGCCATTGATTAACTGTGAAAGAAGAAAACCACAATCCTTCTAAGTCCTCACTCACTCTCACTCTCTTTAGATGGTGTTTGTGTTATTCATTGTGTGAGTAGACTTAGGGGACCAGGTAAATAAAAAATAGAAAGAGCACGAGTAATTCTCACGTCTTCCCATAAAAAACATGGCAGCTAAACGTGCAAAAATCATGGGCAGTTAAGATTTTGGTGGATCTGAACATGGATGACTAATGAATTTTAGAATAAATAAATCTGAATATTAATTTCAATTAATATATAATATTAATTCAAATTAATATATAAATAATAATTAAAAAATTCCAACATTCTCCCACTTGGTTCACACACTTCATCATATACCATAAGGAAAAACAAAATGCATGGATCATAGCGATAGGTCCTCTTAAAGCGAGTATTATCTTCCATGTATCACAGTGCATTATGTCTTTCAAGCCCATGTAACTTAATGAATAAACCCCATGTTTATTCTAGGCCCAAACTTAATGATATTTCTCAAATTAAACAAACAAATGAATGTGTACACAAAACTGAAATGAGAAAGTATCACAAATAAGGTTTCATAAAAATAACATCATTCTTACAATGAAAATCACATAAAGGAACAAAGTCACATTCTTTCTGCATGATCCTTAGATTTCAATGTAGGCATGCCTTTAGTTAAAGGATCAATAATCATCAATTCAGTGCTCACGTGTTCAATAACCACTGTTTTATTTTTAACACACTCTCTTATGGCTAGACACTTAATGTCGATGTGCTTGATTCGACTACAACCTTTTGTTGTTCTTAGCCATAAAAATAGCAACTGAATTGTCATAGTATAACCTCAATAGCCTAGAAATTGAATCCATGATTCTAAGCCGATGAATGAAACCCTTCATCCATACACCATGTGAGGTAGCCTCAAAATAAGATATGAACTCAGCTTACATAGTGGAAGTAGCAATTAAAGACTGCTTTTTACTGCTCCATTATACAGCTCCACCGGCTAGCATAAAAATGTATCCTAAAGTGGATTTCCTTAAGTGAATGCAGCCAGCATAGTCTGAATTGGAATAACCAGTCACTTCCAGATTGTCAGTCCGTTTGTACTTAAGCATGTAATCTTTCGTTCCTTGAAGGTATCTCAACACCTTCTTCACAGCTTTCCAGTGGTCTATACTTGGATTACTCTAATATCTCCCTAATACTCTAACAACAAATGCAATGTTGAGTCTAGTGCAGACCTGAGCATACATTAGGCTTCCTATAGTTGAAGCATAAGAGACGTGTCTCATTCGTTCCCACTCAAAATCATTCTTTGGGCACTGGTTCATATCGAACCTATCACCTTTCACAACAGGAGCTACACTTGGGGAACAATACCTTATTTAAAATCTTTCTAAAACTTTATTGATATAGGTCTCTTGAGACAAACCTAGAATGCCTCGATGTCTGTCTCTATGTATCTCAATGCCAATGACATAAGATGCATTTCCTATATCCTTCATATCAAAGTTTTCAGGAAGGAATTGTTTCACTTCATATAGTAAGCCATTATCATTAGATGCAAGCAGAATATCATCCACATATAGAATAAGGAAACGAATCTTGCTCCCACTGACCTTCTGGTATATACATTCATCCACAATGTTCTCTACAAAACCAAATGAAGAGATAACATTATGAAATTTTTAAATACCATTGGCAGGAAGCTTGTTTCAATCCTTATATGGATTTCCTGAGCTTGCACACTAAATGCTCACCATCACTAGAGGAAAATCCTTTTGGTTGTTTCATGTACACTTCTTCCTCTAGTTCTCCATTAAGAAAGGTCGTTTTCACATCCATTTATTGCAACTTTAAGTCAAAATGTGCAACTAAAGCTAGAATGATACGAAGGGAATCTTTCTTGGATACAGGAGAAAAAGTCTCCTTGTAGTCGATTCCTTCTCTTTGAGTGAATCCTTTAGCAACAAGTCTTGCCTTATGTCTGTAAAGGTTGCTCAATGAGTCTCTTTTAGTTTTGTAGACCCATTTACATTCAATGGCCTTCGCACCATCAGGCAACTCAACAAGATCCCAGACTCTATTAGATGCCATAGAATTTATCTCATCCTTCATAGCTTCATACCATAATCTTGATTCTTTACAATTCATAGCTTGTGAAAACCTTTTAGGATCATTTTTAGCTCCTACATTATAATCAGATTCTTGTAAATACACAATATATTCACTAGGTGTCGCTGATCTTCTTGTTCTAGTGGATCTCCTTAATGTTGTTTCATTATCTTCTCGAGGAACTTGTTGCTCAATTGGTTGTTCAACAACTTCCAGTTGTTCCTCATTAACAGCTTGATCTACTGGATCAACATCAGCGGGTTGTGGATCTTGATTGATTGGTTGTACAACACTCGGTTAAGCTGAAGGAGCATTACTAACAACCAATCTCAAACTTGGAGTGGAAGTAGAATGTTGATTATCTAAATGATCATTTTTAGAAACATGGATCTTTGAATTGATCGCTCCCACTGATCAAGTCATACTCAAGAAATTTGGCATTCCTTGATTTCTCACTCTCTCCCATTTCCATTATCAGCCTTACCTCCTCCTGAACACACAGGATCAAAAGTTCATTAATTGACCATTTATCTTTATATGTGTTAGACGATATCTTGAAGGGTCCATAAGACAGTGGAAGAGCGTTCCGACTATAGTGTACAAGGAAAAAATCAGACATGTCAACCCCAAGTGTCTTTAGTTGAGTTGCTATGTCCCTCATCTGCATGATTTGCTCATGCACATGTTTTAATGCAGTGAGTCTTGGGGATGAAAACTCGATTATTAGAGTTCTGGCTAGTGCCTTATCTAAAGTATGAAATTGATCATTAATCGCCTTCAGAAGTGGCCTAATCTTATCATGTTGTTTGACAAAACCACGAATACCAGCAGAGTTTAAGGTCTTTACAAACATAACTGATAGGCGATTAAATCACTCCCACTTTTCATAAAGATCAACCTCATCTGGAGTGCTGGTCTCCTTAATGGAAGGTGGCTCGTCTTTCCTAATAACATAGTCAATATCCATCCACCCTAATTGGAGAAGAACTCTCTCTCTCCATACCTTATAGTTATCACCCCTCAGTTCCGGAACCTCACATTTCATATCAGAGAAATTTACAAGTTATTTAACTGCATAATAATGAACATACATACTTAAGAAGACTAAAATTTGAGACTAATAAATGTCATGTTTTACCAATGTAAATCATGAAAAAAAATGTAAATCTACTGACATACAACTTGCTTGTGGGCTAAAGTTCTAATTCAATTAGATTCACAACTTTATGATAAAACTATCAAAATATTTCTTTATTCATAATGCCTATGGCAAAGTTAAGAATATAATTTGACATTCTATCCCAATTAATCATATCATTATAAATTTGTATCACTAGAGTCTACCTGTGGGCAAAGACATCAGCATAACATGAATTTATCTCAAATTGATGAAACTAGAATATAGTTATATCCCCTAACACCTGTGGGATACTTAGAAAATATAATGTCATTCCATTCCACCGTAATTAAAACTGTGGTCATAATTACCTGCATGCGGGCAAAGATTAATTATAACCACATATTTAATTACAATTGATGTCTTTAAATCTTTGTATGATGTATTTTGTTCATTAGACAAAATAAAGTGTATGTGCCTAGTGAGGATGTTTTGGCTACTCCTCGATTCTACATACTCATCACAAAGACATCACACCATTGTGTATATTAATTGTACATAAGATCATAATTTTGATATAATATAACCTTATGTGATTAAATTTGCATACAACATGTGCATAATGATGCTGTAGCTATTCCTTAAACAAAACATGTATGCTAGTCACTAATATCAAGTATGTACAATGTGAATACCACATACACAATGTGAATAGGAATCTCAATTTAATTAATTTAATCAACAAATCATTAATGTGAATAAATAAATATTTACTCATCATTTATTGATATTCTGAAATCCATATTTGATTATCTATGCATGTTATAAGAGGGCGCTGTAGCCACCACTCTTGCACACAAGTTAATCATTAATATCAATAATGTGCATTTAAATTCTATATATGCACAACTTCATGGAGGACTTAACCAATTAATTTAATCAACATAAGTGACTAAATACAATCCTCCCACTTTGATTAAATTAATACTACTAATTACCAATATTAACCTTATGCATTTAGATTCCAAATATGCACAAGTATTTAAAGATAATTTAATTGATTAATTTAATCAACAAAATGCAATTAAATAATCATCTTAGAAAAATTCTCTCACTATCTTGTGCATTCAAAATCAAATATATGCACATCTTAATCGAGGGATTAATCGATTAATTTGATCAAAAGAAAGTGACCAAATAATCAAAGAAAAATCCTCCCACTATTTGATATTTTGTCCTAATTAATCATATAAAACATATAATAAAAATTCCTGTGGGATAAGATATATTATATTCATATGATTAATTGCAACTAATGTTATCATGTGATCATAAAACTAAATATATAATTTCAACTAATTAAAGATGATGTGGCTATTCTTTAATTAATTAAAAATTATATAGATCACTCGACATTAATTAATATTTAATATTGCATCAAACCATAAGCAATATTAAAATAAAATTGAATATTCATGTGTCATATTATTCAACTTAATATTGCATGTATTATGAAATAATAATTAATACATACAATTAACTAGAATAATTACATGAATCCCAAAAATAAATAAATACAGATTATTTTCCTTAATTTAAAGGATTCAAACATAGTATGGTAAATAACAATCAGTTTTGCAACTCTAGAAAAGCGTTTCGGCCAAACGCAATTGATCATTAAAAAATTGAGATCCATACTATAATTAAATGTTTCGGCCTAGTTGGGTTTAATAATCAATAGGCATAGATAAAAAATTAAAAAACCCAATATTTGTCTTCACCCAGATGCTTGATTAGCCCGTCGAAAAGAAAAAAACAAAATGAAGAAGACCAGAGAGTCCAATGCACATTGCCGAAAAGGAGAAAGCCCAACGCGCAACTCTTATTCTTGAATAAATGAAACGCAAAGTTTCATTAAGTGTAGCAAACCAAGTCATACAGTCCGATCTTATACCATATTCGGATCCCTAGGGCCCAATTCGCGACCCGGATGCAACCTGAAAATTTGCAGAATGCCGCGATTCCAGGCAGCTTCTCCGACGATCCTGAGCGATCAGAGAGCTCAAAGAACGGCCATTTCGTCGGCGATAATCATGGAAAACCGATCTCAAACACAATATTCAAATGATCTAACAGAATCGACGGAAAATCAAATCGAAAACTGAATAAAAAACAAAAAATGTTTGGTGCCTTTTGTTTTTCGATTTACTGATTAAAGCATAACGGTGGTTGTTACGGACGGGCGAATTGGGCTCCGCTAGGCCCAAAGCCAGCAATCCAGCCATGAAGATAAGGAAACGGTTGATAAGGCATTAACCCACTATCTCGCCAACCGCCATGAAACGTGCAGATGCAAGTGGGGCCACGTGCAGAGTGAATATCGGATCAAGGCCCTCAGGTACGCCCTATAAATACCAACATGCAGCCATAAGGTACGCAAGAAAAAAAGAAACCCTACTTGTTCAATTCACACAGAGCACACACCCCACCCCCTCTGGCTATCTTAGGCCAAACGGTTTACCCTTGAACTACGTGGACTTCGATCCACCACTGTGGTACGTAGGACCTTGGGATTTCACCCCAGGCCAAGTCCAACTCTTTCACTTTTCAACCACAGAACGTTGGCGCCGTCTATGGGGAACGTTAAATTACGATTCCCCGACCTACGAAACAGCTGAGAATGGCAAACACCAGAGGCCGGAATCAGGCACCCCGGCAGGAACAACCAAAGTCGCTACCGCTTGCGAATCCTGAGGCGGGAACGCGAGACGGGTTAGCAACACCAAAGGATAATCCAGTGCTAGTGGAAGCAAAACACGAGCTTGTGGGAACAGCTCAGGCCCTTGATAACCAAATTTCGCAGTCGGTACAGCCGTCACCCATACTTCAACACTCTTCGCAAGAATTTCAAATTGAGGATCCCGTCGTTCGAAGATTACAGTCAGTAATAGAAACCATGTTCAAGCGGATGGAGGACATGGAAAAACGCCATGCTCTACAAAGGGAGGCCGGCATTAAGCGTCTACAAGAGGATATGGAGCGCAGGGATGCTCTATGGCGGCTAGAGGAAGGTCGGAGACTCCAGCAGATTCTGGACGAGAGGCTAGGAAGAGAAGAGAACAGCAATCAGAATGCTGGCCGGGATAAGGAAGCTTAATGGAGGTAGAGCAGAGTAATAACCGAGAAGAAAATCCAAATGCCACCGTAGAAACACGGTAGGCAGATGTATCAACGCCTCGAAGTATTATAGATATGGATGTGCCACGTGCTGAGAAAAATCGAGATAAGGAGACGCCGGAAACCGCCCGGGCTAACGTCGAAGTATCGGAGAAAAGTCATGCCGGTGGGGTGCAAGGACCTTTTGTTGATGAGATACGGATGGCAAAATACCCAAAGGGTTTCGACTCAAGGGATTTGCCAAAATACGATGGAACTCAAGACCCACAGGTCCACCTCAACAACTTCAACATGGAAATAATGGTGAAAAGGTTTGAAGGACCAATAGTGCCCCGATTATTCGCGGGAACATTGTGAGGGGCAGCCCAATTATGGTTCCATTCTTTACTACGGAAATCAGTCCGAGATATGGAGAGTTTCGGCCAAAAGTTCTTATTGAATTTCGCAACAAGTAGAAAGCAACCCAAAACTCAATTACAATTGGGAAACATAAGGCAAGGCCTAAACGAGACATTGCAGCAATACCTCGAGCGTTTTAAAGATGCTGCCCTTCAAGTACCAAACTTGAAGGAGGACGTGCATTTACATCTGGCAATCTCTGGTTTACATGACGATTCTCGTCTCAAAAGGTCAACAGTAAAAGACAATGTTACAACACTAGCCGAATTTAGAGATCGATCGAAGAAGTACCTGGAACTCGAACAATTAGAGATGGCCAGCCAAAGTAACTTGGGACGAAATAGGAGCCCACCTTCGAGGAATAAAGACGGTGGTTCGAAGTCGGACATCAGGAGACGACCAATGGATAACCAGCACCGGGGAAACAAGGCAGAAGGAAAATACAGCCAGTATACGCCTTTAAAGGTGTCCAGAGAACGGATATGGAGAGAGGTCGGATTAACCGAGATGAGAAAAGTAGAGCGACCACGGCCTATGCGGCACAAAGCCGTCCTAGACAAGTCTCGGTATTGCGAATTTCATGACCAACCTGGCCATACAACGGACCAATGTTGGGATCTGAGGGATGCAATAGAAAGATTTGTTCGAGAAGGGAAGTTGCAAAGATATGTGATTCAAATGCAGGGACGTTCAAGTAATAAATGCCCTGGGGTGGGACGAAATAAAAGTCTGGAGAAGAAAAAGAGGAAGGAAGAAAGCAATGATGAGTTTCCCGAAGCAAAGTATGACTGTTGTGTCATCAGTGGGGGACCCGGCGGTGGAGGAGATTCACAAAATCAATGTCGCAAATATCTGAAGGAAGTCTTGACCATCCTAGGCCATCCACAATTTAAGAAGGAAACGAAGGAGCGAGATAGACTGATACTCAGTTTCATCGAGGCCGACCTAGAAGACGTTGTCCCCGATCATTACGATGGCCTAGTAATAATAGGCATGATTCTGGATTGTAGAGTCCAAAAAATCATCATTGATAACGAAAGCTCGGTGGACATCCTTCTGTGGGAGGCATTTCGGAAAATGAAGTTGAACCCTGATGAGTTAAAGCCATGCAAAACAACCTTAATTGGTTTTAATGGCCAAGATACTAGACCTAAAGGTTGTATAGACTTGAAACTGACCTTGGGTACTAAAGAAGCTTTTAAATCTGAGGTGGTCAAATTTGTAGTTGCCGACTTCCCATCCCCTTACAACTTTATTCTCGGGAGGCCAACAATCCACAATTGGGATATGTTGGTATCTACTAAGCATCAAAAGGCAAAAATGATCGGTAGAAAGAACAAGATAGTGATTGTCCGAGGAGACCAAAGAGATTCGCGGAAATGCTACTACGATTCGGTGAAGGGAAACAAAGAGAACGCAACCTCGTCACAAACTCGGGAAGAAAAAGGTGTTCATCTGGTTGAGATGGACATGAGAGCGGAGGAAAAAATCCAAAGGCCTGAGCCTAATGGAGAGTTGCGAGACTTCATTCTGGGCAGTAGGCCGGAACAAGCCACGAAGATCGGAAGCGAATTAACTGCCGAGGTTCGTCATGCTTTGACGAAATGCTTGTTGAAAAACGCCGACATATTTGCTTCGGGACCTGCCGATCTACCAGGCATAGATCCAACATTTTGTTGCCATAAGCTGGCAATCCGACCGAGTTCTATCCCAGTCGCGCAAAAGAAAAGGAGGATGGGCCCAGACAGAGTAGCCGCTCTTGAAGAACACGTTAAGGAGCTTCTGGAGGCCGGCTTTATACGAGAGGTCCAGTACACTACTTGGCTGTCAAACGTCGTGCTAGTAAAGAAATCCAATGGCAAGTGGAGAGTATGTATGGACTACAAAGACCTGAATAAGGTATGCCCCAAAGATGCTTTCCCCATGCCTAATGTGGATCAATTAGTAGATAACGCGTCAGGTTTTAAACTCTTATCCTTCATGGATGCATACTCCGGATACAATCAAATTGCTATGCACCTTGAGGACTAAGAAAAAACGGCGTTTATCATGGAAAAGGCGAATTACTGTTACAATGTAATGCCTTTCAGGTTAAAAAATGCCGGAGCAACGTATCAACGAATGATGACGAGAGTGTTCGAAGATCAGTTGGGAAAAAATGTCGAGGTTTACATTGATGACATGATCGTTAAGTCGAAAGATCAGGGGCAGCATGTTCAGGATTTACAACAGAATTTCGATAAGTTACGAGCACACAGAATCAGGCTTAATCCGGCCAAATGTGCTTTCGGAGTCCCGTCAGGGAAATTCTTGGGTTTCATGTTAACCCATAGAGGTATAGAGGCAAATCCTGATAAATGCCGAGCTATCTTAGAAATGAAGGCCCCTGCATGCCGAAAGGAAGTCTAACAACTCACAGGAAGACTTGCCGCATTAACTCGGTTCCTCCCAAAGTCGGCAAAAAAGTCACTTCCTTTCTTCAGGTTGCTTAAAAAGGAAGCTGTTCACGAATGGAGCACTGAATGTGAGGCATCCTTCGAAAAGATTAAGCAATGCCTGGCAGCCCCACCAGTATTAACCAGGCCTATAACGGGTGAAGTCCTGATCCTTTATTTGGCAGTAACCAACGAGACGGTAAGCGCAGCCCTGGTGCGAGAACCAAATGAAGGTTAAATGTCGATATACTTTATAAGTCGAGTCCTCCAGGGAGCTGAGATACGATATCAAAAGCTTGAGAAAATGGCTTTCGTATTGCTAATCGTGGCCCGACGGCTACGTCAGTATTTCCAGAGCCATCCTATTGTAGTTCGAACTAATCAACCCATCCGGTAGATACTGCATAAACCTGACCTAGTAGGAAGAATGACTGGCTGGGCCGTAGAATTATCCGAGTTTGACATTAGTTACAAAGCCCGGCAAGTGATAAAATCTCAGGTCTTAGCCGACTTTGTTGCAGAACTCGCCCCAATAAAAGGGCACGCCACATAGTGGAAGCTGTTTGTAGACGGCTCTTCTAACTCGACAGGAAGCGGGGCCGGAGTAATTCTTGAAAACCTGGAGCGTGTATCTATTGAATACTCCTTGAGCCTCGGGTTTAAAACTTCCAACAATCAAGCTGAATACGAGGCTCTGATAGCTGGGTTGATCTAAGCAAAGGAAAACAGAGCTCGGAAAGTACTGGTATCTACTGATTCCCAACTAGTGGCATCACATATAAATGGGACTTATCAAGCTAAAAGGCCTTTACTGGTCAAGTACCTCGGAAAGGTTAAGTCTATAATGGATGAATTTGATGAAGTAGAGATAAGGCACATATCGCGTGGAAATAACACCAAAGCCGACGTACTGTCCAAGCTGGCTAGCACCCAAGAGACCAACAACCGAACAATAGTGCAACAAAGATTGGAAGCCCCAACATGCGTGATGATCATAACAAACAAAAACGATTGGAGGAAACCCATCGCAGATTACCTAGAACGAGGAATTATACCGATGAACCCAAAGATGCCAAGAAACTGATAAGAACGGCAGCATCCTACGCAATGGTAGATGACCAACTGTACAGGAAAGGGCTACACGCACCAATGGCAAAGTGCCTCAGTTCCGAAGAGGTGGAATACGTATTAGCTGAAATACACGAAGGCATCAATGGACAACATATGGGAGCCAAGGCACTAGCCCAGAAGGCTATAAGGGCCGAGTACTACTGGCTGACGCTATCAACAGATGCAAGGAATCATGTTCGGAAATGTGACAGCTGCCAAAAACACGCTAAAATCATTAGAATTCCCCCATCTAAGCTAAAGTACAACTTCGCACCATGGCCGTTCTACAAATGGGGGTTAGATCTTTTGGGACCTTTTCAGAGGGCACCTGGGCAATTCCGGTGGTTGATAGTAGCAGTGGATTATTTCACTAAATGGATCGAGGCTGAACTGCTATCTTCCATAACATCGGCTAGAGTACAAAAGTTTATGGTGAGAAATATCATCGCTCGTTTTGGAATCCCGGCAAAAGTCATTACCGATAACGGGACACAATTTGCAGATAAAGGATTTCAAAAAATGATGACCGACTTCTAGATCCGTCAGCATTTTGCATCAGTAGAGCACCTGCAATCTAACGGACAGGCCGAGTCAGCAACACAAGGTGATCGTAGACGGTCTCAAAAAGATAATGCAAGAAGCCAAAACCGACTGGGTTGAACAACTGTACGCTATGTTATGGGGATATCGGACTAGTATTCAATCCGCCACAGGAGAGACACCTTATAAACTCACGTACGGATTTGAAGCCATGATACCCGTCGAAGTCGGGGAACCGTCATGGAGAAGGGAAAAAGCCTTATCTGAAACTGAGAACAATGAGGCCATTAAGGCCGAGTTAGATCTCATAGACGAGGTAAGAGCCATAGCACATTACCGAGACTTAACAGCGAAACAGCTTGTCACGGCAAAGTTCAATAAAAAGGTCAAACCTCGTTCTTTCAGCAAAGGCGACCAAGTACTAAGGAGAGACGACATAGGCAAGAAAAATGCACGAGAAGGGAAGCTAGCTCCCAATTAGGAAGGACCTTACCGAATTAGGGAGGTACTGAAGCATGAGGCATACGAACTTGAAACTTTGGTCCGAAAACCAATAAAGAGAACTTGGAATGCCGACAAATTGAGAATTTACTATAGTTAAGTTTCGTTTTAATGTTTTAGCATGGTTTATGCAAGTATGTTTGTTAGCGACATAGTCGCCATTTTAATTAATTGAGGAACGTTAGCTTTTATCAAGATATTTCGACTATATGATAGCTTTATAAAAGTCGCAAAAGAGATCGCACCGTCGAAACCACACGAATTCACGAAAAAGAGTTTTGAAACCTATTTTCAAATGAATTCCACAAGGCCATATTAAAACGATAGGCCCATTAAAAGCATAAGGATATCCCGACTTCCACGACAAGGAATTACGAAAAGGATACCATAACCCATTTTCGACAATTCCTCGGTGCCATCTTTATAGCCCGAAAGACCGTGCTAAGCCTACGAGGAAAGCATAGGCAAGGCCGATTAAAATGCCCCGAAATAAGATCGTTAAGGCTGGACTTGATCAATCCGGCCCAGTTAAGATTTGGTTTCACCAAGTTTAAGCCATAAGGTATTATTGTTAATTTGGGTAGAATACTGGATGATAAAGCGACTGAAATTTCCTAATAAAGGCACAGTGCACATAAAAATGCAAAAAGGAAAGTCTCTATTCGTTATTAAATTTAGTTACAAATGGAAAGAAAAAGAAAAAGAAGAGGCCGGAACATAAACACGGCCTATCAAAACAACACCGGCAAGTCAAACATTCCCGGCAGCATCTGGAAGGGTCGGAGGTCGAGATTTAGCATTATCAGTAGTATCTCCCCCCACTCCAGATGGGCCCTCTCCAGTCAACTCTTTCAAAGCGCTTGCAGGCACAATCTTCCCATCCTTCACAATCCCATCAACACGGGTGTCCTCGAGGTTCAGTGTGACGTTAGGATTGAGGAAAATGACCTACGCCAAAGCGTTATTGAAGGACTCCTCCACGCCTTTCTCTAGGTCGGCAATATAGGCGGCGTCGGAGGATGTCTGCTCTTGCAGGCTCTGCAGGCTAGAGTTAAGGCGAGATATCCCAGTGGCGTCTTCAACATGTTTCCGTCTCGCACTCTCCAACTCTAGCTGTACCGCCATAACCTTCTCTTTAGCCGATTTCTTCACCTTCTCCACCTCAGCAGCACCTTTGTTAATGGCTTCGGATCGTTCGGACGCTGCGGCTTTGAGTTTCGCATCCGACTCAGCCCATTGAGCCTTGAAATAGGCCACAGCTTGAGAAAGCCCGGCGGCTCAAAGAGCAAAATGCTCGATATCCATCAGCATGCTCTTTTCTTCAGCAGAAGGCGATGAAGGTGTGAACCAGCTCAAAGGAGGGCGGATACCATTCCGGACCTCAGAGTCAATCGGATTTTCGAACATGAAGGACAGTGAAGTATACCGGCTGGGAGAGAGAATGACTGCGGTAGGAGAGGAGGTAGCTCCTACATGGGGAGAAGATGGAGATGTAGTCACCTTGGTGATTGGTTCGGCCACCTTGGTAATTGGTTGTGCGGGAGTGACGGAAGACTTCTTGGCAGGGCCTGTCTTCTCGGCCTCAGCTGCCTTCCGCTTTTCGCTGAATTTCCTGATGAAAGCCGGCACTGCTAGAGTTGTAGACTTTGGCGGCATGGTTGTCTCTGCACAAAAAAAACAATCAGTGACGTGATAAAATAAGACAACAGGAAACATTGTTACAGACACAGCATACTTGTTTTTCTTTTCTGTTTCTTTAAAGGAATAGATAAATACATCCCGGCATCAAAAGGCCCCATCACCTGGCCGAGGTCTTTCAATAGCTCCTCAACTTTCTCCTCTTCGGGGGAAAGGTTAAACACCTTCGAGTTAAAGGCCCTATTTCCAAAGTGGTGATGGTTGGGAGTCTAATAAAGGAGGAATCTCTCCTCTAACTCTCCCCGATCATTCAAACAAAGGAACCAAGGAACCTGGCCAGGAATAGCCTCTACTTTAAAATAGTCCGACTTAAAGCCCTTGAATGATTTGGTGAACGGATTAAACAATTTCTTATTACGGATACCCCGAAGATGGGTCCACTCAAACTCTAGGGGCTCTTCTTTGGTTTTATAGGTGTTTACTGGGGAAAAGAAGTGGAAAAACAATGGAAGGGTACAAGGTATCTCTTGTTCCTTGCAGAAATTCTCAAAACAGAGGACATGAGCCCAACTGTTCGGGTGTAATTGTGTGGGGGCTAAATACAAATGGTTCAAAATCTTCGTGGTGAAGTCCGAGAAAGGGAATGAAGCACCTAGGACGGTGACCACATCTCGATACATAAAGAAGAAATAAGGGGAATCTCTACCACTCCATGATGCTATCGACTCTCCCTCTAAAGGTAACCTAACAGTATACCCCTTTCCGTCTCTAAGGATGGGCCCCCTAAACTCTTCAAAGGTCATCTTGTTTTGTATCCGGGACACTCGAGGGCATATAATGAAACGACACGGGTTATTCTCGGCACTATGAGCGGCATTGGTAGAGCATGACTCCTCAGCAACCGACTTTTCACTACTTTGAGAAGAAGAGGCCATCTATACCTATATAAATACAAAAGCAAAGACGAGTTAGATAGAAATCTACCTCGAGAAGAAGGCGTATGATGCAACGCACGCTTCGATGTTAGGATGGGAATAGATCCGTGAGTGCAACTCCTAAGCACTGTCTTGGCAACCACCTCCCGGCCAAGGTTGACAAAGGCGATAGCCTCATGTTGGCAAGTCTCACAAGGGCTAACCAGATTAGGTCGAGCTTCGCTAACAGGCAAAGGTCGAACGGCCGAAATAGGAATCGACCTAACAGGAAACAAAGGCCTAATGGCTAGCATGGGAAAGGGAGGCCGAGGTAATGGAGGTCGGGAAGCTTTCGGAGGGGGAGGTGGAACTCTAGGGCCTCTCCTACGGTCACCACTCCCAGAAGGTCTAAGAACATCTGCAGCCATGGCTGCAGAAGATTGACGAGCACCATACAACCAAAAAGCAGTTTTCTCAGGCATGTTCCTAATATCTTCCCAATCCTCTTCCGGAATAGGCCTACCATATATGTCTACAGATTGAAACCAGAAGAACCCAGATATGCAAATGACGTGAAACGTACTTAACTATGGGGAAAAACACAGAAGAAAGGGAAAAACAGTAAACACTTGAAACAGAAACTGACGATGAAGATGTACCTGAGAGAGAACTGGGTAAAAGAGAGGATCGAGACTAGGATTTGGAACGCCTGGGCTGTGAGTATTTTCTTTTGAAAACTGGAAACTCAGAGCATAAAAAAGGAGAACACCACGACATTCAAGTTATAAAGAAGTGATCTAAAGGGGCAGATTTGAAAGATCCCAACAGGCGCGAATGCGAAACGATGGGACCCGTGACGTCAGGGGAATACGAAAAGACAGGTACAGCTGGCAAAGCCCTAAAGTAGATGGCCATCATGAGTCTTGGAAAGTCACAAGCATTTAAAGAAGTGCGAAAGCCAAGAATGGCTGACAGCGGAGTGGGTGGCACCAGTCCCAATACGACGCTACGCGTTCCCGTGTCAAACAAACCAACACGACGCTACGCATGCCAAGGGGCAAGAGCACACGTATCTCCAAGTCGGTTCCATATAGCGCTTCGAATTAAGGGCGGTCAAGGAAACACGTGGCATACAAACGTAACTCGACATAACACGGTGATAGAACCGAGATACGAGTGAAAAGAAGGCAATCAAAGTAAGTCAGAGAATAAGAGGAAATCGAGCTGGGTTATGAGTAAAGAACGAGGAGTCAAAGATTTCATCCGAGATACAACGGAGGATAGTTCTAACCTAATTAAACTTGGCATGTCAAAGGCCTAAAATACCAAGCTTGGGGGCATCTATTACGGACGGGTGAATTGGGCTCCGCTAGGCCCAAAGCCAGCAATCCAACCATGAAGATAAGGAAACGGCTGATAAGGCATTAACCCACTATCTCGCCAACTGCCGTGAAACGTTCAGATGCAAGTGGGTCCACGTGCAGAGTGAATATCGGATCAAGGCCCTCAGGTACGCCCTATAAATACCAACATACAGCTACAAGGTATGCAAGAAAAAAAGAAACCCTACTTGTTCAATTCACACAGAGCACACACCTCACCCCTTCTGGCTATCTTAGGCTAAACGGTTTACCCTCGAACTACGTGGACTTTGATCCACCACTGTGGTACGTAGGACCTTGGGATTTCACCCCAGGCCAAGTCCAACTCTTTCACTTTTCAACCACGAAACAGTGGTGATCTTGGAAAACAAAAGGGAATCTGATCTAGACAACAATCTCGCATATAAATGAGATTCAAAACCAAGTCAAAATTCAAAATGAGTTTTATATCAAGTTCTTAGTTTGATTCTTGAAGTCTCCAAGATCAAATGGAAGTTGGGATGGCTCAATTCAGAGTTAAAACAAGCATATATCAGGTTCTGGATGAGCAAAATCGAGCCAGATACTCAAAAGTCAAGTTTACTGCATTACAAGAAGTGATCTGCCTCTGAATTATGAGAAAACTCGAGTTTAGGACACAAAACTCGAGTATTGAACTCAAAACTCGAGTTAGTCACTTAATGACTCGAGTTTGTAGTGTCTTCAGCAACTCTGGTGTCTCTGGATCAGCAAAACTCGAGTTAGCCAATGTAAACTCGAGTTTGGAACTCAAAACTCGAGTTAGTCACTTAATGACTCGAGTTTAGCAAGCTTTCAGCAACTCTGTCCAACTCTGTTTCACGATCAGAACTGGCGACCTCTGGTAATTCGATGATATCTCCCAAACCAGAGATTGGTTTAAGGTGAAATCAATTTTGTATAAAACTAGACATCCAATGAGTCATCTTGACAAAGTTTCATGCCCAAAGAAGCTGAGATGAGAGAGCTATGAATTTCAGAAGTTGGAACAGGAATTCACGCCACACAGCAGACCAAGCTTCAATGATTTGAGTGTATCTCACAATCTACACATCATAATGAGCTGAAATCGGTGGCATATGGAAGTAGACTCACATACCTTTTCAGAAACATAAAGATCATGGAAAACAAAGATCAAATGAGTGAGATATGATCTTCGAAAGTTGACTATAAATTCAAGATGCTGCAAAAACGCTGGCAAAGAACAACCTTCATTCATCAGATCATAACTATCAGAATACAGTGAGTTTGGAGCTGATTCTTCTTGCAATGGAAAGAAGACTTAAAGAGCTTTATGGAGATAGGTACTGGATTCTAGGGATTGATCTTTCTCAGGTCAAAAAGCAAAGAACTTGTGACAAGGATATTTGACTGAAGCCATGGAGAAGAAAACTCGAGTTTGTGTTAGCAAACTCCAGTTTTGAGACTTGACAGAAAGATATTCAATTTTACATAAAAGCCAAACTCGAGTCTAGATAGACAAACTCGAGTCTGTACAGACACAGAAATGAATCCAAAATTTTCACATTAAGCTAAACTCCAGTTTGCAAATCAAACCTGAAGTCTGGAAGATACAGAGAGCACTCAGAATCCCAAGCAAGCCAAACTCGAGTCTAGATTCCCTAACTTGAGTTTAGACCAAACAGAAAGGAACCCAGAAAACTCAATAGACTCCCAAACTCTAGTCTGGCCTTCCAAACTCCAGTTTGCACTTGACCCAAATAAACCTCAAATATTTCAGTAGTCACTGAAACTCGAGTTTGCTTCCCAAACTCTAGTCTAAACCATACAGAAAGATCATTCACTTGGCTACACTACAAACTCCAGTTTATAACCCTAAACTCCAGTCTGGAAAATCACAAACTTAGGCTTATTCTTCAAACATAGACCCAAACTCGAGTTGGTCACTAATTGACTTGAGTTTAGCTTCCTGCCCAAAGTTCCATCCCAAGTCCAGAACCCGATAGTTCTCTCTGTAAAAGCCAAACTCGAGTTAGCTTTTACAGACTGCAAGTTTAGACCACTAATCAACACACATGCTTTCTGGATGAACCCCAAACATGAGTCTGGAAGAACAAACTCGAGTTTGCATCGGGGATTTTGAAAAATCAAATGATGTTGATCTGCGAAATCTTAATGGGTCTTCCTAAAATTATTTCCTCATATGATATTATTGTTTCTAATGTCCTTGATGAAGTTTTGAGTGTTTTTCAGATAAGGTTTAGCCAAGATCAAGGTGAGATCAAGATCCAGGATAAATCCATTAAATGACGAACCTAGAACAGGCCTGATCCTTCTCCCTTATCCCAGATGTTCAGCTCAGACCGTTGTAACTCATAAGAATCATCTCAAACGGTCAAATTGAGTTTATGGAATGACAAGAATTCTGGAAGACCATCTACAACAACTAAATCCAAGATTCCAGCCAAGAATTGAAGAAACAGAGGAAAATATGCAACCGTCATATTCCAGATTTACAGCTGAACTTTGAAGAATCAAAGAGAAGAAAATGCAATGGCTAGTTCCTCTTCTTCATCTATATAAGAAGCCCAGAAACGAAGAACAAGTGACACAGATACAAGAGGGAGAACAAGAACAGTGACGTGAGCTTACACAGTGAAAATGCCAATATTTTAACGTCTGATTCATCTACTCTCTGAATATCTCAATGATCATATATCTAGCTTAGAGAGTGAGATTATATGTATTGTGCTTCAGTGTTTATTCATTTACTTCTGAGAGAGAAGATTCATTGTAAACATCCTATTATTCTGAGAGTTACTCAAGATTGGGTGATCTTGAGTGGGAAACACTTTGTTGTGATTACAGCTTGTAAGGGGAGTAAATCCGAGTGTGGGATTACTTCGAGTATAGAGTGTGTAATCAAGCAAGTGAATTGATTACGGTTTGTAAGGGGGAGTGAATCCTAGTGAGAGGATTACTTCAAGTACAGAGCGTGTAATCAAGTTCAAAGCAAATAGTGGATTGAAAATCTCAAGTAAAGCTTGGGGACTGGAAGTAGGTCAAAGTTTGGACCGAACCAGGATAAATAACAGTTTGCATACTCTCTTCCCTTATCTTTTACATTTCCAATATATGCTCGTCTTTGAATATCTAATTGTCAATTTATAAATTGCGAAAAATTTTTTTAAAAGTTCCTAAAGCTTATCAAACACCCAATTCACCCCCCTCTTGGGTGATAGCCAGGTCCAACACCCAGTCAAAGGGTTCCAGTTATAATCCTAACCAACCCTCTTGGATTTAGGAGCAGCTTATTAGAATATCTATCACGATTGTAACTACCCGTAAAAGAAGGATGCATTATTTAAAAAGGATATCATAATATCCTTTAACAGAGAGCGTGACAGAGCTTATTAAAAGGGCCCAAGTAAGTCTATAAATAGGGGTAAGCTCTCATAAGGTACACACATTCTAACCCTAGCTCTTTAATTCACACGAAGCACACATCCCCACTCCTTCTGGCTATAACTAGCCTCCGGTTTACTTTCGAATTACGTGGACTTTGATCCCTAATTGTGGTACGTATGACCCTGGGTTTTCATCCCAAGCCAAGTCCAACATCTCTTGTGTTCTACACCAAAACATTGGCGCCAACCGTGGGGACTTTATAATTCCAAGCCAAGTCCAACATCTCTTGTGTTCTACACCAAAACATTAGCGCCAACCGTGGGGACTATAAAGTCCTATTCCCGTGACCAACGATGGCTAACACCAGAAGCAGAAGCCATATGCTAACACATGAGCAGAACCAAGAACGAAGTAGTAATGAGCATCAACAGCAGGAGGAGATCCAAGGTAATGTCCGGGATCCTTCTGCAGAACCACTTGATGCAAATCTTCCTCACCCTAAGGACGAATCCACGGACCAAACGCTGCAACAAGCCAACCAGGCTAACTCCTCACCAGAATTCCAAGTTAATAACCCGTACTTGCAATTGCTTCATAACGTGGCCGAATCGATGCTTAAACGGATTGAGAACAGCAAGGAATAATTTCAATTGCAAAGCTTGATGGGATCCTTCGTATATAATATATATGAAGGCTAGGGGTGTTCATGGGTAGGGCTGGGCAGGATGAGACCCTTGCTCAATGCCCTACCTGAAAGATCAATGGGTAGCGAAATGAGGCCCAGTGCCTAGTAAAAGCTCTAACATTTTTGGGCAGGGCAAGGCGGGCCTTCCATGCCCAAGTGGTCATACCCTATCACACCTTATGTAAAAAATTAAGGAAAAAAAAAGCTTCAATTATGCCTAATAAATAATATTACAAACTACAAAGAAAATCCATAATTCTATAACTTGAGTCTTAAAATTAAAAAGACAATCATATGTTTTAACAAATAATCAATATCCATAAGTGAATAATTAAATAGCATCCATAATCCACTAATACAAGGCATCAAAAAATTGTAATCAAAGCCTTGTAGTCATCTAAAATTCTAAGAGGTTGCATCAAGGCCCCAAATTGTCAAAAGAAAGAAGCATATGGAATCAGAAAATGGAAGAGTCAAAAAATTGAAGATAATATATTATAAAAAATATTACACACACACATATATATATAGAGTACTGGGTAGGGCGGAATACCCTGCCTAATGCCTGTCCCTGCCAACAAAATGCCCAGCCCAATTGTGTCCAAATTTTTTCGGGCCTCTTTTTTTCGAGCTGGGAAGGGTGATTTTTTTTTTGGGCATGGGCGGGCGCACCAGGCCTTGGGCTTTGTGAACACCCCTAATGAAGGCGGTGATGATAAGTCAGAGAAGAAAACAAATCTCTAAGCCAAAAAAAAATATCAATTACATATATATATATTGATTCCAAGAGAACTTGACGAGAAAAGTTTCTGAATTCTCAGACTAAACTCATATGAGAGCTTAATGGGATAAAATCAAGGCAGAGGTATATAAACCCTCTGATACCAAATGTTAGAAAACTAAACGATCTAATCATACTTTATTCACCAAATAAGTAAGTAGATCTAATGCGGAATTAAAGAAAATAAAAGGTAGAAATACCTCCAGCCATTGATTAATCGTGAAAGAAGAAAACCACAATCCTTCTAAGTCCTCACTCTCACTTTCTTTAGATGGTGTTTGTGTTATCCGTTGTGTGAGTAGACTTAGGAGATCAGGTAAATAAAAAAATAGAAAGAGCACGAGTAATTCCCACGTCTTCCCATAAAAAACGTGGCAGCTAAACGTGCAAAAATCATGGGCAATTAAGATTTTGGTGGATCTGAACGTAGACTACTAATGAATTTTAGAATTAATAAATCCGAATATTAATTTAAATTAATATATAATATTAATTCAAATTAATATATAATAATAATTAAAAAATTCCAACAGTGTGTATATATATATAAGTATGTAGAAAAGTACTCACCCTCATGCAACAAATCGCGCTCAAAACAGTCATTGTTTCCTCTGCCAGAGTAGAGGAGTATTGCTTCATTGCTTCAGTTCCTCTCTATCTCTCTCTTAGTCTCTACCTATTCTCTTAACGCTCTCACTCTCTTGTTGCATCTAAGACTTGGCTCACTGTTTCTAACTCTTGTTCTCTCTTTTGAATGAATGGGAACGAATAAACAATGCCATATATAAGGACTTAGGGGAGAGGGCAGTGGTAGATCTATACTAGTGTTAATGTGGGCAAGTGCAGAAACAAAATATATATAATTTAAAAGAAATGAGTAACAATATGTGTAAGTGGTGTGATGGTAATCTTAGTCAATTTCTTCCATCAGGTCCCACGTTCGAACCCAGATACTCTGCCCTTTTTTTTCTTTTTCTATTTCCAATTGAACCCCGGGTCAGCGACTCTGACTCTGCCCTTTTTTTCTTTTTCTATTTCCAATCTTCATCATTCTTTCTTTTTCTATTTCCAATTTCCATCGATTCAAACCCAGTGACTCGACTTTGCCCTAGCTCTCTGCATTCTGCCATCGCTCAACCGTCAAGGCCTTTTTTTTTCTTTTTCTATTTCCAATTGAACCTAGGCCCAGCGATTCTGACTCTGCCCTTTTTTTCTTTTTCTATTTCCAATCTCCATCATTCTTTCTTTTTCTATTTCCAATTTCCATTTATTCAAACCCAGCGACTCGACTCTGCCCTAGCTCTTTGCATTCCGCCATCGCTCAACCGTCAAGGTTTCTCAACAGTAAGTTTCCTCCATAAGCTTTTCTTGTTTTCGAGCTTCAATTTCAATATGATCAATGTGCATCTCAGAGAAGTTTGAATTTGTGTTTCTGATATTTCTGGCCCCTGTGGTTTAATGTTTCATTTTCTGATATATTCTTTTGTTATTTCTGGTCTCTATGTTGTCCAGGTCTGTTCTTTCTCTGCTTCTTGAATTCTTGTTTAGTTCTCGTTCTATGCATTCTGTTTTGTTGTCCAGCTACTGCCTTCTTGCGTCTCGCCTGCCTCTGTTCTATTTGCTCCTTGAGTTCTTGCCTTTTAATTGATAAAATTTTATTGCCTCCTTAATTCACACTGTCGGGTTCACATTTTGTCTTGTTTTCAATCTTCAAATCTCCTTCTTTGACTCCAATGTGCATTGTAGGGTCCACGTTTTGTTTTGTTTTTTCCATCCGAAATCTCCTCCTGATCCGAAAAGCAATATGATATAATCTTATTGTTTTGTTTTTTTCTTTGATCCCAATGTTCTTTTTGTTTTGTCTTCTTCTTTGATTCCAATATGAAACAAATCTCTTCTTTGATTCCATGCGTTTGACTTCTTCCTATGTGGGGTCCACGTTTTGTTTTGTTTTTTTCATCCCAAATCTCCTCCTGATCCAAAAAGCAATATGTTCGTCGTTTGCTGCTCCCATGCTATTTTTGGGTGGAATTGAGATGCTCTTTATGTGTGTGTCACGACGCAGCTGCCCTAACCATTATGTTGCCTTGTGTCATGGCCTTTCATCAATTATTATTATTTTTTTGGATAAAGAATTTGCTTATTATTTTTGACTTATTGTAAAATTGGCCTTTCATAAATATGATATAATATTATTGTTTTGTTTTGTTCTTTGATTCCAATGTGCGTTTTGTTTTGTTCGTAGAAAATGTCAAGGATACAATCTTATTTCAAACGTCTAAAACCCACAAGCACAGAATCTAAATCTCAAAAAGAGCAAGCTTCAAATAGTATTTTAGTTCTGATCCGGTGTAGATCACAAGTTGGGTTGGACTTGGCCCGGGGTGAAATCCCGGGGTCCTACGTACCACAGTGTGGATCAAAGTCCACGTAGTTCGAGGGTATACGACAGGCTAATGATAGCCAGAGGGGGTGGTGTGTGTGCTCTATGTGAATAGAAAAGCTAGGATTTCAGAAGTGTGTACCTTGTAAGGGGTTTACCCTATTTATAGGCGTACCTGTGCCTTATCTTAATCAGTTGGATTCATCCTTTATTTTAGGGATATCAAGATATGCGTTTTTGATAGATATTCTTGATACATAGGCGGTTATCATAACAATAGATATTTTGATAAAACCACTCCTATTTTCAAGGAAGCGGCTATGAGCATAACTGAAGTCATTTTGACTAGGCTCTTTAGTTATTGGGCTGGGCCCATTTATGAGATATCCGTAACAGTTGCCCCCAGCCCGGTTGTTCAGGGCTCCGAGCAGCCGGGATGTACTTGTCAGGTTACGTCCTTTGCTCTAGTTCATTTCGTTGTCCTGAGGTTTTTGATTTCTAGTTCTTTTTCCGAGGTCGGACCTTTTTGGTCCCCGGGTTACCCCTTCTATCATCAATTTGCATTCCGGTTTATTTGAGTGGGACACGGGTCCCCCCCATCCCGGTTAACGCGGGTTGCATTCGTTTGCTATCCCGAGAGAACATTAATGTTTGGTCTTAATGTTCTATAATTTTGATTCTAGGCCGAACTCCTCTCATGCTTTCTCGAACTTCCCCTCTTTATTCGTGTCGGGTAGTGTTGATATTTCTATATCGTCTTACTCCCCGTTTACAGGTACCTTGTCCAGTTTTTCGTGGATCGGGACTTGTTGCCCCCAAGTTTGAGATTGCACGGGGAGTTAGGTCGGGCAACCGGGGTGTATTCATGTGGTCGGCCACGTGAGCATTTCGATCCGGGATCATTGTCCGCCTCATCTGTTGATCCAACACTCGTCTTATCTCGAGGCCACGAGTGTCATCATTGCCTTCTGCTGATTTGATGTTTAGTAGCTGGCCTCTGAGTAGAGCAACTGCCCCATTATCTTGGTTTTCGTGTTTGCCTACCATCAGCATTAAATGTGCACGCCTTTTAACGTCCACGTCATTATTTGTGTATGGGCCCTTTGGGCTTTTGACGGTTGAGTTTCTTGACTCTCACCCGTCTGCTTGTTTTGCTTATAAAAGCCTTCAACTTTCTGCTTCTTGCATTTTGAAAACTGCCAAACCTTGAATTTTCCTTCTTGAGAGAAACTTGCAACCAGTCACCCGTTCATCTTCCTCAGATTCCCATTTCTGCTCTTCGTGGCTCGCGCATTTCCTCTTCCCTTAACTTATTTCAAACCAGGTACTTTCCTTGTTTCCTTCTCTGGTTATTTGGCTGTGTTTTCTTCTTTCTTTCTCTATCTCTTGGTCTTTCTTTATTCTGGGTAGGTTATTGTGAGTTCTTTCAAGTTTCTTCCCCTTTGGGTTCTGGCTTCTGCTTTGTTCTTGAACTTCTCTGAACTTCTGGTCTATTCAATCCTTTTTCTCCGTCTTTGGTTTTCGGTTTCCTGTTTAAATTCTATCTTCTCGGGATGAGCCATCAAGGTTCTCCTCCGTCTTTTAATCCAAATGCTTTTTCCCCGGAAGAGGCCGAGCTTATTCAGCGTATGCCTCCCCGGACAGCTTGGTGGCTGTATGGGAAACCTCTAACCGAAGAACAAAAGAGGGAAAACGTTCTCCGTGGTTATGGCAGAGAAGGTGGTAGTCAACCAGGTCGGTCTGGTCGGGTTAGGGGAAGGGCTCGAGGTCGGTCTGAGTCTGTAGAGCCCGAAAGTCTAGGCTGGGGGATTGCTGCCACTAGGGTTTTTTCTTCAGAGCCGCCCTTAGGAAAGGGTAGGGGGAAAGTCCTCCTCTACCCGCCTCTTCCTTTCCTTCACGCGCGGAGCCCCTCATCTCCCTTACCCGGCCTATCGGCCCGTGCGAGGAGTGTTCCTGGCTAATATCTGAGGCCACGATGGTTGGCCGGTCATGGGAAGCTGACGAAATAGCTTCACGATGCCGGCATATCCAACCGCGGGTTGTTGGAGCCGTTTCTACCCGTCCCGCTTTACTATCTCAGGTATCATTTTCGTTTCTAATTTATTTTTGTTTTGCCTTTTCTAGGTAGTATGTCAACTTCTCCGCGTCCTATCGAGGATTCCGGATCCGTGGAGTCAGCGGCCGTCAGTATTCCACGTCATATTGCTGAGAAGTATGACTGGGTCGCGACCGGGGTGCTGTCCAGGCTATCAAAAGCCACGACCAGTCAGATCGCCGAGCTCCCATTAGGTGACCGGGATCATTGTTCTTTATCTATTCCAGGCCCTTCTGAACCGGTGTGCGTTGCCCGGGAAGGGAACGAGCGCTCCTTTTTCTTCTTCTATCTAGACTTCGTCAAAAAAATCGGCCTTCGTTTTCCATTTTCTAGGTTTCAAGTAGATCTCTTAAACATTCTTCAGCTAGCCCCTACTCAGATTCATCCCAACTCTTGGGGCTTTATTATTGCATTCGAGCGGCTTTGCCGATTTTTAAATCGTACTCCCACCACCGGGACATTCTTTTATTTTTTTAACATCCAACGGGCTCGTCAACCCGGGGAGCCAGAAGAAAAGAGGGGTTGGGTTTCTTTTCGGGGGAAACCGGACAAGAAGCTTTTCCATGTGGCAACTGACACCTGGAAAGGCTTCAAGGCTTCTTTTTTCAAAATCAACGCTGAACCCGGTCATAAACCGTGGTTTCTTAAGGACGTCGATTCCAGCTCGGTGGAGCTGCTGTTTCCTCTGTATTGGTCGAAAGCTCACTATGACCAAGACCAAAGCATATCTGCATCCTCCGATGATAGCCTAGAGCCAGCCAAGGTTGAAACCGTGATAGCTCTGGTTGACCATGTGGCCGAGAAGGATGTTATTGATTCCCGGATTTTTATCCGACAGTCGGTGGAGGAATTGTATTCACCGAGTATGATTTCTGTTGGATGTTTTTTTTTTGGGTATGCCCCTTGTCATTTCTGATGTTTGTTATGTTTTTTTGTAGTGCCCGATATGGGGAAGGCTTCTTTCCAAGAACTGGCCGAGAAGCTCCGGGCTAAGGCCAAAAAGAAAGGGGAGTCCTCTTCCCAGAAGAAAGCTGTGGCTGCTCCTTCGCCTGCCAGGACTACTGTTGAAAAGAGGGCTGCGCCCTCTCCGGCCTCTACGGATCTCATTCCGCGCAAGCGATCGAAGTCCGTGGCGTCGTCGATCTCGGTCGCAGAAGAGAATCCGGCCTCTGTCCCGGACGCCGGTGCTGCCACAACCGTCCCTCCTCCCCTGCTTCCTGGGAAGTCTCGCCTTCACTCGCGGGGTGAGGTATGGACTGATGGGGTCTCGGAGGAGCTCAAATACGCGGTGAAGCCTCCCAACAAATATTTTAGTGGTGAGGCCTTTGCCGACTCCGACCTCGATCACCTGCAGGTCCTGCAGGACCACTTAATGGAGACAGCCGGCGTGCTGGACGCTTATGCTTCTGTTAAGCATAAGTACGCCAGGGCTGCAGCCGAGATTGCCAAAGCTCGGGTTGAAAAGAAAGAGGCCGAGATCAGGCAGCGGGAGGCTGAGGAGGCGCGCCTGAAAGCGGAAGAGGCGCAGATAAAGGCGGTGGAGGAGCTATCAAAGGCCCTTGCTGAGAGGGATCATTTCTCCACCGAGCTTGACGCCAGTCATGCCCGGGAAGACACCCTCAATGCCTCACTGCACGCCCTGCAGGGTCAGTATGCGGGGCTGGTGAAGGACCTCCATCTCGCCCAATCCGACCTCCACGCTTCCAAGGCCGAGCTCGTGGCGTCTGCTGCCGAGGTGGATAAGCTGGAAGTCCTGGTCGTGGAGACGGCTGCTGAAGCTTTCAACGTATGCCTGGCCCTGCAGGGTCAGTATGTGGGGCTGGTGAAGGACCTCCATCTCGCCTAATCCGACCTCCACGCTTCCAAGGCCGAGCTCGTGGCGTCTGCTGCCGAGGTGGATAAGCTGGAAGTCCTGGTCGTGGAGACGGCTGCTGAAGCTTTCAACGTATGCCTGGCCCAAGTCCGAGCTCTGAATCCGGACATTACGATGAACTTAGACGCTGTGGATTTCAGAGCTTCGGTAGAGGACAAGCAATTTGTACCAGCGCCGCTTTCTCCGGTCGAAGAGTCCGAGCATCTCGCGGAGGATGACCGTGTTCAATTAGCTGAGGAAGATGCTCCGACGACCGACGCCCCTAGCCCTCCTGTGCCCGGCCAAGCCCAATCTTGATGCCGTCCTTCTAGGATCTTTTTTATTTTTTCCCATATGTAGTATTTTCATTTTCATTTTTGTTTCTTTTGTAATCTGGGGCCTTTGCCCTCAAAATTAATAATATGATGAGCCGGTGTTCCCGGATTTTTCTAGCATCCTCAGCTCATCCATCTTACATGTATTTATTTTCTTCCTTTAAACCAAACTCGTGTTTTAATTCACCAGTTGATGAGTAAAGGGGAACGTAATCCGTGCACGAAGCTCGGTTCTTTATTTTATGACTTGGCCAAAGTCAAGATATATTGCGCAGAATCTGCTGGTTATTCAACCGACGTTTTAACAAACGGGCCACGTTTATTAATGGTCGGGCATTCTAAACAACAGACGATTTTCAAAAATCATCTAAGTACTTTATCTTGTAAAGTACCGTACCGAGATGGTAGCCAACTGCTACATGTTCGGGCCCTAATATCCTTTTTGAATAGGAGCCTAAACATTTCGACCTGATCAGGATCTTTTATGGCAATCTCACACCACCCTAGGGGACAGTTCCGATGCATCGTAAGGTTTACAAGACTTGTTGACAAATCTTATCATGACCGGGATCGCGAAACCCAAGTCTTTGTTTAATTATCTTGCTTTTGTCGCAGCCTATCTTTGCATTGATTTCACAAGTAATAACTAGGTTGGCCCATGAATTGAACCACCTTTTTTATTGATTGAAATAATTGGAATTGCACAATTTAAAATCAATGGAAAATACTGCTAAAAGCAAAACAATGCGTAATAAAAAACGGTTCTCGGTCACCACCGACATCCGTTGAAGCTAAAAAGCGGTTCTCAGTCACCACTGACATCCGCTGTGCGTTTATTCCGAGTGCATCCCGGTCTTTAGCTATAGTAAGTCCTTAGTTTGTCCGCGTTCCATGTTCGTTTAATGGGCGTGCCATCTAACGTCTCAAGGGCATAAGTCCCGGGCCCCATTTTGTCCGAAACACGGTAAGGACCCTCCCAGTTTGCTGCAAGTTTTCCATCCCGGGCATTCTTATTTCCGATATCCGCTCTGCGTAATACCAAGTCACCTTTATCGAACGCTCGCGGTCTAACTTTGCGGTTATACTTAGCCGCCACCAGCTGCTTCGTTGCCAGATCTCGGCAGTGTGCCGTCGTTCTCACTTCATCGATGAGGTCTAGCTCGGCTGCTAACTGCTTGTTGTTAGCATGTTCTCCCTCTTCCATGACTTTGGCTTTCCTCCATGATGTTTGCCCAATTTCAACCGGGATCATGGCCTCGCATCCATATGTCATTCGGAAGGGTGTTTCCTGGGTCGAGGTTTGGACACTAGTTCGGTATCCCCAGAGTACCGGGTATAGTTCCTCGACCCAGTTACTCTCTGTATTACTCATCCTTTTCTTGAGCCCGTCAACAATGATTTTGTTGGCTGCCTCGGCTTGCCCATTAGATTGCGGATGCTCTACCGAGGCGAAATGGTGCTTGATTTCGAGCTCGGACATCAACCTCTAGAAGCCTTGGTCAACGAATTGAGTACCGTTGTCAGTTACGATCTCGGCAGGAATCCCGAACCTTACAACAATATTTCTTTCGAAGAATTTTTGTATTCGAGCAGCCGAGATGGTCGACAGTGGTTCGGCCTCGATCCACTTAATGAAATAATCCACAGCCACCACAAGCCATTTCAGTTGCCCTGCGGCCGGTTTGAACGGTCCAAGGAGGTCCATACCCCACTTAAAGAATGGCCAAGGAGCCGTGATGGTTTTCAACTCGGTCGGAGGTGGCCAGAGGATCCGAGCATTTTTTTGGCAGCTTTCGCACGTCCGTACGTGCTCTCTGGAGTCCGCGACCATTGTCGGCCAGTAGTATCCAGCCCTTAGGGCCTTCCGAGCTAACGCCTTTGCCCCCATGTGTTGTCCGTTTATCCCTTCGTGTATCTCTGATAGTACGTACTCGGCCTCTGCCTAGTTTAAGCATCTCATCATTGGGGATTGGAGGCCTTTTCGATAGAGCTGGTCATCGACCACCGTGTACATTAACGCGGTCCGTGCTATCTGCCTTGCTTCCCCGGGATCGTCTGGGCTAACTCCCTTTTCCAGGTAATTTAAGATTGGCTTTCGCCAGTCTTCTGCTGCCGCGATGACCATGATACACGTGGGCTCCTTGAGACTTTGTTGTATTACAATCCGATTATTTCCCGGGTTCCTGGTGCTTGCTAATTTGGAGAGGATATCTGCCCTCGGATTTTCTCCCCTGGGGATGTGGGTGACTAGGACCTCATCGAAGTCAGCCATTGCCTCTCTGACTTTCCCCAGATACTTAATTAGCAAGGGTCCCTTAGCCGTGTATGAACCGTTGATTTGGGCCGCGACTAGTTGAGAGTCAGTAGAGAGATGAACCCTCCTGGCCCCATTGTCTTTTGCCTGTGATAGCCCGGCTAATACAGCCTCATACTCGGCCTGATTATTGGACGTTCTGAAGTGTAATTGCAGGGAGTGTTCCATGGCGACTCCTTTCGGGCTTTCGACTATGATCCCGGCTCCACTTCCTTTGGCGTTTGAAGAGCCATCTACAAATACTTTCCAAACGTCAAGGGCTGCTTTCGGGACTACCTCTGTTGGCACCAGTTCCGCAATGAAGTCGGCTAAAGCCTGGGACTTAATAGCACGCCGAGCTTCATATACTATGTCGAATTCGGATAGTTCGATTGCCCAACTCATCATTCTTCCTGCTAAGTCAGGTTTGTGGAGTATTTGACGTATTGGCTGACTGGTTCGGACAATTATTTTATGCCCCTGGAAGTAAGGGCGTAATCTCCTCGCGGCAGTTAGGAGCGCAAAGGCCACCTTTTCCAACCTTTGATATCTTAGCTCCGAACTTTGCAAAGCCCGGCTTGTAAAGTAAATCGGTTTCTGTTCCTTCGAATCTTCTCTCACTAGGGCGGCACTTACTACTTCTAGGGCCACGGATAGATATAATATCAAATCTTCCCCGGGCTCGAGTTTTGTCAGCACGGGTGGTGATGACAGGCATTTTTTGATCTTGTCAAACGCGGCTTCACACTCTGAGTTCCATTCTCCATGCCGTGCTTCCTTCTTCAATAACTTGAATAAAGGAAGAGCATTTTCTGCCGATTTCGGTAAGAACCTTGTCAGCGCGGCCAGTCTGCCAGTCAACTGCTGTACCTCTTTTTTGTTTTTTGGGGCAGCCATATTGAGGACGGCCTGACATTTGTCCGGATTGGCCTCAATCCCCCGTTTTGTCAACAGGAATCCGAGAAATTTACCCGCTGGTACCCCGAATGCACATTTAGCTGGGTTAAGTCGGATTCTGTGAGCCCGGAGCTTATCAAATGTTTCTTGCAAATCTTGGATGTGGTGGGATCGCTTAACTGACTTTACGATCATATCGTCGATGTAAACTTCGACGTTCCTGCCGAGTTGTGCCTCAAACACTTGATTCATCATCCTCTGGTAAGTAGCTCCTGCGTTCTTCAGCCCGAAAGGCATGACATTATAGCAGTAATTAGCTTTTTCCGTGATAAAAGTTGTTTTCTCCTGGTCTTCAGGATGCATAGCTATTTGGTTATAACCGGAATACGCATCCATGAATGAGAGCAGCTGGAAACCCGAAGAATTGTCCACCAGTTGGTCAATATTTGGCATGGGGTAAGCATCCTTGGGGCATGCTTTGTTGAGATCGGTGTAGTCGGTGCACACCCTCCATTTGCCATTTGGTTTCTTGACCATTACCACATTTGACAACCACGTGGTATACTGGATTTCCCTTATGAATCCCGCATCCAGCAGTTCTCTTACATGCTCGGTTAGGGCTTCCTGACGGTCCGGTGCAATCTTTCTTTTCTTCTGCGAGACCGGCGTATATCGTGGATTTATGGTCAATTTGTGACTGCAGAACGCCGGGTCAACTCCTGGTAACTTCGAAGGTTTCCAAGCGAATACGTCCTTGTTTCTCCATAACAGCTTTTTGAGCTCGCTTTTTTCTTGCTCGGCAAGTGAACTCCCGATCTGGGTTATTTGTCCGGGATCCTCTCCTAGTTGATAGCCTGTGAGCTCTCCATCAGGCTCTGTTTTCATCAACTTTGCTTCTTCTCTTACATCCAGCTCTACCACGTTGACCAAGCTCGGCGCAATTGGCGCTGAATTTCGAGTTCCTTTCTGCTGCGAGCTAGATGTTCCAGGTTCATTGTTTTTAACTGTCGAGAAATAGCATTGCCGGGATTCCTTCTGATCACCTTTGACGGTGACGACTTCATTGTTTCGACTTACCATTTTCAGCTTCTGATGCTTAGTTGATATGAGCATGTCCCAACTATGAATGGTTGGTCTGCCTAAGATTATATTGTAGGACGAAGGGAAATCCGCTACAATAAACTTGACTCGTTCAGTCTTAAAGGCTTCTTTAGAGCCCAAGGTCATTTTAAGTTCTATACACCCTTTGGGATTTGTATCCTGTCCGTTGAACCCGATTAAGGTTGTCCTGCACGGCTTTAGATTCTCTGGGTCGAGGTCCATGCGCTTAAAGGCGTCCCACAGGATGATATCCACCGCGCTGCCAGGATCGATGAATATCTTCTTTACACGGCATTTTCCCAGGAGGCCGGTTATGACCAGTCCGTCTTGATGACCCGGGATTACGTCCCTCAGATCTTCCTGAGTAAAGAACAGCTTAGGAGGCTCTTCTGTTTGCAATGGCTCCGTCTTGAAGGTCGGTCGTCCCCTGATGGTTAAGACTTCCCGAAGGTATTTCTTCCGCTGATTGGCGGTATCGCCGCCACCTCCATAACCTCCACTAATGACATTGCAGTCAAACTCAGCTTCCGGGAACTCGTCCTCATTGTCGTGCTTTCTCCGGGCTTCCTCCGGTTTTCTCCTCTGGGAGACCGGGCTTGTACTCCGATCCGTCTACTTGCGCTTGGCTTTCTGCCCTTGTGTTTTAATAACGTACTGACGTAATTTTCCATCTCGGATAAACTTTTCCACCGCATCTCTAAGGTCCCAGCACTCATCCGTTGTGTGCCCGGGTCCATTGTGGAATTCACAAAACCGTGTGCGGTCCAACTTTCCCTTATTATAAAGTGGTCGGGGTCGCTCCACCTTCCTCATCTCGGTCAGGGCTACCTCTCTCCATAACTGTGAACGAGGGACATTTATTGGAGTATATCTCTCATACTTCCCCTCATGCCTTTGTCCTCGTGTTTTCTGATCCAAGTTACGGGGTCGGTCTCTTGCTGCCCGATCCTTCCCTTTCGGAGGTGGGCTTTTCTGTCTCTCTTTTCCCGACGCGTTGGCTATCTGCATCTGCTCTATGTCCAGATACTTTTTGGCTCGTTTATGGAATTCTTCCAGCGTCTTGATCTCGGTAGATATGACCGATCTCCCCATTCTGGATTCGCTATCTAAGCCCGAGATGAGCAAGTGTACGTGGACGCTTTCCGTTAATCCCTGGATTTGTAATGCGGCAGCCTTGAAACGATCCAAATACTTATGAAGGGTTTCACCGGGTTGCTGCTTGATTCTGTCCAGCGTGTAGACCGACCTTGGTTGCTTTTTGCTTGTCGCGAAATTCAGCAGGAACTTCTCGCTCAGGTTGTTGAAGTCGGTAATGGACTTGGGAGATAGAGTCCGGAACCAAATTTGGGCGGCTCCTCGTAACGTTGAGGTGAACAGCCTGGAAATGATTGGCCCCTTGAATCCTCGGACCAGCATCTCAGTGTCGAAAGTGTTCAAGTGTGTCTGGGGATCCTGACTTCCGTCGTACTTAGGGAGGTCGGATGTATTAAATTTCCTTGGGTACTCAGCTTCCGTAATTTCGTCTGAGAACGGGCTGTTGTTTTGTCCTCCATCCCCATACCACGTCTTGTACCTGCCGGAGTCTTGCGGAATTCCCTGATTGTCCGAGGTACGGCTGTCCTTCCTATGTGCCCGGGCTTGATCCTCCTGACTCGCGTCCCGGTGATTATTTTGCTGAGAATTTTTTGTTGAAGCTATTCGGCCTTGCCCGGGATGATCCTCCTGTAGGGGATCAATAGTTTGGTGATTGGTTTCTTCGTCCTCATTCTGCTGATCATCCCGGCGTTCCTCCTGAAGAGGGTCTTGTAAGTGTTTAAGAATTTGATTCATCACCTCGGTCATATGGTCAATCTTCTGGTTCTGAAGATTGTCGCGTTCTTCCACATTCTCGATCTGTTTCATCATTGACTCAGCAATGTTATGTAGGAGCCGTATGTCCGGGCTTCCAATCTGAAACTTTGAGGGACCAGCGTGGTTATTATTTTCCAGCGTTTGGCCTGCTCGTCCATCCAGGTTCGAGTCCGGGGACTCCTCCATTTGTTCCTGATTAACGCCTTGAACGTCCTGCTGTTGGGTCTCGCTAAAATTTTGCTTCTGACCTTGCTCGTGTGCATGCGGGTGGCTTTTGCTTCTGGTATTAGCCATCACGGGTCACGGGAATAGGACTTTACAGTCCCCACAGACGGCGCCAATGATCCGGTGTAGATCACAAGTTGGGTTGGACTTGGCCCGGGGTGAAATCCCGGGGTCCTACGTACCACAGTGTGGATCAAAGTCCACGTAGTTCGAGGGTATACGACAGGCTAATGATAGCCAGAGGGGGTGGTGTGTGTGCTCTGTGTGAATAGAAAAGCTAGGATTTCAGAAGTGTGTACCTTGTAAGGGGTTTACCCTATTTATAGGCGTACCTGTGCCTTATCTTAATCAGTTGGATTCATCCTTTATTTTAGGGATATCAAGATATGCGTTTTTGATAGATATTCTTGATACATAGGCGGTTATCATAACAATAGATATTTTGATAAAACCACTCCTATTTTCAAGGAAGCGGCTATGAGCAAAACTGAAGTCATTTTGACTAAGCTCTTTAGTTATTGGGCTGTACCCATTTATGAGATATCCGTAACAAGTTCCAACTGTCCAAGAATCCGATCAACCACCATAAGCATCTCAGTTTCATAATATTGAAAATCTTGAAGCAGATCCGGGAAAAAGACCTTCAACTTATTCAATGACATCAAATTCTATAGAAAAAGAGGATATTCAAAGAGCATATTTGCTCAAGGTGCCAACTCAACCAATTCTTAAATCATTCCCTCAAACGGAAATGTATGGAAAAATGCGTAGATTCAATCATAGGTGGTATGAAGAATTTGGTTCTTGGTTGGAGTATAGTGTATCAAAAGATGCATGTTTTTGCTTTTATTGTTATTTATTTGTTATGGAGGTTAGAGCTAGTGGTTTGACACAAGAAGCATTTGTCAGTGGGGGGTTTAAAAATTGGCACAAGAAGGATAGAATCAAAACTCATGTTGGAGATCATCAGAGTGTTCAAAATAGATGTTATCAATTTGGTCAAGATTTGATGAAGCAAAAACAACATATTAATATTGCCTATTCAAATATTTCTCAACAACAAAAAATTGATTATCATATTCGGTTGAAAACGTCTTTAGATTGTGCTAGATTCTTCCTATGCAATGGTCAGCCTTTTCGGGGACATGATGAATCGACAAGTTCAAATCAACAAGGTTTATTCCTTGAAATTCTGAAGTTTTATTCTAAGCCAAACAAAGAGATGAGTGATGTGGTCTTGTAAAATGCCCCCGATAATCACAAATTGACTTCACCAAAGATTCAGAAAGATCTTTCTCAAGCTTGTCCTGATTTGACTGTTAAAGCAATAATTAGTGATCTCGGTGATGATTACTTTTCCTTGCTAGTGGATGAAGCTCGTGATGTTGCAATTAAAGAACAAATGGCGGTTGTATTTCAGTATGTAAACAAAAAAGGGTCAATTGTTGAACGTTTTATTGGCATAATTCATGTTTCAGATACTATTGTACAGTCACTAAAAGCATCGATTGATGAGCTATTTTCTAAACTTGGTTTAAGTTTGTCTAAATGTTGTGGTCAAGGCTATGATGGTGCTAGTAATATGCGAGGTGAATTCAAAGGTTTTAAGAGTTTGATTTTGGCAGACAACACATCCGCATTCTACATTCATTGTTTTGCTCATCAGTTACAATTGGTCCTTTTGAACGTTGCAAAATATCACAAGAAGATTCAAGAATTTTTTGACATGCTTCAAAAGATGGCTACTGTTGTAGGGGGTTCATGCAAGCGGAAGGAAATTCTTCAAATGAATCAATACAAGCTGATAGTTGAAAGAATTGCTAGTGATGAAATACCAACTGGAAAAGGTTTAAATCAAGAGACAGCCTTAAAGCGACTTGGAGACACTCGTCGGGGTTCCCATTTTGGTACTGTTACAAGTGTTATCTCATCATTTTCTCCAATAATTTCCTTGATGAAAATTATTGAAGACGAGCCGAAAAATGATGCTGCAAGAACTAATGCAGGTTGCATTTTGTATGCCATGGAGGATTTTGAATTTGCATTCTTGTTGCATCTTATGAAATTGATCTTGGGGATTTCTTATGAGTTGTCACAAGCACTACAAAGAAAAAATCAAGACCTTTTAAATGCAATTGGTTTAGTAAAGATGGTCAAGTCTTGTTTACAAGAGGTGAGAGATAATGGTTTTGATGAATTGTTTCAAGAAACAAACATTTTTACCAATAAATATGATATTGACATTTCAAATATGACTGATGTTTATTGTCCTAAAAGGGAGATCGAGACGGAGATTAGAATCATTCACATTCTTCCACTACTTTAAGGTGGAGTTATTTAATACAATGATAGAGACTCAAACTCAAGAATTGAATTATCAATTTGATAATGTCAATACCAAGTTGCTTGAGTGTTTGAGTTGTTTTGATCCTTGTGATTCATTTGCTAATTTTAACAAAGAAAAGTTGATTGATTTTGCTAGATTCTATCCTTTAGAGTTTGATGAGCTTACAGATATTCCTTTTTTGTCTTCAAGTCTCAGTAATTTTATTGTCGATGTAAAGGATGATTCTGATTTTGTCAATTTACAAACAATTTCTGACCTTGCTTTGAAGATGATTGAGAAGAGAAAGGATATTATTTATCCATTGGTCTATTTGTTGATAAAGTTGGCACTTGTTCTACCGGTAGCAACTGCTAGTGTTGAGCGGGTTTTTTCTGCAATGACTTTTGTTAAAGATAAATTGTGCAATCGGATAAGTGATGATTGGTTTAACTCATGCATGCTAACTTATGTTGAACGCGATATATTTGATACGATTGATGATGAAGATATAATGCAATATTTTCAAGGAATGAAGAATCAAAGAATGCTTTTGTAATCGTTCTGATGTAAAGGTTAGTTTACTCTTTATTATTATTTTTCTATGTTAAGTTGAAGTTTTCTTTTCTTTTATTGTTTATATTCTTTAGTTTTTTTTTAATGCATTTAAAATTTTTCTTAAAAAAAAATTAGGGGGCAGCCACTAATTATGTACTCACAAACTAAAAATCTTGGGTCCGCTAGTGGGAGGGGGGTCTGGTCCAAGAAGATGAGAGTGGTCCAAGGAAGAAGATCCAGTGGGTAAACAAGGCAAGGCTCGAGAAGGATAATGATCTCTGAAGAAGCATGGTGCTCTCAACTGGTCTATCGCTGCCTCCTCTGATGGCATGATATCCGTGGCTGGTGTGTGTGTGTGTCTTTCCTTCTGCGTGTTCTGACTTTTCTATATTGCTTCTGCGATTTTTTTTTTCTTTTTGTTTGAGTTAGGAGATTTGAGAATGGATACCTACTTATGGGTTTTATGTAGCTCAAAGGGGAAATGGTTCCACTGTGACGTGTTGGGCTTGATGAAATGGAATGGAATATTAGAGGATTTGATCTGTTAGTTACGGGCCAAATAAGACATGGAAATTGGAGGATATGGTGCTGGAGATTCATTTAGAATATGGGCCATAAGAGATGAAATCCTATCTATATATACATATAACTTTGTATCTCCAAATCTTTTATACCTTTTTTTTTCCAATTTAATTGCTACATTAATTAAGTGATGGAATTTAATCTGTATTCCCATGTAAAGATTTTTCTTTCACAATTTATTTTCTTAGGCCATAAAATATCATCTCTCAAAATATTTAGGCCAAAAAGTCAATCACAAATAATTATCTTTAATTTTTAGGAAAATATACCTTAAATTCTAATTCTAAATTTTAAAACTCCCTAAGGCTAAATTTTCCATCATAATCTTTCATACAATATTTTTAAATTCCCAAAATCCAAAATTTGGGGTGTTACACATAGTGTCAACCACATCTAATAGATAAGGTTTGTGATGGTTGTCCATTACTCATAACTTCATCGCATCTACATCACATATTGACAATTCAAAAACAAAACAACATACAACAAATGCACGTACATAAATATAAAATTTATTCAATTAGCCAATCTGAAACAAATATAGTGATGCAGGCTGCTACATCAAACTCAATACCAATCAAACAAGTACCGTATGATATAAGATAGCTGCCAATGAAACATTGGGGCATATAACCCTATAATTATTTATTTATTTAATATAATATGTATTTCAGTATAGTAGCCATAACTATTGATTAAGGCCGAAATGGCTTTTGAAGCAAATCAATTATTTTCTGATCCACTTGGAAAGCCTTTTGAAGAACCACAGGAGAGATGGGAGGATCAGAGCCGAACACAGATTTTGCAATAGGGATTACTCCAGCATTTTGGCTGCTAAGACCAGCAAACGCAACTGCATTTCCATAACCCACATTTTGTTGGAAGTGAATAAGACCGATTGGGAACACAAACACGTCCCCTTTGTTAAGCACTTTGGTAAATAATCGATTCCCATTCTGATTAGAGGCCACAAACCCGACTAGAAGAGTTCCTTCCACCACTACAAGGATCTCGGTGCCACGTGGATGAGTGTGAGGAGGGTTCAAACCCTTTGGCGCATAGTCAATGCGAACAAGAGAGATTCCAAGAGTATTCAAACCAGGCAATGTGGTTACATCTGCTGACTTGACAATGAAGCCAGTAGGGTTTTCTGACGTGTTTCCAACTTTGTCAAATCCAGCTAAGTAGAAGTCCTCAGCTTTCACAGCCATTGGATCCTTGCAAAATTTCCCATTCACAAATACTGCAAAATTTAAGAAATCAAAGTTATGTAAAACACAATATAAAACATTTGTGTATTTGGATTCGCATTATACAAAGGCAACCGTGCCATGCGGTGAATAGAAAAATTTACTATATAAACATGTTTGGCATATCTTTTTTTATAATCTTGCTTTAGGTCCTAATTGTGGGATCAGTCTTAAAGCAAGTTTTTGTTGCTTTTGTTTCCATCGTGGAGAGTGAGGGAAAAAGTACATATTGCTCCAATGGGTAGAGAGAGGAAACTTGGGACCTTGCTTTAATAATAGAATTACTCCAAAAGCCTCAATAGTCATACGTTTGAAAAAAGAAGGAAAAAAAAAAACAATCTAAATATAAATCACAATACATTATCTAACATTAATTATCCAAGCTCAAGTTTGCAAAAGTTAAATAAAGTAAAAATTATTTTTACTATCGCTAATCCAAACACACACCCTAAATAGTATAATTTGCCTCCTTTGGAAAGTTCTGAAGTTATTAATGCCCTATTCTTTAATTCTTTTTAACATGTCCCAACTTCTCAAATATATATATATTTTTTTCTTTTTTTTACCTTATTGATCATTAATTAGATTCTCTATAAAATGAGTACTATTTTGATTTTGATATCTTATGAACAAAAATTGGTGTTGATACTTTTTTTTTTAGTTTTCAAAAAAACAAAACAGTTGTAAAGTTGGGCTTTTTATTTATTTATTCAAAAATGATTTTTTTTCCTACAAGATATCAAAATGTCACTCAATATTTTATGTAAAATCTAGTTATAAATAGAATAAAGGTTCAATGTTTCTGTCTCTGAGGTAAAAACATTTTTTTTGGACCGCTCACATATAAGTGAATGGGACTCATTTATTTTTTTTCTCTCTTTTTTTAATAATGGGCCTTATTCACTTATATATGAGTGTGGCAAAAAAAAATATTTCTGCCTCAGAGGTAGAAACATTAAATCTATAGAATAAAGGAGGAAAAAACATTTGAAAAGTTTGGACATTTCAACTGGCATTAGAGAGTAACCGAGTAACTTGAGTCATAAACTCGTGTGTGTACCTCCTTTAGTAACTGAGTCGTTGAGTGCAACGCAGAAATCTTGAAGAGGACTTGGGTCATATGCGAGCACATGAACTGAAGCAAATGCCAAGAGACTGACAACCAAGTACACAGCTTTCATCTTGTAGACTTGTACTCTGTGTGTGTATCTACCTTTTTTAATTCTCTGTGTGTTTGTGAGTTTATGAACGAACTTATATGCTATTTATAAGGAGAAGCCATTGATTTGGTCCTTCATTTGCTTGCAGGAATGAAGAAGCAAATAAAGACTCAGTAGTATCTTTCTTTACCTGCAACTTCTCTCCCTTCATTATATTGGATGAAATGATCAAAGTTGTGACCCTTTCTTCATGCCTATCTCTAGCTATACCTCTTCCAATTCTCTGTATTTACGAGTTTGGACTTTGTGGTTTTATGGCCAATATTATATGTTTGAGAAGGAATTGAAGAACTGGTCTTCGATCGGTGCAATTTCATATTAGTGGTTGGTCGGGTGCAATTTCCCTATCAGTATTCTATATCATGACGAAGAAAATGTCAATTGCAATAAGAAGCCAATGCTTTCCCGTGATTATGTATTTTCATCATATAACTATAGTTTAATTCAACTTGAAGTATTATTATTTTTTTTTTCTAGATGCATTCAATATCCTTATATATTTTGTAGTGTATCCAACATTCTGAAATAATATTTTTTCATGTTTTTCCAGCACCTTAAAATAGCTTTTAGTGCATCCATAGTAGCACAAAATACATTTTAAAGTGCTAAAAACATTTTTAAAAAATATTTTAAGGTGTTCAATAAACCACAAAATACACTAGGGTGTTAGATGCATTGAGAAAATATATGTAAATCTTTTAATTTTTTTATCATCTTGGGTTCTGCTACTATATTGATTAATTTCAAGTTCATATTTTAAATCAAAATAAATTTAGTCAATTTAATTACAATAATATACGCGTGTGTGTAAAGAAATCATCCAAATTTTTTAGCAGACAAAGAATACAAAGAAATCATCAAAAACTACAATAACACACACGTTTGTGTGTAAGGAATAAGTGGAAGATTAGGTAACATAAATGAATTATAAAATAATACAATGATAATTAATAAAATACTGTAGTAATAATATAAATAATACATATCAAAATAATTTAAATATATGACAAAGATCGAAATGGTTTTATTTTTATATACTTTTTTATTGATGGTGTATTTATATATACACTAATCAACTATTCTTATTCATAAATTTTCCAAATGTTTCCAAAAACGTCAACGGTTCACCAAGTCAAAAATATTATGTTAATTACGGGGATTCTTAACCAAATCCTTAGTTTCTAGAAGAAGACTTTTCTTATTCATTTTCCGTTCGAGCACACACCTGACTTTTTCTATTTTTGTTTTGAAAGAAGCAAACGTGTGATTTAGGTCCTGATAGTTGGTAGAGAAATCATAATTTTATCGTTGTGTACACTAAGAGATATGGTTTTTTTGAAATTGACCCAAAAATATGGAAAATGATTTTTGAATGAAACTTTGTAGTGTGGGAAGAGAAGATTTTTGGAAAAACTGTGTTAAAGGACAAAGAGGGATTTTTTCTTAGAAAGATATTTTCATGAGCTTTTAAATAGAACTTTGAACCATATTTTTTTAGTTTCGATGAGACATATGAAATTTCAAAGAGAACAAAAAATTCACTATTTTCCCAGGATTGAGTTTTTGTGCTCGTCACCAAATGATAAACACTTATTTAGACCGTCCATTACCCCGTCCATGTTGTGTTTGAATTAGCAGCAGTAAAAGTGGTTTTTTTAAATATGACCTTTGTAAACTTAAGATAAGATAAAAGTTAGAGTATGTTATATTGTGTTTGGATTAATAGTGATAAAAGTGTCTTTTCTCAAATTGAAATATGTTTGGATGATTATTTGGAAAAGTAAGTTTAAATGGAAAATGATTAAACAGAATATAAATCTTATTAAATACTCCCTTCGTTTTTTATAAGATATAATTATTAAAATAAATATATTATTTTATAAGATACCATATTTTGCTAAACACATGTATCCTTCAATTAGAAACAATGTTATTTCAGACATTGTCGAATATTAAATGTAGGCACCACTAAATTATAAGATACTATTTTTGGAGATGCCTAAATATTTCATGCATTTTTCTATTTTTATTCTCAATTAGTCATATGTCTTTCTCCTCACTTTTCCTTTTTTTTTTGGTCAATAAAGGATATATATATATATATATATATATATATATATATATATATTAATAACTGATACAATAATTCAACACAAATACAAAACAAAGCCAAACTACAACAAAGAAAACCAAATACAATAAAAGCCAAGAGTACATAAAAGGTATAAGAGTAGAAGAAGAATCAAAGACAATAGCGGTCTCCTCGGGCTCCAAACTTAGAAGTGACGAGAAAGAAAGTGTTGATTGAAAAACTCACCCAAAAGGGCACACATTCTTATAAGCATTTACTGCAATAAGAGCAGTGTTACAAACACCTCATCTTGGGGTAAAGAAACAATAAAACCCAAGTTCAGAAAGAAGAAGACCTATGATGCTTTGAAGAAAACTTCTGCTCCTCCGATGAGATAGATCTGGAACCCTTGACCATACACCAAACAAAACCTCTTCAAACTTCTCCCAAGAACGCAGATCTGAGCTACCCAGAGATATTCGGATCTAATAATGTTCAACCAACCACCCATCCAAGATGATTTGAATGCAGATCTATAAGATCTGTTTATTTTCTGATACAAAAACACCACCACAAAACCCAGAAACACAAAAAAAGAAACAAAAAACTGATAAATCTCACCTCCACAGATCAGATCTAGAGAAGGAGAGGAGAGAACTCACCACAAGGACGAGAGAAGACCATACCTGATAGAGCTCAAAGTGAGAGGACCGCAGGTCTTAGATCTGGACTCCAAACTACAACTCTGACTCATCTTTGACCTGAAAAAGGAGCTCGTCGGCGGCTTGTGGAGGAACCACAAGCCGCCGGCGAAAGGTTGAAGGCGGAGTGTAGAGAGAAGCAGGAGAGTGTCCCAGAGGAGAGAGAGCGAATATAACCCTAATGACCCACTACTTCGAGTGGGGTCCTCCTCACTTTTCCCATGCATTCTCTCTCATCAACTTTTCCACACATTCCCTCTCACACCCGCTTTCTTTATAAATAAGTGTGGTTTGGAAAATGAGTTGTATATTTTACATATTATTATCTTTAACCAATTTTAATTAACTTTTTTATCGACATAATTCAGTGATAGACATCTTATAAAAAAGAATTGAAGGAGTAGTGTGTGTATTTATTATTTATCTATCTACAGCTGGGCCCACGTACCGTAACAATAAACTCGCAAATATTTGGTATCCCATAAACAACAAAAAATGTTTTAAAGTTTGGAACTCTTTGAGGGTACTTTTTAGCCACATATAATTGTTAAATGGTTAAATAACCATTCATTAACTGTCTTCCGAGTTTTTTTTTTTTAATTCACACTTTAGCATATACAAATTAAAAATATACCCCTCTCAAGAAATGTATGTCAAGTACCAAATGTGACATAATAGTAATTGTGTGAATTTTGGGCTTACACTAATAGATGGAGTGAAGTTAATTCGAAACTATAGGAACCTGGTTAATTAATGCATAACCTAGATAGATGTATTGATAATGAAGTAAACTTCTATACAAACTAACAACTCTGTACAACTACACATGAGCTTGCTTATACATGAACTTAAGTAAGAAAATTAATTACCCACTTTCTCCCAATATAGAGAAATATGGATTGGGCTCCCAAAAAGCTATTTATGGGTCTTGAATAGCATAACATGCAAAGCTTTTACTTTTTAAACTTTGCAACACGCGCGAAAGAGTCAGATTTGAGAACTGTTAAACCCAATCAAGAGAACTACCCCAAAAGACTTTTTTACATTTACATAGACTCAAACTCGATGTGTCATGCATGATTAAGTAATCAAAGCCCGTATAATGAATTGGCCTGAAGATTTGAAAACTGGGCTTGACTAGAGAAGAGAACAAGCGTGAAGCGATAGCTATGCAATCTGCGTACATTTGAACCATCTATGGATGAGAGGTTAACCCAATTCAATGGAAATTTCATTTACTGCAGAAGAAGACTTTATATTATCATTTTCACAATGCGTCTTATTACAGAGCTGGGATAATGATGCAACAATGTCCCTCATGGAAGGTCGATCTCTGGATGCTTCATTGACACATTTCAAAGCAAGAGCAGCCATATCATTAAGCCTATGCACATCATATTTTCCATTAAGCCGTGAATCCACAATTTCTTCCCATCCATCCTTACTCTCAGCTTCCATGGCTAACTAATTAATCATCACCAGGAAAAGATATTACGGCAAAGCACCTATAATATTTAATGGTTTTAGATAGATATGTCAAAGATAAAAATAATAATATCTAACGGTTATAGATAGATATGTAAATGATAAAAATCATGCAACTTTAAATGCAGTTGAAACTTTAAAGGCATAGGCCTAACCTATTATCTATATCGAATGCATATGTAATTACAACAGTTAACACATACATATCAACATATCAATGTATACGATGAAATCTTCAACAAATCGTACTATTTACAAACCATTAATAATATGACTCAACTTTCAGCACAAGAAAATGTGATTTTATAACATAGTACGGCCTTATTGACAGCTTAAAGATTTATGTGTCAATGACATAAAAATAATAAAAACTCCATCTATGTTTTTTTTCCCCACAAAATATTATATATGCATATGCACTATGAGCTCACGTCCAACATAGCATTAGCATTTACTAGTTTCACATATTCCATTAGGCCCTGCTGTTGTGGATTCCTGCCAGTAAAATCAATTCAAAGAGTAGCACCCCAAAACTATAAACATCACTTTTCCTAGTAAAAGTTTTTGTAGACATGTATTCAGGATCAAGATAGCCAAAAGTTCCTTGGACATGAGAGGAACGTTTAATCTTCTCTGGTCTAGAAGCCCAAAGTCAGTTACCTGCTAAGCAAATAATAATATATGCTGAAGTGTTGTATTAAAAGAAAAGATTTGCAGCATAATGTTCACAGAAACAAGGATCATACCTTGGCTCTCGTAAACTGGTCCAACAGTATGTTGGAAGATTTAATATCACGGTGAACAACAGATGAAGCCTTAAATATGGAGTTCAATGAATAAGAAACCAAAATTAAACCTATTACAAGGCTCTATAGAAATGACTTGTACAAACTCCAACCATAAAGAAATTGTATATTATGTACCCCATAATGTAGATATTCCAGTCCCCTTGCAACATCTAGTGCTATCTGAAATCTTGCGTCCCAGTTTAACGGCTCCTGATTTTTGCCTAAATCTTCAACACATAAAATAGTTATAAAGGAGTCAAATAAATCTTTCATTAAGTTATTGATTCATGAGGAACAGGGAGTTATCAAAATATTTTTTTAAGCTCTCAAAGAAAAACTGAATTCCATTTTTCCAAATGGAAAAGTGGTCGGCCTAACAAATATTGGGACAAAACTTATCAAAGAAGGGCTAAAAGTGATCTAAGGCCCAAGTCTACAAAGGGTGTGCATGGCAACCATTCTGTTCCCCAGCACTATTTCTGAGATGAAACAGTTTTTTCTGATTCTTTGTCTGGAAAGAGTTCTGAGAATCAGAAATACATTTGTTAATACAATTTGTTTTTCATTTCGAGAATTAGAATTATGTTTTTTAACCCATTTTATTTTTATCCCAAAAATTAGAATTACCTAATACAAATCTGTTTCTTTATTTTTTGTTTACAGATTTCATCGACTGTATAAAAATATTTTTAAAAAATATCTAAAAAAATATAATATTTTATTGTGTATTTTTTTTTACAACAAATACTAAATTATAGTCACATGACTCAACTAAATAAAATAATCTACTTCTTTACGTTTGCTCTCATTTTTTAATACCATATTAGTACCTTAATATTAATTATACAAATGAATGAATAAATAAATAAATAGTTATACATAAGTCACATGGCTCAACTAAATTTTCATGATATCACAATAATTTAAAGAAAAAATAGTTGATGTTGTATTGAACAAAAAAATATGACAAGTCTCCAATTCAATTCGAATATGTCTCTTAACCGGTCAACATCACATTAGGGGCAACTGATTGTCTTTAGCTAATTGGTTTGCAATATTTTTCTTAATAATGTTTATTTTAGTCACTTGATCTAAGGGGCCTTCATCATCTATAGCTACATATGTATGGGTTGATGCTTTGGGATTTGCATAATGTGTTAGATTTTTGTCTGCTACCTAATGTTCCCTAATAAAGTTATGTACTGCACAACATGCAATCACAATGAGAGCTTGCTTCCAAAATGAAAATGGAGGCATTTTACGTAAAATTGGGAACCTATTCTTCAAAGCTCCAAATGACCGTTTGATGACATTGCTCAAAGAAGAGTGCCTATGGTTGAACAACTCCTTAGTTGATCTGGGTTGATTTCGCCTTCCTCTATAGTCATTCAAATGGTAGCACTATCCTTTAAATGGTGTTAAATAACCATCCCTTGTTGGATATCCAGAATCAACGACATAAAATTTGCCTACATGTTGACAAGAATTTATCAAAAAATAAATTCCAACCTAAAGGAAAATGCCATTCACATTGTTGCGCAAATTCATCATACCTGGTGGGGGATGAGGGAATTCCAACCTAGGAGTTTCAAGCATAGTAGTAAAAATGCGACAATCATTTGCAGATCCTTCCCATCCGGCATATACAAAAGTGAACTTCATGTCAAAAGAACATGCATACATGACATTTGGGGTTGTAATTTGTTTTCTACCTCTAAATGGTATTTGCTTATTCTTACGTAATGTAGCACTTACGTGAGTGACATTCATTGCGCCAATACAATCCTAAAATTTAAAATGAAATATTAAAATGAAAAATAAGTAAATAAATATCTGAAAATTAAAAAAATGCATAAATGCTTAAGAAAAACTTACCTTGAAGTATGGGAAACGTTTAGGATTGTCCCTAATATCAATCATGTATCATATATCTACTCTTAATATTGCTGAAATAGCTGACCACATTTACGGGATAAGGCTAGTTCTTTTGGTTATTGTTGGATCAGAAAAAGGTTATTGTTGGATATGTTAGGACCCTTGTCCTGCACATATTAGTATCTCACAGGAATGGTGCTGCCAGAAGAGGGTCAGATGCTGAGACATGCAAGAAAAATATTATACCAGTGATTCACCAATTAATAAAAAGTGGACCTTTCTATCTAACTTGAAAGTTATCTTTGTTGGTCTCTCTCTCTCTCTTTTTTTCTCAGAAAGACACATCATATATATTCCACACCAAAACAGAACAACATAACAGTCTTACAAATCAGCTACATAAACAAACAGAAACTGAACCAGCAAAAAAGATAGAAATCGAAACAAAACACTTGGAAGCAAGTCAACAGACACACTAACGTAAAGCTAAGAAAAATAGGAATTAGATCCCTCATTTACAGAAGAGGTCCGAGGTAAATCATCCATGACAATGTGAGCCTCCTCAGCAATCTTTCTCCATATTTTTATTATGAAACCGAAATTTCTAGAAACATTTATGATTTTCCATCTAATCCTATTTAACTTTCTCAGAAAACACTATCAACTTTACCCCACACAAATTTTCACAGAGCTTCAATATCCCAACTACTCATGATTGAAGTCTATCCAAATCATTTTAGAGAGAATATTTCCATAACTAGCAAAGCAACCTAGCAAAGTCAAATAACTGCCAATGACAAAATTCATGACTTTATAAACACCTTAAAGTTCGAAGACAATGAAGTTTTGGGTAAGATCAGAAGTTCTCAAAATGAATTTTTCTAGTTATAATTTCTTGTTCTGTTTTTATGAAAGGTGAAATCTAGGACCAGTTAGTTCTCGTTATTAGTTGTGTTCCTTTCTTTATATTGATTCATGTCTCTTTCTCTCTCCCTCTCACCCACACTTGTTGCTTAGTCGCAATGAATGCCCACCACGCTCTGCCCTCCATATCCACCATTATCTCACTCTTTCTCCTTCTCACTCTCTTTCAGTTCCACACTTTTGGATTAAACCCATATTCCTTCCTATGACTATAAGCCCTACACTAACTTCCTGTTAGTTCTCAATGTGTTTTGATGATAACTAGCAATTGTAAACTTGATATGAAGTTTGTTTTTGGCAATATGAAAATCTCACTGTCAAAGGCAAACTCGAGTTTAGGTATATAAACTCGAGTTTGAGACTTGACAGAAAGATATTCAATTTCACATAAAAGCCAAACTCGAGTCTACATAGACAAACTCGAGTCTGTACAGACACAGAAATGAATCCAAAATTTTCACATTAAGCTAAACTCCAGTTTGCAAATCAAACCTGAAGTCTGAAAGATACAGAGAGCACTCAGAATCCCAAGCAAGCCAAACTCGAGTCTAGATTCCCTAACTCGAGTTTAGACCAAACAAAAAGGAACCCAGAAAACTCAATAGACTCCCAAACTCTAGTCTGGCCTTCCAAACTCCAGTTTGCACTTGACTCAGATAAACCTCAAATATTTCAGTAGTCACTGAAACTCGAGTTTGCTTCCCAAACTCGAGTCTGAACCATACAGAAAGATCATTCACTTGGCTACACTACAAACTCCAATCTATGACCCTAAACTTCAGTCTGGAAAATCATGAACTTAGGCTTGTTCTTCAAACATAGACCCAAACTCGAGTTGGTCAATAATTGACTCGAGTTTAGCTTCCTGCCCAAAGTTCCATCCCAAGTCCAAAACCCGACAGTCTCCTCTGTAAAAACCAAATTCAAGTTAGCTTTTACAGACTGCAAGTTTAGACCACTAATCAACACACATGCTTTCTGGATGAACCCCAAACTCGAGTCTGGAAGAACAAACTCGAGTTTGCATCGGGGATTTTGAAAAATCAAATGATGTTGATCTGCGAAATCTTAATGGGTCTTCCTGAAATTATTTCCTCATATGATATTATTGTTTCTAATGTCCTTAATGAAGTTTTGAGTGTTTTTCAGATAAGGTTTAGCCAAGATCAAGGTGAGATCAAGATCCAGGATAAATGCATTAAATGACGAACCTAGAACAGGGCTGATCCTTCTCCCTTATCCCAGATGTTCAGCTCAGACCGTTGTAACTCATAAGAATCATCTCAAACGGTCAAATTGAGTTAAAGGAATGACTAAAAATCTGGAAGACCTTCTGCAACAACTAAATTCCAAGATTCCAGCTAAGAATTCAAGAACAGAACAAAATATGCTACTGCCAATTTTCCAGAATTGCAGCTGAACATTAGAGAAAGAATTGCAACGGCTAGCTCACCCATTCAGTCTATAAAAGGCTGTGAAAACTCAAAGCAAAATACACACAACGAAGCTATCTTGATTATACTTTGAAATTTGAGTCTGTATTGTTATTTTCAACCTGTTCTTCAGTGTTTATCCTTATCCACTCTTTTGAGAGTTTGTAAATTTTTGAAAGCATTTGTTTGTGAGAACTCAAGGTTGTGGAACCTGTGAGTTGGGTTGTTCAATTACAAAGTGTAAGGGGGAGCAAGTCCTAGGTGATTAGGATTGTGTCTGGTCTACATTGTTGTAGTTGAAAATCTGTTGAACTAGTGGAAACACCCAGAAGATATTTGGGGACTGGATGTAGGTCAAGGTTAAGACTGAACCAGTATAAATTCCGTGTGTCAAGCTTTTCTTCTCTTACCTTCTTAACATTTACTTTCAAAAGGCTTTGAAAAAGAATTCAAAAGTTTTTTTAAAAAATCCCCAATTCACCCCCCTCTTGGTGATTTCTTCCATTTTCACTTCCTACATTAGAATCACACGCGCAAGCGGAAATTAAATTGATTCATATGAATTCAAACAAACACGTACTACTCGATTGAGAGGAGTTGATTAATTCAGAAGGAGTTTTTTTCTTTTATTATTTAGATTAGCACACATATATAACAGAGTCCCTTGTTCTTGATTTTCTAGAATCCAATAACAATCCAGAACAGGGAAATCAATCATAGAGAGAGAACATAACGAACGCTAATGCAAATAAAAACAGGAAGCCAAAATAAAAAACACCAAATACTTACCTGAGTTGTTGATCTGCTACTGCCCCCATGGGCCGAGGAAGAGAGTGTTCGAGAGAGGAGAGGACGCCAATAGAGAGGGGGGAGGACGGTGACTCGATGACTCCGAGAGAGAGAAGAGATGTGACGGCTGATGAAGAGAGGAGAAGATGGTGACTCGATGAGCACAAACACAGAAAAGAAGATGAAGAAGATAAGGAAGCCCGTGAAGTCGAATAGGGTTAGGGAAAAATGATTTTGACTTTGTGCCCAGAAATAGAAAAACATAAATTTTTAGCTTCTTTTTTTTTTGTTCCCCAGCACAAAAAATAAACCTGTTCATCCCGGGAACAAAAAAAACCCAAATTTACCAAGGCATCAAAAACATCTACGCTCAAAACATCTACACATCTACTCTTCACTTTTCTTCTCCCCCTTTGGCATCATCAGAAAGGGATGGATCAGAAGCAGGCACAATGGTGATGGGAGTGATAGGTAGTGTTGTCTTAAGGAGAGGTACATTGGGTGGAGGTGGAGGCGAAGCATTGGAAGAAGAATCTGAGGAGGATGGTATAGAGATTATAGGAATAGATGAAGATGGAGGAGTAGGAGGTACATATGGGACAATGGCAGGAGTGGGATGATCTAGTGTAAGGGATGAGGATGGATGTGTAGGGGAGGGTAAGATGGGGGTGTGTGAGGAGATATGAGGAGATATAGATGAGTAGTGAGAGGGAGGTGATTGAGAGACATGAAGAGGAATGCTTCTGGTGGAGGAAGAGGATGAGGAAGTGTGAGCTGATGTTTGAGGATTGGGTCTAGGGGTTCTCTGTGCTTCCAGGAGCTTGGAGAGTTTATACACTTTTTCATTCAAGGTCTTCATTTGCTCACTTTGGGCATCTTGAACTACAACCAAGGTGTCATGGATGTTGGACCTGGCTATCACCCAAGAGGGGGGGTGAATTGGGTGTTTGATAAACTTTAGGAACTTTAAAAATTTTTTTTGCAATTTATAAATTGACAATTAGATATTCAAAGATGAGCATATACTGAAAATGTAAAAGATAAGGGAAGAGAGTATGAAAACTGTGATTTATCCTGGTTCGGTCCAATCTTTGACCTACGTCCAGTCCCCAAGCTTTACTTGAGATTTTCAATCCACTATTTGCTTTGAACTTGATTACACGTTCTATACTTGAAGTAATCCTCTCACTAGGATTCACTCCCCCTTACAAATCGTAATCAATTCACTTGCTTGATTACACACTCTGTACTCGAAGTAATCCCACACTCGGATTCACTCCCCTTACAAGCTGTAATCACAACAAAGTGTTTCCTACTCAAGATCACCCAATCTTGAGTAATTCTCAGAATAATAGGATGTTTACAATGAATCTTCTCTCTCAGAAGTAAGTGAATAAACACTGAAGCACAATACATATAATCTCACTCTCTAAGCTAGATATATGATCATTGAGATATTCAGAGAGTAGATGAAGCAGACGTTAGAATATTGGCATTTTCACTGTGTCAGCTCACGTCACTGTTCTTGTTCTCCCTCTTGTATCTGTGTCTCTTGTTCTTCGTTTCTGGGCTTCTTATATAGATGAAGAAGAGGAACTAGCCGTTGCATTTTCTTCTCTTCGATTCTTTAAAGTTCAGCTGTAAATATGGAATATGACAGTTGCATATTTTCCTCTGTTTCTTCAATTCTTGGCTGGAATCTTGGATTTAGTTGTTGTAGATGGTCTTCCAGAATTCTTGTCATTCCATAATCTTAATTTGACCGTTTGAGATGATTCTTACGAGTTACAACGGTCTGAGCTGAACATCTGGGATAAGGGAGAAGGATCAGCCCTGTTCTAGGTTCGTCATTTAATGCATTTATTCTGGATCTTGATCTCACCTTGATCTTGGCTAAACCTTATCTGAAAAACACTCAAAACTTCATCAAGGACATTAGAAACAATAATATCATATGAAGAAATAATTTCAGGAAGACCCATTAAGATTTCGCAGATCAACATCATTTGATTTTTTCAAAATTCTCGATGCAAACTCGAGTTTGTTCTTCCAGACTCGAGTTTGGGGTTCATCCAGAAAGCATGTGTGTTGATTAGTGGTCTAAACTTGCAGTCTGTAAAAGCTAACTCGAGTTTGGCTTTTACAGAGAGAACTATCAGGCTCTGGACTTGGGATGGAATTTTGGTCCGGAAGCTAAACTCGAGTCAATTAGTGACCAACTCGAGTTTGGGTCTATGTTTGAAGAACAAGCCTAAGTTCATGATTTTCCAGACTGGAGTTTAGGGCCATAGACTGGAGTTTGTAGTGTAGCCAAAATGGATGATCTTTCTGTATGATCCAGACTCGAGTTTGGGAAGCAAACTTGAGTTTCAGTGACTACTGAAATATTTGAGGTTTATCTGGGTCAAGTGCAAACTGGAGTTTGGAAGGCCAGACTAGAGTTTGGGAGTCTATTGAGTTTTTTGGGTTCCTTTCTGTTTGGTCTAAACTCGAGTTAGGGAATCTAGACTCGAGTTTGGCTTGCTTGGGATTCTGAGTGCTCTCTGTATCTTCCAGACTTCAGGTTTGATTTGCAAACTAGAGTTTAGCTTAATGTGAAAATTTTGGATTCATTTCTGTGTCTGTACAGACTCGAGTTTGTCTATGCAGACTCGAGTTTGGCTTTTATGTAAAATTGAATATCTTTCTGCCAAGTCTCAAAACTGGAGTTTGCTAACACAAACTCGAGTTTTCTTCTCCATGGCACAGTCAAATATCCTTCTCACAAGTTCTTTGCTTTCTGACCTGATAAGGATCAATCCCTGGAATCCAGTACCTATCTCCATAAAGCTCTTTAAGTCTTCTTTTCATTGCAAGAAGAATCAGCTCCAAACTCACTGTATTCTGGTAGTTATGATCTGATGAATGAAGGTTGTTCTTTGCCAGCGTTTTTGCAGCATCTTGAATTTATAGTCAACTTTCGAAGATCATATCTCACTCATTTTATCTTTGTTTTCCATGATCTTTATGTTTCTGGAAAGGTATGTGAGTCTACTTTCATATGCCACCGATTTCAGCTCATTCTGATGTGTAGATTGTGAGATACACTCAAATCATTGAAGCTTGGTCTGCTGGGTGACGTTAACAGATGGGTCAACTTCAAAAATTCATAGCTCTCTCATCTCAGCTTCATACAAAATTGATTTCACTTTAAACCGATCTCTGGTTTGGGAGATATCATCAAATTACCAGAGGTCGCCAGTTCTGATCGTGAAACAGAGTTGGACAGAGTTGCTGAAAGCTTGCTAAACTCAAGTTATTAAGTGACTAACTCGAGTTTTGAGTTCCAAAATTGAGTTTACATTGGCTAACTCAAGTTTGCTGATCCATAGACACCAGAGTTGCTGAAGACACTATAAACTCGAGTCATTAAGTGACTAACTCGAGTTTTGAGTTCCAAACTCGAGTTTTGTGTCCTAAACTCGAGTTTGCTCATAATCCAGAGGCAGATCACTTCCTGTAATGCAGTAAACTTGACTTTTGAGTATCTGGCTCGATTTTGCTCATCCAGAACCTGATATATGCTTGTTTTAACTCTGAATTGAGCCATCCCAACTTCCATTTGATCTTGGAGACTTCAAGAATCAAACTAAGAACTTGTATAACGATTTTCTCAGTTTATTCAGCAAGTTCTTCTTTCTTTCTTCTCTCTTCTTGATTATTCTCTATGAATCAACTCTTTCTTTCTTCTATTCTCTTGTTCTTTCTCCACATGAACAAATCTACATTAAATGTAGCAATTAGACAATGTATATGATATAAACTTTTTGATATAAACTTTTTGCTCTTGCTAATGGCATCTATATAAGACATCATCAAAACTAATCATAACCAACAGGCTTGTGGTGACCTTCTTAACCATCCTTCCAATCTGAGTCTCAATTGCTATGATGAGTGTATTGTATTTTGTATCCAGATTTGCTTGGAAGGTGGAAAAAGTGTCAGAAATTGTATATGCCACAAGGTCTTTCAAGTATGCGGCCATATCAGCTGATAGAGAGGATGGTGCTGGAGGTGGAGCTAACTGGGCTTCATCAATTTTGGATTTGGAGGCTCTTGATTGAGATGGAGCCCTTGATTGCCCAAATCCTTCTTCCAAGTTAATCCTCATGAGATTCAGATGGTGTTTTCCAAAGATTGGAGTTGGTACCGAGTCATCATTGGCCAAATGCCATATTTTCTCATGGAAGAGTATGAGTGAAATCAGGGAAGGGAATGGAATCTGGGAGGAATGTCTGGAAGCAAACCTAAATCGAATCATTTCCTGGAAAATCCAGTAACTAACATTGTGTGGAACTTTGTCAGTGAGGGAAGAGAGGAAAATCCTTCTTAGCAAAGTGGGTAAAATTTCCACCTTTTTGTAAGAGATTTCTGGCATAGATATACTAGATAGCTCAATACACAGTGGGCATAGATGCTGGTGTGAATTTCAGGATATGAAGAGAGTCAGGAACTAGGTCATTGGGTTTAAGAAGTTTAAAGATTTGTCTGTCTGTGTATTTATACTGAGGTACAGGAAGAGGATTAGAGATTTGCAAAAGAGAGTTTAAATATGCAGGGGATATGGTTATCTTCTTGCCCTCAGATTTATTGTGGCTCTTTCTTCTAACAAATTTCCATCATCATATAACACATTGTCAGATTTCATACAGAAATAAAACGCTTTGACAACTGAAGGGCTGAAAGAAGCTTGAATGGACAGAAGAGATTCAAATGGTTTGAGCCAAGGTGTTAGATCAATGTTGCACTCATCCTTGACTTTTGGCAAGTTAACAGAAACCACAGGGAAAAAGGTCTTGTGTGAAAATTGTTCTTTGAGAGAAATGGCTTCCTTGCCCAAAAATTCAATAGGTTTATCAAGAAAGTCCTTTGGTTTGGAAGTAACGTCATTTATTCTTAGGATAGCTGGGAGTTCTTTGGATACCTTAGGGTGAGATTTGGAGGGAGTAGCCTTAGAAGAACTTTGGTCCTTGCTAGCTCCACGAAATTCAATGGATGGAATTGTTGATTTCTTCTTCTTGGGAGGCTTGGCAACTTCGATGATTGCTTCTTTATCTTTCCTATGAGCAGTTTTCGGATCAATAACCTCCTTCTTTGGACTTCCAATTGGCTCTTGTATAACCAATTTCTTAGGTTTGGCTGCAGGTATAGGTTCATTTGCTGCAACTCCTGGAATTTTTGTATCGATCCCTGTCTGGAGCTTTTTGGGAGCAAATCTCTCCCTTCTAGGTCTTTTTAGTGGCGAAGGATATGTGGAATTTGTCGCAGAATCAAATGAGGTAGCAATCGAAGTTCATTTGGAGGCCATTTTTTGCATTATGAATTCGAGTGGGTTTTAGAGAAGGAAGAGCGTTTCAGAGAGGTTAGGTCAGGCTCAAGTGAAAAGATGAGTGAAGAGGAATGTTTGAGCTTCTGATATATATATTGCACGATAGGCTTGAGTCTAAAACTTGCAGGCTCGAGTTACCTGCTTGAGTTTGCAAGAACAGGCTCGAGTTTGTACATAAATGAACTAACCTGGACGTCAAGTATGTATTTGTGAACACTTGACACTCATAGATAGGCTCGAGCTTGTCACTAATAGGCTCGAGTTTGGTGACTTCCTGAGATTGAGTTGGGCATTATCCCGAGTAGGCTCGAGCTTGCTCTGTTAGGCTCGAGTTTACTTCCTTTGTTAGTAGTTGAGCTGCTTTCTGTCTTCACTAGGCTCGAGTCTGTTTCTCATAGGCTTGAGTTTGGTAGCCTACAAAATTTGATTTTCGTTCTCTGCCTTCTTTAAACTCAAGCATGCTTCAGATAGGCTCAAATTTGCTTCATTAGACAGCAAAGTTCAAACAATGGTCAGTCTAAAACCTGCATAAAACATAGCTAAACACTCCAATGCTTAAGTTAGCAACAATTAATCATCAAAAACATAATTAATATTGGGATAGAGTCATCTTACAATTCATTGGGATTTACCATTCCCAATTCTCTTATAATAAAAGTAAATTGCTCCTTTGCAAGTGGTTTTGTGAAGATATCCGCAAGTTGTTGGTGAGTTGGGATGAATATCACTTTGACATCCTTCTTTTGGACATGATCTCGAATGAAATGGTGTCTGACATCAATATGCTTTGTTCGAGTATGATAGACAAGATTATTGGCTAAGCTGATAGTGCTGGTGTTATCATAAAGGATGGAATTTCCTTCAAGTGAGTTCCAAGGTCTTGGATCTGTTGTTTGAGCCACGGAACTTGTGAGCAACAACTTGAAGCAGCAACATACTTAGCTTCAGTTGAGGATACAACTACTGTATTTTGCTTTTTGCTAAACCATGAGACAAGTGAATTTCCAAAGAATTCACATTGTCCACTTGTGCTTTTATGATCAGTTTTGTATCCAATATGGTCTGAGTCAAAATATGCTACTAAGTGTTCAGGTTGTCCTTTGGGAAACCATAGGCCCAATTCTTCTGTATCATGCAAGTATCTAAAGATTCTCTGTACATGTTCAGCATCAGATTCCTTAGGAGCGGATTGAAATCGTGCACACATCCCCACACTGAATTGTATATCTGGTCTGCTTGCTGTCAAGTAGAGTAATGATCTAATCATACCTCTATACCTTGTGATATTAAAGTCTTTTCCCTTCTCATCGGCATCTAAGGCAACAGTTGAGCTTATTGGTGTGTCTGCCCCATTACAATCTTAAAGACCATATTTCTTGAGCAAGTCTCTTAGATATCTGGTCTGAGAAATAAATATCCCATTTTTGTGTTGCTTGATTTGTAGACCAAGAAAATAGTTGAGTTCTCCCATCGTTGACATTTCAAATTCACCTTGCATAGTCTCAGAAAATTCCTTACACAAAGCTTCATTAGTAGTACTAAAAATTATATCATTCACATAGATTTGTACAAGTAAGATTTCATTAAGCTTGTTACTTTTAATAAATAGGGTGGTATCTACTCTTCCTCTTACAAATCAGATTTCATTAAGCTTGTTATTTTTAATAAATAGGGTGGTATCTGCTCTTCCTCTTACAAATCCATGATCTAGAAGAAATTTACTTAGTCTTTCATACCAAGCTCTAGGAGCTTGTTTTAAGCCATATAAAGCCTTTTTCAATTTGAAAACATAATATGGATGAAATTCATCATCAAAACCAGGAGGTTGTTCTACATAAACCTCTTCTTGAATAAATCCATTTAGAAATGCTGATTTCACATCCATTTGATATAGTTTGAAACCTTTAATGAGAAAAGGCTAGAAGAACTCTTATTGCTTCCAATCTTGCTACTAGAGCATAAGTTTCTTCATAATCAATTCCTTTTTCTTGATTATATCCTTTAGCTACTAATCTTGCCTTGTTGTGGACAATGATTGCAAACTCATCACGTTTGTTCTTGAATACCCATTTGGTGCCAATGACTGGATGGTCTTTGGGCCTGGGTACTAAGTCCCAAACTTGATTTCCTTCAAATTGGTGTAATTCCTCTTGCATGGCTATCACCCAATCATTGTCTGAAAGGGCTTCTTCAATTTTAGAGGGTTCTATTTCTAAAATAAAGGCTGAAAAGGCGACTTCATTCAAAATACTTTGTCTAGTTCTAACTCCTTGATTTGCATCACCTATAACTTGATCTAGTGGATGGCTCTTACTGTATTTCCAAGCTCTAGGTTGAGTTTGATCAGGGTTTTCACAATCATGTACAGATTCATCTTCCGGTTCTCTTTGCAAATAATTTTCAGAATTTGTCAAATCAGAAGAAGTTTTTGAAGAAGATTGATTCTGAACTTCATCATCGTCATCAACCATGGATTTGTTAGAGTTGATTTCGCAGAAAACAACATGAATTGATTCTTCGATAGTTCAAGTAGAATGATTATATATTCTATATGCCTTACTCCTAGAAGAATAGCCAAGGAATATTCCTTCATCAACTTTAGAATCAAATTTACCTAGATTTTCCTTACCATTCTTGTGAATGAAGTACTTACATCTAAAAATGTGTAGATAAGCTATGTTGGGCTTTCTTCCTTTGTAAAGCTCATATGGTGTTTTGTTTAGCTTCTTCCTGAGATATGCTTAATTGGAAATGTAGCAAGTTGTGTTCATTGCATCTGCCCAAAACACTTGGGAGGTCTGATTTTCATTCAACATTGCTCTTACCATTTATGTGAGAACTCTGTTCTTTCTTTCTACTACTCCATTTTTTTGAGGTGTTCTAGGAGCAGAGAAGTTGTGATATACTCCCATCTCATCACATAATTTCTCAAAATAATGGTTTTCAAATTCTCCTCCATGATCAGTTCTAATTCCTGCAATGGATAAACCTTTCTCGTTCTGGACCTTCTTGGCAAAAACAGCACATTGATCAAATGCTTCATTTTTAGCGGATAAAAATAAAGTCCATGTATATCTTTGAGAAATCATTAACTATAAGTAGAGTGTACTGATTTCCACCAAGGCTTTTTACTATAGCTAGACCAACTAAGTCCATATGCAATAATTGAAGTGGTCTTTTAGCTGAAACCTCAGTTTTTTATTTAAAGGATGATTTGGTTTGTTTTCCCTTTTGACAAGCATCACAAATCATATCCTTTTTTAAATCAAGTTTTGGTAAACCAATAACCGAATTCTTTTTCATTAACTTATCGATTTGAAACATGTTGACATGAACTAATCGTTTGTGCCACAACCAACTTTCATCTAAGTTACCAATGAAGCAATTTTCAGATAGTGAATCATTAGAAAGATTAAGAGTGTAGCAATTACCTTCTCTTAGAGCCCTGAATAAGGCTTTTGACTTAACATTATCTAAGGAGAGATCATCCTTGCTCACAATCAAACATTTTTCTGAGTTGAAGATGATGAGATTACCTTTCTCTGCACTTTGGCTTACACTAAGGAGATTATGGCATAGGCCTTCCACAAGGTAGACATCTTGTATTTTTGGTCCATCATTGTTACCAACTTCACCAATGCCAGCTATTCTTCCGGATTGATTTCCTCCAAATGTAACCTTGCCACCTTCCTTGTGTATGATTGTTGTGAACTTGGATTGATCTCTCGTCATGTGTCTAGAGCATCCACTGTCAATATACCATTTACTGGATTTTGATGCTCTTAGACATACTTGCAAATTTGTGGAATTAAGTTTTAGGTACCCATTTCATCTTGGGTCCTTTTGGGTTAGTACGTGTCTTGGGGGCCTCATAAAATCCCTTAGGCACCCATTGATAGTTTCCTATAGGTTTGCTTTTCCTTTCTTTTATATGGAAGCAAGAAGAAGTAGAATGCCCCTTTCTATTATAGTAACTACAGTGGCCCAAAGGATTAGAGGAGTGAACTGATTTCTGAAAATAGCTCAAGTAGTTCTTTTCTCCATTTCTCTTCCTACCTTTCCTTTTATCAAGGTCAGGCTTATAGCCAATGCCAGACTTATCATTTGTAAACTTTTGCTGTTTTAAAATGATGTTAAGCATTTCACTCGCTTGGGTGAATTTTTCAAGAGTTTTTGAAAGATGATCAATTTTCTTTTGCAAATTGCAACAGTTTTCACAAGTTTTTTCGAAAGTGGGAGAGGAAGTGTTTTTTTCTTCTAAAACTTTTATTCTTCTTTTTGAAATCAGAAGTTCTTTCGCAATCTTCCTAAATTCTGAATGAAGATTATTATACTCAGAGAGCAATTCATCAAAGGTTGGCTCAGAATCACTTACATCTTCATTATTAGATTCCTCTTGAGCGACCAAGCAAAGATTTGCGGTTTGCTCTTCATCTTCTTCTTCTTCATCAGATGAACTATCTCCCCAGATGGTAGAAACATAGGCCTTTTTCTTGAATGAGCTAAATTTTGTCTTTTCCTTTTCTTTGTTCTTCAGCTGAGGACATTCAGACTTAATGTGACCCGGCTTGTCACACTTATAGCATATGATAGGCTTCTTTGCTTCTTTGTTGTTGCTGTTCTTGTAGTACTTTTGGAAAGCTTGATCCTTTTTGTAGAATTTTTTGAATCTTTGGACCATCATTCCAATTTCTACTTCATCTATCTCATCATCATCAAAATTTCTATCTTCCTTGACAATTTTGTGAGCGATTCCCTTCTGTTTGCCTTCCAATTCGTCTAGTCCTTTTCTGAACTTGATTTTTCCTTTGTATTCTGACAAGCTTCCGAAGAGAGCAGCTACAGATTGCATGGATTCTCCTATTACTTCCTCAATAACTGTCACTTTAGCTTCCCAATCTTTGGTTAGTATATTCAAAATTTTCCTTACCTGAGTTCTTTGATCGTATACTTTCCCACGGCTGATAGCTAATTGATCAAGTGAGTGAATCGGAGCTGGAACTCTGCAATTGATTCTCCAGACTTCATGCGTAATAGGTCATACTCAATACTAAGTGTGTTGATTCTGTTCTCCTTGATCCCTAAGGTTCCTTCATAGGCGACTTCTAATGCATCTCACATCTCTTTGGCACTGGGCAAGTTGCAAATGTGAAAGTGCTCCAAAGGTAATACTCATGATTATACCATGCTCATGAGTTATGCTTAGGTGGTTATGTTATCATTGTAGAACCCATAACATTTTATGGTGCTCATGAGTTATAACCTATAACTTTTTACAGTACTTATGAGTTATGCCTAGGTGGTTTTGTCTATCATTACAAAACCCGTAACTCCTTACCTACTCATGAGTTATACTTAGGATATACCTATTAAAACCATATCAGGGTTTAGTATTACCTTTGATTTCTTGAAGACATCAAAGTGTATAATGTTCTCTAATGTTGATCCACTTGATCTCCTCTTGATTACAATGAGAACTTCTTCTCCTTAAATCCTCCTTCTCCTTGGATGCTTGTTAGAAAATGGCAAGGTGGAGGCTTCAAGTGTTTGGGTTTATTTTCTCAAGACAATGAAAGTGCCTTGACGTTAGGTGAGGTGCAACGATGGAGGATAAGATGAACAAGAGTAGGTGACCAAGACTAGGGTTCTTGGTGGAAGATTAGGACACAACTTTTCTTGAGAAAGTGGCACTCTCAAAGTGGCACCTTGTTCAGCCACTTAATTAGGGTATAATCCTAATTCAAGTATTTAAAAGAAAAGCTCAATCCAAGAGGATTAATCCTATCATAAAAACTAACTTGAATTTGAAATTCAAGTTTAATGGATCCTATTTATATTATTCAAAATTTGAAAATGGGATATAAAAGATTCCCACTTCAAATTTGATCCAATATTTATTCAATATTTGTTGAAAGAAGCCTTATCCAATCCTAATTGGATATAGTTTTGGATGATTCAAAATTATTGTTAACCACCTAACCTCTTGAATTTAAATTCAAATCCAAATTCAATCTTTTCTTAGCTTGTAATTTAAATTCAAATTTGAATTGCACTAAAACTTGTTTTAGCCAAGTCAAGTATTTGACTTACTGAGACTCATGGCCCAAGAGCCTATTGGGCCTTCTAACATATTTGGGCCTATTAGTGGAAAAACCATTTTCTTGCTAAAAGCCCAAATGGGCAGCATGACTTAATTAGGCTTAGAATCCTACTCCAACCCAATTATAACTATAGTATTGACAAAGCTCAATAACAATTATTGGATCAAAGTTGCTAAATCAAGCAATCAAGAACAACCTTAGTGTGTGTCTTATTAGGCCCAATTAGTCACTAACATAGATAAACTTTAACCAATTTAAGTCCTTTAATTGGTCCAATTTATCTAATGACCACATAAGACATAAGCAATGCTCTGTAGCCTTAAAACTAATCGAATTGATCAAGTTATCTACCTTTCTAATATAGATTGCATGTTGTCATCATCCCTCACACCGTTGTTCACATTTAGTCAAGAGAAGGTACAATATCATATCTCTTGGTTAACTAAATGTGGATATTCATAAAACTAGGAATCATTTTCCCTTGACTCTAAGACAAATCATGATTCTTCATTATCGCTTACTATGCATAGATTCTCGAGTCAACTAGAAGTCATCCAAGCTCTACTGATCTTGTAAACAACTAATCCCTTATAGGGATTATGAGTCCTTTCAGCATGTCCATCTATACTCATATATTCAAGTTAGACCTAAGAGTACATGGTTCTCCTCATTTTCAGGTAGATAGAGTTGTATAGTCAACATCAACGGTCTGTTGGTTCTCAATCCTTGACCACTTCAGTGTAGGAAGTAAGCTTGTTATCCTTAAGGGTATGTTGACTCCTAATCACAAAACCATAGCTCTTAGGTGGACGACCAACCCTAGAACTCCTACAGGTCTGGGTTTCTCCAGCCTCTAGTTGAGGCATCACCTGATCAACAGACTCGAGCTCTATTATATGTTCCTATAAGTCTTAAATTACTTAAAGTTCTATTTTCCTCCCACTATCTACTTAATAGAGTAGATACTTCTTAAGAAAGGTGAAAATAGAAGAAATCACCAAGAGGGTGGTGAATTAGGGATTTCAAAAATTCTTTTGAACTCTTTTTCAAAACATGAAAAGTAAATAACGAAAGAGTAAGGGAAGAAAAGCTAGACACATAGGATTTATACTGGTTCGGTCTTTAACCTTGACCTGCGTCCAGTCCCCAGATATCTTCTGGGTATTTCCACTAGTTCAACAGGTTTTAACTACAACAATGTAAACCATACGCAATCCTATTCACCTAGGACTTACTCCCCCTTACACTTTGTAATTAAACAACCCAACTCATAGGTTCCACAACCTTGAGTTCATACAAACAAATGTTTGAAAAATGTTTTCAAAGAATCAAGACTCTCAAAAGAGTAAATATTGATAAACACTGAAGAACAGATCAAAAACCCCAATACAGACTCAGATTGCAAATGTAATCAAATGTAGCTTCGTTGTATATATCTTGCTCTAAGTCTTCATAGCTTTTTATAGGCTAACTATAGGAACTAGCCGTTGCATTTTCTTCTCTAATGTTCAGCTGCAAATTTGGAAAATGACAGTTGCATATTTTCCTCTGTTCTTTCAATTCTCAGCTGGAATCTTGGATTATGTTGATGCAGATGGTCTTCCAGATATTCTGTCATTCCATAACCTTCATTTGACTGTTGGAGAGTGATTTAATTGATCCATAACGGTCTGTGCTGAACCATTAGGACAGAGGAGAAGAATCAGCCCTGTTCTTGGTTCTTCATTTAATGCACTTATTCCAGATCTGATTTCATCTTGATCTTTGCTAGACTTATTTGAAATTCACTCAAAACTTCATCAAAGATGTTAGAAGTAATAGTATTATATGATAAAACATTTTCAGATTAACCCATAAAGATTTCGCAGATCAACACCATTTGGTTTTTCAAAATCACCGATGCAAACTCGAGTTTGTAATCCTAGACTCGAGTTTTGGGTTCATCCAGAGAGCATGAATGTTTAGCAAAGGCCTAAATTAGAGTTTAGAGATGGCTGACTCGTGTTTGGTTCTTATAGAGAAGACTGTCGGGCTCTGGTCTTTGGATGAGATTTTGGACATGTGGCTAAACTCGAGTCAATTAATGACTAACTCGAGTTTGGGGCTTTGATACGACGATAAACCTAAGTTCAAGAACTTTTAAACTGGAGTTTAGAAACATAAACTGGAGTTTTCAAATCAGACATATTGTTGAGCTCTCTATGTGACTCAGACTCGAGTTTACAAATGTAAACTTGAGTTTCAGGAACTGAAACTTTGAGATTTTTCTTGGTCATGTGTGAACTGGAGTTTGGAAACAAAGGCTAAAGTTTGCAAGACAGGTAATAACTCGAGTGTTTTCTGTTTGACCTTAACTCGAGTCTACAAGGTTAGACTTGAGTTTCAGTGTAAACTGAAACTTTGAAATCTTTCTGTTTGAACCAAACTGGAGTTTATAAATCAAGACTGGAGTTTAGAAATTGAGCTGGAACTTGAGTGTTTTCTGTTTGGTCTAAACTTGAGTTTTGAGATCCAGACTCGAGTTTGTCCCGTTGTCAAAAACTTTAAGTACTCTCTGTTTCTTCCAGACTCGAGTTTGCCTGAGCAGACTGGAGTTTGGCTTCTCTTGTAAAATTTGAGATACTCTCTGTATGGTCCAAACTCAAGTTTTGCTACCTAAACTCGAGTTTGCCTTTGTCAGTAGGTTTTACAATTTACCAAAAGCAAACTTCATTTTGAGTTTACAATTGTTAGTTATCATCAAAACACATAGGGAACTAACAAAAGGTAGCATTCTTAGCCCTCAGGGCAATATAGTAGTACCCCTTAGTTTCTTTCAAATATCCTACAAAATAGCACAAAGTGCTCATAGAACCTAACTTATCTGGTACTAGGGTCTTGACAACTGGACAACCCCACACCTTGAGATAACTCAAGTTGGGCTTCCAGCCCCTCCATATCTCATACTGAGTAGTATAAATAGATTTCAATGGAACCTTATTAAGAAGGTGTAACGTTGTATAGACGGTGAATCTACAAAACAATTTTAGGAGCTTCGTTCCACTCATCATTCACCATATCATGTCAAGCAAGGTGTGGTTCCTCCTCTAAGATACATCATTTTGATGTAGTGTATATAGAGCCATCAACAGTGAGAAAATCTCATTCTCTCTTAGATAGTCCTGAAAATCCTGACTCAGATATTTACCACCTCAATGAAATTGAAGCATCTAAATCTTCTTGCCAAGTTGTTTCTCCACTTCATTCCAAAACTCTTTGAACTTTTCAAATGCCTTGGATTTGTGTGTCATAAGATACACATATCTGAATCTAGACTGATCACTAATAAATGTGATGAATTAGGAGTATCCTCCTCTAGCCTGAGTAGACATGGGCCCTCAAACATTAGAATAAATTAGTTACAATAACTCATTGGCTCTGTGACTTACAAGCTTTTGAAGCTTGGTCTTCATCATCTTACCAGCCAAACAAGATTCACAAGGCCTATAGGATTTACAATCCATGGAATTTAGATAATCATCATGATAGAGTCTAGAAAATCTCGTCTCATCAATGTGTCCTAACTTCTAGTACCGAAGATACGATTGATTATCTAACCTCAAATTGTTAATTTAAATGCTACAAAGTTCACTTTTCCAATCTAAATCCAAAACATACAATTCATTTACCCTAGATGTGCAAGCATAAACAAGATCGTTCATAATGATAGAAAACTTGACATCCTTTATTATAAAGTGAAAACCAGATTGTTCTAAGTGGGAAATAGAAGTTATGTTTCATGAAATAGAAGGAACATAGAAACAATCATTCAAATGCAAGGAAAGGCTCGTAGGAAAAATAAGGTTCACATTCTTTACAACTAATACAGCAACTCTTGCTCCATTCCTGACTTACCTTGTTCATGTCCAACTTCCTAGGATTCTTTAGTACCTGCAACAAATTTTAGATATTAGAACCACAATTGGTATCCAATACCCATGAAGCTGAATCAATACTTGAAAAATTAATTTCTATAGTGAACATACCAAAGGTCAAAGCTTCAACATGCTTCTTTCCCTTAAGGCTCACTAGGTACAATGGATAGTTGCTCCTCCAATGTCCTTCCTTCTAACAATGGAAGTGTACAACAATATCCTTTCCCTTCCCCTTTCCTTTTCTATTGCCCTTCTTCTTATTGGGCCTAGCCAGCCTTGGGCATGAGTTTGTCTATTTCCATTGACTTTTCCTTTCCCTTAGCCTTATAAGGCCCACCAATCAAAATACCTTAGGTCCTGTTTTTCTCAAGACAATGATGGTGTCTTGCAATGATAACTCCTCCTTAAATGTTCCTTCTCTTTTGATGCTTCAAGTTTTTGGGTTTATTATTTCAAGGCAATGATGGTGTCTTGAGGTTAGGTGTGGTGTAACAATGGGGGATAGGATGAACAAGAGTTGGCGACCAAGACTAGGGTTCTTGGTGTAAGATTTAGGCGTAAGTTTTCTTCAGAAAACGAAACACTCAAATTGTGTGGCACCTTTTTCAACCACTTAATTAGGGTATAATCCTAATTGAAGAGCTTTCATGAAAAGCCCAATCCATGTAGCACTACAAAAAACCTGATGTTTTGTAGCGATTAAAATTGTGTGTTTGTAGCGGTTTTAAACGCTACAAATGACAAAATACACCGTTGCAAGATGTTCTATATGGTTTTTGAAAACCACTACTCATGTAATAAAACTGCTTTTGTATTAGTAGGGGTTTTGAGTTACCACTACAAGATATGATCAAGATGAAGAATTTCAAAAAAAAAAAAAATTGGTGCCAAAGTTTTAGAACTACTACAAATATTGGATAAAATTTTATAAATTGCGCCAAATTTGAATTAAAATTTGTAGCAGTTTTAAAACCAATACAAAATATTACAAAATTGAAAAGAAAAAAAACATAATTTGAGTCAATTGTTAGAATATTGTGTTGAATATTTTATTATTTAAGTGACATTAAATGATAACAGTTCATTTTTTAAAAAGTGATCAACTTAAGTTATGTAAGTGAAAATATTATGTGGTATAATATTGGGAATGTGTAGAAGATAAGGACTAATTATATTGTCCACCTTTGAGCAAAAAAATTATGTTGTCCACTAGATGATATTTGATTATGGAAAGAATGTTGATGATGATAGAAGGAATGTTAAGGAAATATCTTTAAAGTTCTATATAAGAAAAAAAAATTAGTATCAATATTATAAGAAGGAAAAAACTAGAACATTGAAATCAAAGATTTTTTAGAAGGTGAGAAGAGATGAGAGAAAATGATAGAGAAGAGGGTGGGAAGAAATGAAGGAGTGAGTAAAATGTGGTGTGGTAGGGATATTTATTAGGATATGCGTAACTTTTTTATCGATTAATGTAATGGATTTTGTAGCACTTTATGTGAAGTTTTTGTAGCGGTTATAAAACTACTAGAAAAATTCATTGGTATTTGTTTTAAAAATATATATTTCAGAATTTCACATTTTGCAGCAAATATACTTAAAACCTCTACAAATTAATGAATGCTGGCAGGACTCAAATTATTCAAATTTCAAAACTACACACTTTGTAACAATTTATCTACTAAAATCACTACAAACTTTATATGATCATTGGTGGGATATGAAATGTTACACTCCTACCGACCTCGCCCTTTTGGGTGGCGAGTAGTGTGATCCTTTACTTATATTCAGTTCTAGCTTATTTTTCCCATGTTAATTCATGTAATACATTAGAGTATAAGCAGCAGAGCATACACTAGTTTGGACAATAATATATTGATAAAAATACTGAAAGATAAACTTTTCCCTAAAGGGATAAAAAATATACAGTCATCCGATAATAGTGTCTCACAAGCCAAAATAAAATACTACGGCCATCCAGATAATCACAACAAGTGTCCAAAAGAAATCATCACTATCTATCATCCCACTAACCCTGCTTCGGGGTCTTACCTCTATCTCCTCATTCCACTCTAGACAAGCTGGCAGAGGACTTAAAAGGGGCTGGGATTCATAAGTGAATCCCAGAGTAACCATTAATCTCATATAAAATGTATAACAATGCATGTAAGAAAAACCAAGGATAAAAAAACACAAATCACATAGCATTCAGTATCATGCACACAACAAGGCACACAACCAAATCTGGAACTAACAGTCCTAATAGCACACAACATAGATTGAGTGGTCCTAATAGCACACAGCACAGACCACCAGGCACAGCACACAGCAAGGCCCTTATCGCACACAACATGTTCTAGTTCTAGAGCACTCAGAAATATATGATAACCAAATGTATGCAATATACATGGTAGAACATACATACACAAGTCACACAAAGTATATGAAAATTAAGGTTACTACCTGATGGTCGACTACGAATATAAATAAATTTCCTCGATGCACAATATCACAACTAGCCCTAAAATAACAAAACAAAAATATAGTTGATTCCTCCTTAGTAAATATTTTATTTTGATAAATTAAAATAAGCTCATTCCATGTGTCAATATTTACCAAATTCCTTTTTTTATTAAGGAATTTAATATGAGCTTATATTCCCTCTATTTCATCATTTTTTGAGGATTTTCCAACGAGCAATGACCGATCTTCAAAAATTCACAATTAAATCTAGGAACCTTATTTTGAGTTGATTCCAAAGCCCAAATGACCCTTAATATGTCTATTTTCAAGAAAAAAAAAATACTATCTTAGGCCAGCCTTAAACGAAAATCCATTTATAGCTTAAAATGTCTCTACAATCCGAGATCAAGTCTACGAACAGAGGGTCATTTCCAAAAATTCATTTGTCTTAGCACACAATTCATAAAAATATGTATTACCTATCAAATAAAAGCTTATGATGTCTATTTTAATCATGTAAAATTTCATGGTAATCCAACATCATTAACTACCCGAAAAACGTGCCACAATTTAGCTTCCTATACAAGATTTTCCAAACAGATTGCTAGTTTCAGTATAATCCAATCCTGGATCTTTCAAAATTCCTACAAAACCTCTACCCCACACAATTTTTTGTTTTGAACACAATGGAATCATTAAAATGACCAAATTCCCACTCCTTAGGTCTGCCATATTCAGATTAAAATTTCAAGCCCACATATACAATGTTCCGGTTCACAATTTATTCAACAAATTAGGTTCTTATGCTCTCAAACAATCATGTAATCCTATATTCATGAATAAATCACCATGAAACTCCAAAATTCCTAATTGGTTGAAAATCAAAGATTCCATAACATACTCAAAACTCAACCAAACTTCAAATCAATCAGTTCAAAATGAAGCTTATGCTTACCTTGTCACGATTATACAATTGGTTCTGAATTTCAACACTAGTTCAGCTAACCTAATGACTTGAAACTCCTCCTATGAGAAAACTGAAACCGTAGGACTGAAGCTTATAACATCCCATTTTCCAAAAGCGGAATAATATATTCTTATCAGAGTAGAGCATTGGAGCACATAATTGAGTAACTAATATGCATTATAACTAATAGTCATGGTGTTTCTGGTTAGTCATATTAACGATGCATTCATCCGGTAGCACCATCTTCCTAGCGGTCCTTCTGGCTCGGCCACGGTAGTTTCCATATGAGGGTCTATTTCCATCCATATTAACTATATAACACCATTAGGGTTAATATTAGTACTCAATTCCAAAAAATGCTCAAAGTTTAAAGGCTTAGAACCTAACTCAGTTAATCAGACAATTTGGCCAAATCGGTGTTCAATCTAATAGGAGTCTCCCCGTCTTTCACGATGACTTGTGACAACCCACCAATGAACCCTTTCTTAGTTTAAGCACCAAATAGTCTAAAGTAACTTTGTTAGATTCATGCCATAATGAATATCTCTGATACCAAAAGTGTAACATCTCATTTTCCAAAAGCGGAATAATATATTCTTATCAGAGTAGAGCATTGGAACATATAATTGAGTAACTGATATGCATTATAACTAATAGTCGTGGTGTTTCCGGTCAGTCATACTAACGGTACATTCATATGACTATAATATGTATCAAAATAAAAATCTCCGGCTGTGTCTTCAGGCGTGTTGCTTACCCCTGTCATCAGCCCTCGGTCCTCTAGACCCTGATGCTATGGTAAAAGCTAAGGTCCAATGCCCATCGGATGTAACGCCCCATTTTTTCAAAAGTGGAATAATATATATTTATTAGATTAGAGCATGTAATTGAGTAGCTGATACATATTTCAACTATGGTGTTTCTAGCCAGACATAATAACGGTACATTTATCCATCAGTAGTAATATGCATTTCAAAATAAAATCTCCGATCGTGTCCTTAGGCGGGTTGCTTACCCCTCTCATCAGCTTTCGGTCCTCTAGACCCTGATGCTATGGTACGAGTTGAGGTCCAATGCCCATTGGACCTCAGGTAACGGTTAACCTCATGCTTATGTAGAACAATATATGTATGACAAATATTCATAACATTTCTGCAGTAAATCAATACATAAGCACTCAGCATATGCAAGATTAACACAACAACAATACATAAGCACACAGCAGATGTAAAGTTAAACCCATGTCTACACTATCCAGTGCCACGACGGCCCATCGTGTCCTCAGCGCCAGGAAAACTCAACGGTGTTATCAAGACTATAACCCGTGTATAGCTAAATGTATAACCAGTGATCTAAGATAGAGTCTCAATCTATGAAATCATCTATCACATATAGGCATACCATAAGCATCAGAGTTGGTGTTATAGTACGCGTCCGTACCTGAGTTGGTGATAGCGGTACATTCGTCGGTCGGTATGTGTTTTTGGATAGCCTATAATAGTAATATCGCTTTGTTAATCCATAAATAATATCCCAAGACATATATTGACTATTAATGACCATCTTACCCCTGGTGAATTCATTTTTCACTTTATTTCCCCAAAATTTCGTAAAAAACACTGGTTTCAGCATTTAGGGTAGATTTTTCGTTTAACTTTGAAAAATCATAACTAATTCTAGAAAAATAGAAACGGAGATCCGTAAAATTTCCTGGACTCCTTAGGATGTCTACTTTCGAGAAAAAAAATATTGGAATATTCCTAGAATTGAAGAAAAATTTCCAGTTTTATGATCTTCAACCTCTGCCCAGAATTTTATAAAAAAACATAGCCTTTCTTGGAGAATTTTTATCTTCTTGCACATAATTCAGAATGATACACTCTGGGTATATTTGGAAAGCTCTATATGTCTACTTTAACCATGAATTATTCCATAGTTTTGTAACTTCATTTTCAACATAAAATATTGGCGTTTTTACTACTGATTTCAGAAATTGCTTAACCGAAATATTTCGCCAGAACTTCGTTACTTGGATCATAATTTTCCAGAAATTTTGCTATACCAAGTGGCTCATCTAATTTCTGAAATATCACTATTTTTTACTATAAAAATGTTATATTAAAATTACTCTAGCATATTTAAGATCAAAGCTACTTCTAACTATGAATTTAAGAACTAAAACTTAAAGAACTTAAAGCTAGAGCTAGAGAACTTACCAAGAACTTTACTCCTCCTTCTCCAAGACTCTTCACTCTCACGTTCACTCTCTATATCAGATTTCTAAACTTGTTTTGGTGTGAAGATGGATGAAGCCCAATGCCCCTATTTATAGTAAAATGTAGTGGCATTTTGGTAGTTATTTCAAATCTAATTCATCTTGTATTTTGGCCATTGGATCTAGGTCATTTTTCAAGCTCTCATCCTCACCATTAACCCTCCAAAAACGTCCTCCCTTCTCTCTCCCTCATCCTCTTCCATTTTACAAAATATCCCTTATCCTAAGTACATCTCCAATTATCCCATGTGCAATTTCACAAAATATCAACATTGAACTATTATAAACTTTTCTTCTTCAATCCATTAATCTCAAAATTTTGGCTTCATTAGAAGTCTTAACCAACCTTTTACCTATTTTAAAATTAATCCCAAAAATTGAGAAAAAGATTTTGGAGGTATCCTATTCCAAGCTTAAAATATGCTTGTTCATAATAAATCCTTATATTTGATCTATGGCTAACGTATCTTAGGATACAATTTATTTTGTATAGATTCTCATTTACTTATGTCTTGAATTAATCCAAATGGTTTTTGATTTACAAACACCATTTATTACAAACTTTTCTCTCTCCTTTACTAGGCTTACAACACTCACTACACTTACACCCCTACATACTACACACACACACACTCACAACTCTTTTCTACTACACACACACACGCACCACACACACACACACACACACACACTCAAAACTCCCCCTTCTCTTTCCAATTCATTCTCTTCCATGCCATTAAGAGGTTATTGACCAAGTACCCTTATCTTCTTCCAAAACATTATCCCATATGCTTGAATCCCAAATATCTACCTTATAATAATATAAACTCTTCCTTCCTCCCTATACCAACCGTAGCTCCCTTCATTCTCCACCTTTCCCATTTGTGTTTTTATTGACTCACATATCCTCCCACTTAATCCTTATTGGTCTAATTAATTTTATGAGGATTAAGACTATTTCCTTGATTTATCATTGGCTAATTCAATTTCACAAGGATTAAGGTTATAATTAATTTAGACCCTTGGATTTAGCTTTATGAAACTAAATCTTGGCCTTCCATCTATGAAGATATTTATTTAATTCCTTGCCTCTTTACTAATCAAAAATTTCGCCCCACATAATAACCTTAGGGGTTATTAATTTAATCCAAGTTATTATCCTTGTTATAGTGTCTTAGATGTTATTAGGCTTAATTGTAACAATATAATTGATTATCAAACCACTTATAATCTTTAGAAATTCATTTGATACTTATATTGACCCCTTTTTAATACTTAATCAAGCCAAAATATACCAATTTGTTGATCTTAAATGCCCCCAAGACTAATTATAAATAATTATGACATTGACTTAATAAAAATTCACTTGCCTTATAATTGTTTTTATATTCACTAATCACCTTAATTATTTTCATACTCTTTTATGGCTTACCTTTGATTATATTAAAACTAGATGTTGAAATATTAATTGTAGGGTATTTTATGGTTCCTAATTGAAGATTAGAAGATTGGATTTGGATTTATTAGAACCCAAAGAAAAATTTCCCTAAAAAATAATAATAAATCCATTAAGATTTAGAAACAACATACTCTCATATTCTAATAGGTATTTCTTGTCAAAATATGATTGTAACATCCCACCTTAAAAACAGCGGAATTTTTTTTAAAAAAAAACATTGATCAAAGTAGAGCAATTTTGCAAAACGAGTAACTGAACCTTTATATTACATAATCGCAGTGTAAGTGTACTTATACAGTTATTTACTATCCACAAGGAAATAGCCCTTAACTAGGCACATAAAACTAAAGCCATAAAACTCCTTCTGCCATCCTACTCCAGCTGCCTACCCCTATCCTCAACCCTTGGTTCGCCCGAACCTGAAGCTACAGCTGAGATCCAATTATCATTTGGATCTCAGGTAACGGTTAACCTTATGCTCAAATAAAATAGTATATGGATAACAGCTATTTAACAACACATAACAGCAGTAAATCACTACATAAGCACACAGCAGATGTATGATCACAACAATGACAGAACATAAGCACAAAGTAGTATGTAAAGTCCCACAACATGTCTGCACGTAACCAGTGCCACGACGGCCCATCGTGTCCTCAGCACTAGGAAAACCCAACGGCGTTATCAAGACTATAACCTGTATAAAGCTGTATGTAAAACCGACAACCCTAGATAGAGCTTCAGTATATAAGCATGTCTATCACATATATGTATATGAGCAGCATAAGTGTTAAGGTTACAATACGCGTCCATACCTCCGTTGACGGTTTCTGATACTTTCGTCAAAGTACGGCACGTTTGACAGCGGCACGACAACGGAAACAACGGTTCGTGGTTTCGGATACCCTAAAAGAATAATATCACCGATATGAACATTTGGAATCATAATAGGCATTTTAGGTACAAATTACCTTTTTACCCCTAGTTTGATCATTTAGTGGAATTTTGCCAGAGCTTCGCTATTTTGACTTTAAACTCTGAAATTTTGCTATAACCTTTCCTCTAACATACTCCTAAGATAAATATCATATTTATTCCTAACACATGATATCTAAGCTAACTTGAAAAAATTAGAGACTACTCTAGCTATTCTACTATAACTACCGAAAGAACTACTTAACTAAAGACTATGGACTGAAGAACTTACTCAGAGTTTTGCTACGAATTTCTCCAGACTCCTCCTTCTTCTTTCTCTCCCAAATTTTTGAAAATCACAAGAGGATTTGGTGTGAGAATTCCAAATGAAATGGTGGCTATTTATAGAAAAAGGCAATGGCATTTTGGTAATTCCTTTGAACTTTTTCTAATCAGATTCTAGCCGTTAGATCACACTTCTTTAAGATGGCAAGATCTTGGCCATATACCTCTCAAAGATGATGTCATCCTTAGTCATCAAGGTGATGTCACACACTTGCTTAAGAAGATTTCTACCGATAAAGTCCCAGTTCGGTGTCCGAATCGCGTAATTTTGGAAAATCTCAAAAGTCCGGAAGCAACACTCTGAAGATCTTTTCTTTCTCTTCGAGAATACTAGATTTTCCTATCCTTATACTCTCATTAAGGATATTCCATTATCTGCCGAAAATCCTCGGTATTCGCGACTGGTTACCGAAATGACTTCGGAGACAACCTACTTTGAGATAAGAATTTACTTGTTCATAATATACTCTGACCCTAAGAACTTCGTTCAAGGTTCTCTAGATAAGATTTTATTTCTATCCGTGGTCATTTATCCTATTCACATTTTTACTATTATAATATTATTTAATTAATACATGTCTTAAACTTTATAATACTATTATATACAAAAATCTAAATCATCCTTATCCCTCCCCCTAAAAATTTCGGCCAGCTCACACACACACACACACATATATTTTTCATTTCCCATAATATTCTATTATCTTGCATTTATTTCCCCAAAATTTCCTATTGGTCCATAAGTAATTTCATAGATTTAGGCTTCTAAAATTCCTTGATTAATCCTAAGCTTTTGATCTTGGTTTTTCAAGATTATTTCTTGACCTTTATTATTTATTTAATTTGGCCCAAAAATTTCGATCCTTAATAATACTTATTCATATTTATTTTATTTCTCATGTTTCCTAAATTTTCTATAAGCTTATAAAATTCCCAAAAATTACTTAATTAATCCTTTAATAATTTCTAATAATTTTCTTACTTAAAACTCATCATTTTCTCACAACAATTTTATTGACATTTATAATTTAAGCTCCATCAAATTATCAAAAGTCATAGAGTCAATTTTAGTCTTAGAATACTTTTTAGTTTTCCTTCTTTTTATTTTCATAGGAAATAATTTATTAAATTGTCTAAATTAAGGATAATATGCTTTCTAAATTTTTAATAATTGTTTCATGCCTTTTTGAATTTTTCTTAATTCTCCTCAAGGTGCTTTATGGCCTTAAGGTGCCTTTTTCACATTTCCGCCAATAAATTTCCTTTAATTTTCTTAGTGTTTCCCTTTGAGTATAGACTAATCATATAACATGTTGAGACCGAAATCTTCATAAATGGTCATTTTTATTATTGTAGCATAATATTCCAGATAATAGTTATCCAGGTATTATAATGATTTTTAGGATAAATACAGATTTTAGGGTATTACATCGGACCTCAAGTAACAGTTAACCTTATCCTCAAGTAAACAATACATGTATGGCAGATATTCATAACATTACAACATACAACAATACATAGCACACAACAGATGTAAAGTTCTCATATCACAACAATACACAGCACACAACACATGTAGAGTCTATCCCTGTTTGCACTAACCAGTGCCATAACGGCCTATTGCGTCCTCAGCGCTAGAAAAACTCAACGGTGTTATCAAGACTATAACTATATAGCTGAATGTATAAATAGTAACTTAAGACAGAGTTTTAATCACGGTGCATGACTTAAGACCAAGTCTCAATCATGACTCTATGAAATTATCTCGCACATACAAGCGTACTACAAGCATAAGAATTAAGGTTATAGCACGCGTCCGTACCTTAGTCCGTTCGGATAGTGACGTGTCTGTTGGTTTGGTTTGCCTTCTAATTTTCCAGATATCCTATAACAGTAATATTACTTTATTAATCCATAAATAATATCTTAAGAGCTATTTTGCCACTATTTACCTTTTTACCCATGGGGAATTTATTATTCCAATTTTACCCTTACATTTCTTTAAAAACGAAATCCTGGATTTTCTAGGCAGATTTTTCAGCAACTTTGGAAAATCATAATTAATTGTACAAAAATCAAAATAATGTGAAACCAAAGCCAAAATTTCCCTTAACAAGTCTATTTTTAAGGAAAAATAATGGCTTTAACTCGGTCCCATTATATCATTCCCAGTCTTAACCTTTCTCAACATTGCCCAGATTTTATTCCAGTAAAAATGGCTTAACTTCAAAAATCCATATCTCCTTGACCAGAGATCAAAATGTTACATATTTTATATATTTGGAAAGCCCTACATGTCTACTTTCTTTCTGGAAAATTCCATGATTTTATAACTTCATTTGCTACATAAAATCATAGCATCTTTTTCGCTTCCTATCAAAGGTTTAAGAACCGAAAATTCTGCAACTCTTACAAACTTAATCCAAGGACTTCCAAACATTATTTCCTACCATGCTTTTACCTCTTCAGGCATTTTTTTTAATGCAATGAGGCCTAAAAACAAGAGTAGGAATTTTATTTCCTATTTCCTAGATTAAACTAACGTTTATACTAAGAACTTATAAAAACTAAAGACAAAAAATTTAAGAACTAGAGCTTTCCTCTTGAAGACTCTTGCACTCCTTCCTACTTCTTGCTTGGCTCTCCTCTTAAACTCTCCAATTTTGGTATGAGTTTGGTGTGAAGAATGAAGAGCCAAGCTCCTCTATTTATAGGAAAATGCTATGGCACTTTGGTAAATTTTCCAAACATAACTCTTCTTAAATTTGAGCCATGGGATCTAGATATTTGTAGCTTTTCCTTCTTCCTTTCCAAGTAACTCCATCCATCCCCCCCCTCTCTCGGTTGTGTTTTAATTGTCTCACAAAATCAAGGAGAGAAGTCTCTCATTGGTTCATTTATTATCTCATGGATTTAGGTTAATTAGTTGATTTATGAAGGCCATTAGATATACCTTTATGAAGCTTAATCTTGGCCATTGGTCTTAGCTACTGTAACATCCCAAATTTTGGGAGTTGAAAATTTAATATTTTATGGGAATGAAATTTTGGAATTTTGGGGAAATAAAAGTGTATTTCCCATAAATTATTTCGGAAAAAGAATAAATTCAAGGAAATATTTGTAAGGGATAATTTTAGACATAAATATTTCGGGATAAATATTTTATGGCCTAGAAAAAAATCCCTATATTAAGTAAGGATTTAATTCCATGAATTTGCAATTAAGTTAATTGCAAATAAAATAGTATTATAAAATTTTTTTAAAAAAAAAGTAGAAGAAAAAGAGAACAAAAGAATCATATGGGCCTCAACAATAAACAAAACAGATTCAATGTATAAGCCTATATTGTTAGGATCCATTCCCTCTGACCCAATACATAGCAACGTGAAAAGCAATATAAGCCATAAGGGGTCCACTCATTCCTTCCAGCTCCAAGTCCGACGGAATAAGAGAGCACAGTAGCGGTTTCAGCAGCTCATGAACTACAGCCTGTATCATTTTCCTTTCGGCCCAAATACCCGATCCATTGCCACTAACCAGCATCAGTTGAGAAACAAAGAAACCGAACTGAGCCTCCAGTTGAAACCAAAAGAAGCAGTCCATGGTTAGCAGAAAGATTAGAACTAAAGAATCACATCGCATTAATTAACAGTAGGATAAAACCATCATTACTCCTGGCACGCAAGACGCAGAGGATAAGAAACCGCCATTCTTCTTGAGCTATTATCCATCGGTTATGGTGTTTAACTGGTCCAGCATAAACTCTTTAAAACCATCATATTGTAGCTTTGTTTTCATCTGTTTCCATTCGTTAGGCAGCCGAGGAAGAGAAAGAGAGAAGAGAGTGAAGTTGAGGGAGAGAAAGAAAAGTGAGAGAAGGAAGTATGAGAGCTGAAACCAAACAGTTACTCCATTTGGCCGTTGGAAAACAGAGCTGAGGAACCTCCTTGTTGCTGGTTATTCGGCTTACTCTTGAGGTAAGTCTTAAGGCTCAACTTTTTCCAAGCTTTCAGCATTTCAGTCTTGTTTAGGAAGAAGTAATGGAGATCTGAAATAAAACTAAATGAAAACAAACTAAAACAGAAAACAAAAGCATAAAGCAGGGACTGGTGCCGTTAGTTTTTCTTTCCATCGGTTACCAACATTGAAGATCGGAATAATGAATCTTAGAGTTTTAAGACAAAAAGCTATACCAAACCGAAGCTGAAAATGCAAAAATGTAGAACAAGGTCTGTCTTACCGAAACTAAAGGGTGTTTATATGTGGACTTGAGTGTGCTTCCTATATATGGGTGTGTAAGTTGAAAAATGCTGAGAAGTGGTGAATATGTAAGTCGTGTTTGCTGTCTGTGTTCTTCTTTTTGCATTTAGGTTCTGCATGGCCGAAATTGATGATGGACTGTGTTTTTTGGACCTGTGTGAGTGTGTGGCTGACACCTGCAGGAAATAGGAAAGAAAAGAAAATGCTGCTGAAAACAAAAGAAAAATCATCGAATCTGAAATAATGGCTACCGAAAACAAAGTTGAAACTGAAGTCAAAACGTGGATAGGGACGGTTTAACCGAAAATATGGTATAATAATGAACTTGCTGTCATGAATATATATATGTATGAGGGTGTCTTGTCTTGTTTTGTTCATATATGAATAAATGCATCAAATCTGTGTATATGTGTATACCGTGAAAGAGAAGAAGAAACAAATCACTGTTAAGGAAAAGAAAACAAAAGAAGGAAAAACGCTGAACATGTTGCTGCAATTTCTTTGTTGTGTTTTGATTACTATCATTTTTATGCATTCTTGTGTGGGTAATGTGACTGTTTCAGTGGAGGAGGAAAAGAAAATGTGAGAATGTATATATGTATCTAAGTGTATGCCGTGAAGGAGAAAGGGAAATTTTTGCTGTCATCAAGTTTATCTTTGAGTGAAACCGTATACATGATAGTAGGAGTTCTTTATTCTTCTGCATCATCAAATATCCATTGAAACTGTGACTGAATCATTTTTCTGGTTTAAAATGTTGCTGAAGCCAAGCTTTGCGGGACTTGTTCTTCTGTCATGTGAGCCTATGAATTTATGAATATTGGTAGTGCATATTTAGTGTAACGTTGTATGTATGTTGTGAAAAAAGAAAGAAGATATGAGAAGAAATATACATAAGACATGCATGGTTTTTGCTCTCATATATGGTTTTATGATCATGGTTTATAAACTTTTGGAAATGATCAATCACATGACTTTGCTATGTTTTATGCTAATAGTTATATATATAGTCAGACGTTGCTTTATGTGACTATACATACATAATCAAATGAGTGGTGTGCGTTCATTTTGTTTCTTTTATGCAAGTATATATATATTTATATTATAACTCTTTTTCTAATATGTATTTATATATTTGTTATAATATATAAATATACTAAAGTTAATACACACACATCATATTTCAAATACATGCCAAGGTATTAGTGGTTTTGGTTTGCATACTTTCATTTTTGTATAATAACTAATATTTATTGATGCATGATTTAAAGTGTAATGTATGTTTGTTATTGGATAAGGATTGGGAGTTTAAATAAATTCTAAAAGAATAATAATAATAATAATTAGGAAAAGGATTAAGTAATAAAAGAGATAAATAAATAAATTGTGAAAAGTAGTTAATAGGAGATTAAATGAATTGAATAATAGTAATAATAATAATAGCAAATAATGTTATTATTATTGAGAAAGGGTAAAAGAATAAACAAATAAATAATAAATAAGGAATTATTATTATCTAGGGATAATAATAATAATAATAACAATAATAAAATTATTGTTGTTAAGAGGAATTATTAACTAACTGAAAGAGTTAGTTAGTAAATAATAAATGATGAATTAAAAAGGATGTAAATAGAATAAAAATTCACCAGGAGTGGGAAGGTCAATAGGGGTAAGGCTATTCTCTTAGGATGTTAAGGTCATCTTTTAGGATATTAATAATGCGGTGATGATATTATAGGATGCCCGGAAAGGTTTGGAACCAAAACCGAAAGGTGAACATACTACTAGCGCCAAGGTTTAAGGTACGGACGCGTACTGTAACTCTAACTCTTATGTTGCTTGTATGCTTTATATATGATAAGATGATTCATATAGTCATGGATAAGACTGGGTCTTGGGTCATGGACTGTGGCTAAGACTGGGTCTTAGGTCACCATTTGAAATACATTCAGCTTGTATATGAAAACGGGTTACAGTCTTAGTAATGCCGTATTGATGTTTTCCTAGCGCTGAGGACACGCCGAGGGCGTGGCACTGGTTTATGTGCAAACGATGGTTGAACATTACATGAGCTGTATGCTATGTATTGTGAGACATTACATCTGCTGTGTGCTATGAATTGTTTTACATTACATTTTGCTGGTGTTATGTATTGTTGTGTTGTGAACCTTACATGGAATGTATGCTATGTATGGTTAATGCTGGAATGTAATGAATATCTATCATGCATACTGTTATACTTGAACATAAGGTTAACTGTTACCTGAGATTCAATGGGCATTGAATCTCAGAATTTACCTTAACTTCAGGATCAGGAGGATCGGGAGCGGGAGGCGAGGGTAAGCAACACGCGTAAAGGCTCAGAAGGAGTTACATTTTGGTACAAGGATATGCACGAGTTGGTCGAACCGTTCGGATTACTGTAACCTAACACGTCAACTGAGATCACCGCAATGAATGTAAGTTGTATCACGTTTTTATTCCTTCAGGAATTTTAATTAACCAGCATATGTCTGCGCATATGAAATCAGTTACTCAGTAGTCCAAACGCCTAAGTACGCTCTCTGTTGTGTTCTACTCTAATCTATTAACGCTTACATTCTGATAAATACACATGAATTAGTCTAATAAGAACCCTAGGGCCATAATTGGACTTCATAATACACTTAGGAAATAGGGGCGTTACAGCTACCCACCTTGACTTTTCAAAGTTGATTAGCAAGGTTAATTAACTCCTTAATCAAATGTTCAAAGCCTCTTGAATATAACCATCATTGGTTACTTTAACTATTGAAGACTTAAGCTTAATTAATCTTAAAACACTTGGCTCGCTAGCCCAAATTGTTGACTTTTGGGGCACAATTAATTAACCTAATCATGTGTTTAATCCCCTTCTTATTACAAATATCTTAAGCTTATTAAGTTTGCTAATTAATTCAAAGTAATTAGAGCATTATTTGTGTAATTATCTTGCCTTTCCAAGAGTGAATTTTCGCCACCCTTATTTGAATTTGGGAAGGTTAAATAAATCTTGGTTATTCTTCTTAACATAGTGTTTTAGGTGCTATTAGACCTAACTGTCAAGATATGATTGGTTATCAACCCAATTATAATCTTTATAAATTTATTTGATACTAATATTGAACTCTTATTGTTCTTTAATACTTAATCAAACCAAAACATTTCAATTGGTTGATTTTAAATTGCCCCAATATTAATTATGAATAATTATGCAATTAACTTAATTAATCAAAATTCAATTGCCTCACAATTGTTTTTAGTATCCTCTAATCTCCTTAATTACTTTCATACTCCTTTATGGCTTATCTTTGGTTATATTAAAACTAGATGTTAAAATATTAATTGTAGGGTATTTTATGGTTTCTAATTGAAGATTAGAAAATTGGATTTTGATTTATTAGATTCCAAAGAAAAATTTCCCTAAAAATGATAATAAATCAATTAAAATTTAGAGCCAACATACTCTCTTATTTTAATAGGTATTTCTTTCCAAAATATGATACTTAGGAGAAATACAAATTTTAGGGTACTACAAAGCTCATGAAGAGTAGGACAATATTAGTGAAGGAAGTTTTTGGATCGGAGGTGGTTTCATAGGAGATTTTGGCTAAGCTTGTTTTCTCTCTCCTCTCCCATTTTTATACGCCATTTTTACTAAATTTTGAACTCTTCTCTTTCTTTCTGCTGGATTGCTGAAAATGGATGAGATTAGAGATGATTTAATGGATGTTGCAATAGTCAAAGTCAGTGGAAACATTGAATAAAATAAGACATTAGCTTTTCTATTTAATTATCTCTATGCCATTAATTCCATCTCCTTTTTTTCAAAACAATATTTGCAATTAGGTTTAATCGCAATTATTGAATAATTTAAAAATTAGATTCCTAATTTCCTAGGCCATAAAATATTAACCCTATAATATTTAGGCATAAAATTATCACTTTCAATTATTCTTTGAACTTATTCTTCGCTCAAAATAAATTAAGAAAAAATAGGCCTTAATTTCAAATAATTATTCTCATAATTATTTTAGGCTAGTTTTGCAACTTAATTTTTCCATATATCATATTAATTTTTCCATATATCATAAGCCCCTAAAATTGGGATGTTACAAATCTTCTTACAGCTGCATCTTCCCTCTTGACCCCGATCCATTACATGTCTCTTTCATATGGTCTGGAGTTCAAATAAATGAACCCCAGGGGTAACAGTTAATCTCAATGAACAGATATGAAGCATAAATGATGATATAGCATATGTTATAAGCATAGAAGCATTTAGAAGTAAACAAGTCACACCGTAACCATAGTTAAAAGCCAAGGACCGTAGCCCTTATTAGGACACGCAGCCCTATGAGACACACAACCTCAATCCATAGCTAGGAAAAACATAACATGTAAATCATCTATCAAACATAATTAGCTAATACATGAACACATACATACATGATATCAATATTAAAGTTACCCACATTAGGCTTGAGTCCTTAAATTTCACCCGTAGATGTTGTGATCAGTGAAAGTGTCAAGGTAAGCCTATAAATGTTTATTATTGTCATTAGTCACTTATGGCATCGCAAAGTACCTAACTACGTGAATTATTTTTAAAGGATTAAAAATGGCTATTAATCCCTTAAAATTCCGCTAATAATAACAACAACAACAACAACAACAACTAATAATAGTTGTTGTTGTTACTATTATTATTATTATTCCTTCCTAATAATAACAACAATATCTGTTATTATTATAATTATCCTAAATTTCCAATAATTTTCCCAATATTAGCCATGATTCAAAACACTCTAATTTGGGGCTTATGATTATCAATCATACTATAGACATGCTTTAATGCATCATATGTGTACTTATGTGACAATTAAATGCTTCCCATAATTTTTTTTCCAAAATATAATGTTAATTATGGTTTTCCAAATTATTCAATATATATACACTTTAAATCAGGGCTTTAATAAATGCCAACACCACATGAAATAACATTTAAATTAGGAGTTTAATAAACAATGACTTCATAGTTAATTTATTAAATACTACCACATGTAAACTATGCTTTACACATGTTCCTTTTAATATATATATATGATCAACGGCATGCATCAACTTTTATACATGAATATATTTTGTTCACACCCCCTCCCAGTAAGCATGTGTTTGTCTTATATGTATATATATCCAGGAAATAGCCACTGACGCAAGGCTTGTGATTTGGTTACTTGATATCCATATCAAATAAACACCCCCTTCCACCAAGGCATGCATTCCATATTTTATATATATATATATATATATATATATATATATATATATATATATATTCATGCATCGGCTCTCATACTCTCAACCTTGCAACACTTTAAATATATACAATGATTATTTGTTTATATGTAGTAGCTATTGAACGCATCAGACAAGCTACACACACTCCGACGCAATTGCAAACAAAAGAAGTAGGTGCAGCAATGTCTACTTTATCCTTCCATTATATATATTTTCACTTGCTGATACTTGAACACTCCCAGACCTTTATATATATATATATATATATATATATGCAAAACTATACTCCCAGCATGATTCTCATATAAACTCTGAAGATGGAATATCACCTAGAGGAGGGTGAATAGATGATCTCAAAATCTTTTTCCAAATCACACTTGAACACTAATAAAACAAAGGGTGAGAAAGGGAATAGACGCTTAACAATTTATACTGGTTTGGTCTAATACTTCAACCTACATCCAGTCTCCAAGCACACCTTGGGATTTTCACTAACTTTTCAAAATATGAATACAACTCATAATGATCCTTCACACTCGGACTCACTCCTCCTTACAAGTTGCAATTGTACACCCACACTTAAGGTTCCACAACCTTAAGCTTCAAACAGAAAATGATATGAATGTTTAATAACTCTTCACAAGTAGATACTAAATGAACAATGAAGAACAATAAGTATCACAATAACTCAGAAATGAATGTATAGAATTTCGGTGGTTAGCAAAATTGAATGCTTGAGTTTTTATATTGTTCCCCATTAATGTCGTTGTGAAGAAATTGACTATAGCTGTTGGACAATTTGAATTTCCGTTAGTCACAGTTTTCTTCGTTGAGCCAAATCAACCGTTGCTTCATTAAATGTATTCGTCGCTTTCATTAAATGCATTTGCCATTATTTGTACTTGTGCAAAATGTGACTCAGAATGATAGCTGGTATGCCTCGTTGGAATGATTTTGTCTACTGCAAAAGCTAATTCCAATTGTTGCTCTGTTTTTCTGAGTAGCATTAAATGCATTTGCCGCATTGGATTACTTTTCACTCAATTTCAATTTAAGCAATGTTAATCAATTGAAACTCAATCAAGGAAATGATTAAATATGATATATAGATGAGTTTAAAGATTTTTAACATAAGTTAGATAACGACCCAAAAATTTTTAAAGACAATCATTGATGCGTCAAGTGTGATATACATTTAGCAAATGTATTCTCGAGAATTGTCCATACATTCTCAAGAATTATTGAACATGTTCTTTGCAGAGTGTAAATCTCAATGATACTCGAGAATCACTAGGTGGGTACTCGAGAATGATAATATATAAAAGCTTGTAGACATGCAAGCATTCTCGAAAATTCAAATCCATATTCTCGAGAATCAATTATATGACAAAAAAATGTGAAGTGATTAAACTCTCTCTAAGAGTTGATAGTGATAAACACTGAAGTATAAATGTATCAAAATGTAATATCTGGATAATTATTTATCTGGAATATTATATTGACAAATAATACCTATTGGAAATAGGTGAATTTGTGGTCTCAAAACTAGTATAATAATTATCTTATTTCCTAAGGTGATTTTTCATGAAATTAGGAGGAATAAAGAGCTAAAAATCCCTGAGTGAATTTGTGGGTTATAAAATACCCTGAGAATATTATGATAAATCCTAAGAGGCAACTAAATATTTATTAAAAATTAGAAAGCATGTTGTCTCTAATTTAGATAATTTATGGGATTGTTTTCCTTGGAAAATAATGAGGTAAAATCTAATATTATTTTGGGGAACATAAGTTGCCCTATGATTTTTAATATTATGCATGGTGCATAAATTACCAATGTTAGTGCAATAGTTGTGAGATAATAATTAATCTAAATTAAGAAAATTGTCAACAATTAATAAGTGATTAAATAAGTAATTAATTGCTGATTGTTTAAACATGAATAGAAGGGGAAAAGATGTGTAAACATGTGTGTGTGAGTTGTGAGTGTGTGTGTGCCTAAGTATTGTGCATGTGTGTGTGTAGTAAAAAAATCAAGAAAGAGATAAGAGTTAGGCAAAATAATATCTAGATATTTATGATTATAATAGTAATATAAAATGGGATATTTTGTAAAGAAGTAGATAGAATAAAGGAGAACCGATAGAAAATAAATCATATATCAAAATATGTGAATTAAGTATCTAACATAAGAACTTATTATAACAAGTATATTTTTATCCCGGAATGGGTTATCTCCGAAGTCATTTTCGTAACCGGCGGAATAATCATGGGATAAGATGAAAAGATATTTTTAGAAAAAGGGACAGATAATATAAATGAGAACCAATGGAAATTAAATCATAACTCAAAAACCATGAACTAAGTTTCTAAGACCAGGACATATTACGGACAAGTGAATTTTTATCCAGAAGTTGGTGTTACCAAAAGTCATTTCCATATCTGACGACGTTTGTCCGGAAATGTTCGGCAGACAACGGAATGTCCTAAATGGGATCAAAAATTTAGTTAACGCAAGTATCTGAAAAGAGGAAGAAGAGATCTTCGGGGCTATGCTCCCGGAATTTTGAAATTTCCCAAGATTACGCGATTAGAACACCGAACAGGAAGCTTTATCGGTACAAAACCATAAAGCAAGAGCTGATGTCACATGATAACATCATCTTTTGAGAGGTGTATGGCCAAGATTGAATCTTCCAAAATATCATAGATCTAACAATCAAAATATGAGCAGGGAAAGTTCAAAGGATTACCAAAATGCCATATCTTTTTTCTATAAATAGCCTTCCATTCTCTTTCATTTTCCTCACCAATTCCTCTTGAAATTTTAAAATCCTAGAGTAGAGAAGCAAGGAAGAGCTCTAGAGAAAGTTATAGCGGAGTCCTGGGTAAGTTATTCGATCCTTAGTCTTAAGTACTAGTTTCGTTCAATAGTTATAGTAGAAATGCTAGTTTGATCTTTAGTCTTCCAATATGTTGTTGATATCATGTTTATGTTTAAATATGGTATTTATTTTGAAAATATGATGGAGAAAGAGATATGGCAAGATTTTGAAAGATTAGAGTCAAAGTAGCAAAGCTCTGGCAACATTTCGCCGATTAGCGAAGTAGGGGCAAAATGGTCATTTTTGACTAAAATGTCCGTTATGATGTTTATGAGTTAATAGATCTCTTATTACCCTCTAGTAATATTCGGGAGGTTCGGAGTTGGGTTAAAAAGGCCGGATGGTTGGCCATTACACAGTGAAAGGCACCAGCCATGTAACATCCCAAATTTTCAAAAGCAGAATATTATTTTTTCATTAAAAATCATTTAAAATCATCAGAGTAGATCATTTGAGCGGAAGAGTAACTGATACTTGTATTTCAAAATGCCGTAAGTCTGGCTGGATACAATAGCGGTACATCATACCAAGTATTTCAAAAGTAATGTTCAACAATAAAAGGAAGGCTTCCGCTGGAACATCAAAATGAAGTCTTCAGCCAGGTCTTCTATGCGTCCTGTTTGCGCTTCCCCTTGTCCTCCGTTCTTGGTTCTCCTGACCTTGACACTATGTTAAGAGCTGAGGTTCCATGCATACGGACCCCAGGTAACGGTTAACCTCATATTTACATATACGATACAAAATCACAGTAAATGAAACACTTCCAAACATGTCACTCCTAGTGAATGCAAATGTACCGCTCCCAGTGAAAAGTACCACTCCCAGTGAAAACAGATATATCACTCCCAGTGTATGCAGGCGTACAGTTATTTCTTACCAAACAAGTATTCAAACAACACACCATAACATGCACACATACTGTAAATATCAGAGTTAGTGTTACAGTACGCGAACGTACCTTCGTTGACGAGCGTTTAGTACGTTGACGATAAACTGTACTTTTGACGGAAAATAGCGGAACGACAGCGAAATGACAACGGAACAAGATTACTGATATCCTATAATGATAATATCACTTTTATCAATATTTGATATCATAACAGGCATTTTAGGTACAAATTACCATTTTGCCCCTGATCCCCTAATCGGCAGAATTTCGCTACCTTGACCCTAATCTTCCAGAATTTCAACATATCTCCAACTCCATAATGATTTTCGAAATTAATACCTTAATTACCCCTAGAACATGATTTCTAAACATACCTGGAAGATTAAAGATCAACCTAGCATTTCTACAACAACTACCGAAAGAAACACTAAAACTAAAGACTAGGGACCGAAGAATTTACCCGGCACTTTGCTATTTCCACAGACTCCTCCTTCTCTCTAAAATCTCTCTCTAGAAAGCTCTAGGATTTGTGAAGAATGAAGAAAAGGTGAAGGCTATTTATAGAAAAAGCCAATGGCATTTTCGTAATTTCATTGAACTTTGTCTGGTTGAATTCTGACCGTCGGATAGCACTTCTTGGAGGTGGCAAGATCTTGGCCATACACCTCTCAAGGATGATGTCATCCTTAGTCACCAAGGTGATGTCACCAACTTTCTCAAGAAGTTTTCTACCGATAAAGTCCCTGTTCGGTGTTTCGATCGCGAAATTTTGTAAAATCTTAAAATTCCGGAAATAACACTCTGAAGGTCTTTTCTTCCTCTTTGAGAATACCGGGTTTTCCTAACCTTATACTCTCATTAAGGACATTTTGTTACCTGCCGAAAATCCTCAGTAATCGCTACCGGTTACGGAAATATCGTCTGTCGGCACCAACCTCTGGATAAAAATCCACTGAAAGAGTAGTTTAAAACTTGAATGCTTTTCATTTTCTTAATCCTAGTTGTTGAGAAGACTTGAATGCAGCTCTATATATATATATCAAGAGAGCATTAAATGACCGTTGGATTCTTCAATGTAACCGTTAGAGACTTGGAGACATTGCTAAGATGGTTAGGAATACTTTGGTCTCTTCTCTCTCTACTCTTCAGTTAATCCAAGTGCACAGAGATTTATGGTTGACTTCCCTTAAGATTAATCCGTTGGAAGAGCAATTTCTTATAGGGTGTAATACCCGAAAATTTTAAAACATAATATTTTGATAAAGCTAAATCCAAGGGCCTAAATTAATTATAACCTTAATTCTTGTGAAATTGAATTGACCAATGATAAATCAAGGAAACAGTCTTAATCCTCATGAAATTGATTAGACCAATGGGATATTAGCAAATAAAAGACCAAGATTAGAGCTAATAAAGCTAGATCCAATGGTTCCAAATAATTACCTAATTAATCGTAATCCATGTGAAATGTAAGGAACCAATTAAGAAGCCTTCAAGACTTAAAGAAGTACAATTTCTTCCAAGTGTAGAAGAGGCCACGGTTTGTAAGCAAGAAAGAAGCAAGAAATTATTTTAGCACACATGGGATAATCTAAGCATTTAATCAATGGGACAAAATGGAAGAGGATGATGTACTTTATGATAAGAGAATTTAAGAAGATGGAAGAGGATAATATTAGATTATTATCGTAATAATATTGTTTGAGATAATATCATCATGTAAGAACACATGGATAATTAATGCAAAATATATGAGGATATGGGAGAGGGGAAGAGCACCACGGTTCCTTGGGGGGTGTCTGTGTGTCTGAGGAAGAAATGAATTAATTTAATTCAATATTTGTTGAATCCGCCAATAGGAAAAATTGAGCATAAATCCTATGTAAGTTAGAGGATAATATGAGATTATTATTGTAATAATATTGTTTGAGATAATATCATCGTGTAAGAACACATGGATAATTAATGCAAAATATATGAGGATATGGGAGAGGGGAGGAGCACCACGGTTCCTTGGGTGTGTGTGGGTGGGTGGGTGGGTGTGTGTGAGAGAGGAAGAAATGAATTAATTTAATTCAATATTTGCTGAATCCACCAATAGGAAAAATTGAGCATAAATCCTATGTAAGTTAAATTAATCAATGGGAAAATTCAAGACACAAGTAACTAATTCTTGAAGCATATAGTTGAAGAAACAAGGAGAGAGGGCACAGTTTGGAGACTTGGTCAAGGGGCCAAGAATTTGTTCTATCAACACATGCTAAATTAATATTAATTAAGGGAACAAATTGGAGAGATAATGTGTACTTTGTATAAGGGAATTAAATGAAAATGAAAGAGAATAGAAAGGAGAGGGGGGGGGACGGTGGAGAGAGAGAGAGCAAGGGAGAGGATTGGATCTCCCAATTTAACCTAAATCTAAGGGTTGAAAGATGGAAAGTTGCAAATAATTACCAAAATTGCCAAGGCATTTCGCTATAAATAGCAAGCTTCCCCTTCATCTTTTCTCACACCAAAAAAATAAAGTAACATCTGATATAGAGAGTGGAAGTGAGAGTGAAGAGTCTTGGAGAAATGGGAGCAAAGTTCTTGGTAAGTTATCTAGCTCTAGCTTTAAGTTCTTTAAGTCTTAGCTCTTAAATTCATAGTGAGAAGTAGTTTTGATCTTAAATATGCTAGAGTAATTTTAATATCATGTTTTTATAGTCAAAAATAGTAATATTTCGGAAATTAGATGAGCCACTTGGTGTAGTAAAATTTCTAGAAAATTATGATCAAAGTAGCAAAGCTCTGGCGAAAATTCATCAGGTAGAAATTTCTAAAATCAGAGGTAAAAACACCAATATTTTATGTTGGAAAATTCTGAGAAAATTCATGCTTAAAGTAGACATGTAGGGCTTTTCAAATATGCCAAGAATATGTTAAAATGAGTTCTTTGCAGTGAGATACAAATTCTCAAAGTTGAGCTACAAATTTCTGGAAAAATTCTGGGAAGAGGTTCAAAACTTTAAATATGGGAATGACTCAATGAATCTAGGAAAAAATGAGTATTTTTATTTAAAAATAGACAGCCTAAGGTTTCTGAAGAATTTTACGGATCCTCGTTTCGATTTTTTTAGAATTATTTATGAATTTTCAAAGTTAGCGAAAATTCTACCCAAAGTGCTGAAATCAGCGTTTTTGAGAAATAAAAGGGATATAATTGGAATAATAAATCCACTAGGGGTAAAAACGTCGGAAATGGCTTGAATATCTCCTACGATATTATTTACGAGGTAATAATGCGATAATACTATTATAGGAAATCCAGGAAAATCGGGAGACGTACCGACCAGGCAAGCGTACCGCTATCCGAACGAACTAAGGTACGGACGCGTACTGTAACACTAACTCTGATACTTATGGTATGTTTGTATGTGATAGATGATTTCATAGACTGAGACTCTGTCTTAGATCACTGTTTATACATACAGCTATACACAGGTTATAGTCTTGATAACACCGTTGAGTTTTCCTAGCGCTGAGGACACGGCGGGCCGTCGTGGCACTGGATAGCGCAAACATGTGTTTAACTTTACATCTGCTATGTGCTTATGTACTGTTGTTGTGTTAATCTTGCATCTGTTGAGTGCTTATGTATTGATTTTCTGCTGTAATGTTATGAATATCTGTCATACATATGTTGTTCTACATAAGCATGAGGTTAACCGTTACCTGAGGCCCGATGGATATTGGACCTCAACTCTTACCATAGCTTCAGGGTCTGGAGGATCGAAAGCTGATGACAGGGGTAAGCAACCCGCCTAAAGACACGGCCGGAGTATTTGTTTTTGGATGCATATTATTATAGTTGGATAAATGTACCATTATTATGTCTAACTAGAAACACCATAATTGTAATATGTATCAGCTACTCAATTGCATGCTCTACTTTTTGATAAATATATATTATTCCGCTTTTGAAAAATGGGGTGTTACATAGGGGAACAAAGACATTAATTCCTTTGTAACGTGTGCATAATGATTGTCCAAAAGGATGCTAGCTTTATACACTTCACAATAAATGATCTGACATTACTTTTTGCTTTTAACTGAATCTCCATTTTAATACTCTTTAAATCATTTAAAACTCACTAACAAATTAGTTAAACATAGTTAAGAATAGTAATGAGTGATGATAAGAAAAAATGGCTGGGTGCAATTTCCCTATCAGTATTCTACATAACGACAAAGAAAATGGCTTTTTTTTCAATAAGAATATTTCTCATATTATATCTTTTCATCATTAAATTACGTAATGGAATCAATCACCAAATATTTAAATCTATGAATTTATGATTTTTTTTTACCATCTTAAGTTCTACTACTATATTGGTTAATTGCAGCTTAATTATCATCAGTAGTTCAATCCATGTCAAAACTAAGGTTATAATTGTAACATCCCAAATTTTAGGGATTTAAAATTTAAAATTTTATGGATTTAAATTATGGAACTTGGCCTTATTTATAGATAAGAATGATTATTTGAGATTTAGACTCTTTTCTCTTAATTTATTTTGGGAAAAGAATAATTAAAATAAGGAATGTTTAGACCTAAAATTATGAAAGATTAAGTTGCCAAATTATTCTAGAAAAAAAAATTATTAACTACTTAATTAATTAGTTAAATAAAAAGAATTATTAGTAAGCTAATCAAAAAAAAAAAAAAATCCTAAACCATGCATCAACGAATGGGCTATGTGAGGAGTATATAATGCACGCAAGAACCAAATTTTTATCAGTTTTTTCCTGGACGCAGAAACAGCAAACCGAAAGCCCATAGTTTTCTTTTCATGACCCAACGTGTAGCATTAGAGATAGCCCATACTACATTCAGCCGAAAACTAAATGATACAGCCTCATCCAGTTAAAACCGAAACAGATCATGAAACAGAAGAAACAAGTTACGTAAACCAAAACCAGAGAAACTTCGCGCATTAATTAAGCAGCAGGATAAAGTCATCATTATCTCGGCAGAGGATAAGAAACCGCCATTATCCATCGGTTATGGTGTTTAACTGGTCCTGCATACACTCTTTAAAACCATCACACTTTAGCTTCGTTTTCATCCGTTTCCATTCGCCTGGCATCAGTAAAGAAACACAGATAAGAGAGAAAGCGAGACAGAGGAAGAAGAGAGGAAGAAGAAGAGTGAAAGAGAGAGAGAGTGAGTCAAAGGAGAGAGTGAAAACCGAAGCTATTACTGACCTCTGTTCTTTCATCGCAAAACAGAGGTAAAAAACCAGTCACCATCTCTCACTTCGCGGCTGGAGATTCAGAGGTAACTGGTCCAGCTCCTTTTACTTCTTATTCCTGTCATTTTTCCAGCGCAAACCAAGATCTCTAGTTGTAGGTAATGAAGAAACCGAACCAAAACTGAATCTGAAATTAAAACAGAGGGGTTGGGGGTTAAACCAAAAATGTGTCAACATTGATGGCTCATAAAGTAAGTCAACAATTGCGGCTTTGATAGTAGAAGAATGCAATTTGATGAAGTATGTCAGCTGAAGAAAGAAGGAATTAGAGAAGTCTCAACAAATCAAAAAGGACGGCATGATGAATGAATTTGAAGACGTAAGGAGGTGATGGAGGGGCTATAAATAGAGCCTCTTCCCTCCTCTTCTATGTACAACAATCTCTTCTCTTCCTTCTATAATTTCTTGAGTGTATTTTTGTGAGAGGCTCTCTTAATTTAAGAGAGGGATAAATTGTTCCTTCCTTATAATTAAAGAGAGGTTGTAATTATTTAGAATTTCTCATAGTGAGATTTCCATAAAGAATATCTGTGTGTCATTTATTCTCAATTTCCTTTATTTGTTGTCATTATTCTGTCCGGTGGGATCTTGAAATCTCAACAAGTGGTATTAAAGCCAAGGTTTCCTAGGTATGCTCTGTGGCTGCAGCTTAGATTGATCTGTCACATCAGAAAAGGATTAGCCTTTGGGAATTATTGAGGTATTGTACGGAGGTACTATTCACAAAAGTACTATTCACAGAGATACTATTCACAAAGGTACTATTCACCTAGGTACTGTTCATACGGAGGGCATCTTTCTGGAGCCGGAGTCCGAGTGAAACAGTGGGAGCTACCCTGAAACGGAAGCAATTCAAGCAGTTCGTGATAGAACCATGACGACAAAGATAGATATCGGCAAATTTGACGGAACGAAATTTCCGTTGTGGAAATTGAAGATGAAGGCATTATTGATCAAAGATAATTGCCCGGAGGCCATCAGTGCTAGGCCGAGGGAGTTCACAGATGATGAGAAATGGAAAAGAATTGATGAATTGGCCATTTCTGATATACATCTATCTCTATCCGATGAGATATTATCAGGTGTAGAAGAAAAGAAATCAGCCAAGGAGATATGGGATCATCTCAGAAAGCTATATGAAGCAAAGTCACTCCACAACAAAATATTTTTGAAGAGGAAGCTTTATACTCTTCAGATGTCTGAATCTACACCAGTAACAAAGCATATCAATACTCTGACCTCTTTATGTTCTCAACTTTCAACATTGGAACATAGTATTGACCCAAAGGAACGTGCTGAGATTCTACTCCAGAGTCTTCCAGATTCATATGATCAACTCATCATCAATATAACCAACAATATCCTCACAGATACTTTGGTCTTCAATGATATTGCAGCGTCTGTTCTTGAAGAAGAAAGTCGACGCACAAACAAAGAAGACAGTATAGCAAGTTCGCGTCAAGCGGAGGCTTTATCGATGACGAGAGGAAGATCAACAAAACGTGATTCCAGTGGGAGTCACAAGCAAGGAAGATCGAAATCAAAGAGTTAGAAGAATTTCAAGTGCTACAATTGCGGCAAGAGATGATACTTTAAAAGTGAATGTCGATTCAGGAAGGGTGGAGACAAAACCTCTGAAGCATCAGATTCTCAAGGATGTGTAGCCGCTGCTGATGTCTTATGTAGAATAGCAGGAGCAATGTCTAAAGATAGATTGGAACTCACTAATGCATGGATCATGGATTCAGGTGCAACATAGCATATGACTTCTCGTAGGGAGTGGTTCCATACTTATGAACCTATCTCTAAGGGATCTGTGTACACATGTGAGAATCGGATCTTGGATGTTGCTGGATTTGGCACCATAAAGATAAAGATGCACGATGGAGTGATACGCACAATTCAAAATGTGCGGCATGTGAAAGGACTCAAGAAAAATCTATTGTCTTTAGGGTAATTTGATAACAATGGTTGTAAAGAACGCACAGAAAAAGGCGTGAAGAAACTTGTCAAGGGAGCGTTTGTAGTAATGAAGGCTAAGAAAAATGCTGCAAACTTGTATACACTTATGGGAGAGACGCATCTGGAGGCAGAAGAATCTGTGGCATCAACCAGTTTTGAGGAAGTTACAACACTAAGGTGGCATCGCAAATTAGGCCACATGTCAGAACAAGGATTGAAGATTCTAGCCGAACAGAAACTTCTCCCTGGACTCACAAAGGTATCTTTACCCTTTTGTGAGCATTGTGTTACAAGCAAGCAATACCGATTGAAGTTCACTACATCTAGTTCTAGAAGTAAAAATATTCTAGAATTGATTCACTCTGATGTATGGCAAGCACCGGTTATGTCCCTGGGAGGAGCAAAGTATTTTGTATCCTTCATTGATGATTATTCCAGGAGATGTTGGGTGTATCCAATCAAGAGGAAGGCAGATGTATTTGCAGTCTTCAAGACATTCAAAGTGCAAGTAGAGTTGGAAACAGAGAAGAAGATTAAGTGTCTCAGGACAGATAATGGTGGAGAATACACAGGTGATGAATTCAATGTCTTTTGTAATCAGGAATGCATCAAAAGACAACTCACGATGGCATACACTCCTCAACAAAATGGAGTGGCAGAGCGGATGAACAGAACTCTAGTCGAAAGAACTAGAGCTATGTTGAGGACTGCAAGTATGGCAAAGTCATTTTGGGCCGAAGCAGTCAAGACTGCCTGTTATGTGATTAATCGTTCACCATCAACAGCAATTGATCTGAAGACGCCGATGGAAATGTGGACTGGTAAGCCAACAGATTATTCTCATCTCCACACATTTGGGAGTCCTGTGTTTGTAATGTACATCACCCAAGAAGTCACAAAACTGGATCCAAAATCCAGAAAATGTAGATTTTTTTTGGGTTATGCTGATGGAGTCAAGGGGTATCGACTGTGGGATCCTACTGCCCGCAGTGTCGTCATCAGCAGAGATGTAGTATTTGCAGAAGACAAGCTGCAAGAGGAAGATGTAAAAAGCACTTTAGCAAATAAACCAGATACTTTGACGATTCAGGTGGAGCAAGAATCTGAGCAACAAGTTTTTTCTCAAACAATACCAGAACACGAGGAGCAAGAACCAGTTGAGACTGAAATTTCAGAAGTTCAACGGTCAACTCGTGAAAAGAAAACACCAGCCTGGCAGTTTAATTATATTGTGGAGGGCAATGTTGCATACTGTCTTTTAACAGAAGATGGAGAACCATCAACATTCCGAGAAGCAACAACTAGCTCAGATGAATCACTGTGGATGACAACAATGCAAGAAGAAATTGAAGCTCTTCATAAAAATAAAACTTGGGAACTTGTGCCATTACCGTAAGGAAGAAAGCCCATTGGAAACAAATGGGTTTACAAGATCAAACGAAATAGTGATGATCAAGTAGAGCGGTATCGTACAAGATTAGTGGTTAAGGGTTATGCTCAAAAGGAAGGTATAAACTTCACTGAGATATTTTCACCTGTGGTTCGTTTGACTACTATTCATATAGTAGTAGCTATGTGTACAGAATTTGATTTACATCTAGAGCAGTTAGATGTTAAAACTGTGTTTCTTCATGGAGATCTTGAAGAGGAAATCTATATGCTCCAACCAGAAGGTGTTGAAGAACCAGATAAGGAGAACTTGGTTTGCAGGTTGAACAAATCTCTGTACGGTCTCAAACAGGTGCCGAGGTGTTGGTATAAGAGATTTGATTCCTTCATATTAAGCCTTGATTACAACAGACTCAATTCAGACCCTTATGCGTATTTCAAGAGGTTTGGTAGTAATGATTTCATTATACTACTGTTGTATGTTGATGATATGTTGGTAGCAGGCCCCAACATAGATCTTATTCAAGAATTAAAGGCACAGTTGCCTAGAGAATTTGACATGAAGGATTTGGGACCAGCAAACAAGATTCTAGGGATGCAAATTCACCGAGACAGAAATAGCAGGAAGATTTGGCTATCTCAAAAGAATTATTTTCAGAAAATCTTGCGGCGCTTCAACATGCAAGATTGTAAGCTAATGTCTACCCCTCTTCCTGTTAATTTCAAGTTATTCTCAAGTATGAGTCCTATCAGTGAAGCAGAGAGGAAGGAGATGTCTCGAGTACCGTATGCATCAGCAGTAGGGAGTTTAATGTTTGCTATGATCTGTACAAGACCAGACATTGCACATGCAGTGGGAGTGGTTAATCGATACATGGCAAATTATGGTCGAGAGCATTGGAAAGCTGTTAAGAGGAATATGAGATACATCAAAAGAACCTCAAATGTTGCTCTATGTTATGGAGGATCTGATTTTGTTGCCAGAGGATATGTTGATTCTGATTTTGCAGGTGATCTTGAAAAAAGAAAATCTACCACAGGCTATGTGTTTACAATTGGAAAAGGAGCTGTTAGCTGGGTATCTAAACTACAGTCAGTTGTGACACTATCTACAACAGAGGCTGAGTATATGGCAGCTACACAAGCTTGTAAGGAAGCAATCTGGATGAGAAGATTCATGGAAGAACTCGGACACAAACAACAACAAATGGTGTTGTATTATGATAGTCAGAGTGCCTTGCACGTTGCAAGGAATCTAGCATTTCATTCCAGAACGAAGCACATAAGAGTTCAATATCATTTTGTCCGTGAAGTGGTAGAAGATGGAAGTGTGGACATGCAAAAGATTCACACAAAAAGAAACCTAGCAGATGAATTAACAAAGGCAATCAACACTGATAAATTTGTGTGGTGCAGATCTTCATTTGGCCTGGAAGAGACATAGACAACAAGAAGACAGCAAGGATGGTGTGGAAATTGATTGGTTCTCAATCATATTTCCAAGTGGGAGATTGTCAACATTGATGGCTCATAAAGTAAGTCAACAATTGCGGCTTTGATAGTAGAAGAATGCAATTTGATGAAGTATGTCGGCTGAAGAAAGAAGGAATTGGAGAAGTCTCAACAAGTCAAAAAGGACGGCATGCATGAATGAATTTGAAGACGTAAGGAGGTGGTGGAAGGGCTATAAATAGAGCCTCTCCCCTCCTCTTCTATGTACAACAATCTCTTCTCTTCCTTCTATAATTTCTTGAGTGTATTTTTGTGAGGGGCTCTCTTAATTTAAGAGAGGGATAAATTGTTCCTTCCTTATAATTAAAGAGAGGTTGTAATTATTTAGAATTTCCCATAGTGAGATTTCCATAAAGAATATCTGTGTGTCATTTATTCTCAATTTCTTTTATTTGTTGTCATTATTCTGTCCGGTGGGATCTTGAAATCTCAACAAAATGATAGATAAGTGTATATATATATACTTGCTGCAAAAAGGGAAGAGAAACCGAAACTCAAAACTAAAATAAAAACAGAGATTGGTTTTTGCGTCGGTGTGTGTGTGTGGGTGTGTATATATTGATGTTCATCGGATGTGTGCACACAGTAGGAAGAAAAAGACGCTGAACCATATATATATCTACTGTCATCGGTTTCTTTTATTTTGGATTGTATGAGTTTTGGTTTTCTGCATCTTAACCAGTAAAACAAGAATATTAAAGAGGAAGGAAGACGTGGTGTCTGAATATATATATATGATGCAAAAAGGAGAACCATACATTTGCTGAAACCCGGAAAATGAGAGAGAGACATATGTATGGGTATATATACGTTACTACTTAGGGCAAAAGGAATGAAGAACTGAAAAAATATATATAGAGGGAGAAAGAAGAATCTACTGTACCTATTCTGAAAAGTTTCTGAATAAATATATATGAGTAGCCGTGTGTGTGTATTGGAGGAAGTATTTCCCACATAAGACAAGTTAGGTTATACTCCGTCTTTGTCCTTATTATAAGGCATCAATTAACAAATCACACAAACCAATAAAAGTAGTTAAAGTGAATAAAGTTATCCTATAATTTAAGTAATTTTTAATACTACCCATACTATTTATACTAAATTCTCATATTATATTATTATTACTCTCACCTACTACCCCTATTAATTATGTACATAAATAGAAAAAAATAATTAATACTCCTTGGAAACAAGCAAGTGCCTTATAAAAAGAACCAAATACATTTGGTAGTTGGTGCCTTATAATAAGGACTAGAGGGAGTATATAATAGGTGTGTAAGTGCGGTATGTATGATCATGAAAGAGAAAATAAAATCCTATGCTTATTGATAGCATACGCATATTTTATATATATTGTTTGGGTTGTTTCCATCTACATATATATATTGCTGATGGAATGAAGGAGAAAATAAAATCCTATACTTCCTGTTAGCATCATACGGATATTATATAAATATTACCTAATATATACGTTTGGTTGATATATCTATATGGTTTGTATTTTTAGAATATCAGTTTTGATTTTGGCGAACTATTAATAATTTGAATCATAAATACATTTGAATAAAATCAGTATATTCAAATGTGATTACAGAAAAGATATTGAGATATGTTAGGCATATATTACCTATATATTTGTATAAATATATATAAATTATATACGGATAGAAATCTTAACCATATATTTTAAAAATATATAAATATCATAAGATTAGCTATATCTAAATATATATCCCATTAAGGTTTATCTTATGTGGAGTTAGTATTCATTAAATTTAAATTGCTATTTATATATTTGAAGTTTATGTGATATAAGGATTTGTTAGATTTCTAATTCAAAGTGTTAAAGACGTGCTTAATATTGGAATAAACTCAGGGAGTCTAAAATAATTGGAGAATAATAATAGCAATAATAATAATAATAATAATAATAATAACAACAATAACAATAATAAAATTATTATTTTTAAGAGAAATATTAATTAACTGAAAATGTCAGGATTAATTAAATAGGGTATTACTGGAATAAAATTTTCCGGGAGTGGAAAGATCGGGTTAGGCTATCCCTTAGAATGTTAATTGTGTGGGAAATAACGCAGTGATGGTATTATAGGATACCCAGAAAAGGCTGCAACCAGTACCGAAAGGGGAACGTACCACTAACGCCAAGGACTAAGGTACGGATGCGTAGTGTAACTCTAACTCTTATGTTGCTTGTATGCTTTATATGTGATGTAATGATTCATATAGTCATGGACAAAACTAGGTCTTGGGTCATGGACTGTGGCTAAGACTAGGTCTTAGGTCACCTTTTTAAATACATTCAGCTTTGAAACGGGTTACAATCTTGGTAATGTCGTATAGATGTTTTCCTAGCGCTGAGGACATGCCGGGGGCGTGGCACTGGTTTATGTGCAAACGATGGTTAAACATTACATGAGCTGTATGTTATGTATTGTGAGACATTACATCTGCTGTGTGCTATGGATTGTTTTACATTTCATTAGTTGGTGCTATGTATTGTTGTGTTGTGAACCTTACATGGACCGTATGCTATATATGGTTAATGCTGGAATGTAATGAATATCTGTCATACACATACTATTATACTTGAACATAAGGTTAACTGTTACCTGAGATTCAATGGGCATTGAATTTCAGAATTTACCCTAGCTTCAGGATCAGGAGGATCGAGAGCAGGAGAAAAGGGTAAGTAACACGCGTGAAGACTTGAAAGGAGTTGCATTTTGGAACAGTACCAAGTACAAGTTGTTAAACCTTTTCGGATCACTGTAACTTAACATGTAAACTATGATCAATGCAATAATGTTTAAATTGTATCACATTTTTATTCCTTCGGGAATTTTAATTAACCAGCATATGTTTGTGCATATGAAATCAGTTACTCAGTCGTCCAAACGCCTAAAGATGCTCTCTGTTGTGACTTACTCTAATCTGTCAACGCCATCACTTAAATAAATACACTCTGATTAGTTTAATAAGAGACCTAGAATCATAATTGGGCACCATAATGGACTTAGGAAATAAGGGTGTTACAATAATTTTGTTTATAATGAGGATAAACAATATTAAAAAAGTAAGAACATTACAAAGTATCAGTTATAACATTAAAAAAAAACTACATTACATAAAAGCAGAGGGATGGGGGACTGAAAAAAAAAAGGGTACATTTATGAAGAAAAGTTAACTGCATTATAAAACAAAGTACCAGTTTATATTTCAAATCAAAAGAAATAAACAAAAAATTAGTCAACTAATTAAGGGTGTAAATTACATAATAATAAGTAAACATAAAAAATTAAAATAACATACACAAACATGTGTATAAAGAACAAGTGGAAGATAATGTAACATAACTAAACTATAAAATAAACAATGATAATTTATAAAATACAGTAGTAATAAAATTATAAAACATATAAAAATAAGGTAAATATATGACAAATGTCCAAATGGTTTAATTTTTATACACTTTTTTTTTATTGTCGGTGTATTTTTATATACTATTAAATTAAAAAGAAACTAACTTAGTGCCCTTACGTAATAAACCATTCATAGTCATAATTTACCCAAAAAAAAAAAATTGTCTCCAAAAAAATCAATGGTTCAACAAATCAAAAATATTAATAGTTAATTAGGGGGTTTTGTTAACCAAATCCTTCTTTTCAAGAACTAGACTTTTCTTCATCTTCGAGCACACACCACACTTTTCTATTTTTGTTTTGAAAATACAGAACACGAGTGATTTAAGTCCTGATATTTGGTAGAGAAATAGTCCACATCCTAATTTTAAAACCTAGTCCAAGATCATAATTTTTAGATTCGTACGTTAAGAGATGAAACTTCTCTAATAAGGACAAAAGGGAAATTTTATCGCCCCACTATAATACCAGTAATACTTTTAAGGTGGTGATTGTTAGGCTTTGAAGGGGCAAGATGAGCATAAAGGAGCTGCTAGAGATATATAAATTCATTAATTAGTTGATATCCTCATTAGTTAGTTAATATCTTAATAAGGTAGTTAATCATTGTAAGACTTATAAATAGTTGTAAGACTTATAAATAGAGGTCCCCAATTGTATGGATCAAGATGTGTAGGATAGTAAGAGACGCAACATATAAAGAGAGAGGTTAATACGAGTTTCTCTCTAGAGAGGGAAATCTCTTCAAGATCCTTAGAGTTATAGTTAGTTGTTAATCATCCTCAAGTAAGAAATGATCAATTTTAAATCCAAGTGGGTTGATTTGTATCCTGTAAAGAATCATTTGTTATAAATGAAGATTCATCGTGATTTTATTAACAATAGCATTAGTCAAGATGGAATACTGAGATGGATGTGTAATTATAATAATTTAACCCATTTTTGTATTTTCACTCTCAATTAAATATATATCTCCTCATTTTTCCCACTCATTCTCTCTCCCAACCCATCTTCTTCATAAATAAGGATGCTTTTGGGAAATGAGCTGTATTTTTTACCTATACATTATATTTAACCATTTTTTATTAACTTTTTGATCCACGTAATTTGTAATACCCCAATTTTCATAATACATGTAAATATTATATTTTGATAAATAACACCTATTCAATAGGTGAATATGTGGTCTCAGAACTAGTGAAATAATTATCTTATTTTCTAAAGATAATTTCTTATGAAATTAGAGTAAATGAAGAGCTAAAATCCCTAAGTGAATTTATGGGTCATAAAATACCCTGAGAATGTTATAATAAATCCTAGGAGGCAACTAGATATTTATTAAAAATTAGAAAGTATGTTGTCTCTAATTTGGATAATTTATGGGATTATTTTTCCAAGGGAAATAATTAAAGTAATTAGTGAATATTAAAAACAATTATGGGGCAAGTGAATTTTTATTAATTAAGTTAATTTCATAATTATTCATAATTAGTCTTGGGACTATTTAAGATCAACAAATTGGAATATTTTAGCTTGATTAAGTATTAAAAAGGGGTCAATATAAGTATCAAATGAATTTCTAAAGATTGTAATTGGTTTGATAATCAATTATAATCTTGGAAATTAAGTCTAGTAACCCCTAAAATACTATATTAATTAATTATCCCTCCCACTAATAAAAGTGGCGAAAATTACTAATTAAAGAGTGAAGAAATTATATTAATCTTTTTTTCCTTCTTTGTCAAATTAATTAGACCAATGAGAAGCTTGAGTTTTAATTATTAGAGCACAAATGAAATACAATTCTTGATCCTAAAGCAAAGGAGGGCCACGTTTTTTTTAAAAAAGGAAGAACATAATTGTTTAAAATTAAAAGCTATCATATGGGTTAGTTAAGTTGGAGTATGAAGGAAGTTTTCAAACTTAAGGAGCAAGTTTCTTAAACTTGGGGAGCAAGAAGTGATTTATTTAGATGAAATTAGATGGAAATCCATAAGAATTAAATCATAACTTGAAATCCTGGAACTAAGTATTAAAGATGAATACGTATCTGAGATCAGTGAATTATAAGCTTCAACTTGGTTATTCCCAAAGCTATTTTCGTATACTTTGAGAATTCATACCTAAGTGTTTCAGGAATTAAAAATCACCATAAATCTAATCATAAAATTAGGATTTCAAAAGTGAAATTGGATTATGAATTAAAGCATCTACTTACACCTAATTAAATTATAGTTTGAGATTAAATTAGGACAACTTGTGAAGGAAGAAGAAAGACTTGGGGACAAAGCAAACATTTAAGAAGAAAGGGGGAGGAGGTGGCAGTTTTGAGGTGAGTTGTAAGGGAGAGATCAAAACTTTGTCACCAAGAAAAATCCAATAGCTTAGATCAAGTAAGAAGTGTTAGGAAGTTAAGCATGGTTTTACTATAAATAGAGCCTTAGGCAACACAAATTCTCCATCAATTTCTCAAGCTTGGTCGAAATATAGAGCGTGTGGGAGAGAATGGAAGAGCTTCAAGAAGTAGGAAGCTAGTGTTCTTCAAGAGGTAAGAGAGTTTTTAGTTTCATAGTTCAAGTTCTTAGGTTATAAAATAGCTAGAAATGTTGTTTTGATCATCAATCTTCCAATTCCAGTTTTATTTTCATGTTTTTATGGTTTCCAATGGCTTTATTTCAAAAAAATGATGAAGAAAGAGTATAGTAAAACTTTCCGGAAGATTAGGATCAAAATAGCGAAGCTCTGACAAAATTTCATCGATTAGTGTTTTCTGGAGTCAGGGTTAAAAACGTCAGTATCTTATGAAGAAGATAATGTTCAAAAATTCTGAGAAAATTCATGGTGAAAGTAGACATCTAGGGCTTTTCAAATATATAAATAGTGTGTCATTTGAAGCTCTGTGCAAAAAAATAAAAATCTCAGAAGTTAGGCAATGTTTTCTGTGCGAAATTCTGGGCAGTGTTGGGAAACGTGGAAACTGGGAATGATATGTTGGAACGAGTTGAAGCCGTTATTTTTCATTAAAAATAGACTTGTTAAGGGAAATTTTGGCTTTAGTTTCACCTCAAAATTATTTTTCTAGAATTAGTTATGATTTTTTCAAAGTTACCGAAAAATCTGCCCATAAAATACTGCACTACGTTTTTCAAGAAATGTAAGGGCAAAATTGTAATAATAAAGCTACCAAGGGTAGAAGGGTAAATAGAGGTGAAATTATCTCTTAGGATACTATTCTAAGTGACATGGTGATATGTTAGGACATCAGGGAAGTCCAAAGCCGGATTCAAAGGTCGGACATTTGACGACTACACGGTAAAAGGTACAGACGCGTATTGTAACATTAACACTTATGCTTATGGTATGGTTATATATGATAATTGTTTTCACATGTTGATACTCTGTTTTGAAATTGCTCATGGATTTGAATTGTATACGAGTTATAGTCTTGATAACACCGTTGAGTTTTCCTAGCGCTGAGGACATGATAGGCCATCGTGGCACTGGTTATGTGCAGACTTGGGTAACATACATATTGCAGTGGCTGTGTTATGTTACTTTCTGATATGGTTTTGAAAATTATAAATGTGATTTTATCATTGTGATATCTGTCATATACTGTTTACATAAGCATGAGATTAACCGTTACCTGAGGTCCAATGGGCATTGGACCTCAGTCTTAATGAATAGTACAGGAAAGAAACCGGGATAGAAAAGATGCCGGTGGGTAGAGCCGTGAAGAGGCAGCAGTCAAAGGCAAAGGTCGGTAAAAGTTATTAGGACTTAGCTTCTGGCTCGAATTTAACAAAGTTACTTTGAACAGTTTGGTGTCTAAGGCTGGGTTAATCTATGTGGGAAGTCAATTAGTCGCCGTATAAGTCGCTGAGGCCCCCATGATAGACCCCTACCTAGCCAATCTGTTTAATTAACTGATGTTAGGTTCCAAGTCATGGGTTTAGTTTAAAACTTTCTTTATCAGAGGATTGTATTTAACCTCTGTAAATTGTGTCACATGAATATTCCTTCGGGATATTTAATATATCAACTTATGTCGGACATCATCATATGTCTGGGCATTTTTATATCGGATACTCGTTGTCCGGATCTTAGCGCACGCTATCAATTTCCGCAGTACTCTAAGTTGTAGCATCTCAAACTCTGTTGTTTTTCTTAAAACTAAGTGTCGACCGACACGATTTTCGAACCTGGAATTTGAGATATTACATAATTTAGTTATTAATACCTTATAAAAGAGAATTGAGGGAATAGTAAATATATATTGAATATTTTTTTGTATATATTAAATAATACATATTTATTTATTTACATTAACTACATAGAGAGTATTTTAAATCCACCGACAAGGAAGAGGAAAAACCTAACACGTAAGAAGGGTATTTTGGTGTTTGCGTGTGTGTGTATAATTATTCACAAGAAGGGTTTTTTGGTAATTTCATAACGGTGAAACACAATAAATTACTCATTCGCAACCCAACAAACTCGAACTCATGGCCCAATCACAGGCAACAAGCAAGGTACCACCAGACCACAAATCCATCTTTGTCAAATATTTTCAACAATTAATTAATTAAAAAATTGAAGACGGAAATATTTATTTCATTCTAATTATAGGTCCATCACAAAAATAATATCCAATTTTATTTCTGGGGCTCTTACACGTATGATAAAAGAAATCTGCTAATAAAACATTGGGGCATACAACCCTACAATTATTTATTTATTTAATATAGTAGTCATAGTTATTGATTAACCCTGAAATGGCTTTTCAAGCAAATCAATTATTTTCTGGTCCACTTGGAAAGCCTTATGAAGAACTTCAAGAGAGATGGGCGGATCAGAGCCAAACACAGATTTTGCAATGGGGATCACTCCAGCATTTTGGCTACTAAGACTAGCAAACGCAACTGCGTTTCCATAACCCACGTTCTGTTGGAAGTGAATAAGACCGATGGGGAACACAAACACGTCTCCCTTGTTAAGAACTTTGGTAAATAATCGATTACCATTCTGATTAGAGGCCACAAACCCGACCAGAAGAGTTCCTTCGACCACTACAAGGATCTCGGTACCACGTGGATGAGTGTGAGGAGGGTTCAAACCCTTTGGCGCATAGTCTATGCGAGCAAGAGAGATGCCAAGAGTGTTCAAACCAAGCAACGTGGTTACATCTGCAGTATTGACAAAGAAGCCAGTCGGGTTTTTTGATGTGTCTCCGACTTTGTCAAATCCAGCTAAGAAAAAGTCCTCAGCTTTCACTGCCATTGGATCTTTGCAGAATTTCCCGTTCACAAAAACTGCAAAATTCAAGAAATAAAATGTTATGTTTGTGAAAACAACAATCTAGAACTGAAGTCAAACTTTTAAGGATGTATATAATTTGCTTCCCACCCAAAGTTCTGAAGTTAGTAATGCCATATTCTTTAATTCTTTTTAACATGTCCCAACTTCTCAAATATTTTTTTATTTTGTTTTTCCCCGTATTGATCATTAATTAGATTCTACATAAATGAGTAATATTTTGATTTTGATATTTGACGGACAAAAATTGTGCTAATCCATTTTCTTTTATTATTTTTCAAAAAAAAAAATGTAGAGTTGGGCCGCCTTTTCATTTATGTATTTGAAAATGCACTTCAAAGATATCAAAATATCACTCAATATTTTTTGTAAAATCTAGTTATAAAAAGAACAAACGGGGGAAACAAACATTTGAGAAGTTTGGACATTTCAAGTGGCCCTAGAGAGTAACCGAGTAACTTGAGTCATTAACTCGTGTGCGTACCTCCTTTAGTAACTGTGTCGTTGAGTGAAACGCAGAAATCTTGAAGAGGACTTGGGTCATATGCGAGCACATGAACTGAAGCAAATGCCAAGAGACTAACAATCAAGTACACAGCTTTCATCTTTGCTGTGTGTGTCGATATATATCTACCTCTTTTAATTCTGTGTTTGTGAGTTTATGAACGAACTTATGAGGCTATTTATAAGTAGAATCCATTGATTTGGTCGTTAATTTTCCTGCACGGACGACGAAGCAAATAAAGACTCAGTAGTATCTTTCTTCAGCTGCAACTTCTCTCCATTCATTAAATTGGATGATATGATCAAAGTTGTGACCCTTTCTTTACCAACTACGTATAGTACATGTCTATCTCTAGCTATACCTCTTTCAACTTTGTGGTTTTATCGCCAATATTATATGTTTGAGAAGGAAGTGAAGAACTGGTCTTCTATCGGTGAAATTTTCTATTAGTGGTTGGTTAGGTGCAATTTCCCCATCAGTATATTCTATATCATGACGAAGAAAATGGCTATTGCAATAAGATGCCGTTGCTTTGTCATAATTATATGTTTTCGTGATTTAATTATGGTTTAAGTTATGAGCTTGGGGTTTTTTTTCCCCGACACATTCATTATCCTTAAATATTTATATTTTGCGGTGTATCTAGTATGTGTAATACCTTAAAATTTCTATTTATCATAAATATTATATTTTGATAAATAATACCTATTAAAATAGGTGAATATGTGTTCTCAAAGAATTATAATCTATTGATTATATTCTTATCCAAATTTCACTTTGGAATTAATTAACCAAAGTTTAATTATGAGATATTATTTAGGGGCTATAATTTAGCCTAAAACAAGAGGTAGATAACAACAAATTAAATGGATAATCAAGGAAATTTAATGCATAATGATGAAGGCAATTTATGTTAAAATTACATATGCCTATTAAAAGAAAAAATGTCTAATCAAATGTGAATTAACTTGTGTAAGTATTTTTGATTTGGTTAAAGGCAATTAAAAGCATTAGTTAAAGACTAATTGCAACATGATTTGGGATAATTAAATCATTATACAGGGCTGTTATATTTTTGAAAATATCAAGGGATTAAATGATGAAATTAAGTTGCTAAAAATGGTCTAATTACCTTGATTAAGTGCCAAACTACAAATAATAAGCAAATAAGCTTTGCACTAATTGAGATTAGTGGCATAATTCTTCATTTTAATTATGGGCAAATTAAAGTAATCATTTTTGAAATAAATAGGGGCTGATTATTGAAGAAAAATTAAGGGCCAAGGATGAAGAATTAAACTTGTCTAATAAAGCACTATTAAACTTCCTATTTTTCCAGGAAGTTCCAATCTGCTGTAATCCTTACAGCTGCTTCTTGCCCTTTTATCCCGAACCAGTACCTGTATCTTTCATGTAGGCTAGAATCCAAATGAATGGACCCCATGGCAACAGTTAATCTCAAGCACATGTATGAAAGTATAAATGACAAATTAGCACATGTTAAAGCATAGAAGAGATTACACATAACCGTAACCGCAGTTTACGGCTAAGGACTGCAGCCCTTATCTAGGACACGCAGCCCCATGAGGCCGCAACCTCAAATCCATGGCCAGGAAAACATAAACAGGTAATTCAACTAGCATACATGATCAAATAATAATTGCACAACATTAACATACATGATTATAAGATTAGAGTTACCTACCTCGACCTTGATTCCTTATCTCTGCACTAAAGTTGTTGGGATCAGGAATATATTAAGGTCTACCTAAAAAAATGTTTATCATCGCTGTCAGTTACTTATTTGAATCGCAGATACACCAATTATGCGAATTAGTCTAAGGATTAATAATAATTATTAATCCCTTAATTTTTCTCTAACAATAATAATTTTATTATTATTGCTATTATTATTATTATTATTCCTAATAATAATAATCTTCTATTTATTATTTACTATTATCACTCTTCTCAATAATAATAACATTATCTGTTATTATTATTATTGCTAATACTATTATTGTTATTATTATTATTATTGCAAATAATAATAATAATTTCCCCATCTATTATTATCATTCTTTTCTTATAATAATAACATTATTTGTTATTATTAACACCTTAATACTAATTTTCCTCTAATTATTTTTTTCTATTTATTTATTTTTCTTAGTTTATTATTATTAATAATCAATTAATTTAGACCACCCAATTACATGCAACAAACAGAAAAAGCATTTCCTTTTCTTTTATTCTTGATGGCCAACATGTACACACAAATATATACACTGATCTTACTCTTTGTCTTTTATGAATATAATGATCCAGAAAACTCCCATCTCCACGCTTTGATGTACACACACACACACTACAAAAAAAAAAGAGTTTCAGTGACGATTTTTGGTGGCGACATTTAATGTCGCCACTGAAAGTAGACTTTCAGCAGCAACAATTCATGTCGCCACTGAAAGTTATACTTTCAGCGGCGACTCTAATAAGTCGCCGCCAAAAGTAGGTTTCAGCAGCGACTCTAATAAGTCGCCGCCAAAAGTAGGTTTTAGCGACGACTTAATGTCGCCGCTAAAAGAAGTTTTTTTTTTTTAAAAAAATATTGATAACTTTCAACGGCGACTCTAATATGTCGCCACCAAAAGTAGGTTTTTAAAAATTTGGGCACGAGCCTGGAAACTTTCGTAGGATTTTTCTAGAACTCTCACGCTCAAGCCTCCTTCTCAATCCCTGGATTTCGCCTCTCCCTTCTTGGGCGCTCTCCCCAAATTGGTTTCTGAATCTCTTTGAATTTGTGTCGCAGGAGATCTTATTAACTACTCGCCGACAATCGGTCCTACCAGAATTGGCATTTACTAATCATTTAGCAGTGGATTTCGTCTCGCCTCTTCCTCCCTCGGCCTCTCCTTCCCTGCTTCTCGGGCTCGGATTTTCGTTCTCATACTCGGTATGTATCAATTTTTTTAAAGTATGCAAAAGAAAGACATTATCAATCGCTTCCTTTTGCGTCGTCATTTCTTCGAGTTGGTTTCTCTCCATTGTTTGTCTATTTCAGAGAGGAAACCCATTTACTGAGCAAAAACAAAAAAAGAGAGAGGAAACCATTTCTTGTTCCTCAGCCTCATCTTTAGATCGAAAAGAAGACTTCAATTTTTTGGCGGAACAACTCTCATGGCTTCCAAGCGGATCTAGATCCTCCTACCTCTTGCAGTGCTGGTATCAATTTGTTTCTACCAAACCCCTCTTGTTTTGCCCTTTTAGGCTTCCGATAGGACCCGATCTGTGATTTCTGGAAATTATCTGTATGTATGTGTGTCTGTTTTTTAATATTTATTTGTATTTTGGTTTGATAATATTAGCTATCGGTGTTTATACTACAAACTAATAGTGACGATGCTTATGAAAACCTTGCTTAGTAGCATATTGGAAAACTTGATATTAGAAAATGGCAAGGACATAAGCCAACAATTGTCCCGCCATTTTCATGGGAACTGACGTGACTACGGTGAATGTGAGTTTTATACTTGGTTTTTTTGGGGGGGGGGGTGATGTGTGCAAATCTGGATATATAATCAATGAATGAAGTATGATAGGGATGAAAATTGATTGTGTTCTTAGCTTATCAAATATGATTGCTAAAGTTCTGTCATAAACTAAGATAGTTGCTGAAATTTTGGATAGAGTGTTTTCACTATGCATCTTGATTGAAAATAAGTGAAGGGGTTGTTGATATATTGTTTAATTCTTGTTTAAACAAATGAAGGGGTTGCTGATTGAAAATAAGTGAAGGGGTTGAATTTCAACAGGAAAATAAGGAGTCAAGTTTAAACTCAAATGGATTAGGAAAATGCATATTTGTGGATGAAGAACACAAGTCAGTGAAGGAGCAGCCAGTACCCGTGTCTTTAGAACAACCAGAAGAAGCAATGCAGACTGAAACATATCAGATGGTATGTAAATGTACTTCTCACTTTGTTTTAATTTCCTTCAAATTAAATATATATTTTTCAAAATCAATACAATGATTATGAATTAACTATTGTTGTTGAACATGGTAAAAGGAAGTTGAGATGGAGGATATAGTTGAAGATCCTATCATGGACATTGATTGTAGTGATGTGGACAACCATCTTGCAGCTGTGGACTATGTTCATGAACTTTATTCCTACTACAGAAATATGGAGGTAAAGCCATAGTCAGTTAATATTTAGTAAATCCAATCATATAAATAGATCCTCCAAATGCCTCTGGTTATATTATTTGGAAGTATTTCAATTGGATCTGCATGGCTTGGGTTTGCAGGTTTTGCAAGCATTAACTCATACAAAGCATGAACTTAGCACATGGGTTTTAGATTTAGTCTAATAAAGGCCTGAATTTGGAAATATATGTCTTTGCGTGAAAACTATGTTCACTTGAATTAATAATTAATGTTAGATACGAATCTAATTATGAGCGCGACTTTGCATGAAATTATCAGTGGGCCCATATACATTGATATAGTTTGAGAAATATCTCACTTGAACTACGGGTAGCAGCTACTGTCCACTTCTGCTGCCCCCCTCATGCAGTGTATAAACCAGTGTCTTCATGTGTTTGAAACTCTTGAGTTGTTTGAACAATTATATTTATTTGCCAAACTATGTGACTGAAGTTAAAATAAACACTGGCATGTATTTGTTGCCCTGTTCCAGTTTTATTTTCCTGATTCTTGAGAACTACGGTGTGAGGAAATTGGAAGCATTTTTTGCTATTCTCATTGGTGTAATGGCCGTCTCATTTGCGTGGATGTTTGGTGAAACAAAGCCCAGCAGAAAAGATCTTCTTGGTAGGGACAAAGAGGTTTATTTCAGTGTCTTGGACTGATACTAATTTGTTAGAAAATGTTGTTCTTTTGCTTTATATCTGATACAAAATCTGATTAACCTGTGTAGGTATTTTGGTTCCGAAACTAAGCTCCATAACAATACAGAAGGCTGTTGGAGTTGTGGGTTGCATTATTATGCCTCACAATGTATTCTTGCACTCTGCACTTGTTCAGTCAAGACAGGTTGAGCAGAACAAGAAAGGCCGAGTTCAGGAAGCACTTAATTATTATTCTATAGAGTCAATGTATTTGTCATTAATGTATTTGTCACTGACAGTGTAGAAATTTAGAGTTAGATTTGATAGAGATAATTTGTTTTCCTGGCTCTGGTTTCTCACGTTGGGGATTACAAGGAGGTCAGGTTGTATCCGTTGAACCCTTTTTGCTAATCTTGAAGACCTTTAGTGTGTTTTAAACTGTTGTATATTTTGCCAACAACTTTCCCCAATATGGTATGGAAATCACAGCTATCCGTGAGCTTGAAGGGAAAGATTGAAGAAATTGAACTTCCTCTTGCTAATTCCCAAGTTGAGTAGTATTGTATGACATTTAATTTTTTTAAAAAAAAAATTGTGACTTTCAGTGGCGACAAAAGTCGCCATTGAAAGTCTGAATGTCGCCACTGAAGGGTTTTCAGCAGCGACAATTTGTCGCCACTGATACCTATTTTCAGTGGCGATAAAATGTCGCCACTAATGCCTATTTTCAGTGGCGACATTTTGTCGCCACTGATTGTCTACTTTCAGCGGCGACATAGAAATGTCGCCGCCAAAAGTATCAACGACAGTCGTATCAGCGGCGACAATTTGTCGCCGCTAAAAACCCTTCAGTGGCGACATTTAGGCTTTTAGTGGCGACTTTTGTCGCCGCCAAAAGTCTTTTTTTTTGTAGTGACAGTACCATGAATTTGCTTTCTTTCTTATGGCATACACAGAGTGAACAACATACCTAAATATACCTAAGTGCGGCACTCCTCCTCTTCCTTTACACTTGACAGCCACCCTATATACATACATACATACATATATTGAAAGTTCTCTTTCTTACTCAACCACCCCAAACATGCATCACGACATGACATAGATATAAGCAAAATAATTCCTTTCCTCATGACAGCAACGAAATCACACACATATATATCTTTTCGTTCTTTCCCTCTTTTTTTTCCTTCACAGCACACACACGACACACACACACACACACACATATGTTACGGATTCAAATAATGGGCCCATCCAAGGTATGGTCCAACAAGAGGCAACCAATATGACACAAGCATGTCATCACATCATTTGGGCTTAGAGGCACAAGAGGCCTAATAATCCAAACCTTAACCCTAAGATAATCCCTATAAATAGGAGATTAACGTAACAAGGTATAGATTCTAAGCTCTGCCTCTTTATGATCCCGCATACACAGAGCACACACCCCCACTCCCTTTGGCTAAATACCTATATGTATCATCGAACTACGTGGACTTTAATCCCTCTCAAGGGTACATAGGCCTTGGGATTTAATTCTAGGTCAAGTCTGAAATATTTTGTTCTACAACAGAACATTGGCGCCGTCTATGGGGACAATAAATTTTGATTCTCGTGACCAAAGATGGTCAATCCCATAAATAGCCTGCCTTGGAATAAAAAAAAAAGAAAAGAAAGGAGGCAGCGGCAATTTGAGCGGAAAAATAAAATCGCTCAGAATGGGATCGCAAGAATGGATATTTCATGATCAGATTCAAGAATCAATATTTCATGATCAGATCCCAGGGTCACTGTTCGATGATGCTGGCTGATGATGGAGGAGAATCGACCCACATCACAGATCATCCAACAAGCATTTTGGTTTATTCAAATATAAAAATCGACCGAAAGCTCTTGAATATAAAGGGAGCTTGTGCGTGTATACAACATTCTCAAGGTTCTGAACTGCTTGGAGCATTCAAAACTAACAGAAATCTTGATAAAAACTAGAGCTATCTTGAGACTTTGCAATGACGCCATTGTTGATTTTTTGAGCCTTCATCTGGTACGGCGGCAAATGGGCCTCAAAGCTTCAAAGAGGCTTCGACGGTGGAGAGGAGCCTTAACGGGAAATACAGAGAACCCAAAGGAAGATCTTGCAGCGGCAAAAAAAAAAACAAAAAAACTCTACAAGTTGATGCAAGATTAGTAATGGAAGCTATTAAAAAATGGAATATATGTCAAAGACCAAGTTTGTGGGAGCGAGAGGATAACATTGACATATATGGTGATAATGGAATTCCTGACGGCAATAAAATTTATCCTAAAGAATCGAAAGAGGACACTGTCAGTTGCTCAAAATTCAAGAAGAAGCTAAATCGGCCTATTGAAACAAAGAATGTGAAATGACATGGAATTCTAATTTACACAATCCAAATATGAGATTGGGATGATGGTGGGGTCACGAAAGCAAGTGGAAAAGTGGCCTGCACAAAGATGATGTCACAGAAAATCACTTTTTTGTGGGTGGTCTTGCATATTACATCACAGCACCATCTTTCTTAGATGATATGGCAGCCAACCCTTTCCATGCTCTGTTCTATTTGATGTTTATGTTGTCAACCTACGCTTTGTTCTCTAAGACTTGGATTAAAGTCTATGGATCATCAGCTAAAGATGTTGCCAAACAATTGAAGCTACACAAGCTCAACACCGGTAACAGAAGAATCTACAGAGAAGGGACTCATGGACAATAAGAGTGAATACGTCCCCTGTCTGCGTTTTACTTGTGAGGATAGTCTTTATGTTGCTACAAATCATAGATATCTCTATGATGCTAAATTAAGTGCCGCTGGATCCCTTGAAGGAACAGTACAAGGGAAGATTTATCTAAGAATTATTCCGATGCAAAATTTTTTGTCATCAAATCTTACAGTGAAGATGATATTCATAAAAGCATAAAATATAGTGTCTGGGCAAGCACTTCTAATGGCAAGAAAAAGCTAAATGCAACATATGAAGAAGCCAAGGAGAAACTTGGTGGTTGTCCTGTATTTTTGTTGTTTTCGGTTAATTCTAGCGGTCAGTTTGTTGGTTTAGCAGAGATGGTGGGTCCTGTTGATTATGAAAGTAATGTCGAATACTGGTAGCAAGATAGGTGGACTGGTTGCTTTCCTGTGAAGTGGCATATCATTAAGGATCTATCAAATAATTTGTTAAGGAAGACAACACTAGAAAACAATGAAAACAGACTAGTCACGGACAACAGGGATACACAAGAGGTTATGTTTGAGAAAGGCATTCAAATTCTTAACCTTTTCAAGGGGCGTCTACGTAAAACATGCATGCTGGATGAACTTCAACAATTGCACATGCTTAGTTTCTACCAAGCAGCATCCATCCAGATACTTACATGTTGTAAGCTTCGTTCCTTTTGTGTGTGTTGTATATGTCTATGTCCTTCATACAGATAAGCATTTTAAGAGAATAGACACGTGCACGTATATTGTTATAAAATCCTCCTTACTTTTTAATTTTAAGAGAGGAGGTGGATTATGCCTCCAAAAAGAAACATAAAAAAACAAAGGCAAACCTTGGATTAACTGAATCTAGTTAAAATCCAGACTCTATGTAAATTGTTGAAAACGGACCTCAGATTAACTAAATCTAGTTAAAATCCGGGTTCCCTATAAATTTTTTAAAACGGACCCAGTTAAACCGAATCTAGTTAAAATCCGGGCTCCATATTGTGATGGCAAATGCCACCAAGTTTATTCAAATAATTGAATTCGGGTAAGCAAACCCGTTTTCAGAAATCATATTGCGACGGCAATGCCGCCAAGCCAATTTATATGATTGAATTTATGGTAGACAAACTATAACACCCTAACTGGCCTCGCCTTTTCAGGTGGCAGGTAGTGTGATTCTTAAGCTTAGTCCAATTTAATTAAAATATTTTCCTTAATTAATTATGTCATATATTAGAGTTTTAGCAGCAGAGCACTTATCGGTTTGGACAAATATATTGGTAATGTAAAATATTGGATAGTAAATTTTTCCCCTGAAGGAATTAGATACAGTCATCCGAATTCATACTACTTAAAATATCCAAATTAATAATACAATCATCCAAGCTTAAATAAAATAACTTAAATAAACACCAACAGTCACCACTATAAACTTCAGTCCTACTTTGCGCCATTACTGTGATCACCCGATGCTGCTTTAGAAGTACTACCTGAAGCTTTACAAATGCCTGGGATTCATAATTGAATCCCAGAGTAACCATTAATTTCATATGGAAAGTGTATGCAATGCATGTATGTTACCATAATCAGGAAAGTAATTAAACACAAAGCATTCAGTAACAACACACAGTATAATAAAGACATACCACACATATGCAATATTTACTGCGGAAGGACCAAGTCCTAATAAACGTAGGACTGCTCAAATAGCAAGCCCCAAATCCACAGCGCTAGGAAAGACACAGTAGTCGGGCGCCAAACTCAGACCATACTGAATGCACAAACACATGTCTCTCAAGAGACAAGGATCCACAATCATGGAAAAATCAACATACAAAGTAACACAAGGCATATGAAGATTAAGGTTACTACCAGGCAATCGACCACAACTATTAATAATTTTCCCGGTGCGCAAATGGCGAAAATATCCCTAGCACAAATAATAACATAAATAAATTCTCACTATTTTTGGAAATTCACTTTAATAAATATTGGACTTCTTGATTTGAAATATGACTTTCCAAGCTATCACTATCTCCAATTCCTTTTTCTTAAATGGAAATCCTTTATTGGTGAACATTCCTTTTATTTTTGGATTGCACAGAAAATTTCAGTAACAGTGACTGAACTTCAAAAATTCATATCTGGAGTTCTAGACATCGGATTTAGGTGATTCAAAATTATATGAGCTCCTTATTAAGTCTAGTTTCTAGGAAAATTGGTTTCAGCATTTTATCATATGCCAATAATTCCCAGATTTCGAAATTGTAGTTGCTGTTCAGAAACAGTTGCTGATGTGTAATCAATCTTCCAAAATTCATATCTTTCTGTATACTTATCGAAATGAGACAAATTACCTATCAAATTAAAGCTCTATATATCTACTACACATCTGGAAATTTTCATAATTTTTAGAATTTTTTTGCCTAACACGAAATCCAACGTCATTTTGTCACTCCAGAGGCAGTCAAAAACGTTTCCTGTTTTGTAACTCATCTTCCAAAAGTCATAATTGGAGTTTTAGACCTTAGTTTGGGGTAAATCAAAGCTCATTTTAAAGCTTAAGGAGAGTTCTATCTCCTGTAAAATTTTCACAGAAAAACTCAACCGTTTACCACTTCAAAATGGAACCCGAAACAGATATGCTCTCTAGAAGTACAGAAACATTTCCGGATTTTTGTTAAACCTCGGAAAACCATAACTCTCAATCTATACGTCGGATTTTGTTGTTCTTTCGCTCGTTTTGAACCTTATGGAGTCTACTATATACCGTAAAAATTTCATGGAAATACACAAACATTTACCTATGCAACAGAAGCACGTAATCCTCTCTGCTTTTCTGATGTGAAAACAGAGCCAGCAACGTCCGGATCTTCTTCTTCTTCTTCGGTCCTACAGTTCTGTCTCTCACTCTCACGCTTTCGATCTCAGATTATAACTCTCCTTCTCCGCCTCCCTCTCTCCCAGGTTCTATTTTTGAAACGTAGAGAAGTAATGGATGTCATTGCCGAGGTCTTTAGAAACAATGGTGTATGAACTTCACATGAAGAATGAGGTGAGGCACGTGGAAATGTTGCGATGCTCTCCACCTTTATCTGTCTGGTCGAAAGAATAAGGAATGAAATGAGGTGGGGAATGAAAGTGTTAATGAGATGGGAGTTCACGTGTTGCTGTTCAATGAGTTGTTGGTGCTAAAGTGTGTATGGGAAAAGAATATGCTGGCCAAAAGTGAGGGATAATAGAGTTGGGCATGTGAGTGCTTTGGTTTGCTGGTTATTGTCTTCTTTATTTGCTGCCAAGTGCTTGGATAAGAGTAGGAATGTGTTGACCGAAAAAAAAAACATGAGTGAAGGTGGTGTGCGCTGGCCCATAATGAAAAAGCAATGGGGTGTAGGCTGTCATTCATGAGATAATGGAGTAGAACATGTAGGGCTGACCATTATTAAGAAAATGTTGTACGTTGGCCCATAATGAAAAGATGAGAGTAGGTGTTTGTGTTGGCCAATTAGTTAATAAATAAAGAAATGTGATGTGCCCAAGTGTCTGCAAGTGTTTAACCGTAATGGATGAATAATTAAATGGGAATAATGGAGAATAAGGAAGTGTATGGCGTCTACACATTATGGAAGGTGGGAATTTTGCTTTGCATGTGATGACAAGGGTTGGTGAAATAATGTACGAGCTATCCGAAAGTTGAAGGATATTGTTATTTTACGGGAAGGGAATAAAAATATATGTATATGTGCTACCACTGTGCTTGTACGAATACATTAAATGGGAAAGTTGGTTTTGTGTGAAAAATAGATATTAAGGGAGCTGTTAAAGGTGCCGAAATTTTGGCTATAATTCCCAATTTAATTCCCTTATAATATAAAGTTTCCAAGTCGCAAAAATTTGGGATGTTACACAAACTCATTTTCAAAAAATCATATACCCGAAATCTCAGTGTTATACAGATAAATCCGACCTTCCATGGTCAATTTGGAACCCGGTAAAACTGAGTTTGAAGAATAGTTAAATCCATGCTCCTTAATTGAACCCTGTATAAACTGAAAATTATACAATTAAATCCGTGCTTCAAAAATTCTAGAAACAAGGGTCAACTTCAAAAATTCATAACACTTTGTCTAGAGCTCTAAAAATTACAAATTTTATATCAAAAGAAAGCCCTGAATTTTAAATTTATTTATGGAAAATTTCATGATTTTAGGACAATAAAGTCCACAAGGTGACTAACTAGACTAGAATTTGGAAATTTCTCAACTTTCACTATTTTGATCCATTGTTTCTAAAAATTATTTCCCACCATGATTTCACTCTGTTTTGTGCTTTAAACACATTGGAGACCTTAAATACATGTAACAAAATTTACTTTACAATTTCCTAAATTAAACTAAAATTCTACCCAAATATAAAAGTTATAGCTAAAAAACTTACCTCTTAAAGTTCTTACTCCTTCCTCCTTCTCTTGCTTCAACTTTCACCCTAGCCCTCTCTTTCACTCAATCAGATGTGATCTGATTTTGGTGTGAGGAACATAAAGAGGAGGAGCATGTATTTATAGTGGAAATCAAGCTCCTAACAGAAACTACCAAACTACCCTTGCAAAATATCACACTTTCTTAGCTTAATCAACAAGTTATTTAGCCTTTATCTTCTCCACACAACCTATGACACTTTTTATGGCTGATTTAGGACCCTTGGATTGTTCTTCCATGTGTCAAACTCTCATGGCTTGTTAGCTCCAAAATATCAAGATATTTTAGCTTAATTACATGTACTTTTATCTTGCAAATCTTCGGTATCTTATCTTCAACAACTTGGAATTTATAATCAGTCCTCATGCTAACCAAAATATCATCCCTTCTTGGCCTTTGTCATGTGTCACATTCTCATGGTCTTATTTCCCTCCATTGGCCAAGAAGCTTCGAGAACATTCTAGAACATTCTGGCTCAATTGCATGTGCTAATATCATGAAATTTCTTATCTTTTCTCCCTCCCCATGTGCTGGACGTTTTTTATGACTTTTGGGGAATATTTTATGATGCCAATTAATGTCACAAAATAAGCCTTAAATTCCCTTTGAACTGGATGATCATTTGTAGTTTGGTTGGTTAGCTTATCAAGTTACATTTAGACATTTTATCTTGTAAACTTGGCTAGTAATCATTCAACAAGGCTCAACTGGAATTGTGGACTTTTGGCCTGATTGTGATGTCATTTTGATGACACAAATAAGTGCTCAGGTATCCCTAAACTCCACATGTCCAAGCCTAATTGGTTTGTTAATTAATTAAGGCCATTTATGCATTAATTAACAATATTAAATAAGTCTTCCTTAGCCCATAGCTGATCAAAAATATCAGCCTCCCTAGGATGTCCTTATTGCATTTTAAAAATTGTAAATAAATGCATAAGTTGGACAAAAACCAAGTAGAGGTTTATTCCCTAGCTTGACATGTGTATTTTGACATAAATACAATAAATATTAGGTGTTTTTCCCCCTTAAATATCTATTTATTTTCATTTCCATCTACCTCTTGTATTTAGGCTATAATATAGTCCTAATAGGTAGTGGCAAATGTTTAACCTTAATTTCAATTAAGGCAAGTCCATTTGTTAAGGAATTGTTGTAAATATGTACTAATTTGGTAAAGTGTTACTTATACACTTTCTTGATTCCTTTTGATTGGAAATCACCATTATTTTATGTGATTTTATGTCACATATATTAGCCAATTCAATATGGTCACATATTCCACAACTGCCAATTAAATATGGTCACATATTCATATAATACAGGATTTTTGGTAAATTGAAAAATTGGTATTGCATTTGGATTAGCAGCAGTAGTAGGAGTGGTTTTACAATATGACTCTTGCAAAATTAAGATAGGATAAAAGTATGATTACGTAATGTTGTGTTTTTATTAGTGATAACAAAAGTGTCTTTTCTCAAACTGCAACATGTTTGAATTATTATTTTGGAAAGCACGTTTAGATGGAAAATAATTGAAAAGAACATAAATCTTATTAAATATTCCCTCCATTCCTTTTTATAAGATATAATTGTTTAAATAGGTATATTCATTCCTTAAAATACCATTTTCTTGCTAAACACATGTATCATTCTATTGGAAGCAACCATATTCGAAGTACAGTCGGGCATTAAATGTGGGCACCACAAAATCATAAGATACCATTTGGAGATGTATAAATCTTTTATGCCTTTTTCTATTTTTACTCTCAATTAATTCTATATCTTTCTCCCTAGTTTCCCAAGCATTCTCTCCTATCACTTTTTCCACTCATTCTCTCTCCCACCCACCTTCTTTACGAATAAGGGTGCTTATGGAAAATGAGTCGTATTTTATATGTATAATTATATTTAACCATTTTTTATTAACTTTTTTATTTAATAGTAAATATATATTAAATATTTTTTGTGTATATATTAAATAATGCATACTTAGTTATTTACATTAGGGATATAGAGAGTATTTTAAATCCATCGGGAAGGAAGGGGAAAAATCTAACAAGTAAGAAGGGTATTTTGGTGTATGTGTGTATCTATATAATTATTTGTAACAAGGGTAATTTGGTAATTTCATAATGGTGAAACAAAATAAATTACTCATTTGCAATACAATGGATTTGAACTAATGACCCAATCACAGGCAACAAGCAAGGTTCCACCAGACTACAAAACCATCTTTGTCAAATACTTTCAACAATTAATTAAAAAAAAATGAAGACGAGAATATTTATTCCATTCTAATTTTAGCTTCATCACAAAAATAATATCCAATTTTATGTTTAGGGCTATTACACATATGGTATAAGAAAGTGTCAATAAAACATTGGGTCATACAACCCTACAATTATTTATTTATTTAATATAACATATTTTAGTATACTAGCCATAGTTATTCATTAACCCTGAAATGGCTTTTCAAGCAAATCAATTATTTTCTGGTCCACTTGGAAAGCCTTCTGAAGAACTTCAGGAGAGATGGGCGGATCAGAGCCAAACACAGATTTTGCAATGGGGATCACTCCAGCATTTTGGCTACTAAGACCAGCAAACGCAACTGCGTTTCCATAACCCACGTTCTGTTGGAAGTGAATAAGACCGATGGGGAACACAAACACGTCTCCCTTGTTAAGAACTTTGGTAAATAATCGATTACCATTCTGATTAGAGGCCACAAACCCGACCAGAAGAGTTCCTTCGACCACTACAAGGATCTCGGTGCCACGTGGATGAGTGTGAGGAGGGTTCAAACCCTTTGGCGCATAGTCGATGCGAGCAAGAGAGATTCCAAGAGTGTTCAAACCAAGCAACTTGGTTACATCTGCAGTATTGACAAAGAAGCCAGTAGGATTTGTTGATGTGTCTCCGACTTTGTCAAATCCAGCTAAGAAGAAGTCCTCAGCTTTCACTGCCATTGGATCTTTGCAGAATTTCCCGTTCACAAAAACTGCAAAATTCAAGAAATCAAATGTTATGTTTGCGAAAACAACAATCTAGAACTGAAGTCAAACTTTTAAGGATGTATATAATTTGCTTCCCACCCAAAGTTCTGAAGTTAGTAATGCCATATTCTTTAATTCTTTTTAACATGTCCCAACTTCTCAAATATTTTTTTATTTAGTTTTTCCCCGTATCGATCATTAATTAGATTCTACATAAATTGAGTAATATTTTGATTTTGATATCTGGCGGACAAAAATTGTGCTAATCCATTTTCTTTTATGAATTTTTAAAAAACCAAAAATTGTAGAGTTGGGCCTTTTCATTTATGTATTTGAAAATGCACTTCAAAGATATCAAAATATCACTAAATATTTTTTTATAAAATCTAGTTATAAATAGAATAAAGGAAAAAAAAAAAAAAAGCAAAACAAAACATTTGAGAAGTTTGGACATTTCAAGTGGCACTGGAGAGAAACCGAGTAACTAGATGAGTCATTATGTTAACTAGCTCGTGTGTGTACCTCCTTTAGTAATTGTGTCGTTGAGTGAAACACAGAAATCTTGAAGAGGACTTGGATCATATGCGAGCACATGAACTGAAGCAAATGCCAAGAGACTAACAACCAAGTACACAGCTTTCATCTTGTGCTGTATGTGTCGATATATATCTACCTCTTTTAATTCTCTGTATGTTTGTGAGTTTATGAACGAACTTATAAGGCTATTTATAAGTAGAAGCCATTGATTTGGTCTTTAATTTGCTCGCAGGTATGAAGAAGCAAATAAAGACTCAGTAGTATCTTTCTTCACCTGCAACTTCTCTCGATTAATTATATTGGATGATGTGATCAAAGTTTTGACCCTTTCTACGTGTCTATCTCTAGCTATACCTCTTCCAATTCTCAGTACTTACGAGTTTGGGACTTTGTGGTTTTATTGCCAATATTATATGTTTGAGAAGGAAGTGAAGGACTGGTCTTCGATCGGTGCAATTTTCTATTAGTGGTTGGTTGGGTGCAATTCCGGATCAGTATTCTATATCATGACGAAGAAAATGGCTATTGCAATAAGAAGCCATTGCTTTCTTTATATATTTTCATCATTTAATTATAGTTTAATTCAACGGCTTGAAGTATTTTTTTCCAAAATGTATTCAATATCCTTAGATATTTTATGGCATATCCAGCATTCTGAAATACTATTTTTTTTTTCCAGGAATGTCCTTCACTTTAAAATAACTTTTGGTGCATCCATAGTTCCAAGGCACAAAAAGCATTTAAAAGTGCCAGAAACTCCTGAAAAAAGTATTTTTACACCACAAAATACTTTAATTTTTTTTTATCATCTTGGGTTCTGAAACTATATTGATTAATTTGAAGTTCATATTTTAAATCAAAAGTAATGAACTGCAATTTAATTGATTTTATTACAATAATACACACGTGTGTAAAGAAATCCTCAAAAATTACAATAATACACAAAAGCGTTTGTGTAAAGAATAAGTGGAAGATTAGGTAACATAAATCAATTATAAAATAATACGAAGATGATTAATAAACTACTACAGTAATAACATCCATAATACATATAAAAATAATTTCAATATATGACAAAGATCGAAATGGTTTTATTTTTAGACACTTTTTTATTGATGGCGTATTTATCTATACCCTAATTAACTATTCTTAGTCATAAATTTTCCAAAACTGTTTCCAAAATCGTCAACGGTTCACCAAGTCAAAAATATTATGTTAATTAGGGGGATTCTTAACCAAATCCTTATTTTCTAGAAGAAGACTTTTCTTATTCATCTTCCGTTGGAGCACACACCTGACTTTTTCTATTTTTTTTTTATACAAAAAAGTTTTGGAATGGTTCCACACCAGCCCCCTACCAAGGCCAGGGTACGGCCCCAAGCTCTATGAGCACTTACTGGGGACTTACGAGATCGCCTACCAAAGGAGTCCCAGCGACAGCATAGGGGATCGAATCTACGACCCAAGGGCCTAGTCTTGAATCATTTACCATCTGTGTCAACTTTCATTGGCAGAGATGGTTCTATTTTTGTTTTGAAAGAAGCAAGCGAGTGATTTAAGTCCTTATAGTTGGTAGAGAAATCGTACACATTCTAAGTTTAAAAAGCCAATCTAAATCATAATTTTTTAGTTGTGTACACTAAGAGATATGGTTTTTTGAAATTGACCCAAAAATATGGAAAATGATTTTTGAATGTCACTTTGCAGTTTGGGAAGAGAAGATTTTTTGGAAAAGCTGTGTTAAAGAACAAAGAGGGAATTTTTCTTAGAAAGATATTTTCATGAGCTTTTAAATAGAACTTTGAACCATATTTTTTGAGTTTCGATGAGAGATATGAAATTCCAAAGAGTTCAGAAAAATTCAATATTTTACAAGGATTGAGTTTTGGTGCGAATGATAAGCACTTATTAGGACCGTCCATGATGTGTGTTTGAATTAGCGGCGGTAAAAGAGATTTTTTAAAATATGACCTTTACAAACTTAAGACAGGATAAAAATCAAATTATGTATTGTTGTATTTGGATTAACGGTGACAAAAGTTTTTTTTCTCAAATTGAAATATGTTTGGATGATTATTTGGAAAAGCAAGTTTAGATAGAAAATGATTGAAAAGAACATAAATCTTATTATAAGATATAATTGTTTAAATAAATATATTCATTTTTATAAGATATTTTTTACTAAACACATGTATCCTTCTATCAGAAACAATCTTGTTTGAGGCACTAGATGTGAGCACCATTAAATTATAAGATAACATTTGGAGATGCCCAAATATTTCATGCATTTTTTCCGTTTTTACTCTCAATTAATTATATGTCTCTCTCCTCACTTTTCCCATGCATTCTCTCATATCATTTTTTGGACTCATTCTCTCTCACACCCGCCTTCTTTATAAATAAGTGTTTTTGGAAAATGAGTTGTATTTTTTAAATATTATTATATTTAACCAATTTTAATTAAATTTTTTATTAATATAATTCAGTTATAGACATCTTATAAAAAAGAATTGAAGTAGTGTGTATTTATTTATCTACAGTAGGGAATAGAGTTAAAAAACCATAGAAACCATTGGAAAAACTTGCTAGGCCCACGTACCGTAACAATAAATTTGCAAGTATTTGGTATCCCATAAACAATAAAAATGTTTTAAAGTTTGGAACTCTCAAAAGAATTGTATGTCAAGACTCAAGAACCAAATGTGACATAATAGTTAATTGTGTGAATTTTGGGCTTACACTAGTAAGTGAAGTTCATCAGAAATGTTAGCGACCTGGTTAATTAATGCATATAGATAGATGCATTGATAATGAAGTAAACTTCAATACAAATTAACAACTCTTTACAACTACACATGAGCTTGCTTATACATGAACTTAAGTAAGAAAATTAATTATCCATTTCCTCCCAATATAGAGAAATATGGATTGGGCTCCGTAAAAGCTATTTATGGGTCTTGAATAGCATAACATGCAAAGTTTTCACTTCTTTTACTTTACAATATGAGGTTCAGATTTGAGAATTGTTAAGCCCAATCAAGAGTTACTCGCCCAAAAGAGTTTTCTACAGTTACAGACTCAAACTCGATGTGTCATGATTAAGCAATCAAAGCCCGTATAATGAATTGGCCAGAAGATTTGAAAATTGGGCTTGAGACTGGTATGGCAGAGAAGAGAACAAGCGACAGATATGCAATCTGCGTACCACATTTGAACCATCTATGGATGAGAAGTTAACCCAATTCAATGGAAATTTCATTGACTGCAGAAGGAAACTTTATATTATCATTTTCACAATGCGTCTTCTTACAGAGCTGAGATAATGATCCAACAATGTCCCTCATGGAAGGTCGATCTCTGGATGCTTCATTGACACATTTCAAAGCAAGTGCAGCCATATCATTAAGCCTGTGCACATCATATTTTCCATTAAGCTGTGAATCCACAATTTCTTCCCATCCAACCTTACTCTCAGCTTCCATGGCTGCCTAATTAATCATCACCGGGAAGAGATATTACGGCAATGCTGCTATAAGATTTAATGGTTATAGATAGATATGTAAATGATAAAAATCTTGCAACTTTAAATGCAGTTGAAACTTTAAAGGCATAGGCCTACCTATTGTCTACATCGGATGCACATGTAATTAGAACAGTTCACACATACATATCAACATATCAAATATATAGGATGAAATCTGCAACAAGGCGTACTATTTACAAACCATTAATAATATGACCCAACTTTCAGCACAAGAAAATGTGTTTTTGTAACATAGTACTGCCCTATTGACAGCTTAAAGATTTATGTGTCAATGACATAAAAATAATAAAAACTCCGTCTATGTTTTTTTCCCTACAAATTAAAATATTATATATGCATATGTAGTTATGTACTATGAGCAACGTCCAACATAGCATTAGCACTTACTAGTTTCACATATTCCATCAGGCCCTGCTGTGGATTCCTGCCAGTAATCAGTTCAAAGAGTAGCACACCAAAACTATAAACATCACTTTTCTTGGTAAAAGTTTTTGTAGACATGTATTCAGGATCAAGATAGCCAAAAGTTCCTTGGACATGAGATGAACGACGTTTAATCATCTCTGGTCTAGAAAGCCCAAATTCAGTTACCTGCTAAGCAAATAATAATACATGCTGAAGTGTTGTATTAAAAGAAGAGAAGATTTGCAGCATAATACAGAAACAAGGATCATACCTTGGCTCTCGTAAACTGGTCCAGCAGTATGTTGGAAGATTTAATGTCACGGTGAACAACAGGGTGAGAAGCCTTAAATATGGAGTTCAGTGAATAAGAAACCAAAATTAAACCTATTACAAGGCTGTATATAAATGACTTGTACAAACTCCAACCACAAAGAAATAAGTATATTATGTACCCCATAATGTAGATATTCCAGTCCCCTTGCAACATCTAGTGCTATCTGAAATCTTTGGTCCCAATTTAACGGCTCCTGATTTTTGCCTAAATCTTCAACGCATAAAATAGTTATAAAGGCGTCAAATAAATCTTTCATTAAGTTATTGATTCATGAAGAACAAGGAGTTATCAAAATATTTTTTTAAACTTGTAGAATAATAATCTGAATTCCTTGTAATATTCATGTACATGTGAGCTATATTTATACAAGAGAGGAGAGCCTTAGACTTAATGACTCTTAATAATAATTAATGCATAATCCCTGATTTCCTCTAATCCTTGATTATTAGGGATACTAATTACTAATTGATATTAATTACATAATTCATACTATTTACATAATTCCTAACACTCCCCCTCAAGTTGGAGCATAGATGTTAATCAAGCCCAACTTGTTACAAACATAATCAACCCGAGTACCATTGAGGGCTTTAGTGAGCAGATCAGCCAATTGGTCACTAGACCGCACATGTCATGTAGAAATGAAATTCTCCTTGATCTTATCACGTACAAAGTGGCAGTCAATCTCAATGTGCTTTGTGCGTTCATGAAACACATAATTGGAGGCTATGTGTAGGGCAGCTTTGTTATCGCACCACAGTTTTGCAGGCAATGACGTGATGAGACCAACCTCCTTCATGAGCTGGTGAATCCACACAATTTCCTGTATCGACTGAGACATGGCTCTATACTCAGTTTTTGCACTTGACTTAGAAACCATATCTTGCTTCTTACTCTTCTAGGACACTAAATTTCCACCCACAAACACACAGTATCCCATGGTGGATCTTCTAGTAGCCTTTGACCCGGCATGATCTGCATCACAAAAACATTAAATCTTGTTATGGCCATGATTCGTATAGAGTACACCAAGACCAGATAAGCCCTTCAAGTAGTATAAGACGTGCTCCAAAGCTTCCCATTGAGCCACAGTTGGTGCAGTCATAAACTGACTCAGTACACTAACTGGAAAGGTCACATCTGGGTGAGTCACCGTGAAGATAGTTCAACTTCCTAATCAATCTCCAATATCTCTCAGGATAGGGAAACAACTTGATCTTCTCTGGGTCAACTTTCTTTTGGACATGCTAAGGTAGTTCATCAAATGGTATACTGTCATCAATGTCCAAGAAAGGGTTAGGAATCATAGGGAAGCTACTTGGTGCTGCTCCAAGTTTCCCGGTTTCTTTTAATAGATCAAGAACATACTTTCTCTGTGTCAATAAGATCCCTTTCTTACTTCTCATAACCTCTATCCCAAGGAAGTACTTCAGCGAACCCAAATCCTTTGTTTGAAAGTGAGAATTAAGAAAGATCTTGAGTGATGAGATCCCTGAAATATTGCTACCTGTAATAACAATATCATCAACATATACCACGAGCAGAATCATGCCTGCATCAGTCTGTTGATAGAACACAGAGTGGTCATACTTACTCTGACTCAGACCAAACTTCTTAACCACAAAACTCAACCTGTCAAACCAAGTACGAGGACTCTGCTTCAAGCCATACAAAGACTTTCGAAGGTAGCAGACCTTCCCATGCTCCCCCTGAGCAACAAAACCAGGTGGTTGCTCCATGTAGACTTCCTCAAGGAGATCACCATTCAAGAACACATTCTTAACATCCAACTGGTGAAGATCCCAACCATAATTAGCTACCATAGAGATGAAGAGGCGAACAGAGGACAATTTGGCCACAGGAGAAAAGGTTTCTGAATAATCAACACCATAGGTCTGAGCATAACCCTTGGCAACCAGTCGAGCTTTCAACCACTCTAAGGTGCCATCAGCTTGTGTTTTCACTGTGAACACCCATTTGCACCCGATAGCCTTCTTTCCAAGAGGTAAATCAACGAGATTCCAGGTACCGGCCTTCTCAAGAGCCATCATTTCTTCTCTCATAGCAGCACACCAACCAGGATAGGCCAAGGCTGTATGGAGATTAGTGGGAACAACTATGGAATCTAAGGTGTAACATCCCATTTAAAACAACGGAATTTTTTTTTAAACAATAATTAGAGAAGAGCGTTTTGGCAAGCGAGTAACTGAACCTTAGAGATATATAACCATAGTGTAATTGTACTGGTACAGTCATCTAGTACTTAAAAGAAAGTAAATACATAAACTAGTGACATCAAAACTCCGTCGTGAATCCTACTCCGACCGCTTGCCCCTATCTCCAACCCTTGGTCCTCCCGATCCTGAAGCTACAGCTGAGATCCAATTCCCATTTGGATCTCAGGTAACAGTTAACCTTATGCTCAAATATCACAATCTATAGGTAACAGATATTCATAATAACATAACAGCATATCAATACAAAAGCTCACAGCAGATGCATGATCACAATAATGACAGAACATAAGCACGAAGCAGTATGTAAAGTCCCACAATATGTCTGCACATAACCAGTGCCACGACGGCCCATCGTGTCTTCAGCGCTAGGAAAACTCAACGGCGTTATCAAGACTATAATCCGTTATAAGCTGTGTGTATAACTGACGACCCTAAGTAGAGCCTCAGTATATGAACGTATCTATCACATATATGTATATAAGCAGCTAGTGTTAGGGTTCCAGTACGCGTCCGTACCTTCGTTGACGATCTCTGGTACTTTCGTTGAAAAACGGTACGTTTGACAACGGTACGACGACGGTACAACAGCGGTAATAGCGGAAACAGCGGTTCGTGATTTCAGATATTCTATAAGGATAATATCACATTTATGAATATTTAATATCATAATAGGCATTTTAGGTACAAATTACCATTTTGCCCCTAGTTTGATTAATTGGTGGAATTTCGCCAGAGCTTCGCTATTTTGACTCTAATCTTTCAGAATTTTTGACATAATTCTTCCTCCAACATATTCTTGAAATAAATATCATATTTATTCCTTAAACATGATATCTAAGCTAACTTGAAAGATTAGAGATTATTCTAGCATTCCTACTATAACTACTGAAAGAACTACTTAAACTAAAGACTGAGGACCGAAGAACTTACCCAAAGCTTTGCTATGAGCTTCTTACTCCTTCTCCAGAGCTTCTCCCTCTAACTTCTCTCTAGGATTTTTTGTGAATTGGTAAAGAATTAAGAGAAATGAAGGGGGCTATTTATAGAAAAAAACGAATGACATTTCTTTAGTTCTTTTGAACTTTGTCTGGTCAGTTTCTGACTGTTGGATCGCACTTCATTGAGGTGGCACGATCCTGGCCTTACACCTCACTTTGCTAACCTCATCAAGGTGATGTCATGCTTGCATCATCTCTTGCTTTATCAGATATAGTTCCCTGTTCGGTGTCCCAATCGCGTAATCTTTGGAAATCTCAAAATTCCGAAAGCAAGGCCCTGAAGGTCTTTTCTTCCTCTTTCAAGTTACTTGGGTCAACTAAATTTTTAGTCCCATTTAGGACATTCCGTTGTCTGCTGAATATTTCGGCCAAACGCCGTCGGCTACGGAAATTGCGTCTGCCGACGTCAACTTCTAGATCATAAATCACTGGTTCATAATATGTCCAGATGTTTACCAATTTATTCCCGGATTCCTTTTTATGAATTATTTTCTATAGGTTTTCACTTCCACTATCTGTCTTAATTTCACAAAATATCTTCTTGGCACTACCTCATAATCACTCCGTCGGTTACGGAAATGACTTCGGAGATAGGCCACTTCGAGGTAAAAATTCACTTGTTTTATATATACTCTGGTTTTAAAAACTTAGTTCATGGTTTTCTAGGTAGCATTTTATTTCTATCCGTGGTCATTTATCCTACTTGCTTTTCACCATTATAATATTATTTAATTGCAAAATATCTTAGATATTTTTTCTTAATTTCTATTTTAATTTTTCTTTATTTTTCTTCATAATTTTGTTTATATATATATATATATATATATATATATATATATATATATATTTTAATTAATTTCCACCTTTTTCTCTTTATCTTATGTCTAAACAATTAGCCATTAATTATCTAATTAATCACTTACTAATTGTTGACAATTTTCTTAATTAGTAATAATTATTATCTCACAACTATTTTACTGACATTGGTATTTTATGCACTATGCATAATATTAAAAATCATGGGGTCTAATAAAGTCCCCAAAATACTTTTGGATTTTCCATTCTTCTATTTTCAAAGGAGATAATTTAATAAATTGTCTAAATTAGGGACAATATTCCTCCTAATTTTTATAATTATTTCATTGCCCTTTAGGATTTTTCATCATATTCTTAGGATGTTTTATGGCCCTAAAATGCATTTTTCACATTTTTTGCAATAAATTCCATTTAATTTTCTAAGTATTTTCCTTCGAAAATAGACTAATTATCTGATACTTTGAGACCATATTTATCATAAATATCCATTCCATTAATATTCTATAATATTCCGGATAACAGTTATCCAGGTATTACATAAGGAAGCTATGAAAGAGCAGGATGGAGGGGAAAGATGGTTATAGGACACAAAAGAGGAACTTGAAATACATGGGTCATTCCCAGTTTTAAAGTTTCCATCCATTACTCATATCGAATTTCCAAAAATGAGATCCAACTTCAAAAATTTGTATCTTCTTGCACAGAACCTAAAATGTTACAAATTATATATCAAAAGAAAGCTCTGGATGTTTACTTTAAATCTGGAAAATTTCATAAGTTGATTGCCCCCTGTGCACAAGTCGACTGCCTCCAAAAAGATAAAACTAGTAGTCTTAACAACTTATACAATTTATTCTTTTTGGTTCTAAAAATCATTCCCAACCTTAATTATTCCACTCCACTTTTCATGTTAAACATTTTAGTAACTTCATAATCATCAAAATCATTTTGGTTCCACCACTACTTATTTAGACTAAAATATTACACAAAAGTTGAAAATATCATCTTAAATCCAACTTCTCAAATTCCAAAATTTTATGAATCAAATTGCGTTCTAATTCATTATTTGACCTTTTTAACATATTCTTACCCATTTCAAAAATTTGGGCAGTATGCCCCCTTAGGATTTCTTGCCTCCAAAAAAATCAAAGAAATTGTGGATAAACCATATTTCAAACTAACCACAACAAAATAATACAAGACAAGTTAAATCCTTTACTTACTTGTCTTGATCCTTTAAACTTTAGTAGTCTTCTTCTTCCTTATATGTAAAGCCCTCACTCTTCCTCTCTCTCTCTCTCTCTCTCTCTCTCTGCGTTCTTTCTTCACTTAGCTGAAAATGAATAAATGAAGAGGTGTATGTTTGAATATATTTAGCTTGAGAGAGAGAGAGAGAGTAATGTTTTGCCAGTGAGTGAACAATAAATTCAACGTGTGTATACACGTCAATGAATAAAGGTTCCCTCGTGAATGAATCAGAGATCACCCATGAATGATTATTTGAGAAAGTGAGAGACGATTTGGCGTATCATACTGTCCAGAAAAGAAAATGAGATATGAGTGTATTGTCGCCTTGCTCTTCTTTTATTCACAGGATAAAGAATAATTGAGAGTTAATGGCATTAGGAAATGAATGAGTACACATGTGAATAAATTGCGTCCTCTTGTATATGTATGAAAGCAAAAAAAAACAGAGAGAGAGAGAGAGAAAGAGAGAGAGAGAGGTGACACTATGTTTCATCCATATGTTGAAATAAGAAAGAAGATGTGATATATAAATGTACCAAAAGTCAAAAGTGGGTTGAGTACTATCCGGATGGAGAAATGAAGAATGAGTGTATGTAGATAATGTTAATAAATATGTGAAGCATGTTGCAGCTTTAGATATCACAATATACACCTGTTAGCCACAGTGACAAGGTGTTTTTTTAGAAATGGTTCACACTAAGTTTATTGGTAATAGGTTTGATACACACACACATATACACACGTACACACATATAAATATACATATACACATATAAACACACACACATTTCATCTAAGATGTTAAAAATTATATCTCATTTTTGTGCTAGAGGTAGGGATGTTAAACATTCTTCGTCTCGATCTTGACCAAATTTCCTATCCCAACAATTTTAAGACGAGAAAAATTCAGGATCAATAATGGGACTTCCTGATCTTGGCTTTTTCCTAATCCTGAATGTGTGCATGTGTGTGTGTGTATCGAGACAGGAAAAATTGAAGATCAAGATCGTGAAAGTTGATATGGAGATATTGCATGATGTTCAAGAAACTTGATCATGAGGTTGGAAAAAAAAATATCTTTGTTGCATTATGGAACCTATAACTCTTTATGGTGTTCATGAGTTATGCTTAGATGGTTTTATTTATCATTATAGAACTCATAACTCTTTACCGTGCTCATGAGTTATGCTTAGGTGGTTATGTTATCATTGCAGAACCCATAACGTTTTATGGTGCCTATGAGTTATAACCTGTAACTTTTTACAGTTCTCATGAGTTATGCCTAGGTGGTTTTATTTATCATTACAAAACCCATAACTCCTTACCTACTCATGAGTTATACTTAGTATATACCTATTAAAACCATATCGGGGTTTAGTATTACCTTTGATTTCTTGAAGACGTCAAAGTGTATAATGTTCTCTAATGTTGATCCACTTGATCTCCTCTTGATTGCAATGAGAACTTCTTCTCCTTGAATCCTCCTTCTCCTTGGATGCTTCTTAGAAAATGGCAAGGTGGAGGCTTCAAGTGTTTGGGTTTATTTTCTCAAGACAATGAAAGTGCCTTGACGTTAGGTGAGGTGCAATGATGGAGGATAAGATGAACAAGAGTAGGTGACCAAGACTAGGGTTCTTGGTGGAAGATTAGGACATAAGTTTTCTTGAGAAAGCGGCACTCTCAAAGTGGCACCTTGTTCAGCCACTTAATTAAGGTATAATCCTAATTCAAGTATTTAAAAGAAAAGCTCAATCTAAGAGGATTAATCCTATCATGAAAACTAACTTGAATTTGAAATTGAAGTTTAATGGATCCTATCTATATTATTCGAAATTTGAAAATGGGATCTAAAAGATTCCCACTTCACATTTGATCCAATATTTATTCAATATTTGTTGAAAGAAGCCTTATCCAATTCTAATTGGATATAGTTTTGGATGATTCAAAATTATTGTTAACCACCTAACCTCTTGAATTTAAATTCAAATCCAAATTCAATCTTTTCTTAGCTTGTAATTTAAATTCAAATTTGAATTGCACTAAAACTTGTTTTAGCCAAGTCAAGTATTTGACTTACTGAGACTCATGGCCCAAGAGCCTATTGGGCCTTCTAACATATTTGAGCCTATTAGTGGAAAAACCATTTTCTTGCTAAAAGCCCAAATAGGCAGCATGACTTAATTATGCTTGGAATCCTACTCCAACCCAATTATAACTATAGTATTGACAAAGCTCAATAACAATTATTGGATCAAAGTTGCTAAATCAAGCAATCAAGAACAACCTTAGTGTGTATCTTATTAGGCCCAATTAGTCACTAACATAGATAAACTTTAACCAATTTAAGTCCTTTAATTGGTCCAATTTATCTAATGACCACATAAGACATAAGCAATGCTCTGTAGCCTTAAAACTAATCAAATTGTTCAAGTTATCTACCTTTTTAATATAGATTGCATGTTGTCATCATCCCTCACACCGTTGTTCACATTTAGTCAAGAGAAGGTACAATATCATATCTCTTGGTTAACTACATGTGGATATTCATAAAACTAGGAATCATTTTCCCTTGACTCTAAGACAAATCGTGACTCTTCATTATCGCTTACTATGGATAGATTCTCGAGTCAACTTGAAGTCATCCAAGCTCTACTGATCTTGTAAACAACTAATCCCTTATAGGGATTATAAGTCCTTTCAGCATGTCCATCTATACTCATATATTCAAGTTACACCTAAGAGTACATGGTTCTCCTAATTTTTAGGTAGATAGAGTTGTATAGTCAACATCAACGATCTTTTGGTTCTCAATCCTTAACCACTTCAGTGTAGGAAGTAAGCTTGTTATCCTTAAGGGTATGTTGACTCCCAACCACAAAACCATAGCGCTTAAGTGGACGACCAACCCTAGAAGTCCTACAGGTATGGGTTTCTTCAGCCTCTAGTTGAGGCATCGCCTGATCAACAGACTCGAGCTCTATTATATGTTCCTGTAAGTCTTAAATTACTTAAAGTTCTATTTTCCTCCCACTATCTACTTAATATAGTAGTACCCCTTAGTTTCCTTCAAATAGCCTACAAAATAACACAAAGTGCTCAAGACACTAACTTATCTGGTACTAGGGTCTTGACAGCTAGACAACCCCACACCTTGAGATAACTCAAGTTAGGCTTCCGACCCCTCCATATCTCATACTGAGTAGTATGAATAGATTCCGATGGAACCCTATTAAGAAGGTGTAACATTGTATAGAGGGTGAATCTACAAAACAATTTTAGGAGCTTCATACCACTCATCATTCACCATATCATGTCAAGCAAGGTGTGGTTCCTCCTCTCAGATACATCATTTTGATGTGGTGTATATAGAGCCATCAACAGTGAAAAAATCTCATTCTCTCTTAGATAGTCCTAAAAATCCTGACTTAGATATTTACCACCTCAATTAAATTGAAGCATCTTAATCTTCTTGCCAAGTTGTTTCTCCACTTCATTCCAAAACTCTTTGAACTTTTGAAATGCTTTGGATTTGTGTCATAAGATACACATATCTGAATCTAGACTTATCATTAATAAATGTGATGAATTAGGAGTATCCTCCTCTAGCCTGAGTAGACATGGGCCCTCAAACATTAGAATAAATTAGTTCCAATAACTCATTGGCTCTGTGATTTACAAGCTTCTAAAGCTTGGTCTTCATCATCTTACCAGCCAAACAAGATTCACAAGGCTCATAGGATTTAAAATCCATGGAATTTAGATAACTACCATGATAGAGTCTAGAAAACCTCGTCTCATTAATGTGTCCTAACCTGTAGTACCGAAGATACGATTGATTATCTAACCTCGAATTGTTAATTTAAATGCTACAAAGTTCACTTTTTCAATCTAAATCCAAAACATACAATTCATTCACCCTAGATGTGCAAGCATAAACAAGATCGTTCATAATGATAGAAAACTTGACATCCTTTATTATAAAGTGAAAACCAGATTGTTCTAAGTGGGAAATAGAAGTTATGTTTCATGAAATAGAAGGAACATAGAAACGATCATTCAAATGCAAGGAAATGCTCGTAGGAAAAATAAGGTTCACATTCTTCACAACTAATGCGGCAACTCTTGCTCCATTCCTGACTTACCTTGTTCATGCCCAACTTCTGAGGATTCTTTAGTACCTGCAACAAATTTTAGATATTAGAACCACAACTGGTATCCAATACCCATAAAGCTGAATCAATACTTGAAAAATTAATTTATATAGTGAACATACCAAAGGTCAAAGCTTCAACATGCTTCTTTCCCTTAAGGCTTACTAGGTACAATGGACAGTTGCTCCTCCAATGTCCTTCCTTCTAACAATGGAAGTGTACAACAATATCCTTTCCCTTCCCCTTTCCTTTTCTATTGCCTTTCTTCTTATTGGGCCTAGCCGGCCTTGGGCTCGAGTTTGTCTATCTCCATTGACTTTTCCTTTCCCTTAGCCTTATAAGGCCCACCAATCAAAAGACCTTAGGTCCTGTTTTTCTCAAGACAATGATGGTGTCTTGCAATGATAACTCCTCCTTAAATGTTCCTTCTCTTTGGATGCTTCAAGTTTTTGGGTTTATTATTTCAAGGCAATGATGGTGTCTTGAGGTTAGGTGAGGCGTAACAATGGGGGATAGGATGAACAAGAGTTGGCGACCAAGACTAGGGTTCTTGGTGCAAGATTTAGGCCTAAGTTTTCTTCAGAAAGCGACACACTCAAATTGTGTGGCACCTTTTTCAACCACTTAATTAGGGTATAATCCTAATTCAAGTGCTTTCATGAAAAGCCCAATCCATGTGGCACTACAAAAAACCTGGTGTTTTGTAGCGATTAAAATTGCGTGTTTGTAGCGGTTTTAAACGCTACAAATGACAAAATACACCGTTGCAAGATGTTCTATATGGTTTTTGAAAACCACTACTCATGCAATAAAACTGCTTTTGTATTAGTAGCAGTTTTGAGTTACCACTACAAGATATGATCAAGATGAAGAATTTCAAAAAAAAAAAATTGGTGCCAAAATTTTAGAACTACTACAAATATTGGATAAAATTTCATAAATTGCGCCAAATTTGAATTAAAATTTGTAGCAGTTTTAAAACCAATACAAAATATTACAAAATTGAAAAGGAAAAAAAAACATAATTTGAGTCAATTGTTAGAATATTGTGTTGAATATTATTTTATTTAAGTGACAAATTAAATGATAACAGTTCATATTTTAAAAAGTGATCAACTTAAGTTATGTAAGTGAAAATATTATGTGGTATAATATTGGGAATGTGTAGATAATAAGGACTAATTATGTTGTCCACCTTTAAGCAAAAAAATTATGTTGTCCACTAGATGATATTTGATTATGGAAAGAATGTTGATGATGATAGAAGGAATGTTAAGGAAATATCTTTAAAGTTCTATATAAGAAAAAAAAATTAGTATCAATATTATAAGATGGAAAAAACTAAAGCATTGAAATCAAAGATTTTTTAGAAGGTGAGAAGAGATGAGAGAAAATGATAGAGAAGAGGGTCGGAAGAAATGAAGAAGTGTGTAAAATGTGGTGTGGTGGGGATATTTATTAGGATATGCGTAACTTTTTTATTGATTAATGTAATGGATTTTGTAGCACTTTATGTGATAGTTTTTGTAGCGGTTTTTGTTTGTTTTGTAGCGGTTATAAAACTACTAGAAAAATTCATTGGTATTTTTTAAAGAAAAATATATTTCAGAATTTCACATTTTGTAGCAATTATACTTAAAACCACTACAAATTAATGAATGCTGGTAGGACTCAAATTATTCAAATTTCAAAACTACACACTTTGTAACAAATTATCTACTAAAATGACTACAAACTTTATATGATCATTGGCGGGATACGAAATGTTACACTTCTACCGGCCTCGCCCTTTCGGGTTGCGAGTATTGTGATCCTTTACTTATATTCATTTCAAGCTTATTTTTCCCATGTTAATTCATGTTATACATCAGAGTATAAGCAGCAGAGCATACACTAGTTTGGACAATAATATATTGATAAAAATATTGAAAGATAAACTTTTCCCTAAAGGGATCAAAAATATACAGTCATCCGGTAAGAGTGTCTGACAGGCCAAAATAAAATACTACGGTCATCCAGATAATCACAATAAGTGTCCAAAAGAAATCATCACTATCTATCATCCTACTAGCCCTGCTTTGGGGTCTTACCTCTGTCTCCTCGTTCCACTCTGGACAAGCTGCCAGAGGACTTAAAAGGTGTAATACCCCAATTTTCATAATACATGTAAATATTATATTTTGATAAATAACACCTATTACAATAGGTGAATATGTAGTCTCAGAACAAGTGAAATAATTATCTTATTTTCTAAAGGTAATTTCTTGGTAATTTCTTATGAAATTAGAGTAAATGAACAGCTAAAATCCCTAAGTGAATTTATGGGTCATAAAATACCCTAAGAATATTATGATAAATCTTAAGAGGCAACTAAATATTTATTGAAATAGAGAGTATGTTGTCTCTAAAGTTTTAATTAATTTATTATTATTTTTAGGAATTACACCATTTTAACAACTTAAAATCATCAGAGGATGATAAAATCAATTAGAGGAAATTAGTAACAATTATTGGGCAAGTGAAATTGCAATAATTAAGGTACTCTATTAATTTTTGAAATTAGTTAATGATTAAGTTTTTAAGGTCATAATTTAAGACCAAATGATATTGATTAGCATACAAGAAGTTATTAATCATCAAAATTAAATTAGAAACCTTGTCAAATTTGATAGTTAAGCCTAGTAACCCCTAAAACATGATGTTAGAAATTAAAATTAGGATTTAAAATAATTATTCCTAATTTATTTCTATGAGACGAAAATTCCTATAAGATGGTAAAATTGTGGAAAATGAAGTCATATAATTTCCTTTTTTTCTCCACCGACTTCGACTTGGAATGAGCAAGTAAATGAGATCATTTTATGTAATTATCTTCAGCTGGACAATGCATTTCGGTCAACATATCATGCGAAATGGAATTAATGGCGTTATGGTAAATAAATAGAAAAGCTAATGTCTATTAATCCTCCCTAAGCATTCACCACCGACTTGACTTGTGTTCATTAAAATCCTTTGCTTCTCTCACATTTTTTTTTTCGGTCAAAGTAGCTTGGGCAAGGAGAGAATTTCCTTTCTAAATATGTGAAAACATTAAAATATAAAATTGGTAATGAAAAGATTAATGGGGGACGTTTTTCTTGCTTGGGCATCAAGAGTATATAATTGTTTTTAATACATAATTAGAGTTCTAGAAGAGAAGACTTTTGAGGCATAAATTGAATAAGGGAAGAGTAATTAAAACATGAAAATCAATAATTGAAATTAAGGGGAAGGGGGACGGAATTTTAGAAGGAAAAAGGAGAAGAAAAAGATGATTATAAATAATAAGTCAAAAGTGTGTAATAGAAGATTAGTGAAACTTGGGGGCCAAGTTGTATGTCTTTGGGAACAAGAAATGGTTTATTCAAAAGAAATTAAATGAGAACCTATAGAAATTAAATCATAACTTGAAATATGGGAACTAAGTATTGAAAATAAATACATATTTGGAATCAGGGAATTATGAGCTTCAACTTAGCTATTCCCAAAGTCATTTTCGGTTACGTATGAGATTTATATCTAAGTGTTTTGGGAATTAAAAATCACCATAAATCTAGTCACAAAATTAGGATCCCAAAAGTGGAATTAGATTTTGACGAAAAACATTAGTTGATGCTTAACTAAATTAGCATTTGGGAATAAATTGGAGATGAAGCAAAACTTGGGGACCAAGAGAAGAGGAAGGACAGTTGAGGTGTGTTGTAAGGGTGAGATCAAAACTTTTTCATCAAGAAAGATCCAATGGTTGGATGCAAGGTGAAGGAATTACAACAATGTCATTCCCTTCTTCTATAAATAGAGACCTCCCTCAACACAAAATCCTCTCCAAATCACAAGGCATAGGCCGAATTTAGAGAGGGAGAAAGAGAGTAGAGAAGCTCCAAGAACAAGGAGCAAGGGTCTTCAAGAGGTAAGAAAGTTTTTAGTTTCATAGTTTAAGTTCATAGTTTATGAGATAGAAATGCTAGAAATGTTGTTTTGATCATCAATCTTCCAAATCCAGTTTTATTTTCATGTTTTTATGCTTTCCAATGGCTTTATTTCGAAAAATTGATGAAGAAGAAGTTATATCAAAATTTTTGGAAGATTAGGATCAAAATAGCGAAGCTCTGGCGAAATCTCCTCAAACAGTGATTTCTGGAGTCAGGGGTAAAAATGTCAATATTTTATGATGAAGATGATGTTCTAAAATTCTGAGAAAATTCATGATGAAAGTAGACATCTAGGGCTTTCCAAATCTATAAAGAGTGTGTCATTTGAAGCTCTGTTCAAAAAGATAAAAATCTCAGAAGTTAAGCTATGTTTTCTGTGCGAAATTCTGTATAGTATTTAAAAACGTGAAATCTGGGAATTATCCATGAATTCTGGGTAAGTTCCAGTATTTTTCCTCGAAAATACACTTCTCAAGGATTCCGGAAAATCTTACAGATCCTCATTTTGATTTTTCTAGAATTAGTTATGATTTTTCAAAGTTACTGAAAAATCTGCCCAGAAAATGCTGCACCACGTTTTTTAAGAAATGTAAGGGCAAAATTGTAATAATAAAGCCATCAAGGGTAGAATGGTAAATAGAGGTGGAAATATCTCTTAGAATGTTATTCTAAGTGATATGGTGATATGTTAGGATATCCAGGAAGTCCAAAGCCGGAATCAAAGGTCGGATGTTTGACGACTATGCGGTAAAAGGTACGGACGCGTATTGTAACCTTAACTCTTATGCTTATGGTATAGTTATATATGATAATTGTTTCACATGATAATACTCTGTTTTGAAATTTGCTCATGATTGATGAGTTGTATACGGGTTATAGTCTTGATAACACCGTTGAGTTTTCCTAGCGCTGAGGACACGATGGGCCGTCGTGGCACTGGTTATGTGCAAACTGGGGTAACATACATATTGCAGTGGCTGTGTTATGTTATTGCCTTACATGTGGATATATGTTTTGAAACTATGATTATGTTGTATATCTGTGATAACTGTCATATACTGTTTACATAAGCATGAGGTTAACCGTTATCTGAGGTCCAATGGACATTGGACCTCAGACTAAATGAACAGTACAGGAAAGAAACCAGAATAAAGAAGGTACCGGCAGATAGAGCCGCAAAGAGGCAGCGGTTAAAGGCAAAGGTCGGTAGAAGTTATTAGGACTTAACTTCTGGCACGAATTTAACAAAGTTACCTTGAACAGTTTGGTGTCTAAGGCTGGGTTGATCTATGTGGGAAGCCAATCAGTCGTCGTATAAGTCGGTGAGGCCCCCATGATAGACCCCTACCTGGCTAATCTGTTTAATTAACTGATGTTAGGTTCCAAGTCATGGGTCTAGTTTAAAACTTTCTTTATCAGAGGATTGTATTTAACCTCTGTAAATTGTATCACATGAATATTCCTTCGGGATATTTAATATATCAGCTTATGTCGGGCATCATCATATGTCTGGGCATTTTTATATCAGATACTCGTTGTCCGGATCTTAGCGCACGCTATCAATTTCCGCAGTACTCTAAGCTGTAGCATCTCAAACTCTGTTGTTTTTCTTAAAATTAAATGTCGACCGACACGATTTTCAAACCTGGAATTTGGGATGTTACAAAAGGGGCTAGGATTCATAAGTGAATCCTGTAACATCCCAAATTTCTGGGATTTTAACATTGGAATATTAGATGTGAATGAGATGATAAATTTGGGCGAAAAATAAATAGTTGAAATTAAGATGTAAGTTTTCCTTAATTTATTCGAGAAGAAAATAAATTTAAGGAAAATAATAAATAATAAGGGACTTATTTCTATAAATGACAATAATAGAAAAATTGCAAATAAATTAGTGTGATAAATAAATTATCACTATGATTAAATAATATGATGGCCAAAGGAAATAAAATAAGGAAGTATATATATATATATATATATTTATATATTAAAAGAAAAAAAAACAGTACTAATGGGCCACGGTTTTTGGCCATATAAGATAGGCCCAAAATCAACCAAATTATCTCCTAAAGTTTAAAGCCATGTGAGAAGCCAATGACACAGCAAAAACATCCAAAATTGGTCCAACAAAACGCATAAGCAGAGATCAATGAATCAGTTGGATATTGGTTCTCATTTCTTCGCCAAAACTGGGCTAGCAGCAAGCAAGAGATGGGTTTCACAGATTTTGATTCAAATCTCAAGCCCAAACCCGATCCAACACCCAATTCATTAACCTCAAGTAAGTGTTGTCAAACAACCATTAAAAACAGAAAACGCTGCCTAACCTCCACGTAATGTACAGATGTCCAAAAGTTTACATGCACAAATGATCATTAAATGGCTATAAAGCCATTCGTTTCTTTCCCTTCATTTTTCTGTTCGGAGTTAGAAACGTTGAGACATAGTGAGAGATAGAGAGTGAGGCTAAGAGTGTTCTTGAGAGTTCTTGTTCCCCTGTTCTGGCCGAAGCATTTCAGAGCAAGGAAATCAGCGGCTATTCATCACGTCTGGAGATTAAAGACAGAAGGTGACTTTTATCCTTCCTTCCTCCTTCGTTTCTGTCTTGTTTTGGCTTGAATATATCCAAGAAGAAACTGAAATAAAAGCAACTGAAACAGAAACAAAAAATGAAATGAAAAACAGGGGCTATTTTGGGTTGTTATAGACGTTTAGTTTTCTGCATATAGGTTTCGTGTTGTTGCATGGAGCAATCTCAAGTTAATGTTAGCTGATATATATATATATATATATATATATATATATATATATATATGAATTCAAGCTGTTGTATGAGTATTATTTTCATATTATGAATTTGCTTCTGTTTGTTTTGTTGCTGTATAATACTTCGGTCCCGTGAATTGGTCATGCATGAAGAAAGGGAGAGTGTGAGTTTATGTTGATGTATATATATATGCTGTCATGTTGTTTTATTGTTCTTTCTCTTTTTGCCTTCTGTTTGTGTATGAATTGAAGAAAAAGAAGCTTATATATATGTGTATGTTAGGAGTGTCATTTTTGCTGTCATGAGGATCTGTTTTTGCCAACAGAAGAAAATATATATATGTATCTGTGTGTGCTTGCCGAAAGAAGAAGACGAGAATTCATAAGCTAGGCTAAAATAGGAATATACACAGTTAAGAAGTTGCTGCATGATTCTTTTCCTTTCCTTCGGATGGATGTGTGGCTGTTGAAGTGTTATTTTGCTGTCAAAAGAAATAAAAGGGAAGAGTAGAAAAATATATATGTGTGAACATATTGTCATGCATGTTTTCTTTTGATCGGATGAAGCTTTCTGTTTGTTGAGTTTATGTTCTTTGCTGCAAGTGTGTATGCATGCCGTGGAAGCTGAAGGAAAGAAAAAGAAATAAGGAATCATGGGTAGTATAGGCTAGCTGCATGTGTGTGTTTAATATAATAGTATTTATGTGTATAAATGTGTTGTTGTCAAATGTTATTTATATATGCAAATATTTAGAAGTGGTTTTTATTTATATGCTTCCATTGTGTAATAATTAGTATATATTAAAGTATGATTTAAAAGTATAGTGTTGGTATAAAAATAAATATGCATTTTCCTTGATGTTATTTTATTCAGATTGCTATCTAAAATACTCATTTGTGTAGTATTAAAATGCATAATAATACTTAAGTATTTATAAACTCTTAATTAAAAATTAATAACCAAGAAATATGTGTTAGTAAGATTTTTGGGAATTTATTATGCTCAACCTAAAATAAGTAGAGCATAAATGATAAGTTAAATATATAATTAAAATTAAAGGAAAACCATGAGAAATGTTAAAAATTTAGTTAATTATCTTCTTAATTGAAGATGGGTATGTAAATTAATTGGTGTTACTTGTTGGGTGATAATAATAACATACAATGTTATTATTTAGGATTTAGTGCTAATGTCCAATAATAGATAGGGGACTTATTATTATTATTTAGAATAATAATAATAATAATAATAATAATAATAAATAATAATTTATTATTATTAGAGAATAGTTAAGAGATTAACTATTATTAACCCTTTAAACTAATTCATGTAATTAGTTTATTCGCGATTCAAATAAGTTTCTAACAGCAATGATAAACATGTTTAGGTAGATCTTGATAATCTGATCCCAACGAATTCAGTACAAAGAAAAGGGATACATGGTTGAGGTAGGTAACTTTAATCTTGTAATCATGTATGTTGATGATATGCATTTATTAGCTGATCATGTATGCTGGTTGAATTACTTGTTTATATTATCCTGATTGGCCATGGATATTGAGGCTGAGGTCTCATTGGGGCTGCGGTCCTAGACAAGAGCTGCGGTTCTTGGCCGTTAACTGCGGTTACGGTTATTTCTTCCATGCTTTAAACATATGCTATTATATCATTTCTATTTTCATTCATGTGCATGAGATTAACTGTTACCCTGAGGTCCATTCATTTGGACTCCAGCACCCGTGAAAGATACAGGAACCAGTTCGGGATCAAAGAGCAAGAAGTAGTTGTAAGGAATACAGCAGTTGAATCTTTTGGACATTTGGGATTACTGTAATATATTTTATGTTTATCATTTCGCTTATTTTTGGATTATTGTATCTAATGTCCAACTATAGGATGAGACCGAATCGTGAAAAATTTACCCATATTTTTATATAACAGTAAATTCTAGAAACTTTTATTTCATAAATAAAAGTCGTCCAAATCTCCTCGATCTATTTCCGCGATAACTCTGGTTAATTAAAGGCCCTAAAGGTTGGGTGTTACAAATCCCAGAGTAACCATTAATCTCATATAAAATGTGTAACAATGCATGTAAGAAAACTAAGGATAAAAAAACACAAACCACATAGCATTCAGTATCATGCACACAACAAGACACACAACCAAATCTGGAACTGACAGTCCTAATAGCACACAATATAGATTGAGTGGTCCTAATAGCACACAGCACAGACCACCAGGCACAGCACACAGCAAGGCCCTTATCGCACACAACATGTTCTAGTCCCAGAGCGCTCGGAAATATATGATAACTAAATGTATGCAATATACATGGTAGAACATACATACACAAGTCACACAAAGTATATGAGGATTAAGGTTACTACATCATAGTTGACTACGAATATAAATAAATTTCCCCGATGCACAATATCACAAATAGCCCTAAAATAACAAAACAAAAATATAATTGATTCCTCCTTAGTAAATATTTCATTTTGATAAATTAAAATAAGCTCATTCCATGTGTCAATATTTACCAAATTCCTTTTTTTATTAAGGAATTTAAGATGAGCTTATATTCCCTCTATTTCGCCATTTTTTGAGGATTTTCCAACAAGCAATGACCGATCTTCAAAAATTCACAATTAAATCTAGGAACCTTATTTTGAGTTGATTCCAAAGCCCAAATGACCCTTAATATGTCTATTTTCAAGAAAAAATACTATCTTTGGCCAGCCTTAAACGAAAATCCATTTATAGCTTAAAATGTCTCTACTATCCGAGATCAAGTCTAGGATCAAAGGGTCATTTACAAAAATTCATTTGTCTTAGCACACAATTCATAAAAATATGTATTACCTATCAAATTAAAGCTTATGATGTCTATTTTAATCCTGTAAAATTTCATGGTAATCCAATATCATTAACTAGCTGAAAAACGTGACACAATTTAGCTTCATGTACAGGATTTTCCAAACAGATTGCTAGTTTCAGTATAATCCAATCCTGGATCTTTCAAAATTCCTACAAAACCTCTACCCCACACAATTTTTCGTTTTGAACATAATGGAATCATTAAAATGACCAAATTCCCACTCCTTAGGTCTACCCTGTTCAGACCGAAATTTCAAGCCCACATATACAATGTTCGGTTCACAATTTATTCAACAAATTAGGTTCTTATGCTCTCAAACAATCATATAATCCTATATTTATGAATAAATCACCATGAAACTCCAAAATTCCTAATTGGTTGAAAATCAAAGATTCCATAACATACTCAAAACTCAACCAAACTTCAAATCAATCAGTTCAAAATGAAGCTTATGCTTACCTTGTCACGATTCTACAATTGGTTATGAATTTCAACAGTAGTTCAGCTAACCTAATGACTTGAAACTCCTCCTATGAGAAAACTGAAACCGTAGCACTGAAGCTTGTAACATCCCATTTTCCAAAAGCGGAATAATATATTCTTATCAGAGTAGAGCATAGGAGCACATAATTGAGTAACTAATATGCATTATAACTAATAGTCATGGTGTTTCTGGTTAGTCGTATTAATGATGCATTCATCCGGTAGCACCATCTTCCCGGCGGTCCTTCTGGTTCGGCCACGGTAGTTTCCATATGAGGGTCTATTTCCATCCATATTAACTATATAACACCACCAGGGTTAATATTAGTACTCAATTCCAAAAAATGCTCAAAATTTAAAGGCTTAGAACCTAACTCAGATAATCAGACAATTTGGCCAGATCGGTGTTCAGTCTAATAAGAGTCTCCTGTCTTTCACGGCGACTTGTGACAACCCACCGACGAACCCTTTCTTAGTTTAAGCACCAAATAGTCTAAAGTAACTTTATTAGAGTCATGCCAGAATGAATACCTCTGATACCAAAAGTGTAACATCTCATTTCCCAAAAGTGGAATAATTTAATCTTATCAGAGTAGAGCATTGGAACACATAATTGAGTAACTGATATGCATTATAACTAATAGTCATGGTGTTTCTGGTCAGTCATATTAACGGTACATTCATATGAATATAATAATATGTATCAAAATAAAAATCTCCGGCCGTGTCTTTAGGCATGTTGCTTACCCCTATCATTAGCCCTCGGTCCTCCAGACCCTGATGCTATGGTAAAAGCTGAGGTCCAATGCCCATCGGATGTAACACCCCATTTTTTCAAAAGCGGAATAATATATATTTTTCAGATTAGAGCATGTAATTGAGTAGCTGATACATATTTCAACTATGGTGTTTCTAGTCAAACATAATAACGGTACATTTATCCATCTGTAGTAATATACATCTCAGAATAAAATCTCCGATCATGTCCTTAGGCGGGCTGCTTACCCCTCTCATCAGCTTTCAATCCTCCAGATCCTGATGATATGGTATGAGCTGAGATCCAATGCCCATCGGACCTTAGGTAACAGTAAACCTCATGCTTATGTAGAACAATATATGTATGATAGATATTCATAACATTTCTGCAGTAAATCAATACATAAGCACTCAACATATGCAAGATTAACACAACAACAATACATAAGCACACAGCAGATGTAAAGTTAAACCCATGTCTGCACTATCCAGTGCCACGACGGCTCATTGTGTCCTTAGCGCTAGGAAAACTCTACGGCGTTATCAAGACTATAACCCGTGTATAGCTGAATGTATAACCAGTAATCTAAGATAGAGTCTCAATCTATGAAATCATCTATCACATATAGGCATACCATAAGCATCAGAGTTGGTGTTACAATATGCATCCGTACCTGAGTTGGTGATAGCAGTACGTTCGTCGGTCGGTATGTGTTTTTGGATAGCCTATAATAGTAACATCGCTTTGTTAATCCATAAATAATATCCCAAGACATATATTGACTATTAATGACCATCTTACCCCTGGTGAATTCATTTTTCACTTTATTTCCCTAAAATTTCGTAAAAAACGCTGGTTTCAGCATTTAGGGTAGATTTTTTGTCTAACTTTGAAAAATCATAACTAATTCGAGAAAAATAGAAACGGAGATCCGTAAAATTTCCTGGACCCCTTAAAATGTCTACTTTTGAGAAAAAAATATTGAAATCTTCCCAAAATTGAAGAAAAATTTCCAATTTTATGATCTTCAACCTCTGCCCAGAATTTTATAGAAAAACGTAGCCTTTTTGGGTGAATTTTTATCTTCTTGCACATAATTCAGAATGATACACTCTGGGTATATTTGGAAAGCTCTATATGTCTACTTTAACCATGAATTATCCCAAAGTTTTGTAACTTCATTTTCAACATAAAATATTGGTGTTTTTATCACTGATTTCAGAAATCGCCTAACCGAAAAATTTCGCCAGAACTTCGTTACTTAGATCATAATTTTCCAGAAATTTTGTTATACCAAGTGGCTCATCTAATTTCCGAAATATCACTATTTTTTACTATCAAAACGTGATATTAAAATTACTCTAGCATATTTAAGATCAAAGCTACTTCTAACTATGAATTTAAGAACTTAAAGCTAGAGTTAGAGAACTTACCAAGAACTTTACTCCTCCTTCTCCAAGACTCTTCACTCTCACTTTCACTCTCTATATCAGATTTCTAAACTTGTTTTGGTGTGAAGATGGATGAAGCCCAATGCCCCTATTTATAGTAAAATGTAGTGGCATTTTGGTAGTTATTTCAAATCTAATTCATCTTGTATTTTGGCCATTGGATCTAGGTCATTTTTCAAGCTCTCATCCTCACCATTAACCCTCCAAAAACGTCCTCCCTTCTCTCTCCCTCATCCTCTTCCATTTTACAAAATATCCCTTATACTAAGTACATCTCCAATTATCCCATGTGCAATTTCACAAAATATCAACATTAAACTATCATAAACTTTTCTTCTTCAATCCATTAATCTCAAAATTTTGGCTTCATTCGAAGTCTTAACTAACCTTTTACCTATTTTAAAATTAATCCCAAAAATTGAGAAAAAGATTTTGGAGATATCCTATTCCAAGCTTAAAATATGCTTGTTCATAATAAATCCTTATATTTGATCTATGGTTAACGTATCTCAGGATACAATTTATTTTGTATAGATTCTCATTTACTTGTGTCTTGAATTAATCCAAATGGTTCTTGATTTACAAATACCATTTATTACAAACTTTTCTCTCTCCTTTACTAGGCTTCCAACAGTCACAACACTTACACCCCTACACACTACACACACATACACTCACAACTCTTTTCTACTACACACACACGTGCACTACACACATACACTCAAAACTCTCCCTTCTCTTTGCAATTCATCCTCTTCCATGCCATTAAGAGGCTATTGACCAAGTACCCTTATCTTCTACCAAAACATTATCCCATATGCTTAAATCCCAAATATCTACCTTATAATAATATAAACTCTTCCTTCCTCCTGTAACACCCCAAATTCCACGCTTGAAAATCGTGTCGATCGACACTTAGTTTTAGGAAAATCAACAGAGTTTGAGGTGCTACAGCTTAGAGTAATGCGGGAACAGAAAGCATGCGCTAATATTTGGACAATGAGTATCTTATATAAAATGTCTAGACATATATTGATGCCCGACATAAGCTGGTATATTAAAAAATTTCCCGAAGGAATATTTATGTGGTACAATTACAGAGCTTTGTATAATTACAATTCTTACGTGGTAATTATACAATCTTCAACCAAGCCATAACTAGACTTGGGGTAATAAACCTAATTCAGTTAGTCAAACAATTTGGCCAGGTAGGTGTCTATCATGGGAGTCTCACCGAGTTCACGACGACTTATTGACTGACCCACATAGACTAGCCCTACCTTCAGCACCAAACCGTTTGAGATAACCTCGTTAAATCATGCCAGAATGAATGCCCTGAGGACTCTCTTCCAGCATTGGCTTTGACTGGTGACTCTTCCCAACTCTGTCCACCGGTGCCTCTCTCACGGCTCCATCTACCGGTACCTTCTTTATCCCGGTTCCTTTCCTAAACCTTAGACAGATCTGAGGTCCAATACCCATTGGACCTCAGGTAACAGTTAACCTCATGTGAAAAGTATAAACAATATATATGACAGTTATTCAATACATTCAGTGGACAATACATAGCACATAGCAAATGCATGTCAAAAACACCACACATAGCATACAGCTCATGCATGTACAACCATGTTTGCACATAACCAGTGCCACGACGGCCCCTCATGTCCTCAGCGCTTGGAAAACATATAAACGGTGTTATCAAGACTATAACCCGTGTCAAGCTGAATCCACAGCTATCCTGAATGTAAGCAAACGACTGAAACCACAGTCTTGCTCATAACACATGAATCGAACAGTCATATATAGGCACACAAGTATTAAAGTTACTAGTACGCGAACGTACCTTTGTTGACGATATTTGGTACGTTTAACGGCTGGTACCTTTCACTGTGTAATGGCTAACCGTCCGGCATTTTTAACCCAACTCCGGATCTCCCGGATATTCCTAGAGGGTAATACAAGATCTATTAACCCATAAACATCATAACAGACATTTTAGTCAAAAATGCCCATTTTGCCCCTAACTTCGCTAATCGGCGAAATTTCGCCAGAGCTTTGCTACTTTGACTCTAATCTTCCAAAATTTTGCCACATCTCTTTGTCCATCATATTTTTGAAATAAATACCATATTTAAACATAAACATGATATCAACAACATATTGGAAGACTAAAAGATCAAACTAGCATTTCTACCATAACTACCGAATGAAGCTAGAATCTTAAGATTAGGGACCGAAGAACTTACCCAGAACATTGCTACGCCTTCCTCCGAGCTCCTCCCTCTCTCTAACATCTCTCTAGATTTCGAACTAGGCAAGTGAATTGGTGAGAAAATGAAGGAGAATGGAAGGGCTATTTATAGAAAAAGGTAATGGCATTTCGGTAATTCCTTTGAACTTTCCCTGATCAAATTCTGACCATCGGATCGCACTTCTTTGAGGTGGCAAGATCTTGACCATACACCTTACTATGCTGACCTCATCCTATGTCACCAAGGTGATGTCACCAACTTGCTCAAGAAGTTTTCTACCAATAAAGTCCCTATTCAATGTTCTAATCGCGTAATCTTGAGAAATCCCAAAATTCTAGGAACATAGCCCTGAAAATCTTTTCTTTCTCTTTTAAGATACTTGGGTTATCTAAATTTTTGATTTCATTAAGGATATTCCGTTGCCTGCCAAACATTTTCGGACAACCGCTGTCGGTTACGAAAATAACGTCGGACAACGTCAACTTCTGGATGAAAATTCACTGATTTATAATATACTCTGGTTTTTACCAACTTATCCTTGGATTCCAGTTTATGAATTATTTTCCATAGATTTTCATTTCTACTATCTGTTCTAATTCCACAAAATATCTTTTTGTCTTATCTCCTGATTACTCCGCCGGTTACGGAAATGACTTCGGAGATAGCCTACTTTGAGATAAAATTCACTGGTCTATAATAAGTCCTTATGTTAGATATTTAGTTCACATATTTTGAGATAGGATTTATCTTCTATCAGTTCTCCTTTATCCTATTTGTTTTTTCTCAAAATATCTCACTTTATATTATTATTATAATAATAAATATCTAGATATTATTATTTTGCTACTACCCACACACACATGCACAACACTTAGACACACACACATACTCACAACTCACACACACATGTTTACACCTCTTTTCCTTTCATTTTTTTCTTATTCATGTCTAAACAATTAGCCATTAATTATTTAATTAATTACTTACTAATTGTTGACAATTTTCTTAATTGAGATTAATTATTATCTCACAACTATTGCACCGACATTGGTAATTTATGCACCATGTAATATATCAAAAATCATGGAGTCAATTATGGTTCTAGAATACTTTTTAATTTTTTTTTCTTTTTCATTTTCAAAGGAAATAATTTATTAAATTGTCTAAATCAAGGACAATATTCTTTCTAATTTTTAATAATTATTTTACTTCCCTTTAGAATTTATCACAATTCTTTTTAAGATGTTTTATGACCCTAAAATGCATTTTTAAGCCTTTTTGGCACTCAATATTTTTTTTAACATAAGCTAATTATCTTACACTTTGAGACCACAAATTCACCTATCTCTAATAGGTATTATTTATTAATATAATATTCCAGATAAATAATTATCCGGGTATTACACCTCCCTATACCAACCTGTAGCTCCCTTCATTCTCCACCTTTCCCATTTGTGTTCTTATTGACTCACATATCCTACCACTTAATCCTTATTGGTCTAATTAATTTTATGAGGATTAAGACTATTTCCTTGATTTATCATTGGTCAATTCAATTTCACAAGGATTAAGGTTATAATTAATTTAGACCCTTGGATTTAGCTTTATGAAACTAAATCTTGGCCTTCCATCTATGAAGATATTTATTTAATTCCTTGCCTCTTTACTTATCAAAAATTTCGGCCCACATAATAACCTTAGGGGTTATTAATTTAATCCAAGTTATTATCCTTGTTATAGTGTCTTAGATGTTATTAGGCTTAATTGTAACAATATAATTGATTATCAAACCACTTATAATCTTTAGAAATTCATTTGATACTTATATTGACCCCTTTTTAATACTTAATCAAGCCAAAATATACCAATTTGTTGATCTTAAATGGCCCCAAGACTAATTATAAATAATTATGACATTAACTTAATAAAAATTCACTTGCCTCATAATTGTTTTTAATATTCACTAATCACCTTAATTATTTTCACTCTTTTATGGCTTACCTTTGATTATATTAAAACTAGATGTTGAAATATTAATTGTAGGGTATTTTATGGTTCCTAATTGAAGATTAGAAGATTGGATTTGGATTTATTAGAATCCAAAGAAAAATTACCCTAAAAAATGATAATAAATCCATTAAGATTTAGAGACAACATACTCTCATATTGTAATAGGTATTTCTTGTCAAAATATGATTTTTAGGATAAATACAGATTTTAGGGTATTACATCGGACCTCAAGTAACAGTTACCTTTATCCTCAAGTAAACAATACATGTATGGAAAATATTCATAACATTACAGCATACAACAATACATAGCACACAGCAGATGTAAAGTTCTCATATCACAACAATACATAGCACACAACGCATACGGGGATCGAGGTGATTTGGACGACTTGATTTTTCAGAATAGAGGTTTTTGAAAATAACTTAGTCTGAAAATACGGGCTAGTTTTTCGCGATTCGATATCTATCCCATAGGGGGATGTTAATACATTGATCCAAAACAGACGAATGATAAATGTTAAATACAGACCAACTATTCCTATATTTCCAGGAACTTCCAATTGCTGTAACCCTTACAGCTGCTCTTTACCCTTTGATCCCTAACCAGTGCCTGTATCTTTCATGTAGGCTGGAGTCCAAATGAATGGACCCCAGGGTAACAGTTAATCTTATGCACATGTATGAAAATAAAGATGACATATTAGCACATGTAAAAGCATGGAAGAGATTACACATAACCGTAACCGCAGTTAATGGCCAAGGACCGCAGCCCTTGTCTAGGACACGCAGCCCCATGAGACCGCAGCCTCAAATCCATTGCCAAGAAAACATAAACAAGTAATTCAACCAGCATAAATGATCAACTAATAATTGCATAACATTTACATACATGATTATAAGATTAGAGTTACCCACCTAACCTTGTTTCCCTTTCCTCTGTACTGAAGTTGCTGGGATCAGAAAATGATGTCAAGAGCTGCCTAAAAACGTTTATCATCACTGTCAATCACTTACTCGAATCGCAAAGAAACTAATTATGTTAATTAGTTTAGAGGATTAATTAATAATTATTAATCCCTTAATTTCCCTAACAATAATGCCCCTATTTATTAATTAATAATAACTCATTTATTATTAATGTAACATCCCAAATTCCAGGTTCGAAAATCGTGTCGGTTGACACTTAGTTTTAAGAAAATCAATAGAGTTTGAGATGCTACAACTTAGAGTACTGCAGAAGTAGATAGCGTGCGCTAAGATCGGGACAACGAGTATCTGATATAAAATGCCCAGACATGTGATGATGCCTGACATAAACTGGATATATTAAATATCCCGAAGGAATATTCATGTGATACAATTTACAGAGATTAAATACAATTCTCTGATAAAGAAAGTCTTAAACTAGACCTACGGCTTGGAACCTAATATCAGTTAATCGGACAATTTGGCCAGGTCGGTGTTCAATCTAATGGGAGTCTCACCAACTCTATGGCGACTTGTGACAACCCACCGATGAACCCTTTCTTAGTTTAAGCACCAAATGGTTTGAAGTAACTTTATTAGATTCATACCCGAAACTAAATCCTAATAACTTCTTCCGACCTTTGTCTTCAACTGCTACCTCTTCACTGTTCCACCCATCGGCATCTTCTCTATCCCGGTTTCTTCCCTGTACTATTCATTAAGACTGAGGTCCAATGCCCATTGGACCTCAGGTAACGGTTAACCTCATGCTTATGTAAACAGTATATGACAAGTATCACAATAGTAAATTCACCATTATAACTTTCAAAACCATAACAACAAGTAACATAACACAGCCACTGCAATATGTATATTACCCCAGTCTGCACATAACCAGTGCCACGATAGCCTATCGTGTCCTCAGCGATAGGAAAACTCAACAGAGTTATTAAGACTACAACCCGTAAACAATTCAGTATATCATGATCAACTTTCAAAACAGAGTTTCAACATGTGAACACAACTATCATATATTAGTATACCATAAGCATAAGAGTTAAGGTTACAATACGCGTCCGTACATTCGTTTGATGGGTTTTTGAGTACATTTGTCGTCGGTACGCGTGCACAATCTATCCTAAAAGGGTAATATCGTCTCAATTAATTCTCAAACAATATTTCAAGAGACACATTGGCCACACTTGACATTTTTACCCTTGAAGGATTTATTTTCAATTATTTCCTCATAATTTTCGGAAAAATCGCTGGTGCAGAATTTCTGGGCAGAATTTCGCCTAACTTCGAAAAATCATAACTAATTCCACAAAAATCTAAACGAGGATCCGTAAAATTTCCCGGAATCCTTAAGATCTATATTTTCAAGGAAAAATACTGGAACTTACCTAGAATTCATGGATAATTCCCAGATTTCACGTTTTAACATACTGCCCAGAATTTCGCCCAGAAAATGTAACTTAACTTCTGAAATTTTTATCTTTCTGCATAGAACTTCAAATGACACAAACTTTATATATCTAGAAAGCCCTAGATGTCTAATTTCACCATAAATTTTCTCAGAATTTTAGAACATCATCTTCTTCATAAAATACTAACGTTTTTGCTACTGACTCCAGAAATTGCTAACCAATGAAATTTTGCCAAAGCTTCGCTATTTTGATCATAATCTTCTGGAAATTTTTACCATACTCTTTCTTCATAATTTTTTTTGAAATAAAGCTATTGGAAACCATAAAAACATGAAAATAAAACTGTAATTAGAAGATTGGTGATCAAAACAACATTTCTAACATTTCTACTTCATAACTAAGAACTTAAGAACTAAAAACTCTCTTACCTCTTGAAGAACACAAGCTTCCTACTTCTTGAAGCTCCTCACTCTCTCCCTTGCTCTCTATATTTCGCTGATGCTTGAGGAATTGGTGGGGAATTTGTGAAGCCAAGGGCTTCTATTTATAGGCAATCCAAGAAGTAGTCCCCAAGCAACTTCCATGGATCTTAGCCCTTGATTTTACTTGGAGAAGAGGCAAACATCTTGGCCCTCCACCTCACTCCAATTCGCCCCTCTCTCATCTCTTTCCTCAAGTTTTTGCTTAACCTCTTAATTATCCCCAAATGCTAATTTAGTTAAGTATAAGTTAGTGTTCTTCTTCAAAATCCAATTGCACCTTTGAAATCCTAATTTTATGACTAGATTTATGGTGATTTTTAATTCCCAAAATACTCAGGTATGAATCTTAAAAGTAACCGAAAATAACTTTGGGAATAGCCAAATTGAAGCTCATATTTCACTGATCTCAAATATGTACTTATCTTGAATACTTAGTTTCAATATTTCAAGTTATGATTTAATTTCTATAGGTTCTCATCTAATCTCTTCTAATTAAGTAATTACTTGCTCCCCAAGACAATTACTTGCTCCCTAAGTTATCTCAATCTTCTTCCATACACTACTTGGTTTACTACACTCACACACTCACACAACTTTTGACCACACACACTTCCTCATCACACACACACAATTTCAGCACACACACATCACATACACACTTGCCTTGGCTTCCTCCACACACTAAGCTACTTATCCTATAAGTTTTGTATTTTTGAAATAATTCATTCTCCTTAATTAGTGCCCAAGAAACCGTCCCCTTTCTCCTAATTTCCCTTTAATCAATTATGTTTTAATTGCTCTCACATGCTTAAGAAGAAAATTCTCTCATAGGTCCACTTAGATTTTAGGATTAAGGTTTAATATAATTTGGTTCTTTATTGTATCATTTATTTACCATCAAATAGGAATTTTCGTCCCATAGAAATAAATTAGAAATAACTATTTTAAATCCTAATTTTAATTTCTAACATCATGTTTTAGAGGTTACTAGGCTTAACTACCAAAATTGACAAAGTTTCTAATTCAATTTTGATGGTTAATAACTTCTTGTATGCTAATTAATATCATTTGGTCTTTAATTATGACCTTAAAAACTTAATCGTTAACTAATCTCAAAAATTAATAAAGTACCTCAATTATGCAATTTCAATTGCCCAATAATTGTTGCCAATTCTTTCTAATTGATTTTGTCATCCTCCGATGATTCTAATTGCTGAAATGGTATGATTATGTTTATACTAACTTATGATAATCTTAGGATATTTTATGATCCTTAATAAGATTTAGAAAATTGGATTTGGATTTATTTAGAATCCAAAGAAAATTCCCCTAAAAATGATAATAAATTAGTTAAAATTTTAGAGACAACATATTCTCCTATTTAAATATTTAGTTGTCTCTTAGGATTTATCATAATATTCTCAGAGTATTTTGTAACCCATATCTTCACTCAAGAATTTTTAGCTCTTTATTTACTCTAATTTCATAAGAAATTGCCCTTAGAAAATAGGATAATTATTTCACTAGTTTTGAGACCATATATTCACCTATTGTAGTAAGTGTTATTTATCAAAATATAATATTTACATGTATTATGAAAATTGGGGTATTACAATTAATTAATAACTCTCACATATTTCCTTTATTCTTTATTAATTAATAATAATCCTCAGTTATTATTAATTAATAATTCTTATATCTCTCCTTTTTATTCATTTTAATTGGATTATCCTGTATTCTATATTCTTTCATAATTTACAACTTAGGTAACTATTCTAAAACTTATCAGAATTTGACCTTTGATTTCTACGGGTATTTGGGAAATTCGTAACTTGGTCTATATAACCCCAAATGGAGTGATTCCAATTTCTATTTACTCCTTGATAAGTCTACTTCCATAAATTAAAGTCACCAAGTTGATTTATCACTGAGAAAATTTCCAAAATTTCGAAAACTTACGCACTATCTAATCTGAGAATAAAACTTACCAGTTTTCATAGTTCGACTTCAAAAATTCATAACTAGAGTTCTAGGCATCGGATTTAGGTGGTTCAAAATTCTATGAACTCATCATAAGTCTAGTTCCTATGAAAATTGGTTTCAACCTTTTATCACATGCCATGAATTCCCAGATTTCAAAAACGTTACCACTGTTCAGTATCAATTCCAAAATTGTACTCCAACTTCCAAAATTCATAACTTTTTGTATACTTATTGAAATACGATGAATTATTTATCAAATTAAAGCTCTAAGTGTCCTCTTTATTTCTAGAAATTTTCATAATTTTATAACTTCATTGACTTAGTCAAAAAGTCAACGTCATTTTCTTCCTCCAGCATAATACTAAAAACGTTGTCAGATTTTTGCCAAACTTTGGAAAATCATATCTCGAGCTATAGACCTTGATTTGAGGTGAACCAAAGCTCATTTTAAAGTTTGACATGTCTACTAAATGCCCATAAAGTTTCAAGGTCAAAGAAGGTCATTCACTATAGTTTTACCTTGTTCAAAGTTTACTGTTTCAGCAAAAATCCAGAAACGTTCAAAGGCATCATTTTATGTATTATGGACATATATCAGCACGTTTTCAGCATCCTTAGACGTGCAGTAGCGTTTTTCAGCAACCTTATGTATATCTAGCTCAGTTTGTCTCCGCAAGCCTGTTATATACACTCATACAGTGGATACACTCATTCCATATATATTTAAACACACTTAAACTTCACATTCTTTATCATTTAAACTCTCTTTCACCTTCATTAAGTATCTAAATCAGCTTGCTACATACTTTAATGTTTTATATATATCTGTTGACACCTTTGTACGCATGGCAACAAAGTTTTAGCAAGGTTTCTCCTCTTCTTTTCCAGAGCCGACACACACATATACACAAAACAACAAGGCTATTATTTTCTTAAGGTTTAGGTGCAGCATTTCCTTCTCTAACGTCCCAGTATACATATATATATCTATGACATGATTATCAGTCATAAGCTGAAACCTTTCTACGTAAGAACATGCCTACTTTCTCTGTTTAGTGCTCCTGAAGCAGAGTAGTATTATGCCAAACTGAACCATATTCTTAAACACGCTGAAACTAACGTGCAGCTACTACAAGAAAGAGCTTACCTTGTTTGAAATCCTCAGTTGCGTTCTGTGCTCACTGACCCTGTCTTTCTCATCCTCACTTCGAACTTTCAACCCCCTCTCGGTCTCGACTCCGTCTCTCCCACTCTCTCGTGTCTGCTTCTTTCTTTTCTGGCCGAATAAGGATGGATCCGAAAAGAGGGAGTATGGCGTATTAAGAAAACAGAAGAGCATGGGAACTGTCATCATGCTGAAATGAAACATGACTCTTCCTCTGTTTTCATCGGCCAGAACAGGGTATGAGTAGTTTGGAAAGCTCTCTCTCGGTCTAACTTTCTCACTCTCTCTTTTCTTTTCTGTTTTAACTCTCAGACTCTCCTTTTCTCTTTACTCTCGGCCTTCTCTCCGTCCTTCTCTATCTATCTTTCTCTTTCTCGGACTGCGATTACGCCGTCTCTGGTTTAAGTGTAAACCGAAAATGAATGGAAGAAGGGTATGTATATAGAGCTGAATCGTGAGGCAAGGACCGGAGGGTATTAGCGCACTGCTCGAGAGGTATGGGCGATGTGATCTCTGCTTCGGATAAGTATATCCTCTGCTGGTAATTAAATGCCATCTGCTCCTTATCTTTCTGCTGTAATTAATGTAATCGGCTATGCTTCTGTTTTTTTTTTTTTTCTTTTCTTGCTGGGTCAACGAGAGGGAGATAGGAAGATTTTTTTTTTTATATATATACAAAAAAGTTTTGAAAGAGTTCGACACCAATCCTCCACCAAAGGCAGGGTACAGCCCCGAGCTCTATGAATACTTACTGGGGACTTACGAGATCACCTACTAAAGAAGTCCCAGCGACAGTAGAGGGGATCAAACCCACGACCTAAGGGCCTAGTTCTTAAGGGAGATAGGAAGATGAATCAACTAATGCTGGATCATTGATAATTGGGCTGAATGGATATGGGCCGAAGGAAGTGTTTGCTGATATTCTTTCTACTGAACACGTGATGCTTTAAGGAAAATAAATAGTGGGTAATTGATTTGAATGAGTAGTAGTACCAATATATATATAACATGCAATGTTATATATATAACATATATGAGGTTGCAGTATGTTGTCATCCCGTAAGACATAAGGCATGCATTATTCAATTAATATATATATATATATATATATATATATATATATATATATATATATAATCATAAGCTTTCTTTCTTCCTTTCAAATATTCTTTGACTTTATTAATTTATTTTGGTCATAAAATATCATTTTCCAAAATATTCTGGCCAATAATCACTCTCAACTAGATTGCCTTTAATTTATGGAAAATATACCTTAAATTCCAAATTTTTAATCTTTAAAATTCTTTAAGGTCAAATTTTTCATAATTAATTATTGATTCCCAAAGTCCAAAATTTGAGATGTTACACACAAGGCTTGTGATTTGGTTACTTGATACCCATATCAAATAAACACCCCCTTCCACCAAGGCATGCATTCCATATTTTATATATATATATATATATATATATATATATATATATATATATATATATATTCATGCATCGGCTCTCATACTCTCAACCTTGCAACACTTTAAATATATACAATGATTATTTTTTTATATGTAGTAGCTATTGAACGCATCAGACAAGCTACACACACTCCGACGCAATTGCAAACAAAAGAAGTAGGTGTAGCAATGTCTACTCTATCCTTCCATTATATATATTTTCACTTGCTGATACTTGAACACTCCCAGACCTCTATATATATATGCAAAACTATACTCCCAGCATGATTCTCATATAAACTCTGAAGATGGAATATCACCTAGAGGAGGGTGAATAGGTGATCTCAAAATCTTTTTCCAAAGCACACTTGGACACTAATAAAACAAAGGGTGAGAAAGGGAATAGACGCTTAACAATTTATACTGATTCGGTCTAATACTTCAACCTACATCCAGTCTCCAAGCACACCTTGGGATTTTCACTAACTTTTCAAAATATGAATACAACTCATGATGATCCTTCACACTCGGACTCACTCCCCCTTACAAGTTACAATTGTACACCCACACTTAAGGTTCCACAACCTTAACTTCAAACAGAAAATGATATGAATGTTTAATAACTCCTCACAAGTAGATACTAAATGAACAATGAAGAACAATAAGTATCACAATAACTCAGAAATGAATGTGCAGAATTTCGATAGTTAGTGAAATTGAATGCTCGAGCTTTTATATTGTTCCCCATTAATGTCGTTGTGAAGAAATTGACTATAGCCGTTGTGACTATTTGAATTTCCGTTAGTCACAGTTTTCTTCGTTGAGCCAAATCGACTGTTGCTTCATTAAATGTATTCGCCGCTTTCATTAAATGCATTCGCCATTATCTGTACTTGTGCAAAATGTGACTCAGAATGATAGTTGGAATCAGTATGCCTCGTTGGAATGATTTTGTCTACTGCAAAAGCTAATTCCAATTGTTACTCTGTTTTTCTAAGTAGCATTAAATGCATTTGCCTCATTGGATTGCTTTTCACTCAATTTCAATTTAAGCAATGTTAATCAACTAAAACTCAATCAAGGAAATGATTAAATATAATATATAGATGAGTTTAAAGATTTTTAACATAAGTTAGATAACGACCCACAAATTTTTAAAGACAATCATTGATGCCTCAAGTGTGATATACATTTAGGAAATGTATTCTCAAGAATTGTCCATACATTCTCGAGAATTATTGAACATGTACTTTGTAGAGTGTAAATCTCGATGATATTCGAGAATCACTAGGTGGGTACTCGAGAATGATAATATATAAAAGCTTGTAGACATGCAAGCATTCTCAAAAATTCAAATCCATATTCTCGAGAATCAATTATATGACCAGAAAATGTGAAGTGATTCAACTCTTTCTAAGAGTTGATAGTGATAAACACTAAAGTATAAATGTATCAAAATATAATACCCGGATAATTATTTATCTGGAATATTATATTGACAAATAATACCTATTGGAAATAGGTGAATTTGTGGTCTCAAAACTAGTATAATAATTACCTTATATCCTAAGGTGATTTTTCATGAAATTAGGAGAAATTTGTGGGTTATAAAATACCTTGAGAATATTATGATAAATCCTAAGAGGCAACTAAATATTTATTAAAAATTAGAAAGCATGTTGTCTCTAATTTAGATAATTTATGGGATTGTTTTCCTTGGAAAATAATGAGGTAAAATCTGATATTATTTTGGGGAACATAAGTTGCCCCATGATTTTTAATATTATGCATGGTGCATAAATTACCAATGTCAGTGCAATAGTTGTGAGATAATAATTAATCTAAATTAAGAAAATTGTCAACAATTAATAAGTGATTAAATAAGTAATTAATTGCTTATTGTTTAAACATGAATAGAAGGGGAAAAGATGTGTAAACATGTGCGTGTGAGTTGTGATTGTGTGTGTGCCTAAGTGTTGTGCATGTGTGTGTGTAGTAAAAAAAATCGAGAAAGAGATAAGAATTAGGCAAAATAATATCTAGATATTTATGATTATAATAGTAATATAAAATGGGATATTTTGTAAAGAAGTAGATAGGATAAAGGAGAACCGATAGAAAATAAATCATATCTCAAAATATGTGAACTAAGTATCTAACATAAGGACTTATTATAACAAGTATATTTTTATCCCGGAATGGGCTATCTCCGAAGTCATTTTCGTAACCGGCGGAATAATCATGGGATAAGATGAAAAGATATTTTTAGAAAAAGGGACAGATAATATAAATGAGAACCAGTGGAAATTAAATCATAACTCAAAAACCATGAACTAAGTTTCTAAGACCAGGACATATTACGGACAAGTGAATTTTTATCCAGAAGTTGGTGTTACCAAAAGTCATTTCCATATCTGACGACGTTTGTCCGGAAATGTTCGGCAGGCAACGGAATGTTCTAAATGGGATCAAAAATTTAGTTAACCTAAGTATCTGGAAAGAAGAAGAAGAGATCTTCGGGGCTATGCTCCCAGAATTTTGAAATTTCCCAAGATTACACGATTAGAACACCGAACAGGAAGCTTTATCAGTACAAAACCATAAAGCAAGAGCTGATTTCACATGATAACATCATCTTTTGAGAGGTGTATGGCCAAGATTGAATCTTCCAAAATATCCTAGATCCAACAGTCAGAATATGAGCAGGGAAAGTTCAAAGGATTACCAAAATGCCATAGCTTTTTCCTATAAATAGCCTTCCATTCTCTTTCATTTTCCTCACCAATTCCTCTTGAAATTTTAAAATCCTAGAGTAGAGAAGCAAGGAAGAGCTCTGGAGAAAGTTATAGTAGAGTCCTGGGTAAGTTATTCGATCCTTAGTCTTAAGTACTAGTTTCATTCAGTAGTTATAGTAGAAATGCTAGTTTGATCTTTAGTCTTCCAATATGTTGTTGATATCATGTTTATGTTTAAATATGGTATTTATTTTGAAAATATGATGGAGAAAGAGATATGGCAAGATTTTGGAAGATTAGAGTCAAAGTAGCAAAGCTCTGGCGAAATTTCGCCAATTAGCGAAGTAGGGGCAAAATGGGCATTTTTGACTAAAATGTCCGTTATGATGTTTATGAGTTAATAGATCTCTTATTACCCTCTAGGAATATCCGGGAGGCCCGGAGTTGGGTTAAAAAGGCCGGATGGTTGGCCATTACACAGTGAAAGGTACCAGCCATCAAACGTACCAAATATCGTCAACAAAGGTACGGACACGTACTGTAACTCTAACTCTTATGTTGCTTGTATATGCTTTTTATGTGATGTGATGATTCATATAGTCATGGACAAGACTGGGTCTTGGGTCATGGACTGTGGCTAAGACTGGAACTTAGGTCACCATGTTAAATACATTCAGCTATTATTTGAAAAAGGGTTACAGTCTTGGTAATGCCGTATGGATGTTTTCCTAGTGTTGAGGACACGCTCCGGGGCGTGGCACTGGTTTATGTGCAAATTATGTGGACCTTATATGGGCTGTGTGCTATGTAGAGGTATTATTGAGATATGAACTGATACATGTGTTGTGTGCTACGTATAATTATATGCTGAAATGTAAATGTATATCTATCATGCATACTGTTATACTTGACGATAAGGTTAACCGTTACCTGAGGTCCAATAGGCATTAGACCTCAGTCTTAATGAATAGTTCAGGAAAGGAACCAGGATAAAGAAGGTACCGGTAGATTGAGCCGTGAGAGAGGCACCAATGGACGGGGCTGGGAAGAGATACCAGACAAAGCAAATGCCAGAAGAGCGTCCTCAGCTTATTCATTCTGACATGATTTAACAAGGTTATCTCAAACGGTTTGGTGTTGAAGGTAGGGCTAGTCTAAGTAGATCAGTCAATAAGTCACTGTGAACTCGGTAAGACTCCTATGATAGACACCTACCTAGCCAAACTGTTTGATTAACTGAGTTAGGTTCAATGCCCTAAGTCTAGTTACGGCTTGGTTGAAGATTGTATGATTACTATGTAAGTATTGTAATTATACAAAGCTTTGTAATTGTATCACATAAATATTCCTTCAGGAAATTTTTAATGTACCAGCTTATGTCGAGGCATTAACATATGTCAGGGGTGTTGGTTATGATTAGTTTTGATGATGTCTTACATAGATGCCATTAGCAAAAGCAAAAAGTTTATATCAAAAAGTTTATATCAAAAAGTTTATATCATATACATTGTCTAATTGCTACATTTAATGTAGATTTGTTCATGTGGAGAAAGAACAAGAGAATAGAAGAAAGAAAGAGTTGATTCATGGAGAATAATCAAGAAGAGAGAAGAAAGAAAGAAGAACTTGCTGAATAAACTGAGAAAATCATTATACAAGTTCTTAGTTTGATTCTTGAAGTCTCCAAGATCAAATGGAAGTTGGGATGGCTCAATTCAGAGTTAAAACAAGCATATATCAGGTTCTGGATGAGCAAAATCGAGCCATATACTCAAAAGTCAAGTTTACTGCATTACAGGAAGTAATCTGCCTCTGGATTATGAGCAAACTCGAGTTTAAGACACAAAACTCGAGTCTGGAACTGTCCAAAACTCGAGTTAGTCACTTAATGACTCGAGTTTGTAGTGTCTTCAGAAACTCTAGTGTCTTTGGATCAACAAAACTTGAGTTAGCCAAAGTAAACTCGAGTTTGGAACTCAAAACTTGAGTTAGTCACTTAATGACTCGAGTTTAGCAAGCTTTCAGCAATTCTGTCCAACTCTGTTTCACGATCAGAACTGACAACCTCTAGTAATTTGATGATATCTCCCAAACCAGAGATCGGTTTAAGGTGAAATCAATTTTTTATGAAACTAGACATCCAATGCATCATCTGGAAAAATTTTCATGCTCAAAGAAGCTAAGAAGAGAGAGCTATGAATTTTTGAAGTTGACCCATCTGTTAACGTCACCCAGCAGACCAAGCTTCAATGATTTGAGTGTATCTCACAATTTACACATCAGAATGAGCTGAAATCGGTGGCATATAAAAGTAGACTCACATACCTTTCCAGAAACATAAAGATCATGGAAAACAAAGATCAAATGAGTAAGATATGATCTTCGAAAGTTGACTATAAATTCAAGATGCTGCAAAAACGCTGGCAAAGAACAACCTTCATTCATCAGATCATAACTATCAGAATACAGTGAGTTTGGAGCTAATTCTTCTTGCAATGGAAAGAAGACTTAAAGAGCTTTATGGAGATAGGTACTGGATTCCAGGGATTGATCTTTATCAGGTCAGAAAACAAAGAACTTGTGAGAAGAATGTTTGACTGAGCCATGGAGAAGAAAACTCGAGTTTGTGTTAGCAAACTCCAGTTTGAGACTTGACAGAAAGGTATTCAATTTTACATAAAGGCTAAAACTCGAGTCTGCATAAACAAACTCGAGTCTGGGCAGACACAGAAAGGAATCCAAAATTTTCAGTGTTTGTGCTTAGAGAGTGAGATTATGTTTACTATCTAGCTTAGAGAGTGAGATTATGTGTATTGTGCTTCAGTGTTTATTCACTTACTTCTGAGAGAGAAGATTCATTGTAAACATCCTATTATTCTGAGAGTTACTCAATATTGGGTGATCTTGAGTGGGAAACACTTTGTTGTGATTACAGCTTGTAAGGGGAGTGAATCCGAGTGTGGGATTACTTCGAGTACAGAATGTGTAATCAAGCAAGTGAATTGATTACGGTTTGTAAGAGGGAGTGAATCCTAGTGAGAGGATTACTTCAAGTACAGAACGTGTAATCAAGTTCAAAGCAAATAGTGGATTGAAAATCTCAAGTGAAGCTTGGGGACTGGACGTAGGTCAAAGATTGGACTGAACCAAGATAAATCACAGTTTGCATACTCTCTTCCCTTATCTTTTACATTTCCAGTATATGCTCATCTTTGAATATCTAATTGTCAATTTATAAATTGCGAAAAGTTTTTTTAAAAGTTCCTAAAGTTTATCAAACACCCAATTCACCCCCCTCTTGGGTGATAGCCAGGTCCAACATGGACATTTTATATCAAATACTCATTGTCCGAATATCAGCGTACGCTATCCATTTCCGCATTACTCTAAACTGTAGCACCTCAAACTCTGTTGATTTTTCCTAAAACTAAGTGTCGATTGTAATACCCGAATAACTATTATCTGAAATATTATGCTACAATAATAAAAATAACCATTTATGAAGATTTCGGTCTCAACATGTTATATGATTAGTCTATGCTCAAAGGGAAACACTAAGAAAATTAGAGGAAATTTATTGGCGGAAATGTGAAAAATGCACCTTAAGGCCATAAAGCACCTTAAGGAGAATTAGGAAAAATTCTAAAAGGCATGGAATAATTATTAAAAATTTAGAAAGTATATTGTTCTTAATTTAGACAATTTAATAAATTATTTCCTATGAAAATAAAAAGAAGGGAAATTAAAAAGTATTCTAAGACTAAGATTAGCTCTATGATTTTTGATAATTTGCATGGAACTTAAATTATTCATGTAAATAAAATTGTTGTGAGAAAATGATTAGTTTTAATTAAGAAAATTATTAGAAATTATTAAAGGATTAATTAAGTAATTTTTGGGAATTTTATAAGCTTATAGAAAATTTAGGAAACATGAGAAATAAAATAAATATGAATAAGTATTATTAAGGATCGAAATTTTTGGGCCAAATTAAATAAATAATAAAGGTCAAGAAGTAATCTTGGAAAACCAAGATCAAAAGCTTAGGATTATTCAAGGAATTTTAGAAGCCTAAATCTATGAAATTACTTATGGACCAATAGGAAATTTTGGGGAAATAAATGCAAGATAATAGAATATTATGGTAAATGAAAAAAATATATTTATATATATATTTATATGTGTGTGGGCCAAAATTTTTGGGAATGGGAAGAGATAAGGATGATGAAAATAATAATAATATAAGATTAAGACATGTGTTGATTTAATAATATTATATTAATAAAAAATGAACAGGATAAATGACCACGGCTAGAAATAAAATCCTATCCAGAAAACCTTGAACTAAGTTGCTAGGGTCAGAGTATATTAGGCACAAGTGAATTTTTATCTCGAAGTAGGCTGTCTCCGAAGTCATTTCTGTAACCGATGGAGTGTTTTAGAGATCAGGCTAAGAAGATGTTCTGTAGAATTAAAGCAGATAGTCAAAATGAGAACCGATAGAAAATAATTCAGATGCGAGATTCCGGGGATAAGTTGGGAAAAACCAGAGTATATTATTGATTAGTGGATTTTTATCCCAAAGTTGGCGCCGGCCAACGTTATTTTTGTAACCGGTCACGAATACTGAGGATTTTCGGCAGATAACGGAATATCCTTAATGAGAGTATAAGGATAGGAAAATCAAGTATTCTCGAAGAGAAAGAAAAGATCTTCAGAGTGTTGCTTCCGGAATTTTGAGATTTTCCAAAATTACGCGATTCGAACACCGAACTAGGACTTTATCGGTAGAAATCTTCTTAAGCAAGTGTGTGACATCACCTTGATGACTAAGGATGACATCATCTTTGAGAGGTGTATGCCAAGATCTTGTCATCTTAAAGAAGTGCGATCTAACGGCCAGAAACTGATCAGACAAAGTTCAAAGAAATTACCAAAATGCCATTGTCTTTTTCTATAAATAGCCACCATTTCATTTGGAATTCTCACACCAAATCCTCTTGTGAGTTTTGAAAATTTAGAGAGAGAAGCTCTGGAAGAGGAGTAAGAAGTTCATAACAAAGCTCTGAGTAAGTTCTTCAGTCCTTAGTCTTTAGCTTAAGTAGTTCTTTCGGTAGTTATAGTAGAATTGTTAGAGTAGTCTTTAATTCTTAAGTTAGCTTAGATATCATGTTTTTAGGAATAAATATAATATTTATCTTAAGAGTATGCTAGAGGAAGTAGTATAGCAAAAATTTTGAAAGTTTAAAATCAAAATAGCGAAGTACTGGCGAAATTCCGCCAAATAGTCAATCTAGGGGCAAAATGGTAATTTGTACCGAAATTTTCCTGATATGATCTTAAATGCTCACACCGGTGATACTATCCTTATAGGATACCCGAAATCACGAATCGCTATTTCCGCTGTCTCCGTTGTCATACCGTCGTCGTACCGCCCTCAAGCGTACCACAATTCTACTAAAGTGCCCGGAATCGTCAACGGAGGTACGGACGCGTATTGTAACCTTAACACTTATGCTGCTCATATACGTATATGTGATAGACATGTTTATATACTGAGGCTCTGTCTAGGGTTGTCAGTTATACATACAGTTTTATACGGGTTATAGTCTTGATAACGCCGTTGGGTTTTCCTAGCGCTGAGGATACGATAGGCCGTCGTGGCACTGGTTATGTGCAGACATGTTGTGGGACTTTACATACTGCTTTGTGCTTATGTTCTGTCAATATTGTGATCATGCATCTACTGTGTGCTTATGTAGTGATTTACTGCTGTTATGAATTTGTGAATAACTGTTGTTCATATACCGTTTATTTGAGCATAAGGTTAACCGTTACCTGAGATCCAAATGGTAATTGGATCTCAACTGTAGCTTCAGGTTCGAACGAACCAAGGGGTTGAAGATAGGGGCGAGCGACTGGCGTAGGATGGCAGAAGGAATTTTATGGTTGTAGTTTATATGCCTAGTTAGGTGCTGTTTCCTTTTGGATAGTAGATGACTGTATAAGTACACTTACACTGTGGTTATGTAATGTTAAGGTTCAGTTACTCATTGCGCTACTCTGATCAACGTTTTAAAAAAAAATCCGTTGTTTTTAAGGTGGGATGTTACATTGATCGACACGATTTTCAAGCATGGAATTTGGGGTGTTACACAAAAGATACTTAAAAGTGGAAAACTGAAAGAGTAGTTTAAAACTTGAATGCTTTTCATTTTCTTAATCCTAGTTGTTGAGAAGACTTGAATGCAGCTCTATATATATATATCAAGAGAGCATTAAATGACCGTTGGATTCTTCAATGTAACCGTTAGAGACTTAGAGACATTGCTAAGATGGTTAGGAACACTTTGGTCTCTTCTCTCTCTACTCTTCAGTTAATCCAAATGCACAGAGATTTATGGTTGACTTCCCTTGAAATTAATCCGTTGGAAGAGCAATTTCTTATAGGGTGTAATACCCAAAAATTTTAAAACATAATATTTTGATAAAGCTAAATCCAAGGGCCTAAATTAATTATAACCTTAATTCTTGTGAAATTGAATTGACCAATGATAAATCAAGGAAACAGTCTTAATCCTCATGAAATTAATTAGACCAATGGGATATTAGCAAATAAAAGACCAAGATTAGAGCTAATAAAGCTAGATTCAATGGTTCCAAATAATTACCTAATTAATCGTAATCCATGTGAAATGTAAGGAACCAATTAAGAAGCCTTAAAGACTTAAAGAAGTACAATTTCTTCCAAGTGTAGAAGAGGCCACGGTTTGTAAGCAAGAAAGAAGCAAGAAATTATTTTAGCACACATGGGATAATCTAAGCATTTAATCAATGGGACAAAATGGAAGAGGATGATGTACTTTATGATAAGAGAATTTAAGAAGATGGAAGAGGATAATATTAGATTATTATCGTAATAATATTGTTTGAGATAATATCATCATGTAAGAACACATGGATAATTAATGCAAAATATATGAGGATATGGGAGAGGGGAGGAGCACCACGGTTCCTTGGGGGGTGTCTGTGTGTTTGAGGAAGAAATGAATTAATTTAATTCATTATTTGCTGAATCCGCCAATAGGAAAAATTGAGCATAAATCCTATGTAAGTTAGAGGATAATATGAGATTATTATTGTAATAATATTGTTTGAGATAATATCATCGTGTAAGAACACATGGATAATTAATGCAAAATATATGAGGATATGGGAGAGGGGAGGAGCACCACGGTTCCTTGGGTGTGTGTGGGTGGGTGGGTGGGTGTGTGTGAGAGAGGAAGAAATGAATTAATTTAATTCAATATTTGTTGAATCCACCAATAGGAAAAATTGAGCATAAATCCTATGTAAGTTAAATTAATCAATGGGAAAATTCAAGACACGAGTAACTAATTCTTGAAGCATATAGTTGAAGAAACAAGGAGAGAGGGCACAGTTTGGAGACTTGGTCAAGGGGCCAAGAATTTGTTCTATCAACACATGCTAAATTAATATTAATTAAGGGAACAAATTGGAGAGATAATGTGTACTTTGTATAAGGGAATTAAATGAAAATGAAAGAGAATAGAAAGGAGAGAGGGGGGACGGTGGAGAGAGAGAGAGCAAGGGAGAGGATTGGATCTCCCAATTTAACCTAGATCTAAGGGTTGAAAGATGAAAAGTTGCAAATAATTACCAAAATTGCCAAGGCATTTTGCTATAAATAGCAAGCTTCCGCTTCATCTTTTCTCACACCAAAAAAATAAAGTAACATCTGATATAGAGAGTGGAAGTGAGAGTGAAGAGTCTTGGAGAAGTGGGAGCAAAGTTCTTTATAAGTTCTCTAGCTCTAGCTTTAAGTTCTTTAAGTTTTAGCTCTTAAATTCATAGTTAGAAGTAGTTTTGATCTTAAATATGCTAGAGTAATTTTAATATCATGTTTTTATAGTCAAAAATAGTAATATTTCGGAAATTAGATGAGCCACTTGGTGTAGTAAAATTTCTGGAAAATTATGATCAAAGTAGCAAAGCTCTGGCGAAAATTCATCGGGTAGAAATTTCTAAAATCAGAGTTAAAAACACCAATATTTTATGTTGGAAAATTCTGAGAAAATTCATGCTTAAAGTAGACATGTAGGGCTTTTCAAATATGCCAAGAATATGTTAAAATGAGTTCTTTGTAGTGAGATACAAATTCTCAAAGTTGGGCTACAAATTTATGGAAAAATTCTGGGAAGAGGTTCAAAACTTTAAATATGGGAATGACTCAATGAATCTAGGAAAAAATGAGTATTTTTATTAAAATAGACAGCCTAAGGTTTTTGAAGAATTTTACGGATCCTCGTTTCGATTTTTTTAGAATTATTTATGAATTTTCAAAGTTAGCAAAAATTCTACCCAAAGTGCTGAAATCAGGGTTTTTGAGAAATAAAATGGATATAATTGGAATAATAAATCCACTAGGGGTAAAAACGTCGGAAATGGCTTGAATATCTCCTACGATATTATTTACAAGGTAATAATGCGATAATACTATTATAGGAAATCCAGGAAAATCGGGAGACGTACCGACCAGGCAAGCGTACAGCTATTCGAACGGACTAAGGTACGAACGCGTACTGTAACACTAACTCTGATGCTTATGGTATGTTTGTATGTGATAGATGATTTCATAGACTGAGACTCTGTCTTAGATCACTGTTTATACATACAGCTATACATACGTTATAGTCTTGATAACACCGTTGAGTTTTCCTAGCGCTGAGGACACGACGGGCCGTCGTGGCACTGGATAGCGCAAACATGTGTTTAACATTACATCTGCTATGTGCTTATGTACTGTTGTTGTGTTAATCTTGCATCTGTTGAGTCCTTATGTATTGATTTTCTGCTGTAATGTTATGAATATCTGTCATACATATGTTGTTCTACATAAGCATGAGGTTAACCGTTACCTGAGGCCCGATGGATATTGGACCTCAGCTCTTACCATAGCTTCAGGGTCTGGAGGATCGAAAGCTGATGACAGGGGTAAGCAGCCCGCCTAAAGACACGGCCGGAGTATTTATTTTGGGATGCATATTATTATAGTTGGATACATGTACCATTATTATGTCTAACTAGAAACACCATAATTGTAATATGTATCAGCTACTCAATTGCATGCTCTACTTTGATAAATATATATTATTCCGCTTTTGAAAAATGGGGTGTTACATAGGGGAACAAAGAAATTAATCCCTTTGCAACGTGTGCATAATGATTGTCCAAAAGGATGCTAGCTTTCTACACTTCATAATAAATGATCTGACATTACTTTTTGCTTTTAACTGAATCTCCATTTTAATACTCTTTAAATCATTTAAAACTCACTTGGTTAAACATAGTTAAGAATAGTAATGAGTGATGATAAGAAAAAATGGTTGGGTGCAATTTCCCTATCAGTATTTTATATAACGACAAAGAAAATGGCTTTTTTTCAATAAGAATATTTCTCATATTATATCTTTTCATCATTAAATTACGTAATGGAATCAATCACCAAATATTTAAATCTATGAATTTATGATTTTTTTTATCATCTTAAGTTCTACTACTATATTGGTTAATTGCAGCTTAATTATCATCAGTAGTTCAATCCACGACAAAACTAAGGTTATAATTATAACATCCCAAATTTTGGGAATTTAAAATTTAAAATTTTATGGATTTAAATTATGGAACTTGGCCTTATTTATAGATAAGAATGATTATTTGAGATTTAGACTCTTTTCTTTTAATTTATTTTGGGAAAAGAATAATTAAAATAAGGAATGTTTAGACCTAAAATTATGAAAGACTAAGTTGCCAAATTATTCTAGAAAAAAAAAATTATTAACTACTTAATTAATTAGTTAAATAAAAAGAATTATTAGTAAGCTAATTAAAAAAAAAAAAAAATCCTAAACCATGCATCAACGAATGGGCTATGTGAGGAGTATATAATGCACGCAAGAACCAAATTTTTATCAGTTCTTTCCTGGACGCAGAAACAGCAAACCGAAAGCCCATAGTTTTCTTTTCATGACCCAACGTGTAGCATTAGAGATAGCCCATACTACATTCAGCCGAAAACTAAATGATACAGCCTCATCCAGTTAAAACCGAAACAGATCATGAAACAGAAGAAACAAGTTACGTAAACCAAAACCAGAGAAACTTCGCGCATTAATTAAGCAGCAGGATAAAGTCATCATTATCTCGGCAGAGGATAAGAAACCGCCATTATCCATCGGTTATGGTGTTTAACTGGTCCTGCATAAACTCTTTAAAACCATCACACTTTAGCTTCGTTTTCATCTGTTTCCATTCGCCTGGCATCAGTAAAGAAACACAGATAAGAGAGAGAGCGAGACAGAGGAAGAAGAGAGGAAGAAGAAGAGTGAAAGAGAGAGAGTGAGTCAAAGGAGAGAGTGAAAACCGAAGCTATTACTGACCTCTGTTCTTTCATCGCAAAACAGAGGTGAAAAACCAGTCACCATCTCTCACTTCGCGGCTGGAGATTCAGAGGTAACTGGTCCAGCTCCTTTTACTTCTTATTCCTGTCATTTTTCCAGCGCAAACCAAGATCTCTAGTTGTAGGTAATGAAGAAACCGAACCAAAACTGAATCTGAAATTAAAACAGAGGGGTTGGGGGTTAAACCAAAAATGATAGATAAGTATATATATATACTTGCTGCAAAAAGGGAAGAGAAACCGAAACTCAAAACTAAAATAAAAACAGAGATTGGTTTTTGCGTCGGTGTGTGTGTGTGTGAGTGTGTATATATTGATGTTCATCGGATGTGTGCACACAGTAGGAAGAAAAAGACGCTGAACCATATATATATCTACTGTCATCGGTTTCTTTTATTTTGGATTGTATGAGTTTTGGTTTTCTGCATCTTAACCAGTAAAACAAGAATATTAAAGAGGAAGGAAGACGTGGTGTCTGAATATATATATATGATGCAAAAAGGAGAACCATACATTTGCTGAAACCCGGAAAATGAGACAGAGACATATGTATGGGTATATATACGTTACTACTTAGGGCAAAAGGAATGAAGAACTGAAAAAATATATATAGAGGGAGAAAGAAGAATCTACTGTACAATATACACACACGGCTACTCATAATATATATGAGTAGCCGTGTGTGTATATTGTAGGAAGTATTTCCCACATAAGACAGACAAGTTAGGTTATACTCGTTCTTTGTCCTTATTATAAGGTATCAACTAACAAATCACACAAACCAATAAAAGTAGTTAAAATGAATAAAGTTATCCTATAATTTAAGAAATTTTCAATACTACCCCTACTATTTATACTAAATTCTCATATTATATTATTATTACTCTCACTTACTACCCCTATTAATTATGTGTATAAATAGAAAAAAATAATTAATACTCCTTGGAAACAAGCAAGTGCCTTATAAAAAAAACCAAATACATTTAGTAGTTAATGTCTTATAATAAGGACTAGAAAGAGTATATAATGGGTGTGTAAGTGCGGTATGTATGATCATGAAAGAGAAAATAAAATCCTATGCTTATTGATAGCATACGCATATTTTATATATACTGTTTGGGTTGTTTCCATCTACATATATATATTGCTGATGGAATGAAGGAGAAAATAAAATCCTATACTTCCTGTTAGCATCATACGGATATTATATAAATATTACCTAATATATACGTTTGGTTGATATATCTATATGGTTTGTTATTTTAGAATATCAGTTTTGATTTTGGCGAACTATTAATAATTTGAATCATAAATACATTTGAATAAAATCAGTATATTCAAATGTGATTACAGAAAAGATATTGAGATATGTTAGGCATATATTACCTATATATTTGCATAAATATATATAAATTATATACGGATAGAAATCTTAACCATATATTTTAAAAATATATAAATATCATAAGATTAGCTATATCTAAATATATATCCCATTAAGGTTTATCTTATGTGGAGTTAGTATTCATTAAATTTAAATTGCTATTTATACATTTGAAGTTTATGTGATATAAGGATTTGTTAGATTTCTAATTCAAAGTGTTAAAGATGTGCTTAATATTGGAATAAACTCAGGGAGTTTAAAATAATTGGAGAATAATAATAGCAATAATAATAATAATAATAAAATTATTATTGTTAAGAGAAATATTAATTAACTGAAAATGTCAGGATTAATTAAATAGGGTATTACTGGAATAAAATTTTCCGGGAGTGGAAAGATCGGGTTAGGCTATCCCTTAGAATGTTAATTGTGCGGGAAATAACGCGGTGATGGTATTATAGGATACCCAGAAAAGACTGCAACCAGTACCGAAAGGGGAACGTACCACTAACGCCAAGGACTAAGGTACGGACGCATACTGTAACTCTAACTCTTATGTTACTTGTATGCTTTATATGTGATGTGATGATTCATATAGTCATGGACAAAACTAGATCTTGGGTCATGGACTGTGGCTAAAACTAGGTCTTAGGTCACCTTATTAAATACATTCAGCTTTGAAACGGGTTACAGTCTTGGTAATGCCATATAGATGTTTTCCTAGCGCTGAGGACATGCCGGGGGCGTGGCACTGGTTTATGTGCAAACAATGGTTAAACATTACATGAGCTGTATGTTATGTATTGTGAGACATTACATCTGCTATGTGCTATGGATTGTGTAACATCCCAATTGAAAATGCCGAATTTTTTTTTTCTAAAATGAACCGTGATCAGAGTCGAGCATTTCGATTAAACGAATAACTGAATATTTAGAAGTACATAACCATAGTGTAATCATCCTTATACAGTCATCTGTTATTTTCAAAAAAAGACAATATTTAAATAGTTCAAAAACTATAATATATAAGCTCTTCCATTTCGCCTACATCTGCTACTTGCCGCTCTCCTCCCCCCTGGATCCTCCTGAACCTGAGGCTACAGCTGAGATCCAATTCCCAATTGGATCTCAAGTAACGGTTAACCTTATGCTCAAATAAATCATACATAGGCAACAAATAATCATAACCACATAACAGCATATCAATACATAAGCACACAGTAGATGCATGATCAACAATGGACAGAACATAAGCACACAGCAATATGTAAAGCCCCACACTATGTCTGCACATAAACCAGTGCCACTATCTTCCATCGTGTCCTCAGCGTTAGGAAAACCCAACGGCGTTATCAAGACTATAACCCGTAACAAGCTGTATGTATGACTAACAACCCACGACAGAGTTCAGTATATAAACATGTCTACCATATATATGAATATAAGCAGCATAAGTGTTAAGGTTACAATATGCGTCCGTACCTCCGTTGACGATTTCGGGCACTCCGGTAGCGTTGTGGTACGTTTGATGGCGGTACGACGGTGATTTGACAGCGATGACAGCGGAAACAGCGATTCGTGATTCTGGGTATCCTATAAGGATAATATCACCCGTGTGAATATCTAAGACCATAACAGGCATTTTAGGTACAAATTACCATTTTGTCCCTAGTTTGACTTTTTGGCGGAATTTTGCCAGAGCTTCACTGTTTTGACTTTACACTTTCAAAATTTTCGCTATAATTTTTCCTCTAACATATTTCTAGGATAAATATCACATTTATTCCTAAAACATGATATTTAAAATAACTTTAAAAATTAAGACTACTCTAACAATTCTACTATAACTACCGAAAGAACTACCGAACTAAAGACTAGGGACCGGAGAACTTACTCAGAGCTTTGCTATGAACTTCTCCCAGAGCTTCTCTCTCTAACTTCTCTCTAGAATGGTAAGTGAATTGGTGAAGAATGAAGAGGAATGGAAGCTATTTATAGAAAATCTCAATGGCATTTTCGTAATTTCCTTGAACTTTGTCTGGTTGAATTCTGACCGTAGGATCGCACTTTTGCTAGGTGGTTTGATCTTGGCCATACACCTCCTTGGCCGACCTCACCTCCCCACAAGAAGACAAAATAGCTGACCTCATCCTAGCTGCATCACCAAGCCTTATCCTCTTGCTTTATCTGATGAATTCCCGGTTCGGTGCCCCGATCACAAGATTCCGTAGAAACTTAAAATTCCGAGAACAACACTCTGAAGATCTTTTCTTCCTCTTTCAAATTATCTAATTTAACTCAGTTTCTGATCCCACTGAGGACATTCCGTTATCAGCTGAAAATCTTCGGTATTCATGCCCAGTTACAGAAATAACGTTGTCCGGTACTAACTCCGAGACAAAAACTCACTGATTAACATTATACTCTGGTTTTTCCCCACTTATCCCCAGATTCCCACAACGGGATTATTTTCTATCGGTTCTCCTTTTGGCTATCTGCTTTAATTATACAAAATATCTTCCTATTTGGATCTCCAAATCACTCCGTCGGTTACAGAAATGACTTCAGAGACCGGCCATCTCGAGATAAAAATTCCTTCGTTCACAATATACCCTGACTTTAGAAGCCTAAGTCACGGTTTTCTATGTAAGATTTTATTTCCATCCATTCTCGTTTATCCTGTCCACTTTTAATTATTATTATATTATTACTTATTTATCACATGCCTAAACTTATATTACTATTATATTCAAATATCTTCTTCATCCTTATCTCCCCTAAAATTTCGGCCAACACACCATATATATATATATATATATATATATATATATATATATATATATATATATATTTTCCTTAACCACATATATTATATTTATCCTATATTTATTTTCCACAAAATTTTCCTATTGGTCCATAACTAATTACTTGGATTTAGGCTTTCATAATTTCTTGAAAAATCCTAAACCATAGATCTTTACTTTTTAAGACTATATCCTAACCATTATTATTTATTTAATTAGCCAAAAATTTCGGTCGTTAATAATTATTATTTATATTTATTTTATTTTATTTTTATGTTTCCTAAATTTCTCTAATCTTATAAAATTCCTGAAAATTACTTAATTAATCCTTTAATAATTCCTAATAATTTTCTTAATTAGAATTAATTATTTTCTCACAACAATTTCATTAACATTAATGATTTAAGCCTTATGCAAAATATTAAAAGTCATAGAATCAATTTTGATTCTAAAATACTTTTTAATTTTCCTTCTTTTTATTTTCATAGGAAATATTTTATTAAATTGTCTAAATTAAGAATAATATATTTCCTAAATTTTCAATAATTATTCCATGTTTTCTTGAATTTTCCATAATTTTTCCTTAGTATCTTCCTTTGAAAATAGACCAATTATACTCTATTTGAGACCATAATCATCATAAATGGATATTTTTATTATGGTAACATAATAGTCTAGATAGTAATTATCCGGGTATTACAGATTGTTTTACATTACATTTGTTGGTGCTATGTATTGTTGTGTTGTGAACTTTACATGGACCATATGCTATATATGGTTAATGCTGGAATGTAATGAATATCTGTCATACACATACTGTTATACTTGAATATAAGATTAACTGTTACCTGAGATTCAATGGGCATTGAATTTCAGAATTTACCCTAGCTTCAGGATCAGGAGGATCGGGAGCAGGAGAAAGGGTAAGTAACACGCGTGAAGACTTGAAAGGAGTTGCATTTTGGAACAGTACCAAGTACAAGTTGTTAAACCTTTTCGGATCACTGTAACTTAACGCGTAAACTATGATCAATGCAATAATGTTTAAATTGTATCACATTTTTATTCCTTCGGGAATTTTAATTAACCAGCATATGTTTGTGTATATGAAATCAGTTACTCAGTTGTCCAAACGCCTAAAGATGCTCTCTATTGTGACTTACTCTAATCTGTCAACGCCATCACTTAAATAAATACACTCTGATTAGTTTAATAAGAGACCTAGGATCATAATTGGGCACCATAATGGACTTAGGAAATAAAGGTAATAAAGGTGTTACAATAATTTTGTTTATAATGAGGATAAACAATATTAAAAAAGTAAGAACATTACAAAGTACCAGTTATAACATTAAAAAAAACTACATTACATAAAAGCAGAGGGATGGGGGACTGAGAAAAAAAAGTACATTTATGAAGAAAAGTTAACTGCATTATAAAACAAAGTACCAGTTTATATTTTAAATCAAAAGAAATAAACAAAAAATTAGTCAACTAATTAAGGGTGTAAATTACATAATAATAAGTAAACATAAAAAATTAAAATAACATACACAAACATGTGTATAAAGAACAAGTGGAAGATAATGTAACATAACTAAACTATAAAATAAACAATGATAATTTATAAAATACAGTAGTAATAAAATTATAAAACATATAAAAATAAGGTAAATATATGACAAATGTCCAAATGGTTTAATTTTTATACACTTTTTTTTATTGTCGGTGTATTTTTATATACTATTAAATTAAAAAGAAACTAACTTAGTGCCCTTACGTAATAAATCATTCATAGTCATAATTTACCCAAAAAAAAATTGTCTCCAAAAAAATCAATGGTTCAACAAGTCAAAAATATTAATAGTTAATTAGGGGGTTTTGTTAACCAAATCCTTCTTTTCAAGAACTAGACTTTTCTTCATCTTCGAGCACACACCACACTTTTCTATTTTTGTTTTGAAAATACAGAACACGAGTGATTTAAGTCCTGATATTTGGTAGAGAAATAGTCCACATCCTAATTTTAAAACCTAGTCCAAGATCATAATTTTTAGATTCGTACGTTAAGAGATGAAACTTCTCTAATAAGGACAAAAGGGAAATTTTATCGCCCCACTATAATACCAGTAATACTTTTAAGGTGGTGATTGTTAGGCTTTGAAGGGGCAAGATGAGCATAAAGGAGCTGCTAGAGATATATAAATTCATTAATTAGTTGATATCCTCATTAGTTAGTTAATATCTTAATAAGGTAGTTAATCATTGTAAGACTTATAAATAGTTGTAAGACTTATAAATAGAGGTCCCCAATTGTATGGATCAAGATGTGTAGGATAGTAAGAGACGCAACATATAAAGAGAGAGGTTAATACGAGTTTCTCTCTAGAGAGGGAAATCTCTTCAAGATCCTTAGAGTTATAGTTAGTTGTTAATCACCCTCAAGTAAGAAATGATCAATTTTAAATCCAAGTGGATTGATTTGTATCCTGTAAAGAATCATTTGTTATAAATGAAGATTCATCATGATTTTATTAACAATAGCATCAGTCAAGATGGAATACCGAGATGGATGTGTAATTATAATAATTTAACCCATTTTTATTTTTGTATTTTCACTCTCAATTAAATATATATCTCCTCATTTTTCCCACTCATTCTCTCTCCCAACCCATCTTCTTTATAAATAAGGATGCTTTTGGGAAATGAGCTGTATTTTTTACCTATACATTATATTTAACCATTTTTTATTAACTTTTTGATCCACGTAATTCAGTTATTAATACCTTATAAAAGAGAATTGAGGGAATAGTAAATATATATTGAATATTTTTTTGTATATATTAAATTTATTTATTTACAGTAACTACATAGAGAGTACTTTAAATCCACCGACAAGGAAGAGGAAAAACCTAACACGTAAGAAGGGTATTTTGGTGTTTGTGTGTGTGTATAATTATTCACAAGAAGGGTTTTTTGGTAATTTCATAACGGTGAAACACAATAAATTACTCATTCGCAACCCAACAAACTCGAACTCATGGCCCAATCACAGGCAACAAGCAAGGTACCACCAGACCACAAATCCATCTTTGTCAAATATTTTCAACAATTAATTAATTAAAAAATTGAAGACGGAAATATTTATTTCATTCTAATTATAGGTCCATCACAAAAATAATATCCAATTTTATTTCTGGGGCTCTTACACGTATGATAAAAGAAATCTACCAATAAAACATTGGGCCATACAACCCTACAATTATTTATTTATTTAATATAGTAGTCGTAGATATTGATTAACCCTGAAATGGCTTTTCAAGCAAATCAATTATTTTCTGGTCCACTTGGAAAGCCTTCTGAAGAACTTCAGGAGAGATGGGCGGATCAGAGCCAAACACAGATTTTGCAATGGGGATCACTCCAGCATTTTGGCTACTAAGACCAGCAAATGCAACTGCGTTTCCATAACCCACGTTCTGTTGGAAGTGAATAAGACCGATGGGGAACACAAACACGTCTCCCTTGTTAAGAACTTTGGTAAATAATCGATTACCATTCTGATTAGAGGCCACAAACCCGACCAGAAGAGTTCCTTCGACCACTACAAGGATCTCGGTGCCACGTGGATGAGTGTGAGGAGGGTTCAAACCCTTTGGCGCATAGTCGATGCGAGCAAGAGAGATGCCAAGAGTGTTCAAACCAAGCAACGTGGTTACATCTGCAGTATTGACAAAGAAGCCAGTCGGGTTTTTTGATGTGTCTCCGACTTTGTCAAATCCAGCTAAGAAGAAGTCCTCAGCTTTCACTGCCATTGGATCTTTGCAGAATTTCCCGTTCACAAAAACTGCAAAATTCAAGAAATAAAATGTTATGTTTGTGAAAACAACAATCTAGAACTGAAGTCAAACTTTTAAGGATGTATATAATTTGCTTCCCACCCAAAGTTCTGAAGTTCGTAATGCCATATTCTTTAATTCTTTTTAACATGTCCCAACTTCTCAAATATTTTTTTATGTAGTTTTTCCCCGTATCGATCATTAATTAGATTCTACATAAATTGAGTAATATTTTGATTTTGATATTTGACGGACAAAAATTGTGCTAATCCATTTTCTTTTATTATTTTTCAAAAAAAAAACAAAAATTGTAGAGTTGGGCCGCCTTTTCATTTATGTATTTGAAAATGCACTTCAAAGATATCAAAATATCACTCAATATTTTTTGTAAAATCTAGTTATAAAAAGACCAAATGGGGGAAACAAACATTTGAGAAGTTTGGACATTTCAAGTGGCCCTAGAGAGTAACCGAGTAACTTGAGTCATTAACTCGTGTGCGTACCTCCTTTAGTAACTGTGTCGTTGAGTGAAACGCAGAAATCTTGAAGAGGACTTGGGTCATATGCGAGCACATGAACTGAAGCAAATGCCAAGAGACTAACAATCAAGTACACAGCTTTCATCTTTGCTGTGTGTGTCGATATATATCTACCTCTTTTAATTCTCTGTGTCTTTGTGAGTTTATGAACGAACTTATGAGGCTATTTATAAGTAGAATCCATTGATTTGGTCGTTAATTTTCCTGCACGGACGACGAAGCAAATAAAGACTCAGTAGTATCTTTCTTCAGCTGCAACTTCTCTCCATTCATTAAATTGGATGATATGATCAAAGTTGTGACCCTTTCTTTACCAACTACGTATAGTACATGTCTATCTCTAGCTATACCTCTTTCAACTTTGTGGTTTTATCGCCAATATTATATGTTTGAGAAGGAAGTGAAGAACTGGTCTTCTATCGGTGAAATTTTCTATTAGTGGTTGGTTGGGTGCAATTTCCCCATCAGTATATTCTATATCATGACGAAGAAAATGGCTATTGCAATAAGATGCCGTTGCTTTGCCATAATTATATGTTTTCGTGATTTAATTATGGTTTAAGTTATGAGCTTGAAGTTTTTTCCCCTGATACATTCATTATCCTTAGATTTTTATATTTTGCAGTGTATCCAGCATGTGTAATACCCTAAAATTTCTATTTATCATAAATATTATATTTTGATAAATAATACCTATTAAAATAGTTGAATATGTGTTATCAAAGAATTATAATCTATTGATTATATTCTTATCCAAATTTCACTTTGGAATTAATTAACCAAAGTTTAATTATGAGATATTATTTAGGGGCTATAATTTAGCCTAAAGCAAGAGGTAGATAACAACAAAATTAAATGGATAATTAAGGAAATTTAATGCATAATGATTAAAGCAATTTATGTTAAAATTGCATATGTCTATTAAAAGAAAAATGCTTAATCAAATGTGAATTAACCTGTGTAAGTATTTTTGATTTGGTTAAAGGCAATTAAAATCATTAGTTAAAGACTAATTGCAACATGATTTGGGATAATTAAATCATTATAAGGGGCTGTTATATTTTTGAAAATATCAAGGGATTAAATGATGAAATTAAGTTGCTAAAAATGGTCTAATTACCTTGATTAAGTGCCAAACTGCAAATAATAAGCAAGTAAGCTTTGCACTAATTGAGATTAGTGGCATAATTCTTCATTTTAATTATGGGCAAATTAAAGTAATCATTTTTGAAATAAATAGGGGCTGATTATTGAAGAAAAATTAAGGGCCAAGGATGAAGAATTAAGCTTGTCTAATAAAGCACTAATTGTCATGGTTAGCTAACAAACCAATTAGCCTTAATCATATTAGCAAACTTAATAAGCCTAAGATATTTGTAATAAAGATGAGATTAATCACATGATTAGTGTTAATTATTGTGCCCCAAAAGTCAACAATTTAAGCTAGCCAATGGGAGTAAATAATTTTTTTTTAGGGTGTTGGATGCATTGAGAAAATATATCTAAATAATTTTTTTTTTATCATCTTGAGTTCCACTACCATATGTGTTAATTAGAAGTTCATATTTTAAATCAAAAGAAATAAATGACAATAATACACACGTGTGAGCAAAGAAATCATCCAAAATTTTAGGCAGACAAAGAATAAAAAGAAATCATCAAAAATTACAATAACACACACGCGTGTGTGTAAACAATAAGTGGAAGATTATGTAACATAAAACAATTATAAAATAATGCAATGATAATGAATAAAATACTGTAGTAATCACATGAATATTACATATAAAAATAATTTAATTATATGACAAAGATCGAAATGGTTTTATGTTTATACACTTCTTTATTGATGGTGTATTTATATATACACTAATAAACTATTCTTAGTCATATAATTTTCCAAAAATGTTTCCACAAACGTCAACGGTTCACCAAGTCAAAAATATTATGTTAATTACGGGGATTTATGAACCAAGTCCTTCATTTTTGGTATTAAGACTTTTCTTCTCCATCTTCCGTCGGAGCACACACCTGACTTTTTCTGTTCTTGTTTTTTAAAATGGACCAAACGAGTGATTTAGGTCCTGATAGTTGGTAGAGAAATAGTAAACATCCTAAGTTTGAAAACCAGTCCCAAATCATAATTTTTCTAGTTGCGTACACTGAGAGATGTATTTTTTAAATTGACCCAAAAATCTGGAAAACTATATTTTATATATATATATATATATATATATATATATATATATATATATATATATATATATATATAATTATTATTATTATTAGTCCTAACAATAATAATAATTCCTTAGTTATTATTTATTATTATCTCCCTTCCTAATAATAATAAAATTATTTGTTATTATTATTTCACCAATTAATATAAACTCTTATTAATTACTTTTCAATAATTCTTTTTATTTATTTATTTAATGATTCTCATTGTTTTCTACAATTTCCATAATATAATGCTAATTATGGTTTTTCATGTTATTTAAATCAGTCTTTAATAAACACAAACACCACATGAACTAATTTTTAATTAAGAGTTTATTAATACTTAATTATTAATATACATTTTAATGTTTCTCATGGTTTCTCTTAAAACTTTGATAAATACTAATATTATACAAAATTGTGCCATGATGCATCACATATAATTGTAGACATTAATACCTTATGTCTAATATGTAATACCCGGATAATTATTATCTGGAAAATATGTTATAATAATAAAAATGTCTATTTATGGAAATTTATGTCTCAACATGTTATAGTATTAATTTTGTTCAAAGAAATGAATTATGAAAAATTAAAGGAAATTTATTGTCAAAAATAACATTTAAAGCCATAAAATATTCCAAGAAAATTATGGAAAATTCAAAAAGACATGGAATAATTATGAAAAATTTAGAAAAAATATTATCCATAATTTAGACAATTTAATAAAATATTTCCTATGAAAATAAAAGAAGGAAAATTTTAAAAGTATTCTAGAAATCAAAATAGATTCTAAAATTGTTAATAATTTGCATAAAAACTTAGATTATTGATGTAAATAAAATGGTTATAAGAAAATGATAAGTTTTAATTAAGAAAATTTTTAATTAAGTGATTTTTGGGAATTTTATAAGCCTAAATTCATTATGGACCAATAGGGAAATTTTGTGAGAAATGAATATAAGATAAATGTAATATATTTTTGGTTGGAAAATAAAAAAAAAAATAAGGGGCTGGCCGAAAATTTTGGGGAGGGATAAGGATGGAGTAGATTTTTTTGATATAATAATAATATTATATAAGACATGTGTAAAATAAGATAATATTAAAATAATAAAGAGAAATGGACAGGAAAAACGAGAACGGATAGAAATAAAATCCTACATAGAAAACAGTGAACTAGGTTATTGGAGTCAGAGCATATTACGGACGAGTGAAATTTTATCCCGAGATAGCCGGTCTCCGAATTCATTTCTGTAACCAATAGAGCAATTTGGAGATCCGGATAGGAGAATATTTTGAAGAAATTAAGCAGATAATCAAAACAGGAGCTCTTAGAAAGTCAGACCGTTGTGGCAATACGGGCATAAGTAGGGAAAAACCAGAGCATATTATTGGTCAGTGGATTTTTATCCAGAAGCTAATACCGGCCAAAATTGTTTCTGGAATCGGACACGAAAACCGAGGATTTTCAGCTGATAACGGAATGTCCCTAACAGGATCAGAAATCCAGTTAAAATATGACATTTGAAAGAGGAAGTAAAAAGCTTCAGCATGTCATTCTCGGAATTTTGAGATTTTACGGAATTACGTGAACCGAAAATCGAACCAGGAATTTATCAGATAAAGCAAGAGATGAAGCAAGCATGACATCATTTTGATGACTCAAGATGATGTCAGCAAAGAGAGGTGTAAGGCCAAGATGAAGCCACCTCAGAAAAGTGCGATCCAACGGTCAGAATTCGACCAGACAAAGTTCAACGAAATTACGAAAATGCCATCGGGTTTTTCTATAAATACCTCTCCATTCTTCACCATTTTCACACCATTCTCTCTTGCCATTTTCGAAAATCAAGAGGAGGAAGAGGAAGGAGGAGTCTGGAGAAATTCTTAGCGAAGTTCTGAGTAAGTCTTCGGTCCCTAGTCTTTAGTTCGGTAGTTCTTTCAGTAGTTATAGTAAAAGTGTTAGGATAGTTTTAATTTTTCAAGATAATTTAGATATCATGTTTTTAGAATAAATATGATAATTATCTTAGAAAAATATTATAGAAAAGATTATAGCAAAAAATTTGGAAGTAAAAAGTCGAAACAGCGAAGCTCTGACGAAATTCCGCCAAAAAGGCTAACTAGGGGCAAAATGGTAATTTGTACCTAAAATGCCTGTTATGGTCTTAGATATTCATACTGGTGATGTTATCCTTATAGGATACCCAGAATCATGAACCGTTGTTTCCGCTGTTTCCGCTATCACCCCTGTCGAGCCGCTGTCAAACGTACCATGAATTTGACGGAAGTGTTAAAAGTCGTCAACGGAGGTACAGACGCGTATTGTAACCTTAACACTTATGCTGCTCATATACTATATGTGATAGACATGCTTATATACTGAAGCTTCGTCTAGGGTTGTCGGTATACATACAGCTTTATACGGGTTATAGTCTTGATAACGCCGTTGGGTTTTCCTAGCGCTAAGGACACGATGGGCCGTCGTGGCACTAGTTATGTGCAAACATTATGTGGGGCTTTACATATTGCTTTGTGCTTATGTTCTGCCATTATTTGATCATACATCTGCTGTGTGCTTATGTAGTGATATTCTGCTGTATGTGATTATGTTAATGCTGTTATCAATATACTGTTTTATTTGAGCATAAGGTTAACCGTTACCTGAGATCCAATTGGTAATTGGATCTCCGCTGTAGCTTCAGGGTCGGGAGTACCGAGAGAGTGACGGTAGAGGCTGGTGGACGGTATGGAAGGGCTAAAGAAGTTTATCAGTTTATATTTGTATATACTGTTAGAAACTATCTTCTTTTGGGATGACTGTATAATGAGATTACACTATGGTTATGTATTTTGAATTCAGTTACTCTTCTTATAAAAAATGCTTTACTCTGATCACCGTGTTTTAAAAAAAAAAATTCCCATCATTTTTACTGTTTTTAAAGTGGGATGTTACATAATAAATATTAAATTAGAATTTAATACATAATTTATCTCCTTAATAAATATGCTTTAGTAAGATACAACTTATAATTTATAATAATGATAACAATAACATATAAAATAGGTAGTAATATATGTATAGTAAAATGCTTCTTCCAAAACATGTCAGCAAGACATATATATATATATGGTTTTGAAACAGAGGCATACATATGTTTTTATGAAACAGAGGCACTAAGTTATGCATTTACTATGATTTTTTTTGGTTTTATGCAGCCACATACGTACACATATATACTTCCTTTCTTTTGCTTTAATGAGTTAACATTAAAACTCCAAAAACTGCTAACACATAGTGGTAGAATAAATCATAAGTGTTTCCCATATCAAAACAAAAACCTATGGTATGCACACATACACAGCAACACGTACACACATCAGCAGACCTACGTGTGCGCAGGTGTACGCACTTGCGGACAGAAAATTTTTCAGGTTTCATTTTTTTTTTTTTTTATATTACGTGGTGTGAATGTGTGATTTTTCTTTTCCTCACATGGGTCCCACGATTTTGTTTGAAATTTTGATCGATCCATTACTTTTAGATCTCTTGGTACTGTATCTCAACTTCCTTCATATCTTTTATCTGATGCCATTTAATATTATATTATATTATATTATATTCTTTTCAATTTAATTTATTGTCCAAGACTATTTGCAATCACGTTAAAGGGGTGTTTAGAAAACACCCAAAATCTAAGTTTTACGCAAGCCGAGACAAAACTCATCTCACGTACTTACCTCGTACTACGCAAAATCTAGGTTTTGGAAGGTTTCCAAACACCATTCACAATGGCTCCACATCATCTCCAAATATTACTGATCTTGCTTTTCTTCTTTCAATCCCTTATAATCTATCATATATTATTCCTTTATGCCCTAAAGTGATATACTTCTTGCCCTTTTTTATATTTTCTTCTTCTTAGATCATATAATATTTTCTGCAAAATAAAATGGATATGTTTAGATGCACCTAATGGCAGCTCATGGTAAAACTAAATTCAAACAACTTTTTTTCCGACCATTATGTTTCAATCAACAATATTATTTGATACGATTGATAATGAAGATATAATGCAATATTTTCAAGGAATGAAGAATCAAATAATGTTTTTATAATCGTTCTGATATAAAAGTTAGTTGACTTTTGATTATTATTTTTCTATGTTAAATTGAAGTTTTCTTTTCTTTTATTGTTTGTATTCTTTTGTTTTTTAATACATTTAAAATTTTTCTTAAAAAAAATTCGGGAACAGCCCCCAAATTACACTACTAATTTTGCACCCATGGTCCGCCACTGCGTACACACACATGGATAGGTATGTTAAACAAAATAGCTTCTCTCTCTTTTATTCTTCTAGGACAGCCACGGCATGTTTATATATATATATATATATATATATATATATATATATATATATCTTTCAAAAGTTCTCTGTTTGCATCAGCAAAGTTTCGAATGGTATAAAGAAAAATGGTATGACGACATGCCTACATATATTCCTAACGCAGACACCTCTATAACAACTTATTCAACGTTTTGACTATGGACCCATAACAATAACTAAATCAGCAAAGTCCAGGGGCTCCTAGTATGCATTTATTTTATTTTTTTTCTTCTTCCATGCGTGTAGTAATGTCACACCGATACATAGCTACAAAATGGTTGGTTCATTATGAGAATGAGAAGGAAACTTACTTAGATTATCTTGCTGGTTTTTATGATGTAAGATCAGCTGCAACCTCCTCTCTGGATGTAGCCACGATGAGCAGCGAGAAAGGGAAAAGAAGTGCAGTAATCCTATTCTCCCTCAACTGCCAAGCCTTCACTCTCAAGCTTCACCTTTTTTCCCCTGTTTCCGATACTAAAAACAGAGAACTAATAGCAGCAAAGTTCCCTCTCAAGTCTCAACTCTCACTCTCTTCTTCGTCTCACTCTCTCTTTCTGCCTCTCACACACTCGGCTCAAAACTCAGCCTCAGCTCTCGGTCTCACTTTGCATCTATGAAGAAATGAAAATGAAGGAGTAGTGACATATATAGAGACCCAGGGGCTCAGTCCGAGCAAGGAACCGTTGGTCCAAGAAGCTGCATACTGAAGATAGTAGACGTGGGTGAGGCTCGAGGAAGATGGACATCAGCAGATCTCTCGCTGCTCTTCTGTGTTGCGTGATCTGGATTTGTTTCTGATTTTGCTCTGCTATTCTTCTGTGTAGGCGACGGGCTGCATCAGCTGGTGAGGTGGTCAAAGTATGGAGAAATGGGCTTGGGCAATTGCAGCTGGTATTTTCGATGGGCTGAAGGAAATGGTTCATAGTGATTAATACATGTTTCTTACGTGGCCCGTGTTTGTTCTTTTCCTTGTTCTTTTTAAAACATTATTCTATTTGCAATTTAGATCTAATATATATTCCCCTGCTTCATTCTCAATTATTACGTGGGCATCATGGCTGCCAATAATAATTTATAATAATACTATTAATAATTACACAAAGCTTTGACCACTTCTTCTATTTTATTTAATTTTATTTTCCCAAATCTAATTGCAACATTAATTAAATGATGAGAATAAATCATTATTTCCATTTAAGGATCTTTCTTTCATTAATTTATTTTGGCCATGAAATATCATCTCCAAAAATCTTTAGGCCAAAACTTATTTCCTAACTAATTATCCTTAATTTTGGAAAAATATGCCTTGATTTTTGTAACACCCCGAATTTTGGGTCAAAAGGCTTGTGAATTAGCCTCTTTTTGGGAGTCTACTAGGCCCTATTTATGAAGAGTTCAAAGTCTTGAGCTTAGTATAAAGAAGAGTTTAAGATAATTAGTAAGATTATTTTAGACTTGGGGAAAGATTATGGAAAATATTAAGGGAAAAATAATATATATAAATGTGTCTATGTGTTGTTCTTTGAATATATATATATATATATATATATATATATATATATATATTGAAAGTTCTCTTTCTTATTCAATCACCCCAAACATGCATCACGACATGACATAGATATAAGCAAAATAATTCCTTTCCTCATGACAGCAACGAAATCACACACACATATATATCTTTTCGTTCTTTCCCTTTTTTTTTTCCCTTCACAGCACACACACGACACACATATATATATGTTACGGATTCAAATAATGGGCCCATCCAAGGTATGGTCCAACAAGAGGCAACCAATATGACACAAGCATGCCATCACATCATTTGGGCCTAGAGGCACAACAGGCCCAATAATCCAAACCTTAACCCTAAAATAATCCCTATAAATAAGAGATTAACCTAACAAGGTACAGATTCTAAGTTCTGCCTCTTTATGATTCCACATACACAGAGCACACACCCCCACTCCCTTTAGTTAAATGTCTATATGTATCATCGAACTATGTGGACTTTGATCCATCTCAAGGGTACGTAGGCCCTAGGATTTAATTCTAGGTCAAGTCTGAAATATTTTGTTCTACAACAGAACGTTGGCGCCGTCTGTGGGGACGATAAATTTCGATTCTCATGACCAAAGATGGTCAATCCCATAAATAGCCTGCCTTGGAATAAAAAAAAGAAAAGAAAGGAGACAGCGGCAATTTGAGCGGAAAAATAAAAGGGAAAATTGATTTCAGGGCCCAAGTTAGTAAAATAATTACAAAAAAGGCCCAAGAAACATTCACATGCCAGGGCCTTTTCTGGCATTTTTTCAAAAATCGTTAGCAACTATATCAGTAGCGTTTAACAACTATATCAGTCCCCGTTAACAACTAAATCAGTCTAATTAACAACTACATTTTAACAACTACATCTGTAGCAATTAACAACTACATCAGTAGCAATTAGCAACTATATCCGTACACTTTTTTTTGAAAAAATTCCAGAAAAGGTATGTGAATGTTTCTTGGGCCTTTTTTGTAATTATCTTCCTAGCTTGGGCCCTGAAATCAATTTTCCCAAAATAAAATCACTCAGAATGGGATCGCAAGAATGGATATTTCATGATCAGATTCAAGAATCAATATTTCACAATCAGATCCCGGGGTCACTGTTCGACGATGCTGGTTGATGATGGAGGAGAATCGACCCACATCACAGATCATCCAACAAGCAATTTGGTATATTCGAATATAAAAATCGACCGAAAGGTCTTGAATATAAAGGGTGCTTGTGCTTGTATACAACGTTCTCAAGGATCTGAACTGCTTGGAGCATTTAGAACTAACGGAAATCTTGATAGAAACCAGACCTATCTTGAGACTTTGCAACGACGCCATTGTTGATTTTCTGAGCCTTCATTTGGTACAACGGCAAATGGGCCTCAAAGCTTCAAATTCCAGAAACCAGTATGAGAGACAAAATATAGATTTCAAAAGAAAGAGAATTCTTGATCATGTATTATTATGCAAAGACTTCAGGTATATATAATACATGTAGGTGTACACGTGGAGAGCCTTCCTAACTAGTCAAAACAGAAACGTAACAGATTTGTAACTAATAGAGCTTGACAGCTGTACACTGCAAGCAATTACAGCATAACACAAGATTACAACACTTAAGCTTTCATTACAATACTTATACTTTCACATACTCTAATATTCCTTATGCTACTTGTTTTTCCTGATGACAAACCACATTAAGACGATCCCTGAAAGGTAGAAACATTGATTTTCCCAGTAGTTTGGTGAGTACATCAGCTACTTGATCCTATGAAAGGACATAACCGATTTTGAGTTGCCCTGTTGCAACTTTTTCTCTAAGGAAATGGATGTCTATTTCCACATGCTTTGTTTTGGAGTGAAGAACTGGATTTGATGCAAGTGTGATTACTCCTGAATTGTCACACCATACCACAGGAACTTCAAGAATGGGAACATGCATTTCATGCAGAAGTTTCATAATCCATACAATGTCTGAAGAGGCGTCGACAAGACTTCTGTATTCTGCCTTTGTGGCTGACCATGAGACAACGGGTTGACACTTAGAGACCCACATGACTGGATTTGACCCTAAGTAAGTGCAGTATCTGCTGACAGACCTACGGTCCTCTTTGTTTGCAGCCCAGTTCGAGTCTGCAAAACCTTTTGAACGTGTAGTCTTGGTAGTGGACGTATGAGTAGTCCAAAATTAATAGTTCCAGCAAGATAACGAAGAATCCTTTTGACGCCAACCCAGTGAGGTTCATGAGGATCTTGTATGAATCTACTCAGTCTGTTTACAAAGAAGGAAATCTCTGGACGAGTGTAGCATAGATACTGGAGTTTGCCAAGGATGCTCCTATATAGTGTAGCATTAGAAAAACGCTTGCCTTGTGCAGAGAATTATTGAGCACTGGAAACCATTGGAGTGATACATGGCTTAGCATTGTGAAAATGAACATCCTTGAGTAGAGACTATATAAACTTTCGCTAAGACATGAGAATTCCATTCTTGGTGGGATAGAATTCGATGCCCTAGAAATAAGACAGAGAGCCAAGATCTTTTAAGGAAAAAAGTTCTCCCATTGCAGCAATCAAGTTTTGTATTTTTGACTGATTTGATCCAGTAATAACAATATCGTCCACATAGAGAATCAAATAAACAACATCACATGCATTCTTTTTGATGAACAAGCAAGGATCTGATTTTGATGCAATAAAGCCTAGAGAGCTTAAAGCTGAGTGCAACTTTTGAAACCAAGCCCGTGGTGCCTATTTGAGGCCATAAATTGAAAACCGGAGCAAATCACCAAGAGGGGGGTGAATTGGGGATTTGAAAAATTCTTACACACAATTCTGGAATTTAATCGCTGAAACAGAGCTATGTAGAGAAGGAGAGAAGAAAGCAAGACACAGCAAGATTTATACTGGTTCGGTCTATCTCCTTGACCTACGTCCAGTCCCCAGACTCTCTGGGATTTTCACCATCACTTTCAATCAGTTACACACTCTGTACTCAAAAGTTATCCTCTCACTAGGATACACTCCCCCTTACAAGTTGTACACTGATATTCTCAATCTCCAAGTCCCCTGACTTGAGATTCTCACAAGCAAGGAATTTAACATAAACAATCTCTCTCTAAGAGCTGATATTGATAAACACTGAAGCTCAAGACTTTCAGGATAACTTACAGAAGAATGAATACAAAAATCTCAATGTGGTTCACTGTAAAATATCTTGTATGTTGTATATTTTTCTTCTTCGAATCTGAATGATATTTATAGCAGTTGAGGTCCATTTTGAATGAAGAACATGACTGTTGGAGGAGCACTACAAATTTGGTTGTTGAAGCTCCACTTCTAGCAACTAGCTGTTGAGAATCCACTCACAATGTTCTTGATGGATGGATTCTGATTTTATCTAATCTGTTGTAGACATTCTTGCAATGTGGGATTTAATTAATATGAAGATAATGTTGATGTCCCTGAGTAGAATGGGCTGTTCTCTAAATTGTATTAATTTAATCCAAGTTGAAACACTTTCAAGACAGCATATTCTCTCTCTCTTGCTTTACAGCTCATAGTCTGAATCTTCATTGTTTCCTTCATTAAATCATCTGAAACTTGCTAACAAACTGGTTAAATAGCGTTAGAGACAGTAGCAATTAAAGATATGAAGTATAAGAATCATTCAAATGCTTTTCGCAATTTCACGCCATCTGGTTTTACAAATCTGTGCGTTACAAACTCGAGTTTACAAAGTCAGACTTGAGTTTGGAGTTCATCCAGAGAGCAGTGCATTTTGAAAAACTTCCTAAACTCAAGTTGATAAGTGACTGACTCGAGTTTGGTTCTTACAGAGAAGAAAGTCGCGAGTTGCTCTTGGATGGAGTTTTGAACACAATGCTAAACTCAAGTCATTTAGTGACTGACTCGAGTTTGTAGCATTTATGAAAGTCTTGAGTTTAAGTTCAAAGCTTCAAAACTAGAGTTTAGAAAACGTATACTGGAGTTTACAAAACCTGAAATGTTACTTAGTTCTCTGTATGGTCCAGACTCGAGTTTTGATATCCAAAACTCGAGTTTCAGTGTAAACTGAAACTTTTGAAATATCTCTACAAGTGTAAACTAGAGTTTCTATTTTTCAAACTGAAGTTTTCAAAATAGTAATTTACTCGAGTGCTTTCTGTTTGAGCTAAACTCGAGTCTCCAAAAACTAGACTCGAGTTTCAATGAAAACTGAAACAATTGAAATACCTTTTTAAGCTCAAACTGGAGTTCTCATTTTCAAGACTGGAGTTTAGAAATCATGTAATAGCTCAAGTGTTTTCAAACAGCTCTAAACTTGAGTCTCCAGAAATCTGACTCGAGTTTCAGTGTGTTTTGAAACTTTGAAAACTTTTCATTTAAGTGCAAACTGGAGTCACTGAAACTAAAACTGGAGTTTAGAAATCAAGCATTAACTCGAGTATCTCTGTCTATGCCAAACTCGAGTCTTTATAATCCAGACTCGAGTTTCCAGTGAAAACTGAAAACATGAAGGCTATTGCATTTGGTAAAACTGGAGTTTGTAAATCTAAAACTGGAGTTTATAAGATTTGATAAAACGTTGAAGCTTCTGTTTGATCTCAAACTCAAGTTTCCAAATCATAGACTCGAGTTTACAAGTCTTTAAACTTTTTAGCTCTTAAACTTTTTTGTAAACCGGAGTTTCTCAGAATCAAATGTAGAGTTTGGAAACAAGTTGAAATTCGAATGTCACTGCCTTTGATCTAAACTCGAGTTTATAAACACAGACTCGAGTTTACAACTCTTAAAAACTTTGATTGCTCTCTATAATTCTGCAAACTCGAGTTTGGCTATCTTTGTTAAAACTTTAGCTTCTGTTTATCAAGTCCAAACTCGAGTTTTTCTACCAAAACTCAAGTTTGCCTTAAACAGAAAATTTTGCAACTTTCCAAAGACAAACTTCAAATTAAGTTTACAATTGTCAGTTATCATCAAAACACATAGAGAACTAACATAAATGGCTTTTCGCAACTTACATACCAAGGGTTTACCATCAGATGAGGTGCCAAGAGGAAAGCCTGGTGGAGAAGACATATACACCTCTTCAGAGAAATCACCATTGAGGAATGCATTATTGAAGTCCAATTGTCTCAAAGGCCATTGAAAGGTGACAGCAACACTCAACAGTACACGAATTGTAGATGATTTTACCTCTAGACTGAATGTATCACTATAGTCTATACTAGCAACTTGGGAGAAGCCTTTTGCAACTAACCTGGATTTTTGTTTGGCTAGTGAACCATCTGCATTAGTCTTAGTTTTCCAAATCCATTTGCACCCTATGGGTTGGCGATGGAGGAGGCAAGGGGACTACATCCCAAGTATGGAACTTGAGTAATGCATTGTATTCATCAAGGGTTGCCTATTTCCAATGTGGATTAGCAAGTGCTTCAGTAATTATAGTAGGAGGAATGATAGGAGGCATTGTGATAGAGTATACTTTTGGTTTTAAAATGCCAAGTTTGCTTCTAGTGACCATTGGGTGGATATTTTGGGTTGGAGGAGGAACTGGAGTGGATTAAGAGTGTGTACTTGTGTGGGTATTTGTAGGTTCAGAGGTAGACAAGGGTAAAGGATTAGGTGATGTGGCAGAAGAGGGAACTGGAGGGTTGGCTGATATTGATGGGATTAGATGATTGGAACTTGATTGCGAAAATGAGGGAGGACATGGTCTAAGGGATGTATTGGTTGTAGGGATCTGGTTTTTCATCGAATTTGTTACTGAGTCTTTGATGGAGTATTGATTTCCTATAGTATGGAATTGTGTTTCATCAAATATAACATGTCTAGATATATATCTGCGACCTGTGAGCATGTCTACACATTTATATCCTTGATGCTTAGAGCTGTACCCTAGAAAAACACATGCAGCAGATCTATAGTCTAGTTTTTGAGAGTTATATGGTCTAGTGTAAGGATAGCAGATACAACCGAAGACTTTTATGATGGAGTAATCAGGTTTGACCCCATGGAGCTTTTCATATAGTGTCATGTTCAGTGACGATGCTTTGGTTGGCAATCTGTTCAGAAGAAAAACAGTTGTTACAAATGCATCAGTCCAGTAGAAATTCGACAGAGAAGCATCAGCCAGTAAGGTTAAGCCAATTTCAACTATCAACTGGTGGCGTCTCTCTACTAAACTGTTTTGTTCTGAAGTGTGAGGACATGAGAAGCGATGTTCTATGCCACGGGAGGTTAAGTGTGATTTAAAAGCCAGGAATTCACCACCATTGTCTGATTGTACTTGTTGTATTTTTGTGTGGTATTTATTTTCAACAAGTTTTTGGAATTCTTTAAACTTGGTAAGGGCTTCAGATTTTTTATGGAGAAAATAAATCCAAGTAAATCTACTATAAGCATCTACGAAGGCAAGATAGTAAACTGAGCCATAAGATTGAATGGGAGCTGGTCCCCAGATGTCCATCAGAATTAATTCCAATAGTGTTTGATATTCAGTAGAAGAAGGCTGAAATGGAAGTTTATGACCTTTTCCAAACTGACATGCAGAACAAGTGCTTTTATTTCTACTAAAGTAAATGCAATGGAATTATATGTAAGAACTTTCTTAACAGTGTCAAAGGAAGGATGGCCTAAGCGTTGGTGCCAAAGAGACAAGGAAGCAGTCGAAACATTACAGACACGTGGTGATCTGAAACTTGAAGATGATGAGACAAGCTTTTTGACAGCAGAAACATAGGAGCTGGATTTTGAGTGTGAGTGACGAGCAGGAGAACTTCCACTATTAGTAGATGTATTTACTTAGGCCAGCAGGGGATACATTCCATTTCTTTCAACTCCAGACATCAAGAGTTGGCCAGTCTTGAGATCCTTGATAATACATTTGGGAGGAAAAAATTCAATGGAGACATTATTTTCTTGAGTGAATTGAGCAACAGACAGTAAGTTTTTCTTCATTTTTGGTACATAAAGAACTTTGTTCAAGGTAAATTGAGAATTATGATTTGTAAGACATGTTTGACCAATCATTTTAATTGGAGATAGCTCACCTGTACTAACCTGAACCGTGCCTTTACCGTTAGTTGCAGAAGAAGGATCAATGCATGAGGGATCATGTGTAATGTGAGCAGTGGCCTCAGAATCAGGATACCACGCAGAATCAGTCACAATATTCGGCGTAACCAGATATGCTTGAGCAGTTGGCGTAGGGACAGTTTCAGATGGTTTCACGGCAACAAAGCATGGTTGTGGTATATGTGTAGTAGCATGGACTGTAGTAGAGTCAGGACCAATTTGTTTGGAGGATACGTCAGAGATAGACGAATCAGTGGGAATTGGCTGGTATTCAAATGGATAATAAAACTCTGGCATACCATAGTCTGCCACATAGTTAGCTTGAACATCTGATAACTGATCATAAGAGCTTGGATACTCATAACGATAATAACATCTATCTGCAAGATAGCCTGACTTGTGGCAGATTTGACATTGTAGTTTCCAATTGTTGAAGCGACCTCGTCCTCGTCCAAAACCACGGGCACCTCCTCTATAGAAATTAGGAGATCCTCTAGGGAGGCTAGAAGATGGACGAAAACCTCTGTTGCTTTGACTAACGTCTGGACCTTGTGTATTGCATATTACATCAAAGGAATCCTCATCATCATAGTCAGGAGAGTGCTTATCGTTTATTGTAGCTGCAGCACGAGAGTTGGACTTGACAGGATTTACTGGATGAGTTGAGGTGTTGGATAGAAAAACTTTATGACGAGTTTCAGAATCTAGCAACATGGTGGACACAACATCTAAACTGAACCGAGGCCTCGATGCATTTATCACAGCAATCACTGGTTCATATTCCGCCGTGAGTCCATTGAGTATGTGTGAAACATGTGTAGCTTCATCGACTTTCTCTCCTAACATTGCAAGATGATCACACACGGACTTCAGATTTGCCAAGTAATCTCTCATAGACAGCTCTTCTTTGCGTTGATTTGCAAGTTGATTCCAATACGAAATAATTTTTGCATCGGATTTGCTGGAGAACAACTGATTCAGCTTAGCCCATATTTGAGCGGCTAAGTTGATTCCTACTAATTCTGGTAAGATGTTTGGAGCGACAGAGGCAAGAAGCCAAGAAGCCAGAGCCGAATCAAGTGATTCAAATTCATCAAACTTAGGATTTCGAATCTCTCTTCCGTCTTCACCTTGTATCATTTCAGGAGGGATATCAACTGTGCCGTCAAGAATCGAATGAGCTCTGTGTTGCTTGACCATAAAGTAGGCTTGTTGCTTCCACAACAAGAAGTTTGAATCATCCAATTTGACAGTGATTTTCTTATTAGAAAATCCACGAGTGGATGGAAGCGTCAGATTGGTTGAAGTAATTGAGTTATTTGATCCAGCCATAACTAATATTTACATAACTACGATCAATCCAAGAGCGAAGAAGAAGATCGCAAAAGGAGATCGATGTGTGAAGAACACTCTGTAACTGGTTTTCCTTTTCAAGCCACCGGAATCGAAGCCGACGGAGGTCGTCGTGCCTCTGATACCATGCTAGAAACCAGTATGAGAGACAAAATATAGGTCTCAAAAGAAAGAGAATTCTAGATCATCTATTATTATGCAAAGACTTCAGGTATATATAATACACGTAGGTGTACATGTGGACAGCCTTCCTAACTAGTCAAAACAGAAACGTAACTTATTTGTAACTAACAGAGCTTGACAGTTGTACACTGCAAGCGATTACAGCATAACACAAGATTACAACACTTAAGCTTTCATTACAACACTTATACTTTCACATAGTCTTTTATCAAAGAGGCTTCGACGATGGAGAGGAGCCTCAACGGGAAATACAAAGAACCCGAAGGAAGATCTTGCAGTGGCCAAAAAAAATCCACAAGTTGATGCAAGATTAGTAATGGAAGCTATTAAAAAATGGAATATATGTCAAAGACCAAGTTTGCGGGAGCGAGAGGATAACATTGACATATATGGTGATAATGGAATTCCTGACGGCAATAAAATTGATCCTGAAGAATCGAAAGAGGACATTGTCAGTTGCTCAAAATTCAAGAAGAAGTTAAATGGGCTTATTGAAACAAAGAATGTGAAATGACATGGAATTCTAATTCACACAATCCAAATATGAGAATGGGATGATGGTGGGGTCACGAAAGTAAGTGGAAAAGTGGTCTGCACAAAGATGATGTCACAGAAAATCACTTTTTTGTGGGTGGTCTTGCATATTACATCACAGCACCATCTTGCTTAGCTGATATGGCAGCCAACCCTTTCCATGCTCTATTCTATTTGATGTTTATGTTGTCAGCCTGCGCTTTGTTCTCTAAGACTTGGATTGAAGTGTCTGGATCATCAGCTAAAGATGTTGCCAAACAATTGAAGCTACACAAGCTCAACACCAGTAACAGAAGGATCTACAGAGAAGGGACTCATGGACAATAAGAGTGAATACGTCCCCTATCTGCGTTTTTCTTGTAAGGATAGTCTTTATGTTGCTACAAATCATAGATATCTCTATGATGCTAAATTAAGTGCCGCTGGATCTCTTGAAGGAACAGTATAATGGGGAAGATTTATCTGAGAATTATTCTGATGCAAAATTTTTTGTCATCAAATCTTACAGTGAAGATAATATTCATAAAAGCATAAAATATAGTGTTTGGGCAAGCACTTTTAATGGCAACAGAAAGCTAAATACAGCATATGAAGAAGCCAAGGAGAAACTTGGTGGTTGTCTTGTATTTTTGTTGTTTTCGATTAATTCTAGCGATCAGTTTGTTGGTTTGGCAAAGATGGTGGGTCCTGTTGATTATGAAAGTAATGTCGAATACTGGCAGCAAGACAGGTGGACTGGTTGCTTTCCTATGAAGTGGCATATCATTAAGGATCTACCAAATAATTTGTTAAGGAAGACAACACTAGAAAACAATGAAAATAGACTAGTCACGAATAGCAAGGATACACAAGAGGTTATGTTTGAGAAAGGCATTCAATTCTTAACCTTTTCAAGGGGCATCTACGCAAAACATGCATGCTGGATGAACTTCAACAATTGCACATGCATAGTTTCTACCAAGCAGCATCCATCCAAGTACTTACATGTTGTAAGCTTTAATCCTTTTGTGTGTGTTGTATATGTCTATGTCCTTCATACAGATAACCATTTTAAGAGAATAGACACATGCATGTATATTGTTATAAAATCCTCCTTACTTTTTAATTTTAAGAGAGGAGGAGGATTATGCCTCCAAAAAGAAACAGAAAAAAACAAAGGTAAACCTCGGATTAACTGAATCTAGTTAAAATCCAGGCTCCATGTAAATTATTGAAAACGGACCTCGGATTAACTAAATCTAGTTAAAACCCGGGTTCCCTATAAATTTTTGAAGAAGGCCCAGTTAAACCGAATCTGGTTAAAATTCGGGCTGCATATTGTGATGGCAAATGCCACCAAGTCTATTCAAATGATTGAATTCGGGTAAGCAAACCCGTTTTCAGAAATCATATTGCGACGACAATGCCGTCAAGCCTATTTATATGATTGAATTTAGGGTAGACAAACTCATTTTCAAAAATTCATAAACCCAAAATCTCGGTGTTATACAGATAAATCCGCGCTTCCATGATCAATTTGGAACCCGGTAAAACTGAGTTTGAAGAATAGTTAAATCCGTGCTCCTTAATTGGACCCCGGATAAACTGAAAATTATACAGTTAAATCCGTGCTCCTTAAATGGACCCTGGATAAACTGAAAATATACAGTTAAATCCGTGCTCCTTAATTGGACCCCAGATAAACTGAAAATTATACAATTAAATCCGTGCTTCAAAAATTCCAAAAACAAGGGTCAACTTCAAAAATTCATAACTCCTTGTCCAGAGCTCTAAAAATTACAAATTTTATATCAAAAGAAAGCCCTGAATTTTTAATTTATTTATGGAAAATTGTTGGTTATGATTAGTTTTGATGATGTCTCATATAGATGCCATTAGTAAGAGCAAAAAGTTCATATCATATACATTGACTAATTGCTACATTTAATATAGATATGTTCAAGTATGACTATGGAGAAAGAACAAGAAAAGAGAAGAAAGAAAGAGTTGAATCATGGAGAATAAACAAGAAAAGAGAAGAAAGAAAGAAAAACTTGTCAAATGGAATGAGAAAATTATCATACAAGTTTTTAGATTGATTCTTGAAGTCTCCACGATCAAATGGAAGTTAGAACAAGCAAATATCATGTTCTGGATGAGCAAATTTGAGCCAGATGTTCAAAAGTCAAGTCTACTGCATTACTGGAAGTGATTTGCCTCTGGATTATGAGAAAACTCGAGTTTAGGACACAAAACTCGAGTTTGGAACTCTAAACTCGAATTGGTCACTTAATGACTCGAGTTTGTAGTGTCTTCAACAACTCAACTCTGGCGTCTCTGGATCAGCCAAACTCGAGTTAGCCAATGTAAACTGGAGTTTGGAACTCTAAACTCGAGTTAGTCACTTAATGACTTGAGTTTAGCAAGCTTTCAGCAACTCTGTTCCATTCTATTTCACGTTCAGCACGGGCAACCTCTAGTAATTCGATCATATCTTCCAAACCAGAGATCGGATTAAGGTGAAATCAATTTTGTATGAAACTAGACTTCCAATGACCCATCTTGACAAAGTTTCATGCCCAAAGAAGATCAGATGAGAGAGCTATGAATTTTTGAAGTTGATCCATCTGTTATCGTCATACAGCAGACCAAGGTTCGATAATTTGAGTATAACTCACAGACTACACATCAGAATGAGCTGAAATCAGTGGCATATAAAAATAGACTCACATACCTTTCCAGAAACATAAAGATCATGGGAAAAAAAGATCAAATGAGTGAGGTATAAATCTTTGAAGTTGACAGTCAATTCAAGATGCTGAGAAAACACTAGCCAAATAACAGTCTTCATTCATCGGATCATAACTGTCAGATTACAATGAGCTTGGAGCTGATTCTTCATACATTGGAAAGAAGACTTAAAGAGTATTATGGAGATAGAGAGCAAGATGTTTTCATCTCTGAAGGAAACTCCAGTTTGAGTTAGTAAACTCCAATTTGTGGCAGGCAGAGAGCTCCTCAATATTTTGATTTGATAAACTCCAGTTTGTGTTTCTAAACTCCAGTTTGTGTTTCTAAACTCCAGTTTGTGACAAACAGAGAGCTCCTCAATATTTTGATTTGATAAACTCCAATTTGTGTTTCTAAACTCCAGTCTGGAAGTTCTTGAACTTAGGCTTATCCTCGTAACAAAGCCCCAAACTCGAGTTAGTCACTTAATGACTCGAGTTTAGCCCTTTGTTCAAGTGTGCTCCAAAGCTCAAATCGCGACATTCCTCTCTGAAAGACCTAAACTCGAGTTTGGAATTCTAAACTCCAGTTTAGCCCGCTGCAAACTCCAGTTTAGTTTTACAAACTCCAGTTTGTGTCGGTGATTTTGAAAAACCAGATTGTGTCAATTTGTGAAACCTTTATGGGTTAATCTTAAAATGTTATATCATATGTTGCTATTGATTCGACATTGTTTAATGAGTTTTTTCAAGAAAGTTTCAGATGAATTCAGCAAAGATCAAGGTGAAATCAAATCTGGAATAAGTGCAATAAATGAAGAACCAAGAACAGGGCTGATCTTTCTCCTCTATCCCAATGGTTCAGCACAGACCGTTATGAATCAATTAAATCATTCTCCAATGGTCAAATGAAGGTTATGGAATGACAGAATATTTGGAAGATCATCTTCATCAACATATTCTAAGATTCCAGCTGAGAATTGAAAGAACAGAGGAAAATATGCAACTGTCATTTTCCAGATTTGCAGCTGAATGTTAGAGAAGAAAATGCAACGGCTAGTTCCTCTAATTAACCTATAAATACCTGAAGACTTGAAGACTCTAAAGACAAGACAAGAAAAACGCAAAGAAACAAGCTTACATCTTCAACATGTTAATACTTTGATTTTCATATCATTTACTCTTTGTTCTCAATGCCTACATAGCTTATCATTGAGAGTGAAATGATTTGTATTGTGCTTCAGTGTTTATTCATTCACTTCTGAGAGAGAAGATTCATTGTGAATCAGTTTATCTGAGAGATACTCAAGATTGGGTGATCTTGAGTGGAAAACACTTTGTTGTGATTACAGCTTGTAAGGGGAATGAATCCGAGTGAGAGATTACTTCGAGTACAAAATGCGTAATCAAGCAAGTGAATTGATTACGGTTTGTAAGGGGGAGTGAATCCTAGTGAGAGGATTACATCAAGTACAGAACGTGTAATCAAGTTCAAAGCAAATAGTGGATTGAAAATCTCAAGTGAAGCTTGGGGACTGGACGTAGGTCAAAGATTGGACCGAACCAAGATAAATCACAGTTTGCATACTCTCTTCTTTTAACTTTAACATTTCCAGTACATGCTCATCTTTGAATATCTAATTGTCAATTTATAAGCTGCGAAAAGTTTTTTTTTTTTTTTTGAGTTCCTAAAGCTTTATCAAACACCCAATTCACCCTCCTCTTGGGTGATAGCCAGGTCCAACAAAAACTTCATGATTTTAGGACAATAAAGTCCACAAGGTGACTGACTAAACTAGAATTTGGAAATTTCTCAACTTTCACTATTTTGATCCATTGTTTCTAAAAATTATTTCCCACCATGATTTCACTCTGTTTTGTGCTTTAAACACATTGGAGACCTTAAATACATGTAACAAAATTTACTTTACAATTTCCTAGATTAAACTAAAATTCTACCCAAATATAAAAGTTATAGCTAAAAAACTTACCTCTTAAAGTTCTTACTCCTTCCTCCTTCTCTTGCTTCAACTTTCACCCTAGCCCTCTCTTTCACTCAATCAGATGTGATCTGATTTTGGTGTGAGGAACATAAAGAGGAGGAGCATGTATTTATAGTGGAAATCAAGCTCCTAACTGAAACTACTAAACTACCCTTGCAAAATATCACACTTTCTTAGCTTAATCAACAAATTATTTAGCCTTTATCTTCTCCACACAACCTATGACATTTTTTATGGCCGATTTAGGACCCTTGGATTGTTCTTCCATGTGTCAAACTCTCATGGCTTGTTAGCTCCAAAATATCAAGATATTTTAGCTTAATTACATGTACTTTTATCTTGCAAATCTTCGGTATCTTATCTTCAACAACTTGGAATTTATAATCAGTCCTCATGCTAACCAAAATATCATCCCTTCTTGGCCTTTGTCATGTGTCACATTCTCATGGTCTTATTTCCCTCCATTGGCCAAGAAGCTTCGAGAACATTCTAGAACATTCTGGCTCAATTGCATGTGCTAATATCATGAAATATCTTATCTTTTCTCCCTCCTCATATGCTGTACGTTTTTTATGACTTTTGGGGAATATTTTATGATGCCAATTAATGCCACAAAATAAGCCTTAAATTCCCTTTGAACTGGATGATCATTTGTAGTTTGGTTGGTTAGCTTATCAAGTTACATTTAGACATTTTATCTTGCAAACTTGGCTAGTAATCATTCAACAAGGCTCAGCTGGAATTGTGGACTTTTGGCCTGATTGTGATGTCATTTTGATGACACAAATAAGTGCTCAGGTATCCCTAAACTCCACATGTCCAAGCCTAATTGGTTTGTTAATTAATTAAGGCCATTTATGCATTAATTAACAATATTAAATAAGTCTTCCTTAGCCCATAGCTGATCAAAAATATCAGCCTCCCTAGGATGTCCTTATTGCATTTTAAAAATTGTAAATAAATGCATAAGTTGGACAAAAACCAAGTAGAGGTTTATTCCCTAGCTTGACATGTGTATTTTGACATAAACACAATAAATATTAGGTGTTTTCCCCCTTAAATATCTATTTATTTTCATTTCCATCTACCTCTTGTATTTAGGCTAAAATATAGTCCTAATAGGTAGTGACAAATGTTTAACCTTAATTTCAATTAAGGCAAGTCCATTTGTTAAGGAATTGTTGTAAATATGTACTAATTTGGTAAAGGGTTACTTATACACTTTCTTGATTCCTTTTGATTGGAAATCACCATTATTTTATGTGATTTTATGTCACATATATTAGCCAATTCAATATGGTCACATATTCCACAAGTGCCAATTAAATATGGTTACATATTCATATAATACAGGATTTTTGGTAAATTGAAAAATGGGTATTACATTTGGATTAGCAGCAGTAGGAGTGGTTTTACAATATGACTCTTGCAAAATTAAGATAGGATAAAAGTATGATTACGTAATGTTGTGTTTTTATTAGTGATAACAAAAGTGTCTTTTCTCAAACTGCAACATGTTTGAATTATTATTTTGGAAAGCACGTTTAGATGGAAAATAATTGAAAAGAACATAAATCTTATTAAATATTCCCTCCATTCCTTTTTATAAGATATAATTGTTTAAATAGGTATATTCATTCCTATAAAATACCATTTTCTTGCTAAACACATGTATCATTCTATTGGAAGCAACCATATTCGAAGTACGGTCGGACATTAAATGTGGGCACCACAAAATTATAAGATACCATTTGGAGATGTATAAATATTTAATGCCTTTTTTCTATTTTTACTCTCAATTAATTCTATATCTTTCTCCCTAGTTTCCCAAGTATTCTCTCCCATCACTTTTTCCACTCATTCTCTCTCCCACCCACCCTCTTTACGAATAAGGGTGCTTATGGAAAATGAGTCGTATTTTATATGTATAATTATATTTAACCATTTTTTATTAACTTTTTTATTTAATAATAAATATATATTAAACATTTTTTGTGTATATATTAAATAATGCATATTTATTTATTTATTTATTTATTTATTTATTTATTTATTTATTTACATTAGGGATATAGAGAGTATTTTAAATCCATCGGGGAGGAAGGGGAAAAATCTAACAAGTAAGAAGGGTATTTTCGTGTATGTGTGTGTATATATAATTATTTGTAAGAAGGGTATTTTGGTAATTTCATAATGGTGAAACAAAATAAATTACTCATTTGCAATACAATGGATTTGAACTAATGACTCAATCTCACAGGCAACAAGCAAGGTTCCACCAGACTACAAATCCATCTTTCTCAAATGCTTTCAACAATTAATTAAAAAAATGAAGACGAGAATATTTATTCCATTCTAATTTTAGCTTCATCACAAAAATAATATCCAAATTTATGTTTAGGGCTATTACACATATGGTATAAGAAAGTGTCAATAAAACATTGGGTCATACAACCCTACAATTATTTATTTATTTAACATAACATGTATTTTAGTATACTAGCCATAGTTATTGATTAACCCTGAAATGGCTTTTCAAGCAAATCAATTATTTTCTGGTCCACTTGGAAAGCCTTCTGAAGAACTTCAGAAGAGATGAGCGGATCAGAACCAAACACAGATTTTGCAATGGGGATCACTCCAGCATTTTGGCTACTAAGACCAGCAAACGCAATTGCATTTCCATAACCCACGTTCTGTTGGAAGTGAATAAGACCGATGGGGAACACAAACACGTCTCCCTTGTTAAGAACTTTGGTAAATAATCGATTCCCATTCTGATTAGAGGCCACAAACCCGACTAGAAGAGTTCCTTCGACCACTACAAGGATCTCGGTGCCACGTGGATGAGTGTGAGGAGGGTTCAAACCCTTTGGCGCATAGTCGATGCGAGCAAGAGAGATTCCAAGAGTGTTCAAACCAAGCACCGTGGTTACATCTGCAGTATTGACAAAGAAGCCAGTCGGGTTTTTTGATGTGTCTCCGACTTTGTCAAATCCAGCTAAGAAGAAGTCCTTAGCTTTCACTGCCATTGGATCTTTGCAGAATTTCCCGTTCACAAAAACTGCAAAATTCAAGAAATCAAATGTTATATTTGCGAAAACAACAATCTAGAACTGAAGTCAAACTTTTAAGGATGTATATAATTTGCTTCCCACCCAAAGTTCTGAAGTTAGTAATGCCATATTCTTTAATTCTTTTTAACATGTCCCAACTTCTCAGATATTTTTTTATTTAGTTTTTCCCCGTATCGATCATTAATTAGATTCTACATAAATTGAGTAATATTTTGATTTTGATATCTGACGAACAAAAATTGTGCTAATCCATTTTCTTTTATGATTTTTCAAAAAAAAAACAAAAATTGTAGAGTTGGGCCGCCTTTTCATTTATGTATTTGAAAATGCACTTCAAAGATATCAAAATATCACTCAATATTTTTTGTAAAATCTAGTTATAAAAAGAACAAACGGGGGAAACAAACATTTGAGAAGTTTGGACATTTCAAGTGGCCCTAGAGAGTAACCGAGTAACTTGAGTCATTAACTCGTGTGCGTACCTCCTTTAGTAACTGTGTCGTTGAGTGAAACGCAGAAATCTTGAAGAGGACTTGGGTCATATGCGAGCACATGAACTGAAGCAAATGCCAAGAGACTAACAACCAAGTACACAGCTTTCATCTTGTGCTGTATGTGTCGATATATATCTACCTCTTTTAATTCTCTGTATGTTTGTGAGTTTATGAACGAACTTATAAGGCTATTTATAAGTAGAAGCCATTGATTTGGTTTTTAATTTGCTCGCAGGTATGAAGAAGCAAATAAAGACTCAGTAGTATCTTTCTTCACCTGCAACTTCTCTCGATTAATTATATTGGATGATGTGATCAAAGTTTTGACCCTTTCTACGTGTCTATCTCTAGCTATACCTCTTCCAATTCTCTGTACTTACGAGTTTGGGACTTTGTGGTTTTATTGCCAATATTATATGTTTGAGAAGGAAGTGAAGAACTGGTCTTCGATCGGTGCAATTTTCTATTAGTGGTTGGTTGGGTGCAATTCCGTATCAGTATTCTATATCATGACGAAGAAAATGGCTATTGCAATAAGAAGCCATTGCTTTCTTTATATATTTTCATCATTTAATTATAGTTTAATTCAACGGCTTGAAGTATTTTTTTCCAAAATGTATTCAATATCCTTAGATATTTTGTGGCATATCCAGCATTCTGAAATACTATTTTTTTTTTTTCAGGAATGTCCTTCCCTTTTAAATAACTTTTGGTGCATCCATAGTACCAAGGCACAAAAAGCATTTTAAAGTGCAAGAAACTCCTGAAAAAAATATTTTTACACCTCAAAATACTTTAATTTTTTTTTATCATCTTGGGTTCTGAAACTATATTGATTAATTTGAAGTTCATATTTTAAATCAAAAGTAATAAACTGCAATTTAATTGATTTTATTACAATAATACACACGTGTGTGTAAAGAAATCACCCAAAATTTTAAGTAGACAAAGAATAAAAAGAAATCCTCAAAAATTACAATAATACACAAAAGCGTTTGTGTAAAGAATAAGTGGAAGATTAGGTAACATAAATCAATTATAAAATAATACAAAGATGATTAATAAACTACTACAGTAATAACATCCATAATACATATAAAAATAATTTCAATATATGACAAAGATCGAAATGGTTTTATTTTTAGACACCTTTTTATTGATGGCGTATTTATCTATACACTAATTAACTATTCTTAGTCATAAATTTTCCAAAACTGTTTCCAAAATCGCCAACGGTTCACCAAGTCAAAAATATTATGTTAATTAGGGGGATTCTTAACCAAATCCTTATCTTCTAGAAGAAGACTTTTCTTATTCATCTTCCGTTGGAGCACACACCTGAGTTTTTCTTTTTCTTTTTTTTTTGATACAAAAAAGTTTTGGAAAAGTTCGACACCAGTCACCTACCAAGGTCAGGGTATGGCCCCGGGCTCTATGAGCACTTACGAGATCGCCTACCAAAGGAGTCCCAGCGACGGCAGAGGGAATCGAACCCACGACCCAAGGGCCTAGTCCTGAATCTCTTACCATCTGTGCCAACTCTCATTGACACAGATGGTTCTATTTTTGTTTTGAGAGAAGCAAGCGAGTGATTTAGGTCCTGATAGTTGGTAGAGAAATCGTACACATTCTAAGTTTAAAAAGCCAATCCTGAATCATAATTTTTTAGTTGTGTACACTAAGAGATATGGTTTTTTGAAATTGACCCAAAAATATGGAAAACGATTTTTGAATGTCACTTTGCAGTTTGGGAAGAGAATATTTTTTGGAAAAGCTGTGTTAAAGAACAAAGAGGGAATTTTTCTTAGAAAGATATTTTCATGAGCTTTTAAATAGAACTTTGAACCATATTTTTTGAGTTTCGATGAGAGATATGAAATTTCAAAGAGTTCAGAAAAATTCAATATTTTACCAGGATTGAGTTTTAGTGCAAATGATAAGCACTTATTAGGACCATGCATGATGTGTGTTTGAATTAGCGGCGGTAAAAGAGATTTTTTAAAATATGACCTTTACAAACTTAAGATAGGATAAAAATCAAATTATGTATTGTTGTATTTGGATTAACGGTGACAAAAGTTTTTTTTTCTTCAAATTGAAATATGTTTGGATGATTATTTGGAAAAGCAAGTTTAGATAGAAAATGATTGAAAAGAACATAAATCTTATTAAGTACTCCCTCAATTTCTTTTTATAAGATATAATTGTTTAAATAAATATATTCCTTTTTTATAAGATATTTTTTACTAAACACATGTATCCATCTATCGGAAACAATCTTGTTTGAGGCACTGTCAGGCACTAAATGTAGGCACCATTAAATTATAAGATACCATTTGGAGATGCCCAAATATTTCATGCATTTTTTCTGTTTTTACTCTCAATTAATTATGTGTCTCTCTCCTCACTTTTCCCATGCATTCTCTCATATCATTTTTTGAACTCATCCTCTCTCACACCCGCCTTCTTTATAAATAAGTGTTTTTGGAAAATGAGTTGTATTTTTTAAATATTATTATATTTAACCAATTTTAATTAAATTTTTTATTAACATAATTCAGTTATAGACATCTTATAAAAAAGAATTGAAGTAGTGTGTATTTATTTATCTACAGTAGGGACAGAGTTAAAAAAACATAGAAACCATTGGAAAAACTTGCTAGGCCCACGTACCGTAACAATAAATTTGCAAGTATTTGGTATCCCATAAACAATAAAAATGTTTTGAAGTTTGGAACTCTCAAAAGAATTGTATGTCAAGACTCAAGAACCAAATGTGACATAATAGTTAATTGTGTGAATTTTGGGCTTACACTAATAAGTGAAGTTCATCAGAAATGATAGCAACCTGGTTAATTAATGCATATAGATAGATGTATTGATAATGAAGTAAACTTCAATACAAATTAACAACTCTGTACAACTACACATGAGCTTGCTTATACATGAACTTAAGTAAGAAAATTAATTATCCATTTCCTCCCAATATAGAGAAATATGGATTGGGCTCCGTAAAAGCTATTTATGGGTCTTGAATAGCATAACATGCAAAGTTTTCACTTCTTTTACTTTACAATATGAGAGTTAGATTTGAGAATTGCTAAGCCCAATCAAGAGTTACTCGCCCAAAAGAGTTTTCTACAGTTAGACTCAAACTCGATGTGTCATGATTAAGCAATCAAAGCCCGTATAATGAATTGGCCAGAAGATTTGAAAATTGGGCTTGAGACTGGTATGGCAGAGAAGAGAACAAGCGACAGATATGCAATCTGCGTACCACATTTGAACCATCTATGGATGAGAAGTTAACCCAATTCAATGGAAATTTCATTGACTGCAGAAGGAAACTTTATATTATCATTTTCACAATGCGTCTTCTTACAGAGCTGAGATAATGATCCAACAATGTCCCTCATGGAAGGTCGATCTCTGGATGCTTCATTGACACATTTCAAAGCAAGTGCAGCCATATCATTAAGCCTGTGCACATCATATTTTCCATTAAGCTGTGAATCCACAATTTCTTCCCATCCAACCTTACTCTCAGCTTCCATGGCTGCCTAATTAATCATCACCGGGAAGAGATATTACGGCAATGCTGCTATAAGATTTAATGGTTATAGATAGATATGTAAATGATAAAAATCTTGCAACTTTAAATGCAGTTGAAACTTTAAAGGCATAGGCCTACCTATTGTCTACATCGGATGCACATGTAATTAGAACAGTTCACACATACATATCAACATATCAAATATATAGGATGAAATCTGCAACAAGGCGTACTATTTACAAACCATTAATAATATGACCCAACTTTCAGCACAAGAAAATGTGTTTTTGTAACATAGTACTGCCCTATTGACAGCTTAAAGATTTATGTGTCAATGACATAAAAATAATAAAAACTCCGTCTATGTTTTTTTCCCTACAAATTAAAATATTATATATGCATATGTAGTTATGTACTATGAGCAACGTCCAACATAGCATTAGCACTTACTAGTTTCACATATTCCATCAGGCCCTGCTGTGGATTCCTGCCAGTAATCAGTTCAAAGAGTAGCACACCAAAACTATAAACATCACTTTTCTTGGTAAAAGTTTTTGTAGACATGTATTCAGGATCAAGATAGCCAAAAGTTCCTTGGACATGAGATGAACGACGTTTAATCATCTCTGGTCTAGAAAGCCCAAAGTCAGTTACCTGCTAAGCAAATAATAATACATGCTGAAGTGTTGTATTAAAAGAAGAGAAGATTTGCAGCATAATACAGAAACAAGGATCATACCTTGGCTCTCGTAAACTGGTCCAGCAGTATGTTGGAAGATTTAATGTCACGGTGAACAACAGGGGGAGAAGCCTTAAATATGGAGTTCAGTGAATAAGAAACCAAAATTAAACCTATTACAAGGCTGTATATAAATGACTTGTACAAACTCCAACCACAAAGAAATAAGTATATTATGTACCCCATAATGTAGATATTCCAGTCCCCTTGCAACATCTAGTGCTATCTGAAATCTTGCGTCCCAGCTTAACGGCTCCTGATTTTTGCCTAAATCTTCAACGCATAAAATAGTTATAAAGGCGTCAAATAAATATTTCATTAAGTTATTGATTCATGAGGAACAAGGAGTTATCAAAATATTTTTTTAAGCTTGTAGAATAATAATCTGAATTCCTTGTAATATTCATGTACATGTGAGCTATATTTATACAAGAAAGGAGAGCCTTAGACTTAATGACTCTTAATGATAATTAATGCATAATCCATGATTTCCTCTAATCCCTGATTATTAGGGATACTAATTGCTAATTGATATTAATTACATAATTCATACTAATTACATAATTCCTAACACTCCCCCTCAAGTTGGAGCATAGATGTTAATCAAGCCCAACTTGTTACAAAGATAATCAACTCAAGTATCATTGACGGCTTTAGTCAACAGATCACCCAATTGGTCACTAGACCGCACATGTCCTGTAGAAATGAAATTCTCCTTGATCTTATCACGTACAAAGTGGCAGTCAATCTCAATGTGCTTTGTGTGTTCATGAAACACAAAATTGGAGGCTATGTGTAGGGCAGCTTTGTTATCGCACCACAGTTTTGCAGGCAATGACGTGGTGAGACCAACCTCCTTCATGAGCTGGTGAATCCACACAATTTCCTGTACCGACTGAGACATGGCTCTATACTCAGCTCTGCACTTGACTTAGAAACCACATCTTGCTTCTTACTCTTCCAGGACACTAAATTTCCACCCACAAACACACAGTATCCCGTGGTGGATCTTCTAGTAGCCTTTGACCCGGCATGATTTGCATCACAAAAACATTCAATCTTGTTGTGGCCATGATTCGTATAGAGTAAACCACGACCAGGTGAGCCCTTCAAGTAGTGTAAGACGTGCTCCAAAGCTTCCCATTGAGCCACAGTTGATGCAGTCATAAACTGACTCAGTACACTAACTGGAAAGGTCACATCCAGGCGAGTCACCGTGAGATAGTTCAACTTCCCAATCAATCTCCGATATCTCTCAGGATAGGGAAACGGCTTGATCTTCTCTGGGTCAACTTTCTTTTGGACATGCTCAGGTAGTTCATCAAATGGTATATTGTCATCAATGTCCAAGAAAGGGTTAGGAATCATAGGGAAGCCACTTGGTGCTGCTCCAAGTTTCCCGGTTTCTTTTAATAGATCAAGAACATACTTTCTCTGTGTCAACAAAATCCCTTTCTTACTTCTCATAACCTCTATCCCAAGGAAGTACTTCAGCGGACCCAAATCCTTTGTTTGAAAGTGAGAATTAAGAAAGATCTTGAGTGATGAGATCCCTCAAATATTGCTACCTGTAATAACAATATCATCAACATATACCACGAGCAGAATCATGCCTGCATCAGTTTGTTGATAGAACATAGAGTGGTCGCACTTACTCTGACTCAGACCAAACTTCTTAACCACATAACTGAACCTGTCAAACCAAGCACGAGGACTCTGCTTCAAGCCATACAAAGACTTTCGAAGGTAGCAGACCTTCCCATGCTCCCCCTGAGCAACAAAACCAGGTGGTTGCTGCATGTAGACTTCCTCAAGGAGATCACCATTTAAGAACGCATTCTTAACATCCAACTGGTGAAGATCCCAACCATAATTAGCTGCCATAGAGATGAAGAGGCAAACAGAGGACAATTTGGTCACAGGAGAAAAGGTTTCTGAAAAATCAACACCATAGGTCTGAGCATAACCCTTGGCAACTAGTCGAGCTTTCAACTGCTCCAAGGTGCCATCAGCTTGTGTTTTCACCATGAACACCCATTTGCACCCGATAGCCTTCTTTCCAGAAGGTAAATCAATGAGATTCTAGGTATCGGCCTTCTCAAGAGCCATCATTTCTTCTCTCATAGCAGCACACCAACCAGGATGGGCCAAAGTTGTGTGGAGATTAGTGGGAACAGCTATGGAATCTAAGGAAGCAATGAAAGAGCAGGATGGAGGGGAAAGATGGTTATAGGACACAAAAGAGGAAATAGGGTAGGTGCAAAAACGCTGACCTTTTCGAAGGGTAATGGGCAAATCAGGAGGAGGGGAAGCCGACATTGTGTCAGATTCAGAGGCGGGGAGAGTATCAAGTACTGGATCAGACGTCGAAGCAGGAACTGGTGGGTCATGAACCTGAGCAGCGCCATTGTGCGCCCTGGGACGCTTCCGATACACATGATAGATAGGCGGTTTAGCAGGGGCCAAATCAGATGCCTGTACTGGTGGTAACTGAACCTGATAAACCAAGATATCATCAAGACCATCGGAGGGGTCAGAGGATGGAGATACAGGAAAGAACGGGGTCGACTCATGAAAAGTGACATCGAAAGAGACAAGATAACGCCGAAGAGTAGGGGAATAACACCGATAACCCCTTTGAACCCTAGAATACCCTAGGAAAACACATTTGAGTGACTTGGAATCGAGTTTGGTAACGGTAGGGCGAACATCCCGAACAAAACAAACACACCCAAAGATTTTCAGGTCAATAGGAAACACAGGATTGGAAGGAAACAAGGTGGTGTATGGAGTGGCTTCACGAAGAACAAGAGAGGGCATACGATTAATAAGAAAGCAGGCAGTAGACACAGCATCAGCCCAGAAGGGTTTGGGAACGTTCATTTGAAACATTAGAGCCCGGACGACTTCTAATAAGTGGCGGTTCTTACGTTCAGCAACACCATTTTGAGCTGGTATATCTGCACACGAGGACTAATGAATCATGCCATTTTGAAGCATATAGGTTTGAAATCCAGCGGAAAAATATTTTTTGGCATTGTCACTTCTTAAGATTTTCACAGAGACACCAAATTAAGTGTTGATTTCAGCACAGAAATGGGAAAAGTGATTGAACAACTCAGAATGATCTTTCATTAAATAAAGCCAGGTGGTTCAAGAAAAGTCATCAACAAAAGTAACAAAGTAACGAAAACCAGACTTGGACTCAACATGACATGGACCCCAAATGTCTGAATGGACTAAATCAAAAGGGGACGCAGCCCGTTTATTGACGCGAGGTGCCAGAGGAACACGGTGATGTTTTGCAAACTGACACGACTCACATTCTAAAGAAGACACATGATGAAATTGAGGATACAACCTCTTTAAAGATGACAAAGACACATGACCCAACCGACAATGAACATCAAACGGAGAGGAACTACCAGAGCAAGCAACTGAGCGCGGCACCCGATCATCAAGGAAGTAATGGACGCGAGCTTCATACCCCCTACCAATAGTCCGCTTCGTCGTAAGATCCTAAATCAAACAATGGTCAGGGAAAAGTGATAGAGCAATTTAATCGACGAGTGAGCTTACTAGGAGATAGAAGATTAAAGGCAAGATCAAGAACATTAAGGACAGATGATAAGGAAAAAGACTGGGTAGGTTGAACAGTGCTAGAGCCAAGGACACGGGAATACGAACCATTGGCAATTGTGATGGAAGAAGGAGTGGCATAAGGTGCATATGAAGAGAACAAATGATGGTTACCTGTCATATGATCGGTAGCCCCGGAGTTGATGATCCACTTCGAGGAAGTAGTAGCAAGACATGAATCAGAGTTACCTGTAGCAAGAGCAGTCGGTGCTGATGGAGCAGCTGAGGGGGCATGAGCAAAAGCGTCAAATGATTGGGCCATATTAGCAGACTCGCTGCGTTTCTGTTGTAGCTTACAGCAATAGCATTTCGTATGACCGGGTTCCTTACAATAATAGCAGATGACCCCACCAGTACCCAAAGGTGGAGGATTGTTACCGAGCCTCAGGAGATTCAGGTTCTTCGAAATAGTAGGACCTTGACCAACTAAAGCACTAGCAATAGAAGAAGCTGGGTGCGCCAGACTATCAGCGCGCAACACGCAAGAATACACATCCTGCAGCGAGGGAAGCTCAAAGCTAGATAAGACCTAAGATTGAACAGTCTCATAAGATGAGTCAAGAGTAGTGAGAAAGCTCATAATTGCCATTTTTTCCATATTATCTATCTGGGTTTGAAGATCCATCGTAGGTGGCATTAACCGCCGCATTTCCTCATACATCTGCTTGAACTCGATGTAGAACTGCTTCAGGGGGCGACCTTGCTGCTCAACCCGATAGAAACCTTTACATACCTCATGTATGCGAGTAATATTTCCCTTTCCAGAGTACAAGAACTCCAGGGACTCAATAAGTTCCTTAACCGTATTGCAATGACTCATCGAAGGAAGAATTTCGCTGTTAATGGAGTTTTGGACTGTAAGAACAGTCGAGCATCGGCTCGAGCCCATGGCATCTTCGTATCATCCATAGGAGGATTCTTAGTCAAGTGACTCTCTTTCTCAATACTGAGTAAATGCATGCGAATAGTTTTGATCCAATCCGAGTAATTGGTCCAATTCAACTTATGATCAGTAATTTTGTTGGAAACAAGAACCATCTCAACAATGATACTTGATTTAGATTCAGCCATAAGAGAGAAATAGAGTCACACAAGATACTTAATAACAAAGAAGACAGCAGTAACCAAAGATTCAACACACCACCTACAAGAGGCAAACCTTGGCAAAACAACCTCCAAGAAAACAAACAAGCAGCCACAACAAACGCCCAAACAGTAACAAGAAGCCTCCCAGGGACCCAAAACAAGGCTATAAGCACACAAAAAAAACTCCGCTAGACCAAACATAAAAAAACGAGCAGAGAGCTTCACAGTAAGGGACCAGCAAGAAAACAAGAAGTAATGGGAGCGAAAACACCTAGGTCACAACGGCAACAGAGAGAGTTGATCCCAGAAAAGCAAACGGCGACGGTCAACTCGCCGGAAAATTGCGTCACACGCCGGCGCGTGTCTCCGACTGCGAAGTTCCGGTAAGCGCGTGACACTCCACGCACCGGTGAAAAGGAAGGCGGTGACTTGGGTTCCGCTGATCTAGACCCCCTGAGCACGGTGGGGCAGCGCGTGGTGTCGGAATAGGAGCCTAACCGCAGCAACCTGAAACACTCTCTCTCCCTCTGTTTTCCCTCACTCTCGCTCTCACTGGACTCGCTGGACAGAAACAAAAAACTGAAGAAAAAAAAATTTGAGGAATCAGATCTTTGTTGGCTCTGATACCATGTAGAATAATAATCTGAATTCCTTGTAATATTCATGTACATGTGAGCTATATTTATACAAGAAAGGAGAGCCTTAGACTTAATGGCTCTTAATGATAATTAATGCATAATCCCTGATTTCCTCTAATCTCAGATTATTAGGGATACTAATTACTAATTGATATTAATTACATAATTCATACTAATTACATAATTCCTAACAAAGCTCTCAAAGCAAAACTGAATTTCATTTTTCCAAATGGAAAAGGTTATATGAAAAAGCAATAAATGGTCAAGTGAAGCAGGTAGATGGTTGAATATCAGGCCAACATATAACCACCCAGAAATTTCCTTTCTTTTTATAATATATAACAATCCAGTCTGATTACATCTTGTAGTAGTTTTAAATTTACAAGTGACAAACCTATAGAGATTTGAAAAACCACAAGGTGTAACACCAAACCATGCTTCCAGAATGTACAAGTATACTTTGGTTAAGGTAGTTTATTCCCAAGAAAACTCAAACCAATTTCTTTTGTTTAAAGAAAGAATTATATAAATTTAAACAATTGTACACCCTTTCATGAAGTCAAAATACCTCACATTAACCATTTTGTGTGGATCAAAAGAATTCTGCTAAAAAATTTAATCTCATTCTAACCATATAAGTGAGAGGCGAGGTTGCCATTGCTCATATAAGCGTAAAGGAGCATATGATGTCCTCTTTCTGCAGTATATCCCACCAAATCCACAAGGTTTTTGTGGTGTAGTCTTCCAAGTAACAAGACCTATTGACAGAAAAGGAAAATGCAAGATAGGCTTCTGTTATAATTTTAAAATAATATTGCAAAACTTCATCACAATTATCATTAGCTTTTAATGAGTTCGTTTAAGTAATGATTTGCCAGGTTATTGGAGTCATGGGTAGTAGGAGTCATATATTAGGATGTTGTAACACCCCAAATTCCATACTTGAAAATCGTGTCGGTTGACACTTAGTTTTAAGAAAATCAACAAAGTTTAAGATGCTACAGCTTAGAGTAATGCGGAAACGGATAGCGTGCGCTAATATTCAGACAATGAGTATTTGATATAAAATGCCCAGACATATGCTGATGCCCAGACAAAAGCTAGTATATTAAAAATTTCCTGAAAGAAAATTTATGTGATATAATATATAGAGTTTTGTATAATTACAATTCTTACATGTAACTATACAATATTCAACCAAGCCGTAGCTAGACTTGGGGCAATGAACCTAACTCAGTTAATCAAATAGTTTGGTCAGGTAGGTGTCTATCATGGGAGTCTCACCGAGTTCACGGTGACTTATTAACTGGCCCACATAGACTAGCTCTGCCTTCAGCACCAAACCGTTTGAGATAACCTCGTTAAATCATGCCAGAGTGAATACTCTGAGGACATTCTTCTGGCATTTAACTTGACCGATACTTCTTCCTAGCTCCATCCTTTAGTGCCTTCTCACAGCTCCATCTACCGGTACCTTCTTTATCCTGGTTTCTTTCCTGAACCTTAGACAGATCTGAGGTCCAATACCAATTGGACCTCAGGTAACAGTTAACCTTATGTGAAAAGTATAAACAATATATATGACAGTTATTCAATACATTCAGTGGACAATACATAACACACAGCAAATGCATGTCAAAAACACCATACATAGCACACAGCTCATGCATGTACAACCATGTTTGCACATAACCAGTGCCACGATGGCCCCTCGTATCCTCAGCGCTAGGAAAACATACAAACGGTGTTATCAAAACTATAACCCGTGTCAAGCTGAATCCATTGCTACCCTGAATGTATGCAAACAACTGAATCCACAGTCTTGCTCATAACACATGAATCAAACAATCATATATAGGCATACAAGACACACAAGTGTTAAAGTTACAAGTACGCGAACGTACCTTTGTTGACGATATACGGTATAACTGTTGGTCAGAACGTAATCACAGATATCCTATAAGGATAATATCGCATGTAATCAATAACTAACATCATAATAGTCATTTTAGTCATAAATGACCATTTTACCCCTGACCTCTCTAATTGGCGGAATTTTGCCAGAACTTCGTTACTTTGACTCTAATCTTCCAAAATCTTGTCATATCTCTTTCTCCATCATATTTTTGAAATAAATACCATATTTAAACATAAATATGATATCAACAACATATTGGAAGACTAAAGATCAAACTAACATTTCTACTATAACTACCGAACGAAACTAGTCTTAAGACTAAGGACCGAAGAACTTACCCAGAACCTTGCTCCTCCTTCTCCGAAGCTCTTCCTTCTCTCTACCTTCTCTCTAATTTTTGAATTGCTCCAAACAATTTGGTGTGAAATTTCAAAGGAAATGAATGGCTATTTATAGGAAAAAGTTATGGCATTTTGGTAGTTCCTTTGAACTTTCTTAGCTCAGATTCTGACCGTTGGATCTAGGATATTTTGGAAGACTCAATCCTGGCCTTACACCTAAACAAAAATCTCCCTCAAAGTCAAAAAAGATGATGTCATCATGTGTCATCAACTCTTGCTTTATGGTTTTACCCGATAAAATTCCCTATTCGGTGTCCTAATCACGTAATCTTGGGAAAACTCAAAATTTCGGGAACATAGCCCCATAGATCTCTTCTTCCTCTTTCAAGATACTTTGGTTAACTAAATTTTTTATCCCATTCAGGACATTCCGTTGCCTGCCGAACATTTCCGGACAAACGCCGTCAGATACGAAAATAACTTCCGAAAACATCGACTTCTAGATAAAAATTTACTAGTTCATAATATGTCCAGTTGTTAGAAACTTAGTTCATGATTTTTGAGTTATGATTTAATTTCCATTGGTTCACATTTATATTATCTGTTCCTTTTTCTAAAAATATCTTTTCATCTTATCCCATGATTATTCCGCCGGTTACAGAAATAACTTCTGAGATAGCCCACTACGGGACAAAAATATACTTGTTCATAATAAGTCCTTATGTTAGATACTTAGTTCACATATTTTGAAATAGGATTTATTTTCTGTCGGTTCTCACTCTTCCTATTGGTTTCTTCACCAAAATATCTTCTTTTTCCTTGGCTCACAACTCTCCACATCTCACAATACTCACACACCACACATCTCACACACACACATTTCGTTTTCACCCTTTTTCTTTTTTTTTAATTTTAATTTCATATTATATTTTAATAATCCTCTAAAATTCCAAAAAAATATCTCATTGGTCCTTACTTAATTACAAGGATTTAGGTATTTAAAAATTGTTAGAAACTCTTGTAGCCCTTGATCTTACTTTATTAGATTATATCCTAACTATTGATCATTGTTTAATTTGTCTAACTCAATTAGAAAGCTTAATTCGGGCCTTAATCCTATGATTTGTAATCTTTTAGGATCTAGGGTTTTTATGTACTTAATCTCACCAATATTTCTTAATCTTTACTAATTAATTAGCAAGTATATTTTTGCTAATTTTAGCCACAAACATTTAATTAAAGGGTTTTTATATACTCTACCTTGAATATTCTCTTGTTCAAGCTTAAACAATTAGCCATTAATTACCTAATTAATCACTTGCTAATTGTTGACAATTTCCTTTATTGAGATTAATTATTATCTCACAACTATTGCACTGACATTGGTAATTTATGCACCATGCATAATATTAAAAATCATGGGGCAACTTATGTTCCCTAAAATAATATCATATTTTACCTCATTATTTTCCAAGGAAAATAATCCCATAAATTATCTAAATTAGAGACAACATACTTTTTAAATTTTTAATAAATATTTAATTATCTCTAAGGATTTATCATCATATTCTTAGGTTGACCATAACTTCACTTAGGGATTTTTAGCTCTTTATTCCTCCTAATTTCATAAGAAACCACCTTAAGAAATAAGGTAATTATTACACTAGTTTTGAGATCACAAATTCACCTATTTCCAATAGGTATTATTTGTCAATATAATATTTTAGATAAATAATTATCCGGGTATTACAGATGTGGTAGTTGCATACTAGGAAAAAGTAATGTAGAGGATCATTTAATACACAACATGGAAAAAAATTATTGGATTTATCCTCCTCCTATATCTTCACTCTGCTTCTGAATAGTTTATAGTTTTCACTTGCAAAATTTTGTCGTATAACTTTCCCATTGGATCTCCCTTTAACTCTTAAATCCGTGTTTAAAACATAGGTGAGACAAAAAGTTTGAGTACATACTATTGTAAACAATAAGGGTAGCAAAATAGAATACCAAGATTGCTTTAGAAATCAATTACAAGAACGGATTGTATACAAAGAAAAGTGTGTTCACGCACATGTACCACAAATATCCTATAGGACTTTTAAATTCCAACATGAAGGTTTCTTTTACTTGAAAAAAGATGTAATGTTGTTTCCTCCCACCATACTAGTTATGAAATGCGGTTTCTAGGAAAGATGCCTGGGAAGGGACCAATCAACTAGCATTCTGAATCATATACAAGGATATGTCCTCATTTAAATTGATAAGACCAAAATAGAAGATTTATCAACATCATGGTTTTTCAAGTGAAGCTCATTACTCATGTAAAGGGCCTGTTTGAATTGGCAGTGGGAGTGGTGGCTTATTTCCTATCTACTTTTTTTTTAGAAGCTCGGTAGGAAAAAAGTCAGGTTATAAATATGATTAGTGTTTAGATTTATAGTGGTAGATAGTGCTGGGAATCAAGACCAGCCCGGCCCTACAAGGCTGGCCCTTGAAGGGCCAGGGCCAGCCCTACATGGCTCGGGATAAGAAAAACATCTGTTTTTTAAGGCCCAGCCTAAGAGCACCAGGGTCAGGGCCGGCCCTTCAGGACCCAGAAGTTACTATTCCAAATTTTAACTATTTTTCCTCTATTTTTTTTTTCAAAGAAATATAATTAGTAAATTACAACAATTAAAGTTCTAATTTAACAAATAAATGTTATCAACATTAATATTCAAACAACATAAATCATCCAACAAATAAATACATTCACTAATTCATAATCAAAAGCAAACTATTGTCCATAATTAATTCACATAAAACATAAGAAGCATACCACTAAGTAACATTAGTATAATGACTATCATTGTCATCTTCTTCACCACTATCATCAATTTCAAAGACATTTGACTGTGCTTTTGATAGATCTCAAATCCACAAGGTTAAATAGAAATATCCAAGGATCAGAATCTAATGCCTTGGTCAAGCTATATAACATCCATATATTCATTCTTGCCATATCATTGTCTTACATGACATATATAGGCATACAAGATAAGATAACTGAAAATAACTTCCTTATAACTTTCTAGAGATAAGATATATATAACTTCCCAAGAGATACACATAACTTCCTAATAATAAGATATAACTTCCTAAAGATAACTTTCCTAATGATAAACACATCCGTCATAACTTCTATAAATTATTAGGCCTAATTCACATGCCTTCTTCTTGAATAGACAAGAGGCAGTTGTGACTTCCTATCAGCTTTACTTTGAGTAGTAGGTTCTCCTTCATGAGTAAGAATATTATAAATTTCTTCCTATCATGAACAAATCCATTAAAATGGCCTACAAGGCTAACCTAAGGCCCTGCAGGGCCAGCCCTTTTAAGCCCGAGGCCCTGAGGCCCTATTGGGTCTGCCGTACAAGGCTTATTTCATTTAGCTCCTCTAATTTTCAGGTCCTGCCCTTGAAGGGCCAAGGCCTAAACGGGTTGACCCAATGGGCTCAGTTTGATTTCTCGGCTCTAATGGTAGAAGTAGTGGGGCCAACATCAAAAAACTAAGAACTTTTTGGGAAAAGCTCCATGGTGGAGCTTTTTCCTTAACTAACTTTTATGAGTTCTTTTCAAAAAAGCTCACTGAACTTAAAGCCCAACCCAAACACTTCACTTAAGGTTTTTTTCCTATTGGAGCTTTTTTCTGGCTTTAAGATACTGAAAACTCTCTCCAAACAGACCCAATATTTAGCTCTTATCCAACAGGTTTCCAGTAGTCAAAGAGCCAATCATATTAACATCACAAATTGTCCATAATCTAAGCCTACTCACACTTAATCATAGTTGCTATTCAAAGAGGCATTTCTTCATTCCAGACACCAGCACTCTTGTGGACCAAAAAATTCTTAAAATTGGTAAGCACATCAACAAAAATTCAAAATTACCTCGGTCAAAAACTGCCTCTCTCCATGTTTTGAATTATTACCAAGAACTTTAACGGCAACTGTTTCACCGGTGAGCATCAGGGCTTTGTAAACTGAACCAAATGCTCCACGACCTATGATGGTTGTGAAATTAGACGTTGCTTTCTGCATATATCTGGACAAGAAATCACAAGATCACAATTAGAGAGAGAAATATATAATATTGACAAGCCTAAAAACTTCTGTTTGAGGGGGGGTTTTTTTAACGGGCGAGAAAACCAGGGGGATCACTCCATGACTCCCAACTTCTAACACTGAATAAAAAATAGGGTTAAGATGCAGATTGGCCAACAAATTGTTACGCTATGAGCACCGGGCACAAAAATGTTCTGAAGGTATCAAAAATACCAATAAACAATCGAAAAGGAGCAAAAATACCAATGAAGAATTTAAAACTTTCGCGAATAGACTAACATAGGAATTGTGTTCATCAAAATTTATTTCTTCATTGGTATTTTTGATACCTTCAAAACATTTTTGTGCCTGGTGCTTCCAACATAGTAGTTGGTTAGCCAATTTGCACCTTAACCCTAAAAAATAAGTGAAAAAAGGGTTGACACACCCAAATTGGAGTTCAAAATGAGAAACATTACAAATTAAGAATATCTTAGGTCGACATAATTGCTAATTGAAGTTGGTTATAACTTTTGAAGTTTAATAGTTCAATCTTCTGTAATTCACCTTTTAAGACAAGTTCTAGTCATCCCTGGTTGATTTTTCTCTCTTATTTACCAAAGAGATGGCATCCTTTTCCATTTTCATAGTCTCCATTTTCTAAACAATTTGTCATCTCTTTTTGTCAACCGAAGCTAACTCTGCATTTAAGTTGGCAATTTTATTCCGTTTCTTGTTTTATTACATATCAACCATATTATTATCATATAACCTGGTCAGATTTATCTGCTTCCAACAACCTAAAGCAGTTATATTAAGTATTCGTTAGCAAAATGTTCTTCCAGCTCATCTGCATCTGCAGATGTCATGATTTTTACAGTAGAGATCAGAAAGCAAGGAGGTTTCTGCTAAAGCAGGAACCATTAATATGAGGTTCTTTTCACTTCTTTAACTTATAAAGTCAATAGCAGAAGAAGAAATTAACAACGAATGTTACGATTAGCATGTCCATTATTTTAAACTTTATGAACAGGAGTGAAAGAAAACAAATAACATCATGCAACTAGTAGAAGAATGCCTACAAATAACATCAAATCTGCACCATTCAAGTAAATAACTAAAACAGCATACTTGTAAGAGTACTTTGGAATTCCGCATGCAGAACCAACATCCTTCCTCTGAAGTCCTTCCAACGAAAGAGGCATGTTACCCCAGTCAGATGATACAGATGACTCCAGCCCCACATTTGAGCTTGACAATGATGCACCAGAATCAACTACCTTGACGCGAACAGGGATGTTTCCTGATTTCTCAGAGCTTCTATTGAGCCTATTTCGGCACCAGAAGCAGCATACAAATGCAATTGTCACACCCACTCCAAAGACAAAGCCTACACAAATCCCTACTATTAAGGGCAAGAGTTTCCTGTTCATCTCATGCAAACTGAGACCTTATTCTAGATACTTCAGCATTTGCCCATTTAACTGAAAATGCATGTAATATATCTTCGTTAAAAAAAAAAAAAAAAAAAACAAAGACAGATAGTAAGGGACGCTTCCTATCCCGCAGTATTAATTTAATAGCAATGCCCAACTAAATTAAAGACTAAGTAATAACCATAGATCAGGGGAGTGAGAGGACAGAATTCTTTAACTAACAGATATATAAACATCTCATGAAAGTTGCTTAATCAACCTGCATAAATTCTACTGGATAAGCAAATTAAGCATTTGAGCCCGTAAAACAATAATTTAAACTCTTCCACCTAAGCAATAAAATTAGAATAAACCAGAAAATTTCAATTAAAAAACATAACCAAACAACCTCTTCAATCAAGAGGATATGATTTTCCAGGAGACCCTTCAGTTACATTTTGACTATCAAATAATAGAAAAACACAAGAATTTGTACCGAAAATCACAACTACAATTGCATGATCAAGAACGTCGAGAGCACACTAAATGTCACATTCTCTGCCTAAAAATTTCAACAAAAAAGGAGCAGAACCAACTTCATTACGTCTGAAAACAATGTAAGCCATTTCAAACCGACAGAGAGTAGCGTAAAGGAACCAGAAGGCAAATCGAAAACCTCTCAGGGTTCGAACTGCCGTCGCGTAGCAATGAAGGAGAAGGAAAAGCAAGGCACCGTTGCTCGTGGGCGCAGAACCGTACGGACAAACAAAGCATTGGCCTCGATGCAGAGTTTAGCCGGTGTCGTTCGTCTTGTTTTAACGTCGTTTAGCTGCCGTTTTGGATCAGAAGAAAGCGCGCCTTATTTCCCGCCGGTTAACGTGCCGACGTAGACCCAAATATAAGATCAATTAATCATTTAGAGTTTTTTTTTTTTTGGGGGGGGGTGGGTTGGTCGTCGTTGTTGTGTTTAATTTTATTTTTTAAATTAGGCGGCCTGTGAAATCTCTTCAATATTTCATAACTACACTCTAATAAAAAATCTCTTTCTTCTCATTAACAGCAATTTGTCTTACATTCCCTCCCCTTAAATCAAACATAATTTGGGTTAAACTTAAGGTACAAAAATACATATAAAACTTTTCTAAAAAGTACCCAACACCAAATGTTTTTCTGAGAGAAAAAGTAACTATAAACGTTTAAAATAAGTACATTAGTTGATTGTTTATTTAAACTTTTTAAGAGTTAAGGTGCAAAAATATATATGAGATTTTCTCAAAAGTGCAGCCAACACAAATTTATTTTAGGGACAAAACTAATTATGAATTTCTAGAATAGGTGTAAAAGTACATATTGACAATTATTTAACTGTTTATTTGAATTTTTTGACTAAAACTGATGACATAAAGGATGACATAAATGATAAAGAAACAACCTAGCTAGAATAATAATTTTCTGACTAAGTAAGGGATAACCCTTTAACTCCATCTAAGCCTTTCTCTCCTCTCCTTCTCTTCCAAAAGAAGTGATGAGGTGGAGATAAAGGATTAGGAAGAAATTAATTTCCCTTGTCGTGTCAGCAAATTATTGTTCCAAATTAGAGAAATACTAATTACTCTAAGAGTATCATATCATTGGAACCCTATGCAATGAAAATATAACAAGTCATATCATTTACATTTTAGTTGGTTAATAACTCATCTGAAAAAATTCAATTTTTATCTTGTTTTTAAGAAAAAAAAATTAATTAAAAAAAACTAAAACTAAATGGTCAACCAATATTTTCTTAAAAACATGATAACTTTTTTCGTTAAGATGAGTTTTTAGCCAACTAAGATTAAAATAATATGAGTTGTTATGTTGTCATTGGACATAGTTCAAATGACATAGTACTCTTAGAGTATGTAAGTATTTATCTTCAAGTTGTTTCTTAATCATCCACATTGAAACGTCCTCCGTTTTAATTAATAAATAACCAATTATTAGATAGGTCATTAACTTGATAGTGCCTCAAAATTTACGAAAAATTTAAAATTTTATTAGAGTATGCATAACGAGCCATAACATGGCAATATACAATTATACAACATAAACCAAAAAAGACAGAAGCACTACTTTTAACAAAGTAGCCTAAGATTCTGAGGCCTTCCCTGATGGACTCAGACGTGAGCTATCACTTAGAAAAATTTGGTAACCATCAGTCCAACTTATTACGAATAGTAATATGTGCTAGTGAAGTGCCAAGTGAAACAATTTATGTAGCCAAATCTTAAAAATATATCTCATAAATATCGATATCACAAAATCTCATATCAAAATATCATAAAATATCACATAATTACGTTGTATTATAATTGGGTGTCACAAATCTTTTTGAATTCCATTCCCCATAATACATCCCATCAATCCAACCGAACCGCCTTATTTCCTCCGACTAAACCCATGGGCTAAGTCACACCCATGTTACTAGTTACTCAAAAGCTCACTAGTCAAATGATGAGAACTGACCAAAATCCTCAGAGCACATGCCTCAAACCATGGGTATTTTCCCCACTTTACCCTAATGAGGTGTCGTAAGCCCATCACTCTGGTGGGCAAGTCCCTCATTGAACCGGTGGAATAATTATAAGCCAACCATTGTGCACCAATAAAGGTCTTACCATATGGTGAAAATAACTTTTTCATCTTCTCCCAATTCTTTCCATCCCAAAATTATCATCATAACTCAATTGGGGATTTTTCTAGAATATTCACATTCATATCATGTAATTTAAACAATTCTTGTAATCGTATCATAATATCTCACTTTTCAATAAATGTTTGCACAATATTTCATAATTCAACTCATAAGGTTTCATAAGGCAATTCTTATTAAAAATACTCATAATCAGTTCAGGAAATACTCATAAGCAGCATATTGAAAACATAATTAGTGGAAAGTGGTTACCTCTCGTCCAAGCTAATTACTATCACACTGCTCTCAAAACAGAAGCTCAACACATTCCACAATTCAATCTATAAAAATCAATTCAATAACCATTAATAACTATTTAAGACTCTCCATATTACAAATTTTGATAATAGTTCTATTGTTATTTATTACTTTGAATTCCCCAATAACAAGCTCAATGCTAACACTTTAAATCAAACTTTAATAAATACATACACCACCTGCACTATTCCTAAATTAGGAGTTTATTAATTACTAATTATTATAGATTATTGTATTCATCATAACTTTTCCAAAATATAATACTTCAGCATACATAGAATTTAAGACCTTGAGTTCAATAAATACCAATGTATAAAATACTCTTTATAAGTAGCTATTAACATCATTATTCAATAAATAGTCTAGCTTTAATATATTATTATTCATTTCCCTCAAATAAATAATAATATTATTCATTATTATTATTTATCTGATTATTATTTATTTTCTCTCATAATAATATTATTCATTATTATTAATTATCTAATTTATTTATTATTCTTGAATTAATTTAACCTCCATAATCAATTTAATAATTACTACCACAAGTAAATATATTTTACACAGGCTCCCTTAATTTATATATGTATATCTTATATATTCATTGAGTTTTCTTTGCAAGACGTAATTTAATATTTGTATTAAATAAATAGTTTCATCTTCACTATATTATTTATCTCTCTTTGATAAATAATAAGATTATCTGTTATTATTATTTATCAAATTTAATATTCAATAATTTCCCTTATTCTTTAATCCCTTTTCTTAATACTATCTTTTATTTATTTATTTTATTTCGCAAATGATATTATAATAATTAGTTAGTTTAGATCCTATTATTTAGGAACAAGTTGGATCATATCCTTATCTTCTTGATTACATGATTATTATTATTTTATGTATTTTCACTATTTCTCTATAATGATTTTAATAAATACTTCCACATGTAAATATGCTTTATTAAATACATTTGAATAACATATACACATATATTCATTCTATGGTTTAAATAATATCCATTATATAATATTGTTCTGTTGTAGAACAAAATATTTCGGACTTGACCTAGGATTATCCCAGGGCCTACGTGCCCTTAAGAGAGATCAGAGTCCACGTAGTTCGATATACAAATCGGCGTTTAGCCAGAGGGAGTGGGGTGTGTGCTCTGTGTGAATTGAAGAGCTAGGGTTAGAGTGTGTGTACCTTATTACGGTTTTTTCCCTATTTATAGGTATACCTGGGCCCTATCTTGATGGGCTAACTTTATCTTATTATTAAAAGATATAAGATATCTTTTAATGATAGATCCTGGATTTGAGGGATCCTGATAGGGATGTTGATAGATTAATTCTGATCTTCTTGATTTGGATAGATTATTGTGATTATCCATAGATGTTGCTTGTTGGGCCATCCTCATAGTAGGCCTATAATTTAGATCCGTAACAGTTGCCACCAGCCCAGTAGTTCAGGTCTCTGGGCTGCCAGGATGTACTGATTTTCTCGTTTGCTTTTGTAGCAATTTTTCTCGAATAATTACCTGGTCTATATTCCTGCATTTAACAATACGTAAGTAAATCATAATCAATAGAAAAGACTATTTTGCGCAAATCATTCAGTTTGTTTCTTTCTTGTCGAACTCGCATGCTTGTTCGAACTTGATTTCTTTTCGAATATTCCTCCGGGTTTGACTTCTGTTCTGGTTTGCATCAATTCCAGTTATTGATAATCATGTTTTTCCACTAACAATTTGTTGTCCACTCTGTTGCCCTCCAGCCTGGTAGGTCAGGTCTCTGAGCTGCCAGGCTGTGTTGATTTTCCAACTCGGACTAGGTGTTCATGATTGTTGGGATTCCTTGCGTGCTGACCCGAGATTCTGGGTTCATATACTTTAACCTCGAGATTCCGAGTTTATATTCTTCAAGCCTGAGATTCCGGACTAATATTTTTCAATCCCGAGATTCCGGGTTTATATTCGTTAAGCCCGAGATTTCGGGTTTATATACTTTAAGCCCGAGATTTCGGGTTGCAAAGACTATTTAATCTGGATCTCATATTTGAGTTGTTCAGCTTCTGTCTGAGTTTTGATGAACTTCGGATTTACTTGAGTTTTAATTGAATTGCCACCAGATGTGAAGTTCGGGTCAATTCAGCGTCAAATATCCGGGTTTCCGATTTTGCTTGTCTTTTATTCTTCCGTCGTTGTTATTTGCCTTGATCTTGGTTGTTGCTAACATGTTTTTTGACTAACACTATTCAAAAAACCAAGATAGCATTATCTGCCTTGATCTCAATTATTGATAACGTGCTTTTTCAATAACAACCTACAAAAAACCAAGATAGCATTTGGAAATTCATGTATACCACAAGGGCTTTCATTTCCTCTTCTCATATCATCATGGCAACTTTATAGTTGTCCACTTTTTGCTTTCATCCTTTAGACCAAACTCACGTTAAATTTGTTTGCTAATGAATAAAGGGAAACGTAATCCGTGTTTGTGACTCGGTTCTTATTGTATGACTTGGCCGAAGTCAAGATATATTGCGCAAAATCTGCTAGATATTCCACCAATGTTAATAAACAAGCATGTTTATTGTTTAGTTGGTCATTTTAAATAAACAGATGATTTCACATAATCACCTTAGTACTTTAACTTGTAAAGTATTCATCCAAGATGGTAGCCAATTGCCACATGTTCGGGTCTTAATTAAAGAAGAACCTAAACATTTCGACTTGATCAGGATCTTTTATGACAATGACAACACCATCCCAGAGCGTTGTTCCGATGCATCGTAACATTTACAAGACTTGTTCACAAATCTTGTAAGAGCCGGGTTCGCGTCGCCCTGGCTTTTTAAGCTTTACTAGTTTATCCGGGGCCCATTTAAGGAGTACGGATTTAACTGTATAATTTTCAGTTTATCCGGGGTCCATTTAAGAAGCACGGATTTAACTGTATAATTTTCAGTTTATCCGGAGTCCATTTATGGAACGTGGATTCAACTGCATGATTTTCAATTTATCCGGGGTCTATTTATGGAGCGCGGATTCAACTGCATGATTTTCAATTTATCCGGGGTCCATTTATGGAGCGCGGATTCAACTACATGATTTTCAGTTTATCTGGGGTCCATTTATGGAGCACGGATTTAACTGTATATTACCGAGATTTTAGGTTTATGATTTTTAAAAACGAGTTTTTCTACCCCGAATTCATTCATATAAATAGGCTTGACGGCATTGCCGTCGCAACACGGAGCCCAGATTATTTTAACCAGATTCGGTTTAACCAGAGTCCGCTTTCAAAAATTTACATGGAGCTTGGATTTTAACCAACTTCGGTTTTACCGAGGTCCAATTTCAAAAGTTTACACGAAACCCGGATTTTAACCAGATTCGGTTTAGCCGGGGTTCGCTTTCAACAATTTTCACGAAGTCCGAATTTTTGGTATCTTATCTGATGCGATCTCTACTCTGTAAGCATCTTTAGAGCAATGGAAGCCACACATGTAGATTTGGATAAATCATACGAAAAAAAAAAAGTGAATTTCTAGAGGCATTAAAGACATCATCAGCTTTGAAATGCTGGGAATGATACACTTGACGTCATTTGCTCAAATTCTTTATCAAAACAAACCTCCCAAGACATTAACTCATGGTAGAGGAATGAGAATTGAGAGACATATGTCATTGGAAATTGCCCAAGAATTTGACGCACATTTCTCATGATTAAAGATGAATAAAAACCAATGTGTCTACCATCAGAACTCTAATGATTTTAACCATACAATTTGCGGTCTTGACACCTGAAGTACCGATACTTCAACAAGGCACAATCTTGTGTCTGATGCATAAAAAATAATACATTCGAATTGGTGTGGTTTTGGGTCAGAACCAGATCCTCTCGTCTGCCATGAAACTCTTATGTCCGATTTCATCTTCAATAATCTTATCAGAGCTCAAATGATCAACAAATGTCAAATCTTTTGCATTATTGGATTTGTCAACAGTTGAAAAATCCCTTAACATCAATGTTTCCAACTCCTCTTCTTTAGCATTCAATACCTTAATTCTCATTCAAACCAGTAAAGGTGCTCTTTTACAAAGCTACAAACTCAGAGTGTAGTCACCTGATGAAAGGCCTTCAGCGTTCTTCTCCGAGCAAATTTTATGCAAGGAATTCTTTGTTGAATTATTTTAAAGGTAATCCATGAATTTGAATTGATATAGGAGAGCAATGAACAGATAGATTTTCTAGAGTGACATTTGGTTCCCATGGAATTAAAGTAATGAAATAACCTTGTAAGAGCCATGAACCATGAAAAAGCATATAAATTAAAATCTTCTTACTGAAAATGACGTAAGAATGAATTTTTGAGCTGCTTAACTACCAATATCTATCCTTGCAATTTCCAATAGATCATAATCAACGACTGCAGCTTAGAGATATGAAGCTTGCGACTATCCACCACTTTGGCAAATACAATAAATGTCCCAGAATGAGCAAATCAGCCAGTAGACACAATTTAATGTAGAATCTCAAAACCCAAAATTATCAAATAAATGCAGTGCTTTCAACCATCCACCATTAGAGGCATATCCTGCAATAATTGTGTTCCAAGAGACCACTCCCTGGTTAATATGATAGAAAACGCAGAATGTGCATATGCAATGCATCCACGAATTGAGTACATATGAATTATGGCATTATAAACATGTATTACAGAATTGAGACTGATTTTCATGAAGCAAGCGTGAATCTGTTTTCCAGATTTCAAATCAGAAACAGGCAATATGATTGTTCTTAATTCCTCTTATTTGCATCTCTCTGGACATTCAAGTGCCAAATGTCCAAGACCTAGTTCAATGAAACCAAAAATCATGGCATTCCACGTTGTAACATTAGATTTATCCATTATATGAAATACCTTTTCAGCATCTCGAAGTCTACAGCACCTATCTCTACCACAACACTTGCTTTGAAAAACCATTGGTATGCAACTCTAGCAGAACCAAGTTTCCTGAATCAGGCTCGTTAACAATTTTTACTCTTCTATTATTCCGTAGCTTCCTGGGATTTTTATTAACCCAGAGTCGCCACTCTCGCCCGGCATCAATGAAGGAACTATTCAATTGCAATCGCTCCTCGCTTTATCGATTGTTTCTTCCATAGCACAATGTCTCCTCCACTTTTGAGATTCATACTCGTCGTAGGCAATGCATCGACGCACAAACATGGACCCGTGAGCAAGTCCAATGCCGATAAACCCACAATAGATAAGGCAAACACCATTTTCCTTACAAGCCACGCTCAAAATCGACTTCCCCAAATGTAGCCAGACGAAAGTCTGTTCCCTGGAACAATGGAATCAAAAAATTATGTGAAATACCCCTTGAAGAAACAAGAATGGGTATCCAACAAAATTGGGGAATTAGGTCAGCGTAGTCAAAGACGCATCAAAGATTCAAAGTGCTTGGTCATAAAGATCCAATTAGCGACCTGGGAAGGTCCTTAGGAAACGATATGAATAGGGAGGGGTAAAAATAGCTCTGCCTCCCTTTGCAAAAAAGACTCGCTCTTGCTGTGAAAACCTTGATCCGATCTCTTTTTTCTGCCCTGCACTTTTTGAATTGCTATAAGTGGATTCGGGGCTTTTCTTGAATTTCATTGGTAGCAGGATTCAAATTGCTATAAGTGAATTTGGGGCTTTTTTTGAAATTTGTTGGTAGCAGGAATCGAAATTTATTTGGGGCTTTTCTTGAATTTCGTTGGTAGTAAGAATCGAATTGTTATCAGTCAGTGGATTTGGGGTTTTTTTTGAATTTCGTTGGTAGCATGAATCGAAATTTGGGGCTTTTTTTGAATTTCGTTGGTAGCAGTAATCGAAATTTACCGATCCTCACGGACGGCGCCAATGTTCTGTTGTAAAACAAAATGACCTAAGATTATCCCAGGCATCAAAGTCCATGTAGTTCAATATACAGATCGGTGTTTAGCCAGAGGGAGTGGGGTGTGTGTTCTGTATGAATTGAAAAGCTAGGATTAGAGTGTGTACCTTATTAGGTTTTTTCCCTATTTATAGGGATACCTAGGCCCTATCTTGATGGGCTGGCATTATCTTATTATTAAAAGATATAAGATATCTTTTAATGATAGATCCTTGATTTGAGGGATCTTGATAGAGATGTTGATAGATTAATTCTAATCTTCTTGATTTGGATAGATTATTATGATTATCCATAGATATTGCTTGTTGGGCCATCCACATAGTAGACCCATAATTTAGATCCATAACAAATATGTATGCTTTTCCAGTAAACTTTTTCCATACAAAATGTTGGTTTCCACTTTATATGTATTTATACATGTATATTCTATTCAAGTTCCTCTACTCCCATTAACCGCTAACCATGCGTTTATTATATATTAATACACACACGTAATCCTCATGAAGCCACACTCATCACTGACGCAAAGCACAAGGAAAAACACAAGATGACCTACATTTAAACACACACACAACTACTATATATAGAACAGACTCCTTCTCATGCGATAAACTATCTTTCTTTCCAGTAGCTTAAGTCTCGTTATATATATATATATATATATATATATATATATATATCCAAGAGCAGCAACTCCTTCTCATGCGATAAACTATCTATGACCACGTGATCTTCCTCTTTCCTTCTTATATCTTCAACGCTAATGACAGTAAGCAGAAGGGAAAATAATAAAACATATATACCACGTTTTACTTGTTCCCTATAGCGTGTGTGTGTAAAGAGGCATACACTCACAGCAAAAACAGATGCCAAAAACTCATCTCCCTGATTTGCGTTTTCGGATTCAATGTCACTATCTTTATTTCTCATAAGTAGCTTTCATTGAAACCCATGAGGTTTAGATGGAACAAAACATGCTAACATACCTTCACTGATCAAATATAGGATGAGCTACGGTACTGGTTCTTTGGTCCTTGTTCCCGACGGCTAGTTGCAGCGAAAATGAGGTTCAGTTTAGACTCCTTCTTGGTCTGACTCTCTCTCACAGACTCTTACTTCCTCATTTCCGTTTTCACCCTCAGTCTAACTCTCTCGTCCCATGCTCTTCTCCGGCCGCTCCCCTGTTTCCGACGTTAAGAAACAGGGGTGCATGCTCTTTGTGTAACTCTCTCTCTCCCTACGACTCTACTCTCTCTCTCTCTCAGTGTCTCTTCCTGTCTTTCTTTTCTGTTTCTGCTTCTGGTTTTGTCGAAGGAGAACGTGGAGGATGAATGGAAGGAGTCACCTATATATATATAAGAATGTGGAAAAGCTTGATCAGTGGGCAAGGACCAGAGGAAACAACGCTTAGGGGCTCGAGAAGTATGGCTGATGGCGTGTTTGTGGATTGATGCTGAAGGTATACTGATTTGGCGAAGATTGCGTGATCTGGTTTTTGATATTTGCTCAGCTGAATATCTTTTGCGTTAATGCTTTCTGTTTCCTTGATTACGTGGCCGTGGTTTGGGTTGATAGGGGGGTGTTGGGCCGTGAGTTGCTGAGTTTTGGATCATAGGCCGAGAAAATGGTAAAGTTCTGGGTGAGATCTTGGCTGGAAAAAGAAGAATAATCCTGAACCTTGCTTCTGCGTTTTTAACTGACTGGAGAGAGAGAAGAAAATGATATGTAATAGCTCATTGGTTTCTAGTTTGAAGGGGGCTGTACGTTGGGCTTTGTTTGATGGTTTTGTTTCTGCTGAGTATCCTGTACGTGATGGCTGAAGAATTGATTAAGTGTTGGATTTGCTTTTATTTGATTATGGGCCGACATAGCACATGGAGAAGGGAGAGATTTTATTTATAATTTGGGCTGACATGGGCTTTGTGTTATTGTTCGTGGGCTATAGTTGTTGCATAAAATTATTATTATTATTATTATTATTATTATTAATTTAATTCTTTTGGCCCAATTCCATCATTAAATTTCTCATATATTATCCTCACAATTATTTGTCCTTAAATTCCATATATTAAATTTATTATTTATGAAGGACAATTTTTCATAATTACTCTCATATTATAAATAAATTCTTATTATAATATCTCAAAAATTTAGGATATTACACACATCACCCTACTTTCAGTCAAAAAAATTCAAACAAACAGTTAACTAATTGTCAATGTATATTTTTACATCTATTTTAAGAGTTCATAGTCACTTTTGTCCCAAAAACAAACATTTGTGTTAGAACTATTTTTAAGAAAATCTAATGTGTATTTTTATACATTAACCATTAAAAAATTTAAACAATAATCAACTAACGGTCAATATATATTTTTACACCTATTTTAAAAGTTCATGTTACTTTTACCCCTCCAAAAAGCTTTTGGTATTGAGCGCATTTTTGGGAAAATCTCATGAGTACTTTTGCATTTTGACCCAATCATTTATCATGTTTTAAAAAAAAAAAATTAATCCTAATCTCTCCTAATTTATTTTAATTTTGAATCAAGTTCATATACTACCTCCAGTCCTAATTATAAGACAAAGTTGACTTTCTTTAGAGGGGTTAAGGAAGCTAAATAAGTTATTTAATCATTTTATATGTTGTGATTATATATTAGTTTATTAGTCAAACTAATTAGTTTGAAGAAAAAAATAAAAATAAAAGTACTTTAAAGTGATTTAATTAACTTCCTTAATTTTTCCAAAAAAATCAACTATGTCTTATAATTAGAACTAGAGGGCGTAATTAATTTCCTTTAAATTGGTTTTTTTAATAAAATTAGATTTACATAAATACATGGATGTTAAATAAAATTCTATAAAGCACGTAAAATTTTAAAAAAAAATTAGGGAAAATAGTTTAAAATTAAGAAAATCGGTGAAAGGCTTCCGTTCAGAAATGTTATTAATGAGAATGACATGATTTTGGCACTTGTACTTTCTGTATATAAAATCTGGCTAAGTAATTATTCATTATTATGTAAAAATTTATTAAGTCTTTCTAACTAATAAAATTTTTAAATAAAGACTTTTCACCTATTTTTCTTAAAGTTAATAGATTTTAGCGCAATCATAAATATTTCGGGTCAAAAAAAGCTCAATGATAAATGTCTTATGTGTCTTACGAAACAAATAATGACTTAATTCAAACAAAATAAATTATAGCAACTTGATTTAATATTAAAGTAAATTAAAAATATTTTCCAAAATAAAATTATTTATTGCTATTTATTTGAACGGATTTTTCTTTTTATAAATACCGCTAGTATATTTTTTAACAGTTTGCCATTATTTTTAGAAAGAGTGATTTTTTAATGCATAAAAACATAGGAACTTTTCTAGTTAGTTAGTAATTAATTAATTCCAAATGTCAATTAATTATAGTGTTCTGCATATCGCTTCCTCCATCATATCCCTTCCTCTATCAACATATCATTTCCTCAAAGAGAGATGTTGTATCAATTAAACAATATAACTCGTCCGAATATATTGTATTGGTTAACCAATATTACTCATACTAATTGAGAAATATCACACATATCTACCCAGACTTATGAATTATTTATATTCAAGCCTCAATATACTACTGGATTTTGGCTTCATTCACCCAACTATCCCAAAAAAAAAAAAAAAATTATCCCATTTTTTAATGTTTATAGAATTATAGGGATTTTGTATGTCTAAAAAATATATGATGCTCAATAACCTTTAATAAAAGGCTTATTATAAGTGTATTTTTATAACTTAAAACATAAGCCCTGAGTAGGAAACTTAAAAGTTAAAACTCGCACCCACTACTAGTTTATGCCTGGCAGCATATGTGGTGTCAAAAAAAATTGAAGTATATTTTTAGTATCAGTTAATATCCTAAAATATTTTTTTAAAATCCTAAAATGATTTTTCAAGATCAAGAAGTATTCTTTCAATCCTAAGTCAGTATTTTGAAGTATCTTTTCAGTACCAGTCAATACTTTAAAATATTTTTTAAAAAAATTAAAATAACTTTTCAAGATCGTGAAACATTTTTTCAATATCTCTGAAGTATCTATTTAATAACAAGCAATGCTTAATTTTTTTTAAAAAAAAAAAAAAAAAAGGTGCTCATCATTTTGGCACACAATGACGTGGTTTTGTGCAGTGAAAGGTTCTTGTCAAGGAAGGAAGTTCCTTCTTTGACCTCTTCCAAGTAAATTTTGCTCCCCCTTCCCCCTAAAATGTAATACCCTAAAAATCCTACTTAGGATAAGTATCATAATTTAGTAAATGATACCTATTGAAAATAAGTGAATTTGTGGTCTCAAAACTAGTAGAATAATTAGCTCATTTTCTAAGGTGATTTCTCATGAAATTAGGAGGAATAAAGAGTTAGAAATTTCTAAGTGAAGTTAAGGGTTATAAAACACTCTGAATATTGTGAGCAATCCCAAGAGGCAACTAAATATTCCTTAAAATAGGAGAATATGTTGTCTCTAAATTTTTAACTGATTTATCATCATATTTAGGGAAATTTTCTTTGGATTCTGATAAATCCAAAATTCAATTTCCTAAATCTTATTAAGGATCATAAAATATAACCATTTAAAATCATCGGAGGATGGTAAAATCAATTAGAGGAAATTAGTAACAATTATTGGGCAATTGAAATTGCAATAATTGAGATACTTTATTAATTTTTGAAATTAGTTAATAATTAATTTATAAAGGTCATAATTAAGGATCAAATGATATTTAGAAACTGAGATTAAATTAGAAACTTGTCAAATTTTGGTAATTAAGCTTAGTAACCCCTAAAACACTATACTATCAATAGTAACCAAGGATTCATTAATTCTCCCTCTAACTAATGAAAGTGGCGAAAATATTTAATTAAAGAATTTATATAAACCCTTAATCTTAAATCCTTGTGAAATTACTTGGATCAATAAAAGATTTTTCTTCCTAAGGTGTGAGAGCAAATAAAATGTAAATTGATAATTAAAATTAGGGGGAGGGGGACGAAATTACTAGGAAAACAAGAAGGGAAATTGTTGTAATAATAATACAAACACATAAGTCAATTGCTTGTAGAAACTTGGGGAGCAAGTAAAGAAACTTGGGAAGCAAGTAATTGTTAATCAAATGCAAATCAAGGAGAATTCATAGAAATTAAATCATATCTTGAAATATTGGAACTAAGTATTACATATAAATACATATTTGGAATCAGTGAATTAAGAGCTTCAATTTGACTATTCCCGAAGTTATTTTCGATTACTTTTAAGATTCATACCTAAGTGTTCGGGAAATTAAAAATCACCATAAATCTAGTCATAAAATTAGGATTACAAAAGTGAAATTGGATTTTGAATTAAAACACCAACTTAGACCCAACTAAATTAGCATTTGGGAGTAATTAAGGTAACTTGGGGAGGAAGCAAGGGAACTTGTTGAAGAAGGAAGGAGGAGGACAAATTGGAGGAGGTATAGGGGTGGGATTTATGCCTCTTCATCAAGCAAAGACCAATGGACAAGATCAATTCAAGTTGCTTGGAGGCTACTCATGTTTTTGGCTATAAATAGAGGCTTAAGGCAACACAAACTCCTCACCAATTTCTCAAGCTACAACCGAAATTTTAGAGTGTGTGGGAGAGAGTGAAAGAGCTTCAAGAAGTAGGAAGCAAGGTTCTTCAAGAGGTAAGAGAGTTTTTAGTTCATAAGTTCAAGTTCTTAGTTATGAAGTATAAATGCTAGAAATGTTGTTTTGATCTTCAATCTTCCAAATATAGTTTTATTTTCATGTTTTTATGGGTAAGTTCCAGTATTTTTTCTCGAAAGTAGACTTCTCAAGGATTCCGGGAAAATTTACGGATCCTCGGTTCGATTTTTCTAGAATTAGTTATGATTTTTCGAAGTTAGGCGAAATTCTGCCCAGAAATGCTGGATCAGCGTTTTTTTTCCGAAAATTAGGGAATAAACTGGAAAATAAATCCGCCAGGGGTAAAATGGTCTTATATAGCCAAGATATCTCTTGGAATAATGTTTATGAATTAATAGAAACAATATTATCCTTATAGGATATCCCTAAATACGTTTTGACCAACTGTCGCACCGTATTCCGCCAGAAATACCGTATAGCGTCAAACGAAGGTACGTCCGCGTACTGGTAACTTTAACTCTGATGTTTATGGTATGCATGTATGTGGTATGTGTGTTGTATGTATAGGGTACGTCCACGTACTGGTAACTTTAACTCTGATGTTTACTATATGCTTATATGTGCTATGTGTTTGGTATGTATATATGAGATAGCTGATAGCTCGGTGATATGTTCATGTACTGTTGTTATGATTATTCTTGCTGGGTATTGGGATACGCTTGCTGGGTGTGAAATGCTTGGTGTGAAACAATTGCTAAGTGTGAAATGTATACTAAGTATGATGTATCTGCTAAGGGACTTATATGTCAGGGATACATTTGTCTTAATGCTTATGAACTGTTTATGTTTGTGAATATCTGTGATCCATATATGGTATATATAAACATGAGGTTAACCGTTACCTGAGGTTCAATGCCCATTGAACCTCAGCTCTTAACATAGCGTCAGGGTCAGGAGAATCAAGGACGGAGGACAAAGGGAAGCACAAGCAGGACGCATAGTAGACCCGGCTGAAGATTTCCTTTGACATTCTGGCGGAAGCCTTCCTTCTGTTGTTGTACATCTCTTTTAAACCACGCACCGCTATTATATTCAGCCAGACTTATGACATTTTGAAATATAAGTATCAGTTACTCTTCCGCTCAAATGTACTACTCTGATGATTTTAAATGATTTTAAATGAAAAATAAATTATTTCGCTTTTGAAAATTGGGATGTTACATAAAACAGTAATTTCCATAGGGCTCGATTGGGAGATGCAATTAGCAAAACTTTCCTTCAATTGAGCCATCAGCATTGCAACCCCAAGCTTATCCGCCGGGTTCATGATTGCATTGGAATCTTCAATGGTTAGCCACGACCCTTCTATATTCCCTGCAATATCCAAGAGAGAATTCCAGAGATTGGCTTCTAGAAAAAAGAAGGTTCTCCATATATAAAAGTAACAAGACTTGTATCCTAAGACTTCACATGAACTACTTTTAGTGTGAATTAATTGGAGTATAGTTGGCTTTTCTCCTATATCCCTTATCATCATTTTTTTTTTCTTTTATACTGTTAGAATAAAATCTTAACAGTTTAGATTTGTCATCTTTTTTACCATCTTTTCCCCTCTTTTTCCTTTATAATAATTTGTCATCTTTTGTACCATCTTTTCCCCCTTTTTTTCTTTATAATAATTTGTCATCTTTTTTACCATCTTTTCCCCTCTTTTTCCCTTATAATAATATTTTTATCATATGATAAATTTAAATCGTTGCGATTTTAATCCAACGATATAAAAGGAAAAAAATGAGAATGGGTATTGAATGAAAGCCAATTCTGAATTAATTTGGTAGTGGAGAGAACATATTCAATTTGAACAATATTATCATTCCATAAGACCCGAATGCCCCTAGCCAATGGTAGACCCACAGTGGGGCCCATGTCCGCAGGTGCGGACATAAACTTTGAGACCTATTTTTTATTTTTTTTTAAATAGGCATAATTGTTTATGTTCTTTGTAAGCGTATGGGATGATTTCACAAGAGGGAGTATGGGTGAAGCATTTGAGTATTAGGTGAAGCGTCTGAGTCTTCAAATTTGTGTTATCCTTATTATTATGGAGTGATGTCATTTACTACTTCAACCAACAGTTTGTTGGTTAAATCCATTCCAAATTTTAATGAAACATAATTGTTTTTTTCTTATAGTAGAGGGGAGAAACAAAACATATTATAATATTCTTAAATTTATACATTATATTAAAATGGAATTGATAGAGTCGGGTATTGTGGAATATCACACATATTGTATATTGTGGAATTTTCTTTATTTATATTCTTTTATTTTTTTTAATGTATTTAAAATTTTCCTTAAAAAAAATTCCCACTAATTAAGCAAACATAAATAAAAAAAATCCTAAGTTTGCCACTGCCCCTAGCAAACCTAGAAGCTTCCAATGAAAGCCAATTTGTGAATCCCAATTTTCTAACAGCTATATTTCCACTAATGCGTGTTTCCAATAAACACAAAACATCAACATTATAATCTTTCACAAAAAATTTTACAGTGTTAGGAAAAGAACGGTTCCAAGAACCACGACAATTCCAAGATGCATAAATCATTATAATTATATCAAAAAACAGAAGTTGTGTAACCTTACTCCCCGTGGAGTTCATCATCTTCTTATGTGGCTTGTTCCATCAAGTCAATTTTCCCCGGATTATTTTGATCCACACCAGCAATTTCCAGCATCGTTCCCCCAGCTTTAGCGAAATCATTTACACTACGTTTGATTTGAGGGAGGGAGTGGGAGGGAAAGTCGAGCGAAAAATTTTTTCTTTCATTTTTATAAAATAGTTCATATAAAATTTTCAATATTCTTAAAATATATTCTCAACGAAAAATAATATCCTTCTCATTAATAGCAATTTGGTCAATGTTCTCCCAAAGGATTATTTCCCTCTCACTTCCTCCCCTCAAACCAAACACACCCTTTAATGAAGAACCATAGGGCAAGTTGTTTTTCTCTACAAGCTTCTCCCGATTCACCCTCTTCTACTAGTGAAATTCCAGTTTATGGACATGTTGACCCCTGTTGTTCGAGCCCACTTGGTTAATACATCCACTAACCACTACAATGACTCTTTGGGCTTTTATTGTTTTTACTCTTATTTCCTACTGCTGGGCCATTCTTTTTATGGGCCTCCTCTAATTTAGCATCTGAGGCCACCTTTTGGGCCTACCCCATTTTCGACCCATTAGGATTCCAATTCTCCTTTTCAACGCACGTGACGTCTCTTTCTACCCTTTCCCTTTTCACGTTGAGCCCATTACCTCATTTTGTAAATTTGACTTGTTCTTTTCTTGATAAATAGCCAGGGCTTTTCCCATCACATCCGGATATCTCGCCTTCACTTTCCCTCTGTCAGTACAAAACTCTGGTGCTTCTACCTGAAACCTCATCATCTCCTTAGTTTCGCAAGGATAACAAAACTCCAACCGGCTTTTCTTCTTTATCCTTAGTCCTTACTCTCGCTTGCCCTCCTTTTCATTTCATCATTTTATCGTGTGTGTCTATACATATAAAAGGACACAAATGAGTATTAAAAAGATATTTTATAATACTGACGGATAATAAAATAATACTTTATAATATTGAAAAATTATTTTAGGATTTTAACAAAATATATTGAAGTGTATTTTTAGTATAATTTAGTACCCTTAAATATTTTTTTAAGATCCAAAAATAATATTTTAAGATCATAAAGTATTTTTTTTCAGTGTTAATCATATCCTTTTAGTATCATTCAATACTCAAAAATATTTTTACAAGATCATAAAATATTTTTTCAATATCATTTAATATTTTAAAGAATCTTTTTAGTACAAATCACTACTGTCAAATATATTTTGAAGATTCTAAAATAGTTTTTCACAATAATGAATTAATTTTTAAGTACTAGTCACTATCCTAAAATATATTTTTAGTACCCTTCAATTAGTGGCGGACTCAAGAATTTTAATAACAGGGGATGAAAATAAGAAATATTATATAATAAATAAAAGGACTTGAAATACAAAAAATTGAAACAAATCTATTTCGGAAATTAATATTACTTCACTTGACGCTTATTCTACGGGTTTTCATATTGTTAGACTCATTATGAAACGTTCTCCATTTAATTAACGAAATAACCATATATTAATCAGATTAGTTACATAATAGAATTTAAGCAGTAAATAAAATATCCAGAATATGCATGATGAGCCATAGTGTGTGGCAATATACAGTTATCCAATCATACACAAAAAGACAGAAGCACTACTTGTAGCAAAGTAGACTAGGCTTCTGTTGACTTCCCATAAGGACCTGAACGGAAGTGGTCACCTGGAAAAATATTATAACCATCAGTCCAACTTATTACGAATATCAATATGTGCTAGTGAGGTGTCAAATGGATTAAAACTATGCAATCCAAAATAAAACAATTCATCAACATCCTCTCCATAAAATATCACATTATTACTATGTAACATAATTGGGTGTCATAAATCTTTTTGAACTAAATTCCCAAAATACCTCCCATCAATCCAACTGAACCGCCTTATTTCCTCCTACTAGACCCATGGGTTACTGGTTACTCAAAAGCTCACTGGTCAAGTGATGAGGACCGACCAAAATCCTCAGAGCACCTGCCCCAGATCATGATTCTTTTCCCTCACTAAATTAGTAGGGTGTCGTAAGCCCTCTTTACATGAGTGGGTCAGTCCCTCATTGAACTGGTGAGACAATCAAAAGCCAACCATTGTGCATCAATGAAGGCCTCACCACTTGGTGAAAATAATTTTTCTATTTCCTCTCAATTCTTCCCATTCCAAAATTATCATAATAACTCGATCGAAGTTTTTCCAAAATATTCACAATAGCCATGTCATAATACCTCAGTTCCCAATTCGTATGAATGCATGTATTTCAACTCATAAAAGTTTCACAAGATAATTTCTATTTACAATATTCATAATCAATTCAGAAAATACTCATAGACAACATATCAATAACATAATAAGTGGAAAGTAGTTACCTCTCGCTAAAACTAGCTATTATCACATGGCTCCTAATCTAAGAGCTCAACACACTTCAAAAATCAATCTATCACAACCAATTTACTAATCATTAATAACTCTTTAAAACTCTACATATTAAAAATATATAAATTTTTAATAATAAATTTGGAATACTTGCCATGGTCGAATTATCAATAATTTAGGGAGACCATTGAAACTCCAAATTTTTCCTTCAATTTATTATTAATTAATAACTTCCTTTGTATATATTATTTATTCCCTTTAATAAATAATAACATTATTCATTATTATTTATTTACCTCATTTATTATTTATTTCTTCTCATAATAATAATAATTATTATTATTATTATAAAACTAATTTAAACTCCATAATTAATTTAATAATTACTACAACTAGTAAAATATGCTGTACACATGTTTCCTTGATATATATATATATATATATATATATATATATATATATATATATATATATATATATCTTATACATACAAACAGTGAAGCAATTTCAACTGAATAAAAAAAATGACGCAGGGTATGCATTTAATAACAATATATTTATTAGTTAAACACCAATTGACTATTTTCCAACAGAAGCAATCAGGACACCAAGGCAAGTAAATACTCCCTAAATACATTAGCAAGCTTCGGTCCATATTCCCAACGGACCCAGTCCAACTTATTTACTTCTCATTATTCACTCCTCATTGTTGACCACACTCACTTCACCTTTCTCTCTCTCACACACACGTACACACGTACACACACTCATATCCTTCTCCTCATTCAATTCATTTCCCCATCTCATTTCCTTTCTCAATACAGGTCATATAGTACTTTTATTTTGTTATTATTATTTTATTCCATACACGTTACCACATGATGCTTCCTCTTCTTTATGTATATATATATGAGTGCTTGCTTCTTCTTCTCTATAAGTTTTATTCTCTTCTTCACACACTAAGTAATATATATATATATATCTACGTATCAACAACAACATGACTTATTATCTTGCTTCTTCCTACATTTGTGACACACACATTTACACAGGTAGTAACTTAAATATATACATGTTTTATTTACACATGCAGCAACATTTTTCCTTATGATTATATATATATACAGCACACGCACACACTAATACCTACATATATATTAGTTAATTTTTCTTTTCTTTCTTATATACACACAGCAACCATCCATGCAGCCAAAAACGAATGGGAAACAATGACAGCAAAATGAGACACAGATGCAAAAACAAGTGCAGGGCAGAAGCAACACAGATGCAGATACTTAATACGTACACACCGACACCGACGTCAACAGCCCCTGCTTTTCTGGATTTAAATTTTCAGCAACTCTAGTTTAATCTCCCATGTGTATACTCTATGGAACAATGACGGGAACTGAAGGAAAAGCAAGTACCATAGTTACCTATGAATCTCTAGTCGAAAAGATGAGGAAGGACACCGAAAGCTTCCCCTGTTTTCAGCAACTTGGAGTAGAGCCTCTCTTTCTCACTCTTGCTGCAACTCTCTTTCTCTCTCTCGGTTTCTCTCGATCTCGCTCTCTGTCACGCTCTCGCTCTCACGCATCTCTCTCGGCCTCAACTGTTGTTTTCCTTTCTTTCTGTTTCTGTTTTCTATGAGGCGAAAGAAAATGAATGGGAAACGAAAGTCCAAAGGCAGCATCATTTAATATATATATTGGAGGTCAAGTTCGAAAAGCAACGTCCGAGAAGGAAGATCCAGTGGGTAAACGGCGATGGGCTCGAGAATGCAACTGGAAGAGGTATGGAGTCGCTGATTTATCGCTGCTTCTGGATCTCCTTATGTGCTTGCGTGTTTGACGATAATAAGGCTAATGTTTTTGCGCGTCCGGCTGAAGATGGAGAATTGGAGAGAGAGAGAGAGATATATATATATATACATATATATATATATATATATTTATTTATTTGAGGTTAAATAAAATTATTAAATATTAATAAAAATAGTAATTTCCTTTTAGGCATTTTTCTCTTCAGTATAAAATATTGTTTCCAAAATATTTTTGACCAAAAATAATCACTTCCTTGAATTTATCATTCTTCCCAAATTAATTTAAGGAAAATAAGTCTTGATTTCAAGTAATTAATTTTGTAATTATGAAGACAAAAAAATCATTATTATTTAATTTTCTTATAATATTCAAATTTAAGTTCCCAAATTTTTGGGATATTACATATTAATAATTGAATCTGTGCTAAAACTAATGATGATAACGATGATAAAAGAATCCAAACTCAATAATGCTAGGTTCAAGGGCACTCTAAAATTTCAAACGAGATATTTAATACAATCTTAAGAATCTCTCACGTCAATATTAACCAGCTACAAAATTCAACATACTGCAGCTCTAGTTCAAACATCAATAAAATCCATCCTACTTCAATTTTGCCTTATGCTAAGATTTGCCATTTGTTACATCACTGCTATAAAACCCCTTGCACTTAAGCCACAGCTTCCATCTTCATGCATGATGTTGTCTTGCACCATAACCTCGCCCTCCATGCCGACCTCCACTATGGAATCTCCAACCCAGTAAGTTAAACAAGAAATGGATTAATGGATAACAAAATTACAACCTGCAATTTTAACTTAATCTAGAACAAAAAAATCAATAAGTGTGTTAATTTCCAAGTCTTTAAAGACATCTCAACAATAGAACCTACAAATAGAGAAAGCCTACAAACCTAACAAAACCATAACCTTTTGAATAGCTAGTGGTAGAATCAATGACAACCTTTGCTCCCTTAACAGACAAATATCTGCTTGCAAAGGTTTCCTGTAGCATAGTATTAGTAACATCGTTCCTGACAAATATAGAGTAATCTAAATTAGCATCAAGTTGCTTATCACCTAAACTGAAAAGTAGCCCAATTTAGGCGAAACAGATGATCTGTATTTGGCATCATACTACCGTGGTAGCTTTAGAAAACTTTCTCAGCCGTTGCACGTGTATAAAAATCAACAAATCCATATCCCTCAGATTGATCAATTTGCTTATTCTGTATAACCTTGACTGAATATATGTGGACTTGCACAAGTTTTGCAAAGTTTTACAGCGACGGCCAACCTAACCTCCTAGTTCCGCCTATGTCGTCAATACCTAATTAAAAAAATCACCCATTTCATTGTTTTACACAAAACGACATAGTTTTATAAAAAAAAGATGGCAGTAAATGATAAAGGTGAAGGAGGAAAGTCATATCCACAAATCTCGTATGTGAAGACTCCCTATTTTCCACCCAAACATATCTCTTGTCCTTTCCTTTTTCACCTACTTTACTTTTTGAAAATCCTTCCTTGAAAATTGTGTCTTATGGGTATTACCCACCAACATCCATGATCCAAACTTTTCCTCAGTATTTGGCAGTATCTTCACAGGCGATGCTACCGGCTACTCCTTCACCAGCTTCGGCGGTATTCCTCTATTTTCTCCTTGAACACGAGGCGTTGGTCTATAACAAGACGTAGAATTCTTCCCCTCTCTATCTTCAGAGGAACTTAAGGTGTTCATATCCACTCTCACTCTCAGTGTTCTTTCAATCCAGGTACCCAATATGGTAATAAAGGTTTTATTATAGCATTGCATGAAATGAGGGATTCTTGCCCATGAAACCACCCTCCCCAACTGATTGCTAAATGGATCAAAGTTGGCTGCCCATTGTTGCACCATTACACAGTGTTGTTGAACCACCCATAGTCCTTCATATAGCACCTGTTTATACATATCAGCCTACACTTATTTCGCTAAAAACTTCTTCAAAAAATGGTTATTGAGAAGATCAATGAGATCAAATACTGTAAACCCCCAAATGCGTTGCATATGCTCCTTTAATGTATTCACATTGTAATCTTTCCCCAACATTGTGATGATGAGGGTTGTATTCCATGGTTTATACCTTTCAGCGTATTCCTCTAGCTCAATGGGCACCCCTGGGTAATATTGCATAATCTCTTTTTACTTCTCATACCATTCTGGTAGCTCCCACTCTTTATTGAACACATAAGACAATGGCTCATCTTCCATTATACAATAATGTCACGAATTAATTTGCAAGATCTTTCACAAGAAAGATAAGGTAACCAAACATATTGTTTTTTTTTTAAAAAAAAACATGTTTTCTAGATATGGTTCACAATAAGTTTAATAGTAATAGGTTTGATATTTTGTTTTCCATTTTTTTTACACTAAATATAAATAAGAAATCTCATCTAAGATGTTAACTTATATCTCATATTTGTGATACAGGAAGGGATGTTAAATTTTCTCCATCCTGGTCTTCCCATCCCAATCTTGAGAAAAATTTCCCGTTCCAAAAATTTTGAGATGGGAAAAAGTTAGAATTCGGAATGGGACTTCCTGATCTTGAACACACACATACACTAAAATGTGCTCAAGAAAATGGCAATCATAAGTGCATCTATGGTCGATGTCAAAAGGAGCAAAATAGTGAAAGACATCGAATCATTGATGAATTTGTAATTTTAATTCACTTGAAATATTTATATCGGACTAATTATATCTTTGTATTGGACTAACTATATATTTGTATTGGACTAATTTGGTAAAATATGATATGAGACAAATTATATATTTGTACTAGGTTAAAGGAAACATAGGGAAAAAAAATCAATAAAGGGAAAAATCTTAAAAAGAAAAAGAAATGAAACCTTTTCAAGAAATTCCCAATGCTGATCTCGAGAATTTCCAAAGATCGGGTTTGGGAATGAAAAACTTTCCCAAATCCCTTTTGGGATCGGGATTGGGATCGGGATCGGGATCGGGATTTCACAATCTCGTCCTGAGCAAACCCCTAAATATAGTATTATAAAACTTAGGTTAAAATAAGCGAATGGATACATGCATCAACCTTATCCATTTCTAAAAAGAAATTGATTTTTTATTTTATTTTCTTTAGACATTAATATTAATAACCCTAAAATCTTCACATTCTCATCGGTTTGACCCTAGTGTAGCTCCAATTTGACTATGGTTGACCAACTAACTACTGATCCAGTACCTCAACGATTCAATGGCCAGTCCAGGTTTAATAACCTTGTTGTGATAATATCCTAAAATTTGACTTAGGGTAAATATCATAAATTGGTAAAATATACCTATTGAAAATAGGTGAATATGAGGTCTAAAACACCTTGTATTGAATTTATCTTATTATTAGGACAATTTCTCCTAAGAATAAATAATGTGTGAAAAGGTCCCTAAAACATTAGATAATTTGCAAATAAGTCCCTGAAATATTTATGGGTTATAAAATACCCTGAAAATATTATAAAGAGGAAAATAAATATTTATTTGAAATAGGGAAGAATATTGTCCCTAATTTAGGTATTGGGGGACCATATTGGACCCCATGATTTTTAATATTATGCATGGTGCATAAATTACCAATGTCAGTAAAATAGTTGTGAGATAATAATTATTACTAATTAAGAAAATTGTCAACAATTAGTAAGTGATTAATTAGATAATTAATGGCTAATTGTTTAGACATAAATAGAAAGAGAAAGGGTGGAGATATTTGTGATTTGTGAGTATGTGTGAGTTGTGAGTGTGTGTATGCCTAAGTGTTGTGCATATGTGTGTGTGTAGTAAAAAAATAAATATCTAGATATTATTTGATTATAATAGTAATATAAATGAGATATTTTGTAAAGAAGTTGATAGGATAAATGAGAACCGATAGAAAGTAAATCCTATCTCAAAATATGTGAACTAAGTATCTAACATAAGGACTTATTATAAGCAAGTGAATTTTTATCTCAAAGTGGCCTATCTCCAAAGTCATTTCCGTAACCGACGGAATGATCATGAGATAAGACCAAGAAGATATTTTGTGGAATTAGGGCAGATAGTAGAAATGAGAATCTATAGAAATAAAATCATAACTTGAAATCCAAGAATGAGTTGGTAAAAACTATAGTACATTATGAATCAGTGAATTATTATTCAGAAGTTGACGTGTCCAACGTTATTTTCGTAACCGACGGCATTCGGCTTAGAATCTTCGGCAGGTTATGAAATGTCCTAAATAGGATCAAAAATTTAGTCAACCCAAATATTCTTAACGAGGAAGATTACATCTTTAGCGAGTTGCTTCCGGAATTTTGGGATTTTTCAAGATTACACAATTAGAACACCGAACAAGGACTTTATTGGTAGAAAACTTCTTAAGCAAGTGTGTGACATCACCTTGGTGACTAAGGATGACATCATCTTTGAGAGGTGTATGGCCAAGATCTTGCCACCTCCAAGAAATGCAATCCGACGGTCAGAATCTGATCAGGGAAAGTTCAAAAGAATTACCAAAATGCCATCCACTTTTTCTATAAATAGCCCTTCACCTTTCTCTTCATTCTTCACAAATCCTAGAGCTTTCTAGAGAGAGATTTTAGAGAGGAGGAGGAGTCTGTGGAAATAGCAAAGTGCCGGGTAAGTTCTTCGATCCCTAGTCTTTAGTTTTAGTGTTTCTTTCGGTAGTTGTAGTAGAAATGCTAGGTTGATCTTTAATCTTCCAAGTATGATTAGGAATCATGTTCTAGGGGTAATTAAGGTATGAATTTTGAAAATCATTATGGAGTTAGAAATATGTTGAAATTCTGGAAGATTAGAGTCAAAGTAACGAAGTTTTGGCGAAATTTCGCCAATTAGAGGGGTCAGGGGTAAAATGGTCATTTATGACTAAAATGACTGTTATAATGTTAGTATTGATTACATGTGATATTATCCTTATTAGGATATCTGAGATCACGTACTGCTGTTACTGTTGTTGTGCCGTCATCGTACCATTATCCGTCTAAAGTACCGTATATCGACAACGAAGGAACGTTCGCGTACTGTAACACTAACTCTGATGTTTACTATATGCGTATATGTGCTATATGTATGGTATGCTTATATATATGGTAATTGATAGCTCTGTTGTGTGTTATGTATTATTGATATGTTCACGTTGCTAAGTGCCACACATTTGCCAGGGGGCTTATGTGTTATTGGGATACATAGTGGCTAAGTGCCAAATGCTTGCTAAGTGCCATGTATTAGCTAAGTGCCGCATATCTGCTAAGTGTCACACATTTGCAAGGGGGGCTACGTGATAATAGGGTTACAATTGTTGTATATTTGTTTGTTCGTATATTGCATATGTGAACATGAGGTTAACCGTTACCTGAGGTTTGATGCATGGACCTCAGCTCTTAACATAGCCTTTGGATCGGGAGGACCGAGAGCCGAGGAGAAGAGCAAGCAGGCCGCATGGAAGACCCGGTTGAAGACTTCCTTTTGTTGTTCTGGTGGAAGCCTTTCTATTGTTTTTTTACTTCATTTTTGAACCACGTGGTTACTATACCGCTGTTGTAACCAACCAGACACACTACGGTTGACACTTTGAATATATACATATCAGTTATTCTTCCGCTCAAATGCTCTATTCTGATGATTTGAAATGATTTTAAATAAAAAAAAAATATACTGTTTTGAAAAGTTGGGGTGTTACACTTTGTTTCCTTTAATCATGGGAAAATGGGCGGAGTGCTTTAAGCCCGAGCCATATATGGACCGATTCCAAAAAAACATTCAGATTGTGGAGGATTTTTAGGCTTGGCCATTTTAAGGACCAAACAATTAAGAGTTTGTTATGAATATATTTATTGTGTGGATGTTTATTGCATAGTAACCCTTGAAGGTCTATAAATAGAGACCTTATGCAAACATTTCAATTACACTTGAATGAGAATCCATTTCATCTTTCTAGAATTTCCTCTGACTTCTCTCTAGAATTCCTTCAGTTTTATAACACGTTATCAGCACGATTGCTTGCTGATATCTTCTTCTTCCTTCTCATCTTCAAATCGCTTCTTCATATTTTATACTCTCTCCAAGATGTTCATCATCTTTTTCCAGTAATCTTTTCCCAGATCCTCTTCCTCAATTTTTCCTTCATGATTTAAATATTATATCTCGTCTCTTCCATCCTCAAATCCATTTCCCTCATCACTGTCGGTCTCTTCCTCTTTTATTTCTCCATCGCTCTTCACCCACATCGTGTATCATCCTCCGTCACCCTGCTCCACACCGTCTTCGCTCTTCGCTCATCTCCGGTTCCCAAAGTCTATTATAGCCTTCATCGGCGTCATTCAGTTTTTCCTTCCAACTCTCTTGTTTCTCGATGTGGATGGAAGTTGTTAGGTGTGGGATCCATGTGTTTTTCTTCTCTTCTTCACAAAAGTCATCATGCTGGGTCGTGTGTTTTTCATGTTGGACCCATATGTTTTTCCTTGAAACTTCTTAAAATTGAAAGCTGAGGGCCCAATTATTTTGTAGTGTATCATTTGTTTATAGTCCAAAGTTTCTTTCTTCTTTCTTTTCTCTGCCCGTTGTTCTTTGATAATAATTCAAATTGGGCCCTACCATTTGAATCCAATTGATACACTACAACGATCTCCTCGTTTTTTTTTTCTCTCTTTTCTTTCACTGCGTCTACATCTTCATGGAGCATGGATGCTTCTGCCGCCAATTCATATCTTAAAAAAAAAATCACTATTCTGTCGGCAAGAATAGTTTAAAAAAAATTAAAAGGAGGCAAGAAGTAAAGCTATTGACAAATCCAAGGTGAGTAAATTTTTCAACTTTATTTTTATTATTATTGTTATTAATTTGACTCCAGATTGGAAGTCTAGATTTAATTTTTCTTTTAATTGTTGTTATTTGAGATTTTATTATTGTTACTAATTTAACTAACATTTACTCTTATGTCACTAACATTTAATTTTATTGCTACTAATATTTATTTATCTTTTATGGCAGCAATACTATATATTAGTGGGCTCTATTTGTTTAATTTAATTCTTTAATACTTTATTTATTTTTCATGGAGACACACTAGTATTTATTAGTGGGATTCATTTATTTATCTTTCATGGTGGCACACATTAATTCTTTACTGCTTTATTTATTTTTCATGGTAGCAACACTAATATAGTAGGCTCCATTTATTTTACATTTATTTATCTTTCATGGTAGCGACACTAGTATTAGTGGGCTCCATTTTAATTTATTTTATTTACTGCTTTCTATATGTTATATATATATTTGCATTTGCATATGCATCCTCTTTCTTACCTTTGGATGAGATAAGTCTCGCTGTGAGTTTACTACCATTCCTATTTCATCTTCTTTTTATTTATTTAGCACGTTTATTTCCAGTCATTTATTTTATTTATTTACTGCATTATATCCCCCTTCCCTTTTATTTTTATTTATTTATTTACAATTTATATATTCCCCTACCCTTTTTATTATTTATGGCAACGACACTATTATATACAAGTATATTAGTGGGTTCCATCTGTTTTATTATTTACTGCTTTTATTTTATATCTTTATCCTGATGATAAATTGTTAAAGGCCATATGAGATAAATATGCCATTGAGATATGAGAATGCATAAATTGGCCTAAGAACATGAGGAGGCATAAATTAGCCTGACGCTAAGAGGCAAGTTGGCTTGAAGCCAAGAGACAAATTATGAAACAAGGCTTGATCCATAAATTTTGTATGCCATTAGTTGTATAAAGACCTCAAAATTGTATATTTGGCATTAAATATTCCCTTAAATTATGAGACAAGGGATTGTATGATCATGATTGATATTATAAATAAATATATCCAATTTGCTATTACAGTAGCAAAATTGTGATTAAGTCAAGAAATATTGTGGATTAATTTCTTGCCATGATCAAACAAATCTGTGAATTATGGATCATGAATTTTATCCAACTTCATTCCCAGAAGTGAATGAAGCAATAAATAAATTGTGATTATGGTTATTTTACTATTATTTTGTGTTTAGATAATTATAACAATTTTTGTGACTACAAGAGAAAGAATATTTATAAATAAAACAATTAAACAAAAGGCAATATTATTTTAACAAAGTTTAATAGTGAGTGGCTCAACTCCATTACAAACCTTAATCATCTCATTTTGAAGATAGTTAATGTCTTCTTCTTTTGCTTCTCTTGCGATGGAATCCAGATGAGGCAAAGCTCTTCGTAATATCGAGATTTGCATCATAAGTTTCTTAAGCTTTTTGTGTGGCCACTCAGTTAACCCTCCTTTTTTATAGATCTTTTGTATAGTGTGGGTAGACATATTTAATTGTTTACTCGCATCATCTAGGGTTAAGTGAAAATAATCACTTAAATCATGGTGCATTGTTTTCTTTCTTCTTTCCCGTTGCTCCATTGTTAATCTATATAATTCACCCTGATTAAGGGATGATATATTATATGGAATATTAACCGCGGGCTGTTTTCCTTTATCTAATGGATTTTCAATGTTGGTTTGAAATGAACTCCGCGGTAGTTTATTTGGGTTTTTAGCCCATTCCGAACCAACACAAAGAACCTCATGATAGTTCAATACAGGATCACGCATCAAGTTATATCCTGATGCTTGTAAATCTATATACAATACTGTGTTAGAAAATGTTTGATTTCTCCAAAATTTTTATTACTAAAATCAAACATTGGAAGCCTGTCAGTATTGTAAGATTTATCCTGTACATTTTCAAATAAAACAGCATGGGAAATCATACCTATCTTCCTTCCGTGAATTTCAAGTTTATGATATTGAAGTCCGTTGGTATGTATTATTTCCCGTAAAACATGACAACAACTACATTCCAATAAGCTAGTAGTTGCTAATTGGCTTGTAGTTGTTAGCTGGATGATTGTTGCTGGCTGGCTGGTTGTTGATGACTGGCTGGTGGTTGTTTGCTGGCTTGTGAGTGCTTGCTCATTGATTGTTGTGACTATTGGTTGAACTTGACTGGTAGACTCCATCAGTTCGGCCATAGTTCTACACCTTTTAACAGGCCTTCTTGATGAACTTGCTTTAGTTGTACCTTCAATCCTTGTAGATTGAGGAAGAACACTTGTTCTTGGAGGAGAAGTAGGTACATTTGAAGCAGAAAGAGGAATAATAGAAGGAGGAGAAAGAGGAATAGTAGAAGGAGGAATAAACATCTCAAAAGGATTAGGAGATAACAAAGAAGTAAATGACATGTTGGGTTGATCATCATACAACAAAGCATCAAGTAATGTTGTTTTAGATGTATCAGAAATTGGGATAAAATTGCTAGGTCCTGCCATGGCAATAGAATTTAGAGAAATATGTGAGTATCTGGTAATTGATATTATCATATGCTTGTGTGTTTGTGAGGCATGTTCGTTTGCCTTCTTCTATTTATAGCCGAATTAAATCCTATTGAATCTTTGCAAATTTGCGCAGTCCTGTTAAATCTCTACAGATGTGCTCCCTATAAAGCACGAGCTTAGAACCTTTTTGACTTTAAATACATACGACAATTCGAGTTGTTGCACCTGTGATTCCACAGTGATCCATTTATGATTACACAGTATTGCGCTCGTGAATCTACAGTGATCCATTTGATGATTTTGTATTTAATATATATTTGTTTGTCAATTCTGGAAAATGAAAATTTTGTTACCAAAAGTAACAAAATTATGCATTGATAATGCATTAAGAAATCTGTGGAATTTTAATGAAATAGATATCATATATGCTATTATTATGGAATATTGTATGGAAATTCCATGAATTAATTTTTAAGGTCTCACACTTGAGGGGGAGAATGATATATATCAAGTGTGAATATTTATGTGATAATTCTTTGTGAATGTTTCTGTGTTGATTCCCCCAAAATGAATATTAGATTTGTTGATAAATCATATGGAAAGTTGGCATGACTTGTTTGATCATCCGAACCATATATTATGTGCTGCTTGTTTTCAAATAGAAATAATTATTGGAAATGGATCTCTGGAAATATATCAAATTGAAAGATTAGATGTGAGATTATAAGTCTGCAAAGTTTGCAGTGATGTTTGCAACTAGAAATTTGCAATATATTATGCGCGCAATTTTCCAGATTGAATGATCCAGAAATCATATATGAGTAAATCAATGATTATAAGAACATTGTTTATATATATTTGTAGCAATTATATAAGCCAATAAAATTCTCCCTGTAAAATTGGCTTTTGGTCAGGAGCCAGATAAATTCCATTTTAACAGTTTTGAATGTGCAATGATCCATTATAATGCACACAGATGGATATACACTACATGATTAGATGAGGGGGACAAAAAAATAAGCAGATTGGGTAAAGAGATAAAGTAGAATGAATTATCATTAGCTCATTTTGATGCTCGTACAAAGAAATATGCACTAAAAGTTCAAAATGATAATTCAGTTACAGAATTTAGCTAATCAAATGCTAGAAGCATTTACTGACCTAAAGAAAGTGCTAAAGTCACATGTCCCAACTGCAAATGCTCCTATATGAATTATTATAAAGCATGCCTGAAGCGTTGCAGGTCCATCGATTTTAAAGATAAAAATCCTCAAAAGAAAAAAGGAGCTATAAAAATATAGATGATCAAGTTGAGGATAATTAAGAAAAGCTCCAGAAGAGCAATCTCATGTAGAGTTATTATCTCCAGTAGCGATATTATGAGAAGAGAGTATTGTGGTCCAAAAAGAGACCCACGTACCTAATATATGTGAATATAATGAGATCTCAATATATTATGAATGAAATCCGATGGGACCAGAAAAATAAAATCAAAGTTGATGTTATTTATGTTTATGTGATAGCATATGCTGTAATGAATAATAATGAGGATCATGAACCACAATATATTAGTATGTGCTAGAAGCACATGTCCTTAAAGGACGTAATGCGCCAGAAACACATATGTCCCAGAAAGACTTAAGATGCTATGAGCATCAAAATTCTCGAGAATAATCAATTAAATAAATTCATATATTGCATGAAGCAATTATAGTGCATATAGTATCATTATATGAATGAATATTTATTAAAAGTTTTATATGCAAATATATGAAAAGATTTAAATGTATTTTATTATGATTTTACTTGAAAGATTTAGATCTTGCAGGTATACAATGAACAATCAGATCGGGCGTTTTTATTATTTCACAACGAATAATAGAATACTTGATGATAGACAGGATGATATGCTCAGAATGACATTGAAGCAATATAGTCATCAAGGGGAGCAAGTCTAATGTAATCAAGAGGGGGAGACGATACACGTTGTACTCTTTTTCCCTTATCTAGATTTTGTCCCACTGGGTTTTCCTAGAAAGGTTTTTAATGAGGCAGCACTAGAAAGTGTATCAATGAATTATGTACTCTTTTCTTTGACTAGGTTTTTATCCCATTGGATTTTTCCTAGTTAAAGTTTTTAACGAGACACATTCACAATAAACATCCAAGGGGGAGTATTGTGAATATTTTTATTGTGTGGATGTTTATTGCATAGTAACCCTTGAAGGTCTATAAATAGAGACCTTATACAAACATTTCAATTACACTTGAATGAGAATCCATTTCATCTTTCTAAAATTTCCTCTAACTCCTCTCTAGAATTCCTTCAGTTTTATAACAGAGTTAATCTGTTTAAACCAAGGTTTTCACAGTTGGAGCATATCAGACAGTCGGACTGACGCTTGTCACAATAGAGGCCCAAAATTTTCCTTTAGGATGCTATTTATTCATCATTGGACTTTTTTTTTTTTGGTCGGAATTCATCATTGGACTGAGATAAACTATTGAGGCGAGAATCAGAATGGTTTTATAAAAACTAGACGGACCAACATAAAAGGATTTGAAAATTAAAAAAAAAAAAGCAAAAAACATGTATAAAATATTTAGTTCTATTATTTTTACTCAATTTTCACCCTTATAGTTTTATTATAAATAAGTTAATCTCCCACCACATGTTTTGAAATGCTAAATATTTTAGCAATACTCAATTTTTTATATTTTTTCCAACGCTCATTTTTCATATTACATATGCCATAATATAATTATAATTTTTTTAATTTCAATAGTGTGAAATAATATAATTCAAAATGTACTTTTGTTATTTAAATTTTATTCTTAATAAGTGATATATAATTAAAAAATAATTTTTTTCATCTTGTTGGATATATTTTGTGACTTTACTAATTTTTTTTATTAAATTGGATTATGGATTAATTATTATATATTTAGACGATCCAACCAATCTGACCGTTTGAATCATTATTCGACTTGATGTTTGGTCTGATTGTTAAAATATTAGCGTAAAGTCGTATATTTTTTCATGGCTAAGTTTTCTTATCACTAGATATAAATAAGAAATTTCCTCGTCTAAGTTGTAAATGAAGAGAATAAGATTTGCGAGTTGACTCATATATCATATTCGCGATAAGCTTTGTTTCTTTTAGTAATGTACAAATCACTATCTTCAGAATATTGTTTAAAGAACTACCTACAACCTTAGCATTTGACTATTTAAAAACGTTAGTGTCTATCATTTTATAAAATTCAGCTTCATTTTTCCTTCAAAAATTAATCATAATTAAATGAGTTAAATTAAACTATTTCCGAAAGCACACACAATAAGGAAAAAAAAAGTTGTAAAGGCTAAATGGTATGATCACCACTAATAGGCTGGACGAATTGAACAACTATCCTATTTCAATTTCAACTAACCTCCAAATTTTTATTTCTTTTTTAATTTTTTTAATTATTTTACCCCTTCGCTTATATTTTCTTTCCTTTCCTTACTTTATGTTTGATGAGAAGAATACTAAAAGGGAAAACTTCTAAATAATGTAATTTTTTATACTATTTTTAAAAGTTTTCCTTTCTAATATCCCTCCCTCTAAAATAGCTAAATATAAAGTGTTGTCTTATCCAATAAGTTACTTCACGAAGATCGAAGACAAAAGACTAAAATATCATGGAAAAATGAAGAAATATTCTTTTCATTAAAAACATGGAGGTAAATAGTGAATTGAATGTAATCCTGACAAATTAAAAAAAAAAAAGGACCAAATGTAATAATTTAAAATTTGAAGTTTGAATGGACACCTAGCATTGTTGTATTTAAAATATTGATATGATCACAGAAGTGTTTGCTGTTTTCAATTCGTATATATAACAAAATAAAATATGTAGTAGATATAGTATAATAATATATTAGATCCTAACATTGGAGCCATATAATTTATAGAAAATAAGAAAATTAGTTAGGTAAATTATTAATAAAAAATATACGTTCATTTTTTAAAAATATTTTTAATAAAAATTTTATTATCATGTGCAATGAATAAGAAAACTATAAAAATATTTATAATTTTGAGATGTAAAATAGATCAAGAAGTTATAGATAAGAATAACATGAATACTTCATAATCTTGACTTCTATGTCACTATGTGGCGAAATCTTGTTTGCTAATTCCGAACCCAAAAGAAAAACACAAAACGAAAAAAAGAAAAGAAAAGAAAAGAAACTGCCTTGAAGAGACTTTAATTGCCAGAGAATCAAATCTCGTTGGCCCACCGTACCCTGAGCCCCGTGAGTTCGCAGACATAGTCGAAGCCGAAAGCAAAAGCGGAGGTCTCTGCGCCTCTATTCTCGTCGTGTTCGTTCCTTATTGGGATCCCTTCCTTGCACTCGCGGGCCTGTTTTTTCTCCACTTCTCACCCTTTCTGCGCTTCGCGTCCTTGAAATTTTCGACGAGAAGAGCGATTAGTTGAGGAATCAGGCGCCGAAATCGTTGTTTTTTTTTGTTGTTGTTGTGGCGGTGGGCAAGAGGGAGGGGGAGAGAATGTCGAAGAAGAAGGTTAGTGGAAATACCATGACCCTCAAAGACTTCCATGGAGGTTCGATTCCCACTGATCTCCCTCTCCCTTCCGCGCCTGGCGTGTAAGTGTCCTTTATTTCACTTTCCCTTTTCTTGATCTTCTCGATTTGAATTCGCAGTTTTTTCTTAGGTTTAGGAGATTATCCGTGGATGGGTTATACGAACTATCTCAATGGATGCTCTTGTAGTAAATGATTGGATTATTATGGTATTTGAGGGAATTTAGATCTGTTGATTGTGATTCATCTATGCTTTGGATTAATAATTTAATATCAATTTACGAACTTGTATGTGTAAAACCCTTTTTGACTTTTTAACCTAATTTGACAGAACTGGCAGAACTTCTGATCGTTCAGTGTATGACCGACCCACCTCATGGGGGAATCCAGTGGGTCGGTCTGATCATCGGTCTCGCCCACAAACGTCCCCGGCTACTATGCATTACGATGATAAAACCCCGTTTCTCACCCACACTACTCAAATTGGCTTTAATTTTGATGAAGATGAGCGTAAGCCACTGGATGGTATCTCAGCCCCTAGGAGAACAGTCAGTGATGATAGTATTCGGGCCCCACCTTCTCGTGTTGAAATGAAGCCTGAGAATGGAGTGGGAAGAAGTTCCTTGAGTCGGCAAATAGCTCCAGTTTCTCAAAATTCTTTTGGCACCGTGAATTCCTATTCTGCAAGGCTTACTGAGGCAATTCATATGAGGGGTGGTTCTCAACATTCAGGTGGAGGTGGCCAGGAGCAGGGAACTGCTGGGGTTTATCCAAATGCATGGGCAGTGCGGAAGGAGGTGGCAAGTGCTGTTGAGCCAACTCCTTGGTCCAGTCCTAATCCTGTTTCCAAGTTGGCTCATGCAAGTGCTATTGACAAGGTGTCTTCTGGTAGATGGCAGTCGAAGACAGTCCCCTATCAGACAGACGTTGAGGTGGTTAAATCTTCTGAAGTGGAGAGTGCGTCATATGGCAAAGTTGCTGATAATAATGTCTACCGTGGGATGGATAATTTGGGTGAAAAGGTGTATAATGATGTAATGATAGCAAGACAGGCTGAAAAGAGTCTGGTTATCAGTGACCAGATGCGAGGTGGTAGAAACGACTTACTGGATTATGAAAGGTCTGGGGCTTCCAAGTACTCTGAAATACAGCCAAGAAGTATAGCTCATCACACTGGTGGTGTTCAGCAGGATGGAAAACTTGGTGGGTCTGAGTTTCAACACTCAATGCCTTCTGAAACAACAGAGCGACCTAAATTGAAGTTGCTACCTTGGAGTAGGACAAAACCATTGGATAATTCAGATTCCCTTGTTTATGACTCTGTACAGGTATCTGTGCAGTCAACTTATAGACTTCATTTTTCTGCAGAACAAAGTGTACTTAATGATCTCTTTGTTTTCTCCATTGAAGGCATCTGGTCGATTGGCTGATGCTGGCCATGTTGAAACTGTTCAAGAGGTGCATGCCCATGCCAATCTTGTGAAGCCTGTCTCAACTTTGGCTGAGATTGGGAAGGAGGTAGGTCAGCGCCCAAAGCTGAATTTGAAGCGTAGGTCCCAGCCTCTTGATCATTTGGAAGGAAATGTTGATAAAGAAAGGTAAAAGTTACTGGTTTAGTGGTTGGGGAAATTTTTGACCTTGCTATATGCCTATTACTTGCATGGGTGCAAACGACCTGCCTTCTTCCTGTGGGTTTAGTGACAACAATACTGACATGTGTCTTCTTTTTATTGCCAGAAAAATTTCATTTGGATTTAAAGATTAAAGGATGCATTTTTTTTAATCAAATTGCAACATGTTCTTAATTTATTAAGAGCATTAAATAACATTGGATTGATTGATTTTAACATACAAGTGTTTGTCTATTCTGGTAGCCACGTCAAGCACATTATTGGATTGTGCTCTTTAATTATTCTGATAAGTTCTTTTGAAATTTAGTATTTGATCATTTGGTCCTTTCATTGCCTTGAAACTTCAATAACTTACGGACTTGAATTGATTTTGGCAGAAGAGTGCTTGATGGCAGTTGTGTAAGAGGGTGCTTGCATAGCATTTTCTTTGCTCATGATTTTGCAAATAGCATGAATAACTAAATTCTTGATGAAACCTGTTGATTTCCCTCTTCTTTGTTTTCTGTTTTTTTTTTTTTTTTTTGGGGGATCATGCGAACAAGGAGTTTTAATTCGTAGCCTTATCTGTTTGGAACAGATGCTTCCTTTCCATGCAGACTGCTATGTTTTGCGAGACTTTTTAGTTTAAAGAGCAGTTTGTTTAAGTTTTTAGATGCACTTATAACAAACTCTTTGTAACAAAATTTGAATAAATTGATAAACATCTCTATGTAATCATCTAGTGTGACATTGCTTTTTTGATTTCATTTTTCATCATTTATTTTGCCCTCTATTGTAGCAGACATTTAGAAGACTTGTTATTATACCTTTATAAGCATCTATATAACAAGAGAAAGGGGATTTCTATTTTTTGTTGTTGACTTTTGTTTTTTGTAAAAATCCAATTTTCTCGGTTTCTATTTATGAAGATTGAATGATGCATGATAAAGAGTATTCCTGAAAATGAAGATGCATGTTATGGTTTCAACCTTCAACCAATTTTATTTCTTGAAGGGAAACAATTAATGTGGATTTTGTGCATGTCAAGATTCTGTGTGTCTGTCTAGACAAGAATCCTTCATCACTGCACTTTTTCATTTGGCATATCACTATCAACCCATTCCCAGTAGGCCTCATCCAAAAGTCATTTGTCTCTTTCTCTCCCTTTTTCTGGGTTACAGATGCATTATATTTTCCCCCCTAAACATATATGTCAGGCTTACTGTCATTGATTATCATTACTAGCTTCATCCATTAGGGCTTTAGATACCATGGATTACATCAATGATTGTAAGCTTTCATCTCTTCATGTTGTCTGGGTTTGGCACTTGAATCTACAGTTCAGATTATGTTGAATTTTCCTCATAGATTGTATTTTTAACTAACTCTACCATATAAAATTTAAGCTCTTTTTTAAATTTCCCCTTTCTTTGACATTCTTAGTTTTTGCCCCTATTTGATTATTTTTAATCTATATTTTACCTTTAGTTAAAGTTGACTTGGTGAGTTTCGAGTCTTGATTTTGGTCTCTCTACTTTTAACGAGTTTTGATTTTTATCCCTATTTGTTAGTGCCATTAAACTCAGACCCAGGTCTTTATAAAACTAAAGGGACTAAGTTTTTGGACAAAAGAAGCTATTGGGATGAAAAACCATGATTTGGAACTATAGGGACGAAAACCAAAATTCGATTAAATTGTAAAGACCAATGACAGTATTAGCCCTAGTTTATTTTTGTTATGTAAGTCAAAACTATGTTATATGCATTTCTTCTATCATTTTTTGCTGTCCCCCTTTTCTATCTTTGATTGTCCTTGGCATATGGGTATAAAAAATCATATCTTGTTAAGCTTTGCATTCCCTGCTTGCAGTCTGAGGTTGTGGTGGCTAGATGAGTATTTGAGAGTCATATCTTGTTACCCAATATACATATCAATAGGATATTTTGTTTCATAATATTTTGTACTCCATCTCTATATATATGAGCCTTTTGATATGTAAAGTGTAGAAATATTAGTAAAGGCACAAGACTAATTCTATGTGGCCATAATTAGTGGGGTTATTTAATTAGTTAGGACGTGAGGAAGTTAGAGTGAGTTAGTTAGTTAGTTAGGAAGTTAGTTGACAGTGACTGTTAATTACCGTTGGGAATTGGCTTATGGAGTCTGAGTTCAATATCCTATATATATAGGAGGCTTAGACTACTGTAGGTTGTTGAATGTTGAATGATGAATGAGAATATGCAATAGTGCAGTAGTTTCTATCCCTCTCCGTCTCTGTTCCTCTCTCCTTCTCTCCATTCTGTTCTTCTCTCACTCCCTCCAGTTCTCCTCTTTCCCTCTTCTTTCCCCAGTCTCCCTAAATTCTCCACCATTCCTATCACCTTTCAACTGAATTGTGAGATTCTAATAAACAATTAAAAGTAGTTAAATGTAATAATTATGTAGGAAAGTTAATTTTCTTCCCCCCAAAATGCCCCTATTTATGAATGGTTGAGCGAGAGAGAGTAATAATGAGAAACTGATGAAAGAGAATGTATGTTGTATAATAATTAATTGAGAGCAAAATGGGAAGAAGTGCATTTATTATTGAGACAAACTCAAAAGGGATATCATATTTAGAGACAAGCCCATTAAAAAAAAAGACTCGTATACAAGGACAGAGGGAGTATCATTTTTTTTGGACGAAGAACATTTTGTATCATTGAGCGTGGCAGCAGTGTATGGTGAACTATTAGATGTTTATTTTGCTTTCAGGGTGCCTAAGAGGCTTAAAGTTTTTTGCTCCTTTTAAATTTCTTGTTTAGGGTTTAGCTTTTCCTATAACAATGCAGTGGTGTTGTAAATATTTTCAGATGATAGGAACACAATGAAACATGTAGACTTTATATTCCTCTCATCACTTCATCAAGATCATGAATATGAATTGTTTATGATGCCCTTGAATATTAAATCAAATAATATCAGACCAGGAATGTACATTTGACCTAGAAGTTTCTTGAAGATGAATCACTTTATTGTTTAAACGTTGTTGTTCTTGAACTGCCAATTTGATGGGCATACTCCTATTTCTCAAAATCAAGAAGGTTGTGAAGAGAGGACCATGTTGAAATTAATTGTATCCTAGATTCTCATCTTGTTTGTTTTTGTTCAGTCATTTCATGTAGATTTTATCCTTATGCTCACAGGGACCTAATTGCAAATTTGGTTAAATTTGTGGACCTAATTTTTTGTTTTTCCTAGACTTATGATTGCTTTTTTGCCTAATTATGAAACTTGCTCAAATTATTCAGGAATGCTTTATTTGGTGGTGCTCGACCTCGAGAACTGGTAAGCTTAATTTTTTTATGTTTTTTGATTATATCTAGAGGGTTTTGATCCACGTGACTACCAATACCCCATCTCACTCTCATGACTTAAACTAGTTTCAGGTGGCTAGTTTTTAAGTATCTGAACTAGTTAAAAAAATTTCATTATTCTTATTTTGTGTTTTTTGGGACATGTAAGATAGCATGAATTTGGATCTTCTCAAGTACTTCTCCATGGTGGAATTGAGAGATGGAAACAAAATGATGGATCCCACTTCTGCACATATGAAGCCAAATAAGTGGAACCCATTCTTCTGTTTCTATCTCTCTCCTACTTCATTTCATGAAGCACTTCAGGGGATCCAAATTCAGGTTGACATATTTGTCAAGTATTGCTTACTTCTTTCTTTCATTTTTTCTTTTTTTGCCCCCTTTCTCTCGGTGCCTGGCTTCATATTTTTCAACTCTATTATTTCCATCATTTGTTTCCCAGGTTCTGAAGGAGCGAGGGATTGATAATGTTGCCATTAAGGATTATGATGTTGAACATTCAAATAGGTAGATACTTGTTCTGTGTCTGATTGTAATTCATTTGTCTTTATTGGGAGTCAAGTCTGGATCAATTCATACTTAAGTTTTTTTCTTTTTCTTTTTTCTTCTGTTTGGTAGGGTTGAGTATAATATTGGGAGGGCTGAGAATGTTGTGAATCGTTCAACCCATGTTGAAAAAACCCAGAACTCTCTTCATGATCAAAGGGCCATGAAAAGACCGGAAAAGAAGGAGCAAAGGTTAGAAGCTGAGAGGGGTAATGCGCAGAGGAGGAATTGGCGTGGTGATAATCGAAGGAACATGAGAGAGACTGAAAGGCAGCAGGTTTCTGAGAGACAACCTTCACCCGAGACATGGCGTAAGCCTGTTGAGGAGCCAAAATCATGTACTGACACTGGAATGCACCACAGTAAAGCAGCTTCAGCAGTTGAACTTGCCCAAGCATTCTCCAGATCTGTCTCTGATCCAAAAGCGAATGATCGGTTTTCAGGCCAAAGGGGTCTGAACAACGGCCGCAATCAGATCCCATTTTCACGGCTTGTTGGCCCTCCTGCCAGACCTCAGATCAATGGTTATTAACTATTTATATTGGCCTTGAGAAAAATTGGGACATCTTGATCGGACAGAGATCTATTTCCTGGAGACAGCAGTTGTTAGATGCAAGTGGTGAAATTGCTGGGAACTTCTGTGGATTTTATTTTCTCATCAGCAGGCATGAGTGAGAAAATTGTTTTGTTTGCTAGTTAGCAACCTCCAGATATGGCATTGCCAATTTTACAATTCTCATTTTACTTTGTTTCGTATTTTTCTTGCCCTTCAATCCCAAACAAATGTACTCCATCATTATCATTATGGAGGAGGTGATGAAAGGGCTTTTGCCTTAACTTATTTCAGTATTCAAGGCTTTTTAGGTTCTAGCAGGAATGAAATCTTGTAGTTTCTTCATCTTGGGCATGTGGATAGTTTGTGGCTTTGTGCTCTTTGGTTGTGGATAGAGGTGAAAATAGGCTACACTAGCCTAGGCTTTAGCTTAGTGGGCTTGAATTTATGACGGATATCTAAAGCCTGGATTTGAGCCTGTGTATGTAGGTTTTTTATTTTTTATTTTTTATTTTTTGAGCCTTTAAAAGATCTGATAATTTAAAAGATCTTATAAGATCTAAAGTCTATTTAAAAACTTACTTAAAATTTAGGTATTTAAATAATCTTTAAATATATGTTTATAAGTTCATATATAATTGATCAAGCCTATTTATCTTAAAAGTTTAGGGATCATTTTCTGGGCTTTTTTCTCAAAGTGCCCCTTTTTAGGAAATTATTTACCAAAATGCCCCTACTTTCAAACTATTTCCCATTATGTTCCTCCCTAGAAACATATTTCCTGTCTCCTCCCATTTAGTCGACTAAATGAGGGTTTAAATTTTTTTTTGAAAACTGTCGACATTGACTAAATCCAGGATTTAGTCGACTAAATGTTGACCATGGGCTTTTTTTCAATAATAATGGATAATAATGACTATTTAGGAACAAATTAATTCAAGTCCTATTATTTAGGAATAAGTTGGATCATATCATTATCTTTTTGATTTTATGATTATCATTATTTTTACTTCTATTATTATCCATTATCATTATCATTATTATATGATAATAATATAACATATACATATATTCCCTAAATGTTAGTTGGTTTGATCCTATTATTTAGGGATTCCTTAGATCAAATCCTATAATCTTTAATATATTTTATTCATCTCATTATTGCTTTCCTAATATTGTTATTATTATTATTCTTTCATAATTAATCTACTATCTATTATTTTTATCTATTATTGTAAAAATATGTATTCATCAATAACTTTGCAAAAACGCACGCATGACTCTCTGGTTTTTTTTTTTGGTTTCACTTTACACGCACTCACAGAAAAATAATCATGTAGAGAAGAAGAAGAAAACGAAGAAGATCTGGAAAGAAAAGAAGAACATAGTTATAGATGATCATAATAATCACCGGAATAACCTAATGTGAAACCAAACATAGTTGTCCCCCAGAGAAAAGGATATGTATCATCTTATTAGAGGCAATATTATTCAAAACATTGTCTATCATATTAAATGTAGACATATCTCTCAGTAGAGATTCAAACATTTATTCGTCACGTTTTGAGATACTTGGTTTTTTCTATCAGACTCAACCTTGTTGATAAATCAAACATAAACATAGTTTAAATCTATAAGTGAACTCCGAACTAATTCTTGAAAAATTGTAAAATTGAAGATAGGGTTGTTTGATATTGCAAAGGTTGGTAATGTGAGGCTTTTTTTTTTTTTTTGGTTATACACAGTGTAATGCTTCTTTTGTGCAATGTTATGTTTTTAAATTTCTAAAACTCACAGAATTGTTTTGTTGATAGCGTGTTTGGGATAGTGTGAAGAAATTTCAAAAGTCATTTAAGATTAAAAAAAGCGTAGTTGAATTAAAAAAAATGATGTCTGCTAAAGTTTTTGGGGCAAATGATTTATTTTTTATTTTTTTTAAATGTTACTCCCTCTGGTCCTTATTATAAGGCACCAACTACCAAATGTATTTGGTCCTTTTTATAAGGCACTTGCTTGTTTCTAATGAGCATTGATTATTTTTTTCCATGTACTACCTCTTGTTCTTATTATAAGGCACCAACTACTAACATTTTTTTATCCTTATTATAAGGCACCAACTTCTTTAACTACCTCATTTATTACTATTTTCTCATTATGTCCTCATTTTTAACTAACTCATTTAAATTTACATCATTAAAGTAGGGGTGAAGTTGGAAACATTTATTAATTTTGGACCCAATTAATGAGTTAACTTCCATTCCTTGGTCTGTGAGAAAAAGAAGTTGGTGCCTTATAATAAGGACCAGAGGGAGTATGCCCATAATTAATAGGGGTAGTAGGTGAGAGTAATAATAATATAACATTAGAGTTTAGTGTGAATAGTAGGGGTAATATTGAAAATTACTTAAATTATAGGACAATTTTATTGACTTTAACTGTTTTTATTGGGTTGTGTGATTTGTTAGTTAGTGCCTTATAATAAAAACAAGAGAGTATTTAGATTGGAGCCGCTTTTTATATTTATTTACGCCGTATGACTACAAGGATTGAAATAGGAACCCAGCCCTCCCTCCATAAAGAATGCCATGCCATAAGTTGGTGAAGATTAATGAAGGGCATGTTCTAACTTCTAGACAATTAGATAAGGCATGTTGGCAATTGATCATTGTTAAACTAGATTTAATTGAGACTCAGTACTATATATATGAGTAGGCACTCTACATGAAAGAAATGAAATTTAGTCTTAATTTTCTTTCATCTACTGTCTCTCTGTTCTACAAGCTCCCATAACTCATGGTATTAGAGCAAACCATCTTTCCCGTCTCTTCTTTCCTGCTTGCTGCGCTTTGTTGAAGTTTGTAATGGAACAATCCCACTGCGTACATGGTCCCTGCATACCCGAAATAAAAAGGAAGAATATTTAGTTGGTGTCTGCCTCACTTTCAGATGGGTGTGGAGTCTATTTGGAAAATTGATGACATGCTTTCTTCTGTGGATTCTTGGTCTGATTCAGAAGGAGTGACACACATATGCGGAAACTCAAGAGAACAATCATTGATCTCTAAAGAATTTTGTGTCTTTCTCAGTCCTTCTAGCTCTGCTGAAACCTCCTGCATTGTGGGTCTCTTCTTCCCATTGAGTCTCACGCATCTCTTTGCTAGATTCACGACACTAAGAATATCATCTTTCCTTCCTTCATGAACAACTCTAGCATCTAAAATCTCAAAAACTCGGTCCTCCTTCATCAAAGCAATAAATTCTGCGACAAGGTTCCGACCTTGATCTTCGTCTGAGATGGTAATGGGTTTCCTTCCAGAAATGAGTTCGATAAGCACAACCCCAAAACTATATACATCACTTTTGTTTGTGAATTGACTGGATCGGAAGTATTCAGGATCAATGTACCCAAAAGTGCCTTGCACCATTGTGGTTAAGTGAGTCCTATCATCTGGGACTGACCTTGAAGTCCCAAAATCAGATACTTTGGCACTGTACTTATGATCCAGGAGTATGTTGGAAGTCTTGATGTCTCTATGAAAAATGGGAATGGAAGCTGCAGAATGCATATAGGCCACTGCCCCAGCAACCTCACAAGAAATTCTGAGGCGGGTGTCCCATGAAAGCTTTCCTTCAAGTTCCTGGTTATGGATGTGATGAGAAAGTGTTCCATTGGGAATAAATTCATATACTAATAATGGGGCTTCAGTCTCTAGGCACCAACCCAAGAGCTTGACGATGTTCCTGTGGTTTATTTGGGATAGAATCACCACTTCATTAATGAAAGTCTCAATCTGGCTTCTCACAATTTCTTTTGCCTTCTTAACTGCAACAATGGTGCCATCTGGTAACATTCCTTTATAAACAGTTCCAAACCCACCTTGACCAAGAAACCTACTTTGATTGTAGTTATCTGTTGCTCGTTCCAGCTCTTCTGCCGTAAAAAGTCTTGCTTTGTCTCCGTTACCATAACATGACATCTTTTCTTGTAGCAAATGGCCACCATTTTGCTTGAACAATTTTTCCTTACGTACTATTTCTTGCTTTTGTCTTAGGTATTGATATAACTTGTGACCCAAAAGAAATAAGCTCAGAAGGCCAACACCAATACCAACACCTGCAAGTACAAGATTAAAGTGCAATGGAGTAAATTCTATTTTTGCAGACAAGAGATTAGGTACTCTGAAATATGGAGCTTTACATCTAGTAATTATCCCAAATATAGTACATGGCATAGTATCATTAACAATCCTTCAAAAATAAACACCAAAATTTATTTAATCTATGATTTGATCCGCTACTTAAACAAAGACGAGAGAAGGTCGTGTTGAAGAAAATAATCAGCTCTAAGGTATGTGCCTGACACAAGGTAACTCTTAGTGCTGTTTTTTATTTAAAAAAGAAAAATCAACAATTTCCTTTGATTTTTGTAATTTGAATTCAACCTCATTAATGTGATTGTTTGTTTAAAATTAAAAGGAAAACTTAATTTGTTAGCTCTTGTAGTTTCACCTGATTTTTAATTAGGTCTCTGTAGTTCTCTCTGTCTTTTTTTATTAGGTTTTTATAATTTCCTCAGTTATAAGCATTAGCCTCTATGCTCATAATATGTTAATTAACCTTGGTGTGGATGCAAGTGATATATAAGTTGCCAAGAAATACAAAATAATTTTTTTCTTAAAAAAATAATATGATGGGATCAAATTTTTGAGGGAATTACTATAAAGTCTAAAGGAAGGGCTTTAATTACCAAGAAGTTCTAATGACAAGTTCCAATATAAGAAATCTAAACACCTCACTAATTATTGAGGTATCTTGGCAATTAAATCTTTTCCTTAGGACCTCATAATAATTCCGGCCCTTAAAATTTATAAAATTATAGGGACTTGTTTTTCTCAAATTTAAATTCAAGGAAATCACAATTTTCTAGACACAATTTTGCCATCTAAAAGCCTAGTGAGCTATGGAGGATTGAAAAGAGATTACCTAGAGAAGCAACCAATTTGACGGGGAAACGGTGAGGATCGGGTTGAATATGATCACACTCAAGAGTGTTGAAACTTGAATTTGGAAGGTATTTCTGGGAGAATGAACAGGTGCAGTAGAATAAATGCGGATTGAGTTTGCAAGAGGAGGGCTTGAGGGGAACTAAGAGAGTTGTGAAGGGATAGAGAGTGGTGTTTGAACTCAACTGGTTAGTAGTCAACAGAGTCTGTAGATTCACGCCATAGGCCTGTGCAATTAAGTTAGGTGTCTCCCCTACAGAAATTGAGTGAACTAGCAGGGAGGAGACCCCATCTGAGATTTGGTCAGCAGCGGGACAAGCGCACAAGACTGGAACTGAAATTTCTTCACCAATAGTGAGATTGACGTGGTCAGCTGCGTAATTTTGCCGGAGCACCATCTGGCAAATGGCGTGGCCTTGATAAGTACTGTTGGCCACCAAAAAGAAGGTGTCACCCATCTTCAATGTATAAGAAATGACATGCTGGTAAATACCACCCAAACAGGAACAATCAATTGGAACAATAACAACTTGATTGGAAGGAATGTGGTGCTTGGTGTTGTTTGGTATGTTGTTGATGGAGGCTATGGAAGATACTTCAGAGCCAAGAAGATTGGCAACGCTTAGAGGGGTATTATAGGGCGGATTGGATCTGAACGTTACGAAGGAGGTGCATGCCTTTTGGAGGCTGTTGCAGTTATGTCCTAGTCTATATGTGTCGTTGAAAGAGCAATCTAAGATGGTGTTAAGGTCTCCCTGGCAGCAACAATGGAGGGATTGAGAAAGCACAGACAGGAGCAGCAGACTGTAATATGAAGAAGGCTTCATATCTTAATACTAGAGATGGGTTTCATTGGAATTCTTCTTTTTTATACAAGGAATTATTCTTTAATATATATTAATATATATGAGTGTGGCTATATTTCAAGTTCAAGGGAGAGGAGAGGAATACAACATTGTTGACCGATTCGAGTTAGATGTACCAAGTCAAATCTATCATACTTTTCACCTTTTTTTTTCCCCCTAATTGAGTTCATGATATGAGCATTTATAATATTTTCAATTAATTTCATCCACCACCTTGTTGTATTAAGGCGGTCAATAATCAGTGGGTAACTTAATTTTAGTGTTACATCTTTGTATTTTGAGTTAGTATTAATATATGAAATCCGTTGTCACTCAAAACTTATTTTCAATTAAGTTGTTTTCTAACGGTTTTGTTTCATGGTGTATATATGTGTGTATTAAATCTACATGAATTTGCATTATTCATATGTTCTAAATGGTTCGTAGACTTTGAACAGTACATGTGGCTTACATCTTGTTATTATGGTTCGTAGACTTTGAACAGTACATGTGGCTTACATCTTGTTATTATATAAATTTTTTAAAAAAAAATACCAAAAAATAATGTTTGAAATTTCATATCAACTTTATACGGTAAATTAGTGGTATGCTTCATCCTAACGAAGTGTAGACCATTGACTAGCCCCTTCGGTGGAGATTTGAACCTTGATTCTTCATACCGTGAGGAATTAGCATTTTTCACTAGATTCAACCCCGTATCATATGCTATGTGTTTTACCTTCAGGGGGGAAAAATCCCAATTATCTAAAAATTTCTTCTGGATCTGCCCATATAGTATTACTGTTATTATGACCATGATCATATTGCGTTGATTTGTCTTGCCATTATTGGTCACTGGTCCTTTTTCAAATATACGGTCAAGTTGCAAAAATATATATATGATTTTTTCAAAAATACACCCAACACCAAGTATTTTTTTTTATGTGTAAAGTTAATTATGTGGTTACAAAAATGGAGCAAAAACACCCATTGACTATTAGTTGACCATTAATTTGACTTTTTTGTATTTTTAAGGTTGATATGAATGATGACTCAGTGAAATTTCATCTCATATGACAGTAAATAATGAGAGAAAATTACATAGATATTTTGGAAATTACAATTTAGTTATTCTCTCTCCCAACCCCAATCTTACCAATTAGACTGCCCATCTCCACCTCCTCACCATCGTTGCCGCCTTTCTGTAATTTTCAAAACTATTTGAGTCATTTTTTGTAATTTTCTCTAGTTCTCGACTACCAATTGAAATGAAATTTAGCTAAGTCATTGTCCATGTAAGCTTTAAAAATACAAAAAAGTCAAACTAATGGTCAATAGGTATTTTTGCTCCACTTTTATAACCCATATAGTCATTTATGTATTTAAAAAAACACTTAGTGTTTGGTGTACTTTTGGAAAAACTATATATGTATTTTTATACCTTAATCCTGAAATAAATATATTACTATTATTTTAATACTATGTGATCCTTAATAGATGACATATTTGACAAGTTGATTTTGGTCCTAAATATATAACATAATTTTTATACTTGTCAATCTTTTTTAAATTTACCCCTATTGATATTTTCTCAATAATAATCATGGAAAAGGGGGAAGAAGCCAAGGAGGGAATCAAAGAAGATAACTAAGATGATTTAAAAAATGCATATCATATTAACTAATTTTCTTAATCTAATCAAATTTTTTTTTATACGTCTTGTATTAAAGAGAGAAAATAATGAATCATTAGCATTCCCTATTCTACCAAGAGATGATCTTTTGGGATACGGATTGGACTTAACTAAATTAAAAATCATAATAGACTGAATTTAAAAGCATATTAGACTTGTCAGAACAGCAAAAAAAATTTATTCTATCAAGATTTGATGTTGATAAGGTTGCACTGAATAAAATTAAGTTCTTGAGAAATTATAGAGAGGGGAGCAGAATGGAAACATGGAGGGAAACTTCGTGAGTTTAAAATTCAATGGGAGAGGAAGAGAATTCCAACACAACAGTATTGTTGAATGTTGACCGAGTTAAGTTGACTTCAAGGTGGGGCCCTCAATTATTTTTAAAGGAAAATTCCTTTCAAGGCCCATGGTAGGAAAATATTGTCAAAAAAGGCCTCAGGGCCTTTTCTGATATTATTTCAGAAAATGTTAACAACAATATCAGTACCCCATTAACAATAAAATCAGTATCCGTTAACAACGATTTCGTTAACAACAAAATTAGTACCCGTTAACAACTACGTTTTTCTGAAATAATACCAGAATAGACCCTAGGGCCTTTTTTGACATTTGACTTTTCTTAGGGTTTTTTTTGACATTATTTTCTTACCTTAGGCCCTGAAAGCAATTTTCCTATTTTTAATACGAAGGCCAGCAAATTGAATAACAATTCATCCATATGAGGAAATGACCCCAGCAGCAGCTTATTAGAACATTTCATGTCCAGGACTTGGTTTCTTTCAACTACATTTTCTCTCCATTGTGATTATGAACCGTTGAGATTTAATTTTAACGATATACAGATTACTCTATACTTTTAAAATCATCTCATTAAATTCAATTTTCAATTCAAAAAGCAAACCCAAAACTAATGAAGAATTCAATTGTGTAGGCTAGAGAGAGAGAATAAAATATATTCACATAAGTGTGTGTAAGTGTGTCAATGGAAGGATTTCCTATTGCCTTTTTTTTTTTTTATATAAGTTAAAGTATACTTTTAATCCTTTAAGTTTTACATAAAGACTTTTTATCCCTTAACTTTATAAAGTATACTTTTAGTTCTAAAATTCTAACACCGTTAATTTGTTAACAGAAAATACTGACACAATGAACTCAAATGATGAATAATAGCATTTAATCATAAAAATTTTATATATTCTTCAATTTACTCATATTTTAAATTTAAGTCTAATAACATTTAATTACATAGTCATCATTTAAATTTACACTGTTATCACTTGAGTTTACATTTTCCGTCAGCAAAATTAACGGTGTTAGAATTATAGGACTAAAAGTATACTTTATAAAGTTAAGAGATTAAAAGTATACTTCATGTAAATTTAAAAGACTAAAAGTATACTTTAGCCTTTTATATATTAAGGAGAGGAACATAAAAGTAAACACTAACATAAATTAAGGAGGAAATTAGGGAGAGAATTAAGGTATAATATTATTCTAACAAATTGAAAACAATAAATAATTATATCAATGTCAAAGACTTGTATGTTTATTATATTTTAAGAACTATGAATAATCCCTTAAATTCATTTCTTGCATAATTATGGTCATTCAACCAAAAAAATCATGTTCTTTTCTTTTTCAACTTTGATCTAGAACAAAAGAAAACTAGAAATTAACAGAAACTAAGGAAACTAAGTAGAACAGATCTAGCCAAGTCCTAATGTACATTTCAATAAGCTTTGATAATCCATAGAGCCTTTCTAATGTCCACAAGAGAATGTGAAAGATTCCTGGCTGTGAACCTATACTAAAGATTCCTCTGATTCACTGGGCACGCTCAAGATTCCTATGATCAAATTTGTAATAAATTTCAAATGACTACAAGGATGTGGAATGAAAAACCAACCTCCCATAATGAATGCCTAGCCACAAATTGGTGAAGATTAATGGAGGGAATGAGTTGATCCGTGAGTTAGTTAGGTAGTTAGGAGAATTTCTTAAACTTACAGAAGCATTGTAAAACTTAAATTAGTTGAGAAGCATGTACTGATGTACTCATGAAAGAAATGAAATACAATCTTATTTTTCTCTCCTATGCAATCTTTCTGTTCTGCATGCTTTTGTAATGTCATGGTGACAAAACAACTGAGATTCCTGTGTGTTATTTCTTGCTGCACCTTCTTGGAGTTTGTCAACAGCCCAATCTTTCCCCCAACAACAACAATAAACCTTATCACATTAGGTGGAGTTGGTTATATGGATATATTGTTAACCAAAATGTCTCATTCAATGGCTTCATAGAGCGTTCTCTTTGAATCACCATATTGTCTAACATGTTTGAACCGCCTCAAACAATTTTCTATCAATTTCTCTTCAATTGTCACCATGCTTGCTCTTCCTCTTATATGATCATTCAGAATATCTTTTTTGCCTAAGGATATGGTCCCCCCCACCAAAAAAAAACAGAATGAATGATGCAAGTGTCTGGTTCACTTCAAATGGATGCGGAATCCATTTGGAGCAATAATGACATGCTTTCTTCTGTGGATTCTTGGATTGTTCCAAAAGAAGAGCTGATGTCCTTACCATTTGGAAACTCATGAGAACATTCAGCAATCTCTAAGGCATTTTGCGTCTTTCTCATTGCTTCTAGCTCTGTTGAAACCTCTCTCATTGTGGGTCTCTTCTTCCTATTAAGTCTCAGACATTTCATTGCAAGATTTGCAATGCCAAGAATATCACCTTCCCCTCCTTCATTAACAACTCTAGCATCCAAAATCTCCAAAACTTGGTCATTCTTCATTAATGAAATGAAGTCAGCGACAATATTTTGACCTTCTGCTTGTTCTAAGAAGGGTTTTCTTCCAGTAATGAGCTCTACAAGTACAACCCCAAAACTATACACATCACTTCTATCTGTGAATTGGCTTGTTTGAAAGTAGACAGGATCAATGTACCCAAAAGTGCCTTGTACTGCTGTGGTTAAGTGGGTCCTATCTTCTGGAACTGATCTGGAAGACCCAAAATCAGCAACTTTGGCATTGTAATGATGATCTAGAAGTATGTTGGAAGTTTTGATGTCTCTATGGAAGATGGGAATGGAAGCTGCAAAATGCATATACGCCAGCGCCCCGGCAACCTCGCAAGCAATTCTAAGTCGGTTGTCCCATGAGAGGTTTGATTTGAGTTCCTTGTTATGGATGTGGTGAGAGAGTGTCCGATTGGGAATAAACTCATAAACTAATAATGGGCTTTCAGTCTCTAGGCAACAACCTAAGAGTTTGACAATGTTCCTATGATTTATTTGGGATAGAATAACAACTTCATTAACAAATGTCTCAATCTGGTTTCTTGCAATTTCTCTTGACTTCTTAACTGCAACAATGGCACCATCTGGTAACATTCCTTTATAAACAGTTCCATACCCACCTTGACCAAGAAACCTACTTTGATTGTAGCTATCTGTGGCTCGTTCGAGTTCTTCTGCTGTGAAAAGTTTTGTGCTTTCTCTATTTCCATAATTTGACATCTTTTCTTGCAGCAAAAGGCCACCATTTTGCCTAAACAATTTTTCCTTTCGAAGTTTTTCTTGTTTTTCTTTGATGAATTGATGTAACTTGTAACCCAAAAGGAATAAGCACAAAAAGCCAGCACCGGTACCAACACCTGCAAATACATGAATAGAGTGTAACAGAGTAATTCTGTATTTCCAGACGAGAAGAGGCGGTACATAGTGAACATACAAAGTTTGGACTCAGAAATTTATGGATTTCTATTGATTTGATCAGCCACTCAAGCAAAGAGGAGAGAAGGTTAGGTTGTGACCTGTGAGATAATAACTAGTTTGGAAAACTAAGATGTGCACTTGGCACATGTTTTATTTATTATATAACAAAAAGGCTAGTCGATTAGACATATAATACTACCTCTGATAGTTGGAGATTGTATTTGTTACAAAATATAACACCTCAATTTATTTTGTCCCCCATATTTATCATTTTTTAAAAAACTATCTCTATTGAATGCAAATATAGTTTCAATACAAATGATTTAAAATAGTATTTTAGGAAAATCAACACACACTTTTTACAAAGAATTAATTTAACTAATTTTCTTAATCTAGCCAAGTTTATATTAAAAACAGGAGGCTGTATATACAATATACCATATAGATAGAAATCATGTGCATCATTTGTCTTACTGAAATTGCCACTTCACAACTTCATATGTTGCACTGATGAGATAGTTACCAAAGGTTATTTCCCATATACCCAGCAGCAAACATAGTGAGAATCTGATAGCAACCACAGAACTTAACCCGAAATAAACACTGAATAATACTGGAATTGATTAATTGTTTCGGCCTAAACTTTCTTTTGTAAATATTTTTGACCAAGTCAGCCCTATCAGAATCAATATATTTTGAGGAGAGTGAGATTCATAATTATTTTTGGGCACAACTATATCTTCTGCATATTTTGCTATGATAGCAGGTTGATGTGATTCATAATCATGCTTTAGCTAACAAAGTTATATCTGTGAAGGATTGAGAAAGAGATTTACCTATGGAAACAACCAATTTAACAGGGAAACGATGAGCATCAGGTTGAAGATGACCACAATTGAGATTATTGAAACTTGAATTCGAAGGATAAAGCTGAGAGAATGAACAAGTGCAATAGAACAAATGTGGATTGAGTCTACAAGAAGATGGCTTGAGGGGAACTAAAATAGGAGTGAAAACATAAACTGTTTCATTTGAAGTCAACTCATTAGCAGCCATCAAACTGTGCTGATCCACACCATAAGACTCTGCAACTGATTCCAGTGAATCCCCATAATCAAGTGTATGAACCAGCAAAACGGAGACTCCATCTTCGATCTGTTTCGCCGTGGGACAAGCACACAAAACTGGAACTGAAACTTCAGCACCAATACTGAGATTTTCAGGAAGGTAATAATTCTGACGTACTAACATCTGGCAATTGACAAGGCCTTGATAAATCTTGTTGGTTAATTTGTAGTAGTAGTCTCCTTTTTCAATTTCATAAGAAGTAGCATGCTGGTAGAGATTGCCTGAACACGCACAGTAGACCGGAACAATCACGGTTCGATTCGAAGGAATCTTCTTGTTGCTGTTGCTTGAGATGTTGCTGTTGATGGAGGCTATGGAAGATGGTTCAGAGCCAAGGAGATTGGAAATGGTTAGAGGGGTGTCATAATAAGGAGGGTTTGATCTGAAAGTTACAAAGGAAGTGCATGATGATGACTTGTGGAGGCCATTACAGACATATCCAGCTTTCTTTGTAAGGTTGAAAGTGCAGTTATAGACTGTGTTGTTTAGGTATTCTTGTTGGCAGAAACAATGGTGGATTGTTGTTGCAGAAATCAGACACAGGAGCTGAAGGTGAAAAGAAGGAAGCTTCATGTCTTTAGACTTGGACGAGAAATGTCTCTAGACTGTAACAGACGTGTATGTGTGTGGTTTTGTGGGGTGGATGTATGTGTTTGAAATTTTCTGTGTTGGAGGTAAGAGAAAATCTTGAAATAACGTGTCGTATTTAAGTTTGGCTCTGTGAATGATTTTTTTTTTTTTTTTTTCCAAATGAGGTATGAGGGTATGCATTTCAAGTAATAATTCAACGGTCAAACAGGAGAAAATGACAGTTACAACTCAATCTAAAACACTGTCACTTTATATTTGTTTCATTTTGTCTAAGAAGACAACACATGTACGTCCATTGAAACTTGAAAGACGTACAAATGCGCATCTATAATTCCTCATATGACTTTTGTACCTGTTTTTATTTAAAATAATTCCTCATAACCCAACTATCATATAATCAAAGAGTTTTCCTCCAAAACCAGGGCAACTCCTCTCATACTCTATCAGGTCGTTTTTAAAAGCAATTTTTTTATTGTATAAAATGAATTAAGATTAGTTAAAAATAATAAATAATGTGTCTAAAATATCATATTTCTTTTAAATATATCATTATTTATAAAAAGAGCATATAAAAGAGAATGAGTGATAAATGATTATATAAGAGAGAATGAGGAAAATAATAGAAAAATGTCACTAGAACTTTAAAATTCTGTTGATGATAATAGTAATGAAATGAACAAAAACAATAAAGTAATTGACAACTAATTTTGTTGGAAAATCATCTATTTGGGATTTTAAAATTCAAATGGTATTTATCTGAGATTTTTCTCCTATTTTATTATCTCTACCTTGAAATTTAATAACTTTCTAATATTACCTATATTTGATACACAGTATATCTCATAAAAATAAAGTCTATAAGTAAAATTGTGCACTAACAAAAAAATTTAATGATTTAACGTATTATGTAAGAGATAATATAGGAAGTTTGATTAGGGACAATTTTGTAATTTTTAATTTATACTATGATATTTGGTCCTTCTAAGTAATTAGAATTTTTATGGTCATTCTCATTAAATATTTTTTCCTCCCGGTCCTTCATTCTAATTTTCCCTTAATAGAATTAGAAGAGTCCATTACAGCTGTCTCCTTTTGAATTGGGAAAATATTAGTGAGGTCCCAAGATAGAAAAAATATATATATCAAAAAGTCGCAACTCTAAATCCCCTATCAAAAAAGTCCTTAGGGACTTTGTTGATATTAATTGTAAAAAGTTACAGAATTCCAATATATAAAAAGTTTCATTGTTAAAAGGGTTTTTCATGTTATCAAAATGACTTTACTAGTTGCTAAAATGTCTATATGAAAATCTCGTTGTCAAAATGACTTCTAATGTCGTCAACATAGTTTTTTATGTTATCAAAAATTCTTCAGGTTCAAAATAGGAGGAAAAATTTAGAGAATTTTTGACAATATGAAAATCATTTTGACAATGAGACTTTTTTTATATTGAAATTTCGTAATTTATTTATAATTAATATCAGAAAAGTCCCTACAGACCTTTTTGTGAGGGGATTTGGGGTTAAGACTTTTTGATATATTTTTTTTTCTACCTTAAAACCTCACTGATATTTCCTCTTTTGAAATTAAGTTTCCATTCTGACAAGGTAGAAGAATTCTTCTCTGTGATACTTGGTGGGAACAGCGAAAATGATGTTTCGTTTATGTCTGGGATTTAACCAAAAGAAACTGAGGTACTCTTCGTTTCAAATGTAAGCTTTTTTTTTTTTTAAGATAGGCAAGGCATTGATTTTCTTTTTCTTTTTCTTTTATCAATAACGTAATGACACTATTCTGAACTGGGAGTTTTAATTAATTCAATATTTACTTTGGTTACGTTTTAAAACAATTGTTTGGGGTTGACTATATATGTTGCGACCTCATCCAAGAGCATTTGACAATTGACATCAACTATCAATGGTTGCAGGTTGCAACTGTGCTTGAAGGACCAATGGCCTCTCTTTTCCTTTTTTACTCCTCTTACTCTGCTTTTCACATCCTCATCAATTACCATTGGTTCATATTTAATGCTACTTCCCTGTCCTAAATATTTGCATTACAAATTTTGCCATATATTTAGAACCAGAGAAAGTAGTTTTTTTTTTGGGAAAATTTATATAGGGGTCCAAGTAATAGAAAAAATTTCAAAAAAAATACCCTAAGATTCTGAAAATACTAGAAAATGCCTCAGGGCATTTTTCTGGTATAAATTCATTAAAATGTTAACAACTATATCAACTCCATTAACAACTATATCAGTCATGTTAACAACTATATCAACCCCGTTAACAACTAAACTTTTAATGAATTTATAGGCCTTTTCTGGTATTTTCATAATCTTAAGATCTTTTTTGAAAAATTTTCTGTTGCTTGGGTTTCCCATTTTTTTTCTTTAAAAAAAATGATATAATGATTAATTTCACAAAAATAGAGTATGATGAGAAAAAAGAAAAAGGAGTGGCCCTGGTTTGCATTTGAGCCCTTGGATCAACAACTCAAAAAGTGTTAATTGGATGGATTTTAAATAATTAGTAATAATTAGATAATTTGGTAAAATCCATCAGTTGTTCCGTTGTCGTCCAGCGGTTAGGATATCTGGCTTTCACCCAGGAGACCCGGGTTCGATTCCCCGGCAACGGAAGTATTTTTGGCCTTTTCCGAAATACGTTAAATATTTTTGGGTTATCTTATAATTACCAAATTACTTTGTTAATTGTTAGCCGGCCGGCGGGGGTAGCTAGGGTTTTGTGAGTTGAAGAAGAACGATGCAAGTTGTGGAGTCTAGGGTTTGGAATCTGCCAAAAGTTACAAAGATGAAAAGGTAAGTGGGGCCCAGTGAGTTCTTTTTCTTCCTTTAGCAAATATACTGCTCGTGGATTCCAACCAGCTTCAATTGTATTTGCATTTTCAACGTCGTCATCGTTCATTCGTACCAGAGACATTCAATTCACCAGACTTAATATTAGGATTCCGATTGTGTATTACGTGAGAACTTAGCCTCATCTTTATTTTATAATTACTTGATATATTTTCTTCTTGGTAATCTTATTAATTTATTAATTGCTTCCTAATTCTTTTATTTTTGATAGGCCCACCGTACTCATTCACAGTAATAGTGACTAATCCTCTCGCATCATAGACTTCCCAGATGGGTTTTAATGCTGGCCATGAGACATTCTCTCAATATACCATTAGGGATTGAACCCATAACTAAATGTTTAAAGAAGCTGGTTAAGGGTCAAATTGTTAGGTTTCATGGTTATTACTTCCCAATTCTTATTCTACAATTTCTTCTTTTCCAAACCATTGTTAATGCATCTCTTGCTTGTCAACGTTATTACTTTATTAATTGCTTTATCATCCTAACATAAACCCATACCCTACAAAAGGGGCTTGAGGTTGAAATTCATAGTACTACAGCTCTTGAACTTTCGAGCTATTCTCCCCATTCATCAGCAAACTCTCCTCTCATCTGCTAAGTTCACTATTTCTTCTTGTCGTTCTATCGCATTGTCTTCTTGCAGAGGTATTGGTTTAATTGCCACCTTATCAGGCAAAGGTAATCGATGTGGGATTTGATCCCATCTCTTTCTACCCCATGTTGCCAAATAGGAGTGGGTGTATAACACAGTAAATTAAATGAAATACAATATTTGATTCTCAGAATATAATTCTATTATATGCGCTTATTATTCTTCATAGCATATAATGAGATAAGTTATATTGTATAATTAACTTAACAAGTAAATAGTAACTTTTTTAAAAGAAAAATTTTGAATTTACAACGACAGAACGATCCAATAATAAAAAATGATTTGGGTTATATACGTAGATGTAAAAACAATGAGTACCTGAACAAGTACATATTGTAACTCAATTGAACTTGAATGATCAGAAGAACCAACTAGAGCGTAACATCAAACCAAATATTTTAGAATTTCCAGAAGTCACATATGCAAGACCTGGCTTCAAGCAGAATTTATTACCCAAGTTAAACTTCAGATGGGATTCAACTTGAAAGAGATCCTCAGTTGCCGAATCTCCCATAATCCCATTGAGGCTCATTCCCCAGCCAAATGAATCTTCTGAGACATCAGCCATACTCGCACCCCACCGAAGATTTGACCTGTTCATCTCAACCCAACCTCCAATCTTTGTAATATCATCAAGTTCCGATTCCAACATGAGGGCGGCCGATTGAGTGGAGAAATGAGTTCTAGTTCCCGGCCATGGAAGCCCTCCATAGACAGATTCAGGTACTTCTGGTTCTGCTTGTCTTGATGTGAGTATTGGAATTGTGAGAGGTCCAAGTTTTGATAGTTCAGTTGATGAAAGAGGAATTTGGTAGAGACCCATAACAGATAGCTTCGTTCCTCTAGGTAAGTGACATGACAGTTCAGAGAAAGTGCTGTACCATTTCTCACTTGCATTAGAACCTAATGGCATTCCTAGTCCGGATACAAACTGGGCCAATGAAGCAACAATATTTGATTTTCTCACCATCATGCTGATGGCACTACCATTCTGCAGATTCAGTAGCGGTGGCCCAGCAGAGGAGACGTCTGTAAGGCCCTTTCCGTGCTTGATGCACAGAAACACATGATGCAGTTAGGGCCCTATAAAAAAATGGTGGCCAGAACCAAATAAAAATAAAAACGGAATTATAGACATGTCATATTTCGCATGAATATGCTCTCACTCTAAGCAATTTTTCAATATGCATATATATATAGGGAGGTAAAGAAGACAAATCAATCAGGAGAAAAATGTATGATTTTACTCATTGCAAAGGGAAGGGAAATATATTTCACAGCTCAGAAGTTGGTGATTCCAGATTAAATTTGATCAAAAGGCATGGTGAATCATCTATTCATCTAGACACACACGACTAAACCTCCGGAAAATGAAAACCGTTATCAGCCAAATACAAGAACCAAACAACCTAATGGTTGCAAACTCTAAACTTTTTTTCAGGGAAAAGGAAAAAAACTAAATTCTTTTTTTTTTTTTTCCTTTTTTGTGAAAAAAACTTTATGTGCTGTTTCAATGTTTTCAGAACTTGTAGTAATTAATATTTTACCCAGATTTTACAGAGAAGAACTTACCATTAAAGGCTTGAATTTGGGACACCATAAAAGTATTCATTCCAGCAATAACAAGTTCTCAATGTGAAACATTACTATGTCGCCAGAAAGAAACAAGTAAAATTCTGAAGTACCTGGCTGAAAGATTTTGAAGCAATTGCAACATCTTTGCATTGAGCTCCCATAGGGATGGCCATCACAGATAACCAATCACTAACTTTTGCGATATAACAGAGCTTTGCTAGAGAAAGAGGGTTCCCCAGGACATCAGTGTCATGATCATTACCTTTCTGACTGGCCACAAACTCTGCAACAAGAGTATCCTTACCCCTGATGTTTGTTTCAAAAATCAACCTAGAATCAACTCCGGTCCTAATTCCAGCTCTATTTATTACATCTATATTCTCCTCATTCATATAATTTGTCACCAACAAAGCTCCCAAAAGATCCACCTGTCCCCTAACATGGGTGGTAGCTTCTTGAAATGGACCTCCTGAGGAGGGTTTATAAAAAAGAAAGAACTCTTTCAACCTTGTCCTGTCTTTCCCTGAGTTTCATGAGATCCGAAAAAGCTTCTCTCTGTAAACGTTTTAGGATTTCAATCTGAAATTATTATCGTGTACACATTGGTCAACGACACCACAAAGAAACCATTACCACAGGAACACCAAGTTCATGTATGATATACACAACAGTGGATAAAAATCTTTATTGGCAAACAAGTTTGAAAAACAAGAGAACGTTAAGCTCCAAATATTTTTCAAGTTGTGAGTATGAAATCTTCTTGTAATGAACGTAAGTAATGTGTACATTAGCTGAAATCATAAGAAATACTGAAGACTCATTGCTTGAAACCTTTATCAATAAAATGCAATAAATTGTTCCCAAAAACAATGCGAAGAAAAGAACTCAAGAAACAAATAGAACATCAGATAAAAACCAATTACGTCCATGGAAATCAACGAAATAGGGATAAGATTGTGCAACATCCATTTTGAGCTACGCATTAAAAAATGATGCCAAACATCAAAGTCCGCATAATGTTCACCCCTCACTTAGAACCATCCAATTTTGCAACGCAGCCTAAATGATCAACAGTCGCTGAATGAGAACGGAAAAAAACCTTTTATTGCAATAAAGAAATGAGAACGGCCTACATTATTCAAAATGAAAAGAACAGCACCGCCAAGAATAACATTGTGTTCCAAGAACACGTTTGGAATACTAGAATCAGACAGGAATTGTGAAACATACCGGATTGCGAGAGGCAGAGTTTCGTCGGTCACCGTGGCCAGGGATGAGACCGGCCAAGAACTCATGGCTTGATTTAGTAAAACCTTTCAATTTTTCGAAGACAGTACCAAGAGGATCCATTACTACCAAAAACCAAGAAAAGAAAGAACTCAGACTCAAGGACTACACACAAAAATCCCGAAACCTATGGGAATTTCCAAAAGGTTCGCCGTGACGAAAGATCACCTTTGAACCTCAAAGCTGTGACACAACACTTTCGACGCCGTGATTTAGCAGCAAGAATGCTCGGATGCTTATTGTAAATTCTTCGGCTTAGCTCCAATATTTTGCTACCTGGAAATCATCGCACCCAAGGTGGAGTGGAAAGTTTGGGAGAGACGGCCAAATACTTGCACTACTGTAGAGAACCTGAACTACTGTAGAGAACTGGATGGAGATTAGGTTTGGTTTGGCTTGGCTTTCTCCCGCCTCCGGTTTGGGAACTCAGAATGATAAAACGCAGCGTTTTGTTAAATGGAGGGAAAACCTTGGCAAATGACGTTACAGGAGGGAAATTTGCCAAAATATTTAACATTTTTTAAAAAAATTGTCAAACTAGGGTAGTACTGAAACTATTTCCCAAAATATGATAGTTGGTGGTGTCACAAATGGCATCACGTCAGGTGGCGCCACTGACAACGTGGCGCAACATCAGATAGCGCCACATTCAGTTAAGGGTTAAGGTGCAAAAATATACACACAAGTGGTGTCATGTCAGGTGGCGCTACTGACAACGTGGCGCAACATCAGATGGCGCCACATTTAAGGGTTAAGATGCAAAAATATACATGAGCTTTTTCTCCAGGAGTAAAAATACCATATGCTTTTTTTAGGAGAAAAAATACACATGTGGTTATCATTTTGGTGCAAAAGTCACATTCCACCGTTAAGTCACTATTCACTGTCGTTAAATTACTTTTCACCTCATCTCTTTGACTCTCATCATGGTAAACAGTGACTTAACGATGAGATATAACTTTTACACCAAATGGTAACCACATGTGTATTTTTGCTCCTAAAAAAAGTATATGTGTATTTTTGCTCTTATGGAAAAAGCTCATGTGTATTTTTGCACCTTAACCCTTCATTTAATATATATATATATATATATATATATATATATATATATATATATATATATATATATTATGGGTTTATCGTTTGTCATATCACTGGATATAAGCTTTTGTCCAGTGAAAACAAAATTACGTCATTTTATCATTGAAAAAAAATTTCAAAATAAACTAAAAACAAATTCTTCTCTCCGTCTCCCAGTAAATCGAAAAAGTCACAGAATAACTTCTCAATAAACAAAAAAAATCAGAACTAATAAAATCAAATCAACCTAAACTAAAAACTAAACTAATAAAATCAATTTAAACTAATAAAATAAAACTAATACTAAACTAATAAAATGAAATCAATCTAAACTAATCAAATCAAAATAATCTAAATTGAAACAACCACCATTTAATTTATTAATTAACCATCTATTAATCAGAGTAACCACAATATATGAATTAAGCGGTAAATAAAAACATCCAAAATATACATAATGAGCCCTAGAATATGACAATATACATTAATCCATTCATACTTACAAACAAACAGAAGCCCTACTTGGTCAAAGTACAATACGCTTCTGTTGACTTCCCTGACGGACCCGGACATAAACTATCACCTGAAAAAAATTTGGTAACCATCAGTTCAGTTCATTATGAAAATTAGCATGTGCTAGTGAGATGCCAAGTAGAACATTTTACATAATCAAATATATATTTCACAAATGTTGATACAAAATCTCATATCATATATGAATTATCATGAATTTGGTAGTTCAATTTCTCAAATAACATCATTCCCAATATACCACCCTTTACGTCAGCCGAACCACCTTATTTCCCTCCGACTAGACCCATGGGCTAAGTTACACACATGTTACTGGTTACTCCAAAAGCTCACCAATCAAGTGATGAGGACTAGCTAAAATCCTTAGAGCACCTGCCCCAAACCATGGGTCTTTTTTCCACTTTAATCTAATAAGGTGTCGTAAGCCCTATGAATTGCAGGTGGGCTAGTCCCAATAAACCGATGGGACAATAAAGAGCCAACTATTGTGCATCAACGAAGACCTCACTACGTAGTGGAAATAATTTTTCTATGCTCTCCCAATTCTTCCCTTTCCCATAATTGTCATGAAAAATAAATGCATATATTTTAAACTCATAAAATTCCACAAGGCAATTTTATTTAAAACAATAATAATTAGTTCATCAAATACTCATAAGCAGCATATTAATAACATAATAAATGGAAAGTGGTTACCTCTCGCCCAAGCTACTACTAGCACACGACTCCTTAAACGAGAGATCAACACACCACAATTCAATCTACCAAAATCAATTTACTAATAATTAATAACATCATAAAATTTCACATATTAAAAATTATAATCTATAATTTCATAACATTAAAAATATACCAATAATAATACCTTCATTATTTATTTCCATTGTTATTTATTTCCTTATTCCTAATAAATAATGACACATTATTATCATTATTATTATTCATTTATTTTATTAATTTGAATTCCCTAATGACCAATATCACATGAACAATTATTTAATAATTATCATTTATTATTGAATGGCCTTTACAAACTAATATTAATCATATCTAAGATTTAAAACCTTGGGTTAAATATATAAACACCCAAAATATTCTTTTGAAGGAATATTTACCCTCTTTCCTTAATTATAATCACTATCTTTTATTTATTTTATTATTATTATTATTCTACTCACTATTATTATCACTCATTGTGTGTGTGTGTGTGTATATATGTGAGTATATGTTCAAATTTATATATATAAATGGATATTAAGTCTTGGCATAGTTGCACTTTCTCTTAGATATATATATATATATTATATAAACTATATATATATATATATATATATATATATATATATATCTCAGAGAAAGTGCAACTATGCCAAGACTAAATATCCATTTATATATATAAATTTGAACATATACTCACATATACCGATGCTTTCTTCCTTTTATCGTTCACCTATGTATTTTATATACATATTTAAACTCTTCCACTATAACATGCAGACTTCGTTAGGTATATATATAGAACCAAACGAATGCATAAAACCCATATATCTCTTACAAAACTCCTCTTTTCAATCAAAAACAGCAACACGATTATATATATATATATATATATATATATATATATATATATTCATGTTATCATTCTTCCTTCTTTTGCTCCAACGTCATACACACACATGGCAACATACACATGCAGCAAGACTGAAAAACACATGATAACAGCAACGTAGTCTTTCTCTGGTCCTTCTCGTGCAGCAACACACACACACACATATTTTCATGCAGCAAAGATCGGCGGCATACACACACAGACAGCAAAATACTCATACACTAGCGCCGAAATACTAACAGCCATGCCATCAAAAAGAACAGAAGGACGCGATGATGGAAGACTTACAAGATGCTGAATCCTCTTCTGTTCTATCGGTCTGAAACAGGGAGACTATGTTCTTGGTTTTATCCCTCTCACTCACTCTCTTCTTCTTCTTCTCTCCCTCTGTTTTTCAACGGCAAAACAGAGCCAAAAATGATCTCTCTCTTTCTCGGTCTCTCTCACTTCTTCTCTCAAGCTCACTCTTGCGTCTTACCCTCTCTTTTCTGTTTCTGTTTTCTGGTGAAGCCGAAAGAGAGCATGGAGGAGGAAAGGAACCGCAGTATATATAGAGATGGAAGAGAGAGGGATCGGAAGGCAAAGACCAGGGGGTATTTGGCTCGGTGCTCAATAGGCATGGAAGTTCTGAGCTTGCGTGTTCAGCTGGTTTTCTGCTTCTAAAGTTTTCGGCGCCTGAAAATCTTCTTGCGTGTTGCAGCTTGTGTGGGGGCAAATTTTCCAAAATAATACCCAAAAAAAGAAAAAAATTATCAAAAGAGATCACCATAGAAACATTTTATCAAAATAGACCATTTTGTAACACTACGTCAGGTGGCGCCACACTTGCCGCCACTGCACACATGGCGCCACATCAGTTGGCGGTACTAGTGGCACCAAAATAATGGCGCCACCAACAATATTGCGGCGCCCCAATTAAATATTTTATATTTAATATTTAATATATATATTTATATTATATTATAATATATATATATATATATATAAAATTGTAACAAGAGGAAAAACAACATCAGAAGCAATGAGTAAAAAAATGGCAAAGGGTAAGTAAAAGAGTAGGATTACAACAAACTGAAATTTAAAATAAGCTGTTTGGTAAAATTTTTATTATAAGCATTTTTTTTAATAAAAATTATCATAAAAGATATATTATAAAATAACGTGAGAATAATTAGTATGAAATCAATCCAACAATTAACATAAGAATAGCAAATATAAAATCAAATTCCAACCTAATCACTAGAGTTTTTATCTAACTTATATTTGTACAAAATCACGAGAGCATCAATTGATTCTGAAAATCTCACTCTTCTGCTTACCCTTTGCCATTTTCTTACTCATTGTTTCTGATGTTGTTTTTCCTCTTGAGTTGGTTATTTACCATAGGGCTATCATCTTCAACAGGATTGGATTCTTCTTCATCATATTCAGCAATTTTCTCTTGAATAGTTTGTGTGGTTTTTATAGCATTATTGTCAATCGGTACACCTACTGTTGGCAGCAATGATGGGGATAAGCAAAATGAAGGAACAAAAAACCAGCACGGTACCGCAAAGCTTGTAGCACGAAAGAGACGTAAAACCAATAAAATTAGGTGGTGCCACTGACAATTATATATATATATATATATATATATATATATATATATATATATATATATATATATATATTAAATAGAATATATTTAATTGGAGCGCCACTAAGTGGCGCCATTATTTTGGTGCCACTAGTGGCCCCACGACAAAATAGTCTATTTTGATAAAATGTAGATACTCTTTTGACAAATTTATTTTTTTAGGTATTATTTTAGAAAATTTGCCCTTGTGTGTGTATACTTTCTGCGTTTTTTTTTTTTTTTTTTGCGTTTTTGATTGGACTGACAGAGAGAAACCGATGAGGAGAATGAACGAGTTGGGTTTGGGCCGAAAACACTGGGCTATGGAGATTTAATGATCTGTTTTGAGCTTCAGGTTGAATGGCGCTGGCCAAAATGGTTCTAGCATCTTCTGCGTTTTAAGGAGGTGGGAGGGAGGAAAAAAAAAACTGATATGAGGATGAATGGGTTGCATGCAGTTGAGGTATATATATATGTATGCGTTTTGGGCCTTTAGTAATTGTGATACAGGATGGGCCATGAGGTTTGATTAATGGGCTTGTGGGTATTTGGTTTAAGTATTTGTGTTTTATTCAATTAATTTAATTAATTTTGATTGATTAATTAATACAAAAGGAATTAAAATTTCTAATTTTTTAAAAAATAAATTTGGCTAATTAAGATTTTATCTAAAAATATATCTCTTAATATCTTTTCTTACTTTTAGAATTAAAGGAAAAATGAACCTAAATTTCCTTAAATTATCATTCTTCTAAAAATACTTTATGGAAAAATGAGTCTTTATTTCAAATAGTTTAATGTTTGTAATTATAAAAAATCAAAATAAAAAGAAATCATTAATATTTAATTTTCTTATAACATTCAAATTTAAATCCCAAATTTTTAGGATGTTACATAAATCGTAGAATAATTTTTTAGTAAACAAAAAAACTCAGAATATAAACTACTGTCACAATTCTATGATCAATAATTTATTAATAATATTTTTTTAATAAATGAAAGAATTATAATTAATTAATTAAGAATTACTAATTAACTAAACTAATATTTTTCAAATTATGTAATTATTAATTTAAAAAATGAAATGAAAAAAAATTTTCTCCCCTCTGCTTCCCCGTGAATCCAAAAAGTCACCGAAAAACTTCCTAGTGAACAAAAAAAAAATCAGAATATAAACTACTGTCACAATTCCAAGATTGATAATTTATTAATATTTTTTATAATAAATGAAAGAATTATAATTCATTAATTAAGAATTACTAATTAACTAAACTAATATTTTTGAAATTATGTAATTATTAATTTAAATTTATTATTAGTTAATTATATTTTAGATATTATTTATTTATTTCTTTTTCAATTAAATTGATAAATTATCGATTCAGGAATTGTGATAATAGTTGATATTTGATTTTTTTTGTTTATTAGGAAGTTATTCTGTGACTTTTTGGGTTTACTGGAAGGTGGAGGGAAGAATTTTTTTTAATTTTTTTTATAATTTTTTTTCAATGATAAAACGACGTAGTTTTGTCATCACTGTACAAAAACTTATATCCAGTGACATGACAAATGATAAACCCATATTTATATATATATATATATATATATATATATATATATATATATATAATATTATATATTATATAATATATAATATATATTATTAATAATATAATATATTATGACTCAAAACTGGTTATCAGAGAGAAAAGCTTTATCCAAGTTTTACCAACCACTGGCAACATACAGTACCCAAGGAAGAAGCAACCCAGATTGAAGACGATGATAACGTACGGAGAGCTAGCTAACTAGCACTTGGTTTGAGAGCAAAAAAACATAAAAACAACAGGATTTTCGAGGAAGATGATGTTGCAGGCAACAATGATGGGGATGAGCAAAATGAAGGAACATGAAGCCAGTATGGTACTGCAGGATTTGCAACACGAAAGAGGCGCAAAACCAGTAGAATCAGGTGGCACCACTGACAATTAAAACCAATAAAATCATTTCATCTGCATCATTGATTCTTGGTATGTCATCGTCGTCTTCAATCTGGGTTGCTTCTTCCTTAGGTACTGTATGTTGCTAGTGGTTACCAAGATAGACGAGTACCATTTTGATTTTTTCCTTCAACCCTTTAGAAATTATGCTTTTTTTTCTTTAAAAAAAACCTTATTTCTAAATCAAATTTGAAAAAAAAAATTGAAGTAGATGACACGTAGAGCTGTTATATCAATATATTTTGTCAACTACTAGTCAAATTTAACATGAATTGCTGCCAAGATGAAATTATTATGATTTGGAAACTTATGATACTCAATGCTTTTTAATAAAAACTTTCAAGCCGAATGTGCACCTTTCCTCAAAACAAAAATGATATATAGATGACATGTGGATCTGCTACTAACAGTAAAACTTAACATGGATAATGTTAAAAATTTTTGGGGTGACATTAAACCCAAAAAAAACTTTCAAAGTAATATTACTCCTTTAAGATAATTTTTGAGGCAAAATTAGACCTATTATTGGGTAAATTTGCAGAAACGAACATACATTTTTATCCATCCAATACCATATGTTCTATGAAAATATAAAAATACATACGAACATTGAAAATAGAGAAACAAGGATGCAACCATTAAAATAACCTAATGGCTAGTACTTTATGAGGTGCAACCCACATTGTTGTTATGAAAGGTTTAAAATACAAAAAAAAATTACCCTATCTCTCCAAAAAGAAGTGTTTAGCGAATTTTGGATAGAAAGTTTATGGATGTTTTGGATGGACTATGGCATGCCTAACTACCAAGCCTATTTTCTTAAATAGGTTCGGCTTTAAATAAGCCTAACTTGTTGACTTATCAGACCTATTTGCTTATCATTTTTTTTTACATTTTATGCATAACTAAAAAACACACACATGTATAAATTATTGATATAAATAAAAAGACAAGATTTTTGTCAATTTGCGTATATTTATTAAGTCCAATTCTTTAATCAAAGTCATGTAACCCTTTCTTTATAATAAAAATTCACATTGATAAATTTTTAAAATTAGGTCGAACCGTTACTAATAATAAAAAGTATACATGGCAAGATTTGATTGAAGAACTGGACCTAATGAATACACACGCAAATATTTTTAAAATTTTTTTCAATAAAAATATTAAAGATAAACTTAGAGCTTATTTTGATTAACGTTGGTAAAAATGAATTTTATTCCAATTGACTTTTGCAAGCTAAAATTGAGATAAAAGTCTGTAAGTGTAAGTGTAATGTACTTTTTGTTTGGATAGATTTTTTTTTTTTAAATAAGTTTAACAAACTTAAAATTGTTTGGCTGATACAATTGAAAAATAAATCTAGATATAAAATGACATACAAGACATGAGTTTCATTTTACACACACACAATATATATATCACATATTCATATGTATATAATGTAATAACTTTAAGAGCAATAGTAAAATCAAAATTATAAAATAAAAAGAGTTAATGTATTATTGAGAAAAAAGTGTAAAGACTAAAAAACAGTTTATTGAGTATATTTAATGTGATTTTTGCACATATGGGTTATGGATATTGAATATTATTTTATTTTATTTTTTACATACTTTTAGAGCTTAATTGAAGATTAATCAACGAGATCAAATATGCTTGGATGAATTCTCATTATTACATTTTAGGAAAAATTAGGGAGAAAGACCTAGATGGAATGATATTTATGAGAGAGGACCTTAAAAATTATAATTATTTAGAAGGATAAAAAATTAAAATTAAAATATTTAAATACTAAATTACCCCTAAACTAAATCCCTACCCTTGCACTGCAGGGGTCTTCTTTCTCACCACCACCAATTTCTCTTCCCTTCGACAAAGAAAATAAACCGATTCAAACTGCGTATCAGCCAACTAATGTGCCACTTTAAAGCCCACAAACATATACAACGATAAATAATCTTAAAGAGTATTCTGATCCATTTAATAAAAGGACAATGGAGATAGAGGTGTTTTTTTTCTCCTCCTTCTGGGTTTTCATTACTTACAATCTTAACAAAATTGACATATAAAGAGTAGCAAGTTAATTGAAGACCTTCCCATTATGTCTAAACATCATTGATATGAGATTGGTGAGCAGTTTTACCCTAGAAAGCATTGTGGATTTAAGTGAGTGATTTGATAACTCTGAAACCGTAGTTTCAAAAAAAAAATTTCTGTAAGTCGAGACAAAATTCATCTCATATGTTTATCTCATAAATCGTAAAAGTCATTCTATCAAAGCTAATCCAAACACATGTGACAGTAAAATTATATCTTTATTTGTTGTCCTCCTCTCACTTGGTGAGAGCTTTATAATATCTTGAATTTGGGGTCTAGAAAGTTGATAATAAGCCTGTATTAAATAGATAACTAAGTCTAATTTAGAAAGTGTGACAAATATTGTAAAGAGAATTTCCCTGGATGCTGGCATAATAAGGTTCCTAGAAGGTAGTCATCCTGTGACACACCTTTAATTAAGCAAATAATATCCAATGACTATGAATATTTTTAGAATTAAAGTAGACATAATAAAGTTTAATTTGATTGGTCATATAAGTCAATTGGACTTGTGTACCATAAGTTATGAATTTTTGTAGTTAACCCTGGAATCTAGAACCTTTTTTAGACTAGAGTGCATTAAATGATAATTCTAAAATAATTGGCATATAATTGATTGTGGATGTATTTTTCTCTCAAAATAGACTTATTACTAGTCATATAGCCTTTAAAATCATCATAATTGTTATAAAACTGATAAAAATAATAAGAAGAAGAGCAGAGGTTCTAGAGAGATAAAGTAGAGAGATAGATTCTCATTTCATTCAATAGATGAACAGTTACAGAAAACCTCTATTTATAGAAGAAAAATGGGACTTTAGTGTAATTTCTACCTCTGGGTCATTTGGTGTAGTTTTCCCCAAAAACCTAAACTATTCACTCACGGATTTCCTTCCCGTGAGTGATTGTATAATTGTGTGCGGGTCCCACCAAATAGTAAACTACTATGCGTGGTACTATGCAAATAGTAAATCACTATGCGTGGGTCCCATATCATCTTTTAATATTTGGAAACCGGGAGTCAATGGACATCCACATAATAAGTATATTCATAACACTCCCCCTTGGATGTCCATTTATGAATGTGCCTCGTTAAAAACTTTAACTAGGAAAAACCCAGTGGGATAAAAACCTAGCCAAAGAAAAGAGTACATCATCCATTGATACACTTTCTAGTGCTGCCTCATTAAAAACCTTTCTAGGAAAAACCCAGTGGGATAAAACCCAGATAAGGGAAAAAGAGTACAGCGTGTATCGTCTCCCCCTCTTGATTACATCAATGTTGCTCCCCCTGATGACTATATTGCTTCAATGTCTTTCTGAGCATATTATACTTTCTGTCATCAAATATTCTGTTAGAAACACCCAATCTGATTGTTCATTATATACCTGCAAGATCTAAATCTGTCAAGTAAAGTCATAATAATCTTTTCATAAATATATATGTGCATATAGAAATTCAATAAATGTTTATTCAGATAATGATGCTATATGCACTATCATCTTGAGTCCTTTTGGGACATATGTGTTTTTGGCGCCTTATGTGCTTCTAGCACATACAAATATATTGTGGCTCATGATCCTCATTATCATTCATTGCAGCATATGCTATCATAGATATTATTAACGTCGACTTCATTTTCAGTCCCATCGGATTTCATTCATAATTTATTGAGATCTCATTATATTCACATATATTAGGTACCTAGGTCTCTCTTGGACCACAATACACTTTTCTTGTAATATCTCTTCTGGAGATAACATCTCATCAAAAGATAACTCTTCTGGAGCTTTACTTAATTATCCTCGACTTAATCATCTATATTTTATAGCTCCTTTTCTCTTTTGAGGATTTTTATCTTTTAAAACCGATGGACCTGCAACGCTTCAGGAGTGCTTTATAACAATTCATATAGGAGCATTTGCAGTTGGGATATGTGACTTTGTCACTTTCTTTAGGTCAGTAAATGCTTCTGGCATTCGATTAACTAAACTCTGAAATTGAATTATCATTTTGAACTTTTAGTGCACAATTCCTTGTACGATGATCAATATGAGCCAATGATAATTCATTCTAGTAAATCTTTACCCAATCTGCTTATTTTTCTCCCCCTCATCAAATCATCAATTTTCTTTGTATATCCATCTATGTGCATTGTAATAGATTAATAATCATTACACATTTAAAACATTTCAAGATGGAATTAATCTGGCTCCTGACCAAAAGCCAATTATACGGGGAGAATTCTGTTGGCTTATATAATTGCTGCAAATATACACAACATATAAATTTTGTTCTCATAATCATTGATCTATCCATTCATGGATACTTTAATACATTATTTCTGGATCATTCAATCTGGAAATTGCGCGCATAATATATTGCAAACTTCTGGTTGCAAACATCACTGCTAACTTTGCAAATTTATAATCTCATATGTAAACTTTCAATTTGATATATTTCCAGAGATCCATTTTCAATAATTAATTCCATCTGAGAACATGCAGCACATAATATATGACTCGGATGATCAAACAAGTCATGCCAACATTTCATATGATTTATCATCAAATCTAATATTCATTTTGGGGGAATCAACATAGAAACATTCACAAAGAATTATCACATAAATATTCACACTTGATATATATCATTATCATTCTCCCCCTCAAGTGTGAGACCTTAAAAATTAATTTATGGAATTTCCATACAATATTCCATGATAATAGCATATATGATATCTATTTCATTAAAATTCCACAGATTTCTAAATGCATTATCAATGCATAATTTTGTTACTTCTGGTAACAAAATTTCCATTTTCCAGAATCAACAAACAAATATATATTAAATACAAAATCATCAGGTGTATAATTGCAGATTCACGAGCGCAATACTGTGTAATCACAGGCGCATCACTGTGGAATCACAGGCGCGACAACTCAGATTGTCGTATACATATAAAGTCAAAAAGATTCCAGGCTCGTGCTTTATAGGGAGCAAATCTGTAGAGATTTAACAGGACTACACAAATCTGCAGAGATTCAATAGGATTTAATTCAACTATAAATAGAGGAAGGCAAACGAACATGCCTCACAAACACTCAAGCATCTGATAATATCAACTACCAGATACTCACACATATTTCTCTAAATTCTATTGTCATGGCAGGACCAAGCAGTTTTATCCCAGTTTCTGATACATCCGAAACAGCATTACTTGATGCTTTGTTGTATGATGATCAGCATAACATGTCATTTACTTCTTTGTTATCTCCTAATCCCTTTGAAATGTTTATTCCTCCTTCTACTATTCCTCCTTCTGCTTCAAATGTACCTACTTCTCCCCCTAGAACAAGTGTTCTTCCTCAATCTACAAGGATTGAAGGTACAACTGAAGCAGGTTCATCAAGGAGGCCTGTTAAGAGGTGTAGAACTATGGCAGAACTAATGGAGTCTACCAATCCAGTTCAGCCAATAGTGTCGGCAGTTAATCAACCAGCATTCACTAGCCAGCAAACTATCATCAGTTTGCCAGCAACAACCAGCCTGACAACAACAATCAGCCAACCAACAACCACTAGCCAGCCAGCAACAATTAGCCAGCCAACAGCTACAAGCCAATTAGCAACTACTAGCTTATTGGAATGTAGTTGCTGTCATGTTTTACGGGAAATTATTCATACCAACGGACTTCAGTACCATAAACTTGAAGTTCACGGAAGAAGAACAGGTATGATTACCCATGCTGTTTTATTTGAAAAAGTACAGGATAAATCTTATAATACTGACAGGCTTCCAATGTTTGATTTCACAAAGAAAAATTTTGAAGAAATCAAACAATTTCTGACACAGTATTGTATAGATTTACAAGCATCAGGATATATCTTGATGCGTGATCCTGTATTAGCCTATCATGAGGTTCTCTGTGTTGGTTCGGAATGGGCTATAAATCCAAATGACCTCCATGGAAGTTCATTTCAAACCAATATTGAACACTCATTAGGCAAAGGAAAACAACCTGCAGTAAGTATACCCTATGATACTTCATCCCTTAACCAGGGTGAATTATATAGGTTATCTATGGAGCAAAGAGAAAGAATAAAGAAAACAACGCTCCATGATTTAAGAAATTATTTTCACTTAACCCTTGATGAAGCGAGTAAACAATTAAATATGTCTACTCACACCATACAAAAAATCTATCAAAAAGGAGGGTTAACTGAGTGGCCACACAAGAAGCTCAAGAAACTTATGACGCAAATCTCGATATTACGAAGAGCTTTGCCTCATCTGGATCCCATCTCAAGAGAAGCAAAAGAAGAAGACATTAAATATCTTCAGAATGAGATGATTAAAGTTTGTAATGATGTTGAACCACTCGCAATTAAACTTTGTTGAAATAATATTTCCTTTTGCTTAATTATTTTGTTTATGAATATTCTTTTCTCGTATTTATAAAATTGTTATAATCATAGAAATCACATAACAACTATAATAATATATTTGCTTCATTCACTTCTGGGAATGAAGTTGGATAAAAATTCATGATCCATAACTCACTGATTTGTTTGATCATGGCAAGAAATTAATCCACAATATTGCTACTACAATAGCAAATTGAATATATTTATTTATAATATCAATCATGATCATACAATCCCTTGTCTCATAATTTAAGGGAATATTTAATGCCAAATATACAATTTTGAGGCCTTTATACAACTGATAACATACAAAATTTATGGATCAAATATTGTTTCATAATTTGTCTCTTGTTATCAGGCTAACTTGCCTCTTGGCTTCAGGCAATCTTGCCTATGAAATTAAGGCTATCTTGCCTCTTAGGCTCAAGCCAATTTATGCCTCATCTCTCAAGCCAATCTATGCCTCATATCTCTATGGCATTTTGATCTCATAATAATATATATGATCTTTTAACAGTTTATCTTCAAGATAAATAAAATATAAGCATAATAAAATAAATAGATGGAACCCACTAATAGTGTGGTTGCCATAAATAATAAGAAGGGAGAGGGATATATATATATATAGCAATAAATAAATAAAATAAAATAAATGACTGGAAATAAACATGCTAGATTAATAAAAAGAAGATGAGATAGGAATGGTAGTAAACTCACAGCGAGACCTATCTCATCCAAAGATAAGAAAGAAGATGCATATGCAAATGTAAATATATATATATATATATATATATATATATATATATATATATATATATAATATAGAAAACAGTAAAATAAAAAGGGAAGGGGATTTAAAGCAGTAAATAAATAATAAATAAATGGAGTCCACTATACAAGCGTTACCACCATGAAAAATAAAGCAGTAAATAATAAATGGTGCCCACTATACTAGTGTTGCTACCATGAAAGATGAATAAAGCAGTAAAGAATTAAAATAAAATAAATGGGGCCCACAAAATGTCACCACCATAAAAGATAAATAAACTCTAAATAAAATAAATAAATAGAGCCCACTAATAGATACTAGTGTGCCTCCATGAATAATAAATAAATGTAAAATAAAATAAATAAATGAAGCCCACTAATAAATAATGTTGCCGCCATAAAAAAATAAATAAATGTTAAAATAAATAAATAGAACCCACTAGTAAATATACTAATGTGTTATCATAAAAGATAAATAAATGTTAGTAACAATAAAATAAATGTTAGTGACATAAAACTAAATATTAGTAAAGTCAGTATGGAGCTTAGTATAGCCACCATGAGATAAATAAATAAAGCAGTAAGTAAAGAATTACAAATGGAGCTTAATGACGCCACCATGAAATAAATGAATAGGAAGTGGGAAGAATATATAAACATAAATAAATTACTGTAAATAATAAAATATAAATTTACCGTGAATAGTAAAATTACTATTCACTATAAATAGTGAATAAAGTAAAATTACAGAAAGATTAATCTAGACTTCCATGTAGGAGTCAAATGAATAAAATGTAAAAATTACTGAAAAAGGGGTAAATTTACTGTGAATAGTAAATTACTATTTACCGTAGTAAAATAGTAAATAATCTCAAATCTTAACCATAGAACCCGATGTTAAAATAATCGGTAAGAATAGATATTTAATTCCATATAATGGTTAAGATCATCCCAGATAAATAAAATGGAAATATGAAATAGATGGTGAGAAAATCTTACCTTGGTAGAGTCTTCGTGCTGATAACGTGTTATAAAACTGATAAAAATAATAAGAAGAAGAGCAGAGGTTCTAGAGAGATAAAGTAGAGAGATAGATTCTCATTTCATTCAATAGATGAACAGTTACAGAAAACCTCTATTTATAGAAGAAAAATGGGACTTTAGTGTAATTTCTACCTCTGGGTCATTTGGTGTAGTTTTCCCCAAAAACCTAAACTATTCACTCACGGATTTCCTTCCCGTGAGTGATTGTATAATTGTGTGCGGGTCCCACCAAATAGTAAACTACTATGCGTGGTACTATGCAAATAGTAAATCACTATGCGTGGGTCCCATATCATCTTTTAATATTTGGAAACCGGGAGTCAATGGACATCCACATAATAAGTATATTCATAACAATAATTGAATATTTGTATAGTGAGATACTTTCTCTGGTCATTATTATAAAGCATCAACTAACAAGTATATTCGATCATTTTTATAAGGCACTTTCTTGCATTTAAAGAACATTATATCTTTTTTTTTAATTTTTATGTATATCTATAATTAATGAAGATAGTGTGTGAGAGTAATAATTAATATGATATTAGAGTTGAGTGTAATTAGTAGAGGTAATATTGATAATTACTTAAATTTTAGGACAAATTTAACTGTTTTTGTTGATTTTTGAAAATTGTTAGTATCTTATAATAAGGATCAGAGAGAGCGTGAATTTTCAAATGTGGTTGAAAATTATTCCAATTTAACTCTTGTGTGAAAGTGAGATTATTTGTTACACGTATACTTGCCGAACAAGTTGTCATAAGATCATGCTCCATTGGTCAACAAGCGTGATCAATAAACCTCTCATGCATGCCTTAGATTTCGGTGAAGTGGACATAAGAGAAAAGAATGAGATCAAATGGAATTTTTGCACATATTGAAGTGTGAATAACAAGTCACACCATTTTCCTTGCTTCTTCTAGAAGACCATGTGAACATGCACTCAATTGGTCAAGAAGTATGAATTACAAGCCCCACACACGCCCACATTCGGTCAACAAGGAAAGACAAGGTGTGGACTTAATTTCAACATATGGTAATTTTAAAGTAATTTTACTGTTTTCTATTAAAGTAAGGTGATTTGACCCAAAAAAAAAAAAATTAAAGTAAGGTGAGACCCGCTTTTTCAAAGAATTCTTTTCTTTTTCCTTCTCTAGTGTCATTTTCCTTCTCTCTCTATGATGACAACACAACATTTCTTTTTAAGTAGTCTAAAATTGCTTCTCTTTTAACGTAAGTTGGAGCTAGCAGTGCGTAATTGAACTTGTTACGCCAAACATAAATGAAGGCCTGAAACAGCTTTTGAAGTTAAAAAAGTCTGTTTACATGTTTCCACAATCATGCCAAAACACACTTGAATTCAGTAAGGAATCCACAATTTTACCTAGTTTAATATTGCTTGGCCTGTCTTGGGAAAAACAGATCTTTTTATACAAATAGGTCATGCTTGTTTAGCCAAGGATTGACCTGGCCTGACATGTTTTCTATTCTACCCCTAAAAATATGTTGATGAGCATCAATTGCTGAGTATTAAAGCCATCATCGCTTTCAAACGCAAAACTATACTTGGAATCTTTCATAATGTCTATACATGAATTGCGTGTAACTTTACATACAAAAATCAGCTATCAATATTACTTCTTTGATACCAGAAAATTGACCTTTGAGGAAGACCACTGTTGGATTCTTCGAATGGCTTTAGGTGAAGAAAGAAGATAGTAAATGATGGGTCCCACTTCTAAAACAGAGTTCCATAAAAATGGAGTCTATCTCTATCTTTCTCTTCACTTTACTTACAGAGCATCACTCAAGAAGATCTAAATTCAAGGAAAACCACACTGCACAAAAAACAATAAACCTCTTTGATCATGTAAAGTTCTATCATGTAGAGAACTTGACATGCACGATTATACAATATTTGATTTTTATAGTTCCAAACCATAGTTTAATAAAGAGTTGGACCATATTGCCTCTTGAGGGACCAAAACCTATGGTTTGAAATTATAGGAACCAAAATTAAATGAGGGCAAACTATAAGGAACAAACATTGTATTAATCCTTTGTTTTCTGTTTTCTGACCTGACCTAATTTTGATTTCACTTGCATGGTTTTAACTGTGACCTTGTATTCCAAAAGAAACAAACAGCAATAAACCTCAGTGTGAAATTTCAAACCAATCATCTTGAACAGAGTTTTGGTAAGAATCTAGAATTGTTCATGATCTGACATCCAGACTTCATCACACTCTGCATCACTTGCAAATCCTCCTTAGGTTTCAGTTCTTCACCATCCTCTTTAGCATCTGTGTTCTTAAAGCTTTTGCCAAACACTGAATCAAGAAAGTATTTCAGATGATCATTTTCTTGCAGTAGGTGTTTTATTCTGCTTTGTGTATGAGCTTGACTTCTGGGTTTTGCTTCTGCAGGAAATACCAAGTTTCTTGTAAGGTTCCTCGAAAGTTCAGCTGACAGCTTCTCATGATTCAGTGCACAGCAGATACTCATCTTTTCCTTTTCAGTTAGCCCTGCATGAACCTGTGGACATTATATATGTATATATATATGAATGAAACCCTCCGATATGAAAGAAATTTGATAAACTATAACAACTAGACAGGTTTTCTCATGTACTGCACAAAATCTGAAAAATGACCTACACTATTGATGTCTTGTGAATGGTATAACTTCTATGTATTTTACTTCCTCCATTCCTTTTTATAAGAGACACTTTTTAAAAGCTACACTAGGGTATGACAATTTTTATTTCAAACTTTTGTAATTTTCCTTTATACCCCCATTTAACCACTCATATCACTCATACTATTATTGTATTGAATTTCCACCGCACATTTCTCTCTTCAACATAAATGAGGGTATTTTTGGCAAAAAGTTACATTTTGCACATCATTATTACCTCCAACTAATTTTAACCAACTTTTTGAACAAAGTGATTAGATTAATTTTTTCTTATAAAAAGGAAAGGAGGGAGTATTATATATTATGATATTGACAATAGAATATAAGAATTAATGAATAGTTAGAGACTTCAAGTGCTCACTAAAATAAATTTTCTAGTAGACCGAGCTCATCAAAGATAGAGGGAACCAAATTCATCAAGAAAATATTTACTAGTTAGAAGTGTAAAATTGAAAAGTGCAGATGTCATGTATATATGTTTGTTTTCAGTTTGACATTGATCTATTTGTAGTCAGGAGACTAAATCTACCTAAAAAATTTGCAACTAGACAAGATTCAGGTTTAGTTCCATATATATATTTATTACAAATGTCCAATGAAAACATAACATATGAACAATCAATTAATTAAACGACATATTCACATGTCATGATTCAATTGGTTTCAATCTCATTATGGAAAACAGTATTGCAGAATACATAATAGAAAACCAAACAAAACATGTTCTACATACACATATATGTAATATCATGTAGATACTTTCTAAATTGGACACATATCATAACTCTTTGGCAACGAGTTTTTTTGCCTTCCCATTGTAGAAACAATGTTGCAAAATGCATATTAGTACATATAACCAAGCAAAAATGACAGGGTACCTTCAGATAAATGTCCATGGCTAGGTATAACTGATCATGAGATTCTCTTGCAACATCTGGCAGAACTGTAATTAATTCTGCAAATTCAGAAGCTTGGAGATGGCGATCCGGAGCAACTTCGATCAGAAACGAGTCCATCGTTTTGGCCACTCTCTTAAGTTTAGCCAAAGATATGCCAAAATCGCCTTCTGCAACAAAGACTTGCGCAAGCCTCAGTACGAAATTGACATCAAATGCAACATGATTCATCCCTTTTGGTGGTGGAAGAAGCAGATAATCAATTGTTCCTTGATCCAGCAGGGGACCTATGAGACTTTCTATTTGGCTTCTGCAGCATGAACTCATTAATCTCAATCTGAAACCGTTTTGGTACAGACTGAACAAGTCCTTCAAAGAAAGACACCTCTTATCAAGCAATGAAAGCAGATTGATCACAACCTCTGTTGTCTCAGTACTCTTCTTCTTCGATTTTGCAGCACCGGTACAACTCAATTTGTGGTAATAAAATAGAAAGTTAGAGACCAGAGCATGATCAAAATCATGAGAAATCATTGCCCTTACTATTTTATGAATCAAACCAGCCTTCAAGAACAGAAGATGTTCGAACCACCAAGAAGGACCAGAGCAGTTATTTCTCCAGCTATTGTTACTGCTGGTTTCACAAGAAAACTGGAAACTAGATCTATTAGAAGAACATGTATATGGGCTTGATATGCTTGGCAGAATCACAAGCCTCTCAATGAGGTGATCTACGATTCTGTCCAGAATTGTGGAGTAACTTTTTGAGGAAATTGAGCACTCTTGGCACTGTCTTAACGCTTCGAGGAGCTCAAACCAAGTCCATAAATGGATCCCTTCTTCGAGGAATTTTTCGATTTGGGTTATCAGATTTGGTGTTCTAGAAGGACCATCACAATGCATTTCCATGAAGTGAGCTGCACAATAAAGAAGGACTATGTTGGAAGGTGTTATCACCATTTTTTGGGTGCTGCTGTAGCAAAATCGTAGAATGAGCTCAAAACCATGTGCTCCTCCTGGAAAGTCATTGAAGATAACTTTAAGGACTTCATTTTTACCCATGAAATTACCAAATAAGTTGCTACATTTACTGGAGAAGGAAGAAAGAACATTCTGCAAAGTGGTTTCATATGAAGGTTAGATAGCCAGAAAAAAACACACAACCAAAAAACAAAGAAAACAAAAAAGTTTCTGTAACAAAGAAAGCCAGAAGAGCTTCAGGGAGTGAAAGAAACATGTAGCAGATAAGAGAATAGCAAGCATCATAACAGGGGAACATAATCAAGTACATCCTGACATATTGGAAGTAGCAATAAAATCCATATAGGAAAAAAGAAGCAATCTTACACTCTCCTTAGAAATACGTGCAAACAGGAGAAACAAATTCATCAAAATGGGTTTATCAACAGATCTCACTTTCCAAAAATACTAACTTCGATGAATTTTCATTGATTTTCTAGACGTTATAGCTATTTCAGAAAATGCACCTGAGAATTGTTCTGCAAGAAGACCTAGACGAAGAGGAGCTAAGACAAACAAACTGTGAGTAGTCATCAAGTTAGAAAGAAGGAAAAGCAACTTCAGTCAATTTCCGGAATAAATGTTGCAGCTAAGCGAGAAAATGAACTATTTCATTGACTCGGAACCAAGAACAAACACCTACAAGACATTCTTATGAAAAAATGACGAAGTAAAAGGAAAAGGAAGAATCACCTTGTTCACCATGAAAGTTGCTTCGCCGTTGACGTCAACTTCGAGGTCACAGCAGCAAGCTTCACCCATGGGTTACAATACCACAAATGGTGCTAAAGAAGCATGGAATTAGAATCTGAACTCAGAAGGAAAGAAAAACGAATGCTTTGGAGGTTTGAAGAAAGAATGTGAGTTGTGAATGTCCAAACCAGAAGAGGAAAGTGGAGAGATATAACGAAAAGCGGGTAATCAATTAAGAACGAAGCAGGAGCGAAATTATGAAACTAGAAAGGTGCGTTTTTTGGGGTTAGTCAACAAAATAAGCGTGATAGTTTCTAAAGAAAGAGGAAATCGCGGGTAAAACTAAGATGGGATTTGTATTTTTTTTGTTCGAAACATCCAAAAAGGACTTGATGTTCCTTTTTTTTTTTTTTTCATAACAAAGACTTGATCCTTTATTTTAGGAGACATGCTTTAGGTCTTAAAAGATTAAGAAAATATTTAAAAAGTTCTAAACAAAATTTTAATATAAAAAAATCTTAAAGAATTGTTAATATTCATAGATCAAGTTGTCAAAATCCTATTAAAAGAGTTGTCAATAGGACCTTTTTGATAGCATAATTTTCTCTAGGATTTTTTTAATATTTTTTTGGTTTCTTAAAACCTTAAAGGAATTTTCCCTTATTTAATGCTCATCCTTCATTAGTGGTTAATACGTGGTTGTAGGAAGAGTTTTATGTTTTTCATTGAATATTTAAAAATTCAAAGTCAACATTTTTTTTCCCTTGCCAGACACTGTAATGTCAATTTTCTTTTTGGCATTCCTATAATCAATTTTATCTTAGACTTACTATACTAACTTTTTTTGACCGAAGCTTCATTATACTAACTGAAACTTTAAAACATCATCCTACTATGTGTTAATTATGTCTTGTTAAAGTTTCACTCATTTTAGGAAATTTTTATGCCTATATGTTTTTCCCGCATATAAGATGTTTCTCTCTAAAATATATGGGAAATACTTACATATTTTAGAATGTCATATTATCTACAAAGAAAAAAAAACTCATATCATTTTAATTTTAATCCTAACTAACCCTTGATTCATATGAAATAATTGATATTTATTTTTTTTTAAAAAAATAAGCATCGTAATTAGAACAAAAAAATAAGCGAACTATATATGATTAAGAGGTTTATTTTTCTTAAAAATAAAATAAAATATCAATTGTTTATGATAATTCACCGCCCAATTTGAATTAAAATGATCTGAGTTGTCGTGTTTTTATTAAATATCTTGGAATATGTAAGCATTTCTCTAAATATACTTCTCTAATCCTATTTATAAAGCAAAGAGATTGTTTTATTTAGTCCTATATTTATAAGTTACATCATTAAATTTTAGGATAAAGTCTAATTTTGTCCTAAAAGTTTTCACTCATGATGATGGGCAAGGTTGTCAACCTCACGTCTCACAAGTTTAAGTAAATTTGTTATAACAATATAAACTCATATCTTGAACTCAAATCGTAATCTCATAAAAATGTACTTTTACCTTTAAATATGTATAAATAGTATATAATTAAATAATTGACATATAACAAAACAATTTTATTTAAATATATTTTAAATCCCAATAATTAAAATTAAATCTATCAACATTCATAATTTATCATTTTTAACAAAAATATTTCCATGAAATTCATATATAAAAATACTATGTATGATCAAATTGAAAAAATTACATAAGTTTAAGAGTAAATTAACATGGTTTTGTAAGTTAGAAACAGTATACTCAATGTATAAACTTATAAGTTTAACATAATTTACAACGATCACAAGTTTACCAATGACTTGACTCGATTATATAAGTTATAAATGTAAATACGATAAACTCAACGAATAAACGAGTAAATTTGATAATAATAACGGTGGATATCTGAAAGTTTTTTTTTTTTTTTTTAATGTTATATTGCTCTCTAAGTATCAAAGACCTAACAATTTTGCCCGATTATTTAAAAAGTTATCACGCCGCCTCATTGCTAACTCATAATTTAAAATTACTTAAATATAAATGTACAATTTTAGCATTTCCAGATATTACGTAGACTATTATATTTTAGGAAAGACCATATACTAAATATAATTAAAGTTGGATAGTTATTGCCTTCAATTCTAATTATAAGATAGGGTTGATTTTTTTTAGAGAGATTAAGGAAATCAAATAAGTTACTTAATCATATCATATAATATTGTGTATTTTTAGATTATATATTAATTTATTAGTTAAACTAATTAGTTTAAAGAAAAGAATACAAATAAAATTACTCTAAAATAATTTAATTAGCTTATTTAATTTTTCTAAAAAAAGTCAACTTAGTCTTATTAAATTTTAAGGAAGAATTAATGAAATATTAGGTTTTCTCATTTTCTGATAAAACATATGTTAATTGTGTCTTATAAATATAACCAGAGACGCGATAATTTATTAATTAAACTCTCCTCTAAACCCGGCGTTGGATTGGAAAACGCCCTGAAGAAAAAGAAAAGGAAATGTGAAAGGTGAGGAGAGAAGTGGGAAAGCAGAACCCAGAACCCAGACAAATGAGCGAGGAAGCACAAAAACCACCTTTTTTCCGTTACTCATGCCACCATTTTCTACTGATTTTCCTTCCTTGTCCAACTTCCTTCTCAACCACTCTTCCTTTTCCACGTTTACCATGAACAATCCCAAAAGCATTCTGGGATAGTACTCCCTCTGTTTTTAAATACAAGATCTTGGCTAGGGGCTTGCTTTAATTAAAATTAATTAAGAATTTAAATTTCCTTCAAAAACCATTAATTATCACATCCCCATACTACTTTTAATTGATGCTTTAAACTTAGGAACCAGCTTTCCTCCAATACCACGCCCATCTGTTGCACTGAAACTCTGTCGTTTTGCCATAAAAAGCTGAGCATATGTCATGTAAAAAAATAATAATTCTGGGTGTTTCTAGTACTAAAAAAAATACTTCAGAATACTGAAAAAATATTTTATGATTTTGAAAAATTATTTTAAGATCTTAATACTAGTCAATACCTTAACATATCAGTTAGTACCATCCAATACCCTGAAATATTTTTTCAAGATCTCAAAATAATATTTTTAAGATCATGAAGTAATTTTTGTAGTATTCTGAAGTATACTTTCAATACCATTGATTACCCTAAAATATTTTTTTCAAGATTCTAAAATAACTTTTTCAAAATCATGAAGTATTTTTTTAGTACCAGTCAGTATCCTAAAATATATTTTTACTACCATTCAGCACCCTTAAATATTTTTTTATTATTCTAAAATAATTTTTCAAGATCATAAATTATTGTTTCAGTGCTTTTTAGTATCGTAAAGTATTTTTTTTTTAGTACCAGGCTGCACCAGAATTTTTTTATTTTTTATTTTTTATTTTAGATGACATATGCTCAACTTTTTGTGGCGAAAAAAATGACAGAGTTTCAGCGCAGCGGATGGGCATGGTATTAGAGGAAATTCGCTTCCATAAACTTCTACCTTTCAAGTTTGAACCTTCAAATTAAACATGCCACTCAAATGATGAATCAATTAGATATGTGGATAATTTTAGAGATAATTTATAGGTGTTATACTAAATTCATATTAAAAAATATTATACTCTTGTGGTCCAGTAACGTAAGATTTCATTAATTAATATGATTTATATTTTTTAAAACATCTTAATCATCTATCTTAATTCTCTTATCTTTCCTACTTAATTATTGTTGGGGGGAAATCAATAGGGCTTAATTAATCGCTAAACATGTTAAATATATCTTAAATTTAAGACCAACATTAACCACTCAATTTACTATTGGAGTTTACCCAAGTTTGCTTAATGCACTGAGGATTTGCTTGGACCTTGACTGAGGTTGCCCTGGTGGCTGGTGCACAATACACATGCCCAGACGTTGCACGAGATTGTATGAGAGGTGGTTCATGTGCACCACAAACTTGTCCAAGCCTTACTAGAAGTTGTGTGAATGTGCATTGTTAACTTCATCGGACCTTGTCCTCCATTTTCTTGTAGGGTTAAGATGTAAATCTATCCCGAAAGTTCTCATTGAGGAGTAATGTTACGCCAGAAATTTTAGACTGAAATGAAAAGCACCATGCTTTCCTTTTCATTTCTTCATTACTATGATCAGCACCGCTCTTTATCACTTTCAAAGAGGAAACGCCTCCCGGGATTCAATTTGCGTAACATGAAATGTCCCCCCAAGCAAAACTTTTGGAATATGTGTTATATTAAGCACTAGAGGAAGTATTTATTAGTTTAAAATAATAAAAGAAGTTCTTAAGCAGTGATTTTATTTGAATGAGAACGCCCGGGGTATCCTAGGAGTTTTTTTTTTTTTTAATAAAAGCATGTTTTGAAGGCATTAACTAATTGAGAAAATCTAAGAACTTTAAAAATGTCGGAAAAAGAAAGATGTTTTAAATATTCATAATACTCCCTCCGGTCCTAATTATAAGACATATTTAATCGATTTTGGAAAAATTAAGGAGATGAGTTAAATTAGTTAATTTTACTCATTTTCCTAAAATATCCTCGTATACATTTAAAATGACATAAGTAAAAGTTAATCAATAACTCTACCACATATCTCTCCAACCAATTTTCCTTTCCACATGCTTTCTAACTGAAATAATAGTCTTACTAGATATACATATATGTGTGTATATATGTATACATATAGATCTATTATGCATACACACACAACCATGTATCTACACAAAGATATATATATTGACACACACACACATATGTATATATATGTACACATACATATATATATATACACAAACACATATATATAGACACGCGCGCGCGCGCACACACACACATATATATGTATGTATGTATGTATGTATGTCAAAGAAGTCTGACATATATAACTACACACACACATACATATATATATAGACAAACACATATATATAGACACACACACACACACACACACAAACACATGTATATAGACACACACACATATATATACATACATATATATGTTTATAGACATACATATGTGTGTGTGTTGCAACCCATATACATATATACTTATCAAAAACCAAACACACTTTGAGATAATAAAATAAGGGTATTTTAGGAAGAAATTGGTAAAAACTAAAAAGTTGTCCTATAATTAGGACCAAAACCAATCGCCAAATGTTATCTTATAATTAGGACCGGAGGGAGTAATAAATAAGTGTTAGGGCTTGTTTCGTCTTTTTCAATTTTAATAGTTGACACTTTTTAATTATTTTTTTGGGTTAAGTAGTAAATTGGTCCTGGAAGTTTTCACTGAGAAGGGATGTTGCCTGGAAGTTTTCTTAGGCTTAATGTTACTCTGAAAGTTTTAAAAAGTAGCAATGTTGCCCAAAATCGTTAAAAAAGCTAACGTTGACCGTTAAAAAATTGACATTGACCGTTAATTTTTTAACAGAAAATGACTATATTGCTACGTTTTAAAACTTCCTAGATGACATTGAGCGTGAAAAAACTTTCAGGGCAACATTGTTTCTAAACATATATGTTTGGGGCGGATGTGCTACCTAACCCTTTGTTTCTGTACTTATGCTTTGTAAAAACTTTTTTATACCGGATGCTCCTGACATTACACTCTATTTGTTAATAGGGTTAAGGTGCAAAAATACATATGAGCTTTTTCTCTAGGAGTGCCCATCACCACATGCTTTTTTTTAGAGCAAAAATACACACGTGGTTACCATTTTGGAGCAAAAGTTATATCCCACCGTTAAGTCATTGTTCACCGTGATGAGAGAGAAAGAGATAAAGTAAACAGTAACACAATGGTGGTGAACAATGACTTAACAGTAGAATGTGACTTTTGCTTCAAAATGGTAACCACGTATGTATTTTTGCTTCCAAAAAAATTAAGTGGTATTGGGCGCTCCTGAAGAAAAAAACTCATGTATTTTTACACCTTAACCCTGGTTAATATGCCGCTTCACCCAAAAATAAAATACCAAATAAATAATAGATATAGTCCAGGCCAAGTGAGAACGGCTTTGACTTTGACTGGATACTCAGCGAGTCTCAATCTCTGTTCGGTAGGACCCACCCAATATGTCAAGTACTCAAGTAGGACCCTACGTGACGACCTAGTTGATCCAACACGCTAGAAATAAAACAATGCAATTATAAAAAACGAAAGCGCATTAATTGTAAAATTTTTTTTAAATGAAAACTTTTAACACATTCTAAATTGAGATCTCACATTTTTATTATTTTTTAAAATAAAATATTTAAATTTCAAGAACCACAAAAACCTCTGAAATAAAATAGTTAGAGACAAATTTGAGAAGGAATAATTATATCAATCACAACTTAATGAGATGTTTGAGAAGGAATAATTTCGTTGCTCAGTAGTGGATTTAACTATTTAAGATGGAATTATTTTGTTTTTAGATTAGCAACAAATTTGAAACACAATTATTGTGTCGATAATTATAGACAAATTTGGCACACAAAATATAAAGTTGCTAATTACCAATGGATTTTGAGGTGAAAAGAAATATCTATATTACTAACTAAGGTAGAATAATACTCTACTCCTTCCATCCTTAGTATAAAATAAATTTGAGGAGTTAATTTTAATTCTAAATATAAGACATGATTTTCAATCTTTTTCTAATTCACCCATGTTGATTTTCCCTTAACAATAATCAAGGAAGAGAGAAAAGGGGAAAGTTAAGAAAGATTGTTAATTATGTTCAGTTTTGATGATGACAAATATACATATCAAAATCAAGAGCAAAAAACTTATCTCATATCCATTGACTAATTCTTAAATTTAATATAGAATCAAAGATGTGAAGTTCATTTATGAAGAAGGATCAAGAAGAAGGTTAATAAAGAAGTATTGAATGAAAGAAAGAAATTAAATCAAAAAAGGGTCAGATGATAAAGAATGATCAAAAGAAGAGAAGAAAGAAAGAGTTGAATTATGAAGAATGATTAAGAGATGAGATAATAGAAAGAAGAATCTACAAAGAAGTAAGAAGTTATCAAAGGATTTTAGGGATAATTAAAAAGAAGAGGAGAGATTATGAAGAAGGAAGAACTTACTGAATGGAATTATTCAAGTTCTTAGTTGATAGTAGAAGTTTCCAAGATCAAATGGAAGTTGGAATAGTTCAATTCAAAGTTAAAACAAAGCAAATATAAGGTTCTGGATGAGCAAACTCGAGTCCTGAGGTTTCAACTCGAGTTTACTACCTTACTGCAGCAATTTGCCTTTAGAATGCGAGAAAACTCAAGTTAAGGACACAAAACTCGAGTTCGGAAATCAAAACTCAAGTTAGTCACTTGATAGCTCAAGTTAGCAGTGTCTTCAGCACCTCTGGCATCTTTGGACCAGCTAAACTCAAGTTAGTCACTCAAAACTCGAGTTTGTTGTGCTTTCAGCTTCTCTGTTCACCTCTATTTCACGTTCAGCTTGGGCGATGTTTGGTAATTTGATGATATCTTATAAACCAGAGATCGGATTGAGGTAAAACTAATTTTGTATGAAACTAGACTTACAATACATCATTATGTTAAAGTTTCAAGCCCAAATAAGTTTATATGAGAAAGGTATGAATTTCGAAAGTTGGAACTTAAGTTCACACCATACAACATACCAAGCTTCAATATTTTGAATGTATCTCACAACCTACACATCGAAATGAGTTGAAATCGGTGGCATATGAAACTAGGATCACATATCTTTCTAAAACCATCAAGATAATGGAAAACGAAGATCAAATGAGAGAGATATGAATATTTGAATTTGACAGTCAATTTAGGATGTTGCAAAAACGTTAGTCAAAGAACATCCTTCATTCATCAGATCATAACCGCCATAATACAATGAGTTTGAAACTGATTTTTCTTGCATTGAATTCTTACCTCGATCTTGGACATGTAAACTTGAGTTTGAGATTGGCCGAGAGTATTTCAAAAGATCTTATTTTTAAACAAACTCGAGTTTATCCTTGGCCAAGAGTTTTCAAAGTTTTTCATATTTTTTTAATTTGAGGAAACTTAAGTTTTATGATTTAACAAACTCCAGTTTCCCTTAGCAGAGAGTTTTCAAAGATTTTTAGTTTTAAAGAAAACTCGAGTTAAGTTTTGTAAACTCGAGTTTCAGCCAAGTATAGAGCTATGCTCGAAATCTGTGATTTGAAAACTCCAGTTAAGTTTTTGAAAACTTGTTTGAGCTTTTATGAACTTAAACTCTTTTTCAGTATGAATAGTGCCAAACTCAAGTTTGTCACTTAATGACTCGAGTTTGCTACTATTTCAAAATATATTTCAAAGCTCAAATTGCGACATTCTTCTCTGGAAGAGCCAAACTCGAGTTTGGATTTGGAAACTCCAGTTTTTCCTTTTGAAGCAAAGTTACAAACTCGAGTTTGGATAAACAAACTCCAGTTTGTATCGTTAAGTTTGAAATTCAAATTGCTCAAATTTGTGAGAACTTCATGTTTGATCTTAATACTTCATATAATCTATTACTATTGTTTCTAACCTTGTTTAATCAGTTTTCTAGTAAGTCTCAGATGATCAAATGAAGGATTACATAAAGATTCATATGTTGAGCTGTAAAGTCAAAAAGATGATATTCTTAATATCTACTTCTTAGTGGACATCCAACGGCTACTATTCTCAATGGTCATATCTCAACAGTTAAATGATCTTAATCTATAAGAAGAGTCTCATTCAAGACGAAGATGAAGGATGACGAGAGATTGCACTGTCAAAATGCCAATATTCGGAATCCAACTTCTCTCTCATACACACTCTATTCTTCATGTTTATATAGTTCATCATATAGAGTGAAATGATTTTTATTGTTCTTCAGTGATTATTTACCCACTTCTGAAAGAGAAAATTCATTGTAATCATTTCATATGAGAGTTACTTAAGATTGAGTGATCTTGAGTGGGAAACCTATTATATCCTTACAGTGTGTAAGGGGGAGTATCTCAATGAGAGATTTGGCTTCACAAGTGCCTGGGTAAACTTGTGAGATTGTAAAAGGCTTCTCTTGTGCCTGGGTTAAACAAGAGGATAATGGATTGAAATCTCAAGTGGAGCTTGAGGATTGGACGTAGGTCAAGGATTGGGCCGAACTAGTATAAATCTCAGTTTGCATATTCTCTTCCCTGAATTCTTATATTCCTAACATATATGTTTATTTGAATATCTAACTGTTGATTTAGAAAACACAAAAAGATTTTTTATGTTCCAAGATTTTAATCTTTCACCCAATTTATCCCCTTTTGGGTTCAGCCAAGTCTTTTAAAGATGACTAGGGTGTTTTAGAAAATAAATGTTATATTAATTAACTCAATTAACTTCTTTAATCTAATCAAATTAGGTAATATGTTTTATATCAAGGACTATGTTAGCTCTCAACCAAGTTTTGATGATAACTAAACACTTGTAAATAGGTGATTTAAATAAGAAATTGATTTCATGTCTTAAAACTCCAGTTCTTGTATCAGCCAGTTCAAGAACTCGAGTTCTTGGGTTAAGAACTTGAGTTCGCGGCCCTTGGCCGTTGAAAATGTTCAAAGTCTGAAAGAACTCGAGTTCATTAGTACCAAACTCGAGTTCATGAACTTGAGTTCTTGGTAAAGAACTCGAGTTCTCTCTGTAAGAAACTCGGACAAAGATAAGAACTCGAGTTCTTGGAAAAGAACTCGAGTTCATGAACTTGAGTTCTCAGTGAAGAACTCGAGTTCCCAGTGAAGAACTCGAGTTCCTTTATGAGCATTTGATCAAAGTTTAAGAACTCGGGTTCTTAAACTAGAACTTGAGTTTATGATTGAGAACTCAAGTTCTTTGAAAAAAAAATTGAAGGAAAAATAAAGAACTCGAGTTCTTGGTGATCAACTCGAGTTCTCATCTTGCAGATCAGACGTTCAGAAATGAAATCAAAAAAACTCGAGTTCTTGGTTAAGAACTCGAGTTCTACTTTAAAAACTTGAGTTCTTGGCGCTGTTACTGATATCTGATTCTTCGAAAATTTGATCCTTGACTTAAGACATCCAGAATCACTTAGAGTGATATTTAAAGTGTTTCTAATGTGTTTGCTAGTGATTTCAGGGACTTAAATGTTGTATTATTCAAAATCAACATAAAGCAAATGCTTACGTCACTGCATTTATTACATAGCAATAGAAACAGAGCAATAAACGGAATGAGCTATGCAACAGAAAGAAACATTCTTCCAAGGATTACTTAATCAAGACATTCTTCTGGAAAAGCACTCTCAATGATCAACGCATTTAATGAAAGAACAGATTTCATTTAATGAAGCCTCAACGGTCCATTTGGTTGAACGAGGAACAGAGCTGTGTCTAACGGAAAATTAAATAAGTCACAACGGTAACTCTCAAGTTCCTCCCAACGGCATTAATGGCGAAAGAGTATAAATACTCAAGCATTCAATTCAGCAACCTACCGAAACTCTGCGCATTTACACTGAGTTATTAACTTATCAGTTTCATTACTTTCAATATCCTCGAATATTTCCCTGTACTTCAGTGATCATTTAATATCCAACTCGTGAGGAGTTATTTAAACATTCATTTAATTTGGTTGTAAAATCTTAAGGTTGTGGAACCTTAACTGTGGGTGTACGATTACAAGTAGTAAGGGGGAGTGAATCCGTGAGTGAGAGGATTATCCCAAGTTGTATTTGTAATCGCAAAGATAGTGAAAAAATCCCAAGGTGTTCTTGGGGACTAGATGTAGGTCAGGATAGACCGAACCAAGATAAATTCTCTCATGTTCATTCTTCTTTAAACTCCTGCTCAGTTAGTCCCTTAATTTGCAAAAATTTTGATTGAGCGATTAGATTTTTAAATCTCCTATTCACCCCCCTCTAGGTGATATTCCATCTTCAGACTAGAGGAGTATATCCTAACAATTTAGCAACAGTTCATTTTGTAACAGAATATTCTAGGGAGAATATCACTTTACGAACACACCCGCCTAAAATACACCATTTTTATATTTGATTTCGTACATGGAAGCGTATTTTCAAATAAAGAATTACTATTGAAGCTACTATTCCCATACAAATAACTAAATCTTCAGTAAACTAAATCTGAGGTAAAATCTTTCCCTTTTTGGTCTATACCTCCAGCTCTTCCTCCTTAGCACTTGGGCTTCTTACCCTAACTGCAAAATAAAGCTATTCAAAAATATCCCTGGGATTCAAATGAATCCCAGTAGTAACGTTAGTAATCACTCACATACAATGTATACACAATACATGCAAGAACAATCATTACTTATACATACAATTCATACAACACATTCAGCATTCATGAATTTCATATATTTACATACAATGATAAATAAAACATATAAAGGCACACATGGTATGTGAGAGAAGAGTTACTATCTTAAAATCTTTCTAATTGTGGAACTGAGTTCTAGTCCTATATCCAAATAAAGACTTGAATTTGAAAACTTTCCTATCTTCCACCGTGCCCCTTTCACATCATAAATAAAGCTATTAGCAATACTATGTGTATGGTGGAATCCAACTCTAAAGTACTTATTCTTATAATATGATTCCACAGCATCACGAGGCAAGTTTCTTTCTCTTCTCTCTTTTCTTTCTCTCCGTGTTGAGTCTTGGCCGAAATAAGATGAGAGTGGAATTGGTTTATTTCTGGCCGAATGGATACATTAAATAAGGAATGGAGGATTTGAGGGATGTGAGGTGTCATCAAATTGAGGGAAAGGAGTGAGGTGGCGTGATATAGCAAAGGGTGTGTAGAGGTGTATGTGTGTGTTGAAACCGAATGGGAGTAAATGGAAGACATGTGGGGGTTTAGGTGTCATGACATTTGAGAGGTTAGTGTGTAAGATGGCATCAAACGGAAAAAAGAGATTTAATTTGCTATGTATATGTGTGTGTTAGCCGAGAGGGATTGGAGAGTAGGTGTTGGCAATTAAACAATCCTAATATTCTACACAATACACACACGTCACGTTTATCACACACAAACACTTATATATAATACACACACAAACAATACGTACACACACTCACATATATTTAATCCCCTTTCAATATTTCTATTCTCCCAAGATAATATTTTATAATCTTTTCCCAAGTCTAAAATAATTTGCTAATTATCTTAAACTCTTCCTCATAATAAGCTCAAGACTTTGAACTATTCATAGATAAGGTCTAGTAGTCTCCCAAAAATAGGCTAATTCTCAAGTCTTTAGACCTAAAATTCAGGATATTACACTTTAGGTCTCAGTCAAGAAAAATAATATATTAGCAAATCTTATAACTTGTCAATGATAACTTTTTCACTTGTCAATGTGGACTTTTTTTATATTATTTCCCATACTACAATTAATGATTCAATTTTTTAACAAATGGTTAAATTAGTAATATAATGTTAGGAAGCGTACAACGGATATTAAACCTTCTTATTGCTTGCAAGAGCTTATGAGGAAACAAATATATATGGTAGAAATTAAATGACACAAGAGACACTAGAATTATTAACCTAAAAAACCCTCAATTCAAGGGAAACCCCACAGTTCATTTAGACCAATGAAAGTACGACTCACTATGATAAAAAAGAGGGTGTAAGAGAGTCTCAATCACATGCACACATATGTGTAATTAGCTAGCCAAAAAAACCATAGCTACAAGCTTACAATAAAGAACAAAGAAGTTCAATACCATAAAAACGTTTCTTATCACGAACATGATTTTTTTCATATCAAACCTCCACAAAACAATCTCATTATTGAAAATAATAAACCACATGCTTCAAACCTGCTAACCAAATTTCAGCCTGATTCAACAGTTAATAAGTGCATAAATGCTAAATGTTGATTAACCGATATTGTCTTATGAAACTGTATTTTTTGTTTTTTTTTCCCTTCTTTCCTCTCATATAAACTTAGTTTTTCGGTTTCTAAACCATCATATTCTTGTCAAACTTGTCATTTTAATAAGGGTTACTTGTTAATTAATTTACTAAAGTGAACTTGCCAACAATGGGTGTGTTTGGATTGACAAATAAGTTGGTTTTTTCTGAAAAAAAAAGAAGCCAAAAATGCAGGTCCACTAGAAAAAAGCCAACTGGATTTATTTGGATAACCCAGTGGATGCACTGGGCTTATTGCAAAAAAGATAATGCACTGGGCTTTTTGTGAAGCTCCAAATCCAAGCTTATTAGCTAAGGCACTGGTCCAGGATTTTTTTGCTCCAATGATAACAAAAAAAAGCCCAGAGCTCGTCCTTTGCCATCTACGTGTGCCCCTGCCATCACTATTCACGCGTGACTATTTGTTGTTGACAGGCTGCTGTTATGGTGCTTTTAATGGAGAGAGTGGGTATTAGATATTAATAATAAAATTCAAAAAAAGAAAAAAGAAAGCAAGATTGTGAATGTTCTTTTTTTTTTTGTTGTTTATTTAATTTTTTTAAGGATTTTATTGTTTATTTTTTTAATAATATTTATTTATTTTTCAAATTAAAATTAAAATTTCCATTAACTCAATATATACAACTAATATGTATATATAATATTTAATATGATTCATGTCATTTTCAGTCATTTTCCATTTCAACTAACTTTTTAAATAATAATCCAAACACACAGTAGTTAGAAAAAAAAACCACTTCTGCAAAAAGCTAAACGAACAATCCAAACACAAATCAAATAGCTTAACCTGACTTTTTTCCTATCAGACTTTTATAAAAGTTAGATAGCTTTTAAGCCACTGCTCTTACCGCTAACCCAAACAGGCCCAATGTCCAATATATAGAATGCATCTTTTATAATATGAGGTGTAAAAAGGGTGGTTCATTGCAAATTACTTCCATCAAATAGAGTTTGAAAAGGGTAGATACACACAGAATGTGAATCTTGACGAGTAAGGTTCAATTGTCAATTTAATATATATGGTGAACTTATCAACAATGTTCACTTTACAAGAATTTGAATCTTGATGATGTAAAGTGCACTTGTTAAAACTCAAAAGTTTATTAGATAGATGCAATGTCTTCTTATAATTTCAAATATGCATCTGCCATACAACATGACATCCCACGTCCGTTACTGCTGTGCAAGCAAATTACCATTCCGCATAACATGGGATGAATAACTAACACATCCTTATAGACAACGTAACATGGGCAACCATTGAACAAAATTTCACAAATAAATCAAGAGCATTAATTACACTATATTGTTCAACAACCAAATGGCAGTCAATTTCATTAGACAATTTTGAAACACCACCACATTGGACTTACATAGAGCAAAATATATGCAGAAAATGATATTCTAACAAACCAATTAAACATGAATTATCGGCCTTTAAGCTAATTTTAAAATATTATACTAAAAATAAAAAACCCTAAGTATATATAGGGGAGTGAAGCATCCAAAATGGGAGGAAATACCTATGCTAAAAAAAAAATCAAACATAATGGCAAAAGGAGGCGAGAGAAAGCGTCTTATGCACCAAAACAGTGTCGTTTTAGTGTAAAGGAAGGTAGTTGTCTTTTTCTGGGCTTTTTTTTTAAAAAAAATATTTTAAGGTACTGAATGATACTAAAAAAAATACTTTAAGATATTGAAAAGTACTAAAAAATTATTTATAATCTTGAAAATTATTTTAGAATCTTGAAAAAATATCTTGAGGTATATTTTTAGTACCGGGTTGTATTTTAAAATATTTTTTCAAGATTCTAAAATATTTTTTCAAGATCATAAAGTATTTTTTAGTATCAGTTAGTATCATAAAATATCCTTTTAGTATCAGTCAATAAGCTGAAATATTTTTTCAAGATCCTAAAATAATTTTTTAAGATCATGGAATATTTTTTTCAGTACCAATTAGTATCCTCAAATAAATTTTTTAGCACCAGTTAGTATCTTGAACTATTTTTTCAGGATTATAAAATAATTTTTCAAGATCATAAAGTATTTTTTTAGTATTGTGAATTGTTTTTTTTAGTACGAGTAATACCTTAAAATATGTTTTAAAAAAAGGCTGAAAAAATAGCTGCCCTCCTTTTTGTCGAAACGACGTTGTTTTGGCTCAAAGGATGCAGTAAAGAGTAAGAAGTTTCGCACCAAAGCTAGGTCCAAGAAAGAGATTTAATTCGGATTGTGGAAGAGCTTGGAGAAGTCATATACTCATATGTGACGTAGGAGAGGTTTGAAAAAGAATAGAGAATCTGGATACAATTTTAAATTTTAAATAAGAACATTTTAGGAAAAATATAATTTACTAATTTAATTACTATCCTTAATCTCTCCAAAATTAAGTAAATATGTCTTATAATTAAGACTGGATGAAGTATATATTTATCTTTAAAATAGTATATGTTTATCTTATAATTTATATTTTCAGCCATTATCATTTTATTATTTAAAAAACACATTTACTATTTTTGGGAAAATTTATTTTGATCCCTACAATTTAACTTGGTTATAACTTAATCTCTAAACTTTAACTTATTGCAAATTAAATGTCTATAATTTTGATTTAGTTATAACTCAGTTCTTAAAACCTCTAAATTGATATGAATTGAACTTGCCCTTATAGTTTTAATTAATTATAATATTATTCCTTATATCATAGAAAATAAATTTATATATTTCATAAGATTTAGGACTACAAGTTTTAAATGATGAGCCTGTTTGGATTTTGCTTTTGGAGTATAATTTTTTGGATTTACGAGGTAAAATAACTTTTTCAAAATAGTTTTTTTGTGGAATATATTATTGAAAAAACAGTGATTTTAATAAAATGATAGTGTTTGAATATTATTATCAAAATAGTTTTTTCATGATCAAATTTACCAAAAAGAATTAGTTTTTGGTAATTTCTTGCAATAACCAAACGAATCCAATACCCAAACAATGGGAACACATAGCATAAACCACCAGGAGTTTCAACATTTTTTTTTTCCCCATTAAGGGGCAAAGCATATTTTGAATTACAACCAACCAACAACAATGGGAACAAGAATTAAGAGAATAGCAACCTCACAGTTCAGACAAGCCTTGTTTTTCCCCCCTTATGTGTCAAAAGTCCAGAAACGATGTGCAGCAAACTAAAAGTAGATCTTGGATTGCCCAGGAACCAACGGCTATGTCCACCTCCTCCAACCGCCCAAGAACCACGCTTATGTATTGTCAGCCGAAGATCTTAAATTTGGGTTGAAGAAAACCCAAGTTGAAGAAAGGAAAGACGAGTTGAGGAAATGCACCTTCAACCTTTGGATCGAAGCGTTCAATAGGACGTTTGCAATGGAAAAGATCATGGCCGGAAGAAGACAAGAAAAAACTAAGACAATGAGCATCTTTAGTACAGCTTATTAGGCACATAATCAGGCTTCTTTACTATTTGAATCGGGATTATGGTTTATTTTATAAATTTTTTGTTTGGATCAAAAAATGCTGCAATCGAGCTTATGGGGCATTTATATTGGGCATAAACACTTATAGATAAGCCAAATTCTGTGACTTATGATGGCTTATCCTTTCGGTCTGTCTGCCTTTTAAAACATTGTGCAAAAATCTTATGTAATATTTATTTGATCAAATTATATATTTTAGGATTGCCAAATTTTGTAATTTAACATTTTTGGTAATTTTATTTTAAGTTTTATCTTATAATTATCTCAAAAATCACTTATCCATAAGTCATTCTAAACAAATTTCCACAATCTAACTTCTACCAAAAAACTACTTATGCAACCATCAATTCAAATATAAATAACTTTTTACAATATAACTTTTACCCAATCAGACTTTTCCATTGCCCATCGATATGCTAAACAAGCCCAAACTAGGATTTTTAACCATTTGTTGACCATTCCCGACATATCTAGAAAACAGCAAGATGGGAATTTTTTTTAAGAAAAAACACGACAAAATGACTGGGCAACGAGTTTGATAGATCATGGAAATGATTGCTTACCTTCAACAACCCTAGTCTTTCAGACAATTCGAATTGGACGAAGATCAAGCATGTGAGAGCGACAAGCAAAGTAGAAAATGATGATGAGACAATAAAAAAGAATAAAGAAGACAGGAGAGACAGAACGCAATAGATATAGGGCCCGTTTGGGATATCTTTGATATAAATGGCTTTTGTATATGATGGACTTTTGTTAATGGACTTATTGTCTGATGGATTTTTTCTAATGTGATTTGTGTTTGGGATAGCGGTGGCAGAAGTGACTTTTGTTTATAATGGGCACTTGTTTGACATAGCTTTTAAAAAGATAGATAAGCTGAAAAATGACAGAAAAATGCATAAATCAAATTCACACACATACATGTGTTGTATAAAATGTCATAATTTAGGATAAAAAATTAAAAATAAATATAGATTTACTAAATAAAATAGTAAAATTACCATTAAAAAATTACAATACAATGAATTTTGCATATAATGAGATATAAGCTATGGGTATATGGCTTATGGAAAAAGTACTTTAAAAGCTTGAATCTCATTATAACATGAAGCCATATCAAACACTTAAAATTTTGTTTTTTTTCCATTTAATGGACTTCTAATGAACTTATTTTAGCTTTCAATGACATGCCAAACAGGCTCATATAAGTGTTAGAATGAGAGAGAAAAAGTGAAAAAAATATTGGATTTTGAAAAATCAATGTTTCGGCCCCAAAACCATGATTTTGGGTGTAGAATAACTTTTGGACATTTTTATTAGCGTTTGACAAATTTTTGCCAAAACAAAAGTTTTGCTTCCAAAACTAAGGTTTTGAAATTTGCTAAACAGGCTAGTTACATGGACTAAGCTATAGTAAGTAAAATATTATAGACTAAGTTGTAGTAAGTTAAAATTGTAGCCGAAGGAGCCAATGAGAGTTGACACAGATGGTAAAGGATTCAGGACTAAGCCCTTGGGTTGTGGATTCGATCCCCTCTGCCGTCGCTGGGACTCCTTTGATAGACGATCTTGTAAGTCCCCAGTAAGTGTTCATAGAGCCTGGAGCCGTGCCTTAACCTTGGTAGGAGATTGGTGTCGAACCCTTCCAAAACTTTTTCATATAAAAAAAAAAAGTGTAGCCGAAGGAAGTTGGCATAGATAGTAAGGGATTTGGTTAAGTTCCAAAGGGATGTGTGTTCGATCCCCGCTGTCGTCGCTGGGACTCCTTTGATAGGTAATCTCGTAAGTCCTCATCAAGTATTTAAAGAGCCTGGGGCTGTGCTCTAACCTTGGTGGGGGACTGATGTCGAATCCTTCCAAAACTTTTTCTTATAAAAAAAAAGTTAAAATTGTAAGGATTAAGTTGTTTTAGGTTAAAATTTAGGGATTAAGTCACAATTAAGTCAAATTATAAAGATTAAAAGATTAATTTTTCTAAGTTAAAATACCTAAAATATGCCCTCCCTCCCTCCGCTTGCAATATTAGAACCAAATTTCTCTTTGAAATTGTTATCCAATCATATGATACCATTATAGGGCTTATTTATTACTTCGTCCATCTCTTTTGATGTTATACCCAAACTTCCTAGTTTAAAAAAAGCAACGAGGGAGTATAAAAAAGTTTTAACCTTTTATTGTATCGGCTATGGGGGATCTTTAATATATTTATTGTACTACAATAAACTCTTTCATATTAATATTTTCTTTTGAGCTGAATTGAAAATATATTAGGGATAATACCAGACTAAAGCACTAAGGTTTTATTCCCCATAAAATAAACATGAATCTTTTTTATTTTATTATTATCTTTTGTTGTTATTGAAAATTTTAAGAAAGGAGTTGGACACACTCATGATTTAACACGGTAAGCACAATCTCCTTTCTTTTTAGATGATACTAATATTGGGAACGGCGAACCATCTATTACTCTTAGGCATTTATCTAAACATATAAGAATAGGATGTTTCTTTAGTAGTTTGACCTACTCTAAGATTGAACTCTCTCATTCTTTTTTTTTTTTGAAATATACAATTGGCAAGCGTAAGCTTGAAATTAAAACACACACTACATAATATCAAAAACTAAATTCATCACCAACAAAAACATTTTGTCGAGCATGAACGGAGTTCTACATCTAGGGTGCACCTCTGCAACTATCCGTAATTGCATATCTTCTACATGTGCCTCTTTGGCCAAAATATCTGCACATTTAATAATCTCCCTATTTGAATGGGACAAAACAACTTGCCAATTTCCATACAATAGCTAACGTGTCACCTCTATTTTAGCTTTGAAATGATTATCCAACACACAATATCTCAACAAAATATTTAATGCTTCCAAAGAATCAAAGAAAATCTGTATTCTTTGAAACCTGTAAAGTTGACAAACTTCAAGTCCTGTCTTAATCGCCAATATCTCTGCAATCGCCATTGGAAAGATCCCAACACTCTTCATAAATCCTGTGACCCAGTTTCCCCTATCATCTCTAATTAAGCCTCCAACTGCTGCCTGGTTATGCTCTCTTACTGATGCATCCACATCCAGACGAACATATCCTGATGTTGGCTTCCTCCATATGGTATTTGTTAGTGGTGCCTCTGCAAGCAATTGATGCTTCAATCTCCCGGCCACAACTTCTTCCATTAAGTGGTGTTGACACTGGTGAACCACCTCCTTTGGTGTAGCCACTTTGCCTTCAAAATATCTGAACTCTCTCATTCTAGTGAGAGGGTCCACCCTTTGAATCTTTTTATTTTATAAAGGGTTAAGGAGCAAAAATAAATATAAGTTTTTTCCTCAAGAACAAAAATACACATAAGCTTTTTTTTGAGAAAAAATACACATATGGTTACTATTTTAGAACAAAAGTCATATCCCACTGTTAAGTCACTGTTCACCGTGATGAGAGAGAAAGAGATGAAGTGAACAGTAACATAATGGCGGTGAACAGTGAATAAATGGTAAGATATGACTTTTTCTCTAAAATGGTAACCATATATGTATTTTTATTTTTTTAAAAAAACTTATGTATATTTTTACTCTTGAAAAAAGGGCTATGGATATTTTTTGCTCCTTAACCCCTTCATAAACGGTGATTTTGTAATATTATAAGCTTATCCGATCATGCGCGTGAAGGCCCAGTCGGCGTGCCCGAACCGGAGTTGTTGACTCGTTTATCAACCCAATATGGTGGCTTTCGTCGTTCTTTTTCTGACTGTTGCTGCGCTGGAGACGAGGCAACAGATGAAACATCCTATCGATTTTTTGATTGAATTCGAATAAGTTTCAGCGGGCCAAGCTAATAAGCAAAAACCAATTCGGGGAATATAATTTCCTCGATCGCTTCGTTGATTCTGAATATTTGGTGTTGTATAAGGAGAATACTAACTTGAAGATGTTGGAGAAGATCGGGTTGCCGCCAAAGCCTTCTCTGCGAGGGAGTTCTTGGGTCGATGATGCCTCGCACTGTCAGAGTTGCTCATCTCAGTTTACCTTCATCAATCGCAAGGTTTCTTTCTCACAATTTCATGATCTCTAATTGTTTTTTCCCCCAGATATTTAAATTAAATTGGTTTGAGTTCTCTTTCGAGCTACCCACGATCCGGTTATTTTCTGCGTTTTCATCTTTCTTTTTGAATTAATTTAGAAACAATGGTCGATTAGAGAGGAAACCCATGGGTTTTGTTCCTATAGGGTGTTGAGAGTTTATGTGGGAGTTTGGATTCGCGATGCCATTTGTAGCAGACTATTAGTCCACTTTAAAGGTATCAGTTATTTCTAAGGGAAAGTCTGTGCAAAGTTGTCGTTGATACGCGTGTCTAATATCCTGGTTATGCTAGCTAGCTTCAAAGTTATTCTTCTGAGTTCAAGTTGTAGACATAACTTATATTTCAGAATCCATTATCCTTTTATGGTCCCGGTTAAGTCTATGCTCGATAATACGACAGGCGGGAGGAATGTTGTTGCTAATTTGTTTGGGCATCTAAGGATGGTACTCAAGTTGATTTTCTTGAATAGATTAGTCAACTTGATGTAATTGAAATAGTAACAAGGGAGGTTTGTTTGTAATGATGATGTACCTTTATGCTGACTTGAAGCTGGCTTTGTGCTAACTCATAGTTTTTGGACTTCAAGAGTTCTTATCTGTCCATGGACATACAATGTACAAAATTCTCTTCTCTTTCAAGCCATGCCTAATGCCTCTGTAATTACTGCTTGCTTTGTTTTGCACTAGAAGTGTTAGATTTCACTTCGTATTGACTAATGCATTCCCAGAGAGAATAAGTTATATATATGGGAAGTGTAGAGTTTTGATTTCACTTCGTTGTGCATTTCACTCTTTAATTTTCTTATGATAAGATATCTCATTGGGTCTTCAAAATACCTTCCTCTAACCTTTTTAAATTATGGTGGGCCTCCAAGACATGATTGATTCTTGAAGATCCAGGGAGATGTTGTAAAGGAACACTTTAGGGGGAAATATGCAACTGGTTTGGGGTTCTTGTTAGTTGTGGGCAGGAAACATGTGGAGTTTCTGGAATGGGCATGAGTGTAATTTTGTTATGGTACGTGAATGGACAGGAAAAATTCTGGAGGAAGGTGACAGGAAATTGGCAGAGTCTTGAAAGTCTAGTAACCCTTTTTCCTTACTGTTTTTTGCGGTTTTGGCAGTTTGCCAGATGCAACTGTGCTGTTGAGTTTTCTTGCCTGGTGTTTGGTTGTTAAACTTTCTAATTTTATAAAGAACCAAGTCACTGTTTTAGTGAAATTAGAAAAAAAAATTGCAGAAGCTTGTCTGAAGTTCCTGGAGTTTTATCAAATCATGATTGCAATATCAACTTCTCATTCTATCTTTAAATCTTTAATCGAGAATCGAGAAAGCCCTCACTCTTCAAGTCCTTTTGCCATCAGCAAGCTCTAGGGGTCGGCTGCCCGTCTTCTGGAGTTTCGTGGAATCAGTGTTCATAATAATATGCTTGCTGATTTCTTTATTTCATCGAAACACTGGCCCTTGATCTACCTTATTTGTCAATTCATTGCCTTTAAAAGATGTTGCAAAGGAAAGATAATTTAGGTGTTATAGCACTAAATAATTTCTTGTTAATATATTAATTTTTTATTTTATTAGATTTTGATGGAATATGAAGTCATTTCTTTGTTTAAAATTTAATTTTTCTTGTTTTAAAAATCTTTTTAGCATCACTGTAGACGGTGTGGAGGATTGTTTTGCAACAGTTGTACCCAGCAAAGAATGGTTTTACGTGGACAAGGTGATTCACCTGTGCGTATTTGTGAACCTTGTAAGAAGCTAGAAGAGGCAGCACGATTTGAGCTGCGACAGGGACGCAGAGCTGGCAGAGGTAGTTCCAATTTTTCATGGTTTTTAAATTGTGCCTTTTTTTTTAAAAAATTTATATTTAGGTATCAGTTAACCTCTTTTTGCTTGCATTATAACTTCAGTGTTTCATCCTTTTGAATGCTCATCTGTATTTTTTTTCTAGGGAGCTCGAAATCAACACCTCAATATGAAGATGAACTTTTGAACCAGATTCTTGGCCATAATGGAGAACAGTCTTTTTCGTCAGCAAATCATTCAACTAAGAGTACAATTCCACATAGTCAAAGATCAGTTGGTGGTGCATCCTCTTCAAGTGCTGTGGGACATGCCAATCAGGGTGTTGGTGACATGCAAAAAACTACCTCAAATGATGATGTCAATAATTTTGGGGTTGATGTGGGATCCACAAGTCCTGATGATTTGCGGCAAAAAGCTTTGGAGGAAAAGAAGAAATATAAAATTCTGAAAGGGGATGGAAAATCTGATGAGGCTCTTAGGGCTTTTAAGAGAGGTAAGGAGCTTGAAAGGCAGGCTGATGCCTTGGAAGTTCAATTAAGAAAGATTCGAAAGAAAAATTCTTCCTCTGTTAGCATGTCTGATGTGTCGAATGGAGATATTTCTTTAGAACATGGGAAAAAAACTAAGTCACTTCCGCACATGCATGAAGAGAAGCATGATCTTACTACTGAACTTAGAGAGCTTGGGTGGTCTGATTTGGATCTTCGGAATGAAGATAGGAAGTCAGCAAACTTGAGTTTGGAGGGAGAACTATCATCTATAATTGGAGATATCCATCCAAAGACCAGTCAAGAAAAGGGCAGTAGAATTGACAAGACCCAGGTTGTTGCTCTTAAGAAAAAGGCGCTTACATTGAAGCGAGAGGGGAAGCTTGCAGAAGCCAAGGAAGAATTAAAGAGAGCTAAAGTTTTAGAAAAGCAGCTGGAAGAACAGGAAATGCTGGCAGAAGCTGAAGATTCTGATGATGAGCTATCAGCACTAATTCGTGGCATGGACAATAATGAGGAAGGATCTTATTTTCTTGATCATGAAAATAACTTTGATTTTGATAACCTTTTGAGAATGGCTGATAATCTTGACAAAAATTTCGAAGTGACTGATGATGATATGTTGGACCCTGAAATAGCTGTTGCTTTGACATCATTAGGATGGACTGAAGACTCTGATAATTCTGAAAATATAGCATCAGAGTCTCAGCCCCTTGATGTAGACGCATTGCTTAGTGAAATTCAATCACTGAAAAGAGAGGCTCTTAAACAAAAGAGGGAAGGTAACACTGAAGAAGCAATGACATATTTGAAAAAGGCCAAGTTATTAGAAAGGGAGCTTAACAATGCTGGGTCTCAAGAGAACGATGCTACAACACAAAAATCCACTGCTGCTAGTAAAGGTGTTAGTTCTCAAGTTGCTGGTGAAGGATCAGAATTTATTGAAGCAGGTGAGAGAAGTGTTAATTCTAGGAACATTAATGAGGCACCAAAAAGTCGATTAATGATTCAGAAAGAACTTTTGAATTTAAAGAAGAAGGCTCTTGTATTGAGAAGGGAAGGGAAACTGAATGAAGCAGAAGAACAATTGAAGAAGGGTGCAGCTCTTGAGCAGCAGCTGGAGAAGATGGATAAGGCTCAAAATCTTAATGGATCTCAGTTGAAAATTGGTGGTAGTGTTCCTCATTCGGCACAAAATCTTCCTGATGTTCATAAAGATCTGCCACTTGGGGAAGGAGAGGAACAAGTGACAGACCGAGATTTGTCTGATCCAACATATCTTTCAGTCCTTAGGGACTTGGGTTGGAATGATGATGATGATGAGCCTCCTAATTCTTCAACAAAGCCTTCAAAGAAAGACGCTGATCAATCTGTGCTGGTCAATGATGTTTCTCTCAGCCAGCATTCTACAAACTTGCTGGCAAGAGTACCAAAAAGAAGTAAATATGAAATTCAAAGGGAACTCTTGGGCTTAAAAAGAAAGGCTCTTGCTCTCAGGCGTGAAGGGAAGGTGGAGGAAGCTGAGGAAGTGTTGAAAATGGCAAAAGAACAAGAAAGCAAGTTAGCTGAAATGGAAGCTCCAAATAAGGAACTGAAAGTCGAGGCTCTTTGTAAAGACGAAGTCTTTAATCCTCCAGTTGCAAGTGCAGTTGAAGAAGGAAGTCTTGAAGTAGTTACCATAGAGGATATGCATGACCCAGCGTTGAATTCAATGCTTAACACTCTTGGGTGGAAGGATGAAGAATCAGAAGCAAGATCAACAAATGAAGAGTCAGTCAAGAAAGCTGCAAGTAGTTCTGTACTTGATTCCTCTTCTGGTATTTCTAGTGAAGCTTCAAGGAATAAGAGAGAGATTCAAAAAGAACTCATAGCATTGAAAAGGAAGGCTCTTGCTCTTAAACGTAAAGGAGAAGTGGAAGAGGCAGAGGAAGTCTTGAGGATGGCAAAGCATTTGGAAGCCCAGATGGATGATGTAGATAACCAGAACAAGGAGTTTCCTCTTAATGTTTTCAACCTTGAAATGCCTGGTTCTCCTGCATCAACTGACTTGTATGGTAAGCACGGGAGTCCTGGAGCTGCAGTGGAAGGTGATAATGATCCACCTTCATCAGTGCTTGGTCCGTCATCTAAGGAGGCTAGTCCCTCAAACGAAACCATTGGTCAGAATACTTCAGCCAAACGCTCCATGAATCCATCAGATTTATTTACTGGTGATAGTGGGAGCTGTTCTGAAATATTTACTCAAAAACAAAGAGAAGAATCTATGGACTCCTCCTCGTCTCTTAATGAAGGAAAGGGATACAAAAGCAATGTTTCAATTAATAAAAGAGAAGAATTTGCTGCTGCACATGAAAAGCCAAGCACAAGTGAGGTAGCTTCTGATCAAGATCATGCTGCTAAGAATAATGTTTCCCATCATCATGAAGTTTTGGCTCATAAAAAGAAGGCACTTTCTTTGAAAAGAGAAGGGAAACTAGCAGAAGCTCGGGAGGAACTCCGTCAGGCAAAACTATTGGAAAAGAGCTTGGAGAACAATGTGCTGCCCAAAACTGCTTCCAACATGTCCTCCAATGTATCTAATGTTGAACAGAAAAAAGATCCATCAACTGTTGCTGTGAAACCATTGTCTAGTCGAGATCGTTTCAAGTTGCAGCAGGAATCTTTGGGGCACAAGCGGCAAGCCCTAAAACTACGGAGAGAAGGCCGAATGGAGGAAGCAGAAGCTGAGTTTGAAAAGGCAAAGGCACTTGAAATCCAGTTGGAGGACCTGGGAGCCCATGATTCTGGTAAATCTTCCAGTTTGTCAGATGCTGTAGATGATGTGACTGTTGAGGATTTTCTCGATCCTCAACTGATATCTGCTCTTAAGGCTACTATTGGACTTGAAGATGTCGGTGTTGTATCAAAAAGTCCAGAAAAACAAGAGACTAATAAGCCCAATGTTGCGAAGACGGAAAACGTCAACGAAGAGAGAATTCAGCTAGAAGAAAGAATCAAAGCAGAAAAAGTGAAGGCTGTGAATTTGAAGCGCTCTGGAAAACAAGCTGAGGCCTTAGACGCTCTTCGACGGGCCAAGTTGTATGAAAAGAAGCTGAATTCCCTAACGTCCGGGTAAGAAGGAAGAACTCCAACTTCTGTGTTGGAAGTTCTTGTTCTAGCTATGAGCTTTTAATTTTATGGTGGAAATTATTATCTGAGAAGTGTTTTGAAGGAGAACTAGGAGTTGTACAAGAGGTCGCTTCTTCAATGAAATATCCATGTAAAGTTCACTGTGTTCATTAAGATCATAGAAGATATATAACCATTCATGAAATAATTAATAGATGTGGTTTTCAACATGAAGAGATGTGATGGTCCCTTGCGTGTTCCTATTTGGTTTCAAAATTTATCTTGACACAGACGTCTTGAATTGCAAAAAATTATCACTTGGTTTGTGTTATTTTCCATTTCACATGCTACATTGGCCTGATCATGACGATGAAAATTCTGAGATTGCGTAGACTTGGCCTGGAGAAAATACTTTTAAGAAAAATATATATACAGGGTAGCGAATGAACTTGGGACTGTTTCCATGTCATATGAACCATTTTGTAACTTTTGCCACTGTAAAGTTTAAGAAAATCTGAAGGCCGTTGTCTTGAGCAAATCATGTCCATTGTCCATATACATATGATTTTGTGCCTATGTGTGCGTGGTTTTTTCCTCTTGAAATGTCTTGGCCCGAAAAAAAAAAACACTATCCCAGTCCTCACTCTAAAAGTGAGTTGGGAGGTTAGATCTCTGACCTAAAATATATCTCAATTTTTTTTACCTGATTTTTTTCATATTAATTTATCTAACAATTGATATATAAACTAGAGAAACTCTTATATAAAGTTAGTTGAATTACCTAAATTCTAATTTGGATTACCAAATTTAACAAATTATTAATTAGGTTATGTGACACAATTAAAGATTCAGAAAATTGAAAAAGAAGGCTACTGTAAATCAGTTCTAATGTTAAATCTTCAGGTTTCTAATGTCCTAGATCATCATTTCCAGAAATCTGACATGCATTTTCAACCTGAACTTTGCAAAGTCCACTTATCTTGGCATTATATGTAACAGTATTTGGTTCTTCCGTCATTTTTAGCATCAAATTTAAAACTTCCATTTCCCAGTTTTGCAAAGTCCATCAATCAAAAGCTGTATAAGCAACGCGGCTTGTCATTTCTTTATTCAGTTTTGGACTTAGGCAAAGACCAAAGCTTTTAAACATGAAATTGCGGATTATTTCCAGAGATCTAATGGAAAACAAGCAGAACACCAAGAAACCAAAATTCAGAAACATGACCAATTCAAGAGCATAGAACAAATAGTTATTATAAGCATGACTGAGACGACATAACCATTAGATTGAGATTTGATTATAATGATTCCAAAACAAGGAACAAGACTCACAGGATAGGGTTAATGATATGAGAATGAAAAGATCTAGGAAGCAAGATTTAGGATTTCAGGCACATCTCAAGAAACCCTTGTTCTTGTGATTTCGAGATTGTGGGTCACACAAAAGCTCCAATAAGATCCTCCAAAGGATGTTGAAGGAACCAGAGAAGGGGAATCGGATGGCTTTGGCCAATGTAAAACTACTCATCAACTTCTTGGCTTTCCTTTCCTTCCTTTCTTTTTTAACAATGGGTTAGGGTTATTATTGAAAAAATAATCAATATTTAAATATTCTAAATTGACTACTAACGCAATTTAATATTTGTTGAGTTTACCAACCTTATAAATGATTTCTCTATTTCAACTGTCTTTATATGAACTCTCTTTGTAACCTAATGCTATACATATTTTAGTGGAACCATGTTATATTTATTTAAACAGACCAATTTATTTCTTTCCTTAATTTACCCAAATTTTTCCTTCTAGTTTTAAATACAAGAGTTAGTAGTAATTTGCTTTAGTCATAGATATAAGACTTCAATTTACTTTCTCAATTTTTTTTTTAAAAATTGATTACTCATATTAAGGTGGTATACATCAAAAGGTACAGTTTTCTTAATTTTTGTAAATCTTTTATCTAGCTCTTATATTAAGGTTAAGAGAGAGTATTATCCTCTTCCGCTCTTTTTTATAAGAAACAATACCTTTTATAGGGGTAGTCTTAAATATAAGGAACAATTTTTTATCTAATTTTTATTTTTATTTTTACCCTATTAAATATATGACACTTATTATTTTTCTGCAATAATTTCCACTATCTCTCATGTACTTTCTTTATGAATAAGAGTATAATTGGATTGGAAAATGTATCTTACACATTCATTGCTTTTTATGTTGGCAAACAAATATTTATTGTTTTTAATTAACATTCTAAACTGAATGATTTTAATAGTTGTTTCTTATAAAAATGAAAATGATATGTTGGTGTTATACTGAAATTCATGGCTGATTGATGAAGAAACTGGGAATGTTTGGATGGGCTGGATTGGCCCACTTTCTTATAAGTTACAAAAATTTCAATCCAATCCGCAATAGCGGGGCTAAGCAGACCAACCCACCTTTTATTTTTTTAATTTAAAAAATGATTTTATAATATTTTTAAATCTCCAATTTCAATTTCTTTTTACAGACTCTTCAATTTTATTTATACATTGATGAAAATAGTATTTTTTTATTACTTAATAATACATTGTTTGTTAAGATTTCGTTGAAGGGATGAGGGAGTAGTATCTGGTCCGGCCAGACAATGTAATGTTTCTCTTGATTATGACATAAATGATATTTTCCCTTTTATATTTTGTTATCTCAATGTTTTTGTTGTTTTGACCTTCTGCCGCCTAAAGAGAGTATAATACCAAATCTTATTAGAATTTTGGACAAATTTAAGAGCCTAGGCATCGTTAACTAATTTTTTTAATGGGTTTGTTTGTGTTAATGGTGAGAGTGATGATTTATTTCCTATCTGACTTTTTTAGAAGTCCGGTAGGAAAAAATTCAAGTTGTAAATATGATTTATGTTTGGATTAATGATGGTATAAGTGGTAGACCCACGTCAAAAAGTTGAGAGCTTTTTAGAAAGCTACCCTATAGAGTTTTTTCCCCTAACTGGCTTTTAAAAGCTTTTTTTTAAAAGAGCCAAGTGAACTTAAAGCTTAATCCAAATACTTAGTTTAATGCTTTTATTCTATTTGAGCTTTTTCTAACTTTAAGCTATTTAAAGCTCTCTCTAAACAAGGCTAATACCTATGAATTTATTAAAAAAAATTCTTGTAATTAATAATGACCATATATAGTAAATTGAATCAAGCAAACAAAAATCAAAATTAAACTCTTGTAAAATCTTACATATATATGATGTTTAATAAAGATTGGTTACAACAAATACACGTCATGTATGTCAAAACAAAGCCTACGCAAGAATATATATATAATGCTAGAACTTAATGGTTAAATATGTGTACTATCATGTATTAAGAGGCAAAATTTGTGAAAACAAATACAATGGTGGTAATTGTTAACGATCATGTATTTACCAATAAAAATCATAGTTCTTACAAAACAATTGTTATGTAACACTTTCAATCAATTTTCCTTTTAACTTCATATTAGTGGAAAAAATGTACTAGTAATAACAATTGACCATAATGCATGAATGAGAAAAATGACATTTCTTGAAAAACAATTGTCATGTAATACTTTCAAATAATTTGTCTTTCCCATCTTTAAAGTACTCTAATTTAAAATACCCTTTTATAAATCTCATTAGGCTCAACACCAATGACCAGTTCATAAGTCATAAGCCTAACTTGTAAAAATGTTGGATCTCTATTTAAACTTACCTATTTCTTTTAATTCTTACTATTTTTCTTTATCGACCTCTTCCTTCTCTCCACCACCAGTGCCTCCTCCTCATCATGTTAAGAATGTTGCTTGCTTGTATGTATGTTCACTTGAGCGTAAAAAATTTATCTACTTGCTCATTATTCTCTCAGGTTGTTGCAATTAATGAAATTAATGATGATTGGATTTGCAAACCTTTTTAATTGAGAATGATATAATTTTAGTGCAATTGTATGATTCTCATAATCACTAGTTTCACTAATCCAATCACCACAAATTTCATTGACAAAAATTCCTTATACATATGTTCACCCGAGTGTGAAATTATTAACAAAATGAGGTTGAATATGATAGCCGGATTTCACGAAAACAAAAATATAATGGTTATAGTGATTAACCATTATATATTGTCTCACAAAAATGCCGGTTCTTATGAAACAATTGTCATGTAACATTTACAAAAGATTTGTCTTCTAATTTTATAATTCAATGACAACAAATACGTACATAATGGTTATTGTTTAATAACCATCAACTGAACATTCAAAACCTTTCCTATAGTACTCTATGCTTGTTTATTCTCCAAGGATTGACATGAGAACCAAGTACCCTTTTATTACCCATCATTGCATACAAATGCTCCTCTTCAGTTTTTAACATTTGCAATGATGGTTCAAACCCTTCATTTTCCATCTATTTAAACTTCTCACTTCCATATGTTTTTCATACTATTTCTTCATTGTCCTCCTTTGTTCTCTCAATTACCAAGATGAAATGCTATGCTAAAGGCTTGTTAGAAAATCCTTGGTGTCATCGTTCTCCTCTACCTCCTCCTCAAACTCTACCTCTACCTCCTCAAACTTCGCCTCCACATCCTCTACTTCCTTAAGTGGTGGAAATGATGCTGTATGTAGAACAGATTGACCATGCCATGTGAAGGCTAGCAAGATATATGTCAAGTATGAAGAGGAAGTTGATTCTCATTCTTGATAAGTATGAGATCAGCCACCAAAATATTGATATACTCTCAGATAATTCAGATCACTTTGTAGTGACAAGTAGCTTGATGATTTGAGGTTTGTCGCTGATTTTCAAAACTTTGGATTAGAGTTGGGCCTTAAATCATCTATTAGGAAACTAGTCACTAAAGGTTACTATTTTTTGGTTTTATTTTTATAAAATATAAAAACATAATTATTTGGGCACTTTGAAAAAAGTTTAAAAAAAAAACATACCTCAAGATTGTTAACAAAGAAGTGTGATAAATGTAATCAAATATATCATAGTTTTTACAATAAAGCTAGTAACTATACAAGCTTTTTTAAAAAATAAAATACCTCACAGTTATTGGGAACGAATTGTGATATAAGGTCTTAGATACGATAACACACAAAACCCCACCATTCCACTTCCATTTATACGTTTGAAACAAAATACACTTGACACTTTGTTTGGTCAAACATAACTCACCAACCTCAGAACAATACTACTTTTGTTGTCTTCAATTCTCCAACCATTGAAAGTCATTTTTAGTTGAACCACACCATCAAAAGCCTTCCTCAGACTTCTTAGTGACAACCTGAGTGAATACACTTAACACTTGTTTCAATGACATCTGCACAAGTTGCTTTCTCTTGCCCTAATTAACTTGCGTTTTCATTTGTGAGACTTAACTAGGTTGAATTCCTTTAGTGTTTTGCTCTCCTTATTTGTAGGTATGATTTCTCTTCTCCATTTTGCATTATTCATTCTGCATTCTCCATTATTCACATGAAGAGTCTTGTGTGATACATCATGGTTATTATATAACAACCATAATATATTATAAAAATTCACAGTTCTTGCGTAACATCTATTATGTATGTTACTGGATAAATAATGGTTGTTTATGTGAGATTGTTATGTATGATAAAAGCTCACAGTTCTTACATAGCACTCATTATGCATGATATTAACCAAATAAGGCTTGTTTTTCTGAGACCATTATGTATTATGCCAATATTATTAAATATATAATGGTTGTTTACATGAGCTTGTTATTTACTATGCTAGTATTATGCACATAATAACCATACCAAGCCCAAATACATAATGAGTGTTCTATTAGAATTGTTATAATTGATATTGAATACAATACGGTTTTGAATTGTTTTGTATTTGTGTCGAGCATATATAGCGCTTTCATATATGACTCAAAACTGTGATGTATTGTCGAAAATAACTGTAATTAAAGCCCTTCTTAGTAGTAGTGATAGATTTAATAAAAATTTAGTTTCACTTGTTAAATTTATGCTAAAACAAGCATTTGCCACCATTATACTACAAAAAAAGGTCATTTAGTAGTGGTCTTAAAAACCCGCTACAAAAACAAGGATTTGTAGCGGTTTCCAATGAAACTGCCATAAATTTGTAGCGAAAAACTGCCGCCAAAGCGTGCGTGTGTTGGAACGGTTTTTTGTAGCGGTTTACTAATAAACAACCGCTACAAATTTGGCGCTAGAGCTCGCGCCAAATTTGAGAGAATTTTTGTTGCGTTTATATTGTAGCGGTTACTAGTTAGTAACCACTACAATAAAACGAAAGGACACAGTCTTATTGTGGTTGGGATATAGCGCTACACTAACTGCGACAAATAGTTACAATTGGTAGCGATTCTGTCTATAACCGCTACAAATATATAAAGTATATAGAGGTGGCCGTACATCAAACAAAAAATATATAACACGAGAAATTATTGAATCTGCATTGTCACTAAAAGAGCTAACTCGGCGTGGTAAACGAAGACATGCGGATATTTGTGGCCCTCATCTCTTTTCTCGAGAGATGCGCGTAGCAGATATTTGCCTGTTTCATCCTGTAGTCGGGGCTAGCTTTTTAGTGACAATGGAAATTTGGTTATTTCTCAGACCTAAACGCTTCTTTTCTTCTTAATATCGTCTAACAAGCAACCGATGATTGAGTTTTTATTGTAGCCACTTTTCTTTCTGTAAAATAACTCTAATGGAAATGAGTCAGTAAACCTTTTCAGAGAGATCGATGGCTACATGGAAACCCAATCTTCACGGGCTTGTTAGACTATCTTGAGTACACTTATTAAAAAAAATATATAAATTTTTTAACCAAACTAATTGATTTATTAGTGAAACTAATAAATCAATTGGTTGAGATTTTTTTTTAATAAAATTCAAATTAGTAGCGGTTAATGGAGAAACCACTACTAAATTTGAACGATCAGTAATTTTGTAGCGGCTCATGTAGCAGTTATTGTTAAGCGTTACTGAGTTTGAATGGTCAATAAATTATGTAGTGACTTATGTAGCGGTTTCTCATAACCGCTACAATTTATTGTTTTTTGTAGCGGTTCTTCGAGTATACCAGCTACAAAATGGTGCGGTTTAACCGTTCACCCACGTCACTTTCTCCCACCTTTGTCCTTTCATTTTAACTTTTCTCTCACCTTTGTCCTTTTCTTTCACTTTCACTTTTACTTGTATACTTGTACGGTAAAACTCGAACTTTATGGCTAACGGTGATAAAGGGAAGGGACTTCCACCGGCAAGGAAAGTTATAAGAGGAAGTAGCAGCAGATCGCATACGAGAGGGAGAGGATGAGGGTGAGGGCGAGGGCGTAGGCCTGCAAATATCCCTTTGCCTCCCCCCCTAATACATATGAGGATCTCTTCGTTGATCAGCCAATCTCAGACCTTGAGACAGTAGGAGGAGCACGAGGCCCTACTCTTTCGATTAGTGACCTTGATGAAGATGAAGAGATAGATTTTGTCATGCCCACGAACGAGGCGCAGTAGTTCCTGGACGACGAGAATAAGCGGGACCAAGGGAACCCTCGACTGTCGTCTTTGCATTACACCGGATTTATGGTGGATGTCGAAGGTAAATGTAATTAATTTTTTCACTAAATTTAAATTTCATTTCCTTAATTAATTTTAAAAGTAATAATATGTTTTTTCATTTGTGCAGAGACAAATGGGAACATCACCAGAAGGTCGCTTGATGTTTTTGCGGTTACTCTGTTTGCAAGGGCCAAAAGTCGTGGTCCCCTGGAACACGGAGACAGACCAGCCTGTCGGCAATGGTGGTCACTTGTTCAACAGGTACCTATCGGAATTAGGCGGGAATTGGGCTTGGTTCTCACTCAACTTCATAAATTGGAAGCATGTTTCGGATAGGAACAAGAATGATGCATTTACAGATATTGTTTAGGTATGTAATGTAATTTCTTAATTTAAATTTACATGTTAATATATAATAGTTAAATATTGTGGTTTATTTATTTATTTAATTTAGGTAGTTAATTAATATTTAAATTATGAAACAAAAAAAGTTTAACATGGGAGGGAACGCGAAATGGTATGCGATGCTGAAGGTCAGGGATAGGTGGAAGAACCGGAGGAATCGTCTGTACAACAAAGAGAATGGAGATGGGACGGTTCCTCTACAGCAGTTGATCGAGAATGTCCCTGACGGAGTCGACCCAAATGATTGGGCAGCTTTTGTCCAGTATAGGAGGAGTCCAGCTGGACAGGTACATCTTTTAATTAATTATACTATATTTTTTTAGAAATTATTTAATTTGTAGTTTGTCTTTATTTATAGTTTAAATGAACTTAATTGCAGGCTCTGTCTCAGAGGAAAACCGCAAGTCGGGCACATCAAAGGGTCCATCACAAGGCGGGATCCAAGACGTTTGCCGTGACCTACAGTGAGCTAGTAATTGAAAGTAAAATTAATTTTATGTTTAATGATTGGTTGTTTTATTTTTTACTTGACAAACTTGTTATTCTTTTAATTTTTTCAGCAAGCGAAGGCGAGAGAGGATAACTAGCAGACAAACTATGAGGAGTTGTTCACACGCACCCATAGACACCGTGATGGGACGCCGACCTTTGAGGAAGCAGAGTAGATTATAGTGAGTGACACTAAATTCTTTTATATATAGTTAATTTAATATATTTAATTTTAATTAAATTGTTTCATTAACAATTTAATTAAATTTGTGCGTCAGGCCCAGATTGAGCAGAGCCAGGCCGAGCTCCAGTCATCGCTGCCCCCGGAGTCACAAGGGTCTGTGGATCCTACGGCCTCGCTGAAGGCTGCTACGGGACTGGCCCAACATCTTGGACGGGTTAGGGGTATGGGCCTAGGAGCCAGGCCAAGCGTTGTCTATGGCAAGGCCTCCACATCTGAGGCAGGAACCTCTGGCACGAGAAGGCCACCACCGGATGACTTGGGGCGATTATTGCCTAGCATGTTGCCAAGGGGTTGTTGAGCAGGTGGCCGCGCAAGCGGCGAGGTAGGCTGCCAGTGAGAGGCGGATGCAGGAGAGATTTGATCGCTGGTATGCTGGACAGCAGACCTACATGGATAGGTATGCCAGTGCCTTGAACAGGTTGATACCTAACGATCACTTCACACCTCCCCCGCCATTCATTGATGACGATTCTCCCCCGCCTCCAGATCCGTTCATCTATGAGGGTGATGTTGCTGCTGGACCTACTGATGCTGTTGCTGTTGATGAGGAAGGCGTTGTTACCTCTACTCTTGTAGACACCCCCCCGAGACAGGACGTGATCAGGCCCCTGATTCTTAGTTTTTTATTTTCACAGACATTTGTTTTCTTTTTAATGTTATTTGGATTGGATTTTTAGATTATAATTTCAATATTTAGATTTCGTTGAACAAAGTTTATTATATTTTTATAAAAAGAAATACCTAAATACCTTCTATAAAAAAAATTTAAATATTGGACATAAAAAAAATTTGAACAATGTTTGTAGCGGTTAGAAACCGCTACAAATTGAAAATATCTGTAGCGGTTTACAACCGCTACTTATTTCTGGCAGTTAAATTTGAAATAGATGAAATGTGTAACGACTTTCATTTTGTAGCGGTTAGTGTAGCAGTTTTTAATCGCTACTAGTTTCAGGCAGGCTTTTCAAATTTTGTTGAATTGCCTTACATTTTGCAGTGGTTTCGGCAGCGGTTTATAAAACCACTACAAACGTATGTATTTAGTAGCGGTTGAAAACCGCTACAACATGTTTGTAGTGGTTTGTCTAGCAGTTTTGAACTACTACAATATAGCCTATGTTTCATTTAATCACTTTGAAGTCATTTGAAGAGAATTAAATCTTCTCTCTTCAATTGTATTCTATCCTATAATTGTTTACTAAATATGGATAAGTCATGGATTAAGTTGCCGCGCAATTCTCCCGTGTACCTAGCGGGATTGAAAAATTTCTTAGATTTCGCCTTCTCCCACGCTAGCATTAACGGGAAGATCTTATGTCCGTGTGGTCGATGCAAGTTTAAGAAGTGGCAAACGCGAGACGGTGCTATGGAACATCTTGTGAAGCCTTTCCCGGTAGAATATACATTCTGGGAAGTTCATGGTGAGAAACATGGTATGTGATATGGGGATAATCTTCCTCGAAGCTCACAAGTAGGAAATAGTGTAGCTCAAGATGATCCGGTTAATGAAGCTGTTTGTGATGCTTTTGGTGTTCAAGACGACAATTTCATGGCAGAAGTTCAGGGTGTAGAACCTGTTTTCCTCAGGAATTTTTCAGCCTTATAGATGAGGGTGATCGTCCGTTGTATCAAGGTTGTTGGAAATACTCTAAATTATCTTTCCTGATCAAGTTGCACCATATCAAGTGCATGTGTGGGATCACTGGTAAGGCAATGTCGATGTTGCTGGAATTGCTATGAGATGCGTTCCCTGACGCAATCATTCCCACAAACTTCTACGAGGCCAAGAAGATAATTAACAGATTAGATTTAAACTACGAAAAGATCGATGCTTGCCTGAACGACTGTATTTTTTATTGGCGAGAGGACGCTCGTAGGGAGTCTTGTAAGAAGTGTCACACTTCGAAGTTCAGGACAGTCCGGAAGGGGAAAAAGCAAAAGAAGAAGCCCGCAAAGATTCTTAGGTACTTCCCTTTGAAGCCTCGTTTACAGAGATTGTTTATGTCGTCCAGGACTGCTGAGCATATGAGGTGGCACGAAGCTGACAAGAACAAAGATAGTAAACTCAGACATCCATGGGATGCTCAAGCATGGAAAGTGTTCGACTCTACCTTTCCAGATTTTGCGGCAGACCCTAGAAATGTCCATCTTGCTTTGGCAACCAATGGTTTTAATCTGCTTAGGAATCTCAGCACAAGATACAGTATTTGGCCGGTTGTCTTGATCCTGTACAACTTGCCTCCATGGATGTGTATGAAACAAAGCTTTTACATTATGTCTATGATCATTCCAGGCAAAAAGGCACCGGGAAATGACATCGATGTGTATCTCCAACCACTGATCTCGGAGTTGCTCGAGTTGTGAATGTAGGGGTTAAGACGTATGACTCGCATGACAAGACGCTGTTCAACATGCGTGCGGCCTTGATGTGGACTATTAGTGACTTTCCTGGCTTGAGAATGTTGTCCGGGTGGAATGTGCATACCGGCCCTATGTGTCCAGCTTGCAATTTTGACTCTGACTCTATGTGTAACATCCCAATTTTCAAAAGCGAAATAATTTATTTTTCATTTAAAATCATTTAAAATCATCAGAGTAGTGCATTTGAGCGGAAGAGTAACTGATACTTATATTTCAAAATGCCGTAAGTTTGGCTGAATACAATAGCGGTGTAGTAACCACGTGGTTCAAAAGGGATGTACAACAACAAAAGGAAGGCTTCCGCCAGAATGTCAAAGGAAATCTTCAGCCGGGTCTACTATGCGTCCTGCTTGCGCTTCCCTTTGTCCTCCGTCCTTGGTTCTCTTGACCCTGACGCTATGTTAAGAGCTGAGGTCCCATGCATACGGACCCCAGGTAACGGTTAACCTCATATTTACATATACGGTATATAAACACAACAATTGATTCACCAACTATGTCACTCCCAGTGAAGGCAAATGTACCGCTCCCAGCGAAATATATCACTCTCAGTGAAAACAGATATGTCACTCCCAGTGCATGCAGATGTACAGTTATCCTTTAACAACAACATGTATTCAAACAACACACCACAACCAATATACAACACACATGCCACATATACACATACTGTAAATATCAGAGTTAGTGTTACAGTACGCGAATGTACCTTCGTTGTCGAGTTACGGTACGTTTTGACGGTTGGAATGCGGTCACAGATATCCTATAAGGGTAATATCGCCTCTATTAACTCACAAATATTATTTCAAAGAGATATTTTGGCTATATAAGACTATTTTACCCCTGGTGGATTTATTTTCCAATTTATTCCCTAATTTTCGGAAAAAAACGCTGGTCAAGCATTTCTGGGCAGAATTTCGCCTAACTTTGAAAAATCATAAGTAATTCTAGAAAAATCGAACCGAGGATCCGTAAAATTTCCAAGAATCCTTGAGAAGTATACTTTTGAGGAAAAATACTGGAACTTACCTATAACTCATGGAAAATTCCCAGTTTAATCATTTCAAACTGCTGCCCAGAATTTAGCACAGAAAACATAACCTAACTTCTGAGATTTTTATCTTTTTGCACAGAGCTTCAAATTACACACTCTTTATAGATTTAGAAAGCCCTAGATGTCTACTTTCACCATAAATTTTCTGAGGATTTTCGAACATCATCTTCTTCATAAAATACTGGCATTTTTACCTCTGACTCCAGGAATTGCTAATCGCTGAAATTTCGCCAGAGCTTCGCTATTTTGATCCTAATCTTCCAAAGATTTTGGTATAACTTCTTCTTCATAAAATTTTTGAAATAAAGACAGTGGAACCCATAAAAACATGAAAATAAAACTATATTTGGAAGATTGAAGATCAAAACAACATTTCTAGCATTTTTACTTTATAAACTAAGAACTTGAACTTATAACCTAAAAACTCTCTTACCTCTTGAAGAACCTTGCTTCCTACTTCTTGAAGCTCTTTCACTCTCTCCCACACACTCTAAAATTTCGGTTGTGCTTGGAGGACTTGGTGAGGAGTTTGTGTTGCCTCAAGCCTCTATTTATAGCCAAAAAAATGAGTAGCCTCTAAGCAACTTGAATTGATCTTGGCCCTTGGTATTTACTTGGAAAAGAGGGAAAAATCTTGCCCCTACTCCTCACCAGAAACGTCCACCCTTCCCCCTTAGCTCTTAAGTTGTTGCTTCATCTCCTATTTACTGCCAAATGTTAATTTAGTTAGGCCTAAGTTGGTGTTTTAATTCAAAATCCAATTTCACTTTTGTAATCCTAATTTTATGACTAGATTTATGATGATTTTTAATTTCCCAAACACTTAGGTATGAATCTTAAAAGTAACCAAAAATAACTTTGGGAATAGCCAAGTTGAAGCTCTTAATTCACTGATTCCAAATATGTATTTTATATTTAATACTTAGTTTCAATATTTCAAGATATGATTTAATTTCTATGAATTCTCCTTGATTTGCATTTGATTAACAATTACTTGCTTCCCAAGTTTCTTTACTTGCTCCCCAAGTTTCTACTAATCTTCTCTCACACTCTATTGACCATGTGTTTGTATGTCTTTTAATACAATTTTCCCTTCTTCTTAGCTCAAGAAAATCGTCCCCCTCTCTCTAATTTTCAATTATCAATTTACATTTTATTTGCTCTCACATCTTAGGAAGAAAAACCTTTTATTGGTCCACGTAATTTCACAAAGATTTAGGATTAAAGGTTAATACAATTTCTTCATTCTTAAATTGGTAATTTTCGCCACTTTTATTAGTTAAAGGGAGAATTAATTAATTTTTGGTTACTATTACTAATATAGTATTTTAGGGGTTACTAGACTTAATTGCCAAAATTATAATTGATTATCAAACCAATTACAATCTTTAGAAATTCATTTGATACTTATATTGACCCCTTTTAATACTTCATCAAGTTAAAATATTCCAATTTGTTAATCTTAGATAGTCCCAAGACTAATTATGACTAATCACTTGCCCAATAATTATTTTTAATATTCACTAATTAGAGACAACATACTTTCTAATTTTTAACAAATATTTAGTTGCCTCTTAGGATCTATCATAACATTATCAGAGTATTTTATAACCCCTAACCTCACTTAGGAATTTGTAGCTCTTTATTTCTCCTAATTTCATGAGAAATCACCTTAAGAAATAAAGTAATTATTTTACTAGTTTTGAGACCACATATTCACCTATTTTAATAGGTGTTTTCTATCAAAATATAGTGGCTATGCTAAATAGGATTTTTGGGGTATTACACTATGCGCCTTCCCACAGTCGTAAGTGGTGCTTCATGGGTCATCGGAGGTTTCTGGATGTTACACACAGGTTTAGGTTGCAACGTAATCGCTTCAATGGGCAACAGGAAAAAAGAGGATCTCCTCAGATTTTATCCGGTGAAGAAATCGTGGAGCAGATTCATGACGTTGAGTTTGAGTATGGAAAAAGAGACGATCCAGCAAAGGCAGGTACAAAGACATCCAGGGCTTCTAGTTCTACGCCCCAGCAATGGCGAAAGATAAGCATTTTCTTCACCCTTCCGTATTGGAAAGATAATTTGCTCCGACATAGTCTGGATGTCATGCACATTGAGAAAAATGTGTGCGACAATGTGCTCTACACGATTCTAAACGAACTTGGGAAGTCAAAAGATCATCTTCAAGCGAGAAAAGATTTAAGGGAGATGGGAGTTCGTCGAGACGCATGGCCAGATGAGCATGACAGATTTCAGCCTGAAAAATTTACCCTGACAAAACCGAATAAGGAAATATTCCTCGCGACTTTAAAGAAAATTAAAGTTCTAGACGGGTATTCAAGCAACATTTCCCGATGCGTTGACCTGCAGGCTCAAAAGGTTACTGGGCTGAAGAGTCATGACTCACATGTGCTTATGCAACAGCTACTTCCATTGGCCATCAAAGATAAGCAGCCTCTCGATGTGTCGATCGTTTTGGTCGAGCTGTGTTATTTCTTCAGGAAGTTGTGTTCCAAGGTTTTGACCGTGGACGAGCTTGACCAGCCACAACAGAAAATCATTATTACGATGTGCCATTTGGAGATGATCTTTCCTCCATTTTTCACGGTCATGGTTCACCTGACAGTACACCTTGTCCACGAAACAAAGCTTGCTGGCCTGGTTCACTACCGATGGATGTATCCTATTGAGAGGTACTCATTTAAAATTAACTACTTTACGATTACTACCTAGTCACACATTTCAGCATTAAATGTCTAATCTTTTTTCATTTAATGCTTTATAGGTTTCTTGGTAAATTGAAATCCTACGCGAGGAATAAGACGTGGCCTAAAGGTTCAATTGTAGAAGGTTATATTGGGGTGATGTCTTTTATTTTTGCTCCAGGTACTTTGATGACATTGAGACGTCATTCAACTGACCGCCACATGTCGATGATTGTCCAGAGCTAGAGACAGAGTCCTCAGCAACAGAGTTGTTCATCCCTCGTGTTGGTAGACCAGTTGGCGGAACTGAGAACTTCAAACCGACGACACTTGAGAAACTTCGAGCACACAGACATGTCTTGATAAATTGCACTAAAGTTGAACCGTACCTTCAGTAAGGATTGCGAACAGATATATGGTATCCTCAATATTTCCTTACATTTTATAGTCACATTTTATGGTCTTCTTCAAATGTTTAATTGTAGGGAATTCAGGAGTCATGTCAAGCGTCAACTGAGGATCTGGACACAAACAGCAGCTGAGATTGATTGAAAGGTCCACAGAGAATTCCCGGGTTGGTTTAGGAGGAGAATAATGAATGACAACAACCCGCACTCACTAGACTTCAGAGCTCTCGCACTCGGGCCGCTTGACCACACCCAAAGATTTACGGCATACAATGTCAATGGTTTCAAGTTTTGCACCGTTTCACGAGATCAAGGATTGCTGACCCAAAACTCGGGTGTATATGGAACGTTTGGGATGAATTTTTACGGCATACAGCTTATGCAAGCAGCAGTGACGGGAACATGCAGTTCAGGGACGTCTCGTATTATGGAAAGCTCCTTGATGTGGTCAAGATAAATTACTAGGGCCGTTTCACTGTGACGTTGTTTAAATGTTTGTGGGCGAATACGACAACGTCTCGGGGACTCACAACTGACGACTTAGGAATCACATCAGTGAATTTCTCCCGCCCAATTCACACAGGTCAGTTTGAAGATGATGAGCCGTATATTCTAACCTCAGAGGCCCATTAGGTTTATTATGTCGCCGATGAGAGGCATAAGGATTGGCATATGGTTGTTCACTTAAAGCCTCGGGACCTTTACGACATGGGCGATGCTGATAATGTCGCTTACGAGAGTGAGCCGTTCCAGCCAGGCAGCTTCGAGAATTTCTTACTTGACGGTGATGACAATTTACCTATAGTTCGGTACGTTTTTTAATACATGTTTTATGAAATATTAACATTTAATTAAAGTGTTTTTTGTGTTCCAACATATTCAACTAAATAGTAACATTTTATCCAAATTTCTTTTTTGTAGGGATCATGATGAAGATTGAGAGCTAGAGAAAAAATTATGCTTACGACTTAATCTATAATCTTTTTTTCTTTTGTCAAAACATTTCATCTGTAATCATATAATTATATGTTTTTTTTAAAAAAGATTACTTTGTAGCTGACTATTTAATCTATAATCTTTTCTTTTGTAAAAATTTTAGAAATTTATTTGTAGCGGTTAATAACCGCTGCAAATAGCTTTAGAACCGCTACAAATAGAAGAACCGCTACAAACACTGACGCACAAACTGCTACTAATGGTAAACACTACAAAAACGAAACATCAACCGCTACAAAACAGGTACGTGGATACCAATATAAAAGCTCCTATCAAACCTCATTTAATACACTCCACTTCCGTTTTCTACTCTTTTTCTCTCAAACTTCTACATTTTCTCTTGAGCTTCTACATTTTCTCAAGGAGATTAATTGTTTTGATAAGGAAAGTGTTGGTAACCTAGATAATATAAAATTATTATCGTAATGTTAATTATTTCGCTCAACATATGTGTTCCTAATTATTTTTTTCTGATTATTATTATTTTTGTTTACTCTTTTGTACTAATTATATTGTTTCATTTCCCTTTACACGAATTATTCATATATCTTCACAAATATTATTTTATTTATGTTCATACACATTATTTTATTTATATCAAACCGTAATAAATTAAAGTTAATTAATAACAATTTATAATTAAAATTCAGTAATAATTTAACTATACGATATAAATTAAAAATATGATAATTGTAATACCCGGAAAAAATATATATATTTATCTTAAATATTATATTTCCATAAATAATACCTATTTTAAATAGGTGAATATGAGATCTCAAATTTTGGTATTGTGTTTATTTTCATTATAGGCAATTTTTCCATAAAATTCAAGAGTCTAAAAATTTATTCAGCTTGTTAACATATTAAACAATATTCTAGGGGTTAAATTAGGACTTAACTCATTTGTTCCTAATTTAACTTCATGAGACAAAAATTTCTCTAATTAAGAATAAATAAATTATACAATGATATTAACTCTAAATCCTAAAATCTAAATGAACCAATAAGGGAATTTTCCTCTTGGACATATGAGAACATTAAAAACAAAATTATATAAATAAAATTAGGGGAGGGGGGATGAGTTCTAGAAGGGAAAAGAGAAGGAAAAGACTAGTCAATTAGAGAGGTGTGAAGAGGAAGCTTAGCTTGTCTTTGGGACCAAGTAAATGTTTAATTAAATGTAATTAGATGAAAACCTATAGAAAATAAATCATAACTTGAAATATTGAGGTTAAGTATTCAAGATAAATACATATTTAGAATTAGGAAATTATGAGCTTCAACTTGGCTATTCCCAAAGATATCTTCGGTTACTTTTAAGATTCATACTTAAGCATTTTGGGAATTAAAAATCACCATAAATCTAGTCAGAAAATTAGGATTTCAAAAGTGAAATTGGATTTTGAATTTAAACACCAACTTACACCTAACTAAATTAGGATTTGAGATTTATTAAGTTACTTAATGAAGAAAAGGCTTTTCTTGGGGACAAAGAAAATCAATTCTAGAAGAAAGGAGGGGGGGGGAGACGGTTGGCATAGGTGGAAGGGCAAGATTAAGTCTTCCTCACCAAGAAAAATCTGATGGCTACATGCAAGAGGGAAGAACTACAAGAATGCCACTCCCTTTGCCTATAAATAGAGAACCTTGGTAGCACATTCTCCACACCAAATCACTTAGCCTTGGCCGAAATATAGAGAGAAAGGGAGAGAGTGAGGAGCTGCAGAAATAGGAGGCAAGTAGTCTTCAAGAGGTAAGAGAGTTATTAGCTTTCAAGTTTAAGTTCTTAGTTTATGAAGTAGAAATGCTAGAAATGTTATTTTGATCATCAAACTTCCAATTCCAGTTTTATTTTCATGTTTTTATGGTTTCCAATAGCTTTATTTCGAAAATTTGATGAAGAAGAAGTTATAGCAAAATTTTTGGAAGATTATGATCAAAATAGCGAAGTTCTGGCGAAATTTCAGCAAATAGGAACTTCTGGAGTCAGTAGTAAAAATGCTAGTATTTTATGATGAAGATGATGTTCTAAAATTCTGGGAAAATTCATGATGAAAGTAGACATTTATGGCTTTCCAAATATATAAAGAGTGTGTCAATTAAAGTTCTGTACAAAAAGATAAAAATCCCAGAAGTTAAGCTACATTTTCTGAGCGAAATTCTGGGCAGCGGTTTGAATTCTGGAAACTGGGAATTATCCATGAGTTTTGGGTAAGTTCCAGTATTTTTCCTTGAAAGTAGACATCTCAAGGATTCCGGGAAATTTTACGGATCCTCTTTTCGATTTTTCTAGAATTAGTTATGATTTTTCAAAGTTAGGTGAAATTCTGCCCAGAAATTCTGCACCAGCGTTTTTCCGAAAATTGTGAGGAAATAATTGAAAGTAAGTCCACTAAGGGTAAAACTGTCATTTGTGGCCAAGGTGTCTCATGAAACGTTGTTTATGAATTAATTGAGACAATATTACCCTTATAGGATATCAGAGATCGTTTATCTGATCAACAGAACGTACTGAAACTCAGGTACGGACGCATATTGTAACATTAACGCTTATGCTTATGGTTTGGTTATATGTGATAGTTGTTTTCACATGATGATACTCTGTTTTGAAAATTTGCTCATGAATGTTGAATTGTATACGGGTTATAGTCTTGATAACACAGTTGAGTTTTCCTAGCGTTGAGGACACGATGGGCCGTCGTGGCACTGGTTATGTGTAGACTGGGGTAACATACATATTGCAGTGGCTATGTTATGTTATTGCCTTACATGTGGATATTTGTGTTGAAACTGTGATTATGTTGTATATCTGTGATAACTGTCATATACTGTTTACATAAGCATGAGGTTAACCGTTACCTGAGGTTCAATGAGAATTGAACCTCAGCCCCTGCCATAGCTTCAGGATCCCAGGGAGTCAGGATCAAGGACAAGGGTAAGAAGCCGGTGTGAGGACCCTGTGGAGGCATTATATTTTTGGGATACTTATGTTAGAAGTATTAGATATGGATGACTGTATTAGTAAAAGTTCAGTTAGATACATTACATACAATGTTATTCAGTTACTCTTTGTTTATGAAAAATAATTTCAACTCTCTCAGCTCTGTATGGAAACGTTTATGAAAACGGGATGTTACAATAATTAACGAATTTTTATTAAAATAAATTATTGATAACACAATATTTAACTAATTAATTATGATAGTTAATGAATTTATACTAAAATAAAATATTTGACTAATTTATTTTTTTGTCTTTTATACGTTTGTAGCAGTTATATAACCGCTACTCATAATGATTTAGTATAAATTAACGAATTAAAAAATTTCTGAATGTCTAGCAGCGGTTGGAAAAAATACGCTACAGAGTGAAAATTTTTTAAAAAGGGCGGGAATTATTTTTATGGCCAAAATAATGGCGAGAAGATTTTGTAGCGGTTAAGTAACCGCTACAAATTAATTTCAAAAAATTTTCTCTCACCATATTTGGTGAACCATTTTTGTAATTTTGTAATGGTTATCAAACCGCGACAAAGTTATCATTTTGTAGCGGTTATCATCACGAGGATGTCAGCTCGTCCACATGTAGTGGCGGTTTGCTGTAACCGCTATAGATACAGTAACGGTTATTTGTTATGTAATAATGGTTACTGATAACCGCTACAAATCAGCTTGTCACGGTGTGTTTTGTAGCGGTTTTTACATCCGCTACTACAACTGTTTGTAGCGGCTAAAACTGCTGCAAGTATGCATTTTTAACCACTACTAAATGACCTTTTTTTTTGTAGTGTTAGATTGTTAATCTTCCTCTAAGATATCAAATCTTATTGGTAATATGTAACGTCGCTTTCATATTTATTTAAACCACATATTATAATGAGGGATTAAATGAAAAAAGAAACACAATTAATAAACCAAACAAATTAGAAGATTGGTTTTTTAACCAGCACTACTAACTACCCCGAACACTAATATATAAAAGCATTTTAGCGGATTTATTTTTCATTTAATTTAATTTTTTATGGTTTTAAGATGAAGAATATGATATAATTAATCAGTGAAACAGGACCATCCTCTAGTTTAACTAGATTTTCCTATCTCGTGCCGTGCCCGGTGCACGAGGAGATTATAATATCAATTTGTAAAATAACAAATAAAGAATCAATATTTAGAAAAGTTACATCACAAGTTAAATAATTCGAATATGGTCAGAATGATCATATCCTGAGTTTATATTATAATATTTGAAGAGCTAATACTGTAATACATTAATGTCCATGGGGGCTTCATCAACTTGTAACATCACTCAAGTAACCAATATTATCTACTACATCAAATCTTTATTTAATATAAGAGCCAGTTGACTAATTTAGATAAATTAAAGAAGTTAGTTACATTAGTTAGTTGTAACAAATATAGGTTACTTTTCCTAAATACCATCTTTTACCATGACAACCTACAGATAAAAACTTCTTAATAAATGCAATCTCAAACTACTCCAAAGAAAGTTAGTTATTGTTATTTGGGAAAAGAAATTACTAGTATAAACTTGGGAGACAACATGGATTAAGGTACCTCAGAAAAGTGCGATCCGACGGTTCAGAATTTGTCTGACAAAGCATGAATAGTAACCAGATTTTCCCTATAAATACCCCTTGCTCCATTTCATAATCCTCACACCATTTCCCTTCAAGAAGGCCGAAATTTGAGAGAGGAAGAAGAAGGAGGAGTCTGGAGAGAAATCCTAGCGAAGCTCTGAGTAAGTTTTCGGTCCCTAGTTTTAGTTAAGTAGTTTCTTCAGTAGTTATAGTAGAAACGCTAGAGTAGTCTTAATTTTTCGAGTTAGCTTAGATATTATGTTTTAGGAATAAATATGATATTTATCTTAGGAATATGTTAGAGAAAAGTTATAGCAAAAATTTTGAGAATTTAGAATCGGAATAGTGAAGCCCTGGCAAAATTCCACCAATTAGTCAAACTAGGGGCAAAATGGTAATTTGTACCTAAATTGCCTATTATGATCTTAAATATTCATATCAATGACATTATCCTTCTAGGATATCCGAAATCACAAACCGCTGTCACCGCTGTCGTGCCGCTGTCGAACGTGCTGTAATTTGACGAAAGTACTCGAAATCGTCAACGAAGGTACGGACGCGTATTGTAACCTTAACACTTATGCTATTTATAGACATATATGTGGTAGACATATTGCTATACTAAGACTCTGTCTAGGGTTGTCAGTCATACATACAGCTTATTACAGGTTATAGTCTTGATAACGCCGTTGGGTTTTCCTAGCGCTGAGGACACGATGGGAGATCGTGACATTGGTTTATGTGCAGACATAGTGTGGGCTTTACATATTGCTGTGTGCTTATGTTCTGTCCTTTGTTGATCATGCATCTGTTGTGTGCTTATGTATTGATGTGCTGTTATGAATATTTGTTGCCTATATATGATTTATTTGAGCATAAAGTTAACCGTTACCTTAGATCCAATTGGGAATTGGATCTCAGCTGTAGCTTCAGGTTCAGGAGGATCCAGGGTGGAGGAGAGCAGCAAGTAGCCAATGTAGGCGGATTGGAAGAGCTTATATGTTTTAGTTTTTGAACTATTTAGATATTGTCTTTTTGGAATCAACAGATGACTGTATAAGGATGATTACACTATGGTTATGTACTTCTAAATATTCAGTTACTCTTTTAATCGAAATGCTGGACTCTGATCACGGTTTGTTTAAAAAAAAAATCAGTATTTTAAATTGGGATGTTACATCTTATATTTAGAATCAAACCCAATCCCCAACTATAACTCTATATTAATGATCAAATTAATATTTAAAACAAGGGAATATTAATTATTCAATCATATAATTTTGCCGTGTTTGCAACTTAGTGCCACATCATATAAAGATAATCTAAATAAATTCTATGCTGTCATTTTTCTTGTAACGACGATGGCATAATCAGCCAATCTTAACTGAGAAAGGCCACCGTGCCCGTACGACTCAGCGGTGGGTTTGTTGATTCGTGGAAGAGAAAAAGGGGGACATCGAATCTGCAGACGCTAACGACAATGGCTTCCAAGAGGTTGGGCTTTGTAGTTTGTCCGTATTAAAATGCGATAAAATATTAAGACCAAGAGGTTGGCTTTGAACATATATATTCAAATGCAAAAAGCGTAGGTGTCGTGAGGGTATAATTTAATATAATGAATGATCCATTTTTAAATCATTCCATAAAATATCATTATTAATTATTTGTTGATATCTTTATAAAAAAAATTCATATCTTCAACAAGCACATGTTGACTTATCACTTCATATATATTGCCTCTAGGCTCCGCCCATTATTATAAGCTTTATGCGTGAATGAGTGTCCAAAATGCAAGTTTTATCTTAGATTTGTCTAAATATGTATTACTTTTTTTTCCCCAACATTACCTCTTGTTGACTGTATTTATTGCATTTATTCTCTCTCATTTAACCTCTTTACACATAAGGGTATAATTGGAAAAATAATACATATTTATTGTGTTTTACTAATTTTACCAGTTTGCTTAATTAACGCAAATCAGTCATTTGAAGTTTATAATAAGAGAAGGAGGGAGTATTAATGTTGGTCCCTATAATTTCATAATAATTGAGGCAGAGTTTAACGATTGATAACGATTGATCTGTATACTTTTAATGAGTTTTGATTTTATTTCGTATAATAAAAGTTTACATCAAGTTTTTATGAAAATATTGGGACAAAAACCAACTATTTGATTATACTAAATATTAACCCAAAATTATATTTATAAATGAGGCTGATTGGTCCTTCAAATCCATCATAAAAAAGACAGAATCTGTCTCTACCACTTGAAGAGAAAGAGAGACATCAATTTCTTCCTATGGCTTTGCACAGATGATGCATTATTCCCCCACAAGCTTCAAACCTCAGCTAGCTTCACCAAAGGCACAGTTATCTAAGACTTCCACTATCAAATGGAAGATTTCTGAAGAATTTCAATCCACTATTGGGAACAAAATTACTGTAACTCATCAACCCCTTTTGTTTTCTTATAAGGACACATGCTCTTGTTTACACATATATAGCCTTTTCTTTTATAACATATCATCAACTGTGTTTTTCTTCTTCTTCTTCTTCTTAATGTTTCTTTCTGCAGTGTGATGATCTCTGCGTTAATCATGAAGAAAAGTTGCAGGTGGTTAGGAATACAGTTAGGACTGTTATGAGTGAAAACTACTCATTGAAAGGTTTGCATATGGTTGATGAGTTGCAGCGTCTGAACATAGATTATCACTTCCAAGAAGATATTGACTCATTCCTATGGAGGCAATATGTGAATGTTTTCGGCTCTAATAATGTTGTTGGCTTCAATAATATTGGTAAAGATCTTCTTCATGAGACTTCTCTGACGTTTAGGCTACTGAGGCAGCAACGACACTATGTGCCTGCAAGTAAGTATTTTAATCTTTTCATACAAAGGTTTTTGCAATTCTGTATGCTTCCAACTCTCTTTATATCTCTTTCTTTAATGGCTCATGTAATGGCTGCATAATATAAACATCTAAGATCCATAGTGTTGCCCTGAATGTCGTATTATCCAACTGACTAATTTAAGAAGATCAAAGAAATGAAAGAAATTAACTTAAATTATTTGTTTATTATTTTTTCCAAACTATTTTGCCTTCTTATAAATTGATATATAATATAAGAATATATATAAATATTTCAGAAATATCATACAACATATACTATAATTAATTTAATAAGCTTTCTTAAGCTCTTCAAATTAGTTAATTGGGTTTTATATCAAGCATCATAAGTAGCATATTCTTAAGATGTTTAATCCGTTTCAAAATTCACATCAATGCAAAATATTACTTTTGATGGTTAAAAAGGCGTTTTCGCTATATTGCAGATAGAGTAGTTGAAAGAACAGAAGCCGAAAATAACAATTACAATGCTGGTTAATTATTGGGTAAAAGACAAGAAAATATCACTTTTGCAAAATTCGATATAAATCTTGTTTCCTATAAAAGTATTGTTATTAATTACAAGAGTATGGAAATTGTCAACTTATTTGAGTAGGAAATTACTTATTTGAGATTTTAAAATTTAAGTGATATTTTCTTATATTTTCTCTTTAATTACATACTCCCTCCAGTCCTTAGTATAACATATTTACCTAATTTGATTATATTAAGGAAGTTAGTTGAGTTAATAAATATGACATGTATTTACTAATACATCATAGTCATATTTTTTAGGGAAAATTCCATTCAGGGCTCAAGGTAGGAAAATATTGTCAAAAAAGGCCCTAAGAAAATTCAAATATCAAAAAAGGCCCTAGGGCCTTTTCTGATATTATTTCAGAAAGCGTTAACAACTATATCAGTAGCGGTTAACAACTATATTAGTTCCCGTTAACAACTAAATTAGTATAATTAACAACTACATATTAACAACTATATCAGTAGCCATTAACAACTATATCAGTAGTCATTAACAACTATATCCGTACAATTTTTTTTTGAAATAATATCAGAAAAGGCCCTAGGGCCTTTTTTTGATATTTAACTTTTCTTAGGGTCTTTTTTGACAATATTTTCCTACCTTGGGCTCTGAATGGAATTTTCCCTATTTTTTATTTCTTCATTCAATCTCTTTTTTGATTATTGTTGAGGGTGTGACACCCGGCCTATGGGGCCTTTATTTCATCAGAGTTAACGCGTACGGGGATTTAGGTGATTTGAACGACTTGATTTTGTAATAGAAGTTTTTGAAATTAACTTTGTTTAAAAAATATACGAGCCAATTTTTCGCGATTCGGTTTCATCCGATAGTTGGATGTTAATACAGTAATCCAAGATAAGCGAATGATAAACCTTAAATACAGTCTAATTAATCTCCAGAACGTTCCATCTGCTGTAACCCTTACGGCTGCTTCTTGCCCTTTGATTCCGAACTAGTGCCTGTATCTTTCATGTGGTTTAGAGTCCAAATGAATGGACTCCAGGGTAACAGTTAATCTTATGTATATGTATGAAAGCATAAATGACAGTTTAGCACATGTTAAAGTATGAAAGAATTTACAAGTATAAATAACCGTAACCGCAGTTAACGGCCAAAGACCGCAACCCTTGTTTAGGACACGCAGCCCCATAAGACCGCAACCTCAAATCCATAGATAGGAAACACATATCACAAGTAAATCAACCAGCATATATGATCAGCTAATTAATGCATAAACACTTATACACATGCTTACAAGATTAGAGTTACCCGCCTCGATCTTGAATCCTTAACTCTTCGTCCAGTAGGTGTTGGAATCGGTTGAGGCATCTATGGATTTCCTATAAACGTTTATCATCGTCATTAGTCACTTAATCGCGTCGCAACACAACTAACTACGCAGATTACTCTTAGGGGAATTAAGGATAATTAAAACCCTAAAAATTCCCCTTATTGATAATATCTCTATTTATTAATTAATAATAACTCTCATTTATTATTAATTAATAATCCTCATATATTTCCTTTACTTTTTATTAATTAATAATAATTCTCATTTATTATTAATTAATAATTCTCATATATTCCCTTTTCTAATGATAATAATAATTTATTATTATCATAATTATTATACAATTAACTTAAACTCCTAGAGACTATTCTCACACTTTAATTTAGGAGTTTATAAACACCGAAACCAATATGTAAAAATATGCTTAATGCATTATATTTTAATGTTTCTCATGGTTTCCAAAAAATATGTTTCTCAATATCAACCAACACCATTCATATTATTCTCTGACTAATTGTTTTCCTCTACCTTTCAGTTTGGAAAGTCAAGATTCAGCGTTTATTTCAAAAATCCACATATGGGGTTCTAGACATCCCAATTAGATGGTTCAAAATTTTATGAACTCCTTGATGAGTCTAGTTTCTAGGAACATTGATTCCAATATTGTATCACATGTTAAAATTTACAAAAATTCCAAAACATAAACACTGTCCAGAATTTTCTCCAGAAAATAGTCTGTTCTTTTACCTAACTTCAAAAATTCATAATAAATTGTATAAAAATCGAAATGATGTTATTCCAAAGCTCATATGTCTCTTAACATGTCTAGTTTTATACAAAAATACTAGCAATAGCCAATACATGCTAGAAAATTCCCAGATTTAAAAAATGTAGTCCTTATTTAGAAACAGTTTCAGATTTGTAACCTATTTTTCAAAATTCATAACTATTTGTATACTTAGCGAAATACAAAGAATTATCTATTAAATTAAATCTCTATGTGTTTACTAAAAATCTGTAAAATTTCATAATTTTTGAGGATTGTTTACCTATCCTGAAATGCCACGTCATTTTGTGAGTTCAAAATGATACCAAAAACGTTTTCAGATTTTACCTCAACTTCTGAAAATCATAACTTGAGTTACAGACCTATTTTTGAGGTGAACCAAAGCTTATTTTAAAGCTTAAGTAGAGTATTATCTCTTGTAAAATTTTCATAATTTTATATCACATAAATCATTCCTAGATTATAAAAATGTGACTATTGCCCAGAAAAGATTACAGAAACGTTACAGGATTTTGATCCATCTCCCAAAAATCATATCTTGAGCTATAGACCTCGGATTTAAGTGAACCAAGGCTCATTTTAAAGTTTAGCATGTCTACTAAATGTTCATAAAATTTCAGGGTCAAAAAAAGTCGTTTACTATTTTTTTGTCCTATCTAAAAATCGTTGCGCATCTGGAAAATTCAGCATGAACAGTGACGTATGCTACAGTAACCCGTGTACTATTCCATCTCGGATTTACTGTAGCAACCGTTGTGAACTCTGTTTCAGCTCCCAAAAACAGAGGCTAACATGCAGAAGCTTCAACAACATGGACAAAATACATATGGATAGGCATGTAACACACATCACAGTTACCTTCCTTCCTTCCATAACATCATATATATTTGTATACAGAGCAGAAACTTTCGGTTTCAGGTTAGCGTAAAACATGCAACTTAAACTTCCAACGTTTGACACTTATAGATAGCAAGCATTCAATCCAAAAACCATAAACCAGAACTATTAAACACATGCAGCACTAATGATCTAGATTATCAACTTTAATCTTAACTTAGCTTGCATGTATACAGAGGTTTCCTTCGCCAAGCTTAGTTTCGATTACTCTTCTCACTCCCAAACTAACCCCAACTGAAAAATGTGAAGTTAGAAACAGATTCAGGGAGCTCACCTGGTTCAGCGATGAGGAGCAGAGGAAGGATGAGTTTCAGTTTTGAAACTCTTTCGGTTTCAACTTCCTTCCTTACTCTCTCTTTGGTTTCAACTCTCTCATTCTTGGCTTCTGTTTTCTGTATCTACTTACTCTCTTCTTCTTTTCACAGTCTCACTCTCTTACTCACGGCTCTCTCTCTGTATCTCTGTTTCTGTGAAAGCCGAATGATAATGAATCAGGAATGGAGGAAGGCAATATATATAGTAAGCAAGGGTCCAGTCAAGGAGAACCAGAGGAATGGAGGATATTAGATATATTGACGTGGGGCTCAAGAAGGATGGAGAAGCATGGTCTTCCATTGATTCTACGCTGCTGTTGGATCTGCTGAGGACTTTGCGTGTTGTGTTTTTCTTTCTGATTTTGCTGATAGTCTTCGGTGAGCTTGGAAGAATGCAGAATGGGTTGGATATATGTATATTGGGCTGAAGCAAATGGGTTATGGACTATGGGTTGCATGATTCTAGCTTCTGCCCAAATTTTACATATACATAGATGTATGCTCATTCTTGCGTGTTGGGCCAAACAAATGGAGAAATGGGTTTTGTTATAAAGCCCATGAAAATCCTTAAAAATTTATATATGCAATTATTGGATAATTCTAAAAAATAAAACCCCTAATTTTGTATAATGATGTTCCCTAATTATTTGTTCTTAACTTGTGGGAAAATATGCCTTAAATTCTAATAATTAATTTCATAATTATTTTAGGGCAAATTTCACAGTTTCATTTCCCATAAAATATTCAAATTCCAAATATTAATTCTATCATTTATCCAAGCTAAATTTCCTATAATTAACTCCACCATAATATATCTGTATTCTCGAAATATAATCTTCCCAAATTTTCAAGGTCCAAAATAATTTTAATAATTATCTTAAGCTTTTTCTTCATAATAAGCTTAGGACTTTTGAACTCTATTAACTAGAAGCCTGCTTATCTCATTTTAATTCCCAACCTTCTGGTCCAAAAATTTGGGATGTTACCGAGGGAATATCTATTGAGGTAAATTAAAAAAAGATTGGCAAATATATAAACTATGTCATATTCAAATCATCAAATATGTTTCATATTAAGAACATGAGGATTATAAAACAATAGACATGGGAAGTCACCTTGAGTTTTTTAAATTTTTTCCCCAAAAATTTATGTCGTCTGGTCCTTGCTTGACTAGTCACCAAAAATCTTTTTTTTGTTTTGTTTTTTTGGGGTTGGAAAACGATTTTGCAGGTACCTATACTTTCATTCAATTTTGAATTTGGTACTTATGAGTTTTTCTCTCTTAATTTAATCATTACTTTTCTTTTTTAATATAGTTAACTCTGGCAACTTTGCTCTATTAGCACTTTTAGTACCTGTATAGGAGTTAATGATACTAACAAAGCATAATTAAAACATTAAATTAGGAGGGAAAACATATTATAAATTAAAAATTGAAGAAAAGTATATGCACATGCAAATATTTTTCCCTTTTCTTGCCACGTACAGGTAAAGAGTGGACCAGACACCGTGTATAAAAGATTTAAAAATCTTCAGCCCAATATTAATTGATACAAATTAAATATAACTAATATTAATCGATGGTATAATGAAATATAGATAACTAACTATATTGTACCATAATGTCATTATCTTATCATGATTTTAAAATTTTAGCTCTTATTTAATTGCATTTTGACATGAGATATTTAAAATATGTTTATCTTTCAAAGAAATTTCATTAGTTTACGTGTCATTTACCTTGTTTAAAAAGTTTCAAAATTTAATTTATATATAACAAATCAAGGCGTCTGGTACTTTTTCTACATATGCAATAAGTTATTTAAGACGTATGGTGTTTATTAGCGGATGACATAAATTATTTAAGACATCTGTTAGAAATTAAACAAAAGTGAAAATATGAAAACAATTTACTATAAATTTTGTTCCTCAAATAAAAGAGGCGAAATTGAGTAGTTATATTGGTATTTTCCTGCATGGGAGTCAGGTGCTAATATATGCTTGTTCATTGGGAACATTGTAGAGAAAATGTTTGATAAGTTCACAGACGAGGAGGAAAATTTTAGGGAAGAGCTAAGTGAAGATATTGAGGGAATGAAGGATTTGTATGAAGCTTCGCATCTAAGCATAGAAGGAGAAGATACACTTGATCAAGCTGGCCTACTTAGTGAACAATTTCTAAAGCAAAAAGCAAAAACTCAACTGATTCCCACGAAGCTAAGTATTTGAGGTATTCCCTAGAGCACCCTTTTCACAAAAGCTTGCCAATGTTCAGTTCTAGAAACTTCCTTGGAAATCACAACGGCATAAATGGATGGCTAGGATCTTTACGTGATGTGGCCAACTTGGACTTCAAATTGCTGCAATTCTTATACCAGGAAGAGATTCTTCAAGTTTCAAAGTCAGTCAACATTACTTTTTTTTTTTGGTTAGGAATTTGTCTGTTGTGTAAGCATTACCCTCAAAATATTCTTATATTTTTAGTACTAATTAATTTATATATTTTGATTTGTTTGATCGTAGATGGTGGACAGGTCTTGGTCTAGCTAATGAGTTAAGATTTGCAAGAGACCAACCATTGAAATGGCACATTTGGTCATTGGCATGTCTCAATGATCCTTCTTTATCAGAGGAAAGAGTTGAACTCACAAAAGTGATCTCCTTCATATACTTGTTGGATGACATTTTCGACGTTGGTTGGACCGTTGATGAGTTAACTCTTTTCACAGAATCTGTAACTAGGTAAATCAATTAAGAATGTCCCAAAAAAACCCATTAATAATTCATAAAAGAAATATATATTAAGAACTGAGAGATTTTGAGAAATTAAAAGAGAAAGGTTGATCAATTATATATGTATATTGTTGAATGCAGATGGGATGGTACATTTAGTGAGCAACTTCCAGATCACATGAAGTTTTGCTTCAAAGCTCTTTATGATCTTACAAATAAAATCAGCAACAAAGTTTACCAGAAGCATGGCTGGAATCCGATTGACTCTCTTCATAATGCGGTATGGTAAATTATTTTTAAGTAGATGCCATTTAACTAGGAAAACATACGCAAATCAATCACATTATTATAAAGTAACTAATATTTCAATATAAAATACTAACACATGTTTAACTAGAGAAATTTTGAAAAGTTTATTATCTAGGATCATTAGTGAACATTGTGTCCAACTAAGAGAAGGCAAAAGACAATAGGCTCCACTTTTTGTGGGGCATACAACCCTATATATTATTTTATTATAAAAATTGATGAGCTGTTAGCAAAATGAAACTAAACTGCATATTTTGAAAAATTAATATTTGACAGTCATATAATCATGTGTTTATTTGAAGATATATATATATATATATATATATATATATATATATATATATATATATAATAATAATAATAATAATAATAATAATAATAATAATGAATATTGAAACAATCATGATTCCAACAGATACAATGGTTACTCATTATTCAATAATATACTACATATCCAATACAATAAAGACATGTAGCATTAAAGGAAATATCTAAAATAAAATAAATTTTTGTTCCTCGCACAAGCCCGTTAGCCATTGGATATATATTAGTGTGGTACTATTTGATGCTTCAACAATGTCTATTGTATATAGTTTATTTTTACTCTTTGAACGATAATATTGTAAAAATGAAGCAAAGTGGCAAAATGTGTTCAAATATAGCTTTAACATATACTTTTTAATCTATATCTACTAGGTTTATAACTTGGGAAATTAATTTAAGAGAAAAAAGAGTAAGGAACTATATAAACAGTAAATTAATTATAATGCAGCTTATTAACAATAATTCACAAATCAGTAAATTTAGAGTTCTGTTCAAATACACAAAACCACAAACCGAGACATGCATTGATATATGTTAATTAATGAGCAGTGGAAGAGTTTGTGCAAAGCGTTTCTAGTAGAAACAAAATGGTTTGCAAAAGGGAAGATGCCAAAAGCTGAAGAGTATTTGGAGAATGGGTTAGTGAGCTCCGGAGTGCACATAGTGATAGTTCATGTCTTCTTTCTCTTAGGTGAAGAAATAACTCAACACAAAGTTCATATGATAGACACAAACTCTCCCATTATTTCTTCTTCAGCCACAATTCTTAGGCTGTGGGATGACTAGGGAAGTTCTGAGGTACGTAATAAGATTCTATGTGCGTAAATCTCTCACATGTTTGATAAGCATTTATTTACTTTGAAAAACTAGCTGTATCATAAAATATTTAGGGAGAAAGGCATAGAAGTACTACTGAAATATAATGATATCTCAAAATTTTCCATTGAAATGGCTTAATTCTCATGAAGTCTTCAGAGACTATTATGAAATCAAGTTTTTGTGTGTGAGAAATGATTTAATCACCTTCTGTGAAATTAGTCGTCATTGCCTTATTGTTGTCATTTAATAAGTTGGTTGATATGGTGATTTGATAAGTTAAAGTTGTTACTTGTTAAATTGTTGTTGTCATTTCATTTCAGATTAAGGTTTTTTAGGCAATATAGTTATAAAATTTAGTCTCTAGAAACTTTACAGTGATTAGGTCATTTTGAAGTCCTAAATTTTAAATTAGAAATAATAGATTTGAGGGTATTTATGTGTCTTCTAAATATTTACATAATCATGATTTGAATTGAGCTGTGACTATATCTTATTTTATTTCTCAAACTAAACTAATTAATAAACCCTGTATATATAACACACACGAGTGCAGGATGAGAATCAAGAAGGGAATGATGGATCATATGTGCATTGTTTGATGATGGAAAATGAAGGAACGTTAATGAAAACGGCAAGAGAAGAAACAATGAGGAAGATAAATGAAGCATGGAAGAGGCTAAACAAAGAGTGCTTCTATGAGTGTTCATTTCCTAAACAAGTAAAGAAGGCTTCTCTTAACCTTGCAAGGATGGTGCCTCTGATGTATGGTTATGACCATAATCAAAGCCTTCCAAGGTTAGAGTAGCTAGTCAACTCCTTCTTTTGTAACGCCCCTATTTCCTAAGTCTGTTATGAGGTCCAATTATGATCCTAGATCTCTTTATTAAACTAATTCTTGTGTATTTATCAGAGTGAAGGCGTTTAACAGATCAGAGTAAAATAGAATAGAGAGCGTACTTAATGGTTTGGACGACTGAGTAACTGATTTCATATGCGCAGACATATGCTGGTTAATTAAATTTCCCGAAGGAATAGAAGCGTGATACAACTTACAATCATTGCGGTGATCTCGGTTAACGTGTTAGGCTACAATAATCCGAAAGGTTTAACAGTACATATTTAATACAGTCCAAAATAAAATTTCTTCCGAGTCCTTACGCTTGCCGCTTACCCTGTTCTCCAGCTCCCGATCCTCCTGAACTTGAAGCTAGAGTAAATTCTGAGATTCAATGCCCATTGAATCTCAGATAACAGTTAACCTTATGTTCAAATATAACAGTATATATATGATAGATATTCATTACATTCCAGCATTAACTATACATAGCATACGGTCCATGTAAGGTTCACAACACAACAATACATAGCACCGGCAAATGTAATGTAAAACAATCCATAGCACACAGCAAATGTAATGTCTCACAATACATAGCATACAGCTCATGTAATGTTCAACCATCGTTTGCACATAAACCAGTGCCATGCCCCCGGCGTGTCCTCAGCGCTAGGAAAACATCCATACGGCATTACTAATACTGTAACCCGTTTCCAAATCAAAGCTGAATGTATTTCATATGGTGACCTAAGACCCAGTCTTAGCCACAGTCCATGACCCAAGATCCAGTCTTGTCCATGACTATATGAATCAGTCCATGACCCAAGACCCAGTCTTGTCCATGACTATATGAATCATTACATCACATATAAAGCATACAAACAACATAAGAGTTAGAGTTACAGTACACGTCCGTACCTTAGTCTTTGGCGCTAGTGGTACGTCCACCTTTCGGTACTGGTTTCAAACCTTCTCGGATATCCTATAATATCATCACCGTGTTATTTCTCTTACCATTAACATTTTAAGAGGTGGCATTGCCACTAATGACCCTTATACCCTTGGTAACTTCTATTCCATTTATACCCCTTTTGAATTATTACTATCACTTTCTATTGATAATTCTCTTTATTATTTCTTATTAATTCCTCTTTAATTAGTAGCACAAAAATCATTTAAATGTGCCGTCAACTCTCACACGTTCCTAGAGTCATCCACTTCCATAGAAAAATACTTTAAAAGATCAGGACAAGTCAAATAAATTTTCAGATCTCACATTTTCATTGACTATCCCGTTAATCTTCCAGAATTTATAGTTTAACTTTAAAAATTCATATCTGGAGTTCTAGGTATCCAATTCAAGTGTTTCAAAAAACTATGAACTCCTCCTTAAGCCTAGTTTTTGATAAAATTGGTTCCAACATTTTATCACATGTCATTATTTTCCAGATTTCAAAAACGTCCAGACTGCTCAGTTTAAGCTTGCAAAAACTTAGAGTCATTTGTAAAAATCATAACTCTTTACTCAGAGCTTAGAAAATTACAAGATATCAACCAAAAGAAATCTATATGTCTCTATTTTCTTTCTGGAAAATTTCATAATTTTATCTTATACCAAAAATTCCCAGTTAACAAAAACATCCAGTCTATGCAGAAAATTTCACTGAAACGTTACAGGATTTTGACCCATCTTCCAAAAATCATAACTCGAGATATAGACCTCGGTTTGAGATGAACCAAAGCTCATTTTAAACTTTAGCATGTCTACTATATTCTCATAAAATTTCAGGGTCAAATAAGGTCGTTTCCTATTTTTTTGACCTTTTTAAAAATCATTGCGCATCTGAAAAATTCAGCATGAACAGTGACGCTGCTACAGTACCCCGTGTACTTTTCCATCTCGGATTTACTGTAGCAAGGCGCTGAAAAAGAACTCTGTTTCAGTCGAAGGAAAACAGAGGCTAACATGCAGAAGCTTCAACTTCTTCAATTGTTAGCGACACACACTTACACTCTTCGTTTTCATTCTTTTTCTTAGACCAGTGGCGACACAGATTTACACACGTGACGACAAGCATGTTCACGTGGTAGACTTGGGTTCCTTATATATACCCTTTTCTTTTACTGCTTACACAAACAGAACCATTCAAAAACAACCTGCAGAAGCTTCACCCCTGATATGTGTATATATCTATATTCACCTAGCCTATGGGTTTTCTCTTTCTTTTCTTGTCTTTTCTGTTTTTGACAGCCACAAACCCATAAATATATATACTTTTCACACATGCAGCAATAAATTTATATATACATGCATGCACCCAGCGGTTTTCTTTCTTATCTTTCTCTCGACCTGCACTCAACACACACTTGCTAAGATCAAATCCTGGATAACTATCAGCTCGCTTTCGTTTTTCTTCTTTCTTTTTGCAGTCAACACGTACAGAGACAGAAAAACTCTAACAGCTAATGCACCTACACATATACATGGCTTATTTCTACTATATGCAGCAAGCTATGTATATATATAAGTAACAAAATAGCTTCCCTTTTTCTCTGGATCTTCACGGTTTCCCACCAATCTTATACACACAGCCACTCACATTCATATATGTATGTATATATGTTTTCAGCGAGTTTATACGATGTTCATGCAGAAGCTTTACTTAGAGAATTCAAAACCGATGACAGCCCCTGTTTTCTTGTTTCATTTTTGGTAAGCTTTTGTTTAGTTTATTTTCAGCCCCTTTTTGCTTTATCCTAAGCTACACTATGACAGAAAATGAAGGAGAAGGGAGGGTGAGAATCACCTTCTATTTTTGATCTCCAGAGATGATGAACAGCTACTGATTTGTTTGCTCTGTTCTTGACGGCACCAGCAGAGAAGAAGTGGTTTCAGTTTTCTCTCGCAACTCACTCTCTTCCTCTCTCGACACTCTCTGGCCGAAAGAAATGAATGGAAAATGAAGGCGAATGATTATGTTCGGATGGTTAAAGCTTCTGAGTTTAAGCGACAATGGATTATGGCTGCTGGAAGCACGAAGGAGAAGCTCGCATGCGTTGCTGAATGTCGCAAAAGCAGAGGTAGTGGAGTATGGAAGCTGTCCAAAATGCATGAACTCAATGTTTCTGTGATTCGTGCCGCTCTTCTTTGTGTTTCTACATGTCTGGCCGAACTGATATGGAAAGGTCAATGAGTTATATATTCCTTATGGTTTCCTTGCTGGCATGGTTGGGCTGAATGGGTGATGGAATATTAGAGGAATGGTTTATGTGTGGGCTGAGGCAATGAATAAATATGAGCTGAATATGTGCGTGCGGGCTGGGCTGTTGGAATCAAATATATGGGCCAAAAGAATATGGATTTATTTGATGATTCACTGCTGGCCTAAAAGAATGAATTAAGAATATTAATTAGGATAGTGTATATACATATGAATGTCCAATTCCAACTTTTATATATTTTCTTCCAATTTAATTGCAACATTGATTAAATGATGGAAATAAATCCTTATTTTCATTTAAGGATTTTTCTTCCACAATTCATTTTCTTAGGCCATAAAATATCATCTCCCAAAATATTTAGGCCAAAAATCAATCACAAATAATTGTCCTTAATTTTTGGGAAAAATATGCCTTAAATTCCAATAACTATTCCCATAAATATTTTTGGCCCAAATTTCATAATTTAATTTCATATAATTTTCCAATATTCAAATCCCACAAATTTGAGATGTTACATCTTTTACATGATATAATCTCTTCAACTTGTAGCTGGAATTTTCCCCACCAGCTTCAACTTTAATTTTTTTGAGCATGCAAAACGAATAATGAAAATGATTGTGGTGTTTATGTATCATACTCTTCTTGTGAGAGAAAAATGACCTTTGCATTATCAAAATGCTAAACAGTATTCCAAGTTCCAACTTTTTGTAACATCCTCGAATATTAGTTAAATAAGTTAACTTGGCCCAAAAGTTGAAAATATGAGGAGCTCGGAGGCAAAAAGCATAAACTAGAATAATTATCAGGCAAAAGTGTGATAATGGAAAAACTTCTTAGAAATTAAAGAGAAGTCTCGGAAAGTTGGAAAGAGATTTCCAAGGCATATTTGAGGTTTAGAGATATTCTTCTGTACTCACTTGATTATTCTTCTGACATTTCTAGTGAAGCTTCAAAGAGAGAGAGAGAGAGAGAGAGAGATTCAAAAAGAACTCCTAGCATTGAAAAGGAAGGCTATTACTCTTAAACATGGAGAAGTGGAAGAGGCAGAGGAAGTTTTGAGGATGACATAGCATTTGAAAGCCTAGTTGGAAGATTTAGGTAACTAGAACGCCCCCTTTAGCGGGTTGTTTGGTATGAGGGAAATTTTTTAAGTTGGATTTTAAAAAATTGAAAAATTAGTGTTATCAAATTTTAATAAAGAGAATATGTATGATAAATGAAGAAAAAATTGATTTAAAACTTATAACGCTAGTTCTCTAATTTTCTTAAATCCAACTCAAAAAAATTCTTCTCTCCCATCACTTTTCCTCCCCTCCTCTGATACCAAACAGCCTGCAACCTTGAAAAAACTGGATTTCCGGCATCCATGACTTGTATGGAAAGCATGGGTGAATGGCTGTGACTACATCGCACGTGGGATCCCATGTGAACTGGTCAGCCAACCCCTCCCCCATTCTTTCTTTACCTCTCTTCCTTTCCTTCTCTCTCCTCATATATATATATATATAATATTATCCATTTATTTATTATTCCCCTGCCTGCCTTGATGCCTACCAATCTTTAATACGCATATTCTTTTTACATAGGGTATATAAGTGATCAACATTTTGTTAGCCTTAAGTGTCTTATTCCACAACTTTAGTATATAAAAATAAGAAATTAATTTCTAAAAGATTGTAATAATACTTCAGCCAGACGCTGCATCTGGTCAAAAAAGGGAAAAAGAAGGCCAAATGCTCAGTTATCAGATTTATTCACAGGTGATAGTGGGAGCAGTTGTGAAATATTTGCTCAAAAACAAAGAAAAGAATCTATGATTGGGGCAGCTTTGTTTGGACTCCTTCTCATCTCTTAATCAAGAAAAGGGATACAAAAGCAATGTTATAATTAATAAAAGAGAAGAAACTGCTGCTGATCAGGATTATTCTGCTAAGAATAATGTTTCCCATCAAGATGTTGCTCCTTCAATGAAATATCCATGTAGAGTTCACTGTGTTCATTTAGATCATAGAAAGAATATAACCATTCATGAAAGGGTTAAAGAGTAAAATTTACCGTTTGACCATTAAGTTTGATTTTGACTGTTGATTTGATATTAATGTGGCTTTCAAAGGTGAAAAAATACACATGTGGTTTGACTAAAAGAGCACCCAATGCCAAATATATATTTTTTTAATTTAATAATTTTATTTCAATTAAAGGAAAATTATTATTTAAATAATTTTTGGTTTAATTTTGTTAGATAAAAAATTAAAATTATTTTAAAGTAAATGTATTATTTATAATATCAAATTTCAAAGGCATAAATACTCATTTATTAATTAGCCAATTTACTAAGGATTTTAGAAAAAAGAAAATTAATTAAGGAAATAAAAATTTTATCGTTTTTACCCGTTGAATAAATCCTCCTTCTTGAAATGATAAATCAGAAGAAAAAATTCAGCCTTCTAGGAATTATACTTAGAGAAATAATACTTTTTCTTTAATTGAAATAAAATTATTAAATTAAAAACAGCACTTGGTGTTGAGTGTTATTTTGACCAAAACTACATATGTATTTTTGTACCTCTGAAAGCCATATCATCGTCCAGTCAGCAAAAAAAAGTCAAACTTAATGGTTAAATGATATTTTTGCATATAATTTGTAACCACATAGTTACTTTTACACTTAAAAACACTTGGAGGCTTCTCAGGATGAAACACATGCATTTTTGCACCTTAATGCTTCATGAAATAATTATAGCCGTGGTTTTCAAGATATGAATTGCAAAATTGTCACTTGATTTGTGTTATTATCTATTTCACATCTACATTGGCTTCATCATGATGGCGAAGGAAATTCTGAAATTGTTTAGATTTGCCCAGGGGAATGAGTGAACCCAGGACTTTTTTCGCTGCTATATGAACCATATGTCACTTTTTTCTTTTGTTCGGCTTCATCTTGATGGCGATGGAAATTCTGGAATTGTTTAGATTTGCACAGGGGAATGAGTGAACCTAGGATTTTTTTCGCTGCTATATGAACCATATGTCACTTTTTTTTAATAACAACCATTTGTTACTTTTGCCCCCTTGTAAAGTTTAAGAAGGGACAAGTGCATGGATCTTGAAGGCCGTTGTCTAGAGCAATAATCAAATCCATTGTCCATATCCATATGAATATGAATTTATGCGTCTGCATGTTTGGTTTTCCCCCCTTGATGTAATACTAGCACTCCAACATGTATAATAATTTAGTAAATGATACCTATTGGAAATAGGTAAATTTGTGGTCTCAAAACTAGTATAATAATTACCTTATTTCCTAAGGTAATTTCTCATGAAATTAGGGGGAATAAAGAGCTAAAAATCCCTAAATAAAGTTATGGGTTATAAAATACTCTGAAGATATTATGATAAATCCTCAGGGGCAACTAAATATTTATTAAAAAATTAGAGAGTATGTTGTCTCTAATTTAGGTAATTTATGAGATTATTTCCCTTGGAGAATAATAAGGCAAAATTAAATATCATTTTGGGGAACATAAGTTGCCCTATGATTTTTAATATTATGCATGGTGCGTAAATTACCAATGTCAGTAAAATAATTGTGAGATAATAATTATTACTAATTAAGAAAATTATCAACAATTAGTAAATGATTTTTAGGTAATTAATGACTAATTGTTTAAGCTTGAACAAGAGAATATTCAAGGTAAAGTATACAAAAACCCTTTAATTAAATGTTTGTGGCTAAAATTAGCAAAAATATACTTGCTAATTAATTAGTAAAGATTAAGCAATATTGGTGAGATTAAGTACATAAAAACCTTAAATCCTAAAAGATTACAAATCATATGATTAAGGCCCGAATTAAGCTTTTAATTGAGTTAGACAAATTAAACAATGATCAATGGTTAGGATATAATTTAATAAGGTAAGATCAAGGGCTACAAGAATTTCTAACAATTTTAAATGCCTAAATCCTTGTAATTAAGTAAGGACCAATGAGATATTTTTGGAATTTTAGAAGATTACTAAAATATAATATAAAATTAAAAAAAAGTTGAAAACTGAAAATATAAGGGGGGAGGGTGGTGGAAAATGTGTGGTGATTAAGAATTTTAATATTTGTAAAATATTATAAGTCAAGATTAAACCAAAGTGAATAATGGTTTGAAATCCAAAGTGAAAACTTAAGAAGCAATTTATTCTTTAATTAGACACAAGTAAATGAGAACCTATAGAAATAAAATCATAACTTGAAATCCGGGGATGAGTTGGTAAAAACCAAAGTATATTATGAATCAGTGGATTTTTATCCAGAAGATAATGTTGTCCGACGTTATTTCCGTAACCGACAGCGGTTGTCCGAAAATATTCGGCAGGCAACGGAATGTCCTTAATGAGATCAAAAATTTAGTTAACCCAAATATTCTTAACAAGAAAGAAAAGATCTTCAGGACCTTGCTTCCGAAATTTTGAGATTTCCCAAGATTACGTGATTAGAATACCGAACAGGGACTTTATCGGTAGAAAACTTCTTGAGCAAGTTGGTGACATCACCTTGGTGACATAGGATGAGGTTAGCATAGTAAGGTGTATGGCTAAGATTTTGCCACCTTAAAGAAGTGCAATCCGACAGTCAGAAATTGATCAGACAAAGTTCAAAGAAATTATCAAAATGCCATCCACTTTTTCTATAAATAGCCTAAACCTTCTTTCAAAATTCTCACACCAATTCCTCTTGGAATTTTTGAAATCCTAGAGTAGAGAAGGAAGGAAGAGCTCTGGAGAAAGTTGTAGCAGAGTCCTAGGTAAGTTCTTCGATCCTTAGTCTTTAGTTCGGTAGTTCTTAAAGTTTTAGGATAGATGTTGTTTTGATCTTTAATCTTCTAGTATGTTTTAGATATCATGTTTTAGGATAGATATGATATTTATTTTGGAAAATATGTTGGAGTAAGGGATATATTGAAATTTTGGAAGATTAGAGTCAAAGTAACGAAGTTCTGGCGAAATTTCGCTGATTAGAGAGGTCAAGGATAAAATGGTCATTTATGACTAAAATGACTATTATAATGTTAGTTATTGATTACATGCGATATTATCCTTATTAGGATATCTGAGATCACGTACCGCTGTTACTGCTGTTGTGCCGCCATCGTACCATTTTCCGTCTAAAGTATCATATATTGACAATGAAGGTACGTTCGCGTACTGTAACACTAACTCTGATGTTTATGATATGGATATATGTGGTATGTGTGTTGTATGTATAGAGTGTTTATACTGTGGAGTGCATATAAAGGTTAGAAGGTATCTGTAATGCTAGGAGCGATATGGTTGCATGCTAGGAGCAATACATATGCATTGTTTGTGATAGATCGTTTGTTTGTGCTGTTGATGTTGTGGTATATGTCGTCCATATATTGTGTATGTAAACATGAGGTTAACCGTTACCTGAGGTTCAATGGGTATTGAACCTCAGCTCTTAACATAGCTTCAGGATCGGGAGGTTCGAGGACCGAGGAGAAGCTCAAACAGGCCGCATATAAGACCTGGCTGAAGACTTCCTTTTGACGTTCCAGCGGAAGCCTTTCCATTATTGTTTTACTTCACTTTTGAACCACGCTTTTGAAAATTGGGATGTTACACAACATATCTGTGCTTATATAACATTTAATAAATAATGGTTCCAATGAATAAATGTCATGCATGTTGAGACTGAGGTCGCATAAGAATATATAATACTAAGACTTAATGGTTAATTATGCGCACCGTCATTTATTGTGAAGCAAAACTCGCAAAAATATGGATGTAACAGTTGTAGTTGATAACTGTAATTTATTTAGTAACAAAAATGATGGTTCTTGTGAAACAACCGTCATGTAATACTTCAAATGATTCATCTTCCAATCTTTTATATCAACAAAGACAAAACATAACGATCTTAAAAAATAATCGTTATGTAACACTTTCAAACGATCTATCTTCCCCAAGTACGTACTAGTTTATAGGTCATAACCCTTTGTAACATCATTAGATCTTCATAAGTCATAACCCTTCATAACATCCGTTAAACCTCTATTTTGACTCACATATTCTTGTGATTCTTACTACTTTTATTTATTGGCCTTCTCCTTCACTCCTTTATCATGTTAAGATCCTAGGGAGCTCTTTAGCCGCCACCACCTCTCCTCCTTCATCACTACCACCTCTTCCTCCTCCTATGCCTCCTCTTGAAATGGAGGCTTTACTGTAGATGTTGGCAAGTCTTGACCACAACATAAGGTGTCAGGTGACTTACGCCAACAAGCTGAATGTGAAGTTGAACCTCATACTTCACAATGAGGTTCAATATGACTTGTACTCAGACCTTTCATCTCTTTCATTCGATGATAATAATGGGGAAGAGGAAGAGGAGGAGGAGGAGGACGATAGTGGTGGTGATAATTGAATACCAGTATTGTTTTTTTAAGTATTAAAAAAATGTTAACAAAAAACAACTCAATAATTCATGTGATTGATAAAAAACCATAAAGTATTCTTAACGATTATCACTTAATAAATGTTATTTAAAGCTTTCAAAACCTTTCTTCTTCCTTGTTCTGACTTTGGGTGCCTCCTCATTATCCAAAGATAAATAACGGTTCTTTTGAAACAATCGTCATGTAACTAATGGCATAGGAGTAAAAACATCATTGTGTGCAGATTCAACCTCTTCAACTTCCAATGAACATGTAATTTCCAATATATTTAAACTTCCCATTTTTATATGTTTTCTTCATCCTCTTCCTCTGTTTTCTTCATCATCATGGTGAAGTAGCACGATGATGAAATGTAGGAGAATCCTCTACCTCCTTCTCCTCCTCATGCTCCTCCTTCATAACCTACACCTCTACTTGGTTCTCTTTCTCTTCCTCCCCAACCTCTACCTCCTTCTCCTCCCCCCGGTCCTCCTCCTCCTCTTCCTCCACCTACACTTGCTACTCTTCCTCCTCCCCTTTAACTTTTAGAATTGGCTGTCACCCAAGGGGTGAATTGGATGTAAAATAAAAACTTAAGAACTTTGAAAATATTTTTTTCTCTTAGTGAAAACAATAAGTATGAAGCTAATGAACCATAAATTCATAGTCGATTATTCAAATCATATATGATGGACTTATAATAGATAAGAAAAGAGAATATACAAACTATGATTTATATTGGTTTGGTCTAACCTTGATGGCCTACGCGTCTAGTCCCCAAACTCCACTCGAGATTTTCAATCTGTTATCTTCTTGTTTAATCCGGGCACAAGAAAAGCCTCTTTAATCCCACAAGTTTAACTAGGCACTTATGAAGCCTTCTATAATTCTCATACCAAGTTACGCCCCTACACACTATAAGGATACAAGCTTGATGATAAAGAATTACAATGATCTTGGGCGTACTGCCCGTTTATACAAAAAAAAAAAAAAGAATTACAATGATTTTACTCTCAAAAGTGAATAAGATGAACACTGAAGCACAAAACGATTAATTTCTCTCTCTAAAATATATTACATGATATAGAGAAACATAGAGTATATGAGATGGAGATGGGATCAAAGTTGTGGCATTTTGATCTTGCTCGCACTTGCTCTCCTTATTTCAGTTTTGAATGCTTCAGTATTTATAGTTGATGATAGCTCTTTGACTGTAGAGCTTTTCTTGCTATCAAGATTTGTTGAATATGTCCGTAGGAAGTAGCCGTTGGAAGTTCTGACAAGATTTGCTTTTTGGCATTTGATGCTTGATCTAAGTTTAATTACCTGTAATCTTCATATAAACTTGATTGGTAATGATTAGGAATGATATAATCAAGGTTTATATGAGTTTGGAAGAAAATTGTGAAATCAAAGATGACGATTAAAAACTGGCAGAACATGATCATCGTGGTGATGTGGTAGTGATGTAACATCCCAAATTCCAGGTTCGAAATTCGTGTCGGTCGACACTTAGTTTTAAGAAAAACAACAGAGTTTGAGATGCTACAGCTTAGAGTACTGCGGAAATTGATAGCGTACGCTAAGATCCGGACAACGAGTATCTGATATAAAAATGCCCAGACATATGATGATGCCCGACATAAGCTGATATATTAAATATCCCGAAGGAATATTCATGTGATACAATTTTACAGAGGTTAAATACAATCCTCTGATAAAGAAAGTTTTAAACTAAACCCATGACTTGGAACCTAACATCAGTTAATTAAACAGATTGGCCAGGTAGGGGTCTATCATGGGGGCCTCACCGACTTATACGGCGACTGATTGGCTTCCCACATAGATTAACCCAGCCTTAGACACCAAACTGTTCAAAATAACCTTGTTAAATTCAAGCCAAAAGCTAAGACCTAATAACCTCTACCGACCTTTTCCTTTGACTGCTGCCTCTTCACGGCTCTTCCCTCCGATATCTTCTCTATCCCGGTTTCTTTCCTGTACTATTCATTAAGACTGAGGTCCAATGTCCATTGGACCTCAGGTAATGGTTAACCTCATGCTTATGTAAACAGTATATGACAGTTATCACAGATATACAACATAATCATAGTTTTAAAACATATAACCACATGTAAGGCAATAACATAACACAGCCACTGCAATATGTATGTTACCCCAGTCTGCACATAACCAGTGCCACGACGGCCCATCGTGTCCTCAGCGCTAGGAAAACTCAACGGTGTTATCAAGACTATAACCCGTATACAATTCATCTCTCATGAGTAAATTTCAAAACAGAGTATTATCATGTGAAAACAACAATCATATATAACCAAACCATAAGCATAAGAGTTAAGGTTACAATACGCGTCCGTACCTTTTACCGCATAGTCGTCAAATGACCGACCTTTGAATCCGATCCTGGACTTCCCGGATATCCTAACATATCACCATATTTCTTAGAATAATATCCTAAGAGATATTTTCACCTCTATTTACCCTTCTACCCTTGGTAGCTTCATAATTACAATTTTGCCCTTACATTTCTTAAAAACGTAGTGCAGCATTTCCTGGGCAGATTTTTCGGTAACTTTGAAAAATCATAACTAATTCTAGAAAAATCAAAATGAGGATCCGTAAAATTTTCCGGAATCCTTGGGAAGTCTATTTTCGAGGAAAAATACTAGGATTTACCCAGATTTCACGGAATTTTCCCAGTTTCCAGTTTTCAAAACGCTGTCCAGATTTTCGCACAGAAATCATAGCCTAACTTCTGAGATTTTTATCTTTTTGCACAGAGCTTCAAATGATACACTCTTTATAGATTTGAAAAGCCCTAGATATCTACTTTCACCATGAATGTTCTCAGAATTTTAGAACATCATCCTCATCATAAAATACTGACGTTTTTACCCCTAACTCCAGAAATCACTGTTTGAGGAGATTTCGCCAGAGCTTCGCTATTTTGATCCTAATCTTCCAAAAATTTTGATATAACTTCTTCTTCATCAAATTTTCGAAATAAAGACAATGGAAACCTCAAAAACATGAAATTAAAACTGTATATGGAAGATTGAAGATCAAAATAACTTTTCTAGCATTTCTACTTAATAAACTAAGAACTTAAACTTAAAAGCTAAGAACTCTTATACCTCTTGAAGACCTCTTGTCTCTCTTTCTCCAGCAGCTCCTCCCTCTCCTACCCTCTCTATATTTCGAATTGAAGCTTGATGATTTGGTGGGGGAAAAATGTGAAGCCTAAGCCTCTATTTATAGTAAAACCATGCTTAACTTCCTAACACTTCTTCCTTGATCTAAACCATTGGATTTTTCTTGGTGGGAAAGTCATGATCTTAGCCCTCCACCCTTCCTTGGCCGAAATTCCCCCTCCACCTTCTAGAGTTTTCTTTGCTTGGTCCCCAAGCACACTCTTTCTCCATTAAGTTAGCTAATAAATCCCAAATTCTAATTTAATTAGGTGTAAGTGAATGTTTTAATTCATACTCCAATTTCACTTTTGGAATCCCGATTTTGTGATTAGATTTATGGTGATTTTTATTTCCCAAAACACTTAGGTATGAATCTTAGATGTATCCGAAAATAACTTTGGGAATAGCCAAGATGAAGCTCATAATTCCCTGATTCCAAATATGTATTTATCTTGAAGATCTAATTTCAAGATTTCAAATTATGATTTAATTTCTATAGGTTCTCATTTAATTTTATTTAATTAAGCAATTACTTGCTCATTAAGCTAGACAACTTGCTCTCCAAGTTGGCTTCTTCTTCACACTTCTTTCATTGACTTTCTCTACTACACACACACATATACACAACACTTGTGCTCCTATTGGCTCTTAAATATTATCATGGATTTAGACATTTACAAAGTAATTATTAACTAATTTCAAAAAAATTACCAAAGTATCTCAATTATTGCAATATCAATTGCCCAATAATTGTTACTAATTTCCTTTAATTGATTTTATCATCCTCTGCTGATTTTAAGTTGTTAAAATGGCATAATTCCTAAAAATAATAATAAATTAATTAAAACTTTAGAGACAACATACTCTCTATTTCAATAAATATTTAGTTGCCTCTTAGGATTTATCATAACATTCTTAGGGTATTTTATGACCCATAAATTCACTTAGGGATTTTAGCTCTTCATTTACTCTAATTTCATAAGAAATTACCTTCAGAAAATAAGATAATTATTTCACTTGTTCTGAGACCACATATTCACCTATTGTAATAGGTGTTATTTATTAAAATTTAAGATTTACATGTATTATGAAAATTGGGGTATTACAAGTGATATGAACATATCACTCAGTGGTCACTCGAGTGTTCTTCTCTTTAAAATATTACACATCGCTCAAGTAGTCACTATAGTGATCTTAGGCATCACTTTCATATCATTAGAGTGATATTTGCTAGTGAAAAACTCATTTTGAATCTAAATATGCCAAATGACCTATAATAAGAAAGATCTTGAAGTCTACATCTTGAAAGTCGTGATCAAATTCATAACAGCTAGTTTGGAGCAGCGTCTTTACACGACCGTGCAATTTCAAAATTCACATCTCTTCTAGCTGACCCTCTTTAAGCATGACCTTGATGTTTTTAAAATGCCTCTTAATTCTAGTTTTATATGGACAAGTTTTAGTCCAAAACTCATTGTCTTCCAAAAGTAATGATCTAAAGAATGACTTTTGTTTTGAAACATCACGAGAACTTTGAGCATCAAATTTTGAGATACATATCTCTTTCTTATTATACTTTTTGAACTTTATCTTGCCTTATGTGAAACTTATTTTGAGTGTAGTTTCATATACAAAAAGTTTAACTTCAATCGGAGTTGTGGTGTAGGAGATTTGTCTAAATTACTGACCCTGTTTTGGAATAATGCAAGAAATTTCAGTGCCAACTTTCAAAACTCATATCGTTTTCATCTAGAATCCGTTGAGCTTGATCTTGGTGTCTATGTGTCACATTTGAAGTTGAGTTTTATATGAAACAAGTTTTTTTTTCAATAAGATGTATGGCTTGAGAGATACATTCAAAACACCAAATTGTTGGATCTAGCTATCACCCAAGAGGGGGGTGAATTGGGTGTTTGATAAAACTTTAGAAATTTTGAAAAACTTTTCACAACTAAATCAACAGTTAGATTTCAAATAAGTATATACTGGAAATGTAAAAGATAAGGGAAGAGAATATGCAAACTGTGATTTATACTGGTTCAGTCAAATCCTTGACCTACATCCAGTCCTCAAGCTTCACTTGAGATTTTCAATCCATTGTCTACTTTCAACTTGATTACACGTTCTGTACACAAAGTAATCCTCTCACTAGGATTTACTCCCTCTTACAAACTGTAATCAATACACTTGCTTGATTACACATTCTGTACTTGTTAGTTCTCTATGTGTTTTGATGATAACCTGACAATTGCAAATTAAAAAGATTGTGATCTCATTCATCTTCTATGTGTTTGAAAAACATTACTCCAGTAACATATCTTGTTTCAAAACGTATTTAAGCAAAATGTTACTCTAGTAGAGTTCATCTTACTCCAGTAATATGTTTTATTCTCAAGTTACATTACTCCAGTCAACCCATCGTGACTCCAGTAATGTTCCTCATTACAAAACAATTTTTTTTTATATGACTCCAGTAAGACCAAAATTACTCTAGTCATATCCATGTATGATGCTCTTCTATGCCTTCATAGTTCTAGTCATCTCTTGGCCACTCTCTTCATTGAATAAATCAGCAAAACTCCAAAGATCTCAGTTACTCCAGTAATGGTGACTCCAGTAGTCACTTAATTACTCCAGTAACATGTTGCCTTCAGCCATGTCCAGAGTGAACCTAATAGTCTGTCAATTGAATCCATATTACTCTAGTAGTTCGTTTGTCACTCCAGTAACAAAGACTCCAATAATTCGTTTGTCACTCCAGTAACAAAGACTCCAGTAGTCACTTACTTACTCCAGTAAGTCGTTACTCCCAATCATTTCTAGGTCTAACCCAATAGCCTTTGGATCATGTAGATGCACTACTCCAGTAATGAATTAGCTACTCCAGTCAAATTTGACACAGAGACAACATGAACTTTAGTTACTCCAGTAACTAAGTTATTACTCCAGTGAACTTGTGTCAAAAACGATGTAAGCCTTATGATTACTCCAGTAATTTAATTGCTACTCCAGTCACATAGACACAGAAGCGGGACTTTGTTTCCTGAAGTTTACGATTTGATCTCATTTACTTTATGTGCTTCATAGTTTCAATCTACAATTATTCTTTGTTCTACTTGATCGATTTTCTCATGAGTTTCAGATAAACATAGCAAAGATCAAGGAGGATTCTAACTGGGTAAAATGTAATTAATAAAGAACCAAGAACAAGCCTGAAATTTCTTTTATGTCCCAAAAGTTTAGTTCAGGCCATTCAAGGACGAGTAAATCATTCTCCAATGGTCTAATAAAGTTATGGAAATGACAAGGACATTGGAAGATCATCCATAATGACCATATCCAAGATTCCAGCTAAGCATTTAAAGAGATAGAGAAAAATATGCAACGACAATATTCCAGATTTGTAGCTGAACTTGGAAGAATCAAAGAGAAGAAAATGTAATCGCTAGTTCCTTTAATTAACCTATAAATATCCATGAGGACTTAGAGCAAACAGACAAGAATTACAACTGATCAAAAGTTTTCAATTTGAGTCTTTATTGTGTGCCTGATTTAAACTTCAGTGTTTATCATAATTTGCTCTCTTAAGAGTGTTGTTTTTAGAAAATCATTTTTGATCGCTTATTTGTACAAACTCAAGGTTGTAGAACCTGTGAGTTAAAGTTGTTTTATTACAAAGTGTAAGGGGGAGCAAGTCCTAGTTGATTAGGATTGCTTGGGTGTTACATGGTTGTAATAAGAAAGCTATGATAGTGAAAATCCTAGAAGATATATGGGGACTAGACATAGGTCAAGGTTAGGATCGAACCAGTATAAATCTTTTATGTCCAAGCTTCTCTTCCCTTCCTTTCTTGCATTATATTTTTCAAAAACAAGGTTGTCTTTCAGAAAGTTTTTTTTTGAAATCCCCAATTCACCCTCATTTTGGTAATTTCTTCCATCTTCAGTACTCGGATGATCCTCTCACTGAGATCACTCCCCTTATAAGCTTAATCAACACAATGTGTTTCCCGCTCAAGATTACCCAATCTTGAGTAACTCTCAGATAAATCAATTTACACTAAATCTTCTCTCTCAAAAGTGAATACATAATTACTGAAGTACATAATCATTCATCTTACTCTCTCTACTATAAACTATGAATATTGAGAAACAAAGAGTATATGAGTTATTTACATATCAACGGTGAAGTAGTAACATCATTTATTGGATTCCTCAAAATCATTCATCCATCGTCACTTCTTCCAGTTTGAAAACTTCACAATATATAGGCAATGAAGATCGATTTGTCTGTTGAGTAATTCTTCATGTTGGAATATGACCGTTGTGACTTACTCAAAGTTATTGTTGTGATTTGATGTAATCATTCACCTTTTGATAATCTAATGTTAATCCAGGTTATAATCATCTGAAACTCATTAACAAGTTGATTAAACATAGTTAGGAATAATAATGAGAGAAGATATAAACCAAATAGATCACATTTAAAGTCTGTTACGGTCTAAACGAAAATTTTTCAAAACTGATATAATTTGGCTCGAGTCAAGATCTATGGTTGGAGTCAAATTGATTTGTCAGAATCACGCTAGGCTCGAGTTAAGTATCCCAGGCTCGAGTTTTGGCACAAACTCGAGTCACTTGTTGTAGGATCGAGTCAAAAGACGCTATTTTGAAAATAACAGTCAAAATCCATAAGTAGGAAATTTAGAATCTATCGTATCGGCCTCAAGTTAGCCTGGCTTGGCTCGAGTTTTAGCACAAACTCGAGTCTCTTTTTCTTGGCTTGAGTCACAGTGACAGATAAAAATGCAGAGATATTTTTCACAAAATAAAACTCTTTGTTAACCAAGTTCCAGTACCATAACATCTCCGTTAAACCCTAAATCTTGACAAATCACATATATCCCTAGAATACTCTTTAGGTATTCTCTCCAATGTAAGGAGAATCAACTCCAAACTCATTGTATGTTGAGCACTATGATCAATTAGTAAAAGTTGTCCTTGAACCAATGTTTTTTCACCATCCTGAACAGACTTTGAACTTCCAAAAATCATATCTCTCTCATTTGATCTTTTTTCTGTGATCTTGATGTTTTTGGAAATGTGTGTGAGTCTAGTTTCATATTCCACCAATTTCAACTCATTCCTATTTGTGGTTTATGAGATATCCTCAAATTAGCGAACCTTGGTCTGCTATATAACAGTAACAGATGGGGAAACTTAAGAAATTCATAACTCTCTCATCTGATCTTCTTTGGACTTGAAGTTTTGTCAAGATGACGCATTGGATGTCTAGTTTCATTCAAAATTGGTTTCACCTCAATCTGATATCTGGTTTAGGAGATATCATTGATTTACCAAACCTCACCCAAAATGAACGTGAAACAGAGTAGAGCAGAGTTGCTGAAAGCATATCTGACTCAAGTCAACTGAATCTGACTTGAGTTTTGGCCCTAACTCGAGTCAATTCATTCTAAAGCATGATTTTGCTTATTTTAACTCCGATTTGAGTCATTCCAACTTTCATTCGATCGAGGAGATTTCTAGAATCAATCTATGAGCTTGTATAATGACTTTCTCATTCCATTCAACAATTTTTTTCTTTCTTTCTTCTCTTCTCTTGATGATTCTCCATAATTTAACTCTTTCCTTCTTCTCTTCTATTTTTCTTCATCATTTGACTCCACATCTTCTTTGATTCCATTTCTTTCTTTAATTCAATACTTCTTTATTTATCTTCTTTTTGATTATTCGTCATAAATGAATTTCAAATTTTGAATCTACATTAAATTTAGCAATTAGTCAATGTGGCATGTAAACTTTTTGCTCTAATGGCATCTTTAAAAGACATCATAAAAAATAATCATATCTAACACAAATCTCTGTCATACTGAATAAAAATAGAGCACAATAGAGCAATCATCACTTGAGTAATCATCTTTGGAGGCGCCACTCGAGTGATTACTTAAGTGAAGTTGGCATAACTTCCATATAAGTCATCTTAACTTTGAAATGAGCCATTCCAACCTCCATTTAAAGAATAGAGACCTCCAATGTCACATCTAAGTGTTAGTTCTCAATGTGTTTTGATGATAACTGACAATTGTAAACTCAATATGAAGTTTGTCTTTGGTAAGTTGTAAAACTTACTGTCAAAGACAAACTCTAGTTTTGGGAGTCAAAACTTGAGTTTTGATTTGACAGAGAGTAGCTCAATTTTTCAAAGAAAGCCAAAATCCAGTTTGCTCAGGCAAACTCGAGTTTGCAAGATACAGAGAGCACACAACAAGACAAACTTGAGTTTTAGTTTGAAAACTTGAGTTTAGACCAGACAGAAAGACTTCAGAAACTTCAATACTTTCACAAGTCAGGAAAACTCTAGTTTTCATTAAAGTTTTTGTGTTGAAGAGATGTCTGAATTTTATAAACTCTTGGAAACTCAAGTCTGGTTTCTAGTAACTCGAGTTTGGCCTAAACTGAAACACTCGAGCTGTTACTTGTTTTGTAAACTCCAGTTTTCCTCTGGCAGAAAGCTCTCAAAGTTTTAGTTCTCATTGAAACTCGAGTCTGGACTTTGAAGACTCGAGTTTAGCTCAAACAGATCGAAAACACTCGAGTGACCACCTGAATTGAAAAATCCAATCTTGACTTTGGAAACTCCAGCTTTATGTTTTGGACTCAGGTCTATTTTTTCTCTCCAAAGTCCAAAACTTGAGTTCATCACTTAATGACTCGAGTTTTTCCATATGTCCAAACTCTCATTCAAAAACCCGAACTCGACTCTCTTCTCGGTAAGAACTAAAACTCGAGTTAGCCACTTGTCAACTCGAGTTTAGAAAGTTTTTCAAAATGTGTTCAAAACTCTTATCGCGATCTTGCTTTCTGGATGAACTCAAACTTGAGTCTGCCTATGAAAACTCGGGTTTGTAATGAACAGATTTTGAACAACCAGATTGCGTCAATCTGCGAAATCTTTATGGGTTAATCTAAAAATGTCATATCATGTATTACTATTATTTCTAACATTATTGATGAAGTTTTGAGTAAGTTTCAGATAAGTTCAGCAATGATCAAGATGAAATCAGATCTGGATCAAATGCAATAAATGAAGAACCAAGAACAAGCTTGATCTTTCTCCTCTATCCTAATGGTTCAGCTTAGGCCGTTATAGATCAATTAAATCTCTCTCCAACAGACAAATAAGGTTTATGGAATGACAAAATATCTGGAAGACTATCTGTATCAACTAATTATAGAATTCCAGCTGAGAATTGAAGAAACATAGAAAAATATGCAAACTGTCATATTCCAGATTTACAGCTGAACATTGAAGAATCATAGAGAAGAAAATGCAACGGCTAGTTCCTAATTAACCTATAAATACCCATGAAGACTCAGAGCAAAGAACCACCAAACTACAACTGATCATATTTACAATTTGAGTCTGTGTTGTGTTTTTAATTTGATCTTCAATGCTTATCAATATTTGCTCTTTTGAGAGCTTTGTTTCTTTGAAATCATTTTCAAATACTTGTTTGTATAAACTCAAGGTTGTGGAACCTGTGAGTTGAGTCTTTTGATTACAAAGTGTAAGGGGGAGCAAGTCCTAGGTGATTAGGATTGCATGTGGTTTACATTGTTGTAATTAAAGCTTATTGTGATACTAGAAATACTTAGAAGATATCTAGGGACTGAACGTAGGTCAAGGTTAAGACCGAACCAGTATAAATCCTTTGTGTCTAGCTTTTCTTCCCTTGTCTTTCTTGTCATTCTTTGTTTTTCAAGTTTGAAAAGATTTTTAAATCCCCAATTCACCCCCTCTTAGTGATTTCTTCTATCTTCAATAAGAAGTTTAACCTTGACACTCCCATTAGTTCTTACAAGTTATTCTTTCTTCAATATCTTCTCCTTGTTCTTCATTAATTTCCACGATCCTTTTTGACAACTCTTGGTTTTTCTTGACTATTATCTTCAATCTATTTCTTCTTCTTCCTTTTAGTCATTCTCCATAATCCAATTAGGTAGCTTCTTTCTTTTCTTTGACTTTCTCTCCCTACATTTGATAACTTATATCTTCATTATTTTCTTAATATTTTTCTTGATCATTCACCATAATCCATTTCAATAACTTCTTTCTTTTGTTGATTTCTTTTCCCCGTGACAAATAACTTCATTCTCTAATATCTTCTTTCTTTTCTTCTTGATCAATCTCTATATTCTAACTTGATATATTCTTTCTTTGCTTGACTGATCAACATGATATTTAACATTAAATGTAGTAGTTAGTCAAATTAGGAGATAAATATATTATGCAAAATTTTTGCTCTTAATATTTGGCATCTATATCTAACATCATCAAAACTAATCCTATCTAACATTCCCAACCTCTACCTTCTTCTCCTCCCCCTAGTCCTCCTCCCCAACCTCCACCTTTGCTTGTGGCCGTTGCCGCTACTGCGTCCACTTTAAGCTTGTCTTCATCTTCTCAAATGATTTAAATCTCTCATTTGAGGATGATTGGTAGGTTTTATCTATTTCCATTTTAGTTTTATTAATAAAATATATTTATGTAATTATGCTCCAGTATAAAAAATAATAATAACATATCTCATGGTTGTTACTAAAGATCCATGATAAATCAAATAAATAACATACCTCACGGATGTTAATTACAAATGATAATGATAAAGGCAAAACATTAATTAGCAATTTTTACCAATTAACCATTATGGAAGACCTTAAAAAACTAAGGGTTTGTTAATAACATACCTCATAGTTATTTGAAAATAACCATGATACAACTAAAACATTTAGCGATTCTTATTAACCAACCGTCATGTAAAACCCTAAAAACCACTTAACATAGGTATGTTTGAAGAACATGCAATCAGTTTGACATTTGAAAAATTTTGCATGTGTGAAAAGCTATGCTACTAATAGAATGGAAAGAGCTGAATAAGACGTTATAGCATTTCTCAATTATCCCTAGATTTAAATACTTGTATAGCAATCCTGAAGATGCCAAAAATATAAGGTGGCATGCAGATGAAATGATAGATAATGACCTGCTTCGAAATCCTACTGATTCTCAAGAACGAAAGAAGTTTAATCTGAACCACCCTAAATTTGCTAAAGATGATAGGAACCTACGTATTGCATTGGCTATTGATGGGATAAAGTATTTGGGATGAAAAGCACTGTACTTGGTCAATAATATTGTTTATATAACCTTCCTCCATGGCTTTGTATGAAGCACAATTACTCCACGTTTTCCATGCGCAATTACTTCTCGTTGTCTATGATAGTCTCCAGCTTAAGCAACCAAAGAAGTAGCGTACAATCCTCATGTAGAAGAAACATTCAACTCTAGAGCCATGCTCTTTGGAAAGATCAATGACTTTTCTACATATGGTAATCTATCTAGATACAACATCAAAAGCTAGCTTGAATGTCCAATTTACAAAGAGGTTACACATTCAATTATATTGAAGCATGGCATGAAAATTTCCTACATGAGACATCAAAGATGGTTGCTTTGGGATCTTCCTTACCAGTGTTTTAAAAAAAAATATTTCATTGAAAAACCAAAAGATGGCAGGGCACCTCAACCTTTGGCCAGTGAAAAGGTATATGAAAAGGTGAAAGATATAAAATGTCTATTTTCTTTGACTTACCTTATTGGAGGACTTTGAGAAAAATGTTACCTTAACCTTGTGCACATTGAGAAAAATGTGTGTGAAGTATTGTTGACATGTTGCTCTAGATATGTTTAAGATGGGAATAAGGGAAGAATTAGCATCAAAGGAGAGGGGAGCCCATACATTTCTCTGTCTTGTGGCTCACATACTATCAAAGGAAGAAAAAGCAAATTTTTATCAGTCCCTTACTTTAGTCAAGGTGCCAAAGAGTTAATCTGTTAGTTCTCTATGAGTTTTGATAATAACAATCAATTGTGAAACCAAGTTTGAAGAGTTGTCTCAAGAAAGTAAAAGCTTGCTAATTAAGACAATACTCGAGTATAGGTGATAATACTCGAGTATTGGAGTTTCAATGAAAAGCTCAATGCGAATGACAAAGGCCAATACTGCAGTATCCTAGTGGATACTCGAGTATTGAACCTTACAGAGAGCATCGCAAGTTTTCCATCAGAGCATACTCAAGTATTGGTATGCATACTCGAGTATAGGCCTAAAAGAATCTTCAGTGTTTTTACAAAAGAAATGCAAACTTCAGTTTAGAAAACTCCAGTTTTGAAAACTCAAGTTTTGAATATGAAAAGTCCAATTTTCAACTTGGCTCCAAAATTCAAATGTTTTCATTTTTAAATGAAAACTCGAATATGACATTTACATACTTGAGTATTGGGCCAAACAAAATGATTTAAACATTTATTACACATACAAACTTCAGTTTGGAAAACTCCAATTTCATATTGGCCAATGTTCTCTCTGAGTTTCAAAATAGAAACCCATACTCGAGTATGGTGTTGAATACTCGAGTATCGAGTTATACAGAGAGCAACTGAAGTTTTTGGGCTTTTAATACTGCAGTATTGCATAAATACTCTGGTTTTGATGTTTTGGTCAAAATCCTATTAAGGGTCCAAAACTCGAGTATTGGTTGAATACTCGAGTATTGATTTAAGTTCAACTAAAGTTCCAAAGCACAGATCACGAGTTTTGTTTCTAGAAGGAACATACTCGAGTATTGGTTTGAATACTCAAGTATGGCCTTAAGAGCATAGCGACATACTCGAGTATTGATGCACGAACTCGAGTATGGACCGTGTCAGTTGAAAATTTGAATTTACGAAATCTGTGTAATGTTTGTTATTGGATCTAAATGCTTTTAGATATTAACCATCAACATTACTAGATATGTTTAATGTGTTTGCTAGTGTTTTTCAGCCAATTTACAGATGGATTAAGTAGATTTTCAAGGCTGACTTCACTAAGGCAAAAGAACTGTCAGAGCATTGAATGAGGAGCCACCTAACTTGCTGTACTTTTTGTATAATGAGCTTTACACGATGGAAAAAGGATAAAGAGACATTCACCTACTTAAAATCCTGACATTAGGCCTCAAAGAATGAACAAAATGAAGAGAGAGAAGAGACCAAGATGCTTATAACAGATAGAAATCTTCTTCAACGGTCATATGAATGCCTACAACGGTCTCTAAACATACTCTAAGTATAAATAGAGCTGCATTCAATTCACTTCAACAACTATTGAACTAAAAATCGAAAGAGCATTAAATTTGTTCATTTATTTTTCCTGTGCTTTCTGTACATAGTATCGGTTGATACTGTCTGAGCTTCAATGTTCATCTTATCTGCTCTTTTAAGAGAGTTTATTACTTGTATTCATTCATTGTAACGAATCTCAAGTCGGGGGACTTGGAGATTTGGGAGTCTTTGATAATGAGTGAAAAATGAAGTTTTTGCAAACTTCATTTTTTACTCATTGTCTGGAAAATTTTGCTACATATCTAAGGTTCTGCTCAAGCATTTAAAGAGTTAGGCACTTGTTGTTAGTAAAGTAACTCTTTTATTCCATTTTCCCCTATTATTATAATATTTTAATAAATATTTTTAATTATTTTATAATAACTATAGTTATTATTACTTCTGGGAGAGATAAGGGCAAGGGGAAGGATGTTACGCATCCCCTAAGACCTATTTTGTGGGGGAGTAGTAGTAGAAGGGGCAGTAGTAGGGGTAGTAGGGAGGTAGACATGTCCTTATGCCATTGTAGGAGGTGACCCCACCACAGCAGCTAACCCTAAGCAACCACAACAAACCCTATAGGACCTCACTGGAGTTGCATGTTCAGCTAGATGGGGCTGACATCAGTCTAAGTGATTATGACGAGAATGAGGAGCTTGACTTCAACATTCCCATTCTCTTGTCCCTGGATGAAGAGGAGGCCTATATCTGAATAACCTATGACGATCATCTTCATGGTCGATAGGGTTTGAGGTGCAAGTTCAAGGTAAAATTAATTATTGTTTTAATAAATTTAATATTTATATTCCATGGGTTTAAATGTTGATTTAAATTTAATTAAAGTATGTGGTAAATTGTGCAGATGATTAGGGAAACATAACTACTAAGAGGCTTGATGTGGTTAGTCTCAATGGCATGGACCAGGGACTATGTGTCATAGTTTCATGGTTAAGGCCATAGACTAGATCGAGAATAGTGGTCACCTATTCAACTAGTATCTAAATGAGCTAGGTTCAAATTAGATGTGGGTCTTCATCCACTTCAAGACTTGAAAGAATGTTCCCTCGGTGCTAAAGAATATAGCGTGGGACGAGGTTGTGAATGTAATTAATTATATTTAATTATATTATACATGTAGATATTTATAATTTTTGTCATTTTAAATTAATGAATTAATTATATTTAATTATTATTTATTTAGTTGTGATATAGGGTAGGTTTTCCGTCTGCAACAACATGAGGAGGTGCACTATGATCAAGATAGGGGATGGTTGGAAGAATTAGAGGAATTGTCTCTACCACATCATGGATAAGGATGGGACGATACCTCTAGAGCAGTTGATTGAGAACATGTTTGAGGACATCCCACCTAATGATTGGTTAAGTTTTGTTCAGTACAGGAGAAGCCTAAAGGGACAGGTAATTTGTTTTATAACTATAATTTCTTAATAATGAATATTTTTAATAATTTTAATGCTCCATATCTTTTGCAGGCTCTTTCTTAGAGAAATACCAAGAGTTGAGGGCAACTGAGGATCCATCACATGGTAGGATCAAAGACATTTACTATCACTTATAATGAGCTGGTATTGCTTTACAATTTAATTAATTGTACCTTTATATTATAAATTTATTGTTTTATTTTTATAAATCAAAATAATTTATTGTTTTAACTCTTTTAGGAGAGGAAGGCTTAGTAGGAGAATCGCTGGATGGGCTACAAGGAGTTATTCACAAATGCTTATAGACACCGGGATAGTATGTGACCTATCAGCAAGCAGAGGAGACCATTATAAGATGTAGCAATTTTTTATTTGAATATTAGTTATTTATTTTAATTAAATGAACTTGTTTAATAAATGTTTTATAAAATGCGTCGGTAGGAGCAGATTCAATAGTTATATGCTGAGTTGTGAGAGAGCCATACCCAAGAGTCACTGGGGTATGTGGATCCCTATGAAAGCTGCTTTAGGCCCAGTTAAGCATTTTGGACATTGTAGGGGTATAGGATTATGTGCCATACCTTGCCTAGTCTGTGGTATGAGTGATGCCTTTAAGGCTTATAGCTCTTGAGCAGGGACCTTCAACGTTAAAAGGCTGAGGGAGGAGATTGTTTAGGAGATCCGCGTGGAGGTTGTTAGTTCTCTATGGGTTTTGATGATAACAATCAATTGTAAAACCAAGGTTGAAGAATTGTCTCAAGAAAGCAAAAACTTACTGAAGGAGGCAATAATCGAGTTTCAGTAGCAAAACTCGAGTATTGGGATTTCAAAGAAAAACTCAATGCAAATGACTAAGAGCAATACCGCAGTATTCAAATGAATACTCGAGTATTGGACATTACAGAGAGCATCGCAAGTTTTCCATCAAGGAAAACTCGAGTATTAATATGCATACTCGAGTTTAGGCCTATGTGACTCTTCAACAATTTCAAAAGAAATAGAAACTTTAGTTTGGAAAACTCCAGTTTCGAAAACTCAAGTTTTGGAATTTGAAAAGACAGTTTTCCAACTTGCCTCCAGAATTCAAATGTTTTTATTTTCAAATGAAAACTTGAGTATCACATTAGAATACTCGAGTATTGGGCCAAGCAAAGATGTTTTAAAATTTTATCACTTGTAAACTTTAGTTTGAAAAACTCCAGTTTAGCACTTTCTAAAATGATCTCTGAGTTTCAAAACTAAAGAGAATACTCAAGTATAGGAATTAAAACTCGACTATACAGAGAACTACTGAGGTTTCTAAGCTTTCAATACTCCGGTATAGCATGAATACTCCAGTTTTGATGTTTTGGATAAATATTCATCAAGAGTTCAAAACTCGAGTATTGGTTGAATACTCTAGTATTGGTTTAAGCTCAACTGGAACTCCAAAGCTCAGATCGCGAGTTTCGTCTCTGCAAGGAGAATACTCGAGTATAGACACAGATACTTGAGTATAGGCTTAAGTGCATAGTGACATACTCGAGTATTGATCCATAAAACTCGAGTATGAGTCACGCCTTCTGATAATTCAAATCTATGAAATCTGTGTAATGTTTATGGAATGATCTAAATGATTTATATTATTATTTATCATCATTACCAAATATGTTTAATGTGTTTGCTAGTGTATTTCAGCCAGTTTACAGATGATTCAAGGAGATTAAAAGAGCTGTTATTAACAAAGCAAAGTATTGTCAGAAGCATTAAATGCAAGGCCACCTAACCTACTGTAACTCAATCTACCAATGCTTACACGAAGCAAAAGGGATAAAGAGACACTCACCTATTCAAGTACTGACAATTCCAACGGATATAAACGACTAGAAGTTACTCTCTATCCTAAAAATCAAAGAACAAGCAATAGAGTAGAGAGAGAAGAGACCAAAGTGCTTCTAGCTGATAAACATCTTCACCAATGGTCAAATGAATGCCTGCAATGGTCATTAATTATACTCTAAGTATAAAAAGAGCACCATTCAATTCTCTCAACAACAATTGAGTTGAAAATCAACTAAGCATTAATTTTGTTCATCTACTCTTAATGTTTTCTGTATAGAGTATCAGTTGATACTACTTGAGCTTCAGTGATTATCTTATCTGCTCTTTAAGAGAGTATATCATTTGCATCATCATTTTATTGTAAGTAATCTCAAGTAAGGGGACTTAGAGATTTGGAATTCATTGATTACAACTTGTAAGGGGGAGCAAGTTCTAGTGAGAGAATTGCTTCAGAGTTACAGAGTGTGTAATCAAGTGATTTAGTGGAAAATTCAGGGTGCCTGAGGACTGGATGTAGGCCAAAGAGTTGGACCGAACCAGTATAAACTTTCTTGTATCGCTATTCTTCCCTGCTCACTGATTTCTCTGATCGATCACCATTAAAGCCAAACTTGCGAAATTTTTTGAGAATCCTCAATTCATCCACTTCTTGGTGATTCAGCTCCTCTTTCAGAGGTTGCAAGGCAACTTCAAGTGATGGTCAATTTCTTATATGCTTGTAGATCCAGTAACATGATATCATGAACTTGATGTTTTCGAGGTTGTGAGGTCAGTAGTTTCCTGACAAGGAGGATCTAAAGGCCTTGCTAATCCCTAGGTTCATCGTCTAGTCGCCTTTGCTGCTGCTAATGACGATGGTATTATTAACACTAGTCAACCTCATGTCCTGCCCCCTAAGAGAGGACTTGATGATCATCCTCCAGATATTAAGTTATCTTTATTTATGATTTATGATAGTTGTATTTTGATTTAGAACAATTGTAAAAAATTTGGACATTTGTATTTCACTTATGTAATTTCCTTTTCCAAATAGAACTTATCCAATAATTTTTTTTCTTAAGACATAACAATATTTTGTAGCCATTTCTTCCTAGAAACTGCTACAAAGTGTAATTTATTGTTTCAAGAAAATACATTTATATTTTTAGAGGTTAAGAAACTACTACAAACTTTCTTGAAAGTTGTAGCACTTTTCAGCAAAATAACCGCTACAAAGTGAGTAATATTGAAAATTGAATATTTTGTATCTCGTTAACAGTCATAAAGTTTGTAGTGTTTTTTGGAAAATAATTGCTACAAAGTGTGTAATATTGAAATTTGTGTATTTCATATCCCGCCAACGATCAATAGATTGCAGTGGTTTTTGGCAATTAATTGCTATAAAGTGTAATATTGAAACTTTGAATATTTCATATCCTACCAATAGTCATGAAGTTTTTAGTGGTTTTTCATAGTAACCACTACAAAGTGTCATTTTGAAATTTAAATATTCGTATTCCACCAACGATCATGAAGTTTAGAGCAATTTTCTAAATTAACTGACACAAAGTGTGTAATATTGACATTTGAATATTTCGTATCTCATCAATAGTCATGAAGTTTGTAGCGGTTTTCTCATTGTAAATGCAACAAAGTTTACACTTTGTAGAGGTTATGGTAGCAGGTTTCTAAACGCTACAAATTGTTGAACATTGGATAATTTGAATTTAAGCATCCGTGCATGCATCATTCAAAAAACTCAAACGTCTTTCACTCATCTTCTCTACTAACCTTTTTCACTAGCTATGGAAAAGTCATAGATCAAGTCACCACACAATTCTCCATCATATTTGGTAGGATTAAACAATTTCTTGGATTTCACATACTCTCATGCTAGCTATAATGTCTTGTTAAAAAGTTCGTTATATACATAAATCTTAGCACTATGAATAATAATACTAACATGATTCACAAAATCATCAATGGTTTTCACAATACTTGTAATGGGTTTGACAAATTCGTTACTCAAGTCAAAACATGTCAATATGGATTCCTAAAATCTTGCACTATGAACAAAATTTGTAATGGGATTAAAAAGTTCATCAATGGTTTTGACAAGACTTGTAATGGATTATGAAGTTCGATACTCATGTCAAAACAAGTCAATGTTGGTTCCCAAAACCTGAGCACTATGAAAAAAATTTGTAATGTAATTACAAAGTTCATCAATGGTTTCACAAGACTTTTAATGGGTTTAAAAAGTTCATTACTCAGGTCAAAACATGTCAATGTGGGTTCCCAAAACCTAAGCACTATGAACAAAATTTGTAATGGGATTAAAAAGTTCATCAATGGTTTTCACAAGACTTATAATGGATTTAAGAAGTTCGTTACTCATATCTAAACAAATCAATGTTGGTTCCCAAAACTTGAGCACTATGAAATTTTTTTTTAATGTAATTAAAAAGTTCATTAATGGTTTCATAAGACTTTTAATGGGTTTAAAAAGTTCATTCCTCAGGTCAAAACATGTCAATGTGGGTTCCCAAAACCTAAGCACTATGAAAAAAAATTGTAATGGGATTAAAAAGTTCACCAATGGTTTTCACAAGACTTATAATGGGTTTAACAAGTTCGTTACTCAAGTCAAAACATGTGAGTTCCCGAAATCTAAGTACTATAAATAAAATTCATAATAGGATTAACAAGTTCAACAATGATTTTCATAAAACTTGTGATGGGTTTAACAAGTTCGTTACTCAGGTCTTAACATGTCAGTGTGGGTTCCCAAAATCAAAGCACTATGAACAAAATTCATAATGCAAATAACAAGTTCATCAATGGTTTACATAAGACTGTAATGGGTTTAACAAGTTCGTTATTTAGGTCAAAACATATCAGTATGGGTTCCCAAAATCTAAGCACTATGAACAAAATTCATAATGGGATTAACAAGTTCATCAATGGTTTACACAAGACTTGTAATGGGTTTAACAAGTTCGTTACTCAGGTCAAAACATGTCAGTGTCAGTTCCAAAAATTTGAGTACTATGAATAAAATTCATAATGAGATTAACAAGTTCATCAATGGTTTTCATGAAACTTATAATGGGTTTGAGAAGTTTGTTTCTCAGGTTAAAACATGTCAGTGTGGGTTCGCAAAATCTTAGCACTATAGTTAAAACTCTTAATGCGATTAATAAGTTCATCAATGGGTTTTACAAAACTTGCAATGGGTTTGACAAGTTTGTTTCTTAGGTCAAAATATGTCAGTTTGGGTTCCTAAAATCATAGCGCTATGGTCAAAACTTGTATAGGAATAACAAGTTCATCAATGGTTTTCACAAGACTTGTAATGGGTTCAATAAGCTCGATACATAAGTCAAAACATATCAATGTCTGTTCCAAAAATCCGAGCTCTAGGAACAAAATTCTTAATGAGATTAACAAGTTTATCAATGGTTTTTGGAAAACATGTAATGGGTAGAACAAGTTCATTACTCAGGTCAAAACATGTCTCTGTAGGTTCCTAAAATAGGAGCACTATGAAAAAAATTTGTAATAGGATTAACAAGTTCATTAATGGTTTTCATAAAATTTGTAAGGGATTTAAAAGTTTGTTAGCGTCATGCCAAAACATGTGAGTGTGGGTTTACCAAAATTGAGTACTATGAATAACATTTGTACTGCGATTCACAAATTCATCAATGGTTTTCACAAGATTAATAAGGGGTTTAACTTGTTCGGGACTCTCATTAAAGAATGTTAGTGTGGATTCACAAAACTAGTAATGGGTTCAATGAGTTTGTTACACAAGTGAAAACATGTAAATATGGGTTCCCAGAATTTGAGTGCTACGAAGAAAATTTATAATGGTATTATTAAGTTTATCAATGATTTTCACAATAATTGTATTGGATTTAACAACTGTGTTACTTAGGTTAAAAAATGTTAGTGTAGGTTCCCAAAATTGGAGCACTATGAAGAAAATTTGTAATGGGATTAAAAAGTTCATTAATGGTTTTAACAAAATTTGTAATGGGTTTGACAAGTTTGTTTGACAAGTTCGTTATTCTGGTTAAAACATGTCAGTGTAGGTTCTCAAAACATGAGCACTATGAAAAAATATGTATTGAGATTAACAAATTCATCAATGGTTTTTAGAAATCATGTAATGGGTTGACCAAGTTTGTTACTTAGGTCAAAACATGTTAGTGTAGGTTCCCAAAATATGAGCACTATGAACAAAATTCGTAATGGGATTAACAAGTTCATCAATGATTTTAAGAAAACATGTAATAGGTTGAACAAGTTCATTACTCAGGTTAAAACATGTCAATGTTGGTTCCCAAAATATGAGCACTATGAACAAAATTCGTGATGAGATTAACAAGTTCATCAATGGTTTTCACAAGACTTGTAATGGGTTTAAAATGTTTGTTACTTAGGTCAAAACATGTCAATGTGGGTTCCCAAAGTATAAGTACTATGAACAAAATTTGTAATGAGATTAAAAAGCTCAACAATGGTTCTCACAAGACTCTTAATGGGTATAACAAGTTCATTAAAATATTTTAGTGTGCATTTCCAATATATGAGCACTATGAACAAAACTTGTAATGGGATTTATAAGTTTATCAATAGTTTTCACAAAACTTGTTATGGGTTAAACAAGTTTGTTACTTTGGTCAACACATGTGTATGGGTTCCAAAATCTGAGCACTATGAACAAAATTCTTAATGTGATTAACAAGTTCATCAATGCTTTTCACAACACTTGTAATGGGTTTAACAAGTTTGTTACATAGGTCAAAACATGTAAATGTGGGTTCCCAAAATCTGAGCACTATGAACAAACTTCCTAATGGGATTAACAAGTTCATCAATGGTTTTCACAAAACTTATAATAGGTTTAAGAAGTTCGTTATTCAGGTCAAAACATGTAACTGTGGGATCCCAAAATTTAAGCACTGTTAACAAAATCCGTAATGGAATTAAAAATTTTATCAATTATTTAAGAAAAGAAGTAATGGGTTTAACAAGTTTGTTACTCAAGTCAAAACCTGTCAAGGTTGGCTCCTAAAATCTAACCATAATGAACAAAATTCGTAATAAGATTAACAAGTTTATCATTGGTTTTACATGACTTGTAATGGGTTTAACATGTTCACTACTCAAGTCAAAACATGTTAGTGTGGGTTTCCAAAATATTACCATTATGAACAAAAAATCAAAACAAGATTAACATGTTCATCAATGGTTTCACAAAATTTATAATGGGTTTGGCAAGTTCATTTCTTTGGTCAAAGCATGTCAGTTTGGGCTCCTAAAATATGTGCAATATGAACAAAATTCGTAATGGCATTAACTTGTTCATCAATGGTTTACACAAGACTTTTAAAGGCTTTAACAAGTTCATTACTCAGGTCAAAACATGTGAGTATATGTTCCAAAAATCTAAGCACTAAGAATAAAATTTATAATGAGATTAACAAGCTCATCAATACACAAGAATTGTAATGGGTTTGACAAGTTCATTTCTCAGGTCAAAATATGTAAGTGTGGGTTCCTAAAATCTCAGCATTATGGTCAAAATTCGTAATGGTATTAACAAGTTCATCAATGGTTTATACAAAACTTGTAATGGGTAGTACAAGTTCGTTATTCAGGTCAAAACATGTCAATATGAGATTAACATGTCAATTATGTCAAAAAGGGGGAGAATTTAAGTTCTCTATGGGTTTTGATGAAACAAACAATTGTAAAATCAAGAATGAAGTTTTGTCTCAAGAAAGTGAAAACTTGCTATTTGAGGCAAAACTCGAGTATCAGATTCAAAACTCGAGTATTGGCCTTACACAGAAAAGATCAATTTGAATAGCCAAAGGCAATACCGCAGTTTCCCCTTGGAAACTCGAATATTGGGCCTTATAGAGAGCATTGCAAATTTTACATTAGGACAAACTCAAGTATTGGGTTCAAAACTCGAGTTTAGGCCAAAGAGACTCTTCAGTATCTTTCAAAAGAAAAGATAACTCCAGTTTCGAAAACTATAGTTTTGAAATGTAAAAAACTTCAGTTTTTCCCACTTGGCTCCAAAATTCAAACGTCTTCATTTTTCAAAATGAAAACTCGAGTATGACATTAAAAACTCGAGTATCAAGCCAAACATAGATGATCAAAATTTTCAATGAACTTGTAAACTCTGGTTTGGAAAACTCTAGTTTCGAACTTGACTAATATTCTCTCTGAGTTTCAAGTTAAAAATGCAAACTTGAGTATGAGTTTGGAAACTCGAGTATCGAGTCATATAGAGCATTGATGATTTCCAATGTCTTCAATACTCTGGTTTTGAGGTTTTGGACACATTTTCATTAAGAGTCCAAAACTCGAGTTTGGATTGTAAACTTGAGTATTGGTCTAAGTTAAACTGAAGCTCCAAAGCTTAAATCGCGACTTTCCTCTCTGGAAGGAGGAAACTCGAGTATTGATGCATACACTCAAGTATTCGTCGCGATAATTGATAATTTAAATTTGCAAAATCTAAAAAAAGCTTGTTGATTGATCTAAATGCTTTCCAATATTAATTATCAATATTACTAGATATGTTTAATGTGTTTGCTAGTGTATTTTAGCTGATTTACAGATGATTTGAGCAGATTTCATGAGCTGATATAACTAAAGCAAAAAGTCATGTCAGAGCATTAAATGCAAGGCCACCTAACTTGCTATATTTTGATCTACCAAATCAAGGTACTGATATTCCAATGGATAGAAACACAAGGATGTTAGCATTTACTCTATAACACAAAGAATAAACAAAAGAGTAGAGAGAGAAGAGACCAAAGTGCTTCTGACATATGGGAAACTTCACCAACGGTCATATGGATGCTTGCAACGGCTATTAATCACACTCTTAATATAAATGCAGCAGCATTCAATTCCTCTCATTAACCACTGAGCTAGAAATCAAAAAAACATTAAATTTGTTCATCTAATCTTAAGCTTTTCTATACAGAGTATCTTTTGATACTATTGAGCTTCAGTGTGTAATCTTATCCACTCTTTAAGAGAGTTTATTGTTTGTATCTCATTTATTGTAAACAATCTCAAGTCAAGGGACTTAGAGATTTGAGGATCATTGATTTCAACTTGTAAGGGGGAGCAAGTTCTAGTGAGAGAATTGCTTCAGAGTTACAGAGGGTGTAATCAAGTGACATAGTGAAATACTCAAGGTGCCTGAGGACTAGACGTAGGCCATAGAGTTGGGTCGAACCTGTATAAACCTTTGTGTCTATCTCTCCTTCCCTGCACTCTGTTTTACCCTGTTTGTTCATCATTAAAACAGAACTTGCAAAAATTTTTAAAAATCCCCAATTCACCCCCCTTCTTGGTGATTTAGCTCCACTTTCAAATGGTTTTCACAAAACTTACAATGAGTTTAACAAGTTCGTGACTCAGGTCAAAACATTTAGTGTTGGTTCCAAAATCTAAGCACCGTGAACAAAATTCGTATTGAGAATAACAAGTTCATCAATGGTTTTCCTAAAAGTTGTAATGGATTTAAAAAGTTTGTCATTCAGGTCGATCAAAACATGTTACTGTGGCTTCCTAAAATCTAAGCACTACGAATAAATTTCATAATACAATTCATAAGTCTATCAATGGTTTTCACGAGACTTGTTATTGGTTTAACAAGTTTGTTACTTTGGTCAAAACATGTAATGTGGGTTCCCAAAACATGAGTATTATGAACAAAATTCGTAATGAGATTAACAAGGTCATTAATGGTTTTCACAAAACTTGTAATGAGCTTAACAAGTTCGTGACTCAGGACAAAACATGTTAGTGTGGGTTCCAAAATCTAAGTACTGTGAATAAAATTCGTAATTGCTTTAACACTCAGGTCAAAACATGTTACTATGGATTCCCAAAATCTACGCACTATGAATCAAATTCGTAATACAGTTCACAAGTTCATCAATGGTTTTCATAAAACTTGTAATGAGTTTAAAAAGTTTATCACTCAAGTCAAAACATGTTATTGTGGGTTCCCAAAATCTAAGCATTATGAATAAAATTTGTAATACAATTAACAAGTTCATCAATGGTTCTCACAAGACTTGTAATGAGTTTAACAAGTTCAAAACATGTGGTCAGTGTAGGTTCCTAAAATTTGAGCATTATGACTTGTTTTATGTATCATGTTTTGTTCATAGTGCTCAGATTTTGGGAGCCCACACTTACATGTTTTGACTTGAGTAACAAACTTGTTAAACTCATTACAAGTGTTATGAAAACAATTGATGAATTTTTTATTTCCATTATGACTTTTGTTCATAGTGCTTAGGTTTTGGGAACCCACACTAACATATTTTGACTCGTGTAATGAACTTGTTAAACCCATTAATTATAAGTCTTGTGAATACTATTGATGAAGTTGTCATCCCATTACGAATTTTGTTAAATTTCACATCTACTCTTTACCTTCTTCATCCTCAAAAACTCGATAGTGTTCACTCACTACTCTTAGTTCAAAATAATAATAGAAGAGGGATGAACTCCAGTAGGGCCAAATAATCAACAGAAAAGCATGATTCTTGGTTTCAAATCACAAAAGAAGGGGATCATACAAATATTTACCCATATTTTCTATCAAGGAAATGTTCTCTAAAACCCAAAAATGAAGCTTAACATTCGGTGAAATCATAGATCTTGATGAAATCACAATATCGCAATCTAAATCTTCAGGTCAAAAGGAAACAAGATTCAATTAGAGTGTGATTTATTCTGGAAAACTCATTAAAATTGAGTCAAAGAGGATTAGAGGAAGCAACACTTAAGGAGAGAAGAGGTCATTGTTCACACAACTCGCCATCACCGTCTTCAAAGAGCTCACTGCCTACTGGGTCTTCTTCTCCAGTAATGATTAGTAAGAGCAAGAGGAAGGGAGGGTGAGGAGAGAGAGAATATGTGAGGGGCATTTTAGTAAAAACATTTAAATTTCATAATCTCATGTTCCACCCAATCACCTCTATGTCCTTTTAATTTTTTTAGCATTCGTTATTTGGTTTTAAATTTTTCATATGGTATTTAAACGTATTTTCCCAAAATTATTTTTATACAACAATAAAATTAAAACTGTAAAAAAATATGAAAAAAAATTGTAAAATTGAAGATCTAATCATCTTAGAATTTAAAAAGATTTAGTCTTATCCCTTATCAGCTTTCACGTATCACAAGAAGTAACAGTAAAAAATTACTCCCTTTGGTCTTTATTATAAGGCACCAACTAACAATTCACAGAAACCAATAAAATTAGTTAAAATCAATAAAGTTGTGCTAAAATTTAAGTAATTTCCAATATTATCCCTCCTAGTTGCATTAAATTCGAATATTATATTATTATTACTCTCGCCCACTACCACTATTAATTATGGGCATACATGGAAAAAAAATTAATGCTCCTTGTAGACAAGAAGTGCCTATAAGGACTATATGCACTTATTAGTTTGTACCACGAGTACAAAAAATGCTTTTAAGACTAGACAAAAGAGGCATCGTAAGATTGGACTCGCGACCGGTCTTGTTCCAGGCAGTATTAAAAGTATATCTTTTAAGACCAGAATCAAACCAGTCTTAAATAAACTCTTTTAAGATCGGTATTTAAAAACATCAAGTCTTAAAAGTGATACTAAATAGACTAAAATATTTTTTGGTCGATCCTAAAACTCAATTTTTAAGACAGGACAAAAATTAGGCCGCTCTTAAAAAGTCAGAATTTTAAGACCAGACAAAAATAAATGCGCTCTAAAAAATAGTGGCTTATTAGATCAGACAATTAATTATACACGGTCTTAGAGTAAAAGACTTACTTTCAATACTGGATGATAAATACATCCAGTCTCAAAAATTAACTTTTTAGACTGGACGTATTAAACCATCCGTCTTGAAATACCAACTTTTAAGACCGTATTAATATCAAATATGTTTAGCTAACCTTTTCTTTTCTTGATCGGTGATATAACAAACTTGGTTCGCCTGGTCTGCCATAATAAAAGGTTCATCTCTAAAACTTCTACTGTTGACATTAACTAATGTAAATCCTAGCCGATCGATCTGAATACCATTATTGACATTAACCCACTTGCATTTGAAAATGGGAAATCTAATCAAGACATAGTCCACTTCCCAAATCTCTTCAATAACCCCATAATATGGCATGACTGCTAATTTAGGCCTCTTGTCTTTTAAACTGGAGAAGTGCATAGATTCAGCCTCTAACATAACACCACTATTCTGGACTGTGCTCCTATCATCTAGGGACTTCATGTAAAATGTATAACCATTTATCACATACAAATTCCAACTTATGACATCAACCTCAGGACCACGTGCTAACCATTTGATTGTTTCAAAAACAGTTCCTCTCCCTCCTTAACCTTTTGTTTGAACCAATTTGCAAAAGTTTTGTTATGCTCCATAATCAACATTTGTTCAGTCATTCGGGAATTTTCTTTCCTTACAACTTCTTTATGTGCAGCTATGCTGGCTTGAACTTCATCAACATTATTCAGGATGTATAAGTGGACTTGTGATAATTCATTAGGATCCACACTCTTTATTGAAGCGCCTCATCTACCCCCTTCAACATGCTAACATTTTTGAAGCCTAATATGTCTTACTTTGGCCAAATGATTTTGACAAAATTTTATGGCTTCTTCAGAAACATATTTCTGAACAATTGATCTGGCCGGTATGTGTGCTTCACATACCCTTTTAGGAATTTCATAGATATTTCAATTGGGTACTTCCAACGTAAATGGACAGAGCCGCACAACTTTACCTTCCTCACTAGATGAACAATTAGATGAACCATGATGTCAAAAAATGTAGGAACAAATAGCTTCTTAAGGTGGTACAAGATAAGATATCCTTCATTCTCCAATTTATCCAACTTTTCAATCTCAAAAACTTTACTACAAATCGCATTGAAGAAGAAACAAAGTCTAGTCAAAATGTGTTGAAGATCATATTCAGCGGTGCCTCGAATAGCTACTGGGAGTAGTTGTTGCATCAAGACATGACAATCATAAGACTTGTGGCCTACTAATTTCAAGTCCTTCATTAATACAAGCCTCTTAAAATTTGAAGAATACCTCGATGGAACTTTTGTGCCATGTAAACACTCACAAAAACTCCGTTTCTCATCCTTAGACAAAGTATGAGAAGCCGGGGGCAATAAGTTCTGTTACCATATGGCCTTAGGTAAGTCTTTGCCTATTCCTATTTCTTGCAAATCCAATCTTGAATGAATAATGTTAAAACTTTTATGAACTATTTGAGACTATCAGTATATTTAATATATATTGATTTTCTTCAAAGTAAATATATATTGGTTTAAAATGTACAATAAATTGTGTAGTTCATGAAATATACATAATTTCCTTGCATTAGGTTGATATATATGGGATAAATATGAAAATGTTGTTCTCATATCAAGGTATCAAGGGTTTACGTGATATAATTGTTGTCGAGATTAAAGCTCATGATGGTTTTCCTGCTGAAGGAACATATTTATTATATGTTGAAGAAGGAAAATAAAGAAAGAAGAAGGAACCTATGGCTTTTTTTGAGATTGAGGGGTCAATGAAATTATTATATGTAGAATCTTGGTGCCATTTTATTTGAGATTCAGGGGTCAATGAATTATTGTGTTGTTTATATTTCATTTTGTTTATGTATAGTTTTTTAGGATTATTACTGTAAATATTTGTTCATATACACTTTTTTTTAATATACTATTCAATATTGTTTATTGTTGGATCTGGCTATCACCCAAGAGAGGGGGTGAATTGGGTGTTTGATAAAACTTTAGAAACTTTGAAAACTTTTCGCAACTAATTTGAAATCAGTTCTATGACAGTAATCAGTTATCCAAATAAGTATACTGGAAATAAAAGAGTTTAGAGAAGAGAGTATGCAAACTGTGATTTATCCTGGTTCGGTCCAATCCACGATGACCTACGTCCAGTCCCCAGGCTCCTCCTGAGATTTCAATCCACTATCTCCTTGTTTAATCGGGCACAAGAGAAAAGCCTTTACAACCTCACAAGTTTAGTCGGGCACTTGTGCAGCCTTTACAATCTCTCACTTTGATTACACGTTCTGTACTTGGAGGAATCCTCTCACTAAGATTCACTCCCCCTTACAAATTGTAATCAATACACTTGCTTGATTACACACTCTGTACTCGAAGTAATCCTCTTCCTAGGATTCACTCCCCTTACAAGCTGTAATCACAACACAGTGTTTCCTACTCAAGATCACCCAATCTTGAGTAACTCTCAAATAAACTGATTTACAATGAATCTTCTCTCTCAGAAGTGAATGAGTAAACATTAAAGCACAATACAAATCATTTCACTCTCAATGATAAGCTATGTAGACATTGAGAATAGAGAGTAAATGATATGAAAATCAGAGTATTAACATGTTGAAGGTGTAAGCTTGTCTCTGCGTTTTTCTACTCTTCTTTCACACATAAGTCTTCAAGTCTTCAGGTATTTATACTGATTTGAAGTATATGAACGTTGTAGATCCGTTGTGACTTGAACCCATTCGAAAATATAGCTGTTGTGTGAGTTTCTCCATGGATCTAGTTGTTGTGACAAATTCTGTTTGAATATGACTGTTGGGAAATTGCATATTTGAATATTTGAGTTTTGTCCCTTCAAGAATATCTCCCATGATGTTCAGCAGCCTTTTTATCTGGAGGATATTAAGGATAATGTTGATCTTTCCTGTATAATCCTTTTTGTTTAATCATAGACATTTTCCAGCAAACATGGAGTAGTGCATTTTCCACTTTACAGCTCAGCATTTGACTCTTCATGAAATTCTTCATTTGATCATCTGAAACTTACTAGAAAGTTGATTAATCATAATTAGCACAATAGCAATAGATGATATGAAGTATTAAGATCAATCATGAAGCTTTCACAAGTTGGCGCAATCTGATTTTCAAAACTTCAAGTACTGAAACTGGAGTTTGCAAAACGAAACTGGAGTTTACAACGGCTAGACTAGAGTTTAGAATCCAAACTGGAGTTTTCAGCGAGCTAAACTAGAGTTTAGAAATCCAAACTCGAGTTTAGGTCTTCCAGAGAGGAATGTCGCGATTTGAGTTTTGAAGCACACTTGAACATAAGCCTAAACTCGAGTCATTAAGTGACTAACTCGAGTTTTGGACTTTTGGAGTGAAAATAAGCTTAAGTCTACAAAACTCAAAACTGGAGTCTTCGAACACAAACTGGAGTTTCCAAAGTTCAAAATATTGAGGAGCTCTCTGTCTGCCACAAACTGGAGTTTACTGACTCAAACTCGAGTTTCCTACAGAGATGAAAATATCTTGCTCTCTGTCAAGTGCAAAACTGGAGTTTGCTAACACAAACTCGAGTTTTTTTCTCCATGGCCCAATCAAATATTCATCTCACAAGTTCTTTGCTCTCTGACTTGATGAAGATCAATTCCTGGAATCCAATACCTATCTCCATAAGACTCTTTAAGTCTTCTTTCCAATGCAAGAAGAATTAGCTCCAAACTCATTGTAATCTGATAGTTATGATCCAATGAACGAAGACTGTTCTTTGTCCAGCGTTTTTCCAGCATCCTGAATTGATTGTCAACTTCAAAAATTCATACCTCACTCATTTGATCTTTTTTTCCATGATCTTTATGTTTCTGGAAAGGTATGTGAGTCTATTTTCATATACCATCGATTTCAGCTCATTACGATGTGTAGTTTGTGAGATACACTCAAATCATTGAAGCTTGGTCTGCTGTGTGCCGTGAATTCCTGTTCCAACTTCTGAAATTCATAGTTCTCTCATCTTAGCTTCTTTGATCATGAAACTTTGTCAAGATGACGCATTGGATGTCTAGTTTCATAAAAAAATTGATTTCACCTTAAACCGATCTCTGGTTTGGGAGATATCATCGAATTACCAGAGGTCGCCCGTGCTGAATGTGAACAGAGTTGCTGAAAGCTTGCTAAACTCGAGTCATTAAGTTATTAACTCGAGTTTTGAGTTCCAAACTCAAGTTTACATTGCCAAACTCAAGTTTTGCTGATCCAGAGACGCCAGAGTTGCTGAAGACTTCACAAACTCGAGTCATTAAGTGACCAACTCGAGTTTTGAGTTCCAAACTCGAGTTACATTGTCTAACTCGAGTTTTGATGATCCAGAGATGCCAGAGTTGCTGAAGACACTACAAACTCGAGTCATTAAGTGACCAACTCGAATTTTGAGTTCTAGACTCGAGTTTTATGTTCTAAACTCGAGTTTTCTCATAATCCAGAGGCAGATCACTTACAGTAATGCAGTAAACTTGACTTTTGAGTATCTGGCTCGATTTTGCTCATCCAGAACTTGATATATGCTTGTGTTAACTCTGAATTGAGTCATCCCAACTTCCATTTGATCTTGGAGACTTCAAGAATCAAACTAAGAACTTGTATAATGATTTTCTCAGTTTATTCAGCAAGTTTTTCTTTCTTTCTTCTCTCTTCTTGATTATTCTCTATGAATCAACTCTTTCTTCTCTTTTCTTGTTCTTTCTCCACATGAACAAATCTACATTAAATGTAGCAATTAGACAATGGATATGATATAAACTTTTTTATATAAACTTTTTGCTCTTGCTAATGGCAATCTATACAAGACATCATCAAAACTAATCATAACCAACATTTATTTCATACTATTGTTTTTTTTTTTAAATTTCAATATAGTATTATATATTGATATAACCCATTTCCAATTTTCCATATGTATTTTTTAAGGCTATTCCAATGAAGACAACAATTAAATAAAATTTGGCCAAAAAAGTTTCAATATATCTTCTTTTTTATTCCATAATTTTTAATATTTTTTTATATAATTTTATATTCTTTTAGGAATATAATTTTGTGACGAAAAAGCAATTAAATATATGTTTTAAAGAATATGTGTGTGTGTGTGTGTGTGTGTGTGTGTGTGTGTGTTGAATAATTTTAATTTTATAATTTATAAATATTTTTTATGATTTTTTAAATTTCAAATTTAACTTTTTTATAATTTTTAATGTAATTTTATAATTTTATAATTTTTTAAATTAAAATGAATTTTGCGAGGCAATTGAATTCCGTCGCAAAAAATCAAAAATTTGAGACGGAATTGTTTTCCATCGCAAAAATTATAGAAATTTGCGATGGAAAATAATTCCGTCACAAATTTCAAAAATTTGTGACGGAATTATTTTCCATCGCAAATTTTTGACACTTGCGATGGAATTCAATTCTGTCGCAAAATTCAAAATTTGTGACGAAAGAAAAATCCGTTGCAAATTTCCAAATTTGCGACTGAATTATGATTTTCCATCACAATTACGACGTATTTTTTGCGACAGACGAATTACGTCGTAAAACTGTTTTGCAACAGAAAATTGTGTTTTTGCAATGAAATTTTTTTGTCGCAAAAAATGAATTTTTTTGTAGTGAGGACCACAGGCCATGAACTATGTATGCTGCTAAGGCTTTCATAGGGATTCATGCCATCCGTGCTAAGGGCAAACCTAAGGTTCCTATGTTCTTTGCTAAATATCAAAAATAATTGATCCATTTTCTTCCATTGAGAAAAATTGGCCGGATGTTGAAGCTTTCCATCGGAAATCCTCTCATCTGCATGCCACCTCAAAATTTTTTGCATCATTTTCATTAGCAAACAACCACTTGAACCTTGATATGATTGGAAAATACCACAACACTTTTGTAGACCCCTTATTTGACTTGTACCTTGGGGTTTCACATATCAGACAATTCTACTTCTCTTCAAGCTCGTTTTTGTACAATACACAATCATTCGGGCATGCATGGATCTTTTTGTACTCCATCCCCAATGGACAAAGTATTTTCTTAGCATCACAGTATCGATGAGGCAACACATTATTATCTGGAAGCATGTCCTTAAAAGCCTCAAGCATTTCAGAAAACCTCTTGTCGCTCCACCCATAACGTGCTTTCAAGCTGACCAATTTCAATATAGCATTCGACAATTGGTATTTTTTACACCCAGCATTCAAGTATGTCCTTACCATATGCATGTGATTGATAAAAAGCCTTTTCTCCTACATTATGAATAATGTCCTCTATCCGATCATCCATATCCGTGTCATTATTATCAGAGGCCACTTCCCCATGTTGAGACCCACTTGGCATTTTTTCACCATGCTATACCTATACTGTATAAGTCTTATAAAATCCTTCACAAATTAAATGTGTGTGTATAACTTCAGGACTTAGTCGCCTCTTATTAAAACATTGTGCACAAAGGCAATAAAACTTCCCACCATTATCATAGGCATTTTGTTTAGCAAATTCTATAAATTCTCTAACTCCATTATGATATGACACACGAATAATCGAAGAATCACTTTTGGTCATAAATGTATCATAGTGAACAAGAAGCAAAATAAAAGCATGACGAGGAAATTAAATACATTGCATATGGGTCTTGTGAACTCACCTTTATCATATAAATTCAAATGCGTTTACTGAGTCTTTCTTCTCCCGCCACGAACGTTAATGTTGCAGACAACAAGAATAACCTAAAAACACTTGTTGGTCAGTTGGGTAGGTCCCACAAGAACATTTCAATGATTTTGTTCAACCCATGAAAAACCTAGAACGATAGCAAGAAAATCATAAAGTTATGTAACCGAAACACCTCTTACAGTTTGGTCTATAAACATTTAGCTAAGGAACTAGAAAGTGGTTGTCGAGAGAGCAACACGAAGCATTGATGAAGCAACACAGAAACACTAGAGACAAAACCAAAGTAATCACTTTCGGCTTCACGAGAGAAGTTCAAAGAAGGAAATTTAATTTTCCGTGCGACAGAGACATTTATTATCTTGGATATTATTAAGACCAGTCAATTATAAGGCATCCGGTCCTAAAGATATATTATTAAGACCAGAGGTGTAAAAGACTGTGGTCCTAACATTCATTTAATTTTGGACTGCATATTTTATAAAACTTTGGTCCTAAAAGTCAAATACTTTTTAAAATTAAAATGAAAGATTGTAGCAGCAAATGAATGAAAATAAAGGAACATTGGAGAATTAGCTTTTTCCATCAATGGATAATATGGAAAAATAAAATAAAATATAAGCTTAGTTCTTTTTTATTTTTACATTACTAGGACAATATGTAAATACAAAAGGAAAATAAGAATAACAAACTGAAAATTAACAAAAATAATATATAATGTGACTAAAAATCCTAATGCTTATTATCAACTAATGTCTTGGAGATATCGGCTTCAGCAGCAGAAATTTTGCACCGGAAATCAACAATTTCCTGTCTTATGTTCTTAAGTACCACTTCATTATCAGAGGAAAGAGGGGAGGTGTCAACAGTAGGAGCACTAGGACTAGGAGGTTGGCGGATATTGTCACAAGGCTGGATAGGGAGAGCGGGAACCTCTTCATGGTCTGAAGGCTGGAGGGGGCCGTCAATCTCTTCATCATCCGAAATAACAATGGGTCAAACGACCCAAGACTCCTCTGTCAGATAAAATGCACTTGAGAAGTACCCACGAGAGAACTAAGGTAGGCACGAGCATGAGGAGTACCCCTGTGAGGGGTTATTTTGCATCTAACCATTGTTTGAGCAGTTAGGGCAGGAGGGGCAGAGAGCTACGTAGTATGGAGTTACGATGTAATGAGGAGTTAATAAGGACAGAGAGGAAGTGTGATGAGTTAATAAAGGCAAGAGTTAATACGCAAAGTGTATTAAGACCGTTCTATAACATATCCCTGATCCTAAAAGTCTATTATTTAATTTTTTATTCAATTACTTTTAGGATCGACCAATAACATATCATCGGTCCTAAAAGTCTATTATTTATTTTTCCATTCAATTACTTTTAGGACCATTCTATAACATATCTCCAGTCCTAAAAGTGTATTATTTATATTATTCAATTACCTTTAAGACTAATCTTTTATCTTATATCCGATCTTAAAATTCATTTATTTTTTTTTCAATTAAAATTTTTGAAAGTAAATTTTTTTTCTTAAAAATAATAATTTTAAAAACGAATCTCTTACAATATCCGGTATTAAAAGTTCATTGTTTCCAAATGAGAGACAGCAGCGTCGTATCCTTACACTCTATTCAAATGAATGATTCAGAGTCTCTTCGGCTTTTAGATAAACTTCCCAACTAGGCATCTCCTCGTATTTTGATGAACTATGCATCTCCTCATAAACGTTTCCCATGTTTCACATTGTTCAGGATGGGTTCTCTATTTAAACCCGTTGTTACTTTACTTTCTTCACATTCTTCTCAATCACTTCTACAACCTCCACCGTAAAGCTCCACCACCACCAGGTCTTCCTAATCATTGTCCTCCTCCTCCACCTACACCTCCACCTCCACTTCCGTGCCCTCCTCCGTTGCCTCTTAACCCCTCATTCTACCGGATGATGCAACACCTTCTGGCCCTCGTCGATCATATAGACTGACACTTGAGCCAACTGTTTTAGGTCTATCACGCCATCAACAACAAGCTGAACTTGATACTACATCAATGACGTTAAGTACCATCTTTTTGATGACGACGTCTTCGTACCCTCCCTCCCTCCCTTCTGACAATGATGAGGGGATTAAATATTTTTAAGTTTTTTTTCTTTTTTATGTTTTCTTTGTACTACTGCTGCTGCCCCATAATGGGCAGCAGAAAAAAAAGATAAATAATTTTTTTGTTTCCATCTTCAATGTCTTTTCGTTATCCTTTTTGTTATCTCGACTTTGTTTCCAACAAAAAGGAAACAAACAAAACATTCTCCTTGTGTGATTAACGATAAAAATTCACAAAATACAGTTAAGAACATACAAAAAAACAACATCGTTTTCCTTTTACGAATAAAACAAACACAATGGCAACTCTTCTCAAGGTTGAGCCATTGTTGTCGTCGATTTTACCATGCCCTGAGTTGAATATTTTTAGTGTCTTTTACATTATCTTACTTCTTTTTCCACAAAAAGACAAGAGAAAAAGAAAAGGGAAATCGATAATGCTTTTCAACTTCAAGAAAGTTAAAAACAACGACAATGAGGGTCCTAACTTGAGAAAAACGCCAGAAACTTGAGTGTCTTAAACCCTAATGATTTGTCTTAAAAGCAAGTCATCATTTTTATCTAAAAGAAGAATATTAAGACAAGACATTTAACAAATAGACTGTTCTAAATATCTAGCCATATTTAATTTAGAATTAACAAAGACTTTTAGGATTGAACGCTATATAAATAAGAGATACTAAAAGTGAAGCCATTTTTTAAAATTACACCAAGACTTTTAAAACCGGACATTTAACAAACAAACGGTCCTAAAAGTATAGCCTAATAGATTAGGACCGTATCTTTAATAAATATGTGGTTCTAAAAGTGTCGCCATATTTTATAGGACTTTTAAGACCGGAGATATAACAAACATATGGTCCTAAAATCTAGGCCTATTTTTTTAAAAAAAATGAAGACCTTCGTATCTTTAATAAATATGCGGTTCTAAAAGTCGTGAATACTTTTTAGAATCTCTTCCTGCTCATTTACAACATCCCAAACCTCAAATTTCAAGCAATATCCACCATCCAATCAATTCAAAAACCCAAAATTGTCACAAGCTAAGAAAATTGTTTGAAAAAATAAACAAATTTATTATATATTGAATTATACAAATTGTACAATTGTTCGTTTACATAATGAATTTACAAATGAATTTAGTACTGTAATTACATTTGTTGCTTTACAAGCATAAATTTACAAATGAATTTAGTGCTGTAATTGTTGTATTTACTTTAAGAGGTCAGTAAGATATTGATAAAACACACTATGTATATGCTCTACTTCATCATCAGAGAAGCAATTAGCACAGGCAAACCTCTATAACATCAAAGACAAAAATTGAACTAATTTTCGTGCATATTTCATATGCAACATTAAGCCAGAAATTGAATTTAACCATAATATGTAACATCAAATACATTTACCTTTATAGTGAGTTTAGTCATTTGTTCATGATAATACCATATATGTGTTTCATGATGTACATGCCATATAAGTTGGATCCCGTTGGTTGCCAACGCGTCTAAAAAGAACAAGAAATATATATATAATTGAGCATATATAGCTTACTAACCAACTTCACAAGGCAGTGTGCCAGTGTCCAAATATGTACTAACCTTTAGTGTGAGCCATTTAGGATATTTGATATCATACATATGCTTTTTGATGACCTGGATTTGAAAGGTCCTCGTGGAACTATCATCAAAATCACAAATTTATCAATAATGTTCGCTAAAAATTCACATCAGAGATTTCAAATAAGAGAATCAAAGTGACATGCTTATTCATTGATGGTTTGCAACAACATAGCCCCTGGTTCGCTGTGAGTAGAGCATAAGAAGATCACCGGTATGCGCCTCCATGCACATGATGACCAACTGTCTGTGGTGGCTGAAAATTCACAGCAGTAAAGTACTCATTGATATATTACGCAAAACTAAGTAAATTGCAACAAAAGATCGATTGTGATATGTACCTATGGTAATATGGAAACAAGTACACCTTTCCTCTCACTTCACACAACCTCGTTAATATGTACTGCTGTCTTTTGTCCTTGGAGGTTGTACTAGCTTATATTGGGCACAAGAATCTAAAATCATTAATTCTGCTCTATTGATCCAATTCTAGATGCATGAAACTACAATAATGACATTGATCAGGGAATTAGTATATATGTATGTGTGTCTAAACGATGCATTTAAATTATGTACTCATAGAAGAAGATACTTAATTCAAAAACATTTGAACAATTGCTGATATAAGCTCCTCTCCAGGAAGCAGCAGAGACTTTATATCATTAGTGTCAACATAAACTAGTTGAGGATGAGGGACCCCTACTACTTCATTGATAGGCCGCGATTTTTCTTTAAAATCTCCTTTGGATACCATATAGGATATTTTTTCCTTAGCACTCAACTTAGTAACACGGGATGGAGCTTAAGGAGGGGATAGAGCTTGACGAGGGGATGAAGCTTTAGGAGGAGTAGAGACATGTACATGAAGGTTCCCTTGACATTACTCACAAGCTTCAGTTGATCAGTTGGGAAAGGGAGAGGTACATCAATGATCACCTTTTCAATTGACACTTTGACTTCATCATTAGCCATTTGTTTGTGGTGTACAATTGATCCCAAGTTGTGGACAGTCCCTTTAACAATTAATTGTCTATAAGGTTATGCCACGTACAAGTGACAGGGTTGCTCTGACTGTCCAACAATGCAGCTCCCTCTAGTGTTTTGCTGCACAAGTGCGGGTGTATGTGTTAAGGAAACACTGGTCTTTGGACGAGAGCTAAAAAGAATCTTCATTTGATTCATTTCCTCCTTCATCTCCCTCATCTAGGATTCAAACATTGCTTTCAATGAAGCTTCTTTGGCCGCTACCTCCTCATTTAATTTGGCCACTATTTGTTCCATCTTTTCCAAGGTAACCATACTTTGTTTATGGCGTTTAGATTTACTAAAGTATTCCTTTAGGCCTACCCTCCTCCGATCCCCCTTACACGCCCCAAGTGATCCGATTTTCTGGTCATAATGGTCAGAACATCATTCCTCCCGCCGACGCAAAAGATCCCTCTGCTTCTTTCTTTTTAAGATTTTCTTGTAAGTTATAGATAACGAGAAGCTTAGTAATGAAACATGTTTAGTAACTAAAAAATAACAATAACGATACTTACAATTCTTTCAGCAACTAGACGAGTTTGTTCACTCATTTAGGGGCCGTTTGGCTTTTGCCGAATATACAACCACAAATCCTCGCGACGTATTAGGGATAACGGTTGATCAACTATCGCAGAAGGATTGGATTCAGCTTCTTCTTCTAATCTCTTCCGCTTGGCCGCCATCATTTCTTTTTTAGCCTTTTCATATCCGCCGTGAGAAGCCCTTTGCTGGAAATCATTCATTCTCCCTATCTCCTATGCTTGTTCTCTTCTTCTCCGTGAATCAGAATTGAAAACAACTATTAATTTTGAATTCCAACCATCTCACTAACATAAATTAGAGAACTTCTGCTTGATATGAACCTCAAACACTAGTCAAATTCACTTCATCAAGTTTCAACATTTTATTTAAGGAAGATGTAGAATTGTATAGAACTAACATACTAACTTACTAATGGCAATGTCTAACCACTACCTACTATAACAGAACTAGCTAAGAATATAATACTAGTTAATATATCAGACATGCATAAAACTAAGACATGCTCCTCCGATGCAAGACAAAAAGATGGAAATATATACTTCTATTCACATATTAAACCATCTAACTAATAGGATTAGACGAACACAATAACATTCACATATCTGCACAGGTTAATAAGTAAACAAAAAAAGGGCAAACAAAACTGAATATAAACTCACCACAGTATCAAGAGTGGTCCCCAGCTGAACAAATTGTTGCCAAGTTTGTTCATCAATAAATGTGTACTTGTCCCAAGGATTGTGTGGAGGCTGATCCTAGGCAAAAATATAGTTTTTGGCTAGAAAGGTCTTAAACTTCCTCCACCGATTAGCACAATAAGATAGTGTCTTGTCTTTCAACTTCTCAAAGTCAAGGACAGTGTATGTAAGCTTGATAGTGTCTTAAAGAGGATTCTTCACTGTGTGATGGTCCACATTTTTCAACTAATCTATCAAGATGTTGACCTTGCTGCATGCCATATAGCTGACAAAACTATTATATCTATTTTTATTAGGACCGAAAGGTTCCAACCTTTCATTAAATTGAATCTCAAGCTTTGACCCAGTGTTCTGACTTATGGATATGTCTTTCATTCGTGTGCCACTTCTATCACGGCGTGCAAGGTGGTTACGAGGCTCATTGTGAGATGAAGAGGGTTCGTTCTAACTCACACGAATAACATCAGTAACTGGCATTGAGTGAACATGAAGAGAATGGTTTTCTCCGTTCATTTTCGAGAAAGGAATAAAGGTTAAGAGTGGTGGTGGAAAGAGGAACGCCTGAGAAAGTGAGAGAGTAACAGAGGATGGTAGTGGTTGGCGAGGAAGAGACGTAATGCAACAGGAAGAAAGGTTTCGCAACAAGAACAAAGGTTTCAGAGTTTAGAGAGAACGACGTAAGTCGTAAGTAAGGTTTCTTGCAAAGAAGTATATGTTTCCAGTTTTAAGACTGAAGTAACTTAAACAACGGTCTTACAGGTTAACATTTAAGACTGTCCTTTATTTATATTCGGTCTCAAAAGTAATAAACTATTAGTTTAAATTTTTTTCATTAATTAGTACCGGGCAGAAGTTATGTCCGGTCTTAAAAATATTAACTTTAAGACCGTCATTTATATATATCCGGTCTTAAAATTTTTATACCATTGTATTTAAATATTTCTTTATTATTTTGGTCCACATAAAATATAAGTCGGGCTGTATGAGATTTCCCTATAATGTAATTCATATTTCAATTTTTTTCATAACAATTTTAAGAGCGGTTGTTTTTTTAAGCGTTCTGAATAATATATTCAAGATCTATCGAAAAATTGATAAGGTCTAAGAAGTTTTTTATATTTACAAAATTGTCATCGATCACATCTTTAAGATTGGGGCGTCAATACTCCGCTATTAATGAGGCGGTTTTAAAACATTTTTTTGCACTAATATACCTAATAAGGATAATAAGGACAAGAGAGATTACTAATTACTTCCTCCTTTTCAGCGAATGATAAGAAGCTTTCACGTTTCATGAGTACATTTTCCCAGCAACTTTTTCTCTTCTCACTGTCAAGGTGCTCCTCTGCAGCTCTTTTCTTCTTGTACAACCTCTTTAACCGCCTTGACCGATATTGTTTCGACCTCCAGCGTGAAGAAAAGAAATGGAAGAAAATGTAGTTGGCATGGTTTATTTGGCATTGTTCCTCCCTCATTTTCACTGTTATCTCTCTCTTCCCCCCCCCCCCCCCCCTCCCTCCTTTCTTTCTTCATCATTGTTCCATTATGCGAGCGTGGGAGGCCAAGTAAGCGGGATAATTTTTTTAGATTCAGAAACTTTCAGACTATCCAGTTCTCTCAAAATCGCTAGATGTTCCGGCTTTAACTCTGGTTCAAGGTGGCTGAAAGCGGCTCAACCCTTCAGGCGGTCCAAGTCTGTGAAATGAGTCGGCAAAGGAAGCAGGTGACGGCTAGACTGATATAACCGTCCAGTCCGGTTTTGAAAACCTTGAATAAATATGTCTGTAATTCTTCTAAACATGAATGGTCCGTTTCATTTACAAATAAAGTGACTGATGATCTATTCAATGAAAAGTTACTTAAACCATTAAATTTGAATGAATAAAATCCTTTGTACATCATGAACATTGACAATAAATGCATTTGGGCTTCGAAGAGGGAAAAATTATGAAAAGAGATTTTCATGGCATATTTGAAGCTTAGGGATATTATTTAAAATTTAAATGCCTTAAATGAATCTATATGGAGAGGGGAAAATATGGAGTTTTGTTTCAAAGCTCTTTATGATCTTACCAGTAAAATCAGCAACAAGGTTTATCAGAAGCATGGCTGCAATCCCATTGATTAGAAAAAAGAGAGGCAAACCAATAACATTATTATAAAGTAATTAATATTTCAATATAAAATACTAACACATGTTTAATTAGAGAGCTTTTGGAGAAGTTTATTATTTAGGATCATTAATGAACATTGTGATCCAACCAAGAAAAAGAAAAGGACAATATGATCCACTTTGTGGGGAGCATACAACCCTTTATATTATTTTATTATAATAAAACGATGAGCTGTTAGTAAAATGAACCTAAACTGCGTATTTTGAAACTTTTCATATTTGATAGTCATATAATCATGTGTTTATTAAAGATATCATAATATATTTAGATAATTGTATGTTGAATCAATCATGATTCCAACGGATATACAAGGTAGCTCATTAAACAATAATATAGTAATACATATCCAATACAACGAAGACATGTAGCATCATAGGAAAGAACTAAAATAAAATAAACTTTTGTTCCTCGCACAAGCCCTTAGCCATTGGATATATATTAGTGTGGTACTATTTGAAGCTTAAACAATGTCTATATATAATTATTTTTACTCTTTGAACGATAATATTGTAAAAATGAAACAAAGTGGCAAAATGTGTTCAAATGTAGCTTTAACATAAACTTTTTAATCTATATCTACTGGGTTTATAACTTGAGAATATTAATTTAGAAGAAAAAAGAGTAAGGAACTATATTAGCTGTAGATTAATAATAATGCATCTTATTAACAATAATTCACAAATCAGTAAATTTAGATTTTTGTTCAAATACACAAAAACCACGAGCTGAGACATGTATTGATACATGTTAATTAATGTGCAGTGGAAGAGTTAGTGCAAAGCGTTTATGGTAAAAATCAAAATGCATTGCAAAAGGAAAGATGCCAAAAGCTGAAGAGTATTTAGAGAATGGGTTAGTGAGCTCAGGAGTGCACATAATGATAGTTCATGTCTTCTTTCTCTTAGATGAAGGAATAACTCAACACAAAGTTCATATGATATACATAAACCCTCCCAGTACTTCTTCCTCAGCAACCATTCTTAGGCTGTGGGATGACTTGGGAAGTTCAGAGATACGTTATAAGATTCCACACAATCACGCGCGTAAAACTCTCACATGGTTGCATGTTTGATAAACATTTATTTACTTTGAAAAACTAGCTGTATCTTAAAATATTAAGGGAGAAATGCATATCAGGACAACTGAAATATAACAAAATCTCAAAATTGTCCTTCCAAGTGGCCTTATGCCTTTGAAGTCCTCAGGGACTAATAAGAAATTAAGTATTTGTGTGAAACGATCTGATTGTCCTTAGTGAAATTAGTTGTCGTTGTCTTATTGTTGTCATTTAACAAGTTAGTGGTTTTTGTCTCTAAATTTAGGTCATCTAGTTTAAAAATTTAACGTAAGATTAGTCTCTAGAGACTTTTGAAGTCCTAAATTAGATTAGAATTCACAGATTTGAGCTGAGGGTGCTTTTGCTTGTGTGTTTCTTCTACGTATTTACATCGTCATGACTTGAATTGAGCTGTGAATATATCTTATTCTATTTTGCAAATTAAACTAATTAATAAACTTCGCATATATAACACACAGACACGAGTGCAGGATGAGAATCAAGAAGGGAATGATGGATCGTATGTGCAATGTTTGATGATGGAAGAGGCTAAAAAAACAGTGTTTCTTTGAGTGTTCATTCCCTAAACAAGTAAAGATACAAGGGTGGCGCCTTTGATGTATGGTTATGACCACAATTAAGCCTTCCAAGGCTAGAGCAGCAAGTCACTCCTTCTTTTACCATGATATAATCTCTTCTACTCCTAGCTAGAATTTTCCCACCAAGGTTCAACTTTTTTGAAGCTTGCCAAATGTATAAAGAACATGATAGTGGTGTTTATGTGTATCACTCTTCTTACGAGAGAAAAATGACCTTTGTGGCATCAAAATGCTAAAGAGAATTCCAAGGTCCAACTCAGGGATTATAAGCAACCAAATCCGAGGCAAGTGGTTGTGGTTTCCTACTGTTTCTTTGCATATGATTATGACTTAAATTCCAAATCCTTAGATATGGCTGGATGTGCTTTCTCACTACAAAATCTTGAAGACTTGATCACTATTGGAAGGTGGGAACGCAGTTTACGTCTTCATTCATTCATGCCAGAGACATACATTTGGATGCTGAAGCAAAAACAGCTCTGCTGAGTATTAGAATATACTAGATCACTGTCTTAGCTGGCAGAAATGATTTAGACTAGTTGTACTGATTAGTTAAAAGTCAACCAAGTGGTTAGAAGTCTGTTTCAGTCCCAACGGCTAAATGTTTACACGTGTACACAAAACACCCACTTGTGGCATGTACTAGTGCCATCTGTATTATCTCTGTATATAGTCTACACGACTGAATAATAAACAATAAGATCTAGATCCAATTCTCTCTGGTTTTTCACTGTCTTCATCTCTGTGTTCCTCCTTCTAGTATGGTATCAAAGCCTTGATGACCACCGTCAAAGTTCGATTTCGGTGACTACAGCTCTCAACGACAACCTAGTGATCTTCATTTTCAGATTGATTGCTAAGCGAAAATGTCGACCATGTCTGGATCTGCTGATTTTGTGGCGATAACAACACAGGCGACTCTCCTACGAGTTGTGTTTTCTCGAATAAGAAGATTACAATCAAGATCGATGACACTAATTTCTTGTAGTGGAAACAAGTCTAGTTTATGGTTAAACGACACATAGTTTAGTCATTTCTTGATGGTACTATGATTCCTCTGCCAGCAAAGATCGAAGGTGATGACAGTGGCGAAGCCATTAATCCAAGGTTTGAGGAGTTCCAGTCACTTTTTTGCAGTTCTGGCTTCTTGGCTTCTAGCTTCCGCTGCATTGAATATTTTGCCAAATCTTGTTGGTCTTACCACTACGGCTATGATTTGGGCAAAATTGAATTAATTTTTTTCAAATAAATATGGTTGGAAGATCTTGTCATATCACAATCAACTGGAGAATCAAAGGAAAGGTGATCTTTCCATGTGAGACTATCCATATGTGATCACTTAGCGATGCTTGGGGAAAAAGTTGACGAGGCTACACATGTTTCAAATATCTTAAAAATCAAGTAGTGAAAAGATCTAGCAAAACTAATTATACAACATTGCTTATGCTCTTGGATGATATGTTTCCTGTCATCATCTCCAGTTCAGTTTACCATGGAGACAATCCCACTACCTAGGACAAACTCAACTCTATATATGGCTTAGGCTTTGTAAAAAGACTTCAAGAGACTCTCGGGTTAAGTTTTTGTCTCTCTCACATTTGGAGATCTTATTTCACTCCACTCTTCCAGTATATACTCTACCATGGGTTTGTTGAAGCTCTACAATCTTTACCATTCACATGAATTCAATACATCAAGAGGACTTTGAGGGATGTAATGTTGGTGTGGCCAAGATAGAACACATGAATTGAAATGAAATGGATTGCTATGAAGTTCAAACAGGTGTGCAGAACAGTATTAAAACATCCTAAGCTTAGTCACACATGCTGATCTTTTGCTTTCTTCTTTCTTATTCTCTCTTTTTTTTTAAAAAAAAAAAAAGAGAGAGAGAGAGGGAGAGAGCTATTTTTCCTGATTTTTAGTTTTTACTTTAGAGCATCATTGTTGACTGCAATTGCATTTGATTTCAATTGATTACGACTATGCAACATTTTTACAAATAACTCTCCTACATACTGCATCCGAACAACATTACAATGATGAATGACAAATGGTAAGGCTCAAATGGGTTTGCAACAGTTAAAGTGTGAAGATGGCTTTTGTATGGGTCCAAGGGTTAAAAATGAATGCCTTAATTATATGCAGATACACTCATATTTAGAATGGTTTCAATTAAGAACTAAGACAAATCAAAGAGAGTATTAGAGCTAGAGAGTATTCACATTGAGTTTAGTAAATAAAGCTAAAAAATTCTTCTACGTGGCTACTTCTCTCGATTTCTCTCACAATACCTACACCATATATATCATCATACCTAGTGCTGTCAGTTTCCCGAGTTCATAAGGTTTGTATTCCTTAAGAAAACTCTATTTGACACATTCCCTAAAATAATCATGTTGCCATATGTCTAATTCTACATGAATGTTAAAAAGGGTTCATACTTGACATTGCCTAAATTTGCAAAATGCTTAGTGAGGGTACATGAGCAAGCTTATTTCTTGTACATATCCATATCAGCACATATCATCACTCATATAGCATAGCTTGCCTCCCTCAAACTGGAAATCTCAAGTGCCCTGTGTGCAAAAAGAAAGGATGGAAACCAGAGGGAAAGCCAGTGCTTCTAGCAGAATGAGAACAGAAAAAAGAAAAAAGCAATGTGCAACTACTTGTGTTCAATATGTCTAGCTAGCAAGCAACAAATAGATAAGAATAGTCAAGAAGCAAGGAGAATGCAATAAGAATAGACACGACTACTCTGCCAGTGAATAAGATAACCATGAGGAGAAAGTAAGGACAGAGCAAGGCATTGGCAACATACTATCGCAACTCATTATGTTCAAGCAACTCTATGATATATAATGGCTTAGGAACAAAGATTATGTTGTGTTTTTGTTTCACTTCAATTGGTACAGAATAATCAAAAGTAGAAACAAAGAAATAGGGGAAAGCAAAACAATGAAAAACAGACGTACCAAAGATGATCTAGCAAGCCAAAGAGTCTGGACTTAATGCTCCCCCATGTTAGCAGACTCAGCAAATGCAACATCGTTCTTTTCCTCAGGGGCCTTCTCAGAACTAGAGTCTTCAGTAGGCTCTACCATGGGGCTCTCCGCGCGCCCGCCCCCCCCCCCCCCCCCCCCCACTTGTGAGATCTGGATGCAGTGTAGGAGGATGGTGTTGTGGTTGGCTCCGCTATCTCAAACATAGATTGGGGTAAGGCGGCAAAGGGGTGTAGTTTGTGAAAATTGGTCTAGAGATTAGCAGCCAAAGCAGAATCGCAGTCTTCCATGTATGGCTAGACTCTCCAATGTGGTGTCACCGGCAGAAACATGTGAGGGGCCAGGTTGTGTGCTTGAGGCTCCCCTTGGGAGCTTACTAGAACTAGGGGTGGACTGTCATCTTCTGAATGGTAGTAGGAGTTTCGGGCAAGAGCTTGAGCTGTTCCTCTGGCTTTTTGATGTTAACGACTATATTATGATAGAGCTTAGTGATTAGCGTAGGAAACTACAGGTTTCCAGAGGTCGGTTGGATGCAGTTGCAGAGCTCTCAGTAGATGATTTCATCAAAGTCTATTTGCTTTCCTTCCAAGATTTAAAAGAGCTAAAATGCTTTGTCTTGGGAGACTATCTAGATGTGCAGCGTGGGAAGAAGGAAAAATTTTAGGATGGTGTACCAGACCTCGGTGTCAAGCTTAAGACAGATTCGTATGAATGTGAAGGACTTTTCCTTGGTGATGGTCCATTCTGTTCCGGGGATGCAGAGCTGCATGAGGAATTGGTTAAGCAACTCTAGATCATTGCTCTTCTCAAGCAAGGTGCGATACACATCAGTAATGGGGTCCAAATCATAGGCGTCATGAATGGCCAGTGATCCCATGGCGACCAGCATGCCGCGAACTGTAGAATTCGCAGACGATGGGGATGACAGCCTTGACTTGGCTTTTACAGAGTCATTGCCAGATGACCGCCATTACAAATTCCAGATAAGTATTTTTCTCAATCAGGTCCAGAGTAAACCCTCACTCGGCCACGAGGTTTCTCTTGGCTGTTATGGCCTTGAAAGGAGTCTCAGGTTCTCAAGAGATGAATTAGGGGGTGTTGTCCTGAGCTGCATATGTAGTTTTACGGGTGACTTGCTTGGCTCTTATCATTGTGGGTCAGGAAGGAGGAATGTAGAGGTGGAGAGTAATTTGTAAAGAGACTATCGAGTATGGAACATAAGAGTATGGATGAAGGGGAATGAAGTTGTTATTTGATGGTGTGAGGTTTATGGTGTAGCTATGATGAGAGTAGGGGTTAGCTGGAGGTAGGAGTTTGCAGAGAAAGGAAAGGGAAAATAGGAAGTTGGACATCGCTTTCAGTTGGATTGGAGAAATGGTGTATGGAGCAGTTGTAGCAAGCGATTTGTGGGTTGATTGTCAAGCTTGGTAAAAGAGATGTGTGTAAGCAAATGCAATAGAAGGAAAAATTGACTTTGGAGGATTTGTGGCCTAGCCTTGATGGGGTTTTAATGTAATGGAGCTCTTTTTCAATTAGCCTGATGTTTAACAGATCAATATCCACGCTGGCGTATTAAATTGGGAAAATATCGGTCCTAAGAAAAAGGAAAAAGAAAAAAAAAATGGTCCCAACCCTAAATTCCCTATCAGAACAGTCCATAGAGACTTTTTTTTAATATTAATTACGGAATTCCAATATAAAAAAAAGGCTCGTTGTTAAAATGTCTTTTCTTATTGTTAAAATGGTTTTTCCTGTTGTCAAAATTTCTCTATAAAAATATTATTGTCAAAATAGCTTTTCATGTTGCTAAAAATTTTCTAGGTTTTTAAGATTTTACATTTCTGAGGAAAAACTCGGAAATTTTTAACAACAGAAAAAATCATTTTGACAATATGAAAAGTTATTCTGACAACAATATTTTCATAGGGAAATTTTAACAATAAGAAAAGTCATTTTAACAACGGCACTTTTTTTTATAGTGGGACTTTTCTAATATTTTTTCTCTTCCTTGGTACATAAGTGATATTTTCCCTATTAAATTTAGTTGCAAGTTTTGCTACATCAGTTTGACAACAATGCTGGATCAAAGGTTCTTTATCGTCAGCTGTCAATTAGATTCCTCATTGTTCCTCAATTGTTGAGCTACCTGTGTTTATAGTGCGACAACAATTTTCATAACTCCTCTAGTCTCCGTAACTTACAACTTTCATTGCTGTAGGAAATCTAGGGCAATTCATTAGTAAACTTTGGCGACGGGAATTGCCAATTCCCCGGTTCCACATGGTTATAACACGCCATTGAAAACCTCGTACAACCATCCTGACTCTATCATTACCTCAGCATTACTCATATGGGTCCCTTGGTCTTATTTACAAAATAACAAACTGAAGGGAAAAAATTCAAAAGATTGGGCTACCTCCCAATATAGTACTTGTTTTACTCAAGTGTTGTGATAGATCACTCGAGTGTTGAAATGATCACTCAAGGGATGTTGATCATGATCAAGTTACTCAATAGTGATGGGGTACTTTACCATAATTTTTTAGAAAGATCGCTCGAATGCTAAGTTGATCACTCAAGTGATGATCAATTTCGCTTCATTACTGTGAAGTCACTTGAAATTGATTCACCTATTTTACAAAAAAGAAGAGTGCAAATCACCTGTAGGGCCAAGGGTCGGTCTTTTTAAGCCCATATGTTTTTTTTTAAAAAAAAAATTATGTATATGATAATAATATTATTGATTTCTTATACTTTGTTCATGATGTTGTAATATTTAGTTGTTATTATATTTTTTATAATTAAGTTTCATAAGAAAAGCTTGTATCAAAAATCCTAAAAATTATAAAATTATAAAAGATATTTCTTATTTAATAAGTATTCTTACTAATTTTATATTTTTTTGATTTATTTTGTAGTGATTGTTTTGTTTATTTCTTGTGTTGTTTATTTTATTGATTACACACACTTTTCAAGAAAAATTCCTGCTATCTTTAGTATTTTTAAGTTTGTTAAGTCTTCTCATTATTATTTGTAATTATGGTATGTGGACAATAGTTTATCCTTTAATTATGACTTAGTAACTATGTTTGATTATTGTATGATGTGTATCATTTACACCTTAATTTTGACAATATGTTAAATTAGAACTTTCATTGTTCTAATTTTATTTCTTTAAAAAAGTTGAGAAAATAGTAAAAGATTGTTAAAGTAACTTTGGCTCTGTAGAAACGGCCGGCCTTACTCCTAGCCCTGATGCTCAAGGGCCAGGCCTCAACAAATGACTGTTTTTCCCTTTGAGGCTTTGGCTCGTATAGTGTTGAGCCGGCTCTTTCTACCAGCTGTACTCACTTGTCATTGAAATTTATTGATTATGACATTTTTTTTATTGGGATGTCAGGGTAATTCTCCCAATATATTTTGATAATCTGGTTCACTTGTCCCACATTTCAACATGCAAGCCATATTTGAATTGGAAAAATCTCATTCATATCTCAGTGTAGATTATTATTCTGTCAAAAAAGTTCTTAGGGACCTGAATGATATAGATTTTAAATACGAACTTACATTGTTGACAAATGTAGGTAACTATATTGATAAGTCAAAGAGTGATCATTGACAAGTTTATATGTGTTAACTAAAACAACTTCTATTGATAAGTGTATGTGACTATATTAACAAGTCATAGAGTAACCATTAACAAGGTCATGTAAGTTAATTAAAACATCTTCTAAGGATAAGTGTATGAAATTATATTGACAAGTTATAGAGTAGTTATTAATAACAAGCTTATCTATATCAATAAGATAAGTTCACATTTAAAATTTATATCTCTGAGATCTCTAGTAACGTTTTTTTTAATATTTTTTCTAGTTTTTGAGACTTGAATGAGATTTTCCGATTTAAATTTTAGAGAACATAATTTGTTACTCTCTATCATATTATAAGATCTTGTCTATTGACAATGACATGTTTTTCTGATAAAAAAACAATGACATATTTTTAAAAATATTCTTATCTCTTGCATTTTTGCGCCTTGAATAATGACTTTAATTCGACTTGAATTAAATTAAAAGAAATTTTGAAAATTTTAATATTTTTAATTTTAATAACATTAGTTAAATTTTTTTTTTCACTTTATGATAGTTAATACTTAATAAGGATATTAAAAAAAATCCTTATAAAAACAATCAGAGAAAATATATAATTTTTCCCTATGTGTCATCAATGTGAATCAGTGACTATGACTGCAAATAATGCTCGGCGGCCATGGACTCCCAAACACGCACGTTTACTTCAATTCATCTACGCAACTGTCTAATAGTTTTCCACTAATAATTAAGAAAGGCAACTTAGAGACCATTTGATTTATGAATACTTGACATGTCCTAGCTTGCCTTTTAATAAACGTATTGATAAAATTTTAGCAATATTTATTAACATAATAATTATATTTTCTAAAAAAATTTATGCAAATAATAAAATAAAAATATCAAAAGTTGAAAATTAAAAGTATTATGATTATTAAGCATTTTAAAGTATTTTTTTCAAGTGTGTTGAATACTGTAGAATATTTTATGGTTCATTTAGTACGTTAAACTTTTTTTTTTCCAACAAAATCCGACACCTTATATTATTTTGTGGCACAATTTCGCTCTTAAATTATTTATTCAAGAGCAATTTAGCCTTTGGGTAAAAAAGTCACTCATGGTAATATATATTCATCAACTTAAAGTATTTTTTAAAATATTTTTTTTAGAATGCCAGACATACCTAAAAAGATACTTTAAAGTGGGGGAAATTTGCCAAAATAATAAGAAATTTTTTAAAAAAAAAGGTCAAAATGAGGTACTGTATAAACATTTTATCAAAATATGGCAATTGGTGACGTCACGTCAAACGACACCACCATGTAAGTGGCGCCACCACGTGTGACGCTACTAATGACATCACTCAATGTCATGCCACTTAGTGGTGTGACATATATATAATATAATATAATAATATAATATTATATAATTTAATATATAATATATTAATAATATATATTATATTATATATACACACACTCACACATCTGATCGGCATACACATTCAAACGAGAGAATTGAATGGAAAATGAATTAGACAGGTGAGCTCAAAGGAGGAACATTGCCTAAAGATTGCTCGGTGGAGGGTTTAGGCAATGCTCCTCCCTTAAGCTCATTTGTTTATGGGTTAGTACTAAGGGGTGAGATCCTGAAAAAAAAATAAGATGGATAAAAAATAAAATATGTTGTATGTGATCCAATGTACTCACTAGTATCTGACCCATAGATATCTGGTAAATAGTCATGAATTTTGAATATATTTTTATGTTCTCATTGTCTTCTTTAAAAAATTATTAAAAAAAATACACTGTAGTTAATATTTAAATATAAGGGATTATTAAAATAAATAAAAATTCTTAAATATTTGTTATTTTTAAGCCAAGTAACAATTTCATATCATATTTTACATGTATATAATAATATTTTTACTTTAAATATTATGTCATTCTCATTCTTATTGTCTCCTATCTAATTCTTATAACTGCCCCTCCACTGAGCAGTTTTCAAGCAATGCTCCTCCCTTGAGCTCATTGTCTAATTCATTTTTCATTCAATTCTTTCGTCTGAATGTGTATGCCGATCAGATGTGTGAGTCTATGTATATATAATATAATATATATTATTAATATACTATATATTAAATTACATAATATAATATTATATTATTGTAATATATAATAATATAATATATTATATTATATATATGTCATGTCACTAAATGGCGTTACACGTAGCAAACCACTTACACGGTGGCGTCACGCCATGTGGCGCCATGTGTGGCGTCGTCTGACACGACGCCACCAACTACCATATTTTGACAAAATGTTTGCACAGTACCTCGTTTTAACAATTTTTTTTTAATTTCTTTTTTTTTTTGGCAAATTTCCCTTAAAGTTGTATATGAGCCACAATATTTTTTATAGACGCACATTAAAAATACTTTCAAGTACTCAATGAGGTACAAAATACTTTAAGATATTTGACAAACCTGAAATAAATACTTTAGGTTCTTTATAAACTTTATCCCAAAATAAAATAATAGGTCAAAATACCAACAACACCCCTAAACTCTAGCTACGTTGCATATGACCCCCAATCTGTAAAAGATTAAAAATCACACCGGGAACTTTCAGGGTTTGACATTTAACACCTTACCGTTAAAAAGGTTGTTAAATCTCACGAAATGAATGCTAAATCATATTACTTAGAATTACTTGGCGACAGAAGATCATCAAAGATGGGAATTAGGGTTTGTTTTTGTTTTTTGTTTTTTTAACAATGAATTAGGGATTATTAATGGTAAAATCACAAAATTGTCTTAGGGTATAATTATGATTTTAAATCAAGATAAATTAATTAAATAATAAAAATTACATGTCATCTAACTAAATAATTCTAATATGATGGGGCATTGATTCTGTTGGATTTACCAACCTTTTTGATGGCATGGTGTTAAATGTGAAACTATAAAAATTCAATCTGTGATTTTTAAGCTTTTAAATATGGGTGGTTATATGCAACAGAGCTAAAGTTGAGGGTTAATCTCCAAAATTATCTACGATTTTTAATCAGGTTTATTTGTGTTTTGGCCAAAATAAAATATAAATGGGGACAATCAAATTTTAATTAATATGAACGATCGACCTTCACACATGCGCATCGAAGATTCCATTTTTATTTTCTCCAACGATAATGAAGACTGCTTGAAAAACATTTTTCAAATTAATTAGGTCATTTCGACTCGACCATGAATGATCTCTCACCTAATTAACTAATGGACGGTTCCTTTAGATCGCTGGTAAGATGGCGCCGCCTCACATGCGCTGACGCCACGTGGATTTTGGCAACAACTCTAAACCCAGTGACTCCTTATTAATTGATGCTCCCTCTTTGTAAAGAACAATTACTAAAATTATGGTTTAAAATGTTAATTAAAATTAATAAATATGTCATTTATGTACCTTTCTTTTCAATTATACCTTATTTTACATAGAGATAGTAAATGAATATATTTAATGAGGGTAAAAAATGCAAAAACCAATTTAAAATTTTAAACATATAGGCTTTGTTTCTTATATTAAAGACCATCTTTATGAAAGAGATGGTTCCTTGTAAAAAGGATTGGATGGAGTACTATATTTCTTATTAGTATGTTATCCAAATTTTATTTTGGATGATTTTATTTTAGGAAAATTTAATCCACTAGTCATTATAATTTAGGTAAAATTTCACAACATCCCCACTATAGGCATTTGATTTCCAATAGTCCCAAAACATTTTGTGAAATTTCACTGCACTCCTTAAGTCAAAATATTACTTATCAATCATCTAACTTTCATTGTAAGTCCCGTTATTTAAATTGTTCATGCAGACCTGAACACATGCATTTTATGGGAGTTGTTAATTCCATTACATTTCTACTGAGTCGTCTAATTTTTGTTGTGAATCCTCTTATTCCAATTGTTCATTCATATATGGATACTAGCATTTACGGGAGTTGTTTATCCCCTTGTGTTTCTTGTTAATCCGTTACCTTTAATTGTAAATCTCCTTATTTCACTGTTCATACAGACCTGAGCAATTGCAATTATGGGTGTTGTTAATTTCTTCACATTTGTTGAGAGGTGAGAGCTCAAGCTTTCAAAAGTGCTAAAAAAAGAAATAGGGCTCTTTGCTTATTTTGTGGAACTAACAAAAAAACATATGAGAGTTGTTCTTACTTTTTTGGAACAACAGATTATTGTTTTTTTTAATAATATACTTGACTGAAAATTAATTACCAAACAAATTGTTTTTTTTTTAAAAAAAACAAATTCTCCATATATACTCGTCATTGATTAGATGAAAACCGCTACAAAATAAAGATTGAAGAAAGTTTGTAGAGGTTTAACACGCAGGTTGATGAAGTACTACGGTGATCTTTTGTGATAGGTCACTTGAGTGCTCAAAGGATCACTTAAGTGATGTTGATCACGATCAAGTTACTAGATAGGGACAAGCCACTTTTCTATAATATTTGAGAAAGATCACTCGATTGCTAAGTTGAACACTCAAGTGTGATGACCAATTTTGCCCCATTACTATTAAGTCACTTGAAAGTGATTCACCTATTTTATAAAAGAAGAGTGCAGATCAACTCAACTATAGGGTCAGTCCTTTTAAGTCCGTAAGTTTTTTTTTTAAATTTATAAAATTATTTATATGATAATAATATTATTAAATATTTATATGGTAATAATATTATTGATTTTTTATACTTTGTTCATGATGTTGCAAATATTTAGTTATTATTATCCCTTTTAAAATTAACTTTCATAAGAACATATTATATTAAGAATCCTAAAAATTATAAAATTATAAAAGATATTTCTTATTTCATAAGTATTCTTACTGATTTTATATTTTTTTTACTTATTTTCTAATGATTGTTTTGTTCATTTCTTGGGTTGTTTATTTTGTTCACTACATACACTTTTTAAGAAATATTGCTGCTATCTTTAGTATTTTTAATTTTGTTAAGTCTTCTCATTAATTATTTATAATCATAGTATGTGAACAATAGTTTACCTTTGATTATGACTTAGTGACTATATTTGTTTGTTGTATGATTCGCATCTTTTACACTTTAATTTTGACAACAATTGTTTATTAAATTAGGACTTTCATTGTCCTAATTTTATTTCCTTAAAAAAAGCTGACAAAATAGTAAAAGATTATTAAAATAACTTCGGCCCGTAAGGATGGCCTTACACCTAGCCTTGATGTTCAAGTGCCAGGCCTCGGAAAAAGACTATTTTTCCCTTTTAGACCATGGCCCGTATAGGGTTGGGTCGGCTCTTTCTACCAACTCTACTCACTTGTCATTAAAACTTTTTGATTAAATTTTTTTTTTGTATTGGGATGTTGTAGTAATGATCCCAATATATTATGATAACTTGGTCCAATTGTCCCATATTTCAACACGCAAGCTATAGTTAAATTGGAAACATCTCATTCAGATCCTGAGGACCAGAAAAAATGTTAAAAAAATGTCTCAATGTAGATTATTATTGTATTGAAAAAGTGTAATACCCTAATTTTTTTAAATATATATTTAGATAAATCATACCTATTGAAAATAGGTGGATATGAGGTCTCAAAATATTGTGTAATTAGTCTATTTTCAAAGGAAAGTACTAAGAAAAATTATGGAAAAATTCTAGAAGGCATGGAATAATTATTAAAATTTTAGGAAATATATTATTCTTAATTTAGATAATTTAATAAAATATTTCCTATGAAAATAAAAAGAAGGAAAATTAAAAAGTATTTTAGAATCAAAATTGATTCTATGACTTTTAATATTTTGCATAGGGCTTAAATCATTAATGTTAATAAAATTTTTGTGAGAAAATAATTAATTCTAATTAAGAAAATTATTAGGAATTATTAAAGGATTAATTAAGTAATTTTCAGGAATTTTATAAAATTAGAGAAATTCAGGAAACATAAAAAAAATATAAATAATAGTTATTAAGGACCGAAATTTTTGGCTAATTAAATAAATAATAATGGTTAAGATATAGTCTTAAAAAGTAAAGATCAATGGTTTAGGATTTTTCAAGAATTTATGAAAGCCTAAATCCAAGTAATTAGTTATTGACCAATAGGAAATTTTTGTGGAAAATGAATATAGGATAAATATAATATATGTGGTTAAGGAAATATATATATATATATATATATATATATATATATGGTGTGGGCCGAAATTTTAGGGGAGATAAGGATGAAGAAGATATTTGAATATAATAGTAATATAGGTTTAAGCATGTGATAAATAAGTAATAATATAATAATAATTAAAAGTGGACAGGATAAACGAGAACGGATGGAAATAAAATCCTACATAGAAAACCATGAACTAGGTTTTTAAAGTCAGGGTATTTTGTGAACGAGGGAATTTTTATCTCGAGATGGCCGGTCTTCGAAGTCATTTCTGTAACCGACGGAGTGATTTGGAGATCCGAATAGGAAGATATTTTGTATAATTAAAGCAGATAGCCAAAAGGAGAACTGATAGGAAATAATGCCGTTGTGGGAATCTGGGGATAAGTGGGGAAAAACCAGAGTATAATGTTAATCAGTGAATTTTTGTCTCGGAGTTGGCACCGGACAACGTTATTTCTATAGCCGGGCACGAATACCGAGGATTTTCAGCTGGTAACGAAATGTCCTCAGCGAGATCAGAAACTGAGTTAAATTAGATAAATTGAAAGAGGAAGAAAAGACCTTCGGAGTGTTGTTCCCGGAATTTTTAAGTTTTTACGGAATTTCGCGATCAAGACATCGAACCAGGAACTTATCAGATAAAGCAAGAGGATAAGGTTTGATGATGCAGCTAGGATGAGGTCAGCAATTTTGTCTTTTAGGGGGGGAAGAAGTCGGCCTAATAGGTGTAAGGCCAAGATCAAACCACCTAGCAAAAGTGCGATCCTACAGTCAGAATTCAACCAGACAAAGTTCAAGGAAATTACGAAAATGCCATTGAGATTTTCTATAAATAGCTTCCATTCCTCTTCATTCTTCACCAATTCACTTACAATCCTAGAGAGAAGTTAGAGAGAGAAGCTCTGGGAGAAGTTCATAGCAAAGCTCTGAGTAAGTTCTCCGATTCTTAGTCTTTAACTTAAGTAGTTCTTTCGGTAGTTATAGTAGAATTGTTAGAGTAGTCTTTAATTTTTCAAGTTAGTTTAAATATCATGTTTTAGAAATAAATGTGATATTTATCTTAGAAATATGTTAGAGGAAAGATTATAGAAAAAATTTTGAAAGCGTAAAGTCAAAATAGCGAAGCTCTGGCGAAATTCCGCCAAAAAGTCAAACTAGGGGCAAATTGGTAATTTGTACCTAAAATGCCTACTATGGTCTTAGATATTCATACTGGTGATATTATCCTTATAGGATACTCAGAATCATGAACCGTTGTTTCCGCTGTCACCGCTGTCAAATCACCGTCGTACCGCCGTCAAACGTATCACAATGCTACCGAAGTGCCCGAAATCGTCAACGAAGGTACGAACGTGTATTGTAACCTTAACACTTATGCTGCTCATATTCATATATATGGTAGACATGTTTATATACTGAAACTCTGTCGTGGGTTGTCAGTCATACATACAGCTTGTTATGGGTTATAGTCTTGATAACGCCGTTGGGTTTTCCTAGCGCTGAGGACATGATGGGAGATCGTGGCACTGGTTTATGTGCAGAGATAGTGTGGGGCTTTACATATTGTTGTGTGCTTATGTTCTGTCCATTGTTGATCATGCATCTGCTGTGTGCTTATGTATTGATATGCTGTTATGTGGTTATGATTATTTGTTGCCTATATATGATTTATTTGAGCATAAGGTTCTGGAGGATCCAGGGTGGAGGAGAGCAGCAAGTAGCCGAAGTAGGCGGATTGAAAGAGCTTATATGTTTTAATTTTTGAACTATTTAGATATTGTCTTTTTGGAATCAACAGATGATTGTATAAGGATGATTACACTATGGTTATGTACTTCTAAATATTCAGTTACTCGTTTAATCGAAATGCTCGACTCTGATCACGGTTCATTTTAAAAGAAAAAAAAATTCGGCATTTTCAATTGGGATGTTACAGAAAGTCCCCAAAGACTTCAATGATATAGATTTGAAATGTGAACTTACATTATTGACAGGTATTATATGACTATATTGCCAAATCGAAGAGTGACCATTGAGGCATTGACAAGCTCATATGTGTGAACTATAATAGCTCATATTGACAAATATATGTGACTATATTGACAAGTCATAGAGTGATCGTTGAGAAGATCATATATCTTAACTAAATCATCATCTATTAATTAACAAGTGTATGTTATTATATTGACAAGTCATAGAGTAGCCATTGACAAGCCCATCTATGTTAACCACAATAGCTTCTAATGACAAGTTTATAAGACTATATTGACAAGTTACTGGCCATATATTGATAAGCCTATCTATATCAATAAGATAAGTTCACATTTAAAATTTATATCAAACATCCCTAGTAACTTTTTTCTAAATTTTTTTTGGGGACCTAAATGAGATTTTCCCATTTAAATTATGGAGAACATAATTTGATACTTTCTATCATATTTATAACATCTTGTGTATTGACAATGACATATTTTTATGATAAAAAAGGACATATTTTTAAAAATATTAATATTCTTATCTCTTGCACTTTTGCGCCTTGAATAATGACTTTAATTCTATTAGAATTAAATTTAAAGAAATTTTGAATATTTTAATATTTTTTTATTTTAATAACATCAGTTAATTAATTAATTTTTTTTTGGAGCGTAAAAAAAGACCTTATAAAAATAATCAGAGAAAAAATATATTTTTCCCTTATCTATAATCAATGGCAGAACCACGAAAAACTTTTAGCCCGAGCCAAAAAACAAACATATTGAATTACTCTCTTTGGTTCTTATTATAAGGTGGTAACTAACAATTGTATTTAATCATTTTCATAAGGCACTCGCTTATTTCCAAAAAACATAAAATATTTTTTTCATGTATATCCATAATTAAAAAGCATAGTGAGTGAGAATAATAATTAATATGATATTACTCCCTCTAGTTTTTATTATAAAGCACCAACTAACAAGTGTTTTTGGTCCTTTTTATAAGACACTTACAAGTTTTCAAGGTGTAATTAATTTATATTTACATGTCTGCCCATGTTTAATAAGGGTAGTGGGAGAGAGTACTATATTTGAGTTTAGAGTAGTTAGTAGGGGTAATATTAGAAATCACTTGAATTTTATGACAACTTTAATGCATTTAACTAACTTTATTGGTTTGTAAGAATTGATGGTTGGTGCCTTATAATAAGGACTATAGAGAGTAGAGTTTAGTGTAATTAGTATAGATAATATTAAAAATTACTTAAATTTTAGAATAAATTTAATTACTTTCACTGTTTTTATTGACTTGTGAGAATTGTTAGTTGGTGTCTTATAATAAAGACTAGAGGAATAATTTATTAAATACTATCACATAACATTGAAAATAAAAATAAATAATAATCAATAATTATAAATCAAAATAAAATATAAGATGATACTAACCTTTTTAGTAGATATCTTAAACAAGAATTTTACTTTCCTCTTATAGCCCAATGAATAATGAACCAAACATTATCTTTATAGGAAAGATAAAAAATTAGTTGGGGTCAAATTATTGACCAAATAAAATATCATATAATAAATACATATACTTAATAAATTTTAGAAGCTTAGCTCGGGCAAGCTGGCCGGTGGGCAGCTCCGCCTCCTTCTATAATCAATGTGAATCAGTGACTTTGACTGTAAATAATGCTCTGAGTCTATGGACCACCCAGACACGGACGTTTACTTCAATTCATCTATGCCACCGTCTAATAGTTTCACACTAATAATTAAGAAAGGCAACTTAGAGACAATTTGATATATGAATAGTCGTTATGTCCTAGCGTGCCTTTTAATAAACTTATTGATTAAAAATTTAACAATATTTATTAACATAATAAATTATCTTTTCTCAAAAAAGTTATGCAAATAATAAAATAAAAATATTAAAAGTTGAAAATTAAAAGGGTTATGATTTATCAAGCATCCTGAAGTTTTTTTTTTCATGTGTCGAACACCCCTAGACTATTTTGTGCTAGTACGTTAAAATATTTTTTTCAACTACATCCCATTCCATATATTATTTTGTAGTACAATTTTACTCTTAAATTATTTATTCAAGAGCAATTCTAGCCTCCTGGTCAAAAAGTCACTCAAGGTAATGCATATTTAGCAACTTAAAGTATTTTTTAAAATATTTTTTAGAATGTTAGAAATACCTAAAAAGGTGCTTTAGAGTGTTATATAAATCATAATATTCTAGGATACCAAACTTTAAAGTATTCAATGAACCATATACAAAAATACTTTCAAGTATTCAATGAAGTACGAAATACTTTAAGATGCTTGGTACACTTGAAATAAATACTTTAGGTTGTTTCAACCATGACCTAAAATAAAATAAAAAGTTAAAATACTTTAAGTTGCGTATGACCCCCAATCTCTGTAAAAGATTAAAAATCACACTCAGAACTTTCAGGGTTTGACATTTAAGACCTTACCATTAAAAAGGTTGTTAAATCTAACGAAATGAATGCTAAATCATATTACTTAGAATTACTTGGCCACAGAAGATCATCAAAGATAGGAATTAGGGTTTCTTTTACAAGGAATTAGGAATTATTAATGGTAAAATCACAAAATGGTCTTAGGATATAATTATGATTTTAAATCAAGATAAATTAATTAAATAATAAAAATTACATGTCATCTAATTAAATAATTCTAATATGATGAGGCGTTCATTCTGTTAGATTTAACAGCCTTTTTGATGGTACAGTGTTAAATTTTAAATTCTAAAAGTTCAGGGTGTGATTTTTAAGCTCTTAGATATGGGTGGTTATATGCAACAAAGGTAAAGTTGAGGGTTAATCTCCAAAATTATCTATGATTTTTAATCAGGGTTATTTGTCTTTTTGCCAAAATAAAATATAAATGTGGAGAATCAAATTTTAATGAATATGAACGGTCCAGCTTCATCCGTGCGTATCCAAGATGCCATTTTTATTTTTGCCAACGATAATGAAGACTGCTTGAAAAACATTTGTCAAATCAATTAGCTCATTTCAACTCAACCATGAACGCTCTCCCACCTAATTAACTAATGGATGGTTCCTTTAGATCGCTTGTAAGATGTAGCCGCCTCCCATCCGCTGACGCCATAATTATGAAATGCGCTGACGCCACCATGTACGTGGATTTTGTCAACAACTCTAAACCATAAACCAAGTGACTCCTTTTTAATTGTCACAAGATTTAAAATGTAAGGTAAAAGTAATAAATAAATAACTTATGTACATTTTTTTTTAATTATACCCTTATTTTATATAAATAGAGTGAATGAATATACTTAATAAGAGTAAATTTAACACATCATGTGTTTTGTTAATTTCTTGTGTTCTTTATTTTGTTGATTACATACACTTTTTAAGAAAAATTCTTGCGATCTTTAGTATTTTTAATTTTATTAAGTATTCTTTGTAACATCTCACCTTAAAAACAGCAGAATTTTTTTTTTCTAAAACGTTGATCAAAGTAGAGCAATTTCGCAAAACGAGTAACTGAACCTTAATATTACATAACCACAGTGTAAATGTACTTATACAGTCATCTACTATCCAAAAGGAAGAAGCACCTAACTAGGCATATAAAACTAAAGCCATAAAATTCCTTCTGCCGTCCTACGCCAGTCACTCGCCCCTATCTTCAACCCCTTGGTTTGCCCGAACCTGAAGCTACAGCTGAGATCCAATTACCATTTGGATCTCAGATAACGGTTAACCTTATGCTCAAATAAACAGTATATGGACAACAGTTATTCATAAACACATAACAACAGTAAATCACTACATAAGCACACAGCAGATGCATGATCACAACATTGACAGAACATAAGCACAAAGCAGTATGTAAAGTCCCACAATATGTCTGCACATAACCAGTGTCACGACGGCCCATCGTGTCCTCAGCGCTAGGAAAACCCAACGGCATTATCAAGACTATAACCCGTATAAAGTTGTATGTATAACTGACAACCCTAGACAGAGTCTCAGTATATAAACATGTCTATCACATATACGTATATGAGCAGCATAAGTGTTAAGGTTACAATACACGTCTGTACCTCCGTTGATGATATCTGGCACTTTCGCCTACTTATGGTACGTTTGACAGCGGTATGACGACGGTACGATAGCGGTGACAGCGGAAACAGAGGTTCGTGATTTCGGATATCCTATAAGGATAATATCACCGATATGAATATTTAAGATCATAACAGGCATTTTAGGTACAAATTATCATTTAGCCCCTAATTTGATTACTTGGTGGAACTTTGCCATTTTGACTTTAAACTCTCAAAATTTTGCTATAACATTTCCTCTAACATATTCCTAAGATAATATCATATTTATTCCTAAAACATGATATTTAAGTTAACTTGAAAAATTAAAGACTACTCTAGCAATTATACTATAACTACCAAAAGAACTACTTAAACTAAAGACTAAGGACTAAAGAACTTACCCAAAGCTTTGCTATGAACTTCTTACTCTTCCACCAGAGCTTCTCTCTCTAACTTCTCTCTAGGAGTGTGTGTGAATTGGTGAAGAATGAAGAGAAATGAAAGGCTATTTATAGAAAACCCGAATGACATTTCTGTAATTTCGGTGAACTTTGTCTGGTTAAACTCTGACCGTTGGATCGCATTTTTTTGAAGTGGCTTGATCTTGGCCATACACATCTTGGCCGACCTTCCCCCCCCAACACACACACAAGAAGACAAAATTGATGACATCATCGTGCTTGTGTCATCTTACTTTATCAGATGAAATTCTTGGTTCGGTGTCCTGATCGTGAAATTTTGTAAAATCTTAAAATTTCGGGAACAACACTCTGAAGGTCTTTTCTTCCTCTTCAAGAATACTGGATTTTCCTATCCTTATACTCTCATTAAGGACATTCTATTATCTACCGAAAATCCTCGGTATTCGCTACCGGTTACAGAAATGACTTCGGAGATAGCCTACTCCAAGATAAAAATTCACTTGTTCATAATATACTCTGACTCTAGAAACCTAATTCACGGTTTTCTAGGTAGGATTTTATTTCTATCCGTGGTCATTTATCCTGTTCACTTTTTATTAATATAATATTATTTAATTAACACATGTCTTAATCTTATAATATTCTTATATACAAATATCCAAATCATCCTTATTCCCCCCCCTAATTTTGGCCAACACACACATATATAAATAATTATATTTTTTTCATTTACCATAATATCCTATTTATCTTATATTTATTTTTCCCAAAATTTTCCTATTGGTCCATGGATTTAGGCTTTTAGAATTTGAAAAATCCTAAGCCTTTAATCTTTACCTTTCAAGATTACATCTTGTCCCTTATTAATTATTTAATTTATTTTTCATGTTTCCTAAATTTCTCTAATCTTATAAAATTCCTGAAAATTACTTAATTAATCCCTTAATAATTTCTAATAATTTTCTTAATTAAAACTAATCATTTTCTCACAACAATTTTATTGACATTAATAATTCAAGCTCCATGCAAATTATAAAAAATCATAGAGTCAATTTTAGTCTTAGAATACTTTTTAATTTTCCTTCTTTTTATTTTCATAGGGAATAATTTATTAAATTGTCTAAATTAAGGATAATATGCTTTCTAAGTTTTTAATAGTTATTCATGCATTCTAGAATTTTTTATAATTTTTCTTATGATATTTTATAGCCCTAAGATGCATTTTTCACCTTTTTGACAATAAATTTCCTCTAATTTTCTTAATGTTTCCCTTTGAACTTAGACTAATCACATAACATGTTAAGGCCAAAGTCTTCATAATTAGACATTTTTATTATTGTAACATAATATTCCAGATAATAGTTATCCGGGTATTACATTCTCATTAATTATTTGTAATTGTGGTATGTAGACAATAGTTTATATTTGATTATAACTTAATGAGTGTTTGTTTGTTGTATGATGCGTATCTTTTACATCTTAATGTCGATAACATTTATATGTTAAATTAGGACTTTAATTATTCTAATTTTATTTATTTAAAAAACTGACAAAATAGTAAGAGATTATTAAAATAATTTCGGCCACATATAGACGGTCTTACACCTAGCTTTCATGATCAAGGGTAGGCCCCAAAAAATGACTGCTTTTTTCTTTTAGACTATGGTACATATAGGGCTAGGCCCGCCCTTTCGACCAGCTCTGCTCAGTTGTCATTGAATTTTTTTGATTATGACATTTTTTTTATTAGGATATTGTAGCAATTCTCCCAATATATTATGTTTCCTTGGTCCAATTGTCCCACATTTCAACATGCAAGCCGTATTTAAATTGAGAAAATCTCACTATGTGCCAAAGACCAGAAAAAATGTAAAAAAAATTGTCTTAGTGTATATGATTATTCTATAAAAAAAGTCCTTCAATGATATAGATTTCAAATGTGAACTTACATTATATTATTGACAAGTATATGTGATTATATTGTCAAGTCAAAGAGTGACCATTAATAAGCTCATGTGTGTTAACTATAACAGCTTCTATTGACATATGTATATGACTATATTAACATGTCATAGAAAGATCAGTCATGTATGTTAACTAAATCATTATCCATTGATAAGTGTATCTTACTATATTAACAAGTAATAGAATAATCATTGATAAACCCAAATATGTTAACTAAAATAGCTTATGATGACAAGTGTATGAGATTATATTAACAAGTGAGTGACTATTGACAAACCTATTTTTATCAATAAAATAAGTTCACATTTAAAATTTATATCACTGACATCCCTAATAATTTTTTTGTAATGTTTTTTTTCTGGTAAACATCCCTAATAACTTTTTTGTAATGTTTTTTTTTCTGTAAACGAGATTTTCCCATTTAAATTCTAGAGAACATAATTTGATGCTTTCTATCATATTTATAACATCTTGTCGATTGACAATGACATGTTTTTCTGATAAAAAACATTGACATATTTTTTAAAATATTCTTATCTCTTGCACTTTTGCGCCTTTGAATAATGACTTTAATTCGACTAGAATTAAATTAAAAGAAATTTTCAAAATTTTAATATTTGTAATTTTAATAACATTAATTAATTTTTTTTGGAGAGTGAAAAAAGACCTTATAAAAATAATCAGAGAAAATATATATTTTCCCTTATCTATAATCAATGTGAATCCGTGACTGTGACTGTAAATAATGCTCTGTGTAATGCCCCTATTTCCTAAGTTCATTATGAGGTTCAATTATGGCCCTAAGACTCTTATTAAACTAGTTCATGTGTAATTATCATAACAAAGGCGTTAACAGATCAGAGTAGAACACAACAGAGAGCGTACTTAGGCGTTTAGATGACTGAGTAACTGATTTCATATGCGCAGACATATGCTGGTTACTTAAAAATTCCCGAAGGAATAAAAACGTGATACAAATAATTTCGTCGCGTTGTTCATAATTTACGCATTAAATTACAGTAATCCGAAAGGTTCAACATACACCTACATAACCTTAATCCAGAATGAATCTCCTTCTGAGTTTTCACGCGTGTTGCTTACCCTTTCCTCCCGCTCCCGATCCTCCTGATCCTATAGCTAGGGTAAATTCTGAGATTCAATGCTCATTGAATCTCAGGTAACAGTTAACCTTATGCTCAAGTATAACAATATGCATGATAGATATTCAATTGCAATTCAGCATAAAACCATACATAGCACACAGCACATGTAATAGTTTATATCTCAACAATTACAAAGCACACAGCAATTGTAATGTTCACTTCTACATAGCACACAGCCCATGTAAAGTCCACATAGTTTGCACATAAACCAGTGCCACACCCCGGAGCGTGTCCTCAGCGCTAGGAAAACATCCATATGGCATTACCAAGACTGTAACCCGTTTTCAATTCAAAGCTGAATGTATTTAAAAATGGTGACCTAAGACCCAGTCTTAGCCACAGTCCATGACCCAAGACCCAGTCTTGTCCATGACTATATGAATCATCTCATCATATATAAAGCATACAAGTAGCATAAGAGTTAGAGTTACAGTACGCGTCCGTACCTTAAACCTTTGCGCTGTACGTTCTCTTTCGGTACTGGTTCCAAGTCCTTTCCGGGTATCCTATAATACCATCACTGTGTTATTTCTCTTAATATCATAAGAAATGGCCTTGCCATTCTTATTCCTATACCCCGTGTAAATTTTATTAATTATTACTTTTTCTTAATAATAATAACACTATTTGTTATTATTATTATTATTTTAAGTTTCCTTATAACATTTTTTCCCGTTTATTTATTTGGTTATCATTATAAATTTTATTACTTACTTATCAGTTAATCATTCCCTTTTTCTTTAAATGATAATATTTGCTATCATCATTATTATCTAAGTCATTTAAACTCCTATTAATATTAATTATGATTCTTCATAAATTATTTATCAATATATTCTTTAATTTAAGCTTAAATAATCTCAAGCATCACAAAGACTAATTTTTAATTAAGAGTTTATAAATACTTGAGTACTATTACGCATTTTAATACCACACAATTAAATATTTTATGAATGGCAATAAAAATGAAATAACATCAAACAAGACACAATTATTATCATACATACATCAATCCATATACATCTATAATCAGATTTGATTAATTCATTAATACTAACTTTTCAGTTAACTAATAACTTATTCTATATTCCCTTTTCTAATACTATTTATTCCTTTTACTAATTATTATTATTATTATAAATCCTTAATGCTAATAATTCCTTACTTATGGTTTATTTATTATTAATCAACTAAATTAATAAAGACCAATAAAACCATATATATATATATCTACTTACACAAGGCATACAGTGAGCTCTTGGATTTTTCTTAAGACTACTTGTAAATTTATAGATACGACATAGCTCCTTTCCTTAATATTAATAAATATTACTACACTTTAATAATATGATCTATATGCATAAAAATTCTAGAACATATATATTTATTATTATTATTATTTTTTATTCCTCTTTCTCTTCTTTCTAAGATATACATCTACACATACAAAGCATCACATGCAATAAAAACACAAGAAGGAAAAACGATACACCATCAACACTTCTTCCTCTTTCAATCCAATACACACATATGATTATAGATATACCTATTCCTTCTTCTTTTCCTTTTAATGACAGAAAAATGGTAAACCATACACAAATGCATAAAAAGATTTAAGTTTCATTTCCTATCCTATACAGCAGCCCACACGTACACATATATATACTTTCTTTTCCTTTCACCGTCCATCCCCTAAAAATCACGGCATGCACATACATATATGCTAAGAATTCATCCTCTTCATACAAAACGACATGCATCCATTAAACCCATGACAGCAAAAGAAACACAGCATATATATAGTTATGATCTTATTCTCTCACCTTTTCCCTCTCTCGGCATATACACACAGACCATCGGAAAAAAAATCATGCACCACCGAAACACACACATATATATCTACTCTCCCCTTTTTCCTTTCGCAAATCGGAACCCATGACAACAAAATAAAGATCATTTCATGCATGCTCAAATATTCCCTCTTTCATGCAAAAAAAGATATAATTCCATAGCAAAATACATATACATGGACATTTACATATTAAAGACCCTTCTTTTGTATCTTATAAATATATATCAGCATTGAAAGTAGTCCAAAAGACACCTAAACCAAACGCTAACACATACAACATACTTAACTTTGATTCAGTTTAGTTTCTCTGATTATGCACTTTCGGCCCCTGTTTTTCTGTTATTTTCGGTAAGCTATTTTTTATACTTATTTGGCTTTATGTTAGGCTTAGGTAGGGACGGGAAGAAGAAAAATGAAAGGAAAAGAGAGATGAATCCATCACCTACGAAGCTTCCGATGATGAATAGTGATGTTTTGGATTCCTCTGCTCTTCGGTATCACCAACAGGGCAATGTTTCAGTTCAGGTTCTCTCTTTTCTCTCTCAGTTTTTTTTTTCTTTTCCCTCCGAATCTCGCCTTGCGTCTCCGGAGAAATGAAGATTGAAAGTGCAGAAACGTATGTATATATATATATATATAAGATTTAAGTGATCTCGCATGCACCGTGAAGGCTGACATCTGGCTTAGTGACGTGTTGCAGGAATAGAAGAAGAGTCACTGTTCAAATAAGAAGTATGGTCGGATGGGCCGAAGGGAGAATGATGAAACCGAAAAGATCATAGAGTTTGGGCTTGATAATTAAAGGGTCTGGACCGAAAGAAATAACTTAAGAATTGGAATTGGATGGATATGAAACTGCTCCTGTGGACTTGCTGATGGTATTTGGATGAAATGAAGGATAATTATTACTTTGCTGCTTCTGCACGTGGCTCATGAATAGATGGGTTGATTCTAATGTGTTGGATCTGTGTAATGTGGGCTGAGCTGATATGGGTCTCACATATAGCCCATTTGATTGTTTTTTTTTTAATAGCTTATTTTAAAATTCCCATTCTCATTTTCAATTAACTATTAATTTCTTTAATTAGGATTTTTGCATAATCATAGGAATTACTCATTTTAATTCCATAATACCACATTTATTTGCAATTGGTCTCTAATTGCAATCATGGGAAATAAATCCCTTAGTATTTAATTCTATAGTTATCATTTGCCATTTCCTTAAATTTATTCTTTTCAAAATAAATTAAGGAAAATTAAATCTTAATTCCCAATAATTATTTTAGGCCATAAATTATCCCCAACTAAATAGCTTTTAATTTATGGAAAATATGCCTTAAATTTCAAATTCTCAATTTTTAAAATTCTTCAAGGCCAAATTTTCCATAATTAATTTTTGATTCTCAAAGTCTAAAATTTGGAATGTTACACTCTGAGTCAATGGACCACCCAAACACGTTCGTTTACTTCAATTTATCTATGCAACCGTAGATGAATTAGTACAGATGGTAAGGGATTCAAGATTAGTCCCTTAGGACGTGGGTTCGATCTCTTTTGCCGTCGTTGGGACTCCTTTGGTAGGCGATCTCGTAAGTCTCTAGTAAGTGCTCAAAGAGCCCGAGGCCGTGCCCTGACTTTAGTGGGAGATTGGTGTCGAACCCCTCCAAAACCTTTTATGTATAAGAAAAAAAAAAAAAATCTACGCAACCGTCTAAGTTTTTCACTAATAATTGAGAAAGGCAACTTAGAGACCATTTGATTTATGAATACTTGTCATGTCCTAGCGTGCTTTTTAATAAACTTATTGATAAAAATCTTAACAATATTTATTAACATAATAAATTATATTTTCTCAAAAAAAGTTATGCAAATAATAAAATAAAAATATTAAAAGTTAAAAATTAAAAAGATTATGATTTATCAAGCATCCTGAACTCCTGAAGTATTTTTCTTAGGGGTGTCAAACACACTAGACTATTTTGTGGTTCAATTGGTCCGTTAATATATATATATATATATATATATATATATATATATATATATATATATATATATATATATATATATATATTTCAACAACATCTGACACCATATATTATTTTGTGGTACAATTTTGCTCTCAAATTTTTTTATATTATTTCGTGGTAGAATTTTGCTCTCAAATTTTTATTCAAGAGCAATTCTTACGTCCTAGTCAAAAAGTCACTCAAGTCAATATATATATTTCTTAAAATATTTTTTAGAATGCTAGACAAACCTAGAAATATACTTTATTTTTTTGGCTTGAATACCTAGAAAGATACTTTAGAGTGTCATATGAACCGCAATATTTTAGGATAGCAGACGCATATGAAAAATACTTTCAAATAGTCAAATACTAAATGAATGAAGTACAAAATACTTTAACATCATTGACACACTTGGGATAAATACTTTAGGTTCTATATAAACTTTATCCCAAAATAAAATAATAGGTCAAAATACAAATAATACCCTTAAACTCTAGCTATATTGTATATGACCCCCAATCTGTAAAAGATTAAAAATCACACCGGGAACTTTTACGGGTTGACATTTAACACCTTACCGTTAAAAAGGTTGTTAAATGTAACGAAATGAATGCTAAATCATATTACTTAGAATTACTTGGCCACAGACGATCATCAAAGATGGGAATGAGGGTTTTTTCTTTCTTTTTTTTAAACAAGGAATTAGGAATTATTAATGGTAAAATCACCAAAATTGTCTTAGGTATGATTATGATTTTAAATCAATATAAATTAATTAAATAATAAAAAAATCCCATGTCATCTAACTAAATAATTCTAATATGATGGGGCATTTATTCTGTTAGATTTAACAGCATTTTTAAAGGTACGGTGTTAAATGTCAAACTATAAAAGTTTCAGCTTCTGATTTTTAAGCTTTTAAATATGGGTGGTTATATGCAACACAGCTAAACTTGACGGCTAATCTGCAAAATTATCTATAGGGTTATTTGTGTTTTGGCCAAAATAAAATATAAATGTGGACAATCAAATTTTAATTAATATGAACAGTCCACCTTCATACATGCGTAGGGAAGATTCCATTTCTATTTTCGCCAACGATAATGAAGACTGCATGAAAAGCAGTTTTCACATTAATTAGATCATTTCAACTTAACCAAGTGACTCCTTATTGATTGTCACATGGTTTAAAATGTTAATTAAAAATAATAAATATGTAACTTATGTAACTTTTTTTAATTATAACCTTATTTTACTTAGAGATAGTGAATGAATATACTTAAAGAGAGCAAATCTAATACATCATGTGTTCTGTTCACTTCCTGTGTACTTTATTTTGTTGACTACATACACTTTTTAAGAAAAATTCCCGCTATTTTTAGTATTTTTAATTTTGTTAAGTATTCTCATTAATTATTTATAATTGTGGTATGTGGATAATAACTTCTCTTTGATTATGACTTAGTGATTGTGTTTGTTTGTTGTATGAAGCATATCTTTTACACCTTCATTTTGACAACATTTATGTGTTAAATTAAGCTAAATTTATTTCTTTTAAAAACTGACAAAATAGTAAAAGATTGTTAAAATAATTTCAACCCTGTACGGACGGCCTTACACCTAGCTCTAATGCCCAAAGGTCAGGCCTAAAAAAAAATGACTGCTTTTTTTCCTTTTAGACTATAGGGCCTGTTTGGATGGACTTTTAAAAAAAATGATTTTTTTTAAGTGATTTTTTTAAGCTCCAAATTAGAGCTTTTTTAAAAAGTAGAATTTTGACTTTTTTTTTGACACTTGCTTTTTTTAAAAAAATATCATCTAAACACATAAATTAATTTAAAAAAAACATTTTTTTGCATTAAAAAAGTGTTTTTTTTAATGAAAAAAGCCCATCTAAACGGGCTCTATGGCTTATACAGGGCAAGGCTTGCCCTTTCTACCAGCTCTACTCAGTTGTCATTGAAACTTCTTTTTATTATGACATTTTTTTATTAGGATATCGTAGTAATTCTCCCAATATAATATGATAACTTGGTCCAATTGTCCCACATTTCATCGTGCAAGTCGTATTTAAATTGAGAAAATCTCACCCAGGTCCCAAAGACCAGAAAAAATGTAAAAAAAAAAGAAAAAAAGCCTTCATGTAGATTATTATTCTTTCAAAAAGGTCCCTAAAGACTTCAATGATTTAGACTCAACAAAGCTTCTAGAGTAGTCTTCATCTAAACAAATTGTTGTCAAGTTTGTTCATCAAGAAATGAATACTTGTCTCAAGGATTAGAGTGAGGCATACCAACTGGAACCTCGACAAAAATATTGTTGTTAGATAGCTGGGTTTTAAATTTGCTCCAGTGATCAACACAATACAACAATGTTTTGTCTGTCAACTTCTGACTATTAGGAACATTGTATGTCGGCTGGATAGAGTCCCAAATAAGATCCTTTACATTGGCATGGTCAACATTTTTCCATTCATCTATCAAAATGCTAGGCTTACTGTGTGCAAGTATGCCTACATAACTAATAATTTGCTTTTATTAGGGCTAAAAGGATTCAAATTTTCATCAAACTAAATCTTGAGCTTTTCCTGATAGTTCAACTTAGGGAAAGCTCTTTTAAATGTGTGCCTCCTCTACCATGCCATGAGGGTGGTTATGAGGCTCACTCTGAGATGAATAGGGTTTGTTATGACTCACACCAATAACTGGCGTTACAAGAACAGGGCTAGACTCGTTTTCTCTGTTCATTTTTGAGACAGTAAGAGAGGTTGAGAGAAGTGGTGTAAGAGAGGAATGCCTGAGTAAATGAGAGAGTACGTAATAGAGGGTGGTGGTGGTGGGCAAGGAAGAGAGGTAATGGAACAAGAAGAGAGATTTCGCAACTTCAGAGAGACTAACTATAGGCTTTGTAAAGATGAATATATTTGGCGTTTTAATTTTAAGACAGACTATAATTAAAAAGCGGTCTTAAAGGTTAACTCTTAAGACTGGTCATTATTAAACTCCAGTTTTAAAAGTAATTAATTTTTTTTTTAATTTTTTTAAATCTTTTGTACCGCCACAATTTAAGTCTGATTTTAAAGGTTTAACTTTTAAGACCGGCTTTTAAATATATCTAGTGTTAAAATTTTTAGACTTTTATATTTAAATTTTTCCTTATATTTTGGACCACATAAAATTTAAGTCTAGTAGTATGAGATTTTTCTAAAAAGTAATTGATATTTCAATTCTTTTAATAACATTTTTAAAACCAATTGTTTTTTTATACCATTTTGAATAATATATTTAAGACCTATGAATAAATGGTCTGGTTTAAGAAGTTCTTGATATTTACAAAACTGTCATCGGCCATACTTTTAATATCAGGGCGTCAATACTCTGGTCTAAACGAGGCGGTTTTAAATCGCTTTTTTGTACTAGTTGAACTTACATTATTGACAAGTGTATGTGACTATTTGCCGAATTAAACAGTGACCATTAACAAGCTCATATATGTTAACTATAATAACTTCTATTGACAAGTGTATGTAATTATATTGACAAGTCATAAAGTGACCATTGACAATGTCATGTATGTTAATTAAATCATTATCCATTGATAAGTGTATGTTACTATATTGACAAGTCATAAGAGTGGTCATTGACAAGCCTATCTATGTTAATTAAACAACTTCTGATGACAAGTGTATGAGACTATATTCATAAGTGAGTGGCCATTGACAAACCTATTTATGTCAATAAGATAAGTTCACATTCGAGATTTATATCTCTAACATCACTAATAACTCTTTTGTAATTTTTTTCTTGTAAAGGATATTTTCCCATTTAAATTCTTGAGAACATAATTTGATACTTTCTATCATATTTATAACATCTTGTCGATTGACAATGACATGTTTTTCTGATAAAAAGCAATGACATATTTTTAAAAATATTCTTATCTCTTGAACTTTTGAATAATGACTTTAATTCGACTAGAATTAAATTAAAAGAAACTTTGAAAATTTTACTATTTGTAATTTTAATAACATTAATTATTTTTTTTAGAGTAAAAAAGGCCTTATAAATAAAAATAATCAAAGGAAATATATATTTTCCCTAGACAATAATCAATGTGAATCAGTGACTGTGACTGTAAATAATGCTCTAAGTCATTGGACCACCCAAACACGTACGTTTACTTCAATTTGTCTACTCAGCAGTCTAAATAGTTTTTCACTAATAATTAAGAAAGGCAACTTAGAGACCATTTGATTTATGAATACTTGTCATGTCCTAGCGTGCCTCTTAATAAACTTATTGATAAAAATTTTAACAATATTTATTAACAAATAAATTATCTTTTCTCAAAAAGGTTATGAACACTACTAGAAAACTGATTTTTTGCGGCAGAATTTTTCCCTCGCAAAACAAGCATTTTCCGTCGCAAAATTATTTTGCGACAGATTTTGCGGCGAAAATTTGTCCGTTGCAAAAAAAGCCCTCGCAAATAATTTTTGCGGCGGAAAAAAGGAATTTCCCTCGCAAATTCAAATTTTGCGGCGGAACAATTTTCCCTCGCAAAATGAGAGATTTTGCGGCGGAAATATTTTCCCTTGCAAATTCCAAATTTGCGGCGGATCAATTTTCTCTCGCAAATTGAGATTTTAAGGCGGAACAAATTTTCCTCGCAAAATTTTTTGAATTTGTGAGGGAATTATTTTCCCTCGCAAATTTGCGACGGAAAATGTATTTTCCCTCGCAAAATTAAAAATTATTTTAAAAAAAAAATCATTAAAAATTATAAAAAAAATAGAAAATAAAAAAAAATTGTATATCATAAAAATAAATTATACAATCATCATACAAGTTTACATAATAAAAACACAATATTATATAAATTATAATGTTCTAAAATGAACTAAAAAAAAAAAACTCTAAATAGCAGTAGTCTGGCCATCGTCACCGCCAGTATCGTCGTCACCACTAGGAGGCAGCCCCATACCTTTGTCTTTCAATAGGGCATGGAGAAGTGCTCACATGTCACTAATAATATTTCCTTGCTCCCTCATCTTCTCATCTTGCTCCCTCATCTTCTCGTCTTGCTCCAGCACCTTCTGTTCTAACATCTTTACCCTCTTATCCTCTGCAAAACCAACATTATGAAGTCAATTTACTTGTAATACTTCATTTATATGAAAGAGGGAGTAATGATTTGTGATTGATAACAAAAGTACAACTCTACCTTCAGGACCACCTCTACTACTGCGGGATGAGCGCCTCGAAGACGACTTCAGTTGGCTGGCAGAAGCACCCATCCCGAAGACTCTCCCCTTCTTGTCAATTCCGCCTGCAGCCTGAAGGAAGATACTCTCGTTATCGGAATAAGAGGACGATGGGTCACTCTGAATCTGTGAGTCTCTCTCTTGTGTCAGCTGTTGATAGGTCTCCTACAAGCACAAAAATACAACACAAATAATGCATATAAAATGAAAGAAATATACTACTGTTTAAAGCAAATAATAAATATAACTAATATCTAACCATGAACTGCTGGGACTTAGCATTAATCCAGCGCTTGCCTTGTCCCTCAACCGCCTGGGTATGGGTCCGCTCAAAGGTGGTCCAAGAAATCAAATCTTCAGGAACTTCCCCAGACGCTGCCTGCAAACACAAATGATAACCATTCATTAATTATTTATTAAGTACACAATATTGAAAGCTGAAGTAGAAAATAACGTATACTTACAATCTTTCGTCGATGCTCACTAACTGGAATGCAGCCGCCAGCATATGACGGTCCATCCATGTGGGACCTATTTAATTTATTTTGTTCACTTTGCTTCAAAAATCTTTCATCAGTCGCCCATTTTTCAAATAACTGGCCTGCAACCTCAGGCTGAATCCAATTTTTTTTCCTTTTTCATTCCTCAATTTATATAATTTATCAGACAACCACTTGCTTCCCTTGAAGTTATAAGCTTTCTTTAAATTATTCACATGCTCGGGCAACCAGCTAAACTTTCCCTGAAAAACAATACTAAAACAATTAGTGCTCTAAATTATGCAAGTAGTTAATCAGTTTGTATTTTGATGAGAATAATAAATTAATAACCATACATCACATAACTTACCAAGAACTCACTAAACCAAGTATCTCGCTGGCTCTGAGGAATCAATGTCCATGTGGCCCAAGGTTGATCAAAATTACGAAATATTTGCTCGCCGATGAAATCCGCCACCGGCTTATAAGGATAAAACCTGAAAACAAAGAGAATGTTGCAAATAGTAGCATACAAACTAAAGGTAAAAAATCATAACATTACATAACTTACTCGGTGCTCCCTACAGGATAGATCCACATCTTCCCTGTCGCAGGATCAATGGATCCCCAGGCTGGGTCGTCAGAGGAACTAGCTTCCCCACCCTGGCTATAAGGCGATGCAGTGTACTAAAGGAAGAAGTATATTGCAAAATGTTAGAACTTAGATGTTTAAGAAAATATATTTAAATCAGTCAGAAATCATAAATTGAACCTGCCCTGTCTGCTGGTGTGGATATGTATCAGTGAAAGGCTTACCTATACCGCCCATAACAGAGTCAGTAGTAGGCGGTGAAGATGAAAAATAAAGAGGCGGAAGCTTCGGCGAAGAGCTAAGCCCTTTGACTACAAAGGGGGTAGATGATGTCGGCCTACCCCCTCTGATAGGACGGGCCCGGCCACTACCTCTACTATATCCACTACCTGAACGGCCTCCTGGATGCTCCATCTCTGAACACTTATAAACATGATGTCAAAATATATATAAACAAGAGAAATTTACTTAATACAATAATGACTAAGCAATGGAATATCAAATATAACAGATCGTCATAAACCAAAACAACCAACTTAAATCAATCGGATGATTACTGTTCTTCCTCTGACGTCTCATAATCGTCAAATTCAGATTCAGTAGTGGAGTAACCCGCTTGTTCCTCATCGTCTGATTCCTCATTCTCAATTTGGATAGGAATCAACTCTAAGTTTCCAGTGGAATCAAAGAGATTGCAAGGTACATCGTCCTCGACATTACTTACGGCAAGTACATGTTCCACATCCGCTTGGAAAGGTTCAGTCATATCGTCATTTGTTTCTGACTCTTTTGAAGTAGGTATAATATTTCGTGCTTTGGTTTTGATAACTCCCACCCACTCTTGACGGGATGTAGGGTAATATGTAAAATAAACTTGTTCTGCCTGTTGAGCAAGAATGAATGGGTCATAACTAACTGCATATCTCCGTGACCAATCGATCTCAACATTTCCATATTTGTCCACCTTTGTATCACGCGGACTGTTATCAAACCACTCACATTTAAATAGAATCACTGACTTGTCCCACTTGTAATCCAACTGAATTATATCAATTAACTTGCCGTAGTAGTCGCACTCGACTCCGTCAACTTGGCCACCTCGACAACATACACCGTAATTGCAAGTTTCTGTATTTCCGTTCGCTTTAACAGTTGCAAACCGATACCCATTGATTACATATTTTTTGATCCTGGTAACAATTGTTGCAGACCCGTAAGCTAAACTCCATGCAACATCATGGGGATCTGACGCAGAAGTTGAACTCCATATTTTTTGCGTGAAGTTGTATCGTAACCAATGAGGAAATTTATCCTTCATGAATTCATCGAGGTCGAAATCCGAGATCAAAGGATTTGTTGATCGAACCCATTGTGAGAAATATCTGTAACAAAAAGAAAGAAATTAATACTTTAATACTTACCGTAGCAGTTACTGAAAAGCTGAAATCTTACTTTAAGTACGGGGCGGCCTCTTCACAGTTGTTTAGAATGTACCACTCCGCTACTTTCTTATCGCTTCCTTCCAGAGTTAACCTACAATTTGTTCGAATGACCCGACCAGGATAATTAAATATTGATATTTGACCACTCATTTCACCGCCATCATCGTTGCGAGGTACCCCCTCCATCTTGATATAACTTCAGGGGGATAATAGTATGAGGCAAATTTGGTGGCCTCCTCGACCAGATACGCTTCAGCAATAGATCCTTCAACGTATCTTGTATTTTTGATCTTATATTTCAGTGTGCGTAAAAACCTACAACGGACAATTAGAGGGTATTTATAACCTATGTCACAATGTGTTTGAACTAATCACAGCAAAAACAAATATATATTACCTTTCAAACGGATACATCCACCTATATTGTTGCGGACCTCCTACCTTTGCTTCGTACGCCAGGTGAACGGGCAAATGTTCCATTGAGTCAAAGAAGCTAGGAGGAAACACCATCTCTAACTTGCATAACATTTTTGGCACGCTCTCCTCCAACTGTCGTAACTTATCGACATTAAGTTCAGAAGCACAAATTGTTGTAAAGAAGAAGGAAAACTCTGTCAGAATATCTAATACATGCTTCGGTAGTGCCTTGAAGGCCCACGGCAATAATCTCTGAAAGAAAACGTGACAATCATGACTCTTCATATCGCATAACTTCACCTTGTTCAAGTCCACACATCTTGAGAAATTTGATGCATAACCGTCCGGTAGATTCACACTATTAACCCACTTCAACAATTCTATATTCTGCTCTTTGTTCAAGGTGTACGGCGCCCTAGGTTTGGAAATCCGGCCCGTGGCAGTCTCTATCAAATGCAAAGAAGGTCTTCTACAAATATGTTGTATGTCAAGTCTTGCATTGACTGTATCCTTTGTCTTACCCTTGGTGTCCATAACGGTGTACAGAATATTGCAAAACACATTCTTCTCAATATGCATGACGTCGAGGTTGTGTCTTAACAATTGATCTTTCCAATATGGTAGCTCCCAAAAGATGCTGCGTTTGATCCAATGATGATGAACACCATATCCCTCAGGCTCACTGGAAGCAGCTCCTTCTTCAATACTTTGAATGTCCTTCACCCTCTCCCATATTTCTTGCCCACTTAAACGATGAGGTTTAGCTGATCGTTCAACCACATTCCGACTGAAGTCTTTTTTGTTTCTCCTAAACGGATGATCGAGGGGTAGGAATCGCCGATGACTGTCAAACCAAGATACCTTGCGACTATTTGGCAAGCTAAACCCCACGTTATGTTCCATACATATAGGACATGCAAGCTTCCCCGACGTTTGCCATCCACTCAACATCCCATATGCAGGGAAATCATTGATTGTCCACATTAAGGCAGCCCGCAAGATGAAGTTCTGACTCAATGATACATCGTACGTAAGAACCCCTTCACTCCACAACATCTTCAACTCGTCTATCAGAGGCCTGAGGTACACATCTATTTTCTTTTTTGGGTTGGATGGCCCAGGGATTAACGCGTTGAGGAACAAAAACTCTCTTCTCATACACATGGAAGGTGGGAGGTTATACGGAGTCACAATCACCGGCCAACTAGAATAAATCCTGCCTATTTGGTTGAAAGGAGCGAACCCATCTGAACATAAACCAAGCCGAACATTACGGGGATCGGCTGCAAATGAAGGATTCGCCTCGTCAAATTTTAGCCAAGCTTCGACATCAGATGGATGCGTCACAAATTTTTCATCCCTGTGATGCTCCCGATGCCATCTCATGTGAGCAGTTGTTTGTTGTGATGAATACAATCTCTGAAGTCTAGGCACGAGGGGAAAGTACCACATCTTACTTAATGGTTGAGTGGTTGTTTTCCCTTTAATCTTCTTGTACCTATCATGTTCATAGAATTTACAAGTAGTCCGCTCAGCATCATCCTTGTAATAGAGCATACATCCGTTGGGGCAGCAATGGATTCTTTCACAACTAAGCCCGAGCTCTTTCACCTTTTTCTTTGCTTGGTAAAAATCTTTCGGCAAATTATTGTCATTGGGAGCAACCTTATTCATGATCTGCATCATTTCATTGTAATTCTTCTCACTCATATGGTGATCAGTCTTCAAGCTTAATGTTGCTAGGGTAGCCGATAGCGATGAATATTCACTATTTTCAATGTGTTCACAACCTTCCCATAAAGGACATTGCGCATCTTGAAGCATTTGATAGAACCTAACGGCCTCCGGATTAGGCTCCTCTCCCATGTATGATGGTTGATTATGTGTACTGGTCTCCTCTTCCATGTGTGAAGGTCCAGCATGAGTCACGGGATCAAAATATTGGCCGATCGACGGTCCCGCAGCATCCATGACCAGCTGCTGATATTGATTAAGGTTGGTTCGATGAGTACTGTCTCCGTAATAACCTCTCGGTGTCTGTTGGACTTCCCCGTGATATACCCAACATTCATAATCCCTCATGAATCCTTTTCTACACAAATGGATTTTGACCGTTCCCGCGTCATGAAATTTAAAACACTTGCATCTCGCACACGGACAACTGATCGAGGCACTCGAATTAGTTGTGTGCGCTAAGGCAAATTGGACGAACTCATCCAAACCGTCTAAGAATACTCGAGTAAGTCGTTTTTTCTGAGTTAGACGATTGTACATCCAACTCCTATCACGATCACCTTCCATACTTCCCCAACCCAACCCTGCACAGACACTTATTGAAACATAATACAATAATACTAACTATTTCAACTAACTTAAGTGGCAAATACAGCTGGTCGCTTATACCAACCAATTGCCACTTAATCCACTTAATCAAGAAAGCGGCAAACAAACACATGCAGTGAACAAAGAACAGATCCCAGCAAGCAACCAGAGAATGGGGATAGTACACTAGAAGATGGGGAGATACAAGTTGACGGGTCAAACAAAGAATGACGAAGTACGATTGAAAATAGGGACATATAACAAATCTTTTTTTTTTTTGTAATTTATTGTATTGTTCATTCATATATATAATAAATTCATTAAAATTTATTGTTATTTCACATATGCAATAATTTCCTACATTTTTTGTATTCTAATTATAAATTAAAAATTATTATTAACTGTTATTTCACATATTAATGATTTTGAAGTTAAGAACTATAAATAAAAATTTAAGAACTAATACTTTTTAATAAAAGGAAAATTACATTGACGTCTTAAACAAAAAACAAAAAATGATCTATGAAAATCTCACAATTATATTTAAGTCTTATGAAATTTTTTTATAATGAATTCTAAGTATTGACTTATCAGTATACGCCCTTAAAAGTTATTGCTATATTTCCTATATGTAATATCTTCCTACTTTTTTGTATTCAAATATGTAAATTAAAAATTGTTATTAATTGTTATTTCCCATATTAATGATCTTGAAGTTAACAATTATAAATAAAAATTTTCAATTGTCTCAATTAAAAAATTAAATTCAAACCACATAATTCTAATAAATTGTAAACAATATAATTTTAATATGATTAAAAAATAATTCTAATTGTCTTAGTGTATTTGGATCTAAAAACTACAAATAATCAAATAACTGAATAAAAAAGTTAGTTAAAATTTGTTAAATGGGATAAATGTATTTTTTTCTCTCAAAATAATCCTTATTTACTAGGATCATGGGTCACAAAAAATAAATGAGAAAACAGATATAAAAAAATAAGTGAGAAAAAAATAAATTTAAATTTTCAACATATTCATAATAAAATTAATAAAAAGAATATCATCTATTCTAAAACATGTAACTCATACACAAGTTATAACCAATACATATAACAGTGTTTGTTTATTGACCATGAGTATTAATAATATTATGATACAAGGAAAGAATAATAAAGAGAAAATTATCCAATAATTTACATAATTTTTTTCTAACAATATAAATTTAAAAAGAATTAACAAATGCTTCCTAAGTTATTTTTTATAATATTGTCTTTTACACTTTTTTTCCTTAAAAAAATGTAGAGCATTAAACTAATTCAGTGTCTTCTACGTCTTTGGAAAGAAAATAGAGATGTAAAAAAAAACCTAATTGTAAAATTAGTCATATTGAAATTACTATCAAATAAACAAAATCAAGATTTCAAGATCTTCCCTTAATATTATCATTTCAGATAAGAAAGAATTAGCAATAAACAAAGTCTAAATTTGCAGAAGAAAAAGACCATACCAGTTGAAGAAACAACCTAGGTTGAGAACGAGAAAGTATGCCGGAGTAAGATGAGATCGGCGGCGGCAGTTATCTTGTGGCGGAGCTCAGATGGCGCAACCTGCAAACCAAGAGAGGAAGAAGAGCAAAATGAAGGAAGGGAGACGACGGGGGAATGAACATGAAGGGGGAGGGAAGGGATATAATATCCCTTTTGCGGCGGAAACCACGTTTCCGCCGCAAATTGCGGCGGAACCAGGGGGTTCTGCCGCAAATTTTGCGACGGAACCGTGCTATTTCGCAGAAAAATTTGTGGCGGAACACGGGTTCCGCCGCAAAATTTGTGGCGGAACGCCCCGGTTCCGCTGCAGCGGAACGCCGGGTTCCACCGCAAGTTGCGGCGGAGCCATGGGTTCCGCCGCAAATTTTAGTGGCGGAACCCGTGGTTCCGCCGCAAATTTTAGCGGCGGAACCCGTGGTTCCGCCGCTAACTGTCGGTGGGATTATCCCACCGACAATTTTGCGGCGGAAAGGTGTTTTCGCTGCAAAAGTTTGTGGCGGAGCAAACTGTTCCACCGCAAATTGCGGCGGACCAGTGTGTTCTGCCGCAATTTGCGGCGGAAATGACTCTTCCGCTGCAAATTGCGGCGGAATAGTTATTTCCGCCGCAAATTTATGAGAATTGCGACGGGAGGGCGTTTTCCTTCGCAATTTTGCGACGGATTATTATTCCGCCGCAAATTTCATGATTTCTAGTAGTGGAAAATAATAAAATAAAAATATTAAAAGTTGAAAATTAAAAGGTTCATGATCTATCAAGCATCCTGAAGTATTTTTTCAAGTGTGTCAAACATTGATAACTATTTTGTGGTTCATTCAGTATGTTAAAATGCTTTTTTCAACTACATCTGACACCATATAATATTTTGTGGTACAATTTTGCTCTTAAATTATTTATTCAAGAGCAATTCTAGACTCCTAATCACAAAGTCACTCAAGGTGATATATATTCAACAACCTAAAATATTTTTTTAGAATGCTATACATACTTGGAAAGATACTTTAGAGTGTTATATAAACCACAATATTTTAAGGTTTTAGACGCACATAAAAAATACTTTCAAATACTCAATAAAGTACAAAATACTTCAAGATCCTTGACACACCTAAAATAAAATACTTTAGGTTCTGTATAAACTTTATCCCAAAATAAAATAATAGGTCAAAATACAAACAACACCTCTAAACTATAGCTATGTTGTATATGATCCATCCTTTGAAGAAGTAGGACAAACGGAAGAATCAAGGCTTTTAAGAGCCAGAAATCAAGAAAGAAAACCATCCTTTGGACCATGGTTTACATTTGATGATATTCCTTTACAAAAGTGGAATGAAATACTCCATAAATTTGGAGCATAGATCATTTGCTAACGACTCGGTCCACAGTTACTTGAACTGATTCTGACAAAATTTGACTCAAGAATGACTGGCAACCTACGTGAATGGTTTAGAAAGCATAATGATGAGTATCAAAAGATTCAAGCAGTATGACCAAAAAATTCAAGAATATTCCTTTGAGCAATCAACAGAGAATTCTTAGGTGATATCAATATCATTCCAAATTAGGTGTTTGGGGAATAGATGTAGGCTCTTCAGGTTGAAGAGATAAACTAGGATAAATGACATTGTATGCATTTTCTTATCCCTACTCCATTTACGCTATTCACTTGTGTTTTAACTATTGTCTTCTGTAACTATTATCGTGGAAGGAGGACCTCTCTTCATGTTTTAGGAGGACCCTTCAAAAGTTTTCAAATTTTAAATATACTAGATTATCAATATTTTTAACATCTGGGATCAAATTAACATTTTCTCAAATTGCTTCCTTAGGACTATAGATTTTCTGATTTAACACAGGAACCAGGGGTGGAGCCAGAAATTGCAATTTTTTTTGGCCCCGCCCCGGGGGGTTGAAAATTACATAATAGAACATAGATATTCATAAAACTATATTTTAGCTTTAGCCCCATAAACATTTCAATATTTTTATTTTGGTCCTTCCACATAACTTGAGGGACTAAAGTGAAAATTGTGAAACTTTTATAGGCTGAAAGGTAATTCCCTAAACATATAGGTTTATTCTGTAATTTTTGGGGGCAGGGCACACTCCTAGCCCCCCTAATTCTGCCCGACAGGAACAAGACCACAACTCTACGTGGCCCCTACATCATACGTAAACATGAATGTGAAGCAGATTCTACATAAAAATCCAAAAACAAGTTCGGTGGTATAAGAAAAGTATTACTAAAAGTAGGATGAAACTTCGTTGGAAGTTTCTGTAGAGACCCTTAGTATATGCGGAAGTTTTTCTTAGATTTGAATTGCCCCGAAAGTATTATAAAAAAGGTAAAAATGTTGTTGTATGTGTATTAAAGAGAGATAATTAGATACGGAGATGTTAGAAACGAAAACTAACAAACGTATATGATAGTAAGTTAATAACATAAGAATATGAAATATCCCTGATCAAAGAGTCTCATATCGGAAGACAGACATATATATATATATATATATATATATATATATATATATATATTATGTATGATATCCGGTTTGGGATCCATGGCTACCCATCTCAACATAAATGTCTCATATAAGGCTCGAACTCAAAATCTAGAGAGATTTAGGAGAACCTAACATGAAAAGATCAATTCTATGTAAATATAAGAGGACATATACTACAATATAGGGAAAGAGAAAGAATAACAAACATGATTTTGTCGGAAACTGGAAAAGCATAGTGTCAAAATGATGGGATAAAAGTTTGAGAACAAAATTGAATTTCGATTTTTTTTTTTTTTTTTAAAAAACCGCAGTCAACACGTAATAACTTTGATATTGGGTCCCATATCATTAATTGTGCTTGAAGGGAATACCACAAATGCCCAGACTTGTAGAGTTCAATTTTTGTTTTTGTTTTTTTTTTTTTCAATGATTCTCTCGCGTCGCTGCTTCTCTATATAAATGGCTTCCTTTCTTATTTCCTCATGCCTACAAGTATCACTCCAAACTTAGTATCTACCACTAAAGCATCAAAGCAAGCCTTCTTTGTGCATTATACATATATAGATCATTCGCCATGTCATCACTCGCTCACTTTTACACCCTTAAGTCGCCATTTTTTCTGAAGCAAATCTCAGATATTCATAGAATCAACCCCAGAGGAACACAAGTCTCAAACTCTGCTTCCATGAGTAGAGCCATTTCTGTTATTTCCATGCAGCAAAGCTTCACTCCTTCAAAAACCAGATCAACAACATTCAATGTGAGGGAATTTTAATTTATTTTATCACTATTTATTCAATATTTTCTACACATACATATATTCAAAGAGATCGTGTAAAAACAAAATAATGTGATTCATTTATGTTTGTTAGTCGTTTTCTCAGGATGTCGACATTCATTCCAGACATGCAAAAGAATTGATGAATGTTAAGAGAATCCTGTTTGAAAAGGCAAGAGAGAGTTCAATGGATGGTTTATATATGATTGATATGATTCAAAGGCTAGGGATTGAACACCACTTTGAAGAGGAGATTCAAGAAGCTGTTCATAATCATTATCTCAAGCTTGGAAGCTCAGATCCTGATGTTCTCCAGCTCTCTGAAGTTTCACTTCAGTTTCGCTTGGTAAGACAACAACATTGCCATGTGGATACAGGTAAACGTGCCTTTCCTTTTCCACAACGTAACTAATAATAATTATGCATTACCCCCTTAAATATGTAAAGGTAATCTCCAAAATAACTCTTTGAAAATTTATAATGAAACCCTCTAAATTCTTACATTTATATATGCAAATAAGTCTCATACGATTAATTATGTACATATGCGCACACATCTCATATGCAGGCGTGTTTGAAAACTTTATGGACAAGAAGGGAAAGCTGAGGCGGGAATTTTGGGGAAACATTGAAGGGTTAATTGAACTATTCGAAGCTTCACAGTTAATAATAGAAGGAGAAGATGATCTAGAAGAAGCTGGGAGCTTCACCCACCATCTTTTAAGTTCATGGTCTTCAAGATTCTTCCATGATCATCATTATCATGAAGCTAACGTCATTGCAAATACACTTAAGTTCCCAATTCACAGAAGTTTGCCTAGGTTTACAACCAGAAATTTCCTCATTCCAAATTTCCAACTCAACAACAACAACGGATGGTTAATGCCTCTTGAAAACCTATTCCAAATCAGTACACAAATTGTTAACTCCATCAACATGAAGGAGATATATGCAGTTTCTAAGTGAGTTCGTTATGTATACAGTATTATATGATATAACACTTAAATATATACATTGATTATTACCGTCTCTGGGCCTATTGACAAGAAGGGTTAATACCATCATTATTTTGTGGTCCCTAAAGTTTTGAAACATGAGTTGTAGTCCCTCAAGAGGGAAAATAGTCCATATTTTTATTAAATTATAGGAATCAATGTTTTAAGCAAAATAAAACTTGAGGAATCAAAACCTATATTTTAAAACTTGAATGACTGAAATTTAAGAGAAAACTTGAGAGATCAAATATTACATTAACTCTATGATTATTTTGTGGTAACGACACAGTTTTATATATGTGCATAGGTGGTGAGTTAATTATATGATATATATTGTCCAAAAAAAAAAAAAGCTTAAATGATATATCATATATATATGACACTTCAATACATCATTGAATTTGGAAGTGCCAGAAAATAAAAACAAGCCAGAGTTACTTTGTCGTACTGACACAGTTTTATGCATATATATATATATATATATATATATATATATATATATATATATATATATATATAGGTGGTGGAAAGACTTGGGTTTAGCCAAGGAGCTAAAGTTTGCAAGAGATGAACCAATCAAGTGGTACATATGGGCCATGGCATGCCTCACGGATCCTTGCTTTTCAGAAGAAAGGATTGAACTCACAAAGCCTCTATCTCTTGTTTACATAATCGATGATATATTTGATGTTTATGGAAGTATGGATGAACTCATTCTCTTTGTAGATGCTGTCCACAGGTGATTTTCTTCTTCTTCTTTTTCTTCATAATATTTAATTAATTAATGTTCATAAAATTTTTTAAATGAAATTTATTAATACTAATGCAGATGGGATTTAGGAGCAACGGAGCAATTACCAGACTACATGAAAGCTTGCTTCAAGGCTCTCTATGATATTACCAATGAATTTTCCATTAAGGTCCAAAACAGGCATGGTTGGAACCCTATAAAAACATTAATCAAATCGGTAATTAAAAATATTTTATGAATCAAGTGCAAGTTTCAGTTTATAAGGAAAAAAGCTCTTTTTAATATATATATATATAATAAACTCATTAATGTTAATTTTATTGCAGTGGTTGAGACTATGCAATGCATTTTTGGAGGAAGCAAAATGGCTAAGTTCAGGGAAATTACCAAATGGTGAGGAGTATTTAAAGAATGGGATCGTGAGCACAGGAGTGCATGTGTGCCTTGTCCACACGTTCTTCATGTTAGGTCACGGCATGACCAATGAAAACGTGGCTCTCATGGATGGCTTTCCAACGTTAATATCCTCCACATCCACAATTCTCAGACTTTGTGATGACTTAGAAGGTGTCAAGGTATGATTAATATTCCCTTTAGTTTTAAATATTAGAGCTACGAAAATATTTTATAAAAATTAAGAAAATTATTTAAGTTAGTTAATTATAACAAGTATGCATTGGTTTCTCTTTGAAGTGTCGGATTCAATTTTAGTGCCGAGAAACTTTTATGAGCACTGAAATCTAGACCATCCAAAATTCATTTGGATGGTCAAGATTTTTTTTAACTTTTTATATTTTTGAAAAAAACATTTAAATGTGTAAATGATCCAAAATAAAGATAATCTCTTATTTGTCATGTTTTAAATTTATATTAAAAAATAATTAGTTAAAAATGTTAAGTCTAAACTATTAAAGTTATATTTAGACCGTGCAAATCTCAATGCATTGATGTGATGCTCATCAATGGAATAAACACTAAAACCAAAACCCGTTTCCTCAAATTAAAATACCCCTTTTAATAATTATCCCCAGTATACATATATTTACACACACATATATAAAAGATTAAACTACTAAATCATTCGATGGATTCCTACATTTATAAATGGAGGGATACTTTATTTACAATAAAATTCAAAATATTGTGAGGGAGAAAACTAGAGTAGTGTGATGTGATCAGCATTTAAGGAAAATTTACAAGCAAGTTTGATTTGAAACTACATCTTACATATGGACCACAAAATTGGAATAAAGCACCAATTGGCAAGTTTAATTTCAATGTGTCTTTGTTGGTATAGGGCAATGATGATCAAAAAGGTAAAGATGGCTCCTATATTAGCTGTTACATGAACGACCACCCAGGAATTTCTGTGGAAACGGCAAGCGAGCATATCAAACGTAAGATCTCTGATGCATGGAAATGTCTCAACAAAGAATGCTTTAATCCAAGAAATCCATTTCCCTCGTCTTTCTCGAAAATTTGTCTGAATGTTGCGAGGATGGTTCCTATGATGTACAGTTATGATAACTCTAGCCCATCAAGGCTTGAAGAGCATGTAAAATACTTGCTTTATTTTGGTGGTGATGGTGTCAGAGAGACAAACTGAAAAAGATCAAACCCTCATGATGTGATGGAACATATTACTATCTACAGTTATTAATATAAGTTTTGGTTTGTAGTATGTTTTATTACCATACCAGTTGTATGCAGTGTATATGTGTGTGTTCTTTTATCATTTGTATAATTTGAGACTAGCCATGTTATTTATTTGTTTTACAAATAGTGTGGATTACTATTGATTTTATGTGTGTATTAATTATTTACAAAATCTATATAATTGGAATAATTATATAGATTTTGTAATTGTATCTGTATGAGACAAACTCTCCTTACATCTTTTTCATACTACACAAAATTATTTAAAAAATAATTCAAATATATACTGAATGTGACCTTACTTGTATTTTTCTTGTTAAAACAATACTTGTATTTACAATGACAGATCTATCTTTGTGCACTAAACAAAAATGTTAGAAGTGTAATAAAAAATAGAAAGTGCCTAACGCGCGCATGCACTACAAAAACTGTTAATTATAATAGAATTATAGACAGAAAATTTTGTTACTAATAACCTGTTTTTTTTAGTAATGTAGGCTTAACTCTAAAATAAGTTATATTATTTATGATTTGAAAATAATATGTATTTGCACCGTATTCTTAGGAATGCACATTGATTTTCTATTATTAATTGAATAAACATTGACTGTCATTGAATCGATCAAGATAAGATACTGTCAGTAATTATCTATGTGGGGCCTATGGCACATGAGAGCATTAAAACGCTTAAATGGAAGAAATTATTGGTAGTGGCATTTCCGATATCTGTATTATGGGGAAGTTACATTGTGGTCTCAAAGACCAGAAAAAATTATAAAAAAATCACAAACCAAAATCTCATATCATAAAAGTTTCAAAAAAGTCATTGAAACTTTTTTTGTAATTAATTGTCATATTAATTACAACTGAAAATACCATATTAGCAATTGAAAATGCTATGTTAATGACAAAAATTCTCAGTTGTTACTATGACATTTCAAGTTGTTAATATGATTTTTCAAGTTGTGAGAATTTTTGTTATTAACATAGCATTTTCAGTTGTTAATATGACATTTCATGTTGTTAAAGGCATCTGTCATATTGGGCAATTAATTACAAAAAAGTCTCAGGGACTTTTTTGGGACTTGTCTGATATGAGATTTTGGTTTGAGATTTTTTTGTAATTTTTTCTGGACCTTGGTACCATAGTGTAATTTTCCCTTCTATTATTGAAGGTCTTATTACAATCGAGGGAAAATTACACTATGGTCCAAAGGACCAGGAAAAATTATAAAAAAGTCTCAAACCAAAATCGTATATAAGAAAAGTCCCAAAAAAGTTTCTGGGACTTTTTTGTAATTAATTGCCTAAGATGATAGAAGCCTTTAACAACATAAAATGCTATATTAACAACTGAAAATACTATATTAACAAAAATTCTCAGCCATATTAATAACTTGAAATGTTATATTAATAATTGAGAATTTTTGTTGTTAACATAACATTTTCAGTTATTAATATAGCATTTCTAGTTGTAATTAATATGATAATTAATTACAAGAAAGTCCCACGAACTTTTTTGGGACTTTTTTTTTTGAGGTTTTGGTTTGAAACTTTTTTATACTTTTTTCTGATTCTTGGGACCACAATGTAATTTTCCCTACAATCTATACTCCTCACACGTCAAAACCACTCGCATACGCATACACACACGGATGTGTATGATACTTTGTTACTATGTTAAATAGAAATAAAATGCATGTTTTATAAGTTCTTTAAATAAGATTTATATATGGAATATTTCTTTCTTTCTTTTTTTTTTTTTTTTTTTAATGTAAGACATCAATGTATTTTATCTTTAAAATTTATTTTTTTCCCATAAGTTTTTTCTGATTTTAATGTTGTCTCAAACGTTTTCCGAAAAGTAACAATGGTTATCTCAATCATTATTTAGTTTAAGTTTAATCGTGAGTTGAATAGCTAATAAGTTCACTGTCCTCATGTCATCTACTTATTTTGCTTGTTGTGCAAAATTGTTTCAAAAATTTTCGCTCAAAAGTGTTAGATGACTTCTTCTTCTTCTTTTTTTTTTTTCCGACAGGAGAAAAATAACTTTTCCTATGCTTTTGTATTTTTGGTTTTGTTTAATCACTTCATCCATCAAGGGAATATTATCTTTTATTACAAATTTATAAGACCTTTGGAAAAAGAAGCCATATATGGAAGAGGAGCTCACATTCGCGAAAATCAGTTTTAGTGTTCATCTCAATGATGAGCACTAAAAGCTCTTCACCACTATGAACTGTTTAGATTTAGTTTGGATAATTTAGATTGATTTTGTTTTTTTGCTTTTACTTTCTCAAAAAAATATTTAAATTTATAAATAATCTAAAATAAATATAATCCACCGCTACAAATTTGTCTATATTTGACACCTCATACTTAATAGTTTTTGCAAAATTGAGAAAAATACAAAGGCTCCTTACAGAAATGAAATACAAAACGGTTTTTTTTTTTTTTTTTAAAAACAACCATTAAGTGTAGGAGAGAATATTTAATGGATTTATACTACAATCGTGATATATTAGTTTGTTTTGTTTTTTCTTTTAAAAAAAATGGTAAAACAATCGTCAAATATAGATCATATATATTTGACAGTTGTTTAATTTTAACCATAAAATATAATATATTTAATTGTTGTTTAATTATAATTGTTAATTATAAATATTTAACCAAAAAAGCAGTGAGTATTTCCTTCTATCTTTAACCTAAAAATTTTACATTCCATGAACATCCCATCCTCATCCATTATATGACACCTCATGCTTGCTTTTATTTGTGGCTGACTTGACCCCATTTAAAATCTGAAAATTCTAGCTTCATAAGCATCAATCCAATCATCATCAATGATTATTTAGCACCGAATGACACTAAACAACAAACTTCTATATACATTGTAGTTTTGTACACTTCGCATTAAAATACTTCAAGCAGTCTCATTTTTTTATTATATGTAAAATTTTCAGATTTGAAAGAAATCCTTAAATCACATACTTAATATTTCCAAACATGCTTAATGATCATTTGAGCATTAATAAGCTTACTCTAATACCTCAGATCACTTATTTATTATTTAGAAATACTCAAGACAGAATCTTATAATTAGTTTCAGGCTTCAACAGTCCAGAATCCAATCTGTTCAACAACAAAATGGCTGCCTTAGCTTAAGCTTTTAACATTAATACTTCTCAAAACAGTGAGCTTTCATTGCCTAAATTTCTTGAAAAATTCTGACAGCCCCTTTTTTCAATTAAATCCGGAAGTTATTTCCAGAATCTATAATGTGACTTTTAACATCTTAGATTCTTGTTTAGCCTCAACCAACAAAACCCCATGTAACAGTCGATTTAAACCCCCTTCAAACCATAAATTCAATTCTAAGAATCTTACCCACACGGAGGCAACCGAATAAGTGTATACATATCAGCTTTATCAAATAAACCATAAAGCTGAAATTCTAGATTTAAAAAGCATTCCTAGGAACTTGACGGCGACATTGAGAAGCATATTATTGTGTGCTGATATATGAGGCCCATTCAATGTATAGCCCAACAAGGGGCAATCTACATGAAACAGATACAGCAGCATAGCACTTAAGCTTGGAGGCACAAATGCTTATAATTCTAAACCCTAACCCTACAGGTAAACTCTATAAATAATAGGTAAACCCTATAGGTATGAACATTATATCTCAATTACTATTTTGTTGTCACTGTGCACACACACAACCCCTTTGGTTAACACCTATTATTAGTGCACAGTGGTTTGCTATTCTCATAGGTATTTAATTTATAAGTACCTAGGAGAAAGTTATCTGATCTAATATCAACATACTGGTCTATTGGACTAGACATTTGTCAATCTAGACAAAACACATATATTCTCATACAGCTTCTTAACTCTCTCATACAAACTCTAATCTATGTCAAACAATCCTATTCACAACAAATCGATGATTCCCCCCTCAATTAAATCAAAGTTCCTTCAACCCAATCATCTGCCACTGACAGCCATTAAAGAAATTGAAGGCGGGAGAAGATTTGGGAGACTCACCTTAGTTCAAGATCAGTGTTGCATGTAGGATTGACGATCTCTTCCTTCCTCTTCTTCCCTTCCGTATCCTCTGGTTTCTTGAAGATCTCTCTCACTTTGCCTGAGTGCTTTTGGATCGCAAATGATGAAAAGGAATTGGGGCTGGTGAGAGATATTGGTGTTGAGACCATTTTTCCCCTTAGACTTATTCCCCCCCCCCCCCCCTCATCCCTAGATCAATACACTAAGATCCTCAAATAATTCCTAGAAATAAATCCTTACCATATTATAAATATTTTCTTCCTTATTTAATCTCTTTAAGCTATAAAATAATTTTTCAAAATATTTAGGCTAACAAAATTAACATCTAACTATTTTTCTTGAATTTTTCAAGAAAATAGTCCCTTAATTCTATAAAATAGCCTTACAGTTATCTATAACTCATTTTGGGAAAGGAATTTCTTCATAAGCTCCTTTATTTTTCAAAATAACTATTTATAATTTTTCCTTAATTTTTCTTGACCTTTATAAATTTTTAATGAGTGTTCGGTACCTAACTATTTTTCTGGAATCATTGTCTGAAAATAAGCTTTTACCAAATAATTTATTTTTTAGGCTTTTCAAATTTTAGATAACATCCCTAGGCATCAAATAAGCATGATAAATCTCTTTTCCAAATTTTGGAATGTTGACCTCGTCATTCTTGGAGGTAAGTTACAAGATTGCTAATTAAAGAATTTTAATAGAGGGTTTTGGGATTCTTAAATTATTTCAGCCCAATCAATAGTTTTATATGACCATAGAGTCAATGGGTCATAAACACATCAGGCATAAATCCTTTGATGAAAAGCATGCTTTTAGATAAATCAAAAGGATCTAATATCTCATAGGGGATGGATCACATTTAGTGATTTAGATGAGACATTATTAAGTGATGAAATTCAAGTTGAAATTCGTTGTCTCAATTTTTGGTACCTAAATTATGAAATAATAGCAAACATTTAAGTTGGAACTGAATAAACATTTCGGGTTTATTCATTAAGTTTTTGACCTATTAAGTAAGGGTACTACTTGTGAAGCATGGAAGGTAATAGTTGATCAAAGAGGACATATCGCCATAATTCCAATAGTATTGCTTATGTAACATCCCAAATTCCACGTTCGAAAATCGTGTCGGTCGACATTTAGTTTTAAGAAAATCAACAGAGTTTGAGATGCTACAGCTTAGAGTACTGCAGAAATGGATAGCTTGCGCTAAGATTCGAACAATGAGTATCTGATATAGAATGCCCAGACATATGATGATGCCCCGACATAAACTGATATATTAAATATTCCGAAGGAATATTCATGTGATACAATTTACAAAGATTAAATACAGTTCTCTGATAAAGAAAGTTTTAAACTAGACCTATGGCTTGGAACCTAATATTAGTTATTCAGTCCATTTGGCCAAGTCGATGTTCAATCTAATGGGAGTCTCATCAACTCTATGGCGACTTGTGACAACCTACCGATGAACCCTTCCTTAGTTTAATTACCAAATGGTTTGAAATAACTTTATTAGATTCATGCCAGAAACTAAGTCCTAATAACTTCTACCAACCTTCGTCTTCGACCGCTACCTCTTTACGGCTCCATCCACCGGCACCTTCTCTATTCCGGTTTCTTCCCTGTACTATTCATTAAGACTGAGGTCCAATGCCCATTGGACCTCAGGTAACGGTTAACCTCATGTTTACATACACAATATATGGATGACATATACCACAACATCAACAGGACAAACAAACGAATTATCACAACCAATGCATATGTATCGCTCCTAGCATGCAACCATATCGCTCCCAGCATACATCGCTCCCAGCGTATAGACATATCGCTCCCAGCATACAGATATCCTCTAACCTTTATATGCACTTCACAGTATAAATACTCTATACATATAGCACACATACCACACATATATGCATACCATAAACATCAGAGTTAGTGTTACAGTACGCGAACGTACATTAATTACCTCATACAAGCATACCATACATATAGCACATATACGCATACAATAAACATCAGAGTTAAAGTTATCAGTACGCGAACGTACCTTTGTTGACGAGTTTTGTTCTATCAGTCAGAATGCGGTTACAAATATCCTATAAGGGTAATATCATCTTCATTAATTCACAAATATTATTTTAAGAGATATCTTGGCTATATAAGACCATTTTACCCCTGGTGGATTTATTATTTACAATTCTGCCCTTACATTTATTCAAAAACGCAGGGCAGTATTTTCTGGGCAGATTTTCGCCTAACTTCGAAAAATCATAACTAATTCTAGAAAAATCGAAATGAGGATCTGTAAAATTTCCCAGAATCCTTGAGACGTCTATTTTCAAGGAAAAATACTGGAACTTACCCAGAATTCATGGATAATTCCCAGTTCCCAGATTTCAAACCGCTGTCCAGATTTTCGCCCAGAAAACATAGCTTAACTTCTAAGACTTTTATCTTTTCACACAGAGCTTCAAATAACACAAACTTTATATATTTGGAAACCCCTAGATGTCTACTTTCACCGTGAATTTTCTCAGAATTTTAGAACATCATCTTCTTCATAAAATACTAACGGTTTTGTTACTGACTCAAGAAAACACTAATCGATGAAATTTTGTCAGAGCTTCGCAATTTTGATCATAATCTTCCAAAATTTTTGCCATAACTTTTTCTTCATCAAATTTTCGAAATAAATGCAATGGAAACCATAAAAACATGAAAATAAAACTATAGTTGGAAGATTATAGATCAAAATAACATTTAAGCTATAAACTAAAAGCTAAAGCTTAAGAACTAGAGAACTTAAACTTAAAAGCTAAAAACTCTCTTACCTCTTGAAGAACACCTGCTACCTACTTCCAGCAGCTCCTCACTCTCTCCCTTTCTCTCTTTAATTTCGAACTAGCTTGAGGAATTGGTGGGGAAAATGTGAAGGGAAGGGCTCTATTTATAGGCAATCCAAGGAGTAGTCACCAAGCAACTTTAATGGATCTTGGCCCTTGATTTTTACTTGGAGAAGAGGCAAGGATCTTGGCCCTCCACCTCACCAATTCGTCCCCCCCTCTCTCTCTCCTTAGATTTTGTTTCACCTCTCATTTAATCCCAAATGCTAATTTGGTTAGGTGCAAGCTAATTGTAATACCCAAAAAAATTTTTTTATCTTAAAATAAATAATATACCTTAAATATTCTATGTGCATAAATAATACCTGTTGAAAATAGGTGAATTTGTGGTCTCAAAACTAGTGTCATAATTACCTTATTTCCAAAGGTGATTTCTCATGTAATTAGGAGAAATAAAGAGCTAAAAATCCCTAAATGAATTTGGGGGTTATAAAATACCCTGAGAATATTATGATAAATCCTGAGAGGCAACTAAATATTTATTAAAAATTAGAGAGTATGTTGTCTCTAATTTAGATAATTTATGGGATTATTTTCCTTAGGAAATAATAAGGCAAAATTAAATATCATTTTGGGGAACATAAATTGCCCTATGATTTTAATATTTTGCATGATGCATAAATTATCAATATTAGTAAAATAGTTGTGAGATAATAATTAATCTCAATTAAGAAAATTGTCAACAATTGGTAAGTGATTAATTAAATAATTAATGGCTAATTGTTTAGACATAGATAAAGGAGATAACCAAAGTTAGTTATATGAAACCTCTAATTTGATATTAATAAACAATGGAGGGTCAAGATTAGCATAAAGAATGTTGCTAATTAATTAATAAAGATTAAGAAAAATATTTTGAGATTTAGTACATAAAGATCCCTAATCCTAAAAGAATTGTTAAGTTCATGATTAAGGCACTAATTAGGTTTGAAAAGTCAAATTAGATAAATTAATAATTATTAAGGGTTAAGATGTAATCTTGAAAAGCAAAGATCAAAGGCTAGGATTATTCAAGTAATTTTAAAAGCCTAAATCCATGTAATTACTTATGGGCCAATAGGGAAATTTTGTGGAAAATAAATATAAGATAAATGGAATATTATAATTAAGTAAAATAGGAAAAAAATAATATATATGTATATGTTTGTGCTGGCCGAAATTTTGGTCAAAGAAGAGATAAGCATTAGGCCTCATTGCATTGAAAAATGCCTGAAGAGGTAAAAACATGATCGGAAATGATGTTTGGAAGTCCTTAGATTAAATTTGTAAGAGTTGCAGAATTTTCGGTTCTTAAGTCCTTGTCAAACAGCAAAAAAGATGCTATGATTTTATGAATCAAATGAAGTTATAAAATCATGAAATTCTCCAAAAATAAAGTAGACATGTAGGGCTTTCCAAATATATAAAATATGCAACATTTTGATCTCTGATCAAGGAGATATGAATGTTTGAAGTTAAGCCATTTTTGCTGGAATAAAATTTGGACCACGTTGAGAAAAATTAAAACTGGGAATGATTCTTCGTGTTCTAGATTCTGGGAATATTTTTCCTCAAAAATAGACATCCCAAGGATTTCGGAGAATTTTACGGATCCCCTTTTCAATTTTTCTAGATTTAGTTATGATTTTTCAAAATTAGACGAAAATCTGCCCAAAATGCTGAAATCATTGTTTTCCGAAAATTTAGGGAATAAATTGGAAAATAAATCCACTAGGGGTAAAATGGTCTTATATAGCCAAAATATCTCTTGAAATAATATTTGTGAATTAATAGAGATGATATTACCCTTATAGGATATCTGTGATCATAATCTATTGAAACGTACTGAAAGTCATCAACGAAGGTACGTTCGCGTACTGTAACACTAACTCTGATACTTATTGTATGCTTATATGTGATAGACAACTATACAAGTGATTTGTATAGATAACTTTACATGTGATGTGTATTGTTAACATGGATAACTATACATATGAATTGTATAGATAACTGTACATGCGATATGTATTGTTAGCATAGATAACCTTACATGTGATGTGTACGGTGGATATGTTAATCTTGCATCTGCTATATACTTATGTGTTGATTAATGCTGTGATGTCATACATATATTGTTTACATAAGTATGAGGTTAATCGTTACCTGAAGTTCGATGCATAGACCTCAGCTCTTAACATAGCTTCAGGATCAGGAGGACTGAGCACCAAAGATAAGGGCAAGCAGCATGCTCAGAGTCCCGGTCGAAGAATTTCTTTTTGGACTTGTATTACCATATTAATAAATATTCAGACCTTTGTACTGCTGTATAAGCAACTAGGTACCTCAACAATGGATGTTTATCAGATACTCGCTCTTTTAAATTACCCCGATGCTCTACTCTAATGAAAGTACCTTATTCCGCTTTTGAAAAATGGGGTGTTACACTAATGTTTTTCTTCAAGATCTAATTTCACTTTTGAAATCCTAATTTTGCGATTAGATTTATGGTGATTTTTAATTCCTGAAACACTTACGTATGAATCTTAGAAGTGTACGAAAATGTCTTTGGGAATAGCCAAGTTGAAACTCATAATTCACTGAGTTCGAATATGTACTTATTCGTAATACATAGTTTCAATATTTCAAGTTATGATTTAATTCCCATGGATTTTCATCTAATTTAGTTAATTAAGTATCATCTTGCTCCCCAAGTTAAGAGACTTGCTCCCTAAGTCTTTCCAATCTTCTCATACACACTACTTATTTGACTTCTCTTTTTCCTTCTTGATCCCAAAGAAAACCGTCCCCCTCCTCTTAATTTTAGTTATGCAATTATCCAATTGTGTTTTTAATGTTCTCACATTTTAAAGAAGATAATTCCCTCATTGGTCCACTTAGATCTTAGGTTTTAAGATTAATATCATATGTTTCTTCCATTATTTGTGTAATTCATTTGTTTATCATTAAATAAGAATTTTTCGTCTCATAGAGATTAATTAGGAATAATTAGTTAAATCACAATTTTAATCTCCAATATAGTGTTTTAGGGATTACTAGGCTTAATTAACAAAATTTAATAAGGTTTCTAATTTAATTTTGATGATTAACAATTCCTTGTATGCTAATCAATATCATTTGATCTTAAATTATGACCTTAAAAACTTAATCATTAACTAATTTCAAAAATTAATAAAGTATATCAATTATTGCAATTTCAATTGCCCAATAATTGTTGTTAATTCCCTCTAATTGATTTTATCATCCTTTGATGATTCTAATCGCTGAAATGGTATAATTCCTAAAAATGATAATAAATCAATTAAAAATTTAGAGACAACACACTCTCTAATTTTAATACATATTTAGTTTCCTCTTAGGATTTATCATAACATTCTCAGGGTATTTTATGACCCACAAATTCACTTAGGGATTTTTAGCTCTTTATTTACTCTAATTTCATGAGAAATTACCTTTAAAAAATAAGGTAATTATTTCACTAGTTTTGAGACCACAAATTCACCTATTTTCAATAGGTGTTTTCTATTAAAATATAGTGGCTATGCTAAATAGGATTTTTGGGGTATTACAGCTTAAATGAACCTTAACTCACCAAATGACATTAGGTTGCGGGCCAAGTGGGAGAATAATGTTAGATATTTTATTAAATCTGATTACACATTTAATTATTTAAAAAAAATTAAATCTAGATATATTTCCTAATTATTAATGGATCATTTCAGGATATTCTAGTTATTGTTAGATTATTATTCTGATTAAGATTAAATATTCTAGATATTATCTTACTATTGTTTTCAAGAAAATATCTTATGATTATGGCCTATACGTGATTTGGATAATGATTTAGTTTAGGATTTGTTACATGGATAATAAGTTGTTACAAACCTTTATGGGAGGTTATAAATAGTGTATGCTGGACTTAGAGCAGTAACACGCTACTAAAACATAGGTCTACGACGTCATATTTTTTGCACTTTTAGCATCCTTTTTTTGCGAGATATTTATTAGGGGGCATAGTATCTTTCACATACGGTGTCTAATTATATTTAGGACGCTGTATGTTATGACTTATAGTGTCTAACTCATCTTAGACGCTATAAGTATTTGGTTAAGGCACCATTGGCCCTTAACTCATAAGTTAAGGAGTCTAATACTTTGTATTAGACGCCTTAAGTTTCATGTTAAGGCGTCTAATTCTCTTCTTAAATGCCATAAGTATTTGGTCAAGGCGCCATTGGACTAAGTTAAGATGACTAAGAATCTCTATTAGACACCTTAAGTTTCATGTTAAGGCGTCTAATAGTTCTCTTAAACATCTTAACTCATGCTTAATGCATCTAAGAAAATGACTTAGACGCCTTAACCCATACCTTCAGTGTCTAAGAACAGTTCTTAGATGTCGTAGGTATTAGTTTTTTTAAAAAGAAAAGTTGTTGCTTCGTATACTCATTGCCCGCAATCCCTTACAAAACCTTCTTACATATCAATCACCACAATAGTATGAACATCAAATCTAACACTTGTAGGTACAAATAAAGGAAGAATCAAAACAGAAAGAAAGAAAAATATTTTCAATTCTCAATATGTTGAAATCCATAATGTCACGTTAGTATCTTAGTAATGAGTTTGACCTCCTAGCCCACGTCCTCTTGTCCTAGACTATGTACACAACAACACACAACAGACCCCTCATCCTTGGGTTCAACTGACGTGGGGGTCAGTCTTCCTCACCTTTAGGGATGGGGTTCGATCCCTGCGTTGGTCAAGGCGCTGAGGGAGGTATCCTAGGGGTCTAGGAAGCAGTGGTAATGCTGATAGAGGTGGAGGCATGTGTACTCTTTGGCCAGTATCCCATGTGGACTGGGCTCCAAGTGCCTTGCCCTTGGATTATGGGTGAGCCTAGCCCTTTTCCTAAAATTTTGATATAAAAAAAACAACACACAACAGTCAAAAGCCAATCACTAGCAGATAACAAGAACGAGTAAGAGATGACTTAGTAGAGAATGGGATGGCGCTTGGTGCAATAGTTTTCTGCAACTGCTCACTAAGTTTGACCTCCTAGCCCACATACTCATAGAGATATTTGAAGTAATTCAACCAAGTTAAAGGGATTCATAGATAAACGTGATAATAGCACCTTCAACAAGCCAAAACACCCTCAATAAGTAAAACAAACATGTAAAGATGAAGAAGTCAGGATTTAAAACACATGAAAGTATGACAATATTTTTCTAGCACTAAACTTCAAATCCATATTCAAACTCCAATATACAAAATGATTCAAAATAATTATTCCAATACTAAACTTCAATTCCAGATTTAATACACAAACTAAGTAGTGAAATTTTAATGGAATACAGATTTCAGAACAAGCTTGAAATATAGAGAGCAGAACCAAGAATGAATGCCCAGCAACTAATTCATAAAGAAAAGAAATTTGATGCAAAATGGTAGCAAACTTGAAATCCATGATATTGCTAAATTCTAGAACTTGATTCAAATCAATGATATTCCTAATTTCTAGAACTTCAATGAAGCAACTTTCTCTCTACTTGCTTAAATTCTATCAAAACGAAAAATAATTTTTACGGTTAAGGTGCAAAAATACACATATGTTTTTTCCCCAGGAGCACCCAACATCACATGTTTTTTTTGTGTGCAAAAATACACACGACGTTATGTTTTAGGAGTAAAAGTCACACGGACCGTTAGTTGACCAACGTTGACCGTTAACTTGAACGGAAATGAACAGTAACTCCGTTGAAATTATCATTTTGCCCCTAGTTTTAAATAATTTTTTTTTTTTAAAAAAACTAAAATAAACCCTTCTCAAAGCCGATGGGCCCCACCATCGGCCACACCTTCGCCGCCGGCGACTTGCGACCTCCTTCGACGACTTTTTTTTTTAAAAAAATTAAAAACTAAGGTTTTAAATATATTTTTTAAAAAAAAACACTAAAATAAACCCTTCTCAAAGTCGATAGGCCCCACCATCGGCCACACCTTCGCCGCCGGCGACTTGCGACCTCCTTCGACGACTTTTTTTTTTAAAAAAATTAAAAACTAAGGTTTTAAATATATTTTTTTAAAAAAAACACTAAAATAAAACCCTTCCCCACCGGTGGGACCTACTACCGGCCACTGCTGGCGACCAGCTGCCACCTCTGGCGAATTTTTTTTTTCTTTAAATAAACTAAGGTTTTAAATATTTTTTAAAAAAAACACTAAGGTTTTTTTTAAAAGAGCTAAGTTTATTTTTTTAAAAAAAAAGTCACCGGAGGAGGTCGCTGGTCGCTAGCGGCGGTTGGTGGTGGGGACCACCGGTGGGAAGGGTTTATTCTAGTGTTTTTTTAAAAAATTATTTAAAACCTTAGTTTATTTTTTTAAAAAAAAGTTGCCGGAGGTGGCCATCGGTCACCGGCGGAGGCCAGTAGTGGGGAGGGCGGCCGCCGATGGTGGTGGGGCCCACCGGATTGGAAGAGTTTATTTGATTGTTTTTTTAAAAAATATATTTAAAACCTTAGTTTTAAATTTTTTTTTTAAAAAAAAGAGTCACCGGTCACCGACGGCGAGGAGGCGGAGGTGTGGCCGGTGGTGGGGCCCACCGGCTTTGGGAAGGGTTTATTTTAGTTTTACTTTTTAAAAAAAAATTATTTAAAACTAGGGGCAAAATGGTAATTTCAGCTTAAAAATAAGAGCAAAATGGTAATTTCAGTGGAGTTACTGTTCATTTTCGTCCAAGTTAACGGTCAACGTTGGTCAATTAACAGCCCGTGTGACTGTTGCTCCTAAAACATAACGTTGTGTGTATTTTTGCACCAAAAATAAACATGTGGTGCTGGGCGCTCCTGGGGAAAAAACATGTGTATTTTTGCACCTTAACCCTAATTTTTAAAAAGGCATACACTCACTAGCAACCTTTAAATCCCCACGACTAACTTCACTCATCTATGTGTTGAAGATGTCTAACCAACAGGTTTCGAACCAAATCGATATCTTCCTCCGAGTAGGCGGCTTCACTACCAAAAATCTGTAAAATTTTCACAAGATATATGATTAATCAATCAAGTGAATTAATTAATTAAACAACTACAGTACAACTTAAAAAAATATTATCATTTGAGAATAAATGAGTGATTACCTGATCAAAATCTGAAGTATGCCCGCTTTGAATGATGTTATACATGTAGAGTATAACATAATATCCACACTCAATCTTCCCTAGCTGTCGAGGGCACTATAAATCAAAAGCAAATGGTTACTTGAATTCCTCTTTAATGAATGAAGACATATCAAAATCCACTGTCAATGAAATAACTTAACTTGAAACAAATTACTTACTATCGAATAAACCATTGTTGGCTCTCTACTTGGACCCCCTTTAAGCCTACAAATCAATCTATATGCCTTCAATGCACTATCATTAAATTGAAAATGAACAAACATTATAACAATTCATTTAATTCAAGAATGTTAGTGATTTAGAAAAAAGTTTAATTACCTGCTAAACATGGATTTTATTTCTTTGTGTGGCCTCTTATCCAAGGAATCGAACCAATAAAGGGTGTTCTTATCTGGATAGACAGCACACTAAGTCCAATGATACCTACAACATCACATACAAAATAAGATTAAGTTAAGATAAGAAGGCAATTTATTTTTGAACTTTTTAAATAGACAAAAATAAAATACATACCCTTCATGAATTGGTACTAGATAACAAGGCAATTTTGTCTCTCTCAATGTATAACCCACATAAGATGTCTTTAATTCCAAGGAATTGTGGGTCCTTGATGTATTCGATGGACATAACAATCCATACAACTTATTTCTTCTGATTTCGACAATCATGTTGTGGAAGAAACTATGATAAAATTAAAAAGATAAATGAATTGTTGAATATATAAAACCAAAAAATAACATGATTAATTGAAGGACAAAAAATTTACTTACATGATTACAAGTTGAAGCCAACATATATCTAGCTCCTTTAAATGTATAAACTCCCTAAGATCTTTCTTGTCAATCACAAAAGTATAAGATGACACTCTTGAGCCGAGAATTCCCTCAGGCATCTACATGGGGATTTCTTTAATGCCATTGTACAACTGCTGCAGTCGTGCTAAGAAGGGAAATTGTGTCGGTTGGTGTTCATCCTAATAAAACATAAAATATAGATTATGAGTAGGTTGACAAGAAAAATCCCCAAATCATAGCAAAAGGATGTCATACGCATAAGAATTGCTCTCAAACACATAAGCACAATAATAATGAAAGCAAGTGTGAAAGTCAAGTAATAGTTAGTCTTTCTCACCATTAGAGGTGCCGACGTGTAGTTAATAAGTTTCTTTGGCCAAAGGATGAACGATCCTATTGCCTTGCCTAGTATGGGAATCTTGTCATCCAGGACCGAGATGTCTATTGCTTCTTCCCCCTCTTGAACACACGTTACTCTCACCCTACATTGAATGTCTAGAATTTGTTGATTATGGTGGGTGGTTGATTGTGAGTGAACGAGAGCATCGACAACATGACAAAGTTTTGGGACATCCATATATAGCTTGCAAGACTATCCACCCTGATGAGAGATAGAAGGTGTGCATTATACCACCTCAGGAGGGTTATACCTCTCCTTTGTGCTGGGGACGATCGGGGTCTCCTGGGTTGTGTATTCCTTCGACGATTGTATCATAGATGCCACCTTACCACGTACTTGTTTCATGACATCTCTAAGGAGTTCTGCTCGAATTTGGGCAATCAACTCCGGACTAGGATCATGATTTGAACAACAGTGTGGAGTGCGTCCAAAATATTTTCTAACACTAACTCCTCTTGGCTCCCCTCAAAGACAACCAGGGTTATCTGGTTTCCCAATTGTAGTTGATAGGATATTCATCATGTGACTCGGTGTAAATGATCCTTAGCTGCTCTTCTCTTCAAGTTCATCCTGTATCATACAATTTTACTCCAATGAGAATTAAATACGTGTAATATGAAACAATTTTAGAAATTACATACTTCAATTTTAACTACTTACGATCTTTAAAGCAACCTCAGCAACAATTGGATTGATGTATTTTTCACCCTTAATCCTTGCAACTTTCCATTTTTTGTAATGTGGAGGAGGATTTGGGGCCTCAACAATCATAGGATCAGATTTGGCAGCTTCCTCTTCTCCAACTCATCTGCCATCATCTTCCGCTCAAGCTTTTTATAACCAACTCTAGATATGTAATGCTGGTACTTATTTGCTGCTTGCTTGGCTCTATTTGCTTCATTTAGTTCATGTGAAATGAAAACAAAGAAAACTAAGTCAATGATGTCAAGTATATGGAAATAAAAGATAAGATAAGAGTTGAAAGAAATCTTACAATAAATTGAGGCTCTTGCTGTGATGCGACAAATGATTTGCCAGTCCTCTTGAGAAATTTACGTATACTTAATACATAGATCCTCATTCCTTCTTGCCTTGTGTACATACTTTTGGGAGAGCTTGTTCTTGAAATCTTTCCATCGAAGACAAACTTCTCCCATCAAGTGCTTGTGATCTTTGTGGTGTCTGGAACATTGTACGTTTGTTGCAAGGTAAATGATAAGATAATTACATTTGAAGCAATATGACAAAAGATACAAATGAAGATATATCAAAAGTTATATACCAAAAGCTGTCGCCAAATCATCTTCTTGGTCTTGGGTGGAACTGACCTCCAATTAACGTACACAATTCGAATTTTGCTCATTGCTAAATAGCCAACATAGCTAGTGAACTTGTCTTCGTCAGGACCAATTAGATTCTTATATACATCAAAGTCCACATGTAGCCTCTCCTATTGCTCTTGATGACGTGCATCCAAAGCTCCCAGCTTTGTGCTGCCTCTAATCCTTCCATAACGTGTTCGGCTCCATCGCTATGAGACCCATCCGAGTTGTCCATATTTCTGTTAAGACAAATAAATGTAAGATAGGTTACTAAATTGTAATTAAACAAATAAAATAAACAAACAGGTACAATGAAAACAAAAATCACACAGTACTATTTCATAACTTAAGGTCTTACTTTATATGGTTTCCCATAACCCTTCACAATGATCATTTCTTATGGCATATTCTTCATCATCTACCAATTCTACATCAATTGCTGTATGTGGATTTGTTATGAAAGGTGGAATATTATCAATGGTGAAGGATTCTTCACCATACTTTTTTTTTTAACTTTGGATTATAATGGACATCTTTTTATTTGTAGGGTCTGTGACATAAAACACTTGCTTTGTCTGACTTGCTAGAATGAATAGCTCATCTCTATGACCAACTCGTTGAAGATCAACTTAGACAAATCCAAATTGTGGATCTATTATAATAGTATTATTACTAATCCACTTACATTTCAATAAAGCAACTCTTAACTTATTGTAGGTCATCTCCCATATTTCTTCAATAACTCCATAATAGGCCATCGATACTAATACGGAGTTTTTGTCTTTTGAGCTTGAAAAGTACATGGATTCAGCTTCAACCATCAATCCACTATTTTGTATAGAACTTTTTTCATCTTGGTCTTTAGTGTAGAAAGAATACCTATTTATATCATAACCGCTCTAAGTGATGACCTGAAAGGAAGGCCCCAAGCGAACCACTCGATAGTATCAGACACACCGGTCTCATGTAACGCCCGGCCTTGAGGGCCTCTATTTATTAAAGTTATCGCGCATAGGCATCGAAATGATTTGGACGACTAAATCGCGGAATAAAATTTCTGAAATAACTTAGTTTGAAAACATAAGGATAAATTTTTCGCGAGCAATAGCTATCCCATAGTAGGATGTTAATACAATAATCAAAAAATTAACAGACAAATGATAGACAAATTAATACAATCTAACTCCTTGTATTTTTTTTATAGAAATCTCCTCTGCTGTAACTTTTACAGCTGCGTTTTTCCTCTTGATCCCGATCTATCACCTGTCTCTTTCATGCGATTTAGAGTTCAAATGAATGAACCCTAGGGTAACAATTAATCTCAAGAACATATATGAAGCATAAATGATAGTTTAGCACAAGTTAAGCATATAAGCATTTACAAGTAAATAAGTCACATTGTAACCGCAATTAACGGCCAAGAACTACATCCCTTATTAGGATACGTAGCCCTATGAGACACGCAGCCTCAATCCAAAGCTAGGGAAAACATAACATGTAAATCAACCAGCAAACTTGATTAGCTAATACATAAACACATACATACATGCTATCAAGATTACAGTTACCCACCTCAAGCTTGTGTCTTTAAATTCCTGTCTGATGGAAGTTGGGTCGGAAAGGGTGTCAAGATTTGCCTAAAACCATTTATCATTGCGGTTAGTCTATTCTGAAGATGGAAGAAATCACCAAGAGGGGGGATGAATTGGGGATTTAAAATTTCTTTTGGACTCCCTTTGTTTTAAAAACCGTGAGAAGTAAATGATGAGAGAGTAAAAGTAGAAAAGCTGGACACAGAGAATTTATACTGGTTCGGTCTTAACCTTGACCTACGTCTAGTCCCCAAATATCTACTGGGTATTTTCACTAGTTCAACAAGCTTAAACTACAACAATGTAAACTACAAGTAATCCTATCCACCAAGGACTTGCTCCCCCTTACACTATGTAATTAAGCTTCCCAACTCACAGGTTTCCACAACCTTGAGCTTTCACAAATACAAATGATTTCAAAGAATCAAAACTCTCAAAAAGAGTAGATAAAGATAAACACTGAAGAACAAGTTGAAAATAATAATACAGACTCAAATTTCAAAGTATAATCAAGATAGCTTCGTTGTGTGTCTTTTGCTTTGAGTCTTCACAGTCTTTTATAGACTAAATGGATGAGCTAGCCGTTGCAATTCTTTCTCTAACGTTCAGCTGCAATTCTGGAAAAATGGCAGTTACATATTTTGCTCTATCTTTGAATTCTTAGCTGGAATTTTGGAATTTAGTTGTTGCAGAAGGTCTTCCAGATTTTCAGTCATTCTATGATCGTAATTTGACCGTTCAAAGTGATCCTGAAGTGTTGCAACGGTCTAAACTGAGCATCTGGGATAAGGGAGAAAGATCAGCCCTGTTCTTGGTTCTTCATTTAATGCACTTATCCTGGATCTTGATCTCACCTTGATCTTAGCTAAACTTATTTGAAAAATACTCAAAACTTCATCAAAGACATTAGAAACAATAATATCATATGATAGAATAATTTTAGATTGACCCATTAAGATTTCGCAGATCAATATCATTTGATTTTTCAAAATCCTCGATGCAAACTCGAGTTTGTTCTTCCAGACTCGAGTTTGGAGTTCATCTAGAAAGCATGTCGGTTGGTCAGTGGTCTAAACTTGCAGTCTGTAAAAGCTAACTCGAGTTTGGCTTTTATAGAGAGAACTATCGGGCTCTGGACTTGGTATGGAACTTTGGGCATAAAGCTAAACTCAAGTCAATTAGTGACTAACTCGAGTTTGGGTCTATGTTTGAAGAACATGCTTAAGTTTGTAATCTTCCAGATTGGAGTTTTTAGGGTCATAGACTCGAGTTTGTAGTGTAGCCAAATGGATGATCTTTGTGTATGATCCAAACTCGAGTTTGGGGAGCAAACTCGAGTTTCAGTGACTACCGAAAACATTTGAGGTTTATATGGGGTCAAGTGCAAACTGGAGTTTGGAAGGCCAAACTGGAGTTTGGGAGTCTATTGAGTTTTATGGGTTCCTTTCTGTTTGGTCTAAACTCTCGTTTGATAATCCAGACTCGAGTTTGGCTTGCTTGGGATTCTGTATCTTCCAGACTTCAGGTTTGATTTGTAAACTGGAGTTTAGCTTGATGTGAAAATTTTGGATTCCTTTCTGTGTCTGCCCAGACTCGAGTTTGTCTATGCAGACTCGAGTTTGGCTTTTATGCAGAATTGAACATCTTTCTGTCAAGTCTCAAACTCGAGTTTATATACCTAAACTTGAGTTTGCGTTTGATAGTGAGATTTTCATATTGCCAAAAACAAACTTCATATCAAGTTTACAATTGCTAGTTATCATCAAAATACATTGAGAACTAACATATTCTGCATCGCGAAGTAGCTTCCGTAAGATTCTTTCAAATTTGCTTGTCCTTCAAACTTGGGCAAATATCACTTTCTATATTTGGCATTTATATGGTGAATGGGTCATTACTCAATTTTAATCTTAATAGCAATATTAAGATTAAGCTTACTAGATCGACCCATAAAGCTTATCCTTTTCATTCACTTTAGTTGGTTATCTTGTATTCTATATTCTTTCACAATTAGCAACTAAGGTGACTGTTCTATGACTTATCAGAAATTGACCTTTAATTTCCACGGGTATTTGGAAAATTTGTAACTTGGTCTATATAACTCCGAATGGAGTGATTCCAATTTCTATTTATTCCTTGATAAGTCTACTTTCATAAACTAAAGTCACCAAGTTGATTTATGGCTTCGAAAACTTAAGCACTATCCAATCTAGGAATAGAAACTTACCAATTTTCATAGTTCAACTTCAAAAATTCATATCTAGAATTCTAGGCATCGGATTTAGGTGGTTCAAAATTATATGAACTCCTTGGTGAGCCTAGTTTCTATGAAAATTGGTTTAATTATGTTATCAATGTTATTCATTCCCAGATTTCAAAAACATTAAGTCTGTCCAGTATAACTTCCCATAACATAGGTAAACTTCAAAAATTTGTATCTCCTTGAATACAATTTCAAACGAGGCGTGTTACCTATCAAATTAAAGCTCTATGTGTCTACTACACATTTGTAAAATCTAATAATTTTGGGAAGCTTCTTTACCTACCCCGAAATCCCACGTCATTTTACCACTTCTAGAATCAATCAAAAGCATTTATTGTTTTGTAACTCAACTTCCAAAAATCATAACTAGAGTTGTAGACTTTTGTTTGAGGTAAACCAAAGCTCATTTTGAATATTAAGGAGAGTACTATCTCCTGTAAAATTTTCAAAATTGTATCTTATACAAATCACTCCCAGTTTATAAATATATGACCACTACCCAAAAAACATTACAGAAATGTTCCATGATTTTGACCCATCTTCCAAAAATCATATCTCCCTTTCTACACATTCATCTTGGATGTTCTTTTGGCTCGTTTTAAACCTTAAGAGGTCTACTATATATTCACAAAATATCAAGGTCAGAAAAGGTCGTTTCCCTTGGTTTTTCCTTACTCAAAGATTAATGCTCCAGCTGAAAAATTCAGTTTCTAGAAATGACATTAGCATGCATGTAGATAGTTCATATGCCCACATGCATACGTATCGGTGAAATCTTCTCATCTAAACGTAATTTATATGTTGTCAAATGATTCATATGTATGTTCCTATCATCACCCACGTTAACTCTTTTAAAACTTGTTCAATTTTAGTGTCTTGCAGAAACTTCACAGAATCTCAAGAAAAATCCAACCTCAATGTGCATGCAACACCATTTGAACATCCTCTTTTATTCTTTAATGGTTTATGTGGCTTTAATATATACTCCATACATTTCCAATGTGAGATACATGCTGGAACTTCCTCTGTTTCAGCTCCATAAAATAGAGCCACACATGCAGAACTGAATCTTACGCTTAATTAAACTTCAAATGTTGAAAACCAATGTGTAGCAACTACAAGCAAGAAGCTACCTTGTTTGACACTCTTGCATGCAACATACAGACTCCTTCTTCCTCTTCTTCTTCCTTTGGCTCTCCCTCTCAGTCAAACTCTCCCTCTCTCTCTCAGACTTAGGCAGCAAGGTTGAATGAAAGGAAATGAAGCACAAAGGATATATAATATACTAGAAGTCTAGTCCTAAGGAAAAGCCAACGGTCTGAGAAGATGAAATGGGTAGAGGTAGTATGGTGCCGTTGACTGAGCTGAGAGTGTGTTGGGCTCGAGACGTACAGCTGTCCAAGATTGCTTGCTGGCCTTTCACTGCTCATATGTCTGACTCCATGATTTATGCAAGGATGAGATCTTTTGCTGTTATATTTTCCTTTTGCATTTCGGTGAGGTTGGGGCTGATTGGATAAGCCAAAGCAATGATGATTATTGAAGTGAATTGGATAGATATATATATTGATGTAACATATTTGTCACATGCTAGGCTGAATGTAGTGGGTTGGATGGAGTGCATGGGCTTGTGCTGGAAGTGTTTATAGTGAGTTGAGTTGAGGAAATAAGGAGAATTGAATAAATGATGGAATGGGCTTGCAGGGTATTGCTTATGGGCCACGTTGAAAAGCAATGTTTTGATCAATGGTAATTGAAGGATGTGTATGTGTCGTGTACATGGGATATAAGAATAATGGAACTAGAGAAATATGTGTTAGAACTAAATCCTTAATTCATATAAGGATTTTCCCCCTTCTCAATCAATTCCTCTAGGCCATAAAATATAAGTTCTATAATTTTTAGGCCTAAAATTATTCCTAAAATATTACTTGAGTTTATTCTTGTCCCTAATTAATTTAGGGAAAATAAGCCTTAATTTTCCATAATTTTTAGGCAATATTTATTCCTTATTTGAATCATTCTTTTTCCAAAATAAATTAAGGGAAAAATAAGCCTAAATCTCTAATAATTATTCGCAATAATTATTTTAAGCCAAATTCCAAAAATAAATCTCCATACAATATTTTAAATTCCAAATCCCAAAATTTGGAATGTTACATCTCGTGTGAAACCTTCTTCTCGAACTACTTGATGAATGTCTTGTTTTGCTCATTCGTGATCTGCATGTCATTCTTCCTTGGATGCATATTCTTCAAACTCTTTCTATGTTCATCTATGTATGGTTGAACTTCTTCCATATTATTCAAGATATATAAGTGTGCCTGCCACAACTCTTCATAAGGCATATTCTTCATTTTGAGTCCTTTAGTTCCTTTGCTTATCCCCTCATCATGCTGAGATTGTACCATGGCCCCTGATAGATAATCTTTGCAAAAGTCCATAGCCTCTTCAATTACATATCTTTCAACTATTAAGGCTTCCAGTCGATAAGAATTTTTAGAATACCCTTTTAGGATCTTCATATATCGCTCAAAAGGGTACATCCACCTGAGGTAAATTGGACCGCAGAGCCTTACCTCCCTTACCAAATGCACTATCAAATACACCATTATATCAAAAAATGCGGGAGGGAAATGCATCTTCAGTTGGGACAAAATAATATAACCATTATTTTCCAATTCATCCAACTTTTCAATGTCAATGATTTTATTACAAATAGTATTAAAGAAAATACACAGTTTTATTGTAATGGTTCATACTTTACTTTCATAATGCCTCTAATAGCTACTGGTAATAGTTGTTGCATCAACAGATGATAATAATGGAACTTCATTCCCACTAACTTCAATTCCTCCATTGATACACACCTACTCATATTAGAAGAATACCCTTGTGAAACATTAATGTTATATAAACAACCACACAAACTTTTTTTCTCCACTTTTGATAGTGTATGCACTGTTGGCCCCATGTATGCCCTCTTACCATATTCTCTTAGTTGTGGATGTAACCGTTCTCTTATCCCCATATCAATTAGGTCCAGTATTGCACTAATTACATCCTTAGTTTTCCCTAGTATATGCAAAAGTATATTGATAAGGCCATCATAAACGTTTTTCTCTTTCTCCACATGTATCACAACAAGGTTGTGTCTCACATCAAGGCTACGCCAATATGGAAGATCAAAGAAAATTGATCTCTTCTTCCATATGTTCTTCTCACCTACAATCCTTTGCTGCTTACCCATTATGACATTGATATGTTTCACCCGACTATAAACTTCCTCTCTGGTGAATGCCTTTGGAGCCGTTCTATGCTTCGGTAAGCCATTAAAACGCTTTCTCAACCTACGATAAGAGTGGAACCAATGAAGAAACGTCCTGTGACCGAGGTAAACCTTTTTTTTCCCGTGCTTTAGTTGACGGAAGTGTGTGTTTGCTTCACATATTGGATATACCTTATGCCGCTTCACACTGTACCCTGACAAATTTTCGTATGCAGGAAAGTCATTTATCGTGGTAAAAATCATTGCACGCAGCTTGAAGGACTCCTTCTTATATGTATCAAACACATCTACACCTTCCTCCTACAACTTCTTCAAATCCTCAACCAAAGGCCAATTACACATCAATATTGTTCCTTGGCTGTTTTAGTCTAGAAATCATCATAGAAAGCATCACATACTTGTGTTTCATACATAGCCAAGGAGGTAAGTTGTATATTACAAGGAGGACCAGCCATGCACTACGGGTACTACTAAAAGTTCCATACTGATTGAAGCCATCTTTACAAAACTCTAGCTGAAGGTTTCTTGGATCGCTGCCAAATTGAGAGAACATTTCATCTATTTTCTTCAATTACGGAGAGTCAACTAGGTGCTGAAGATATTTTCCATAAGATATTCTCTTATCAGAATGTCATCTCAACTTCTTTGTCATTGATGTGCGAGTAAACAAATGCTTAAACCACGGTATTATTGGATGATACCATAATGCCTTCAAAGGATGCCTCTTTGTTGTCTGATCTCTAGAACCACTACCTTTCTTCACTTGGCATCATGAAGTTTTACACTTCAGACAATTACTAAGGCCATACTCATTTTGTACAATATGCAATCATTAGGCAGTTGTGTATCTTTTTATACTCCATACCCATCATAGACAAGATTTTCTTGGCCTTATACATACGATTTGGAAGTACATTATCATCTAGCAACATATCACACAACAATTCAAGCAGCAACGTGAAACTACTATCGGTTCACCCACAAGTTGCCTTTAGGTTGACCAAATGTAAGGTCCTAGGGGACAAAGGTGTCTTTGCATCACTCCACACACTATCATATTCATGCGATTATGTAAAAGCTTCTACCTCAACATCATGAATCATTCTCTCCATTCCATAATCATCTACCTCTACTTCATTATTGTGGGACACAGTAGTTGTTACTTCCTCACCATGCCATATCCACGTTGTGTATTGAAGGTTTATTCCATCACAAAATAGGTGATCCCTTATATCATAAATATCCTATCTATTCTCATTTAAACAATTCACATAGGGGAAAAAATACATCCCATTTTTTGTAATCACATTCGTTCTAGCAAATTTAATAAACTCTACCACCCCATTATCATATTCTTCACTAGTTCTCAAAGCATTCATCCAACTATGATCCATTTTATTACCACCTACGACATTTCCAACAATACTCACGTTTATAACAATTTCAAGAATGACATGTATTTTTCTCAATGTTTGTAAAAAATTTCAGTAGCATTTTCCCTTAAAAATAAGACATCCCAAAAGTAACATAACAAGCAATTTCAGCTTAATTCAAACAAAACTTACTAATTAAGGCAATTCAGAACAATATCAACTATTAAATCCAACACTCTCATCAACAAAGAGAACACTAGAATTATTCGTACTAACATATACTTCAATGGTAATGGTGAACCATAAAGCCATCACTTTTTTAATCAAGTTCATGTAGTTCAGATGGCTAATAATAAAGGGAAGACAATAGGAAAATTTCAAGGACTAGAGTAAAAACACTTAAATCCATAATGGTAAACCAAGAAGCCATAAGACAAAAAGTGTTGTTCTCACTCAATAAGAAGGTATTATGTTTGTGAATAAATGAAAGAAACTTACCTAATTTGATAGCGCAATAGTTTGCTTCAAACCTTTGACCAAGAAGGTAGTAATATATTTGTAAAGTGTAGAATAAGTATGCGTCTGGCAATTTAATCAATGTGAACAAAATGGCAATGACAATCAAATGCCAAGGAACTTCTGCAACACTTGAAAATTAAAATCATAATGAAATTCATGTGATAAATCAAAACACGCAAAGTTAAGTTAAAAATTAAATAAACATTCAATTATTGGTTGTTGCTAGTTTTCATGACAAGGAAAGACTTTGGCATTTAATATGAAGATGTGAGAGGTTGGAGTGACATTTAATATTTGTGTGTGTGTGTGTGTGTGTGTGTGTTTTTTGATTGATTGTTGTTGAGATAAACTAGCATATATGCATGAGAATAACTTCTACAACATATTGGATTCAATTAAATATTTAATTAAAGTTCTACATGATTGATAAAATTATTCTGTTACATTTGTATTCATTCAAGAGACCTTGCTCGGTATAGTTGCTTTCTGAAGAAAGGGTTTCCATTATTATAGCTTTTATTGTTCTGCTCATTTTTTAGGTTATCCATTTGCATGCTTTTATAAGCAAAAGCGTAAGCTTCAGTCCTTAGTCTTGTGTGTGTCTATATATATATATATATGTGTGCACGCGCGCAAGGAATTAGTTATTAGTCCTTCATATAAGAATTATTTAACTAATTTCATTAAATTAAAGAAATTAGTTAAGTTATGTAATTGTAAAAAAAGAAAAAAAAAAAGGACATATTTTTCCTAAATTTCTTTGTTTTTCTTAAGTCTTAGTTTTAGCTTTTGATATCACCACGAGAAGATACAATAAGCTTCATATATGTAGGAGTACTATCATAGTCTTTAAATGAATGAAACATACCATATTATAATGTTTGATGCTCATTATATTTTTTTTGGGATTTACAAATTCACAAAGTCTACATATTTTTTTAAAAAAATGCTCAAATTTATTTTAAATAAAAATAAAAAACAATATAATTTTTCTGTGTGGCTTTATTTAATTTCTCTACACTAGATATTGCATTATTTAATTATTGTTAAGTGTAATTATTGTCAAGAAACTATCAATAACAATAATTTGAAATAAAAGTGAGCAATATGAAAAATATTTCTTACAATTAAGGCAATAGCCAGCTGCTCAATTAAGTCCTAAGAACTGGAGGAGTACTAAATTTGATGAGCATGCATGTAAATTAGACAGTGATTCTTCCTCCACTATTTTTGAAACTTTTGATGATGAATACATTTATGGGCCATATTTGTTTAATCACACAGACTAGCCCAAAAAATAAGAACAACCTAGCCCAACTAGTATTTTTTTTTTTTTTTAGTATGTTACCCCTAAGGAACTCTTCAAAACGATCCATTGTGTCCGTGGAATAAGAAGCTTTTCTTATAAACGTGCACCCACCCAAATTGTGAATATGGAGATCGTTGTGCTTTATACATTCCTTCGTTGTAGTAAATATCCAAAATAACACAAGAGGATAGGTATTCATAATCATACTTTTTTTGAATAAATTTTAACATTCATATCCAATTTTATACTTTTATAGACGAGCAACTATCATCAGACTTAGCCCATTAATTATTTATGAGATGGGTAAAACTAAAATATAGTTATACTTCCTCCGCTCCTTAACATAAGAGTTATTTAATTAATTTGGGTACAATCTTATTTAGATTCAATAATATCTAAACATTCATCTAACTAGTTACACAACATAGTTACTGAAGTGCGCAATAGCAATCATCTATGGTAACTGTTACAAAAGCAACAAAGAAGAGAATAGAAGCTCACCTTTACTTTCAGCTCAACAATTTCAGTCTCATCACAAACCTCTAACTTGATCATAAGAAAAAAGGCCTACCCAAGTCAGAAAAACAAAACACGAAGTACAGAAATAGATGGCAAGTAATATTACTATCAAATTGAAGAACTTCAAAAAATTCAGAAGAGACCAAGGCAGTGTGAGTTTGTTGGGAAGAAGGATGAAAACAGAAAGAAAATCTAGGTGGACCAAGCATGTTTCAAAGTAGTACCAAAGATATGAAGGAGTTTATTAGATTCACACTTAAGCATGTCTGTTCATGTATATAATTCTGCAGACGTGGACAAAAGTTGGTCAACACAAACTTTTTATCCAAATAGCACTTACTAATTATTTCACTGGAACATAGTACACAACAGTCAATACCAAAAAATATAAATATAAATATAAAAGTTGCTAGACACAATATGTGCAAGCTTCGACCACATACCACATGCAACAGAAGAGCAAATTGTTTCTTCCAAAGATCCAACAATCTCGAGCCAGCTGTAGTATATTTGTGAATTGTATTTCATAACGCATATGCAGTAGTATATATTTGTCCTTATATAGACTTAATTAATGACAATTGTACAAACTAATTCTGTTATAGAAAGTTCTCTAACTAAAATAGTTAATCTAACTAATTTATGCTCTAATAGATATTGCATTATTCATCTCCCTTGCGCCTGCAAAAGGATTCAAGAAAAACTGTGTTTCTTTTCCTCCAAATGATGATGATGATAATTGTAATACCTTTCACGAGTTAATGGAGATTATCTTGATGCAAAAGTGAGTGTCTTTCAACCAAAAAAAAGAAGTATGGGATTTATATTGTGAAATTTAATTTGAAAGCATTCATACCAAACAGCTCAAGTGAAGGGACAGATCAGAAAGAAGAGATACTCAATTGTCTCTCTTGATAACAGCTAAAGAGGCACTACCCAAGGACATCTAGATTTGAGAATATGCTTTTGGAAAATGTCACATGATTACAAGGCAGAATCTGATAACTTTCAAATGGATAAGAGAGATTTAATATGAATAGATATGGATTAACACAAATATGCTAATTGGAAGACTAACCCGCAAAATGAGAAAAATTGTGCTTCAAGGTATGATGGATTGAATTGTGTTAAGATTCGTTTGGATCAAATAAAAACTAATGGAGAAAAGCTTCAAGTTCAATATAATGTTCGAGTCTACCTTATCTAAAAATAAGAGGTTCATATTATAGTACCTTCTATTCCATATTCAACACACCTAAACTTTTAACACATGATTTATCCACACCAAACTACTTCAGCATACAAGAAGAATTACATGAACACTAAGTAAGATCTTTGAGACTAGAAATCAATCAAAATACCAGAAGGAAAAGCTAGCACATCAAGCCAATTACATTGAAGATTATCAGGCAATTCTCAGACTCTACACAAACAGATGATGGTAAGAAAATATACCTGACTTTAGGATTTGAAGTGATGTTCCTGATGAGTTGCATACCACAGATCCTAATAGCCACACCAATTGAAGCAAAAACGAGCCCTCTCAGAATCAGGGTGCTGAAACAGAAAATAAACTGAAACGGAACTGAAAATTGTTAGTTCTCTATGTGTTTTGATGATAACTGACAATTGTAAATTTGGTATGAAGTTTGTTTTTGACAAGATGAAAAACTTACTATCAAAGGCAAACTCGAGTTTAGGTATGTAAACTCGAGTTTAGGTATGTAAACTCGAGTTTGAGACTTAACAAAAAGATGCTCAATTATGCAAGAAAGCCAAACTCGAGTCTGCTTAGACAAACTCGAGTCTGAGGAGTCACAGAAAGCAATCAAAGTTTTTCACAACAAGCCAAACTCCAGTTTGCGAAAACAAACTTGAAGTCTGGGAGATACAAAGAGCAATCAGAATTTTGCACAAGACAAACTCGAGTTTAGACCATGAAACTCGAGTTTAGACTAAACAGAAAGAATCCAGAAAACTCAGTATTTTCATAAGTCTTGCAAACTCTAGTCTGTGTTCTCAAACTCCAGTTTACACTTAACTAAGAAAAATTTCAAAGTTTCAGCTCTTACTGAAACTCGAGTTTGCTTCCCCAAACTCGAGTCTGAGTCATACAGAAAGACCACCTATATGCTTGCTTTGCAAACTCCAGTTTACGCTGCTAAACTCCAGTCTGGAAATTCTTGAACTTAGGCTCATCCTCTTGACATAGCCCCAAACTCGAGTTAGTCATTAATTGACTCGAGTTTAGATACATGTCCAAAGTTTCATTCCAAGTCCAAAGCCCGACAGTCTTCTCTGTAAGAACCAAACTCAAGTTAATATTTGTAAACTGCCAGTTTAGACCGATGATCAACATTCATGCTCTTTGGTTGAACCTCAAACTCGAGTCTAGAATTACAAACTCGAGTTTGCATCAGAGATTTTGAAAAACCAGATGATGTTAATCTGCGAAATCTTTATGGGTCAATCTAAAAATGTAACATCCCACTTTAAAAACAGCAGAATTTTGTTTTAAAACGTTGATTAGAGTAGCGCAATGAGTAACTGAACCTTAACATTACATAACCACAGTGTAAGTGTAATTATACAGTCATTTACTATCCAAAAGGAAACAGCACCTAACTAGGCATATAAACTACAACCATAAAATTCCTTCTGCCATCCTACGCCAGTCGCTCGCCCCTATCTTCAACCCCTTGGTTCGTCCGAATCTGAAGCTACAGCTGAGATCCAATTCATAACAACAGTAAATCACTACATAAGCACATAACAGATGCATGATCACAACATTGACATAACATAAGCACAAAGCAGTATGTAAAGTCCCACAACATGTCTGCACATAACCAGTGCCACGACGGCCCATCGTGTCATCAGTGCTAGGAAAACCCAACGGCGTTATCAAGACTATAACCCGTATAAAGCTGTATGTATAACTGACAACCCTAGACAGAGCCTCAGTATATAAACATGTCTATCACATATATGTATATGAGAAGCATAAGTGTTAAGGTTACAATACGCGTCCGTACCTCCGTTGATGATTCCTGGCACGTTTGTCGATTTATGGTACGTTTGACAGTGGGACGACAGCCGGTATGACAGCGATGACAGCGGAAACAACGGTTTGTGATTTCGGATATCCTAGAAGGATAATATCACCGATATGAATATTTAAGATCATAACAGGAAATTTAGGTACAAATTACCATTTTGCCCCTAGTTTGACTACTTGGTGGAATTTTGCCAGAGCTTCGCTATTTTGACTTTAAACTCTCAAAATTTTTGCTATAAACTTTCCTCTAACATATTCCTAAGATAAATATCATATTTATTCCTAAAACATGATATCTAAGCTAACTTGAAAAATTAAAGATTACTCTAGCAATTCTACTATAACTACCGAAAGAACTACTTAAACTAAAGACTAAGGATTGAAGAACTTACCCAAAGCTTTGCTATGAACTTCTTACTCCTTCTCCAGAGCTTCTCTCTCTAACTTCTCTCTAGGATTGCTTGTGAATTGGTGAAGAATGAAGAGAAATGAAGGGCTATTTATAGAAAAACCGAATGGCAATTCCGTAATTTCTTTGAACTTCATCTGGACAGATTCTGACCGTTGGATTGCAATTTTTGAAATGGGCTAATCTGGGCCTTACACCTCTCTATGATGACATCATCATGAGTCATCAAAGTGATGTCATGCCTGCATCATCTCTTGATTTATGTGCCTTTATCTGATAAAGTTACCTGTTTGGTGTCCTAATCGCGTAATCTTGGGAAAACTCAAAATTCCAGAAGCAAAGCCCAGAAGGTCTTTTCTTCCTCTTTCAAGTTACTTGGGTCAACTAAATTTTTGATCCTATTAAGGGCATTTCATTGTCTGCTGAATATTTCGGCCAAACGCCGACGGCTACGGAAATTGCGTTTGCCGACGTCAACTTCTGGATCATAAATCACTCGTTCATAATATATCCAGATGTTTACCAACTTATCCCCGAATTCCATTTTATGAATTATTTTCTATAGGTTTTCACTTCCACTATCTGTCTTAATTTCACAAAATATCTTCTTGGCTCTATCTCATGATCACTCTGTCGGTTACGGAAATGACTTCGGAGATAGGCCACTCCGAGGTAAAAATTCACTTGTCCATAATATACTCTGACTCTAAAAACTTAGTTCATGGTTTTCTAGGTAGCATTTTATTTCTATCCGTGGTCATTTATCCTACTTGCTTTTTACCATTATAATATTATTTAATTGCAAAATATCTTAGATATATTTTTATTATTATTATTTTTTAATTTCCATTTTAATTTTTATTTATTTTTCTTCATAATTTTATTTTTTATTTATATATATATATTTATTTTAATTAATTTCCACCTTTTTCTCTTTATCTTATGTCTAAACAATTAGCCATTAATTATCTAATTAATCACTTACCAATTGTTGACAATTTTCTTAATTAGTAATAATTATTATTTCACAACTATTTTACTGACATTGGTAATTTATGTATCATGTATAATATTAAAAATCATGGGGTCCAATATGGTCCCCCAATACTTTTTTATTTTTCTCCTTTAATTTTTCCAAGGTAATAATTTGATAAATTACCTAAATTAGAGACAACATACTTTCTAATTTTTAATAATTATTCCATGCCTTTTAGAATTTTTCCTAATTCCTCTCATGATGTTTTATGGCCTTAAGACACATTTTTCACATTACCGATATTAAATTTTCCTTTAATTTTCTTAATGTTTTCCTTTGAACATATACTAATCACATAACATGTTGAGACCAAAATCTTCATAAATGGGCATTTTCATTATTGTGACATAATATTCCAGATATTAGTTATCTGGGTATTACAGAAAATATTTTATCATATGATACTGTTGCTTCTAATGTTTTTGATGATATGTTGAGTAATTTTTAGATAAGTTCAGCTAAGATCAAGATGGAATCAGATTTGGAATAAGTGCATTAAATGAAGAACCAAAAACCGGGCTGATCCTTCTACCTGTATCTTTGAGGATAAGATCAAGATGGAATCAGATCTGGAATATTTTATCATATGATATTGTTGCTTCTAATGTCTTGCCTTTTGATCTCGAATCAACTACCTGTATCTTTCATGGGGACTGAAGTCCAAATGAATGGACCCTAAGGTAATAGTTAATCTCATGCACATGTATGAAAATATAGATGACATAATAGCATATGTTAAAGCATGGAAGAAATTACACATAACCGTAACCGCAGTTAACGGCCAAGGACCGCAGCTCTTGTCTAAGACACGTAGTCCCATGAGACCGCAGCCTCAAATCCATTGCCAGGAAAACATAAACAAGTAATTCAACCAGCATGCATGATCAACTAATAATTGCATAACATTTACATACATGATTACAAGATTAGGGTTACTTACCTCAACCTTGAGTCCTTATCCTTGTACAGAAGTTGTTGAAGAGCTGCCTAAAAATGTTTATCATTACTGTCAGCCACTTATTCAAATTGCAAATAAATTAATTACGTGAATTAGTTTAGAGGATTAATAATAATTATTAATCCCTTAAATTTCCCTAACAATAATATCCCTATTTATTAATTAATAATAACTTTCATTTATTATTAATTAATAACTCATATATTTCCTTTATTCTTTATTAATTGATAATAATCCTCAATTATTATTAATTAATAATTTTTTTATAATTTACAACTTAGGTGACTGTTCTAAGACTTATCAGAATCTGACCTTTAATTTCCATAGGTATTTGGAAAATGTATAACTTGGTTAGTATAACTCTGAATGGAGTGATTCCAATTTCTGTTTATTCCTTGATAAGTCTAATTTTATAAATTAAAGTCACCAAGTTGATTCATGGTTGATAAAAATTCTAAAATTTCGAAAGTATAAACACTGCCTAATCTGGGAATAGAAACTTTCCAGTTTTTATAGCTAAACTTCAAAAATCCATATCTGGAGTTCTAGACATTTAGGTGATTCCAAATTCTATGAACTCCTTATTAAGTCTAGTTTCTATGAAAATTACTTTCAATATTTTATCACATGCCATAAATTCCCAGATTTCAAAAATGCGTCCACTGTTCAAAATCATTTCCAAAATTGTACCCCAACTTCCGAAATTCATAACTATTTCCATACTTATCAAAATTTGACAAATTACCTATTAAATTAAAGCTCTATGTGTCTACTATGTATCTGGAAAATTTCATGTAAAAATTCAAATGTTTAATGGGCCCGAAATCCAACGTCATTTTGCTGCTCAAAAATGTTACAGAAAAGTTCTCAGATTTTGACCTATATTTCAAAAATTATAACTTGAGCTATAGACTTCGGATTGAGATGAATCAAAGCTCATTTTAAAGTTTAGTATGTCTTCTAAGTGTCCATAAAATTTCAGGGCCAAATAAAGTCATTTGCTATATTTTTGACCTATTTAAAATTCGCTGCCCAGATTAAATTTCAGTATGTGAACAGTAACATTTTTCTTCTTCCTCCAGCATATAGACACGTGCAGTAGCATATATACAGGCAAGCAAAGTTCTCTCTTCCTTCCTTGTTATATATATATACTTATACATGCAGTAGCTTCATTTTTTGGTTTCAGGTTAGCAGCTTGGCAGCAACAGCAATATATATATTTGTATTCGCATGGCATCCATATATAATCCCCACGCATGCATCAGCAAGCCATATACATATATATACGAATAGTATCCTGATGCTAGACTTAGACGCAATATATATATATGCACTGAACACTTCCTCTGCCAACTTAAATATACTCACACACAAACGTCCAGCACATTCTTTTCTCTTTTATTTATTTTCCTTATACAGTTACAGCCAGCCATATATGCATATATATGAGTATATGACAATAGTTTTTTCTATATATATATATTTTCGGTTGACAAAATGCAAGAAACCAGACACATCTCACGGCATGTAGCAGCACTGAACATATTTACGCATATACAGAGACGCTAACAGCCCCCTCTCTTTTCAGTTTCAGTTTTCAGCTTCAACAATGGCTTAACTCAAAAACCACCTATGGGGAACGAGTGAACATAGAAGGAAAAGAGGGCTCAATGGATTACCTTCGGGTTCAAACTGAAACGATGAGAGATAGCTAACCAATACACTCCCCTGTTTCAGCGATGCACGGACAGAGGAAGTATTCCTTTGTTTTAAGCTTTCACTCTCTCTCCTTCATCGACACCCTCTCTCTCTCTCTCTTCTTCTTCAACTCTCAAACTCAAACTCTCAGTCACAGCCCTTACTCTCGGTCTCTGCTTCTGTTCTCCGTCTCTACTCAGTCTCTGTTTTCTGTTATATAGCTGAACAGGAACATTGAAATCACGTTAAAACATGGAAGAACGATGGAGTGAGGCGTTGGGCTCGAGGGATAAGGCGTTAGGCTCGAGGGATAAGGTTGGTTCTGTGATCCCTGCGTTACTATGCGTAAATGGCGCTGATCATCTGGGCTTGCGTGATTTGCTTCCGCTGATATAATTTATTTCTCTGCGTCTTCATGAAGCCCGGAAGAGGATTATGGGTGCTGGATTGGGTTTGACTGGAGAATGGCTGAGAAGGTAATTCATCTTGTGTGTTTGGGCTGTACAAAATAAGATGGAATATACATGCTCGTTGCTGCTTCTCACGTGAGAATGAAGAGGTTTGCTTCTTTCTTTCTTTCTTCTTCTTTTTTTTCGATATGAAAAAGTTTTGGAAGGATTCAACATCAGTCCCCTACCTACCAAGGATAAAGCACTGCCCCGGGCTCTATGAACACTTACTGAGGACTTACGAGATCACATACCAAAGGAGTCCCAGCAACGACAGAAAAGATCGAATTCACGACCCAATGACCTAATCCTGGATCCATTACCATCTATGCCAATTGACAAGTTTGCTTCTTTCTATTTGATAATTCATTGTTTTGGGCCAAAGAAACAATATATACAAAGGATATACTGGGCTTCCTTGCTGTTGTACGATAATGGGCTCATATATATATATTGAAATTACTTAATAATAACTCCTCAATTTCATAGGCCAAAATATCAATTGTATAATTCTTTGGCCTAAATTATCTTTCATTAATATTTCTTAATCTTACTCTTTTCCTAAAATAAATTTAAGGAAAAATAGGCCTTAACTTCCATCAATTATTTCAGGCCATCATATCCCTTCCAGAAATTCTTTAACTTTATTCTTTCTCTTAATTAATTTATTTCAGCCATAAAATATTATCTCCAAAATATTTTGACCAATAATTATTCTCAACTAGATTGCCTTTAACTTATAGAAAACATGCCTTAAATTCCACATTCTCAATTTTTAAAATTTCGTAAGGTCAAATTTTCCATAATAAATCCTTAATTTCTAAAGTCCAAAATTTAGGATGTTACACTTACATCAAAATATATCTATACACACACGTCTAGCATTTCCCTTTCTTTTCACTTGAAAGCCACGTTTTCAATATCTATATAGGCATGCAGAAAAGAAAAGAACACTCACCCATGCAACCCTACACATATATATAAACACGCACGCATACACCAAGCAAAATCTCGTGGTAGGCTTAGGTTCCTTACATGTAGTGGCGGACCCAGAATTTTAAGTTTATAGGTGCACAATTAGTGGTGAGATTCGGGAGTAGCACCCCTGAAAAAAATTTTAGGGAAAATTTTAAACGCATTAAAAAACAAAAGAATATAAACAAAAAAAAGAAAAGAAAACTGCAACTTAATATAGAAAAATAATAATAAAGAGTCAACTAATCTTTATATTAGAACGATTACAAAAGCATTCTTCGATTCTTCATTCCTTGAAAATATTGCATTATAAATATCTTCATATCATCAATCGTATCAAATATATTAGGTTCAACATAAGTTAGCATGTATGATTTACACCAATCATCACTTATCCGATTGCACAACTTATTTTTAACAAAAGTCATTACAGGAAAAAAAAAAACCCCACTCAACACTAGCATTTGCTACCGGTAGAAGTCTCATGAATAAGATAGAGATAAATAAACTTTTAAGCCCATTGAGTTAAAAGTTTTAAATATACTATGAAGAGAATTTTAAAATAATTATTAAAAAATATTTTTGGACCTTAAAAATTTAGAAAAAATGAGGGAATATTATTTTGGGATTTAGAAATATTATGAAGAGATTTAATTCTGAAAAATTGGCCTAAATAATTTAAAGTTATTTTTTGGAATTTAAGACCTTTTTTCCTGAAATTTTAAAGAAAAATAGTTAGAGGTTAATTTTAGCCTTAAAATTTTATGGATGATATTTTATGGCCTCAAAAAACTAATTGAGGAAGAAAATCCTCATAGGATATTAAGGATTAATTTTTAACACTGGTTTAGTGTTTAAATTTAATTAAGAAAATGACTAAGTTGCAAACTAAAAACAAAAGGTTATTGAAGGGCAGAATGGTCTTCTTATGACCCTCACACCCTTGCCTCTTCTCTGATGATAGTCGATCCATTCCTGAGTTTCTCTTTTTCGGCCAGAATCAAGGAAAGAGCGAGAGAGAAATAAAGAGATAAGGACCCGTGAACACTGTAGCCGGAAAGGGATGAAGGAGAGGAGCAGAGACTAAGCGCTGCATGCCATACCAAAAGCGGAGCAAGGTGAGTCTCATAAACCTCTTCCCACCTTCAAAACCATATCCCTACATCTGCAAGTGCATTCATTTACCAAACAAAAAAAAAAAAAAAAAAAAAAACTTTATGTCTGCAAGTGCAGACCCTTGACCCAATGTAGGTCCGTCACTGCTTACATGCGACAATATATATATATATATATATATATGACATACACACTCCAATGAAAACCAACAAAACCCCACACACATATATATATATATGTATGTATGTATTTATGCAAGGTAATGAACTTTTGCGTTTCTGAATCATCTTATAAATGTTTATATTAAATCTAGTCAAGTATTTGACTTTTGGAAAGTTATTATATATACGTCCCAACGCAACAAACAGATAGCATAACGGTAGTTTTTGTTTTTTATTACACACATGAACCGAAAATTATCATTACTTACACACACAAAGATATATTCTCGGCAATCACCCCACGTAAGACATGCATTTTGGCTTGTATGTGTAATATCCCAAATTTTGGGAATTGAAAATTTAATATTTTATGGGGAAATTAAGTTATGAAATTTGGGCTAAAATATTTAGGAGAATAATTATTGGGAATTAAGGCCTATATTTTCCCTTAATTTATTTGGGGAAAATAATAAATTCAAGGAATAATGGCAAGTGATAATTTTGAGCCTAAATATTTTAGGATTAATATTTTATGGCCTAAGAAGTTAAGAATTTAATTTATTTGGAGATATTGCAATTAAACCTAATTGCAGATAAATTAATATCATAAATGAGAATTTCATGGGCTTTCAATTAAGCCCAACGTGTTAGCAACAGATTTTATTAAGCCCATATCACAAAAGCCTAAACATATAACCAACTTCAGTTTGAAAAAAAAGAAGAAAAGAAAAGAGAAAGGCCACGTGAGAAAAGAAGCAGCAAATGGGATAGATATATTTGTATATATCAGCAAAAACACATTCAGCACTTAAGATTTTCTCAAACTTCCAGCCTTCACGTGAAAACAAACAGATTCAAGTTGTGATCATTTTGTAAGCCATTCCAACCCATTTCTTCGGCCCATACACCCCAAACAAGTCCAGTTTTCCAGCTCAACTGTTCAGCCCAAACCGAAAAAAAAAAGAGACGCAGAAACAGAACCGAAAACGTAGGGACAAGAAACAGCAGAAGCAGTTCACGGTTAGCAGGAAGATTAAAACAAAGCAATAGATCAACACGTCATGGTCCAGCTGTCGGCCCCAAAAGCATGCAAGATCATTAACTTTGCTCTTAACCGATAGGCATTATCTTTGGATCTTAATCTCGGCTGGTCCTTCATGAAACACTATAAAAACCATTCCCTCATCCTTCTCTCCACTCGTTTCCCATTCATCCTGCGCCCAGAAAGAGAAACCGAGCGAGAGAGAAAGAGAGAAGAGAGTGAGGTTTGTGAGGAGACAACCCAGCTGCTGTAGTTCTCTGTTCTTGGTTTTAAAAACAGAGGAAAAAGGGAGGAAGGACGAGGAAGAGAGTCTGAGAGAGAGAGAGAGTTCAGGAAAGGAAGGAAGGGCCGAAAGGTTACCCTGTTTTCTGCTGCTGGAACAGGAGAAAGAAACAACCTTTTGTTCTCATCGAAGGATTGAGCTTCGGAGGTAATCATCAAGTCTTCTTTTCCTTAAGTTCTTTATCATTTTCAGCGTGAACTCGGGGCTCTAGCTAATGGAAAGGAAAACGTTAAAAAAAAAAAAAAACAGAACTGAAGACTGAATATAAATCATAATAGTGAACTTGTGTCATCGGTTTCGCTGTTATAGATATATATGTATGATCTTTAGTATGTGTGCATGTGTCCCTGGAACTCAAGGAAGAATAGAGAAAAACGATGAACCATTGTATTTTGCTGTCAAAGGGATTACTTTACTGTTAAGAATGGTAAACTAAATTATATAAACATATATATTCACTGCAAAATGAAAGAAGAGGCCGTGGGTCTGTAAGCAAAGAAGAGGAAGCATGTTGTCATCGTCTTTTTGAGTCTTATGAGGGGAAATATGTAGATAGATGCTGCTGTCAAGTGCAAAAGAAGAGGGAAGGAAAACGCATAATTAAATATAGGAATATAAATATAAGACATGTATGTGAGTATAATATAGTAATTTATAACTAAGAGGAAAGCTTGCCGTGGGTTAGGTTTGGATTTAAAACTAGTCATGTTTCAGAAACCTTGTAAATACTTGTATACATATGATCCGGTGTAGATCACAAGTTGGGTTGGACTTGGCCCGGGGTGAAATCCCGGGGTCCTACGTACCACAGTGTGGATCAAAGTCCACGTAGTTCGAGGGTATACGACAGGCTAATGATAGCCAGAGGGGGTGGTGTGTGTGCTCTGTGTGAATAGAAAAGCTAGGATTTCAGAAGTGTGTACCTTGTAAGGGGTTTACCCTATTTATAGGCGTACCTGTGCCTTACCTTAATCAGTTGGATTCATCCTTTATTTTAGGGATATCAAGATATGCGTTTTTGATAGATATTCTTGATACATAGGCGGTTATCATAACGATAGATATTTTGATAAAACCACTCCTATTTTCAAGGAAGCGGTTATGAGCATAACTGAAGTCATTTTGACTAGGCTCTTTAGTTATTGGGCTGGGCCCATTTATGAGATATCCGTAACAACATATATTAAGCATGCTTTTGCTATGAAAATATATTAAATATTTCTGTAGGTGTATAGTTCGGTGTTAACGCAGGATATCTATATAAAGAGAGTACTTTTGAAATATATAATTAATCACTTGATCTTGCCGTGTGTTAAGCATATATACGATACAAATCAAAACTTTCCTACTGCATGTGTATGTTGTCACCACCTAGAGGATTTATTTTTAGGTTATTAAAATGTTGTATATATAAATGCGTAAAAGTAGTAAATATTGGTTAAGCCTTGAGACCTTGTAATTTGCAGATGCATTCTCATAAATACCTAACTCAAAATTTATATGAAACATAAATTATGAGGAGATGGTAAGTATCCAGTTTTTTTTTTTTTTAGAGAGACATTAAAATGTATACTAATAATTAGGAATTTATAAACTCCTAATTAAAAATTAGTTTATATGGTGTTCGTTTATTAAAGATTAATTTAAGGAATATATTGTTAAATAATTAGGGAACCATGATAAACATTAAATTAATACATTCAATTAGGTTCTTAATGATGGTTAGTAGTTATAGGCTCTAATTAATTATCTAAAATACTAAGTTAAAAGAGAAATAATTAAATATTGATAGTAAAAGGAGATTGATAAATGAATAAATAGGAATTAGTGTTATTAGGAAATTTAGAATAATCATAACAGATAGTGTTATTATTGGAAAAGAGTGAAAATAATAAATAAGGAATTATTATTATTGGGGATAATAATAATAATAATAATAATAATAATAATCACAATAATAGGATTATTATTGTTAAGAGAAATTATTAACTGAAAGAATTAGTAGTAATTAATAATAAAGTAAAAAGGGTATAAATGGAATAACAATTTCGTCGGGAGTAGAAGGGTCAATAGGGGTAAGGTCATCCCTAGGATGTTAATTATAAGGGAAATAACGCGGTGATGGTGTTATAGGATACCTAGAGAAGGTTTGAAACCAGTATCGAAAGGGAACGTACCACTAGCACCAAGGACTAAGGTACGGACGCGTACTGTAACTCTAACTCTTATGCTGCTTGTATGCTTTATATGTGATGTGATGATTCATATAGTCATGGACAAGACTGGGTCTTAGGTCATGGACTATGACTAAGACTGGGTTTTAGGTCACCTTTTAAAATACATTCAGCTTTAATTTGAAAATGGGTTACAGTCTTGGTAATGCCGTATGAATGTTTTCCTAGCGCTGAGGACACGTCGGGGGCATGACACTGGTTTATGTGCAAATTATGTGAACCTTAGATGTGTTGTGTGCTATATAGAGGTGAACATTACAATTATTGTGTGTTATGTAGTTGTTGAGATATAAACTAAGTGCTGGTGTGCTATGTATGGTTTTATGCTGAAATGTAAATGAATATCTGTCATGCATACTGTTATACTTGAACATAAGGTTAATTGTTACCTGAGATTCAATGGGCATTGAATCTCAGATTTTACTCTAGCTTCAGGATCATGAGGATCAGGAGCAGAAGCAAGAGAAAAGGGTAAGCAACACGCATAAGAACTTAAGAGGAGTTATGTTTTGGATTTAGACTGTGCATTAGTTGTTGAACCTTTTGGATTACTGTAATCTAACACATCAACTGAGATCACCACAATTAATGTAAGTTATATCACGTTTTTATTCATTCGAGAATTTTAATTAAACAGCATATGTCTGCGCATATGAAATCAGTTACCCAGTCAACCAAATGCCTAAGTACGCTCTCTGTTTGTGTTCTACTCTGATCTATTAACGCCTATACTTTGATAAATACACATGAAATAGTTTAATAAGAGTCATAGGATCATAATTGGACCGTTACAGTATGAATATAACTACCCAGAAATAATTGCACCAGATTCCAGACGCAATGCATGCATTATTAGGTGTAAAAAGAAAGATGACAGCACACACGTACATATATATATATATATATTTCTCTATGTTCAGCGACAGTAAGCTTCCTTTTTTTTCAATGTTTCCTTTTTCTTTTATATGTCAGCAAGCTTTCTATTATAAATAACCTCTCAGATGTTAACAGCCCAAACAAACCGATGCTAAAAAAAAAAAAAAAACACAGCTCACAGCCCCCCTGTTTTTGGTTCACTTTTCAGCAAGCTTAGATTTAATCCCCTAAAGCTTAGTTTTAACAACCTTTCCGATGGGCAACAATGGAGATCTTAAGGAAGAGAAGATCTACTACTTACCTTCAGTTCTCAAGCTCAAATGACGGAGGTAGTTCGCTGCTTTACTCCTCTGTTTTTCCGACGCAAAACAGAGAAAACGTTGGGCCTCGGTTTGCACTCCTACACCCTCCTTCAGCCCTTTCTTTCACTCTCCTTCTCCCTCTCTCGGCCTCACACGCTCTCTCGGTTTGGTTGAAGCAAGGAGAATGAGAACCAAGTAAGCACCTTAAATAAAAACTTAAGGGTCCAGTCCGATGCAAAAACACGCTGGTCCAATGGAAAAGAATGTCTAGTGGTTAAAGGCATTGAGATTGAGACATACATGCAGCTGGGTTGTGGAGCTCGAGGAGTATGGCGCGTGTCTGATCCTTCTGTCTTCCTTGCCTAATTCGTGATCTGCTGATCTGTTTTCCCCGTAGAACATGTTCAATCCTGATTATAGTTTGATCTTCTGCTGTTAAAGGCGTGGACTGCTTCTTTGGTTTGGACGGGTTGCTCGATATGGGATAATGGCTCGGTAACTGGCTGGACGTGTAGGCGCGTAGGGCAAGGAAAGCCAAGCATGAGGTATTTCTAGCCTAGAGGCAATTAAAAATTTGCAGTTACCAAAAATAAATAGACAAAATCCAGGAAATGAAGAAGCAATCTCCAGTAAAAAATCTGCTTCTGTATATTCTTCACGTCGGATCTGAGGCTGATAGTAGGTGATTCATTGTGTATAATGTATGCTTCTCACGTGGGGCAAATCAATTGATTGTTGGATAGGTGTTGGGCTTTGGAATAATGGGTTTATTTAATCTTTATTGTTGTATGCTTCTCATCACGTGGCCCATATGATTCTTTTGTTCTTTTCTTTTTTTTAAAAAAAAACAATATTTTATTTGCAAATAGCTATTTGTCATTTAATTGTGATTATTGGATAATCATGGAAATAAATCCTTAATTAATATAGGGATTTTTCCTTCTCCCAATTATTTTTCCAAGGCCATAAAATATTAATCCTATAATATTTAAGCCTAAAACTATCACTTACAAATATTCTTTGAATTTATTCTTTTCCCGAAATAAATTAACGAAAAATAGGCCTTAATTTCAAATAATTATTTTCATAATTATTTTAACCCAAATTTCATAATTTAAATTTCTCATACAATATTTCAATATTCAAATCCCAGAAATTTGGGATGTTACACTCTTTTTCATGTATTTAATTGTCTCTAATTAAATTGAAGAATTATGCAACTGATCTCAATTAGTGCAAGCTTATTTGCTGAGGATAATTGTTAATAGAAACAATTAAACTAATTGTTTCCTAACTCCCTTTTCTATGCTTATGAGTATTTAAAATAGCTATTATTTCATGTAATTTTATGTCACATTTTATAGCTCCTATTATGTAGTCTCAATAATTAACCTTTGGTTAATTAATTTCAAAGTGAAATTTCGATAAGAATATAATCAATAGATTATAATTCTAAGATATATTCACCTTTGCATTTTACTAATTTATTTACGAAAATATAATGTTTACATAAATTATAAAAATTAGGGTATCATAGTTGGAGGGTATGTAAGCCTCAACTTTGCTCCTCTTAAATAGGCCCTTATATCAACCCACTTTTGTAGAAGGGCGAAGACTTAGGTGACTCTTAGTCTACTACACACGAGTGCACAGCCAACTCAACTTGATCAGTTTCGCATCGCCTGTTCCACTACGTGTGTGTTTGAAATAAAAAAATAATTTCTTATTATATTATTTTTTAATTTCCACTTTGACCCCAAACTTTTTATAATTTCTTTTTTGCCCCTTCGAGATTTTCCCAACAAGCGGCTACGAATTGCGATCCATCGTTCACTTCGTTGTAGTGTGTTTGTTTGTACGACACACCTTCGCCATCAAGGGTCGCCATTTGTTACTGTTTGCTCTGTCTAGTGCGTTTGTTAGCACGACACACCAATTCACTGTAACAGACAAGTCCATCTGATCAAATTTCCTGTATTTATAATTAAATAGGGTACCCTAGCAACAGAATTGATATTCGATTTTTCTCAAAAAAACACTCCTCTTTGCATATTGCATTTTGCTAACATACTTTGTGCGTTTTGAAAGTAGAATCCTTGTGTTCGCTTGGGCTTCATATTAAGAGCCATCATTCTGAAGACGAAAAATCTGCTCTATCATAGGAAATTGCTCAGCAACCTTGGACATCTATATTGAGGGAGCAAAATTGTCTTAAGGAAACAATGTACATTGGGCCCAGATTACTCTATAATTCATTATCATATTTGGCAGTCTTGTGAGTTTGTTCATGATTTTTTCTTATTATACAGATCCATTGTATGCTTTTTGTGTATACAATATTAGTTATACAGATACTTATTTTTACAGTATATGCAATATTAGTAATACAGATTCTTGTTATGATTCAAATTCTACCTATTTAGTATAATTTCAACAAGAAGCATGTGCATCCCCAAAGTTAATTGTTGTAGATATATATTCTCTCATTGTGATTTTAATATAAAAGTTCAATCAGTACTGTTATGTTGCACAAATTATTTGACTTAGCCCACCCGCCGATCACAACTCAGATTTTGGGTCGTGACAAAATAAGATACTTAAAACGAACCAATATATTGTTGCGGGAATTTCAAATTTCTATTATTGGAAGGTCTTATTAGAATTTAAACTCGTCAGAGAGTCACATACGTATGTTTTTAGTTATTTATTTTTGTTTTGGTCAAAGTCACATACGTATCTTTAAAAATACTTTGTTAGTATATTAAACAGAAATGAAATGTATGTATCTAAGTATCTCCATTCCTAAATAAAGAGATAGACAAAGATTTTTTATTTTTCTGTCTATAAATGCATACATACATCTACTTTGTCTCCCAAAAATTCATAATTTTTTCTCAAAATATCCTATTAACGTCACATGATAATAAAATTTTCATTAAGTGGCAGTTACAATGCACATAATAAAAAATAATATTTTAAAAAACAATTTATTTTTGTTATCAATAACTAACTTATTTCATTAATATCTGTAAATTAGTTATTTATGACTAGAATGAGTGTATTTTACAGGAAAAACCGTGAATTATCTATATTCCATATTTGAGGATTGTTTACTGAATTTGGAAATCTTCACACATCAATTATTATTCTTTAAAGTTATATGTTATAGATATCGGGTTGCATAGATATAAACTAAAATAAAAATATGATTTTTTTGTTTATCTATTTTCCATATTTATTTCAAAACAAATATAACAGATACACGAGCCTGCTTTTATTTATGTTTTATTACTTAAAATATTATATTATTATAAATTAGTACTATCTTGTAAAATTTTTAGACTAGAAAATTATTTTAATTAAATAACTTTTTTTGGATATTAAAAAAGCAAAAAGAGCTAACAATATGTGTTTGTGAATGTGTATGTATTAAATTTTATATAAATTTGGTCCCCCACTATTGGTACCGTGGTTCCCAGCCCTCCTTTTTTTCGAATATCTAGCAACTTGAACGTTAAACATTTAACACTTTCCACATATTATTATAATAGATAAATGTAAAATAAAACATTATATATTACTTTCTATAAATGTGTGAATGTAGCTCATATCCATATGACTACTAGAATTGCTCGGTCATTAATTAAAATTAAAAGTGATTTGACAATTGAGTTAGTTAATGTGAGATATATTTTGAAAAAAAAAACACTCTAGTCATCTTCCTTAATTCCCTAATTCACTCTCCTTAATTATTATTGGGAAAGTATCAATATGAAAATTATGTCTTATATTTAAGACCAAGATTAACTCCTCAAATATGTCTTATATTAAGGATTTGAGAGGCAAAAGGGTATATATAATCCTTTGACTTCACAAAAAGTTTCATTATGTTCCCTTATTATAAAGTATTTTTTAGTCCCTTAATCTTATGGTCATGAACAAAAAATGTTGACATTTAAATTTTAAATATTGATAAAAAAATTTTAAATTATGACAAGTTAAATTTACTTTTTAAAGATACTCATCATTGGTACAAAAACATCATTTGGGATTAACGATATGTTAATGGTAATAAACTGAGATAATATTTTATAAACTTAATGGAATAAAGTGAAATTTAGAGGATCAAAAGTGCACTTTCTGCTTATAATTTAATGTGTGTGTGTGTGTCTTTTATTTATAATATAATAATCTAAAACTGACACTCCATTTTTTATTGTAGTTGGGTTGAATTCTATATAGGTTTGGTTGACAATTGTCAGAATAGATGTAAAGATGGAAACAAATAACAAATAAATTCTTTTGGTGAGAACAAATATTTGCTTTTTTTTTTTTTTTCCTTCTTCTGCACAAGTCATACACAGTATAGCCAAAAGTTTGCATGTTGCAAATGTGAGATTGCTGAAAAGAGATTAATTGCATCCAACAATTCAAAAACATTCTATCACAATTGACAGCTCCTTTTAGCTGACACAAACCTCTTTTTTTAAACGATAAAAATAAAAATGATACTTGAAATCATGAACTAAAGTGGTTGTAACACCCTACTGATATATTGACAATAATCAGAGCATCAATGCGTAATATAATGGGCGAACATAAATAGCATAACATAATGATAAAATATTACTTGGTTACAACAGGAATTTTCATAGGGTCATACAGATCGTGTACAACTTCTAAAAGCAACTATTACCATGTTACAAAAATTCAATCAAAGATGGCTAGCAGTTGCCCTTGCCTTGATCTAAAATCTTCAATTGCCGATATCTGCTACCTTGCTTTGGGAGCTGTGTCTAATACACAGTCATTTTCATAGGTAGTAACAGGGGTTGGAATCCTGAAGGATCACAAAGTAATAGGTTAATCTCACAAATAGGACATAAGTAGTTTATGAAAGCCAACCAACATAACTTAACAGTCCACACAGCATAAAGCATTCAGAATCTATAATGCAAATCACATATAGCCAAAACATCATATCTACATCTCATAACCATAGCACTAGGTATTGACAGAAATTTGTTGTAATCTCTCCCAAAATAACCAAGTTAACAAAAGATTTGCAATATAGTGTAACCTGGATCGTTTACCTAATGAGTTCGCAGTAGGTTTAAATAAGTAACAATGAAACAGAGCAGTAACAATTTGGGGGGAGTTTTTCAAATTGCAAAATAAACGAAATTAAAACAAAAACAGTAAGGGAAAATGAGATTAGCCAAACTAAAATGACTAACCCAGAACCAGGGATTCCAGAACCTTCATCAGATGAAAATAAAACATCGAACTTGTAATCAATTTCTAGACAAACTGAAATCTCTGCGTTTGCTCAGAATTTCCCTCAACTGAGCAATCATCCATAATGTTTTTGAAATAGTGGCATGACACTGAACAATCACACAATGATCACTTAAACCCAGTTCGAATTATGTCCTTGGGAATAATTTTATCAAAAACCCAATCTGAATCCAGAATCGAATCCGATAAAAGAAGACATAAATGAGTTTAGATGTTACCGATTAAGCGCGAGTCCTCTGGAATATGGAATTCCTAATCTGTGGGTTAATCAGAGAGGATTAGCCAAGCATAGATGAGTAAAACAATGAAGAACACGAAGAACATATGAAGAACATTTCAGAGAATTTTAAAAATCTATGTTTGATCTTCAAAAGTCTAAAACACCGAAAATACAATCTGTTTGTAGCCACCCTTTGTCTTAAACTAAAAAGGAAAAACGAAATGGGGCTCCAAGTCATAAAATATCAAGCCCAAAAGAAATATCCTAAAATAACAAATGGGCCTTCACAAAATTCGGGCCCAAATAAAAATCCAGAAAAACGTCTCTGACTTCGGCTCCGAGTTTGACCATCCTCTTGACCGAATTTGCCTTCCGAGTCTTCATAACATTTATAGCCCTTTGAATCATCTGAAATATGAGACAAAAATGAGGCAAATCCGATGTCTGGTTCAAAAGTTATGGTTAAAACAATGAAACATATTAAATTTGGAATTTTTGTCATGAAAATGAATTAAATCCAAATGAAAGCCCAAAACCCAAATAAGCATTAAAGCACATTATTTATTAGCTAACAATCCTAAATTTATTACCCAAAAGATACAAAATAAGTGTGTAAAATATTCAATTATCAAATTCCTCCACACTTATCCTTTTGCACTCCTGGGCAAAATTAAAAAGAAAAGAAAATTAGAAGAAGGAAAATTCTCATTTCTAGTAATTACCAACAATGTAAAAAATTGAACAAGGATCACAAGGTTTCAAAAGACCAAGCAATCAAGACTGAAATCTTTTCATCTCAAATTACAAATCATGGCAATCTCAATCAATGATGCTAATCACACAATGTGATCTCTCAAGGGATGCCCTCAATCAATCTCTCAAGAATATAAGGAGGTAAGTGTATCACTCAAACTCTACTCAAGAAAATTGTTTTACCATAGGCTTGCTCAATTTCTGCTTTTCTACTACTCACAACACATGCATGCATAAATTAAGAGAGCTTATTATTAATGGTTGTAATGGGGTTTGGGTGAATGTAGGTAAGCATGGAAAAGAGAGGCTAAACACTAAGGAAATCTAAATGAGTACTAGTCAAAGAAAGTGAAATGACTAAAATGATATATGTGCATTCTTATTCTTTCTTCTTTGTTTTTGCTTTTCTTTTTCTCTTTTTCTCTGTTTTTTTTTTGTTATGTTTTTTTTTTCTGAATCACCAAATCAATGCCAATTGATGAATGGAATGGCACCAAATCAAATATTTCTCCCCTACACTCTTGAGCAACCCTCACACTTAACCACAAAATAAAGTGAAACCAATGCTCAATGTAATTCCAAGGTGCGGTAAAAATTGGTTTTACATTTAGGCTTGTAATGTGGTTTGTAAAAGGATGAGTCATAAAGGCACAAAGGGGCTAGCAAAGGGAATATGATGCAAGGGAAAGCTATTTGGCTAAAGTATGGAAATAAAAGAAGAAAACAAGCCTCCATCATATTTACACATGGACGTGAAAATGCAGTTTCAAAAAGAAAGGGAGCAAGTTCTAGAAAACATGAATCATGAGTAGATGCACACGTAAAAGAAAGAATGGTAAAAGATGAGTTCCATTCAAGAAAGCCCAAAATCTCACACAGGGAAATATCAAATCATGCAATCAGCACCACAAAATCAACTACCAAGATATATAATCCAAGAGTCCAGAATTGCAGTCCAACGAAGAAACTGTATTATTCACCAACTAATTTTATTTGGAAAAAGCAAAGTGTGAAATGGAAGAAACAAAAGAAAAGAAAAGAAAAGAGAGGTATAGAAAGGAAGAAAGAAGAATAATCCCCAAGGGATTTATGGAGGATATGTGGCATCAATGAGGAGGATCTCTGCTTCCTCAGGTTGCTTCATTTCTCCCTCATGGAATTGTTTGAGGCGGTGTCCATTGACTTTGAAGGTCCGTTCGGTGGGTGGATCACACAACTTAACAGCACCAAAAGAGAAAACATTAGTAACCACAAAAGGGCCAACCCATCTAGATTGAAGCTTACCTGACATAAACTTCAAGCGGAAATTGAATAGAAGGACTTTTTGGCCCACAGAAAACTCTTTGCTCAAGATGTGCTTATCATGGAATGCCTTTATCTTCTCCTTGTACAATCGTGAACTCTCCTATGCATCCAATCTAAGCTCATCCAACTCTTGCAGTTGTAGCTTCTGTTCCATCCTAGACTTAGCCAAATCTATGTTACACTGCTTAATGGCCCAATAGGCTTGATGCTCCAACTCAACTGGAAGATGACATGCCTTACCAAAGACAAGCCGATAGTGAGACATCCTAATAGGAGTCTTATAGGCAGTGTGATAGGCCCACAAAGCATCATCCAATCGCTTACTCCAATCTTTCCGGGTAGAGTTAATAGTCTTCTGAAGGATTTGCTTAATCTCTCTATTTGAAGCTTCAGCTTGACCATTGGTCTAGGGGTGGTATGCTGTGGAGACCTTGTGAAACATTCCATATTTGCGTAATGAGGCACCCATGCTTCGATTACAAAAATGAGAGTCCTGGTCACTGATGATGGCTCTAGGAATGCCAAATCTATAGAAAATGTTAGACCTAACAAAATCCACCACCACAGAAGAATCATTAGTCCAGGTAGGTTTCGCCTCAACCCATTTAGAAACATAATCCACAGCCAATAGTATGTAAGTATGACCATAAGAAAGAGGAAATGGACCCATGAAATCAATACTCCAAACATCAAAAACTTCACAAAACAATATAGGGTTTTGGGGCATCTCATGCCTACAGGAAATACTTCCTGCTCTCTGATAGTTATCACATGACTTACAAAACATATGGGCATAATGAAATAGGGTAGGCCAAAATAAGCCACAATCTAACACTTTCCTAGCGGTTCTTTGTGGTCCAAAGTGACCACCACAAGCAGAAGTATGGCAAAAATGCAAGATAGAATCAAACTCATGATCAGGCACACATCTCCTAATTACTTGGTCACTACAAAATCTCCACAAATAAGGGTCATCCCAAACATAATATTTAGAATCACTTTGCAATTATAGAGTCTGGGCCCTAGTGGAATCAGCAGGTAAAACTCTAGCAACCTAATAATTAACCAGATCAGCATAACATGGAATTGTTAGTGCTTTATGTGTTTTGATGATAACTGACAATTGTAAACTAAATTTGAAGTTTGTCTTTGGTAAGTTGTAAAACTTACTGTTCAAGGCAAACTCGAGTCTAGGTAACGAAACTCGAGTTTAGGATCAAACAGAAGCTTCAATGCTTTATCAAGATTTCAAAACTCCAGTTTACCAAATACAAAAGTCTTCAAGATTAAAGTTTTCAACTGAAACTCGAGTCTGGACGTAGAAGTCTCGAGTCTGGGTTATAACAGAGACACTCGAGCTCTTGTTTATTTTGTAAACTCCAGTTTTGATTTCAGAGACTCCAGTTTAAGATTAACAGGATGTTTTCAAAGTTTCAGCTACCACTGAAACTCGAGTCTGGATTTTGGAGACTCGAGTTTAGGACAAATTGAAAATACTCAAGTTATTACATGATTTCTAAACTCCAGTTTTGAAAACGAAAACTCCAGTTTGAGCCTTCAAAGATGTTTCAAATGTTTTAGTTCACACTGAAACTCGAGTCAAGATTTTGGTGACTCGAGTTTAGCTCAAACAGAAAACACTCGAGTAAATGACTGATTTGAAAACTCCAGTTTACACATAAAAGGATTTTTCGAAGGTGTCAGTTTTCACTGAAACTCGAGTTTTGAATATCAAAACTCGAGTCTGGATCATACAGAGAGCTATGCAATATTTCAGGTCTTGTAAACTCCAGTCTGCATTTCTAAACTCCAGTTTTAAGCTGTGAACTTAAACTTAAGTTCTTCATAAAAGCTTCAAACTCGAGTCAGTCACTAAATGACTCGAGTTTAGCCAAGTGTTCAAAATCTCATTCAAGACCAACTCGTGACTTTCCTCTCTGTAAGACCCAAACTCGAGTCAGTTACTTATCAACTCGAGTTTAGGAAACTTTCAAACATACCTTGTTCTCTGGATGAACCTCAAACTCGAGTCTAGAACACCAAACTCAAGTTTGTATTGATAACTTTTGAAAACCAGATCAAATCAATCTGCGAAATCATTATGGGTTAATATGAAATTATCATATCTTGTTGCATTATTATTCCTAACATTATTGATCAAGTTTTTGATAAGTTTCAGACAGGTTCATCACAAGATCAGAGAGAATCAAAGATCTAGAATAAGTGCATTTAATGAAGAACCAAGAACAGGGCTAATTCTTCTCCCTTATCCCAGATGTTTAGTTCAGACCGTTGGAACACATTAAGATCACCTCAAACAGTCAAATTAAGATCATGGAATGACAAAGAATCTGTAAGACGTTCTGCAACAACATATTCCAAAATTTCAGCAAAGAATTGAAAGAACAGAGCAAAATTTGCAACTGTCATTTTCTAGATTTGCAACTGAACGTTGGAGAAGATATTGCAACGGCTAGCTCATCTAGTTAGGCTATAAAAGGCTATGAAGACTCAAAGCAAGATAGACAATGAAGCTACACTTGAAAACATTTGCATTTTTGAGTCTGTATTGTGATTCTTTTATTTGTTCTTCAGTGTTTATCAATATCTACTCTTAGAGAGAGTTTGTTTCTGTTAATCATTTGATTGTAAAGAATCTCAAGTTGGGGGACTTGGAGATTGGTTGTACAACTACAACTTGTAAGGGGGAGTAAGTCCTAGGGAAAGGATCATCCTAAGTACAGAGTGTGTAGTTGTGATATCAGTGTATAACTTGTAAGGGAAAGTGTATCCTGGTGAGTGGATAGCTTTCGAGTACAAAGTGTGTAACTGATTGTAAGTGATAGTGGAAAATTCCAGAGAGTCTGGGGACTAGACGTAGGTCAAGGAGTTAGACCGAACCAGTATAAATCTTGCTGTGTCTTGTTCTCACTTCTCCTTCTCTACATTACCTTGCTTCAGCATTTAATTTTCAGAATCGAGCAAAAGAATTTTTTTTTTCAAATCCCCAATTTACCCCCCTCTTGGTGATTTGCTCCGGTTTTTCAGGAATCTTACCATGCAGCTGAAGAAGCTGCTCATTAGGAAAATCATCTTGAATAGGAGAGGGGTGAGAGGGAGAATGAGAAATGCGACTCAAGTGATCAACCACCCAGTTTTGTGATCCACTTCTATCTCTAATCTCAACATCAAACTCTTGGAGCAACAACATCCACTGGATAAGTCAGGGCTTGGCATCTACCTTTTTCAAAAGAAACTTCAATGCAGCATGGTCAGAGTAAACAATAACTCTACTAGCTAACAGATATGATCTAAACTTATCAAAGGCAAACACTATAGCTAACAACTCCTTCTCAATGGTGGTGTAATTAGACTGGGCAGAATCTAAGGTCTTGGATGCATATGCAATCACATGTGAGGCTTTATCAACCTGCTGAGCCAAGATAGCACCAACAGCATAGTTAAAGGCATCACACATAATCTCGAATGGAAGCAGCCAATTCGGTGGTTGGATTACAGGGGTTGTAGTCAATCACCGCTTTAAATGGTCAAAGGCCAACTTGCACTCATCATCAAATACAAAGTTGATGTCCTTGTGCAAAAGGTTAGACAAAGGTCAGGCAATCTTACTGAAATCCTGGATAAATCTCTTGTAGAAACCTGCATGACCAAGAAAAGAACGAACTTCTTGCATAGATGTGGGGTAAGGTAAAACAGTAATAACATGAATCTTAGCAGGATCTACCTCAATACCCTTACTAGACACAATATGCCCCAAAACAATCCCTGACTCAACCATAAAGTGACACTTCTCAAAGTTCAGCATAAGATTGGACTCTATGCACCTATGCAAAACTCTAGACAAGTTAGCTAAGCATGCATCAAAACTAGACCCATATACAGTGAAATTATCCATAAACACCTCCATGCAATCCTCTAGAAACTCAAAGAAAATATTTACCATACAACGCTGGAAGGTGCCTGGTGCATTGCAAAGGCCAAAGGGCATCCTTCGGTAGGCATATGTTCCAAAGGGGCATGTGAAGGTCGTCTTCTCCTAGTCCTCAGGAGCAATATGGATCTGGAAGTAGCCGGATTATCCATCAAGGAAGCAATAGTGAGACTTACCAGCCAACCGCTCTAACATCTGATCAATGAATGGTAAAGGATAATGATTCTTGCGAGTGGCTTGGTTGAGTCTCCTATAATCAATGCAAACCCTCCAACTTTCTGGACTCTAGTAGGAATGAGCTCATTCTTCTGATTGGCCACCACAGTCACTTCGGACTTCTTGGGAACTACTTGAACCGGGCTAACCCACTAGCTATAAGAGATGGGATATATAATACCAGCTTGCTGAAGCTTGGTGACCTCCTTCTTCACCATATCAAGAATAAGGGGATTAAGGCGTCTCTGGGGTTGACTCACTGGTTTAGCCTCATCTTCTAACAAAATCCGATGCATACACATGGATAAGCTAATACCAACAATGTCAGCTAGTATCCACCCAATTGCCTTCTTATTTGCCATCAATAAGCTTAGCAGCTTCTCTTCTTGCTTTGGTAGAAGGTTGTTTGCCACAATGACTGGCAACTGTTCACCCACCTCCAAGTAAGCATACTTGAGATGATCCGGAAGGGATTTCAACTCCAGATTGGGTGGTTGCTCAATGGAGGGATGAAGCTTGAGTGGTTGTTCTACAAGTTTTGTAGTGTGTACACCTGAAATCTTGGAAACCATACACAAAGAAGTAGAACTGTGTCGAGACGACTCACTGTTAGAATCAGAATCCAACACATCATGCAAAGAAGAAGTCTCACAATCAACATCACAAAGATCATCACAACCAATATCGGAATGCAAAGTGACACTCTCACAATCAAGATCAATGTCATTACACAATGCAGCATCAATCTCAGTGCATATAGGGCACCATGTATCATCAGAGCAATCACAAATTGCACAATCACTCATAGATGCAACATCTGGAAAATCAGCATACCAATCAGCAACAACATCATCCACAACATCATCAATCACATCAATACAGAAAATAGAGTGCTCTTCCCTAAGGTGTTTCATGGCATCAAAAATATTGAAATTCACAAAAATATCACCAAACTCCATGGAGAGAGTACCAGAATGCACATCTATTTTAGTCCTAGCTGTTTTAATGAATGGTCTACCAAATATGATTGGTGACCTACTGTTAGGAGACTCATCCTCCATATCTAAGATGTAAAAATCAGCAAGAAATATCAACTCATTAACTTTGACCAATACATATTCAAGCAAACTAGAGGGGAGAGCATTACTCCTATTAGCTAACTGAACAATAACACTAGTAGGACGCAAGGGACCAAGACCAAGAGATGCATAGATAGAAGCGGGCATAACATTAATTGAAGCACCAAAGTCTAGCATGCAATCACCAAATCTATAGTTACCAATGATACAAGGGATGGAAAACATTCCTGGATCCTTACACTTTCGAGGCATGGTAGGCTGGATGAGTGCTGATACATTCTAGTTCATACTCACTCGTTCATTTCCCTTCAATCGCCTCTTATTGGTGCACAACTCCTTAAGAAACTTGGCATACTTAGGAATCTGATTAATTGCATCCAAGAGAGGAATGTTGATCTTAACCTTTCTGAATGCCTCTAGGATGTCCTTCTCTTGTGCTAATGCCTTTTCTGCCACTTTCTTAGATTGAATAGATCTCTGAGGGAAAGGAAGAGGAATAGGGATGCCCTCTTCACTTTGCTTCACCACCTCCTTATCTTTAGAGTCAATCTTCACATTTCCTGACTCTCTATCTGATGTAATCACATCTGCAGCTGGCCTAGGCTCCATCATCTGCTACTCCATCAAACACCCAACAAACTGATCAACCAACTGAGGAACCTCCAATGGTAACAGATGCCATTTCTAAGATTTACATTCATTCCTCCCCTCCATCTGGATTCTTCACCGAGAATACTATTCTGTCTAATCAATTAGCTACCAAATTCAAAGAAGAATATGGTAAAAAGCCCTTCTATTCAGTCGTGACAGTAAATCTAGAAAATCTGAAACAAGAGTGTAATCTCGACCTTACCCCTTGGCTTAATCAATTCAAAAACCTTCTTTCAATTTCTGCTCATTATACTCCAAATATTGTAAGACTCTTCTACTTCAATATGCAATGGGCTACTATAGAGGATGATGACCAAAATCTGGATAAGGAGAGAGTCACTACTACTGTTAGGGGAGTAAAGATTACCCTATCTGCTGAAATCCTGAACTCCATTCTCCAAATTGACAATCCTCCTCCTCCTCATTCAATTAATTATTCAAATAGACAGTGCTTTGAAATCCTAAGACCAAATGAACCTATCACAGAGGATCAATTGGTCTCTCTTCACTTTACCCCTGCCTCCATGTCTCCTACATATCGTGCCCTATGGTATATCTATTCCAGAAACCTGGTCCAAAAATGTGGAAATTTCACTCATTTCACCCAGAAAGACTATGCACCCTTCACTGTTATTGTAGACAAAATACCCATCAATGTGGGACAATGGGTGTTCGAAGAAATGGTGAGATTCAGATTTGGATCCAGAAAGACTTCCCACTTCCCATTTCCTTCTCTAGTCTCTGTCATCCTATTCTACTTCAAGATCTGGCATGTTAGGGCTATTGACATTGTTGTGAGACCTCCAGAGTTTGGTAAGCAACAGTTGCATCTTATGAAGATCAACTTTGATGGTGAGGAGTCTGGATAGTCAAGGGCACCTTCAAGGTTAAGAGCCTCTTATACTCGAGTTCATGAAGCTCAATCAGCTCCTCCACCTCCTCAGCCTTCTATCCCTGCTGATCTCACTGAAAAAATCAAGGCAATTGTGGATGTTGCCCTTGATTCCTTTGCAGAGAAGATGGAAACTAAGATTGGGAAGATTGTCTCTGAATTAACTAAGACAAATGAAGTTTTGAAGTTTTGAACTTAGCTCTTATTTTCATATCAAAGATCAAAACTCGAGTTGGTCACTTATTAACTCGAGTTTAGAAACCTTTCCCATTTATGTTCAAAACTTATGTCGCGATCTTGCTCTCTGGACAAACCCAAAACTCGAGTCTGAGATTACTAACTCAAGTTTATGTCGGTAATTTTGAAAAACCAGATTGTGTCAATCTGTGAAATCTTTATGGGCTAATCTGAAAATATCATATCATGTATTACTATTATTCCTAACAACATTGATGAAGTTTTGAGTAAGTTTCAGATAAGTTCAGCAAAGATCAAGATGAAATCAGATTTGAAACAAGTGCAATAAATGAAGAACCAAGAACAGGGCTGATTTTTCTCCTCTATCCCAATGGTTCAGCACAGGCCGTTATGGATCAAATAAATCACTTTCCAACGGTCAAATAAAGATTATGGAATGACTAAATACCTGGAAGACCATCTACATCAACAAATTCCAAGATTCCAGCTGAGAATTGAAAGAACAGAGGAAAATATGCGACTGTCATTTTCCAGATTTGCAGCTGAACATTAGAGAAGAAAATGCAACGACTAGTTCCTCAAGTTATCCTATAAATACCAATGAAGACACAGAGCAAGACACACAACTGAATCACTACCGATTGTATTTCTGATTTCTTGCTTTGTTGTGTGAAAATATTTTTTTTGAACTTCAGTATTTAAGCTTATTTACTCTTTAAGAGAGCGTGATTTTGAAAATCATTTGTTGATTGATTTTGTGAGAACTCAAGGTTGCGGAACTTGTGAGTTGGGCTATTTAATTACAAAGTGTAAGGGGGAGCAAGTCCTAGGTTATTAGGATTGCATGTGATTTACATTGTTGTAATTAAAGCGTGTTGAGATACTGAAAAATACCCAGAAGATATTTGGGGACTGGATGTAGATCAAAGTTAAGACCGAACTAGTATAAATTCCTTGTGCCCAGCTTTTCTTCTCCTACTTCTTCGTTCTCTGTTTTTCAAACTCTTAAAAAATTTCAGAAAACTTTCAAAAAGAATTTTTGAAATTCCCAATTCACCCCCCTCTTGGTGATTTCTTCCATTTTCAATATGTAATAAGAAGCTGCTCAGTAATTTGATGGTGTGGACAGCTTGCACACAACCTCTTGAACCTCTCCCAATACTCATGCAAGTTCTCCCCATTCACTTGTTTAATGCCATTGATTTCTTTCCGGATGGATGTGGTGAGGATGGAAGAAATCACCAAGAGGGGGGTGAATTGGGGATTTTAAAAATTCCTTTTGAAAATGTCTAAGTATTCAAAAACCTTGAAAAACAAAGAATGAAGAAGTGAGGGAAGAATAGCTAGACACAAAGCATTTATACTGGTTCGGTCATAACCTTGACCTACGTCCAGTCCCCAGATATCTTCTGGGTATTTCTAGTATCTCAGCAAGCTTTAATTACAACAATGTAAATCATATGCAATCCTAATCACCTAGGACTTGCTCCCCCTTACACTTTGTAATCAAACAACCCAACTCACAGGTTCCACAACCTTGAGATCTTACAAAAACAAGTAATCAGAAATGATTTTCAAAATCACACTATTTTAAAGAGCAAATAATCATAAACACTGAAGCTTAAGGAATACTATCTTGCACAGCAAAGATTAAAGCAAGAATGCAATCAGTTGTAATTGTGTGTTGTGTGTCTTTGCTCTGAATCCTCATGGGTATTTATAGGTTAATTAGAAAAACTAGCCGTTGCATTTTCTTCTCCCTGATTCTTCAACGTTCAGCTGAATATCTGGAAAATGATCGTTGCAAGGTTTTCTCCATTTCTTCAATTCTTGACTAGAATCTTGGATATGGACGTTTGTAGATGATCTTCCAATGTCCTTGTCATTTCCATAATCTGTTTAGACTGTTGGAGAGGAATTTACTCGTCCTTAAATGGCTTGAATTGAACTTTTGGGATAGAGGAGAAGTTTCAGGCTTATTTTTAGTTCTTCATTAATTTCACTTTACCCAGTTGATTTTCTCCCTGATCTTTGCTATGTTTATCTGAAACTCATGAGAAAATTGGTCAAGTATAACAGAGAATAATTGTAGATTGAAAATATTAAGCATATAAAGTTAATGAGATCAATTTGTAAGCTTCCTGGAACAGAGTCACGCTTATGTGTTTATTCAACTGGAATAGTTACTAATGACTAGAGTAATCACAAGGTTTTTGACACATGTTTACTGGAGTAATCACTAAGTAACTGGAGTAACTAAGGATCATTTCGTCTCTGTGTTCAGTTTGACTGGAGTAACCCATAAGTTATTGGAGTAACATAAACGATAATTACTTTGCAAAGTTTTTGTCTTGACGTTACTGGAGTAACAACTTTGTTACTGGAGTAATTAAGGTTCATGTTATTTCTGTGTTAAGTGTGACTGGAGTAGCATTTTTATGATTGGAGTAACTCTAGTGTAAACTCTGCACTATGACTGGAGTAACTACTCGATTACTAGAGTAATGCGACAGACTATCAGGTTTGCTTCTGGAGGTGTCTGAAAATAGAGACTTATTGGAGTAAGTAAGTGAGAACTGGAGTCACTATTTACTGGAGTAGATAATGCGTTACTAGAGTAACGTTTTTTTTACAAAAGACATAGAAAACATTCTGAAAGCAATATGACTGGAATGGCGTGAACCCTACTCGAGTAATTTAGACTTGAAGATTATTTGAGTGCACTCATTATTGGAGTAACAAAAACGTTACTGGAGTAAGATTTTAACATAGTGCATTTGGAACAAGACATGTTACTGGAGTAACATAACCCTTTACTAGAGTAACTTAAGTTATAATCAAGCGTTATTACTGGAGTAATGTAAATATTACTAGAGTAACATTTTTCCAAAACATAAGATCACAATCTTTTTAATTTCCAATTGTCAAGTTATCATCAAAACATATAGAGAACTAACATGTGGCTCTTGAGGATGGAAAGAATTTCTCCAGAAACAACTTGGCCATATCATTCTAGCAGGCAATAGATTGAGGTTGAAGGTAGAACAACCAATCCTTAGCTCCCCCTTCAAGTGAGAAAGGAAAAGCTCTCAGTTTGATATGTGTTAGTTCTCTATGTGTTTTAATGATAACTGACAATTGTAAACTTGGCATGAAGTTTGTCTTTGGTAAGTTGAAAAACTTATTGTCAAAGGCAAACTCGAGTTTAGGTATGTAAACTCAAGTTTGAGACTTGACAGAGAGCTGCTCAATTTTGCAATAAAGCCTAACTCCAGTTTGCTTAGTCAAACTTGAGTTTGCGAAGTTATAGAAAGCAATCAAAGTTTTTCTCAACAAGCCAAACTCCAGTTTGTGAAAACAAACTTGAAGGTTGGGAGATACAGAGAGCACTCAGAATTTTGAGCAAGACAAACTAGAGTCTGGACCATGAAACTCGAGTTTAGACTAAACAGAAAGAATCTAGAAAACTAAGTATTTTCATAAGTCTTGCAAACTCCAGTCTGTGTTTCCAAACTCCAGTTTACACTTAACCAAGAAAACTTTCAAAGTTTCAGCTCTTACTGAAACTCGAGTTTGCTTCACCAAACTCGAGTTTGAGTCATACAGAAAGACCACCAATATGCTTGCTTTGCAAACTCCAGTTTATGCTGCTAAACTCCAGTCTGGAAATTCTTTAACTTAGGCTCATCCTCTTGACATAGCCCCAAACTCGAGTTAGTCATTAATTGACTCGAGTTTAGGTACATATCCAAAGTTCCATTCCAAGTCCAGAGCCCGATAGTGTTCTCTGTAAGAACCAAACTCGAGTTAATATTTGTAAACTGCTAGTTTAGACCGTTAATCAACATTCATGCTCTCTGGTTGAACCCCAAACTCGAGTCTAGGATTACAAACTCGAGTTTGAATCCGTAATTTTGAAAAACCAAATGATGTTGATCTGTAAAATCTTTATGAATCAACCTGGAATCGTTTTATCATATGATACTATTGCTTCTAATGTCTTTGATGAAGTTTTGAATGATTTTCAGATAATTTCAGCTAAGATCAAGATGAAATCAGATGTGGAATAAAGTGCATTAAATGAAGAACCAAGAATAGGGCTGATCCTTCTCCTCTATCTCAATGGTTCAACACAGACCGTTATGGATCAATTAAATCTCTCTTCAACGGTCAAATGAAGGTTATGGAATGACTGAATTCCTGGAAGAGCTTCTGCATCAACATATTTCAAGATTCCAACTGAGAATTGAAAGAACAGAGCAAAATATGCAACTGTTATTTTCCAGATTTGCAGCTGAACGTTAGGAAAGAAAATGCAACAGCTAGTTCATCTAGTTAGCCTATAAAAGGCTATGAAGACTCAGAGTAAGACACACACAACCAAGCTACTTTGATTATATTTTGCAATTTGAGTCTGTATTGTGATTTTAAATTGATCTTCAATATTTATCATTATCTACTCTTTTTGAGAGTCTTGATTCTTTGAAATCAAAAGTTGTTGGTGTAAACTCAAGGTTGTGGAAACCTGTGAGTGGAGTAGCTTAATTACAAAGTGTAAGGGAGAGCAAGTCCTAGGTGAATAGGATTGCTTGTAGTTTACATTGTTGTAGTTAAAGCTTGTTGAATTAGTGGAAATACCCAGAAAATATCTGGGGACTGGATGTAGGTCAAGGTTAAGACCGAACCAGTATAAATTCTATGTGTCAAGCTTTTCTTTCCTTACTCTCTTGTTATTTACTTTTCAAGGGTTTTGAAAAAGAGTTCAAAAAGAATTTTTGAAATCCCTAATTCACCCCCCTCTTGGTGATTTCTTCCATTTTCAATATGCTCCTCATCAATTGCTTGTGGCTTCATTATGCTACAGACCATATGAAACTCCTTTAAATGCTTATGGGGACATTCACCTGCAAGACCATGAAACTTGGGAAGCAAATGGATAAGACCAGATTTAAGTGCAAAGTTAGCACCAAGTTCAGGATATTGAATGCATAAAGGTTGATTGACCACTGCAGGTGCAACCAATTCTTTCAAAGTTGGACGATTTTCTTGTTCTGCCATATTTTCAGAGTTAGCAAAAGTACTACTATAATCAGTAAATTCAAAAGACTCAAGAGACACAGAATCAAATTCAGAATCTGAAACAGGATCCGTAGTTACTAATTGACTTAACCTCACAGTTCGTCTAGCAGCTAGGATAGTTCTCTCTATTTCAGGATCTCTTTCTAATAGATCTTCTGGAGCAGTAGTACTCTCGGTACTCATACAGCAGCATATGGCAAAATGGAAAACTCATTAAACAACAAAAACAAACTCACAAAACCACAAAAACAGTAACAAAATAGCAAATACACTAAGATGACACTAGAAGACTCAAAATGCAAAAACAGAAAACCACATTAGAAAATAACCAAAATAAATGCAGAAACACTATCAAATGATTTTTAAAATTTATGGGATTTGTACAAAAACACTCCTATACCATTAAGGAACCTAAAATTGCAATAAAAAATCTTTAAAAATTGAAAAAGTGGTCAAAATGGTATTTGGCTTAAAAATGAAGACCACATAACAAAGCTATGTATCTTGATATTTAGGCCAAAATCTATCAACTTGCCAAATTTCAACTCAATCAGATAAAATCGCAAAGTTTAGTTGAAATCCTATGAACAATTTCAAAAATACCGGCTACGTCCCGTCGAGACAAGAAAAACAGCGAAAACAGGGCCTAAACGATGGAATTTGGCGATTTCGAGTAGGACCGTGAGCTATTGTTTAAAATGCCAATTTCCATGTGGAAAAGCCCTGGTTCAAGTGATCTGGGTGAGAAAATTTTCTGCCTAGTCACCTGAATAGATTAAACTAATCCTATGTTACTGTTACTAATCAAACCGATGCAATTCCTCGGCAATGGCGCCAAATTTTGACAAGAGATTGCCGACCCCTTGCAAAATAACCAAGTTTAGTGAAAAGATTTGCAGTATAAGGAACCTAGATCGTTTCCCATGGAATTGTACTAGGTTTTAATTGTAACAGAAGTAATGACAATAAATGATTGGGGGGAGTTTTTCAAATTGCAATAAAACAAAACTAAAACAGAAACAGTAAATGAAAACGAGATTAACCAGACTTAAAACGTCTAACCCAGAACCAAGGATTCCAGAACCTTTATCAGACGAAATTAATTAAAACACTGAACTCGTGATCGATTTCTGGACAAACCGAAATCTCTGCGTTTGCCCAGAATTTCCCTCAACTGAACAATCGTCCAGAATATTTTCGAAACAGTGGCGTGACATCGAACAATCGCACAATAATCACTTAAACCCAGTTCAAAATATGTCCTTGGGATTAATCGATCTAGATTTTTTATCAAAAACCCAATCCGAATCCAGAATCGAATCTGATAAAAGAAGACAGAAACGAGTTTCGATGTTACCGATCAAGCGTGAGTCCTCTGAAATATGGAATCCCTAATTCATGGGTTAATCAGAGAGGTTTAGCCAAGCATAGATGAGTAAAACAGTGAAGAACACGAAGAACAGATGAAGAACATTTCAGAGAATTTTAAAAGTCTATGTTTGATCTTCAAAAGTCTCAAAAATGAAAATACAATTTGTTTTTAGCCACCATATGACCTAACTTAAAATAGCAAAACGAAATGGGGCTCAAAGTCATAAAATATCCAGCCCAAAAAAAAAGACTAAAATAACAAATGGGCCTTCACAAAATTCGGGGCCAAATAAAAAATCCAGAAAATCGTCTCTGACTTTGGCTCCAAATTTGACCATCCTCTTGACTGAATTTTCCTTTCGAGTCTTCATAACATTTGTAGCCCTTTGAATCATCTGAAATATGAAACAAATATGAGGCAAATCCGATGTCTGGTTCAAAAGTTATGGTTAAAACAGTGAAGCATATTAAATCTAGAATTTTTATCATGAAAATGAATTAAATCCAAATAAAAGCCCAAAGTCCAAACAAGCATTAAAGCCCATTATTTATTAGCTAACAATCCTAAATTTATTACCCAAAAGATACAAAATAAGTGTGTAAAATATTCAATTATCAGCCACCACTTGCAGTTGGTCGTCATGTGCATAGAGGCACATACGGTGATCTTATGCTCCACTCACAGCGAACCAGGGGCTATGTTGTTGCAAACCATCAACGAGTAAGCATGTCATTTTGATTCTCTTGTTTGAAATCTCTGATGTGAATTTGCAGCGAACATTATTGATAAATTTATGATTTTGATGAATGAGGACCTTCCAAATCAAGGTCATCAAAAAGCATTCATATGATATCAAAGATCCTAAATGGCTCACTCCAAAGGTTAATACATATTTTGACACTGGCATAATGCCTTGTGAAGTTGGTCAGTAAGCTATATATGCTTGATGTTATATATATTTCTTATTCTTTTTAGACCCGTTGGCAACCAATGGGGTCCAACTTATGTGGACTGTACATCATGAAACACATATATGATATTATCACACAACAAAGGACTAAACTCACTACAAAGATAAATGTATTTGATATTACATATTATAGTTGAATTCAGTTTCTAGCTTAATGTTACATATGAAATATGCACACAAATTAATTCAGTTTCAGTCTTTGATGTTACAGAGGTTTGCCTGTGCTAATCCCTTTTCTGATGATGAAGTGGAGCACATACGTAGTGTGTTTTGTCAACATCTTACTGATCTCTTAAAGTAAATACAACAATTACAATACTAAATTCATTTGTAAATATATGCTTGTAGAACAACAATTGTAATTACAATACTATATTCATTTGTAAATTCATTCTGTAAATGAACAATTGTACAATTTGTATAATTCAATATATAATAAATTTGTTTTTTTTGGAACAATTTTCTTAGCTTGTGTCAATTTTGGTTTCAAAGGGTGATTCCTTATGAACCTCCAAGCTCTAGGCTGAGATTGATCAGAGTTTTCGCAATCATTTTGAGAGTTAGTTTCAAAAACATTTTCAGGATTTTCACTAGAAGCAGGAGTTGTTTTTTAAAAGAACTGATTTTTGAAAACATTTTCTTCATCATCATCCGAGGATTTATCAGTTTTGGATTCACAGAATACAACATGCATAAACTCTTCAATAATACGAATACGAGTGTTGAAAACTCTATAAGCTTACTCCTATTTGAATATCCTATAAATATACCTTCATCTGCTTTGGGATTGAACTTACCCAAATTCTTCTTACCATTATTGTGGATGAAGCACTTGCATCCGAAAACATGCAGATGTGTCAGGTTTGGTTTTCTGTCTTTGTACAGTTCATAGGGAGTTTTGTTTAACTTCTTTCGGAGTTATGCTCGATTTGAGATATAGCAAGCTATACTCATTGCATCACCCATAACACTTATGAAATGTTGTATCCATTCAGCATTGCTCTTGCCATCTCAGTAAGGACTCGATTCTTTCTTTCCACAACCCCTTTTTGTTGAGGAGTCCTAGGGGCTGAAAAGTTGTGATCTATTCCCATATTGTCATAAAACCCTGCAAATGCATGATTTTCGAACTCTCCACCATGATCTGTTTGAATTCCTGCAATAAATCATGCCTTTCTCGTTTTGGACCTTTTTGGCAAAAATAACAAATCGATAAAATGTTTCATCTTTTGATGATAGAAATATAGTCCATGCAAATCTAGAATAATCATCAACTATGACCAAAGTATAGAGATTGTCACCCAGGCTTTTTACTCTAGCTGTCCAACTAGATCCATATGAGTAGTTGAAGTCGTCTACTAGTTGAGATCTCACTTTTTGATTTGAAAGATGATTTGGTTTGTTTACCCTTTTACAAGCATCGCAAATCATGTTGTTTTTAAACTTAAGTTTGGGTACACCAATCACCAAATCCTTTTTGACTTATCTATCTAGTTGGATCATGTTAACATGTGCCAAACACTTATGCCATAACCAACTTTCCTCCAGATTACTTACGAAACATTTTTCAGAAGCAGAGTCATTCCTATAAAGGTTAAGTGTATAACAGTTGCTTTCTCTAGGAGCTCTAAATAAAGCTTTTGATTTTATGTTTTCTAAAGGGAGAATATCCTTATTAATAATCAAGCATTCCTCAGAATCAAAGATAACTAAGTTACCTTTGTTAGTACTTTGGCTTATACTAAGAAGATTGTGATAAAGTCCCTCAACTAGGTAGACATGTTTGATTTGTGGTCCCTCATTATTTCCAATTTCACCAATACTAGCAATCTTTCTAGATTGATTTCCACCAAAGGTCACCTTGCCACCATTCTTTGGCTTGATTGAAGCAAATTTGGATTGGTCTCCTGTCATGTGTCTAAAGCACCCATTGTCAATATGCCACTTGTTGGATTTTTATGCTCTTAGACAAACCTGCAAGTTGTTGCAAATAAAATCGTAGGTACCCATCTTTTCTTGGGTTCTTTTGGGTTATCATGTGTCTTAGGATCCTTGTAAGATCCCTTTGGCACCTATTGATATTTCCTACAGGTTTACTCCTTCTTTCTTTTTTATGAAAACAAGAAGAAGTAGCTTGACCTTTTCTATTGCAATAACTACAATGAGCAAAAGGATTTGAAGAGTGGACAATTTTTCTGAAATAGTTCATGTAAGATTTTCCTCCAAATTTCTTTTTCCCTTTCTTTTTATCAAAATTGGGTTTGTATCCAATGCCTGATATGTCATTTACAAACCTTTGTTGTTTCAAGATAATATTGAGCATTTCACTACTTCTAATGAATTTCTCAAGTGCCTTTGTAAGTTGTGAATTCTTTTCTTCTAACTCAAGACAATCTTCGCAATCATTATTTTCTGAGGAAATATTTTTTACTTGCATTTCAAGGGTTACATTTTTCTTTTTTAAAGTAATATATTTTTCTGCAAGCTTTTCAAATTCATATTGGACACAAATATATTCAGCAAGTAATTATCATATGGTGGGTTTAAATCATATACCTCATCATTTTTGTCATGTTGCTCCTCTTCTTTTGCAATAAGGAAGATGTTAGCTTTTTCTTCCTCATCAGCTTCATCTTCATCAAATGAACTATCTCCCTATATAACTAAAACATAGGCTTTCTTCTTGTATTTACTGAACTTCTTTTCTTTCTCCTTGTTCTTCAACTGGGGGCGTTCTGACTTGATGTGGCCAGGCTTTTCACACTCGTAGCAAATGATTGGCTTCTTTGCCCCAAAGTTGGAGCTACCCTTGTGAAATTTCTTGTATCCTTAGTTCTTCTTATAGAACTTTTTGAATCTTTGGACCATCATGCCTAGCTCTTCATCTTCATCTTCCTCATCCTCATCATCTGATTCTTTGGCTTCTTTGATAGATTTAAGGGCAATCCCTTTGTTTTTGCTACTGATCTCTTCAAGCTCTTTTCTGAATTTGATTTTTCTTTCATATCCGGATAAGCTGCCAAATAGAATTGCCACAGAACTCATCAACTCTCCTTGAGCTTCCTTAATGGCCGTGACTTTGGTTTCCTATTCCTTACTGAGGACATTGAGGATTTTCCTCACTTAAATAGGTTGTTCATATGTTTTACCCAAGGCAGCAAGCTGGTTGATCAGATGGGTGAACCTTAGTTGGAATTCGATAATGGATTCCCCAGACTTCATACGAAGAAGATCACATTCAGTCATGAGGGTATTGACCTTATTCTCCTTGACTCCAGTTGTTCCTTCATGAGCTATCTCCAATGCATCCCACATGGCTTTGGCAGAGGGCAATGTGCATATTCGAAAGTACTCTTGTTGACTTAGAGCACTTTGCAGCATGAGAATAGCCTTACTATTGAGTGTGACATTTCTTCTATCATTATCATCATAATCTTCTTCAGACTTTGGATTTCTAAGTCAATTTTCAAGTGCAATTGGATGTAATCTCCGATCTCAAATACTCTTGACAAGCCATATTCAGAGGCCATGATGAAAACTTTGAATTTGGCTTTCCAGAAAGAATAATGCTCTCCACTGAAACCAGGTGGCCTATTGATCGAAGCTCCATCAAGTAGAATACCTTCCATAGGGATCATTCTCGAGATGTTAAGCTCTTTAGAGAATACCTTCCTTTGATACCAAATGAAAATGGAGTGAATCATCAAGAGGAGGGGTGAATTGGGGATTCTGAAAATTCTTTTTCCGAATTGCCCTGTTTTCTTAAACTGAACAAAGCTATTAGGAGTATTAAGAAGGAAAGCTTGACACACAAGATTTACATTGGTTCGGTCCAATCTCTGACCTACATCTAGTCCCTAGTCTCACTAGGATTTTTCACTAATCCAATCGATTACACACTCTGTAACTCAAGAGTAATTCTCTCAATAAAATCTACTACCCCTTATAAGTTGTAATCAATATCCCAATCTCCAAGTCCCCCAACTTGAGATTCTTTACAATGAATGATTTTACAATCAGATAAAACTCTCTCTAAGAGTGGATTGATAAACACTGAAACACTAAGTATCAGCAGATACTTTACAGAATGAAAAACTGAAAGAGTGGTTGTGAAACTTGAATGCAGTTTGTTTTTGCAGTTTTGGTTGTTGAGAAGAATTAAATGCCACTCTATTTATACAACGAGAGTGTTAAATGATTGTTGCAATCTTCATTCTGACCGTTGGTGCATTAATCCAGTTGTTGTTAGGTATGATTAGTTTTGATGATGTCTTATATAGATGCTATTATTAAAAGCAAAAAACTTGTACAAAATATTTATAACTTACTTTGACTAACTACTATATTTAATGTAGATTAGTCTAAATTGAATTGTGGAGAATGTCAAGGAAGCAAGAAATTATCAAAGGATTTTGGGAATGATCAAGAAAAGAGAAGAAAGAACAAGTTCATTTGTGAAGAGAAGAAAGAAAGAGTTGAATTATGGAGAATGATCGAGAGAAGAAGAAAGAAAGAAGAATTTTCTAAATGGAATGAGAATTCAAGTTTTTAGATTGATTCTATAAATCTCCACGATTAAACAGAAATTGTAACGACTCAATTTGGAGCTAAAATAAGCAAGTTCAAGCTTCCAGAAGAATACAATGATTTTCACATGAAAAACATCCTTGCTCGAGCATGAAAAATGGCTTGCTCGAGCAGAAGGAAACCTAGTGCTCGATCAACAACGATTTCTCAGCTACTCTGTTCAACTCTATTTCAGGTGACCTCTAGTAAATCAATGATATCTCTCAATCAAGAGATCGGATTGAGGTGAAATCAATTTTGTATGAAAATAGACATCTAATGTGTCATCTTGAAAAATATCCAAGTCCAAAGAAGGTCATATGAAAGAGCTATGAATTTTGGAAGTTTCCCCATTTGTTACCATCACATAGCAGAGCAAGCTTTGGTACTTTGAGCATATCTCACAAACTACACATCAGAATGAGTTGAAATTAGTGGCATATGAAACTAGACTCAAATACCTTTCCAAAAACATCATGATCACATAAAACAAAGACCAAAAGAGAGAGATGTGATTTTTAGAAGTTCATAGTTTGTTTCAAGATGGTATAGAAACACTGATCAAGAATAGCTTCTATTATCTAACCATAATGCTCAACATACAATGAGTTTGGAGCTGATTCTTGTTGCATCTGAGAGAAACTTAAAGACCTTTCTGGGTGTAGGTGGTTTGACAAAATTTGAAATTATATTGAAGACGTTTCGTTCACGAGAAATTGACTGTTATGCTGTTCATCTCATTGAAGAGATTAATCCTTGAACAAGATCAATCTAGTAAAGGCTTTTGTTTCTACCTGAGAATGCTCATCCTAATAGATTGATTAAATATTTCAAAGACACATGCTCGAGAAAAGCATTGATATGCTTGAGTAGCAGGGAATCAAAGAGCTGAAGAAGTCATGCTCGTGCAAGCAATCTTCATTCTTGAGCATCAGCAAGGTCGTGCCAAACAAGAGTTGGCTCATTCTACTCAATAAGCAAAATATCACGACTTCCAGTAATCAAAAATTCATATCTCTGAGGTCGTTATCGTGTTCTATCGGACCTTCGTGGGCCTTGTGTTACTTGAGTAGGCTCAACAACTTGTTGTGAGTCTTCTCCAATTTCCATATGTGGTTCTACGTTGTTTTGTGGCTCTCGAACTTCTTCGAGGTTCACTTACTCCCACTAGTTCTTTTAGAGATAAACTCTTTTTCCAAAAAGATACTATTGCGGATAATAGACACCTTGTGATCCGTGGGATTGTAGACATAGTATCTGAAATGACCACCGTTTTAATTAATTAAATTACCATCTATTAATTAGGGTAATCACATAGTTTATCAGAGTTGTTGCTTAATACGAGTTAAACAGTAAATAAAATTTTTTTACGGAATTTAAAATTTTCAAAAATATGCCCAAAGTATGCATGATAGCCCTAATGTGTGACAATATACAGTTATTCATACAACAAAAGACAAACAGAAGTCCTACTTGTATTAAAAATCCTACGCTTATGTCGACTTCCCTGAAGGACCTGGACCAGACTGGTCACCTAGGGAAAATTTTGTAACCATCAGTCCAGCTCATTACGAATATCAATAAGTGCTAGTGAGGTGCCAAGTGGATTTAAAACAATGCATTCCAAATAAATAAATCATAATAACACATTATTATTATGCATCATTATTGGGTGTCATAAATCTCTTTAATTTCAATACCCAGATTACCTCCCTTCAATCCAACCGAACCGCCTTATTTCCTTCGACTAGACCTATGGGCTAAGTTACACCCATGTTACTGGTTACTCTGAAAGCTCACTGGTCAAGTGATGAGGACCGGCCAAAATCTGAGCACCTGTCCCAAACCATGGGTCTTTTCCCCACTTTACCCCAGTGAGGCATCGTAAGCCCATCACTCTGGTGGGACAATAATAAGCCAACCATCGTGCACCAATGGAGGCATTACCACATAGTGGAAGTACTACTCCTATCTTTTCCCAATTCATTCATTTCCATAATTATCATCATAATTTAACAGGACAACTTCCAGAATATTCACAATACCATGTTATTATGTATATCGGTTTCATTTCCACTCATAAAAATTTCATATGGCAACTTTATTTAAAAACATGCATAATCAGTTCAGAAAAATACCCACAAGCAGCATATTAATAACATAATAAGTGGAAAGTGGTTACCTCCCGCCAAAGCTAACTACTTTCGCACTGCTATCAGACCAGGGCTCAAATATACTCCATAATTTAATCTATACAAATCAATTTTTTAACAATTAATAACATCTTTAAAATTCCACATATTAAGAATTATAATTTCTTAATTTTAATAGCATACCGATAATAATACTCTCATTATTTATTTCCTTATTCCTAATAAGGACAAATTATTATCATTAATATTATCCTTTTATTTTATTAACTTGAATTCCCAAAATATGGAATTGACACCTTAAATAGACACTAAATACCATATAATTTTTTTAATGTTTCTCATGGTTTTCTATAATATATATTATTGATTCCCTTTTTATAAAGGGGGAACATTATTCATTATTATTTATTATGAGTTATGAAATTTAACATGGTTTTCTTAAATTGTTGTATTAGTAGTACATAAGATTTATTGCCTTGGGTTAAATAAATACCCAAAATATTCCTTTCAAGAAGTGATTAGCATTAAGTAAATAATTTATCCCCAACATATTAGAGAAATATCTTCGCATTATTCTACTAATCACTATTAATTATTGTTATTATCATCCATATTATTATTTTACTAATAATATATCATCATACGTTTTATTATTTTACATCAAAAACTTTTCTCCTATTATTTATCTATTTTATTTTGCATGTGATATTATAATAATTAGTTGATTAGATCCTATTATTTAGGATCAAGTTGGATTATATTCTTATCTCCTTTATTTCATAATTATCATTATTTATTACTCCCACTATTATTATTATTATTTAATGTTTTACTTTATGTTTTGGCTTTATGGAACCAATTTAAACGCGTGCGCACACACAGCATATAATATATTATACACACACGCATACACCGCCTCCCTCCTTCCTCAGCGTGTTTCTCTTCTGCTTCTTATCGTTTAACACAGCATCACACTCATATGCATATATATCTATATTAACCATTGAAAATCCCTTCATAATCCCCATCGGCACACACATGTACAACACCACCTACATCTCTCTCTCTCGTACCAAGACAGAAACAGAAGGGAAGAAAACGATGACAGATGTATCCATGACAGCAAGGAAACGAAGGAACCGATGACAACAAAACAGATCCAAGATTCAGCAAAACTCACATGACTCCATATGCATGCTTCATCCTCTCTTCCCATCGTTATTATATATATATATATATATATAGATGTTTCATGCATGAAGCAGCTAACATAGATGAGGTTCTCAGACACTAACAGCCCCCCTGCTTTCGTTTCATTTTCGGTTTTGATTCCAGTTGTTTTTATTTCAGTCTCATTTTATTGGTATTCAAGCTAAAACAAGGCAGAAACGAAGGAGGAAGGAAAGTCGCATGTCACCTTCAGTCCTTGGTTTCCAGAGATGCTGAACAGCGCCGGTTTCCTTGCTCTGTTTGCTTGCTGAATAACGAAGCAGAAACAGAGGGGGGGAAAATGAAACTCTCAAACACTTTCTCGGTCTCTCTTCTCTCTTTCTGTTTTTCGGCTTCCGTCTCTGGAAGAATGAAAGACGAAGGAGCAGGGATGGCTTTTATTTCCTAATGGTTATTACATCCATGTTGAGGGGCGAACAGCTGGACACATTACGTGTTAATTTGCAGCTGATGATGTTTACTGTAGCTGATATATGATTTTTACTTGTTAGGCATTGAATCGGTTTGGGCTTGGATTCTGCATCTTTGGTTCAGTGTTTTCGGTAGGCTTAAATGAATTTCAGTGTTTTGCTGCTCAATTCTTGTCTTGCCGAGTTGAGGGGGAAAAAAAAATAGAACTCATGCTATATCATTGGTTTCTCACGTGGCTACTTTGGGTGCTGTTTAATGGACCAATTCTTGGCTGTTATTTGCTGTATCTTGTGCTTGTTTTCGTTGGCCTAAAACCGTGGCCCATCAGCCTCTTTCATTTTTTTTTTAATTTCATTTCTTCACTTGCAATTAGATTATACTAATTGCATAAATCAAAATTAGATTCCTAAGTTATTCATCAATTAGCTTATCATATTATGATTATTATTTGACCATAGTGATAATTTATTTTATCACACTAATTTATTTGTAATTGGCCTTTAATTGTAATTTATGGAAATAAGTTTATTAATACTTAATCCTACAATTTTCGTTCTCTATTTTCCTTAAATTTATTTTCTTCTCAAATAAATTAAAGAAAACTTAAACCTTAATTTCAAATAATTATCTTTGCCCAAATTTTTATCATTTCATTCTCATATAATACTCCAATGTTAAAATCCCAGAAATTTGGAATGTTACATTTTCCCTTAGTTTCCTTAGGATACGCCACAAAAAGGCATTTTGAGGATCTAAATGATAATTTATCAGATGCTTGTTGTTTAACATAAACCTCACATCCTCAAATCTTAAGAAATGACAAACTGGGTTTCTTCCCAGTCCATATCTCATATGGTGTCTTTTCAACCGCCTTTGATAGAACATGATTTAGTGTGAATGCAGCTGTTTCTAGAGCATGGCTCCAAAAGGACGGCGAAAGATCTGTTTGACTTATCATAGATAGAACTATATCTAATGGAGTTCGATTCCTCTGCTTGGAAATACCATTCCATTGAGGTGTTCTTGGAGGAGTAAGTTGTGAGATGATCCCACAACTCCTAAGATGGTCAATAAACTCTTGGCTTAAATATTCACTACCTCGATCAGATCGAAGTGCTTTAATTGTTTTGCCAAGTTGATTTTGCACTTCATTTTGGAATATTTTGAACACTCCAAAAGATTCAGATTTATGTTTCATTAAATAGATATACCCTTATCTACTAAAATCGTCTATAAATGTTATGAAGTACAAATGACCTTCTATGGCAGATATATTCATTGGTCCACACACATCAATATGTATGAGGCCCAATAAATTGGTGGCCCTCTCACTATGCCCAATAAAAGGTGCTTTTGTCATCTTTCCTAATAAACAAGACTCACATGTATCAAATGATTCAAAACCAAATGAATTAAGAAATCCATCTTGATAGAGTTTTGAAATGTGTTTCTCATTTATATGGCCTAGACCACAATGCCACAGGTAGGTCAGATTCAAATCATTTGACTTGAACCTTTTAGTAGTTATGTCATAGATTCGTCCATTATTAGAATGTTCTGAATTAAGTACATAATGACCAACATGCAAATCACCATGAGCATAGAGAATGTCATTACAATAAATTAAACATTTACGGTTCCTAGTAATGGAAGTATAACCTTCCTTATCCAAATAAGAAAGAGAAACAATGTTACTACTCAAAGCAGGAACATAAAAACAATTGTTCAAAATTAACAAAAGCCCACTGGGCAGAACTAATTCATAAGTGCCTACGGTTAAAGCAGCAACTCTTGCTCGGTTTTCAACTTATAGATCAACTTTACCCTTCTTCAATTTTCTACTGTCCTTAAGACCCTGCACATTTGCATAAATGTGAGATCTATATGTAGTATCTAATACCCATATAAAAGAAGTGGAAAAGTGAATATCTATGACATAGATACTTGAAGCGATAGCCCCGTGATCCTTCTTGTTCTTTTTCAAATCTTCAAGGTAAAGTTTGCAGTTCCTCTTCCAATGACCAGGTTCATTGCAAAAAAAGCATACCCCATCCTTCAAAGGCTTTGCCTTCTTGGTTGCAGGCTTAGATTGAGGCCTGTTTGACTCATTGGTCTTACCAATTGAGCCTTTACCCTTTCTTTTGCCCTTGCCTTTCTTTTTCATACCCTTTCCTTTTTGAACCATCAAAACAGAGCTGGGCTTCTTCTTAATGCTCTGCTCGGCTGTTTTGAGCATCCCATACAGTTCAAAAATGGATTTCTCCATGTTGTTCATGTTTTAGTTCATGACAAATTGGTCATAACCTTTCGGGAGTAAGTTTAAGATCATATCTGTAGCTAACTCTTGGCTTATGAGAAATCCAAGCCTCTCAAGGTGATTAAAGTAGCCTTTCATCTTCAAAACATAAGGGCTAACTAATGTACCTTCAGCCATCTTGTAGGAATGTAAGGCCTTAGTGGTCTCATACCTCTCTTGTCTTGCCTGTTGCTGAAACATTTCCTTGAGATGTACAATCATCTCAAGAGCTTCCATATGTTCCAGATCCTTTTGGAGTTTTGGAACCATGGTAACAAGCATCAAGCATCCTACATCCATAGAGTTATTTTAATGCTTCGTGCAAGCATCTTTTTGAGCTCTTAGAGCATTGGTCGCAGGCTCCTCAGGAATGGGTTGATCGAGGACATAAGCCTGTCTTTCCTGCTTGAGAACAATTCTCAAGTTCCTGAACCAATCAAGAAAGTTTGTCCCATTAAGTTTGTCCTTCTCAAGGACTGATCGCAGTGATAGTGTTGTGGTGTTACTAGTCTACATGATTATACAAATAAAAAATATGCAAAGTTAATTAATAATCTCCCACTGAATTAACAACCCTTATTATAATTAGTGGGCTAAGATCCATATTTGGGTTACATTTAAGTCTGCTTTGGCAGGATGCTTAAAATCAAGTTATTTAGGTAGGCAACCCCTTTGCCAATTACATCACATGTAACTCTTAGATCTTTATGGGATTCAATCATCATATGACCGGCACGTTTAATCCCATTTAATGCCTTGAGATCCAAAACCGTTTTGATAATCTCAATTAAGTCAAGACAATAATAAATATTGAGTACTACCATTACTCACTCTTTTCTCACCAAGATAACTTAGATACATCCACTTTGGTGAAACATACAAATAGGTCATCTAGGTTTTGACAAGTATTTATTAATTGACGGCATTGTAACTTAAGATTTTATTTAGAGGGTATTATTTGATATGATCTAATTAATCTTATTAATTCTACTTATATGAATGCAATCATTATTGTATCTCATATAATATCTAGATTAATCATGCAGTGATCAAATCAAAACATAATTAAAACCCGTGATACAACATGGCTCACCTAACTTAAAATCCTCTAAAGCCAATGAGGGGACTTCTCTAAATAATAAAAGAGAAATACATAGGAGAAACCTCGTTTCACATACGAGGGGAGTGAGATGAGAAGAGAATGTACATCAAAAATATTCAGAGAGAGGCATGGCTCGCAGGCCATATTTAAATTTACAACACTTGTAAAACTCTATGAGCCATGTTGTTCACCATACCCAAACAACATTTGAAAGGTAAACTACAACATATATTAATACATACAATTATGAAATCAAATATTATTCATGATTAAAAATTCTATAAATAATATTATATGATATACTATCATGATTTAAATTCTCGCGCTACAAACAGCTAGTCACTGTTGGGATCCATACACACAGCGGAATTAAAAACTTTACGAATCCTAAAGAGGATCGCTCAACCACATTTAAATCAAGGTTCATTATAAGAAACCGTACCTTTCAAAAGCTCGTATACGTCTATTTGATTTGAACTGGTAGGCTACCTTCTTAATCAGTAGAAGTCGATTCTTCAAATCACTTTCCTCTACCGGTATCCACACGAATAACCTTGAACACGAATAGCTGCGTGCTAGCGCCTTCAGTATTCTCGCGTCTCTCTTTTTCTCTAGGGTTTCTTACGGCTTTTTTTGATACGCTTGACAAAAGTCCCATAGGTTTTACTAAACCTGATAAGCGTATTATATTCAAAATTAATTCTCATTAATTTTGAATATGGACTAAATAATATATTAATTAAATCTATCTGATAGATCTAATCTAATCTATTTTTTAATTCGAATTAAAAGCCTTCTAATTTAATTTATCTCTATAAATTAAATATGAGAAAAGATATGTGTGTGTGTGTGTGTGTCTATTTAATTTAAATATTAAATCAGATACAATATCTCAATTAGTTTTAGTTATATAATGATTAGCCCCTAGGGCATAATTTCCAACATATTTAACTGTCGATTTATAAGTTGTGAAAAGGTTTTCAAAGTTCTTAAAGTTTTATCAGACACCCAATTCACCCCCCCTTTTGGGTGACAGCCAGGTCCAACATTTGGTATCAAAGGAAGGCTCTTGTTTAAAGGGTTTAAACGTCTCAAGAGTTGTCAATGGCTGTTTCTGGGTGTTGCTTCTTTTCGGAAGGTTTCAATTATACCATTCCTTTGTTTTTCAAAGATGTTGATTTTTTTTTTGTTTTGAAAAGGTAGAATGACATCATTTATAAAATCATTTGATTTTGATATGTGGAATGTTTTTATGAATGATTTTGATTTCAAACCAAGAAAGGATTGGATAGAAAAAGAAAAGAAAAGATTTTCTCTAAACATTAGAGCAATGAAAATTCTATACAGTGCTTTAACTGAAAATGATTTTGAGAAAATCAAGTCTTGCTCTAGTGCTAAAGATATATGGGATGCCCTTGATTTTTTGTATGCTTCTAACAACTGTATTGAATTTGAAATTGTTGACAATTCATCTGAGATTATAAGTTGTATATCCACGATTGATGAACAAATGGAAGTTGAGAATGAAGAAGGTGAAATCAAAAAATGCTTCCATACTCTAGTCAACATAGAACAAGAGGAAGAAGATCCCCTGGAGCTCATTATGCAAGATTATGGTGAATCATTATCTAGAGCTCATGATGTACATGTGGTAAACAACTCTAATTCTTCTTGTGAAGTTAAGAAAAATGATTTTGAACATTTGCATAAAATTGTTTTTCAACCGATTATTGTTTCTAATGTGAAAAACAAAAATGTTTTTGAAAATAATGCTAGAAAATTTATTGGGAAGAAAGAATGTTCAAATCAAGCTTATTTGAATTTTTACTCTCATGACCGACATAATACTTGCATTAAATCTCATGATGTATGCCATTCTCTTATAGGCAATTATTGTGGAAAGTCTAGACATATTTCTCACACATGCTATATTAGGAGAAATTATAATATGAGAAATAAATATGTTTGGGTTCCGAAAGGACAAGTAAGGTCCAATACTAACAATAAAGGGCCAAAGTATAAGTGGGTACCAAAATGTCCATCTAGTGATTTACATGTGCGGAATGATTCGAAAATCAATGGACATAATGGTACAGATAAGAGAAATAAGAAGCCAAGAGTCTCTCGTGCACCAATGAAGAAGATCAAAGCATCTATATCAAACAGGAGAACTCTCAAGGCACCTATTACTGGACATACAAAGTCAAATCATAAGAAGCAATGGACACTCATAAGAGGAATACATTCTGCCTCAAGAATGAATTACCATGAAGTACCATTTAACTATCTTGAGGAGAAAAAGAAAAGAAAATTCTCTCAAGTATCAAATAGAAGACTACTGAAGTCTATATCTTTTGAGAGAGCTTTGCCGAAAACTACAAAAAATATATGAAGAATCAGTGGGTAAGCAAAGCCAATCCTATAAGTGCCTAAGGTAAATGTATACAACCATAAAACCTCCAACACTATTATCTATAGCATTTATTGAGGGTTTATATTTAGTAACCTTAGGAATGAGCATTGCAAACTATCTTGAAATTGATTTTTCACATTTCCTAAAAATTCACCTCATAGATTTATAGAAGGGATTGCAATGTTCAAAAGCTTAATTCTTTATGCATACATGATAATTTGAAAAGAAAGCATGTCTTTTATGCATAAAGTCATGTTTAATTCATCATGCTCAGTTGTTTTGAATTGATTATACCCATTAGAGCATATGAATTTTGTTAAGATCCTACAAGCTAACGATGATTGGATCCAAGTAAAGTTGGATACCAAGAAAGAAAAAGATTCATACAGTTCTGTAGGATCAAAGAAAAAGCTTCTCAAGAATGCAACTATATAGAGAAATATTTCGACTCTTGAGGAAGCCAAACAAGTTATGGTTGATGTTGATGGTGAACATTGAAAAAGGATTTTTCTACATTAATCCATCTCAACCAAGCAACATACTATAAGGACAAGAGGAATTACGCTGATATCTGATCCTTACCCTACTTTACATTTAATGAATTACATATGAGGGTAATGAATACTTGTCCATTATTGTATTCCTTTAGCAATCAATCATTTATGATTTTCAAAATATTTTCAGATTGCTAAATGAATTTGTGCATAACTTTCTGAGTTTATGCTTTTGAAATATTCTAAAGTTTGTTTTGGATTTCAATTCACTCTGTTTTGTGAAAATGCATACATATGGTTTGAAAAAATATTCATACTTCAATTTGTTTTCAAATGATGTTTCAAAATTGGAAGTTAATATTGTATACTAAATGTCAGTTATGCTTCAAATTTGTCCAGTTGAGTTTTCCTTGTCATTCACATATTGATCTTTGGTATTAAATATGATGCTTGAACTCCTCATTCCTTACTCTCTAACTAGTTGGACCTCATGTCTAACAAGTTGATCATATATGACTTTCAAGTCTATTTTCAAGAAAAGAATTCAATTTGTGAATCTATTATGCTTTAAGCATAAATTCTTAGTTGGTCGAGTTATTCCAAGCTTATGAAGTTCATTAGTGCATTGAATGTTAATGCATTAATCATTAGTGGAATAACTTACTAAGATGATATTTTGGAACTATAATCATTTGGATCAATGAGTATATGCTTCATCATCCATAAATCCAAATAGTCATTTTGTTACTCAAATACATCAGTTTTTGTCTTCATCCATTTCTGAGTAACTATAGCTATGTATTCAAATTCTTGCCTTAAATGTTCATATATTTTATGATTCAATTCTAAGAGGCAAGATTATCTCTTGGCAATAGCAAAGTCATCATGCTCATATATTTCTATTGTATAGACCATGTCTTGCCAATGTTTTATCCTCACAACTTGTGCTTTTGGAAAAACTCTTTAACATGTTAATGATCAACATGTTCTTTAAAGCTTGAAGCATTCTGATATATTCATTAAATCGATTGACTTCCACCATGTTTTAGAGTGAACATTGATTTCAAATATGTTTCAAAAAAATGAATCTTTCTTTCATCAGAATTTTTATTTTTGTAATACACTATCACATTTTGAAAGAACATTCAAGATTTGAAACTATTTTCATATTTCATTATCATTCTTTAAAAATCTGATTTCATTCATGAACTATGAATTGATAAATGCTTATCTTGATGGATAAGATTTTCTATGCTCAAACTTACATGTATTTTATCAATGACATCTTTTCTGTATAAAGAGTATTTACAAATTGTCATTGAGAAATAACATTCTTGGTATCATTTAGTTGTTACCCTATTTTACTCATTGGCTTGAACTTATTTGATTGGGTAAATCTATGTTTTGATATGTGATTGTTATACTCTTAGCTCAAATATCATATGATTTAATTTTATAAGAGTATAAGAGTTGTCTTATCTAATTCTATGCGGACTCAAGAATCATTAGGTACCGAAGAGAATGTATTTGATTTTTGCATGATGCTGCATCTTATTTCAGAGATTTAGCAAAGTAATACTCAAGTATTACAAAGCTCTACTCAAGTAATGTTAAACGATTTCACCTCTAATAAATGCATTCTTATGAAACATACTCAAGTAGTGATGTTTGTACTCGAGTAATATCAGGTTTAATATGTTTTATAAGTATTTCAGAAGAATATACTCAAGTATTGGAATTGAGATACTCAAGTATGATCAAGGAAAATATTGATGCAGAGAATCTGATACATGTGTATTCGAGTATGTCATGGATGTTACTCGAGTAACACTCTTGCAAGCTAAGATAGACAAATGAATCAATGAACAACAGAGGAATATGGCTCAAGTAATTACGATATCACTTGAGTAAGGTATTGTAATATGCATATATCATAATCATGCTAGGCTAACTTGATTTTATTCATTCGATTCTATCTCATGAAATTTAGCTTGAGCACATTCATTTTCAAAACGATCCTTATGCTTTAAACATAGTTATCATCATAAAAAGTATAAGTGATTTCTTTATACCAATTTCAATGAACTTGAAAGTTCTTAATTCTGAGATACCATGTTGTGAGCAAGGATATTTCCACACCTCATAACAATTGATGTCACATTATTATTTGGTATCATTAAAGGGAACCACAATTTTTAATCATGCTTTCATTAAGGGGGAGCCTAACATTCACACGTGTTTGATATCTTAAAAGCCTATCTCTTTTATTTGAAGAAAACTCTTTTAAGCAAACCCATCTGCATTCACTATGTTTTATTAGTTTTGATGATGAGTTAATATCATATTTTCCTTTCATTATCTTTATTTGTAAACATTCTATCTGAGAGTTACTCAAGATTGGGTGATCTTAAGTGGGAAACACATTGTATTGATTACAGCTTGTAAGGGGAGTAAATCATAGTTAGAGGATTACTTCGAGTACATAGTGTGTAATCAAGTAGGTGTATTTATCACAGTTTGTAAGGGGCAGTGAATCCTAATGAGAGGATTACTTCTAGTACAAAATGTGTAATCAAATAGAAAGCAAATAGTGGATTGAAAATCTCAAGTGAACCTTGGGGACTGGACGTAGGTCAAGGATTGGGCTGAACTAGTATAAACCATAGTTTGCATATTCTCTTCCCTTATCTTTTACATTTCTAGTATATGCTTATTTGAATATCTAACTGTCGATTTAGAAGTTGTGAAAACATTTTCAAAGTTCCTAAAGTTTTATTAGACACCCAATTCACCCCCTTCTTGGGTGACAACTAGGTCTAACATTAGAGGCTTTTTGGTCTCTTCTCTCTCTACTCTTCAATTAATTCTTTATGTTTAGAGGATAAATGTTGACTTCCCTTGAGTTTTGTCCGTTGGAATGTCAGAAACTAGTTTAGGTAAGAAGCATTTATCCAATTTGCATTGTGCAGAAGTTGTTTGATCAGAATATAGCAAGTTTTATGTACTTTTCATTAAATGCTCTGACATGCTTTTTACTTGTGTTGAACCAACTCTTTTAATTCACTTGAATCATCTCTAAATCAACTGAAATTCACTAGCAAACAGGTTAAGCATATCTAGAGATGTTGATGAATGATAACAAGAAACATATATATCAAACACATAGCTTTTCGCAAATTCAGATAATTCAAATTTTGATTTCTGTGATATAGACTCGAGTTAGTTCATTAAGACTCGAGTCAGTTCATTAAGACTCGAGTTTGTAGTTCACATTTAAAAGCATACACTCGAGTTATATATGTTTGACTCAAGTTTTCTTCATACAAAGAAGAAAGTCACGATTTGAACTCTCAAACATGTTTTGAGCTGAGTCCAAACTCAGGTCATTAAGTGACTAACTCGAGTTTTGGACACTTAAGATACAAAAATACATTTCTAGTCTAAAAGCTCAAAACTAAAGTTTTCAGACAAAACTAGAGTTCTCAAATGATGTAAAATAGTGACATTCTCTGTAAAGCATAAACTCGAGTTTGCATGATTTAACTTGAGTTTCCACAAAAGCTTAGAAAACTAAATAGCTCACTGCATTGATCAAACTGGAGTTTTCATTTTGAAAATTAAGTTTTCAAGACCTTAGAATTATGTGTTGTTCTTTGTAAGTCCTAAACTCGAGTTTGTGAAAACTAACTTGAGTTTTCTAAGAAGAGAAAAATTTGTAAGATATTCAATCAAATCCAAACTGGAGTTTCCAAAATCATAACTCAAGTTTTCATAAACTTACAATACCACATCTTTGTGTACGTAATGAAACTCCAGTTTCCAAAACTCTAGCTCGAGTTTTCTTGCTACTTGGAAAACTAACATTTCTTGATTCGTCAAACTGGAGTTTGTTAAAACTAAACTCTGGTTTGCTTTATCTTTGAAAAACATAGGTACTCTCTCTTTGTTACTAAAACTCGAGTTTTCAAATATTGACTCGAGTTTGTCTTTATTTACAAAACTTGAGTTGCTCTCTGTTTAGTCCAAACTTGAGTTTTCTAACCAAAACTCAAGTTTGTCTTTTTCAATAAGCTTTTTCTTCTTTTCAAAGACAAACTTTAATCTAGGTTTACAATTGTCAGTTATCATCAAAACCTATAGAGAACTAACATTCTCCCCCTTTTTGTTGATGAAAACACTTGTAAACCAAAATTTTCCAAGAGTTTGAAAATTGAGATTTAAAGATATTTTACATAGAAATTTTGTAAGAGTCAAATTTAAAAAACTTAAGGATGACTGAAGTTTTTGATTAATCAATTTCGCATTGAAGCACATCAGCCAAACATAATTTCAATCAAGTATTAATGTAGTAGCAAATGAAAGTAGTTGTCAATTAAAGCATTATATTCATATCAGTCAGTCAGTCTGAAAATCCACACTTAAAGTACACAAACAAAAGTCTAATAACACAGAAATTGACAAAGCCTAATTGAAATTCTAATTAAAATGCAGAAGCAAAAGCTACACAAATCATTCTACAAAATATCCTTCAAACTCACTAAGACTTTGGTTTATCTACTGGTTTCTCTCCCCCTTTGTCATCAACAAAAGAGGATGGAGCTGAGAGAGAGTAGAAGGCGGTGATGCAAGTTTAACTGTGGAGGTAGGAGATGGATGAATGATCTCAATGGTAGGGGTGGTTAGGACAGGATCAGAGGAGGGCAGAATAAGAGTGGTGAAAGCCAAATGAAGGAGAACTTAAAGGTGGAGAATGGGATGATTTCGGGCCAATAGGAGTGGAATCTTTAGGAGGTGAAATGTTAGACAAATGCTTTAAAATCTTGTCTATCTTCTCACGGAGGTGGACATTTGAGACTAAGAGAGTGGTTAACTTGGCATCGTGATCCACCATATGTTTAAATAGAGTCTCAATTTTATCTTTCATGGTATCTTGTGCATCTACTAGGCTATTGTTGCCCTTATTGACCTCAACAACCAACCGCCTAAACTCAATCTCAATTTGTCCTACCAGCTTAGTAAGTGCAACATCCACAATGGCCTTGAATCTTGCTTCCAAGTCAGAAGGCATGGATTAGGGAGGAGGTGGAGGTGCTGATTGAGCTTCTTGAGCTTGGGCATGAGATGTTCTTGTTCTTGAAGTGGCCTGTGAATGACTAGATCCTTCAGTATTAAAATCAATCTTCATGAGGTGTAACTGCTGCTTTCCAAACACTTTGGGTTTTTCAATGGTATTAGAAGAACCAAGAGGCCATATATTGAAATAGAAAGAATGACAGAGACGAGAGAAGGAAATGGAATGTGAGAAGTTTTCTTAGACCCAAATTTGAACTTGACCATTTCCTGGAAAATCCAATGACCAACATTTATAGGCATTCCACTTACTATAGCAGTAAAGAGGGGAAAATCCTTTTAAGAAAAGTGAGTGAAATTTCCACCTTTTTGAACCAAGTTTCTAGAAATAAATATACCATACGCATGATGGTGGGGAGGCATTGAAGTTGGAGTAAAATGCAAGGATATTGATATATTTTCAGTAACAGGCTCATTCAATTTAAGAATCTCAAAGCCCCTCTTGTTGCTAAAGTGTATTTGTTGAACACGAGGAGGATTGTCTATTTTCAAGATTGTGTTTATGATTGCTGCAGATATGGTAATCTTCAGTCCTTTAACATAAGTGGAGACTCTCTCTTCTACAAGTATTTGGTCACAATCTTCTAGATTATCCCAATGCATATTGAAATAGAAGAGCTTCACAATATTTGGAGTAAAAGGAGTAGAGATGGATAGGAGAGTTTCAAAATTGCTAAGCTAAGGTGAAAGATCAAAATTGCATTCGTCTTTCACTTTTTCAAAATCTACGGATACAACAGGAAAGAATTCCTTCTTAAGGAAGGTTTCTTTAAATTGGGTAGTTAACTCGGTAGATAACATGGTTGATTCATTTGAAAAACTAGGAGGTGTTGAGGAATGATTATAGATTTTGAAAATGGCATTTCGTACCGTAGGAGGACCCTCAACAGTTTGGGCAGCAGCAGGTGGAGTTGTCTTTGAAGATGCTTGTTTTTTTTTCAGTTCTCTTTCTTTTATATGCCTTAGTAGGTTCTCCAACTTTCTCTTTTCCTTTACCAAAAACATTTATTTATCATTTTTTTCTGCTGCTCGTTGTGGGATAGGAGGGAGGGTTTAAAGAGGTCAGAGACGTCGTCATCAGAAAGATGGTACTCAACGTCATTGGCGTCGAGTATCACGTTTAGCTTATTGTTGATGGCGTGATAGACCTGAAACAGTTGGCCAAGCGTCAGTCTATATGATAGACGCAGGTCAGAAGGTGCTGCATCATATGGTAGAAGGAGGGGTTGGGAGGCAACAGAGGAGAGTACGGAGGTGGAGGTGGAGGTGGAGGTGGAGGACGATGATTAGGAAGACATGGTGGTTGTGGAGCGGCCATTACAGTGGAGGTTGTAGAAGTGATTGAGAAGAATGTGAAGAAAGTAAAGTAACAACAGGTTTAAATAGAAAACCCATCATGAACAATGCGAAACACGGGAAACGTTTATGAGGAGACGCATAGCTCATCGGAATAGAGGAGACGCCTAGTTGGGAAGTTTATCTGGAAGCCAAAAAGACTTTGATCATTCATTTGAACAAAGTGTAAGGATACGACTCTGCTATCTCTCATTTGAAAAGAATGAAGTTTTAATACTAGATATTGTAAGAGATCCGTGAAAAACAGGAGCAAATCACCAAGAGGGGGTGAATTGGGGATTTGAAAAATTCTTTTTCAAGATTCTGGAAATTAATCGCAGGAATGCGTAAGTGCAGAGAATGTGAGAGAAGAACAAGACACAACAAGATTTATACTAGTTCGGTCTAACTCCTTGACCTACGCCCAGTCCCCAGACTCTCTGGGATTTTCACTATCACTTTCAGTCAGTTACACACTCTGTACTCAAAAGTTATCCTCTCACTAGGATACACTCCCCCTTACAAGTTGTACACTGATTTTCTCAATCTCCAAGTCCCCTAACTTGAGATTCTCACAAGCAAGTGATTTAACAGAAACAATCTCTCTCTAAGAGCAGATATTGATAAACACTGAAGCTCAAATCTCTCAAGATAATTTACAGAAGAATGTATACAGCAATCTCAATGTTTTTCACTGTAAATGTCTTATATATTGTCTGTGTTCGTTCTTCTTCGAATCCGAGTCATATTTATAGCTGTTAAAGTTCATTTTGAATGAAGAACATAGCTGTTGGAAGAACACTACGAATTTTGACTGTTGAAGCTCCACTTCTAGAAACTAGTTGTTGAGAATCCACTAAAATCTTCTTGATGAATGGATTCTGCTTTTGTCTAATCTGTTGTAGACATTCTTGCAATGTGGGACTTAATTAATATGAAGATAATGTTGATGTCCCTGTGTTGGAATGGGCTGTACTTAAAGTTGTAATTATTTAATCCAAGTTGGAACACTTTATAAGACAGCATATTCTCTCTCTCTCTTGCTTTACAGCTCATTGTCTGAATCTTCATTGTTTCCTTCAATAAACTATCTGAAACTTGCTAACAAACTGGTTAAAAGACGTTAGGAATAGTAGCAATTAAAGATATGAAGTGTTAAGATCATTCAAATGGTTTTCGCAAATTCGCGCCATCTGGTTTTACAAATCTGTTCATTACAAACTCGAGTTTACGAGCCCAGACTCGAGTTTGGAGTTCATCCAGAGAGCATCTTGTTTTAAAAAGGTTCCTAAACTCGAGTTGATTAGAGACTGACTCGAGTTTGGTTCTTACAGAGAGGAAAGTCGCGAGTTGCTCTTGGATGAAGTTTTGATCACAGTGCTAAACTCGAGTCATTTAGTGACTGACTCGAGTTTGAAGCTTTTATGAAAATCTTGAGTTTAAGTTCAGAGCTTCAAAACTGGAGTTTAGAAAACGCAAACTGGAGTTTACAAAACCTGAAATGTTACTTAGCTCTCTGTCTAGTCCAGACTCGAGTTTTGATATACAAAACTCGAGTTTCAATGTAAACTAAAACTTTTGAAAAATCTTTATAAGTGTAAACTGGAGTTTCTGTTTCTCAAACTGGAGTTTTCAAAATAGTCATTTACTCGAGTGCTTTCTGTTTGAGCTAAACTCGAGTCTCCAAAACCTAGACTCGAGTTTCAGTGAAAACTGAAACATTGAAATAAGTTTGAAGGCTCAAACTGGAGTTTTCATTTTCAAAACTGGAGTTTAGAAATCATGTAATAGCTCGAGTATTTTCAAATAGTCCTAAACTCGAGTGTCCAGAAATCTGACTCGAGTTTCAGTGTATATTGAAACTTTGAAAACTTTTCATTTAAGTGTAAACTAGAGTCACTGAAACTAAAACTGGAGTTTAGAAATCAAGCATTAACTCGAGTATCTCTGTTTATGCCAAACTCGAGTCTACATAATCCAGACTCGAGTTTCCAGTGAAAACTGAAAACATGAAGGCTATTGCATTTTGCAAACTGGAGTTTGGAAAACTTGATAAAACGTTGAAGCTTCTATTTGATCTCAAACTCGAGTTTCCAAATCATAGACTCGAGTTTACAAGTCTTTAAACTTTTAGCACATAAACTTTCTTGTAAACTAGAGTTTCTCAAAATCAAAGGTAGAGTTTGGAAACAAGTTGAAATTCGAGTGTCACTGCCTTTGATCTAGACTCAAGTTTATAAACATAGACTCGAGTTTACAACTCTTGTAAACTTTGATAGCTCTCTATAACTCTGCAAACTCGAGTTTGCCTATGCAAACTGGAGTTTGGCCTGCTTTGTAGAAATCTGAGCTTCTGTCTGTCAAGTCCAAACTCAAGTTTCTATACCAAAACTCGAGTTTGCCTTAAACAGAAAGTTTTACAACTTTCAAAGACAAACTTCAAATTAAGTTTACAATTGTCAGTTAACATCAAAACACATAGAGAACTAACATTCCGTTCTTAAAAGTATTATTTTTAAGAAAAAATTCTTACTTTTAAAAATTTGAATTGAAAAAAATAAATGAATTTTAGGACCAGATATAAGATAAAAGATTGATCTTAAAAGTAATTAAATAATATAAATAATACACTTTTAGAACTGGGTATATGTTATATAACGGTCCTAAAAGTAATTGAATGGAAAAATAAATAATAGACTTTTAGGACCCGGGATATGTTATATAATGGTCCTAAAAGTAATATAATGGAAAAATAAATAATAGACTTTTAGGATCGAGGATATGTTATTGGTCGATCCTAAAAGTAATTGAATGAAAAAATAAATAATAGACTTTTAAGACCGAGGAATGTTATTGGTCGATCCTAAAACTAATTAAATGAAAAAATAAATAATAGACTTTTAGGACCGGGGATATGTTATAGAACGGTCTTGATACACTTTTGCATATTAACTCTTGCAGTCCTGCCTTTATTAACCTCGTCACACTCCCTCTTTGTCTTTCTTAACTCCTCATTACCTCTTAACTCTATACTATGTAGCTCTATGCCCCTCCTGCTCAAACAATGGTTAGATACAAGATAACCCCTCGTAAGGGTATTCCTCATGCTCGTGCGTACCTTGGATCTCTCGTGGGTTCTTCTTAAGTGCGTTATATTATGACGGAGGAGTCTTGGGTCATTGGCCCAGTGTTATTTCAGATGATGAAGAGGTTGATGACCCCTCTAGCTATCTATGTTGATTTCGGGACCAAAACAACCCAGAAATGAAATTGACGTTTACCTTCAGCCCTTGATCGAAGACTTGAAGGAGTTGTGGGAAGAAGGTATCGATGTTTTTGACTCTTTCAAAAAGGAGGTCTTTAAAATGAGAGCGATGATATTTTGTACTATAAACGACTTCCCAGCATATGGGAACTTATCAGGGTATAGTATAAAAGGCCATAAAGCATGTTCGGTTTGTGAAGAAGGCATACGCTACTATCAACTTCAACATGGAAGAAAGACAGTTTATCTTAGACATAGAAGATTTCTTAGACGGGGCCACCCATATCGTCGATTAAAGAAAACCTTTTTTGGTGGCCAAGAGTATGAAGATGCTCTGGTGGCATTAACTGGGGAGCAAGTGTATGAAAGGTGAAAAATATAAGTGTCATCTTCAGTAAGACTACAAAGGGTAAAAAAGAAACAAATATATGGAAAAAGAGATTTGTCTTCTTCGATCTTCCATATTGGCGTAATCTTGATGTGAGACACTGTATTGATGTCATGCATGTTGAGAAAAACGTATGTGATAGCATTGTTGGCATGCTTCTCAACATACAAGGTAGTTCTAAGGATGGTGTAAAGGCAAGATTGAATTTACAGGCAATAGGATTACGTGAAGACTTACATCCAAGGCCATATGGTAACATAACTTATTGACCCCTGGCTTCTCATACTTTATCTAAGGATGAAAAAAGAAGTTTTTTCTGAGTGTTTACATGGCACAAAAGTTCCCTCGGGGTATTCTTCAAATTTTAAGAGGCTTGCATCTATGAAGGACTTGAAATTAATAGGCCAGAAGTCTCATGATTGTCATGTATTAATGCAACAACTGCTCCCAGTAGCTATTCGATGCATTGCCAAGTATGATCTTCGACACATTTTGACTAGGCTTTCTTTCTTCTTCAATGCTGTTTGTAGTAAAGTTTTTGAGATTGAACAATTGGTTGAATTGGAAAATGAAGGATATCTGATATTATGCCAGCTTGAGAAACTTTCTGTTCCTCCATTTTTTGACATCATAATTCATCTAATTGTTCATCTAGTGAGGGAGATAAAGTTGTGCGGCCCTATCCATTTACGGTGGATGTACCCAATTGAAAGATCTATGAAATTCCTAAAAGGGTAATCGAAGAATGCATACCGACCAGAAGCATATTGATTATTTGAAAGATCTATGAAATTGCTAAAAGGGTACGATGGAATTTTGTCAAAATTATTTGACCAAAGTAAGACATATTAGGCTTCTAAAACGTCAGCATGTTGAAGAGGGTAGACAAGAGGCTTCAATAAAGAGCGTAGATCCTAATGAATTGTCACAAGTCTACTTATACATCTTGAATAATGTTGATGAAGTTTAAGCCAACATAGCTACACATAAAGAAGCTATAAGGAAAGAAAATCCCCGAATGACTGAACAAATGTTGATTAAAGAGCATAACAGAACTTTTGCAAACTGGTTTAAACAAAAGGTTGAGGGAGAGAAATCTGTTTCTGAGATAATCAAATGGTTAGTACGTGGTCCTGAGGTTGATGTCATAAGTTGGAATTTGTATGTGATAAATGGTTATACATTTTACATGAAGTTCTTAGATGATAGGAGCACAGTCTAGAACAGTGGTGTTATGTTAGAGGCTAAATCTATGCACTTCTCCAGTTCGAAAGACAAGAGGCCTACATTGGCAGTCATGCCATATTTTGGGGTTATTGAAGAGATTTGGGAGGTGGACTATGTCGTGATTAGATTTCCAATTTTTAAATGCAAGTGGGTTAATGTCAATAATGGTGTTTAGATCGATCGGCTAGGATTTAAATTAGTTGATGTCAATAGTAGAAGTTTTGGAGATGAACCTTTTATTATCGTAGACCAAGTGAAAAAAGTTTTTTATATCACCGATTAAGAAAATAAAATGTGGTCTGTAACTCTCCAAGGAAAAAGGGTCATCGATATTGATGAGGAAAGTCATGCAAATTATGGTTTTCCTGAGAGTACTCTTTTTTCAAGGGGTGTACTAGACATGAACAAAGAAGAGGAAATGGATAATGAACCCGACATAAGAAATGATCATCAAGAAGGGATATGGGAGGATATCCCTTTATAAAAGAGTCAATATATAAGGTAATATTCATCTGCACAATTCTTTGAAAACTGTAAGGTTTTAACATTATTATATTCCTTCCATGTTTTTAAACAATGTCATTGACTCTATGAAGTTTGTTCTTGTTTTATTTTTGTGGCAGGATTCGATCCAAAGGGGCATGTTATAAAAGAGGATATTACGTTTTTGGGTGGGAATCAGATGAAGCTAGGCATGGTGAATATTGAGCATGTATGTTGATTTAAGTATTGTATTGGTAACTCATTGTATTTGTAAGTAAGTTATATATCTTATTGTATAAATTAATTTATGTGTTGTAGTCATAGTTATAATCATAAATTAAGAGGCCACATAACTCATGGTTAATAATATTTGTATTATGCTTTTTCCCAATTCAATTTATTCATAATTGTTCAAGCTTGTAGCTTAAAGTATAGACTTTTATGTGCTAGATTGGGTGGTGAATTTGTGTATATATGATCAGGAAGAACAAAATAGGGAAAAAATTCAAGAAAATTTAGACCGCAAATAAAAACGCTAGTCTTAAAAGTTCAACTTTTAAGATCGAATGTATTCGGATGTACTTATATGAGCGGTCTTAAAGGTTAGGTGAACATATTTGACATTAGTGCGATATTAAAAGTTGGTCTTTCAACACCGATGGTTTAATATGTCCTGTCTAGAAAGTTAATTTTTAAGACTGGATGTATTTATCATCCAGTCTTGAAAGTAAGTCTTTTAAGACCGCGTATAATTAATCTTCTGGTCTAACAAGCCGTTATTTCATATAGTGCATTTATTTTTGTCCAGTCTTAAAATTCTAACCTTTTAAGAGTGGCTTATTTTTTGTCCGGTCTTAAAAATTGAGATTTAGTAACAAACCGACTCTACGAATCCGCTCCCTTTACCAGTATCTACACCGAATAGCACTCCAACATGGATGGCAGCATGCTAGCTCCTTTAAGCTTTTCGCCTCACATCTCTATTCTAGGGTTTTGTTTTGCAACTCTTTCTCTCTTATAATCCGTATTACTCATAGCCTAAAGGTATTTATAACCTTAATGGGCCATATTAAATATTCAAAATCAATCTTAATTAATTTCAAAATTGAATTGGAAATTAAATCTGTCTAACAGATTCAATCCAATCTATTTATTTAATGTGAATTAAAAGCCAGCTAATTTAATTTATCTTCATAAATCAAATCCAAGATATGATATCTTTCTTCAAAATTCAAATATGAGATACGATATCTCAATTAGTTTTAGTTATTTAATTTATCAAATAAATTTAATACAAAACTAATACAATTTAATTATATATATATATATATATATATATATAATATTATTATTATTTTATATTTTATATTTTACACACACATACTCCCTAGTTAAAAACATTGTGTTCATTAAATTTTAGACATATCTTAGATTCAATGAATCTGGACATTATAGCTTGTGTTGGTCTATTCTTGTGTGCAACCCTATAGGCCCACATGAAATTGGAAGCGGACCAACATTGTACCAGCCCATAAGTCTCAAGCGACCTCTAGCAAGACATTACGACTACCCAACTCATATGAGGATCGATGATATGATGCAACCTATCATAAAACCATGTCAAGTCCCTTTTATCACGTGATAATTTGGTCAATGATGAACCATGGATAGTGTCATCCTCTCATTCTCGATCATTACTTTCTCGATTCATAAGTAGTCTAACAATTGAAATGGAAACTCTTTCCCATCGTAGTATGACCATACATTTCTCAGGCTCACTCATCGAGGAGCCCAATAATATCTCTCTACAAATGTGAGGGACAAATCTCATCTTTACCATTCACATTCCTCTGCACGAAAACTACTAATCCTGATTGAAATCTTTATCATCACCCAATCAAAGGTGACTTTTGACTAGGTCAAAGATTAGCGACTCTCATGTAGGAATCCACGATGATCTCAAGTCAAAGGGCATTGTGATGTAGTTATACATGAGATAAGCTTATGACTTAATCCATACAGCTTTCTGATAGTAGGTTGGTTAGCACCTTGTACGCTTACAAGCGCCTAAGACATTGATTTGTATCTCTATACTTTATTAAAGTCATACTGGCCTTATTTCATCTTCACTCATGCATAGATAACCAACCAGGGACATTTAGGACAATCTTTATGATACATTCAAGGATACAACCATCATAATAAACATGCAAATCATATAATAACAAAATGGAGAAATACTTTAAATAACAATAATGTTAAAAGTACAATGATTATCCCCTATGGCATAATTTCCAACAGGTATGGTTCTCATAGACGTTAATGTCAACCTTACCCCATTCTAGGTACAATTTCATGGGCTCCTTATTGGAGCATTTGATGATTCAAATGCTAAAACTATGGGAGATGCAATAGGGGAGGAGGTGATGTTTGAACGACTGATGGTGGATGGGAGACTTATCCGTAGCTTTGTGAGAGTGAGAACACTCCTCCACCTTGACGCTTCCCTCGCTATCGGTTTTTAGGTTCCAAGAGTATAAAAAGAATCAATCTGGGTCTCAGGGAAATATGAACAATTCCAAAGTTTTTGCTATCATTATGGTCGATTAGGACATGAGGCCAAGAGCTGTAAGGATATCGGTTTAACGGACAGCGACGGAGGTGAGTTTGAATTTGGCAGTTGGATGAGTACTCTTGGTGTGCGTAGTTTTGAAGATATCCTAGAGGTTAGTAAGGAGGGGTGGCTGGAAGTCCTCCTGAATGATAATCGACGACATCCTCACACTTCCGTCAAACTCTTTTTCTGACCAACAAAACAACGCAAAAGGGGAGCCTTTTACCAAGGTGGAATTCCGACCAAGCTTCAAGGGTAACCGGTCGGAAATGGTCATCTCGGCGGTGGAATCTAATTTGGAGTCGTTGGAGAGATCATACAGTAACATGCTGCTGAAAGCTGATATCTTGATAGGGACGTGTGATGAAGTAGATGATATGAGAGAAAGGAAAGCAAATCACGTGAGAAGCAATCAAGGCATAGAGATCTTTGATTTAATATTATTAGTTAATTGATAATCTATATGATAAATTTTAATATTTAAGAAATAGTACTCTTAGATGATAATTGATTATGGATATTATTATATAGGTATAATACTATGAAAGTGTGGATAATATAAACTTATTATGTTGTCCACTAGATGATATTTGATTATGAAATGAATATTGATGATTATAAAAGGAATGTGGAGGGAATGTCATTCTAGAAATAAAAAATAGTTAGTATTAAAGAATAATAAGAAAATAAAAATGGAATAAAAATGAAACATTAAAAAAAATATTTACCATATTTGGTACGCTTGATTAGCATTTAACCTTTCCAAAAAACATCGAAAGAACAAAGAAAATGAGAGAGAAGTTGGGGAGGAAGAAATGAAGGAGTGTGTAAAATAAGGTGTGGAGGTAGTATTTATTGGGATATATGCGTCAAGATTGTAACGGTTGATGTAACAACTTTTGTAGCGGTTTATATTTGTAGTGGTTAATGTGGCAGAATCTGATTTGTATTTTTTATGTTTTTTGTAAAACAACTACAAAAAATACATCGGTTTTTTTAATAAAATATAGACAGATTATACAGTAAGATAAAGAATTTTTAATCAATATTTGTTGCCATCACTACAAAAAGGGTGGGGAGAAAATGTTAGTTGTGAGTTTAATATGTTTGAACCCAAATGAAATTTAAATTAATTAATAATAAAACGTAACTTAAAAAAAATCACCGAATGATAGGTAAACTCTCATCGTCTTCAGGGAAGAAGTCTTCAAAATTGGTGAGTTAAAATAGCTCATTGTCGTAGGTTTCCCTAATAACTACTACAAAGTTTTGTTTTTAGTGAATAGCAACATGAAACAAAACAATGATTTGAAAGTATATGCCAATATCTGATTAAAAAAAAAAATACAAATGTGGTGTTAGCTGGGTAACGTGATACATATATCATGTTACCTACCACAACACATTTGTCCTTTTTTATGGAAGGGAGGCAGCTACTTTGAAACTAATGTTTGGCTTCATGCTGCAAATTCTTCACAAAATGATTTAAAGGGCGAAGTGTTTATATAGCTTCCAAATGTGTTGTATTTTGTAGCGGTTCTATGGCCTAACTATGACAAATGTGCAAACCTCATCACAATCTGTAGCGCTTTTAACAAGAAACCACTACAAAATATCTGACTTTTTACATTCTGTAGTGGTTTCTACCTTTTGCCCGGCACAACGTTCGTACCATAATGTGCCTAGCTGGTGTTAGAATGACCGTATAATATGTCTTAATTTCCCGTTTCACATTTTCCGTTTAATTTGGACCACAAAATTGGAATATAACACCGTATAATATGGACCACAAAATTAGAATATATGACCGATAATATGTCTTAATTTGTTAATGCGACACATGAATTTGAGCTATGGAGGTTGATAAGTATCAAGTTCTAATTATGGGTCCTCACTGCTGGAAAAAAAAAAAAAAAAGTCCTCACTTAGCCGTTTACACCATTATACTTGATATAAGAATTGGATAATTAATTTAATTTATAGATATTAAAAAAATAGTTTAAATTGTTATTATCATTAATAGGTATTGGTTTCACTAAAATACTCTCGTAAGTCAGGTGCTTTGAAACTACCATATGATAAAAACTTTCTAAATTTATGTCTTTCTATATCACGTGTACAAAATATTTCCTTTAATAATTATATTTTTCAACAGCAATTGTGTTGGAAGTATTATTGAGCACTAAATGTGAGATCCTCTTCCATGGAGGATTTGAATTGGTTTGGCTTGTTACAAGGGGCTAGTCCCTTTTCCTATACAGAGGAGCGGAATTAGTGAGAGTTCAACTCCTCTTAAAAGCCAACTTCAGAAATCAGGGGGGCAAAAAAAATTTTACAATTTTTCCTACTAAACGGAAATACTTCATTCTCCCATTTATTATTTAAATATTACAAATTAAAACTTTTTTTTGCCAACAAATGTCACACAACCATAACTTATGCCTTTTATTTTATTCCAATAAAAACAATGTTGTTAGAGTCGTACTGGGCATCAAATTTACCAACACACCGATTCAAGATTCAATCATCGACTGTGGTGGAATTCTGGTTATAAGGAAACAAAAAGTGAGAGAGAGAGAGAGAGTGTGTGTGCTGAATATTATTGTATATTGAAGTTAGTCCGAAAAAGTACACTGCAGAGTCTATAAACAGAGAAGACAGTTGCAACCCGCTACTGATATATGGATAATAATCAGAGCATTAGTGTCTAACATAATGGACGAGCAGAAATAATATGATATACTAATATAATATTACTTAATTATAACAGGAAAAGTTTGAGAAGTAGCAAAACATTTTTTAAAATTGGTGGTGTAAATTTGTCGCAGTTTCAAAATTGCTACAATATTGGATGGCGCCAAAAAGTTTGAATTAAAATTGTAGCAATTAATTGTTACAAATTTTTTTCCGATACAAAGTTTTGTTATTAGTGAAGAGCAGCATGAAACAAAACATTGATTTGAAAATATTTGCCAAGATCTGATGAAAAAAAGATAAATGTGGTGTTAGCCAGGTAACATGATACATATATCATGTTACCAACCATTACACATTTGTCTTTTTTCATGGGAGGGAGGTAGCTACATTGAAACCAATATTTGGTTTCATACTGCAAATTCTTCACAAAATGATTTAAGGGCAAAGTGTTTATATAGCTTCAAAATGTATTGCAGTTTTATAAGCGACTGCCACAAATCTGCAAGACTGTTTACATTTTGTAGCGGTTCTATGCCATAATTGTGACAAATGTGCACACCTCTTTAGAATTTGTAGGAGTTTACAAAAGACCCCTATAAAATATCAGACATTTTGCATTTTGTAGCGGTATCTACCTTATAACCGCCACAACCTTCCCGATATAATTTCCCTAGCTGGTGGCACATTTGTGGCTGTTTATTTATATTAAATAAAACCACTACAAAATAACTATTACAAAATTAGCACCTGCTCGACACCAAATTTTGTAGCGGTTACTTACTTAAAAGCGTTACAAAGTTCGTACACTAGCTATCCAACATGCGATTTGGCACAAGTGTCTGCGTTGCAAATTTGTAACAATTTAGGACAAAATTAATCTGATATTTATAGCAGTTGTTTTTCACTACTACTGATTGGCAACTTTTTTGTAGTGTCAAAATGCTAAAGAATGTGAATAAGAACGCCCACCAACCTAGCTTGTAATACCTGGATAACTATTATCTGGAATATTATGTCACAATAATGAAAATGCCCATTTATGAAGATTTTGGTCTCAACATGTTATGTGATTAGTATATGTTCAAAGGAAAACATTAAGAAAATTAAAGGAAATTTAATATCGGAAATGTGAAAAATGTGTCTTAAGGCCATAAAACATCCTGAGAATAATTAGGAAGAATTCTAAAAGGCATGGAATAATTATTAAAAATTTAGAAAGCATATTATTCTTAAATTAGACAATTTAATAAATTATTTCCTATGAAAATAAAAAGAAGGAAAATTAAAAAGTATTCTGAGACTAAAATTGACTTTATGATTTTTGATAAATTGCAGGGAGCTTGAATTATTAATGTCAATAAAATTGTTGTGAGAAAATGATTGGTTTTAATTAAGAAAATTATTAGAAAGTATTAAGGGATTAATTAAGTAATTTTTGGGAATTTTATAAGATTATAGAAATTTAGGGAACATGAAAAATAAAATAAATATAAATAATTATTATTAAAGGCCGAAATTTTTGGCCAAATTAAATAAATAATAAGGGTTAAGATGTAACCTTGAAAAAACCAAGATCAAAGGCTTAGGATTTTTCAAGAAATTCTAGAAGCCTAAATCCATGTAATTACTTATGGACCAATAGGAAATTTTGGGAAAAATAAATACAAGATAAATAGGATATTATGGTAAATGGGAAAAAAATAATAAATATATATGTGTGTGTGAGCTAGCCGAAAATTTGGGGAGGGATAAGGATGATTTGGATATTTGTATATAATAATAATATAAGATAAGGCATGTGGTAATTAAGTAATATTATATTAATAAAAGGTGAACAGGATAAATGACCACGGATAGAAATAAAATCCTATCTAGAAAACCTTGAACAAAGTTATTAGAGTCAGAGTATATTATTGATCAGTGAATTTTTATCCAGAAATTGGCACCGACTGGCGATATTTCTGTACCCGGTAGCGATTATCGAGGATTTTTGGCAGGTAACGGAATGTCCTTAATGAGAATATAAGGTTAGGAAAACCCAGTATTCTCAAAGAGGAAGAAAAGACCTTCAACGTGTTGTTCCCAGAATTTTAAGATTTTACAAAAAATTTCGCGATCAGGACACCGAACCAGGAATTTCATCTGATAAAGCAAGATGACATAAGCATGATGATGTCATCAATTTTGTCTTCTTGTGGGGGGAAGGTCGGCCAAATAGGTGTAGAGCCAAGATCAAGCCACTTCAAAAAAATGAGATCCGACGGTCAGAATTCAACTAGACAAAGTTCAATGAAATTACGAAAATGCCATTGGATTTTTCTATAAATAGCCTTTCATTTCTCTTCATTCTTCACCAATTCACTCACAATCCTAGAGAGAAGTTAGAGAGAGAAGCTCTGGAAGAGGAGTAAGAAGTTCATAGCAAAGCTTTGAGTAAGTTTCTTAGTCCTTAGTTTTTAGTTTCAGTAGTTCTTTCGGTAGTTATAGTAGAATTGCTAGAGTAGTCTCTAATTTTTCAAGTTAGCTTAGATATCATGTTTAGGAGTAAATATGATATTTATTTCAGAAATAGGTTAGAGGAAAAGTTATAGCAAAATTTTGAGAGTTTAAAGTCAAAATAGCGAAGCTCTGGCAAAATTCCACCAAGTAATCAAATAAGGGGCAAAATGGTAATTTGTACCTAAAATGCCTGTTATGATCTTAAATATTCATATCGGTGATATTATCCTTCTAGGATATTCAAAATCACGAACCGCTGTTTCCGCTGTCACTGTTGTCATACCGCCGTCGTCCCTCTGTCAAACGTACCATAATTCGACAAACATGCCAAGAATCATCAACGAAGGTACGGACGCGTATTGTAACCTTAACACTTATGCTGCTCATATACGTATATGTGATAGACATGTTTATATACTGAGGCTCTGTCTAGGGTTGTCAGTTATACATACAGCTTTATAAGGGTTATAGTCTTCATAACGCCGTTGGGTTTTCCTAGCGCTGAGGACACGATGGGCCGTTGTGGCACTGGTTATGTGCAGACATGTTGTGGGACTTTACATACTGCGTTGTGCTTATGTTATGTCAATGTTGAGATCATGCATCTGCTATGAGCTTATGTAGTGATTTACTGCTGTTATGAGTTGTGAATAACTGTTGTCCATATACTGTTTATTTGAGCATAAGGTTAACCGTTACCTGAGATCCCAATGGTAATTGGATCTCAGCTGTAACTTCAGGTTCGGGCAAACCAAGGGGTTGAAGATAGGGGCGGGCTGTAACATCCCAGTTTAAAACACCGAAATTTTTTTTTTTTACAAAAGAATAGTAATCAGAGTCAAGCATTGTAGCAAGTGAGTAGCTGAATTTAAAGATATATAACCACAGTGTAATTGTACTCATACAGACATCCATTGCTCAGAAAGGGTAGCGTCTAACCAGATTTAATAGAGCTACAGAAGTAAACTCCTTCTATTGTCCAATGCCGGCTACCTGCCCCAAACCTCAACCCTTGGTTTTCCCGAACCTGAAGCTACAGCTGAGATCCAATTTCCCAATTGGATCTCAGGTAACGGTTAACCTTATGCTCAAATAAACAGTATATGGTAACAGATATTCATAATAACATAACAACATATCAATACCACATTACACAAAACAAATACCACAACAAGTTTGCACATATCCAGTGCCACGACGGCCCATCGTGTCCTCAGCGCTAGGAAAACCCCAACAGGTTATCAAGACTATAACCCGTGAAAAGCTGTATGTACAACAGCCCTCTCTCGGCAGAGTCTCAATAAATGACATATCTTTCACATATATGAATATAAGCAGCATAAGTGTTAAGGTTACTGTACTCGTCCGTGCCTCCGTTGACGACTTTTAACACTTCCGTCAAATTCACGGTACGTTTGACAGCGGCTCAACAGGGGTGACAACGGAAACAGCGGTTCGTGATTCTGGGTATCCTATAAGGATAACATCACCAGAATGAATACCTAAGACCATAACAGGCATTTTTAGGTACAAATTATCATTTTGCCCTTAGTTAGCCTTTTTAGCGGTATTTCGCCAGAGCTTCGTTGTTCCAACTTTTTACTTCCAAAATTTTTGCCATAATCTTTTCTATAATATTTTTCTAAGATAATTATCATATTTATTCTAAAAACATGATATCTAAATTATCTTGAAAAATTAAGACTATCCTAACACTTTTACTATAACTACCGAAAGAACTACTGAACTAAAGACTAGGGACCAAAGACTTACTCAGAGCTTTGCTGCGAAATTCCCCAGACTCCTCCTTCTTCCTTCTCTCTCAAATTTTCGGCCTTCTCAAGAGGAAATGGTGTAAAGAATGGTGAAATGTGAAGGGGTATTTATAGGTGAACTCGATGGCATTTTCGTAATTTCGTTGAACTTTGTCTGGTCGAATTCTGACCGTTGGATCGCACTTTTCTGAGGTGGCTTCATCTTGGCCTTACACCTCTCTTTGCTGACATCATCTTGAGTCATCAAAATGATGTCATGCTTGCTTCATCTCTTGCTTTATCTGATAAGCCTCTGATTCGGTGTCCTGTTCGCGTAATTCCGTAAAATCTTAAAATTCTGAAAACAGTATGCCGAAGGTCCTTTCATCCTCTTTAAGAATACTGGACTCTCCTTCCCTTATTCTTCCAGTAAGGACATTCCGTTATCCGCCGAAAATCCTCGGTTTTCGTGTCCGATTTCAGAAACAATTTTGGCTGGTACTAGCTTCTGGATAAAAATTCACTGACCAATAATATGCTCTGGTTTTTCTTGACCCATAACCATATTCTCACAACGGGAATATTTTCTATCCGTTCTCATTTATCCTGTTCATTTTTCCTCTGATTATTATATTATTTTCTTTTTAACACATGTTTAATCTTATATTATTATTATATCTAAAAAATCTTCTCATCCTTATCCCTCCTATTTTTTTTTTCGGCCAGCCCCCTTTTTCTTTTCTTTTTTTTTATTTTCCTACATATATTATATTTATCTCTCACAAAATTCCCTTATTGGTCCAAAATGAATTTAGGCTTATAAAATTCCCAAAAATTACTTAATAAATCCCTTAATATTTTCTAATAATTTTCTTAATTAAAACTTATCATTTTCTCATAAATATTTTATTGACATCAATAATCTAAGTTTTATGCAATTTATTATCAATTTTAGTATCTATTTTGATTTCTAGAACACTTTTTAAATTTTCTTTCTTTTGTTTTCATAGGAAATATTTTATTAAATTGTCTAAATTAAGGATAATATGGTTTCTAAGTTTCTATAATTATTCCATGCCTTCTAGAATTTATTACCCTATTTTTAGGATGTTTTATGACCCTAAAATGCCCCTTTTTAGCACTTAATTTTCTTAATATTTCCCTTTGAACATAAATCAATTATTTAAATTAGAGACAACATATTCTCCAATCTTTAATAAATATTTAATTGTCTCTAAGGAATTTTTAGGGTATTACACGGGCGATTGGCGTAGGATGGCAGAAGAAATTTTATGGTTGTAATTTATATGTCTAGTTAGGTATTGTTTCCTTTTAGATAGTAGATAACTGTATAAATACACTTACACTGTGGTTATGTAATATAAAGGTTCAGTTACTCATTTTGCGAAATTGCTCTACTCTGATCAACGTTTTTTTAAAAAAAAAAAATTCCACTGTTTTTAAGGTGGGATATTACATAGCTAGCTTCAACAAACTAGAAATTGACTTTGTACGTGGGCTTATACTTTTTGTCCACTAAAATTTGAAAAGCCCTGTCTGAACTCTGAAGGATACAATTATTTATGGAACTTGATAAAATTCCCCCTTTCACATTTCCCGTTTAATTTTGGACCACAGAATTGGAATATATGACCGTAATATATGACCACATTTTCCCCCTTTCACATTTGTTGATGCACATGAATTTGAATTATAGAGGTTGATAATTATCAAGATGTAAGTATGGGTCCTCACTGCCGCCCCCCTCCCCCCCAAAAAAAAAGTCCTCACTTAGCTCTTTACAACCCTTAATATAACAGTTAGATAATTAATTTATAAATATTAAGAAATTAGTTAGGTTGTTATTTATAATTAAAAGGTATTGGTTTCCCTAAAAGACTCTTGTAAGTAATGTGCTTTGAAACTACCATTTCATAAAAACTTCCTAAATATATACAATCAATAAAGATATTAATTTAGAGGCAAAAATTATAAATTTGAGAGTTTAAGGACCGCGGGGTACCTTAACAACAACACCTATGAGTTTGTGAACAGACCCTGCTTTACTCCAACAAACTCATTTTTGTCGTCTCTGTTAAAATTTGTCAAAGTGCTCCTATTAATGAGATTCTGAACTATATTTAGAAATAGACTGAAAAAAACTATTTGCTATATTTAGGGTCTGAGGAGTATAATAGCTTTAATAAGCCATATTTACTCATGCATGAGCCATAAATGGATTTTGAGAATGGTGTAAGTAGGTAGGTTAGTGGTGGTAGCTTTAGCTTAGTTTGAACCGATCGAGTTGGAATATAATTCATTATCCAAGACTCATGGATGTATTAATTCATTATTCAACAGTAATTATGTTACAAGGGGTCAGTCCCTTTTCCTGTACAGAGGGGGCGGAATTAGTGAGAGTTCAACTCCTCTTAAAAGCCAACTTCAGAAATAAATAAAAAATTCACAATTTTTCCTACTAAACGGCAATACTTCATTCTCCCATTATTATTTATATATTACAAATTTAAAACTTTTTTTTGCGAACAAATGTCACACAACGATAACTTATGTATTTTATTTTATTCCAATAAAAAACAAAGCTGTTTGAGTCGTACTGGGCATCAAACTTACCAACAAACCCATTCAAGAAATCAATATATAATATAAATCTCATCCTTTAAGCCGCTCTTTTAAATGGCTTAAGGACTCGTCACACAAAAACATTGTGCATAAGCCATCCTTTAAATAGTTGGACTGCGTGAACCCATTGAAAACTGTGAAGGGAAAATAACATAATGGAATTACACTTCAGCTACGGAGGAGATGCACTCTTTTTATTGCACTTTCTTTTTATTTCCCCGAGACCTGAAAATTTTTCCTTTGCTCATGTCACATCTCATGTCTGAACGGGATTCAAAATTTGAATCCCTTATTCTCCCTCCTCTCTCCTATGCTTCCTCTATTTTCTCTTTAGGTTTCATGACGAACTGTTGTTGATTCGTTCCCTCAGCAGTAATCGAATCGATGAGTTTAGAGAATTGCCGAAGTGAGCTTTGCATTGCGATTCGTCAACTCAATGATCGTTGTCTTTACTCTGCTTCCAAATGGTACTCGATCTCAGCAAGGGCTGTTGGTCAATTTCTCTCACGCTGGATTCTGTATACTGCTCTGATGATTTCCTTTTAAACCAAATCATTTGTTGCCTCAACAGCATAAAGAAGTCAGTTGGGGGCTTGGAGCTTCAAGAGCAGTTTTTCCCTATAATACATCGCTAACAAATTCTTTGATTTTTTTTCTTTTTGTTGTATGTTTCAAGGGTTCATGTTTAAATATTCCATAGATTATTATCAACCCGTGCGTTGACGCACGGGGGAAGTATAAACTCGTTGTGGTTATAAGGAAACACAATTTAAGAGAGAAAGAGAGAGAGAGAGAGAGAGAGAGAAAATGTGTATTGAATATTACTGCATATTGAAGTCAGTCCAAAAGAGTACACTGCAGAGTCCATATGGAGAAGACAGTTGTAACACACTATCGATAAGAGCATTAGTGTGCAACAAACACGAATGGCATAATGTATTGATATAATATTACTTTATTATAATAACAAAAATTTTAATGGTAACAAAACATTTTTTTAAAATTGGTGATAAAAATTTGTAGCAGTTTTGTGGATGACTCAAAAAAATTTGAATTAAAATTGTAGCATTTAATTGCTACAAATTTTATACGCTACAAAGAATACTTATCCCTTATAAAAAAATTAAAAATTGGGCAAATATTTTTTAAAAAAATATATTTAACTTCTACAAAGAAAATTATGGTTTTTATTTTTTTTAAAAAAAATATTAGTAATTGTAGTTCTTTTTTTTTATTATTACTCTATCATTTTAGTATTTATTAGTTAATTGATCATCTATATGATACATTTTAAAATTTTAAAAAGTAGTACTTGATTATGGATATTATATAAGTATAATACTATGAAAGTGTAGACAATATAAAAAGTAGTCACAATTTTTTTAAAAAAAAAGTAGTCACAAAATCTTAAAAAGTAGTACTTGATTATGGATATTATATGATACATTTTAAAATTTTAAAAAGTAGTCACTGGTAGTCACTGTTATGAATATATTAATTATGTGGATGTCCATTAACTATTAAACTCCTATATCCTGTTCCTTTGAATATAATTATGTAAAGGTGTGGAACCAATAGGCCAAATTCTTTTCTATATATATGTACATCACCATATGGAAATGTTAGGCGAAGAGAATGATTCCTCTCTTCTTTCTTCTTGTGTTCTCTGTTATCCTTCCTTTAGTTTTTCCTTAGATTTATAATACGTTATCAGCACGATTGCTGATTTCTTCTTCTCATTCTCCATAAGTCATCCTTCTCACTCTGATTCATTCATTATTATGCTTCCCTCACTTTCTCTCAATTTTTCTTTCGTCTCCCACAAACTCAATTCTGCAATTCTCTTCATCATCTTCTTCCTTCTCCATTTCCGCTTTTCCTTCCTCTCTCTTTTCTCTATTTTCTACACATGAGTAGCTTCCCGATGGCTATATTGCATGGAGACTCCAGATTTTTCCCAATGCATGGAAACTCCAGATTTTTCCCCTCCCCATATGGATGTATTTTGTCCCTCTCTCGGCTTCCCTCTCGGCACCGCCCTTCTTCTCATCATCATCTTCAGCCTTGTCTCTTAGTTCATCAACGGTCCTCAGATCTACGTCTAAGCTGGACGCTTCTTTCGTCCGTTGCAGTGAGCAATGGAGCCGTCTCAAAATGAGCTGTCCGATAGCACTCTCTTGTCTCGTCCCTTTCTCGCCGACGACAAGGCACTTCTCCAGCGTTCGACGCTCGCAACCGTCATGCGATTTCTCTCCACCCAATTGCTCTGCGCAAGTGGGTGGAATTTGTGCCAAGATTATCAAAGAGGCAAAAGCGTTCGGATCAAGTTCATAGGAAGGAGTTTGAGTCAATAGAACTTCTGGCAAAAGCAGAGAGAGCAAGAGAAGGAAGTAGATTGATTTTGGCATCTACTCGCATTAGAGATACTGTGACTGTTGGGATTAGGTAACTTTTAATATAATATATTATACGATATTATAATAATAATGGTTTCTATAGGAGGAGGATTGAGTAGAATTAATAATTAATTAACAATCATAATTATTATGGACGGGAAACAAAAGAAAAAAAAATAAAGTAATGATTAATGGAAAAAAAAAATTGAATTGAAATAAATAGGAGGGAGTCAATTTTATTATTGCTGGACTTTGAATATGTTATGTATTTAGCTATAGATATGTTTTTGCTTCTAACTACTCCACTAAGGTCCATTAAGGGAGTAGTGTAACATCCCACTTAAAATAGCGGATTTTTTTTTTTAAAACAAACAAACACGGTAATCAGAGTTTGAGCATTTTCATAAACTGAGTATCTGAATCCAAAGATGCATAACCATAGTGTAATTTTTTTTTTCTTATACAGTCATCCCGAAAGAAGATAGTGTTAAACAGAATATACAAAGATAAACTGATAAACTTCTTCTGCCCTCCTACACCGGACACCTGCCTCTATTGTCATCCCCTTTGTACTCCTGACCCTGAAGCTACAGCTGAGATCCAATTTCCAATTGGATCTCCGGTAACGGTTAACCTTATGCTCAAATATAACAGTATATTGATAACAGCATGAACATATTCACATAACAACAGTATATCACTACATAAGCACAAAGCAGATGCATGATCACATATTGGCAGAACATAAGCACAAAGTAGTATGTAAAGCCCCACATAATGGTTGCACATATCCAGTGCCACGACGGCCCATCGTGTCCTCAGCGCTAGGCAAACCCAACGGCATTATCAAGACTATAATCCGTATCAAGCTGTAAGTATAACTGACAACCCTAAGCAGAGTTTCAGTAACTAAGCATGTCTATCACATATATGTATATAAGCAGCATAAGTGTTAAGGTTACAATACGCGTCCGTACCTCCGTTGACGATTTTTGACACTTCCGTCAAATTACGGCACGTTTGACAGCGGCTCAACGGCGGTGACAGCGGAAACAGCGAAAACAGCGGTTCGGTGTTCCGAGTATCCTATAAGGTTAATATCACTAATATGAGTATTTAGAACCAAAACGGGCATTTTAGATACAAATTACCATTTTGCCCCTAGTTTGACTGTTCGGCGGAATTTCGCCAGAGCTTCGCTGTTTTGACTTTAATTTCTCAAAATTTTTGCTATAGCCTTTCCTCTATCATATTTCTAAAATAAATATCATATTTATTCTTAAAATATGAAGATTAAAGACTATTCTAGCATTCCTATTATAACTACCGAAAGAATTACCGAACTAAAGACTAGGGACCGAAGACTTACTCAGAGCTTCGCTTGGATTTTTCTCCAGACTCCTCCTTCTTCCTTCTCCTCTAGATTTTCGAAAATCACAAGAGAGAATGGTGTGGAGAGAAATGAGAGCTATTTATAGAAAAAGGGAGTGGCATTTTCGTAATTTCGCTGAACTTTGTCTGGTTGAATTCTGACCGTAGGATCGCACTTTTGTTAGGTGGTTTAATCTTGGCCTTCCATGTGTCTTGGCTGTCCTCCCCCTTCCAAAAGTGATGTCACCCTTGCTGCATCATCCTCTTACTTTATCCGATAAATCCCTGATTCGGTGTCCCGTTCACGAAATTCCGTAACACCTTAAAATTCCGAGAACAATATGCTGAAGGTCTTTTCTTCCTCTTTAAGAATACTGGGTTCTTCTTCCCTTATACTCCCAATAAGGACATTCCATTATCTGCCGAAAATCCTCGGTATTCGCGACCGGTTTCAGAAATAACTTCGGTCGGTACTAACTTCTGGATAAAAATCCACTGACCAATAATATATTCTGGTTTTACCTAACTCATTCCCAAAATCTCACAACGGAATTACTTTCTATCCGTGATCATTTATCCTGTTCATTTTTCCTCTGATTATTATATTATTATCTAATTAACACATGTTTTAATTATATTATTATTTTATTTAAGTTCTTCTTTCATATTTATCCTCCCATTTTCTATTTTTTTTTCTTTTTGGCCTAATTTTCGGCCACACACATATATATGTAAAATTATAATTTTTCCATTAATCTTAATATCCTATTTATCTTATATTTATTTCTCCCAAAATTTCCTTTAATTTTTCTTAATTTATCCCAAAACTAATCCTATAACATGTTGAGACAAAATCTTCATTACCAGACATTTTATTGTTATAATATAATTTTCCAGATAATGGCTATCCGGGTATTACAAGCAGCATGTGATCATTTTTATTTGCTTCTGCCGACGCTTAAAGAGGTCACGAAGGAACAAATCATTCATATAATAATCATGAATTATGATGCATGAAGTCACGGGTATGTGTATTCATGATTCATTCAATAATTCAAAGAAAGAAAATAATGCAAATAGTGAAAATGTATGACCCCACGTGTTTATTACTTTATTATTTTTAAAAATGGGGAAGAAGACGACACACCAATTATTTAGAAGAAGGGAGAGTTCTTTTATATTGTTGTAGGATCCATATGTTCTATTCTACTTACATGGCATAGAGGAAATCAATCCATATGATTGAATCATTTAGCCAGGTACGCATACTCATGTTTTCTTCCTCTTAATATAATTTTAAATTTAGATTTACTTTGTCTTTTGGAGAAATATATTTTACATAAAAATATTATGATAAAACCAAAGTTGATAGAAAAGCTGGAATACCCCATATAATTTATGTTTGCTATTCAAGTACATTTTCTTCATGTTTAAATGAATAATTAATTCTAGGATGAAGACATATTAGTGGGTATGGAGAAATGGTATCTCCTTTAGGAAAAGGGACGTCCTCTATGGACCCAAAGGCTGCCGCCCATGTGCAGTGTCCCAATACGTCTCAATTGATTGGGAATCTTTTGTTTTAATAAAGTTAAGATAGTGCGTATTTTAAAAAAAAAAATTGACAACTTTGTTTAGCATACAATTTGTTTCACTAATTATTATTGATTAGTATGGGATCTATTTTTTTAAAAAAAAATTGATGTACTTGACAATTTGATGATTATCATTGCAGTGCTTACTTTTATTCGTTGGATTTGATTCTATTATATGACTAAAGCCATATATTTTATATTTATTTTGACAAAAAAAAAATTGTTAAAGGCCATATGTATCATGAGATTAAAATGCCATGAAAGATATGAGGTATAAATTGGCCTAAAACATATGAGACATAAATTGGCCTGAAACTATGAGGAGGCATAAATTGGCTTGAGACCAAGAGGCAAGTTAACCTGAAGCCAAGAGACAAATTATATAATAAGACTTGATCCATAAATTTTGTATGCCATCAGTTGTATAAAGGCATCAAAATTGTATATTTGGCATTAAATACTCTCTCAAATTATGAGACAAGGGATTGTATGATTATGATTGTTGTTATAAATAAAATTGCTATTGCAGTAGCAATAATGTGATTAAGTCAAGAAATATTGTGGACATGGATATAAGTATTATATCTACAATCTTGAGTATGATCATGATTATAATTGTGGTGGTTTAAATTTCCACTTAAAGTGGAGAAAGATTATTGATAAAAACCACAAAAAGAAAATTGGCATGATAAATATGCTAAAATTAATGATGTTATTATCAAATTTTGCTCCCCATGATTTTATGATTTTTAAAATTTATCAGATATTTTGCACAAATGATTTACTATTTAATATAGTAAATACTATTTACCATATTAGAGCAAAGTTTTTCTGAGTATGCTCTGTAGCTGTAGCTTAGACTGATCTGTCACATCAGAAAAGGATTATTCTTGCAGAACAGTAAAATATTATTTATCGGAACTATAAATGTTTTCACTGACACTATTCAAATGTATAGTACATACTATTTATATAAAACAGAGATATTTTACTACACAGTTTTTAATATTTTAAAATACGTTGATATTATTTCTGTTTATATGAAGAATGGACATTAGAGTCCTATAATTAGTAGTTGCATGTTTACACCAGAAATGATGGGTAAACAAGAGAGTGACATTAAATTATTATTGAGGCCTTAAATGCCTATGTATCAAATATTGAATAATACAAAGAATTTTTAGTTATTGTCTTGAAAACAAATAATTGTAGAGAATTATGCCACTCAAGACTAATAATTTTAAAGGCTAATAGTCCAGATGACTAATTAGCATAGTATGCTCAACGAAAGGCCTTAATGTTTGGACTATATTTGGTAGTATAAATTTGAGATTCTGGAAGAGCAATGAGAATATAAATTTGATTTAAGGCTCCGGAAGATTTTATTCTACCAAGGATGAGCTGCAAAGAAAGTATGCTTATATGTAATTCACACTTGAAGGGGAGATTTGTTAGAAAGCAAGTGAGTTAGAATACAAGTGTGAGTTAATTTTTGAAAAGTTATATACTTCTCACACAAAGCCTAGAAATATCTCCTAAAATGGATGTCAGATTATGAAATAGTAAACCAGAAGTTTACTAATTAATGGTATGACTTGTTTGATCATCCGAGTCATATATATAATAAGATTAAGTATTGACATCTATCGAAGAACCAGAAGATTCTTCATGATGTGCTGCTTGTTCTCAAATAGAAATTATTATGAGAATATCATTGGTCATGATTGGTAATGGATCTCTGGAAACATATCAAACAGATTTATATGAGCCCATTGAAATGACATGTGAACCTTACAATTGAAAGATGCATCTATTAAAAGGTTACATGTGAGATTATTAGCCTGCAACGTTTGCAGTGATATTTGCAACCTGAAGTTTGCAATAGTGTTTGAATATATTATGTGCGCAATTTCCAGATTGAACGATCCAAAAATCATGTATTATGTATCCATGAATGGATAAATCTATGATTATGAGAACAAAATTTTCTATGTTGGTATATGTGATTTTATTGCAGCAATTATATAAGCCAACAAAATTCTTCCTGTAAAATTGGCTTTTGGTCAGAAGCCAAATTAATTACATCTTAAAGGTTTAAATGTGCAATGTTTATCAATCCACCGCAATGCACATAGATGGACATAGAAAGAAAGTTGAGATATTGTTTTCTTAACATGAGGGGGAGAAATTGAATAGCTAGAAAAGAGAATACATGAAATGCATTATAACCATGAAGTATATATCCTCAAATAAAGAAGTATGAACCAGAAGTTCATCAGGTTATGCATTCATGAAATAGTTGCCAGATAGAATTACTGACCCAAATGAGATTTGTTTCAGTTGAAAATGTTCCAAATACAAATGTTACATGCCTGAAGCATGAAAAACTATTCGGTTCCAAATAGTTATATTATGGAGCATATTATAAAGATGATTATATTAAGAAGGTGATATAACTAATTGAAAAAAAAAAACCTCAAAAGAGGTTCAGGTACCTGAATAATATTGATAAGTTATGTCGAATTGGAAAAATATAATCGAATAAATGAAGTTGTCGACAATAATTTTGAAAATGATATCACGTGATCAAATGAGGATATTATATGTCATAAGAAGTTGACATAAAGATGATTGGCCAAGAGGATAAAATGAAATTGAAAATGACATAAATATATTCATATTATGATTGTTATGGACCAGAAGTTCAAAATTTGTGATATAAATGATTATGTGAAAATAAAGATTTTCACAAAGTTTAATATGATTATGATGTGATATATGATTTTGTGGTGGAGACAATAATTTTGTATATCTGGCAGTTCATGAAAAAAAATTATGCGTCTGTAAGATATTGTTATAACCTATGTTATAGCTTACTAAATTATGAAGATTGGATTAGAATCTTCAAATGGATCCAACAGTGTCAAAAGCTCATGTTCCTAAATGGCAAGCTATTATAAAGCACGCCTGAAGCGTTGCAGGTCCATCAGTTTAAAAGACAAAAATCCTCAAAAGAGAAAAGGAGCTCAGAATATAAATGATCAAGTCGAGGATAATTAAGAAAAGTTCCAGAAGAGCTATCTCTAGTAGAGAATATTGTGGTCCTAGAAGAGACCCAGGTACCTGAAATATGCGAATATAATGAGATCTCAATAAATTATGAATGAAATCCGATGGGACTGAAAATGAAGTCGACGTTGACAATATCTATAGTTATATGATAGCATATGTTGTAATTAATGATAATGAAGATCATGAGCCACAATTTATTAGCAGATGCCAGAAGCACAAGTCCTTGAAGGACTCAAGATGCTAAAAGCATCAAATTCTCGAAAATAATCAATTAAATAAGTTTATATATGCATGAAGCATTTTAGTGCATGTGGCATCATTATCAGAAAGAACATTTATTAAAAGTTTTACATGCATGTGTATATTTATGATAAGATTTAGATATATTTTATTATGATTTTATTTGAAAGATTTAGATCTTGCAGGTATACAATGAACAATTAGACTTGACATTTCTATTGTTCCATAGCGAACAAATTTTTGATGACAAAATGAAAGATATGCTCAGAAGACATTGAAAATAATGTAATCATTAGGGGGAGCAAAACTGATGTTATCGAGAGGGCGAGACGATACACGCTGTACTCTTTTTCCCTTATCTAAGTTTTGTCCCACTGGGTTTTCCTAAAAAGGTTTTTAATGAGGCAGCATTAGAAAGTGTATCAATGAATGATGTACTCTTTTCTTTGGCTAGGTTTTTATCCCACTGGGTTTTTCCTAGTTAAAGTTTTTAACGAGGCACTTTCATAATGGACATCCAAGAAGGAGTATTATGAATATATTAATTATGTGAATGTCCATTAACTATTAAACTCCTATATCCTGTTCCTTTGAATATAATTATGTAAAGGTGTGGAACCAATGGGCCAAATTCTTTTCTATATATATGTACATCACCATATGGAAATGTTAGGCGAAGAGAATGATTCCTCTTTTTTTTCTTCTTGTGTTCTCTGTTATCCTTCCTTTAGTTTTTCCTTAGATTTATAATAGTCACAATTTTTTTTTAAAAAAAAATTCTAGGAATTTTTGCCATTTAATTTTTTTAAAAAAAATTAAATGGAAAAAATGTTCAAGATTTTTCAAAACTTTGAACACTTATTTTAAGATTTTGCAAAATATCATCAAGAGTCGCATTGGTTCCAAGAGATTGTCAAAGATTGTATTAAAAGTCAAATATTTGTGTTGAGTATGTTTGCAGACAGATATAATACACAATTTCACATGAATTAACTATTAGGACCTCAACTTTTTCTTGTAAACAAGTAAAGCAGTTATATGATGATTTTACACAACACTAGGTCATTTCAAATACATTAATTTATATGTGCAAGAAGTGACTAAAAGTCATGAATTTGAAATTTATAAGAGTATTTAATAATCTGGGGTTAAAATTGATGGCAAAGTTATGATATACATACAAGAAACAGATGCTTATCAAGTGACGAGGTGACATGTCATATTGGTGCGCATCTAGTGTGTAAAGTAGGAAACTATACATTCATGATGTCTGGGACAAAATAGAATAATGAGAACGACTTGCACGTATAGGAGCTTAGCCAAGGGCCTCCCTCATTTGCTCATTCATGGACTTTTTATCCCTTGCATACCAAAACAGATCTCTACCTGAATTTAAAATAAGCAAACCAGATTTAAAACACTTTGTTAAGTGATAAAATCAATCAGCATGTCCCCTCTCGTTCAGGGGCTGTGGTAACAGATAAATTAGGCTGATTCCTTTTATAATCTGTTGTTTTTCTGCACCAACGTATAGATATCTTCCATTGTATAGGGGAAGAAAAGATAAAACTATCAGCATATGTTTATATTATGTTTATATTTAGGAGAATGTTGTAGGCATCTAACCATAGCAACTAGTGAAAATATAGCTTACTGGAGAAGAAGGTTGGAGAATTAGAGTTTTCTTATAATTCCATGAGAACAAAAACTTTGATTTTCCCAATTAGTTGCCACGCTGGACAAGTTCTTTCGTATAACAGAAATCCCTAAAATCAAGCACAGTTCAATGAAACAGGAAAAAGAACAAAACCAAAATCCAATTGAATTGGAGAATTTTGAAGCAACATACCCATGTTCTTGCAGCTTGAGACAATGCTTAATCAACCCATTATGCTTTGAAAACTATGACAACCTATATCACAGTTAATCAGCAACTCCCAAACTCATTTTTGCAAGCAATCCTGAGCAATCTACAGTCATAATTTATAACAAGAATTCCAGGGATTTTCACAACCACACAGATACAGAGTCTTCTAATCTGGAGAATATCAAAACAAGCCATACTACACTAAGCTTTAGATTAACACTCATCAATTCAAGCCTAAATTAGCCCACCTTCAACCCTGATGTATGCTGTATGCTTGTTAGAACTAGAATTGAATAAAGGAATACAGGCCTTCAACTTGCTGATTCAGACACAAGCATGCGTATAATTAAAAACGATATCAATTAGTTAAAGCGAAAATGAAAATAAGTTGTTGAAACCGCCAAGCTGCATTTCATCATTAAGCATCCTGAGCAGTTACCTCATAATCGAATGCCTAGTATATATAAGCCGCACTCATATTTCTCGATTACTCTATCCATCTCTGGAATCCATGCCACCTCTAGCGAGTTGCAGGGACAAATGACTCAGGCGTGGCTTAGCTTCACAAGAAATCAAACAAGTTCTACGTTTAAAGATTAGTCGGCGACCACAAAAGGTTTGTGGATTGTGTCCAAGACTGAAATTTTGACTAAATTGAGAATAAGCAGGAACAGATGGTGAAAGCCTTGCAGTGTGTCTCAGAGACCAAATAATTAGAAATCGGCAACACGTAGCAATTGACTTCACACCTAAAAAGGATCTCCATAAGTGATTATTCTTTCTCACAGGTTTCGTCACAATTACCTCCCATATTTACAGTATAATCTAAGAAACATAATCAAACCCACCCGAGGTAAAATCTTACCCATATCAGAAGACTGGATAAACAAACGAAAATCCCCAAATCCACATAATATCGGCCAAACGAAGAACCAAGAGAAATGGAGAGAGAAAAGGCAAGATCCAAAAAGCAAAATGACAGAAAATGAAAAGGAAAAACAAGACAGAAAAGCTTAGATCTAGAAATAGAGAAGAATGCAGAAAAAACTTACAGTTGAATGGGGCACCGGCCGAGGAAGAGGTGGGGGTGGTGGGAGAGGTGGCGGCCGTGGGGGTAGAAAAGGAGGGATGTTTAGGCGCTAAGTAGAAATTGGTTTACAAGAGTTAAGAGTTGAGATGTTCTCTGTATTTTCATCTTGTTCCGTTTTTCCTTCGTCTCACTTTAACTTAAATTAGGAAAAAAATCTTTCATCCCAGCCGTTCATCTCCTCTCCTCTTCCATCTCAGATTAATTTTTATTTGAAATCAACAGCTGAGATGAGGGAAAAAGAGGGAAGGAAAAGGAGAAAATCTGTTTCCAAAAAAAAGCGTTTCTAGATTTTCCTAAATGGCGGCCAATGTTTTTTCCCTGTGGCTTCCAGTTTCGTTTTTCCTTCTGCCTCACGCGTTTCATAATAAATCTTTACACTATTATAGCAAAAAAAAAATCTTTACACTATGAATTTCAGTTTTAAAAATGCGTTGCTATATTTTTTTAAGAAAAAATCTTAATAACTTTTGTTGAATTGATTTACTGTTGAAATTTTTGAAATATGAAAAAAATCAATAATTCCCAACTCAACTTCTCATATTCATATCCATATTTCTCCCTTTCGGACAAAATATTTCCAAAATTAAACCTGTTGAATCTAGTAACCAAGATATTTAACGAAAACCGCATGTTTGGTATTAAGGGAATTGTCGGGCAAAAAATATTGATGGAATTGAAATTAAGAAAAAAATTGTTGAAAAAAATCTTTCATGCAAAATTATTGCCCTATTTTATTTTCCATCGTTTTTAATATACTTCCTCAAATGCAATTTCGTCACTAAATAAAAAATAACTATAAAAAGCTATTAGTTGATAAAATAATTTTTCAACTCAAGCAGTATATTCAACTTATATAAAGTTTACGGTAAATTAAGTAGAGTTGTTATGTAATTAGAAGGCTCATTTTTTATGCCATCAATTAGAAGGCTCATCTAATCCCCCTACTTAGAAGGCTATTAGTGATATGTTGGGGCTATTGAGCTTAATTAAATTATAATTTATTTATTCGGGAAAAAGACAAAAAAGAGATTTGAAATTGAAAAATATCAAATCAGATATATTAAAATATGGAAAGAATAAAATACAAATCAGATTTGAAATCAGATATGATAAAATTGTAAAATATCAAATTAGATATCCAATTTCGATATGGAAAGAGTAATAAATGCAAATGATTCTTTAACTTTCATGATTAAATAGAGCCTAAGATTATTTCTCTCATTTGCATTTCATAAAACTAGATCAATTTCCTCTCTACTAGTATTTCAATGAATATATGTGTTAGAAGTAGCCTTAAAAGCACTTGACAAAACTGCTGAAACTATTGACTTTCGACATATGAGAGTTGCTGTTGAAAGTATTGACTTTCAACGACGACAATTTTGCCCCGAAAGTCAATACTTTCAAAACTCACACTTTCAGCTGCCAGAAGTCACCACTGAAAAAATTATGATATTCTTCATTCTCTCTAATACAAAAAATCATTTTAATATATTATGAAATCATGAAGTAGACTACTAAAAAAATAAGTAAACTTACATACATTTAATTGTAGTATAATTATATTATCTTAACGTTTAATTGTATTTTGTACTCCCTCTCACACACTTTATCTTTGATTCTCACTCTTTTCCTATCTTACAAACTATCTCCACTCCATTGCTTGCACTCCCACCCTCACACAACATTGTATCTTTAATTCTCCATCTCACATTTATACTAGTAAAAACAGAATTATAATCTCTCTCTCATACACACCATACTATCAATAAACTTATTTGTTGAATCAATATTACAAGTTTTTTTTTAAAAAAATAAAATTGGGCTTTCGGTGGCGACATAAAGTCGCCATTGAAAACCACCTTTGGTGGCGACAAAAAAATGTCGCCACTGAAAGTATGACTTTTAGTGGCGACTTAAAATGTCGCCACCGAAAGTTTTTAAAAAAAGAAAATTAAAATTGCACTTTCGGTGGCGACATACAGTCGTCACTGAAAACCACCTTTGGTGGCGACATAAAAATGTCACCGCTGAAAGTATGACTTTCAGTGGCAACTTAAAATGTCGCCACCGAAGCTTTCAAAAAATTAAAATGGGACTTTCAGTGGCGACATAAAGTCGCCACTAAAAACCACCTTTGGTGTCAACAAAAAAATGTCGCCGCGGAAAATATGACTTTCAGAGGCGACTTAAAATGTTGCCACATAAGGTTTTAAAAATTTTTAAAAAAATTAAAATGGGACTTTCGGTGGCGACATAAAGTCGCCACTGAAAACCATCTTTGGTGGCGACAAAAATATATAGCCACTGAAAGTATGACTTTTAGCGCCGACTTAAAATGTCACCACTGAAGGTTTTAAATGTAATACCCCAATTTTCACAACACACGAAAATGTTATATTTTGATAAATAACACCTATTACAATAAGTGAATACGTGGTCTCAAAACTAGTAAAATAATTACCTTATTTCCTAAGGTGATTTTGGAGTTAGGAGGAATAAAGAGCTAAAAAATTCCTAAGGGAAGTTATGGGTTACAAAATACGCTGAGAATATTATGATAGATCTTGAGGTGCAACTAAATATTTATAAAATAGGAAAGTATGTAGTCTCTAAATTTTTAACTGATTTATTATCATTTTTTAGGGAAATTTTCTTTGGATTCTAATAAATCCAAATTCAATTTTCCAAAGCTTATTAAAGGATTATAAAATGCCCTAAGATTATCATAATCTGGTATAATCTTAATTATACCCTTTCAGTACTTAAAATCATCAGAGAATGATAAAATCAATTAAAAGGAATTTGCAATAATGAAGGTACTTTATTAATTTTTGAAATTAGTTTTTTAAGATCATAAATTAAGACCAAATGATATTGATTATCATACAAGGAGTTGTTAATCATCAAAATTAAATTAGAAACTTGTTAAATTTTGGTAATTAAGCCTAGTAACCCCTAAAACACTATATTGAAGATTAAAATTGGGGTTTAACTAATTATTCCTAAATTATCACTCACGCCATTTTTGAGATGTTTTGAGCTCTTCTCTTTCTTTTCATCTGATTCTTGCCGAGACTCATTGGGATGGAGATGAATTAATTCAATGGCCATTTGAATGTCAAAGGCGGTGGAAGCATGGGCCAATAATAACAATTGCTTTTTCTTTCCATTTATTTACCATATTGCCATTAACTTAATCTTCATTTGCTTTTTGACTTCTTGACCGAAAATGTGTTAAGAAGGCAATGGATTTAATGTATGTTTCATGCTAAATTCGGTGGAAGCAAGGAATGGAGTTATTGGATAAAATAAGATATTGATAAATAAATTAGTCAAATAAGTAGTGTGTGTGAGAAGATTGGAATAACTTGAGAAGCAAGTTGTTAATCTTGAAGAGCAAGTTCTTATTTAATTTAGTCAAATTAGATGAAAACCTATAATCATATCTTGCAATATTGAAACTAAGTGTTGAGGATGAATACACATTTGAGATCAGTGAATTATGAGCTTCAACTTGGCTATTCCCAAAGTTATTTTCAAAAACTTTTAGAGTTCATATCTAAGAGTTTTAGGGGTTAAAAATCACCATAAATCTAGTCATAAAATTAGGATTTCAAAAGTGAAATTAGATCTTGAATAAGAACACCCGATTATACCTAACTAAATTAGAATTTGGGACTATTGGGACAACTTGGGAAAGAAGTATTTATGTCTTGGAGAGAAAGCAAAACTTCAAGGAGGGAGATGAGAGAGGGACGAAATTGGGGAGAGGTGGAGAGCTAAGATTCATGCCTCTTCTCCAAGTAATAATCCAATGGCTAGGAAGCAAAGGGAAAATTACAAAGGTGCCATCACCTTCTCCTATAAATAGAAGCCTTTTCTTCACCATTTCCTCACCAATTCCTCAAGGCCTAGGCCGAAAATCTAGAGAGCAAGGGAGTGAGTGAGGAGCTTCAAGAAGTAGGAAGCTAGTGTTCTTCAAGAGATAAGAGAGCTTTTAGTTTTTAAGTTTAAGTTCTTAGTTTATGAAGTAGAAATGCTAGAAGTGTTGTTTTAATCATCAATATTCCAAATCCAGTTTTATTTTCATGTTTTTATGGTTTCCAATAGCTTTATTTCGAAAAAATGATGAAGAAAAAGTATGGCAAAAATTTCCGGAAGATTATGATCAAAATAGCGAAGCTCTGGCAAAATTTCATCGATTAAAGTTTTCTGGAGTCAGGGGTAAAAACGTCAGTATTTTATGATGAAGATGATGTTCCAAAATTCTGAGAAAATTCATGGTGAAAGTAGACATCTAGGGATTTTTAAATATATAAAGAGTGTGTCATTTGAAGCTCTGTGCGAAAAGTTAAAAATATTAGAAGTTAAGCGATGTTTTCTGGGCGAAAATCTGGGCAGCAGTTTGAAATCTGGAAACTGGGAATTATCCATGAATTCTGGGTAAGTTCCAGTATTTTTCCTCAAAAATATACTTCTCAAGGATTCCGGAACATTTTACGGATCCTTGTTTTGATTTTTCTAGAATTAGTTATGATTTTTCAAAGTTACCGAAAAATCTGCCCAGAAAATGCTGCACCACGTTTTTGAAGAAATGTAAGGGCAAAATTGTAATAATAAGGCCATCAAGGGTAGAATGGTAAATAGAGGTGGAAATATCTCTTAGGATGTTATTCTAAGTGATATAGTGATATGTTAGGATATCTGGGAAGTCCAAAGCCGGAATCAAAGGTCGGATGTTTGACAACTATGCAGTAAAAGGTACGGACGCGTATTGTAACATTAACGCTTATGCTTATGGTATGGTTATATATGATAATTGTTTTCACATGCTGATACTCTGTTTTGAAATTGCTCATGGATTTGAGTTGTATACGAGTTATAGTCTTGATAACACCGTTGAGTTTTCCTAGCGCTAAGGACACGATAGGCCATCGTGGCACTGGTTATGTGCAGACTTGGGTAACATACATATTGCAGTGGCTGTGTTATGTTATTTGCTGATATGGTTTTGAAAGTTATAAATGTGATTTTATCATTGTGATATCTGTCTTATATTGTTTACATAAGCATGAGGTTAACTGTTACCTGAGGTCCAATGGGCATTGGACCTCAGTCTTAATGAATAGTACAGGAAAGAAACCGGGATAGAGAAGATGCCGGTGGGTAGAGCCGTGAAGAGGCAGCAGTTAAAGGCAAAGGTCGGTAGAAGTTATTAGGACTTAGCTTCTGGCTCGAATTTAACAAAGTTACTTTGAACAGTTTGGTGTCTAAGGCTGGGTTAATCTATGTGGGAAGCCAATCAGTCGCTATATAAGTCGGTGAGGCCCTCATGATAGACCCCTACCTGGCCAATCTGTTTAATTAACTGATGTTAGGTTCCAAGTCATGGGTTTAGTTTAAAACTTTCTTTATCAGAGGATTGTATTTAACCTCTGTAAATTGTATCACATGAATATTCCTTCGGGATATTTAATATATCAGCTTATGTCGGGCATCATCATATGTTTGGGCATTTTTATATCAGATACTCGTTGTCCGGATCTTAGCGCACGCTATCAATTTTCCGCAATACTCTAAGCTGTAGCATCTCAAACTCTGTTGTTTTTCTTAAAACTAAGTGTCTACCAACACGATTTTTGAATTTGGAATTTGGGATGTTACATTAAACAATAAAAAAAAAAAATTAAAATTTCACTTTTGGTGGCAACATATAGTTGCCACTGTAAACCACCTTTGGTGGCGACAAAAAAAGGTCGCCGCGGAAAGTATGACTTTCAGTGGCGACTTAAAATGTCGCCACTGAAGGTTTTAAAAAATAAAAAAAAATTAAAATTGCACTTTTGGTGGCGACAGAAAGTCGCCACTGAAACCGTGGAAAGTATGACTTTAAACAGTGACTTAAAATGTCGCCATCGAAGGTTTTAAAAAATAAAAAAAAAAAATTAAAATTGCACTTTTGATGGCGACATAAAGTCGCCACTGAAACTAGCTTTGGTGGCGACACAAAAATGTCGCCGCTGAAAGTATAACTTTCGGCGGCGACATTGTTATGTCGCCACCGAAGGTTCCACTTTCAGCAAAGTCGCCGTCAAATGTATTACTTTCAGTGGCGACTCATTTTGTCGCCATCGAAAGCTATACTTTCAGCGGCGACATTAAATGTCGCCACCAAAAGCCTTTTTTTTTAGTGTGTGCATACCTCCACAATCTGTAGCAGTTTCTACCTTATAACCAGCACAACCTTCCTATCATAATGCGTCTAGCTGACAACACATTTGTGGCAGTTTATTTATATTAAATAAAACCACTACAAAATAACCGTTACAAAATTAGTGCTATTTTGGTGCCAAATTTTGTAGTGATTACTTACTTATAACCGTTTCAAAGTTCGTACACTAAGTAACCAACGTTTTGGCATGAGTGTCTGCGTTGCAAATTTGTAACGGTTTAGGACAAAAATTACTGCAAAAATCTTATATTTATAACGGTTATTTTTCGCTCCTACTAATCCTAATCGATTTTTTTTTTTGTAGTGTCAAAATGATTAAAAAAAAATGTGAATAAGAACGCCCACCAACCAAGCTAGCTTCAACAAACAAACTAGATTTGACTTCGTACGTGGGCTTATACATTTTGTCCAATAAAATTTGGAAAGCCCTGTCTGAAGGATACAATTATTTATGGAACTCGACAAAACTCCCCCTTTCACATTTGCCGTTTTATTTGGACCACAAAATTGGAATGTATGACCGTATAATATGTCTTAATTTGTTGATGCGACACATGAATTTGAATTATGGAGGTTGATAATTATCATGTTGTAATTATGGGTCTTCACTTACTATTAACATCTCTTATGCTTGCAGAGTTAGATAACTAATTTATAAATATTAAAATATTAGTTAAGTTGCTTTTTATAATTAATAAGTATTGGTTTCTCTAAAATACTCTGGTAAGTCATGTGCTCTGATACTACCATTTGATAAAAACTTTCTAAATATATGCAATCAATAAGGATATTTAGGGGAAAATATTATAAATTTGAGAGTTTAAGGGCCGCGGGGTACCTTAACCAACACCTATGAGTTTGTGAACAAACACTGCTTTACTCCAACAAACTCATTTTTGTCGTCTCTGTTAAAATTTCTCAAAGTGCTTATTATAAATTTGAGAGTTTAAGGACCGCGGGGTACCTTAACCAACACCTATGAGTTTGTGAACAGACCCTGCTTTACTCCAACAAACTCATTTTTGTCGTCTCTGTTAAAATTTGTCAAAGTGCTCCTATTAATGAGATTCTGAACTATATTTAGAAATAGACTGAAAAAAACTATTTGCTATATTTAGGGTCTGAGGAGTATAATAGCTTTAATAAGCCATATTTACTCATGCATGAGCCATAAATGGATTTTGAGAATGGTGTAAGTAGGTAGGTTAGTGGTGGTAGCTTTAGCTTAGTTTGAACCGATCGAGTTGGAATATAATTCATTATCCAAGACTCATGGATGTATTAATTTATAATATGCATATATATATGAATAATGTCTTTCTTTCCATTGGTAATATTATTTGATTAGACCCCATATGGTCACTCTTCATATGTATGCAATGGACCGATCGAGTGGTGAAGCACAAATCTGAAGCTAAAAATAAGAACATAGCAACCATGGCAAGATATAGATCGACTTAGGTCAGTTAATCCGAAATATCTTCATAGCTAGGATAAATTGATATGCGCTTACAATTGAACATCTATATTACGTGTAAAAAACAATTCCTTTAATATCCATATTTTGAACAGCAATTTTGTTCGAAGTATTACTGAGCAGTACACGTGGGGATCCATTTCCATAGAGAATTTGAATTGGTTCGATTGTTACAAGGAGCCAGTCCCTTTTGCTATACACAATCCTAATTGGTAGGAGTCGTAATTTGTTACATTTCTACAAAATTGCAAATGAAGTCAAAAGTAGAATTGTTAAAACCTTACATCAATCTAACGCAATCTCATTCATTCCCCACAACCACAAAAGAGTGGAAGGAAAAGGTGGACCCCAAAGCCTCATTGGCCACACGGAAATTCGAATGTTCAAAGTTAAGTGGACACAAAGTATCAGCAAACCACCTTGAAACTTTATTATCTCCATCAGCTGTATTAGGGCAAGCTTAGGATACTGGGTGGTCTTATTTAAAAAAAAAACAAAACAAAACAAAATAAGACATAAACATAGGGATTTTGGGAAGTCCCCCACTGTCCTTTTTCTTCTCTCCACTTATGAAACCACAGGCACTTAATTAGAGAGACATTGAACCCCTTTAATATAAGCCATAGAGATCAAGTTAATTAAATCACCAAGCTGGAACACATTAATGAATTGTATTAGGGAAAGCTTAGGATACCGGGTGGTCCAATCGGAAAACAAAATAAGACAGAAATTTTGAACTTTCAAGAGGCTTGTGGGGGACAAGACAAATAAAATAACCAATTCAATAGGGCTCTCAATTAAGTCATTTTATTTTTATTTTCTATGTAGTTTTATTATTTAGGAGAGCTGTTTTATATTTCTTGGATTATTAGGCAGATTTTATATATATATATATATATATATATATATATATATATATATATCTTTCAGATATTCTGAATTATCCTAAGAATCTTTCAAGTTTATTAGTTGTTTTTTTCCTTAGGATATTATTCTAGATATATGGGTTATCAAATAGGGATCTCAAGAATATTATTTAATATCTTATTTTTATATCCTCTATTTAATTTTTTTTTTTATATATGGAATCTCATCCTCAATATCTTTGGAATAGCTTAGAATATTTTTATAATGTTTTGAGTCATAATAGGGTTAGCAAGTTTTTTTTTTATTTAATTAAAGGTCGAGTTGTACTCCGTTATTTGGCATTTATTAATTTGTGTTTTGTATTCTTGAAAGAATATGTCTAGGTTGCGAAAGCTTAATCAACTGATATATATAGAGATGAGTTACTCTAGGGTTTCAGCGGATCAAATCCTCATATTTGTTTTTTTAGTTTTATTTCATAAACCGTATCAAAGCTTGAACAAAATAGAATATGTATAAATTCTTAAATTAAAGAATAGACATCACCATCGGCGGACAAAGGTTAGGTTTCTCTCCTTATCTTTTTCTCATTATCTATCCCATCAATATAATACTACTTTAACTTTTCTCTTATTTTTCCAATCAATGACCTAGATGGGCTAATGAGAGAAAATGAAGGGGGAAAAAAAGATTAGGAGAAGATTACCTTCCGGGCGGACACAGGGGGCTAGGGGTGGCCCCCCATCCCCCATAAAATTTAATATATGTGTGTGTGAATGATTTAATCTAGTAAACTATATTTATACTATTAAACGTGTATCTATCTCATATTAAAACTATATTTATAAATTAATAATATTGTAAAAATGGTTAAAAAACTTTAAAAAAAGAGAAACCTTCATATTTTCTTTAAGTTTAAGATTTTAAACTTCAAAAAAATAAAATGTGAATAAACAAAAACGCAATCCCACTCCGTGCCTGTTTGAAAGACGCACAAAATTGTTTTTGTGCAAATTGAAACAAAACTCCAAGCCAAATTGCGTCATCGATGAGTTTTTGACCGCAGAGACGAATATACAATCACGTTTAATAAAATGGTACCTTCATTGCGCCATCAGTTATGTGCCCTCATTATTAGTTTCACTTTGTTTGTTTTTGTAATTTTCTGTTTTGTCTTTCCAACGAGTTTCAATTTCACACATAACTGGGTCAAACTCTAATTAAGGCCCCACATGTATATAATATGCATGCAATGCTTAATAATCTCCATATCTTTGCCAAGCTATAAATAACCCATTGTGGCGAACTCAAATACCATCCACTTACAGACTTCATTATGGTGAGTATTTATTGAGTAAAGTATTATTCTTTTTATGTTTCTGCAAAAGAAGAGATATTCTGAACTCAATTATTGCTTCACATTTTCAGGATGAGATTCTTCAAATCAAACACGCTCTGGTATTGAAGGAAGCTAAGAATGTATTCAACAAAGTTATCAAAGAAGATCCAATAGTGGAACGTTTGTATATGATTGATGCAATCCAACGGCTCAGCATTGACCACCTCTTCAAAGAGGAGATTCAAGAGACTCTTCTGAAGCAAACTTCAATTATCAGTGATTTCACAGACCACCTTCATCTTTCTCAAGTGGCTCTTCAATTCCGTTTACTCAGACAAGCAGGTCTTTTTGCTCATGCTGGTATGAATCTTAACTTTTTTCCCTTCATCATTCCATTTTTTCTTACAGTACTAGTATCTGATATGTGTGTGTGTGTATTCCATACCACAAAGTGACATTCAAGCACTTTTTGTTCAGTTGTTGGTAGCTCTTGCAGCATAATTTTTTTCTGCTCCCCCTCATGTTTGAGAGGGATTAAGTCCTTCCTACTTAATCAGCCATAGTTTCTGTATCACCAAATCAACGAGAGGTTGAAATTTTTTCCGACTAGATGAAGTCAATTGTACCAATCCATCAACAACTGAATCTCTAGATTTATTGTTAACAAAAAAGGTTCAACTTAATTACTTCATTGAGTATATATTCTCTTGGATCATCCTCCACCCCTTTCAGAGGTCTCCTTATTATGTAATCTATTTTTTTCATTAGCATCTCCAATAGCATTTTTTGTATATTTTATGACTAGTGTTTAAAGAAATATTATTATATATAAGTCCCGGAAATGAAGGACAAACTTTATGTACGTATTTTTGTGAAATTGAATAATTATATAATGTCTGTATACAGATATATTTGTCAACTTTGAGGCCAAACAAGGAGAGCTCAAAGAAGAATACAGGGAAGATATAAAGGGACTGGTGGCGTTATATGAAGCATCACAGTTAAGCATAGAAGGAGAAGATAGTCTTGATGATACCGGCAGGCTCAGTCGCCAACTTCTTGAGACATGGTTGTCTAAACATGAAGGCCATCATGAAGCTCAAGTTGTTGCAAACGCTCTTGAGAATCCACTTCACCAAAGTTTGTCAAGATTCACAAACAGAAACATCATCTTATCATCAAGTGATGTTGTGATGAGATCAAATAGATGGGCCAGTTTACTTGAACTTGCTGAAATCAATTCCTGCATAGTTCGCCACTTGAACCAGAACGAACTTTTTCAAGTTTCAAAGTGAGATTTATTAGGACTATATATGCCTTTATTAGAACTCTTTCAAGTTAAATCTAACACCCTAAAGTATTACTCTAGTAATACTCAATATTCAAAAGTAACTTTTTGGTACATCCAGAATCTTAAAGTATATTTATCTAATGGCACTTAGCATCTTAAAGTAATTTTTAATTTTGTGCATTCAGGATCTTAAATATTTTATCACTCAATATCCTAAAGTTTAGGCGCTCATTGCTATTAAAAAAATGCTTCAAATCAGAATTGATTCAAAATTTCGGATAATGGATGCTGTTAGAAAAGTGATGTTAAATGCACAAAAAATTACATTAGAATAGTAAGTGTTATTGGAAAAATAATTCATGGAATTGAATGTAAGTTAATCCTCTATATATGCATTTGGATATATTACTAATTAATGGAGAGTTGACAGATGGTTGGAAGAAGTTGAAGTGGCCATGGAGATGAGGTTTGGTACAATGAAGGCAGTTAAATGGTATATGTGGCCAATGGCATGCCTCACAGATCCAAAGTTCTCTGAGCAAAGAATTGAGCTCACCAAATCAGTGTCTTTAGTTTATATAATTGACGACATTTTCGATGTTTATGGTTCTTTAGATGACCTCACTTGCTTTACAGATGCTGTTAATAGGTATATATATATATTCGTTGTATTCTGATCAAATCAAAACAAGAGTTTTTGCTCCCAACCTTTAAAATGAATTGAGCTGTTGATAACTTATAAATCATGCAACTTTAATAAATTAAAATTTTTATGAGTTAAATTTTTTAGTACGACTCTTCCCCCCCCCCCCCCTTTTTTCAATTCTCAAATGCAATATTGAAAATACTAATTTTTAATAGTTTTGGTACTTCTATTTTTTATTTTCAATATTTATTTTTAATGTTTCCAATACTGTTCGTATTTTTAGTATGGAAAAAATTAAATATTTTATTATGATTAGTCTTTTTCAAAAACAAAATTCTAAAGTTCATAGTCCTTTACTGTAATAAATATTTTTAGAAGATCCTCAAATGTCATATCCTCAAATGTTCATAGTATGCTAAAAATAATCCTCTTAATGCAGATGGGATTCCACAGACACAGTTCAATTACCAGGCTACATGAAATCTTGTTTCAATCTTCTGCATGACACAATCAATGAGTTGGCTAACAAGGTCCAACAAAAGCATGGATTGAATCCAACAAATACTCTAAAGAAATCGGTGAAGAGTCAAATAATAATTAATTAAACTCATTATTTCAAATTTTCTATACATATCATAGTAACATAGGCCTTTCTTAAAATTACCATTATTTTTTTCTTGTGGTGAAACAGTGGGCAGCATTATTGAATTCGTTCTTAGTAGAAGCAAGATGGTTAAATTCTGGTGATTTGCCAAAGGCAAAAGAATACTTACAGAATGGGATTGTGAGCTCTGGGGTTCATGTTGTGTTTCTACATGCATTTTTTTTACTCCTGGATCAGGATATCACTCACCAAAATGTTGCTGTTATGGATCAAATTCCAAGTCTTTCTTCTTTAGTCGGCAAAATACTTCGCCTCTGTGATGATCTAGAAGGAGCCAAGGTAAGTTACTGAGTCGATATGAAATGTCACTTGGATTATGAATGGTGAATTTTCTTTTTATAGTAAATTACTCTAATTACCCTCGTACTTTACCTTAATTACATATATCTCTCCTCAATTTTAAAAACATACACTTTAATCCAAATCATTGACTCCGTTAAAGAATATTCTAAAAAGATTCTTAAAGTTTATTTTTTAATTTAAGAAAATATTAGAATAAATCATGTTTACTAATTTACCCCTCATTATGTCAAATCCTTAATTTATCTCTTAATATTAATGTTTATTAATGATCTATTTAATATTTTTACTAAATTTAGAAAAATTGAAGTACGTTTTATGCGAAAAATTAAAATTTCCAGTAACATAATCTTTTTAATTTTGGATCAAGATATGCAATTAAATGATTATTAAATATTATTTATGTTATGGAGGGGCATTTTGGTCAAAATGATTGGTCAATACTATGATTTAATGGTTGACTAATAGTTGAATGAATGGAAGTTAAAAATCAAAATTAGAGATGAGGTTTTTGCCTTATATATTTTAATTTTAAGGAATATCCTTATAGGTTTTTAAAATAGAGAGGATGTCTATATAATTTATATTTAATATACGAGAGGATGATATATTTTACTCTTCTTTTTATAATAACTTTTAAAATTTTGATAATAATTTTATAACAGATCAAATACGAACCATTAAATTTATTGTGTTATCCTCGTCGTCTCTAATTGCTAACTTTAGTCATATCCGCACTTTCACACTACTTTTGGTAACTACCAGTCACGCACGGCTCTCCATGCCTTACAGAACGTGTTCATGTATATAAATTATATATATGTGGAAGAAGTTGAAACAAAGAGGAAAAGAAAAATTCATGAATTATTTATGGGAAAGAACATGTAAGGACCCCCACATAGACACACTGACTGACCTTTCTCTATTCATTCTCTCTCATAATTGAAGGGATCCTCTCTAGATTTGGCATCAGCAACTTGCCATTTGTAAGTAGGCTAGGTTTGGTATCTCGAATAACACATCAATTGAATTATTTTTTTTAAAAAAGGCTAAGGGCTGTTTGATTTAATTTTCTGTTTTCAAAACAGTTTTTTATTTTGAAAAACACAAACAAAAACATGATTAATTGAAAGACTCAGGAATTATGCAAAGAATTGTTAAATAACCTATTTTTCACTAGATTTCACAAGCCAAATAAGTACGTACACTATGGTCATATTTCATCTAAAAAATTGAAAGGTTTAAATTTTATTTATGTCAACAAAAATAAAAGAGGACGGGAGAAAGCAAACCATGTCAGATCCATGTTTGGATCTAGTCAAACCTCCAAAGCACTGTAAGGGTAGTGTAAACCTGAGTAGCAGCAGATGCACCGCATACACGAGAGAATGAGATATAGTTAGATAACTCAATGACTGAGAAAAGAAATAACTGTGGAAGACACAATTATTTATCGGGCCAGGTGATGACTAATTAGGAAGGTTTTTCCTTATTTATTGAGAAATACTCCCCCTAGTCCTTATTATAAGGTACCAACTAGCAAATATATTTGATCTTTTTTATAAGGCACATACTTGTTTTTAATGAACATTAATTGTTTTTTTTTTCCATATATGCCTATAATTAATAAGGGTAGTAGGTGAAAATAATAATAATAATAATAATAATAATAATAAAGTTTAGTACAATCAATTGGGATAATATTAGAAATTACTTAAATTTTATGACAACTCTATTGACTTTAACTATTTTTGTTGGTTTATGAAAATTATTAGTTAGTGCCTTATAATAAGTATTATAGGGAGTAATTCTTACTCCTCAATTCACTAAATGAATTAAAGCTTATTTAATGTCTTTATTTAATTAGGAAGCTTTTTTACTTCTCAATCAAATAGTCCAATCCATCAAAGGCCACTCTGGAGCCAAAATCCAACATTTTCATTATTGTTAGAATGTTGATATGCTTTCATTTTTGTAGATCTCATTCCAAAAGATAAGCCCTGAATGTTTATTACTGACAAGAATGATAATAACTCATGCATGCAGAGTAATGATCAAAATGGTATGGATGGTTCATACCTTGAGTGTTACATGAAGGAAAACGACGGCGTTTCAGTAGAAGATGCACAAACACATGTGGCCCACTTGATTTCAAATGCATGGAAACGTCTCAATCAAGAAACCCTAATCACATCAAGCCCATTTCCTACTTCTTTCACAGAGTTCTGTCTCAATGCTTCAAGGATGGCGCTTCTTATGTACGGTTATAGAAGGAATCAAAGCCTTCTCAATCTACAAGAATACGTGAAGTCACTGCTTCGTGTTGGTGAAGCTACCTATGAGCACATTCATATCCCTTCAAACCCTAAAGGCATCATGCCTTCTTAGACAAGCAAGTCATTGATGTGTTTTGAGTAACAATAATGTTTACATTTTTCAATTGTCATGCATGAAATTTTATTTCGTAATTTTATGGGATAATGAAAATTTTGGCCATTCAAATTTGCCTCCTATTGGTGCAAAAAAGCCTTTTCACTTAAGTTAAAAGACCTACCCCAATAAATCAGTAAATAACTACTCAAAATTCAATAAAAAAAAAAAATCATAAATCACTACTCAATGAAAAACTTCATATTTAAAATAATTAAATTTAGCAAGAAGCCAAGAACATGGGCTATTTAGCCTTCAACTGTCACCTATCGCTTTCAAAGAGCTAACAAAAAAGGGGCTAAAAACAGGGGAGGAAATACAAGAAATAAGCACCTTGGTAAGAAGCCATAACTGATGTCATTTTATTTCCAATGAGAAATGTGGCAGATCCGGGCTGAAGTGGAGGGTGTGCGACAAGCCAATGAGTTCTAGACTTGGGTCAATAGGAAGCACAAGCAGAGGACGATGAGTCGACGAGCCAGAATAGATTAGTCAAGGAGGAGGGCGACCAACAATGTCGCGAGTAGAGGACGACAATGCCACAAGTGGAGGAGGCAGCTAATGATTTGGGTTTTAGGGTTTGGGTCAATAGGAACTAGGAAGCATGATGGAGATTTTTTAATGGAGCAGAAATGAATGCCCGACGGTTAGTCAGTTTTCTTTCTTTCTTTTCTTTTTAATTTTTGGTTTTTTGTTTTAAGTAAAAACAATAATGACTATCAGAACATAAGTTTCTACCCGATTTACGTTTCTACACTAGTTTTTACCTCGAACAGTGTTTACCTACATTTTTGCGTTTTTATACTAGTTTTTGACAACACTGTATATAGCTAATGTAAAAAGCCTTGAACTTTCTACACCGGTTGTATATAACTGATGTACAAAAGGATAAGAATTTTTTTTTTAAAAAAAGGGATTAAGTAGCAAATCTGCCCCGGAAGTATACGTACTTGAGAGTAATGTTGCCCTATAAGTTTTTTCAGGCTCAATTTCGCCCCGAAAGTCTAAAAGTGGAGTAATGTTGCCCTTTTTCATTAAAAAAACTAACGTTGACCATTAAAAAATTGACGTTGACCGTTAATTTTTTAACGGAAAATGGCAACATTGCTCCACTTTTAGACTCCAAGGTGAAATTGAGCTTGAAAAAACTTCTAGGGCAACATTGCCCCTCGATATATACTTTCAGGGCGGATTTGCTACTTAACTCTTAAAAAAATACATCTACTTTTCGTGGAAAGACGCAAGCCTGAAGCCCAAGCCCATTTTAGTTGTGCTCATTTGTTTTTGATACAACCAAGAAAGATTTTTGTTGGATTCACTAATTGTTATTAGTTTATGGAAAATTCCTTATATTAATTTCATCAAGTTCTCATATCACATGTGACTATGTGTCTTATTTTTTTAATTATCATTTAATTATATACTCATACGGAAAAAAAGGGACACATGGTCATGTGTGACTGGAGAACTTAATATAATAGATATAAAAAGCTTAATATAAATATAGTCGTTAGTTTATTACTATTATTTAGTTACATTCATTATTAATATTTTTTTTAGTCTCTAATGTAAGAAGTACTTATCTAATTTGAGTACATTGATGACGTTAAATGAACTACTCAATTATAACATATGTGATGTGATATCTCCAAAATATTTATGTGTAACAATGGATTATATATTGGTATATAAGTCAAACAATTTAGTTTAGAAAAAAAAATGATGACTGTGAGAGATAACCCTTACATTTAGGATTAAAATTATAGAAATCTAGGGTTTCAAGGATTCTTCTTATTCAATCTATTTGTGGAGTGTACACACACACACACACACACACACAACTTAACTAGGTGAACCAGCCGATTGTAATTCCTGGGCAAGATCCATAGGATAGTGAGAGAGATATAGGGGGAGAGAAAGATTAGGAGATAATATGCAATCAGGATAAATTTTTTTTAAAATAATAATAATCTAAAAATAATTCCTATAATATCGGTATGATATCAATGGGATATTCTTCACACTCCCTTAAGTTAGACCATAGATGTCAATCATGTCCGACTTGCCAATGAAATACTTGAATCTTTCCAAAGTCAACCCTTTAGTAGGGACATCTACAGTTAATTTGCTCCCTCAGCTTAAGGGTATATATTTAAGGTGGACTATTCCTACATTGATCTTCTCTCTGATAAAGTGTTTGTCTATCTTCACATGCTTGGTTCGATCATTTTAAACCAAATCATGTGAAATGTTAATTGCAGCCATATTGTCGTAGACCTGCAGTACAACTTTATTGGTAGGTATATAGCTTTTCTTAATTCCTTGAGCTATATTCCTTCAGAAATTTCAGGTGTCGTGGCTCGAAATTCAACCTCAACATTGGTTCTTGCAACTATACTATGTTTCATACTTCTCCATGTGATAAGGTTCCCCCTAAATGAAAGTACAATAACCTGATGTAGATTTCTTGTCCTCTTGATCTCTAGCTTGCTCAACATCAGTGAACAGTTCTATGTTACGTTTTTCTGATTTTTTGAACAACAAGCCATGACCTCGAGATCCCTTTAGATACCATAGAATTCTCTAGACTTCATTAAGATATTTTAGTTTTGTGTCATGGGAGCGTTGACATACCGCACTTATTGCAAATTCATTGTCAGGTCTTGTATGTGAGAGATGTATCAATTTCCCAACCATCCATCGATACCTTCCCACATATACTCCTTTACCAAGATCTACTTCATTACTAATTTTGTTGACCTATATAGGTGTATCACTAGGCCTGCATCCTAGCATCATTGCTTCTTTTAGAAAGTTTAGGAGATATTTCCTTTGTGAAATATAGATTTAACTCTTTGACCTAGCGATTTCCATTCTAATGAAGTATTAGTGCTTCACTTGTTCAAGATCTTTACTTTGGAATTCTTAAGCTATATCCGCCTTGATTTGATCAATTTCCTCCGCATCACCTCTTATAAGCACAATATCATCAACATATATAGCTAAGACTGTTATCTTACCATTTGGTGCTTAAAAAAGAGTGTGTGGTCACTCTTCCCTTGGGTGTACCCATGCATCTTCAAAACTCAAGAAAATTGTTTAAACCATAAATGAGGATTTGTGGTTGTATATTCGACGACTAAAAAAGGCGTCTACATGAGTGAACAAACTCATATAATTGCTGAGAGAATTGTAAGTATCATTATTATTATTTTTTAGTTACTAAACATATTTCATTACTAAGCTTCTCGTTATTTGTATCTTACAGGAAGATCTTAAAAAGAAAGAAGCAGAGGGATCTTTTGTGTCGGGCGGGAGGAATGATGTTCTGACCGTTGCGACCGAAAAACCGGATCACTCAAGGCGGGTAAGGGGGATCGGAGGACGGGTAGGCCTAAAAGAATACTTTGGTAAAACCAAAAGCCTTAAGCAAAGTATGGTTACCCGGAAGGAGATGGACCAAATGGTTAGACAATTAAATGAGGAGGCAGTGGCCAAAGAAAGTGTATTGAAAGAAATGTTTGAAGCCCAGATGAGGCAAGTAAAGGAGGAAATGATGGAGATGAAGAAGCTTATTAGGTCTTGGCCAGAGATCAGTGTTCCCTTCACACATACACTTGTACCTATGCAGTAAAGCACCAGAGGGAGTTGCATTGTTGAATAGTCAGAGCAACTTTGTGACCTATATGTGGCAGAACCAACTCGACAATTAGTTGATAAAGGGACTGTCTACAACTTGGGATCAACTGTACACCACAAACAAATGGCTGATGATAAAGTTAGAGTGTTAGTTGAAGAGGTGATCATTGATGCACCTCTCCCTCTCCAAACCGATCAGCTGAAGCGTGTGAGTGATGTCAAGGGAACCTTCATCTCTTAGCTAGTGAAGCTTGTAAATGTCTATACTCCTCTTGATGCTTCATCCCATCCTCCAGTTCTATCCCCTCCTCAATCTCCATCCCCTCCTAATAAAGCTGCATCCCCTCTTAATAAAGCTGCATCCCTTACTGCTGAGTTGGGGGCCAAGGATAAAATATCTCAATTGGTATCAGAAATGCCTTGGGGTGATGTAGAGACCACTCTTAAAATATTCCAAATGGTATCCAAAATACCCTGGGGTGATGCAGAGACCATGCCATCAGTGCAATGATGCAGAGACCCCACTATACCCTGGGTGTAAAAAATACCAACTGTTAAATGCTGTATTGAAATTGGTCAGCTTGAAGGCACGTCATGGGTGGAGCGACAAGAGATTTTCAGAAATGCCTGAGACTTTTAAGGACATGCTTCTGGATGATAATGTATTGCCTCACTGATACTATGATGCTAAGAAAATACTTTGTCCATTAGGGATAGAGTACAAAAGATCCACGCATGCCCGAATGATTGCAAGTTATATAGAAACGAGTTAGAAGAGAAGCTGAATTGTCTGATATGTGAAACCCCAAGGTACAAGTCAAATAAGGGCCTGCAAAAGTGTTGTGGTATCTTCCAATCATACCAAGGTTCAAGCGGTTGTTTGCTAATGAAAATGATGCAAAAAATTTGAGGTGGCATGCAGATGAGAGGATTTCTGATGGAAAGATTCGACATCCTGCCGATTCTTCTCAATAGAGGAAAATTGATCAATTATTTTCGACCTTCGGCGAAGAACCTAGGAACCTTAGGCTTACCCTTAGCACGGATGGCATAAATCCATATGGAAGCCTTAGCAGCATACATAGTCCCTGACATGCACTCCTGATTATTTACAACTTATCTCCTATGTTATGCATGAAACGAGAGTACATCATGGTGTCCATGTTGATTTCAGGACCAAAACAACCCGGAAATGACATTGATGTTTACCTTCGGCCCTTAATCGAAGACTTGAAGGAGTTGTGGGAAGAAGGTGCCGATGTTTTTGACTCTTTCAAGAAGGAGGTCTTTAAAATGAGAGCCATGATATTTTGTACTATAAACGACTTCCCAGCATATGGGAACTTGTCAGGGTATAGTATAAAAGGCCATAAGTTATGTTCGGTTTGTGAATAAGGCACACGCTACCATCAACTTCAACATGGAAGAAAGACGGTTTATCTTGGACATAGAAAATTTCTTAGACGGGGCCGCCCATATCGTCGATTAAAGAAAGCTTTTTTTGGTGGCCAAGAGTATGAAGATGCTCCGGTGGCATTGACTAGGGAGCAAGTGTATGAAAAGGTGAAAAATATAAGTGTCGCCTTTGGTAAGACTGCAAAGGGTAGAAAAGAAACAAATATATGGAAAAAAAGATCGGTATTCTTAAATCTTCCATATTGGCGCAACCTTGATGTGAGACATTGTATTGATCTCATGCATGTGGAGAAGAACGTATGTGATAATATTGTTGGCACGCTTCTCAACATACAAGGTAGCACAAATGATGGTGTGAAAGCAAGATTGGATTTGCAAGAAATGGAAATACGTGAAACTTACATCCAAGGCCATATGGTAACAGAACTTATTGTCTCCCGGCTTCTCATACTTTTGTCTAAGGATGAGAAACATAGTTTTTGTGAGTGTTTGCATGGCACAAAAGTTTCGTCGGGGTATTCTTCAAATTTTAAGAGGCTTGTATCGATGAAGGACTTGAAATTGGTAGGCCAAAAGTCTCATGATTGTCATGTCTTGATGCAACAGTTACTCCCAGTAGCTATTCAAGGCATAGCCGAGTATGAAGAGATTTGGGAGATGGACTATGTCTTCATTAGATTTCCCATTTTCAAATGCAAGTGGGTTAGTGTCAACAATGTTATTTAGATCGATCGGCTGGGATTTACGTTAGTCAATGTCAATAGTAGAAGTTTTGGAGATGAACCTTTTATTATGGCAAACCAGGAGAAACAAGTTTTTTATATCACCGATCAAGCAAATAAAATGTGGTTTGTAGCTCTCCAAGGAAAAAGGGTCATCGATATTGATGAGGAAAGTCATGCAAATTAAGGTCTTCCTAACAGTACTTCTTTTTCAAGGGGTCTACCGGACATGAACGAAGAAGATAAAGCAAATAATAAACTCGGCATAAGGAATGATCATCAAGAAAGGATATAGGAGGATATCCCTTTATAAAAGAGTCAATTCGTAAGGTAACTGCACAAATCTTTGAAAACTTTAAGGTTTTAACACTATTATATTCCATCCATATTTTTAAACAATGTCACTAACTCTATGACGTTTGTTCTTGTTTTATTTTGGTGCCAGGATCTGATCCAAAGGGGCATGCATGTTATAAAAGAGGTAGTTACATTGTTGGATGGGAATTAGATGAAGGCATGGTGAATATTGGGCATGTATGTTGATTTAAGTGTGGTATATCTTTTTGTAACAACTTATTGTATTTGTATTTGTAACTCATGGTCAATAATATTTGTATTCAACGATCTGCTTTTTCCCGATTCAATTTATTCATAATTGTTCATAGTTTGTAGTTTAAAGTGTAGCCTTTTCTGTGTTGGATTGGCTGGTATGGATTTGTGTATATATATGATCAGTAAGAACAAAACAGGGAAAAAATTTAGGAAAATTTAGACCGGTATAACAAAAACGCCGGTCTTAAAAGTTCAACTTTTAAGACCGGATGTACTCGAATTTACTTAAATGCGCAGTCTTAAAGGTCAGACGACATATTTGATATTAGGTGGTATTAAAAGTTGGTCTTACAAGATCGATGGTTTAATATGCCTGATCTGAAAAGTTAATCTTTAAGACCAGACATATTCATCATCCAGTCTTGAAAGTGAGTCTTTTAAGACTGTGTATAATTATTCGTCGGTCTAACAAGCTGCTTCTTTTTAGAGCGCATTTATTTTTGTTCGGTCTTAAAAATTATACCTTTTAAGAGCAGTTAAATTTTTGTCCAGTCTTAAAAATTGAGTTTTAGGACCGACATAAAAAATATTTCAGTTAGATTTAGTATCACTTTTAAGACCTGATGTTTTTAAATGTCCGGTTTTAAAAGAATATTTTAAGACTGGTTCAAGTCCAGTCTTAAAAGTATACTTTTAATACCGCCTGGAACAAGATCGGTCGCGAGTCCAGTCTTACGATGCCTCTTTTGTTTGGTCTTAAAATGTTTTTTTTTGTACTCGTGACATTACTAACTCATCAAGTTGTTGGATATACTTTAGTTTTGATGATGTCTCATATTTATGCCATTAACAAGAGCAAAAAGATTAAGCAATATGTTTATCCTCCTCACTGATGAATTCTTGAATTTTAATGTAGAATCAATAATGAGAAGTTCATTCATGAAGATTGATCAAAAAGAAGACCAAGGAGATCGAGGATGTAGATAAGGATAAGGAAAAGGAAGAGAAGAAAAAGAGGAGAGATTGAAGAAGAAAGAACTTTGAGTGGAATATCCTTATTCAAGATCAGCTCAAGTTTATCTGTGAAGAATGATTGAAAGAAAGAAAGAGCTAGAGTACAAGGAATGATCAAGAGATTTCATCAAGAAGAAGTTAAAGAAGAGGAAATATTAAAGAAGATGATAAGCCAAAGACAAATGATGAAGTTTGATCAAGTTGGAAGATGGAACGTGGAATAAATTGATGAAAATATCATTATACAAGTTCCAAGAGTTGTTATGGAAGTGACCGTGATCAAGTAGATGTTGAAGAGGGCCAATTCAGAGTTAAATACAGTGAAAATCGAGTTCTAGAAGTCAATACTCGAGTTTCCAGGTCAAAACTCGAGTATACAAGCTTACTGGAAAAATTTGCTTCTGGATGAGAAAACCTTGGTTTTGAAAACCACAGTTTCGAAAACCAAGGTTTGGGTCAACTCGAGTTTTCAAGTCAAATTTGAGCTATAGAGGTCAAAACTCGAGTATGGAACTTAAAGATTCAAGTATCGGGAGTTTTCAGCTTCTCTCTCGTCTTTGGGACTGACAAAACTCGAGTATCCAGTCAAAACTCGAGTTTCCAGTGTTCTTCAGCAACTCTGTTCACCTCTGTTCCACGATCAGAATGGGCGAGCTCTGGTAATTCGATGATATCTCTTAAATCAGAGATCAGATTGAGGTGAAATCAAATTTGGCTAAAACTAGACATCCAATGCGTTATCTTGACAAAGTTTCAAGTCCAAAGAAGATCAGATCAAGGAGCTTTGAATTTCCAAAGTTGGATCAAATGTTAACGCCACACTTCGAAGCGAGCTTCAGAGTTTTGAGTGTAACTCATAATCTACAAATCAAAATGAGCTAAAATTGATGGCATTAGAAAGAAGAAACATAAGGCTTTCCATCAAGATTTGATTCAACAAAAATGAAGATCAGACCAGAGAGATATGTTCTTCGAAAGTTTACTGAAGATTCAGAACGTTGCAAAAACGTTGGTTTAAGAACATCTCTCAATCATCGGATCATAATGGACAGAATCCAACGAGTTTGGATCTGACTCTTATTGCTATGGAAAGAGGAATCAAAGAGCTGTATGAGGACAAATGGTTGCCAAAGTTGAAGCGATATCAAGTCTGGAAGCAACCAAAGTTCAAGACATCGCAAAAACTCGAGTTTACTAATGAATACTTGAGTATAGCTCTGAGAGAGAGCTATGAACGTGAGAAAATCCTCAATACTCGAGTATGGGAAGCAAAACTTGAGTATCAGACTTACAGAGATGAATCTGAAGTAATGCTAAAGGCTTAATACTGCAATATTCAAGACAATACTTACACAGCGAAGCATCAGAAAAATCAAAGTTTCGAAAATCTTGAATCTGATCCAGATCAACCAGAAGTTTTCCCAAATGATCTATAACATTTATTATCATCATTTACATCATTTATGGACACATTTCAAATGATCAAATGAAGGATTTCATGAAGATCAATATATGCTGAGCTGTCAAATGAAAACTGAACATAACAACTAGTTTTCCATCTGCTGAACTCTCAACGTCCATATTCTCAACGGCTCTATTCTCAACGGTTAGAAGACTTTCATCTATAAATAGAGCTGGATTCAAAACGCAAGGAGGTGGAGGAGTAAACTTATACTGTCATAATGCCAAATTCAAAATCCTCTCATACTCTCTGTTTTTCAATGTCTCATATTTTATCATATAGAGAGTGATATCATTTGTAATGAGCTTAAGTGTTTATCATAATCACTTCTATGAGAGAAGATTTATTGTAAACCATATTTTCTGAGAGATACTCAAGGTTGGGTGACCTTTGAATGGGAAATTGGTTGTAACCTTACGGGAAGTAAGGGGGAGTTCTCCGAGGGAGATTGTGAAGGTTTCACAAGTACCTGGATAAACTTGTGAGTGTAAAGGCTTGTCTTTTGTGCCTGGTTAAACAAGAAGAATAGTGAAACGCTTAGGGTGCCTGAGGACTGGACGTAGGTCAAGGTTGGACCAAACTAGTATAAATCACTGTTTGCAAATCTCTTCCCTTAACTCTTTATTTCCAGCATGAATGTATGAATGATTGTTTACATATTTATAAGTCTTCAATATCATTCAAACTAATTTTAACCGAGTTTTGAAAAGATTTTTAAAAGGTTGCAAGTTTTATCTTCACTCAATTCACCCCCCTCTTGGGTTCAGCCGTGGTTTTCACAAGTTATTAGAACAATTAACTTAATTATATAAATTTAAAGTTTAGAGTTAGTTACCCAAAAAATTCCAATTTCACACTAAAATCCCAATTATTTATTTTAACATTAAAATAAAATATTTTTCTTAACCCAAACAACTCATATGAGTCATTGATTACCATAAATTTCATTTCATTAAATAAAATCCCCAATTTAAAGTTTAGAGTTCCAAATATAAAATTGTTAAATTATAAATCTTTACTTTATTCAACAATCTAAACTTATTAGAACTTCAATAATACCTCCAATAATCCAAATCAATCATTTAACCAAAATTTAATTGGTAAAAATATCATTATAAAATAATGGGCTAATATGTCAAAATATACAAGTTTTTATCTCAAGTGCGCCCAATACCATATATATTTTTGAATGTGCAAAAGTACCCATCAACTTACCAAATCGGAACAAAAATAACAATGCTATAAAAAATGGCCAACCTCGATTAGTGGAACCCACACTAATTAAAAAATAAGAATTTCTACATTTTGTGATATCCTTTAATGCCCTTCCTTTATCTTCAATCCCTAGACTCTCTTCCTCCCCATCGTCTTCTCAGATGCCGATGACAACAGCATCCTTCACCAACGGTGGCAACATCCTCTACTAATGGCAGCAATGACATCTCTACAGCAACAAGAATGACTACATACTAGCAACCGTGATGATTCTCCTCTCTCCCAAGATCTTTTACATTCGAATATGTTATGCTTTTTTCTTTCCACTTTGCATATCTAAATCAAGGACAACAACAACTTGACTTTTTCCTCGTCTTCACCGACCCTACCCCATTGTCGTCGTAGCATTGTGAGACGAGGATGTGGTCAGCCTGAAGCTAGTTTGTACCTCATTCTGATCCTCTACAATGCCCACTTTTGTTGAAAAGTTAGACCCAATCAGAGGAGAGGATGATGGCGACATCGTCTATGTTGGGAGCAGCAAGATCTCAAGCATGATTGAGAGTGGAGGTAGCTGTTGGCCCATCTTTAGGTTGTCCTCGTTTGAAGCTTCTGATTTTAGTTTCTTGATAGGGTGATAGTTTCTTGATATAGTTGTTGCTAGGTTTACTACGTCATAGGGCAATGGTAGAAGGATTTTATAGGGAGGGAATAGGCTAATATTTTGTTGATGCGATTGTTGTCCTAATTTGTTCATTTTAGTTTTTCATTTTATTTCTTGTTGATCTTAGTTTTTCTTTTTGGGAAATCGTTAGTTTTCTCTGTTATTCTTCAAACTTTTAACCGAAAATATATTTGCGGTTGGGGCAAAAAAAATCAGAGGTTGGGATTGGGAGGGAGAAAGTGTTTTTTTAGTTGGCGTATTTTAGTAATTTCAAACGTAGTAAATGGGCGTTAGTCTTTTTTAATGGCAATGTCATTTTTACTTTGAATTTTTAAGTGTATGGGTACTATTACACATCTTAAAAGCATATGGTGCTAAGTGTGCTATGTATAAAAACTCAAATATTTTTGTATCTTAACCCAAAAATAATTTATACACTAGTTATGTAAAAAAATTAATTATAAAATCCCACAACAACCAAATAATAAAGCTAAATTGATAAAAATATTAAATGGTAAAGAGGCGCTTCCGATTTCAAGAACCCCTATAACATGCTAGTGCTCTATTTTTATTTTGTGAAATTAGAAGGTAATGACATAAATTTCATTCACACATTTTTTTTAAAAAAAGTAACCCCACATCATTAGCGACCGCCAACCACCACCACTACTAGAAAAGAGGCAATTTGTGACAGAATTTTCATTCCGTTGCAAAATGTGGGATTTTTGCAACGAAATTCAAATTCTGTCACAAAAAAAACCCAAAAATTGCGATGGAATTAAAATTTCATAGCAAATGACAAATAAACTCCGCCGTTTGTGACTGAATTGATAGTCCGTCGCAAGTCCTTAAAGGGCTTGTGATGGACACAGTTTCTGCTGCAATACCCTTAGGGGCTTGCAACAGAAAATAATTCAATCTCAAGCCCCCAGGGGTTTGTGACGAAACATCATTTGTCACAAGACCCCATAAGGCTTGTGATGGAAAATCATTCCGTCGCAAAGCTAGCTGGGGGCTTGCGACGAAATGGATATCCGTTGCAAGGCCCCGAGGTGTCCATCGCAAAGCCCACCAGGGCCTTGCGACAGATATCCATTATGTGTAACATCTCATTTTTCAAAAGCGGAATGAGGTACTTTCATTAGAGTAGAGCATCAGAGCAATTTAAAAGAGAGAGTATCTGATAAACATCCTGTTGAGGTACCTAGTTGCTTATACAACAGTACAAAGGTCTGAATATTTACTGATATGGGAATACAAGTCCAAAAAGAAATTCTTCGGCTAGGACTCTAAGCATGCTGCTTGCCCTTATCTTTGGTGCTTAGTCCTCCTGATCCTGAAGCTATATTAAGAGCTGAGGTCCATGCATCGAACCTCAGGTAACGGTTAACCTCATACTTATGTAAACAATATATGTATGACATCACAGCATTAATCAACACATAAGTATATAGCAGATGCAAGATTAATATATCCATCGTACACATCACATGTAAGGTTATCTATGCTAACAATACACATCGCATGTATAGTTATCTATACAATTCACATGTATAATTATCCATGTTAACAATACACATCACATGTAAAGTTATCTATACAATTCACTTGTATAGTTGTCTATCACATATAAGCATACAATAAGTATTAGAGTTAGTGTTACAGTACGCAAACGTACCTTCGTTGACGAGCGTTTAGTACATTGACGATAAAATGTACTTTTGACGGAAAACAGCGGAACGACAGCGAAATGACAGCGGAACAAGATTACTGATATCCTATAATGATAATATCACATTTATCAATATTTGATATCATAACAGGCATTTTAGGTACAAATTACCATTTTGCCCCTGATCCCCTAATCGGCAGAATTTCGCTAGCACTTCGTTACCTTGACCCTAATCTTCCAGAATTTCAACATATCTCCAACTCCATAATGATTTTCGAAATTAATACCTTAATTACCCCTAGAACATGATTTCTAAACATACCTGGAAGATTAAAGATCAACTTAGCATTTCTACAACAACTACCGAAAGAAACACTAAAACTAAAGACTAGGGACCGAAGAACTTACCCGGTACTTTGCTATTTCCACAGACTCCTCCTTCTCTCTAAAATCTCTCTCTAGAAAGCTCTAGGATTTGTGAAGAATGAAGAGAAGGTGAAGGCTATTTATAGAAAAAGGCAATGGCATTTTTGTAATTTCATTGAACTTTGTCTGATCAGTTTCTAGCCGTTAGATCGCACTTCTTGGAGGTGGCAAGATCTTGGCCTTACACCTCTCAAGGATGATGTCATCCCTGCTGCATCATCAAGCCTTATGTCATCTTGCTTTATCAGGTAAAATTCCTGGTTCGGTATCCTGATCGCGAAATTTCGTAAAATCTCAAAATTTCGGAAACAACACTCCGTAGGTCTTTTCTTCCTCTTTCAAATTATCTAATTTAACTCAGTTTCTGATCCTGCTGAGGACATTCTGTTATCAGTTGAAAATCCTCGGTATTCGTGCCCGGCTACAGAAATAACGTTGTCCGGTACTAACTCCGAGACAAAAATCCACTGATTAACATTATACTCTGGTTTTTCCCCACTTATTCCCAGATTCCCACAACGGGATTATTTTCTATCGGTTCTCATTTCTACTATCTGCTTTAATCCCACAAAATATCTTCTTGGCCGGATCTCCAAATCACTCCGTTGGTTACAGAAATGACTTCGGAGACAGTCCACTCCGAGATAGAAATTCACTTGTTCCTAATATACTCTGACTCAAGAAACCTAGTTCACGGTTTTCTAGGTAGGATTTTATTTCTATCCGTGGTCATTTATCATGTTCACATTTTTACTATTATAATATTATTTAATTACCACATGTCTTTACTTATAATGTTATTTTAATGCAAATATCTAGATATTAATTTCTTAATTTTCATTTCATTTTTCTTTATTTTTCTTCTAATTTTTGTTTTTATATATATATATATATATATATATATATATATATATATATATATATATTTATTTATTTTAAGTAATTTTCACCTTTTTCTATTTATCTTATGTCTAAACAATTAGCCATTAATTATCTAATTAATCACTTACTAATTGTTGAAAATTTTCTTAATTAGTAATAATTATTATCTCACAACTATTTTACTGAAATTGATAATTTATGCATTATGCAAAATATTAAAAACCATGGGGCAATTTATGTTCCCCAAAATGATATTTAATTTTGCCTCATTATTTTCCAAGGAAAATAATCTCATAAATTACCTAAATTAGAGACAACATACTCCCTAATTTTTAATAAATATTTAGTTGCCTTTTAGGATTTATCATAATTTTCTCAGGGTATTTTATAACCCATAAATATTTCAGGGACCTATTTGCAAAGTATCTAATGTCTTAGGGACCTTTTCGCACATTATTTAATCTCAGGAGAAAATTGTTCTAATAATAAAATAAATTCAATACAAGGTGTTTGAGACCTCATATTCACCTATTTTCAATAGGTATATTCTACAAATTTATGATATTTACCCTACGTCAAATTTTAGGGTATTACATTATGTGGCAAATCCCCTTGGGGATTTGTGACGGAAAGCTTTTTTGCATCTCAAATTTATGGAGTTTGCCACGGAAACATAGTTTGTCGCAAACTCCTCATTTAGTCCCCCTTCCCATGCGAATTTCTATCTTCCCGTGCCTTGAGTCCGTTTTTTCTTTCTCTCCCACTCCTTTAGTCTGTCGCCGTCCATGCTCCATCTTCAGTTCCAGGCAACCATACTCCCTCCCTCTCCCACTGTCATCCCTTGCTTCGATCGGCTTCTCTTTCTTCATCTTCACCAGGTAAGTCCATGGCCCCACTTTTCCTCTTCTATTTTCTTCAACTGTTCTTGTGACTGTCTGTGCCTCAAAGATTCGATGTCACATGCTAGTTTCATCATTAATCCCACCTTGTATTCTTTATTAATAATCACTTTGTTCATATTCAACCAATAATACGTACTGTCCTTGTTTTTACGATATCGGGTCGGGTAGGACGGGGGACATTTTGTGAGTTAGGTGCATAACTGTATATTACGTCGGGATTTTATTTTGTATTCCCTTAGTAGAAGCTGTATGGTTTGGCTCGAAGATAGAACCTGCATCATTCCCTGTGTATATTCGATTCTCTTCCGCTTCAACAATGACTAACTAATTCCAAATTCAACTCCAAACGTTTAAATTAAAAACTAGAAAATGCCTTGCTCATGAGAAAATTTTAGGATCATATTAGAGCAATGGCAGTAATTAGTGAACTATTGAAGGGAAAAGAAATATAAAATAGCGAACCTTATTGTCGGTGATGAATATTTTTTAAAGAAAAATAATTATGAATTTTAATTAAGAATAAAATTTCTGACCACCCTCCTATTTTACCTTAATTACACAGACCCCCCCTATTTTGGAAACTCATATAAACCTCCCTTAAAAAAAATGTATGTTACAAAAATCTCCCTTATATTTTAAAATTCTATTTCCATCCATCCAAACCGTTAATAGACCGTTAAATTTGACTTTTAAACTCTTCTTTTAACTAAAATTTCCCTCTTTAGTATTATATATATAACTTTCTATTTTTTTAAAAAATTTATTAGTTTTGATATTATAAATTAATTTTGACTTCAAATATATATTAAACACATATATTTTTTTTTATCAAATATAATAAACTATATAAGTTTGAGTTTGTATGTGTCATTTAAATTTATAATTTAATATTTTTTCACAAACATCTATAAACACATTTGATCAAACACATGTTTATTTAAAAACTTATTTGAATATTCAAAGTTTGTGATATTTACATTAACGAGAGCTAAAATCATCAAACAAATAACTATTTGTAAAGATAAAAATAGAAATTAACGAACAGATAAAAAAAATTATTAAATTCTTTAAAACAATTTTAGTCAAAATATGAAATACAAAATAAATATGCACAAGATAAAAGTAAAACTAGGGATTTAATATTAAGATTAAAATAGTAAATAAATTTTATTTTTAATTTAATTAAAAAAATTTTGGAATCTTTTAGGAATATTTTTAACAAAGTTAATTGTCTAGACTTAAATGTATGTTTTCAAAATAGAGGAAAGGCCTGTGTAACTAAGACAAAACATGAGGGAGGTCAGAGTATTTTACTCATGTATATAATACTAAAGAGGAATATTTTGGTAAAAAAAAGTTCAAAAGTCAAATTTAATAACCAACTAACAGTTTGGGTGGATGAAAATAAAATCTTAAAATATAAAGGAAGTTTGTGTAATATACATTTTTTTAAGGAAGGTTTATATGAGTTTCCAAAATAGAAGAAGATCTGGATAATTAAAGTAAAGCAGTAGGGTGGTCAGAATAGTATTGTCATGTCGAAGCAATGTCTGTGCTGTTGGGAACTAGGAATGACGGTGGGGATTGGTTAATAGGAGAGGGGGGAGTGGGACGAAAAATGGCAGGCAAGAAAAAGATGATGCGGTGTGTACTGAAATGTTGAAGTGTTAATAATATTGAAAATGAATAAAAATTATATATGAGGAATTTACTGAACTGACGAATTCTAAATTGGAAGAACAATTGTTTTTTTTTTTTTTGTTCGAATTGTTGTAACTCATTTATAAACCACTCTTTGTAGTTTTGAGTTGGCTAATCTCAATTTTAGCTTTATCTGGTTTATATAGTACCTCTCTCTCATATAGTGTACAGTTGATGCATGTGTGTTAAATAACAATCAGGGTTCTTTTCTTTTTTTAATTAAATAAAATCTAGTAATACATGCACTTTCCTCTTTTAGTTTCGATCTTTTAATTCCTCTTTGGTTCCGATCAACACCGACTAAAGAATCTAAATTCGTCCTTTGTTCTTCTCTTTGAATTATAATATATATCAATGCTCGATCATTTGCTTGGCGACACGCTTTTAACGTGCTTTTTGTCATTTTTCTAAACTCTCACTTTATTCCGTGCATATATATAATATAATTATAAACAAGGGTAATTAACATAACCCATATATCTTAAAATGGGCAGTTGATCTTGGATTTTTTAAGCTCTGTTTTGCTGAGTTTCTCAAGCATGTCACCACCACTCATCATAGTATAATATTTTTTACTGGACATAAATACTGAGATTTATTTTTCAAAAGAATCTTTCTTTTTTAAACTTCATTGAGACTTTAGTTGTCTAAATGATTGTGAATTCAAGAATTACAATATTGTCCATGATTTGAATGGAAATTACATTGACATATTCAGCCTATTTCTTACCCTTTTCTACATTTTAATATGACATCTCACACGTGTGTCGTGTGCATATACTAGGAGAACATGTAAATAAGTTTTCAGAGTTCGGTAAATGGAGAATTAATGAAACATAAGTTTTGCAACCTTCTATAATTGATTTGTTATACATTTGTCTTCATTTATATAATTGATCTTCAGAAAGTGATTATTTATTAAACATAAACTTGTGCCAATCCCAAGTATTTATTATAAGTTTTCGAGAGAAAGTGGATCAAGATCTTATATTTAAAACTAAATTCAATTATCAACAAACTATATATTAGAAATTGGGGTACTACTTCTGATCTTAAATATAAAAATCAACTAAGTATTTTATTTAATATTGGATTATATTACTTGTCGGTCCCTTATTATATTTAAAAATTATTGAAATTAGCTAGTTGAGTTAGTTTCTAATTAAAATGACTAGAAATTTTTTTAAAAAAATATCTCATTTAAATTTTTTATTTAAACTATCCTTAACAAGTTATACAATAAACACAGATAATTTGAAAATATAAATTATAATTACTGTTTAGATTAAAATGTAATTATAAATACAAAAGATAAGATAAAGTTGATTTTGTATATTAGATAAATTTGATTAAGTCTTATATATTATTGTCTTAAATAATCACATGGATTTGCCCCATATATATTAGAAAACTTCAAACTCATCCTATGCCATGTTATAAAATTGCATTAGCCTTTAATATGAGTCTCATAAAATTGTCTTAAATAATCACCTGGATTTGTCCCTATCTTCTAGTATACTTTTTACATTCTCTTGTTGGTTGCTGGCTTCTATTATTAGTTCAATGCATGTGTTTGTTTCTCACTTTCTTGATTAAGTGGCAATTGGTTGGCATAAGTGGCCAATTGCATTGGCCTCTTATATTTAATTAAGTCATGTTGTTGTGTGGACTGGGATATCTCCTTACTCTATATATTTGCGTAGGGAGTTGGGTTGGAGAAGTATGGACAACCATCATGATAAGAGTTGGATGTACAATCGTCTAATTGAGAAAAGAGAACTAACTCTAGCATTCTTAGAGGGTTTGGAAGAGTTCATTCAATTTGCTTTGGCTCACTCAAATAATTCAAGTACATACATTAGTTGTCTATGTGTCAAATGCAAGTGTTTAAAATTTCAAGATCAAGGCACGGTCAGAATCCATTTGTGTAAAAATGGATTCATGAAGGATTATGAATGTTGGGAATGTCATGACAAAGTTCAACAGACACCGAGTGGATATTACGGGAACAGTAGTCATCGAGACAACCTTAATCAATACGAACAGTTGGTGATGGATGCCACAGGACCATTGATTGACCAATATTTTGATCCCTTTACATAGGAGAGGATCCTAATCCAAAAGTCAATAGGTTCAATAAAATGCTTCAAGATGCACAATGACCATTATGGGAAGGTTGCGAATACATTAAAAGTAGTGAACACTCATCGCTATCGTCTACCCTAGCAACACTAAGCTTGAAGACTGATCACCATATGAGTGAAAGGAATTACAATGAAATGATACAGATCATGAATAAGGTCGTTCTGAAAGACAATAATTTTTCGAAGGATTTTTACTAAGCAAAAAAAAAAATGGGTAAAAGAGCTTGGGCTTAGATGTGAAAAAATCCATTACTGCCCTAGAAGATGTATGTTGTATTACAAAGAAAATGCTAAGTTGACCAATTGTAAATTCTGTGAACATGACAAATACAAAGTTGTGAGGAATTGAAGGAAAATGATTTGTCAAGCATTAAGCAAGATGTGGTACTTTCCCCTCGTGCCTAAACTTCAAAGATTATATTCATCAGAATAAACAGCTGCTCGCATGATATGGTATTGGGAGCATTGCAGGGATGAAAAATTTGTGACACATCCATCCGATGCTAAAGCTTGGCTTAAATTTGACAAGGTAAATCCTTTGTTTGCATCGGATCCTCGTAATGTTTGTCTTGGTTTATGTTCGGATGGGTTCGCTCCTTTCAACCAGACGGGCATGAATTATTCTTGTTAGCCTGTGATTGTGACTCCATACAACCTTTCACCATCCATGTACATGAGAAGATAGTTTTTGTTCCTTAACACGTTAATCCCTGGGCCATCCAACCCCAAAAAGAAGATAGATGTGTACCTCAGGCCTTGATAGATGAGTTGAAGATGTTGTAGAGTGAAGGGGTTCTTATGTACAATGTATCATTGAGCTAGAATTTCATCATGTGAGCTGCCTTAATGTGGACGATAAATGATTTTCCTGTATATGGGACGTTGACTGGCTGGCAAATGTTGGGGAAGCTTGCATGTCCAATTTGTCTTGAGCAGAACATGGGGTTTAGCTTGCAATACAGTCATAAGGTCTATTGGTTTGACATGCACCGGAAATTCTTTCCCCTCAATCATCCGCTTAGGAGAAACAAAAAAGACTTCACACGGAATGCGGTTGAACAGGAAAATCAACCTTGTCGATTAAGTTGTCAAGAAATATGGGACATGGTCAAGCACATTCGAAGTGTTAAAGAGGGGGCTGCTACCAACGAACCTAAGGGATATGGCGTTGATCATCATTGGAATAGATGGATCATCTTTTGTGAACTAATATATTGGAAAGATCAATTGTTAAGACACGACCTCGATGTCATGCATATTGAGAGGAATGTGTTTTACAATATTTTGTACACCGTGATGGACACCAAGGGCAAGACGAAGGACACAGTCAACGCAAGACAGGACAAAAAAGTGATTTGCAAAAGGCTTGATTTGCATTTGGTAGAGGATGCCACAGGACAAACTTTCAAACCTAGAGCGTCGTACACATTCAACAAAGAGCAGAATTTGGAATTGTTGCGATGGGTTAAAGATTTAAAACTCCCAGACGGTTATGCATCAAACTTGTCAAGATGTTCAACATGCCTGAGGCAAAGTTGATCAATATAAAGAGTCATAATTGTCATGTTTTTTTCTAGAGATTGTTGCCATGGGCCTTCAAACCACTACCGAAGCATATATAGAGTATTTTGACAGAATTTTCCATGTTCTTCAGAGAAATTTGTGCTTCTGAGCTTAATGTTGACAAGTTACGACAGTTAGAGGCCAGCATGCCAATGACACTATGCAAGTTAGAGATGGTGTTTCCTCCTAGCTTATTCGACTCAATGGAACATTTTCTTGTTCACTTAGCCTACGAAACAAGGGTCGGAGGTCCGCAACAATATAGGTGGATGTATCCGTTTGAGAGGTTATATATATATATATATATATATATATATATATATATATATATATAGGGTAAAGGTGCAAAAATGCACATAGGCTTTACCCTTAAGAGTGCCCAGCATCAAATGCTTTTTGGAGGTGCAAAAATACCCATGAACTTCAAAATTGGTGCAAAAATAACATCACCGTTAAATTGCCCTAATAGATGTTATACACAATATGAAAATACCAAAATACCCCTGGACTTTAAAAAAAAAATCCTCTTCTCTTCTTTTTAGATATTGCCGTTAGCTCAAGCTTTACCCATGTCGCCACACTGATTAGCATGAAACTGTAACAAGGTTAAATCAGAGCTTATCGTTTTAAGACTTCCGTCAAAGGAGCATCAAGCAGTGCAGCATCAAGTAGAGGTACACACAAATGGTGGAATAAACTAACTTGTCGAAACAAACTCGGTATGCTACAATTTTCAATTGAATGTAAAGATCAAAGATTTATAAGAATTTGTGGATACTCTGCTTCACTTTGACTAAAATTACATGGCTATCTACAAGAGAAAATTTGAAATCAACTCGAACTATTGACCTTTGATCCGTCTCAGAATGAAAATTCAGTTGTTCGATCCTAATTTATTAGAAGAATACATAAAATTCAAGCAAACAAAATCCATTTTTATAAATTAATATGACAGAATCGAATTTACCCAAAGATTCTCTGAAAATCGTATGGTATAGAAGATAGAATTCAATCAATGCAAAAGAGACAATAAGAAAACTTAAGCAATCGATTCCTGAAGTTCACATTCTGACCAGAAACAAGAAATAAGACCAAAAACAAGAATCCCCACACAGAAAATCAAAGCAAAATTTAATAATCAAACATCAAAGTTCATAATGGAAATTAGAATCCAAAAAAACACAAGAAACCAACAAAGCATCAGAAAGAAGACAGTAAAATCGAAATCAAAGAAAGGAAACTTTGAAATCAGAAGGCGTCGTGAGTTTGGGGGAGAAGGCATCAGAAATTGACAATAATGGCTAACCGAGATGAACCACGTCGTCGAAATATGGGGCTGAATCAAGATCGAACCTCGTCGTCTCAAATCTGTAGCAGTGGTAGTTGACCTAGATTTTTCGTCTTGTTTTGCAAGTGTGGCACCGCTGGTCATCACCGTTCACTATTTGTTTGGGGTCATTCATCGCCCGCTCATCACAGATCAAGGCTCGAAATGAAACAAGAGATCAAACACTGAATAAGAGATTGAATGCCATATGCCGCCTTCACTATTGTTCGCCTTCACGGTCACCATCTTCTGCCATTGTCCTCCGTCATACTGCGCTTTTTCTCAGGGAGAGAGTTACGATCTGAATGGAAAGAGGAAAGGGCAACTTTGGAAATTAAAAAAAGTCAGGCATTTTTATTTTTTTTAAATAGCATGGGGCCCACCTATAAAGTAACGTCAATTAACGTATTTTAACGGCATGGGTATTATTGCACCAATTTTGAGAGTTCATGGGTATTTTTGCACCTCCAAAAAACATTTGATGCTGGGCGCTCCTGAGGGTAAAGCTCATGTGTATTTTTGTACTTTTACCCTATATATATATATATACACACACACACACACACACATATATGCACTTATTAATTGACCCACATGGTGCTATGGTTTATAAATATCTAGTAATTGTCCATTATAGGTTTTTACACACTCTCAAGTACAAGATCAAAAATCAAAGGCATGTTGAAGGATCTATCATTGAAGCAAATCTAGTTGAAAATGCCACAAAATTTGCGTCATACTAGTATCCCTCTTAAATTATATCAAGATGGAAAGGGGTACCTCACAACGATGATGGCAGTGATACAAGCGATCAGATATCAATATTTAATTTTCCAGGCAGAGTCGTGGGAAAACATTATAAGTCAACTCTGGAAGGAAGAGACAAGTGAGTAGTGGAGTGGTATATTCTAAACAACTGTGAAGAGGCTGCCCCATACTTAATGTAAGATTTCTTGTATTTTTTCTTTTACAATAATTATTAAAGTATTAATTACATTTTGTTTGTTACAGTTACTTCTCTAATTGGATCAAATCCACACGTCCTTTGATGTTGGATTCTGAAGTTGATCAATTCATGATTGATGAGTTTCCTCAATGGTTTCAATCCTACTTTATGCAAAATCAATCAGCTTCCCATGATGTTGCATGGAGTTTATCTTACGGAGTTGCAATAGTTGTTACTCGCAAGTTTATTAAAACCGGACCAGTCACTAAACCGGTCGAGGTACTGGGTCAAGGGTTAGTGGGTCAGACCGGAGTCAAACTGAAGCTAAACTAGAACTAAACCGGTGAGAAAGTAAAAATTTTTGAATTATTAATATGAAATTATAAAAAAATTTAAAAAATGATTTTATATTTCTCATAAAATTAATGGTTTGGTACATGGGCTATGACATGACCTATCAACTGAGCTCTTATATTTCCCATAAAATTAATGGTTTGGCACAGAGGAGCACAGGCTATCATCATCGAGCAAAGAGGACTCAGTACTAATTCCATATGTTTTGTTTGAAAATAAAACTCATATCAGTCTTAAGCTAAAGAACAAATGAGGGAGATATTTGAGAGGAAGGTCCAATGCAGTTCCATTCAAGTTTCAAGCTGTATCAATTCATTCCTGAAGATCTCTCAAAACTTGATTCAGTCCAAACTCATTATGCTTCCACCCGTGCTTTGGCAAATCATTCATTTCGTTCGGATCTAGCCAACGATTGCTATTCTTCCTCACCTTGTAGTTTCTTTGAGATCTTGTCATTGATCTGTCCAGATCTCGCTATAAGAAGATCCTAACATCGATTCTCTTTATTTCTTGCTTTGATTATCTGGCTAGTGCTTCAAGATCTGTTAGTCGTTTGGACGATTTTCGTCTCCTCCTGTGTCTCCCTCTTTCTTCTCATTCTCCTTCTATTTCTCACAAGTTTCCGGCGACTTTTTTTTGTAAAAAAAAACCTAACGAACCCTGGTTTCTATGATTTTTCGGACCGGCTTCACGGTCAGTTTGCTAGTTTCCGGTCTAAACCAACCGGTCCAGTCCAAGTTTCATAACATTGGTTACTTGATGTCAAAAATATGTAATCAATGGGCATCATTTTGCAACTGTAGAAGCGAACGAAAATACACTAAGTTGCAATTACGGTGTATGTTGCCGAGGTGGCCTAGTTGATGGAGTTGAAGGCAACTACTAAGGAAGTTAATTGACATAATTTAGCTGGATTATCAGTGGGACAAGTTGGTGACTATGTTTAAATGTGAATGGTTTGATAACTCTCCTCGTGGGGCAAAAGTTGACAAATATGAAAATGTTGAGATCCAATGGTTAAGGAGATATATGGTTGGTTATGACCCATTCATACTAGCTCAACAAGCGAAACAAGTTTATTATACATCATATCCCATATCCCGTCAAAGGTAGAAGGGAGTTATTAGAACCGAAGCACAAAATATTATACCCACGTCGAAAGAGTTAGAAACAAATGACTGAATGACTGAACCATTCCAAGCTGATGTGGAATTGTACTACTCATAATTGTTGCCGAGGACAATGTACCAAGCAATCTATTTGATTCCACTACAGAGTTAGAGTTGATTCCTATCCATATTGAGGATGAGGAATCAGACGATGAGGCACAAGAGAATTTCTCTAACAGTAAGTCGAAATTCGATGACTATGAGATTCCAAAGGAAGGCGTGAAAGGAGAGGTTGAAGAACAGGAATCGTCCAATTGATTTGTGTTAGTTCTTTCTTTATGATCATCTGTTATACTAGATACTTTGTTACTTCAATAGTTCCATATTAAGTGTATTTTTATATTTTTTGACATAATGTTTATTAGTGTTCATTGATGGAGCGTTCAACAAGGCGTTCAGGCAGTGGTGGTAGTGGTTGTAGAGCCCGGCCTCGTCTTATCAGAGGTGGTAGGGTGACGTCATTTGACCCTTTTATAGGCAAAGGGCTTAGCTCTTCCTTAGAGCTATCATCATTTCATATGTCATCTTCACCAGCCACTACCGACTCTGTTATAGGTGATACAGGTGTGCTTTTCAGTCCCACTTATCCACAGCAAAGGGCAGAGCAGGTTTACTTTACGTTTTCTAATTGATTTAATTTTGTAGTTTTTTTTAAGCATCTATGTACTAAAATTTTGCACTACTTCACATTTCTTCCTTCAACATACTACGTCTCCTCAAAGCCAAGTCAGGGAAGCTAGTTCCTCCATCACACCAGTGTAGGGATCAGTTGATCCTAAGACAAGGCTAGTGTTGATCCGTCCTCTTGACAACCTAAACTAAGTCATGTAAAGTTACTTGTAATGTTATGATTTTCTACCTTTAGTTTGTATACTAATATTTGCATTATTTCCTTTGTATCCATATTTGACCCTCATAATCTAGTCACAGATTTCGTGTCGATCCAAACATTCCGAATTTCAATCAACCTTGGGCCCATTGGAAAGAGATTCCTAAGGATTATCAAGAAGCTTGGTTTAATGAGTTCTTGGAAAGTTTTTGTAAATTATGGTTATTAGTTTCTTATCCAAAATGCAAACTGATAAAGTACTTTTATAATCTAGAGCACTAATTGTTCGTTATTGATTTTCAGCATCACTTTAGGTGGTTGCTTGACCACATCAAAGATTTGACAAAAGCTTGCTCTCCAAGGGAAGCAAGTGGTTGTCGGTTAGGTTTTATAAATTGATACACAGTCTAAGCAAGAATGATTGGATTCAACTTGAGACTGTAGATCAATTACTTCAAAGATAGGTAGTCGATCCCAAATTTAAGGAGAAAAGTGAGAAAAATAAATCAAATAGGGCCCAAATGGATGGGCCATCCATTCCATACAGTGAGCATTGACGAAAAATTGTGAATACGTTTATTTTCTATTTCAGTATTCAATATTTTTTACTTTGAAGTAACTAACTAACAGTCATCATTTGTGTTTACAGGCAACATTTGGGAAGTTCCTATAGAATCGGTTGAGTGGGATACCTTTAAGTGGACCTATTCCCATGAGTCTTTTGAAGGTAGTGGGCACCGTAGAATCAACACTAGGTCGCAGCAAGTAGCGATGAGACATTTATTGAATTTGTTATTTGTTTCAGGCACCAACATATTTATTTCATTTCACATACCTTATTTGTAATGTATTTTTGTGCTTGTAGGAAACCTACCAGAAGCTAATGCAAGAGAGAGACTTGCAGAGTGAGGGTGACTAAGCATCCTTTCAATATGATAATAAGAGTCTATTCATTGAGGCTACGAGCGGATTTAACAAGAAAGACAGACTCTTTAAGGTGGGTGCTTCTGCCAGCTGACTAAAGCCTACGAAGCGCTCCTCATCTGGAAGTGAAGGTGTTGCTGCAAGTAAATGTAATACATTTGCTATATATTGTTATATTTTCATTTCCTCCTCCATTTAAATGAAGTACAAAAAATAAACTCACTCCCAAATGTTGTTTTTTCAAATGAGCTTAAAAGGATGAAGGCGTTGGTGCAGGAGCAAGCATCTCGTATGCAGGGGCAAAAATTTCTAATTAGCGCGCAAGCATCTCAAATTAGCATGTAAGCATCACAGCTAAGCCAGACACAGCAGCAGATGATGCGGAAAGCACATGACAAGGCATCAGACACAAGAGATGATGAGATAGATGCAGCTTGTACTATAGTCCCTAACTCAGGGTAAGGGTACGTGGTCGACTCCTGATGATGATGACCATCCTACTAACGATGATGATGATCATGCTGCTACTTTTTAGATCACTATTTTAGTAAACATTTTTCGTAACAATATTATTTATATTTTCTTTTCTCTATATAAACTCTTCATGATTGTTATCTCGAATTTTTTTATGCAATTTTATATATTTTAATTTTTTAAAAAAATTATATTTTTGTAAAATAAATTTATAAATCTTTTAATATTTTTTTACATTATTTTATTATTTTTAAATAATTTTTAGTTTTTTAAAAAATGAATTTTGCGACAGAAATCGATTCCTTCACAAGATTTCAAAATTTGCAACAGAATTTCCTTTCCATCGCAAACTATCAAAATTTGCGACAGAATTCATTTTCCATCGCAAATTTTGATAGTTTGCGACAGAATTCTCTTTTTCCGTCACAATTGCAAGGCAATATTTTGAAATAGATGAATTCCGTCACAAAAAAGTTTTGCAAATGGAAAATGCCTTTTTTGCAATAGAAAAATTCCATCGCAAAAAATGAATTTTTTTGTAGTGTGTCGAACAATAATGGCAACATACCCCGCCTGAGCTCTAGCAATCAACTAGCTTGCCACCATCACTGAAGCTTCGACAATAATAATTAATCATTTTTAAATAGATAGTTGTCATTTCCTCATCCAAAGTTTTTATTTTCAAATCAAAACTTGGTAAACCAATATTGAGTTTAGGAATTAATCCATACATGCTGTCGCATTTTCACAAGTAGTCATTTTTAATGGATAGTTGTCATTTCCATATTCAGAGTTGTTATTTTCACACCCAAACTTGGTAAACCCATATCCATTAAATGGTCATTTTTAAATGCATAATTGTTATTCCCATAAAAAGAGTTATTATTTTCAAATAAAAACCTAATAAACACATATCAATTCTAGAAATTAATTTATGCTTATCTTCTCATTTTTACAAGTGGTCATTTTTAAATGTGTAGTTGTCATTTCCATATCCAGAGTTATTATTTTCACAACAACCATCATCTCCTTCACCATCGACTTCACCATCTCTGACCACTAGCACCATCTCTGGTTAACTTCTTCGTCACCACCAGCATCTTCTCCACCACCAAAGTAGAAGCAAACTTTCAAACCCATCTTGGACTTGGAGATTGGAAGCGTGATTTTGGAATGAAAGGAAGAGGGGAAGAGGAAATCGTACCACCATCAAGATTCCCCACCGTCGTCTTCTTCTTCATTCTCACATACCACTGTCACCAGATATTGCGCCTTCTCACTCCACCACTTCCACCTTTAGTTTCATTCTCTTTCCTCCACCACCATCAAACCTTCACTAACATTTTAAACTACCTCTGTCAAATCACCTCAAGCCCTCTCTCTTTCACCAAAGTAAAAGCGGAGCTAAATCACCAAAAGAGGGGTGAATTGGGGATTTAAAAAATCCTTTTCGTAAGCTTGTTTTGAAAACACTAAAACAAGGTATAACAGAGAATGAGGAAGAAGAATAAGACACAAGAGTTTATACCGGTTCGGTCCAATTCCTTGACCTACGTCTAGTCCTCAAGCTCCCTGAGTTTTTCACTATATCAATTGATTACACCCTCTGTAACTCAAGAGTAATTCTCTCACCAGAACTTACTCCCCCTTACAAGTTGTAATCAATAGCCTCAATCTCCAAGTCCCTTGACTTGAGATTGTTTACATAAATGATTTACAATCAATGAACTCTCTTAAAGAGTAGATAGAAATAATCACTGAAGAACAATAGTATCAAAATATACTTTTTACAGGAAAACTTAGAGTAGTTGAAATTTAAATGCTTTTTCGTTTTCTACTTTAATAGTTGTTGAGAAAAATTGAATGCAACTCTATTTATACATAAAGAGTGATAAATGACCGTTGCAAACTTCATTCTGACCGTTGGTGCACTAATCTAGCTGTTGGAGGCACTTTGGTCTCTTCTCTCTCTACTCTTTTTTTATTCCTTCTATTTAGAGGATAAATGTTGACTTCCTTTGAGTTTTGTCCATTGGATTGTCAGAGATTAGCTTAGGTAAGAAGCATTTATCCATTTTGCATTGTGCAGAGCTTGTTTGATCAGAATATAGCAAGTTCGCTATACTTTGTATTTAATGCTCTGACATGCTTTTTGCTTGTGTTGAAACAGCACCTTTAATCTTCTTAAATCATCTCTAACTTAGCAGAAATTCACTAGCAAACAGGTTAAACATATCTAGTGAAGTTGATAAATGATATTAGGAAGCATTAAGATTAAACACAAAAGGTTTCACAAATTCGTCAAATTTGAATTTTTAAAAACTGTGACGCAAACTCGAGTTTGTCACTATGCACTTAAATATAAACTTGAGTTTCAATATCAAAACTCGAGTTTCCATCTTCCAGAGAGGAAAGTCGCGATTTGAGTTTTAGAACATAGTTTTAGCTAGAGATCAAACTCGAGTTTTCATGCAAACTCAAGTTTTGGACTTTTAATGAATATATATCCAAAATCTCAAAACTGAAGTTTACAACCAAAACTGGAGTTTTGAAATTACTAAAAAACATCGATGCTCTCTGCATGACCAAAACTCGAGTTTTCAAAAACAAAACTTGAGTTTCCATTTAAAAATTGAAACTTAGAAAGATCTGTGTTATTTCAAGACTGGAGTTTTTAAAACTGAAGTTTTGAATACATAGAAAAATAGTGATCTTCTGTGCTTGGCCAAAACTCGAATTTCCAAAACCAAACTCGAGTTTCCATTTAAAACATGAAAACATTTGAAAATTGAAGCCAAGTGAGAAACTAGAGTTTTCAATTCAAAACTTGAGCCTTAAGATGTTTAAAGCATGAAAACAGTTTGTCAGGTCAAAACTCGAGTTTCCAAACTGAAACTTGATCTTTCCCAAAACTTTGAAAAACTAGAAACTGGAGTTTCCCTTTAAAACTGGAGTTTTCTTAAGTCAGAAATTTGGATATCTCTCTGTATGATCAAAACTCGAGTTTCCAAATGAAGACTGGAGTTTTGCATTTCATCAGAAAATATTGAAGAGTCTCTATATGGTCTAAACTAGAGTTTCCAATTCAAAACTCGAGTTTGTCCTAATGAAAAACTTGGAATGCTCTCTATAAGCCCAAAACTCGAGTTTCCACATGGAAAATGCAGTTTTGTCTTTGTTCATTAAAATTGAGCTCTTTTCTGTCAAGTCAAAACTTGAGTTTTGATTCCAAAACTTGAGTTTGCCTTTGACAGTAAGTTTTTCAACTTACTTAAAACAAACTTCAATTTGATTTTACAATTGTCTATTATCATCAAAACACATAGAGAACTAACACAAAGCAGCTTCTTCCAAACAAATTTCATCTCATATTCTCCTTCCTTCATTTCCTTCTTTTATCACAGACTTCGCTTTCATCATTGGTGTCGTTCATGGAAAAATGTCATAATTCCAACGACAATGAAATGCCAAAAAATGAACGAATAAGGTGGGAAGGTTGACAGAAGTGTAGGGCATTTTCGTCATTTGGTTTCAATTTCAAAAAGACATAGCATCTCATAGGGATGTTGAAATTGGTATCACCTTTATGTTCTTCATCATTTTAAATGGTCTTTATGTGTCTTTTTCCCTTAAAATTAACTATTAATCATCATCTACATTCTTTTAGTCATCTATTAATAAAAATTAAGACTTTCCAAATTCTTAACCCCAAAATATTCTCCAAGTAGCACAAAAATACTATCATAAGAAAGAGAAAAATACGTATAATAATTTGTTAGAACCGACTAACACCCCAAGAGGAGAATGAATTGGGTGTAAGATAAAAACTCAAGAACTTTGAAACTATATTCAAAAATTTGATCACTACCTAATTTCACTATAGTAGACAAAAAGTGATAAAATTTAGAAAGTGATCAACCAAAAAGTTCACAACTAGCTTGATCGCTAAGAGTGACAATAAGTATGAAATCCACGATCAATTAATCAAGTCAAATATGCTAGAAATATAAGGAGTAAGGCAAGAGAGTATGCAAATTATGATTTATCCTAGTTCAGTCCAATCCATGATGACCTACATCCAATCCCCATACTCCTCCTGAGATTTCAATCTACTATCTCCCTCAAGTTTAGACTATGTACTTGAGAACCACTACAATCCCACAAGTTTGATTTGGGTGCTTGATAAGCCATTTACAATTCTAGCACCAAGGCAAGCACTCTGTCTTACACACCATAAGGATACAACTTTGATGATAAATGATTGCAATCTCTTCTTCTCTCTTAGAAGTAAATATTAATAATCACTTAAGCATAGAAAAATAATCTCTCTCTAAAGTATATTATACAACACATAGAAACAAAGAGTATGTGAGATGGAATGTTGAAATTAGAGTTCCAGCATTTTGATTATTTATGCACTAGCTCTCCCCTCTTCGGTTTTGAATATTTATTCTATTTATAGTTGATGAAGAGTATTTGATCGTTGAGCATGTTTCTTTTCGTTGAGCTTCTCTTCACGTTGAATCTCTCAAAATATTATTGTTGGAACTTTTTTGACACAAAATGCAAATCTTGACAGTTGAAGCTTAATCCATTTTTTAATCACCTATAATCTTCATCTAAATTTGATTAGTGATGATTAGAAATGAATAGGAACAATATAATCAAGGTTTATATAAGTGTACAAGTAAATCATAAAATTCAAGACGATGATTAAAATTGTGATGACTCATCACTTTCATATCATTGGAGTGATCTTTCCAATTGTAGGTAATCACTTTAGTGATCCTTTATGATCTTCAAAGTGAATAGTGCATCACTAGAAGTGATGTACATCACTTTCATATCATTTGAGTGATCTTTACTAGTGATAAACCCATTTTAAATTCAAATATGGGAAAGGACCTATCTTCAAAAAAAAAACTCTTTAAGTTTATGTTTTAATGCAAAAAGAATCAGCTTAAAATTCATTGTATTATGAAAGTTATGATCAAAATCCATAGTAGCTGATTTGGAGAAAAGTCTTTATACGAGTGTGCACTTCTGAAATATAATTCATATCTTTTCCATCTGAACTCCATTGAACTTGATCGTGGTGTCACTGAAATACCTCATGAACCCAGTTTTGTATGCAATGGGTTTTAGTCCAAACTGTATTGTTTTTTGACGGTTATGATCCAAAGAGTGACGATTGTTCTAGGATGTGAGAAATTCAACCTTCAACTTTTAAAATTCATATATTTTTCATCAAAAACCATTTAAGCTTGATGTTAATGTTCTTGTGGTGAATTTGGAGTCTAACTTTATATGAGACAAATTTCATCTCAATTGAAGTTTGCGGAAAATTTTCATTGATATGGCTAAAATACTAGACATCTATCGAGCTAAACAAAAACAGAACATAATGGTCATCATGTGAATGGTTACTCAAATGTGTTGGATATAATTAGTTTTGATGATGTCTTATATATATAGCCATTAGTAAAATCAAAAAGTTTGTATACTATATTTATCTCCTCCATTGATTAATTCTTGAATTGAATGTAGAATCAGAGGTGTAAAGTTCATTCATGAAGAATGATTAAAAAAAAAAAGAATCAGCAAAGAAGAAAAAGAAGAAGATCAAGGAGGTCGAGGATGTAGATGAGGATAAGGAAAAGGAAGAGAAGAAATTGAAGAAGAAAGAATTTATTGAATGGAACATCTTCAATCAATATTAGTTCAAATATATTTGTGAAGAATGTTCAAGAGAATTGAAAGAAAGGAAAAAGGTGAACAAGAAGGAGATAAGAGATTTCAGAAAGAAGAAATTGAAGAAAATGATAAGTTCAAGAAGAAGAAGAAATATTGAAGAATGTAGAAGGTGTGGAGAATGGTTAGCCAAAGTTGAATGATGAAGAATAATCAAGAAGAAGAAGAAGAAGAAGAGAGATTGAAGAAAGAAGAACTTGCTGAATGGAATATGATTATTCAAGTTCTTGGTTGATAGATTTTGGGGATAATCAAGAAGAAAATGAAGAAGAGGAAATATTGCTCAAGATGGAAGATGGAGAAAGGAAGAACTTGCTGAAGATATCATCATTCAAGCTCTAATATTGATCCTAGAAGTCTTCATGATCAAATAGAAGTTGGAGTGGGTCAATTCAAAGTTAAAATTAGCAAGAATCGGGTTCTAGATGAGAAAACTCAAGTAAGATTGCCAATACTCGAGTTTACAAGCCTACTGGAAGTAATTTGTCTCTGGAATACAAGAAAACTCGAGTATGGAGGTCAATACTCGAGTATGGGAGTCAATACTCAAGTATGTAACTTAATGACTCAAGTATGGGGTATTTTCAGCTTCTCTAGCGCTTCTAGACCCGACAATACTCGAGTATCCAATTCAATATTCAAGTATCAGCATTGGTTAGCAACTCTGTTCACCTCTGTTTCACATTTAGCTTTGGGCGAGGTCTGGTAATTCGATGATATCTCCTAAACCAGACATTAGATTGAGGTGAAATCAAATTTGGATGAAACTAGACATCCAATGCTTCATCTTGGAAAAGTTTCAAGTCCAAAGAAGATCAGATAAGAGAGCTTTGAATTTCGAAAGTTGGATCAGAAATCCACGCCACACATCAGACCAAGCTTCAATGTTTTGAGTGTAATTCACAATCTACTAATCGGAATGAGCTGAAATCGGTGGCATATGAAAGAAGACTCATAAGGCTTTTCATCAAGACTTTATTTAACAAGAATTAAGTTCAGACCAGAGAGATATGCTATTCGAAAGTTGACTGACGATTCAGAATGTTGCAAAAACACTAGTTTAGAACAACTCTCATTCATCGGATCATAACGGACAAAATCCAACGAGTTTGGATCTGATTATTGATGCATTGGAATGAAGACACAAAGAGCTATATGGGGATAATTGGTTTGCCAAATGTGAAGCTATATCAAGTCAGAAAGCAACCAAGGGCCATAACAACTTGAATACTCGAGTATAGCTCAGACAGAGAGCAATGAACGTTAGAGGATCTTCAATACTCGAGTATTAGACAGACGGAGATGAATCTGAAGTAATGAACCAAGCTCAATACCGCAATGTTCAAGTCAATACTCGAGTATACATCGTAACTTCAGAAAAATCAAAATGTCGAAAATCTCGTTTTTGATCAAGATCATCCAAATGATTACCCAAATGATTTGTAATACTTCTTAACATTATTTACACCATTTGTAGACATGTTTCAAATTATCAAAGGACATCAAACTGAAGATCAAGGATAAAGCAAATGCTGATGTCATAGCTGATCTAAAAAGCATTTCCAACGGCTAGTTTTCCAATAGTCATATTCTCAACGTCTCCATTTTCAACGGCTAGATTCTTCAACGTTTAGATCATCCTCATCTATAAATAAAGCCAGATTCAAAACGCAGAAAAAGGATGGAAGAGATTATGCTGTTATAATGCTGAAATTTTGAAGCCTCTTCTCACTTTGTTTTTCATACTTTCTTGATTTATCATTTAGAGAGTGAAATCATATGTAATGCACTTCAGTGATCATCTATTCACTTCTTTGAGAGAAGATACATTGTAAAACATTCTATTTTCTGAGAGATACTCAAGGTTGGGTGACCTTGAGTGGGAAATTGAATGTATCCCTTGAGTTGTAAGGGAGAGTCTCTGTGAGAGAATGTAAAGGCTGCACAAGTGCCTGGCTAAACTTGTGAGGTTGTAAAGGCACTTGTGCACGGTTAAACAAGGAGATAGTGAAAATCTCAAGTGGAGCTTAAGGACTGGATGTAGGTCACAGATTGGATCGAACCAGTATAAATCTGAGTTTGCAATTCTCTTCCTTAATCTCTTTTATTTTCAGCATTTATGTTTGAATGATTGTCTATTGCTTTATAATTCTTTATTATCATTCAAATTGATTTTAGCGAATTGTGAAAAGATTTTTAAAGATTGCAAGTGTTTTTTATCTTCACCCAATTCACCCCTCTCTTGAGTTCAGCCAGGCCTTTCAAAATGATCATCAAAAATTTATATTCAGATGTGTCACTCAAGTAAAATTGGTATAACTTCCATATAAGACATTATTTAGCATATACATTTGACATCATCAAAACTAATAATTTCTAATATAAGTTTCATGAAATAGGTTTTATGAAAATAAGTGATTTTGGTTACCTAATAGATCTCAATAGCTTGCCTAGGTGCAACAATGGCGGATTGTGCGTTATTGGGCGTGAAGAGGCGAAAAGCAAAAAGCCCTCCCCACGTCTAGAAAAATTATCTTCTCTTTTTTAAAATTTTTATTATTATCTTTTTTATTAATAATAATAACAACAAAATATTATTATTATTCTACATTTTATTCTTATAAATCATCTTTTGAATAAAATATTTTTCTTTCCAGTAATTAGGTGATAAATCCATTTATCATAAATAATTCTCTCTTAATTGTAATTAAATTCTAAAATAAAAATCAGGATATTTTCAGGGGGCAATTTCACCCTACATGGATGGAACCCTAACATTGACGGCTAAATAAGAAATTTTGACCTCAAAAGTTGGTTGAGGGGCAACATTGCCCAATTTTTTAAATTTCAGTATTGACGTTGTACCCTCAAAAAGTTCCAAACACCCTATACTTTTCGATGAAAACTTTCAAGATATTTTACCATTTAACCCTTCCTTCAAATACCAAAGGCCACATATTATCTTTGGTATATCAATAAAATTTAAAAGATAAGTTATTGATGCGTTTTAGGTAATAATAATGTTTACATTGTTCGATTGCCAAGCATGAAATTGTACTTTAAAACACATACTTGTCTTAGGAGGAGAGCTTTGGGTATTCTTAAAGCAAAGACGGCTGTGATTATATGATCCATTTGTACCTTCATCTAAACACATTTTACCTTTTTTTTTATCGATACCAACCTTCTCTAAATGATCCCGCTTCTCATAATTCATCCTTTAATTTCTGTGTCTCTGCTCAACCTGATCTTAGTTATTATTTGGTAACGGCACGGTGGTGAAAAATGTGGACAATTTCAAGGGGTTAATAAGTTCAAATTTGAAGCCACTCAAAGCCAGCTAAAGTGGTGTGAGTGAATGAAGGTTTGGATTAAGTATCATAATTTTGGTTCTCTAATGCCAACGAGCACTCTGTAATAAGGACTGGTTGATGAATTTGTAGAGCTTTTCTACCTTCTCTCATGTATCTGACATCATACCCCAAAAGAAATAAATAAATAAATAAAAGAACTTCTATGCCATAGTATATCAAAACATGCATTTGCAGGGTCGAGCTATCGCCAAATAATGACATGTCTGTGATTATTGTTGGTAATTAATCCAGAGCCTCAAGAAGCTTCTGAAGAGAAACCATTCGAAGGTTCTTAAAATCGAGATATCTCAACTGTTTTACATTAGAGGCTATATAAACTTTTTCCATATGTCGATGCAGTTTTGGCTAGAGTTGCAACAGAGAAGAGGCTTTCACTGATCAAAGCCTGGAAAGAAAGTGAAAAATCAAAAGCAGAGAACAAGTAAGGGACTGCTTTTGAATTATTACACTACATATTATATTATATTCAATTTTTTTGCTCGGAATATATTATATTCAATTAAGATATTTGTTTCTTTGATATTCATTCAACAAGGTTCCAGGGATATTAATTTGACTTGAATCTTTTGAGCAGAGCACACACGAAGTTACTAGCTATTTCAGCATGGGAGAACAGTAAGAAAGCATCCTGAATTGAAAAAGATTGAAGATAAACTATTTCTTTTCATTACTAATTCCTACTACGATGTTTGTCCATTGATTAAGGGTTAAATTATAAAAATACCCACCAACTTATATCAAAAATGCACCCAATACTATAAACTTTTCATCAATGCAAAAATACCCACAAACCTTTATAATGAAAGCAAAAATGACGCGTCCATTAAAATAAGCTAATGTCCATTATTTTTTGTAGAGGGCCCGACAATATTTTTCTGAAAGTAGCAAGATGCCCCTAGCTCAAAAATGGTATAAGTGCAAAAATACTCATAAGCCTTTATTCAAAGTGCATTAAATACTATATTTTTTTCAAAGGTGCGAAAATATTGATAAGTATTCAAAAAGGACATAAAAGTATCAAAATACCCCCAACTTATAAAAAAATTATTTATCTAACTATTCAAATTCTATGCTATTTTTATAAACATAATGTGAAATTTTATACATCAACTTTAAGTTAACAAGAAAATTACTAGTATCTACCCACCCAGAGGCGGATCTACGTTGCTGATTGAGGGGGCAATGCCCCCTGTTGAATTTTCAAACTTTTTAAAAAAAATAAGGAAAGAAAAAATTTTTGGAGGGTGATTGTCCATAAAAAAGAGATATGCCCCCTTTTATTTATCTATTTCTAAGTTGTTGTGTATCCAAAACAGGGAAAGGAAAAAATAAAAGTTTAGAGTGTTCACTTTATGTGTAAAAATCATGTTTTGTATACTTATTTGATCTTTATTTATTTTTTCCAAGAGAAGTAAGCTTAAATTTTTGCTTGTGGTTGCGGCTGGATTGAGAAAATAACAGAACTAGATATATCTATGTATTTATTGGTTAGGAGTAGTGAAGTTCCACTATTATTTGAGTTATGAGAGGGATTAAAGTTTAAGTTTCTTCTTTTTTTTTATTATTATTATTGTAAATTAGAAATTATGTCAATTATTATTATTGTCATTTGTCATATTTTAGAATGAAAAAGTATTATACAAAGTTAAGTGATACTAGTACTAAACATTTTCGATCTGAATCTTCCTTTAAAAAAACATTTCGGGGGCGCTGCCCCCGAACCCCGAACTCCAAATCCCAATGATGCCCCCTCTTAATAAAAATCCTGGCTCCGCCCCTGTACCCACCTACTCCTATTTATAAGTTACTTCTAATATATTTTATCAAAAATAAGAAAAATCTTAAAATTTGTTAATTCTATCTTTAAACTTAATAATTAACCTTCTCTTAGACCAAACAAAAGAGAAACAAAAAACTAGATACAAAGCTCCAAATTTGACCAAAGTGCCCAGCAAATATACATAAATAATTTTCATAAAATATATTCACCATGTGTGTGGGTCTTTTTTTTCTCCTTACTTGAAGGTATTTTGGTACTTCATATCTATTTTGAAAGTTCATGAATATTTTTACACTTCTAAAAAACCATATGGTGATACATTTTGGTAAAAGTTTATAGATATTTTTAGATCTTTACCATTTTTGAACCGGGGGCATTTTGATACTTTCAGAAAAACAGAATGCTCCCCTTTAGCCCATTTTAACGTATGTGTCAGTTTTACTCTGATTTTAAATGTTTGTGGGTGCTTTTACACCCAAGAAGAGTTTATAATGTTTGATACACTTCAAGTATAAATTGGTAGGTATTTTTATTTTTTTACACCTTAACCGTTAATTTAAATACATATTACTATAACTTTTGCTACGAACCAAGTGCTCATACCCCTATAACTATTCATTCGTTCTATAACTAATCTGTTTTTTTCTTTTTTCACTGAATAAAAATTGAAATGGGAAAACAGATGGACAATTTTACAAAATTTATTGAACAGATTCGGAGATTATAACATATGGTTGAGGCAAATTGTTTAATATTTGTTGCTCTCTGGGAAACGGCTGTTTTGAATGATGGAACATCTGCTTTTTTATTTGGTGGGGAGGTGGGAGTTTGCGTGAAAGGTTGTGCTGCTTATCAATGAAGAATGGATTTCAGACAAGACTCGCTTTTGTTATGATGATTTGAAGAGGTAACAACTAAATGATCCCAAAATACGTTGACCTGATGAGTGCTTTAAGGCTTTTTGATTAGCGACGGAATTTGTTTTTCCAACTGTGATTTACAATATACGAAGTAAGTTTTTTAAAAGTGTTTTATCTGATTTGAGATAGGGGTATATACTAGCATTGCTGGTCATGAGAAAGCATTAGATGCAAAAACATGTTGAATTGTGTTGCTTTTGGTAACGATTGTGTTTTCTCATCTGCGCTATGGAGTCATTGTTGAATTTGTAGTAGAAGTTTAAATATCAAAGAACTTTTAAAAGGAGAAAGAATCGATCATTTGGACTTGCAGGAGTTTCAAACATCCTATGGATTTTTTGAGCTTTCTTTCTTTGGATGTTCAACAACACAATGGTGATACTGTTTTAACTTTTAACAGCCGTATTTAGAGTGTATGGATTTAAATTATATGGTAGTCATTACTTTTGGTAAATATATAAATCATCAAGATTAAACTTAGACCATTTAGAACATCTGCTACTCCCAAGTCCATTCATTATCAAATATAAGGCACGTGTCTATTGATGCTCGCAGACCAATAAGCAACATCATTAAAAGTAGTTAATTTAAAAAATATTTATCCTGTTTTGCGCCCCATTAAAATGCAGTTGGAGTATTCTTTGTTGCTCTAGTTTGACAGTTTTAATTAGGGTTTGTCATTTGTGTTTCAATTGGATTTTGTTTGATTTAAATCTTTTAGTTGTCTTCTTTTTGTTTTCTAGGACTCATGTGTAAAAAAATAAAGCAATCAAACTCTGAGAATGAAAACAAAATTCATAGGCCAAATTGCAAATATTCATTATACTCTCTATGATAGCCGATTGGGACCAGACTTCTAATGAAACACTTTACCATTAGCAAAGCAAAGAGAGATAGAAAATATCATAAACCCACTATTCTCTTTTTATATCTCTGTCTACTTCACTTTCCAAATAGTTCAGAAAATCTAAATTTGGTTCAGCTATGTTTCCTCCGGAGTCAAAAACAAAAACACAAATGTAGAGAATCATATTCTTTCCTGTCGCTCATTTCAAATTCCGTCTATTCTAATTAAACAAAATTCAAGTCACAAGTCTAGAGTTTCATTTAGTTTCTTACATTGAGAGCATCACCAAGCTCTGATTTCTAGACAAGTTTGAAACAGCTAGTTCAAAACTTCTATAGCTTCAATCATTCTTTTGATGAGCAATTCTTCTGCCACAAGCTACCATATTCATAAGTAAACTATCATAGTTAAACAGCCAAAACAAAATCATCCTCAGCTAAACGGGAAAAAGAATCCAGTGACATGAACTGTGGTTCATTCTGTTATGGTATTAAGATGAAAGTGAGACAAAAAGAGGATTAGAAAGAGAAAAGACAGAAGTAGAAAGAGCAGAAGGAGATAGGAATTTTCAATAATTCCCGGTAATTCTCTAATTGATTCACAAACTAAACGGACTCCCTTACAATAGGTTCAGTGGGTTATTTATAATGCTATAACCTCACTTATGCCTTCCTCTACCGCCTAATCATCCTAACAGCCGTCTTAGGAACAACTAACTAATCCTTACTTTGCATAAAGGTAATTATCCCTACTTTACATAGGTCCCTATTTTATATTCAGCATTATTCCATAACACATTCACTTTCACAATTTCAGTAAGTCGTCTTACCTAATGAAGCACTAGGACTGTTCAAAATGCAGAAAACACATGTCATATACAAATCAATGCAAATCATACTATGATATAAAAACTAGATAGTTGGAAATATTATGTATAAACAATACAGATCTCTCCAGTATTGCAAAGAGTTTAAAAAATTTTGTTGCACTATCCACGCCTTGTGATAATGCGACTAGTTATAAATTTTGTTAATATGTATTGTTATAATGATATCTTGATTGATGATTTACAGTGTCTTCATGTGGGTCACACAAATCTCAAGCATATTCAATTTATCCCTCAATGGACCTCTCCCAGAAATAAACACCTTAGGTATCTGTTTTCTTTTGTAGATTACCAATAATCTATTAATGTCATATCAAAATCAAGTATTAAAATGACCAAAAAAGAATTTTAACTCTTTCGACGTGGTTTTTTCATAGCTTCCGGATGTCCAATCACTTTCACCTAACCAAACCACCATTGCTGTATCAACATTTATATTAATTCGCTTGAACTATGATTTTCTTGTCTGTGCAGAGTCGGAACCTCTTGGAACATTTATGTTGCCAAACACGGTAGGTTTGGTTTGTCTTATCTAATGTTCAGTCACTGTTCACTATTAAGCCCTTTAGCATTCAATGAAACGTACATTCTTGTTCAAATTGGAGATACAGGGAAACTACATTGCAGTTAAGCATACAAGATCATACCAAAAAAACTAAAAAAAAAAAATAGCAAGTGAACTGCATATCCCATTTTCGAGCAATTAGTTACTAGAGCTCAGAATGAGCCATCAAAACCGTTTGTAGGTTTTCTCTGAGATTATGACAAAAGATAAAGTACAAGAACAATTAGACACAATAAGAAAGATTATGTGCTACTTCACTTATCTGCCTCCAAATTTAGCTTGTAGCGACGATAGTCATTCGTTTTCCCAAGTTGCACAATCTCTTGAGCCACTGTGATCATTGAGTGCTTCACCAAACTATCCACAACAAGCTGCACAATCGATGGATCAACAAGGCACCGTATATTGAAGATGTCTTTGCACAATTCAAAAGCAGTTGTCAAATCACCCTTCTCACATAAGAATGGAAGAAGGGTCACATAAGTTATCTTGTTTGGATCATGCTCAGAATTTGATATCTCAGCATACCACTTTTTAGCTTCATCCAAATTATCCTCATCAACAAAACCTTTAATCAAAGCATTGAAGGTAAACATATCAGGCTTGATACCCTCATTTTTCATTTTCTCAAACAACTCAACAGCATCTTTAGTTTTCTTCTCCTTAGCCAATCCCCTTAACCTAGCATTGTAGGTCCTGATATTAGGAACAATAGTTTTCTCACCCATCTGACTCCATAGTTTCTCCCCATCCAGAAAACGATCATTCCTATATAGCCAATCAAGAAGTGTATTGTAAGTGATCAGATCCGGTTCTATTCCCTTCTTCTCCATCTCCTCAAGCAATGAAATAGCCTGATCAGGATTACCCATCTCACAGTACGCCTTAATAACAATATTATAAGACATCAAATTGGGTTCAATAGACAAATTCGAGGGTAACTTCTTGAAAAAGACATCCACCATATCAAACTTTTTCGAGCGCAAATAAGCAGCCAAAAGAGCATTGAAAGAAAGCACCGTACGCGTACAATTTCTCTCAGGCAATTCATCAAACATCTTATGTGCATTCTCACACAAACCAGCATTCCCATACAGACCAATCAGACGGGCCGAGAAGCCTTCTTTTTGGATGTCGCTGTACTTCTTTTGGTCTTCGAGGATCTCTTCGACCCATTTGAAGCGTTTCGCGACGACAAGGCGACGAACAGTGTGTTCGTATATGCCACTTTTGGTGCGAAATCGAGGATGTTCTGATGCTTTCTTGAACTTGTCGACGAGGAGCTTGAGGTCGCGTTCCTTGTAGAGGTCTTCGGATATTGATTTGATGGAGACGGAGGATTCAAGTGAGGTAGAAGAGAAGGTACGATGAAGAATGCGATACAGGAAGGACATTGTGTTCACTTCTGAGAGTTGAGGAGGTAGGCCAAAGAGAAACAGAGAATTTTCAATAGCAGGGGTGAGAGGGGTTTAGAGGGGATCTAGGGTTTTACATTTATCATTTTATGATTTTTTTTTTAATTATAGCGGGAAGAAATATTATAATCAATTAAAAAAAATATCCAAAACTCCTCTTGCATATATTGTACAAATTAATTCCTGCGAAGTAATCTACTCCTTTAACATCTCTAATTTTTGTTTGGCCAACTTCAAGATCTTTATTAGTATAAGATAATTTTAACTAGTTAGAATTAGGGGGACATGGTTAAATTATTAAATTTGTTTGGAAATGAAGTAAAATTTTGACTTTATCCGTATTTAAATAAAAAAAGTATATTTTTATTCCATTATCTCTCATAATTAATAACTTTAAATAGGGGTTATATTGAAAATTTAATTAATACCCCCTCTATCCCCCCCCCCTTTTTTTTGTGTAAAATAAACCCCTTCCCCCCCAAATGATAAGATCCTTTTTTTTTTAATTTTTTTTCCCAAAAGAAGTCAATTTTATTAATAACCAAACAAATTTACAATCACTAATAGCCAAAGCCAAATAAGCCCTCCAAAATCCTAGAAGTTACAACCTAACACACATCCTACCAAATGAAAAGTAAAGCTATTACATTTAACACTTATATGAATTAACTAGGAAAACAAAGTAACTATATTTCCTACCATTTAGATGGGATCATCTATTACCACACCCCCGACCTATCCTTGACATTGGAAGTTTTCTCATTTCCATCCTTTGAACACACAGAGTCTTGTAATAGAATGTTGCTTAAAGGAAATGGGATATAGCTCAACCATCGTGGTTGATACATCTCCTTCATTGCTTCCTCTGCCATCTAATCTACAGCCTTGTTACCTTTCTTGGAAACTAAGGAAAAGTATACCTCTCTCTGCGACTCCAGCAACCTCAGGATTTCTAACAAAATCTCCTTGCTCTTCCATTCACAATCTGTTTCTGCCTTCCCTGTTATTAGCTTGTACAACAATTCTAAGTCAATTTCTATTATCAACGGTGTATCCTGGAATTTGTATCTGTACATCAAAATCTCCTTCACTGTTAAGCACTCTGTCATAAAAGGCGACTGTGCCTTCACGGCACCTCTTAATCCACCCATATACTCACCCATACTATTCCTGTATACTACTCCAATACCAGCAGATTCATTAGATTCCTTGTAGGACCCATCCACATTTGCTTTGATAGCCCCATTCATCGATGCAATCCATGTCTCATGCCTCACAATACTTTCTACAAAAAGTTTTCTGGGCCTACTTTCTTTCCTTTCTCGTGCTCGCCAAAATTCCTCCACTTGGATATTAACCAGTTGTATTATTTCTTTCGTGTCTGATTTTTCATCTCTAAATACCCAATTATATCTCTTCTTCCATATCCACCAACACATAGTGCAAACCATGATTTTTTGTATTCATCCAGTGCTGTCTCACCATGTATCATCTCATATAATACCATTTCACAGTTTTTCATGTTCCATTTATTAAAGTTGAGGCCTAGAGGACCACTAAACCAGCAGTACCTTGTCCATGGACATAGAAATAGCATATATTCAATTGTTTCCCTCTCTTTCAAACATATCGGGCATGTAGGATTAGTAGCACATTTCCTCTTAAACAAAGCTTCTTTCATTGCAACAACCCCTGCTCCTATTCTCTGTAAGAAGTGTTGTATTTTTTGTGGTACTATGATATGCCATATGCACTTCCATAACATCTTGGGGATTATAAAAGAAGTACCTAGGTCCTTGGGTTTTTCCTCCTCTATGCACCTTTTGGCAACTGTATAACCTGATCTTACCAAATACAAGCCATTGTTATTTGCTAACCACACCACATAGTCATCACAGTCATTCACAGGAATAGGCATTCGTAGGATCTCATCTCTTTCCTCACTACTGATTCTAGTCTCAATCAGGTTCAAATTCCAATATCCACTATTTATGAGATCCCTCACCCTTAGTTTTCTATCATCATCCGAGAGCATCTCATTATGCAATTTAAACCTCTTCAACCCCATAATCCATTGATCTTCCCAAACACTAATTTGTTTTCCATTCCCCACCTTCCAGTACATTTCTTTAAGTAATAGATCTCGGCCCTCTAGTAAACTAGACCACCCAAGATGCACGATTTCCTTTTTTTGCAGATGGGAAATTACCTTTAGGAAAGTAAATACCTTTTATACTCTGCACCAAAGATCATCTGGTTGTGACATGAGCCTCCATGCTGTCTTTGCTAGCAAAGCCCTGTTGAAACAAAGCAAGTCCCTAAATCCCATTCCCCCTTCAGTTTTTCTTCTCTTTAATTTCCTCCAACTCTTCCAATGAATTGAATCTGCCTCTCCCTTTTGGCCCCACCAGAAACGAGAAATGAGTTGATCAATCTCCATACAAGATTTTTTGGGGAATATAAAACATGACATAAGATATGTTGGAATGACATTCACGGCTGCTTTGATTAGTGTTTCCTTCCCAGCAAAAGATTAGAGTTTCTGCTTCCACCCTTGTAACTTTAAACCTATTTTATCTGTTACCCAAGCTAGAAAAGCCACTTTCGATCTCCCCCACAGCACTGGTAACCCCAAGTAATTCCCTACCTGATCTGAATGTTTAATCCCAAGGCAAGCTGAGACTGTGTCTCTGACTTGCAATGGTGTATTAGCCGAGAAGAACACACTTGACTTGTCTAGATTCACCATTTACCTAGATGCCTTACAGTATACTTCCAGGATAAGTTTGATTACTTTACAGTTAATTTCATTAGCCCTTAAAAAGAGTATCGCATCATCGGCAAAAAAACAATAGGAGAGTGTTGGTGCTTTACTAGCTAGTTTGATTCCCATAAGATCCTTTCTTGCAATATGTGTCTGCAACATCACAAACAGTACTTCAGATGTCAAGGTAAACATGTATGGTGATAATGGATCTCCTTGTCGCACACCCCTTTCCAATTTGAATTCATCCACCTTTTGCCCATCTACTTTCAAGATGAATCTCGCAGAGGAGATACATCTCATAATTCTTTTTACCCATCCTCAACATGACTACCTCCAAGAAGTCCCATTCTATTCTATCATATGCCTTGTTCATGTCAATCTTTAAGGCACATTCCCATTTCTTGCTATTCTTCTTGTTTTTCAAATAATGGAATGCCTCATGAGTCAGCATAATATTGTCTTGAATCATTCTTCTTGCAATGAAGGCTCTTTGATTCGGGGATATGATTCTGCACATTAGTTCCTTTATTCTATTAGTCATAACTTTGGCAATGATTTTATACGAAACATTGCAAAGTCCAATTGGCCTGACCTGATTCACTCCTTTCGGCTTATCCACCTTTGGAATTAGCACAATATTCGTGTCATTTAGCAACTATAATTCTAAGTCCTCATTGAAGGATGTATGAACCATGTCACATACTTACTTATTCACTTCACTCCAAGCCTCTTGGTAGAATAATGCTAAAAACCCATCAAGTCCAGGGGCTTTATTAGCTCCAAGCTGAAAAATTGCTACTTCAATTTCTTGTTTGGACACATGAGCCATCAGCTTGCTGTTATCACCATCAATAACTACCTTTTTTACATAAGACAAAGCTTGATCCATTTCTCTCACTCCTCCAGCTTTAAAAGTTTCAAGTAAAAGTCACTAAAGGCTTTATTGATATCTTCTTTTTCCTCCATCCACTTCCCACTGTCATTCTTTAATCTCAGAATTTTATTTCTTAATCTTCTCTAAACAACCGTAGTGTGAAAAAATTTAGTATTCATATCTCCACAAGTGAGCCATGAAATTCTAGATCGTTGCCACAATAGGATTCCTCCTTCCTCCATGTTTCTTCAATCTGTCTGATCAAATCCTCCGTTGCTAGCATTGTCTCTTCAGTCATGATTCTATTTTGACATTCACTTAGCTTATGTCGTAGTTGAGAAATAGCCTTCTTAAAATTAGGGAACTCCTGTTTGCTCCACTTCAATAGCTTACGTTGGCATGCCTTCAGTCTTCTCACTAAATCTGTAACTCTATCTTCTTCCACACCATCCACATCCATCCATCCTTCCCTTACTGTTGAAGGGAAATTGTAATGTTGTGTCCAAATAGCCTCAAATTGAAAAGGTTTGATCCCCTTATTCTCAAGATAACAACAATCCACTATCAATGTGTGATGATCCGATCCAATAGGCTCAACATGGAATACCAAAGCCTGATTGAACTCATCTCTAAATTTTACAATAACAAGTGCCTTGTCCAAACGTTCCCTCACTATGCCATTTGGTCGCTTATTACTCCATGTGAATTTTGATCCCTTAAACTCCAAATCAATTAAATTGTAGTCATACAGGAGGTTTTGAAAATTGATGATTTTACGCATAGACCTTGGATTTCCTCCTTCTTTTTTAGACTGTGACAACAGGTCATTAAAGTCCCCAATCGCCAGCCAAGATACTTCCACATTTGCTGCTAGCTATCTCAAGATTTCCCAAACAATTTGACGCTCACTTTCCTTTGGAGGCCCGTAAACAAATGAGACTATTTTAGGTGTATTTAGACTGTTTAACTCCATCATAACATGGATGATATTTTTAGATTTGTACATAACAAAAATAGAAATTGAATCCTGCCACCACAATGCCAAGCCTCCAGCTAATCCTCTCGGTTCTACAATTAACTCCCGATCAAAGCCACATTTAGTTCTAATTTTCTTCAACTTCTCACTACTCATTTTGGTTTCCATGAGGAAGACAACTGAGGGATGAAACTTCACCACCATATCCCTCAAGTTTCTAACTGTCAAGGCTCTTCCCAAACCTTGACAGTTCCAAGATAGGAGTTTCATGGTGACTTGGTGGTTGTTAATGGCCAACCACCAAAACCATCAGATCCGTACCTTTTCCTTCTGTTATCTTTAGCCCTAAATACAAAATCCGTTATCACCTCCATCCCATTTGCAGAGTTCAACCTTGTTTCTTCCAATTCCATACCTTCCCCTTCTATGTTTTCCTTCATCACCTTCCACTTTCATTTGGCAATCATCTGTATCTTGGTCTTGTTCTTCCTCAGCCTATTTGCATAACTGGAGATTGCTTGACTAGGATCAGATTCAATCACTACAGTACTTGAGTATTGAGATTTCAAAGAAAAGCTCAATGCAAATGATTAAGGACAATACCGCAGTATCCAAGAGGATACTCGAGTATTGGACCTTACAGAGAGCAACGCAAGTTTTCCATCAGAGGATACTCGAGTATTGGTATTCATACTCGAGTATAGGCCTAAGACTCTTCAGTGATTTTACAAAAGAAATGCAAATCTCGGTTTAAAAAACTCCAGTTTCGAAAACTCAAGTTTGGAATATGAAAAGTCCAGCTACAGAATTCAATTGTTTTTATAATTAAGTGAAAACTTGAGTATGATGTTAACATACTCGAGTATTGAGCCAAGAAAAGATGGATTAAAAATTTATTAAACACACAAACTTCAGTTTGGAAAACTCCGGTTTCGGAAACTCCAGTTTCATACTGGCTAATGCTTTCTCTGAATTTCAAAGAAGGACCCCATACTCGAGTATGGTGTTAAATACTCGAGTATCGAGTCATACAGAAAGCAACTGAAGTTTTTTAGCTTCTAATACTGCAGTATTGCTTGAATACTCCAGTTTTGATGTTTTGGGTAAAAACTCTTTAAGAGTCCAAAACTTGAGTATTGGTTGAATACTCGGGTATTAACTTAAGTGAAACTGAAGCTCCAAAGCCGAAATCACGAGTTTTGTCTTAGAAAGGAGAATACTCGAGTATTAGTTTGAATACTCTAGTCTTAAGTGCATAGTGACATACTCGAGTATTGATGCACAAACTCGAGTATAGGCTGTGACAGTTGAAAATTTGAATTTACGAAATCTATGTAACGTTTGTTATTTGATCTAAATGCTTCCAGATATTAACCATCAACATTACCAGATATGTTTAATGTGTTTTCTAGTGTTTCTCAGCCTAGTTACAGATGGATTAAGGAAAATTTTCAGTGCTGACTTCACTAAAGCAAAGGAACTGTCAGAGCATTAAATGAGGAGCCACCTAACTTGCTATATTTTCGTTTAATGAGCTTTACACGATGGAAAAAGGATAAAGAGACATTTACCTACTCAGAACTCTGTCATTCCAACGGATATAAATTCAAGGGGCTTAGCATTTATCCTTCCAACACAAAGAATAAACAAAATGGAGAAAGAGAAGAAACCAACATGCTTGTAACAGACCATAATCTTCTCCAACGGTCATATGAATGTCTACAACGGTCATTAAACATACTCTAAGTATAAATAGAGTAGCATTCAATTCTCTTTAACAACCATTGAGCAAAAAATCGAAAGTGCATTTAATTTGTTCATTTATCTTTATGCTCTCTGTACAAAATATCAGTTGATACTATCTGAGCTTCAGTGATCATCTTATCTGCTCTTTTAAGAGAGTTTATCACTTGCATTCATTTATTGTAAAGAATCTCAAGTCGGGGGACTTGGAGATTTGAGAGTCTTTGATTACAACTTGTAAGGGGGAGCAAGTTCTAGCGAGAGAATTGCTTCAGAGTTACAGAGTGTGTAATCAAGTGACTTAGTGAAATACTCAGGGTACTTGAGGACTGAACGTAAGCCAACAAGTTGGGCTGAACCAATATAAACTTCTATGTCTCAATCTTCTTTCCTTACTCTCTGTTTTGTCCTGTTTGGTTTCTATTTGAGCAGAACTTGCGAAAAATTTAAAAATCCCCAATTTACCCCCCCCTCTTGGTGATTTTGCTCTACCTTCAATGTGCAGTTGGTTTTGAACCATTATTCTCCTCTTTCTCGTTATCCTCATATTGCGCCTTTACTTTTCCCCTGGCCTCCAATTTCTTGTTAATATTTTCTCTACTGTTTTCCTCATCAATTGATCCTGTGGCCACATTTGTTTTCAGCTTCAGTTCTTCCTTGCTTCCTACCTTTTCGCTTTGTGTTATCCTTCTATTTTCTTTCAGGTTGCTATGCAATTTAATGACGAATAAATCCTCATCTTGTTGCTTAAGGCTCTTTTCTGCTCTCTGCTTTTCCTCTTCTCTTCTTCATATCATCGCTTCCTCCTTCTTCTTTAGAACATATTTCGATTCTGCCCAATCTTCCTGAATTATCTCCGTTATCTCATCCCGATTTCGGCTTACGTTGGTAGTGAGCCATGTTCCATATCGAGGCTCTTTTGGATTTACCACTGACATTAGCTTCTCTGATTTGCAAGTGTGGTTATCATGGCCTATCTATCCACAATTATAACAGAAATTTTGTATTTCTCATATTTAACCGTGATCCATACTTTTTCACCATCTAGTCTATCCATCCAGAAACCAGAAGCCAACGGTTTTCTTAGATCCAGCATCACTATGGCTCGCAAAAAACGTCATAACCTCACCAATATATCCTCCAATTATTATGGTATTTTCCAGACATAAGGCCTCCATAGGAACATTATGCATCTGGATCCATACTGGTCCTCGATTAAAGTCAAATTCCTCACACATCTTATATTTTGATCGCTCCATTAGATTCAGTAGGAATCCATTGATCAACCATGGACGCCCTCATAAAACTCTATTGTATTCCTCCTCATCAGATAAATTAAACATAAATGCATTACCGTTTATTTCGATCACCTCGAATCCGTTTCCTTAGTATCGATTCCATCGCTGCTCTCGTATACGTCTTATTAGCTAGGACCTTTCTGACGAGAATCCTTTTTGCATCCGCTTCCCGCCATATTAGCGGATCTGAGATTTGGTTTTCCTCCATTACGATTATGTGCTAAAACACTCGATCTCAGACTCCAGCCTTCTCTTTAATCTTCTTAAGATCACCGTTTACGCCGCCGAACCACCAGATCACCGCTCCGATCACCCACCGTACCTCCTACCTTATCACTCTCACGCTTGGGCAGAGAGAACTAAGCTCCCACACGAGTACGTGGGGAGAAAAAAGACGTTCATATTTTTTTTTAATTGATTCATCCTTTTCTAAAGACTTTTTGTTGAGGTTGATTATTTTTGAGGTTATATAAATATTTCTAAGTAATTTAATTAGTTTAAGTAGTCTCTTCAAAAAAGTCAATTTTATTTTATATCTATGATCAAATATAAGAACTAATCAATCAATTTGAGTAGATTAAGAAAATTAATTATGTTACTTATTTATAATAAATATAAGTTGGTTTTTTTTGTGAAATATCATCTTTCATCAATGACTATCATTATATAATAATAATTCTTTTACATGTTCCACCGGTAGAGATATTTGGGCAAAATTATGAATTTAGTATTTAAAAAAAAGTACATTTACAAGTCAAATGAAAGATTTAGCAATTCCCCAAACACATAAAGGGAAAAGGGAGGAAAAATACTAAATTTAGATTCACAAGAAATAATTCATAAGTACTGCACAGTAAAGCAATATCGAAGGCTTGATGTGGAGAGATTAAAAAAAAAAAAAAAAAAAACCAACCTTGAACTCTCATCTTTCTAGTGAGTTTTTTATGTTTAGTTACCCTCATGAAAAGTTCTGAATTTCATTTCATCATTAGTCCATCCTCGCACTACAATAGAACTTACCCCACACACGAGCGATAAAATTATATTAATTTTTCAGTTTTTTTAAAGAATTGGGCCTAGACCAAAATTAATTTGTTACTTTTATTAATAAATACAAGCATGCATGCTTACTAAATCATTTTTTAATGAGTTAGGGATTAATGTAATTATATTAATAAACAAAATTAATTTGTTACTTTTATTAATTTTTCAATTTTTTAAAGAATTGGGCCTAGACCAAAATAAGGGCTCAGGTTGGGAGCATAAAGACCCAGTTTGAGTTTGTTGTACATCTTATTTTACCTGGTCTTTATACACCCCCAATTCTATTTTTGCCTTCAATTTAGACACCCCTAATTCTTTTTTCTTTTGAGTTTTTCTTTTTTGCCAATGGACACCCCTAATCCATTGCAAGAAAGATGAAAAACATATCTTTATATTATATAGAGTGGTTATATAATAATGCTTTATTCTAATTTTACATAAATATTCATAAAGCTAAACACTGGCTAATTTTTCCCCCCCTTCTATAGCTAATAAGTTTATTGTTTGGAGCTTCGCCTTAACTAATCGGTGATCCGACCCTTGTCGCGTACCTAACTATAATGTGCGAATATCCCAACAGGGCTTTTCGGCATTCACAAAACTCTAACTTAAGACTTTACTTAAACAACACAAGCCGCTTACCACTTATGCCAACTCTATTAATGATACGTTTATATATTGTGAGAAAAATCCACCTATTGGCGGATACAGTAGCTTGATCTGCCAAATCAAGCACCATATCTTTATGTTTCATATATTGTCCTCTAATGTCCTTTCCTTTTTCATTTGTTCACCTTTTCAATATTCCCATGTTCATTACATATCCAAATGCACTACCACCCAATACCATGCACCTGAAATTAATGTCTAAGTTGTTACATGTCGTAGGTAATAATTAAAAAAAAAAAAACAGTATGGTACTATGGATATGTATTAATCCTAATCAAAAGGATGTTGATCAGAAGTCTCAAATTTGAATCCAAGTGAATACCCAAAAAAAAAAAATGATGAACCGATAATGTTTAAATATGAACCAGTTATATATATGTGTGTGTCTGTGTGTACATATATATATGTATGTATACATATATGTATGTGTGTATGTGTGTGTATAGCATAGTATCATAATCAAACTTGGATAAACTTGACAGACCAATGATTAAAAAACTATATCACATTTGTATCTGCATAATTATGTTTTTTAATTATATAAATTTATTTATAATAGAAAGTTTAGATGAGTTAGTCTGAAATTCACTAGGGTTCGAAATATTTTAGATTTCAAAGAGTACTTATCGATATGGAAGTGAGATTTGAACTCACAATCTTATATCTTATGAATCAAATCCTTACCAATTAGACAAATCTTTATTGACTATTAATTTATTTCATTCATTTGAAACGTTAACATGGACATGTAATTAAAATCTAATTAATTATTGGGAGAATTTCATTAGTTTTTATAGTTTCAATTTATTTATTTTTTTTTTTACAGCATAGTCCGTAAAGTGCTTATTCATCCAACTCAATGTTTTAAGTTTCATATATTAATTTCATTAGTCTTACGTTTTCAGAAAATCATCTGATCATTGAAAGATTGAATTCTAACAAAATTATAACTATAAATTTTAAATATATAAGAAATGCATTCTTATTTTTCCGTTTATGCAAAACGTTTGTCAGAACCAAGTAAGCAAAATATAACTTTAATTCATGTACACCATTTTCTTAATTTTTTTTCACACTTAAAATCATAGTGATGCCCAATTCAACGTAAAATTATACACAAAATTAAACAAAAAACAAGCACAAGACAAATTAGAGTCAATAAATATATAATATGAACGTATAATTATAAATAATCTAATTTCTTTTTCTTCTGGAAAAAATAATGTAATTTATTTTAAACTCAACAATAATTAAACTGAAACTATTTAAGTTTTTTAAAATAGAAAATGAAAAAAAGAAGAAGCAAGGCTTTCCTGCTTCTCCAACAACCTCGCTCATTTGTACTATTGCAGTCAACAAGACCAACTGCCAAAGTACTCAAACAGAATCAAACCAAAAATTCAGAATAAAGTTTTTTTTTTCCTTTATTTTTGTTACCAAAACAAGGTTTTTTTTTTTGGGGGGGGGGGGAATTGCTATGTAACTTCACCCCAGGGAATAATTAATCGGCTCAGTTCCATCAATTAGAGTCACTAATTTTTTAATTAAACCTAAAATAACCAAACACTGTCTCCTAAAAAAGAGAAAAACTCATCTCTCTTTTTCTTTCCGTGTCCATCCTTTTTTTTTCTTTTCTTGCATGCTTCAAAAAGTAAAAAATAAAAATAATAAAAAAAAGAGAGAATATATCAAATTCCACTTATATCCCATTGCTGATATAATATCAGCTTATAACAAAAATAAATAAAACCTCAATAACCATATTTATAACAAAACTTGATTCTGTTATGAAAAGGTTCCAGCATGTTGTAACCACACCAGAATGGCCCCTCTTTCTCTATCACAACAACTCTCTCTCTCTCTCTCTCTCTCTCTGACATGATGCTTTTGTGAGAAGCGCATATATAGCTTCCAATCACTCTTCAATTTACAAGTTTTCTTTCTTCTTCTTCCTCCTCCATTCTCTTCTGCTTAAATCCATTTTTTTCAAACATGGATGATGCAGAAGAGAATGGGTTCTGTGTTACTTTTGATGATTTCTGTGATCTTAACAATAATATTAATAACAATAATAATAGAGGCAGTATCAGAAGAAGCATGATCAGAAAGAGAAGATATGGTGACAGCAATAATAATAATGATAATATGAATAACAACCAAGTAGAAGAAAATGAAGATATAATATTTAAATCCAAGAACCTCAAGACTGAGAGAAAGAGGAGAGAGAAGCTCAGCAGCAGACTTTTATTGCTTCGATCTTTAGTCCCAAACATCACAAACGTAAACACCCAAAACCCTTAATTCTTTCTTCTCTCTATGATTCTGTAGCTTTATTTATTTATGATTCTGATGATTTTTTTTTTCCTCTTCCTTTTTCCAGATGACCAGAGCCTGCATAATCGATGATGCCATAACCTACATCAACCAAATGCAAACCCAGGTGCAGACTCTCACTCAGGAGCTTCAAACAATAGAGGCGAAGTCGAATCCACGGCCGCCGCCACCGAGAGCCGCCACCGATCAGCCAAAGGAAGAGAGAAAAAGAGATGAATCGGAGGAGGAGGAAGAAGAGGAGATGATGAAGAAATGTGGGATTCAGGTTAATTATTAATTATCTGCAGAATTTCATAAGCTTGTGATTATGTAAACTTCTTCATTAAATTATAACATGAGATTTCAGAGTAATGATTAGGTGATTTTTTTTTTTGGGTGTGTGTAGGTAGAAGTGAAAGTCAGTGAGATTGGTGTGAACAAGCTGTGGATGAAGATGATCATTGAGAAGAAGAGAGGAAAAATCATGAAACTTATTGAAGCCATTAATTCTTTTGGCATTGATCTGTTAGACACTAATGTCACCACCACAAAAGGAGCTTTCCTCATCACTACCTCCATTCAGGTCTAATTACTCTCATTTTCATATATAACATGAACACACACATATATGTTTATGTGTATGTATATATATCAGAAACTGATTTTATGTGAGATGATTGTGCAGGGAAAGAATGGTGAAAGGCTTGGAGCAGAGGAAACCCAAGAGTTGATGCTTGATATTGTTAGGGATCTATAGATTTATTGAGCTTTCATTGGTTTTTTTTTTTTTTTTTAAATTTAGGTTTTCTTTTTGGGTTTGAATTATAAGTAGAATATCAGCGGAATGAGAAGCATAAATATCAGTTTTGAATGAAACAGAAATTTTTATGCGAAGATGTCTGAATACATGATCAGATCATATATATATAGCAGTATGATTAACGGTACAATACACACATATGTGTGTGTATTTATGGTAAGAGCTTAGAGATAATAGAATGAGGTAACATTACTTGAAGATCAGATGAAAAACAACAAACAAAATTGCAGGAAGATTTTTGCTTTCCTCTTAAACTGTTTTTTTTTTTTTTTTTTTTTGTTCCTTAAGCACTCAACAACTCTAATTAGATGTATATCCACTTTACTCCACGAAATTATTATAAAGAAGCCAAAGGAAGAAATAAAACAAAATAATGATTTGAAATGAACAGACAAAGTTTTATCTCTGATCTTGAAATTCAAAGCTCTTTCTTCTGAAGGAAATAATACCTGCATTAATGTCACATTCAAGGAACAGAGTTTTAGAAGTATAATTCAGATTAATTGCTGAAATGAGACCAGATAAAAGTAGAGTAACAGCTTATAGGCACTGTTTGGAAACCAGGAAAATTAGAAGGAAGGTTTCTAAACAAAACCCAGAATTGAAAACGTAACTCACTAGCATAAAAATTCAAAACAAACAGGGAAGACAAAAGTAACCCAGTAGCCTAAGGCACTGTTTGGCAGACAGGAAATTGCCCAAGTCCAACACAAACCCAGAAAGGAAAATCTTACTGGCTTAAAACTTGAAAACAAACACAGAGAAAAGGAAATGTAACCCACTAGCTTAGGCAATGTTTGGCAGCCATGAAAAAACATGGCTCACTAGCCTAAAATTTCAAAACCAACACAAAGAGAAGGAAAAAAAAAACCAAGTAGCCAAAGTCACTTTTTTTTTTTTGCTCCGTCCAGAGTCACTGTCTGGCAATCAGGAAAAGACACAAAATGAGAAGGAATTAAAATCTCTAACCAAAATCCAGAACTAAAAACTTAGCTCCCTAGCCTAAAAAATTCAAAACAAGCACAGAAAGAAGGAAAAAGAAACCCAGTAACCTAGGCACTTTTTGGCAACTAGGAAAATGCACAAGTCCAACATAAAAATTTAAAAAAAAAAAAAAAAAGCCTTAGTCATAAAACCCAAAAAAAAAAATTGAAAACAAACAGAGAGAGAGAGATAGAAGGATAGAATTGTACCTTGAGATCTACAAATAGGCGAATCTTCAAATAATGAAAAAGAGAATTGCTTATGAGCGAGGCCAATATCAAAGAGAATGAGACCAGAAGAGGGGTCATTTACAATAATGTCCTTAATAGGAAGCCATAAGAAAAGTTCTTCTTGTGAAAGACCTTGTAAGCCCTTAAGCTGTCCGAAGCTAAGGTTGGCTCTCACTACACTCTCAAAGAACACTCTGTTCTCAAACTTGGCCATGCATGGTCGATCCAGATGAACCTCTAAACGCCCCGTTTCGTCGAATTTGTACGACTTTACGCTCTCTGGGAACAACCCAGATGGTAAGCCATAGCTTCGAAGAAGCTCATGCATTGATGAAGAAGAAGAAGAAGAAGAAGAAGAAATTGTGAGAGGAAGAAGAAGAAGAAGAAGAAGAATGAAGGTGAGAAATAAAGATCTGGGTTTTGCAGGCATGGTGAAGGAGGAGGAGGAGGAGGAGGAGGAGGGTTTGATGAGAGAGAGTGATTGAGGTTTAAAGTGAGGTTTTTGATTGGCTTTAAGGTTTGAGGTTTGAATACTGTGCGAGCGTTCTGTAACTCAAAAAAGTGCGAAACAGAGAGGATTGTTGGCAACATTTCAAGGTTCTTGGCTGGCATGAAGGCTGCGAGATGACCAAATCACCCTTGCATGTTGGGGAATTTCGAGGAACAATAATTAATTATACTTAATTCATATACTCACTCTTATTATTATAATAATAAGACACCAACTAATAATTTTCATAAACCAATAAAAATAGCTGAAGTCATTAAATTTATCATAAAATATGAATTATCTCTAATATTATCCTTACTAATTACATTAAACTCTAATATTATATTAATTATTACTTTCACCCACTATCTTTATTAATTATGGACATACATAAAAAAAAAATAATTAATGCTCCAAAAACAAGTAAGTAACTTATAAAAAGAACCAGATACATTTGTTAATTATTGTTTTATTATAAGGACTAAAGGAAGTAGTTCTAGACTAAAACTTTAGGCTATAGTCGCTATACTCCTCCCGTCCTATTTATAAAAGTCCGATAATATAATTATGTGATTCAAAAAAATGTTTAAAATTAATAAAAAATGATACTATTATAAGTTAAAATTATCTAACTCTTTTATATATATTACTCTATATCTTTAAGTGTATAATTTCTTAAATGTATGCTCATCATTTTTTCTAAAGATATTTCCTTTTGGTATGTAATAGATTAATGATTGTAAGTGAGCAAAATTGGTGAAGAAATTACATTTAAAATACCCCATAAAAAATATTACATTTAAAATAAATTTCCGTAATTAACTTTGATTGCGCTTCAACGTACGTGTAGATTTTTACTTTTTCGTATTACCAGCTAGTATTTTTCTTAAATAATGAAAGAATCTAACCGTGGAATAAGACAAAGCAATTTGAATATCTAAAGTTGAGAGAAAAAAGTAAACTAGGTAATATTTTAATAGAGTAATTATGAAATTGGAAAACAACTTTGGCTTTACGATTTGTGATTATGATTTTATTTTAAGAAACAGAAGATTTGAATGTGCTTTGATATTGTCTTTTGGCGCTTTGGCCTTAAGCTGCTTCACTATGATTGCGCTGCTTTTATGCTCTTTCCAACATGAAGCCAAACCCTATGTGATGTTGCGTCGAAATTTCTAGACATCAATTATTATTTTCATTTTCCTGAATTTTATTTAAAAAAATAAGGTGAATTAGATTTTGAAAACTCAAGGGAAAATTCACATTTCAAATAACTGAAGAGCGTATTTTTAATTTCTTCTATATAGAAAAAAAGAGTTCGAGTGAATTGGATAAATTAAGTTTCATATATCAAATAGTAACTTAGAAAAGTATTTATAGATTACACGTAAAAAAAGGAGAAAAAAAAATTCTTGTTATGAATATACTTATTATGTGGATGTCCATTGACTCGCGGTTTCCAAATATTAAAAGATGATATGGGACCCACGCATAGTGATTTACTATTTGCATAGTACCACGCATAGTAGTTTACTATTTGGTGGGACCCGCACACAATTATACAATCACTCACGGGAAGGAAATCCGTGAGTGAATAGTTTAGGTTTTTGGGGAAAACTACACCAAATGACCCAAAGGTAGAAATTACACTAAAGTCCCATTTTTCTTCTATAAATAGAGATTTTCTGTAACTGTTCATCGATTGAATGAAATGAGAATCTATCTCTCTACTTTATCTCTCTAGAACCTCTGCTCTTCTTCTTATTATTTTTATCAGTTTTATAACACGTTATCAGCACGAAGACTCTACCACGGTAAGATTTTCTCACCATCTATTTCATATTTCCATTTTATTTATCTGGGATGATCTTAACCATTATATGGAATTAAATATCTATTCTTACCGATTATTTTAACATCGGGTTCCATGGTTAAGATTTGAGATTATTTACTATTTTACTACGGTAAATAGTAATTTACTATTCACAGTAAATTTACCCCTTTTTCAGTAATTTTTACATTTTATTCATTTGACTCCTACATGGAAGTCTAGATTAATCTTTCTGTAATTTTACTTTATTCACTATTTATAGTGAATAGTAATTTTACTATTCACAGTAAATTTATATTTTATTATTTACAGTAATTTATTTATGTTTATATATTCTTCCCACTTCCTATTCATTTATTTCATGGTGGCGTCATTAAGCTCCATTTGTAATTCTTTACTTACTGCTTTATTTATTTATCTCATGGTGGCTATACTAAGCTCCATACTGACTTTACTAATATTTAGTTTTATGTCACTAACATTTATTTTATTGTTACTAACATTTATTTATCTTTTATGATAACACATTAGTATATTTACTAGTGGGTTCTATTTATTTATTTTAACATTTATTTATTTTTTATGGCGGCAACATTATTTATTAGTGGGCTCCATTTATTTATTTTATTTTACATTTATTTATTCTTCATGGAGGCACACTAGTATCTATTAGTGGGCTCTATTTATTTATTTTATTTAAAGTTTATTTATCTTTTATGGTGGTGACATTTTGTGGGCCCCATTTATTTTAATTCTTTACTGCTTTATTTATCTTTCATGGTAGCAACACTAGTATAGTGGGCACCATTTATTATTTACTGCTTTATTTTTCATGGTGGTAACATTTGTATAGTGGACTCCATTTATTTATTATTTATTTACTGCTTTAAATCCCCTTCCCTTTTTATTTTACCGTTTTCTATATATTATATATATATATATATATTTACATTTGCATATGCATCTTCTTTCTTATCTTTGGATGAGATAGGTCTCGCTGTGAGTTTACTACCATTCCTATCTCATCTTCTTTTTATTTATCTAGCATGTTTATTTCCAGTCATTTATTTTATTTTATTTATTTATTGCTATATATATATATCCCTCTCCCTTCTTATTATTTATGGCAACGACACTAATATATACATATTAGTGGGTTCCATCTATTTATTTTATTATGTTTATATTTTATTTATTCTGAAGATAAACTGTTAAAAGGCCATATATATTATGAGATCAAAACGCCATAGAGAGATGAGGCATAAATTGGCTTGAGACCAAGAGGCAAGATAGCCTTAATTTCAGAGGCAAGATAGCCTGAAGCCAAGAGGCAAGTTAGCCTGATAACAAGTGACAAATTATGAAACAATATTTGATCCATAAATTTTGTATGCCATCAGTTGTATAAAGGTCTCAAAATTATATATTTGGCATTAAATATTCCCTTAAATTATGAGACAAGGGATTGTATGATCATGATTGATATTATAAATAAATATATTCAATTTGCTATTGTAGTAGCAATATTGTGGATTAATTTCTTGCCATGATCAAACAAATCAGTGAGTTATGGATCATGAATTTTTATCCAACTTCATTCCCAGAAGTGAATGAAGCAAATATATTATTATAGTTGTTATGTGATTTCTATGATTATAACAATTTTTATAAATACGAGAAAAGAATATTCATAAACAAAATAATTAAGCAAAAGGAAATATTATTTCAACAAAGTTTAATTGCGAGTGGCTCAACATCATTACAAACTTTAATCATCTCATTCTGAAGATATTTAATGTCTTCTTCTTTTGCTTCTCTTGAGATGGGATCCAGATGAGGCAAAGCTCTTCGTAATATCGAGATTTGCGTCATAAGTTTCTTGAGCTTCTTGTGTGGCCACTCCGTTAACCCTCCTTTTTGATAGATTTTTTGTATGGTGTGAGTAGACATATTTAATTGTTTACTCGCTTCATCAAGGGTTAAGTGAAAATAATTTCTTAAATCATGGAGCGTTGTTTTCTTTATTCTTTCTCTTTGCTCCATAGATAACCTATATAATTCACCCTGGTTAAGGGATGAAGTATCATAGGGTATACTTACTGCAGGTTGTTTTCCTTTGCCTAATGAGTGTTCAATATTGGTTTGAAATGAACTTCCATGGAGGTCATTTGGATTTATAGCCCATTCCGAACCAACACAGAGAACCTCATGATAGGCTAATACAGGATCACGCATCAAGATATATCTTGATGCTTGTAAATCTATACAATACTGTGTCAGAAATTGTTTGATTTCTTCAAAATTTTTCTTTGTGAAATCAAACATTGGAAGCCTGTCAGTATTATAAGATTTATCCTGTACTTTTTCAAATAAAACAGCATGGGTAATCATACCTGTTCTTCTTCCGTGAACTTCAAGTTTATGGTACTGAAGTCCGTTGGTATGAATAATTTCCCGTAAAACATGACAGCAACTACATTCCAATAAGCTAGTAGTTGCTAATTGGCTTGTAGCTGTTGGCTGGCTAATTGTTGCTGGCTGGCTAGTGGTTGTTGGTTGGCTGATTGTTGTTGTCGGGCTGGTTGTTGCTGGCAAACTGATGATAGTTTGCTGGCTAGTGAATGCTGGTTGATTAACTGCCGACACTATTGGCTGAACTGGATTGGTAGACTCCATTAGTTCTGCCATAGTTCTACACCTCTTAACAGGCCTCCTTGATGAACCTGCTTCAATTGTACCTTCAATCCTTGTAGATTGAGGAAGAACACTTGTTCTAGGGGGAGAAGTAGGTACATTTGAAGCAGAAGGAGGAATAGTAGAAGGAGGAATAAACATTTCAAAGGGATTAGGAGATAACAAAGAAGTAAATGACATGTTATGCTGATCATCATACAACAAAGCATCCAGTAATGCTGTTTCGGATGTATCAGAAACTGGGATAAAACTGCTTGGTCCTGCCATGGCAATAGAATTTAGAGAAATATGTGTGAGTATCTGGTAGTTGATATTATCAGATGCTTGAGTGTTTGTGAGGCATGTTCGTTTGCCTTCCTCTATTTATAGTTGAATTAAATCCTATTGAATCTCTGCAGATTTGCGTAGTCCTGTTAAATCTCTACAGATTTGCTCCTTATAAAGCACGAGCCTGGAATCTTTTTGACTTTATATGTATACGACAATCTGAGTTGTCGCGCCTGTGATTCCACAGTGATGCGCCTGTGATTACACAGTATTGCGCTCGTGAATCTGCAATTATACACCTGATGATTTTGTATTTAATATATATTTGTTTGTTGATTCTGGAAAATGGAAATTTTATCATGGAATATTGTATGGAAATTTCATGAATTAATTTTTAAGGTCTCACACTTGAGGGGGAGAATAATATATATCAAGTGTGAATATTTATGTGATAATTCTTTGTGAATGTTTTTATATTGATTCCCCCAAAATGAATATTAGATTTGATGATAAATCATATGGAAAGTTGGCATGACTTGTTTGATCATCCGAGTCATATATTATGTGCTGCTTGTTCTCAGATAGACATAATTATTGGAAATGGATCTCTGGAAATATATCAAATTGAAAGTTTACATATGAGATTATAAATCTGCAAAGTTTGCAGTGATGTTTGCAACTAGAAGTTTGCAATATATTATGCGCGCAATTTTCAGATTGAATGATCCAGAAATAATGTATTAAAGTATCCATGAATGGATAGATCAATGATTATGAGAACAAAATTTATATGTTGTGTATATTTGCAGCAATTATATAAGCCAACAGAATTCTCCCCGTATAATTGGTTTTTGGTCAGGAGCCAGATTAATTCCATCTTGAAATGTTTTAAATGTGTAATGATTATTAATCTATTACAATGCACATAGATGGATATACAAAGAAAATTGATGATTTGATGAGGGGGAGAAAAATAAGCAGATTGGGTAAAGATAAAGTGAAATGAATTATCATTGGCTCTTATTGATCCTCGTACAAAGAAATGTGCACTAAAAATTCAAAATGATAATTCAGTTGCTGAGTTTAGTTAATCGAATGCCAGAAGCATTTACTGACCTAAAGAAAGTGACAAAGTCACATGTGCCAACTGCAAATGCTCCTATATGAATTGTTATAAAGCACACCAGAAGTGTTGCAAGTCCATTGATTTTAAAGATAAAAATCCTCAAAAGAGAAAAGGAGCTATAAGAATATAGATGATCATGTTGAGGATAATTAAGAAAAGCTCTAGAAGAGCCATCTCCTGAAGAGATGTTATCTCCAGAAGAGATATTACAAGAAAAGTGTATTGTGGTCCAAGAAGAGACCCAGGTATTTACATTATGAGATCTCAATAAATTATGAATGAAATCCGATGGGATTGAAAATGAAGTCGACGTTAATAATATCTATGATAGTATATGCTACAATGAATGATAATGAGGATCATGAGCCACAATATATTTGTATGTGCTAGAAGCACATAAGGCGCCAAAAACACATATGTCCCAAAAGGACTCAAGATGATAGTGCATATAGCATCATTATCTGAATAAACATTTATTGAATTTCTATATGCACATATATATTTATGAAAAGATTATTATGACTTTACTTGACAGATTTAGATCTTGCAGGTATATAATGAACAATCAGATTGGGTGTTTCTAACAGAATATTTGATGACAGAAAGTATAATATGCTCAGAAAGATATTGAAGCAATATAGTCATCAGGGGGAGCAACACTGATGTAATCAAGAGGGGGAGACGATACACGCTGTACTCTTTTTCCCTTATCTGGGTTTTATCCCACTGGGTTTTTCCTAGAAAGGTTTTTAATGAGGCAGCACTAGAAAGTGTATCAATGGATGATGTACTCTTTTCTTTGGCTAGGTTTTTATCCCACTGGGTTTTTCCTAGTTAAAGTTTTTAACGAGGCACATTCATAAATGGACATCCAAGGGGGAGTGTTATGAATATACTTATTATGTGGATGTCCATTGACTCGCGGTTTCCAAATATTAAAAGATGATATGGGACCCACGCATAGTGATTTACTATTTGCATAGTACCACGCATAGTAGTTTACTATTTGGTGGGACCCGCACACAATTATACAATCACTCACGGGAAGGAAATCCGTGAGTGAATAGTTTAGGTTTTTGGGGAAAACTACACCAAATGACCCAAAGGTAGAAATTACACTAAAGTCCCATTTTTCTTCTATAAATAGAGATTTTCTGTAACTGTTCATCGATTGAATGAAATGAGAATCTATCTCTCTACTTTATCTCTCTAGAACCTCTGCTCTTCTTCTTATTATTTTTATCAGTTTTATAACAATTCTCATATTACTTTTAACCAACAATAAAAATATTCTCATATTACTTGTGGGAATGAACATCTGCTCTCATGGGATATTCAATTATTTTTTATGCAATTGGACCAACTTTTGTTCTTTTATTTGTTTTAATTTTTTTCATATTCTTTTGTTACGTAAATAAAATCTAGATCTAAACATAGTATTTTTTCAGTGGAATCCGTACCTCTTTGTACCGCCTAATACAAACCAACTTTTTTTTTTTTTTTTTCAATGAAGGGTTAAATACTAATGACTTAAGATTATAAATAAGATCAAATATACAACATTCTATTCTATTTAGATGGAAATGTCCCTAGAGCCTATGAAGTCCTTGATTATATTACTAATTAAAGCATTATTAGGCCCAACTGAAGATACTTGTCTCAAAGATATTTGAAGCGTTCGCACGTACCCAAATGTAAGGTTTTATGCTTGAATGACCTTAATCTCATAAACCACTTGGGTAAAAATTCAACATCTATCGTACGTGGTTACAAGAGTTGTTCATAGCGTAAATTGTATTATGAACGAAATCATATTATATGACATGAGAAGAAGAAAGAATATATTTGACGTTGGATAATAGGTGAAGTGGAACTGATTTTCCCAATTCCCACTAAACAAAAAGTTTAGTTTAGTAGGGAGAGCTCATCAAATCTAGACTATTCACATAAAATTTGGATGGCTTAAGTTTGATATTTTTAAAAGTGTACAGTTTAAAAAAATTATTGATGGGTATAAAATATAAAATTAAAATAATCTCATAACTATTGATTTTTTAAAAAAAAAAATTATTTAAATGATATTTATTAAAAAGAATCAAATTTAAACAGTCCATATCCTAATAACTCTCCCTTTTACAAAAAAGTGCTTAGCAAGGAAACTTGCTCCTTGCGTATCCTATAATGCCAACACAAGCATTCATTGATTTCTGTATTAACCGTGATTTTTGTGCAAGTTTATGATACTTATTGTTTTTTTTTTAAAAAAAAAAAAGCATTCATTTAAATTATTTATTTTAATTTATTTCAATTAAACCACTAATTTTTATAATTATTCAAATGAGTTGGATAAAAATGAAATTAATGGATATAAATCATATTTGAATTAAATTAGTTAAATGATAAAAGAAAAATACTAAAGGATGTAAACTGGACTAATATTTATTAAATTAAATATCTTACCATGTTTAAACTCTTTCCAATTCTAAACGTAGGAGCCAAATGATTAAGGGAAAATCCCTTTAGGTCCCAAGGGATTACAAAAATGTCAAAAATGTCTCACAAAAAATTATAATGTCAAAAACGTTTCAAAGAATTGTTAAAACCCATATATAGATTTGTCAATTACATACTAAAGGAGTTGTCAATGAGAATTTTTTTATAACAAAATTTTCTGTAAGACTTTTTTTATTTTTTTTTTGGTCCCTTAGGACCTTAAAGAGATTTTTCTCAATAACCAATTTATAAATATTGAGAAAATTAATTAATTAATTAAGTTTGTTATTTGTAATAAATGTGTGTTAGTCTCCTTATTCTTTAAAATACCCTTTTTAATGATTACCAACATTAATAGAAAGCCTCCTTTAACATATGAAATAATTTACGAATATGTAAATTTGTGAGACAAAGTGGATTGATATCTTATATTTAAAATAAAAGGGGTTAATATAATCTTTTGTCCCTTAAGTTTGCCTTCATATTAGTTTTGATCCTTTAAATTTTAGATTAAAAATTTTAGTCCTTCAAGTTTTATTTCGTTTAAAATATTGGTTTCTATTACTCAATAAAAACTTTAACCATTTTGCCTCTACATGGACCAAAACTAATAGTTTAAAACTTAAGAATAAAAAAGGGTAAAGGTGCAAAAATGCACATGTACTTTACCCTCAGGAGCGTCCAACATCAAATATTTTTTTTGGGTGCAAAAATACATATGAACTCTCAAAATGGTGCAAAAATACCATCTCCGTTAAAAGTTACTAACTTCCCCGTTATTTATCATTTGAAAGTACCAGACTACCTTCAGTAATGAATCCAATCATCCATATAATTTCATATTGAGATAGTCATGAATCAACCACACCCAATGACATTAATAAACACACCCAACAACGTATTTTGAGATTACCCTTTCGCAAGTGTATGATTACAAAGTGAAGGAAAAACTCCATCTAATTAGGTCCATATTTTTTGTTTTGGCTAACGAAAACTTCATCCAGGAAACAAATCAAAGACATACAACTTATCAGTCTTGAACAAACAGATGGATCACGACCGAAAATACAATGACACTAAGAAAATATTTGAGTAACATATAGATAGAGAGTAGAAAAGAAAGAAATTGACCATCAATCTAGCAACCCGTCCGCCACCATGAAGGCAGAAATTGCGGATTTTGAATCTTCAGCTAATGCTAACAGAGATGCTAGACAAATGAAGATAGGGATAGAGGGGTAGTGAGAATCCAAATCCAAATCCATATATAGGTTTACAAACCCAGAAACCCAGCTTCTTGTATCTGCACAGTGAACAATACACCTACCAAATTCATCATCTTTGATATTTCCTCAACGGCAAGCAATGACACGCACAAGCCGTAAAATTGATTTCAACATATTAATCACAATCCATGGGTCACAAGTGTAAAAGAAAACTTTCTCAAATCATTTTCAAAATCTGGAACAAAAATCATTATTTTGAGAACAAACACCAACAAAAATTAACTAGAAAATTTTATCAACAAAAATATAAACGAAAAGGACAATGAACCAAATCTGGAACTATGTTGATATCAACAAAAGTGAAAGCATGATGTGGTTGAGAGAAGGAATCATAATTGGAGGATGAGGGGTCTCAACGAGGCTGCTTTGCAGCATAACGCTTCTCTGATTTCGATCTATGTTTCGGCATTCTAAGTCAACACTATCTCACAAAAGCCCTAGAATTTCCCCTTGTTCAAGACCTAAAAGCATCACAACAAGAATTCAAAATTTAGAAACAGAAATTCTCCCTGGCTCAACCACTTTTCTGCGGAACTCAACGACAAAACCAAGGCTTCAAAGAGCATTGGAAATCTCTCGATCGATGAGAACCAAAATTAAAAAAAAAAAAAAAGAGCATTGGAGAAGCAACAAGGGACGAAGACAGAGATCTCTTCTCAGCCATGGCTCATTTGAGTGTGGCCTGAAATTCTGGAGACTGATAGTGATATATCGAGCTGGTGTAAACATTTTATGAGTTAGGAACTCTCACCAGTGTGTGGTGTGATTTATAATTAAATGGGACTCTCTTTTTTAATAGGTTAGTCTCATAGGATGTGCTCTTCTTTGAGTTTCTATTCATCACACCGCATTCTCATGAGAATGCAACCACCTAATAATGTATTGGGCTTGATCCCTTATTTAAAAAAATAAAAAATTGAATTCATTTCAAATTATCTTCCCCCTACTTGTAATTCCTTTATACCAAACAGGACCGTCAAAAATTATTCTAGAATTTGAGTGTCATAGAACATGAGAATATAATAATATAACAAGGCTAGATTATGCGTTTGTGTTTCCTTGAGCAGTCAAATTATCAAGAACATATTGTACTAATTATATGTGTGTTTCCCTCTATAAAATGTCAGCATTTCTTCTTATATGCATGTCTCCCCCAATAAAATATGAGCATTTCTTTCTTGTATCTCTGCTTCCCCCAATAAAATATCAGCATTTCTTCTTACTCTAAAAAAAGAGACTACTATAGAAATCATGATATATATAGCCATTAATGTCATACATCATGGTTCTGAATGGATATATATGTAGACACTATATTTGTTCAGCAAAAATACATTACGGTTTTGAACTGTGATTTCTTGTAAATCTGTAACGCCCCTACCGGCCTTGCCCTTTTGGGTGGCGGGTGGTGCGATCCTTTATTTATATTCAATTTTAACTTATTTTTCTCGGATTAATTTATATTCCATATCAGAGTATAAGCAACATAGCACATACTAGTTTGGACGATAACATACTGATAAAGATAAGGAAAGATAAACTTTACCCAAAAGGGATCATAATAAACAGTCATCCGGATAATGATATCTGACAGGTAAGAATAAAATACTACAGTCATCCGATAAATGTCCAAAAGAACAATCATCAACATCCACCATCACTCTTGTCCTGCCTTGGAGCCTTTCCACTACTTCTCTGCTCAGCTCTAGATGAACTGCCAGATGACTTAAAAGGAGCTGGGATTTAGAAATTGAATCCCAGAGTAACCGTTAATCTCATATGAAAAGTGTATGCAATGCATATATGTCACCATAATCAGGAAAGTAATCAAACACAAAGCATTCAGTAATAACGCGCAGTATAATAAAGACATACCACAAATATGCAATATTTACTGCGGAAGGACCAAGTCCTAATAAACGCAGGACTGCTCAATTAGCAAATCCCGGATCCACAACGCTAGGAAAGATATGGTAGTCGGGCGCCAAACCCAGACCACCCTGAATGCACAAATAAACGCATGTCTCCTACGAGACACGGATCCACAACCATGGAAAATCAAACATACAATGTAACACAAGGCATATGAAGATTAAGGTTACTACCTGGCAGTCGATTACAGACAAAATAATTTCTCCGTTGCAAAGGATCACAATCAACCTAAAATAATAATAATAAAATATAAATATAGTTAATTCCACCCCAATAAATATTTTCTTTGATGATTTATAATAATCCCAATTAATGTATCCATGATCATTAAATCCCTCTTCTTATTAGGGAATTTAATATGAGCTTATATTCCCCTCATTTTTGACATATTTCAGAATTTTCCAGCAAACAGTAGCTAATCTTCAAAAATTCATAATTAAATCGGGAGACCTTCTTTTGAGTTGATTCCAAAGCCTAAATGACCCTTAACATGTCTATTTCCAACCAAAAATACCATCTTGGGCCATCCTTAAACGAAAATCCATTTACATCTCAAAATACTTCTGCTGTCTGAAATAAAGTCCAGAATCAGAGGGTCATTTTCAAAAATTCATTTCTCCTTGACCAGAGCTCAGAAAAATGTAATATGCCTACCATTTTAAAGCTATACATGTCCTCTATCTCCTGGAAATGTTTCATAATTTTATCTTGTACTGATCATTCCCAGTTTTCAAAAATGTGAAAACTGCCTAGAAAAACGCTACAAAAATGTTCCAGATTTTGACTCATCTTCCAAAACTCATATCTGGAGTTACAGAACTCCATTTTAGGTGAACCAAAGCTCATTTTGAAGTTTAGCATGTCTACTAAATGCTCATAAAATTTCAGGGTCTAAGAAAGTCGTTTACTATTTTTTTTTTATTTAAAAATCAGTGTCCAGCTGAAAATCTGCCTATGAACAGTAACATTTGCTACAGTCCCAGGCACTGTTCATTTACGAATTCACTGTAGCTACCGCTGTGAACTCAGTTTCATCCACGAAAAAACAGAGGAAACACGCTGTAAGCTTCATCATCTTCAGTCTCAGCTCCTATATAACAGAAAACATGAAATAACCTTCTACTATTCCTTTAGATGTATGTGTGTGTGTGTAGCATCTTTCCTTCTTTGGCAGTCACGCATACAGCAGCAACGTGTATGTATATATATATATATATACACAGAACACCAAAATAGAAAACAGAGATTCAGAGTCAAAAATCATGCTAAACAGCCCCTGTTTTCTTTCATCTTTCAACATATGACAGCAAGATTTTCCTTCCTATCCCCATATCTATTCAGCAACGGTTTGAACAGGAAAAGAATGGCTTCAACGTGAGCATGACCGCAAACATTCACTATCCTAATATTTATTCAGTTAAAACAGTCCTTACCCATGTTCAGCTTTATCCTCCTTTTCAATGGCAACAAGAAAACTTAAGGAAAAGAAGGTCTATCACTTACCTTAAGTGCTTGGGCTTGAATGACAGAAAATCTTTGTTGTTAGCTCCTCTATTCCAGCGTCAGTAGCCAGGGGAAAATGCTCTTCGATTTCTCTCTCACTCTCGGCCTTCACCTCGTCTCATTTTCTCTTCTTTTCCAAACTCTCTCTCTCGGCTTGCTGAATGAAAAACAAATGGCAAGAGAGAGCCTCTTTAGATATAGGTTCATTGTCCAGACAGAACTCAAAGATCCAGACGCATGCGCGACATTCCAAGTCTCAAGGGTAAGCATTGGAGCGTGGATGCTGTCATAAACAAAACACAAGAGTAGTGGAGCATGACTTGCTGAAATCCGAGATAGTGGCTTCGGGAAAAATGTGATGATCTGTCTCTTTCTCTGTATTTCCCATGCCTGGCCGAGAAGAGTAGCAGCTGCTGGACTGGTTTCTCTTTGCTAATATGCGTTTTACGTTGGGCGGAGGAGTAGAATATGCAATTGGGTTATGGTTTATGAATAATAGATGGGCTGAAGCATAATGATATATACTCCTTCTTACGTGTTGGGCCAAGACTAAATAATTGAAATTGGGCCCTTTACACCTTGGGTTAATGTAGTATGACAGGCTTGTTTTATCCAATTGCATTCACTTGGCCCATATAATTTTCTTTGTTCTTTTTAAAACATTACTTTATTTGCAATTTAAATTTAATTACAAATATTGGATAAATATTAAAAATAAATCCTTAATTTCATATAAGAATTTTTCTTCCCCAATTAATTTTTTTTCCTAGGCCATAGAATATTTATTCTTTTCCCCAAAATCAATTAAGGGAGAATATAGACCTGAATTTCCAATAATTATTCTCATAATTATTTTACGCCAAATTCTGTAAATAAATCTCCATATAATATTTCAATTTCCAAATTCCAAAATTTGGGATGTTACAAAATCTATTATAATGGTTCTAGTATAACAACCATTATATATTGAGATATAGTGAGGTCATGTTGTGTGTCATGCTATCATGATACTAAACCGGGTTCACATAAACAATCATTATATATACCATCATACTGGCACAATAAATAACGATGTCAAGTTAAAAACCGTTATAAACTCTATAACATAATGGTGTTTTCAAAATAACCATTGTATAAATTTTAGCATACATAACATTGCTATATTGCAACCATTATTCATTTGATATAAATGCTAACAAGTTTAATAAAATAACCGTCATATATAGTGTATAAATATAACATTATAAGTATAATAGTTTTTATGTATGAATCGTTAAGTTTTGAAGCAATTGTTTTTTAAAATATATAACCATGTTATTTGGGATGAATCAAGATATTATCGGCTTTGTCTAGGCTCATTGGAACTCCATATTATAAAGGGCTCAAGAATGAGGGGTTAGATTGGTAATATGCAATCTGCTCCTTCTCATTAGGTTGCACATGACATTATATAGATCTAATCTCATCTCTTCTATTAAGTCTTGATCAAATCTGCATACCCCTTAAGCCTTTTATGGTAGAGAGTTCCATTGATCTCAACCACAAAGGCGAGAATATCTTAATCCATCCGAAATTGTAATCAATGTGTGAGATTCTATTGTATTATACAATAAAATTCAGCAAGCAAAGCAGAAGGAAAAACTCTATTTAACACACACACATGCATATGATAAGACGATAATATACTTTTATGTCATAGATGATATGACAATAAGGTGGTCAAACCAAGCAACAAGTTTAAGAACAAAACACAAGCACATCTCCTCCCACTAGCATTCTATGGTGGCACTAGAAGAGCTAACTTGGATCGATAGCAGCCTTTAGCTTTCTAGGTTAACATGATTTTGCGGGAGAAGCGAGTTGTAAATCGTGTTCTCCCCCTATAAGTTATACATATGGCTAGTAGCTACGCAACATGAGCATGACTTAGGTCAAAATCTAGCTACAAAACACAAAGTAAATAATAATGGGGAGTGCATAATAGAGAAAGGAAGTCATACCTCTATATGATTTTAATAGACAATCCAAAGAAATAAGACTTGGCTAGGGATGAAGACAGACATGAGTAGCGGCAATAAAAGCAACTCGCATAATTGTTGATAACAAAAGTACGGCAAATGCTTTAGATTATGTGGATCCATTGAATATGACTGATGAATGCAAGAAAATCCAACCAGAGAAGTGGAGTTCTAAGGTTGGTTGGTTACAATAAACCCTAAGACAAGTATTAAAATGAATAAAAACACGTGTTAGGGCTTGTGTAGCAACTCACAAAACTATCACTAATAAGTACGAAGAAGGCTTTGAGGATGGTTTGGTTCAACTGAAAATGATGGCCGACTACTAGAAAAGACAACTGGAATAGTGAGATTTTAAGGTTAGGGTTTACATTTGACCTAAAATGAGTGAGTTAATGAATGGAATGGAGAAGCGGAGAGACATTTTAATAAAGGGAAAATTTTAACTTTATAACGGTTCAAATATAACACTTATAATGTATTGCTCTGTTGTTACATAAATAATGATTAATACAAGAAATTGCTAGTTATTTCGGAAACATATATTATGGTTTATATCTAATAACCATTAAATATCTACAATTTTTTTAAAAAAAAAATTAGGGGGTACTGCTATCGATTTCCACCTGTTTTAATAAACAACACATAAACAAGCAATAATACAATAGACCATCCATAAAAACACGGAAATTTACCCAGCCAAGCAGTAAGAAAACAACAATACACAATCAAACACAAACAAATTAAGTTCCTTTTTTCCCTTTCCTTGTCTGAGATTTTTGTAAGTTACATTTTTTAGCTTGAATTCTTCTATTCTTATGAAGTAATAATTTTCCCCTCTTTTAAACCCAAATGCCTTCATTATGATAGTGTCTTATCTTATTCATCAAAATTTAATGGTTTAAGTGACCTCGCATTGAATGGATCATTCTCGACTCTATCACCCATATCCTCATCTATCAATTTATTTGTCAACAAAACAAAAGACCATCCATGTTTAAATAGGTTGAGCCACAAAATTGGAACTCTCTAATCAAGTGAGTTGTTATGTAGAACATAATGTCAAAGAATGCTGGAGAAAAATACATCTTAAACTCACATAATGTGTGTATGATTTAGTTTTGCAACCTCAAAAATTTTTAGGGTCTACCACTTTACTGCAAAGTGAATTAAAGAAGAAACATAACTTGGTAATTGCAAATTGTACCTCATAAGACAAGATACCTCGCATAGCCACCTCAATCAAGTTCTCCATCAAGACATGGCAATAATGAGATTTGACTGAAGCAATCAACTGACAAAAGCTAGTTTTTTCTTCCTTTGATAGTGTGTGAACCGCAGGACAGAAATATATGGGCTCCCATATCCTTGGGTGTTAATTCTTCCCTTATTCCTGTTAGGCCTGGCTGTCACCCAAGAGGGGGGTGAATTGGGTGTCCGAAAAAAAAACTTTTGATAACTTTGAAAATCTTTTTGCAATTTATTGAAAACAATCCATATGACAATAATAATCTATAAAGCACTTGTCAGACATTCAAGTATATATGCTAGGAAGATAAGAGTTTAGTGAAGAGAATATGCAAACTATGATTTATCCTGGTTCGGCCGAATCCTTGACCTACGTCCAGTCCCCAAGCTCCACTTGAGATTTCAATCCACTATATCTTCTTGTTTAATACAGGCACAAGAGAAGCCTTTACAACCCACAAGTTTATCCAGGCACTTGTGAAGCCAAATCTCTAACTGAGATACTCCCCCTTACACATTGTAAGGATATGATCAGTTCCCACTCAAGATCACCCAATCTTGAGTAACTCTCAAATAGAATGATTACAATAAATCTTCTCTCTCAGAAGTGGATAAGATAAACACTAAAGTACATAATCAATTTTCTCACTCTCTCTACGCTAAACTATATAGACATGGAGAAATAGAGAATATATTGACTAAGTGTATATTGACATATTGACGGTGAATATCGTTTTATTGGCTTTGTCGAGTCATTCGTCAATCGTCAATCATCATCCGTCATCCCTCTTCCGATTTGAAGACTTCGCAATTTATAGGTTATTGTATTTCGACCGTTGTGAGCATTTGACCGTTGGAGATCAGTTGGAAGTAGCCGTTAAAGCTTTCGTTGCTTTTTGCCTATTGAGGTCTAATCCAACTTTAATCATAGAATGTTTATCGATGACTTCATTAATGATCCGTCTTGAGTGTTATATTAGTAGCCGTTGTAAAGATTCAAGCTTTTCGTTGGGATGTTCAAACTATCTGTTAGACTCAGAAGCTTTCCTCTATTTTCTGTCGTAACATTTAATGCTTCTGACACACAAATTGCTTTATGCCAATTTGTTGTTTATCCATGATAAAATCATCTGAAATCACTAGTAAACAGGTTAAAAGCATCTTATAAATGATTATTAATGATTCTGGAAAGTAGCAACAAAAGATTAAGTCATTTGGAAAGTTACAGATAGCGATTCACGATTTTTGTTCACAAGAACTCTAGTTCTTAAACAAGAACTTGAGTTCTTGTGTTTTTCTTCTAAATGTCTCGGGTCTGCAAGCCAAGAACTCGAGTTGATTTCCAAGAACTCGAGTTTTCAATTTAGGCACAACTTGATTTTCAAAGAACTTGAGTTCTTAATCATGAACTCAAGTTCATGAACTTGAGTTCTTTTCTAAGAACTCAAGTTCTTAACTTTGACCAAATTCCACATAAAAGGAACTCGAGTTCTTTACTAAGAACTCAAGTTCATGAACTTGAGTTCTTTTCCAAGAACTCAAGTTCTTAGACTTTGACTGACTTCCTCAGAATAAGAACTCGAGTTCTTTACCAAGAACTCAAGTTCTTGAACTCGAGTTCTTTACTAAAGAACTCTAGTTCTTAAGCTTTTGAAAATTTTTTCACTGTCAAAGGTCGCGAACTCGAGTTCATCACCCAATAACTCGAGTTCTCTATTTGCTAATACAGGAACTTGAGTTTTAAAGCATGAAATCAAGTTTGTCAATGATTGGCTGAAAACATAAGTTCTTTGAGAAAACATAAGAACTTAAGAACATTGGCTGCACAAGGGTCAGATTCCAGTAAGAGTAACGTCTTCGATATAACTTCAATTTTGGAAAACTACCCATGCTCATAAAGCTCTTCAAGTCTTCTTTCCAATGCAACAAGAATCAGCTCCAAACTCATTGTATGTTGAGCACTATGATCAGATTAATAAAACATGTTCTTGAACTAACGTTTTTGCACAATCCTGAACATACTCTCAACTTCCAAAAATCATATCTCTTTCATTTGATCTTTGTTTTCTGTGATCTTTATGTTTTTGGAAAGCTATATGAGTCTAGTTTCATATGCCACCAATTTCACCTCATTCTGATGTGTAGTTTGTGAGATATGCTCAAATTACCAAACCCTGCTCTGCTATGTGACGGTAACAGGTGGTGCAACTTCAGAAATTCATATCTCTCTCATCTGATCTTCTTTGGACTTAAATTTTTGTCAGGATGACGCATTGGATGTCTAGTTTCGTCCAAAATTTGTTTCACCTCAATCCGAACTCTGGTTTGAGAGATATCATCGATTTACCAGAGGTTGCCCAAGCTGAACGTGAAACAGAGGTGAACAGAGTGGGCTGGAATAACATGAACTCGAGTTCTTAAGTGAGAACTCGAGTTTTGCCCTAAGAACTCGAGTTCTTAAGCAAGAACTCGAGTTTTCATGTATATTTTCCTGAAAGCTCGATTTTGCTTATTTTAACTTTGAATTGAGTCATTCCATCTTCTATTTGATCGTATAAATTTCCAGAATCACATATAAGAACTTGAATGTTGATAATCCCATTATAATATGCAAGTTCTTCTTTCTTTAATCTCTTTTCTTCTTGATTATTCTTTATAAATGAATTTGGCATGTAAACTTTTTGCTCTAATGGCATCTATATAAGACATATGACATCTATATAAGACATCATCAAAACTAATCATATCTAACAATTCCCATCTCAGCAATGTCTAGCCTAGCATTTATGCCATCTTTGGTCTTCCCTGGCAAATGGAGTGCCATCTTTGGTCTTCCTGGCATATGGAGTAATGTACGAACAATACTTTTGCACACATTTTTTCTCAATGTGCATAACATCAAGAAAATGTCTCACGTCTAACGTCCTCCGATAAGGCAAGTTAAAGAAAATGGACCTCTTCTTCCACCCTATTGTCCTAACATCTCCTGTAAAAGGTTTGCTAAATAGACATTTTATATCTTTCACCTCTTAATATACCTATTCACCGGTCAAAAGTTAAGATGCCCTGCTCTCTTTTGATTTCCCTTTGAAATATCTTTTTAAATGACAATAAGGATACTTTCGAAGCAACCGTCTTCGATGTCCTATGTATGAATTCTTCATGTCAAGCTTCAATCTAATTGAATGCCTACCCTCTTCACAAAATGGATATCCAAGTTGGCCTTTAATGTTGTACTCTAACAAATTATCATATAAAGGAAAGTCATTGATACTATTAAAGAGCATGGCTCTCAAGTTGAACATTTTTTCCACGTGAGCATCATATACTTTGACCCTATTATCCCACAAGCGCTTCAAGTCTTAAATAAGTAGAGTCAAGCAGACATCTATGGCATTCCTAAGTTGTTTAGGCCTTGAGATTAGCATGGACAACATGAAGTATTTGTGCTTCATGCAAAGCCATGAAGGAAGGTTATAAATAAACAATATTATTTTGGCTATGTGCTATGGGTAGTGCTTTTCATCCTAAATGAGTTCATCCTATCACTAGCAAATGCAAGGTGTATGTTCCTATCATCCTTAGGGAATTCAGGGTGGTTTATATTAAACTTCTTCCATTCCAGAGAATCAGCAAGATGTTGAAGCATGTCATCATCTGTCTTTTCCTCTACATGCCACATCAAATTTTTTGCATCATCAAGATTGCCATACATCCATTTAAATCTAAGTATAATGGAGAAATATCATAACTCGTCATTCAGACTCTTCTCATTCTGTTAGTAGCGTGGCTCCTCACACATGAGACAATGTTTTAGTGATGTATATTCATTCTTGAACAAGATGCAATCACTAGGACAAGCATGTATCCTTTAGTAGCTAAGGCCTATTGAGTGCAACATCTTATTTTTGACATATGTTTCTAGAAACACATTTTTGTTCAGTAGCATTTTATTTAAAGTCTCGAGCAATTCTGTGAAGCTCATATCAAACCACTTATTTATCGCCTTTAAGTTGTACAACATCAACACAATGCTCAATAAGGTAAACTTAATACACCTCTCATACAATGACTTCACTATGTTACCTTTCAAAGTTTACATCATTTTATAACAATCCTAGAGGTCCTATTTGAATGAATGCCTTAGTCATAGCATTAAGATGTCAACATTAAAATGCACTTGTGTCAAAATTAGGTGGTGCACAACTTTTCATATGTTCAACCACCTTACTAATTGTCTCCCCATACCTCATCCAACATGTATAAGTAGGATTGATTCCTTGAATCACTAAGTGCAACATACAAGTTTCTTAATCACACTAATGTACATTGCCACACTTTTCACAAGGGCAAAAAATCAAACCGTCATTTGGGGGATAACACAAAAATGAAAAGTCAAGGACATTTGTTCCCTCATCCCAGTAATCTCTTGTTTGTCGATTGACATACATCTATTGCTTATTCAAAGACCCCATCTAGCATAAATTATTCGAAAACTAAAACCCCAATCAAAACCCAATAATCATCAAAGCCTAAAATAAATTCACGAAAATGTATATTGGAAGAAAAAACACAAACCTTATATCAAACTGGTTGGAAGTTGAATAAAGAAAACTCTGAGTTTGAATATACGACTTTCTCAGAGGTGAGAGATTTAGAGCTTTTGAGTGCGAAAGTTATTGAATTTCAAACTAATTGGATGTTTTACAAACAAAGCTCCATTATAGATTTTAAAATCTTACATAACGGTTAGTTGGTAAAAACTGCTAATTGTTTTTAAAAATTTTATAACGATTTATATTCATGTAATTGTGAGGTATGTTATTAACAAATCTAAAATGTTTAAAGTCTTATATAACTGTTAGCTGGTAATAACCACCAATTATATTTTTACCTTTACAATGGTTATTTTGATTTATCATGGTTCTTTAATAATAACCATACAGTGTTATTATCATTTTACATATTTTTGAGCCATTATATGCGTGTGTGTGTGTGTGCGCGCGCGCGCGCGCGTGTGTGTGTGTAACACTAAAAATAGAAATAAATAAAAATTACCATAACCTTTAAAGGCGTGAACTAAATCCATTGAAAACTCGAGGACGGGCGATGTGGAAGTGGTAGCGATGCTAGTTGTAGGCTAGAGGCATAAGAAGAAAAGCAAGTTGAGGATCAGGTTGAGGTTGTGGAAGAGGAGTAAGAGGAGCAAGAAAAGGAGGAGTATGTTGGGGAGGAGGAGCACAAGGAGGGTGTGGAGGTTGGGTAGGAGCAGGATGAGAAGTAGGCAGAGATGCATGTTGAGAAGCAGCACGAGGAAAAGGAGAAGGTGAAGGTCGGGGAGGACAATTCTCTAGCATTTCTTCAGCACGTCACTTGACTATGATAATGAGGAGAATAGATGAAGAGAGTGAAGAAAAGGAATGAAAATTTGGAGTTTCAATAGATTGGAGATGAAGTGTGCGATGGAAGTTAAAGATCAAAGATTAGCTCAAGCAACTATATTATGGTTTTTTTTCTTGGCCATAAGTTTCAAGATGATTGTTTCCAAAGAACAGCTAATGAACTGTTATTTATTACATTTTATAATGGTTGTTTTCTAATAACCATTTGTAATGTTCTGTATTCTTTTTACAATACATTTAAAACAAAACAAAAAAATTAAAAAATAGAATAGTGGCGAGTAGCCTGATGAACTGATGAGACAATCTAGTTACTCGTCACCATAGGAGTGGCCAGGATCATGGCCTATCCCATACTCATGAAGTATGAGATTGATCTTCCTATTCATACTCAATAGGTATAAAGAAAGCCTCCTCACTTGATCAGTGTGTTCTACATGCTGCAACATTGCTTCCAATCAGTGGCGGACCCACACTAACGCAAGTGTCTGCACTTGCAGACATAAATTTTAAGTATGGAAAATGAAACAATAAGGATCTATGGTGTGATATTCTCCAATCATTCTAGAGAACTATCAGAGCAAATGAAGAAACCAGAAGAAGTTGAGCAGAAGAAAGTGAACTTCAAAACAGAAAAAGTAGAGGCAGAGAGATTAAAAGTGGAGAGAGAGAAAAGAAATATATGAAACTGTGAAAATAAAATTGCATATTCCGTATGTCAGTTCTCTGTACAAGTGCTAGATATATTTACAAAGTCATGGACAATAGTTGCAACAATTAACCAAATAAATAACAATAATTCAACAATTTGACTTACCCAATATCTTTATTTGCTTTATTTTTACAATCTGTCAGCAAATGCGGGTCCTAATACTAATGGTAGTCAATTTTTCATTTGTACTGCAAAGGTGAGTTAGCTAGCTGCACTCCCCTTATTTTTTTAAAAAAAGTTTGTTGCAAATGCCTATTAGATGTATTATCATTGATTCCTGTTTGTTTTGATTGGTAACAAGAAGTGATTGGTAATGCTATCTTATTTCACATGTTTTAATGCTCAATTATTAAATTGACCTAACATCTACTTTTGTAACCATGTATCTTTAGTTGTTAGAGGTCCAGTATATGTTTTATTGTTTTATTTTTCTTCTTTTTCTTAATGTGTTTAAAACTTTTCTTTAAAAAAAAATTGTTTTTTAATGCGTTAAAACTTTCCTTTAAAAAAAATTCGGAGGCGTTGCCCTTGAACCCTCAAATCCCAGCACTAATTGTGCACCCACAAATCTAAAATCATGGGTCCGCCACTGTTTGTAACCATGTATGTTGAAGTTGCTTTAGTTGTTAGAGGTCCAGTATATGTTTTATTGTTTTATTTTTCTTCTTTTTCTTAATATGTTTAAAACTTTCCTTTAAAAAAATTGTTTTTTAATGCATTAAAACTTTCCTTAAAAAATTTTTTGGAGGCATTGCCCCCGAACCCTCAAATCCCATCACTAATTGTGCACCCATAAACCTAAAATCATGGGTTCGCCACTGCTTCCAATTGTGGAAGCATAGGAGGTGGAGGTAGAGGAGGAGGATGGGGAGGTGGTAGATGATGATGCTGAGAGATTTCTAGAAATTCTTTTGCATAGCCTTTCATCTTTGCAATTGAGAGAACAAAGAGGAGGATGATGAAGAAAACGTAGGAAAAACAAATAAAAAGGGTGAGTTTAAATAGATGTTTAGAACTCTAGAAGGGGGAAAAAAACTATCATTGCATGCATTAATTGGAAGTTAAATAGAAAAAGTTTTGAAAACTTTCATTTACATTTATTAAGTTAGAATTGTTAAGTATAGTACAATAAAAATTTATGATTATTAATTAATAACCGTGAAGTATGAAGTTGTTTCTTTTATAGCTTATATTTTTTAAAAAAATATTTTATAAATACAATAGTGGTGTTCAGTCACCACTACCATTGCCATCCTCCTCCTCCTCTTCATTCTCATCATCGAAGGAACGAGATGAAGGGTCTGATTGCAAGTCATATTCAACCTCATTGTGATGAAGTATGAGATTCAAGTTCATATTCAGCTTGTTAGCATATGTCGATATTCAACCTCATTGTGGTGGTTAAGGCCTACCAACAATTGCATCAGAGCCTCTATTTCAAGAAGAGGCAGAGGAGGAGGAGGTGGTAGTGGTAGTGGAGGAAGGGCAGCAGTGACGAAGGAGCTCCCTCAGATGTTAACATTATGGAGAGAAGGCCAGGCTCGATAAAGAAAAGTATTAACAATCGCTAGGAATAAGTGTGTTCAAATAGAAGTCTAATGGATGTTACGAAGGGTTATGACCTATAAAAAGTGTTACATGACAGTTGTTTTGGAAGACTGTTATGTTTTGTCTTAACTGATATAAGAGGTTAGAAGTCAAATTGTTTGTAAGTGTTACATGACAGTTGTTTTGAAAGAACTATTACTACAACTGTTATTTTTGTGATCGTGTATTCTGCCCCGCAATTCGTGATGGTGCACATAATTAACTCTTACTCTTAAATGTTGTATATCTCTGTGTGTCCTCCACCTTGACATACATAACGTTTATTAGTTGTAATTGTTATGTATTAAACATTATAAATACGCAAATTTGTAATAGCCAGACACTATATACTCACTCTTGTATTTAATATAAGAGCTAAATAACTAATTTGTAGAAATTTTTTAAAAAAGTATAAATTAGTTGGTCATTAAAAAACGTGTGTTGGTTTATCTAAAATACCTTAGAACTACCTCTTGATGAAACCCTTTAATATGTGCAAACAATATGATATTTTAGGAAAAAAATTACTAATTTTAGGAAACATTGGGTTAGGATTCTTACTTCTAGAACCAATACAAACCCTCTAAATAAGTCATGCATTTAGGACAGGGAAATAGTCAACTTCCTATAAAAGAACTTAGAAAAAATTACTATGAAATTGTAAGAAAGGAATATAATAGTAAAAAAATGTCAATATTAAGTGAATAACATTGACATCTTATTTCCTACTCTAAAACTACTTACATATTGCTTACTTATTATGAAACTTTGTGATCACATTTCTTCTTTAAAACCTAAAAACAATGTTCCCAAGAACTTAAAAGAACACAAACTTAGTTCAAGAACTTCCAATCTTCTTAAGCTAGTTATGTCCTGGCCATTAGATAAATTGGATGGTCTAAAATGAAGCAATTTACGAGCATTTGTTTTCCTTTTTTTTTTCTTTCTACAAAATATTACTATTATCATTGTTATTGTATTAGGCCCAATATAGGAAAGAAATAATTAAATTAAATTCCATACAAGAATATTTGGAATTGAGGGTGGAAGTGTACTCTATTGACATTCCTAAAACTTTTGAAGATCTCCCATGACGGTAGACTAATAGTTTATTATTGTGATATTTTGAAGTATCATCATATCAATTATTCTGGTACATGTCTTTTCTTTTTCGGTACATAGGAGGGTAAGGCCCTAAGAAGAGAAGAAAATAGAGAGGAATTTAATCCCATACAATCATGATCAATCAAAGTCCTAGTAGCACTAGGGCATACATCTATTAAACTCAAAGTCCTAATAGCACTAGGACTTACATCTATTAAACTGGCTCTTCAAAAGAATAAATTATCCTAAAGAAATTATTTGTGAAGTTCAAGGTCTCCCATTCTTATCTTATGTAGTTTTCTTGAAACTAAGGCTCTATTTGTTACACAGAAGTTGAGTGAGGGAAAGGGAAAATGACAACATTCCCAGTCAAAAAACATGTTTAGAGCCCAAAGGTTCCAACAAAGTGGCTTCCTGCCTATGAGTTAGTTCCCTTAAACGTGGGAAGATGAAATCCCTCTGAAAGTGGTGAGATTTGAGAATCTTCCAGGGAGAGACATTTCATAAAACAAAAAACCCTTTTGTATGAGAAAGCCAAAGGTCCGATCTGAAAGTGGTGGTAATGGTATGGGGGAATATGAAGGAAGACGATGGTGGTGTTAAAGCCGTTGACCCTCCTTTCTCTCTTTTCCTCGTTCAATCTTCGTCCCAAGGTCCGATTTGCTCGACGATGATGGTGGTGTGATGCAAGAAGGCATCGGAGATGGTGGATGAAGGATAGGGCACTGACGATGGTGGATGAAGGAGTAGGTCAAATCAAGGTAAGAGGCAATGGGTTTTTATTGTTTGAGTGCTTTGCATGTTAAAATCGTTGATGCCCTGTTTCTTCCACCTGGGGACATAGGTATAGATAGCTTAAGGCACTATCGGTTTTGCATTCGAACGCAAGTGCTTAGTTGCATGTTACGTTCAAACTTACATTTTTCATTCGAACCAAGCAAGGGAAAGTGGGTTTTTTTTGGGATCTGGATGAAGACACACTAACAGTTTATTTATTTCTCTAAGGAATAAGTGCCCACTAACAATTTTCTAACTACATTGCTTGTTGATGTCCAAATTTATTTTTTAGCACTGCCTGTGGATGTTATGCACCATTCGTGGGGTGCGTTATGGTGCTTGCATCCAAGATTGTCTTCATTTTATTTTAGCGACTTCACACTTTTAGGGGTTTAGCACTGATTATTTTCAAATATTTTTGGTTTTTCTATCAATGAGCAGCTAGGTTCAAGTCATGCTTTGATATCCCATCAACGTCTCCTTCAATATCCGAACCGACACACGATTTGATTAGAGCCCGTTTATGTCTGATTGACACACACACACACACACACACATGTTCTAGTCTTTTTTCCACCTTTTTTATTTGAGGGGCATTGTGAGAATTTTACCTCACCTTCACACTTAACCAACACCTAATTCTTTTTACTAAACATTTTATTTTCCCTCAACTTAAGTTTCATTCCTATGTCTACCAAATAACTCAACTTTTTAAGTTCGCTCTCAATCTTGCCTTTCATTCCTTTCCCTCCTCTAAATTATTTTCTCTCTTTAAATCTTCTCTATACCAAACAAGGTCTTTAAATCTTCTCTATACCAAACAAGGCCTGGAGTCTCTTATACGTTTTGTTTTCATCATCATGACCTAGCCACATGGATTGGAATATTTTTCTTCATAGATTTTTTTTTTAAAAAAAAATCAAGAAATTATTACTGTCATATAGCCCATATGAAGGTTTGATTTGACCAAAAAAGAAATATCAAGGTTTGCTCTTGAAGGAATTTACATGGAAATGTAATTGTAGAGCTGGTCCGATGTTTTTAAGTAAGTGTCTTCGCATACTTGCTTTGTTCTCATAACTCGAGCCTTCTCGACGCAATTTCGAAGCCTGTGCCCTCACTCTCCTGCATCCAAAAAATTCATCCTCATTCCTAAATTCAACCCTCTTTAATTTGGCAGACATTATATGTTTTTTAACTGATTTTTCTGTATATTCTGTTAATGTTATTTTCTTTCCTTTTTTTTTTTTTGTTATTTAAAGGAGTTTATCTACTCCTTATCTTATTGTAACCTTTGGACATTTTCCTCTTTATATATCATTTTTGTCTTATCCAAAAAAGAAAAAAGAGCTTTCCTGTTTCTTCTTTTTAGTCATGTCATGAATTCCATTTACTCTAATCTTTGGGAGGCTACACTATAATGTTTTTTTTTTTTATATAGATAAAATTTTTAAGAAGTGTATGACAAATATATTTTTTATTTAAAAAAAAGGTGAAGCATGAAAACATGTAATTTTTTCTTATCACCAAAAAAAAACTTTTGTACTTTAAATTAAATCTGTTGTCTTCCCTCTGGGTGAATATTTTAAGTCATTTTCTCCATCATCAATGAAGCCATCATCTTGCCTCTTCCATTTGTGATTGAAGCTCCAAGAGGGTCGACTTACACATGGTTTGAGCAGTTCACATCTTCCACTTGGGCATTTCGTCCATCAAACTTTCAAGGACAAGTCAAATAAAAAAAAAATTCTCATTTCTCTTATTTATAAATCACTTTTAACATTTTTCACCAAAATTAAAAAACCTTTAATTTATTAATTCAAGTTTAAAAATCAAATAACTTTCCTATTTTGCCCATATTAATTATTGGGCTAAAGTTCAATTCTATACTAAAAGTTTACGTTAAGTTGTTGATATCTAGAAGATTTTGTTAGGTCAGTATTACCCAAAGTTTTTCAAAAAGGAGCATGTTGCTCCTGACCCTTTTTTTTTTTTTTTTTGGTATATTGCTCTTGACCATTTGAAATGTTTTTTCAATTATTAGATCAACTTTGTTCCTTTTTAATACTTCCAAGGTGACATAGACACAGTAAAAGGCTTCAGCTACCCACAGCTCTTCCGAGAAGACTACTTGGACAAAATTGGATATTAAACCTTGCAAAATTTCGCACTTTACCCTTAAAAAATTCCCCACTTTCCTGTTATAATACTTCTTTCCATCATTCTAATAACACAAATAACCTAATTAGGTAGATTAAAAAGTTAGTTGACCTTTATTAAAGAAAATAACCTTTATTAATGAGAAACTAGAGGGTGAATACCAGAGAGAGAGAGAGAGACTAATAAATAATGCACTTTTCCTAACAAATAATTAATGAGGGAATAAATGAAAAATGGTACAAAGAATTTTAGACATGTTATAAGTATTTCTTATACACAGGAACATGCCATCAATAGAAAAATTCTCTTACATATAGGATTTGAGGGAGATTTAAATAGAGATAAAAGGGAGAAAAATGTAATCAATGATTGTTGTAATGTCTTATTAAAAGACCACAAAATCTCTTCTTTTAGTACCTTACATAGGAGCTTATAATTAGGACCGAAGCAATATATAAAAGCTTCTGACTTTCTTGAATTAGAAAAAATTAGTCATAACTTGCGAGCATAAACGAAAATTCAAGTTTTCCAAGTCAGTTGTAATTTTTTTTTTTTTGGGGGGGGGGGGGACCATATCAATTGTAAATTCGTCCAATCTATCTTCTTATAGCACATAATTCATTCAATGATATGATGAGAAATTTTTAGTTCTTACACATTGTTTGGTGACAGTGAATCTCAAATTCTAGTAGACACTAACTGAACATCCTCCATTCACATATCACACTCTGTCCCTAATCACATTTCTCAAGATAACTCCTGAAACTACTCAACAAATCTTCAAAGAACGCTATGCATCTTGAGAGACTCCCAACAGAGTGAAGGTATAAGAGCATCAAATGACATCACATAGAAGTATGAAAAAAGTCAATTCTTAGCAAATTTCATCAGGTTTTAACAAAACTGTTGACCTGCAAAAACAGTAAAAAGCAGAACTAATTGCAGCAGCAGCAGTAATTGATCATAAATCTTGAGTATTAACAATGAAAATATATCTGAAACTTCATGTAAATATATGATATTGTGCAAAGATGCAAACTGCAGTATTTACTTTGGTTATCAATTTGATTTAGTTACCTGTTAAAAGAAATAAGCAAGAACTTCCAAACAGAGAACTGTGGAACAGAAATCCAATACCTTGTGTACAGTTCTTAGAGTCTCATTCTGAGGGGGTAGGTCTTCTGCGTTCTGGGGGTGGGCCATCTCGCCTTCTCTCATACCTTCTACTGTCATTTTTCAATCCACCACGTTTTGGTTGATAAGTAGGGTACTTGCATGGGATGATCTCCCCATTTATATACTTATCCCCTACAATTAACATTAACCATTTAAATTTAGTCCTGACTGAGACTATCAGGATAAAGTGTGGAACAGATAGATGCTTTGCTTCAAAGTAAAGAACCACCTACCTCCATAATCCTTATTCTTAACATCTATATAGGAGTCTGGCAACACCCAAAGAACACCAGGCATACCTAGAAGCAGAAATATACAAATAAGATGAGATGAAATTAATAGAATTGAATTTACTAAAAATGATAAACAAGACAATCCAGAGATGAGAATTTACCCTTAAATTTCTCAGATGTTGCTTCATCAACAGTGCACTGAAATCCAGTGTAAGTGGTGGTGCTAAAGGCATACATGTTCTTCTTAGCATCTTCCAAGCTGACACACAAAAGAACAAATACGTAATAAATTAGCAGAAATTTTCAGGTTGACAAGCATTAGATCCATCAAAGAACAGAAGCACAACATTTCATCATGAAATTTTATATTCATTCAACATGGAAGTCACACAAGCAATTTAGCCCATGATAATTGTCCCACTTAAGTTTAAATGGGTAAATTCATGATGGGCATACTTGTACTTTCATACTGTATAGCCTTCTGCCCCAACCACCTCAAAACAGACAAAAATACCACAAGATACAAGCCCCATTTCTTAAGTTTGTCTAACTTTTGGTTCCAACATTTACCAGTTATATAGAACATAAACTCTATTCAATTCAACAAGGGTTAAAAGGTGTAAAGTCTAGGTGCTTGTAATCAGATTCATCGATAGAAGTCATAGAACTGTAGTATGAGCAAAAATCATTTTCAAGAGTCAACAGTGAGGGCCTAATAGCAACCACATAACATACTTTATGAGTTTTGTTCTTGCAATAATTAGTCACAGCAATAAATCTTGAAAATGATTTATACGATTCTTCACATGAAGCCAGCTTCCTTATTTCAAACATTTCACTAAAAACTTAACCGTCAAATTCATTGAATCATAACGAATCAATTTATTGAGTCAGAGACACATCATATGCCAAAATGAAGATAAAATTACGGCTAAACACATTCTTTCTTTAAAGGAAAAAAGGGAATATCAACAAACATCAGATATTTCAGCTTCGACAACCAACTCAAGTACCAGCTCCGAAACAGCGCATGAACATAGCTAGTCAGGTATCCAGAACTGAGAAATTGTTCATTATTAACTCAAACAATAAAAGTCAAGAAACCGCCAAGAAAAACAAATACCTCATGTCGATACCAATTCAGGTCAAAATCCTACTCTTAAATTTGTTTTTTTATGAAGCAAACCAAAAAAGGAGAACATTCCAAAAAGGTCAAGGTGAAGAAGAGAATCGAACGAACCTTCCAAGGACAGAGGCGAGAGTATTGAGGTAAGTATCAATCATCTGCTCCCTAGTAGGAGCAGGGTCCTTAGGGAACTCCATAACAATCAGCCAATGGTTGTAATCACAACCAGGAAGCATAATAGTCTCCCTCTGTTCACCACTACTGCTCCTCTTCGCCGAGTATTCGCCATCGACGGCCGCCCGAATCAGCGTTCGGGTACGGATACGGGTCGTGCTTAAATGCGAAGGATTCCATCGGAATCCAAAACTGGTCAGAGTGTTGAAGATTAAGGACGACATTTTAGGGTGAGAATGAAGGGTTAGGGTTTTAGGGGAGAAGGACAATGGCACTGTCGCCATTGAAGGAGACGATACTTGAGAGAAATGGAGGCAATGTGTTGAGTGTTCTGCCGTGAGATTGATGATAAGGTTCAGAAATAGGATTGTGATATTTTTCACACTTTATACTGCTGGCTATTCAAGACGACGTCGTTTTCGTTTCTTGCCTGATTTTAGTGGATAAAATTTATTTTAACCTCTTTCAATTTTATTTATGTACTCCCATTTATCGTGTATTAATTAGTTGGAAGACTTTTTTTATCCTTAACTTCAATGTAATTATCTTCTATATTTATTTTTTCTCGAATCATTCCTATTTATTTCTATCCAAAAAGTATTTCAAATTACTTCTATTTATTGCATAATATTTAAAAGGGTTAAGGTACAAAAATGCACATATACTTTATCCTAAGAAGCGTCCAACACCAAGTGCTTTTTTAAGTGCAAAAGTACACATGTAGTTATAAATTAGGTGCAAAAATACCGTTTAATTGTTAAGTTTGACTTTGACTGTTAAGTTTGACTTTTTTATTGACTTGGCGATGACATGGCATTTCAAAGGTGCAAAAATACATATGTGGTTTGGAAAAAAAATGTAAAAATACATATATGGTTTGGTAAAAAGAGTGCCCAACACATTTGAAAAAATGCCACGTCATCGTCCAGTTAGCAAAAAAAAGTCAAACTTAACGGTCAAATAGTATTTTTGTACCTAAGTTGTAACCACATGTGCACTTTGTTGGCTCCAAATGTTTTGATGATAACAACTTTAATCTTAAGGTTTTTGAAATAAAGAAATTAAAAGCTAGAAACACAACTCTCGAGTACTGAAGTTCAATTCTTGAGTATTATCATCCTTGCTGAAGTTTAAATATCAAACTCTTAACAGCCTTGATTCTCGAGTATATGAAGATTAATTATCGAGTATACTTAATTAATTGTAAGAAGATAAGATTAATTCTCGAGAATGAGTACCAATACTCGAGTATTAGAGCATAAGTTCAAATCATCTCTTAACTCACGATAATTCTTGAATATGTACATTGTGATTCTCGAGTATGTTTGTTCACTCTAGCCTTAATGTCCAGAAAGTATGTTAATACTCGAGTATAAGGTAATGATACTTGAGTATGTCTTAAGCAGGCTCTCGAGCATCTAAGAGTGAAGTCCCAAAACAAGCTGGACTCTCGTTCATTCTCGAGTATGAGAATATCATTCTCGAGTATTGCATTGCCCTATAATGAGTATTGCATTGCCATATCGATGATACTCGAGTATTGGAATGAAGTTCTTGAGAACAAGTAGACTTGATCCAATCTGTAAGCTATAAGCTATATTCATTCGTTGATTCTCAAGTATAGTAGGTTGATTCTCGAGAATGCCTATTCCAACGTTTGAAACAATATTAATTCCAGTATCTTTCACATCATTAATTATCTAGAATTCCATAGGTCATTATTTAATCATACTCAAACATGCTGACATTGTATTTAATCATTCTTTTAAGTGTTTTTTGTAGCTGATTAAGTTTGTTTAAATGAAGATCAAGCAAAGAGCAATTCGACGTGGCAAAAGCATTTAATGTTGATAGTAAAATAGAGAAGCAATCAGAATTAAACTCTGTGGCAGAAGGATTTATTCTTCCAGGACATACTTATTTTGGCTATCTTCCTGACACAAGTACAAACAACGAGAAATATATTTAATGAATGGAGCGACATCATTTAATGAAGCAACGGTCGATTTGGCTCTACGAAGAACAATTGAGTCTAACGGAAATTCAAATACAGACAACGGCTATATTAAAAGCTATTCACAACAACATTAATGATGAACCATATAAAAGCCAGAGCATTCAATATCGTTAACTACCAGAACACACTATGCAATCAATTCGAAGTTATTACAGTTAACTACTCCATTAGGCTTTCATTTGACATTATCTATACTTCAGTGATTAGCATTCATTTACTTAGTAAGGAGTGAAAAACAATTTTATCACTTGTTTATCAGTAAAGCTTAATGTTGTGGAACCTTAAGTGTGAGTGTACAATTACAATTAGTAAGGGGGAGTGAACCTTAAGTGATAGCACCGTCTCGAGTTTAGTGTGTAATTGTAATTCGTTCGAGGATTAGTGAAATACCCAAAGTGCTTTGGGGACGTAGGTCGCATGCTTTGACTGAACCAGTATAATTTCCATTGTGTTATTTATCTTTCAGTTGACACTTTTTATTCTTTTTGTCAAACGAAAAGAATTTCGAAATCTCCTATTCACTCTCTCTAGGTGATATTCACTCTTCACACTTTTGCACCTAAAAAAAAGCACTTGATGTTAGGTGCTCCTCAGGATAAAACATATATGTATTTTTGCACCTTAACCCTATTTAAAATTCTAATGTACAAAGTAACTAGAGAGGTATTATATGAAAACCGGATAAAATTGTGAAATATGTCTTACATTCATTTAGTATTAACACTAATTCTGTAATTAAATTCTACATTAAAGGTAAAAAAAAAAGTACTACTTTACTTCATAACTTAGCTTCTATCACATCTCAGTCGATCTTACATAATAGGATATTATTCATACTCTTTAATTCCTTTAATTACGTGTTTGCTTGACACGATTGTTTTAAAATGGTCATTATTGGTGTGTCTTTGTGGGATTGTTTCAAGTGCTTATCTTCACACCCTTTTGTTTTTGGATTCAATTTTCTCACCCTTCATTTCTTGTGCGTGGCGGGTGCTAAAAAATATATTGATTTATCCCTTAATTTTCATTTTTTTTAAAAAAAACTTGAAGTTCAACAATTAAACATGGAGCAGCCTACCTAATCCAACCTTAACACTCTCTATATGGCAAGATGTGAATATGATCTAATGTCATGAAAGCTATTTTATAAATAAAGGAATGATGTTAAGTTTAATTTTGCTTGTAACATTTTTTTTATATAATATTTTGATATAATTGCTTGTAACATTTTAGTTGCTCATCTAAATTAGGAAAAGAAAGAAAGAAAGAAAGAAACAATTCAAGACATATTTCAATCTAATGAAATAATTTAGGAAAAATGAAAATTTTATAAGATTTATTTTAAAAAAGTAAATGAAATCAAGTAATAAATATAGTACTTTTACATTTAAGTTTTTAAATTAAAGAATCCCTTAAAAAAATTTGACCAAAAACAAATCCCTTAAAAAAAGAGTTCTTTGGGTATTGATTTAGTTCGCCCGGGACTATAGCAGCAGATGATTCCAGAGACAACTATTGGCCCAATTGAAAATAAGATTACCTTGTTGGCCCAAATAAAAAATTAAATAGGGTAACATTTAATGGGCTATAAGAGCCCATTATTTCTCAAAATTATTCTACATTTATTTATTCATGGAGCTAGTAGATAGACCTTACCTGCCTTTCTCTTGAACGTGTTGGGTTATAAAATGGCTATGGCTTATTTGCCCAAAAAAATAAAATGAAGGGCTATTCAGATCTTGTGGATTAAACGTAGTTTAAAAGGTTGTGAAAAATGACAATATTGTTAAATCTGTAAAAAAAATAAAAAAATCAATTTCAGTGATTTCCAATTTTTTTTTTTATCAAAATTCCAAAAAAGTTTCACATAACTTTGGAGTTGACTTTCCTCACATCCCCCTCTTTTTTCATTTCCTAACGATCAATACTTTATTAGCTAGGAGAATTCTGTTTCTGTTTATTTTGTTCTAAATTTGTTTCTGTTAAGGTATAACTTCTCATTTGAATATTAATTTAAAGGGTTAAGATGTAAATTTCCTCTGAACTATCCATCCATTTATCTAGGTACAAGTGTAATCCTCAAGTATTTTAAGGGGTACTTTTTATTTTTCAAAACATTTTATTCTAATTAACATAATATGTTGGCCCCACACGTTTATGTATAAAATTTCTCTCTCATATTGTCAGGTCAGGTCTTATACATCGCTTGCATTTCGGGGAAATTGTGATTAAGCCAGGAAGGTATAAGTAATTTCCCTATAATTTTTATTTCTGAAAACCTCATGAGGTTTATATATATATATATATATATATATATAATATATATATTGTTGACTCAAACTACAAGAAGAACTCAGTAAATAAATGAGTCCAAATCAATAAAGCCAAAAATACTTTTATTAATCGGAGACCTAGATTAAATATCTAGATTAGGTGGAAATAATAGAGGCAAGAACATATACTATAATTACTAAACTCAATCCTTGAAAATGAAGGAACCTTCCTACCTTTGCATGTCAATAATAATTTAAAATAATGAAAAAAGGGTTAAGGTGCAAAAATACACATGATCTTTTTCCTCTGAGGCAAAAATACACATATGCTTTTTTTAAAAGTAAAAATACACATGTGCTTACCATTTTGGTGCAAAAGTCACATCTCACCGTTAAGTCATTTATCACCGTGATGAGAGAGAAAGAGATTAGATGAACAGTAACTTAACGGTGGTGAACAGTGACTTAACAGTGAAATGTGACTTTTATACCAAAATGGTAATCATATGTGTGTTGTTACTCCTAAAAAAAAACCATGCGTATTTTTGCTTCTAGAGAAAAAAGCTTTTGTGTACTTTTGCACTTTAACTCATGAAAGAATTGGTACTTGCAAGTTTAAAAAAATATGTTATCTTTTGTTAACCTTCTCGTTTTCCTCCCTAAAATATGTGTACTATCAGTAGTTCACCAGAACTTCATTAATTGGCTAAATTAATCTGATTTAATGCAGAAAAAAAGGAAGTAGAAACAGTACCAAACAAAAGGAAACATACAAATAATTAACATACTTAATTATTGTCACGAAATGTTGAATTAAGTCAGCAGAAGGCCATCACAAATAAGTAAGGTTATGTTTCGTAAAAAAAGTCCTCCATTGTTGTCCACTTCTAATTGTTTCTTTTAGGCAAATATGCATTATATTGTTTAGGTTAACGTGTAAATTTGCTTGAGAAATTTTTGTGAGGAGTAATGTTATCCTAAAAATTTTTATAGGTTTCATTGTCACTCAGAAAGTTTTAAAATGTAGCAATATAATATTGCCTCATACCATTAAAAAAATACTGTTGATTACTAAAAAATTGATGTTTTTGTTAACTTTTTAACGGAAAAAAGAAAAATTGTTCTATTTTAATACTTATGTGGCAATATTGAATCTAGAAAAGCTTTCTAGGTAAAATTATTCCTTAGCGAAAACTTTCTGAGTAAATTTATTCCTTAATTAACCTTATTGTTTATTCAATTTGTATTATGGATATGCATGCAGGAGCAGTTTAAACCGTCACGGACGCTGCAAAATAGAAATTAAAAACAAAAATCTTGGAAGGGTACGTCTAAGGTAAGTCTTTCATTTATCACATATTTTTAATTATTTTGAATGATTTATCATACACGGTCCTGAGTCTAATATCATCAATTTTAAATTGACGTTATTTCAAAAATCTCTATGGTAATAAAACGCTTACAAAATATAGGAAGTCGGGTCCTACACGGTATTGCATGTTCTAAGGTATCAATCCATATCAAAGGGTCTTAGTTTTTGGGAAGACAAGATTCAACTTTCACAATTGTTTCAGCTTTTAAGGGTGTGTTTGGGATAGCATTAGGAAGACTCATAAATTAGTTGGGACAAAAAAATAAAGCTGATTCTATGAAAAATTATATTTGATATAGTTCTGGGAGTAACTGACTTTTTCACCAAAAGCCATTTTAAAGTTAAAACAATTTCTTTTGATTTGTGTTTCTAGGCTTTTAACTTTTCTATACCGATTTAAACATTTTGAAAATGACTTTTTAGTATATCATCTAAATAGGCTTACATCAAATTATTATTATTATTTTTTTTATAAAAGTCTATCGTTTTTTTGCCATCTTTTATAAAAATCTTGACAAAAATAAATCACATTACATTCATTGATTTTTATCCAACCAAACTCTTGTCTAAAAAAGTTAGTTGGGATGAAAGCCACTTTTGTCAGCATTACTTCAAACAAAGCCCTAATTTTGAAAGAATTTATGGATAATAAGACTGTTTATCATAAAACACTAGCTAAAACATCTCTTTTCAATTGTGATATATTCAGTTGTGGCCACAACATCAAATAGAACATTTTTTTTTTTGGTATAAAAAAGTTTTGGAGGAGTTCGACACCAGTCCTTCACCAAGATCAGGGTACGGCCCCGGACTCTATGAACACTTACTGAGGACTTACGAGAATCAAATAGAACATTTTGTCTTGACTTTGTTATGCTTATAAGAATAATAATTGTAGCTTTGCTGCGGGTGCGTATGGGCGCGCATTGGTTAGCTACCCAAAGGCCATTATGAAACTCTTATTCATACTTTTCATATAAAGGATTTTGAGTGTAAAATATAACTGAGTCATTGAAGTATCAACACGAAATCGGAGTACGTATCCATATGGACTTTGATGATGTTATATAGTAAAGTCACCATCATCGGAGAGGAAGAGATCTGGGAGAGAACATAGGTAGATTTTTTTTCGTGAAACTCCATTTGTATTGGATTTGTGCCCTAACCCACAAAGGGTAGGTTAGGTGTAACCTAACATCATATTTATTAGATTTTTTTTTTTTTTTTTTCATTACCACTAGCTCATAATCGTGTTAACGTTATATTTATAAGTACCTAAAGATAAATATTATTTGGCCTTTTTGTTGCCAGTGTCTCTTCTTGTTTTTTTCACCCTGAAGAGCTTATAACAAATTAGCAATCACTCCTTGATCCCTCGTTTACAATCACAAAAGTTGACGTCATTAATACAATTTTAAGAAAAGCCACATTGATCCAAAGAAATCTACAACAAATTTCCATATTTTTTTTTATTAGCGTTTTAATTTTTATATTTCTTCTTTCTTATATTTTTAATTAAAGTTGCTAATTAATTACTAGCACGTGAATTGAGAAGACTTGGGAATTAAGTGTGAAGTGGCTATATAAGACGGAAAAGAACACAACATTTATTATAAGACATATTTAACCGATTTTGGAGAGATTAAGGAGGAGAGTTAAATTAGTTAATTTCACTCATTTTCCTAAAATGCCTTTATATAAATTTTCAATGACATTAACATACCTCATCAACCTAAAATCTTCATTTCCATGCTTTTTAATTAAAATGATGCTTTTACTATATATACATATATGTGTGTGTACACACACACACAACCCCAACCCCCCCTCCAAAAAAAAAACACACACACACACATATACACACCCCACAGAGACACACACATATCTACAAAACCCCACATCCCCCCCACACGCACACAGGCAGCCACACATCCACATACACATATAAGTGTATGAATATGTATACACACATATATAGACACACACACACACACACACACACACACACACACACATATAATGTGTGTGTATGTCTATGTGTGTGTACATATATAAATATATATGTGTGCGTGTGTGTGTATATATATATATTGGTAAATTAACGTTAACTTATTGATAAACAAATTAAAATCCAACACTTTAAGAATTTTATTGACTAGAAAATTCAATGCACCTAAATACATATATTTACCAAAAACTAAACACACTTGAGAGAATAAAATAAGGGTTTTTTAGGAAGAAATTGACAAAAATTTAAATTTTGTCCTATAATTAGGACCAAAACTAACTCCCAAATGTTATCCTATAATTAGAACCAGTGGGAGTATATGGTAAATAATGCCATATAGAAATTAAATAAAATAAGTAGGTTAAATCCTTACTTTTTCTCAACTGCAATCAATTAATCTAATGTGAACAATCAAAATATGTAATGCTTGCATTGAGAGTAAAAATTGACCCGATTAAACCATTCATAGTTGAGTTGAGTAAAAGGAATCCAATATATTGAATCGAAGGTTTTGAAATTTAAACTATGTCGATAAAAAGTTGAAAGATCTAATCCATATTTAAAACTCAACAAGAATTATTTTTTTAAAATCCAATATCATACATCATAGTATTATTAATCGAATTGACTCTTCAAACATTTAATTCCGAAGAATTGTCTACCTATGGTGTAGTGATGATCTCATTCAGCTACTTTAGACAAAAAGTGCACGTTGCTTATATTGTGAATGAGCCGTGGTCGAAATAATAGATAAGAAAAACGTGGCTTGAAAAATGACCCTGAATAAGACCCCCACTAGTGTTTTTGTCAAAGTAAAACGAATAGGATTATTAAATAAAGGAACTAATTAAGAGGTTAGTTTGAATTATAAATATAAGATTTCAATCCACTCAATCTTTTAACTTTATAATTTTTTTCTTCAAACATTCACTACAAAAAAAAAAAACCCCCATCATTTTGTAGCAATTAAAATGATACAAATGTAGTAGTTTTAACCGCTACAAATAACAATAGTAGCGGTTGGAAAAACGCTACAAAATATATTGTTGCAAATGGTTTGTAATGGTTTTTAAGAACTCCTACTCATGTAAATAGAACCACTATTGTATTGATAGCAATTTCGTCAGACTGCTACATGATGTGTATATAGATAACACATCATCTATGTAGCTTGTAGCTGTTTTAAAACCGTTACAAATGTTTGCGCCAAAATTCTGCCCAAATTCTAGTGGGGCAGGAAATGAAAATTGAAAATTTGGCATCAACATTGTTGCGTTTTTCAAACAGCTACTAAGTACATACATGAATTTGAAAAAATTGGTGCCAAAATATTTGTAGTGGTTACAAAACCGCTATTAATATTAGATGGAATTTCAAAAGTTGCATAAAAAAAATTCAATATAAATTTAAATTTAAATTTGTAGTAGTTTGAAAACCACTACCAAATATGACATAAATTAAAAAAGGAAAAATAATAATTTGAGTCCATTTTTCCAATTTTATGTTGAATATTTTATTATTTAAGTAACAATTTAAATGATAGTAAATAATATTTGTGAAGAATAATTAAATTAAGTTAGATAAGTATAAATATTATGTAGGTTTAATATTGAGAATGTGTAGGTAATAAGGACGTATGTTGTCCATTAGATGTTATTTAATTATGGAAGGAATGTTGAAAACATTGGAGAAGAGTCCTTAGATTTTTTTTGAAGAAGAAAAAATAATTAGTATAATTATTATAAGAAGAAAAAATATAAAATGTTGAAATGAAAGATTTATTTATTTATTTATTTTACTATATTTGATAAGTTTGCTTAGCTCTTCAGGAAATCTTCACCAAATGAGAGAAAACAAAAGAGAAGAGGGGTGGGAAAAAAATGGAAGACCATAAGAAATGAGGTGTGGTGTGGGCATTTATAGGGATCTGTGTAGCGCTTATAGTGGTTTATGTGACGGTTTTTTTAGCGGTTTATATTTGTAGTTGTTGAGATAACAATTTTTGTAGTGGTTTTACATTTGTAACAGTACATTTTTGTTTAGTTTGTAGCAGTTTTAAACCAGCTTCAAATATTGGTTATTTTTTTAAAATATAAATTGAGGTTTATAAGAATAAAAGTTAAATTTGATTAATTATTCTCTGTCGCCATCCTAACAAAAAACGTGTGGAAAAAATGTTAGTGGTGAGTTTATTATTTTGTGAAAAAAATTACATTTAAATTAAGTAACAATAAAGCATAACATATAAAAATGCATAGAAAATAAGTAAATTGTTATCGCCTTTAGGGAAGAAGTTTTCAAAACTAGCGGGTTAGAATGGCTAACTCTTGTTAACGATGTCATCACCATCACTCATGTCATAAAGGTCTTGAGGCTTTAAGTGAACTACCATATTTCAATCTATGTGCCTCTCATCATTGACATAATAAACCCTGAGTGCCTCTGAGGCAAGAATATATGAATCATCACCTTTAAATTGATTAGTGTGAATTGACTAGGAGAAATCTACTGATGTGATGTCTACGTCGTCAGTTGTGAGTCTCCGGAAAGTTATCGTATTTTCCCACAAACATTTGAACATTGTCACGATGAAATGACCTTGGTAATTCAATTCAACGACATCAAGAAGCTTTCCATAATTAGGGACGCCTCTGAACTAAATTTTATCTTTATTGCTTCTCGAATAACTCCTTGTCCTAAAGGTCCAATAAACACCCAAGTTTTGAGTTAGCAATCATTGATATCGTCAAATCGTGCAAAATTTGAAACCATTGAGATTATATGTTATAAACCTTTATGTATGGTCAATAGGGCCAATTGCAAGAGCCCTAAAACCTGATGAGTTTGGGTTTTGGTCATTTAGTATTTTGCTTGCAAACCAACTTAGGAATTCTTTGTGAACATTTTTATTAATTTGGAGGAGAAGTTTGTGTATGGATCTTGAGTTAACACTTCACATGACTTCTAAATTTCTTACAATTAATCATGAGATGGTGTTCATGAATTGTAAGTAAAAAATGTAAGGAAATATATAAAAGGGTTAAGGTGCAAAAATACACATGAACTTTGTCCCTAGGAGCGCTCAGCACCACATGTTTTTTTGTGCAAAAATACACACGTGGTTACATTTTAGGAGCAAAAGTCACACGGGCCGTTAGTTGACCAACGTTGACCGTTAACTTGGATGGAAATGAACAGTAACTCCCGTTGAAATTACCATTTTGCCCTTATTTTTAAGTTGAAATTACCATTTTTCCTTTAGTTTCACTTTTTTTAAAAAAATAAAATTTAAATAAGCCTTTCCCCGCCGGTGGGCCCCACCACCGGCCACCGCCGGTGACTTTTGTTTTTAAAAAACAAAGGTTTTAAATAATTTATTTTAGAATAAAACTAAAATAAACCTTTCCCCGCTGGTGGGCCGCACCACCTGCCACACCGCCACCGGCGGCCACCCCTCCCCACTGCCGGCCGCTGCCAGTGACAGGTGGCCACCTTCGGCGACTTTTTTTTTTCTTAATTTTAAAAACTAAGGTTTTAAATATTTTTTTTTTTAAAAAACACTAAAATAAACCCTTCCCCACTGGTGGGCCCCACCACTGGCGATACTCCGCCGGCGGCCGCCCTCCCCATCATCGGCGACTGATGGCCTCTTCCGGCGACTTTTTTTTTTATTTAAAAAACTGTTTTAAATGTTTTTTTAGATAAAAACACTAAAATAAACCCTTTCCCACCACCGGCTACGCCACCGCCGGCCGCCGGCCGTCGCTAGCGACCGGCGGCAACTGGAGGTCGTTGGATGTAGGGAAAGGTTTATTTTAGTGTTTTTTTAATATTTCAAACCTTAGTTTTTAAAATTAAAAAAAAAAAGTCACCGGAAGTGGCCACCGGTCGCCGGTGGTGGGGAGGGCGGCCGCCAGAGGTGGTGGGGCCCACCGATGGGGAAGGGTTTATTTTACTGTTTTTATTTAAAAAAATATTTAAACCCTTAGTTTTTTAATTTTGTTTTTTAAAAAAAGTCGTTGGAAGTGACCGCCAGTCGTCGGCGGTGGGGAGGGTGGCCGGCGGTGGTGGTGTGGCTGGTGGTGGTGGGGCCTACCGGAGGGGAAGGGTTTATTTTAGTTTTATTTCTAAAAAAATTTATTTAAAACCTTAGTTTTTTTTTTAAAAAAAGAAAAGTCACCGGAGGTGGCCGCCGGTCGCTGGCGGTGGAGAAGGCGGCCGGCGGCAGCAGTGTGGCCGGTGGTGGGACCCACCGGCGAGGAAGGGTCTATTTTAGTTTTATTTAAAAAAAATAAACTATGGGCAAAATGGTAATTTCAGCGAAGTTACTGTTCATTTCCGTCCAAGTTACCAGTCAACGTTGGTCAACTAACGGCCTGTGTGGCATTTACTCTTAAAACGTAACCACGTGTGTATTTTTGCACACAAAAAAACATATGGTGTTGGGCGCTCCTGGGGACAAAGTTCGTGTGTATTTTTGCACATTAACCCTATATAAAATGACATATGAGTGTACAATTCATATTGAAGGAAGGGTTTGACTTGAATAAAATTAATCAAGACATGTCTATGTGCTTATAACTTTTTAGTTGTTATTAGTTTGAAGTTTCTCACTTCCTCTAACTAGTTTACCAACACGAAGGATTAACAACTCTGTTGATGATGGCTTAGTTTTATGACAATCGTTTACACACGAGGTGGTCAGTTGAAAGACGTCTTAATGTTATCAAAATACCTTGAACATAAATACAATACCTCATCTCTTATATAACCTTCAGCTATAGAATCTTTTGGTCACGCCTTTCAATTTCACAAGAAACTTATAAAGAAAATAAAGAAAAGTTTAATAAATGTTTAAATGTGCGACTAGCAAATTTAGAAATTAATACCGATGCACATATGTAAAATAAGTACTTCTCAATAGGATACATCCATCAATATTGAACTGGATCAACGAGCTTTGTTTTATGAACAGGGTGGATTGTCAGATGAACCATGACAATGAAAAAGGACAAAGGAAATATGATCTCCAAATGACAAAGTATAAGAATGATTTTGTGTTACAACTAATTGAGCTCTTCAACGATCAAAATAATGGAACACAATTTCCGAAAGAAAAAACACAACTCCAACAAAACCACTATAAACTTTAGTTATTTATTTAAAACTTTTTTGCATGACTTCTAATTTAAACAAGAAATTACATAAATGAAAATTTAAACGTCCAATGTTTTTTTTTTTTTTGCATGAGTTCTATATCATAAATGAAACTAAGATAACAAACCATTCGGCGGCAAATCATTAGGCCCTCTCTTAGGGAGGGCAGGATCACAAGGCTGACCAGAGTTAACAACACTATCATCGCTGGTAAGAGGAGGAGGAGGTGGCGGCTAGATAATGAATCTAGGGATTGGTAGGATTGTTGGATGCTCCTCATAAGGAAACAACCAACCTTAAGACCTCAACAACATTGAGTTTGTAATATCATGCCATTAGGTCTTCTGAGGGTAGAAAAAATTGTCCTACACTTGAATCTGCATGGCAACCTCCACATGGATCTCTTGAACAATCTCCTCTCTCAGCCTTCTAACGCTGAAAGTTCCTGCTTGAGAAGTGCCATCCTTAGAGGTGTTACTCCTACCATAGACCATGCTAGGCCTAGCACTTAATCTCATACCCCTACAACATTCAGCGTGCTCAATTGAGCTCAGAGCAACTTTTAGATGTGCAATGGGATCCACAGACCCCTGTGACTCCTATGTATGGGTCTCTCTCACCTTAGCCTGCAACTACTGAATACACTCTTGTCGCGCACATTTTATGAAACAATTATTAAACAATTTAATCAAAAAATAGAAAATATTAAAACAAACAATGTCTATATCATACAATGGCCTCATCTACTTGCTGAGAGGTCGTAGTCCCATCCCGGTGTTTATGGGTGACAATGAATAACTCTATGTAGCCCGTTCGACGGTTCTTCTGCTAAGCCTTCCTGTTTTAAAATAATTAAAATAAGAAATTATTATTATAAACACTAAATTAATATTATAAAGCTAACATTAATTTAATTGTAAAAAGTACAAGTTCATTGTAAGTGACACTAAATGTCTTCGATTTTGTCGTGTGATGGATCCTCTAATGCTCTCAGCTCTTGGTGTTTTTTTAGAGAAAGAGCCTATAGAACCAACAAAACATTAAAATTATTACAAAAAAACAATTATTACAAAAATTATCTGTCCTTCTTAGGTCCTTTTGTACCGGACAAAACTTGTCCAATCATTAGGTGAGACACTGTCAGGCATATTCTCCTTCCGCTGCTCCAAAGGCATCGTCCTATCCTTATTTATGATGTGGTAAACATGATTCCTCTTTTCTTTTTCAGCCATCCCCCATCTTTATCATTGTGTACCTCTTCCTGTTGTCACTCACAACAAACATATCGTTTATCGCAATTGAATAAATAATAATTAAAAACAATTAATTGATAAATTAAAAATGACATAAATCATAATTATTTATATTTATAATACAATTAATTACCTTCACAGCCTCATCCCACACTATATTCTTCATCGTTTGGGGAATCTTCTTCCATATCTTGAAGTGAATAGGGAATTGCATTCAATTTGTGCCCAGCTCATTCAGATAGGAATAGGAGACCACCATTCTCAATCTGTTGGTACATGGCCTCATTCCACGGAACTATGACATGTAGTCCCTAGTCTATGCTGTTGAGATTGGCCGCATCAGCCTCTTGGTGGTTATGTTCCCCTGCTCATCTATACAATTTACCACATTCAGTCTCCTAATGATTATGTTCCCCCAAAGAATAGATTTGGGGGGACGCTTAGCTTCCTTCCCCTCGCCCTTATCTCTCCTGGAAGTAATAATAACTACATTTATTATTAAATAATTAAAAATATTATCAATATATATATAAAAAATATAATAATAAGGAAAAAAAGAAATAAAAGTTAAATTTACTAACCTCAAGTGCCTAACTCTTTAAATACTTGAGCAAAACCTCAGATCTAAAGCAAAACCTTTCAGAATGCTCGAGAAACAAATTCACTAAAAGTGGTTAAAAGAGGGGTGATGACGCTTATATAGCCTTGAGATTCTGCTACTTCAACCGCTACAAATCATGTAACCCTACCTCATGCAATGTGAAAGAATGTGAAGATCCTCTACATTTTGTAGTGATTATTCCTTAGAACTTCTACAAATATGCAACAAGCAAACTTTTGCATTTTGTAGTGTTATTGTCTTATGAACCATTATAAACCCACAACCACAAATGTGGAAGCTCATATTACAAAACTGCTACAAATAAACAACTACAAAGTTGATGCCAACCTGTTGTAGTGATTTTTTGTGTACGTGAAAATCGTTCGCTTAGCAGTGCGCCATTTTGTAACATCCCAATTGAAAATGCCGAATTTTTTTTTTGAATGAACCGTGATCAGAGTCGAGCATTTCGATTAAACGAGTAACTGAATATTTAGAAGTACATAACCATAGTGTAATCATCCTTATACAGTCATCTGTTGATTTCAATAAGACAATATCTAAATAGTTCAAAAACTATAACATATAAGCTCTTCCAATCCGCCTACATCGGCTACTTGCCGCTCTCCTCCACCCTGGATCCTCCTGAACCTGAGGCTACAGCTGAGATCCAATTCCCAATTGGATCTCAGGTAACGGTTAACCTTATGCTCAAATAAATCATATATAGGCAACAAATATTCATAACCACATAACAGCATATCAATACATAAGCACACAACAGATGCATGATCAACAATGGACAGAACATAAGCACACAGCAATATGTAAAGCCCCACACTATGTCTGCACATAAACCAGTGCCACGATCTCCCATCGTGTCCTCAGCGCTAGGAAAACCCAACGGCGTTATCAAGACTATAACCCGTAACAAGCTGTATGTATGACTGACAACCCACGACGGAGTTTTAGTATATAAACATGTCTACCATATATACGAATATGAGCAGCATAAGTGTTAAGGATACAATACGCGTCCGTACCTCCGTTGACGATTTCGGGCACTTCGGTAGCGTTGTGGTACGTTTGACGGCGGTACGACGGTGATTTGACAGCGGAAATAGCGGTTCGTGATTCTAGGTATCCTATAAGGATAATATCACCAGTATGAATATCTAAGACCATAACAGGCATTTTAGGTACAAATTACCATTTTGCCCCTGTTTGACTTTTTGGCGGAATTTTGCCAGGGCTTCGCTGTTTTGACTTTATGCTTTCAAAATTTTTGCTATCATCTTCCCTCTAACATATTTCTAAGATAAATATCACATTTATTCCTAAAACATGATATTTAAACTAACTTGAAAAATTAAGACTACTTTAGCATTTTTACTATAACTACTGAAAGAACTACTGAACTAAAAACTAAGGACTGAAGAACTTACTCAGAGCTTTACTATGAACTTCTTACTCTTCTTCCAGAGCTTCTCTCTCTAACTTCTCTCTAGGATTGTAAGTGAATTGGTGAAGAATGAAGAGGAATGAAGGCTATTTATAGAAAATCTCAATGGCATTTTCGTAATTTCCTTGAACTTTGTCTGATCAGTTTCTGGCCGTTAGATCGCACTTCTTTAAGGTGGCAAGATCTTGGCCATACACCTCTCAAAGATGATGTCATCCTTAGTCATCAAGGTGATGTCACACACTTGCTCAAGAAGATTTCTACCGATAAAGTCTCAGTTCGGTGTCCGAATCGCATAATTTTGGAAAATCTCAAAATTCCGGAAGCAACACTCTAAAGATCTTTTCTTTCTCTTCGAGAATATTGAGTTTTCCTATCCTTGTACTCTCATTAAGGATATTCTGTTATCTACCGAAAATCCTCGGTATTCGCGACCAGTTACCGAAATGACTTCAGTCAGTGCCAACTTCTAGATAAAAATTTACTGATTAATAATATACTCTGGTTTTTCCCAATTTATCCCCGAATTCACACTTCTGAATTATTTTCTATCAGTTCTCATTTCCCTTATCTGTTCTAATTCTACAAGATATCTTCTTATCCTGATCTCCAAACCGCTCCGTCGGTTTCAGAAATGACTTCGGAGACAGCCTACTCCGAGATAAAAATACACTTGTTCATAATATACTCTGACCCTAAAAACCTAGTTCAAGGTTTTCTAGATAGGATTTTATTTCTATCTGTGGTCATTTATCCTGTTCACTCTTTATTAATATAATATTATTTATTTACCGCATGTCTTAATCTTATAATATTATTATTCTACAAATATCTTATTTCATCCTTATCCCTCCAAATTTTCGGCCCACACATATTTATGTGTGTGTGTGTGTGTGTTTTTTTTTTCCCCCTTTTACCATAATATCCTATTTATTTTGCATTTTTTCATGTTTCCTAAATTTTCTATAATCTTATAAAATTCTCAAAAATTACTTAATTAATCCTTTAATAATTTCTAATAATTTTCTTAATTAAAACTAATCATTTTCTCACAACAATTTTATTGACATTAATAATTTAGGCTCCATGCAAATTATCAAAAATTATAGAGTCCATTTTAGTCTTAGAATACTTTTTAATTTTTCTTCTTTTTATTTTCAAGGGAAGTAATTTATTAAATTGTCTAAATTAAGGATAATATGTTTTCTAAATTTTTAATAATTATTCCATGGCTTTTTGAATTTTTCATAATTCTTTTCATGATGTTTTATGGTCCTAAAATGCATCTTTCACATTTTTTTTATTATTGCAACATAATATTCCAGATAATAATTATCTGGGTATTACACATTTCGTGTGAGTCATGACGTTACCAATTTGTATTAGTTTTCGAAAAACTGCTATAAAGCTTGATATTTATAGTGATTTTGTCCAACTACTACAAATTAACCCTTACGAATTAACAGTTTTCTTGTAACAATTCCTATTGATTGTGTGTGTGTGTGTGTTAAAGGGTGTTTTCATCAATAGAGATAATGATTAAATTGTGATATTTTAGAAAAACTAAGACACAATTATTACAAAGAACTAACTTAACGAATTTCTTAATATATGTAAATTAATTATCTAATTCATACATTTATGATAAGAGGGAACACTAAGTAACATTAAAAATTCATCTTACCCAAATAAAATAACGAATTATGAATAGACCATTGAGACTACCTCTTACAACCTGTTCATGAATCCACTACTTATAAATTCCAAATGTGTACTAATTAATTGGAATGTCAAAAGGGTGGAAATCAATCTACTTGAGACTTGAAAAGGAAAAAGAGAGATCTGAAAGAGGTTTAAAAATAAGAGAATGGTGGGACCCACCGTAGGCATGTGTGGACTAGAAGGAATTAGGAATGAGTTGATTAATGAACAAAAGGGTCAATCCCCCCACACCGTCAACCCTTTTGGTATGTTATGTGTGGACTATAAGCAATAATGTGTTGATTAGTTTGGTAACATTTCGTTTAGTCCACAAACCCAATCATTAAACTTAAACACGCACAGTTTCTCTCTCTACTCTTTCTTTCTTTTGGAATTTGAGAGCGTGGAGATCTCTGCGTATGAAATGTAAACGCATGTCACATTGTCATCTTATTCAAGTCAATGCTGATAAGGATTGCTCTCATCAAGTGGAAACAAACCCTAATTTCTGCTTTACACACACACACACACACACAATGAAAGCATGTCTAGATTAGGATTAGATATACATGGAAATAGACATAGCTTTTGAACTATAAGGTAAACACTATCCATATTTATTCAATAGCCTCCATTTGCATTGGGCTTATGTATTTGTTCATTTAAGGCGGACTAGGTATACTCCAACAAGAATAAATAAATTTTTATTTGATAGATAAATTCACAAATAAGCATTAATTACTTTCTAAGTGGGATACTACTTTCAAATATTATCATCCTATTAAAATCAATCCATCTTAATAACCATTAATGTCTTTTTGATATAATACTCCCTTTGTTCCATATTATATAAGAAATTTAATTGTCACACATGCTCCTATGTTCCATATTTTAAGAAACATTCATCAGAGAATGTTTCATTTTTTACTTCTTACTTTCTCATTTTGCCCTTATTTAATTATCACTATTTAATTTCAATATAATAAAAAAATTTCACAACCCCCAAAGACCTATTATACTTCTACCATATTTATTTTCTTATTCTCTATCTCTTCATAAATAAGGATATTTTAGTTAAAAATGGTTACAAATTTAGCACACTTATTATTTTTAATTAACCACCACATCAAACCGTGAGATTCAATTAAATGTTTCATAATAAGAAATAGAGGGAGTACTAATTTCTACCAAAGAATAATTTGGTAGAATTTTATGGTATATTATAATTAATAAGGGTATGTGGAAAAAGAAGAATTTGATGTATTGACTTTTTACTCAGGATTCTATTTTTAATTAGGACCACAAAAAATTTATAGAGGGGGTCCTATAATAAGGACCAAGAGGGAGTAGGTAGTTAAAGTTACTAATTTTGTTTGGAAAAAGTAAAGTCTATCTTATAATATGGACAATAAACTATTTATTTTACTTGGAGGTTTACTTTAGCATGGAAGACATTAGTCTCTTCACTTAAGAGGAAGTCAGTAAAATGCCTCCACTTAAAAATTTTATAGACTAAAAGGACTTGAAATTAAATACAGAAGTACTTTATGAAATATTTCTATATATATAAAAACACACAATTGCCTTAATAAAATTTCCCTTTTATTGGATGTGTATTCGATCCCTACTGCCATCGCTGAGACTCCTTTGGTAGGCGATCTCATAAGTCCCCGTTAAGTGCTTAAAGAGCGCGGGACCATGCCCTGACTTTAGTAGGAGACTGATGTCGAACCCCTCCAAAACTTTTAGAAATAAAAAAAAAAAATCCCTTTTATTAAAAAATGTATGATTCATGAGAGATAAGTAAACTTGAATTTTAAAACAAACTTCAATGATCATTGAAGATTTGATATTATCATTATCACCATCGTTTAAAATAAAATAAATGGAAGGAAAAAATTTCTTCTCTTCATACATTGAAAGCCTCCTAGAGCCAAGAGCCAACCAAGAGCCAATGGATGGATTCAACCCAAAGTCAACATGCTGAATTTGAGTTTAAATTACTTCTTTTGTTTCCAGCTCCGACTTTAAATTACGTTTCCTCTATCTTTTAATTTAATCAATTCAAACCCATATTGATTGAAGACAAAATAATAAAGGATAATTTATTCTCAAAGTTTACAACTTTTATACGTAGTTTATCTATACTTGTTTTAGTTAAAATCTCATTACGCATAAAGGAATCTAAATTTTTCCAATTCCTAATCAATTTGTCACAATTAAGCATGAGTTAGGTAAATACTCCCACCATCCCTATATATAGGGTTCCAATTTTTTAAATGAGTTTGTCACTTTTAATGTCTCTACTGAGTTGTTTTAAATAATAAACACATTTTTTTCCCATTTTCCCCTCAATTACTCTCACATAATTTATTCCTTACATATTATTTTTGATCATTTTCTCTTTTTATTCTCTCGTTCATTTATAAATAAAGGTATTGTTGGAAAAAAGTATATTTACTGCATATTTATTAGTTTTAACTAATTTAAATTCTTTTATAGAATCCGTAATTTGATTAAAAGAAACTTATATATAGAAACAGATGGAGAATAATTTAAATATGTCAGAGCAACCTAGGATTACACAGGCATGCAGTGAAAGAATTAGTGATCGGAACCTTCTTCATATGATTACACATTTTACAATCAAAGACGTATTCCAAAACATACAGACATGTGGTGGCATCAAATCAAATTTAAATTTAATTAATTATATTTGAACTAATATATAAAAAATTCAATTTAAATTTAATTTCTAATTAATGGTGAAAGTTTTGAATTATTGTCTACCCCTAAACTGTTACAATCTGATATATAATTATATTCAATCATATCTCTTTGAGGGGAAAATTAAAGTGAAAATTGGTGGTAAGAATATAACATCCTAATATATTCGTGCAGTTTATAAATGCAAAAATAAAAAAAAAAGTAAATTAAAATTTATTAATTCTATAAAAAAATTGATGGATAGGACGGAAAGATAAAAAGGAGGCTCAACACATAAATTAATATAATATTAATAGTAATAGAATATAGTCATTCGTCGGCGTCGCACGCCAAATCGAATCCTAAATTGAAAAACAATGTTGACAAATGCGTAGACATAGATAATTATTTAATTACAACCACTTGAATTTTTTTAAAAAAATTGTGGTCATCGCATTAGCAAAAATATTAAAAGAAAAGAGTTCATGAATCATTAAATTTTGACTAGTGTTCAAGAAGGCAAGTTTCTCTCGAAGAGTTCAAGTGGGTCCAATTAAGTTTCGATGATATTATATATATATATATGTGTGTGTGTGTGTGTGAGTGTGTTTGTATATATCTCTTGTCAATAAGACAATTTTGGAGGCAGAATTCAATTTCAACACCACATATTTATACGTGTTGAATTTTCAAAAAGTGCATTTGTAATTATGAAAAACAGAAAAAATATATCCAAATAAATTAATTTATCTACTTTAATTTTCTCTTTTTATATTATAGGAGACAAAATTCTCTAATATTGTATCTACGATACAAATATATGGGGTATAGTCAGGAATAGAGAATAGTTTTAATAATGTGATTCTTTTCCATCCTCAAGGATTAAAAGCTATATGTATTTACGTTATTTGAAAGTATATACAAATTAAAAGGATCAAATTAGCCTAAAATATAATATAATTGTTTCAAAAATATTTATGCACTTAAAACTGACAGATAATTTATATAATTTTTTTAAAATACATTTAAATTATTCCAAATTTTAAATCTTAATTGTAGTGCAATTTCTTATAGATTTTTCTTTTTTTTTTTTCACTGAGCTAACAAGACAGTATGACTTGCTAAGGTTTAGCAATTAAAGGGGGAAACAGCAAGAACATCAACAAACTATTTTTCAATACAGCATAATGAAAAGCTAGTCATTTGAGTTTTACTCACCGATAAGAATAAGATGAAGCATAGAATTAATTGTAGATAGAAATGAAAGTTAAAACTATTGACTTATGTTTACGTAAGTAATAAGGACTCCTATTATATAAACAAGTAGTTCAAATCTGGGTATCAGTAATGTCTACTTCTTGTAGCTTTAAAAAAAAAAAAATCAAACTTTCTTAAATGCAGTTAATGAAATTATAAAACATAATAATCAAATTTGCTTTAGAAAGACTATTAATACTACCTCCAGTACTAATTATAATACCTAATTTACTCTTTTTGGAAATATTAAATAAGTTAAATAATTTACTTAAACATTTTATATGCTGTGTATCCTTAAATTATATATTAGTTTATCAGTAAAACTAATTTTACTAATTAGTTTGAAAAAAAAAAATACTATAAAGTACTTTAATTAGTTTCCTTAATTTATCCAAAAAAGTCAACTATATTTTATACTTAAAACTAGAGAGTGTAATTGCTGCTTTACCTTATTTGAACCAAGGTTGTTGGAATATACCTGGTTTACCCTTAGTAGATTATGGCCCAAACCTGATTCAAGAGGGGTCATTATGCAAATATAGAGAGACGCAGGTTCATAAAGAGAATTTTTCCTTTATGATTTAAGAGTGATGTCAATTTCCATATAACCCTTCGTTTAAAAGTTATATTTATTACTTTGTTACTGTACATATACTAAATACACACAACGTTGGACAGAGGGAGAACGTGATATGACAAACACACACAAAATAACATTGTCCTCCTTGTACAAGGTTCTCTCATAAAAGTGCTCTATTCCTTTCCTCTTCTTGGTGTGTTTGTTCAGCTTTGTATGGATGGCACTTCAGTGAGTTGGTCAAATTGCAAATATATATGCCCTAAATTTGTATACACCCAAACTCAAACCCTTGGCCCCAAATACTCTATATATCCCTCCTCTCTTTATATCCTAATCATTAAATTACCTTTATCTTATGATATTAAAGTATACAAAACTCTTTAAAATTTACTCAAGTAATATAATTGTTAGTTTTAAAATTTATTCGTTTTTGTAATCTTTTGCAGGATGAAGATAATGAATAATTTCCTTTTGGATACTAAAGGTAACTTGTTAATTTTATTTTTTGAGATAACTATACACTCCCTCTAGTCCTTTTTTTTTTTAAAAAAAAAAACCTAAAATTTGAATGTCTTAATCTTTTTTATAAGAGCTCGACAAGAATTGTCTCAACATTTAATGAGATTTTTCCATTTATGTCCCTCATTAGTTATTTATATTGCATTGATTAAAGGGTTGGTGATACTTGTGTTTATTATTTTATGTCTCTTTCTTACTTGCTTCCTAATAAATAAAGACATACTTAAAAAAACAATTATTTGAAGACATATTTATTATTTTGATTAATTTTAACTACTTTTTAAATAGCGTAATTCAGTTATTGGGCTCTCATAAATAGGAATGGTGGGAGTAGTACTCGATATCATTTACTATCCCATATTTAAATATGTCTTCATATACTAAATGAGGTGAAGCTTTCTTGCTTGATTCTTTTTTCAATTAAAAAGATTCAAACATAAAATCTTATCTATGTAGAATCCATTGACTCAAGTGTTTTCATTCTTTTACCTGACTAATCTTCAAAGTTCTTCAATTATACCATTAAATTTCTCAAATAATTTTTTATAAAGTATTTTGATAAAAAAAATTAAAATATACTAAAATGGTCCATGTTGAAAATTACATTAAGCTTGAGGTCGATGGATATCAATTTTCGAAAATGGTAGCAGTGGCTGCGGAGGACTCTTGCGTGAACCGTCGGGTATGTGGCTTTAGCTATAATCTATCTCTTCACAGTTGGATTCGAAGTTTTAAATATATAAAAGATATTAACTAACATATACTCCCTCCGTCTTTTTTATAAGTAACTTTTATTTTTATTGTACAAAATGAACTAGCAGTTAATATTAATTAAAAAAAATAAATGTATAAAAAATGTCATGTTTCTTCTAAATATACCTTTAGTTATGAAAAGAACATAGAAAAGAGAATGGGTAACAAATATGAGAGAAATTATCATGTTTCTTCCAAATGGCCCTTATTTAAAAGTATGCTTATATTAATGTTCATTAAGATAAATTGCTGAAAAATATTGTACTGCAGAGTTTATAGCCTAAAAGTACCTATGGACCTATGTTCTTGAACGGGTGCAATTTAACTTTAATTATATGCAAATGTTTTCTGTTTTGCACAATTTCCTTTGACCCACAATACAAGTCACTTTCTAGAAGAACACTTTAATCCATAATATAAATTATTTGGAGAATAATTAATACTTATTTATCAATTTTACCCATATAATTAATACTTAAATGTGATTTTTTTATATATTCTCTCTCATTTAAAATATAATTTAATATGGGTGAAGTTGGGAAAAAAATAATTTAAGATATAGTTAATGAGTTAACTATTCCTTACATTAAAGATAAATAGCACATTGGTCTTTAAATAATTTTTTGCAAATATTTTTGGATGATAAATTTTGTAACGAAGGACACTTCTAGCAATGTTTCCTTATTATTATTGCTTATGATTACAAAGATAACACGTATATCATCCAATGATATTAAATGGATCAGATCTTGAAACACGTGACTCCCCATTGTTACTTTGCCTTTCATTCTCTGAACACTTTTTACCATCCCCTGCCTCCTTCATTTATTAGGGGCTGTGTCCACAATTTTAATTTTGTCACCTTCTACACCTCACTATCACGCATGCATGACGTCAATTTTATAGTGAGTTATAAATATGACATAAACAATTATTCCTCCCCATATAAATAGGATCAGCTGGGAACAAATGATTCAAATTGATATTGGTTCTTAAATTGATTCGTTGGCTGTAATGTATGTAAGGATTGAAATAATAATATACAAACTCAAATTCAGTTATTTTCTTGTTATGTTAACAAGATTGAATATCAGTGAACTTAAAACACTTTAAATGTGATATAAAAAAACATATTTAGATGCAAATTCATCACTCTCACAGTCTTAATTTATGCCCACACATAAAACAAATTCAATATATATCATATGTGTGTGAGAGAGTTTATGTTAATTAATCTTATAAAAAAGATATTCACTATTTAATTTAGTCCGTCGTCTATTATCAAGCCAATGTAATTGCTACACTAAATCAGATGAAATGTAACTATTTTGAAACTTAAATAACGTAATACAATAACAAAACTATTAAAAAAAACTGTACTACATCTAGTTCTTAATATAAGGTATATTTGGGTAATCGTTCTTGGTTTTAAATATAAGATATATTTTTTATATTTGTAAATAATTTTTCTAATTTATTCTTATTGATGATTCTTCAATAATAATCAATAAAGAGAGGAAACACGGGAATTAAGGAAGATGACTAGAGTATTTTAAAAAATTTATGTCATATTAACTATTTTTTAATTTAATTAAATTAAGTAAATATATATTCTATTAAAGAAGAGGGGGTGGGAGTAGTTTTTTCCAATTATAATTGAGCTACATGTTATGAACCATATTGAATCTGAACGCATATATACATAATACATTGAATGTAATAATGGAACCTTTTTATATTTAAAAAAACATTCGGTGAATTCGGTGGTTCTAGAAATTTATTAGGGGAAAACAACTTGATTTATAAACTATAAATATAAGAAATGGTGACTAATGTCTTTTTCATAGAGCTGAGCTATAATGAATCCAATCCATGCATACACACATACCCTCTTATTCTTTTATAACATACAAATAATCAAATTCAGTAAATAAAAAAAATGGTTGAAGGCAATAGATATATAAAAAGTAACTTATTTTCCAAAAACACCCTTACTTACGGAGAGGTCAAAAGGGTGAGTATAAGAGATAATGAGTAAATAGTTAATTAACATTGTGAGACTAATGAGAAGAAAAAATGAAAAAAAATAATATTAACAATTTCACACAACTTGTTAATAGAGTTTCTTATAATTTTATAAACCGTAACATGTCGTCACTGAAAAATATTATCTTATAAATATAGGACCAGATGGAATACATATATTTGATGTGAAACAGTTTAGATGATGAGATGGGTCTCAAGGTTTATAAGAGCATTTGAATTAGCTTTTTAAGAATAGCTTTTGAAGAAAAAGTAAAAAAAAGTGATTTTAGATAATAGATTTTAAAGAATACCTTCTAAAAAGGTAATTAAAAAAAAAACAACAAAAGCTTCTAGCAAAACTATGGTTTTGAACCCCCCAAGTTAAAACCATGTTCCTGTAGAAAGGCTAGTTAATGTATGCCTTTAGGTTCAAGGAGAGCTTATAAATATACTTACAAATCACTCACCAACAAAGTCCTTATATCGGTAACGAGATTTAAACTCATAATTAAGGTTGTCAAACTTACAAGTTTAAGTAAATTTGTGACCATGACGTAAATTTGTATCGTAAACTCAAATCGCAAACTTATAAGAGTTTACTTTTATTATTAAATAAGTATTATTAATGTATAATTAAATAATAGAAATATAAAAATGACAATAATTCAATTTAAATATATTTTAAATCCAAATAATTAAAATTAAATCTATCATTGATCATATTTAACAAATAAATTTCTATATAAAGATGTTGAGCATTATCAAATCATAAAAAACTAATATGAGTTTAAGAGTAAGTTAACATGATTTTGCATGCTAGAAACATAAAAAATGGTAAACTCATTTAATAAAATTGTAAGTTTAACCAAGTTTATTACTGATACGAGTTTACTAATGACTCAACTCGTTTTTTTGAGTTAGAAACATAAAATTCAGTAAACTCAGAGAGTTAACTCGCATGCATGTTTGACAACAATGCTATTACAAGTCAACCCTCTAGACTACACTTTATTAAGGAACACACACACAATATCAGTGATTAAATAGTTGTGAATGGATGTGTATGAGAGGGGGCCGGGGCACGGGGATGAGGAATGGGTCCAGAAAGGACATTTCAAAGTTGGAGAGAACATTATGAAGCAAATGAAGACGAAGAGAAAACCTCCAGAATGATTTGGACAGAGATGACCTAAACGCAAGAAAGTCATGGCATTATTAATTGATGTGGTCACTCCTTTTAATTCTTTAATTTTGAAAACACTATATATATATTTTGTAAGATCCCTAACCATTTTGTTCTTTCTTGGATTAGTCAAGACATGACCAGTCAAGTTTAACGGTTCAGAATTAGAACAAGGACGCAATTGAGTTGAAGAAAAAACTTTAATTCAAAGATATGCACTCATTTAATTTTATTTTATGTATATATATGTATGTGTGTATGTGTCTAGAATTTATTTTTAGCCCTTCATATATGGAAAATGACTTAGTTTGACCCCCGATTTTTCTTTTTGAGATAACATAAAATTACTTTTTGAATTTGACTAATTTTTTTCCCAATTATTTCACTCACAAATGATTTTTCTTAATGAATAATAATCTTTTATCAATTTATTATTAAGGCACATCGAAATTGAGAAGGAAAATATTACTTTTTTTAATTTTTAAAACACAATTTATTGTTCATATATTTATAATACTATGAAATAAATCATCTTAGATGATAAAATTGTAAAAAAAAAAAAAATCATATTATTTTTTAAAAAAATTTAAATATTTTGAACCAAAAAAATTAAACGTATAATAAAAGTAGGGAAATCTTGGAGTCAAATTTTGACTCCTCAAGTGCCACAGTGGGCCCACGTGGCGAGAGCAGGCGCGTCCTTAATGGGTCCCCCACGTTTACTTTCGTCGCGTGGGGAGCGGACTGAAGCTTTTAGATCGCTCAAGACCACAAAGCTTTTAGCTCACAAAACCACTTGGCATGGATGATGGACGGATAGATTAAAAAAATTAAGTTGCAATGTTGATACAAATTTTAAACAGTTTGTATAGAAATATGGGTACTATTAAATAGTTTCCATAAAAATTGTGATAATCTAGAGTTATCAATACATTTTCAAGACAGTTAATTAAAAAGTTCACGTCATAATAAATAATATTAATTTAATAGTTTGATTTTGTTTATTTTAAGTTGCAATCGTAATTTTAAGATAAATGTTTTGAAGTAAATATTAATTATTTTAAGTTCGCACACATGTGCAATATTTTTTTTTTTTGGTGAACACGTGCAATAATTTTAAAAATTCTAGGATATGGGTAAAACAAACATAAACATGTTACTTTTATATGTAAAAAATTAATTCATTAAAAATATGAAAAACATAAAATTATAAATGATTAAAAAAAACCACATCAGTCAATAAAAACAAGAGTTAAGGTACATCTAGTATCCTAAAGTATTTTGTGATTCATTTAATATATATTCTGAAGTATTCTTAAGTGTGTCCATACTTTAAAACTTTTAATTTTTTTTTTTATTTAGCATCCTAAAATATATTTTTTAAGCTATTCAACACCAAAGCACAAAAAACACTTTAAAGTGTGAATTAAAAGTACTTCCGAATGCTGGATACATCACACAATAAGTCAGGGTTCTTCTCAATGCAAATTTTCATATTATTTAAATAATTTAAGATCTTTTTTATATTTTATCTCAAAAAACATAAAAAGAAGTTCTATTTCATTATCAAAATATTTGAATGATATGAATGGATATATACAAAATGAAATGGATGGATACATATATGATAGTACATCGAATATGGGTACGTACATCACACACTTAATTTTTTAATAAATATTTTAAAAAATTCTAGAAAGTAAGCATTACCTAATTGTTATTTTATTCAGAAAGATACATATTCTTTATTTTTTTTTAAAAAAAATCTAATGCCAAATACGTCGCAATTTACATTGATTGGGTTGTTGGAAATGTGGACTTTGTGGAAATACTAAATGATACGATAAATACAAAAGATGTGCAAGATTACAACGTATAACAAATGTTACTAATAAAATTTGAGTCAACAACAAAATTCCAAGGTTCTTATTATTACTTGCACTATGGGGTGAGGGCTATGACCAATATTTGTTTACTAAACAAATTATATACACAAAATCTAAGTTGATGGCTAATTTCAAAGTACACTATTTCGCCAAATTTATTTATTTATATATAATTTAATATGGCCATATTTTCTACATATAAAGGTCAATTTCTTCGAATTCAAATTTCAAAGACGACACCGAAACTTGCATCTGACCTAACTTGGCTTAATTGGATCCAATGCAAGTCAACTCCTTTTTTATGTCTTTGTCAATTACATTTATAATTTTGAAATCTTTTTTGTTGGTTATGCACGAATCTAATTGTATTTGACTAATAAGGATTATATAAGTATTTGAAGGATATGTAATGTATCACTACAAAATTCAAACTTTGAACAAACAAAAAATTATATAAGTCCTCCATATATTGCTTCTTTTTTATTGAAGAGAAAAAATTACAAAGTTACATGATGAAAGTATAAATTTTGCTGACTTATAATTTAGTTTTGAACTTAAAATTTTGTATTTAATTAACAACACTCTAGATGGTTATAATCATGCACATTATCATAGAAGATACCTTTTGAAGTCTTTTTTTTAACCTATTTAATTACATCTTGATATTTATCCTTTAAGCAAGTATTTTACTGTTGATAATCATTATGACTTTAACTACTTATAATTTACTATTAGTATTATAGCATAGTTGTCTTTTCTATAAAAGAAAAGAAACAACAATGGAAGGGTCTCATTGTTTGCATGTCTAACTGCTAGATATCATTATCATTATCATCACACACACACACAAAATTTACATTAAGTATTTACATATTTCCGAAGCAAGTGTTGTTATAATGTTATTATTTATGGCATCAAGCGATTCACAAATATTAGTTTATATTAATTAGTTGAACGAAGCCTTGATTTCGGGCCTAATTAAAAATATGTACTTAACAAATTAGGTGTTTGACTTATTAAGGATACAACCAAATTGTTTAGTACGTTGTTATGACAAGTTTATAGACCTTAGTCAAAACAATGACATAATCTTAAAAAAAGATTGAACAAAGTAATCTTAAATTAATTGATAAATATTAGGGTTGACATGTTGAAGAATATTTGATTAATTAAGTAAATAGGGTTTTCATTCTTTTTCCTTACAAAAGTATATCATAACATATAACTTAGTATTTGACTTTTGATTATAACCTCACAGGCCAATTTCTGGAGACCAGAACAAAAAATACAATAATTATTCACAAAGTTAAAAAGCTGACTTCATAAAATAAATCTGACATGAAATAATTATACAATACAATTTTGAATGAATTGTGTACATAATTAGATTGACTCAAAAGTCACGATAATAAAAACTTTTATATTTGACAATACACTAAAGAATTCAAATTCAAAATAATTAATACTCGAATAATTAAAAATTATATATATATATATATATATATATATATATATATATATATATATATTAGGAGGATTAATAAGGCCTTTGACCAGAGGTTGACAGGAGATCTAATCTTGTTTGTTGTTCCCTGCTACAGTTGTGTTAGGTCAAGCATTAGTTGGTGATTAGTTTCTCTAACTCACGTGTTTAGCACGCGCTACCATCCAGCGCTTTGGCCTCCCAATATAGCCTTTGGAAAAACTGATACCAATTCTAGTCTTCTTAATCACCATGTTTATATAGATTAATACACAAATATACATATAGATGCCTCTATATATATATATATATATATTATACACACACACACAATATCATATATTATGATAAACTTGGACCGCTTGAATGGACCTTTCATCTTTAGCAAAGGCCAAAGGGGTCAGTTCTATTGCATTATAATAATTCTTGGCCAACAAACTAATTGATAGTCTGAAGAGTTGTACAAGTTTCAATCTCCACGCGCGTGAATAGGGGTAACTGTAACATAATGGCCTTGTTTGATTCTGTTTCGTGCTTTAATGTTTTAAGAATAGTTTTATGAAATTATATTTTAAAAACAAGTTTTAGGAAGAAAAATAAAAATACATGCATTTGGGTTATTGTTTTTAAAACATGCACATTTTTTTAAAAAAAGATATAAAACTTATTTGAAACAATAATTTTAAAATCAACTTGGAGAAACAAAGGGGAGTGTGCAACGCCGACGGATGAAGAGCCGAAGGAGTGAGAGACGACGTTGACGAGAAAGTGAGTGAGGGAGACAAAGTGGAGAGCATGGCGAAGAATATAATAAAAGAGAAAAATAAGAAAAAAGATAAAATTAGAATACATGTAAAAAATTAGTTTTAGTTTTTTGTTTTTAAAAACATATCATTTTTTTTTTCAAAAAAAAATTATTAAAAATAACCATTGAACACATTTTTTATATTTTATTAAAAAATTGTTTCCAGAACGAGAAATCAAAAAAGGGAATTTTATTATAGTCCCGCAAAAGGATAGGATTTAATGTTATTTAATTTCATGAAACAGAATTGGAGATGGATTTAGTGTTATTTGTATGTCATTTAATTCTTGGTCATTAGAGTTGATAACTATTGTTCTTTTCTTCACAATTAAATACCTTCATAAATATATACAAAATACTCATCTAATTATTAATAACTATACAGGTTTTTGGTATATTGCATAATGAATTATATTATTTATCACTCATAAACATGAGAACCTGGTCTTTCTTCCCTTTCTGAATATAAATAATCCTAATATTTTTTTTAAAAAAATAAACCAAGGAGATATCAAAATTTATGTACTATATATAAAAGTAGTTTTTTATTGTCATTTTTGCCAGAATTTTAATTATCATTTTTACGCTTTATTTAATGTCACAATATTTGAAATCTCAACTACCAAAAAAAATAAGTATTAATATTTCCAAAAGTGGTGTTTTTGGAAACAAATATTAATTATACTTACAAATTTGTATAAGAAATTACTATATTTAGCAATTTAATTTGAAGTTCTTCATTTTTTTGGGGTTCGAATTCCTTTAATGTGGAACAAACAAACAAATATGAAAATAATATTTTCTATATTCCAATATACCCCCTTCTCTCCAATATTTTCTATATCTCCTGTATACCCCCTCCTCTCCAGAATATAAGTTACTCCCAACTAATTTATTGTAACCAAAATATTACAGTTAACCAAAGTATCAAAAACCGAATTGGTCAATGAAAGTCCAATGATTAGTGAGTCAAACCAGGGTCAACTTGGCGTAAAACTAGTGATAATTAAAATATATATTTAAACTAAAATGTATAAATATACCTACTAACAGTTCATATATAGTATATCTTGCATTCATGGATTTTTAAACTTAACCAATATAAAAAGGATCAAACTAATTTAAAAATATGAATCTTATTAAAAGTAATTGAGAAAAGCCATATTTTCCATATTGTCAATATATTCTTGATTTCCTTTTCTAGTTTCCTTCTCTTTTTCCTTTCATTTCTTCGTAAATATATTTATTCTTGAAGTTCTTGCATTTCGTGCATTTTTTAGCAATTTTTTAATAAAAAATGACATCGAGTTAACTCCTAACCCAACCAGTTTACATTGGTTTAGGCCTATTTGCCCTGGATTAGACCAGGGTACACTAGGTCACTTTCCTCTTGATTTCTCTACTCACCTGGACCAGACAAGTAACTGGGTCAACCCCGGCCAATCCAGTTCGGATTTTAATACTATACAGTTAATTCGTTAAAAGAAAAATGAAAGATACAAATAGTCACAATTAAGCATTAATTATAAGAGTAAAATTAATCAATAAGCACTAATTATTCAAGAAGTGATATAGTGATACAAACAAAGCTAAAGGCTTACTATATATGTCAAAGGACAATGCAAATTATACAAGGAGCTGCACGGACACACAATAATAGCTATAAATTTCTTTGCTGAAACAAAAATAGGAGAATATTTTTGTGTAGATATTTCTTGCTAGTATTATAATTAGCTCCCCTTTTACTTTGTATTAAAAAAAGCCTAAAAAATATTCATGGGTTGATTTTAATATAATTTTTTTGATGATTTAATTTTAATATAAATACTAGTACATAGTTGATGATTGATGGCCTTAAGATGAATCCCCACCACTATCACCATCATCCTCATCTAACATCATCATATCCCCTATTCCTTTATACATAAGGAACACAAATTTCCTACGAGACATGAATAATAATTCTCCCAATCTTATTTTATATATACAATTTCTCAAAAGCAAAGACAAATCCCAAGAAAAATAAAATACAATTAAGAGAGAGAAAGAGAGAGAGAATTAGAATTGGATTCAAAATTCTCTCTCTCATTTGTCCAATCATCTTCCTTGTAATGTCAATGGGATTCTGGTAATCTCCTCTCTCGTCCGTACCCTTTGAACCGTTTCATATATATAAAAACTTATTTATAAGCCCTCAGACAAAAACACGCAAACACAGAGTCTCAGAAAGGATTTAAAGAAACAAAAGCCTCTCAGAAAGCTTGACCTGAGAGTTCTTCAGAGATGGGTGAGGAATTTGAATCTGGGATTTGTGGTGGGAATACTACTAATAATAATTACTGGTGGATCAACAACAACAACAACATGATGATGATGATGAACCCAACAACAACGAGAAGTGTTTTTCCTTTGACGATGAGTTCATCTCCTTGTTCTGTTCTCACAGCTAACAACGATCTCTCTGGAGGAGGCATGATCAGCCACAGCTCATGGCAGACTGATACGGTGGACTTGAAGGCCCCGGCCGCTGCGGGAACGGCCACGGTGACCTCTTGTTCTGATATCTCTCTGGGGTTTCTCGATGCTGCGACGACGACCGCGGCCACGACGAAGCCGCTGTTTCAGAATCATTTTCATCATCATCATCCTGATGAAGCTGACAAAAATAATAATCACCATCATAATGGTTCTATCTTGATGGATTCTTCTTCCTTGGATATGATCATGGCTTGGAATAATTCCCTCTTGTAAGTTTCTTCTTCATGTCTGTTCTCTCTGGTCCCAAGCTTCAAAAAGTTTCTGTTTTTTTTTTTTCCTTTTCCTCATCAGATAAAAAGAACAGCTTAATCTCTATCTATATATACTTAAATCAATATTTTCTATTTTTTTTAAAAAAATTTCAGTGGTAATTCTTCTACACAAAGCCAAGATCAGAAGAGAGAGATGTCCACAAAGAATCAAGATTTATGTGGTGGTGGTAACAATAATTTCTCAATTGGCTCATATGATATCAATAATTGCTCAAGTTCTTCATCAACCTTGATTCAGAGTCTGTATGATATTAATAATAATCCTCAACCACAACAGTCACTTTTCACCAACCCACCATCTAATTCCATGGCCTATTCTTCAAGTACACCAAATAATTATGGCGCCATCTCATATTCCACTACTACTGATCAATTTACCACTACCACTTCTTCGTCGTCTTTGCCATCGTCTTCATCTTCTTCATGGTCCAGACCCTCTAATGGTGGCGGCTTGCACTTCTCCAACTGTACTCCTTTCTGGAATGCTTCTGCTGAAACCCCACATCATGTTTTTGCTCCTTCTTTAATCTCTGAGAAACCCAATTTCACCAGCTCGCTCATACCCAAGGTATATGTTTGTGTATCTATATGTAACCCTCTCTCTCTCTCTCTCTATCTATGTATATATATACTCTCTGCCATTCACAATATAAATCATTTCTAGAAGGATGGTTTGGTACATAGTATAAGTCACTTAGAGAATAATTAATGCTTATTTATCAAATTTATCCTTACAGTTAATGTATAAATGTGACTTCCTCTATTTTTCTATCTTCTTCATTACCTCATTTAATATGGGTAAGATTATAAATTTCTTTCGATTTAAGACTAATATAATGAATTACCTAACATTTATTAATTCTAATTAATTAGTTAAGGTGACTTATAGTGTGAAGAGGAGGGAGTATGTATAATGTTTTTTGTTTGAATCCATTGGTTCCTCACTGGTTTAAGTGCAGCCCAAGAGAGAAGAAGTTTCGGACTCGGCACAGAAAAGTTCGTGTGAACCTGCAATAAAGAAGCAAAGAATTGAAACCCCATCTCCATTACCTACTTTTAAGGTATATATTACTCTTAAAGCTTAAGAGTTTCATTAATGATTAAAAGCTCGACTAGTAAGAGGTTGTATAAGCTTAATTATATATATGAATCTTGAGTATGCAATTGTTTTCAAAACTTATTCAGGTAGTTTTGTTGGAATCTTTTCCGACTTTTAGAATGAGGAATAGTTTGATTAAAGAAAGAAAAAGGTTAAGGGTTTATTTATAATACTAAGGGTTTTTATTAATTGTGTTCGATCTTGATAATATAATTGTGCTTCGATTTTTAATCTAGTTAGGTGTTTATATTGGGATGATGATAATGATTAGGTTCGGAAAGAGAAGCTGGGGGACCGAATCACTGCTCTTCAGCAATTGGTGTCGCCTTTTGGAAAGGTTTTTTCCCCCCTCTTGAATGTATCTCTCTTTAATTCACTTTTTTACTATTTGCGGTATTGTGAAGAATGAAATTAAAAATCTTTACTTTACATAAATGTTGAGACTTGAAACTAACCCACTTCTTTTATTTTATTTTTATTTTTTGTATATTTTCATAGACTGATACTGCATCTGTTCTTCACGAAGCCATTGAGTACATCAAGTTCCTGCATGATCAAGTCAGTGTATGTTTCATCATTCTAATGATAATTTTGCTTCTTTTTTACAAACCCTAATTGTTGGCATAGCTTTACATGTTAAATAATAATTTAATTATCCAAAGAGTTTTAGCTTATTTAAATGCCATAATCTCAGGTTTTGAGCACTCCTTATATGAAAAATGGAGTTCCCATCCAACACTGCCAACAGGTACTTCCAACACGTACTGTACTGTACTAGCATCTTTCTTATAACCTCTGAAAAGCTAATATTTTCCATGATATTTTTTGTCGGAAAAGGTGAAATTTTCTTGGCCTGTTGTTAATTACTTGATTTCAAAATTAGTTTTAAGAGAATTATAGAAAGGGCTCTACGTAATGTTTTCCAAAGATAATTATCATTTTCATGTTAATCCATACACATTTTCCACCACACACACACACACACACACACACACACACACACACACACACACACTAGCCACATTATTCATGATTTGCTCACGCCTTGAGACTAATATTGTTTGATATAAATTTTGCCATAGATAGTTTTGACATATTTAATATTGATATTTCTTTTTTGCTTTTGGGCAATATATATATAGTGATTGAAGTCTCTTTATTAGTCCCTATCAGAAGTTGTACTATCAAAGAAGTGTTTTCTAAAATCTGAATCTTGTGCATTTTATTATTGAATGCACAAAAAAATTTAAAGAGATCTATAGCGGGAGAATAAAGAATGAATTAGGGGAGAGAGGGGAAAACTCCACACATATATCTATTCTTTTCTCTCATTTTCTCTCTGTTCAATTTCTACTATATTTATTTAATTCTGTATTTATTTAATTATGGTAAAGAAACACTTTTCCCTACTTTTTTCCGTTATCTTTTACTGAATACATGCAATGATACACATTGATTGATCTATTATTATATGTTAAATTATACAAAACTCCTATGAACTTCGAATCATATACAAGTAACCCCTTTAATATTCGAAATATAATAAAGGACTCACCTAACAATACATTATATATCTCCTTAAACTATTTTTGTGTGTGTCTGTGTGTGTAATGCCCCCAAACTTTGAGTCATATGCATATAAGTCATTTAAATTTTATTATATATGTGTGCATGCGCTCGCAGATAAGTAATGAACAAAACTACTAATTGGATAATCATCTCTATAAATGTAAGAGGTTAGAGAAATTCATTGTAAAGTTTAAAAATTTAAGAAGGTCGTCTATATGTGCTGAACATAAAGTTCATGGAGATTTCGTATAATTTAATATATTGAATGGGTAATAAGAATGATTAGCTGTGATTGTGATTATTGTAGGGTTGTAATGTGAAGGAGTTATCAGAAGGGCCAAAACAAGACCTGAGAATCAGAGGGCTGTGTTTGGTTCCGATTTCAAGCACATTCCCAGTCACAAACGAAACCCCTGTGGATTTCTGGACACCATCATTTGGAGGCACACTCATCAGATAAACAACTTAAATAATTAATTAATTAAACCCATCAAAATAGGGTAATTTTATGAAGAGACTGACTTAGTTATTGTTGTTATTATTATTTAAGCAGGGTTGAGTATTTTCACTATTAAATTCCATAGTGATTATGATATGTAATCATGAATTCAGTTGAATTCAATAGTCCAAATACTCATACCCTTAGTCATCTTTTCATAAAATTACCTCTCTAGAAAATTATTGTTTTTTTGGATGATGAAAAAAAAGAAAGGGAATTTAAAAGTAAATGGCCAAAGACTTAGAAGGAGACTGAAGAGAAAAAAGCTGAAGAGAACAAAAGGAAAAGCAGAAGAGAGAAAAAGAAAGAAAAGGAAGTGACCCTTCAAATGCTGGGCAAGGTACAAGCATGTATCACAATGATGTAGGGGCTACCAAGTGATTAATTATATATATGTTTCATGTATTAGCTTAGCTAGTAGCTAGGTTTTTTATATATGAATAACACAAGTGTTATATTTAATATTACTTAGTATAATTCATTTAGAGGAGCGGGAACAAGTGTTAAATTCAGCTGGATTTCACATTATCATGTAGACAATTTGATTTTGTTGTTGTTGTTCAAGTGTGTTTTATTAGTTAGAGAGATTATGTGTGTAATCATATAGCTGAATTTAGCAGATGGGGCTTGAAGGCCTTTTGTTCCTGTTTATTATTCAGCGTTATTATTATTTTTGTACAACTCACCATTATCATATCTAATGTGTTTTTGTACCATTTTTTAATAGTAGAGCATGGAATCGCACTTTTATTTCTATGAGAAAACTTTAATTCAATAAATATGATTCTACATATGTTGTCTTCAACTCTTGCTTTAAGAAGAGGAAGTAAATAACATCGAAGGTTTGAAACTTACTACCCAAAAAAAAAAAAAAAAAAATAGTGGGTTAACAATAGAAGTATCATAAGATAGATTGCCATTAATTCATTAGCAATAGAACTTCTAAATCAATTTAGCAACAAAACTCCGTCGCTAGATTACTAATTTTTTGTAGTATATATAAAGGGAATATCAATTCTGCTTTAAGTTAAAACTACGTCATTTTGGCTCTTTTTTGTTTTTGTTTTTTTTTCTTTGCTCTTTTTTGGTTTTGTTTTGTTTTTCTTTTCCTTTTTTTTTTCCCTTCATCTCTTCATTTAAAAAAGAGTCAAAACGACGTATTTTTGACTTAAGGCAGAAAATTTTTTCTACCTTAAAGACAGAAATAATATTTCCATATATAAATAAAAAAAATAATGTTGGGGATTTTACTCTCAATTGAATGAGACATGATAATATTGGAAGAAAATTCTTTTCTCATCTTTTTTTCTCCATATCTCTCATCAGGCCCATCTGGGCTATTAATTGAGAAAAGGAGAGAAAAATTAAAATAATAATGTGACTTTTTATATTGATTGGATATATATGATTTAGAGATTATGAGGGATGATGAGAAAAACCCAACCTGATGATATCAGACACCAAATACTATTAAAAGAACAAAGGAAAGTGGGTAAGTGGAGATAATTTATATTAATTGATGAAGTTTAATATATTTTTCGTTGTTCTTTAATTAATTTGTTTATTTGTCGAAAAGGGGTTAGTGGGAGTGGCTAATTTGCTTTTGCTTTCTTATTGACAAATAGAATGCTTATAGGTGAGGCACGCGTGGATGACTTTACAAACTTGCCCGTATGTAATATAAAATCATTATTCATTTTGAAGCAATTAATTATTAATTGATTAATTAAATGTTTTTTGTATGGTGAGGAAATTTTAGGGAATTTAAATTAATGTGTCCTTATTATATATAAAGTCACTGGGATATGCCTTAATCATTGTCTCTTTTACTTTCATTTACGTATACCTGGGAATAATATTGGTCTTTACGCTAAAGCCTATGAATTCTTCAACAGAAAAAGATAGGGTCTTTATCACCAAAAATTATGCCTGTTAAGATATTATTATATCTTATATTAATATTTGATATATTCTCATGTTAAAATATTATAATTCATTTGTTGATATTTGATATATCTTATAAGTTTATTATTAGATTTAATATTTGATTAGATTTATTTAGGTTAGATTAGATTATATTAGATTTTAGGATTATTCTAGGTTTCTTTAAATAAAAACTCTTGCTCAGTTGCTTGTATTAAATTATTATTTTTAAGGATTTAATAATATTTCATATGTTCTTGTTTCCTTTTCACTCCAATCCTTCAAATTCTAACAATGACTGACACACATATCAAAACATCATCTAAATGAAATACAACTAGCATAAAAATTGGTGAGGATTCAGACAAGAAATTCTTAAAGTCATATATTGCCATCTTATTAATCTAACCGGATTTTTTGTTGTTGAAAGCTTTCTTTTAAATAGCACACTTCCCCCTCCCACCACACACATGCTATGCAGAGATATTATTTACTATCTATTTAACATGTGAATAATACTATTTTATTGCTATATTATCACAATTTAAATATGGCCTTTCCAATGAAAATTATTGCTGTCCAGGCAAAATTATTCTGTTAAAATTCCACATCGAGGAACATTACAAGGAAAGTGTATTTTATAAGTTCAAGGGTGTTATATCACACATTAGCTAGGAAGTAGAACAAAAAAAAAAAAAAACCCCTTATAAAGATGTGGATATACCTTTCCCTCTTGATGTGTTTTAAAATCATGAGGGAGTATCTGGGTCCAAAGTGGACAATATCGAGAACGAGAATATGAGCAACATGAGATCGAGTGAAGCGTTCTAGTTTAATATTCCCTAAAAATCCTAGATGATTAATCCACCTATCAGTTTTCCATATTACAGTTACATTGAGCATGTTTGGGGAAGCATTGTGCAGCCCCAAACTCTCAGTCAGATGATAGAAGTACAGTGAAAAAGTTAAATAGCAATTTTATTTGTTTGGGAAAGCTCTTTATCTATCTTATTTTTATTTAAAAAGAGCTTTTTTTTTATCAAAAGCCACCGTGCCTTTTTTATCAAAAGCCCAGTGGAAAAGTGGACAAGAAGGAGGAGAGAGAGGGAGAGCTATGATGAACGTGATATGCCATGGGTCTCACAATATTACTATTTAGTCATGGGTCCCAAATTTGCCATTCGGATAAATACAATATATATAGTATTTAATAACATTCATGTCATTTTTAGTCACTTTCTATCTTAATTGACTTTTCAAATAATAATCCACACATGTTTTAGTTTGAAAAAAAAGTCATTTCTGCCACATTCAATTCAAACACAAATCACATTTACAATCTAACTTTTATCCTATCTTACTTCTACAAAAGTTAGATAGAAAATATGTCTCTTCTCCCACCGCTTGTAATACCCCAATTTTCATAATACATGTAAACATCATATTTTGATAAATAACACCTATTACAATAGGTAAATTTATGATCTCAAAATTAGTGAAATAATTATCTTATTTTCTAAGGGTAATGTCTTATGAAATTAGAGTAAATGAAGAGCTAAAATCCCTAAGTGAATTTATGGGTCATAAAATATCCTGAGAATGTTATGATAAATCCTAAGAGGCAACTAAATATTTATTAACATAGAGAGTATGTTGTCTCTAAAGTTTTAATTGATTTATTATTATTTTTAGGAAATTATACCATTTTTTAGCAATTAAAATCATCAGAGGATGATAAAATCAATTAAAGGAAATTGACAACAATTATTGGGCAATTGAAATTTTCAATAATTGAGATACTTTGGTAATTTTTGAAATTAGTTAATAATTACTTTATAAAGGTCATAATTAAGGAAATATCAATGAAATTAAGAATCAACTGATAGTCAGAAGCTAAAATTGGCACACAAGGAGTTTTTAATTATCAAAATTAAATTAGAAACCTTGTCAATTTCGGTAGTTAAGCCTAGTAACCCCTAAAACATGATGTTAGAAATTAAAATTAGGATTTAAACTAATTATTCCAAATTTACCTCTATGGGACAAAAATTCCTATTTGATGGTGAATAAATTATACAATAAAGAACCAAATTATATTGACCTTAAATCCTAAAATCTAAGTGGACCAATGAGAGATTTCTCTTCCTAGAATATGTGAGAACATTAAAACATAAGTTGAATAATTAAAAGAAAGGGACGGTTTGCTTGGGCACAAAGAAGAAGAAAGAATTTATCACAAAAAGCTTAGTTTAAAAAGTCAACAAAAGCAACAAACCAATGAAAAGTCATGAATTAAAATACATGTTTAATGGTTACTAGGGGAAGATTTCGGTCAGAATTTTGAAGGAAGGGAAAAGGAATTTCTAATATTGTAATATAGATTAGCACATTGGATAAATAAAAAAGAAGACTTGTTGGTTAAGGGGAAAAGATGTGTAAACATATTCCTTGGTAAAAAATTCCTCTTGGATTTCGAAAATATGGAAGAAAAAAAAAATAACTTCAAATGCAAAAACATTAGTCAAATAAAGTAGTGTATAGAAGAAGCTTCAAAGACTTGGTGAGAAAGTTGTCCAGCTTAATGAGCAAGTTGTTATTAATTAAATAAAATTAGATGAGTACCTATAGAAATTAAATCATAACTTGAAATATTGGAATTAAGTATTAGAGATAAATACATATTTAAACTCAGTGAATTATGAGTTTCGATTTGGCTATTCCCGAAGTTATTTTCGGTTACTTTTAAGATTCATACCTAAGTATTTTGGGAATTAAAAATCACCATAAATCTAATCACAAAATTAGGATTTCAAAAGTGAAATTAGGTTTTGAATTAGAACACCCACTTACACCTAACTAAATTAGCATTTGGGATTAATTAGGATAACTTGGGGAAGAAGTAGTGTGTCTTGGGGACAAAGCAAAAGACCTTGAAGAAGGAAGATGGGAGGACATTTTTTAGGTGTAAGGAGGAGATCTTTACCCCCTCATCAAGTCAAGAACCAAGGGCTAAGATCACTTGAGAGTTACTTGGAGGCTACCCAATCTTTGGCTATAAATAGAGACTCCAAGCTTCATAAATTCCTCACAAATCCACCAAGGCTTAGGCCGAAATTTGAGAGAGGTTAGGAGTGTGTGGAAGAGCTCCAAGAACAGTAGCAAGGTTCTACAAGAGGTAAGGAAGCTTTTAGTTTTAGTTCAAGTTCCTAGCTTATGAAGTTTTAGTAGAAATATTAGGGAATGTTGTTTTGATCTTCAATCTTCCAAATATAGTTTTAATTTCATGTTTTTATGGTTTCCATTGCATTTATTTCGAAAAATTGATGAAGAAGAAGTTATAGCAAAATTTTTGGCAGATTAGGATCAAAATAGCGAAGCTCTGGCGAAATTTCCTCAAACAGTGATTTTTAGAGTCAGGGGTACAAACGTCAATATTTTATGATGAAGATGATGTTATAAAATTCTGAGAAAATTCATGGTGAAAGTAGATGTCTAGGGGTTTCTAAATCTATAAAGAGGATCATTTGAAGCTCTGTACAAAAAGATAAAAATCTCAGAAGTTAGGCAATGTTTTCTGTGCGAAATTCTGGGCAGTATTTAAAAACGTGAAATCTGGGAATTATCCATGAGTTCTGGGTAAGTCCCAGTATTTTTCTTCAAAAATAGACTTCTCAAGGATTCCGGAACATTTTATGGATCCTCATTTTGATTTTTCTAAAATTAGTTATGATTTTTTCAAAGTTACCGAAAAATCTGCCCAGAAAATGCTGCATCACGTTTTTGAAGAAATGTAAGGGCAAAATTGTAATAATAAAGTCATCAAGGGTAGAATGGTAAATAGAGGTGGAAATATCTCTTAGAATGTTATTCTAAGTGATATGGTGATATGTTAGGATATCCGGGAAGTCCAAAGCCGGAATCAAAGGTCGGATGTTTGACGACTATGCGGTAAAAGGTACGGACGCATATTGTAATATTAACACTTATGCTTCTGGTATAGTTATATATGATAATTGTTTTTACATGTTGATACTCTGTTTTGAAATTGCTCATGGATTTGAGTTGTATACAGGTTATAGTCTTGATAATACCGTTGAGTTTTCCTAGCGCTGAGGACACGATAGGCCATCGTGGCACTGGTTATGTGCAAACTTGGGTAACATACATATTGCAGTGGCTGTGTTATGTTACTTGCCGATATGGTTTTGAAAGTTATAAATGTGATTTTATCATTGTGATATCTGTCATATACTGTTTACATAAGCATGAGGTTAACCGTTACCTGAGGTCCAATGGGCATTGGACCTCAGTCTTAATAAATAGTACAAGAAAGAAACCGGGATGGAGAAGGCGTCGATAGATAGAGCCGTGAAGAGGCAGCAGTTAAAGGCAAAGGTCGGTAGAAGTTATTAGGACTTAGCTTCTAGCACAAATTTAACAAAGTTACTTTGAACAGTTTGGTGTCTAAGGTTGGGTTAATCTATGTGGGAAGTCAATCAGTCGCCGTATAAGTCGGTGAGGCCCCATAATAGACCCCTACCTGGCCAATCTGTTTAATTAACTGATGTTAGGTTCCAAGTCATGGGTTTAGTTTAAAACTTTCTTTATCAGAGGATTGTATTTAACCTCTGTACATTGTATCACATGAATATTCCTTCGGGATATTTAATATATCAGCTTATGTCGGGCATCATCATATGTCTGGGCATTTTTATATCAGATACTCGTTATCCGGATCTTAGCGCACGCTATCAATTTCCGCAGTACTTTAAGCTGTAGCATCTCAAACTCTGTTGTTTTTCTTAAAACTAAGTGTCGACCGACACGATTTTCGAACCTGGAATTTGGGATGTTACACCGCTAACCCCAAACGGGCCCAAATTATTGTTACAATTTTATTTTACACCAAAGTAAATGATGTTCACATCCATTTGTCTAACTATTTACGCCAAAGAACTTCAACTTTTTATTGCTTTAATAGAAGGGTTATGCTAGAGCTGGGAATCAAAGTTGGCTCAGCCCTCCAGGGCCAGGGCCGGCCCTACAGGGCCTGGAGTAAGAAAAACATCTGTTTTTCCAAGCTTGACCCAAGAGCACCAGGACCAGGGCTGGCCCTACAAGGCCTAGAGTTACTATTCCAAATTTTAATTAATTTTCCTTCATTTTTTTTTCAAAGAAATAATTAGAAATTACAACAATTAAAGTTTTAATTTATCAAATAAATGTTGTCAACATTAATATCCAAACAACACAAATCATTTAACAAATAATTATATTCCCTAATTCATAATAAAAAAAACTAACTATTGTCCATAAATAACTCACATAAAACATAAAAAGCATACCACTAAACAACATTAATACGATGAATATCATTGTTATATTTTTTTGTCACTATCATCAATTTCAAAGACATTTAATTGTACTTTAGTTTGAGTATTAGGCTTTGTTTTATGAGTAAGTATACAATGAATTTCTTCTTTCACATCATGAATGCATCCATTAAAATGACCTGCAGGGCCGGCTCGAGGTTCTATAGGGCTAGCACTGTAGGGCTTATTTTATTTAGTTCCTCTAATTTTCAAGCTCGGCCTTTGAAGGGCTAGAGTCTAAAAGGGCTGGCCCGACAAGCTCAGCCCAATTTCCCAGCTCTAGGTTATGCTATATCAAAATATTATATAATTTGTTTTAGAAAACATGCATTACTGTATAGGTATTGCTAAAATAAAGTTTTTTAAAAGTAAAATTACTTTAAAATTATTTGAGATTAACTAAATTACAAGATATAATGAATTGATATAAACATATTGCCACTTGATAATTACTAGTTTATAAAACTATGATAAATGATTTTGCAACTAAAAAAGGATAGAAAAAATTATATGAGAATACATTATACATATCATGGACATGTGCGAAAAGGAAATGAAAGAGTTATTTTGGATTAAAGATGACAAGATATAATAAATAATATATTTTTCTTAGTTAAAGATAGTTAAAAATTTCACAATAAATCATATAAATTAACTAAAAGGGAGCATATCAATATTATTATGAATGCATCGGTTTTTTTAATGACCAAGTTAATTAAACTATTCCATTACAAAATTATTGGCATAAAAGTTCGTGGGTAAACATTTTTAAGAAAATGAGATAATTATGAAATCTAGCTCATTTCACGTTATTTTTCCAATATTCTATGTGTTGTATTTATCTGTTCAACCAGAATTTGAATATTATGGCAAAGGTGATTTGAAATTTTTGGCATATAAAAAAGTAAAATTGATAATGTTTCTTTGTGATATATCAGTAGATATGAAACTTCAATAATCAAAAGATTTGCATAAATTCAATATGTATCTTTCTACCTGGAGGTAGGGCTTTCTTTTTTCTCTCCATTCCTCTTGATTTTTTTGGGTGGTAGGAGCTCTTCTCACGTTGCTAGGCGAGCTATTTTCACAACATCTCCCTCCCCAGTTTCAGTCAGGGGTGGAGACTTCCATATTTTATTTTAACGTCCGTTTATTTTCATATTTTTTTTAACTTCTTATAGTGGTGTTAATTTTCTTTGCAGAAATAAATTGAGTTGAGAGTTTCAATGGCAGCAAATCAGGGTTGGGATTTAATAACTATAGTCTTATATGTTTTTTGCTCCATCTTTCAAAAGACTATTATGAGTTGTTAGCAATGACGTATCCAAAACGTATGTCTTGGTTGAGACCATGCAATTTGTTGTGTAGTTGACGATTTTTTTGTCTTCATATCTTTTAGTGATGCTTTTCATTTTATGAGGTCTTCTCATGGAGTTTTTTCAACAATCCATTTAGTTGCTTTATTTATGATAAAAATGGTGGATCCTTTGGGATGGTTATTCGAACAACCACTTCTTACATGGCTTTGTTGCCAGTGACTACGTTTTTCTATTCATAGATTCCGGTATGAGAATTATGGAGGCAATAAGGTTCTTAGCTGTGACAGTGGCCAGCTTCCTCTCACCTATTTTAGGTTTAGATTATTGTTAGGGTTTTCTTTCATTATTTTGTATTTAGACTTTCTTTTTCCAAACCTTTTATTTTGGGCTTGTATCTCTTGTTCGATTAGTTTTAATAAAATACTATTTTGTGGCCAAAAACATATCTTTCTAAGGAATAACGTGTGGAAAAGGCCATTTTAATTAATATCTACATGTGAAAAGAAAGAAAACCCGTACAATTATTTAAACTTGCAAAAGTAACGATATTATAAATGAAGACGGACGCATGAACACAAAAGGATCATATATTACAAAAATAAGCACCCAGATAAACCTTTTTTTTTTTTTTAAAAAAATAAGCACATAGATATTAGTTCAAATGCTAAAAGTCTATTTTATAACTCGCTTATAAATTTTATAGCCAGTCTCAAGCTTGGGTAAAAAAAGGAGGGTTGTGTTGGGCCTTGACAACCAAGGTAAAACTCTATGGAACCTTTTAGACAACATCAATACAAAGTGAGAGTAATCGAAATGAGGATGTTGAGATTGATGTGCAGTCATATAAGAAAAGATAAGATTCATAATGATCATAGGCACGAATAAGTTGGAGTGGCATCTATTAAGAAGAAAATGGTATTAAATTGTCTAAATTAGTTTGAACACGTCCAACAACGGCCAATAGGTGCGCCAGTGAGAAAGGTCAATCAAAGAGTATAGAGTCCTCTAAAAAGAGATAGATGAAGACCAAAGCGAATATTCAATAAAGTTATAAAGTAGGATCTTTTGGTTAATTAATAATCTATTTATATATTTAACTTTTGATAGAGCACAATATCGTCATATGATCCAAATAATTAACCTCACCTAGTGGCATAAGGCTTTTTTGTCGTTACTGCTGCTAAAAGTTTTTTTTATACCAGTTAAAAAAAAAATTAGTCCGGTTCTACAATATATATAGATACAACCTGCGTAAAAAAATATTAGCTTTTATACACCAATTCATGAACTGGTGTCGAAAAAGACTTTTCTACACTGGTTTACGACCGCTGTAGAAAATGTTAATCAAAACCAAAAATATAATCCAAAATTTGGTATAGAAAATCAACATCCTTACATCTTATTTACAAAAATGTTACTGATTACACTTTTTACCATAACAACTTGTGTAAAAGCTCTGTTGTAGAAATGCTATTTTTCTCCAGTGGTCCAACCTCTTAATGGCACGTGTAAGAAAATATGTGAATATTTTTATAATTAAACGGTGCATCACATTCTTGACTTAAAAAGACAAAACATCTTCAGATGCCATAATTTGTTTAAACGCAAGAATTTTTTTAATAAACAAGAAAAGACTTTGGCGTAAATTTTGTCCTATATAACAAAGATGGACCAATCGTAGGAAGTTCTCTATATTGCAATCAATTGTTAAGCATCTTTATAGAATAAGCTTAAAGCTGAAGAATCGTTACATGAGAAGTGACTAATCATGAAAAAGTCTACAACTTTATTAATTCAAAATCTTATTGCTGATATAGGTATATATGTTGGCTTCCCCTTCTTATAATCTTATTTATCACTTTTATTTGAATTTGAAAAGACAATGGGTATTGATTATAACAAAGCTTCAAGCATCTCAGGCTTATTACCCACTCTTTATCTTATTTCCATTATTGTCCATTTTGTTCCCTCATTGTCGTGTCTGTCATTCATTACACGAAGTAAAACAACCAGTGTTTTAAACAGGGTACCTCATACAAAGTCCAAGGTAATCAGCTATATTTATTCATGACTTATAAATAATACTATTTTTTATAAATTTTATATTATATATATGTGTGTATTGTGGATTGAATGACATGGTGCAACGACGAGTAATAAACTTGAACAAAGAGTATATTTGTTTTTTAAAAAATGTAATTAGTGAAAATACATATATAATCGTTTAACTTTACATAATGTTTTATTAATTGTCTTTTGAATCATTAAACCATAACGTTTTCAGTGAAAAAAATATTGACACTAAAACTTTAAATGTTGACAAATCATGGTCAAATGCTGACATATTAATTCAATTTAATTTTCAAAATAACATTGCTAGGCACAAAAGACCATCATTTCTGGAAAAAACAATACAAAAGATTATCATTAGAATATAACAGTTTTAGTGATAGATAACGAAAAATACTTTTTAAAATTAAAATAACAAATTAAAAAATTAGAAAACTAAATCTATGTGCACTGTCACAATATAATTTGATGTAAATTTCATTAATTAATTGTATTAATTAATTAATGTGTATGTGAGAGAGAATTTCAAATCTTAGTTATCTTGATCAACAGTACGGTGATACACACACACACACACATTCAAATCTCATGGGTTGTCTTTATAAAGGGTAAGGTTTAATAATGTAAAAGAAGATACTTAAAAAGGAATTTGATAAAGTATAGAGAAAAGAAAAAGACATGGAAGCATCATTGTGATGTTAATAAAGTATATGAATTATGACTGCGTGAGACATCTTACTTTGGTACAAGTAACCCTTTTTCTTTCTTTTCCTTGTTTTGGCTAATCAATGGCAAAGTCTTTCTGTGTTTTCCTCTTTTTATATCTTGTACTACAAGTTTTTATTCCAGCTTGATTATGAAAAGGGTTATTTCTTTCTTTTTTCTTCTTGTTTTTTTTTAAAAAAAAATCAAAGAAAAAAAATCAGTGCAGCTTTGAATCAGATCTTGCTAGCCATCAACACACCAAAAATAAAAGTGAACTATATTCAGTTGAAGGGCAACTTGCTACCAACATTGATGTAGTAATTCATGTTTGTCTTATTCTTCCTTAGCTGGGATGGCAATTAACAACATAACCTTTTTTCCAAAACTTTAGTGTTGTCAATCTGTTTGACCAAAATTAAATGTTCTCATTCGACAGCGATGCAAATATACTTAGGGTGCAAGGGGTACAGATACCGATTTAATACTAAGCCTACGTTGACTCTTTCAAACAAAACAAAAACAAAAACATATATCGCTATCTAGCTAGTATTCATACTTCCTTCAGTTTTGGATGTATGGGCTAGATAATTACTACCTCCGGTCTCACTTTGTAATTCAATTTCTTCATTAACGTGTGTTCTATATTAAAGACCGAAATGAGTAACTTTTATGAATTAAGAGTGGAAGCATCTTTTTACCTGTAGGGTTAAAATAGTGTACATACATCTATCTCTCCCTATACATCACTTGGTGTCTGATGAGAGCTTTGTGTACTGGGTCATATTTTTTAAAAATAGTTTTGTTAGTTATTTGTTAAAACAAAAAATGTGTTTTGGTTACCCTTTCCAATTATATATATATATATATATATATATATATATATATATATATATATAAATTAATGATGTGACTTTAATAAAAAATAAATAAATTTGAAAGACTAAGTGGATTAAGGTATTAAAATGAAAACTAAATAAACTACTATAGCTCAAAAAAAAAAAAAAAAATCCTCTACTAGCTTTTATATTTAGTACCCAGGAAGTACGTCAAATATCATTAATAGACAAGAATAACTCATGCGATTGATTTTACGACTCCTGTTTATGTGTAAGGTTAATTAACAACAATGGACACTTGAAAATAAAATAGTTTTAGTAGTCAGATTTGTTATCAACTTGTGTCAAGGTTGCTTTACTTTCTGGGGTTTAGTTTTCTCATGTTGCATGAGAAAACTAAACTTCCTACACACGTATCGAATGATAGGACCCCCCCACACACACACATATATATAAATTCATATATATGTGTGTGTCCCACCGTTTGATGTGTGTGTGACATGAAATATTATTTTTCCTACAATGAAAAACATTGATCCCTTACTTTTTATTAAGAAATCATTCCTAGATAAAGATCAATGTAGCCCAAGTACATAAGACTTGCTTCTGTATTGATTTGATTTCCTGCATATTACTATTCATTGGTTCTTTGTAATTATTAATAACCACCGAAGCTTGTTGAACGTATGAGGTGGCTTTCTGTTATTGGTGTACAATGTACTTGTACAGAACAATATACTATATATCAATCCATGTATTCTCAGCTTCCTCTCTCAAGTTGAGCGTATTCTCCTTTTAATATCAACATTTAGTCATTTAACTAACTACCATTAGAAAAGATTAAATGTTATACAAAAGTTCTACCTTGATAGAAAGTTTTTCAACTCAACGTCCACCACTAACTATCTTATAAAAAGAATTTAACAAACTATTTGGAAACACTACTATATATTGTTATAAAAAGAATATTGATCAACAAGAAAAGTTAAACATGATAGAAAAGCACAAACATAACACTTAAACGCCTATTATGATTAAACTTACTTACAAGGCTTATCCATCGTACAAAAAGAGCTATACTATCATTCAAATTTTGCTGAATTAGTTGCATGCGTTAGAAAAGGGTACAATCCACATAACATAGCGATCAAATTCCTCTGATTGATAAACACAATTCATAAAAAATAGGCTTTGGGCACATCCAGGCCCACAATATAACATTGTACCGCAAGCCACATGCATTCCTATTGGCCCGGCCAGCTATATATCAACAAACAATCCTAACAATTATTTGATCAAAAGTATTATCAAGAGTCATCAAAATATGCAAGTGAGCCAAGGTAGCAATATACAATCATTCATCACATACAAAAGAATGAGGGTATATATACAAGGATTAACAAAGTAACCAAGCCTCTAGAACCTTCCCCAAAGGACCAGCACAAGAATTATCATGAGAAAATGTTTTAGTAACAAGGTGAGACAAACACCTAAGTAACCATTTGTCCAACACATCACACAAACCAATATGTTAGGTGCCAAGCAAGATAGTTACAAGAATATAATATCAATACAACTTCATCAAAATTCACAATATAATTAAAATAAGAATTAACCTCTTAAGCACCAACATAGAATTGGTTTAGTAGTGGAAGACCCTCTTAGATCCCTTTGGGTCTCGAATTCGAGTCCCAGAAGAATCACTTGTGTTGCCAAGAGCAATTATGAATTCCGAACAGAATATTGAATGATAATATAAGGGGGGGGGGGGAGGAAGAATTAACCTCTCTAACCATCCATATGCCCTCCTTATCTCATTCAATTGAACTTATGGGACAAGTCATCTACCAATTGAAGTGTTACTCAGAGCTAATTGATAATTATCATGTGATATGGAAAGGGTGAAATCCACCAAACAGAAACTTGACCATGTGTTCTTCCTTTAGCTCAACTAGTTGGGCATCATAGCCCAAAATGAACAAGTGGGGGCAAGGACAAACCAATCTATACACCATGAACTAGTGGATACTATTACAAAAAAGGCTTTTTATACCAGACAAAAAACACTTCTTAGAACCGATCTTGATATAGGCAGTCTTGAAAGTTTGTTATTTAGATCAGTTGAGCAACTAGTCTTAAAAAATACATTTTACTCCAGATTTTCAAAATATGAGGTCTTAAAAAGTCAGAATTTTAATAACGGATTTTTAAAATATGAGGTTTTAAAAGTAAGATGGTTAAGACCATTTTTTTAAACATTCAGTCTTAAAAGTAAGTTGGCAAAAAAAAATTAACAAAAAAAATCTCTCCCTTCCCAATAAAGCCACAACCACCATCGATCTTAATTTATGTGTCGTCTTTCTCACAATTTCTTCCTCCATGTGATCTTAATTTCTTTCTTCAATCAAATAATGAATTAATTGTTCTTCTTTGATCTTCCTTCTTGTTTGAACAACAATCATCAATTGCAATAAGAATGCTCGTCGATTCAAGGATTTCTATAGCCATTGGTTCAACCCATACCTTCCACCTCCAACGAAGAGGATGTTGTTGGTATCCTCTTCCTTGATTAGTGCTCCTCCCTTGAGACCTCATTTGGCTTGGCAACCTCCACCCTTACCTCTTCACCAACATCAACAACTGCTTCCTCAGCTCCAAGAAAACGACGAAGAAGACGGCTGCTTCATTAGTGACTGCAATAGATTGATGACGAACCAACTTAAGGATCAACCATGGTAGGTGGCGGTGGCGTGGAGAAACCCTTTGGATGAGTTGGTAGCTAGAATGGATGAGATTGAATGAGGTGTGAGAGTGATGGTCCTCCCTTACAAAGAGAAAACTAATGAGGGCATTCTGTGTAGTTGCAGAAAGTGAGGGTGAAAAAAGATGCTTACGTTGTCTAAGTGATATTATGCTTCTTCTTTGGCCATGACCTGTGCCAACAGAAAATATGCTAACTAACCTAGGATGCAACCATGGAAAAGGTGAGGAGTACTAGAAGCATAGCAAACAATTGTTGAGATAAGAAGATTATCATACCTTAAATGAAGCTTTTAAGGTTGATATAACTCCTAGTTGAGAGACAGGAGTTGCAAAGCACTAAGCTTCAAGGTTGATAGGGTGAGGGGTAAGTCAGATCTAGATGAGGGTTGGAGTGATTTCTAATTGAAGAGGCAAAGTGAGGGGAATTCAATTTTTGGCTCTATAAAAGAGAAGATTCATTTTTTAGACCAGATATTCTTAACAACAAATCTTAGAAGTTAACATTTTAGACCTATTAAGAATAACAATTGGTCTTAATTTTTTTTAAATTTTTTTATTATCTTTTAGACCGGTTATTATTAACGATAGGTTTTAAAAGTTTCATATTTTAGACATGTTGTTAATAATAACTGGTCTAAAAAGTAATTGACATTTTAATTATTTTTTATTTTTAACTTTTTAGACCAATTGTTTAGGAAACATGTCTAAATAATATATTTTTGACCTCATATTAAAGGAACCGGTCTAATTTTTTTTTATATTTATGAAATTTTCATCGATCATACTTTTTAGACCTGATCCTTTATAATGCAATCTAAATATGGCACTATAAAAGTACCTTTTTGTAGTAGTGCAATCAATATGCATGTTAGTTTTCTATGTGTTTTGATGATAACCTGACAATTACAAATTAAAAAGATTGTGATCTCATTTATGTTCTATATTTTTAAAAAATGTTACTCCAGTAATGTCTGTGATACTCCACCAGTAATAATGTTTAATTTTAACTCACATTACTCTAGTAAGCTTTATGTTACTCTAGTAACATATCTTGTTTAAGACGCATATTTTGTTAAAATTTTACTCCCGTAACGTTTCTGTTACTCCAGTAATTTTTATTCAAAATGTCTCTGTATCCATATTACTCTAGTAAATGATAACTTACTCTAGTAATAGTGACTCCAGTTGTCACTTAGTTACTCCAGTAAGTTACCATTTTCAGCCATGTCCAAGAGTAAACCTGATAGCCTATCAAGTGTGAAACACATTACTCCAATAACAGTTTATCTACTCCAGTAAGGCTTACTCCAGTTGTCACTTACTTACTCTAGTAAGTCACTGTTTGCAGCCACTTCCAAAGCAAACCCAATAGGCTGAGAACTGTATAGACAACTTACGCCAGTAACAGCATGGTTACTCCAGTAACCCTTACTCCAGTTGTCACTTAGATACTGCAGTAACTTTTCACTTTCATCACTACCACAAAAAAACAAAATAACGTCCTAAATAAGACACAATTAACGCCCTAAATGTTAAGGACGTCTGTCAACAAGTAGTAGAAAAGCTGAATTTTGGCGCCTTGAAATAATTAGGACGCCTTATACTTCAAGGACCTTATATGTTACACCCTAAACAAATTCAGGGCGCCATATACAGACTTTTTATACCCTGAACTCTTTCAGGGCGCCATATATAGACTTTTTACACCCTATAAACGTTTTAGGGCGCCTTATATATACCTTTTTACACTTTAAGAAGACTTTTTACACCCTAAAAACAATTAGGGTGCCATATATAGACTTTTTACACCCTAAAGTCCTTTTAGGGCGCCTTATATACAGTTGAGAAGACTTTTTACACCTTAAAAACTTTTTAGGGCGCCTTATATAGAGTTGAGAAGACTTTTTACACCCTAAAACTAATTTAGGGCGTCTTATATACAGCTGAGAAGACTTTTTACACCCTAAAAAAATTTAGGGCGCCTTATATACAGTTGAGAAGACTTTTTACACCCTAAACTATATTCAGGGCGCCATATATACACTTTTTACACCCTAAATAAATTTAGGGCGCCTATATACAAGACTTTTTACACGCTAAAACCTCTTAGACTTTTTACACCCTAAACTAAATTAGGGCGCCTTATATAACACTTTTTACACCCTAAATATTTTTCAGGGCGCCATATATACACTTTTTACACTCTAAACATAATTCAGGGCGCCATATATACACTTTTTACACCCTTAAAAATTTCAGGACGCCTTATAGTAATTTTTTTTTTTCATATTCCTTACGTTCATATTGAAATTTTCCATGCGTATCTATGGCCTTTGAAAGCAAAGCAGGCATACATCTCTTGAGTGTTTACAAACAGCTCCCAACAAAGAAAACTCAGATTGTATGAACAATTCTAAATTAAAAGAGCTTCAACAACAAAGTGCTCACATACAATTCAAATGATCATTATAAAGGAGCTCCAATTCTACAACAAAGTTGCTCACATACAACAAAGTCTACAACAACAAAGTCCACAACAAAGTGCTCACATACAATAAATTAGAATTCACATGACAACATCATATAAATCATACCCTCTCAACCTATGTGTTGAAGAAGATGTCTAGCCAAAACGTCTCGAACCGTATCGATGTCTTCCTCCGAGTACGGATCCAGAGTATCAAAAAACTGTAAATTGGAAATCAAGAAATATAAGATAAACCAATGAAGTGAATGCAATAATTAACTAACAAGTCAAGTACAACAACAAAAATATCATCATTTGAGAATCTTGGAGCGATAACTTACGCGTTGAAAACTAGAAACACGTCCACTGGAAACAATGGAGTGCATAAAATTGATAACATAATATCCGCACTCTGAGCTCCCTGGTTGTCGTGGGCACTATAAATAAAAAGCAAATTGTTAAAACGAATAAAGGCATATCGAAAGCTACTGTGTCAATGAAATAACTTGAATTGACATTACTTACCTTAGGATGATACCACTTTGGTCCACCCTGCTCTTGAAGTCCTGCAATCTCTCTGTACGTCCTGAGACCACTATCATTGAAATGGAAAGTAACAGAGACATGAAAACAATTCAGTAAAATAAGAATCAATGATATAGACAAAAATTATAACTTACTTGGCAAACATGGTTTTGATGCTTTCGTTTGGCTTGCCACCTAAGGAATCAAACCAATAACATACGTTGCTTTTGGGGCAAACTACACACAGCGTCCAATGGTTGCTACAACATATACATATTAATATTAAATTAAGACAAGAAAGCTCTTTATTTTTCAAAATTTTATATAGAAAAAACTAAAATACGTACTTTTCATGTATTGGCGCTAGATAATAAGTCTTATCTCCGCCCAACTCTCCCATTGTACAACCAACATAAATCGCCCTTCTGACTATGTTATTCTCTGGGGAATTCCTCATGTTTGCAGGACATAAAAATCCATATGAACCCATACGCCCTTTGTGGATGCATATATTGTGGCAGACACTATGATCGAAATAATATTATAACTACAGTTAATATATAAAACAAAAAGATCAATGTCATAGTTAAAGGGGAAATTAAAAGACTTACAGAATTGCGACTTGAATAAATCCTATATCTACATCATCCATATCCATAAACTGTTGCAGATCTGTCTTGTCAATTGATATGGGATATGTTTTTTCCGCGCCCACTATCCCCGTACGCATCTCCAAGGGTATAAACCCGATGTCCCTATACAGCTCTCGCAGCTGTGCTAAGTAGGGAAAACTGCTCGGAGCTTGTTCAGTCTATAAAAACATAAAAAAACATATTATTAGTGGGTTAGCAATGAAAATCAATCCAGAAGAACTTCCTCATCGTCAATCAGTAATTTATTCCCTACCAATGGATGTGTCGTCGCTATCTGAATTAAATGATTTGGCCAAAGGATAAAAGATGTTATGGCCTTCCCTAGCGTGGGAACCTCCTCATCATAAATCGGGATGGGTGTCTCCTTCTTGCCCTCTTGCACACTAGTTATACTCACCCGACGTTGGTCTTGTGGAATTTCCTTATTATGGTGGGTGGCTTGTTCTGAGTAAACAATGGCATCGGCAACAACACGCCAGTGTGGGACATCCAAATATAGAGTGCAAGGATGTCCTCCCTGTGGAGTGTGAGAAGGTTCGCCAACATCAACATGGTGAGTGTGAGAAGGTTCACTAACATCAATATGTAGATTATGAGAAGGTTCGCCAACATCATCAACATCTGAAGGGTGAAAACTTTCTTTGCTGTTGGGAAAGAAGGCCGGGGATTCGTTGGCTGTACGTTCTGTCTTCTCCCTCTCTTGTATCATAGATCGTACCTCCCCCCGTACTTGTTCCATGATCTCATCAAAGAGGGACGCTCGAATTTTTGCTACGAGTCGAGGATTAGGGTTGTCATCGTCATGCGAACAACATGAACACCGTCCAAAATATTTCTTGACAGTAACTCCCCTTGTCTCCCCTCGAACCTGATCAAGGTAATCAGGCTTCCCAATTGCTGTTGACAAAATGTCCATCCGTGGAACCGGCGCAAATGAACCTTGGCTGCTCTGCTCCTCAAGTGCATCCTGTATCATAATATTTTTTAGTTAATAAAAACACTAAGTTCTTATAATATAAAACAAATGAAGCTATTTAATACTTCTAATTGAACTACTTACAATCTTTGATGCAACCTCAGCAACATCTTCATTTACGTATTTGCCCCCCCTTCATTCTCGCTGCTTTCCATTTTGCGTGACGAGTAGGAGGTTCAGGGTCCTGAATAACAATGGACGGATCAGATTGGGCGGCTTCCTTCATTCTCTCTAACGCTTCCTTCATCATCCTCCGTTGCAGCTTTCTATATCCACCTTTAGACATGGTATGCGGATACTTATTTGCCTCTTGCTTCTCTTTGTTTTTTTTAGATTGTTCCTGTGACACGAAAACAAATAAAACTGAGTCACGATGTCAAGTAGATTCAAACAAATTAAATAAAAGATAAGATATGAAAGAGATTGTACAAGAAATTCAGGACTTGTCCGGTACGCCACAAACTCCCTCCAATCCTCTGGAGAAATGTAATCATACGTCATACATGGATCCTTGTCCCTCAGTGGCCCTCGAATATACTTCTTAGTGAGCTTGTTCTTAAAATCCTTCCAACGTATTCGAACTAAGCTCATCCAATGCATGTTCATCTCCTTAGTGTTAGGGACATCATATGTTTGCTACAAGGCAAAAGAGAAGTTAATTACATTTCAAGTAATAAGACTAAAGATACAAATGCAGATATAACGAAAGTGATATACCAAAACTTGTGCCCAAATCAGCTCTTTTGTGATCTTAGGCACCAACTTCCAATGACGGATTGTAATGCTAATTTTGCTTCGAGCCAGGAAGCCTAGATAGCTAATGAAATTATCTTCCTCTGGACCCACTGGATTCATATTAGCATCAAACTCAACGTGCAGCCTCTTCTTTTGATATCCACGACGTGCGAGTAGCGGACCCATCTTGGTGCTACCTCTACCCCGTCTGACAATAGGTTCATCAACTCCATCATCCGCTGACATGGATGAGCTAGACGAGCTAGACATATTCCTGTTCAACAAAGATAAATCAATGTTAGATAGGTTATTAAATAATAAACAAATTAATACTCAAAATATTAACATGTTAAACCACTACAAAAATAACATGATACTTTAGGCACCAAATTCATAGAAGATCTTACTTTATATGGTTTCCCATATTCCTTCACAATGATCATTTCTTGCAGCATATTCTTCATCATCTACCACTTCCACTTCACGTGTTGTAGGTGGATTTGTTGTGAAAGGTAGTGTATCATCAAGGTTTAAGGATTCCTCACCATACTGCTGTTTTTTACTTTGAAGTACAATGGACATTTTCTTATTTGTAGGGTCTGTAACATAAAACACTTGTTTCGCCTGGCTTGCTAGAATGAATGGCTCATCTCTATGACCAAGTCTTTGAAGATCAACGGAGACAAATCCAAATTTAGGATCTATTACAACAGCATTATTGCTAACCCACTTGCATTTGAATAAAGCAACTTTGATGGTGTTATAGCTCATCTCCCATATTTCTTCAATAACTCCATAATAGGCCATTGATGCTAATACCGGGTTTTTGTCTTTCGAACTCGAAAAGTGCATGGATTCAGCTTCAACCATCATCCCACTATTTTGCACAGAACTTTTGTCATCTTGGTATTTTGTGTAGAAAGAATACCCGTTGATCTCATAACCACTCCAAGTAATGACCGTGAAAGAAGGCCCCCAGGCAAGCCACTCGATTGTATCCGACACACCAGTCTCATGCAATACCTTCTTTTCAAACCACCGTATGAATGTCTTCTTTTGCTCATTAGCTATCTGCATGTCATTCTTCCTTGGATTCATATTCTTCAAACACTTTCTGTGTTCATCAATATATGGCTGAACTTCTTCCATATTATTCAAGACGTAGAAATGTGCTTGCAACACCTCTTCACGAGGCATATTCTTCAGTTTGATTCCTCGAGTTCCCTCGCTTATCCCCTCATCATGCTGAGATCGTATCGTCGCCCCTGATAGATAATCCTTACAAAAGTCTATAGCCTCTTCAACTACATATCTCTCAACTATTGATGCTTCAGGTCGATATGGATTTTTGGAATATCCTTTTAAGATCTTCATGTATCGCTCGAAAGGGTACATCCACCTTAGGTAAACTGGACCGCAGATCCTTACCTCTCTAACCAAGTGCACTATCAGGTGCACCATTATATCAAAAAATGCGGGAGGAAAGTGCATCTCTAGTTGGGACAAAATAATATAACCCTCATTTTCCAATTCATCCAACTTTTCAATGTCAATGACTTTGTTATAGATAGCATTAAAAAAATGCTCAATTTTGTTATAGCGGTTCGTACTTCATCTTTCATTATGCCTCTAATAGCAACTGGTAATAGCTGCTGCATCAAGACATGATAATCATGGGACTTCATTCCTACTAATTTCAAATCATCCATTGACACACACCTTCTCAAATTAGAAGAATATCCTTGTGGAACCTTAATGTCATATAAACACCCACAAAAGCTTTTTTTCTCTACTTTAGACAATGTATGAGCTGCTGGCTCCATGTATGCCTTTTTACCATCTTTCATCACTTGTGGATGTAATTGTTCTCTTATTCCCATATCAACTAGGTCTAGTCTCGCACTAATTCCATCCTTACTCTTCCCTGGTATGTGCAAAAGAGTACTGACCAAGCTATCGCAGACGTTTTTCTCCACATGCATCACATCAAGACTGTGTCTCACATCAAGAGAACGCCAATATGGAAGATCAAAGAAAATTGATCTCTTCTTCCATATATTCTTCTCACCCGAAATCTTTTGATGCTTACCCAATATTACATTGATATGTTCCACCCGACTATAAACTTCCTCTCCGGTTAATGCCTTTGGAGCCGTTCTATACTCCGGTAAGCCATTGAAACGTTTTCTTAACTTACGATATGGGTGGAACCGGTGGAGAAACCTCCTGTGACCGAGGTAGACCGTTTTCTTTCCGTGCTTTAGTTGATGAAAGTTTGTGTCTGCTTCACATATTGGACATGCTTTATGGCCCTTCACACTGTACCCTGACAAGTTTCCGTATGCAGGAAAGTCGTTTATTGTGGTAAAAAGCATTGCACGCAGCTTGAAGAACTCCTTCTTATATGCATCAAACACATCTACGCCTTCCTCCCACAACTTCTTCAGATCCTTAACCAAAGGCGCCAAGTACACATCGATATTGTTCCCGGGCTGTTTTGGTCCTGAAATCATCATAGATAGCATCACATACTTGCGCTTCATACATAGCCAGGGAGGTAAGTTGTATATTACAAGGAGAACAGGCCACGCACTGTGGGTGCTACTAAGAGTTTGATACGGATTGAAACCATCTGTACAAAGCCCCAACCGAAGGTTTCTTGGCTCACTCCCAAATTGAGGGAACAATTCATCTATTTTCTTCCATTGCAGAGAGTCAGCCGGGTGCCGAAGATATTTTCCATCATATATTCTCTCATCAGAATGCCATCTCAACATCTTCGTTGTTGCTTCACTAGTAAACAGACGCTTAAACCGCGGTATTATTGGAAGATACCACAATGCCTTCAGAGGTTGCTTTTTTGTTGTCTTATCTCCTGAACCACCACCTTTCTTCACTTTGTATCGTGAAGTTTTACACTTTGGACAATTACTAAGGCCTTCATACTCATTTCTGTACAATATGCAGTCATTAGGGCAACTGTGTATCTTTTCATACTCCATGCCCATCGTAGACAAAATTTTCTTCGCCTCATACATACGATTTGGAAGTACATTATCATCTGGCAACATGTCACGCAACAATTCAAGTAGCGACGTGAAACTACTATCGGTCCACCCAAAAGTTGCCTTTAAGTTGACCAGATGTAAGGTCCCAGTCAACCGTGTATACTTAGTACACCTAGGGAACAAAGGTGTCTCTGCATCACTCCGCACGCTATCATATTCACGCGATTGTGCAGATGATTGTACCTCAACATCATGAATCATTCTCTCCATTCCATCTTCATCTACATCAACTTCATTTTCGTGGCCCGCACTGGTACTTACTTCCTCACCATGCCATATCCACGTTGTGTATCGAAGGTTTATTCCATCACAAAGTAGGTGATCCCTTATATCAGGAATATTCCTTCGAACCCCATTTAAACAATTAACACATGGACAATAATACATGTCATTTTTTGTTGCCACATTCCTTCTAGCAAATTGAATAAACTCTTCCACCCCATTCTCATATTCTTCACTAGTTCTCAACTCATTCATCCAACTATGACCCATTTTATTACCACCTAATACATTTCCAACAATAGTCAAGTTCATAACAATCCTCAAGAACAATATATTTTTTTTCTCAATCTTGTAACAAAACCATATTTCTTTGACAAGCTTTAGGGCGCCCTGAAGCTCGTTTAGGGTGCAAAAAATAAGATTTAAGGCGTCTTGGTAGTTAACCAAGACGCCTTAAATAAATAAAAATAATAAAAAAATAAAAGAAAACCTTAGAATTATTTAAACTAACATAAGGGAGAGGGAATAATTGTATAGCAAAAAAGAACATGATTACAAAGAGTATTTCCCAAAGAAAATACAATTTCACTATAAAGCCAACAAGAAACCCCTAATACACTTTATTACTTGAACTAATGAAGTGTATGGCTCAAAAAACCTAAGTGTTAATAAATTTCAAAACCAAGTCTACTAATCTTTTTTTAATGAAGACCGGAAAAATTCAATCAATTAGTGAAGCAAGTGTTAGGGGAGAAAGGAAAGAACAAGGAAAATTACAACACGGTAGAATTGGAGTAGGGAGTAACAACAAAATTCTTTGCTTTTTGACACAAATATTTCATGATAAAGTATCACAACTTGATCAAGCAAACATCAAAAGACTAACTACTCTCCCAAAAAACAAGTAAACAAGCTTCACAAAAAGTATGATCCTAAACAGTTTACCATAAGTCTGAAGCATTGCTTAAAGCACCGAAAGTTCAGCAACACATCAATCATTGGTAGTAGTAACCTTTAATAATTCCAACAACAAGAACAACTTTGGATAAAACCAAAAGCATGACGCTCATTGTTTCGCACCAGAATAATATTCATGCACCAAAAATTGATTTTAGAGCAGAAAAATTATTTAATGCAGAAAAAAACCTCAAGCGCTCATTTTTTAAGGTTAAAGTTCTGTTATAAGCTTGTTTTATTTAGGTAGCATAGCATACATAACTAAAACTAAACGACAGATTCAACTGAAGTTTATAAAGTGGTCCAAAGAACCACTCAAGTAAAATCAGATAATGAGGAGCAACTTTATAAGCTAATAGAAAAATAAACAGATTTAATTAAGATCGAAGTGAAAGATTAAAACTGGACCAATGACCCCAAATATGCTAATTAGTCTCTATTATACACCATTTTCACAAGTGTCTCTAGTGATACCTCACACTTACAATTTGATTTTCCTAATCTAGTAATTATACCATCAACATCACTATAAATGATTGAAAAAGCTCCTGTATATATCAAGCAAGATCAGGTTGCAGCAAACAAATCCGTTAAGTGGGAGGAAAGTAAATTTTCAGGCAAATCAGAGAAAATAAAAAGAATTTGCGGCCAGGCAACCTTCTTTGATGCAAAGTTGAAAAAACAGAAGGCAGATCTCATTTACTGATGTACAAATCATGGGATCAACCCATCAACTTGTATAAGCTAAAAGGCAAACGCATTTTCCAGATTCTCTAAAATCTATAATCTTTAAACAATGATTTCCCTCGTCTAAAATTAAACCTTTGCTTAACATGATCGATGACTAGATGTAAAAAGATGACCTGAAGAAATTGAGACAAAAGAGGGAGAGAGATACAGAACAAACCTAGACTCTTGAGCGAAGAGACTGTGGTGACTTTGGTGATCTCTAATCAAGCGTGGTTATGGAACATGATTGCAGATGCTTCTTTATTTATGTCTCTGTTATAAATTTTTGAAAGTTCTGCAAAAAAATAATCATTTTTGAAATCAAGTCTTTCTATATTTAGTTGATACAGCTCTTCCATTTCTGATCCTACAAAAATAGCCTCCTATCTATTTTTTGTTTTAGGCAACCTGTTTCAATAGTTCTGAATTTATATGTTTATGAATGAGATAATAAATTAGCCATGAGCCAGCAACTTATCGATTCCAATGTAAAGACTCAACCTAATCATTTCAATCTAGCTAAATAGGTACGCGTATCCTTTTCATCTAAAAGCAACTTGACAAGGTTTATTTTTTGTTAGAGATGCTCTAAAGACAAATGCAAAGCTAACTCAGTTACAATGTATGTTCTTAGTCCTATAGAAAACTAAAAACTATGATACAGCTAAATGGAGATGAGAATGAAGAAAAGCTTTGAAATTGTAAGACACAGCAGCAGCAGACTCTCTTTGTCATAGAAGAAATGAATCAAATAGCTACTACAGTTGCAGCCCGATAGCTAAGTTAAGCAGAGCTTCTACCTGGTGTATTGTCCGTTGCTTTTCTTGTTGCTTCAATCCAATAGCAACAGATTCAGGATCAAACCCTGAACAAAAAAAAAAAAAAAGAACTCAGAAAAAGAACCATTATTTCAGATATGCACGAACAAACCCCTACCCCCAAAAAATAATTTCCTCGTTTCCTTAAATAGGAGAAGAGATCGAGCAAAACTAATCCCATTGGTAATTCCTCTTTCAGTTCCAGAAAAATAAAACGCAAATCTAGTTGAATATATGAACGATGCGTTCAAAAAATAAAAAAGAAATTCAAAGTTATATACTTCAACTGAAGAGCTACCTTCGTTACTAATCTCGTCGAATATCAAGCCCAGTGAAGATGAGACTTCAATTTTAGCTTCAGGCATGACTTGTATTTTAAGTATGAATTCTAATGAGCATATAAGACTCAACAAAAACAAGAAGTAAATCGAGGAAAAAAATAACAAGATACCCACCTAATATTCAAGCTACTGTTAGTGGAGTCATTGCCGAAAACGAAGAAGTCTGGACCCGTGCGCGAAGAGCTACGGAGGAGACGGCGGTGCATAATGTAGGTAGGGGAGAGAGAGAGTGGTTGTCGGAGACACAGGAGACGATGCCACAGGGAAGCAGAGAGTGTTTAAGTGAGGGAAGAAGCAGAGGGAAGCAGAGAGTCGCGGAATGAACCTATTAATTTGCTTTTTTCTATTTTTTAATCAGTTTAAGAATAATTAATGGCGCCCTGACCAAAACCAGGATGCCTTAAATTTTTCTTAAGGTGTCCTGTTCTACATTCTGGGCGCCTTTATGCATTAACGGCAACCTGAATTTTTTAAGGGCGCCAAAAATTAATTTAAGGCTTCCTTCAAAATATTCAAGTCGCCCTAAACCAAAAAAAAAAAATATTTCCCACATACATTGAAGCTAGCGCAAAAAAAAAAGAAATTTTTCTCATTTTACGCGACCTGAATTAAATATAGGGCGCCATAAATTAATTTAAGGCGCCCTTTTACTTTTCAGGTCGCCTAAAATAAAAAAAAAAGTATTTCCCACATATACTATGTTGCTGGCGCCAAAAGAATTCCACAAATAGTAGCATGGCGCCAAAAAAAATTTAAAACATAATTTTTCACAAGTTTTTTGGCGCCTTGAAAAAATTTTAGGGCGCCTAAAGTAGCTTTTTGGTGCCCTGAAACACGTTTAGGGCGCCTTAAATAAAAAAAATAAATAAATATGTCTTGGCGCGTAAAAAATTACCTAGATTACACCCATCGCGCGAAAAATTAAGTTTTAGCGCTAAATTGTAGGCAACTTTAGGCGCCCTAAAAAAATTTAGGGCGCCTAAAATATATTTTAGGCGCCCTAAACAATATTTAGGGCGCCTAAAGTCTTGGCTTATACTTTTTACTCCCTTTTTTAAAATAAAGACGTCTTTTGGGGAAGGAATATCCACTTTCTGTAGTAGTCAAATGCCTCCAGAAGTAAACTCGATAGTTTGTCATATTACTCTAGTAATCAAATACTCACTCTAGTCATAGTACAGTACTTACACTAGAATAACTCCGGTTATGAAAAGGCTACTCCAGTCTAACCTAACACAGAGATGAAATGACTCTTAGTTACTTCAGTAAGTAAGTGATTACACAAGTAATCTTGAGACTAAAATTCTGATAAGTTTCAAATTACTCCAGTCATTTGAAGGTTACTCCAGTCACATAGACACAGAAGCGCAACTCTGTTTCAGGAAGCTTACGATTTGATATCTTTTACTTTATGTGCTTCATATTTTCAATCTACAATTATTCTATGTTATACTTGATCAATTTTCTCATGAGTTTCAAAAAAACATCGCAAAGATCAAGGAGAAAATGAACTGGGTAAAATGTAATTAATGAAAAACCAAAAATAAGGCTGAAACTTCTCTATCCCAAGAGTTCAACTCAGGCCATTCAAGGACGATTAGATCATTCTCCAACGGTCTAATAAAGTTATGGAAATGACAAGAACATTGGAAGTCCATCTACAATAGCTAAATCCAAGATTTCAACCAAGAATTGAAGAGATAGAGAAAAAAATATGCAACAGTTATATTCCAAATTTATAGTTGAACATTGAAGAATCATTGAGAGGAAAATGCAATGGCTAGTTCCACTAATTAGCCTATAAATAACCCTGAAGACTCAAAGCAACAGACACCGAGCCATAACTGATCATATTTACAATTTGAGTTTGTATTGTGCTTTTGTTTTTGATCTTCAGTGTTTATCAATACTTGTTCTTTTGAGAGTTTTGATTCTTTGAAATTTTTTTCAAATATCTGTTTGTATAAACTCAAGGTTGTGGAACCTGTGAGTTGAGTCTTTTGATTATAAAGTGCAAGGGGGAGCAAGTCCTAGGTGGTTAGGATTGCATGAGATTTACATTGTTGTAATTGAGGCCTATTGAGATATTAGAAATACCCAGAAGATATCTGGGGATTGCATGAGATTTACATTGTAGTTATGTCTAGCTTTTTCATTTCATTGATTTTCAAGGTTTTTGAAAAACTCAGACATCTTCGAAAAGATTTTTTTTTTAAAAAAAAAATCCCCAATTCACCCTCTTGGTGATTTCTTCAATCTTCAATGCACACATATATGGTGGCCTTTGTAACATCCAATTAAGGAAATAAAATGTAGTGAATAGTTATACAAAAGTTGTGAATGACCTACAAGAGTGACCTTATTACTTGCTAAACAAAAGTTGTTAATAGCTAATAAAATGTAGTGAATAACTATAAAAAAAAGTTGTAAATGAGTTGCAATTAAAGCTAAGGAGTTCACTTATATAGTTGTCTGTATTTTTTTATCAACAAAATTTGATGGCTCAATGGTCGCCTATAAGTTTAGGAAGCAAGTGGTTTTAGGATCAAATCTTACCTTCACCACTTGCCTAAAATCCTTCCCCCCCCCCCCCCCACTAGTAGGCACACTACAAAAATACATCGAATTACCGACGAAATTCCATTGGTAATTTCATTTTGCGATGGAATTTCGTCAGTAATTGGATTTGCAATAGAAACATCCGTCACAGAAAAAATCGTTACAGAAGAGATTACTAACAGAATTTTGTGGGTGATTGGATTTGTGACGGAATCGTCTATCACAGAAAAAATTACCAACAAAATTCTGTCTTAAAAAATTATTGATGGAATTTTATTTTATTTTTCCGTTGGTAATTCCATCCCTGATTTGACCTTTTTTTTGTAGTGGTAGCTTGCCCATGGCTGGTGCCTGAGCTGTGATAGGGGCAATAGATCTCCAGTAAGGTGGTTGGAATTTTTTTTTTGAAAAGGGTGTTTTTGTCTTTTTCCTTGAATTTCAAAATCCCATTTGAAATGTGGGATTTTGAAATGTCCAACCTGCATAGGGATTATAGAAATTTAGGTACTCTTTATGGCATTGAGAAATTTCCAAGTTCTTTATGTGTCATTTTTCTTAAATTCATTGTTCAAACTTGTCATGTAAATCTTTGAAATTGGTGATTAGCTTGGGTTAATCAAGAATATAAATTTAGTAACCACAAATAAAGCCCTAGAACTTTACCACTCAAAGTTCTTTTAGATCACAAAATAACAATCCAAGTCATATAACATTCAATTACACGTGCACTACGCAAACCAAAATAAAGAATGAGGAATGATGGCGATAACTTACAAAATGGAAGGGCATAATTTCAGTAAAATGAATAAGGGCGAACATATAGCGAGGATTTGTGAAGGGAAACGAAGGACCAAAAGTTAGAGATTGTGACGACATCAAGAGACAAAAGCTGTTGAGTGAGAGAGCGTGATGCTGTTGAGCAAGAGATCATGGCAACGACGTCGAGCAAGAGCACACGTGTGACACTATGAGAATGAGGTTTGAGCGTAAAGGTGAGAGAGGAAAGATATAAATATCAAAGGCTAAGGATTCTAAAATAGTTAAACTAACAACTAGTCTACCTATAGTACTTTAGACCACATAAAAACAAGACCCTCACATAATATATTGAAGGGAAAATTGCACTCAATTCCCAAATTAGAGAAAATACAACCTAAAAGTCCCTTGAAATCTCCAATTTCCAGGTAAGTCCAAGGGACGTTTGAGTAATATAATCTAATTATAAAAAGACCAAAATACCCTTAATAGAATAAAGAAAATTGCTCTTCCCTACAGCTGAGCCAGCGGTTGGAGTGTTCTCGTGTTACTCCAATTCTACAAGACATGGCTGAAATTCCATGGTGCTTATTGCTTACGCCCAAGAGTTTATAGAAGTTATAGACTATTTCTGAGTCATTTACCTTGCCGACGGTCACTCCCCTCACGCCCTAAGCCTATTTACTAAAGCAATTATGTGGGGAAGTGCTTTAGTACAACAAAAGAGATGGTAATATTAAGGTTGAGATGAGCGTTGGAGATGTGGCCAGTGGAAAGGAAGACAATCATGACAGCGAGACCAGTGGTGTTTGCGCGGTCAATTAGAGTTTTCTTTAAAATTGAAGCTACATAAGAGCCTTCTTAATGCTTGGTGTTGACAACAATAATAGATGCAGGGGTTTTCAATGGAGAAATAGGAACACCTAGATCGAGTTCTTTAAAATCAGGCTTGTCCAAACAAATCACAGAATCAAGAAGTGAGAGAATCAAACCCTAGTGCTTGTATCATCTTCTTCCTGATATGCGACATTCTGTTTATCTCTTTATTCCATGGTTATTTCTTTCACCCAAAAATAATTCCCCAAAAATGCCAGCCCTAGTTATTGGAAGCAGCAAAAACCAGTGAATCTATTAAGTGGATGTGCCAAAATAAATTTTACAATCTTTGTAGCCACAAACTCAAATAGTTCATTATATATCAGTCATATAAGGAAATTAATTTAAATTATAAGAAAGAAGATAACCTATCTCGTTGCATCTAAGAGATGGGGAGGGAAAGAGATTTCTTCTCTGTCTAAGTTAGAGACATGGCTGTTGTAATACCCCTCAGTATACCATCATTTATCAAAGTATTTATACGTAGCTTAGTAAGCAAAATATAAATAGCAATATATATAGATATAAAACTCTTGATTACATTATATAAATACCCATAGGTTTCATACATTTTACAAACCAAAATTATACAACTACAAAATTTCAAAAGCCAACCAGGCTCTCGGCCCAATATGAAAACCTTTTTTTTTATCAGTATCTGCTGCCTTGCTTTGAGAGTTACGTCTAGTACTTTATTCATTTCTCAAATAATTGCAAGGGCTAGGATCACGAAAAATCCCAGAGTAAGAATTAGTCTCACATAAAATTTATGAATAGTATATGATAGTTAACCATAAATAGAAAATAGTCCACAACAACATGTACATCATTTAGATATCATAATAACATAGATCACTGGTAGCAACAATTGCAATTAAGATCATATAATACAACCATAGCGCTAGGTATTTGACTAGGAACCGCCCAAGTCCTCTACATGCACTAGGTTCATGAGTGGTATTGGCCCCAAACAGGATGAGACTTTTATAAATATGGTTCAAACAAGCATATACAATTATACAAGATATATGGGAATTAGAGTTACTGTTGAGATTCGTACACACAGCGGAATAAAATTTATCCAATAAATTACAAATCCTAAGAAGAGGATCTATTAACAACGTTTAAATCGGGTTAGTAGTTAAGAACCATACCTATGCGAACTCCTGTGTGTGCTTTGCGAACTCGTGGGCTAACACCTTCTTGATCTATCAATCTCTAGGAGCCAACTCTACCAATCCACTCCCTCTACCGGTATCCACACTGAACAGCACTCCAACACGAACGGCAGCGTGCTAGTGCCTTTAAGCTTTTGTCTCACGTCTCTCTTCTAGGGTTCTTTTGTGGCTCTTGAATTCTCTTGTGTGTGTAAAATAAATTACTCACAGCCTAACCTAAGGGTATTTATAACCCTAATGGGCCACATTAAATATTCAAAATCAATCTTATTAATTTTGAAATTGAATTGGGGTCAACACCTGGTAGCTCGGAAGGCTTCCAGGCGAACACATCTTTATTTTTCAATAGTAGCCTCTCCAGCTCGGTTTTTTCTTGCTTGGTGAGCATACTGCCAATCTTAGTTATTTTCCTGGGCTCATCTCCCAGTTGGTAATCCATGAGCTCCCCCATTGGGCTCTGTTTTCATTAGCTTGGCTTCCTCTCTTATATCTAATTCTACCACGTTCACCGAACTCGGTGTGGATAGCGCCGAGTTTCGAGTTTTTTTCTGCCATGATGAGGATGTCCCGGGTTCATTATTTTTTACTGTCGAAAAGTAGCATTGCCGAGATTCCTTCTAATCCCCTTTAATGGTGACAACCTCATTCTTTTTGCTTACCATTTTTAGCTTTTGATGCTTAGTTGATATTAGCATATCCCAACTATGAATAGTTGGTCTGCCTAAAATTATGTAATAGGACCAGGGAAAATCTGCTACAATGAATTTGACCCGTTCGGTCTTGAAGGCTTCCTTAGATCCTAACGTCATTTTCAGCTTTATACATCCCTTGGGGCTTGTATCTTCTCTATTGAACCCGGTTAGGGTTGTTCTACATGGCTTCAGATTTTCTGGATCAAGGTCCATCCGCTTGAATGCGTCCCACAGGATGATATGAACCGTGCTGCCGGGGTCGATAAATATCTTCTTGACTCGGCATTTGCCTAGGAGGCTGGTTATTGATGGCTTGGGATTACGTCCCTTAAGTCTTCCTGGGTGAAGAATAATTTGTGGGGTTCTGCTTGTAGAGGTTCTGGCTTGAAGGCAGGTCGTCCCTTGATGGTTAGGACTTCCCGAAGATATTTCTTCCGCTGACTCGCTGTGTCGCCACCTCCTCCGTAACCTCCACTAATGACGTTGCAATCGAATTCGGCCTCTGGGAACTCATCATCATCGTCGTTCTTTCTTTGGCCCTCCTCTGGCTTTCTCCTTTGAAGGACCGGGCTCTTACTTCGATCCGACTGCTTGTGTTTGCTACCTTTTTGCCATTGCGTTTTGATGATGTATTGACTTAACTTTCCATCTCGGACAAATTTCTCTACAGCGTCTCTAAGGTCCCAACATTCATCTGTTGTGTGTCCGGGTCCATTATGGAAATCGCAAAACCGTGATCGATCCCAGCTTGCCTTTGCTATACAGTGGTCATGGTCGCTCCACCTTTCTCATCTCGGTCAGGGCCACTTCTCTCCACAGTTGAGCACGCGAGACATTCAAAGGAGTATATTTTTCATATTTCCCCTCGTGTCTTCCTCCTCGTGTTTTTTGGTCCAAGTTCCTGGATCGATCTCTTGATGCTTGATCTTTTCCTTTCGGAGGTGGACTTTTTTGTCTTTCCTTTCCCAGCGCGTTTGCTATTTGCATCTGCTCAATATCCAGATATTTTTTGGCTCGCCGATGGAATTCCTCCAAAGTCTTGATCTCCCCAGATAAGACCAACCTTCCCATTATGGATTCATTGTCCAGGCCCGAGATGAGCAAGTGTACGTGGACGCTTTCTGTTAACCCTTGGATTTCCAAGGCGGCCGCTTTGAATCGATCCAAGTACTTCTGAAGAGTTTCACCGGGTTGCTGCTTGATTCGGTCTAATGTGTAGACCTACCTGGGATGCTTTTTGCTTGTTGCAAAATTCAGTAGGAACTTCTCACTCAGTTCATTGAAGTCGGTAATGGATTTTGGAGGCAGAGTCGAGAACCAGACTTGTGCAGCCCTTCGCAATGTTGAGGTGAACAGCCGGGATATGATTGGTTCTGTAAACCCTCGAACCAGCATTTCGATGTCGAAGGTATTTAGGTATGTTTGGGGATCCTGGCTTCCATCATACTTAGGGAGTTCGGACGTGCTAAATTTTCTTGGATACTCAGCTTCCGTAATCTCATTCGAGAACGGGCTATTATTTTGTCCTCCGTCGTCATACCACATCTTGTGCTTTCCGGGCTCCTCCAGCCGGATTTCATGATTATCTGAGGCGTGGATATTTTTCTAAGTTGCCCGTGTTTAATCATCTCGGTTTATATCTCGAAGATTGTTTTGCTCAGAATTTTTAGTCGAGGCCACTCGGCCTTGATCAAGTTGGTTAAGCTGGGGTGGATCAACGTTTTTTTGATTAGTGTCTCCTTCTTCATTGTGTTGATCATCCCGGCGTTCTTCTTGAGGAGGGTCCTGCAATTGCTTGAGGATTTGATTCATCACCTTGGTCATGCAATCAATCTTTTGATTCTGAAGATTGTCGCATTCTTCCACGTTCTCGATTCGTCTCAGCATTGACTCGGCGATGTTGTGCAGCAGTTGTATATCCGAGTTGCCAATCTAGAATTCTTATGAGGAATTAGCCTGGTTAGCATTTTCCAGCATTTGACCTACTCATCCATCCTCAAATGGCAGAGGATTTGTATTTGGTGGCTCCTCAATTCGTTCCTGATTATCTCCTCGGGCGTCTTCCCGCTGCTGGTTCTCGTCAGTACCTCATTCTTGATTCTGCTCATGCATGAGCGCATGGCTTTTGCTTTTGGTGTTAGTCATCGTTGGTCATGGGAATAGGACTTTATAGTCCCCGCGGTCGGCGCCAATGTTCTGGTGTAGAACACAAGAGAGATTGGACTTGGCCTGGGTTGAGATCCCAGGGGCCTACGTACCACAGAGTGGATTAAAGTCCACATAGTTCGAGGGTAGACAATAGGCTAGTTATAGCCAGAGGGAGTAGGGTGTGTGCTCTGTGTGAATTGAAAAGTTAGGGTTCCGAAAGTGTGTACCTTGTGAGTGTTTATTCCCTATTTATAGACTTACTTGGGGCCCTATTCTGATGGGCTTTGTTATCTTTATTATTTAAAAGATATTAAGATATTCCTTTGGATAATATCCCCTTATCTTCTGGGTGGTTATGATTTTGACCACTATCTTGATAACTGCTCCTAAATTCAAGGGAGTGGTTAGGACTATGACTGGAGCCATTTGGCTGGGCTCTCTGGTCATTGGGCTGAGCCCATTTACAATATATCCGTAACACTTTGGATCTTTTTTTTTAGCAAATCAATTTTTAGTGTCTTACGATTTTTCTGTTTAATTCATTTTCATCCATGCATGTAGAAATATACTTGATTCAATGGAAACCCATCTGCAATCAATTTCAAAGGGCTTGTCGTCATCTTCCACAAGCCAATTTTCTTGGTTTTCTTAGCCAAGGAAATATGTGGTCACTTTTTCACATCTGGTTTCTGCGATGAGAGCAATTTTCTGATCTGAAAACACCATAATCTTTCTGTGATTTGTGGTCATTTTCTATTAATTTTCTTCCTTATTCCTCATTCTTTTCGTTAGAAGGTCCTGATTAACTAACTAATATGATATGCTGAGAAAAAGGAGGAAACATATGGGGAGGACCTTTTTCACTTCAAAATAAGCTCAGAAGCTGCATTGGTTTTTATTGTTGCAAGTTAAAAAATTAATAATATTTAATTTGTTTAAATAAAAATTTCTATTAACTCAATATATACAACTAATATGTATATGTAGTTTCAATATGATTCATGTCATTTTCAGTCATTTTTCATCTCAACTGACTTTTCAAATAATAATCCAAACATACCTCAGTTAGAAAAAAAAAATCACTTGTGCAAAAAGCCAAACATACCTCAGTTAGAAATAAAAAACCACTTGTGCAAAAAGCCAAACATACCTCAGTTAGCTTAACCTGACTTTTTTCCTACCTGACTTTTATAAAAGTCAGATAGCTTTTTAAGTGACCGCTCCTACCGCCACCCCAAACAGGCCCATTGTAGTAAGGATTAACTTCTAAAAATTATTTGATGATTTTAGTGTATCAAACAAAGGACGAAATTGTAAACAGAGGTAGGATGAGGGAGAAAATGGTTACTAGACTATCAAATCAAAACCTTCACTCGCCGCCCCTTTATCTTCCCATTCATGACCAGGGGAACACCAACCCAGTCACAGTGAGAAGGTTCTGAGAATTTAGATGCCTTTCTCTTGGAATCCCTCGTAAGCATTAAATTTTAGGGAAAATTTGTTCGGGTTATACAGGACAAAAAAATATATAAAAAGTCCTAAAGGAAATTCAAATACCAAAAAAATCCAGTTAACAACTCTATCAATCAAATTAACAACTTTAATATGTGGGATTAGCAACTCAATTAGTCGGATTAACAATTTTTTAAAACTTTTTTGATATTTGAATTCTCTCTAAGACTTTTTTGAGGTTTTTTTTTTTTTATCTATTGAAACCTAAACAGAATTTTTCTTAAATTCTAATCATCTGATCAATCTGAGGGCTCAAAAGGACACACATCATAAATCCTTGAAAATTACACCTAAACCTTCCGTTTTGCTAGATATTTGATTTTCCAAAAAGTAAAACCCACTTCCGTTGTACTAGCAGGGATTTCAAATTTGGGATTTCCTTTTATTGAAATCTTGTGAGGTCCCTTCTTGGCTTTGGGCTTATTTTTGATTAAAAAATGGAGCAACAAAAGAAATTATCCATATTGAAAAATTTGGTAAGTTGATTCGATTCTACCTTCTTTTTTTCCTTTTCAAATTAAAATAATCCCTTCCTATAATGGAGGTTTTTGTGACATTGGCTATGATAAAGAAAATTAAAAAAAAAAACTTTTGGGATGGAAAATTTTAGGATCAGGAAAAAATATATTAGGATCGAGAATAGGACTTCATTATTCTGTCCGGAATTAAACTTTAGGTCAGTTGCATATAACTCCCTGACATTTCAATGTTTAAATTTAACCCCTCTGACCTTTAATTTTTTAGCTACTAACCGCTATCATTAAGTGACCATTATATTTTTAATGAAAATTACTATGTCATATGATGAAATGACATGTGACATCCTACTTTACATCTTATGTAAATTTCTAATTTCATAAAACCCTTGAACTTTGAACAGTTGCATATAATAAAAAGGGTTAAGGTGAAAAAATGCACATGTGCTTTCCCTTGAAAAGCGCCCAACACCAAGTTCTTTTTTTAGGTGCAAAAGTGCATATATGGTTACAAATTAGATGCAAAAATACTGTTTGACCTTTAAATTTGACTTTTTTTGCTGACTGAGCAATGACATGGCACTTCAAAAGTGCAAAAAAAAGACACGTGTGGTTTGACAAAAAGTGCAAAAATACACATGTGGTTTGTCAAAAAGAACGCTCGACACATGTGCAAAAATTCCACATCATCGCCCAGTTAACGGTTAAAGTCAAACTTAACGGTGAAATGGTATTTTTGCACCTAAGTTGTAACTACATGTGCACTTTTACACCTAAAAAATGTATTTGATGTTTGGCGCTCCTTGGGGTAAAACACAGGTGCATTTTTGTACCTTAACCCTAATAAAAACCATATTAAAACACCATTCCAAGCAATTATATTTGGGCCTCGACTAGCCAATCTTTCATAGTGCCTTAATCTATAGATAGATGAATCCTCCTATTCTTTGAAAGTTAAGAAACACAGTAAGATCTGTAGTCATTCTAAACTAAGCATATACAATAATGCAATTTTGATGATAGATACAAATAGCACAAGACCCTTGGGGAGGCCCATTATCTCAGGATTCACCATATCTATCAGTACTATTAGTACTATTATTGAGTACACCTGGACATAATTTTGAATATAGTAGACATGCCTTTAAATTTAACTCCCTTAAAATTTAATTTATAATATTAAACCTCATGTTGTTAATTTTTAATAAATTTTTTAAGTTATTTACTATCATTTGTCAATTAAAATAGTTTTCTCGCATGATAAAATCTAAAAGAATAATAATTTTAAAAAATAAAAGCAAAAATGTCATCATTTGTATAACATTTAAGTATTTTCTTTGGATAATTGAGCATTGATAGTATAAAAGTCATCATTTATGTTAAATATAGTCTTAGGATGATTGAGCATTGATAGTTTAAATATTACATTTGTGTTAGAAGATTACTTTTGTACTCATTCATTTTTTTATTAGTAATGCATTTTTTTTTTAATAAGAGGCTCAACGTTTATTTTTATATTATTCTAAATATTATTTTTCTAGTTTTTGCCACACAAAAGATGTAACATCCCACTTAAAATAGTGGATTTTTTTTTTCAAACAAACACGGTAATCAGAGTTTGAACATTTTCATAAACTGAGTATCTGAATCCAAAGAAGCATAACCATAGTGTAATTTTTTTTCTTATACAGTCATCCCAAAAAAAGATAGTGTTAAACAGAATATACAAAGATAAACTGATAAACTTCTTCCGCCCTTCTACACCGGACACCTGCCTCTATTGTCATCCCCTTTGTACTCCTGACCCTGAAGCTACAGCTGAGATCCAATTTCCAATTGGATCTCAGGTAACGGTTAACCTTATGCTCAAATATAACAGTATATTGATAACAGCATGAACATATTCACATAACAGCAGTATATCACTACATAAGCACAAAGCAGATGCATGATCACATATTGGCAAAACATAAGCACAAAGCAGTATGTAAAGCCCCACATAATGGTTGCACATATCTAGTGCCACGACGGCCAATCGTGTCCTCAGCGCTAGGCAAACCCAACGGCATTATCAAGACTATAATCCGTATCAAGCTATAAGTATAACTGACAACCCTAAGCAGAGTTTCAGTATCTAAGCATGTCTATCACATATATGTATATAAGCAGCATAAGTGTTAAGGTTACAATACGCGTCCGTACCTCTGTTGACGATTTTTGACACTTCCGTCAAATTACGGCACGTTTGACAGCGGCTCAACGGCGGTGACAGCGGAAACAGCGGTTCGGTGTTCCGAGTATCCTATAAGGTTAATATCACTAATATGAGTATTTAGAACCAAAATGGGCATTTTAGGTACAAATTACCATTTTGCCCTTGGTTTGACTGTTCGGCGGAATTTCGCCAGAGCTTCGCTGTTTTGACTTTAATTTCTCAAAATTTTTGCTATAGCCTTTCCTCTATCATATTTCTAAAATAAATATCATATTTATTTTTAAAATATGAAGATTAAAGACTATTCTAGCATTCCTATTATAACTACCGAAAGAATTACCGAACTAAAGACTAGGGACCGAAGACTTACTCAGAGCTTCACTGGGATTTTTCTCCGGACTCCTCCTTCTTCCTTTCTCTCCAAATTTTTGAAATCCTCAAGAGAGTTTGGTGTGAGATTTGTGAAAGAATGGAGAGGTATTTATAGGAAAACCCGATGGCATTTTCGTAATTTCGTTGAACTTTATCTGGTTGAATTCCGACCGTTGGATCGCACTTCTTGGAGGTGGTAAGATCTTGGCCTTACTCAAGGATGATGTCATCCCTGCTGCATCATCAAGTCTTATGTCATCTTGCTTTATCTGATGAAATCCCGGTTCGGTGCCCTGATCACGAGATTCCGTAGCACCTTAAAATTCTGAGAACAATATGCTGAAGGTCTTTTCTTCCTCTTTAAGAATACTGGGTTCTTCTACCCTTATATACCCAGTAAGGACATTCCGTTGTCTGCCGAAAATCCTCGGTATTCGCGACCGGTTTCAGAAATAACTTCGGTCGGTACTAACTTCTGGATAAAAATCCACTGACCAATAATATATTCTGATTTTTCCTAACTCATTCCCTGAATCTCACAACGGAATTACTTTCTATCCGTGATCATTTATCCTGTTCATTTTTTCCTCTGATTATTATACTATTATCTAATTAACACATGTTTTAATTATATTATTATTTTATTTAAGATCTTCTTTCATATTTATCCTCCCATTTTCTATTTATTTTTTTTTCTTTTTGGCCTAATTTTCGGCCACACACACACACACACACACACACACATATATATATAATTATAATTTTTCCATTAATCTTAATATCCTATTTATCTTATATTTATTTCTCCCAAAATTTCCTATTGGTTCCTAATCAATCACATGGATTTAGACCTTGTAAAATTTCCAAAACTTACTTAATTACTCATTTAATAATTCCTAATAATTTTCTTAATTAAAATTAATTATTTCCTCACAACAATTTTGTTAACATTGTTAATTCACCCTTTAAGTAAAATATTGGAAATTATGGAATCAATTTCCATTCTAGAATACTTTTTAGTTTTCCTTCTTTTTATTTTCAATGGAAATAATTTATTTAATTGTCTAAATTGAGGATAATATGTTTTCTAAATTTTTAATAATTATTTTATGCCTTCTAGAATTTTTCACAATTCTCCTTTGACAATAGACTAATTATATTACATTTTGAGACCTCATATTCACCTATTCTCAATAGGTATTATTTATCTAAATATATTTTTTAAGTGCATTATAAAAATTAGGGTATTACAAAAGAACTACTAGTATTTTAATTAACAAAAGATAGTAAAAATATTAATAAATTTATTAAATGATAAAAAGTTGTGGCATGTGGTTTAATATTATAAATCCAAATTTGAAGGTATTTAAATTTAAATTTTGAAATGTTAGGAGGTTATTTGTATCCGATTAAAGTTCAAAGAGTTATTTGTAATTGAAATAAAGATAATTTTATATCTATCACATCTCATTAAAATGAATAAATCCTTTAAAAAATAAAAAATAAAAAATATTAAAATTTGAACACTCTGATTAAATTTTAACAATTGAAATTTCATTACAGTTGTGAGAAATTAGGTGTTTAACACTATGATGAGCACCAAATAGGGACCCATAATTTAAACATGATATCACATGTCATTTCATACTTTAACGTGACATTTTTTTTATTAAAAAAGTAACAGTCACTTAACAACAAATGGTAAATAATAATAAAATGAAAGGTTAAAATTTTAAACTTTAATATGTTATAGGATTAAATGCAGCTAAGCCTATTTCCTCACTTGCTAAGTCAGGGTTGGAAATTTTATCCACAAGGAAAGTGCAATACTATCGTAGTAGTCAAACAAGATGGAAATTTTGGAAATGGTATTGCTATGCTTCCATTCGTCCTTAGTCTATTTGCAAAGTGCACAGTACACACTAGTTAATATTGGGTCTGTTTGAGTTAGCGGTAAGAGTGGTGGCTTAAAAGCTATCTGACTTTAAAAAAGGTTTGGAAGGAAAAAAGTCAAGTTATAGATAATGATTTTTGTTTGGATTGATGGTGGTAGAAGTGACGGGGGCTATGTCAAAAAGCTAAGAGCTTTTTGGTAAAAGCTTAGAAGTGGAGCTTTTTCTTTAATGAGTTTTTTTAACTTTAAGTTAAGTGAATTTAAGCTCAACCCAAACGGAATTGAAATCAACTGGTAATATTAACTGACTTTTTTTTTTGTCAAAATTACCGGAAAAAAAAACTTAAAAAGTTGTACTCCAACTTACTACTTTTTTTTCGCTCCTTGTGAGCGCCTCTCTCTCTCCCTGTGAGAGCGACTCTGGTTCGTTGGAGGACCATTTTGGATAGGCATTCAACTATTGGGGATTGTTTCTAGGTGTTGCTGAAGGAGAAGGGAGTAGTTTAAACTCCTAGAAGATGGAGCAAGGTCAGAGCTCGAGTAGTAAGAAGAAGAAACAGGTGGTTTTGAACATGGAGAGGAAGGAAGAAGAAGGAGGAGGCATGTTGGTAGGAAAGATCATCATGACCAAGAACCTAAATATTCTGACGGTGATTGCGATGATTAAAAAGGTCTGGCAAATGGGAGAGGAGGTGGAGATTCATTAGCTTAACCTTAGCTAGTTGATATTCCTATTTAGGTTCAGTAAACAAGGAGATTTTTTCAGGGTTCTTAAAGGCCGACTATAGTCAATCCTTGGCTTCCTGCTCAGTCTCCAAGTTTGGAAAAACAATATGGTGCTTCAGGACATTAAGTTCCTCTATGAACCTTTCTGGGTGCAATTTCATGGCCTCCCTCTTTCGGCATTTGATAATGATAATGCTAAAATCTTAGGGGATACTATGAGGAAGGCATGTCTGTACGAGTGGCCGGAGGTTGACGGAAAAATGGGAAGAGGATTTATTAGAGTAAGATCTCTGATCAGGATTGATAAACCTTTGGTAGAAGGATTTTAGGTTCTGAGGAGTGGGAAAACACCTGCGTGGATCTCGGTTAAATATGAGAGATTGCAAATACTCTACTACAAGTGTGGAAGGATTGGCCATGAAAGTAGGGGGTGCAATGGAAGGCAGGAGAAGGGTGAGGAGGAAACTAAGGAGGAAGAGTACGGAAGTTGGATGAGTACACCAAACCTGCGAACAGATGAGGAGGTTCTAGAGGTGTGTAAGGTGGATTGGTTGGAAGGCCAATTCTACAGGAAGAAATCTCCGACCAACCTAGGTCGTCGGAACTCACTTCCGGACAAGATGAAGGCTAATCATAGCAACCTATTGCCTAGTGATACGGTGTATCAGGAGGTAGGAGGCAAAAGTTTGATGGTTGCGTGTAAGCAAGGGGGATTGGAAGACCAGAACCATAGGTCAAAGGGAATAAGTCCAATCCAGGAGGCTGCCTAAGAAGAAAAGATGACGGCTGAAGCAGGTTTAACAGGGACAGATGAGAAGCAAAGTGCTTTATTGAAAAAGAAATCAGGGAGTCAAAAGGAATGGGAAGAACCGGAGCATATAGAGTTGATGGGCCTAGCAGCGAAACAGGCCCAATTCGTAAGCCTGAAGGAAATGAGCTCAAATGGGGTTTTTGGATACAAAGAAGCCCAACCATACTTTGTGGAGTTTCCAACGGAACAAGAAGTGCCTATTATGGGCAATGAATTAACATGTGGGCTATCTCCCATATCCTCCATGTATCAATTATTAAGTTGGACCCACATTAAAAGGCAGAACGAAGATCCTCTTGAATTAGTCAACCCGAAGCACTAGCGCAAATTGATCTTCGAAGAGAAGGAAGAGAAGAAATTAGTGAAAGAAGGAAAGAGTCTGACGAGTGGAGGAAAATGGAGGAACTTCAGATCACTGAAGAGACAAATTCAAAAAAAGGGGAAGAGTGACAAGGCGGAAGGATCAACTAGGAGACAGGAAATTGGTGAGATCGACTTCCCTGAGAGTTGGGTTTTGGCAAGAATAGAGGGAGAGGAAAGAGGTGATGAGCTGACACATCACAACGCCGGTGGCCAGGATGATCCTGCCACCAATGCGCAATGAATACTCTAGCCTGGAATTGTCAAGGCCTTAGGGCTGCCTTAACAGTTCAGAATCTGCGAGAGGAATGTGCCTGGATAAAGCCCCAGATAGTCTTCCTGATGGAGACAAAGCAGAAGGTGAGAGTGGTGAGGAAGATCAAATGAAGGTGTGCTTTGAGGAGGAATGGTTGGTAGATCCAAAGGGGCAAAGCGAAGGCCTGGCGCTCTGGTGGTCAAAGACGATACAGGTAAATATTTTGTACTCTTCTTTGAACATTATTCATACATTGGTAGAATCTGAGGAGCTTGAGACTCCGCGATATATGAGCTTCATTTATGGCCCACTGGTGGAGATGGAAAGGGTGCTATGCTAGGAGGAGGTAAGAAGGATAGGCAGCTCAATTTCTGGCAGCTGGTTATGTATGGGGGACTTCAACGAGGTATTGGCGAGTGAAGAAAAAAGGGGAGGAAGACCACGAGCATGGAGGAGAATCATGGGCTTCAGGAATTTGCTGGCGAACTACAATCTAGTGGATTTGGGCTTTAACGGGCCCATGCTTACCTGGTGTAACAACAGGCCAAAACCAAATACAGTTAAAGAGAGATTAGACAGGGCGCTAGGAAACATCCAACTTAGAGAGGAATTCCCCAACTTGCAAGTATTTAATGTAGTACCTATGGGTTCTGATCATCGTCTCCTCGTAATCCGGAGCCAAATCCAAGGCCCACGAAAGAAGAAGGCATTTAGGTTTGAAGCGATATGGGCTGATCACACGAGGTTCCGAGAAGTGGTGAAGAGAAGTTGGGCCCGACAGGAAGCAGAGGATGATTCATCACTAGCTTGCTACCTCAACAACCTGGAAAAATGCAGAGGCGAGTTATTCCGATAGAGCAAAAGGGAATTTCCCAATTTTGCTAAAGAAATTACCAAGATCAAATCACGGATAGGGGACTTGAGTCTAGCAGAGCTAACGAAGGAGACAAAGAAAAGCATCTCACAACTTAAAGTGAAGCTGGACAAGCTGTTTGAGCAGGAAGAGAAGTACTGGTGGCAGCGATCAAGGGTTACATGGCTCTAGGTAGGGGACAAGAACTCATGGTTCTTTCATCTATTAACAGTCAAAAGGAGAAATCGCAATGAGATCTTGGCGATCAGGGATAACATGGGAAATTAGATCACCGACAAGGGAGAGATTAATCACAACATATCCCAATTCTATCAGAAGCTATTTATGGCACCAGAAGAGAACCAGGAGATGGAGGGAGCACTAAAGTATATTGAGAAGAAGGTGACCGAGGAGATGAATAACCGGCTGTCAATGAGAGTTATAAGAAAAGAGATTAAGAACACATCATTTAGCTTAGGGGGGTTGAAAGCTTTAAGACCGAATGGATTCTTAGGACTTTTTTACCAAAGGGCCTGGAATGAAGTAGGGGCTTCGGTGAGTAGAATGGTTTTGGATTTTTTTGAGCAGAAAATAGTGCTGAATGACATTAACGAGACCAACATCACACTGATCCCAAAGGTCACCAGACCTAAACATGTGTCTCAGTTCAGACCGCTAGGACTTTGCAACTTTGGGTACAAGATAATCTCTAAGATCATTGCTAATAGGATGAGACGGATTCTTGGTAAATGCTTTTATCAAAGCCAGGGAGCATTCATCCCTGGGAGGTTTATCCAGGATAACATAATCATTGCGCACGAAGTATACCACTATCTCCGTTGAAAGAAAAAGGGTGGGAAGTATGAATTTGCATTGAAAATGGATATGAACAAGGCGTATGATAGAGTGGATTGGGATTTCTTGGAGGAAGTGCTGAGAAGATTTGGCTTTTGTGAGATATGGGTGGAGTTGATTATGAAATGCGTAAGATCTACAATGCTGAATCTATGCCTTTCGAGGGAGATGGTAAGCTCGTTTGTCCCATCAAGGGGGCTAAGGCAAGGAGATCCTCTTTCTCCATATTTGTTCATCCTTGTGGCAGAGGTTTTATCGCTGATGATGGAGAAGAATCAGAAAGATAAGAAACTGAAGGGGATCAAATTGAGCAAGAATTGTCTTGTGTTGACCCATAGTTTTTTTGCGGATGATACCCTGCTCTACATGAATGTAGACCAAAGAAAATGTAGCCTCTTAGCTGAGATATTGAAGCAATATTGTAAAGCATCAAGGCAGCTGATCAACCTAGACAAGTCAAGTATTTTTTTCTCTCTGAATACCCCAACGGCTATGAAGGATAGAGTGGGAGAATTATTGGGAATCCCCATGGCTGACAACCCAGGCAAGTACTTGGGCATCCCAAGCATTTGGGGCAAATCAAAGTGCCAAGCCTTGGCCTACATAAGGGAGAGAGTAATGAGCAAAATCCAGGGATGGGGGAATTCTACATTGTCATACGTGGGCAGAAAGGTGATGATAAAAGCGGTTATCCAAGCTATTCCTTTATACCCAATGGCTTGCTTCAAATTCCCAGTGAAGATGTGTAGGGAGATTCACAGCATGATTGTTAATTTTTGGTGGGAAGGAAGTGTAGCAGGTGGGCGAACACATTGGAAGGCATGGGAAACGCTCACAATGGGGAAGGGCCAAGGAGGAATGGGATTTAGGGACTTGATGGTGATGAATGAAGCCCTATTGGCAAAGACAGCTTGGAGGATGATTAAAAAACCTGATGGATTATGGGTGAGAGTTCTTAAAAGCATATACTACCCTAAGCAATCTTTTATGGATGCTACAAAGGGACACCACGCTTCATGGTGGTGGGCAAGTATAATTGAAGGGAAAGAGTGTCTCAGGATAGATTTAAAATGGGACGTGGGGGATAGATGGAACATAAGGATATGGGAAGACAATTGGATCCCTGGTATAAATCCTCTTGGTAAGCCGAATGACTACGTCAGCCCTTTTGAGGGAAAAGACATGGTGCATAAGCTGATTGTGAATGGATCATGGGTGTTAGCTCCAATTGCCCATTACCTGACGGAAGAGATAAGGGAGGCCATACAATGAATCCAAATTCCTGATAATGGATTGGAGGACCTTTTCATATGGCAAGGAGCTAAGGATGGATGTTATGAGGTGAAGTTGGGATACAAAGTGGGGAAGGAGACTAGTATGAAGACGAAAACAAGAGCAGGCACATCGGTGGTCATCCCATGTTCTAGCTGGAAGGCGATTTGGAGGATCAAGGTGCTTTCAAGGGTGCAGCAATTTATATGGAGAATTTTGCAGAATGAGGTTGCAACGAATTCTTCTTTGTTTAGAAGGAAGAGAGCTGTCACTAACCTTTGCTCGATTTGTGAGAAGGAAGAAGAAACTAATAAGCATCTTTTCTTCCATTACTAGTGGACAAGGTGTATATGGTTTGGGAGCTCGTTTGGTGCCAAATTTGATGCTAGATCTGTATCTAATTTTAATGTTTGGTGGCTCTTAATCACAGGTATGACTGGTATAAATTCCCAAAATATTTCTCACATATGCTGGATCCTCTGGTTCACGTGGAAGCAAAGAAATGAGTATGTATTTAATCATGTCCCCCCAAACCCCCTTGCTGTAATCGAGAGAGCCAGAATGAGTAATTGGGAGTTTTGGAACTCGTGGGATAAAGGGTGTGAGGTATCTGTAGTGCAGGATGAGATCAGTAGTAAGGCTGAAGTATGGATCCCTCTGGCACTTGATTTTGTTAAGGTTAATTGCGATGGATCATTTTATCTTGGGGATAATAATGCAGCGATAAGTGCAGTAGCAAGAGATGCTGAGGGAAGCTTCCTGTGGGGATTTGTATGTAAACTGAAATCAATATTAGCTTTTATGTCTGAGGCACTTGCGCTGAAAAGGGTTTTGATGTTGGCCCTGGACCTGGGACTTGAAAAGGTTATTTTTGAAACTGACTGCCTACTCCTCAAGAAATGTGTTGATGCAAGGTTACCAGAAATGCATGACTGGAAGTGCAAAGGAATTGTTAGTGATATCATTAACCTCCTAAATTATAAGGTTGGGTTTTATTTGACCTTTACCTTGAGAGGGGGAAATCGTGTAGCTGATCGTCTTGTAGCGGAAGCTTATAAAGAGGTGAGTGTGCCCTACGGGGTGGGTTGCGAAACCATCACTTGCTTTAGCATCTTTTCTAACCTTAGATAGATTGGAGGCCAGAGTTATATAGGATGAGGATTCTGCAGCTGGACCTGTGTTGAATGGTAGCTGATTTGGTTCCTGTAGTATATCTGTTTCTTAGCTTGGAAGCGTGCTGCTGTAGTTTGTATGTTTTCCAAGTCAGTTGTTATCTAGATTGCTGAACCTTTACTATTGTTCTGCCTGTGTGGTAGTTATTCTGGCTTTGCTTTTAGATGTATTAGCGGTGGTATTATGTAACACATTTCATTTCTGTTAAGTTCTGTCTGTAATGCTTTCTGTTATGGTAATACAAGAGTATTCCCTTTGAGCAAAAAAAAAAAAATTACTGCTTTCTTGTAGTGTTGAGTTTGTGGACATGACAGTATAATTCCCAAAATACCATAAAGAGGAGATTGTTTCGTTTGCTTTCTTGATTCTTGTGCACCCGAGACTCACGCCTTCAGCCAAACTTCGCTGCCGTCAGCCTCAACTCGATGTGTTTGTTTTCGATCCTGACCAATGTTGAAAAGTGAGAATAGTTTTAATCGAGATTTTGCAAGTAGATATTTGACAGAGCATTGCCTGAATTAGGTTCTGAGATTTTTCAGGGTTACACAGTACACATCCATATCTTCAAAATGAGTCCCATTTCACAATGAATGGTTGGATCTGTGGATTAAACAACGTGGATTAATGCTGCAAAATTCTTTTGCCAATATTTGAAAATTAGGAAGTTTTGGACAGGATGAGACCGTGATGAACCCGGTTCTTATTTTTCTTTCGAAGACCCTTCTATGACCTAAAACTAAAGCTTGGAACCATTATTGAATTAATTAAATTTTGGGAAAATTATCATTACATAATACCCAAGCTTTAAGAAAATTTTAAGTTTTAGTTTAACTAAGGGTACTATTTAAGTCACAAGTGGTTCTTATTCTTAAGGTATACTTTTAGCTTCCTAAAAATAGTTATGGATTAATGTATTCTTTGGTCTGTTAAATTTATTTTTATTTTTATTTTTGTCCCTCAAATATTTTAGTCCTCAAAGTTTCTTTTTATTTATAACATTGATCTCTATTTTGGAATTTTATATCTAAATCCCATAGGTTATGATGAATAAGAAGTTCCACTGGTTTGTTATCATTGGTCGCGTCGGTTTGTCACGATCTTGTCGGTTCACTAATAAGAGTCAAATCCATCTGATCAATTTCTGTCATCTTTAAATAGGACATGCTAGTGACATAAAATATGTCAAAAAAATCTCATACACTCTTCTCTCATATGTTGCATCATATACCCTTCAATCATATTTTGTGTGATTTTAAAAGCAAACTCATTGTATTTATCTGGGCTTTTGACTAATAGTGCCATAATTATAAAGACGTAAATCTATTCTATACGAGGAGGCAATTGTTCATTATCCTTGAACATCTATATAGAAGGAACAAATTGTTTTTAGGAGTCAACATACGTTGGGTTCGGATTTCATCAAAGTTTATTATTATATTTCAGCAGTCTTGTGAGTTTATATATAATGTTTATTCTCATGTGTAGAATTATTATATGTCCATAAATAGTCTCATCTTAATAATACAGATTTAAGCTCTATGAAAATTCTAATTCTAAAATATTTTCTACAACACTTTATAATTAAAAAAAAAACTTAGACCATTTTATCACCCACAAACACTAAAACTATGGTTTAAAACACTAAAACAAAGCACTTTAGGCACCGAAAGATTATATTAACCCAAATACTATTTGATAATTGTCCTTTGATATGGAAAATTTAAGTAATGAGAAGGGAAAATCCCATATAAAGCTACCTGAAATAGGAAAATTCTAAATCAGGTTGGTAAATTCAATAAATCTCTAATTAAGTTATCAACCCACTTTAAGATACCAAAATGTAAGTTAAATTACTTTATTGCCCTCTCCTCTTAAAGGGTGGTTATAACTTTTTTTTAAAAAATTTTTTCAACAAGTATGTATACAACATCAATATATAATAAAATAAAATATGATTAGCTTAAACTAAAGAATTTTTGAGTCATGAAATGATCATCAAGAATAATTCAAGCCAAAAAACCAAAAAAAGAAGAAGAAGAAGAAGAAGGAAAGCATAACCCCATGATCAATTAAATTATTTTCAGTTGAATCTTAAGAATTAAGAATTTTATTTTTTACTAGATTTTTTTTATGGAAAGAAAATTATACTATGTCAATAAAAAAAAAAATAGTGTGTATATTTCAAATTATATATCAATTATTTTCATTAGCGGTATTTAAAAAAATAATTTTATCAACATAAAAAAAAAACTAGATATTACCATATTCAAATAAAAATTTAATGAAGTTTTTTTTTTTATAATTGACAAAAAAAATTTAAGTCGAGTTTTTCTAAAAATATAATTTTTCATTCACGATACTCAAATAAAAATATTTTAATTAATATTGGGTTTCTTTCTTTTTTTTTTTTGACTTGAATTATTCTTGTCATTCTTTCTAATTAAAGTAATCACAATTAATTTTATTATATATTAATGTTAATATATATAGAAAAACTTAGATACAGTGTAATAATTTTTTTTTTTAAGAAGAAAAAGGATAAAACAGGTTATAAAAATGCAATAAAGTCATTTTAGTTATATTTTAAAATCCTAAATTTAGCCAATAACTTAATTAAGAATTTATTAAGTTTAACATGATTTATAATTTTTCTATTTCAAACCACTTTATATATGAAATTTTCCTCAATGAAAAGGAAAACGTTAATTTGAGACAAAGACGGTCATTACATTGTTGGGAACTTGGGATGGTTGGAAGAGGAGCTTCCGTCGATGTTGCTGCGTATTGCTGCTGTTAATGCTCTGCGAAGAGCTTCATCCAGAAAGACATTGAATTTGGCAAATCAAAGCCTTCGGTTCCTCTCTGGTTCGGCCGCATGGGCCTCAACTTCAGCGTCTAGCCCTAGCTTATCCATATGGCGGCGGAAGAAGGAGATGGGTAAAGAAGGGCTGATTGTGGCCAAAGAGCTTAAGAGGTTACAGTCCCATCCAGTCCGGCTCGACCGCTTTATCCGCTCCCATGTCTCTCGCTTGCTCAAGTCTGATCTTGTATCCGTCCTCGCCGAGTTCCAGAGGCAGGACCAGGTCTTTCTCTGCATGAAGGTTTTTTATTTCTCTGGCTTCTCTCTCCTTCGATTTTATACTTGAGTGTGCGAATAATTGTTTGATGTGTTCGTGGGTGGAATTCTGTTCAGCTGAACTTACAGTTCTATATGACTGATTCTAATTTAAGTTTTTATAGCTCTTTCTGTGAAACATAGAACTTGGAAAACTAATCTCAAAAGAAATCTATTGCGTCTGAATATCTAATAGTTAGAAGTGCTAATTACTTGGAAACATGTGAACACTATCTTAATTCATGTTCTGGTACTTTTTGTGCGAATCACTTTCTCTTTTTTTTGGCTCAATGTGGCAACTTTAAGTCTTCAATTCCAATTTTTTGGTGTTAGTTTTGTTTCCAGTCAAAAAATAAGAAGGGTAACTGAAATAGATTTGGAGTTACTTTATCATTCAGTTGTGTTGCTAAATATCCAAACCCAGGCCTCATTGTTGTCTGTCTTATTGTAGCTTCCATATTTATATCATGAAGTAGGTCAATCAAACTTTTCTTATTTTGAAGGCTAAATTCATTTGTGTATAACATGTATTTGATGTAAAAGGGATCGTGATGGTGAATTTGCACTATGAATTGGGTTTAAGTCATAAATGAATAGCTGTGGGATAATTTATCTCAACCCCAGTTGTTCTGATCTTGTCAAGTAGTGATATCTTTAGTCATTAGCGGACCTAGAAAATTATTGAAGGGTGGGCACTCTAATGCTATTAGACACAAAGTCCATCTCATTTTTCATTCTCTTCTCTTCAATCCAACACGTGACAGATAAAGAGGATAGCAAGATACATATTCCTACTCCTCTCTCAGCCCATGATATCTCATTCGGTCAACTACATCACATGAGAAAGAAAAACCAGATCACGCCATCAAAGAGCAAGAGATCACAGCGTCTTCTTCAAAAACGCAGAGGCAGAGAGAAATTAGCAACGCCATGCTTCTCACATCAGCAACAACACAGTCCCATGCATCTCGAGCCCCAACAAAAAAAAAAACAAAAAAGACACGCCGTATACTCCTCGACCTCTTCTTCCTCCTTGGACTAGACCCTTAGTTCATTATATAATCACTGCTCCTTGACTCTCATTCATTCCATCGCCATTAATAAAAAATCAGAGCTGGGTCCAAGAATGTAAGAGAGAAAGACGAGGGAAGAGAGAGAGAGGGATTCAAATCGTGATCATTCTCATTCACACTTCCTCTGTATAGAAGCCAGAAAACAGAGTGAAACCGGGAGGAAGATGAGACTGAAAACATGAGAGAAGGAGACAAGCACAAGAATCATAGCTCCCATCAATTTGTTATTCTCATTCTGATTCAAAACGAAGAAGAGAGAGTGAAATACCGAGAGATAGAGTTAACACCAATCAGAAACGCAAGGCATCAACGATGAAAGCAGAGAGCCTGAGTGTACATAAAAACTAGAAACTAACTGAGGTGAATCTTCAAGCTTCTCTCCTTTTGGTCTCCAACTTTCCATCAGATTTCAAGGGTGGGCACTTGCCCTCCTTCTCATACATGTGCGTCCGCCCATGTCTTTAGTCCCTTGGTCCCTGGATGATTTTCTTGCTTGGAGTGGTTTTCCTATTGTAGTCCAATTCCTTGCGCGTTAGAACTGGCAAAAACATGCAAACACTGTAGGAAAATTAGAGAACAAATATTGATCAATGGATTATGATTCTGACAATTATTTAATTCATTATCTTTTAAGTAGTATTTATCTCTAGGTTTGTCTCTGATGTTGCTCTTGTTCTGCTGTAGACCCTTTCTAAATTGTGGGCTGATATCTGTTTGGCTCATAGGACTTTCTTACCCTTAATAGCATATTTCATTCTCTATTACAGTAGAAGAGAATTCTAAAATATTAAGAACTAGAATTTACGTGTTGACATTTTTTTGTCAATTTGTCACAGGAGGAACCTTTATTTGTTTTAAAATATCCCAGTACGTATATTTGTTTTAATTGAATCCCTTTGGCTATTAAAACAAAAGAAGAAGAAGAAAATATATCCTCTTGCCTCTGCTTTTATGTTTAACTGATGATATTTCTTGTCTCTTTGAACTAGTCCTATTTCAAACCTTTAGAGCTTAAACTGCAATATCAAACTCCTGCAGTTGTTTTGCTCCTGTCCATCATTAGAGAGAACAAAAATTTAATGTAGTTTTGTTTGTGTTGCTTATTGCCTGGCCTTGAATAATTAGTGATTTGGAAGTTTCTACAAGTGTCCATGCTTCTTACTTCTTCCTAGAAGAGAACAGAGTAGTTGTTTGAGAGAGAGTTGACTTCCAGTTTTGGGCCATCTTGGAGGAAAAAATTATGTGTAATTCCCCAAATTTGTTGAGCTAGAAATGCCAAAATTTGTTTTTACTGTCAATAATTAATTTGGTGGTTGTTTGAATTTATTTAAACCTTTTGGTTAGATATTCTCTAAAGTGTTCTATGTTATGCAACGTGGTTGTATACCTCTGAATGACAAATATCGTATGTCACAGTTGTACGATGTAGTGCGCAAAGAAATATGGTACCGACCAGATATGTTCTTTTACAGAGACATGCTCATGATGCTTGCAAGAAACAAGAGGGTGGAGGAAATAAAGAGGGTTTGGGCAGATTTGAAAAGAGAGGAGGTCCTTTTTGATCAGCATACATTTGGAGACATCATTAGAACTTGTTTGGATAGTGGCTTGCCCTCGGAGGCCATGGACATATATGAAGAAATGAGGCAATCTCCTGACCCTCCTCTCTCATTACCTTTTCGTGTGATGTTGAAGGGACTTATTCCGTACCCAGAAATAAGAGAGAAGGTAAAAGACGACTTCTTAGAGCTTTTTCCTGGCATAATCGTGTATGATCCTCCCGAGGACTTGTTTGAAGATCGAGAGCATTGCCAGAGCGAAGATGATGATTAGAGCTCTGTTGACTAGCTTCCGGAATTTGATGTTTGGGGCAGTCTTGCTCTTGCATTGAATTTCTCTGATGCTCTTGTTGAGACTCAGGAGCTGTTAAAGTCCTTGGGCTGGCTAGACTACAGCTTAAAAGGAACGGTTGCAAAGTAGGATCCGGATGGCGAATCTTTTGTGCTTTCTCAAATAAAATGGATTGGAATTGCTGCTGATAACATGGAATCTGGGTTTGACTGCCATCTCTGTTCCTACTTTCTGGATAGTGATGTTAAAGGGTTCGAATTCAACCGGCATGCCATTTAGACAAACTTGCAATGGTTTATTAGAGCCTTAAAATATGCTTTATAGAATCGAGGCTGCATGATTGTTTCTACTTTCCTTTTGTTCAAAGGGTCATTCTCACCGGTTCTTTCTAATTTACATGGCTGAGTTCATGAGAACATTTCTGTATTTCACCTAATGGAATGAAATATGGAAGGCCATCAATGATTTGCCATGATGCGTATTTTACTATTTTATACCTGTTGGAGGTAAAAGCAGACCCATTTGTGTAATCATATGTAGAAGTAAACTTCTTTCGTTCTACTGGTCAGTCAACCGGTTCATTATGTGCAGGATTGATGAATCAATTGATGACATAATGCGCTTTTAGGAACATGAGGAGATGATGAGAGATATTTTGTTTCAGACTTGATGTGTTTCATACAATTTTGTTTAATATTTAAAAAAAAAATATTAATTTTATGATTTACAAAATAATGTTACTTAAATTTAATGTTATATACTATTGACTTAAGACGAAAATATGCGTATAACCCCCCTGAATTTCTAGTCAGTTCCAGACAATATCTCCAGCCCTTACTTTTTCTGTCATCTTGTTAATAGTGACCACCTCGTCAAGTTAATGAATACACTTGGCATCTTAAATGATGGGGAATGCCCTTACTATCCACTTCTTTCACTTTATAATTGAACTCAATTTTATTCAATATGAAATCTCTTATATCATGTCAAGTCCTCTAACACTTGACATCCTAGCTATCTCCCAAAAAAGTGTGAGATCATAATTGGCTACACAAACATGCCCAGGTATATTAAAGACACCACAAACGCCATATCCTTGTTGAAACTGAACAAGGGCCAGGCCGACTTTTGATTTTTAAACCATGGGCTTCAAACGACATATTCATTGGTAGACGAAATAAAACAAGAATTGACACTTAACATGGCATATCAATTTTCTTCACAAGTGCCAAGCCCATACAGCTGAAGAATGGGCTATATTGGAAGGCTTTGAATTAGCTTGGGATCTAGAGATTAAAAATGTGGAGATAGTTATATCACAAAAAAAAATAATAAAATGTGGAGATAGAATCTGATGCTGAAGAGGTGATCAAGATGATTTTAAATGACACTCTAAACTTGAGAAGCTTGGTTATCTTGAAGATCAGTGAGGTACTACAATGGGATTAGCAAAATTAAGAAAAATGGAATGAGAGAATTAAGGAAAATTGATTAGCGTGTTTTAGAGGGGAAAAAATTACTCCTTTTGGTCTTTAATATATGATATATTTTAGAAGATGATTTTGGTCTTAAATATAATATCTATACTTTGTATTTGTTAATCTTTTCGTAATTTACCCCTAATTATGCTTCTTCAATAATAATTAAGGAGGAGGGAAAATGAAGAAATTAAGAAAGATGACTATAGGATTTTATTCATTAACTTAACTAATTTTCTTAATATAATCAAATTAGGTAAATATGTTTTATATTAAAGATTGGAGGGAGTATCATATTAACTAACATCTTTAATTTACTCAAATTAGTCAACTAGCTTTTACATTGAGGATCATCAAGAGTATTAATAGAAGTTACTCAATTTCATTGACATAATTTAACAATAACAACAATAATATAATAATATCACGCTCTCTCTCTACTCTCTTCCTTACTTAGCAACATCTTATTCTGTGGGGAAAAACAGGGAATAACACGATATTGAAAATATAAACTGATGATATGCAGATAACACATAACACTTTGTTGCTATATAGTTGTAGGAAAAACAAGTAAAATCACTGAGATGATCCAGCCTTGAGCTTCTTGGCTATGGCAGCAAAGTACTTTCCTTGATGAAAAGCTTGAGCCAATTCTAAGTCACTAGGCTCTCTACCGATGCCAAGATCCCCAGCCAAAGTGCTAGCACCATAAGGTGAACCACCTTTCACTTTCCCCATCTCAAACATGCCTTCACCAAATGTGTATCCAATTGGCACATAGATCATCCCATGGTGAACCAGGTGTGTAACTGATGTCAGTCTGTGTGTTTATGAACCATATATAATACTGTGTTAGTGACCAGAACTTGACAATTAAACTCAATATTTATTAGTCAATAAACCATGCCCTCTTGCTAGATGGGGCCCACCATTCCGTTACTAGTTGTCAAAACTTAAAAAGTTTGAGGGAAAATTCATCTTTTTGTCCAATTTTAACTTGTTCATAAATTTTAATTTAGTGTCAGCTTCATAGTTTTAACTTAGTCTCTAAACTTTGATTTGATATAACTTAGTCCTTATTAATTTAATCATAGGTTAATAGTATTGTTGGTCTTTACAGTTTGATTGAATTTTGGTTTTGACTTCTATAGGTTTAAATGAATAGTTTTGGTCCTCATTGTTTTATAATAACTCGGTTTGAGTTTGAACATATGTAGGGACCATAAATAAAACTAGTTAAAGTATATGGATTATTCATTAAGCTTAGACTAAATTTTTATGGAACTAAATGAACCAAAATAAAAATTCAGTCAAACTATAAAGACTAACAATGATATAAACCCTATAAAGACTAACAATGATATAAGTCCTTATATTTTAGAAAATAAAATTACGTTTTTTATGAAAGCAAAGTCTTAAAGTTTTGAAGCATATTGATCTTTTAATTTGGTTGAGTGAGTCCTACTCAAACTTACATGGTAGTCTCTTGACCGCCTCCTTGGGATCCGATGCTGCAAAAGAATCCGGCAGGCTTTCCGGCGAGTGCCTGGTCTCTCCATAGTCCTCCGGTTGCATCCATAAATGACTTGAACTGAGCAGCCATTAGTTCAAATTTTGTAGGGAAACCAAACAAGAAGCCATCTGCTTCAGTTAGCTGACGAGGCTTAATTACTGGTACATCACTCTTTGGAGGTGCACTTACCTTCACAAGAACCTCTTCAGGTAGAGTCTCAGGTACCTATATATATATATATTTTATTACAAAATGGGAAAATGTTATAACATATAATACATTACGAAGACCTGACCTGTAAAAAGGTAAGAATTTTGCATCAATCTAGCCAGAGATAACAAGCATATTTCCGTTAGAAATCCAATTATCAACACAATTCTATCGTTAATTTCTGTTCCAAATCAAATTATCGACGGAGTTTCGTCGGTAATCCGGCGTTTTTTTTATTTTTATAAATTCCATAAAAAAAAAATGATGAAAAGAAACAAGCATATTTAGAGACTTCGAGATAGATAGATAGATATAGCGGTAAATTTTCATATAATAAACAACACCAATAACAACGCCTGTATCTCTCATTTCACTGAATGATTGATTACATGATTAGAGAATATTCGTATAAGCATGAAAACAAAATTCTGTATCATCAAATTCAAAAGTAAATAGGTAGCTGCTACCAACCTGCCAGAGTTTGGCTTCAACTCCTTCCACAGAATCTGCTCCTTTTTTAATCTCATGTGCCAACTTCTCAATATGTCCGTACGTAGAATAGTAACTATATAAAGACATATCAATATTAATTATTAATGTAAATTTTAAATAGAAAGTCAAGCTATAGACCCTGAATAACCTATATACCTTGAGAGAATTATATTAATGAGAAAGAACATGGTGCGATTATCTCATTTAGAAGAAAATGTTTCTCCCGGCAATAATAATGGCAAGATTCAGTGTCAGAGTCACTATATATATAATTTTATATTAAATATAATTTTTATGATATTTAATTATTTTTAAAATTTTTTCTCTATATATTATTTTATATAAATTATGAAAATATAATGATTCAAAATTTTACCGACGGAACTTTTTCCGTCTGTAAATTTGGCGGGAAGGGATAATGACGTTGACTTCAGTTTATCTACACAGAATGTATATATCCATATGGTGATTAAACTTTTTCCGGTAGATTTAAAATAAATAAATGGTGGGGATTACAAAACGAAGTCAAATTGTAATTTAGAAAGAAAATAAGCTATCAATACTCAGGAATTAATTAATATTATGATATATATATATATATATATATATATATATATATATATATATATATATATATATATATATATATATATTGATTGGAAGGTCGGGTTTCATTGTCATATGTGTGCGCCTACGCGTGTGTGTGGCTTAACTATGAAGCAAAATTGCGGCTTTTAAAAGGCTCAACACTCACAATCTTTCTTTATAGATAAAGATAAATTAGATTTTCTTACCAAGAAAAAAAAAAGATAAATTAGATTTCTATGATAACGAAAGGAAATAAGGAACTTGTTACGGATATCTCATAAATGGGCCCAGCTCAATAACCAAAGAGCCTAGTCAAAATGGCTTCAGTTATGCTCATAACCGCTTCCTTGAAAATAGAAGTGGTTTTATTAAGAATATCTATCATGATGGTAACCGCCTATGAAAGGAGGAGATTATTCAAAAAAACATATCTTAATATCCCTAAAATAAAGGACAAATCTAACTGATTAAGATAGGGCCCAGGTACGCTTATAAATAGGGTAAACCCCTCACAAGGTACACACTTCTGAAACCCTAGCTTTTCTATTCACACAGAGCACACACACCACCCCCTCTGGCTATCATTAGTCTGCCGTATACTCTCGAACTATGTGGACTTTGATCCACATTGTGGTACGTAGGACCCCGGGATTTCACCCCAGGCCAAGTCCAACCCAACTTGTGATCTACACAGGATCAGAACTGTTATACGAATATATAAAGAATCACTTACACAATGTAAACCTTGGTCGCCATTGATGATCGATGCTATTGCGCTTGAGCTGTGTCTCTATTTATTATTTAGAAACCAATGAAAGTATATATATCTGTAGTTGGAAGCTTGACGAGGGACTACTCAAGAAGAATGGCTCATATTTATAATGCCAGATATGCCGGCCAACAAGGAAGAAACTGCCAATGAAATTCCATGTGATTTTGTGGTTGCTGATGCATGCATGGTTGATAGATCAGTTTTCCTTCTAAATACATTTAATCCAATAAGATATGCAAATGATATTTAGCAACGTTGATTATTTATAGGGTTATTATTCCCCATGTGTACCTAACACAATAATAAAGTTGCTTTGGATGTAAAAGGAAACACAGAAATTTTAAAATGGTGCAAACATATTATGACAGTTAAGTCTACCAACGTTGTTATCCGCTTAGCAAACATGTTAGTAAGCAAAAACTTTATATGAAGGTTCCAAATTGTAGAAGAAAATGTCACATTCATTAAGTCGTAAGCAATGACAACCATTTAGCAAACTACAGTCCCCACATGCATTACACAATGTTTTCGCTCTTAGCGACCATGCAGTGGCAAATGGGAATGTAAGGAGAGAAAATGTTGTACAATTAGTGGTAGAACCAGAAATTTTAATTACGGGTGGGGAAAATAAAAAATATTATATCTTAAATAAAAATACTTGAAATACAGACCTAATATATAAAAAAAATTGAAAGATATCTATCATATAATAACACCACTTGGATTGGCTTGAGTGGCTCTAATCCACTAAAAATGGACTAGGTATATTTCAACAAATTACTCCAAATATATAATATAAGACATATTTAGGGAGTTGATTTTTATCCTAAATTAAGACATAGTTTTCATATTTGTTAATAATAATAATAAAAGATAGTGAATAAAAAAAGTAGGGAAGTGAATAAAAAAATTAGGGAAGATGATGACTAGGGTGTTTTGGAAAATACATATTAAATTAACTCACTCAATCAACTTCCTTAATCTATCTAAATTGTGTGTGTGTGTGTGTAGCTTATATTTAGGATCGGAGGAGTATTAATTAACTAGATTTTCAAAATACAAATGATGAAATACAATAGAATCAAACAAGCTTAGCTTATTAAGCTAGTATATACATATAGATATCTTCTTATAATGTATGACAATTTCAAACTCAAAAGTTAAGGATCAAACACAAGTCAAAATTATTCAAAACTACTATAGCTAGATTGATGAGATCAAAATATAAGCAAGTTATACATAATAAGTTTATCTTGTGTGTGGGTTTATTTGTATGCAGTCGAAATATTAAAATAAGTCGCTGACAAAGAAAGATATCTCCTTATATATATATATATATATATTAATTTTTATTTTTTTTGGGGGGGGGGGGGGGGGAATCCGCCTGCATGCAACACTTTTGGGAATAACCTGTTAAATGATCAACTTTGGTTGACTTAACTGTGGTTACATTTTTGCACTGTTTATGGATGCGCAAGGCTGGGAATATTTATGTCATGGGTAGATTTGCCCATTAACCCCTTATTTATATAGACATTTACAATATGGTATTAAAACTATAAAAGTCATTAATTAGAATATGTGACCAATTATTTAAAAAAAATTATATTCCCTCCAGTTCATAATACAAGTCATTTTCTTAAAAAAAAAAATTATGGTCTTAAATAAGTTTGTGTAGCATTAAGTGTTTTAATCTAGATATATACATATCCTTCACAGTTTCTAGTGAGAAGTAGAGGGTATGTATAGTATTTTTAAAGAATTTATGCTATTTATTAGGGGTAAAGGGATCATCATAACAATTTTTAGACTACTTGAATTAAGTAACTATTTGTTTATGGTTCTAGACTTCCAGTGAATTAGTTATAATTGAGTTATATTATGAACTCAAAGGAGTAGTCAATTAAAGGCATAATGTGACACAAAATTTAATATTCCCTCCCATCCTTAATATAAAATCTTATTTTAAAAATGAGATCTAATATTAAGGATTGGACAAGTTATTTCATATAAAATGTTATATTATAAAATATGTTAAAGGTCATTGTAATAAAGTGAGAGTATAGTTACACACATATATATAGATACTCCCTCCCTCAGATGATACTGTATGATCAAGAAGTCAAACAGCAGCCATAAAAAATTAAATCTAATGAACCAAAAGTTGAATCAATATAAATAAAATGACATTCAAAAGAGTCCAATTTTACACAAAACAACGTAAATGATTAGAGATCAGTGAGTTCTACACACACACACACACACCGAATGAATCAAAAGTTGATCCAATCACAACCAAACGCATATCATGTTTGTACAACCCTTTCTGACCTCAATCCATAATGTAAATGTGAATCATATATATGCCATATCATTTTACAGCAGTATGTGCGCGCGCGCGTGTGATTATACCAGCATACTTGAAAAGAAATAAGAACACTAAAGATTTTCATGGTTCATAATAGTAAATATATGATAACAATATATAATATTGCGTGTTAGAAAGAATTTAACTAAAATCCAGAAAATTCAAACATTCAACACGCATTTTTTAATCCAGTGGCGGCATCTCATTTACACACATATGAACAAGAATATAAGGGTTAAGGGGTAATTTTGCCTCATAAGTTTTCACCGAAGGTAATTTTGCTATGAGAATGCAAAAAAATGGAGCAAATTTGTCATACATGTTATCTCAATTAATTTTAATCATTAATTGACCAAATATACTGAGCTAACGCTCTAAATGTTATTTCACGTCATTTTTTTAAGGTGTTTTAAATCTAACTTTGAAATGAAAAGAAAATAAATATATGATATATGAAATTCTGAGGCAAATTTACATTTTAACAAAAATAATATAGATAACACATATATAGATTGACAATTCAGTATATTTAGTTAACTAATGGTTAAAATTAATTGGGATAATGGCCTGAGCAAAATTGCTCACGTTTTTTACACTTGTTGAGCAAAATTACCTTTGAAATACTTTCATAACAAAGTTTCCCATCAGCGACAATTTCTAGAGAAAATTACCCCTTAATCCTAAGTATAAATATAAGCATATTATAAAGAAAAAATATAAATGTAACTCAATTTTACATTATTAAACTTGGGGGATAGTAAACAACAATAGATCACATACAATTTCCGAGAATATGAAATAATATCTATAGTTATCTCTATCTTCTTTGTTGACAGACAATCACAAGAGTTACTACAAGCAAAAGAGAATCCAGAAAAAGGAAAAATGACAGGAAAAAACTATCTAAACTTACGAATCCTGTTGAAAACAATAATAATGAGATAAAAAAGACACTAAAGCAATTGATAATTAGTTTTATTAGAAAATTACTTATTTAAGATTTTAAAATTCAAGTGATATTTTTTTTTGGGGGGGGGGGATTTTCACATAGAAAAATTATTTACATAAGCTTCTATCAATATATTATTCGAAAACTATTCTAGAGCTACACTAAGGCTATTTTAAGTCTCTAAAAATTAATTCCTTTTTTATGTTAAACCCTCTTTGGTGTCTATTTCAATTCATTTATTAGGATCGTCAATTTTATGTTAAACCCTCCAAATTCTCAAATTTTCTAGTTTTAATTTTTGATGTAAAAATATTGTTATAGCAAAAGTGGAACACACAATATTCAACATTCAGGATCTAGAAGCCAATAATGGTGGTCTTAGCAGAGAGTGACATGAGAGTGAAAGGGTAATAGGTTAAAGAATAAAAGGAAAAAAACAAAGAAACGGGTTATCGTGTGAGATGAAAGAAGGTGATTGAATTATATATATAGACACTCACACACACACATATAATTGGTGGAGAGAGAATATTGTGGGAGAAATCGATTAGAGAAGGATGTAGAAGGAACACAAGAAAAGAAGAAATGGATCAAGAGCCGGCGGTATGCACAAATGTGGGAGTAGTTAAAGAAATACACGCACACGTTTAGGTTTTCCACTGGAAGATTAAAAGATACTCCTTTTCTTTTGATCATAATTATAGGACAACATTTAAAAATTGGCCTCCTAATTATAAGACAAAATTCTGATTTTTGTCACTTTCTTCTTAAAATACTCATATTGATACTTTCTTAATAATAATTAAACACAATAATAATTTAATAATACACCTGTATATTCTATAAAGTAAGTAATGATTACAACTCATTAATGTCACATACACCTCAATTCTATTTTTTTTTTGTTTTTTTAATAAAATAAATTTGAGCAAGTTTTGTCATATAATATTATTTGATGTCATTTTAGGAAAATAAAGACAATTAACTAATTTAAATTTTCATGATACAACTTTAAATAATCATGAAAAAATAATAAAATTAAGAACATGGAGAAGTTCAATTAATTCAGATATTTATTCTTATATTTGATTTTTTTTTTTTTAATATTATCTCCTTTCCGCAAAGCTATGCTTATACATATGCTTGTTAATATTAAAAAATGAGGCCGAGTAAAACAACGTGATGTCTGAATTGAGATGCTCCACCAGTCCAGAGTATCCACGATTCAACAAACTTTCCCTTAATGTCATTTTAAATTTTAGGTAAGGGTATTTTAGAAAAATAAAGATAATTAACCAATTTAACTTATCACCTTATTCTCTCCAAATTCTGGTAAATATGTCTGTTCTGTTATAGGAATACAGATGTATAGCCTCAAAGGACTAGTCATTTGTTTATATTGGAACAAGTTTAATCTCCAAGATGCCAATAAGGATTAAGCACCAAGGAGAAGAAGATTACTCAGAGATATCTATGAAGGAGATACCACCGAGCGTCTGGAGATCACTGTGAAGATGGAATATCACATAGAGGAGGGGTGCATAGGTGATCTAAAAAAAATCTTTTCGTAAGATATGTTTAAGAAATAATGAAACAGAGAATGAAAGAAGAAATGGACACAGAGCAATTTATCTTGGTTCGGTCTAATCATTCGACCTATGTCCAATCCCCAAGTACACCTTGGAATTTCTACTAACTCTTCACGATACAATTACAACATAGGATGATCCTTTCACTCTCAGACCCACTCCCCCTTACTTGTTGTAATCATACACCTACAACTTAAGGTTCCATAACCTTAAACTTGAAACAAACATGAAATGAATGTTTTAATAACTCCTCACGAGTATATAATAAATAAACACTGAAGAACAATAAATATCCGAAGATATTGGATTAAACTGTTAATTGTAATAACTCAGAAATGAATTTGCAGAGTTTTGGTAGGTAGGCAATTTTCTTTCTATAACAGTTCCACTAAAGTCACTCACTCATATTTTCACTTTTCTTTTCATGATTGAAAGGATCTTCTTTAACCTCAAGATTGGTATTTGGACTAATGAGATCTACGCATTTGTCAACAAGACTTCCATCATTCAATCCTTTTTCCTTCTTGGTTGGATCTTCATTAGGGGCAGTAACAATCATACTTTCAATCTCCTTTGCATTGGAGGTACTATTTGAACATCTAAGTAAGAGCAATTTTCCCTTGCCTTGAGCGAGTTCCAGTCATCTCATGACTTTTCCCCTACTCGAGTATAAGCTTACTCAAGCAAGTGGTTACTCGAGCAAGGAAATAAAGCTGCTTAAGCATATATGTTTTGATAACTAATACTTCGGCTTTCACAGTGGTTGCTCGAACATGTTGAAGCATTTACTCGAGTATGCTACTCGAGCATATATATTTTGATGGGTAACCTTTTGCCTTACATAGGACATTGCTCAAACACTCAAAAGACTTACTCAAGCAAAGCTATATGCTTACTCAAGTAAGCTTATCTATTGAACTCTTTTGGGAAAGAAATTTGAAAGTTGCTTGAGTAGATCAAGTTTGTACTTGAGCAATGTTCTTACAGTTGTTTCAAAACTTTGTCTTTAGAAATTCAAATTATTTGGTTAACATTCCATAACATATGTTTATTGCTCATCACTGTTGTCATTGCTTCTAAACATATTTGTTAGTAAGTTTCAGGTGATTAGTAAAATTATTTCATACAAATCCTCAAAAAGCAAAGACTGTGTCAAAACATTAAATGTTGTTGCAGAAAAATAGAGCACCACACAGAATGCAATTCAGAGTAGGTAAAATGATAATCTTCTTAGACACCTATTCTGATGAAAGTAAAAGGAACCCCACCTAAGCAATCCCATAGCAGACCAAAAAGATTTCTTGTTGCAACAAAGAGAAATGATTGGATCTCGAATTCTGCCAACAACTCTAATTTCTCTCTAACAGAAAGCTTGAACCTTCACAACGATTATATTCTAAACGGGAAGAATTGCTCAATAATCAAATGCTTTTCATCAACTATAAAAAGAGAAGCATTCAAGATAGACAATGAGAAATAAGCTTGCACCTTCACCGTTAAAATGCCAAAACTTTGATGTTTATATTATTTACTCTTCGTTATCTCAATGATTATATAGTTTACCATAGAGAGTGAGATTATTTGTAATGTACTTCAGTGTTCATTTATTCACTTTTAAGAGAAAAGATTGATTGTAATTCTTTATCACAAATGTCGTATCCTTACGGTGTGTACGGGGGGTATCTCGGTGAGAGATTTGTGAAAGACTGCACAAGTGCCCGGCTAAACTTGTAGGATTGTAGAAGCTTCTATTGTGCCCAGATTAAACAAGAAGTTAGTAGATTGAAAATCTCAAGAGGAGTCTGGGGACTGGACGTAGATCATTGTGGATTGAACCGAACCAAAATAAATCATAGTTTGTATATTCTCTTCTCTAAACTCTTATATTTCTAGCATAAATGTTTGAATGACTGACTATCGCTTTAAAAATCATTACTGTCATACAAACTACTTTTACTAAGATGCAAAAAAAATTTCAAAGTTCTTAACTTTTTATCATACATCTAATTCACCTCCCTCTTAGGTGTTAGCTAGTGTTAAAAGATAAGTCTATAGTTCTAAGAAGAACTCTAAATAGAATCCACTTTCATGATATGAAGAGGAGTAATACAATGTTTCAATTCCAAAATCAAGTCTCAAGTTTTCTTACTAATGAGGAGGTACAATGTATTTAAAGGTCACACTCACAAAGTTTACCTAATTGCATCCAATGCAACCTAGAGACTCAAAATATTAAAATTTGAACTTAGAATAAATAAGAATAACTTAATGAGCCTAAAAACTAAAAAGTCGAATATGTCAAATAATTAACAATATTTTCACAAATAAAGAAAAATTTAATCAACATCTAAAGCACAAAATGTGATTATCTTGGCCCAAATGAATCCTCCATTGTGTAGTATTTGGTCCAAGCTTTTTAGTTTAAAGTCCCTAAGCCCAAAACTTGAATTGATAGCTTCCTGATTTGCATCATATTAGTCCCTACATTTTACTAAAACTTAGACCTTTTTTTTTTTGGAAGACTAAAATCTAGGGTTTGAAACAAAAATTAAAATGAAGGCAAACAATATTGACCAAACATTGTATTTGAAAAAGCATACATGTAGACCTTTTTTGGTCTTCATGGTTCAAAGCCTCAAAGTGGAATGAAGAAACTCTCTCTTTCAAAACAAAATCCCACTCCACACTCATCCAACTGGAGATTTGTTTGTTCTATATAATTGAAGGGAGAAATAATACCAAGCCTTTATGCCAATAGGTGACATCGGTTTTGTATATTGCATGACGCCTTGCACTTTAACAATAAGTAAATATTTAAATAAATTGTTAATTTTAGGTCTTGGTGAATGATTTCATTGATAGTTCTCTTTAGTCTTCTTCAGCCCCTTTTTTATAATACTCTAAATTGCTTAATCTTCTCTTCTCATCGATCAACGATCTTTGTACATGTCCAAATCACCTTAGAAATGATTATTTTCTACCATTCTCTCTTCAATAAACATCATTCTAGCCCTCTCTTGTATATACTCATTACAAATTTTATCTTTTCCCCCCTTTAATGCAAAGTTATTAGAAGCATGCCATACAAATTTCAAGGCCAGGTTATAGTCCATGTTATTTTTGTAATGTGACAAACAAGGCTTATTGTTTTTTTTTTTTTTTTTTGGTTAGATAGATAAAGTTTAGGTGAGTTAGGTTTCAAGGCTTATCAGAGTCAAAGTATGTCTCTAGACTCAAAAAAACGTTTGTAAAGATACTTACATATCACTTAATAACAAAGTCCTTACATCTATAGATTTGAACTTACAATTTTTTGGTTATGAGCTGTAATACTCTAAAATTCCTATTTATCATAAATAAGATATTTTGATAAATAACATCTATTAAAATAGGTGAATATGTGGTCTCAAAATTTGTGTAAATTATTAATTAAATTTTGGGCAATTTTCCCTTGGAATTAAATGAAACAAAGGGGAAACTTTATATTTAAGGGCCTAAAGATATGAAATTAAGTTTGCTAATAATGCTCTAATAGCCTTGATTAGATAGCAAATCAATTAACCTATGACATCTGCAATAAAGGGAAAATTAAGCACATAATTAAGGGAATGATTAGGCTTAATTAAATCAGCCCCTAAAGTTATAAGAGATATTAACAAATAGAAGGCCAAGATTAAATCTAATAAAGTTGAATCTAATGGTTCTAATTAACTACCCAATTAATCTAAATCCATGTGAATTTGGATGAGCCAATGAGAAATCAAAGAATTGAGCTTAATCCTCATGAAATTAAATGGACCAATGGGAGAATTAAGCCATGGATTAATGGTGAGGGTTAAATCTAAACAAACAAAATTGGATCCAATGGATAAAGGGATTTTGAAAAAGGGAGTTTATTTTATTCAAGATAAGAGCACATGTCTTAAGCCCATTGTTTTTAGAAATATAGGTACACATAAGCTATTATTTTTGGCATTAAAAGGGCTCACTAAACCAGCTATATTGGTGTAAAATTTTGTTTAAGCAGCTGGCCAAGGGATAAGATCAGATTTTTTGATGAAAACACATGCATAATAAGAAACTTGACCAATAAGATAATGATAGGATTTTGTGGAAGAGGATAGGGTGATGGAAGAGGATAAGGAGAGAGAAAAGGGGGACGTTTTTAGGAGAGAGAGAGGGAGAGAAAAAGAAGAAACTTGTTGAATAAGACAAGGGCATTTTGGTCTTTTCACATGTAGAGCTCTTCCTATAAATAGAGCTCTCCCCTCTTCATTCTTCACACCAAACTCATACCAAGATTGGTGAGTTTAAGAGGAGAGTGAAGCAAGAAGGAGGAAGGAGTAGCAAGAAGGAGGAAGGAGTAGCAAGAGTCTTCAAGAGGTAAGCTATAGCATTTAAATTTCTAGTCTTTAGCTTTTGTAGTTCTAGTTTAAATTCATAATTAATTTAGGCTTTGATCTTAAATATTCAAGAGCAATTTTGTTTTCATGTTTTTATGGTTAAAAATGAGTTCATTTCGAAAATTAGAAGAAAAACATGATATAGCAAAATTCTTGAAGATTGAAGATCAAAGTAGCGAAATTCTGGCAAAATTTTTTATTGGAAGTTTCCCGAAGTTAGCAACATAGAGGCTATGATTTTATGTAGAATATGAGGTTATAAAATTCTGAAATTTTTCATAGTTAAAGTAGACATCTAGGGCTTTCCAAATATACCTAGAAAGTATCATTCTGAGTTTTGTGTAAGGAGATAAAAATTCTTGAAATAAGGCTACATTTTCTAGGAAGAATTTTGGGAAAAGGTTGAAAACGTTAAAACTGGGAATGAATCACTAATTCGGGTGGAAGTAAATATTTTTCCTCAAAATTAGACATTATAAGGATGCCAAAGAATTTTACGGATCCTCATTTTGATTTTTCTAGAATTACTTATGATTTTTCAAATTTAGTGAAAAATCTACCCAGAAAATCAGCATAGCATTTTTTAAGAAATGTAAGGGCAAAATTGTAATAATAAATCCACCAAGGGTAGAAATGTCAAAATAGGTGAAAATATTCTTTTTGATATTATTCTAGGAAATATGATATTAATGGAAAGGGAATAATCAGACAATAATGTATAGGATACCCGAAAAGGGCAGATCAGATTCAAAGGACGAGCGTATTGGTAACTACATGGTGAAAGGTACATTCACGTACTGGTAACTTTAACTCCGATGTGTCTTGTATGATTATATAAGATTGTTTAATTCATGTTAAGTGCCGAACAAGACAAGGTCTTGGGTCATGCACCATGGCTAAGACTCTCTCTTAGGTCACACATTTGTTTGCATTCAAGATAGCTGTGAATTCAGCTTGACACGGGTTATAGTCTTGATAACACCGTTTGTATGTTTTCCTAGCACTGAGGATACGTGGGTATCATGGCACTGGTTATGTGCAAACATGGTCATACATGCATGTGCTGTGTACTATGTGTGGTGTTTTTACATGCATTTGCTGTGTGCTATGTATGGTGTTTTTGACATGCATTTGCATTGTGCTATGTATTGCCCACTGAATGTATTGAATATCTGTCATATATATTATTATTACTTGAGTATGAGATTAACTGTTACCTGAGATTCAATGAGTATTGAATCTCAGCCCTGACTAAAGGTTGAGGAAAGCAACCTGGATCTGAGAAGGAGACGAAGTCAAGAAGAGATAGAGTGGACAGGGCCACAAAGAGGCACCGGTTGAAGACGAGGGCAGAAGAAAGTTATTAGGGCCTAGTTTCTAGCATGAATCCGATAAAATTGTTTCAAACCAATTGGTGCTTAAGCTAAAAAAAGGTTTGTCGGTAGGTTGTCACAAGTCGCCGTGAAAGACAAGGAGACTCCCATTAGACTAAACACTGATTTGGCCAATATGTTTGATTAACTGTGTAGGGTTCTAAGCCATAGGTGCAGTTTAAGACTTGATTTAACAGAGAGTTGTATTTTAGTCTCTGTATATTGTATCACATAAATATTCCTTCGAGAAATTTTTAATATACTAGCTTATGTCGGGGCATCAACATATATCTAGGCATTTTATATTAGATACTCATTGTCCAAATATTAGTGCATACACTCTGTTGCCGCATTACTCAAAGCTATAGCACCTCAAACTCTGTTGATTTTCCTAAAACTAAATGTCAACTGACATGATTTTAAGCATGGAATTTGGGGTGTTACATGAGCCAACCTTTTTACCAATTGAATTGACTTATTACCCAAACAAAGCTATGTTGTAGTTCGGTTTAGAGCAGATAGCTCATTCTCTTGGAGTTAAATTATTGGACCAGTTCAGTTTTAGCTCCATAGTTATCTCCATGACAAGATTCCTGAAATCTTGGGCCATGTACACTTGCTTTACAATCTGTGATAAGGGTAAGAATTGTTGAAAATTATACCCTAGGGGCTAATCATTTAGACTAATTGAGATATCGTAAGTCAGATTTGATTTGTAAAGATAGATATCATATCTCATATTTGATTTATGAAGATAAATCAATGATTTGATTTATGAAGATATATATCATATCTCAGATTTGATAAATCAAATCAGTTGGCTTTTAATTCGCATTAAATAAATAGATTAGATTGAATCAGTTAGACAGATTTAATTTCCAATTCAATTTCAAAAATAATAAGATTGATTTTGAATATTTAATGCGGCCCATTAGAGTTTATAAATACCCTTAGGTTGTGAGTAATTTGATTACACACACAAGAAATTGAAGAGCCACAAAAGAACCCTAAAAGAGAGATGTGAGAAAAAAGCTTGAAGGCACTAGTACGCTACCGTTCGTTTTGGAGTATTGTTCAGTGTGGATACCAGTAGAGGGAGTGAATTCATAGAGTCGACTTCTAAAGATTGATCGACCAAGAAGGTTTTAGCCCACGAGTTCATAAAGCACGCACAAGAGTTCGCATAGGTACAATTCTTAATTACTAACCCAATTTAAATGCTATTGATAGATCATCTTCTTGGGATTCGTAATTTATTGGATAAATTTCATTTTGCTGCATGTATGAATCCTAACAATGGTATCAGAGGTAGATCAATTGTGTGTTTAAATTGAGTTTATGTTCTTAATGCAATTATATATGGGATATATTGCTCATTTATGCTTAACCATATTTTGTATGCGTTTAAATCAAAAGTTCACATTAGAGTTATGATCAAATCAGAAAAATATATATTTTATTGTTAATGCGATTAACAATTTATATATTAAAAACGATTTATAAATAGAAATAATTATTAACACGTGATTATGATAATGTGTCAATAACGTGATCCATCATAATTTATATATAATTAGATATTTAATTTGATTGATTTAATTATAACTTGATGCTTCATGATTATAATTAGATATAACGTGATGCATCATGATTTATATATATAATATAAAAAAATCAAAATATTATTGTGATTTACTTTCAAATTGTTTGGGTATGGTAAACAACATGGCTTTAGTCTTTATAATGGTTGTAATATTTAAATATGGTCTGCGTGCCATGCCTTTTCTCTAAATATTCTCTATGTACATTTTCTTCTTATCTCACTCATCTCGTATGTTTAAATGAGGTTTCTCCTAATGTAGTTTTCTTTTCTTATTTAGAGAAGTCTCCTCATTGGCTTAAGAAAATTTTAGGTTAGGAGAGCAATGTTGTGTCACATTTTAATTATGCTTTTGATTAGATCATGACATGTTTATTTTGCATATTATATGTTGTTTGTATGAGATACAACTATCATTGCATTCACATAAATAGAATTAATTAGATTAAACCCTCTAAATGAAATCTTAAGTCATAATGCCGTCAATCAATGAATACTTGTCAAAACCTAGATCGCTCTTTTGTATGTTCTACCAAAGTAGATGTGCTTCAGTTTTCTTGGTGAGACAAGCGTGGGTAATGGTGATACTCACAACATTTATTATTGTTTTGACTTAATTGAGATTATCAAAATGGTTTTGGATCTCAAGGCATTAGATGAGATTAAACGTGTCGAGTTATATGATGATCAAATCCCATAAAGCTCTAAGAGTTGCATGTGATGTAATTGGTAAAGAGGTTGCCTACCTAAATAACTTGACTTTAAGCGTCCTGCCAAAGCGGACTTAAATTTGAGCCAAATATGGATCTTAGCCCACTAATAATATTGAGGGTTATTAATTCAGTGGGAGATTACTAACTAACTTTGCATATTTTAATTATACAATCATGTCGACTAGTAATATTGTTACACTATCACTGCAATTAGTCTTTGAGAAGGACAAACCAAATGGGACCAACTTTCTTGACTGGTTTAGAAACTTAAAAATTGTTTTCAAACACGAAAGAAAGGGTATGAAAAAGAAAGGCAATGGCAAAGGAAAAGGTAATGGCTTAATTGGTAAGACCAACAAGGCAAAGCCTTCGAAGGATGAGGTAAGGATGAGGTCTGCTTCTTCTACAATGAACCTAATCATTGGAAGAGGAACTGCAAGCTTTATCTTGAAGATCTGAAAAAGAACAAGAAGGATGGCGAGGCTATCTCTTCAAGTATTTATGTTATAGATATTCATTTTTCTAGTTCCTCTACATGGGTATTAGATACTGCACGTGGTTCTCACATTTGCACAAATGTGCAGGGTCTCAAGGACAGTAGAAAGTTGAAGAAGGGTGAAGTGGACCTATGAGTTAGAAACCGAGCTAGAGTTGCTGCTTTAGCCATAAGCATTTATGAATTAGTTTTGCCCATTGGGCTTTTGTTAATTTTGAACAATTGCTTTTATGTTCCTGCTTTGAGTAACAACATTGTTTCTCTTTCTTATTTGGATAAGGAAGGTTATACTTCCATTAATGGGAATGGTAAATGTTCTATTTATCATAATGACATTTTTTATGCTGATGGTGATTTGTATTTTGGTCATTATTCACTAAATTTAGAACATCCAAATAATGGACATATCTATAACGCGTCTACCAAAAGCATTAAGTGAAATGATTTGAATCTGACCTACCTATAACATTGTCGTTTAGGCCATACAAATGAGAAACACATTTCAAAACTCCATCAAGATGGATTTCTTAACTCTTTTGATTTTGAATCATTTGATACATGTGAGTCTTGTTTATTGGGAAAGATGACAAAGGCACCTTTTACTGGGCATAGTAAGAGGGCCACTGATTTATTGGCCCTTATACATACTGATGTGTGTGGACCAATGAATACATCTGTCAGAGGAGGTTATATGTATTTCATTACATTCATAGATGATTTTAGTAGGTATAGGTATACTATCTAATGAAACATAAGTCTGAATCTTTTGAAATGTTCAAAACATTCCAAAATGAAGTGCAAAACCAACTTGGCAAAACAATTAAAGCACTTCGATCTGATCGGGGTAGTGAATATTTAAGCCAAGAGTTCATTGACCATTTTAGGAGTTGCGGAATCATCTCACATCTAACTCCTCTAGGAATGCCACAATGAATGGTGTTTCTGAGCGAATGAATCAAACTCTATTAGATATGGTTTGATCCATAATGAGTCAAACAGGTCTTCCGTTGTCCTTTTGGGACCATCTTTTGGGGCCATGCCCTAGAAACAGCTGCGTTCATACTAAATCGAGTTCCATCAAAGGGAGTTGAAAAGACACCATATGAGATATGAATTGGAAAGAAACCTAATTTGTCATTTCTTAAAATTTGGGGATGTGAGGTTTATGTTAAACAACATGCCTCTAATAAATTATCATCCATATCCTCAAAATGCCTTTTTGTGGGGTATCCTAAAGAAACTAAAGGATACTATGTCTACAATGCTACCGATCACAAAGTGTTTGTTATCTGAAATGGTATCTTTCTGGAGAAAGAGTTTATCTCTAACAGAACCAGTGGGAGTAAGGTGAACCTTGAAGAAGTTCAAGAGTCACAAAACAATGTAGAACCATAAATGGAAAACAGAGAAGACTCACAACAAGTTGATGAGCCTGCTCCAGTAACACAAGGCCTACAAAGGTCCGATAGGACACGACAAAAGCCTCAAAGATGTGTACTTCTGATTATTGGAAGTCGTGATATCTTGCTCATTGAGCAGAATGAGCCAACTACCTATTGAGAAGCCATAGTGGTACCAAACTCTGAAAGATGGCTAGATGCTATGAAGTCTCAAATGCAATCCATGTACGATAATAAGGTATGGACCTTAGTTGATCCACCTAAAGGTGTAAAAACCATTGGGTGTAAGTGGGTTTTCAAGGAGAAAATTGACATGGATAGCAAAGTAAGTGTGTTCAAAGCATGACTGGTTGCAAAAGGATTCACTCAAACATATGGTGTGGACTATGATGAAACCTTTTCCGCAGTTACAATGGTCAAATCAATCAGAATCCTTCTTTCCATAGCAGCATATTATGACTATGAAATATGACAGATGAACCTTGTGTTTACAAGAAGGTTAGTGAGAGCACAATTGTATTTATGGTGCTTTATATAGATGACATCCTACTCATTGGGAATGACATCCCTACCTTGCAGAGTGTCAAGTCTTGGTTAGGAAAGTATTTTTCAAAGAAAGATTTAGGCAAAGCCACTTACATCCTAGGGATCAGAATCTATAGAGATAGATCCAAGAGGCTAATAGGCCTAAGTCAAAGCACATACATAGACAAGATACTGCATAGATTCAATATGTAGGACTCAAAAAGGGGTTACATGCCCATATCTCATAGTATTTATCTCGGTAAGGATCAGTATCCTAGTACAACTGATCAAAGTGATCGCATGAGTAAGATTTCATATGCCTTTGCCATTGAATCTATCATGTATACCATGTTATGTACTCGACCAGATGTCTCATTTTCCTTAAGTATGACCAACAGATATCAACAAGATCCTGGTGAGGATCATTGGACTGCTGTAAAGAATATTCTAAAGTACTTAAGAAGGACAAATGACTTATTTTTGGTATATGATGGATTGGGTGTTGAGCTCTGTGTGACTGGTTACACAAATGCGAGTTTCCAAATTGACCAAGATGATCTAAGATCACAGTCAGGATATGTATTCCTATTAAATGGTGGTGCGGTAAGCTGGAAGAGCTCAAAGCAGAGTACTGTAGCTGATTCTGCAACAGAAGCTGAGTATATAGCAGCATCGGATGCAGCTAAGGAAGCCGTTTGTATTAGAAAGTTCGTTACTGAACTAGGGGTGGTTCTTACAATCTCAAATCCAATAGACCTTTTCTGTGACAACAGCGGGGCTATTGCGTAGGCCAAGGAGCCTAGGTCACATCAAAGGACTAAGCATATACTCAAGCGTTTTCATCTTATCAGAGAAATCAATGATAGAGGTGATATAAAAATATGCAAAGTACCAAGAGAAGACAATGTTGCTGATCCTCTTACTAAGCCGTTTGCACAGATAATACATGAACGTCATGTGAGGACAATGAGAATTAGGGAAATAAATAATTGTACCTAGTGCAAGTGGGAGTCTTCTGTTGTAAAAGCTAATAATTGTTTTTTAAACATTATTGTTATTTAAAGTATTTCTCCATTTTGTTATCATATCATTTGCATATTTATTATGATGATTGTATCCTTGAATGTATCTTAAAGATTGTCCTAAATGTCCCTGGTCGGTCATCTATGCGGGAGCAAAGATGAAATAAGACCAATATGACTTCGATAAGGTATAGAAATACCAATCAAAGTCTTAGGTACTTGTAAGAGTAAAAGGTGTGGGGCGACCCACTATGAGAAAACTGCATGGATTAAGCCATAAGCTTTTCTCATGTATAACCACGTCACAATGCCCTTTGACCTGAGATCATTATAGATTCCTACATAAGAGTCGCTAATTTTTGACTTAGTCAAAAGTCACCTTTGACCGGGTGATGATAAAGGCTTCGATCGGGATTAGTGGTTTTCATGTAGAGGAATATGAATGGTCAAGATGAAATTTGTCCCTCACATTTGTAGAGAGATAATACTAGGCCCCTCGATGAGTGAGTCTAAGAAATGTATGACCATACTATGATGGAAAAGGGTTTCCATTTCAATTATTAGACTACTCAAGAATCGAGAAAGTAATGATCAAGAAAAGGAAGTTGACATTATCCATGCCTCATCCTTGACCAAATTATTGCGTGACAAAAGGGACGTGACATGGTTGAATGATAGCCCGCTGCCAATCTCATGTGAGCCTACAAGGTCGCACACAAGAATAGCCCGACACGAGCTATAATGTCCAGATTTATTGAATCTAAGATATGTCTAAGATTCAATTAATACAACGTTTTATTAGGGAGGATATATATATATATATATATATATATATATATATATATATATATATATATATATATATATATATATATATACATGTAATGATTGCACCTAGTGCATGTGGGAATCTGTTGGAAATTATGCCCTAGATGCTAATCATTTAGACTAATTGAGATATCATATTTTAGATTTGATTTATGAAGATAAATCAAATCAGTTGGCTTTTAATTCGCATTAAATAAATAGATTGGAGTGAATTGGTTAGACAGATTTAATTTCCAATTCAATTTCAAAATTAATAAGATTGATTTTGAATATTTAATGCTGGCCATTAGGGTTATAAATACCCTTAGGTTGTGAGTAATACACAAAAGAATTGAAGAGCCACAAAAGAACCTTAAAAGAGAGACATGAGACAAAAGCTTGAAGGCACTAGCACGCTGCCATTCGTGTTGGAGTGCTGTTCGGTGTGGATACTGGTAGAGGGAGTGGATTCGTAGAGTCGACTCTTAAAGATTGATCGACCAAGAAGGTGTTAACCCATGAGTTCACAAAGCACGTTCACAAGTTCACATAGGTACGTTTCTTAATTACTAACCCGATTTAAACTCTATTGATAGATCCTCTTCTTGGGATTCGTAATTTATTGGATAAATTTCATTCCGCTGCGTGTACAAATCCCAATAAGAACAACAGACATATATAGGACTTTATGGGTTGTTTGTTATGTAGTAGTATGAGGGAAGAGAAGGGAAAGTGTGTAGAAGGGGAAAAAATTCAGTTGGATTTCTTAAAAAAAATATTGAAGTGGGGTTAAAAAATTTAATTAATTTTTCTTACTTTTTTTTATCTTACATCTTCTCTTAATTAAAATTTTATAACCCCACATTTCTTAAAATCCAACTCATTAAAATTTTCCTTGCTCTCCCTTCCAAATCCTTCATACCAAACTGTCCCTAAGTAAATGGTGCATTATTGTATCATTTTTTTTAATCATAAATAAAGTCAAAAAATTGGGGAAAAAATATATTTTTACACTATTTTCTTATCCACTTATATCATCTTCTATATAAATTCCGGACCCTAAAAAAATGGCCATGATTTTCTTAGCATTCTAACACGGGGGAGACCAAATAAATTTTCCGCCATGTCAATATACATAGTCAAGCATCAGAAAAATAAATCAAATAACTTTTATATTCTCTTTGCGGTCTTGCTCTCCATGTGTATTTTTCTAAGCTAATGAATTCAACATATTTGAATAATTTATCATAGGTGACCTCATTTTAGTGACTGTTTTGAGCCAATTAGGTTGTGGAGTCCCTTCCCCTGCTAATTATCACAATTTAATATATTTAATTTCGGATACTTGTAGAGAAAATAGAATTTTAGAACCTCATCATAGCTTAACTATACACTTAATAAACAATGAATCCCATAAATTACACAAAAGAAGCCAGGTCTAAGAGACTAAGATCGATACCACATCTTAACTCAAAACTTTAAAACTCATGTTTATAAGTCCTTTTAATCTTATATTAAATATAATCACGTCAAATTTTCTTATGTTTCACGTATTCTAGCAAAGAACTTTATTATCAGGTTTGTGTAGTTAATTTCTTCCCATACTTTATTCACTTTTTTAACCTTAATTAAATCCAATTCATTTTTAATGTCTTTAAGATTGATAAAAGTCTGATAATAACATCATCCTTAACTTGAAAGAGTAAGCATGACTATCTAATCAGCCTGCTGCATTCATCACGCCATGGAACGTAGTCTATAAGCATAGATACACACACACACACATATTGTTTGAACATTGTGTTAGAACTTAAAGCTCATTATTTCCATTACCATGATGGACTTGTTTTTCGGAATGTGTATCCTCAAATTAACGTGGCTTATTTTACTCTTATTTACCGCCTTCAATACTGAGCTAGATAACTAATTTGCAAATAAATTAATCCAGTCAATTATTTATCAGAAATGTGTTTTAATTTTACTAAAATATCCTCTTTAATCACCATTTTCATCAGAACCAACTTAATGGAAATATTCTTACTATATTGCATTCAATAAAGATAGTTTGGGGGAAAAAAGTTATAGAATTAAGAGATAAGATAGATTGAAGTATTATATTTAAAGCAAAAACATACCTCATAACTAGCTCATATATCTAGGATCGGGAGTAATATTTTTCATTCATTAATTTCCTTTTCTTTACCTGATTTGTAACATCCCAATTTTCAAAAGTGAGATAATTTTTTTTTTTCAAAATCATTTTAAATCATCAGAGTAGAGCATCAGAGTAAATAAAAGAGTGAGTAACTGATATATCATTAACCATGGTGTAACCGTATATAAAGTACAGTACATTTGTCAGAGTGATATTATAATAGTACATGCCTAAAAATAGGTTCTTCAGTCGGGTCCCTATATGCGTTCTGTTTACTTTGGTTACTTCTGTCTTCAGTCCTTGGTTCCTCGGACCTGAAGCTATGTTAAGAGCTAAGGTCCAATACCCATCGAACCTTAGGTAACGGTTAACCTCATGCTTATGTAAACAGTATATGACAAATATCACATAATAAGAACATAATCACAAATTCAAAATCATAACAACAAGTAAGGCAATAACATAACACAGCCACTGCAATATGTATGTTACCCCAGTCTGCACTATTCACCAGTGCCACGATGGCTTATCGTGTCCTCAGTGCTAGGAAAACTCAACGGTGTTATCAAGACTATAACCCGTATTCAATTCAATATTCAAAGTTTCAAAACAGAGTCTCAGCATGTGAATACAACTATCATATATAAGCATACCATAAGCATAAGAGTTAATGTTACAATACGCGTCCGTACCTGAGCTTTAGTATGTTCAGTTGGTCAGAAAAACGATCTCTGATATCCTATAAGGGTAATATCGTCCCAATTAATACCCAAACATTGTTCCAAGAGATATCTTGACCACAAATGACAATTTTACCCTTGGTGGTTTTATTTTTCAATTTTTTCCTCAAAATTTCGGAAAAGCGTTGGTTCAGCATTTTTGCGCAGAATTTCGCCTAACTTTGAAAAATCATAACTAATTCCAGAAAAATCGAAACGAGGATCCGTAAAATTTCCCGGAATCCTTGAGATCTCTATTTTCGAGGAAAAATACTGGAACTCACCCAGAATTCAAGGATAATTCCAAGTTTCAACATTTCAAACCTCTGCCCATAATTTTCCCCAGAAAACGTAGCTTATCTTCTGGAATTTTTATCTCTTTGCACAGAACTTCAAATGACACACTCTATACATATTTGGAAAGCCCTATATGTCTACTTTCACCATGAATTTACTCAGAATTTTAGAACATCATTTCCTTCATAAAATATTAACGTTTTTGCTACTGGCTCCTGAAATCGCTAACCGATGAAATTTCGCCAGAGCTTCGCTATTTTGATCATAATCTTCCAAATTTTTTTTCCATACTTCTTCTTCATCATTTTTTCGAAATAAAGGCAATGGAAAGCATAAAAACATGAGATTGAAACCATAATTGGAAGATTAAAGATCAAAATAACATTTCCTAACATTTCTACTACAAAAACTAAGAACTAGAACTAAAAGACTAAAAGCTTCCTTACCTCTTGAAAAACCTTGCTCCTTGCTTCTTGAAGCTCTTCCACTCTCTTCCCAACACTCTAAATTTCGGTTATGCTTGGTGAATTGGTGAGGAGTTTGTGAAGTGGGAGGCCTCTATTTATAGCCAAGCAAGGGTTAACCATCTAGCATCTTCTACTTGATCTTGGCCATTAGTTTTTAATTTGGTAAAGAGGTAAAAATCTTACCCCTACACCTCACTTCAAGCCGCCCCTCTCCCCCTCCTCTCTTAAGTTTTTGCTTCATCTCTTAGTTACTCCCAAATGCTAATTTAGTTAGGTGTAAGTTGATGTTTTTATTCAAAATCTAATTTCACTTTTGAAATCATAATTTTATGACTAGATTTATGGTAATTTTAAACTTCCTGAAACACTTATGTATGAATCACATAAGTATATGAAAATGACTTTGGGAATAGCCAAGTTCAAGCCCATAATTTACTAGTTTCAAATATCTACTTATATTTAATATTTAGTTTCAATTTCAAGATATGATTTAATTTCTATAGATTCTCATTCACTTGTATCTGATTAGAGAATAACTTGCTTCCTAAGTTTCACTTTGGATTTCAAACCATTATTCACCTTAATTTAATCTTGACTTTCTACTCACACACACACAACTCTTAGACACACATGTTTACACATCTTTTCCCCTTAACCAACAAGTCTTCTTTTTCAATTATCCCATGTGCTAATCTATATTCAAATATTATAAATTCTTTCTTCTTCCTTCCAAAATTCTATCCGAAATCTCCCCTCCTAATAACCATTAAATGTGTATTTTAATTCATGGCTTTTCATTGGTTTGTTGCTTTTGTTGACTTTTCAAATTAAGCTTTATATGATAAAACATTTCTTCTTCTCCAAGGCAAGCAAAACTTAAGCTTAATTATCAATTTATGTTCTAATTGTTCTCACAACTCAAGAAGAAAAAATCTCTCATTGGTTCAATTTAATTTCACAAGGATTTAGGATTAAAGGTTAATATAATTTCTTCACTCTTTTAATTAGAAATTTTCGCCACTTTTATTTAAAAGGGAGAATTAATTAATCCTTTGTTACTATTGCTAATATAGCGTTTTAGGGGTTCCTAGACTTAATTACCAAAATTTGACAAGTTTCTAATTTAATTTTGATGATTTACAACTTCTTGTATGCTAATCTTAGCTTCTATATACCATCTGGTCCTTAATTTAATTGATATTTCCTTAATTATGACCTTTATAGATTAATTATTTAACTAATTTCAAAAATTACTAAAGTATCCCAATTATTGCAACTCCAATTGCCCAATAATTGTTGTTAATTTCCTCTAATTGATTTTATCATTCTCTGATGATTTTAATTGCTGAAATGGTATAATCATGATTATATTAAATTATGATAATCTTAGGATATTTTATGACCCTTAATAAGATTTAGAAAAATTAGTCTTTAGGCTTTCTAATTCTAGGGAAAATTGCTTAGGAATAAAAATAAATACAACACCAAAATTTGAGACCACATACTCACCTATTTAAAATAGGTATTATTTATCAAAATATGGTGGCTATGCCAAATAGGATTTTTAGGGTATTACATGATTTCATTCGTTTAATTTAAAACTTTAGTTTTTGTTTTTTGGGACATTATATTTTGCATGCTATGGATTAATATAAAGATTTGAGTATTTTTCGGTTTAAATAATTAAAGAATCTACCTTCAACCATACATAGCGTTGTTGGTGTTAAAAATTTTATACCTTAAAGAATCTCATCCACTTGAGCCAATCATAATTGATTCAAATGTTCAGTCTATATGCATAACAAATAGGAAATAAATAAATGTCATTTTCAGATTAGTTAGTGTAACACCTCAAATTCCATGCTTGAAATTGTATCAATTGACACCTAGTTTTTAGGAAAATCAACAGAGTTTAAGGTGCTACAGCTTTGAATAATGCGGAAATGGATAGCATGCACTAATATTTGGACAATGAGTATCTGATATAAAATGCCTAGATATATGTTGATGCCCCGACATAAGCTGGTATATTAAAAATTTTCCGAAGGAATATTTATGTGATACCATATGTAGAGACTAAAATACAACTCTCTGTTAAACCAAGTCTTAAACTGGACCTATGGCTTGGAACCCAACGCAGTTCGGTGTTTAGTCTAATGGGAGTCTCCCCATCTTTCATGACGACTTATGACAACCCACTGACAAACCTTTTTTTAGTTTAAGCACCAATTGGTTTGAAATAAATTTATTAGATTCATGCCAGAAAACTAGGCCCTAATAACTTCTACCGACCTTTGTCTTCGACCGATGCCTCTTCGCGGCTCTATCCACTCCACCCCTTCTCGGCTTTGTCGCCTTCTCAAATCCAGGTTGCTTTCCTAAACCTTTAGTCAAGGCTAAGATTCAATACCCATTGAATCTCAAGTAACAGTTAACCTCATGCTCAAGTAATGACAATATATATGACAAATATTCAATACATTTAGTGAACATTACATAGCACAGAGCAAATGCATGTCAAAAACAACATACATTGCACACAACAAATGCATGTAAAAAAACACCATACATAGCACACAGTACATGCATGTATGACCATGTTTGCATATAACCAGTGCCACAATACCCACTTGTCCTCAGTGCTAGAAAAACATACAAATAGTGTTATCAAGACTATAACCTGCGTCAAGCTAAATCCACAGCTACCCTGAATGTAAACAAATATGTGACCTAAGACAGAGTCTTAGCCACGGTGCCTGACCCAAGACATCGTCTTGTCCCGCACTCAACATGAATAAAACAATCATATATAATCATACAAGACACATCAGAGTTAAAGTTACCAGTACGAGAACGTACCTTTCATTGAGTAGTTACTAATACGCTCATCCTTTGAATCTGACCCCTACCTTTTTGGGTATCCTACAACGTTACCGTCGAATTATTTCCTTTTCCATATTTTGTATGATATTATAATTAATATCATATTTCCTAAAATAAATATCATAAAGGATATTTTCACCTATTTTGACATTTCTACCCTTGGTGGATTTATTATTACAAGTTTGCCTATACATTTCTTGAAAAACGCTAATACTGATTTTCTGGGCAGATTATTCAGCAAATTTGAAAAATCATAACTAATTGTAAAAAAATTGAAATGATGTGAAACCAAAGCCAAAATTTCCCTTATCAAGTTTATTTTTAAGGAAAAATAACGACTTTAACTCAGTTCAACCATATCATTCCCAGTTTTAATCTTTTTCAGCTATGTTTCAGCTCCCAGTTTAGAGACATGGGCTAACTTGGAAAATTCACATCTTTTTGTACAAAATCCCAAAAATTACGTGTTATATATAGGTAAAAAGCCCTAGATGTCTACTTTCTTTTTGGAAAATTTCATGATTTAATAACTTCATTTGCTACATGAAATAATAGCATCTTTTTTGCTGACTACCCAAAATTTAAGACTGAAAATCCTACAATTTTCACAACCTTGATCTATGGAATTCCAAAAATTATTTCCTACCAAGTTTTTACCTCTTTAGGCATTTTTCAACACAATGAGGCCTAAAAACAAGAGTAGAAATTTTATTTCTTTTTCCTAGATTAAACTAACATTTATACTAAGAACTTATAAAAAAATAGAGGCTAGGAATTTAAAAACTAAAGCTTACCTCTTGAAGACTCTTGCAACTCCTTCCTCCTTCTTGCTTTACTCTCCTCTTAAACTCTCCAATCTTGGTATGAATTTGGTGTGAAGAATGAAGAGCCAAGCCCCTCTATTTATAGGGAAACCCCAAGGCTCATGTTTGGTTCCAAACATTCTTCTTCCACCAACCAAACCCCTCTATTCACTTACCAAACAATTCTATCTATCCCTCTCTCCTTATCCTCTTCCATTTTCAATTAATGCACCCATGTGCCAATTACATAATATTTACATTAAATAATATAAACTCTTCTTCTCCAAGCCAAAACCACCCCCCCTCTCTTGATTTTTTTTTTGTTTTTCTTTTGTTTCTATATAATGCATACAAAACCTCTCATTGGCTCATCAAGCTTCACATGGGTTTAGCTTAATTATGTAGTTAATTAGGATCATAAGATTCACCTTTATTAAACTTAATCTTGGCCTTTGATTGGAGTTGCAATTGTTGACTTTTCAAAGTTAATTATCAAGGTTTAATTAACTCTCTAATCAAGTGCTTAAAGGCTTCTTCTTACTTTAGTTATCATTAGCCACTTTAATTACAAGAAGGCTTAAGCTTAATTATATCAAAATATCTCACAAATACTTGGCTCCCATTGGCTAGCCAAAATTGTTGACTTTTGGGGAACAATTAATTAGTTCTAATTATGTGCTTAATCCCCCTTTTTATTACTAATATGATTAAGGCTAATTGGTTTGCTAATTAACTCAAGTTATTAAAGCATTATTAGCAATTTAATCTTCCTCAATTAATCCCTTGATATTTTTGAAAATATAACAGCCCCTTTTTAATAATTTGATTATCTCCTAAATAATGTCTCATAATTAACCCTTTGTTAATTAATTCCAAAGTGAAATTTGGATAAGAATATAATCAATAGATTATAATTATTTGAGACATATATTCACCTTTGTATTTTACTAATCTATTTACCAAAAATAAAATATTTACATATTTACATGTATTATGAAAATTAGAGTATTTCAGTTAGGTAATCAAGGTCATGGCCGATGATTTTATATTAGAGAATCCAGAATATTCCCTTATCGATTACATATCAGATATGTATATACCACATCATCTCTTAAATTCCAAGTCGATGAAGAACAACATTACAAGCATACATGCATATACACGTACGCATTCATAAATATATATTAATAATGAAACTTACTCAATTTCAATGACAAAAGTTGACAATGACAACCATAACCATAAAATATACCATCCTCTCTCTCTCTCTCTCTCTTTTATTGTTATTATTATTATTATTATTATTATTTTGCTAGTAAGATCGTATTCTGTGTAGGCAACACAGGGAACAACAAGATACTGAATATATGAACTGATGCAGATGATACATATAACACTTTCTTGCTGAAGTACTTAGGAAACACAAATACTTTCCAGTTATAAATATATATCACTTAGATGATCAAGCTTTGAGCTTCTTGGCTATGCCAGCAAAGTACTTTCCTTGATGAAAAGCTTGAGCCAATTCTAACTCAGTGGGTTGCCTAGAGCCATCCTCCCCAGAAAAAGTGCCAGCACCATAAGGAGAACCACCTTTCACTTTCTCCATCTCAAACATGCCTCCACCGAATGTGTATCCAATTGGCACAAATATCATCCCATGGTGAGCCAATTGAGTAATTGATGTCAGTCTGTGTATATTTCACAACCATAAACTATACTGTGTTAGGGGTCAAAACTTGGCAAGTAGACTTGATGGAAAATTATAAAAAAAAAAAAAAAAAAAAAAAAAAGAATTAGCGACGAAATTTGACGGGGTAGTCGAAGTTAAGCTTACGGGGTAGTCTCTTGTCCGCCTCCTTGTGAACCGGTGCTGTAAAAGAGTCCGGAAGGCTTTCCAGCGAGTGACTGGGTTCGCCATAATCCTCCAGTTGCATCAAAAAATGCTTTGAATTGAGCAGCCATTAGTCCAAATCTTGTAGGGAAACCAAACAAGAAGCCATCTGCTTCAGTTAACTCATCAGGTGTAATTATTGGTACATCACTCTTTGGACGTCCTCCTATCTTCTGAAGAACCTCTTCAGGTAGAGTCTCAGGTACCTATTTAAGTTATAACAAAAAAGGGGGGGAAAATAGAATCAAACTTACTGTAACATATAACACGCAACAAAGGCTTGATATGTAAAAAGCTAAGCATCTTGCATCTATTAGTAAATTTCATCTAATAGGCAAAATAGTCAAAACCTTTAAAATGTCTATCTTTCTCTACTCTGCATCGTTCTAATTTTATCGGCCCAAAGGGACATATTTCTCTTTTTACTGAATGATTGATTACAAAATTATAAAAGATCACAGTTATTATGTAAAAGAAGTGTATCATCAAAAGTAACTGGTTGTTACCAACCTGCCAGAGTTTGGCTTCAACTCCTTCCACAGAATCTGCTCCTTTTTTAATCTCTTTTGCCAACTTCTCAACATGTCCGTACGTAGAATAGTAACTATATATAGGCATATCAATATTAGTTATTAATGTAAATTTTAAATAGAAAGTCAAGCTATAGACTCTGAATAACCTATATACCTTGAGAGAATTATATTAATGAGAAAGAACATGGTGTGATTATCTCATTTAGAAGAAAATGTTTCTCCCGGCAATAATAATGGGAAGATTCAGTGTCAGAGTCACTATATATATATATATATATATATATATATATATATATATATATATATATATATATATATATATATATAATTTTATGTTAAATATTATTTTTATGATATTTAAATTTTTTTTATTTTTTCTCTATATATTATTTTATATAAATTATGAAAATATAATAATTACAAATTTTACCGACGGAACTTTTTCCGTCTGTAAATTTGGCGGGAAGGGATAATGACAATGACTTCAGTTCATCTACACAGATTGTATATATCCATATGGTGATTAAACTTTCTCCGGTTGATTTATAATAAATAAATGGTGGGGATTACAAAAAAGAAATCAAATTGTAATTTAGAAAGAAAATAAGCTATCAATGTATCAAAAAAGCAAAATAAGCTATCAATACTCAGGAATTAATTAATATTATGATATATATATATATATATATATATATATATATATATATATATATATATATAGAAGGTCGGGTTTCATTGTCATATGTGTGCGCCTACGCGTGTGTGTGGCCTGACTATGAAGCAAAATTGCGGCTTTTAAAAGGCTCAACACTCACAATCTTTCTTTATAGATAAAGATAAATTAGATTTTCTTACCAAGAAAAAAAATAGATAAATTAGATTTCTATGATAACGAAAGGAAATAAGGAACTGTTATACGAATATATAAAGAATCACTTACACAATGTAAACCTTGGTCGCCATTGATGATCGATGCTATTGCGCTTGACCTGTGTCTCTATTTATTATTTAGAAACCAATGAAAGTATATATATCTGTAGTTGGAAGCTTGACGAGGGACTACTCAAGAAGAATGGCTCATATTTATAATGCCAGATATGCCGGCCAACAAGGAAGAAACTGCCAATGAAATTCCATGTGATTTTGTGGTTGCTGATGCATGCATGGTTGATAGATCAGTTTTCCTTCTAAATACATTTAATCCAATAAGATATGCAAATGATATTTATCAACGTTGATTATTTATAGGGTTATTATTCCCCATGTGTACCTAACACAATAATAAAGTTGCTTTGGATGTAAAAGGAAACACAGAAATTTTAAAATGGTGCAAACATATTATGACAGTTAAGTCTACCAATATAATGTTGTTATCCGTTTAGCAAACATGTTAGTAAGGAAAAAAAAAAAAAAAGCTTTATATATGAAGGTTCCAAATTGTAGAAGAAAATGTCACATTCATTAAGTCGTAAGCAATGACAACCATTTAGCAAACTACAGTCCAGTCCCCACATGCATTACACAATGTTTTCGCTCTTAGCGACCTTGTAGTGCAACCAACATGCACTGGCAAATGGGAATGTAAGGAGAGAAAATGTTGTACAATTAGTGGCGGAACCAGAAATTTTAATGACAGGCGGCTAGACATAGAAATAGGTCAGATCATGTCAGGCTTTAATTAAATAGGCCTGAGCCTGTAATGGGGGTAGAAGGCCTAAATCTAGACTTGAGCCTGAATTCAGGCTCTTGTTTAGGCTTAAGCCTGAGTCTTCATAAGGCTTGGTCGGGCTTGAAGCCTTAATCTATCTAAATTGTGTGTGTGTGTGTCTTATATTTAGGATTGGAAGAATATTAATTAACTAGATTTTTAAAGTACAAATGATAAAATACAATAGAATCAAACAAGCTTAGCTTATTAAGCTAGTATATACATGTAGATATCTTCTTATAATGTATGACAATTTCAAACTCAAAAGTTATGGATCAAACACAAGTCAAAATTATTCAAAACTACTATAGATTGATGAGATCAAAATATAAGCAAGTTATACACAATAATCTTATCTTGTATGTGTATAGGTTTATTTGTATGCAGTCGAAATATTAAAATAAGTCGCTGACAAAGAAAGATATCTCCATACATATATATATATATATATATAATATATATATATATATATATATATATTTTTTTTTTTTTTTTTGGGGGGGGGGGGGACTAAATCCGCCTGCATGCAACACTTTTGGGGATAGCTTGTTAAATGATCAACTTTGGTTGACTTAACTGTGGTTACATTTTTGCACTGTTTTGAAACTTTTATGAGTACTTTCACACACAAAAATGTTTAAGGATGCGCATGGCTAGGAATATTTATGTCATGGGTAGATTTGCCCATTAACCCCTTATTTATATAGACATTTACAATATGGTATTAAAACTATAAAAGTCATTAATTAGAATATGTGACCAATTATTTTTTTAAAAAAAAATTATATTTCCTCCGGTTCATAATACAAGTCTTTTTCTAAAAAAAAAAAACAATTATGGTCTTAAATAAGTTTGTGTAGCATTAAGTGTTTTAATCTAGATATATACATATCCTCTCAGTTTCCAGTGAGAAGTAGAGGGTATGTATAGTCTTTTTAAAGAATTTATGCTATTTATTAGGGGTAAAGGGATCATCATAACAACTTTTAGACTACTTGAATTAAGTAACTATTTGTTTATGGTTCTAGACTTCCAGTGAATTAGTTATAATTGAGTTATATTATGAACTCAAAGGAGTAGTCAATTAAAGGCATAATGTGACACAAAATTTAATATTCCCTCCCATCCTTAATATAAAATCTTATTTTAAAAATGAGATCTCATATTAAGGATTGGACAAGTTATTTCATATAAAATGTTATATTATAAAATATGTTAAAGGTCATTGTAATAAAGTGAGAGTATAGTTACACACATATATATAGATACTCCCTTCCTCAGATGATACTGTATGATCAAGAAGTCAAACAGCAGCCATAAAAAATTAAATTTAATGAACCAAAAGTTGAATCAATATAAATAAAATGACATTCAAAAGAGTCCAATTATACACAAAACAACGTAAATTGATTAGAGATCAATGAATTTTCAATATATATATATATATATATATATATATATATATATATATATATATATATATATATATCTCAGATGAATGAAAAGCTGATCCAATCACAACCAAACGCATATCATGTTTGTACAACCCTTCTGACCTCAATCCATAATATAAATGTGAATCATATATATGCCATATCATTTTACAGCGCATGTATGTGCGTATGTGTATATGCATGATTGTACCAGCATACTTGAAAAGAAATAAGAACACTAAAGATTTTCATGGTTCATAATAGTAAATATATGATAACAATATATAATATTGCGTGTTAATTAGAAAGAATTTAACTAAAATCCAGAAAATTCAAACATTCAACACGCATTTTTTAATCCAGTGGCGGCATCTCATTTACACACATATGAACAAGAATATAAGGGTTAAGGGGTAATTTTGCCTCATAAGTTTTCACCGAAGGTAATTTTGCTATGAGAATGCAAAAAAATGGAGCAAATTTGTCATACATGTTATCTCAATTAATTTTAATCATTAATTGACCAAATATACTGAGCTAACGCTCCAAATGTTATTTCACGTCATTTTTTTAAGGTGTTTTAAATCTAACTTTGAAATGAAAAGAAAATAAATATATGATATATGAAATTCTTATGTAAATCACTACTGGAAAACAAAAAATTTGCGACGGACTTTGCGGCGGAATAAAATTCCGTCGCAAAATTGCTCAAAATTGCGACGGACAAGAAAAACCGTCGCAATTCAGGAGAAATTGCGACGGAAATGCAATTTCCGCTGCAAATTGCGACGGAAATGCAAATTTTGTCGCAATTTGCGGCGGAAATTGCATTTCCGTAGCAATTTGCGGCGGAAATCAGATTTCCGCCTCAAATTATGGCAGAACTATGTGTTCCGTCGCAAGTTTTTGCGGCGGAACACTCAGGTTCCGTCGCAAAACTGTCGGTGTGAAGGCTCCACCGACAGTTTGCGGCGGAATTCACATTTCCGTCGCAATTTGCGGCGGAAATGTGAATTCCGTCGCAAATTGCGAGTTCCGCCGCAAAAACTTTGCGGCAGAAATTAGATTTTCACCGCAATTTGCGGCGGAATTCAAATTTCCCTCGCAAATTGCGGCGGAAATATTTATTCCGCCGCAAAGTGTTTTTAAAATCCTCACCCCCCTTCTCATTTTCATTTCTCCGTCGTTTCTCTCTTGTCCTTGCGTCTTCGTTCTTCCTCCACGACCACGATTTTATTCTTCTGTCGTGTTGCTCCTTGCATCTGCCTTCTTCCTCCACGACCAATCTCCAGTCCAAGCACACTTGTGAGTCGTCCCTTCTCTTCTTTCTCCACCTCAAGATATCCTTCAAGAGGTATGTGTTCCTTCAAGACAAACACCGTTTATTTTTATTTTTAAATTTTTGGAAGCCAACAGTACATATGTGTGAAGAAAGTGATTTATTTAGATATGGTTCCTGTTGGTTCTTTGTCTATGTGGATGGCTGGATGATATAGGTTTGTTAATATTAAAGGATATAGTAATATGGGGAATATTTAAAGTGGTTGTTGATTTAAGAGGACTTTGTTAGTGGGTTTTTTTTTTTTTTTTGCTTAGGAAAATATGTGTAGTTATTGTAGTGGGTTTGAATGCATATGTTATTTCATACTTAATTATCTTGAGACATGTTTTGTTGAAAAATAAAGTTCTTTTAAAACTTTGAGACATGTGAATATTATAGTTTCTTTTAAATTATTGTTGTAGGTTACATGCAAATATTTGAATTCAGAATAAATATTTTAGTAGCAAATTTTAAATATTTAGCCTATTACTCTCAAAATCAAGAGGCACTGAATAAGATTGTTAGAAACATGTAATTTAGCCTATATAATATACTAGTCAAGTAATTAACACTGTTTAATTATAAATGATAAATACTAAATATTATAAATACAACTATGTGAATTTATACAATAAATTTATTTTATGTGGTATATTTAAGTTAATTTATAAGTTAATTGGTATATTTGTGTTTTAATTTTTTAATTTAGAAAACATAAACTAAATATACTTATAAATAATATATTTAAATGAAGTATGACAAATACATTGACTTCGTAATGTTGGTTTTGCAGAAGATAATAGGGTAAAGGCATTAGAACAGACGGTGAGGGAGCAAGGATAGATACTTAGTGAGATACGAGCACTTCTCCAGTCCCTATTGAAGGGCAAGGGTACGGGACTGCCTCCTGGTGGTGACGACGACACTAGTGGTAACAATAACCAGACTGTTGCTGTTTGGAGTGTTTTTATTTTATTTTGGAACATTATATTTGTAATATTTTGTTTTTGCAATGTAAAGTTGTAATATTTTGGAACATTATATTTTATTTTTTGATATACAATTTAATTTATTTTTTACATTTTTTTTATTTTTTTGGATTTTTTTAATTTTTTTTAAATAATTGGAAATTTTGTGAGGGAAAATTTTTCCCTTGCAAAATCTACCAATTTGCGAGGGAAAATTGCACATTTTGCAAGGGAAAATATTTCCCTCACAAATTGCGAGGGAAATTTGATTTCCCTTGCAAAATTCGAGATTTTGCGAGGGAAAATTTTTCCGCCGCAAAATTTGAATTTGTGAGGGAAAATACATTTTTTCCGTCGCAAAACTGATTTGCGAGGGCTTTTTTTGTGACGGACACTTTTCCGCCGCAAAATTATTTTGCGACGGAAAAATTCCGCCGCAAAAAATGAATTTTCTAGTAGTGAATTTACATTTTAACAAAAATAATATAGATAACACATATATAGATTGACAATTCAGTATATTTAGTTAACTAATGGTTAAAATTAATTGGGATAATGGCCTGAACAAAATTGCTCACGTTTTTTACACTTGTTAATCAAAATTACCTTTGAAATACTTTCATAACAAAGTTGCCCATCAGTGACAATTTCTAGAGAAAATTACCCCTTAATCCTAAGTATAAATATAAGCATAAATATAAAGAAAAAATATAAATGTAACTCAATTTTACATTATTAAACTTGGGGGATAGTAAACAACAATAGATCACATACAATTTCCGAGAATATGAAATAATATCTATAGTCATCTCTATCTTCTTTGTTGACAGACAATCACAAGAGTTACTACAAGCAAAAGAGAATCCAGAAAAAGGAAAAATGACAGGAAAAAACTATTTAAACTTACAAATCCTGTTGACAACTATAATAATGAGATAAAAAAGATACTAAAGCAATTGATAATTAGTTTTATTAGAAAATTACTTATTTAAGATTTTAAAATTCAAGTGATATTTTTTGGGGGGGATTTTCACATAGAAAAATTATTTACATAAGCTTCTATCAATATATTATTCGAAAACTATTCTAGAGCTACACTAAGGCTATTTTAAGTCTCTAAAAATTAATTCCTTTTTTATGTTAAACCCTCTTTGGTGTCTATTTCAATTCATTTATTAGGATCGTCAATTTTATGTTAAACCCTCCAAATTCTCAAATTTTCTATATTTAATTTTTGATGTAAAAATATTGTTATAGCAAAAGTGGAACACACAATATTCAACATCCAGGATCTAGAAGCCAATAATGGTGGTCTCAGCAGAGAGTGACATGAGAGTGAAAGGGTTATAGGTTAAAGAATAAAAGGAAAACAACAAAGAAACGGGGTATCGTGTGAGATGAAAGAAGGTGTGTGTGTGTGTAGACACACACTCAGACACACATATATAATTGATGGAGATAGAATATTGTGGGAGAAATTGATTAGGAAAGGATGTAGAAGGAACACAAGAAAGAAGAAAAGGAGGAGCCGGCGGTGTGCACAAATGTGGGAGTAGTTAAAGAAAGACACACATACGTTTAGGTTTTCCACTGGATTATTAAAAGATATTCCTTCTGATCCTAATTATAGGACAACATTTAAGAGTTGATCTCTTAATTATAGGACAAAATTCTGATTTTTGTCACTTTCTTCTTAAAATACTTATATTGATACTTTCTTAATAATAATTAAACACAATAATAATTTAATAATACACCTGTATATTCTATAAAGTAAGTAATGATTACAACTCATTAATGTCACATACACCTCAATTCTATTTTTTTTTTTTTTTAATAAAATAAATTTGAGAAAGTTTTGTCATATAATATTATTTGATGTCATTTTAGGAAAATAAAGACAATTAACTGATTTAACTTTTCATGATACAACTTTAAATAATCATGAAAAAATAATAAAATTAAGAACATGGAGAAGTTCAACGAATGCAGATAGATATTTATTCTTATATTTGATTTTTTGTTTTTTATATTATCTCCTTTCCGCAAAGCTATATATGCTTATACATATGCTTGTTAATATTAAAAAATGAGGTTTCTGAATTGACATGCTCCCCGAGTCCAGTTACATGAAAAGTATCCATGATTCAACAAACTTTCCCTTAATGTCATTTTAAATTTTAAGCAACCAATGAGAGTTGACACAGATGATAAGGGATCCAAGATTAGGCCCTTAGGTCGTGAGTTCGATCCCCTCTGCTATCGCTGGGACTCCTTTGGTAGGTGATCTCGTAAGTCCCCAGTAAGTGCTCATAGAGCCCGGGGCCGTGCTCTGGTCTTAGTAGGGGACTGGTGTTGAACCCTTCCAAAACTTTTATGTAGCAAAAAAAATAAAAAAATAAGCAAGGTTATTTTAGAAAAATAAAGATAATTAGCTAATTTAACTTTTCTCCTTAATTTCTCTAAATTCTGGTAAATATGTCCTATAATTAGAACCAAAGGAAGTATTGTTTTTGATATAAGAGTTAGATAACTAATTTATGTATATTAAAAAAGGTAATTATTTGAAACAAATATTTGTTGGATTTGTCTATAATACCCTTTCTAATCATGTGTACAGTAATCAAGGTTGCTAAACCCGGTGTTATCAAAACCGGATCGGACCGGCCGAGTCGACCCGGAAACCGGTGACCCGGTCACCGAACCGGTCCAATCCAGTGATAGGACCGGTTATGCATCAAAAATGGGTTTTGACCAGTCCAACCGCTGGTTTTGGAGAAAACCGGTCCAACCCGGTTGGTGCTTTTTTAAAAAAAAAATTTAAATTTATAACTTTACTGAAGATATTATTGGTTATTTACATTATTTTGATGATGATATAGAGCCTTTCATTGACGCACCATCTTTAATTCTTTTCCATGATTTTATTGTGTTTGGAGGTTATTTTGTGAACTCATCTTCTTTCTTCAAGCAAAAAAAAAAAAAAAAAAAAACCAAACTCATCTTCTTTAATTTTGCTCCTAATTAATTGGGTTATTCATGTTTTAAATTTGTAAAAATGTTTTAGGTATTTTTATTTTGTAAACTCATTATATATATATATATATATATATATATATATATATATATATATAAGAGTATAGTTGTATAATTTATAAATATAGTATGGTTTTCGAGACCGGGTCATAGTTATGCGGTTCAACCAGTGACCCATTGACCCAGTACCCCCAACTGGGTCGATGACCGGTCCGAGTCTGATAACATTGGCTAAACCCAAATTGGTCATTAAATTGGTTAGGATGTTGGGTCAAGGGTTAGTGAATCAGACTGGAGTCAAACCAGAACAAACCCGAGATCAAATCAATGAGAAAATGAAGATTTTAGGATTATTAATTTGAAATTCCTAAAAAAAAATGATTTTTTTTTAATTTTTAATTTTTATTTTGAAGTGGGTTTATGTCCGGAATGGACTAATCCATCAGTTTTTTAGATGAACTGAGCGTTCCGGGTATAATAACCAGGATTGTAAACTACTCTTAAAGCAAACCTCTTCTTTCTTAGTGCAATCAATTATTGAGTTATTTTGAGAAGAAAATATATATTTGAGGGACAAGCAGATTTGAGTCTTAAATTTAGAGTCAAGTAAATCTTTTGTCTATATCTAATATTTAAGATCGGGTTGTATTTTTTATATTGTATTTTATTTGTTTTTATAGAAATAAAATTTAAATGCATTTATTTTAAAAGTCATCCAAATATTAAAATAATTGAATTAGAATATATTTCTACCTACATTACCTTTTCAGTCAGTTTTATTTCTATTATCCAATTCAGCATAGTAAAAGACTAAGATCCGTTTAATTCATTGAAAAATCCTTGAAAGAATGAAAACTGGGAAAACATGAGAATGAGAGAAAAAAAGAAAATAATATTTAGAAGTATCAGTTAAAGTTTATATAAAATCCTTATAAAGATCTTATTTGATATGGAAGAGTTAAGTATAAAAAGGAAAATCAGGCAAAAAAGAAAAAAATAAAATGCTTTTGAAGGATTACTCCTAATTAAATTTGACAAATGAATCATTATGGGGACACTATTAGCCAATCAACTATCAAATCTTTTCGGGTCTATTTGGTTTGAGGGGAGGGATTTTTCTCTCCTTAGCTTATTTGATAACATAAAAATTTAAGGAAGGATGATAAAGTTTTTTAAGATTTCCTCGCATAAACCTCCCCTCCAAAATTGGGGGATTTGGAGGTGAGGGGTAATATTTTGACATATGTTGACCATTATGCCCCCATGTTATTTTTGATATCCCCAGAGTACCCTTGTCCCTTTCTTGAACTTCAACCCGAGATCAAGCTAACATTTCCAGATCGGGCACTCTTCATCCAGCGTCAAAATGTTGTTGCCTTCGTTTCGTGTTCATCATCGGAGGTCGAAATGGCTGCGATTATTGGAGGCAAGGGAATGAATGAGTCTGTGGCGCAAGTGTGAAGCCATATTTTGTTGGGGGTTTGAGATTTAAGATTTGAATAAAATAAAAGTTATGGTGTTGGAGTGGAGCGTCTCCAACTCATGGCTGGCTGGGGAGGATAAAATACCAATTACATGTTTAATTAGTATGTGCATTTTATAATTATAATGTTCACATTTATTTTATATGCACACACCTACATAATGTTCTGGACTTGTATGTAGAGCCGGGAAATCAGGCTGAGCCTGTCGGGCCGGCGCTGACCCTTCAAGGGCCTAGCTCTGGAGGGCCACGGGCCGGCCCGTTAGGCCCTGCATAATTTTTTATCTTTTTTAATTGAAGTTGAAGTTGTACTTTGCTCATTATTTTTGTTGACATTTTTATTTTCTTGTGTGTTTCATACATTCATTTGCTCATATTCTTCTTCATTTCAAGTGTTTCTTTAATGTACATTTTAAGATAACAATGTATTTTTAAATAAGTTATTTAAAAATTTTAAACTTAACAAAAGAAAACTTCGTCAAATTTTTTTTAACAAGGGCTTTTAAGAATAAAATCAAAGGATTCAGGGACAGGAAGTTCATATACGATGTTGGTTCATTAGAATATGTAACCATTGAAAATGAAATAGGAAAATAGTAGAGTCAATAGTTAATTATAGATTTTTCCAATCGTACATAATACAAATTAGATTTTAATGAAAAATTGATTCCCTTAGAAATATGTGTCCTAGAGACTAACAAACAAGAAGCGTGCTTGATTGATAATATTTATTTGATAAATTAGTACTTTAATTGTTGTATTTTACTAATTATATTTCTTTAAAAAAAATAGACGAAAAATAGTTACAATTTAGAATAGTAATTTTCGGGCCTTGCGGACCGGCCCTGGCCCTTCAAGGACCAGCCCTGGAGGGCCAAGCCGGCCCTGATTCCCAACTCTACTTGTATGTATGAGGTCAGTAAGGCTCGATAAGGAGCAATTTATGTGACAAAGATATGGTGACACAACACTTGGGCTTGAAGGCACAAAGGCCCATAAGTCCAAACCCTAATCCTACAGATAAACTCTATAAATAAGAGGTAAACCCTAAATGTACGAACATTTTATCTCAATTACTATTATGTCATCACTGTGCACATACACTACCCCTAGGGCTAATGCTTATTCGTGCACAGTAATTTGCTATTCTCATAAGTATCTAATCTATAGATACTTATGAGAGAGTTGTCTAATTTAATATTAAGTTACTAGTCCAAGGGACTAGACATCTCTACCAATCTAAATAGAACACACACACACACGTTTACCTATATGTGTGTGAGAGGGTATATATAATATAAGTTTAATTATAATAATTAGACATAATTATATATATTAGTGACATTAATTATGCATTATAATTATTTAATTTTAAAAATTATAAAATTATAATTTAATATATTAAATGTCTTGTATAATTGTATAGTTATATTATATTTTAATTAAACATTCTACAAGGTCTAAAAACAATTAAATAAAACAAGTTTAAAATTGTCCACATAAAAAAATTTTCCCTTCCCTGATGTGATTGGTGTGGGGGAAAAAAATAAAGAAGAAGAAGAAGAGGGCGGCCACGATTCTCCTCATCATATTATGGGGCTTGGGCTTGAAAACTACACTTCTAAATCAAATAATATAACCTTAAAATTTCTTTGCTCCCCTCTCTTTTGAACATTTCAAACAAAGTAACATGGAAATCCCTCAATTTTCCTCCCCTCTGTTGAACCAAAACACCCTTAGAAACATGGAGAGATATGGTGAAAGATATTTTATCTAAAATTTAATGTGTTTCTTCTAATTTTGTTTAATATTTGTTCAAAAAAATAAGTATAAATTTCAAGAATACTTATGATTTATGAATAATGCTGCTTAAAATTAATTTTTATGTCATATTGATTTATGGCTAAAATATGTGTAACTTCCTTAAATTTTGAGTCAACTGCTAATAACTTCCCTTTTCTTTGAAAGTTTAAAAATGATCTTCCGAGTCTTCAATTTCCTACTGTTAACTGTCATGTCATATTAATGAATTCACTTGGCAATTTACATGAATAATTTGTTTAGGCTAGTGACATTTTATATGGATTGATTAAATAAAATTCAACATGCATAAAAAGCTAAAGCAATCTCCCGATATATTTTCATTATGAAAATATTCATTTTCCAAAATTGAATCCCCTGAAGCAGAGAGAATGAGGTAAACCCTCAAGAAAATTTAATCACCCAATATGCAATCAATACCTCTCTAGTCCGTATTACAAGTTCATTGTATTAATTATATCATATTATAAGAAATGACACTTAAGTCATTAAATGTCTTAAATTGATAAATTTATTGAACTTTTCCCTTATTAAAATTTTCTCTCCTCATTTACAAATCACTCTCACATCTCTCCCCTCTTCGTCTCTTTCTAACAAGAAGTAAATAAGGACAAAATTGAAAAATAGTAATTAATAACCCTGTAAGTGGATTTATTTTTACAACAATTTCTTTTTTCCTTTGAGAATCTTATAATAAGGACGAGAGTAATAACATAAATACAATTCTTTGATAAGTCTATTGTTTTCAAAAACCCCATATCTCAAAATCCAAGCCTCTCTGACCTAGCAGAACAAATTAGTACAAAGATTGAGAAACCATCAACTAGGATGTGAAGTAGTGAAACCTAAGAAAGAATGGGGTTTTTGAAAACAATAAACTGAGATTTTGAAAACAATGAACTTATCATAATGATTGAGATCTGAGAATGATTGAGAGCGACATTGGTCAATGTTCTATTAAAACCAGTCACCGATTCATATTGATCACACAAAAAACTGAGATTTGGTTACAGTCAATGACATGATAGAAACTCAAGGCCAGAAAAATTTCATCGATATTTATTTTATTAAAAGTAAGGAATTAGTAGGCAGCAACTCAGGTAAAATATAGAAAAGAACAGTCACCAAAGAGAGAACATTAATTTGGTTAACTATTAATTACCTTTAACCAATTCTTATGATACAAAAAGAATGCCTATTTTGAATTAGGGGGCAAAACTCATGGGGAAAATAGTTTTAGATGAGATGGTGTAGTCATTACCAAAGTTCCCTAAACCTTCACCAAGTGTGACTCAGCCACCGACGAATTAAGGTCTTCCCGAGATTGTGATCTCCTACTCTGCAGACGCATCTGGCCTCTGTGAGGAGCCCAGAAGGCACCCATGTTACCGTCTGCCTCCATCGACGAAATAAGGTCTTCTCGAGATTGTGATCTCCTACTCTGCAGACGCATCTGGCTTCTGTGAGGAGTCCAGAAGGCACCCATATTACTGCCGTTGGATTGCATCTGCCCTAAATTATTTGACGAATAACTACGTGCCACATTGCTAGCCGAAGGGTACAAGGAAGCTTCCATAAGTTGGATGCCACTGTTGCCATCACCCAGGCTGGGTCCCAAGCCAAATGGTCTTTCTTGTGTCCCAGCAACTGTTGGGCTAAGTGGCATCTTAACTCTTCCATCCCCTACAATACCACATAAATTGAACTCTCAGCTCAACAACCATAGAAGAAACATGTCCAGAAAATTGAAAAACTGGAGTTACTTACACAAAGCCATGAACATTTTAAACCATCCAAAAAGATAAACTTGGTACGTAATATATAAACTGAAATCAAGGATATGGGAAATAATCTATATTCTTGACAACTGAAAGCAAGGTCACATTGTTAGCACAGAATGCAATTATATTTGCATAAATCTACCACTTAGCAGGCTATTACAGTATGCAGGCCGTTATACTAAATCCAGTAGTAAAGACGACCTTTTGGCATCTTAAAGCAGTAATAAACCAACACTTCATAAAAGCTATTTTGTCCAAAGCTGAGGAATACACGCAAACACTCATAAACAGCAATGACAAATTTAATTAAACAATGCTTACTTCAAAATAAAATCCAAAAGTGCAAACTCCATTCAATTAGTAAAGTAAATGAGTTTGAAATTTAAATTTCCAGGACATAATTGTCCAGTGTATTCCACAAGGCTGGGTAAAAAAAATTCAATGGTTGTGGCAAAACATATATTAAATAAATATTGGATGGGAAAAGTTTTAGGGCTGACTCATCAATCTTATAGCAGGTTTTCCACATTAGCACAGGAGGGCTTAGGAATATTCCAGAATAAACTTTTATTTTCTATGTATTGCTGCTACAGTGTTTTGGGCCTGAGTTTAGAAATCAATTCTTCACAGAAATTTAGTGTTTATTTTTGTTCTTGCACACCAACTGGCAATAGAGCCAGCTTACAATACGGCTAAAGAAACTGAAATCAGAAATAAGTTCAACAATGTGGAAAGGGAGATCATACGAACAAAGGAGGTCGCCAAACTAAAGAACAATGCCTCTTCCTTGAAGATCTCTGTGGACTAGTAGGCTAAAATTGTGCATGAAACTTGTCAATCTGGGAAAGCTTATATGGGCCTGTGATTTATGAGCCAACGGCAACTTTTGTTTTGTTTTTTTTTTTTTTGTGTGGTGGGGGGGGGGGGGGGGGGAGGGGGGGTTGTCTAGAATTGGTGCCAGCCATGACCCTCTCACCAATGGCTCCAGTATTGCTGCAATGCGTGAGGGGAGGCTTAGCCTGATTCCCTCAGTTTGGTACCATGGGTGTGTTCTTTAAACAAAAATGAAAAGGCTGGATTTCACAAAGTTTGATGGTGCAGATTTCAAGGGGTAGGAAAACAGGTGTCACCAATTTCACAAGTTTGATGGAGCAACCTCTAGAGATCACCCATGGAACTCAACCACTTTAGTCCTAATAGCCCCCCACCACTGCTTCATCCACGGGAAGCTCTCCTCAATTTCACCAAGTGAGAAAGAAAAACATGGATGAGAGGAGGAGGAAGGGACTATGCTGTTGGTGTTACACAGCAGGTCACAAATGCAAGATTAATTCAAAGTTGTACATGATTGCGATATCTAAAGCTACGAAGGATAATGTGTTTTAAGATTGTCTGGAAGTTGAAGGAGTCACTTATGGAACAGCTGCAGCTCCTTGAGGACAAGGAGCGTCCGTTAGGAAAATATACATGAAAGATAAGTTTTAAGCTGACTCATCAATTTTGAAGTGGGTTTTCCACATTAGCGAGATGAGAGCTTAGGAACATTCTAGAATAGGTTTTATCATCTATATATTGCTGCTAGAGTGTTTTAGATTGGTGCCTACAAATCAATTTTTACAAGAAATTTAGTGTTTATTTGATTCGTACCATCAATCAATTAATGAAGATTTTTGTCCAAAGGCATATCATCCATGGGTTCTGACTTCTGATCAACATTAATATGAGCACTTTCCTAACCAAATCCAAAGGATCCATCCAACACTCGCTCTAAAATCTAAACATGAAATTTTTCAATGAAACAAAAGCTTGGAATATTAATTCGTGATGACAATCAACTCACACTTATATCCTATCCTTATTGTTTCAATAGTTAAGGATAGAAAGTAGCAAACCTCATGAAGAAATTCAACTAGAACAACCTTTTGCCCACAACAAGAATAGGGTAATTGTGACACCAAGAGAACAGGAAAGGCTGAATTAGCAAGGAACATGGATTCCTGACCTAGGTAATTCTTTGAGCAAAGATTACAGCCATGCAATTTTTTTTAAAATGACAAATTAGAATAAAAAAAGATTACTTGTATATCTAGACCAAGTAGACATCTTTTCATCTCATTATCATTAGGATGTGCTTGGTTCCACAGAGGCAAAGGGAGGGATTTGACAAAGGGGAGGGAAGGGCAGGAGAGTAAATGATCCCTTGCTGATTTGACTGGAGGAAAAGATAGGGCAGGTTTTAATAACCCATTGTTTGGTTCAAGGAGGAAGGGGAACTAATAATAAGTTGATGATTTTAACCCTATCAAATTGAAGTTTTTTCCCTATTTTTATTTTGATTTATTATTAGAGAAAAATAGTTAAATTGTAATGTCCTATTTTAAGTCAATACTTTTACCTTACAATAATAAAAAAATTTAACCATATATCAAAATGCAATTTATCAGTGAGTGAATAATTAAAAAAAATATTAAAATTCTATAAATGAAAGAATTATATTGGAGAATAAAATTTATTTTACAGTGGCAGAGCGGTAGAAAAGCCATAACCTTTTTTAATGTCAAGGGTAGCTTTGAATTTTCAAAATAAGAGGGAGAGGAGGGTATCCCTTCCAAATTTTGAACCAAACAAGGCGCTCCCTTCCCCTCCCCTACATTATTGACCAACCAAACAAGGGAAGGGGAGTCCAGAACCCCCAACCAAACAAAGCCTAAGTCAAGAATCTGAATAATAAAACGTGAAACTGAATAGTTTTCCCTGGCTCCTTCCCTCCCCCATAATTGAAGGCCATAACACTGCTAAGTATTTTAGGAAAAGATCAATGAAGTTGGAAATTTAAAATGTATGTGTCATTGGGAGAGCACAAGAAAATAACGAGATAAATAAGTGCACATAATTTACTATAGGTCATGGGAAGTCCATGAGCTTAGAATAAAGCATCATCAAAAGTCATTAGTTGTGAAAATAACTTACCAATATTGATAGGACTCCACCGTTTAAATCGAAAAGGAGAAGGCATACTAAGAACAGATGCACTGGACACACTGTTATGCCAGAAAAGGGGAAGATATGATGACCTTCGGAAGAACCTTGGCATCCAACAACCAACATAAGATAATGCGCAAAATAGAAGAATCAGAGAAAATAACATAATGGGTATAAGAATAGTTAGATTTATCTTCATCTGGATCATGCCAAAACCATGAAGCCCAAATCTAGTGGAAAAGGCCTTCCCAGCTTCCAACAAAGCAACCCCTAGTGTCCAAGTGATGGATCCAGAGCCAACAGTTATGTGGCTATCCATGATATGCAAACCCTCTCTGAGCAGGGATGTAGTATATGGTGCTCTAAAGCAATATTGCTCAATGAAAGGCTGCGGAGCAACACTTTTCTTTGCAATCTCCCATCTCTTTTCACAGAAATCCCTACCTTTTTCCAATACATCATCAAGTGTGGCTTCAGAAGTCAGGTTGAAAAATCGGTACACCACAAAAAATCCAGAAATCACATAAAAGTTGCCATAGGGGCGAGGGAGATTATAACTAAGTGCACAGGGATTCACTTCACAATCAACTCCCGGACTAAGATTGGACCATTCAGACAAATTGACGACAATTTTTGCGAGAGCACTACATTCTTGCCAATCTGGAGCACCGATAAGAGTCACAGGGGTTCCTGACTTTCCTTTTTTACGCAATTTTTTTCCATTATTCAAAGGGCTATCGCTTTCTTTGTTATAGGAAGAACAATGAGAGCAGATGTACTGCTCATTGTAACCAGACTGTAAGCAAGGATGCTTAAGCTCTAACTTCCTATTAGCTATATCTGCATCGGTGGATCCAAACTCTTTCTTATAAAGATGAGCTACAGATTTGGAAAATGCCTCATTTAGACCATATCCTGCTAGAGAATATGCAGTGAGATGATGGTTTACTGATCCAATCCTAACAAATAAGCTAGTTTCACTATTCGGTTGTTGATCACTCTCAAATGTAACCTGCAATGATGAACCACCTAAGTCAAGAGCACCATATGTTGCTTGTCTTGGTCTAACACCCAAGATGCCACTATGATAATTGAGGGCTATCCATCCATAGTAAGCTTCTTCAGTGCCACTAATAATCTTAACCCAATCCTGTTTGCACAAGAAAGGAGAACCCTTCAGTATAGATAATGCATTATCCAGCAGCCATTTTGAGTCAGAACTTGGAAGTCTCCGAACCCCAGCAGTAGCATAAAGAAACAGAGAAGTACTCTTGTGAGCATGCTCTGGTATTTGCTTCTTTGCCCACTTAATGAGAGGTTTTAATGCTGCCTCCAAGCCAGACTTATTATGTACCAACTTATCAAGACCGGGCTCAGTTTCCATTCGATGGTAAGCACGCCCACTATTAGATTTTTTCCGCAGGCCATCTCCGAATGATTTGATAGTGATTGGAAGATTGCTATGTTCCTTGTGTTCAATGGAAGCTTGATATACATAAACTCGAGTTCCAGTACTCCCACAATCAAGTACAACATAATATTTGCCTGATCCTTGATTCCAATAAGAATATATAAGCATAGATATCATGTAAATTAGAAAAATAAAGAATATGATGCAGAATGAAAGTGTGATCACTCGGACCCACTTCTTGCGAGCAGACGGGCTTCCCCCTAGAACTGGCTTCACCTTAGAGAAACTGGCACCTGCATTTTCTCTCTGCAGAAGAAATTGGGGCGGCCTCAAATCTCGTACATCCATAGGCAGACCTATATTACACTCAGTGGGGGCATCTTCCTCCACTGAAATCTTTGAAATATGCATAGTTGATATTATGCCCTTTTAATTTTTGCTCTAGATACTTTGACGAAGATGCGTAAGTAAGCCAATTGATTCGGGCAACTCCTCCAAGCCACTGAAGAATGACAATTTAAACCCGAGCTTGTAAATTGTCAGACACAACTTGAGCCAAGTCATTTACCAGATCTGCATCACAAATACCTTGACAATTTTCTAAATTAACGATAATACAAAAGAGAATATAAACAGAATGCCAATACACAACAAATCCAACAATGTTCAACAAAATAATCCAAAGCATATAAATAGCAAGTAATCAAAATGAAGAGGGCAGAAGTATAATAGGCAATCACATACCATTGAAGCAAAAACAAGTAATCAAAATAAAAATAAAAAGGCAAACTCAATCTTTATTCAAAAGTGTCCATACTCAAACGATTCCCCTACCGATTCGAAGCCAAATTTAAACGAAAAAGAGTTAAAACAGATATGGTGCGGCGGCGTCCACCACATGTTTGGCAGCCACACAGGGAACAGATGACGCGGAGAACAAATTCAAATCTAGATTCAAAGCCAGATTGGACAAATCAATCTCACCGGATTTAGGGAGTAGACAAAGCCCTAGGGTTGGGAACTTCTTCAAAACTTGTCCAAGAACAACCACGCAGGGCTGACAACGGTGGACGGCGTCCAACGGCGAGCTCGACCAAGTGTCTAATGGTGGTTCGTCAACAGAGTAAAATGCATCCGCGAATACTGTAAGCCGACCCCCTTCGGCTTTTCGTTTTATGTATAGTGTGACTCTCAGTAGCGTTGCATTCCCTTTTGCGAAGAAAAGGAAAAATGTTATACGCCAGTACGCTACTTTTCCTACTACACGAGAGCAGATCCTCTGTTTTGTCACGTAACAATTAGTTTTAGGACAAATAAGAAAATTAATTATTTTAACAATAAAAAAAAAGATAAAAAAAATTGAATTTTTAAAATTTCAAAGCCAGTTTGCTATCAAGATTTGATAAGAGAAAGAGAAAACTTGATAAGTATAAATGGAAAAAAGATAGAAGAATTTTGAATTGTTAAAATTTCAAATCCAATTTGTTATCAAGATTTGATAAGAGAATGAGAAAATTTGATAAAAAATTCGTAAATTATTTTTAGCAGAATATCTTATTTAAAATTTTACAAATTCAAAGTTTTTTCTTAATCTAGTTCTCTCATAAAATTTCATTTTATTAATTTATATTATAAAAGGAGTATTATTTTTTTAAGAAATAATTTTTTATTTTATAGAATGTTTTGGAATGCAGTGTATTTAAATTCAACCCAAAAATTAATGATTCTAATCAATTATGTGATTGAGTCGTGAAGCTTTTTTTTTAAATTGGACCAATGGTCCAGGCAGAGTTCGAACCCTGATTATAAAGGCTGGATAACCAGCGTTATACCACTGTGCTACACTAGCGTTTGGTGAGTCGTGAAGCTTTGTTGCTTAGTTAGGTATGGTTGAGTAATGTAGTTGTGGTTTGCTGATTAAAACAATTGTCTAACATTTAAATACAAAACAATTTTATTAATTCATAGTGTTAAGCTTTAAGTGAGTTCGTGACTTGTGATATCGTTTTATAAGAAGTTTAAGGATATAGATGGTGAAAACTGCAAACTCTAAATTGCAAGAAAAAAAAAATTACAATTGTTATTTTTAATGACTCTTTTCTTCCCTCAACTAGGGTTTTCTCTTCTCTTTGTTTGAAGGGAGAGAGGGAAAAGTGATAAATTTTTTCTCTCATCTTTATTAAAAAGCCCATATAAAAATTTTAATATTTCAGAAATATATTTTCAATAAAAAGAAATATTTTTTTATTAATAATAATTTGGTCAATATCCACCTTCCCTCTTCATTCCCTCTCACCCCCTTCAAACCAAACACATAGGATTCCTCCTCTTGCGCATGGAGTTGGCTTAAATTAAATCCTTTGCGACCTTTGTCTGTTGCACCTGTTGCATATCAAATTTGGCACTATGCACACACCTATCCCCACCTTTTGTTTAAGGGGGGAAAAACTCAGGTACTGTCAGTCAATAGTAAAAGGATAATTCAGGATACTGAATGATACTAAAAAAATTGTTTATGATTATTTTATGATTTAAAAAAAATATTTTAGGATATTAACATGTACTAATAGGATACTTCATGATATTAACTTATACTAAAAAAAATTATTTTATGATCATAAAAAATTAATTCAGATACTAAATACTATTAAAAATATACTTTAGAATATTTTTTTAAGATCTTAAAATAATATTTTAAGATGATGTATTATTTTTTAATACTAATCAATATCCTAAAGTATAAATTAAGTAACAGTAAATACTTGGAAAAAAAATTCATGATCCTAAAATATTTTTTTAAGATCATAAATTATTTTTTCAGTATCATTCAATATCTTAAAGTTTCCTTTTAATAACAGTTAATACCTTCAAATATGTTTTTTAAGATCATGAAAAAAAAAATTCAGTATTATCCGGTATTATGAATTATCTTTTTGCTAACCATCAGTTTACTTAAAAAAAAAAAAAAAAAAAAAAAAAAAAAAAAAAAAGGAGGAGGAGGAGCAGTTGTGTGCGGACCCACAGTACCTAAGCCAAGGCCCTTGCGCATCAAGATGCCCATCCCTCATTCTTATTCTTGGAGAGTCACTTCCCCCCTTCCGGTGGAATATTTCTGTTGTACCCCTGCTCTCTGGTCGTCAACTGTATTGGTTGTGAAAGGAGTCCAAATTAGGTCCTTTTCTTTAGGTCCTAGGTCCTTGTGAAAGGGTTCTCTGATGGCTACGAGCAGGGAGGCTGAGTGGATGGATGCACTGAGGTTTGTACTCATCGGACTTGTGTGACAACCTCCGATGACGATCTCTGATGGGCCTCCTGGGATCTCGGAGGCAATCTATGGGTCGAGGTGGTAATACTCTACATCCAATATCAAATGGAAGGCGTGAAGGATCAATTGACGGGGGGAAGTTGGGGCTTTTCAATTGCTCTGAGGAAATCAGAGGCAGTGAAGCAGAAGAGTTCAGAGATGACAACGTTGCAAGCCATGCATCTTGTGGTTAGTGGGCTTTACAAGTTTCAAAGCTTTTCTACTATTGTCATTTTGGGATTGAGTTTTGAGAATCGTAAGATACCTCCTCTTGTCACTGGTTTCTCTCTATTGAGTATTGATGATTGTCTAGAAGAATTGACACCAAGTGTGGCTTGGTTAATCTGCCATTATTGGGAGGCCCTTTGTACTTCTACTCTAGTTAGAGCATATTATAAGCCGATAAATTTTAATCAAGTTGTCACTATCCTGCTAGAACTGATGTGGAAGGTTTTTTGGTGGAGAAGAGTAGGGATGGATGATCAAAGCCCTAAAATCAGGGCTTCTGTGCTTTTCTAAGATTGATTATGCTTGGTTTGAGGCATTTGAATGTAGAAGGGAAGTTATTTTGTGGTTCAAACTTCTGAAGTATCGTTAATAGCTAGTCAACATGAGAACCATCAATCTGGGTCTGTTCAATGTGTTTATATATGTTGTTCATCATTAGCTAAACTTGTGCTTGTGTAAGAGAATCATAATTCTGTAATGAGAAAAAAAGAGGGAAACAGAGGAAACAGAGAATTCCAAACAGAAGAATTGAGAGAATCTAGAGAAACATTTCTGAACTATTTCATTATCAGTCATAATCTGGATTACAATAGGGATTAAGCCCTTATTTATAGGCTAGACTGACTAAATACCCAAGCTAAACCTAAACTAACTAACTAACCCTTCTAATTAATTTTAACGGTTACACTTCTAACTTTTAACTATTTATTATCTTTATATATCAGCCTATTCATTGTCTACATTATTCATCTTAGGGCTAGAAATGTGCCTGTCCAGTATGTATGTCATACTGTTCATATTCTGGTTGGAGTTGTGGTTCTCTTCTTTATTGTCGTGTTGGTTGTGCTGCTTTCTCTACTATTCTTCTTCAGAATATTCTTGTCTCAAGAATTTTAGTAGGAACCATTCTTGCATATGTGTTCCCTTGAAAGTAAATTTCGCTAGGTGGATAATCAAAGCTTCGTTAGAAGGATCTTACTCACACACACAATGTAGGAGAGATCTCGAGAGATGGTAAAATTTTTGTTTTTTTAGTGAAAGAAGGTGAACTAGTTAGGATTTAAAAGATTAACATATATGGAAACTGATTAACTTTTGTTTAACGAAAGCAGAAAGAAACTGTGTTACAGAAGCAAATTAAATTTGGAAACGAATTAATAAATCAAGAAACATAAATGGTTACACATCTAAGACATCTTTGTTTCGTTAAATTATGTCATCCTTAATTATTTAAAGAAGGAATTTGATTATTGTTTTAATTAGTTAAAGTAATCAAGAGACCTACACACAGAAATACAAATAAGGCATGCAGAAACAATCTTTAGTATCATATTCTCACTACTCTGATATGTGCTATTAATTTCATTCACAAAGACACCAAAACATGAGTATGACTAAGATATGCTGGAAGATCAAGTGCGTGCTGGCGGTTCTTGTTCTTGTCTTGCTTTTAGGGTTCAGATAAGAGGCCAGACCTTTCACAAGGTCATCATCAGAGGCACCAAGTTCTGAGAATTTCTTGAACATGTTGGATCTGAGTGGGGTCAAGGGGTCTATATATATATATATATATATATATATATATATATATATATATATATATATCATCACTATCTTTTAAAAAAAACAAAAATATATATTAAATTGAAGAGGCATGCACTAATGGTTTAAGGTTACAAGAACGATCAAACTCTTAATCTTCTATTTACAAGGAGCTTTTATGCCACTGTACTATAAGTTATCCCCTCTGGCCCCACTAACAAGTTTGTGCCCCTGTACATTTGTTTACGTTGAAAAAAGTTGATTTCTCACAATAAGTAACATTCATTCACAAAGACACCAAAAGATGAATATGGCTAAGATATGCTGTAAGATCAAGTAAGTGCTGGTGGTTCTTGTTCTTGTCTTGCTTTTATGGTTTAGATAAGAGGCCAAACCCTTCACAAGGTCAAGGCACCAAGTTCTGAGGATTTCTTGAACATACATGTTGGATCTGAGTGGGGTCAAGGGTTTTCATATGTATGTGTATACATATGTATGTATATATTCATACACTCACACACATATATATGTCCTCACAAGTCACAATCTCCTTTAAATAAATAAATAAATAAATAAATATATATATATATATATATATATATATATATATATATATATATATATATATATATATATATATATATATTAGATCAAAGAGGCATGCACTAATGGTTTAAGATTGCAAGAAAGATCAAACTCCTAACCTTCCATTTACAAGGAACTTTTATGCCACCATACTATACGTTATCCCCTCTGGCCCCACTAACAAGTTCGTGCCCCCTATACATTTGTTTACGTTGAAAAAAGTTGATTTCTCACAATAAGTAACATTCATTTACATGGTATATCAAAAAAAAAAAAAAAACATTCATTTACATGGAATTGCTTCCATGATGAAAAGATATTTGTGATATGATTTGGAATCATTTAAGTGACATTAAATCCAAAAAAACTTTTAAATACTAAAACGCATGACAACTTTCAGATTAAATTTACATATTAACCTTAAAGTATAATACTATTGCGCGATTCATATAATTCATGTAGCTTACCCATTAATAGGATAGGACAGGACGGATAAGGATTTGTCATTTGTCATTGTAATAAACCTCTTGGATCACCGCATTTTGGGCACAACAAATCATTATTTTATGGCACCTCTTGGATCACCGCATTTTGGGCGCAACAAGTCATTATTTTATGGCACAGATGGTAAGGGATCTAGGACTAGATTATTGGCTCGTAGGTTCGATCTCCTCTGCCGTCGCTGGGACTCTTTTGGTAGGCGATCTCGTAAGTTTCCAGTAAGTGCTTATAGAGCCCAGGGCCGTATCCTGGCCTTGGTAGGGGACTGATGTCGAACCCTTTCAAAACTTTTATATATATATATATATATATGAAGTCATTATTTTATGCCTAATAACAATTAACAAGTATTAATATTAATCAAAATAAAAAAGAGGTTTCCAAAATATTAATTAATTTAGGGTTTAAGGAAAAAACACCTGTGAATTTTTGTCAAATTTGCGTCTAACATTAGGTACGTTTTTTGTGTGTAAAAATGCCTATATACTTTTGAAAATAAGGTAAAAATACCATTTTTCATTAAATGGAATAGACTTATAGTGTGTTTGGTTTGAGGAGAGGGTGAGGAAAGAAGAGAATTGACCAAATTACCATTAATAAAGGGAATATTCTTTTTTATTGAGAGTATATTTTAAGAGTATTAAAAAGTTTTCATGCGCTTTTTTGTAAATAAGAGGATAAAAGTTTTCTCTCTCCCCTCTCCCTCCCTCAAACCAAACACACCCTTAGTGCACCCTTTTACATTACAATTTTTAAATAATTATTTTTATAAAAAAATAGAAAAGTGTTCCTCCCTCTCACTTCCCTACCTTCCTCTATCCTCCCGCCCTCTTTCTGTACTCTCTCTCTCACTTCCTCCGTCCTTCCTCCCCCTCTTTCTCTCTCAATTCTCAGCTCTGAACTCTCTCTCCACAACTCCAATCCGACCTTCGATGAAGGCAAGGGTGGACCATAAACCTTTCGTACAAGTGAAGAAGTCAAAGTTGAACTGCAGCGAGCCAGCGATTCTATGCCACTGCTTTTGGCGGAGCTTGAAGGAACTCTCAGACTCGCATGTGCCCCACTCTGATATGCGTGACCAGATTCTAGCCCCTTTATTTATTAATGTTGTCGTCCCACCCTCGCCTTCATCGAAGGAGAGCCAGTTGCGTCTCCACACATCAGCACCCGTTTTATTTTGGAGCAAACCGGTTGGGATGGAGTTGGAGAGGAGAGGATTTTCTCATTGTCTTGTTTCTCCTTTTCCCTCAATGTCCCCATCTAGGCCATTGATTGAGAAGAGGAGAGAGAAGTTAAAGTAGTATTGTGATTGATTGGATGGATATGATTTAAGATGATGAGGGATAATGAGAAAAAGATAGGGAGAGAAACCTAACCCGAGTTGGAGGGTCAGAGAGAGAGAGAGAGAGTCCGAAATGAGGGAGGCAGGACAGAGGAAGATGGGGGAAGAGAGAGAGAGAAGGATGACCACTTTATTTGTTATTTTAAAAAAATCATTTAAAAATAATAATATCATATCCATGTATAAAAGCTAGCATACATTTGAGTTAATTAACGAAAATGATATTGTTGTCTTCATTTAAGAAGTTCATATGTATTTTTTGTTTTAAGGAATGTATATGAAGTTAGACGTATATTTAACAAAAAAAAAAAAAGGTTAGGTACCAATTTTGTCATGAAAGTTTATCTTAAAAAGCATTGATCACTCGTGTTACGGGATGGCAAAATAGGTTTGGGGATAGGCCCAATGAGGAGGCCTTCTATTGGGACTCCCTTAAACAGATAAAACGTTAATCTCCACTAATCATGCCTATAGTAATGGACAATACAAGTAGTGGAACAAGCATATCGAGTAGTGGAGCAGGCATGCACTGACCAAGGGGCAGATAATGTCAGAAAGTGGAAGTGCATTTCTTGCATGCACTTCAGGATAAGGAAACCCTAGGTAATCTCTATAAATAGGAGATTACCCACCAGGTATGAGGATTTCCTTTCATCTACTCTACATTCTGTCTCACGATGCACACATCCTACCCCTCTGTGGCCATAGCCACCATCGTGTTGCATTGTGATCATTGGAGGCTTAGTGATATTATCTTCATTGATATCACCAAGGCTTTCCTTATTCACTGGGTGTTAACTTCTAAACCCTTTGGGTATTATCCAGATCCAATATAAACACACACTTGCTATCCTTGGCTAGACATTTGTGTTCTTCATACAGAACAACTTGAAAGTTTTTTTGATCTCATTTTTGCCTCGGGAGTTTAAAAACGGAACAAATATGCTCTGAAAGTTTTTTTTAAGAGTAAATTTGCCCCAAAAGTTATTTTTATGAGCAATTTTATCCTTGAAAATTTACAAAGAAGAGTAGCAATTTAATGATCAAGGTCAATAGATGGGTGAGATTTCTATATTTTAAATTTTCAAAAAAAAAATGAGACCAAAAAACTTTCCAGGTGACTAGTGTTCCTCATGATAAACTTTCATAACAAAAATGATAGTTAACCGTTAACAAAAATATATGAATATTCTTACCTCTTAACCTATTAATTTATTATCAACATAACATTAAAAAATTGGTATACTCGTAACCGGGCGTCTATTTGCATTTATATATTTTGCAATTTGGTTAATTTTAGTTTTATTTTGATCCATGTTGCAAAATTAATCTTGGGTGGGAACCACATCATCATCTCCTACTATGCTTTCTCTTGCAAATTAATAAATTATGAGTATAGGAATTATTACATACAATTGAGGAAATTATAAGTACTCAATAAACAAAAACTATAAGCACTTAATTAAGAATTTAAAGGTCTTGCAATATGGTGGCTAGATGAAATGACGGTCAATATTCTCTTTGCATCCCTTAATATTATCCATACCAAAGTTGAATTTGATGTTTATTCTACTCCTTGTTATATCACTTTCATTTATGGTCCCACTGATAAAAAGGATAGATCTTTGTGTTGGCAAGAGGTATGTAGGATTAGTAAAAACATTAATGCTTCATGGTTGTGTCTGGGGAATTTTAATGATATCCTTGCTCATCATGAGAAAGAGGGTGGTAGACCTTGAGCTTGGAGGAAAATCCTTATGTTTAAATGTTTTATGGCTAATTGTGAACTTGAGGATATGGGTTTTAATGGCCGTAGCTTCACTTGGTGTAATAATAGAAAGAGCCCGAATACCATTTGGGAATGTATTGACAGGGCTTTAGGCAATCTACTTTTCAGGGAGCAATTTTCAAACATTCAGGTCTTTAATGTGGCTCCTATTGGGTTTGATCATCATCTATTGTTCATACGAAGTCACGCTAGGAATTAGCAAAATACTCGAGCTTTTCGTTTTGAATCCAACTGGGCATCTTATATAAGTTTTTTAGAACTAGTCAAAAAAAGCTGACAGACTATATCATCTTGTAACCAATCTAATCTAGAGGCCTTTGTAAGCAATCTAATGCAATGCAAGAAGAATTTGATTAAATGGAGCAAAAAGGAATTTCGCAGTAATGCCAAGATAATTGATCAATTAAAGGCTCAATTGTCTTTTCTTACCTAGGGTGAATTGAACCCTAGTTCCTCTAGGACAATTACGGATGTGAAAGGGGCACTTGAGAGAATTTATGTCCTTGAAGAACGATATTGGTGGCAACGGTCTCGTATCCAATGACTAGAAGATAGGGACAAGAATTCTCAATTCTTTCATCTCTCAACTATCATGCATTAAAGATGACTTGTGTAATTGGTTAATGGAAAAGGTGTTATTTCCAAAAACATTACTAGCTTTTTCCAACATCTTTTTGCCTCATGTGGTTCACATTCTATGGATGTTGTCTTGAATTATATTGATCCAAGAATCTTTGAGGAAATGAATCGATATCTTATGTTACATGTTTCAAGGGAGGAGATTAAAGTTGTAGCTTTTAGTCTTGGGAGTACAAAGGTGCCAAGACATGATGGGTTTTCTGGTAAATTCTATCATTCTGCATGGTTTGAAATAGGTAACTCTATTTGTTCGATGGTTAGTGAATTTTTTGCAGGTCACTCTATTTTAAATGGGATTGATACGACTAACATTCTCTAATTCCCAAGATTTATAAACCAGAATTTGTTTTACAATTCCGTCATATTGGCCTATGCAAACTTTCTTATAAAATTATTTCAAAAATCATGGCCAATAGGATGCAACCACTACAGGATGATTGTATTTCCCAAAATCAGTGTGCCTTTGTCCCAAGCTGATGCATTCACGATAATATCATCATTGCACATGAGGTTTATCATGATCTTTGTTGAAAAAAATATGGTGGTAAGTATGAATTATCTCTCAAAATAGACATGAGTAAGGCGTATGATCGGGTTGAGTGGGACTTCCTTGAGAATATCTTACTTCGATTTGGTTTTTGCGTGGAATAGGTATATTTTGTTATGAAATGTGTGTGCTCTATTAGTTTAAATATTTGTGTATCTAGTGAAAATGTGAGCTCATTTATTCCTAGTAGGGGCATTCGCTAGGAAGATCTCCTCTCTCCATATTTGTTTATTATTGTAGCTGAGGTGCTTTATATTATGATCAGTAAGAGCCAAAATGATAATAGACTTAAGGGAGTTAAATTGAGTAATGGGTGCCTGGAACTTACTCATAGTTTCTTTACTGATGATGCCCTATTATATCTGCATGCTAATCATCATAACTATAGTTATTTGGCTAATATTCTTAGTTTATATTGCATAGCTTCAAGTCAGGTTATTAATCTTGATAAATCAAGTCTCTTTTTCTCCCTTAACACTCTTGAAGCAGTGAGAACGATGGTGGGCGGTCTCTTGGGTATTCAAGCAACAGGGGACCCAAAAATGTATCTTGACATACCAAGCTTTTGGGGGAAAACTAAACATCAGGCTTTAGGTTACATTAGGGAACATGTTGCTAGTAAAATTCAAGGTTGGGGCCAATCCCTATTATCCTTTGCCAATCGGGAAGTTATGATTAAAGTTGTTATCTAAACAATCCTAATTGTAAATGAAGGAGGGTGGATTAGAGATTTTAAAAACTTTTTGTTTGCTTATGAAAAAGGAACTCAAACTAGAGTATAACAGAGAGGAGAGATCAATAAGTTTGACACAGAAGATTTACACTAGTTCGGTCTCAACTCTTAACCTATGTCCAGTCCACAGACTCTCTGGGATTTTCACTATCACAATAATCAGATACACACTCAGTACTCGAAAGTTATCCTCTCATAAGGATACACTCCCTTTTACAAGTTGTAAATTGATAACCCAACTTCAAAGTCCCACAACTTTGAGATTTTACAATAAATGATAATGAATAAAAAACTCTCTTAAAGAGCAGATGAATAAGTACTGAAGTTCAGTGTATCAAAAGATACTTTACAAAAGAGTAGTAAATGCAAGTAAGACTTGACCGTTTTTCGTTTTTTGTATTCTTATTGTTGTATGTTATGATTTTGTTTGTTATCAAGATGTTGCTTTTCTCTTTGTAATTGTCACTTCTTTGAAGTTTATTAATAGATATTTCCTTGACAAAAAAAAATTAAGAATAAGGTAAAATTATAGGGACTTGCATATTAATTTTAAACAATTGAGAAAAACCGTTAAAAATAAATGGGAAAATCCCAGAAAAATATATTTAAAATAAAACGCGGATAAAACAAATCAATGAGTCCAATATCACAAACCTAAGTCAGAACTTTTGGGAGGAATCTAGGATTCATAAATGTTTCTAAATGACCAATCTACCCCTTATATCATTTGAGAAACTCAAGTTATTAATATGTATTATGAATTTATTAATTATGATTCTTAAGTTGTTATTCTATATATCTAATTGTTATTCACAAATGTTTCTAAACGACACAATTTTTGCTAATCAATCTATGACTTAACTTTTATATTATATATAGGAATTCTTATGAAGAAATGGTTGACCCCTAAGTTGTTTTCCTATCTAAATGCTTCAGAGCTTCTCTCTTCTAGAGTCTGCTTTTGGGCTTATTGCATCAAGCATTAAGCTTTCACTTGCTAGTTATTGTGACGGAATTAGTGACGGATTAGCGATGTAATGTTATTTTTTTGCTAATTCGTCACTAATTTAGTAAAAAAAAAAAATTCCTTCACTAAATTTTGTCACTTATTTTAGTGACAAAATTTGTGACAGATTCATTCCGTTGCTAATTCTGTTACTAATTCCTTTTTTTATTTTAGTAGTGTTGCGTTTCCCTGTTAACTCTCCTCAGTTTACCAATACATGGCGCAAAGTTATATCTATGATTGATGATTTTAATTTTCTTGATGTTCAAAATATTACTTATGATTGCTTTCTCTCTTTTCTTTCTAAATATTTTTAGGAGAAAATAGTTTTTAAAGAGAGAAAATACTTTTTAGGGTAAAATATTTTTTGAATATAAAAATTACATAAATAATCACTACTACAAAAGATTGATTTTACTTCCCTAATTGGCATCCTATTACTGAATAAGGATGTAAAAAAAAGGAGGTGACATTGTTGTAATTATATTTTCATTTTTGGCGTCTAATAATCACTCTTAGACGCCAAAAGTCAGGCAAAAAATTTTATTCCCACCAAACATTTACTAATTCTCGCGCCAAAAATAATATAGGCATCTATCTTGTGCACAAAAAAAACATGGGATATATGGCGTCCAATATCCAAGCTTAGACGCCATAAGTCTGGCAAAAAATTTTATTCCCGTCAAACGTTTACTAATTCTTGCACCAAAAATAATATAGGCATCTATGTTGTCCACAAAAAAAAAAATCATGGGATATATGGCGTCCAATATCCAAGCTTAGACGCCATAAGTCAGGCAAAAAAGTTTATTCTCGCCAAACATTTATTAATTCTTGCACCAAAAGTCATGTAAGCATCTGTCTTTGCAAAAAAAAAACATTTCATATTAGGCGTCTAATTAGGATGCTTGGACGCTGAAATGATTTATATTTGATAAAAAATAACCCAAAAAGGATTATTGGCGTCTAACTAATGGGCTTAAACGCCAAAAATGGTCCAATAACGGCGTCTAAGATGGAGTATTAGACGCCATAGAGCAAACCTAAAATTCATTTCCCTCGTTCCTCTCATTCGTTCTATCGGCGCGCTTTCATCGGGGCAGAGAGTGTCTCCCTGCTTCCGCCGTATCTCTTATTCTTTCTTACCATTCATCGCGACAGACGGTGAGAAAATTGCTGCTCCTTGCTTCCACCAAATCCCATTTGTGCCCTAGCTTCTTCCTTGGATCCCCAGGATTCTTCATTTCACATCTCGCTGAATCTCCCAATCGCGCTTCCCCCTCCTTGTTGTCGTTAGCCTGCGACGTTGCCTTCGCCGTATCTTGCTTCAGGTATCTTATCAATTTCCCTCCTCTCTATATAGTTCTTTTGTTCTGTTCTGTTCTAATTATAGTTGTAATACCCCATTTAGCACTTCTTTCTAGGACTGATTTCATTGAGTTTAGTTTTTAATTATGTGCTTATCTTTTGCGGGAGAACAGTAGCTTGATATTAATCGAATTATGCGTGTATCAATAAATGTGTATTTACTTGCCTTATAATTCATCCCTTAAGAAAGTATATGAATTCAGTTTGGAAATTTATTGATATTGTTAGGAAGCATCGCATCCCTGCATCATGAGTTGCCCTTCTTTTCCTCGTAGATGCTAAAAGGGGCATTATCTTTTTATGGAGGCTTAATCTACATTTTTTGCTTGAATTTATTGACCTGCAACAGATGTAGTATTCATGAATTTGTCATCAGTATCATTAATATAGCAATGGCCACAAAAGGAAATCAAATTTTTATTGATCAGTGACAGGGTTTGACTTGGTTTGTTTATTGCCTCTGTTGTATAAGCTTTTGTTTACATCATGCTTGTAAGAGTTGATCAACAGATGGATTTGACTGGTTTAGAATCTTATGTTTTAAATATGAACTTGGCGGTATTCATTTTATGTTTCTATCTTATCTCAACAAATTTTCATGGTCAATGTGCAGCTCCTGGCTCTTTTAGTGAACTAAAGGGAAAAAGATTTTCTTTTATTTTCACAAAAAATGATATTAAATGTCTTCGATAATACTCATGTTCTTATCATATAACAGTAGCTGTACCCTTCAATTACTTCTTTTTATTGGGACAATGGGACACATGGGATATTTCCCTTGTAATACCCGGATAATTACTATCTGGACTATTATGTTACCATAATAAAAATATCCATTTATGATAAATATGGTCTCAAAATAGAGTATAATTAGTCTATTTTCAAAGGAAGGTACTAAGGAAAAATTATGGAAAATTCAAGAAAACATGAAATAATTATTAAAAATTTAGGAAATATATTATTCTTAATTTAGATAAATTAATAAAATATTTCTTATGAAAATAAAAAGAAGGAAAATTAAAAAGTATTTTAGAATCAAAATTGATTCTATGACTTTTAATATTTTGCATAGGGCTTAAATCATTAATGTTAATGAAATTGTTGTGAGAAAATAATTAATTCTAATTAAGAAAATTATTAGGAATTATTAAAGGATTAATTAAGTAATTTTCAGGAATTTTATAAAATTAGAGAAATTCAAGAAACATAAAAAATAAAATAAATATAAATAATAATTATTAAGGACCGAAATTTTTGGCTAATTAAATAAATAATAATGGTTAAGATATAGTCTTAAAAAGTAAAGATCTATGGTTTAGGATTTTTCAAGAATTTATGAAAGCCTAAATCCAAGTAATTAGTTATGGACCAATAGGAAAATTTTGTGGAAAATGAATATAGGATAAATATAATATATGTGGTTAAGGAAATATATATATATATATATATATATATATATATATATATATATATATGGTGTGGGCCGAAATTTTAGGGGAGATAAGGATGAAGAAGATATTTGAATATAATAGTAATATAGGTTTAAGCATGTGTTAAATAAGTAATAATATAATAATAATTAAAAGTGGACAGGATAAACGAGAACAGATGGAAATAAAATCCTACATAGAAAACCGTGAACTAGGTTTCTAAAGTCAGAGTATATTGTGAACAAGAGAATTTTTATCTCGAGATGGCCGGTCTCCGAAGTCATTTCTGTAACCGACGGAGTGATTTGGAGATCCGAATAGGAAGATATTTTGTATAATTAAAGCAGATAACCAAAAGGAGAACCGATAGAAAATAATTCTGTTGTGGGAATCTGGGGATAAGTGGGGAAAAACCAGAGTATAATGTGAATCAGTGAATTTTTGTCTCGAAGTTGGTACCGGACAACGTTATTTCTATAGCCGGGCATAAATATCGAGGATTTTCAGCTGATAATGGAATGTCCTCAGCGGGATCAGAAACTGAGTTAAATTAGGTAATTTGAAAGAGGAAGAAAAGATCTTCAGAGTGTTGTTCCCGGAATTTTAAGTTTCTACGGAATTTCGCGATCAGGACACCGAACCAAGAACTTATCAGATAAAGCAAGAGGATAAGGTTTGATGATGCAGCTAGGATGAGGTCAACAATTTTGTCTTTTAGGGGGGGAAGAAGTTGGCCTAATAGGTGTAAGGCCAAGATCAAACCACTTAGCAAAAGTGCGATCCTACGGTCAGAATTCAACCAAACAAAGTTCAAAGAAATTACGAAAATGCCATTGAGATTTTCTATAAATAGCTTCCATTCCTCTTCATTCTTTGCCAATTCACTTACAATCCTAGAGAGAAGTTAGAGAGAGAAGCTCTGGGAGAAGTTCATAGCAAAGCTCTGAGTAAGTTCTTCGGTCCTTAGTCTTTAGCTTAAGTAGTTCTTTCGGTAGTTATAGTAGAATTGTTAGAGTAGTCTTTGATTTTTCAAGTTAGTTTAAATATCATGTTTTAGAAATAAATGTGATATTTATCTTAGAAATATGTTAGAGGAAAGATTACAGCAAAAATTTTAAAAGCGTAAAGTCAAAACAGCAAAGCTCTGGCAAAATTCCGCCAAAAAGTCAAACTAGGGGCAAAATGGTAATTTGTACCTAAAATGTCTGTTATGGTCTTAGATATTCATACTGGTGATATTATCCTTATAGGATACCCAGAATCACGAACTGCTGTTTCCGTTGTCACCGCTGTCAAATCACCGTCGTACCGCTGTCAAACGTACCACAACGCTACCGAAGTGCCCGAAATCGTCAACGGAGGTACGGACGTGTATTGTAACCTTAACACTTATGCTGCTCATATTCATATATATGGTAGACATGTTTATATACTGAAACTCTGTCGTGGGTTGTCAGTCGTACATACAGCTTGTTACGGGTTATAGTCTTGATAACGCCGTTGGGTTTTCCTAGCACTGAGGACACGATGAGAGATCGTGGCACTGGTTTATGTGCAGACATAGTGTGGGGCTTTACATATTACTGTGTGCTTATGTTCTGTCCATTGTTGATCATGCATCTGCTGTGTGCTTATATATTGATGTGTTGTATTGTTATTATGACTATTTGTTGCCTATATATGATTTATTTGAGTATAAGGTTAACCGTTACCTGAGATCCAATTGGGAATTGGATCTCAGCTGTAGCCTCAGGTTCAGGAGGATCCAGGGTGGAGGAGAGCGGCAAGTAGCCAATGTAGGCGGATTGGAAGAGCTTATATGTTTTAGTTTTTGAACTATTTAGATATTGTCTTTTTGGAATCAACAGATGACTGTATAAGGATGATTACACTATGGTTATGTACTTCTAAATATTCAGTTACTCGTTTAATCGAAATGCTCGACTCTGATCACAGTTCATTTTAAAAGAAAAAAAAAATTTCGGCATTTTCAATTGGGATGTTACATCCCCTTTTCTTTCCATTAACTGGATTGGTTGCATTGAGTTTGGCAAGGTGTGGTGTGGCCAACTTAATGTGATTCTTAAAATTTCTAGTTCGAAATTCTTTTACAATGAAGTGAATTCAAAAATTCTTGGATAAGCTTCCCTGAAAGCTTATGATTCTGCCTTCCAATGACTCGTGGAAAAATAATAAGATACCTATCTGACAAATAAATAGAATTAGGGGCGTTACACAAACCGTTAACAAACATAATGGTTCTATCACAAAACTTGTTATGTATTTATAGTAATGCTGATGAATTTACTTAAACAACCATTATATATAGTTGATTTATATAACATTTAAGTAATAACTATAAAATTTGTAAATACATTATAGTTATTATATTATAATCATGATGTAGCGATGCTTATTATTATTATTATTTTGGAAAACATGGGGTGTTCTACTTTCGATATATATTTACACTATTCTCTTTCCTACAACAACAAAACATACAAACATGTATATATATTTACAATTATTTGTGTATACACTAATAAAACAAATAATAATATATTTACAGTCATTCATATATATACATATATTAAAACCAAAAGTTTAAAACCTATATATTTGAAAACTATCAAAATTGCATATAAATAATTAAAATAATTAAACCAATTCAACAAGAAACTCAATTAATCCACAAAATTACCAGAGCATCCTTATTATTTGAGATCAGTTATATATACCACATTATTTGAGATCGATTATCAATGCATAGCCTAGTGAAGTAATAGTATTTTTTAACTATGACATATAAGTGATTCAAAGCATAGATTGAGCTTATGAACAACTCGAAAAGAAGCATGGCAAAGCAGAGTGAAACATGTGGAGAAAGAGAGAGATATGAAACCAAGAAAAAATAAAATTGGTATGTATATTCGATGTTCAACACGAGTCCATATATTTATGGAGAAATATCATTACATACAGCTGGCACTTCTCTAACTAATTGTAAACAACTAGCTAATTAAGTTATAACTAAATAACTAATTACAAGTTTATCACCTCCCTAATTTGGAGTTTGTAGATTATGCATACTCCACAACAACAAAAAGGTCACTTAGCGGTTAATTTGTAGCTATTAAAAAAACCCGCTACAAATATTAGAATTTGTAATGGGTTATACAGACACCGCTTCCAATTTGCAATGATTGGCATGTTGGTTAGGGAACAACATTTATAGCAATTATTACAAAATAACATCTACAAAATATGGCGCCAAGATGACACCAATTTTGTAGCGGTTTAATTTCACAAACTACCACAAATGTGGCGTTAGCTAGGCACCATATAGCGTAAAAGTTTTAGCGGTTTATATGAAAAAACCACTACATAATGCAGAGATTCTACAACTTTATAGCAGTTAAACGTAGCAACTGCTAGAGAAAGCTAACAAGCTTGTACATTTATAGCGATCATTCATAGAAACCGCTACAAAATGCAAACATTCTTGCACATTTGTAGCGGTTACTCATAGAGACTGCTAAAGAATGCAAACACTCTTTCATGTTGCAAACAGTCAAGTAGCTCTCAACCTTGTTTGTCAGCTTAGCGAAGGGTGTTGCGGGGGCTCTGTTTGACAGAGAACTTGCTAGCACTGTTGGGGTTGGAGGGAGTGGAGGAGATGACAGAGAGCATGGAACGACATATATGTAGGAGAGCCAAAGGAGACGAAGGAACATATATGAAAATAAAACTAGATCCAAAACTAAAAAATGTGATGTACACAACGTCGCCAATCTCCTTCATCCAGAAACTTCCATGCGTGGTGACATTGGTGGAGTGACAATTCTCAATCCTCTGAGAAAAAGAAAAACATATTAAGACAATGTGCAAGGGAAATTAGGGTTATGTTTAGCTCAAAGAAGAGAGGGCAAAGTCCCAAAGACCTTATCTTTCAACTACTAGGGACAACATCAATAGGGAGGCTCAAAGACATCATTCACATCACTCTATTACAATGGCTCACAAGCCATTATCAACTTTCATCTTTGGTCTATGTAGAGGCAAAAAATGACACTTGTCTTGCTTAGGGGCAATTTTAGGCATCCCAATTATAAATTGGGATGCCTAAAATGAATTTAGGTGTCTTAAACTTAAATTGGGAATGCCGAAAGACTACTTTTAGTGTCCCAATTTTAAAAAGGATGCCAAAAGTAATGCTTTTGGTACCAAAAGCTTTTCTTTTGGCGTCCTTTTTAAGTTAAGAATGCCTTGTTTAGAACGTGTCACCTCAATGCCAAGAAAGAATTTAAGACCACCAAGATCTTTGATCTTAAAAGCTACATCAAGTAAAGACTTGACACGATTTATTGTAGCACCCGGCCTTTGGGGCCTTTAATTAACCAGAGTTATCGCGGAAATAGATCGAGGAGATTTGGACGACTTTTATTTATGAAATAAATATTTTTGGAATTTACTGTTATATAAAAATACGGGTAAATTTTTCGCGATTCGATCTCATCCTATAGTTAGACATTAGATACAATAATCCAAAAATAAGCGAAATGATAAACATAAAATATATTACAGTAATCCCAAATGTCCAAAAGATTCAACTGCTGTATTCCTTACAGCTACTTCTTGCTCTTTGATCCCGAACTGGTTCCTGTATCTTTCACGGGTGCTGGAGTCCAAATGAATGGACCCCAGGGTAACAGTTAATCTCATGCACATGAATGAAAATAGAAATGACATAATAGCACATGTTTAAAGCATGGAAGAAATAACCGTAACCGCAGTTAACGGCCAAGAACTGCAGCTCTTGTCTAGGACCGCAGCCCCAATGAGACCTCAGCCTCAATATCCATGGCCAATCAGGATAATATAAACAAGTAGTTCAACCAGCATACATGATCAGCTAATATTTGCATAACATTAACATACATGATTATAAGATTAAAGTTACCTACCTCAACCGTGTATCCCTTTTCTTTGTACTGAATTCGTTGGGATCAGATTATCAAGATCTGCCTAAACATGTTTATCATCCCTGTCAGAAACTTATTTGAATCGCGAATAAACTAATTACATGAATTAGTTTAAAGGGTTAATAATAGTTAATCTCTTAACCATTCTCTAATAATAATAAATTATTATTTATTTATTTATTATTATTATTATTATTATTATTATTATTCCAAATAATAATAATAAGCTCCCTATCTATTATTGGACATTAGCACTAAATCCTAAATAATAACATTGTATGTTATTATTATCACCCAACAAGTAACACCAATTAATTTAAATACCCATCTTCAATTAAGAAGATAATTAACTAAATTTTTAACATTTCTCATGGTTTTCCTTTAATTTTAATAATATATTTAACTTATCATTTATGCTCTACCTATTTTAGGTTGAGCATAATAAATTCCCAAAAATCTTACTAACACATATTTCTTAGTTATTAATTTTTAATTAAGAGTTTATAAATACTTAAGTATTATTATGCATTTTAATACTACACAAATGAGTATTTTAAATAGCAATCTGAATAAAATAACATCAAGGAAAATGCATATTTATTTTTATACCAACACTATACTTTTAAATCATACTTTAATATATACTAATTATTACACAAATGGAAGCATATATAAATCAAAACCACTTCTAAATATGTGCATAACATTTTCTCATAAACCGCCAAGCACACACACAGATATGACATACACACTTTTATATATTTTGTTCTTTCCCTTTATCTTCACAGCACACACCGAAACACACACATATATATACATGTTTATTTTCCCCTTTTATCTTCTCTGACAGTAGCAACACGCACACTAATATTTACATATATGTTTTCATAAAACTCTCTCTCTCTCTCAATCTTATGCGCATATATACATATCCATCATACCTATACATATTCAGAGTTTTGTCATGCAGACCCAATACACATACAGATACATCCATATATATATATACATTTTATACACCTTTCTTCTTCCTTTCTTCCCTTTCTTTTTTTTTTTCACTGAGCAATCTGACACACATCTATATATATATTTTTGACTCCTCTTCATGCAACTCACCGAACCATCAAGAAGACATGCAGCAACAGAATCATTGGAAGAAGCATGCAGCAAAACAAAATCCCATGACATGCATCACACACTTCATATAAACATGTAGCAGAAAATAAAAACTTCCCCTTATACCCGATACACACACCTGAACATATGTATATATATATATATTTTTTTTTTTTCTTTCTTGCTGTAAATGCCGAAACCTATATATAACAAACAAAAGCAAAATTTCTTTTAACATACCATCAGCAAATTCGTTCGGTACACACACATATATATTTAGCTTTGACTTTTGATTCCTTTTCTTTTACAAAGCCAAACTCATGATAGCAAATGAAACACATGCAACAAAACGTTTTTTTTTTTTTTTTTTTTTTTTTGCAGCAACGTAAAATACATACAGAAACAAGATACCACGCGAAACAGAAATATTTTGCAGCAACAAGGTATAAATAGCAGAAGCAAACCCATTAACAACTAAGGAAGATCATTTCATGCAGTATACCGAACCTGAAATGCAGCAAACTAATTATCTAAAACAACCTATATAACCCCTGTTTTTCGTTCTCTTTTCTGTTTTGATTTTTGGTGTCTTCATTTTAGCTTCTTTTTGGTTGTATACTATCTTAGCAATGACAGAAACGAAGGAGGAAGGAAAGATGAAAGTCACCTTCAGTCCTTAGTTTCCAGAGATGTTGAACAGCGCCGATTTCCTTGCTCTGTTCACTTGCTGAATAACAAAGCAAAAACAGAGGAACAAATGAAACTCTCAACACTCTCTTGGTCTCTCTTCTCTTCCTCTCTGTCTACGGTTTCTCTTTGTGTATACCGAACATATAAAAACGAAGGGAAAAGAGTTCAAGTGGAATGGCTTTATATAGCCATTTGATGATCATTTGTGCATGTAAACTTTCCGACATCTGTTCACCTACGTGGAGGTTAGGCAGCGGTTTTGTGTTTTTAATGACTATCAGACAACACTTACCTGAGGTTAATGACATTGGTGCTGGATCGGGTTTGTGGGCTTGAGACTTGAATTCAAAATCTATGAAACCCACCTCTTGTTTGCCGCTGGACATGCCTTACAAAAAGAGAAAAAGAACACTGAATTCCTGATGCTTCTACTGTGCGTTTTGCATTTAATATGATGGACCCTTTTGAATGTATCTTGGCCTATTTTTTTTTTAGGGCCAAACCGTGGCCCAGTTATATATATCTATATATCTATATATATATATATATATATATATATATATATATATATTCCCTTAATTTGCAATTAGATATTTATATCATTTAAATTATGATTATACCTAATCATGGAGATTATTTATTTTATCACACCAATTTATTCACAATTGGTCTCTAATTGTAATCATGGAAATAAATTCCTTAATATTTAATTCTACAATTTTTATTTACTATTTTCCTTAAATTTATTTTCTTCTCAAATAAATTAAGGAAAATTAGACCTTAATTTCAAATAATTATCCTCATAATTATTTTGGCCCAAATTTCGTATTTCAATTCCATATAATACTTTAATATTAAAATCCCAGAAATTTGGGATGTTACATTTATCTCTGCTAAAACATTCCTTGTGAGAAGAATGACATTCACATAAACCAAAAGAATAGTAAAGGAATGATTAGTACGGCATGTAAACAAAGAATAATCTAATTTGGACTGAACATAACCATAAGATACAAGGGCATGAGACAGTTTGGAGTGCCATTAGCGACTAGCCTACTTCAAACCGTATATGGATTTTTGCAACTTGCAAACCCTATTAGGAGATGGAGAATGAAATCCAGGAGGAACTCAATATATATAAACCTCTTTATCTTAGTCACTATGTAAGAAAGCATTTTGTTTGAGATGCCAATCATGTGAGGCAGCTAAGGCTAATAATAAACAAACCATAGTAAGCTTATCTATAGGAGAAAAGGTGTCTAGATAGCCCACACCTTCTGTTTGCGTATAACTTTAGCAACAAGACGAGCCTTAGCCCTCTTAAGAGTTCCATCAGCCCGATACTTATTCTTGTAAACCTAACACAACCAATAGCTGCATCGGCGGACCTGCACTGGTGCTTGGGTCTGCAAATGCAGACCCAAACTTTGGCCCATTTTTTTTAATAAATTAAAAAAAACAACATAACCTAACTCCATCGCACTTGCCCATCGTTAGTTCCTCTTTGTCCTGTTCCTTCCTCAATTCCTCTTCATCCTGTTCCTTCCTCTTCGGTGAGAGATTGTTGCTGCTGCATGCTTCGATTGCGGTTTGTAGACATAAACAGGTAGTACATCTATGTTTTGATATGATGAAATTCTTGAAAATTTTTGGGTAGTTTAGAAACTGATGCCGATCAGACCCACCTCATCAATCGCGCCCATCTTTTTTCCATTTGTTTGGTCCGCTTATTCTCATGTGAAAGTGGAGCTGAATATTGAGTTTGTGAAGAGGAAAAGAGATGATGCGACTTTCTCGCCAAAGGATCAACAGTCTGTTGAATCATTTCTTCGGGTTCTCACTCTCTTCCCCTCTTCTTTTTCATGGCTGGATTTAGGTTTTGGTAACAGATATAACTTGGTTTAATTCGGCTAATTATGCATATTGAAAAACGAAGTGGCAACACTCCTTTTATTCATTATTATAAGAGCATCCTGAAGAAGGCCACTTCCAAAAAGTTGATTTCAAAACCAAAGGTGCTATTTTACTTAATCACATCCTTCTCCAGCCAATTCATGTTTGTTTTGGTCTGTATGTGCTATTTATCGTTTGGGGTTAAATTGCTGGAGTTAGTACTGGATGATGCCATTTCCATTTGCTCGAATTAATGATCTAATGGTGCATGACTAAATGTTTATCATCCATCTGCTTTTTAGGTTCCTTATATTTAATGGAATAGTGAGCTGTAAAATTCCCACAGGTAGGGTAGGCAATGGATTTAATTTTCTAGTAACCAATATGTCAAGGAAAAAGACACTGTTGGGGATAGTATGAGTTGTAACCCTATTTTAGTCCTCTTCAACCTTGGATGGATTAGTTATCAAGTAGATTTCGGTTCTCATTTTGGTTCCCGAGTTCAAAATCATTCCAATTAGTTCTACTAGTGAACTTCTAACTTTGCTAATGGATCTAGGTATGATGCCACATTACAAAACATGTGTTGTTTTCTGAAGTCCATTAGCCAAGTTAGCAATTCACTTATGGAGGGATTATATTGAATGAATTCTAAAGCATGAGGAACCAAAATAAGAATGATAATCTATTAGAGACCAATTCAAGAATTGATACATTTGGGAAAGGACCAAAATAAGATTGAAGTTGAGAGTTGATAATCTATTATGTTTGTCTTGATTAAATATCAATTTCAACAATTAGTCTCAATTTTTTGTTTATCAATCATATCTTGTATACTGTTTAGCAAACCAAAACAACAGTTAATCAATTCCTCATAGTGAGGTAATCAATTTCAACAATTAGTCTCAATTTTTTTTATTTATATTCTTTTGTTTTTTAATGCGTTTAGAACTTTCCTTAAAAAAAAATCTCCGAATCTCACCACTAATTGTGCACCCACAAACCTAAAATCTTGGGTCCGCCACTGAATGGCCGGTTTGCCATATGGTAGAAAAGTAAGATACAAAGTATTATTTTGTTCTAGGGCCTTCATGTATATGTTTTTGGTTCAAAGTGAGTGGAAATAGACAAACTGAAATGCTTATAAAAAGAAGGAAGATGATCATAAGAAGGACCTGAATTTAAAGAGTGTGTGGAGATGTACCATGTCTAGTAGAAGAAGATGGTTGAGCTAAAGTGAGAAGAGAATGGTGGTAATCTCTCAAATAAGATGGAGGCTGCCTTTGTCTAGCTCATCTTCGGGGCATAGGGAATGTAACACTGTTAGACTCTTAATTAGCTACTTGTAAACAACTAGCTAATTAAGTTATGACTAAATAACTAATTACAAGATTATGTAGAATTAGATATAATTTTAAAATACTTTCAATATTAGAATTATCATGTAAACAAAGCCTTTTTTTTTTTTTTTTGCTTCAAATACTCGGATTGATGTATATTATCACATAATAGATAGTTGTAGTATAAAATTAAGTGTATAATATAAATAAAATGAAATTTAATTTACTAATTATCAATTATTCATAAAAATTCATGATGATGAATTCAACATTTCAACGGAACCATTTAAGTTATTAATTAATTATTATGATGCAAGAACGGATAACGATATTTTGATATAGCAACTTCACTTACCATACCCATAAATTTGACCAAAGAAAGAGCAAAGCAGACAAAATATTTGCTGGCCACGTACACCGAAATGAACACGACGAATATCACTATAAAAAAAAGAAGCTGATTATTTTCTTTAAGAAAAGAAATAATGATATATATTTCTTATTTGTTTTGATGCCCAGAGGCTATTCTTAAAATTATTTTGGACTGCGCAAAAGCCAGGTCATGTGATAAAGTATGTCTACATAGAGAAAAATTCAACTTGACAAGTATTATATTCTCCCCACAAAAAATTAATGTCAATTAAGAGGAAAATTATATTCAATATAATGACGTCCTATACCTATATAAAAAATGTATATTCAAACATTCAGATTTTATTTAAAGGAATAAATGATTTTTTTGTTGAGTGAGTCAACGAAAATGTCATTATACATAAGATATCCTCAAGGTATTAGAAAGGCTTCGTTAGCTAGGCTTTGTGTCTATAATTTTGTTTACCGCAAAAACGTTTTACTTTTTATTTTGTTGTTCTTGAATTATTAGATATATAGTTTTTCAATATCTTTGTACATTAATTCATACAATGCACACGTAATTTTTTATTTCCTCCTTTTTTTCCTCCAGAAAATAGTAAGTCTCTTATGACTTAGAAAGAAGTTTAGTATGAATATTTTTCCTTATAACATAGTATAAGTATTCATAAAAATAAATAAAATGAAACCGGAATCACAAAAATTGTTGTAAATTCAAAAAAAAAAAAATATCGGTGGTGACTTTTCTTGAAGATAATAATAGCATAAGTATTCATACAAATAAAATAAAATGAAACTGAGATCACAAAATTGTTGTAAATTCAAACCCAAAAAAAAAAAAAAAAAAAATCCTTGGTGGTGACTTTCTGGAAGAAAATGATTGGATCATATTTATAATTCTAGGAAGTGAAAGCCCTTTTAATTAACTCGACTCCCAATAATGCTTTGAGGTATAAACTTTGTCAACGTAATATTTTTGTCCAAGTCAGGTGATGGAATGCAATTTCCCCAGCTAAAACTTGATTAACAAATATAAATGATATATAAAATCAACAAGGCGTACACAACACATCATACTCTCTATGATAACAATCAACACGACGTATACAATGCATCATACTCCCTCGATCTGGTCGTAAATGTAAATGTTAGAATACTAATTATTATAAAGATTAAAAAAATTAATTGAATTGGCTATTTTTAAAAAATATTAATTAATTTTCTTGAACTAACTCTTTTAACTTTGATACTGGAAACTATTCTCTTGATAAAAAGAGTTTCTTAATTAATATATGCAATTAATAAAGGATATGAGAGTAGTTAAAGTTAACCAAAATGATTCTTCAGGGACAATAAATTATTGATCTTTGAATTAAATTTGAATTTAATAATAAAAGAGACTTCTGGAAGAAATAAATAAAAAGAAATCTCGTAAGTCTTAATTTGCTTTTAATATAATATATGAAGTGTGTGTCTATGTGTATTGAATTGTAGATACGGTAAGGTCATTAATTATGAATGCGTAAAGAAGATGTATGAAGCTAATAAATTGAAATGCTTTGTGTAAGAAATTGAAAAAAAGCTAAGCATGCATATGGGATCCTTCAAGACAAAGGCTTTTGAGTTGATCTTTTGTGTCACAACATGCGTAGACAACGTAGATTCAGGACATCATCGTTTGAACAAAGACCAAACTAGAAGGTCCTTTATAATTTGTTCATATATTTTAATTCTAATATAATGTGTCATGTATCCTAGTTTCTAAGAAATTAAAGTTGGTTGAAAATTTTATTCAACATATATGGATTGTATTAATAAATTGTGTCCATAAATGAATATTGATGTTAATTTTCAACAACAAAAATTTAATTTATAATCCAATGATCTCATCCATTGGTGTGTTTTATATTGTTCTCTTTAATAGAGATTGGACTTGACCTAGGATTGAATCCTAGGGACCTACGTACTGTTGAGAGGAATCAAAGTTCACATAATTCGCTTTTAAAGAATAGGCTTATAGCCAGAGGGGAGTGGGGCGTATGCTCTGTGAACTAAATCATAAAAGATAGAGTCAGAGCGCGTGCACCTTATTAGGGTTTCTACCGTATTTATAGGTTTACCTGAGCCCTAAGTTGGTGGGCTCTTGTTATCTTATCATCTAAAGATATAACATATATTTATTAATAAGATCCTTGATTTGCGGGTAGTTGTGATTCTGATAAAGATATTGATAGATTAATTCTAATTTCTTTGATTTGGAGAGATTGTTAGAATGATTCATAGGTTGCTGCCTATTAGGCCATCTTTATATTGGACCCATAATTTAGGTCCGTAACATGTATATTTGGACTTTGAATGTAATTTTGTTTAAATTTATATTGATCCAACTTTTTATTCTGGTTTAAAAAATACTTTTGATTTATTACATCTCAGGGAAATTTAACTCGATAGTCCTTATTGTTTCACTAAATTTTTAAATAGGTCACTATTTTAACAAAGTCAGGTTATTCATTATTAACTATTAAAATATAGTTAAAATATATTTTAAAAAAAAACTACATATAATCTTTTGACGTATTTACATTTAACTTCCTTAAAATTTTAAACCACATATCGTTACTTTCACATTCAAGTTAAGCGCAAAAGCTTTTACATTAAATTAATGAGAATGATATGACATATGATATCCTGATGTTAAAAACCTGAATTTTGAAATGAGGGAGGGTTATATGCAACTAGTCAAAAATTTAGAGAGCCTTGTATACTGTAGCCTAAATTTTTAATTTATGTCAAATACCGCGTCATCCTCATTATGTAATAGTTTATGTGAGTAACTCGACTACAAAATCAAAGTAACTACATAAGGTTTAATGTTTAAAATTAAAAAAATCAAGGAGGTTAAATTTAAACTTTAAAATGCCATGGGAGTTATATATAACTAATATAAATTTAAAGACGTATTTTGAACTTTAGCCTAACACCTTTTGTCTAAAACTCTAAATTATCATTTTTTTTAATTAGTATTCCCTAACTAATTATAAAAATTTCTAATTAATTAACCTAGCTCCCCTAACAAATAAATTTTATATATACGGTAATTTTGTGATTTTACTGTAAATAATTAATTTTAACAAATTTTCTTAACTTGCATAAAATAGTTAGCGAGAACCTTTTTTAATTAGAACTTATAAAACAAAAACAAAAACAAAAAAAGGACCAAGAGAAGTATATTACTGGTATAGAGTACGAAAATTATGCCGCTTTTTCGAGGAAGTCTAAGGACAAAAATAATAGTTCTCGACTTCTCTGAATTTCGGAGATCAGAGCTAGGTTTTATATTTCAAGCAGCATGTGTGTGCATATATAGTAGAAATAAATGTCATTTTCTAATAATATTCATCCAGCACCTTGATGTAATCTTGGTTGCATAAAAAAAAAAAAACAAACAAACAAACATGAGGGTGTTGATTGCATTAAACAAGATTATTTTTCAAGAAAATGCACTAAATAAGATTATAATGGAAGCATCAGGAAAAAAAACATTAGAATAATTAATGCACAAGAGAAATAACATTGGACCTAACTTCTCTCTTTTTATTTTCTCATTTGCTGTGGTCCTTTCCAATGACCTCACCATTAAAAATACTCATCTTTTTAAAAATTAATTTTATAGGTATTAATTTTTTGAATATGCACTAGAGGCATTATGTTATAACGGATAGATAAATTCCTTTAATATAATTTTGACGTCAAGTACCGATTGTAAATGAATATTTTCAATATATACTTTTCAAGTGAAATTATATATGTGTGTGCATTTATCCTATTATAAGTCGAGGCTATGTTCTGACTTCTGACCTATGGACCTCGATTTTTAATATATTATTTATCTTCGTTTGAATTTCGTGGAAATTACGGCTACATTCGTTTTTTGAAGTCAAATATGCTGTTTTTGAATCAACAATTTTTTTAAAATTATAATTTCATTAAAGGCAACGACTTTAACAACTCCAACAATTATTGGGTTAATTTTTTTGAAATTGGCCCACTAATCATGCATCATCCACCCTCAAAACTTTGACAACCAAAACACTGAACTCAACCTAAAATAACTAATTAAAAACAATAATAACAATAATTACACCCATAAATAAATAAATTAGTTAAAACAAATTTCAAGCTTATCAGAAACGACATCGGCAATCTTGTACTATAAATATGAGCAGTATTGTTGTCCCGTCCCAAGCCAAGCTCCCATTCACAGATACCTTCCTTCATTTCTAAAAGTAAATACACAAACAGCTCAAGAAACATCATCAATGGCGACTAAGGTTTACATTGTGTAAGTGATTCTTTCAAGATCTTTAATTTTCTCCTCTTTCGATCTTCTGCATGATTTCTGATGAATATTTAGATTGAATTTTAATGATTTTTCTTACATTCTTAATATTTGTAATTAAATTAATAATACTAAATTCAAACCATCAGAATTTGCTTTCATTTTCTGGGTATGTCTGCAAGTTCATAAAATTTCATCAGTCCGTGTCTTTCACTGAAATCTGGGCTCAGTTCATTTTTACCATCGGTTTCAATGATTGAAAGAATGAATCTTTTTTCAATTTTTTTGTTTTTTGTTCGTCTTATTAATTGTAGATCGATGGATTTAATTGGAATTGGGTATTTGTTCTTGTAAGTTTTCGCTTTATTATGTACCTGAGCTTCAAATAGAAGACTTATTTCTTATTTTTCTCAGAAAAAAAGTCAACTTCGTTAAAAATATCTGAACCCATCCATCAGGATTATTGCAATCACAGTTAAATTCAATTATGTTGTTATTTCAAACAGACAATCACAAAGAAGCTTCAGATTTCTATTCCTTTATATTCATAATCAATATCCGTAATCATAGGGAATCTAATTTCTCTCTATCCAAAAAGCTGAACTCGTAAAAAGGAAAGACAGAGAAAATGAAAGATTGAGAGTTTTGAGCCTTTTAAAAGCTGCAATTTTTGCTTCATCGGCAAGCAAGAAAAATACACATATATGATAATAAAACCCAAACTTCCTTCATAAATACACATCACTAAAAAAGCGAATCTACTTGGTCATTGAATTCTCTCGCTGATCAATCATTAAATTTCCTCGCTGAATTATTGGTGGGTTCTAATTTTGAGTATTGACAGGTTATTTTATCGGCTTGCAATTATGCTAAAATTTTAATTTTTGAAATATAATTTAATTTCTTTCTCTAATTAATCCCCACCATTTGTTTACTTTAAAACAACTAGAAAAAGTTAAATTGGTCTTTTTATGAATATATATTCATACTGTAGATAATGTGAAGTCAATATCATTATGTCTTGTCATACACTAAGATCAATGCCTATAGTTTCTTAATTAATCATGGCATGGTCCCACCAGAGTAATATATAAATGCATTAATGGTAGGTAAGGCGGTCTTTTTTACATCACATTCACACCTTATATATATATTAGTGACTCTGACACTGAATCTTCCCATTATCGCCGTGAGAAACATTTTCTTCTGAGTTCAATTATATTGCTTTGTTAGTGGCTAATTAGTGGCATTATATCTGACCAATAAGCTAATCACACCATATTCTTTCTGATTAATTTAATTCTCTCAAGGTATATAGATTATTCAGAGTCTATCATGATGATGCTTTAGCTTGACATTATATATATTTAAAATTTACATTAATAATCAATATTGATATGTCTATATATAGTTACTATTCTACGTACGGACATGTTGAGAAGTTGGCAAAAGAGATTAAAAAAGGAGCAGATTCTGTTGAAGGAGTTGAAGCCAAACTCTGGCAGGTTGGTAACAACCAGTTACTTTTGATGATACACTTTTTTTACTTAATACCTGTGATCTTTTATAATTTTGTAATCAATCAATCAGTAAAAAGAGAAATATGTCCTTTTGGGCCGATAGAGAAATATAGAAATTTTAAAAGCGTTGCCCATTAGATGAAATTTACTAATAGATGCAAGATGCTTAGCTTTTTACATATCATGCCTTTGTAGGGTGTTATATGTTACAGTAAATTTGATTGTATTTTTTCCCCCTTTTTTGTTATAACTTAAATAGGTACCTGAGACTCTTCCTGAAGAGGTTCTTCAGAAGATAGGAGGACCTCCAAAGAGTGATGTACCAATTATTACACCTGATGAGTTAACTGAAGCAGATGGCTTCTTGTTTGGTTTCCCTACAAGATTTGGACTAATGGCTGCTCAATTCAAAGCATTTTTGGATGCAACTGGAGGATTATGGCGAACCCAATCACTCGCTGGAAAGCCTGCCGGACTCTTTTACAGCACCGGTTCACAAGGAGGCGGACAAGAGACTACCCCGTAAGCTTAACTTCGACTACTCACTCTACAAAACTATCAATACAATAATATACTTTATATCAATATTCTTCAAAAATTTAAATTAAACTTATTAATTTTGATAGTTAGATCTTGTTTGGATTAACACTATGGCAGGCCCCACCTAACATATGGTTTTTATGAGCTCCATACTTTATCGACAAATTAGCGATGTGCATTAATCAGATTGACAATTCTATCGTCAAATTTCGTCGCTAATTCATTTTTTTTCCCCATAAATTTCGATCAAGTCTACTTGCCAAGTTTTGACCCGTAACACAGTATAGTTTATGGTTGTGAAATATACACAGACTGACATCAATTACTCAATTGGTTCACCATGGGATGATATTTGTGCCAATTGGATACACGTTCGGTGGAGGCATGTTTGAGATGGAGAAAGTGAAAGGTGGTTCTCCTTATGGTGCTGGCACTTTTGCTGGGGATGGCTCTAGGCAACCCACTGAGTTAGAATTGGCTCAAGCTTTTCATCAAGGAAAGTACTTTGCTGGCATAGCCAAGAAGCTCAAAGCTTGATCATCTAAGTGATATATATTTATAACTGCAAAGTATTTGTGTTTCCTAAGTACTTCAGCAAGAAAGTGTTATATGTATCATCTGCATCAGTTTATATATTCAGTATCTTGTTGTTCCCTTTGTGTTGCCCACACAGAATAAGATGTTACTAGCCAAAAAAAAAAAAAAAAAGATAATATGAGAGAGAGAGAGAGAGAGGATGGTATATTATGGTTATAGTTGTCATTGTCAAAGTTTTTCATTGAAATATTGAGTAAGTTTCATTATTAATATATATGTATGAATGCATGTATGCTTGTACTGTTGTTCTTCATTGACTTGGAATTTAAGAGATGAGTTGGTATATACATATTTGATATGTAATCGATAAGGGAAAATTCTGGATTCTCTAATATAAAAGCATCGAACATGACCTTGATTACCTAACTAATCTGAAAATGACATTTATTTATTTCCTATTTGTTATGCATATAGACTGTGAACATTTGAATCAATTATGATTGGCTCAAGTGGATGAGATTCTTTAAGGGATAAAGTTTTTAATACCAACAACGCCATGTATGGTTGAAGGGCAGATTCTTTAATTATTTAAACCGAAAAATACTCAAATCTTTATATTAATACATAGCATGCAAAATATAATGTTCCCTCCCCATGTCTAGGGTTCGAACCCCGGCCCCTCCCCTACTATGTGTATCAAAAAAATAATGTCAAAAAAAAAAAAAACTAGTTTTAGATAAACGAATGAAATCAAGTTAAAAAAAAAACTGAACAACTCAAAAATATTACTCCCTTTGATCCTAGATATATGAGCTAGTTATGAGGTATGTTTTTGCTTTAAATATAATACTTCAATCTACCTTATCTCCTAATTTTATAACTTTTCCCCCGAAACTATCTTTATCGAATGCAATATAGCAAGAATATTTCCATTAAGTTGGTTCCGGTGAAAATGGTGACTAAAGAGGACATTTTAGTAAAATTAATACATATTTTTTTTTTATAAATAACTAACTTAATTAATTTATTTACAAATTAGTTATCTAGCTCTAAATACTAAAGGAGATAAATAAGAGTAAAATAAGCCACATTAATTTCAGGAGGCGCATTCCAAAAACAAAAACAAAAAGTCCATCATGAGAATGGAAATAATGAGCTTTCTAACAAAATGTTCAAACAATATAAGTGTATATAAATCTATGCGTACAGACTGCGTTCCATGGCGTGATGAATACAACAGGCTGATTATTAGATAGTCATGATTACTCTTTCAAGTTAAGGATGATGATATTATTAGACTTTTGTCAATCTTAAAGACATTAAAAATGAATTGGATTTAATTAAGGTTAAAAAAGTAAATAAAGTATGGGAAGAAATTAACTACACAAACCTGATAATAAAGTTCTTTGCTAGAATACGTAAAACATAAGCAAATTTGACGTGATTATATTTAATATAAGGTGAAAATGACTTATAAACTTGAGTTTAAAAGTTTTGAGTTTAGATGTGGTATCGATCTTACTCTCCTAGACCTGGCTTCTTTTGTGTAATTTATGGGATTCATTGTTTTTTAAGTGTATAGTTAAGCTATTATGAGGTTCTAAAATGCTATTTTCTCTGCAAGTATCCGAAATTAAATTAAATATATTAAATTTTGATAATTATCTGGGAAAGGGACTCCACAATCTAATTGGCTCAAAACAGTCACTAAAATGAGGTCACCTATGATACATTATTCAAATATGTTGAATTTATTAGCTTAGAAAAATACGCATGGAGAGCAAGATCGCAAAGAGAATATAAAATTTATTTGATTTATTTATCTGATGCTTGACTATATATATTGACTTGGAAAATTGATCTGGTCTCCCCCGTGTTAGAATGCTAAGAAAATCATGGCCATTTTTTAGGGTCTGGAATTTATATAGAAGATGATGTAAGTGGATAAGAAAATAGCGTAAAAATATATATTTTCCCCAATTTTTTGACTTTGTTTATGATAAAAAAAAATGATGCATGCATCATTTATTTAGGGGCGGTTTGGTATGAAAGATTTGGAAGGAAGGGGAAGAAAAATTATTATCAGTTGAATTTTATAAAATTGGAAATGTGGGGTTATAAAATTTTAATATAGAGAAGATGTAAGATAAAAAAGTAAGAAAAATTAGTTAAATTTTTTTAAACCCACTTCAATATTTCTTAAAAAATCCAACTCAAAATTTTTTTCACCTTCTAATCACTTTCCCTTTTCTTCTCTCATACTACGAGCGTACCAATGTAACATCCCACTTAAAATAGCGGATTTTTTTTTTTAAACAAACAAACACGGTAATCAAAGTTTGAGCATTTTCATAAACTGAGTATCTGAATCCAAAGATGCATAACCATAGTGTAATTTTTTTTTTCTTATACAGTCATCCCAAAAGAAGATAGTGTTAAACATAATATACAAAGATAAATTGATAAACTTCTTCCGCCCTCCTACACCGGACACCTGCCTCTATTGTCATCCCCTTTGTACTCCTGACCCTGAAGCTACAGCTGAGATCCAATTTCCAATTGGATCTTAGGTAACGGTTAACCTTATGCTCAAATATAACAGTATATTGATAACAGCATGAACATATTCACATAACAACAGTATATCACTACATAAGCACAAAGCAGATGCATGATCACATATTGGCAGAACATAAGCACAAAGCAGTATGTAAAGCCCCACATAATGGTTGCACATATCCAGTGCCACGACGGCCCATCGTGTCCTCAGCGCTAGGCAAACCCAATGGCATTATCAAGACTATAATCCGTATCAAGCTGTAAGTATAACTGACAACCCTAAGCAGAGTTTCAGTATCTAAGTATGTCTATCACATATATGTATATAAGCAGCATAAGTGTTAAGGTTACAATACGCGTCCGTACCTCCGTTGACGATTTTTGACACTTACGTCAAATTACGGCACGTTTGACAGCGGCTCAACGGCGGTGACAGCGGAAACAGCGAAAACAACGGTTCGGTGTTCCGAGTATCCTATAAGGTTAATATCACTAATATGAGTATTTAGAACCAAAACAGGCATTTTAGGTACAAATTACCATTTTGCCCCTGGTTTGACTGTTCGGCGGAATTTCGCCAGAGCTTCGTTGTTTTGACTTTAATTTCTCAAAAAAAAATTTTGCTATAGCCTTTCCTCTATCATATTTCTAAAATAAATATCATATTTATTCTTAAAATATGAAGATTAAAGACTATTCTAGCATTCCTATTATAACTACCGAAAGAATTACCAAACTAAAGACTAGGGACTGAAGACTTACTCAGAGCTTCGCTGGGATTTTTCTCCGGATTCCTCCTTCTTCCTTCTCCTCTAGATTTTCGAAAATCACAAGAGAGAATGGTGTGGAGAGAAATGAGAGAAATGAGAGCTATTTATAGAAAAAGAGAGTGGCATTTTCGTAATTTCGCTGAACTTTGTCTGGTTGAATTCTGACCGTAGGATCGCACTTTTACTAGGTGGTTGAATCTTAGCCTTCCATGTGTCTTGGCTGTCCTCCCCCTTCCAAAAGTGATGTCACCCTTGCTGCATCATCCTCTTACTTTATCCGATAAATCCCTGATTCGGTGTCCCGTTCACGAAATTCCGTAACACCTTAAAATTCCGAGAACAATACGCTGAAGGTCTTTTCTTCCTCTTTAAGAATACTGGGTTCTTCTTCCCTTATACTCCCAGTAAGGACATTCCGTTATCTGCCGAAAATCCTCGGTATTCGCGACCGGTTTCAAAAATAACTTCGGTCGGTACTAACTTCTGGATAAAAATCCACTGACCAATAATATATTCTGGTTTTTCCTAACTCATTCCCAGAATCTCATAATGGAATTACTTTCTATCCGTGATCATTTATCATGTTCATTTTTCCTCTGATTATTATATTATTATCTAATTAACACATGTTTTAATTATATTATTATTTTATTTAAGATCTTCTTTCATATTTATCCTCTCATTTTCTATTTTTTTTTCTTTTTGGCCTAATTTTCGGCCACACACACACATATATATAAAATTATAATTTTTTCATTAATCTTAATATCCTATTTATCTTATATTTATTTCTCCCAAAATTTCCTATTGGTTCCTAATCAATCACATGGATTTAGACCTTGTAAAATTTCCAAAAATTACTTAATTACTCCTTTAATAATTCCTAATAATTTTCTTAATTAAAATTAATTATTTCCTCACAACAATTTTGTTAATATTGTTAATTCACCCTTTAACTAAAATATTGAAAATTATGGAATCAATTTCCATTCTAGAATACTTTTTAGTTTTCCTTCTTTTTATTTTCATAGGAAATATTTTATTAAATTGTCTAAATTATGAATAATGTGTTTTTCTAAATTTTTCATAATTATTTCATGTTTCTTTGAATTTTCCATAATTCCCTCGGAATGTTTTATGGCCTTAAATGGTAATTTTCACATTTCCGACAATAAATTTCCTTTAATTTTTCTTAATTTATCCCAAAACTAATCCTATAACATGTTGAGACAAAATCTTCATTACCGGACATTTTATTGTTATAATATAATTTTCCAGATAATCGCTATCCGGGTATTACAACCAAACAGCCCTTAAAGTCGTATACCTGTCTATTGTCTTACCCTCATCACAGATTGTAAAGCATAAGCCTTGTTTGTCACATTAAAAAAATAACACGGACTATAACCCGGCCTTGACATTTGTATGGCATGCTTCTAACTTTGCATTAAAAGAGGAAAAAAGATACGATTTGTAATAAATATATACAAGAGAGAGCTAGAATGACATTTATTGGAAAATAAATGGTAGAAAATAGTCATTTTTGAGATGATTTGGACATGTACAAAGATCGTATCATTGACCGATGAGAAGAGAAGATTAAACAGTTTAAAGTACTATAAAAAAGGGGCTAAAGAAGACCAAAGAGAATAAAATCATTCACTGAGACCTTTTAATTAACAATTTATTCAAATATTTAGTTGTTGTTAAAATACAAGGGGTCATGCAATATACAAAACCGACGTCACCTATTGACATAAAGGCTTGGTATTGTTTCTCCCTTCCATTATATAGAACAAACCGATCTCCGGTTGGATGAGTGTGGAGTGGGACTTTGTTTTGAAAGAGGGAGTTTCTTCATTGCACTTTGAGGCTTTAACCATGAAGACCGAAAAAGGTCTACATGTATGATTTTTTTTTTTAAAAAAAATACAATGCTTGGTCATTATTGTTTGCCTTCATTTTAATTTTTGTTTCAAACTGTAGATTTTAGTCCTTAAAAAAAAAGTCTAAGTTTTATTAAAATGTAGGAACTAACATGATGTAAATCAGCAAGTTATCAATTTAAGTTTTGGGCTTGGAGACTTCAAACTAAAAAGCTTGGACCAAATACTACATATGGGAGGATTCATTTGGGCCTGGATAATCACATACATTTTGTGCTTTAGATGCTTATTACCTTTTTCTTTATCTGTGAAAATATTGTTAATTAGTTGACATATTCAACTTTTTAGTTTCTATGCTCATTAAGTCCTTGTTATTTATTTTAAGTTCAAATTTAATATTTTTAGTCTCTAGGTTGCATTGAATGCAATTAGGTAAAATGTGACCTTTAAATACATTGTACCTCCTCATAGTGGGCGGAACTAGAGGAGGTTTAGGGTGGCCCCTGCGCCCCCCCCCCCCCCCCAAAAAAATTATAGAGAGGACCCAAATTTTTTAGAAATTATTTTTTTGCCTATAAAAACTCATGATTTTCACTTTAGTCCCTCTATGTAAAGTTACGTGGGGGATTAAAATGAAAATATTAAAATATTTATAGGGCTTAAATATAATTTTATCAACATCTAGGTTCTATTCTATGATTTTTACCCCCTGAAATAAGGTTTCATAAACATATAAGTTCTTCTATTCTGTAATTTCCGCCCCCCCCAACTAAAAATTACTGGCTCCACCCCTGCCTCCTCATTAGTAAGAAAACTTTAGACTTGATTTTGGAATTGAAACATTGTATTTCTCCTCTTTATATCATGAGAGTGGATTCTATTTAGGGTTCTTCTTAGAACTATCAGACTTATCTTTTAATATTGGTTGACACCCAAGAAGGAGATAAATTAGGTGTATGATAAAAACTTAAGAATTTTGAAAATCTTTTTGCATATTAGTTAAAGTAGTTTGTATGACAGTAATGAGTTATAAAGCGATAGTTAGTCATTCAAACATATATGTTGGAAATATTATGATTTATTATGGTTCGGCTCAATCCACAATGATCTACGTCTAGTTCTCAAACTCCTCCTGATATTTTCAATCTACTATCTTTTTGTTTAATTTGGGAACAATGCCTCTACAATCCTACAAGTTTAGCCGAGTACTTGTGCAACATTTCACAAATCTCTCACTGAAATACTCTCTTGTACACACCGTAAAGATACAACCTTTGTGATAAAGAATTACAATCAATCTTCTCTCTTAGAGGTGAATAAAATGAATACTAAAGTACATTACAAATAATCTCACCCTCTATGGTAAACTATATGATCATTGAGATAACAGAGAGTAAGTGATATAAACATCTTAGTGTTGGCATTTTAACAGTGAAGGTGCAAGCTCATTTCTCATCGTCTATCTTGAATGCTTCTCCTTTTATAGTCAATGAAGAGCATTTGACTATTAAGAAATTCTTCCTGTTTAAAATATGATCGTTGTAAAGGTTCAAGCTTTTCATTAGAGACAAATTAGAGTTGTTGGGAGAATTTGAGATTCAGTTGTTTCCCTTTGTTGCAAATGAAATCCTTATGGGATTGCTTAGGTTGGGTCCCTTTTACTTTCACTAGAATGGATGTCTGAGAAGATGATCATTTGACTTGCTCTGAATTGCATTCTATGTGGTGCTCTATTTTTTTATAACAACATTTAGGTCCCATTTGGTACAGGGAATATTTAATGAGGGAAGGGAACTTAAAAAGGGAAAGGAAGGGAAGAGAAGATAAGAGGGAACTTAAAGAGTTTAAACTGTTTGGTATACATGGGAATAGAACTTAAGATATGGGAAAATAAAATGTTTGGCAAGAAGAATTGAGTATTGGTTAAGTGGAAACATCAACTAAAATTCCGACAATGCCCTTGAAAAAAAAAGGCTGAAAACAAATATTTGTTTTTACCATTTGCGAATAAGAGAGAAATAGAGCAAAGCAAATCGCTTCTTGGAGGAAAGTAGTTGGAGACGTCGAAGGGATGTTTAAAATCATAAGGGCTGTCGGCGGTTAGAATAGGAATGGGTGAAGAAAATCAATCTGTCAAACATGGGTCAATTGATTCCCTGTAGAAGTTTGAGCTTCACAGTAAAGTTTGAACTCAGATGCAAACATAATGAACATGTTCCAACGTCTTTTCTGATAAAACGACATATCAGCTGAGCATATAGGGAAATAATTGCAAGGCAAACCTAAACTTAATGAAGGGGTGGAAGTAAACTGTTCCGGCATTAATTTAATGAAGGGGACATAGAAATGGAATCAAGTGGTATCTTTAAAAACAAACCCAACCCACACACATACAACATAACAACGCAAAATAAAAATAACCAAATTTTCTTCCCAAATCGTAATTGCGCCTCAGTCCCCAACTCAGAGAAACAACAATAATCCATTCATTCTTACCTCTTACTCGATTCATCCTTCGTACAGCTTAAAGAAGGAATGACCAGGGCTCAATTTGAAATTCACTGCCTCTTGCTTCGCTTCCACCTTCAATTGTTGCCGCTAGCTTGTTTTGTCACTTCTGTCCTTCAGCTCGCATTTGGTTTATATAACAGAGGGGCTTTTTTGTCCCAACATTTCACTTTCCCAGGAAGATTTTGAGATCCTACCAGTTTTAAAGGGATTTCAATTTCCCATATTTGTGGGAAGATGGCGCCAATAAGGAACTCGTATTGACGGGAAAGAGGGCGCGCCAAACGGATTTGCAAGTGGGAACCCTATTATGTTTCCTGGAACTCTCGCAGGTTCTCTGTACCAAATGTGACCTTAATGTTATGACACAATCTTCGCTTTTTGAGGGTTTGTATGACATCCTTTCACTAATCATCTGAAACTCACTAACAAATGTGTTTATAAGCATTGAGAACAGTAATGAGCAATTATCAAATGTTATGGAATGTTAACCAAATAATTTGAGTTTCTAAAGATGAAGTTTTGAAACAACTGTAAGAACATTGCTCGAGTACAAACTTGGTCTACTCAAGCAACTCTCAAATTTCTTTCCCAAAGAGAGTTCAACAGATAAGTATACTCGAGTAAGTATATGGTTTTGTTTGAGTAAGTCTTTTGAGTGCTTGAGCAATATCCTGTGTAAGGCAAAAGGTTAGCCATCAAAATATATATGCTCATGTAGCCTACTCAAGTAAACACTTCAATATGTTCGATGTAACATCCCAACTTTTCAAAAGCGGAATAATTTTTTTTTTCATTTAAAATCATTTCAAATCATCAGAGTAGAGTATTTGAGCGGAAGAGTAACTGATATATATTCAAAGTGCCAACCATAGTGTGTCTGGCTAGTTACAACAGCGGTACAGTAATCGAGTATTTCAAAAGTGATGTACAATAACAAAAGGAAGGCTTCCGCCGGAACGTCAAAAGGAAGTCTTCAATCGAGTCTTCTATGCAGGCTACTTGCCACTATCCACGGTCCTTGGTCCTCCCGACCCTGAAGCTATATGGAGAGCTGAGATCCAACGCACCAGACCTCAGGTAACGGTTAACTTCATGTTTACATACACAATATACGGACGACATATACCACAACATCAATAGCATATACAAACGATCTATCACAACCAATGCATATGTATCGCTCCTAGCATGCAACCATATCGCTCCCAGCATATGGACATATCGCACCCAACATATGGACATATCGCACTCAGCATTATAGATACCCTCTAACCTTTATATGCACTCCAAAGTATAAACACTCTATACATACAACACACATACCACATATATGCATATCATAAACATCAGAGTTAGTGTTACAGTATGCGAACGTACCTTCGTTGACGAGAATTTAGTACGTTGACGGAAAACTGTACTTTTGACGGAAAACAGCGGAATGACAGCGAAATGACGGCGGAAAAGATTACTGATATCCTATAATGATAATGTCACATTTATCAATATTTGATATCATAACAGGCATTTTAGGTACAAATTACCATTTTTCCCCTACCCTTACCAATTGGTGGAATTTCGCTAGAGCTTAACTACTTTAACTCTATTTCTCCAAGATTTTAACATATCTCTTCTTCCAACATATTTATGAAATACATATCATATTTATCCCTAAAACATGATATCTAGATTATACTTGAAAAACTAAAGATCTATCTAACATTCCTACTATAACTACCGAAAGAACTTAAGACTAAAGACTAGGGACCAAAGAACTTACCTAGCACTTTGCTATTTCCACAGACTCCTCCTTCTCTCTAAAATATCTCTCTAGAAAGCTCTAGGATTTGTGAAGAATGAAGAGAAAGGTGAAGGCTATATATAGGAAAAGTGGATGGCATTTTGGTAATTCCTTTGAACTTTTCCTCATCAGATTCTGACCGTCGGATCGCACTTCTTGGAGGTGGCAAGATCTTGGCCATACACCTCTCAAAGATTATGTCATCCTTAGTCACCAAGGTGATGTCACACACTTGCTTAAGAAGTTTTCTGCCGATAAAGTCCTTGTTCGGTGTTCTAATTGCGTAATCTTGAAAAATCCCAAAATTCCGAAAGCAACTTGCTGAAGATGTAATCTTCCTCGTTAAGAATATTTGGGTTGACTAAATTTTTGATCTTATTAAGGACATTCCGTTGCCTGCCGAACATTTTCGGACAACCGCTATCAGTTACGAAAATAACGTCGGACAACGTTATCTTCTGGATAAAAATCCACTGATTCATAATATACTCTAGTTTTTACCAACTTATCCTCGGATTTCAGTTTATGAATTATTTTCTATAGGTTTTTATTTCTACTATCTGTTCTAATTCCACAAAATATCTTCTTGGCCTTATCTCATGATCACTCCGTCGGTTACGGAAATGACTTTGGAGATAGCCTACCTTGAGATAAAAATTCACTTGTCTATAATATACTCTGACTTTAGAAACCTAATTCATGGTTTTCTAGGTAGGATTTTATTTCTATCCGTTCTCGTTTATCTTATATAAAATATCACATTTATAATATTATTTAATTACTAAATATCTTATTTTTTTTTCTTTACTACACGCACACACATGCACAACACTTAGGCACACACACACTCACAACTCTCACACACACATACTCACAACCTTTTTACACATCTTTTCCCCCTTTATTCATGTTTAAATAATCAACAATTAATTACTTATTTAACCACTTACTAATTGTTGACAATTTTCTTAATTAGTAATAATTATTATCTCACAACTATTTTACTGACGTTGGTAATTTATGCACCATGCATAATATTAAAAATCATGGGGTCCAATATGGTCCCCAATACTTTTTGATTTTTCTCCTTTAATTTTTTCAAGGTAATAATTTAATAAATTACCTAAATTAGGGACAATATTCTTTCCTATTTTAAATAAATATTTATTTGCCTCTTTATAATATTTTCAGGGTATTTTATAACCCATAAATATTTCAGGGACCTATTTGCAAATTATCTAATGTTTTAGGGACCTTTTCACACATTATTTATTCTTAGGAGAAATTGTCCTAATAATAAGATAAATTCAATACAAGGTGTTTGAGACCTCATATTCACCTATTTTCAATAGGTATATTCTACCAATTTATGATATTTACCCTAAGTCAAATTTTAGGGTATTACATTTGAGCAACTAATGTGAAATCCAAAGCATGAGTTATCAAAACATATATGCTCGAGTAGCTTATTTCCTTGTTCGAGTAAATTAGATCCTTGCTTGAGTAACCACTTGCTCGAGTAAGCTTCTATTTGAGTAAGCTATTATTTGCTCAAGTAAGAATAATGGTAGCACAAAGGTCAAATTCCATTAAGTGTAATGTTTTCAATATAGCTCCAAATTTGGCAAATCACCGATCTCCAAAAAGCTCTTTAAGTCATCTTTCCAATGCAAAAATAATCAGCTTCAAATTCATTGTGTGCTAAGTGTTGCGATCAAATTATTGACTGTTGTTCTAGACCAGCGTTTTTGCAATATCCTGATTCGACTGTGAACTTCAAAAACTCATATCTCTCTCATTTGATCTTTTTTTTACTTGATCCTGATGTTTTTAAAAAGGTATTTGAATCTAGTTTCATATGCCACCTTTTTCAGCTCATTTGAATGTTTGTGAGATACACCCAAAATACTAAAGTTGTGTCTGTTGTGTGGCATGATTTCATGTGGCAACTTCTAAAATTCATAACTCTTTAATTTCATGTGAACTCCTTTGGGCTTGATTTTTGTGTCAAAATGATGTATTAGGAGTTTAGTTTCATATGAAATTGGTTTTACCTCAACCGGATTTCTAGTTTGAGATATGGTCGAATTACTAAACTTTGCTCATGTTGAATGTAAAATAAAGTTGAACAAAGCGGCTAAAAACATGTCAATGCTCGAGCATTATGCTCCAGTACAACAATTATGTGCTTGAGTGTGACAGAAAATTGTAGCAAAATCACTGTAGCTAGCTACTATTCATTGTAGAACTTGAACTTGCTTAATTTAACTATGAATTAAGTCATCCCAACTCTCGTTTAATCATAGAGATTTGAATATTGATATTCTTATAATATTTGACAAGTTCTTCTTTCTTCAACCCCTCTATTGATCATTTTTTATAATTCAACTTAGGTTAATCTACATTAAACTAAGTAGTTAGTCAATGCCAGAAATAGATAGATTATGTAAACTTTTTGCTCTTAATGATAGCATCTATATAGGACATCATCAAATTATATCCAACATTATCAAGTCTTAACAACCTTACATTGTCTTAAAAACACTTCGGGTCCTTATTCTTCCATGTTCAAGGTACAAGTAAATCACAATATATTTGATTAGCTTAATTTCTTGGGTTTGAGTATATCTTCAATTGATTGTGTGTTCATGGGATCTTTCCCTTATGGATTCGTTGTTGTAAATTATGCCCTAGGGGCTAATTATTAAATAACTTCCATATTTGATTTATGAAGATAAATCAATGATTTGATTTATAAAGATAAATCAAATCAGCTGGCTTTTAATTCGCATTAAATAAATAGATTGGATTGAATCAATTAGACAGATTTAATTTCTAATCCAATTTCAAAATTAGTAAGATTGATTTTGAATATTTAATGCGGCCCCTTAGGGTTATAAATACCCTTAGGTTGTAAGTAATTGGATTACACACACAAGAGAATTCAAGAGCCACAAAAGAACCTAGAAGAGAGACGTGAGACAAAAACTTGAAGGCGCTAGCACGCTGCTATTAGTTCTCAAGCGAGTTTTGATGATAACTAAACACTTGTTCATTGTTGGTTTACCAAGAACTAGAGTTCTAGTCTTTAAAACTTAAGTTTCAGAAAAGTCTAACATTGAGAACTCGAGTTCCTGGTCCCAGAACTCGAGTTCGCGTTCCTGGCAGAAGAGTTCTCAATTAATCAAAATGAAGAACTCGAGTTCTTGATTCAAGAACTCGAGTTCGTGACCCTTGGCCGTAGAAAAATTTTCAAAATCTTAAGAACTCGAGTTTATTAGTACCAAACTCGAGTTCATGAACTTGAGTTCTTGATAGAGAACTCGAGTTCTCTCTGTAAGAAATTCGGTGAAGACTAAGAACTTGAGTTCTTGGAAAAGAACTCAAGTTCATGAACTTGAGTTCTCAGAGAAGAACTCAAGTTCCTTAATGGGGTATCTGATCAAAGTTTAAGAACTCGAGTTCTTAGACAAGAACTCAAGTTCATGAATTTGAGTTCATGATTAAGAACTCAAGTTCTTTGAAAAACCAATTTGAAGAAGAAATGAAAACTCGAGTTCTTGGTTATCAACTCGAGTTCTTGTCTTGCAGATCTGAGATGTTGAAAAGGAAACCAAAAGAACTCGAGTTCTTGTTTAAGAACTCGAGTTCTACTTTGAAAACTCGAGTTCTTGTCGCTGTTTGAGCTTTCTGATTTTGCGAAAACATTGATCTTTGGCTTATGACTTCCAGAATCACCTAGTATGATATATAAAATGTTTCTAACACTATTGCTAGTGATTTCAGGGATTCAAACACTATATTGTTAAAAAACCACATAAAGCAAATGCTCACGTCACTGCATTTAATGCTGAAGCAGAAAACAGAGTAACAAATGGGATGAAGCTGTGCAACAGAGAGAAACATTCTTCCAAGGATTACTTAATCAAGACATTCTTCTGCAAAAGCTCTCTCAACGGTCAACGCATTTAATGAAAGAACTGACTTCATTTAATGAAGCCTCAACGGTCTATTTGGTTGAACGAGAAACAGAACTGTGTCTAACGGAAAAATTAAATAAGTCACAACGGTAACTCTCAAGTTTCTCCCAACGGCATTAATGGTGAAAGAGTATAAATGCCCAAGCATTCAATTCAGCCACCAACCGAAACTCTGTACATTTACTTTGAGTTATTGATCTTATCAGTTTTATTACTCTCAATATCTTCGGATATTTTCCTGTTCTTCAGTGATCATTTACATCTACTCGTGAGGAGTTATAAAAACATTCATTTCATTCAGTTGTAAAATCTTAAGGTTGTGGAACCTTAAGTGTGGGTATTAGATTACAAGTAGTAAGGGGGAGTGAGTCTGTGAGTGAGAGGATCATCCCAAGTTGTATTTGTAATCTCTGAAAAGTTAGTGAAAAATCCTAAGGGGTTCTTGGGGACTGGATGTAGGTCAAGATTAGACCGAACCAAGATAAATTGCCTCATGTCCTTTCTTCTTTAAATTCCTGCTTAGTTAACAGTCTGTCTTAATTCGCCAAAATTTTGATTAAGTGATTAAATTTTTAAATCACCTATTCACCCCCCTCTAGGTGATATTCCATCTTCAGCTGCCGTTCGTGTTGGAGTGTTGTTCGGTGTAGATACCGATAGAGGGAGTGGATTCGTAAAGTCGGCTCCTAGAGATTGATTGGCCAAAGAAGGCGTTAGCCCACGAGTTTGCAAAGCATGCACACGAGTTCGCATAGGTACGGTTCTTATTTACTATTTAAACGCTGTTGATAGATCCTCTTATTGAGATTCGTAATTTATTGGATAAATTTAATTCCACTACGTGTATGTATCCCAACAGTGGTATCAGAGACAGATCAATTGTGCGTTTAAATTGGGTTTATATTATTAATGTGGTTATATATGGTGTATATATATACATGTGTTTAAATCAATTGATTTAATGACGAGATGGGATATATTGTGCATATATGCTTTAACCGTATTTTGTATGCGTTTAAATCAAAAGTTCACGTTAAAGTTATGATCGGATCGGAAAGATATATATTTTATTATTAATGCGATTAACAACACACACACACACACATAATTTTATAATAATATATACCTAACGTGGATATATCCATGATTGATTATAAGGATGATTAATTATAGATATATAACGTAATAATGATTTAAAGTGATTATATATAATTATATATATTATGTTATATGATTATTCGAAATATGGTTCATATGATTATATGATTATAATATGCATATATGATATCACGTTTAATATATAAGTTCATGTTTCATATAATTACGTTTATTGTTCACGTGATATAAAATTACAATTACAATTAGATATCTTGTAATATATATGATATCACGTGATATATAATTGTATTTGATATATAATTGTTATAAATTACAATTACAATTGTTTGGGTAATTGTAGGTGATATATTATGTGATATCTTGTACATTTATAAATGATCTTGTACACGATATATAATTGTTATAAATTACAATTACAATTTGGCATCATATTATAATTATTATAATTATTAATTGATGGGAATTGGGAATTGGCATCACATTATAATTATTATAATTATTCTTTCATATTGTATGAATTACTACCTGTTGTGATTTACTTTCAAATTGTTTGGGTATGGTAAACAACATGGCTTTAGTCTTTACAATGGTTGTAATATTTAAATATAGCCTACGAGTCATGCCTCTCTCTAAATATTCTTGATGTACATTTTCTTCTCATCTCACTCCCCTTGTATGTTTAAACGAGGTTTCTCCTGATGTAATTTTCTTTTCTTTAGAGAAGTCCCCTATTGGCTTGAGAGGATTTTAGGTTAGGTGAGCCATGTTGTGTCACGTTTTAATTATGCTTTTGATTAGATCATGGCATGTTTATTTTGCGTATTATGTGTTATTTGTATGAGATACAACTATAATTGCATTCATATGAATATAATTAATTAGATTAAACCCTCCAAATAAAATCTTAAGTCGTAATGCCGTCAATTAATGGATACTTGTCAAAGCCTAGATCGCTTATTTGTATGTTCCACCAAAGTGGATGCACTTGAGTTATCTTAGTGAGACATGAGTGAGTAATGGTGATACTCAACATTCATGATTGTCTTGACTTAATTGAGATTATCAAAACAGTTTTGGATCTCAAGGCATTAGATGGGATTAAACGTGTCAGTCATATGATAATCGAACCCCATAAAGATCTAAGAGTTACATGTGATGTAATTGGCAAAGGGGTTGCCTACCTAAATTTTAAGCGTCCTGCCAAAGCGGAATTAAATTTAAGCCAAATATGGATCTTAGCCCACTAATTATAATAAGGGTTGTTAATTCAGTGGGAGATTATTAATTAACTTTGCATATTTATTTTAATTGTAGAATCATGTCGACTAGTAATATCGCTACGTTATCACTGCAATCAGTCCTTGAGAAGGACAAACTAAATGGGACCAACTTTCTTGATTGGTTTAGAAACTTGAGAATTGTTCTCAAGCATGAAAGAAAGGGTATGAAAAGGAAATGCAAGGGCAAAGGAAAAGGTAATGACTCAATTGGTAAGACCAAAGAGTCAAACAGACCCCAAATTAAGCCTACAGCCAAGAAGGCGAAGCCTTCGAAAGATAGGGTTTGCTTCTTCTGCAATGAACCTAGTCATTGGAAGAGGAACTGCAAACTCTGCCTTGAAGATCTGAAAAAGAACAAGATGGATGGCGGGGCTATCTCTTCAAGTATTTATGTTATGAATATTCATTTTTCTACTTCCTCTACATGGGTATTAGATACTGCATGTGGCTCTCTCACATTTGCATAAATGTGCAAGGTCTCAAGGACAATAGAAAATTGAAGAAGGGCGAAGTGGACCTACGAGTTGGAAACCGAACAAGAGTTGCTGCTTTAGCCGTGGGCACTTATGAATTAGTTCTGCCCAGTGGGCTTTTGTTAATTTTGAACAATTGCTTTTATGGTCCTGCTTTGAGTAGCAACATTGTTTCTCTTTCTTATTTGGATAAGGAAGGTTTTACTTCCATTACTAGGAATGGTAAATGTTCTATTTATCATAATGATATTTTTTTTATGTTGATGATGATTTGCATTTTGGTCATTATTCACTAAATTTAGAACATCCTAATAATGGACATATCTATAACGTGTCTACCAAAAGGATCAAGTCAAATGATTTGAATCCGACCTACCTATGGTATTGTTATCTAGGCCATATAAATGAGAAATGCACTTCAAAACTCCATCAAGATGGATTTCTTAACTCATTTGATTTTGAATCATTTGATACATGTGAGTCTTGTTTATTGGGAAATATAACAAAGGCACCTTTTACTGGGCATAATGAGAGGGCCATTGATTTATTGGGCCTTATACATACTGATGTGTGTGGACCAATGAATACATCTGTCAAAAGAGGTTATATGTACTTCATTACATTCATAGATGATTTTAGTAGGCATGGGTATATCTATATAATGAAACATCAGTATGAATCTTTTGAAATGTTCAAAATATTCCAAAATGAAGTATAAAACCAACTTGGCAAAACAATTAAAGTACTTCGATCTTATTAGGGTAGGGAATATTTAAGCCAAGAGTTCATTGACCATCTTAGGAGTTGCGGGATCATCTCACAACTAACTCCTCCAGGAACGCCACAATGGAATGGTGTTTCTGAGCGGAGGAATCGAACTCTATTAGATATGGTTCGATCTATGATGAGTCAAACAGATCTTCTGCCATCCTTTTGGGGCCATGCCCTAGAAACAGCTGCGTTCACACTAAATCGTGTTCCATCAAAGGTAGTTAAAAAGACACCATATGAGATATGAACTAGGAAGAAACCTAGTTTGTCATTTCTTAAAGTTTGGGGATGTGAGGTTTACATTAAACAACAAGCCTCTGATAAATTATCATCCAAATCCTCAAAATGCCTTTTTGTGGGGTATCCTAAGGAAACTAAAGGATACTATGTCTACAATCCTACCGATTCCAAAGTGTTTGTTATCCAAAATGGTGTCTTTCTAAAGAAAGAGTTTATCTCTAAAAGAACCAATGGGAGTAAGGTAACCCTTGAAGAAGTTCGAGAGTCACAAAACAACGTAGAACCACAAATGGAAAACACAGAAGACTCACAACAAGTTGATGAGTCTGCTCTAATAACACAAGGCCCACGAAGGTCTGATAGGACACGGCAAAAGCCTCAGAGATATGTACTTCTAACTACTGAAAGTCGTAATATCTTACTCATTGAGTAGAATGAGCCAACTACCTATCGAGAAGCCATAGTGGGACCAAACTCCGAAAGATGGCTAGATGGCATGAAGTCTGAAATGAAATCCATGTACAACAATAAAGTAATGACCTTAGTCGATAGGACACGGCAAAATGTTTGTTATCCAAAATGGTGTCTTTCTAAAGAAAGAGTTTATCTCTAAAAGAACCAATGGGAGTAAGGTAACCCTTGAAGAAGTTCGAGAGTCACAAAACAATGTAGAACCACAAATGGAAAACACAGAAGACTCACAACAAGTTGATGAGTTTGCTCTAATAACACAAGGCCCACGAAGGTCTAATAGGACACGGCAAAAGCCTCAGAGATATGTACTTCTAACTACTGAAAGTCGTAATATCTTACTTATTGAGTAGAATGAGCCAACTACCTATCGAGAAGCCATAGTGGGACCAAACTCCGAAAGATGGCTAGATGGCATGAAGTCTGAAATGAAATCCATGTACAACAATAAAGTATAGACCTTAGTCGATCCACTTGAAAGTGTAAAAATCATTCGGTGTAAATGGGTTTTCAAGGAGAAAACTGACATGGATGGCAAAGTAAGTGTCTTCAAGGCACGGCTGGTTGCAAAAGGATTCACTCAAACTCATGGTGTGGACTATGATGAAACTTTTTCCTCAGTTGCAATGGTCAAATCAATCAGAATCCTTCTTTCCATAACAACATATTATGACTATGAAATATGGCAGATGGACGTCAAAACAGCCTTCCTTAATGGAAAACTACTTGAGGATGTGTACATGACACAACCTGAAGGCTTTGTGCGTCCAGAGGAATCTGGTAAAGTTTGCAAGCTTCAAAGATCCATTTATGGATTGAAGCAAGCAACTTGGAGCTGGAATCATCATTTTGATGAAGTAGTCAAAGAGTTTGGATTCATTCAAAACATTGATGAACCTTGTGTTTACAAGAAGGTTAGTGGGAGCACAATTGTATTTCTGGTGCTTTGTGTAAATGACATCCTACTTATTGGGAATGATATCCCTACCTTGCAGAGTGTCAAGTCTCGGTTGGGAAAGTGTTTTTCAATGAAAGATTTAGGCGAAGCCACTTATATCCTAGGGATCAGGATCTATAGAGATAGATCCAAGAGGCTAATAGGCCTAAGTTAAAGCACATACATAGACAAGATACTGCATAGATTCAGTATGCAAGATTCAAAAGGGGTTACATGCCCATGTCTCATGGCATCCATCTCAGCAAGGATCTGTGTCCTAACACACAAGATCAAAGAGACCGCATGAGTAAGATTCCATATGCCTCTGCCATTGGATCTATCATGTATGTCATGTTATGTACTTAATCGGATGTCTTATTTATTTGCCTTAAGTATGACTAGTAGATATCAACAAGATCCCGGTGAGGGTCATTGGACTGCTATCAAGAATATGCTAAAGTACTTAAGAAGGACTAAAGACTTGTTCTTGGTATATAGTGGCTTGGAGGATGAGCTTTATGTGACTAGTTACACAAATGCGAGTTTCCAAACTGACTAAGATGATCTAAGATTGCAGTCAGGATATGTATTCATGTTAAATGGTGGTACGGTAAGCTGTAAAAGCTCAAAGCAGAGCACTGTAGCTGATTCTGCAACAGAAGCTAAGTATATAGCAGCATCAATGAAGCTAAGGAAGCCGTTTGGATTAGAAAGTTCGTTACTGAACTAGGGGTGGTTCCTACCATCTCAAATCCAATAGACTTGTTCTGTGACAACAGCGAGGCTATTGCATAGGCCAAGGAGCCTAAGTCACATCAAAGGACCAAGCATATACTCAGGCGCTTTCATCTTATTAGAGAAATCAATAATAGAGGAGACATAAAGATATGCAAAGTACCAGAAGAAGACAATGTTGTTGATCCTCTTACTAAGCCGCTTGCACAGATAATACATGAACATCATGTGAGGACAATGAGAATTAGGGAAATTAATGATTGTACCTAGTGCAAGTGAGAGTATTTTGTTGGAAAGGCTAATCATTGTACTTTAAACATTATTGTTATTTAAAGTATTCTCTTTTAGTTATCATTTCATTTGCATGTTTATATTGATAATTGTATCCTTGCATATATCTTATAGATTATCCTAAATGTCTTTAGTCGGTCATCTACATGGGAGCGAAGATGAGATAAGACCAGTATGACTTTGATGAGGTATGGAGATACAAATTAAAGTCATGGGCACTTGTAAGAGCACAAAGTGCTAGACCGACCGACTATGAGAAAGCTGCATGGATTTAGTCATAAGCTTATCTCATGCATAACCGCATCACAACGCCCTATGACCTGAGATCATCATGGATTCCTACATGATGAGTCACTAATTTTTGACCTAGTCAAAAGTCACCTTTGACCAGGTGATGATAAAGGCTTGGATCAGAATCAATAGTTTTCATGCAGAGGAATGTGAGTAGTCAAGATGGAATTTGTCCCTCACATTTGTAGAGAGATAATACTGGGCCCCTTGATGAGTGAGTCTAAGAAATGTATGGCCATACTATGATGGAAAGGAGTTTCCATTTCAATTAGTAGATTACCCAAGAATCGAGAAAGTAATGGTCAAGAACAGGAGGATGACACTATACATGCTTTATCCTTGACCAAATTATCGCATGACAAAAGGGACGTGGCATGGTTGTATGATAGGTTGTGTCGAATAATCGATCCTCATGTAAATTGGGTAGTCGCAATGTCTTGTTAGAGGCCGTTTGCAACTTGTGGGCTAGTACAGTATTAGCCCGCTACTAATCTCATGTGAGCCTACAGGGTCGCACATAAGAATAGTCTAACACGAGCTATAATGTTCAAATTTATTGAATCTAAGACATGTCTAAGATTTAATGAATACAACGTTTTATCTAGGGAGGATATATATATAATGATTGCACCTACTGCAAGTGGGAGTCTATTGGAAATTATACCCTAGGGGCTAATCATTAAATAACTTCCATATTTGATTTACGCAAATAAATCAATGATTTGATTTACGAAGATAAATCAATGATTTGATTTATAAAGATAAATCAAATCAGCTAGCTTTTAATTCGCATTAAATAAATAGATTGGATTGAATCAATTAGACAGATTTAATTTCCAATCCAATTTCAAAATTAATAAGATTGATTTTGAATATTTAATGCGGCCCCTTAAGGTTATAAATACCCTTAGGTTGTAAGTAATTGGATTACACACACAAGAGAAATCAAGAGCTACAAAAGAACCCTAGAAGAGAGACGTGAGACAAAAGCTTAAAGGCGCTAGCACGCTGCTGTTCATGTTGGAGTGCTATTCGGTGTGGATAACGGTAGAGGGAGTGGATTCGTAGAGTCGGCTCCTAGAGATTGATTGACCAAAGAAAACGTTAGCCCACGAGTTTGCAAAGCACGCACACAAGTTCTCATAGGTACGGTTCTTATTTACTAACCCAATTTAAACGTTGTTGATAGATCCTCTTCTTGGGATTTGTAATTTATTGAATAAATTTAATTCCGTTGTGTTTACGAATCCCAACATTCACACCATCTTGGCATCAAAGCTTTGAATATAAACTTAGGTCATATATTTTTGTTCTTTGTTTCCATTTTGATTGTGTTTTGTGTTTTTTTTATTCTATCTGTTCATCTGGTTTATTTTTGTTCATGTTTGAAAGTTTTCTTTTTGTTTATCCACCCTTTCCTTGTGTTTTTCATCGTGTGATAGGTCATTTTTTGGAATTTTTTTGGTTGATCTGACTTCTTTTTGTCTGGTTAGGTTATTTTTTGTGGAAAAAAAAAATTAGAAAGAAAAGACAAAAAAACAATAGTGTCAAAAAAAGGGGGAAAATGAAAAAATATATACACACACACACAGAAAAAAGAAGAAGAAGGAAGATAACAAGCGTCGAGGTGGAAGTGTAAGCCTTTTGGCACCAAATAATCTAATTGATATATCTCCAATATTTTCATTTATCCTTTAATCATATCCATCATTATTATCCCAATCCTTTTGGGCTTTTAGATCACATTAATATTTTTTTAAAGAGTCCTAGTGGTTAAGAGTTCTAGTTTGAGCCAATTTATTGGGTTATAAATATCCTTTCTATGTATGCTTTTTTAAGATCAATCATGGAGTTATGAACAACAATTTTCCTTCAACTAGTATTTACTTGTTGGTTATGTATCCTTGATAGAATACTTAATGGCATAAGAAGTTAATATACTCTTGTGCTTGTTTATACTTGGAGTTTCTTTAAGTGCTGAGTTGTGTATACTCAGTGTTTTCTAGAACGTGCGTTTGTTGGGCACCTCATTTTAAAATCACTAATTTTCTTTTGTTTATTATTTATTCACTTTCATATTTGCTAACTTATATGTAGTTTCTGGGTTTTTTAGGACTGTTTCATATTTGGTCCACATCATATTGGTATCAAAATTTGACCAATATGATGTGGACCCAATGGGAATTTGTCCTAGAAAACCCAAAAATTACAGATAGGTTAGAAAATGTGGAAGCGGATAAATTATAAACAGAAGAAAAATAGTGATCTTAAAACAAGGAACCCAATGAACACACATTTTAGAAAACATTAAGTATACGCAACTCAGAACCCAAAGGAAGTAATGGCTGAAGAAACTCCAAGTATAAACAAGCATAAGAGTAAATCACTTTCTTATTGAGTATTCTATCAAGAATACATAGCCAACAAGTAAATACTTGTTAAAAGAAAATTATTGTTTGTAACTCTGTAACTCATCCTAAAATAGCATAATAGAAGGGATAAAATAGAATACATATTTTAGGACTCTTCTAAAAAATATTAATTTCATCTAAAAATCCCAAAAGGATTAGGATAATAATGATGTATATGATCAAAGGATAAATGAAACTATTAGGGATATATCAATTATATTATTTGAATAATCTAATTGGTGTGAAAAGGTTTAACAAATAATGGATTAATTAATTAATGGTATTGGAAATATGATATATTTAAGGATATCGAATTATTTAAAATAATACAATCTATAATTATAAATGGACAAGTCTCAATGGATAAGAAAGATATTTGAAAATGGGGTAAATCCATTATTGTCAAACTCGCGAGTTGACTCTCCAATTTTACCGTTTTTACGTTTCTAGCTTACGAAAATGAGTCGAGTCACTAGTAAACTCGTACCACTAGTAAACTCGGTTAAACTCACGAGTTTATGCACCAAGTTTACCAATTTTTAAATTTCTAGCTTACAAAATTGTGTTAAGTTACCATTAAACTCGTATTAATATTTTTTATTTGATCATATTCAACAACTTTATATAAAAATTTCTTTGTTAAATATGATAAATAATGAATGGCAATGGATTTAATTTCAATTATTTGGATTTAAAATATATTTAAATCAAATTGTTGTCATTTTCATATTTTAATTATTTAATTATACACTAGTAATACATATTTAATAATAAAAATAAACTCTTACAAGTTTACGATACGAGTTTACATTACCGTCACGAGTTTGCTTAAACTCGTGAGTTTGACAACCTTGGGTAAATGAGATCATGGATGATAATCTAATTATGAAATATAGAATCAGATCATGAAAGACAATATGATTCATGGAGATTATGGGCTTTTGAATTAAAATAATAATCACCTAATAATGATAAATAAATCATGGTATACCATTAATGATTAAATGGTACCAAAAAACACTAATTAATGACTCTTGGCTAATGGCCTTATTAAAAAAATGAAAATTACAATTAGAAAAAAACGATGGCAGGCTTTAGTTGGATTGATCTTCAAGTAATAGCCTCTCGACTAATCTCATTCAAGGTAATATAATTTCCCTCCAAGTTTATGTCACAGTATCATCTTGATTTCCTTAAAAATCCTTTTCCAATACTTACTTTGATATTTCAAATTTCTAAGTGTTGTGTTGATTCTGTAAATTGTGAAGGCTTTGATTAAATTGCTTAGTTCTTTAAAGATCCTAGAGAGGAATTTAAGAATGGAAAAAGGCAAGACTGACATACATCAATTTAAAAGTCAAATTTGAGTAAAACACAAGGGACACTAAATTGTTTGAGTGAAACACGTGAGTAGAGTGGTGAAATCCTTTTTTCTCTATTTCTAACTTTTCAGGTATCATCAATATTTATGTAAAAAAGAACTTCAAAGAGATATCCAATTCTTGTTAAAAAGACTCCAAAAGCTTAATACTGTAATAGACCAATGGATATCTAGCACAACTCCAAGTCAAAAATAGAATTACATATAGAAAGTTGCTAGAGTTGAATTAGGGCTCTGTTAGTGTTGAGGAACATCTTCAAGAGTGTAATACCCTAATTTTCATAATATATATAAACATTATATTCTGGTAAATAAATTAGCAAAATATAAAGGAGAATATGTGTCTTAAAGAATTATAATCCATTGATTATATTCTTATCTAAATTTCACTTTCGAATTAATTAACTAAAAGTTAATTATGAGACATTATTTAGGGGCTATAATTTAGCCTAAAGACAAGAGGTAGATGACAACAAAATTAAATAGATATTTAAGGAAATTAATTGAGGCAATTTATGCTAAAATTACATATGCCTATTAAAAGAAAAATGCCTAATCAAATGTGAACTAACTTGTGTAAGTATTTTCACTTTGACTAAAGGCAATTAAAGGCATTAGTTAATGCCATTATTTTCGAAAATAATGAGGCCATCAGGGGAGCTAATTTAATTTCCAAGGAATAAGAGTGGATAAAGTTTGCTAATAATGTTGTAATAACCTTTATTAAGTAACAAACCAATTAGACAATGAAATTTGCAATAAATGGACACTTAAGCACTTGATTAAGAGGATAATTAAGCTTAATCAAGGCAGCCCCAAAAGTCAACAATGGCAACTAGCACATGTGGGATCAATGGTTGAGATTGATGCACATGTAATCCAATCCAATGGTCTTAATTAATCCCATAAATAAGTTAAATCCTCATGTAATTAAATAGACCAATGGGAGGCTTGAACCATAGGATTATGCCACATAAAAACTCGTCCAATGGCTACGGAATTAGGGGAAGGAATCAGCCATAAGATCTCTAGGGTGGATGTGAGCTCCCTTAATGTACAAGGTTGATCTAGTGGTTGTGAAGAAAGAAGAAACTTTGGATGACTTTGGTAATTATCATTGTGACATTGGAAGCTTGCCTATAAATAGAGGGCTCCCCTCTTCATTCTCTTCACACCAAATCAAACTCCAAATAGTTGATTTCTAAGAAGTGAGAGTGAGGGAGAGGCAAAATCTTGGAGCAAGGAGGAGGAAGGAGTAAAATCTGCAAGAGGTAAGTTCTTGAGCTCTAGCTTTTAGTTCTTAGTGTAATTGTAGTTTAGTCTAGAAAATTAGAGAATAAATTCCTATACTTGTTTTTAGGCCTCCTTGAATTGAAAAATTCCTAATGAGGTAAAAACATGGTAGGAAATGACTTTTGGAAACCAATGGATCAAGATTATGAAAATTGTAGAATTTCCAGTTTTGAATCCTGTGCTGGTAGCGAACAATGAAGCTAGTATTTTATGTATCAAATGAACTTTAAAAATCATGAAATTTTTTAGTTATAAATTAGACATCTAGGGATTTCTATTGATATATAATAAGTGACGTTTTAAGCTCTAGACAAGGAGTTAGGAATTTTTGATGTTAGGCCTTGTTCAGGATGTTAAAATCTGAACATTGGTTGGAAAAATTAAAACTGGGAATGACTAGAGGATTTCGAGTTTGAGGCGTTATTTTTCCAAAAAAATAGATTGTTAAGGGAAATTTTGGCTTTGGTTTTCACATCACTTCGATTTTTGTAGAATTAGTTATGATTTTTCAAAGTTACTGAAAAATCTGGCTAGAAAATCCAGCAATGTATTTTTAAGGAAAAAGTAAGGGTAAAAATAGAAGAACAAATCCTTTAAGGGTAAAAAGGTCAAGGGAGGTAAAAATAACCCGTAGGATGTTATTTCAAGTTATGTGGTATTGATTATAATATCATATAAGTTATGGGAAAAAGAAATAATCCGACGATAACGTTATAAGATACCCGAAAAAGCCGAGGTTGGATTCAAAGGATGGACGTATTGGTAACTACGCGGTGAAAGGTACGTTCGTGTACTGATAACTTTAACACTTGTGTGTCTTGTATGCCTATATATGATTGTTTGATTCATGTGTTATGAACAAGACTGTGGATTCAGTTGTTTGTTTACATTCAGTTTAGCTGTGGTTTCAGCTAGATGCGGATTATAGTCTTGATAATGTCGCTTGTATGTTTTCCTAACGCTAAGGACACATGGGTTTTGTGGCACTAGTTATGTGCAAACACTGTTGACATGCATGTGCTATGTGCTATGTATTGTTATTTACTGAATGTAATGAATATTGTCATATATTGTTTATACTTTGCATATGAGGTTAATTGTTACCTGAGATTCAATGGGTATTGAATCTCAGCCTTAACTAAAGATTCAGGGAAGAGACCTAGATCTAAGAAGGCGACGGAGCCGAGAAGAGGTGAAGTGGACAGAGCCGTGAAAAGGCACCGATCAAGACGAGGGTCTATAGAAAGTTATTAGGGCCTAGTTTCTAGCATAAATCTAATAAAGTTATTTTAGAACAATTGGTGCTTAAACTAAGAAAGAGTTTGTCAGTGGTTTGTCATACGTCGCAGTGAAAGACGGGGAGACTCCCATTAGACTAAACACTAATCTAGCCAATATGTTTGATTAACTATATTGGGTTCCAAGCTATAGGTCTAGTTAAAAGTTGTATTTAAGTTCTTTGTAATCGTATCACATGAATATTCCTTCGAGATGTTTAATTTACCAGCTTATGTTACACCCCTACCGACCTCGCCCTTTCGGGTGGCGGGTTAAAGAAATTCCTTTTAGCAGTTACCTTTCCTTCGTTATTAGGTCCAACTAACATACATCAGAGTGTGCGCAACAGAGCATTTTAACCGGTTTGGACAATCTACTGTACTGGTAAAAGTAAATAATCAATAAGTAAAAGTCCCTGAAGGGTTAAGGGTACAGTCATCCGAAAATTAACACCAAAATATAAGTACAATTATCCCCATAAAGTAAAATACAGAATATGATAGGGCATCCCCTATCCTTCAACTGCTTCGTCATCCTACCTTTGCAAAAAGGCCTTCTCTGCTTAAGCACACCCTCCTGCTTCACTAGCATCTCCTGGAGTCTGCGTGCGGCCCCCAGAGTAACCATCAATACTCATGCACAATATGTGTAACGTGTATGGGTGTTACCATATAATACATTCAAGTACAATAAACATGCCAAATACACCATATATGCAAACAGAAAACATACACAACATACACGTCTTTGTACTGTTGAGCCACCTTACCAAGGCAGGCCCTAGATTGCAGAATCACACGCCTGTTTCCGTTGAGGCGCCACACACACGTGGCCAACCCCGGCAGGCACCTTCAGCGCAAGGGACACAATTACAAACATGTTCTGTATGCGTATTTGGCAAAAAAAACATATACAAAAACAAGTATGGCAAACAAACATACATCAAACACATAAAAGTGTCGGAGTAAAGAGGTTACTACTACCTAGTGGTAAAAATACCATTTTATATTTTCAAGGGTCCCACAAGTCTCCCCATAGTCTGCTTGACCCTATATATCATAAAAATAACTTATTTGAGTATTTCCAAAAATACTCTTACATTATTTGCTCAAAACCGAGCTAAAGACAGATTTTCCAGAAATCCAGTATTTTTGTCCTGACTTCACCGATTTTTCATAAATTCCAAAAAAATAATTTTTGAGTGAAAACAGTGCCATCTGAACCATAAGCATGTCTAATGCTTAGGAAAAATATTCCCAGGGGTCAAAAGTGCAGGTATCTGGACGTGATACCACTTTTCTGCCCTCTGGTCCAGATCCGTGCCACTGTTTCCATATCTGTTTTCAACCAATTGTTTCAACAAGCAAATCTTATCCAAATATTTATTATTATATATTCCGATGTATGCCCCAGATGTCTTCTTTCTTCATACAAAATTTCAGATCAAACCAAGTTTGTTTACCCAGTTAAAAACATTGCCGGAGGTTCTCTGCCCAGATTTCCCAAAACTGGCAGCAACCTTCCTTTTAAGGTTTTTCGGTGTTTTGATTTTGAAAACTCAAACCAAACCCATACCCTACACAAAATCACATTCCAGAGCCATTGGAAACCTAAAAAATACAGAAATCAAACCCTAACACCCTGCTTCTACCTTTTGCACGAAAATTCCCTAAGAAGAACTCAAGAAAGCAAGGATTTTCGATTACCTTGGAATCGGAGAATCGATAGATGAGTTTGAGATCTTGAGTTTGAAACCCTAACAATGGTGGCTGACTGCCCTCCCCTGGTTCTCCTGGAATTTTCGTGCTCAAGGGTGAAAGAAGAAGAGTAAAATACCTTTTAATGAAGGTGAAATTAATTCATGAACTTTGGAATTAACCGGTGTAATTTCTGACTGGCATGAGGTAATTTTGGATAGATATTTCTTGACTTAACCTCCAAGAAAGTCCAGAGACTTATAGGGCAATCAAGTGGCGCAGAGAAGCTCCCAAAAATATCTGGAATATTTTCCAATTTTTGGGAAAATTACCCGTTTTGGCCTGAAACTTCCGAAAATTATAATTTCACCCCGGAACTTTTGGATAATTACCAAATTTGGCCCGAAACTTTTTACCTGTCCAGGGGAACATATGGGACTCCATGTGGGTCCCTCAAATCTGCTCCCATTGATTTTTATCTATTTATTCCCATTTTACCCTTTTTCTTTAATTGCGAGACCCGCAGTTGACTTTTACTTTGACTTTCCTTTTCTTGGCCACCGAGCAATATTTTTCTTTAATGAAAGAGAGCCATGTGGTGCCTAATGGGGCCCACACATCTGACCCTCTTTAATTAATTCATTTCCTTCACTTTATCAGTCCGATTCCGACCAACCGGTCCCCGTCTGGCCCTATCGGGTACAAAAGTGCCCCTTTTTGTACTTTTCTACTATTTTTCAATATATTCTCCCCTGAATGGACACTCACATGTGGCACCCTTCCATCTTCCCAAAGTGGTCCCCCACTTGTCCCATTCAGTCTAAAAAGAACCCTAACTGGTCCCAATCGGTTCCCTTTTACCAGTTAACATCCTCTGGGATCCGCCTTTCGTGTTTAAGCCTGACTATGGATAAAACCATCTGATTTCTCCTTCTCTCTCCTAGTTGGACGAAATTAATGACTTAAGGGGTAAGGATTTGACTTTCTTACCCTTACTTTTCCTCTTTTACCCCTGAAGTGACACGTGTCCCACCGTAATCATTATTCTGACTCTTGCTTTTTGGACATATGACTTTTTAGTGTCTCTTTCTCTTCCTATTTCCTCAAAAACACAGAGGATCTTTATTTGTCCAGGAAATGTCACACTCCTTGAACCAGGCTTAGTAGTCTGCCTAACTTAGACTTATTCTCAAGTCTTTATGCCTGAAATTCAGGATATTACATAATTTACCAGCATATACCTAAGCATTTTATATCAGTTACTCATCGTCCAAACGTTAATGCATGTTCTCCATTCCGCTTTATTCTTATATGTATACCGTCAACTATATTGATATTCTTAATACTACGTATCAACGAACACAGTAAGTAATATGAAATTTGGGGTGTTACATGGAGTTAGCTATGATTAGAGCTTATGTGAAGGAAATTTCAAAAGCCACAATTGATCGTTTTTGTATGTGTTTTTAATCCTGAATTTGCTTGTTTTGCAAAGATCTAAAGCTTCATGGAGATTGAACACTTGGTCCCAATAGTTGGTGAGTATGAGGGAAAAAAAAATCAAGCAACAGAGAGATCGGTGGGCAAAGAGAGATTGAATGAAAAGAGTAAGGGAAAAGTCATGAGATGACTGGAACTCACTCAAAGCAAGGAAAAATTGCTCTTACTAAGATGTTGAGATAGTATCCCCAATGCAAAGGAGATTGAAAGTATGATTGTTACTGCCCCTAACGAAGATCCAACCAAGAAGGAAAAAAGATTGAATGATGGAAGTCTTGCTGACAAATGTGTAGAAGAATATCTCATTAGTCCAAATACCAATCTTGAGGTTAAAGAAGATCCTTTCAATCATGAAAAGAAAAGTGAAAATATGAGTGAGTGACTTTAGTGGAACTGTTATAGAAAGAAAAATTGAGTTTGAGAGGGGGGAGAGAGAGAAAGATTGAGAGTACAGAGTGTTGTCAAAATAAGGAGAGTAAAAAACAGAACAAGAATAGAGTACAATAAAATATTTTTTTTTAAAAAAAACAGAGAGTTCTGAGACAAGTGAGGTTTAGACTGACTGCAAGGACATTTCTTTGTTTACTAATGATCTCAATCATTATTTATCTTGTGATTCTTGGATGTTGCAGGTATTCTTGGATTTGTTTCCTGTAAGCCACTTGATGGATTCTTATCCTCAAGAAGCATTGAACCTTTATCTTCTTCAAGTGACTTTGAAAAAAATATTCTAGTAGTCTCAAGTTTGTTTTTCATGATAACTTGCTACCCTTAAGATGACTTGAACTTCACTTTTTAAATTTTCAATGTCCCATGAATTTTGATGTTTTTATGTGTTCTTGTATGAATCTTGCAACTTATTTTGATAATACGTAGTCTGATTTATGGCAACCATCTTGATGAGCATGTGGTTCCTTTGCTATGTGTGCTTGAATTTTGAGAAAAGAAAAATTGTTTTTAGATCTAGAAGAGTGTGACATTTACATAAATAAAATTGTTTTTCTTTGTTATTTGGTTGGTCAAGGTAATATGAACAAAAGACATGCAATGTGGCATAACCTTATTGAGACATTTTCATATTTCATCAAATAAAATAAAGGTAAAAAGAATGTTGTTGCTGAAGATTGTCAAGAAGGTATAATCTTCTAGCTTCTCTAAATACCAAATTGTGTTAGATTTGAATATTTTATGAAATTGTATCCAAGTGATATTGGTTTTGCGGAAGTGCTTCTTAGTTGTGAAATTGAGCATCATGCATCCGAGAGCAACAACAAAGGAAGAATGTGTACTCTTTTTGAACTTGGAGATTGGGTGTGGACACATATGAGAAATAAAAGATTTACAGCTTAAAGAAAATCAAAAATAGATCTAAGATAAGATGGTCAATTTCAAGTGCTTGAAAGAATCAATGGAAATGCTTACAAGATTGACTTGTCCGGTGAGTATAATGTTTGTGTCACTTTTAATGTGGTTGATTTATCTCTTTTTGATAGAGGCAAAGATTTAAGGTTAAATCTTTTGAGAAGAGATAGAATGCTACAAATCAATAAATTGTATCTTTAAATTCGTTCAGTGACTCTTCAACTTCAAGTGACATTTGAAAATTTCAAGTGATCTAATCACAAGAGCAAGAGCCAAAAAGAATGAAGGAAGCATTGAATGGACTAGTGCAAGACACCTAGACAAGGCAAATGGCAATTGGATCAAATTTGAACAAAGATGCTGAAAACGTCACTAATTTCATTTGGGCTAACAATAGGGCTGCTAATCAAGTTTTACGCTTGGAGACTTCAAACTAAAGAACTTTGATTAAGTACAAGACAAGGGAGCACTTATTTAGGCCTAGATAATCACATTTTAGGCTTTAGATGCTGATTATATTTTGTATACTTAATTTGTGCAAAATTATTAATTAGTTGGCATATTTTACTTCCAACTTTTTCAAGGCCCATTAAGTCATTGTCATTTATTCTAATTTTAAATTTAATATTTTGAGTCTCTAGGACAAAATTAGGTCAGATAAGTGAATGTGGCATTTAAATACATTATATCTCTATGAAGACTTGAAACAATTGAAAAGTTGCATTTTTGCGTTTTGTATCTTGAGAGTTGATTCTTTCTATGTTCTTCTTACAACTAACAGACTTATCAATGCTTGATCAACCTTATGCCATCTATTTATAGTTTGAGTTCTTGTTATTTTATGCTCAAGGGTTTAAGTGAATCACCAAATCCTTATTTAGCTTCCTTAGGGTGAGTATATCTTCGATTAGCTTTCCCTCGTGGTAGCACCATAATGTTTTGGACAAAAAGAAACCTGAGAAATCAAAGTCTATAGTTTGAAACTATATAGATCATGATTAAAATAAGGACGACAACCGACAACGTATAAGGACAGAATATTGATCCATTATTTTTCTATAGATCTACAACGTGGAACTAGCCTATCAAGAGTTTAACGTTATGTAGTCAATGGTTTTTACGCCAAAGAAGCCAGGTCTAACCTTTGTGTTTGCTAATCCTGCGTCTGATGTGTGTTTTGAGATTGTCTCGTGCGTATATTTTTCACGCATTTTTTAATGAATGAAGGGGGGGGGGGGGGGGGGGATATGGAATCTAGGACGGATTTAGTAACAATATAACTTATGGAATTTAATAGGGAAAATTCATTAATTAGCCTTAAACAAAGTAAGTAGTAATTCATTAATTAACCTCAAAATCTATTAATTTTTCAACTTCTTATATATATATATATATATATATATATAGGGTTAAGGTTCAAAAATGCACATAACTTTTTCTCTCATGAGCGTTCAGCATTATAACCTTTTTTTTGTGCAAAAATACATACGACGTTACGTTTTAGGAGCAAAAATACCACAGGCCGCTAGTTGACTGACGTTGACCGTTAACTTTGACAGAAATGAACAGTAACTCCCATGAAATTACTGTTTTGCCCCTAATTTTAAATAATTTTTTTTAAAAAAACACTAAAATAAACCCTTCCCCGCCGGTGGGCCCCACCACCGACAACAGCACCGCTGACGGCCGCCCTCCCCACCTCTGGCCACCGCCGGCGACCTCCTCTGGTAATTTTTTTCTTTTTTAAACTAAGGTTTTTTTTTACAAAAAACTAAGGAGAGGCCGGTGGGCCCCACCACCGTCAACAGCCGCTAGGGGTGGAAAAAGGCCAGGGGCCTGTGGCCTACCCCGTTCAAAGCCTGGTCAGGCCTGACCTGTCAGGCTAAAAGGCCAGGCCAATGCCTCTTATGAGGCCTGTTTTCATTTAACATGCTGAGGCCAAGCCTGACAAAAGGCCTTTTAGGCTTGTCAGGCCGGCTTGTTTATATTATTAGTATTAATTTATATAATTTTGATCTGTTTAAAGTAGGCCTGTTTTCGGTGTGTGACCTGTTATTTATATTATTAGTATTAATTTATGTAATTTTGACATGTTTTTAGCCTATTTAAAGTAGATCTGTTTTCGACTTGTAGCTTGTTAGCTTAATTAAATAAAAATAATTAAAAATTTAAATGTTTTTTTTTTAAAGAAACAAGCCTTAACAGGCCACAAGTCAGGCCAAGCTCAGGCAAAAAAAAAAAAAAATGCCTATAACAGGCCACAGGCCAGGCTCAGGCTAGTATGTTACAAAACAGGCCTGGCCTGTTAAAGGTGAAGCCTGACTTGTTTCTATGGCCTGTTTCCACCCCTAACGGCCGCCCTCTCCACCAGCGGCCACCTCTGGCAACTTTTTTTCAAAAAAAACTAAGGTTTTTTTTTCAAGAAAAAAAACTAAAGGGAGGCTGGTGAGCCCCACCACCGGCCACCCCCACACTGGCAGCCGCTTCCGGTGCTCAGCCAATGCCAGAGACTGCCGCCGCCCCACCGCCGACGACTTTTTAAAAAAAAACCTTCGTTTTTAAGGGAACAAAAAAAAGTCGCCGGAGGCGACCGCCGGCAGTGGGACCCACTAGCCTCCCCTTAGTTTTTTTTTTTAAAAAAAAAACAGTCACCGAAGGTGGCCGCCGGTCGCCGACAACGAGTGGCAGTGAGGAGGGCGGCAGCCGGTGGTGCTGTAGGCGATGGTGGGGCCCACCGGCCTCCCCTTAGGTTTTTGTAAAAAAAGCTTTAGTTTAAAAAAAAAGAAGTCACTGGAAGAGGTTGCCTGTCGCCGGCAACAGCTGGAGTGGGGAGGGCGGCCGACGCCGATGGTGTGGCTGGTGGTGGGGCCCATCGGCGGGGAAGGTTTATTTTAGTGTTTTTTTTAAAAAAAAATTATTTAAAAATAGGGACAAAATAGTAATTTCAGTTTAAAAATAAGGGCAACATGGTAATTTCAACGGAGTTACTGTTCATTTCCATCCAAGTTAATGGTCAACGTCAGTCAACTAACGGCCCGTAGTATTTTTGCTCCCAAAACATAACAGCGTGTGTATTTTTGTATTAAAAAAAAAAGTTATGGTGTTGAGCGCTTCTGAGAAAAAAGGTTATGTGCATGTTTGCACTTAACCATAAATATATATAATATATATATATATATAGACACACACACCTAACCATTTTTTAAGTATATGAATCATGGAAATTATTAATTATTTTTTCATATATTATATGACATTTCAATATATGAAATTAAAATGCATTAATTTCATTATAATCCTATCAACTAGTGTCCTGGCCAGTTATCAGTCTGGTTTTCTTTTCAATGAAAACTTTTCTCATCATTGACAACCATATCCAATTCCTGCATCACTGAGATAATAAGATGCAAGAATCCAAACTAAAATCTACATCTCATCATAAAAATGGGAACAAAAACAGAGAGGAAAAAAACTACAAATTTGAACAAGCAACTGTGGGTCATGTCACCATTTCAAGTCAAAAAATGAACAAGGGTCTTGTCTAAGCATTATCTGAATCCTCATGCAAATCCTCACTGGATATTGATTTTAGAGCAGATCGGTAATGAAGAGATTGTAAGAAATTGAAATAAGCATACTTAATGTCAAATTGCATATCATACCCTGCAAAAAAGAAGATAATAATGCATCAAACCTTCTGATAAACACTGGATGATTAGATCCCCTTTGAGAGAAAATAACTTATCCTTACAATAATTTACAGCAATCGTGCATCCTCTTTCATCTGGACTCTGCCTCACATGATGGAACCACATACTTGGCCTGCATCAATTCCATCATATCAGCCTGGTCATTCATAATGATCCAACCACAAGTCTTATGTCACTGGGTGGGATTGGCTCATTCATAATGATAGATATATATGCTACAAAAAGACGAGATAGAATGTTATATATATATATATATATAAAGACAAGAGGGTGAGCTTCAAAGCAAGTGTAAAAGGTTGCCGGTACGGGTTCAACTCTGGAAAAAACCTCTTCACTTGTGAGAGCAGGGCTGTGAACACTATCCCACCTTAGAGGCCCAAACTCCACCTTGCGAACTTAGTCGTCCTTTTATTGAAAAAGATGATATCTATGCTTAACAAGTGGGGCAACATATGCTACAAAAGAGACGAGATAGGATGTTAACTTTTTGTTGACTGATTTAATTCTCAGCTCTGATGATGGATCTCATTGTTCACTTCTACAATTTAACGATCTTCAAAGCAAAAAAGAAAAAAGAAAAAACAGAGAGAATAAAAATTACCAAATATTCAAATAAAGCACGAAGCCCAAGTTCAATGAGAGCTTTAATAGAGATTTTTACGTTGCTGTTGAAACTTAAAAGCAAGATACTTGACTTGTGATTGGTCACGCCATGCCTACTCATTTCTTCAACATTTTTTTTTTGGCAATGGCGCCATCAATTCAATAAATGAAATAACAGAAAGGTGAAAATGCATGAATTGCTAGGAACCTGAAATGGATTTAAGAACTGACTCTAGGCAAGCACAAGCACGCTAGAATAACTTGCAGTTCTAATGGATATGTGATTTCAGCTACATCAATTCCATGCAACTTCAACTAATACGTAACATCATAATGAAAATCTGTAAGATTAAAATCAAGAAGTCAATTCTGTAATGGGTTTACATGTCAATACTCCACTTCAAATCCAATTCTTGGATTTTGAAAAGTGATACTAAATATCAACTCATATAGGACCAGGAAATATACGTCTATAATACTAGAAGAAAAATTGAAGAATGAGACAGTACACTTCATTTGCAGCATGGCTTTGTAAATCTCAAGCAAAACTTCATTTACCATATACTTTCTTAGGAATTCATTGAGCAAGGATGCAGCAAAAGATGTTTCTTCTGCCACAATCCTATTGGCATAACCTAGGGTTTGAGTTCAAATGCCAGTATCATGACCCCTGTTTATCTAATCTAAATATATGACCTCCGGTTCAAAATATAAGCTTCAAATTTTTGAAGGGACTTGGTTTTTTTTATATGGATTTGTCTGATCATTTTTTTCCATTTTTACCCCTAATTAATTATATGTCTCTCTCATCTCTTTTTCCACTTGTTCCCCCCCCCCCCCCCCAAAAAAAAAAAACCAACCCTCTCCATCAATAAAGGGTGTTTTAGGAAAATAAGTTGCATGTTTTACATATTGATTGTCTTTTACCAATTTTAACTAACTTTTTGAATTGTGTTATTTAGTTATTTGCAGCCTATACTTTAAACCAGAGGGAGTTTATTCGAAGTTAACAGCTTATGGAGTGGCATATAACTGAGGGTGCACTTTGCATTGGTGCATTTTGTACATAGATCATGCAGAACCTATGGCTAAGGCTCAGCTGGTAAAACCACACAGTTTAATACTTTAGAAACAAAAATTATGCTCTATTAAGTATATCTAGCTACAATTAGGAGATTAAGACACAGCAGAAGCTTACAAGTAGAGAATCTCGCCAGCCTTGACCATGCACTGGAATGGCTCAGGGCCATTAAAATACAATGGGAACTTGGACATTTCATCATCCTTGGTCTCTGGAGAAGGATAAGGATTCACACTACACCAAGGTACATATTTTGTTGGCTTCTCAAGTTCTAAAGTAAACTCTCCAGTGTCCTACAAAGTACAAATCATAACATCAGCACTATTAAAAAGTCATTCAAATTTCAAAACAAAGTTAATCCATGAGAAGAAACATGTATACCCAAGAATATCTATAATGAGAAGCAGGGTATTCTCGAATGTACATGCGATGAACATCAGAGGGAGGCAACAGCAGAAAATGCTTCTCCCCAGTGACCACGGCATAGAGATTCTCATAGTGATCCTTGTGAAACGAAGTCTGAGAGTGCTGATTACCAATCCAGAGATTCACAGCTTCAGGAATGCAACCAAGAGCATCAGTAGCCCAGGGAATGTGGGGATCACAATCATCAGCCAGAGCCGAATACTCAGACTGAAAGCAGTCATTCTGCTGCTGCGCGTAGGCAATGAATCTCTGGTTTGAAGAACAATCTCCACCTCCAGAAGAAATAAGAGAGAGAGCTTCAGGGAAAGGCATGCGCTCAACATGAGCAGAGGCAAAGCAAAGTGAAGAGGATGAAGCAGTGGTTTCAGGGGAAAAGGAAGATGCAGAAGGAGGCAAAGCACCCTGGAGCTCACAAGCATCCAAAGGAACGAGGGCATCTGCACGTCCATTGGGGGTGAGGTGGAGGGAGACGGATGAGGAGGAAAGAACATGCGTGAGATAGGAATGGTTGGTCCAAGAACAAAGGGCAGGCCAGTGGTTAATCGCATTGGAGATGATGCAGGGCTTGTTGAGAGAGACAAAACCTCTAAGGAATTCAAGTGGGGTTGGTGGGGATTCTAGCCTCTCAACTCTGGAAAAGTTTCCCAAGCTCAGATCCCTCACTTCGTTCCACAAGGCCTCAATCTCCTTCATGGAAAATGACTTCACCGAGACCACAAAGCTTGAGTCCTTATGAGCAATCAGCTGTGAATCACTGTGGTCAAGCTTGGCTGCTCTACTCAGGATCTTGAATAGTTAAAATCACCATGCCATCAAGGTCAAATTGTTTTTCTGTTTCAGCCTCTCATTATGACCCTGAAATTCATGGTAAGTAGGAAATTAAGAGTAATCTGAGAATTCACAAACATCAAATATAATTCCTAAAAAATACAACAGATAAGCAACCTGTGTATCATTGGATAAGCATATTTAGCTACGTGATAACCAAACAATCTAACTCTTCCCTAAAGTTTAAAAAATAGAGGACAAGTAAGCATTCAAGATTAAAAAACTTTGCCCACAATTTTCATGCCATTTCAACAAAAGCCAAAATAAGAGCTCTGAGATTAAAATGAAAGCTCAAAACCTGTATCAATTTATCAACATTTCTCTCTCAACCCCAAACTTAAAATGGACATTGTCCTCAATGTCTAAACAAAAACAATAGAGATTAAAATAAAAGGCATGTGCCCTTGACAGCCATATTTACATGTTACCAACAAAAGAATAGTAATATGAACCCACCAGAACAACTACAAATATTCCACTGTCAGGTAGCATTGTGATCAAACAGCATGGTACTTTGAAATTGCAATCAAACAGTACAACCAAGTGCTATTATGAATTCCACACAAGTATTTCACCAAACTGAACTTCCAAGAACAGAACTTAATCACAACTGATCAGAGTATCAAATTTTTTTGGAGTCAGCCCAAGCTCCAACATTATAATAATGGATAATCTCAAGAATAATGAAAGTTTAACAGTAAATTCAGGTTCAAATCAAGCAAATCCATGACTGGGAATAAGCGTATCCCCATCTAAACAATCCAAGCAAGCCGAAGCAAAGACATCCACCTATTTGTTTTAGCTTTTTAGAAGTGCTTTTACATCGTTCAAGGAAAGTATATGAAATGAATTTTATCTCGACTTGCGGAAAATGGCTTTTGAAACCACGGTTTGGGAGTTTGTCAAACAAACACGATAAAAATACCAAAAGAGACAGGTCTAAAGTCTAAACTAAACAAGTACAAAGCCACAAACAATAAAAAACATATCTAAGAACATGACTCTGAAGTCAAAAGAAAAAGAAATAGCAAGCAGTCATCAATAATAACACATGAATTTTGAACCCACAAAAAAGGAGCCATGCCCACATACAAAATAACAGTTCAGCAAACAAAATCAACAAGTCCTAAAAAGAAATCCGCAAAGCCCTAAGAGTTTACTCACCTAATCCTAGAAATAAAAACTAACAAACTTAACAAAATAGAAAAACAAACTAACTAAAACCTAAAAAAAACTAAATCAAAACAAAATCCTAAGAAAAATTAATTAAGAGAGACACCCCCAAACTCAAGCTCTCCACAAAGCCTCAAACGTAATTCCTTTGTATCTCCATTCAAACAAAATTTTCGAAGTCAAAACTTGCAGCAACTCCTCTTATCTCCAACAACCCACAAATCTTTCCACAAGAGCAAAAATGAACAACCATTATGCTTACCTCATTGCAAACCAATAATAACCACAACCATTATTTACCTTTAAATAAGTACCAATCCACAAATAAGTTCCAACTCAGCGGAGCATGTAATCCTTGAAATCCATCAGCAAAATTCAGAGCACTAATTCCCAGCGACTCCAATAGCAACAATTAAGATATATCTCAACTGTGCCTTGCTAAAAGTCTAGCCGTGGGAACAATCCATAATTTGACTCCCAAATCAGATCAAATTAAGCTCAAAATCTCTAGCTCTATGCCAATCCAGACAGCAGCTAGCAGCAATTCCCATGCCTATTTTGAATGCTAAAATTTAATACTTCAGCAAATTGAAATAAGAGAGTGAGCCCAAAGATTACCTTGGTCAGGAAAACAAAACAAAGGAAGCATGCGAACAACCAGAATGGAAATAGGCGACGGTGAAGAAAGGAGGTGGGTCCTCGAGTTGAGATAAACGACAGCGAAGATTGGCTGAAGGTGTGACTCTCGGATGCCGAAGAATCAAAAGAGGAAAAATATTTATAGGAAATCGAAAGGGAGGCCGAAGAGGAAAAATCAAGAGAACAGAGTTTCCGGCAAGCAGTGAGGGGTGCGAATGGCGGGGGTTGCAACTGCTAAGGGAGGGAAAAGAAGAGACAAAGAATGATGGTAAACGTCAAATCAAGTGTCGCAGCGGAGTAGAAGAAACGATGGAGCTCGGAGGGGTTGCGGCAGGAATTATACACGGCCGGCGTCAGGGAGACGGCGACGGATTGAGGGAGAAGGTGCTAAACTGCCGGCGGAAGTTAAATGGATGGACTGAAACGACGTCGTCCTACTTTACATGATTGAGCTCGGCCTTTTCCTTTATTGGACGGTATAGCTGAGTTTATTAATAAAAAAAAGGATTAATGTAATTATCTCATGTCACACAAATATGAAATGGTGGGACCCATATATACAATGTATATGTGGGTCCCACCATTTCATGTGTAGGTAAGAAGTTTAGTTTTCTCATGCAACATGAGAAAATTAAAACCCTAAAAAAAAGTCCTACCACATAGTAGATCTTAGCCATGATTTTTGGCCCAAAAGTTAATCATTTGATTAAATACTAGGCTAAGGTTTAAATTTACTATGGAAGTTCTTACTCACCAGCAATCGTGTCCATGGGGTGGACAAAAATCCGGTGGTCGGATCCAGTATGATCCAAGCTGATATGATCCGGTTCAATCCGATCCAATCTAAATAAACAATATGATCAAATTGGACCAAATTGACTGGTCGGGCAAGACTGGATTTCGGACCAAGGGATAAGACTATTTGGACTAATTTGGTCTAGGTCAATTTTTAAAAAATATTTTTTGTAATTTAATTTTTTTTTTAATTTAATGTTGTTGGAGTCTTTTTAAGGATTTGTATTTAATTTTATTTTTTTATGATGATTTTTATATGATTATAGGTATTTTTATTATTATAATTGTATTTATCATGTTTAAATATTTTTTCCAACATATATATTTTTTTTATTGTTGTTAGATATTCTTATAGATTTATGAGGTTTTAATTTTATGTGATGTGTTTTATATTATTATAGGTATTTTATGGTCCTAATTGTGTCTAACAAGTTCAAATTTTGCCTCCCAAAGTAATAGAAGGAGAAAAAAAAAGGTCATGGACTACCTGGACCAGTTTAAGTAGTCCACCAAACTCAGTCTAGTTTAGTTCGTTCTCAAATTGGAGTTGGATCAAACAAGACTATGGGATGCCTTATGCGGTCCGAGGTCCTCTCTAGATTAGACCTCGGGTTGATGTCAAACCCGGTTCAGTCCAATTTATGCTCATCCCTAGGTGCCTTGTTAAAAAATTAATAATTAAGTTAGTTTTTAAATGGTCAATGTTAAGTTTTTAATGATATGGGATAAAATTGTTTTGTTTTAAAACTTTCAAGGTAACAATAGTAAGTATACATATAAATGATACGGAGTATTTTATAAGTGATGTAGCATAATGTGGATAATATCATAAACCCCAGAATGTAAGGGATTCAACAAACATAATTCAAAATTCAATGTCATTTGCTATAGTGACGAACAAATTTGATTGAGGTTTTGTATCCAAAATATAATGATATGGACAAAAATTTAGCACAAAAAACTTATTTGTAGTAGTGCACTAAACTAAGGTTCACAAGTTCAACAAAAACTTGAAAATGCTAACCCTTAAATCAAGTGAAAGCTTAAGATTTACTAGAATGCACACTCAAAATTTCAGATCAGAGCTCTATTTCTATTTCTATGGTTTAAAATCTAGGAATCCAATCCTCATTATTTATGTTTTTACAAAGTGTAACAGATAAATTCAACCAAGTTATTTCACTTTGAAAAGTTCTTGTTTAACCTAAAAATGTTTATCAAAGTTTTAAAATGAAACAAACATATATAATGCAAAGTTATTTCACTAAAAAATGTTATAAGAGTAATATGTTCAGATGGAACAAGAGTAATATGAAAAGTTAATCATGTTCAACAAAGTGATTTCAATGGAATAAGAGTAAATATGTAGTTCAAAATGGGGTCCCAATGCAATGCATGCTACAAAATTTAACCAAGTGCAGTTTCAATAATCACAACTAGTTTATGATCAGATTTCAACTAATTCTACCATGCATAATTAAAAACTAGTCTTGTCTCAGCAACACAATGGGTAAATTAAACTTGCTGCAAGAGATCACCAGAAAAATAAACTAGTGATCAAGTAATTGGGTTTGAAATGACATAAACAGTGTTAATTGATCCTCATTCTTAAGGTGTCATTAGCCAAAATTCAATGAGTGGCAATAAAAGAGAGAGAGAGAGAGAGAGATACAATTATCAAGGAAATTCATTATTACACAACAGCATCATGATTATAAAGCTAATAGCATGGACTGGAAATTATTTTGTTGTACTAACTTCTATGCTCTAGTTCACTACACCTTAGTTTTTATATACTATATATTCCCTCTAGCACTGATACTATAATGAGCGCAAACATATAGGATTCGATTTTATATAATAATAATAAATCTATCAGCACGTGCATAACCCCAATAAAATTGACAACACTACAACATCCTTAGCAACAACTTACTCCTGCTACGAACTCGCTAAAATCAAGAAACACTAAAAAAACATCAAACCCACAATAATAGAAACATCAATTTCAGGATGTGTCATAGATCCTTCCCAAAAAAGTTGGTAAGGCACATGAAAATTGAAATTGCCACCCAGAAAGAGAGAAAGAGAGGGACCAAAAAAACCCTAATCCCTTAAATGTTTGTACCGTCTATTACGGACTATTGCAATAGGTGAATCGACGACAGCGACAGCGACAATGACAACGACACTATCCGCTTTAGAGGGTCGGTGGTGGCTGTCGGGGACGAGAGGGAGAGCGAGAGTGACAGTGACAAGCATGATAGAGACAAGAGTGAGAGTGAGAGTACGAGCCTGATTTCAATTTCTGGGTTTTTTGTTATTTCACAAAATAATTGTATGACATGTGAAAGTTTCTTGGGCATTTTTTTAAAATATGTTGCTATATTGGGCCTTCATATGGATTTTCCCTTTCTTTTTTTAACAATAGAGGGGCATTTTGGTCTTTCAAAAACATTTAGAATTTCCTAATTAGGTCTTTTTGGCCTTATTAAGAATTTATTAAAACTATAAGCCTAAATTTAAATTTTAGTATTTCAACAGGATTTAAATGGGATTCTCCCTTTTTGTTCTGATCTCATTACTTTATTATGATCTCACATATATTAGAATTAAAAATAATTAATTTATTTACTAGAGTTTAAAGTAGAATAAACTTAAACCATGGTAGCAGAAATCGTTACTGATTATTTATTTATTTTTTTTCAAAACTTGTCTCTAAATTTTTTTTTATAAAGTAGTTTTGAAAGACAAAAAAGAAAAAAAAAAAAATCCATTTGGAGTGGTGTTGATAGAGGAAGGATGGGGCCGTCATTGAGGGTGTCTTCGCCCCAATAGTGTTGTGTCTATAGTAAATAGGTAATGACCTCAAAAAAGAAAGAAAGAAAGAAAGAAAGAAAGAAAAACAAAATAAGTAGACATCTAAAAACTGATTTTTATTTTTTAGAGTTTAAAATCATTTTTTTCCCTTTTAGAAACAACTTTCCAAACAAATTTTATAACTTTTGTTGTTTTTAAAAAACAAAAAAACTATTTTAGAGATAAAATCAACTTTGTATTACAGTTACTTGGGCTTGTTTGTTTCTGTTTTTTGTATTTTGTTTTCAAAACAATTTTATAAAATTAATTTTAAAAACAAGTTTTGCAAATGAAAAAACAAAAAATCTTTTTAGATAGTTTTTTTTTAAAAAAAAAAAATGGTTCTAAAGTGGCATGGTGGTGGCCGTTGTTGACGATGATGTAGCGGTGGTGGGCGTAGTGGTGTAATGTCAATAGCGAATAGGTGGTAGCTTTAAAAAAATAAGAAATAGAAAAAGAAAAAGAAAAAACGCATAACTAAGAATAATTTTTGGTTTTTTTAAAAACAAATTCATATTTTTTTAAAAAAAATAATATATGAAAAATAATTTCTAAAAAATTTTTATATTTTAAAAAAATAAGAAAAAATATTTTTTAAAAACATAACCAAACATCCCCAATTCACATGTATTTTTCCAAAAATCTAAAAATTCTAAATTCAAATCACAATTATCAAAGTTGTTAAATATTTTTTTTCCTCAAAAAGTTGTTCAATATTATTTGGTAAATTGGGAATCAATTGATCCATAATTTTGAGGGGAAAAGAAATAAAAAAAACTTTAAAATTGATAAATCCCAAATTAGGTTTGTTACCAGGAGTTATGAAGGAAATGATGAAACTTGATAAGTAATTCACAACTTATTTTTTTAAAAAAAAAAAAACCTTATTTGAAATTTTATAATTTTAAAATTCTTTTTCCATCTTTTCCCCTAATTTTATTTTGTATAATAACAGATATATTGGGCTAATTTATTTATTCAAGATCCAAAATTCAAGTATCTGGTACATGCATAGTTGGATCAGATTATTAGGCTATTAAGAAGAAGAATTTAAAATATAATAGCTTAAAGGCTCATTGTATAGGTAATTTAAAATATAATAGCTTAAAGGCTCATTGTATAGGTTTTAGTTTTACTTTCAGGCTTTGTTTGGGGAGGGGAGGCGAAGGGTGGGAAAAAATTTAAAAAACCAAAGTTTCTATTTTCATTCTTCTACCTCGAAATTAAAAAAACCTTTCATTCTTGTTCTTCCACCTTGTTTCTTGTGACTCCCCAGAGTTAATATTTTCTTCATCTACCTTGTTTGAATTCAAACTTCCATGGCTGCGACAACAAAACAGAGTTTTGTTTATTCCTTTGATTTTTAGTATTTCTCTGGGCTGAATATGCAGCGGTTTTTATAGAAAGAAAAGAACTTTGAATCTTTTTTCATTAGCATGTGCTTCTTGCTTTGCAACCTCCTGATTCATTCAAATATTATGATTATTCGATGAAGAATTTTTCTATTTTCTGTGTCTTGTAATTCATTAGAGGATATTATAGATCGGGTGCAAAAAAAGCTTTTAAGACCAGACAAAAGAGGCATCCGCAGACTGGACTCGCGGCCGGTCTTGTTCCAGCCGGTATTGAAAGTATATTTTTAAGAGCAGACATCAACCGGTCTTAAATAAACTATTTTAAGACTGGACATTTAAAAACACCAGGTCTTAAAAGTGATACTAGATCCAACCAATTTTTTTTTGTCGCTCATAAAACTCAATTTTTAAAACCGAACAAAAATTTAACCGCTCTTAAAAGTTCTATTTTTTAAGACCGGACAAAAATAATTATACGCGGTCTTAAAAGACTCACTTTCAAGACAGGTTGAGTAATAAGTCCGGTCTTAAAGATTAGCTTTTAAGACCGGGCATATTTAAACCAATGGTCTTGTAAGACCAACTTTTATAACAGCATATCAAATATGTCGCCTGACCTTTAAGATCGCACATTTAAGTAAATCCGAGTACATCCGGTCTTAAAAGTTGAACTTTTAAGACCGGCGTTTTTGTTTTATTGGTCTAAAGTTTCCTGCATTTTTTCCCTGTTCTGTTCTTTCAGATCATCTATATACACAAATCCATACCAACCAATCCAGCACATAAAACGGTATACTTTAAGCTACAAGCTATGAACAATATAATTGTGGATAAATTGAATGATCTATACAAAAATCCATACAAGCCAATCCAGCACAGAAAATGCTACACTTTAATCTTCAAGCTATGAACAATTATGAATAAATTGAATTGGGAAAAAGCAGATCGTAGCTAGAATACAAATATTATTGACCATGAGTTACAAATACAAATATAATAAGCTGTTGCAATAAGATATATCACGTACACTTAAATCAACATACATGCCCAATATTCACCATGCCTTCATCCGATTCCGACCCAACAACTCCCTGATCATTTCACCATGTACAACTCCCTTAATGGGATCCTGATAAGTTTTGTGGAGTTTTAGTATGATCTCTTCTCTTTATGACTGAGCAGAAACAATAATCAATAACACTTAAATATTAAAAATTCAGAGATAATAAAATGTGTTACTGATTAAGCTGGTTGTTATATATTAGAGAAAATTTACCTTAACATTGATCTTTGAGGGCCAAATTTTCAAGATATTGCTTCTGTAGCTTTACAGCTTCCCTTAGCTGAGAGCATTGGATCGGATCCAGCTACCATAAACATAAACCAAGAACAAACTTCATAGAGTCAGTGGCATCGGTTAAAAACATAGAAGGAATATAATACGTACAGTTAAAACCTTAAAGTTTTCAAAGAATTGTGCAGATGAATATTACCTTATGAATTGATTCTTTTATAAAGGGATATCTTCCCATATCCCTTCTTGATGATTATTTCTTATGCCGGGTTCATTATCCGCTTCATCTTCTTCGTTCATGTCCGGTAGACCCCTTGAAAAAGGAGTACTGTCAGGAAGGCCATAATTTGCATGACTTTCCTCATTAATATCGATGACCTTTTTACCTTGGAGAGCTACAGACCACATTTTATTTGCTTGATCGGAAATATAAAAAACTTGTTTCGCCTGGTCTGCCATAATAAAAGGTTCATCTCCAAAACTTGTACTATTGAGATCGACTAACGTAAATCCACCGTAAATGGACAGGACCGGACAACTTGATCTCCCTCACTAGATGAACCATGATGTCAAAAAATGAAGGGACAAAAAGCCTCTCAAGGTGGCACAAAATAAGATATCCTTCATTCTCCAATTCATCCAATTGTTCAACCTCGAACACTTTACTGCAAACAGCATTAAATAACAAACAAAGCCTAGTCAAAATGTGTCAAAGATCATACTCAGCTATGCCTCGAATAGCTACTGGGAGTAGCAGTTGTATCAAGACATGGCAATCATAAGACTTTTGGCCTACCAATTTCAAGTCCTTCATCGATACAAGCCTCTTAAAATTTGAAGAATACCCCGATGGAACTTTTGTGCCATGCAAACACTCACAAAAACTACGTTTCTCATCCTTAGTCAAAGTATGAGAAGCCGGGGGACAATAAGTTTTGTTACCGTATGGCCTTGGATGTAAGTCTTCACGTATTCCCATTTCTTACAAATCCAATCTTACCTTCACACCTTCCTTTGTGCTACCTTGTATGTTGAGAAGTGTGCCAACAATACTATCACATACGTTCTTTTCCACATGCATGACATCAATGCAATGTCTCACATCAAGGTTGCGCCAATATGGAAGATCGAAGAATACCGATCTTTTTTTCCATATATTTGTTTCCTTTCTACCCTTTGCAGTCTTACCAAAGACAACACTTATATTTTTCACCTTTGCATACACTTGCTCCCTAGTCAATGCCACCGGAGCATCTTCATGCTCTTGGCCACCAAGAAAGGCTTTCTTTAATCGACAATATGGGTGGCCCCGTCTAAGAAATCTTCTATGTCCAAGATAAACCGTTTTTCTTCCATGTTGAAGTTGATGGTAGAGTGTGCCTTCTTCACAAATCGGACATGCCTTATGGCCTTTTATACTATACCCTAACAAGTTCCCATATCCTGGAAAGTCGTTTATGGTACAAAATATCATGGTTCTCATTTTGAAGACCTCCTTCTTGAAAGAGTCAAAAACATCGACTCCTTCTTCCCACAACTCTTTCAAGTCTTCGATCAAGGGCTGAAGGTAAACATCAATGTCGTTTCCGGGTTGTTTTGGTCTCGAAATCAACATGGATAGCATGATGTACTTTCGTTTCATGCATAACATAAGAGATAAGTTGTAAATAATCAGGAGTACAGGCCAGGAACTATGTATGCTGCTAAGGCTTCCATATGGGTTCATGCCATCCGTGCTAAGGGCAAGCCTAAGGTTCCTAGGTTTTTGGCCGAAGGTCGGAAATAATTGATCGATTTTCCTCCATTGAGATGAATCAGCATGATGTTGAATCTTTCCATCAGAAAATCCTCTCATCTGTATGCCACCTCAAATTTTTTGCATCATTTTCATCAGCGAACAAGCGCTTGAACCTTGGTATGATTGGAAGATACCACAACACTTTTGCAGGCCCCTTATTTGACTTGTACCTTGGGGTTTCACATATCGGACAATTCAGCTTCTCTTCTAACTCGTTCCTATACAACACGCAATCATTCGGGCATGCGTGGATCTTTTTGTACTCCATCCCCAGTGGACAAAATATTTTCTTAGCATCATAGTATTGGTGAGGCAGCACATTATCATCCGAAAGCATGTCCTTAAAAGCCTCAAGCATTTCAGAAAAACTCTTGTCGCTCCACCCATGACGTGCCTTCAGGCTGACCAATTTCAATACAACATTCAACAGTTGATATTTATTACACCCAGGGTATAGTGGGGTCTCTGCATCACTGCACATATTACCATATGCATGTGATTGATGAAAAGCCTCTTCTCCTACATCACGAATAATATCCTCTATGCGATCATCCATATCAGCATCATTATCATCAGATGTCACTTCTCCGTGTTGAGACCCACTTGGCATTTTTTCACCATGTCATACCCATATTGTATAGGTCTTACAAAATCCTTGACAAACTAAATGTGTGTATATACCTTCAGGACTTAGTTGCCTCTCATTAAAACATCGTACACAAGGGCAATAAAACTTTCTACTATCATCATAGGCGTTTTGTTTAGCAAATTTTATAAATACCCTAACCCCATTCTAATATTCAACACTCGTCCGTAAAGCATTTATCCAACTGCGATCCATAGTACAATTCCTATGGATGGAAAGATTTAACAATAACATAATCTGTAAAAACAGAAACTTGCATATAAAATAAGCCAACTACAAATGCGTATATAAGCTAAATGTAGGTTTTGTCTTATGGTCATAAATGTATGACAGTGAATCAAGAAGCAAAATAAATGCATGACGAGGAAATTAAACGCATCGCAAGTAGGTCTCGTGCACTTACCAGTAGCATATAGGTCAAATGCATTTGCTGAGTCTCTCTTCTCATGCCACGAATGTTAATGTTGCAAACAGTAAGAGTAACCTGAAAACACTTGTTGGTCAGTTGGGTAGGTCCCAAAAGAAGATTTCATTGATTTTGGTCAACCCATAGAAAACCCAGAACGATAAGTAGGAAAAGCATACAGTTATATAGCGATACAACTCGTACAGCTTGGCCTTTAGACGTTCAGCCAAGCAACCACAAAGTTGTTGTCGATAGTGGAACGTGAAGCAGCGACGAAGCAACACACAAATACTGGAGACAGAACCAGAGTAATCACTTTCCGCTAGACGAGAGAAGTTTATACAGGGAAATTTAATTTTTCTGCGCGAGTGGCACGAGAGAGACATTTATTATTTGGGATATTATTAAGACCGGTCAATGAAAAGGAATACGGTCCTAAAGATGTGTTTAAATTATATTGAACTTTTTAAGACCAAATTTTTATAAAATTGGGGTCCTAAAAATAATTTCATTTGAATTTATATTGAAAATTTTAAGACCGGAGGTTTATAATACTGCAGTTTTAAAATTCATTTAATTTTGGACCGTATGATTTATAAAACTGCAGTCTTAAAAGTCAAATACTTTTTAATATTAAAAAGAAAAATTGCTGCAGCAATTGAATGAAAATAAAGAAAACTGGAGAATGGAGAATAAAATATAATCTTCGTTCTTATTAATTTTTAGATCACTATGACAACATGCAAGTACAAAAGGAAATAAGAACAACAAACTGAAAATTAACAAAAAAAAGATTATAATGCGACTAAAAATCCTAGTCCTTGGTATCATTTAATGTCTTGAAGATGGAGGCTTCAGCAGCAGCAATTTCGCGCCGGATATCAGCACATTACTGTATTATGCGCCTCAGTTTCGCTTCATAATCATCAACCAAGGAAGCATTAGGACCAGGAGGTTGGAGAGGGGGAGCGGTAATCTCTTCGTGGTCTGAAGGCTGGAGGGGGCCGTCAACCTCTTCATCATCCGAAATAACAATGGGTCCAATGACCAGTGACTCCTCCGTCGGAATGGAACGACGCATTGGAAGAGAACCCACGAGAGATCTGGCGTGGGCACGAGCTTCAGGAGTACTCCTGCAAGGGGTTGTCTGGTTGTATCTAACCATTGTCTACTACGTAGTGTGGAGTTACGAGGTAATGAGGACTTAAGTTAAGAAGGACATAGAGGAAGCGTATGGAGGACAATAAAGGCAGGACAACAGTAGTTAATACTCAAAAGTGTATTAAGACCGTCATATTACATATCCACGGTCCTAAAAGTCTATTATTTATTTATTTCATTAAAATACCTTTAAGATCGATTATTTATATTATAACTGGTCCTAAAAGTCTATTAAAAATTTTCCATTCAATTACATTTAACACCGATCATTTATATTATAACCGGTCCTAAAAGTCTATTAATTTTTTTTTTTAAAAAAATAAATTTTTAAAAGTTCATTCTTCTCAAGTGAGAGACGTACACCAGAGACACTCTGTTCAAATGAGTGATTCAGAGTCTCTTCGGCTTCCAGATAAACTTCCCAACTAGACGTCTCCTCGTATTCTGATGAACTATGCATCTCCTCGGTAATGGTTCTCGCGTTTCAAATTCTTTAGGATGGCTTCTCTATTTAAACTCGCTATTACTTTACGTTCTTCACATTCTTCTCAATCACTCCTATAACCTCTATAATGGCCACTCCACCACCATTAGGAATACACAGCAATGGTCCTCCTGTTGCACCACCACCACCACCACCCAATAATCCTCCTCCCCAACAGCCACCTCCGTACCCTCTGCCGTTGCCTCCAAACCCCTCCGCCCGACAGATGATGCAGCACCTCCTGGCCCGCGTTGCTAAAAGATAAGTACTTCCTTCTTTCTTATATTGGCTCATATAGACCGACGCATGGGCCAAATGTTTCAGGTCTACCACGCCGTCAACAACAAGCTGAACATGTTACTCGATGCTAATGACATCAAGTACAATCTCTTTGACGACGACGTCTCCGACCTCTCCTTCGATCCCTCCCTCCCCTCCGACAACAATGGGGGGATTAAATATTTTTTATGTTTTTTTTGTTTGTACTCATCTTGCCCCACACGGGCAGGAAAAAAATGATAAAGAATTTTTTTTTCCATTTTGATTGTTTGATTATAGTATACTTTCATTGTCTCGATTTTGTTTTAGACAAAAAGGTAACAAACAAAATCATAACTGAAAAGTGATTAAAGATAAAAGTTCACAGAATACAGTTAACAACATACAAAACGTACAAAACGAAAAGAAAGACAACTTTTACCTCTAAAGAATAAAAACAAACACAGTTGTTTTAGACAAAAAGGAAACAAATAAAACCATAACGGAAATGTGATTAAGGATAAAAGTTCACAGAATAAAGTTAACAACATACAAAACAAAGTGAAAAAAAGACAACTTTTACCTTTTAAGAATAAAAACAAACACAGTGACAACTCTTCTCAAGCCTGGACCACCGTTGTCGTCGGTTTTACCACACCCAGAGCTGAAAATTTCCATTATCTTACTTCTTTTCCGACAATGCTCTTCAGCTTCTGGAGAGGTAAAACTGATGACAACGAGGGTCCTGAGCTTGAGCTGAACGCCAGAAACTCGAAGTGTACTTGAACCCTGATTATTTGTCTTATAAAGTGAGTCATCCTTTCTATTTATAGGAAGATTATTAAGATCAGATATTTAACAAATAGATAGTCCTAAATATCTAGCCATATTTAGTTTAGAAATATCGAAGACTTTTAGGACCGGACTTTATTTTGATAAATATCTGGTCTTAAAAGTAACTTTTAAGACCGCATATATATTAAAAAGACGCTCTTAAATGTCTTTGTTATTATGAACGCACATTTATATGCGTTCATAATACGGTCCTAAATTCAAGGCATATCTTTTTTAAAAAACAAAGACCTTTAGGACCGTCTTTTTAATAAATATATGGTCCTAAAAGTCGCGGATACTTTTCAGAATCTCTTACTGCTAGTTACAACTCCTTAAAAACTCAAAACTCAAGCAATATCCACCATTCAATATACGTTCAGAAAACCAAAATTACACAGGCTAAGAAAATTGTTCAGAAGAATAAAAAATTTATTATATAAAGAATGCTCCAAATTGTAAAATTGTTCATTTACAAAATGAATTTACAAATTCATTCACTCGTTTTTTTCTGACCTTTGGTGTGAGCCATCTAGGATCTTTGAGATCACTCCTTCGCTTTTTTCTGACCTGGTTTAGGAAGGTCTTCATGACACTATCATCAAAATCACAAATTTATCAATAATGTTTGCTGAAAATTCACATCAGAGATTTCTTACAAGAGAATCAAAATGACATGCTTACCTGTTGATGATCTCCTTTAACAGAACCCCTGGTTGGCCGTGAGTGGAACATAAGAATAACACCGTATTCGAGTCCATGATCAAGACGAGCAATTGCCAGTGGGCGCTTAAATTTCACAGATATCACATACTCAGTAATATATTATGTAGAATTAAGTGAATTGCAACAAGAGATCGATTGTGATATGTACCTATGGTGATATGGAAACAAGTACACCTTCCTTCTCACTTCACACAACCTATTTGATATGTACTCCTGTCTTGCTTCCTGGGGGGTGTGGCTTGCATATATTGGGCACAAGAATTCAAAATCATTGATTCTGCCATGTTGCTCCAAATCTTGATGCATAAACCTACAATAATGGCATCAATCAGGGAATTAGTATGTTGTTATGTGTGTCTAAATTATGTACTCATAAAATAAGATACTTACCTACACCACATTTGAATAACTGCTGATGTAACCACCTCTCCAGGAAACAACAGAGACTTCATATCAGCGATGTCAAAAAAAACCGGTTGAGGGTCATGAGGAACCCTTACCACTTCCTGTATATCCCACGCTTGACATGCAAATTCTCCTTTGTATAGCATTTGGGATATTTTATCCATGACCCCCAACTTAGGAGTAAGGGATGCAGCTTTAGGAAGGGTTGCAGTTTTATTAGGAGGGGATGGAGATAGAGGAGGGGATGTAGGTTTATCATGAGGGGATGGAGATTGAGGAGGGGATTGAACTTGAGGAGGGGGTGAAGTATCAAAAGGAGTATAGACACTTACAAGCTTCACCGGCCAAGAGATGAAAGTTCCCTTGACATCACTCACACGCTTCAGTTGATCGATTGGGAGAGGGAGAAGTGCATCAATGATCACCTCTTCAACTGACACTCTGACTTCATCATCAGCCATTTGTTTGTGGTGTGCAGTTGATCCCAAGTTGTGGACAGTCCCTTTAGCAACTAATTGTCCAGTTGGTTCTGCCACGTACAGGTCACAATGTTGCTCTGACTGTCCAACAATGCAGCTCCCTTTGGTGCTGTGCTACACAGGTGCAGGTGTATGTGTGAGGGGAACACTGGTCTCTGGCCGAGAGCTAATAAGCCTCTTCATCTCCATCATTTCCTCCTTCATTAGCCTCATTTGGGCGTCAAACATCTCTTTCAATGCACGTTCTTTGGCCGCTGCCTCCTCATTTAATTGTCTAACCGTTTGGTCCATCTCCTCCCGGGTAACCATACTTTGCCTAAGTCGTTTGGTTTTTATCAAAGTAATCTTTTAGGCCTACCCATCCTCTGATCCCCTTTACCCGCCCCGGGTGATCCGGTTTTCCGGTCGCAACGGTCAGAACATCATTCCTCCCGCTCGACACAAAATATCCCTCTGCTTCTTTCTTCTTTAGATCTTTCTGTAAGATACAGATAACGAGAAGCTTAGTAATGAAACATGTTTAGTAACTAAAAAATAATAATAAACAATACTTACAATTCTCTCAGCAACTAGACGAGTTTGTTCACTCATGTAGGCACCTTTTTTTGGTCGCCGAATATAAAGCCACAAATCCTCGTGACGTATCGGGGATGTCTGCTGATCAACTACAACATAAAGATTGGATTTAGCTTCTTATTCCAATCTCTTCCGCTTGGCCTCCATCATTTCTTCTTCGACCTTTGCATATCCCCGTGAGAAGCCCTATGCGGGCAATCATTCCTTCTCCCTATCTCCTATGCTTGTACCCTTCTTCTCTGTGAATCAGAATTGGCAACAACTATTAATTATGAATTCAAGCCATCTCACTAAAAGAAATTATAGAACTTCTGCTTCATATGAACCTCAAACATTAATCAAATTCACTTCATCAAGTTTCAACGTTTAATTTAAGGAAGATGTAGAATTGTATAGAACTAAGATACTAAGTTACTAATAGCAATGTCTAACCACTACCTACTATAACAGAACTAGCTAAGAATATAATAACGGTTAACATATAAGACATGTATACTCATACATTAAACCATCATACTCAAATTCAATTCTGACTTACTTGAATATATACTTCTACTCACACATTAAACCATCTAACTAACAGGATTAGACAAACACAATAACATTCACATATCTGCATAGGTTAATAAGCAAACAGAAAGGGCAAACAAAACTAAATATGAACTCACCAAAGCATCAGTAGTGGACCAAAGCTGAACAAATTGATCCCAAATTTGTTGATCAATGAATGTGTACTTGTCCCAAGGATTATGATCAGGTCGAACCTCGGCAAAAATATACTTGTTGGCTAGAAAGGTCTTAAATTTCCTCCACTTATCGGCACAATAAGACAAGGTCTTGGCTTTCAACTTGTCAGAGTCAGGGACAGTGTATGAAAGCCGGATAGTGTCCCAGATAGGATCCTTCACTGTGCATTGGTCAACATTTTTCCACTCATCTATCAAAATGCTGACCTTATTGCATGCCATATAGCCAACATAACTATTATATTCGTGTTTATTCGGACCGACAGGTTGCAACCTCTCATTAAATTGAATCCCGATCCTTGACCCAGCATTCCGTTTTACGGACACGATACTCATTTGTGTGCCACTTCTACCATGGCGTGGAGGGCAGTCACGAGTCTCATTTTGAGAAGAAGAGGGTTGGTTCTCGCTTACACCGGTAACATCAGTAACTGGCATTGACTGAATAGGGTGAGAATGGTTTTCTCCATTCATTTTCGATAAAGTAAGAGAGTGGTGGTGTGAAGGAGTAACGCTTGAGAAAGTGAGAGAGAGTAACATAAAAAGGTGGTGGTTGGCGAGGAATAGACGTAATGCAACAGGAAATGGGTTTTGCAAAGGGAACAGGGGTTTCAGAGTTCAGACAGTAAGACGTAAGTCGTAAGTAAGGTTTCGCGCGATGAAGTATATGTTTCCATTTTTAAAACCGGTCGTTATTAATATTAAAAGTTACGCTCGCTCTTAAAAGTATTAACTTTAAGACCGATCATTTATATATGTCCACTCTTAAAAGTTTTATACGATTATATTTAAATATTTCGTTATTGTTCTTGACCGTAGAAAGTATAAGTCGTTGATGTACGAGTTTTCTCTATAATGTAATCCATATTTTATTTTATTTTTTTTAACATTTTTAAGAGCGGTTGGTTATTTTAAGCTACCTAAATATTATATTTAAGAATTTATATGATAGAAGAAGTTCTTTATATTTACAAAATTGCCACAGTCATATCTTTAAGACCGGCTTTTATTAATGTATAAGTTACATCCGCTCTTAAAAGTATTAACTTTAAGAATTCATTTATATATGTCCGGTCTCAAAAGTTTTATACGATTATATTTAAATATCTGGTTATTGTTCTTGACCGTAGAAAGTATAAGTCGGTGATGTACAAGTTTTCTCTATAATGTAATCCATATTTTTTTAACATTTTTTAGAGCGGTTGGTTATTTTAAGCGGTCTGAATATTATATTTAAAAATTTATACGTTAAAAGAAGTTCTTTATATTTATTAAATTTCCACCGGTCATATCTTTAAGACCGGTGCCTAGAAACTCCGCTGTAAATGAGGCGATATTAAAAATTAATGCGGGCGAAGTTCTTTATATTTACAAAATTGCCACCGATCATTTCTTTAAGAGCGGGGCATTGATAATCCGCTGTAAACGAGGCGGTATTAAAACACTTTTTTGCACTAGTAAGGCAAACCAATTATAAGTACCTACAAAGCACAGATACTTGGATTTTTTTACAATTTACGTATCCGATATGCGTATCAGATGGATACTCTCCAAATGTGTAAATACGCGTATCAGAAAAAGTCAAAATTTTGGGATACGGTCAAGTGCCAGTTTGGTGATTTTTGCTTCAAAATGAATGGCATTTTTGAACTGAGAATTTTGGCTACAAACATACCTAAATCGATGTGGCACTAGTCTACACCAGGGGATAGGCTTCTCTCCTTTTCTATTGTTGTTCGCTACCTTCAAACGCTCCGTTTTTTGTGCAAAAGTGAACTTATGTCTTGTGGGCTTTAACTTAGGTGAGAGACGATGTGTGAGGTCAAAGTTGAGGAGTGAGGACTTTTTCACAAAAGACAAAGTTGAGGTAAAATAATTTTTTACTCCCCTCCCCTCTAATCTTTAATATGAAGCACCAACTAATAATTCTCACAAACTAATAAAAATAGTTAAAGTCAACAAAGTTGTTCTACAATTTAAGTAATTTCTATCATGACCCCTACTCATTACACTAAATTCTAATATTATAATAATTATTCTCTCACCTACTACCCTTATTAATTATGAGCATATATGGAAAAAAATTAATACTTCTTGGAAACAAGCAAGTGCCTTATAAAAATAACTAAATCCACTTACTAATTGGTGTTTTATAATAAGGATCAGATGAAGTACTTTAATAAATTTAAAATGCTCTTTATGAGAAAATTATTTTTAACAAAAAATAGCTATGAAAAACAACATTTTCCTCTAAAGAGATTCTGTGAAAACTTTTTTAGTAAGAGAAAAAAAGACATAATATTTTTTTTAAAAATAGAACATTTTCATGATAATGTTTTGGTGTTTTTGTCCGAGAGATGAACGAAAATGGCACACCAGGAGGACGAAATACTAGGTAGACTTGAAGATATTAAGGCAATATTTATTTATTCTAAAATATCATCTCAGTTTTTTTCTGACTAAAAAATTTTTATTTAACAATTTCTCATAATCTCTTTAGAGTAAATTATTTTTTTTAAGCTAATTAATTTAAAAAATAATTTTCTCATAAAGAATATTTTTAAATTTCTTAAAGTAAAAACCTCAACTTTATCTTTTGTGAAAAAGTCTTCTCTCTTCACCTTTAGTCTCATACGTGCGCCATTATATCTCGCTATCTCTCTCATAAGTTAAAGCCCACAAGGCCTAAGTTCAGTTTGCACAAAAAACGGAGCATTTGAAAGGCAGCGGATGGCAGCGGTCAATACTAGAAAAGGATAGAAGCCTATCCCCTGCACTAGTTGCCTCTGTCGCCCCCCTTTGAAGTCGCCTTTGTCGCCCCTGTCTGAAGTCTCAATTTCGCCTCCGTCTAAAGTAGCCTCTGTCACTCCCAAATCGGTCTTCGGTGGTCGCACTGGCAAATTTCCCATGTCTCCTCGACTTCGTCTTCACTCTTCGGTGGTCAATGTTCTTTGATCTCTCCCGTCTCTCCTACATTGGTCTCTCCACGTCATTGCAATTTGCGACTATGACTGTGAGTGTGCTTCGATTGTTACTGCTATTTTTTGCCGTGGTTGCAACTGTGACTGCGATTTGCGACTATTTTTTGACTGAAATGTTATGATTTTTGCCATTAACTGAGTCGGTCACTGGGTAATTTTTGTGCTATTCTCCTCATATAGTTATAGTTTTAATATAAATTACTTTTAATGATGTTGGAGCTTTAGATGTTGCTGCCTTTCCCTATATGAGCCAAAGTTAGAGGCAAATGTTATTAGTGGGGATGCAACTTATATGTGCTAATGATTTTCCTTTTATTATATTTTGTTAATGTAAATGTACTCTTTATATTAAAAATATTATTTAATATTACGACGTATTAGAACGTATCGGAAATAATGCCGTATTGGAATAATATTTATAACTACATTTGTGACTCAGAGGAAATTCAGAAGTTTCAATAAGTTTGATGTGTGTGTCCATGACTGTAGCTAATCATTCAGAAAGCTTTACAATAATGCATGTTTGCTTTTATGTTTTAATAGAAAATAATTGCTTGAAGTTGGTATTCTATATATTGACGAGTTCTGATGCTCTGTTTGTTTTATCTGATTATGCTCTGTTTGTTTTATCTGATTTTCATAGGTTTAGAATTTTTAATTATAAGCTATTTGATGTCTCAAGTGGTTTAGTATGAATTGGATGCATGTTGACTTGGCGTGTTAGATGAAATCGGCCTAGTAAAGACATTTGTTGAATGTCCCCTTCTTTCCCGTAAGGACTGAACTTGTGAAAGACTTAGCAATTTAGTTTGCTAACTATTTGGAGACTTTTGATGTTAGTTAGCAATTTAGTTTGGTAACCTTTTGGGGACTTTTGATGTTATAACATCTTACCCATTGAGCAATGATTTTTTATAATCACTTGCTAATCGTATAGATGTTTTGAAAGACTTAGCAATATTGGATTTGTGTAGTTTGATAATCATATGGAAATTTTTTATTTTAGTAGTGATGTGGCCTATTGCATATTATATTTGATAATGATGTATGTTGATATGAAAAATATGTAATTATCTATTACACTTTAAATCAGTGTTGTTAAAACATAGAGTCTACGTAGAAACGGTAAGGGTGAGTAAAAACGTAAAATCATAAAATGTAACGTTAGAGTTTTGTAACATCCCGGATTTTAAATGGAGGAAATTTTTTTTTTTCAAAAGAATAGTAATCAGAGTCAAGCATTGTAGCAAGTGAGTAACTGAATTCAAAGATATATAACCACAGTGTAATTGTACTTATACAGTCATCCATTGTTCAGAAAGGGTAGCGTCTAACCAGATTTAATAGAGCTACAGAAGTAAACTCCTTCTGCCATCCAACACCGGCTACCTGCCCCGAACCTCAACCCTTGGTTTTCCCGAACCTGAAGCTACAGCTGAGATCCAATTTCCAATTGGATCTCAGGTAACGGTTAACCTTATGCTCAAATAAACAATATATGGCAACAGATATTCATAATAACATAACAGCATATCAATATTAAATCACACAACAAGTACCACAACCAGTACCACAACAAATCTGCACCTATCCAGTGCCACGACGGCCCATCGTGTCCTCAGCGCTAGGAAAACCTTACGGCGTTATCAAGACTATAACCCGTACAAAACTGTATGTACAACTGCCCTCTCTCGGCAGAGTCTCAATAAATGACATATCAATCACATATATGAATATAAGCAGCATAAGTGTTAAGGTTACAGTACGCGTCCGTACCTCCGTTGACGATTTCTGGTACTTTCGTCAAATTACGACACGTTCGACAGCGGTACAACAGCGGTGACAGCGGAAACAGCGGTTCGTGGTTTCGAATATCCTATACTAATAATATTACTTATATGAGTATTCAGAACAAAAACGGGCATTTTAGGTACAAATTACCATTTTGCCCCTAATTTGACTTTTCGGCGGAATTTCGCCAGAGCTCCGCTATTTTGACTTTAATTTCTCAAAATTTTTGCTATAACCTTTCCTCTATCATATTTCTAAGATAAATATCATATTTATTCCTAAAACATGATATTTAATTAACTTTGAAAATTTAGAGACTACCCTAGCAATCCTACTATAACTATCGAAAGAATTACCGAACTAAAGACTAAGGACCGAAAACTTACTCAGAGCTTCGCTAGGATTTTGCTCCGGACTTCTCCTTCCTCCTTGCTCTCCCAAATTTCGAAATTCTCAAGAGAGAATGGTGTGAAGAAATGTGAAATGGTGAAGGGGTATTTATAGGTGAAGGGAAGGGCATTTTCGTAATTTTTGTCTGATCGAATTTTGACCGTTGGATCGCACTTTTGTTAAGGTGGCTTGATCTTGACCATCCACCTACTAGGCTGACCTCATCATCCATAAAGAGATAAAGAATGATGACCTCATCCTACCTGTGTCATCTTGCTTTATCAGATGAACTCCCTGGCTCAGTGTCCTGATCGCGAAATTCCGTAGAATCTTAAAATTCCAGGAATGACACGCTGAAGATCTTTTCTTCCTCTTCGAGAATACTGGGTTTTCCTGACCTTATATTCTTGTTAAGGACATTCCGTTATCAGCCGAAAATCCTCGGTAATCACTACCGGGTACATAAATGACTTCTGTCGGTGTCATCTTCTAGATAAAAATTCACTAATCAATAATATACTCTGGTTTTTCCCCACCTATCCCTAGATTCTCACAACGGAATTATTTTCTCTCGGTTATCATTTTGGTTATCTGCTTAATTCCTACAAAATATCTTCCTATCCGGATCTCCAAATCACTCCGTCGGTTACGGAAACGACTTCGGAGACCGGCCATCTCGAGGTAAAAATTCACTCGTTCATAATATACTCTGGTCCTAATTACCTAATTCACGGTTTTTTATGTAGGATTTTATTTCTATCCGTTCTCGTTCATCCTGTTCATTTTTCCTCTGATTATTATATTATTACCTAATTAACACATGTTTTAACTTTTATATTATCTTATTAAAATATCCACTCATCCTTATCTCTCCAAAAATTTCGGTCACCCCCCCTTAATTATATATATATATATATATATATATATATATATATATATATATATATATATATTTCCATTTATCTCAACCACAAATATTTATTTCCCAAGAATTTCCTTATTGGTCCATAATTGATTTAAGCTTAAATAATCCTAAGTCATTGATCTTTATTTATTACTAGCATTATTACCTCTTATTCCTTACTAATTATTTAATTAGGCCCTTACTAATAATTATTCATTAATAGTAATTATTTATATTTAATTAACTTTCATATCTCCTAAATTCTATAATCTTACAAAATTCCTAAAAATTACTTAATTAATCCCTAACTAATTCTTAATAATTTTTATCAATTAAAACCAATTATTTTCTCACAACAATTCTATTTACATCTCTAAGTTAAGCTTTATCCAAATTATCAAAAATCTTAAGGCCGATTCTAGTCTTTAATTTTCATAAGAAATAATTTAATAAATTGTCTAAATTAAGGACAATATTCTTTCTAATTTTTAATAATTATCCTTATGCCCTTTAGAATTTTTCATAATTCCTTTTAGGATGTTTTTTTATGTCCCTAAAATGCATTTTTAAGCCTTTCCAGCCCTTAATTTCCTTTATTTTCCTTTGAACTTAAACTACTTATCTTACACTTTGAGACCACACATTCACCTATTACCAATAGGTTTTATTTGTTAATATAATATTCCAAATAAATAATTATCCGGGTATTACAAGTTTACTATGTATTAAAAACAATCTAACATAAATAATATTATTAACATTATTTTAAGTAGCATATAAATAATATTTATAATTTTTTTTATATAAAAAATTTTGGAAGGGTTCGACATCAGTCTCCACAAAGTTATGTATGTACTTCCCTATCAGCCCAAACTCAATAAAATAAGTCACTCCCCATACCAGCCCAAACCTAACAAAAAAAGTGTCCATAAACTTAACTTAAATAAACCTTTTTAAATAACAAAAAGTAGGTGACAGTTGTATAAAAAAACAAAGGTGGTAGTTAGTAAAACTAAATAAATCGTGCACGCCATCTCATTCCTTGGGAACCTCCATGGTGTCAAATCCATCGCCCACAATCCCCTCATTTGATCACTACCCTCTGCCATACTTTGAGTGAGGGTGACGATCAGATTCAGGCAGCACTCCAGTGTCTAGCCTACAGTGACGGTGAAGAAGAAGCAACAGTTGTTGATGATGAACAAGAAGTAGCCAGCGAGTGCTAAGCAGAGAGGTCGATGAAGAAGAAGCAGCACTGCAGTAGCCAATGAGTCGATGCAAAGAAGAAGATTAAAGAAAGAAGTCCGTAGATGCGAAGAAGAAGCAATGAAGAGTGAAGAATGAACTCCCGATGGTCGATGGATTTTTATTAGGGCTTCAAATTTTGTTTTTTTAAAAAAAAATAGTAAACGAGTGAACACGGTAAACTTGCCGAGTTGAAACGGCGTTCCAACTGTTTCAACACTAAATCCGTTCTGACCTTTGTTCTGACTCGTTTTCCGGCAGAAAAACGCAGAAACGTCCGTTTCTACGTTCCAGAACGACGTTTTCACAACACTGCTTTAAATTTTTTATAATGATGTAAGTTGAGCCTAGGAGACAATATTTGGGTTAATGTTGATATTTTGATGAGCCATGATGTATGTGGCCCTAGTTTCATTGGAATTTTTAAGAAAGAATTCGATCAAAATGCAAAGGTAATTGTTTTCTGGTACCAAAAAATTGGAGCAACAAGTCCCAATTCAAGTAGGTTTATAGGAATTTGGTAAACTTCTGCTTTTCATAATGGTTGAGTTAGAATTCTATTATTAAATTACGAAATGATAATATTAATAAAAAAACTAGTAAAAGAAGGAAAAATATATATAGATAAAGAGAAAATGATATCTTTCTCTACTTATAATTAACCTTGTTCACCGACCCTTCCAAATTAAACAAGCAACCAAACCTCCATTCTCCATCTTCTTGAACCAAACCTAAACCCTATCTATTTGGTTTGAGGGACTGGAGGGGAATGGGAGGGAGGGAAGTGATTTTGGCTCTCTCCCTTTATTTGACTGATCATATTATTTAGGATGGGATGAGGACATTTTTAAAATTTCTCCCTCCCTCCCCTAAAAAACGTCCCCTCCATCAGACGGATTCGGAGGGATTTATAAAAATTGGTATGTCAATGGACAATAATGTCCTCAATCTTTTTATATTATGCCAGAAATAACTTGAGGCTCTTTTTAGGTTTTAACTTGATACAACTAATAAGAACCCTACTCATTTCCAAAGAAGATTTGGGAAGCTACAACTGCATCTTCTAAATTGATCTCACTACAAACTCTCCTTCCCTGGAGAACTCACCACCTTTTGATCATCCATATATCATGCTTATGGACGCGATGAACTTGAATTATCCTTTCAAACTTATGCTTTGCTGAGAACATACTTTCCAACAAAATTCCTTAGATTTGTTGAGAATTATCGTTCTCAATGGCTCAAATTATCATCCTTGACAATGCCCTTGTCAATCTCATATCCCCGTTAGGTAAAAACCATTGCTCTACTAGGACAAGCAAGGGGTGATAGTCACTCACCATCTGTAATACAAATGCTTTTGTAATATTCTTATTAAGAATAGTAGTTGAAGAAGAAGAGAGGAGGGAAAATATGCTCTCAATAAAAAAAATTAATATGATGAATTACGTTTCAGGTGACACGTTTTCTAGCCTATGATCTTATAGAAATATTAAGAATCTTGCTATTTCAATAAGAACAGCCTTATCTTTAATAATTAGGAAAGGCAGAATCTGCAACTTAACTAATTAGTAAAGCCTAGGAGTTTACTCTGATGAATTACCCTCTGAAAATTGTCATGCTTTATTGATAAGGCACTTATGCCTATTTATAATAGTTTACAGAGAGCAAGACTCTAGAAAAAAATAATAAATAAATCTAAACCTTAACAACTAAATCTATCTAGTTGTGATAGATCTATCTTATTTGGAAATCTATCTAATTCTAAGTCTAAATAATAAAAGATAATAATAAATTAATTCCTAAATCTATTTAATTCAAAAGATAATAAAAGATATTCCTAAACCTATATGATTCAAAAAGATATCTATCTAATTCAAAAAGATAATAAAAGATATTCAAAAAGATAATAAAAGATATTCCTAAATCTATCTAATTCAAAAAGATAATAAAAGATAAATTAATTCCTAATTTATTTTTTGACACTTATTCTTCCTAGAGTAAGCTAATCCATAGCGATTAGGATTGCTATCATTTCTCCCCCCTTGGAAAGACGACTTGTCCTCAAGGCGGAATTCCGGAAATTGGGTAGCAACCAGATCATACTCTTCCTATGTTGCATCCTCTAGAGTGTGGTTCTCTTGTTGGATGAGGATTTCGAGTTGCCTGGCTGACGTCCATCAATGGTGAAGCACCCGGGAAGGTGTAAGGAGAAGTTCCATATCGGCTGAAATAGGGAGTGGTGGAGGGGGGAGGTTGCTTGAAGGCTTGGAGTAGGACGTAGTAAGGAAACATGGAAGACTGGGTGGATCTTTGCGGTGGACAGTAGGTCTAACTCATATGCCACCTGGCCAATGCGTCGCAGCACCTTGAATGGGCCATAAAAGCGTGGGGAGAGTTTTTCAAACCTGAAGTGTGATAAGGATCGTTGACGATAGGGGTGAATTTTGAGCCATACTGCATCACCTAGGTTAAATTCAAGGTCCCTCCAGTGTTGATCAGCATGTAACTTCATTCGATGTTGAGCTTTAAGAAGGTTACTTTTCAACACTTGAAGCATGGCATCCTTGGTTTCCAGTTGGTCTTCTAATTCAGCAACCGATGTTTCACCCTGTACATAAGGAAGTAGCGTCGGAGGGTCACGTCGGTAGACTATTTTGAATGGGGTAGTGTTTGCGGAGACATGGAACCCAGTGTTAAAGGAGAATTCTGCCCATCAAAGAAATTCACTCCAAGGTTTTGGTTGTTCGTGTGTGAAACAATGTAAATACGCTTCGAGGCAACGGTTGACTACTTCGGTTTGTCCATCTAATTAGGGGTGATATGTGGTGCTCATGTTTAAGCGAGTCTTGCTTAAGCAGAAGAGTTCCTGCCAAAAGTGACTCAAAAAGAGAGGATCTCTATTAGATACTATCGATCGGGGCATACCATGTAAGTGAACAATCTCCTTACAAAATGTGGCAGCGACAGATTTTGCTGTATACATGTGCACAAGTGCGATAAAGTTACTGTATTTGCTAAGACGATTGAAGCCTCAGGATTTGGGAGTCCGGTGATGAAGTCAAGGGAGATATCCTACCAAATGCGGTCAGGATTTGGGAGGGGTCGTAAAAGGCTAGCAGGGGTTAGGGTTTGATACTTATTTTGTTGACATGTTTGACAACGTTGAATATAACATTTAACGTCGTTCTTCATTCCCCACCAATATAATTAATCACATAATCGGAGTAATGTTTTGAGGTACCCCCCATGTCCTCCTGTTGGAGTATCGTGAGCTTCGGCCAATAATTTCTCACGTAATTGGGGTTGGTTTGGTATGACCAATCTGGTTTTGTAGTACAATCTGCCGTTTGCAACGGTGAAGTGGGGATGTTGGTTTGGGTTAGCTTGTAATTCCGCAATAAGGGTACTAGTTTTTGAGTTGCTCATTAGATCATGAGGAAGCTGATCTAACTCACTTCCCAAGGGGATGACCATGTGAAAAAAATCGGCTTGTTGTGGTCTTCAAGAAAGAGAGTCAGCTGCGATATTCTCTTTACCAGGCTTGTAGGTGATGGTGAAGTCAAAGGGAAGTAGTTTGACCAGAAGGTGTTGCTGTGAATTAGTGACAGTCTTCTGATCTAAGAGGTGCTTTAGGCTTTGATGGTCAGTTTGGACAATAAAGTAGTGTCCCAATAAATAATGGCGCCATTTTTGGAGTGATAAGACCAATGCAAGTAACTCCCAGTCATAGGTTGATTTGTAACGGTTGGAGAATGAAAACCCTTTGTTGAAATATGCTATGGGATATCCGTTTTGCATAAGCACGGTTCCAATCCCATCCATAAAGGCATCACATTCGACCGTAAATGTTTGTTGGAAGTCCAAAAGATGAAGAACCGGTGTAGTTGTGAGGGCAATTTTTAGTGAGTCAAAAGCTGTTTGAGCCTGCTCAGACCATTTGAAAGCATCTTTCTTTGTTACGTCCGTTAAAGGTCGAGCAATTTTTCCATAATCTTTCACAAACTGTTGATAATATCCTGTAAGGCCCAAGAACCCCCGTAAGTCTTGTACGGAAGATGGTGTAGGCCAATGAGCAACATGTTGGACCTGGCTATCACCCAAGAGGGGGTGAATTGGGTGTTTGATAAACTTTAGGAACTTTAAAAACACTTTTCGCAATTTATAAATTGACAATTAGATATTAAAAAATGAGCATATACTGGAAATGTAAAAGATAAGGGAAGAGAGTATGCAAACTGTGATTTATCCTGGTTCGGTCCAATCTTTGACCTACGTCCAGTCCCCAAGCTTCACTTGAGATTTTCAATCTACTATTTGCTTTGAACTTGATTACACGTTCTGTACTTGAAGTAATCCTCTCACTAGGATTCACTCCCCCTTACAAACCATAATCAATTCACTTGCTTGATTACACACTCTGTACTCGGAGTAATCCCACACTCGGATTCACTCCCCTTACAAGCTGTAATCACAACAAAGTGTTTCCCACTCAAGATCACCCAATCTTGAGTAACTCTCAAAATAATATGATGTTTACAATGAATCTTCTCTCTCAAAAGTAAGTGAATAAACACTGAAGCACAATACATATAATCTCACTCTCTAAGCTAGATATATGATCATTGAGATATTTAGAGAGTAGATGAAGCAAACGTTAGAATATTGACATTTTCACTGTGTAAGCTTACGTCCCTATTCTTGCTCTCCCTCTTGTATCTGTTTCTTTTTTTTGTTCTTCGTTTCTGGGCTTCTTATATAGATGAATAAGAGGAACTAGCCATTGCATTTTCTTCTCTTTGATTCTTCAAAGTTCAGCTATAAATCTGGAATATGACAGTTGCATATTTTGCTCTGTTCTTTCAATTCTCAACTGGAATCTTGGAATATGTTGTTGCAAAGCGTCTTCCAGATTCTTTGTCATTCCACAATCTTAATTTGATTGTTTGAGGTTATCTTAATGTGTTCCAACGGTCTGAACTAAACATCTGGGATAAGGGAGAAGAATCAGCCCTGTTCTTGGTTCTTCATTAAATGCACTTATTCTGGATCTTTGATTCTCTCTGATCTTGTGATGAACCTGTCTGAAACTTATCAAAAACTTGATCAATAACGTTAGGAATGATAATTCAACAAGATATGATAATTTCATATTAACCCATAATGATTTCGCAGATTGGCGCAATCTGGTTCTTATACTTCAGCGACGCAAACTGGAGTTTGGAAAACTAAACTGGAGTTTGCAGCGGGCTAAACTGGAGTTTAGAAATCCAAACTCGAGTTTAGGTCTTCCAGAGAGGAATGTCGCGGTTTGAGTTTTAGAGCACACTTGAACATAAGGCTAAACTTGAGTCATTAAGTGACTAACTCGAGTTTGAGGCTTTATTACGAGGATAAGCCTAAGTTCAAGAACTTCCAGACTGGAGTTTAGACACACAAACTGGAGTTTGTCAAATCAAAATATTAAGGAGCTCTCTGTCTGCCACAAACTCGAGTTTACTAACTCAAACTCGAGTTTCCTTAAGAGATGAAAACATCTTGCTCTCTGTCAAGTCCAAAACTGGAGTTTGCTAACACAAACTCGAGTTTTCTTCTCCATGGCCCAATCAAATATTCTTCTCACAAGTTCTTTGCTCTCTGACTTGATGAAGATCAATTCCTGGAATCCAGTACCTATCTCCATAAGACTCTTTAAGTCTTCTTTCCAATGCAAGAAGAATCAGCTCCAAACTCATTGCAATCTGACAGTTATGATTCGATGAACGAAGGCTGTTCTTTAGCTAACGTTTTTCCAGCATCCTAAATTGATTGTCAACTTCAAAAATTCATACCTCACTCATTTGATTTTTGTTTTCCATGATCTTTATATTTCTGGAAAGGTATGTGAGTCTATTTTCATATGCCACCAATTTCAGCTCATTTCGATTTGTAGATTGTGAGATATCCTCAAATTACTGAACCTGGGTCTGCTGGGTGACGTTAACAGATGGGTCAACTTCAAAAATTCATAGCTCTCTCATCTCAGCTTCTTTGGGCATGAAAATGTGTCCAGATGACGCATTGGATGTCTAGTTTCATACAAAATTGATTTCACCTTAAACCGATCTCTGGTTTGGGAGATATCATCGAATTACTAGAGGTTGCCAGTTCTGATCGTGAAATAAAGTTGGACAGAGTTGCTGAAAGCTTGTTAAACTCGAGTCATTAAGTGGTGAACTCGAGTTTTGAGTTCCAAACTCGAGTTTACATTGGCTAACTCGAATTTTGATGATCCAAAGACGCCAGAGTTGCTGAAGACTTCACAAACTCGAGTCATTAAGTAACCAACTTGAGTTTTGAGTTCCAAACTCGAGTTTTCATTATCTAACTCGAGTTTTGATGATCCAGAGACGCCAGAGTTGCTGAAGACACTACAAACTCGAGTCATTAAGTGACCAACTCGAGTTTTGAGTTCTAGACTCGAGTTTTATGTTCTAAACTCGAGTTTTCTCATAATCCAGAGGCAGATCACTTCCTGTAATGCAGTAAACTTGACTTTTGAGTATCTGGCTCGATTTTGCTCATTCAGAACTTGATATATGCTTGTTTTAACTCTGAATTGAGCCATCCCAACTTCCATTTGATCTTGGAGACTTTAAGAATCAAATTAAGAACTTGTATAATGATTTTCTCAGTTTATTCAGCAAGTTCTTCTTTCTTTCTTCTCTTTTCTTGATTATTCTCCATGAATCAACTCTTTCTTTCTTCTCTTCTCTTGTTCTTTCTCCACATGAACAAATCTACATTAAATGTAGCAATTAGACAATGTATATGATATAAACTTTTTGATATGAATTTTTTGCTCTTGTTAATGGCAATCTATATAAGACATCATCAAAAATAATCATAACCAACACAATAACCATAATCTTCTCTGGTACCACCTCAACACCCTTACTTGTAACAATATGGCCCAAATAGTCAATCCGAGTCTGGCCTAGGAAACACTTCTTAGCATTGGCAAAAAATGAGTTATGTTGCAAGATTTGAAAAATAGTGGTGAGATGCTTGAAGTGATCTGAAGCTGTAGTATTGTATATTAAAATATCGTCAAAAAACACAAGCACAAACTTCCGTAAGTAAGGGCGAAAAAGCTCATTCATGATAGCTTGAAACGTGGCTGGTGCATTAATAAGACTGATTGGCATAACCACAAACTCTTATTTGATGATACCCAAAACGTAGGTCAATTTTTGAGAAATAGTGAGCCCCATGTAATTTGTCTAATAATTCATCAATGTTTGGTATAGGATACTTATCTGGTACTTTTATCCGGTTGAGTCGGTGATAATCCACACACAATCGCCATGTGCCATCTTTCTTGCTCACCAATAATACCGGGCTAGCAAAAGGACTAGTACTAGGTTGAATAAACTTGCGGGCCAATAGTGTCTGTCCTTGAGATTCAATTTCTTCCTTTTGATAGTGAGGGTAACGATAGGGCCGTAGATTTGGTGGGGAGGAACCCGATAGTAAAGGAATCCTGTGGTAATGTCCACGAGAAGGGGGTAAAGATCTTGGTTCTTCAAATACCGAGGCAAAATCATTAAAGATTTGAGATGTGTCAAGTGCTGCCTTTTTTGCAGTCTAGGTTTGATGGAATTCATAACTGTGGAGGCATATCTGAGGAGTAGTCTTCGGAATTTCCCCTTGTAACTTATATTTTTTTCCGTCAACTGAGAAAATCAGAAACATATCATTCCAATTTGCTTGTATTGTGTTGAGAGAAGCCAGCCACTTAAGCCCCAACACTAAATCTGATCCCGCCAATGAAAAAGGGAAAAAATCTTGTTTAATAATTAGTCCACTCAATTGAATCTCTAAATTTTTACAGACTTGATTGCACCGGACAATACTGCTATCACCAATTTGAACACCAAAGTGTGGTACTGTTTGCGTAGGTAGGGCCAATTGTTGTGTTAATTTGGAGGAAATAAAATTATGGGTGGAACTACTGTCTGCTTATAATAATACCGATTTGCCTTGTAGCACTCCTCTTAGTTTCATTGTGGATGCAGATGGGCCCCCCAAAATGGCATTAAAACTGACAATGGAGTCCAGTTCTTTTGTAGATGTTGTTGGGCCCACAATTGAATTAAAGCTCATGGTGGGCTTTAAATTTCTTGTGGATGTAGTTGGGCCCAAAATTGTGTCAAAATTTTCGATTGGGTCCTCTAGATCCTCCTCGAGTTCGCAAGATGGGGGCTTAGTAGTGTCTTTTATTAAATTGTCGTCATCGTCGATTTCTAGGAGAGAGAATGAGGGTATGAGAAGCGGTGGCCAGGGCGAAATGGTTCTGCACAGCGGAAGCAAAGCCCCTTGTCGCGACGCTGTTGTCGTTCAACGTCCATGAGGAGGGTGCGACTGGAAGTAGCCACTACCAGAGGGGCGACAAGTGATGTGGCTGTAGTTCTTTCGGTGCGGACTAGTTTTGAGGACGACGATAGTCGTATGAGTCGCGATTAGAAGACGCTGATGAATAAACTGTTGAAGCTCGATTTTGTGTGGTTGATGAAGACGGTTTGGGTCCATTCGTGGGTGCTCGCTGCTGTTTGAATTCCAAGGCGAGGCTGGTTGCCTTGTATACAATCCGAGGTTTGTGGATTTGGACATCTGATCGCAAGCTTTCATGGCGTCCAGACAAGAAAATGCTAAGTAGACAATGTTCCGGCCAATTTGATATTTGCGCGACTCGTTTTGCCCACTCCTAACGGTAGTCTTGGACCATGCCTATTTGCCGAATTGCACATAGATGTTCGTCGGGGTTTAGATATTCTGGAGGCCCAAAGTGTTCTTGGAATGCCTTTATTTAATCTTCCCAATATCCTAGTGTGTGCTGTGAATTCAACCAAGAAAAAAGATCTAAAGCGTCTCCTTCAAGGTACAGTGCTGCCACATCTATTTTATCGTCTTCTGGTGTTTTATAGTAGGCGAAGAATTTCTCTGCTTTCATGATCCAACCCCTCGGATCACCCCTTTCAAATTTTGGAAAATCAATTTTTACATATAGCAGACGTGGGTGTCGTCGTGTTGAATCTGTATCGCTAGTGCTATCATCTGAGTAGTGCCTATGCTTGCCTTTTCGATGGTGGTGACGAGATGATTTAGCCTCCAAAGCATTGACCTTGTCTCTTAATTCTTCAATGGCATCAAGACGTGCGGCAATGATGGCGAGAGGATCCAGAGATGTGGAAGCCATGGATTCATTGGGTATCTCCGAGTGTGCAGAAGCTTGGTTTCTAGATTGGGAAGAAACCATTGGATCGAAAATGGCTCTGATGCCAAATGATGAATCACGCTTCATGTGACACGTTTTCTAGCCTCTGATCTTATAGAAATATTAAGAATCTTGCTATTTTAATAAGAACAGTCTTATCTTTAATAATTAGGAAAGCCAGAATCTACAACTTAACTAATTAGTAAAGCCCAGGAGTTTACTCCGATGAATTACTCTCTGAAAATTGTCATGCTTTATTAATAAGGCACTTATGTTTATTTATAATAGTTTACACAGGGTAAGACTCTATAAAAAGATAATAAATAAATCTAAATCTTAACAACTAAATCTATCTAGTTGTGATAGATCTATCTTATTTGAAAATTTATCTAATTCTAAATCTAAATAATGAAAGATAATAAAAGATAAATTAATTCCTAATTTATTTTTTGACACTTATTCTTCCTAGAGTAAGCTAATCCATAGCGATTAAGGTTGCTATCAATATATATATATATTGCTTAATTGGACGAATTAATTTTTCATTTTGAAGTTTTTGTTTGCAAGCATTTAATTTAATTTCTGATGATAGTGAGAGGTTACATTTAACAAGAGCTTGGGCTGAATTCAAACTAATTGTAGCAAAATAACATAAAGTAAAGTTGTCTGAAATGATATCCTCCCCTCCCTTTTAAATTAAACAAGATAACATTAAAATCTCTCTTATCAAACTGTCAATCAATGTGAAAAAAAATTTCCTCCCTTCTTTTCTTAAACCAAACAAGTTAACATTAAAATCTCTTCTCTCCTTTTTCTTCATTTAAACAAGTTAATATTAAAATCTCTCTCTCGTATTCTCTCCCCATATTTTAAAATCCCCCCTCCCCTCCCCCAGTCAAACCCACCAGACCCTCTCCTCTCCAAAACCAAGCCCGTAACCTCATAAACATCAACTATAAAATTCCCCGCAAACCCACCAGACCCTCTATCCTAACTCAAACATCAACTAGCCTCACCTCTGTCTAACCAAACACACCCGTCCGGTTGCCCGACGGTCGCAGCCGAGCCCAGCTTGTCTCGGCGCCTCTCGCAGTCGCCGTAGTTTCTTGACTGTCCGTCCATCCCAGTGTGGTCGTGCGTTATTTTCCTCTGTCATCCTTTCTCCTTCCCTCTCCTGTCTCCGTTCCTCTATCGCTCATGTACGGGCTTTCTGCTTTCTGAAGTCTGTTTTCTTTCCCCCAATCTCTTCGATATTAACTTGTACGATTTCTGGTAACCATGCATTTGCAATCCACTGCTATTTTTTCTATTTCTTGTTTTCAAAATTTTCGTTATCATTTTGGTATTTTGTTCTCTGCTTTTATAAAAAAAAAAGTCACATCTTCTATGTAGGTTGGTTATATATTTTCTGCCCCCTCTCTGGAGGGGGAGCTCTCGTTGTCTCTGAGTTCGTTCTGTTAAGCTTTGACTTGCATTTTGCAGATTCAGTCCTTTTGTCAGGTGAGTGTCTGAGTTCGTCATCTCAGCTTTGATTGATTCTTGTGTTCTTCATCTTTTTTTTTCCCCTTTTATAATCTTCTTTTTATTTTTTTATTTTTCGGTTCTAGGATTGTTTATGTAATGGGTTTTAATAGTTGATTCAAGTATGGGCTGATTTCATCAAAGCAAATAAATAATTGTAATTGAGCTTCGTTGTTTAGTATTGTGCAATTTCTGTTCTTTCAACTTGCTTGTGACAAGTTCACTGTCCTCATGAATATCCAAAAGCTCACAGACTGTCAAAACTTGTGATTACCAGTTACCACAATTTCTATTGGTCTAATTAAATCAAGTCATTTGAAAAGAGCAGCAAAATGTGATTAGTGTGAGACAATAAAAGCTAGTAGTTCTTGCATTCCATGTTGGGTACCTCATTTATCTCATTTTTTTGTTATAATGCTGTTGATCAATAGTCATGCCTTTTCATTTACATGAGATGAGAATTCAATTAATGCCTTTTTTTTTATTTAAATCTTATGTTTTTATAGTTGAATATGAAAGCTTGTAGGGCATTGGCCCTCCTCTTTCTCCGATAACATTTTTGCCACCACCCTCACCTTCCATTATCGAGAATGGATAATAGCCACACTTGGACCTGCCATAGCTGTGGCAATGTGGGTCTTGCCGATGGTTCTGATGGCTTCTTCTACTGCCTTAGATGCGGATCTCAGGCTGATGACATAATTGACACTGGTGTGGCTGATGAAGACTTTATCGACAAAGGAGGAGATGCCAGCGGCGGCATCTACTTAGCCAGTCACCGCCGCCAATGTTCTCATGCGATCAAGGTTGAACCTATTTCTCAGCTAGACTCCATCTATGGTTCTCGGTCCCAGTTTATGAAGGCTCTGGGGTTGGAAGGAGAAGCTCCTCAACATCAAGAAAATCGTTCTGAGGGTGTTCTTAAGGTAGAAGGAGATTCAGATTATGGTTTCCAATTTAATGAGGCTGGTCCCTCGGTTCCAGATGATGCTGGGGGTCCAAATGCTGTGAAAGTTCTGAGTTTTGATGATTATTACAATGAGATAAGGATTCGATATGTGATGGGGTTGCAGATTATGATTGAGCTTCAGTGTGAAACATTGGTGAAGGAGTTCAAGGTGAACCCTTTGATATGCGGGATTGTTGGACCAATTTGGTTGAGGTATGTCTCTGGAACTGGCGTTTTCAATGATGGGTGGGCTGATGACGTAATTCATGAGTCTGAGATGCAGAAAGAAGGTAAAATGAGTTAGAGTTTCCTGGCCAATTTTTTCCACGTACTAGTATCACACTTGAGTGGCTAGTTAATTTGGTTGCATGATTACAATCCCTTTTCAATATAGTGTTTATCCATATTTTTTGGTTTAATCAAATGTGTTATTTGATGGTTATTTTCTAGCTTGTTGATGACATGACATTTGCAGCATTACTGTGTTTTGAAAAATTATCCCATATGATTGACTCTTGATTCCTGACTGAGATTTAGATGCCCTAAATTTCTAATCTTAATTTTGGAGAAAGAAAGACACTATGCAAAGTCATCTTTCATAACACAAGTAGTCCCATTGTTTCTCAGCCTTTTAAGATATTTCAATGTCAAGTTCACATGAAGCTTTGAGGAATGGATGAGATGAGAGGATTCTAATCTGAGAGAGTGAGAGTAACAAGAAAAAATGCTCTGTGATGTCTGAATCCTTCTTATCAAATTTATCATCTCATTGGTTAGTTGAAAGTTGAACCTTTTATTTCTGTGCTAGTTGTCTATGTCTAAAATTTGTATCAAGTATTTAAATATATTTTCATTATTTTTAAGTTGCTTAACCTTATTTTTCATGACGCATAACTTGTATCTCAGCGAGTCTATTTCTTACATGGTTTCAGAAGAACCTGCTGATCACAAGCCCCGTGCTAAATACAGTGCAGAACCTCACAATATCTATGGAGAGCGTGCTGTAATGATATGGTATAGGTCTTTAAGGAAGAGTATTCCATTAGCTTGTACCGTAGCTATTACATTCCTTGCTTGTCATGTTGCCAAGGAAGCAGTCTTGCCTACAGACATGCTGAAGTGGACTGTTGAAGGGAGACTTCCATATTTTTCCGCATTTCGTGAAGTTGAAAAGCGAATGGCAAGACCTACAAAAGCATGTCCTATAAGTTCAATGGTTATGTTCAGGCCTTCGCGAGCTGTATCTTTGCAAAAGCTAGAGTCATTGGCAGCATCTGTTGCTGATTCCATTGGCCTGGATTTACCTCCTGTTAACTTCTATGCAATAGCTTTGCGTTATCTTCAAGACTTGCGTCTTCCAGCTGATAAGATTCTTCCTGATGCAATTAAGATTTATGAATGGTCAATGCCCCCAGGTTTATGGTTATCCACCAATGAATTGAGGCTTCCTACTCGTGTATGTGTTATGTCAATTCTGATGGTAGCTATAAGAATGTTGTATAACATAAATGGTTTTGGAGTTTGGGAAAGGAGTTTGTCTCCTAATGGTGCTGCCTCAGTCAAATCTGCAAGTGGCTCTAAAGGAAATGGAAATGGTGGAATGGATACCAACTTTGCTTTCCATGATGATAGTGAACATTCTGACAAATTCCCAGTACGACCCCAGCAACCAGAATGGGATTCTGCAAGGCTTCTCCACCACCTTAATACATTATATGACGGGGTAGCTGACAAATATGGTAAAGTTTCCATTTTATTTTTATAATATTATTCTAATACTTTGTTTCTTTAAGTTTCTTTTTGTTTTAATTTTTTATTTTGTGGTAGTGTTATTGGAAAATCTCACTTAGTTTCAGCATATGGAGACAGGGTATTCAAAGGACTTGTCAACATATCTCCAATATTGTAAGGATGTTGTCTTTGCTGGATTAGAGCCATCGTTTGAGAATCATGAAGAGGAAAAGATGATAGAATTCTCATGGAATTTTTATCAGAATGAGAAGGTAAAATAAAAGCCTAAATGATTTGTTAAACTTGTATACAGAGGCCCATGTTTATTAATATTGGGGCAAAGAGAAATTTCAGGAATTTTCTTGAATGTTCACTGGATTTTCCGTTGCAAGAACCTAATAGATTTCCTCTTTACTTCACAGAGGAGAATATTCTCTGTAGATTAAATGAATGTTCGAGAAAGCCTTCTTATTTTGATGAATTTTATTTGGCAGTTTACTGGCAAATGACATTTGACTATTTTTGTGAATGACTTGTGTGATAGACATGGTGTTGATAGAAATATCAAAGTTGCTCTTGCAATTATTTATATCTAAGTAATGTTCATTTTCCTCCCTAGAGTAGTTGCCTAGATGAACTTTTACTGTTGGGACCTTCATGGGTGGGGCGGTTTTAATTGAACTTCTGGACAATGGAGTGGGTTGTCTCCCTACCCCTGCATCTTCAAAACTCAATATTTTTCTTTCTTGCTCAATAATCAAGAACCTAACTGTCTTAATAATTGTCATGCTACTGAAATGGTAACATTGTTGTCAAAACTTAGTTCTGTGCTTACAATTAATGACCATCTCCTTACATTTTCTGATATATTCCACTTGCGTTGATTTTTTAAGTTCCCTTTTCCACCCATTCTGATAAGTATATTTAGTTTAGATGTCAAAAAGACTAAATTTTGTAACCCAGTCCATTGAATCTTTGGTTTTTATTGCCTGCCTATCACGGTGATGTGGATGTGTACTTCCTGTGTGGACAGCGATATGAAGAATGCCACTTTCCTGACTCACCAAATTTTCATGGTTGATTTCAGGATTCTGAACCAGCTGAGACAGTAGATCAATCTTTGAAGCAAAATAATCCGATGAGCGTGACTCGTATTAGCAGAACACCCAAGGTTAAAAAACAGAGAACCGAATGTTTAGGCCACAAAACACGTGATGATGATGATGCAACGAATGATGATGATTCCCATGAGAGTTCCCCAGACTCTAATGATTCAGAAAGTGACGAGGAATCCTCACCAGAGACTTTTGAAAATGACGCTATCAGAAAGCTGAAATTGGACATGGAGGAGAAAAAATTCTGTTACATACCCCCGAGGGTGAAGCCCAAAAGATTTGATTATGTTCACTACGTGAGAAAGAAGGATAGAGGTGCCTATGTTTACGCAGCTCATGCTGATTATTACATTATACTTCAGGCTTGTGCTAGGGCTGCACAAGTTGATCTTCGGATTATGCATATTGGCATATTAAGCTTTGAGAGAAGACTTGCTTGGATAGAAGAAAGGATCAACAAGGTCTTGCGTGTGAAACCTCGAAGGATTTCTTGCCAGTTTTGCAGTGGTGAGAAGAACCCTGAAAAGGAAGGATCTGATGATGAACAGGGACTTTCAGATTTGAGAATCTGAGAATTTTTATTTGTGTTAGTTTCTTGCACAAGCCTTTAGTTTTAGATCTTTTTTGGCATCAAATATGGCTTAGATCTTTAACTAGCCTTCATAGTGTGAATTTGCAAGTTGACGAGAAAACACGTGCAAAGTATTTAGAGTTAGAGCACTAATTTTATGTTACGTAGGTTAAGGTGGTACCACTCCATGGAGTAGATAGATGCCTGTAATATATTTTGAAACAGGTTTACATGTTTTCTGGGACAGTGTACGATTTGAGGTTAATGTTTGGGAAAATCTCTCTCTAAGGCCCAAAAACCAAAATATTGTCAAAAAAAACCTAAAAGAAAAGTCACATGTCAAAAAAAGTTTTAGGACATTTTCTAATATTATTTCAGAAAATGTTAACAATTATATCGGTACAATATTAACAACTAAATCAATACATATTAACAAATAAATTAGTACCCATTAACAATTATATCAATATCTTTTAATAATTATATGAGTATTTATTAATAACTACGTTTTTTAAAATAATATCATAAAAAATTATAGAGTTTTTTTGACATGTGACTTTTTTTTAAACTTTTTTTGACAATATTTTAGTTATTTGGGCTTTGAGATTTTCCTTCAAAGTTACTGTTCATATTTTATAAAAGTATGACTTGTCAATTTTATATTTTATATTAAATCAGGATCACATCTTACTTTTTATGTAGTGTTGGTATGCGCCATTTCTTTTCAAACCCTATATAATGCATGATACATTGATACCTGATAATTTATGGATAATTTTAAAATGAATATATGACAGGATATTAAAATATTTTTTGGTTTTTCATCTTGTCACACCTCTTTAAGGGGGAATGATGGGTGAGATTGATTTGGGTTTTTGAATCGGAAAAAAAAAAAATAAGAAAATAACACTTGAACTGTATAATTTTAATTTAGTCTTTGCATATAAAAGTATATATATTAACTACACCTAAGTAGTAATTGAAAATTCATTTTAATAAAAAATTATTGATTTGAGATTTTAAAATTCAAATAGTATTTTCTTATCTTTTTCCTTTTGAATTTGTAGATGACATAGAAATGAATTCATGCAAGTATTTGAGATACTTTAATTTATAAATGAATATTTTATATAATAAATGTTGGTAATTTCTTTGATAATTTAATTCAGTCAGTTTCCTGTACTATAAAGGAGCCAGCATTTGAGTTCTTACGTCAGAAAACATACGGAAGCGCTTTATAACAGAATGAGGATATTGCCAGTTCAGCGAGATCATCTCCATACCAAAAACCCCGCTTAGATTGGAACAGACAACAAAGGGAGATTGAGAGGAGAGATGTGATTCACAACTGTGAGAGTTCAGAGCGATAATCAGCGACATTAACTATCGACTCTACCAGTCTGAACCAGTCATCAAAGATGAAGAAGCTTCATGAGATTTAATGCAATTGTGGTCTCAATCTTTCTAACCCTCGATTCTTATTCCTTCTTTCCACATTTATTTTTCGCACTTTCTTTTTTTAGGCTTGCTTGGTCCGCAATAAAATCTTCCAACTAGGATATTGGAAACCACCCTTTCACATATGCAAACAATTAACCAAAATGGTTCAAACTGCCGAGTGGTCTAATTCTTCATTACTAGTTGATCACTAAAACGATACATTAAGTGATCTGAAATAAGACCATTTGAGTGATCTCATTTTATACATGACTAGCACATCATTTTGTGACCTATTTAGTGTAACATCCCAATTGAAAATGTCGAATTTTTTTTTTTTTTTAAATGAACCATGATCAGAATCGAGCATTTCGATTAAATGAGTAACTGAATATTTAGAAGTACATAACCATAGTGTAATCATCCTTATACAGTCATCTGTTGATTTAAAAAGACAATATCCAAATAGTTCAAAAACTATAACATATAAGCTCTTCCAATCCGCCTACATCGGCTACTTGCCGCTCTCCTCCACCTTGGATCCTCCTGAACCTGAGGCTACAGCTGAGATCCAATTCCCAATTGGATCTCAGGTAACAGTTAACCTTATGCTCAAATAAATCATATATAGGCAACAAATAATCATAACCACATAACAGCATATCAATACATAAGCACACAGCAGATGCATGATCAACAATGGACAGAACATAAGCACACAACAATATGTAAAGCCCCACACTATGTCTGCACATAAACCAGTGCCACGATCTCTCATCGTGTCCTCAGCACTAGGAAATCCCAACGGCGTTATCAAAACTATAACCCGTAACAAGCTGTATGTATGACTGACAACCCACGACAGAGTTTTAGTATATAAACATGTCTACCATATATATGAATATAAGCAGCATAAGTGTTAAGGTTACAATACGCGTCCGTACCTCCGTTGACGACTTCGGGTACTTCGGTAGCGTTGTGGTACGTTTGACGGTGGTACGACGGTGATTTGACAGCGGTTCGTGATTCTGGGTATCCTATAAGGATAATATCACCAGTATGAATATCTAAGACCATAACAGGCATTTTAGGTATAAATTACCATTTTGCCCCTAGTTTGACTTTTTGGCGGAATTTTGCCAGAGCTTCACTGTTTTGACTTTACACTTTCAAAATTTTTGCCATAATTTTTCCTCTAACATATTTCTAAAATAAATATCATATTTATTCTTAAAAACACGATATTTAAACTAACCTGAAAAATTAAAGACTACTCTAGCATTTCTACTATAACTACTGAAAGAACTATCGAACTAAAGACCAGGGACCGAAAACTTACTCAGCGCTTTGCTATGAACTTCTCCCAGAGCTTCTCTCTCTAACTTCTCTCTAGGATTGTAAGTGAATTGGTGAAGAATGAAGAGGAATGGAAGCTATTTATAGAAAACCCGGATGACATTTTCGTAATTTCATTGAACTTTGTCTGGTTGAATTCTGACCGTAGGATCGCACTTTTGCTAGGTGGTTTGATCTTGGCCTTACACCTATTAGGCCGACTTCTTCCCCCCCTAAAAGACAAAATTGCTGACCTCATCCTAGTTGCATCATCAAACCTTATCCTCTTGCTTTATCTGATAAGTTCCTGGTTCGGTGTCCTGATCGCGAAATTCCGTAGAAACTTAAAATTCCGGGAACAACACTCCGAAGGTCTTTTCTTCCTCTTTCAAATTATCTAATTTAACTCAGTTTCTGATCCCGCTGAGGACATTCCGTTATCAGCTGAAAATCCTCGATATTCGTGCCCAACTACAGAAATAACGTTGTCCGGTACTAACTCCGAGACAAAAATTCACTGATTAACATTATACTCTGGTTTTTCCCCACTTATCCCCAGATTCCCACAACGGGATTATTTTCTATCGGTTCTCCTTTTGGCTATCTGCTTTAATTATACAAAATATCTTCCTATTCGGATCTCCAAATCACTCCATTGGTTACAGAAATGACTTCGGAGACCGGCCATCTCGAGATAAAATTTCCTTCGTTCACAATATACCCTGACTTTAGAAGCCTAGGTCACGGTTTTTTATGTAGGATTTTATTTCCATCCATTCTCGTTTATCCTGTCCACTTTTAATTATTATTATATTATTACTTATTTATCACATGCTTAAACCTATATTACTATTATATTCAAATATCTTCTTCATCCTTATCTCCCCTAAAATTTCGGCCAACACACCATATATATATATATATATATATATATATATATATATATATATATTCCTTAACCAAATATATTATATTTATCCTATATTTATTTTCCACAAAATTTCCCTATTGGTCCATAACTAATTACTTGGATTTAGGCTTTCATAATTTCTTGAAAAATCCTAAACCATAGATCTTTACTTTTTAAGACTATATCCTAACCATTATTATTTATTTAATTAGCCAAAAATTTCGGTCCTTAATAATTATTATTTATATTTATTTTATTTTATTTTTATGTTTCCTAAATTTCTCTAATCTTATAAAATTCCTGAAAATTACTTAATTAATCCTTTAATAATTCCTAATAATTTTCTTAATTAGAATTAATTATTTTCTCACAACAATTTCATTAACATTAATGATTTAAGCCTTATGCAAAATATTAAAAGTCATAGAATCAATTTTGATTCTAAAATACTTTTTAATTTTCCTTCTTTTTATTTTCATAGGAAATATTTTATTAAATTGTCTAAATTAAGAATAATATATTTCCTAAATTTTCAATAATTATTCCATGTTTTCTTGAATTTTTCATAATTTTTCCTTAGTACATTTCTTTGAAAATAGACCAATTATACTCTATTTGAGACCATAATCATCATAAATGGATATTTTTATTATGGTAACATAATAATCCAAATAGTAATTATCCGGGTATTACATTTAGTGCTCTGTAATATTTTCAAAATACCAAGAGAAGATCACTTAAGTGATATTTTCCTAAAAAACAAAGCATCACTTCAAAAGTTTATAAATAATTGGAATGATTGTGTAATTTGTTTTTCATGCTTCTAATCACTTCTAACTCTTCATTATACTAGTACTTAAGTGCTTTCAAATTGATAAAACAAGTATTAACACACAAATTGAGAAAAAACACTTTTGTATCCAAAGCATTAAATGCAAAGGACATTGAATGGAGATTAGTATATGAATTAAAATTAAATCAAGCACATGAAAAGTGAAATCTTTAAAATGAAACATATTTACCTAATTTAATTAGAGTAAGAAAGTTAGATAATGTGACATATATTTTCTATAATATCTTAATTATCATATTTAATTCTCTCACTCGTTGAGGGTGTATAACAATATAAGTGAATTAGGAAAAAGATTAATAAATATTAAAACTAGTCTTATATTTAAACTTCAAAAGTTGTCTTATATTATGAATTGGATAATTAAAAAAGAATATTCAATCAAAATATAAAATCTAAAATTCAGAAAAAGATTTTAAATGTGGAAGTTGAATCCATTATGGACATATAATGTTCAGATTAGACTAACTATACAAGAGATTTTTTCGGATAACACTTAGATAAAAGATAAAAAAAGAAAATAACAATTTATAGAACGCTTCTTTATGGCCTATGTTACTTGGAGGAAGAGATGAAGGCGATGACCAAAGGAAGAGATCGATGAGGAAGAAAGAGGTCTTTGGCACCAAAATCATTGAACTAAACGGCAACTAGAGAACGAGTTACGAGGCCACGTTAATTAGTGTGTTTGAATGAGAAGAAGACGAAGAGGCAGTGGCAGTGGCAGCCTAGGTGAGATCTCAAAACATGCTTTAAATCAGAAGAAATCTACTTGTTCTCTTGTCTTTTCCGCCACAGTCGCAAATGAGGACGGAGGCAGAGAGAGGAGACCGACGATGACAAAGGCCGCTAGAGATCGGCGAGGAGGGAGAGATGAGTCACAGAGCAACAAGAGGAGAGTGAGTGTTGCGAGTCATGAGTAAAGATGAGGGTAAGGCAAGTGATTAATTTTTGGGAATATTTTCTTGGATTCAAGCTTTGCCTCCCTAATCATAGTGGTTGAGTTCACAAGACTTAAATTAAAGACCCTTTTAAGCGACACAAACTACTTATGGCTTATACTAACCTCATTGGTTTTGGGAATATCCTTTAAAACAACAATAATATACTCAAGACGAGATGATAAACCCTGGTCCCAAATCCTATCCCATGACCAAATTTTTCACCCGACGGGAAAATCTTGAACCCCCTTATAATCATCGTTGTCCTCATTTTTCAAACCTTGTCATTTAAGTTTCTTTTTGTTGAAGGTTACTCTCGGTAGTGTATTGGGCCAAACTCTATGCTTTAAAGCTATAAAAACTAAAAATAAAATCACAAAAAACTATAGGATCCTAATATTAGATACAAAAAAGGAAAAGCATTCTTGAGGTACATTTAATTTTCTTTAATTTTTAATTTAATATTTACGTGTTTTTTCTCCTTATTAAATCTTTTAATTTTACCATTGCCATGCAACTTTGCTCTATTAGTATTGTTAGTCCTTGCACACAAGCTATTGTGCTAACATTGTAAAATTATAGAATTTAATAAGGAGAGAAAAACACACATTAATATCAAAATTATAAAGAGAAAATTTCATATAAAGATGATTTTGAATTATCCAAATTTTAATTTGAACTATTAAATTTAATAAATTATTAATTAGGTTATGTGACACAAATAAGGATTTAGAAATTACCTCTAAATCCTTATTAAAAAAGTAGGAGCAGAAGAATATTGTAATGAGTGCAATCTACCCCTCCTTGTCTACTTCCACGGCAGAGCCTTTATCATCGAAACCCCCCTTTGCCGCACAGTACCACAATTACCTCAACTTTGTCGTGTTGGTGGCCAACATCATCGTTGTCTCTGTCCACTACAGGAGAGCCCCATAACACCCTCTTCCTTCTGCCTTTGAAGACTCCTGGACATCCCTCAAATGCATCGCTTCCCATTCTGACGAGAACAGCTCCGACAAGTTACTAAACCGCCACGCGGATTTTGAGAAAGTATTCTTTGCCAGAGATAATGCCGGAGGGAATGTTGCACACCACATGGCGATTCGAGTGGGCCCAGAAGGATTACCAGGTGTAAATTTGGAAGGGGTCATTTTGGTTCATCCATTTTTTCTGGGGAGTGGAACTAGTTGGGTCAGAGATAAGAGAAGCAAGTGAGGGATCAATCATGGATAATCTGTGGCATTTTGTGTGCCTGACAATGGAAGGATCCAATGACCCGATGTTGAGCCCGGCGAAGGATCCAAATGTAGGAAGGTTAGGTCGCAGTAAGATACTGGCTTGTGTCGCAGAGAAGGATGGTTTGAAGGAGAAAGGATGGTATTACAAGTAAGTGGTGGAGGTAATGGAAGCCATGGATGAGGGTCATGTAGGTGTTTCATCTGTTCAATCCGACTTGTGAAAATGCCACCGCCATCCTCAACACTAGTGTCTTCTTCATCAACAACATTTAGTATGAGAATTATCATTAAGCAGAGTTTCTTGGTTTTCTTTTTTCACTTGCCTTTTTCTTCCTGATCTCTTGTTTATTACCATGTTTAACTTTGATGGAGGAGATCATGTCAATTGATCATATCCGTGTTTTCTTGTTGATTGATTGACAAGATCTTCTTGATCCCTGACGACTTTAGGCTTTTTCTTTTCACTTTTCTTTAGACTATAGGCCATGGTGTTATTGGAAAATAACCATTATTTAAAATTTAAGATTTGTTGAGTTTACCAGCCTTATATAGGATTTTCTTATTTCAACCGTCTTTATATTGGATTCTCTCAATTATAAATTGAAGAAAATAAGTACTTAAATAATAGTTTTCCCTAAAAATATACTACCTCCACGGCTTAATATAAGATATATTTAGTTAATTTGATTTGATTAAATTAGTAAATTAAATTAATTAATATGACATTTATTTTTTAAAGGGTTAAGGTGTAAATTCACCAACAAACTATTGGTTCATGAGCACCCAGTACAATTAACTCTCTAATGGACCAAAAATACCAACAAACTTTTAAAAACGTAAAATTTTCACAATGCTGTTAGATGGGAGTTAACCGTTGTTTTCTGTTTCCAGAAAAAATTACAGAATCGTATCCAAATGTTTATGAAACTATATTTAAGCCCCAAAAAAAATTCAAAATTTTTATTTTAGTCCCTCTATGTACTTTATATGGAGGGACTAAAGTGAAAATTATAAAAAAATTGTGGGGCTGAAATATAATTTTCTAAAATTTTGGATTCTTTTCTGTAATTTTTTGGGGCCATTACTACCCCCAAAATCCACTCATGGTTACAGGTCTCTTTTTGAATCTTAGCCTGATTTGACCTGTGGCCTATTAAGGTGGCTTGTAATTTTAAAAATTTTGTAAACAGTCTAACAAACCACAGGCCTCACCTTAAAACAAGCCTATTTCAAAGAAGGCGAAAACATAATTACTTTAAATAAGCCAAAAATAGACCTACTTTAAACAGGATGTTAGATGTAGGTCTGTTTTCAACCTGTTTAAAGTAGGTATGTTTTCACCCTGTTTGAAATAGACTTGTTTTGAGGTGAGGCCTATGGTTTGTTAGGCTGCTTACAAAATTTTTAAAATTACATGCGTCTTTAATAGGCCATAGGCCAGGCTAAAGCTGAAAAAAAAGGCCTGTAATTAGGGCGGATTTTGGGGGTAGGGTTGATCCTGCAAAAATTACAAAAAATAACCCAAAGTTTTAGAAAATTATCTTTCAGCCCCAAAATATTTTTATAATTTTCACTTTAGTCCCTCCATATAAAGTACATAGAGGGACTAAAATAAAAATTTTGAATTTTTTTGGGGCTTAAATATAGTTTCATAAACATTTGGGTGAGATTCTGTAATTTTTTCCGGGCCCAGAAAACGGCGGTTAACTCCCATCTAACGGCATTGTGAAAATTTTACGTTTTTAAAAGTTTGTTGGTATTTTTGGTCCACTAGAGAGTTAATTGTGCTGGGTGCTCCTGGACCAATAGTTTGTTGGTGAATTTGCACCTTAACCCTTTTTTTAAAACATTTTAATTATTTAGTTAATACTACTTCCGGTCCTAAATATAGGACATAATTTCTAGTGCGATTCAATATATTTTGTAGTGTAAATTGCACTACAAATTATGTTCTATATTTAGAATTGGAGAAGTATGACAGGAGCAGATTGCCTTAGTATTCCATTTCTTCTTTTCTCTCAGTATCCTTTTATCCCAACCGTTCATTACATTCGAGCGCCTAAAAATTGACACATCATGAGTTAAAAAAAATTAACCACATTCTCTTTTCACAAAATCAAACCCAAAACCAAATTCTCTTCTCGTGAAAATTCTTCCTCTGCTGCCATTTCAAGCTTATTCATCTCTTCCGCACATTGGCTGAAGTGTGGTAAACTGCTCGAATATGGGAGCAGATTCTCTTAAAAGTCGATTTCCCTTTCCTGATTCGAGTTCTAATTCCATTAAGGTCCGGCGCCAGAGACTCCGAGTTTGAGCCAAAATTAGACTGTGAACCGGAGCCGCACACCTGGGTCAAAGTCGAGGGGGGTTTGATTGCTGGATTATTCCCGCTTTCTCACTCCACAGGTCATTACTTGCAGATTCAACCCAAAGAAAATTGGGTAAGATTTACTTTGAGATTAACCATTGTTGGAACTTGCAATTTTGTTTTGGTGGAGGTGAAATAGAGGAGGAAGTGCCAAAAGTGTTAGCAAGATTGTCGAAATGTAGAGAAATTGAGGAAAGAAGAGAGGAATAGGGAAGGAACAGAGGAGACGAGAGACAAAAATCAAAGGAACAAAATTGAAGCATAGCAGAGGAGAGTGAGAGAGAAATTGAATAACTCTTATTCACTCATTATCAAAATCATTTAATAACAAATTACGTTATAAGTCTCCCCTTTATATAGGATAGACAACTTAGACAATTCAAATAGTTCCCAATGTTTATGTAACGGCTAGGTAGTTTCTAAAGGCTAACTAACTACTAATATAGTGCAACATTTCCTGGCCTCTTTATCTTCTTTTTCTCTTGTTTTTGGACATCTACATTCGATATGTTTTATTTTCCCTTGCAGATATTTCTTTATCATTTGGCAGAGTATGTTTGTCGTGTAATGAGGGTATCAACTCACCAATACTATATTGTGATATGATTTTTGAAGTAATGAGAAATGCTAACTTGTTTCTTGATTGTGAAAATTCTCAAGTGGTTTAATCTACTTTAAGGTTCTACTTAAATTTTGCTTTTTGTAACTCAAAAGTGAGGCTTTCTCCATGTTATAAATTTGGTATCTTTTACTTGTCAGTTTTTTTAGAAAAGGTATTTTCTTCAGCTTTTCTTAATGGCATTTTTCTTTTCTGTCTTTCATGTACAAATATGCCAAGCATTCAAAAGTTAGACATGGATTTTGTTAGTTTGGAATCATGCCATGATTAGAATGTTCTTGTGGGTGGTTTAAAAGAATCTAATGCTGGATATACTTTGTTGTGGACATATAGTTATAGCAATTTGGTACTAAGAATCTTTTGTCTTTTGACAGTTTTAGTCTCTTGCATTCAAAGTGAACAATTCTACTTGATTTTTAAAATTGATTTGAAACAATTGTTTCATATGTTAAAACAAATAGATCTGTTGGATTTACTAATATATATTTCCAACTGTTATGGTGGAATTTGGGATATGTGTTTTCCTTTTTACTGCTCATAGAATCATACTCTTGTATGTTTTGCTTAGCTTCAAAGCATGAACCAAATGGTCGTGTAATCTTGGATGAGTTTGAGACTCTTTGGATATTGAACACATATGCACCAAACAATGGATGGAAAGAGGAGGAGAACTCATTTCAAAGGAGAAGAAAATGGGACAAAAGGATTCTAGAATTTTTTGCTCAGCATTCTGATAAGCCTTTAATATGGTGTGGGGATCTCAATGTTAGGTAGGCAATCTCTATTTTTCGTTCTTCTAGCTTCTCATATTGGATTTGGATGTCTCGTAGTAATTTGTAGATTATCCAAGGAATGGTGTTTGTGTCAAATATCTCAACTAGATGTGCATCTATTCTGTAAACTATTTGTGAACCTTAATTTGGAAATTTCTATGTTGTTAATACGTTATCAAATATTGAAGGCTAGTTTGCATGGAAGCTAGACATTATAAATATCATTTATGTTTCTATTCTTTGTAGAAAAACCTTATCTTCTTTTACTTGAATAGGATATGAATTATTCATATAAAATAGCTTACTTGAAAAACTATACTCAAATAGTAACCTCAAGTTATTGAGGCAGATATTTTGCTGTTGGAAGTGCTGATTCCCTAGTTATCCTATGGGATATCTCTGAGATACTCTGAGTGCGTACCTTTGTTGAAATGTTGCTTCCTCAAGCCTTCAATTTACCTGTTCAAAGCATGGCAAGGCTTTCCCATTCTGCTAATGTTATATTAATTGAGATTGGCCTCCAAACTAACTGCACATTAGCTCATCTTCGAATTTATTGCAGTCTAGTATATTTTTCCTGTTATTTGGTCTAGCCAAATTTCATATCCTTAAATTGGTGAGGAATTTGTAAACCAAGTATAATGATGTAGTTTACACTAAATTCTGATATGTTGCATTAACTCTAAATGCTGATACGTTGTATCATTTGGACATCGATATTATTTTCAAGGAAACAACTAGTCTTCCTTGAAGATCAATTGATGATTACTTTGGTCTCAGTAACTAAAATTTATGACCTAGTATTTAACCATTCTAAAATAAAAATACCATTGAAAAGCTGTTGTCTTACATTGATTAAAACAAAATGATGCTATCAAAACAAGTTTCATATGCTTATATACTTGCTGCTATCAAATACCAAGTTGCTGTCATATAACCTATATGTTGTCTTACACTAATTAAAACCAAATAATGCTACCAAAACAAGTTTCACAATGATTCTGCCAAAACAAAATGATGTCTTACATTGTCTAAAATAGAATGAAAATGATGGTTGAATGACTAAATTGATCGAATTTGAATTGTTATGGTAGGTGTTAGTTGGCAAATCCTTCATGTTGATTAAACATTATTGATTCACCTATTAGGCACTGGTTCGACATTGATGAAGTTGTTATAGAAGTTTGACCTTCATCTAAGAAGAAAGAAGAAGCAAGAGCAATGTAGATATTAGTATATGGTCATAAAAATTTGTAATACTATATATTTGATATAGTACAAAGTGTATTAGAAAATGAGATTTGTATTTGGCATCTTTATGTACTATACACATTAATTTTAATAAAAGTGATATTTTTCCCTCAACTTGTGCACATTCCTATCTTTGCTTGTGTCTTTTTTTTGGATACTTGACAACAAAATTTCCTCTTCTAATGCTTCCAATGATGGTGCGGACAATCTAATGGAGCCTATAAATAACAAAGACAAAAGTAAGCATATTATTAACATGAAAAAGCATTAACATACACATTTATAGAACAAATCACAGTGTCAATTTAATTTTAGATAAATAAACTTACCATCATCAAATTAGTAAATGTCTAAACTTGAGGTAGTGCTTTCGTGGGTGCTGAACATGAAACTGGAGCATCTAATTCCTCAATTCTTACCTTGGCTTGGGACTTACTTTTCTTTCCTAAACTATTAGACCAAGACTTAAATCTTTTCCTTCTCTTTGTTCCTTGTCTCTTGAAGATGTAGTGGGTGGTTATAATTTTCTATAAAGTTGGTGATATTGAATTTACCTTCCACTAATTTAACTATCATTCCAGCTTGACACTCAGTCCTGGTCTCAGAACGATGGTTGGTGGTTGGGGTGCATCTTTTATCTGATCTTCTTTTACCCTCTTTTGAACATGCATATCTATAGCTAATAATTGTCTTTTTATCTTACTTTTTGTCAACCCATTTTTTCCTTGCACTGAAGCCTACTTTACAAGCATATTCATTATAAAATTTCCATGCCTCTTCTAGATCATCAAATTCTTTTCCTAATCTAGGAGCCAAATGAGCTTCCATATATTAAAACCTGAAAATGTAAATTTATGCAAAACATAACAAAATGTCATTAGAAAATGAGAAATTACAAAATCATAGCAACATTCCTATTGACAAATAACATACATAAAAAATCTAAAAGATACCATCTTTTATTAAAAAAAATTATATATTTTTATCTTACCTTGCCTCTTAAAATTAATATGGCAATGGTTGAACCCCTCTCCTCAAGAATGCATGCTTCTTACTTGACATAGAAATTCCTGTCATTAGACATACAAATATTATAACGTGGTTAGTATGTAGATGCTCCAAACTAATGAATTTGCATATTAAGACATGGAAACACACAGCATTCCTTCAAAAATGACATTTTAATACTTTTGAGCAGCCAACATGGAATTCTTTATCACACTGGAAAAATGGGGAAGAACAAGAATGAGAACATCTCATGGTTCATCATAGACATAAGGATCCCAATGATATATAATACATGCAACAATAATCATGCCCTTTTATGAACTTCGGAACTTTAGCTATTTAATGTTGATATTGTGAGCCTCCATGATCATGTACTAGCATGCATACCTGATCACAGATTATTATTATTTTTGGACCAAATCCTGATTAGCTGAAATCACAACCCCTACATAAACAAATTTCTTTTTATGATATGCAGGTAAATAAAAAAATTAACAATTATAAATATTGGGAAATGATTAATTTAATACCACAATAATAGGTAGCAAGGTAGGAGTTGCTGATTCCAAAAAGCCGAGTAAAAGTATACACTAGGCTCATATATAAGTTTCTGATCTCAAGATGGCAATAGTTGAACCCCTCTCCTCAAGAATGTATGCTTCTCACTTGGCATTCTTTTCATCTTAGTTCCATCAAAGTCACCATTACTTTGTTCTGGCTGATTTCCTCTGCGTAGAGCCCTCCCCACGTCTCGCACATGGATCAACAGAAAAGCCATGATACCAGATAGAGAAGAATTAGAGAAATGGATATCATGTTCTTTTCAGTTCGAGCCACTGTTCGGTCTTTGTTTTTCAAAAAAAAAAAAAAATGGAGACTGCGGTGAAGTTTTCCTGCCACAGGTGAAAAGTCAGAGTTTCTACTTCTGGTCTTAAAGTGTATGACGTGTCTATTTTTAGATGTTCGGACGCAGTAGACGGCTGAGATGGAAGGATACTGAGAGAAAAGGAGAAATGAGATACTGAGGCAATCTAATTCCGAAGTATGACATGTATTGTCTAAAATGCTCTAGTCATCTTTCTTAATTCTCTTATTTCCTGTCCTATTTGATTATTGTTAAAATGATATCAGCAGGAGTAGATTAAAAAAGTATTGAAAAATATAAAAAATAATACACCAATCATAAACATAAGAAAAGGTTTACTTTTTTGAATATATTAATGAAACTAATTAAATTATTTTAAAATATTTATATTTATTGTTCGTTCTCCAAACTATTTTGCTTGACATATAAACTAACATATAATTTAATAATACATAACATATGATATGATTAAATAATTTATTTATTTTTTTTAATTTCTCAAAAAAAAATTAATACTATCTTATATTTAGAATTTAAGAGAATATATCTTATACTCACCAACCGTCTGCACCCCCCATCCAACACTCACCTCTAGCTTTAGGGAAATTAGTGCCCATTTATCTTAGTGGTAGAAATTGTTTTTACTAATATAGTTTATAATATACAAGATAAATATATAAAATGAGTTTTTATCTTTATTTATGTAAACGTACTTTTCAAACATTAACTCAATCATCAATTATATCTTTGATATGCCGAAAATTACAACATAGAATTGAGGGTACCATCATATTTAGAACTCCTAACATCCTTTTTCAAACTGTCAAACTAAAAAGGTAAAATTCCTTTAAAGTTTAAGGGATAAAAAAAAATCTCACCAAAAATTCTAATGTCAAAAAAGTTTTAAGAGTTGTTTAAGCCACTGATTGAATTGTTAATCCTTTACTAAATGAGTTGTTAATAAAACATCTCATATTTATACATTTGTGACATTAAAATTTTCTAGTGTTTTTGTCTTCAGGAGCTTGAAGAATTTTCCCAACTAAAAATTTAAAGACGTTACGAAACTCACCGAAAGTTAAAGTGCTTCTCGGACTTACGGCTCCAAAAAGACACACTCCCTCTCCGTCACAAGGAAGTCTCAAATTTTCTAGAGAGAAAAGACAGTTTCAGCCATGGCTGCTCCCACTCCTACGCACCTCCCGGACCACTTCAAGTGTCCTATTTCGCTTGAGATAATGTCCGACCCTGTTATCCTCTCCTCCGGTCACACCTTTGATCGGTCTTCAATCCAGCGGTGGCTCGACGCCGGCCACCGGACTTGTCCAATTACGAAATTACCCCTCCCTGATTGCCCTTCCCTCATACCCAATCATGCTCTCAGAAGCTTGATTTCAAACTATTATCATATCTCAACATTTAAGCAGCAGCCTCCTCCCCAACCGGAAACCTTAATTTCCGCTATTACCTCTCGCTCGTCGTCATTGGAGAGCAAAATTGAATTGCTTGAACAACTTACGCGCCTTTCCAAGCGTGACTCTGTTTTCCGTTTGCGGGTGACTGAGTCAGGAGTTGTGTCGGCCGTGCTGAACTGCGTTGACTCTGGTGAGCCTAGTCTACAGGAGAAAGCTCTTTCGTTGTTGCTCAATCTTAGTCTTGACGACGATAACAAGGTGGGTTTGGTGGCGGAGGGTGCGATAGGGAAGGTTGTTGCTGTTCTGTTAGGTGGCTCACCGGGTTGCCGAGCAGTGGCGGCAACCATGTTGACGAGTTTAGCGGTTGTGGAGGTGAATAAAGCCACAGTTGGAGCATATCCATATGCTATAGGAGCTCTTGTTTCTATTCTTCGAGATGGTGAAGGCAGGGAGAAGAAAGAAGCGGCCACAGCGCTCTATGCTATATGTTCTTTCCCGGATAATCGGAGGAGAGCCGTAGAATGTGGGGCGGTCCCGATTTTGCTGAGAAGTGTTGATTCTGGGCTTGAAAGGGCTGTTGAAGTTCTTGGTGTGTTGGCTAAGTGTAGGGAAGGTAGAGAACAAATGGAAAGGTATAATGGATTCATACAGATTTTAGTACGGGTGTTGAAGAATGGAAGCTCGAGGGGGATTCAATATGCCCTGTTAGCATTAAATTCCGTTTGCTGTAATAGTGAAAACATGGTTCTGGAGGTGACTAAAGAAGGAGTTTTGGATATTTGTCTGGGACTGCTGGAGGATGATAATGAAAAAATAAGGAGAAATTCGTCCAGTCTGATTAAGGTTCTGCGTGGCAACCATCGGGTTAGTTGATAGGAAAATCAAAATGTATTGAGAAGCTTGAAAGAGTCAGTTTTGATAAGATTTATTGTCCATTGTGGAGGTGAGTCGGGTCATTTGTTGCTTTTACTCTACCTTGTTGGTTAGGTTCTGTACATGAAGAAGATAATTTTTTGTGGTCAAAGGGTTCTTTTGTATGTTGTACATTGAATAAAGATGATGGGAAGGTCTATGTTGTTAGCTGTGATAATTAGAAAGTTGCTAGTTGGTCCTCTTGAATTGTAATATAATCCATTCTTGGTCTTCAAGGAATTTTTCATATACTGGATTAATCATGCTGTTTGCGAATTTTGCCAATAGTGTATAGGTATACTTTATTGAAGGAACTATTGGTTGAGTTTCCAATTAGGTTCTATGTCAGCTAAGAAGCATTCTCACGCTACATTGCTTTTACCTGGCACAATTGAGTAACTCTAGAGCCTAATGCCGAAATTATTGTAGTTTTAAGTAAATTCTGCTAAACAATCCTCTAATTATTTTTTGTATATAAGTTTACTCGAAGGACTTTTGACAGGAAAAATCTAATACTTCTGTTTACATGAATCATAATCGAGGTTTTCTTTTGCTGGTAGATACTAACTTGAAAAATCATATCTTCATCTGTCTTGGATATTATAACTTGAATTTTCATGTCATGCATGTTTGATTATTTATTTTTCACAGTTTTTACAATTAAAGTGAATTCCTTCTTCCATGTCTAAACTCTTTAGTAATTTTGCATATATGGTAAAGATAAGCTTGTTTGCTGGGCAGAATAAGTGGTGAATTGCTGGTTCTAAATATCGTACAATAATTCTTATGCCAAGTACTCCTTTTGCTCTACATTATCTATGCAAGTCGGAGCCAAGGCTTTCTTGAATTATTCATGCATGGCCGTAGCTTACACATTTAGTTTTCTATTCATCATTAACATGTTTTGTGTTGGTTTTAGAAATCCATCTCATGTAGTTAATGCTCTATTCTTGTTATTGTTATTGTTAATGTTAAGACACTACAGTCTATAGAGTTTTGATGGTTGCATGTTGAAGAAATAACAGGCAGTGTCGATCTGCCAAATTGGCAAAAGGTATTTTTTGAGGTATTATGATGGGTTTAAAATCCAAGTTTGCCATTGAAACATTTGAGAAAATAATATTCTTATTATATGTTTACAGAATACAATTGATCGATGCCTGAATTGTGCAGTTCCATGAGTTGTAGAGTAAATTGCTTCATTCCTTGCCCAATTTATATGGTTTACTAATTTTCATGCTACCTAAGTCAAACACTTTTTAATAGAATAAATTGCATGATTTTTTCCCCCTGAAATAGTCCTATTGTGATTACAGGTCACTATTGCCTAAAAGTTCTATTTTTTCCCCCTCAGCTAGTTGTGTTTAATGCTGTTTTGCTCCTAAGCATATTTATGTGGATCGGTGGTTGGTTGGCAATTAGCAGAGAGAGCTTGGCTCGGTGACTTTATTGCCTCCTTTCTGTATCTTCTAATAAGTGAGCCTTCTTGGTGTATGGGCAGAATTGTGACTACTTTTCACAGCTTACCTTCACTTTGGAGGGGAAAAGTTCTTGAAGCAAAATGTGTAACTGCTGATTTTTGGTCATTGTATTTACAACATCTTCTTGTTCTATCTTTAATGAATAATTTTCCTGCTTTTGATCTTAATGTTAGTCACTAACCATGCTATTATGAAATCCATGTCATGCTTGAGCTATTCTTTTCTAATCACCACACCTAATAAGCTGTGGATTTTAAGCTTTTTCTCCGATGTACTAATCAAAGAGAATAAGCACATCTGAGACAGGGCTATCTGCAAATTCTATATGCAGCTAAGCATTTCTTATTAAAGAAAACTCAAGAAGTAAAGAAACACGAATCCCCGTAATTTTAGTCATTTCCCCAACCTGCTTTTGGAGTTTAGTTGCCAGATTTGATAAGATAATTTGAGTAGTTGATTGACTTAATGACGAGTTTGCCTTAAAATTACTAAGATATACAGTACTTTTATGGATAATAATTCTTGTGGTTTCATTAATGTTTTGAAGTTGTTGAATACTGGTGATGTATAACAAATTTGCTTGTCTAATTGGAGCATATCTGATATGGTGGATAGCATTATAGTTCTGCACTCGTTTGGCAGGTTAGTTCACCATTTACCCTTAAAAGATTGCTATAGTTGGTTAAATCATATGAAGAACAATACGGGCAAAGAATTAATATTTTGGAATAGCTGAACATTTGGATATTGTATAATTTGTCTTTGATGTTGATTCATCATCTGTCACGGGAATGGGTTGGTCAACACCTACTTTCCCCTGCATTTGGCTTGGCTACTTTTGTTCATGTCTTTGGCTCTTTCCCTGTTTATAACCTACTTTCTTTAATTGCTGATTGATTCCTTGCGTATTGAAGGAGGCAAAGGACTTTTTGATAACATATTTATTGGATACAGCTGCCTTAGATGGTCTGGTTTTGTGTTGCCAAACTCGCAGTTACAACCAGATGAGTAACTTTCCCCCCTTTTTATTTTATTTTATTTAATGTAATTTTGGAATCTAATTTGCCCCTTGTATCACTTTTATGTCATCCTCCATTGGTGTTATATGATTGCTCTTTTACATTCCAATTCTCATCTCACTAGTCTGATCTGGACATGTTTTGAATAAGATCATTTCACTTAACTCGTACTCTACATGTTTTCATATTATTAAATCCATCTATAATTCCACATCACATATTCCATTTCACAAATTTTATATCACAAACTCCATATCATAAATGGTAAATCACAAATTTTCTAACTAAACACTAGCTTTAGTTTCCTCAAATGAACCACTCAAGTAAAAATGTAAACCATACAATTTTTATTCAAGACTCATTAATTCCATTAAAAGCAAAATTATCATCTAGAAGTCTTAAAATTTCAAAATCTAATAAATCCCAAATTTTTCATAAAACAAATTCCATTCAACGAAAAGACAAGAGACTAGAAAGATAAACTATATCACTTATCTAAATCCTAATTTACCCTAATCTTTTGTTCAAGTGGGACTGTTGAATTGCTTCTTCTAATCTTCTGTGATTGTGCCGACTGTGCGAGGAGTCATAGAATGAATTAACACACGGAAGGCTGAAAGGGGTTTTAACTTCTAGTGTAGTGTGTGCAGACTGGGCGACTTTGTTTCTTTCTTTCTTTTTTTTTTTTTTTTTAAATATAACCGTGCGACCTTTAGTGCATGAATTAATGAGAATTGGTGGGTTCCCTTACTACATGACTGTATGACTTTTTTTTTGGAACTCTTGTCTTGGTGTTGGGGGTTTCAAAATCAAATTGGGTCCATATATATATATATATATATATATATATATATTCTGTCATGCTTATTTTCATTATTTAGTTTTTTTTAGGGGGGCGGGGGCCCACCCTAGCCCCCCTTATCTGCCACTGTGTGTTTTGTATGAGGTATTTGGAGTGGAAAATTTTTATGAGTTGGATTTAAGAAAATTAGGGAAATGGGGTTACCAAATTTTAATAAAGAGAAGATATAAGATAACTTAATAAAAAAATTAGTTAAAAACTTTTAACCCAACTTTTCTCACTTTTATAAATCCAACTCAATTTTTTTTTCCCTCTCCCCTTACTTTCCTTTCTTTCATACCAAACAAGCCCTTAGTGTCCGGTCTGCGTACACGTTGATGATTGCACAGCAAGAACAATATGAAGCAATCTAGTGGAAGAAAGTTTGGAAATTGCATGTGCCGGAGAAAATCATTTTTTTCCAATGAAAGCGTTTCTTGAGAGACTTCCTATAAAGTAACTTAGAGCTCAAAGAGTTCTAGCTAGCAGTGTGACTTGTCCCTTTGAGTGTTAGCGAGAGAAAATATATTGCATATTCCTTGTAACTGTGAGGTTTGCTGGAAATGTGTGGGTTGACGTTGATATTGTTCATCCTAACTTTCTTCTTAGTTTCCTTCAATTTGATTTGCAGGTTTGGCTAAGGAGGTGCATGAACCAGAATTTTGGAACCAAGAGATTCCAGACATGGCCATGGTCTAAAGTCTTCTCCATTATCTTCTGGTTGTCAAGGAAAAATTGCTGCAAAGGTGTTATGGAGGGTGTTCATGGCCGTGCAAAGGAACTCAACCATGGAGGCATTCCATCAAGTAATGAGAGTTGGTGGGTACGATCACCCTTTACAATCAGAGATAAATGAAAAGAGAATTACATGTAGGTCCAAGGAATACAAAACAATTATAAGTAGGTCTCTTGAAATCATCAAATTGTATTAAAATCTCATGAGACTTAGGTTAGATAAGTTCGAATTGGGAAAAGACCAATTTGTCATTATTAATTTGAGCAATAACGATAAGTTATTAAGCAAACAATGACAAGTCTTCAAGTTGTTGGTGACACCTCGATTTGTCACTAGGGGTGGAAACAGGCCAGGCTTCTCCCTTAACAGGCCAAGTTTGCCTGAGCCTGACCTGTGGCTTGTTAAAGACCTATTTTTCGGCCTGAGCCTGACCTGTGGCCTGTTAAGGAGGCCTGCTTTTTTTTTTTTTAATAAATTTTTTTTATATGATTATTATTATTATTATTTATTTAATTAAGCTAATAGGCCACTTTTTTTTAATTTTAATTTTTTTAAAATTCTTTATATTATTATTTATTTGATTAAGCTAACAGGCCAAAGGCCGAAAACAGATCTACTTTAAACAGGCTAAAAACAGACTAAAATTACATAAATAGATAATAATAATATAAACAGGCCAGCCTGACAGGCCTAGAAGGCCTCTTATCAGGCTTAGGCCTGGTCTATTAAGCGAAAATAAACCTTATAAGAGACCTTGGCCTGGCCTTTTAGCCTGACAGGCCAGGCCTGACAAAGCTTTTAACAGGTCACAGGCCCCAGACCTATTTCCACCCCTGCTTGTCACTGGTTGTTCAAATTAACAAGGACAAAGTAGTCCTTTCTCAATTTGAATTATTAATTTAACCCTGATTTTATGTGGCTTTAATGTAATTTATTAATTTTTTGAGTGGGATTCTGTTGACGGGAGATTTATCACATGCTTTTTCCCCTCGTGTAGCACAGCTTTTATGTAATGTAATCCCCAAGCGATAGCTTGCGAATGTAATCAAAGAAAATAAAAGACGTGGAGCCTATATATGCCTAGGGTGTTTTATAGTACTTGAGGCAATTTTGATAAGAAAACTTTGGGAAGAAAACATGTTGGCCTCATGCCTCTTAGTCTTTTCTCACTCCATCGACTAGTTGATATACCTCCGATGTTCTTTAGTCAATTGCATAGAGGACAACAAAAGCTCTATCACTGTTGTTTTTAGAATCAAACTGAGCTGGTCAAAGCGCCGGTTTAAGATTTAAATTCCAAATATTATAACCGGACTATTGTTAGATGGCTTATCATTGTATTAATATATTTTAAATAATGCTCCCTCCGTCTAAAATATAAGCTTCAAACTTGTAAATAACTGTATTTCAAAATATAAACTTCATTTAAGATTTTTCAGAGCATTTATTGCGCTTCTTTTTTTTCCCCTCCAACTTTACCTCTTGCATTTATTGTCTTTCTCATTTATCCTCTTTACAAATAAATGTATAATTGAAAAACAATACATATTTATTTTTTTTAACTAAATTTAATTATTTTCTTGATAAACATAAATAGGTTATTTGAAGCTTACAATTAGGGACTAAGGGGATTTTTTTTTTTGGGGGGGGGGGGGGTGTAATTTATGCAAGCAAGCTGGAAGAAAGTTGCGCAATATTTATCCTTAATATAATTATAAAAATAACCAATTATAATTTGTTTTACTTGTGATTTTCAATCTTGTGGAACAACCGGCGGATTGTGGGATGTTCATTCACAATGTTTGAAAAGAATTAGCAGTAGTTGCTTGACAAAATAGTAGAACTACATAGAGGAACCAACAAGCTTACTAGTTGAGGTGGTTAATGAAATGACCTCATTTCCATAAGGAGGAAAAATACAAGTTTGAATCTTGATAAGTATATTTTTGGGAGACAACAACTTTTTGTACTCTAAACCTTAAAAGGGATTAGTCTCAAATCTAAAATATTTTTGGGATACACTTGATTAAATAAAGAAAAGAACTATGTAAGAGCATTCAAATGTCAATGATGTTCTAAGAATCATTGGCTTTACCGAGCTTCAATCTCTGTAGTACTTATTCTATTCAACGAACAAAATTCCTCGGTACCACTAGCACGTGGATTTGACTGATCACATATAATTTTCTTGAACGTAAATCCTGGTTGTTTTGGAGGTGGAAGAACTATGTTATCATTATCCAACATGGAAATCACTTTTAATATAGTTGGCCTGACTGTTGCACAGTCTTGTACACATAAAAGCCCAACATTTATGCATTTTATAACTTGTTCATCAAGACATGTCTCACCTCTTAATGATGGATCGACAACGTCCATGGTTCTACCTTCTCTCCACATTTCCCAAATCTGGATTTTCAAAAGAACTAGATAATTAATTAGATTATTGGAGAGAAATTCATAGTCAGAGTAGTTGCTTCTTATGATATCATAGCCAACTAAAGAGTAGTACTTACATGTCCAACTAAAGAGTAGGGGGTGTCATCATAGTGACCGTGACATTTTCTACCAGTAACAATCTCAAGAAGTAAAACTCCAAAGCTATAGGCATCAGATTTTATTGAAAACTACCCTTCCATTGCGTATTCGGGTGACATGTAACCACTGGTTAATCATAGAAGATTAGTGAATGTTATATTATATCAATGTTTATTCAACTTCATATAGTGATGTGTGGCATTATTGAGTACTTACTAAGTTCCGACAACATCGTTTGTGCTTGCTTCAATTTGGTCTCCATCAAATATTCTAGCCATACCGAAATCTGAGATTTTTGGGTTCAATGCAGAGTCTAACAAGACATTACTAGCTTTCAAATCTCTATGAATTATTTTTAATCTCGAATCATGGTGAAGGTATAAGATTCCTCTTGCAACACCGGAAATGATATCAAACCGTTTCCTCCAATCTAGCTGTAATTTCTTTGCTTGATCTGAATAAAAGATTAATACTATCAAAAGTGAAGAATATTTAATCAACTTCTCTATTATACAAAACGTTAAAGTTTCAAAGTTACTAATTGTGCAAAAAAGAAGTGTCTTGAAAGAAGACATACCAAAAATAAAAGTGTCCAAGCTTTTGTTTGGCGAATATTCATAGATCAATATCTTCTCATTTCCTTGTACGCAACAGCCTAAAATCTTTACAAGATTTCTATGTTGGAGCTTTGCCATTAAAGTAACCTCATTTGTGAACTCTTCAATGCCTTTTCCAGAATGCTTTGATAGCCTCTTTACTGCTATTGTCATTCCATTTTGGAGTAGACCCTGAAGTCAAAATATCACTTCAATTTCCTATTAAAGTGTTATATACAAGGCTTGAAAACTATGTTAGTCAACTTTATGAAATTTGAGACAAGTTATTAGAAAATGACTACCTTATAAACTGAACCAAAACCACCTTGTCCAAGCTTGTTGGCATCAGAGAAATTCTCTGTTGCTGCAATTATTTCATCAAGATGGAATAATGATAAATCTGAGCCTTTTGCTCTGTCAACTAAATATTCATCAAGCCTTCTTCTTCTCCCTGTATTAAAAGAATGGTAAAATATAAGGTACAATATAATTCAGCTTCCCTATACGGCAAAAGATGTTTGATTGTAATAAAAAGAATAAAAATATATATCACAGCTAAGCTTGGCTATACGATGTAGTGGTTGAAACTTTTCTTAGACAAATTTGATGGAAATAAAGTTTACCTTGTTTCTTGTTCTTTGCAAACCAATACACGAAAGTGATCAGCAACACTAAGAGGAAAACAGAAACGACCAAGAGTGTGATCATCCCCTTCTTGCCAAGAGAACCATGACGCTTGTTTTCATATTTAGCTGCAGAGACATGATTAATTAATATATCAAAGATGTTATTACCATTGAACAATACTAGGTGAAATGCAGTTCAAGAGTACAGAAAATATAGTATCAACTAACATTTTAAAGAAATGTAAAGTTAGACTAAATAGGAGGGGAAATTTACCAAAATAATATTTTTTTAAAAAAATTGTACCAAATTAGAGTAGTTAGGAAAATATTTACCAAATTAATGCAGTCTCTCCTAATGCCACTGGACAGTGGCGTCAACAGATTAATTAAACAAATTATTGACGTTAAATTTTTTCTTTAAAAATATAATTTTATAATTATATTTAAAATTATAAATAATAATTCTAATTAATTATAAATTAATAAAATTAATAAATAATAATTTTAATTCATAATTAAGAAATTTAAAATTTTTAAAATTTTTATTAGTCAAATTTTTATTGTAATTAATTAGTGACCTAAATAATTTATAATGCATCTTAGTGTACTCTATAAATTTGACTAATAAAAAAATTAAATTTACAAAAACACAATACATTATTAAGTCACTAATTAATTATTCTCTAACTAATTAATTATTTGACTAATTATAATTCTCTATTTAAGCTTATCCTATTTATCCTAGTATACTCTATAAAAAATTAATATACAACATATTTCACAAAAAAACATTATTTCTGGTAAATATTTTTCCAACTGCTCTAATTTGGTACAATTTTTTTTTTAAAAAACATTATTTTGTTAAATTTCCCTAACTAGGAGAGAGTGACAACAAAAATGTTGGCAGCCTATTTCCGGGTGTCGCTGTCGTTGATGGTGGTGACAATGGAAGAGGAGAAAGATGAGCTGAGGGGGAGTAAGAAGGTGAGGAAAGTGGAAGAGGATGATAGGAGTATATGTGGCATCCTTTAAGGCATTAATCATAAATCACTTCAGCATGTTTCATTGGAGCCAAGAAAAGCATTAAACCTCATTAACTCTGTATTAAAATTTAATTATTTTCCAACTTTAATCCTATTTAATATATCTACTTCCCAACAAAATAATAGTCTATATAATAATTAGTGAATGTAAAAATTGTATGTGTTCATGTAAAAAATTTAATAATGTGACTCACGAATATGATAAAAATAACCTTATTTCTATGACTTATAAATAGGATTAGAGGGATGTATGACAGTCGCATCATAGGTGGCATATAAGTTCAACAATGTGATATCCATGTTATTAGAGAAGGGTCTAAGCAATCCCAAGATCCCCTTCATGGCGTTAAGGGCCCAATTACTACCAGTAAAGAGTGGGTGATTCAAGCCAAACCTCTTTGTGTGCTTCCTAGCTTCAATTTGGAAAGAGGTAAGTATGAAAGAGGAATGTAGTTGGGAAGAGAAGCATGTGTTGTCAAGAAAGAAGATTAAAAAGTATGGAATGTTGCAAGTTTGTGGCCAGAAATAACCAGTAATATTATGCGTTGCGATATACTGGAAATGGTGAGACAATGAGGTTTTGGGAGGAATTTTGAAGATGGAAACAGATTGAAAGACAAATGCAGCATATTAATATGTCAGAGGAATCCTCAAGCAGCTTAGGTAATTAAGGATATAATTGAGGTGAATGGGAATTGGGATTATTCAAATATATCAGACATATATTAGAATAAAGCATCTGTACAGGGAAGGTAATTCATGTGTTGCTTAATATAGTACTACATCCTTTGCTTGATATAAGCGACTCTTTGACGTGAGATATCTAAATTGTAATACCCCAATTTTCATAATACATATAAATATTATATTTTGATAAATAACACCTATTACAATAAGTGAATATGTGGTCTCAGAACAAGTGAAATAATTATCTTATTTTCTAAGGTAATTTCTTATGAAATTAGAGTAAATGAAGAGCTAAAATCCCTAATTGAATTTATGGGTCATAAAATACCCTGAGAGTATTATGATAAATCCTAAGAAGCAACTAAATATTTATTAAAATAGAGAGTATATTGTCTCTAAGTTTCTAATTAATTTGTTATCATTTTAGGGAAATTTTCTTTGGATTCTGATAAATCCAGATTCAATTTTCTAAAGCTTATTAAAGGATTATAAAATGCCCTAAGATTATCATAATCTGGTATAATCTTACTTATACCCTTTCAGCAATTAAAATCATCAGAGGATGATAAAATCAATTAGAGGAAATTAGTAACAATTATTGGGCAATTGAAATTGCAATAATTGAGACACTTTATTAATTTTTGAAATTAGTTAATAGTTGATTTATAAGGGTCATAATTAAAGAAATATCAATGGAATTAAGGATCAAATGATAGTTAGAAGCTAAAATTAGCACACAAGAAGTTATTAATCATCAAAATTAAATTAGAAACCTTGTCAATTTTGGTAGTTAAGCCTAGTAACCCCTAAAACATGATGTTAGAAATTAAAATTGGGATTTAAAATAAATATTCCTAATTTATTTCTATGGGACGAAAATTCTTGTTTAAAGGTAAATAAATGGAAGAATTAAATTATATTAACCATGAATCCAAAATCTAAGTAGACCAATGAGAGAATTACCTTCTTTAGTCATGTGAGAACATTAAAAATATAATTGCATAACTAGAATTAAGGGGAGGGGGATGAATTTTTAAGAGAAAAGGGAGGAAGAATAATTTTAAATGCAAAACACATAAGTCAAGAAGTGTATGGGAGAAGCTCCAAAGACTTGGGGAGCAAGTTGTCTAGCTTAATGAGCAAGTTGTTGTTAATTAAATAAAATTAAATGAGAACCTATAGCAATTAAATCATAACTTGCAATAATGAAACTAAGTATTTAAGATAAATACATATTTGAGATCAGTGAATTATAAGCTTCAACTTGGCTATTCCCAAAGTCATTTTTGGTTACTTTTAAGATTCATGCTTAAGTGTTTTGGGAATTAAAAATCACCATAAATCTAATCATAAAATTAGAATTCCAAAAGTGAAATTGGATTTTGAATTTAAACACCAACTTACACCTAACTAAATTAGCATTTGGGAGTAATTAGTGTTAAATAGAATGTCTTGGGGACAAAGCAAAAGAAAATCTAGAAGGAGGAAGGGGGGAGGACGAATTTGGGGAGGTGTAAGGGGGAGATTTATGCCTCTTCACCAAGCAAAACTCAAGGGCCAAGATCAAATTGAATTTCTTGGTGGCTACTCCTTGATTTGGCTATAAATAGAGACCCTCTCTTCACAATTTTCTCACCACTTCCTCAAGCTAGGAACCAAAATATAGAGAGTAAGGGAGAGTGTGGAAGAGCTTCAAGAAACAAGAAGTTGGTTCTTCAAGAGGTAAGAGAGTTTTTAGTTTTAGTTTAAGTTCATAGTTTATGAGATAGAAATGCTAGAAATGTTGTTTTAATAATCAATCTTCTAAATTCAGTTTTATTTTTATGTTTTTATGATTTCCATTGCATTTATTTTGAAAAATTGATGAAGAATAAGTTATATCAAAATTTTTGGAAGATTAGGATCAAAATAGCGAAGCTCTGGCGAAATCTCCTCAAACAGTGATTTCTGGAGTCAGGGGTAAAAACGTCAGTATTTTATAATGAAGATGATGTTCTAAAATTTTGAGAAAATTCATGGTGAAAGTAGACGTCTAGGGATTTCTAAATCTATAAAGAGTGTATCATTTGAAGCTCTGTGCAAAAAGATAAAAATCTCAGAAGTTAGGCAATATTTTCTGTGCGAAATTCTGGGCAGTATTTAAAAACGTGAAATCTGGAAATTATCCATGAGTTATGGGTAAGTTTCATTATTTTTCCTCAAAAATAGACTTCTCAAGGATTCCGGGAAATTTTACGGATCCTTATTTTGATTTTTCTAGAATTAGTTATGATTTTTCAAAGTTACCGAAAAATCTGCCCAGAAAATGCTGCACCACGTTTTTGAAGAAATGTAAGGGTACAATTGTAATAATAAAGCCATCAAGGGTAGAATGGTAAATAGAGGTGGAAATATCTCTTAGAATATTATTCTAAGTGATATGGTGATATGTTAGGATATCCGGGAAGTCCAAAACCAGAATCAAAGGTCGGATGTTTGACGACTATGCGGCAAAAGGTACGGACACGTATTGTAACATTAACACTTATGCTTATGGTATGGTTATATATGATAATTGTTTTCACATGTTGATACTCTGTTTTGAAATTGCTCATGGGTCTGATTTGTATACGGGTTATAGTCTTGATAACACAGTTGAGTTTTCCTAGCGCTGAGGACACGATAGGCCATCGTGGCACTGGTTATGTGCAGACTTAGGTAACATACATATTGCAGTGGCTGTGTTATGTTACTTGCTGATATGTTTTTGAAAGTTATAATTGTGAATATATTATTGTGATACCTGTCATATACTGTTTACATAAGCATGAGGTTAACCATTACCTGAGGTCCAATGGACATTGGACCTCAGTCTTAATGAACAGTACAGGAAAGAAACCGGGATAGAGAAGGTACCGGCAGATAGAGCCGTAAAGAGGCAGCGGTCAAAGGCAAAGGTCGGTAGCAGTAGAAGTTATAAGAACTTAGCTTTTGGCTCGAATTTAATAAAATTACTTTGAATAGTTTGGTGTCTAAGGTTGGGTTAATCTATCCGGGAAGCCAATCAGTCGCCGTATAAGTCGGTGAGGCCCCCATAATAGACCTCTACCTGACCAATCTGTTTGATTAACTGATGTTAGGTTCTAAGCCATAGGTTTAGTTAAGACTGGGTTTAACAGAGAAATGTATTTAAATCTCTGTATAATGTATCACATGAATAATCCTTCGGGATATTTAATATATCAGCTTATGTCGGGCATCATCATATGTCTGGGCATTTTTATATCAGATACTTGTTGTCCGGATCTTAGCGCACGCTATCAATTTCCGCAGTACTCTAAGTTGTAGCATCTCAAACTCTGTTGTTTTTCTTAAAACTAAGTGTCGACTGACACAATTTTCGAACCTGGAATTTGGGATGTTACATAAAGGAGGGAGTTCTATGGGTTGGATTTAAAAACAAATTAGACAAGTGGATCCAAAGTTTTTTTTATTAAGTTTTCCTACTCTTTTACCTTACATATTTTCTTTAATTGAATTTTATCACCACACTTCTCCACTAATCTTTATATATTGAACTCATAAAAAATTTCTCCCCTTCTTTCTTTTTCAAATCCCTCATACCAATTTAGATAATTAATTTTTAGATATTATGATAATTAATTTAATTACTTCTAACAAATATGCATTTTTCTTTTAAATATCATTTTTAATCAAGTGTATTGTAACTATCACACTAGAACAAAAAAAAAAAAAGAAAGAAGGCTTTAACATGGCCTTATTTAGACCAAGTATTGAGGCTCCGGTTTAAAAAGTATGACCGGTGACGGTTTCATAAATATAAAGAAATTATTAGACTGGATTATAAAGAATTAAGTCTAAAAGGTATAATCGATGATAGTTCCGTAAATATATAAAGAACTTTTTAGACTAGATTATAGGGGAATAGGTCTTAAAAGTATGACCCGTGACAATTCCATAAATATATAAAGAACTTTTTAGATCGGACTTGTAAAATATGAGATCTCAAAAGTCTTACTTTTAGGACCTAATAGTTTAAAAGTCCAGTTTAAAAAGTATTTTCGGTGGCAGTTTGGTAAATATAAGAAAATTCTTACTTTTAAGACCAAATGTTTAAAAAATCTGGTCTAAAAAGCCTACTTTTAAGATTGGATATTTAAAAAGTCCGGTCTAAAATGTCTAAAAGATGAATATTCTATTTTCCCACACCAAAAATTGAATTTTGTTCTCTGAACTTCTCTTCAACTTTGTAAGTCTTACCTCACTCTCTTTAACCTCGTCTCATCTCAAGGACTTCGCTTACAAATTTTCTGACACCGCGAAAATTGCTCTCACGTCCTTTGCTCTCATGGTCTCTTGTTTTGGTTCTAATTTCTCCAAGTTCGCAAGTTTTACTTTGTTTTCTTCAATCTACTTAATTTTTGCTTCTTCAACTTGAAAAATTGTAAGATTGAAGAATCAAGATCATTGGTCGTTCTGTGCTATTCTCTTACCAAAAATTTCCTTTCTTCTTTGCTCTTCCTCATCCTTCTCCTCTCGCTCCTTCTCTCCCTCTCCCCTATTCGGGGCTTAATGCTTTCTTAACTTGCCTTTATGAAATTGAAGCTTATGAATTTTTTATGGTATAGGTGAGCATCATATTTTGCAACTGGATTCAAGCGTCAAGAGGAAAGTGATGGGAGACCCTTGCAGGTATGGCTCAACTCGTCCTCTTCATTTATGCTCATCAGTTGTTCATTTATCACTAACTCTGGGGTTTTTTTTTTCGTTATAATCACAGGCAAGTTAGCTAACACATAGAGATACGACTACTGGTATCAAGAGGAGACCCACCTCTTTCAATGATGGTGGTTTTGTTGAAATCCCTGAATTTTTAAGGAAGAAAGGATGCTTACGCTATTTCATGGAGTGTGATGATCTATGGTGTCCATTTTTTTTTATAAGAAAAGGATTTTTAAGATCGGATTTTTTTTTTACATCTGGTGTTAAAAATCTTAAGGGACTTTTAAGACCAGATTTTTATTTACATCTGATCTCAAAAAGATTTTTAAAGCCGAATATATTTTCACATCCGGTCTTGAAAATCCCAAGGGACTTTTAAGACCAGATTTTTATTCACATCCGGTCTTAAAAAGACTTTTAAGACTGAATATATTTTCACATCCGTTCTTAAAAATCCTTTTTTTTTTGGTGATAGAAAGAGATTTTAAGACTTAATATTATAAAAATGCGGTTTTAAAAGTTTGACATTTAATACATCATATTTTAAAGGTTTGGTCTAAAAAGTATTTTTTAAGACCAGTTGCATATCTGGTCTTAAAAGTAACAGACTTTTAAGACTGCCTGTATCGAGACTGGTCTCAGATCCGGTGTTACGAGGCGTTTTTCGTCCAGTCTTAAATTTTTTTTTTTTGTACTCATGCCACTTGATGAAAACTACTTTATTATTATGTGTAATTAATTGGAATATTTTAGAGAAAAAGAGTCTTATATTTAAGACTAAAGTAAGCTTCTTATCTAGCTTATATATATGTGTGTGTGTGTATCGATATATGTATGTTTATGACCAAAGGGAGTATCAACTACAACAATTCAATAACCCAGGGGCGCGCACAAACATAAGAGATGAATTAAAAGGGAAACCAAAATCTAATTAAAATCAAGTGAACAAGAATGTACCTAATTCAATTGCATCAAGTGAACAAGAATGTATCTGGTAGCTTCACACGTACCACTTTCACAAACCCCTCTCCGCTTTGACATGTGGACACATTCTTCTTCCTCAGACACCCACCACCACCCGACCCACTTCTCATTTGTGGGTTTCTGGGTTCGAATCCAGGCAAGCACACACATTGAAACTTGTCAGCACCATAGTACTCGTCACAGTAACTATTTGATCCGCACCGTCGATAGTGGTCACAATTCTGTCTTGGAATGTGCAATATTTCTTGCCATCTACGGTCATCAGGCTGCCACGTGGATCGGCTCAAGTGACCAGTATTGTCAAGCACCAATCTTGATAAGGCTGAAGGGTCCTTGAGGGTGAAAGTATAGTATACTTCACTTGTATCGTCAATGAAGCTAATGTTGAAGATCAAGTAGTTGGGGATCATCTCGGGTACACCGCCCCATCTTTGACCCGTCCAAGTCCAGCCCGATAGATTGGGTCCTCGTTTCTGTAGACAAAGAACTGAGGATAGCCTCTCGGGTCGATCTTATACCTCATGTTTCCGGGTCTCGGGTCGTCAGGGGATTTCCATGAGGAAAGGAACATATTCAATCCAGTTTTCTTTTCCAATCCTAGTTTCATAAACGGAAGCATGGTGTCATAGGGATAATCAAAACTCTGCCAAACATACTTTCTTGTTCCTTTTTCGATCAAAACCAAGTTTCCTGTGTCTAGAAGCTTAGCAAAGGTGTTAGTGGGAGAAGATGAGAGTGAAACATTGGAAGACCAAATGGGATTGGGATTATTCGTATGGTTGGCAACAAGAACGATGTTTCCATGGAGGTCTATTGAGAAAATTCCAGAAGTAGTACCATTAAGAGGGTTGTCTCTGTTAGCAACCCAGACAACGGTTTGCTCTGAAACTTGGTTGTACCATATTCCGATGTAGCGATTTGTGGGATAATTGCGGGGCGTGAAGAAACCCAAGGCAAAGATTTCACCATCGGAGAGCAAAACGTCGCCATTTTTAAGGGGATTGGTTGGGGTTATTCTATCTAGGAAGTGACAAGATGAATAGTGGACGAAGAGAATTAGGAATAGTGAGATATTAATCGGAAAGAGCTTCATTATGGTAGTGCACTAGTGCTTGATGAACAAAAGTGAAGCTGTTGTATAGAGGTTTGGTTCTTTACCAAAACTTGTATTATCGACAATAAATACAGAGAAAACGATCCTACGTTTAAGACACGGCCAAACATATGAAAATGGCCTTATGTTTACTTTGAAGTCTTTCATTTTTGGGAAAATTCACCTCAACCTTGAGTTATCAAAAAATTATAGAAAAGACTTAAAAAAAAGTCATATATCAGAAAAGGCCAAAAAACATTTTTTAGTATTATTTAAAAAAAACGTTGTATAAATATAGTTGTTAACTAGTACTGATATAGTTGTTAACATGTGCTAATTTAGTTATTAATGAGTACTGATTTAATTATTAATATATAGTTGTTAATTATATTAATTTAGTTGTTAAAGGTTACTGATATAGTTGTTAACGCTTTTTGAAATATTATTAGAAAATGTTTTAGGACTTTTTTTGACATGTGATTTTTTGGGTCTTTTTTTTATAATATTTTGATTAATTGGGCCCTGAGAAGAATTTACCCTTAATTTTTGTTTTGCATGTGACAGCGTTTTTGGGAAAATTACGGGCGCGAAATAAGTATTGAGGAATGTAAGTGGCTATTTTTTTTTTTTGCTCAGGAATGTAAGTGGCTATGAAGATGCATAGTTCAAACATTTCTCTGTCCAGTCCAAGACCAAATGAAAATGATACTGATAGATACGCAAAATTAGAGAAAGCGCGTGGGACCGGTTTTGTTTTCTGACTTTTACTCATTTGTGACTGCTCAAATATATCCAAACTAACTAGGGAAAATACTCCTATGGTACAAATCTAACTATAAAAAAAAAAAAAAAATCCCATACCAAATTTCTCTAACCAAAAAGTCTTAAGAGACTTTTTTGTGATTATTTGTTAATGAGAAATGACAAAGGTGCCCCCAAGAATAAACAAGGAAAAAACAAGAGAAGGAGGCTCATCATGCGTCTTGCGTCTGTTGCTCTTCTGAACCCCCAACCTCCATCAAAGATGCAAACGAGCCATATGTTGCACCAAATTCTGATGAGGACTCTAGAAATCAAAATGTAAGGCCCATATTCAAACTTCTGAGGAGTCAAGGCATCAATTAATAGTTAACACCCACATAAAATCAATTGAAGTTAATGGTCTGGACAATTGTGTGATGTTTGAACGCATCTCCGAGAAAAGCCACGGTGAGCTCCTTTCTTCCTTTATGCTTGTCAATGATTCACGAGTCAAAGTAGTCTCATGAAGTTGTATGTTACATCCTAAATTTGAGATTTTAAATTTTGAATAATATATAGAGATTTATTATCAATTTTAGCCCAGAATAATTATAATTGGAAGTAAGGCCTATTCTTCTCTTAATTCATTTATTTTGGAAAAGGATAATTTATTCACCTACTCAAAACATCTATTTTCTCTAGCCCAAGCAAATCATCCTGCCCATAAGTCCATTTGAACACCCAACCTAATATACTGTAATATTCAATATAAGTCAATCACGAAATGCAGTTGAGAGAGAAGGTTGATAGCAAATCTCATTAGCCATACTTCACCAGCATGATTTACTCACCTTCTAAACACGCAAGACCTGTTGCGCCGTGCTTATCCAGAGCTCCACCATATACTTTGAATTCAGCACCTTTTGCCCCTGATTGCTTCCAGTCGAATAGGACCCTTAAGTCCTTATATAAGAGTTGTTCCTAGAATTTCATTCATCTTTTTGCAACCAAAAACCAAGACTTAGATAGAGAGAGAGATAGAGAGAGAAAGTCTGTTGTGATTGATCATTGTTCACCTTTTCCTTGAGATTTGCGCCTAAGATAGGGGTGCATGATTCCAATAAAGATCACAATGTGTGAAGACTAGCAAACTAAAGGTAATCATCGGTCCTCTCTTCTTCCAGTTGTTTTCAACGAAACTTTGAGTAATGAACCATAGAAGTAAACCCAGGAAGTTTATGCTAAAAATGAACTGTAGAAACCAAGCCATAAGACTTCTCTGTTGCATAAACAAAAAATCTTGGGCTGTGTTGAAGAGAGATAGATTTGCATTTTTGAAATTCATATATATATATATATATATATATCAACATTGTATATGCATGATAAGGGAAAAAAATCTTAGGTAGTATGTTTATTGGTACATTGGAAAACAATAGGGAACAACTCCGACATCATCTCCTGATCTCATCTACACCATATCACTATCCCGACAACCACATTTCAACACATTGACCCACACATGCAAACTCAATCCCGGCAACCACAACTCAACACATCAACCCAAATACACGAACTCAATCGCGTCAACCACAACTCAACACATCAACCCCAACACACGAACTTGATCCCAACAAACACAACTTAACACATCAACCCAAACACACGAACCCACAACTCAACACATCAACCCAAACACATGAACTCAATCCCGACAACCACAACTCAACACATCAATCCAAATACATGAACTTGGTCCAGCAACCACAACTTAACACATCAACCCAAACACACGAACTCAATCCTGGCAACCACAACTCATCACATCACACACACACTTTAACACAATCCTGTCACCCTCTTTTAGTCAACACCTTCTTAGCCCATACACCATATCTCCAACCCAGCACCCTCTAAGGATCTAATAAACGTCTTTAGGAAGGAATGAACAGACTTATAAGAAGGATATTTTATCAAGTCTTGTAGTTAGGTAATTTGCAACGCCAGAAGTGACTAATGTCAATGATAAATGTTTATAGGCATCCCATAACACCTTTACTGATCCCGACACTTTTAGATGAAATATAAGGAATTAAACTTGAGGTGGGTAACTGTTATCTTATTAGCCTATATGTATGTGTTCATGTATGATTAACTATATTTGCTAGATAATTGTATATGTGTATCCTAGTTGTGGATTGGGGCTACGTGTCCCATAGGGCTAAGCGTCCTAAAACAGGGTTGCGTGTCCTGAAGGGTTACAGTCCTTGACTGATAACTATAGTTTCAGTGCGACTTGTTTAATGTAAATTATTCTATGTTTAACATGTGTAGTTTGTCATTTATACTTTATACTTGCATAGAAAATTAACTGTTACCCTGTGGTTCATTCATCTAAACTCCAAACTGTATAAAAGGGACAGGTAGTGGTTTAGAATCAAGGGGCAAGATGCAATTGTAAGGGTTATAGTAGAAGGGACTTTTATGATAGTATAAATAGTTGGATAGTACTAATTCGTTTATCATTTGCCTATGTTCGGATTATTGTATTAAAATGTCCCTAAGGGATAGATATTGATCACTCGCAAAGATGTATCCCTGCGTTGTTAAACTAAGTTATTTTCAAAACTTTTATTTCATAACTAAGTTGTCCAAATCATTTTGATGACTGTGCATAAGAATCCTAATAAATAAGGGCCTCACAAGGGTGGATATGACATTGTAAAAACAGGCTTATGATGTTGTCCAAATAGGCGTATGAAGTTACTAAAATACGTATAAGTTGCTGGTATGAAATTTGGGACAATAAATACTAAATTTAAAAAATTCTCCAGGTACAAAAATAACTTTGTCAAAATGGATGTTGATGTTGTTAAAATAGGCATAAGCTACTGATGTGAAATTTAGGACAATAAGTATTGAGGTTTCAAAACTTCTCATGATATAAAAATATAATTGTCAAATTGGTTGTTGATGTTGTGAAAATAGGCATAAGAAGTTATTAAAATACATATAAGATATTGATGTGAAATTTGGAAAAATAATTACTGAAGATTAAAAAATTCTCTAGGTATGAAAATATCATTGTTAAAGTGGTTGTTGATGTTGTCGAAATAACCATAAGAAGTTATTAAGATACGTATAAGCTACTGATGTGAAATTTGGCATAATAAGTACTAAAGTTTAAAATTCCCCAGGCCTGAAAATATCGTTGTCAAAATGGTTGTTGATATTGTCAAAATAGTCATAAGAAGTTGTTAAAATATGTATAAGTTACTTATGTGAAATTTGGGATGATAAGTATAGAAGTTTTAAGAATTCTCCAGGCACGAAAATAATGTTGTCAAAATGGCTAATGTTGTTGTAAAAATAGGCATAAGAAGTTGTTAAAATATGTATAAGCTACAGACGTGAAATTTGGGATAACAAGTGCTGAACTTCCAAAAATTCTCCAGGTATGAAAATATTGTTGTCAAAATAGGCTTATAAAATTTTGAAAATAGGCATAAGAATTTGTTAAAATATGCATTTGCTACAGAACGAACATTATCTTACAAGTATATGCATTTGCACTGAAGTTTCAAAAATTATCGAGGGATGAAAATATCGTTGCCAAAATAGGTTTTGATGTTAGGATTCTTACAAATAGCGGAAGAAATTAACTAAAAGAAAATTCGAATCCCAATCATGGATCTATCAATGACATTTAAATTTGAGTATTCAGAATTGTACCTTCGTATGCGTCTTGTTCGATCACTAGGAGCCAACTGAATGAACAACTCCCTTTAGTAGTATCCACACAAACAGGACCCCAACACAGTCAATGTGCTAGTGCCTCTAACATTTTTTTTTTCACTTCTTTAGGGCTTCTCTTGTGGCCCCTTTATAATACGTCTTACTCATCATCTTAGGGTTTTCAAACTCTAACAGGTCGTATTATATATTCAAAATTAATTTTAATTAATTTTGAAATTTGAATTGGATCAAAATAATATTAATTAAATCTGTCCAACAGATTTAATATAATCTATTTATTTGATCAGAATTAAAAGCCGGTTGATTTAATTTATCTTCATAAATTAAATCTGATATATGATATCTCTATTAATTTTAGTTATTTAATTTATCAAATAAATTAAATACAAAATATATATATCAATCCTCTCTAGATTAAACGTTGTATTCATTAAATCTTAGACATATCTTATATTCAAAGAATCTGGACATTATAGATTATATTAAATTAAAATTTTTACTACAAACTTGGATTTATTTGATTAATGACATTTATATAGTGTTCTACTTTATTCATGATCATATGATCTAGAAATTACAATTTATTGCTTTATTGTTATTATCAAAAGATAAAGGTGTTTACATTTTTTTTCTTGTATTTTATTAAATTATAAGAATGAGATGTTATTCACTGAAAAACTTGTTATGGTTTAGATGATATTAGTGATCCTGTACCTCCTGATGAGTGCTGAAGAGCCTTCTTATAATGACTTAAAGCTTGCGGTCTTTGTAATGCTACTAGTTCATGTAATTATAAACATAGACTATTATCATTAATGCTAGATACTCCACGTAGTCTGTAGGTAGTGTCACGCCTGCCTTGTGGGGCTTTTATTTATCAGAGTTATAACGCACATGCATTGAAATAATTTGGATGACTTAATTGTGGAATAAAATTTGCTTAAAATAACTTAGTTTGAAAATGTAAGGATAAATTTTTCACGATTTGAATCTATCCTATAGTTGAATATTAGTACAGTAATCCAAAAATAGACAAATGATCAACGATTAAATAGAGTACATCTACTCATATTTTTCTAAAAAGTTCCTTTGGTTATGTTGTAACCTTTACAGTTGCATCTTCCCTCTCGATTCTGATCCACTACTGGTCTCTTTCATGCGGTCTGGAGTTCAAATAAATGAACCCCAGGGTAACAATTAATATTATATGCAAGTATGAAATATAAATGATAACATATCACATGTTAAGCACAGAAAAATTCACAGTAAACAAATCGTACTGTAACCGCAGTTATCGGCCAAGGACCGTAGCCTTTTAAGACACACAACCCTATTTTAGGACATGCAGCCCTAATTCATAGTTAGGATACACATGTGCAAATATTCTTGCAAACATGGTTAGTCATACAAGAATACTTACATTCAAACTAATATGATAATAGTTACACACCTCGAGTTTGGATCTTTAATTCTGTTTGAATGTGTTGAGATATGTAGAGGTGTCAAGGTATGTCTATAAATGTTTATCATTGACGTTAGTTAGCTTTGGTGTCGTAAAGTACCTAACTACGCGGATTATATTTTTAGGGGATTAAAAGTGGATTAACCCCTAAAAATTCCTTTAATAATAATACCCTTATTTATTAATTAATTAATAATCCACTTTTCTCTTTATTATTAATTAATAATTCCTTTATTATTTACTCCCTTTTCCTAATAATAACAATATCTATTTATTATTTTTTAATTATTCTATTATTTTTATTATTATTATTTTACTAATTATTATTATTTCTTTATAATTAATTTAAACTCTCAGAGACTATCCTAACACTTTAAATTAGGAGTTTATAAATACCAATCATCATATTATAATGTTTCTCATGGTTTTCCAAAATATAAGGCTTCATCATATGTGATTATAGAAATAAAAACCTTGAGTTTAATAAATATAAACACCACACAAAATAAACTACACACATATACATGTATTATGGAGTAATCATTTATTAAGTTCAAATTGCTACACACACACACATACAAAGCTGCAAAACTTTGGGCTTATAAATATATTGCAGCAAGTTCACAAACACAGAATGGCATGCATTAGTTTTAAACCTCTCATTTGTTAATATATTCACAGCTACATGCAACATACTTATATATATTACATACAGTAAGCTTATATCCACACAGACAGCAAAACAATTGCGACAATCTTAATATATATATACTCAACACACACCTATGCATGACAGCTGATATATACCTAGCAAAAACTTTCCCTTTATCTCATGTGCAGGGATTTTAATATATATATATATATATATATATATATATATATATAGAGGCGTGTATGAGTATAAAAACTTCTCCTTTGTTTCCTAATGCATGTGTAGCGAATATATATATGTGTATTGTAATACCTAAACCAAATATGCATTTAGAGAATATATGCTCTATATATTCTCTATATATATTTAGAAAATATATGCATTACTATTTCCGGTAGCTCATAAACCAAATTTATCCATTAAACCCAAATGCCATGGATTGTTAACTCTAAAAAATGATCCAATGACCTTAATGAAGCTGTAGCTAGACAGTAACTGCATTCTAAAGAGCTTGATCTTAGTTATGTTTATAACTATAATAATATGACTTATATACTTCACAGTAAACTCTCTATTCTATGATATTGGAATCATATAGAGTATTTGAAGAATTATGAAGAAGCGTGAATAAGAAAAAGAACATATAATCGAAAAAAAATACATTGTACGGTAAACTCCCTATATTCTGTGACTGAGAGTGACCTTAGCGAACCTTTGATTATTATATCTTTGTATTAGTTTTGGGTAAGCTGTGTGAAACTAGCTCATTTAAAAACATGCTAGGATTGTATTTAATTAATTATGGTGGAAAATTATCTTAAAACGTTTAAAGGAACTAGATGAAGGTTAAGGAACCAAACCGGGATACTTGACTCTGTTTACTTGCATTGTAATACCTAAAAATTCCAATTCATCACAAATATTTAATTTTGATGAATAATTAGAATAAATGAAGGTGAATATGAGTCTCAAGATAATGTGATCTATTGATTATAAATTTGGGCAAATTTCTTCAAGAAATTTATAATTAAATGGTAGGTTTTGAGACTACATATAATGGAAATAAAAGGTGATATAAAAATCACATAAAATGATAATAACTGCCTATCAAAGAAAGCAAGATAAGCAATGGAAACACTTTATTAAATTAAAACAATTAACAAATACTAAAAGGCACTTAAGCTTGCATTAATTAAAGATTAATTGCAACATGGTTAGAGATAATTAAATCATCGAAAAAGGGGCTGTTATTTTTGGAAATATCAAGGGATTAAATGGTGAAATTAAGTTGCTAATGATAGTCTAATTACCTTGATTAAGTAGCCAACCAATTATCCTATGACATTTGCAATGGAAGGGCAATTAAGCACATGATTAGGGAGATAATTAGGCTTAATCAAATCAGCCCCAAAAGTCAACAATTGCAACTAAGATCAAGGGCTAAGATTGATGCACATGTAATTAAATCCAAGGGTCCTAATTAATCCCATAATTGAGCTTAATCCTCATGAACATTAAGCAACCAATCAAAGCAATTGACCATTGGATTAAAGCCACATGAAAACTCATCTAATGCCTTTAAATCAATGTGAATGTCGGCCATAATTTTGGAAGGGAAGGATTGGAGATTAAAAAGTGAATATAGATCCAATGGATAGGAAGAAAGTAGCGAAGTTGGTGTAATACTCGGATAACTATTATTTGGAATATTATGTCACAATAATGAAAATGCCCATTTATGAAGATTTTGGTCTCAACATGTTATGTGATTAGTATATGTTCAAAGGAAAACATTAAGAAAATTAAAGGAAGTTTAATATCGGAAGTGTGAAAAATGCGTCTTAAGGCCATAAAACATCCTGAGAAGAATTAGGAAAAATTCTAAAAGGCATGGAATAATTATTAAAAATTTAGAAAGCATATTATTCTTAATTTAGACAATTTAATAAATTATTTCTTATGGAAATAAAAAGAAGGAAAATTAAAAAGTATTCTGAGACTAAAATTGACTCTATGATTTTTGATATTTTGCATGGAGCTTAAATTATTAATGTCAGTAAAATTGTTGTGAGAAAATGAATAATTTTAATTAAGAAAATTATTAAAAATTAGTAAGGGATTAATTAAGTAATTTTTGGGAATTTTATAAGGTTATGGGAATTTAAGAAATGTGAAAAATAAAATAAATATAAATAAGTAATATTAAGGGCCGAAATTTTTGGCCTAATTAAATAAATAATAAAGGTTAGGATGTAATCTTGAAAAACCAAGATCAAAGGCTTAGGATTATTCAAGAAATTATAAAAGCCTAAATCTATATAATTATTATTGGACCAATAGGAAAATTTGGGAAAAATAAATGCAAGATAAATAGGATATTATGGTAAATGAGAAAAAACATATATATATATATGTGTGTGTGTGTGTGTGTGTGTGTGTGTGTGTGTGTGTGTGTGTGTGTGTGTGTGTGTGTGGGCCGAAAATTAGGGGGAGATAAGGATGGAATTAGATATTTGTTATATAATAATATTATAAGATTAAGACATGTGGTAATTAAATAATATTATATTATTAAAAAGTGAACAGGATAAGTGACCACGGATAGAAATAAAATCCTACCTAGAAAACTGTGAACTAGGTTACTAGGGTCAGAGTATATTATGAACAAGTGAATTTTTATCTCGGAGTAGGTTGTCTCCGAAGTCATTTCGGTAACCGATGGAGTGTTTTAGAGATCAGGCTAAGAGGATATTTTGTAGAATTAGAACAGATAATAGAGATGAGAACCGATAGAAAACAATTCATAAACTAGAATCCAGGGATAAGTTGAGGAAAACCAGAGTATATTATTGATCAGTGGATTTTTATCCCGAAGTTGGCGCCGGCCAACGTTATTTCTATACCCGATAGCGATTACCGAGGATTTTCGACAGGTAACGAAATGTCCTTAATGAGAGTATAAGGTTAGGAAAACCCAGTATTCTCAAAGAGGAAGAAAAGACTTTCAGCGTGTTGTTCCCGGAATTTTAAGTGTTTACAGAATTTCGCGATCAGGACACCGAACCAGAAATTTTATCTGATAAAGTAAGGATGAAGTCATGAACATGAGGTCATCAATTTTGTCTTCTTTTGGGGGGAGAAGGTTGGCCTATAGGTGGAGGGCCAAGATCAAGCCACTTCAAAAAAATGCGATTCGATGGTCAGAATTCAACTAGACAAAGTTCAATGAAATTACAAAAATGCCATTGGGTTTTTCTATAAATAGCCACCATTTCATTTGGAATTCTCACACCAAATCCTCTTGAGAATTTCGAAACTTGGGAGAGGAAGGAAGAAGGAGGAGTCCGGAGAAATTTATAACGAAGCTCTGAGTAAGTTCTTCAGTCCTTAGTCTTTAGTTTAGGTAGTTCTTTCGGTAGTTATAGTAAAATTGCTAGAGTAGTATCTAATTCTTCAAGTTAGCTTAGATATCATGTTTTAGGAATAAATATGATATTTATCTTAGAAAGGAAAGGTTATAGCAAAATTTGAGAGTTTAAAGTCGAAATAGCGAAGCTCTGGCAAAATTTCATTAAGAGATCAAACTAGGGGCAAAATGGTAATTTGTACATAAAATGCCTGTTATGAGTAAATATTCATATCCGTGATATTATCCCTATAGGATACCCGAAATCACGAACCGCTATTTCTGTTGTTCCCGTTGTTGTGTCGTTATCAAACGTGCCGTAATTTGACGAAAGTGCTAGAAAACTGTCAACGGAGGTACGAACGCGTATTGTAACCTTAACACTTATGCTGCTCATATATATATATATATATGTAGTAGACATGTTTATATACTGAAACTCTGTCTAGGGTTGTCAGTCATACATACAGCTTTAAACGGGTTATAGTCTTGATAACGCCGTAGGGTTTTCCTAACGCTGAGGACACGATGGGAGGTCGTGGCACTGGTTATGTGCAGACATGTTGTGGGACTTTACATATTGCTTTGTGCTTATGTTCTGTCCATTGTTGATCATGCATCTGCTGTGTGCTTATGTATTGATATGTTGTTATGTTGTTATGAATATCTGTTGCCTATATATGATTTATTTGAGCATAAGGTTAACCGTTACCTGAGATTCAAATGGGAATTGGATCTCAGCTGTAGCCTCAGGTTCAGGAGGACCAAGGGTGGAGGATAGGGGCAAACAACTGGCATAGGAAGGCAGGAAGAGTTTTATGTTGTAGTCTTGTAACTATCTAGATACTGTTTTGGACACAATAGATGTCTGTATAAGAATAATTACACTATGGTTATGTACTTTTAAAAAATTCAGTTACTCATCTATTAAAATGCTCGACTCTGATCACGGTTTGTTTTTTTGTAAAAAACAAATTTTCGGTGTTTTAAAGTGGGATGTTACAGTTGGAATTCCTTAAATATTGCCATTTGAGCCATGGATATTTTGCTATAAATAGGGGGTATTGCACCTCTTCAAATCCTCACACCAAAACTCACTTCAACAGTTGATTTGAGTAGAGAAAAATCATAGGAGTAAGGTGAAGAAGGAGCAAGAACTTCAAGAGGTAAGTTCTTAAGCTTAAGCTTTTATATTTTGGTAAATATAGGAGTTTAATTTTGGAAATTGTAGGAAAAATTTCTTTTCATGTTTGAAAGTCTCCATTGCTTTTAAAATGCAAAATGGAGTGGAAAACATGTTGAGAAATAATTTTTGGAGTCAAAAGATCCAAGTGGTGAAAGTTGGAAAAAATCTCAGATTTCAACTTTTTGAAATCAGTCACTATGAGGAGGTGTTTTCATAGGGTAAATGATTTTTGGAAATATGCAAGGTGAAAGGCGTTATTTTTCCCTAAAACTAGACTTGTCAAGGGAAATGTTTGCTTTGGTTTCATATCATTTTGATTTTGCACAATTAGTTATGATTTTTCAAAGTTAGTGAAAAATCTGGGTACAAATGCTGAAATTTCGTTTTTAAGGACATGTAAGGGTAAACTTGGAATAATAAATTCTCCAGGGGTAAAAAGGTCAATAGTGGCAAGAATATCTCTTAGCATATTACATATTATGCTAAGATATATGGCATTCATTATAGTATCATAATGTGATAATGGTATCTTAGGATATCTGGGAAAGTCGGGAATCAGTACCAAAAGAGAATCGTACTGTAGGTATAGACGCGTACTATAACTTCAACTCTTATGTGTCTTGTATGATTATATATGATTGTTTGATTCATGTTGAGTGATGGACAAGACGAGGCCTTTGACCATGCACCGTAGTTAAGATTCAGTCTTAGGTCACATATTTGTATACATTCAGTTTAGCTGTGGATTCAACTGGAGCGGGTTATAGTCTTGATTATGCCGCTTGTATGTTTTCCTAACACTGAAGACACACGGGTTTCATGGCACTGGTTATGTGCAAACACTGTTGACATGCATATGTTTTGTGCTATGTATTGTTGTTTATTGAAAGTAATGAATATATGTTGTACATATTGTTATTACTTGAACATGAGGTTAATTGTTACCTAAGATTCAATGGGTATTAAATCTTAGACTTGACCTTAGCTTCAGGATCTAGAGGATCAGGAGAAGCCGGTAAAAAGGGTAAGATACACGTGTGAAGACTTAGTTGGAGTTTTTATCTTGGACTGTATTTATTATTTGAATACTCAAATTATTGTATCATTATTATACCGACTGGATATGCCATAATTAGTTTAAATTTGTAGCCACGAAAATGTATCAATAGTCACCCGACACATACGCTCTATTGCTCCACTCTGATGATATTCATATACACTATATGTTTATATACATGATAAGTAGTATAGATTAGGGGTGTTACATGTATGTTAGGGAAGCTTTTGGTTTAGACCTCTCCTTCATCACAACGTTATATATGTAAGAATAGCAGACAGATATAAGGCATGAAGCAACTTGAATATATTTATATCTACTCACACACATGACAACGCATGTGTGTGTGTAGCAGTAAGCAACATGCATGATAGTAAGCTTACATACCCACGACATGCAGCATATATTTATATTGATATGAATAGAAAAACAACAAACTCTTTCTTTTGTCTATGACAACCACAACATGCATTGATTAATATGTGTGTGTGTGTGTGTGAAAACAACAAATGCTTTGGTTTCATGGTGTGTATACATATATCTTGACGCATGATAGCAAGCTTGATATATATATATATATATATAGGAGAGAACAACAACTTAGATGATAGAGATGAAGATTCAGAGACAAAAAAAATGATGCTAACAGCCCCTTGTTTCTTCGTTATCAGTTCAGCAGCTTAAAGTTTCATTACCTACAACTAAACTCTTGATTTTCATTGGAAAAATGATAGGAATAAGAAGGAAGAGAAGCTTGATAACCTACCTTCAAGGATCAAGTTGAAACGATGAAGAATAGTGCTGTCTTTCTCCCCTTTTTTAACGACGAAGAGCAGAGCAAGAGTAACTTTTAGTTTATATCTCTCTTTCTCTTTCCTTGGAACTTACTCTCAGTCTCATGTTCACTGATGAAGCATGCATGGAAGATGCAGGAAGTAATATATAAAGAGTTAAGGGTCCATGCCGAGGACATGAGAGCGGATAGAGAGAAAGTTCAACATTGACTGGGTTGAGAGTGTGGTGTGCGTTGGGCTCGAAACGTAGAGAGATCATGGTGCTGTGATCTTGCGTGTCTACAACTCTGCGTGTTTGCTGTTGGATTGCTGATATGGTTTCTTGCGTGTTTGATGTTCATATATATGAATTTGCTGGTGTGCTTTTTTTATGGTTTAAGAGATTGCATAATGGATATAATGGGTTGGATGAAATGCTGCTTATATGGGCTGTAGTGATGTGCTGGGCTATGTGGGCAGTGGTGTGTTAGGCTGCATTGTTTTTTTTATTGTTAATGGGTTAAGTCTCTTATTCATATAATTGAAATTATTTTATAATAAATCCTATAATTCTTTTCTCAAAAATTCATGCAAATTAGGCCTTAATTTCCAATAATTATTTTAGGCCATGAATTTCATAATTACTTTCCAACTAATATTAAAATTTTCAAGTCCCAAAATTTTGCAACTTAAATTTCCATATAATACTACAATTTAAAAATCCCAAAATTCGGGATGTTACAGGTAGGATCCCTATCTCTCTTTATTGTTTAGAGCACATGGATATTCTAGATTATGGTATTATGAGTATTAATTAACACTCACATATAAGTTTAGGGTTTAAGGAATGTGATTCCTCTTATATTTCGTGCCGTCATCCCTTTGGTTTTCAGGGCATGACAACAGCTAATTGTTTGAGACTACAAATTTCTGTGGATGTGACAAGATGGATTACTCTTCAAAGATGTGCTTTTAGAGGTCATGATGAAAACTTAGATTTACTTAATCAAGGTAATTTTCTTAAGATGATAAATTTTTTAGCTTCTTATAATCAAGAAGTTGCAACAGTTGTTTTTTAAAAAACTCCTCAAAATGCATCATATAATTCCCCTCAAATTCAAAAGGAAATTCTTCATGTTTTCTCTCAAAAGGTAAAGAACACAATATATGAAGAACTTTCCAATGCCAAGTTTTGTCTTATTGTTGATAAAACTAGTGATGTATCTAAAAAAGAGCATATGACTATTGTTTTAAGATACATTGATAAAGATGGTTTTATATGGGAAAGGTTTTTTGGTCTTGTACATGTAGAAGATATAAGTGCTAAGACTTTAAAATTAGGAATATTCAACACTCTTTGTCACCATAATTTTGACATTTAAAATATTTGAGGACAAGGCTATGATGGAGCTAGCAATATGCAAAGTGAATGGAATGAATTGCAGGCTTTAATTTACATTGAGTGCCCATATGTTTATTATGTACATTGCCTTGCTCATCGCCTTCAACTTGTCTTGGTTGCTGCATCTCATGAGATAAGACATGTTCATTAGTTTTTTGAAAAATTGAATTTCATAATTAATATTGTCACTTATTCTTGTAAGTGTAATGATGAGTCAAGGGTTGTCCAAACAAATGAAACTGCAAGAATGATTGCTATAGATGAACTCAAATTAACAGTTGGTATTAATCAAATTGGTACTTTGCATCAAGCTGGAGCTACTTGTTGGAGTTCTCATTACAATTCCACATGTAATTTGGTTAAAATGTTTCAAGCCACATGTGAAGTTCTTGACACTATTGCTAATGAAGGAAAGACAACATCACTTTGTGGAGATGCAAATAATGCATACTCATCATTGGCATCCTTTGATTTTGTCAACATATTGCACCTTATGAAATAAATTATGGGTATTATTGAAGTCTTTTGTCAAGCTTTGCAACAAAAGTCTCAAGATATTTCAAATGATTTACATCTGGTTTCAACTACTCGTTACTTCAAAAATTAAGAAAGATATGTTGGGATACTTTCTTAGTTCATGCTTAAGAATTTTGCATAAACTATGACATTGACATTCTAGATATGAGTGCAAAATATATTGAAAGGAGATGTCATGCTCGAAATGAACAAAAGACTAATAAGTGGCTATAACATTGACATTCCAGATTTCATTAATTTATCAACTACATTTAAATTATGTGAAGGGCTAATAAGAATTGGAAAGTCTATCATTTATCATCTTATTGATAGAGTGATTAAACTTATACTTACTCTTACAATTTCTATAGCAACTACTGAAAGATCTTTCTCTGATATGAAGATAATCAAGAACACGTTTTGAAATAGAATGGAAGACCAATTTCTTGATGATTCTTTGATTACATACATAGAAAAAAAAATTGTTTTGAGTTTTAGTACGGATTCAATTATACATGAGTTTAACAATATGAAAACACGTAGAGTAAGAGTCAAGTGAAGAAATCTTAATTTATGTAATAGACTTCTTTTAGTTTTTTTGTATATAAGGTCTGTATTGTATTTCGAGTACTTTTTATTTATGATATAATATTTTTTTTTTTTGCTCCTGTCAGTAAAATTCCTAGGTCCGCCATTGTTGCTAATGTAATAAGAAAAGAAAAGAAGAGACGTGAAGCCTATATATGCCTAGGGTGTTATATAGTACTCGAGGCAATTTTGATAAGAAAACTTTGGGAAGAGAACATGTTGGCCTCATGCCTCTTTTCTTACTCCATCGATTAGTTTTAGTACACATATACCTCCAATGCTCTATGTTCTTTAGTAAATGTATTTTTTCTCTCATTGAATTCATATTTCCTATCCATATTGCACAGATCAAGGACAACCAAAGCTCTATCACTATTGTGTTATGAATCAAACAGAGCTAGTCAAAGCACCGGTTTAAGTTTTAATATTCCAAATATTATAATTGGACTATAGTTAGATGGCTTATTATTAAATTAATATATTTTAAATAATACTCCCTCCATCCCAAAATATAAGTTTTAAATTGTGAATAAGTGTATTTCAAAATATAAGCTTCATTTTAGATTTTTCAAAGCATTCATTGCGTTTTTTCCAATTTTACCCCTTGGTTGTACTTGTTCTATTTATCGTCTCTCTCTTGAGCTCTTTACAAATAAAGGCATAGTTGGGAAAAAAAATATTTATTGCTTTTAACTAATTTTATTTGTTTTCATGATTAACATAAATAGGTTATTTGAAGCTTACAATTAGGGACTAAGGGAGTGTATGAGAGAGAGAGAGAGAGAGAGAGAGAGAGAGAGAGAGTAATTTATGCAAGCAAGCTGGAAAAAACTTTCGCAATATTTATCCTTAATATAATTATAAAAATAAATCAAATATAATTTTTGTCAATTATGATTATGAATTTTGTGGAACAACCAGATGACTTTGCTTTTAGTTATTTAAATAATAAAATATAGGTATTCATTCACAATGTTTGAAGCATTTGCTTGACAAATTAGTAGAATTATACAAGAGCAGCCAACAAGCCTATTGGTTGAGGTGATCAATAGCCTCATTTCTATAAGAAAGAAAATACAAGTTTGAATTTTGAAAAGTGTATTTTTTGGGAGAGACTAAAACTCTTTGTAATTTAAGCTTTAAAAGGGATTAGTCTCAAATCTAAAATAGTTTGGGGATACACTTGATCAAATAAAATAAAAGAACTATATAAGAGCATTCAAATGTCAATGATGTTCAAAGAATCACTGCCTTTACCTAGCTTCAATCTCTGTAGTACTCACTCCATTCAACGAAAATTCCTCAGTACCACTAGCACGTGGATTTGATTGATCATATGTAGTTTTCTTGAACATAAATCCTGGTTGTTTTGGAGGTGGAAGAACTATGCCATTATCCAACATGTAAATCACTTCTAACATAGCTGGCCTGTCTGTTGAACAGTCTTGTACACATAAAAGCCCAACATTTATGCATTTTATAACTTGTTCATCAATAAATGTCTCACCTCGTAATGATGGATCGACAACGTCCATGGTTCTACCTTGTCTCCACATTTCCCAAATCTGGATTTATCAAAAAGAACATGATAATTAGATATTGTTGGAGATAAATTTAAATTCAGCGTGGTTGCTTTTTATAGACATATATACTTACATGTCCAACTAAGGTGTAGGTGATGTCATCATAGCAACCGTGACATTTTCTACCAGTAACAATCTCAAGTAGTAGAACTCCAAAACTATAGATATCAGATTTTGTTGAGAATAGCCCTTCCATTGCGTATTCAGGTGACATGTAACCACTGGTAAATCAAAGAAGATTATTGAATGTTGTATTATATTAATGTTCATTCAACTTCATATAGTGATGTGTTGCATTGTTGAGTACTTACTAGGTTCCGACAACATTGTTTGTGCTTGCTTCAATCTGGTCTACACCAAATATTCTAGCCATACCGAAATCTGAAATTTTTGGGTTCAATGCAGAGTCTAATAAGACATTACTAGCTTTCAAATCTCTATGAATTATTCTTAATCTTGAATCATGGTGAAGGTATAAGATTCCTCTTGCAATGCCGGAAATGATATCAAACCGTTTCCTCCAATCTAGCTGTAATTTCTTTACTTGATCTGAATAAAAGATTAATACTATCAAAAGTGAAGAATACTTGATTGATTTCTCTATTATACAAAACGTTAAAGTTTCAAAAGTACTAATTGTGCAAAAATAAAAGTGTCTTGAAAGAAGACATACCAAAAATAAAAGTGTCCAGGCTTTTGTTTGACAAATATTCATAGATCAACATCTTCTCATTTCCTTGTACGCAACGGCCTATAATCTTTACAAGGTTTCTATGTTGGAGCTTTGCCATTAAAGTAACCTCATTTGTGAACTCTTCAATGCCTTTTCCAGAATGCTTTGATAGCCTCTTTACTGCTATTGTCATTCCATTTTGGAGTAGACCCTGAAGTCAAAATACCACTTCAATTTCCTATTAAAGTGTTGAATATAAGGCTTGAAAACTATGTTGGTCAACTTTATGATATTTGAGACAAGTTACTAGTAAATGACTACCTTATAAACTGAACCAAAACCACCTTGTTCAAGCTTATTAGTATCAGAGAAATTCTCTGTTGCTGCAATTATGTCACTTAGATTGAATAATGATAAATCTGAATCTTGTCCTCTTTCAACTAAATATTCATCAAGCCTCCTTCTTCTCGCTGTATTAAAAGAATGGTAAAAGATTATGTACAAAATATTATTCAGCTTCCCAAAACGGAAAAAGATGTTTGATTGTAATAAAAAGAAGAAAAAATATACTACTATATCTCAACTAAGCTTGGCTATGATGTGTGTAGTGGTTGAACTACTAAGGTCCCGTTTGGTTGAAGGAAAATTTGAGGAGGGAAAGGAACTTAGAAGAGAGAAAAGAAGATTTTGAAAGATGAGGGAAGATGGTTTGAGATATGATGAGTTGTTTGGTAGGAAGAAAATGAAGGGGTGGTAGTTGGTAAAGAATTAGGAAATGTCTATTTTACCCTCAAAAGTAATTAATTTAAAATAAAAAAGAAAAATATTTCTTTTTGCTAAAATATATTTTTAAAAATTATTCTCTTATGAAGTTTGAACTTCTGGAAAAAAAAATTCCCGCCAAGTTTGAACTTTCTTGTCAAGTTTGAACTTTCCCACCAAGTTCGAACTTTCCCGCTAAGTTTAAATTTGAGGGGTAAATTTGTCAAAAAATGTGAATAGTGGCGTGGTAACTTGAAATCCGACCAATTTTGGTGGGATATGATCTTCCCACACATGAGGGAAGATTGGTGGGCCCGGAGTGGGCCTGGGAACTCAAATTCCTGGGAAGATGAGGGCCAAATTGCGTACCAAACGAAGGAACTTGTTTAAGTTCCTTTCCCTTCCCACCAATTCTTTCAACCAAACTGGACCTAAGTACCTTTTTTTCCTTACAAATTCGAAAGAAGCAGAGCTTACCTTGTCTCTTGTTCTTTGCACACCAGTACACGAAAGTGATCAACAACATTAAGACGCATACGAAAACGACCAAGAGTGTTACCATCTTCTTCTTTCCATGAGAACCACCATTCTTGTTTTCATATTTAGCTATAGAGACAAGATTGACATATAAAAAAGACACCATAAGAATTGAACAATACTCCCTCAAGTCATTTTTATAAGAGCCAAATTATTGAATTATGTGATTGAAGAAAACATTTAAAATTAGTTAAAAGTAATAAATATATAGAACATAAACTATTTTTTTAAGCATGCCCTTATATATAAGGGAGCAAGAGAGAAAAATAGACTAGTAAAGACAAAATAGATTAGCAAGTATTGAAGAGAATTTAGTATTGGAAAAAAGATGAAGAGAGAGAAGAGAACTAATTAGGGGCAAAAGTGGTAAAAATACATTAAATGTTCAGACAACTCCAAATGGGATATTATAAAAAGGACTAGACAATTCAAATTTTATGTTTTTTTTAAAAAAAAGATTGGAGGGACTTTTTTTTGATATAAAAATTTTAGGAAAGGGGTCGGACTCACTCACAGTCTTAGGACAAGGCGCTTGGAACTTAGTCCACAGAGGATACCGGTTAGAGAGTACACATGCCTCCACCTCTACCAGCATTATCACTTCTTCCTAGACCCCAAAGATGCCTCCCCCAGCGCCTTGACTAACGCAAGGATCGAACCCTTTCTCTAAAGGTGAGGAAGGCCGACCTCTACGCCAGTTGAACCCAATGATGAGGGACTTGATATATAATATAAGTATAAAAAGTGTTCTACATGGCATCTAAGATGGAATCATATTCATTTGCTTTTGTTTTAAATAAATTCCATCATACTTTTCCAGAACAAAAAGAAAAAGAAAACTTTAAACTTAGTTCTTATTTTAAAATTTAACTATTTTCAACTTTATCTCTATATAACATAGTCATTTCAATAAAATAATAGTCTATGCAATAATAAATGAATAGAAAAACAGTGCATTCATATAAAAAATTAATGGTGTGACTTATATATAGGAGAAAAAGCCTTCTTTCTCTGACTTATTAGTAGGACCATATGGACATAAGATAATCATGTCATAGACATTCAATCAACAAGTTGAAATTGATATCATTCAAGAATGGTTCAAACAAAGTTAAGATCCTCTTCAGAGAGTTAGGGGTCCAATCACTAGAAGCCCAATAAAGAGTGAGAAAATCAAGAGGTTAGAGAAAACATTGAGTTTCAATTTGCTACATTAAACGCCTAAACTTACCTATGCGCTTCCAGGCTTCAATTTGGTGTGAAAGAGGCAAGTATGAAGAGGAGATGACGTTAGGAGGATTAAAAAATATGGAAGAATGTCGCAAGAAGAATCTAATTGTAGAAAGTGATTTTAACTTTGTTGTAATTGCAAGTATATATGTCAATCTATATAGGAGATGGAGAATTATACATGTGCAAAGTCTATGAAACGTGTAAAGAGAGAGTTGGACTGTATAGGGAAGGCAATTATATTGAGTTGATTAATATAGTATAACTTTCATTCTTTAATATAAGACCCAATTGACAAAATTAAAGAGATTTAGGAAATTAAATAAATTATTTTAAAATGTTTATATTTATCATTTTCCTCCAATCAAATTTTAGAGAGATCATAATGTTATATTTAAGTGGTTTATTTAATTTCTTTAATCTCTTTAAATTAATCAACTATGTTTTATACGAGGACCAAAATATCACAGTAGTTCATTAAAGATCATATATATATATATATATATATATATATATATATATATAATGAATTAAAAGGGAAACAATAAAATAATTAAAAACAAGGGAACAAGAACGTTACCTAATTCAACTGCATCCACACGAACATACAAATCTTGACCCACACTGTTGAATATCCTCATGTCTTCCATATCAGCATGCCACGTCAAGCAGCCTCTTAGTGTAACCTCATTTGCACTCGCATATGCTTCACATGAACAATCCTTCTGACACTTCTCTTCACACTCTTCCAAGCTCATGTTCATGCTCTTATCCAAGTGTGCCTTTGATGTATCTGGTAGCTTCACACGTGCCACTTTCACAAACCCCTCCCCACTTTGACACGTGGACGCATTCTTCTTCCTCACACACCCTCCACCCAGCCCATTTCTCATATGTGTGTTTCTAGGTTCGAATCCAGGCAAGCACGGGCATTGAAACTCGTCGGCAACATAGTACGAGTCACAGTAACTATTTGACCCGCACCGTCGAAAGTAGTCACAATTCTCTCTTGGGATGTGCAAGATTTCTTTCCATATACGGCCATCAGGTTGCCACGTGTATCGGAGCAAGTGTCCATTGTTGTCAAGCACCATTCTCGATAAGGCCGAAGGGTCGTTAACGCTGTACATTAGGCTCATTTCACTTGCATCGTCAATAAAGCTAACGTTGAAGATGAAGTAGTTGGGTACCATCTCGGGTATACCGCCCCATCTCTGACCCGTCCAAGATCCAACCCGATAGATTGGGTCCTCGTTTCTGTAGACAAAGAACTGAGGATAGCCTCTCGAGTCGATCTTATAGTGAATGTTTCCAGGTCTTGGGTCATTAGGGGATTTCCATGAGGTGAGAAACCTATTCAATCCAGTTTTCTTATCTGATCCTAGTTTCATAAGCGGAAGCATGGTGTCACAGGGATAATCAAAACTCTGCCAAAGAAGCTTTCTTGTTCCTTTTTCGATCAAAACCAAGTTTCCTGTGTCTAGAAGTTTGGCAAAGGTCTTTGTGGGAGATGATGAGAGAGAAACATTGGAAGACCAAATGGGATTTGGTTTAGTATTGTTGGCAACAAGGACAATGTTTCCGTGGATGTCTATTGATAAAATTCCAGGAGTAGAATCATCAAGAGGGTTGTCTCTGTTTGCAACCCAAACAACGGTTTGATTTGAAACTTGGTTGTACCATACTCCGATGAAGCGGTTTTTGAAATTATTGTTAGCTGTGAAGAAACCGAGGGCAAAGGTTGCTCCATGTGAGAGCAAAACGTCGCCATTTTTAAGGGGCTTGGTTGGGGTTATTCTATCTAAGGAGTGACAAGAAGAATAGTGGAAGAAGAGAATTAGAAGCAGTGGAATATTGATGAACAGAGTTAGTTCGTTAGCCAGAAAGAGCTTCATGGTAGAGATTGATGAACACCAGTGAGGCTGTGTAGAAGTTTGTTTCTTTACCAAAACTTGAATTGTCGATAATAAATGGCGAAAATAATGGTCCTACGTTTGTGATTGAGACCGGAGCATACGAATGAAAATGTTATATGCTTACTTTAAAGTCTTCAGTTTTAATTTTCTTCTTCATGGGTTGCAGTTATTTCAAAATGAAAGTGACACCAAATAATAAAAAAAAAAGTATTGATGTAATGTTCTCTCTCATTATCAATATAAGAGCTAGATAAACAAGTTATTTCGGTCAAAATATAAGACCTAAATCTATTTTATCTTCCAGATTTTTTATTTCTTTTCCAAAGAATCTTTATTGATTGTAGATAAAAAGGGTCAGGTTTCCATCAAAATTAACTTCAATATGTATTAAAGAGAGTATTCTAGAAAAACCAATACACATTTATTCCAAATTATTAATTCAACTAGTTTTCTTAACATCAAAGATATATTATTAGAGTTATATTGGTTCCATAATCATTAAGAGTTTCACAAAGTATAAATGATATGATAATATATAACACAAGTGAGTATAAAGAAACCTGGAATCAGTTTCCCTACCTTTTAATAGGGGGGAGCTCATTCACATAGACAAGCTCTTTCTGGTTGTCCAGATCTAGATTTAGACGACTCATATATATTTTTTTTAATTTTAATTTTTTTATACATGAAAAAAATCATTTTTTTAAAAAAATATTAGTTTAAAGATTAACTTTATTTTAGGTTCTTTACCCATTAAAATAATTTTTTTTTTAAAAAAAAATAGAAAGTAAACCTGCTTCAAACGTTTGTGATCCGTCCAAGACATTGCGGTCTCAACTTGATATTGCATGTGATCCTGATAAACACACAGAACTAGACAAAGCGTGTGGGACCAATTTAGTTTAGCTTTGTTTGTTTTTCTAAAGTTTCACACACATTTTTTGACTACCAAGCTATCTAACCATCGTCTATATATAATATTCTTAGTACTCTGACTCCATCCATCCATATATAGAAGAAAATTTGTTCAAGAATGAAATGACATTTATAAGAGGATAGTCTGAGCGAAATTTTTATTTACCATTTTCTATTTTTACTCCAATTAATTATTACTTGGTCTTATTGTATATATTAATTAGGAACAATCCCAATTAAATCCATCTAAAATACGAAAATCGAAATTCAAGTTTATGCTTTTAATAGATGCCTACTTCATAACCTTGTTAGAAAATTATGATCGTAGTTAAAAGACCAAAATGTCACTTTATAAATAAAAAGGGAAATTGAAGGTGGTTGTAGGCTTGATTTCAATTTTGATTATTTTAACACTGGGGTTTAATTACAAATTCTCTAAGCCATTGGAACCCAAATCAAACCACTAAACACATGTAGTTGGCTAAAAGAGGAAAGATCTGAAACTGTAAATCGATCCAAGGCGTCACTGTAGTTAATAGTTATGTGTCTGGGAAGCAGAAAATTTATACACATCAACAGAAACTTGGAGGAATAAGAATCCACCATAAATCAAGATATTTCCATCATCTAGGTTATGCTTCTCCTCTATCTTTGGAAACTTCAAAAGAATGGCTAAACACAAATATAAAAATGGAGTGAATATTATCTTGTAAATATTACCCCTATAGATTCAGTATACTCCCTATGGTTCTTATTAATTATAAGCACTTTCATTTCATAATATAACAATGTTTTCTCTAAAGTAATAATTTTGTTCACCAAATATCCCTAAAGAAATATAAAACTTTCTAACTAATTAACCAATATCTAACTAATGGCTTTTTTTAGGGTAATTTCAATATTTTACAGTAAATAACTAATTTTAACAAACTTCATTAATTTATATAAATTATAATTAGGTGCTTATAATAAGATTCGGAGAGAGCAATATAAGAATATGCAAAACAAGATATAAGGCAATAAAATTTTTTAAGAAAAGTTTTTTAAGAATTCAAAACAAGCATAGTAAGAGTTATGCCGAGTACAAAAGACCTTAAGGTTGACGATATTAATTAGTTGGTTTAATTGGGAAGAGATATTTGCAGACTGCTGTAGATGTGAAGGGGCTTAGTGTACATGTTTTGGGTTTTAATAGGGGAAAATTGACTTGGAGGCCCAATTTAGCAAGATAATTTCAGAAAAGGCCCTCCACACTTTCCTATACCAGAAAAGGCTTTCTGGTATTAACCTCCAAGTCAAATTACCAAAACACCCCCTTGTGTTAAAAAAGGAAGACCAGACTGTTTTGGCGCTAAAATAGAAGGAAAAAAAAACGTGAGATTTCTGAAACTTTATTTGCTGCCATGATCGTTCATCTATCTCCTTCGTCTTGCTTCGTTTGATCATTGTCTTTAGTTTTTTTCATCTACTGGACTAAAAGCAACTCATCATGGTTGTATATTACTGACTCTTCCTGGTGGTTATTGCTGTTCATCAACATTTTTTTCAGTCGAGAGTTTGGGTTAATGAAAGGTAGGAGTTTGAACTCATTTATGTAATTATCTGGTAGAATATAGACAAGAAATGCTTAGTGTTTCATCAAGATAGCTTAATCACCATCCTTCCTCATTTTTAATCTCTCTAGGGTGGGTTCAATAAAATGTTGCTCTGTTTTTTGTGACAGAAACAGAGGAAAATTGATGTATTTGAGTGGGAATGGGTGAAAGTGATCAAGGAATGAAGATTGAAAAATGTTGAATTTTGATAGTTGTTAATACCTACAGTGGAAGTTGTTAATACCATATGTTTTTGTTGTTAATATGGCTGTTTAACTTGTTAATATGAGGTGAATTTGAAAACGTGGTAGGGGATGAAGGTTGCTCTGTTTTTTGGGCATTGAAACAGGGGAGGTCTGTTAGTGGGAATGTTTGAATGTAAAAATACTTATATGAGATAGTTGCTAAAACCTACAGTTGAAGTTGTTAATTACTTCAGTTTTAGTTGTTAATTCTACTGTTGAAGTTGCTAATACTAACTCTGTTGCATATTGTAATTACAGATGGCTAGTAGTTCAGGGAAGAATATATTATGTTTCTTTCACGTGGGGGGGGGGGGGGAAGTTTCTACAAGGTGGAGGGGATGAAAGTGATTATGTTGGAGGAATGGTAAGAACAAGATGCATCAAGGAAGGGACCACACATGAGGAGTTGCAAAGAACAATATCATCTTTAATTGGGAAAGAAAGTGATCAAATTTGTGTGAGATTCAAAGTTAGCATGGATACATCGACATTTATTGATCTTGTGGATGATGAAGGGGTGGATCACTTAATACGGTATAATAACGAATATGGTCATGTGTATGTTGAAGAAATTGGGAATAATGACAATAGACTTGCACGGGCGGAAGAAGAAGAAGTGTAAGTCTTGATGTGTTAAGAAATGCAATTTTTTCATATATAAGTTGCAAATAAAGTCTGAAACATTGTCATTACAAGCACTAATACTTGTTGTTTGTCACAGGAGTTATGATGTTTATGGAGGTTCAGCCGGGTTGTCCATATCGCCCCGTGAAATATTCAACGAAACACAAGAGTTTCCCTCATTACCGTGTTCTTCTCAAACCGTGCCATTAACGAGGCCTGAAATGAATCATGGTAAATGGAAAGATTTGATCATGGGAGCAGGACAGATTATTGCAAATGTTGTGACCCTCCTTGAGATGCTGTACAAATATAGCATTGCACACAACTTTGCCTACAAATTTGTGAAGAACAAGCCACAAAAGATAATAGTGAAGTGCAAGGTTGATGGTTGTCCTTGGTACCTTGGTGCATATTCAGCTGGAGGAGAACATCAAGAGACCGAGTTTCTGATCATCAAGACATATAGAGGTGAACACATACACCATGCACAAGCTAGCCTTATTGTATCTCATCCACCTAAGTGTACCTTGACATCATCGATTGTGTTGGATGGTTTGAGATGCAATATTGAGAAGACACCCCATGAAATCCGAACTGACTTGCAAGAATTCAAACCCAAGTTAATGATTGTCGTTTCCTAATGTTGTTTATTTTTTAGGCATTGTGTGTCACGCTCTTTTGTTGTAAATGGCCATAGATAGGAATCCCCACCATGTTATTTTTTGGAGGTGGTGGGTCAAGTTGTAATCCCTATTTTATTCGTATATTTTTTGATGTAAATGAAAGTTGGATATAACACACAATTGCCACAATTGTATCCAGGTTTCATTTATGTAGACTTATTAATATTGTTACACATGGTGAAAACTGATTGTTATTGTTTGTTGATGTTGCTGTCAAAATGTGCTGATTTAGGTGTTATTTTTCAGTGTTACTGATGTTAAAAGGTCCCATGTCCTTGTTAATGGGGGGCTGACTTTGTTGTTAATTATGGTGATAGTGTTGTTAACGGGGGGCTGATGGTGTTGATAAATCGACTGATTGTGTTGTTAAATGGTGCTGCTGATGTTGTTAAAAGTGGTGTTGCTGTCATATTTTTCTGATGTCGTCATTTGATATTGATATTTTTTTGTCAAAGTGGCTTATGTAATTATTAATTGGGCTGATAGTGTTGCCAAAGAAGGCTGATGGTGTTGCTAAAGGATGCTGATGGTGTTGCTAAATTGGACTGATGGTGTTGCTAGAGGTGACTGATGGTGTTGATAAATTGGCCTGATGGTGTTGCTAAAGGTTACTGATGGTGTTGCTAAATTTTACTGATGGCGTTGCTAAATTGTACTAATGGTGTTGCTAAAGGTTACTGATGATGTTGCTAAATTGGCCTGATGGTGTTGCTGGAGGTGACTGATGGTGTTGCTAAATTGGACTAATGGTGTTGCTAAATTGGACTGACGCTGTTGCTAAAGGTGACTGATGGTGTTGCTAAATTGGATTGATGGTGTTGATAAATTGGCCTGATGGTGTTGCTAGAGGTGACTGATAGTGTTGCTAAATTGTACTGATGGTGTTGCTAAAGGTTACTGATGGTGTTACTAAATTGACTGATTGTGTTGTTAAAGGTGCTGCCGATGTTGTTAAAAGTGATGTTGCTGTCATATTTTTCTGATGTCGCCATTTGCTGTCAAATTGGCCTGATGGTGTTGCTAAAGGTGACTGATGGTGTTGATAAAGGTGACTGATGGTGTTGTTAAATTGTACTGATGGTGTTGCTAAAGGTGACTTGATAAATTGGCCTGATGGTGTTGATAAAGGGTCTGATGGTTTTCACAAACGGGTACCTGATCATATTCCTTTATTTCTACTCATACATACATAACCAGAAGAGAAATAGCTGTTGGAACCAATTGTGGTTGTCATTATATTAAAATGTCAAGTCAACATCATCAACTACATCAGTACATTTACAAAAGTAGCTCCTAACAATGAACTCAAGTGTGCTGTACAAGTTCTGTAATCTAATCTAACAGCCAGCCAACAACATCCAAAAATTCAGATACAAAATTTAAACAATTCAGACATAGACTATCGACTCATTTTCCGCGCTTGGGCTTCCTAGATCAATGACAGCACCTTGGCTCGATGTAGGTTGTTTGGGTGATTGACCAGCCACCACAACATGCCAATCTTAATTTCTCTCAGATCATCCATTTGATATGAAGGCATGTGTAGCCATCCTCTTTCTCTGTGCCGTCCTATCACTGGAGCCAAGAAAGGACATGAACACCACACGAGTCCCTACAAACAATTAATATACAAAGATGTTAAAAACACGCTTCATGTAACTTAAACACGATACTTATGAATTTTAAACAATTTTAAATAATTACAAGCCTTCATATTAAGTATGGAAATTGTTTTCCAGATTTTGAAATACTACCTAAGTAACCCAAATAACATCAACTTAAGCATCCTAGAGCATTCTTTTAACATCCAAAATCACTTGTTTAACGTTTAGGGACCAAGCTGGTTCTGTGCCAGATGCACCAAAGATGGCAAGCACATAAGAATTCTGCAATAAAGATAAATGCACACATATGATATATGCACATGCCTACTACAAAGGATAACCCCAATAGAGTGGAGTTTTAGCATTGCAAAAAATGCCGTTGAAGTTTATGGAAGCCGGGGGTTAACTTTGAGGCTATAAAAGTTATAAGGTTATAGCCAGAGTTTTCAGTAACAAGAAGTGCAAGAATTCTTCAAACCAAAATATAATGGAAACAATAGTCTGTAGGCACCCATCATCAAAATAAATTTAGCACCCAAATTCAAATAAACACATCAGCATCATAAATTTTCAAGATCAAAAAATTTAGTACATAACATATAGTGTTTATTTTTTTTTACAAAAAAACAAAGTAGATTATGTTACGTATAAACAGAACACAAGGCCCAAGGAACAATGTTATAAATCCAAAAGCTTCAAAGAATAAGTTCTAGTTTAATGACTTCAAGGATCATATTTTTTGAATAGATTGCAGGTTCATAGTTATTCATGTTTTACCAGTTAAGACCCGACTGTTATTAGTTGTAGCTTTAGTTTGATAGTAACAATACCTTTTACATGTTATGACTTGTATATAGCTTTTGGACCTACCTGATGAAGTTGCAAATTAGCTTTATTACCATTTGGGCACATCATTTAAATTCTTCATGCTTTAGGCTACACATGTTTGATCCACCTGCAAAAGTAAATTGAGTTTGATAGTAACAATACCTTTTACTGCAACTTATTAGAAGGAAATATCAAATAGGTATCATATAATAGAAAAGGAAGACAGGCCACTAATCGGTATTATACGTCGCATTAATGGCATGAATTTGAACATATTTTCTCTTTTTTGACAACGTGAACATGTTTTTCAACAACTAAATCAAACTAAGGTAAAAATGTTACCAGAAAAAATCATAAGCCTACATTACAACCTATAAGAAAGATAAATCTCAAACCATTGTATAGTTAAAAGTCTTTACTTTATCATCTTTACTTTTTCCTGCAATCATTTATCAAAGAAGCTTTGTCCCAATCACAAGAAACAGACTTTCCAAACAAAGTGGTTTGATATAAAAGATTGCTACATTAAAATCAAAGAGTAGGAATGAAAATAGTATCTATCATTTAAATGTAGAGCAAACTTTTCAAAAGGCATAATTAGTAAGCGAAAGCACTATTGATAGATTCAAAAACATGATGTTCTTTTACTATAAAGCACAATAACTTGCTCCTTCATGACGTGGTTAAACCAAAAAGTTTCAAGAAGTGTTTTACCACATATTGAAATGTTGAGTTGATAGTGAACGTATTGTCTGCTCCCTTGTCCCCTAAAAGCTGTTTGATTTTAGGAAGTAGTTGGTTTTCCTCAAACAATGTCCTGCCGTAACATAAATTGCCATGCATTAACATAAATTGCCTTCAGTTAGTACTCAAATCAAATCAAATCAAAACTAAGACAATAAGTATAAAGAAGGTAACCCCACCTTCTTCATCATGAAAATATGCATCATCTGCATATCACAGTCATCTAAAAACATACTCAGCAGCTAACTTCTGATGGGCAATCTCCTCTTCCAAAGGTGTACAAGGGAGTACAATGTTGATCAGATGTTAAAAAGAATCAAAACCACATCTTCACCAAACTTTGCTAAATACATATTATGAAAGCATGCAAAGCTAAGCATAATTAATAGGCACACAAGAAAGGATAAATAATTGACAACAGTAGCAAATAGGAATACAAAGAGCACTATAGAATCTCTTGAAATGCTAGGCTTATATGCCAGAAAACATAACATACAAGTACAGAAATATGAAAAACCTAACTATTCCATTGAAACCAACCTCACAAACATGTTCGAGTGTTAGTATTCTTGAGATTAAAAAACAGCTAACCATGATGGAGAATATGCACAAAAAATTCTAAAAAGGAACATAGAAGAAGTTCACGTATTCACAAAAAGGCAACAATTTAAATTAATTTACCCCAGGCTTGTACTTGGTTGATCGGGAAGCCAGTTTATTGAAAAGCTGCATTACTTGAACAGGGCTATCCTTCTCATATCGCAAAGCATACAACATGACTGAATGTAGCCGGTCCTCATCTGATATACTTTCATTGTTTAATAGATTTGTCACTTCCTAGAAAAGAGTACATAAGAAAGAGAAATCATAACCTAGAAAGTATGCTGCCCTCATTTTCCACTTAAGCTAAGAGAACATATACTAAATACCTTGAGTATAAGACATGACTTTGCCCGTGACTATTTCTTTCTACAGAAAGTGATAGACAATTAATAGAGGTGGCCATAAAGTGGGTCTTTTCTACCAATAATATTAGCACTAGTGATTATACAAAATTATAATTTTTTGTTTAAAGTTTTGATTTCTTTTCTTCCTGCTAGCCCAACTTTATGCCACTTTTTAATGCAGGTGACATTCTAAATGGACGGATACAGTGAATGTAGCCCAAGTTTGATAGTTTTGAGCATCTATGGGGCTCTTTTAGCTTCTTAGATATAGGTGGACCACAATCTTTCCACAAATGTCCACCTCTGATGAATTAAACCAACTAGTTGAGATGAACTTTACAGCTACATCCTTTCATTTTTGCAAATAGAGAGCTTGGGAGTTGGACTTCAGTTTTTTTCCTTGCTTTTGAAAGTATTTTATTGAACTGATGAATCTTCTTAATTTCGGTTTTTCACTGAGAAGAGAAATCAATCAACCAGAACTTGATAAATACTGAACTCAATATTAAAAAAAAAAAGCCAATACCTGGAGGTCTTGAGGGTTGAACGAGAGAGCGACGCCGACAATGTCTGATCTGAAGCGAAGAGTCACTCTTTCTGAGTGAAAGACCGACGCAGAGCGAGGCTGAATATTGGGAAGAGGATGGTTGCTAGGTTTAGTTCTCAACCACGCCTAAATGCACAGAGAGTGAGAGAGGGGAAGATGGTGAAGAGCACAGAGACACGAGAGTGAGAGAGATTGAGATTTCCATTCTCATTTGTCAGTTAACACCAGGGCTGTTTTGGTAATTTGTCTTGGAAGTTAATACCAGAAAAGGCCCTAGGGCCTTTTCTGGTATGGGAAAGTGTGGAAGGCCTTTTCTGAAATTATCTTGCTAAATTGGGCCTCCATGTCAATTTTCCCTTTTAATAGCTGTCCTAGTAGTCTTCAATGCTGCTATGGTCTACCAATATTAATAGCCGTACAAAAGTGGTCCATCAAGTACTATTGAGGCACAACTTGAAAAAGGGAAACTTTTTAATTTTTGGCACTAATTTATTCAAGTAAAAGTGACCCTAAACTGTATCTTTTGGAGTCCATTTGAACAAGGCATGATCAGATTGGCTTAATTTAATTTTTAAAAGGATAAATTATATAAAATCCCCTGGACTTTGAAGATATTGCATATAATTCATGAAGTTTAAAATTTTAAACTTCACCTCCCAAATCTCTTATTTTTTATTTATTGGTCTTTGAAGGTTTCTCATGGAACTTGTACAACCCAACCGTCCTATTGACTTCTGCTCTAGTCATGGTCGCCGCCTTGTTCATGGACGCGGAAGCAATTTCGCAGCATAGAAAGAAAAAAGAACCATTTGGCCTCATATTACTACAAGTCGCAGGATCGATTTTGAGAATAAAACACAAAAGGTGGAGCTTTGCAATGAGAATGAGGGTTTTTATTTATTGTTTAGACTACATTTTAACTCTTGTGCGAAAATGTTAGAGTCACTATAAATTTATTAGCTTACATAGGATGTGATAGGGATGCCTATCTTCTATTAAAGTGATCTGGCGCTTTTAGTCAAAAGATAATGGTAGGTTAACGATAAGTTGTTTACCAAAAAAAAAAAAAAAGATCAGGGAGACACTAATACAATTTTTTTTTTTTTAAAGATCAGAAGAAAAACACCTTGTAAGATTGAATCTGGGACCGGTCTAGATACAGGCGGTCTTAAAAGTGTGTTACTTTTAAGACTAGATGTGCGACCGATTTTAAACAATTATTTTTAGACTGGACTTTTAAAATATGAGGCTTTGAAAGTCGAGTTTTGAAGACTGAATTTTTAAAATATGAGGTCTTAAAAGTAATACTTTTTAGACTTGACTTTTTAAACATTTGGTCTTAAAAATAAGTTGGCAATATATATATATATATATATATATATATATATATATATATATATATATATATATATATATCTCCCCATTCCCTGCAAAACCACAACCACAAGATCAAATCAAACATTGTTAGACAAATCATGGATGGTAAATCTCAATAGCACTTAAATCAAAGATTAATGCACTAAACTGTGACTTGCCTTCATAATTAAACACTAAAAAGAAGTCACATCTAAGAGAGTAGTATTTCACAAATTCCTCAACTTCTTTTCAGATTTCTTAAGTTCCATCTTCCACACAAGACCATCTTAAATCTCAGTAGCACTTAAATCAAAGATTAATGCACTAAACTGTGACTTGCCTTCATAATTAAACACTAAAAAGAAGTCACATCTAAGAGAGTAGTATTTCACAAATTCCTCAACTTCTTTTCAGATTTCTTAAGTTCCATCTTCCACACAAGACCATCTAGAACACCAATCGTAGCCTTACTAGCACACAGTTCATTCTCAAATCCTCTCACGGACACCTTTGGATTTCTCTGTAAGTTCAGCGATATAGTGGCTCCAACTTTATCCAATCAACTGAGGGAAGATATATAAACAATCTTTAAACACAAATGAAAAACACATCATATAATATAAGGATAACTTATTAAAGAAAAACATAGAGTTTACCATGTTTTTATCATGAAGGCTCCTAAAAGTACGATCTTTATGGCGCACCGTGGCACCAAGTTTTTTGCCACAGCAATTCAGAACAGAGGTGACCGTGCTTTTCAAACACATATTACAGTCAAACGCCACAAGAAGAACTTTGGTCTGAAGTGGGAGAGGTGTGAAAAGGTTGAAAATTTAAGGGGGAAATTCAATTATTGTTGGGTGTGCTTCTTTTAGACCGGTTCTTTGTAAAATCACTACAAACAAAATTCAATTTTTGTGACGGAAAAATTCCGTTGCAAAATGGCAATTTTCCGTCGCAAAATGAAATTGCGACAGAATTTGCAACTCGCAAAAAAGGCGTCGCAATTGTGACGGAAAATTTTTCCATCGCAATTGCTTTGGAAAGCGTTTCCGTTGCAAACCCCTTCGGGGTTTGCGACGAGAAAAAATTCCTTCGCAAACCCCAATGGGTTTTGCGACGGAATACTTTTCCGTCACAAAACCTTTTGGTTTTGCGACAGAATCATATTCCGTCGCAATTGCGACAGAAAACGTTCCGTCGCAATTGTGACGGAATCCAAATCCATCACAAATAATAAAAATATAAAAGAAATAAAATATTAATAAAATAAAATATTTTAATTAAAAAATATAAAAAAAATTAATTTTTTTTAAAAAACGTATAACATATTTATAAAAAAATAAAATTATTAAAAATAAATTTTGCATATAATAAAAATTTAAAATAAAAATCATACAGAATTTTTTACAATACCCAAGTCAAATATATATGTTCTAAAGTTGCGAACAACAACTACTGAAACATAATCTATAAATAAGCAGCATGATCATCATCATTGTCACAAGGATGGTCGTCATCACCAGGCGCCGACAAAATACCTTTAGACCGAAGTACGAGCTGCAGCTGCCTTACCACGTCATTTGTCCGCTGCTACTCTTCTCGGTACCGCCGCTGCTCTTCTTGGTACCGCCGCTGCTCTTCTCGTTGCTGCCGTATCATCTCCTCTTGTGCCTCCACCAACGCCCTCAGCCTCCTAACCTCATCTAAAAAAACAAAATAGCAGAGTGAGTTATTTTTCTCTAATTTAATTTAAAAGGAAGATGGAATGGAAACGTAACAATGTAGAAAAGTGTTATTATGTTTACCTGAATCAGCACCATCATTGCATGGTAAGGCTTGCTGCGTAGGCTTCAGCTGGCTCGTAGAGGCACCCATCCCGAAGAGTCTCCCTTTCTTGTCAAATCCTCCTGCAACTTGAATGAATAAACTCTCGTTATCAGACTGTGAGGATGTAACATCCCAATTGAAAATGCCGAATTTTTTTTTTTAAAATGAACCGTGATCAGAGTCGAGCATTTCGATTAAACGAGTAACTGAATATTTAGAAGTACATAACCATAGTGTAATCATCCTTATACAGTCATCTGTTGATTTAAAAAGACAATATCTAAATAGTTCAAAAACTATAACATATAAGCTCTTCCAATCTGCCTACATCGGCTACTTGCCGCTCTCCTCCACCCTGGATCCTCCTGAACCTGAGGCTACAGCTGAGATCCAATTCCTAATTGGATCTCAGGTAATGGTTAACCTTATGTTCAAATAAATCATATATAGGCAACAAATAATCATAACCACATAACAGCATATCAATACATAAGCACACAGCAGATGCATGATCAACAATGGACAGAACATAAGCACACAACAATATGTAAAGCCCCACACTATGTCTGCACATAAACCAGTGCGACGATCTCCCATCGTGTCCTCAGCGCTAGGAAAACCCAACGGCGTTATCAAGACTATAACCCGTAACAAGCTGTATGTATGACTGACAACCCACGACAGAGTTTCAGTATATAAACATGTCTACCATATATATGAATATAAGCAGCATAAGTGTTAAGGTTACAATACGCGTCCGTACCTCCGTTGACGATTTCGGGCACTTCAGTAGCGTTGTGGTACGTTTGACGGTGGTACGACGGTGATTTGACAGCGGTGACAGCGGAAACAGCGGTTCGTGATTCTGGGTATCCTATAAGGATAATATCACCGGTATGAATATCTAAGACCATATCAGGCATTTTAGGTACAAATTACCATTTTGCCCCTAGTTTGACCTTTTTGGCGGAATTTTGCCAGAGCTTCGCTGTTTTGACTTTACACTTTCAAAATTTTTGCTATAATTTTTCCTCTAACATATTTCTAAAATAAATATCATATTTATTCTTAAAACACGATATTTAAACTAACTTGAGAAATTTAAGACTACTCTAGCATTTCTACTATAACTACTGAAAGAACTACCGAACTAAAGACTAGGGACCGAAAACTTACTCAGAGCTTTGCTATGAACTTCTCCCTGAGCTTCTCTCTCTAACTTCTCTCTAGGATTGTAAGTGAATTAGTGAAGAATGAAGAGGAATGGAAGCTATTTATAGAAAACCCGGATGACATTTTCGTAATTTCGTTGAACTTTGTCTGGTTGAATTTTGACCGTAGGATCGCACTTTTGCTAGGTGGTTTGATCTTGGCCTTACACCTATTAGGCCGACTTCTTCCCCCCCTAAAAGACAAAATTGCTGACCTCATCCTAGCTGCATCATCAAACCTTATCCTCTTGCTTTATCTGATAAGTTCCGGGTTCGGTGTCCTGATCGCGAAATTCTGTAGAAACTTAAAATTCCGGGAACAACGCTCCGAAGGTCTTTTCTTCCTCTTTCAAATTATCTAATTTAACTCAATTTCTGATCCCGCAGAGGACATTCCGTTATCAGCTGAAAATCCTCGGTATTCGTGCCCAACTACAGAAATAACGTTGTCTGGTACTAACTCCGAGACAAAAATTCACTGATTAACATTATACTTTGGTTTTTCCCCACTTATCCCCAGATTCCCACAACGGAATTATTTTCTATCGGTTCTCCTTTTGGCTATCTGCTTTAATTATACAAAATATCTTCCTATTCGGATTTCCAAATCACTTCGTCGGTTACAGAAATGACTTCGGAGACCGGCCATCTCGAGATAAAAATTCCCTCGTTCACAATATACCCTGACTTTAGAAACCTAGGTCACGGTTTTCTATGTAGGATTTTATTTCCATCCATTCTCGTTTATCCTGTCCACTTTTAATTATTATTATATTATTACTTATTTATCACATGCTTAAACCTATATTTTTATTATATTCAAATATCTTCTTCATCCTTATCTCCCCTAAAATTTCGGCCAACACACCATATATATATATATTTTTTTTTTCCTTAACCACATATATTATATTTATCCTATATTTATTTTCCACAAAATTTTCCCATTGGTCCATAACTAATTACTTGGATTTAGACTTTCATAAATTCTTGAAAAAATCCTAAACCATAGATCTTTACTTTTTAAGACTATATTTATTATTTATTTAATTAGCCAAAGATTTCGGTCCTTAATAATTATTATTTATATTTATTTTATTTTATTTTTATGTTTCCTAAATTTCTCTAATCTTATAAAATTCCTGAAAATTACTTAATTAATCCTTTAATACTTCTTAATAATTTTCTTAATTAGAATTAATTATTTTCTCACAACAATTTCATTAACATTAATGATTTAAGCCTTATGCAAAATATTAAAAGTTATAGAATCAATTTTGATTCTAAAATAATTTTTAATTTTCCTTCTTTTCATTTTCATAGGAAATATTTTATTAAATTGTCTAAATTAAGAATAATATATTTCCTAAATTTTCAATAATTATTCCATGTTTTCTTGAATTTTCCATAATTTTTCCTTAGTACCTTCCTTTGGAAATAGACTAATTATACTCTATTTTGATACCATAATCACCATAAATGGATATTTTTATTATGGTAACATAATAGTCCAGATAGTAATTATCCGGGTATTACAGAGGATGCGCGCTCGCCCTGACTCTGGGTGTCTCTCTCCTGTGTCAGCTTCTGATAGGTTTCCTGCAGGAAAAAAAAAGATCACATATAAGAACATTGAAATGAAATAAATATGTCGCTGCCTGACACGAAAAACAAAAATAATAAATATCTCACCGCAAATTGCTGCGACCTGGCGTTGATCCAGTGGCGCCCACTACCATCGGTAGACTCCTGTGTATGGGTCCGCTCAAAGGTAGCCCACTCAACATCTTCTGCAGGAACTTCCCCAGACGCTGCCTGCAATCACAAATTTTGACTGCCAGTTAATTGATTCAAAGTACAAGATATCAAATACTGAAATAGAAAATGACTATGCTCACAATTTTTCATCGATGCTCGCTGTATGGGATAGAGCCCCCAGTATAAGATGGTCCATCCATATGGGCCCTATTTGATTTATTTTTCACACTCTTCTCTTGAAATTTGGGATCGGTGTTCCATTTATGATGTAATTGATCTAAAGCATTAGGATGAATCCAATCAGTCTTGCCCAGCCCTTGTCGCAATTTATAAAACCTATCAGACAACCATCTGCTTGCCTTGTGATTGTAAGCTTTTTTCAACGTATCTCGATGCTCAGGCAACCACCTAAAGTGACCCTGAAAATCAATTATTGACAATTAGTGCTCCAAATTATAATGTACCTCATCAGTTTGCATTTGCATTAAGAAAATTCTCAAAACTTACCAAAAACTCCTCGAACCAAGTTTCCCGACGATTCTTAGGAATGTCTTTCCAACTGGCCCACGACTAATTGAAATTGCGGAATATTTGGGCTGATATGAAATCCATGACCTGATTGTAAGGCTCAAATCTTGATACAGAGGAAAAGGCATAAATGTTAGCATACAAAATAAAAGTAAAAACCTCGTACCATTATCAGTAACTTTACATGACTTACTCTAGATCACCGCGAGGACAAATCCACAACCATCCTGTCTCAGGATCAACAGTTCCCCACACCGGTGCGGGTGAGGAGGAACTAGCTTCCCCGAACTGGTTGTGAGGAGACGCGGTGTGCTGAAGGACGAAATGATATTGCAACATTTTACTACACAGTTGCTTAAATAAAACAAAAGATGTAAATCAATCAGATTTCGTAAACTATACCTGCTCTGCCCCTTGCTGTGGATCAGGGGGATTAAAAGGCATACCTGCACCTCCCATAATAGAGTCGATAATGGTCGGTGAAGACAACATATGAAATAGTAGAAGCTCTGGAGAAGAGCCGTACCCTCTGTCGTAAGACGGGTCCGATGTCGTCGCCCTACCACCTCTGATAGGACGGGCTCGGCCTCTACCACTACTTCGACCACTGCCAGAACGCCCTCCTGAACAATCCATCTTTGAACACCTGCAAACATTATGTCAAAATGTCAAAAAGAAACACTTAATGTCACCATCAAAGTAACAGATTATATCTACTAGAACGAACGGTTATAAATAGCGGACTAACATAAGTCAACTGGAAGATTCCGTTTCCTCCACTTCGCCTTGCTTCCCTTCCTCATCAATCTCATAGTCATCAAATTCAGACTCACTATCAGAGTAATTATCTTCCTCCTCATCGTCTGATTCCTCATCGACAATATGGATAGGAATCAGTTCTAACTCCCCATGCGGCTCGTCAAAAAGATTGCTTGGTATTTCGTCATCAACAACAAGGACGGGTTGTACCTGTTCCACATCAGCTTGAAACGATTCATTCATAGAGTCATTTGATTCTGATTCTTTCGAGTTGGGTATGATATTGTGTGCTTTGGTTCTGATAACTCCCATCCACCCTTGACGGGATGTTGGATACGATGTATAATAAACTTGCTTCGCCTGTTGAGCAAGTATGAATGGGTCATAACCAACCGTGTACCTCCTCGACCCCTGGACCTCAACATTCCCATATTTATCAACTTTTGTCCCACAAGGAGAGTTATCAAACCACTCACATTTAAAGATAGTCACGGACTTGTCCCACTTATAATCCAGCTGAATTATGTCTGTTAACATTCCGTAGTAGTCAGCCTCAACTCCATCAACCAGGCCACGTCGGCAATATACGCCGTAATTGCAATTTAGTGTATTCTTGTTCACTTGTACTGTTGCAAAACTATACCCATTGATTATATATTTCAAACACCGGGTAACAACTATTGCAGCTCCACAAGATAAACTCCACGCAACATCATGGGGAGCTGATGGATTTTCCACGGAGAAGTCTTCGAACCATTGAGGAAACTCAGCAATCTTGAATTGTTCAAGTTCGGCATCTGATATTAATGGATTTTTGGATCGAACCCAATCGGAGAAAAAGCTATAACAAAAAATTCTCATTAATATACTTTAATACTAACCGTAACGGTAAAAATACAGGAAGTCTTACCTTAAGTACGGGGTGACCTCTTCACAGTTGTTTATAATGTACCACTCCGCCACTCGCTTGTGTCTTCCCTCCAAAGTTGACCTCTCACGTTTTCCCACGACCCGACCTGGAAAATTATATATAGATATCTGATCGCTTGTACTGCCTCCATCGTCGTTGTGAGCTACCCCTCTCCATCTTGATATATTTCCAGAGGGATCATAGTATGACGCAAATTTAGTGGCCTCTTCCACTAGATACGCTTCAGCGATAGATCCTTCAACGTACCTTTGATTTTTGATCTTGTGCTTGAAAGTGCGTAAAAACCTATATGGACAATCACAGGGTATTTAAAAATTTACCACTATGAGAGTCAAATAATAACAAGAAGAAATATATATATATATATATATATATATATATATATATATATTACCTCTCAAACGGATACATCCACCTATATTGTTGCGGACCTCCAACCCTTGCCTCATAGGCCAAGTGAATAGGCAAATGCTCCATTGAGTTGAATAAGGTCGGAGGAAACACCATCTCTAACTTGCATAGCGTCAAAGGCATGCTCTCCTCTAGCTGCCGTAACTTATCAACGTTCAGCTCAGAAGCACAAATTTCTCTAAAGAAAATGGAAAATTCTGTCAGAACACTCCATATATGTTTCAGTAGTGCTTTGAAGGCCCACGGTATCAATCTCTAGAAAAAAACGTGACAATCATGAGTCTTCATATCAGATATCTTCACCTCATCTATTTTGACACATCTAGCCATATTTGATGCATAACCATCTGGGAGTTTCAGATTTGAAACCCATTTTAACATTTCTAAATTTTGCTCTTTGTTGAGTGTGTATGGCGCTCGAGGTTTAGAAGTTCGCCCCTAAGCATCCACCACCAAATGCAACTCAGGCCTTCTGCAAATCGCTTCTATGTCCTGTCTTGCGTAGACTGTGTCCTTCATCAAGCCTTTGGTGTCCATCACGGTGTACAAAATATTGCAGAACACATTCCTCTCAATATGCATGACATCGAGGTTGTGTCTCAACAGGTGATCTTTCCAATATATCAGTTGCCAAAAGATGCTCCGTTTCATCCAATGATGATCAACCCCATATCCCTCAGGTTCGTTGAATGCAACCCCCTCTTCAACACTTGCAATGTGCCTGACCTTGTCCCATATTTCTTGACCACTTAATCGACGGGGTTGATTTGCCCGTTCGACAACATTCCGTACAAAGTCTTTTCTATTTCTTCTAAGCGAATGATCAGGGGGTAGGAATCGGCGGTGCCTGTCAAACCAACAAACCTTGAGACTGTTTTGCAAGCTAAAGCCCATGTTCTGCTCAAGACACACTGGACATGCAAGCTTTCCCGACGTTTGCCAGCCACTCAACATCCCATAGGCAGGGAAATCATTTATCGTCCACATTAAGGCGGCCCGAATGATAAAATTCTGGCTCAATGATACATCATACGTGAGAACCCCGTCATTCCACAACATCTTCAACTCATCTATCGAAGACCTGAGGTACACATCTATATTCTTTTTTGGGTTGGATGGCCCGGGGATTAAGACGTTGAGAAATAAGAACTCTCTTCTCATACACATAGAAGGTGGAAGGTTGTACGGCGTCACAATCACTGGCCAACATGAATACTTCCTGCCCATCTGGTTGAAAGGAGCAAACCCATCCGAACATAATCCAAGACGGACATTACGGGGATCCGAAGCAAAGAAAGGATTCATCTCGTCAAATTTAAGCCAGGCTTCGGCATCGGCTGGATGCGTCACAAATTTTTTGTCCCTGCAATGCTACCGGTGCTATCTCATGTGAGCGGCCGTTTGCTTTGAAGAATACAATCTCTGAAGCCTGGGCACGAGGGGAAAGTACCACATCTTGCTGAATGGTTGACAACCTGGTTTCCTCTCTTTAGTCACAGGTTTGTATCTGTTATGTTCACAGAATTTGCATTTGGTTAGCTCCGCATCATCTTTGTAGTACAACATACATCCATTGGGGCAACAATGGATTTTTTCACAACTAAGCCCAAGCTCTTTAACATTTCTTTTTGCTTGGTAGAAATCCTTCGGCAAATTATTATCTTTCGGAGCAATCTTGCTCATGATCTGCATCATTTCGTTATAATTCCTCTCACTCATATGGTGATCAGTCTTCAAACTTAGTGTTGCTAAGGTAGCCGACAGCGATGAGTGCTCACTACTTTCAATGTGTTCGCAACCTTCTCATAACAGTCGTTGCGCATCTTGAAGCATCTTGTAGAACCTTTCGGCTTCTGGATTAGGATCCTCTCCCATATAACATGGTTGATTATGCGTATCGATCTCCTCTTGCGTGTGTGATGATTCAGCATGAGTAAAAGGATCAAAATATTGCCCAATCGACGGTCTTGCGGCATCCATCACCAACTGTTCGGACTTCGCCATGGTATACCCAGCATTCATAATCGTCCATAAATCCCTTTTTACACAAATGGATTTTGACCGTGTTATACTCTTGAAATTTTAAACACCTGCATATGGCACAGGGACATGCGATGTGTCTACTTGAATTAGGTGAGTGCACCAAAGCAAATTGCATGAACTCTTCCAGACCGTCCAGGAATGCTCAAGTTATTTCTCTTTTCAGAGTTAGATGATTGGACATCCAACTCCTATCACGATGACCGTCCATACTTCTACAACTTAACCCTACGCAAATATATAGGGTGGGGAGATATCCCAGTCGACAAAACAACATGAAGCAAATATTAATAAGTGGTCAATACAACTGGCCACTCATGTCAACCAATTGCCATTAAATTAAAGTATTTGGTTATAAATAATGTAATATGGAAGTAATGCTATTCACGATCAATTCAAGCTAATTATAAAAAGTTTAACTAATTTAATGTCAATTGATTTAAATTGAGCAAAGTTTAATCTACAAGAATAAAAATTAACTTTGTAGATTTAAATAAAAAATGTTAAAAAAATCACAAATTATCCATGCATAACTATAACTTGTTAAGTATTTTCTCACAAATTAAAAAAACAAAGAGAAATCTAAAATATGACATTCATATTATAATTATATTTTTAGAATTCTACATTATGTATATGTAATTCTTAAATAAAATAAAAAATTATAATTAATAGAATATATATTCTATATTAACAGAAATACATATTCTATATCAAGTACGTAATTCTACTAATTTTTAACATACAAATTTGTTTACTCTATAAAGGCACACATTCCAACTACTACAAAACATCAATTATTAATTAATTATCTTACTCTTAAACATCATTTATCAACATTATACTCTTCACATTTCAACATCTTCCTATTTATAGATTTATGTATCATAACCCACCAATGGAATATTAAAATTGTGTAACATAATTTTTTCATTACAAAAAATTAACCATAAAAAAACAATACAATAGAAGATTAAGGAAATTCATCAATCTTATTAATAAACATCAAGCAAACCCAATAACTGAAAAAATCATGAAATTTTATCCAAACAATAATCATAATCCAAATATATAAGCAAATTATGAATCAATATCATTAACTTTTTGCTTATATATATCACTATAAGTATAATGTAGAGTTATAACATTGTCTTATGTTTTCTACTTTGAAATATCAAATAATAAACTTCCTAATTAATTTTCCTACCTATAAATATCACTTTTCAACAGTCATGTCTTTTCTAATTATATTTAGGAGTAAGATAAATTCCAAAAATTAATAGACACTATCACATGAGAAGTATAAAATTTTGAACATATAAGATAGACATTATCACATATAAGTATTGCAATAAAATTTACACAAACAATAGTCTTGTATTTTCCATATAATGATTTTGAAGAGCAAATTGAAAAGAGAAAATAAATCAATCTAACCTGAAAATGTCGCCGGAAAAAGGAGAAGAGCTTCCGACGAGGAGGAGGAGGAGGACCAGCAATTCAGAGGCTTCAGGTGTCTGGAAGGTCGCCGGATGGAGGGTTTGTGGGTGTTGACAGATGGGGGGTGTGGGGGGGCCGGCGTGGGGTGGATCGGGGTTGGGGGGAGGGGGGGCGAAGGGGGTCAGGGTGTTGGGGGGGAGGGGGCGAGGGCGGACGGCTGTGGGATATGGGGGGTGTTGGGGAGGTGGAATGTCACCGGAGTTGCGAATGGGAGGGGGAATTGGGGGGGGGGGTCGCCGGACTGGGTGGAGTGTCATCGGAGAAAGGAAGTGGGGGGAGGAGGTGGTTCAGTTGTCTAAAGAAGGAGGAAGGAGGCGAGTTGGCGGACTATTAGTCTGCCAACTTGCGACGGATTTCAGTTCGTCGCTGTCCCCAGCGGGGGACAGCGACAGAAATCTCTTCCATCGCTATTTTTCAGGAAAAATGTTTTTTTTTTTTTATTTTTTTTTGTTTTTTTGCGACGGAAAAAATTTTCCGTCGCAATTTTTCATGTTTTTGTGACGGATAGAAAATTCCGTCGCAAAAAATCAAAAAATTTTGACGGAAAAAAATCTGTTGCAAAATCTGACTTTTCTAGTAGTGAATCTAGTCTCAAAAGTAATACCTTTTAGATTGGCTCTTTATAACATCCAGTCTTAAAAATAATAGAGATTTTTTTTTTTAATTTTTAACTTTTTAGACTGGTTGTTTATAATATCCGCTCTTAAAAGTAATAAATATTTTTTATTTTTAAATTTTTAGACCAGTTTTTTATAATATCCGGTCTTAAAAGTAATAGACATTTTTTATTTTAAATTTTTAGACTGGGTCTTTATAATATCCGGTCTTAAAAGCAATAGACTTTTTTTTATTATTTTTATTTTAACGTTTTCTACCGGTTTTTTATAATATCCGGTCTTAAAAGTAATAGACATTTTTTATTTTAACTTTTTAGACCGGTTCTTTATAATATCCGGTCTTAAAAGTAATAGTATAATATCCTAAATTTTGGGCTCTGAAAATTAAATATAAGCCTAAATTAGCCAAACGACTAAGCCAAATCCGGGAAGAGTCCCAAGAATGACAAGAAATAGAAAGCCACTAGAGGACTAAGTAATTCGGCTATATGGGCCAGTAAGCCTAGTATGTATAGGCCGTGGAATTAAAGTGCCAATGCAAAAGGGTACATAACACTTATATGGTGTCATTGGGTTGGTAGAAAGATGCCACCCAACTATGTTATAAGGAACAGGACGATTAGTTAAGAAAAGTGTCCCAATATAGTGTTGCACATGACATTTCCAGTGCACATAGCTATGTCCTAAGTTTTTGGGACACCAGGGCATTTGGGACACATGGCAAAGACACATGAAGATGCCTTAAAGGACTCTTCAATTCGTTCAAGAAAGAGTCATGGTGACCAAGCAAAGTCATAGACACAATCAAAGATATTTATCAACTTTGTACTTTAAAATTTGCCACATGTCTCGTAAAGGAATTTTATTGATCCTATTATGACCTAAATGCCCATGTGTCACCATGAGGAATAAAGCTTATTGGGAAAGCCTCAACAAGTGTATATTTCACCCACTTAAGGAAGGATTAGTTTTGCGTTTCTCCAAATGAATACTTGTCATGCTAAGGATTAAGATCATCTAAGAAAGAGACATCTAAGCTATATCTAATATGATTATGTGTCATCTTTAAGTTGGTGATTATCCAAACAAATGACAAGTGTCTAAGACTAAATTTGGATTTTCCAAGGGAGAGAATTTCAGCCAGCATCAAGGAGATTTAGTGCCTGTTTGGCAATCCATCAAAATCTAGGTTTCACGTAAGCCGAGACAAAACTCCTCTCACATACTTACCTCGTACTACGCAAAACTTAGGTTTTGAAAGGTTTCCAAACGGGCCCTTAGACATGCAAAACTGAGCAAATGACACCTAAGCATGATTAAGTGTCAACTTGTGGTGGGTTTCAATTGCCACCTTAACCGTCACCTAACTCCCCTTAACTCTGAACCTTAGACACTTATGCATCATGCAGATTACATCCTCCTCTTCTCTCATTTTCCGCACACATAAATTCCAATCCATAAAAACACTTTAATTCTCATTCTTTATTAGCTCACTTAGTAACCATTTACATCCTCTCCCTTATATTCATACGGACACCTCCTTCCCCTCTTCCAATTGACACTTAATCACTTCTAGCACCTCATCATCCATGTGTCTCTCCTCCTCCATGCATGAATACAACTTGTCACACTTAAGCAAATGACAAAACATCTTTCCCTTTTACCACATTACGAAAACACACACACACTTAAGCGCCATTTATTCCTCATTATATTCCACACGCACACACACACACACCCTCTCACACACAAAACACCTCTCCAATCCAGCCCCCTTCTTCCTCCCTTCTCCTCACGGCTCTCTCCTCTCAAACACCAACAATCACCTTCTCTTCCTTCCAACTTCCGTAGCCCTCCTTTCTTCAATCACCAACATCTATGTATTCCTCATGGTTAGACTGAGATATTGAAGAAGGAAAAGAGAAGAGGAAGTAACCACAAGAGCTAGTGGTAATGATCTTAACTTTCCTCTTGTCATTTTGAGTTTCTTGGATTTAAACTCAAAGATTTGGTCTGAGATAAACCTGGGGAAATAAGAATATTTTCAAAAATCTGAGTTCACCATGGTGTTCACCACAAAAAATTTTTTGGGAATAAATTGGTGAATGAATTTTTAAAAATATTTTGGAAAATAAAATCATAAGCTTCATAAAAACGTTGAAATTGCAAGTTTTGGAAGTTTGGAGTCAGTCCGCTTTCATGCATGTTTTGACTGATCAAATGGAATTATAAAATTATGAAAATATTTCAGGAGATATAGGACATGCATAGCTTTAAAATGGTGGTTATTTTTGTATTTTTCTAAGTTTTGGTCAGAGAGAAATAAATTGTACAAAATAACCCTACATTTTGGAAGCAAAAACTGGGTAGAGAGCTTGTGCGTGGTATTTTAATGGGTAAACGAAACCATAAAATTTTAAAACTTTCTAGAATGTAACAGGACTCACAGAGCTTTAAATATATATGTGGTTTGTAATTTTTAAAGCTCTGTGCAGTGAGATATCCAATTTTTAATTTGAGCAATGATTTTGGAAAACCCATTGAACAATCTGAATGTTTTTAGGAACTAGGAATGAATTTTGTGTGATAAAATGTTGGAACCAATTTTCCAAAAACCTAGACTTAATAAGGATTTTATAGGTTTTTGAACCACCTAAATTGAACACCTGGAATTCCATATATGAATTTTTAAAGATAAGCTATGAATTCTGGAAGCTTCATAGGACAGTCAGTGGAAATGTAAAAGCTGAGAATAATTTGACAAGTTCTGACATTTGGCATTATTTTTCTATGAAAGGGGACTTGTATAGGAACATGTGAGAGTTGATGGAACATTAAAATTATTTTTTTCCAATTAATTAAAAATAATTGAAGTTGTTGGATTGTTAAGGATAGTGACAGATAAAGGTTAAAAGTAACAAGTTTAAGTTACTTAATTAAACCTTAATGAAATAAGAGTTAAAAAGGAAAATAAACATTCATTTTCCTTGGCTCTAAAGGTATTGTTATGTCATTAGGGTCAAATGGAAAATAAAGGAACTTCAAGCAACCCTGATGGTTAGCGAAAGAAGAACCCGAGTAAGGACAATGGTCCTTAAAAGGTAGTGGGCTTACCTTATTTGCATGTATTTGATATTATTGCTTATGTGTATATGTATGATTTCTATGCTTGCTTGTTATGTGAAATATACTTGAATAATAGAAGCTCTGTATCAATATTATGCTATGGCCATGAGTATGATACATGAAGCATTGAGCATGCAGAAATGTCATTATGTTAACATGAGCTTGTGCAAGGCAAGATACATTGACATTTATCTTGCATGCATTATATTGATATTGTCTACTACTGGGATTCCTTAGAATCTCACCCTCCACTACCAACCAATAGCCAGGTAAGCACTGGAGAGAAGTGTTGCACAGGGTTCAAGGAGGGAGCGTTGCTTGAAGACGGCCCAGCAGAAGGAGAGTGGAAGAATTGAGGGACTATAGTGATTTAATGTGGTTAATTTTCACTGTCTATAATGAATGTAAACATTTGTAAATGGGTATAAACCTTGGGCATACCCCTGTTATGTAATCAAAAGTTTAAGTTTGTATCAGTATGTTAACATTATTTTTTATTTTGCCACACTACTGCGTAAGCTTATGGGCAAGAATGCTGGCACCTTGAACGGGTGTTACAAATAGAATTTTTTTTTTAATTTTAAATTTTTAGACTAGTTGTTTATAATACCTGGTCATAAAAGTAATAGACATTTTTTTTTATTTTAACTTTTTAGACCGGTTATTTATAATATTTGGTTTTGCAAAGTGATAGAATTTTTTATTTTTATTTTTAACGTTTTAGACCAGTTCTTTAAAATATCCGGTCTTTAGAGTAATATACATTTTTTTATAACTTTTCAGACTGGTTCTTTAAAATATTCAGTCTTAAAAGTAATAGACATTTTTTTTTTAATTTTTAACTTTTTAGACTAGTTTTTTATAATATCCGATCTTAAAAGTAATAGGCATTTTTTATTTTTAACATTTTAGACCAGTTCTTTATAATATCCGGTTTTGAAAAGTAATAGAATCTTCTTCTTCTTCTTTTTTTTAACGTTTTAGACTGGTTCTTTAAAATATCCGTTCTTAAGAGTATTAGAAATTTTTTATTTTTTATTTTTAACTTTTTAGACTGATTCTTTATAACATCTAATCTTAAAAGTAATAAACACTTTTTTTTCTTAAGTTTTTAGACCGGTTGTTTGAGAAATAGGTTTAAATAATATCTTTTAGACCTCATATTAAAGGAACCGATCGAAAAAGTTCTTTATATTTACAAAGCTGCCACCTATCACACTTTTAAGACCGGGCATCATTAGTCCAATCTAAACTATGTGGTCTTAAAGAGCTTTTTTGCACTAGTGAGATTAAATTAAAACTTTATAACATCAATGAGGTTAATTGCCCCAAAATTATATTCAGGGGAGTTTTCTATAATTTAGGCTTTTTAAAATAAGACTATTAGAGATCAAAATGCATTGTCAATATTTACATTTGACCTATCAACAATTTCAATTAATGAAGTTAAAGGTGTTACATTTGGGGGGCTAAACATATACTTAATAAATTTAAGAGATGAAATTGAAATTTGATGTAAAGTTAGACGACTACTTCAATTCTGTGGGGAAAGCTTTACATAAGCTAATAAACTTTGTTAAAGATAGTTAAATGTCTAAAATTTTCAAGAATATCCTAAACTATCGAAATCTGTCCGTTGGATCATGAATGAATAGAGGACAAAAATAATTTGCGACAGTTGAGGTTGTTACAGCAATAATTGTATGCAGTTAACATTTATGGTCTGATAGAAACACAAAACTGGAGAAAAATATCCTTGCAGTGCTGTTCCGGGGAAATCTTAAATGAAAGTTTTTAGTTACTCCATGAAATTTTATATATAAAAACTAGTTAACCAATTTACATAATTTTAATTAATTACTTAAATTATTTATTTAACGAGTTAAGGTGCAAAAATACACATGAGTTTTTTCTCCAGGTGCAAAAATACACATATATTTTTTTTAGGAGCAAAAATATACACGTGGTTACCATTTTGGTGTAAAAGTCACATCCCACCGTTAAGTCACTGTTCACTGTGATGAAAGAGAAAAAGATGAGGTGAACAATAACTTAACTCGGTGAACAGTGACATAACGATGGAATGTGACTTTTGCACCAAAATGGTAACCACATGTGTATTTTTACTCATAAAAAAAGCTCATGTGTATTTTTGCACCTTAACCTTTTATTTAATTATAAAAAATTGTAGCATCCAAATTTTTGAATACTGTTTTAGTACGTAAAATAGAGATATAGCATATATAGAAATTAAACAAAAAAAAAGAAAAAAGAAAAGAGGCATAGAAGGTATTCTTTTCAGACTAGATCGAGAAACTATATAAAGTTAAAATTCCTTAAAAAATGGATTATTTGGCCAAAAGCCTGTTTTTCGGTGGTGAGATTTTAAGGTAGTAAAATCAGAATATAATAAATGTAAAGGATCAGAAAAATTATAAGCTATTATTTTAGGGATTTTGAAAGTTAAAAAAGAGATTTAACTCCCCAAAGGAGTCTAAATAATTTTAAAGCCTTTTCTTATTTTAGAATTAAAGACCTTTTCCAGAAAATTTATGGGAAAAACGCTAAAGAATGATTTTTAATCCAAAACTTTGAAGGAAATTATTTAATAAAGTAAAGAAGATAATTGTGAGATTGTAAAACCCTTTCTTGCATCTGATAAGACAAGAAGGAATTGGTGGGTTAAAAATTTCAGATGTAGACTGGGATTAGACATAGGTCATGAATTGGGTAGGTCAATGGAGGACTGGACTAGGATAAATTGTTGTGTTCATCTTACTCTTCTCTTCCTTGACTAATGGTGATAGGCTTTCACTCAATCTTGGTTTGTTTAAGTCATTGAAGTTCAAATTTTAATTTGGTCAAAATTTTATTACACCCAAATCAACCCTCTTGAACGTCAGTCATTCTAACACGTTTAAGAGTTATGGAGGGAGATTTTTAATTTATTTTTGGCGCATTCAAGCTAGGCCTCAAAGACCCATTCATATACCACTTCTTCGATCTGATCTCTCAATGTTCCATTGATCATGAGGAGCTAGGCGTTCGGTTCCTTTGTGGTTGATCAAGATAGCTGGAGTTCTTTATACTAGTAAGGATTTTCTTCTGTCTTAATTTCACTCTTTCTTGATTGTAGATTGCGAAACCTTTGTCTCTAGGAATTATGATTTGTAATTGTATTGTGTTTCTGTTGTTGCATATTGAGATTGAGATTTGTATTTTACTTTGCACTTTGATGATGTGATTTAGAATGATTGTTATACTAGTTGTTAACTTATTGGTGACTCGTGCGTTCAAAGCTCTTATTTGGCCGGATAGGTTGTTCTAGCATTATTAATTATAAGTTGAGAATGTTAGCTCTCAGTATTTTGATGATCACAAATCCTAAGTTATTGAATTAAGTAATATATGTTTAAATTAATATATGCTCGAGCATAGCATTTGGAATGCTTGAGCATCATCAGGTTTGGAGAAAAGAAGTACAAATTTGTGAGTCATACTCAAACAAGGAATATAGCATGCTTGAGCATCAGCGTGCTAAGCAAAGGATGTGTTATTGAAAAGTCATGCTCAAGCAGAGTAAAAGAGCATGCTCGAGTAGCATGCTTGAGCATAGGCTAAAGAGTGCTTGAGCAACATCACTCTATTCCATTCTGAGCCTCTGAATGTCTTGTGCCCAAGCATGGAAATGTCACACTCGAGCAGAAGAAAAAGCATGCTCGAGCAGTGGAGTTAAAATGTGTCTTCTGCCTCTGTCTGGACGTTGTACCTAAGCATGAAAATGTCATGCTCGAGCACCATGCTCGAGCAGAGTAAGAGCTTGCTCGAGTAGAGAACTAAAACCTTGTTGTTGTTCCTCTATCTGTCGTTGTGCCTGAGCATAGATTATGGCTTGCTCGAGCACTAGTGTTCTTTTGCTCGAGCATGGAGTCCTTCTTGCTTGAGCAACAATGACATGGATATTTTTTATAGAAGCTTGCCCGAGCAAGCTTAGATTGATTCCCGAGCATAAGGTGATCTCTAGCTTTTCAATGCATTTTTTTGAACTAATGCCCGAGCAATCATATAATCATATTCGTAAATCTTAAATTGTCAAGTATGAATTCATTTCCATATGTCATTACTCATTACTATTGCTAATTGCTTTTAATAAGTTTGCTAATGAGTTTCAAATGATTTTATTATGGATTAACAACAAATTTCCATAAAGCAATATGTGTGTCAGAAAAGCATTGAATGCAGTTACCTAAACCGGTGCTAATCTTCTTAACCAATATTCTGAGCTTTCTTTGATATTCTATCTGCGTAATAAATGATATCTCTCAACTGAAAAAACAAATAGAATAAAGAATGTTTGCGAAGAACAAAGCAGTTACGGTGAATGTGAGTAGCAAAACGTCATCTGTCTAATGGCTATATTCAAGAGTCACAACGATCAATCTTTAAGCTTGTACAACATTCACTTATTACAACATCTATAAATAGCATAAACATTGAATTCGCCAACTACCGAAATGTTGTGCATTCAATTCGAACTTATTGCAATTTGTTGTTTCATTAACTGTGCTTAATATCTTCGGATATTCATTTGTGTACCTCAATGATTATTTTACTTACTCAGTGAGGAGTTGATTCTAGTCAATTTATTTGTAAATTTTAAGGTTATGGAACCTTAAGAGTGGGTGTGCAATTACAGCTTGTAAGGGAAGTGAGTCTTTGTGATAAGATCATTTCAAGTACAGAGTGTGTAAATTGTACGAGAGTTTGAAATAGTGAACTACCCAAAGTGATTGGGGATGGACATAGGTCGATGAATTAGACCGAACTAGTGCAAACACTCCATGTTCATTCTTCTTCTTAGTCTCCGTTTATTGTCTTTAAATCATTCTTTGGAAATATTTTACAATCACCTATTCACGCCCCTCTAGGTGATATTCCTACTCTTCAGAGAATGCCTTCTACAACGTTTAATACATGTTAGGTGACAATCAAGATGAATCTAAGGAACTCGACTTAATCTAGAAGTCTAGATAAGTTAAGGAGATCTGACTTTGTTTGGAAATGTCTTTTCACAAGCCTAAGTACTTAACTAATGAATTGAACTCAATTGATTTGAAACAAGGAAAGCTAGTGGATTCACTCATCAAGGATGAACATTACATGGCATTAAGACTTGCATTCCATTCATTCATATGACACATTAGAAAATTCATAAACAAGTAGAATAGCTTGGTGAATATGCTAAATAATACCCATTGATTAATTTGTTATTTACACTTGATTAGTTGGAAAGAAGCTCCATGTAGATATTGATCTAGGTTAGTGCCATATAATGAATTTAGCTTAGTCTTATTTGATAAGCCCCACAACATTGCTCTTTAGCTACTAAAATTTGGTATTTATGGATTTTTAATCAAAAGTTGGGAATTCATGATGAATTCTAGAGAAATAGTATGAGGGTGATTAAAATTCTTTTGGAAGCTATTGAAACCATAAACATGAGAAAAATATCATTGCAGCTTTATCTTGTTCAAATTGATGCAGTATATTTATTTTCAAACTTGGTCTATTTTTGAGACAAAAAGAAACGGTTACTTTTCTTCAAAAATTCATAACTAATTGTATAAATAGCCAATTGACTTGATTTGGGATTTGTTGAAAACCTCTAGATGTCTACTTCTCACATGAAAATTATCATGACCATGAGAAATTGTTCGATAAACCTTATGAAAAGAAGCAATAATTATGGTTTGAAGAGAACTTAAACTGGGTTGTCAAGAACATCATGCTTATTTCATAGTTTCAAGGCTAGTCTATGAATCCCAGCTGGTTCCAAAATAACACATCAAATATGAAGGTGGAATATCACCTAGAAGGGGGTGAATAGGTGATATAAAAAATGGTTTAATGTTTCTGCCTCACTCACATATAAGTGAGTGGAGGCCATTATTAAAAGAAGAGAGAGAGAAAATAAATAGGCCCTACTTACTTATATGGGAGTGCGGCAGAAAAAATGTTTTTGCCTCAGAGGCAGAAACATTAAACCTTATAAAAAAAATTGAAGTTTTTCATTCAAATACTTTAGAACATTAAGATAAGAAGACAGAAAGAATGCACACAAAAAATTATAATGGTTCGATCAAATTCCACGACCTACGTCTAGTCCCCAAACATCTTGGAATTTTTCACTATCTCAATAAATATAGTTACACGCTTACTTGGATGATCCTCTTACATGACTCATTCCCCCTTACAAGCCGTAAATGTACACCCACATTTATGGGTTCCACAACCTTAAGATTTGACAGCAAATGGATAAAATGAATAACTAACTCTCTTCCAGAGTAGATAGAATATGAGCACTGAAATACAATGAAGATATTCGAAGATATTAGCTTATTGAAATAGTATAATGTAATTGAGTAATTAATTGCACAACGTTTTTGGTAGGTGTTACAATTCAATGCTTCGGTATTTATAGTTGTTTGCATCTGTTATCGTTAAGCTTGAAATAAATCCATTTTGACTCTCCAGTAGACCGTTGAAGATGAAGCGTGAAAGGTCTCTATACTTGCCGTCATAAATATTCTTTTAGTTCTTTTGTTCCAGCCATTTATGATTGTTAGAGAGCAATAATGAGAATGAAGTGTTCTTTTCCAATATAGCTTTCGAATGTTTAGAGGTGTATGTCTGCTAGTTTAGGTAAGCGCATTAAATACATGACACATCGGATTGCTTTATTTGAAACCAGAGTTAGTCGATATAGTAAGCATCTAAAACTCATCAATAAACTGGTTAAATGTATTGAGATGCAATAATAACAGTTAAATGAGAAGTCTGAAAAACATGGTTAACTATTCAAGAATGTCGAGACTGAGATTTCAGGAATAGAGTATATTGACTTGGGTCAAGATAGTATTAGCTCAAGTCACTCCTTCGTTAACAAGGCATTGACAACATTTACATGACACTGACTCGAGGTAACAATTTTATGGCTCGAGTTAGCAGGAGTCATGGCTTGAGTCAGAATCAATTGATCATTTAATCGCATAGAAGACACTTGACTCGGGGCAAATAATCATGGCTCAAGTTAACCTCTAGACTTGAGGCAAATATGCAAGCTCGAGTCAATCGCGAGTAAATCTAATTGAAAGATAGAAAACAAGTCTTTGGCTCGAGTTATTAAGTGATGGCTCGAGTCAAATATCATTTTTAAATATAATGGTCAAAATTTTGGCTTGAGTCAATACACATAGGCTCAAGTCAGCATGATTAATGGTACTTGAAATTTTGAATTCTAAAACCAGTTGACTCGAGTTATAGGATATGCTGACTCGAGTCATAGGATATGCTGGCTCGAGTTTAGTCCCAAACTCGAGTCAGGTATTTGGTGGCTCGAGTCGATAAAAATTTTTGGAGATGTACGGAAGGTAATTGACTCGAGTCGATAAGCACTAGCTCGAGTCAATCGGATAGAAAAACATTTTTAAGTGATAAGATCGCAATTTTGACTCTTTGCCTGGATGATTATTCTCTTAGTGTTTTCAAGAGTTAATTATTATTAAAACACATGAGGAACTAACAAATTATACATGCCAAAGGTCACTTCATCTTATGTCATAGGATTAATTATTTATATATTTTCAACATTTTGAGTCAACCAAACTTATTTTACCAATTTTCAAAATTCAAGATGCATGTTACACATTCACTTGACAAAAAGCATCACTATAAAAACAAAAACATTCCTATATCATGTATACTTTTGAGAGTAATGGCCTTTAGCGAGCTTCAATCTCAGGAGTACTCATTCCATTTGAAGAACTAAATTCTTCAATCACAATAGATTGATTTGAATGATTAGAATTAATTTTCTTAAAAACATATGCTGGTTGTTTGGGAGAATGGTCATTCTCCAACATGGAAACAACATGGTTGAGAATAAGGTTTCTAGATAAAGAAAACTCCAGAGGTATCATTCAAACTTTCAAAGGATTGCCTCTATTGGCAACCCCAACAACAATTTGTATTGGAACATTGCGGTACCATATTCCGACGACATAGCGATTTTTTGAATTATTACTGGGAGTAAAGAAACCCAGGGCAAAAACTTCTCATGTAGAGAGCAATACATCACCGTTTTTGAGGGGCTGGTGGTTGTGGGTATTCTGGTTAGCGATTGACAAGATGAATAGCGTAGGAATAGAATGAATAGCGGAATATTTATGGGAATAAGTTGCTTAGACGAAGAAAGCTTCATCATTGGGAATTTTTTTTGTTATTATTTTTTCTACTTGAAAAAAATCATTTTTTTAAATGTTAGTTCAAAAATTAGCTTTATTTTAGGTCCTCTACCCATTAAAATTATTGTTATAAAAAAAAAATAAGATGTGAACTGTCCATATTAGATTTGGACCGTTTGGAATTTGTTTGTATGGATGAGCTTGGGATGAGCAATGAAACCAGATCCTTGATCACAGAGGTTTTGGAGATTAGTTTATCATATCCTTCAAATATGGTTGGGATATAAATTTTGCATGTGTTTATCTTATTCATAGTTCCCCTTCCTTCACGTACGCCTCTCTAAGACAAAAGGTCAAGAGTAATAATGGTCGGTGGAGAAAGTTGAATATTGGTCCTACTGTGAGGACCTCCCTGTGGGGCCTTTATTCATTAGAGTTGTAGTGGATACAAGCATCAAGAATATTTGGATGACTTAATTGCGAAATAAAAGTTTTTAAAATAACTTAGTCTAAAAACATACGGACAAATTTTTCTCGATTCAAATTCATCCGATAGTTGGATGTTAATACAATAATCCAAAATATTTGAATAATAAACGTTACGCTACAATCTAATTACTCCTATTTTTCTAAGAAGTTCCAAAATGTTTCAAACGCTGTAACCCTTACAGCTGCTTCTTGCCTTTAGATCCTGAACCACTATCTATATCTTTCACGTGGTCTGGAGTTCAAATGAACTCTAGGGTAACAATTAATCTCATGCACATGTATGAAAGCATAAATGATAGAATAACACATGTTAAAGCATGGAAGTATTTACAATAACTGTAGCCGTAGTTAACGGCCAAAGACCCCAGCCCTTGTATAAAACACGCAGCCCCATGAGATCGCAGCTTCAAATCCATGGCCAGGAAAAACATATAACAAGTAAATCAACCAGCATACATGATCAGCTATTTAATACATGAACACTTACACACATGCTTATAAGATTAGAGTTACCCACTTCGATCTTGAATCCTTAACTCTTCGTCTGGTAGGTGTTGGGATCGGTCGAGGCGTCTATGAATTTCCTATAAACGTTTATCATCGTCATTAGTCACTTAATTGCATCGCAACGTGAACTACGTGGATTACTCTTAGGGAATTAAAAGTAATTAAAACCCTAAAAATTCACCTATCGATAATACCCCTATTTATTAATTAATAATAACTCTCATTTATTATCAATTAATAATTCTCATATATTTCCTTTGGTATTTATACCCTCAAAGTAAATAATATTCATTATTTATTCCATTTTCTAATAATAACAATAATAATATTTATTTATTATCATTATTATTATTATTTAAACTCCCACGGGCTATCTCAACACTTTAAATTGAGAGCTTCATAAATACCGAAACCACACAATATACGTTTTAATACATTATTAATGTTTCTCAATATCAGCCAACACAATTTGTATTATCCTCTAAGTAATTGTTTTCCTCTACCTTTAAGTTTGAAAGGTTCAGATTCAACGTTTATTTCAAAAATCCACATCTGGGGTTCTAGACATCTCAATTAGGTGGTTCAGAATTCTATGAACTTCTTGATGAGTCAAGTTTCTAGAAAAATTGATTCCAATATTGTATCACATGTCAAAAATTTACAAAAATTCAAAACATAAACAGTTTCCAGAATTTTCTCTAGAAAATAGTCTGTTCTTTTACCTAATTTCAAAAATTCATAATAAATTGTATAAAAATTGAAATGGTGTTCTTCCAAAGCTCATATGTCCCTTCACATGTCTAGTTTCATAAAAAAATAATAGCAATAGCCAATACATCCTAGAAAATTCCCAGATTTCAAAAATGTTGTCTCTGTTCAGAAACAGTTTTAGATTTGTAACCCATTTTCAAAAATTCATAACTTTTTGTACACTTATCGAAATACAACGAATTACCTATCAAATTAAATCTCTATGTGTCTACTACATATCTGTAAAATTTCATAATTTTTGAATATTTTTTACCTATCCCGAAATGCCACGTAATTTGGTGACTCCAAAATGATAACAAAAAAAGTTTTCAAATTTTATCTCAACTTCTAAAAATCATAACTTGTGCTACAGACCTCCTTTTGAGATGAACCAAAGCTTATTTTAAAGCTTAAGGAGAGTAATATCTCCTGTAAAATTTTCGTAATTTTATCTTATGTAAATCATTCCCAGATTATAAAAATGTGACTACTGCCCAGAAAACATTGTAGAAATGTCACAGGATTTTGACCTATCTTCCAAAAATCATATCTTGAGCTGCAGACATCCGATTGAGCTAAACCAAAGATCATTTTAAAGCTCATGGTGTGTAGTAATTGCCCAAAAAATTTCAAATTCAAAAGAGGTCATTTACCCTAGTTTCTAACTTGCTCAAACTGACTGTTCCAGCAGCAAGACTCAGCTTTTCAGAAATAGCTTATCATTACATGTTTTGCAACTTTGTTTTTGACTTCCCTAAGCCTTTTCATTATTAATCTGATTACAACTCTTCTAAGTAAGGGCTTTAGGTTCAGCTATAACTAATGGCAGTAACCATTTATATACATAAATGTTGAAAGCTTCCTTTCTTCTTTCCAAATCAATGACAACATGCTTTACACATACAGCTAGTTTTCTCTTTTCCCATCTACATGACTCCACGTAATATATATATATATATATATATATATATATATATATATATATATATATGTTCATACTCTTAGCATTCTTTTTTCTTGGCAGAAACAGAACCCATGCACAGAAAAAAAAAAAAAAAACGCAGACACCTCTATATTAGCATCTTCAACGTTTTGACTATGGACTCATAGCAATAACTATATCAGCAAAGTCCAGGAGTTCCTAGTATGCATTTATCTTATTATTTCTTCTTCCATGCGTGTAGTAATGTCACAACTATACATAGATACAAAATGGTTGGTTCTTTATGAGAATGAGAAGGAAACTTACTTAGGTTATCTTGCTGGTTTTATGGTGAAAGTCCAGCTGAAACCTCTTCTCTGGTTGCAGCAACGAGAAAGGGAAAAGAAGTGCATTAACCTGCTCTCCCTCAACTGCCAAGCTCTCACTCTCAAACTTCACTTTTTCCCCTTTTTTCGAGACTGACAACAGAGAGTCAACAGCAGCTATGTTTCCTCTCAATCCTCACGTTCTCATTCTCAGCATTTTTCTTTCCCTCACTCTCGATTTCTCTCACTCTTCACTGCTGCCAAACGAATGAGAAACGAGTGAAAACGAGGCTGAAATGATATTGTTTTAAAGAGTTCATATGATCCAGACGAGAGCAAGACACTACAGTCCAGAAGTTTATCCATCGGGTATCAGTCACAGGGCTCGAGGGATATGGTTCTTCCCTGATCCTTCTGCATTGCTTCTCTAATACGTGATCTGTTTCTGCTTTCCCGAAGAAGGCGCTGAACCTGATTATGATAGGATTTTCTGTTGCTTAATAACGTGGTCTGTTTCTTCGGTTTGGACTCTTGCTTGCTGATGGATAATGGACAGGTTGTATAAACAACTGAATTGAAGCAAACTATATGCTTCTCGTGTGGGCCATGTATTAGCTGATGTTGGATCTGGTCTTGGGCTTTTGGCATTAAATGGATTGCAATGAGCCCATTCCATTGTTCCATTTACTATCTTAAAACAATATCTTAATTGCACATATGGTAAGGAATTCAAGATTAGGCCCTTGGGTTGTGGGTTCGATCCCCTCTGCCGTCGCTGGGACTCCTTTGGTAGGAGATCTCGTAAGTCCCCAGTAAGTGCTCATAGAGCCCGGGGCCATACCCTGGCTTTGGTAGGGGACTGGTGTCAAACCCTTCCAAAACTTTTATTTATAAAAAAAAAATATTAATTGCAATTAAATTTAATTTGAAATTATTGAATAATTATGGAAATAAATCCTTAATTAACATATGAATTTTTCATTACCCAAATTTTTTTTCCTAGGTCATAAAATATTTATTCCATAATATTTAGGCCTAAAACTTATCATTTACACATATTTCTTGAATTTAATCTTTTCTCAAAATAAATCAAGGGAAAATAAACTTTAATTTTCCAATAATTAATACTATAATTATTTAGGCCAAATTTCTCAATCAAATTTATCATACAATATTCCAATATTCAAATCCCAAAAATTTAAGATGTTACACTTGCAGGAAACATTAATAGTCATCATTGAAGAAACGGAGGGTATACGTTGCTGTACTGCCAAAAAGCAGAAGATTGCGGTCTTTTGAGAGACTTGCTCTGGGTTACTACGTCAAGAGATATCTGGGGCAAGAAAAAAGTGTAGTATAAAACAAAATAATTAAACAAGTGATCTTGTCACCCAAAACGATTGTTAACTTTTATGAGACTACTAAAACACTAAAAATATCTGCTATGTACTCATCTGATTCTATTCATAAGTCATTTTCAACATATTTTACCGAAATCAAGAAAAATTTTAAATCTCATCTCATTAATTATGTTTCAAAATTTAATATTTTTACAATTTTACTCTTATTTAATATACAAAATATCATACCAGTTGAAAGTCTATATTAATATAAATGAAAGGCAAATGTACATTCATACTCATATGAAAATTTAATAATGCGATTTATAAATAGGATAAAAAAAAACATTCTCTCCTAGCCTTTTAAATAAGACTAGAAGAGTAAATCTTGTTCATTTGAATGTTTTTAAAAACTATTATGTATCTCGTATGTTAAACGATGAGTGTGTAATATTCTAAATTTTGGAAATAGAAGCTTAATAATAAGTCTAAAATAAAAAGGCTATATATTAAGCCCAGTCGAGCGAAAGTTCCATAAAAGACAGATGGTAGTAACATTTAGCCTTTGCAAATAAAGGCTACATGAACAATCAAAGTGTAGCCACAAGCCTAATAAATAGTACACGTGTTAAGGTAACATTGTATATCTACTCTCCTCAGAGACAAGGGAAGATAGAAAGTAATTCCTTGGATTTATTTGAGGCTTAATTGAAGTATAAATAAGAAAATTACTTCATAAATGAATTTTAAATGACCGTTGAATCTTGGCTGTATAAAGGATGAATAGCCAAATTTAAATATGAAAAATATCTTGAAGCCTCAAAAAATTGGGAAACATTGGGAAAAGTAGTTCAAGGTTAATGTAAATTTATAAAAATGGTTTCATGCCATAGAAATGGAAAGTTTATCTTAAAGAATATTTTATGGGAATTTTATTTCCAAATAAGACAACTTATTCGAAATTAAGAGAAAATATTAGGGGTCAAATTTTGGGCTAAAAACTTTATGATAATTCTCTTGTGATGATAATTAATTTTTGGATGAGTTATATACATTTTGGGTGAGATGAATTAAGGGTAAAGGTGCAAGGAGCACCTCAAACTATTTTCGAAGTTGCAATAAGCACCCTAAAATATTTAGAAAAGCAATTTTACCTTTTTGTCAAGAGTGTTAAAAACAGACGTTATTCCACTTGACACATAGACATTTTAGTTGTAACAACGTAGTTAAAACAAAATGCCATGTAATACTTGGATAATTATATATCTGGAATATTACGTTGACAGATAAATACCTATTGAAAATAGGTGAATTTGTGGTCTCAAAACAAGTGAAATAATTACCTTATTTCTTAAAGGTAATTTCTCATGGAATTAGGAGAAAAAAAGAGCTGACAACCCCTAAGTAGATTTGTGGGTTATAAGATACCCTGAGAATATTATGATAAATCCTGAATTAAAAATTAGAGAGTATGTTGTCTCTAATTTAGATAATTTATGGGATTATTTTCCTTGAGAAATAATAAGGCAAAAAATTAAATGTCATTTTGGGGGACATAAATTGCCCCATGGTTTTTAATATTTTGCATAATGCATAAATTACCAATGTCAGTAAAATTGTTGTGAGAAAATAATTAGTTTTAATTAAGAAAATTTTGAGAAATTATTAAAGTATTAATTAGGAAATTTTTAGGAAATTTTATAAGGTCTAAATCCATGAAATTGATTTTGGACCAATAAGGGAATTCATTGGGAAATAAATATATGATAAATGTAATTTATATGGGTAGGAAAAAAAAGAAAATAATATATATATATATATATATATAGTGGCCGAAATTTTTTAGGCCAAAAAGAAATAAAATAAAATAAAATAAGAGATAAGATCTTGGAATATAATAATAATATAATTAGACATGTGATTTATAAACAATAGTATTTTAATAGTGAACAGGATAAATGAGAACGGATAGAAAATAATTCCGTTGTGAGAATCTGGGGATGAGTTAAGCAAAACCAGAGCATATTATTAGTCAGTGGATTTTTATCCAGAAGTTGGTACCGGCCGAAGTTATTTCTGTAATCGGACACGAATACCGAGGATTTTCGGCAGATAACGGAATGTCCTTAACGAGAGAATAAGGTTGGGAAAACCCAGTATTCTTGAAGAGGAAGCAAAGACCTTCAGGGTACTGCTTCCGGAATTTTAAGATTTTACCAAATTTCGCGGTTTGGACACCGAACAGGGAACTTTATCAGATAAAGGCACATAAAGCAAGAGATGATGCAAGCATGACATCACTTTGATGACTCAAGATGATGTCAGCAAAGAGAGGTGTAAGGCCAAGATCAAGCCACCTCAAGAAAGTGCGATCTGACGGTCAGAATTCAACCAGACAAAGTTCAAGGAAATTACGAAAATGCCATTGAGATTTTCTATAAATAGCCAACCCTCTCATTTGCAAACCTCACACCAAGTTCTCTTGCAATTTTCGAAAATTTGGAGAGAAAGGAAGAAGTAGGAGTCCGGAGAAAATCCTAGCGAAGCTCTGAGTAAGTCTTCGGTCCCTAGTCTTTAATTCGGTAGTTCTTTCGGTAGTTCTAGTAGAAATGCTAGAATATTCTTTAATTTTTCAAGTTAGTTTAAATATCATGTTTTAGGAATAAATATGATATTTATTTTAGAAATATGTTAGAGGAAAGGTTATAGCAAAAATTTTGAGAGTTTAAAGTCAAAATAGTGAAGCGCTGGCGAAATTCCACCGGTTAGGGGATCAAGGGCAAAATGGTAATTTGTACCTAAAATGCCTGTTATGATATCAAATATTGATAAATGTGATATTATCATTATAGGATATCAGTAATCTTGTTCCGCGGTCATTTCGCTGTCATTCCGCTGTTTTCCGTCAAAAGTACAGTTTATCGTCAACGTACTAAACGCTCGTCAACGAAGGTACGTTCGCGTACTGTAACACTAACTCTGATATTTACAGTATGTGTATATGTGCTATGTGTGTTGTGTGCATGTTGTGGTGTGCTGTTTGAGTACATGTTGTTATTAAAGGATAGCTGTACATCTGCATACACTGGGAGTGATATATCTGTTTTCACTGGGAGTGATACTTTTCGCTGGGAGCGGTACATTTGCATTCACTGGGAGTGACATGTTTGGAAGTGAACCAATTGCTGTGATTTTATACCATATATGTAAATATGAGGTTAACCGTTACCTGGGTCCATATGCATGGGACCTTAGCTCTTTACATAGCATCAGGGTCGGGAGAACCGGTGTCGGAGGAAAAGGGGAAGCAGCATGCTTAAAGACTCGGTGGAAGAATACCCGTCGTTGATCCGGCAAAGGCCTTCCTTTTGTTTTGTACATTACTTTTGAAAGACTCGGTTCTTATACCGCTATTGTTTCCAGCCAGACTTACGGCATTTTAAATATATATCAGTTACTCTTCCGCTCAAATACTTTACTCTGATGATTTGAAATGATTTTTAATGAAAATAAAATTTATTCCGCTGTTAAAAATTGGGACGTTACATGCCACCTGTTTTTTCTTAAAAAAAAATTAAAAACACCCATGTGAGTACTGTTTCGTGCTTCTGAAATACTAGAGATGGAGATGGAGATGGAGGACATGGAGAAGCAGTGTGCAGAACCACATGGGCAGATGAAAAAGAAGAAATGTAGGGAGTGAATACCTCTTTCAATTTTGCATAATCAAAAACAGGTCCGTTGATAACTCTCCACTCTTAATATATTTAAAGTATATTTTAAAGATATTTGGAGAGTTATCTAGATAAATTTTAAGAGATTTTATGAGATTATATTATCATAAGGTTAATTAAAGTGGTGTATCATTTATGGGATTTAAAATAGAAAATAATTGAGTTTAGGGAATAAATAGATAATAATAGTGTTATGGTGTAAAACACAAGAGGGATTGGACTTGGCCTGAGGTGAAATCCTAGGGGCCTACGTACCACAGATAGGGATCAAAGTCCACGTAATTCGGAGATAAACCGTAGGCTTGTTATAGCCAGAGGGAGTGGGGTGTGTGCTCTGTGTGAATTGAAGAGCTAGGGTTAGAACCTGTGTACCTTGTTAGGGTTTGTACCCTATTTATAGACTTACTTGCGGCCCTATTCTGATGAGCTTTGTTATCTTTATTATTTAAAAGATATTAAGATATCCTTTTAAATAATATCTCCTTATCATCTAGTGGTTATGATCTTTGACAAATATCTTGATAACTGCTCCTTAATTAAAGAGGGTGGTTATGATTATAACTGGAGCCTTACATGTGGGCCCTTTTGATCATTGGCCAAGCCCATTTTAAACACATCCGTAACAGTTGCCCCCCAGCCCGGTAGCTCAGGACTCTGAGCTGCCGGGATGAGTCAACAGGGTCCGGATTTGCTTGTTGATCCGGGGCGTCTTATCTTGGAGCTTTGACTTCAGACCATGCTCTAACCATGCTATTCCAAATTTCCCCGTTCTATTGAAGTCGGACAATTCTCAGTTTGAGTTATTATGTCCATTAGGGTTTTAACCCTAATTTTCGAATTGTTATCTTGGAAATACCGGGATGGGACTACTGCCCCTCCTTTGAAGCTGCATGGGAGGTCGGCACTGGTTTTGGTGGTCGGGAACCATCTCTGTTTTCGGCCGCCTAAAAGCTATAGCCGAGTTTCTCTTTTGGTTCATCTATCAATTCAACGTTTTTGCTTATTTTCGAGACAATGAGTGCCATCATTGCCCCCTACCAGTTGGCATTTATAGGTCGGTTTCTGAGTGGGATAGCTGCTCCATTATCCTTGGTTTTTGTGCACATTAAATTCCCACATTAAATGCATACGCCTTTCCATGACCACGTCATCAGCTTCATATGGGCGCTTTGGGCCTTCGATGGTTGAACTTCCTGAGCGTTTAACCGTCTTCCTTCTCCCGTATATATATCCCTTACTTTCCCTCTTCTTACACTTTTGAAAACTCAGAAAACTAAGAGTATATCTGTCGAGTGCTTCTTCTTTTCTCTGCATCTTCACATTAACCGTCTGGCTCGCGCATTTCCTCTTCCCTTAACTTATTTGCGATCAGGTATTTTCGTCGTCCCTTTCTTGATTGTTTACTTGTTTTCCTCTTCTCCTCCTTCATTTCTTAGGTAGAGTTCTTTGCGTGCTTCTGAGTTTTCCTTTTTTCTGGGTTTGCATTTGTTAGTTTTGTGTGGTCTGGTCACACTGTTCATGAACTTCTTTGAGCTCTGATCATTTTGATTCTCCTTCTTGATCCTTAGGTTTTGGTTCCTTGTTTGGAACTAGATTTGTCCCTTCTCTTTTTTACAATTCATTGAAATGAGTCACAAAGGCTCTTCGTCACATTTCAAACCAAATAATCTTTCCCAGGAGGAAGAAGAACTTCTCCAACGTATCCTCCGAGGACGGCCTGGTGGCTGTACGGGAGGCCCCTAACCAAGGAGCAAAAACTAGAAAGCGTGCTCCGCAGCTATGGTGGAGTAAGTAGGGGGAGGTCAAGTCGTCCTGCTTGTTCTAGAGGTAGCTTTAGGGGTCAACCTTCTTCATTAGAACCTATAGGCTGGGGTCGGTCCCAACCATTAGAACCTGTAGGCTGAGGTCGGGGAACTAACCTGGTTAGAGCCTCTTCATTAGAACCGCCCTTCGGTGGTCACGGGAGGGAAGTCCTTTTCAACCCATTGGCCTATGCGAGGAGTGTTCCTGGCTAATTTTTGAATCCATGATGGTGGGCCGATCATGGAAGCTAATGAAATAGCTTCACGATGTCGGCATGTTCTATTACAGGATGTCCCAGTCATACACGTCCATCCTGATTTATTACCTTCAGACATCGTCTTCTTTCTTTCTAATTTATTTATGTTTCTACTTTTCTAGGTAATATGTCGGTTTCTCCCCGTCCTATTGAGGATTCCGGATTTGTGGAGTTGGCATCAGCCTATGTTCCTCATCATCTCATGGAAAAATAAGACTGGGTTGCGACTGGGGTGTTATCCAGGCTTTGTTCTATAATAGCTGACCAAATTGCTGAGCTCCCATTAGGGGACCGGAATCATTGCTCTCTTTCCCTTTCAAATCCCAATGAACCGATGTGTACTACCCGGGAAGGGAATGAACGTTCTTACTTATTCTTCTACCGAGATTTTGTCAGGAAACTTGTCTTACATTTTCCACTTACTGAATTTCAAGTAGATCTTTTGAACATTCTGCATCTGGCCCCACCTAAATCCATCTGAATTCCTAGGGCTTTATTGTCGCTTTTAAGCGACTTTGTCAATTTTTAAACCATACCCCTACTACCGGGGTGTTTTTCTATTTCTTCAATATTCAAAGGGCTCACCAACTCGGTGAGCCTGTGGAGAAAAAGGGCTTGTTTTCTTTTCGAGGGAAGCCAGACAAGAAACTTTTTCATGTGGCCACCGACACCTGGAAAGGCTTAAGACTTCGTTTTTCAAAGTCATTGCCGAGCTCGGTCATAAACTGTGGTTCCTTCAAGATGTCGACTTCAAATCGGTGGAGTTGACGTTTCCTCTATACTGGTCTAAGGTCCATTATGACCAAGACCTAAAGATTTTTGTATCCTCCAATGATAACTTGGAGCCGGTCGAGATTGCAACCGTGATAGCTTTGGTCGACCATGTGGCTGAGAACGACGTCATTGATGCCCAGATTTTTATCCGGCAGTCGGTGGAAGAGTTATACCCATCGAGTATGATTTTCCCTTAGATGTTTGCTACTTAACTCTTTATTTATGTCCTACTAGCCGTTCTGATGTTTCCTTTATTTCTTTTTCTTTGGTAGATCCTAAAATAGTGAAAGTCTCCTACCAAGAGTTGGCCGAGAAGTTCCACGCCAAGGCCAAGAAGAAAGGGGGGTCCCCTTCAAAAAAGAAAACGACGATTGCTCCTCTGCTGAATAACGCAGCTGCGCTCGAGAAGAGAGCTGCTTCCCCTCCAGCCTCCATAGACCTCGTCCCATGTAAGCGGTCGAAGTCGGCCATCACCTCATCGACTTCGGCTGCTGAAGTTGGTCTGGCCTCTGCCTCTGAAGCTGGTGCTCTTGCAGGCATCCCTCCTCTTCCTCTACCCCCTTGTTCATCCCATCTTCATGCGCGGGGTGAAGTGTGGACTGATGGGGTTTTAGACGAACTCAAACATGCTGTGAAGCCCCCCAGCAAGTATTTTAGTGACAACACCTTTGCTGATTCAGACCTTGACCATCTGCAGGCTTTGCTGATTCAGACCTTGACGGCCGGCTTGCTGGATGCTTATGCTGTCGTGAAGCATAAGTATTCAAAGGCTGTTGCCGAGCTCGCCAAGGCTTAGGTTGAGAGAAAAGATGCTGCTAGCCGGCAGGCGGAGGCTGAGGAAGCGCAGATGAAAGCGGTGGAGGACCTAAACAGGGCCCTTGCTGATAAGGAGTTGGCTTCCACCGAGCTTGCCCAAGTTCAAGCCAATTTGACCGCTTATCAGGCCTGGGAGAGCTTGCTCAACACCTCTCTAAGCACTCTACAAAGTCAATATGCTAGTGTAGTGAAGGACCTAAATAAGGCTTTCTCTGACCTCGACACTTCCGAGGCCGAGCTAATGACATCAACCGCTAAGGTAGAGAAGTTGGAAGTCATGGTGGTTGAAACGGCTGCGGACGCTTTCAAAGACTGCCTGGCACAAGTCCGAGCTTTGAATCCAGATCTTTTCATGAACCTTGACGCCGTGGATTTCAGAGCTTCGGTAGTGGATGGGTTGTTTGTCCTTACACCGGCGTCTCCTACTGAAGAATCAGGAGCCTATGTTGGGGGTGACCAAGATGGGGGAGCTGAAGAGGAGACCCCAGCCACTGGGGTACCAGATTCATTAGAGCCTGTCGATGTCTGGCCTTGAAGCTTTACTATAGCCTCTTAGGCTTTTTTCTTTTTATTTTTAAATTCTATGTACTCCGGCCATATGGCCCCAAAATCTATGACAATTTCATCTCGGTTCTTTCACAGATTTCTAGCATATTTCACCTATTTACTCGTCCTTTTTGCTTTCATCCTTTAAACCAAACCCACATTAATGTCGTTTGTTAATGAATAAAGGGAAACATAATTCGTGTACGTAACTCGGTTCTTATTGTATGACTTGGCCAAAGTCAAGATATATTGCGCAGAATCTGCTAGATATTCCACCAACGTTAATAAACAGACATGTTTATTGTTTAGTCGGGCATTTTGAATAGACAGATGATTTTAAATGATCACCTAAGTACTTTAGCGTGTAAAGTAATAATCCGAGATGGTAGCCAATCGCCACATGTTTGGGTCTTAAAGAAGAACCTAAACATTTCGACCAAATCAGGATCTTTTATGACAATGACAACACCATCCCAGAGTGTCGTTCTGATGCATCGTAACATTCATAAGATTTGTTAACAAGCCCTACGATAACCGGGCTCATGAAACCCTGGTTTTATTGATTAAGTTGCCTTTACTCGGCTATTTTTGTATTGAACTTCATAAACAATCATCAAGTTGACACATGAAGTAAGCCGCCTTCTTTATTGATTGAAATAGTTGCGATTACAAAGAAATTTAAAATAATAAAATAAATGGAAAATAATGGTGAAAGCAAAATAATCCTTAAAATGAAAAACGGTTCTCAGCCACCACTGATATCTATTAAAACTAAAAAGCGGTTCTCAGCCACTGCTGACATCCGCTACATCCGGGTTCCGAATGGATCTCGGTATTCAACTGTAGTAGATCCTTAGTTTGTCCACATTCCAAGTTCGTTTAATGGCTATGCCATCTAATGCCTTGAGGACATAGGTCCTTAGCCCCACTTTGTCTAAAATACGGTAAGGACCTTCCCAATTTGCTGCAAGTTTTCCATCCCGAGCATTCTTGTTTCCGATATCCACTCTGCAAAGTACCAGATCACCTTTGCTAAACACTTGTGGCTTAACTTTGTGATTATACTTAGCTGTAACTAGTTGCTTTACTACAAGATGTAGGCAATGCGCCGTGATTTTGACTTCATCAATGAGGTCTAATTCCACAGCCAATTGTTCACTATTATTGTGTTCTCCTTCCTGCATGATCTTTGCTTTCCTCTATGATGTTTGCCCAATTTTGACTAGGATCATGGCCTCACTGTCGTAAGTCATTCTGAAAGGTGTTTCTTGGGTCGAGGTTTGAACACTAGTTCGGTATCCCCAGAGTATGGGATACAACTGCTCGACCCAGTTATTTTCTGCATCTGTCATCCGTTTCTTAAGCCCGTCGACAATGATTTTGTTTGCTGCCTCGGCATGCTCATTGGACTGTGGGTGTTCTACTGAGGCAAAATGGTGCTTGATTTTGAGTTCGGACATCAGCCTTTGGAAGCCTCGGTCGATGAATTGAGTTCCATTATCAGTGACGATTTCGGCTGGAATTTCGAATCTTGCAACAACGTTTCTTTCGAAAAATTTTTGTATGCGAGCCGTCGAGATAGTTGACAAGGGCTCGGCCTCGATCCACTTAGTGAAGTAGTCAACTGCTACAATCAACCACTTCACTTGCCCTGGAGTTGGCTTGAATGGTCCAAAGAGGTCCATGCCCCATTTGAAGAATGGCCATGGGCCGTGATGGATTTCAGTTCAGCCGAAGGTGGCCAAATTATCCGAGCATGTTTTTGACAACTTCGCATTTTCTTACGTGCTCTTTGGAGTCGGCAACCATCGTCAGTTAATAGAATCTAGCTCGGAGAGCTTTTCGGGCTAGTGCCTTAGCTCCCATATGTTGCCCATTGATCCCTTCATGTACCTCTGATAACACATGCTCGGCCTCTGCCGGGCTCAAACACCTCATCATTGGAGAATGAAGGCCTTTTCGATACATCTGGTCATTAACCACTGTGTACATTAATACGGTTCTCGCCATTTGCTTTGCCTCCATCAGATCTTCCGGGATGATTCCTTTCTCCAGGTAATTTAAGATAGGCTTTCGCCAATCTTTTGCCGCTGCGATGACCATAATACAAGTAGGCTTGGTCAAACTTTGCTGTATTATCGTTCGATGATTTCACGGGTTCTTGGTGCTTGCTAGTTTCTATAGGATGTCCGCCCTTGCATTTTCTCCTCTAGGGATGTGGGTGACTACGACCTCGTCGAAGTCGGCCATAGCCTCTTTGACTTTTCTGAGGTACTTAATTAGTAGAGGTCCCTTAGCCGTGTATGACCTGTTGATTTGGGCTGCGACTAACTGAGAGTCAGTTGACAATTGAATCCTCCTAGCTCCATTATCTTTTGCTTGAGATAACCCGACCAACATTGCTTCGTATTCGGCCTGATTATTGGAGGTTTTGAAATATAGCTGTAAGGAGTGTTCCATAGAACTCCTTCCAGGCTTTCTATTATGACCCCTGCTCTGCTTCCTTTGGTGTTCAAAGATCCGTCGATAAACACCTTCCAAATATTAAAATTGGCCTTCGGGATTATCTGAGTCGGTACCAATTCTGCAATGAAGTCAGCCAGGGCCTGAGATTTAATCTCATGCCGAGCTTCATACACAATGTCGAACTCAGACAGCTCGATAATCCAACTAATCATCTGTCCTGCCAAATCAGGCTTATGCAATACTTGGCGTATCGGTTGACTTGTTCAGACGATTATTTGATGTCCTTGGAAGTAAGGGTGTAATCTTCTTGCAGCAGTGAGGAGTGCGTATACCACCTTTTCCAACCTTTGATATCTCAGCTCTGAATTTTGCAAAGCCTGGCTTGTGAAATAGACAAGCTTTTGTTCTATCGATTCTTCCCTTACCAACGCGGCACTTACCGCTTTTGGAGCCACTGATAAGTATAGTATTAAGTCTTCTCCGAGTTTGGGTTTTGACAGCACTGGAGGTGATGATAGACATTTTTTGACCTCATCAAATGCGGCTTCACATTCCGAGCTCCATTCTCCATGCTGTGCTTCCTTCTTCAATAACTTGATAATGGAAGTGCGTTTTTTGCCAATTTTGGCGGAAACCTTATTAGTGCAAGCAGTCTGCTTGTCAACTGTTCTACTTCTTTCTTGTTCCTTGGGGCCACCATATTGAGGACAGCCTGGCATTTATCCGGGTTGGCCTCAATTCCTCTATTAGTCAAACGGAATCCAAGAAACTTACCTGCGGGTACCCCGAATGCACATTTTGCTGGGTTGAGTCGGACACAGTGAGCCCGAAGTTTGTCAAACATTTCCTGTAGATCTCGGATATGATTGGGCCGCTTGATTGATTTGACAATCATGTCGTCAATGTAAACTTCTACGTTTCTGCCGAGCTGTGTTTTAAACACTTGATTCATCATCCTTTGATAAGTGGCTCTGGCATTTTTTAGCCCAAATGGCATGATGTTATAGCAATAATTAGCTTTATCTGTGATAAAAGCTATTTTATCCTGGTCTTCAGGATACATGGCTATTTGGTTGTAACTAAAATAAGCATCCATAAACGAGAGCAGCTGGAATCCGGAAGAGTTATCCACCAATTGGTCTATGTTTGGCATGGGATAAGCATCCTTGGGGCATGCCTTGTTGAGATCAGTATAATCCGTGCAGACCCTCCACTTGCCATTAGGATTTTTGACCATTACCACATTTGATAGCCAAGTAGTGTATTAGATCTCCCTGATGAACCCTACGTCTAGTAGCTCCCTTACATGCTCGATGAGGACTATTTGTCTATCCGGAGCTATCTTCCTTTTCTTTTGTGCGACTCGCGTACAATGTGGGTTTATCGTCAGCTTGTGGCAGCAGAAGGTAGGGTCGATGCCTGGTAGTTCGGAAGGCTTCCAGGCGAACACATCTTTATTCTTCAATAACAGTTTTCTCAGCTCGATTTCCTCTTGCTTGGTGAGTGTGCTATTGATTTTGGTTGTTTTCCCAGGCTCATCTCCTATTTGGTAATCCATGAGCTCCCCATCGGGCTCTGTTTTCATCAGCTTAGCTTCCTCTCTCACGTCCAGCTCCACCACATTTACCAAGCTTGAGCGAGGCGGTGTTGGATTTTGTGCTGGTTTTACCGAGGATGCCCCCGGTTCATTGTTTTTCACCGTCAAGAAGTAGCATTGCCGAGATTCCTTCTGATCCCCTTTAAGGTGATGACCTCGTTCTTTATGCTTACTGTTATGTTGGTTCTCTATGTGTTTTGATGATAACTGACAATTGTAAACTAAATTTGAAGTTTGTCTTTGGTAAGTTGTAAAAGTTACTGTTCAAGGCAAACTCGAGTTTGGATAGCTAAACTCGAGTTTGGACTTATTAGACAGAAGCTCAGATTTTACAAAAGCAAGCCAAACTCCAGTTTGCCTAGGCAAACTCGAGTTTGCAGAATTACAGAAAGCAATCAGAAATTTTTCACAACAAGCCAAACTCCAGTCTGTAAAATCAAACCTGAAGTCTGGAAGATACAGAGAGCACTCAGAATTCCAAGCTAGACAAACTTGAGTCTGGATTCCCTAACTCAAGTTTAGACCAAACAGAAAGGAACCCAGAAAACTCAATAGTTTCATAAGACTCCCAAACTCCAGTCTGGCCTTTCAAACTCCAGTTTACACTTGACCCACATGAATCTCAAAAGTTTTAGCACTTACTGAAACTCGAGTTTGCTTCACAAACTCAAGTCTGAATCATATAGAAAGATCATCCATTTGGCTACACTACAAACTCGAGTCTATGATCCTAAACTCCAATTTAGAAGATTACGAACTTAGGCCTGTTCTCTAAACATAGACCCAAACTCGAGTTAGTCACTAATTGACTCGAGTTTAGCTTCATGCCCAAAGTTCCATTCCAAGACCAGAGCCTGATAGTTCTCTCTGTAAAAGCCAAACTCGAGTTTGCTTTTACAGACTGCAAGTTTAGACCACTGATCAACAGACATGCTTTCTAGATGAACTCCAAACTCGAGTCTGGAAGAACAAACTTGAGTTTGCATCTGGGATTTTGAAAAACCAAATGATGTTGATCAGCGAAATCTGTAAAAGCCAAACTCGAGTTTGCTTTTACAGACTGCAAGTTTAGACCACTGATCAACAGACATGCTTTCTAGATGAACTCCAAACTCGAGTCTGGAAGAACAAACTTGAGTTTGCATCTGGGATTTTGAAAAACCAAATGATGTTGATCAGCGAAATCTTAATGGGTCAATCTGAAATTATTCTATCATATGATATTATTGTTTCTAATGTCTTTGATGAAGTTGTGAGTGTTTTTCAGATAAGTTTAGCTAAGATCAAGGTGAGATCAAGATCCATTATAAGTGCATTAAATGAAGAACTAAGAACAGGGCTGATCTTTCTCCCTTATCCCAGATGCTCAGTTCAGACCATTGCAACACTTCAGGATCACTCTAAACGGTCGAATTAAGATCATAGGATGACTGAAAATCTGGAAGACCTTCTGCAACAACAAAATTCCAAGATTCCAGCTGAGAATTAAAAAAAAACAGAGCAAAATAAGCAACTGTCATTTTCCAGATTTGCAGTTGAACGTTGGAGAAGAAAAAGCAACGACTAGTTCATCTAGCTAGGCTATAAAAGGATATGAAGACTCAGAGCAAAGAACACACAACGAAGCTACACTTGAATACATTTGCATTTTAGAGTCTATATTGTGATTTTTTATTTGATCTTCAGTATTTATCAAAATCTACTCTTTTGAGAGTTTGTAAATTTTTGAAAGCATTTGTTTGTGTGAACTCAAGTTGTGGAACCTGTGAGTTAGGTTGTTTAATTACAAGGTGTAAGGGGGAGCAAGTCCTAGGTGATTAGGATTGTGCCTTGTCTTCATTGTTGTAGTTAAAAACCTGTTGAACTAGTGGAAACACCCAGAAGGTATCTGGGGACTGGACGTAGGTCAAGGTTGAGACCGAACCAGTATAAATTCTGTGTCTAAGCTTTTCTTTCTCTACTCTTTTATTATTCATTTCTTAAGCTTTATTTTTAAGAGTTGAAAAGAATTTTTAAAATCCCCAATTCACCCCCCTTTGGGTGATTTCTTCCACTTTCATGTTCCACCCCCACCGGCCTCGCCCTTTCAGGTGGCGGGTTGGAGGGATTCCTTCTATAATTTACCTTTCCTTTGTTATTAAGTCCATTTAATAATTAATCAGAGCACGTGCAACAGAGCACCGGATCGGTTTGACAACTACTGTACTGGTAAAAGTAAACGCAACAGAAAGGAAAGTTCCCGGAGGGTTAGGGTATAGTCATCCAACAGTAAATACCAAAATATAAATACAGTCATCCTAAAAAGTAAAACTACAAAATACGATAGGGCATCCCTTATCCTTCTTCAGCTCTGTACCCTCACCTCTGCAAAAAGGTCTTCACTTGTCAAACACGTCTTCCTGTGCCACTAACACCTTCTGGAGTCCGTGTGCGGCCCCTAGAGTAACCATCAATACTCATGCACAATATGTGTAGTGTGTATAGGTGCTACCATATAATACATGCTAGTACCATAACATGTCAAATAACATATATGCAAACAGAAAACATATACAACATACACGTCTTCGTACCGTCGAGCCGCCTTACCAAGACAGGCCCCAGATTTACCGAAATCACAAGCTAGTCCGTACAGCTGCCACACTCACGTGTGCGACCTCGGTAGGCATACACCAGTCCGTACAGCTACCACACTCACGTGTGCGACCTCGGCAGACATCCTCAACGCTAGGAACACAATCATAAGTATGTTCTATATGCATATTTGGCAAAACAAATACAAAACACGTATGGCAAACAAACATACATCAAACACATAAAAGTGCCAAAGTAAAGAGGTTACTACTACCTGGTGGTAAAATACCGTTTAATATTTTCACGGGCCCCACAAGACTCCCAACCGATTGCTTGACCCTAAATATCATAAAAATAACTTATTTGAGTATTTCCAATAATACCCTTACATTTTTTAGTCAAAACCAAGCTAAAACAGATTTTTCCAGAAATCCAGTGTTCCTGTCCTGATTTCAACGGTTTTTCATAAATTCCACAAAAATAATTTTTGAGTGAAACCAGCGCCATATGAACCATTAACATGTATACTTCTTAGGAAAACTATTCCCAGGGGTCAAAAGTTCAGGTATTTGGGCATGATACCATTTTTCTTCCCTCTGGTTCAGATTTTCGCCAATGTTTCCTTTTCTGTTTTCAACCAATTATCTCAACAAGAAAATCTTATCCAAATTATTATTATTATATATTTAGACTCATGCCCCAAATGTCTACTTTTCACCTATAAACTTTCAGATTAAACCAAGTTCTTTTACCTAGTCAAAAACGTTACCGGAGGTTCGCTGCCCAGATTTTCCAAAACTGGCAGCAACCTTCCTTTTAGGGTTTTTCGGTGTTTTGATTTTGGAAACTCAAACCAAACTCATACCCTACACAAAATCACGTTCCAGAGCCATTGGAAAACTCAAAAATACGGAAATCCAACCCTAAGACCCTGCTTATACCTTTTGCACAAAAATCCCCTAAGAAGAACTCAAGAAAGCAAGGATTTTCGGTTACCTTGGAATCGGAGAATTGGCAGATGAGCTTGGGTGTTAGGGTTGAAGCTTGGCTATGCTAGCTGCTGCCTGGTCTCTCCCCTGGTCTCTGGAATTTCGTGCTCAAGGGTGAAGAAAGGGGTTAAATCACCTTTTAATTAAGGTGAATTTGATCCGGTAAAAGTAGAATTAACTGGCGTAATTTTCAGTTTAATATTTATCTCACTTTTTGACTTAACCTACAAGTAATTCCAGAGGATTCTAGGCAGTCAAAGTGGTGCATAATTCCTCCAAAAATATCTGGGATATTTTCCAATTTTCGGGAAAATTACCCGTTTTGGCCCGAAACTTTCGAAAATTATAATTTCTCCCCGGAATTTTTGGATAATTACCGACTTTGGCCCAGAACTTTTTACCTTCCCAAGGGAACATATGGGATGCCATGTGGGTCCCTCAAATCTTCTCCCATTGATTTTTACCCATTTATTCCCATTTTACCCTTTTTCTGTGATCGCGGGACCCGCAGTTGACTTTTTTGTTGACTTTCCTTTACTTGCTCTCTAAGCCACGTTTTTCTTTAATTAAAGAGAGCCATGTGGTGCCTAATGGGGCCTACACATCTGCCCCCCTTTAATTATCTCATTTCCTTTCACTTTATCAATCCAGTTCCCAACCAACCAGTCCCCGTCGGGCCCTACTGGGTACAATAGCGCTTCTTTTTGTACTTTTCTACAACTTTTCCAAATATTTTCCCCTGAATGGACACTCACATGTGGCACCCTTCCATCTTCCATAAAGTGGTCCCACACTTGTACCATTCAGTCTAAACCCTATCAGTCCCCTTTTTACCAGTTAACATCCTTTGGGACCTGTATTTAGTGTTTGGGCCTGAGTACAGATCAAATAGTTTGATTTTCCCTCTCTACTCACATGTGGACGGAATTCACTCCTTAAGGGGTAAGGGATTGACTTTTCTACACCTTACTTTTCCTCTTTTACCCCTGAAGTGGCACGTGTCCCAATGTAATCATTACTTAGACTCTTGCTTTTTGACATATGATTTTTCAGTGTCTCTTTCTCTTCCCATTTCCTTAAAAACACAAAGGATCTTTATTTGTCTAGGGAATGTCATACTTCCTGAACCGGGCTTAGTAGTCTACCTAACTTAGGCTTGTTCTTAATACTCAAGGTCCAAAATTCGGGATATTACACTTACCATCTTTAGTTTTTGATGCTTGGTTGATATCAGCATATCCCAGCTATGAATGCTCGATCTCCCCAAGATGATGTTATAGGACGAGGGGAAATCTGCCACAATGAATTTTACTTGTTCGGTTTTGAAAGCTTCCTTAGATCCCAGCTTCATTTTCATATCTATATACCCCTTGGGGCTTGTATCTTCTCCACTGAACCTGATCAGGGTTGTTCTGCATGGCTTCAGATTTTTTGGATCGAGGTCCATTCGCTTGAAGGCATACCATAGGATGATATCAATTGCACTACGGGGATCTATGACCATTTTCTTCACACGACATTTACTAAGGAGGCTGGTTATTACCAAACCATCCTGATGACCTGGGATTACATCTCTTAGGTCGTTCTGAGTGAAGAATAGTTTAGGGGTTTTGCTTGCAAAGGTTCTGGCTTGAAAGTAGGTCATCCCCTGATTGTTAGAACTTCTTGGAGATACTTTTTTCATTGACTTGTTGTGTCGTCACCTCCTTCGTAAACCCTACTAATGACGTTGCAATCAAATTCAGCTTCTGGGAATTCATCATCTTCATCATTCTTTCTCCGGTCCTTGTCTGGCTTCCTTCTTTGATAGACCGGGCTCTTACTCCGATCTGTCTGCTTGCATTTGCTACCCTTCTGCCCTTGCATTTTGATGACGTATTGAAGTAATTTTTCATCTCGGACGAACTTTTCTACAACATCTCTAAGGTCCCAACATTCATCTGTTGTGTGCCCGGGTCCATTATGGAAATCGCAAAACCGAGATCGATCCAATTTGCCTCTGTTATACAGTGGACGTGGTCATTCCACCTTTTTCATCTCGGTCAGTGCTACCTCTCTCCAAAGTTGAGCCTGCAAGACATTCAAAGAAGTATATTTTTCATACTTTCCTTCGTGCCTTCCTCCTGGTTTTTTTAATCCAAGTTCCTGGATCGATCCTTTGATGCCTAATCCCTTCCTTTTGGAGGTGGACTTTTCTACCTCTCTTTTCCCGACGTGTTGGCTATCTGCATCTGTTCGATATCCAGATATTTTTTAGCTCGCCGATGGAACTCCTCTAGAGTTTTGATTTCACCAGATAATACCAATCTTCCCATTCTGGACTCACTATCCAGGCCCGAGATGAGCAAATGCACATGGACGCTTTCCGTTAATCCTTGGATTTGCAAGGCGGCCGCTTTGAAGCGATCCAAGTATTTTTGAAGAGTTTCACCGGGTTGCTGCTTGATTCTATCTAGCATGTAGACCGACCTGGGTTGCTTTTTAATTGTTGCAAAATTTAGTAAGAATTTCTCACTCAGGTTATGGAAGTCGATGATGGGTTTCAGAGGTAGAGTCCGGAACCAAACTTGTGCAGCCCCTTGCAATGTTGAGGTGAACAGCCGAGATATGATTGGCCCTTTCAATCCTCGAACCAGCATTTCTGTGTCGAAGGTATTCAAGTGCGTCTGAGGGTCCTGACTTCCGTCATACTTAGGGAGATCGGACGTATTGAATTTCTTCAAATATTCGGCCTCCATGATTTCATCGAGAATGGGCTATTATTCTTGCCTCCGTCTCAGTACCATGATTTGTTCTTTCCGGACTCATCTGGTCGGATTCCCTGGTTATCTGAAGAATGACTATTTTTTTGAGTTGCCCAAGCTTGATTATCCCGGCTTCTATCTCGTTCATTATTTTGCTCCGAATATGTAGTCGAGGCTACTCTGCCTTGCTCTCGCTGATTGAGCTAGGATGGATCTATGGTTTGAGGTTCGATGTCTCCATCCTCATTGTGTTGATCATCTCGGCGCTCCTTCCGGGGAAGGCGCTGTAACTATTTGAGAATTTTATCCATCATCTCGGCCATACGATCAATCTTTTGGTTTTGGAGATTATCGCGTTCCTCTATGTTCTCAATCCGTTTGAGTGTGGACCCGGCAATGTTGTGCAACAACTGTATGTCCAGGTTATCGATCTAGAACTCTTGTGAGGAATTAGCCTGGTTGGCCTATTGCAATGTTCAATTAGTGGATTCATCCTTAAGGTGAGGAGGATTTGCATCAAGTGGTTCCGCAGAAGGACCCCGAACGTTACCTTGGACATCCTCCTGCTGTTGGTGATTGTTATTGCTTCGTTCTTGATTTTGCTCATGTGTGAGTGTATGGCTTTTGCTTCTGGTGTTAGCCATCGCTGGTCACAGGAATAGAACTTTATAGTCCCCACGGTCGGTGCCAATATTCTGGTGTAGAACACAAGAGGGATTAGACTTGGTTTGGGGTGAAATCCCATGGGCCTACGTACCACAGATAGGGATCAAAGTCCACGTAGTTCAAAGCTAAACCGTAGGCTTGTTATAGTCAGATGAAGTGGGGTGTGTGCTCTATGTGAATTGAAGAGCTAGGGTTAGAACTTGTGTACCTTGTTAGGGTTTGTACCCTATTTATAGACTTACTTGGGGCCCTATTCTGATGGGCTTTGTTATCTTTATTATTTAAAAGATATTAATATATCCTTTTAAATAATATCTCCTTATCATCCGGGTGGTTATGATCTTTGACAAATATCTTGATAACTGCTCCTTAATTAAAGGGGGTGGTTAGGATTATAACCGGAGCCTCGCATGTCGGCCCTTTTGATCATTGGGCCAAGCCCATTTTAAACACATCCGTAACAAATAGTTAAAAGTCTTTTTCCCTAAAAACAGAAAAAGAAAAGAAAATTAAAGGTTTTAGTTTTATTATTAATATTTCTAATTCTAAAGTCAATTTACTTCTTTGGGTTAAGGTGTAAAAATATACATAAACTAATTCCTCAGGAACAAAAATACACATAAGTTTTTTTTTGAGTAAAAATACATACGTGGTTACCATTTTGGAGCAAAAGTCACAACCCACTGTTAAGTTACTGTTCACCGTGATGAGAGAGAAAGAGATGAAGTGAACAATAACATAACAGCGGTCAACAATGACTTAACGACGAGATGTGACTTTTGTTCCAACATAGTAACCACGTGTGTATTTTTACTTAAAAAAAAAGCTTATGTGTATTTTTACTCATGAGAAAAAATTTATGTGTATTTTTACCCCTTAACCTTCTTAGTTATTAGCTTTTGTTTTAGGGAAAAATACTTCTCATGTTGTAGGAGAAGTGTTTTCTCATATCACATACACATAAAATGGTGGGATCCACACACACATATAATAATTTATATATGTATATGTGGGTCCCACCATTTCATGTGTGTGTAGGAATCTTAGTTTTCTCATGCAACATGAGAAAACTAAACCCCTTTGTTTTAACCATATTTTTATCTTTGTTCCAGATATGCATTTGAAGAGGGGGGAAAAAGGTTGAAGCTTCACGAAGGACCAAGTGACAACGTTTGGGAAAAGAAATTGGAGATCTAAGGAGTCACAAGCAAGAGAAGAAAAGGCGGAGCAGAGGCACAGGGGCGGCGTTTTTGGATTTTCTCGGGTTACTGTTCATCATCTCCGTTGCAACAAAAACCAGAGCAAGATAGAGGGCTTGAGGGAGAGCAGAGAGACTGAGATGCGATAACATAGAGAGAATTCCGCAGAGCCATGGATTTACACCTCTGAACGTTCAGTCCCATTTCTCTCAATACCTCACCTTCACTCGGCCTGCAACTTCTACCATCGCCATCGAAGAGATGAGAAGAAGGGAGTTTCAGTTAAGCCGAGAGATTGCCGAAGACAAAATCTTTAAGCCACAAGCTTAGATCGAGAACTAGAGAAAACAACCTGAATCCCAGGAGTCTTAGGCGGTGATTAAGAGAGAAACTGAATCTATTTTCATGGTATTATTATTTCACTTAACTCTGGTTTGAGTTTCTTATTCTTTTCCTTTATGTTATTGAACCCTAAAATTTTGTGCTGAGGTGGATTTGGTTAAAGCCATATGTGTGGCTAACTTTTTACTTTGCAACCTAGATATCCTTTGAATTTGTTTGGGTTTCATAGAATATTCCCACTAATTAGTTTTGCTTAATATTTATTTAGTTGATTTAAACTTATTTTTATTGTTATTTCTTAGTGATTGACCACTTTTGAGCATAGTTTGGGGATTTAGGATTGAACTTGACAAATGGAATCTTAAATTGACCTTTAAATAAAATAATGTGGAATTAAAATGTAATCTAATTTGCATCTAGGATAGACATATACTTAGAAACCTCATACGTTACAAAAAAAAATCATTTTTTGTGATGGAATTTTTTCGTTGCAAAAAAGGCATTTTCCGTCACAAAATAGTTTTGCGACGGAATTCGTTCATCACAAAAAATTGCCTCACAATTACACATGGGGTATGTGCTATGTAGAGGTATTGTTGAGATATGAACTGATACATATGCTATGTGCTATGTATAGTTATATGCTAAAATGTAAATGAATATCTATCATACATATACTGTTTATACTTGAACATAAGGTTAACTGTTACCTGAGATTCAATAGGGATTGAATCTCAGAATTTACCCTAGCTTCAGGATCAGGAGGATCGGGAGCAGGAGAAAGGGGTAAGCAACATGCGTAAAGACTCAGGAGGAGTTATGTTTTGGATTTAGACTGTGTATTAGTTTGTTGAACCTTTCGGATAACTGTACCTTAACGCAATTACTGGAAACAACGTGATGGAATTTTATTTGTATCACACTTATATTCCTTCGGGAATTTTCATTAACCAACATATGTCTGCGCATATGCAATTAGTTACTTAGTTGTTCAAATGCCTAAGTACGCTCTCTGTTGTGTTCTACTCTGATCTGTTAACGCATACACTTTGATAAATACATGTGAATTAGTCTAATAAGAACCCTAGAGCCATAATTGGACTTCATAAAACACTTAGGAAATAGGGGCGTTACAAGCTCTCCTCGTATCAGTTGGACTTAATCAAGTGTATTAATTGTAAAATATATATTCCTCAAATTATGCCGTTTTTAAGGTTGGAAGATGAAAACATATTGTCTTGTTTTTTGTCTCCTAAATATGTATTGTGTGGCATGTAAAGTGTAGAAATTGGAGCCCTTTACAATTTCCATTCCTTAAGTTTGCTTGGCCCTTCTAAAGCTAAAGGTTCTTGTTTTCATTATAGATATTCCCAAAAGTATCGGCTTGATTGATTACTACTTAATGAAAGTTCATTTCTTTATAGGCTCCTGGTAATGCAATATCTTAGTATGTGGAAATTACACTAAGATCAATATCCAAATATCAATGGTGGGATGCATCTTATTTTATGATCATTTTATTTCTGAATAGCTTATTATACTACTCCAAGTGTGAAGTAGATGTGACTTAAAACGTTACAAGACCACATTGTTAGATATGCTTAGTTTTGATGATGACAAATATACATATCAATATCAAGAGCAAAAGTTTATATCATATACTTTGATTAATTGCTACATTTAATGTAGATCTGTTCAAAGTTAACTGTGGAGAATGATCAAGAGAAAAAAAAGAAAGAATAGTATAGAATTGTGGAGAATGACCAAGTGAAGAGAAGAAAGAAAGAGAAGATCGTGCCAAATATAATGAGAATATCAATGTTCAAGTTCTTAGATTGACACTAGAAGTTTCCACGATCAAATAGAAGTTGGAATGACTCAATTCGGAGTTATAACAAGAAAATATAAATTTCTGGATGAGAAAACTCGAGTCTTGAGATTTCAACTCAAGTTATCTACCTTATTGCAATGATTTGCCTTCGAAATATGAGAATTCGAGTTAAGGACACAAAACTTGAGTTTGGGAATCAAAATTTGAGTCACTCACTTAACGACTCGAGTTGGTAGTGTTTTCAACACCTCTAGCGTCTCTAGACCAAATAAACTCAAGTTAGTCACTATAAACTCGAATTTGTCGAGTTTTCAACAACTCTATTCACCTCTATTTCACATTCACCTTGGGCGAGGTATGGTAATTTAATGGCATCTCCCAAACCAGAGATCGGATTGAGGTGAAACCAATTTTTTATAAAACTAGACTTTTAATGCGTCATTGTGATGAAGTTTCAAACCCAAAGAAGTTTACATGAAGGAGCTATAAATTGTAGAAGTTGGAACTAAAATTCACGCCACACAGCAAACCAAGCTTCAATGTTTTGAATGTATCTCACAAACTACAAATCCAATCGAGATGAAATTGGTGGCATATAAAATTGGTGGCAAATTAAGGCATCTTGGTGCTTTACTAAGACGCCAAATATTTATATTAAGGCGTCCAGCTGAATAATCAAGATGCCTTAAATAAAAAATATGTCCTGGGGTGTAAAAAATCCCCAGATTGCACCCATCGCACCAAAAATTAATTTTTAGCACTAAATTATAAGCGTTCTTAACTTTTTCAAGACGCCTTAACTAAATTTAGACAATCTAAATATTTGTTTAGGTCTCCAAATACATATAATTTAATAAAATAATTACAAGAATGCTACTGGTTTTACTTTTAACTTCTTCTTTTTTAAAATAAGGACGTGTTTTAAGGTAGTAGTAACCCTTTTTTTTTAGTAGTAGTAGTAACCCTTTTTTGTAGATAAAATAGTTGGTTTAAATTGGTTAAAGACAATAGACATGTAAAAAAAGGCAAGTTAGTTTCCAAAAATATCCTTGTTTATAGAGAGTGAGAGTGAGTGAGTGGCTAATCAATACAATAAAAATAACCAATAGTTCATGGGGGAAATGAAAATAACATGCTATTCAATATGTAAAATTTTCTTATGCTGGACCAGACTCACCAGAGTGAGGTAATAGTTAACTTCAAGAAATCTACACTGTAATTCGTTCCATATATGTAACCGAAAATGTTGCGTCCTATTATAAAGATATTTTTAATTTACCACTTCTAACATATACATTATATTGCCTTGTAGACGCTAGTTATGATAACAATTTTTACACCCAACTTCATTATATATACATATGTAAATTTGGATGGATTCGATCATATATATATATATATATATATATATATATATATATATATATATATATATGAATATATATGAATCATTATTATACACCATGTTTTAAAACATATATAGCATCACTATTTACTCACAATTAAGTAGTAGCCCTATAAGAACACAAAGTACCACCATGTATGTGTTTGCGAATTCATGGCCTTTAGCGAGCTTCAACTACAGTAGTAGTCATCTCATATACTGAATTAAATCCTTCACTGGTTGATGGATTTGATTTGTCACCAAGTTTATTTCTTTTGACAATAAAAGCGGGTTGTTTTGGAGAAGGGAGAGATGAGTCATTTCCCAACATGGAAACAACTGTTGACATAGTTGGTCTGTCAGCTGCATAGTCTTGTACACATAAAAGACCAATTTGGATGCATTTTAGAACATCATTAAGGCAAGCATCGTCTTCTACTAAAAATGATGAATCAACAATCTCCATAGCTCTACCTTCTCTCCATAGGTCCCAAATCTGAATGAATTTGAAGATCAGATAATTTGATTTATATTGAGAGATAATATTGATTTTAGAGTTGTTTCTAATAGAATACTCACATGTCCAACCAAACTTGAGGTAATTTCTTCATAATGACCACTATTCTTTTTGCCAGTAACAATCTCCAAAAGCAACACTCCAAAGCTATATACATCAGATTTTACCGAGAATAGTCCTTCCATTGCATATTCAGGTGACATATAACCACTAAAAAAAGTAAAATTAGTCATATATAACAATGACAATATCAATTTATTAAAGTGTTAAGCTTTAATAATACATTTATATCTAACTCAGGGGAAATAGGTGTTATAGGTGATATAATGTTGAGAACTAATTAATGATGTGCTTGAATTATGTAGTGCTTACTAGGTTCCAACAACGCGTTTTGTGTTTGCTTCAATTTGATCTCCACCAAATATTCTAGCCATACCAAAATCTGCGATTTTTGGATTTAATTTAGAGTCCAACAAGACATTACTAGCCTTTAAGTCTCTATGAATGATTCTCAATCTTGAATCTTGATGAAGATATAAGATTCCTCTTGCAATCCCACATATAATATCAAACCGTTTGCTCCAGTTCAGTTGTAACTTCCTTTCTTGATCTGAATTTTGAAGCAATCATTAACATAGTGTATGCGTGATTATTAGTCCGATATATTTTATGAAATATGAAACACATAACTCACCAAATATGAAAAAGTCCAAACTTTTATTTGGCAAATACTCATAGATCAACATCTTCTCTTCTCCTTGTATGCAACAACCCAAGATCCTCACAAGATTTCTATGTTGCAGCTTCGCAATTAAAAAAACCTCACTTTTGAACTCTTCAATGCCTTGCCCAGAGTATTTTGATAGCCTCTTAACCGCTATTGCCATTCCATTACTCAGCAAACCCTTAATTCAAAATCAAAATCCAATTTCTCAATGTGCTTCTTAGATCTAGCTATAAACCATAACCATGTGAATAAACCCTAAGCAATATTGATGAAATTTATAAAATTTTGGTCAAAGTGCAGTTTCGGTAAAGTTTCAGTTTAATTTCTTGTAAAGTATCTTTCCGGTCCTTTAACTCTAATACGTACCGTTAGTATCACAAAAGATAATTATTGTGCCAATGATTTCTTTATATAAAATTTGAACTTAACAATGTCAGTATTTGTGAATAGTTTTATAACCTATCAGCTTTTTTAAAAATATTGAGACCATTGTGTAAAGTAAAATGATCAAATATGCACTTTTACATAATAAGATTCAAGACTTGTTACAGAAGAATGATTATGTACCTTATAAACCGAACCAAAACCACCTTGTCCAAGCTTGTTACCATCAGAGAAGTTTTCAGTTGCTGCAGCTATGTCAATAAGATCAAATAATGGTAAATCTGAATTTTTCCCAGTGCTAAAGTCATCCATACTTGGAGAGTTGTCAAAGTTAACGTTGTAGTTGAACAAATTTTTGCTACGCCTTCTCGCTGCAATAAAAATAATTGAGTGAGTTTAGTTTTGATCCAGTTGTAATAAGATTAGGGAAAGGAATAAATATAATCATACCTTGTTTCTTGTTCTTTATAAGACAATATATGAAAGATATAACCAGAGACAATACTAGTAATATGGAAACGACTAGGAGCGAAATCATCCCTTTCATGCCAAGCGAACCAAAGGGCTTTTTTCTGTACTTAGCTGAAAATGACAATACGTGCATTATTAAAAGCAAAGTTCATTTTTATCAAAAAAAAAAAAAAAAAAAGCAAAGTTCATGTACTAATTTTATTTCATTAAATGTACCAATTAAATGTACAGTAGCATATAGAAAAGGAATATTGGAGTAAGGTGGTTTAAGGATCGATGAAAAAATAAAAGTCAAATTATTTGCGTGCTTCATTCCAGAAGGTAGCTTATATGAAGTGCATATCCGGTAGCTAACTTTTTTCTTAATTTTTTAATGTCCTCAGTTATATTCATGTTTAAAGTCTTCCAAGGTTGACAACATTTCGAATTTTTTTTCTTAAGAAATATAATTAGTAAATTTAGCTTCTCATTTCTCACACTATTTGTAGATTTTATTTTGGGTTAAAGGACACTTTTGTCCCGGAAGTTGTCACTAAAAGTAATTTTGCTCTAAAAGGATTTCAATGGGCAATTTTTCCCTGAAGGTATAAAAAAAGAAGTAATTTTGTACTAGACGTTATCCTCGTTAATTTAGACTATATATTATATCAGTGGACTAAATATATTAAGTTGGTAGTCCACATATTATTTGTATCATCTTTGCTATGGAGAAAATTTGCCTCAAAAGTTTTAAGGCTAACTTTTTTTTTTAAAAAAAGTAGATAATACATGGACTTCCAGGGCAAATTTACACATTAACATAAATGATGTAGATGACATGTGAACTGTCGGCTTAACATATTTAGTCAAGCAATAATTAAAATTTTAACAAAGATAACAGTTGGGGTATAATTACCCCTCAATAACAACTTCCAGAACAAAATTTCCCCTTAATCCTTTTATCTTCAAATAGCTATCAACAATTTTACAAAAAAAAACAATGATGAGCGTATGTGTGAATCTAAACCCATCATTTGAATTATGTAACGAACCCCTTATGATTCATAAAGAATGAAAATAAAAAATTCCTTTGTACAAATGATACAAGAACACAAAGCAAAATCATGAATACATGGACAAGTTTATCACACAAATTGGAAAAAAGAACCTAATCAGAAAATTGATTGGTGAAAAGCTATGCGATTGCAGAATATAAGAAAGAAAAAGTGCAGGATAATGGAAGATAATATTCAGATTATGGAAGATAAATTGTAGATAATGGAATAATTTTCTAATTAATTTCCAACATGACAATATTTGTTACAAAAAATAATTATCTGAGGATAACGCGGTTAGTGTTAGAGGACTAAAGATACTTTTTAAAATAAATGACCAAACTTATACATTGTATAAAATTAAGGTGTCAAAGGTACACTTTTTGTCCATTCAATTTTTCTTAATTATACCACCATTTTTAAAATAATCAAAAGAGAACTTTATAAGTAATTTTCTTAATTATTGAGTTTTGTCCGAGCGATTTTAAAGACATAAACAAGATGCCAATATATGTTATTGTTCAAAACCAATTAAAGAAAACAAAAAACATAAACTGAGACCAAGTAAAGCATGCTTAGCTTTTTGTTGGATAATCATAATATTCCTTCTAATCCTTAATGTAATGCTTATTTACCTAATTTTTTATTAGATAAAAGAAGTTGTTAATATATGATATGTATTTTTTTTTAAAACACCCTAATTTTCTTTCTCAATTCTCTCATCCCCTATATTCCTTGATTATTGGGTATATTTGAGATAAGTTATTTGGGTTCTAAAAGCTTTTTTTTTTTTGATGGAGGGGGGGGGGGACTTGGGCTTTAGATTTTTTTTTGGTTATGTTTGGTCTAGCTTCTGGTCCATTGGGTTTATAAAAGAAAAGTTGTCTATTTTCTTAAGCTAGATTTTGCAGCTGAAGGAAAATGTCAATGAGAGTTGACACAAATGGCATGGAATGAGCTCTCAAGTACTAAAAGGATGAGAGTTCGATTCCCTTTACTGTTGTGAGGGCTTCTTTAATAGGTGATCTCGTAAGTCCTTAATAGGTGCTCAAAAAGCCCTAAGATCGTGTTCTAACTTTGGTAGGGTACTGGCACCAAACCCATCTAAACTTCATATATATATATATATATATATATAAAGCCTACAAGGGAAAAGTCACTACAACCGTGGAGAGAGAAGAGAGCATTGGGGAAAAGAACAAAAATGTGGTCCCATGTACTAGAAATGACGCAGAGAGGGAGAGGGTTATAATGTGAGTAAAAAGAAAACATCCCCGCGCTCCTTGGATTAAAAAAAAAAAAAAAAAAATTTACTTTGAAAACACCCAATAACAAAATATTTGTAAACTTCTGAGGAAAAAAAAAAAAAAACAAAACAAAAAATATTTGTAAACTGTTCTAAGATTTTCCTTTTCCAAAAAAATTTCTCTTAAAATTATCACACACATATATTTATTTAACAAAATTTATGTATTTTTAATCGTTTAAACTTACATTTCAAAACAACCATTTAAAAAAATTTTACTTTCAGAAAAATTACTTATACTGACATTAATTTAAGTATAAATTATATTATACAATCTAATTTTTATTCAATTTTATGTTTGTAAAAGTCAAATTGTAAATTGACAAATTAGTTTTGTTACTGTTATTACAAAGACACTCTAAAATATAGCTGGACTGGAGGGAGTTGAATGAAACGATTATTTTTCATTTTTGACCCGTTGACCAAAGGTTTTTTTCTTTTTGAAAATTCAACCAACTGACCAAGTCTTCTTTTATCAAACTTCAAACCAACATGACAGAAATTAAATTTGGCAATACGTGGCGCAATCTTTTTCACAAAAATGCTCCCATATAACTACTCCAACAAAGGATTGATGTAACTTATGAAAAATGTTATATGTTACATGCGAAAAAAGTTTCTTACACATATATGAAGTGGTAGGACCCACATATACATATATAAATACACTATATAATTCATTCATATATGTATATATGGGTCCCACCATTTTATGTGTGTGTGACATGAGAAAATGGTTTTCCTACAACATGAGAAAATGTTTTCCCATAAACAATATATATTCTCCATCGAAAAATAAATAATATATATTTATTATTCCAGCTGTGCTATAGGTATATTCTTAGTGAGATGATATAGTGTATACTTTTTTTTTAACTGTATTTAAATAATTGTATTTTTTTTTTATGTAAATAACTCTACTATTAAGATACAGACTCAACCAGTAACCACTATGAAATAACCAAATCATCAAAAACACTATAATTTCTTATTTTTTATTTCAAAATAATTTTATATCTATATGTTTTTCTTATATTCCGAATAAATAAATAATAAGATAAGGACAACATTTACTTCTAATTATAATAAAAATAATGTCAGAAGAGTACCTAATTCAAGTGCATCCACACGTACATAGAGATTCTGTCCCACACTGCTGTACGTTCTAATATCTTCCATGTCAGCATGCCACGTCATACACCCAGTTAATGAGCTCTCATTCGCAGGCGTATACGCCGCACATGAACAATCCCCCAAGCACTGCTCCTTACATTCTCTCATGCTAATGCTCAGATCCACACGCGCTTTGGACGTATCCGGCACCTTCACAAGCGCCACCTTCACAAACCCCTCACCGCTGCGACACGTGGACACGTTCTTCTTCCTCACACACCCATCCGACGCGTCTCTGAGGTACCATTCTCTCGGGTTCTTGGGTTCAAATCCGGGCAGACACACACACTCAAACGTCTCCGTATTATACGGGTCACAGTTACTATTTGACCCGCACCGCCTGAAGTTGTCACAGTCCTCTTTCGGACCATTCCAGATCTCAAACCATCGATGTTCTTGTGGTTGCCACGTCGTCCGTCTCACGTGACCGGAGTTTTCAAGAACCATTCTGGTGAAAATAGAAGGGTCCTTCACACCATACATTACGGTAACTTCAGTAGCGTTGTTGACAAAAGCTACGCTGAAGATGAAGTTGGGTGTCATATCGGGTACACCGCTCCATCTTTGACCCGTCCAAGATCCGACCCTCCAGATCGGATTCCCGTTTCTGTACATAAATAACTGAGGATACCCTGTCGGGTCGATCCTATAACTCAAGTTCCCGAATCCTGGGTCGTCGGAGGATTTCCATGACGTCAGGAAGCGGTTCAAACCGGTCTTCCGGTCTAACCCGAGTCTCATAAACGGCATCATGGTGTCACAAGGATAATCAAAACTCTGCCATAGAATTCTCTGTCTTCCTCCATCTTCTATCAAAACCAAGTTTCCTGTATCTAGAAGCTTAACGAAGGTATTATTGATGGAAGATGATGATGAGAAAGATCCATTGGAAGACCAAACCGGGTTGAGGCCGGTCCTTGCGTCGTCGAGGGAAACGACGACGTTTCCGTGGGTTTTGATGGAGACAACGCCAGAAGTATCATTGAGAGGATTCTCTCGATTAGCAAGCCAAACCACAGTTTGTGTTGAAACTTTGTTGTACCAGATTCCGACATATCGATTTCTGGAACTATTCGTGAGAGTGAAGAAACCGAGGGCGAAAGTGGCTTTGTCGGAAAGCAAAACGTCGCCATCTCTGAGGGGTTGACTGGGGGTTATTCTATTAAGAGAGTGACCAGATGCGTGATGAAGAAGGAAGAGAAGGAATAAGAGAGTAGTGATGATCAGAAGAAGGTCTTTGCCAGAAGATACTGTCATGGTGTTAAGTTCTGTGAGACTGTTGGGGTATTGAAGCGAAGGATAACGAGGCTATTGTAAAGATAAGTAATATCATTGGTGTGGGGACAACATTTATTAATTTGGGTAGTTGGGCTATAATAGAAGACAGATATTTTCTGTGGCTAGTTGAGCCGGTGTTATGATTGATATATATATATATATAGAGTACTACCCCTCATTTGTAACACAAGATTCAATTAACTAATTTGGGACATTCACGAAGGTAATGAAATTATTTAGTTAGTTATATCATATATTATATAGTATATAATCTCTCTGAAATACTTTCTTATATTATTAGATTATATATCACTTTATAAGTAAAAGAAATTAGTTTGAAAAAAAATAATATTATAGATATAAATACTTTAAAGTACTCCCTATAGTCATATTTTATAAGAGTTTGATAATCAAATTAGTCCTTTTTACAAAATCAGTTATAACTAGTTAAAAATATTAAATGTCACAAATGAACTTTTTTTCTAAGGATGCCATTATTTATAATGAGTGCAAGTAAAAGAAAGAAATATAATTGTAAAAAAAGAAATTATGAAAGATAACGTAATATATAATAAGAAGAGGGAAATTAAGATAGAGATAAGGAGAGATTAGTTAGGGACAAAACGGTGAAAAAACATTAAATGTTTAGACCAGCTTCAAATATGATTTTATAAAAAGTAACGAGACAATTTAAATTTTAGGTTCTTATTTAAAAGGATAGGAGGCAGCAATTTATTTAATTTATTTAATATTTTTAAATTATAGACAATTAATTAACTGAGTCTTGTATTAAGGGTTGGAACTAATATATAATATAGTTTGTAAGAGATGGTTCTGCATGTGATGGTTAGAGTTATCGTGAGAGAGACACATAACTAAAAAAATTAATGTATTCATGGGACTGGTTTATATTGAAGTATTTGGCCTTTCTTCGGGTTGTGAAATGTCCCAGATTATCCGGCAAGAGGTCTTATTTGGTGACATACTTGGAGAACAAGATCTACGTGAAGGTTCATGGATCTTATCACAACTTTTTGGAAAAAAATACTGCAAAGTTCTTTAAGATTATCAAATTATGGTGAAGTCGTCCTAATAGGTTTTGGTATACATTTACCAAAATGGCCTTAATTAAAAAGAAAATCCCCAACCCCATTGGATGACGACCATATTGGCGACCACTAGTCGCTGGAACCTCACCCCCGGCCACTATCAATGTTTCAGGTTAACTCCTTAACAATTTCAACCATTCATTTTATATGTTAAAATTTAAGTATAGCAAATTGACAAGTAATATTGAAATGTTTAATTGCTTCTAGTCATTTGAAAATGATGATGAACTCTACTTACAATTGGCAAACAAGAATTTGTTGGTTATGATTATTTTTGATGATGTCATATATAGATGTCATTATCAAAAAGCTTGTATAGTACATTTATCTTCTACTTTGATTAATCTTTATATATTAATATAAATATGAAGTTTAAACAATGAAGAATGATCAAGAGAGGAGATTGAAGAAAGGAGAATATCAATATGAAAATCTTTATGATCAAACGGAAATTGGAATGGTGCATTTTAGAGTTAAAATAAGCAAGTTGAAGCTTCACAATGAATAGTAGCTGAGCTACTACAATGCCTGAGTTGCTACAATGTTTATCGCTGATTTTTCCATCCTGCATGAGCAACAAAACTGGTCTACTCGAGCAAGGTAGATATGTGCTTGAGCAAGGCACTGTTTCAGCAACTTTATTAGACTCTGTTTCACATTTCACCTGAGCGAGATCTGGTTATTCGATAATATCTTCCAAACCAAAGACTGCATTGAGGCAAAACCAATTTTGTATGAAACTATACATACAATTCGTCATTTTGACAAAAATTCAAGTCTAAACAAGATCAGATGAAAGAAATATGAATTTCTGAAGTTGACACGGAAATCAACGTCACACAATAGACCAAGGTTCAGTAATTTGAGTATATCTTACAAACCACACATCCGATTGAGCTGAAATTAGTGGCATTTGAAACTAAACTCACATACCTTTCCAAAAACATTAAGATCACAGAAAACAAAAAAAAAACCACAATTTGTAGCGATTAACTAGTAGCAGTCACAAAAACCGCTACAAACTCGTGTATTTGTAGCGATTTCACACCAAACCGCAATAAATTTGTAGCAGGAGAATTGGAGCCATAGCGCGAGCTTGTTTGCAATGATATTTGTAGCGGTTATCGCCAAATAAACCACTACAAAAGTGGCACCATCTTGGTGCATAATGGCGCGAATGTTTGTGGCAGTTAATTTGTCGCGGTTTGTCAGATAAAACCTCTACAAATGTGGTGTTAGCATTCGCGTGTAATGGCGCGAATTTTGTTGCGCTTTATTTGTCGTGATTACATGAGAATAACCACTATAAGAAAGGGAAACGACTTGATTTTGTCGTGGTTAATGTATAGTGACGCACAAACCGCGACAAAATCCTATTATTTCTGAGCGGTTTTGTCCCTAACCGCTATTAACATTTAACCTATATAGACTCCTCTGTCTGTACATCAAAGAAGTATAAATACCGAGAAATCACCGAATTTGGCTTGTCTTTGAATGAACTATCTCGGCGTGGTAGTCAAAGACATGCAGATATATGCAGCTTTGATCTCTTATCTCGAGAGATGAGAGCTGCAGATATTTTCCTCTCTTATCCTTGAAGTCGAGGCAGTTATTCAATGACAATCCAGATTTGGTTATTTCTCTAACGTGAAGACTTCTATTTTTCTGAAGATTGTCTAACAAGAGACCGAATGTTGGGTTTTTATTATATCCACCTTTTTCTTTATAAAATATCTCTGATCAAAATAAGCTAGTGAGTTTTTTCAAAGAGATTGGTGATTATATTAAAGGCCAATCTTCACGAGCTTGTTGGACTATTTTCATTTCACTTATTAGTAATAACTTTTTTTAACAAATTAATTGGTTTATTAGTCAAACTAATAAACTAATTACTTTGGATTTTTGTTTTTTTGCCAAAAAATTAACTTAGTAGAAGTTCTACATATTAACTGCTCCAAAATGTTAGCATTTTGTAGGGATTATGTCGGATAACCGTAACTAAATATGAAATGTCAAGCAATTTGTAGCGGTTAGAGCCAATAACCGCTGCAGACTCTCAAACGCCTATAAACTTTGTAGCGGTTTTGGGAACCGCTGCAAAATTTTATGAAGATCAAGGTATATTGGTAGCAATTTGTGCAGTGGTTTTCCAGAACCGCAACATTGTGCGTAATTTTGTAGCAGCTTTCCATTATAACCGCTACAAAATGATGTGCTACTAACAGCACCGCCTCATTTTCCATTACGCTACTGTTGATTTCTCTCCTCTTTTGACTTTTGCTTTTCTTACTTGTACAGTAAAAAAATAACATTATGGTTAACAGAGAGAGAGAGAGGGAAATGGGTTTCACGAGGTAAAGTAGTCTTGAGAGGAAGTGGAATAGACAGGGTCGTCTGAGAGGGCGTGGGGCTGTAAATATCCCTCCACCCCCCTCAGATGGGAAGTGAGTTTGAGGACCTTTTCACCGATGAACCAATACTTAGGGAGGAGACCCTTGAGACTATAGGCGGAGAACTAGGTGCAACTCTGTCAATCAGCGACCTTGATGAAAATGAAGACATTGAGATAAACTTTCCCGCTAGTGAGGCGCGACAGTTTCTCAACTAGGAGATCGAGCAGGACCAAGGGAAACCCCGACCGTCGTCTTCACGTTCCACCGGATTTGTGGTGGATGTCCAAGGTAAATGTAATTACTTTTTTGAGAAAATTCAAATTTTATTTTCTTACATTTAATTAAATTATATTTAAAAGCAATAAAAACATGTATTTTTTAATTGTGTAGATACACAAAGGAACATCAACAAGAGGATGTTGGATGTTGCTGGGGTCACTTTGTTGGACAGGCCTCTCATAATAGTCCCCTAGAACGTGGAAATGAACCAGCCAGTCGCCAATGGTGGTTACTTGTTCAACCGATTCCTGTTTGAATTTGGCGGGAATTGGGAATTGTTCTTGTTGAACTTCAAGGATAGGAGGCGTGTTCCAAAGAAGAACAAGGACAAAGCATTTACTGACATTGTGTAGGTAAGTTATGTTGCTTAATTAAATTTTACATGTTAATATTTATAATTTATGGTTTATTTATTTATTATTATTTAATTAATTAGTAATTAAACTATGATACAGAAAAAGTTTAATGTTGGAGGCCACGCGAAGAGGTACTCTTTGCTGAAGATAGGGGATGGGTGGAATAACTGAAGGAATCGTATATACAATCAAATGAATAGAGATGGAACAGTTCCTCTACAATAGCTAATCGAGAACGTCCTAGACAGCGTGGACCTTAACGACTGGGCAGGTTTTGTCTAATATAGGAGGAGTACAGAGGGACATGTACGTTTTTCTATTAATTATAGTTTAAATTTTTTGTAATTTAATTTTGTTTAAATGTAGTTTAAAAATATAAATATAGTGTAAATTATTTTACAGTTGAGATGAATGGTTTGATAGCATACAAAAAAATTATTTTTAATTAGGAAATCAAACAAATATGTAATATTTTATATTCCATTGTAGGTTCCACGTCATATATACGAGTTTAATCTCTAATTCTTAATTTTAGTCTCCCTATTTGGTTTATTTAATAAGTTATGATATCAAACCATTAGTTTAACTTTATTTATAGTTTAAATGTAGTTGAAATATAGTTTAAATAATAGTTAATTTATAGTTTCGATATAGTTTAAATTACTTTATAGTTTCAACTCTAAATATAGTTCACAAGATATCAAAATAATAATTAATTTCACTTAACATTTTATTTGCTCCTCATTGTAAGCTCTGTTCCAGAGGAACACCAGAAGCCGGGCACAGCACACGGTCCATCACATGGCAGGATCCAAGACATTTGTTGTGACCTACAGTGAGATGGTATGTTGAAAGCTAAATTAATTTGAGGTTTAAATGATTGATTGTTCTCTTTTTGAAACGACAAACATTTTATTCTTTTAATTCTTTTAGCAAGCGAAGGTGGAGGAGGAGAACTGTCAAACGAACTATTGGGAGCTCTTCACATACACCCATAGACATCATGATGGGACACCGACCTCTGAGGCGGTAGAGGAGATCATAGTAAGTTACAAAAAAAAAGTATTGATGTAGTTAATTTAATACATTTAAATTGAATTAAATGGTTTCATTAACATTTTATGAAATCAGCACATCAGGTTTGGATTGAGCAGACCTAGGCAAAGCTGCGAGTGTCCCAGCCCCTAGAGTCACAGGGGTTTGTAGACCCTACAACCCCATTAAAAGTTGCTGTGAGCCCAGTCGAGCATCACAGCCGCGTTAGGGGTATGGGCCTAGGCATGAAGCCCAACATTGTGTAGGCAAGTCCTCCGCCACTAAGGCCAGAACCTCCAGCTCTAGACGTTAGCCACTATCAGAGGGGTTGGAGGCGATGATTGCCGAGCGGGTTGTCGAGCATGTTGCTAAGCAGGCGATAGAGAGGGCCGCACGGGTGGCGGAGCAGGCTGTTAGGGAGAGGTATATTCATTACAGATACGAGTGTTGGTATGCCACTTAGAGGCAAAGCTAGGATTCTTTTGTCGGTGCCTTGACAGAGTTGTTGCCTCATGGGTACTTTTCACCGCCCCTGCCTCTCTCCCTTTGTTCATTAACGAGGATCCCCCCTCCCCCTTCGTTCATCTATGAGGACCCCCCTCGCCTACTGTTGTTGTTGATGATGATGGCATTGTTACCTCTGCTCTTGCACATGCCCCTACTGAGACAGGACCTGAGCATCAAGCTCCTAATTGTTAGTTTTTATTTTCACAAATATATTTTTATGTAAAATGTTTGTTCTCTTTTTATGTGATTTGGTTTGTTGGATTACAATTTAAATACTTAGATTTCATTTACATTAGTTTATTATAGTTACATAAAATAGGTCTTGTAAAACAAATAATATAAATAATATTTAATAAATAAAAATTCATTTTTTAAAAGTAATTTGTAGTTGTTTGCTACAAATTTCAATTTTCTAAATATTTTTTTTTTAAAAAATAAATATTGTTTAACAAAAAAAAGTAAAGACATTTTGTAGGGGTTACATGACCATAACCACTACAAATGTAACACTAAATACATTTTGTGGCGGTTAGTGGACCATAACCACTAAAAATGTCCAATGGCTTACATTTTGTAGAAGTTACTATAGCGATTATTGAACCGCTACAAAACTCTAGATGGGTACTCAAGCAACATTTTATGATGTGTTAACGTGCAGGCTCAAAATGTTATTGGACTGATGAGTAATGAGTCACATGTGCTTATGCAAAAATTACTTCCGCTGGCCATCAAAGATATGCTACCTCTCGATGTGTCAATCGTTTTGGTCAAGTTGTGTTCTTTCTTCCGGAAGTTGTGTTCAGGTTTGGATCATGGAGGAACTCAACTAGTTGCAACAGAAAATCATTCTTATGCTATGTCATTTGGAGATGATCTTTCCTTCATCCTTTTTCATGGTCATGGTTCACCTGACAATACACATTGTTCACAAAACAAAGCTTGCTGGCCCAGTTCACTACCGATAGATGTATCCTATTGAGAGGTACTCATTTAACCATCATTTTTGCAGCGTTTTGAATTATCAGTCAACTTTTGAAGACCATATCTCTCTAGTCTGATCTTCAATCTAGTTGAATCAAGTATTTATGGAAAGCCCTTTGAGTCTTCTTTCATATGCCACTGATTTCACCCTATTCCAATTTATAGAATGTGAGTGACATTCAAAACATTAAAGCTTGGTCTAAAGTGTGGCAGAAATTTTTGATCCAACTTTAGAAATTCAAAGCTCTCTGATCTGATCTTCTTTGGACTTGAAACTTTTTCAAGACGACGCATTAGATGTCTAGTTTCAGCCAAATTTGATTTCACCTCAATCCGATGTCTGGTTCAAGAGATATCATCAAATTACCAGACCTCGCCCAAAGCTGAACGTGAAGCAGAGCTGGAAACTCGAGTTTTCATTCACAAACTCAAGTTTTGTCAGGACCAGAGACGCCAGAGAAGCTGAAAAATCCTGATACTTGAATATTTAAGTTCCATACTCGAGTTTTGACCTTCATAGCCCAAACAATGGTTTCCAAAACTGTGGTTTTCAAAACTAAGGTTTTCTCGTCCAGAAGCAAATTTTTCTAGTAAGCTTGTATACTCAAGTTTTGACCTGGAAACTCGAGTATTCACTTCTAGAACCCGATTTTTGCTGTCTTTAGCTCAAAATTAACCCTTTCCAACATCCATATGATTGTGAAGACTTATGATATCAATCTAAGACCTTGTAACTTGATTTTTCCCATTCTTTTTGACAAGATCTTCTCTTTCTTTCTTCTCTTCACTTGAGCATTCTCCACAAACATGTTTGAGCTGATCTTGAATAAATATATTCCCATTCTATTCATCAACTTCTTCCATCTTCCATCTTGATCATTCTTCGTCATCTCTTCTTTAATCACTTCTTTCTGAGATCTCTTGATCATTCACTCTTTCTTTCTTTTAATTCTTCTCTTCCTTTTCATTATCCTCATCTATATTCTCGACCTCCTTGGTCTTCTTCTTTCTATAATTTCTGATTTCCTTCTTGATTATTCTTCAAGATGAACTTCACATCTTTGATTCTACATTAAATACAAGAAGAATTAATCAATCAAGAAGATAAACATATTACTTAATCTTTTTGCTCTTATTAATAGCATGTACAAGACATCATCAAAACTGATCATATCTAACATATGACACGTTTGGGACGATGAGTTATGCGAGCAGCAATGATAGGAACATGCAGTTCGGTGACATCCCATATTATGGAAAGTTACTTGATGTGGTCAAGATAAAATTACTAAGGCCGTTTCACAGTGATGCTATTCAAGTGTCTGTGGGCGAATATGACAACATCCTGGGGACTCACGACTGACGACTTAGGCATCTCATCAGTGAAATTCTCCTGGCCTATTCACATTGGTCAGTTTGAAGATGATGAGCCGTATATACTTGCCTCACAGGCCCCTCAAGTATAGTATGACCCTTTCTATTACAGTAATTGTAGTGGGCAAAAGGGTTAGAAGAGTGAACAGACTTCTGAAAATAGCTTAGGTAGTTCTTTTCTCTATTTCTCTTCCTACCTTTCCTTTTGTCAAGGTCAGGTTTGTAACCAATCCTAGACTTGTCATTTGTAACCTTTTGCTGTTTTAAAATAATATTGAGCATTTCATTACCTTGAGTGAATTTCTCAAGAGTTTTAGAAAGATGTTCGTTTTTCTTTTGTAGGGAACAGCAGTTTTCACAAGTCTTTTCTGAAATAGGGGATGGAATATTCTGAACTTGTTTTTCTAGAACTTTTATCCTTCTTTTTGAAATTAGTAGTTCCTTTGTGATCTTTTTAAATTCAGAATGAAGACTATTGTATTCAGAAAGTAATTCATCAAAGGTTGGTTCAGAGTCACTTACCTCTTCATCGTCAAATTCTCCCTGAGCAACTAGGCAAAGATTTGTTGTTTGCTCTTCATCCTCTTCCTCTTCATCAGATGAACTATCTCCCCAGATGGCAGAGACATAGGCCCTTTTCTTGAATGAGCCGAATTTTGTCTTCTCCTTTTCTTTGTTCTTCAGCTGAGGACATTCAGATTTAATATGTCCTGGCTTGTCACACTTATAGCATATAATTGGTTTTTTTGCTTCTTTGTTGTTGTTGTTCTTGTGGAACTTCCGGAATCCTTGGTCCTTTTTGTAGAATTTTTTGAATCTTCGAATCATCATCCCAATTTCTTCATCATCTATCTCATCATCATCAGAGTTCCTATCTTCCTTAATGGTTTTGAGGGCAATTCCCTTTTGCTTACCTTCCATTTCATCAAGTCCTTTTTTGAACTTGATTTTGCCTTCGTATTCTGACAAGCTTCCGAAGAGGGCAGCTACAGATTGCATTGATTCTCCTCGAGCTTCTTCTGTAGCTGTCACTTTAGCTTCCCAATCTTTGGTTAGTATATTCAAGATTTTTCTTACCTGAGCTTTTTGATTGTATACCTTTCCCAATGCTGACAGCTGGTTGATCAGGTGAGTGAAACGGAGCTGAAACTCTGCAATTGATTCTCCAAACTTCATCCGTAAGAGATCATACTCAGTTGTGAGAGTGTTAATTCTGTTCTCCTTGATTCCTGAGGTTCCTTCATAGGCGACTTCTAATGCGTCCCACATTTCTTTGGCACTAGTCAAGTTGCAAATGCGAAAGTACTCCTTTTGCCTCAAGGCACTTTGAAGCATCAAAATGGCTTTGCTGTTAAGAAACAATTTTCTTTTGATCATTTTCATCAAACTCATCTCTCGTTTTTGGTACAACATTCTCTCAAACTTTCTTTTTAGGGACATAATTCCCTTCCTCAATTACTTCCCACAGACCATACTCACTGGCCATCACAAATACTTTGAATTTGAATTTCCAGAATGAGTAGTGTTCACAATTGAATCCTAGTGGTCTGTTGATTGAGGCACCAGCTGGTAGTATTCCTTTCCTTGGATCTTTTTGTCTAGGATGTGAATCCCTTAAGTAGACAACCTTGCTTTGATACTAAATGAAAATGGAAGAAATCACCAAGAGGGGGTGAATTGGAGATTTCAAAAATTATTTTCAAAGATTTCCACATTCTATTAAAACCTTGAAAAACAGAGAACGAAGGAGTAAGAGAAAAGAAGCTGGACATGAAGAATTTATACTGGTTCGGTCTTAACCTTGACCTACGTCCAGTCCCCAGATATCTTCTAGGTATTTTCAGTATCTCAAATAGCTTCAATTACAACCATGTAAATCACATGCAATCCCAATCACCTAGGACTTGCTCCCCCTTACACTTTGTAATTAAACAGCCCAACTCATAGGTTCCACAACCTTGAGTTCTCACCAAAACAAATAATCAAAAAGATTTTCAAAATCACACTCTCTTAAAGAGTACATAAACTTAAACACTGAAGCTCAGAAAATAATTTTGCACAACAAAGCAAGAAATCAAAAGTTCAATCAGTTGTTGTATCTTGCTTTGTATCTTCATAGGTATTTATAAGCTAACTAGAAGACCTAGCCGTTGCATTTTCTTCTCTAACATTCAGCTGCAAATCTGGAAAATGACAATTGCATTTTTTCCTCTGTTCTTTCAATTCTCAGTTGGAATCCTGGAATTCGTTGATGCAGATGATCTTCCAGATATTTTGTCATTCCATAACCTTTATTTGACCATTGGAGAGTAATTTAGTTGATCCATAACGGTCTGTACTTAGCTATTGGGATAGAGGAGAAAGATCAGCCCTGTTCTTGGTTCTTCATTTATTGCACTTATTCCAGATCTGATTTCATCTTGATCTTTGCTGAACTAACCTGAAACTTACTCAAAACTTCATCAAAGATGTTAGAAATAAGAGTAATACATGATATGAAATTTTTAGATTAAGCCATAAAGATTTCACAAATTGACACAATTTGGTTTTTCAAAATCACCGATACAAACTCGAGTTTGTAATCCCAGACTCGAGTTTTGGGTTCATCCAGAAAGCATGAATGTTAAGCAAAAGCCTAAACTCGAGTTTAGAAATGGCTGACTTGAGTTTTGGTTCTTACAGAGAAGACTGTCGGGCTCTGGTCTTTAAATGAGATTTTGGACATATGGCCAAACTCGAGTCAATTAATGACTAACTCGAGTTTTGGGCTTTGACACGAAGGTAAGCCTAAGTCCAAAAACTTCAAGACTAGAGTTTAGAAACATAAATTGGAGTTTTCAAATCAGACACATTTTTTAGCTCTCTGTATGACTCACACTCGAGTTTACAAATGGAAACTCGAGTTTTAGCAAGAACTGAAACTTTGAAGTCTTTTGTAAAGTGGAGTTTACAAAATTTGGACTGGAGTTTAGGGACTAAGTTGCGAGTCGAGTGTTTTCTGTGTGTCCTAAACTCGAGTCTACAAAGTCAGACTCGAGTTTCAGTGAAGACTGAAACTTTAAGATCTCTTCTGTTTTGAGACAAAACTGGAGTTTGCAAGCAAAGATTGGAGTTTACAAAACTTGTGAAAATACTGGAGTTTCTGAATTCTTTCTGTTTGGTCTAAACTCGAGTTTTAAGGTCTAAACTTGAGTTTGTCTTGTTGTCAAAACTTTGAGTGCTCTCTGTATCTTCCAGACTCGAGTTTGCCTAAGCAAACTCGAGTTTGGCTTCTTTTGTAAAATCTGAACTATTCTCTGTCTAGTCTAAACTCGAATTTGGGTACCTAAACTCCAGTTTGCTCTTGACATCAAGTTTCACAACTTTCCAAAAACAAACTTTATATTGAGTTTACAATTGTTAGTTAACATCAAAACATATAGAGAACTAATAGTATGTAATATCGGTTTTTTGGAACCGCTACAAATTTGTTTGCCACGGTGGATTTTGTAGTCGTTTTATGAACTGCTACTAATGGCATTTGTAGCGGCTTTAACAGCTACAAATATGTCATTTTAACTGTTACAAATTTAGCTTTTTTTGTATTGCCTTTTGATCCTTTTTATAATAGTCTGATATCAAATTACACGGTTTAAGAAAGAGGTTAAAATTAATTACAAATAATAAGTGTGTCTAAAATAAACATTTTTTCTTCGTATGTCCTTATCTATGAGAGGCAAGTAAGGGAGAGAAATAGAGTAATATAGATATGATATACCTTTTAATTAACGCATTTCATATAATTAAAGAGGGGCAAAAATAAAAATAAAAAACTTTTTAAATGTTCAGACAACTCTTATTAGGTTTTTATAAAATCAACCAAAGCAATTCAAATTTTGAGTTCTTATAAAAACAATATGAGCGAATAATAAAAAAAATCTACTCCATAGTAGGAGTGGGAATAGACCAAGCTTCTATCAGGCAGTTTACGACTTGGCCTATTTAGGGCCTGATATGGCCTAACATGTTCGTTAAAAAGGTCAAGTCAAGGCCTATTTGAAGACCTAAATGTATAAATAGGCTAGGTCTTTGTTTTGTTAAGGCCTATCCTATAAGCCTTCAGGCTTGACCTGTTTACACATTAAATAAACATAATTATATTTATATAATATAAATAACAAAATATTTAATTTTTTTTCATTTTTATATTCTAATTTCAAATATAATTAGTTAATTATTGCACCAAAACTATTCTTATATTTGTTAATTATGAGGCCTTTTTAAGGGCATATATCATAAGTATGCCTTTAAAAAGGCTTCAGGCTCAATTAGGCATTATAAAAGCTTAGGTTTGAACCTAAAAAAAAAAAAAAAAAACTTGCATTTAGGCTCGGGCCTAGGCTTAGGCCTTTTACACCCATTACAGGCTCAAGCCTATTTAGCCAAAGGTTTAACTAAATAATTAAAAATATCACTTTGGTCTTATTTATAAGTACAAATTAATTAAATCCCAATTTCAAATGAGAGTTAACTAACTCATTAATTATGGGCTAAATTTTCAATTTTCCATTATCTATGATTGGTTCCAAAAATCAACATGTATAAACTCTTCTTGTTTATTATAATTAATAATAAACACATTTATTACTCTGAACTTGGACTTATGATAAGAAACAATTTTTTTTTTCAAAAAAGAACTTATAAATAGGACTAGAGTGATACTCCCTCTAGTCCTTATTATAAGTCACTAACTAGTAAGTGCATTTGGTTTTTTTTATAAGGCATTTGCTTGTTTCCAAAGAGTATTAATTATTTTTTTTTAATGTATGCCAATAATTAATAGGGGTAGTGGGTGAGAATAATAATAATATAATATTAGAATTTAATACAATTAGTAGAGGCAATATTAGAAATTACTTAAATTTTAGGACAACTTTATTAACTTTAATTACTTTTATTAACTTATGTGAATTGTTAGTTGGTGCTTTATAATAAAGAGAAGAGGGAGTGCCTAGACTTTCTCTATCTTAGTGATTGGTAACAACTTGCCAATCCCTATATATCAGTAGTCTAACATCATTAAAAGGATGAGACTGGTCGCACCTCCAAAGAATTAAATTAACCTCGTAATTAAGAATTAAATGAATGGCTTCAATGCAATAAAACACCATGGTTATATTCTTGAAATTCTTGTTCCATCATAGCTGTAGGCCCTGCCTAACTCCTTGGAATTCAGTAATGACTAAAGGGATGATGTTTTGTAGCTTGCAACCACATCCACAAATCCATGTCGCCCAGCACTCATCGATGACTCTACCACATCCAGTGCTACCATTAGGAAGCACCGACAATCCACCTCGACTTAGCTAGAGTTTGTAACAAAATTAGGCTTATTGGACGAGTAGAAACAACACTTTGCTACCATATCTCTTTCCCCAACACACGCAGAAAAAGCTATCATTTGCATTAAAACAATTTATAAAATCCGTTGAGCCAAAGAGTTTACCACAACGTGACACCCAAATGTCCCAACAATATATCCAAAAAGTGTTGACCAAAAAAGCTTATTAGAATATAATCTTCAAATTAAATTAATAGAAAAGATTGTCAAAAGATTAATGGACTTGCATCTTGAAATTATGGATTTTCTTTCTTCTGTTGTAAAAGAAATATTGAAAGAGAATAAAATAAAAAGGTTCAAATTAAAAAGGGCACAAGAATGAAATCATCGTATTAATTATGACTACGTTCAAAAAGATTTAATGTTTCCATGAGATTAGCTAAATTGCGTCGATTGGTAATTTTCTCTAGTGTCAAATATAAATCACTTTAAACTAAGGGTTAACTTACATTTTTGGCTTTGGAAGTTATCAAATAATCTCAATTTCACTCTAGAAGTTTCTCAAATCAAAGCAAGTTCACCCATATAATTCAGGTTAATTTTGAATGTTAGTTGCCCAAATATACTGAGCTGACAAATTCACATCTTATTCACGTTATTTTTGTTATGAGTTTAGATACAAAGTTGCCCCAAAAGTTTTACTCGAGAGTTATGTGGCCTTTAAAGTTTTAAAAGTGTAGCAATTTACCCCTGTTATTATCTAAGTTAAGTTTACCTGTTAGTTAGCCAAATTTACTTATTTATTTGGTCCATGTGTCATCCACTTCATTAATAGTAAAAATTCAATCCACTTCATGACTTATTTATAAAAGCCAGCACGATTATAAGAAAAAAGAATAAATTTTCAAAAAGATATATTGGTCAAAAATTGCTAGCTGTCTTGGATTTTAAATTTAAACATTAAGATTTATTTTATTATTGCAATATTATATAATAAATAAGTAAATTCAAGATTAAAAATTGGCTAGGATATTTCACAAAAGGTGAGAGAGGATGAGGAGAATATCCGATATTTTAAAATTTTTATGTTCCGATTTATAAAAAAAAAATTTATTTAATATTAAGACCAATTAATTAATGTTTTAATATAAAAAATACTTCTAAAAAATGAGCGTTTGACCCTATTAATTTTATTTTATTAATATCTAAGAAAGTCAATTATAGTTTCTTCGTTCTTATTTATTTGTCTTGGTTTGGATTTTCATTTTGTCCTTGAAATAAAAATAAGTCATATTCCAAATTTTAAGGTCTGATATTTATTTTCTGAAAAAATATTCCATGCTAGATGGGAGGGCACTAAATGGAGACAATTAAGATTTAAAATCATGTCAGCATTGAAAGAAAGTAAAAACTGGAAAAAAGAACACCGCCCCCCCCCCCCCGGGCCCCCCGGTTACATATAATACATAGTGACTGCTTTCTCTCTTTAATCTGTTTTTCTAAGAAAATAATTAAGAAAATAGGGACTAAGGAAGTAGTACTCTCTTCAATCCAAAGTATGAATAATAACCTTTTAGAATATTTTTTAAGGTTTTAATAATAAATCACTTAATAAGTAATTAATGCTAATTTGTCAATTTTGTGTATGCAATTAATGCTTAAATGTGCTCTACAATCCTCATACCTCTCTCATTCAAAGCCTTTATTTAATAGGGGTAAAGTTGAAAAAAAAAAAGATTCACTTAAGACAAATCTAATGAGTTACCCGATCCATGTAACACCTCAAATTTCATACTTGAAAATCGTGTCGGTCGACACTTAGTATTAGGAAAATCAACAGCGTTTGAGGTGCTACAACTTAGAGTAATGAGGAAACGGATAGCTTGAGCTAATATTCAGACAATGAATATCTGATATAAAATGCCCAAACATATGCTGATGCCCTGACATAAGCTAGTATATTAAAAATTTCCCGAAGGAATATTTATGTGATACAATTACAGAGCTTTGTAAAATTACAATACTTACATAGTAATCACACAATCTTCAACCAAGACGTAACTAGGCTTGGGGCATTGAACCTAACTCAGTTAATCAAACGATTTGGCCAGGTAGGTGTCTATCATGGGAGTCTCACCGAGTTCATGGCGACTTATTGACTGACCCACACAGACTAGCCCTGCCTTCAGCACCAAACTGTTTGAAATAACCTCGTTAAATCATGCCAGAATGAATACTCTGAGGACGCTCTTCCGGCATTGGCTTTGACCAGTGTCTCTTCCCAGCTCCATCCATTAATGCCTTCTCACAACTCCATCTAGCAGTACCTTCTCTATCCCGGTTCCTCTCCTGAACTATTCATTAAGGCTAAGGTCCAATGCCCATTGGACCTCAAGTAACGGTTAACCTTATGCTCAAGTATAACAATATACATGATAGATCAGTTACATTTCAGCATATAACTATACATAGCACACAACACATGTATCAATTCATATCTCAACAATACCTCTACATAGCACACAGCCCATGTAAGGTCAATATAGTTTGCACATAAGTCAGTGCCATGCCCCGGAGCGTGTCCACAGCGCTAGGAAAACATCCATACGGCATTACCAAGACTGTAACCCATTTTCAAATAAAAGCTGAATGTATTTAACATGGTGACCTAAGACCTAGTCTTAGCCACAGTCCTTGACCCAAGACATAGTCTTGTCCATGACTATATGAATCATCACATCACATATAAAGCATACAAGCAGTATAAGAGTTAGAGTTACAGTACGCGTTCGTACTTTTGTTGACGATATTTGGTACATTTGACGGCTAGTACCTTTCACAGTGTAATGGCCAACCATCCTGCCTTTTTAACCCAACTCTGGACCTTCAGATATTCCTAAAGGGTAATACGAGATCTATTAACTCATGAACATCATAACAAACATTTTAGTCAAAAATGCCCATTTTGCCCTTGACTTCGCTAATCAGCGAATTTTGCTAGAACTTTGTTACTTTGACTCTAATCTTCCAAAATATTGTCATATCTCTTCCTCCATCATATTTTCGAAATAAATACCATATTTAAACATAAACATTATATCAACAACATATTGGAAGACTAAAGATCAAACTAGCATTTCTACTATAACTATCGAATGAAACTAATACTTAAGACTAAGAACCGAAGAACTTACCCAAGACTCTGCTATAACTTTCTCTAGAGCTCTTCCTTCCTTCTCTACTCTAGAATTTTCAAAATTGCAAGAGGAATTGGTGAGGAAAATGAAAGAGAATGGAAGGCTATTTATCGGAAAAAGCTATGGCATTTTGGTAATTTCTTTGAACTTTTCCTGCTCAGATTCTGACCGTTGGATCTAGGATATTTTGGAAGATTCAATCTTGGCTTTACACTTCAACAAAGATGATGTCATCATGTGACATCAGCTCTTGCTTTATGGTTTTGTACCAATAAAGCTTCCTGTTCGGTGTTCTACTCGCATAAGCTTGAACAATCTCAAAAATCCAATAGCAAATCCTTGTAGGTCTATCCTTCCTCTTTCACAATATTTGGGTTAACTAAATTTTTGATCCTATTCAGGACATTCCGTTGCCTGCTGAACATTTCTGGACAAACACCGTCGGTTACAAAAATAACTTCTGGTAACACCAGCTTCTGGATAAAAATTTACTGGTTTATAATATGTCCAGTTGTTAGAAACTTAGTTCATGATTTTTGAGTTATGATTTAATTTCCATTGGTTCTCATTTATACTATATGCCCTTTTTCCCAAAATATCTTTTTCGTCTTATCTCATAACCATTCCGCCGGTTACGGAAATGACTTCGGAGATAGCCCACTACGGGACAAAAATATACTTGTTTATAATAAGTCCTTATGTTAAATACTTAGTTCACATATTTTGAGATAGGATTTATTTTCTATCAGTTCTCCTTTATCCTATCTACTTTTTTTACAAAATATCACATTTTATATTACTATTATAATCATAAATATCTAGATATCATTTTGCCTAATTCTTATCTCTCTTGATTTTTTTTACTATACACACACATGCACAAACACTTAGGCACACACACACTCACAACTCACACACACATGTTTACACATCTTTTCCTTCTATTTCTTTCTTATTCATGTCTAAACAATTAGCCATTAATTATTTGATTAATTACTTACTAATTGTTGACAATTTTCTTAATTGAGATTAATTATTATCTCACAACTATTGCACTGACATTGGTAATTTATGTATCATGCAAAATATTAAAAATCATGAGGCAATTTATGTTCCCCAAAATGATATTTAATTTTGCCTCATTATTTTCCAAGGAAAATAATCTCATAAATTACCTAAATTAGAGACAACATACTTTCTAATTTTTAATAAATATTTAGTTGCCTCTTAGGATTTATCATAATATTCTCAGGGTATTTTATGACCCACAAATTCACTTAGGGATTTTTAGCTCTTAATTCCTCCTAATTTCATGAGAAATCACCTTAGGAAATAAGGTAATTATTACACTAGTTTTGAGACCACAAATTCATCTATTTCCAATAGGTATTATTTGTCAATATAATATTCCAGATAAATAATTATCCGAGTATTACACTCCACGTTGATTTTGTTGAGCTAGTTGAAACTTGAATGTGAGTTATATTTTGGATTAGAGGGATTCATTTAATTATGACTACGTTCAAAAAGATTTAATGTTTCAATGAGATTAGCTAATTGCGTCGATAGGTAAGTTTCTCTAGTATCAAATATAAATCACTTTAAACTAAGGGTTAACTTACATTTTGGCTTTGGAAGTTATCACATAATCCCAATTTCACTCTTGAAGTTTCTCAAATCATAGCAAGTTCACCCATATTGTAATTCGGGTTAATTTTAAATGTTATTTGATCAAATATTCTGAGCTCATAGGTTAACATGTTATTCACGTTATTTTTGTTATGAGTTTAGATACAAAGTTACCCCAAAAGTTTTACTCGAGAGTTATGTGGTGTTTAAAGTTTTAGAAGTGTAGCAATTTACCACTGCTATTATCTAAGTTAAGTTTACCCGTTAGAGTGCCAAATTTGTTTATTTATCTAGTCCATGTGTCATCCTATTCATTTTTTCCAAGTTAGATTTATATAAGGATTTTCTTTCAAAAAATGCACCCAATCTGAATGATTGAAGAAAATCAAGGAATGGAAAGCATCTTATTTGATGAAGAGAAAATTGAAGAGGTGTCTATTTATCTTGATGTCACAGGGTTATAACAATGGAGGCTTACCAGTGGCCTTATTGTCAGTAATCTTTCTTAATGTGCTTAAATATGAATATTGAATCATTTTCTTCATTACTCTCTAGCGAATGTGAGCTTCTCCTCCATTTGTGGCTTCTTCTTTAATGTTGTTCATGTTGCCAGCTTAGCATATTTAGCTAACTAATAGTAAAACTTAACCTTTATAATGGTTAGGTAATATTGCTATAATTTGGAAACCTCTAGGGTGTTAGATATGCTTAGTTTTAATGATGTCAAATATACATATCAATATTAAGAGTAAAAAATTCTGTATCATATACATTGACTAACTGCTATAATTAATGTAGATTAGTCCAAATTGAATTGTGGTGAATAATCGAGAGAAGAAAAGAAAGAAATAGAAACTTGCAAATGATTAGTCTAAGTTGAATTGTGGAGAATGATCAAGAAAGGAGATTGATGAAAGAAGATATTACCAAATATAATGAGAATATCAATATTCAAGTTTCAGTGATCAAATGAAAGTTAGAATGGTTCAATTTAAAGTTAAAACAAGCTTCATAATGAGCAAACTCAAGTATAGAACTCAAAATTTGATTTTACTACTTTGCTACAGTGGTTTGCTCCTCTCATATGAGCCAACTCAAGTGCAAAATTGCTTACTTGAGTGTCGAACTCAAGTTGGCCACCAATGACTCAAGTTATCAGCTCTCTGTCACCTCTATTTCACGTTCAACATAAGCAAGGTCTGGTTATTCAATGATATCTCTCAAATCAGAGATCTAATTAAGGTGAAACCAATTTTGTATGAAACTAGACTCTCAATGCATCGTTTTGACAAAAATTCAAGTCCAAAGGAGTTCAAATGAAATAGCTATGAATTTTAGAAGTTGGCACATCAATTAACGTTCACTACAGACCTAGATTTGGTATTTTGGGTGTATCTCAAAAAATACACATCCAATTGAGTTGAAATCGGTGGCATATGAAACTAGACTCACCTTTACAAAAACATCAAGATAATGGAAAAGAAAGATCAAATGAGAGAGATATGAGTTTTTGAAGTTGAAATTCAGTTCAAGATGTTGCAAAAACATTAGTTAAGAATAGCTTTTATTAATTTGATGAGTTTAGAGTTTAGAGTTGATTCTTTTTGCATTGGAAAGAAGACTTAAAGAATTTTATGAGGATATGTGGATTGCACAATTTGGAGCTTAACGAAGACGTTATGCTTACTAGAATTTAGCCTTCGTGCTACCAATGTTCTTGCATTTTGGAAGTAACTGGATTCTAGAAATTAATCTTCAATAAAGTGAACATGGTTCCGAGTAGAAACTTGCTCCAATGTTTGAAGGACAACGCTATCAAAGGTAACGACTCAAGTATCTTGAGTCAAACTTGAGATACTATGGTAATACTCAAACTCTTTTTATTTTACTTAAGCTTGTGGTATATTATAAGTGCATTTTGCGTAACTCGAGTTGGCAATTCAAGTTAACAGAATGTAACTCGAGTTTTGGTGTTCTTATCTTAACTTATCTTTTTAAACAAAACTCACTCATAATGCTAGAACTCGAGTTATGCGACTCAAGTCACTTGTTAGAGTTACCATTTTATGACTCAAGTATATGACTTTGTTCAACGTAACTCAATCTTTGATTTCAAAAGAAAAACTTCACAACTGGAGTTGTGAAAACCTGACTCAAGTTATCACCTAAGTCAGTAAATGAAGACTTGAGTTACTCTTTGCTAAAACATCTTCCCTGTTCAAATATGTTTTTAAACAAACTATTCTTCGACTAGAGAATCAATGAAACTCGAGTTAATGAAATGCTAACTCAAGTTAGTTAATGACAACTCAAGTTTCCATTTATGCATTAGTAAATCACCGTACTCGTAGAGTTAAAATCATTGATTGTGATTTATATTCTTCTTATTATCACTCATTATTATTCTTAATGATATTTAACCAGTGTGTCATTGAGTTTCAGATAATTAGATCAAGGATTAACATCAGATTATCATAAAGTAAATTTTGTGTTAGAAGGCATTAAATGCGACTACAGAAATGAAGTATCATCACAACAATCAATCTCTGAGACACCAAAAGTCATTTATGTTATTCCTATTCATATGACTAACTTGGCAAATCAACAGACATTCAATGAAGTTGAGTAAGAGATGAAACTAATAAATCCAGCTAAACACTTGACAAAACAAGTTAAACGACAAAGCATTTAAATTCGTCAATGGCTATTTCTCTTTGTACGGATGAACACCAAAACAAACATTTAATGAAGTTAAATGGTAGACAACACATAGGGAAGCATAGACGTTCCAATAGACACTAATAGGTTTCCAACCGTCGAATGCTCGCAACGATCGAAAGATAATTTCCTTTAAATAGCGAAGTTTTTAAACCGGAAGTAGTGATGATTGATGAATGACTCGACAAAGCCAATGAAATGATTTTACTACTTCATCATTAATATGTCTATACACGCTTAACTCATACACTCTTTGTTTCTCAATGTTTATATAGTTTACAATAGAGAGTGAGATGATCAATTATGTACTTCAGTGTTAACCCTAAGAGAGAAGATTTATTGTAATCATTTTATCTGAAAGTTATTGAAGATTGGGTGATCTTGAGTGGGAAATAAATTGTAACCTTATAGTGTGTAAGGGGGTGTATCTCGGTAAGAGATTTGACTTCACAAGTGCTTAGGTGAACTTGTGGCTTTGTAGAGGATTTTCTCTTGTGCCTGGATTAAACAAGATTAAAAATCTCAAGTGGAGTTTGGGGATTGGACATAGGTCAAGGATTGGGCCAAACTAAAATAAATCATAGTTTGCACATTCTATTTCCTAAACACTTATATTTCCAGCATAATCACTTGAATGACTGACTATTGGTTTACAATCCATTACTATCATACATAATGCATCTATTAATGTAACATCCCAAATTTTGAGATTTGAATTTGTAATATTTTATGGAAATTTAATTATGAAATTTTTCCTAAGTAATTATAAAACTAATTATTGGAAGTTAAGGCCTATTTTTTCTTGAATTTATTTCAGAAAAATATTAAGTAAGGAATATTCGTAAAGGATAATTTTAGGCCTAAAAATTATAGAAATTATATTTCAAGGCCTAGGAAAAAATTAATTGTGAAGGAAAAATCCTTATAGGAAATTAAGGATTTTATTTTTGAAATTATCCAATAATTGCAATTAAATCTAATTGAAAATAAGAATTTTTAAGGATCAAATGTGTAATACCCGGATAATTATTATCTGGAATATTATGTTACAATAATAAAAATGCCCATTTATAAAGATTTTGGTCTCAACATGTTGTATGTCTATTTCCAAAGGAAAACACTAGGAAACATTAGAGAAAATTTATTGTCAAAAATATGAAAGATGCACTTTAGGGCCATAAAACATCCTAAAGGGAATTATGAAAAATTCTAGAAGGCATGAAATAATTATTAAAAATTAGAGAGAATATTGTCTTTAGTTTAGACAATTTAATAAATTATTTCCTTTGGAAATAAAAATAAGAAAAATTAAAAAGTATTCTGGAACCAAAATTAACACTATGATTTTTGATATTTTGCATGGAGCTTAAGTTATTGATGTCAATAAAATTGTTGAGAGAAAATGATTAATTTTAATTAAGAAAATTATCAATAATTAGTAAGGGATTAATTTGGTAATTTTTGGGAATTTTATAAGGTTACAAAAATCTAGGAAATATGGAAAGAATTGTTAAGCTCATGGTTAAGGTGTTAATTAAACTTGTAGAATCAAATTAAGTAAATTAAATAATTAACAAAGGTTAAGATGTAATCTTGAAAAGTAAAGATCAAAGGTTTAGGATTATTTAAGTAATTCTAAAAGCCTAAATCCATGTAATTACTTATGGACCAATAGGGAAATTTTGTGAAAAATAAATGCAAGTGAAATAGGATAATATAGTTAATAAAATAGGAAAATAATATATGTGTGTGTGTGTGTGTGCTGGCCGAAAATTTAGGGGGAGGGATAAGGATGATGCAAAAGTGATATTAAGATATTTGTATAATAATAATGTTATAAGATAAGTTAAATAATATTATATTAGTAAAAAGTAAACAGGATAAATGACCACAGATAGAAAATAATTTATAAACTAGAATCTAGGGATGAGTTGAGAAAAACCAAAGTATATTATTGATCAGTGGATTTTTATCCAGAAATTGACGTCGGCAGACGAAATTTCCGTAACCAACAGCGTTTGTCTGAATATGTTTGGCAGGCAATGGAATGTCCTTAATGGGATCAAAAATTTAGATAACCCAAGTATCTTGAAAGAAGAAGAAAAGACTTTCAGGGCCTTGCTTCCGGAATTTTGAGATTTTCCACGATTACGCGATTAGGACACCGAATCGGGAGCTTTATCGGATAAAAGCCCATAAAGCAAGATGACATAAGCATGATGATGTCATCATTTTATCTTCTTGGGGGAGGGGTAGGTCGACCAAATAGGTGGATGGCCCAAATCAAGCCATTTCAAAAAGTGCGATCCAACGGTTAAAATCTGTCCAAACAAGTTCACAAAAATTACAGAAATGCCATTCGGATTTTCTATAAATAGCCCTTCATTTCTCTTCATTCTTCACCAATTCACACACAATCCTAGAGATAAGTTAGAGAGAGAAGCTCTGGAGGAGAAGTAAGAAGTTCATAGCAAAGCTTTGGATAAGTTCTTCGGTCTTTAGTTTTTAGTTTCAGTGGTTCTTTCGATAGTTATAGTAGAATTGCTAGGGTAGTCTCTAATTTTTCAAATTAGCTTAGATATCATGTTTAAGAGTAAATATGATATTTATCTCAGTAATAGGTTAGAGGAAAAGTTATAGCAAAATTTTGAGAATTTAGAGTCAAAATAGCGAAGCTCTGGCAAAATCCCACCAAGTAATCAAACTAGGGGCAAAATGGTAATTTGTACCTAAAATGCCTGTTATGATCTTAAATATTCATATCGGTGATATTATCCTTATAGGATATCCGAAATCACGAACCGCTATTTCCGCTGTCACCACTGTCGTATCGTCGTCATACCGCTGTCAAACGTACCATAAGTAGGCGAAAGTGCCAAATATCATCAACGGAGGTACGGACGCGTATTGTAACCTTAACACTTATGCTGCTCATATACATATATGTGATAGACATGTTTATATACTGAAGCTTTGTTTAGGGTTGTCAGTTGTACATACAGCTATATACGGGTTATAGTCTTGATAACGCCGTTGGGTTTTCCTAGCGCTGAGGACACGATGGGCCATTGTGGCACTGGTTATGTGCAGACATGTTGTGGGACTTTACATACTGCTTTGTGCTTATGTTCTGTCAATATTGTGATCATGCATCTGCTGTGTGCTTATGTAGTGATTTACTGTTGTTATGTGTTATGAATAGCTTTGTCCATATACTGTTTTATTTGAGCATAAGGTTAACCGTTACCTGAGATCCAAATGGAAATTGGATCTCAGCTGTAGCTTCAGGTTCGGGAGGGTCAAGGTGTGAAGATAGGAGCAAGTAGACGATGTAGGATGTTGGACGAAGTTTTATGTTTCTAGTTTATGTATTTGCCTCCTTTTGAATATCGGATGACTGTACTAGCATAATTACACTATGGTTATATATCTTTAAGGTTCAGTTACTTGCTTGCTAAAATGCTCGACTCTGATCACTGGTTTTAAAAAAAAAATTCCTCTGTTTTCAAAGGGGATGTTACAAAATGGAATAAGTTTCATGTGCTTCACAACAACCCATATATTTAACCCAATTCTTCATTCCATCAGCCCAACACGTGAGAAAGAAAAAGAAACAGTAATGCATATGTTCTATATGACCCAAAGATCCATTCCATATCAGCAAGAAACATAAACCCATTGTATTCTATCAGCCCATCTCATTTTTCTCTCTCCCATCCCATTGAAAACGTAGAAGAAATATTAGATAGTACAACATGCAAACATCATAAGGCTACAGCAAGATTAACGTCATTTACGAAACACAGAAAACATAATCAGCAATAAGATATCATCAGCGACAATCACGCAAGATCACAGTAGCACCATTCTTCTTGGACAACAGAACGCCATGCACCCTCTACATCTCGAGCCCATCGTCAGTCAACACCACTCCCTTTTGGTTCTCGCGTCTCGGACTGGACTGTAGGTCCTTATATAACTAATGCTCCTTCATTTTCCATTCATGCTTTATCAGTGAGAACAAGTTTGAGACCGAGAGGAAAACGCAGAGAGTGAGAGACTTAGAACTGAGAGAAATTTGAAGGAAGAAGAAGAAGGAGGTATTAAAGAAGTTTCGGCTAGCACCCTTACTCTTGTTCGTTACTCATTCACTCATTCGGCTGTGTGCATGCATTTTCGGACAGCAAAGAAAACAGAAACAGAAAGTGAGAGCGTGACAGAGAGTCTGAGAACAGAAATGGAGAAATAGTGGCTGAGAGAGTCCGACCGTGAGATAGCACAGAAGAGGGAGCTAAGACTGTGAGAGCGTGACGATGAAAGGAGAGGCAGAGACAGACCAAAGCTGACAGAACCAAGAGGCCGAGAATCTGAGAGAGTGAGACGAAGAGAAGCTGGAACTTGCAGAACTGATCAAGGTAAACCTCTTCTAGTTCTGCACGTTTGGTTCAGCATTTAAAGCTAGAGTATTATGGTTTCACTTCTGCATAATGATACTATGCTGCATGGGAGCTAAAATGGGAAACTTTTAACGTTGCATGCATATGTTAATGGGTTCTGAATGACAATTGCTAAACCTAGGAACTTGTTGTTTTGGAATGTGACGTTAAAAACACATGTTTTGGATGATTTCATGTGTCTTTTGTAATATCCATTACTTTATTTTGGTCAAACGAAAATCGAATGGAGTCAAAAGGCGATGGCATAGCGTAATTAAGTGTAAAATGAAATGTTTTATTCTATGACCATGCTCCACCGACTTTGAACTTGCAACATTCATTAAATCACCTCCTGTTCCATTTATTTCGGCCAGAATCAGATAAAAAAAAACAGAGAGAAAAGCTTGAATGATGAAAAATGGCGTGAGAGACCTAAGAGGAGAGAGAAATGAACTTGAAGCAAAATCATCTACCAAACTACCTCCAATCCAAAAACTCCCTTCACTAATATTGTTCTACACTTTGATAGCTTCAATTCTACGGTTTTTCATTTTCTCATAGGAGGAGTTTCAAGTCATTGGGTTAGCCGAGCTACTGCCAGAATTTCAAACCGATTGTAGAATTGTGATAAGATAAGCCTAAGCTTCGATTTGAACAGATTGATTTGAAGTTTGGTTGAATTTTGAGACTGTTATGGAATCTTTTATTTTCAGCCAATTAGGTATTTTGGAGGCTTATGGTAATTTATTCATGAATATATGATTATATGATGATTTGAGAGCATAAGAACCTAATTTGGTGGATAAATTGTGAGTTGGTAATTGTTACTATTAAATGTAATTTCAGTCTAAATAGGGCATGGTCAAGGAGTGGAAATTTTGTCATTTTAATGGTTCCATTGTGTTCAAAATGAAAATTCGTGTAGAATAGAGGTTTGGTAAGAATTTCGGAAGCTCCATTATTGAATTGTACCGAAATCCTAAAACCTACCCTGAAAATCCTGTATGGGCAGCGAAATTGTGGCATGTTTTTGGGGTAGCAAATGATGTTGGATTACCATGAAATTTTACAGAATTAAATTATACATCATAATCTTTAATTTGATATGTAACAAGTATTTTTCTGAATTATGTGCTAAGAGAAATGAATTTTTGAAAATGACCCTCTGATTCTGGACTCAATTTCGGACAGTAGAGACATTTTGAGCTATAAGTGGATTTTTGTTTAAAGCTGGCCCAAGATAGTATTTTTTTTTTTTTTTGTTGAAAGTAGACATATTAAGGATCATTTAGGCTTTGGAATCAATTTAAAAGATGGTTCCTAGATTTAACTGCGAATTTTTGAAGATCGGTCATTGTTTGCCAGAAAATCTTGAAAAATGATGAAAATAGAGGGAATATAAGCTCATATTAAATTACTTAATACGAAAAGGAATTTAGTAAATGTGGACACTTGAATTGGGCTTATTTTAAGTTATCAAAAGGAAATATTTACTGAGGAGAAATTAATTATATTTGTATTTTGCTATTCTAGGGCTATTGTGATATTGTGCACCGAGGAAAAATCATTTATATTCGTGGTCGATTGTTAGGTAGTAATCTTAATCCTCATATACTGTGTGGGACTTATGTATGTATGTTTTGCATGTATATTGCATACATTCGGTTATCATTTATTTCTGAGCGCTCAAGAACCGGAACATGTTGTGTGCAATAAGGACTGCTAGTTCTAGATTTAGCTGTGTGCCTTGTGTGCATGATACTAAATGCTATGTGGTTTGTGTTTTTATTCTTAGTTTTTCTTACATGCATAGTTATACATTTTATATGAGATTAGTGGTTACACTGGGATTCACTTATGAATCCCATCCCCTTTTAAGTCCTCTGGCAGCTTGTCTAGAGTGGAGCGGAGAGATAGAGGTAAGACCTTGGAGCAGAGCTAGTAGGATGATGGATGGTGGTTATTTCTTTTGGATACTTGTTGTGAATATTTGGATAACTGTAGTATTTTATTTTGGCATGTCAGACAATATTACCTAGATGACTGTATATTTTTTATCCCTTCGAGGAAAAGTTTATCTTTCTATATTTTTATCAGTATATTATTGTTCAAATTAAAGTATGCTCTGTTGCTTATACTCTTATGTGTAATGTAAATTAACTTGGGAAAAGTAAGCTAGAATTGAATATACGTAAAGGATCACACTACCGCCACCCGAAAGGGCGAGGCCGGTAGGTGTGTAACATCTTTCATTCTAGTAACATCTTTCATTCTAGTTGGATCATAACCTAAACCTAAAGATCTTGTTAGAAGTGTTTGAGTGGGGTTTAAAAATGAAAAGGCTTAGGGATGTCTGAACAAAATGCTAAACATGAAAATAGAAGCTACTGTCTTTTCTGGAAAATTGAGTTTTCAGCTGAAACAATTGTTTTGTGTAAGGAAAAACCAGGGTAAATGACAGTCTTTGACCCTGAGATTTTGTGGAGATATAGTACACATCCTAAGCTTTAATATGAGCATTGGATCACCTAAAACTAAGGTCTACAACTCTAGTTATGATTTTTTGTAGTTGAGATAAAATATGAAAACGTTTTTGGTATCATTCTGGAGGCAGCAAATGACGTTGACATTTTGACCAAGCAAATGAAGTTATAAAATTATGAAATTTTCCATATTTGTAGTAGACACACATATCTTTAATTGTATGGGCAATTGGTTGCATTTCGATAAGTATATAAAAAGTTATAAATTTTGGAAAATGGGTTACAAATCTGGGATTGTTTCTGAACAGTGACTATATTTTTTAAATCTGGGAATTTTATAGCATGTATTGAGATTATTTTTGTATGAAACTAGACATGTTAAGGGACACCTGAGCTTTGGAAGAACACCATTTCAATTTTTATACAATTCATGATGAATTTTTTAAGTTAGATAATAGGACAGACTATTTTCTGGAGAAAATTCTGGACAGTGGTCATGTTTTGAATTTTTGCGAATTTTTGACATGTGATAAAATATTATAATCAATTTTCCTAGAAACTAGACTCATCAAGAAGTTCATAGAATTTTGAACCACCTAATTGGGATGTCTAGAACGCCAGATGTGGATTTTTGAAATAAACACTAAATCTGGACTTTTCAAACTAAAAAGTAGAGGAAAATAATTACTTAGAGAATAATATGAATTGTGTTGGCTAATATTAAGAAAAATTACTGGGAATTTAGGATAATTATAACAGTAACAGATATTGTTGTTATTATTGGGAAAGAGTGATCATAAACAAAAGTAATAATTATTATCACTGGGAAAATTTTTAAGGGATTAATAACTAACATTAATCCTCTAAACTGATTCACATAGTTAGTTTCTTTGCGATTCAAGTAAATGACTAACGGCAATGATAAATGTTTATAAGCATACTTTGACACCTTTACTGATCCCAATACCTTCGGAAGAAATTTAAGGACTCAAGCTTGAGGTGGGTAACTGTTATCTTGTTAGCTTGCATGTGTGTATTTCATGTATGACTGATCATGGTTGCTAGATAATTTGCATGTGTGTATCCTATCTATGGATTGAGGTTGCGGTCCTTAGCTGTTAACTGCAGTTACAGTGCAACTTATTTACTGTGAATTATTCTATGCTTATACATGTGTTATATTGTCATTTACATTTCATACCTGCAAATGAGATTAACTGTTACCCTGGGGTTCATTCATTTGAACTCAAGATCACATGAAAGAGACAGGTAGTGGTTCGGGATCAAGAGGTAAGATGCAACTGTAAGGGTTACAGCGGGTGGAACTTTTTGGAAAAATATGAGTAATTAGACTATACTTTAATGTTTATCATCTGTTTATTTTGGATTACTGTATTAACATCCTACTATGGGATGGATTCGAATTGTGAAAAATTTATCCTCACGTTTTCAAACTAAGTTATTTTCAGAAACTTTTATTCTGCAATTAAGTCGTTCAAATCATCTCGATGCCTGTGCACGATAACTTTGATAAATAGAGGCCCCACAGGGTGGTCGTTACAATTAAGATGCGAAAAGATTTTTAAAGAATGTAAGTTACCCAATTCACTCCCTCTTAGGTTTAGTTAGTTCTTACATAGAAAAATAGTGAACCCAAAAAATTTTCAGGCAACATCGTTGCTGACTGAAAACCTCTTAGGCAAATTTTTACCTTAACAAAAATAACATGTAAACTTTCCAATTAAGCATATTTGGTTAATTAATAGCCAAACTTAACTTGAACAACGATCAGGTCCAAATTATTATGATTTCAAGACTTTCGAGACAACATTGCTAAAAAAACATTTAGGGCAAAATTGAAATTTGTGACAACTCCTGGTGCAAAAATGGACTTCAACTCTTGAACTAATTGAGTAATTCACACGTACACAAAAAGAAAAAAAAATTATGATTGAATTCAAGTAATTTTCTATATTAATTTTATTTATTACACCTAACTCTAACATTATATTAATTTCTACTCTCTCTTGCTATCCTCATTAAATTTGAGCATATATGACAAAAAAAAATTTAATAATCATTGAACCTAACAAATCCCTTAAGGTATGGATCAAGAACATGTTAGCCTTCATGTTTTGATGATGGCTCAACATTATAGAACTAATCTTTTATGTCAAAAGAACAAAAAAATGAAATCAAAGTTTTGCTGTCAAATTACCTCGAGGCTGAAAAGTGAACTCAAGGTTCCGGGCTTTTGCTTCTATGGATGATCCTCTTCAAAACCTCGAGTTGCAATCAATGACCTCGAGGTTTGTCAAAAACTCGAGGCCAGAATATTAACTCGAGGTTGTGTCCCGTTCTTTCATTATCCGTTATTTTTAAATTGGACATATAAAACCTCGAGGTAAGAAAATGAACCTCGAGGTTATTGATAAACTTAAGGCTGTCTCCAAAACTCGAGGTTACATGGCTTTTTGCGCTGAGCTAGGATCAGTCTCATAACCTCGAGGTTGTAAACTCAACTTGAGTTTTATGATAAACTCGAGGATGTATACATGACTTGAGGTTAAGATACTGAACTAATATATGATTATGTTTAAGCCTCGATCTGTTCAAATCTATCGGTATCTATTGATGTTTCTTGTTGTGATTACATTCTTATTACTAACTATGCTTCAAGTTTGTTTTTATCATGAAGAGTTTCAGGAATTTTTTATGCTCAGAGATAAAAAGTAGATCATGATGTCTTCAGCATTTAATGCTAAACCAAATACTGCACAAAAGGATCTAATAAAGCATCTGATACTGATAAAGCTCTGTACATTCCTTCTGCTTCTACTACAACGGTCGATTAAGGAAGAATAAGCCAGAGACATTCCTCAAAGAAATAACGTTTAAGCCTGGTTATTTTCCCAAGGACAACTATCAGCATTTAATGAGAGCCAACGGTGATATTATCAACACCAGAATTATCAAACAACAGAGAAACCAAAGACAACGGCTAAATTACAACGGCATTAATGGCGAAGCTATAAATTGAAGAAGCATTGAATAGCGCCACCTACCAGAAGTTACTGTTACACTGCAAAAATTCAATAGCATTTACTACTCTGTTTCTGTAACAGTTTGTATTGAACACACGCTTCAGTGATTATCCTATCTACTCTCTTTAGGAGTTCTAATTTTCTTACTTGAATACATTGTAAATCCTTGAGGTAGAGACCTCAAGTGACTGGGTGTAACAATTACAGCTTGTAAGGGGGAGTGATCAGTGAGATCTTCCACAGTGTAATTGTGTCAAAAGTTCTAATGGAAATCCCAGGAGTTTTGGGGACTTGATGTAGGTCAAGTTTGTGACCGAACCAGGATATATCGTGTGCGCATGGTTTTACTTTCTTCTTCCTACTCCTGCTTTAAGTTTACCTTGCAAGAAAAATTTTCTAAGGTTAACAACATCACCTATTCACCCTCTCTAGGTGATTTTCAGAACATGTTTAGAATGTGCCTAATAAAAAGGACTAGAGAGAGAATAGGTTAATTAAATATTCCTTATAATTAAAAATAAAAGAAATTAAGAAGTACTTCCTCTTCACTACAAAAATAAAAATAAAAAATTGTTTAGCTACGGACTAGAAAGACAAAATCTGTTGCAAAAAGGGCTATGATGGAAAACAATCCATCATAAAAATCTTCATTTGCAATGGATTTTGTGTCATTTGTCACAAATTGCAATAGGAAAAAATCTGTCATAAATTGCAATGAGAAATTAATCCATCACAAATTGTGACAAAATATCAAAAAAAAAATCTATTGCAAATTGTGATTGGATAAAGAAAAAAGAATTTGTTGCAAATTGCAACAGAATATGGAAAAAAATTATGTTGCAAATTAAGAAATTAGAAACCAAATTATAATTATTAGGGTTCCTTCATGGCAACCACTCAAATAAAGAAAAAAAAATATTACAAAATAAAAAATACTGAATAATGTATTAAAAATCCAATAAAATAGTTAAAAGTATTAATGTTATCCTAAAATTCAAGTGATTTTTAAGATTATCCTTATCAACTAAATAAAACTCAAATATCATATTAATTATTATTCTCTCTCACTATCCTTATTAAATATGGGTAGACATGAAAAAATAAATTAAATGCTCCTTGGAAATTTGAAAGTGCATTATAAAAAAGACAAAAAAAAAAAAATATTTGTTGGTAGGTACCACTCTGGTCCTATTTATAATTAGTCTCTTTTAACTAAATTATATATACCAAGGAGAGGTAGTTAGCTACATGATTATAGAGTAAATTTTCAACTTTGTCCTTATTTATGAATGGGTATCTTTCAACTTTTTCTTCCTTCTCTATTTTTATTGGTATAATTAATATGAGTAAAATTTTCACAAACTCATTTATTACTTGAAAGATAACTTATAAATATGACCAAATTTTTTGATAAAAAAGGACTTATAAATAGGACCAAAGTGGTACCTTATAATAAGAACATGATGATATATTGGAAACTTGCTGAATTAATGATTTGATATCTTTAAGAGTGGATGTAACTTATACCCGGTACTAAACAATGAAAAATTTTAAAATAATATTTTATTACTTTTAAGAGCAGACATAAATAACGGACGGTCTTAAATGTTAACCTTTAAGACTGTCGTTTTAGTTACTTTGGTCTTAAAAATGGAAACATCTACTTTTTCCCGTGAAACCTTACTTATGACTTACATCTATCTGTCTGAGCTCTGAAACCCCTATTTTCTTTGCGAAACCCATTTCGTGTTGCATTACGTCTATTTCTCACCAACCACCACCATCCTCTGTTACTCTCTCACTTTATCAAGCGTTACTCCTTTGCACCACCACTCTCTTACTCTCTCGAAAATAAACGGAGAAAATCATTCTCTCCCTGTTCAGTCAACGCCAGTTACTGATGTTATTGATGTGAGCCAGAACCAACCCTCTTCTTCTCAAAATGAGCCTCGTGAACGCCACGCCGTGGTAGAAGTGGCACACGAATAAGCAACGTGTCCGTAAAACGGAACTCTGGGTCAAAGATCGAGATTCGGTTTAATGATAGGTTAGAACCTTTCGGTCCGAATAAACACGAATATAATAGTTTTGTCGGTTATATGGCACGTAACAAAGTCAGCATCTTGATAGATGAGTGGAAAAATATTGACCAATGCACAGTGAAGTATCCTTTTTGGGACACTATCTTGATAGGGCAAAACTTTATAGCCTATAACTCCGCAAGTATACGTGCCATATCAAGTAATAAAGAATGAGTAAGATATCGTTCCCATGAGGACTTTATACCAAAACTTCGGTTAAACATTAATTTTACACTTTCGTTTAAGTTGAACAAACCAAATTGAATTTAATTTCGAGAAAAGAAATCAAAACTAAAATTAAAACAAACAAATTACGACAATAATCAATTGAACAACCCAGAGTCACTAATCCCTTATTCACTTCATAAACCTTGATTTCACTAATTTAATTAGCCTTAATATCAACTTTGTTAATCTTGAGTATAAATAGCTATAAGTGTTTGTCGGTCCACTTACAACCCTTTCTTAAGTAGAAACTGTTATGTCTAACAAATTTACTCAAGAGGCAACATAATTCGGGCACACTCTTCTACAATTATATGAGGCTATTAAGTATATATCTATCCTAATTGCAAATTAAATGGTAATTTAATCTCATATTACTTAATCTCAGAGCCTAATTAAAATCTCCTTCATCAAGGTAAATCCTAATTCTCAAATTCATATTTAATGATGGCCAGTCACTAAATAGATAAAATTAAACAAGATTAAACAACCAAAATTAATACTAATTATAACTAAATAATGAAATAAGTCTAATCCATCAATAAGTTCATAGCTCCTCTAGGTTGCAAAGTAAATTAGCCACACAAGGCCATAAGAAAATCCAAGATAGCACCGAAAAATTAATATCCTCAGAGAGAGACATGAGGAAAATTACAAGATAGAGGACTATTCAACTGAATCTCTGACCAAATCGCTCTCCTCGGCGTCCCCCGCGTCTCCCTGTTTCTTCGCGTGTTGTTCTCCGCTCTCGGTTGTGTGTCTCTGCTCTGATTGATTAATTCGTCCAGCCCTCCTTCATTTCATTCCGTCAGACTCCCCTTTTTATTTTAGGTCTTCACGCACACACACTTTTTCATTCGTGGGCCCACTTCCAATCAGCCCAATATCATTCAATCCATCTCCGAAATTCATCTTGCTACCCTGGTCCAATTTCATTCATTCAAATATTATAATAATAATAGTAGTAATAATAATAATAATAATAATAAATCTTTCTTTCTTCTTTTCTATTTTTAGAAAATTTCTCATTTATTATTTCCTAAACTCAAAAACATTTATTTTAAATTGAAACCCTTCAAATGATGTGTCCAATTTGATTTCTCTTAAAATCTTAAGAAAATCTCTTTAATTTAGTATTAATGACTTCCTAAATATATCAAAATATATCTCAAATCTATTAAAGTTAGGAAGTCATCAGGCGTTCTATTATAAAAAAAAAAAGAAAGTAAAATATAAAGGCGGTAACATTTTTGTAATTATATGTGAGAAAAGTTGACTTTTTACGTCTAACTTCTAACCTTAGACACCAAAAACATCACTTTTGGTGTCTAAATTAAATATTTAAATGCCAAAAGTAGACCCTAGCACCAAAAGTTATTGCCGAAAATTGGTCTGGCGTCAAAAGTCAAGACTTTTGGCTTCTAAGAATTAAACTCAGACGCCAAAAGTCTAGACTTTTGGCTTCTAAGTTTCATTTTTAGAAGCCAAAAGTCTTGAGGTTTTGCTTTTGGTGCCAGACCAATTTTCGATACAAATTTTTTGTGTTAGGGTCCACTTTTGGCTTCTAAGAATAAAACTTAGACACAAAAGTCTAGACTTTTGGCTTATAAGTTTCATTCTTAGAAGCCAAAAGTCTTGAGGTTTTGCTTTTCACTCCAAGCCAATTTTCGGCACAAATTTTTTGTGTTGGGGTCCACTTTTGGCTTATAAGTTTTATTCTTAGACATCAAAAGTGGACCCTAACACAAAAAATTAGTGTTGAAAATTGGTTTGGCGCCAAAAGCAAGACTTTTGGCGTGTAAGTTTCAAAATTTAGATGTCAAAAGCATTTTAAATTTCCTATACTTTTTTTTTTGTTATTTTCTAAACCCTCCACACCCAAACCCGTGACTTCATTCCTGGCACACGACGTCCCCTCTTCTCTCTCGCCTCTACCTTCACGCCCACCCATTGCAACCATCACTGACAACCTTCTTCTCCACACATCATGAATGTCGCGGCGACCTTCTTCCACTTCGTCTTCCTCTTCTTTCTCTCAACTTTCATGGTTGAACTTCATTTTTTCCACAAGATCAACGGCAAAATCAACGTTGACCCTTCTTTTTCAACCTTCTCCACAAGATCTACGATGAAACAACCACTGTTAAATAAATAAAATAATCATATTTAGCTAAGTCATTAACCTAAGTGTGCCTCAAAATTTACGAAAAATTTAAAATTTTATCAGAGTACGCATGATGAGTCCTAATGTGGCTATATACAATAATCTAACATAAACCAAAGGAGACAGAAACACTACTTTTACTAAAGTAGTCTAAGCTTCTGAGGCCTTCCTTGATGGACTCGGACGTAAGCTATCACCTGGAAAAATTTTGTAACCATCAATCCAATTTATTATGAATACCAATTATGCACTAGTGAGGTGTCAAGTGGAACATTTTATATAATCAAATATATATTTCACAAATGTTGATACAAAATCTCATATCATATATGAATTATCATGAATTTGGTAGTTCAATTTCTCAAATAACACAATTCCCAATATGGTCCCTTTAAGCCAGTTGAACCGCCTTATTTCTCTCCGACTAGACCCATGGGCTAAGTTAAACACATGTTACTGGTTACTCCAAAAACTCTCTGGTCAAGTGATGAGGACTGGCCAAAATCTTCAAAGCACCTGCCCCAGACCATGGGTCTTTTCCCCACTTTAATCTAGTGAGGTGTCGTAAGTCTTATGAACTGGTGGGCTAGTCCCAATAAATCGGTGGGACAATAAAAAGCCAACCATTGTGTACCAATGGAGGCCTCACCATGTGGTAAAAATAATTTTTCCATTCTCTCCCAATTCTTCCCTTTCCCATAATTGTCGTGAAAAATAAATGCATATATTTTAAACTCATAAAATTCCATAAGGCAATTTTATTTAAAACAATAATAATCAGTTCATCAGATACTCATAAGCAGCATATTAATAATATAATAAGTGGAAAGTGGTTACCTCTTGCCCAAGCTAACTATTATCACACCGCTCCTAAATCCAGAGCTCAAATACACTCCACAATTCAATCTATCAATATCAATTTACTACCAATTAATAATATCTTAAAATTCCACATATTAAAAATTATAATTTGTAATTAAACATATACTAATAGTAATACCTTCATTATTTATTTCCTTTGTTATTTATTTCCTTATTCCTAATGATAATGCCTCATTATTATCATTATCATTATCATTATTCTTTTATTTTATTAACTTGAATTCCCAAAACATGGGATTGACACCTTAAATAGACACTAATTACCATATAATTTTTTTAACGTTTCTCATGGTTTTCTATACTATATGTTATTCATTCCCTTTTGTAAATGATAACATTATTCATTACTATTCATTTACCTCATCTATTATTTATTTCTTCTTATTGGTGGCAATTAGGTAAAAGTACTCCCTCTTTTCTATTTATTATTTATTAGAAATTTCCTAAATTATTTATTTATTTTCTGGAACTAATTTAAGACTCCATAGCCAATTAAATATTACCACCTCTCAATACCACTCCATAACATAAATTTTTATATGGCATACTAACCAAAAATACTATATCCATTATATTCTAATTAATCAGTATTATTAGAGTTATCAACATTTTGTTACCTCCACATATAAATTAATAATAATATCTATTTATCCTATCATTTTTATTATTATTTCATACATTATTATGATTCCACTATAATTAATTTATTACATATTATGCTTAACACATGTTTTATTTATAAGCTTTTAAACTTCTCCACATCTATATCCATATTTGATTTGGCTTACATACCAAAGCAAGAGCAAAAAGGAAAACGATGGCACCCACACGTACAAACATACTTATATATTAAATGCTTACACACTCAAACAGCACAGCACTACCCCTCTTTCATTCTCTGACTTCGGCATAAGGCAAGTAAATCATTAGAATTTCTTTATACACCTATAGGTTTCATATATATATATATATATATTCGTATTCAAACTCACAAACATGCAGCAAAAGAAAAGCAATAACCGACAGCAACGTGATGAGATTATGATGACAGCAAACTTCCTTCTCCTTTTTATACTTACAACCACATGAGTATGCTTTATATGTGTTTTCCTCATATTCTCTTTCCTTCAATATGACAGTACCGTTTTCTCTCCTTTTCTTTCTCTTTCTTTAGATTCTCGCAAGCCAACACTTAGGCATATCAAAAACTTCCTCCTTCTATCCGTCTTTTCTCCGACGTCATACACACAACCATAGTAACATAGAGGGGCAGAGCCAGGATTTTTGTTAGGGGCACTATTGGAGGATTTGGGGTTAAGGGGGTTCGGAGGCAACGCCCCGAATTTTTTTTTTTAGGGAAGATTCGAATCGAAACATTTAGTACTAATATCATTTGACTTTGTATAATACATTTTCATCATAAAATATGACAAATGACAATAATAACAATTGACATAATTTCCAATTTATAATAATAATAAAAAAATAGAAGAAACTTAAACTTTAATCCCTTTTATAACTCAAATAATTGTGGAACTTCACTATTCCTAACCAATAAATACATACAGTTCCATTGTTTTCTCAATCCAACCACAACCACAAAAATTTAAGATTACCTCTCTTGAAAAGAATAAATAAAGACAAAATAAGTATATAAAACATGATTTTTACACATAAAATGAATACTCCAAACTTATTGGATGCACAACAACATAGAAATAAATAAATAAACGGGGGAATATTTTTTTTTTATATAGACAGTCATTCTCCAAGTTTTTTTTCTTTCCTTATTTTTTCAAAATGATTGAAAATTTAAGGGGGGGCAATCATAAACGTGGCTCCGCCCATGGTAACATACACATGCAGAGTAACAAGAGCACAAGGTAGCAAAGATTTTCTTTCTTTTACACACATATATATACGCCTAGAAAAACATGTCTTCTTGTGTTTATGCATCAGCTAGTGTAGAATATATATATATATATATATATATATATATATATATATATATATATATATATATATCCACGAGATGCAACGTTCATCTTTCAGACCTAGGCAAAAACAGTAACCACCGATACATATATATATACTTAGATACACGAAGAGACTCCACCGAAGTAAGATACTGAAACAAGGAAGCTCACCGTTCAGGCTTATCTATGAGCCAAGGATTCGCTGCCTACTCCTCTGTTTACGATGCCGCAGAACAGGGCAAGAGGATTGATCACTCTCTCTTTCTCTCTCGGCCTCACTCTCTCTTCTTCCCTCTGTTTCTGTTTTTCTGTTTTCGGTTTGCTGTGAGGAAGATGAATTGGAAATGAGAACAGCAATATATAAATGGGCATTGAAGGCCCAGACCGAAAGGCATTATCCAGAGGGAAGATGGCGCGCGCGGTGCTCGATAGGCATGGAAGGTTCTGATTTTGCGCTGCAAATGGACCTGTTTTTTTTTTTTTTTTTTTTTTTTCTGATAGCGTGTTGCAGCTTCTTATAATATATATATTTTAGAGGTTCACCATGGTCCGAGAGAGATTACCCAACGGTTACAAGGCACTGGGCTCTAGGGTGATAAATTAAGCAGAGGGAGTATGGTGTTTGCGTTTGGCTTTGCTGATCTTGCGTGATCTGGCTTTTGATATTTGCTCAGCTGAAAATCTTTTACATTAATGTTTTCTGGTTCTCTTTTTTTTTTTTGGATACTGATGAACTATATTAAATAAGAAACAATCTACAGAGGGGAATCAGATCCCAGCATCTCATGAGAAACAACATTCCTCAAAAAAAGAGGACATAAATCAAAGAAACCTGAAGAGGATAATCCTCTCTTAGCAAGCATATCTGCAACCCTGTTACACTCTCTTGGGGTATAAGTTAGTTGTAACAGCCAAGGAAGATTAAGAAGATCTTTGATACGACAATAAATTAACTCTCCCTCAGCCTGCTGATTATCGTGATTCAGAAAACTTAACAGCTCCTTAGAATCAGTCTCCAAGATGACCCTTCTGCACCCCAGCTTCCATGCTACGTCAAGGCCCTTATATACAGCCCATGCTTCAGCCTGAAGAACACTGCACATTCCCAGATAACGAGAAAATCCAGCCACCCAGCTCCCTTCATGGTCCCTTAACACGCCTCCACAAGCCGCTGATTGTATAGCCTGCAAGACCGCCCCATCCACATTCAGCTTTACCCAATTAAGTTGTGGCGGCTTCCACGATAACAGAGAATAAGACCCATGGGACTCCTGGAACATGTGATCCTGCATTTGCGTATAGCTGCGCCAGCTATTCATAATAACAGATGCCGCGTCACTGGGCTTCTGGAAACCATCATCAAAACAGGACTCATTCCTCCACAACCACAACTTCCATATAGAGACACCCCATAATAACTCCCAATTACCATCCCGCTGGGCCCCAAGATCTCTTCTTAAATTCATATTAAACCAATCCCTCAATGAAGCAGAGAAAAACTGGGGAATTAAAGAAGGATTAAGTAACTTATGCCATAAACTCTTGGCATACCCACAGTCCCTAAGGATATGAAGAATGCTCTCAACCTCAGTATTACAGTGTCCACACACTGCTGAATTCTGACCCCACCGACTCCTCCACAAGTTTGTTGGCACCCACATAAATACCCGTATTCTCTCGGCACCTTTCCACTTCCATATAAATTTAAATATGGGGTCAGTTGCACGAGCCTGTTCACCTTCCAATAAATCATAAGCACTCCGAACTGTAAAGATCCCATTGTTAGACGCCTTCCATGCCATAACATCAGGGCCTTTCTCAGGCCTGGATGGTAATGTTGCAATCAATCTTCGGATGATATCCACAGGAAAAAATCTTCTTAATTTCTCGTAATCCCAGCTCCCATTTAAAACCCAATCCGCTACATTGGAATTAAAATCACTCTCAGACAAGGGACATCTCGCAAATTCTTGCAACGTTTTATCCTGTAACAACCATTTATCAGTAAAAAACTTGACACTAACTCCATTTCTAATGCTCCATCCCATACCATCATCAATACAACTCTTTTGTCTAGCAATAAATTTCCAAAGATGAGAATCATAGCTCCGAATATTCAGGAGATTTGACTCATCACGTAACATATACTTATGAAGAAGCACATCTGCCCATAACCCCTTGGAACCTGAAATTAATCTCCAAGCAAGTTTAGCTCCGCAGGCATCATTCATGGAAGAAAGTCTCTTAAACCCTAGACCACCCTTATTTTTTGGTCTCAAAATCTGATCCCAACCAATAGGGTGAAACCCACGGGACGAGCCTCCATGTCCCCATATGAAGTTCCGCTGAACTCTCTCAATTTCAGAACAAATTGACTTTGGAATCATGGAAACTTGCATAGTGTACAAAGGTATGGTACTCAGCTATGATGCACCGATACTTATCCAAAGTTTCCGAGACGTTGCCGAAACGTGACATCGAAACGTGACTTCAAAAATACTAATATTTCGAGACGTTCCGAAACTTCTTAGTATTAAATAATATTTTTAATATAAACATTGTATTTTACATTAACAAAATATAATAAAACAAAATCATTAGCATAATCAAGGTGCATCTCCACTAATAACATTTGCCTCCAACTCTGGCTCATCTAGGGAGAGGGTAGCAATATCTAAAGCTTCAACATCATTAAATGTATCAACTGCATCTCCACTAATGTCCCAATAATGACTTTCTCCTCTTTCATTGTATTGTGAAGTGTTTATTGATAAGAGCCGAAGGTTACTATGTATGTAAACCAAGTCTTCAGCTCATTTGGGATCCATTCTATTTCTCTTCATAGAATGCACAAAAGAGTAAGTACTCCAATTGCGTTCAGCAAATGATGAAGAAGAGGGTTGTGCAGTGAGTTTCAAAGCTAATTTTTTAAGCAAAGGTGCATTGCAACCATGAACCCCCCACCAATCATTGGGATTCATTGTATATCGATTTTCAATAGCCTCAAACTCTCTAAAACCTCCCTTCATTTGAACAAAGTTGATATATTCCAAATTTACTGCAGCCCTTTCCTCCACACTAGAAAAATGTCTCCTAAAGAACTTTTTTACTTCTAAATTAATCTCTACATCATTGTCAGGAGAAACTCGACTTGGATCTTTAGCAAGCCATTCATCACTGTAGTATCTGCCAAAAAGAAACAAATTATAAGTGTCAAAATGGTTTCAATTAATAGAATTATTAAACCAGGTCACAATTATAAAAAACTTACTTGGGATGCAAAGCATGTGCCAAACAATGAAGGGGAGTTGAACTTTTGGTCCAACGATCTATAAGAATTTTATATACCACATCATAAAATGTTGATGACTCACCATTCATCCTCCCTTCTTTCAAGTATATTACATTCTTTACCTTCTCAATCATCGTATCCCACATATCATAAACCAAATGAAGGCAAGGTTTATCAGTGTCACAAAACCTGATCATATCGTAAATGGGAGCAGTGAAAGCAAGGATGTAATCAATGTTTGCCCATAACTCATCATCCAATATCATATTCTTCATTTGTCTTGCCCTTCCTTGATTATCATCTTTGTAAATACTCCATTTTTCACAAATGACCATGCTTTGGAGGCTACGCTTTAGCAACTTGTACCTCTTTAACATCACAATCATGGAAGCAAATCGGGTGTCAGCAATAGAAAGCAACTTTAATGTCGCAAACTCATTAAATATGGACAATCTCATAGAATGTGTCATAATGAAAGTCTTGATTGTTGAAACACGGTCAACAATTTCAGATATCCAACTACATTCTCCATAAGTTATTTCATTATTCTCTACATTTTTTGCTACACAAATGTTCTTCAAGGCCAAGTTCAATGTGTGAACAACACACGGTGTCCAGCTGATAGTTGGATATTTTTGCTCAATAAGTTGCCCTGCACCTTTACAATTAGCAGCATTATCTGTTATTACCTGAACCACCTTGTCCACCCCAACTTCTTGAATTATTTCTTTTAACAAGTTAAAGATAAAATGCTTATCTTTAATATCACCCGAACAATCAACACTTTTCAAAAACATAGCTGCACCATCACATACAGCCATGAAATTAATTATTGGTCTTCTTTGGGAATCACTCCACCCATCACTAACAATACTCACACCATTTGATCTCCAAAGAGATCGAGCAGGGATACACAACCTATCAACATGATTCTTCTCTTGTTGTAAAAGCGTAGTCCATAACAAGTTATACCCAGGGGGTCGATAACCTGAAGTCATAACAAAGAAGCAGTTAAAAAAAAGAGAAATAAATAGGTAGGAATAAATTATGAAACATATTTTATAACATTAAATACCTGCAATGATATGACTTGCAGCATAAGTGAATGCTTGTAGAAAGTATGGGTTTTTTGCCAAATTAAATGGCAATCCAGCAGAATAAAACATTCGAGCGATAATATGATTTAGTTCTTCCCGCTCCCCAATATTGAAAGCCGTCTCAATAGAACTCATGCTTGCAGTTCCTTCATCACTTTTCTTTCTTTTCGCGGATGTACTAGCTGTAGCTGAAAAGCTAGTGGGTGGTAAAGGAACATGCCTCGGTGCATTATTCCTCACCCTTTCAGAACATTGCTCTTCCAATTTCCCCATTTCCAACAAAGATGCATTATTGACACTCTTACATAGTCCAATCCCTTTAGATTTAATCTTTAACAAATGAGCTCTTACTCTCGTGTATGAACTTTTGTATTCAAGTTTGCAAAAGTTACACTTCCAACCTACAGTCCCACCTGCTTCTGTTCCATCCTCAATTTTAGTCACATATTTCCACAATGGATTGTCCAAGTTTTCAATTTCAGAGTTCACATTTTGTGGGTTGGATTGTATGTCTATTGAACTATTGCTTTGATTTGTGTTTGACTCCATTCTATCCATCAAATTAAAAACAAAAACATATTAAAACCATACAAGGTATTTGCTATTGAAAAATCATATTACTATCGGATAGGCTAATAGTAAAATCCAAAAATTCTGAAATCAGCAAAAGCCAACCTAGTTACTATCGGATACACTAATAGGCTAATACAAAATCATATTTAAAAAAATACTCAGTCAGTCACCGACTAGTTAATGGCTAATAGCAAAAAACAAAACATATAATTCACCATCCCTGTCTTTACTCTAAGCAGAGAAGACCAGAGAAGAGCAGACTCAGAGCATAGCATTGATAGCAGAGTAAATAAAATTTCACATAGCAAAAAATAGCAAAACATACGGATAGCAAAAATCAGGGAGTCAGGGAGAGACTGAAGAACACTACAGCGAAATCATACAATTTGGGACTGTCGAGGAGAGACACTCAAGGACTAGAAGAGACTAATCTGGGACTGATCAAAGATTCAGGAAGTTAGGAAGACACTCACAGACCACCAGCCGAGTGCCAACCACCGAAGACGAAGACCACCAGCTGACCACCGAAGATGAAGAGGTAAGACGGAGTCCAGGAGAGACAGGAAACTTGCGAGTTGAGAGACGGAAGAGCAAGAAACGGTGGCGACGGAGATGGAGATTGGAGGCACTAGGTAGAGACGATTTCAGCGAGATAGAGGTAGAGATGTGATATTGTTGATTTCAGCGATTGTTTTCGGCAAAGACGTGATTTAGGGCATTTTTTTTGCCCAAAATACTCAACTGCAAAATGCCCTCCAACTTTCAAAAAATTACAAAAATGCCATTTTGACAATTTCCCTCATCTGATCACGTCTCCGTGCGTTTCAGCCAGAGTCGCATTTCCGAAACGTTCGCATCTGAATATTTGACGTTTCCGTGCTACATAGGTACTTAGCACTGATCTTGCTAAAGTAATTCAACCAGCCATGGAAAGACTTCTCTCTTTCCAAGCAGCTAGCTTAGTTCTAACCTTGTCTACAATATATTGATAGGTCACAGAGGATTTCCGTTTCCTAGACAGCAGTACCCCTAGATACTTCTCAATTTGTAATGAGATTCTCATATCGGTAACTCTCATTATGTCCCTCCTCACACTTTGGGGTACCTTTGGTGAGAAAAATATAGAAGACTTCTCCTTGTTAACTTTCTCACCCGATAAGGCATAGACTTTGTCCAGACAAGCCATCATACACTTAGCCTGACTTTCAGTTGCTGCACCAAACAAAAGCAGGTCATCCGCGAACATAAGGTGAGAAACCGCTGGCCCTTCTTTAGAAATGACAATAGGCTTCCATCTTCCCGCATCTACCTCATCACATATCATATGAGAAAGCTTATCCATACAAAGCACAAATAGCAAAGGAGAGAAGAACTTAGTCTTCGATCCATTCCATAGGATATTATAGGAGATTGAGGAAATGCAGGAAAAGACCAAATTAATAAACCTCCACTCAAAGCCCACCTCCTGAAGCACCTTCTCAAGGAACTCCCAGCTTATCCTGTCATACGCCTTCTCCAAATCGATTTTCAACGCCATAATCCCCTTCCTCCCCCTTGTTCTTTTCATGGTGTGCAAGATTTCTTGGCCAACAATTATATTATCCTGAATTGTCCTACCTCTGATGAAGCTAGATTGGAACGAAGAGATTATAGAATCCATTAAAGGGCAAAGCCTGGCCGCAATGATCTTAGAGATACACTTATAGTGCACTGGACAAAGGGAAATAGGCCTGAAATGACCTACACATTCAGGCTTCTCTCTTTTAGGAATTAAGGATATAAGGGTCCTGTTATGCTCAGTAATATCTTCAGAACCCGAAAACACCCCCTTCACAAATTTACACACAAAAGTGCCCACAACTCCCCATTTTGATTGAAAAAATACCGGAGGGAACCCATCATACCCAGGAGCTTTATACGGGCCCATAGCAAATAATGCCTGCTTGATTTCATCATCAGTAGGACTATTCCCCAAACCAACCAAAGCATCCTCCTCCAACACAGGGAACTTAATATTAGTAGAATGCCACTCACTAACCTTGTCATCTGATTGGTATATTTGTTGGAAATAGCTAACTACCAATTCCTGCAATTGCACCTCCTCCTCAACCCACGATCCACTCCCATCTTTTAACATGAGAATCTTGTTTCTTCTACCTCTCATGGTAGCCTTCAGATGGTAATACTTAGTGTTCCTATCGCCTTTCGTAATCCAGTCTGTACGGGCCCTTTGGATTCATTTCATCTCCTCCTTCTTAAGCAAAAGAGCAAGCTCTGCCTGTATCTCACTCTCCAGACATTGAAGATAGTAAGAATGGGGATACCTAGGAGACTTCTGAATTCCATTTAACCGAGCAAGTATGATTCTAATATTTTTCTCCACCAGGCCAAAGCATTCCTTATTCCAGCTTGTCAAAGCATCCCGAAATTTATATAATTGCTCCCCAAATTTTCCCTGATTACCTCCCTGGCTACTCCAATTATTAGAAAGAAATTGATCAAATGACTCATGTAAAAGCCACATAGCCTCAAATCTGAAGGGTTTGGGCCTACTACAACCCTGATTAGAAGCAAACTCAAGCAGACTAGGATTGTGGTCAGAAAACTTGGTACGAGGAAGTACCTTTAAGAAGCCATTCCCCTTAGAGCTCAAAAAAAGCGAATTGACTAACGCCCGATCCAACCGTTCATACAGACAAGAGCAGCCTGCTAGACGAGGTCCTTTCCATGTAAATTTCGGCCCCTGAAACCCCAAATCCAATAAGCCACAGCTCCTCACTCTATCATTAAACCATTGCACTCGTCGCTGACTAGGACAGCCGCCCCCGACTCTTTCATGGGTACTGAGAATATCATTGAAATCACCATAGACTACCCAAGGTGCAGCTATGGACGTCGAGATTCTTTGCAGATGAGCCCACAAATCAGACCGAAGATTTGAATGAGGGATTGCATATATTGCAGAGAGAAGAAACGGGGATGACCCACTCAGACAGCAATCCAAATGCAAAAACTGACAATTAGATTCAACCACACTTACCGAAATTCTTGCGCTCTTCCATATAACAGCAATCCCACCATATCTTCCTTCACTCGGGACAAATTCTATGGAGTCAAACCCCTCCGAAAGCAATGGGCGAAAAGGCCTTACCGTAGAGCTTTTAGTTTCCGACAAAACTATCAAAATGGGCTTAAGCCCTGCACATACAGCTCTAAGATTCTTCCTGAGCATCCTACTGCATGCTCCTCTTATGTTCAAAACTAGGAGACTATCCATAATACTAATTATACAAATAAAAAGACCCCAAAAACAAGGCCCACACTGACAACACATACTAAAGCCCAATAGGCTCCTGAGTTTTAGGAACACTAGTAATTTCCACCATATCCTCTGACTCTAGGCCCTCCTGTATTGAGTCGACCACAAGAGGCACCGGGCCCAAATTATCCTAACTAGAATTTCCTTGCATAACATCCTAACAACTGTCCCCAGGGTCAAATATGATATTAGCATGCTCAGCCTTCCCACCGGGATCCTCCTTATTCACATCCTCAACCTGCTTAGATTCAAGATCCATCCTCTCTCCACTAGCCAATCCTATCTCCCCACTACCACTCGGATTGAACAAGTATACTTCCCCATTTCTCCTCTCCCTAGCCCGTTTTTCAACCCTCCTTAGGACCTCCGATTCTTTACTTTCCTTATAGTCTTTCTGAACTCCTTTTGGTTTATTAATCCCATTACTTTTGACTGATAGCACTTGTTTAGACTTTTTTTGATCTCTGACCCCGCTACTACTTTGAAAATAAGCACGCCGCGTCTCCATTTTGTGCGCCTCCATTAACTGCACCTCTGCTTCCCGTACCTCCTCACTTCCAGTCTCAGCGCTCTGGTCATTTCCCACATTAGCAAGCACGTCAAATCGAGACCCACTTGCCCCCTGATTTGGTGCTCCCTCCTTCTGTTTCCTAGGCTGGCGCACCCTCTGGACCGTCCTCCATTGATCACAGTGACTTTGATCCTCTCCAACACACCCTTCTTGGCTTAACTCCATAGCATTCCCCTGCCCTTCTGGTCCACCTCCTCGCCCCTCCAAATTACGTCGCTCCTTAAGGCGATGAGGACAGAGTTCCCCAGTGTGACCATAAATCCCACAACCAGAACACAGTAAATGCAAACCTTCATATTCAAGGTAATATTCTTCCCCATCCAAACGAAACCTAGACATTAATTGTTCCTCTAAGTTAATCAATACACAAATTCTAGCATAATGGCCCCTTAATTGATTAGATGTATTCATATCCACCTTCAGGGTCTCCCCAATCCTATTACCAATAATAGTCAGCGCTTCCCTATCATAATACTCAAGAAAAACATTTGGCATCCTCACCCAAACAGCCACCTTGTCAATTTTTGCTCTCGCCAGAACAAAGTTTGGCTCCCAGGGCCTGACAGTAAGGTAATGATCATATATCATCCATGGGCCTCAAGTTAAAGCAGGTTGTAGTCCTCCTTATTCGACATCTTAACCACGTGATATCCACACCCAATATTAATGAGGCTAATGACTCCCCTTTTTGCCCACAGGTTCTGCAGACGGGTTAACAGAGCCTTATAGCCAATGGTTTTGTCTAGAAGTTTCACTATGACAGCCTTCCTCCATGCTCTGTATAGACGCTGCTTGATCCTTCCAGAGAAATTGAATGTAGGGAAGTTCCGATGTTGATCCTCCTCCAACTCACACAAGGGCTCAAAATCTTCTTGTTCCTTCTCTTCTTCAACCATAGCATCATCGGACAAAGCTTCATACCCTTCATCATTCTCTATCTCATCATCCGAACTATCCCCCTCCTTACTTTTCCCTTTCAGCGTTTCAGCAAATGACATCTTTCCTCTAGTATAATCAGCTTCTCTAGTTCCCAGTTTGGGCCACTCTTCTTGAATACGCTTCTCACCATTATCCTTCCCTCCATTTTTAATCTTCTTAGAGCTTCAAACAAGCAGATCATCTTCCTCCCTAGATAGGGGAACCAGAGAGCAAGTCTTTCCTTCCGCCTCCATTTCTTTTCTGGTTCTCTTTGATTGTGTGGCTATGGTTTAAGATTTTACTTCTGCGTCTTCATGGGCTGGATAAGGAGAAGGAGAAAATGACATGATAGAATGATTGTTACTGGCTTAATGGGTTCTATTTTAAAGTTTGTGGGCCGCGAGACAAAGTTTTAATAGATATTGGGTTTGTGTTTTGGTTCATGGGCCGTGGAAGATTAAAATAAGTTGGGTCTCATTGATAAACAATTGAAGCTGATCCATTGCAATGGTTTTGTTGACCAAAATGAAAAGAAAAAAAATATAGAAAGTAATTGTGTAAGTGTTGTGTGGTTGTTGTGAGACTCATGGAAATCATCCCACTTGATCCTACAACAATTAGTGCATTTAAGTCTTTTATTCATTTAATTATAAATTTTAAATTTTCAAATAAGTGCCCAATTTTTACAATAACTAATTTAATAATTATTTTAGGCCAAGTATTGTACCTTAATTTTCCATAAATTCTAGGCAATATTTATTCCTCATTTAAATCATTCTTCCCAAATTAATTTAAGGGAGATAAGTCTTCATTTTTAAATAATTTAATTTGTAATTATGGAAACCAAAGGAGAATCATTATTAATTAAATTTTCTTGTAATATTTAATTTAAGTTTCCCAAATTTTTGGAATGTTACATACTGCACAATCGACATCGTCCCTTCATTTTCAACCTCGTTTTTGTTTTCGATTTTCTAGGTCTACAACTTCCTACTGTAGGTAAGCTTCGACTTTTCGGATTTGCTTGATTTTTCCATATCTGTTTGATTTTTCCAGAATTGTTCGAGCTGTGATTCGTATGTGTTCGACTTGCTCCATATTTGTTCGACTTGCTTCATATCTATTCGACTTCTCCTTCTCACCTCTGGATTTTTTTTTTTGATTTTGAGTTGATCTTGTTGGATCTAATTTGTTATTGTAATGTAGATCTACACTTGTAGAAATTTTTTTATTTGAGTTGATTTCGTTATTAAGAAAACGCCATTCGATTTTTGATTTTGGATCTGATTGAATCCAGATGTAGAAGGTTTTGTAAGGATTATTGTGTTTAATGAGTAGCTATACAATCTAGCAAATTAAAAAAAAAAAAAGAAAAGAAAAAGAAAACTAATGCCTACGGTGTCTAAGAATAGTCTTAGAAGCTATAAGCATGAGTTACGACGTTTAAGATTAAGTCTTAGAAGCCGTAAGCATGAGTTACATCGTCTAAGACTTAATCTTAGAAGCTGTAACCATGAGTTACACCGTCTAAGTCTATTTCTTAGACGCCTTAACTCATGATTAAGGCGTCTAAGCCATGTCTTAGACGCCTTAACTCGTAACTTTTGGACCAATGACGCCTTAACCAAATACAAAATGACGTCTAATAAGTCTTAGACGTTGTATGTCATAATATATGGCGTCTAATTAGAATTAGACGCCATAAGTGAAAGATATACTATGCCCCCTCAAATGGCGTCTCACGGAAAAAGGACGTTAAAAGTGCAAAAAATAGGACATTGTAGACCTGTTTTATAGTAGTGTAGAGTGGTACGGATGGATTGAAATAACAAAACAAGTTTGTATTAATTAGAACCTACTGAGAGTACTCTTGTACATAATTGAGGATATGTCCATTAGATGTGGCCCATAGGTGTTTTCTAAAAGATAGGGACGAATGATAGATATTAAAAAACAAAGTTTAAAGACTAAATCAACACGAGTGAATCTATAAGAACTAAGTTGTAAACTAAGTAAAACTACAAGAATAGATTAACTAATTAATTTTTCCACTGATAAAAGAAAATGCAAACCAAATCATAATCGATAATGCTATTTTTAACTCTTAATGTAAAATCCATTTTATAATTCAATTTATTATTGAAGTGGATCTTATATTAAGGATCAGATGTAGTGTGTGTGTATTACTCTCTTCGTTCCTTTTTACAAGATACAAATAAACAAATTGTGTGCATAAAAAAGTTAGTTAAAATTGATTAAATAAAATACAAATGTAAAAAAAATGATGATAGAGAATGAATGGGAAAAGTGAGGAGATAAACATATAATTAATTGAGGGTAAAAATGGGGAAAAAATGTAATAAATGCTTAGACATCTATAAAGTGTATGTATAGTCTAAAAAGGAACATACCCATCCCAAGTGTCCTCAAAGTGCAAAACATAAGCTTATGAACTAGTAGAGAGAATAATAATGGTTGATATATAGTGATTACCCTTCCATGGAAGTCAATTGACTATCATCAATGTAACATCCCATTTTTCATAAACGTTTCTGGAGCTGAGAGTTGAAAATATTTTACACAAACAAAGAGTAACTGAATAACATTGTATGTAGTGTATCTATCTAAATGTTTAACTAATACAGTCATCCAAGTCTAATAAGTATCACAAGACGATGCCTCCACAGGGTCCTCATACCGGCTTCTTACCCTTGTCCTCGATCACTTCCCGGGATCCTGAGGCTATGGCAGAGGCTGAGGTTCAATTCCCATTGAACCTCAGGTAACGGTTAACCTCATGCTTATGTAAACAGTATATGACAGTTATCACAGATATACAACATAATCACAGTTTTAAACAAATATCCACATGTAAGGCAATAACATAACACAGCCACTGCAATATGTATGTTATCCCAGTCTGCACATAACCAGTGCCACGACGGCTCATCGTGTCCTCAGCGCTAGGAAAACTCAACGGTGTTATCAAGACTATAACCCGTATACAATTCAACTCTCATGAGTAAATTTCAAAACGGAGTATTATCATGTGAAAACAACAATCATATATAACCAAACCATAAGCATAAGAGTTAAGGTTACAATACGCCTCCGTACCTGAGTTTAACAGGTTGTTGGGTACGTTTCGTTGTCGGTACGCGAGCACAGTCTATCCTAAAAGGGTAATATGGTCTCCATAAATTCTCAAACAACATTTTATAAGACACCTTGGCCCTACTAGACATTTTTACCCTTTGTGGACTTATTGTTAAGTATTTCCTAACAATTTTCGAAAAAAACGCTGGTGCAGAATTTCTGGGCAGAATTTCGCCTAACTTCGAAAAATCATAACTAATTCCATAAAAATCGAAATGAGGATCCGTAAAATTTCCCGGAATCCTTGAGATGTCTACTTTTGAGGAAAAATACTGTAACTTATCCAGAACTCCTGGATAAATCCCAGTTTCCAGAATTCAAACTGTTGCCCAGATTTTCGCCCAGAAAATGTAACTTAACTTCTAAGATTTTTATCTTTTTGCACAGAGCTTCAAATGACATACTCTTTATAGATTTAGAAAGCCCTATATGTCTACTTTCATCATGAATTTTCCCAGAATTGTAGAATATCATCTTCATCATAAAATACTAGCATCTTTATTACTTACTCAGGTTTTACTGATTTCGCCAGAGCTTCGCTATTTTGATCCTAATCTTCCAAAAATTTTGATATAACCTCTTTTTCATCAAATTTTCGAAATAAAGACAATGGAGACCTCAAAAACATGAAAATAAAACTGTATATGGAAGATTGAAGATTAAAATAATTTTTCTAGCATTTCTACTTATAAACTTATAAACTAAGAACTTAAACTTAAAAGCTAAAAACTCTCATACCTCTTGAAGACTTCTTGAATCTTTTTCTCCAGCTGCTCCTTCCTCTCTTACTCTCCCTAAATTTCGGTTTTGGCTAGGGAATTTGGTGAGAAATTTGTGAAGACCAAGCCCCCTATTTATACTAATTTGTGATGGCATGTTTGGTAATTTCTTCTTTTGCTTCAACCATTGGATTTTTGCTTGGTGGGAAAGGAATGATCTTGGCCTCTCATCCTCTCTTGGCCGAAAATTTGGCCCCCTCCCCCTTCTAGATTTTTCTTGCTTGGTCACCAAGCATCCTTCTTGCTCATTAAGCAACTTAATTAATCCCCAAAACTTAATTTGGTTAAGTGTTAATTAGTGCTTTGATTCAAAATCCAATTTCACTTTTGAAATCCTAATTTTATGACAAGATTTATGGTGATTTTTATCTTCCAAAATGCTTATGTTTGAATTTTACAAGTTACCGAAAATAACTTTGGAAATAGCTAAATTGAAGATCATAATTTCCTGATTTCAAATATGTATTTATCTTGAAAATCTAGTTTCAAAATTCCAAGTTATGATTTAATCTCTATAGGTTCTCATTTAATTTTATTTGATTAATAAAAAGCTTGCTCACCAAGTTACATATCTTGCTCTCCAAGTTAATCAAACTTCTTCTTCACATTTCTTGTATTGACTTGTGATCATTTCTTCTTCTTCCTTTTTTTTTTAAATTTCGCCCCCCTCCTTAAGTTAATTAATATAATTTTGTTTTTAATGTTTCTCATATTTGTATGAAAGAAATTTTCTCATTGGTTCCCATAATCTTAATATTATAGGCTAATATAATTGTATAATGTATTTATTCTTTTATTGAAGAAATTTTCATCCCATAGGATTAAATTAGAAATAATGAGTTAAATCCTAATCAAAACCTAAAATATCGTTTTATATGTTACCAAGCTAAATAAATTTTTAGATTCTTGAATTCTATAAAAAAATTGCCTATAAATGATAATAAATAAAATACCAAAAGTTGAGATCTCATATTCACCTATTTAAAATAGGTATTATTTAATATAATATTTAAGATAAACATTTTTTTTTCCGGGTATTACAATCAACAATACATTTGATAAAATTCTCTTAAATAATAATCATTACAGTGTGATGTAAATTTCTTTTCCTTAATTTATAAGAATACATATCCTCTTATTGGAGGCAATCTTACTAAAGACATTATTAGTATTAAACTAGTCAAGGTCCGCACGATGTGCGGATAGATATTTATTAATATGTTGTTATATAAAAAGTCATTTAGATTTTTAAGGGAATAATCAAAAAAATAAATTAAATATTTACTAAATATTGTGCACCTGCCACCCCTATATTAGTATACAAAATACTATACAACTACTTTTCTTATTATCTCTCTTCAATGACCACTTTGCTTTTTTATTTTTTATTTAGATTTCTAAGGGAATAATCAAAATATTAAATTAAATATCTACTAAATATTTTGTACCTATAATCCCCATTATTAATTGATAAAATAATAAAACTACTTTCATAACACAATCTTAAAATATTATATAACTACCTTGCTCATTATCCATCTTCCCCATTTTCCGTTTTTTATAACCGCCTTGCTTTTTGTTATTAATTTATAAAATATTATGTAACTACCTTCTCTATTATTCATCTTTCATAACTTCTTTGTTTTTTATTTTATTAATCCTCATTATTAATTGATAAAATAATAGAACTACTTTCATAACACAATCTTAAAATATTATATAACTAACTTTTTCACTATTCATCTTCCCCATTTTCCATATTTCATAATGGCCTTGCTTTTTATTATTAATTAACAAACTATTGTGTAACTATCCTCTCAATTATCCATTTTTCATAACCACTTTTTTTTTATTATATTTTTATTTTAATATTTTGAAACGGCCATTTTGCCAATGTGTCAGTTAGATAGATAGATACTTATTGCTCTACTCTACTTTTATATAGTTAAGATTTAAGCGCCTCTCCGAAATGGGTATTGTTAGTTTCTAATATGGCCCAAAAAACATTTAAACCATAAATGCATGAAATTATAAATGTAATTATAGAATTATTCTCATTAAGGTTTTTGCACAACGTCACTTATTTGCTTAATTTAACTAATTCAACCAATGGGATGAGGAATATATTAAATATTTTCATGAACAATTAGATAAATACAAAATAAAAGATATAAAAAGAAAGAGAGAAAGGAAAGAAAAAACTAGCTAGTGATTAATGTCGAATTTTTGTATGTGTCACCGACAAGTTGAAAAGAAAAAAAACTTTTCGTGACGATTTTCAGTAGCAAATAATAACTAACCATTAAAAATTAACTTTATACGGCAACTTTTTTAGCTGCAGCAGAGAACATCACTTTCAGCGGCAACCATAAATGTCGGGGTTGAGTTTATCTCCCTATCTTTTTTTCATTATCCCTCATCATCTTAAATCATATCTATCTAATTAATTACAATACTACTTTAACTTCTCTCTCCTCTTCTCAATCAATGGCCTAGATGGGGACAATGAGGGAAAAGGAAAAACAAGACAATGAGAAAATCCTCTCGCTAAATGTCGCTGCTAAAAATGTCATTTTTAGTGGTAATTAACTATAAAAAATCATCGTTGAAATTCTTCCATTTTAAAACTTTCAGCAGCAACGTTTAGGTTGTCACTGAAAGTCACCGATTAAAGAAAGTTCTCATCAAGTCCCAATCAAATTTCTCAATTTTTTAGAATAATAATCAGCACAACTAAATTCATATGGGTGAGTTTGGGAGAGGGTTTTGACATCTAATCTTGCTATCAAAACCACAAGATGTGCAGCTGTAAGAATCTTTAAAATTCTTAATTAAGTGTTTGGATAAGCTTTTTGATTGTGCTTTTGAGGTTAAAGCGGCTTAAAGTCATCAGCCACAATTTCATGTTTTTATTCACAAATTATTATCCTTATTATTATTATTTTTTTTGGAGGGGGGGTTGTCTTGTGATGACTGAGGGAGAGAGAGAGGAAAAGGGAAGGGTGGCGTTTGAGAGAGGGGAGAGAATGAGAGAGGAAAAAGGGAAGGATAATAACTAACAGCCAATAGATGGGCTCTAGTTTTTATAATTATAATTATAATTTTCCTCTTAAAATTATCCAAATATGTACCTGTAATTTATATGTATTAGTAATTCGGACAATTCAAGACAGTTAAATAAATTATTTATAGGAATTTATTTTTATCATTGCTTGACTTATATAAACTGATATATAATCTAATAATAGATATAATTTTACATGGGTAGAAGAAGAAAATGCATGCAGTAAGCTGGAAAGGAGTGTGTAGGCCTAAGGAGGAAGGCGTTATGGGTATAAGGAGATTGAAGGGGTTGAATGACGCTCTACTAAGGAAAATTGGATGGAATCTACTAGCCAAACCAAAAGAACTGTGTTCTAAAGTCTTGAAGGCCAAGTATGGAAGAGGAGTTAATTGGCTAACTGAGTGCACGATGAATCAACACAATTCATCCTTATGGAAAAATGTTGTCAAATTATGGCCAAAAGTTACTGAGGGTTTTGGATGGGAAGTGAGGGATGGAAGGAAAGCGGAATTTTGGGACGATAAGTGGCTATATGGAGTTGATAAATTGACGAACTATTATGTAGGGGAGTTGGGACTATTAAACCCAACTCTAACTGTAAGTCAAACTTGAAACAAAGAAAGGAGTAGGAACTATGTAACATCCCAAATTCCAGGTTCGAAAATCATGTCGGTCGACACTTAGTTTTAAGAAAAACAACAGAGTTTGAGATGCTACAGCTTAGAGTACTGCGGAAATTGATAGCGTGCGCTAAGATCCGGACAACGAGTATCTGATATAAAAATGCTCAGACATATGATGATGCCCGACATAAGCTGATATATTAAATATCCCGAAGGAATATTCAAGTGATACAATTTACAGAGGTTAAATACAATCCTCTGATAAAGAAAGTTTTAAACTAAACCCATGACTTGGAACCTAACATCAGTTAATTAAACAGATTGGCCAGGTAGGGGTCTATCATGGGGCCTTACCGACTTATACGGCGACTGATTGGCTTCCCACATAGATTAACCCAGCCTTAGACACCAAACTGTTCAAAGTAACTTTGTTAAATTCGAGCCAGAAGCTAAGTCCTAATAACTTCTACCGACCTTTGCCTTTGACTGCTGCCTCTTCACGGCTCTACCCTCCGGCATCTTTTCTATCCCGGTTTCTTTCCTGTACTATTCATTAAGACTGAGGTCCAATGTCCATTGGACCTCAGGTAACGGTTAACCTCATGCTTATGTAAACAGTATATGACAGTTATCACAGATATACAATATAATCACAGTTTCAAACAAATATCCACATGTAAGGCAATAACATAACACAACCACTGCAATATGTATGTTACCCCAGTCTACACATAACCAGTGCCACGACGGCCCATCGTGTCCTCAGCGCTAGGAAAACTCAACGGTGTTATCAAGACTATAACCCGTGTACAATTCAACTCTCATGTGTAAATTTCAAAACAGAGTATTATCATGTGAAAACAACAATCATATATAACCAAACCATAAGCATAAGAGTTAAGGTTACAATACGCGTCCGTACCTTTTACCTCATAGTCGTCAAACATCCGACCTTTGATTCCGGCTTTGGACTTCCCAGATATCCTAACATATCACCATATCACTTAGAATAACATTCTAAGAGATATTTCCACCTCTATTTACCATTCTACCCTTGATGGCTTTATTATTACAATTTTGCCCTTACATTTCTTCAAAATCGTGGTGCAGCATTTTCTGGGCAGATTTTTCGGTAACTTTGAAAAATCATAACTAATTCTAGAAAAATCAAAATGAGGATTCGTAAAATTTTCCGGAATCCTTGAGAAGTCTATTTTTGAGGAAAAATACTGGGACTTACCCAGAATTCATGGAAAATTCCCAGATTTCACGTTTTTAAATACTGTTCAGATTTTCGCCCAGAAACTGTAGCTTAACTTCTAAGATTTTTATCTTTTTGCACAGAGCTTCAAATGACACACTCTTTATAGATTTGGAAAACCCTGGATGTCTACTTTCATCATGAATTTTCTCAGAATTTTATAACATCATCTTTATCATACAATACTGACGTTTTTACCCCTGACTCTAGAAATTACTGTTTGAGGAGATTTCACCAGAGCTTCGCTATTTTGATCCTAATTTTCCAAAAATTTTGATATAACTTCTTCTTCATCAATTTTTCGAAATAAAGCCATTGGAAAGCATAAAAACATGAAAATAAAACTGTATATGGAAGATTATAGATCAAAATAACATTTCCTAGCATTTCTACTTCATAAATTAAGAACTTGAACTATGGACTAAGAACTCCCTTACCTCTTGTAGAACCTTGCCTCTTGATTCTTGAAGCTCTTCCACACTCTCCCTCCCTCTCTAAATTTTCGGTCCTAGGCTTGTGAATTGGTGAGGCGAATGTGTTGTGGAAGGTCTCTATTTATAGCAAAACTTTGGGTAGCCTCCAAGTAATTCAATCTAATCTTGGCCATTGAGTTTTGCTTGGAGAAGAAGCACAAATCTTGGCCCTACACCTTCTCCAATTCGTTCTCCCCCTTCTGTTTCTTAGATTTTCTTGCTTTTTCTCCAAATTACTCCCAAATGCTAATTTAGTTAGGTGTAAGTTGGAATTTTAATTCAAGATCTAATTTCACTTTTGAAATCCTAATTTTATGACTAGATTTATGGTGATTTTTAATTCCCAAAACACTTAGGTATGGATCTAAGAAGTAACCGAAAATACCTTTGGGAATAGTTAAATCGAAGCTCATAATTCCCTGATTCCAAATATGTATTTGTCTTGAAGATCTAGTTTCAAGATTTCAAGTTATGATTTAATTTCTATGGGTTCTCATCTAATTTTATTTAATTAACAACAACTTGCTCATTAAGCAAGACAACTTGCTCACTAAGTCAAACAACTTGCTCTCCAAGTTGTTCAAGCTTCTCCCATACACCACTTAATTGATTTATGTTTTTTTAAAAAATTATTCTTCCTTCTTGATCCACTAGCAAATTCGTCCCCCTTCCCCTATATGTAATTATTCAATTTATATTTTTCATGTTCTCACATATTTAAGAAGGAAAATCCCTTATTGGTTCACTTAGATTTTAGGATTAATATAATTTGTTCACCATTAAATAGGAATTTTTGCCCCTTAGTGATACTTTAGGAATAATTAGTTAAATCCTAAATTTAAACTCTAACATAGTGTTTTAGGGGTTACTAGACTTAATTATCAAAATTTAACAAGTTTCTAATTTAATTTTGATAATTAAAAACTCCTTGTGTGCTAATCAATATCATTTGGTCTTAATTTATGACCTTAAAAACTTAATCATTAACTAATTTCAAAAATTAATAAAGTGTCAATTATTGCAATTTCAATTGCCCAATAATTGTTACTAATTTTCCTCTAATTGATTTTATCATCCTCTGATGATTTTAAGTTGTTAAAATGGTGTAATTCCTAAAAATAATAATAAATTAATTAAAACTTTAGAGACAACATACTCTCTATTTCAATAAATATTTAGTTGCCTCTTAGGATTTATCATAACATTCTTAGGGTATTTTATGACCCATAAATGCACTTAGGGATTTTAGCTCTTCATTTACTCTAATTTCATAAGAAATTACCTTCAGAAAATAAGATAATTATTTCACTTGTTCTGAGACCATATATTCACCTATTGTAATAGGTGTTATTTATTAAAATTTAAGATTTACATGTATTATGAAAATTGGGGTATTACAAACTAGACATGGCTCGAAGTGGTATTGTCATGCGAGGTCTGTCAGTTAATAAAAAGCCATTCCCCATTGTGGTTTGAAAATGGTGATGACATAGTACTGTGGAGAGGGGGACATGGAGATATGTTTTTTGTATCTCAAATGTATCAACAATTGAGAAGAAAGGTGAGTATGGGGTTGAAGGTCATTTGGAAGGTGAAAACCACTAGAAGGATCCAAATATTTTTATGGTTGGGAGTGCATGATAGACTTCTCACAACAAATAGAAGAGCATTGATCCTAGGAGGTGAGACTACTTGAAGCAGGTGTGGAAAAGGAGTTGAGGACCTAGACCATGTTTTAAAGAGCTGCCCGAAATCTCGTTGGATATGGCTGGCTCTAGAAGTGTTAAAGGTAAGGCCAAGTTTTTTAATAGAAAACATGAATTACTAGTTCTTTAATAATGTACAAACTGGAGAGGAATAGAGCATTGTTTTCATAGTGTGTAACTAGATGATTTGGGGATGGAGACACATAATATTATTTAAAGAAGAGTTTACTATGCCTGAATGACTTGAGCTTGTTATCCAAAATTATGTCAGAGAATGCATTACCTCGTCACAAAAATTTGATGGCTATGGTTTAATGAAGGAACCAAGGGAAGTCAAATGGATTTTTTTAGAGGAGGGGTTGGTGAAATTGAACTTCGATCGTGCTACTAAAGGTTGTCCAAGTTTGGCAAGTTGTGGAGGGGTGTTATGGAGGAGTGATAGTAGCTGATTTGTGGATTTGGTATGAAGTTAGGATGGTGCAAGGCATTAGTTGTAGAATTTTGGTGGGTTGTGTAGGGTCTTGGAATGGCACATTAATTGGGTTTCACTGGAATTATTGTAGAGGGAGATTCAATTGTGGCTTTACACATGATTCAGGAAGTTTGGATACAAGGAAAGTTTAGAGATAGAATAGTGAAAACATGGTTACAGGACAACAACAAGGAGGTGCAAGTTCAATTTTCCCATGCCTTGAGAGAAAGTAATTATGTTGTCGATTGGTTAGCTAATTATATCTTTATTTGGAATTTATTGTTTTTGATTCTCCTCCACCAAGGGTGATAGATTTTCTATTTAGTGATACTATAGGAGTTGTTTACCTATGTCTAAATTCTAGCTAATGACAGTGGTGAAATGGGCTTTGGAGCCCCGATTTTTACCAAAAATAAAAACATAATTTATTTAACTTTATTAATTTCTTCGATTAGTCAACTAAGTCTTATATTAAGGACTGGATATAATATATAATAAAATTCATGGTATTTCAAATCATTTTCCATCTAAACCTTCTTTTCAAAATAATTATTTGAATGAGTTTCAATTTGAAAAAAGACACTTCTGTTGCCGCTAATTCAAATATAAATCATGTCACACTATCTTACTTATACCCAATCTTGAGTTTTCAAAAGTTGATTGAAAAGAGTCACTTTTGCAATTGTCAATCCAAACACGCATTTATCTAACAATGAATAACATTAACCTACTTTAAGAAATTGTGATCCTCTAATTATTCTATAATTAAACTTATATGTACCACTTTGGTCCCTATTATAAGTACATTTTAACCAAATATATTTTACCAAAGAAATAAAACTTAAGTCATTTAATATGTTTGAAATTGATTAACTTTTTCATATTTACCCTTATGCAATAATGAGTATTGTAAAAAACTGTTATACATTTTCTCCAACCTACTTTTTCAATAAGGATAAATTCGAAAAATCAATCATTAATGACTCTTAGTGTGGACTTATATTTAGAATAATAAAATTTTAAGAAAATTAATCTTTTGGTCCTTCAACTAGAGTAACTCACTTCTAACTTAGTTCATCAACTATGGTTCAGCGTGATCGACTTAATTCCTAAACTTTTGACTCAATCCCTTGTCCTTGTACTTTTTTATATTTGGGCTAAGGTGCGAATCAGCCTTGAAAATGTTCGTAAAGGAGTAATATTACACTAAAAGTTTTTCCCCTCAATATTACCATGAAAGTTTCAAAACATGACAATATTTCCCCCAAGTTAATAGCCCAAATGATTAACATTAGTTAACCTCATTATTCTCATGTGGCATCTACGTCACTTTTTTTTTTTTTAAAAAAAAAAAAGATATCCAAGTCATATTGATAAGTTAAAAAAAAAAAAAAAAAAAACCCCTCCGGTCTTCTCCTTCCTTCCTCAAGGCCACTGACAACACTTGCATCTTTCATGTTCCAACAACCACCATGCCTCATCTCTTTCTCCCATCAAGTACAAACAAGAAGGAATAGATTAAAACTAAGTAACACCTTACTTTAATAAACGGAGAAAACGCCAATCAAGGAAAAACTAAAAGGATCCTAGTTTTGCAGAATTTTTAAATTTTGAGTCTAACTACATCAATCTATTCTGGTTTTGTTTTAGCACTGAATCCAAACGATGTTTTCTGGATTACCTATATACATGTTCTTGCTCAAAGCCACCAATGAAGACGGCAGGGGCGCGATTATTGGGGAAGGCTAGGCTGTCGTGGTTGTCATCAGAAAGTGGTAGAACAACGATCTCATGATCGTTGAGCTTGATGACAGAAGGCTGGGTGTCGATGGAGAAGGGAATGAGGGATAGGTTGGCCATTGTTGGAGCTTGAAAGAAGAAAGTGTTATCGGCAACGTTGGAAATGGAAGGACAAGATTGGAGGTTTCCTTTAAAAAAAAAACTTATGAATGACTTGGAAATCTGATTTTGAAAAAAAAAAAAAAAATTGACTTGGATATACTTGGTATGCCACATGAGTATAATATGGTCAACTAATGTTTGATTGTTTGGGCTGTTACCTAAGAGCTAATATTGTTATGTTTTAAAACTTTGTCATTGAGACAAAACAAATTTCGAGCGCAATATCGCTTCTTCGTAAATACTTCAATGGGTTTGCACAATAACCCTTTATATTATTATCCTTATCATTATGAATCATCTTACGTGACAATATTAGGTAATAAAATTATTTCCAGCTCTACCTACGAAAAAAGGATGACCAAAGAAGAAGGGAAGAAGGGGCCACCATGAAAAATCTGAACTAATAAGACAAAAAGAAAAGTTGAGCAAGGCAAGTCGGATTGAGCTTCAGTTTCTTCTTCATCGTAGTTATCACTATTCAACAATTCACAGTTCCGATCAGCCAGGGAAGTGGTAATATGGCTTGTACGATAACGACCTCTTGGTGTGGTCCATTTGATCTCCTACTCACACCTCAATTTTCAAAGATGGAAGAGACAATACTTGTCTGTAATATACCAAAATTTGCTCTGATAAATTCTTTAAATGATGTATATGTAATGGTGAAAAGGAATGGTGAGTTTTGACTAAAGGATCAATTTTATCTGATTTCACTAAAACCAAAAATTTTGAGATATATATTGGCACTAATGGGACATATGAAATTAATTATTCTTTGTACCATTTTAGTGACTTGAATTTGTTGGACAAATATCTCAGCAACAAACTCAGTAGTATAATTAGATTTTAAGGGTAAAAAGTGTGCAAACTTAGACAATCGATCAACAACCTAGATAACAGTATAACTTGTAGAATTGGGTAGACCAGTGATGAATCTATGGCGATATCTTTCCAAACCTGAGAAGGAAGAGGAAGAGGTTGAAGTGGCCCATATGGTAATTGTTGAACCGATTTAGCCTACTGGCAGGTATTACAACATTTAATGAACTGCTTAATATCATTCCTATGCCCTTAAAACCAAAATTCAGCTACTATATGAGCATGAGTGCGCAATATTCTAGCATGTCCCCCAACTCTAGAATAACGAAACTCTAATAGAATAAGTTGCAGAAGCCCCTTATTCTCATGGGGCAAAACTAAACCAAGTTTAAAAAATAACTGGCCCTAATGAATACTGTAAGTAGGATAAGCAGCAGGATTCTGTTGCACTTTGTCTCGAAGTTCTAGTAAGGAGAGGCATTAATGGCATCCTGAATCTGGTTAAAGAAATCGTTTATGACAAAAGTAATAGCTATAAATGATTAAGAAAGAGCATTAGCAGCTATGTAAGATTTGCTCGATTTATACTCAATTTCAAAGTAATAACCAAGTAATTTTGGTAACCATGTCTCTTGCTTTGTGGTTTGAATTACTTGGTAAGCAAGGTAGGAAGACTTTACTGTTAGTCATTATACTAAATGGATTCCCCGTTAAATAATGCCTAAATTTAGAGACAGCCTCAATGCATATAACTCTCGAACATAGGCAGAATGAACTTGCATTCTTGGAGATAACTTATTGAAAACATGAGCAATGGGGTGATGATTTTGACTTAAGACAGCACCAATACCAGAACCAGAAGCATCACCTTTACAATATATGGCATTAACAAAATAGGGTCATTCATTAAAGCTTGCTTCAAATTTTCAAAAACTACTTGAGCATTAGGAGACCACAAAAAAGCATTCTTCTCAAATAAATGGTTTGGCAATATTATCATACTTCTTTATGAACATTCTATAGTACCTTGTCAACCCCATAAAGCTTCACAACTATGACACCGAAAGGGGTGTAGGCCAATTGTTGATGGCAGCTAGTATAATGGGATCCATTTCCACACCATTAACAGTCACTATATGGCCTAAATATTCAATTTGATCACGAGCAAAAGAACACTTGGAAAGTTTAGCATAAAGGTGATGTTGCAACAAATAATCCAATATCAACTTTATGGCCTAAATATTCAATTTGATCACGAGCAAAAGAACACTTGGAAAGTTTAGCATAAAGGTGATGTTGCAACAAATAATCCAATATCAACTTTAAGTGATACAAGTGCAAAGACCAATCAATACTATAAATAAGTATATTGTCAAAAAATGCCAGCACAATTTCAAAGGAGAGGCCAAAAAATGTCATTCATGTTGAGATATTGCTGGTGAGTTGGTAAGACCAAATGGCATGACAAGCCATCCGTAAAGGCCATGATGGGTCCTGAAAGTTGTCTTATATATGTCAATCTTCAACCTTAAACAAGTTTTGGTGATACCCAGAACAAAGATCTAGTTTGGTAAAGAACTTGGCGCCCCTTAATTCATCCAATAACTCATCTACAATAGGAATAGGATAAGAGTCCTAGATAGTAACCACATGAAGTGCACAATGATCGGTACAAAATTGCCATGTGACATCTTTCAATCGAACCAACAATACAAGGGTGAAAAATGAACTAGTACTTTGCTGGATTATTCCCTGTTCTAGCATATCAGTCACTCATCTTTTTAATGATAGCTTTTTGGCTAAATGTATATCTGTTGGGTCTTACCTAGACTTTAAAACCTCAAATCTAACAACCAAATATATGAAATATTGTCAAACAACAAAAATTCATTTTTACAAGATCAAATTAATTTCTCAAAATATTTCAGAGTTAGTAAAATGTGAAAGTCTTAAGATCATCACAAATACAAATGACATAACATGTGTTTTAAGAGTACAAATTAAAAAAGCATTTAAGATGGACTCCATAGGTGCTTTCCCTTGCTTTTTACTAGAATAATCACCTGAAAAAAAAATTTAATACTATAACCATAATATCCAAGGAACTCAGTAACTATTGGTTATTAAAAAATATACATGCAAATTAAGATTGAGAACATAGGGTTTTAAAATCAAGTTCAACTTGTAATAATTTATTAATATTATCAACATAAAACCTTTTACAAATTAGTTCTCGATTTCGTTTCCAAAACCCCCTTGTAAAAAAAGTTTTAAAAGGATTGAACATCAATTCATTTTTCAAATATCATTCACAAAAGGTTTTACAAAACATATCTCAACCTTATTACAAAAATAATTATACAAAAAGTTTATTATTCAAATCATAAATCACCTATATAACATGTCAAGCAATTGATTGATGCATAAACCACCCTCATTACCCCTGACCTGTTAGGATTCTTACATGCAGTGGAATGAAATTTATCCAATAAATTACGAATCCCAAGAAAAGGATCTATCAACAGCGTTTAAATCGGGTTAATAAATAATAACCGTACCTATGAGAACTTGTGTGCGTGCTTTGCAAACTTGTGGGCTAACACCTTCTTGATCTATCAATCTCTAGGAGCCGACTCTACGAATCCACTCCCTCTATTGGTATCCACACCGAACAACACTCCAATATGAATGGCAGCGTGCTAGTGCCTTCAAGCTTTTGTCTCATGTCTCTCTTCTAGGGTTCTTTTGTGTCTTTTCAATTCTCTTGTATGTGTAATCAAATTACTTACAACCTAAGGGTATTTATAACCCTAATAGGCCGCATTAAATATTCAAAATCAATCTTATTAATTTTGAAATTGAATTGGAAATAAAATTTGTCTAATTGATTCAATCCAATCAACTTATTTAATGCAAATCAAAAGCCAGCTGATTTGATTTATCTTTATAAATCAAATCATTGATTTATCTTCATAAATCAAATATGGAAGTTATTTAATGATTAGCCCTTAGGGAATAATTTCCAATAGACTCCTACTTGTACTAGGTGTAATCATTATATATATATCCTCCTTAGATAAAACATTGTATTCATTAAATCTCAGACATATCTTAAATTCAATGAATTTGGACATTATAGCTCGTGTTAGGCTATTCTTGTGTGTGACCCTGTAGGCTCACATGAGATTGGCAGTAGGCTAATACTGTACCAGCTCACAAGTTGCAAGCGGCCTCTAGCAAGACATTGTGACTACCCAATTCACATGAGGATCGATTATTCGATACAACCTATCATACAACCATACCACGTCCCTTTTGTCACATGATAATTTGGTCAAGGATGAAGCATGAATAGTGTCATCGTCCTGTTCTTGACCATTACTTTCTCGATTCTTGAGTAGTTTAATAATTGAAATGAAAACTTCTTTCCATCATAGTATGGCTATACATTTCTTAGACTTACTCATCGAGGGGCCAGCATTATCTCTCTACAAATGTGAGGGACAAATTCCATCTTGACCACTCATTCCTCTGCATGAAAACCATTAATCTCGATCGAAGCCTTTATCATCACCCGGTTAAAGGTGACTTTGGACTAGGTCAAAGATCAGCGACTCTCATGTAGGAATCTATGATGATCTCAGGTCAAAAGGCATTGTGACGTGGTTATACATGAGAAAAGTTTATGACTTAATCCATGCAGCTTTCTCATATTGGGTCAGTCCAGCACCTTGTATTTTTACAAGTGCCTATGACTTTGATTCGTATCTCTATACCTTATCAAAATCATACTGGTCTTATTTCATCTTTGCTCCCACATAGATGACCGACCAGGGACATTTAGGACAATCTTTAAGATACACCCAATGATACAATCATCATAATAAACATGCAAATGATATGATAACAAAATGGAGAAATACTTTAAATAACAATAATGTTTAAAGTTCAATGATTAGCCTTTCCAACAGAAGACTCCCACTTGCACTACGTACAATCATTTATTTCTCTAATTCCCATTGTCCTCACATGACGTTCATGTATTATTTGTGTAAGCGGCTTAGTAAGAAGATTAGCAACATTGTCTTCTTCTGTGACTTTGCATATTTTTATGTCACCTCTATCATTGATATCTCTGAAAAGATGAAAATGCCTGAGTATATGCTTGGTCATTTGATGTGACTTAGGCTCCTTGGCCTGCGCAATAGCCTTGTTGTTGTCACAGAACATGTCTATTGGATTTGAGATGGTAGGAACCACCCCTAGTTTAGTAATGAACTTTCTGATCCAAATGGCTTCCTTAGCTGCATCCGATGCTGCTATATACTCAGCTTTCGTTGTAAAATGTGCTATAGTGCTCTGCTTAGAGCTCTTCTAGCTTACCGCACCACCATTCAAAAGGAATACATATCTAGATTGCGATCTTAGATCATCTTGGTCAATTTGGAAACCCGCATATGTGTAACCAGTCACACAGAGCTCATCACCCAATCCACCATATACCAAAAATAAGTTATTTGTCCTTCTTAAGTACTTTAGGATATTCTTGACAGCAGTCTAATTACCCTTACTGGGATCTTGTTGATATCTGCTCGTCATACTTAAGGCAAATGAAACATCCGGTTGATTACATAACTGGCATACATGATCAATCTAATGATAGAGGCATATGGAATCTTATTCATGTGATCTCTTTGATAAGTTGTACTAGGACATTGATCCTTACTGAGATGGATGCTATGAGACATGGGCATGTAACCCCTTTTTGAATCCTGAATAATGAATTTATGCAGTATATTGTCTATGTATGTGCTCTGATTTAGGCCTATTAGCCTCTTGGATCTATCTCTATAGATCCTGATTCCTAGGATGAAAGTGGCTTCGCCTAAATCTTTCATTGAAAAAGCCTTTCCTAACCAAGACTTGACACTCTTCAAGGTAGGGATGCCATTTCCAATGAGTAGGATGTCATCTACATAAAGCACCAGAAATACAACTGTGCACCCACTAACCTTCTTGTAAACACAAGGTTCATCAATGTTTTGAATAAATCCAAACTCTTTGACTACTTCATCAAAACGATGATTCCAACTCCAAGATGCTTGTTTCAATCCATAAATGGATCTTTGATGCTTGCAAACTTTACCAAATTCCTCTGGACGCACAAAGCCTTCAGGTTGTGCGTCCATCTGCCATATTTCATAGTCATAATATGTTGCTATGGAAAGAAGGATTTTGATTGATTTGGCCATTGCAACTGGGGAAAATGTTTCATCATAGTCCACACCATATGTTTGAGTGAATCGTTTTGCAACCAGTCATGTTTTGAAGACACTTACTTTGCCATCCATGTCAGTTTTCTCCTTGCAAATCCACTTACACCTAATGGTTTTTACACCTTCAGGTAGATCGACTAAGGTCCATACCTTATTGTCGTACATGGATTGCATTTCAGACTTCATGGCATCCAACCATCTTTCAGAGTTTGGTCCCATTATGGCTTCTTGATAGGTAGTTGGCTCATTTTGCTCAATGAGCAAGGTATCACGACTTCCAGTAGTTAGAAGTACATATCTCTGAGGTTTTTACCGTGTCCTATTGGATCTTCGTGGGTCTTGTGTTAATAGAGCAGGCTCATCAACTTGTTGTGAGTCTTCTCTGTTTTCCATTTGTGGTTTTACGTTGTTTTATGACTTTCGAACTTCTTCAAAGTTCACCTTACTCTCACTGATTCTTTTAGAGATAAGCTCTTTCTCCAGAAAGACACCATTTCGGATAACAAACACTTTGTGATTGGTAGGATTTTAGACATGGTATCCTTTAGTTTCCTTAAGATACCCCACAAAAAGGCATTTTGAGGATCTGGATGATAATTTATCAGAGATTTGTTGTTTAACGTAAACCTCACATCCCCAAATTTTAAGAAATGACAAACTGGGTTTCTTCCCAGTCCATATCTCATATGGTGTCTTTTTAATTGCCTTTGATGGAACTTGATTTAGTGTGAACGTGGTTGTTTCTAGGGCATGGCCCCAAAAGGACGACGGAAGATCTGTTTGACTTATCATAGATCGAACCATATCTAATAGAGTTTGATTCCTCTGCTCAGAAACACCATTCCATTGAGGTGTTCCTAGAGGAGTAAGTTGTGAGATGATCCCACGACTCCTAAGATGGTTCATGAACTCTTGACTTAAATATTCACCACCTCGATCAAATCGAAGTACTTTAATTGTTTTGCCAAGTTGATTTTACACTTCATTTTGGAATATTTTGAACACTTCAAAAGATTCAGATTTATGTTTCATTAAATAGATAATACCCATATCTACTAAAATCGTTTATAAATGTTATGAAGTACAAATGACCTCCTCTGGCAGATATATTCATTGGTCCACACACATCAGTATGTATGAGGCCCAATAAATTGGTGGCCCTCTCACTATGCCCAGTAAAAGGTGCTTTTGTCATCTTTCCCAATAAACAAGACTCACATGTATCAAATGATTCAAAATCAAATGAATTAAGAAATCCATCTTGATGGAGTTTTGAAATGTGTTTCTCATTTATATGGCCTAGACGACAATGCCACAGGTAGGTCAGATTCAAATCATTTGACTTGAAACTTTTTGTAGTTATGTCATAGATTCATCCATTATTAGGATGTTCTAAATTAAGTACATAATGACCAGCATGCAAATCACCATGAGCATAGAAAATGTCATTACGATAAATTGAACATTTACGGTTCCTAATAATGGAAGTATAACCTTCCTTATCTAAATAAGAAAGTGAAACAATGTTACTACTCAAAGTAGGAACATAAAAGCAATTGTTCAAAGTTAACAAAAGCCCACTGGGCAGAACTAATTCATAAGTGCCTACGGCTAAAGTAGCAACTCTTGCTCGGTTTCTAACTCATAGGTCAACTTCGCCCTTCTTCAATTTTCTACTGTCCTTGAGACCCTACACATTTGTACAAATGTGAGATCCATATGCAGTATTTAATACCCATGTAGAGGAAGTGGAAAAATGAATATCTATGACATAGATACCTGAAGTGATAGCCCTGCCATCATTTTTGTTCTTTTTCAGATCTTCAAGGTAGAGTTTGCAGTTCCTCTTCCAATGACCAGGTTTATTGTAGAAGAAGCAGACCCCGTCCTTTGAAGGCTTTGCCTTCTTGGCTACAAGCTTAGAGTCAGGCCTGTTTGACTCATTGGGCTTACCAGTTGAGCCTTTACCCTTTTGGTTGCCCTTGCCTTTCTTTTTCATACACTTTCCTTTCTGAACCATCAAAACAAAGCTAGGCTTCTTCTTGATGCTTTGCTTGGCTATTTTGAGCATCCCATACAGTTCAGAAATGGATTTCTCCATGTTGTTCATGTTGTAGTTCATGACAAGCTGGTCATAACTTTCCTGGAGTGAGTTCAAGATCATATCTGTAGCTAACTCATAGCTTATGGGAAATCCAAGCCTTTCAAGGTGATCAATGTAGCCTTTCATCTTCAAAACATGAGTGCTAACTGATGCACCTTCACCCATCTTGCAGGAATGTAAGTCCTTAGTGGTCTCATACCTCTCTTGCCTTGCCTGTTGCTAAAACATTTCCTTGAGATGTACAATCATCTCAAGAGCCTCTATATATTCCAGATCCCTTTGGAGTTTTGGAACCATGTGGCAAGCATCAAGCATCCTACATCCACAGAGTCATTCTGATACTTCGTGTAAGCATCTTTTTGAGCTCTTGGAGCATTGGCTGCAGGCTCCTCAGGGTGAGGACATAAGCTTTTCTTTCCTGCCTGAGAACAATTCTCAAGTTCCTGAACCAGTCAAGAAAGTTTGTCCCATTAAGTTTGTCCTTCTCAAGGACTGATTGCAGTGATAGTGTTGCGGCGTTACTAGTCGACATGATCTACAAATAAAAAATTATGCAAAGTTAATTAATAATCTCCCATTGAATTAACAACCCTCATTATAATTAGTGGGCTAAGATCCATATTTGGCTTAAATTTAAGTCCGCTTTGGCAGGATGCTTAAAATCAAGTTATTTAGGTAGGCAACCCTTTTGCCAATTACATCACATATAACTCTTAGATCTTTAAGGGATTCGATCATCATATGACCGGCATGTTTAATCTCATCTAATGCCTTGAGATCCAAAACCGTTTTGATAATCTCAATTAAGTCCGGACAATAATGAATGTTGAGTATCACCATTACTCACTCTTGTCTAACCAAGATAACTCAAGTGCATCCACTTTGGTGGAACATACAAATAAGCGATCTAGGCTTTGACAAGTATTCATTGATTGACAACATTATGACTTAAGATTTCATTTAGAGGGTTTAATCTAATTAATTCTATTTATGTGAATGCAACGATAGTTATATCTCATACAAACAACACATAATACACAAAATAAACATGCCATGATCTAATTAAAAGAATAATTAAAATGTGGCACAACATGACTCACCTAACCTAAAATCCTCTCAAGCGAATGAGGGGACCTCTCTAAATAAGAAAAGAAAATTACATCAAGAGAAACCTCGTTTAAACATAAGAGGGGAGTGAGATGAGAAGAAAATGTACATCAAGAATATTTAGAGAGAGACATGGCACACAAGCCATATTTAAATATTACAACCATTGTAAAGACTAAAGTCATGTTGTTCACTATACCCAAACAATTTGAAAGTAAATCACAACAAGTATTAATTCATACAATATGATTTAATTAACCCCTATAGATGATTTATTGGATAAATCATATAAATTACATATTACAAACTCATGGGCTAACACCTTCTTGATCTATCAATCTCAAGGAGCCGACTCTACGAATCCACTCCCTCTACCGGTATCCACACCGAACAGCACTCCAACACGAATGGCAGCGTGCTAGTGCCTTCAAGCTTTTGTCTCACGTCTCTCTTCTAGGGTTTTTTTGTGGCTCTTCAATTCTCTTGTATGTGTAATCAAATTACTTACAACCTAAGGGTAGTTATAACCCTAATGGGCCGCATTAAATATTCAAAATCAATCTTATTAATTTTGATATTGAATTGGAAATAAAATTTGTCTAATTGATTCAATCCAATCAACTTATTTAATGCGAATCAAAAGCCAGTTGATTTAATTTATCTTTATAAATCAAATCATTGATTTATCTTCATAAATCAAATATGGAAGTTATTTAATGATTAGCCCCTATGGCATAATTTCCAACATGACCAACATTATAACTATTTTATAATTGTTGACTGGAACCATAGGCTAACACATAGTCTAATAGAAGTCTATCCACTTGACTGGATTATCCTAAACTCACCAGTTATTGAAATGTATTTGACTTAAGGTATAGAGCTCAAGTCTAGACTATGACTCCCCTTGTTAAACGAGCATAACTAAGGAGGTGACACATGTCTCATAGCTCCAATGCAATCCTGGCTAAAGAAAAACATGGAAGAATGGTCCTAATAAGTACCATCCACTATTTGACTTAGTTAACACATGGTAAGACATCTCATCATACAAATTTCTCCTCACTTCAACCCATCATAACTCTACAACTATCAATATTCATTAATGATAAACAATCACAATATTGATGTGTATATACAAAGTCCAAATCACGAGTATAGTTCCAAGCTGGATTTATCAAATAATCCATCCTCAATCATCTTTAAGATAACAGATAACATCATTTAAAATCATTTATAATAATCGATATTTTCATCATTACCATATAAGCATGTTTAAAAACTTTTTAAAATATATAACCATGAATTTTAATATACACAAGCATGCTTGAATAATTTCTAATCTCATCAATATAGTACAATTTCAAATCATGTCCTCCATAGGCACAACAAATCCCAAAACAATTTAATACACACACACACACACACACACACACACACACACACACACACACACACACGTGTGTGTGTGTGTGTGTGTGTTGTTATTGTTATTGACAAGTATATAATAAAATAACTATTCCAAACTTATTTTTATCAATACTTGAATGTTTGCTAACACCAAATAATTGGGTTAAATACCATTTTTGCCATGGAAGTCTACTCTAAGAAGCACTGGTCACCTGTAAATTTTTTTGGTCTCATTTTTTTGCCTTGGAAGTTTCAAAGTGGAGCAAATATGCCCTGAAAGTTTTTCTTATGAGCAAATTAACCTCGGAAGTTTTTTTAGAAGCGATTTTGCCTCTAGAAGTTTACAAAGAAGAACAACAATTCAACGGTCAAGATTAACAGATAGGTAAAATTGCTACGTTTTTAAACTTCCAAGGCAAAAATGAGACTAAATAAATTTTTGGGTGACAAGTGCTCCTTAAGATAAACTTCCATGACAAAAAATGGTATTTAACCCCCAAATAATTTTACTTCAATTTACACCTTTTTCCCTCCCGTTATCTCTTTGTGCTGGAACTCGTGTGTGTGTGCGCGTATTGGGTGTGTGTTTATATAATGGATGGGAAATGGGTGTTTGGATGTAATTTTCACCTAGGTTGTTAGATGAGATTTTCCTCCATATATTTTACACACTTATATTTAGGTGGAAGAAGTCACGGGAGGGGTTATGGAAATGTGACCCCCACAATTTATTAATTCATTATATTTTTAGATTTTCTCTAAATCTTTTACTACTTGATAAATCATATTTTAATAGCAGTTAATTATGGCAATTTCAAACGTAACACATTTATTTATGGATGAATGAAATTGTCTGAACTTCCCCTTCAAGAGAATATGGATAGTGCCATCAATAGAGCTAGAAAAATGAATAGTAGGCCAGTTGGAAGAACCATAGAAGGCATGAAAACACATATGAGGAACACTAGAGTCAATGAAGGTCTCGATGGACACTTATGCTTCCAAGAGAACTTTTCGTCACAATTGTTACAAGTCCTTTTGTCCCTTCACAGTTGCATCTCAACTACCGTGAGCTTTATTATTGGTGCCGTTGGCTAGAATGGATGTTTGGACTAAAGGCTAGCTGATGATTTTAGACTCGCTAATGTAGGACTAAGGGAAAGTGGTAAGACTAACCTCGAAGAGACCAAAGAAGTAGATAGGGAAATCACACTAGTTGGAGCTTTAGAACTTGACCCAATTAGAGTATATCTTTTATTAAAAAAAACAAAGAAGGCTAATGAGGTAGCTTGATTCTTCACATTGAAGGTATTGTTTAAGGCCACTTAAAAAAAATCAGGTAATGCATCGTCTGACAAGCCTTCAACCTGGTTTGCCGTCGCCAGGTGTTAGTTCTCTGTGTTTTGATGATAATAAACATTGTAAACCAAAAAGGATTTATTGTTGTTAAAGTTCGAACATGCTTAAAGATTGTTAAAACTAATTTAAATCTTATAATGTAAGTTAAACTCGAGTTTAGTTTTGATAAACTCAAGTTTATACTTAACAGAAAACAAAACAAGCATTTTGAACTTAGGCAAGCCTGCTCGTGACAGAGAGCAAGTTTCATGTTTTATAACTAAGGCAGACTCTAGCCTGTTATGGTAAACTCGAGCCTACGTCTTACAGAGAGCAAATTAAGTTATTGACTCTCAGTTAGACTCGAGCCTGTGCCTTACAGAGAACATGACGCATTTTTCATGATTTTAAACTTGAGCATGCATTTCTTAACTCAAGCCTAAGTCTTACAGAGAGCTCTTCAAACAAACTTTTATGTGAATAGACTCGAGCCTATGAAGTTAGACTCGAGCTTGTCTCTTCCAGAGAGCAAACAAAGATTTACTTAAAAACAGGCTCAAGCATAACTCAAGTCTATTTCATATTGAAAGAAGTTTCAAAAGTGTTTGGCTAAAGCAAACTCGAGCCTAACACTTACAGAATCGAGTTTGGCTCAAACAAAGAGTTACCAAATTACACAGCCCGATCAGACTCGAGCCTAAGTTTTCAAATTCAAGCCTACGCCTTTGGACCAAAGCTTATTTTCATTCCAAACAGCTCCAGACTCGAGCCTGTCACTAATAGACTCTAGTTTGTGCACTTTATCAAAATGATTTCAAAAACTCATCACGATAAACTCTGATCTCTAAAGAATAAACTTAAGCTTACTTATTTTATGCTCGAGAGTTCATGAACAAACTCGAGCCTACTGAACTTAGACTCGAGCCTAACATATCTCTGTTCCATTCTTCTCGTTTTTCATCTTTTTGATTCACTCTCATGACCTGTTTTGCACGTAAATGAAATTACGAATCATCATATGTATGTTTCATAAGTTTGTTCATGAGTTACAGACTACATTAACACGTTTCAAGCTTCATATTACAACAAATCAGATATGGGTTAAGAGCATTTAATGCAAGACCAAAAAACAAGCTGAAACTTCTCCTCTATCCAAATGGTTCATCACAGACTGTTATGGATCAACTAAATCACTCTCCAACGGTCAAATAAAGGTTATGGAATGACATAATATATGGAAAACCATATGCATCTACGAATTCCAGGATTCCAGTTGAGAATTGAAAGAATGAAGGAACATATGCAATAGTCATTCTCCAGATTTATAGCTGAATGTTAGAGAAGAAAATGCAACGGCTAGTTCCACTAGTTAGCCTATAAATACCCATGAAGATGCAGTGCAATACACAGCTGAATCGCAACTGATTGTATTTCTGATTTTTTGCTCTGTTGTGCGAAAATATTTTCTGAACTTTAGTGTTTAAGCTTATTTACTCTTTAAGAGAGTGTGATTTCAAAAATCATTTCTGATTACTTGTTTTGTGAGAACTCAAGGTTGTGGAACTTGTGAGTTGGGTTGTTTGATTACAAAGTGTAAGGGGGAGCAAGTCCTAGGTGAATAGGATTGCATGTGATTTACATTGTTGTAATTAAAGCATGTTCAACTACTGGAAATACCCAAAAGATATCTGGGGACTGGACATAAGTCAAGTTTAATACCGAACCAGTATAAATCCTTTGTGTCCAGCTTTTCTTCTCTTACTCTTTCGTTATCTGTTTTTCAAGTTTTAAAAAAGAATTCAGACATCTTTCAAAAGAATTTTTGAAATCCCCAATTCACCCCCCCTCTTGGTGATTTCTTCCATTTTCACTAGGAACTCGATATGGTAATCATGAGCAGAGCCCATTTGAACCAACTTGATCAACTTGATGTTAGTTCTCTATGTGTTTTGATGATAACTGACAATTGTAAACTAAATTTGAAGTTTGTCTTTGGTAAGTTGTAAAACTTACTGTTTAAGGCAAACTCGAGTCTAGGTAACGAAACTCGAGTTTGGACTTGATAGAAGAAGCTCAGTTTTTACAAAGCTGGCCAAACTCCAGTTTGTGTAAGACAAACTCGAGTTTGCATTACACAGAGAGCAATCAAAATTCTAAAGAACTGTAAACTCGAGTCTATGTTTTGGAAACTCGAGTTTAGGATCAAACAGAAGTTTCAATGCTTTATCAAGATTTCAAAACTCCAGTTTACCAAATACAAAAGTCTTTAAGATTAAAGTTTTCAACTAAAACTCGAGTCTGGACGTAGAAGACTCGAGTCTGGGTTATAACAGAGACACTCGAGTTCTTGTTTATTTTGTAAACTCCAGTTTTGATTTCAGAGACTCCAGTTTAAGATTAACAGGATGTTTTCAAAGTTTCAGCTACCACTGATACTCGAGTCTGGATTCTGGAGACTCGAGTTTAGGACAAACTGAAAATACTCGAGTTATTACATGATTTCTAAACTCCAGTTTTGAAAACGAAAACTCCAGTTTGAGCCTTCAAAGATGTTTCAAATGTTTCAATTCACACTGAAACTTGAGTCAAGATTTTGGTGACTCGAGTTAAGCTCAAACAAAAAACACTCGAGTAAATGACTGATTTGGAAACTCCAGTTTACACATAAAAAGATTTTTCAAAGGTTTCAGTTTTCACTGAAACTCGAGTTTTGAATATCAAAACTCGAGTCTGGATCATACAGAGAGCTATGCAATATTTCAGGTCTTGTAAACTCCAGTCTGCATTTCTAAACTCCAGTTTTGAAGCTGTGAACTTAAACTTAAGTTTTTCATAAAAGCTTCAAACTTGAGTCAGTCACTAAATGACTCGAGTTTAGCCAAGTGTTCAAAATCTCACTCAAGACCAACTCGCGACTTTCCTCTTTGTAAGAACCAAACTCGAGTCAGTTACTTGTCAACTCGAGTTTAGGAAACTTTCAAACATACCTTGCTCTCTGGATGAACCTCAAACTCGAGTCTAGAACACCAAACTCGAGTTTGCATCGATAACTTTTGAAAACCAGATCAAATCAATCTGCGAAATCATTATGGGTTAATATGAAATTATCATATCTTGTTGCATTATTATTTCTAACATTATTGATCAAGTTTTTGATAAGTTTCAGACAGGTTCATCACAAGATCAGAGAGAATCAAAGATCCAGAATAAGTGCATTTAATGAAGAACCAAGAATAGGGCTGATTCTTCTCCCTTATCCCAGATGTTTAGTTCAGACCGTTGGAACACATTAAGATAACCTCAAACGGTCAAATTAAGATCATGGAATGACAAAGAATCTGGAAGACATTCTGCAACAACATTTTCCAAGATTTTAGCAAAGAATTGAAAGAACAGAGCAAAATTTGCAACTGTCATTTTCCAGACTTGCAACTGAACGTTGGAGAAGATATTGCAACGGCTAGCTCATCTAGTTAGGCTATAAAAGGCTATGAAGACTTAAAGCAAGAGACACAACGAAGCTACACTTGAACACATTTACATTTTTGAGTCTGTATTGTGATTCTTTTATCTGTTCTTCAGTGATTATCAATATTCACTCTTTTGAGAGATTGAAATTCTTTTAAAGTATTTGGTTGTGTAAACTCAAGGTTGTGAAACCTGTGAGTTGGGTTGTTTAATTACAAGGTGTAAGGGGGAGCAAGTCCTAGGTGATTAGGATTGTGTCTTGTCTTCATTGTTGTAGTTAAAAACCTGTTGAACTAGTGGAAACACTCAGAAGGTATCTGGGGACTGGAAGTAGGTCAAGGTTAAGACCGAACCAGTATAAATCCTGTGTGTCTGAGCTTTTCTTTCTCTACTCTTTCATTATTCATTTCTTAAGCTTTATTTTTTAAGAGTTGGAAAGAAATTTTAAAATCCCCAATTCACCCCCCTCTTGGTGATTTCTTCCACTATCACTTGATTTGATGATTGTCAAATTGATTAGGTCCAAATTGTTTTTCAATTGCGAGGGGCAAAAGCTCACCAAGTCAGAATTTGAGAAGTGGTATGACGCAATTGAAACAACGGAAGCATAGAGTCATCAAGAGGCACAAAAGCGATGGTGATGTGCTGATCATTTGGTATTTGATCGAATGAAAAATATTGTTTCGCATGAAACAACCAATCGAGACTATCTATGCCATGAAATCTGGGTAAATCCCACTTAATTTGTCTTTGAAAAGTCGACAAACCACCGGAAGAAGCAGCAAAACCCTTAGAATGAGATAGAGTGCTCAGATGATTAACTTGAGTCCACGATTCAAAACCCCTGGTAAAAGTATCTAGTAATCAAAACAGAGTAGCTAAGGAGTGCTCCAAATTCTGCATGCACGTATTGTTACCAGTTAATGAAGATATGAAATTCCTCATCTGCGTATTAGTAGTCTTGGCCAATCCTTGAATCTCAGCATTCGTAGTCTGAAAACATGTGCTCTCGGCTATGGAATCAGAATGAAAGCACCAATAAGATAGACCAGAAAATATATACGCAATCTATCTCTGTAATTTCATTGCAAATCCATGAACTACTACTGTTTTAGTGTAGAACACAAGAGTTATTGGACTTGGCCTGGGGTGAAATCCCAGGGGCCTATGTACCACAGATTGGGATCAAAATCCACGTAGTTTGAAGGTAAACAAAAAGCTTATTAAAGCCAGAGGGGGTGGGGTGTGTGTGCTATGTGTACTGAATGCTAAAAGCTAGGTTTGAGTGTGTACCTTGCTAGGGTTTATACCTTATTTATAGACTTACTTGGGGCCCTCCCTCAATGGGCTCTGTTATCTTTATTATTTAAAAGATATTAAGATATCCTTTTAAACAATATATCCTTATCATGTGGGTAGTTATAATCTTGATAGCTATTTCTGTTGATCTACTCCTTAATTCAAGGGGGTGGTTAGGATTATAACTAGAGTCATTCGTTTGGACTCTTTTAATCATTGGGCCAAGCCCATTTTTAACATATCTGTAACAGTTGCCCCCCAGCCTGGTAGTTTAGGGCTCTGAGCTGCCGAGATGAATTGACAGGTCCGGATTTGTTCGTTGATCCAGGACGCCCTATCCTGAAGCTTTGATTTTAGGTCGTGCTCTAACCATGCAGTTTCAAATTTCCCAATTTTATTGAGGTCGGTCAATTCTGAGCTTGAGTTATCATGTCCGTTCATGTTTTTACCCTAATTTTTGGATTGTTATCCCAGTTTTCCTGGGTTGGGACTACTGCCCCTCATTTGAAACTGCATGGGAGGTCGGCATTGGTTTCTGGTGGTTGGGAACCGACTTTGTGTTCGACCGTCTTAATCTTATAACCGGGTTTCTCCTTTAACTCATTTTTTGTCGATTTGATGTCTTGCTCATTTTCAAGACAATGAGTGTCATCATTGTCCCCTGCCAGTTGTCATCATTATCCTTGGTTTTCGTGCGCATTAAATGTGCACTCCTTCTATGGCCACATCATTGCTTTTGTAAGGCCTTTTGAGCCTTCAATGGTTGAACCTTTTGGATGCTCAACCGTCTTCCTCCCATTCACATATATAGCATTTATTTTCCCTCTTTTTACACTTTTGAAAGTGCTAAGAGTTATTCCTGCTGCCGCGAGAGAGAGAGCTTCCATATCTTCACCCATTCTACAGATCTTTCATTGTTGTGGCTCGCGCATTTCCTCTTTCTCTAATTTATCTCAAATCAGGTAATTCATCGTTCCCTATTTGGCTTCTTTGCTTGTTCCTTCTTTCTTTCTTTTTGGTTTCTTGGGTAGGTTTCTGTTAGTTCTTTCGAGTTTTTCCCGTTTTCTAGGTAATCGTACACTATTCTGCCATATTTTTCTTTACTTTCTTGAGTTTTGATCGTTTTGATCTTTCCTTTTGAATCTTTTAGCTTGGTTTCCAGTTTGGAGCAAGCTTTGCTATTTCTTTCTATCTTCATTGCTCAAATGAGTCTTGAAGGCTCCTCTTCATCTTTTAAATCACATAATCTTACCCCGGAGGAGGAAGAGCTTCTCTAACGCATTCCTCCCCGGACGGCCAGGTGGCTGTATGGGAAGCCTTTAACCGAGGAGCAAAAATTGGAAAGTGTGCTTCGAGGTTATGGTAGGGTCGGTAGGGGAAGGTCAAATCTACCTACCCTACCTAGAGGTACCTCTAAAGGGTGGTTTCAATTGTCGGGGCCTGTTGGCCGAGTCGGTCTCAGTCGCCAGAACCTGTAGGCCGAAGTTGGGGGACTACCCTAGCTAGAACTTCTTCTTTAGAGCCGCCCTTCGTAGGTCATGGGAGAGGGAGTCCTTCTGTGCCTACTGCTTCTTTAGCCCTGCGGTTTGAGCCCTCCATAACTTCTTTTCGTACTATTGGTCCATGCAAGAAGTGTTCCTGGCTAGTGCCTGAGTCCGTGATAGTAGGTCGGACATGGGAAGCTGAAGAAATAGCTTCGCGATGTCGGCATGTTCCACTGCGAGATGCCTCAGTCATGCCTGTCCGTTCTACTTTACCACTTTCAGGTATCTTCTTTTTTTCTAATTCGTTTTTTGTTTTCCCTTTTCTAGGTAGAATGTCAGTCTCCACGTACTGTTGAGGAGTCCGGATCTGTGGAGTCAGTGTCAGCTTGTGCTCCTCGTCACCTCCGAGAAAAATATGAATGGGTTGCGGCTGGAGTGTTGTCCAGAGTTTCTATCATCAACGCTGATCAGATTGTCGAGTTCCCATTAGGGGACCAGGGTCATTGTTCCCTTTCACCGCCTAGTCCTGATGAACTGGTGTGTACACACCGGGAGGGAACGAGCATTCCTTTTTCTTTTTCTATTGGGATTTTATTACGAAGCTCGGTTTACGCTTTCTGTTTACCGAGTTCCAAACTAATCTTTTAAATATTCTGCATTTAGCCCCCACTCAGCTTCATCAGAACTCCTGGGGCTTCATCATCGCTTTCGAGCGACTTTGTAAATTTTTCAAACATACCCCTACCACCGGGGTGTTCTTTTACTTTTTTAATATCCAACGGGCTCACCAACCCGGTGAGCCTGTGGAGAAAAAGGGGTGGGTTTCCTTTCGAGGGAAGCTAGAAAGAAAACTCTTTCATGTGGCCACCGACACTTGGAAGGGCTTTAAAACGTCGTTTTTCAAAGTTACAGCCAAGCCCGATCATAGACCATAGTTTCTTCAAGATGTTGATTCCAAATCAGTGGAATTGATGTTTCCCCTGTATTGGTCCAAGGTTCACTATGACCAAGACCCAAAGATAATCAACCTCAAGGCAGGATAATCAACCTCGAGGTTAATCAAAAACTTGAGGTTGAAATAAAACCTCAAGGTTGAGCTCATGAAGTCTCCAATCAATACCTCATGATTTATCATACTAAACCTCAAGGTAGGTAAATTAACCTCAAGGTTACGGTAAAACTCAAGGTAGAATGTGTGACTCGAGGTTATATACTTCAGTTACCAAGAATGCTTCTGATTTATACACTCGAGGTTGGTGTTCTAAACTTGAGGTTGGTAAGAAACTCGAGGTTGAAGATGAACCTCGAGGTTGACAGGCTTTGAACTGATATATTTTTATGTAGCTTTTGAAATGATTTCTGTATCTAACCCGTAAATCTGATTTATGGTTCTTGCTAATATTACATTACACTATTTATTACTAATCATATTTCAAGTTTCTTTTATCATGGAAATATCAGAACTCTTATGGTCAGAAAGGCAGATGATGTCATCAGCATTTATTACAGAACGTATCAGAATGAAAAGGCAAAGGGTGACAACATTCTTTCAGAACTCTAACGGTCAAATCAAATGTGTTAAGTAGAAACATTCTCTTGAGGAATAAGAATGTTGGTCAAGGAGTTGTGCTTCAAAAATTCAAACTGCTAGCAGACAGTGCCAAAATGCCAACAGTCATGTGACCTCCACCTTCACTTGCCAAGGTTACGATGAAGGCAGCAGTTGTATCAAGACAACGGCTCTATCAAGACAACGGCTAACGTACAAGGCAATTATAAATAGAAGAAGCATTCAATTGAGCCACCTACCGAAACTCTGCTCATTTACTCTGAGTTATTATTCCTATCAGTTTCATTACTTTCAATATCTTCAGATATTTCCCTGTACTTCAGTGATCATTTATTATTCACTCGTGAGGAGTTATTTAAACATTCATTTCATTCAGTTGTAAGATCTTAAGGTTGTGGAACCTTAAGTATGGGTGTACAATTACAAGAGTAAGGGGAAGTGAGTCCGTGAGTGAGAGGATCATCCCAAGTTGTAATTGTAATTTCAGGAAAGTTAGTGAAAAATCCCATGGAGTTCTTGGGGACTGGATGTAGGTCAGGATTAGACCAAACCAGGATAAATTGCCTTGCCTTGTGTCTATTGTTATTTTAATTCCTGCTCTGTTAGCATTCTGCCTTAATTAGCCAAAATTGTGGTTAAGCGATTAAATTTTTTAAATCACCTATTCACCCCCTCTAGGTGATATTCCATCTTCAGCTCTATGGCCCAACTGATCATTCGTCTTGCCAAATCCGGCTTGTGGAGCACTTGACGTATGGGTTGGCTTGTTCGGATGATTATTCGATGTCCCTGGAAGTAAGGGCAGAGCCTTCTTGCAGCGGTGAGGAGTGTGAATACTACCTTTTCAAGCCTCTGATATCTTAACTCGAAACTTTGAAGAGCCCAACTTATAAAGTAGATCGGTTTTTGCTTAGTGGATTCATCTCGTACTAAGGCAGCGCTGACGACCTCTTCTCCCACCGATAAATAGAGGATGAGGTCTTCGCTGGGTTTAGGTTTTGACAATACTGGTGGTGTTGACAAGCATTTCTTGATTTCGTCGAACGCCGCTTTACAATCAACATTCCACTCCCCGTGCTGTACTTATTTCTTCAATAATTTAAAGAGTGGAAGTGCCTTTTCTGCCGATTTTGGCAGAAATCTTGTTAACGCAACTAGTCGCCTTGTTAGCTGCTGCACTTCTTTCTTGTTTTGTAGTGCTGCCATATCGAGGACGGCTTGGCATTTATCCGGGTTGGCCTCAATGCCCCTATTTGTTAGGAGGAAACGAGGAACTTGCCTGCCGGTACTCTGAATGTGCACTTAGCCGGGTTGAGTCAAATACGATGGGCCCGGAGCTTGTCAAATGTCTCTTGGAGATCTCAGATGTGGTCCGAGCGACTGATTGTTTTGACAATCATATCATCAATGTAGACTTCCACATTCTTGCCGAGCTATGTATCAAATACTCGATTCATCATCCTCTGATAGGTGGCTCTGGCATTCTTCAGCCCAAATGGCATAATATTGTAGCTATAATTAGCTTTATCCGTGATGAAAGCTATTTTCTATTGGTCATCAGGATGCATGGTGATTTGGTTATAGCCAGAATAAGCATCCATGAATGAGAGCAACTGGAATCCAGAGGAGTTGTCTACCAGCTGGTCTATGTTCGGCATGGGGTACGCATCCTTTGGGCATGCCTTATTGAGGTCGGTATAATCTGTGCAGACTCTCCACTTGCCGTGGGGTTTTTTAACCAGTACCACATTCGACAGCCATGTGGTGTATTGGATCTCCCTGATGAATCCCGCGTACAATAACTCCTTTACATGCTCGGCGAGAGCGGTTTGTCTATCCGGGGCGATCTTCCTTTTCTTTTGTGCAATAGGCAGATAGTTTGAATTGATTGTTAATTTGTGACAGCAGAAAGTGGGGTTGACACCTGGTAGCTCAGAAGGTTTCCAAGAAAAAATGTCTTTGTTTTTCAATAATAGTTCTTCAAGCTCGGCTTGCTTTTCCTTCATGAGTATACTGCCAACCTTGGTTACCTGCTCGGGTTCATCTCCTAGAAGGTAATCATCAAGATCACTATTGGGTTCTGTTTTCATCAACTTAGCTTCCTCTCTCACGTCCAGCTCAACCACATTGATCGAGCTCGAGTGAGGCGGTTCCGGGTTTTGTGCTGGTTTTTGCCGCGACGAGAATGTACCCAGTTCATTATTTTTTATTGTTGAAAAATAGCACTGTCGAAACTCCTTTTGATCTCCTTTAATGGTGATGACCTCATTCTTTCTGATTACCATCTTCAGTTTTTGGTGCTTGGTTTATATTAACATATCCCAGCTGTGAATAGTCGGTCTACCCAAGATGATGTTATAGGACGAGGGAAATCTGCCACAATGAATTTGACTCGTCCGGTCTTGAAGGCTTCCTTAGATCCCAGCTTCATTTTTAGTTCTATGTAACCCTTGGGGCACATATCCTCTCCATTGAAGCCGATTAAGGTTGTTCTGCATGGTTTCAGATTTTCTGGATCGAGATCCATTCGTTTGAAAGCATCCCACAAGATGATGTCAATCGCACTGCCGGGGTCAATGAACATTTTCTTCATGCGACATTTACCCAGGAGGCCGGTTATAACCAAGCTGTCCTAATGGCCTGGAATTACATCTCTTAAGTCATCATGAGTGAAGAATAATTTGGGCGGTTCTGCTTGCAGAGTCTCTAGCTTGAAAGTAGGTCGTCCTCTGATAGTCAAAACTTCCCGAAGATACTTCTTTCGTTGACTTGCTGTATCACCTCCTCCATCGTAACCCCTACTAATAACGTTACAGTCAAACTCGGCTTCTAGGAACTCGTCATCGTCATCATTCTTTCTTCGGTCATCATCTTGCTTCTTCCTTTGAGGGGCTGGGCTCTTACTCTAGTCTGTCTGCTTGCGTTTGTTACCCTTTTTTCCTTGTGTTTTGATGACGTACTACCGTAGTCACCCATCTCAGACAAATTTCTCTACAGCATCTCTAAGGTCCCAACATTCGTCGGTTGTGTGTCCGGGCCCATTATGGAAATCACAAAATCGAGATCGATCCAGTTTGCCTCTGTTATACAGTGGACGGGGTCGTTCTACCTTTTTCAGCTCGGTCAGTGCTACCTCTCTCCAAAGCTAAGCACGAGAGACATTCAAGGGAGTATATTTCTCATATTTCCCTTCATGTCTTCCTCCTCACACTTTCTAGTTCGAGTTCTTGGATCAGTCTTTCGATGCTTGATCCTTTCCTTTTGGGGGCGGACTTCTCTGTCTCTCCTTTCCTGGCGCATTGGCTATCTGCATCTGCTTTATATCCAGATATTTCTTAGCTCGCCGATGGAACTCCTCCAAAGTTTTGATTTCTCCGAATAAGACCGACCTCCCCATTTTGGATTCACTATCCAGGCCCGAGATGAGCAAATGCACGTGGACACTCTCTGTTAAACCTTGGATTTGCAAGGCGGCCGCTTTGAACCGATCCAAGTATCTCTGAAGAGTTTCGTGGGGTGAAATCCCAGGGGCCTACGTACCACAGATTGGGATCAAAGTCCATGTAGTTTGAAGGTAAACAATAGGCTTATTAAAGCTAGAGGGGATGAGGTGTGTGCTCTGTGTGTACTGAATACAAAAAGCTAGGTTTGAGCGTGTGTACCTTGCTAGGGTTTATACCCTATTTATAGACTTACTTGGGGCCCTCCCTCAATGGGCTCTGTTATCTTTATTATTTAAAAGATATTAAGATATCCTTTTAAACAATATATCCTTATCATGTGGGTAGTTATAATCTTGATAGCTATTTCTGTTGATCTGCTCCTTAATTCAAGGGGGTGGTTAGGATTATAACTAGAGTCATTCGTTTGGGCTCTTTTGATCATTAGGCCAAGCCCATTTTTAACATATCTGTAACAACTACATATGATTCTGAGAATCCTGAATTGCATAAGCAAGATAAACTATTGATAAATGAAACAAAGTTACCATGTCAGACTGATACTATCCCAAAATAACATAAATGAATGGAAGAAAGTTGAAAGAAATCAGAAAGATAGAGAGAATAATTAGAGAGAAATATTTTCCAAAATAAGCCTACTGGTCTCACTCCTTGCTTCCAACCTTAATTCTGCATTCTCCCTCACTTTCTATGTGGAACTTCAAATTCAGTTTTTTCTTACTAAAGGTGAGGAAGACCGACCTCTACGCTAGTTGAATCCAAGGATGAGGGATAACTGCAAATTCAGTTACTCCTACATGGCAATGGCAATAGAGGCATATCTTCTTTGGACTTGATCTTGTCATTTGTACTACTAGTAGCTTGGGCCTCCAATACTTCATTGTTTCTAGGCCCATTCATGACATTGCATTCCCTCATTGTCGTCCTCCTTGTCTTGAACCAACACTATTAAGAGCACATGGTAAGGACTTGCTCTCCCTTAACCGCGTTCTCCGTTCGAAGCATGGGAATGGAGAAAATTGTGTTGGGAACTATTCCCCACAATCGTGAATCCGGTTCGAGGTGAATCCGAATTAGTCTGAACTGAAAGTTTCAGTGAATTGGGTGGGCAACCAAAAACAATCATCTTCCTCTTGAGAAGTTGGAGGCAGATGATCAAGGATGCAAAATTTGTCTAATTGTTTATGAGAGTTTTGCTAATCTATCGGTTAGAAGTATCTCCTCCCTAAGGAGGCTATCAACTTAACCGTCCAACCCCTATGAATATGCATCCTAACCTCATCCACTAGGTATTTGAAGCGATACTCAAGTTCACATCGCCAACAAATTTGAAGGCCATGAATAAAAGCAATAAGCTCCGCTATGGTAGGGTGAACAATAGACAGTGTACATGAAAAACCACTTATACAGAACCATGTTGAATCTTGAAGTCACGTTCAGTCATTCTCTCTTCTTATTGTGGCTTCTTCTCTAGTCAGAGAGAACCATGACGGAGCATGAAGAAACACGACAAGTAGGTTCTTCTATTCCATCTTTGATTTATTCCTTGGCATGTTTCCTATAATTTAGGGGTTTCCTTCTTCGGTATGTAATTGATGTTTCATGTTTCTGAAATGGTTGGCCCGATAGTGAGGTTGCCTTTGTTAGTAAAATTCCATGTTTTGCGTGAAGCTACATTTGATGGTGCTGAAAATCAAGTTGAGCCTTACTTTCTGAAAAAAGTATTATCGATTAAGGCAATCGAATTTTGCTTTTCATTGCACCAATTTCCCGTTTATGAGCCTGTTTGGAGTCTACGTTAACCAATGTTTGACCAGTAATTTTGAAAAAAAGATCTAGTAGAAAAAAATCCTTAAAGTATTTGGATTGTATTTTAAGTTTGGTGAACTTTTTTGAAAAAGCTCTTAAAAGTCAGTTAAGTAAAAAATTCCGTATGATAGCTTTTTCCACAAAGCTCTCAACTTTTTGATGCGGGTCCCACCATTTTTACCACTATGAATCTAAATCCAAATCATATTTACAACTAACTTTTTTTCTACCGGGCTTCTAAAAAAGTCAGATAGAAAATAAGTCACCACTCTTACAGTTAACCTTGGCTCTATGTATAATACAACACCACTTTTTCTATCATATATTTTGCCTAAAGAGATATAAATTTTTTCCTCCTTCGTTTTAGAGTGCAAGAAGCGGTTTTAAAGGACATGGTCTGCATTGAAAACCTGAATGGAAGGGAGTATTGCTTAGATTATTTTACTAAATTTTTTTTACTGCTAGATCATGGCATATAACTCTTAAGGTTACTTATCAGTCAAAACTGACTGTGTTTTGATTAAAAACACTAATTCGTTGCACAAAACATTTTCCCCAAACAATGCTTATTCTCATATAAGGCTGATGTTACTTTAGCAAGCATATTCTAATGTGTATTTGTCTCACAAGCCAATTTCAGTGACAAAAGCCTAACGACCCTCCAGTATGGTGATGCTTGTGTTATTGGAACAAGAATTGATTCCTGCAAGAGATGATGAATCTGTCTCAGAGAAACATCTCTCTGAATACATTCCTGGTCGTCCAGGTTGTGGCAGCGAGACGCTGTCATTGTCTAACATCAAAATCACTTGTGACATTGTTGGTCGGTCCTCCGGGTTATGTTGAACGCAAGAAAGTCCCACTTGGATACACCTTAGAGCTTCTGATTCAGGAAACTGATTCTCAAGTAATGGATCCATCAGCTCCATTGCCTTCTCTTCTGTCCAAAGCTTCCATGCCTGAGACATTTCATCACAGTTTCAGGTCCTACAATGTTACTTTAAAATCTTGCCAAGATCAAATATTCTTTGCAGTTCAAACAAAATCATTGTTTTGAAGTACTAAATTAGTTCACCATTCTACTCACGTGGCCAAGGAGATTCAGCTTGTGATCTGGATGGAAAAACCCTTTGTTTTTCTTGCCACTCAACAGCTCTAATAGCAAAACGCCAAAGCTGAAGACATCAGATTTGAATGAGAAGTGTCCATCTATCGCATACTCGGGTGGCATATATCCGCTGCAATGATTGAAAGAGGTAATTTAATTTCAGCAATTATTGGATTAAGGGGAAGATTTTTTCTTGGGAAATATCTAGGTTATTTTTCTTTGTGCATACTAGGTTCCAACTACTCTGTTGGTCTTTGCTTCAGTTTGATCTCTACAAAATATTCTTGCCATTCCAAAATCAGATATTTTGGGATTCATTTCACAATCTAAAAGAACATTGCTGGCTTTCAAATCTCTATGAATTATTCTCAGTCTTGAGTCTCTGTGAAGATAAAGGATTCCTCTTGCAACTCCAACAATAATATCCAGCCTCTTCTGCCAAGTGAGTGCCGAACGCTTTGTTTCATCTGTTTCAACATTTTTATACACGTTAGACAGTATCTTATTGTTTAGTAAAACATGCTCATTCACATGGAGATCGAATATTTAGAAGGCTTACCAAATAGTAAAGAGTCTAAGCTCCGATTCGGCATGTACTCATAGATCAACATTCTTTCCTTTTTATGAATGCAGCAACCTAGAAGTTTGACAAGATTTCGATGCTGAAGTAGGGATATCATAATAACCTCATTCTTGAACTCTTGCAAGCCTTGTCCTGAACTTTCAGATAGTCTTTTCACAGCTATTTCTTGTCCTGATGCAAGTTTACCCTAATGTTTTCCACATCAAAATCCAAGTTCATTGATCAATGTGGTGTAAGAAAACAAAGACAAAACAACTCTTTGATAAACTAGAAACTTGGAATATGCGGGATGTTGACTATTGTTAGGTACTAATGGATTTTATCATAACATGTCATGTGAAGAGTCTGTGAAGGGCTAGAGTAGGTTTGTATGAAGCGATAAGATAAGAAACAATGACCACAATGGCAGAGTACTTTGTCTCATTATACAGAAATAGTTCAAAAACAATTAGAAATATATGGTGCAAATTCAATCAACTAATTAAATTTGTAAGGTAGCATACAATTCAATCTGCTGAACTGTTGTAACTGCAGAATATATAATCCCCACTAAGAAAATGGTGAAACTCTGTCTTACCTCCAGAATTAATCTATTCAATGGAAGAATTTCACATTCTACAAAAAAATGTGCATTACGTTACTAATAAGGCTTTAGTTTTGTGTCATTGATTGAGATGTTAAATGTTAGATAGCTAGCCCAGAGAAGTAGTGATTTACTCTGTACACAGGACCAAATCCACCTTCTCCAATCTTATTGCAGACAGAGAAGTTCTCTGTTGCAGCTTCAATAATGTCAATTTTGAATGATGGGAGTTCACTTCTAGATCTGTTAAGTATCAGTTGAATATCTGTCTCTGTACATCCTAAAAAATAAAAATAGTGATAAGTCAATAAATTAAATATATTAAATTAATACAAAATATACACAAAAGCTTCTGAAAATACAAGACAGTTTACCTCTGCTCCACCTCTTAATTATGAGCCATGATACCAAGACAAAAATTGCTGAACTTAATGATACAGCCACTATAATTATTATATGTTTCTTTCTTTTTGGAACATCGGCATTTGAACCTAACAGCAATATACAAATATTAGAATATGAAAATGTAACTTCTTAAAGCTTGGCCCAACAAAATCTCAGAACAAGAGTATCTGTTACGCCACATAGAACTATATCCTTGAATTTCTTACCAAGTTCTGAAGCCGGAACTCTGATGTACAGATCTTGCCCAAAATCTGCAACCTCTCGGATATCGAATAAACCTCCAAACCAAGCAACACATCCTTTGCCAGTTGTGTTGATATCTAGTTTAGAATAAGCTACACATGAACAATTCTTCAAGCACTCTGCTTCACACTCCTCAAAACTCATGGTTGGCTTTATGTGAAACACAGCAGAATCTGGCAGCTTCACTCCTCTAAGCTTCTTGAACCCCTCTCCATTTCCGCAAGTGTGAGAATTCTTTATAACACATCCATCTGACCATTTATTTTTCCTCCATTCTTGAGGTAACTTAGGCTCAAATCCATCCAAACACTTGCAAATTGGAGATTCTTTTATGGTGCAACTACCGTAGGCGCCACAAATGCCATAATCATCGCAACGATCTCCTTGAACTGCAAATTCTGGGATCCAACTGGAATGAGGATCACTCCATGAGAAGTGCTGAATCAAACCAGATTGAGTAAGTACAAATCTTGAAGTGACACTGTCCTTAGTTTCATACGTGAAAGTCACTTCATCAGAATCGAAAACGAAAACAGGTTTGAAAACTGGGTTTTGCATAAGAGCTGAGTCACCTTTGAGTTGTTGTTCAAACCATGGTCCACTTCTGAAGACCTTCTTCTTCCGTTTGAGAAGAAGAAGCTGAGGAAGGCCACGTGGGTCCACACTATAAGTATACTCACCAGAAGCAGGGTCATATTCGTTTTTCCAAGAGGTTAAGTGTCTGTTCAAGCCAGTTTTAAAGTTCCAACCAAGTCTCATTCCTTGAATAAATGTATCAGAGGGATAATCAAAACTCTGCCATCTGTAACTCTCCGAGCTTGCATCCTCAAGGTCTCTCAAGACGAAATTTCCTGAGTCTAGAAGCCGAGCTACTGGTTTCCTTGCTGATCTGGATGAGTTTGCAGACCATATGATACTTCCTGTATGACTGAGAAGGACAAGCTTACCATCTTTGCTGAATTTTAAAATGCCTGTAGAATTCACGAGTGGATTGTCCCTGTTTGCAACCCAAATAACAGTATGCTTTGGGATATACTTGTACCATATTCCCAGATATTTTAAGCTGGAATTTCCAGGATTGAAGAAACCAAGCTCAAATTTTTCACCAGAGGAAACTAGTGTTTGGCTATCAGTGATGGATCGTGTTGAAGTTATTGAATCCTTTGCTTTTAAAACTGTTGGAAACAAGGATGTGAGAGAGAAACAAATGACAAGAAAGAAGAGGGTGAAGGAGAACTTTGTTTCTTCCATGAGAAAGTGACAAGAAAGAAGAGAGTGAGGAGAACTCTGTTTCCTCCGTGAGAATTTAAAACCTTCATTCTGCTTCTTAAGAGGAAAAAAAACTCATCTTTTTATTGTTTCTTTTCCAAAAGCTTTAGTGGAAGGTTCTATGCATTTTAATGGACTCGTTAAGATCGAGGAGAAACAAAAGGTCTTCATCAGTTGGAGCAGGTATAACTCGAGGGCCCTGTCTACTTTTTGAAAGACAAATAGAATGGACTTAAAACACAGTTTTATTTAGATGGAAAAATCAAACGAATATATGAAAAACAATAAATATTGAACTTTATAATAATATGGTAGTAAAGTTGTGATTAGTTCAATTAAATCAAATTGGGGAAAATATCACTAAGGTCCTGTGATACATAAAAAATAATAAAGAAATCCTAAACCAAAATCACATATAAAAAAAGTCCCAAAAAAGACTTAGAGACTTTTTTGTTATGAGGTGTAAATGTAAAATTACTAAGTTGCCCAAGAAAAAAAAAAGATAAAACCATCAATCGATTTGCTCACTCTGTCGTCTCCACAATGTTCGACTGTAGACACAGAGCAACGCGACAGTAGAATGAGAGAGTTGAGACGAGAGGACTAGAGAACGCTAGAGAAGAAAGAGGAGGAGTACTCGAGAGGTCAAGTCAGAACTTAAGCAAGTTCAAGTCAGAACTATTACTTGAGCAAACCTTAATTATACTCGAGTAAAATGCACATAATGCTTTAACAACAATGAAAGCCAAATTGACAACAATAAATGTTATTTTGAAAACAAACATTTTCAAACCTAGAAATAGCTTAGATCAAGGTTTACTCAAGTATATTGAATGTCCTACTCGAGCAACCTAGACCTATTTCGAAAATTGAGTATATTAATTATCTCCAAACGCACAAAAGGCTTTAACAATAATAAAAGCCAAATTGACAACAGGAAATGTTATTTTGACAACAACATTTTATAACTTTGAAATAGCTCCAATCAAGGTTTACTTGAGTATATTGAATGTCTTACTCAAGCAACTTGGACCTATTTCAAAAATTGAGTATGTTGATTGTCCCCAAATGCACAAAAAGCTTTAACAACAATAAAAGCCAGATTGACAACATGAAAGGCTATTTTGACAACAACATTTTGTAACCTGAAAATAGCTTCAATCAATGTTTACTTGAGTAAATTTGGCTTAAGTACTTGACATAACTCGAGTAAACCTTGATTTGAGCTATTTTCAAGCTATAAAATGTTGTTATTAAAATAGCATTTCCTGTTATCAATCTGGCTTTTATTGTTGTTAAAGCCTTCTGTGCGTTTAGAGACAATCAATATACTCAATTTTCGAAATGGGTCTAGGTTGCTCGAGTAGGACATTCAATATACTCAACTAAACCTTAATCTGAGCTATTTTTAGGTTACAAAAATGTTGCTGTTAAAATAATATTTCATGTCATCAATTTGGCTTTTATTGTTGTGAAAGCCTTTTGTGTATTTTACTCAAGTATAATCAAGGTTTACTCGAGTATAATTAATGTTTACTCAAGTAAACCTTGATTGGAGCTATTTCCCGATTACAAAATGTTGTTAAAATACATTTCTTGTTGTTAATCTAGCTTTTTATTGTTGTTAAAGCTTTCTGTGTATTTTTCTTAAGTATAATCAAGGCTTACTTAAGAGTTCTGACTTGACCTCTTGAGTACTTCTCCTCTTTCTTCTTTGGTGTTCTCTAGTCCTCTTGTCTCACCTCTCTCTCGTTCTACTTTCACATTGCTTTGTGTCTACGGTCAAACGTTGTGGAGATGATGGAGTGAGTTGACCAGTCGGTGGTTTTAACGTTTTTTTGCTTGGGCAACTTAATAATTTTACATTCAAAGTTAATGATAAAAAAGTCCCTGGGACTTATTTAGAACTTTTTTGCTATGTAATTTTGGGTTGAGACTTTTTTGCTATTTTTTATGTATCTTGGGACCTCAATGATATTTTCCCATCAAATTGGGCTCCTTTCATGCGTGCATGCATTTTAGAAATAGTTCAAGACTTTTAGGTTATAAGAACCAGTTAATATTATAATTTGCCCCTAATTAAAGGAAGTAAAATATGTTCCTTTTCTTAGCTCATTTAATGCACTTGAAACTTTCGAGTAATTTAGTTATTTTAGCGCAGGGTAAACTTAAAACTATGGTCATATCAGCATCTAACGCGTAATGTAGGCCTATAGGTCATCAAGACCAATAAAAGCCCTCTTCGGTTGACAAATTGTTGGTGAGAAAGACTATAGGGACATATATAGTAGCCACTCATGCACACACAGGAGAAAAAAATGGATCAAACTTTGAAATTTCAAACCAGTAGCCAATTTTTTTATTTCATGCTTTACAGTTGTTTAATCATTCTCCACAACTGTAAATATTATAATATTTTAATCATTTAATGTCTTTCATCACGTGATGGTTTCAACAAAGATGAGTTCTACTCGTCAATTAGTGCTATGCTGGGGGGTGTTGATTGCACCATAAGGCTTTTTACCTAACGAAAGTTTGAATCTATTGCTTTGCACAACCTCTAATGTCTTGAGACTCAAAATCAAATTTCAAATTCTCATATTTGATTATCAATCATCTTAAGTAGAGCCAACACGATATCTTGGCTCTGCTGATCATTACTAGGCTTAGCACTGTTACAAATCTCAAACCATTCATAAATTTGCAACCATTATTCATGTTGACTAAACAATTCTTTTTTTCCCTTGGCGTTTTAGGAATTTCTATTGCAGTGCTATAAGACCAACAATGTTATATGATATTGAATCTTAGGCTTTATAGAAATAACATGAGTATAAAGTGGGGTAGTCGAGATGAAGATGATAAGATGGATATGTGAGTATATAAGAAAAGATAATATTTTTAACAAATTCATACATAGAAGAGTTGGAACGGCTTCTATTAAAGAGAAAATTATAAAAAATCATTTAAGATGGTTCAGAAATTTTCAAAGAAGGCCATTAGATGCTTCGGCAAAAAGAATTGATCAAGCAGTATATATATAGAGTCTTTTAAAAAGTAATAAGAGAAAAAAACACTTATAAAGTTATTAAGTGAAACCTCTTGAACAACAATTTATCTAAAGATTTTGTTGTTTGTAGAGCACAATAGCGTTACGTCATCCGTGTTCCCGACCCCATCTAGTATAAAAAGGCTTTGTTATTGTTGTAGTATTTCTGGAGTTTAAGAAATGGATTAGTAAGGTTTATGAATATAATACCTTGTTATATATTGAATGAGTACTTCACTTTTCGTGAGAGAGAAGATTCACTTACTATTAATCGCCAGACGGCTGTACTGTTTTTTCCCTCCTTTTCTTTTTCCCCGTAAATCACCAAGTACATTGAGAATTAACATTTTACATGAGTTTCCACGAATTATGATTCCTTCATGAGCTAGGGTAAGAACCATGCATATACCTGATTGTGTCCCATTATTAAGCATTTTTGTCTTGTTCTTCTGTGTCTCGAAGTTTGGCAGATACCCATGACCATGTCGCATGTCTGAAATCACTGGAGTAACTTGGAAATAAAATCAGTTCACTATTGACCCTTCAAAGACATATCAAACCAGTAACTTTCAGATTTGTTGAAAACTTTCTTATCAGCAATGGCACCACCAAGCAACGAAACCGCCAAAAAAATTTATTCTATCCCAAGAAAAGATGTTGGGCGAGGGCTAAAATTCGATACATACAGAAGGAAAAAGAATTCGTAACTACAAAGAAAATATTGATGTGAAAACTTTTGATGATTGGAATGCTGATTACAGTAAAAAGACGAGTTCGTGACAAAGGAACCAGCTTGTGATTAAATTAAATCAAAACCCGTTTCAATTAAGCATTCAGAAAAGTATGTAAAACTTAAACTGTGTAAATTGTCTGGAGCTGTTTCATTGTGAAACGCAAGTGTGAAGAACTTGGCATCTGTAAGTTTGGGGATAACTTGTTCAATGAATATGTAGAGAAAGTTGAAAAGAATACGTTTACTCTGCTTCTAATCTGACCAACCCATGTTGAATTCTAAGCGGTTTTATTACACTTCATAATCAGAAAACTAAACCGAACCACTTTGGTGGCAGGCTTAAAAGATCAAAAAATCGTTCAAGAGACCTCAATTTCTGTTTGGTCTTCCTGTGGCTGTGGCCTGACAGATCAAAAGTCAATTGACTTGAAGTTTCGGTACCCCAGAAAGAAACATCTTGCAGCTAGTTTGCCGACTGATATTTACATACTTATCCACAAGTGCGTGTTTGGGACAAAGGTAATGTGACCCAAACCTGCTTTTTTAATGGAAGAAAAGCTACTTTTGATTCAAGATATTTGGGACAGTTTTTATAAACTGACTTTTCAATACATAATCCAAATAAGTTTAAGTCAAACTCACTTAATTATAAAAACTTATCCAAACACAAATCACATTACACTCATAACTTCTAATCAGAACGTTCCCTTCACAAAACTGGCTGTTACAACTGTTTCCTTTCTTGCTTTCTTATCTTAATAGAAAGCGAATCTTACAATCATCACTGGTTGCAAAAACGAATTTTATGTATGCATGCACTGGCAGCTCTGTGCGAAGTACGGGGTGGGCAAGGGGCAGAGCCTACGGTATGGGACAAGTCACAAGATGATGAAGATAGCAAATGGGATGGTTACTGTTTCTGTCATAATCCATCACTGCTTCTTGTTTTGTGCAGCCTCTGACACCATAACCAAAGACAATCCCATAAGCGATGGCGAGCTTCTGATTTGTAAAGAATACAAGTTTGCTTTTGGGTTCTTCACTCCAGGAAAATCAAACTATCGCTATGTAGGAATTTGGTATTACAATTTGGAAGAACAAACTGTTGTTTGGATGGAAAACAGAGATGTTCCCATGAATGACATCTCTGGAGTTTTCTCTATCAGCTCAGATGGAAATCTAGTTCTTCATGGTAACTACTCTGACATGCCAATGGTCCACAAATGTTTCTGTCATTGTTCCAAATACAACAATTATGGATCAACTCACAGATTTAGGCGACCTTGTTTTGTCTCAAAATGACTCTAAAGCTGTTATATGGCAAAGCTTCTTATTGGGGAAAGAAGAGAGGAAGAAGGGGAAGAATAGAGGTTTAGAACAGAACCAGAGAAGAGAAACAGAGGAGAAATCTGGTGATGCTGTTGTTCATTCATTATTATACAACGAAGAAGAGTTATAGGACTTATATAGTCAACACCTTAACCTTAAGACCCATTAAACCAAACTAACTGCCAACAGTTACTAACAAGTAACCAACAACTAACTAACTAACCTAATTATTTATTTATAATTTACATATAAGTATCTCTTCTCAAAAATATCCTTACCTGGATGATTGACAGCAAAATACAAATCTAGAATCAACAAAAACATAGACTTGAAAATTGAACCACTGCACACGCCTTCCAAAGAGCATTATAATCAATTGTGGGACTCGTTATAGTGCACGGCCGCTCCGGTCAGAACCTTTTGTAGGTAGCCTTTTTCGGTTAGTCATCTCTTAATGAAAACACCATTAGTAGAGTTTTTGTTGGTTTCCCTTCAGCACGACGTAGTCCCATAGCAACCAGAAGAGTAGTCTTGGTTTTTATTGCATATGATACGGTTTCCAATCAATCAAGTAGTGAATTTTTTTTTTTTCCTCTTATTTTTCTTTGATTTCTTTTTTCCAACTTTTTTTTTCTCACATCGTAAATTTCATTGATGCAATTTTGACGTTTCTCTCATTTGCAATCTCAGTTCGAGTAGCTCCTAAATCTGACAAGGCAGAGTGATGAACCAATTGGTGAAATCGGAGATGAAGAAACAAAGCCGTCAACTCAAAGCAATTTTCGAACCTGACGACTAAACAATTGCAGAACCCAGAATTAGTCAACGCATAGCATACCCAGAATTCCCACCAGAATCCGACAAACAAAACCCAGAACCAGTTGACAAAACGAGGTAGAATCAAAAGGAGGCAAGAAACATTTTCAATGTTGAGATACCCACAAGAATTGTGACAAATGGGAACGATCGCAATTCTGGTGGCCATGTTGGAGAATTCACAGTTGGCAACCTCGTCGCAATGGCTGGAGGGTGTGAATTTCACCTTCTCGAAGGCCAGTCGATGCCAGAACTTGGCTATTGTGGACTATTCTTGAAACGATTAGAACTGTGACATTCAGATTAATTGAACAGAAGTGAGCCGAGGACTGACACGCTCTGATACCATTATTAGTATTTGTAGAAATTTAGAGAAATTGGGGAAAGAAGAGAGGAAGAAGGGGAAGAAGAGGGTTAGAACAGAATTGCAGAAGATAGGAGAACAGAAACAGGGGAAATGAGAGAAAATCTGGTGATGCTCTTATTCGTTCATCATAAAGCATAGACATACAATAAAGAGTTATATATCTTATATAGGCAGCACCTTAAGACCCATTAAACCAAATTAACTATGACTACTGACAACTAACTAACTAATTCCTTCTTAACAAACTAACCTAATTTTTATTTACAGTTTATACAAAAACCATCATGTGGGGTGGCTCTTAAGTCTTGATTCCTTCAAACATTGCTTTGGGATTATAATAAGAAACAATGCAACCGATTTTGGTCTGCCCCAGAATTAGATTGTGACAACTATGGATTGTGTGGTTCCAAAGGCAGTTGTGACCCTCTTAACCATGAAAATTTTAAGTGTTCTTGCCTTCCAGGGTTTGAACCTAGAAACCCAACGAATTTGGTATCAACATGGTGATGCAACCGAAGGTTGTGTGAAGAAAAAAAGGGCCACCTTAGGTGAGAAGGGAGAGGGCTAATTTGTTAGAGTAGAAAGCGTCAGGATTCCAAATACTTCTGTGGCGAATGCTAATTCGGAGATGAGTTTGGAAGAATATGAACAAGAGTGCTTGAGAAATTGTTCTTGTAGTGCCTATGCTGCTTCAGATGTGAGAAATGGTGGAAGTGCATGCTTGACATGGTATGGTACTTTGATGGACGCACTAATCTTAAGTCAAGAAGGACATGATTTATTTGTTCATGTTTTGATGCTGCTGAACTTGGTAATTGCAATCCCTTTCATTATAATTTTTCTTTTTCGATGAACATTTTTTGTTTTTTGTTTTTTCCTTTTCTGTCTTCAAGAGTTCTTGTTTTTCCTATTTTTATCAGCAAACTATGCTAGGAAGTTAAAAGGAGCACTTGCCAAATCTGGGAAAGTGGGGATTGTGACGGCTTCTGTCACTTTGATTATTCTTCTTATTGCCTTGTTTGTGTACTGCTTTTGGAAAAGAAAAAGACGAGGTACGATTTCATTTGGATTCTTTTGTTTCTTCCATAATATAGTATATACTCTCGATGTTCTTTCACTTAATATTAGTGGCTTATATTCTTAAAGAAAAAATCTTTGATATCATGGTGGTGAAATGAGCCAACATTTGCCAATTTATTTATTTATTTTTTTATTATAGAGTTAGGTTCTGACTCTATGATATACACTACAAAATTCTGCTCGGTCTCATTCCTATTTTCTGTCTTCTTCTTCCTTCTTTACTTACTGTTGCATTGGTTCTTACAAAAGTGGAGATGCATTTGTTAAGTGTTAGCAAATATTAATATAATTAATATTAATTTTATCAATTAATATCACATATAACAAGGGATTAGAGTTTATTAGAAATAAAATATCAAAATGTGCAAATTAACTCTAAGGCCCCTGGTAACATCCCAAATTTTCAAAAGCGGAATATTATTTTTTCATCAAAAATCATTTAAAATCATCAAAGTAGATCATTTGAGCATAAAAGTAACTGATACTTATATTTCAGAATGCCATAAGTCTGACTGGATACAATAGCGGTATAGAATCCGCGTGGCTCAAAAGCGAAGTAGACAACAAAAGGAAGGCTTCCGCCGAAACGTCAAAATGAAATCTCTAGCCGGGTCTCTAAGCGTGCTGCTTTCCCCTCTCCTCCGTCCTTGGTTCTCCTGACCCTGCTGCTATGTTAAGAGCTGAGGTCCCATGCATACGGACCTCAGGTAACGGTTAACCTCATGTTTACAAACACAATATATGAACAGCATTTACCACACATTAACAGCAAACAAACTTTCTATCATAACAAATGCATATGTATCGCTCCCAGCATGTAACCATATCGCTCCCAGCATACAGACATATCGTTCCCAGCACATAGACATATCGCTCCCAGCATATGGACACATCGCTCCCAGCATTACAGATACTCTCTAACCTTTATATATACACATACCACATATATGCATCATATAAACATCAGAGTTAGTGTTACCAGTACGCGGACGTACCTTCGTTGACGAGCGTTTAGTACGTCGACGATAAAATGCACTTTTGACGGAAAATAGTGGAACGATAGCGAAATGATAGCGGAACAAGATTACTGATATCCTATAATGATAATATCAAATTTATCAATATTTGATATCATAACAGACATTTTAGGTACAAATTACCATTTTGCCCCTGATCCCCTAATCGGCGGAATTTCGCCAGAACTTCGTTACTTTGACTATAATCTTCCAGAATTTTAACATATCTCTTACTCCGACATATTTCCCAAAATAAATATCATATCTATCCTAAAACATGATATCTAAAATATATTGGAAGATTAAAGATCAAAACAACGTCTATTCTAAAACTTTAAGAACTACCGAACTAAAGACTAAGGACCGAAGAACTTACTCAGAGCTTTGCTACGAATTTTCCCCGGACTCCTCCTCCAGAGCTCCTCTCTCTAACTTCTCTCTAGATTTTGTGTGAATTGGTAAAGAATGAAGAGGAATGATGGCCTATTTATAGAAAAGCCCAATGGCATTTTCGTAATTCCTTTGAACTTTGTCTGATCAGTTTCTGGCCGTTAGATCGCACTTCTTGGAGGTGGCAAGATCTTGGCCTTACACCTCTCAAGGATGATGTCATCCCTGCTGCATCATCAAGCCTTATGTCATCTTGCTTTATCAGGTAAAATTCCTGATTCGGTATCCTGATCGCGAAATTTCGTAAAATCTTAAAATTCCGGAAGCAGTACCCTGAAGGTCTTTGCTTCCTCTTCAAGAATACTGGGTTTTCCTAACCTTATTCTCTCATTAAGGACATTCCGTTATCTGCCGAAAATCCTCGGTATTCGTGTCCGATTACAGAAATAACTTCGGCCGGTACCAACTTCTGGATAAAAATCCACTGACTAATAATATGTTCTGGTTTTGCTTAACCCATCCCCAGATTCTCGCAACGGAATTATTTTCTATCCGTTCTCATTTATCCTGTTCACCTTTCTTTATAATAATACTTAATTATCACATGTCTTAACTTATAATGTTATTTTAATGCAAATATCTAGATATTAATTTCTTAATTTTCATTTCATTTTTCTTTATTTTTCTTCTAATTTTCGTTTTTATTTATATATATATATTTATTTTAAGTAATTTTCACCTTTTTCTCTTTATCTTATGTCTAAACAATTAGTCATTAATTATCTAATTAATCACTTACTAATTGTTGACAATTTTCTTAATTAGTAATAATTATTATCTCACAACTATTTTACTGAAATTGATAATTTATGCATTATACAAAATATTAAAAACCATGGGGCAATTTATGTTCCCCAAAATGATATTTAATTTTGCCTCATTATTTCCCAAGGAAAATAATCTCATAAATTACCTAAATTAGAGACAACATACTCTCTAATTTTTAATAAATATTTCATAGCCCTTTAGGATTTATCATCACATTTTTAGGATGTTTTATGGCCCTAAAATGCATTTTTCACATTTTTGGCAATAAATTCCATTTAATTTTCTTAGTATTTCCCTTTGAAAATAGACCAATTATACAACATTTTGAGACCATATCTATCATAAATGGACATAATATTCCAGATAATAATTATCCGGGTATTACACCCCTTGATTGGTTTAGTACTTGGTTGTTTGATTTGAGGTGTTACATTTTTTGTATCAGAGTCAAAGCGTTTCACAAATATTTTGTTGATATTTTTAAATGTTTTCTTTTAACTTTTTAGAGTTTGTAGCAAAATAAATATAATAATATGTGTACTTCCCTTATCTAGTTTTGGAATTTAATTATTTATTTTTTTGGTTATTTGTTTAGCTTTACCTAGGGCACTTGTGGCATTTTTCATAGGAGGGGAGAAATGGGTTAATCCAAGATATTCAACTGATTGGTAACGAGAATTTGCATCAAGATGAGGCAATTTGGAAGTAGAAAAGTGATATAAAGATAAATCTTGTCACACCTGCCCGGGGTGCTGACATTCTTGACCATAATCTTACGGTAAAATCATAAATAGTTAATTGTATTGATACAACATAAATTAAATTTGATTACATAACGTGGGTATTCCCAAGGTTACTACCGCTCCACATTTATTTACGAACAGTGAACATTTAAAATAACATTAATCATTGTCGCCACTCGGTTCTTCAAGCTACCCCTCCATTAGGCCGTCTTCAAGCAACGCTCCCTCCTTGAGTCTTATGCATCATTTCTCTCCTGCGTTCACCTGTCTATTGGTTGCTAGTGGAGGGTGAGATTTTGAGGAATCCCAGTAGCAGATAATACCAAACAATGCATGCAAGATAGATGCTAATGTGTGATATACTTGCATTGCATAAGCTCATGTTAACATAATGACATTTCTGTATGCTTAATGCTTCATGCTTCATACTCATGGCCATAGCATAATCATAAACATAGCTTTAATCATTCAAGTATGTTAAATATAACAAGCAAGCATAGCAATCATATACATATAGACATAAACAATAATAATATCAAATACATGGTGAAAACGGAGCTAAATCACCAAGAGGGGGTGAATCAGGGATTTTCAAAATTATTTTCGTAAACTCTGTTTTGAAACACGAAAACAGAGTATAATAGAGAGTAAGGAAGAAGAGTGAGACACAAAGATTTATATTGGTTCGATCCAACTCTTTGACTTACCTCTAGTCCTCAGACTCCCTGAGTTTTTCACTATCACAGATGATTACACACTTTGTAACTCAAGAGTAATTCTCTCACTAGAACTTACTCCCCCTTACAAGTTGTAATCAATAAATCCAATCTCTAAGTCCCTTGACTTGAGATTACTTACAATAAATTATTCACAATAAATGAACTCTCCTAAAGAGTGGATACAGATAATCACTGAAGCACAATAGTATCAGAAGATACTTTTTACAAGAAAACTTAAAGAGTAGTTGAAACTTGAATGCTTTTTTGTTTTCTACTTCAAATGGTTTTTGAGAAGAATTGAATGCAACTCTATTTATACTTAGAGAGTGTTAAATGATCGTTGCAAGCTTCAATATGATCGTTAGTGCACTAATATAGTTGTTGGAGGCACTTTGGTTTCTTCTCTCTTTACTCTTTTGTTCATTCCTTGTCTTCAGAGGATAAATGTTGACTTCTTTATGTTTTTGTCCATTGGAATGTCAGTGACTTGTTTAGGTAAGAAGCATTTAACCATTTTGCATCGTGCAAAGCTTGTTTGATCAGAATATAGCAAGTTAGTTGTATTTTGCATTTGATGCTCTAACATGCTTTTTGCTTGTGTTGAAATAACAACTTTAATCTTCTTAAATCAACTCTAAAACAACTGAAATTCACTAGCAAACAGGTTAAACATATCTAGTGAAGTTGATAAATGATATTAGGAAGCATTAAGATCAAACAAGAAAGATTTCATGAATTCATTAGATTTGAATTCTTAACAGCCGTGACGCAAACTCGAGTTTGTATATCAAAGCTTAAGTTTATCACTATGCACTTAAGTATAAACTCGAGTTTACATATCAAAACTCAAGTTTCCTTCTTTCGGAGGAGAATGTCGTGATTTGAGTCTCGAGCATGTTTTGGATTGAAAGCAAAACTCGAGTTTCTAAATGTAAACTTGAGTTTTGGACATTTAAATTGATTGAGTCCAAAACATCAAAATTGGATTTTTCAATCAAGACTGGAGTTTTGAAAACATTGGAAAAATATCGATGCTCTTTGTTTGACCAAAACTTGAGTTTCCAAAACCAAACTCGAGTTTCCATTTTAAAATTTTAAACTTAGAGAGAACTGTGTTATTGCGAAACTGGAGTTTCTAAAACTGAAGTTTTCAGAATTGGAGTTTTAAATACATTAGAAAAATAGTAATCCTCTGTGCTTGGCCTAAACTCAAGTTTCCAATGCTAAACTCGAGTTTCCATTTAAAACATGAAAACATTTGAATTTTGGAGCTAAGCAAGAAATTGGAGTTTTCAATTCAAAACTTAAGTCTTCAAATGTGTAAAGCGTGAAAACAGTTTGTCAGGCCAAAACTTGAGTTTCCAAACTGAAACTCAAGTTTTCCCAAAATTTGGAAAAACTTAGAAAATATGGAAACAGGAGTTTTCTCAAGTCAGAAACTTAGATGACTCTCTGTATGAACAAAACTGGAGTTTCTAAATGAAAACTAGAGTTTCTCATTTCTTTAGAAAATATTAAAGAGTCTCTATACGAACTAAACTCGAGTTTCCAAACCAAAACTCGAGTTTGTCCTGATGAAAAACTTGGAATGCTCTCTGTAAGGAAAAAACTCAAGTTTCCACAAAGAAACTGCAGTTTTGCCTTTGATAATTAAAGTTGACCTTTTCTCTATCAAGTCAAAATTTGAGTTTTGATTCCAAAACTCGAGTTTGCCTTAGACAATAAGTTTTTCAACTTACTTAAGACAAACTTCAATTTGATTTTACAATTGTTTCTTATCATTAAAACCCATAGAGAACTAATACATGGAAATAAGGTAAGCCTACTTTTAAGGACTATTGTCCTTACTCGGGGTACTCTTTCCACAATCTTCGAAGTTTGCTTGAAGTTCTATCCTTATCCTTATGGCCCTAAGGACATAACTGTATCTTTAGAACCATGAAAAATGAATGTTTACCAAAGTTGTATTAACCTTACAACTTTTACCCCTTAGTTCCTTACTTTTGCACTTAATAATCTTAAATTCCCAAAATTTTCATTAAATTTTGAAAATTCATAATTAAATGCACAAAATCGAAATAATATGATTCCAACTCTAACATGTTCCAAGACAAGTCCTCTTTCACAAAAAAATAATTCCCAATCTCAGAACACCCCATAAATCCCTGTTTTTAAATTTCTTTTGACTATCTAGCTTAAACTTCTAGAACTGACATTTAACTTTAAAATTCAATAACTCATGACACAGAGCTTCAAAAATTACAAGTTATATACTAAATTAAATATCTTTGTGTCCTTATTCTATCTGGAAAGTTTCATAATTTTATCTTATTCGAGTCATTCCCAATTTTAATATCTTTCTCCATTGCCCATATTGAGTTTTCAGAAACATGACTTATTTTCAAAAATCAATAAATTGACTTACAAAGCTCCATAAATTATCAATTTTATATCAAATTAAATCTATTTCTGTCATTTATTAATATGGAAAATTCAATAATTTTCTAGATTCATTTAGTTGTTATAACATCTTTCACAAGATTTATTGCCCAGTTTTATCTTCCAGAACATGGGTCATTTTGTAAAAATTATAACTCTTTGCTCATACTCAAAAAGTTACAAAATACCCACCAAATTAAATATACATGCCTCTACTGTCATTTTGAAAAATTTCATAATTTATGTAGTCCATTTACTTAGTTAGAACCCACGAACAAGCTGACTGACTCTAGAGACTAAAACTGTCAATTTTTCACGTTTTTGAAAATCTTGTGATTTCATGCACCAAAGTGCCTTTCGAAATTCATCCACCAGCTTATTCCCACACCATTTTTCATGGGGAACATGATGGTGGCCTCAGAGTTTCAAAAATCCTTTTAGTTTTCCAAATTTTGGTTCAGCTACAACTGAGTTCCAATCCAAAAAAACTCAAAATAACGAAGAAGTTGAGATTCTTACCACAAGCTTTTGGTCTCGCTTTTGTGGTTACTTCCTCTATCTTATTTATCTTCCTAGCTGCAGGTCATCCACATTGAATGAGAGGAATTGATGAAAATTTGTTGGTGTTGTTGAAGGAAAAATGGTCACGGTTTGGAAAAGAGAGCAAGGAGGAGCTGAACTGTGTGAGAATGAGAGAGTAGGAAATGGCTCAGATTTGGGGAGGAGGAGTGTATGCATGAATGAGAGGGGAGGAGAGCATGAAATCTAATTTTAAGTTGAGTGTGTGATGTGTCATAATGCATGAAGGACCAAGTAGCAAGTATTTGGAGAAGACATGTGTCAAACATGTAAATTAAATTATCCAAGGCGTTCCTCAAATATCTCTCTCCTGCTTGTACACACACATTAAATTCATTATCGTACTGGCTACATGTTCCTTTATATTTCTTCAAATATGCTTTCGTCCTTTGTGCACATATTTTATTTCTTCTTCAAAATCCCATCCTTCTTTTTGTTTTGTTGTTTTTGTTTTTGTTACCAGTTTGTGTGAACGTATATTTTAATATCTTTTCATAACCCACTTTTCAACTATCAAAGTGACGGAGTGCGTGTATATAAAAGTATATCTATTTTTATAAGTTACTCCAATGGTCTTTTTGTCCTGACTTGCGTGTATGCATGTGGATGTATATGCTGGAACTCATTTCTTCTTCTTTCTATTTCACATCCAGCCTTGAGGTTTCTGGTTTTTGTATAAAAGTCCATTTAAATCCATTGAATTCAGTCAAATATTTCACTACCGTCACTAATCTTTAAAAGCTACATTTATTTTATACCCTATGTGGGTGTAATATTTTATTTAAAAAAATCCTTATCTCTTTTGCGTACAAAACTCACACACACATTCAATTGTTGAAGTTAAATATTTTCCCTCATCGGAAGACTTTTATTTCCCCTAAATAATATTGTAGCGTGCATATACATATTATCAAGTTAAGAGTGTATTATAAGGTTTAAGAGTAGTTTTAGAGTAACTTTAAATTAATTTTAATTAATATGTTAATAGATATTTATAAATGTCACTTTGTAGACTCTTATTGAGAGCTTTAGAGTAATTTCATGTGATTACCTGTGCAATCAGGAGTAGCCGGTAACTCAATATTTTTCCATATACTTGTGACTTGTGTATGATTGTTAATGACTATATTTGATATTAAAAAATGGACTAAATTATATGTATATGTGTATGTATTGCAAATTCTCAAATAAGTAATGTACATATTTTTTTTTTGTAACTCACTTTATTCCCATAGTTAATAATTTAATTATAATTAATGTATTGTTTCCTTTTAGGCATGTTTGAATATGTGATGATATTTAATACGAATAGAAGAATGATTTATTGTACCTTGTTTTATAATAATATTATATTTATTGGTGATTGAATATAATTGTCATGGCGGTTGCATTTGTGATGTGTTTGAATAAGGAGGAATTCATATGATGAGATTTCTTACCATGTAGTATGCCATCACTCGGTGCACAGTGGATGTCATTTGTCAAGACCCTTCTTCCATGTTTTCCTTTGGCCGTGATTGTATTGGAGATGTGGGACACGTGACACTTCGTTAGTTGTATTCTTTTTAAAGAGGGGAGCCATAATCTAGACTTAAACTCCCCGCCTTTAGCTGGGTGTATCTTAAGAATTGGTGAGCTTGGGACAATATAGTCAAATGGATGCATTTCTGTTAGATTATGTGTTAGTTTATGACTCCAGTCAATGACATAAATATAGACGGTGATAGAAGGGTGGTTTCATATTACATATAGCATAATTGTACATTACATGTTATGAATAAGATTAGAGGTCATTTAATGATGATTAACTTGAAATTGTTTTTTATGAGGATTGTGATATATGCAAATATATATGTAATTAGTTCCTTGTTTTTATCATATGTGGTTTGCTTGTGTATAGTAGAAATGTTTAGTAGTTATTGAGACGTGGAATCTCATACATTATATTAACATTTTTTAGGTGATTATTGTAGTAGGGAGCAAGGGAAGACACATGTGGAGTGAGCTTTGAAGGCTCTCTTGTACTCCTAGAGCACATGTTATGTTGTTTTTATTTGTCATGACTCTAAGACTTCTGCATTTTATTTTGATTATGAAATAGTTTGAGGATTTGATTTAACACTGAGATATGGGCTTTATTTGAACTTATTTTGTATTGTGATGATTAGGATGTTGAACATCCTTATTGGTGATATTTAAAATACTTTGGTTAAGTACTTTGTTGTTTGGTTTCAGGTGTTACACCCCTCTCTTGTGTATAAAATCCCCTCTTTTGTGTTACAACCTTACTGGCCTCCCCCTCTCGAGTGGTGGATAGAGGGTTTGCCTCTTATTGACAGAGAGTTGCTCAATTCTGCAAGAAAGCCAAACTCCAGTTTGCTTAGGCAAACTCGAGTTTGCAAAGACACATAGAGCAATCAAAGTTTTTCTCAACAAGCCAAACTCCAGTTTGCTCAGACAAACTTGAAGTCTAGGAGATACAGAGAGCACTCAAAATTTTGAACAAGACAAAATCGAGTCTAGACCATGAAACTCGAGTTTAGACTGAATAGAAAGAATTCAGAAACCTCAGCATTTTCATAAGTCTTGCAAACTTCAGTCCTTGCTACCAAACTCCAGTTTACACATGACCAAGAAAAACGTCAAAGTTTCAGCTCTTGCTGAAACTCGAGTTTGCTTCTGTAAACTCGAGTTTGAATCATACAGAAAGACCACCAATATGTTTGCTTTGCAAACTCCAGTTTATGCTTCTAAACTCCAATTTGGAAGTTCTTGAACTTAGGCTTATCCTCTTGACATGGCCCCAAACTTGAGTTAGTCATTAATTGACTCGAGTTTAGCTACATGTCCAAAGTTCCATTCCAAGACCAGAGCCCGACTATCTTTTCTGTAAGAACCAAACTCGAGTCTGATATCTATAAACTCCAGTTTAGGCCGTTGCTCAACATTCATGCTTTCTGGATAAACCCCAAACTCGAGTTTAGGACTATAAACTCAAGTTTGCATTGGTGATTTTGATAACCCAGATGGTGATGATCTACGAAATCTTTATGGGTTAATTTGAAAATGTTTTATCATATGATTCTATTGTTTCTAACATCTTTGATGAAGTTTTGAGTAGTTTTCAGATAATTTCAGCTAAGATCAAGATAGGAATCAGATCTGGGATAAGTGCAATAAATGAAGAACCAAGAATCATTGTAAATGACTTGTAATGCACTTCAGTGATCATCCATTTACTTCTTTGAGAGAAGAATCATTGTAAATCATATTTTTCTGAGAGATACTCAAGGTTGGGTGACCTTGAGTGGGAAAATTAATTGTATCCCTACAGGTTGTAAGGGAGAGTCTTTGTGATAGATTGTAAAGATTGCACAAGTACCTGGCTAAACTTGTGAGGTTGTAAAGGTTTTTCTCTTGTGCCTGGTTAAACAAGGAGATAGTGGAAATCTCAAGTGGAGCTTGAGGACTGGACGTAGGTCAAAGATTGGACCAAACCAGTATAAATCTGAGTTTGCAATTCTCTTCCTTAATCTCTTTTATTTCAAACATATATGTTTGAATGATTATCTATAACTTTATAACTCCTTACTATCATTCAAACTGATTTTATTGAATTGCGAAAAGATTTTCAAAGGTTGCAATTTTTTATCTTCACCCAATTCACCCCCTCTTGGGTTCAGTTGGGACTTTCATTTGTCACAAAAAGTCACCTTTAATTATTCCCTTTTGGTTCCTTTTTTTTTTTTTTGGTTCTAGTCAATGACTTATCCTTTTTGTCTTTCTTTCTTTGCTTTATATGTAGTAAAATCCGACTTCCTTTCTTGACCAAAGGCTAGCTGAAATCTTTGGCTTTTGGAGGAAGAATATTTGGTCTTCAACCACCTTGATTTTATTTGTGCAAATCGTCTGCCTTTAGTCAACTCTAATTCCCAAGTTGACACTTGTCAATCTACGAGTTTCCTTTTAACTTTTGTTTCTAACATGTGATTTTATATACTTCTTCTTCTCCTCTCTTGGCCGACTTCTTGGCTTATTAGGGAAGGCATTTTGATTTTCTAGAAGGCTTATCCATGTGTCCATTTATCCCTTTTCAAAAGTTTACCCAATTTCTTCCCCCCCCCCCCCCTTGCAATTCAAGGTACTATGGCTTGTCTTTTGGCTAGAAAATTGGGAGGATTCATTCTTGGCCTCTTATTCCCTTATTTGGCCAAAAATAATGGGGCTTATGGAGGAAGATTTGTGTCTTCATAATACCCCTTTGACTTCTTGCTTTACAAGCCATCTTACATCATCTTGATGATGTAAGCTTGGTTGGCATTTTCCCCTAGTCAAAGTCACTTTTCCCTATGTATTATTTGACTTCCAAAATTCCTCTTTTTGTATGGAAAATTATCCTTGCCTCTAATTTTCCCTCATTGGCTGAAATTTATAAGTCAAAGAGGGCAAAATGTTGCTTCCTAATTATTGCACATGCTTAAGTCACTAAGTCCTTATCTTGTGAACTCTAGGTTTCATATTCTCTAAGTCTCATTTCCATTTTGTCTCAATTTGGATGAAATTATGCATGCCAAAGGAATGAAAATGTTGTCTCTTAATTCCTTAACAAATATACCACATTAAGACATCTTTTTGGTTGACTTTGTGTGCCCAAATTTAAAGTTGCTTCTCTTGTCCCTTTCATTCTCCTTTTGGCCGAAAATTGGCCTTAATAAAGGTCCAATGATTTATTCCCTAATATACTCAAGGTACTTGTTAATGTTGACAAGTCAACTTACTGTAATTAAACCTAATTAATTCAAGCAATTCCTCATCCTCCTATTCTTTATTTAGACTAAAAATTAAGGCACTTTATAGTGGCCTTCATATTGTCACAAAGTCGCCAAAATTATGTACATGATATGTCATTTAGTGAATTAATTAAAATGACAAATTCTATAAAAGAAAATAATTTAATTGTGATCAAGAACTTCCAAATAATTCATTAATTCATGCATTGAGCATTGTACATGAAAATAGGGATGTTACATTTTGTATATGAATAAACATTAAATTCAGAGTATTCTCATTCTATCTCTACTTGGTATCAAAGCTAATGAGTTGCTAATTTTTTCCGTTAGTGTTTCGTTGAGATTTTTTGAGTTGTCTAAAATAGTGAAAGTGAGAGAGAGTTGGGGTTTGATTTTCTGTAAGGAGTCTTGAGACACACACTGCACCATTGTCCTCCCTGTCTCCTAATTGGCATTTACTAGAAATTTAGTAGTCATTCAATGACATGTTGATAGCGTATGGGTTACACACGCTCTACTGGTAGAAACTCACATCGACACTTGAGGGCACATGTGGTGGTTGTTCTGATGGTGGTTGCTTCCTTGATGATTGGTTGCACGAATCCGATTCATCATAGGTGTTTTCATGGCCTTAATTTGAGTTTTTCTCTTTGGGTTATCTATCTTTGGTTTTGGGTTCATGTTTTTTCTTATCTTTGAGTGTATTTTGTTGTTTATTTTTCCTTTTGTGGTGGCTATTGTTTCAGTTTGGTCACTTGTGTGAAATTTGTTTAGAGGTTCTTAAAGTCTCATATAGCTCTGTTTGGTGGTTATTTGGCTCTTTTGGGGTTGTTTGCAGTTTCTCTTCATTGGTAAATTTGTTACTATAACTTATATTTGCTTTGGTATTATCTATGGCCAAGTCTAAGATGAATGTGATGGCTGAGGTTGTCAGTCTCTAACAAAATTACCAACCATAAACTAAATTGGATGAATCACATGGATTGGAGAAAGACTATTAAAATGTATTTGTTGAGTATTGAAAAGGAGGGGCATTTGATTGAAGCCCCCTCTTATAGTTGATCCTTAGTTGATTTGGGCTAAAGTAAAAGCTCGATTATTTTTGCAAACTAAGAATTCTATCGAGAGTGACATTCTTCCTACTGGAAGTCATTGCAACACAATTAAAGTGAAAGATGGAATATCACCTAAAGGGGGGTGAATTGGGTGATTTAAGAATTTTCCCTAAACCCTTTATAATACACATGAAAAACAAAGATAGACAAAGAGGAAGAGAGAAAGATTGGACACAAGAATTTTATACTAGTTTAGTCCAAATCTTTGACCTATGTCTAGTCCCTAGACACCTGGGATTTTATTATCTCAGAACTTGATTACACACTTTGTCATTCTCCAGTAATTCTCTTACTAGAACTTACTTCTCCTTACAAGTTGTAATCAAATAAACACAATGTCAAAGGTTCCACAACTTTGAGATTAATACAAGATGAATAAGTTTAAAAACTCTCTAAAAGAGCAAATAGATGATCACTGAAGATTATAAATATCCGAAGATATTACTTAAGAGTTTAAAGCAGTAAATGCTAAAATATCAAATTGAATGTGTAGAGTTTTGGTGGTTAGAGAATTCAATGCTTATGGTATTTATAGGTGTATATTTATGACCATTGAGAGGCTTGAGAATTATTTGTTGAGACTAATGCATTTGAACATTAGAGATTGTTACTCACATCTTCTTTCTTTAATCAATACCGCTGTCATAGTAACATCCTAAACATTTAGGATTTAAAATGTTAATATTTCATGAAAAATTAGGCCTTTAATTTCCTTATAATATTTGGAGAATGAAAATAAATAAATAAATTAAAAAAACACCAACAACATAGATGCAACAAAACACAACATGGAAATATATATATTAGTTGCATCATTCACCTTGGCCTAACCAGAACCAATCCAAATGCCAAAGCCCATTTCTCTATACATTGACTACTTCACTAGTTGCAACTTGTCGCATACGTAGAAGCATAGCAAAGCAAAACCATACTTTTACACTATCATAATCTTTTGGCTATCTAAGATCTTCACGCCATTAGAAAAGCAAAGACCACAATGCCACTTACGTATATTCAGAGATAGCAGTGAAAGACTTTAAAAAAACACCATATCCCTTGAGCCATGTTCCAATGTCTTAGACCGTTAGCTTCCTCCACAAATTGGACCATTGTTTCTCTACTTAATCACCACTCATTACCTTATGATCATTCACGTCATCTCACCCAAAACTAAGCATAAGTTCAAGCAGGGAGAAAGAGAAGGAAGGAAGGAGAGAAAGGGAGAGTGAGTCAGCCATTAATCTCCTCTGTTCTTGCATCGGAAAAACAGGAGAGTAAAGTTGTCTCCCACTGCTCAACGCCCCATGTGATCATCGAGGGTAAGTTATGTTGTTTCTTTTCCTTGAGTCTCCTTGCTACATTTAGAACAGGGATAAAAGCGTTGCTACATCTGTGTTGTTGCTTGTGAGGCTGTCATTAACGTTTGATATATATAAGGGAGAAGAAAAAGGAAGCTAGCAGTCATAAATATATAAACGCCACTAGTTTGGGAAGGACAAGAAAAACTCTGCATATGGTAAATGCTGCTTGTTGCATATATATTTATAAAAATGTTGTCATAGGAGTGAGAAAGATATATAGCTTACACACACACACACACACACACACACACACACACACATATACATACACATAAACACACACACACACACACACACACACACACACACACATATATATATAGTAAGATAGTGCCATTTTGCTGAGTGTGTTTATATAGGCTTACTAGGTGTTTAACTGAATGTATCTATATTAATATCCAACTATAGATTAGATTCAAACTGTGAAAAATTTATCCTCAGAATTTCAAACTAAGTTATTTTCAAAAACTTTTATTCTACATTTAGGCCGTCCAAGTCATCTTGATGCCTATGCACAATAACTCTGATAAATAAAGGACCTCACAAGGACAGGTGTGATAGTTATTCTCATTCTTTTAGACATTCTCATTGGATTACCAGAAGTGGAAAGACATCAAAAGTGTATTAGGAATGTGTAAAGTCTGTTTAGTGAAAATAGTTTTTCATTTTTTGTACCAGCATTTAATGCATCTCACGTAATCATACACTTTGTTTATTAATATGCATTAAATAACTTGTTTGATCTTCTAAAACTCATTAACAAACTAATTAAACAAAATTAGGTGTAATAATGAGTAAAGATATGAAATATATGAATCACACATGAAGATTTAACATTTACGAAGACAGTGATTCTAAAATAGAGCCATTTTGCACTAAACATAATTTCAAGCAAACTGGAGTACATGACTCGATTTAGCATTTATTGACTCAAGTCAATGAGTTATCTTCTTTGAAAAATAAGTTTGAAGTTTGGAATGAAGATGTCTCTGTATGGCTTAGACTTGAGTTTGAAATGTCTAACTCAAGTACATGGATCGAGTTAATATGACTAGGCTCGAGGCAAACTCTTCTTTTGAAAGTGAACTTCAAAATAACATTTTGAAAGTGGTTTGAAATCGCGTTAGCTCGAGTCATTAAGTGACTAACTCGAGTGCATTAGATAATTATAAAATATGTTGTAACCACTAAAACTTGAGTGAATATACACTGACTTGAGTCGATGACTTATGAATTTGAAAATAAGATTAAGTCCACAAATTACGACTTGAGTAAAAAACCATACTCTCGAGTTGAAGACATTTTACAAATATTTCACAAGAGCCTATGACTCGAGTTAAGCAATGCTGACTCTAGTCATTATGTGCCTAATGTATGTACGAAGATATGAAGTTATTAATTCCACTAACCACTGATATACATATATAAGTGAATAATATGGAAAAATTGGCCATGATGAGCTTCTTTACTTCCCTTGATACACCTTATGAGACAGTTCACTCTCAAATCTTGTCCGGCTTTGAGCTTCCATCCTTAAGAATGTTTATTCTCATGTGCTACATGCCAATAGTGTGTCTATACTGACTTCAAACTTTAATGTTAGTGCTTTAACTGGCCGTGGTCCTATTGATGACAAGAACTATTTTTTGAAACAAGGAAATGGTATCCTAAATCTTTTCACTATTAATATTTGGAACTAAAGCTGCGAAAGATATGGGAATAGCACTTAGACTCTTAGTGCTGGTAGGATTGTCTACTTGTATTATAAAGAACCAGGTCATTCCAAACAAGATTGTTTCAAGTTGCAAAACAAGCTCTAGCGTACTGTGCTACTTATATGGCATAGTTTCCGATAGTTATGATAATAGTTGTACTCTATATGCATCTAGTGTTCTTCCTAGAGGTAACTATCTTAATATTTTTTCCTCGAAGTGGATCATCAGTTCTGGTGTTATTGATCATATGATAGGTAACCGTTATTTATTCTCTACATACGCACATTAAGCCAACCCATCTTTGATAACAATTGCCAATGTATCTTACTCTCATTTTCTCAGACTAGGCACTATTAGACCTACCCCTTATGTGTCCTTGTCTTCTATACTTAATGTTCTTGAACTTTCCTTCAATCTCTTGTCTCTAAGCAAGCTTACTCGACACATAAACTTTGTTTTCTCAATTTTCTCATACCATTGTTTCCTATCAAGCTTACGATTGGGTGATGTGTTCAATTCCTTATTCTAGTGATTTGTCTTATTTTAAAGTTCATTGTTGTCTAGATTATGTGTCTTTGTCTCTTAAGAGGATGCATCCTTAGTTTCATTATGTTTCATCTTTGAAGTGAGTCATGTCAATTTGCTAAGCATCATTGTGCATATCTAGAACCTCATGTCAATAAACGAGTTGCATTTCCCTTTGATTTCATTCATTCTAATATTAAGGATCTGTGTCATATCGAGTTCAAAATTGGTTTTAACTATTTTTTCATTTTCGTTGATGACTTTTCTCAAACTACCTTACTCTATTTATTGAGAAATCATTCTGAATTACTCTATCACTTTTGCAATTCTTATTCTATAATTTGAACTCATGTAGTGTATATGTCAAAACTTTAAGAAGTGGTAATGTTAAAGAATATTTCTCTCCCCAATTTCAAAACTATATGCTACGACATAACATGACTCATCAGTCATCTTGTGTGGATACACTAGCCTTGAATGGTGTCGTATAATGAAAAAACCAGTAGTTATTAGAAGTTTTCCAGGCTCTAATGTTTCAAATGAAAGTTTCTAAACTATATGCTACAACATAAAATGACTCATTAGTCATCTTGTGTTGATACACTAGCCTTGAATGGTGTTGTATAATGAAAAAACTAGTAGTTATTAGAAATTTCCCAGGCTCTGATGTTTCAAATGAAAGTTCCTAAACTATATGCTTCAACATAACATGACTTATTAGTCATCTTGTGTGGATACACTAGCCTTGAATGGTGTCGTATAATGAAAAAAACCAGTAGTTATTAGAAGTTTCCCAGGCTCTGATGTTTCAAATGAAAGTTCCTAAACTATTTTGGGCTGATGCGGTGTCGACTGAATAAATGGGTATTCATGGTTAAAACGAAAACTGATGGCACCTTGGAATGTTTGAAGGCTTAGTTGATATCTAATGGTTATGCCATTGATTATTTGGAAACTTTCTTTCTTATGGAAAAATTGTCCTCTATTTGTCTTTTCATTTCTCTAGCAGCAACTTATGGTTGGGATCTTCATTAGCTAGATGTTAAAAATGCTTTCTTGAATGGAGATATTCTTGAGGTAGTTTACATGGGGCAACCATCTTCAAAAGTGTGTATATGGTTTAAAGTAGAGCCCTCGTGCTTGTTTGATAGGTGTAGTTTTGTGGTCAAGAAATTTGGTTTGAATAAGAGTAAGTGTTATCAGTGGACACATGTAGGCATGATTCTTTTAGTGGTATATGATGACATTGTGATCATTAGTAGCAATACATAAGAATTTCACCACTCAAGGCCTTTTTTTAATTCTCATTTCAAAAAAAAAAAAGATTTAGGTATGCTAAAGTATTTTTTTGGCATCAAGGTTATGAGAAGCAAGAAAAACATCCTCTTGACATAGAGGAATTATGTTCTTGACTTATTAAAAGAAAATGAGAAACTTAGAGTAGCACCAAATACCTTTCCCATGATTCCCAATCCTTTTTTGTAACATCCCAATTTTCAAAAGCGGAATATTATTTTTTTCCAACAAAAATCATTTAAAATCATCAGAGTAGTGCATTTGAGCGGAAGAGTAACTGATACTTATATTTCAAAATGCTGCAAGTCTGGCTGAGTATAATAGCGGTGTAATAACCACGTGGTTCAAAAGGGATGTACAACAACAAAAGGAAGGCTTCCGCCAGGATGTCAAAGGAAACCTTCAGCCGGGTCTTCTATGCATCTTGCTAGTGCTTCCCCTTGTCCTCCGCCCTTGGTTCACCTGACCCTGACGCTATGTTAAGAGCTAAGGTTCAATGCCCATTGAACCTCAGGTAACGGTTAATCTCATGTTTATATATACCATATATGGATTACAGATATTTACAAACATAAACAATTCATAAGCATTTAGACAAATGTATCCCTGGTATATAAGCCCCTTGGCAAATATGTCACACTTAGTATACATTTCACACCTAGCAATTGTTTCACACCAAGCATTTCACACCCAGCAAGCGTATCCTAATACCCAACAAGAATAATCATAACAACAGTACATGAACATATCACCGAGCTATCAGCTATCTCATATAAACATACCAAACACATAGCACATATAAGCATACAGTAAACATCAGAGTTAAAGTTACCAGTACGTGGAACGTACCTTCGTTTAACGCTATACGGTACTTCTGGCGGAATACGATGCGACAGTTGGTTAGAACGTATTCAGGGATATCCTATAAGGATAATATTGTTTCTATTAATTCATAAACATTATTCCAAGAGATATCTTGGCTATATAAGACCATTTTACCCCTGGTGAATTTATTTTCCAATTTATTCCTTAATTTTCGGAAAAAACGCTGATCCAGCATTTCTGGGCGGAATTTCGCCAAACTTCGAAAAATCATAACTAATTCCAGAAAAATCGAAAAGAGGATCCGTAAAATTTCCCGGAATCCTTGAGATGTCTACTTTCAAGGAAAGATACTGGAACTTACCCAGAACTCATGGATAATTCCCAGTTCCCAGAATTCAAACTGCTGCCCAGAATTTCTCTCAGAAAATGTAGCTTAACTTCTGGGATTTTTATCTTTTTACACAGAACTTCAATTGACACACTCTTTATATATTTGGAAAGCCCTAAATGTCTACTTTCATCATGAATTTTCCCAGAATTTTAGAACATCATCTTCGTTATAAAATACCAACGTTTTTGCTACTGGCTCCAGAAATATCTAATCGCTGAAATTTCGCCAGAGCTTCGCTATTTTGATCCTAATCTTCCAAAGATTTTGCTATACCTTCTTCTTCATCAAATTTTTGAAATAAAGACAGTGGAACCCTTAAAAACATGAAAATAAAACTATATTTGGAAGATTAAAGATCAAAACAACATTTCTAGCATTTCTACTTCATAACTAAGAACTTGAACTTATGAACTAAAAACTCTCTTACCTCTTGAAGAACCTTGCTTCCTACTTCTTGAAGCTCTTTCACTCTCCCCCACACACTCTAAAATTTCAGTTGTGGCTTGGTGGATTGGTGGAGAATTTGTGTTGCCTAAGCCTCTATTTATAGCCAAAAAAATGAGTAGCCTCCAAGCAAAGACAATTGATCTCAGCCCTTGGTTATTACTTGGTCAAGAAGCTTCAATCCTCTCCCTCCACCTCTCCCCAATTCCTCCCTCCCTCATCTCTCTCCTTAAATTCTTGCTTCATCTCCTATTTAATCTCAAATGCTAATTTAGTTAAGCATCAACTAATGTTTTTCTTCAAAATCTAATTTCACTTTTGTAATCCTAATTTTATGACTAGATTTATGGTGATTTTTAATTTCCCAAACACTTAGGTATGAATCTTAAAAGTAACTGAAAATAACTTTGGGAATAGCCAAGTTGAAGCTCTTAATTCACTGATTCCAAATATGCATTTACATTTAATACTTAGTTCTAATATTTCAAGATATGATTTAATTTCTATAGATGCTCATCTAATTTCATTTAATAAAGCAATAACTTGCTCCCCAAGTTATCTTGCTTCTCAAGTTTCCCAACTTGCTTCTCCCATACACTTAGCTAATTATCCCATGTGCTACTCTATTTTATAACATTATAAATTCTTTCTCCTTCCTTCAAAATGTTGACCGAAATTCCCCCCCAATAACCATTAAATGTGCCTTTGAATATACAAACAATATCCTAAACCACTAGGCTTAATTACCCAAAATTTAACAAGGTTTCGAATTTAATTTTGATGATTAACAACTCCTTGATGCTAATCAATATCATTTGGTCTTTAAGTATGACCTTTAAAAATTAATTATTAACTAATTTCATAAATTATTAAAGTATCTCAATTATTGCAATTTCAATTGCCCAATAATTGTTACTAATTTTCTCCAAGTGAATTTATCATCCTCCGATGATTTTAAATTGTTAAAATGGTATAACTAAGGTTATGATAATCTTAGGATATTTTATGATCTTTAATAAGATTTAGGAAATTGAATTTTGGATTTATTAGAATCCAAAGAAAATTTCCCTAAATATGATGATAAATCAGTTAAAAATTTAGAGACAACATATTCTCCTATTTTAATAGGCATTATTTGCCAAAATATGGTTCTTTAGGAGAAATATAAATTTAAGGATATTACATTTTTTGTTAAAACAGTTGTTGAAAGTACTTTAATGACTGTTTTTGAAAAAAATTGTTGTTGAGAGGTAAGATAAAATTACAATGGATGTTTTTGAAAAAATAGTCATTGAAAGTACAAAAAAAAAAAGTTACAACGATTGTTTTTAGAAAAACAGTTATTGAAAGTAATATTCAAATTTTTAAATTTTGTATGCACCTACAATATTTTGTTCTTTTTTTTTTTTTTGGGTTTTTCCATAGAGTGTACTTGAAGGCTTTACTCTCCAATTATTTGATTTCGCTCCTACCTCTACCTCTTGGCACCTTGTTCATCCGTCTCTCTCTTTTCTCACTTTTTGAGCTCTCCTTGTTCTTACCTTACACCTACTTCTACATCTTCTCTCCACTTGCTCTTATCGCCTCCACCTCCTCCATCCCCATCTTCACATCCATCAATTTCTAATCTTCTTCTTCATCTTTTTCCCAAACCAGCATAGATCTATCACAAGCAGCTAAATATTGTTAGTTACACTTGGGTGCTACCTGTAATATCCTCATATACTCCTATTTATTTCGGTCCACCACAATAATTGGAATTACAAATGATGGCATAATGGTAATAAGTGCAAGATTTAATGTCGTATGAAATTCCATGATTCCACCTATTTGAGATGATTAATATTCATTGTGATTAATGTCCTACTTCATTTCCATCTCGTCAACCAACACAAATGGCATTAAAAGTAATGGTATGTTTGTAATTAATGAGAGTTCAATGTCCTATTATTTTCTTTCAGCCTTCACCGACTTTGAACTTCTAATGATCATTAAATCCACTTCTTATTCACCATATTCTCGGCCAAGATCAGAAAGAGAGAGAGAGAGAGAGAGAAGCTTCAAAATTTCAAAAATGGCGTGAAGAGCATATTGGACGAGAGAGAAAATAAGGTCAAGCAAAATCTCCTACCAAACTACCTCCAATCCAAAAACTCCCTTCACAAATATTGTTCTACTTTTCGAGAGCTTCAATTCTATGGGTTCAGTTTTCTCATAGGAGGAGTTTCAAGTCATTGGAGTAGCCGAGCTACTGCCAAAATCCCAAACCGATTGTAGAATCGTGATAAGGTAAGCGTAAGCTTCATTTTGAACTGATTGATTTGAAGTTTGGTTGAGTTTTGAGTATGTTATGGAATCTTCTATTTTCAGCCAATTAGGGTTTTTGGAGCCTCATGGTGATTTGTTCATGAAAATGTGATTATATGATGATTTGTGAACATATGAACCTAATTTGATGGATAAACAGTGAATTGGCAAATTGTTATAATTAAAGGTAATTTCGGCCAATAGCAGGGAAGAACTAAGGAGTGGGAATTTGGTCATTTTAATGGTTCCATTGTGTTCAAAATGAAAAATTGTGTAGGGTAAAGGTTTGGTGAGAATTTTGAAAGCTCCAGCATTGGATTATACTGAAACTAGCAATCTATTTGGAAAACCTGTATGGGCAGTGAAATTGTGGTATGTTTTTGGGGTAGTGAATAATGTTGGATTATCATAAAATAGGCATCATAAGCTTTAATTTGATAGGTACCATGTATTTTTCTGAATTATGTGCTACGAGAAATGAATTTTTGAAATTGACCCTCTGATTTTAGACTTTATTTCGGACAGCAGAGACATTTTGAACTATAAATGGATTTTCATTTAAAGCTAGCCCAAGATAGTATTTGTGTTTGAAAATAAACATATTAAGGGTCATTTAGGATTTGGAATCAGCTCAAAAGAAGGTTTCTAGATTTAATTGTGAATTTTTGAAGATCGGTCATTGTTTGCCGGAAAATCTTGAAAAATGATTAGAATAAAGGGAGTATAAGCTCATATTAAATTCCTTACTAAGAAAAGGAATTTAATAAATACGAACATGTGAATTGGGCTTATTTTAAGTTATCAAAAGGAAATATTTATTAAGGAGGAATTAATTATATTTGTATTTTGCTATTCTAAAGCTATTGTGATATTGTGCACTAGGGAAAGTTCATTTATATTCATGGTCGACTATCAAGTAGTAACCTTAATCCTCATATACTTTTTGTGACTTGTGCATGTATGTTTTACCTTATATATTGCATAAATTTGGTTATCATTTGTTTCCAAGAGCTTTGGGACCGGAACATGTTATCTGCGATAGGGGCCTTGCTGTGTGCCGTGCTCGACAGTCTATGATGTGTGCTATTAAGATTGCTAGTTCCGGATTTGGTTGTGTGCCTTGCTATGTGTATGATACTTAAAGCTGTATGATACTTAAAGCTATGCAGTTTGTGTATTTATTGTTGGTTTTTCTTACATGCATTGTTATACATTTTGTATGAGATTAACGGTTACTCTAAGATTTACTTATGAATCCCATCTCCTTTTAAGTCCTCCAGTAGATTGTTTAGAGCAGAGTGGGGAGACAGAGGTAAGACCCCAGAGCAGGGTTAGTAGGATGATGGATGATGGTCTTTTGGATACTTGTTGTAATACCCGGATAATTATTATCTGGAATATTATGTCCATTTATGATAGATATGGTCTCAAAATGTTGTATAATTGGTCTATTTTCAAAGGGAAATACTAAGAAAATTAAATGGAATTTATTGCCAAAAATGTGAAAAATGCATTTTAGGGCCATAAAACATCCTAAAAATGTGATGATAAATCCTAAAGGGTTGTGAAATAATTATTAAAAATTAGAAGGAATATTGTCCCTAATTTAGACAATTTATTAAATTATCTCTTTTGAAAATAGAAGAATAGAAAATTAAAAAGTATTCTGGACACCATATTGGACCTTATGATTTTTAATATTATGCATGGAGCATAAATTATTAATGTCAATAAAAAAGTTGTGAGATAATAATTATTACTAATTAAGAAAATTGTCAACAATTAGTAAGTGATTAATTAGATAATTAATGGCTAATTGTTTAGACATAAGATAAAGAGAAAAAGGTGGAAATTACTTAAAATAAATATACATATATAAATAAAAACGAAAATTAGAAGAAAAATAAAGAAAAAATGAAATGAAAATTAAGAAATTAATATCTAGATATTTACATTAAAATAATATTATAAGTTAAGACATGTGGTAATTAAGTAATATTATAATAGTAAAAATGTGAACAGGATAAATGACCACGGATAGAAATAAAATCCTACCTAGAAAACCGTGAACTAGGTTTCTTGAGTCAGTATATTAGGAACAAGTGAATTTCTATCTCGGAGTGGACTGTCTCCGAAGTCATTTCTGTAACCAATGGAGTGATTTGGAGATCCGGCTAGGAAGATATTTTGTGGGATTAAAGTAGATAGTAGAAATGAGAACCGATGGAAAATAATTCATAGATTGAAATCTGGGGATAAGTTGAGAAAAACCAGAGTATATTATTGATGAGTGGATTTTTATCCAGAGGTTGGCGCCAACAGACGATATTTCCGTAACCGGTAGCGATTGCCGAGGATTTTCGGAAGGTAACAGAATTTCCTTAATGAGAGTATAAGGTTAGGAAAACCCAGTATTCTCGAAGAGGAAGAAAAGACCTTCAGAGTGTTATTTCCGGAATTTTAAGATTTTACAAAATTTCGCGATCGGAACACTGAACAGGGACTTTATCGGTAGAAAACTTCTTGAGAAAGTTGGTGACATCACCTTGGTGACTAAGGATGACATCATCCTTGAGAGGTGTAAGGCCAAGATCTTGCCACCTCCAAGAAGTGCGATCCGACGGTCAGAATTCAACCAAACAAAGTTCAATGAAATTACCGAAATGCCATCGTCTTTTTCTATAAATAGCCTTCATCTTCTCTTCATTCTTCACAAATCCTAGAGCTTTCTAAAGAGAGATTTTAGAGAGAAGGAGGAGTCTGTGGAAATAGCAAAGTGCCGGGTAAGTTCTTCGGTCCCTAGTCTTTAGTTTTAGTGTTTCTTTCGGTAGTTGTTGTAGAAATGTTAGGTTGATCTTTAATCTTCCAGGTATGTTTAGAAATCATGTTCTAGGGGTAATTAAGGTATTAATTTCAAAAATCATTATGGAGTTGGAGATATGTTGAAATTCTGGAAGATTAGGGTCAAAGTAGCGAAGTGCTAGCGAAATTCTGCCGATTAGGGGATCAGGGGCAAAATGGTAATTTGTACCTAAAATGCCTGTTATGATATCAAATATTGATAAATGTGATATTATCATTATAGGATATCAGTAATCTTGTTCTGCTGTCATTTCGCTGTCGTTCCGCTGTTTTTCGACAAAAGTACAGTTTATCGTCAACGTACTAAACTCTCGTCAACGAAGGTACGTTCGCGTACTGTAACACTAACTCTGATATTTACAGTATGTGTATATGTGCTATGTGTGTTGTATGCATGTTGTGGTGTGTTGTTAAATACATGTTGTTGTTTATTCTACATCTGCATGCACTGGGAGTGATATATCTGTATTCACTGGGAGTGGTACTTTTCGCTGGGAGCGGTACATTTGCATTCACAGGGAGTGACATGTTTGGAAGTATTTCATTTGCTGTGATTTTGTACCGTATATCTAAATATGAGGTTAACCGTTACCTGGGGTCTGTATGCATGGGACCTCAGCTCTTAACATAGCAGCAGGGTCAGGAAAACCAAGGACGGAGGAGAGGGGAAAGCAGCACGCTTAGAGACCCAGCTAGAGATTTCATTTTGACGTTCCGGCGGAAGCCTTCCTTTTGTTGTCTACTTCACTTTTGAGCCACGCGGTTACTATACCGCTATTGTATCCAGCCAGACTTATGGCATTCTGAAATATAAGTATTAGTTACTCTTCCGCTCAAATGATCTACTCTGATTATTTTAAATGATTTTTGATGAAAAAAATAATATTCCGCTTTTGAAAATTTGGGATGTTACACTTGTTGTAATTATCTAGAGACTATAGTATTTTATTTTGGTCTGTTAGGCACTATTATCTGGATGGCTATATATTTTTTATCCCTTAGGGGAAAAGTTTATCTTTCAGTATTTTTATCAGTATATTATTGTCCAAACTAGTGTATGCTCTGCAGCTTATACTCTGATGTGTAACATGAATTAACTGGGAAAAGTAAGCTAGAATTGAATATAAGTAAAGGATCATACTACCCGCCACCCGAAAGGACGAGGCCGGTAGGTGTGTAACACTACCTAACGTTTAAGCACAAACTCATGAGTAGGAAAAAAACTTTTGTTCTTCACTAATTGCAGCAGAATTTATAACCGTAACTCTTTACAATACTCATGAGTTGCTTAAATAAGCTAATATATGAGAACCCGTAAATCTTACGAGAGAGCATGGATCTAAATACCATGACAAATATAATAATTATCTAACACGTAACTCTTCATGGGCACTCATGAGAACCCATAACTTTTATGGTATCATGCGTTAAAACCTATAATCATGATTAGTAAGTTACCAATTGATAAGTTACTTTTTGATTGAGTCAATATATTAAATCCCATAACTCTTTATGAGCACTCAAGGAGTGAAAATAATAAATATCTAATCACTATGAAAACTCGTGACTCTTTACGGGTGCTCATGAGAACCCGTAACTGTTAGTTCTCTATATGTTTTAATGATAACTGACAATTGTAAACTTAATTTGAAGTTTGTCTTTGGTAAGTTGTAAAACTTACTGTTCAAGGCAAACTCGAGTTTAGGTAGCTAAACTCGAGTTTGGACTTGATAAGACAATGGCTCAGTTTTACCAAGCTAGCCAAACTCCAATTTGCATAGGCAAACTCGAGTTTGCAGAGTCACAAAGAGTGATCAAAGTTTTTAAAGAGTTGTAACCTCGAGTCTATGTTTTGGAAACTTGAGTTTAGATCAAACAGAAGCTTCAGCGTTTTATCAAGTTTTCAAAACTCCAGTTTCATATTTACAAACTCCAGTTTTACCAAATGTAAAAGTCTTCAAGTTTCAGTTTTCACTGGAAACCCGAGTCTGGATTTTGAAGACTCGAGTCTGGGTTAAACAGAAATACTCGAGTTGTTTCTTATTTTCTAAACTCCAGTTTTGTTTTTAGAGACTCCAGTTTTCACTTGACAAAAAGTTTTGAAAGTTTCAAAATTCACTGAAACTCGAGTCTGGATTCTGGAGACTCGAGTTTAGGACTATCTGAAATCACTCGAGTTCCTACATGATTTCTAAACTCCAGTTTTGAAAATGAAAACTCCAGTTTGACCCTTCAAAGATATTTCAAATGTTTCAATTTTCAATGAAACTCGAGGCTGGGTTTTGGAGACTCGAGTTTAGCTCAAACAGAAAACACTCGAGCAATTGACTGTTTTGAAAACTCCAGTTTGAAAAATGGAAACTCCAGTTTACACTAATAGAGATTTTTCAAAAGTTTCAGTTTACACTGAAACTCGAGTTTTGTATATCAAAACTCGAGTCTGTACCATACAGAGAGCTAAGTAACATCTCAGGTTTTGTAAACTCCAGTTTGCGTTTTCTAAACTCCAGTTTTGAAGTTATGAACTTGAACTTAAGTTTTACATAAAAAGCTTCAAACTCAAGTCAATCACTAAATGACTCGAGTTTAGGCATGTGTTCAAAATTTCATTCAAGGCCAACTCGCGACTTTCCTCTCTGTAAGAACCAAATTCGAGTCAGTCACTTATCAACTCGAGTTTAAAAAGTTTTCCAAAACAAGATGCTCTCTGGATGAACTCCAAACTCGAGTCTGGCTTAGTAAACTCGAGTTTGTGATGCACAGATTTGTAAAACCAGATGGCGCCAAATTGCGAAAACCTTATGTTTGATGTTAATATTTCATATCTTTCATTGCTACTATTTCTAACGTTATTTAACAAGTTTGCTAGCAAGTTTTAGATGATCTAATGAATGAAACAGTGAAGATTCAGATTATTAGCTGTAAAGCAAGAGAGAGAAAAACATGTTGTCTCTTAAAGCGCTCCAACTTGAATTAAACAAATACAACTTTAAGTACAGCCCATTCCAACACAAGGACATCAACATTATCTTCATATTATTTAAGTTACAGATTGCAAGAATGTCTGCAGAAGTTGGAACCAAAACAGAATCCATCCATCAAGAATATTTTCAGTGGATTCTCAACAGCTAGTTTGCTGGAAGTGGAACTTCAACAGTCAAATTCGTAGTGCTCTTCCAATAGCTATATTCTTCATTCAAATTGATCTTCAACTACTATAAATACAGTCCAGATTTGAAGAAGAAAAGATACAAGAGACTTACAGTGAACAATATTCAACTTTCTGTATTAATCCTTCTGTAAATTATCTTGAGAGATTTGAGCTTCAGTGTTTATCAATATCTGCTCTTAGAGAGAGTTTGTTTCTGTTAAAATCACTTGTTTGTAAGAATCTCAAGTCAGGGGACTTGGAGATTGGGAATATCACTGTACAACTTATAAGGGGGAGTGTATCCTAGTGAGAGGATAACTTTCGAGTGCGGAGTGTGTAACTGATTGTGAGTGATAGTGGAAATCCCAGAGATTCTGGGGACTGGACGTAGGTTAAGGAGTTAGACCGAACCAGTATAAATCTTGCTATGCCTTGTTCTTCTCTCACATTCTTTGAACTATCCTATTCCTGCGATTAATTTCCATAATTGAGCAAAAGAATTTTTCAAATCCCCAATTCACCCCCTCTTAGTGATTTGCTCCGGTTTTCAGTAACTTTTACGGTACTCATGGGTAATGGTTATAATTATGTTTTTCAACTTTATTACTGATTACAAATCCCATAACTCTTTACGGTCGTTCATGAATAATCCTAAATTATAAAGAAATACTTCAAGATCCACTCATTAAAACATGTGGGTTCTAGATTTACCTTGGATCACTAAAGACTTCACGTGGCTATCTCTTGATTGCCTTTAGAACTCTTCCTCTTTCATTCCTCTATTCCTTGGATGCTTGCTAGGCGACAACAAGGTTGAGAAGTCAAGGTTCATGGGTTTTCTTTACCTCAAGAAGATCAGGTTTCTTGAGATTAGGTTTTGGAGAGGAAGATCAAGAACGGATTTCTTTACCTATGGATGGCGCCTCTTGTTCCCTTTATTAGTGCTTTGGCCGAATGATCAACAATACTGATGTATCGTATGAATTCATTAGCCAACACCCTAATTAGGGTTCAAGATTAATGACCCATTAATTGGTATTATCCAAATAATTAATAAAAATGGATTAAATCCATTTCTTGAATTATTTCTTGAATTAATTATTCAAGATAATGGATCCCATCTATATCTTTAATTATTTCTTGAATTAATAATTCAAGATAATGTATCACATCCATATCTTTAATTATTTCTTGGATTAATTTTTAGATAATGAATCACATCCATATCTTTAATTATTTCTTTATCCAATCTTTATTGGACATTTATTTATTTTTATATATACACACATATACATAAATATATTCGATAATTCAAAATTATCTTTATAACCCAATCTCTTGAATTTAAAATTCAAATTTAAATTTCAAAATCAAAACTCGAATTTCAAATTCAAATTGGCCTAAGACCTTGTTTGGTTTTGTAACATATTTGGGCCCATTAGTAGATAAACTAATTTCCCACTAAGGAACCATCTATGGTGCCATTTATATATTAGGCTTGGAGTCCCACTCTAACCCAAATACACCTATTCTCTCAAGAAAATCCAATAACAATTATTGGCCCAAGTTTGCTAATTTTTTAAGCAATCAGGAATAACCTTTGTGTGTAACTCATTAGGCCTAATTAATCACTAACATAAATAACCTTAGACCAATCAAACTCCTTTAATGAGCCTAAGTTATCTAATGACTACATAAGATACTAGCAATGCTTTGTAGCCCCAGAATTAATTGAGTTGAACAAGTGATCTACCTTTTCTAATTTGGATAACGTGCCGGCATCATCCCTCACATCGTAATTCACATTTAGTTGAGAGCAAAGATAGACTATCATCTCTCTTGGTTGACTAAATATAACTTTTTCACAAAACTTGGAATCTTATTCTATTAACTCTAAGATGGAATATGACTCTTCATGATCACTTACTATGCACATATTTCCACGTCAACTAGAAGTCATCTAAGCTCTACTAGTCTTGTGAAAGACTAATCCCTTGCAGGGGACTATGAGTCCTTTTTGCATGTTCATCTACATTTATGCATTCGAGTCATACCCAAGAGTACACTGTTCTCCCCATTCTTAGGCGGATAGAGTTATACAGTCAAAGTATGATCCTAAGACACAGTGCTTGATGACATCCTTAAGACTAGGATGATCTTCACTACCAAATGTTAAGAGACTTTTATATCCAATGATACTTCCTACAAATCTTTGTGGGGTTTGTTCGGTGCTATTTTTTCTCCAACAAATCCACCCATGACAACGGCTAAAGCATTACGTGCTTGTATTCCATGAGGTCCCTACCTTGTATCTCTATACAAGTAGATGTTGTCGTACTAGTCTTATTGAGATCATCAATACCCTTTCTTGGTTATTCAAGACTAGGAACAAGTTTCAGGCAATAGAATTCAGTGTTCTCGAGTCCTCATGATCATGATCCCTATCATAGATCCTCGAGTAAACACCTGTTCTATTCCTAGGGTTTTTATCTTTAAACAAATATTTACTTTAAATAAAAGTAAGACACAAATATGATAAAGATAAAAGATGCTCAATTTTATTAATCACAAAATACTAAATAGAAAAAGGTGTTCCTCTATCAAAATAGATTGTCTCTAGGACACCTATTTACTAACAAATATAACATATATTTCCGATAAAAGTTCTATGAAAATGAATGAAAAGGTGGTCAAAGTTCGCTAGATGCTTAGGGTCCATTTGTATCTTCATTCCCTCTAGTTGATGATGAAGAGAGGCCACCATCGTGGAATTGGATGCTAAGCTTTTTCTTTTATGATCGTTGAAGTGTTGAGATTTCTCTTTCACAATGACAAAGCTTCATAAGGTGCAATATCAATTGCACCCACGTGCAAATTCTATCTTGCTCTCGGCATAGAAAGACAAAAAATCAACCAATATTACAGCCAAAGCTTCTTGGGGCTAAGAAAGGGATCAAGACTTTGAAAAAGATTCCAACTTAAGTGAAGGCGTCATAGCTAGAGTTATTAACATTGTAATATATACCTACTCCATCCTTCATTGTGTAATCACCACCCTGTGGGGCCTTTATTTATCAGAGTTAGTGCGCACATGCATCGAGATGATTTGGACGACTTAATTGCAGAATAAAAGTTTCTGAAATAACTTAGTTTGAAAACGTACAGACAAATTTTTCGCGATTCGAATTCATCCAATAGTTGGATGTTAATACAATAATCCAAAATAGACAGATGATAAACGTTAAAGTATAATTTAACTACTCATATTTTTATAAAAAGTTCCAACTGCTGTATCCCTTACAGCTGCTTCTTGCCTTTTGATCCCGAACCACTACCTGTATCTTTCATGTGGTCTAGAGTTCAAATGAATAAACTCTTGGATAACAGTTAATCTCATTTGCAAGTATGAAATGTAAATGATAGTATAACACATGTATAAGCATAGAATAATTCATAGAAATCAAGTCACACCGTGACCGCAGTTAATGGCTAAGGACCGCGGCCCTTCAGGACACGCAGCCTTGTTCTAAAATACGCAGCCCTACGAGACATGCAGCCTCAATCCATAGCTAGGATACAAACATGCAAATTATCTAGCAACCATGATCAGTCATACATACAATACACACATACAAGCTAATAAGATGACAGTTACCCACCTCAAACTTGGATCCTTATCTCTTGACTGAAGTTGTTGGGATCAGAAAATGTGTCAAGTTCTGCTTAAAAACGTTTATCATTGTCATTAGACACTTACTCGAATCACAAGGAAAACTAACTACGCGAATTAGTTTAGAGGATTAATAATAGTTATTAATCCCTTAAAAAAATTTCCTAATAAATAAATTATTATTTATTATTATTATTATTATTATTATTCCTGATAATAACAATAATTCCTCATTTATTTATTCCCCCTTTATTTATTTATTAATTTATAATATAATCTCCCTTTTCTTAATAACCACATTTATTTATATAATTATTTCTCCACCAATCCTCTAAACTCTTAGGTGTTATCTTTTCCCTACAATTAGTAATTTAACCGATAATCAATTAGAGTTAATAAATACTAACCATCATATAAGAATATAATTTAATGTATTTATTTAATGATTCTCATGGTTTCTCTCTCTTTTTTTTTTGGGGCCAAAACTCATGGTGTCTCTTAAAACCTTGATAAACACTAATACTACATAACTTATGCTTTATGCAACTTTTGAGTTAAATAAATATTAACATCCATTAAAATAAATTTTATAAATACTAGTTTGTATATAATAACTCCATAACATGTATACATATTTATTTACTCACACTCCTAAAAAATAAAGACAGTGGGTTTAAAAATAGCAACCTATATGTTTAAGATTTCTCACACAACTTTACATATATAAACCTCAACCTATTTATTCAAGGCATGCATCATATATGTATGTATAAAAAAAATGGCGAAAACGATGCATACTTTTTCTTATATATACACATATATAAACAACTAGGCTATATATGTATATGAGCTTTCTTTATTACCAAATTTCATGTGCAATGATTTACATACGACAACAGCACCCTTCTCTTTCATTTTGCATCATTTAATGTAAATACATATATATAGATATCTAACACGCCAAGCTTACACCTATACATGTACACAGTCACGTTTTCCTTCTTCTTCTAGCCTTACACACACACACACACACACAAGCATTGACCACAATAATTATATATACATGCACGACACACATTGAAATATATATATATATATAAACTCTCACATACTTTCTTTTTCTTTATTCACTTGTTCACGCACACATGGTAATACACACACATATATATTAAAGATCCTATATATTTATATTGATGCTCAAGACAGTAAGACCGATGTCAGTAAGGGAAAGACTTTAGCGTGTTTTCTTTCCTTCTTCCCAGACAGTAAGCTCTCACCATTACACACACACAATTATATAAACACATATACAGGTCCACATATACATATACACCCACTAATACCTTCACGGGTATAAAAAAAGCTTTTAAGACTGGACAAAAGAGGCATCAGCAGACCGGACTCATGACCGGTCTTGTTCCAGCCAGTATTAAAAGTATATCTTTAAGAGCGGACTTAAACCGGTCTTAAATAAACTCTTTTAATACTGGACATTTAAAAACATCATGTCTTAAAAGTGATACTAAATCCAACCGAAATATTTTTTTTGTCGGTCCTAAAACTCAATTTTTAAGACCGAAGAAAAATTTAACCGCTCTTAAAAGGTCTAATTTTTAAGATCGAACAAAAATAAATGCGCTCTAAAAAGTAGCGGCTTGTTAGATCGACGAATAATTATACGTGGTCTTAAAAGACTTACTTTCAACACTGGATGATTAATACGTCCAGTTTTAAAGATTAACTTTTTAGACCGGGCATATTAAACCATCGGTTTTGTAAGACCAACTTTTAATACCACCTAATATCAAGTATGTCGCCTGACCTTTAAGACCGCACATTTAAGTAAATCCGAGTACATCCGGTCTTAAAAGTTGAACTTTTAAGACTAGCATTTTTGTTTTATCGGTCTAAATTTTCCTGAATTTTTTCCTTGTTCTGTTCTTACTGATCATGTGTATACACAAATCCATACCAGCCAATCCAGCACATAAAACGGTATACTTTAAGCTACAAGCTATGAACAATTATGGATAAATTGAATGATCTATACACAAATCCATACAAGCCAATCCAGCATAGAAAAGGCTACCCTTTAAGCTATTTTTATGAACAATTATAAATAAATTGAATTGGGAAAAAGAAGATTGTAGAATACAAATATTATTGACCATGAGTTACAAATACAAAAAGCTGTTACAACAAGATATACCACACTTAAATCAACATACATGCCCAATATTCACCATGCCTTCATGTGATTCCCATCCAACAATGTAACACATCCTCTTTTATAACATGCATGCCCCTTTCGAACGGATCCTAGCACCAAAATAAAACAAGAACAAATGTCATAAAGTTAGTGACATTGTTTGAAAACACAGATGGAATATAATAGTGTTAAAACCTTAAAGTTTTCAAAGATTTGTGTAGTTACCTTATGAATTGACTCTTTTATAAAGAGATATCCTCCCATGCCCTTCTTGATGATCATTCCTTATGCCGGGTTCATTATCTGCTTCATCTTCTTCGTTCATGTCCGGTAGACCCCTTGAAAAAAAAGTACTGTCAGCAAGACCATAATTTGCATGACTTTCCTCATCAATATCGATGACCCTTTTTCCTTGTAGAGCTACATACCACATTTTATTTGCTTGATCGGTGATATAAAAAACTTGTTTTGTCTGGTCTGCCATAATAAAAGGTTCATCTCCAAAACTTGTACTATTGAGATCGACTAACGTAAATCCGAGCCGATCGATCTGAACACCATTGTTGACATTAACCCACTTGCATTTGAAAATGGGAAATTTAATGAAGACATAGTCCACCTCCCAAATCTCTTTAATAACCCCATAATATGGCATGACTGCCAATTTAGGCCGCTTGTCTTTCGAACTAGAGAAGTGCATAGATTCAACCTCTAACATTACACCACTGTTTTGAACGGTGCTCCTATCATCTAGGGACTTTGTGTAAAATGTGTAACCGTTGATCACATATGAATTCCAACTTATGATATCAACCTGAAGACCACGTGCTAACCATTTCATTGTCTCAGAAACAGATTCCTCTCCCTTGACCTTTTGTTTAAACCAGTATGCAAATGTTCTGTTATGCTCCCTAATCAACCTTTGTTCAGTCATTCGGGGATTTTCTTTCCTTACAGCTTCTTTATGTGCAGCTATGCTGGCCTGAACTTCATCAACATTATTCAAGATGTATAAGTGGACTTGTGACAATTCATCATTATCCACTCTCTTTACTGAGGCCCCCCGTCTACCCCCTTCAACATGCTGACGTTTTGAAAGCTCGATATGTCTTACTTTGGCCAAATAATTTTGACAAAATTCCATAGCCTCTTCAGATACATACTTCTGAACAATTGATGCTTCTGTCCTATATGCGTTCTTCACGTACCCTTTTAAGAATTTCATAGATCTTTCAATTGGGTACATCCACTGTAAATGGATAGGGCTGGACAACTTGATCTCCCTTACTAGATGAACAATTAGACGAACCATGATATCAAAAAATGAAGAAGAAAAAGCTTCTCATGGTGGCACAAGATAAGATATCATTCATTCTTCAATTAATCCAATTGTTCAATCTCAAACACTTTACTGCAAACAGCATTGAAGAACATACAAAGCCTAGTCAAAGATCATATTTGGCTATGCCTCGAATAGCTACTGGGAGTAGCTGTTGCATCAAGACATGACAATCATGAGACTTTTGGCCAACCAATTTCAAGTCCTTCATCGATACAAGCCTCTTAAAATTTAAAGAATACCCCGACGGAACTTTTGTGTCATGCAATCACTCACAAAAACTACGTTTCTCATCCTTAGGCAAAGTATGAGAAGCCGGGTGACAATAAGTTCTGTTACCATATGGCCTTGGATGTAAGTCTTCGTGTATTCCCATTTCTTGCAAATCCAATCTTGCCTTCACACCATCCTTTGTGCTATCTTGTATGTTGAGAAGCGTGCCAACAATACTATCACATACGTTCTTCTCCACATGCATGACATCAATACAGTGTCTTACATCAAGGTTGCACCAATATGGTAGATCGAAGAATACCGATCTATTTTTCCATATATTTGTTTCTTTTCTACCCTTTGCAGTCTTACCGAAGACGACACTTATATTTTTCACCTTTTCATACACTTGCTCCCTAGTCAATGCCACCGGAGCATCTTCATGCAACAATTTCGCGTCGGATATCAGCAATTTCCTGTATTATGCGCATCAATTTCACTTCATCATCATCATCCATGGGAGCATTGGGACTAGGAGGTTGGAGAGGGGGAGCGGGAACCTTTTCGTGGTCTGAAGGCTGGAGGGGGCTGTCATCCTCTTCATCATCCGTAATAACAATAGGTCCAACGACCCGTGACTCCTCCGTCAGAATGGAACATACTGAAAGAGAACCCACGAGAGATCTGGCGTGGGCACAAGCTTCAGGAGTACCCCTATAAGGGGTTATCTTGTATCTAACCATTGTTTGAGCAGTTGGGGAAGGAGGGGCAGAGAGATACGTAGTGTGGAGTTACGAGGTAATGAGGACTTAAGAAGGACAGAGAGGAAGCGTGAGGAGGATAATAAAGGCAGGACAACAGTAGTTAATACTCAAAAGTGTATTAAGGTCGTCATATAACATATCCACGGTCCTAAAAGTCTATTATTTATTATTTCATTAAATTACCTTTAAGACCGATCATTTATCTTATACCCGATCCTAAAAGTCTATTAATTTTTTTCCATTCAATTACCTTTAAGACCGATCATTTATCTTTTACTCGGTCCTAAAAGTCTATTAGTTTCTTTTAAAAAAATAATATATTTAAGAACGGATCTTTTACAATATCTGGTATTAAAAGTTCATTCTTTTTAAGTGAGAGACACTAGAGTTGCATCCTTACACTCTGTTCAAATGAATGATTTAGATTCTCTTCGACTTCCAGATAAACTTCCCAACTAGGCATCTCCTCGTATTCTGATGAACTATGTGTCTCCTCATTAACGGTTCCCGCGTTTCACAGTTTTCAGGATGGCTTCTCTATTTAAACCCTTTGTTACTTTACGTTCTTCACATTCTTCTCAATCACTTTTACAACCTCCATAATGACCGCTCCACCACCTCCAGGTCTGCACAACAATGGTCCTCCCCCTCTACCACCATCGCCTAACAATGGTCCTCCCCGTCCACATCCACCTCCGTACCTTCCTTCGTTGCCTCCAAACCCCTCCGCCAGACAATGATGCAGCACCTCTTGTCCCGCGTCACTCATATAGACTGACGCATGGGCCAAATGTTTCAGGTTTAGTACACCGTCAACAACAAGTGAAACATGTTACTCGACGCCAATGACGTCAAGTACAATCTTTCTGACGACGACGTCTCCGACCTTTCCTCCGATCCCTCCCTCCCCTCCAACAACGACGAGGGTGATTAATTATTTTTATGTTTTTTTTTTGTTTGTACTATTCCTGCCCCACAGCGGGTAGGAAAAAAATATGATAAATAATTTTTTTTTCCATATTCGATTGTCTGTTAGCATATACTTTCGTTATCTCGATTTTGTTTCAGACAAAAAGGAAACAAACAAAACCATAACTGAAATGTGATTAACGATAAAAGTTCACAGGATACAGTTAACAACATACAAAACAAAACGAAAAAAAAGACAACTTTTATCTTTTAAGAATAAAAGCAAACACAGTGACAACTCTTCTCAAGCTTGGACCACCGTTGCTGTCAGTTTTACCACACCTAGAGTTGAAAATTTCCATTATCTTACTTCTTTTCCGACAATGCTCTTCAACTTCTAGAGAGGTAAAACTGACATCAACGAGGGTCCTGAGCTTGAGCAGAATGCCAGAAACTCAAAGTGTTCTTGAACCCTAATTATTTGTCTTAAAAATGAATCATCATTTCTATTTAAAGGAAGATTATTAAGACCAGTTATTTAACAAATAGACAATCCTAAATATCTAGCCATATTTAATTTAGAATTATCGAAGACTTTTAGAATCAGACGTTATATAAATATGCATTCTTAAAAGTGTCGCCATATTTTATAAGACTTTTAAGACCGGAGATTTATCAAACATATGGTCCTAAAATCTATGATTATTTTTTTATAAAAAAAAACAAAGACCTTTGGGACCGTCTGTTTAATAAATATGTGGTCTTTAAAGTGTCGCCAAATTTTATAAGACTTTTAAGATCGGAGATGTATTAAACATACGTTCCTAAAATCAAGGCTTATTTTTCTTTTAAAAAAAACAAAGACCTTTAGGAGCGTCTCTTTAATAAATATGCGTTCCTAAAAGTGTCGTCACTTTTTTTAAGACTTTTAAGACCGGAGATGTATCAAACATACAGTCCTAAAATCAAGGATTATTTTTTTTTAAAAAAAAGACCGTTAGGATCGTCTCTTTAATAAATATACGGTCCCAAAAGTCGCAGATACTTTTCAGAATCTCTTACTGCTAGTTTCAACTCTCTAAAACTCAAATCTCAAGCAATATCCACCATCCAATACGTTTAGAAAACCAAAATTACACAGGCTAAGAAAAATGTTCGAAAAAATAAACAAATTTATTATATATTGAATTATACAAATTGTAAAATTGTTCATTTATAGAATGAATTTACAAATTAATGTAGTACTATAATTACAATTGTTGCTCTACAAGCATATATTTACAAATGAATTAGTACTGTGATTGTTGTATTTACTTTAAGAGGTCAGTAACATGTGGACAAAACACACTGCGTATGTGGTCCACCTCATCATCAGAAAAAGAAGTCTCAGAGGCAAACCTCTGTAACATCAAAGGAAAAAACTGAATTAATTCGCGTGCATATTTCATATGTAACATTAATTAAGCCAGAAACTGAATTCAGCCATAATATGTAACATCAAATATATTTACCTTTGCAGTGAGTTTATTATCTGGTTGAATGATAATATCATACATGTGTTTCATTATGTACAAGCCACATAAGTTGGATACGATTAGTTGTCGACGAGTCTGAAAAGAACAAGAAATATATATAAGATTGAGCATATATAGCTTACTGACCAACTTCACAAGGCAGTGTGCTAGTGTCCAAATTACTACTAACCTTTGGTGTAAGCCATTTAGGATCTTTGAGATCACTCCCTCACTTTTTTGTTGTCTTGGTTTTGGAAGGTCCTCATGGCACTATCATCAAAATCATACATTTATCAATAATGTTCAATGAAAATTCACAACAGAGAATTCAGACAAGAGAATCAAAATGACATGCTTACTCGTTGATGATTTGCTTCAACAAAATCCCTGGTTGGCAGTGAGTGGAGCATAAGAATAACACCGTATGCGTGTCCATGCACAAGACAAGCAATTGTCAGTGGCTGCTAAAAATTCACAGCTGTAGAGTACTCAGTGATATATTATGCAGAATTAAGTAAATTGCAACAAGAGATCGATTGTGATATATACCTATGGTGATATGGAAACAAGTACACCTTCCTTCTCACTTCACACAACCTCTTTGATATGTACTGTTGTCTTTCTTCCTTAGGGATTGTGCTTGCATATACTGGGCACAAGAATCCAAAATCATTGATTCTGCTCTGTTGCTCCAAATCTTGATGCATGAACCTACAATAATGACATCAATCAGGGAATTAGTATATATGTATGTGTGTCTACACGATTCATTTAAATTATGTACTCATAAAAGAAGATACTTACTTCAAAAACATTTGAACAACTGCTGATGTAAGCTCCTGTCCAGGAAGCAGCAGGGACTTTATATCAACGGTGTCAAAGAAAACCGGTTGAGGCTCATAATGAACCCCTCCACTACATTGATATCCCACGATTGTAATGCAAATTCTCCTTTGGATACCATTTAGGATATTTTATCCTTGGCCCCCAACCCAGCAGTATGGGATGCAGTTTTAAGAGGAGGGGATGTAGCTTATCAGGAGGGGATGGAGATTGAGGAGTGGATGAAACTGGAGGAGGGGATGAAACATTAGGAGGAGTATAGACAGTTACAAGCTTCACTGGCTAAGAGATGAAGGTTCCCTTGACATCATTCACACGCTTCAGTTGATCAGTTGGGAGAGGGAGAGGTACATCAATGATCACCTCTGCAACTGACACTCTGACTTCATCATCAGCCATTTGTTTGTTGTGTACAATTGATCCCAAGTTGTGGACAATCCCTTTAGCAACTAATTGTCTAGTTGGTTCTGCCACGTACAGGTCACAAAGTTGCTCTGACTGTCCAATAATGCAACTCCCTCTGGTGCTCTGCTGCACAGGTGCAGGTGTATGTGTGAAGGGAACACTGGTCTCTAGCCAAGAGCTAATAAGCTTCTTCATCTCCATCATTTCCTCCTTCATTTGCCTCATCTGGGCTTCAAACATTTCTTTCAATGCATGTTCTTTGGCTGTTGCCTCCTCATTTAATTGTCTAACCGTTTGGTCCATCTCCTCCCGGGTAACCATACTTTGCCTAAGTCGTTTGGTTTTACCCAAGTATTCTTTTAGGCCTACGGTCAGAACATCATTCCTCCCATTCGACACAAAAGATCCCTCTGCTTCTTTCTTTTTAAGATCTGCTTGCAAGATATAAATAACGAGAAGCTTAGTAATAAAACATGTTTAGCAACTAAAAAATAACAATAAACGATACTTACAATTCGCTCAGCAACTATATGAGTTTGTTCACTCATGTAGGTGCCTTTTTTTGGTCACTGAATATACAACCACAAATCCTCGCGAGGTATTGGGGATGCCTGCTGATCAACTATAGCAGAAGGATTGGATTCAGTTTCTTCTTCCAATCTCTTCTGATTGGCCTCCATCATTTCTTCTTCGGCCTTTGCATATCCCCTGCGAGAAGCTCTATGCGTAGGGGTGTAAATAGGCCAGGCCTGTTCGGTAGGGAAGCGGCCTGAGCCTGGCCTGTGGCCTGTAACAGGCTTATTTTTAGGCCTGAGTCTGGCCCGTGGTCTGTTAAGAGGCTTGTATTTTCAAAAATCCTGTACAGGCCGAAAACAGGCCAAAACAGGCCGACTGCGTTTACAGGCCTCCTGTTTACAGGCCGAAAACAGACCAAATTTACAATAACATAACAGATTCTACAACAACATAAAAAATGAAATTAAATACAACATCCAACATAAAAATTCAACATCCAACATCAACATACAAATTAAACATCTAACATCCCACCAAGTTACCAACATACAAAAACCAACATACAGATTCTTCTTTAAGCCACTGGACATTGACTCTCGAATGGAGATGACATCAACTAAAACTGAAACACAACCAACAAAAAACATAATGTGAAAATCAACATGACACCAGTGCAAATCACAAACCTTATAAATGCTTCAGTTGGCAAAGACCCCATTAGAAAAATATTTATTGCAATAGACAAAGAAGGTAGCCATGGAACAAGTGTGATTACTCGACAATGACTCTAAACGAGAGATGTCACCTGTATGTGCTTCATTATTGAGATAATCCAACTAGCTAACTGCATAATATTCTCACTCGTCTCTCAACATTGCCAATCATTGCATGTATCTATGTTTTATATATTACTCTTATTGGACCCGGATATGGGAAAATCAATTATTCCACCTTCATTGAAACTCAAAAACGCACTTCCTTTATTTTATAATTATTTTGAAGGTGACTAGCAACTTTTGCTTTATTATTATTCAAAAAGAGTTCATACATAAACCCTTTTTATGCAACTTCCCCAATTCCCTGCAACTTGGATAAAAATATTTAAACATTATTATATATCAATCCTGTTCATCCACAATAAACAGTTCATTGTCTCAAAACTGAGTTGTATAGCCAAAATTGAAATGAGAATGTGTTTGTATTTGGTCGCAAGAAATAGCTAGATCGAAAAATACCAAGTCCTTATTATTCATTGAATTGATTGCTTGCTTGCTTCCTTATAATATTGAAAGTAGCAAATAACCAGATCGAAAACCTCTGTTTTCTTCCAACCAATATCTATAACCCGACTAAATATCATCAAAAGAAAAGGACCAAAATTTTCACACCCAAATCTGGTAAATTATTCACTAAGAACACAACTAAGTAAGAAACTAACAACCCAAGTTCACTGACAGCCAAAATAACACTGAACCCAAAACCATAGCCCCTGAAGTTTGAAAACCATCACAAAATCACAGTAAACTGAAGCAGTAGTAAAGGATTCTGAAGACTCAAGATATTAGAAACAATCATAAACATATTCGAATTAGCAATGAAGGATAGGCCACGAAAATCAATCAGAGCAACTGAGTGTTCGACCGGAAGCAACGGAAATCAGCAATGAAGGAGTCGAAAACATACCTGAGTGTTGAAGAACCAGCTGAGCTGACCGACTAGAAATCAGCTTAATGAGGAAGGAGGAGGTTCAGTGAGTATGGAAGGGGAGGAGGAGGGTCAACTGGAAGACAGAGCTTGAAGAACCAGCTGAGCTTCGTGACCGGCGGCAAGCACGATGGCGACAAGAATTTGGGAAGGACCGAAACAGAGCTTGAAGAACCAGCTGAACCCTAATCACGATTTGGTTGAAGGAAGGTGAGAATAATAGGTTTGTTTTTTAATTAATGTTTATTTTCAGCAAACATTAAAAAAATTGAAATTACTCTTTTACCCTCCTTAACAGGCCGGCTTGACAGGCTTTTCAGGCCTACTCGCAGGCTTGAAATTAGGTTTTGGCCTGGCCTGTTAGCCTGACAAGCCAGGCCTAATCAAGCTTTTAGCAGGCCAGGCCCCTGGCCTTTTTACACCCCTATCTATGCGGGCAATCATTCTTTCTCCCTATCTCCTGTGCTTGTTCCCTTCTTCTCCATGAATCAAAATTGGAAACAACTATTAATTATGAATTCAAGCCATCTAACTAAAAGAAATTATAGAACTTCTGCTTCATATAAACCTCAAATACTAGTCAAATTCACTTCATCAAGTTTCAACATTTTATTTAAGGAAGATATAGAATTGTATAGAACTAACATACTAACTTACTAATAGCAATGTCTAACCACTACCTGCTATAAGAATATAATAACAGTTAACATATAAGACATGCATACTCACACATTAAACCACCATACTCAAATTCACTTATGACTTACTTGATTGTTCCTCCAATGCAGGACAAAGGATGGAAATATATACTTCTACTCACACATTAAACCATCTAACTAACAGGATTAGACAAACACAATAACATTCACATATCCACACAGGTTAATAAGCAAACAAAAAGGGCAAACAAAACTAAATATGAACTCACCACAGCATCAGGAGTGGTCTGAAGATGAACAAATTGATCCAAAATTTGTTGATCAATGAATGTGTACATGTCCCACGGATTATGATCAGGTTGAACCCTGGCAAAAATATAAGTGTTGGCTACAAAGGTCTTAAATTTCCTCCACCAATTAGCACAATAAGACAATGTCTTGACTTTCAACTTCAAAGAGTCAGGAACAGTGTATGAAAGCCGAATAGTATCCTAAATAGGATCATTCACTGTGCGTTGATCAACATTTTTCTACTCATCTATCAATATGCTGACCTTGCTGCGTTCCATATAGCCAACATAACTATTATATTTGTGTTTATTTGGACCGAAAGGTTCCAACCTGTCATTAAAGTAAATCTATATCTTTGACCCAGAGTTCCGTTTTACAGATACGTTGCTCATTCGTGTGCCACTTCTACCACGATGTGCAGGCGCGGTCACGAGGCTCATTTTGAGAAGAAGAGGGTTGGTTCTGACTCACACCAGTAACATCAGTAACTTACGTTCACTGAACAGGGAGAGAATGGTTTTCTCCGTTCATTTTAGAGAAAGTAAGAGAGTGGTGGTACGAAGGAGTAACGCCTGAGAAAGTGAGAGAGTAATAGAGGATGGTGGTGGTTGGCAAGGAATAAACGTAATGCAACAGGAAATGAGGTTTCGCAAAGAGTGCAAGAGTTTCAGAGTTCAGATAGTAAGATGTAACTCGTAAGTAAGGTTTCGTGCGAAGAAGTATATGTTTCCATTTTTAAGACCGGAGTAAATAAAACGACGGTCTTAAAGGTTAATATTTAAGACCGTCCATTATTAATGTCCGCTTTTAAAAGTAATAAACTATTATTTTAATTTTTTCATTATTTAGTACCGGGTACAAGTTATGTATGCTCTTAAAAGTATTACCTTTAAGACCGTCATTTATATATGTTCGGTCTTAAAAGTTTTATACGATTATATTAAATATTTCCTTATTATTCGTGACAGTAGAAAACATAAGTCAGTGATGTACGAGTTTTCTCTATACGTAATCCATATTTTAATTTTTTTAAGACATTTTTAAGAGCGGTTGGTTATTTTAAGCGGCCTGAATATTATATTTAATATCTTTAAGACCGGTGTCTCGAAACTCCGTGGTAAATGAGACGATCTTAAAAATTGATGCTGGTGAAGAAGTTCTTTATATTTACAAAATTGCCACCGGTCATTTCTTTAAGACCGGGGCGTTGATAATCCGCTGTAAATGAGGCGGTATTATAACACTTTTTTGCACTAGTGCTTCCATGGCATTTTGTCCTTCTCTGACACTAGTAATATATATTTGGTTTCAACAAAGTCAAAGAAACTCGATGACAGCCCCCATAGCTTCCCTTCTGCAGTTTTTCCTTTTTCTTTTATATGACAACAATCTTTCTTTAATAAATAACCACACAGATGTTAACAATTCAAGCAAACTGACACTTAAACGCAAGCTCACAGCCCCCTGTTTCCATCATTTTCAGTTCAGTTTCAGTTTTGGTTTCAACACCTAAAAGCTTGGTTTTCCTTTTGTTTAATATTCACAAACTATAGATAGAAATGCTGAAAACTTTGAGAAAGATAAGTTCCAGGACTCACCTTAGCTTTCAAGCTTAAAAGACAGAAATAGCTTGCTGTTTACTCCTCTGTTTTCCGACGCCAGAACAGAGAAATAATGGATATCAGTTTAAACTCCCACTCTCTCCTTCAGTGACTCTTTCTCTCTTTCACGCTCTCACTCTGTGTTTTCTTTTTCCTGACTGAATGCCGAATGAAGAGAGTGGAAATGAAACGAAAGGCCACTTAAATAAGGACCTAAAGTCCAGACGAGACACAAAAGTCTAGAGGCAAAAACTGTTAGTTAATCTACGAGGAGCTCGAGAGGTAGGGCTTACTGATTTCTTGTTGATCTTCTGCTGTCTCTGGGTCTTGTTTCGGCGCTGAGTTTCTTGCGTGTTTGGCCAGTAATTGTAATGGTAAGACTACTTTTACGTAAATGACGTTGCTTCTTTTTTTTTTTTTTTTTTTTTCCTGTTATGTATGTTCTTTTGCTACTAAGGTAGTGAACTACTTCTTCAGTTTGTATGAATTGTTTTTTTTTTTTATAATAAAAAGTTTTGGAGGGTTCGACACCAGTCCCTATCAAGACTAGGGCACGGCCCCGAGCTCTATGAGCACTTAGAGGGGACTTACGAGATCGCTTACTAAAGAAGTCCCAGCAACAACGGCAGAGGGGATCGAACCCACATCCCAAGGGACTAATCCTGGATCCCTTACCATCTATGCCAACTCTCTCTCTGGTAGTTTGGATGAATTGTTTGATAATAGATAATGGGTAGGTTGTATATGGGCTGAAGAACTGGGCTTCTGTGGGCCGAGAGAATGCTTAGAGAAATAACTACACATATATACATATTCTTGCTAATAGGTGCAACACGTGCTGTTTTTAGAGCTGGGAAAACGGGCTAGGCTCATTGGGCCGACTTGTTTAAACCCTAGCCCTTTAAAGACCGGACTTAAAAAATGGACGAGTTATTTGAAATTAGCCCTGCAGGGACGGCTCTGGAGGGCCTCGGGTCAGCCCTGCAGACCCTTTTCACTGTAGATTTTTTTTTTCCTTTTTAAATTTATTAATTTATATATATATATATGTGTGTGTGTGTGTGTGTGTGTGTGTGTGTGTGTATTATTTGTTATATAGTTATTTATCCATTTAACTACAAATACATAATAACTATACTCTAATTTTATGATTTGATTTATTATTTGTTGCAAATAAAGATTATGGATGTGTTCATGATGCGGGAGAATAATTTCATGATATTCTTACTCATGAACTAGAGGCAACTACTCAAAGTAAAGAACAATCAAATGTCATTAAAATCGATAATAGTGACGAAGATGACAACAATAATAATCATTGTACTATTGTAACTTAGTGATATGCCTTTTATGTTTTATGTGAGTTATTTGTGAACATAGTTTGCTTTTGATTATGAATTTGTGATTGTGTTTATTTATTAAATTGATTAGTGTTGTAATTTACTAATTATATTTATTTAAAAAAAAAGTGGAGGAAAAATAGTTAAAATTTGGAATAGTAATTTTCAAGCCCTGCGGGCTGGCCTTGGCCCTGGTGCTTTCTGGTCGGGCTTTGAAAAACAGATGTTTTTCTTACTCTGGGTCCTGGAGGGCCGGCCCTGATTTCCAACTCTATCTCTTTCTGCGTTTATGTGGGAGCTAGTAATGACCATTTTTGATCCACATACATGTATATATACTCCCTTTTTCCTGGGCCTTAATGTGTTGGGCTTCCATTTTTTTAAAAAAACAATATTTTATTTGCAATTAGATTTAATTGCAATTATTAAATAATTTAAAAATTAAATCCTTAATTTCCTAGACCTTGAAATAGATACTCTATAATTACTTAAGCCAAATTTCATAATTAATTTCCCAACTAATATTACAAATTTTAAGTTCCAAATTTGGGATGTTACACATTCTCCAACGGTAATCACTTCAGAAATTGAGATTCAAGCATTGAGTGGGTTTCCTATTTGGATTTTATGTTTTTGAGATTGTTTTGATTGCTTGGGGTTAGCTTTTTTATTTTTGGTGGTTGTATTTGTTGGTTTGTTTCTCTTGTAGGGGCTCTCACACACACACACGAATATACATGGTATGCTCTGATCTCCTTCATCAAGAATCAGACCGTGTTCATCCTTTCTTATTCCTTTCTTTCACATATGGATTCCACACATCAATTTGTATATTGGATCTTACAACGCCAAATGACGTTAAAAAAATTGGGGATTTACAACAACTGCTTTTCAAAAAAGCATTGAAAAATAGTGGTCGTTGTTTTTTAAAAACAGTCATAGTAAGTCTAACTTACAACTATTGTTTTTGTAAAACAAATGTTGTAAGTAGACTTACAATGATTGTTTAAAAACAAATGTTTATTATAAAACATTCAATGATACTTACGAATGTTAAAAACATTCAATTATACTACCCCTTGAAAATAGTCATCTTAGAGTTCTAAAAACGAATGTTAAAAGGGTCTTATGCAGTTGTATCATGTGTATTTTCATGGGAATGCAATTTGTTTCAAACCACCAACGTGCAATTGGTTAAGGTGGTATGCGGCTTAACACCGTATAGAAGAGAACACAAATTTGAGTCCTAAGAAACTCATTTGTTGGGAGATGCGAAAACCCTTTATACTTCAAGTCTTGAAAAGTGATTAATCTCAAGTCCAAAGTGGCTTGGGATACCCTTGATCAAAACAATTTGTTTTGAACCATCAACCATGCATGATTTGTAAAGAAAACAATTACTTGGTTATTATATTTTCATGTGATATGTTGGTTAGTATAATATAAATGCTTTGATATCTCATGGCATATTTGTAAATGGACAAGAGATACCGGTGAAAAGATTGTCCCAAGGTTCTGGACAAGGGACCCAAGAGCTCAAGAACGAAATTAAACTAATTGCAAAGTTACAGCATAGGAATCTTGTGAAATTTCTTGGATATTGCATTCATAAAGAAGAAAAGATGTTGATCTACGAGCACCTTCCCAACAAAAACTTGAACTTCTCTCTGTTTGGTATGTTTTCTTATTCTCCTCTTCTTTCTCTAAAACTAATGTTGCTTTCAAATATTTGTATACATGTACAAAAAAAATCTTATTGCCTTAATTCCTATCATATCATACTTTTATCTATATCTTATTGACCTACTCCCCCAGTGTTACTTATAAGAACTCAATAACTAATTACGTTGTTGAAGAAAGCAATTAAAGTTATTTAAAAATAATATGTATGTCTAAAATATATATTGTATTTCTCAAGGATGCCCTTATTTATGAGGAGTATGCAAGAGAAAGAAATAAAGTAAATATAACAATCACAAACCTTTTAATTAATGCAATACACATAATTAATGAGGGATAAAAGTGAAAAAAAACTCATTAAAAGTATAGACAACTTGGGGCTATTATAAAAAAGGATCAAGCAAATTCAAATTTTGGGCTCTTATAAAAAGGATGGGAGGGAGTAACTAATTAGATTTCTTTCCCACCATTTTCAAAGTTAAGCCGGATCTGTGGTTCATTGCAGATAGGAACCAAAGAATGTCATTAAATTGGGACACATGTTTTCATTTTATAAGTAACTCCTTGAGCAATTCCTAACAATTTTTTTTTGAAGAACTCTTTCCTTTCATAAAACAATTTTCCCTAACTTTTTCCAATTATTTGAGGCCTCCTTGTATTTTAAAATTTGGCTAATCATCCTTTATTTAACCAAAATTCAATGCAACAAATACAACAAAGCCTTATCCCAACCTAGTTGGGACTATATGAATCGCACAATGCCATTGTACTCTATTAAAAACCATCTCTTTAGATATATTATTAACCTATAGACCCTGCTTTATAACCTTATTATGCATTCATTTTGGTATTCCTCCACCTCTTTTTAAAAGACTCCATAGTGCTTGATTGATCCTCTTCACCAACACATCTAAGAACCTTCTTTGAAGGTGTACAGACCACCTCATACGGTTTTCTAGCATTGTCCTTTTATAGGTGCCACTCTAACTCGTTCATACATATGAAGATTACAAATGTTGTCTTTTCTTGTATGACCATGTAACATCCCAAATTTTGGGATATGAGATTTGTAATTTTTGGAAAAGAATAAATTCAAGTAAGGATTAATTTTAGGTATGAAAATTTTGGAATTTATATTTTATGATTTGGGAAAATTTATTAATAAACAAAGATCCTTATATTAAATTATGGATTTATTTGTAACACATATTTAATATTTGTAAGTTAATGATTAAAGGACCTAATTGCAAATAAGGGTATTGTAACAAATCAAGTGGGATAATTTTATTGGGCCTAACAACCTAACATATATATTTCCCCTCTCAATGATCCTTTCTCATTTGGTCAAATACTTACAGCCCAAAAGCAAAAATAAAAAATAAAAAAATGGAACGTTGCCTATAACACTCCAGTCTTTACGGGATCAGCAGATGATAAAATGCATCTTTTATAAGAGAAAACATAACTTCTTTCAGCCCATCTCATTTTTTCTCTCTCCCAACTCATTGAAAATGCAGAAGAAAAATGCTGGTAGAAGTAGAGGCATGTTGTAACATCCCAAATTCCAGGTTCGAAAATCGTGTCGATTGACACTTAGTTTTAAGAAAATCACAGAGTCTTGAGATGCTACAGCTCAGAGTACTGCGGAAATGGATAACGTGCGCCAATATTCGGATAATGAGTATCTGATATAAAATGCCCAGACATATGATGATGCCCTGACATAAGCTGATATTTTAAATATCCCGAAGAAATATTCATATGATACAATTTACAGAGATTTGAATACATTTCTCTGATAAAGAAAGTCTTAAATTAGACCTATGGCTTGGAACCTAACATCAGTTAATCAGACAATTTGGCCAGGTCGGTGTTCAATCTAATGGGAGTTTCACCAACTCTATGGCGACTTGTGACAACCCACCGATGAAACCTTCCTTAGTTTAAGCACCAAATGGTCCGAAATAACTTTGTTAAATCCGTGCCAGAATACTCTGCTAGAAACTAAGTCTTAATAACTTCTACCGACCTTCGTCTTCGACCGCTGCCTCTTCACGGCTCTTTCCACCAGCACCTTCTCTATCCCGATTTCTTCCCTGTACTATTTATTAAGACTGAGGTCCAATGCCCATTAGACCTCGAGTAACAGTTAACCTTATACTCAAGTATAACAGTATATGTATGACAGATATTCATTTACAATTCAGCATATAACTATACATAGCACACAGCACATGTCATAGTTCATATCACAACAATACATCTACATACCACACAGCCCATGTAAGGTCCACATAGTTTGCACATAAACTAGTGCCACGCCCCGAAGCGTGTCCTCAGCGATAGGAAAACATCCATACGGCATTACCAAGACTGTAACCCGTTTTCACATAATAGCTGAATGTACAAACAGTGACTTAAGACAGAGTCTTAATCACGGTGCATGACCCAAGACCCAGTCTTGTCCACGACTATATGAATCATCACATCACATATAGAGCATACAAGCAGCATAAGAGTTACAGTTACAGTGCGCGTCCGTACCTTTCACCGGGTAATTGTCAAACGTCCGACCTTTGGATCTGGCCCTGAATAATATATCACCATATCACTTAGAATAATATCCTAAGATATACTTCCACCTCTATTTACTCATCTACTCTTGGTGGATTTGTTATTTACAACTTTGCCCTTACATTTATTTAAAAACGTAGTGCAAAGTTTTCTGGGCAGATTTTTTGGTAACTTTGAAAAATCATAACTAATTCTACAAAAATCAAAATGAGGATCCGTAAAATTCCCCAGAACCCTTATGATGTCTAGTTTTGAGGAAAAATATTAATTTTCACCCAGAATTAGTGAGTCATTACCAGTTTTAACTTTTCTGAACGTTGCCCAGATTTTATTCCAACAAAAATGACTTAACTTCAAAAATTCATATCTCCTTGACCAGAGATCAAAATGTTGCATATTTTATATATTTGGAGAGCCCTACATGTCTACTTTCTTTCTGGAAAATTTCATGATTTTATAACTTCATTTGTTACATAAAATCATAGCATCTTTTTCGTTGTCTGTCTAAGATTTAAGAACCGAAAATTTTACAACTTTCATAATCTTAATCCAAGGACTTCCAAAAATTATTTCCTACCATGTTTTTACCTCTTCAGGCATTTTTCAATGCAATGAGGCCTAAAAACAAGTATAGGAATTTATTCTCTAATTTTCTAGATTAAACTAACATTTATACTAAGAACTTATAAAATCTAAAGACTAGAAATTTAAGAACTAGAACTTACCTCTTGAAGACTCTTGAACTCCTTCCTCCTTCTTGCTTCACTCTCCTCTTAAACTCTCCAATCTTTGGTATTTGGTGTGAAGAATGAAGAGAGGAGAGCTCTCTACTTATAGCCAATCCTTGGTTATCTAACAACTTTCACTTGATCTAATCCCTTAGATCTAACTTAGGAAGGAAATTAAAATCTCATCCCTACACCTATATATGAACATGCCACCTCCTCTCATTTTTCATACACATGTGCTCTTGTGATGTCATCTTGATGACATAATCAAGGCTTAGGTGTCATTGTTGACTTTTTAACACTAATTAGCAATTCTTAATTATCATGTTAATCAAGTGTTTACATGCTTCTTAATTATATTTTGCCATTAGCTAACTCAATTATATGAAGATTTATACTTAATTACTTAAGATATTATTTCATTCTCTTTGGCTTAATATAATTAGCCTTCTTTTAATTTGTCTCTAATCATCTTGAAGAATTGTGCAACTAATCTCAATTAGTGCAAGCTTATTCTATTAAGGATAATTGTAATTTACTTAATATACATCTTAATTATGCTAAATTAATTAGCAACACTCTTTATGCCAACTTTGACCCTCCATTGGTCATTAATATCAAATTAGGGGTTTCATATAATTAACTTTGGATATTCCCTTTTATTCATGTTTAAACAATCAACAATTAATTACTTATTTAATCACTTACTAATTGTTGACAATTTTCTTAATTAAGATTAATTATTTTCTCACAACTATTTTACTGAAATTGATAATTTATGCATTATGCAAAATATAAAAAATCATGGGGTCCAATATGGTCCCCTAATACTTTTTGATTTTTCTCCTTTAATTTTTCCAAGGTAATAATTTAATAAATTACCTAAATTAGGAACAATATTCTTCCCTATTTAAAATAAATATTTATTTGTCTCTTTATAATATTTTCAGGGTATTTTATAACCCATAAATATTTCAGGGACCTATTTGCAAATTATCTAATGTTTTAGGGGCCTTTTTCGCACATTATTAAATCTTAGGAGAAATTGTTCTAATAATAAGGTAAATTCAATACAAGGTGTTTGAGATCTCATATTCACCTATTTTTAATAGGTATATTCTACCAATTTATGATATTTACCTAAGTCAAATTTTAGGGTATTACACATGTGTACTCTCTGACCAGTATTTCCTGTGGACTGGGCTCCAAGTGTCCTGTCCCTTGAACTGTGGGTGAGTCCGACCTTTTTCGTAAAAAATTTACATCAAAAAAAAAAAACGCAGAAGAAAGATTAGATAGAACAACACGCAAGCATAAGAAAGCTACAGCAAGATCAACGTCATTTACGAAGCACAGAAAACATAATCAGCAATAAGATATCATCAGCGGCATTCACACAAGATCACAGTAGCACCATTCTTCTTGGACAGCGAAACGCCATGCTCCGTCTGCATGTCAAGCACAGCGTCAGTCAACGCCATTCCCTTTTGGTTTTCGCGTCTCAGACTTGACTGTAGGTCCTTATATAACTGATGCTCCTTTGTCTTCCATTCATGCTGTAATACCTGAAAATTATTTATCTTAAAATAAATAATATACCTTAAATATTCTATGTGCACAAATAATACCTATTGAAAATAGGTGTATTTGTGGTCTCAAAGTGTAAGATAATTAGTTTATGTTCAAAGGAAAATATTAAGGGAATAAAGGAAATTAAGTGCAAAAAAGGCTTAAAAATGCTTTTTAGGGTCATAAAACATCCTAAAAAAATTGTGATAAATTCTAAAGGACAGCAAAATAATTATTAAAAATTAGAAAGAATATTGTTCTTACTTTAGACAATTTAATAAATTAATTCTTTTGAAAAATAAAAATAATATGTGGAATAAAAATCACATTAAATAACAACAATCTCCTATTTAAAAGAGCAATATAAGCAAGGGGAAACACTTAATTAAATTAAGACAATTAGTAAATATAATAAGGCACCTAAGCTTGCATTAATTGGAGGTTAATTGCAATATAATTAGGGATAAATAAAATCAACATGAATAATGGGCTAATATTTTCGGAAAAAATAAAAGGATTAATTGAGTAAGACTAAATTTACAAATAGTGCTCTAATGACTTGGATTAATTAGCAAATCAATTATCATAGGATATTTATAAAAAGAAGAGAATTAAACACAAATTGAAAAAGTAAAAATGAGTGAAGGAGGGAGAGCCATGGAGAGGGAGGAAGTAGGTGGAAAATTGTGTGATTATGTGGGTATATGCGTGTAGGTGTGTGTGTGGGAAGTGAGTGAGTATGAGTGATTATGTGTGTGTAAATGTGTATGCGTGGGTGTGTGTGAATGTGTATGTGTGTATGTGTGGTGGTGGGTAGGATATGTGAAGATAAATGCCCTTTTGTGTTCCATATCTTTTCCTATAAATAGAGGCCTTTGGTCTTCATAAACTTCACACCAAAACAAGCTAAAGCATCTGATTCTAAGAGTGGAAGGTGAGAGTAAGTGGGAAGCAAGAAGGAGGAGGAAGTTCTTCAAGGGTAAGTTTTCTTGTTCTTGAAGTTCTAGTTTAATTCATAGTTAGATTATGCTTTGATCTTAAATATTCAAGAGCAATTTGGTTTTCAAGTTTTTATGATTAAAAATGTATTTATTTCAAAAATTATATGAAAAATATGATGCAGCAAAATTCTTGAAGATCAAAGATCAAAATAGCAAAACTCTGGCGAAATTTCATCAGTTAACGATTTCTGGAGCCAGTAGCAAAAACGTCAGTATTTTATGTTGAAAATGGGGTTCTAAAATTATGTGAAAATTCATGGTTAAAGTAGACATATAGAGCTTTCCAAATATACGCAGAGTGTGTCATTCTGAGTTTTGTGCTAGGAGATAACAATTCCTAAATTAAGGCTACGTTTTCTGGGTAAAATTCTGGGCAACGTTAAGAAAAATGAAAACTGGGAATTCTTCATAAATTCTGGGTATATACAAGTATTTTTCCTTGAAAATAGACATCATAAGGATTCCGAGGAATTTTATAGATCCTCGTTTTGATTTTTATAGAATTATTTATGATTTTTCAAAGTTACTGAAAAATCTGCCCAGAAAATACTGCACTACGTTTTTGAATAAATGTAAGGGCAAAGTTGTAAATAACAAATCCACAAAGGGTAGATGGGTAAATAGAGGTGGAAATATCTCTTAAGATATTATTCTAAGTGAGATGGTGATATGTTAGGATATCTGGGAAGTCCGGGGCCGGATTCAAAGGTCGGACATTTGACGATTACCCGATGAAAGATACGTTCGCGTACTGTAACATTGACTCTAATGCTTATTGTATGCTTATATGTGATAGACAACTATATAAGTGAATTGTATAGATAACTTTACATGTGATGTGTATTGTTAACATAGATTACTATACATGTGAATTGTATAGATAACTGTACATGCGATGTGTATTGTTAGCATAGATAACCTTACATGTGATGTGTACGGTGGATATATTAATCTTGCATCTGTTATATACTTATGTGTTGATTAATGCTGTGATGTCATACATATCTTGTTTACATAAGCATGAGGTTAACCGTTACCTGAGGTCCGATGGGCATTGGACCTAAGCTCTTACCATAGCTTCAGGTCCGGGATAGCTTCAGGGTCAGGAGGACCAAGGGCCGAAGATAAGGGCAAGCAACACGCTTAGAGTTTGGGTTGAAGATGAAGGTCAGTAGAAGTTAATAGGGCATAGTTTCTAGCATAAATCTAATAAAGTTATTTCAAATCAATTGGTGCTTAAACTAAAAAAGGGTTTGTTGGTGGGTGTCATAAGTCGCCGTGAAAGACGGGGAGACTCCCATTAGACTAAACACCGATCTGGCTAATATGTTTGATTAACTGCATTGGGTTCCAAGCCATAGGTCTAGTTTAAGACTTTCTTTATCAGAGAATTGTATTTAATTTCTGTAAATTGTATCACATGAATATTTCTTCGGGATATTTAATATACCAGCTTATGTCGGGGCATCATCATATATTTGGGCATTTTATATCAGATACTCATTGTCCAATTATTAGTGCGCTCTATACATTTCCGCATTACTCAAAACAAAACTGTAGCACCTCAAACTCAAACTCTATTGATTTTCCTAAAACTAAGTGTCAACCGACACGACTTTTAAGCATGAAATTTAGGGTGTTACACATGTTTTATTAGTGAGAACAAGTTAGAGAGAGAGAGAGAGAGAGAGAGAGAATTTTAAAACCCGGAATCTTATTTTGCTTGCTGTTGCTGAAACAGAGGAGTGGAATGACAACTCTTTGCTCATCGTGAAGCTTGATCAGTGAAGGTAAATCATGAGACTTTCTCTTCCTCTTATTCCCACCATTTTCCCAATACAAACGATGAATGCTAAGCCATGAGAAAAAGACATCTTCCTTGCTGAAAACTGAAACCAAAAACAGGGGGTGTCGCGTTGTGATGCATCTCTGGATTTTATTTCATCTGCTTACTGTACCATCGTCATGTATATAAACATATATACATATATTCATGCTCTAAGTGAAGCCATGCGAATAGGAAATAGATGTGTGTGTGTTTATATGTGTGCGCGCGCGCGCGCGCGCGCTGTCATAGGCAGAAGAAAAAGGAAGAAAAACGCTACTACATCCATGTGCATAAATATATATTGGCTAAGGTATGCGTGTATGAAATGCTAATATATAAGTACATATATATACATCATATAAACGTTGCTTGCTGCCAAGAAGGAAAAAAAGGGTACTGTCATATGTTGTTATATATATATATATATAACATTGATGCCACGCAAGTGTATGTATATTAAAGCTAAGGGAGGAAGTATGGTTGCATGGGAATGGAATAAAAGCTTACTGTAAGTTTACTATATATATATACTTAAGTCAATGCCATGTATATATATATAAAAAAATAAAGCAACAGGAAGCTTATGGCCTTCATGCATATGTTTCTTGATTACTTTTATTTGGTCTAATATTTATTGAGCATGAAACTTTTTATTTGAAATGTTCTTCTCGACAACTTGTTGAGTAATTTCTTGGAGCAATTCTTGATAAATCCCCAGTTATTGAAACCAACATCTTAGTATTTTATTTGCTATACTAGATACATCTATCTGTGTCAAACTTTGTTGATTCTCCTTATAGAAACACACGCAGTAGGCGGATCTAGTAAAATTGATGGCAAAACCACATTCATCTAATGAGTTTGAATGTTTCAAATTAGTTCCTTAGTTGACGTTTCATTCAATTTAGTATGTTAATTTAAGATAAGGTTTTGATTTTGTTTTTCCTCTTTTCCAGTACTTAAGTAGTACACACACACACACACACCTTTATAAAGTAGAACCTAAAGTTGTTGTCTATATATATAAGACATACTTTATATAGTGTTAGTAATTATGAAACTTAAAATATTTATTTCTAAATATAAATATATTTGTCTCATTAAATAAATAATGGTAATAATAATAATAATAATAGTAATGGAATAAATAATAATATTATTAGAAAAATAAATAAATAAGGTTATTATGAGAAAAAGGAATAAATAATAATATTATTAGGAAATGGAATAAGCATAAAGTAGGTAAATAAATAATAATAGATAATATTATTATTTATTATAAAGAGTATTATTACTAGGGAATTATTAATTAATATAAATTGTTATTATTAATTAATAATAATTTAAAAAGGGTATAAATGAACTACCAAATTCACCAGGGCTAGAAAGGTCAATAGTGGCAATGACATCTCTTAGAATATTATTTATAAGGGAAATAATGCGGTGATACTATTATAGGATATCCGGGAAAGTCAATAATCAGTACCGAAAGGTGAACATATTGTTAACGATGAAGACTAAGGTATGGACGCGAACTGTAACTATAACTCTATGTTGTCTTGTATGCTTATATGTGATTAGATGATTCATAGAGTTATGGACAAGACTAGGTCTTGGGTCATATAATGTGGCTAAGACTTGATCTTAGGTCACTTGTTCACATACATTCAACTTTGTGCAATTATAGTCATAATAATGTCATATGTATGTTTTCCTAGCGTTGAGGACACGTGGAGGTGTGACACTGGTGAGTGCAAATGTTGTGAACATTACATGTGATGTGTGCTATGTATTGTTGAATTATGAGCTTTACATTGGATGTGTGCTATGTATGGTTAATGCTGAAATGTAATGAATATCTATCATACATATACTGTTTATACTTGAGCATGAGGTTAATTGTTACTTGAGGTTCAATGGGTATTGAATCTCAGAATTTACCTTAGCTTTAGGATCTGGAGGATCGAGAGCTGGAGAAAAGGGTAAGCATCAAGCGTGAGGACTTAGCCGGATTTTTATTTTGGGATAGTAGTATGTACATTTTTTGAATATTCAGATAATTGTACCACTAACGTGCCAACCGGATACACCACAAACAATTTTAAGTTGCGTCACGCTTATATTCCTTTGGGAATTTTAATTAACCAACATATGTCTGGGCATATGTTATCAGTCACTCATTCGTCCAAACGTTAGACACGCTCTTTGTTGTGACTCACTCTGATTTGTTAACACCATAACTTTGATAAATACATGCTAATTAGTTTAATAAGAGACCTAGAATCATAATTGGACACCATAAGTGGCTTAGGAAATAGGGGCATTACATATCACATATCCATTTCAATATCCTCATATCAACTACTCCTAATTTATATTCAATAACTTTTTAAAATTCATTTTTGAGGTAATTTACTCATATTTATAACTTAAGTAAGCTTCATTGAATTATTATGCTTTCGTTGAAACATTCCTGTGGTTACCCAAGCAAATAATAACTCCGGTCGTGTGACATGCTTAAAGACTGTAGTTAGTATTATATATATATTAGCACAAGCAAATATTCGTGTGTGTGTAAGTGTGCCTATTGTTTGTTGGATGCATTTGTAATATATAGTATATGAAATCTTAAATCCCAACATTAGTTGGCTTTAATGGCTAAACTTGTTACGCCAGGCTCTAAGGGGCCTTTATTTATTAGAGTTATCAAATATATCCTATCGCACACTTAGTTTGAAAACGTGAGGATAAATTTTTTACAATTCGAATATATCCTATAGTCGGATATTAATACAGTAATCCCAAAAATAATAGATAAATGATAAACGATATACTAAAGTCAAACTACATATTTTTCCAGAATGTTCCTTTATTTATAGTTGCATCTTCCCTTTTGATCCCGATCCAATGCCAGACTCTTTCATACGGTCTGGAGTTCAAATGAATGAACCCTAGAGTAACAGTTAATCTTATATGTAAGTATGAAATACTAATGATGGTATAACACATGTCAAACATAAAATAATTCACAGTAAACAAGCCACACTATAACCACAATTATCGGCTAAGGATCGCAACCTTCAGGACACATAGCCTTGTTTTAGGACAGGCAACCCCAATCCATAATTAAGATACACATATGCAAATTATCTAGTAAACATGGTTAGTCATACACTAATATATATGCATACAAGTTAATAAAATAATAGTTACCCACCTCAAGCTTGAGTCCTAATTTCTGTCCGTGGATGTTGGGATCAATGGAAGTATCAAGGTAAGCCTATAAATGTTTATAATTATCATTAGTCACTCCTGGCGTCGCAAAGTACCTAACTATGTGAATTATTTTTAAGGGATTGAAAGTAGATTAACCCGTAAAAATTCCCCTAATGATAATACCCTTTTTATTTATTCATTATAATCCCTTTATTATTTATTCCCTTTTCCTATTAATAATAACAATATTTATTATTATTATTATTATTATTATTATTCCACAATTATTTTAAACTCTCATAAGCTATTATGACACTTTAAATTAGGAGTTTATAAATACTAATTATCATATAAATGTTAATGGTTCTAATGGTTTTCTAAAATATAAACTACACACACCCCCCATTAGCAAAATGGCAACAAAGATATATATATATATATATATATATATATATATATATATATATATATATATATATATATATATAACGTGAAATTTTCACTTTTTCTATTATTTTTTTCTTTTGCATGGAATAAAATCAAAACACGAACAAGGAGATTGATCCATCTGGAAAAATAACAATATATAGAGATATACTGACATAGTCCATACACACACTCCCATACGTACTCTTCCAATGTTTTTCCTTCTCTGGGATTAAGATACACAAAAAAATATATATATATACATACATACAGATGTGATTTATATGGCACACACACACACAGATAGCATATTCATGACATCAAACAATCATTATTTATATGTATGCAGCGTTTATGAGGTGTGTGTGTAGAATCATTAAGATAGAGGAAATCGTTTTGAGCTTGGCTTCTTCCTTTTTAGTGTTCTACCAGCCCTGATAACAGGGGATACCTTCAAGAACACGTGATCCCCTACCTCAAACTCTAGAGGTCTTCTCCTTCTACCTGCTCTACGTGGCAAGGAGCCTCTTCTTGATGAGCTCGATGTGCTAGGAGGTTTCATCAACTAAGTCGGGTCCAACTAGTTTCCTTTCCGACAACTCGACCTAACAAATGGGTTATTGACACTTTCGGCCATACAATGCCTCAAACGGAGCCATCTCAATGCTCGACTGATAACTGTTGTTGTAAGCAAACTCAGCCAATGAGAGATATCAATCCCAATTTCTCTTGAAATCCAATACACACACTCTTAACATGTCCTCTAGCGTTTGTATAGTCCGTTCTGATTGACTGTCAGTCTGAGGGTGATAAGTTGTGCTGAACCTCAACTTCAACCCCAAAGCTTCATGCACGGCTTGCCAAAATCGTGACGTAAATCACAGATCTCTATCCGAGGTTATACTCTTCGGTATTCCATGGAGTCTCACTATCTCTTTGATGTAGATCTCGGCTAACTTCTCAAATGACTAATTGGCACTAATAGGAATGAAGTGGGCTGACTTCGTTAACCGATCTACAACTACCCAGATTGCATCCATATGCCTAATCTTGCGCAATCACACTACTAGATCCATGGTAACGTGTTCTCATTTCCATTTCAGAATTTTTAACTTTTGTAGTAGTCACGCAGGACGTTGGTGTTCAATCTTTACTCTCTGGCATGTTAAACACTTAGCCACTACCGGGTTACATCTCTCTTCAACCCCGGTCACCAGACCTTAGACCTCAGATTGTGGTACATCTATACCATTCCTGGATGTAAAGTATATTTACTTTTATGAGCCTCATCTAGTATCTTCTCTCTTAACTCGGCCCTTGGCGGTATGTAAATCCTCTTCTTACACCTCACCAATCCGTCGGGTGATAAGTCATACTTGTGAGTCTCATTTCAAGATATCACACCTCGGATAGCTTTTGCTCGTTCATCTAGCCTCTGAGCCTCCTCAATTTCATCATACAAATCATAATCTCCTTGGCTAACAAGAAGACTGGCAAGATACACCTCATGAGGCTCTTTTGGCTTCATGACAATCTGATTCGACAGGTTTAGATCCTGCAAATCTTCTAATAATTTCATCTTGACGATCATCATAAATGTCGTCTACACCACTTTCCCACTCAAAGCATTTGCAATGACATTAGCCTTTATTAGATGATATCTAATCTCCAGGTCATAATCCTCTAGCAACTCTAACCACTTGTGTTGTCTCATATTCATATCTTTCTGGTCAAAGAGGTATTTGAGACTCTTGTGGTCGCAATACAATTCTACGGTAGTTCCATACAGATAATTCTAACAAATCTTCAATGCAAAAACAACAGCTGTGAGCTATAAATTGAAAAACGTGGCTGAACCCAAGAGGGGGTGAATTGGGTGAAGATAAAAATTCTTGCAATCTTTAAAAATCTTTTCGCAATTCGTTGAAAGCGGTTTGAATGATATTAAAGAGTTATAAATCTATAAGCAATCAATCAACCATGTATGCTGGAAGTAAAGAGTTAAGGGAAGAGAATTACAAACTCAAATTTATACTGGTTCGGTCTAACCTTGACCTACATCCAGTCCTTAGTCACCCTGAGATTTTCACTATTCTCCTTGTTTAACCAGGCACAAGAGACAAGCCTTTACACCCACAAGTTTATCCAGGTACTTATGCAACCTTCACAATATCCCTCGGAGACTCCCCCTTACTACCCGTAAGGTTACAACCAATTTCCCACTCAAAGGTCATCCAACCTTGAGTATCTCTCAGAAAATATGGTTTTACAATAATTATTCTCTCAAAGAAGTGATTATGATAAACACTTAAGCTCATTACAAATGATATCACTCTCTATATGATAAAATATGAGACATTGAAAAACAGAGAGTAGGAGAGGATTCTAAATTTTGGCATTATGACAGTATAAGCTCACTCCTCCACCTTCTTGTGTTTTGAATTTGGTTCTATTTATAGATGAAGGTGTTCTGAATGTTGGAGAATTGGACCGTTGAAAATAGAGCCATTTGAGAATGGAGTAGTTGGAAATATAGCCGTTATTTCTACTTTTTGAATCAGCTATGACATCAGCAACTTTTTCATTTTGATCTTCAGTTTGATGCTCTTTGATAATCTGAAACATGTCCACAAATGATGTAAATGATGTTTAGAAATGTTATAAATCATTTGGGAAAGTTTCTCAATGATTTGGATCAGAATCAGAATTTTCGTAACGATGATTTTTCTGATCTGTGGGAGAATACTGCGGTATTGTTTTGCAAACTCGAGTATTGAGCTTATTTCAAAACTTCAGATTCATCTCTGTATCTCCAATACTCGAGTTTTGCTTCCCATACTCGAGTATTGAGGATCCATTAATGTTCATTGCTCTCTGTCTGAGCTATACTCGAGTATTCATCCGTAAACTCGAGTATTCAACTTGTTCTGGTCCTTGGTTGCTTTCTGACTTGATATAGCTTTTAAATTAGCAAACCAATCATCCCCATAAAGCTCTTTGTGTCCTCTTTCCTCAACAACAAGAATCAATTCAAAGATCGTTGGATTTCATCTGTTATGATCCAATGTATGAAGCCTTGTTCTTGACCAGCATTTTTACCATGTCTTGATCAGTCAGTCAACTTTCGAAGGCTGTATCTCTCTGGTCAGATCTTCATTTTTGTTGAATCAAGTATATATGGAAAGCCTTATGAGTCTTCTTTCCAACGCCACTGATTTCAGCTCATTTTAATTTGTAGATTGAGAGTTACACTCAAATCATTGAAGCTTGGTCTGAAGTGTGACGTGGATATTTGATCCAACTTTAGAAATTCATAGCTCTCAAATCTGATCTTCTTTGGGCATGAAAATTTGTCAAGATGACGCATTGGATGTTTAGTTTCAGGCAAATTTGATTTCACCTCAATCCGATGTCTAGTTTAGGAGATATCGTCGAATTACTAGACCTCGCCTATTCTGATCGTGGAATAGAGGTAAACAGAGTTGCTGAAGAACACTGGAAACTCAAGTATTGAAGGGAAAACTCGAGTTTTGTCAAGTCCAGACGCGCGAGAGAAGTTGAAAACTCCCGATACTTGAATATTTAAGTCTCATACTCGAGTATTGACTCTCATACTCGAGTATTGACTCTCATACTCGAGTTTTGACCTTCATAGCTCAAATTTGACTTGGAAACTTGAGTTGACTCCCAAACCATGGTTTCCGAAACTGTGGTTTTCAAAACCGAGGTTTTCTCATCTAGAAGCAAATTTTTCAGTAAGCTTGTATACTCAAGTTTTGACCTGGAAACTCGAGTAATGACTTCCAGAACCCAATTTTCACTGTCTTTAACTGTGAAATGGCCCTCTTCAACATCCATTAGATCAAGGACACTTCTATAATCAATCTATATAATCATATTTTCATCAAGTCCTTCCATCTTTCATCATTTATCTTGAAGAATATCTCCTCTTCATCATTTTCTTTATTTTCTTCTTCATTATTCCTCATAAATGAACTTGAGCTGATCTTGATATTCTCATTCTCTTAAACATACTCTATAAATATATCTGAACTGAGCTTGGAATGAGGATGTTCCATTCCATAAGATCTTTCTTCTTCTTGATTCAGCTCTTTCTTTCTTTCAATTTTGCTTTATCAATCTTCTTCTTGACCATTCTTCATAGATGACCTTCATATCTTTGATTCTACATTAAGCTCAAGAATTTAGTCAATGAAGAAGATAAGCATATAAGAATTACTCAATCTTTTTGCTCATACAAATGTCATACATATAAGACATCATCAAAACTAATTATATCCAACATAAATCATGAGTCGGATAGTTAGACTCGTGAGGTTTCAGCTGTTGATAGGCATAAGCTACCACTTTACCCCGCTACATCAGGGCACATCCCAATCTATGCTTACTAGCATCACTATAGACAACACATGTCTCACTTGGATCTGGGATAACTAGTATGGGTGTTGTAGTCAACCGCTATCTTAATTCTCTGAAACTACCCTCACAGTGCTCATCCCAAATAAATGATTAGTTCTTTCACGTAAGCTTTGTTAATGGCAAGGCAATTCTAGAGAAATCCTTTATGAATCTACAGTAGTACCTCGCCAAACTCAAGAAAATCTGTATCTCGACCACTGTCTCTGGTCTCTTCCAATCTAGTACTGTTTGAAGATGGAATATCATCTAGAGGGGGTGAATAGGTGATTTAAAAATTTAATTGCTTAATCAAAATTTCTGAGAAATTAAGACCAAGCACTAACTAAGCAGAAGTTTAAAGAAGAATAAACACAAGGCAATTTATCCTGGTTCGGTCTAATCCTGACCTACATCCAGTCTCCAAGAACTCCTTGGGATTTCCACTAACTTTTCAGAGATTACAAAGACAAGCTGGGATGATCCTCACACTCTTGGACTCACTCCCCCTTACTACTTGTAATCATACACCTACAACTTAAAGTTCCACAACCTTAAGTCTTAAACAAGGATAATGAAAGTGTTTACATTCCTCACGAGTGAGTAATTAATGATCACTGAAGTACAGAGAATATTCGAGATATTTTACAATAAGTGAAATTGATAAGAATAATAACTCAGAGTAAATGCGTAGAGTTTTCGGTAGTTGGCGGAATTGAATACTTGGGCATTTATACTCTTCGCCATTAATGCCGTTGGAAGGAACTTCAATATTACTGTTGTGACTTATTTAATTTTCCGTTAGACATAGCTCTGTTCCTCGTTCAGCCAAATGGACCGTTAAAGCTTCATTAAATGAAATCTGTTCTTTCATTAAATGCGTTGATCGTTGAAAATGCTTTTACAGAAAAATGTCTTGATTAAGTAATCCTTGGAAGAATGTTTATCTATGTTGCACAACTCATTCCATTTGTTGCTCTGCTTCTGCTGCTACGCATTAAATCTAATGACGTGAGTACTTGCTTTATGTTGTTTTTGAATATTACTGTGTTGAATTCCCTGAAAGCATTAGCAAATGTGATAGAAACATTTTATATATCATACTAAGTGATTCTGGAAGTCATAAGCCAAAGATCAAGTCTTTCATAGAATCAGAGATCACACACAGCAATAGGAACTCGAGTTCTAGAACTCGAGTTCTTAAACAACAACTCGAGTTCTTTTGTTTTTCTTTATGAACGTCTCAGGTCTGCAAGCCAAAAACTCGAGTTGATTTACAAGAACTCAAGTTTTCAAATCAGGCAAAAATTTGTCCTCAAGGAACTCGAGTTCTTAATCATGAACTCTAGTTCATGAACTTGAGTTCTTCTGTAAGAACTCAAGTTCTTAATCTTTGACCAAATGCCACATAAAAGGAACTCGAGTTCTTTACTGAGAACTCAAGTTCATGAAGTTGAGTTCTTTTCCAAGAACTCAAGTTCTTAGACTTTGACCGAATTTCTCACGACAAGAACTCGAGTTCTTTACCAAGAACTCAAGTTCTTGAACTCGAGTTTGGTACTAATAAACTCGAGTTCTCAAGCTTTTGAAAATTTTTCATCACCAGGGGTCACAAACTCGAGTTTATCACCCAAGAACTCGAGTTCTTCATCTTAGTTGTCTGAGAATTCTTCTGCCAGGAGACGTGAACTCGAGTTCATCATCCAAGAACTCGAGTTCTTCATTTAGCTGACATAAGAACTGGAGTTTTAAAATATGAAATTGAGTTCTTATTTAAATCATTGATTTACAAGTGTTTAGTTATCATCAAAACTTGGTTGAGAACTAGCACTGTTTCCACCTTACTGGGGTCAATATCGACCTGTCTTTGGTATGATACGGCCTAGAAATCTAACTTCTGAAAGCCAAAAGTGGTACTTGCTCAACTTAGCGTAGAGTTTCTTCTCTTTCAGTACATTAAGTACTTGTCACAAATGGTGTTCATGTTCCTCCTAATTCTTAGAATAGATTAAAATATCATATATAAAGACTATCACAGATCGATTTAGATACTCACAGAAGATTCAATTCATATAATCCATGAACACAGCAAGTGCATTAGTCAACCTAAAGGGCATTACCATAAACTCAGTGTCTATATCTGGTCCTTAAAGCCGTCTTTGGAATGTCCATAGCTCTTACACACAACTGGTGGTTTCTCGAGCATAGATCAATCTTTGAAAATATGCAGGAACCAATTAATTGGTGTAACAAATCATCAATTCTAGGGAGTGGGTATTTATTTTTTATTGTCACTTTGTTCAACTCCCTATAATCAATACAGAGTCGAAGACTCCCATCCTTTTTCTACACAAACAATACTGGAGCTCCTCAGGGTGACACACTGGGTCGGATAAATCCTTTATCCAGTAATTCCTCAATTTGTTTCTTCAATTCCACCATTTCGCTTGGTGCCATCATGTAGGGTGCTTTAGATATGGGTCTCATGGCAGGAAATACTTTAATGGTGAACTCCACTTCCCTTACTGGTAGCAATCCGCTCACCTCTTCCGAAAACACTTCTAGGAATTCCTTTACCATTGGTATATCTAACACTGGTGGTCCTATCTCGGCCTGCACGGAGAAAAACACCATATACCCTTGGCAACCTCGGCTTAGGCATTTCTTCGCTTTTTGGAGCTTCAGTTTAGCCTATGATCAATACTCGAGTTTTCAAACTAAACTCAAGTTTTGGGCTCATAATGAAAATATGTCCAAAACATTAAAACCAGAGTTTTCATTTAAAACTAGAGTATTGCAAACATTGGAAATCATCGATGCTCTCTGTATGACTCAAAACTTGAGTTCTCAAACCCATACTCCAATTTGCATTCTCAACTTGAAACTCAGAGAGAACATAGCCAGTTCAAAACTGGAGTTTTCTAAACCGGAGTTTATAAGTTCATTGAAAAATTTGGTCATCTATGCTTGGCTATACTCGAGTCTCTTTATTTGAAAGATGAAAACGTTTGAATTTTGGAGCCAAGTGGAAAAACTAGAGTTTTCGAAACTGGAGTTTTCATTTCTTTTGAAAGATACTGAAGTGTCTTTTTGGCCTAAACTCGAGTTTTGAAACCAATACTAGAGTTTGTCCTTATGTAAAACTTGCAATTCTCTCTGTAAGGTGAAAACTCGAGTTTCCAAATGGAAACCATGGTTTTGCCTTTATCCATTCAAACATAGCCTAGGATCAATACTCGAGTTTCTAGATCAAAACTCATGTTTTGCCTCAAACAGTAAGTTTTCACTTTCTCAAGACAAAACTTCAAACTTGATTTAACAATTGTTTGTTATCATCAAAATCCATGGAGAACTAACAAACCCTTCCTTGATTATGGGGCCAGCTTTCCAATACATCTCATCCCCAAGCGGCTCTTTCCACACTTCTCACAAGTTCGGGGTGCTAATGGTCTTCAATTATCTTGCCCTAAGTAATTGGGCTTCTTACTTCCACCCTTGTAACTTGTAACATCCCAATTTTCAAAAGCGGAATATTATTTTTTTCCAACAAAAATCATTTAAAATCATCAGAGTAGTGCATTTGAGCGGAAGAGTGACTGATACTTATATTTCAAAATGCCGTAAGTCTGGCTGAATACAATAGCGGTGTAGTAACCACATGGTTCAAAAGGGATGTACAACAACAAAAGGAAGGCTTCCGCCAGAATGTCAAAGGAAATCTTCAGCCGGGTCTACTATGCGTCCTGCTTGCGCTTTCCTTTGTCCTCCGTCCTTGGTTCTCCTGACCTTGACGCTATGTTAAGAGTTGAGGTCCCATGCATACGGACCCCAGGTAACGGTTAACCTCATATTCACATATACGGTATATAAACACAACAAATGAATCACTCCCAACATGTCACCAACTATGCCACTCCCAATGAATGCAAATGTACCTCTCCCAGCGAAATATACCACTCCCAGTGAAAACAGATATATCACTCCCAGTGCATGCAAGTGTACAGTTATCATTTAACAACAACATGTATTCAAACAACACATCACAACATGCATACAACACACATACCACATATACATATACTGTAAATATCAGAGTTAGTGTTACAGTACGCGAACGTACCTTCGTTGACGTTTGACGGTATTTCTGGCGGAAAACGGTGCGACAGTTGGTCAAAACGTATTCAGGGATATCCTATAAGGATAATATCGCCTCTATTAACTCACAAATATTATTTCAAAGAGATATTTTGGCTATATAAGACCATTTTACCCCTGGTGGATTTATTTTCCAATTTATTCCCTAATTTTCGGAAAAAACGCTGATCCAGCATTTCTGGGCAGAATTTCGCCTAACTTCGAAAAATCATAACTAATTCTAGAAAAATCGAACCAAGGATCTGTAAAATTTCCCGGAATCCTTGAGAATTCTATTTTTGAGGAAAAATACTGGAACTTACCCAGAATTCATGGATAATTCCCAGATTTCACGTTTTTAAATACTGCCCAGAATTTCGCACAGAAAACATTGCCTAACTTCTGAGATTTTTATCTTTTTGTACAGAGCTTCAAATGATACATTCTTTATAGATTTGAAAAGCCCTAGACGTTTACCTTCATCATGAATTTTCTCAGAATTTTAGAACATCATCTTCATCATAAAATACTGACGTTTTTACCCCTAACTCCAGAAATCACTGTTTGAGGAGATTTCACCAGAGCTTCGCTATTTTGATCCTAATCTTCCAAAAACTTTGCTATATCATATTCCTCATCTAATTTTCGAAATCAAGCCATTTTTAACCATAAAAACATGAAATCAAAACTACTCTTGAATATTTAAGATCAAAGCATAAAATACTATGAACTTAAACTAGAACTTCAAGAACTAAAGACTAGAACTTACCTCTTGAAGAACCTTACTCCTTGCTTTTGGAGCTTTTGCTCTCACTCTCCTACCTCTCTAGATTTCGTCCCTCTCTCTAAGAACTCACCTTTGTGGTTGAGTTTTGTTGTGAGAATTCATGAAGCCAAGGACCCCTATTTATAGTGGAAAACATGAGTAGCCTCCAAGCAACTCCTCTTGATCCTAGCCCTTGAGTTTTACTTGGAGAAGAAGCTTCAATCCTCTCCCTCCACCTCACTCAATTTTGTCCCCCTCTCTCTCCTCCCTTAGATTATTGCTTTATCCCCTATTTAATCCCAAATTCTAATTTAGTTAGGTGTAATCGGGTGTTTTTATTCAAGATCTAATTTCACTTTTGAAATCCTAATTTTATGACTAGATTTATGGAGATTTTTAATCCCCAAAACACTTAGGTATGAAACCTCAAAGTATACAGAAATACCTTTGGGAATAGTCAAGTTGAAGCTCATAATTCACTGATTCCAAATATGTGTTTACATTTAATACTTAGTTCCAATTTTCCAAGATATGATTTATTTTCTATAGATGCTCATCTAATTTCATTTAATTAAATATTAACTTGCTCCCCAAGTTGTCTTGCTTCTCAAGTTTCCGAACTTGCTTCATAAGTTTTCCTATCTTCTCCCATACACTTAGCTAATTATCCCATGTGCTAATCTATTTTTTACAATATTATAATTGCTTCTTCCTTCCTTGACCGAAATTTCCCTCCCCTAATACCCATTAAATATGCCTTTTAAATATCATTTAATCCTTAATTTAATTAATATTTCCTTCTTTCTGACCTTTATAACTTAATTATTAACTAATTTCATAAGTTAATAAAGTACCTCAATTATTGCAATTTCAATTGCCCAATAATTGTTACAAATTTCCTCTAATTGATTTCATCATCCTTTGATGATTTTAATTGCTGAAATGGTATAATTAAGATTATGCTAGATTATGATAATCTTCGGATATTTTACGATCCTTAATAAGATTTAGGAAATTGAATTTGGATTTATTAGAATCCAAAGAAAATTCCCCTAAAAATGATAATAAATCGATTAAAAATTTAGAGACAACATACTCTCCTATTTTAATAGGTATTATTTGTCAATATAATATTTCAGGTAAATAATTATCCGGGTATTACATAACTAGACCAGTTCCCTTTTCATTTCTGACTACCCATGGGATTCCCATAACTAGTCCCACTGTGGGCCATTTCCCTCTTACTTGCATGCAACTCCTTCAGGTTGCGCTCGATTATCCTACATTCTTCCTTAACTAGGTGGAATGTAAGAAACTGTCGAAAGGTTGTTCTCTCCCTTATCTCCAACTTTAGTCCTTAGATGAGCCTATTGGCTTTCCTTCTGTCATCCTCATTTTCCTTTTGGTAAAAGAATAGCGAGACAAATTAATGAATCTCGATAGATATCATAGAAATTCCATCTCCATCTCTACTTAGGCTGTTTGAGGGAAATACTTCTCATTGAATTTCTCTTGGAACAATTCCCAAGTAATTGGGATGTACTGGGTACACAGAACTTTGGCTACACTCTTTCACTAGTGGTTTGCATCACCTTCTAGCTTGTAGATTGCTAGTTGTGCCTTCCATTCTTCCAGGCACTCCATTATAGCAAAGATCTTTTCTAGTCAGAAGAGCCAATTCTCGACAGCTTGTACATCTATTTCACCCGTGTATGAGGGTGGGTTGTGCTTACAAAATTGGATGGTCTAGAATTGAGATTCCTTAACCGACCTTTGCTGTTATTGTTGGGCTGGAGGTGGCTTCTCGGCCCGCGGAGGGTCGTCTTCAGGGTTATCTTCTTCCACCCCGGCATCCCAAGCTAATTGTGCTTTCGCATCTTCAGCACACTGCCTTTCTTCATCTCACTCTGCTCTCAGCAGGAACACCTCTCCTTTTAATTCCCTTAGTGAATCTCAGTGTTCATCTAAGATCTCTAGTACTTGTTGCATGGGATCTTGAACTCGAGCTTCGTGCTGATTAGTTCTTCCTCGACCTCGGCCTCTACCTTTGCCTCGATCTTTGCCCCTTCCTCAGGAAAGCGGGTTTGCTTCCTGCTGGGGCACTTGTTCAGGAATTCGTCTCCGACTAGCCCTTTGGTTGGCCATATTTCAATCCTGTTAATTCATGTCAAAAAAATAAAAGACTATTACTAATGGCAATATGTCATCCCAGTAATAATACACCTAGAACATTTGCCATGCTTGTCATTAACAATATATGATTTTAATAGACATAAAGTACTTGCCCTTATAAAAAGCTATTCCTTGTCATAACCTCCTTAGGGCTTGGGGGATAGTTAATAGATGTCTAGGATACTGTCTAGTATATGTCAAACTTCCTTATCCACTTGGGTTACATTCGACATATGATACCCAACCTAGGTTTCTGTTTGGTTTCTGATCTAATTAAGTCTTACTAGTTTCCCTTTTGAAAACTGTCCAAATCGACCTCTGATACCAAAACTATAAAATGCCCGACCTTTAGGGCTTCTTATTCACCAGAGTTATCGTGCACAACATTGAAATGATTTGGACTACTTAATGCGGAACATAAGTTTTCAGGAAACAACTTAGTCGTTATAACTCATAAATAACTGTATAATTACATTTATCTGTTCTTTTCCGAAATTCAACATAATAAGTCTGGGATAGGGAATAAAATACAAATCTAAGATAAGAAAATGAGAGCCGAGTTACACTATAATTCGAACTAAACCTATCAAACGCAGAGCTGCTTCCCTTCACAACAGCATCATGCTTCGTTATCCCGACCCACTGACTGTTTCTTTCATACAATCTGGAGTTCTAATGAAGGGATTCCATGGGTAATAGTTAATCTTATATGTAAGTATGAAGCATTAATGATCACATAGCATATGTAAGCACAAATAAATATGTAATATAATGAATCTTGTTGTAACCACATCTACCGACTAAGGACCGCAGCCCTTCAGGACATGCACCCTGTTTGTAGGACATGCAGCTCTACAGGACACGTAGCCCCAATTCATAGTAGGGCATGCAACCCTGTTTGTAGAACACGCAGCTCTATGGGACACACAGCCCCGATCCATAGCTAGGATACATACATCAAGTAGACATGGCTAATCATACAAGAACGCAACCATATAGGCTAATAAGATAACAATTACCCACCTCAGTTATAAATGGAAGAAATCACCAAGAGGGGGTGAATTAGGGATTTTAAAAATTCTTTTCGAAACACCCAAGCTTTTAGATTGAAAATAGAGTATAACAAAGTAAGGGAAGAAAAGCTAGACACAATAGGATTTATACTGGTTCGATCCTAACCTTGACCTACGTCCAGTCCCCAGATACCTTCTGGGTTTTTCAACTACCTCAATATTCTTTAATTACAACAATGTAACTCTCAAGCAATCCTAATCACCTAGGACTTGCTCCCCCTTACACTTTGTAATTGAATAACCCAACTCAGAGGTTCCACAACCTTGAGTTCTCTCAAACGAGTAATCGAATGATTTTCAAAAACAAACTCTCAAATAGAGTAGATATGAATAAACATTGAAGTTTAAATACTGAAGTATGCACAATGAAGTGTCAAATGAAAAATGCAATTAGTTGAAAAATGTGTGTCGTTGCTATGAGTCCTTTTGGGTATTTATAGTTTAATAAGAGGAACTAACCATTGCATTTTTCTACTCCTTGATTCTTCATTGTTCATCTTCATCTCCGGAATATGACAGCTGCATATATTTCTCTATTTCTTCAATTCTTAGCTAGAATTATGGATTTAGTTGTTGCAGATGGTCTTCTAGAATTCTTGCCATTCCATAACCTATATTTGACTATTGGAGAGTGATCTAGACGATCTATAACGGCATGAGCTAAACCATTGGGATAGAGAAAAAATTCTAGGCTTGTTCTTGGTTCTTCATTAATTACATTTGACCCAGATTTGATTTCACCTTGATCCTTGATGAATTCATCTGAAACTAATGAGCATATCGATCAAGTATATATATTTGATGATTTGCAACTTAAGATGTGAGTAAATTAATTCATAAGTTTGAATAAGACATATAGAAGACGTCATCTGTAAAACAGAGATCCGATAGGCTCGAGTTTAAGCCATGTAGGCTCGAGTTTGTTCATTGATACTCAAGAGAAAATATGTAGGCTTGAGTTCATGCCTTCTGTTTTCAGCAATCATCGGGATGACCTTTTGAAATCAATTTGAAATAACGCACAAACTGGAGTCTATAAGTGACAGGCTCGAGTTTGAAACTGTTTGAAATGAACATAAGCTTTAGTCTACAGATGTACGCTTGAGTTTGACAAATTTAGGCTTGAGTCAAATCGTGTTGCAAACTTTGATAGTTCTCTGTCTGAGCCAAATTTGAGTTTGTAAGTTTTAGGCTCGAGTTTGCTTCAGCCACTTGAAATTCATTCAATTAGAGATAGGCTTGAGTCTACATAATCATGCTTGAATTTATATTTGAAAAACCTTTTGAATGCTCTCTGTAAGGGACAAACTGAGTTTAACTTCATAGGCTCGAGTTTATTCTTATGAAAAATTGTTGGAGAGCTCCCTATAAGACTTAAACTTGAGTTAAAGGAAAACATGCTCAAGGTTGACAATATATAAAATGGCGACATGCTCTATGTAAGGCATAGGCTCGAGTTTATTATGATAGGCTCGAGTTTGCCTAAGTTCAAAACACTTGTCTTGCTTTATGTTAAGTCTAAACTCGAGTATAACAAATCCATGCTCGAGTTTAACTTACATTACAAGAATTAAATCATTTTTAACAAGCTTCTACCTTGTTTGAACTTTAGCAACAAAGAACAACTTCTTAGTTTACAATTATCAGTTATCATCAAAACACATAGAGAACTAACATCGGTCTTGCGTCCTTAAGTTTTTGACAGAAGTGCTAGGACCAATGGAAGTATCTCGGAAAACTTATAGACGGTATCATTACCGATAGTCATTTGGAACATCAAAAACCCCTAATATCTCTCTCGTGCTCTCTCCTCGAATTTCATAGAGTGCTGATTGTGCTAGAGTGTGTTGAAGTGACAAGTTGTAGAGTGCTGAGGTAAGGTTTATGTGTTATAATTGTATAGTTGTACTTCTCAAGGTATAGTTATACGTTGTAGTTGTATGTTGTACTTGGTGTAGTAGTCGGGTTCCTAATTGTATTGTTGTATGTTATAGTTGTGTAGTTGTAGTTGTCGAGGTATAGTTGTATGTTGTAGTTGTAGTTGTAGTTGGTGTAGTTGCCAAGTTTGTAATTGTCCACACACAAAATTTGGGCCCTCCATTTTCAAAAACTTGATACTACCAAAATTTAATTAAGCACTGCAAGTGTACGGGTCATAAAAATAGTAAGTGGTAAATCAAGGTCATCCCACAAAGACTCAATCCAGCTAAATAGTAAGTGGTAAATCAAGGTCATCCCACAAAGACTCAATCCAGCTAGTAATTAGGTGTTAAATTTCCTTTTTCATTTAAGTTGAATAAATCAAAATTGTTTTTAATACGAGTAAAAAGAAATGTAATTAGAACAGGAAATTAATATCAACAAAAACTTTTCACGAAGAGCAAATTTCAATATCAAAAGGACAACCTAGAGTCACTAATCCCTTATTTGTTCTTAGATTTTATTCTTACTAAATTAATTTTAACTTAATTCAAACAGCTAATATAGAGTATTAGTGTTGATAAATGCCTGTCGGTCCATTTATATACCTATCTCAATTAATTATGTAATGTCTTACACAACTAATTAAGATACAACTTAAAACGGGCTCACTCTAATTTGATTATGCGGAGCTTCTAGGTATATGTCTATCCTAGACGCAAATTAGATTAAAATCTAATTCCACATTATTTAATCTCAAGGTCAATTTAAAATTCCTTTTGTCAAGTTCAATTTTAAATCCCTAAAACATGCTTAATGGTGTCCAATCACTAAACAATAATAATCAAAATAAGATTAAATAAACTGAATTAAAATTAAGCAAAACTAATTAGTAGGAACAATTTCTAAGTCTCAAACAAGTTCATAGTGCTCTAAGTTGTAAAGGAAAAATTAGCCACACATGGCTTTAAACATCATCACAGCAAGACCAATAAATTCAGAGTTAAAACCCATAAAAGGAATCAAAGGCAAAAGAGTGAAGTTAAGACAAACAGCCACCACTATTGCTCTTCTACTTTCTCCAGCTCCAGCCATGCGCCTTCTTCTTTCGTGTTGTCACTGCTCGTGCTTGCGTCTCATTGCCTTTTTTCCAAGTCTGCAGCATCTCTGATTATCGCCAAATGTCACGTCTATGCTCTTTTTAATTCTTCATTCAGCTCCTCTCTCCGTCCCTGGTCCTTTTTCTTAGGTCAAATTTCAATCCCCTTCTCATTCAATCCGTGGGCTCACCTTCTAATTCATTGTGTAGCCCACCTTCTTTTCTTCGTCCAGACTTCCCTTCTTTGTTCAGCATTTTTTTTTGGTAAAAGGGAGGCCTCAGCCTTTATATATTAGATAAAACTAAAAGGGGATCAAGTCCCATACATTCATTTGAAAGCACCGCCCTCAGATTTGCTGGGCAAACACTCAAAAAAGAAGTCTTAGATAGACCCTCCTTGGCCAATGCATCGGCCATGATATTGGCACTCCGTGGTATGTGCTAGATAACCTCCTCCCAATCCTGACACAATTTGTTTCTGATCTGTAGTAACACGTCGCTGCTATTAGGCTCGGCTTGCCCATGTAAAACCTTATCCACTAGAAGTTTCGCATCTGATTCCACAATGACTTTCATGTAGCCTTCTTCCCATACTTGATTTAGCCCATACAATAATGCCCACTCTTCTGCTGCATAAATATCACAGATGCCTACATACTGTGAAAAGCCCGATATCCAGCTGCCCCTACTATCTCTCACCACACCTCCACAACCTGCTTTCTTATAACCCATAGACATAGCACCATCGATATTCAACTTGACCCAGCCTAAGGGCGGAGGTGCCCATTTAATAACATCAGCAACCTGACCAACCTGGTGATCATAGATTGAGTCCGATGTCTCACAATAAAGCCTTTATGTTCTGCTTATAACCCTAGCTGGAAAAGGAGTTTTATGATAATCTTCCTGGAATATTTGATTATTCCTCCACAACCATAAAAGCCAAATCCCCACACCCCACACCAGCCTCCACCTTACCATACTATCTTGGCCCAACTCTTGATTAAGATTAAAATTAAACCACTCCTTAAGAGGATAGGAGAAGAATTCTGAAATAAATCTTGGATGTACCAGTTTAAGCCAAACCTGATTGGCATAATAGCAATCCCGGAAAATATGCAGTTCATCTTCTATTCCTGCCTCACAGAATTGACATATTGCTGAATGCCCTGACCACCTACTTCTCCAATCATTTGTAGGCAAACAGTTGTTATAGGCTAACCATAAAAAAACTCTAATCCTCTCAGCCCCTTTCCATGCCCAAATACTCTTGAAGGTTCTACTGTAGTATTGCTCAGGTGGCTTCTCAATAATATAGTAGGCGCTTTTAACAGAAAAATTGCCATGAGGAGTTTCATTCCAAACCATAATATCCTCCCCAGCATGTTCCATAGGAGGTAGGATAGTTATGAGCTTCTACATTACCTCACTGGTCACCATATTGACCATTCTAGATACATCCCAGGTACCCGAGACAACCCATTCAGCAACAACACTTCCTTCCTCTTCAGCAGACAGTGGTCTTTTGCAGAAGTCTTTTATTTTTCCATTTTTAAATAGCCAGACATCCAAGAAAAATAGTACTGATCTTCCATTTCTCACCTGCCACCTAGTGCCAGCCTTGACTACCTCCTCCTGGCGACATATAAATTTCCACAGGGCTGAATCATTGAGTTTAATGTTCAACAATGAAGCTTCATTCCTGACCATATATTTCTCTTGCAATACCTCCGCCCATAACCCATTGGCCCCTCTAATTAGTGACCATGCAAGTTTGGCACCAAATGCCCTGTTTACAGAAGCCATCCTCTTAAGACCTAGGCCCCCATATTGTTTAGGCAAAGTAATCCTTTCCCAACTTATAGGATGATAGCCATTTCTGGTCTCACTACTTCCCCAAATAAAGTTCCTTTATAGTCTTTCAATTTCCGCACACGTACCCATAGGCAGCTGAGTCACTTGCATAGGATACAGGGGTATAGAACTAATCACAGATTTTGCTAAGGTAATTCTCCCCCCAGCAGATAAACAACTAGATTTCCATGCAGCCAGTTTACTTTTAACACGATCTACCACATATTTAAAGGTATCTTTGGAGCTTCTTTTCCTAGTTAAAGGGAAACCCAGATATCTTCCCACATCACTTACTATCTTCATTCCAATAATGTTCTTAATTTTACCTCTCAATACAGCAGGCACTTTTGGAGGAAAAAAGATAGAAGATTTACCAATACTAACCTTTTCACCAGAAGCAGCACAGAAGAGATTGATGGACTCCATCATTAGAGAGGCTTGTTCCTCAGTTGCTTCACCAAAGAGCAAAAGATCATCTACAACGAGCAAATGCAAGATGGCCGGTCCCTCCTTAGTCATCATCACTGGCTTTCATTTCTTCGCTCTTACTGCATCCTCAATGATATGGGATAACCGCTCAATACATAATACAAACAGGAACGGCGAGATCGGGTCTCCTTGCCTTAAGCCTCTTCTTGGAATAAAAAACTCAAATTCATTCCCATTCCATAAAACATTTAGAGAGGGACTGGACACGCAAGCCATGATAAGATCTTGAAACTTCTCTTCAAACCCAACTTCTTCAAGTACTCTACTAAGAAAAGACCATTTAAGCCTATCATAAGCTTTTTCTAGATCTATTTTCATAGTCATAATACCTCGATTCCCTCTTGCTTGCTTCATCCTATGCAGCATTTCCTGGCCCACCACAATATTGTCTTGAATATGCCTTCCCAGTATGAAACTCGATTGGCAAGGGGAAATTAAGTCTCCCATAATTCCTCTCAATCTTCGGGAGATGATCTTCGTTATACACTTATACTGAACTGTACATAGAGATATCGGCTTGAACAGCTCGACTCTCATAGGCTAATCAACTTTAGGGATCAGTGATATTAATGTTCTATTTGCATTCTTCACATCGACCTCTCTTCTAAAAAATCCTTTAACAAAAGAACATAGATCTGCACCAATCAACTCCCAGTTTTTCTGGAAGAATAACGGAGGGAATCCATCCACTCCAGGTGCCTTATATGGTCCCATGAGTTTCACTGTCTCTAATATCTCCTAATCGGTAGGAACACTGGCCAAATCCTCCAATCGGGTAGGTTCTAGACTTGGGAAGTTACTCACTGTTCTTAGTAGTACTTCCTCATATGTATCCTCTTGATACAGCCTCTTAAAATGTCTAACCACCAGATTCCTAACTTCAGCTTCATCTTCCACCCAGTCCCCAGCATCGTTCCTCAAGGCTCTAACTCTATTTTTGTGTCTTCCTATTTTAGTTTTCATATGATAATATCGAGTATTTCTGTCGCCTTTCGATATCCATTCCGCCCTTGACTTTTGGTACCATTTTATTTCCTCCAACTTTGACACCTCCTCCAACTCCCACTGAAATTGTTCTTCCAAGTTAACCAGGAAATAAGAATATGGATATGCCGGCGAATTTTGTATTTCGTTCAGCCGTGCAAGAATTCTTTTCTTCTTCATCTCTATTAACCCAAAAATTTCCTTATTCCAATCTGGGATTTCTTGTCTAATTCTTCCCAAATTGACATCCAGTCCCCCTCCTTTAAACCATTGCTTTTGTAAGAAATCATTAAAGTTATCGGGAACCATCCACATACATTCAAAGCGAAATGGTCTAATTCCTCTATTCTGCACCACCACTCCCAAATTAAGTAAGATGGGATTGTGGTCTGAAAAACGTGTCCTTGGCAAGTTCCTAACAGAGCAACCAGAGAATAACAAAATCAGCTCCAGGTTAGCCATTGCTCTATCCAACCTTTCATATAATCTCGAGCATCCCCTAATCTGCGGTCCCTTCCATGTAAACCTTGGCCCCGAAGCTCCCAGATCAATGATCCACAATCCTGCATTTTCTTTTAGAACCATTCTATTCTCCCACGGCTCCCACTAGCTCCTCCTACCCTCTCATTTTCTGAAAGAAGATCATTAAAATCTCCCCATACTACCCATGGTATGGTAATTCCATCAGCCACATGCTTCAATGTTGCCCAAAGCGTTGAACGAAACCCAGAATGAGGTAGGGCATAAACTGAAGTTAAAAGGAATTCAGGAATACCTGACCCAAAACACCTTGCATGAATAAACTGGCGATCCTTCTCCAGCACATCCACCGAAGAAAATAGAGCTATTCCACACCAACATCAGTCCACCTGACCTCCCTTTGCTCGGCACCGTCTCCATTTTATCATACCCCAATCTCAATAAGCATCGAAGACGAGAATCATCTTGGCATTTTATGTCTGCCAAAATAATCAAACTAGGCTTGGTTCCATTTAGGCTTAGTTTAATGTTCCTATATAGGCCTGACCCACAACATCCTCTAGTATTCCAATAAAACAACTTATCCATAAAAACTGAAATTAGAAATAAAAAACCCGAAGGTCCACATTTAATTTGGAGATTCAGGGACCATAGACACATCTATGTCCCCATTTGTGTGTCTCCATTTCTCCTCACTCTGCATTGGGCTCCTTAGGCCACTATTCTCCCCCACATCATCAGGCCTACCCTTCATGTCTCCTGGGTCATGTGTAGTCAAATAAAAAAACTGGGCCTCACCATTGCAATCTGTCGGCCCAAGTTCATCCTTGCCTTCACAATTGTCATATTATTCTCCTCACCTTTTTCCCCCATAGTAATCATTAATACCTCTCTCCTGATATCCTCGTATCCCTCCCTCAATCGTTTAACCACACGCTTGTCACCTTGTTGTACGAAAACTGTTGTTGCTCCCTCCACTACCTCTATAACAGCCTCCCCCGTACTGCATGCCCTTCCCTCCATATTACCCACTCTCGTCTTCTCTTTCCCTAGCGCATTCTTCCTCTGCACCCTCTATCCCGCTGCTCTCCAAACAGGGACCACCTTCGTCTGTAATATCTCATGTTGGTTCCCATTACCATCCTCACTAACTTCCTCTACCTCAGCTAACACCTCATATCTTGACCCTACCTTTTGCTGAGTCAGATTTTCTGTCGTCTTCGTCTTCCTCTGCCTGCGAGATTTCTGGACCACTCTCCATTGCTCCGACGTATTCTGCAGCCTCCCTTATTCTTCACCGTCCTTCTTGTTAGTTCTCTATGTGTTTTGATGATAACTGACAATTGTAAACTTAAGTTTATCTTTGAAAGTTGTAAAACTTTCTGTTTAAGGCAAACTCGAGTTTGCAGAGTTACAGAGAGCTATCAAAGTTTACAAGAGTTGTAAACTCAAGTCTGTGTTTATAAACTCGAGTCTAGATCAAAGGCAGTGACACTCGAATTTCAACTTGTTTCCAAACTCTACCTTTGATTCTGAGAAACTCTAGTTTACAAGAAAGTTTATGTGCTAAAAGTTTTAAGACCTGTAAACTCGAGTCTATGATTTGGAAACTCGAGTTTGAGATCAAACAGAAGCTTCAACGTTTTATCAAGTTTTCCAAACTCCAGTTTCAGTTTTACAAACTCCAGTTTGCAAAATGCAATAGCCTTTATGTTTTCAGTTTTCACTGGAAACTCGAGTCTGGATTATGTAGACTCGAGTTTGGCATAAACAGAGATACTCGAGTTGATACTTGTTTTCTAAACTCCAGTTTAAATTTCAGTTACTCCAGTTTGTACTTGAATGAAAAGTTTTCAAAGTTTCAATGTACACTGAAACTCGAGTCAGATTTCTGGAGACTCGAGTTTAGGACTATTTGAAAATACTCGAGCTATTACATGATTTCTAAACTTCAGTCTGCATTTCTAAACTTCAGTTTTGAAGCTGTGAACTTAAAATTAAGTTTTTCATAAAAGCTTCAAACTCAAGTCAATCACTAAATGACTCGAGTTTAGCCAAGTGTTCAAAATCTCATTCAAGACCAACTCGCAACTTTCTTCTCTGTAAGAACCAAACTCGAGTTAGTTACTTGTCAACTCGAGTTTAGGAAACTTTCAAACATACCTTGCTCTCTGGATGAACCTCAAACTCGAGTCTAGAACACCAAACTCGAGTTTGCATCGGTAACTTTTGAAAACCAGATCAATCAATCTGCGAAATCATTATGGGTTAATATGAAATTATCATATCTTGTTGCATTATTATTCCTAACATTATTGATCAAGTTTTTGATAAGTTTTAGACAGGTTCATCACAAGATCAGAGAGAATCAAAGATCCAGAATAAGTGCATTTAATGAAGAACCGAGAATAGGGCTGATTCTTCTCCCTTATCCCAGATGTTCAATTCAGACCATTGCAACACATTAAGATCACTTTAAACGGTCAAATTAAGATCATGGAATGACAAAGAATCTGGAAGACGTTTTGTAACAACATATTCCAGGATTTCAGCAAAGAATTGAAAGAACAGAGCAAAATTTGCAACTGTCATTTTCCAGATTTGCAACTGAACGTTGGAGAAGATATTGCAACGGCTAGTTCATCTAGTTAGGCTATAAAAGGCTATGAAGACTCAGAGCAAGATACACAACGAAGCTACACTTGAACACATTTGCATTTTTGAGTCTGTATTGTGATTCTTTTATCTGTTCTTCAGTGATTATCAATATTCACTCTTTTAAGAGATTGAAATTCTTTTAAAGTATTTGGTTGTGTAAACTCAAGGTTGTGGAACCTGTGAGTTGGGTTGTTTAATTACAAGGTGTAAGGGGGAGCAAGTCCTAGGTGATTAGGATTGTGTCTTGTCTTCATTGTTGTAGTTAAAAACCTGTTGAACTAGTGGAAACACCCAGAAGGTATCTGGGGGCTGGACGTAGGTCAAGGTTAAGACCGAACCGGTATAAATCCTGTGTGTCTGAGCTTTTCTTTCTCTACTCTTTCATTATTCATTTCTTAAGCTTTATTTTTTAAGAGTTGGAAAGAAATTTTAAAATCCCCAATTCACTCCCCTCTTGGTGATTTCTTCCACTTTCACTTCTCCATCCCATTGGCATTCTTCAATCCCTCCTCCATAGCTTGTTTCTTTTGGGGGCATGTTTCTCCTCTATGCCCATACATTCCACAACATGTACACAGGAGATGAAGCCCTTCATGCTCAAGGAAAAAAAGCCTCGTCTTCAATGTAAAAACCCTGCATCATCTGTTTACCCAGCTCCACCACAACGCAAATTCTAGCAAAGTGCCCCCTCAGTTGATATGAAGTGTTCATATCAACTTTTAAGGTCTTCCCTATTCTATTTCCTATCAACTGAGGGCTTCCTCATCATAGTATTCTGATGGCAACTTTGGAATCCTTACCCACACTACAGCCTTCTCTATAGTATCTTTATCCGGCCAGAAGTTCGCCTCCCAGGGCTTCACAATTAAGTAATGATCATAAATTAACCATGGGCCTCCAGTAAGTGCATTAGTATAATCATCCGTATTTGTGAGCTTCACCACATAATAACCTTGACCAATATTAATCAAGGTTATAACCCCTCTCTTCGCCCACATAGCCTGTAGACGTTTTTCCAGCGCTCTAAAGCCAATACTTCGACCCAGCAACTTAACCACAACAGCCTTATCCCATGTATTATAGAGACGGTGCTTCATTCTGTTTAAGAAATTGAAAGAAGGGAAGTTCCTTAATGGATCCTCCGTTATAATGCACTCCCTCACCTCCTTCTTGCTTCTCGACTGCTCCCTAGAGTCATCAGATATAGGGTCATCTGATAAATCATCAATCCCATGTTCCTTATTTCCACCCATTTCTTCATCGTCACTACACGTACCCTTCAGCATATCAGCAAACGAAGGTCCTCCAACATTATAGGCACTGGGTGTTTCTCCCAGCTTCGGCCACTCCTTATTTCCTCTTTCATTCTGAATCTCGTTCTTAACCTTCTTCGAACTTCTCGCCATTAAATCCTCTTCTTCCGTTGAAATGGGAACCTGCTCTTTGTGTTTCCCAGAGAGCATATAGAGCAAACCTTACTGAGAACGCTTTTGACTCCTCTGTTCAGCATTTTGAGTCCTCATTCCTTTAGTTCATTGAATGAATTGGTGGCCTTTCTCATTTGTGGGCCCAGCTGCTTCCTTCACGTGATGATATGTTCTTTTATTCTTGATTTAGGTCTTCCTTCAATTCCTTCATTGATTCGATTCGTATAGGCCCATGCCATTCATTCAATGTCCAAAGTCCATTTGCCCAATGTCCAATTAATTGATATAAAGCCCATGTGCTAGCTCCCTCCTGGGTGTGAAAAAAAATAACGTAATTATATAATAAACAATAGTAGTAATAATAATAAAAATAAATCTTTTCTTCTTCTTCTTCTTCTTCTTTTTTTAAATGCTTCTCATCTATTATTTCCTAAACTGAAAAACATTTATTTTAAATTGAAACCCTCCACTTGAAGCACACATTTAATTTGATCTTATAATCATATAATTTCATAGAAATCTCTCAAAATTGTTTAGATAACTCTCCAAATATCTCCAAAATGTATCTTAAATATATAAAATATGGAGAGTTATCAGCAATCATAAAAGCAGTATGCAATGTTGAATCACAGTGAACGCTTCCTTGCTTTCCCACTCCCTTTCTATCTCAATCTCGTTCTTGATTGCAGCAAGATGACTGAACTTCCAAGCACTACTCTTATATCAAACTTGTTCAACTGCTTATGCTCTTGCATGTTCAAATAGAGAGGAGAATGCGCTAACACAGTATGGGAGTGAGATTTTCTGTTAGCTTACGTGACTAACTGTCCATTCTTAATAAAATATGGATTATTTGACAATGGGCCAAGTTAACTTAATTGGGCTTGGAGCAATTGAATAATAAAAAGGCCCAAAATTTAGGACTTGTAAAATTGATTTTTATCGTCCTAACTTTGTTTCAGGATGCCTAACATTGTTCGCGCCATGGGAAATATGAGAATTTTTGGTTTGGTGCCATGGGATTTAATTCTTTCTAGAATAAAATTCATTTTGGGCATCCTAAAAATATTTCAGGACAACTAAACATTGGGAAAATAATTTTTGTGCCATGGGAAATATGAGAATATATTGTTTGGCTTGTGGTTATTCATTCCTTTTTTAACATTGGCGACCTGAAAGTAAATTCAGGCCACCAAAATTAGAATTTAATTTTGGCGGCCTAAATAAAGCTCTGGTCGCCAAAATTTCATAATTGGTGACCTGAACTTTGTTAAGGCCGACAAAATTTTTTAATCTTGGTGGCCTGAATAAAGTTCAGGTCGCCAAAATTCCATAATTGGTAACCTGAACTTTGTTCAGGCTGCCAAAATTAAAAGTTTGGCGGCCTGAATATCATTTAGGCCGCCAAAATTCTAATTTTGGCGACCTAATTAATTTTGGAGGCCTGAATTTACTATCAGGTCGCCATGTTAAAAAAAAAATGAATAACCACATGCCAAACAATATATTTCCATATTTCCCATGGTGCAAAAATTATTTTCCCATTTTTTAGTCGTCCTGAAATATTTTTAGGATGTCCAAAATGAATTTTATTCTAAAAAGAATTAAGTTCCATGAAACAAAAAATTCTCATATTTCCCATGGCATGAACAATGTTAGGCGTCCTGAAATAAAGTTAGGACGAAAAAAATCAATTTTACAAGTCCTAAATTATAATTTAGGACACTCAAGACCCAACTTCCTTGAAAATAATTACAAGAATGCCACCGCTTTCATTTTTTACTTCCTATTTTTTAATAAGGATGTCTTTTAAGGTAGTAATATCTCATTTTTGTAGTAGTTTTACACTTGAATCAAAATTTGTCTCTACTGGCAACCTACGTAAATGGTTTACAAAGCATAATGATGAGTATCAAAAGATTCAAGTAGTATGAGCAAAAAATTCAAGAATATTCCTTTGAGCAATCAATAGGGAATTCTTAGGTGATATCAATGTCATTCCAAATTAGGTGTTTTTAAAACAGATATAGGCTCTTCAGGTTGAGGAGATAAACCAGGATAAATGACATTGTCTGCATTTTCTTATCCCTACTCCATTTACATTATTCACTTGTGTTTCAACTATTGTCTTCTGTAACTATTATCGTCAAAGGAGGATCTCTCTACATGCTTAAGGAGGGCCCTTTAAAAGTTATCAAAATTTAAATATACTAGATTATCAATATTTTTAACATCTACGATCAAATTCACATTTTCTCAAATTGCTTCCTTAGGACTACGGTTTTTCCGATTTGGCACATGAACAAACCACTGTTCCATGTGGTCCCTACATCATACGTAATACATTAATGTGAAGCAGATCCTACATAAAAATTCAAAAACAAGTTAGGTGGTATAAGAAAAGTATTACTAAAAGTAGGGTGAAGGTTCGTTGGAAGTTTTGTGTTGACCCGAACGTTTTTGGAAGTTTTCTTAGATTTGACTTGCGCCGAAAGTATTATAAAAAAGGGAAAAATGTTGGCAGAAAGATAACTATATACGAAGATGTTAGAAACGAAAACTAACAAACTTATATGATAATAACACACACACACACATATATATATTATTATCATTTGATGTTCATGATTGCCTCTCTCAACATAAATGTCTCATATAAGGCTCGACTCAAAACCAAGAGGGATCTAACAAACCTAACATCATCGCTAGACCAATTTTGTGTAAATATAAGATTACATATACTACCGCATAGGGAAAGAGAAATATTGAGCATCAAAAAACATGGGAAAAGAGAAAGAACAACAAACCTGATTTTTTTTTTTGGAAAATGGAAAAGAATAGTGTCAAAATGATAGGATAAAAGTGTGAGAACAAAATTGAATTTCGATTTTTTTTTTTTAAAAAAAAAATAACCGCAGTCAACACGTAATATCTTTGATATTGGGTCCCACGTCATTATTTGTGCTTGAAAGGAATACTAGATGCTGGTGATCGAAGCCTGATTTGTAGACTTCAATTTTTGTTTTTCTTTCTTCTTTTTTTCTTCTGTTTTTGTTTTTGTTTTTGTTTTTGTTTTTTGTTTTTTTCAATGATTCTCTCGCGTCTCTGCTTCTCTATATAAATGGCTTCCTTTCTTATTTCCTCATGCCTACAAGTATCACTCCAAACTTAGTATCTACCACTAAAGCATCAAAGCAAGCCTTCTTTGTGCATTATACATATATAGATCATTCGCCATGTCATCACTCGCTCACTTTTACACCCTTAAGTCGCCATTTTTTCTGAAGCAAATCTCAGATATTCATAGAACCAACCCCAGAGGAACACAAGTCTCAAACTCTGCTTCCATGAGTAGAGCCATTTCTGTTATTTCCATGCAGCAAAACATCACTCCTTCAAAAACCAGATCAACAACATTCAGTGTGAGGGAATTTTAATTTATTTTATCACTATTTATTCAATATTTTCTACACATACATATATTCAAAGAGATCGTGTAAAAACAAAATAATGTGATTCATTTATGTTTGTTAGTCGTTTTCTCAGGATGTCGACATTCATTCCAGACATGCAAAAGAATTGATGAACGTTAAGAGAATCCTGTTTGAAAAGGCAAGAGAGAGTTCAATGGATGGTTTATATATGATTTATATGATCCAAAGGCTAGGGATTGAACACCACTTTGAAGAGGAGATTCAAGAAACTGTTCATAATCATTATCTGAAACTTGGAATCTCAGATCCTGATGTTCTCCATCTCCAGCTCTCTGGAGTTTCACTTCAATTTCGCTTGTTAAGACAACAACGTTGTCATGTGGATACAGGTAAACGTGCCTTTCCTTTTCCACAACATAGCTAATAATAATTAGCATATAGGCTAAATTATGCAGTACTCCCTTAATATGTATAGGTAATCTCCAAAATAACTCTGAAAGTTTATAATGAACCCCTGTAAATTCTTACATTTATATATGCAAGTAAGTCTCATAAGATTAATTTTGTACAAATCCGCAAACATCTTATATGCAGGAGTGTTTGAAAACTTCATGGACAAGAAGGGAAAGCTGAGGCCGGAATTTTGGGGAAACATTGAAGGGTTAATTGAACTATTCGAAGCTTCACAGTTAAGAATAGAAGGAGAAGATGATCTAGAAGAAGCTGGGAACTTCACCCACCATCTTCTGAGTTCATGGTTTTCAAGATTCCGTGATCATCATTATCATGAAGCTAATGTTATTGCCAATACACTAAAGTTCCCAATTCACAGAAGTTTGCCGAGGTTTACACCCAGAAATTTCCTCATTCCAAATTCCCAACTCAACAACAACAACGCATGGTTAATGCCTCTTGAAAACCTATCCCAAATCGGTACACAAATTGTTAACTCCATCAACACGGAGATATATGCAATTTCTGAGTTACTTATCTGATACAGTATTATGGTAGAACACTTCAATATATACACCATTGATTATTACCGTCACTGGGCCTATTGACAAGGGTTAATACAGTCATCATTTTGGTCACGAAAATTTCAAAATATGGGTTGTAATCCCTCAAGAGGGAAAATATTCCATGTTTTTATTAAATTAAGCGAATCAATTTTTTAAGCAGAATGAAATTTGAGGAACCAAAATATATAATTTAAAGCTCAAATAACAAAAACTTCAATAAGAGAAATTTGAGAGATCAAAAGAAATTTGAGGAACCAAAATATATAATTTAAAGCTGAAATAACAAAAACTTCAATAAGAGAAATTTGAGAGATCAAATATTATATTAAACTCGCTTTGCGGTACCGACACAGTTTTATAGATGTACATAGGTGGTGAGTTACTTTATGATATATCATATATGACACTTCAATACATCATTGATTATCACTATCACTGTGCCAATTTGTAGGTTTCAGAAAATAAAAACAAGCCAGAGTTACTTTGGGCGTACTCACACAGTTTTATGGATATATATAGGTGGTGGAAAGACTTGGGTTTATACAAGGAGCTGAAGTTTGCAAGAGATGAACCAATAAAGTGGTACATGTGGGCGATGGGATGCCACACGGATCCATGCTTGTCAGAAGAAAGGATTGAACTCACAAAGCTTATATCTTTTGTTTACATAATTGATGATATATTTGATGTTTATGGAAGTATGGATGACCTCACTCTCTTTGTTGATGCTGTCCACAGGTGAATTTTTTTGTTTTTATTCTCACCATATCATATTTAATTAATTAATTATCATAAATTTTCTTAAATGAAATTTATTAATACTAATGCAGATGGGATTTGGGAGCAACGGAGCAATTACCAGACTACATGAAAGCTTGCTTCAAGGCTCTCTGATATTACCTGTTCTGGAAAAAGAACACAGATATTGGACTTGACCTAGGATTAATGCCTAGGGCCTACGTACCCGTGAGAGGGATCAAAGTTCACGTAGTTTGATTACACAGATAGGGGGTGGGGTGTGTGCTCTGTGTATGCAGAATCGTAAAGAGGCAGAGTTGGAAGCCGTGTACCTTGTTTGGTTACTCTCTTTTTTATAAGAATTACCTCAGGGGTTTATTCATCGTGCCATAAGTAACTGTCGGCTCCATTATCTCCATTATCTGCATTATTTTGCACACTCCTATATTTTAGGCATAATTAGTGGGCAGTTATTATTTTACCTGATTATAAGGATTTGGTCCTTCAATAATTCCTGTTGGGCTGAGTCTGCGCCAAGCCCATTATTCTTGTCCGTAACAGATGCCCCCCAGCCCGGTAGTTCAGGTCTCTGAGCTGTCGGGATGCATTACTTGTTTTGATGTGAAATGCGGATTTGGCTGAGATATATCCGGCTTATCCAATTTATGTTCCTGCATTTAATAATATGTAAGCAAATCATACTCAATGGAAAGTACTTACTATTTTGCGCAAATCATTTAGTTTGCTTCTTTCTTGTCGAACTCGAATGCTTGTCCGAGCTTGAATTCTTTTTGAATGTTAGTTTAAATTTTGCTTTCGTTCGGGTTTGCCTTGATCTTGGTTATTGTTAACATGCTTTTCCTCCAACAATTCGCTATCCACTTAGTTGCCCCCCAACCCGGTAGTTCAAGTCCCTGAGCTGTTGGGATGCATTGACTTTCTAACTCGAACTAGGATATCATGATTGTTGAGATTCCTTGCACGCTGATCCGAGATTCCGGATTTATATACTTTGACCCTGAGATTCCAGGTTAGTATTCTTCAACCCCGAAATTCCGGGTTTATATACTTCAATCCCGAGATTCCGGGAAACTTTACACATGTACGAATTTTAATTGTAATCCGCTTTTAAAAATTTACATGGAGGCCAGATTTTAACCAGATTTGGTTTTACCGAGGTCGGCCTTCTATTCTTATTTCTACAAAATTTTATACATAGCCCAAATTTAAACCATATTAGTTTAATTAGGTCTGCCTTCATAATTGTTCATATATCCCGGATTTAAGCCAGGTTTAGTCTAACTCGAGTATAACTTCAAGATTTTACACAAATCCTGGATTTAAACCAGATTCAATTTAAACCGGGTCCGGCTTCAAAACATGATTCATGAAAACAGGTTTGTATACCTCGGATTCATGCATGTATATGAACTTGACATGATTCATGAAAACAGGCTTGTATACCTCAGTTTCATGCATGTGAATAGACTTGATAGTATTGCCGTCGCAATATGATTTTTGAAGACGGCTTTGTTTTACCCGAATTTAATCATTTAACTAGACTTGGCGGCATTGTCGTTGCATAGAATTTTCGGGAATGGGTTCTGTGACTCCTTTCCTTAAATCTTTTTTAACTTGTCGACATATTTAATTCACTTAGGAATTTATTTAACATTTGACTGTTAATTCCATTGCATTGAATTGTCGAGAATGGGTTCCAGGACTCCTTCTCTAAAATTCATCGACTTTGACGGTGCGACCGTCTTAATTGGCTCTACCGGAGCTTACAGTCTAAGTGCTACTATGTCGCTTACCAGATAATTGGCTCTATTCGAGCTTGCATTAAAGAGGCGACTATGTTGCTTGCAAAATAATTGGCTCTATCCGAGCTTACATTGGAATGACGACTATGTCGCTTCATGTATTGCCATAGCAATTGGCTCAACCGGAGCTTATATAGGCTTGCGACCATGTCATTTCATATATTGAAGTAGCAATTGGCTCCACTGGAGCTTACTTAAACTGGCGACCACGTCACTTTAAATGGAGCCCGGACTTTAACTAGATTCAGTTTGATCGAGTCCACCTTCATCCCTTTCGTAGGAACGGACTCCAAATAGAACTCGGATTTTAACTAGATTCAGTTAATCCAAGGTCCTCCTTCACAGATTTACACGAAGCCCGGATTTTAACGGGATTCCGTTTAACAGGGGTCCGCCTCAATAATTTACGGAGCCCAGGTTTTTAACTAGATTAAGTTAATCTGAGGTCCGCCTTCAATAATTTACGGAGCCTGGATTTATAACCAGATTCGGTTAATCCGAGGTCCACCTTTATCCCTTTCGTAGGGACGGAATCCAAACAGAACTCGAATTTCAACTAAATTTAGTTTTAACCGAGTTTGCTTCATAAATTTACGCGAAGCTCGGATTTTAACGAGATTCCGTTTAACCAGGGTCCACCTTCTTTTGCAAATAGAGCAACAACTTTTACATATGTAGAGCTTCATGTTGCCACAGATGGATTTAAGAATTCATGTTTTGAAGATGACTATAGATCCACTTTCATTGGCCAACTTAATTATCAGCTTAAAATAGTGGCTAAGCAACATCAACTCACAAATTTCCAAGTAGAGAAAATATTTGGAGAGAAAAGCCTCATTGAATAGGCCAAGCCTCCTCATTCCGAATTATGCAAAGACTTCCCAGGTCTTGATTAATATTCATATTGGAATTGAACATCAATATGTAATAATAATATCCATGTGGCAGAAGAAGAAAAATCAACTTTGCAGATATTGCAGTTATGCCCCACAAAAATATTGAAAATTCACACTTTGGTCCCCCAACGCAACTTTTTAACTTTGCAGAAAGGTCACTAGTCAAAATTTGCGTTTTGACCAGGTTTCTTAATTCAGTTCCAGAAGTTACAACAAGATAGAGAACAGATGCCTAATAAATTGAGGAACCTCATCAAGGCGGCATCTACATCGGCTTTGCACTCACTGGAGAACACCCTAAAGGATATGAGAATATTACCGGGTCTCAGCCTGTTGGGTTACCATAACAAGTTCTTTCTCATGATCTCGGCTGCCGACTTCAACTATCCAACTCTCTCTCATTATCTCGGCATACTGGCTATCTCGGCTTGTATAGAGCTCGTCCCTTGTGGGATATTTGAAAAAGCTGCAATGAGATTTGTTGTGAACATTTCTAAGTGATGGCTTGTTCTTGGAAGGCCAATCCTTTTTTGCCATAGGAAAGGTTGATTCGGTTGTGGCTTTTCCTGCTCTTGTTGTTATGTTGGTTCACTACTTCATAGGGAACGCAACTGATGAAAATGGGAACAAAACGTTCAACGGGAACCATACTAAGTTTAATGACATAATGAGTAAAGTAGTGGATACTGTTGCTGCTACTCTTTTATATGATTTCGTCAAATTAAGGCTGCTACTCTCTGTAAGGACATCAATGTGACCTAAATTTTTCACCATCGGTTTAGCAATTTTATCAATCTATTTTCTAGGAAAATCAGACATAAGAAGGATTCTTTGCTTTCTAGCAGTAGCAGTAATGAAAGACCATGATATTCGATCAAAGGCTTTTTCCTTCCTTTACTTGCTGAATGAATTTGAGAGATAACATCAGTAGCCAATATGACATTATCAGTAATTAGTCTACCTTAACTCATTGTGTCGGCATATCCCCCAACCTCGGCAATTGATCATGACTCACACTTCTCGGCCCCACACTGATAACTCATCCATTGGATTATCGCTGAATGAAAGAATCAAAACCAGTTTCATTCCCAGCAGAAATTATCTCGGCTCACATGAATCATTCGCTCAAGTCTAGTTTCATTCCCTGCCGAGATTATACTAGCTCCTAATCTCAGTATAGAACTGATGTTGCTCGGCGTTCATAAACATCTCGGCCAACAACTTTTACGCTTCAATTCGCATCCAATAATGCCGACTTGAAGTTTGACCAACTCGGATTCCACGTTGAACATCTAACCTGAACCTAATTCCACCATCTCGGCAATCAAACCGTGGGCACTTGCATGAAGGCGTTCCAGGCATTTGAGATCCAATAAGGCGGCTAAACTCAGCATTTTAACCCGGCACTTCATGATGCTCTCAGATATGCAACGTGGTGAACAGGCTTTGCATCTCGTCATTTCAGGCTCTTCGGCGACTAGGCATCCGAGAAACTCGGCAACCCGTTGGAAGTACATAACAGTCACAACGTTCTATGGCTGCATGCATAAGAGCCTCTCTTTTTGCTTTGTCAGGACCTGCTCCTCCTCTCTGAGATTCAATTTAATTATGGGATGCACATCTCGGCTTCGTCCTTTTGCCTTGCTTTATGTGCTGAATGCATATCGGCATTTACACGTTGGCATATCGGCATGGGGCTAATATTTACTCTCAGACTCGACATCTCACGTGCATGCAGACATGGGAATCTCAGCCTCTTGGAGTTTGGCACTCCCTTTATGCCGATGTTGAACATCCATCTCGACACCTCTGTAATCTCGGAAATATGTTACACCCAGAGTGCCGCCTTGATGACAGAGTGGATGTAGAAGTGGAAGCTCGTCTTTGAAATCCCAAAGGCAAAGTTTTTCTTCCTCGAACTTAAAGAGCTGGGAAGAAAGATGACACAGCTACCGACGTTGAACACAGCTTCCTTTATATGGATGACGTTGTTTAGTTTCAAAGCTTTACTCTGTTGAAGAAGCAACCTTAGGAACGACGTCGGCATTAAGGAGTTACCTCGACCTTCTGAGCAAATGCCGACCTAGGGCATCCTTATGTTGGAGTCTCAGCCCCTGGTTATTTTGGTCTGAGATTTGTTTGCGATGATATGCTCTTAGAATGATGGTCAACACAAGTATAGCGTTTCCTCTTTCCTCGCTTCACAGACTAAGAATGAGGCTTAATTTTGGAAATCCATAGGAGAAGGGATATGATGGCTATGCGCCATGCAAATGTTAGATCAACATCTTCTGCAGCCTCGAGAGATGCTTATAGGCGTGGAGATGTTGAGATCAAACAACATCCATTCTTTCGCAATGTAAACTGGGCACTCATTCGTTGCATTCAGCCTCCAGAGGTCCCCAGAAACACCAAGAAGCTTCTATCCCTTGAAAATATGGATGCCACAGTTTTGAAGTCTTCTCCTATTAGATATTTAGATGTTGATTACTTTTGAATCTCGTAATAATGAAACAGTGTGTGGCTGCACCACTCTTGAGAGGACGTACACTGCAAAGTTTGCTCAATATGTTGGAGGGAATGCTTTGATCAATTACTCGACCAGAAACTGGCATTTGCCAAGGGAAGTAAAGGCAACTCACAAGCCTCCATGCCAATCTGGGCATTTCATCAAGTCGGTAAATAAAGCAATCTCGACGCTCTAAATGATACCAACTTTGGATCCTTAAGGAGATTTGTAGGTGTTCCTGCCGATATGTGGAAAATGCTTCGCGGTTAACTATTCCTCATCGTCATATATATGAGTTCAGTTCTCGGATCTCGTTACTTGGGGTCAGATCCTCCAATCAGAGAAAACAACAATGATCGTGGCTGGGAACAAGAAAATTAAAGGAACCCAGGAAATTCGCATATTCTCTGGTAAGTTTATTCCCATTGTAACCTTACTATGAAAACCTAGATCTCTCCAGGATTCTCAATTTCTTCGACCCTTCTTCAATTACTATCAGTCGCTTTTCTTGAATTTTCGCTTTTCTCGAATTTTGTTGGTAGTAGGAATCGAAATTTACCAGATCCCCATAGACAGTGATAATGTTCTAGAAAAAGAACACAGATATTGGACTTGACCTAGGATTAATGCCTAGAGCCTACATACCCGTGAGAGGGATCAGAGTCCACGTAGTTCGATTACACAGATAGGGGGTGGGGTGTGTGCTCTGTGTATGCAGAATCGTAAAGAGGCAGAGTTGGAAGCCATGTACCTTGTTAGGTTACTCTTTGTTTTATAAGAATTACCTCAGGGGTTTATTCATCGTGCCATAAGTAACTGTCGGCTCCATTATCTCCATTATTTGCATTATCTGTACACTCCTATATTTTAGGCATAATTAGTGGGCAGTTATTATTTTACCTGATTATAAGGATTTGGTCCTTGAATAATTCCTGTTGGGCCGAGTCTATGCCAAGCCCATTATTCTTATCCGTAACATTACCAATGAATTTTCCATTAAGGTCCAAAACAAGCATGGTTGGAACCCTATAAAAACATTAATCAAATCTGTAATTAAAAGTCTGATATAAATCAAGTGCAAGTTTCAGTTTCTTTTTTATATATAAAAAAATACACTCATTAATATTAATTTTATTGCAGTGGATGAGACTATTCAATGCATTTTTGGAGGAAGCAAAATGGTTAAATTCAGGGAAATTACCAAATGGCGAGGAGTATCTAAAGAATGGGATTGTGAGCACAGGAGTGCATGTGTGCCTTGTCCACACATTCTTCATGTTAGGTCACGGCATTACCAATGAAAATGTGGCTCTCATGGAAGGCTTTCCAACATTAATATCCTCCACATCCACAATTCTCAGACTTTGTGACGACTTAGAAGGTGCCAAGGCATGATCAATACTCCCTTTCGTTCTAAATGTTGGAACTATGAAAATATTTTATAGAATTTAAAAAAATTAGTTAAGTTAGTTAATTATAACAAACATGCCCTATATGGAGTGTAAGATTTACTTTTAGAGCCAATAATCTTTTATGAGCATTGAAATCTGGACCATCCAAAATTCATTTGGATGGTCAAGGATTTTTTTTTTGGCTTTTAATATTTTTGAAAAAAAAACTTTTAAATGTATAAATAATCCAAAATAAAAATAATCTATTATTTATCATCTTTAAAAAAAGTCATTCAATAAAAGTCAGTTAACAATTTTAAATCTAAACTATTAAAATTATATTTAGATGGCGCAAATCTCAATGCAGTGATGAGCACCATGATGCTCATCAATGGATTGAACACCGAAACCCCTTTCCCTAAAATACCCCTTTTAATAATTATCCCCAGTGATAAAAGTTCTCTTTAACATATATAATCAATAGAGATATATAGTTTTGGAAAAAAAATTATGAATTTACGAGAAAAAGTAATTAAATTGATGTTTTGTATCTAAAATCAAAATAATAAACCATTCAACTAATTCCTACTTTTATTAATGGAGGGAGTACTTTATTTGCAATAAAATTCAAAATATTGTTTTAGGGAGAAAACTAGAATAATGTGGTGTCAGCATTTAAGGAAAATTCACAAGCATGTTTGTTTTGAAATAAAATGTTACACATGGACCACAAAATTGGAATAAAGCAACAATGGACAAGTTTCACTGTGTGTCTTTATTAGTGTAGGACCATGATGATGAAGTTGGTAAAGATGGTTCCTATCTTAGCTGTTACATGAACGACCACCCAGGAATTTCTGTGGAAACGGTAACCGAGCATACCAAACGTAAGGTCTCTGATGCATGGAAATGTCTCAACAAAGAATGTTTTAATCCAACAAATCCATTTCCCTCGTCTTTCTCGAAAATTTGTCTGAATGTTGCGAGGATGGTTCCTATGATGTAGAGTTATGATAACTCTAGCCAATCAAGGCTTGAAGAGCATGTAAAATACTTGCTTTATTTTGGTGGTGATGGTATCAGAGAGACAACTGATAAGGATCAAACCCTCATCATGTGATGGAACATATTACTATCTACGGTTATTAATATAGTACTTTTTTCATCATCATACCAGTTGTATTTAGTGTATATGTGTGTGTTCTTTTATCATTTGTATAATTTGAGACTAGCTAGCCATGTTATTTATATGTTTTATAAATAGTGTGGTTTACTATTGATTCTATGTGTGTATTAATTGATTGCACAATCTATATAATTGGAATAATGTATTTGTGCTTTATGAGACAAACTCTCCTTACATTGTTTTAATTTCATACCACACAAAAATCATTTAAAAAATAATTCAAATATATACTAAATGTGACCATACTTGTATTTACAATAATGACACATCTCTCTATCATTGTACACTGAATAAAAATGTATAGAAAGTGCCTAACCCATGCGCTAAAAAAACTGTTAATTAATTATGATAGAATTAGAGACAGAAGATTCTGTTACTAATAACCTGTTTTGTAGTAATGTAGGCTTAACTCTAAAATAAGTTATATTATTTATGATTTGAAAATAATATGCATTTGCACCGTATTTTTAGGAATTTCACGTTGATTTTCTATTATTAATCGAATAAAAATTGACTGTCATTGAATCGATTAAGACTCTGTTAGTAATAAAACGCTTAAATGGAAGAAATGATTGGTGGTGGCATTTCCAACGTCTATATTCCATTATTGGAAGGCCTGATTACAACCTATCATCCTCACCCGTCACAACCAGTCACGTACGCTCGGGAACGGGCCCGTCTTAGAGATAAGGGGAGCCCCCCCCCCCCAAAAAAAAAATTGTTTATAATTTTTTTTTAATTTAATATAATGTAAAATTTAAGTTTGGCCCCACAATTTCTTTAATCTGTTAATCTAAAAATTAATATAAAATTTTTTAATTAGTTAATGAATATACATTTGGCTTTCTAAATATTTATCTCGATGTCTATACTACATATATGCTTACATATATATACACACATGGATGTGTATGATACTTTGTTACTATATTAAATAGAAATGAAATGTAATTTTTATAAGTTCTTTAATACTATATTCTTTGTAAATATCAGATTTCTATATGGGGGGTTTTTTTTTTATTGTAAGACATCAATGTATTTTATCTTTTATATTTAAATTTTTTTCCCAAAATTTTTTTATCATTTTAATATCGTTTCGAAAGTTTTCCACAAAGGAACAATGTTATTTCAATCATTATTAAGGTTTAAGTTTAACTGTTAATTGAATAAATAATAAATATGTCAAGCTGGTAAGTTCACCGTCCACATGTCATCTACTTATTTTTTCTATTAAGCAAATTTGATTCGAAAATTTTCACTTATAAGGTGACATTTTTTTTTTTTGGTGACAGGGAAAAAATAACTTTTTCTACACATTTTTTTGTTGTTTAATGATTTCATCCACAAAGGGAATATTATCTCTTATTACAAAATTATAAGATCTTTTAAAAAAAGAAGCCATAGATGGGGGAGGAGCTCACATTCACTAAAAGCTCTTCACCTGTTTAGATTTAGATTGAATTTCTTTTTTGCTTTTACTTTCTCAAAAAATATATTTAAATGTATAAATAATCTAAAATAAATATAATCCACTACTACAAATTTGTCTATATTTGACACTCTATACTTAACAGTTTTAGCAAAATCGAGAAAAATACAAAAGCTCCTTACAAGAACGAAATACAAAACGGTTTTTTTAAACAACCGTTAAGTATAGGAGAGAATATTTTAAAGTTTTATACTACAATGGTGATATATTAGTTAGTTAGTTTTTTTTTTTTTTTGGAAAAAAAGGTAAAACAACCGTCAAATATAACTCATATATATTTGACGGTTGTTCAATTTTAACCATAAAATATAATATATTGGTTGTTTAATTATAATTGTTAATTATAAATATTTAACCAAAAAAGCAGTGAGTATTCCCTTCTATCTTTAACCTCAAAATTTTACATTCCATGAACTTCTCATCCTCATTCATTATATCACACCTCATACTTGCTTTTATTTGTGGGTGACTTGACCCCATTTTAAAATCTGAAAATTATAGCTTCATATAAGCATGAATTTAATCATCATCAATGATTATTTAGCACCTAACGACACTAAACAACAAACTTCTATATACCTTGTAGTCTTGTACACTTTAGCATTGAAATACTTCAAGCAGACTCATTTTCTTATCTGTAAAATTTTCAGATTTGGAAAAAAAAAAAAAATCCTTAAATCACATACTTAATATTTCCAAACATGCTTAATGATCATTTGAGCATTACTAAGCTTACTCTAATACCTTAGATCACTCACTTATTATTTAGAAATTCTTAAGACAGAATCTTATAATTAGTTTCAGGCTTCAACGTTCCAAAAAACAAAATGGCTGCCTTAAGCTTTTAACATTAATAGTTCTCAAAACAATAAGCTTTAATTTGATTACCTAAATTTCTTCAAAAATTCTGAAAGTGCCTCTTTTCAATTAAATCTGGATGTTATTTTCAGAATCCATAATGTGACTTTTAACATCTTAGATTATTGTTTAGCCTCAAGCAACAAAACCCCATGTAATAGTCGATTAAAACCCCCTTCAAACCATAAATTAAATTCTAAGAATCTTACCCACACAGAGGCAACCAAATAAATGTATACTATTTTGCATAAGAACACAGAGATGTCTAGCCAATAGGCTGGTAGGTTGATACTGGATCAGTATAGCTTTCTCCTAGATATCTATGGATCAAATACCAATGAGTGTCCTGGATTACTGTGCAAACAAGATGGCTTTCACCAGAGGGTGTTGCGTGTGCATAGTGACAGCAGAATAATAACTAAGAGAGAATGTGCGTATGTCTAAGTTTTGCCTCCTATTTATAGTGTTTTGCCTATAGGGTCTTCACTTGTGGGCCTTGTAGTCCACATGTTATGCCGCCACAGCTAAGTCAAGATCCTTGATTGGGATCTTCCTTAATTATAGCCTTGATTATGGGTTGGTTAGGATCTCCCATTATTACTGGCGAATTATGATATAGATTGCCTCTTGTTGAGCCACACAAAAAATAGGCCTCATTATTGGGTCCGTAACAGTTTCCCCTAGCCTGGTAGTCAAGGTCTTTAAGCTGCCAGGGTGCTTTGGCTTCCTAACCCAGATCTTACTTCCAAGTTATCAAACTTTTGTCCAAGCTTCGGGAGACCTCAGATTTATTCACGTTTTGGTTGCATCTCGCCCCCAGATGTACACTTGGGTTGTTTTGCTTTTGAATTCTATTTTTGTTCATGATTGTTTGGATTTTTCGACATCCGGACTTCCGGGTTCTTAAGTTCCAGCATTGGGTTGCCCCTAATATGGCTTATCATGAGTAAGGACCAACTTAAGTTACTCTTTTGTCACTTTTTGCTTCGATTTCGTCTTCGTTGACCTCATCTATTGATGTAGTGCACTCCAAGGGTTGGGATAGAAATTGGGGGGTCACATACGTCTTGAGTGGGATTTTGTTTCCTCTTCTTGCATCATCATGATTACTTGACAGCTGGCAACTTTTGACTACTTAGAAAGTGGAATTGCCATACTTAGCCATTTACGATATTCATGCGCATTAAATGCACACACTATGCGCATTAAATGTCCACATCTTTTCTTCTGGTCATCATTGGTCTTTTAGGTCACTTGTCTTTTGTGCTCTTGACTCTTCAAATTCGTACCTTCAACGCTAACCTCAATGGTTATCCTATATATACGCCTTCTTTCGTCCTAACTTATCCATTTGAAATTTTGCTCCTTGCTGCTTACTCTATGAGAAAAACCTTCTTCCTCCCAAAATCCCGTTGTTCGGCAACTGCCCTAACTCATGTGTATCTATTTCTACCCACTTTTTCCAAGAACTGGTAATTCATCCATTCTTTTACCTTTATGTTTTGTAGTTCTTCTATTAGTTTCTAGGATTATGGGTATACTTTTTCTTGTTAATCTATCTAAACACCTTACATATTATTGGTAGTTCTTCTTGCTAACGATGGATAGGGGGTACTCCACCATCATCTTTGAGTCAAAATAAGATTTCTTCGGAGGAGGAGGAGGAATTACGTTGGACAATCCCTTCGAGGTCTTGATTCTGGTTGTAGGGTATTCCCCTTAATGATGATAAGAAACAAAAGTCCTCACTTCATGGTTATTGTGGCGGTGGGAGTAGGCCAAAACCTAGGCTTTTAGAGACTAAAGGCCGGGATGAAACTAGAAGTCAGGTCAAGAGCATAGTTAATCCTTAATTCTTTATGTCCCATTTATGCCACCATGCATCTCAAAATTTTAAGTTTCGGCAAAACTAGGTAAAATTTCACTATTTCTTTTCTCTAAACGTAAATATATCTTACATGGAATTTGCTAAAGAAAATTTAGGATATTACATTGAAGTCCTGCTTTCACAGTCAACATTGCATATAACTTTGTGTTATGTATTTTGTTGCTGTGCGTGATCTATGATGATTGATTTCTGAATGTTGAATCATTGAATTTCATGATGATGGTAGACTATCATGTGTTATTCATACATTGTATTTGAGATTAACTATTACTCTAACATTTAATTTGAATTTAAAATATTTCTAAAAGTTCAGGTCATGAGCAAGGTAATGATTATGGCTCTAAGTGCACTATAGCAGCCATTGACCACAGAGGGTTATTGTTGTTTTAATGTTTAGGAATATATATATGTCATTTTGGTTTTGTTGTTTTTCAATGGATTGACCGGAGTTGTAATAATTATAAATACTCTATGATTGGATGACTGTATTGTAAACCATATGGGGTAACTCTTGTTGTATAACCAAGACATGTAAATTATTATCAATATACTAAGCCCAAATCGTTTTGTCCGCTATATTGCCCTATATGCTCTGGTATATGATGTATTATCGGAAGGGTGTGATAATATGGATGGTTAGTGTGAACTTCTAATACTAACAAACTAAAAAGACAAATGTGAATTAATACAGTTGAGATATTAGATTTGAAGTAGGTAGGGCTTAGATTTCCCCTTAATCTACAAATTGTCTCCAAATTTCTTTAACGTAAGGTTATAACAGCTTCTACAATGCTATACCAATTTCCTACAACAAAGTTATTCAATTAACCCACTACTAATGTATACAAAAGCTTCTGCAATCCTATAAATGTACTCCTTACTATACTTTTCCTATATTCCTATTCAGATTTTCAACCTTAGAATATCATATTAATCTAGGTGTAATAACTATGTAAGGTAAGCACATTCTTGTAGCTTACAATTAAAACAGAGTTTGACATAAACTCTATTAGCACACACTGCTTTACAAAGGTCTAATATTTACTCCTTTCTAACAAGCAAAGACAATTAAGTAGTTATCTAATGCATAATATGGTTATTAGTAGTTATCTAATGCATAAGACCAACATAAAATACACAATTAAGTAAGCTGAATTTATATAAATTAAAACTCATAATATGGTTAAGAAATAAAAATCAAGGTTCCATTGTCACCTAGCCAAAGGAAGTTTTATTCATACTGGAAGAACGGGACATGATTGAAACTAATAAAATAGAATCCATGAAATACAAAGAAAGAAAACTAGAATGAAGAGGAATCGTTGAGGACTCCATCACGTAATGTCTTTACATCTTTTTCAAAACATCAGCCTTCTGTCATAGTTGTTGTATTCTGGTTCTCAGTGTACTACGATCTTTCTACGTAAATTTGATTCCTTACTGACTTTAAACCGGTCCTCTTTTAGGTTTAGTCGTCTTTCCTTTTATGGTTGAGGTCCTTACATCGTACACCTCGTTTGGCTTTTAGGTGATTTGGGCTTTCCTATTCTATTAGGCCCAGTTAGAAAATTCGATTGATTGATTCTCTTTTAATTTAGCAAGATTCTGTTAAATATTCCGTTTCATTTTCCATTCTATTGGTTTCCATCTAGTCAACTCAATCGCCTTCTAGATGTTCAGCCTAATTTCCTAAAATCATCTTCTGCACATTTTCAAGAAAAGATCATCGTGTAACATAGTATGATATCTCATATAACTATCTGCTTGATGGTGTAGCAACACACAACATTGTTTTGCCATCTTAGAGTTCACAACAATTTTAAGTCCTTTTGTTGTTTTCCTGTGGGATAGCACTCGAATACAACAAATCAAATCATCTAATCCTTTTTTCCACATATACATTAATTCAATCATATTTTATCATGTCAAACACATTTAAGATTAGAAACATAATGTACATCATACATCTCATAGTGGAAATATATAGCATATATATGACTTATCATTGAGCATTATTAAAATTTATTGTAATGTTTTGATTGATTTTGTTTGTAAGGTTAGCACTTGGAATAGTTAAGTAACTTTTTTTTTGGTTAGTTGCATATAAATATAGAGGGTTTCATGGACTATTGAGTCGATTGCATCATTTAGTATTAAAGATACTACAAAAGAAAGACCTTTTGTCATGGTTAAAAGTGCATATTTGTAGTGGTTTTAACCACTACAAACGACATTAGTATTAATTGGAAAAAATGATATAAAATGCACTGTTGCAAGATATTTTGTAACATTACAAAAAAATGTAATAGTTGGATATGATCACTATTGATCTAACCACTATAAAACTAACGTATCTAAACTTCTACTAATAATGTAACAATTAGATATGACCGCTATAGGATGAAATTCAGGCGTCATATTGTGTTTTTATAGCGGTTAAGAAACTGCTACAAGTTGAAATTGGACAACTTTGTAGTGGTTTATAAACCACTACTAACTACGTCCACAAATTTCTAAAACTTGGCCTCACACAATTTTAAAAAATTCGCGGTAAAAGTTTGTAGCAGTTTTAAAACTGCTACAATAATGGATGAAATTGTAAACATGGTGGCAAAAATTTGAAATAAATTTTGTAGTGGTTATCAAACCATTACATAATATGAAAGGTTTATAATGGCACTACTACTAAATATAGATTTTACTTCCATAAATACCAAAAGCATTGAATTCTCCAACTACCAAAACTCTATGCATTCAATTTGAGATTTTAGCATTTACTATTTCAAATAATTAAGCAATATCTTTGGCTTTTTATAATCTTCAGTTTTCATATATCTGCTCTTTTAAAAAGTCTTAAATATATTCATCTTGTATTAATCTAAAGGTTGTGGAACCTCTGAGATTGAGTTTATTTAACTACAACCTGTAAGGGGGAGTAAGTTATAGTGAGAGAAGTACTCAAAAGTTATGGAGTGTGTAATCAAATTGTGAGATAGTGAAATCTCAGAGAGTCTAAGGACTAGATGTAAGTCAAGGATTTAGACCAAACCAGTATAAACTTCTTGTGTCTATTATTTCTCTCTTCTTCTCTGTTTATCCCTGTTTTACTTGTGTGCTTCAAAGGATTAGGAGAAAATTTCAAATCACCTAATTCACCCCCCTCTTAAGTGAAATTTCATCTTTCATTTGGTATCAGAGCATTGGTTATCTAATTGAGGATTAACACCCTAGATAACAGATCTAATAATATTACCTAGTGGAGCTTCGATCAACAGACCACCGGGTTTTAATGGTAAGCATTACTCCTGCTTGAAGGCTAAGTTCAAAGTCTTTGTGATGGCCACCAAATATGGGTTATGGAGAGTAATCAAGAGAGGAGATTATGCTCCAGATAAAACTGAATATGGTATTAGAAGTCCAAAGCTAGAAGAAGAATATAAGGAGGATGACAAAAGGCAAGTCACACTCAACAACAAAAGCAATCCTCATACTTTAGAGTGCTCTAAGTCAAAAGGAGTATTTCTATACTTGTACTTTTTCGTTTGCTAAAGCCATGCTGGATGCTCTTGAGATAGCTCATGAAGGGACAACTGGAATTAAGGAAGATCATACAAATACCCTGATGACTGAATACGATTTACTTTGTATGAAGTCTGGGGAATCCATTGGTGAATTCCAACTTAGATTCACACATTTGATCAATCAACATGCTGCTCTGGGAAAAGAGTATGGTCAACCTGTCTAAGTGAGAAAAATTTTGAACATCCTCAACAAAGAATAGGAAGCTAAAGTCACTGCCATAGAAGAAACTCACGGAGAGTCAATGGCTTCGGTGGTAGATTTGTTTGGAAGTTTTTCTGAATATGAAGGCAAACTCAAATTCAAAAAAGGACTTGATGAGATGAACAACAAGAATAATGGAATTGCCCTTAAGATTGTCAAAGAAGATAAGGAATCAGATTACGATGAAGAGGTCAGGATGATTTTGATTTTCCAACCGAGAGATCTTAAAGGGTGAAGATGAACTAAAAACATGAACTTTGTCTCGAACCAGTAGCTAAAGTTTGGGAATCAGAGAAAGATGCGAACCCAGATGACTTTGATAATTGTTTTTCCTATAAACTAGACCTCCTAAGGGTTCAATAGCCACTAATTTCACATCAATAAATGTTTCTAGAATTTATTAAAAATCAGCGAAGTTTGGTCATAAATTTTGGGAAATATGGTGTTAGGAAAAATTATGGAACTAGAAGTAAAATTGTATATGTGATTGAAAGCATGATGATTTGTTATATCTTGGGTGTTAGCTCATGTGGACCATGTCTTCAACATCTAAGGGAAGAGTTTTCCAATCTCAAGAAGTGTTAGGTAGTAACTATTGACTTGCATACTTTATATGGCTTTAGCATGTATGTTTTATCATGATGTAGGAGATCAGACTGTAACACCTATTAGACTACGTGTCCTTGGGTTTCTGCTATAGTACCAAGATCGATTTGTAGTACATATTAGACCGTGTGTCCTTAGGGTTTTACTGTAGTACAAAGGGCATGTAGGATTGGGCTATAGTGTCTATGAGACTGCGTGTCCTTAGACTGTGTGTCCTTAGGTTGCTACTGAGTCCTTAAGAGGGGTAGGTGGTTAGTGTTTGGCTACCCTGACTATTGAGGCCCCTGAGCGCTGATAGTTCTGAGGGGTTTGTCTTGACCAAGCGGTCTTACGGAAATGCTACAAGCCAGTTTATTGTGCCAGAGGCAGGTTTATTGTTACTTCTTGATTGTGATTTGCATTGCATGCATTGTATACATATTGTATATGAGTCTAACAATTACTCTGGAGTTCAAATTTGAACTCCAGACTATTGTGGAGGCACAGGGATGAGGCAATAGCCGATGAAGGTTAAGGAAGGTAGGGCATGATGTAGAGAGTTGAAGAAATCGGGGATGCCCTATCGCTTTTTGTACTGCTATACTTTTGGATAAGTGTTTTTTGTGATTAGTATTTGTTTGGATAACTGTATCTAACCCTTCGGAGATTTACATACAGTTTGAATATTATATGTTTATCAGTATGTTAGACTCATCCAAATTAGGTCTTGTGCTCTATTGCGTTCACTCTGTTATATGTGAAATGAAATAAGTAATAAAGGAAAGGAAATAAGTTAAAAGGTGGAGGCCAGTAGAGGTGTAACACTTGTACTGTTCAAGAGTCTATACATGTTGTGTTTAGTGAAACCAAGAATGATAAACCTTTGGATGATGATGAGGAAAATGTTTTCAAAAATCAATTCTTTTCAAAAACAACTTTTGCCTCTCTTGAAAATTCAAAAAATATTTTTGAAATTATTCTTGAAAATGTTTGTGAAAACAGTGTTCAATCTTAGCCTAGAGCTTGGAAATATGTAAGGAACCATCCTTTAGACGAAGTGATAGGAGATGTGAATCAAGGAGTGAGAACCAGAAAAGGAACTTTGAATGAGTCACCTTCTTTACTTTCATTTCTTATATTGAACCATTAAAGATTGATAAGGCTCTTTTAGATAACGATTGGGTTATCGCAATGTAAGAACAATTGCATCATCAATTTGATAGGAATCAAGTTTAGGACTTGGTACTTAGACCTACAGACCATCCGGTCATTTACATTAAATGAATATTTAAGTTCAAACGTGATGACACAACAATCATTGTCCAAAATAGGAAAAATTCGTTGCTAAAGGCTATAATCAAGAAGAAGGAATTGATTATGAAGAAACTTATACTCCAATGGCAAGATTGGAAGCTATAAGAGTTTTTCTAGCCTTTTCTTGTATCAAAAGATTCAAGCTCTATCAAATGGATGTCAAAAGTGCCTTTTTGAATGGTTTTATCTAAGAGGAAGTTTAGGTAAAACAACCTCCTAGTTTTGAGAGTGATCATCATCTAGATCAAGTTTATCGTCTCAAGAAGGCTTTGTATGGCCTTAAATAAGCTCCTAGAGCTTGATATGACTGATTAATCAAGTTCCATCTTAGTCAAGGTTTTATTAGTGGTAAAGCTAATGCAACTCTCTTCATAAAGAGTAATAAGCTTAATGATATTTTAATTGTTCAAACTTATGTTGGTGGTATCATATTTGGTGCTTCTAATGATAAGTTGTGTGTAGGGAGAGTTTAAGATGTCCATGATGGGTGAACTCAACTACTTTCTTGGATTACAAATTAAGCAATGAAATAATGACATCTTCATTTCTCACACAAAGTGTCTAAGAAATTCATTGAAGAAGTATGGTCTGAATGAATACAATAGAGCAAATACATCGATGAGCTCAACTGCTACCTTAGATGCAATGAAGCAAACACATCGATTTCAACATCATGAGATATAGAGGAATGATAAGATCATTACTCTATCTAATAGTAAGTAGACCTAATATCCAGTTCAATGTGGGTATGTGTGCTCGATTCCAATTTGCTCCCAAAGAATCTCATGCTAAACATGTGAAAAGGATATTCAGATACCTTGCTGATACGGAGGAGTTGGGATTGTGGTTTCCCAAGAGTCAACCTGAACATCTTGTGGCATATTCAGACTCAAATCATACTGGATATAAGATAGATAGAAAGAGTACAAGTGGTCAATGTCAATTTCTTGGTGGCTTACTTGTCTCTTGGTTCAGCAAGAAACAAACAACCATCTTAGTATCATCAACTGAAGCAGAATATATTGCGGCATCAAGCTGTTGTGCTTAAGTGATTTTGCTGAAGCAACAACTTCAAGATTTAAGAATTCATCTCAAGGAAATCCCAATCTTGTGTGACAACACCAGCACAATAAGCTTGGCGAAAATTCCTATTCAACATACTACAACTTGCTGATATCTTCACCAAACCTTTGGCAACGAAGCAATTTGTGTTCATCGAAAGAGAATTGGAAATGGTAAATCCCAATGAGTTGTAAGTTATCTTCACTCAATGTTAGTTGTGTGCTTTTGATGACTAAAAAAATCACTAATTTTAGCATCGGAGTTTTTAGACCATGTTTTTGCAGGACTAATTCAAGAAAAGCGGCGTTAAGACTAATTGAGTAAATATGAATCGAGTCACTTATTAGTTAACTTGATGCACATACTGTCTGAAAACTAAATGATTTCATTTGTTTAACTTGAGTTAACTTTGACCAACTCGAGTCATATCGGGATATTTCATTAAATTAAAAATTTATTTTCTTTATTAGAGTCATTTAATGAATAACTCGAGTCAGTTAATTTTTTTATTAACTAATTTGGTTTTGTGAAATGTTGTATTAACTTGAGTTCAGATTAAGCTTCCTCAAGTCAAGATCTCATAGAGAGCAATTGACACTTCTTCAACTTGAGTCATGTGAAGATAGAGAGCAATTGGCACTTATCCAACTCGAGTCAAGGAGAATGCAACTCAAGTTGTAATATCCTGAATTTCTGGCACAGAGACTTGAGAATAGGCCTAAATTAGGAAGACTACTAAGCCCGATTCAAGGAGTGTGATATTTCCTGGACAATAAAGATCCTCTGCATTTTTGAGGAAATAGGAAGAGAAAGAGACACTAAAAAGTCATATGTCACAAAGTAAGAGTCAAAGTAATGATTGCAATGGGACATGTGCCACTTTAGGGGTAAAAAAGGAAAAGTAAGTGCAAGAAAGTCAAATCATTACCCCTTAAGTCATTAAGTTTGTCCAACCAAGAGAGAGAAGGAGAAATCAGATGATTTTATCCATAACTAGGCCCGAACACGAAATACAGGTCCCACAGGCGATTAACCATTAGAAAAAGGACTGATAGAGACTAGTTAGGGGCTTCTTCTAGACTTAATGAGACAAATGTGGGGCCATGTTGGGTAGTGAAGGAGGCGCCACATATGTATGTCCATTTAGGGTAAAATATCTAAAAAGTTGTAGATAATCACAAAAAGGAGCACTTTTGTACCCAGTGGGGCCCGGCAAAGACCGGTTGATCAGAAACTGGACTGATAAAGTGAAAGAAAGGAATTAATTATAGGGGATCATATGTGTGGGCCCCACTAGGTGTTAGACCTAGCTGTCACCCAAAAGGGGGGTGAATTGGGTGTCTGATAAAAACTTGTGAACTTTAAAAACTTTTCGTAACTTACAGAAAGCAATACATATGACAGTAATGTATTGTAAACCAATAGTCATTCATTTAAACATGTATACTAGAAATATAAGAGTTTAAAGAAGAGAATATGTAAACTATGATTTATCCTGGTTCAGCCAAATCCTTGCCTACGTCCAGTCCCCAAGCTTCACTTGAGATTTCCAATCCACTATCCTCTTGTTTAATCCTGGCACAAGAGAAGCCTTTACAATCCCACAAGTTTACCTAGGCACTTGTGAAGCCGAATGTCTCACCGAGATACTCCCCCTTACACACTGTAAGGTCACAATCTGTTTCCCACTCAAGATTACCTAATCTTGAGTAACTCTCAGAAAGAATATGTTACAAATAAATCTTCTCTCTTAGGAGTAAATGAATAATCACTGAAGTACAATATCGGTCATCTGACTCTCTCTACGGTAAGATATATAACATGAAGAAACAGAAAGTGTATAGACTAAGTGGGTATTGACATATTGGCAGTGAAGATCATCTCATTAGCTTTGTCGATTCATTCATCAATTGTCTCATCGTCTATCGTCTTCTTTTCCCGATTTGAAAACTTTGCATTTTATAAGTAATCATTTTTTGACCATTGCGAGCATTCGACTGTTGTGAGCATTTGACTGTTGGAAACATATTAGTGTTTGCCGTTTAACTCATTCTGTCAGTTGCTTCGCTGGATAAAGTGTTGAGCTGTAATTCCACATCTTGTGTACTTTGTCCGTCCAACAGTATGTTCTCACATGGTCTTGGTTGAAGGATGACTTGAAATAATGGTCAGACACTTTTGCTGGAATAGGCTTCTTGAAATTATCTTGTCGGCTCTGTTCCTCACAAGTTTAAATGCTTTACAGCTAATCAAAGTTCAAATAAGTTAAACATCTGCAACTCACTTAGACAAGGATTAAGCATAATATAATTATGTTCAAGAATAATTAAATGGAAAAACAATTGAATTAGTTCAGCAAAGTTGATACTAATAAATACTCTATTGAAGATAGTGTATTTAGTGGAAGTATCTCCATATTCTCGAGAATTACTAGTTAAGAACAATAATATTGCTTTGCCTCATAGCATGGGATTCTTGAGAATCATAGACCAATTCCCGAGAGTTAGCGAGATCTATGATATTCAGATAGTTTCAATAGATTCAAGCCAAGCACATCATCTTCTTCATGAGGAGGCATTCTCGAGAGTCTGGTGCCCATTCTCGAGAATAGATGTGTAGACTATCCAATTGATCATGCCTTGGAAGATTACATTCTCGAGAGCTTATTTCTCATTCTTGAGAGTTAACGAGAAAGAAGTAGGATCAATGGACACAGGGATTCAAACATACTTGAATTGCTATGAGAACCAAAATCTGATCAGATGCTTAGAGCAAGGCATTCTCGAGAATTAGGATTCAATTCTTGAGAATTGCTTATGTGTTCAGAAGTCATGTCTGAAGCTTGATATCTGAAATTCTCGAGAGTCATTATCATTGAAGTACTTGCAGCAGTTAACTTTCGGTAAGCTTAATGTCTTATATATAGCTTTAATTGTGGCAAACCACCTACACCCAAAAAGGTCTTCAAGTCTTCTTTTCAATGCAACAATAATTAGTTCCAAACTCATTGTATGTTGAGCATTATGATCAAATTAATAGAAGTTGTTATGGACGAACGTTTTTGCACCATTCTGAAACAGACTCTGAACTTCCAAAAATCATATCTCTCTCATTTTATCTTTGTTTTCTATGATCTTGATGTTTTTGGAAATTTATTTCAGTCTAGTTTCATATGACACCAATTTCAGCTCATTCCAATGTGTGGTTTGTGAGATACACTCAAATTACTGAACCTTGTTCTGCTGTATGACGGTAACAGATAGAGCGACTTCAAAAATTCATAGCTCTCTTATATGATCTTCTTTTGACTTGAATTTTTGACAAAATGACTCATTGTGAGTCTAGTTTCATAAAAAATTAGTTTCACCTCAATCTGATCTCTGTTTTGGGAGATATCATCGATTTACTGAACGTCGTCCAAGTGAAATGTGAACAAATTTGAGCAATTGTTGAACTCTTGACCATTCTCGAGAATCAGAATAGAATTCTCAAGAATCACTATGCCATTCTCGAGAAGTGCAACATCATTCTCAAAAGAGAGTGAGTTTTATGCATATGAAGTAGCTGTTCATTCATGGGACTATAGCAATTGATACGTAGCAACTCATATTCATCGGGAAGCTTGAATTTGCTTATTTTAACTCAGCATTGAGTCATTTCAACTGGCACTTCATCAAGACTTGTATAATGATATTCTTATTCCGTTCATCAAGTTCTCTCATCTCCCATCTTGATCATTCTTCATTGTCTATACTTCATATCTACATTAATATATAAGAATTAATCAAAGTAGAAGATAAATGTAGTATGTAAACTTTTTGCTCTGGATAATGGCATCTATATAAGATATCATCAAAACTAATCATAACCAACACTAGGCGCCACACAACCCCTTTTAATCATAAAAATGGTTGCTTGGAGAGAAAGAAAAAAATCAGTATAAAAGTCAAACTACACATCCAAAGAAAAGGGCAAATGAGAATAAATGGGTAAAAGTCAATGGGAACAGGTTTGTGGGCCCTAAATGGCGCCAAATATGTACTTTTGATGATTATATGGTCAATAACTTGAATATCAGAGTGTGTAGATTAATTTTTGCAGGATGCTCAGAAACTTGAGTTTTGCTAACAAGAATTGAATACTCGAGTATGGCAAGCAAAACTCAAGTATTATCAGGGTCATCAAAGTATGGAGAACTTAGAGAAATCAAATACTTGAGTACATAAATGATATACTCGAGTATCCCAGCAGACAGAAAGGAACTCATTTCAACAAGGGGCGAATACTCGAGTATGAGGAAGAATACTCGAGTATTGATCGTGGAAGCTCAAAAGTTCACGGTACACTTTTGAAGTCCAGGTTAGTTATAATTTCTCTATACTCAAGTATAGAATAAAATACTCAAGTATGAGGTAGTTCAACTATATATATGTGTGAAATCATTTTTGAAAACCACTGCTTTAAACTCCAGTTTGCCCTAAAAATCTTTCCTGCTCTCAACATCCTTCATTTTTCTCTATTCTATCTTTCCTTTGCCTCAAATCCCCTCAAAAAATTTTCTCAATGTCACCGAAAAGACGGTTTCAAGAGCCTGAGGTTACCGCTATCTCCTTTAAGACTTCAAAAGAGTCTCCACATCTTTCTCCACGACAACCAGAGAAGAAGAAGCCTGCTGCCAGGCGTTTCTCATATCGAACTGCCAAGAAAACTGCAAAAAGGACAATGTCCTCGTCCACTAAGGAGGTTCCAACTCCTTAAATTCCTTCTACATCTCCTCCTTAATTGCCTATTCGCATGAAGTCTATCCCTATTCATGGGGCTAAGCAAGGAAACGACTTCCTTCAACGCCTAGGGGTCAATATTCCTAAAAAACCATCAGGAAAACCTCCAAGGACACCTGGAGAGAAAGGAATTCATATTTACGAGTCTTCTAAGACTTCTAAGAGAAAGGAAGTTGACCCTGTTGCTGCAAAGAGGAAGGACAAGGAGCCAATTGTTGAAGAAAGCTCTTCCTCTGGAAAATCTATGTCATCTCCTCCACAGACCAACATTCCTACTGAAAACACTTCTTCTGATTCTCCTTCTGCCTTGTCTGAAATCAATAAACATGACTCACATCTTGAGGATTTCAGTACAGACAATGCAGGTATTTTTTTCGCTTTGCTAGAAAAGTTTAGACAGACATATTCCAAGAAAGAATTCTGCTCTATGGTCTCTGTAGACCTAGAGAAAATCAAGGAGGAATGTGGAATGGATTTGTCCTCCTGGCTAAATCCTTACATGTCTTATCTGTCAATAAAAGCCCCATTCTCTCCCACCATTAGCAAGATTGTCCCTGAAGAAGGATCTATCCCAGTCAAGAAATTTTCTACCAAGAAAGTTGTTGCTCCCTCCTATTAGTTCTCTATCGGTTTTGATGATAACAATCAATTGTGAAACCAAGGATGAAGAGTTGTCTTAAGAAAGCAAAAATTTGTTGAAAGAGGCAATACTCGAGTTTCAGTAGGAAAACTCTAGTATTGGGATTTCAAAGAAAAGCTCGATGTACTTGGCTAAGAACAATACCACAGTATTCAAATGGATACTTGAGTATTAGAGCATTCAGAGAGCATCGCAAGTTTTTTCCAATAAGGGAAACTGAGTATTGACATGAATACTCAAGTTTGGGCCTCTAAGACTCTTCAAATATTTTTAACAGAAGTGAGAAACCTCGGTTTGGAAAACTACAGTTTCAAACACTAAAGTTCGGAATTTGAAAAGATAGTTTTCCAACTTGGCTCCAAAATTCAAATGTTTTCATTTTCAAATGAAAACTTGAGTATCACATTAAAATACTAGAGTATTGGGCCAAGCAAAGATATTCTTAAAATTGAATCACTTATAAACCTCAGTTTTGGAAACTATAGTTTAGCATTTATACAACTAATTTTAGAATTTCAAAACTAAGGAGAAAACTCGAGTTTGAGGATTGAAACTCGAGTATTGAGCCATACAGAGAGCTATTAAGGTTTCTAAGTCTTCAATACTCCGGTATAGAAAGGAAACTCCAGTTTTGATGTTTTGGACAATTATTCATCAAGAGTCCAAAACTTGAGTATTGGCTTAAGTTCATCAGGAACACCAAAGCTCAAATCGCGAGCCTCATCTCTGGAAGAAGAAGACTCGAGTATAGACTCAGAAACTCGAGTATACGCTTAAGTGCATAGTGACAAACTCGAGTATTGGTTGCACCTTTTGATGATTCAAGTTTGTGAAATCTGCGTAATGTTTGTGGAATGATTCAAATGATTTATATTCTTAATTATCATCATTACCAGATATGTTTAATGTGTTTGCTAGTGTATTTCAGCCCAATTAACGATGATACAAGTAGATTAAAAGAGCTGTTAACACATAAGGCAAAGTCTTGTCAGAAACATTAAATGCAAACCGCCAAACTTGCTACGAACTCAACTACCAAGCATTACACGGTGTGAAAAGGATAAAGAGACTTCCATTTAATTAAGGACTGACAATCCCAACGGATATAAATGACTAGAAGTCATACTCTATCCTACAACTCAAGGAACAAGCACAAGTGTAGAGAGAGAAAGCACCAAACTGCCTCCAACAGACAAGAGACTTCTCCAACGGTCAAATGAATGTCAACAACGGCTATTAATGTCTCTCTAAGTATAAATAGAGTTACATTCAAGTCTCTACAAGAACACAAAACTGAAAAATGAAAGAACATTAAATTTGTTCATTTATTAGAGTGCTTCGTGTACAGAGTGTCGGTTGACACTATAGAGCTTTAGTGATCATCTTATCTGCTCTGTAAGAGAGTATTATTGATTGTATTTGTTTGATTGTGAGTTATCTCAAGTCAGAGGACTTGGAGATTTGGGGAATCATTGATTACAACTTGTACGGGGGAGCAAGTTCTAGTGAGAGAATTGCTTCAGAGTTACAGAGTGTGTAATCAAGTATTTAGTGAAAAGCTCAGGGTGCCTGAGGACTGGACATAGGCCAAGGAGTTGGGCTGAACCAGTATAAATTGTTGCGCATCACTATTCCTCCTTGCTCACTGATTTTATTCGATCAATCACCATAAGAGCCGAATTTGCAAAAATTTTCAGAATCCCCAATTCACCCCCCTTTTGGTGATTCAGCTCCTCTTACACCTCCTCCTCTTCTGATCCTTCAGGTACAACCAACCTCGATGCTAAGATTCAGGAAATGGTCGACAAGGCCGTTTCAGACATGTCCAAGAAACTTCAAACTGAGGTTGGGCAAATGGTTGCTGGTCTTCAGTAGTCTAAGACTCATATTATCAATGAACAGACTGTTCTGAAGATTCATCTGAAGCAATAGGATTCAAAGATGGACCACATTCTGAGTCTTCTTCGAGCATCTCTTTCTCATTCTGGTCCTTCAGTTTGATCCTCCTATCGGTTCCTCCTCCCATTTTTGAAGATGATAAAAGAGGAGAAAAATATAAACCAGAAATCTAGTTTAGGAGTTAGTCCTATGCAGAACTGATTGATGAAACTTTTTGTAAATCCTGACTAAGTTTTCTTGTCATGCTCATTTCTTAGTTTATGTTTGGAAATTATGAACTTCTGTATTCAGCGCTATACTAAATTTCTATTATGAATGAAGAGTTCATGTTATAAACTATGTTGGATGTTGTTATATTGAATTTATGATTTGCATCCAATTGAAAAAAATATATATGATTTCTAAAGCATGAGTACTGGAGTATCAAGACTGTCAAAGGTTTTGTCGAAAACATGCTAAGAATATATTTTCCAAAACCTTTTCACAGAAAACTTTTTCAAAGCTTAAGAACTTCAAAGTATTTCTTGAAATCTGGAGAAATTCTGGTTTACAAGTGTTGTCATCATCAAAAAGGAGGAGAATGTTAGTTCTCTATGGGTTTTGATGATAACAATTAATTGTGAATCCAAGATTGAAGAGTTGTCTCAATAATGTAAAAAGCTTGCTGATTGAGACAATACTCAAGTATCAGTAGCAATACTCGAGTATTGAGATTTCAAAGAAAAGCTCAATGCGTATGACAAAAGGCAATACTGCAGTATCCAAAAGAATACTCGAGTATTGGACCTTACAGAGAGCAACACAAGTTTTCCATCAGAGCATACTCGAGTATTGATATGCATACTCGAGTATAGGCCTAAAAGCTCTTCAGTGATTTTTACAAATGAAATGAAAACTCTGGTTTGGAAAACTCCAGCTTTGAAAACTCAAGTTTGGAATATGAACAGTCCAGTTTTTAACTTGGCTCCAAAATTCAAATGTTTTCATATTTAAGTGAAAACTCGAGTATGATGTTGACATACTCGAGTATTGAGCCAAGAAAAGATGGATTAAAAATTTTATTAACATATAAACTTCGGTTTCGAAAACTCTAGTTTTACACTAGCTAATGCTTTCTTTGAGTTTCAAAATGGACACCCATACTTGAGTATGGTGTCGTATACTCGAGTAAAGAGTCATACAGAGAGCAACTGAAGTTTCTGAGCTTCCAATACTGCGGTATTGATTGAATACTCCGGTCTTGATATTTTGGATAAATTTTTATTAAGAGTCCAAAACTCGAGTATTGGTTGAATACTCAAGTATTGGCTTAAGTAAAACTGAAGCTCCAAAGCTGTAATCGCAAGTTTCATTTCTAGAAGGGACATACTTGAGTATTAGTTTGAATACTCAAGTATAGCCTTAAGTGCATAGTGACATACTCGAGTATTGATACACAAACTCAAGTATGGGTCGTGACATTTGAAAATTTGAATTTACGAAATCTGTGTAATGTTTGTTATTTGATCTAAATGCTTCCATTTATTAATCATCAACATTACTAGATATGTTTAATGTGCTTGCAAGTATATTTCAGCCAAGTTACAAATGGATTAAGCAGATTTTCAGAGCTGACTTTACTAAAGCAATGAAATTGTCAGAGCATTAAATGAGGAGCCACCTAACTTGCCCTATTTTCGTCTAATGAGATTTACACAATGGAAAAATGATAAAGAGACGTCTACCTACTCAGAACCCTGACATTTCAACGGCTATAAACTCAAGGAACATAGCACTTATTGTTCCAACACAAAGAATGACCAAAGTGAAGAGAGAGAAGAGACCAAGGTGCTTGTAACAAATAGAAATCTTCACCAACGGTCAAATGAATGCTTGCAACAGTCATTAAACATACTGTAAGTATAAATAGAACAACATTCAATTCTCTCCTACAACTATTGAGCCAAAATTGAAAAGCATTCAATTTGTTCATTTATTCATTAGCTTTTATGTACAGAGTATCTACTGATACTATATGAGCTTCAGTGATTATCTTATATGCTCTTTTAAGAGAGCTTATTATCTATATTCATTCATTTTGTAAAGAATCTCAAGTCGGGGGACTTGGAGATTTGGGAGTCTTTATTACAACTTGTAAGGGGGAGCAAGTTCTAGTGAGAGAATTGCTTCAGAGTTACAGAGTGTGTAATCAGTTGACATAGTGAAATACTCAGGGTGCCTGAGGACTGGACTTAGGCCAAAGAGTTGGGCCAAACCAGTATAAATTCTTGTGTCTGATTCTTCTTCCCTTTCTCTCTATTCTACCCTGTTTGGTTATCATTCTAACAGAACTCTCGAAAATTTTCAAAATACCCAATTCACCCCCCTCTTGGGTATATAGCTCCACTCTCATTTGTTAGTTCTCTATGGGTTTTAATGATAACAGACTAGACAGCAACCATAATTGAGGTTCCAAGTTCTAAGCTCCAAATTCCTTCATCAACTCTCTAAATCCAAGGTAACCCCGAAAAACTCCGATTCTTGAATCCATGTTGGAGTATTTCATGCAAAAAGTGGAAGCATGGTTTTAGGGTTGGATTTTTGAATTTTTAAGGTCTCCAATGGCTCTGGAATGTGATTTTTTATAGGGTATAGTTATGGTTTGAGTTTCCAAAATCAAAACACCAAAAAACCCCAAGAGAAGGGTTGCTACTAGTTTTAGTAAATCCGGGCAGTGAACCTTACAAATAATTTTTGAAGGGCTAAACAAACTTTTTTAAGCTGATATTTTATAGACAAAAACTAGACATCCGAAGCATGAGTTTGCATATATAATATGATAGATTTGGATATAGTTTACATGTTGAAATAAATGGTTGAAAACAGAGATAAGACCAACGATGTAAATCTAGACCAGGGGGCAGAAAAGTAGCAACAAGCCAAGATACCTGAACTTTTAACCCATGGGAATATTTTTTCTATAAATTAGACATGTTAAGGGTTCATACGGTGTTGTTTTCACTCAAAAATGATTTTTTTGGAATTTATGAGAAATTGTCAAAGTTAGTACAGAAACACTAAAATTTTGAAAATCCAGTTTTAGCTCGGTTTTGACAAAAAATATAAGGGTATTATTGGAAAATACTCAAATAAATTATTTTTATGAAATTTAGGGTCAAGAAATCTGTTGGAAAACTTGTGGGCCCTTTGAAAAGACAGTATTTTACCACCAGGTAGTAGTAACCTCTTTACTCTAGTACTTTTATGTGTTTGATGCATGTTTTGCTTGCCATATGTGTTTTTGTTTGTGTTTGGCCAAATATGCATACAAAACATATTTGTGACTATGTCCCTAGCACTGAGGGTGCCTGCCAGGGTTTGCTTATGTGGCAACTCAATGGAAATAGGCAGTGCCTGCCAAGGTCGGCCATGTGAGTGTGGTGACTCAATGGAAACAAGCATGTGATTCCAGTAAATCTGGGGCCTACCTTGGTAAGGCGGCTCGATGGTACAAAGACGTGTATGTTGTATATGTTTTCTATTTGCATATATAGTATATTTGGCTTGTTTACTATACTCGCATTTATTGTATGGTTGCACCCATACAAACCACACATATAGTGCATGAGTATTGATGGTTACTTTGAGGGCCACATATAGACTCCAGGAATTTCTAGTGACACATGAGGGCGTGCCTGAGCAGAAAAGGCCTTTTTGCAAAGGTAGGATGATGAAGCAGTTGAAGGATATAGGATGCCCTAACATATTTTGTATTTTACTTTTAAGGGATGACTGTACTTATATTTTGGAGTTTACTTCTGGATGACTGTACCCTAACCCTCCGGGGACTTTACTTTTTTGTTACTTTTTCTTTTACCAATACAATAGTTGTCCAAACCGATCCAGTGCTCTGTTACGCATGCTCTAATTTATAATTAAATAGACTAAATCACAAAAGGAAAGGTAAACTATAAAAGGAATCCCTCTAACCCGCCACCTGAAAGGGCAAGGCCGATGGAGGTGTAACACAAATCTAGTCAAGACAAAGAGCAACTAAAGGCGAAAACATCTATTTGACTCGAGTCACAAAGGCAACAACTTGAGTCACAGGTATATGTTATACGTTCAAAGGTCAGTATTCTTTCATCAATTGACTCGAGTCATATGTGTGTGTGTGTGTGTGTCATCATCATTTTTCAAAACCTTAACTCGAGTCGCCTTCACTTTCTCTCAATTTTCTCTCTTCTTCAATCCTAAATTCCTTCAAAATGCGTTCAAAAAACCCCTTCATTTCTAAGGAATCATCTTCTGACTATGAAGCAACCCCGTCTACATCTTCAACTACTTCAACAAGACCAGGAGGCAACGCAAACCAGTCAAGAAATTTTAGCCTAAGGTCAATACACCTTTGTCAAAGCCCAAAAAGCTGAAGATTCAGAAACTATATGAAGTTCCAATCAAGAAGAAGATATCTCCTAAGGTTGCTAAGCACAGGGACAAAGAACCCATTGTAGTTCATCCAAAAAGGCAGAAGAAGACTGTCTAAAGCTTTGAGTTTCGAGCTTATGCATCTCAATCTGTCAAGAAGCCTCTAGCTTGAAGGTATCTATGCCTCCTAAACCTTCTTTTTCTATTCTTGATCTTTTAAAACCTCCACTTAGGTTAGATTTTCTTTGCAATCCCACTCCTTTTTCTAAGTCCTAATTGAAAAGAATTTAAAGAAAAATTTGGTTCCCATGGTTTTTATCCCACAATGTATGTGGACTTGGCTAAGCTTAAGGAGGAATGTAATCTTGACTTATCTCCTTGTCTAGAGCCATTTAAAAATTTGCTAGCTATCAATACTCCTTATAGCCCTACCAAACAATTCTATTTCATTATGTCCATGGCAAATGTGTTAGACAAACATGGTGACCTCATTGAGGATAAATGTGTCACTTCTGTTAGAGGAAAACAGATTGTCATTTCTGCTAACATTATCAATTCACTTTTATTAACTGATAGTCCTCCACATGTGCTTGAAATTACTTTCAATTTTGAAATTTTCTTTAAGATCGTTAAACCAGGTGAGCCATTAGGGCCTTTGAAGTTCTCCCTTGTGTCTATGCCTCCTTTGTCCAGGGCTATCTGGTATATTTATTCCAAAAACCTTATTGAAAAGGGCACAAATTTCACTCATTTTAATCACAAGGATTATGCCCTTTTTGTTTCTCTAATAGATAAAGTACCTTTTAATATAGGTTACTGGGTCTATCAAGAGATGAAGTTTAAATTTGATTCATCTTCATCTTCACCAATTCCATTTCCTAATCTTGTTTCCCTTCTGGTCTATGCAAACAACATTTGGCACCTTGACCTCTATGAAAAACCTATCAAACCCCTACTTTTTCGTCAAATACAATTAAATTTTATGAAAATTTCATTTCAAGAAAGTTAGGGTAGTCCAGAGACTCTTCCACATCTAGACCCTCTTCCACATCTAGAGCCTTTGTATCCAACCCTATTAAAGCTCAATCTTCACCTACTCCCTCTTAGTTTTAGCCCCAATCTTCAAGTCTACATGCTTTTATCAAAGCCATTATGGAAAAGGCAATAGCAAAGACATTTGGGATGCATCATGCCACCCTCACTACTCAGTACTATAAACTGATTGATAAGATTGAGTCAAAGGTTGGTAAGCAGGTTGATAAAGTCACCTCAAGCCACAACAAGCTTATTGAGGTTCAAGATGAACAAGGTGAGAAGATTTATACCTTGGATGAAAAGATGGAGAACATTGAAGGTCATTTTGAAGACCTTAGAGCTAGTTTTGAGAGCATGCACTCATTGTACCTATCTTTGGATTCCAAGTTCTCCAAGATGATGAAGGCTCATGATGTTACTGGTCCTTCAAGGATGATTCCTTCTCCTAATCACTCACCTATACCTTCTCCACCTCACATTTCACCTACCCTTCCATCATCCACTCCTTCCACTTTCACCACTCCACAGATACCCTCTACTCTTCCTTCTATTCTAGTACCTACCTCTCAAACTTCTACTATGAGGATTTCACTATATGGGGACACTGTTGATCTCATTGATAAGCACTCATCTAGCTTTTCCATTTACCCTCCTCTATCTCATAAACCTTCTTCACCATTACCTATCTCATCTCCTTCAGCTCCACCATCTCTATCTCTCACCATCTATTCTCCTTTACTCATTCTCTAGGCCTTATGAGCTTACCTAGCCTTTGATCCTCCTATTTTGCCTCATGACAAGATGGGAGAGAAACAGCAAAGTGAGCATGTGAAGAAGAAGCAATAGTAGTAGCTTTTTTATGCATTTGAACTTATATGTATTTGAATTTATTGTTGTATTTTCTTATGATACTCATTTTGGCATTTACCTGATATGAATTTTATGATTGAATGAGTAATATAAGTCTTTTGCTTATATGATTTTTCATTATTCTTCAATTTAATTCAAAATCCTTTTGTTAGCTCCCAATGTTTTTTTTATGATAACTAACCTTTATAAAAGAAACTTGGTCAACAAAGTATTTTATCTTGTGAAAAATCAGCTTTGCGTTTTATCTGTTAGATTGGCTCTAGCCAATTAATCTGACTTGAGCCAATGTTATGGGTAAATTTATCAAATGAAGAATGTTGACTCTAGCCAACGGCCTCTGACTCCAATCAAGCCCCACGCACTTAATGTTGGTTATGATTAGTTTTGATGATGTCTTATATGGATGCCATTAGTAAGAGCAAAAAGCAAAAAGTTTATATCACTTACATTGACTAATTGTTACATTTAATGTAGATTTGTTTATGTGGAGAAAGAACAAGAGAAGAGAAGAAAGAAATATTTGAATCATGGAGAATGATCAAGAAAAGAGAAGAAGGAAAGAAAAACTTGTCAAATGGAATGAGAAAATCATCATACAAGTTTTTATATTGATTCTTGAAGTCTCCACGATCAAATGGAAGCTAGAATTACTCAATTCAGAGTTAAAAGGAGCAAAATCGAGCTTTCAAGAAAATATACATGAAAACTCGAGTTCCCACTTAAGAACTCGAGTTCTTAGGGCAAAACTCGAGTTCAAGAACTCGAGTCCTCACTTAAGAACTAGAGTTCATGTTATTCTAGCCCACTCTGTTCACCCCCGTTTCACGTTCAATCTGGCGACCTTTGGTAAATCGATGATATCTCTCAAACCAGAGATCGGATTAAGGTGAAACCAATTTTGGTTGAAACTGACATCCAATGCGTCATCTTGACAAAAATTCAAGTCCAAAGAAGATCAGATGAGAGATATATGAATTTCTGAAGTTGCACTACTTGTTACCATCACACAGCAGAGCAAGGTTCGGTAATTTGAGCATATCTCACAAAATACACATCGGAATGAGGTGAAATCAGGGGCACATGAAATTAGACTCATATACCTTTCCAAAAACATAAAGATCACATAAAACAAAGATAAAATGAGAGAGATATGATTTTTGGAAGTTGAGAGTTTGTTCAGGATTGTGTAAAAACGTTGGTTCAAGAACAGCTTTTATTAATCTGATCATAGTGCTCAACATACAATGAGTTTAGAGCTAATTCTTGTTGCATTGGAAAGAAGACTTGAAGAGCTTTATGAGCATGGGTGGTCAGTCAAATTTGGAACTATATCAAAAACATTACACTCACTGAAAATTGCTTCTTGGACTGCCAATGTGTTTGCTTCTTGAAAATATGATATTTGCACAAAAACATAATATATGGCAGCCATCAGTTTGACATTTGAAGATGATAATTGATCATAAGGTGATACATAGTTGAGTAATGTCGGAACAGAGACAATATAGTGAATCCAATTAAGGCTGGCCCAATTAGCAAAATGTTGAGATAGCTCAAAGGCAAAGAAAAATGTTGAGATATCACATCGACAAAGCAAATGCCGAGATAGCTTGATGGCAAAGCAAAATGCCGAAATAACGTGTCGACAAGAAAATACCGAGACGTCTCGTCGGCAAAGCAAACTACACCGGCCATGCAAGATAGTACTTCTGCAAGAACTCAGATTATGCTTTAAATACGATGATCGATATGGTTCGACAAATACTTGCCGAGATAAGCATTTGCAAATCTTCACTTGATGCTAATGTCGGCAACCCGGCCAAGGATTCTAGTGAAGACAACTCAGCTAAGGATCCGTGTTGTCAACCCGGCTGAGGATTTCAACGTAGTTATCCCGGCTAATAATCTCGGCGAAGTCTGGCTGGGATCAGAGGAGAGTTCCAAGGCCGACATGCACCTCAAAAGCATATAATGCTTGCCATAAATAGAGACTACAACTTGAATATATTCTCGGAGTTCCTACCTTAAGGAACTGAGTCATTTGAAAAACAAACATAGGAACTCAAGTTCTGAAGAGAAAACGCGAATCGCTGACAGTAACTTCCCAAATGATCTGATCTTTAGTCATTACTTTCCAGAATCATTAATAATCATTTATAAGATGCTTTTAACCTGTTTGCTAGTGATTTCAGATGATTTTATCATGGATTAACAACAAATTGGCATAAAGCAATTTGTGTGTCAGAAGCATTAAATGCTACGACAGAAAACAGAGGAAAGCTTCTGAGTCTAACGGATAGTTTGAACATATCAACGAAAAGCTTGAATCTTTGCAATGGCTACTAATACAACACTCAAGACGGAGCATTAATGAAGTCAACGATAAACATTCTATGATTAAAGTTGGATTAGAGCTCAAGGGCAAAAAGTAACGAAAGCTTTAACGGCTACTTCCAACTGATCTCCAACGATCAAATGCTCACAACGGTCGAAACACAATAACCTATAAATTGCAAAGTCTTCAAACTGGAAGAGGGATGACGGATGATGATTGACGATTGACGAATGACTCGACAAAGCCAATGAAACGATATTCACTGTCAATATGTCAATATACTCTCTATTTCTCCATGTCTATATAGTTTAGCATAGAGAGAGTGAGAAAATTGATTATGTACTTCAGTGTTTATTTATTCACTTATGAGAGAGAAGATTCATTGTAAATTAGTTTATCTGAGAGTTACTCAAGATTGGGTAATCTTAAGTGGGAATAGATTGTAACCTTACGGTGTGTAATAGGGAGTATCTCGGTGAGAGATTCGGCTTCACAAGTGCCTGAGTGAACTTGTGGGATTGTAGAGACTTTTCTCTTGTGCCTGGATTAAACAAGGTGATAGTGGATTGAAATCTCAAGTGGAGCTTGAGGACTGGACGTAGGTCAAGGATTCGGCCGAACCAGGATAAATCATAGTTTGCATATTCTCTTCCCTAAACTCTTATCTTCCTAGCATATATACTTGAATGTCCGACAAGTGCTTTATAAATTATTATTGTCATACGAATTGTTTTTAATAAGTTGTGAAAAGATTTTCAAAGTTATCAAAATTTTTTTTTCGGACACCCAATTCACCCCCTCTTGGGTGATAGCCAGGCCTAACACTTAAAATATTATTTTAATTGACTCTAGCCTAAAAGGATTCACTCTAGCCAAAGTTTTTTGACCATTACCTTCAAATCATTCTTTTTACCTCTAGTCGACAAAGTGTGCCTCAAGTTCATGCCGAAACTCGAGCTTGAATCATTTGACTCAAGCCTAGAGTGTTCCAACAAAACAACTTGGCTCTAGCCAAAAATCTTGACTTTAGCCAAAATGTATTAGTTTTGAAAAAACTCTTTTTAAACCCTGACAAACCTCTAAGTATGATTTATTTGCTTTATATCTTCTCTCATTATTATTCATAACTATGTTTAATGAGTTTCAAAAGATTATCAATTAATACTAAACTGCAATAAAGCAACGATGATGTCAGATGCATTTAATGCAAAGTAGACATTCACCATTTCGGCAAAATGACTTTCTAGTCAATGATAAAGCTTCCCGACTATTTCCCTCACATTTTTTATGCTAAGTCTCAACAGACAATTTGAATAAGGAATGTCAACGATGAATTGTTCAGGAGAAAATACAAGTAGTCCAAGAAAATATTATTCAACGGAATTATTCATTTCGCTCAAAGGGCTAGTTCGAAGAGTCTCTTCAGATAATCTTCAAGCTTCTACAACGGTCATAAATGTCATCATCTGCAAATCCCAGAAGCTTTAAAAATTGAGAGTAAAAACAGAGCAACAATTGGAATTAAACTCTATGAAAGAAGAATGTATTCTTTTGAGACATATAAGTATAACCAACGGCCAACGCATTTAATGAAAACAGAGATCGCATTTAATGAAGCAACGATCGTTTTGTTTTAACACCATGACTAACAAAATTCAAACAAAACAACAGCTACATTCAAGCTCTCCACAATGGCATTAATGGCGAATGGTATAAAAGGATCAGGCATTGAATATTGCCAACTACCAGAAACGTTATGCATTCAATTCGTATTCATTGTATTCTACTGTTTTAGTAATTGCACTAATATCTTCGGATATTTCTCTGCACCTTAGTGTTTAACACTCTATCTACTCGTGAGGAGTTTCGAAACCTTTATTTGATTACTTGTTGTAAAATCTTGGGGTAGGGACCTCAAGTATTGGGTAAACAATTACAGTTTGTAAAGGGGAGTGAGTCTCAGTGAGAAGACCATCCGAGTATGAAGTGTAATTGTATTTTTACCGAAAATAGTGGAAATCCCAGGTCTTCTGGGGACTAGACGTAGGTCGAAGAATTAGACCGAACTAGGATAATCTCTTGTGTCTCTGTTTATCCTCTCTGTCTTACTTCATTTTGTGTCCTTGAGTGATTTGCAAAAGAATTTCAAAATCACCTATTCATCCCCCCTTCTAGGTAATATTCCATCTCCACCTTTCTCTTTGATTTACAAGTGTTTTCATCATCAAAAAGGGGGAGAATGTTAGTTCTCTATGTGTTTTGATCATAATTGACAATTGTAAATTCAAAAGTGTGTTATTGATTCAAGTCCAAGAATTTTCAAGTTAAAGACGTCTTTGTCAATAACTGTCACAATCTTTTGAGATAAGGTGACTCAAGTTAAGTTCAGTGTAACTCGAGTCATTGAAATTTGAATTGAATCAGAACAAGTCTTGAGTCATGGTAACTCGAGTTAGCCATAGTGTGACTCAAGTCATAGTACATTTTAAAATTGCCAAATGATTTTCAAAGTTTCTAGACTCAAGTTAAACATATGTGACTCTAGTCACAGGAATAAATTTCAAACTTACCTTTTTCATGAGAATTTCTAACAGTCAAACATGACTTGAGTTAGTCACTTAATGACTCAAATCATTTATTGTTTCAAATGTTTTTCAAAAAACAAACCTGATTACTTCTAATTTATCAAAACTGATGTGACTTAAGTAATGACTGAGTGACTTGAGTCATGTTATTACAAAGATGTTCTCCAATATTTTTGAGAATTGTCAACTTGAGTTAATATACTGATTACTCAAGTCACCTTGTCTTAGTAACTCTATTTCTCAATGGTTATTCATAGATGACTCGTGTCAATTATAATTGATTCAAGTCATTCAACTCGAGTCAGTCATAAATGACTCAAGTCATTGGTCTATCAAAATCAAATCTGTTAGTTCTCAATTTATGTTTTGATGATAAAAACACTTGTTAATGATTGGTTTAACAAGAACTAGAGTTCTGGCCTTTAAAACTCAAGTTTTAGAGAAATTGAAGAGTAAGAACTCGAGTTCCTAGTCATAGAACTCAAGTTCGCGCTTTCTGATAAGAGAGTTCTCAATCTGTCAAATTGAGAACTCGAGTTCTTGGGAGTAGAACTCGAGTTTGTGCCTTCTGATAAGAGAGTTCTCAATCTGTCAAATTGAGAACTCGAGTTTTTGGGATAGAACTCGAGTTCACGGCCTTTGCATCATACAAAATTTTCAAAAATCCAAAGACTATGAGAACTAGAGTTCTTGAGTGGTAAACTAGAGTTCTTGTTTGAGAACTCAAGTTCTTCACTTTAACATATCAATCTGCCGAACAAAGCCCTTGAGAACTAGAGTTCTTTGGTCAAGAACTAGAGTTCTTCAGCAAGAACTAAAGTTCTTGATGTAAGAACTCGAGTTCGCGAATAGTGTCTCACTGAAATTCTTCAAACTGAAAAAGGGACTTTGAGAACTAGAGTTTTCTAGTCAAGAAATAGAGTTCTTCATTCAAGAACTAGAGTTATAGTTCTAAGAACTCAAGTTCGCGAAACTTGTCTTGTGCAAAGTTTTTCAAAGAACATAAGAACTAAAGTTCTTGAACAAGAACTAGAGTTCGTAACTAGAGTTCTTGTAAGAGAACTAGAGTTTTTCAGTTTGGAAAACAACGAGTCTCTTTCGAAAGCTTAAGAACTAGAGTTCTTAAACAAGAACTAGAGTTCTTGAGAAAGAACTAGAGTTCTTCACTTTGGAAAACATCTGGGTTTCTTTCAAAAGACTAGGAACTAGAGTTCTTATTTAAGAACTAGAGTTCCTATTTTAAAACTCGAGTTCCTTCATAAATCAGTCTCTGCACAAAACAAGAACTAGAGTTCTTTACCTAAGAACTAGAGTTCTTGCAAGCTGAATTCATGAATCACTTCCAGTAACCTTCGAAACGTTCTGAACTTAAGCCCATGCTTCCCACAGTGATTAATAATCATTTATAAAACATTTTTAACTTGTTTACTAGTGATTTCAAGGTTCAAAATGGAGCATTGATTGAAAAGCAACATAAAGTAAATGCTCATGTCACAACGTCACAGGCATTTAATGCATAGCAGAAAAACAGAGCAACATTTGGAATTAACGCTGCAATCAGAACAAAAACATTCTTTGAGACATTCTTATTCCAACTTACTACTACAACCAACAGGCTAACACATTTAATGAACAAGCTGAAAATTCAACAGTCCAATTTGGTTAACGAGGAATTTGAGTCTAACGGAAATTTAAACAAGTGACAACGATCATCTTCCAGTTCCTCCCAACGGCATTAATGGCGAAGGATATAAAAGCCCAAGCATTCAATATCGCCACCTACAGAAACTTTGCGCATTTACTCTGATTCATTACTCTTGTTAGTTTCATTCATTTTTAAATATCTTCAGATATATTCTATACTTCAGTGATCATTAATTACGCTCTTGAGGAGTTGTAAACACTTTTATTATCTTTGTTTAAGCTTAAGGTTGTGGAACCTTAAGTTGTGGGTGTACGAGATTACAAGTAGTAAGGGGGAGTGAGTCCGGGAGAGTGAGGATCATCCCTAACTTGTATCTGTAATCATTGAAGAGAAAGTGGAAATCCCAAGGAGTTCTTGGGGACTGGATGTAGGTCAAGATTAGACCGAACCAGGATAAATTGTCTTATGTCTATTCTCTTTTAAACCTCTGGTCATTTTGCATTCAGTCATAATTCACGAAAATCTTGATTAAGCGAATAAATTTTTAAATCACCTATTCACCCCTCTCTAGGTGATATTCCATCTTCAAAATCACTGTTTTTGTAATATCTAAATCTTTGATTATGATATGAATACTTTATATTATCACTCATTACTATTCTTAACTATGTTTAATCAATTTGTTGATGAGTTTTAGTTGATTTTAATATGGACTAACACCAAATTGCAATAAAGCAATTATGTGTCAAAGCATTAAATGCAAAGCAAATACAAGTACCAAATTAGGGAACTAACTCTCTGAGCAACGTAAAGCCTTGCGACCATTTCTATTCCACATTCATTGCTAAGTCTCAACGGACAAATGGAATATGGAATGTCAAATGGGAATGACGACACTAATTAAAGAATGAAGATGTGTGAATAACAATCAAGTTAATCAGTCTCAACGGTCATCTTCATTAGACTCAACGGATAATTCTCAAGCTTCTCAACAATCATAAATGTCATCAACCATAAATACTAGAAGCATTGAATTATCCAACCACTGAAACTTTGTGCGTTTAATTTGAGATTTTAGCATTTACTGTTTCAAACTCTTAAGCAATATGTTCATATATTTATAATCTTCAGTGATCATATATCTGCTCTTTTATAGAGTGTTAAATATATTCATCTTGTATTAATTTTAAGGTGTTGGAACCATTGAGATTGGGTTTATTTGATTATAACTTCTAAGGAAGAGTAAGTTCTTTTGAAAGAATTACTCAAGAGTTATAGAGTATGTAATCAAATTGTGAGATAGTGGAATCCCAAAGAGTCGGAGGATTAGACGTAGGTCCAGGATTTGGACCAAACCAATATAAATTTCTTGTGTCCATTATTTCTCTCTTCCTCTCTATTTATCCCTATTTTACTTGTGTGCTTCAAAGGATTAGGAAAAAAATTTTAAATCACCCCATCCACCCCCTCTTAGGTGATATTCCATCTTTCAACCATGTCTTCTTTGTCTTTGTAAAATTCAAAATATCTTATTTACACCTCATTGCATTGATTACAACTAAGCACTACTCATTATTATTCTAAATATTATTAAACATATTTGTTAGTGAGTTTCAGATTGTTAATGACAGGATTTCGTACAAATCTTAATAAAGCAAAAAGTGTGTCAGAACTTTAATATATTACAAAAAACAAAGCACTCACACGGTATGCAATTCAAAGCAAATCAAATGATCATGGCTTTAGACACCCATTTCGGTGAAAGCGATAACGACTATTCCTTAGTCAACTACGAACAAAAAGCATGCCACGTGAAGATTGTCAACAGCGATACATAAACGACATATCCTCAAATCTTCCAATGACTCTGGTTTGTGTCTAACAGAAAAGCTTCTGTGTCTAACGAAAGGATTAAAGTCTCTCAATGGATAGCTTGAAGCATCACCAAGGATCATTAAGGGCATCCAAGTACAAATGCAAAGAGCATTCAATTCAGAGCCTATAACAAATGATGATATTATTAATTGCTTAGTTATTCCTTTAATACTCTTTGAATTATCTTTGAGATATTCAAACACTTCAATGTTTATTCATATACTCTATAAGAAAATCATCATCATTCAATTGAGTTTTGTAAAATCTCAAGGTATTAGGACCTTGAGTGTGGTTGTCCGATCACAGTTGTAAGGGAGAGTGAATCTAGTGAGATTATTCTAAGCTTATTGTAATCGTTGAAAGACAATTAAGATCTCATAGAAACTATATGGACTTGATGTAGGTCACGAGATTAAGACCGAACTAGTATAACTCTCTGTTTACACTTCAGTGATATTCTTTCAACCCTTCCTTCGTGACCTTATTTGTCGTTAAGATTGTTTAAATTCTTATAACTCACCCAGTTCACCCCTTCTTGAGTGATTCACTGCACTAACATTTGATATCAAAGCAAATGTCTTCTCTTTAATGGCTTAACATCCCGAGAAGGATTCATGGAAGGAATATTGCCCAACGTGCATCCATCAACTGACGACCATGCTTTAATGGTATGTACTACTCATTCTGGAAAGCCAAGTTCAACGTGTTCATGTTGGCTATTGAGTATGGTCTATGGTAAGTGATTGGACAAGGAGATTATTTCCCAACAAAGCTAGAAGATGGTGTTCAAGTAGCAAAGCTTTAATCAAAATTTGATGAAAATGACAAAGGGCTAATAATGCCAAACAATAAGGTCATTCTAATGATTTAGAGTGCTCTAAACTAGAAGGAATACTTTCATGTATGCAATCTGACTATCGCTAAATAAATGTGGAAGGCTCTGGAGATAGCTCACGAAAGCACCACTAGTATAAATAAGAATTAGATTAATACTCTAATAACTGAATATGATTTACTTCATATGAAGTCTGGGGAATCTATTACAGAATTTGAACTACAGTTTACTTATCTAATTAATCAGTTATCAACCTTAAGTAAAACATATGATAAGAATTTTCAAGTAAGAAAACTTATGAATGTCCTCATAAAGGAATGGGAAGCTAAAGTCACAACCATTAAAGAAGCTTGAGGAAAATCAATGAGATCAATGGTTGTTGTAGATGAGATCAACAATAAAAGCAAAGGTGTTGCCTTTAATGTCTTAAAAGATAAAGATTCAAAAGAAGAACATGAAGATGAAGAGAATGATGAACTCACCATGTTTTCCAGAAGATTAAAAAGGTTCTACAAAAAGGATCAAGGCTTTCAGAGATTTCAAAAAGGAGGTCAAAGTAGCATACGGGAATTCAAGAATAAAGATCAGATTATCTGCTATGAATCCAAACAACTTGAACACATTAAATCTAAATGTTCTCAGTCGAAGAACAAGGACAAGGAAAGGAAAAAGTATAACAATGTCAAGAAGAAGCATACGTGTCATCTATTTGGGGAGCAACACCTCTGATGAAGAAAGCAAGGATGAAGAAGTTGCTAACATATGCCCTACAGCTTAAGAAAAATGCAAAAGCGATGAGGTATATGATTTTGAACCAACCTATGATGAACTCTTTTATGAATATAATGAGTTGCATTTTGAGTTTGGAAAGATTGCAAAAGAACTCATAGCTTCAAACAAAAGAATCAAGTTTCTTGATCAAGAAGTTCAAGATATTTCTTTGGTTTTTGAAAAATGTCTTGATTTATAGAAATTCTTATCTTAACAAGAATCTTGAAAAATTCACCAAAGGAAGTCAAATACTTAACATCATTTTGAAAACTCAAAGGTTTTCAAACAATAAGTCAAAAATAGGTTATAATCCTGAACTTGATAAGAAAAAGGGGATAAAGAAAAGACAAGAAAAATCATATCTAAACTACTTTCAAAAATTAGTCAACTCTTCTAATCCATTTGCTTATTGTAAATATTGCAATTGATAAGGGCATAGTACATCTTCATGCTTTCATAAGAAAGAAAGGAAGGATAGGCCTGTAGGTACTTATAAATGGGTGCTTGAGGGATCATACGTTGCTTCTACAATGCGAACTAACAAAAAATGACTCAAGAAAATATGGGTACCTAAAACTTGATTGCCTATAAAATTGCAGATATGTTTAAGAGCATCAACATCCAGTAAAAGGTATATTGATAGTGGATGTTCTAGACACATGATAAAAGATAAATCCAAATTTGTTTCAATAAGACCAAAAGACGGGGTAAAGTGACATTTGGAAGAAACTAGTGTGGAAAGATAGTTGGTTTTAGTGAAATTGGTGAAATTGATGGACCTCATAACAAAGATGTATATTATGTTGAAGGTCTCTATCACAACCTTTTAAGTTTTAGTCAAAGTGTAGAAAAAACAACTAGATCATTTTTTATATGGAAGAATATAATGTCTCATCGTCAAGAAAGAAGATCTCTGAATAAATAAAGATCAATTGAAGATTCTCTTCAAAGCATCAACAGAAGGTAATGCTATACCATGATGCCTTGTAATGTTTCTAAAAAATGATTTGTTAGCAACACGGATAAAAGTTGGTTGTGGCATAAATGATTAGTTTATGTCCATATGCACTAACTGAACAAGTTGCATAAGAAAGAATTAGTTCTCAGTTTGCCTAAACTTACATTAAAAAATGATTTGATTTGTGATGTTTGTTAAAAAGGTAAATAGACTAAATCCTCTTTTGAATCAAAAAATGAAATCACGACTGATCGACCATTACAATTTCTTCATATGGATTTAGTTAGACCAGCAAGGGTTAAAAGTCTTGGTGGCATTTTATATACCTTGGTCATAGTAGATGACTTCATATTTTCGTAGACTATCTTTCTTTCATCAAAATATGAAATGTTTGAACAATTTGTTGTATTTGCCAAGAAAGTGCAAAAATGAGAAAGGCAAGTGCATTTTAGGAATAAGGACACATCATGGAGAAGAATTTGAAAATCAAGCCTTCAGGGAATTCAAGCAGGCATTTCTTGGTGCCTCTCTCAAAATATTTTGCTTAAACCCCTTCATTTCTTGGTGCCTCTCTCAATGAGGCTATTCATGCAGTCATTGCTCAGTTGATTTAGTCCAATACTGCCTTTTAGGCTTCAATTAAACAAAAGTTAGAAGCTTTGGCTCAAAAAAAATATCTCCCTGATAAGAACTTTAGAGGCTCACCTAAATCATTTGGTTTATGAGATGAATGAACCCCTTGTTTGAATAGTAGACTAATCAAAGCCAGAAGATCTTTCAGTTCAAGGCTGCCTTACATGCTATTGGTGTTAATCATTCAGACCCTCTCTTGGCTTCATCTGTACCATCCACTTCCACTCCACCATATAAGCCTACTCCTCCATCTCAACCTTTGCCTATCGCCACCATATAAGCGATGAGTTTTATTTAATAACTGTTATGTATTTGACATATTTTTTTTAACTTTGGTGTGGGTTACATAATCAAGCACTATATTACAAACAACAATTAAAAAGGAAAAGGGCAATATAAAAAAAAAATAAAAAAATCAAATTCTTCATTCTCTAGTAATTTGTCAACCTTCTCATTCAAAGAACAAACAAGAGACGTAAGTTTTCGTTTTGGTTTCAAAGAGTGAAAAAGATAAGTAAGTTTTCTTTTAGGGTTTTGTGGAAGTGGAATGAAAATGGTTTCATGGGTTATCAAGCCAAACAAGAATGTCCTTTTAAATTTTTTTCTATGGAATTCATGATGATTGGATTTGCGAAAATTGTCATTAGGAGATATGAAACATTTTGCAAATCCAATCATCAAGAATTCCATTGACAACCAGGGATAGTATCAGGATGAAGAAGGAAGAGGCCCCTATGGTTTAAATAGGTGAGTTTAATTAGATATTTATGAAAAGGTATCTTGAATAAAAGTAAGTGAGGAAGACTGATCATTTAAAAGTGTTTAAATAGGTGATTTTGATTAGAGATGTATGAAAAAAAAAATACTTTAAATAAGACTAATTGAGAAAAACAAATCGTTTGAAAGTGTTATATGATGGTTCTTTACTAAGAAACGTCAGTTTTCTTATTCATAATTTACGGTTAATTACTCTAAATAAGAGTAATGTTATGTTTTGTTTTCTCTATTATAAGATTGGAAGACAAATTATTTGTAAGTATTACATGATGATTGGTTCATAAAAACTATCATATTTGTCACTAAAGAAATGACAGTTAATAGTTATAATTGCTATATTTTTGCTTTCGCGAATTCTTTCTCCTAATACATGATGGTGTGCATATGTAACAATTAAGTTTCCAAAACTATTAAGAACCAAATGAAAAACATTTGAAAATTGAGTAAAATGTTTCTTAGAATCAATTTGGAGATTTAATAAATGAATACTACTTATAAATATGTTTTTAAAATTGCAAGTTGTTAACAAAATAAACAACACTCGTGTTAACATATGTTCAAAAACATAAAATTACAATATATGGGAAAAAATAATTGGAAAACAAGTCAACAAATTGCAAAATTAGTAAGAATAGTAACTAAATAAGATATATATTTAATGGATTTTAAATTTTTAAGGTTTTTTTTTTTTAAAACCGAAAACAATAGTCAACAAATTTTAAGGTTCTTAATACAAAATGTTTATATGAAATTGAATTCTAAAAAAGATAATAACAATAAAATATTTTCAATATTATTAATAAAGGAAAAAAAAATTCAATAGTGAAAAGATTATATGGTATGAACAATTGGAAGAAAAAAAAAGTAATAATAATAATAAACCGATCTAAATGGGTTAACCCTTTTAGGCCTTCAGCGGATTAGCTCTGACTTTTTAAGCCCATTTACAATTTGATGAAAGTAAAATCCTTGGGCCCGACTAGAGCAATTGTGAACATATTCTCGACCGTTTTCCGGCTCTAACTATCGGCATCCCATAGAAAATATTGTTACATGCTCTGTGAGGACTATGTAATTTGTACTCTCGCCAGCAAATAGTTGAAAAATCATACCATGCGGTCCTGTGAATGTCAGAGCTTTTCCAAGTTCAAAGACCAAGTTTGTAGATGTGTATATAATGAGTAATAAAGTCATTTTAGGGGTTTTATGTGCCTAATTGTGGAGTTTATTAATAATTTGACTTCTTAATGATTTTTCACCTTAGAACAGTTTATTGTATTTCAATTATGTGCAGGTGAACTTTGACACTTGGGAATAATAAAAAGTTTTTTCAAGGGACCTATTTCCATTGAATTGCAACTTTTTTATTTCTTATTTTTAAAATATTTTTTGTTTTCAAAAAAATATTTTAAAAATAAGAAATAAAAAAAATTATTTGACTTTTTTTTTTGGTAAAGTTGAAAATGTTTTTTTAATTTGGAAATATTTTTCCAATCCACGGAGAGTGAAGAAATTAGGCCAAAAGGATAAAAAAAAAAAAAAAAAAAAAAAAAAAAAAAGGTTTTGGAAAATTAACGAAATGGTGGGACCCACCTAGTATAGCCGGTTATTTGGGAGAGAGAATCAATTACGAAGAAAAACGTTGATCTTTGGACTTGGAGAAAGATCTGACATTCATGGGACCCATTTAGTGTGATTTGTCATATTTTTGTTGGTGAGAATACAAATTACGTAGTACTCTTGGAAACCCATGATTAATTATTTTTGTCTTTTTTCTTCTTTGTACCGAAGTTTGGTAGAAGCCCATGAACACGCATGTCTGAAAATTCTATAGTATCATAGAAATAGAATCAGTTCACTAAACCCTTCAATTCTTCAAAGAGTATATATCAGAGCATTTAATGTAGGAATCTTGTTTGTTCTTGTTGGGGCGAGGAAATGGTTATTATACCTAAATTGCCCACAATTTTACAGAAAAAAACTTGAAAATCTAACGAAAGATATATTACCCGCAATGACCCTGCCGATCAAATTGGATCTACTCTAAGAAATGATGTTAAATCCAAAAAATAAACAAAGGAAAAAAGACACACACACGAAAAAAGGAAAACAAAATCATATAGATATTTTAACTCTGTCCAAATGTTTAGAAGAAAAAATAATTCAAAATTTAAAGCAAAAGTTTAGTGTGATAACTTTTTATGATTGGAATTCTTATTACTGTAAAAGATCAGTGAGTGAATGAAGGGACGAACCAGCATGCATGGTATGATCTGACATGCAAATTTTTGTTCAGGAATTTAATATATCTGATTCAATTATTTAGTTATTTCTTATCAGTCCTTCTTGAAGTATTATTTTAATAAAAATATAATTATTTTTTGGAACTGATATTTATAATTAACATCATTTGGTCTTTTTATCATAAATAAATAAAAATGATTCAATTAGCAATAAAAACGTATTAAAAAAATTATACTGTAGATGTGGCAGCTCATTTGAGCAGCGGACATTCAGAGAATGTGCAGAGAATGTTGGAAAAGAAATCATTTAATTTAGAACTAACCAGCTGGCCCACCAATATTATTAAATTCAAAGAGGGACCATTAGAGGTCATAATCAGAAAATGAAATCCATCACTTTGTCGCGATACTTATAGGTTGAAAAATCGTTCCTAAGATCCCAATTATTCTAAGTGCCTCAAAAGTCAATCCACTTGAAACATCTTATTGGTATATTGTCCAAAACCTATCATATTCGTCATTTAAAATTTGTCTTTTTGTTGGAACTCAGTGGTGTTATTTCCGATAATCAAGGATTAGTCAGTACAAACAATACCTTCAATTAGCTAGGTATGGAAGAGGAACTATGAAAAAATAAAAAATAAAGACTAACAATAACAAGTGTACGAGATTTAATCATTACAAATCAAACTTTCATCTTTAATTTATAAGCCGGCGTTGTGTCATTTATAAGTCATACTTATAAAAATTAAATCCTTTGGGAGTTGGATCTATGAGTATGAAAGTAAATCTGGGAAGCTATCTGTATTTAATTATCTTACGAGTGACCTATGAGAAATTTAGACAATTTAGAGATTTTATAAAAATTGTTTCATTGCATAAGGATATTATAAAATTCAAATTATTTTACATTTTATTACCATCATAAATAAGTGAGTTAATATTAATGATTTTCATTTTATTTTATAAAGGACAAAATGATATTACTTAAGAAGAAAATATTTGCAAGTACCAAAGCAAATATCGCCAATAAAATGATGAAAACAATGGCAATAAACAGAATATAGAAAAACATGAACAAGCTGTAAAATAAAATCTTTAAGAAGTGTCAAAATCTCCTACCATGTGATGTTGCTAATAGAGTGTGGCTGATTTGTGGACATGAGGAAAACTTTGTTGACACAAGTGATTAAGTATAATATGTTATTGTTCTGGATTAAGCTATAGTGATCCATTCTCAATATCTTTTGTGTGAAATGGAGTACCAGCCAGGGTTCGGTGAATATCTTGGACAAACTGAATCAATGAATCAATGAAGATGCTTGATAATATATATATAATTCAAAGAAGTGCCCACCCTATCAATGATTTTCATATTTTAAGATATCTCTTTCTATCTATTAGTACGAATTTAAAATTTAACAATTTTTTCAGGTAATAAAAAAGTAGCAATTTTTAAATTTTATGATATATTTTTATCTACATTTTTTATAATTACTTTTTTCATTTACCGTATTTAATTTTTTTTTTTTCAAAAATTGCTCAAAGTGGTTTCTTAAACTTAAAGTAATCGAAAATATTTTTTTTTAAGTTCTTATTATTTTAAAAAAATTTAAATAGACATCATAAAAATATTTTAAGTGCTTTTTTCCCAAAAATATTTTTTTTTTCATTTAAAAAGATTAAAAAAGGGAACTAATTTGCTAATTCAATTAGGAATCAATTATACATATATTCCCTTTCGACCAAAAAAAAATTATACCTATATTCCCTCAAGGTTAAATTAATTAACTCTAATTCAATTAGTTTTATAATTTTTCTTGCATGATTAACAAAACCCCTAACGATATGCTCAACCCTAATTGATTGTGGGGTTAAATATTGCTTCTATGAGTTCTATCGATCCAAGTTAGTAGTATAAGCCAATTTTAACAACTTCACTACAATTAAGGAAAAATAGTTAACCCTTTAAATCTGTGTTAAATTCAAAAAATTCTCAACTTTGCACATATTCAAAGTATGTCTCACTTCTCTCCTCTTTCTTGACATTCAATATATGTGCCCCTAGAAAATAGTAATGACAGTTAATAAATCTTTAGATTACTTATATTATGGACCAATAATTTTTTTTTCGTAGAAGAGGCCCTATATTTTAAACCGAAGGCTATATCTCTAATATAATTGGGGGTACTCACTAAACTTGAGATTAGTTCTCAGTTAAATGAAACTGGGCTCTATATCCATCATGCATGCATCTTAGATGCTCCCTCCGATATTTTATTACAAGACATCTCTGACCACATTATCAGAATGAAGGAGGTGGTTAAATTATTAACTTTGACTAATCAGAAACGGAGAAAAAAGAATTTAAATTTACTCGTATTTAACACCATGAATTACTTCCAAGTTCCAAGAAGTCATAGAGAGTTTCAATTAATGAAATTTTAAACACTGACAATTTTGAGGGCAAACATAATTAATACTCCCTATTGTCCTCTTTACAAGATCTAGTTAATTGAATTATACGCTTTAAAAAAGTAATTAAAATTAGTTAAAAAAGAATAAGTGTGTTAGAAATAAACTTTTCTTTTTTCCAAGCATGCCCTTATTTATGAGAGGCAAGTAAATGAGAGAAATAAAGTAAATATAGGTATCACTAACCTTTTAATTAATATAATTTATATGATTAATGAGGGCAAAAAGAGAAACGCTTTAAATGTTTAGACAACTTTTATGGAGCTCTTATTAAAAAAATCAAAGTAATTTAAATTTTAAACTCTTATAAAAAGGATTGGAAGTAGTACCTAACTTCACAATTCATAATAAGAATACAAGTAATCTTTTTTTAAAAAAGAAAAGCCTTATGGGGCGATGGAGTATAATTTAAGACTTTATAAATTACTACTCTCTCTGATCCTTATTATAAGACACCAACTATCAAGTGTTTTTTGTCTTTTTTATAAGGCACTTGCAAGTTTTCAAGATGCAATTGATTTATTTTTTCATATCTGCCCATATTTAATAAGGATAGTGTGAGAGAGTAATATATTTAAGTTTAGGGTAGTTAATAGGAGTCATATTAGAAATCACTTAAATTTTATGACAACTTTAATGTTCTTAACTAACTTTATTAGTTTATGAGAATTGATGATTGATGCCTTATAAAAAAGACCAGAAGGAGTAGTAAATATTAATTAAAACTTGCACTTAATTCAAGAGAGTAAATAAATGTTTCTTTTCTTAACCATTATAATGCAGTTGTAACATGTATAGTGAGTTACTCTCTCCAGTTCTTATTACAAGGCATCAACTAATAAGTGTTTTTGGTCCTTCTTTTAAGACACTTGTAAGTTTTCAAGGTGCAATTGATTTATTTTTCTATGTTTGCTCATATTTAATGAGGGTAGTTTGAAAGAGTATCATATTTGAGTTTAGGGTAGTTAATAAGGGTAATATTAGAAATCACTTGATTTTTATAACAACTGTAATGATTTTAACTAACTTTATTAGTTTGTGAGAATTGATAATTGGTGCCTTATAATTAAGACCAGAGAGAATACTATACAAATTTTGTGTCGACTTTACTCAGCACAGTGGTGGTACCGAAGGCGGACACAAGGGTTAGGGGTAGCCCCCTAATTTTTTTTTTTAAATATAAATATCCGTCCCAAATCCCAATCCCCACTTGCCACTGACCTAATGTTTTTTTTTTTGTCAAAACATACTTATGTTAATACTCAAATCCAAGGATACATCAACATAACGATTACAAACGAGATAAAATATACCAGAACAATTACAACTGAATTGAAATAAATAAGCCAGAACAAGAACAACAAGAATACATAAAACAATACAAACCAAATGAGAGATAGATGAATAACTAAGTCATTGAAAATGAAGGAATAAAAGTAAGACTTAGAGACTGCACCAACCCTCTAAATATCCAAGGTTAGAAGACATGAGAAAGAAGGTGTTGGATGCAAAGCCTACCCTATCGGGCATACCTTCTTATAAGGATAAGTTGATAAATCAACTACACAAACACCCCAACATGGGGCAAAAAACAGAACCAACCCAACCTCAGACAGAAACTTAGTGAAGACCATAAAAATACTTCTTCTCCTCCAATTAAGAAAACCTAGCAAACACCTACTAAACAAACTAAAGCTAACCCCAAAGATTTGGATTCCCCACCACCAAACAAACCTAGCAATGGTCCTTTCAAAGATAAAGAAAAAAGCACAATCAACCATAACAAAACCCCTTCCCCCAAAATGGCAACTCCAAATCCACAGAGGAACAAAGCTCATGAAGACCGAAAAATAAAGAAAATGAAGCAAACAAACACCACAGCCAGACGCAAAACGAGAGACCACCTACTTGAAAACGCAAATGAACATAGCCAAATGCAAGACACACCACCACCAGAAAAAGAAAATGAGCTTAGACAGACGCAAGGCATCGAAGCAAAGTGAAAGAAAGCAAGAAAACGAAAAGACCCAACCAAACTCAGAAAGCAGGGGCCACCATAGCCGTGAGACGATGAGGACGGAGACCAGAGGAGAGCCGGCCCGGAGAAGAAGGACCGCCTTCGCTATAAGTCTCTGTTCCAAACTAAAACTCACCTGCACCTAACTCTACGAGGTCAGATCTGCACTTCTACGATGGTTGAAGCTCGAGAGGAGGCTTGTTGGCGACAAAGACGCCACCAGCGAGGCGAAACAGTGGGAGACCCTGTTGAGAGAGCGCTGTGCAAGAGAGAGATTAGGGTTTATTATTTTAATTCCACTGACCCAATGTTTACTGCCGAAATCCACATGTACAAGAAATAACATGCAGAGGTGGGGCCTATGTTTCCAATATAAACATCTTCTGAAATTCCCACTGATGTTTACATGGGAATGACCATTCGTTTGTTTATATATATATATTAAAAAATAAATAAATAATACAATAATAAAGAGGTGGGGCCAAAACCAATATGTCCTGAATTTCACGGGCCACTTGTTCTCTTTGTTTTGTTTTTTTTCCCCCCACCAGCTTATGACATTTTGAGAATTGATAAAGTGCTCAAAATTATTATTTTTTAATTAAATTTCTTTGATAAAATTTATTATACATGATTTTATCTTTCTAATGATATTATTTTTATATTAACTAAAGAATATTTTAGGATTAGAATTTTGGGCAAATTTTGAGTTTTGTCAAAAAATGAATATGAGAATATAGATGATGACTAATATTTAATTTTAATCGGCTTACTTTTGTTATTAATAATATTTTAAAATTATATTGGGCATAAAATAATTTATGCTCTCTTTGTAGGTGATTATTATAGGGAATAGTGCTACCATTGATATTTATTTTAAGAGAAAAACTAGTTAGTTTTTGTCCTAATCTACTTCTAATGTTGAAGATTGAGTTACAACATTTTGATCTTAACATTCCTATGATTTTATTAATTTATCAACTACATCTAAATTATGTCAAGGGCTAGTAAGAACTAAAAAGTTCATCATTTACCCTCTTATTGATAGAGTAATTAGACTTTTAATTGCTTTTCCAATTTCAACAGTGACTACTAAAAGATCTTTCTCTTCTATGATGATAATCGAGAACAAACTCCGACATGGACTGGAAGACCAATTTCTTGATGATTTTTTTATCATATACATTGAAAAAAAATGTTGAGTTTTAACACGGATTCAATTATAGATGAGTTGAGCAATATAAAATCATGTAAAGTAAGAGTCAAGTGAAGTAATTTTAATTTCTGTAATAGATTTCTTTTAATTCTTAGTATAATAGGGTTGTATTGTATGTTAAGTATTTTTATTTATAATGCAGCATTTTTTATTTTCGTTTCTGTCAGTAAAATTCCTAGTATACTTTAGGATTATAGTTCATCAAGACTAACAAAAACCATTTTCTGTTGACAATGTGTTGGTGAGAAAGACTAGTACAGTGAATCCACTCATATACAGAAGGAGCAAAAAAGAAATCTTTTTCCTCATCATACCAAAAGAGGAATCAAACTTTGAAATTCCATACCACTAACCATTTGCTTTTATTCCTTACAGTTGTTTAGTCACTCTCCACAATATTTTACAGTTGTTTAGTCACTCTCCACTAACCAATTTTGTTGCGTAACGAAAAGTTGAAATTCAAAATCAATTTCGAATCCTCATATTTGATTGACAGCACTGAAGTATTTTATTAATATTGGAAATGTACTTTAATAGTGATGTCATTATTAAATATAAAAAAAATTAAAATTATTTTATTAAGAAAAATAAAAAAATAAACAGCAGAATTAAAATGTACTTGACATTAATGAGTTGCAAGCATTACTCACTTTATAAAGTGTCACTTTTTTGTTAGTGATCACTTTCTCATTATTAATGAAACTATTGCATGTTGCCCTACTACTTGTTAATAGGGACTGCAATGCGGGGCTACCGTAGTAAGTACTCCCAGATCTTCTTATAAAATTAGGTTTGCAATATACCTGTGAAGTATTCCTCTCTCCCTGGGTGTAAAAGTACATTCTAAAATAATTTAAAAATGCTATGGCTAATTAGTTACATTGACTATTTAGCAAATATGTCAATAAAAAATGACACAAAAATACATATGAAGATTTTAAATAGAGCAAAAATGTTATATCCGTTAGCTCAACTAATATTGATCTTTCAATAAATAGTCACTGTGCGGGTTATACAAAATGATTTCACATCAAACGTTCCCGTACCGCGAGTTCTTCAACACAATGCGACAGTTACACGCCCTTGGTGCTAGAGTTGCCCCTCCCCCAATCGCCAAGGCTTGTTTGGATGGGCTTTATTGATTTATGGGTGTGGCTTTTGCATTACCGTGGAGGAGAGCCAATGTTTTAATGGGTCCCATTTCCTTTTTAATGGAAAAAGGATACAATTGTTATGAATATACTGATTATGTGGATGTCCATTGACTCCCGATCTCTAAATATTACAAGATGATATGGGACCCACGTATAGTAATATGCATAGTAATTTACTATTTGTATCCCTCTATAAATAGAGGTCTCCTGTAACTATTCATTTGATTTGAATGGATTTCATCTCTCTAGAATTTCCTCTGACTTCTCTCTAAAATTCCTTCAGTTTCATTTTGCCACGGGACCCACCTTTTAATTCCATTGAATATTCATCAATTCATATGGTTTTGGGCTACGTCGGAACTGAGCTTGGATGAAATAATTGCTAATAATGGAATCATGCACGTGGAGTAGCAGGTAAGGTGTTCTAACTTTATTATCAATTATTGTTTAACAATAAAGTATAAGCACAGGAACTCTAGATTTTTCAAGTATATCTTTCTTATTGTTGTAATTTGACTTCGAAATAGGTTTAATTTTTCCTTTAAATCTTTTACTTATTTACTTTTATGTTATTTATTTTAATTTATCATTTATGGCAGCAACACTATTTATTAGTGGGCTCTATTTATTTATTTTATCATGCATTTATTTATTCTTCATGGAGGCACACTAGTATCTATTAGTGGGCTCTATTTATTTATTGCGTTTATTTATCTTTTATGGTGGTGCACTTTGTGAGCCCCATTTATTTTATTTAAATTTTTTATTGTTTTATTTATCTTTTATGGTAGCAACACTAGTATAGTGGGCACCATTTATTTTATTATTTACAGCTTTGTTTATTTAAATTCTTTATTACTTTATTTATCTTTTGTGGTAGCAACACTAGTATAGTGGGCACCATTTATTTTATTATTTACCGCTTTGTTTATTCTTCATGGTGGTAACACTAGTTTAGTGGACTCCATTTATTTATAATTCATTTACAGCTTTATATCCCCCTTCCCTTTTATTTTTATTTATTTACTGCTTTCTATATATTATATATATATATATTTACATTTGCATATGCATCCTCTTTCTTACCTTTGGATGAGATAGGTCTCGCTGTGAGTTTACTACCATTCCTATTTCATCTTCTTTTTATTTATTTAGCACGTTTATTTCCAGTCATTTATTTTATTTATTTATTGCATTATATCTCCCTTCCCTTTTATTTTTATTTATTTATTTACAATTTCTATATATCCCCCTACCCTTTTTATTATTTATGACAACGACACTAGTATATACATATTAGTGGGTTCCATCTATTTATTTTATTATGCTTATATTTTATTTATCCTGAAGATAAACTGTTAAAAGGCCATATATATTATGAGATTAAAATGCCATAGAGATATGAGGCATAGATTGGCTTGAGAGATGAGGCATAAATTGGCTTGAGACCAAGAGGCAAGATAGCCTTAATTTCAGAGGCAAGATACCCTGAAGCCAAGAGGCAAGTTAGCCTAATGATAAGAGACAAATTATGAAACAATATTTGATCCATAAATTTTGTATGCCATCAGTTGTATAAAGGCCTCAAAATTGTATATTTGGCATTAAATATTCCCTCAAATTATGAGACAAGGGATTGTATGATCATGATTCTTATTATAAATAAATATATTCAATTTGTTATTGCAGTAGTAATATTGTGGTAAAGTCAAGAAATATTGTGGATTAATTTCTTGCCATGATCAAACAAATCAGTGAGTTATGGATCATGAATTTTTATCCAACTTCATTCCCAAAAGTGAATGAAGCAAATATATTATTATGGTTGTTTTGTGATTTCTATGATTATAACAATTTTTGTGAATACGGGAGAGGAATGATCATAAACAAAATAATTAAACAAAAGGAAATATTATTTCAACAAAGTTTAATAGCGAGTGGCTCAACTCCATTACAAACCTTAATCATCTCATTTTGAAGATATTTGATGTCTTCTTCTTTTGCTTCTCTTGAGATGGGATCCAGATGAGGCAAAGCTCTTCGTAATATCGAGATTTGCATCATAAGTTTCTTAAGCTTTTTGTGTGGCCACTCAGTTAACCCTCCTTTTTGATAAATCTTTTGTATGGTGTGAGTAGACATATTTAATTGTTTACTCGCATCATCTAGGGTTAAGTGAAAATAATCACTTAAATCATGGTGCGTTGTTTTCTTTATTCTTTCCCGTTGCTCCATTGTTAATCTATATAATTCACCCTGATTAAGGGATGATATATCATATGGAATATTAACCACGGGCTGTTTTCCTTTATCTAATGGATTTTCAATGTTGGTTTGAAATGAACTCCGCGGTAGTTCATTTGGATTTTTAGCCCATTCCGAACCAACACAAAGGACCTCATGATAGTCCAATACAGGATCACGCATCAAGTTATATCCTGATGCTTGTAAATCTATACAATACTGTGTCAGAAAATGTTTGATTTCTCCAAAATTTTTATTACTAAAATCAAACATTGGAAGCCTGTCAGTATTGTAAGATTTTTCCTGTACATTTTCAAATAAAACAGCATGGGAAATCATACATATCTTCCTCCCGTGAACTTCAAGTTTATGATATTAAAGTCCATTGGTATGAATAATTTCCCGTAAAACATGACAGCAACTACATTCCAATAAGCTAGTAGTTGCTAATTGGCTTGTAGCTGTTGGCTGGCTAATTGTTGCTGGCTGGCTAGTGATTGTTGGTTGGCTGATTGTTGCTGTCGGGCTAGTTGTTGCTGGCAGACTGATGATAGTTTGCTGGCTAGTGAATGCTGGTTGATTAACTGCCGACACTATTGGCTGAACTGGATTGGTAGACTCCATTAGTTCTGTCATAGTTCTACACCTCTTAACAGGCCTCCTTGATGAACCTGCTTCAGTTGTACCTTCAATCCTTATAGATTGAGGAAGAACACTTGTTCTAGGGGGAGAAGTAGGTACATTTGAAGCAAAAGGAGGAATAAACATTTCAAAGGGATCAGCAGATAACAAAGAAGTAAATGACATGTTATGCTGATCATCATACAACAAAGCATCAAGTAATGCTGTTTCGGATGTATCAGAAACTGGGATAAAACTGCTTGGTCCTGTCATGGCAATAGAATTTAGAGAAATATGTGTGAGTATCTGGTAGTTGATATTATCATATGCTTGAGTGTTTGTGAGACATGTTCGTTTGCCTTCCTCTATTTATAGTCGAATTAAATCCTATTGAATCTCTGCAGATTTGCGTAGTCCTGTTAAATCTCTACAGATTTGCTCCCTATAAAGCACGAGCCTAGAATCTTTTTGACTTTATATGTATACGACAATCTGAGTTGTTGCGCCTGTGATTCCACAGTGATGCGCCTGTGATTACACAATATTGCGCTCGTGAATCTGCAATTATACACCTGATGATTTTGTATTTAATATATATTTGTTTGTTGATTCTGGAAAATGGAAATTTTGTTACCAGAAGTAACAAAATTATGCATTGATAATGCATTTAGAAATCTGTGGAATTTTAATGAAATAGATATCATATATGCTATTATCATGGAATATTGTATGGAAATTCCATGAATTAATTTTTAAGGTCTCACACTTAAGGGGGAGAATGATATATATCAAGTGTGAATATTTATGTGATAATTCTTTGTGAATGTTTCTATGTTGATTCCCCCAAAATGAATATTAGATTTGATGATAAATCATATGGAAAGTTGGCATGACTTGTTTGATCATCCGAGTCATATATTATGTGCTGCTTGTTCTCAGATAGAAATAATTATTGGAAATGGATCTCTGGAAATATATCAAATTGAAAGTTTACATATGAGATTATAAATCTGCAAAGTTTGCAGTGATGTTTGCAACCAGAAGTTTGCAACATATTATGTGCGCAATTTCCAGATTGAATGATCCAGAAATAATGTATTAAAGTATCCATGAATGGATAGATCAATGATTATGAGAACAAAATTTATATGTTGTGTATATTTGCAGCAATTATATAATCCAACAGAATTCTCCCCGTATAATTGGCTTTTGGTCAGGAGCCAGATTAATTCCATCTTGAAATGTTTTAAATGTGTAATGATTATTAATCTATTACAATGCACATAGATGGATATACAAAGAAAATTGATGATTTGATGAGGGGGAGAAAAATAAGCAGATTGGGTAAAGATAAAGTGAAATGAATTATCATTGGCTCATATTGGTCCTCATACAAAGAAATGTGCACTAAAAGTTTAAAAGATAATTCATTTGCAGATTTTAGCTAATCAAATGCTAAAAACATTTACTGACCTAAAGTGACAAAGTCACATGTCCCAACTACAAATGCTCCTATATGAATTGTTATAAAGCACGCCTGAAGCGTTGCTGGTCCATCGGTTATAAAGATAAAAATCCTCGAAAGAGAAAAGGAGCTATAAAATATAGATGATCAAGTCGAGGATAATTAAGTAAAGCTCCAGAAGAGTTATTTTTTGATGAGATGTTATCTTCAGAAGAGATATTACAAGAAAAGTGTATTGTGGTCCAAGAGAGACCTAGGTACCTAATATATGTAAATATAATGAGATCTCAATAAATTATGAATGAAATCTGATGGGACTGAAAATGAAGTCGACGTTAATAATATCTATGATAGCATATGTTGCAATGAATGATAATGAGGATCATGAGCCATAATATATTTGTATGTGCTAGAAGCACATAAGGCGCCAGAAACACATATGTCCCAAAAGGACTCAAGATGATAGTGCATATAGCATCATTATTTGAATAAACATTTATTGAATTTCTATATGTACATATATATTTATGAAAAGATTATTATAACTTTACTTGACAGATTTAGATCTTGCAGGTATATAATGAACAATCAAATTGGGCGTTTCTAACAGAATATTTGATGACAGAAAGTATAATATGCTCAGAAAGACATTGAAGCAATGCAGTCATCAGGGGGAGCAACACTGATGTAATCAAGAGGGGGAGACGATACACGCTGTACTCTTTTTCCCTTATTTGGGTTTTATCCCACTGGGTTTTTCCTAGAAAGGTTTTTAATGAGGCAGCACTAGATAGTGTATTAATGGATGATGTACTCTTTTCTTTGGCTAGGTTTTTATCCCACTGGGTTTTTCCTAGTTAAAGTTTTTAACGAGGTACATTCATAAATGGACATCCAAGGGGGAGTGTTATGAATATACAATCAAATTGGGCGTTTCTATATGACTTGAATGGATTTCATCTCTCTAGAATTTCCTCTGACTTCTCTCTAAAATTCCTTTAGTTTCATAACAACAATTAATAAAAGTAGACCCAATAATTTTGTGTTTATAAACAATCAAAAGAATTGAGGTGGAGGTAGGTTGTCAACCTCGCAAGTTTAAGTAAACTTGTCATAAACTTGTATCTTGAGCTTAAATCGTAAACTCTTAAGAGTTTATTTTTAATTTTAAATAAATATTAATAGTGTGTAATTAAATAATAAAAATATAAAAAATAACAAAAATTTAGATTAAATATTTTTTAAATTCAAATAATTGAAATTAAATCCATCAACATTTAAAATTTATCATATTTAAACAAATTTTTTTTTATAAAATTTATATTTAAAGCCGTTGAACATTATCAAATTGAAAAAGCTAATACTGTTTTGTAAGATGAAAATACAAAAACAATAATCTTGGTACATTAACTCGTGATTTTAACCGAGTTTACAAAGACCATGAGTTAGTTTACCATTGACTCGACTCAATTTTGTAAGCTAGAAATGTAAAAATATTAAACTCGGAGAGTCAACTCATGAGTTTAACATCAATAAGTATGGGGATCGATACCCGCATGAAAAAAATAAATTATATAAAAAAAAGAATGAAAAAATAAATTAAATACAAAATTTCAGAGAAAATTAGCAAAAAGTTTCCATTAAAATTTAAATTGGTGAAAATAATCTATTATATTTTTATACACCGAAATTATGGAGACTCTACAAATTTTGCATCCACAACGTAGTTCTCTAATTTATGTTTTTCTTACCAATTAAATTTTTAATGGAGAATTTTTTCCAATTTTTGCTAAATTATAAGTATGTTACTATTTTGAAAATTTGCCCAATAAATTAAATTTCTTAATTGTTTTTTATAATTATAATTTTAATATTCTCTTAAAATTATCGCAACATACATGTATAATATACACCTATTTTTATTATTTAATAAGATTTATATCCTTTTTTGCATTTTTGCATTTAAAATTGATTTTCAAATAATCATCTAAACAAGTTTCAATTTGAAAAAAGCTACTTTTATTACCACTAATTCAAATATAAATCATATACTCTCTCCGATTCTAATTATAAGACGTATTTAACTTTTTTGGGAGAGATTAAAGAAACTAATTAAATTACTTTAGAGTATTTTTATTTTTTTCTTCAAACTAATTAGTTTGACTTATAAACTAATATATAATATAAGAATACATAATATATGAAATGGTTAAGTAACTTATTTAACTTCGTTAATCCCTAAAAAAAGTCAACTATATCTTATAATTAGGATCGGAGGTAGTATATCCTATCTAACTTTTATCCAGTCTTGAATTTATGAAAGTCAAATAGGAAAAAAAAAAATATCACTTTTATCACTATCAACCCAAACAAACATGTATTGTGCCCCTAACTTGTAGAACATTAGCTCTAAGGCAAAACCATTGTTGATGAAGAAACCAAACAAAAAAATGGCTAGAGGAGGGGCAGCTATGACATCGAGGAGCTAGTCGTTGTATTTTTGCTCTATTTTAAAATCTTTATATGTATTTTTGTATTATTTTCTTGGCTGACATGCTTTATTTACCTCTTTGGAATCACTTATAATTGATTTAAATGATACACAAAAATTAACAGTCACAGCTGAACGTTTTTATTCTACATTCTAATCATTTTCGGATGACAATATTATAATCAGAAAAACCCACCATGGTTCAAATTGTTGAAATTCAAATCAGGTATGGATGATCAAGACGGATAATGAATATTATACATTGAATCTAGGGGAATGAACTTCACTAAGTACAGACAATTCAGTGATTGTGAGATATATTACTTGACCTCTGCGAGTTTTGGATCACTTGTACAAGATTACGAGATTAGGTATGGGATGAACTTTTGAGCAGTAGACATTCAGTGAATGTGCTGAGAAAACTGAACTATCATTAATCTTATCAACCCATGTTGAATTCAAAGAGGTATTAATTATTTTACTTTATTATCACAAAACTAAAACAATATCTTCGGTGGCATAATTAAAAGTTGAAAAATCGTTAGCAAGATCCCGATTTCTATGTCATCTAAGGCAAGGGGTGTCAGCCTCTCTTATCCCCTTAAAATTTTCCCCATTTCCCAAATGTGTGTGTGTGTGTGTTGGGGGGGGGGGGTGTTTGGTGATTCGTTTTATCATCAGATTATAAATCAAAAAGCAATTACACAGTTTTAGAGTTTTTTTTTCCTTAATTCAAAAAAATTATAAAAATTCAAACTATACCATTTTAAAAATGGGGAAAATTTAAGGCGCAGCAGATGATGGCGGAGTTGAGGGGTAGGTAACACCCGAAATCCGTCTTCCTGTGGCTGCAACATGATACCACAAAAGTCAATGCACTTGAAATATTCATACTTTCCAAAAACTTATTCCACTTACTCATCATTTAATTTGCCTTTTATTAATAACAATGATTGATGCAGTTCCCTTTCTTCGGTTCCTATTTTAGAATAATAACTGCTCGTCCTGACAGCAAATTTATATCATCACTTAAAGTTCTTGGTGAGGAATGGTACAGAGACTGCAATCAGTTCTTTGAACTGGAATCTTTGATGCCAATTTATTTATGGGACAAGTCACAAGATAATGAAGAAAGCAAATGGGATAGTTATTTTATCTGTTATATTGAATCACTGCTTCTTCTTGTTTTGTGCAGCTTCTGACAGCATAACCATAAACAAACCCATAAGAGATGGTGATCTTCTAATTTCTAAGGAAAATTTGTTTGCTCTTGGGTTCTTCTCTCCCGGCAAATCAAGCAATCGCTTTGTAGGAATTTGGTACCACAATTTGCAGCAGCAAACATATGTTTGGGTTGCAAACAGAGACGATCCCGTAACTGATAACTCTGGTGTTCTCTCCATCAGCTCAGATGGAAACTTAGTTCTTCATGGTAACTACTCCAACAAGCCAATCTGGTCCACAAATGCTTCTGTCACTGTTCCAGGTACAACAGTTATGGCTCAACTCACAGATTTAGGTAACCTTGTTTTGTCTCAAAATGACTCTAAAACTGTTATATGGCAAAGCTTTGATCATCCCACCGATACTTTGCTTCCGTATGCCAATTTGGGAGTGAACAAAAGAACTGGCCAGAGCTGGTTCTTGCAGGCATGGAAGGCCGAGGAAGATCCTGGAACAGGAAACTTCTCCATCAAGTTTAATACAAGTGGAAAATCTCAGTTATTCATGTACAATAATTACGCACCGTGGTGGCGAGCAGGATCCTACAACGGCGAAAAGCTTATCGGTATCCCATTTATGAAAAGAGCAATGGCAACTTATTTTAAAATTACTGTCACGGATGATGATAATGAAGTTGGAGTTGTATTTCATGCTTATGACAAGAGAATCGTCTTGCGAGTGGTGGCTGTGCCATCTGGATTCTTCCAAGCTTTGCTATGGGATTTCAATAAGAATCAATGGAATCGATATTGGTCTGCTCCAGAAGTGGATTGTGATAGCTATGCCTCTTGTGGGGTCAATGGTAACTGTGATCCTCTTAATTATGCAAATTTTAGGTGCTCTTGCCTACCTGGGTTTGAACCCAAAAGCCCAACCAATTGGTATCAAAACAGTGATGCATCACAAGGTTGTATGAGGAAGGAAGGGTCATCCTTATGTGGGAATGGAGAAGGCTTTGTTAGAGTAGAAAGTGTTAAGATTCCTGATACTTCTGTGGCAAATGCAAATATGAATATGAGTTTGGAAGAATGTGAAAAAGAGTGCTTGAGAAACTGTTCTTGTAATGCCTATGCTGTTGCAGATGTGAGAAATGGTGGAAGTGGATGTTTGAGTTGGTATGGGACTTTGATGGATACTCAGATATTAAGTCAGGAAGGGCAGGATTTATTTGTTCGTGTTGATTCTATTGAACTTGGTAATTGCAATATATTTTTCATTATTTTTATTTTTTATTTCAATAAAGGTTTTTCCTTTCTATTTTTTTTTTCTTTTCATTTTCTTTTATAGTCTTCTTAATTTCTTCCCATACTTTGTTCAGCAAAATATGCTAGGAAATCAAAAGGAGCACTCACTATGTCTTGGAAAGTGGGAATTTCGGTGACGTTTGTCACTTTGGTTGCTATTCTTACTGCCTTATCAGTGTGTTTCTTTCGGAACAAAAAACGAAGAGGTGCGTTTTTTCTCTCTCCTTTAATTTCATTTATTGCTGCCTTATAGCCTGCATTAATTCCTATTAATGCTTACAAAAATCGCTAATTTATTTTTTCAAATTTATTTTATATTATTTTACAATGACCTCCCTATACACAATATATATAACTGTTTTTCTCCAATCATAGTCCTTTTTTCTATTCATTTGGGTCGTCTTATTCGTTATTGTTTTAATAATCTCCATTTCTTTATATTGTCTTCTTGTTTCGTGTCGTTACCACCCATGAGTCATGCAGTGAGTGAGACCTGTCATTCCACGTAGAAATAGACAAACATTCGAGTCCATCAAGTGTTATTTCAAAGTTGATAGGATCCCTTCATCATCTATTGCTACCTATTGTTGACTGAGGAGTACAGCTAAGATGGAAAATAAGGAAACGGGTCAAATTAATAAAGCTAGCTAGGTACGAAATTAGAAAGTTGTTTACACTTGGATAGTACAACTAAGACTCTTTTAGAAAAGATATACCAGGATTCAAAAGATAAAAACTCTAAAGTTCCTAAATATTCTCTTTTATCCCTTCTTGATTGTTTTGTTATATAATTAATTTGTAATAATAAACCCTTCAAAACAGCCTTTCATACAGGTTTTGTTATCATCACAATAATGTGATTCTAATTTCTACATCGTTAAGTTATATTTTATGAGGTCAGCGTTTAGACAAGTAATTGCCACCTGTGAATTGTTGGCTCTCTGTATGATTATCTCTAACAAAAGTTTAATTACATTTGTTAAGGATATATGTAATTACAATGTGATTTAAAGCGTATGGTAATTGATTAGCTAAAATAGCAAAAGGTGCAAGAGGAGAACTGTGAAAATAGAAGAGCACTGGTCTTAAAATTTTCTTAATATCGAGTATTAAAGAATAATTTCCTCTTTTTTTTAATATTACTTAATTATTCAATGTATTCAAAATTATTTCATTACCCTCTTCTTTTTTCAGATGCAATAAAGGAACAAGAATCAAAATTAAATTCCCCAATAGAAGAGCAAAATGGTGACAATAGAGCACAATCAAGCTTACCGTTTTTCAGCATCAAAACCATAATTACGGCAACAAACAATTTCTCAGATGAGAATCAATTAGGGCAAGGTGGATTTGGTTCTGTTTACAAGGTAAGTGAAATCTTCAAGAATCCCATTATTGTCACGCAATTGCCAGTGTGATGCAACTCTATTATAAATATTTAATAGTAGCATTAACCCCGTACAGCATGGCAAGACAACTGTTTTTTAAACCATACAGGTATTAGAAAAAAAGTATTTTAAATGCTTTGATGTCTCAGGGAATATTAGTTAATGGAGAAGAGGTAGCAGTGAAAAGATTGTCCGAAGGTTCTGGACAAGGGACTCTAGAGTTCAAGAATGAAATTAAACTAATTGCCAAACTACAACACAGGAACCTTGTGAAGTTGCTTGGATACTGCATTCATAAAGAAGAAAGGATGTTGATCTATGAGTACCTTCCCAATAAAAGTTTGAATTTCTTTCTCTTTGGTATGTTTTTATTGTTCTGATCATTCTCTACTCTTATACATATGATTTGTCTCATATTCTTCTCAAATTAGGCGACACTAAAAAAATAGTGGATTAGCAACGACATATGATAATTCTGTCATAAAATAGACTGATATTAATTGGCTAGCGACATAATTCTGTTGCTGAATTCCATCATTAATTCACTGTTTTGTTTTTGGTAGTGTAAATGCATAGAGTCAGTACATTAAGATGGTTCAAAGTGTTGATCTTTGTCACCCAAAAAGATAGTAAAATGTAGTCTTATTCAACAAGCATCAATGCCGTAACTATCATGTGTAAGCAAAAGATATTGAGACACCTTTTATATTGAACAATTTTAAAAATTAGAAGAGTTGTATGTTCTCAGTGTAGTTCAAGGTAGCTAGATAAGATTAGTTAAATCTGTTTTTCTTGATTTTTAAAGATAGGTTTGTGTTTTGGTTCATCGCAGACAGGAACCAAAGAATGTCATTAGATTGGGATAAACGTTTCTCTATTATATTTGGAATTGCCCGAGGTCTTCTCTATCTTCATCAAGATTCAAGGCTCAAAATAATCCATAGAGACCTCAAAGCTAGCAATGTCCTCTTAGATGCTACAATGAATCCCAAGATTTCAGATTTTGGCATGGCTAGAATATTTGGAGAGGATCAAATCCAAGCAAGAACTAGACGAATTGTTGGGACATAGTAAGGATGAAACTACTCTTGGACATCATCTAAAATAACACCATTAATTGAGTTTCACAACAATATTATATTACAATTACTTTTCTTATTGCAGTGGTTACATGTCTCCAGAATACGCAATGGTAGGGGAATATTCAACAAAGTCTGATGTTTTCAGCTTTGGTGTTTTATTGTTAGAGATCATTAGTGGCAAGAGATGTACAGATTCTCATAAAGCAAAAGGAACCGTAAATTTGATTGGACAGGTAACTAAGCACATTTATAATGGAGAAATAGTAACATAGTCATTATTGAAAACTTTTCCATCTCCATTTTTTCTTATTAATAATATGATTATGTGTTAATTTGCAGGTATGGGACTTGTGGAAAGAAGGAAAAGCCTTAGAAATAGTGGATTCAACCCTTGGCGAATCATATCGTCTTGACATAGCCTTAAAGTGTATACAAATTGGTCTCTTGTGTGTGCAAGAAAGTGCCTTGTATAGGCCGTCCATGTTGGAAGTTGTTTTCATGCTTGGCAATGAAGTGAGCATTCCCTCACCTCACAAGCCTGCTTTCCTATTCAATCATAACATAGAGCATTCAGAATCTTCGGCATCTGGTGATCCTTCGGTAAACAATGTTTCCAATACTACAATTAGTGCTCGATAAATTTGGCTCAATAGATATTAGAGAAATGCACTTATTTTTATCCCATGTCTTGTTAAAGTTTCATGATCCTAATTGATTTTGTATCAACGTTTATGTAGAACGTCGTTCTTGAATTTGTTTACCTTTGCTTGAGGATGTACTCATTTGTATTTGTCAAACATGATTAACTACTAGATTTTGCATGTTCTTAAATTGAGCATGTCAAGAATTGTTGATCAACTAATAAGAAGCTTTAAGAATGGAACAAATATATGCTATTACTAACAAATGTAGAGGAATATTGTGCATTCAATCCAAAGTTTCTTATTCTCAGTATTCCTATAAACAAAACAAAATACGCTACTTACTTTTTTACTCACCTGGATGCATGAGTTCACAGATCTTATGATACTTCCTTTTTGACAGGGAAAAACCAGCTAACGATCATTGCTAAATGCCAAGGTTCTAGTAAAACTTGGAAGTTGAATTGCTCCTTTTTTAAAAAAATATTAAAGTGAAACTGCGCAGTACTAAAGGACTAATTCACACACGAAGAAACCATATCGGATGATTGGTTCAGAAATTTATTGAGTTAGTTTAGTGTCAATGGTGTAGCACATTTCCTCTCCTATGTAATTTCTTTTTGACAACGAAAATCACATCTGAGATACAACTCGAATGGCAACAGAATAAAAATAAGATAAATAAATCTTCGAAAGGTGACCGAATTTTAAAAGACGTCGTTAAATAAAATTTAAATAGAAAAATTAGGAAACTTTTGGATCCCATATGCGTAAGTAGTTAACTGTTGGGTTTATATGCTCTTTAATTATTTAAAGCCCAAATGGGCTTAAGTGAGACTATAACCCAAGAACCCTATGGCCCATGTGGTCTAGGGTTAGGTCTTGGTTGTAGTAGTATATAAACACACTTTAACCTACTTATGAAAGATAAGAGACAATAGGAGGCTCTCATCAGAAAAAAAAAAAAAAACCCTAGAGGCAGACGTTCATCATCTGAACGGTTGCCTACACAACTATCTCATCCCACTCAAGAGATAGTCTGGAAGATTGATCATAGAGCAGACTACGATGGTTCGTGGAGAAGCATTCAAATCACTGCATCCTTCTAGGTAATCAAAACGATGAAGGTTCTTATTTTTCCTACATCAAATCGGTTAAATACGATTCCGCATTTTTTGATGAGATTCCTACAATTGGCATCAGAGCTAGGTTGATGAGAAAAAGAACCCAGTTTTGATATTCTTTCATATTTCATGTGATTCATTTCGAAAATTATTTTTTGAGAATATGACATTTGTTTCTATATTTGTTATTTAATTCATGATAATTATTCGTTTATAATTCATATTTAATATTAGTTTTAATTTTAATCACTTTAATCCATGGTTAGATTCTCCCTGTATTTTTTGATTTGTAACAAGGAGGCTAATCCCATATGATTAGGTTTCCTCCTTGCTGTTTTTTGTTATTTTCGGAATTTCTATGTAATTTATGAATTTCTGTAAAAGTTGGAATCAAGAAACTGCGAAGAAAGTGAGCGATCAACACTGTAAGACACATTTCATGGACTTTTGGACCTTGGATTTGGACGAACCATATATGGTTAGAAAGAGGACGGAAAGACGAGCACTGATTTGCAAACCCCATCCCCAGACTCACCGACACGCACCTCCACGGGCCGCCACAAGCTTTTGCGTGTGGGTTTCACGCGCCGGTGAAGAAGAAGCGCGTGAGGGCACGTGAGGAGGCCGTTTTCGGTGGTTCCGGCGGCCGTGATCTCGTCTCCCCGTGGCAGTCCTTCCCCTGAAGTTTCGTGCTAAGATGACTTCGGTTGACGGTGTGGCTTCAATGATAGCTAGAGTTCCTCTTTTGTGTCCTAGGGTTTCTAGCCAAGGGTTGGGTTTTTAGGGCTTTTTGGCCCATAGATACCCTAAAGGGGCTTAAAACAGATACTATGGGCTGGACAAAAGAGGAATTCCTAAGTTGTAATTTTTTTTTTTATTTTTATAGGAAAGCCATGGATTAAAGTTATTTGTTTAATTATTAAATGCTTTTATTAAATTGTATGAATTATATGTGTGATTAACATGATGTTTGTGATAACATGTCATGTAGAATAGGAAGATGCCATATTGTTGCATAATCACATGTCATCACAGCATAATAGCTATATGTCTTGAATCGACTAGTATAATAGTTATTATGTGAGATAATTTAGGTTATCTACTAATTAATTATCAATTATTATGATTTTTAAATTAAAATCTAGAATAATAATTGGATTAATTAATTATGGAATTAAAATCTAGATAACCATTAAATTAATTATCAATTATTATGATTTTAAATGAAAATCTAGAATAATAATTGGATTAATTAATTGTGGAATTAAAATCTAGATAAATAATCTAGGAAATTTCCTAAGAGAATTGTAATTTTCAGTAATTTGTGGGTTATTTAAAATGGTCTTATGAAGCAAATTCTGCTAATCATGACTAGATTTTAGATACCTACTGATTTCTCTAAATTGAACAAATTCTTGGAAATTGAAAATTCTAAATTTAAAATATTGAATGGACGAGGGTTTTTAAATTAAGCATTTAATTTTAAAACCTACGGGCTCTAATTGTGGGTTTATTAGTGAAATGGTTATCGCTGAAGCCCCATTGAATAAGGATAATCGGATTTCGTTAGATTAAACCTTAATATTTTCAAAATTTTAATAAAGTTTTGCACGGCCCGTCGTCGGCAATACTTAGACACTAAAGATAATTTTGAAAATAAACAATGGTTAAATACATTTAACTTTGGTAAAATTGTTAACCCTCCCATCGAGGCTCTGGTAATGGAACTGAAGGCCTAAATTAACAATATTAGTTTTACAAGTGTCTTGCCCATCGTAAGTCTTGTAAAGATAACTAATGGACTGTTAAACAATAAACAAATAGTAGTTATTAGAATCTACTAGCCTGTATCTGTTTGTTGTTAATTATAGTTTGTAATTAGTGTGCTTTTCCTTATTTTTAGAAAAATGTCTTCATTCAATCCTTTAGCTACAATTTTGAGTCAAAAACATATAGATGGTACAAACTACAAATAATGGAAAACTAATTTGGATATTGTTCTTGAATATGAAAAGCTCAACTTTGTTCTAACTACCCCTAAGTTAGCGCAACCTGCTGCTGATGCATCTGATTCAATTCGGATTCAATTTCAGCAGGAAAAAGAAAAATGGGAGAAGGCGAATGTGGCAGTTCGTTGCTATATTTTGGCCAGTCTCGCTAGTCATCTTCAGGAGCAAGTGAGCATGATTGAGAGTGGAGTAACAATGCTCTAGACTCTTGATGACATGTTTGCTACGCCTAGCAGTTCTGCTAGGCAAAATGCGCTGAATGCATTCACCAAGATAATGACGTCTGGATGAAGTGTGCGGGATAATTGTCTGACAATGATAGTCAACTTCAAGAAGGCTGATGACCATGGTATTAAGTTTGAACAAGAAGTGAAAGTTGACCTTCTCTTACAATTACTGCCTGAATACTTCAATCAATTCAAGATGAATTATAATATGAATAAGATGAATCTTGACCTCACTCAACTGATGCACGATCTTAAGAGTGTTGAACAGTCTTTAGTCAAGCAGGGAAGTGCACTTTTTGTTGGTGAAAGTTCTGTGAAACCTAAGGGGAAACCCAAAGGAAAGAACAAGAACAAGAAAAAGAAGAAATCAGACACTCTAGTTGCCAAAACAGTTGCAATGAAGCAGCCAAAAGACAAGTGCTTCAAGTGCGAGCAAAAGGGGCATTGGAAGAAAGATTGCCCACGTATGAAACAACCAGGTATGGGTAATTTACATGTGATTGAGGCTTGTTTAGTGGAGAATCACAATGATAAATGGATCGTTGATTCAGGAGCCACTAACCATGTTTGTTAGTCTTTGCAGTGGTTCAAACATAGCTTGCTTGTAAGTAAAGGACAAAGAGATTTGAGGCTTGGAAATGGGGAGCTTGTATCTGCACAAGCAGTGGGACAAGTTGTTTTATCTTTTGATAATTGTAGAACTTTGGTTTTAGAAGACTGTTTATTTATTCCATAATTTCAGAGGAATTTAATTTCTGTTAGTTGTTTGGATAAACATGGTTTGACAGTTCAATTTAATTCCTCAGTTTCTATAAGAAGTTCATCTTCTTTTATTTGTTATGGTATAAAGTTTCATGGTCTTTATTTCCTTAATCATGCTCCCTGTGAAATAAATCATGTTGAATTAAAAGATGTTGAGCATATTAATTCATCAAAGAAAAGTTTCAAATGAAACTTATCTTTGGCATTTGAGATTGGGTCATATTAACTCTAAAAGGATACAAGGTTTGGTCAAAAGTGGGATTTTAAAATCCCTTGACTTTGAACCGATACCAGTATGTGAATCTTGTTTAGAGGGTAAAATGACCAAGAGATCCTTCAAAGCCAAGGGAAAACGTGCCACACTTCAGCTGGAATTGGTACATACTGATGTATGTGAACCAATAAATGTCCAAGCCAGAGGCAGGTATTAGTATTTCATCACATTTACTGATGATTACTCTAGATTTGGACATGTGTACTTGATGCGTCACAAGTCTGAGGCAGAAAAGCATTTTGGTGTTCAAATTAAAACTCTTCGATTTGATCGAGGGGGTGAATACCTATCTGGAGAGTTCAGGTCTTACCTGACTAAAGAGGGGATAGTTTCACAATTATCTTCTCCAGGGACACCCCAGCAGAATGGAGTTGTTGAAAGGAGAAATAGAACCCTTTTAGAAATGACAAGATCTATGCTCAGTTATTCATCTCTTTCTGATTCATTCTAGGGATATGCCTTAGAAACTGCTATATATCTATTGAACTTAGCACCGTCCAAGTCGGTTTCCAAGACACCAATAGAATTTTAGAAAGGGTGTAAGCCTCTATGAATCATATTCGGATTTGGGGTGCTCCGGCACATGTCTTGCAACAGAAACTAGATAAAATGGACTCGCGTACTGAAGTATGCATGTTCATAGGCTATCCTAAAGGAACCAAAGGTTGGTTATTTTATAGTCCAAAAGAAAAGAAGGTCATAGTGAGCGCTCATGCGACTTTCTTAGAGGAGGACTATATGGCAAATTATAAACCAAGGAGTAAGGTTATTCTTGATGAGCTAGTCTTAGATCAAGTTTCACCGCAACCTCAGGAAGTTCCGGCTTTTTTCCTGTGGTTGTTTAAAGAAGGGAAAAAATACATGATGAACAAACATAGGAACCAGATACAAAAACCAAAAGTTTAGCATGATAATGAAGTTCAACATAATGTTGATGTTCAGCATGATGATGAACTTATGGAAGAACAAAATCATGAATTGGTTAATCCACTTAATGAGGGTCCTCATCTAGAAATTGTTAACCCACAAAATATGGACCCCCTGTAGATGCACAAGATCAAGTGCGACAAAGTCATAGTGGGAGAGTGATTCATACACCTGCAAGATATCTCTTGTTGGGTGAGTCAAATCAAGATATCATCATTAATGAAGATGATGATTCCACAAGTTATGATGAAGCACTAGGAGATGTTGATGCTCAGGAATGACTTGAGGCTATGAATCGTGAAATAGATTCTATGTATTCTAACTCAATTTGGTCTCTTGTAGATGCACCTGAAGGGGTAAGACCCATCGGGTGTAAGTGGATTTACAAGAGAAAGAGAGGATTGGACGAGAAGGTTGAAACCTTCAAAACTAGATTGGTGGCAAAAGGGTATTCCCAAAAGGAAGGTGTGGATTATGAAGAAACCTTTTCGCTAGTTGTCATGCTCAAGTCTATCCGGATTCTTTTAGCTGTTGCAACAAATCTTGATTATGAGATTTGGCAAATGGATGTCAGAACTGCTTTTCTAAATGGAAATTTGGAAGAGGAAATCTATATGCAAGAACCAAAAGGGTTTATAGCCAAAGGGCAAGAAAAAATGGTATGCAAGTTGCAAAGGTCCATTTAGGGACTTAAGCAAGCGTCCAGATCATGGAACATCAGATTTGATCAAGTCATTCAGTCTTATGATTTTTAAAAAAGTCCTGATGAGCCGTGTGTGTATAAAAGGATCTAAGATAATACGGTATCTTTTATGGTACTTTATGTAGATGATATACTCCTTATCGGAAATGATACAAAGGTATTGTTAGGCATAAAAACTTAGCTGAGTAAGCATTTTGATATGAAGGACCTGGGGGAAGCCAATTATGTTCTTAGTATTAAACTCTTACGAGACCGGAAGAATGGGGTTTTGGCATTATCCCAGGCTAAATACATTGACAAAATACTTGCCAGGTTTAGCATGGAAAATTCCAAGAGGGGAATTATACCCTTCAGGCATGGGATTCATCTCTCTAAGAAGCAGTCTCCTAAAACTCCTGAGCAGAGAGAACGCATGAGTAGGGTACCTTATACTTCAGCAGTAGGTAGTCTCATGTATGCTATGTACCAGACTAGATATCTGTTATGCAGTGGGAGTAGTGAGCCAGTACCAATCTGATCTTGGAGAGGAACACTTGGTAGCGGTTAAACATATACTCAAGTATCTACGGAGAACGAGAGATTATATGTTGGTATATTTTAGTGGGAGTCTTGAAACCATTGGTTATACGGACTCAGATTTCCAAGGAGATATTGACTCAAGAAAGTCCACCTCAGGATATGTGTACACCCTTAATGGCGGTGCCATTTGTTGGAGAAGTGTAAAACAATCATGTATGACTGACTCAGCCACAGAGGCTGAATATGTAGCTGCTTCGGAGGCTGCAAAGGAAGTTGCATGGTTAAAGAAGTTCCTAACGGGCCTTCAGGTGATACCAGGTGTTAACTGTCCTATCACACTTTATTGTGACAATAGTGGGGCAGTAGCACAGTCCAAGGAACCAAGGTGTCACAAGAGACAAAAACACGTAGAGAGGAAGTACCACTTGATCCAAGATATAGTTAAAAGAGGAGATACTGTGGTAGCAAGGATAGCATCAGATGAGAACCTTGCCGACCTTTTTACTAAGAGTTTACCAGAATGTGTGTTTAAGAGGCATGTTACATCTATGGGTCTTAGGAAGATTCCAGATTTGCTATAGCTTTAGGTAGTTGTTATTTCACTTTGTTATTTTGTGTTTCTTTTCAGCAAGACATTATGACATTGCAATTTTTCTAAATGTTATAAATGAGGTGTTTTATCAGTTATTTCGCACACTATTTACAAACTCTAAGGTCCGGATCAATTGTGGAGTATATGATCATATGGATACGTTCATATAAGTTCACAGCTATTAAATTAAGTTGGACACTTTATTTAGGCTGCAATATTTTATGAAATGGTTTTGTTCGAATCATTATAAAAATATTGGTGTGAGTTAATGCTTGCATTGAATGGATCAAGGAGAGATTTGATTAAGGTTGTTCTTTTTTCTGTCATAAGGAATCAAATCTCCAGATAACTATAGTCATGTAGTTACTCTTAATCCTGAGTTTATTTTAAATAGGTAGTCGAATAGTTCTCATTCTTTGATTTACCAACAGGTGAGGTTTGATCTATAAGACAGCCAATAACTTGGTATTTTGGGATTGAGACTATTTGGTTATCGGTGTTTATGAGATAAAAAACATGGAATTTATAGGAAATGTCCCCTTGATATGTTTCGGTACTTGTATATTGAAGACACTGGCCAATGCATGTAATCCATTAGAGAAACTATAATAGTCAAGGGAATAAATAATTGATTGAGTTACAGAAAACTAGTCAATCAAATTGTAGACATTCTATAAAGGGGTAATGCATATTCGTGTTATAAGTGTCATTTTTCTTGGAGATCACGTTCGGGCTTTTGGTGGAGTAGCACCGAACTAGATAATCTTCTACAGATTATCATGAGCCTTGATGAATGACAAATGGTAGATCCCTAGGCTAGATCGAGACAAGGGATGGGGTATATTTATCAGATGATGATGGCTTATGGGCTACATGGTCTTGGGTTTACGAACTCAAGTTTGTGTCTTAAAGAGCAAGTGGGAGATTGTTGGGTTTATATGCTCTTTAATTATTTAAAGCCGAAATGGGCTTAAGTGAGACTACAGCCCAAGAACCCTATGGCCCATGTGGTTTAGGGTTAGGTCTTGGATGTAGTAGTATATAAACACACTTTAACCTACTTATGAAAGATAAGAAACAATAGGAGGCTCTCATAAAAAAAAGGAACCCTAGAGGCAGATGTTTTTCATTTGAACAGTTGCCCATACAACTATCCCATCCCACTCGAGAGATAGTCTGGAAAATTGATCATAGAGCGGACTACGACGATTCGTGGAGAAGCATTCAGATCACTGCATCCTTCCAGGTAATCAAAACGATGAAGGTTCTTATTTTTCCTACATCGAATCGGTTAAATACGCTTCCGTGTTTTTTGATGAGATTCCTACATTAACAATCTATTGTATCAATTCATAAAAATGACTCCTTTAAACTGTACTTTAACAATTCCTACATCATTGTATATGCATCCACTTAACCTGCTTTCGAACTTTTTGAAAAGCACTATGTATTTACTTTACACATACCAGTTATCATGAGAATTAGATATTGCTTACTACAGTTAATGTAACAAAATATTAACCATACTCTTAAAAGAATCTAAATTGTGCAGTCATAACCCAACATCTTAAAATCATGATATCAAGTTCATACTCGGGCTTATAATCACTTATAATTCAGCATTGCATATCAAACATGCACGTCAATTCCTCATATTGAAATTACACAACCCATGTGAATTGTTTATATTTTAAAAAATTTAGCAAAATAATGCCATAAAACTTAATCACTTCATTTACTTACCCTTGCTTCTTGCTGTATATAGCTCTTCCTTTGTAAGCTCATAATTGATGACTTCTTTTTTTTAAGGGATTTGAGATGTATTTTGATATATTTTAGAAGCCATTAATGCCAAATTAATGAGATTTTCTTAAAATTTTAAAAGATATCACTTTGGGCACATTATTTATAGGATTTGAGGCTTTTAAATTTAGGAAAGAGAAATAATAATGGTAAGTTTTACCAAATAAAGAAAAAAAGCTTTTATTTTTAATATTATTACTATTAGCATTAATGTAGTTTTTCCTTTTTCTTTGACAAGAACCATGGCATTTTTGAAATAAAAGGATGTGAGAAGGCCTAATATCCAAAAGAGGAAGCAGCCACAAAGTGAATAAAAAAGGGAACCAGCACCATTACAAAACAGGTTTATGGCGTACTATTTTTTGCACTTTTAACGTCCTTTTAATTTTCCGCGAGATGCCTATTTGGGGGCATAGTAGGTACGACTTACGGCGCCTAAATAAAAGTAGGACGCTGTAAGTTAGAAATTACAGTGTCTAAATATTTATTTAGATGCCTTAAATATCATTTTTTAAAAAAAAAAATTCTACTTCTTGTATTCACTTATGACGTCTAAAAACTTTTTGTAAACGTCATAAGTTAGGCATTATTTTTTTGTTAAATTTCTGCTTCGTATATTCAGCCTCAAAAATTATTTATTTAAGGTGGGCAAACTACACGCTGCGCTATTTCAAAATGCTTGTTTCACAAAGCCAAAACGACATATATGGGAAATATCCATGCTGTGGTAAAACACACCTAAAATGAAAAGAAAAGAAAAGAAAGGAAAAAGCATTCACAACATTGTGAACAAGCAAGAACTTGCACTGACAAAAACAAGAACAAGTGTCAAGATTTGAAAGGATGAGTTTACTTACAGCAAACAGAAACCCAATCGAGAGGAACTAAAATTCATCTATACAACTTTGATACCAGCACCCTTGTCCCATTCCTTAGGAGGAGCAACATCAGCCATCAAATCTCCTGACCTTGCTAAAGAATCTGGAAAAATAGCATTGCGTCATTAGTTTGGTAAACCTCGTGCATGTTTGGGAATGAAGAAAGACGAGGACTTGATATTACCATTAAATAGCACTTGACCTGATATTACCATTAAATAGCACTTACTTTGTCAATGACGCCAAATTTCTTTGCCTTTATGGAATCCATATAAAACGGTCCCTTATCATGGTATTTACTCTATCCACTAACTAATAATAAGACAAGAAAGTCAAACAAGAAACCATGAGAATCTGCTTGTGTTTCACAAATAAATATGAAATCCACAGACTAAAAATTATACTCACATTTCCAGTGTGTTTTGCTAGGAATTTGATAAAAGTATCCTTGTTTGTTATCACCTACAAAATATTCGAGGAAAAACGAAGGTTTAAAAGATGGTCTTTGTATGTTTGAAAACCATTACTTGACAACAACCAGAACAACATTGATATGGGAAATCATAACACCAACTAAGATCATCATTCACCACGATGTTAAATGTTGTATCGAAAATAACAAATTTGACGAACCTCCTTTGCACGACTAGCAAGCTTACTGACGGCATCAAACTAGATGGTGGAACACAAGGCTGCTGAATCATCGCTGAAATAGATATCAATAGAACAGTTTCACATCTTATTAAGATTCAATACCTGAAGTAGAAAATTTAAGTCGATCACATGGTCCAAACCATGCCTTTGGAATGCGGCAACATATAGGCAAGTAGCAAATAGGCTCGACCCATAGCTGCTCCAACTTCCACTGTACGAATCTGCATAAGGAGAAAAATCAGATATGGGAACTGATGTGTTAAAGCATTAGGGAATAGTAAAAAGGCAACATCATTCAAGGGAGAAACGTTGCTCATTATCTCCATTCAGCCTTGTTTCAAGATGACTTCCTCAGATTAAGCCAAAGCCAGAAATACCAGGTCATTAATAAATAAAAAGGAATGCTACATCAGATAAATGAATGCAAGTTTGACTTGTAAGCACCAGAAACAACCATTAAGCAACGAATAACACAAATCATGAACACAACACAGCATCAATATTCGATGGCATCATTAACACATATCGTTGCATCCTACTTCAAATTTTTAGATTTCTGCAACAGCCCACTTCAATTTCTCCTCATATTATTTCTGAAAACACTCAAAAACAAAAAAAGATGTACAATATATATATACACATATGTGTAGCATTTAATATAGCATAGATATGGCAAGAGTAAAAGATAACATCGCCAAGCACCTTGCAGGTATCTCAAGTTCTAAATAATCAAGCTTATCCATTAGTGTTCCTCCAACATTATTCTTTCAACATTCTTGCAGAATTACCATACTTCTCAATTTCCATTCTTTACCAAGTTTCAATATAGAGAAACTATGAACTCCTATATTACGCCAACACGGACAAATGCATGTTCTCACAAACAAACTTAAAGTCTCTCTGTCACTCTCTCAAAAAACAAAAAAAAAAAACAAAAAATATGGGAGGTCCAACAACAAAAGGGGAAATAAATTAAAGCGCAAAAAAAAAAAAATACAGATCCAACAATGTGTGACTGCATACTACACTGGCCAGGTTCGAAGATCAGTGATGGTAGGAGAAGGGAGGTCCGATAGAGGGAAGACGAGGAAGAACGACACCGATCGACTTGAGAGGGGAGTGGATCAGCCATGGAAAGCATTGTGGTTGATTCTTCAGTCAGGCATTAACGAATTACTCGAAGAGGAAGGTGCGACAGTTGCTAGAGTGAGGAGAAGATGAAGCTGCGATAGCTGCGAGAATGAGGTGAAGAGGAATCCGTGATAGCTGCGATAGTTGCTAGAGTGAGGAGAAGAGGAAGGCGAGGGAAGACGAGGAAGAACGACACCGATCGACTTGAGAAGGGAGTGGATCAGCCATGGAAAGCATTGTGGTTGATTCTTCAGTCAGGCATTAACGAATTACTCGAAGAGGAAGGTGAGATAGTTGCTAGAGTGAGGAGAAGATGAAGCTGCGATAGCTGCGAGAATGAGGTGAAGAGGAATCCGTGATAGCTGCGATAGTTGCTAGAGTGAGGAGAAGAGGAAGGCGAGAATGAGGAATATCGTTCAATTAGGAACGTCCCGTAGGAATCTTTTTGCAGTCTAAATTTCAATCTAGACTCAAAAAAAAAAAAAAAAAAAAAAAAAAAAAAACTAAACTGTTTGGCATCGAAACCAACATATTAGACGCTTGTGATGCTTTTTTTTTTTTTTTTTGCCTAAGGTGCAGGCCCAATTTTGGCGTCCTAATCTTTTTAGACTTCAAAAGTGATGTTTTCAGCGATAAATTGGTTTTCTAAAAAGAAAATTGAATTGCTTTTGGCGTCTAATGTAACAACAGCCCCTGTGAGGCCTCTATTGATGAGAGTTATCGTGTATAGACATCGAAAAGATTTAGACGACTTAATTATGGACTAAAAGTTTCTAAAAATATCTTAATTTGAAAACAAGAGGATAAATTTTCCGCGATTCGAATTCATCCCACAATGGATGTTAATACAATAATCCAAAAATAACAGACAATTGATAAACAAATTAATACAGTCTAGCTCCTTGTATTATTACAGAAATCTCTTCTGCTACAGCTGTATCATTCCTCTTGATCCCGATCCATCACCTGTCCCTTTCATACGGTCTGGAGTTCAAATGAATGAACCCCAGGGTAACAATTAATATTAGGAACATATATGAAGCATAAATGACAGTTTAGGACATGTTAAGCACAGAAGCATTTATAAGTAAACAAGTTACACTGTAACCGTAGTTAACGGCCAAGGACCGCAGCCCTTATTAGGACACGCAGCGTTATGAGACACGCAACCTCAATCCATAGCTAGAAAAAACATAACATGTAAATCAACTAGCAAACATGATTAGCTAATACATAAACACATACATACATGCTATCAAGACTAGAGTTACCCACCTCAAGCTTGTGACCTTAAATTCTTGTTCGGTAGATGTTGGGATCAGAAAGGGTGTCAAGATTTGCTTTAAACTGTTTATCATTGCCGTTAGTCTCTTCTGGTGCCGCAAAGTACCTTTCATAAGATTCTTTCAAATTTGTCTGTCCTTCAGACTTGGACAAATATCACTTCCTATATTTGACATTTATATAGTGAATGAGTCATTACTCAATTTAATCTTAATAGGAATATTAAGATTAAGCTTACTAGATCGACCCATAAAGCTTGTCCTTTTCATTCACTTCAGTTGGTTATCCTATATTCTATATTCTTTCACAATCAGAACATATTTGAGATTGTATCCCTAACGCTGAGGGTGTCTGCCGGGGTTTACTTATGTGGCGACTCAACGGAAACAGGCGGTGCCAGCCAGGGTCGGCCATGTGAGTGTGGCGACTCAACGGAAATAGGCGTGTGATTCCGCAATTATGGGGCCTGCCTTGGTACGGTGGCTCGATGGTACAAAGACGTGTATGTTGTATATGTTTTCTGTTTACATATATGGTATATTTGGCATGTACGTTCAATGTATTCGCATATATTATATGGTTACAAGCATACACGCCACACATATAATTCATGAGTATTGATGGTTACTCTAGGGGCCACATACGGACTCCAGAAATTTCTAGTGGCACAAGGGAGCATGCGTGAATGGAGAAGGCCTTTTTGCAAAGGTAAGATGACGGAGCCGTTGAAGGATAGGAGATGCCCTATCATATTTTGTATTTTACTTTTTGGGATGACTGTACTTATACTTCGGTATTTACTTCCGGATGACTGTACCCTAACCCTTCGGGGACTTTACTTTTTGTTGCCTTTACTTTTACCAATACAGTAGTTGTCCAAACCAATCTAGTGCTCTGTTGTGCATACTCTAAGTTATAATTAAATGAACTTAATAACAACGAAAAGGTAAACTATAAAAGGAATCCCTCTAACCCGCCACCTGAAAGGGTGAGGCCAATGGAGGTGTAACACAAGCTCTGCTAGAAGGGCTTCAATTAAGTCATCCTCAATCGTGAATGCCTAGTGAACTCATCAAATATATTAGAGGCATCAAGGAAGTACAAGTTAAACTAGCATCCCGGCTTAGGACTCAGGTTAAGTCCTCTGTTGAACCTTCATCCCTTCCTCCACAGGGACTGCTAGGTTGACCTCTTTTTCTCCCTCTCCTTATTGACCGCCATTCAGCTGAGATGTTGATTCACCATCGGGGGATGAAGGGGTCAGCATAAACTTACCATCGTTAACACAAGCCCTGAAATCTGCCCCAACAATAGTCAGGTCAAGGCCAAGATTTAAGAACTAGACCTGCTCCAATGCATTGATGAAAGCATCCACTCCTGTATTCCAGATCACATCCTAAAGCCGAGATATTTCAGCATTGGCAGCAACAAGGGCACTTTTAGCATATGCTAACTCAGCCTCAATGTCCCTATGCTTTATCTGGAGACTCTTTAGTGATTGCACAACTGAAGCATAGGTCTCCTGAGAACGGAGAAGATTCGAGTTGGCCTTGGGAAGTTCTTCACAGGCCTTATCCTTCCCAGCCACGACTACTTGAAGCTCCTCAACAGCCCTCTTCCTCTGCTAAATGGCCTCATCCCTCTCCCCTTTAGCCCGCCTTACCTCGACAAAATTTGTGTTTCACCGACATGTAGCTATTAACCAACCTTGCTGCATTCTTGTCATGCAACTTAATCACTTGGAGCTCCCTCTCCTCGACATCTAAAAGCTCGATCGGCTCATAGTAGTGCTTGTGGTGGAGGACGACATAACTAAGGTCCTAGATACTCTGCCAGTCTAAACCTCCCGAGGGAGCAAATAACGATGATAAGGAAGAGGAGAGAAGGAGGAGGAGGAAGAGAATCCGCGACAATTTGGGAGTAAAAGCCTTGATGATAATAGAATAGTAGGCCGAGGACTCTTGACCAGTTTGAGACCGCTTTCTCTGGACCAAGTCATCACCACTTGGTTCGGCTTTAGCTTTCCTGGAAAGAGGAGTAGATCTCTTGTGACTCCCCTCGCTCCTAAGGTAGTCTTGCCATGTTTTACTTCCTCAAGATATGACGGTTGTTTCCCCTTTCTTGGCTCTACGGGAAAAAGAAAATAAAACATTATCATTCACATAATAACACATCTGTGCAAGAAATATGCATGAAATTACAATACTATACTTCATTCCAGATACAACTCGGCAATGGACAACATAATGAAGTCCACTGCAGAAACAGGGTTGTGCTTGTTAACATAATCAACCAGAGTAATTAATGCACTAGCCTCTAAGGGTGGCAGCTCACCCTTGTCGAAATGAAAGGTAGAAGGATTTAGTTTATAATGATCCAAAGTCTAGTACAGCAGGAACTCCCATTCCACATCTTTAGAGTCGGAGGCCTTTAGGAACCATGGCTTCTTGTCAGGCTAAACAGTAATTTTGAAGAAAGAAATCTTAAGATTTTTTAAAGGAATCAGTAAAAACATGAAAAAGTTTCCTATTGGGCACCCCTCAAAGTGTGGTCCAGCCCTTCTTATATGTGTACTTACTACCAATGCGAGCCTTATGGACAGCCAAAAAGTAAATGAAAACAACGACAGAGCTCAAAATACTTAAAGATTTACAAAGTCACTCAAAAGTGATGATGAAACCCCAGGCATTGGGATGAAGTTAGGTAGGAGCCACGTGAAGGTGATTTAACACCTCAGTTTGGAACTTAGTAAACGAGAAGTGAATACCACGTCGAGAAACAAAGTCTTGGTATAGAAAGAAAAAAGACAGTTGAGTCCCCACTCGGGTTGAGCACACCGGTTCATCTTGATGAAGGGGAGAAAGGATGCAATTATCACGATTACCAATAGGAAGTGCGGCAATCTCCCTTGCGATGATGACCGACAGCTTGGTGAGCACCTCGAAAGCAACCTACAAATATTTTTCCATCAAATGTCATGGGGGGCATACAACACTCGACTCCCCAAAAAATGACTCTTCAGCAGGATGAGAAGATGACGACACATTACCTATAAAGGTAAAAATAAATCAGAAAAATACACATAGAATACCTGAAGCTAGAAAGCTAAGACTTGTAGAGAAAGCTGGTAAATGGGAAGGAGTGTCTAACGATGAGAAAGCCGTGCTACTGGAAGCTGAGATGTTTTTTTATGCTAAGTTATGGTGACAGGAAACCGAAATCAAATTAGCCTTTGACTCATGAACCCTCATGACGAGATCACAAATGAGAAATGCGCAATCATCATAAGGGCCGACAAGTTCATAGGAGAGGGATCTTAAGTCAGCAGTGAAATACCCGGCTGAACCTAAGAGGGGGGTGAATTGGGTGAAGATAAGAATTTAGGACTTTTGAAAATCTTTTTGCAATCCGGTCAAATCAGTTTGTATGATAGTAAGGAGTTATAAAGCTATATAGACAATCATTTAAGCATATGTACTAGAAATATAGGAGATTAAGGAAGAGAATGAGCAAATTGAGATTTATCCTGGTTCGGCCTAATCCTTGACCTACATCCAGTCCTCAAACTCCACTTGAGATTTTCAATCCACTATCCTCTTGTTTATCCGGGCACAAGAGAAGCTCTTACAAACCCACAAGTTTACCCAGACACTTGTGAAGCAAAATCTCTCACAGTGATACTCCCCCTTACTCAATATAAGGTTACACTCAGTTTCCCTCTCAAGATCACCCAATCTTGAGTATCTCTCATATAATATGATTTACAAAGAATATTCTTTCTAAGAAGTGAATGGATAATCACTGAAGTGTAATACAAATCATTTCACTCTCTAAATGATAAACTCTGTAAGCATTGAAAAACAGAGTGTGAAGAAGCTTCAAAATTTTGGCATTTCGACAGCATAATCTCTTGTCATTCTCTTTGTGCGTTTTGAATATGGCTTTATTTATAGATGAGGATGATCTGAACATTGGGAAATATGACTTGTGAATAGAGCTGTTAGAGATCAGTTGGAAACTAGCCGTTAGAACTTCGTTTTCTGAGCCAACTGTGACATCAGCATTCACTTTAGCCTTGATCTTCAGTTTGACGCCCTTTGATCATTTGAAACATGTCCAAAAATGATATAAATAATGTTAAGAAGTATTACAAATCATTTGGGTAATCATTTGGATGTTCTTGATTAGAAATGAGATTTTCGATGCATTGATTTTTTTGAAGCAAAGGTGTAAACTCGAGTTTTGACTTGGAAACTTGAGTATTGAGGCTGTCATGTTACTTCAGATTCCTCTCTGCCTGATCAAAACTCGAGTTTTGATTTAAAAACTCTAGTTTGGAAGATACTCTAATGTTCGTTGTTCTCTATCTGAGCTATACTCGAGTTTTCAAGTTGTTTTGTCACTTGGTTGCTCTCTGACTTGATATAGATCCAAATTTGGAAAACTAATTATCCCCATATAGCTCTTTAAGTCTTCTTCCAAATGCAAAAAGAATTAGCTCTAAACTCATTGTGATTTGTTCGTTATGATTCGATGAATGAAGATTGTTCTTGACCAACGTTTTTGCAACGTCCTGAATTGACAATCAACTTTTGAAGACCATATCTCTATGTTCTGAACTTCATTTTTGTTGGTTAAGTCTTGATGGAAAGCCTTATGAGTCTTCTTTCATATGCCACCAATTTTAGCTCATTCAGATGTGTAGATTGTGAGTTACACTCAAAACATTGAAGCTTGGTCTGATGTGTGGCGTGAATTCTTAATCCAACTTTCGAAATTCATAGTTTTCTCATCTAAACTTCTTTGGGCTTGAAATGTTTTCAAAATGACACATTGGATGTCTAGTTTAATACAAATTTAGTTTCACCTCAATCCGATCTCTGGTTTAGGAGATATCATCAAATTACCAGAGCTCACCCAAGCTGAACGTGGAACAAAGGTGAACAACGTTGCTGATCAGCGCTGGAAACTCAAGTTTTGCTGGTCCAGAGATGCGAGAGATGCTAAAGACATTGCAAACTCGAGTCATTAAGTTTCAAACTCGAGTTTTGAGTTCCAAACTCAAGTTTTGACTCCCAAACTCAAGTTTTCTCGCTTTCCATAGGGAAATTACTGCAATAAGGTAGTAAACTCGAGTTTTCTCATCCAAAACTTGATTTTTGCTGACTTTAACTCTGAATTGACCCATTTGATCATGGAAACTTCTAGGATCAATCTTAGAACTTGAATAATGATATCTTCAGCAAGTTCTTCTTTTTCTATCTTCCAACTTGATCAATTTCCATCATTTAACTTGGGCTCATCATTCTTTATAGCTTCTACCTATTTCAATATTTCCTCTTCTTCTTGCACTTAATATTTTCTTCAATTTCTTCTTTCTGAAATCTCATCTCTTGATCATTTTCCATAATTCTACCTTCTTCAATTTCTTCTACCTTCTTCAATATTTCCTCTTCTTCTTGAACTTAATATTTTCTTCAATTTCTTCTTTCTGAAATCTCATCTCTTGATCATTCTCCATAATTCTATTTTTTCTTTCTTCTTCTCTTGAACATTCTCCACAGATATATTTGAGCAGATCTTGAATAAAGATATTACACTCAATAAGTTCTTTCTTCTTCAATCTCTCATCTTCTTCTTGATTATCCCCAAAATCCTTTGATAACTTCTTGCTTCTTTGCAGATTCTTCTTTCTATCATTCAATTCGTCTTTATTGATCTTCTTCTTGATCATTCTTCATGATTCAACTCTTTCTTTCTAAAATCTCTTATCTCCTTCTTGATTAACTACTACAATTCAACTTGGATTAATCTACATTAAATACAGTAGTTAGTCATTGTATGAGATAACTATATTACTCAATCTTTTTGCTTTAAAGAATGGCATCTATATAAGACATCATCAAAACTAATCATATCCAACAAGCAGACTGTATGTTTTTGGGCTGGGAGATAGGCAATTTTGGGATTGGTTGGCTCTCTCTCTGATTTACAGTTCTTGGCTCTAAGGAAAGGGATCTCAGAGTATTCTTTCTCTCATTTCGGCTCTTCGGCTATAAGGAATGTAATCGTTTCTTACTACCCCTACTACTATACCCACGAAGCACATATTCTTGCTTCTATTCATCAGTAAGGGGACCACCCCAAAACCAATATAGAGATCTCAGAGGAACTATCCGACGTAATTCCTCTTCCTCCTTTAGAGAAATATTAAGTTGACTCAAAGAAGATGGAGGAATATCCTTTCCCATCACCAGCAACAAAGAAATACCAGGAATGTGTAAGGTGTTCAAGCAAAATAACAAGAAAAAATAGACTCAAAGCCTAGTGACAACACACTGGAAAGAAATGTAACAAACCAAGGACAAAGGTTCAAGAAATTCACCCAGAACCCAATAAGCCACCAAAAATCCCAGAAATATAACAACTACGACATGCAAATTGCAATTCAAAGGAAAGAACAAGAATAGTGGAATAACCTGAGTTTAAATGAGTTACAGGTAGTGGAAACACATGAGCTAGAAATTGTGATGAACAAGGACATTTTGGAAGGAGAAAAGGTTCTCTCAGATGACAAGCAGGAAATAAACAAGCAAAAGTTCAATTGGAGAAGTTGGGGAGAAAAGAACGTGTATATATAGGGTAACTGCTGAAGGAGACTGTTGAAGAGAAAAAAGCCAAAGCGTTAGGGACAAAAAGGGCAAAATCAAATTCATTCAAAAAAGCAACTATGACATGGGTGAAAGGACGTGCACATTAAATGCACACGTGTGTGCATTTAATGCACATGAAAACTGCAGATGGCTAAGTAATGCATTTCCACTTTCTTGGAGGTAGGCATCGCCACCTATCAAGAAATCATGATGGCACAAGAAGAGGAAACGACAATCCACTCAGACATACGTGAACCATCAAATACTATCTAGGTTCATGAAGCCTACAACAATAGTCATCAGGATCACCTATCACAAGCAAATTAAGCCGGTCCCTATTTGCAAAGATATGGGAACCCGACGCAAGAATATGCTAACTCATAACTAAAGACGAAATGGAAGTCGACTTGTACCCATGATTCTTCGGATTAGGGGCAGCACAATGCCGAAACATGAGAACCTAAAGAACTAGCTATCAGCATGCAAGAATCCAAATAATCATGAATATGAGCAGAATTTAAAAAGCAAATCGACCCTGATGCACATCTGGGGTTTGGGGGCAACCCACATTCAAAATCATATGAGCAAACCTGAAGTACACCAAAAATCAGACGAAAAGTTGAGTGACTAGAAGGAAAAGTCCAAGTTAAATAATCAATACATCACAGCAGCTTAGAAACCTAGACTATCAGGCTGAGGGGCAACTGTTACAGACCTAATAATTAGGCCCACTTAGAGTGCAGCCCAACAAGGGACCATCTGTATCAAGATCCATATCAGATCTTAACCACTTAAAATCAAGGAGATCCTAGTTGATCAACTATAATCAAAGATCTTGACTAGGAGTAGTGGCACCAAACTTGTGTTGGTTATGATTAGTTTTGATGATGTCTTATATAGATGCCATTACTAAGAGCAAAAAGTTCATATAATCTAAATTGACTAATTGCTACATTTAATATAGATCTGTTCAAATATGACTATGGAGAAAGAACAAGAGAAGAGAAAAAAGAAAGAGTTGAATCATGGAGAATGATCAAGAAAAGAGAAGAAAGAAAGAAAAACTTGCCAAATGGAATGAAAAAATTATCATACAAGTTTTTAGATTGATTCTTGAAGTCTCCACGATCAAATGAAAGTTAGAACAACTCAATTCAGAGTAAAAACAAGCATATATCAAGTTCTGGATGAGCAAACTCGAGCCAAATGCTCAAAAGTCAAGTTTACTACATTACTGGAAGTGATTTACCTCTGGATTATGAGAAAACTCGAGTTTAGGACACAAAACTCGAGTTTGGAACTCAAAACTCGAGTTAGCCACTTAATGACTCGAGTTTGTAGTGTCTTCAGCAACTCTGGCATCTCTGGATCAATAAAACTCGAGTTAGCCAATGTAAACTCGACTTTAGAACTCAAAACTCGAGTTAGTCACTTAATGACTCGAGTTTTCCAAGCTTTCAGCAACTATATTCAACTCTGTTTCACATTTAGCACGGGCGACCTCTGGTAATTCGATCATATCTTTCAAACTAGAGATTGGATTAAGGTGAAATCAATTTTGTATGAAACTAGACTCCCAATGCGTCATCTTGACAAAGTGTCATGCCCAAAGAAGATCATATGAGAGAGCTATGAATTTTTGAAGTTGATCTATCTGTTATCGTCATACAGCAGACCAAGGTTCGGTAATTTGAGCATAACTCACAATCTACTCATTGGAATGAGCTGAAATCGGTGGCATATGAAAGTAGACTCATATACCTTTCCAGAAACATAAAGATCATGGAAAACAAAGATCAAATTAGTGAGGTATGAATCTTTGAAGTTGACAGTCAATTCAAGATGCTGAAAAAACGCTAGTCAAAGAACAACTTTCGTTCATCGGATCATAACTATCAGATTACAATGAGTTTGGAGTTGATTCTTCTTGCATTTGAAATAAGACTTAAAAAGTCTTATGGAGATAGGTACTGGATTCCAGGAATTGATCTTTATCAAGTCAGAGAGCAAAGAACTTGTGAGAAGGATATTTAACTGAGCCATGGAGAAGAAAACTCGAGTTTGTATTAGCAAACTCCAGTTTTGCACTTGACAGAGAGTAAGATGTTCTCATCTTTTAAGAAAACTCGAGTTTGAGTTAGAAAGATCTAGTTTGTGGCAAACAGAGAGCTCCTTAATATTTTGAACTAAGAAAACTCCAGTTTGCATTTGAAAACTCCAGTTTTGAGTTTTGTGGACTTAAGCTTATTTTCTCTTCAAAAGTCCAAAACTTGAGTTAGTCACTTAATGACTCGAGTTTTGTCTTAAGTTCAAGTGTGCTCCAAAACTCAAATTGTGACATTCCTCTCTGGAAGACCTAAACTCGAGTTTGGATTTTGAAACTCCAGTTTAGCCCGCTGAAAACTCCAGTTTTGTTTTACAAACTCCAGTTTCAGTTGCTGAAGTATAAAAACCAGATTGCGTCAATCTGCGAAACCTTTATGGGTTAATCTTAAAATGTCATATCATGTATTACTGTTATTTCTAACATTATTGATGAAGTTTTGAGTAAGTTTCAGATAAGTTCAGCAATGATCAAGATGAAATCAGATCTGGATCAAATGCAATAAATGAAGAACCAAGAACAGGCTTGATCTTTTTCCTTTATCCCAATGGTTCAGCTCAGGCCGTTATAGGTCAATTAAATCTCTCTCTAACGGTCAAATAAGGTTTATGGAATGATAGAATATTTGGAAGACTACCTGTATCAACTAATTACAGAATTCCAGCTGAGAATTGAAGAAACAGAGAAAAATATGCAACTGTTATATTCCAGATTTGCAGCTGCTCATTGAAGAATCATAGAGAAGAAAATGCAATGGCTAGTTCCTCTAATTAACCTATAAATACCCATGAAGACTCAGAGCAAACACACACATTTTTGAACTGATTGCATTTTCCATTTGATACATCATTGTGCTTACTTCAGTATGTGAACTTCAATGTTTATTCATATCTACTCTTTTTGAGAGTCTTGTTTTGAAAATCATTTGATTACTTAGACGGAAGTTTTTCGAAAGGGTTGAATTAAATTGATGAAGTGTTCTTATGAGTTCCATTGTTGGTAATGAATATTTAGTTTTCAAGAAACATTTGCACTTGTGACCTGTCCAATTGACCAATAGAGTGATTTTTAGGGTTACTTTTTTGATCTGCAAAAGTAACGTGCGTGGAATTATTCCTCTACAAAAGAAAATCTAACAAAAGCAATGTGCATGGAATTATTCCTTTTAAAAGCCTTTGAATTTATGAGCTCACATGAGTACACAAAACCTTCATGCGATGCATTTATTTTCCTCATGATGTATTTATTTTACTAGTTGGATTACTATGATGCATTTATGACTAAGAGTGATTCTTCACCTTCATTTATGGCTATCTTTTATTTAAAACAAACCTAATCATTTCTTGACTTCTTTCTTAGGAATCCAAAAGTGGTTTATATCAATATATCAATATATACTATTAATAGTGTTAGCTTCATCTTTATTGGTCCAAGTGTGCTATCCACATCATCACTTTCAATGTTCTTTAAAATTTGAACTGTATTTCCTTTCTTCTTTTCCACTCATATGCATTCAATGCCATCTTAATTGTGATTCTTCTAATTTCCATTTATAAAATTCAATTCAATCCCTACAAAAGATACACATACACGTGTGTGTTAAAGAAATATATATTTGCACGTTCTCTAATGTGAACCAATTAGTCAAAAAACCTAACTTGAGTCCGTTGAAACATAGTTGTGAGTGTGTCTATCAAAAGGTGAGTTATGCAATGAATAAGGTCATAAAATATACACAAGTGCAAGAAATGTGGTCAATTTGCATTTCTTTCCACTACCTTCATTGCTCAAATGATATAATGTGTATTGTTTTGAGAGGGTTGACAAGAAGAACATTATTTTTCATTTAATTATTTTTTATACATTACCATAATTAGTTTGCCTCATCAACATATAAACAAGAAATACAATAATGTGTACTATTTTTATATCCAGGAATAAGTAGAATTGAAATTGGTATTTTTGCCCCATCATCATAGGTTTGAATGGATGGTTTTCCTTTGCTATAGTTTATTTGGAAACGGAATTATGATCATCCTCTCACGTTCCTTGCATCTTGCTTGTAGGAAATCTTTTTTAATATGTTTTGTTGGTATTTAAATTTTGATATATGCATAATATGTATCTTATATGTTGAGATAATGTATGTTAAATCTTTCTATCTATAAGAATTCAAATATGGATGACAGTTGGATAAATGCTAAATAGATGAGTGCTAAATATGATAATGGGGTAAAGGAATTTTTAAAATTTGCGAAAAGAAATGCCGATGATGATAGTGGAATATTTTATTGCCTTTTTGTAGAACCTTTGAATGAGGCAATTAAGTGTTTTACACACACACACACACACACACACACATTTAATTTGTTAAGGATTTTGTAAGAGTTATATAGTATGGGTATGGCATGATGAAGAATTTGAAATGCCAAATGTATCTCAACAAGGGGAAGTGGCCTTTGATGATAATGTCACAAATATGAATGATTAGATAGAAGACATTATTCATGATGTATGATAATAGGCTTTTGAGTAATCACATGCTTATGGTAATATGTGCAATGATGTAAAGAAGTTGTTGTACCTGGGAGTAAAATGTAATATCCCAAATTTTGAAATCTTGAAGCCTGCATGGTATATGAAGATTTATTATGGACTTTGGGCCTTATTATTATGCAATTGCTCCAAGCCCAATTAAGTTAACCTGGCCCATTGTCAAATAATCCATATTTTATTAAGAATGGAAGCATAATCACACAAGCTGATGGGAAATCTCACTCCCATACCGTGTCAGTGTGTTCCCCTCTCTCTTTGAATACGCAAGTGCAGTAGTAGTTGAACAAGTTTGATATAAGAGTAGTGACTGGGAGTCCAGTCATCTTGCTCCAAACAAGAGCTGAGTATGTATGAGACAACAAGAGAGAGAGAAAGCAAGGAAGTGTTCATTGCGTTTCAACTTCACATACTTCTTCTGTAATTGCATTGAGGGCCACAAGATTATGATCTCAGCAAGGAATCCATTGAACTGAAGGTAACTATTGATTCTCTCTTCTTTCCAGTTTTGTCTGTATTTAGAGAGAGCTTTAAGAGAGATCACCGTAGAAGGAAAACCCAGAAAGTTTATGCTAGGAAGAACTATAAGAACTTAGCTATGAGATCTCTTTGTTGCATAACTAGTGAATCTGGGGACTAGATAGAAGAAGAGGTAGAAGTGTGATCTTGAGATGCATGATAAGAGGAAGGAAACCATGAGAAACGATTCCAACACCGTCACCTTAATCCGGCCATGTCAATCCCCGACAAAACAATGTGCACACGACTGCACCACCCAAGCTCTATCTCGGCAACCACTTCACATAACCCCACCCCAGTAACATACAACAACTACAACATACAACTACAAACCTGGCAACTACACAACTACCAACTAGAACATACAACAACTATAACATACAACTACAAACTCGGCAACTACACTACAACAACAACATACAATACAACTATGAACCCTACAACTACACCACAACAACAACATACAACTATACCTTGACAACTACAACTACGACATACAACTACAACTAGGCAATGACAACAACATACAACCTATAACTACAAACTCGACAACTATGACACAAACCTTAACTCAGCACACTACAACCTGTCACTTCAACACACACACTAGCACAACCCGACACTCTCTAGGGGATTCGCAGAGAGAGCTCGATAGAGAGATATTAGGAGTGTCCAATGTCCCAAGTGACTAATGGTAATGATATCGTTTATAGGTATTCCGAGATACTTTTGATAATCCCGACACTTCCAAGAAAGACTTAAGGACTCAGAATGAGGTGGGTAATTGTTATCTTATTAGCTTGTATGGTTGTGTTCTTGTATGATTAGCCATGTCTGCTTGATAATTGCATGTTTGTATCCTAGCTATGGATTGGGGCTGTGTGTCCCATAGAGCTACGTGTTCTACAAACAGGGTTGTATGTCCTGAAGAGCTGCGGTCCTTAGCCGATAGTAGAAGAATTTTGATAGAAGTCTGTTTCTATATTATGTGTCTAATAAAATGGCATCACCATGATAGGCCTTTGTGGGTTATTTTCATTAGTTTTTAAACTCAAAGAAATTATTTATATGGGTTAATGGTCAGTATTGTCACTGACCATTTTTTTCCAAAAAAAAAAACTTTTGAATATTCACTATTCCTTTTCTAGTGCAAAATTGATACTTAACCTCTAACTTATTTAATTTAGCACTCATTAACGTTGTTCTAGAATAATTTCATAATTGTCATAATAACAATGCATAATCAAATTTATTAAATTCTCATGTATGATAAATTCATTGAATGTGATTAATGGAAATCCTTTTTTGTACATATATTTATTCTCATGCAATCAATGCTAATACATGATAAATTCATTGAACGTAGTTAATGAAAATCCTTTTATGTACATTTATTCTCATGTAAACAACGATCATACGTGATAAATTTATTGAATGAAAATCCTTTGATGCACATTTATTCTTATGGAACTAATGTTGTCCAACTCATGAATTTAAGAAAACTCAAACTTGTAAAATAGTATAGTGAACTCAAATCATAAACCCACAAAAGTTTATTCTTATCATTAAATAGGTATTTATAGTGTATAATTAAATAATTAAAATATAAAAATAACAATAATTTTAATTTAGAAATGTTTTAAATCCAAATAATTGAAATTGAAAAATAATATTCATAATATATCATTCTTAGCAATGAAATTTATATCAAATTCATATATCAAGCCATGAGCACGATCAAATAACAAAAATCAATACGAGTTTAAAAGTAACCTAACACGATTTTATAAATTAGAAATGTAAATGTAAAGTCAGTGTATAAATTTGTGAGTTTCTTTGAGTTTATAACTAGCACTAATTTACCAACGACTAAACATGATTTTGTAAGGTAGAAATGTAAAAAGGGTAAACTCATGAGATTGACAATAGATTTCAATTAGACTTGAGAGGGGGAAAAATCCGAACAAAGTTGCCCTGGATGCCCCAAATTTATCATGGAAAAAAAGTCTATGTTGTTGACCACGATAATAAAACTATATCTAGAGTTGAGAATCAGGGCTGGCTCGTGAAGGGTCAGGGCTGGCACTCCAGGGCCCGAAGTAAGAAAAACACCTATTTTTCAAAGCTCGGTCCGAGAGCACTAGAGCCAGGGCCGGACCACAGGGCCTAGAAATTATTATTCCAAATTTTAACTATTTTTCCTCCACTTTTTTTAACAAATATAATTAGTAAATTACAACACGAATCATTCAATAAACAAGCACAGTCACTAATTTATAATCAAAAGCAAACTATGTTCACAAATAACTCACATAAAACATAAAAAGCATATCACTAAGCGACATTAGTACGATGACTATTATTGTCGTCATCTTCGTCACTATCATCGATTTTAACGACATTTGATTGTTCTTCATTTTGAGTAGTAGTCTCTAGCTTATAAATAAGAATATCATGAAATTCTTCTCCCGCATCATGAACACATCCATAATCTTTATTTGCAACAAATAAAAATCAAATCATAAAATTAGAGTATAGTTATTATGTATTTGTAGTTAAATGGATAAATAACTCTATAACAAACACAAAATATATATAAATTAATAAATTTAAAAAGGAAAAAAAGAAAAAGCTATAGTGAAAAAGGTCTACAGGCCGGGCTGGCCCGAGGCCCTCCAGGGCCAGCCCATTTAAGCTTGATGTAACATCCCAATTTAAAATACCGATTTTTTTTTTAAAAAACAAACCGTGATCAGAGTCGAGCATTTCGATTAAACGAGTAACTGAATATCTAGAAGTACATAACCATAGTGTAATCATCCTTATACAGTCATCTGTTGATTCCAAAAAGACTATATCTAAATAGTTCAAAAGCTAAAACATATAAGCTCTTCCAATCCGCCTACATCGGCTACTTGCCGCTCTCCTCCACCCTGGATTCTCCTGAACCTGGAGCTACAACTGAGATCCAATTCCCAGTTGGACCTCAGGTAACGGTTAACCTTATGCTCAAATAAATCATATATAGGCAACAAATAATTATAACCACATAACAGCATATCAATACATAAGCACACAGCAGATGCATGATCAACAATGGACAGAACATAAGCACACAACAATATGTAAAGCCCCATACTATGTCTGCACATAAACCAGTGCCACGATCTCCCATCGTGTCCTCAGTGCTAGGAAAACCCAAAGGCGTTATCAAGACTATAACCCGTAACAAGCTGTATGTATGACTGACAACCCACGGCAGAGTTTCAGTATATAAACATGTCTACCATATATATGAATATGAGCAGCATAAGTGTTAAGGTTACAATACGCGTCCGTACCTCCGTTGACGATTTCGGGCACTTCGGTAGCGTTGTGGTACGTTTGACGGCGGTACAACGGTGATTTGACAGCGGTGATAGCGGAAATAGCGGTTCGTGATTCTGGGTATCCTATAAGGATAATATCACCAATATGAATATCTAAGACCATAACAGGCATTTTAGGTACAAATAACCATTTTGCCCCTAGTTTGACTTTTTAGCGGAATTTTGCCAGAGCTTCGCTGTTTTGACTTTACACTTTCAAAATTTTTGCTATAATCTTTCCTCTAACATATTTCTAAAATAAATATCATATTTATTCCTAAAACATGATATTTAAACTAACTTGAAACATTAAAGACTACTTAAGCTAAAGACTAAGGACCGGAGAACTTACTCAGAGCTTTGCTATGAACTTCTTACTCTTCTTCCAGAGCTTCTCTCTCTAACTTCTCTCTAGGATTGTAAGTGAATTGGTGAAGAATGAAGAGGAATGGAAGCTATTTATAGAAAATCTCAATGGCATTTTCGTAATTTCCTTGAACTTTGTCTGGTTGAATTCTGACCGTAGGATCGCACTTTTGCTAGGTGGTTTGATCTTGGCCATACACCCCCTTGGCCGACCTCACCCCCCCACAAGAAGACAAAATAGATGACCTCATCCTAGCTGCATCATCAAGCCTTATACTCTTGCTTTATCTGATGAATTCCCGGTTCGGTGCCCCGATCACGAGATTCCGTAGAAACTTAAAATTCCGGGAACAACACTCCGAAGGTCTTTTCTTCTTCTTTCAAATTACCTAATTTAACTCAGTTTCTGACCCCGCTGAGGACATTCCGTTATCAGCTGAAAATCCTCTTTATTCGTGCCCGACTCAGAAATAACGTTGTCCGGTACCAACTTCGAGACAAAAATTCACTGATTCACATTATACTCTGGTTTTTCCCCACTTATCCCCAGATTCCCACAATGGAAATATTTTCTATCGGTTCTCCTTTTGGCTATCTGCTTTAATTATACAAAATATCTTCCTATTCGGATCTCTAAATCACTCCATCGGTTACAGAAATGACTTCGGAGACCGGCCATCTCGAGATAAAAATTCCCTCGTTCACAATATACCCTGACTTTAGAAACCTAGTTCACGATTTTCTATGTAGGATTTTATTTCCATCCGTTCTCGTTTATCCTGTCTACTTTTAATTATTATTATATTATTACTTATTTAACACATGCCTAAAACTATATTACTATTAAATTCAAATATCTTCTTCATCCTTATTTCCCCTAAAATTTCAGCCAACACACCATATATATATATATATATATATATATTTTTTTTTTTTTTTCATTTATCATAATACTCAATTCTCTTATATTCATTTTCCCAACATTTTCCTATTGGTCCATGACTAATTACTTGGATTTAGGCTTTCATGAATTCTTGAAAAATCCTAAACCATTGATCTTTACTTTTTAAGACTATATCTTATCCATTATTATTTATTTAATTAGCCAAAAATTTCGGTCCTTAATAATTATTGTTTATATTTATTTTATTTTTTTATGTTTCCTAAATTTCTCTAATCTTATAAAATTCCTGAAAATTACTTAATTAATCCTTTAATAATTCCTAATAATTTTCTTACTTAGAATTAATTATTTTCTCACAACAATTTCATTAACATTAATGATTTAAGCCCTATGCAAAATATTAAAAGTCATAGAATCAATTTTGATTCTAAAATACTTTTTAATTTTCCTTCTTTTTATTTTCATAGGAAATATTTTATTAAATTGTCTAAATTAAGGATAATATATTTCCTAAATTTTCAATAATTATTCCATGTTTTCTTGAATTTTCCATAATTTTTCCTTAGTACCTTCCTTTGAAAATAGACTAATTATACTCTATTTTGAGACCTCATATCCACCTATTTTCAATAGGTATTATTTATCTAAATATATATTTAAGTGTATTATAAAAATTAGGGTATTACACTCGAGGCCTGTCAGGGCTAGTCCTCCAAGGCTAATTTCAAATATCTCGTCCATTTTTCCATTTTTCAAAGCAATTCGTTAAATCGGAAATTGATAAACTGATCACTAGTTTTTAATTTGTACAGTGAGATAAACCATCCCAAAGAATAATCGGTCAACACCGAACAAAACATAAAATATTCATCATCAACTAGTTAAATAATTTTTTTAAAGAAAAAAAAATAGTTAACCATGTCATGAACTATCATTTCATCTTTAAGTCATATAATGGCCATTCATCTTTATGAAATCTCCTACCAATTGGTGTTGATCCCAATGAAAGGGGCTTTGGCTGCCTTAACAAAAGATTTTAAAAATTCAAATTTGTGTGAATGCAAAAAAATACTTTTGGGAGAACTACCTCCAATTAAACCTAGCAATGATTAAATCTAACTTAGTTCGATATCTATGCAAAAAAAAATAAAAAAAAAAGCACAAAATCACTTAAAATAAGTGAACTTGAGAAGCACTTTACAATACAAGAATCTAACTACAGTGATAATTTAAGGGGGACAAGGGATGTTGAAATTTTACATTTAGGACTAAAATTAAACAAACTCATCTACTCAAGGCTTTCAAACTCATGAGAGTTTACGGGAACTTGTAGTAGATACATAAATTCGTATTATAAACTTGAATCGTAAATTCATAAGAGTTTACTTTTTCCATTAAATATGTATTTTTAGTGTATCATTAGACAATTTAAATAAAAATGACAACAATTTCATTTAAATATATATTTTTAATTCAGATAATTGAAATTAAATCTTTCAACATTCATGATTTATCGTACTTAACAAGGATATTTCTATCAAATTCATATATAAATTCTCTTAACATGATCAACTCGAAAAAGTTGACACTAATTTTAGTTTGAGTCAATACAATTTTGTGAGCTAAAAATATTAAAAAGGTAAACTATTTTTATAAATTCGTAAGTTTAACTAAGTTTACAATTGGCATGAGTTTACCAGTGACTTAACACAATTTTGTAAGTTAGAAACATAAAAACAGTAAACTCAAAAAGTGAACTTGTGAGTTTGACAATAATATATCTACTATCTCCTATATTTAGAACAAGAGTGAGTGTCAAAGTTTCAAATTTCACATATCCTTTCAATAATGCGAAACAATTAATTACTTTGGCAAATTCAATCTTGTACATAGATTTCATCCCTATTATGGACTATAGTTTTCAATTTTATGAGATAAATGTATCTAGAGATGCCCTCATAAATTGCCATAAATCTATATCTTCTATAATACTCATAGCAATGTGGTTAAAAAATCATTACATGTATTCCATTTACTTTGACACCAATAAATATCAATATCCATATTTTTAACTCTCTTTTATAATTCAATATCAATATTTTATATCCATAAATTATTAGTTGTTTCCCATGATTCAAAGAGTTATCATAAGAATAATGTAGCTCATAAATGAAGGAGTTATCATAATCCTAATTCAAACTAAATCTACAAGAAGCTTAAATTCCAAGAAATATAGTTGGTACCAATGATTATAGTAATGCTTATACTCAATTCTTCATCCCCAATATCATGGCATGTTACCATTATGAACTCATTAGAGACCACTGCAAGGATACCTGGGCTATCATCGCTTGAGTTATCAAGATGTCACCTCTTTATGTATGGAAAGTTAGCTTCATTTTGGCTGATTAAGAGGTTGTGATTGACTCCTACTTGGTTATTGAGTGTTGGGTTATATATGTTCTCTATATTGTGACAATTGTATTCTTCATGTAGAGCCATATGATTGATTATAGTTAGGCTTAGAGTCAAGCAAAGCAACATCAAATACACATCCAGCAATATGGGCATTTTGTAATTTTATGAGGAGTAAGATATTTTGCAACGGTTTACATAATCAGCATAAACAATAAGAAAAGGATTTAGTTGATAGTAACACATATTGCGATTGAGTATTTGATTATATATTCATTTGTTTGTTATTTAATTTATTCATTGGGTCTTTTTTTCCGACCCTCTGAAGTAGAAACACATGCCTCAAGTTCCTTGACAGCAGTGATGTTTGCATAAATGGTTCAAAATGATAATGACCTTTTAATACTTAGGTTGTTAGGATCTTCAACCACTCCTTCAAAGAAAAAGATGAGATGTGACACTTAATTGGGTAATAATGGGATGTGGAATTGTCTAATATATCCACCCCTAACTTGTGGGTCAACAAAACAATCATCAAGAATATAAAAATAGAAAAATGAAATCTCATGTGTTGTTTTGAGTTTTTGAATGCATTATTTTTGTAATCTATTAATAGGGCAAAACTTTATAGCCTATAACTCCGCAAGTATACGGGTCGTATCAAATAATAAAGAGTGAGTAAGATATCGTTCCCACGAGGACTTGGTATCCACAACTTTGATCAGACATTGATTTTACACTTTCATTTAAGTTGAGCAAACCAAAGTGAATTTAATTAAATGAAAAGAAATTAAAATCAACTAACTATCAAAAATATCAAATAAGCAACCCAGAGTCACTAATCTCTTATTAACTTCATAAACCTTTATTTCACCAATTTAATTACTCTTAATATTAATTTTGTTAATCTCGAGTATTAATAGCTATAAGTGTTTGTTGGTCCACTTACAACTCTCTCTTAAGTAGAAAGAGTTATGTCTAATAAATTTACTCAAGAGGCAATTTAATTCGGATACACTCTTCGACAATTATATGGGGCTATTAGGTATATGTCTATCCTAATTGCAAATTAAATCGTAATTTAATCCCATATTTCTTCATCTCAGAGCCTAATTAAAATTCCCTTCGTCAAGGTAAGCTCAAAATCATATTCAATGATGACCAATCACTAAATAGATAAAATTTAACAAGATTAAGCAACCAAAATCAATACTAATTATAACTAAATAATGAAACAAGTCTACTCCATCAATAAGTTCGTGGCTCCTCTAGGTTGCAAAATAAATTAGCCACACATGGCTTCAATCCAGATCACAGCAGAGCAGAATTAATATTCAGAGACATGGAGAATTGTAAGAAATTAGAACTAGACAACACCAAGAACAAGAACAATTAAACCAGCAACCTCCTCTTTTCTTCCTTTCGTTCTGCACGTCCAGTCGCTGGCTCTTTCAAAATGCCGTCGCGTTCCCTCTGTTCTTGGCTGCCAGACTCCCCTCTTTTATTAATTGCCGCGTCCCCTCTGTTCTTTGTTGCTGCGTGGTGCTCTCTTATTCCCCTCGTCCAGACTCCTTTTTAGGTTTTCATTCATTAGTTAATTGAATGAAGTGGTGGTGGGCCCAATCCAATTGCCATTCCTGCCCAATTCATTCCGTAATGACCATGATCTCCTCTTCTATTCATTTAGCTTGAGGTTTTTCATTCATTCTTCCATTCTGATTCGGTGGGCCCAAATTCCATCCAATTAATTAATGGTCTCTTTCATTCAATTGAAACAATGCCACGTGCTCCCTCTTCCTGATGCTTCTAATTGTAGAAAAATGAAATGAAAGAAATTAAATAATAGTAATAGTCATAATAATAATAAAACTGAGTTTTTATTTCTTTTTTAATTTTTTTATTTATTTTCTAAACTCAAAAAAATTTATTTTAAATTGAAATCCCACAAATAATGCACCACTTTGATTTGATCTTATAATAACATAATCTCATAGAAATCTCTCAAAATAGTTGAGATAACTCTCCAAATACCTTTAAAATGCACTTTATATATATATAATATGGAGAGTTATCATCTATGTTTCGAGTCTACTTTACTTTTAATTGTGTTTGACATTTTTACATTATATTATACTCATATAGTGTGATATCTACCTTTTAGACATCCCTATTTAAGTTTGATTTTATAATTTTTTGCCACTTATGAAGTTTCTTTGGTTAGAATATATACAGTGAGCTAATCATGTACAAACTAATAATTAGCACTGTATTTATCTAATTAAACAATATGCATGCAAAAATCATGACAACCCTTAATTAGTTTGTGCAAATTTGTCATTTTGACTTCAAATTATGATAACTCCTTGATTTAAGAAGATAACAAAATTTTTACATGTTACTTTCTTGTGTGAGACCAACAATTTAATTTCAAATTTAAAAATATTGACAACTTTGAATTATAATAACTCTTTGATCCTTGGTTTATGGTGATTAAAATTCTTATTATTTTAAAATCACTCTAATATTTAATTAAAGTATTAATTATGTTAAATTCAAGGAATGACACAATGCCAACGAAGTCTACCTATAAAGTAATATATCACTTCTCCATCTAAAAAGAATTGATAAACCTTCCATTAGTTTGTGACAATGTGTTAAAACAATTTATAATTTTGAATTTGAATTTGAATTTTTGTTTAGATTTAGTGATTTGATTGAGAAATAATACTAATTAAAAAAAGATCATATTGACAATATTAAATTGTTCGTTCATTTAATCTAGTATATTCTTTCTTGCACATTAGGCCCAAAAATGGACTCACATATGCTAAGGTAGATTTTTATTCACTAAAATCAACATTTGCATTTTTAGCCACTTATAAACTATGTTCACAATGAATTATAATGACTCCTATATCCTTGATTTTTGGGGATCTAAACTTTTATCTATTATATTTGTGGGTAAAATCTCCATTTAAATATATTTTTACGCATTTTTTGTCAAACTCACAAGTGTACCATTTTTATGTTCTTGGCTTACAAAATCATGTGGAGTTATAGGTAAATTCATATAAGTTGTAAACTCAGTTAAATTCACGAGTTTACATATTGAGTTTACCATTTTTATATTTCTAACCCTGTAAAATCATGTTAACTCACTCTTAAACTCCTATTAACTTTTTTTTTTAATTTGATCATACTCAGTGACTTTATATATGAATTTTATAGAAATTTCTTTCTTAAGTGTGAAAAATTATGAATGTTGATGATTTAATTTCAATTATTTAGATTTAAAATATGTTTAAATCAAATTTTTGTCACTTTTTACATTTACATTATTTAATTATACACTATTAATATATATTTAATAATAAAAATAAACTCTTACAAGTTTATAATTCGAGTTCACGATACGAGTTTATGCTATTATCATGAGTTTGTAATCATGAGTTTGACAATATTGTTTCCAATTAAAATAAATATTTAAGATTGAACCACTAATTTAATTACTTTGGCAATTTCGTTGAGAAATAAAAGAAATGAGGAGAAGTGGAAAAGGATCATATCAATAATATTAAATTATATATTGAGTCAGTCTAACAGATTCTTTTACAAATTAAGCAGGAAAAAAAAAGAAAAAAAAAAGGGAAGCGATTAGCAAATGATTAGGTGGATTTATTATAACTCCTTAATTTCTTGATTTGTGGGGACTAAAACTTTTGTCTATTATATTTTATTGGAAAAAAAATTTGAATATATATATATATATATTTTTTGGTCAAATACACATTTATGGTTTAACGTAGAATCCCTTATTTCATTACCTTTGGCGATTAGATTGAGAAATAATAGTGCTACAGAGAACTCCAAAAAGATCATATTGACAATATTAAATTGTTTTTTGAATTGATCAAAAAGATAAATTCTTCCAAATTAGGCCAAAAAACCGTAGATTCTGAGTTGAATAACAAAATGGACATTAGCTATGAGACAAGAAGATTTTATAACCACGGCAATTATTTGATAAACTGAACTAAACTCGCAGAGAGAAAAATATTTTGACTAATTATTTTTTGAGTGGAATCAACATTTAAATTTAAAATCCCTTAGAAATCTTGACATCTCTAAATTATGGTAACTCCTTCATCCTTTATTTATGGGAATTAAAACCTTTTTCTATTAGATTTTTGGTCAAATAAACATTTAAATATAATTTTTCGTAAGATACACATTTAATTTTAAATAGATTATTATAAAATAATTACATAACTTATTATGATTACAAATAAATATTTCTTATTGTGCATGCAACAAGAAAAAATTGCCCACCAATATAAAGACAAATACACACACACACACATACCTTGTAAAGAAATTATTTTCATAAATATTTTGGAAAAAAATATGATTTAAATCAATAAATTATCATTTTGTGCTTGTTGAAGCTTTTGAAGTTCAAAATACTATATAAGAACTTCTCCACGCAACACACGGATAGCAATACTATTATATTTTCTGAAAACACTAATTGTCAGTACCAGCAGAAACAATCTCTATGTTATTTCAACCTCAGAATGTGAGACAACGTTCTATATAAGGGAGCTCATAAATCTTAAGCAACGAGTGATCTAACAAAAAAGATCTTACTCAAAATCATGTCTAAAGAAGTGGTGAAGGACGAGTACATCACAAATGACTCAAAAAGAAATGCAACATTTAAGGCAAGGAAAGGAAGTATCATGAAGAAAGCAAGTGAACTTAGCATCCTTTATGTTGTTGAGGTCAGGGCAATCATTTCATTGGTCTCTCTGATCCTCAACCGGAGTTTTGGCCGGACCATGATGCTGTCCATCGAGCAATAGCGAGGGTTCAAGGTAGTAGGCCTGCTTGGAGAGGACCTTGATTAGAGAGGGAACAATCCAGGGGAGGATTAACGAAAGGGAGAGAACATATGATGAGATGAAGAATGGGGAATCAGTGTCATCACCATGGGGAGCACATAAGGTGCTTATCCTTATGTGCTTCTCTTATGCGTTTATCCCTCTATTTTTGGGTGAAAATATTTTTGTTTAATTTTTTTATATATTTTATTTATTTAGATTAAATTATATGTTACATCCTTGAATATTTTTTTGCACCCAATGTCTTAAAATAATTAATTTCTGGGATATTGGTGTTACATGAAACAATTTTCTGAATGCATGACTAGAAATTAATTATTTTCACATACTGGGTGCAAAAAAATATTTCAGGATGCTATATATAATTTAATCTAAATAAATAAAATATATAAAAAAACAAAAAAAAATCTGCTCACCCCAAAAATAAAGAGATAAGCACATAAGAGAAGCATATAAAGATAAGCACCTAATATGAACCTGACTCATGAGGCATCACACCACGAGGACTTGAGTAAGCAATATAGCTTCCCACAATGTATTATTACACGCACTTGCTCCTTCCTTTTTTCCCCAAAACACTATAACTATTGTTATTTCTGACTTGTTAAATTCAAATGCTCCACTAAAACAAGGGCGTTTTTGTTTTTCAAAATTTTATGAATGAAAAATGTCATATAAGAATTGATAAATTTTATTCTAGAGATTTTACAAAACCGAAAAAATTGCATTGAAGATGGAATTAGAACATTTTGAGCTTGACATTCCTAAACATCAAGATCAGATTAATTTATTAACTACATCTGAATTATGTCAAGGGTTATGGTTAGTAAAAATAGAAAGTTCATCACTTACTCTCTTATTGATAGAGTGATTAGATTGATACTCACTCTTCTAGATTCTACCGTAACTATTGAAATTTCTTTTTCTGCTATGAAGATAATCAAGGATAGGTTTTGAAATAGAATAGAAGACCAATTTTTTAATGATTCTTTGATTACATACATTGAAAAATAAATTGTTTTAAGTTTTAACACAGATTCAATTATACATGAGTTTAACAATATGAAAACATGCAAAGTAAGAGTTAAATGAAGCGATTTTAATTTCTGTAATAGATTCCTTTCAATATTTTGTATATTATGTCTATATTATATTTCAAGTACTTTTATTTTTGATATAATATTTTTTATTTTTGCCCCTATCATTAAAATTCTTGGCTTCTCCCATGGGCAACATATAATTTTCCTCTTCAAGCTAACTATTTATTAATGTTGTATATTGTTCCTCTTTATTCATGTGTTAAGAGTTCTACTATAACTTATCGTTGGAGTTTTAACATCAATATTAAAAAAAAGTAACATATTGCATAAGATCAATGAAATTTTAGTATATATTGCTTCCTCCGGCCTTTTTATAAATAATTTTTTTCTTGACCGCGCAAAAGAAATTGGACATTAGATTAGTTTAAAACAATAAATGTATTAAAAATGTCATTGAAAGTGGAGCTAAATCACCAAGAGGGGGGTGAATTGGGGATTTTCAAAATTCTTTCGTTGGTTCTGTTTTAAGGTGATAACGCAAAGCAAAACAGAGTACAGGGAAGAGAAAATGAACACACAAAAAGTAATAAACTACACATTGGACGTAGTTTATTACTTGTATTCATTTGTCGTATAGAATCTCAAGTCGGGGGACTTGGAGATTTGGGGGTCATTGATTACAAGTTGTAAGGGGGAGCAAGTTTTAGTGAAAGTAATAAACTACGTCCAGTCCTCAGGCACCCTGAGTATTTCACTATGTCTCTTAACTACACACTCTGTAACTCTGAAGCAATGCTTTCACTAAAACTTGCTCCCCCTTACAAGTTGTAATCAATGACCCCCAAATCTCCAAGTCCCCCGACTTGAGATTCTATACGACAAATGAATACAAGTAATAAACTCTCTTAAAAGAGTAGATATGATGAACATTGAAGCTCAGTTATTATCAACTGATACTCTGTACATAAAGCTCAAGAAATAAATGAACAATTAAATGCTTTTTTCGATTTTCAGCTCAATAGTTGTTGAAAAGAATTGAATGCTGCTATATTTATACTTAGAGTATATTTAATAACTGTTGCAAGCATTCATAAGACCGTTGGAGAACTTTTCTGACTGTTAGAAGCAACTTAGTCTCTTCTCTCTCTACACTTTGTTCATTCTTTGTGTTGGAATGATGGATGCTGACTTCCTTGAGTTTCTAGCTGTTGGAATGTCAGTGTTTTGAGTACGTGTGTGTCTCTTTATCCTTTTTGCATTGTGTATAGCTTGATAGATCAGATTATGACAAGTTGGGTAGCCTTGCATTTAATGCTCTAACATGACTTTTGCTCTAGTGAGGTCAGCTCCTAAAATCTGCTTAAAACATCTCTGAAATGGTTGAAATCCACTAACAAACACATTAAACATATCTAATGATGATGATAATAAGTATTAGAAAGCATTTAGAACAATCAACAAACATTATGCAGATTTCGGAAATTTGAATTTACAACTGATGCGACGCATACTAGAGTTTGTGCATCAATACTCAAGTATGTTACTATGCACTTAAGCTCATACTCGAGTTTATATATTTATACTCAAGTATTCTCCTTCTAGAGACGAAATTCGCGATTTGAGCTTTGGAGCTTCAGATGAACTTAAGCCAATACTCGAGTATTCAATCAATACTTGAGTTTTGGACTCTTGATGAATTTTTGCCCAAAACATCAAAACTGGAGTATTCATGTAATACTGGAGTATTAACACCTTAAAATCCTCAGTTGCTCTCTATATGACTCGATACTCGAGTATTCAACACCATACTCGAGAATGGGTTTCCATTTTGAAACTTAGAGAGAACATTAGCCAGTATGAAACTGGAGTTTCAAAAATTGGAGTTTTCCAAACTGAAGTTTGTATGTGTAATAAATGTTCAAGTCATCTTTGCTTGGTCCAATACTCGAGTATGTTAAAGTCATACTTGATTTTTCATTTAAAAGTGAAAACATTTGAATTTTGGAGCCAAGTTGAAAACTGGACTTTTCATATTCCAAAACTTGAGTTTTTGAAACTGGAGTTTTCCAAACTGAAGTTTACATTTCTTTTGAAAAATACTGAAGAGTCTCTTAGGTCTATACTCGAGTATGCAAACAAATACTCAAGTATGCTCTGATGGAAAACTTGTGTTGCTCTTTGTAAGGTCCAATACTCGAGTATCCACTAGGATACTACGGTATTGCCCTTAGTCATCAACATTGAGCTTTTCTTTGAAAGTCCAATACTCGAGTATCGCCTCTTCCAGCAAGTTTTTACTTTCTAGAGACAATACTTCAAACTTGGTTCTACAATTAATTGTTATCATCAAAACCCATAGAGAACTAACAATCATGTCTTTTCCAAATATGTCCCTATTTATGAAAAGAGCATATGAGAGAAAATGGGTAACAAATGCTTAAATGAAGAGACAATATAATTAGTCATTCATTAATATAAAGATATATATTTAATAGAGGTAGAAAAGGAAAATGTTGTTTAAATTTCAAGATACAAGAAACAAGTTGCTCATATTAAGGACTAGCCCCAAGAAAAAGAAAGTTGCTTATAAATAAGACCGGAGGGAATAAGATGTAAAATTAGCTAATAAAAGGGCGAAAAAGAGAAGTATTTAGAACTAACCAATCGAGCATTTATGCACTTTTATTAGTTGGTTTTCTTCTCTTCATGAACCACACTAAATTGCCATAAATCACCATAATTGTGAACATTTAGAAATTGTCATATGTACTAATCATCAAGCCACCTTTAATCAACATTATGGCTCATCAATGGTAATGTTATGTTCCCTACTTATAAAAGGCAATACGTGGTGTGTAGTCAATGTACACTGGGCTTTACCCCCGAACCTCCCTCCTCCCTCCTCTTGAATTATACTACTATTAGGGCATGTTTGTACATGGAAAATGAGGAAATGGAAAAGGAAAATAAGCATTTTCTATCATGGTGGGCACATTTGGTTGCCAAATTTCTTGACAACGTATTTTCTAGTGGCAACTTATTTTCCTTTATACATGAAAAAATGGGATATGGAAAATTTGGAAGACGGTTTTACCCTTTGAGAAGATCTCAAAAGCTTGAGAGAATTTGGACTCGATCGATGACATGGCTACCAACGAAGAAGGAAGAGGCCAGGAGGCATGTACCTATGGACTAATCAGGATTTAGGTCACAATTAGATATGATAGAGGAGTATAAGATGCCATGGTCGATAGGAGAGGACAAAGTAAGTGTTGGTTGGGCATCGGTGAAGATGGTGATGAAAAGTTTGTTGGGTATCAATGATCCAAGCAAAGAGACTATAAAGGTTTCAAAGAATTGGGAGAGAAGTGAGAGAAATTCAAGAAGTTTCTACCAATAAATCATCATGCTAACAATAATTTGATTTTCCTCTTCAAGTTAGCTAGGTCTTTAAAGTTCTACCAGAACTTATTGTTGAACTTTTAATGTCAATATTTCAAAAACAATTTTCCATAGAGTTGTTAATGGGAGGGGAGATACTGACCTACTTGTAATATGCTAGGGGTAGGATTGCACTACAAAATATTTCAAGGTGTTGAGTACTCCTAAAAATATTTCATGGAACTGCATGCATCTTAACCCCATATTAAATTACTTGGGAATGGAAATGTTAGCAGTTATAATACTATTTTGAAAACAGTTTCCTTATGGTGTTACAAAACATGTCAGATTTAATTTTAAACATATGAGAACATAATCACATATCGAGCTATGAATAATTATTAATTATCAATTAATAGGAAAACTAAAATAATGTCGTAGTTAGTAAAATTGTCATTCTCTTTGGCGGTTCTTGTATTTCTTTTTGGTGTTGTTGAAAATATTCACTATAAATAAATTGGATTTAAATTACTATTATATTATAGAAAATATCTCCAAAGCTTTCAGCGACGACATTGGTTGTTGTTGTTGTAAGTCACTTTTGGTAGTGGTGTTCAAAACTATCGCCGGAGAAATTTTACAACTAGCCATCACTTGTGTACAAATAAATGGATTTTTTTGAGGGGGAGAAATTATAGAGACTATATCCAAAGCTTTCAGCAACAACATTGGTTGTCGTTGTTGTAAGTCACTTTCGGTAGTGGTGTTGAAAGCTATCGCCGGAGAAAAGTTTCGACTAGTTGTCACTTGGTACAAATAAATGGATTTTTTTGAGGGGGAAAAATGAAATTTCCTTAGAATGAAATTTTTCTAGAATAAATATAAACACACAGACACACACCCACATATTTCAAATATGATACATCAACCACCCATATATGATTATTTGGAAAACACTAAAAAAACATAAGCTTCTTCCCATTTATAAGAAACAACTACTTGGTCTCTACTTGATAACTTAGATCACTTAAAAAAAAATTATACTAATGGAAAAAACTATACAAAAGGGCAACCGATAAACATTTTTGAAACAAATGAGATAGTTCTTCATGATCTAATTTAAAATTTACATCATATAATACACAACCGTGCATCACACGGGAAGAAGCCTCTAGTTTTCACAAAAAACCTTGATAAAAGGTGCCTAGTTTGCTCTTAACACGCACATAAGGGTGGGGAGAACTCGCCAGATTTCAACTATATTTGCCTCTAGTGGCTTATTATTGTGCGTGTTCATTCCTCCTCATAGCCTAAGATCATTTATTACTTGGACCTGCATAATCCCAAGTAAAGTATTCCTTGTGACACTTCCACTCATTATTTCTAATAATGTATAGGAGACAAATCCATTTAGTAGTGATATAGATGGTCTACCAAGTATGCAATGCTTAAAGAAATTAATGACAACAGTGATAGATGGAAACTAGTTGTCTGTGTATTGAGGAAATGAAATAGCTATCAAAAGGAACCGCTAACTTAATTATATTTGATCTCATATGCAAGACCAAAATGATAAAGGAAGGTGGGGTGTATTTGATGTTAATTCCCTATGTATTTTGATGATAAGTAACAATTGTAAACTCAAGATGAAGTTTGTCTTTGTTAAGTTGAAAAACTTACTGTCATAGACAAACTCGAGTTTGGGTTGTCAAACTTGAGTTTAGACTTGACATGTAATACCCTAAAATTTGACGTAGGGTAAATATCATAAATTTGTAGAATATACCTATTGAAAATAGGTGAATATGAGGTCTCAAACACCTTGTATTGAATTCATCTTGTTATTGGGACAATTTCTCCTAAGATTGAATAATGCGCGAAAAGGTCCCTAAAACATTAGATAATTTGCAAATAGGTCCCTAAAATATTTATGGGTTATAAAATACCCTGAGAAAATTATGATAAAATCCTAAGAGGCAACTAAATATTTATTAAAAATTGGAAAGTATGTTGTCTCTAATTTAGGTAATTTATTAAATTATTACATTGGAAAAATTACAGGAGAAAAATCTAAAAGTATTGGGGGACCATATTGGACCCCATGATTTTTAATATTATGCATGGTACATAAATTTCCAATGTAAGTAAAATAGTTGTGAGATAATAATTATTACTAATTAAGAAAATTGTCAAAAATTAGTAAATGATTAATTAGATAATTAATGGCTAATTGTTTAGACATAAATAAAGAGAGAGAGAAGGTGGAGATATTTGTGAGTTGTGAGTTGTGAGTGTGTGTGTGCCTAAGTGTTGTGCATGTGTGTGTGTGTAGTAAAAAAATAAAAAAATATAATAAAATAAAATAAGAGATAAGATCTTATAATATAATAATTAAAACATGTGTTAATTAGATAATAATATAATAATCAGAGGAAAAATGAACAGGATAAATGACCACGGATAGAAAGTAATTCCGTTGTGAGATTCTGGGAATGAGTTAGGCAAAACCAGAATATATTATTGGTCAGTGGATTTTTATCCAAAAGTTAGTACCGACCGAAGTTATTTTTGTAACCGGTCGCGAATACCGAGGATTTTCGGCAGATAATGGAATGTCCTTACTGAGAGTATAAGGGTAGAAGAACCCAGTATTCTTGAAGAGGAAGAAAAGACCTTCAGAGTGTTGTTCCCGGAATTTTAAGATTTTACAAAATTTCGCGATCGGAACACCGAACAGGGACTTTATCGGTAGAAAACTTCTTGAGAAAGGTGGTGACATCACCTTGGTGACTAAGGATGACATCATCCTTGAGAGGTGTATGGCCAAGATCTTGCCACCTCCAAGAAGTGCGATCTAACGGCCAGAAACTGATCAGACAAAGTTCAAAGGAATTACGAAAATGCCATTGGGCTTTTCTATAAATAGGCCATCATTCCTCTTCATTCTTCACCAATTCACTTACAATCCTAGAGAGAAGTTAGAGAGAGAAGTTAGAGAGAGAAGCTTTGGAAGAGGAGTAAGAAGTTCATAGCAAAACTCTGAGTAAGTTCTTCGGTCCCTAGTCTTTAGTTTTAGTGTCTCTTTCGGTAGTTGTAGTAGAACTGCTAGATTGATCTTTAACCTTCCAAGTATGTTTAGAAATCATGTTCTAGGGGTAATTAAGGTATTAATTTCGAAAACCATCATAGAGTTAGAGATATGTGGAAATTCTGGAAGATTAGGGACAAGATAGCGAAGTACTGGCGAAATTCCGCCGATTAGGGGATCAGGGGTAAAATGGTAATTTGTACCTAAAATGCCTGTTATGATATCAAATATTGATAAATGTGATATTATCATTATAGGATATCAGTAATCTTGTTCCGCTGTCATTTCGCTGTCGTTCCGCTGTTTTCCGTCAAAAGTACAGTTTATCGTCATCGTACTACACGCTCGTCAACGAAGGTACGTTCGCGTACTGTAACACTAACTCTAATGTTTATGTTATGCATATATGTGATACGTGTGTTGTACATATAGAGTATGTATACTGTGGAGTGCATATCTGTAACGCTGGGAGCGATATGGTTGCATGCTGGGAGCGATACATATGCATTGATTGTGATGGATTGTTTGTATATGTTGTTGATGTGGTGGTTTATGTGTTCATATATTGTGTATGTAAACATGAGGTTAACCGTTACCTGGGGTCCGTATGCATGGGACCTCAGCTCTTAACATAGCCTCAAGGTCAGGAGAAACAGTGACTAAGGAGAGGGGAAAGCAGCATGCTTAGAGACCTGGCGGAAGACTTCCCGCAAATGTTCTGGCAGAAGCCATCCTTTTGTTGTTGTACAGTCCTTTTGAGATACTCGGTTTTCTTACCGCTATTGTACCCCGCCAGACTTATGGCATTTTGAAATACAAATAACAGATACTCTTTCGCTCAAATGGTCTACTCTGATAGTTTGAAATGATTTTAAATGAAAAGTTAATTTATTTTGCTTTTGAAAATTGGGATGTTACATGACAGAGAGTAGCTTAATTTTTATAAATTAAGACAAACTCCAGTTTGTATAGGCAAACTCGAGTTTGTAAAATACAGAGAGCACTCCAAGTTTTTCACATCAAGACAAACTCGAGTTTAGTTTAATTAACTCGAGTTTGTGACAAACAGAGAACCTTCAACATTTTGACAAACTCCAGTTTGCTTCTGCAAACTCCAATTTACTTCTGCAAACTCCAGTTGATATCTCTAAGAGAGTTTTTCAAGAATTTGAAGAACTTGACAAAACTCGAGTTGAGTTCTCATAAACTTGAGTTTGAGGTTTGGCTTAGAGTCTTAATATTTTATCATCATGACCAAACTATAGTTTGTACAGTTTGTTATGACAAACTCTAGTTTGCACTTGGCCAAGAAGTTTTTCTAAGTCTTTCAAAGTTTTTGAGAAAACTCGAGTTTAACTTTGTGAACTTGAGTTCTGAATTTTCAGAAAGTTTTCGCATTCTTCACTTTGATAAAACTTCAGTTTTGATTTGACAAACTCCAGTTTTCTCCTAGCAAAAAGTTTTCTAAGATTATAGTTTTAAAGAAAACTCAAGTTGAGTTTTGTAAACTCAAGTTTATTCCATATAGAGAGTTATGCTCTATTTTTATAATTTCAAAACTCCAGTTAAGTTTTGAAAACTCCAATTTTGAAATTTGTGGGCTTTGACCTATTTTCTAATCATAAGTCGAAAACTCGAGTTAATCACTAATAGACTCAAGTTTGCTCATGTGCTCAAAATATACTTCATTGGTCAAATCGCGACGTTCTTCTCTAGAAGAACTAAACTCAAGTCAGATTTTAGAAACTTGAGTTTAGTCTTCTGAAGCCAAATTACAAACTCAAGTTTGGATAAATCAACTCGAGTTTGTGTCTCTCGTTTTTGAAAATCAAATTGCTAGAATATATGAAGTCTTTATATTTGATCTTAATACTTCTTAACATCACTCATTACTATTCTTAACTATGGTTAATCAATTTATTAGTGAGTTTCAGATGTTTTAAAGAATATTAAATGAAGATTTAGTCAAAAAACAAAAAGCAATGTCAGAACATTTATTGCAAATTCCAAAAAGCTTGCACTCTTTTGGACAATCATTCTACACACATTGCAAAGGGATTAATGTTTTGTTTCCCTATCAAGAAGCTGCTCTTCTAATGGGTTTATTTCAAGAGAAGTCAACCATAAACTTCTATGCAGCTAATCCTACTGAAGGATAGAAAGAGAAGAAGACCTAAGTGTTTCTAACAACTACTCCAATGTCTCCAACGGTTACATTGAATAATCAAATGGTCATTAAATGCTCTCTTCATATATAAGAGGTTGCATTCAAGTCTTCTCAGAAGAATATACAATAACCAATTTGCAGAAAACAAAAATCATTCAAGTCTTCAACTACTATTTCAGTTTTGCTACTATGAAGTATCTTTTGATACATTTGTACTTCAATGATTTTCTTTATCAACTCTTAAAAAGAGTTTCATTTATTGAAATCATTTATTGTAAGAATTTCAAGTCATGGGATTTAGAGATTGGGAATATCAGTGTACAACTTGTAAAGGGGAGTGTATCCTAGTGAGAGGATAACTTCGAGTATAGAGTGTGTAACTGATTATAAGTGTTAGTGAAAAAGTTAAAGAGTTTGGGGACTGGACGTAAGTCAAGGAGTTGGATTGAACCAGTATAAACCTTGTCGTGTCTTCTTCCTCTTCTCTCTCTGTTGTGCTCTATTTTTGTGTTCAAATTTCAGAACATAATAGAAGGATTTTTACTTCTCCAATCCACGCCCCTTTTGGTGATTAGCTCTGCTTTCATTTGATTTAATACCTTCTTCTACATGCAAGTTAAATGGCCATGAGCCCCTTCAATTATTATTATCATTCTTTTTTTAAAAAAAAAAACTATTTTTTTTTAAAAAAAAAATCAAAACAAGATATAAGATGATACTAACCTTTTTAGTAGGTATCTCAAAAAAAAATTACTTTCCTCTCATAGTCCAATGAGAAATAAACCAAAGATTGTCCTAATAAAAAAAAGAGTGTAATTATAGAGAAGATAAGAGATTAGTTAGGGTCAAATTATTGTTCAAAATAAATATTATATAATACATACATATAAATACAAAATAGAAGAGAAGGTCAAGCCCCAGCTGGCTAACACACACTTCTACCATTGTGTACAAGGGGGTATGTTTCAAGTTTCGATCAAGAATAGATACATGTTCAAGTCGTATGAGAATTTTCCTGTTCAAGGACATTGTCACTTAATTGCAAATATTGAGTTGTTACCAAATATTCTATGAAGGGATACTAAGCAACTAGAAACAAGTATAAGCTTCTGTTTAAAGCATTCACTTACATGAAGGAACACGATACATCTATTTCACATTGTTGTTTTAATGTTTTCTTGATATTGAAAATCATTTTATAGACTGCTAGAAAGCATATTATGTGCTTGTACAGTTATTATGTTATCTAAAACCATGAAACATTATTATCTATACAATCCATTCTCTTGTTTTTTTAAAGGTCATTGTCATAAGTATCGGTGCAATGGATCAGGAGTACTTACTGAGTAGTGACATTAAGAACAAAGTTTGATTCACGTTGGCTAAAGACAACACTTGGGAATGTTTTTTACAATACATTGAAAATTTTGAAGATCACAAAGAAAGAATAACTTGCACAAAATTTAGTATAACATTATCATTCATAATAATTGTCAAGTTACATAACTTATAAGTAAGTTAGTGCATAATTAAGAGCTAATGAAATACAATACATATATAGCACTTAAACATAATACAAAAGAGAAAATATCAAACCATGAGAGAAGACATTATATCATATCAGAAAGACAACCTACTCTTCTCCCCCTTTGTGATCAGGCAAAATGTGGGAAAGGTAGGAACAGAATGTGGAGAAGGAGGAGTAGGTGGACGTGTGTAAACACTCATAGCAGAGGAATAATTGAAAGTAAGGGAAGTAGTGGCAGTGGAGGAAGAAGAAGTGGAGTGAGTGTCAGGTTTAAGAGTAAGGTTAAGGTCAATGATGATAGAAGGGAAATGAGACTAGTGGTAGTAGTGGATGGAGGAACTGAGGAAAGGAGAGGGTCCTCAGGAATAAGAGTAGTGGGGCTCTTGGGGATGGTGATGGTAGGTGGTTTAGAAACAGGTGTGGTGGACTCAGGAGTTGGAGTGGAATCAGAGAGCTCAAGAGCAGAAATGGAAAGCTCGGAGGGGGAGAACCCCAGAATATGCAAGGCTTCCTCAATCTTATTGATATTTTTGGTATGCTCATCTTGAAGATCAAAGATCATCTGGAAGTTTGTTTTCGTTTGATCAACCAAAATCTTCATCTTAGCCTCCAAAGATAGAATATATTAGTGAATCATTAAAGGCTTGCAAGGAAATGGTGGATAGCTTCAAAGAGTCATTTGAATGAAGCATAGTATCAACAACAAACTGGATGACCTCTTTGATATAGGTATTAAGTGTAGCCCTAAAGAATGAAGGAATAGAAGTAGCAAGTTATCTTGCCTATGAAGATTGAGTCTCTTATGCCCTGGTAGGTGAGGATGTCATCTTCTTCACCGACGAGCTTTGATTGCCCAGAAGCCTCCATAAAAGAAATCTTCACCTTCTTTAAGTAATTCTTCCCAAATTGCTCCTTGGAATTGGTTTCTCTTCTAGGACCAGGTACCAAACATTATTCAAGTATAAAATGTAGGAAACTAGATTAGGAAAAGGGATATTGGATGCCATAAAAGAATTAAATTTAAAATTGTGTATCTCATCTAGAATCCATTCACCTAAATTTCTTGGTTCCTTAGAAATAATCGAGGCAAACATAGGATAAACTCTAGTAGTGAAATGTGAGAAATTTTTACTCTTATTCACCATGTTCCTCATGTAGATATACCATATAGTCTGGAAGGTATCACTCATAGAGGCAGGGGTGAAGTTTAGAGGCCTTAAAGGTTCTCTTGGCTTCAATATACTTAAGATCTATAACATGATAAATTCTTTTCAGGCTCAGTAGGAGCATTGGTAATCCACAGACTATATGGTAATCCACAATAGACAGTCCTAATACTTAACCACATGCATATTGATTTAACTAAGGTGATAAATCCACATTACATTAAGATTTTAAACTTTTTGTCAACATACACAGTACAACAAAAGGACATATTACCATAGTGAAATTCGAAGGCAACTTCGTTAAAAATACTAAGAGGAGAAGTGGTAATACTAGGAGGGGGAACTAAAGGTTGTAATTCTTTAAGTAAGTTTAAAGGAGTAGGGATTGTAGATCGAGAAGCAGCCGAAGTTGTCTAGCTTCCAGTAGCTCAGAAGAGGGGTGCCATATATGGATTTTTTTACGAATGTCATATTGGCTTGTCAATTTCTAAAGAGCAACTTCTATTCTGGCCTCTTCTTGTTCGTCTCGAATGTCAACTTTCGCTTTCTTCCCTTTTACTTCCCCAACTAGTACAAAGGAAATAGAACGACTCTGGGGTTGGGAATGTTTTTGGGTTACTATACCCTTAGCTTCCAACTTGGGTTTCGACGATTTCACCTTTGACAAAATACTTTGCCTTCTTTAACGAAGGTGGTAGAGGCAAATCATCCTTCTTGACCATGGGTTTCTTAGTTCTAGCCATTGAGCTTTGAGAATGTCTTCAAAATGCTCAACAATACTAAAAATGGAGGTTTTCTTAGAAAACTTAGTTTAAGGCTTATTTTGAAGAAATTGATTGAAAGATGGAGATCAATTGAGCAAATTTATGGAGAAGAGAATGAAGGGGAAAAACTATTATAAAGAGTTAAGAAATCCATAAGAGTGAATTGAACTGAAATGACGTAACAGTAACAAATTTGAATAGGGAATTTGGAAGAGTGTTTGGGGGCTTTGGAAGAGAGATAGCAAGAAAAATAATGGAATGACACACAAGGAGACATGACTATCTGATAAATCTATCAAATTATCGCGTTCCACTTGAGTGGACTATATTCTCACTCGAGTGAAGTTGTATCACTCTGGTGAGATATGATTCACTTAAGTGAAGTTTCATGAATTCAAACCAATAAAGGTATCTTACTGAAAGAGGAGCTGAATTGCCAAGAGGGGTGAATTGGGGATTCTGAAAAATTTTCGCGATTTCCCTTCTTATGGTGATTGATCGAATGAAATTAGTGAGTACAGGAGAATATCAACACACAACAGTTTATACTGGTTCAGCCCAACTCCTTGGCCTACGTCCAATCCTCAGGCGCCCTGAGCTTTTCACTAAAATCACTTGATTACACACTCTGTAACTCTGAAGCAATTGTCTCTCTAGAACTTGCTCCCCCTTACAAGTTGTAATCAATGATCTCCCAAATCTCCAAGTCCCTCGACTTGAGATACCTCACAATCAAACAATTACAATTGATAAAACTCTCTTACAGAGCAGATAAATGATCACTGAAGTTCAATGGTGTTAAATGACACTCTGTACAATAAAGCACTCAAATAAATGAACAAAGTTGATGCAATTCATTTTTTTTAGCTCATTGTTCTAGTAGAGACTTGAATGCAACTCTATTTATACTTAGAGAGACATTAATAGTCATTGCTTGCATTCATTTGACCGTTGGTGAAGTTTCCCTTTAGTTAGAAGCAGTTTGGTCCTTTCTCTCTCTACACTTGTGCTTGTTTCTTGACCTGTATGATAGAGAGTGACTTCTAGTCATTTATGTCCGTTGGGATTGTCAGTCCTTACTTAAATGAAAGTCTCTTTATCCTTTTTCCACGGTGGAAGGCTTGGTAGTTAAGATTTCAGCAAGTTTGGTGGTGTGCATTTATTGCTTCTGACATGACTTTGCCTTTTGTGTTAACAACACCTTTAATCTGCTTGTATCATCTGTAATTAGGCTGAAATACACTAGCAAACACATTAAACATATCTGGTAATGATGATAATTAAGAATATAAATCATTCAGATCATTCCATAAGCATTCCACAGATTTCATAAATTTGAATTATCAGAAGGTGCAACCGATACTCGAGTTTGTCCATCATTACTCGAGTTTGTCACTATGCACTTAAGCCTATACTTGAGTTTCTGTGTCTATACTCGAGTATTCTCCTTCCACAGACGAGACTCGTGTTTTGAGCTTTGGTGTTCCTGATGAACTTAAGCCAATACTCGAGTATTCTTCCAATACTCGAGTTTTGGACTCTTGATGGATAAATGTCCAAAACATCAAAACCGGAGTTTCCTTTCTATACCAGAGTATTGAAGGCTTATAAAACTCGAATGTTCTCTGTATGGCTCAATACTCGAGTTTCCACCTTAGCTTTGAAACTTTGAGAAATACTTGAGTAAGTGATAACATAACATGAATAGACTCTTCAACAACACAAGTATTTTTATTACAAATTCTATATGCTTTACTTCTATTAGAATAGCCTAGAAATATACTTTCATCAAATTTAAGATCAAATTTTCCTAAATTTTCCTTACCATTGTTATGAACAAGGCATTTGCAACTAAATGTATGTATATAAGTGAGATTTGGTTTTCTACCTTTGTACATCTCATAAGGAGTCTTGTCAAACTTCTTTCTAATATAGGCTCTTTGAGATTTAGCAAGATTTGCTCATTGTATTTAGCCAAAACACTTGTGAGACACTCTTTTCATTTAGCATGGCTCTCGCCATCTCCATGAGAACTCTATTTTTTTCCTCTCCACACTCCATTATGTTGAGTTCTTGAGGTTGAAAAGTAGTGATCAATGCCATTTGTATTGCAGTTTTCTCCAAATACTTGATTTTCAAATTCTCCTCCATGATCTATCCTTATAATTGAAATGGAAACACCTTTCTCATTTTTCACTTTTTTGGAAAAAAACAATAAATTGGTCAAATGTTTCATCTTTAGAGGAAAGAAAAAAAGTATAAGAAAATCTAAAGTAATGATCGACAATGACCAAAGTATAAAGATTGCCATCAAGGCTTTTTCACTCTTGTTGGTCCAACTAAATCCATATGGAGAAATTAGAATAATCTCTCTCGTGACCTCAGTTTTTTATTTGAAAAAAGATTTAGCCTATTTACCCTTTTGATAAACATAACAAATCAAATTATTCTTTAATTGAAGATGAGGTAAACCAAGAAATAACTCATTTTTTAGCAACTTACCTAGTTGGTTCATATTGACATGTGGTAGTCTTTTATACCATAACCAACTTTCATTGGTGTTTCTAGGAAAATAGTTTTCAAAGTAGTATTAGAGCTAGGCATATTGATAATATAGCACTTATTGTCTATTGAAGCTCTAATTAAAACCTTGAGTTGTTATTTGTTAATCTGGAGATTATTTTTGTACACAATAAGACATTCTTCTGAATCAAAGATAATCAAGATATCTTTATCTATTCTCTGACTGACACTAAGGAGGTTATGGCAGAGACCTTCTACATGGTAGACATATTTGATTTGAACTCCATCTTTCTCACCAATTTAACCTATGCTGGCTATTTTGCCAGACTAGTTTCTTCCAAAACTTACTTTGCTACTAGCTTTTGATCTTATTGTGACAAATTTAAACTAATCTCCTTCATATGTCTAGAGCATCCGTTATCAGGTAGTATCTATTGATTTTTGTTGCTCATAGCGTACCTACAATCAATGACAATTAAATAGGAGGTACCCATCTTTTCATGGGTTCTTTATGGTTAGTTTGGATCGTAGGAAATACATATGATCCCTTAGGTACCCATTTATAAGTACCTATTGGTTTTTCTTTCTCTTCTTTCCTATGAAAACAAGAAGATGTGTTATGCCCTTTTCAGTTGCAATAGTTGTTGTTAGCAAAGGGATTAGAAGAATGTACATATTTTTTAAAATAATTTAAATATAATATACCTCTCTTTTTATTTTTACCTTTCTTCTTGTCCAGTTCTAGATTGTAAACTTTTCCAGATCTGTCATTTATGAACCTTTAAGCATTTAAGATAATCTTGAGCATTTCACTTCATCTAGTGAATTTTTCAAGGGCCTTATTGAGATAAGAGTTTCTTTTCTCTAACTTATGAGTTCTTTAACTACTTTTCTAAATTCTGAATGTAAACCATTATATTCAGATAATAGTTCATCATAAGTAGGTTTAGAATCAAGAACCTCTTCACTTTTAGATTCTTCATGAGCTACAAGGAAGGTGTTTGACATTTCTTTTTCCTCGCTTTCCTCATCAGATGAACTATTACCCTATATGGTAGAGACATAAGATTTCTTTTTGAAATTGTTTCTTTTCTTCTTCTCCTAGTTCTTCATAAGTGAACATTTGGATTTGATATGTCCAGGTTTTTTACATTCGTAAATAGATAATTTGATCTTTTGATTTCGTCTGCTGCTAGAGCCACCTTTATGAAATTTTTGAAATCATTGATCTTTTCTATAGAACTTCTTGAATCTTCCAATGATCATTCCAAGCTCATCCTCTTCTTCAAATTCATCTTCTTACTTGAGTTCTTTTTCTTTGATAGCATTGAAAGCCATTCCTTTATTTTTGTTGTTATTGTTGATTTTGTTTAAGCCTTTCTTGAATTTCATCTTTCCTTTGTATTCGGAAAGTCTTCCAAATAATGTAGCTACCGACCTCATTAATTCTCCTCTAGCTTATTCAATGGCCATAATCTTTGCCTCTTATTCCTTTGTGAGAATATTTAGGATTTTTCTTACTTGAGAGTTTTGATCGTAGGTTTTCCCTAAGGCTGCTAACCGGTGAATTTGAGTTTAAATTTAGCTATGGATTCAATTGACTTCATTCAAAGTAGGTCATATTCATTCATCAGTGTGTTGACTTTGTTTTTCCTTGATGTCAAAAGTTCCTTCGTAGACAATTTCTAGTGCCTCCCACATTTCTTTGGTTGTTGATAGATTGCATATTCAAAAATATTCTTTTCGACTGTGTGCTCTGAATCATCAAAATGGCTTTGCTATTTAGAGTTCCTAGTCTTTTATTGACATCATCATATTCTGGAAGAGGCTTCCAGACTGCTGATTCATTTTCATATTTCATAGGCACATAGTCTCCTTCAATGACTTGCCATAACCCATATTCTGATGCCATCACAAACCCTCTGAATTTTTCTTTCCAAAATGAAAAATGCTCCTCGTTAAAGCTATGAGGTCTAGAGATAGATTCACCATGTGGTAAAATTCCTTCCATGGATCCTTTTTGAGATGTTAATCTTAAAATTAGAAGACTTAGCTCTGATACCAAATGTTAGTAGAAACTTTTCACCTAAGTAGGGGTGAATTTGGTGATATAAAGAATTTAAATTGAAGTTAATAGATAATTAAATTAAATAAGAATAGTTAGAAAAATATCATTGAAGTGTGCTCAACTGGTTATACTAGGTCAGTCTTAATTTCCTTACCTATGTCTAGTCCTTAAAGCGTCTCTAAGATTTTCACTATCTTTCCAAGATTCCATGTGTTCTTGACACCTCAGTACATAGTAATCCTCCCCAAGATTCACACCCCCTCACAAATTGTAATCTAACAACCACACCTAAGGTTGCTCTATCTTGAGATTTTATAGAAATCAAATTGTTTGAATAAATCTCTTGTAGAGTAGATATATAATCATTGATGAACAAATAATATCAAAAAGATATTATAACACAAGAATTCACTCCCCCCATCATTGATTGTTATTATTTCTGTTACTATTGAAACCTACTGCAATTCTGTGGTAGACGATCCAGGTTCCTTATACTGCAAATCCTTTTACTAAACTTGATTATTTTGCAAGGGTTCAACAATCTCTTGCCAGTTTTCATTTAACGTATTGCTACAACATCTTACTACACAACTTCTACAATACTATAGCAAAGTACCTATTGCAACAGTATTCAGTTAACCCACTATTAGTTTATACAGAAGCATCCATATCTTATAAGTAAATTCCTAACTCTACTTCTCCCAAATTTGTATGGCAATTTCCAGGCTCAAAATGTCAATTTAACCTCGAAGTATTGTTTATGTGAGGTAAATCTATTCCTGTAGCTTACAGTTCAGATCAAGCCTTACATAAGCTCACTAAGCACATACTACTTAAAATGGGTTTAACCTTAACTCTCTTCTGGTAAGCTAAGGCTAATGACCTCACCTATTAGTGGCCAACTAACAGACTAGATGATGTAACACATGTTAGTTCTCTATGGGTTTTGATGATAACAATCAATTGTGAAACCAAGATTGAAGAGTTGTCTCAAAAAGAGCAAAACTTGCTAAAAGAGGCAATACTCGAGTTTCAGTGACAAAACTCGAGTATTGGGATTTCAAAGAAATGCTTAATACACTTAACTAAGAGCAATACTGCAGTATTCAAATGAATACTCGAGTATTAAGAGTTATAGAGAGCATCGCAAGTTTTACCATTAAAGAAACTCGAGTATTGACATGAAAACTCGAGTTTGAACCTATGTGACTCTTCAAACAATTTTAACTGGAAATAGAAAACCTCTGTTTGGAAAACCATAGTTTCGAGAACTACGGTTTGGAATTTGAAAAGACAGTTTTCTAACTTGGCTCCAGAATTCAAATATTTTGTTTTTCAAATGAAAACTTGAGTATCGCTGGAATACTCAAGTAATGGGCCAAGCAAAGAGGTTCTTAAAATTGAATCAGATATAAACCTCAGTATTGAGAACCACAGTTTTGGAAACCACAGTTCATCATTTACCCAAATATTTTCAGAGTTTCAAAACTAAAGAGAAAACTCAAGTATAGAAACTGAAACTCGAGTTTCGAACCATACATAGAGCTATTCATATTTCTAAGCCTTTAATACTCCGGTATAGAGAGGAAACTTCGGTTTTGATGTTTTGGACAATTATTCATCAAGAGTCCAAAACACGAGTATTGGAAGAATACTCTAGTATTGGCTTAAGTTCATCAGGAACACCAAAGCTCAAAACGGGAGTCTTGTCTCTGGAAGGAGAATACTTGAGTATAGACATAGAAACTCGAGTATAGGCTTAAGTGCATAGTGACAAACTCGAGTATTGGTACACAAACTCGAGTATTGGTCCCGCCTTATAATAATTCAAATTTGTGTAATATGTGTAATGTTTATGAATGATCTGAATGATTTATATTCTTAATTATCATCATTACCAGATATGTTTAATATATTTGCTAGTGTATTTCAGCCTAATAACAGATGATAGAAGCGGATTAAAAGAGCTGTTAACACAAAAGGCAAAGTCTTGTCAGAAGCAATAAATGCACACCACCAAACTTGCTGTAATCTCAACTACCAAGCATTACACGATGGAAAAAGGATAAAGAGACATCCATTTAATTAAGGACTGACAATCCCAACGGATATAAATGACTAGAAGTCACTCACTATCCTACAAGTCAAGAAACAAGCACAAGTGTAGAGAGAGAAATGACCAAACTACTTGCAATTGAAAAGAAACTTCTCCAACGGTCAAATGAATGCTAGCAACGATTATTAATGTCTCTCTAAGTATAAATAGAGCTGCATTCAAGTCTCTACCAAGAACACAGAGCTGAAAAAAGAATTGCATTAACTTTGTTCATTTATTTGTGTGCTTCTTGTACAGAGTGTCGGTTGACACTATAGAGCTTCAGTGATCATTTATCTGCTCTGTAAGAGAGTTTTATCAATTTTATTTGACTGATTGTAAGTTATCTCAAGTCGGGGGACTTGGAGATTTGGGAGGTCATTGATTACAACTTGTAAGGGGGAGCAAGTTCTAGTGAGAGAATTGCTTCAGAGTTACAAAGTGTGTAATCAAGTGATTTTAGTGAAAAGCTCAGGGTGCCTGAGGACTGGACGTAAGCCAAGGAGTTGGGCTGAACCAGTATAAACTGGTGTGCATCGTTATTCTTCCCTGCTCGCTGTTTTCATTCGATTAATCACCACAAGAGCCGAATTTGCAAAAAAAATTCAGAATCCCCAATTCACCCCTTCTTGGTGATTCGGCTCCTCTTTCATTTGGTATCAGAGGAAGGTCTTCTCAGAAGAGCTTAACAACTCGAGAAGGATCCTCATGGATGGTATTCTACCTGATGGAGCTTCAATCAACAGACCACCTGGATTTAGCGGCGAGCATTATTCTTTCTGGAAGGCCAAATTTAAAGTTTTCATAATGGCTTCCGAATATGGACTCTGGAGAATATTTGAGAGAGGAAATGTTCCTGAATCTGAGGAAGACGGAGTCTGAATCCCAAAGCTAGAAGAAGAGTATGATGACAATGACAAGAGGCTAGTTACTCTTAACAGTAAGGCCATTCTTATGCTTCAGAGTGCGTTGAGTCAGAGTGAATATTTTCGAATAAGCATTCTAGCAATAGCAAAAGAAATGTGGGATGCCTTAGAGATAGCTCACGAAGGAATGACAGGAATCAACGAAAACAGAGTTAATACTCTTACGGCTGAGTATGATCTCCTTTGAATGAAGCAAGGTGAATCTATTGGAGATTTCCAGTTGAGATACACTCATCTAATTAATTAGCTTGCTGCCTTGGGAAAATTCTATGAGCAACCACTGTAAGTGAGAAAAATTCTGAATATTCTCACTAAAGATTGGGAAGCAAAAGTCACTGCCATTAAAGAAGTACATGGTGAATCAATGAGATCAGTGGCAACATTATTTGGCAATTTATCAGAATATGAAGGAAAAATCAAGTTCAGAAAAGAACTTGGTGAAGTTAATCATAAGGGCAAGGGACTTGCTCTTAAAGCAATCAAAGAATCCATTAGATCAGATGATGAGTGTTACACCCCCACCGGCATCGCCCTTTCGGGTGGCGGGTTGGAGGGATTCCTTTCATAATTTACCTTTCCTTCGTTATTAAGTCCATTTAACATACATCAGAGTGTGCGCAACAGAGCATTTTAACCAGTTTGGACAATCTACTGTACTGGTAAAAGTAAATAATCAATAAGTAAAAGTCCTCAAAGGATTAAGGGTACAGTCATCCGGAAATAATTACCACAATATAAGTACAGTTATGTCCTAAGAGTAAAATACAAAATATGATAGGGCATCCCCTATCCTTCATTTGCTCTGTACCCTCACCTCTGCAAAAAGGCCTTCACTGCTCAAGCATGCCCTCCTGTGACACTAACACCTCCTGGAGTCCAATTATGGCCCCCAGAGTAACCGTCAATACTCATGCACTATATGTGTGGTGTGTATGTGTGCAACCGTACAAATACAGAAATATGCCAAATATACCATATATGCAAACAAAAAACATACACAACATACACATCTTCGCACCATCGAGCCTCCTTACCAAGGTAGGCCCCGGATTTACCGGAATCACAAGCCAGTCCGTACAGCCGCCACACTCACGTGTGTGACCTCGACAGGCATCCTCAACGCTAGGAACACAATTACAAATATGTTCTGTATACATATTTGGCAAAACACATACAAGAACAAGTATGACAAACAAACACACATCAAACACATAAAAGTGCCGGAGTAGAGAGGTTACTACTACCTGGTGGTAAAAATATCATTTTATATTTTCAAGGGTCCCACAAGTCTCCCCACAGTCTGCTTGACCCTATATATCATAAAAATAACTTATTTGAGTATTTCCAATAATACCCTTACATTATTTGGACAAAACCGAGCTAAAGACAGATTTTCCTGAAATCCAGTGTTTCTGTCCTGACTTCACCGATTTTTCATAAATTCCAAAAAAAAAATTTTGAGTGAAACCAGCGCCATCTGAACCATTAGCATGTATAATTTTAATTAAAAATATTCCCAGAGGTCAAAAGTGCAGGTATCTGGGCGTGATACCACTTTTCTGCCCTCTGTCCCAGATTCGCACCACTGTTTACTTTTCTGTTTTCAACCAAATATTTCAATAAGCAAATCTTATCCAAATCCTTATTATTATATATGTAGACTCATTCCCCAGATGTCTAATTTTTGTATGTAAAATTTCAAATCAAATCAAGTTCGTTTACCCAGTAAAAAATGTTACCGGAGGTTTGCTGCCCAGATTTCCCAAAACTGGCAGCAACCTTCCTTTTAGAGTTTTTCGGTGTTTTGATTTTGGAAACTCAAACCAAACCCATACCCTACACAAAATCACGTTTCAGATCCATTGGAGACCTTAAAAATACAGAAATCCAACCCTAATACCATGCTTCTACCTTTTGCACGAAAATCCCCTAAGAAGAACTCAAGAAAGCAAGGATTTTCGGTTACCTTGGAATCAGAGAATCGGTAGATGAGCTTGAGATCTTGAGTTTGAAACCCTAACAATGGTGGTTGACTGACCTCACCTGGTTCTCCTGGAATTTTCGTGCTCAAGGGTGAAAGAAGAAGAGTAAAACACCTTTTAATGAAGGTAAAATTAATTTAATAACTTTGGAATTGACCGGTGTAATTTCTGACTGACACGAGGTAATTTTGGATAGTTATTTTTTTGACTTATCCTCCAAGAAAGTGCAGAGACTTCTAGGGAAGTCAAGAGGCGCAGAACAGCTCCCAAAATATCTGGGATATTTTCAAATTTTTCAGAAAATTACCCGTTTTGGCCCGAAACTTCTGAAAATTATAATTTCACCTCGGAACTTTTGGATAATTACCAACTTTGGCCCGGAACTTTTTACCTGTAAGGGGAACATATGGGATGCCATGTGCGTCCCTCAAATCTGATCCCATTGATTTTTACACATTTATTCCAATTTTACCCTTTTTCCTTGATCGCGGGACCCGCAGTTGACTTTTTTGTTGACTTTCCTTTACTTGCTCTCCAAGCCACGTTTTTCTTTAATTAAAGAGAGCCATGTGGCGCCTAATGGGGCCCACACATCTGCCCCCCTTTAATTATCTCATTTCCATTCACTTTATCAATCCGGTTCCCGACGAACCGGTCCCCATTGGGTACAATAGCGGTTCTTTTTTGTAATTTTCTACAACTTTTCCAAATATTTTCCCCTAAATGGACACTCACATATGGAACCCTTCCATCTTCCCAAAGTGGTCCCACACTTGTCCCATTCAGTCTAAAAAGAATCCTAACTGGTCCCCTTTTTATCAGTTAACATCTTGTGGGACCCGCCTTTCGTGTTTAGGCCTGATTATGGATAAAATCATCTGATTTCTCCTTCTCTCCCCTGGTTGGATGAAATTAATGAATTAAGGGGTAAGGATTTGACTTTCTTGCCCTTACTTTTCCTCTTTTACCCCAGTAGTGGCACGTGTCGCACCGCAATCATTACTCTGACTCTTGCTTTTTGACATATGACTTTTTAGTGTCTCTTTCTCTTCCTATTTCCTCAAAAACACAGAGGACCTTTATTTGTCCAATAAATGTTATACTTCCTGAACCGAGCTTAGTAGTATGCCTAACTTAGGCTTATTCTCAAGTCTTTATGCTTGAAATTCAGGATATTACAATGAGGATGAGGAAGACGAAGATGAAGAGATCAGTATGTTGGTCTGGAGATTCAAGAAGTTCTACAAAAAGGACCAAGGTTTCAAGAAAGCTTACAAATGAAGCTCTAGCTTCGAATCAAAGAAACCAGTCATCTGCTGTGAATGTGAAAAGCCTAGTCATATAAGATCAAAATGTCCCCAGCTAATGGATAAGGATAAAGAAAAGAAGAGATATGGAAAATTCAAAAAGAAAGCCTATGTCTCAGCTATTTGGGGTGACAGCTCATTAGATGAAGATGAAGCAGAGGAAAAAGGAAAAGCCAACATTTGTCTTATTGCTGAAGAAGAGGAGCAACAAGATAGAGATAATGAGGTACATGATTCTTAGCCAACTTATGATGAATTATTTGATGAATATAATCTCATTCAATCTGAATTTGAAAAATTGGCTAATAAATATCTTGATTTGAAAAGAAAGAATATATCTCTTGAAATGCAAGTCAAAAATCTTTCCTTGGATGAAAACTTAATTTGTGATGACTATGTTGATTTAGAAAAGAAAAATTCAATTCTCATAAAGGCACTTGAGAAATTCACTAAAGGAAATGAAATGCTCAATGTCATTTTGAAGCAACAAAGGTTTACAAATGATCGATCTAGAATTGGTTATAAACCTGTTTTTGACAAAAGAAGAGGCAAGAAAAAGCTTGTAAAAATCTATTTAGCCTAACTCCTATTTTGAAAGGAGGGGAAGTAAAAAAAAAAAAAAACTATCCGCACTTTATACAAAACTTAGATGCTTTAGTTTAGTAAGACTAGGGCTGAGCATTCAATGTTCGGTTCGGTTTTTCGGTAAAAGCTGAAATACTCCCCTTTTTACCACCGAACCAAGACCGAATAACCGCAATAACCAAACTTAAATAACCGAAATATTTTGGTTCGATTTTGAAATTATTTCGGTTTTTGGGCTTCTTTTGGGCCTGTGGGCCTTCAGATATTTTGTTGTTGTTGAAACATGTGAAACATATTCATATCTTTTTTTTTAAACTGGAGAATGTATTAAATTAAAGCAGACTTACAAGGGGAAATGAATCCCAACATATCCTAAGACACTAACGGCACGACAAATTCCGGACACACATAAAAAAAGCAAGATCTAGATATACCATGCTTTGCTAAGGAATCTGCAACACCATTGCAACCCTGAGAGGTGAAATTTAAACTTACTAGCCAATCCTTCTATAAGAGATCTTTGATGTTACAAAAGATCAAGTCCCCACTAAGAACCACTCCTTCCATATGAAGCATATCCAGTACTTCCTTTGCATCGGATTCCAAAATAAGTTTCCTGAATCCTAAATTCCAGGCGAAATCAAGACCCTTACAAATACAAATACAAATAAGAAGGCCCACAATACAAATACAACTAAAGCAAACATAATGGCTTTAGAATATGAAGATGAAGCCAATCACATCATTTTTATACACACAGTTTAATGATAAAAACATGAAAGTCAAAATAGCACCTTTTTAAATTGACACCAATAGATCCTGAGTAGAATATGAAGATGAGCTATAAAGTGAAACCTGAGAGGAATTTCAACCACGCCCTATTTTTGAAAAGAGCAAACGAGGTGAATATGCTTTCTCTCTTTACTTGTTCTGTCCAAAATGCTGGTGAGTTGTGAGGATTATCTATGGAACAAAACTCCCAATCAATCCCATTTATTTAATTAGAATTGAAGTTAAATTATCATAAAAGCTAGGGATACACAGTAGGAAGGAATAATGCTAATTAAAAGGATAGAACTTCACGAAGCACAAAATCTTTTGCAATACTAAACTATGACTATCTAATGGGGACTGCTGATCCCACTGGATGCCTTAAAAACCCCATAATCCTAAGTTCCAGACCAGATCCAATTAACTACTCACCGAAGATTGTAACAAATCAAAGTAGATAAAATAATAGATCGAACTATTGAAGTAAGCACTGATTTACTCACCGAAGACGCTGATTCAAGTGCGACAACACCGATCTGTGACTGTGAGAGCTCCAGAAGGAGAGATAGTGCGACAAACGATCTTGAGTTTCCACTTCGACCACCGGATCTGTGACTTGGGCCGTGACTAGTGAGGCCGAGGGGTAGGGTTTTCAACCAAGGTGAGAGTTTGAGGGTCTGAACCTCTGAGGAGTGAGGAGGGCGAAGTCGGTGAATTGTCGTCGAGACTCGAGACAAGAATGAGAGGGATGCTTCAAGGAGTGAGTGAGGAGAGGACTGTGCTTTTTTTTTTTTGTCGACTAAGGGACTGAGAGAACGAAAGGGATTTTTGAGACTTTGAGGGTTGGGCTGTTTGGGTAATTAATTAGGCTTGGGTTTGGGTATCTGACGTATGAGGCTTATTCTTGGGTATTCTGAAGCCAAAACGACGTCGTATTACTCATTTATTCATATATTCGGTTTTTAACCGAAATAATTATATAAAAACCGCACCAAAACCAAAAACCGAAATAAGTCAATTTTAAAAACCAAACCGAACCGAACCAAAAACTGAAAAAACCGAATAAGCTTCGGTTCGATCGGTTTTCAATTTCAGTGTTGATTTGCTCACTCCTAAATAAGACAATGTTATCCCACTAGTGCTTCTTTTACTTTTCATCATTTACTCCTCCTTCCTATTATTATTTTCCACATGTTTCAAAATATAACATATTTTAATTAAAAGTTTAACTTTTTCTACCTAATATTGAAAGCTGCGCCCAAGCCAAATATTTGTTGGGGGAAAAAACCACCTATGAAATCTCAAAAAATAAAGCTGTAAGGCTAAAGTATACTTTTAGTCCTTTAAGTTTACATGAGATATACTTTTGGTCCCTTAACTTTATAAAGTATACTTTTAGTCCTATAATCTTAACACCGTTAATTTTACTAACGGAAAATGCAAACTCAAGTGATGACGGTGTAGACTTAAGTGATGATTGTGTAATTAAATACTATTAAATTTAAATTTAAAATATGGGTAAATTGAAGAATATATAAAATCTATTTAATTTAATGATATTAGTCACCACTTGAGTTCGTTATGTCAGCATTTTCCGTTAGCAATATTAACGGTGTTAGCTTTTTAGGACCAAATGTATACTTTATAAAGTTAAGAGACCAAAAGTATGCCTTATATAAAACTTAGAGGACTAAAAGTATACTTTAGCCAAGCTGTAAAAGTCACTCTAAACATTTGACAGACAGAAAAATGCTGACATGGGAGCTAATATTGAAAAATATAAATATAAAAAAACTCCACATCTACATTACACTCTACCCCATCACTTCCTCCTTTAGGCTCCTTTGTTACGGAGAAGATTTAAAGAGGGAAAGGAACTTAGAGGAGGGAAAGAAATGGAAAGGAGATTAAAGTAGTTGTCATGTCGTGCTTAGACTTACATCCGTCGTGTTGTGTTCTTCCTCCTAGCCTATGTTTGAAGGTAGCTACTGTGTCGTACTAGGACTCGTCGCCGCCAGATATAAGGAAGACGAAGGAAGTTCAATGTTTCAGCAATTTGCATGCTTAAAACTCACAAAGGAGGGTCATTTAATCCATCAAAATCAATTATTCAACAAACAAATTAATGTGGTTGCATCCAACTCGAAAGAAACAAAAGCAAGCAAAACATTCCATTAACAAAATGGAATGATGTAAAAAGGAAGCCGTTACCCAAATGTCAAACTTAGAAAGAAAAAGGGAGAACTCGGCAAAGCAAAAGGAAAACGCAAATTGCGGTGGACAGCGGTGGCAAACTCAGCAAAGATGATGTGCGTATAGATTTGAAAAAAATACAGAACATATTCGAACGATAAACATCATCAAGTCCTTGTTTCCAAGAAAAAGATGAGGGAAGCCACTCCTCTAGTTTTCTCAACTCCCCAGAAGAGAAAGATGGGAAGACGAGGTGTGGCGGTGATGCGACGACCATATGGTGGTTGGGATCGAGGTCAGAGAGAAGGATGGTGAGGGCATAGTTGAGGGAACAATGGGTCGGAAGGGTGAGTAGTTTTTTTTTTTTTAATTTTCTTCTTCTTCTAAATAATAAGATGCAGATGTGGATTCTATTTATATTTATTTATTTTTATTTCAATACTTTTTTAATATGATTTTTGCACCTTTTTTGTTAAGTTCATAATTATTTTTATCCCTAAAGAAAAAACATTTAGTGTTAAACGCACTTTTAATAAAATCTCCTATATATTTTTATAGCTTAAGTGCCTATTTGGATCCTCTTATTTTTAATTTATCTTCTCCTGATAAGTAAAAGTTAGGCCAAACAGGTTTTTACAAAAGCTCTTATAATAAAAAAAAAATCTTTTTTACAAAGAAGAAAAAAGCCAGAAGTTAGAAGCTCTTAGGAGGAGCTTTTTTTTAAGCTCTTATTGGCTAAAAGCTCTTGTCCCAAAATTTCATTCCTTCTTTCTTTCTTTATTTCTGGGAAAAATCCCACACAAAAAGAAGTTTAAAAATAGAAAAAAAAATTAAATAATTTTTTGAATATTGGCAATAAATAAAATCTTTTTACATTTTTTTATTCCCTTATGATAAGAATTTTACAATTTTACATAAGATTTTAATAAATTCAGATAAAGTTTTCACAAATCTTAAATCTTAGTCACCATTTGCTACAATGTGGGGTGTGCCACCTGAAATCCTTGAAGCTCTCGCCCTACCAACGAGCCGACAGCTGATGGCTGTTGGTCACGACTACCTAAGTTTCAAAAAGGGAGGGCGATTGCTTTATTTTCCTCCTTGTCCGTTTATATAACTTGACCCAATATTTTTAACTTTAGATAAAGTTTTAACAAAACAACTCCTTTATATAACTTGACCCAATATTTTTATCCATTTTGTTACATGATTTGCAACAAACAAATAATCAATGCCTCAATTCAAGAACTTTTATATTTTATCACTTTCCCGAAAAAGAAAAAAAAAAGCTACGACTTCACTATTTCACAAATTCAAATTAAAGTTTCACTACTTCAGATTTCATGTGAATGAAATACTGGTTGACAATTTACAAGACTACTGATGATTTTTTAATTGTGCTCCACTATTGGCAAATTTATTCACATAGTATTTTTATTTTGTGAATATATTGATAGTTTAAAGGTTATTTTATAATATATCTTTTATGATAATTTTTATAAGAAAAAGTGTTTATGACAAAAATTTTGTCAAATAACTTAAATTTAATTTGAGCTTTTAAGTAAATTTTAAACTAAATAATTTATATAATCATCAAACAGCTTTTACTTTTTTTTTTATAAAAGCTCTTTTTTTAAGTTTTAGCTTAAAAGTAGCTTTTAGCTTTAAAAAAAAAAAACAAAAGAGGATCCAAACTGGACTCTATTTTTAACTAATCATAAACGTTAATCAATTAATCAGACTTGTCAAACTAATTAATGGTTTTAATTTATTGAAGATAATTTTGAGATTTCACAATAAAAAAATAATTTTAATTAACTTTAGTAAATGAGTCAGTCAAAACTTAATAAAAAACAAAAGGATACGAGTAAAGCTACTATGATTAATTTATTTCTTTAATTTTCTGGTTCTTTTAACGTACTGTTACGGATGTAAAATATGGGTTTAGCTCAACATCCAATGGCCCAAGACAAAGAGGCCAATATGATATCTTAACAGCCTGGTTGGATCAAAGAAATCCTAAATAATCTATCAATATCTTCATCAAAATCACAAATGCCTACGAATCAAGGATCTTATCATTAAAAGATATCTTATATCTTTCAATAATAAGATGACGCCAGCCCATTAACCCAGGGTGCAGGTAAACCTATAAATAGGGCATAAATCCTAATAAGGTACACACGTTCTGACTCTAGCTTTTATGATTCAATTCACACAGAGCACACACCCCCACTCCCCTCTTGCTATAAGCCTATGGTGTACAAGCGAAACTATGTGGACTTTGATCCCTCTAAACGGTACGTAAGCCCCTGGGATTAAATCTCAAGTCAAGTCCAATATCTATTGTTCTACAACAGAACATTGGCGTCGACCGTGGGGAACTATAAAGTTCAATCCTCGTGACCAACGATGAAAAACACCAGAAGCAAAAGCCAGATGCTCGAACAAGAGCAGAATTAGGAACGACATAATGGTGATGATCAGTAGCAAGAAGCTACCCGACATGACGATGTAGTGCTAAATGAGGAAATTCTGAACACGGAGATCCCTAATTCAGAGGTCGAGGCCGATCATGAGGACCTGACACTACAACAAGCCGATCAAGCCAATTCATCGCAACAAAGTGACAACCCGGACATCTGAATACTGCGTCACTCGGTAGAATCGCTGCTTAGACTGATCGAAAAAGTGGAAAAGTGCAATTATCTATAGAGCTGGAAGTTCGATTGAATGACCGAGATGGTGGAATAACTCTTGAAATAGTCATAGATTCTGCCTCAAACAAGTTCGACAAAAACACGATAAAAAGAAAATTAAACCAATATCAAAAGAACTTAAATTGTTCATTGAGAATTCAGTAAAAATGCCATATTACAGGTCATTACAAAAACGGAATTATACCCAGAGTACATTTGTAAATTCAAAAAACCTAAAAATAACCTAAGTACAGGAAAGGCACAAGCAATAAAAAGACTCATAGGCAAAAAGGCTCAAGGCTGGGTCCCCGATTGGTCAGATGGGACTGGCATTTCGGTCTCTGGCATCGCCTCCTCTTCACCTCCTTGGTTCTGACCTTTGTCGGCTTCAGCCGCCGACTCATCCACAGGAGAATGAGGTGCTGGGATAAACTTCCCATCCTCAATCGAGGCCCTATAATCCACCAGGTCAAGGGTCAAATCCTTATCAGGATTCAGAACCTAGACCTTCTCCACTGCATCCAGGAAAGCATCCTTTGCGGTCTCCAGCACCATGTCCTGGAAGCGGGTAACGTTGGCGTTAGCAGTAGCAAGCTCGGAGGCTGTAGCAGCGAGCTCAGACTGAGCAGCCCGTAGGTCCTTCACAACATCCCCATACTTGATCTGGAGATTGCTCAGGGCCCAACTGAGAGTAATCTCCCTATCTTGAGCCTTCACTAAGTCTGCTTGAGCCCTGATGAGCTCGGTGCGGGCCAAATCCTGGTCAACAGTGGCCTTGGATAATTCCTCCACTGCCTTGACCTTCTCCTCCTTGGCCTTTTCTTGTTGAGCTAATGCGACTTCTTTCTCAGCACGGGCCTTTCAGAGCTTGGCAAAAGCCCGCATATACTTGTACTTCATGTTCGCATGGCAGTGAATGAGGCGGTCGCCTACGTAAGACAGTGTTGCATGGTCGCCAATTCCTGCTTCTTGTCATCAGAGGGCTCGGTTGCTTTATAGTAATTCGCAGGCGGCTTCAGAGCACGCGCCAACTCTTTAGAAACTCTATCCGACCATACTTTCCCCCGTGCGTGGAAATGATACCAGACAGGAGGCGGTGGAGGTGGCGGGGGAGAAGATCCAGTAGGCATCATAGTCTCAGCAGAAGTAGCCGGGACTAAGGATGAGTCCGACATATCTTCAGAAACAGTGATGGAAGAATCTGCCGCAACCTTAGCCCGCTTCCGTGGAATGAGATCCTCGACAGAAGGAGGGAAAGCAGCTCTCTTCTCGGCCTCCATGGCCTTTGGTTGGGATGACGACCTACCCATTTTCTTGGCCTGGAGTAGCTCACGATATCCTTCCTTCTTACCCATCCGAGCTTCTGCAAACAAGTCAAAAAACAAATGAGAAACATCAATAGTCGAACAAGATAAGCAAGAAAGAAAAATTGAAGATAAAATAAACAAAGACCCTACTCAATAGAAATAACTTGTGCACCGACTATTTAATAAAGAATCGGGCATCTACAACACCCTTAACCTTTACATGTTCAACCAAAGCCATAATAGCAGCAACCTCGTCCGCTTCTAGATTGCTATCCTTAAGTTGGAAAACCTTGGGATCACGTTTGTAATGGGCGTCCGACCAATACAAAAGAAATTCTAACTCTACCATTTTAGAATCTTTATCTTTTAAAAACCATGGTTTATGACCGAGTTCAGCTATGACCTTAAAGAATGTGGTTTTAAAGTTTTTCCAGGAGTCGGTGGCAACATGGAGAAGTTTTTTATCTAGCTCCCCCCAGAATGATATCTGCCCCTTTTTCTCTATAAGCTCCTTAGCTGGGTGAAACCTTTGAATAGTAAAAAAAAAAAAGAAAGAAAACCCTGGTAAAAGCCACTAGGTTTAAAAATCTATACATACGCTCAAAAGTGACTATAAAACCCCAAGAATTAGGATGAATCTGGGTTGGGGCTAGATCAAGAATATTTAGAAGTTCTAACTAAACTTGGTAAACGAAAATTGCAGACCAAGTCAGGTTACAAAATATTTGTAAAAGAAGAAAAAGGAACGCTAATTCCCCTCCCGGGTTGAACAAATTGGTTCATCGGGATGGGGAGGAGAAATGGTGCAGTGATCCCGGTCCCCAATAGGGAGCTCGGTTATCTGTATGGCGGTAATCGAAGACAGCTTTGATAGCACTCTATTGGCCACCTAGGCGTATTTTTCTACCAAATGCCAAGCAGGACACTCTGAGCCCGACTCCACGGAATTTGACTCTTCAGTTGGACGTGTTGGGGACGACATACTACCTAAAAAAGAAAAGCAAAAATAAATCAAAAGAATTCAAAATACCCGAAATTGGTAAAGCAGGATGAGAAGTGAAGCCACTACTGACGACCAGGATGCCCTGCAACGAAGTATGCCGATATGAAAAAGCTATTTGATCAGCTTCCCATAACCGACCCACCATCATGAACTCGAAGACACACTAAGAACAATCCTCACAAGGTCCAATAGGGCAGAAAGGGATATTGGAAGACCCAACCCTAAAAGCTGAGGGGACACCAAACCAAGAAGAATCCCTCCCCCTTAGACTCACAAAAGTAGGATCTAAGGAGGAAGCTCGGACAAAGGCTACCCCATGACTTTGGACGGTTGGCTCTACAGACTGCGACCAACCACTAGAACCACCTCTAGATTGGATAGGCCGACCCGACCTTTTACTACCCCCATCGCCGTAACCTCGGAGCACACTTTCTAACGTTTGCTCCTTGGTCAGAGGCTTACCAAAAAGCCACCAGGCTGACCTCGAAGGGATACATTATAGAAGCTCTTCCTCTTATGGGGTAAGTTTACTGGGTTTAGGAGGTGAAGGAGAACTTTCATAGTTCATTTAAATTAAGGAAAAGAAGAGGGTTGGGCAAAGCTTGTTAAAAAAACAAGATACCAAACCCAGGAGTCCAAAAAAGGAAATCAAATCGACCAAAACTCAAGAATTTATACACAAACTCAAAAGAACTCGATGAATACCCAGCAGTTTCCCAAAAATTGAGAAACCCAAACAAATCCACCAAAGAAATCCAGATGAAGGAAAAACTAGAATCAGAAGAAAACCAAGCAAAAGACATGGATAAATACCTGTCGATAAGCTACGAAGTGTGAGAGGGAAAGCACGAGCCAGAACAATTGAAAGATGCAAGAATTGGAATAGGTAGGATTTTCTCTCAAAGACACAGGGAAAGTTAGAGCATTCAAAAGTGTAAATAGAGGGAAGATGATCGCTATATATGCAAAAAGAAACAACGGTTGGAAAACAAAAGAAGCTAAAATGGCAAAGGCCCAAAGGGCCTGAGTGGAAATCTTGATGTAGCAATAAAGGATGTGTGCATTAAATGCCTACATTTAATGCACACAAATACCAATAATAATGGAGCAGACATTTCCATCACTATACCGGTTCACAGACGCCAGCTGGAAGATGGCAATCATGATGTATAGTTTCTCGGAACCATCGAAACATCAAATCGACATTCAAATCAAGCACGTACATTAAAGACAGACCGATTAAGATATGATCCTTATTGCCTAGCAGAAGAAAATATGCAAGTTGGCTACATACAAGTCGGACCTTACTGATAAGACCAAGCCTGACCTACCCATGAAGTTTTAAATAAGGGCAATGGTCCCAATTCACGGGAACCCGAATAAAAATCCAAAGCAAACAGGGTAATCAAAATCAGAAATATCCAACTTTATAAAAACGTAGAGGAAATTTAGAACAAACATGGATAGGACATGGCTCAAATCAAGAATGACCAAGACAACACATCCCGGACTGGTAAAGCAGTTCGGAACTTTCATAAACAAATTCATCCCGCCAACTCAGAAACCTAAACTACCAGGTTGAGGGGCAACTGTTACGGATGTAAAATATGGGCTTAGCCCAACATCTAATGGCCCAAGATAGAGAGGCCAATTTGATATCTTAACAACCTCCTTAGATCAAAGAAATCCTAAAGAATATATCAATATCTTTATCAAGATCATAAATGCCCACAAATCAAGGATCTTATCATTAAAAGATATCTTATATCTTTCAATAACAAGATAACACTAGCCCAATAACCTACAGCCCAGGAAAACCTATAAATAGGGCACAAACCCTAATAAGGTATACACGCTCTTACTCTAGCTTTTATGATTCAATTCACACAAAGCACACACCACTACTCCCCTCTGGCTATAAGCCTATCGTGTACAAGCGAACTACATGGACTTTGATCCCCCTCAACGGTACCTAGGCCCCTGAGATTAAATCCCAGGTCAAGCCCAATATCTATTGTTCTACAACAGAACACGTACCATTTTGATTTTGAGCTTCAACCTTTAATATCATAAGCTGCTTCCGCCATTACACCCTCTTGTTAAAGGGGAAAAAAGAAACCTTTTTGTTTCAAGTAGAACCTATATTTCATAAATAAATTTTATATATAAATGATGATATTAAAAAAGTATTTTTCTTATCAATCTATAAAGGTAATCTTCACACTCAGAATCTTTGTATGTGTTCAGTCCCTTTCATTATCATATAATTAAAATCTTGAATTTTATTCTACATTTGTTATGTTTTTTTTAATTATAAAAGTGAAAAATTAAAACAAGTTAAAAATAGGCTTGGGTTGGACTTAAGCCTAACCTTTGTTAAAATTTAAAATTCAAAAGCTCTCATACTTTTTGGGCCAACAAATATACCAAAATGAAGCAGTCCAATCCAAAAACAATTATGCCCTCAGTGGAAATATTTCTTGGACTACACACCTCACCCGATTCTTTTCCCCTTTTCTCTATAATTTAATTTTGGGTAAATGTGCAATTTTACACATAATCTTTACCCAGAGGAGCGCTCAGCACCACAACCTTTTTTCTGGACCAAAAATACAGACGACGTTACGTTTTGGGAGCAAAAAGTGCCACAGGCCGTTAGTTGACCGACATTAACCGTTAAGTTTGACGGAAATGAACAGTAACTTTGCTAAAATTACTATTTTTCCCCTAGTTTTAAGTTGAAATTACCATTTTGCCCCTATTTTTAAATAATTTTTTTAAACAAAAAAAAACACTAAATTTGATTCAGCGTCTTTTACGGGATCAGCAGAACATATCACGTAGCCGTAAAGAAAGACAAAAGGATCAAAGATAGCCATACATCTCGAGCTCCACGTTGAATACCCTCTGGACCTTGCATCTCGAACTGGACCATAGGAACTCACTTTACTTCAGCCTTCACTGTGAGAACTTGAGAGGATGGTGCTGCTGTTAGTTCTTTGTTTCTAGTCTCAAAAAGAGAGGAAATAGTGAGATTTGTGAAAGAGAGAGTGACACGAAGAGAAAAGGAAGGAGAGGAGACCGAAATCATCTTTCCCCTGCTAGTGTTGTCGAGAAACAGAGGAAGTGTACTAGCATTATTCTTCAACGTTTTGACTGAAGTTTTGAAGGTGACTGTTATTTCTCCTTTTTCATTCGTTTCCAATCACTGTCTCACGTAATAGGAAGCTAAATGGATCTAAAATGAACTTTTGTTGAAAAATGAACTGAAAACAGGGGGTTGGGGGGTGATTAAAAATGACACACACACACACACACAATTAAGTTTACTGTGCACTAATGTGTGTGTGTGTGTGTGTGTGTGTCGGGTGTTGCATGGGGTATGAGTTATTTTCTACATCTTTGTGTATTGGAAACCGTGACTACCCAGTGGAAGGAAAAAGAATGCTAGAAGAGTGTGTGTGTGTGTGTGTCTATATTGGTGTTCTCATATGCCGAAGAAAAGGAAAGAAAAATGCCAAAACTGAATGAAGATAATAAGGACTTAGGAATATATATGCATGTCGTGGCTATCCTGGGTTAAAGGAAAGAGCAGCTATTTCTTTTACATACCTATATATATATAGATAATGTGACTATCTAGTGGAAAGAAAAAAAAAGAAGAAATGTTGTATGTGTGTATAATATATAAAGAGAAGAAGAAAAAACAAAGAAAAAGAAAACGAACGGCCGGATGGTAATTTCAGTTGCCGCCGGAGAACGTCGGAGTTATTTTAGTGTTAAAAAAATTAAAACTAGGGACAAAAAGGTAATTTTAGCTTAAATTAGGGGCAAATGGTAATTTTAGTAGAGTTACTGTTCATTTTCGTCAGACTTAACGGTTAACGTTGGTCAACTAACGACCCGTGGCACTTTTTGCTCCCAAAACGTAACATCGTGTGTTTTTTTGGTTCAGAAAAAAGGTCGTGATGCTGGGCGCTCCTCGGGGTAAAGGTTATGTGTAAAATTGCACCTTTACCCTCTAATTTTAAATGTTTGTTATCAAATATAGTTTAATTTAAAATTGACGTTAAGTCATAGTCAAAAATAAAATTGAAATTAATATTTTCACTCAAAAAAAAATCAAGTTAAAAGATTTTCCCCCAGTTATGCTTAATAATATTTGAATTTTACCAAATAGTATAAAATGCCAAAAAGCTATTAAAAAAATAAGTTAGACATAAATATTCCCCATGAGTTGTTGGTCATGTAAAGGCAATTCCTTTACACACCACACTCTGCTTAAAAAGTGAAAACAAGCCAATAATTGAGCAATTATCTGTTGACTTAAAAGTTTGAAAAGTTCATGTTAAAGACTAGGTGTGCATGATCAAAAAAGTGGTTGATGCAATTTAACCTAGACCCATTTGATTAATTTTCAGCACAGTGATGGTTGACATTGTACATTCAACAAATAAAACCAAACTAAAATAGCTGATAATCAAACTAAAGTACGCCATTGATAAAACTGGGTTCATTTATTTTAGAGAAAACTAATTTTTCAGCTGTTATAATTTCACAATCATTAGTTAGGTCCTTGCATTTTTTTTTTCAAATGGATCAATCGTTATAATTTTCTCAATTATATGTAGTAATCTCTACACTCATAATATATATTAATTAAGGTTTATATAAATACTAACTGATGCCACAAAATACACAATTACATATCTTTCAAAAATAAAATAATGAAATGAATTTATCTGTTATCAACATAAAAGCAAGCAAATTATTTTGCTTAATATAGTGTATTATTTTTACTTTATTTAGATTCACATGACAAAATTAATTAAGGTGTATGCTGACAAAATTAATTTTGCTTACCATGAAGAAAATGAGGAGCAAGGCAACAACATACATATCATTCATTCTTTCCATTTCAATTTATTGGGACTACATGTTTTCTCTCTTGTCTATCTATTATCGCTCTTCTTTTTCCAAAACCTTCCAAATAACCTATCTATTCAATTGACTCCCTTACCAAAATAATTGTATTATCCGTATAATATTCTGCATGCATGGTTGGTTCAACATCTTTATCTTCTTCTTTATTATTCAATCACATGCCTACATACTATTATACGCTGATGCACGCTCTCTATTGTGTATACTTTGATGTGTAAACTATATACATGAATAGTAAACAGTTCCATATACGTAAATAGTAAATAGTCGTGTATGCTCTTAAATAAAGTATTTAAGACGAGTGTTACACCAAGCCCTTTTAAGACCCATCATCCAACACCAAAGCTCTGCCATCAGGTGATCACTGTGTTGGACCTGGCTATCACCCAAGAGGGGGGTGTTAGTTCTCTATGTGTTTTGATGATAACTGACAATTGTAAACTAAATTTGAAGTTTGTCTTTGGTAAGTTGTAAAACTTACTGTCTAAGGCAAACTCGAGTTTAGGTATGAAAACTCGAGTTTGAGACTTGACAGTGAGTTGATCAATTCTGCAAAGAAAGCCAAACTCCAGTTTGTGTGAACAAACTCAAGTTTGCAGAGACACAGAGAGCAATCAAAGTTCTTAAGACTTGTAAACTCGAGTCTATGTTTCAGAAACTCGAGTTTAAGATCAAACAGAAGCTTCAGCGTTTTTATCAAGATTTCAAAACTCCAATTTCATCTTTACAAACTCCAGTTTTACCAAATGCAAAAGTCTTCAAAGTTTCAGTTTTCACTGGAAACTCGAGTCTGGGTTTTGGAGACTTGAGTCTGGGTTAAACAGAGACACTCGAGCTGTTGCTTATTTTGTAAACTCCAGTTGTGTTTTCAGAAACTCCAGTTTTCACTTAAGAGAAAGATTTTAAAGTTTCAAATTACACTGAAACTCGAGTCTGGATTCTGGAGACTCGAGTTTAGGACAAATTGAAAACACTCGAGTTACTTCATGATTTCTAAACTCCAGTTTTGAAAATGAAAACTCCAGTTTGAGCTTACAAAGATATTTCAAAGTTTCAGATTTCACTGAAACTCGAGTCTAGGTTTTGAAAACTCGAGTTTAGCTCAAACAGAAAGCACTCGAGTTAATGCCTAATTTGAAAACTCCAGTTTTGCAAATTGAAACTCTAGTTTACACTTGACAAAGAAATCTCAAGGTTTCAGATTTCACTGAAACTCGAGTTTTGTATATTAAAACTCGAGTCTGGACCATACAGAGACCTATGCAATATTTCAGGTTTTGTAAACTCCAGTCTGCATTTCTAAACTCCAGTTTTGAAGCTATGAACTTAAACTTAAGATTTTCATAAAAGCTTCAAACTCGAGTCAGTCACTAAATAACTCGAGTTTAGCCATATGTTCAAAACTTCATTTAAGACCAACTCGCAACTTTCCTCTCTCTAAGAGCCAAACTCGAGTCAGTCACTTATCAACTCGAGTTTAGGAATCTTTCCAAACTATGTTGCTCTCTGGATGAACTCCAAACTCAAGTCTGGCTTCGTAAACTCGAGATTGTGACGAACAGATTTGTAAAATCAGATGGCGCCAAATTGCGAAATCCTCATGTTTAATATTAATACTTCATATTCTTCATTGCTACTATTCCTAACGTTATTTAACCAGTTTTCTAGCAAGTTACAGATGATCTAATGAAGGAAATTATGAAGATTCAGATTATGAGTTGTAAAGCAAGAGAGAGAGGATATGTTGTCTCTTAAAGTGCTTCAACTTAGATTAAATAAATACAACTTTAAGCACAGCCCATTCTATCAAAGACAATTAACATTATCTTCAAATTAATAAAGCACCAGATAACAAGGATGTCTACAACAGATTAGACAAAAGCAGAATCCTTCCATCAAGAATATTTTTAGTGGATTCTCAACAACTAGTTTCTGGAAGTGGAGCTTCAACAACCAAATTCGTAGTGCTCTTCCAACATTCATGTTCTTCATTCAAAATGATCTTCCTCAGCTATAAATGAAGTTCAGATTCGAAGAAGAAAAAAAAAGACGCTTACAGTGAACAACATTCTAATTTCTGTAATCTTTCTTCTGTAAAATATCTTGAGAGATTTGAGCTTCAATGTTTATCGTTATCTGCTCTTTGAGAGAGTTCTTGTTTTGTTAAATCACTTGTTTATAAGAATCTCAAGTCAGGGGACTTGGAGATTGGGGATATTAGTGTACAACTTGTAAGGGGGAATGTATCCTAGTTAGAGGATAACTTTCGAGTACAGAGTGTGTAACAGATTGTGAGTGATAGTAGAGATCCCAAAGGGTCTGGGGACTGGACGTAGGTCAAGGAGTTAGACCGAACCAGTATAAATATTGCTATGTCTTGTTCTCCTCTCCCATTCTCTGAACTATCTTATTCCTGCGATTAATTTCCAGAATTGAGCGAAAAGAATTTGTCAAATCCCCAATTCACCCCCTCTTGGTGATTTGCTCCGGTTTTTTAGGGGGGTGAATTGGGTGTTTGATAAAACTTTGGATAAGTTTAAAAAAAACTTTTCGCAACTTATAAATTGACAATTAGATATTCAAAGATGAGCATATACTGGAAATGTAAAAGATAAAGGAAGAGAGTATTCAAACTGTGATTTATCCTGGTTCGGTCCAATCTTTGACCTACATCCAGTCCCCAAGCTTCACTTGAGATTTTCAATCCACTATTGGCTTTGAACTTGATTACACGTTCTGTACTTGAAGTAATCCTCTCACTAGGATTCACTCCCCCTTACAAACCGTAATCAATTCACTTGCTTGATTACACACTTTGTACTCGAAGTAATCCCACACTCGGATTCACTTTCCTTACAAGCTGTAATCACAACAAAGTGTTTCTCACTCAGGATCACCCAATCTTGAGTAACTCTCAGAATAATATGATGATTACAATGAATCTTCTCTCTCAAAAGTAAGTGAATAAACACTGAAGCACAATACATATAATCTCACACTCTAAGCTAAATATATGATCATTGAGATATTTAGAGAGTAGATGAAGCAGAAGTTAGAATATTGGCATTCTCACTATGTAAGCTTATGTCCCTGTTCTTGCTCTCCCTCTTGTATCTATATCACTTGTTCTTCGTTTCTAGGCTTCTTATATAGATGAAGAAGAGGAACTAGCCGTTGCATTTTCTACTCTTTGATTCTTCGAAGTTTAGCTGTAAATCTGGAATACGACCGTTGCATATTTTTCTCTATTTCTTCAATTCTTGGCTGGAATCTTGGATTTAGTTGTTGTAGATGTTCTTCCAGAATTCTTCTCATTCATAAACTTAATTTGACCGTTGGAGAGTGATCTGAACGTTTCATAACAGTTTGAGCTGGTCCATTGGAATAGAGGAGAAATTTCAAGCTTGTTCTTGGTTCTTCATTAATTACATTTGACCCAGATCTGATTTCACCTTGATCATTGCTGAATTCATCTGAAACTTACTTGAAAAAAAAACTCATTAAACAATGTTAGAATCAATAGCAATATATGATATGACGTTTTAAGATTAACCCATGAAGATTTCACAAATTGGCGCAATCTGGTTCTTATACTTCAGCGACGTAAACTGGAGTTTGGAAAACTAAACTAGAGTTTGCAGTAGGCTAAACTAGAGTTTAGAAATCCAAACTCGAGTTTAGGTCTTCCAGAGAGGAATGTCGCGATTTGAGTTTTTGAGCACACTTGAACTTAAGGCTAAACTCGAGTCATTAAGTGACTAACTCGAGTTTAGGACTTTTGAAGTGAAAATAAGCTTAAGTCCACAAAACTCAAAACTAGAGTTTTCAAATGCAAACTATAGTTTGCAAAGTTCAAAATATTGAGGAGCTCTCTGTCTGCCACAAACTGGAGTTTACTAACTCAAACTCAAGTTTACTTAAAAGATGAAAACATCTTGCACTCTGTCAAGTACAAAACTGGAGTTTGCTAATACAAACTCGAGTTTTCTTCTTCATGGCTCAGTCGAGTATCCTTCTCACAAGTTCTTTCCTTTCTGACTTGATAAAGATCAATTCCTAGAATCCCGTACCTATCTCCATAAGACTCTTTAAGTCTTCATTCCAATGCAAGAAGAATCAGTTCCAAACTCATTGTAATATGACAATTATGATCCGATGAACGAAGGCTGTTCTTTGGCTAGCGTTTTTCCAGCATCCTGAATTGACTGTCAACTTCAAAGATTCATACCTCAGTCATTTGATCTTTGTTTTCCATGCTCTTTATGTTTCTGGAAAGGTATGTGAGTCTACTTTCATATGCCACCGATTTCAGCTCATTCCGATGTGTAGATTATGAGTTATGCTCAAATTACCGAACCTTGGTCTACTGTATGACGATAACAGATGGATCAACTTCAAAAATTCATATCTCTCTCATTTGATCTTCTTTAGGCATGAAACTTTGTCAAGATCGTATTGGGAGTCTAGTTTCATACAAAATTGATTTCGCCTTAATCTGATCTCTGGTTTGGAAGATATGATCGAATTACCAGAGGTCGCCCGTGCTAAACGTGAAACAGAGTTGCTGAAAGCTTGCTAAACTCGAGTCATTAAGTAACTAACTCAAGTTTGGAGTTCCAAACTCGAGTTTACATTGGCTAAATCGAGTTTGGCTGATCCAAGACGCCAGAGTTGCTGAAGACACTACAAACTTGAGTCATTAAGTGACCAACTTGAGTTTTGAGTTCCAAACTCAAGTTTTGTGTCCTAAACTCGAGTTTTCTCATAATCCAGAGGCAAATCACTTCCAGTAATGCAGTAAACTTGACTTTTGAGTATCTGGCTCGATTTTGCTCATCCAAAACCTGATATAGGCATGTTTTACTCTGAATTGAGCTATTCCAACTTTCATTTAATCGTGGAGACTTCAAGAATCAATCTAAAAACTTGTATGATAATTTTTTCATTCCATTTGACAAGTTTTTCTTTCTTTCTTCTCTTTTCTTGATCATTCTTCATGATTGAACTATTTCTTTATTTTCTTCTCTTGTTCTTTCTCTATATAAACAAATCTACATTAAATGTAGCAATTAGTCAATATATGTGCTATAAACTTTTTGCTCTTACTAATGGCATCTATATAAGATATCATCAAAACTAATCATAACCAACACAATAGTCTCAAGACGTGACTGGAAGGCCGCAACACATTCACTCTAGCTATTCTTTAACAATCCAACACAAGTAGCTATTTCCGTAATATATATAGGAGTATGCACCATCAACCTCCACAAGCACTTGCCTATATTCATAAATGACATTTTGGGATGTTTTCTTTCTTGGCTAGCTCGTTGATCAAGTTCGTTCTTCTTAGTGTTTGCTCTGCCTTACTCATGCACTCTATAATTGCCCTTGTTCTGACACTAATCGAGTCTAGGCTCATACTTGATCCCGAGTGAGTTCGTTCATTTCTCTCTCACCAAATGAACCAACAAAATAATAATAAAGATTTACTTCCAATCATAGTCATCCAACCCTATCTTATTAGTCATATTCAGCCGAAACCAATCATAGTGATTGTAAGTAAAGAAGCAGTTTGAAAATTCGGCTTACCCTGAATTTCCTTGTCAAATGGTCGTGCATCATGAGACAAGCAAACGTTTTTCATCTCTATGGGATTATTATTAGAAAAAAATCAAGGTAAAGAGAAAAAAGACACAGACGAGAGAAATACTAAATTGGATAGAATAATTATTCATGACCTCAATTCTCTATTTATAGAATGAATGAGAATCAAATGGTACAATGTAATAACATAATATGTACGGATTTTGTTATAGGACCACACACGCGTCGCCTATACAATAGCTGAGAGAAATTACAAGGTATATTCCACAGAATATACAAATAGAAAATGCTAACTACAATTAGTAAATACTAATTACAATTATGCTCTAACATTCCCCCTCAAACGAGAGGGTATGGGACAGAGACCGAGTTTGCTTCTTAAATAGCTAAATTGGTTGTGAGTCAAAGCCTTTGTAAGATAGTTTGCAACTTGATGATGAGAAGGGATATGAGCAATTTTAATATCTCTAGATAAAACTTGATCTCAAATGAAATGCACATCAATATCAATGTGTTTACTTCTGGAATGGTGTACTGGATTAGATGCAAGAGCCTAAGCACTCAGATTATCACACCACATGATTGAGGGCCTCCTTAGATGCAATCCCTCTCAGAAATTAAGGAGCAAAGCTACTTCAATTCAGTTGATCCATCTGCAAGAGCTCTATACTCAGATTCACAACTTGCCCTGGACAATACCCTCTATTTTCGTGTAGCCCAAGAGACCAAGGTTCCACCCAAATAAAAACAAAAACAAGCCATAGACTTCCTATCGTCTAAGTCAGTAGCCCAATCAGCCTCAGTAAATTCTTGTAATTCCAAAGAATCAAAGGGATTTAAATGTAATGCATAGTTATATGTAGCCTTAAGATAACGAAAAATGTGTTTTACACCCTGAAAATGATCGCCTGTAGGACAGGACAGAAATTGACTTAATTTGTTCACAAAAAAAGCAATATTAGGCCTAGTGGTGGTAACATACTAAAGAGAACCAATTGCTTTATGACATAAAGAAGGATTGGTCATAGGAGTACCATCAGTAGAAGAAAAATACCGCCATGTGACCATAGGAGTTTGAACAGGGGCACAATCAATCATGTGGAAAGATGCAAAATATACATGATGTACTTGCCTTGGTTAAGATAGATACCGGTATGGTCTCTAAAAACTTCTAATCCAAGAAAGTAATGTAAAGAACCTGTATCCTTTAAGGAAAATTTGTCATTTAACTTGACAATGAAATTATGAATAAATGAATAACTATTTCCAGTGATTAAGATATCGTCAACATATATCAAGATGAAAATCAGAAAGGAACGTGTTCTTAGAAAAAATAATGATACATCACTTTTAGAATTCTGAACCCCATTGAGTTACGATGAGACACAATTAATCAAACCAAGCATGAGGGCGGATTAGACAGGGAGAGTCGTGGTTTAGAGATCCCTGACTTGGCCCTAGTAACTATAGGGTGTCTATTTGAGACAAGGAAAAAAGTTCGGTCTTGAATCAGATTAGACTGTGGACATGGATTATGGGCCATAGGTTGTGCTTGGATCTCAGAATTCATTATAGCTGACGATGGACTATTAGAAGATAAATTTGGATCAGCCTATAATGAATCCGGTAATGGCAGTGGTCTGGCAACAACTTCATTAGAAATCTCGAGCTCTCCATTTTGTGACGGCAAACAGATGTGAACCAGAATCAATAATGAATGGAAGTGAATTATCATTAGAACTAGACGTTGCTGCTCAACGATTGAAGAAACCTGAAATATAGGGGAAAAAACTTTCATCAAACACAGTATGCCTGGAAATATATAATCGACCAGTGCTGCTAAGACACTTATAGCCTTTGTGTTGTGCTGCTAGACCAAGATACAGACATTGCTGACTATGATATTTAAACTTATGAGAATTGTATGGCCTTAAGCAAGGATAGCACACATACCTAAAAGGTTTTAGCTGTCGATAATTTGGTTCTTTCTTAAACAGACAAAACAGAGGTGAAATGTTACCAAGAACAAGTGTAAGAAGCTTGTTAATAAAATAAATTGCATTTTGAAATGCCTCAGTCCAGTAGGTTAATGGCATTTTAGCTTAAGCCATCAGTGTAAGACCCATCACGACTATATGTCGGTGTTTGCGTTCAGCCCTGTCATTTTGCGAGGACGTGTAAGGACAAGTGAATCTCATCTCTATTCCATTATCATTGGCAATTGGTATGAAAGGCTTATACTCTGTTCCATTATCACATTAAATGATCTTAATGGTAGTGTTAAAGAGATTTGTTGCATAATTATGGAAGTGATTAAAGGCTTGAACAAGGTATAGAAGAGTTACCAATGCCCATAATACGAGTCTTGTTCCCAATGCAAGTATACAAATAATTCTTACCTAATGAAGCAGTAGTAGTAGAATCAAGCTGAGTGGGATCTGGGGCAATGTGATGACTAGCTCCGCTGTCCATGTACCAGTCAGGATCAGCAACAACCTAAGTGTCAGTATAGTAAGCTTGTGGTTGAGAGTTAGAGCCACGAGACAGTTGTTTTCTTGTTTTTGATAACAAGTTTCAAAATAATGGCCATGACATTCACAATATGTGCAATAAGGACGACCACCTTCACGATGGTTAGAGCAACCTCCTTTATACTGTCAGCCTCCATTGCGACCACGAGAAGTCCCACGAGAACCTTTCCACGATCCTCTGCCTCGACCAGACGAAACAGAGGATCTTCTTGCAGCCAAATTAGCTGATGGTTGCAGAGAAAGATGAGCAAAATGTTGAGTTACTCTAGACGATTTTCAAAAGCCAGGAGTGAGGCTTGAGCTTTGACCCAGGTGAGATCTACTCTGTCTATCAATTTAACAACAATTACATTATACTCCACATCAAGTCCATTAAGAGTATGAAGGATTAGATTCAAGACAGAGATAGGAGAGCCGGCGAGGACAAGTTGATTAGCAATGGACTTCATCTTAGCCAGGCATTCTTCCATTCGAAGGGCATTTTTCCTTGAGTGATAGAGCTTTGACTGAAACATCATCACGCTTGAGTGAGAGAAAGCAGTTGTAAGATCACAAGCATTTATCCAGAGCTTTCCTGTTGTGCAACAATGAAGAAGTTGTGCTCCCACCTCTTAAGTCATGGTGTTTCGGAGCCAACCGACCAGCATTATGTCAACTATATACCATTCCTTAAAATCATGATTAGCAGTAGGACGAGTTGAGCCAGAGATAACATGTGTTCGTGATGGAACAGAGAACGTAGGGTCAATGTGATTTTGAAGTTTGTTGCCTTCAATAAAAGGAAGAACAATAGATTCCCAAACCAGATAATTTGTGCAATAATAGAATATGTACGGGGTTTGTTACAAGACCACATACGCGTCGACGTTAGCTATACAATAGCTGAGAGAAATTACAAGGCATATCCCACAAAATATACAAACAGAAAATGCTAACTACAATTAGTAAATACTAATTACAATTATGCTCTAACATTATTTAACGAGTGATAAGCAGTCTTTACTATAAAGATTCCGCTTTTATCCCACTTCCATCTTGCCTGTTCAGCACTAGTTGTGTCTCTAACATATGTACATTGAATACCTTCTGCAACCTTGCTCCAATTCTGCTTGATTCTACTCCAAGTATTCGACCCTGGTTTCTGAATATTTATTAGCAGGAGTAATTCCTCATCGCATCCATATTTTCCTCATACCACTTTCATTCATAGGGAATTTCTGTCACTTACCAAACCCCATCCGAGCTTCCTCATAAAGCTTTGTTTTGTTGCTTCATATGTCTCATTCCGAGCATACCTTTTCATTTCTCTTGGCACACCACATCCCACACAACCAAATACATCCTTTGCTTTTCATCAGAAGAGCCCCTGAAAAAGTTCCTTGCTTTCTTCTCTGTGGCATCACATATAGGAACAAGAAGGTTCACTGTTTGCATAACGTAAGTGGGCATGACAGAAATAATTGATTTAACAAAGGTGTATTTAGGCCAAATCCAAAAAATTTATAAAGGGTGGGCACCAGTGGCGAGGGATTCGGGCGTGCCCTCAAATTTTTATTTTAAGGAATGTTTTATAATGCATTAAAAAAATAAAAGAAAATAAACAAGAAAAGAAAAAAATATCAAAAAAATATTTATGAAATCAAGTTAATACTTACAAACTTGTCATTTAAAAAAGTAAGGTTAAGTTCGATTAGAAATGCAGTTACATAAATTATAATGAAGGGTGGGTCCTCAATAAGTTGAAGTGCATATATTAAAATTATATTACAATAAATATATATAATTACATTGTCATTCTTCTGGACCTTATTTTTTGAAATTTCATTATAATTATCTTATTATCAATGCTATCAAATACATCTTTTTTAATATAAGGCACTAAACAATCATTCAACCATTCATCCCCATCCAACTTGATGTATTAAGGGTGACACTTAATTTAAGGGTGGACACTTGATTTAAAGGTAGACAATCATTCAAACATGTATTAATTTTTTAAAAAAAAAAAATTCCCCAATTTCTCAATTCAAAGGTGGGCACTTCCCCCCAATCTTATATGTGGATCTACCTATAGGTGTCCCGACCCGCAAATGATAGATTGAATTTTTTCCATGAACTTAATTAGCATCTATATACTTTGTCAATGATGAATCGGTATGTATCCTTTGTCGCTCTATATGCGCAAGACCGAAGGCCTCGCTTAGCTGAGTAGTTCGTGGTTGATGTTTCTCGGGAAGAACTCCCTAGTTTTACTGTTGTTGACCTTTTTCAAGATTGTAACATCCCGTTTTTCATAAACGTTTCTGGAGCTGAGAGTTAAGAATATTTTACATAAACGAAGAGTAACTGAATAACATTGTATGTAATATATCTAATTGAATGTTAACTAATACAGTCATCCAAGTCTACTACTTCTAACATAAGTAACCCAAAAAGATGATGCCTCCGCAGGGTCCTCATACCGGCTTCTTACCCTTGTCCTCGATCACTTCCCGGGATCCTAAAGCTATGGCAGAGGCTGAGGTTCAATTCCCATTGAACCTCAGGTAACGGTTAACCTCATGCTTATGTGAACAGTATATGACAGTTATCACAGATATACAACATAATCACAGTTTCAAACAAATATCCACATGTAAGGCAATAACATAACACAGCCACTGCAATATGTATGTTATCCCAGTCTGCACATAACCAGTGCCACGACGGCCCATCGTGTCCTCGGCACTAGGAAAACTCAACGGTGTTATCAAGACTATAACCCGTATACAATTCAACATATATTGAGCAATTTTTAAAACAGAGTATTATCATGTGAAAACAACAATCATATATAACCAAACCATAAGCATAAGCGTTAATGTTACAATACGCGTCCGTACCTGAGTTGAACGGGTCGTTGGGTACGCTTGTTGACGGTACGTGTGCACAGTCTATCCTAAAAGGGTGATATTGTCTCAATTACTTCTCAAGCAATATTTCAAGAGACATCTTGGTTGTACTTGACATTTTTACCCTTGAAGGATTTATTTTCATTTATTTCCACATAATTTTCGGAAAAACGCTGATGCAGAATTTCTGGGCAGAATTTCGCCTAACTTCAAAAAATCATAACTAATTCCAAAAAAATCGAAAAGAGGATCCGTAAAATTTCACGGAATCCTTGAGATGCCTACTTTTAAGGAAAAATACTAGAACTTACCCAGAACTCATGGATAATTCCCAGTTTCCAGAATTCAAACTGCTGCCCAGAATTTCGTTCAGAAATTGTAGCTTAACTTCTGGGATTTTTATCTTTTTGCACAGAACTTCAATTGACACACTCTTTATATATTTGGAAAGCCCTAAATGTATGATTTCATCATGAATTTTCCCAGAATTTTAGAACATCACCTTCATCATAAGATACTAGCATTTTTACTACTGACTCCAAAAGTTCTTATTTGCTGAAATTTCGCCAGAGCTTCGCTATTTTGATCATAATCTTCCAAAAATTTTGCTATAACTTCTTCTTCATCAAATTTTCGAAATAAAGCTATTGGAAACCATAAAAACATGAAAATAAAACTGGAATTGGAAGTTTGATGATCAAAATAACATTCCTAGCATTTCTACTTCATAAACTAAGAACTTAAACTTGGAAGCTAAGAACTTCCTTACCTCTTGAAGACTTCTTGCCTCCCTTTCTCCAGCAGCTACTCACTCTCTCTTCCTCCCTATATTTTGGCCAAGGCAAGGGAAATTGGTGTGGAGGATGTGCTTACTAAGGCCCTCTATTTATAGGCAAATGGAGGTTAAACATCTTGCAACTTTTGCTTGATCTTGGCTCTTGGATCATTACTTGGAGAGAAAGAAATGATCTTGCCCCTTAATTCCCTCTTGGCCGAAATTTTCACCCTTTTCCTTCTAGAATTTTGTTGCTTGGTCCCCAAGAAAAGCCTCCTTCTTCATTAAGCTAACTTAATAAATCCCAAATCCTAATTTAGTTAGGTGTAAGTTGGTGTTTAAATTCAAAATCTAATTTCACTTTTGAAATCCTAATTTTATGATTAGATTTATGGTGATTTTTAATTCCCCAAAACACTTTGGTATGAATCTTAAAGGTAACCGAAAATAATTTTGGGAATAGCTAAGTTGAAGCTTATAATTCACTGATCTCAAATATGTATTTATCTTGAACATTTAACTTCAATATCTTAAGTTATGATTTAAGTTCTATAGGTTTTCCTCTAATTTCTTCTAATTAAACAATTACTTGCTCCCTAAGACAAACAACTTGCTCCCCAAGTTGTCTTAATCTTCTTCTACACACTTCTTTAATTGATTTATTATTTTTCTTCCATTTTCCTTAAAAATTTCGTCCCCCTCCCTTAATTTTTAATTATGAAATTTTGTTTCTAATGTTCTCACATGTTTAAGAAAGAAATTCCCTCATTGGCTCCCTTAGTTTTTAGAATTTAAAGTTAAAATAATTTAATTTCCTCACTTATTTGCATAATTTATTTATTCTTACTTAGAGAGATTTTGTCTCATGAAGTTAAATTAGGAATAATTGAGTTAAGTCCTAATTTAATCCCTAAAATATTGGTTTTTATATCAACAAGGTAAATTAATTTTTATACTCCTAAATTCTAAGAAAAATTTCCTATAAACAAAAATAAAGACAATACAAAAATTTGAGACCCCATATTCATCTATTTGAAATAGGTATTATCTCTGGAAATATAATATTCAAGATAATTATTTTTATTTTCCGGGTATTACACAGATACATAACAAAAATTATTCAGACATTGCTTCATGATCTCCACCTGCTCCATGCTACCTTATACAAAAATCATCAAATCGTTAGGAAAAAGTAAATTTCCCCCCGCGCGGGCCCAATTTATTGGCTTCTAGCGACAAGCACTACCAATCTCGGACTGGTGGAGAAGATTGTGCACCTTATTCAGTGGAGTAGGGAGCGCTCAACCCTTTGAGAAGAGATCTGGCCGTTTAGATCTTATATGGATGGTCCAAATCTCTTTTTTTTTTTTGTAACAAATTTTTTTAGTATTAGTCAATATCTTTTTAGTATCAATGAGTACCCTGAAATAATATTTCAAAATCCTACAATAATTTTTCAAAATCATAAAACATTTTTCAATATAAGTCAACACTCTAAAATATTTTTTTTAGTCTCATCCAGTATCTTGAAAAAAAAATTATGATCCCAAAAAAAATTTTAGGGCGACTGATACTAAAAATATACTTTATAGTACTGAAAAATACTTTATGAACTTGAAAAAAAATTAGGAATATTTCAAAATATTAGCGGGCATTAAAAAGATACTTTAGGATACTAAAATTTTATCAAAAAAAAATCTGGACTATCTAAATGAGATTCGGATGGTTATATCTCTTCTCTAAAGGGACGAGGAGCGGGGGAAACTCTTTTAGCTTCTCCATGCATATTACAAACAATTAGGGTGACATTGGATTTCCTTATCATTTGTTTTAGGAGATAAAGTACTCTTTTAATCCTTTAAGTTTACATGAGATATATTTTTTATCCTTTAACTTTTATAAAATATACTTTTTGTCCTATAATTATAATACCGTTAATTTTACTAACTGAAAATACTAATACAACAAACTCAATTGATGACTATGTAAGCTTGAATGTTAAATGTGCAAGTAAAATCTATTAATGTAAAATTTAAAATATGCATAAATTGAAAAATATCTAAATCCTTGATAAAACAATCATTATCAAAAGCTTGATTATAATAATAAAATTTTGTTTAATGATCTAAATATAAAAAATGTAGTTTATTAATCTAAATATATTAATTTAATAATCAAAATCTCAAAATCTCAATTTCATGTGTCAATTTATTTTAGTTTAATAATCTAAATATATTAAAACTTAAATATGCTCTGTGAGATTCATATTCATTAGTTGAGTTTCTTGCATTAACATTTTTCATTAGCAATATTAATGGTGTTAAAAATATATGACCAAAAGTATATTTCATATGAGACTTAAAGCACTAAGAGCTATACTCTGGCCTTTATTTTATATATCAACAACATCGTCAATTTGTTTTGTATATAATGACCAAATAAGGCAGAGACTCAAGTTTTAGATATTCAAATTAAGGAATGAAAACAATGGTTTATCTAATTAATGTCATTTTCTGTTTGGAAACTTCTAATTATTCATTATTATATTATTTTTCCACTTGATGAAGATAACTTGGTTGGATATCTCACTATTTTATTTCAATTAGCTAGGCTCTTTCAATTACATTATTTTATGTATCGGTCCATAGTTTCAACAATTTTAAACTTTTAGTCATGAGGATCTAGCTAGAACCAGCCACCTACGACTAAGATCGCGACCAGAAATTTTGGTTCGAAGTTTTTTCACGTACATATTATTATACCAATTGGTCATTAGAATACCATTGTTTGTTAATTGAACTTAAATTAAATACACTAGCTAGACTTTTGGTATGTTTACTATATGCGATGTAGAAAGAGAGAAAGATTAACCACATATAGGGAACTACAATTAATAATTGGCTTAATTGGCTTATTTTTACCCAACACTATTTTTCTCTTTTACTGGCAAGGGGGACATTGGAATGCTTTTTTAATTTTGAGGAAAACATCACACTACACGATAGTTTAGATCATATTTAACTGTGTTAGCAGTTTTACTCATAGTTTAAATGTTCATGAGTATTTTTGCACCTTTGAAATGCATATGGTGCTGGACATAGTTTAAGTAAAAGTTTATGGGTATTTTTGCACATTCCCCAAATATTAAATAAACAAAAATAAAATAAAGATGTTATATGTTTGATAATTTTAAAATATTATTATTATTTTTTAAAACATGGCTAATATTTTGTACTACATAAATTAAAAAAAATAAAATATTTAATATAAATAATATAGCTAGAACTTTTTGTTACACAAAAAATAAAGGCAAACCCGTTTTATAGCTAAGGAATTAATTATTTAAGGAGATTTCAAACGAAATATTTTTATCATTATTCTATTAATTGATTTATTGATGTACCGTAGCCTATGTTTAAACATAAAATCCAGAAGACGATCATGTCCTACAATCGATCTATGATGGAGAAAATTAGGGAAAATCCATTTAAGGTTCTAACGAAACAAAAAAAAAATGTCAAAAAAGTCTCATAGAAAATTCTGATATAAAAATTATCTCATTGACAACTTCTTGGGATCCTTTTGACATCATAATTTTCTCTGAGACTTTTTTAAAATTTTCTTAATTCATTGAGACCTTACGAAGATATTCCTAAAAAAATTATCAAACCTGTGGAAATTAATAAATTACTGAATCTTATATATTCCTATTCCCATTAGCCATAGGTCACAAAAAGCAGCACATGTTGCATCAATGGGAATAGTAAAAAAAAAATATGAATTTAGGAAATACTGCTAAAATAGATTCATGTTTAAGATTTCAAAAATACAATCATGGGTTGGACTGGGTCTAGCGAAATGAGCTGATTCCTCATAATGTGAATGATGCCCTCATATTTAATGGATGGTGTCTTACACTTAAAAAGAAAAGAGTACTCGTTAAAAAACAAAAAAAAGAAAAAAAGAAAAAGAAAATGAAAGGAAAAGGTATAAATAAATAGTCAAAATAAACTACGAATTAAAGGAGCCGTGATCCAAGAATGAAGAAGAAAATTGGCTTCGTAGTCCATACATAAACGAAATCCAACTACTTAACCTACTTTCACAACATAAAGTCATCACTTACGTTTTCTGTTCTGCAAAACCAGATATTATGGGAGGTTTCAATAACCTCATCTTCTTCGTCACCACTTTGCTCTCTTTCTTTAAATTCCCTGCAATTTCATTCTCTTCAGATACCTTGAACTCAACCCAATCTCTCAAAATTAACGACACACTTCTCTCAGCAAATCAAACATTCGTTCTAGGTTTCTTCTCTTCAGATGAATCAAGATTCTACCTGGGAATCTGGTACAAGAATATTCAAGATCGTACAGTGGTTTGGGTCGCAAACAGAGACAACCCACTTGAGGATCCAAATGGGTTCCTCAAGATCGAAGATACAGGAGACATGGAGATTGTGGATCGAACAGGCAAACCCATATGGTCATCGAACCAAACCGCCGGAGCAAAAAATCCGGTTCTTCAGATTCTTGATTCAGGGAATCTGATCATCAGAGAATCTTCTGTATCTACCTCGGAGAATCCCTTGTGGCAAAGCTTTGATTACCCCACAGACACTCTCTTACCCGGCATGAAGCTTCTTTATAACTTCGAGACGAAAATGGAGAAGCACATAACATCATGGAAATCAAGTCAAGATCCATCCACAGGTGTTATCTCCTTCAAGCTTGATTTCCATGGCCTCCCGGAGATCTTTTTATGGAACAACAACACAAAATTGTATCGAAGCGGACCTTGGAATGGCGTGAGGTTCAGCGGGGTCCCGGAAATGAAATCTGAGACTGATTCGATCAAGTTCGACTTCTACGAGGATGAACACCAATTATACTACACGTTCAACATCGGAACCCAATCGTTGTATTCGAGACTCACCGTAACCCCGGACGGCCAGCTTCAACGATTAACTTGGGTACCAGACAACCAAGTTTGGACCCAATTATGGTTCGCTCGGAAAGATCAATGCGATAGCTACAAAGAATGTGGTCCTTATGGGATATGTGACACAAATTCTTCACCAGTTTGTACGTGCATGAGAGGGTTTAGCCCTAAGAACATACAAGCTTGGAATCTGAGAGATGGGTCTGATGGGTGTGTGAGGAAAACGAAGTTAGATTGTTGGAGTGATAAGTTTTTAAAGGTTCAGAACGTGAAGTTGCCGGATACAACATCGGTGTTTGTGAATAGAAACATGAGCTTAATGGAGTGTGGGGGTTTGTGTAAGAAGAATTGTTCATGCACTGCTTATGCAAATATAGATATTACCAATGGAGGAAGTGGGTGTGTTATGTGGACTGATGAACTTGTAGATATGAGGGTTTATACTTGTTACCGATAAAAATAATGGGCTTGGCGCAGATTCGGCCCAACAAGAATTATTCAAGGACCAATCAGGTAAAATAGTAAATACCCAATAATTATGACTATGATATAAGAATGTGCAGATAATGGGTAGATAGTGGAGCAGTTAATGGAGCAGTTAGTTATGACGCACGATGAATAAAACCCTAAGGTAACTCCCATAAATAGAGGTTCAACTAAACAAGGTACACAGTTTCCAACTCTGCCTCTTTACGATCCTGCATACATAGAGCACACACCCCCACTCCCTATCTGTGTAATCGAACTACGTGAACTTTGATCTCTCTCATGGGTACGTAGGCCCTAAGCATTAATCCTAGGTCAAGTCCAATATCTGTGTTCTTTTTCCAGAACATTGGCGCTGTCGGTGGGGATCCGGTAAATTTCGATTCCTACTACCAACAAAATTCGAGAAAAGCGAAAATTCAAGAAAAGCGACTGATAGTAATTGAAGAAGGGTCGAAGAAATTGAGAATCCTGGAGAGATCTAAGTTTTCACAGTAAGGTTGCGATGGGAATAAACTTACCAGAAAATATGCGAATTTCCTAGGTTCCTTTAATTTTCTTGTTCCCAGCCGCGATCATTGTTGTTTTCTCTGATTGGAGGATCCGACCCCAAGTAACGAGTTCCGAGAACTGAACTCATATATACAACATTGAGGAACAGTTAACCGCGAAGCATTTTCCACATACCGGCAGGAACACCTATAAATCTCCTCAAGGATCCAAAGTTGGTATCATTCAGAGCGTCGAGATTGCTTTATTTACCGACTTGATGAAATGCCGAGATTGGCATGGAGGCTTGCGAGTTGCCTTTACTTCCCTTGGCAAATGCCAATTTCTGGTCGAGTAATTGATCAAAGCATTCCCTCCAACATATTGAGCAAACTTTGCAGTGTACGTCCTCTCAAGAGTGGTGCAGCCACACACTGTTTCATTATTACGAGATTCAAAAGTAATTAACATCTAAATATCTAATAGGAGAAGTCTTCAAAACTATGGCATCCATATTTTCAAGGGAGAGAAGCTTCATGGCGTTTCTGGGGACCTCTGGAGGTGTAACTTCCCAAATTTCATGTTCGAAAATCGTGTCGGTCGACACATAGCTTTAAGAAAATTAACAGAGTTTGAGATGCTACAGCTTAGAGTACTGCGGAAGTGGATAGCGTGCGCTAAGATCTGGACAACGAGTACCTGATATAGAATGTCCAGACATATGATGATACCCGACATAAGCTGATATATTAAATATCCCGAAGGAATATTCATGTGATACAATTTACAGAGATTTGAATACATTTCTCTGATAAAGAAAGTCTTAAACTAGACCTATGGCGTGGAACCTAACATCAGTTATTCAGTCCATTTGGCCAGGTCGGTGTTCAATCTAATGGAAGTCTCACCGACTCTACGACGACTTGTGACAACCCACCGATGAATCCTTCCTTAGTTTAAGCACCAAATAGACCGAAATAACTTTGTTACATTCATGCCAGAGTACTCTGCTTGTAACACTTCTACCGACCTTCATCTTTGATCACTGCCTCTATACGGTTCTATCCTCTGGCATCTTCTCTATCCCGGTTTCTTTCCTGTACTATTCATTAAGACTGAGGTCCAATGCCCATTGGACCTCAGGTAACAGTTAACCTCATATTTACATATATGGCATTTAAACACAGCAAGTGATTCACTTCCAAACATGTCACCAACTATGTCACTCCCAGTGAATGCAAATGTACCGCTCCCAGCGAAATATACCACTCCCAGTGAAAACAGATATATCACTCCTAGTACATGCAGATGTACAGATATCCTTTAACAACAACATGTATTCAAACAACACACTGCAACCAGCATACAACACACATACCACATATACACATACTGTAAATATCAGAGTTAGTGTTACAGTACGCGAACGTACCTTCGTTTGACGCTATACAGTATTTCTGGCGGAATACGGTGCGACAGTTGGTCAGAACGTATTCAGGGATATCCTATAAGGATAATATTGTTTCTATTAATTCATAAACATTGTTTCAAGAGATATCTTGCCTATATAAGACCATTTTACCCCTGGTGGATTTATTTTCCAGTTTATTCCCTAATTTTCGAAAAAAACGCTGATCCAGCATTTCTGGGCAGAATTTCGCCTAACTTCGAAAAATCATAACTAATTCTAAAAAATCGAACCAAGGATCCGTAAAATTTCCCAGAATCCTTGAGAAGTCTAATTTCAAGGAAAAATACTGGAACTTACCTATAACTCATGGAAAATTCCCAGTTTAATCATTTCAAACTGCTGCCCAGAATTTCGCACAGAAAACATAACCTAACTTCTGAGATTTTTATCTTTTTGCACAGAGCTTCAAATCACACACTCTTTATAGATTTAGAAATCCCTAGATGTCTGCTTTCACCATGAATTTTGTCAGAATTTTTGAACATCATCTTCTTCATAAAATACTGGCGTTTTTACCTCTGACTCCAGGAATAGCTAATCGATAAGATTTCGCCAAAGCTTTGCTATTTTGATCATAATCTTCTAAAAATTTTGCTATAACTTCTTCTTCATCAAATTTTCGAAATGAAGACAGTGGAAAGCTTAAAAACATGAGATTAAAACTGGAATTGGAAGTTTGATGATCAAAACAACATTTCTAGCATTTCTACTTCATAAACTAACAACTTAAACTTAAAAGCTAAAAACTCTCTTACCTCTTGAAGAACACTAGCTTCCTACTTCTTGAAGCTCCTTACTCTCTCCCTTGTTCTCTAGATTTTCGGTTGAGGCTTGGTGAATTGGTGAAAAATTTGTGAAGAGGAGGCTTCTATTTATAGCCAAAATTATGAGTAGCCTTCAAGTAATTCAAATTGATCTTAGCCCTTGATTTCTACTTGGAGAGGAGGCAAACATCTTGACCCTACACCTCCTAAAACTGTCCTTCACTCCTCTTGCCTCACAAGTTTTGCCTCATCTCTTATTTAATCCCAAATGCTAATTTAGGTAAGTACCAACTAATGTTCTTCTTCAAAATCCAATTTCACTTTTGAAATCCTAATTTTGTGATTAGATTTATGGTGATTTTAACTTCCCAAAACACTTAGGTATGAACTCTAAAAGTTTTCAAAAATAACTTTGGGAATAGCCAAGTTGAAGCTCTTAATTCACTGATTCCAAATATGTATTTATATTTAATACTTAGTTCCAATATTTCAAGATATGATTTAATTTCTATAGATTCTTATCTAATTTTAACTAACTAGATAACAACTTGCTCCCCAAGTTAAAGATTAACTTGCTCCTTAAGTTTTCTTTCTTTTTCCACAAGCATCAATGACCCATGTGTTGCTTCTTAATAATATATTAAATAACTTCTTCCTCCTTTCCAAGAGAAAAAAAAAACGTGCCCCTCTCCCTAAATTCAATTATCAATTTGTATTTTATTTGCTCTTACATCTTAAGAAGAAAAATCTTTCATTGGTCCAAGTAATTGCACAAGGATTAAGGTTTAACATAATTTGGTTTTTATTGTATCACCAAATAGGAATTTTCGTCCCATAGAAATAAATTAGGAATAATTATTTTAAATCCTAGTTTTAATTTATATCATCATGTTTTAGGGGCTACTAGGCTTAACTATCAAAATTGACAAGGTTTCTAATTTCATTTTGATGATTAATAACTTCTTGTGTGCTAATTTTAGCTTCTAAATATCATTCGATCCTTAATTTAATTGATTTTTCCTTAATTATGACCTTTATAAATTAATTACTAGCTAATCTCAAAAATTACTAGAGCATCTCAATTATTGCAATTTCAATTGCCCAATAATTGTTACTAATTTTCTCAAATTGATTTTATCATCTTCCGAACTTTTTAATTGCTTAGAAAATGGTATAATTCCTAAAAATGATAATAAATCAACTAAAAAGTTGGAGCCAACATATTCTGCAATTTTAATAAATATTTTGTTGCCTCTTAGGATTTATCATAACATTCTCAGGGTATTTTATGACCCATAAATTCACTTAGGGATTTTTAGCTCTTTATTTACTCTAATTTCATGAGAAATCACCTTAGAAAATAAGGTGATTATTTTACTAGTTTTGAGACCACAAATTCACCTATTGTAATAGGTGTCATTTATCGAAATTTAATATTTACATGTATTATAAAAATTGGGGTATTACAGGAGGCTGAATGCAGCGAATGAGTGCCCAGTTTACATTGCGAAAGAATGGATGTTGTTTGATCTCAGCATCTCCACGTCTATAAGCATCTCTCGAGGCTGCAGAAGATGTTGATCTAACATTTGCATGGTGTAACATCCCAAATTCCAGGTTCAAAAATCGTGTCGGTCGACACTTAATTTTAGGAAAATCAACAGAGTTTGAGATGCTACAGCTTAGAGTACTGCGGAAATGAATAGCGTGCGCTAAGATTTGGACAGTGAGTATCTGATATAGAATGCCCAGACATATGATGATGCCCCGACATAAGCTGATATATTAAATATCCCGAAGGAATATTCATTTGATACAACTTACAGAGATTAAATACAATTCTCTGATAAAGAAATTCTTAAACAAGACCTATGGCTTGAAACCTAACATTAGTTAATCAGACAATTTGGCCAGGTCGGTGTTCAATCTAATGGGAGTCTCACCAACTCTATGGCGACTTGTGACAACCCACCGATAAACCCTTCCTTAGTTTAAGCACCAAATGGTTTGAAATAACTTTATTAGATTCTTGCCAGAAACTAAATCCTAATAACTTCTACCGACCTTCGTCTTCGACCGCTGCCTCTTCACGGTTCTATCCACCGGCATCTTCTCTATCCTGGTTTCTTCCCTGTACTAGTCATTAAGACTGAGGTCCAATGCCCATTTGGACCTCAGGTAACAGTTAACCTTATGCTCAAGTATAACAGTATGCATGATAAATATTCATTTACAATTCAGCATATAACTATACATAGCACACAACACATGTCATAGTTCATATCACAACAATATATCTACATAGCACACAGCCTATGTAAGGTCCACATAGTTTGCACATAAACCAGTGCCACACCTCGGAGCGTGTCCTCAGCGCTAGGAAAACATCCATACGGCATTACCAAGATTGTAACCCGTTTTCACATAATAGCTGAATGTACAAACAGTGACTTAAGACAGAGTCTTAATCACGGTGCATGACCCAAGACCCAGTCTTGTCCACGACTATATGAATCATCACATCACATATAGAGTATACAAGCAACATAAGAGTTAGAGTTACAGTACGCGTCCGTACCTTTCACCAGGTAACTGTCAAACGTCCGACCTTTGGATCCGACCCTGGACCTCCCGGATATCCTAACATATCACCATATCACTTAGAATAATATCCTAAGAGATATTTCCACCTTTATTTACTTCTCTACCCTTGGTGGATTTGTTACTTACAATTCTGCCCTTACATTTATTCAAAAACGCAGTGCAGTATTTTCTGGGCAGATTTTTCGGTAACTTTGAAAAATCATAATTAATTCTACAAAAATCATTTTGAGGTGCTGTAAAATTTATCATGACCCTTGGCATGTCTATTTTCAAGGAAAAATATTCCCAGAACCTAGAATGTAATACCCGGATAAATTATTTTCTGGAATATTATGTCCATTTATGATAGATATGGTCTCAAAATGTTGTATAATTGGTCTATTTTCAAAGGGAAATACTAAGAAAATTAAATGGAATTTAATGCCAAAAATGTGAAAAATGCATTTTAGGGCCATAAAACATCCTAAAAATGTGATGATAAATCCTAAAGGGCTGTGAAATAATTATTAAAAATTAGAAGGAATATTGTCCCTAATTTAGACAATTTATTAAATTATCTCTTTTGAAAATAGAAGAATAGAAAATTAAAAAGTATTCTGGGGACCATATTGGACCTTATGATTTTTAATATTATGCATGGAGCATAAATTATTAATGTCAATAAAAAAGTTGTGAGATAATAATTATTACTAATTAAGAAAATTGTCAACAATTAGTAAGTGATTAATTAGAAAATTAATGGCTAATTGTATAGACATAAGATAAATAGAAAAAGGTGGAAATTACTTAAAATAAATACACATATATAAATAAAAACGAAAATTAGAAGAAAAATAAAGAAAAAATGAAATGAAAATTAAGAAATTAATATCTAGATATTTACATTAAAATAATATTATAAGTTAAGACATGTGGTAATTAAGTAATATTATAATAGTAAAAATGTGAACAGGATAAATGACCACGGATAGAAATAAAATCCTACCTAGAAAACCGTGAACTAGGTTTCTTGAGTCAGAGTATATTAGGAACAAGTGAATTTCTATCTCGGAGTGGACTGTCTCCGAAGTCATTTCTGTAACCAACGGAGTGATTTGGAGATCCAGCCAGGAAGATATTTTGTGGGATTAAAGCAAATAGTAGAAATGAGAACCGATGGAAAATAATTCATAGATTGAAATCCCGGGATAAGTTGAGAAAAACCAGAGTATATTATTGATCAGTGGATTTTTATCCAGAGGTTGGCGCCGACTGACGATATTTCCGTAACCGGTAGCGATTACTGAGGATTTTCGGCAGGTAACAGAATGTCCTTAATGAGAGTATAAGGTTAGGAAAACCCGGTATTCTCGAAGAGGAAGAAAAGACCTTCAGAATGTTATTTCCAGAATTTTAAGATTTTACAAAATTTCACGATCAGAACACCGAACAGGGACTTTATCGGTAGAAAACTTCTTGAGAAAGTTGGTTACATCACCTTGGTGACTAAGGATGACATCATCCTTGAGAGGTGTAAGGCCAAGATCTTGCCACCTCCAAGAAGTGCGATCCGACGGTCAGAATTCAACCAGACAAAGTTCAATGAAATCACCGAAATGCCATCGTCTTTTTCTATAAATAGCCTTCACCTTCTCTTCATTCTTCACAAATCCTAGAGCTTTCTAGAGAGAGATTTTAGAGAGAAGGAGGAGTCTGTGGAAATATCAAAGTGTCGGGTAAGTTCTTCGGTCCCTAGTCTTTAGTTTTAGTGTTTCTTTCGGTAGTTGTTGTAGAAATGTTAGGTTGATCTTTAATCTTCCAGGTATGTTTAGAAATCATGTTCTAGGGGTAATTAAGGTATTAATTTCGAAAATCCTTATGGAGTTGGAGATATGTTAAAATTCTGGAAGATTAGGGTCAAGGTAGCGAAGTGCTAGGGAAATTCCACCGATTAGGGGATCAGGGGCAAAATGGTAATTTGTACCTAAAATGCCTGTTATGATATCAAATATTGATAAATGTGATATTATCATTATAGGATATCAGTAATCTTGTTCCGCTGTCATTTCACTGTCGTTCCGCTGTTTTCCGTCAAAAGTACAGTTTATCGTCAACGTACTAAACGCTCGTTAACGACGGTATGTTCGCGTACTGTAACACTAACTCTCATATTTACAGTATGTGTATATGTGCTATGTGTGTTGTATGCATGTTGTGGTGTGTTGTTAAATACATGTTGTTGTTTATTGTACATCTGCATGCACTGGGAGTGATATATCTGTATTCACTGGGAGTGGTACTTTTCGCTGGGAGCGGTACATTTGCATTCACTGGGAGTGACATGTTTGGAAGTGTTTCATTTGCTGTGATTTTGTACCGTATATGTAAATATAAGGTTAACCGTTACCTGGGGTCCGTATGCATGGGACCTCAGCTCTTAACATAGCAGCAGGGTCAGGAGAACCAAGGACGGAGGAGAGGGGAAAGCAGCATACTTAGAGACCCGGCTAGAGATTTCATTTTGACGTTCCGGCGGAAGCCTTCCTTTTGTTGTCTACTTCACTTTTGAGCCACGCGGTTACTATACCGCTATTGTATCCAATCAGACTTATGGCATTCTGAAATATAAGTATCAGTTACTCTTCCGCTCAAATGATCTACTGTAATGATTTTAAATGATTTTTGATGAAAAAAAATAATATTCTACTTTTGAAAATTTGGGATGTTACATAGAACACCGTGAATCATTCCCAGTTTTAAATTTTCTCAACGTTGCCCAGATTTTATTCCAGCAAAAATGGCTTAACTTCAAAAATTCATATCTCCTTGACCAGAGATCAAAATGTTGCATATTTTATATGTTTGGAAAGCCCTACATGTCTACTTTCTTTCTGGAAAATTTCATGATTTTATAACTTCATTTGTTACATAAAATCATAGCATCTTTTTCGCTGCCTGTCTAAAATTTAAGAACCAAAAATTCTACAACTTTCACAACATTGATCCATTGCTTCCCAAAAATTATTCCCTACTATGTTTTTACCTCTTCAGGCATTTTTCAATGCAATGAGGCCTAAAAACAAGTATAGGAATTTATTCTCTAATTTTCTAGATTAACCTAGCATTTATACTAAGAACTTATAAAAACTAAAGATTAGAACTTAAGAACTAGAGCTTACCTCTTGAAGACTCTTGAACTCCTTCCTCCTTCTTGCTTCACTCTCCTCTTAAACTCTCCAATCTTTGGTATGAGTTTGGTGTGAAGAAAAATGAAGCATGAAGCCTCTTATTTATAGCCAACCATGAGTTAACTACGTAGCAACTTTAATTCCATTCTAACCATTGGATTTAACTTAACTAGGAAGCTTAAATCTTGACCTTACACCTCTTACAAAAAATGCCACCTCCCCCCATTTTCTTAGATTCATCTTTTCTCTTTCATCCACTACACACACACACACTCACAACACACACATGTGCTCTTGTGATGTCATCTTAATGACATAATCAAGGCTTAGGTCTCATTGTTGACTTTTCAATACTAATTAGCAATTCTTAATTATCATGTTAATCAAGTGTTTTCATGCTCCTTAATTATATTTTGCCATTAGCTAACTCAATTACATGAAGATTTAAACTTAATTACTTGAGATATTATTTCATTCTCTTTGGCTTAATTATTTTCAAATATAATTAGCCCTCATTTGATACTTTTAATTTGTCTTTAATCATCTTGAAGAATTATGCAACTAATCTCAATTAGTGCAAACTTATTTTGTTAAGAATAATTGTAATTCACTTAATATACCTCTTAATTATGCTAAATTAATTAGCAACACTTTTTATGCCAACCTTAACCCTTCATTGGTCATTAAATATCAAATTAGGGGTTTCGTATAATTAACTTTGGATATCTCCTTTTATTCATGTTTAAACAATAAAAAATTAATTACTTATTTAATCACTTACTAATTGTTGACAATTTTCTTAATTAGGATTAATTATTTTCTCACAACTATTTTACTAAAATTGATAATTTATGTATTATGCAAAATATTAAAAACCATGGGACAATTTATGTTCCTCAAAATGATATTTAATTTGGCCTCATTATTTCCCAAGGAAAATAATCTCATAAATTACCTAAATTATAGACAACATACTTTCTAATTTTTAATAAATATTTAGTTGTCTCTTAGGATTTTATCATAATTTTCTCAGGGTATTTTATGACCCACAAATATTTCAGGGACCTATTTGCAAATTATCTAATGTTTTAGAGACCCTTTTCGCACATTATTTAATCTTAGGAGAAATTGTTCTAATAATAAGGTAAATTCAATACAAGGTGTTTGAGACCTCATATTTACCTATTTTCAATAGGTATATTTTACCAATTTATGATATTTACCCTAAGTCAAATTTTAGGGTATTACACATGGCGCATAGCCATCATATCCCTTCTCCTGTGGATTTCCAAAATTAAGCCTCATTCTTAGTCCGTGAAGCGAGGAAAGAGGAAACGCTATACTTGTGTTGACCATCATTCTGAGAATATATCATCGTAAACAAATCTCAGACCGAAATAGCTAGGGGCCGAGACTCCAACATAAGGATGCCCTAGGTCGGCATTTGCTCAGAAGGCCGAGGTAACTCCTTAATGCCGACGTCGTTCCCAAGGTTGCTTCTTCAACAGAGTAAAGCTTTGAAACTAAACAACGTCGTCCATATAAAGGAAGTTGTGTTCAACGTTGGTAGCTGTGTCATCTTTCTCCCTAGCTCTTTAAGTTCGAGGAAGAAAAACTTCGCCTTTGGGATTTCAAAGATGAGCTTCCACTTCTACATCCACTCTGTCATCAAGGCGGCACTCTGGGTGTTACATATTTCCGAGATTACAAAGGTGTTGAGATGGATGTTCAACATTGGCATAAAAGGAGTGCCAAACTCCAAGAGGCCGAGATTCCCATGTCTGCATGCACGCGAGATGTCGAGTCTGAGAGTAAATATTGGCCCCATACCGATATGCCAACGTGTAAATGTCGATATGCATTCAGCGCATAAAGCAAGGCAAAAGGACGAAGCCAAGATGTGCATCGTATAATTAAACTGAATCTCGAAGAGGAGCAGCAGGTCTCGACAAAGCAAAAAGAGAGGCCCTTATGCATGCAGCCATAGAACGTTGTGACTGTTATGTATTTCCAACGGATTGCCGAGTTTCTGGGATGCCTAGTCACCGAAGAGTGTGAAATGCTGAGATGCAGAGCCTGTTCACCACACATATCTGAGAGCATCATGAAGTGCCGGGTTAAAATGCTGAGTTTAGCCGCCTTATTGGATCTCAAACACCTGGAACGCCTTCATGCAAGTCCCCATGGTTTGATTGTTGTAACATCCCAAAATCCAGGTTCGAAAATCGTGTCGGTCGACACTTAATTTTAAGAAAAACAACAGAGTTTGAGATGCTACAGCTTAGAGTACTGCGGAAATTGATAGCGTGCGCTAAGATCCGGACAATGAGTATCTGATAAAAATGCCCAGACATATGATGATGCCCGACATAAGCTGATATATTAAATATCCCAAAGGAATATTCATGTGATACAATTTACAGAGATTTGAATACATTTCTCTGATCTTCTAGACCTAACATCAGTTATTCAGTCAATTTGGCCAGGTCGGTGTTCAATCTAATGGGAGTCTCACCAACTCTATGGCGACTTGTGACAACCCACCGATAAATCCTTCCTTAGTTTAAGCACCAAATAGACTGATACAACTTTGTTAAATTCATGCCAGACTACCCTGCTCGTCATGCCTCTACCGACCTTCATCTTTGACTGCTGCCTCTATACAGCTCTATCCACCAGCACCTTCTCTATCCCGATTTCTTCCCTGTACTATTCATTAAGACTGAGGTCCAATGTCCATTGGACCTCAGGTAACGGTTAACCTCATGCTTATGTAAACAGTATATGACAGATATCACAATGATAAAATCACGTTTATAACTTTCAAAACCATATCAGCAAGTAACATAACACAGCCACTGCAATATGTATGTTACCCAAGTCTACACATAACCAGTGCCACGATGGCCTATCGTGTCCTCAGCGCTAGGAAAACTCAACGGTGTTATCAAGACTATAACCCGTATACAACTCAAATCCATGAGCAATTTCAAAACAGAGTATCAACATGTGAAAACAACTATCATATATAACCATACCATAAGCATAAGCGTTAATGTTACAATATGCGTCCGTACCTTTTACCGCATAGTCGTCAAACATCCGACCTTTGATTCCGGCTTTGGACTTCCCGGATATCCTAACATATCACCATATCACTTAGAATAAAATTCTAAGAGATATTTCCACCTCTATTTACCATTCTACCCTTGATGGCTTTATTATTACAATTTTGCCCTTACATTTCTTCAAAAACGTGGTGCAGCATTTTCTGGGCAGATTTTTCGGTAACTTTGAAAAATCATAACTAATTCTAGAAAAATCAAAATGAGGATCCGTAAAATTTTCCGGAATCCTTGAGAAGTATATTTTCGAGGAAAAATACTGGGACTTACCCAGAACTCATGGATAATTTCCAGATTTCACGTTTTTAAATACTGCCCAGAATTTCGCACAGAAAACATTGCCTAACTTATGAGATTTTTAACTTTTCGCACAGAGCTTCAAATGAAAAAAACTCTATACATTCGGAAATCCCTAGACGTCTACTTTCACCATGAATTTTCTCAGAATTTTAGAACATCATCTTCATCATAAGATACTGACGTTTTTACCCCTGACTCCATAAAACACTAATTGCTGAAATTTTGCCAGAGCTTCGCTATTTTGATCATAATCTTCCGGAAATTTTTGCCACACTCTTTCCTCATCATTTTTTCAAAATAAATACATTGGAAACCATAAAAACATGAAAATAAAACTATATTTGGAAGATTGAAGATCAAAATAACATTTCTAGCATTTCTACTTCATAAACTAAGAACTTGAACTATGAACTAAAAACTCCCTTACCTCTTGAAGAACACAAGCTTCCTACTTCTTGAAGCTCCTCACTCTCTCCCTTGCTCTCTATATTTCGGTTGAGGCTTGGTGAATTGGTGGAAAATTTGTGAAGAGGAGGCTTCTATTTATAGCCAAAATTATGAGTAGCCCTCAAGTAATTCAAATTGATCTTGGCCCTTGATATTTGCTTGGTGAGGAAGCAAAGATCTCCCCCTTACACCTCCCCAATTCGTCCCTCTCTCTCCCTTTTCCTTAGATTTTTGCTTTATCTTCTATTTAATCCCAAATGCTAATTTAGTTAAGCATCAACTAATGTTTTTCTTCAAAATCTAATTTCACTTTTGAAATCCTAATTTTATGATTAGATTTATGGTGATTTTTAATTCCCAAAATACTTAGGTATGAATCTTAAAAGTAACCGAAAATAACTTCGGGAATAGCCAAATCGAAGCTCATAATTCACTGAGTTCAAATATGTATTTATCTATAATACTTAATTCCAATATTTCAAGTTATGATTTAATTTCTATAGGTTCTCATCTAATTTTATTTAATTACATCACTTTCTTGCTCTCCAAGTTTTAAAAACTTGGTTCCTAAGTTTGCTCAATCTTTTTCCATACTCTTTGACTTATTATTTTCCCTAATTCTTGAAAAATTCGTCCCCCCTCCCCTTAATTTTAATTATGCAATTATATTTGTAATTCTCTCACATGACTAAAGAAGGTAATTCTCCCATTGGTCCATGTAGATTCTGAATTCATGGTTAATATGTAATACCCCAATTTTCATAATACATGTAAATCTTAAATCTTAATAAATAACACCTATTACAATAGGTGAATATGTGGTCTCAGAACAAGTGAAATAATTATCTTATTTTCTGAAGGTAATTTCTTATGAAATTAGAGTAAATGAAGAGCTAAAATCCCTAAGTGAATTTATGGGTCATAAAATACCCTGAGAACGTTATGATAAATCCTAAGAGGCAACTAAATATTTATTGAAATAGAAAGTATGTTGTCTCTAAAGTTTTAATTAATTTATTATTATTTTTAGGAATTATGCCATTTTAACAACTTAAAATCAGCAGAGGATGATAAAATCAATTAAAGGAAATTAGTAACAATTATTGGGCAATTGATATTGCAATAATTGAGATACTTTAGTAATTTTTGAAATTAGTTAATAATTACTTTGTAAATGTCATAATTAAGGAAATATCAATTGAATTAAGGATCAAATGATAGTTAGAAGCTAAAATTAGCACACAAGAAGTTATTAATCATCAAAATTAAATTAGAAACCTTGTCAATTTTGGTAGTTAAGCCTAGTAACCCCTAAAACATGATATTAGAGATTAAAATTGGGATTTTACTAATTATTCCTAAATTATCATGAAATGGCGAAAATTGTTAATTAAAGAAGAAAGAGATTATATTAATCCTTAATCCTAAAATCTAAGTGAACCAATGAGAGAGTTTCCTTCTTAAAGTATGAGGAAACATTAAGGTATAATTGATAATGAAATTAAGGGGAAGAGGGACGAAATTTTAGGAAGAAAAGGAGAAGGAAAAGATTAATTAATAAGTCAAAGGTGTATAGAAGAAGCTTCAAGACTTGGTGATCAAGTTGTTTGTCTTTGGGAGCAAGAAATGGTTTATTAATCAAATAAAATTAAATGAGAACCTATAGAAATTAAATCATAACTTGAAATCTTGAAACTAGATCTTCAAGATAAACACATATTTGGAATCAGGGAATTATGAACTTCAATTTGACTATTCCCGAAGTCATTTTCGATTACTTTTAGAATTCATACCTAAGTGTTTTGGGGATTAAAAATCATCATAAATCTACTCATAAAATTAGGATTCCAAAAGTGAAATTGGATTTTGAATTAACACACCCAATTACACCTAACTAAATTAGGATTTGGGGATTTATAGGATAACTTGGGAAGGAAGAAGAGTGTCTTGGGGCCAAAGCAAAGCTCCTTCTTGAGGAAGGAAGAGGGGAGGACGAAAATGGGAAGGTGTAGGGTTAGGATTTATGCTTCCTCACCAAGCAAAGCTCAAGAGCCAAGATCAAACCAAAGTTGCAAGAGGTTTAACCTCTTCTTGCCTATAAATAGAAGGCTTTGGCTAACACATCCCTCACACCAAAATCCCTTGCCTTGGCTGAAATTTAGAGAGAGTAGGAGAGGGAGGAGCTGCTGGAGAAAGAGAGACAAGAGGTCTTCAAGAGGTATAAGAGTTCTTAGCTTTTAAGTTTAAGTTCTTAGTTTATTAAGTAGAAATGCTAGAAAAGTTATTTTGATCTTCAATATTCCATATACAGTTTTAATTTCATGTTTTTGAGGTTTCCATTGTCTTTATTTCGAAAATTTGATGAAGAAGAAGTTATATCAAAATTTTTGGAAGATTAGGATCAAAATAGCGAAGCTCTGGCGAAATCTTCTCAAACAGTGATTTCTGGAGTCAGGGGTAAAAACGTCAGTATTTTATGATGAAGATGATGTTCTAAAATTCTGAGAAAATTCATGATGAAAGTAGACGTCCAGGGCTTTCCAAATCTATAAAGAGTGTGTCATTTGAAGCTCTATACAAAAAGATAAAAATCTCAGAAGTTAGGCTATGATTTCTGTGCGAAAATCTGGACAGCAGTTTGAAATCTGGGAACTGGGAAAATTCCGTGAAATCTGTGTAAATACCAGTATTTTTCCTCGAAAATAGACTTCTCAAGGATTCCGGGAAATTTTACGGATCCTCATTTTGATTTTTCTAGAATTAGTTATGATTTTTCAAAGTTACCGAAAAATCTGCCCAGAAAATGCTGCACCACGTTTTTGAAGAAATGTAAGGGCAAAATTGTAATAATAAAGCCATTAAGGGTAGAATGGTAAATAGAGGTGGAAATATCTCTTAGAATGTTATTCTAAGTGATATGGTGATATGTTAGGATATCCGGGAAGTCCAAAGCCGGAATCAAAGGTCGGATGTTTGACGACTATGCGGTAAAAGGTACGGACGCGTATTGTAACCTTAATTCTTATGCTTATGGTTTGGTTATATATGACTGTTGTTTTCACATGATAATACTCTGTTTTGAAATTTACTCATGAGAGTTGAATTGTATACGGGTTATAGTCTTGATAACACCGTTGAGTTTTCCTAGCGCTGAGGACACGATGGGCCGTCGTGGCACTGGTTATGTGCAGACTGGGGTAACATACATATTGCAGTGGCTGTGTTATGTTATTGCCTTACATGTGGTTATGTGTTTTTGAAACTATGATTATGTTGTATATCTGTGATAACTGTCATATACTGTTTACATAAGCATGAGGTTAACCGTTACCTGAGGTCCAATGGACATTGGACCTCAGTCTTAATGAATAGTACAGGAAAGAAACCGGGATAGAGAAGATGCCGGTGGGTAGAGCCGTGAAGAGGCAGCAGTCAAAGGCAAAGGTCGGTAGAAGTTATTAGGACTTAGTTTCTGACTCGAATTTAACAAAGTTACTTTGAACAGTTTGGTGTCTAAGGCTGGGTTAATCTATGTGGGAAGTCAATCAGTCGCCGTATAAGTCGGTGAGGCCCCCATGATAGACCCCTACCTGGCCAATCTGTTTAATTAACTGATGTTAGGTTCCAGGTCATGGGTTTGTTTAAAACTTTCTTTATCAGAGGATTGTATTTAACCTCTGTAAATTGTATCACATGAATATTCCTTCGGGATATTTAATATATCAGCTTATGTCGGGCATCATCATATGTCTGGGCATTTTTATATCAGATACTCGTTGTCTGGATCTTAGCGCACGCTATCAATTTCCGCAGTACTCTAAGCTGTAGCATCTCAAACTCTGTTGTTTTTCTTAAAACTAAGTGTCGACCGACACGAATTTCGAACCTGGAATTTGGGATGTTACATAATATAATTTAATTCTTCCATTTATTTACCATTAAACAAGAATTTTCGTCCCATAGAGATTAATTAAGAATAATTAGTTAAGTCTTAATTTTAATCTCCAATATAGTGTATTAGGGATTACTAGGCTTAAATTTAACAAAATTTCTAATTCAATTTTGATAATTACAACTCCTTGTATGCTAATCAATATCATTTGGTCTTAAATTATGACCTTAAAAACTTAATCATTAACTCATTTCAAAAATTAATAGAGTACCTCAATTATTGCAATTTCACTTGCCCAATAATTGTTACTAATTTCCTCTAATTGATTTTATCATCCTCTGATGATTTTAAGTTGTTAAAATGGTGTAATTCCTAAAAATAATAATAAATTAATTAAAAATTTAGAGACAACATACTCTCTATTTTAATAAATATTTAGTTGCCTCTTAGGATTTATCATAACATTCTTAGGGTATTTTATGACCCATAAATTCATTTAGGGATTTTAGCTCTTTATTTACTCTAATTTCATAAGAAATTACCTTCAGAAAATAAGATAATTATTTCACTTGTTTTGAGACCACATATTCACCTATTGTAATAGGTGTTATTTATCAAAATATAATATTTACATGTATTATGAAAATTGGGGTATTACAATTGCCGAGATGGTGGAATTAGGTCAGGTTAGGCGTTCAACATGGAATCCGAGTTGGTCAAACTTCAAGTCGGCATTATTGGATCCGAATTGAAGCGTAAAAGTTGCTAGCCGAGATGTTCATGAGCGCCAAGCAACATCAGTTCTATACCGAGATTAGGAGCTAGTATAATCTCGGTAGAGAATGAAACTAGGCTTGAGCGAATGATTCATGTGAGCCGAGATAATTTCTGCTGGGAATGAAACTGGTTTTGATTCTTTCATTTGGCGATAATCCAATGGATGAATTATCAGCGTGAGGCTGAGAAGTGTGAGTCATGATCAATTGCCGAGGTTGGGGGATATGTCGACTCAATGAGTTAAGGTAGACTAATTACTGATAATGTCATATTGGCTACTGATGTTATCTCTCAGATTCATTCAACAAGTAAAGGAAGGAAAAAGCCTTTGATTGAATATCATGGTCCTTCATCACTGCTACTACTAGAAAGCAGAGAATCCTTCTTATGTCTAATTTTCCTAGAAAATAGATCCCGTTGAACTCTTTGTTCCCATTTTCATCAGTTGCGTTCCCTGTGAAGTAGCGAACCAACATAACAACAAGAGCAGGAAAAGCCACAGCCAAATCAACCTTTCCTATGGCAAAAAAAGGATTGGCCTTCCAAGAACAAGCCATCACTCAGAAATGTTCACAACAAATCTCATTGCAACTTTTTCAAATGTTCCACAAGGGACGAGCTCTGTACAAGCCGAGATAGCCAGTATGCCGAGATAATGAGAGAGAGTCGGATAGTTGAAGTCGGCAGCCGAGATCATGAGAAAGAACTCGTTATGGTAACCCAACAGGCTGAGATCCAGTAATATTCTCACATCCTTTAGGGTGTTCTCCAGTGAGTGCAAAGCCGAGGTAGATGCCGCCTTGTTGAGGTTCCTCAATTTATTATGCCGAGGTAGGCATCTGTACTCTATCTCGTTGTAACTTCTGGAACTGAATTAAGAAACCTGGTCAAAACACAAATTTTGACTAGTGACCGTTCTGCAAAGTTAAAAAGTTGTGTTAGGGGACTAAAGTGCGAATTTTCAATATTTTTGTGAGGCATAACTGTAATATCTGCAAAGTTGATTTTTCTTCTTCTGCCACATGGATATTATTATTACATATTGATGTTCAATTCCAATATGAATATTAATCAAGACCTGGGAAGTCTTTGCGTAATTCGGAATGAGGAGGCTTCGCCTATTCAATGAGGATTTTCTCTCCAAATATTTTCTCTACTTGGAAATTTGTGAGTTGATGTTGCTTAGCCACTATTTTAAGCTGATAATTTAGTTGGCCAATGAAAGTGGATCTATAGTTATCTTCAAAACATGAATTCTTAAATCCATCTGTGGCAACATGAAGCTCTACATATGTAAAAGTTGTTGCTCTATTTGCAAAAGAAGGTGGACCCCGGTTAAACGGAATCTCGTTAAAATCTGGGCTCCGCGTAAATTTATGAAGGCAAACTCGGTTAAAACTGAATCTAGTTGAAATTCGAGTTCCGTTTGGATTCTATCCCTATGAAAGGGATAAAGGTGGACCTCGGATTAACCGAATCTAGTTATAAATCCAGGCTCTGTAAATTATTGAAGGCAGACCTCGGATTAACTTAATCTAGTTAAAAACCTGGGCTCTGTAAATTATTGAGGCGGACCCCGGTTAAACAGAATCTCGTTAAAATCTGGGCTTCGTGTAAATCTGTGAAGGAGGACCTTGGATTAACTGAATCTAGTTAAAATCCGAGTTCCATTTGGAGTTCGTTCCTACGAAAGGGATGAAGGTGGACCCGATCAAACTGAATCTGGTTAAAGTCCGGGCTCCATTTAAAGCGACGTGGTCACCAATTTAAGTAAGCTCTAGTGGAGCCAATTGCTACTTCAATATATGAAGTGACATGGTCGCAAGCCTATATAAGCTCCGGTTGACCCAATTGCTACAGTAATACATGAAGCGACATAGTTGCCATTCCAATGTAAGCTCGGATAGAGCCAATTATTTTGCAAGCAACGTAGTCACCTCTTCAATGCAAGCTCGGATAGAGCCAATTATTTCGTAAGCGACATAGTCGCCAGTTGAATGTAAGCTCATGTAGAGCCAATTATCTGGTAAGCGACATAGTTGCACTTAGACTATAAGCTCCAGTAGAGCCAATTAAGACGGTCGCACCGTCAAAATCGATGAATTTTAGAGAAGGAGTCCTGGAACCCATTCTCGACAATTCAATGCAATGGAATTAATAGTCAACTGTTAAATAAATTCCTAAGTGAATTAAATATGTCGACAAGTTAAAAAGGATTTAAGGGAAGGAGTCCTAGAACCCATTCCCAAAAATTCTATGTGACGGCAATGCCGCCAAGTCTATTTAAATGATTGAACTCGGGTAAAACAAGCCCGTCTTCATAAATCATATTGCGACGGCAATGCCGCCAAGTCTATTCACATGCATGAATCTGAGGTATACAAACCTATTTTCATGAATCATGTTAAGTTTATTCACATGCATAAATCCGAGGTACACAAACCTGTTTTCATGAATCATGTTAAGTTCATATACATGCATGAATCTGAGGTGTATAACCCGTTTTCATGAATCATGTCTTGAGGCTAAACTCGGTTTAAACTGAATCTGGTTTAAATCTGGGCTCCGTATAAAATTTTGCAAGAAATAAGAATAAAAGGCCGACCTTGGTAAAACCAAATTTGGTTAAAAGCCGGCCTCTATGTCAATTTTAAAGGCGGATCACGGTCACAATTCGCGCTTGTGTAAAGTTTCTCGAAATCTCGGGATTAAAATATATAAACCCGGAATCTCGAGGTTGAAGTATATAAACCCGGAATCTCGGGGTTGAAGAATATTAACCCGGAATCTCGGGTCAACAAGTAAGGAATCCCAACAATTATGGACACATGGTCCGGGTTGGATAATCAATGCATCCCGGCAGCTCAAAGACCTGAACCACCAGGCTGGGGGGCAAAAGAGTAGACAACAATACAAACGAATTGTTATTGGAAAAGCATGTTAGCAATAACCGAGATCAAGGCAACCCAGAATGCAAGTCAAACTCGGACGAATATTCGAAAAGAAATCAAGCTCGGACAAGCATTCGAGTTCGACAAGAAAGAAGCAAACTGAATGATTTGTGCAAAATAGTAAGTATTTTCCAGCGAGTATGATTTGCTTACATATTATTAAATGCAGAAACATAAATTGGATAAGTTGGATATATCTCGGCCAAATCCGTGTTTCACATCAAAACAAGCAATGCATCCCGGCAACTCAAAGGCCTGAACTACTGAGCTGGGGGGCATCTATTACGGATAAAAATAATGGGCTTGGCGCAGATTCGGCCCAACAAAAATTATTCAAGGACCAATCAGGTAAAATAGTAAATACTCAATAATTATGCCTATGATATAGGAATGTGCAGATAATGTGTAGATAGTGGAGCAGTTAATGGAGCAGTTAGTTATGACGCACGATGAATAAAACCCTAAGGTAACTCCCATAAATAGAGGTTCAACTAAACAAGGTACACGGCTTCCAACTCTACCTCTTTACGATTCTGCATACACAGAGCACACACCCCCACTCCCTATCTGTGTAATCGAACTACGTGGACTTTGATTCCTCTCACGGGTACGTAGGCCCTAGGCATTAATCCTAGGTCAAGTCCAATATCTGTGTTCTTTTTCCAAAACAATACTGATGGAGGACAAGATCTTTATGTCAGATTAGCAGCTTCCGATGTAGGTAAGTATGTTTTTAATCCTTTGTTATGATTGATTTTATGTTCTGGGTTTTGTTTTATTATATGTGTTTCTGTTTATGCATATATGTATGAAATTATTGCCTGTTTAAGATAATTCTTGAAAAAAATTAGGTTATAAAAATTCTGAATGATTGATTTTATTATATGTAGGTAAGTATGTTTTTAATCCTTTGTTATGATTGATTTTATGTTCTGGGTTTTGTTTTATTATATGTGTTTCGGTTTATGCATATATGTATGAAATTATTGCCTGTTTAAGATAATTCTTGAAAAAAAAAAGTAGGTTATAAAAATTCTGAATGAATGGACAATTTAAAAAAAATCGTTGAAGGCGGATCTGGTTTTTCGGAAAAGGAACAAACAGAACATGTGGTGCGTGCCTATTCCATTAATTTGTCGGCCTAAAATTTATTTGGACAGTTAAATTTTTCAATTTTAATATTTTTTGCTTTATAATTATCAAGTTTTTAAAACATTTCTCTCCTCCCTCATTGATTCAGGAACTAAATAATTAATTTGTATAGATTAATAAAATTAGTTAAATAAGTTATTATGATAACACATTTAACATATGTAAACAATAAACCAAAGATAGATTGGTAGGAAAAATTATAAAATTTAAAGATAAAAAGTAGGTTTATGTCTCAAATTTTAGATCAAAATAAATCGTATAACCAACAAATATAGGACTGGAACACCACTTTAACTCAATAAGATTTAGAATTATTGCACTGAACCAAAACGAGAGAAGATTTTGGGGGAAATTGACAGACCAATTGGAGTGTTCTATTGGTGTTCTTCTTAGTTGTGAATAGAGATGTAACTTGTTTGATTTGCATACCAGCAATGTTCAGGTCAAAGAAAATATTTTATTTTTCCTTTTTGTTGAGCAAGAAAAATGTGGGAGAATCGGGATTAATATTAGGGAAAATTGTCTTTTGGTTATATTTTGAAGCTTCATTCTAAATTTTTTTTTAGAAACATGGAAAATAGTAAGTGATTCTTTTAAAAATTGGATAACCCTAAAATCATCTTAATTAGTTATTCCAATTTTTTTAAAAAAAATTGACTAAGATTAATTTTTGGTATTTTAAATAAATGTTTGCTCGTTCTTATTTACTTTTTCTCATTTTTAGAACGGAAATTTACCCTTTCTCTTTTTAAAATATTTTGTAGCATGTTTTTCAATAATTAATAGTACTATTTAAGTCTTAAGACAAGAATTTTTAAAGAGGATTAATTAAATTAAAGGAAATATGAAAACGTCATTAAAAAGGACTTTTAAAATGTTTTTGGTCCCACCAGAAGGAGAAGGAGGCTTATCATACTTTGCTTCTGGAACTAAAATAACCATTTTTTATGGCCTCCATTTAATTTCAAAGTTGGGCCGACCTTTTTCACTTATTGAATACACTTGGGTGCACGTTGAAATTGCATATCTATTATTAGAATTGAAAGCTAAAAAGCAGATTAAATAAATGATAAGGCAAAGCAAAACAGAAATGTAGTTGAATTGATGGAATTTTTAGTATGTGCACGTGTATCTAACTATGTTCGGTAATAAATGGTGTGATTATGATGGGATCACTTGTAGTTATGAGTTATCACCTACCAAGATGAATATACAAATTAATTTGATGTTTTCTATAAGAGTTAGATAAATAATTTGTATATATTCAAAAAAATTAATTAAATTATTTATTCATACCGTATGTTGGTTTTCCTATAATATTCTAGTTAATCATTTGTATATTAGAACAACTTTTGACAGTAGTCTTCTTCATATGTAGAATCAATAGGAATTATTTGGTGAAAAAATTATAAATTCATGAAATAAAGTGAATTGATATCTTATATTTATAGTTTAAAGTAAATCCACTTACTAGTTTTTGGATTTGAACATCTACTAATAATAATAGATGACAAGGAATTATTAAAAAAAATGATTGAATCAGATTTTCCAATATTTAAAAAATAGTCAAATTTGAAAAGAGTGGTTGAATTGTCTATTTTAATTGATGGCACATCAAAATTTACGTACATCAATATGTTTTTGAACAATGCACCGAGACCCAAAGCCCCATCATATAACAAAACCACATTCTTTAAAATGGAAACGGAGTTTGGTGAAATGCAACTCACACCAACTCTCTAATTGATCTTATGGTGTGTTTAATTTGAGGGGAGGGGAAAAGAAAAATTTAGATCTAAAGTAAAAGAAGGGAAGGGAGTTTATTTCCCCTTCCACTCTTTTTTTTATCCCTTTTTCTCAAACCAATTAAACATGTCCTATAATACGATCTAAAAAGGTTCTTTTAATCCATTTCATGGTTTGTGTAGTTGCTATCAAACAATCTAAAAACCCAAAAGTAGCATAATTTTGCCATTTTTTTTTCTTATATCCCTTTTTTTTTTTTTAAAGACTCTGATTTTTCTTTCAAGTACCAAAGTTCTTGATTACAAGTGGAGCCAAGAAAATAGAAGGGGAAAAAACAAAACCAATTCTAGTTGTTTCTATGGGTATTCAAAGAAATTCCATTATCAGCTTCAATTTCTTATGCCTACTTTGAAAAAAGCTTCTGTGCACAAAGCCACAATTAGGCATAACAGTTTTCTTTTATACTCTTCTGGTCGTATATTCAAGGCAGAAAGAAGGTTTTCAAGAATATACAATGATACTCTTCATTTATTATTATGTTAGTTTTGTTTTTATGGGGAATATTGTATATTAAATGGAGATAAAATTACAAACTAATTTAATTTTGAGGTAGACGTAATGAAGTTTAAGAATTTTCTTAGTCTATATGAAACATGAAAGAAGAGACTTTTTAATAGAATCGGTTAAGTATAGAAATTAGGGCTATTTAGTAATTTTCATGCCGTGTGTGCCAGATTTTTTTTTTTTTTTTTTGACTTAATTTCCATATTTGATGTTAGAAGTTAGAACTTGCATTTATCAGCTGAAAAGTATATAATGCTCAGAAACCTACTCTAGCTCGAACATGAAAATTAATATATAATATCTCTATTAAGATATCAGTAATACTCAAATGACATAGAATCTGCAGGTGGATCTAAGAACAATGTGGAATCTAAGGCTACAGGCATTACAGTTGCCATAGTTGTTGTACTAGTGGGATTACTCATTTATTTCTTCTGGAAGACAAGGAAATTACAAAGAATGTTGAAATGGAGAACTGAATCTAGAGGTAAACACACATGAGTAATTTTTCTCATATGAGTGCTTATTATGATATGCATATGAGGTGTTCGATGAAATGTTCGGCTTGTTTTGCAGGCGGTTTTGAGAGAAGCCAAGATTCTCTAAAGAAAGAACCAACGTTCACAAGTAACAGAAGAAACTTTAGTGAAAGCGAGATGGATGAGCTAGAGTTGCCATTGTTTGATTTTAACACCATATCAATGGCTACAAACAACTTCTCTGAAGAAAACAAGCTTGGAGAAGGAGGATTTGGTATTGTCTACAAGGTAAATTGATTTTGTTTCTAGTCTCTCAAAATACCCATCTTCAATATCAGACCGAAGAATTAAAATATAGATTGGTTTTTGTTGTGATGCCAGGGTAGACTAATGGAAGGCCAAGAAATCGCCGTGAAAAGGCTATCGAGGACCTCTGGGCAAGGAACTGAACAATTTAAGAATGAGGTCAGATCAATTGCGAGACTTCAACATAGGAACCTGGTTCGATTGTTTGGCTGTTGTGTTGGGATGGAAGAGAAGATGTTGGTTTATGAGTACATGGAGAATAGAAGCCTTGATTCCATTTTGTTTGGTGAGTCGAATTCACTTTGTGTATCTTTTAAGTTTTTGTTATGATTTTTCTTGCGACCAAGTTTGATTCACTGTGAACGAAACTTTTTCTCATGTACTTGAACTCCAGATAACGCAAGAAGATCCATATTGAATTGGCATAAGCGCTTCTACATCATATGTGGAATTGCAAGAGGACTTCTTTACCAGCATCAAGATTCTAGATTCAGGATCATCCATAGGGATTTTAAAGCCAACAATGTCTTGCTAGATGAGAAAATGAATCCAAAGATATCAAATTTTGGAATGACAAGAATTTTCGGAACAAATCAAACAGAAGCAAATACATTAAGAATTGTTGGGACATAGTAAGTATTTTAACAACCTCTTATACTCTTTGAGACACCTAATATCATGAATTCATCATTTATATGTGTTTTTCATTGTGCAGTGGCTACATGTCTCCAAAATATGCTATGGATGGACTCTTTTCACTGAAGTCCAATGTTTTTAGTTTTGGGGTTTTGGTACTTGAGATCGTAACGGCAAGAAAAAGAAAAACAAAGGGTTTTATTACTCAAAGGATGAATTAAATCTTCTTGGACATGTATGTGCAACAATTTCTGTTGTTAGATAATTTCTTCATCGACAACCTATCATATCATGCTGTGCTAAGAAACAACTAATTGTGTTTCATTATAGGCATGGAATCAATGGAAACAAGGAAAAGCACTGGAACTGATTGATCCATCGATCGCTGATTCATATTCGCCAACTTCAGTTCTCCGATGCATACAAGTCGGACTATTGTGCGTTCAAGAGCGAGCAGAAGATCGGCCATCAATGTCAACTGTGGTGTTGATGTTGAGTTGTGAAACTATGTTGATGCCACAGCCTAAAAGACCTGGGTTTTGTGTCGGAAGAAACCCTAATGAAACAGAACCTTCTTCAAGTAGACAAGACCAATCATGCAGCGTGAATGAAGTCACAATCACAATCCTATATGCTCGGTAATGAAACAAGCAAAGCGTCATAAATGCTTCAAATGAATTTTTTTGCAGAGTAATGTGTAAATTTTCCTGCTAATGTTTTTTTTTTTTTGGATACTGTTTTTCCTGCAAATGATAGTTGCGGCATCTTTGAGATTGTTTTGGTGTAAATATTGAGAGAGATAACTTCACTAAATGGCAATACTTGGTTATGCTGACATTTTTTTTTTTTGGCTCAAGAGTTCTGCGGACATTTGATTATATTATATTACTTACCTTTATGGTCACTTTTTAAAACCTTTTAGGACAAATAGAAAACAAAGTAAATCTTCATTTTATGAATAAAATGGTACAGTTTCTTTATACAAGCTTTTTCTAATAACAAAGAAATGGGTGATGAATTAATTTTCCATCAAATTGAGCAATATACTTGGTACATTTCTATAAGTTAGATAAATAATTTGTAGAGCTTTAAAAATTATTTAAATTATTTGTAAAAAATGGGTGTTGATTTTTCTAAAAATTCTATTTTGATAATTTGCATTGGAAACTATTCTTTATAGAAATCACTCAATAAGTATAATTACTAGATAGATAGATATATATATATATATATATATATATATATATATATATATATATTTTATTTATCTATTTATTTTGAGGGGGGGTTATAAATTTGGGATGTAAAGTTGACTGAGATATTTTATTGGGGAAATTAGAATGAAGGACGTGGAGAGAAAAAAAATATTTAGTGAGAATGACCATAAAAATTATAATTACTTAGAAGAACCAAATATTGTAATATAAATTAAAAATTATAAGTAAGTGGAGAACAAATCACAAAATCATATTTGAAAATAACATTTGAACTTTAAAATCATATTGACAATAATAGTAATAGGATTAATAAGAATAATAAAGCAATTAAAAACTTGTTTTATTGTGAAATAACCTATTTGAAAATTTGAAATTTAAGTGGTATTTTCTTGAGATTTCTTCCAAATCTCTAATGAAATCACCTATTTGAGCTCAGACGTGTTTCAACGGGCATTTCAAAAGCTTTAATGAAATCTGATGTGATCTTCTAAAAATTCTCAGAACTAATAATTAACAAGTCTTCAGTTCAAATCCTTTTAGAACTAATGAAACACGCTAAACATAATAAAGAAACATAAATGGTTGTCAGACAAAAATGCATCCTTACAAAAGAAAAAAAACACACTTATGAACTAAGCCATTCAAGACCAATCCTTACAGGTTAAACCCAATCTTCATTGGCGTTATCTTTTCCAGAGAACTATTTCCTTTTCATCAAAATGACGCTTCCATGAGATTAAACCAAACTATCCAAGCTTTTTTATAACCATCTAGACAGAGGATATGGAAAGGAAAAAAGAAGAATGGTTTTGGACTTAAAAGCACATTGAATCTTGCATTTCTGTATATTACAACTACAAACTTTAAAGAATAAATACCATTACAAGTTGCTAATCTCGGGGTTCCACAAGTGTAATAGTCATATAATTGTTACTACAACGGTCCTGATTATAATCACCAAACTCTTCAATGAAAAATCCCGGAAACTTCCGCTCAGGAAGTGTCATACATTCATTGGATAGCATGAAAACCACAGACAGCATAGTTGGTCTATCTTCAGGGAACTTTTGCACACACAAGAGACCAATTTGTAGGCACTTGATTAGTTCAATAGACATATCTTTTATGTCACAATTTATATCCATAAAATCCAAGGGTCATTCCTCTTTCCATAGTATCCAAGCCTAGATGCACAAAAAATATAAGTAAGTGGAGAACAAATCACAAAAATGAAATGCCTAGACGCAATTCTGTGAAGTTCTTCAAATGAAATATGAATTGTGGAAGAGCTCTTTCGAAGTGAACAATGAAGGGCAGATAAGTTAAAACAGAATATTCAAATATAATGTCATAGAAAAATTTATGGAAAATGCTTAAACCAAATGTAGGTGTTGGTTCCCAAGAAAATCAATCAAGGAAAGGCTTAAACTTAAATGCCATCTTGCAAATGAGAATACCTGCCCCAACAAATTATGGCTGTGATTTGGACTTCTGTAACAACTATTTTTTATGCCACTCAATATCTCTAACACTATAACCCCAAAGCTAAATACATCAGATTTAGGAGAAAGTAGCCCATGTACTGCATATTCAGGTGACATATAACCACTGCACATTATCAAACACAACATGACGTTAGTTTTTCTATTCTTTGACTAAGACATTTTATTAGCCTCTATTATAGAAAAATTATTAGTCAACCATCATACAACTTACTATGTCCCAACAATAGTTTTTGCTTTTACTGCTGAAAGATCTCCTTCAAAGATATGAGCTAAACCAAAATCAGAAATTTTGGTAGCAAGTCATTATCTAATAGAATGTTACTTGTTTTCAAGTCCCTATGGATGATGGTTAATCTAGAATCTTGATGAAGATATAACAATCCTCAAGCAACCCCCATAATGATTTCATACCTCTGCCTCCAATTCAAAAGATTTCCTCCTCTAGGATCTATGCTCAATTAGTCAAAGTTCAATAAGCTGTTACAGAGAAAGTTATTTAAATTAAAAGAGAACATAGTATCTTGATATGCATGCAGAGCTTCTCTTGGTCACACAAGAGAGTTAGTTATGAAAAATTACAATTTTTCAGAGGCTGTCTTACCAAAAATAAAATGGTCCAAACATCTATTAGGCATGTATTCATAGACCAACATTCTTTCATCTCCTTGAACATAACCACCCAAAACCCTGACAAGATTTCGATGTTGGAATTTGGCAACCAATCCAACTTCATTCATAAACTCTTGGATCCCCTGTTTTGAGGTTCTTGATAGCCTTTTCACAGCTATTTCTTGTCTATCTGACATCTTACCCTAAGCTTTAATGTATATAAGATTTACAATGTTAAGAAAATATCAGTTAGTGCATTTTTATGGAGAAGAATCACCTTGTAAAAAGAGCCAAAACCACCTTCTCCAACCAGGTTCTCCTTAGAGAAATTTTTTGTTGCAGCCAGAATAGTGAGCATATCAAAAAGAGGCAATGTTTGCTCTTCGCTATGGTTTCTGTGTCCTACAATTTCGAGAAGCAGTTCCCTATTAGCCTATCATAATTGCTTACCATGTTTGAACATTTCACAATTTGCCTTGACAAACCTTTTTAAAATTAATTGACTGTTTGACATTAACGATATGACGGATTTTCCTAATGGGAAAAAAGGACTAGATTAGCTTCTTTTTGTTTTTTTTTTCTTGCTAGCAATGTAATTAGCATTACACAATTTTGAATAATTGTTTTTCCTTTTTTAGAATCATTTTGGTCATCTATAAAAGTTTAGTTATCCTAATAGCGATGTTATGTCACTCTTATTGTTTAAAAAGGACAGCAGGACTAATGAGAAACATCACTGAATAGAGACAATTATCTGCTCTTTGCCTCAATCTCTGAAACAATCATATTGTTCATTTTGTAGCAACTACATCCCCTATTCAAAATTAATAGAATATGAAGTAGCTATTGGATGGCAAAATCCAAGTCAATAAGTAACCAAAAGCATTTCAAAGAATCTTACGCAAATTGGCACTCATGACCTTCTGCATCTTCTTCTCTTTAAACTTCTTAGCAAGGAACATTATGAAGCACAACACAAGCAGTGCCAAAGACACGGATATAGCCACCACTGCTACTTTCCTTTTACGAGTAGTGGGAGTGGACCCTGCACATCCATGAAACAAGAGGAAGATGACTCTGATTATTATCTTGAATGCGCCTTTAAGAACATGTAGTGTGTATGTGTAAGAAAATCGATAATGAAGTACACTTAAGTGTGGGTGGATAAGCATATTATCTTTATTGATGCAGCCCATGTCAAATGGTTGGATATGAAAATGTAAATTGTGTTTAGAGTATAACATGTTGCCACTAGCCACAACAGTATGATACGTGAATATCACAAGCCTAGACTAAAGTTAGCAAACAAAACTGACAAAGGAAGCTGAGATTCCAATTCTCTACCTCTTTCATACTAAACAAAGACATTGTAAAGGAAGCAGTTTCTGTTGTACTAACGCTGAAGTGTAGCCAGTTCTTACCTACTTCTAATGCAGCTAACCTCACATAGAGATCCTGTTGTGGACCTACTCTAGTTTGGAGCAGCTTCATGTCAACCAAGTTGCCAAACCAAATCAAGCAGTCATGAGGCCCTCCATTAAGAGCAGAATTTGCATGAGCTATACAAGAACAATCCTCCAAGAACTTCATCTTACATTCTTCAAGACTCATATTATCTTGTGTCTAGTACTGCAGCAACTTTGGCAATTTCAACCAACTTAACTTTTCAAACTTGTCTCCCTATGTGTAGTTTAATGGTGTTCTCCTAGTGCATCCTCCAGACCAATTAAGTGCATTCCATTCTTCTTGAGATTTAGGTTTGAAGCCAATCAAGCAGTTACAGAAAACAGGAGTAGTATTGATATTGCAGATACCATTTTCCCCGCAAGCTCCATAGTTATCACAAAAGTCTTTTATTGACTGGGAGATACTAATCCACTTTGAATTTTGGGTGTCCCATATGTATCTTTCAGCTAGCCCATACATCATCACAAGCCTTGTAAGTTCATCTCCTGGTTGATTTTGATATACTACCTCATTGTTAGTTATTGATATTACTGGCTTGTAGGCCGTAAAAGATGTCCAAATGTCTGCATTTAATCGATCGCCATTCCAAATTCCACTCCGAAACTTGATAATGGATCCCTCACGAACCACAAATTCAGGAAATTCAATATAATCAAAGCTGTAGGTAAAGTTACCTTCAGATGGTTCATTTGCACTCTTCTAGGAAGTCAAATACCTGTTTAGGTCTGAATTTTTATCCTAACTAACCCTCATGCCTGGTAACATAGTATCAGTAGGGTGATCAAAGCTTTGCCATATATAACTACAAAATCACTTTTACCACTAATCAAAACAAAATTCCCAGAATCTAGCAGCTTTGCTATTGGATCTTGAATTGCTCTTGAGGAACCTAAAGACAAGGCAATGTTCTCTTCTCCATCCAAGAGAACAAGATTCCCATACGCAGTAATAGTAAATTTTCCACTTGAGTCATTCAATGGGTTCTCTCTGATGGCAACCCAAACAAAAGTTTGGGGCGTAACACTTTTGTACCATATTCCTAAATATCAACTTTTGGAGATTCCAGGTCTGAAAAATCCAAGAACAAACATTTGTCCAACAAAAGTAAGCTCTTGGCCATCTGTAAGAGACTGTTTTGGAGTTAAGGTATCTGTTGCAGATGAAGTTTTATGAAGGAACAATTGATAAGTAAAACTAAACACAAAGAAAAGAAGATTAGGCATATGTACTCTCTTATTTCTCCCACATGAGGCCACAAAGCAGTGCCGGTGTTCTATATCCTTAGATTCAACCAAGAAACAAGAAAAGAAAAGGAAGGGAAAACAAGAGTTCAAATACAAGCAAAACTTGTTTAAGATATTATTCCTGTAAACAGGCAAGTGAAGAAAGAGCGGGACCCAAATTAACCAACTGTAAACTCTATGAATGACTGTTTTCCAAGCTAAGCCGAAGCTCGATGGTTTAGTTTACTTATAACAACGAAAAAGTCAACAACAACAGATATATGATTGAGATTTTTTAAGGGAAAACAAAAAAAAAAGTCATTCGTTGTCTCTTTCAGCAGAGTAAAGCTGAATTTTCATTTTCCTATCTTTCAAGTCTTAAGAAATTTCCAAGTGCTCTGATTTTGACATCGTCGTCTCTCAAATATTTGAATTTAGCTTTGGAATTAGTCAAAGAAATACCAATTCAAGGGAGCGAGCGAAGCAACTATCATCTTGATTTCCTTGCTTAGTGCTCTGATTTCCTTGTTCTTCAGACAATTCATCTCAGCGGCTCTTAAGGGAGGGAGGAAAGCTACTCTCCTCTTGATACTAGTCGCCGGATCAGTGTTTCACGTCTTCAACCATCCCGCGTATGCGTCTTCTTGGCCGCCGCCGGTTTTGTTCCACGTTTTTGTTTTTGTTTTATTAATTTTAAATTTCATTCTTGTGGTTGTGGAGCATGAGTTGGCATACCAATCACGTATATTTATCTTACATATTATTGTGGTCATTAACCCAAACAGACACTATATAAGATGATTAGGCGATCACTCAACTAATTAGGTGTGTTATATTTGACAAAGGATTACCAATTTATTATCAAGGGAAAACTCATTTATAAGTATCTATACTTTCACTCAATTTCTAATTGGGTAGCTTGTGTGCTTTTTTATAATTAAATAATCAATTTTGCTTCATTGACCTCATTAGCTCTGATATTCTATTAGCACTGTTAGTTCTAGTATATGAATTAATTAAAGGTATTAAAAGAGAAAAATTAATACAATGAATAATGTGAAAATATATACATGTACTAAATTAAAAATTGAGTAAAAGTATAGGTACTTGTAAATATGTTTTCTCATTTATTAAATATGAAAAGATTATGAGTGAGTTTTTTTTATGGATTTTATAAGTGAGTTTTAAACGAGTTAAAAGTTAAAAAAATAAAGCCCCGTCGAGTCATAGTTGAAAGTAGTTATAACTGAGTTAAAATTTGAAAGAACAAAAAATTAATTTTCCCACTAAGTAAATATAAAACTAAAAAGTGATATTAACAATTTCAACATATTATAAAAAATTATTTTTATTTAAGAAAAACTTAATTGAAGAAAAGTTGGTTTTAAAATGTTGAAAATATATGATCCAAATATATAACTAACTTTTTTTTGGGTTTTTTTTTTTTTTTTGGGTGTTGATGCCAAACCAAATATGATTTTGGCCCATAATCTCCTGACTTTTCACCGTAGCTTTTGAGATGTTAAAAGGAGCCATGTCAAACAAAAGCAGATATGTCAATCCATGGCAAATATATTTCGAAGCCAATATTGATTAAAGGGTAGTTCGTTTTCAGTGCTTATTTCAATGCTCACCTACCATTGCAAGCTTTTTCAAAGAAATACTTACATGTTTATTTAATCATACATGGCACATGAGCTATAGGGAGAAATTAAAATTTTATAATTTTAAAAGACATAAAATTTATAATTTAGAATAATTAAAGATGCAATTCCCTCTCATGAATTGTTATCTTTTAAAAATCTTAAATTTTGAATTTCTTTAGATGATGAGTCATGTATGATAAAAATAATGAGTTGTTGTATTTTAATTAGTTAGAGTATAAACGAGGTGGTACTCCTAGAAAATATGTAAGTATGCTTTTTCTGATGTTGATTGTTTAGTTGTAGGAGTCGTGATAATCATGAAACGCATTATGAGAGAAAGAGACCTTCAAGAAACGCGCGTAGAAAGTTGAAAAAAAAGGCATTCAAATTTTCTACAGATACGTTATGGAATGGGCTTCCATTTACTTCGATCTTCCGTTGACTTGGACAGTTGGACAATGACTCATAGAAATAAGGAGAGGAGTATGGTGAGTGACAGTATTCATAAATAGAAGTATAGATTGTTGGTTATGATTAGTTTTGATGATGTTTTATATAGATGTCATTAGTAAGAGCAAAAAGTTTATAGCACATATATTGACTAATTGCTACATTTAATGTAGATTTGTTTATATGGAGAAAGAACAAGAGAAGAAAAGAAAGAAATAGTTCAATCATGAAGAATGATCAAGAAAAGAGAAGAAAGAAAGAAAAACTTGCCAAATGGAATGAGAAAATTATCATATAAGTTTTTAGATTGATTCTTGAAGTCTCCACGATGAAATGAAAGTTAGAACAGCTCAATTCAGAGTTAAAACAAGCATATAACAGGTTCTGGATGAGCAAAATCGAGCCAGATACTTAAAAGTAAGTTTACTGCATTACTAGAAGTGATTTGCCTCTGGATTATGAGAAAACTCGAGTTTAAAACACAAACCTCGAGTCTGGAACTAAAAACTCGAGTTAGTCACTTAATGACTCGAGTTTGTAGTGTCTTCAGCAACTCTGACGTCTCTGGATCAGCAAAACTCGAGTTAGACAATGTAAACTCAAGTTTGGAACTCAAAACTTGAGTTAGTCACTTAATGACTCGAGTTTAGCAAGCTTTCAGAAACTCTGTCCAACTCTGTTTTATGATCAGAACTGGCGACCTCTGGTAATTCGATGATATCTCCTAAACCAAAGATCGGTTTAAGGTGAAATCAATTTTGTATGAAACTAGACATCCAATGTGTCATCTAGAAAAATTTTCATGCCCAAAGAAGCTGAGATGAGAGAGCTATGAATTTTTGAAGTTGACCCATCTGTTAACGTCACCCAGCAAACCCAGGTTCAGTAATTTGAGGATATCTCACAATCTACAAATCGAAATGAGCTAAAATCGGTGGCATATGAAAATAGACTCACATACCGTTCTAAAAACATAAAGATCATGGAAAACAAAGATCAAATGAGTGAGGTATGAATTTTTGAAGTTGACAATCAATTCAGGATACTGGAAAAGCGTTAGCTAAAGAACAGTCTTCGTTCATCGGATCATAACTGTCAGATTGCAATGAGTTTGGAGCTGATTCTTCTTGCATTGGAAAGAAGACTTAAAGAGTCTTATGGAGATAGGTACTAGATTCTAGGAATTGATCTTCATCAAGTCAGAGAGCAAAGAACTTGCGAGAAGAATATTTGATTGGGCCATGGAGAAGAAAACTCGAGTTTGTGTTAGCAAACTCCAGTTTTGGACTTGACAGAGAGCAAGATGGTTTCATCTCTTAAGGAAACTCGAGTTTGAGTTAGTAAACTCGAGTTTGTGGCAGACAGAGAGCTCCTCAATATTTTGATTTGACAAACTCCAGTTTGTGTTTCTAAACTCCAGTCTGGAAGTTCTTGAACTTTGGCTTATCCTCGTAACAAAGCCCCAAACTCGAGTTAATCACTTAATGACTCGAGTTTAGCCTTATGTTCAAGTGTGCTCCAAAACTCAAATCGCGACATTCCTCTCTGGAAGACCTAAACTCGAGTTTGGATTTCTAAACTCCAGTTTAGCCCGCTGCAAACTCCAGTTTAGTTTTCCAAACTCCAGTTTGCGTCGCTGAAGTATAAGAACCACATTGCGCCAATTTGTGAAATCTTTATGAGTTAATCAGAAATTATCATATCATGTTATATTATTATTCCTAACATTATTGATCAAGTTTTTGATAAGTTTCAGACAGGTTCATCACAAGATCAAGGCGAAATCAAGATCTGGAATAAGTGCATTAAATGAAGAACCAAGAACAGGGCTGATCTTTCTCCCTTATCCCAGATGTTCAGTTCAGACCGTTGCAACATATTAAGATCACTTCAAACGGTTGAATTAAGATCATGGAATGACTAAAAATCTGGAAGACGCTCTGCAACAACATATTCCAAGATTCCAGCTGAAAATTGAAAGAACAGAGCAAAATATGCAACTGTCATATTCCATATTTACAGCAGAACTTTGAAGAATCAAAGAGAAGAAAATGCAATGGCTAGTTCCTCTTCTTCATCTATATAAGAAGCCCAGAAATGAAGAACAAGAGATACAGATACAAGAGGGAGAACAAGAATAAGGACGTGAGCTTACACAGTGAAAATGCCAATATTCTAACGTCTGCTTCATCTACTCTCTGAATATCTCAATGATCATATATTTAGCTTAGAGAGTAAGGATTACATGTATTGTGCTTCAGTGTTTATTCACTTACTTCTGAGAGAGAAGATTCATTGTAATCATCATATTATTCTGAGAGTCACTCAAGATTGGGTGATCTTGAGTGGGAAACACTTTGTTGTGATTATAGCTTGTAAGGGGAGTGAATCTGAGTGTGGGATTACTTCAAGTACAGAGTATGTAATCAAGCGAGTGAATTGATTACGGTTTATAAGGGGGAGTGAATTCTAGTGAGAGGATTACTTCAAGTGCAGAACGTGTAATCAAGTTCAAAGCAAATAGTGGATTGAAAATCTCAAGTAAAGCTTGGGAACTGGATGTAGATCAAAGATTGGACCGAACCAGGATAAATCACAGTTTGCATACTCTCTTCCCTTATCTTTTACATTTCCAGTATATGCTCATCTTTGAATATCTAATTGTCAATTTATAAATTATGAAAAGTTTTTTTAAAGTTCCTAAAGTTTATCAAACACCCAATTCACCCCCCTTTTGGGTGATAGCCGGGTCCAACATAGATGAATATATATATTTATAAAGTTCATTACCATATAAGAAACTGCTCCTATTTTTATGTCATGTTAGGCAGTTCTGATCATGAAGTTAGCAAACGCTATAATTCTTATTTGTCTTATATCATTCTCTTACTACTACTTATTTTGTGCAGCTTCTGATGCCATAATCGTTGGCAAACCCATTAGCGATGGAGAACTTCTTATTTTTGAAGGAGAAAAGTTTGTCCTTGGGTTCTTCTCTCCTGGCAAATCTAGCTCTCGTTCTGTTGGAATCTGGTACTATAACTTGCCAAAGCAAACTGTTGTTTGGGTTGCAAACAGAGATAATCCCATCAATGACACCTCTGGAGTACTCTCCATCATCACAGATGGGAATCTTATACTCCACCACAATAATAGCAACTTCCCCATCTGGTCCATAAATGTTTCTGTCACTGTTTCAAGTACCAAAGTTATGGCTCAACTCTCTGACGTAGGTAATCTTGTTCTAATTCAAAACAACTCCAAAGCTATATACTGGTAAAGCTTTAATCATCCCACTGATACCTTTCTTCCATATGCCAAACTGGGCTTTAACAAAAGAACTGGTCAAAACTAGTTCTTTCAGTCATGGAGGACAGATGATGACCCTGCAACAGGAAGCTTATCTACTAGGTTCAATTCCTCTGGCAAAGCTCAGTTGTTTCTGTACAAAGAAAATGTTCCAGTTTGGCGAGTTAGATCCTTCAATTGAGAAATATTGGTGGGCCTGCCATCTTGGAAATGATCTATGTTGAATACTTTTGTAATACCCCAATTTTCATAATACATGTAAATATTAAATTTTGATAAATAACACCTATTACAATAGGTGAATTTGTGGTCTCAAAACTAGTAAAATAATTACCTTATCTTTTAAGGTGATTTCTCATGAAATTAGAGTAAATAAAGAGCTAAAAATCCCTAAGTGAATTTATGGGTCATAAAATACCCTGAGAATGTTATGATAAATCCTAAGAGACAACAAAATATTTATTAAAATAGAAGAGTATGTTGTCTCTAAATTTTTAATTGATTTGTTATAATTTTTAGGAATTATACCATTTTCTAAGCAATTAAAAACATCGGAGGATGATAAAATCAATTAGAGAAAATTAGTAACAATTATTGGGCAATTGAAATTGCAATAATTGAGATGCTCTAGTAATTTTTGAGATTAGCTAGTAATTAATTTATAAAGGTCATAATTAAGGAAAAATCAATTAAATTAAGGATCGAATGATATTTAGAAGCTAAAATTAGCACACAAGTTGTTATTAATTAAATAAAATTAGATGAGAACCTATAGAAATTAAATCATAACTTGAAATATTAGAATTCAGTATTATAGATAAATACATATTTGAACTCAGTGAATTATGAGCTTCGATTTGGCTATTCCCGAAGTTATTTTCGGTTACTTTTAAGATTCATACCTAAGTATTTTGGGATATAAAAATCACCATAAATCTAATCATAAAATTAGGATTCCAAAAGTGAAATTGGATTTTGAATTTAAACACCAACTTACACCTAACTAAATTAGCATTTGGGAATAATTAGAGATTAAATGGGTTGTCTTGGGGACAAAGCAAAAGACCTTCTTGAAGAAGGAAGAGGGGAGGACGTTTTTTAGGTGTAAGGAGGAGATCTTTACCCCCTCACCAAGTCAAGAACCAAGGGCTAAGATCACTTGAGAGTTACTTGGAGGCTACCCAATCTTTGGCTATAAATAGAGACTCCAAGCTTCATAAATTCCTCACAAATCCACCAAGGCTTAGGCCAAAATTTGAGAGAGGTTAGGAGTGTGTGGAAGAGCTCCAAGAACAGTAGCAAGGTTCTACAAGAGGTAAGGAAGCTTTTAGTTTTAGTTCAAGTTCCTAGCTTATGAAGTTTTAGTAGAAATATTAGGGAATGTTGTTTTGATCTTCAATCTTCCAAATATAGTTTTAATTTCATGTTTTTATGGTTTCCATTGCATTTATTTTGAAAAATTGATGAAGAAGAAGTTATAGCAAAATTTTTGGAAGATTATGATCAAAATAGCGAAGCTCTGGCGAAATCTCCTCAAACAGTGATTTCTGGAGTCAGGGGTAAAAACGTCAGTATTTTATGATGAAGGTGATGTTCTAAAATTCTGAGAAAATTCATGATGAAAGTAGACATCCAGGGCTTTCCAAATCTATAAAGAGTGTGTCATTTGAAGCTCTGTGCAAAAAGATAAAAATCTCAGAAGTTAAGCTATGTTTTCAGGGCGAAAATCTGGACAGCAGTTTGAAATCTGGGAACTGGGAATTATCCATGAATTCTGGATAAGTTCCAGTATTTTTCCTCGAAAATAGACTTCTCAAGGATTCCGGGAAATTTTACGGATCCTTATTTTGATTTTCCTAGAATTAGTTATGATTTTTCAAAGTTACCGAAAAATCTGCCCAAAAAATGCTGCATCACGTTTTTGAAGAAATGTAAGGGCAAAATTATAATAATAAAGCCATCAAGGGTAGAATGGTAAATAGAGGTGGAAATATCTCTTAGAATGTTATTCTAAGTGATATGGTGATATGTTAGGATATCCGGGAAGTCCAAGACTGGAATCAAAGGTCGGATGTTTGACGACTATGCGGTAAAAGGTACGGACGCGTATTGTAACATTAATGCTTATGTTTATGGTATGGTTATATATGATAATTGTTTTCACATGTTGATACTCTGTTTTGAAACTTCTTATGGATTTGAGTTGTATATGGGTTATAGTCTTGATAACACCGTTGAGTTTTCCTAGCGCTGAGGACACGATAGGCCATCGTGGCACTGGTTATGTGCAGACTTGGGTAAAATACATATTGCAGTGGCTGTGTTATGTTACTTGCTGATATGGTTTTGAAAGTTATAAATGTGAATATATTATTATGATACCTGTCATATACTGTTTACATAAGCATGAGATTAACCGTTACCTGAGGTCCAATGGACATTGAACCTTAGTCTTAATAAATAGTACAGGAAAGAAACCGGGATGGAGAAGGCGTCGGTAGATAGAGCCGTGAAGAGGCAGCGGTTAAAGGCAAAGGTCGGTAGAAGTTATTAGGACTTCGCTTCTGGCACGAATTTAACAAAGTTACTTTGAACAGTTTGGTGTCTAAGGCTGGGTTAATCTATGTGGGAAGCCAATCAGTCGCCGTATAAGTCGGTGAGGCTCCCATGATAGACCCCTACCTAGCCAATCTGTTTAATTAACTGATGTTAGGTTCCAGGTCATGGGTTTAGTTTAAAACTTTCTTTATCAGAGGATTGTATTTAACCTCTGTACATTGTATCACATGAATATTCCTTCGGGATATTTAATATATCAGCTTATGTTCGGCATCATCATATGTCTGGGCATTTTTATATCAGATACTCGTTGTCTGGATCTTAACGCACGCTATCAATTTCCGCAGTACTCTAAGCTGTAGCATCTCAAACTCTATTGTTTTTTCTTAAAACTAAGTGTCGACCAACACGATTTTCGAACCTGAAATTTGGGATGTTACAACTTTCATTATCAATATCTCTTATATAGAAGATGATAATGAGGTTAGAGTCATGTATCATCCCTTCGATAACACCTCCATATTCAAGATTGTAACTATTCCATCGGGATACATACAAATACATAAATGGGATTACAATAAGAAAGATTGGAAGCAATATGGGTCTTCTCCTGAAGTGGCCTGCGACTTATATGGATCTTGTGGACCTAATAGTAACTGTGATTCTTACAACTATGGTTATAAAAAGTGTTCTTGCCTACCTGGGTTTGAACCCAGAAACGCTAACGATTGGTCTAAGAAGGATGATCAATCAGCAGGTTGTGTGAGGAAGAAAGAACCGCCCTTGTGCAGAAATGGAGAAGGCTTCATTAAAGTAGAAAGTGTCAAGATTCCTGACACATCTTTGGCAAATGTTAGAGAGGGTTTGATGCAACATCCCAATTTCAAAAGCGAGATAACTTTTTTAAAAAATCATTTCAAATTATCGGAGCAGAGCATCGGAGTAAATAAAAGAGTGAGTAACTGATATATCATAAATTGTGGCGTAACCGACTGTTTCTAAAGTACGGTACATTTGTCAAAGAGATGTTATGATGGTACATGCCTAAAACTAGGTTCTTCAGTCGGATCCCTACGCGTTCTGATTACTCTGCTTACTTCTGTCTTCAGTCCTTGGTTCCTCGGACCTGAAGCTATGGCAAGAGCAGAGGTTCAATACTCATTGAACCTCAGGTAACAGTTAACCTCATGCTTATGTAAACAGTATATGACAGATATCACATAATAAGTACTCAATTATATCTTTCAAAATCATAACAACATATAAGGCAATAACATAACACAGCCACTGCAAATATGTATGTTACCCCATTCTGCACTATTCACCAGTGCCACGATGGCCTATCGTGTCCTCAGCGCTAGAAAAACTCAACGGTGTTATCAAGACTATAACCCGTATTCAATTCAATAAGTAAAGAGCAATTTCAAAACATGTGAGTACAACTATCACATATAAGCAAACCATAAGCATAAGAGTTAAGGTTACAATACACGTCCATACCTTTGTTGACGAGTTTTGGGTAAGTTTGACGGTCGGTACACGTTCACAATTCATCCTATAAGGGTAATATCGTTTCTATTAATTCAAAAACATTATTTCAAGCAATACCTTGGCCACAAATGACAATTTTACCCTTGAAGGATTTATTTTCAATTATTTCCTCAAAATTTCGGAAAAAAAACGCTGGTTCAGCATTTATGGGCAGAATTTCGCCTAACTTCGAAAAATCATAACTAATTCTAGAAAAATCGAAACGAGAATCCGTAAAATTTCCCGAAATCCTTGAGATCTCTATTTTCAAGGAAAAATACTGGAACTTACCCAGAATTCACGGATAATTCCCAGTTTCAACGTTTCAAACCTCTGCCCAGAATTTTCCCCAGAAATCGTAGCTTAACTTCTGGAATTTTTATCTCTTTGCACAGGGCTTCAATTGACACACTCGATACATATTTGGAAAGCCCTATATGTGTACTTTCACCATGAATTTTCTCAGAATTTTAGAACACCATCTTCTTCATAAAATACCAGCATTTTTGCTACTGGTTTCAGAAATCACTAATCGATGAAATTTCGTCAGAGCTTCGTTATTTTGATCATAATCTTCCAAAAATTTTTATCATACTTTTTCTTCATCAATTTTTCGAAATAAAGGCAATGGAAAACATAAAAACATGAAAATAAAACTAGATTTGGAAGATTGAAGATCAAAACAACATTTCCTAACATTTCTACTTCATGAACTAAGAACTTGAACTAGAAACTAAAAGCTTCCTTACCTCTTGAAGAACCTTGCTCCTTGTTCTTGGAGCTCTTCCACTCACTCCCACACACTCTAAATTTTGGTTATGCCTTGAGGAATTGGTGAGGAGTTTGTGAAGCTTAAGGTCCCTATTTATAGCAAAATGTAATGGCATTTTTGTAGTTCTTTCACCTTGCATTTTAACCATTGGATTACCCTTAGCTAGGAAGTTTCATTCCCCTCCTTACACCTCCCTAAAACCGTCCTCCCCCCCCCCCCTTTTCACTAAGTTTTGCTTTACTTTATCCCCAAGTCATTCTACTTCTTCATTAAGTTTTACTTTATCTCCTAATTACTTCCAAATGCTAATTTAGTTAGGTGTAAGTTGGTGTTTAAATCCAAAATCCAATTCCACTTTTGAAATCATAATTTTATGACTAGATTTATGGTGATTTTTAATTCCCAAAACACCTAGGTATGAGTCCTAAAAGTATACGAAAATGACTTTGGGAATAGCCAAGTTAAAGTTCATAATTCACCGGTTCCAAATATGTATTTATATTCAATACTTAGTTCCCATATTTTAAGATATGATTTAATTCCTATGAATTCTCCTTGATTTGCATTTGATTAAAAATTACTTGTTCCCTAAGTTTCTTTACTTGATCCCCAAGTTTTTTTTTTTGGATTTCAACCCATTAGTTACTTTAGTTAATTTTTTTGACTTTCTTTACTACTTTGGACACACACACTCACACAATACACACACTTACACACCACACACACCACACCACACACACTTTTTCCTCTTTCCTCATCCTCCTCTAATTCATTCATTTCTTGCTTATCAAGTCTTCTTAACTTCTTCCATACTCTAACTTAATTATCTCATGTGTTTTTCTTGTTGCCTAAGCTTAAAAACTGTCCCCCTTAATCCTTTCAGTTACCAATTTTATGTTTTAATGTTCTTACAAACTTTAAGAAGAAAAATCTCTCATTGGTCCAATTAATTTCACAAGGGTTTAGGATTAAGGATTAATATAATTTCTTCACTCTTAAATTGGTAATTTTCGCCACTTTTATTAGTTAAAGGGAAAAATTACTTAATCCTTGCTTACTATTGCTAATATAGTGTTTTAGGGGTTACTAGGCTTAATTACCAAAATTTAACAAAGGTTCTAATTTAATTTCAATGATTAACAACTCCTTGTATGCTAAACTTAGCTTCTATATACCATTTGGTCCTTAATTTCCTTAATTATGACTTTTATAAATTAATTATTAACTAATTTCAAAAATTATTAAAGTATCTCAATTATTACAATTTCAATTGCCCAATAATTGTTACTAATTTCCTCTAATTGATTTTATCATCCTCTGATGATTTTAATTGCTGAAAATGATTATACTAAATTATGATAATCTTAGGATATTTTTATGACTCTTAATAAGATTTAGAAAAATTAGTCTTTAGGCTTCCTAATGCTAAGAAAAATTGCCCATGAATAAAAATAAATATAACACTAAAATTTGAGACCACATATTCACCTATTTAAAATACGTATTTTCTATCAAAACATAGTGGCTAGGCTAAATAGGATTTTTAGGGTATTACATTTGAGCATGGAGAAATGTGAACAAGAGTGCTTGAGAAACTGCTCTTGCACTGCCTATGCTGCTGCAGAAGTGAGAAATGGAGGAAGTGGGTGCTTAGCATGGCTGGGACTCTGATGGACACAATAGTATTAAATAATGAAGGCCATGATTTATATGTTCATGTTGATGCCATTGAACTTGGTAGATATATTTCTTTTCTTAATTTATGTTGTTCTTTCCCGGTTTTTCATTTTACTTTGTCTTAAAGACTTTCTTGTTTCCATTTTTCTCAGAAAATTATAACAGGAAATCGAAAGGAACTCTTTTTGTGCCTGGAATGGTGGGAATTCTGATGGCTGTTGTTGTGATTATTCTTCTGATTGCCATGTGTGTTTATTGCTTTTGGATGAAGAAAAAGAGAGGTGCCTACATCATTGTTCTCTATTTTTCTAGGACAATTTATGGATTTTTTAATAATCAAGCAAGTTATGAATTCAACAAGGAAAACATGAAATATGTGATCTCAACTAGTTTTAGGTGAAGTCAAAACGTGAGAGAAGGATAGTCATAGATAGATAGATAGAGAATAGTGGGTTGTATGTGGTACTTACCTGGAAGCTTAGTGTTCTCAACACTATTCCTTCTCATTCTCTTTATTTCTCCTAAAAGTACTTAATGGATCGACACGGATGAGATATTTAATTTCTTACCTCAAGTTTGGAATTAATAGAAAAGCATAAATAAGTAGTGCTAAAATTGCATCGCCTAATTTTGTATGGTTTTTGTGGGTACCCTTTTCCTATCTTATTTTTCTGAGTAAGGTTAGTTATGTAACTTAAAGAATTGATTGACAATGGTCGGGCTTTAAGGGTAGTCTCAATTTATGCCCACCCTTAATCTGTATCATGTATCTCATGTCTGGGGAACAATGTGATGGGCTTGGACATGTCTTGTGTCATTTGTGCTAAATTATGATGCTATTATTGTTGTCATGTGATTATATTCTGATTATATCATTAATCCATAGTTTAGTAAGGGATATAATCAGATTAAAATCTGATTTATGTAATCCTTGTTTGGCCTAAATATGGTATTTGCTCATTAAGCTATTAAAAATGAAGTAGAGCAATATACTCTGCAAAATAAGACTAGGCCTATAGTATAAATCTACAAAATTATTGATATGTTTTTTGAACGAAAGTACTGAAATATTAAGTTTTATGTAAATTTCTTAAGTAAATAGTTTTATAATTTTACCAAAAGAATAGTTATATAATTATAAGAAACAGATTGATAGCTTTTTAAAAGGTGTTTTATTAAAAGAAAAAAAAAAGTGCAATTTTTTTTTTTTTGTTGTGTTCTGAGGTAAGCAGTATGTATGTTGGAGAATTGATAATCATGGGTCACTTTTCTTTTTTTGGAAAGTGAACGGGATGTAAAAAAGCCCTTACTCTGCCCTGTTCTCATTCTAATTTCACCTTCAATTTGCCTTGTAAACGCTATAGTTCGTTTAAGTCACTCAGATGTAACTGATTACCTTTAATAGATTCTAGCTTGCTTATCTGACAGATGTATTGTCAAATATAGTTATACGTGGCAATTGTTGGGACTCTTACAGGAAGAACCTGTAACTACTATAGTTGGAAAGATTTATTTTAGGAATGGACATAAGGGTATAGAGAAGATGAAGAAGAAGCCAGGAGTTTCTCATGCACCAATAAAGAGTTTCATACCATCCATATAAAATAGGAGAACTCTCGGAGTACCTATTGCTAGAACTACAAAGTCTAATCATAAAGAAAAGCAATGGAGAATAGTAGTACATTGTTAGGATCCGTACACATAGAGTAATAAAAAATTTTACGAATCTTATCGGAGGATTTATCAATGGCATTTAAATCAGGTTGTTTGTTAGAAACCATACCTTTCAAAGACTCGTGTGCATTTATTCGATTTGATCTTGTGGGCTACCTACTAGATCAACAAGAGCTTACTCTACATATCTGCTTCCTCTATCGATATCCACACCGAATGGCTTCCAACACCAACGGTAGCATGTTAGCATCTTCAGTATTCTCACATCTCTCTCTTTTATCTCTAGGATTTCTTGCGGCTTTTCTGATAGCTCATGACAAAAAGTCCCGTGGGTTTTTCAAATCTTGATAGGTGTATTATATTCAAAATTAATCCTTATTAATTTTGAAATTTGAATTTGGATTAAAATAATATATTAATTAAATCTATCTAATAGATTTAATATAATCTATTTATTGAATCCGAATTAAAAGCCCGCTAATTTAATTTATTGTTAAAAATTAAATCTGAGATATGATATCTATCTATTTAATTAAATATGAGATACTATATATTAATTCAAATTAAATCAAATATATTATATCTCTATTTGAAAATTAAATATGAGATATGATATTTATCTATTTGGTTAAATACAAGATAATATATCTCAATTCAAATTAAATCAGATATACTATATCTCTATTCGAAAATTAAATCTGAGATATGATATCTATCTATTTAATTAAATATGAGATACTATATCTCAATTCAAATTAAATCAGATATATGATATCTCAGTTTATTTTACTTATTTAATTTATCAAATAAATTAAATACTATATATATAATATTATTATTATTTTTGAAATTTATTTTATATATATATATATATATATAGACACACACACCATAGATTAAATTTTGTATTCATTAAATCTTAGACATATCTAAGATTCAATGAAATCTGGACACTATTGTTCGTGTTGGGTCATTCTTATGTGACTCTACAAGCCCACATGAGATTGGTAGCGGGCCAATACTATACCAGCCCACAAGTCGTAAGCGACCTCTAGCAAGACATTGCAATTACCTAATTCATATGGGATCGATGATACAATACAATCTATTGTACAACCACGTCACGTCCCTTTTGTCACATGATAATTTGGTCAAGTATGAGGAATGGATAATGTTAACTTCCTGTTCTTGACCATTATTTTGTCGATTCTTGATTAGACTAATAATTGAAATGGAAACTCATTTCCGACGTAGTATGGCCATACATTTCTCATAATCACTCATTGAGGGGCCCATTATTATCTCTCTACAAATGTGAGGAACAAATTCCATCTTGACCATTCACATTCCTCTGCATGAAAACCACTGATACCGATCATAGCCTTTATCATCACCCGGTCAAACCTGACTTTTGATTAGGTCAAAGATCAGTGACTCATCATGTAGGAATCCATGATGATCTCAGGTCAAAGGGCATCATGACGCGGTTCTACATGAGATAAGCTTATGATTAAATCCATACAGCTTTCTTATAGTGGGTCGGTCCAGTACTTTGTACTCTTACAAGTTCTTATGATTTTGATTCGTATCTCTATACCTCATTAAAGTCATACTGATCTTATTTCATCTTCGCTCTCACGTAGATGACCGACCAGAGATATTTAGGATAATCTATAAGATAATCCAATGGTATATTTATCACTATAAACATGCAAATGAAATGATAAAGAAATGGAGAATACATTAAATAACGTAAATGTTCAACGTACAATGACTTGCTTCTAGGGCATAATTTCCAACATATGTTCCACCCCAAGAATGAACTATCATAAGGTTCCATTCAACTACCTTGAGGAGAATAATAAATGGAGGATCTCTCAAGCATCAAGTAGAAGACTCCTAAAGTCTAGATCTTTTGAAAGAAGATTGCAAGCACCCAAAGCAAGGGATTCAAAGTATCAACATCAAATAAATATGTGGTAGTTAAGTAAAGTAAATCCTCCAAGTACCGAGGTAAATGTATACAATAGTAAAACCTCCAATGTTATTATCTTTAATATTTATCGAGGTTTATATCTTATACCCTTAGGAATGAACATTGTATCTTGTTTTTTAAATCTATTTCAAAAGAATTACAATATCTAATAGATGAGTTCTTTATGCACGTATGATTATTTGAAAAGAAAATATTTCTTTTATGCATAAAGTCATGATTAATTCATCGTGCTTAATTGTTCTAAATTGACTATATTCTTAGAGCATGTAAATTATGTTACGGTTCCTACAAGTTAATAATGAATGGATCCAAGTAAAGTTGGATACCAAGGAACAAAAAGATTTATACGATTTTGTAGGATGAGAAGAAGCTTCTTAAGACTATGACTACATGGATACTAATCATTAACTTGAAGAAGCTAAACTTTGGAGCTTAAATTTTGGTGTTGAATTTGCAAAGAAGAAAACTTAACGCCCATCCATCAAAACCAACCAAGCTATCACAAGGTAAGAGGAATTATGGTGATATCTACACTTACTGTGCTTCAATAAATTATTTATTTGGGTAATGAATAATTGTTCCTTGTTGCATTCTATTAGAAATCAATTATTTATTGTCTTCAAATTCTTTTCAAACTGCTACATGGATTAAAAGTGAAAATCGTGCATAGTTTTTCTTTAAGTCAATGATTTAAAATGCACAATCCAAAAATTTAATTAATCTCTTCTTGTTTTATAAAATTGGACACAGATACTCTGAAATACTATTCATATTTTGAATGGATTCAAATCGATTTTAAAAGTTGGAAATTAATATCTTTGTATCAAAAGTTGGAAATGCTTCGGCTCTCTTCATTAGTTTTTCCATCATTGACATGTTATTCCTTGACCTTAAATGCGCTATCATGTGCATGAACTCCTTAACCTTACTCTCTAATAAGTTAGACCTTATGTCTAACAAATTAACTATCTACTTGAGTTTTAAGTCTATTTTCTAGAAAATAATTCAATACATGAAGCCTTAGGCTTAATGCATAAGTCCTTAGATGGGCGAGTTATTCTTAGTATTACAAACTTTCATTAACATATTGAATGTTAATGGAAATATCAATTTTCAAGTTCATAAATTTGGTATTAGAGGTTGTTAGGCAAAATTAAAAGTTAGAATGGCTTAATTGTAGCATCCCAAAAATTTGGGAAAAACTTAAGCTTAAATATTATAAGAAATTAAAATAATAATTATTTAAATTAGTCTCCATAATTACAAAATTTAATTATTTTAAAATTTAAACTATATAAAAATAAAGACTAATCTTCCATAAATTATTTTTTGGAAGAATAATAATTTAAGGAAAATTTAGGTTCATTTTTCCTTTAATTTTAAAAGTAAGGAAAAATATTAAGAGTTACATTTTTTGCTAAAATATTAATTAGCCAAATTTAGTTAAAAATAAACAAATGAGAAATATTAAATTTTAATTCCTTTTGTATTAATTGATTAATCAAAATTTATTTAACTTAGTTGAATAAAACAAGAGCCCATAATAACCAACCGTCCAAATCCATTAGTTCCCTTTTGTTCTCCTCTGGCCCATCTTGTTTTAATTCTCCAAAGCCCAATGACATACTTTCAAGACCCAAAACGTGCAGCCCACACAATGAAAAAGAAGCCTAACATCAATTAAATAAAAACAAAACCCATGTGATCAACCCCCATTCTCCAGCTCACTAACGAAGAGAAAAAAAAAAAAAGAAGCAGAAGCAGTATACCACACTCATCAGCAATATCATTATTCTGCCACTTCATTCTCACGGCCCAGCACCTTACAAACCCAACCCATTAATGATCTCCCAGCCACGTGAAAGACAAAGAAACAGAAACCAAATCTTCTTCTCTCAGCAAACACGTAACATAAACCCAGCAGAAGCAAACCAGCAAATCATAATTTCACTGCTACACGCTTACTGCAACCGAGATCAGAGGACCAGCCACGCAAGAAGCATCCATACTCCTCGAGCCACTCATCAACGGACCCCTGGACATTTCCCTCATCCTCCATGATCTCTTTCGGCAAACCAGAAACACAGAGAGAGAAAGTTGAGAGTTTAGTGACAGACCAAGAGAGAGCTTGAGAAAAGAGAGAGAAGGAGTGACCATCCTTTGCTCTGTTTGTGGCGTCAAAAACAGAGAGAGGGAGAGGCCAAGGGAAGTGAGAGAGAGAGAGAGAGAGTGTGAAAGATAGAGAGAGTACCGAAAGAGAGAGAGAGCTAGATCAAAAACACTTGATCTACAGAAGGAAGCCATTCTCACCGTAGCCTAGCAGTCACAGCCCCTTTTTGCTATTCTCTTTCAGATTCAAAACGAAGCAGATAAAAGCTAACCGTGGTAAAATTTCGAACCCTTCTCTTCTAGCTTTGCATGAGGATGTGGCTTCGGTTTTGTATCATTCTCTGTTTTAGGAGCTAAGAACAGAGGAAACTTCAGCTGCTTTTTACGTTAGAAAACTCCCAAAATAGTCACATGAACCCTTAAGAGAATACTAGTAGTGCTTAAATGGCATACGCATCGATGTTGTGTGGGGATGGGATGATTAAAACAATGAAATAGAGATCAGGAATGGGGTGGGCTTTCTGGATCTGTTCGTCGGCAACGGTCCACTGTTCCTATATAAGCCTAAATACCTTGGAGAAACAAAGTCATGCATGAAGAATAATAATAATACGAAGGGTGAAAAATACACACACCTCAAGAATCGCTCAAGAATCGCCCAGCACCACGACCTTTTTTTTGGATAAAAAATACATACGATGTTACATTTTAGGGTAAAAAATATCACGGGTCATTAGTTGATCAACGTTGACATTAACTTGAATGAAAATGAACAGTAACTCAGATGAAATTACCATTTTGCCCTTAGTTTTTAGCCGAAATTACCATTTTACCCCTAGTTTTAAATTTTTTCTTTTTTAAAAAAAACACTAAAATAACCCCTCCCCCATCAGTGGGCCCCACCACCGGCCAGACCACAGCTGGCCGCCGCCCTCACCGCCGCCGGCAACCGGTGGCCACCTCCGGCGATCTCCTCCGACGGCCTTTTTTTAAATAATTTTTTTAAAAAAACAAAAAACTAAAATAACCCCTCCCCGCCGATAGGCCCCACCACCGCCGGCCGCCGTCCTCCCCATCGCCGGCGCCCGGCGGCCTTTTTTTTAAAAAAATAATTTAAAAAAAAAACAAAAAATGTTATATAATAGATCCTTAGAGCTAATTACAATATTATCCCATATTTAATCATTACTATATAATGATATAATTAATTTAAAAATGTCATGGATTTAGAGGTATAAAGCCAGAGTCGTTTTCCGAGGTGAAAAAAAAAAGTCCATAGTCATTCCCATTAAAACTTTTACTATATGTTAGTCATTATTTTTAATATTAGTTGGTGTCTTAAAATATTTTTTTAATTGAAAATTGACAAGAATATAATTGAAATGCGTGCACAGGTAGGAACAATTAACAAGATTTGAGATTTAATTTATGTATCAAATATAATAGGCGAGATTTCCTATTTGAATTGAATCAGAGTCCTTTTTTGGACAAGAATCATGGTTCTGTTGAAAAAAAGGAAAACAAAAATTGATCAATATAATAGGCATTGTTCTCGCATCGTCTAAATAACTCGAGGGGATAGCATTGATAATGAATAATGGAGATCGAGTTTCCGACTAGAACGTGTTTTGATATTTTGCTTTCGAAAATTGAAAGAATTCTATATAAATAAAATGAATTCACAAAAGGAGACAAAGAAAAGGGAGGTATAAGTCACGGGTTGCAACTGAAAAATGAGGCGGCCGGTGGTGGGGAGGGCAGCGGGCGGTGGTGGGGCCCACCGGCGGGGAAGGGGTTATTTTAGTTTTTTGTTTTTTTAAAAAAATTATTTTTTAAACAAAGAAAAAGGCCACTGGAGGAGGTCGCCGGCAGCGGAGAGGGAGGCGGCCGGCGATGGTGTGGCTGGTGGTGGGGCCCACCAACGGGGAGGGGTTATTTTTGTGTTTTTTTTAAAAAAGAAAAAATTTATAACTTGGGGCAAAATGGTAATTTCAGCTTAAAACTAAGGGCAAAATGGTAATTTCACCTGAGTTACTGTTCATTTCCGTCCAAGTTAACGGTCAACGTTGGTCAATTAACGGCCCGTGGTATTTTTGACCCTAAAGCGTAACGTCGTGTATATTTTTTATCAAGAAAAAAAGGTCGTGGTATTGAGCGATCCTTGAGGCAAATGTCGTGTGTATTTTTGACCCTTCACCCTAATGCGAATATATGCAGGTTGGAATTATTCAACCGTATGTGTGTGACTGAGTGTGTGTGTGTAAGAGTGAAATACTTAACTAGGTACTGTTGGTTCTCTATGGGTTTTAATGATAACAATCAATTGAGAAATTAAGAATAAAGAGTTGTCTCAAAAAGTTGAGAATTTGCAGTTTGAGGCAATACTCGAGTATCAGTAACAATACTCGAGTATTGAGTTTCAAAGAACAGCTCAATGCAATTAACCAAAGACAATACCGCAGTATCGTAATAGATACTCGAGTATTGATCCACACAGAGAGCTTCGCAAGTTTTTGTATCAAGGGATACTTGAGTATTGGTCCCCATATTCGAGTATTGGCCTAAGAAACTCTTCAGTAACTTTTCAAATTAGAACTAAAACCACAGTTTCGAAAACCACATTTTGGAAAACCATAGATTAGAATATGAAAAGTTCAGTTTTCATCTTGGCTCCAAAATTCAAAAGTTTTCTATTCAAAATGAAAACTCGAGTATGACATTGGAATACTAGAGTATTGGGCCACGAAAAGATGTTCAACAAATTTAACACACTCATAAACTCTGGTATAGAAAACTACAGTTTTGAAAACTGTAGTATGTCACTGGCTGAGTTGCTCCTTATGCTTCAAGTGGTAAACCTATACTCGAATATTGGGTTGAATACTCGAGTATCGAGTTATACAGAGAGTAACTGAGAGTTCACATGCCTTCAATACTGTGGTATGGAAAGAATACTCCGGTTTCGACGTTTTGGGCAAAATTCACTAAGAGTCCAAAACTTGAGTATTGGAAGAATATTCGAGTATTGGTCTAAGTTCAAAGGAAGGTCCAAAGCTGAAATCGCGAGTCTTACTTCTGGAAGGAGAATACTCCGTATTAAAATGAATACTCCAGTATTGCCTTAAGTGCATAGTGACATACTCGAGTATTGATGTACATACTCGAGTATTGGTCGTGACAGTTAGAAATTTGAATTTACGAAATCTGTGTAATGATTGCTATTTGATTTGAATGTTTTTATTTTTTAATCCTTAGCATTACCAGATATGTTTAATATGTTTGCTAGTGTATTTCAGCAAGTTTTACAGATGGATTAAGCTGAATTAAGGTGTTGACTCCACAAAGAACAAAATTGTCAGAAGCATTAAATGGAAGGCTACCAAACTTGTCTCAATCAGACCTACCAAGCTAAGCACGATTCAAAAAGATTAAAGATACAATCACCTACTTAAATCCATGTCATCCCAACGGTTATAAACACAAGGAAGTCAGCATCCATCCTTCAAACTCTTAGAATGAACAAAGTAAAGAGAGAGAAGAGACCAAGTTGCCTCTAACAGTCATAAATCTTCTATAACGGTCAAATGAATGCAAGCAACGGTCATTAAACATACTCTAAATATAAAGAGAGTAGCATTCAATTCTCTTTAACAACCATTGAGCTGAAAAACGAAAAAGCATTAAATTTGTTCATTCAATTGTGCCATCTGTACAGAGTGTTGATTGACACTGCTTGAGCTTCAGTGATTAGCATATCTACTCTTCCAAAAGAGTTTATTACTTGTATTCATTCACTGTAAGGAATCTCAAGTCAGGGGACTTGGAGATTTGGGAAGTCATTGATTACAACTTGTAAGGGGGAGTAAGTTCTAGTGAGAGAATTGCTTCAGAGTACAGAGTGTGTAAATCAAGTGACTTAGTGAAATACTTAGGGGGTCTGAGGACTGGACGTAGGCCAAAGAGTTGGGCCGAACCAGTATAAACCTGTGTGTACTGCTCTTCTTTCTCTATTCTCTGTTGTGCTCTGCTTAATTACTATTTGAGTAAGAATTTGCGAAAATTTTGTAAATCACCAATTCACCTCCCTCTTGGTGATATAGCTCCACTTTCAGGTACAAACAAGAATAATTACGTGGAAAAGATTGAATTAGTAGGATAAGAATAAACTAGCTAATGATAAACTTCACTCATATTTGTGATTGGATATTCAGCTCAGATATTCCATAATATTATATATATATATATAGTACGGGTGTTGGTATGAAATATTGCTACAAATATGCAGCATATTTTTCTTTATGTGATAATATTCATTAAATTAATTATGGGTCATTATTTAAGTTCAAAATTAATTTAAGGATAATAGTAGTAAAAATAATAATAATAATGAAATCCAGAAAATAAGAATATTATCCAACTTGTTCCTAAATAATAGGAAGGTAGCAATAATGAAATAAATAAAAATATTGGAGATTATTTACAAAAAGATAGGATTTGATTTAAGGTGTTCCTAAATAATATGATCTAACTGACTAATTCCTAATTATCTCACCTATAATATCTTTTACAAAATAAAATAGATAAATAGAAGATAGTATTTAATATTAAGAAAAGAGATTTAAAGAATAAAGGAAATTATTAAATAATAATTTATATTATTAATCTTAAGAGAGAAAATAAATAAGGTTATTAAAGATGGAAGGTAATTTTTAGATTTTAAGTAAGAAAAGGGTATGAGTAGAAATAGATAATAAACTGGGTAAATAATAATGTATAATATTATTATTGAAGGGAAATAAATAATAAAATATTTAATATGAATTATTTATTATAAAAGTTAATTATTTCTTGTAAAGAATATTATGGGCGTTAGCATTCATTTAACCCAGGGTTTTAAAATTTATATATGATTAATACTATATTTTTGAAAAGCCATGATAAATTCCATAATTCATAATAAATGATCATTATTAAATAATTGCTCATGTGATATTGGTTATTGAGGAATTCAAATTAATAAAATAAATGAATAATAGATACTGAAATTATTGTTAAAAATAGGAATGAATAATAATTATTATTTTCATTAGTAGAAATGGAATAAATAAATTTAGGAAATTTCTGATACATAATAAATAGGGAAAAGGGAATTATTAATAGTAAAAATGGAAAGGAGAATTAATGCATACAATAGTCTTCCTCATTTAGTACCCTCATAATTTGCAATCTCAAGTACCCCAGATTTTATTATTTAAAATATTGTATATTTTAAGTTTATGAAATTATAGTTATAATTTTGAATAGGTGGAATTTTTATAGAGTTATTAATTGATAACAAAATTAATTCTGGTAGATTGAATTAGGGAATGTGTTGAGCCCCTGGTTTGAGAGCAGTGTGAAAGTAGTAAGCTCGGGTGAGAGGTAACCACTTTCCATTTGTTATGTTATTAATATGCCGCTTATGAGTATTTTTTCTGAACTGAATATGCATATTTTAAATAAGTTTGCCATGTGGAATTTTTATGAGTTGAAATACATGCATTGGGAACTGATATATGATGACATGGATATTGTGATTATTCTGGAAATTCCCTTATTGAATTATTATGATAATTTTGGGATGGGAAGAATTAGGAGAAGATGTGAAAGTTATTTCCACCACGTGGTGAGGCCTTTATTAGTACACGATGGTTGGCTTACTATTTTCCCACCAGAGTGATGAGAACTTGCCCACCAGAGTGATGGGCTTACGACACCTTACTAGGGTAAAGTGAGGAAAGACCTATGGTTTGGGGCAAGTGCTCTAAAGATTTTGACCAGTCCTCATCACTTGACTAGTGAGCTTTTGGAGTAACCAGTAACATGGGTTAATTTAGCCCAGGGGTCTAGTCGAGGAAATAAGGCAATTCGGTTGGATTGATGGGAGGTATTCTGGGAATTAAATTCAAAAAAAAAATGAGACACCCATTATGATACTTAATAATAATATGATATTATGTAAAGAGAATGTTGATGAATTGTTTTAATTTGGATTGGTTTGTTTTATTCCACTTGGCACCTCACTAGCACATGTTAATATTCGTAATGATCTGGAATAATGGTTACAAATTTTTTCCTAGGTGACCAGTCTGGTCCAGGTCCTTCAGGGAAGCCGACAGAAGTGTAGTGTATTTATTACAAGTAGGACTTTTGTGTTTTGATGTATGTTATGGATTAATGTATATTGCCACACTCTAGGGCTCATGATGCATACTTTGACATATTTTGAAAATTTTAAATTCCATGTAAAACCTATTATCTGGTTAACTCTAATTATTATGTGACTACCCTGATTAATAAATGGTAACTTAGTTAATTAAACGGTGGTCGTTTCATTAATCGGAAGGTAAAGTGCCTTATATCAAAGTCATATCAACTTTACTTGAGTTATACTTTATTATCACTTGAGTTGTTTTATTTAGAAGTGATTTCTACATATTTCACTCATGTTTAAAACTCTCCACTTGAGTGATCATCATATTTCAACATACTCTGTTTAGCTCTGTTTTCATTCAGCAAGACAAAGGCTCAGTAATTTGGTCATATCTCTCTAACCACACATATGATTGGGGTGAAACTTCTTCATAAGAAACTAGACTCAGAATGTGGTTTGCAAATACCAATTGTGTGCTCAAATAATTTTAGATGAAATGGATATGAACTTTGAAAGTTGGTGCTTGAAATCCACATTGTATTTCAAACCAGACATTATAAATTGGATCATAACTATTAGAAAACAAAGTATTTGGGATTGATTCTAGTTGCAATGAAAAGTATACTTAAATAGATTTCTGAAGAAATGCCATTTGCCAAATTTGAAGTTATAGTAAAAGAGTTATGTCTACCATAAGTTGACCTCTAAGCCAAACTATCTATGTTTTGAAAAGGAAAAGGTGCTATTCAAGTGATGCTCTTAAAAGTTAAAAATCACTATCAAGATACCAGTAAGTGAGATTGATGGTGCACTCGAGTTATAGCTATGCCATCAGAGTGATGAAAAGAGAATTTGCAAGGTGCCTGATGGTAATTGCTTGGCTTTTAAGAAAATTTACTCAAGCATTGAAGTGATACCTTTGGCGTACAAGCGCTCGAGTGATACAAAGAGTTGCAAGGTACCTAATGGTAACTTGTTACTCTTGAAGAGAAAATGCGATCAGGCACTCAAGTTGCACATATGGGACTTGAGTGATGTCTGAAATTCTTCAACTTACCATTTGGTAAGTACAAAGAGATAACACCAAGTTAAGCTTTTAATACTAAAAAACTGCCCGAGATCATCAATGTTACTCAAGTCATACTTACAAAAATATGTTATCACTCTTCAATTACCAGTTAGTTATCAGGTTACGCATTAAAAATGAGAAAGCTACTCAAGTTACCTAAAGACCACTCGAGTTACATGGATTCCTATGAAAGAGTTATTAGATAGTAATTCAATGTTGCATATGCTATTGTAACATACCAAAATATGGAATTTGAGAATTCAATTATAATATGGGATAAATTGTGGAAAATTGGCCTTAATGAGTTTTAAAGTTAATATTTGGAATTTAAGGCATATTTTCCAAAATTAAGGATAATTAGTTAGTGGTGATTTGTGGCCTAAATATTTTGGATATAGTATTTTATGGCCTAAAGGAATTAATTGGGGAAGGAGAATCCTTAAATAGAGTTAAGGATTAATCTATAAAATCTCTCTCAATTTAATTATAATAGCAACATACACGACACACATATGCATTCCTCTTCCCATCAGCATTTTCATTCCCACTTCATTCCCTAAAATCACCTCACCCACTCCACATCATCTCTCCTCTACAAATTGCCATTTGTCCCGCATGCACCAACACTTTCTCTCTTCATTTCACACATACACATACAGCACACACACTTTTATTGTTTTATCCAATCTCTCATTCCACTTTTCCCAATCTAGCTAACACACACACACACACACACACACACACACACAACACAATCACTCTTATCCTTCATTTCTCATTCCCTCTCACCGTACACAACTTATGCACACACACATTCAGATTACATAAACACTCTCATCCTTCCATTCATTCTCTATCCATGAGTTTCTAGAGAGGGGGACAACAAGCTCTGAGAAAGAAGAAGGAAGCTAGGAAACAAACATGCAAAAACATTTTGAGCTTAGGTAAGTTTCCAAAAAAACGTTTCCCAATTGTTTCTAAAATCTACAGAAGTTTTGTGGGTTATAATGGTTGAAATTTTTTATTTTGGAGAGAAAATAGCTCAAGTTGGCATATTTCAGCATGCATGTTGATTTGTAGATGGGCTTTGATCTTCTTTAGCTTTGAACACATGCTTTCTAACCTTGCATATCTGATATATAAGCATTGGGTCTGATTCCTGGAAGCATAGAGTCAAGGTTTGAGCTTGCATGTCATTTTGCTCACCTCTGTAGTATAATCCGAAAACAGAGGTTGAGTTTTGTGTCGTTTTCATGGTTAAGGAGTTAAGTTTTTCTCTAAAAATTTTTCATGAGATAGTACTCTCCTTAAGCATAGCTTTAAAATGGTTGGTATTTCGTATCATTCTGAGCTTTGGTCAGCAAGAAATAAATCTTACAAAATGACCCCGCGTCTGGGAGCTAAAATTGGGCAGTCCTAACGTTTTTCAAAACTAGGAATGACTCAAGTAATATTAAATTGTGAAAATTTGCAGTTAGTTAGAGGAATTCCAGAGCTTTAATTTGATGTATAATGGGAATTTTTCTGTGTTCTGTATGATAAGTTATGAATTTTTAAAGATAAGTCACAATTTTTGAAAAATTCTGGGCAAAGCTTAAGTTTTTGAAATTTAGGAATTTTTCTCAGCCATAAATCAACTCGGTGACTTTAGTTTATGAAAATAGGCTTATTAAGGAATAAGTAGAAATTGGAATCACTCCATTCATAGTTATATAAACTAAGTTATGAATTTTCCAAATTCCCATGGAAATTAAAGGTCAATTTCTGATAAGTTTTAAAATGGTCACATAAGTTGCTAATTGTGTTTAGCCTTCAAAGTAAAGGTTCCTATGGATAAATTGAAAGGTTAAATGACTGAGATGATGTTTATTCCATAGTGAATAGTGTTCAGTTAAATAAGTCTTTAATAAGTATACATCCATAGCCATAAGGATATTAAGGGACAAGCATTTTAGGGTGGGTCTATAATAGCTAAATCTTAATTATATCATTAAGATTAGATTGGTTAATGACCCATTCTCCATATAAATGTTAATTATAGGAATTCCTAAGCCCGCCCGCACTACGAAATACTCGAATAGTTTTGAAGTTGCTGCTCACTCAGGTGGTAATTCTAACTCTCTATGACATGTGTATGTTTATATGTAATTATCATGTTTATGGATTTGTGTCTTGCACACACAGTTGATTACATTTATATATTCTGTTGTTTGGCCAATCACATGTGTCTTCCTATGTGCTAATGAAATTCGGAGCCAAGTAGGCTCTGCGTTGTATTTTTCCTGTGTGCTGAGGAATTCGGAACTGGGTAGGTTCTGCGTTTATATTTTCCTTGGGTAGAGGAATTCAAACTAGGTAGGTTCTGTGTTTACTTTCCTAGCACTATGGAATTCGAGACTTGTCTGGTCCTGTGTATTCACAGTTAACATTATAAGTATGATATACTGTTGATTGTTGTTGTGCTTTGACACGGAATGTTAAACTGTTTTCTGAGTAGTGGTAATTTGATTTCATATATTATGTACGCTATTCATAGAGATTAACCTGTTACCCTGAAATTCAATTTTGGATCCCGGGCACTAATAAAAGTACAGGTAGTGAATCAGGATGAAAAGGGAAGCGGTGCTGTAGACAGAGGCTAGAGAAGGTGAACTTGGATGAAGAGTTCTTTTTGTTTTATATATTGGGACATTTTTAAGTAATGTATAAGGAGTTATTTTTTGAGGTTTTTAGTCTTGGGATGAATGTATATATTTAATTATCTTGAAAGGATTAAGTTTTTAATCATTACCAAGTTATGTTTTATTTAAATTATCAGTTACTCATTCGTCCAAACCAGATCCGCACACTCTTTGTGTATTAACTCTGATATATAATCAGGAGATATAAGGGAGCTTTACAGCTATCTTCTAAACTTCTTTAGCCAATTACCAATTGGTACCTCTATGAATTAGAACATTACTCGAGTGATAAAATGTCACTTCTGTGGTATTGATGTCAGCTCTATGAAACAATGTCTCAGAGATTTGATACTCATTCTAAGTGTGATATAGAACCTGTTTGGCAGACCCCAAAACCTAGGTTTTGGATACAAAACCTACAAAACCTAGGTTTTGAAAAAAATTTGACAAACACCTCTCTTTTTTTTTCAAAAGCTATTCTGTATCGAAAACCTATGTTTTGGCCCCAAAACCTAGGTTTTGTATCCAAAACCTAAGTTTTGGGAAAAAATTTGACAAACACCTCTCTTTTTTTTCAAAAGCTATTCTGTATCAAAAACCTAGGTTTTGGCCCCAAAACCTAGGTTTTGGCCCCAAAACCTAGGTTTTCTAAAATCCAACTTTTTTTCACTTTTCAAAACCTCTCTGCAGAAGTGGCCCCACAATCATTGCAAAAACCCCAAAACACCCTCATTATATCCGTTGAGCTGTACCCTTTTCTCTCTCCCCACATCCGACATTTGTCCTCCTCGTCTATTAACATATCTCATTCTCCATCTCTACTTATCTTCACCCTCATTCTCGTCAGCCAATCTTGCCAGCTCTCTTCTCATCTTCGAAAATGCTACATGAAACCTATCACGATGCAAACCCCTAAATTAGATCTCCATCATTTGAACTCTTGTGCTCAGAACTGGGATTCACACCGACAAGTTTAGAACAAATTAAAAGAGGCAATGACAAGGAAAGAGCAAATAGTGAGAGCAACAAACAACAATGCAAAGCAAGAAAAAAACAGGAGGTTGTATTTTAGGAATTAAAACTGAAAATGAAAACGCTTTTTTTCTCTTTATATGTATTTTTTTCCCATTCTCCCTTCGTACCAAAGGGGAGACGAAGAAACGAAGAAGAAGAAGGACAAGATTGTTGTTTGAGGAGAAAAATGAGAAATGCAATGAAAGAGAAGAGAGCCTGTGGTATGCTGGGCTCCCCTAATCTAACTTGTAACTGCAAGATATTGAACCATGGTCAGGTCAAAGAAGGTGAAGAATGAAACAGAGTTACTAGGTTGGATTGGATGTTAGCGAGTAGGAGACATGTAATGTAACGTGGACTTCAGTTTTTTTTTTCCTTTTTTTTTCTTCTTCTCTTTTTTCTGTTTGTTTATGTTTCCTTTTTTCTTAAACAATGTTTCCTCTTTTATCTTAACTTATGACCCCTGAACCAACGCTACTCAATGCTATTACCAGCGTTTCCGGATCTTTCAAAAGACCCTGCACAAAGTTTTTCTGTGTGAAGGAATTTTATATTTTCTTTGATCCTTATAATTTAATCAAAATTTAGTTTTTGTCTCAATAATTTCTAATCTTTAGTTTTAATTCATATGGTTTCGTTAGGAATTTGTCTCAACTTATAATTTAATCAAAATTTAGTTTTTGTCTTAATAACAGATCTCATTCTTTATTGAATAATGCTTAAGATTTAAGAAAGAGATTATGGAAATTAAAAAAAAAAAAAGGGACATGTTACGAACATGTAAGAAGTACTATTTGATAAGGTAAGATTGAATATATTTTGTGTGTATTTGTATATATATACTAGTTGGACTATATTTACTAATGATAGAAATTTTTTTTAACAATTTTATGTAATTTTTGGTATTTATTATCAAATTTAATGTTTATAATATTTAAAATATAACTTTATCCTTTATGTGCAATTTTACCAAAAGCCAATGTCCTTTTTGGTAAATTTTACCCTCAAAAAGCTATTTTGATAATAATATCCAAACATTATTATTTTTTTCCAAAAGCTATTCTTAAAATCTATTCTCTAAAAGCTATTTCTACCTCGTAAATCCCCAAAGCTATTCTCCAAAAGCAACATCCAAACGGCCTCATAATCTTGTTACAATACTTCATACTACTTCTGTAACATCCCAAATTTTCAAAAGCGGAATATTATTTTTTCATCAAAAATCATTTAAAATCATCAGAGTAGATCATTTGAGCGGAAGAGTAACTGATACTTATATTTCAGAATGCCATAAGTCTAGCTGGATACAATAGCGGTATAGTAACCGCGTGGCTCAAAAGTGAAGTAGACAACAAAAGGAAGGCTTCCGCCGGAACATCAAAATGAAATCTCTAGCCGGGTCTCTAAGCGTGCTGCTTTCCCCTCTCCACCGTCCTTGGTTCTCCTGACCCTGCTGCTATGTTAAGAGCTGAGGTCCCATGCATACGGACCCCAGGTAACGGTTAACCTCATATTTACATATACGATACAAAATCACAGCAAATGAAACACTTCCAAACATGTCACTGCCAGTGAATGCAAATGTACCGCTCCCAGCAAAAAGTACCACTCCCAGTGAATACAGATATATCACTCCCAGTGCATGCAGATGTACAATAAACAACAACATATATTTAACAACACACCACAACATGCATACAACACACATAGCACATATACACATACTATAAATATCAGAGTTAGTGTTACAGTACGCGAACGTACCTTCGTTGACGAGCGTTTAGTACGTTGACAATAAACTGTACTTTTGACGGAAAACAGCGGAACGACAGCGAAATGACAGCAGAACAAGATTACTGATATCCTATAATGATAATATCACATTTATTAATATTTGATATCATAATAGGCATTTTAGGTACAAATTACCATTTTGCCCCTGATCCCCTAATCGGCGGAATTTCGCTAGCACTTCGCTACCTTGACCCTAATCTTCCAAAATTTCAACATATCTCCAACTCCATAATGATTTTCGAAATTAATACCTTAATTACCCCTAGAACATGATTTCTAAACATACCTGGAAGATTAAAGATCAACCTAACATTTCTACAACAATTACCGAAAGAAACACTAAAACTAAAGACTAGGGACCGAAGAACTTACCCGGCACTTTGATATTTCCACAGACTCCTCCTTCTCTCTAAAATCTCTCTCTAGAAAGCTCTAGGATTTGTGAAGAATGAAGAGAAGGTGAAGGCTATTTATAGAAAAAGACGATGGCATTTCGGTGATTTCATTGAACTTTGTCTGGTTGAATTCTGACCGTCGGATCGCACTTCTTGGAGGTGGCAAGATCTTGGCCTTACACCTCTCAAGGATGATGTCATCCTTAGTCACCAAGGTGATGTAACCAACTTTCTCAAGAAGTTTTCTACCGATAAAGTCCCTGTTCGGTGTTCCGATCGCGAAATTTTGTAAAATCTTAAAATTCTGGAAATAACATTCTGAAGGTCTTTTCTTCCTCTTCGAGAATACCGGGTTTTCCTAACCTTATACTCTCATTAAGGACATTCTGTTACCTGCCGAAAATCCTCGGTAATCGCTACCGGTTACGGAAATATCGTCTGTCGGCGCCAACCTCTGGATAAAAATCCACTGATCAATAATATACTCTGGTTTTTCTCAACTTATCCCGGGATTTCAATCTATGAATTATTTTCCATCGGTTCTCATTTCTACTATTTGCTTTAATCCCACAAAATATCTTCCTGGCTGGATCTCCAAATCACTCCATTGGTTACAGAAATGACTTCGGAGACAGTCCACTCCGAGATAGAAATTCACTTATTCCTAATATACTCTGACTCAAGAAACCTAGTTCACGGTTTTCTAGGTAGGATTTTATTTCTATCCGTGGTCATTTATCCTGTTCACATTTTTACTATTATAATATTACTTAATTACCACATGTCTTAACTTATAATATTATTTTAATGTAAATATCTAGATATTAATTTCTTAATTTTCATTTCATTTTTTTCTTTATTTTTCTTCTAATTTTCGTTTTTATTTATATATGTATATTTATTTTAAGTAATTTCCACCTTTTTCTCTTTATCTTATGTCTAAACAATTAGCCATTAATTATCTAATTAATCACTTACTAATTGTTGACAATTTTCTTAATTAGTAATAATTATTATCTTACAACTTTTTTATTGACATTAATAATTTATGCTCCATGCATAATATTAAAAATCATAAGATCCAATATGGTCCCAAGAATACTTTTTAATTTTCTATTCTTCTATTTTCAAAAGAGATAATTTAATAAATTGTCTAAATTAGGGACAATATTCCTTCTAATTTTTAATAATTATTTCACATCCCTTTAGGATTTATCATCACATTTTTAGGATGTTTTATGGCCCTAAAATGCATTTTTCACATTTTTGACAATAAATTCCATTTAATTTTCTTAGTATTTCCCTTTGAAAATAGACCAATTATACAACATTTTGAGACCATATCTATCATAAATGGACATAATATTCCAGATAATAATTATCAGGGTATTACAACTTCTAAACATTACTAATCACACTTATTTATAATTTCAAGTGCTTAAACATGGATTAAACTCAAGATCAACAAAAAGTTGCTTTTTATAGAAACTTCAACGGCTACTTCCAAAGACTTCTAACAATCCTATTCTCAACAAGAAGATGACAAAACTCAATGGCCAAATGCTCTCATCAACTATAAATAAAATGTCATTAAAAAAAAGTAGAGAGAACCTGTGCTTACAATGCCAAATTGCTGAAACTCTAAATCCTAGCCAAAGCTTTGTAATCATACTCTCACCTTTCACTCCAGTTTTAATCATTATCTACTTCATATAAAGAGAAGTATGCTTTTATTTAAGATTGGGATCTTAAATGGGAAACATATTGTAACCTTACAAGTTGTAAGGGGGAGTAATTCTCAAGTACTAGATTAAGCTTGAGGTTGTTAAGGTTCTCAAGTACCCGTCAAACTTGAGGGATTGTAAAGGCTTTTGTTTTTCTGAGATTAAACAATAAGATAGTGAATTGAAAATCTCAGGTGAAGCCTGGGGACTGGATGTTGATAATTAAGGATTAAACCAAACCAAGATAAATCAAAGTTTGTATCTTCTCTTCCCTAAGCTCTTATATTTCTAGCATATGATCTAAATAAATATTTGTGGATTTATGATCCATTACTTTTGTACTTACTAATTTCTCTATGATGCAAACAGTTTTTCAAAGTTCTAAAGTTCTTATCTTACATCCAATTTACCCCCTCTTGGGTTTCATTCAAGTCTAACATTATGCAAGCATTATTATATATTATGGTGGTTTTTTACGTGTGGCCGTTAATTATTATCACATCAATTTGCATATCATGGCCTCATCGAGCCTCAATACATAATAAGTATTATATCATAACTATTACAATAGGTCTAGAATAAATTATGGTTCAAAACTTTTATTTATCTACACGGAGAATATATAGTGCCCGCATATATGTCACTTCCAAACTATGATGTATGACAAATAGTAATTGTCATAAAAGGCATTTCTTGTAGCAGTGTATGATTTATGATGTAGCTTTTGTATAATTATTTTGTAAAGTAGTTAAGACTTGTTTTTGTCAAATTTTTGTTAGTGTTAGTGTATCACCCAAGAGAGGGTGAATTTTTTTTTTTTTGGTCAAAAAGAGGGGGTGAATTAGGTGAATTATAAAATTAAGATAATCTTAACAAATAATTAATTTGTGAAGAAAGAGTAAGAGAGATATCATTGAAGTGTGCACAAAGATTTATGCTGGTTCTGCCTTAATCACTTGACTTATGTCCAATCCTCATAACGTCTATGAAATTTCCACTATCTTTTAACTCGGTTAGAATAAGCTTAAAGTAATCCTCATAGGACTCACTCCCCTTACAATTGTAACCAAACAACCACACTCAAAGTCATACTACCTTGAGATCTCACAACAATCAATTAATAATAAGAACTCTCTTAAAGAGTAGATATGTGATCACTGAAGAGTATTAATAAATATCATGAGATATATTAAAGAGTACAAGCAATAACTGAGCAATGAATATTTTCACAATTGGTTGTTTTCTGTAACATCCCAAATTCCATGTTCGAAAATCATGTCGGTCGACACTTAGTTTTAAGAAAATCAGAGAGTTTTGAAATGCTACAGCTCAGAGTACTGCGAAAATGGATAACGTGCACCAAGATTCAGATAATGAGTATCTGATATAAAATGCCCAGACATATGATGATGCCCCAACATAAGCTGATATTCCCGAAGGAATATTCATGTGATACAATTTACAGAGATTTACATTTCTCTGATAAAGAAAGTCTTAAATTAGACCTATGGCTTGGAACCTAACATCAGTTAATCAGACAATTTGGCCAGGTCGGTGTTCAATCTAATGGGAGTCTCACCAACTCTATGGCGACTTGTGACAACCCACCGATGAAACCTTCCTTAGTTTAAGCACCAAATGGTCTGAAATAACTTTATTAAATTCGTGCCAAAATACTCTGCCAGAAACTAAGTCCTAATAACTTCTACCGACCTTCGTCTTCGACCGCTGCCTCTTCACGACTCTTTCCACCGGCACCTTCTCTATCCTGGTTTCTTCTCTATACTATTCATTAAGACTGAGGTCCAATGCCCATTGGACCTCAGGTAACGGTTAACCTTATGCTCAAGTATGATAGTATGCATGATAGATATTCATTTACATTTCAGCATATAACTATACATAGCACACAGCACATGTATCAATTCATATCTCAACAATACCTACATAGCACACAGCCCATGTAAGGTCCACATAGTTTGCACATAAACCAGTGCCACGCCCCAGAGCATGTCCTCAGTGCTAGGAAAACATCCATACGACATTACCAAGACTATAACCTGTTTTCAAATCAAAGCTGAATGTATTTAAAAATGGTGACCTAAGACCTAGTCTTAGCCACAGTCCATGACCCAAGACACAGTCTTGTTCATGACTATATGAATCATCACATCACATATAAAACATACAAGCAGCATAAGAGTTAGAATTACAGTACGCGTCCGTACCTTCATTGACGATATCGAGTACTTTCGTCGAAATATGGTACGTATGACGGCGGTACGACAGGGGAAACAGCGGTTCATGTTTTCAGATATCCTATAAGGATTATATCACAGATATGAATATTTAATATCATAACAGGCATTTTAGGTACAAATTACCATTTTGCCCCTAGTTTGATTAGTCGGTGGAATTTTACCAGAGCTTCACTACTTTAACTCTAATCTTCCAAAATTTTGCCATATCTCTTTCTCCAACATATTTTTGAAATAAATACCATATTTAAACTTAAGCATGATATCAACTACATATTGGAAGACTAAAAGATCAAACTAACATTTCTACCATAACTACCGAACGAAGCTAGAATCTTAAGACTAGGGACCGAAGAACTTACCCAGAACCTTGCTACTCCTTCCTCCGAGCTCATCCCTCTTTCTAACATCCCTCTAGATTTCGAACTAGGCAAGTGAATTGGTGAGAAAATGAAGGAGAATGGAAGGGCTATTTATAGAAAAAGGCAATGGCATTTTGGTAATTCCTTTTAACTTTGTCTGATCAGTTTCTGACTGTCGGATCGCACTTCTTTAAAGTGGCAAGATCTTGGCCAAACACCATACTATGCTAACCTCGTCCTATGTCAACAAGGTGATGTCACCAACTTGCTCAAGAAGCTTTCTACTGATAAAGTCCCTGTTCGGTGTTCTAATCACGTAATCTTGAGAAATCTCAAAATTCCGGGAACATAGCCCCGAAGATCTTTTCTTTCTCTTTTAAGATACTTGGGTTATCTAAATTTTTGATCTCATTAAGGACATTCCGTTGCCTGCCGAACATTTTCGGACAACCGTTGTTGGTTACGAAAATAACTTCGGAAATAGCCTACTTTGAGATAAAAATTCACTTGTATATAATAAGTCCTTATGTTAGATACTTAGTTCATATATTTTGAGATAGGATTTATTTTCTATCAGTTCTCCTCTATCCTATTTGCTTTTTCTCAAAATATCTCACTTTATATTATTATTATAATCATAAATATGTAGATATTATTATTTTGCTACTACTACACACACACACACACATGCACAACACTTAGACACACACACACACACACTCACAACTCTCCACATCTCATAACACTCACACACCACACATCACACACACACACAAATTTCGGTTTTTCTTCTTTATTCATGTCTAAACAATTAGCCATTAATTATTTAACTAATCACTTACTAATTGTTGACAATTTTCTTAATTAGTAATAATTATTATCTCACAACTATTTTACTTACATTGGTATTTTATGTCCCATGTAATATATCAAAAATCACGAAGTCAATTTTGGTTTCAGAATACTTTTTTAATTTTTCTTATTTTTATTTTCAAAGGAAATAATTTATTAAATTATATAAATTAAGGACAATATTCTTTCTAATTTTTAATAATTATTTTACTGCCCTTTAGAATTTATCACAATTCTTTTTAGGATGTTTTATGACCCTAAAATGCATTTTTAAGCTTTTTTTACACTTAATTTTCTTTATCCCTCCTAATTTCATGAGAAATCACCTTAGGAAATAAGGTAATTATTATACTAATTTTGAGACCACAAATTCACCTATTTCCAATAGGTATTATTTGTCAATATATTTATCCGGGTATTACATTTTCTTTGTATTGAATGCCTATGGCTTTTATATTTGATCACCATTAATAATTGTTGGAAGCCTTCTATTGATTGTATTCAAATTATTCATTAGACTAAAGAAGCTTTCTATTAGACACAATTTTGAAGATATTGAAAGATTTTACGATATGTTGCTTTCATATAACTGGAAATAATCTTCATACGACATCCCTTTGGTCTTTAGTAGTTGATTAAGGTTGAATTACTTTCACTTTCGTCGAAATGGGTGTTTGAAATCATGACCATTTGACTTACTCTGACTAAGTTTTCGTGCTAAGCTCTGTTTTTGCTACAGCATTAAATGAATTTGACACATATTTTACTTTATGATAATTAACACATAATCCTTCATTTAATAAATTGAAACTCATGAATAAACTTGTTTAGAAGCATTAAAAATAATAATAAGTGATAATATGAAGTATCAAGATAATAATTAGTGAGTTTGAATTTACAAAGATAGAAATTAAGTTCAGAGATAGGTGACACTTGAGTGTTGAATATATACACTCGAGTGGTGTTCCCTAACATTTGAGTGTTGATGAACTTGCATTGGAAGAAGACTTGTATAAAAACGAAGCTCAATTGAAAATATTTGTTTTCTTCCGATCTAGACACTCAAGTATTGGAATTCCACACTTGAGTGTCTTTTATCAACACTTGAGTATTGATGTTTGTGGATGGTAGAACACTAGTTCAAAAGATAGAGATTGCAAAGAATAAGTTGATCTGTACCAGACACTTTCAAGTGTGCCACAAACCATTCAATTCATCAATAAGTATCATGCACTAACATTGGAGATATTACCGTGACACTCGAGTGTTGATGTATTTTTGCCATAATGAGTTTGACTAAAAGGCACTGGTATTGTTGATGTTGAAGAAATACTCGAGTGTTCAACAATTTCTTTATGTGATTTTGAAGCCAATACTTGAGTGCTGAAGAGTAACACTCGAGCGTTTATATCAGACACTTTAGAAGTTTGCTTTTTGATTCAAGTTTTGGTTTCTATAACTTTTGTACACTCGAGTGTTATTTAATACATATTCAAATGACTTGAATAATCAAGTTTATATTTAATTGCAAGTGTTTGTTTTCATCAAAACTCATAATATGAGAATTAACAATTTCTTGTGAACGATATTTGGAAAATGAATTATGATTTTTCAATTGTTTTGGATCCTATTTGGAAGGAAGTTTTTGATAACTGAATCGGGAAATAGTTTATGAAAGGTTTTATGTAATTAATAATTTAAATTAATTATTTTGAGTGGAACTTGATTATAGACCTGTAAGTTTTCGATTTTGGTTTGCATATATATTTTTGAATGACTAATGGTTACTTAGATTTTTAAATCTTACGTTTTCTATATGTACATTTTTTAGGTGAGATCGTAGTAGGGTTGTAGAGAAGTTGTAATTGTATTAAATCTGTTTAGCCTTGTTTTAAAATTGTATGATTTTTTAACGTTATCTATATTTAACACAAATTAAACTTTATGAGTACAAAAGTATATCAATAATAAATTAAAGATAAAATTATGTATTCACATGAAAAATTTAATTTTATGACTTATAAGTCAGTATAAAATAATAATAAAATAATTAATTATCTAGCCCTATTTATAAGGTATGGAGAAAGTGGGTTTACCCCATTTATATTTCATCTGAATATATATTCTTACCCTCAACTTATTATTGGGTAGACTTTGCACATAAGGTTCTTTAAAAACATGGGTATGATTAGAAAGAAAAATACATATTTTATATATTTATTATTTTTCATCAACATTTTGAAATTTGTGATTTTGATAGTTGTTCCTTATAAAAAGATGTCTCGAAGTAGTACTTTTATGTGTAAGAAAAAAGAACTGTAAAAAAATAACTTGAGAAACCCCATCCTCGTCTCTCTTTCTTTCTCATTCATTATCATCCCACTAATAAAACCCGCACGCATGGAAAGAGTACAAAAGTGCATAAGCAAACTTCATCTTTGGGAGAATGATTTTACTTTCCAATTAAAAAAATTAATTTCCCATCTTGAGAACGATTTCTGTGTAAATTCGAACTCGTTCTACCTTTGGACGATTTTAAATATAGCATTTTGGTAAATACTTTGTAGAGTGTAGCATCTGGGATTTTTTTTTTTTTTTAAATGTATATTGGTAAAAAAGCCTATCAACATGTTGTCTAGTTTATCGTTTATAGTATCATGAGTTAAGATAAATGAAGTTTGAGTTATAAATATATTTGCTTGAGTGTTAACATTATATGTTAAAATGCTCACTTCATTACATGTGTCTGACTACGTTGAGGGAGATGGTAAATTTATTATACAATGCCATACAACTATTCACGTCCGTAATAATTTATTCAATTCATGAAATAAAAAAAGTGCTGTAATACAATTTATAGGAAGATATTTACTGAAATAAAAGTGAGAAGTATGCATAATAATGTCATTCTCATTGCAATATTTTAAATTAATTTATTAATTATGTCAGATCCTATGGACAATGTGGTCTTATTGGCGTTCAACGGTAGACGACGCGAGTGCTTTTTTATTATGTGCGTATAGAAGACTACTTTCCATAGGGTTTGTGTTCTGTTTGTAGAATATAAATGTGTAGTCTCAAGGGACTAAGGTATTAATATAGGATCTGATAACTTTCTCCTAGGTATTCATTGATGGAATATGTAAGAGAAAGAGAATCAGAGCACAAACATAAGGGCTTTCACCCAATGGAGTGGGGTGTGTGCTCTGTGTGTACTAAATAGTAAAGAGGCAGGGAATAGAAACTGTGTACCTTAGGGTTTTAGATCCTATTTATAGAGGTACCTTAGGGTTAAAGTTTAAGTAGTTGGGCCTCACTTGTCTCCAGGTCCAAGTACTTTGCCTCCATATCTTTACCATATTCTTATTACGTAACAGTTTGTTACGTATGTTGACGTCATCACCTAAATTCTCATACGATCCAGTAAATTTTCCAACTCCTTCTAATGCTTTGCAGATCCTATCCGCAGCAGCATTTGCAAAGAAAATGAATAATCTAAGCCACGTCCAATGACACTGTCCCCAAATTAAAACGGATCTTTTCTGCAGTGAATAGAACAATGAAATACAATAGAACTTAGGAAGCATCATATATATAAAAAAAAAAAAAAAAAAAAAAAAAAAAAAAAACCTTAGCTAGATAATGCTTGAAAGTTCCAGAGCGGTATATAGAGCCTCTTTTACTTATACACCTTATATGGACTCATTTCTTTAAACGTTGGGCAAGCTCTTGATTATCCTAAAATATCTGAACGTTGGTAGCCATAAATCCTTTTAATGGAATGGTTTTACATGTTACAACATAATACTCCCTCCGGTCCTAATTATAGGACATGATTATTGGATTTTGGAGAGATTAAATATAGGAGTTAAATTAGTTAATTATATTTATTTTCCTAAAATGCCCTAGCTTAAAAATTTCAAATGGCATCTTAATCAGCCCCTGTGACCTTGGGCCTTGGGCCCACAAACTTTCTTTTCTTGTTCTTACATTTCCTGGCCTTTTATGCAACAACATCAAATATCCTGACCATACCAAAAACATCAAGGATCTAACATATCTGCTAAAAAAGTGTCAATATTTTAAAATAAATTTCCAATTTTTTGATTAAAATCTAAGTAAAGGATTTTCAGGACTTGAAGAAAAAGAAGTTATTGATAGGATATGTCATAATTGTCAACATCAAAAGCATCATTTCAAGGGAAAAAATTAGGAACATATGTGATATCAACAAGAATATTTTAGGAAGAAATTGACAAAAACTAGAAGACTAAGCTCAACTCTATAATGTTGTCCTATAATTAGGACTAAAGGAAGAACTATTTAAGGCCATAGATATATAATGTTAGAAGCAATTAAAATGGATTAAAGAATCCGTTTGAAAACATAATCTGTTTATGTGTTTAAAAACCGCCAATGTACAAGGGTAGCTTTTGCAATAAAGGTTAGCAATTAAAGCATTAAAATTTGACTCATAAAATCAGTTTATGATTTTGAATACCCCAACGTTCAATTCCCACAATTAATGCTAGAACAATTGCATGTTCTAATATGTTTTATAATTCAAAATATTATTTAAATATATTATATCTGTAGAAAGCTTGTACTAACTATGCATACTAACGATGTTAAATTTTTAACCTAGATAAGTAAAGCCTTGTTATGATGTTAACTTTTTAACTTTGATTAGTGAAGCCAAATGCCATTTAAAGTTTAAACCCTTAAATTGAAGAAAAAAAGTCACCTCACAAAAGTGTGTAAAAGACATAAGTTTTTTTTTTTTTTTTTTTTGAAAAAAAGGGAGATGAGCTATTCAAGTTTTCATATATCTTTTGATGGTTGGGCCAAGGGATTGAAAGTAAAATATTTTTATGATAATATTGAATTTTAATTGTGAATTGTTCAGACAATGAACTTGAATATTATGTAAGAAATATTAAATGTCAATATGAAGCAAGTGCTTTTACTATTCAACTATACACCTTTCTTATGCCTGCCAAAAAAGGCTAGTTGCATGTTAATTATAAATCGTCGGGAAAAAAAAAGCCACTTAAAAGCTTATAGTATTATATTAATTACCCCCAAAAAAAAAAAAAAGCTTGTAGTATTAGTGAAAAAGCCATCTCACAAAACTAACAAAAGTGTGCATAAGACATGAGCCTTTTGGGAAAGGGGGAAAAAAGATTTGATCCATTCAAGTTTTTATATATCTTTTGATGGTTGGGCCAATGAAAAGACACTTGGATATTATCTAGCAAATATTAAATGTTAATATGAAGCAAGTACTTTTACTATTGTTTTTGATTTTTTTAACACTAAGTACTTTTACTATTCAACTATACGCTTTTTATATGCCTACCAAAAAAGGCGAATGTTAATTATAAATTGTCGGGAAAATGAAAAGCCACTTAAAATCTTGTAGTATTATATCCCCAAGAAAAAAACTTGTAGTGTTATTGTGTTTGTAACATCCCAACTTTTCAAAAGCAGTATAATTTTTTTTTTACATCAGAGTAGAGCATCGGAGCAAGAGAGTAACTGATACATATATTCAAAATGCCGTAAGTCTGGCTAATTACAGAAACGGTACAAAGACCGAGAGTTTTTAAAGTAAATAACCATAGAGGTATTCCCCTGACAATACCCATGCTGTGGCAACAAAAGATGTTGTTCAGCCGAGTTCCTATAAGTGCTTCTTGTCTTTCTCCTCGATCCTCGGACCTCCCGATCCTGAAGCTATGTTAAGAGCTGAGGTCCCATGCATACGGATCCCAGGTAACGGTTAACCTCATATTTACATATACGGTACAAAATCACAGCAAATGAAACACTTCCAAACATGTCACTCCCAGTGAATGCAAATGTATCGCTCCCAGCGAAAAGTACCACTCCCAGTGAATACAGATATATCACTCCTAGTGCATGCAGATGTACAATAAACAACAACATGTATTTAACAACACACCACAATATGCATACAACACACATAGCACATATACACATACTGTAAATATCAGAGTTAATGTTACAGTACGCGAACGTACCTTCGTTGACGAGCGTTTAGTACGTTGACGATAAACTGTACTTTTGACGGAAAACAGCGGAACAACAGCGATACGACGACGGTACAACAGCGATAACAGCGGTTTGTGATTTCAGATATCCTATAGGGATAATATCACATTTATGAATATTTAATATCATAATAGGCATTTTAGGTACAAATTACCATTTTGCCCTTAGGTTGACAAATTGACGAGATTTTGTCAGAGCTTTACTATTTTAATCCTAATCTCCCAAGATTTTGACATACCTCTTTCTCCAATATATTTCTAAAATAAATATCATATCTATTCCTAAAACATGATATCTAAACTGACTTGGAAGATTAGAGATTATTCTAGCATTTCTACTATAACTACCGAAAGAACTACTTAAACTAAAGACTAAGGACCGAAGAACTTACCCGGCACTTTGCTATTTCCACAGACTCTTCCTTCTCTCTAAAATCTCTCTCTAGAAAGCTCTAGGATTTGTGAAGAATGAAAAGAAGGTGAAGGCTATTTATAGAAAAAACCAATGGTATTTCAGTAATTCCCTTGAACTTTGTCTGGTCAGTTTCTGACCGTTGGATCGCATTTCTTTAAGGTGGCACGATCCTGGCCTTACACCTAGCATTTTGCCTTCAAAGTCAACAAAATGATGTCATGCTTAGTCACCAAGGTGATGTCACACCCTTGCATCAACTCTTGCTTTATGTGCCTTTATCTGATAAAGTTCCCTGTTCGGTGTCCTAATCGCGTAATCTTGGGAAATCTCAAAATTCCGAAAGCAACTCGCTGAAGATATAATCTTCCTCGTTAAGAATATTTGGGTTGACTAAATTTTTGATCCCATTAAGGACATTCCATTGCCTGCTGAATATTTCGGCCAAACGCCGTTGGCTACGGAAATTGCGTCTGCCGATGTCAACTTCTGGATAAAAATCCACTGATTAATAATATACTCTGGTTTTTACCAACTTATCCCCAGATTCTAGTTTATGAATTATTTTCCGTCGGTTCTCATTTCTACTATATGTTCTAATTTCACAAAATATCTTTTTGGCCTTATCTCATGATCACTCCGTCGGTTACGGAAATGACTTCGGAGACAGCCTAATTCAAGATAAAAATTCACTTGTCTATAATATACTCTGACTCTAAAACTTAGTTCATGGTTTTCTAGGTAGCATTTTATTTCTATCCGTTCTCGTTTATCCTGTATAAAATATCACAATTATAATATTATTTAATTACTAAATATCTTAGATATTTTTTTCTTAATTTCCATTTTAATTTTTCTTTATTTTTCTTCATAATTTTCATTTTCATTTATATATATATTTATTTTAAGTAATTTCCACCTTTTTCTCTTTATCTTATGTCTAAACAATTAGTTATTAATTATCTAATTAATCACTTACTAATTGTTGACAATTTTCTTAATTAGTAATAATTATTATCTCACAACTATTTCACTGACATTGGTAATTTATGCACCATGCATAATATTAAAAATCATAGGGTCCAATATGGTCTCCCAATACTTTTAGATTTTTCTCCTGTAATTTTTCCAAGGTAATAATTTAATAAATTTCCTAAATTAGAGACAACATACTTTCTAATTTTTAATAAATATTTAGTTGCCTTTTAGGATTTTATCATAATTTTCTCAGGGTATTTTATAACCCATAAATATTTCAGGGACCTATTTGCAAATTATCTAATGTCTTAGGGACCTTTTCGCACATTATTTAATCTCAGGAGAAATTGTCCTAATAATAAGATAAATTCAATACAAGGTGTTTGAGACCTCATATTCACCTATTTCCAATAGGTATTATTTACTAAATTGTGATACTTATCATCAGTAGGATTTTTTAGGGTATTACAGTGTTAGTGAAAACATCACCATGTTAGCCATTTGTGGGTTATTTTCATTAGTTTTTAAACTCAAAGGACATCAATTTATATGGGTTAAGGGTCACTATTGTCATTAACTGTTTGTTAACAATTTCGAGGATATTGAACCGAATAAAATAAAAATTTTGAATATTCACTGCTCCTTGGAAAATATTTCTAGTGAAAAAATGATAAATAGCCTTAATTTATTTAGCACCTCATTAATGTTCTTCTAGAATAATTTCATAATTGTCATAAATAAAATCCAAAATTATTAACTTTATTACATGCTGGTTATATATGAAAAATTCAATGAATGCAATTAATGAAAATCCTTTTATGTACATATATTTATTCTCATGTAACCAATGCTCATAAATGATAAATTCATTGAACCCAGATAATGAAAACCCTTTTATGTGCTTTTATTCTCATGTAATCAATGCTGATGCATGATAAATTCATTGAATGCAATTGATGAAAATCCTTTTATATATGTACATATATTTATTCTCATGTAACCAATGGTCATAAATGATACTCCATTGGTTCATAATATAACACACTTCCACCATCTCATTAAATATGTATTAAATTGAAATTTTTTTATCAACTTTACTCATATTAAATTAGGCTTCAGATGAGAGAAAACAGGAAAAAAGAAAGTCACATTTAACTATTTTTTTTCCGAACACATTTAACTATTTAAGTATTAACTGAATGGGCAAAATTTATAAATAATCATTAATAATTACTCTCTAAATAACTTATACTTTCTCTGGTCCTTATTATAAGACACCAATTAACAAATCACACAAACCAATAAAAACAGTTAAAGTTAATAAAATTGTCTTGTAATTTAAGTAATTTCCAATATTACCCCTACTATTTACACTAAAATGTAATATTTTATTATTACTACTCTCACCTACTACCCCTATTAATTATGGGCATACATAGGGAAAAAAATAATCAACACTCCTTGAAAACAAGCAAGTGCCTTATAAAAAGGACCAAATATATTTGGTAGTTGGTGCCTTATAATAAGGACCAAAGGAAGTATTATGAATCAAGACATTCTTATATGAAGTGACTTATATTATGGACCGGAAAGAGTAAATTCATTCAACCCAATTAATGGAAATCCTTTTATGTAACTGTTCAAAAACAAAAAAAAAAAAAGAAAAGAAATCCTTTTATGTACATTTATTCTCATGTATTCAATGCTGATACATGATAAATTCATCGAATGCAATGAATGAAAATCCTTTTATGTATATTTATTCTCATGGAATCGTTCCTCCATTAAAGTGACGCAAACTTCAGTTAGACTTAAGAGGTTAATGAAATCCAAACAAAGTTTCACAGGTAGGCCGGATAGTCATGGTTACCCTTTTTCATGGGAAAAAAATAAGTGAAGCAAAACAAGCACTTGGCAATACAAGAATCTACCTATAGTAATAATCTAGGGGGGAAAGGTAAATAAGGGGGACAAGGGATAATGAAATTTTACCTACCAAAAACATCTCACGTACTATCTCTTTTTTTTTTTTTATAAAGAAAATGGTGGCAAATTGTGCAACCATTTTGGTCCGGGGAGTTGTAAACGGCAAAGCCCTCCCCAAGCGGGCGACTCCAGGATTCGAACCTTTCCCACTTCATTGGTGGGGGAACGTTCTGGGGCCTAGCCAACTTCCACTAGGCCAACTCACTTTGGGTTACTATCTCTTATATATAGAACAAGAGTAACTGTCAAAGTTTCAAATTTCACATATCCAATATTCAATCCGGCCCACAAATTTCATCCCTATAACTGACTATAATTTCCAAATTTATGAAATAAGTTATCTAGTGATGTCCTCATAAATTGTATTATATTTTCTGAAAACATTATTTAATGAATCAGAAACAGTCTTTCTCTTATTTCAAACTCTGAATGTGAGACAACATTCTATATAAAGAAGCTCAGAAATCTTAAGCAACAAGTTCTCTGACAAAAAAAAAAATAAAACAAAAGATCTTCTTACTCATAGACATATCAAAGGAAGTGGTGAAGCAAGAGTACATCACAAACAACTCAAAAAGAAAAGCAACATTCACGGCAAGGAAAGGAAGTATCATGAAGAAAGCAAGCGAACTTAGCATCATTTGTGGTGTTGACGTTGGGGCGATCGTTTTCAGAGGTCCCTCTGATCCTCAACCAGATGTTTGGCCAGAGCATGAACGGGTCCAGCAATTGATACGGAGGATTCAAGGTAGGCCTCTCTTGGAGAGGACATTGACCGGAGATGGAACAATCCAGGAGAGGATTAACAAAGGCAAAGAACTTCTGACGAGACGAAGAATGAAGAATCGTATGGAGGAGATTTCCCAACTTATGATCCTTTGTATGGCAGGGAAAGCAATGCCCGACCCCTCAGATTGGCATGATTTGAAGAAAGTAGTTGAGCAGAGCTTGAAGGACATAAAACCAAGTTCCAACCCCACCAACATCTGAAGGATTCTTCACGAATATAGAGATGATTAACATGTACAATAATTGAACAACCCTTATTGAGATCTGTTTTTCTGTCATTCAGTAGTTGGTTTGAGGTCTGCTTTTGTCATATCTGATGTGCTTGTATATGATTGTTGGCTTGTTTTGCAATTACCCATAGTGGTCTGTGTGTAGACAAATAAATTATATAATATTATGTTTAGTTTGTTTTGCAAGTGTTTGTTCTCAATTGCAATCATAGAATTGCTTCTTTTAAAGCCTTACCCCAGACAGATAAGAGAATTCTCATTTTTACCTCTAATACCAATGCAAACTATGATCTATCATATAGGATACATTGAATTAGTTCTCCTTGTCAATAGTTACGGTTTGGCAAAGGGTCTCCATTCCGTTTGAGTGTCAATAAATCACGGCGCTCCGATCAATGAGTATTAGAGCACAAAGTTGATCGCTCTAGAAATTTCTATTTGCTAAGATAGTTGACCCATAAATCAACTTGAACCAGATATGACATAGGTATTTGATAAAACTTATCTCCTCCTGTCCTATGAGAGCGTCTCACTATTGGGACCCGTACACACAGCGGAATTAAAAAACTTTACGAATCCCGAAGAGGATCGCTCAACCGAGTCTAAATCAAGGTTTATTATAAGAAACTGTACCTTTCAAAAGCTTGTGTGCATCTTGTTCTATTTGAACTGGTGGGCTATCTTCTCGATTAGCAAAAGTCGACTCTTCAAATCGCCTTCCTCTACCGGTACCCACACTGAACAGTTTTACAACACGAACGTTAACATGCTAGCGCCTTCTTACTTTTTGCGTCTTATGCCTTTTCTTTTCTCTAGGGTTTTCTTTTGCAGCTATTCTCTTCATTTAATACGACTAGATCAATGTCCTTTTATAGAGTTTCTAAAACCCTAATTGGGTCGTATTAAAATATTCAAGATTAATCTCAATTAATATTGAATTTGAATTTTAGATTTAAATAACATTAATTAAATCTATCTAATAGATCTAATCCAATCTATTTATTTAATCCAAAACTAAAAGCCTATAGATTTAATTAATCTTTATAAATTAAATCTAAGAAAAGATATATATCTATTTAATTAAAACTGAGATACTATATCTCAATTTAAATTAAATCAAATATAAGATATATTTAATTTGAAAATTAAATAATTGATTTATCTTTACAAATCAAATATGAGATACAATATCTCAATTAATTTTAGTTATATAATGATTAGCCCTTAGGGTATAATTTCCAACAGTCTTCCACTTGCACTAGGTGCAATCATTATATATATAGCCCTTAGGGTATAATTTCTAACAGTCTTCCACTTGCACTAGGTGCAATCATTATATATATATATATATATATATATATATATATATATATATATATATATATATATCTTTCCTAGATAAAACTTTATATTCATTGATTCTTAGACGTATCTAAGATTCAATGAATTTGGACACTATTGCTTGTGTTAGGCTATTCTTATTTGCGACCCTGCAGGCCCACATGAGATTGGTAGTGGGCAAATACTGTACCAGCCCACAAGTCGCAAGCGGCCTCTAGCAAGACATTGTGACTACCCAATTCATATGGGAATTGATGACACGATACAACCTATTGTATAACCATGTCACATCCCTTTTGTCACGCGATAATTTGGTCAAGGATGAGGCATGGATAATGTCAACTACCTTTGCTTGACCATTACTTTCTCAATTCTTGAGTAGTCTAATAATTGAAATGGAAACTCCTTTCCACCGTAGTATGGCCATACGTTTTTCAGACTCACTCATCGAGGAGCCCAGTATTATCTCTCTACAAATGCAAGAGACAAATTCCATCTTGACTACTCACATTCCTCTGCATGAAAATCATTAATCTCGATCCAAACCTTTATCATCACTCGGTCAAAGGTGACTTTTGACTAGGTCAAAGATCAGTGACTCATCATGTACAAATCCATGATGATCTTAGGTCATAGGGCATTGTGATGCAGTTATACATGAGATAAGCTTATGACTAAATCCATGTAGCTTTCTCATAGTGGGTCGGTCCAGCACCTTGTACTCCTACAAGTGCCCATGACTTTGATTCGTATCCCCATACCTCATCAAAGTCATACTGGTCTTATCTCATCCTTGCTCCTATGTAGATGACCGACCAGTGTCATTTAGGATAATCTATAAGATATATCCAGGGATACAATTATCAATATAAACATGCAAATAAAATGATGACTAAATGAGAATACTTTCAATAACATAAACGTCTAAAGTACAATGATTTGGCCTTTCCAATAGAATCCCACTTGCACTAGGTGCACTCATTAATTACTCTAATTTCCATTGTCCTAACATGACACTCATGTTTTGCTTATGTAAGCGGCTTAATAAGAGGATCAGCGACATTGTCTTCTAGTACTTTGCATATCTTTATGTCACCTCTATCATTGATTTCTCTAATAAGATGAAATCGCCTGAGTATATACTTAGTCCTTTGATATGACCTAGGCTCCTTGTCCTGCGCAATAGCCCCACTGTTGTCACATAACAGGTCTATTGGATTTGAGAAGGTAGGAACCAACCCTAGTTCAGTAACGAACTTTCTGATCCAAACGACTTCCTTAGCTGCATCTGATGCTACTATATACTCAGCTTCTATTGCACAATCAGCTACAGTGCTCTGCTTTGCGCTCTTCCAACTTACCGCACCACCATTTAACAGGAATACATATCCCAACTGCGATCTTAGATCATCTTGGTCAATTTGGAAACTCGCATCTATGTAACCAGTCACACCACTCACATTTAACAGGAATACATATCCTGACTGCGATCTTAGATCATCTTAGTCCTTCTTAAGTATTTCAGGATATTCTTGACAGCAGTCCAGTGACCCTTACCGGGATCTTGTAGATATCTGCTGGTCATACTCAAGGCAAATGACACATTTGGTCAAGTACATAACATGACATACATGATAGATCCAATGGCGGAGGCATATGGAATCTTACTCATGCGGTCTCTTTGATCTTGAGTATTAAGACACAGATCCTTGCTAAGATGGATGCCATAAGACATGGGCATGTAACTCCTTTTAAAATCCTGCATACTGAATCTATGCAGTATCTTGTTTATGTATGTGCTCTAACTTAAGCCTATCAGCCTCTTGGATCTATCTTTATAGATCCTGATCCCAAGGATGTAAGTGGCCTCGCCTAAATCTTTCATTGAGAATGACTTTCCTAACCAAGACTTGACACTCTGCAAGGTAGGGATGTCATTCCCAATGAGTAGGATGTCATCAACATAAAGCACCAGAAATACAACTGTGCTCCTACTAACCTTCTTGTAAACACAAGGTTCATATATGTTTTGAATGAATCCAAACTCTTTGACTATTTCATCAAAACGATGATTCCATCTCTAAGATGCTTGCTTCAATCCATAAATGGATCTTTGAAGCTTACAAACTTTACCAAAGCCCTCTGGACGCACAAAACCCTTAGGTTGTGTTATGTACACATCCTCAAGCAACTTTCTGTTAAGGAAGGTTGTTTTAATGTCCATCTGCCATATCTCATAATCACAATATGATGCAATGGCAAGAAGGATTCTGATTGATTTGGCCATTGCAATTGGGGAAAAGGTTTCATCATAGTCCACACCATGAGTTTGAGTGAATCCTTTTGCAACCAGTCGTGCCTTAAAGACAGTTACTTTGCCATCCATGTCAGTTTTCTCTTTGAAAACCCACTTGCACCCAATGGTTTTTACACCTTTAGGTGGATCGACTAAGGTCCATACCTTATTGTCGTACATGGATTGCATTTCAGACTTCATGGCATTAAGCCATCTTTCAGAGTTGGGTCCCACTATGGCTTCTCGATAGGTAGTTAGTTCATTTTGTTCAATGAGCAAAATATCACAACTTCCAGTAATCAGAAATTCATATCTCTGAGGCCGTTGTCGTGTTCTATCAGATCTTCATGGACCTTGTGTTACTTGAGTAAGCTCAACAACTTGTTGTGAGTTTTCTCCATTTTCCATTTGTGGTTCTACGTTGTCTTGTGGCTCTCGAACTTCTTCGATGTTCACCTTACTCCCACTCGTTCGTTCTTTTAGAGATAAACTCCTTTTCCAAAAAGATACACTTTGTGATCTGTGGGATCGTAGACATGGTTTCCTTTAGTTTCCTTAGGATACCCCACAAAAAAAGGCATTTTGAGGATCTGGATGATAATTTATCAGAGGTTTGTTGTTTAACATATACCTCACATCCCCAAATCTTAAGAAATGACAAACTGGGTTTCTTCCTAGTCCATATCTTATATGGTGTCTTTTCAACTGCCTTTGATGGAACTCGATTTAGTGTGAACGCAGCTTTTTCTAGAGCATGGCCCCAAAAAGAAGGTGGAAGATATGTTTGACTCATCATAGATCGAACCATATCTAATAGAGTTCGATCCCTCCGTTCAGAAACACCATTCAATTTTCTACTGTCTTTGAGATCCTGCAATTTTATACAAATGCAAGAACCACATGCAGTATCTAATACCCATGTGAGGATGTAGAGAAGTGAATATCTATGACATAGATACTTGAAGTGATAGCCCCACTATTCTTCTTGTTCTTTTAAGATCTTTGATGTAGAGCTTGCAATTTCTCTTCTAATGACCAAGTTCATTGCAAAAGTAGCAAACCCCATCCTTCGAAGGCTTTGCCTTCTTGGCTGCAGGCTTAGATTCAGGCATGTTTGACTCATTGGTCTTACCAGTTGAGCCTTTACCCTTTCTTTTTCATACCCTTTCCTTTCTGAACTATCAAAACAGAGCTGGACTTCTTCTTAATGCTTTGCTCGACTATTTTAAGCATCCCATGTAGTTCATAAATGGATTTCTACATGTTGTTCATGTTATAGTTCATGACAAACTAGTCATAACTTTCCGGGAGTGAGTTCAAGATCATATCTGTAGCTAACTCCTGGCTTATGGGAAATCCAAGCCTGTCAAGGTGATCAATGTAGCCTTTCATCTTCAAAACATGAGGGCTAACTGATGCACCTTCAGCCATCTTGCAGGAATGTAAGACATTAGTGGTCTCATACCTCTCTTGCCTTGCCTATTGCTGAAACATTTCCTTCAGATGCACAATCATCTCAAGAGCCTTCATATGGTCTAGATCTTTTTGGAGTTCTGGAACCATGGTGGCAAGCATCAAGCATCTTGCATCCACAGAGTCATTCTGATGCTTGGTGTAAGCATCTTTCTGAGCTCATGGAGCGTTGGCCGCAAGCTCCTCAGCAATGGGTTGATCGAGAACATAAGCCTTTCTTTCCTGCTTGAGAACAATTCTCAAGTTCCAAAACCAACCAAGAAAGTTTGTCCCATTAAGTTTGTCCTTCTCAAGGACCGATCGCAGTGATAGTGTTGCGGTGTTACTAGTTGACATGATTCTACAACTAATATATGCAAAGTTTAAGTAGTAACCTCCCACTGAATTAATAACCTTCATTATAATTAGTGGGCTAAGATCCATATTTGGCTTAAATTTAAGTTCGCTTTGGCAGGACGCTTAAAATCAAGTTATTTAGGTAGGCAACCCTTTTACCAATTGCATCACATGTAACTCTTAAATCTTTTTGGGATTTGATCATCACATGACCGGCACGTTTAATCCCATCTAATGCCTTGAAATCCAAAACCGTTTTGATAATCTCAATTAAGTCAAGACAACAATGAATGTTGAGTATCACCATTACTCACTCTTGTCTCACCCAGATAACTCAAATGTATCCACTTTGGTGGAACATACAAATGGGTGATCTAGGTTTTAACAACTATTCATTTATTAATGGCATTATGACTTAAGATTTTATTTAGAGAGTATTATCTAATATAATCTAATTAATCCTATTAATTCAACTTATATGAATGAAATCACTATTGTATCTCATATAATCTCTAAATTAATCAGAAGTAATCTAATTAAATCATAATTAAAACTCTAAATTAATTATGAGTGCTCTAATCAATTCATAATTAAAATTCTAAATTAAAACTGTGACACAACATGACTCATCTAACCTTAAATCCTCTCAAGCCAATAGGAGGACTTCTCGAAATAATAAAAGAAAATACATAAGGAGAAACCTCATTTCACATACGAGGGGAGTGGGATGAGAAGGGAATGTACATCAAGAATATTCAGAGAGAGGCATGGCTTGCAGGCCATATTTAAATTTACAACACTTGTAAAACTCTAGAGCCATGTTGTTCATCATACCCAAACAATACTTGAAAGGTAAATCACAACATATATTAATGCATACAATTATGAAATACAATATTATTAATGATTAAAATTATCTAATTTATATTATATTATATAATATCATGATTTAAATTCTCGCGCTACAAACAGCTAGTCACAGCTTTCTAATTCATCCGTTTTATAATACGACTAGATTAATATATATTATAGAGTTTCTAAAACCCTAATGAGCCGTATTAAAATAATATATTTATAATATATTATTTGAATATGAATTAAAATAATATATATTAATTAAATCCGTCTAACAGATCTAATCTAATATATTTATTTAATTTGAATTATAAGCCTACATAATTAATTTATCTTTATAAATTAAATCTAAGACATAATATCTTTCTACTCAACTAAATTGAGATACTATATCTCAATTTAATTAAATATGAGATGTTATACCTTTATTCGAAAATCAAATATGAGATACAATTTCTCAATTTATTATAGTTATTTAATTTATCAAATAAATTAAATACTATATATAATAATATTATTATCTATACATAATATCATCATTGCTTTCGAATTTATATTATATTATAATATCATATAATATGATATAAAATTAAAATAATATATTAATTAAATCTGTCCAATAAATCTAATCTAATATATTTATTTAATTCGAATTATAAGCTTATAGATTTAATTTATCTGAGATTAAATCCAAGCATGATCGTTTATTCTGAACATTTCAGAATGTGACCTATGCGCTAACATGATTGATGATTTAGCGTGATTATCCACCATTTTGAACAATTCAGAAACAGCCGCAATAACGGACTAGCTATTCGTAGAAACCCTAACACGAATTATTAATTTACATGCTTACATGATTCGGTTTAGACATATATATCACATATACATGCATATAGAAAACCCAATTTAAACGCTCGGTTGACCTGCCTCTGATACTATTGGTGGGATCCGTATACACAGCGGATTACAAAACTTTACGAATCCCAAAGAGGATCGCTCAACCTTGTATAAATCAAGGTTCATTATAAGAAATCGTACATTTCAAAAGCTCATGTGCGTCTTGTTCTATTTGAACTAGTGGGCTACCTTCTTGATCAGCAAAAGTCGACTCTTCGAATCGCCTTCCTCTACCGGTATCCACACCGAACAGCTTTTCAACACGAACGTTAGCGTGTTAGCGCCTTCTTACTTTTTGCGTCTTACGCCTTTTCCTTTCTTTAGGGTTTTCTTTTGCGGCTATTCTCTTCATTTAATATGACTAGATCAATATCCTTTTATAGAGTGTCTAAAACCCTAATTGGGCCGTATTAAAATATTCAAGATTAACCTCAATTAATCTTGAATTCAAATTTTAGATTTAAATTGCATTAATTAAATCTATCTTATAGATCTAATCCAATTTATTTATTTAATCCAAAACTAAAAGCCTGTAGATTTAATTTATCTTTATAAATTAAATATGAGAAAAGATATATGTCTATTTAATTAAAACTGAGATACTATATCTCAATTTAAATTAAATCAGATATATGATATGTTTGATTTGAAAATTAAATAATTGATTTATCTTTATAAATCAAATATGAGATACAATATCTCAATTAGTTTTAGTTATATAATGATTAGCCTTTAGGGCATAATTTCCAACACACACTCCTTCCACGAACGAGACTTTCCGATCCCTCTATCTCCAACATATGCTAAAGAGAAGGTTGTTCGGATTGGGGATCTTTGTTTTTCTAGATGGTTAAGCTTAAAAATTCTGATTGGAAAAGTCTTGTGTCAAGTCATGTTGTCTGTTAAAGAGTTCAATAAAAATGTTTTATGAATCAATTTTAAAATTTGCAATGTCCACAAACTTGAGTTGTTTTGAATTTCTATTCACAGCATAAAAAGGAAAAAGAGCAACTTGAGTTGTTTTGAATTTCTATTCACAACAAAAAAAGGAAAAAGAGCAAGAGAGAAAGGTAGAAAGAATGATTGCCCTTATACAATGTCTCGTGACAATTATGAAAATGCTGAAAAAGAGTTGATAGTAGCCAAATGAAAGAGATTGGAGGAAGAAGCTCAACTCAATCCTTCTTTATTCCTTCTCCATCATCTCTAATATGGCATGAAGAAAAATAGTTGTATACTCACGAAAAGAGTAGTAGGTCTTTTACGAGTGAACAAACTCATATAGTTGTTGAAAAATTTGTAAGTCTCATTATTGTTATTTTTTAGTTACTAAACAAATTTCATTACTAAGCTTTATGTTATCTATATCTTATAGGAGGAACTTAAAAAAAAGAAGCAGACGGAACATTTGTGTAGGACGAGAGGAATGATATTTTATGCTATGGGGAAAACAAGATCATCTAAGCCATGTCAAGGGAATTGGAGGAGGAATAGGCATAAGGGATTACTTTGGATAATCTAAACACCATTCTCATCAAGTGTGGTTACAAGGGACAAGATAGAGCATTTATTGGCCATTGTAAGGGTTGAAGCAATGCCACAAGCAAGGGTAGAAGTAGAAGCTTCAATGAATGCAATAATAGAAGCCATGATGAGGAGTTGTTGCATTATTGGACAATCGAATGAGGTTCCTTGACTTTTTAAACATTGTGACCTTTTTATTGAGGACCCTTATAGGCAATTAGTTGCATGTGGGAGTGTCACAACTTGTATTGAATATGATTAGTTTTGATGATGTCCTACATAGATGTCATTATTAAGAGAAACAAATGTTATATAATATATTTATTTCCTATATTGACTAACTACTTTGTTTAATGTAGATTAGTCCAAGTTAAATTATAGAGAATGATCAAGATAGGAAATTGAAGAAAAACTTGTCAGATATTATGAGAATATCGATATTTAAGTCTCTATGATCAAATGAAAGTTGAAATGGCTCACTTTGGAGTTAAAATAAGCAAGTTCAAGCACCATAATGAATAGTAGTTGGCTACAATATTTTTGCCACAATTTTCCATCATGCTCAAACACATAATTGCATTAATTGAGCAATTTTCCATCATACTCAAGCAAAATTGCCTTACTTGAGCACTAGTGTGTTCCAGCCACTCTGTCCGTCCTTGTTTAGCATTTCACTTGAGCAAGGTCTGGTTATTCAATGATATCTCCCAAACCAGAGATCCGATTGAGGTGAAACTAATTTTATATGAAACTAGACTCCAAATTCATCATTTTGACAACAAAATCAAGTCCAACGAAGTTCAGATAAAAAAGCTATGAATTTCAAAAGTTGCCACTTCAATTCATGTTACATAGCAACCCAACTCAGTGTTTTAGATATATCTCACAAAATGCACATCCAATTTGTTAGTTCTCTATGTGTTTTGATTATAACTGACAATTGAAAACTAAGAAATAGGCCTTTGATATTAAAGATCAAAGAAAGGTAAAAGTTTGCTAATAATTTTTTAATCCTTACTGTGTAAGTCAAACTCGAGCCTAATCCTGTTAAACTCGAGTTCATACTTAGCAAACAGAAGGATAATTGTTTTTTAAACTTATGTAAACTCGAGCCTCCTTTGATAGACTCGAGCCTACTTGTGACAGAGAGTGAGCTTCATGCTCTTATCTGAGATAGACTCGAGCCCATTATGTTAAACTCAAGCCTACAGGTTACAGAGAGCAAAACAAGTCATCCACTCTTAGTTAAACTCAAGTCTAACATCATAAACTCGAGCCTATGACTTACAGAGAGTATGTCGATTTTTTTTTTACTCAAGCATGATTTACCTAACTCAAGTTTAAGTCTTGCAGGAAGATGTTTCTCAGCTGGTCATGAAATCAAACTCAAGCATAATAAACTAAACTCGAGCCTAATGATTACAGAGAGCTTTTTTGTAATATGGACTCGAAAACAATTCTTGGGACTCAAGCTTATTCGAGATATCAAAAGGAGTTTAAGTAAAACAAACTCGAGCCTAGAACTTATAGACTCGAGCTTGACTCAAACATAAGATATCAGGAAGCCAACAAAATGATTAAACTCGAGCCTACATATCCTTAACTCGAGTCCATCAGAACTCTGTTTCATAGACGAGATGCGAAATCTATCTGATTCATTCTCACAAGATTATTTACTCAGATGTTAAGTTGCGAATCATCATATACACATTTGCTTGATCAAGACTCCTTCTTATTTCAGATAAATTCGACAAATTAGATCTGAGTCAAGTGCATTAAATGAAAAACCAAAGATAAGCCTAAAACTTCTCCTTTTTCGCAAAGGTTCAGCTCAGACCATTATGGCTCAATCAAATTATTGTCCAACAGTTAAAAACAAATCATAGAACAGCAAGAACTCTGGAAGATCATCTGCAACGACTAAATCCAAGATTCCAGCTAAAAATTGAAAGAATGGAGAAAAATATGCAACTTTCATATTCCAAGATTGAAGTTGAACATTGTAGAAAAAGAGAGATGAATATGCAATGGCTAGTTTGTCTAATCAAGCTATAAATACCCAGGAAGACTCATTGCAACAATACAAGAACTACAACTGATCACATTTTCAATTTGAGTCATTGATTGTGTATTTGATTTGAACGTCAGTGTTTATCATATATGCTCTTTTGAGAGTAATTGCTTGAAAATCATTTTGATTACTTGTTTGTGAAAACTCAAGGTTGTGGAACTTGTGAGTTGGGTCTTTTAATTACAAAGTGTAAGGGGGAGCAAGTCCTAGTTGATTAGGATTGCTTGAGTGTTACATTGTTGTAATAAGAAAGCATTGATAGTAGAAAAACCCAGAAGATATCTGAGGACTAGACGTAGGTCAAGGTTAGGACTAAACCAGTATAAATCCTCTGTGTTCTAGCTTTTCTCTCTTTGCCTTCTTGCATTGTGGTTTTTTTAAAAACTTGGGTATCTTTCTAAAAGAATTTTTAAAATCCCCAATTCAACCCCCCTCTTGGTAATTTCTTCCATTTTTCACAATTGAGCTGAAACCAGAGGCATATAAAACTAGACTCAAATAACTTTTCCAAAATATCAAGATCATGGAAAAAAAAAAGATCAATTGGAAGGTATATGATTTTTTGAAGTTCAAAGTCAGTACAAGATGTTGCAAAAATGCTAGTCCAAAATAGCTTTTATTAATATGATTGAACAGACTATATACAATGAGTTTGGAGCTTATTATTTTTGCATTGGAAAGAATATTAAAAGAGATTTCTAGGCGGTTTGCCAAATTTAAAGCTATATTGAAGAAGTTACACTTACTGGAATATGACCTTCGTGCTACCAATATTCTTAAACTCTGGAGGTTAATCTGTACACAAGATGCAAGGAAAGGCTTAACACTCTAATGATATGCTAATCATGAAGACACTTAAAGTATAGTCCTCTAACACTCTAGTAGGAATTTCCAATATGCTGAGTATGTGATAAACGAAGCTTACTAAAAGATACTCATGTTGGTTCTCATAGTTTTTTATAATAACAAGACTTAATGGATTAAACCCTTTTATGAAAAGAAGGAAGTAAGTTTTTTGAAAAGTAAAATTACTCGAGTAGATTATATTTGTTACTTGAGTAATCCTTCAAAATATGTTGTTCAATATACACAGGATGCAAGAACGTCATTTGGCCAAATTGAAGTATATTACTTTAGTAATCCTTGGTGTTACTCAAGTAATGTTGTGCTCAAAGCAAAAATTAGAAGGCATGGTTCAAGTTACTCAAATAAGCATATTCTATCACTCAAGTAATATTGCTACTGGAACAATTTATTTCATCTCACACTAAATTACTCAAGTAACAAAATATGACTCAAGTAATCTTTGTATATTACTTGAGTAACAAAGTTGTTACTCAAGTAATTTTGGTTCCAACGCTATTACTCTAAAGAGTTACTCGATATTACTCGAATAATAGGTCGTTACTCAAGTAATATCTAAATATTACTCAAGTAACATCTTGTGTTACTCAAGTAATATGATCCCAGAGGATATTACTTTCAAACCTTACTCAAGTAATATGTATATCTTGCACAAGTAATGTAAACCCATATGTAAGGAACTTGAAGATTCACGTGTTTACTCGAGTAAGACCTTGATATTACTCGAGTAATGTTGGCCATAATCAGAATGATGCTCTGGATCATTAATCTCTTGATTAATCATACCAAGTTATCTTTTATTTATTCTTAATCTCACTCAAACTTATTTTTATTATATCTAATCATCTTTTTGAGTGATTTACATATGCTTAACTATGTTTAAATTAAGATTGGTAAGAATTTTGTTAGATGTGTCAGAGACATTTAACGCAAACAAGATACAAATAGAATAAACATTATGAGCAATCGAATACATTCCTTCAAGGCATACTTTTTATGGCTATTATTCTGAGCCAACTTCTGCACCAAGTACTTTAATGGCGAATGTATTTAATAAAGCAACGTTCGGTTGTACTCAATGGAAGTCATCTATGTCTAATGGAATTTTGAAGAGACTCAACGGCTATATTCAAAGTCTCACAATGACATTAATGGCAGAATGATATAAAAGCTCGCACATTCAATTTCGCCAACTACTGAAACTCTACACATTCAATTCTATATAATTGCAATCAATGATTTCATTAATTTCATTTAATATCTTTGGATATAGTTTGTATTTCAATGATTATCACTTATTTACCCAGTGAGGAGTTAAACACTATTTGATTATCTGTAAAATCTTAAGGTTGTGGAACCTTAAGCGTGGGTATACAATTACAACTTGTGAGGAGGAGTGAGTCCTAGTATGATAGAATCATCTCAAGTACAGAGTGTGTAAATTGTATCAGTGTAGAGATAGTAAAAAACCTAGAGTGCCTAGGGACTAGAAGTAGGTCAAAGAGTTAGACCGAACTAGTATAATATCTTTGTGTTCATCTTTCTTCTCTGTCTCTACTTCATTACTCTTGAGCAATTACCAAAAAAGAATTTTCAATATCCCCTATTCACCCCTTTTAGGTGATATTCCTGTTTTCATTTGGTATCAGATCTAGTATTCTCCATCTAGCTTAACATCCTGAGAAAGATCATAGCAAGAATATTGCCTGATATTGCCTCAATCAATCGTCCACCTGGCTTTAGTAGAGAGCACTATTCATTCTGGAAAGCAAAATTCAAAGTGTTTGTGATGGCAAGTGAATACGGTCTATGGCCCGTATTCAAAACAGGGGATTATATTCCTTCAAGGCTAGAAGGCGATATCTCTATTCCAAAGACTGAAGCTCCATTTGATGAAAATGACTAAAGAAACGTAACTCTCAATAGCAAGGCTATACTGATGCTCTAGAGTGCCCTTAGCCAAAAAGAATACTTCTGAACATGCAACCTGGCAAATGCTAAAGACATGTGGAAAGCTCAGGAGATAGCCTATGAAGGAACATCCAATATTAAGGAGAATTGTATCAACACTATAACGATCGAGTATGATTTTCTTCGAATGAAAACTGGAGAATCTATCAGAGAATTCCTACTTTGATTTACTCACTTGACCAATCAGTTGGCAAGCTTGGGCATGGTATATGAGCAAAATTCTCAGGTCATGAAAGTCCTGAATGTCTTGACTAAAGACTAGGAAGCCAAGGTCATAGTTATCAAAGAATCTCATATTGAATCTTTGACGTCAGTAGCTGCCCTATTAGGAAGATTATTAGGATATGAAGGAAAGCTGAAATTCAAGAAGGGCTTGGACGAAATCAACAACAAAAGAGGAGGCAAAGGTGTTGTTCTCAATGCAGAAAATGAAAAGGAAACTAAAGACGAAGAAGAAGATGATAAAGATGAAATGGGCATGTTTGTGAGAAGATTCAAAAGATTCTACAAGAAGGATTAAGGCTTCAGGAATCGATTCTAGAAGGGAAGCTCAAGTAACATATGGGAATTCAAAGATAAGGATCAGATAATCTGTTATGAATTTGAGAAGATAGGCATATAAAATCTGAGTGTCCTCAACTGAAAGGCAAAGAAAAGGAGAAAAAGAAGAAGTTCAATCATTTCAAGGCCTACGTATAAGCCATATGTGTGAAATGTTTACCCTTTTGCATGATATTTTTGGTATAGATGTACCAGATAGCTCTATACTTTGGGGGCATGACAACAAAAGGAAAAGTTAGAGAATCTAATGGCTTATTAGGTCTCAAAATTTGAAAAATTTCCCTGTTATTATAGTTTAATATAGGAATAATAGGATGATTTGAAATTCTAAGTAAAGAATTGAGATAATTAGCCATTAAAACAATCTTTTGTCCTCTAACATGAGTAACAATTCTCTCCTCTAGCAAATTACCCTCACCATCCAAATGATTGGCTAAGGTCATATTGAAATAGAAAGTCCTAACTATACCAAGACTATAAGAGGTACAAATTGAGAGAACATTTTCAAACTGCTTAAGCCATGGGGAAAGATCAAGATTACAATCTTCCTTGAGCTTAGCAAGATCAACATAAACAATAGGAAAAAAATTCCTATTTGCATAATGTTCCCTATAATGTTTGGCTTCAAAATTCTCAAATAAAATAGGATTACAACAAAACTCCATAGGAGGTTTAGAATAAGAGATAAAAGTTAGAGGATTAAAAGGTTCAACAAATACCTTAGAGCTAGATTGCTCACGAGGATGAGAAGTAGTAGACCCTTTAGGACTCCCTTAAAATCAGAAGATGGAACAGTCTTCTTCCTCTTCTTCTCAGAGACCTCAACTACAAGTTCCTTGTCTTTACGTTTGGCCGCCTCAGGATCAACGAGTTGCTTCTTTAGTACTTCAGAAGGTTCTTGATTGACAACCTTTTTTGCTTTCACCTTAGGAGAAGGCTCGTCAAAGGAAACCTTACGCCTGAAGAATGTAGGAGTTTGCTTCTCTCTCCTAGGTCGCTGTGCTTGAAAAGGAGACACAGATTATGTGGCCTCATAGTTAGAATCCGAATCTTGAGCCTTAGATGATTGTTTAAGAGGGATTTTCAAAGGGTAGACTCAAGTCGAGAAAAAGGGAGGTTTTCAGAGGGATGAGGTTCAGACTCAAGAGAAGTATGAAGTGAAGAGTAACGATCAAGCTTCAGTATATATAAAAAGCACTTAACTCGAGTTACTTGCTTGAGTGACTAAGAACAGGCTTGAGTTAACATAAATTTGTACTAACCTAGACTTCAAGTGTGTATATGAAAGCACTTGAAAAATTACGTTGACTTAAGTAGATAACTCATTGGCTTGAGTTTGGAAGTTTCTTTTCTCTAGGTTGTTCTTTGTCTTGACTTGACACGAATTTGCTATCACTTGGATCGAGTTAAGTTTTATCCCCAAAAGCTTGGTTCCTGTCTGTCTGAGCTTCACTTGAGTTTACCATGCGTTGACTTAAGTTAAGTTGTCTCTAAAAACTTAGGTTGCTCTCTGAATCTCGTTGACTTGAGTTAGAAGGTAAAAAACTCAAGTGTTCACCTTTTAACAGCAAACTTCTACAACTTTTCAAGTTTAGCAAAAGTTTTGCAAAAACTATAACTAGACACTCCAAAGCTTAAGTTAGCATATATTGGTCGTCAAAAACATGACTAACATTAAGTAAAGGTTACTAACAACTCATTGGAATTTTCATTCCCAATTCTCTTATAATGAACATGAATTGTTCTTTGGCAAATGGCTTTGTAAAGGTGTCAACAAGTTAGAGATAAGTGGGAATGAACAATACCTTGGCATCCTTCTTTTGAAACTGATCTCTGATAAAGTGATGTCAAATATCAATATGCTTGGTTCTTGTATATTGAACTGGATTCTTTGCCAAGCTGATTATGCTAGTATTGTCACACATAATTGGAATTACTTTGAGGTGGACTCCCAAATCTTGAAGTTATTGCTTGAGCTACAAAACTTGTCCACGGCAACTTGATGCAGCAATGTATTCAACTTCAGTTGATGATTATGAGACTATAGTTTGTTTCTTGCTAAACCAAGACACAAGTGAACCACCAAGGAATTCACATTGGCTACTTGTGCTCTTCCAATCAGTCTTGTATCTAGCATGGTTCAAATCCAAATACGCTACAAGATATTTAGCTTGTCCTTTTGGAAACCATAATCCAAGCCTTTCTATATCTGCAAGGTATCTGAAGATCCTCTTTCTATGCTCAGCATGAGACTCCTTTGGGGCTGATTGGTACCTTGCGTACATTCCCACACTGAATTAGATGTCAAGCCGGCTAGCGGTCAAGTATAGTTGAGATCCAATCATCCATCTATACTTAATACGTAATGTTGAAATCCATGCTACCCTCATTAGCATCCAAAGCAATAGTTGAACTCATTAGAGTGTCAGCTCCATTGCATTGGTCCATACCATACTTCTTCAGGAGATCTCTAAGATACTTGATTTAAGATATGAAAATGTCATTCTTCTTTTGCTTGATTTGCAAACCAAGGAAGTAGTTCAACTCCTCCATCATTAACATCTCAAATTCTCCCTTCATTGTCTTAGAAAATTCTTGACACAAAGCAACATTAGTATCATCAACATATATTTGGACAATTAACAAATCATTTCTCTTATTGCCTTTCATGAAGAGAGTTGTATCTACTTTAGCTCTAACAAATCCTTGATCAAGAAGGAATTTGATAAGTCTTTCATACCAAGCTCTAAGAGCTTGCTTAAGGGCATATAAGACTTTCTTAAGATGAAAGACATGATCCAGATGATAATTATCCTCAAATCCAGGAGATTGTTGTACATAAACTTCCTCTTGGATAAAACTATTTAGAAAAGCATATTTCATATCCATTTGATAAAGCTTGAATCCTTTTATGCAAGTAAAGGCTAGAAGGACTCTTATAGCTTCCAATCTTGCCACTAGATTATAAGTTTCTTCATAATCAATTCCTCCTTCTTGATTATAGCCTTTTACAACCAATCTTGTCTTGTTACGGACAATGATTGCATATTCATCTTATTTGTTCTTGAATACATATTTAGTGCCAATAACCGGATGGTCCTTAGGCCTAAGTACCAAGTCCCAAAATTGATTTCTTTCAAACTGATGTAACTCCTCTTGCATTGCTATAACACAATCATTGTCTAAAAGCACATCATCAATTTTAGAGGGTTCAATCTCTGAAATGAAAGTAGAGAGAGTGACTTCATTCAAACTTTTTGGTTTCACTCCTTGATCCAAATGATAACTCCTACTGTATCTCCATGATCTAGGTTGAGATTGATCAATGTTTTCGCAAACATTTTCGCAATTATATTCAACTTCAAGTTCTATTTCCAAAGGTTTTTCAGAAATTTTTAAAATAAAAGAAGTTTTTGAAATGGATTGATTTTGAAGAATAGGTTCATCATCATGATCCAAAGACTTATCAGATTTGGTTTTATAGAATATAACATGAATTGACCCTTCTACAACACGAGCATAATTATTAAATACTCTATATGCCTTACTCCTATTAGAGTAGCCAAGGAATATATCTTCATTTTCATCTGACTTAGGATCAAATTTCCTTAAGTTCTCCTTACCATTATTATACACAAAGCACTTGCAGTCGAAGATGTGCAAATGAGCTAGATTGGGTTTTCTTCCCTTGTACAACTTATATGGAGTTTTGTTCAATTTCTTCCAGAGGTATGCCCGATTAGAGATATAGCAAGCCATACTCATGGCATCAGCCTAAAACACTTGGGAAGTTCAATTCTCGTTTAGCATTGCCCTTGCCATCTCACTGAGGGCTCGATCCTTTCTCTCTACAACACCATTTTGTTGAGGAATCCTTGGGACAAAGAAGTTGTGATCAATTCTCATATCATCATAGAGATGACTCTCAAACTCTCCACCATGATCAATATGAATTCTTGCAATAGAGAAAACTTTCTCGTTTTGGACCTTCTTGACAAAAGTAACAAACTAATCAAATGTTTCATCTTTAGATAATAAAAATATAGTCCAAGCAAATCTAGAGAAATCTTCAACTATGACCAAAGTATATAAATTGCCACCAAGGCTTTTCACTCAAGATGGTCCAACTAAATCGATATGAAGTAGCTGAAGTGGTCTATTAGTTGAGATTTCACTTTTTGATTTAAAAGATGATTTGGTTTCTTTACATTTTTTATAAGCATCACAAATCATGTCATTTTTAAAGCTAAGTTTTGGTAAACCAATAATCAAATCATTTTTCAACAACTTGTCAAGCTAGAATATATTGACATGAGCTAATCACTTGTGTCATAGCCAACTCTAATCCAAATTACCAATAAAACGGTTTTCAGAACATATCTTACTAGGAAGATTAAGTGTAAAACAATTACCTTCTCTAAGAGCCTTGAATAAAGCTTTAGACTTAACGTTGTCTATGGGCAGATCATCCTTGCTCACAATTAAGCATTCATCATAATTAAAGATAACCAAGTTACCTTTGTCTATGCTTTGGCTCACACTAAAGAGGTTGTGACATAGGCCTTCCACAAGGTAGACATCTTTGATTTGCGATCCATCGTTTCTTCTAAATTCACCAATCCTAACAATCCTTCCAAATTTATTTTCACCAAATGTCACCTTGACAAAATCCTTAGGCTTGATTGTAGCAAACCTATTCATATACAATTAGGAAACAAATATAGAATTGAAGGAAAGTTGTTGAACTTGTTGGACCTGGCTATCACCCAAGAGGGGGGTGAATTGGGTGTTTGATATACTTTAAGAACTTTAAAAACTTTTCGCAACTTATAAATTGACAATTAGATTTTCAAAGATAAGAGCATATACTGGAAATGTAAAAGATAAGGGAAGAGAGTATGCAAACTGTGATTTATCCTGGTTCGGTCCAATCTTTGACCTACGTCCAGTCCCCAAGCTTCACTTGAGATTTTCAATCCACTATTTGCTTTGAACTTGATTACACGTTCTGTACTTGAAGTAATCCTCTCACTAGGATTCACTCCCCCTTACAAACTATAATCAATTCACTTGCTTGATTACACACTCTGTACTCGAAGTAATCCCACACTTGGATTCACCCCCCTTACAAGCTATAATCACAACAAAGTGTTTCCCACTCAAGATCACCCAATCTTGAGTAACTCTCAGAATAATAGGATGTTTACAATGAATCTTCTCTCTCAGAAGTAAGTGAATAAACACTGAAGCACAATACATATAATCTCACTCTCTAAGCTAAATATATGATCATTGAGATATTCAGAGAGTAGATGAAGCAGACATTAGAATATTCGCATTTTCACTGTGTAAGCTCACGCCCCTGTTCTTGTTCTCCCTCTTGTATCTGTGTCTCTTGTTATTCGTTTCTGGGCTTCTTATATAGATGAAGAAGAGGAACTAGTCGTTGCATTTTCTTCTCTTTGATTCTTCAAAGTTCAACTGTAAATCTGGAATATGACAGTTGCATATTTTGCTTTGTTCTTTCAATTCTCAGCTGGAATCTTGGAATATGTTGTTGCAGAGCGTCTTCCAGATTTTTAGTCATTCCATGATCTTAATTCGACCGTTTGAAGTGATCTTAATGTGTTGTAACGGTCTGAACTGAACATCTGGGATAAGGGAGAAGAATTAGCCCTGTTCTTGGTTCTTCATTAAATGCACTTATTCTGGATCTTTGATTCTCTCAGATCTTGTGATGAACCTGTCTGAAACTTATCAAAAACTTGATCAATAATGTTAGGAATAATAATATAACATGATATGATAATTTTAGATTAACCCATAGAGATTTCGCAAATTGGCGCAATCTAGTTCTTATACTTCAGCGACGCAAACTGGAGTTTGGAAAGCTAAATTGGAGTTTGCAGCGGGCTAAACTGGAGTTTAGAAATCCAAACTCGAGTTTAGGTCTTCCAGAGAGGAATGTCGCGATTTAAGTTTTGGAGCACACTTGGACATAAGGCTAAACTCGAGTCATTAAGTGATTAACTCGAGTTTTGGACTTTTGAAGTGAAAATAAGCTTAAGTCCACAAAGCTCTAAACTGGAGTTTTCAAATGCAAACTGGAGTTTAGAAGGTTCAGAATATTGATGAGCTCTCTGTCTGCCACAAACTGGAGTTTGTAAACTAAACTGGAGTTTACAGCAAGCTAAACTGGAGTTTGGAAATCCAAACTCGAGTTTAGGTCTTCCAAAGAGGACTGTCGTGATTTGAATTTTGAACCACACTTGAACTTAATGCTAAACTCGAGTCATTAAGTGACTAACTCGAGTTTCCTTCAGAGATGAAAATATATTGCTCTCTGTCAAGTGCAAAACTGGAGTTTGCTAACACAAACTCGAGTTTTCTTCTCCATGGCTCAGTCAAATATCCTTCTCACAAGTTCTTTGCTTTCTGACCTGATAAAGATCAATCCCTGGAATCCAGTACCTATCTCTATAAAGCTCTTTAAGTCTTCTTTCAATTGCAAAAAGAATCAGCTCCAAACTCATTGTAATCTTATAGTTATGATCCGATGAACGAAGACTGTTCTTTGTCCAGCGTTTTTCAGCATCCTGAATTTATAGTCAACTTTCGAAGATCATATCTCACTCATTTGATCTTTGTTTTCTATGATCTTTATGTTTTTGGAAAGGTATGTGAGTCTATTTTCATATGCCACCGATTTCAGCTCATTCTGATGTGTAGATTGTGAGATACACTCAAATCATTGAAGCTTGGTCTGCTGTGTGGCGTGAATTCCTGTTCCAACTTTTGAAATTCATAGCTCTCTCATCTCAGCTTCTTTGGGCATGAAACTTTTTCAAGATGACGCATTGGATGTCTAGTTTCATACAAAATTGATTTCACCTTAAACCGATCTCTGGTTTGGGAGATATCATCGAATTACCAGAGGTCGCCAGTTCTGATCGTGAAACAGAGTTGGACAGAGTTGCTGAAAGCTTGCTAAACTCGAGTCATTAAGTGACTAACTCGAGTTTAGGAGTTCCAAACTCGAGTTTACATTGGCTAACTCAAGTTTTGATGATCCAGAGACGCCAGAGTTGCTGAAGACTTTACAAACTCGAGTCATTAAGTGACTAACTCGAGTTTTCAGTTCCAGACTCGAGTTTTGTGTCCTAAACTCGAGTTTTCTCATAATCCAGAGGCAGATCACTTCCAGTAATGCAGTAAACTTGACTTTTAAGTATCTGGCTCGATTTTGCTCATCCAGAACCTGATATATGCTTGTTTTAACTCTGAATTGAGCTGTTCTAACTTTCATTTGATCATGGAGACTTCTAGAATCAAACTAAGAACTTGTATAATGATTTTCTTAGTTTATTCAACAAGTTCTTCTTTATTTCTTCTCTCTTCTTGATTATTCTCCATGAATCAACTCTTTCTTTTTTCTCTTCTCTTGTTCTTTCTCCACATGAACAAATCTACATTAAATGTAGCAATTAGTCAATGTATACGGTATAAACTTTATGATATAAACTTTTTGCTCTTGATAATGGCATCTATATAAGACATCATCAAAACTAATCATAACCAACAGAACTCACGCAAAATAACCAATTTAACACAGATTTATAGTATATGGAACAATTTGAATTTTCTCACAAGGAATTCACAAATAGTCTACATCACTCAATAAAATAGTAAATGAAATGCGGGGTTTTTACTGCAATTCAAATTGAAGCTAGAACTAAAACATAATGTAAATAAATGAGACTAACAAATTAAAAACTATCAACCCAAAATTGGGATTCCATAAACTTCCATCATCAAACGAAAAATGATTGAACTTGTGATTGATTCTAGACAAACCAAAATCTCTACCTTTGTCCAAAAATTCCCTCAACTAGATGATCACTTAGCATTTTTTTGAACACGTGGCTTGTTCACTGTACGATCACACAAGGCTCACTGTAACTCGGTTCGAACTTTGTCCTTGGGATATCAATCTAGATATTAAATCTAATATCCATTTCACATCTAAAATCAAATCTAATTAAAGTAAATAGAAACGAGTTTGGTTACCTATTAAAGCATAGGTCTTCTAGAATTGTGGAATCATCAATCCATGGGTCAATCACAAAAGTTTAGCCAAGCATGGTTGTGCACAACGATGAAGAACAAATGAAGAACGCGGAGAACATGATGAACAGTTTAGAGAAAATGAAAATTTTTGTATTCAATCTGAAAATCCACAAAAAAAATGTAATGACTTGTTGTTTTTCCTATTCTAGTGTCTTAACCTAATTGAAACTAGACTGAGGCTTCACAAATCTAGCCCAAAATGGAAAGAAATTAAAAATAGTCTAAAAATCAAATTTAGGGCCTATTAAATAAATAAACTCTAGAATTTTGGGCCTGACTTTGGCTCCGATTTTGACCATTTTCTTGTCTGAATGTAACTTTCATATCATTTGTAGCTCTCCAAGTTATCTAAAAAAATGAGATAAGAATGAGCCTAATTAGATATTTAGATCAAAAGTTATGATAAAAATACTCAAACACTATAAATCTGGAATTTTATAATAAAAATGAATTAAATCCAATTAAAAACCCAATTAAGCACAAAAGCTCCTTATTTTTTAACTAAACAATCCTAAATTTATTAACCCAGAGATACAAACAAGTATAATAATATTCATTTATCAATAATACGGCAATAGAATGGAGTAAAATGTGGGGATATTAAGCCAACTTTTGGGCATGTGTGTCACACACACAACTTAAGCACTGTTCCTACCTCATGATGACGCTTTACATGAGGGTTCCAGGGGATAAATCATTCGACATAGCATTCCCAGCTTGGATGGCATTGTATGCAATCTGCACTAGTTGGTGTATACATTTTATTGGCATTTTGTTTTTGGGGGGGCTTGTGAAGATATTCATCCAGCAATTTAACACATAATGGACGTCACAGTCTGAACGGAAAAAACAAATTAACAATTCTATAAATGAAGATAATAATGAATGGTTCTGAAGGCGACTTTACTGCAAGTCTGATGAAGATATTTATCTTTTGATGAGATGACGGGGTGAAATCACATCCGTACTACATTTTCTAATGGAGAGATCAAGGAACCATTTATAAGAGTCCAGAATCATAGCCCGCATTGCATGATCCATTAAGAGGAATTGAAGGCTTCACAAGAGCAAGAAAAAAAATACGCCAAGAAGGAGGACTTACAAGAATTATTTGAGAACTTCAAGCCAAGGAGAAGCTATGCAAGGCTAATGATGCACAATCAAAGGATATCACTTATCTACCAACATCTATTGAGATTAAGTGCTCATTCTTCTTTAAGTAGGTCCTCAGTTCAAGGTTATGAATGGAGCATGTGACATTAGTAACTCTTCCCTCCTACTAGGGAGACCAATTCAAGGCGAATCCGGATTAATCTGGCTCCAATAAATCCTCTTAATGAAAAAGATGTAGGCCAAGATCCAAATGCATATGCAAAAAACAAAAAACAAAAAAAAGGATGTCACTTATCTATGCACTAAAGAGGTTGGGCTAGCAACCAATGGAACCCAAATTTAAGAGATAGGTGAAGAAAGCTTCCAAATGGGCCAAGAAGGACAAAATTAAAGGACATACAAAGGCTTCAATAGATGGGCTTGTCCAATTAAATAAATACCACAAATAATAAAATTTATATTTGTTTTAAGAGTCTTAGTTGTCATTAATTAATTAATTAACTAAGGAAATATTAGGATATATGTTATTAGATTATCTTTAGGAATTATCTTTTAAAAAAAAGCCCCATTATTCATAATTTCCATGGAATTCCTTTAAATCTGCCCAAATCTAATTTAAATGAATTATAATCACCATATCCTTTAAATATCTATCGCCTCAATCATTTCCCACTAAATGTCTACACTTTTATCACGGGAAAGAGGCCTCTCCATTCCTCTTCCCATCCACTTCCTTGTTTACACCCTTAGATCAACTCAGATAGTTGAGATTTATTATCATATAAAAAGTAAGAAAATAAAAATAAAAAGGAATATATAGAATAATTTAACATAAGTGTAAAGATATGAACAACTAAGATAAAATTTAAATAATTTAAATTTATTTATTTTATTTAATATTATAATAATATTTTTATAGGATATTAAATCTTATAATGTAAATAAAGTGGAGGGAAGTAACAATAAGAGAAATGCCTCCCTTGTTATCACATACTTTAAATCATTTAGAGGATATTCATAATATCCATTTATCTTGAAATTCTAATTTTCATCTATTCAGTCATTATCCTATCAAAATCCAATATCCTTACATCCAATCATCAAAGTGACGTCCCCAACCACAAAGATCACGAAACTGGCGTATTCTCCCTCCGCCATGTTATATTAATTTTTTAAAATTAATCATTCAGGCTAATTTGCTAATGGTGGACAATTTTAGCCATGCCCTTATTGTAAATATTTAGTTGTTATTATCATTTTTAGAATTAATTTTTGTATAAATTTTTTTTTTGAAAACACTAAAATTTATAAATTTATAAAAGATATATCTTATTTCATAAGTATTTATACTATAGATTTGTAATCTCTTGACTTATTTTCTAGGTTTTTTTTTCGTTAAAGTGCAAAAATACACATAAGCTTTTTCTTGGAGCAAAAATACACACGTGGTTACCATTTTTGAGCAAAAATCACATCTTATCGTTAAGTCATTGTTCACCGTGATGAGAGAGAAAGAGATGAAGTGAACAGTAATATAACGGCAGTGAACAGTGACTTAATGGTGGGATGTGACTTTTGCTCCAAAATGGTAACCACGTGTGTATTTTTGCTCCAAAAAAAGCTTATGTGTATTTTTGCTCCTGGAGAAAAATTTTATGTGTATTTTTGGACCTTAACTTTTTTTTTTGTTCATATCTTGTAACTTTTTCTTTTCAAGCATATATTATACATGTGTGTTTTTTTATTTTGTTAACTTATTTCTAAGAAGCTAAGTGTTGTTCATTTTTTTAAGTCTTCTCGTCGATTAAGAAAATACTTAATTTTCAAGAATCTTTCATTTAGTTCTTCATAGTTTTAAGAAGAAATTTTCCCTTACAAAATATTGGCATAATCAACCTTGATTTACGTAAGACAATTTTTCAAGTGTGTTTGAGAAGGAAAGATTTTGTATCAAAGCAAGCAACCACTTATTTTATTCTATTCAGTGGAAAATGTAAAGGAATTAATTCTTTGATGATATTAATCTCTTTAATTAAGAATTTTATTTTTAACTTAATTTATTTAAAATGTTAAATTAAAAAGAAAGAAATTGATAAACAGGTTTTATTTTCTTTAGGTGCCGAGTTTCATTTACTTAGTATTTTCTGAAACAAGTTTTTTTTTTTTTAATATTGTAATATGGTATTCAATATGAGGTTCATGGCTACCCCTCCCAACAAAAATCTCTCATCTGGGACTCAAACTCGAGACTAAGAGGGATATATTAGGACTTTACACCACTATACCAACTCTATATTTTTCCTCAGAAGTTTTCATCAAGGTGCAATTTTGCTTGAGAAGTTTTGTGAAGGACATTTTTGCCACAAAAAATGTAAAAAAAATGGAGCAATTTTGCCTAGGCCTTTATCCCAATTAATTTTAACTGTTAGTTAACCAAATATGCTAAGTTGTTAATCCACATCATTTTTGTTATTGTGCAAATTTATGCTGGAAGTCCATAGATCATCTACTTTATCTTTTTTTCAAAATTATATTTAAAATTTTTATGAAAAATTCACACATTAACAAAAATGACATAGATAACATGTTAACTATCAGCTCAGCATATTTGGTTAACTACTAATAAAAACAAAATTGAGATAACAACCAGGTCAAAATTGCTACCTGAAAAACTTTCAAGACAAAAGTGTCCCTTAACTCTCTCTCTCTCTCACGCTTGCGCTCGCGCATGTGCGTGTTTGTGTGTGTGTGTGTGTGTGTTTCTATATTTCTAAGCACATATATCTTCCTATTAGAAACACAGTTGCCTACTAAATATAGACACCTTGTGTGTGTGTGTTTCTAAGCACATATATCTTCCTATTAGAAACACGGTTGCCTACTAAATGTGGGCACCTTCCTCAACGAGGCTTCAAACCTTAGTTCGTCATATTGTGAGAGACTTTCTGCTAGACTTAACCCCTTTTGTTGCACTAATTATGTGTGTGTGTGTGTGTGTGTGTGTGTGTGTGTGTGTGTGTGTGTATTTGTGTGTGTGTGTGTGTGTGTTTTTTTTTTTTGAGTTATGCTTTTCTCCCTTATTGGTGGAAAATGAGCTCAAAGCCTCACATTCAATTAACCTGACAAGTATGATAGAGTGAGATGGGAGTTTTTAAAACACGTGCTTCTCGAAGTCGGCTTTGATTTAAATTTTATTCATTTGATTATGACCTATGTGTCTTCTGTGTCCTGCAATGTGTTATGGAATGGTTCCCAAACGGAGTTCTTTTTCCCTCGGAGGGGCCTTCGACAAGGGGACCCTATCTCCCCCTCCTGTTTGTCCTTTGTGTGGATAAATTATCCCATTTGATTATTGATGTTGTGGATAATGGAACTTGGAAACCTATTTCTACATCTAGGACCAGCCTAGATGTCTCATTTAATGTTAGCCAACGATATATTGTTATTTGGGCAGGCTTTCACTGCCCAAGCTGACTGCATGATTGGGTGTTTGGATCTGTTAACTAGAGCGTTTGGTGGAAAGGTTAATAGACAAAAATCATCCCTCTACTTTTCTCCTAGAGTCCCATCCGTAGTTAGGAATGATATTATGAATTCATCTCAGATGCATATAACTTGTGAAATTGGTAGATATCTCGGTTTCCCCCTTACAAGAAGCAGAAGAAGCAAGGCCACTTTTAATTATATCATTGAGAGGGTGCATGTGAAACTAGCTGCCTAGAAAGCTAAGTCTTTGTCTATGACGGGATGGATAACTCTGGCAAAATTTGTCCTCAATACTATACCATTATATCCTATGCAAGTTGCTAGGATACCAAAAGAAATCTGTCAAGAAGTAGAGCAGTTGCAAAGGAATTTTATCTGGGGGCAAGAAGGGACACAAAAAAAAAACTTCATGCAATAGGATGGGACTGTATGACTCGGCCCAAAGAATATGGGGGCTTGGATTTAGGAAACTTGCTTCTTTTAATAGTACATACGGGGCAAAACTTGCTTGGAATTTGTTGGTTGGGCAACGCTTTGTGGGCTGATGTGTTGTAGGGGAGATATATGTTGCGTGAAGATAATTCACTACTTACTTTCCGGCCTGGAGATTCAAAACTGTAGAGGTTTATTTATTCACAAAGAGGGATAGTGGAATTGGGTGCAAGATGGCAAGTGAGAAATGGTGCATCAGTTAATTTTTTCTCTAATCGTTGTCTTTTCGATGGGGAAGTCTTGCAAAAACTTTGTAAAAGAAAACTCACTGAGGAGGAGAAAGTTTCGTGTGTAGCTTATTGGGTTTGTAATGGACTATGGGATTTTAATAGGCTGGAAGTTGTGCATATTACCTGATTGACAAAATCCCCAATGTTTAAGGAGTAAGCTCTACAAGTGTGTCTGGAAATGGAGAGGTGTAGACCGTATCAAGTTGTTTATGTGGAAGGCAGTGTTAAATAAACTTCCTACAAATTTGTGGAGGAGCACCTGGTCTTCGCTTCTGCTTTATGTCAACACTATAGATTGGAAGCTGAGGATACTTTGCACATATTAAGAGATTGTTCTTATGCCAAGTTGATGTGGTTAAAACTTATTGGTCTAGGTTGTAGGCATCAATTTTTTTCGGCTGGATTTAAGGATTGGGTGGCTATGAATTTGGGTGGGAAGATTGGGTAGGATTTGGGCCCCTTTTGGAGTCTAATTTTTGGTGTCGCATTATGGCTTCTTTGGGGGTGGAGGAATTCATTGGCTTTTGAACCTAACTTTATTAAACCACAGAAGCCCAAGGTTGTTGTGTTGCAAGTATGGAGGAAAAACACTACGTTTCAGGATTTAGTCCCTGGGGCATCTGAAATCAGTCTTCATGCTGATAACTTTCGGCAGTGGCAAACTCCTCCTGAAGGTTGGGTGAAATTAAATGTAGATGGAGCGGTGGTAATGAGATCCTCGAAAGCTGCCTGTGGAGGTGTATTGAGAGACAGTCATGATGTTTGGATAGCTTGTTTTTCTAAAAAAAACTTGGTATTTGTAATATTAGTCTTGCAGAGGAGTGGGCCTTATATGAGGGCTTGCAACTGACTTGGGGGCTGGGCTTTAAGAGGATTCTAGTGGAACCCGATGACGCTGAGTTGGTTAGTAGATTGAATGATGTCAATATTCGGTCTGGGAGCCTAATGTTGGACCAATTGCGTGAACAAATGTCAAGGAGCTGGATGGTTTCTATAGTCCACATTCTAAGAGAGGCCAATAGAATTGCTGATGCCATGGCTAAAATGGGTTTGTCTAATTCTGGAGTTTTTGGCGAGTGTCCTTCCTCCCTGAGGAGATGGGTTGATCAAGAGTGTTTGGGATTCATTCCCCTTTCTATGTAATTTAGTTTTTCTACTTTCGCTTCATTGCCATCTTTTATATCAAAAAAAAAATAACATGACAAGAAATTGGGCTCCCCTATCTCTACAACACGAGCGCTAAACAGGGATAGAGCTCAAGGGATGTAAAAAACGTGTCGGGTATGTGGTTTAAAGAATTATCCTCACCTACCATTCAATTAACCACAACTAAAATTTAGGGCACCAAACACACTGCTTTTAGTGTCAGATATTGCTTTTAACATCTTAATTTTAGTTTAGGACGCCTAAAATGAACTTTAGGTGTCCTAATTAAAAATAGTAATGCCAAAAGAAGGGGAATTTGGCAATACTGATGGGAAAAGTAGTACTTTTGGCATCTTAAATTCTATTTAGGATGCCAAAAGCAATATATGGTACCAAAAGCAGTATGTTTGGCATCCTAAATTTTAGGACACCAAAAATAGTGTTTCTGACATCCTAAACTGAATTTAGGATGCTAAATATGAACACTCGATGTCCCAATTGGATTTTAGGACACCAAAGTGTGACTATTTCAAACATTTCCCTTGTGAAATGTCACTTCACTTTATCACCAGTCCTCTATCTTCCTCCTCGAGTCACGCACTCTATCCCATCTCATTACTCGTCAAACCCAGAGTTAAGCAATCTCATAAAGCTGGGTTTTAGCATCTTCTCTTTAAGGATAACTATGACACTAGAACTGGAGACCATTATTTGTTCAGGTAGATATGTGATCAATTTTATATTAGAGGTGTGCAAACTTCCACTATGTTAGTCAAAGGAATCACTCAAAAGAGGGTTGAATTAAAAAAATTAAAACAAACTTATGCAATGATTTAAATCTAAAAAGAAACGTTAGAGATATATCAAAGAAGTATCCACATAGATTTATACTTATTCAGCCTTGACCACATGGCCTATATCTAATCCCCAGAGCTCCTCTGAGATTTCCACTAACATTTACAAAATGATTACAATAGGCACTAAGTAATCTCACCAATTTACTTTCCCTTACAATTATAATCGAACAACCACACTTAAGGTCCTATTACCTTGAGATTTTACAACAATCAATTTAACGATTGAATGAAGATAACTCTCTTATAGAGTAAATATATAATCACTAAAGATTGAATATCAAAAGATATCAAAGTATTAATGAGCAATAACTTTAGCAATAAACGATATCGTCATTCATTGTTTTCTCCGAATTGAATGCTCTTCGTGTAACATCCCAAATTTTCAAAAGCGGAATATTATTTTTTCATCAAAAATCATTTAAAATCATCAGAGTAGATCATTTGAGCGGAAGAGTAACTGATACTTATATTTCAGAATGCCATAAGTCTGGCTGGATACAATAGCGGTATAGTAACCGCGTGGCTCAAAAGTGAAGTAAACAACAAAAGGAAGGCTTCCGCCGGAACGTCAAAATGAAATCTCTAGCCGGGTCTCTAAGCGTGCTGCTTTTCCCTCTCCTCCGTCCTTGGTTCTCCTGACCCTGCTGCTATGTTAAGAGCTGAGGTCCCATGCATACGGACCCCAGATAACGGTTAACCTCATATTTACATATACAGTACAAAATCACAGCAAATGAAACACTTCCAAACATGTCACTCCCAGTGAATGCAAATGTACCGCTCCCAGCGAAAAGTACCACTCCCAGTGAATACAGATATATCACTCCCAGTGCATGCAGATGTACAATAAACAACAACATGTATTTAACAACACACCACAACATGCATACAACACACATAGCACATATACACATACTGTAAATATCAGAGCTAGTGTTACAGTACACGAACGTACCTTCGTTGACGAGCGTTTAGTACGTTGACGATAAACTGTACTTTTGACGGAAAACAGCGAAACGACAGCGAAATGACAGCGGAACAAGATTACTGATATCCTATAATGATAATATCACATTTATCAATATTTGATATCATAACAGGCATTTTAGGTACAAATTACCATTTTGCCCCTGATCCCCTAATTGGCGGAATTTCGCTAGCACTTCGCTACCTTGACCCTAATCTTCCAGAATTTCAACATATCTCCAACTCCATAATGATTTTCAAAATTAATACCTTAATTACCCCTAGAACATGATTTCTAAACATACCTGGAAGATTAAAGATCAACCTAACATTTCTACAACAATTACCGAAAGAAACACTAAAACTAAAGACTAGGGACCGAAGAACTTACCCGGCACTTTAATGCAAATATCTAGATATTAATTTCTTAATTTTCATTTCATTTTTCTTTATTTTTCTTCTAATTTTCGTTTTTATTTATATATGTATATTTATTTTAAGTAATTTCCACCTTTTTCTCTTTATCTTATGTCTAAACAATTAGCCATTAATTATCTAATTAATCACTTACTAATTGTTGACAATTTTCTTAATTAGTAATAATTATTATCTCACAACTTTTTTATTGACATTAATAATTTATACTCCATGGATAATATTAAAAATCATAAGGTCCAATATGGTCCCCAGGATACTTTTTAATTTTCTATTCTTCTATTTTCAAAAGAGATAATTTAATAAATTGTTTAAATTAGGGACAATATTCCTTCTAATTTTTAATAATTATTTCACAGCCCTTTAGGATTTATCATCACATTTTTAGGATGTTTTATGGCCCTAAAATGCATTTTTCACATTTTTGGCAATAAATTCCATTTAATTTTCTTAGTATTTCCCTTTAAAAATAGACCAATTATACAACATTTTGAGACCATATCTATCATAAATGGACATAATATTCCAGATAATAATTATTCGGGTATTACACTTCGTACTTATAGTTGAGCTTCGTTAATGACCGTCGGTAAAGTTTCAAACTATCTGTTGAGAGACTTCACACTTTCTGTTTAGACTCAAAAGTTTTTTGTTAGGCACAAGCCGAAGACATTGGAAGTTTTGAATATATGTCGATATTTCATTTCTTAGTAAACAATCTTCATACAACATCTCTTTCTTAGAGTCGCTTTCACTTTTGCCGGAATGGGTTTCTAAACATATGGTCATTTGTCTGCTCTAAATCAGTTTCTATGCTCATGCTCTATTTTTTGCTACATAATAAATGCTTCTAACGTAAATCTTGTTTTCAATTATTTTAATGTAAACCTTCATTTGATTATCAGAACCTCACTAATAAACATGATTACTAGCATTAAGAATAATAATGAGTGATAATCTGAAGTAACGAAAGTGATTAGTGAGTTGGACTTTACGAAGACAATGATCAGCTTTCAAAGGAAGGAAAACTCTTTGTTAAACATGACTCAAGTTACTAGTTCTCAGAATAAAACTGATACAAAATAAGTTTAGTTTGTAAATATACTTTCAAAGGAGAAATTGAGTTATGAAATTCCAACTCTGATGAGGAACTCGAGTTGCTAAAATAAACAAGTTTAGCATTTGGTTGAAATCATAACTCCTTTGAAAAATATAAAGAACTCAAGTCATAACTACTCAAATTTGAGTTACCAACTCGGGTTGTGTAAACTAAAACTCAAGTTCTTCAAAAACATTCATTGAGTAGAGACAAGATCAAAGAAAAGTTGGAGAGATACCTCAAAACTCAAGTTTTAGAAAAGGAACTAAAGTTGATTGCTTAGAACTCGAGTTTTGCATAGCCAAACTGGAGTTTTACCTTGTTTGATCCAAAATAAGTATAATAAGTCAAGAACTTCAATCAATAAAGAACTTTTAAACGATTGACTTTAAAACCATAACTCGAGTTTTTGAACTAAGAACTCGAGTTGTCTACTTCCTGGTTCAAGCCAGTTTCAATGACAGCTTCATAAATCATCAAGTTTTAAAAATATCAACTCGAATTGTCTTAAATCATTAAGTTCTCATTCAATACAAGTTGTTGTTATCATCAAAATTTAAAATAGAAAACTGACAAAGTAGAACTGGAGACCATGTATTCTTTGCACTATTGTCTCTTATCTCTAAAATATGTGTAGTTCATTTAAATCTAACTTGGGACAGGAATTTAAGTCTAAATTTACGTCAACCTTGATAGACCATTTGCACATGATATTTGATTGCATTTTGTACCTTGGAACAAAATTGTGATTCATTTTATTGGTGCACCTTACTTGATTACTTGCTGAGAAATTCACTACTACAAAAAGTGGATATTACTTCCCTAAAAGGCGTCCTTATTTTAAAAAAGGGAGTTAAAAGTATAGACAAAGACTTAGGCATCCTAAATATCAGTTTAGGGCACCTAAAATATATTTTAGGCGCCCTAAATAAAATTTAGGGTGCCTAAAGTAATTAATTTTAAGACTTATGGGCCAAATTTTTTTCAAAAAATTATCTAGGCGGCAAAAAATTAGCACCAAAAAATATATTTTAGGTGCCCTAAAAAAGTTTAGGGCGCCTAAAATATACTTTAGGCACCCTAAAATTTTTTAGGGCGCCTAAAATATACTTTAGGCGCCCTAAATTGCGCCTAAAGTACCAAATTTTTTTCAAAAAATTATCTAGGCGGCAAAAAATATATTTTAGGCGCCCTAAAAAAGTTTAGGGCACCTAAAATATACTTTAGGCACCCTAAAATTTTTTAGGGCGCCTAAAATATACTTTAGGCACCCTAAATTTTATTTAGGACACCTAAAGTAATTAATTTTAGCAGCTCCGCGCCTTAACATCCACAAATACCTCTTATTATGCATCATATATATCTCTTTCTTTCTCTATCCATCATATCTTCCTTCACAAGCCCAGACCCAAGGATGGCTGCTCCTTCCCTAACCCACTCTGTTCCAATGCTCAGGGAGGAGACTCCAATTGCAGAGCTTCAGCTTCCCCTTCCGCTTCAGGTCATCCTCTGATCTCTCATCTCTTATTTTTCTTCTCTCATATCACATTTTTTGCTTTCTCTTTCCTCCTTCAGTGCTCAATCTATGCTAGATCCAGTTTTATTTTCCTGTTTTGCTTATTAATTTTTCGTGCAGGTATTAGATCTTTTTCAGTGCTCTCGATTCAGCCTCCTTCAGTTTGATTATTGAGTAAAACTTTCTAGGATTAGGGGATGTTCGCCGTTCTCAAATTGTTTGGGAGTTCCACTGTGAGCAAAAGGGTATTAAGGCGTATATCTGGAATTAAGGCGTTTAGGTTTCGAATCTGGCAAGGAAAACCCTCCATAGCTGGGTTGATTGTCGAATATCTGGGATTGGAATGGTTGCTTCGGTTTTTTTTTAAAAAAAAAAACGGTATTAAGGCGCCCTGAATTTTATTCAAGATGCCTTAGTTAACGCGCCCTAAATTTTATTCAGGATGCCTTAGTTAAGGCATCCTGAATTTAAATCAAAATTTTTTACTACCCCCACATAGAAGTCCTTTTAAAAAAGGACATTAATTGGGTCTTATTTTTAGGACGTTTTTTAGGTTTTTTGTAGTAGTGATTGTTATTAATTTGTTGAACTCATCTTCATTGTTTTGTTGGTTGTGTGGATTTGTTACTAGCTAGTTGAAAAGGCTTGTTTGACTCTCTTTGATGTTATTCTTTGTGACTTGCGTTGCAATTGTGAGGTTGAACTTGTATTTGAAATTTGCTTGAAATCATAGTGCCATTGCTGTTATTGGATAAGGATTATCCGTTGTTATTGGCAACGTTGTGCAAAACTTGAATTCTTTTAATTGGTTGAATCATATTGTGTGTGAAAAAGCTCATGTTACTAATTTTGGAAGGATTATATTGATCATTGTCCTTCTGATTTTATTTTATTTTTTTTCCTTTTCTATTGCTGAGATCATTGGTGCTATTACTGTGTGTGCAAATCTCTGAAAAATCTGGTGCTTATTATTTGCTGCATCTTGTTTACTATCATATATCTCACCAGTTTTGGAGAAATTGTGCTGCTGTGATTGGCAGAGTTTATCTCAAATCTGATTTTGATGTCATGAATATGATTACCACTGAACCTTATGCAAAATTCCAAAATTCTTTGTTTCTGAAACTTGACAACACAGTTAGATAAGAGACGCCTCGGATCCTATTAAATCACGTATTTGCACCATTACAAATCAATTTGGTAGAATTTTTGGAGTTCTTTCACACTAGTTGAATGGATTCCAACTCCTGAAAATTTCCATAGTACTTCTTTGCATTCATTGAATTTCTAAAACAAAAAAAAAAAAAAAACAATTTGTCCAGGGTGATAACATCTGCTTGTCTGTTGCAAGCTAGATTCAAAAGTTGATTTTCTTGCTTAGATTGAATTATGGGCAAATGAGGATACCGTAAGTAGCACTTACGATGTCCAATAGGGATGCCATAATTATCACTTATGGCTTCCCTCTTTTTTGGGAACGTTGTAAGTCTAACTTATCTCCCAGATAGGCACCCCTAGAAAGGGACCTAAAAGGTTTAGATAAGGTTTAAATACTATAAGTCTAACTTATACAGTAAGTGTTTTTGTAGTAAAGAAAGGTCCTTCCTTCCTCAATTCCTTGTCATTTAGATAAGGCTTCATGTGGAGGTTTCTTAGGACTTGGTCCATTAACATATGAGAAATAGAAAGCTCAAGCCAGCCTCAAGTTCCAAGGACATGGAAAATTCTCGTCATCTTGAAGAAGAAGAGAAAACGATGAGATCTATGTATGAGGCTTCATACAAAGGGTGTGTTTCAACTTCCAACATTGATCTCATTGGTACAAAAAGATCCTTTAATCTTCAAAAGAATCAACTCACGGACCACTTTCAGCTTCACTTGGCCAAGAGGTGGATAGGAGGGGAGAGGGTAGAAGAGGTAGGTGGCAATTAGAGAACCATGTGGGAGTGTAACGTGTCTTTTTAACGGTGAGAATTAACATTGTTAATAGGGAGGACAACATTGCTATGTTTTGATACTTTAAAGGCGACAATAAAACTAAAAAAAATTCCAAGGCAACGTGTACTTCTGGAACGGATTTGCTACTTAATCCTAATTTTATTGATTAATATAGAGATAAAAAAATTCAATTATAAGAGAATATAAAAAATTAGAAACTAGAAAATAATCATCAATAAATTATGTTTATTGATTAATGAATTCAAACTAAATCTCATTGTATTTATTGTGTTTTTTTGACAAAAAATATAATTTTACATTATGATAACTCCTTGAAAAAAAATCAATTATGAATGAATATAAAAATAAAACAGTGTTATTTAATAGAATTAACTGTGTTACTTAAAAACAAAATAAGAAAATAGAATTTATTAACATTGTTATTATGAGTATTATATAATATATACAATAGATAGATATGAATATATAGGTAGGAAGTGTTGACGTGAACCTACTAACCACAACTACATGTGTTACGTTGCCCGGTTAAATACTCCCTTCAGACTTATCAAAAAAACATTTTCTGTGTGAGCAATATAACTAATTTATACAACAACAACAAATAATAAAAATATATTTTGATTTTTTATAATATCATTCATTTTAATTATTTACATTTAAAATTAACTCTATTATTAATTGCACACATTTTAGGAGTAGTTTATGGGAAATAATGCTCCTCTGGTTCTAAATATAGGACATTTTGTAGTACAAATTGCACTACAAACTAATTCATATATTTAGGACTAAAGGTAATATATATGATAGATAAAAGGGTTAAGGTGCAAAAATACACATGAGCTTTTTCTCCATGAGCATCCAGCACCACGTGCTTTTTTTGGGAGCAAGAATACACATGTGGTTATCATTTTAAAGCAAAAGTCACATCCCACCATTAAATCACTGTTCACCGCTGTTAAATTACTGTTCACTTCATCTATTTCTCTCTCATCACGGTGAACAATGACTTAACGGTGGGATGTGACTTTTGCTATAAAATGGTAACCACATGTATATTTTTACTTCAAAAAAAAACACGTGGTGCTGAGCGCTCCTGAAAAAAAAGCTCTTGTGTATTTTTGCACCTTAACCCTAGATAAAAAAGATTGGGGGTATTATACTGTAAAGACCGAAACAAATTCCTCAACTAAGAACAGGTATAACATTTGTATAGACGGAAAGAATCCAGAATGAATAAATGTCAAGGTTTGATTATTGGTGGGTAGGAATCATTTTAATTTTATAATAGGCTACAATAGAGTTAAACATACTCCAAAATAGACTTTTAGCCAACCTTTTTCTCGTTATTTTTTGTCCATATTTTTATATTATCCAAAATGTTAATCCCTTTATTTTCATAATTTAGATCCCGTTAACTTTTCCTATTTAACATTTACACTAGTTGTTGAACTCAATTTCAAGCTTCAAAATCGTGTTTTTGTCTATAGCCATTTTTTCTTCTAAAATTGATTTAATTGTTCAAAGTTGATTTCTTCATTCTTTAAAATCAATTTTAATACCAATTTCTCCTACCAAAATTGATTTTCTGTCAGTCTGTTACTATTATTCAGTTAGAAATAAATTTTCATACTTAAAATCGATTTTTGCATATCCAAAACGGTTGACAAAATAACCATGGCCTTGACAAAATCAATTCTGTAAATCAAAATCAATTTCTTTGCCTTCTTTTTTACTTTGTTTCACAATCATCTCCATATGTCCTCTCCTTGTTACTCATTTCAAATATTATACTCCGATCCAACTTTAAACTCAAGCGGACAAACTCTCTCAAATGACATTTTCCGGTGACATTGTCTACTCTGGCTACGTATTTTCTGATGCTTTAAGTCAGTTATTTCTTTTTCTTTTTCTTTTTCATTTAGCTAACCAAGCCACTCCTTGTTAATTAGCAGCCACGTAAACACAATTAACGAGCGTTAATTCCACATCAGCAAAAATAATCAGAAATAACCCAATCAGTCATCTTGATTGGTTGATCTCTCATTTATATAATACATGATCTACTGGGCTTTGGCCTAGTTTGTTATATTTTCTGTTTTGTTCATGTGTACCTGTATTATTATATAATACATGTACACATGAACAAAACAGAAAATATACCAAACTAGGCCAAAGCCCAGTAGATCACGTTCGTACACAATGGGCTGAGCCCAACACCTTACATACGCATGCATTCAACTACAACTATTCTTTCCTTTGAGCAAAAAAAAAAAAACTACAACTATTCTTTACACCCCCTTCAATTTGGGAACATAATAAGTTAATGTTTCCTAACTTGCACAAAAAGTGTTCGTAATCTTCACAACCAAGAGGCTTAGTTAACATGCCTACTAATTGATGTTTAGAAGACACACATGAACCAAATCAGTAGTCGCTTCTTGTAGTTTCTCGTGAACGGAGTGACAATCGAGTTTAATGCGCTACGTCCACTCATGGAATACTGGATTACTTGCAATGTGGATAGCGACTTTATTGCAGTAGAATATTTTAAGCAGAATTGAATTCGAAACATTCGGGTTCTGTAGCAAGCATGTGAGCCAAACTACCTCTGAAACCATGATGCCAGTGCTTTGTACTCAGGTTCAACAGACAACTTTGACACACGGTATCTTGCTTCTTAGATTTCCAATATACCAAGGACCCACCAAACTTGAGTAAATATCCAGTCGTGGAAATCCTGGGATCGTGACTAGTAGCCCAATCAGAGTCTATAGCACTCCAATGAGCTTTCCTTATTAGCACTAGTAGAATTCCTAGACTTGGGCAACCTATAAGATAGCAAACTACTCATAAACTTAGAGCCAAAAACTAATCTCAAGCCTAGTAGTAGTTAAATAACACAACCCACCAATGAGCCTTCGATATTTTGTAGGGGCTATCAAAAGAGGGTCTTGTTGTCGACTCCTCTGTCCTCCAACTGTTATCGTCTCACCCTCCTTCTTCAAAAGCTAGATTATTTTATCATATTCCTGTTGGGTAAAAGCAGGCTGAGGAACAACGGTGACTGAGACTGCAATTGGTCAACTCTCTATGCTTCTGATAGCCTGATAAAGTTGGTTGTCTTGTTCTTCCTTGCGTTTTGATTATTTGGATATTCATGTACTAGATAGCAAGCGTTTGCCAGTTAAAATTGAGATTTTACGTAAAATTAGAAGAAAGATAAAAAATCATAAAATGTAAAATCGTAACATAGCAAAATCGTAAAAAACATAAAAGCATTTAAAAAATTAGTAAAATCGTTTTAATGGAAAAAAAAAATCGTAAAAACATAAAATCGCAGTGATAAAACGAGATTTTAACTACCATGCTTATATCTTTCTTTTGGCAATAATTGCACTAATCTTGCGAGCGTCCCCTGCCTCTGTCCCTTCCTTGTCTACCTCCTCAAATCGTCATAGTAGCTCCTTCAAGGGGATTCGTGGTAGTTTGGGCAGATATAAGTTGATGATCTTCTTCTTGAACTATCATAGAATAGGCCTGATTAATTGATGGCAATGGCGGCATAAGGAGAATTTGCGTCCTGGCATGCTTATATGTGTCCTTGAGGCCCATAAGGAATTGGAAAAGCCTCTGTTGTTGGACACCCATTACATATTCTTATGTGGTGCCTCGCACATAGTATAACAGTGGCATAATGATGCTATATTCGTCCCAAAGGTCAACACTTAGTAAAGTAGCTAGAAACGGAAAAGAGTACCACGAGTCATGCTGAAATTGCCTTGTAGACAAAATAAATCTTCATTCCAACACTTATGAAATCGCTCTTGTAGGTCTTTTTAGACTGAATGACTCGTGTCTGCAAAAAACAATCCTTGCGGCGATTTCCTTGTCAAGCTAAGTTGATGAGCCAGGAAAGCACCATTATATCACATCTATCCCAGTGATCGGATAGCTCCGCCTCCTTAGGACGAGAATTAAGTCCCATCAATAAACGCAATTTTATTCTTCCCTCTCAAAGCAAGATGCATAGCACGACTCCAAACGGTATAGTTATTGGATCCAATGAGAACCTGACGCGCAAGCGTAATAGCTTGGGTGTCTGAAGGATATTAGTAACGAGGATGATTGGCATCAATAGTGGGTTTTCTGAGCAGCCATGGTAAGAGACTGAAATGTTCCCAAAAATCGTGAACCCCAGCCAGGATACAGACACAAGGAGATCGAGCGAAAGGATCTCCAAAAATCATGAATTCCAGCAGGGACACAGTGACACAAGGAGATTGAACTAAAAAATCAGAATGGCACACTGTTAGAAATAGGTTGGAAATAAATAAATGGACAAGTTAGTTAGTTAGTTGACTTTGAGTTAGTTAGGTAGCTCTGAGTTAGTTGGTTAGTTTTATTCTCTTTCGGTTGTGCATCTGATTGTATATATATGTGTGTGTGTAAATAGACCTTCAACTGTAGAGGTGAAGAATTCTCTATTGTAAATACATTGTATTTCATATATGCAATTATTCTTTTCCTTCCTAGAAATGATTACTGGGTGCTCAAGATCTCAAGTTAAAGGTGGTTAATATGGTACCAGAGGCAGTATGAATCCCATCATCGGTCTCTTTACTACAGCGGATCCAGCGGCCCATGATTCAAGATCGGCCCAAGAATAACTATTTGTGGATCCAGAAAGCTAGACCCGTGGAGCATCCAGTTCCCTTAGCCCAAGAACGAGCATCAGAAGACGGAAAATTCCTGAAGATTCGTGAACCCTTCCTCTCGTAAATAACCTCTTCAATTGGTTTGGCGATCCGAGTATTACTGGAGGGATCTTGATGAATCTTGGAGTCCAAGCTCGCGCATCCTTCTTGCTTGTTGCTTGATGTGAGCATAGTCAAGTTCTTCATTTTCCTCTTGACTGTGGGTCTCACCGCAACTATTCGGTAAGAATCCTACATCACTGAAATACCTCATAGGAGACAAAGACTCTCGCAAATCGATGTCTCATAAAGAAGATAAAGGGATGTCAAAATCTTCTAAGTCAATTTCGTTTTCACATCCTCTGTTCCTGCATCCGTCCGATACACAAGGAGCCTCCATTATTCAACAAATTCTCATAAGCACTGAGAATTACACTGTCTAGAGCAGAGCCATGTGAATCGCCCAGCTTGGAAAACACAAGCTCAGTCTGATCGATGGGACCTTCCTCAAGGAAGATCAGAATCCATCGCTCCATGAACAATGGGAAAGGTGCAATGCTGTTGTAATCTCCTAGCTTTTGAATTCCATCTCCAAGGAACTGGCTAACGGTGTGATTTTCTTCCAAAACGCATGAAAGTGGAAGAAATCACCAAGAGGGAGGTGAATTGGGGATTTTAAAATTTCTTTTCAACTCTTAAAAAATAAAGCTTAAGAAATGAATAATGAAAGAGTAGAGAGAGAAGAGCTCAGACACACAGGACTTATACTGGTTCGGTCTTAACCTTGACCTACGTCCAGTCCCCAGATATCTTCTGGGTGTTTCCACTAGTTCAACAGGTTTTTAACTACAACAATGAAGACAAGACACAATCTTAATCACCTAGGACTTGCTCCCCCTTACTTGTAATTAAACAGCCCAACTCACAAGTTCCACAACCTTGAGTTTACACAACCAAATACTTTAAAAGAATTTCAATCTCTCAAAAGAGTGAATATTGATAATCACTGAAGAACAGATAAAAGAATCATAACACAGACTCAAAAAAACAAATGTGTTCAAGTGTAGCTTCGTTGTGTGTATCTTGCTTTGAGTCTTCATAGCCTTTTATAGCCTAACTAGATGAACTAGCCGTTGCAATATCTTCTCCAACATTCAGTTGCAGATCTGGAAAATGACAGTTGCAAATTTTGCTCTGTTCTTTCAATTCTTTGCTGAGATCCTAGAATATGTTGTTGCAGAATGTCTTCCAGATTCTTTGTCATTCCACAATCTTAATTTGACCGTTTGAGGTGATCTTAATGTGTTCCAACGGTCTGAGCTAAACATCTGGGATAAGGGAGAAGAATCAGCCCTGTTCTTGGTTCTTCATTAAATGCACTTATTCTGGATCTTTAATTCTCTCTGATCTTGTGATGAACCTGTCTGATACTTATCAAAAACTTGATCAATAACGTTAGGAATAATAATGCAACAAGATATGATAATTTCAGATTAACCCATAATGATTTCACAGATTGATTTGATCTGGTTTTCAAAAGTTACCGATGCAAACTCGAGTTTGTTGTTCTAGACTCGAGTTTGAGGTTCACCCAGAGAGCAAGATATGTTTGAAAGTTTCCTAAACTCGAGTTGACAAGTAACTGACTCGAGTTTGGTTCTTACAGAGAGGAAAGTCACGAGTTGGTCCTGAATGAGATTTTGAACACGTGGCTAAACTCGAGTCATTTAGTGACTGACTCGAGTTTGAAGCTTTTATGAAAATCTTAAGTTTAAGTTCACATCTTCAAAACTGGAGTTTAGAAATGAAGACTGGAGTTTACAAGACCTGAAATATTGCATAGCTCTCTATATGATCCAGACTCAAGTTTTGATATTCAAAACTCGAGTTTCAGTGAAAACTGAGACCTTTGAAAAAATCTTTTTATGTGTAAACTGGAGTTTCCATTTTTCAAACTGGAGTTTTTAAATCAGTCATTTACTCGAGTGTTTTCTGTTTGAGCTAAACTCAAGTCACCGAAACCATGACTCGAGTTTCAGTGTGAACTGAAACATTTGAAATATATTTGAAGGCTCAAACTGGAGTTTCTATTTTCAAGACTGGAGTTTAGAAATCATACAATAACTTGAGTGTTTTCAGATAGTCCTAAACTCGAGTCTTCAGAAATCTGACTCGAGTTTCAGTGTATATTGAAACTTTGAAAAACTTTACATTTAAGTACAAACTGGAGTTACTGAAATTTAAACTGGAGTTTAGAAAACAAGTATCAACTCGAGTATCTCTGTATATGCCAAACTCGAGTCTACATAATCCAGACTCGAGTTTCCAGCGAAAACTGAAAACATAAAGGCTATTGCATTTTGCAAACTGGAGTTTGTAAAACTGAAACTGGAGTTTGGAAAACTTGATAAAACGTTGAAGCTTTTGTTTGATCTCAAACTCGAGTTTCCAAATCATAGACTCGAGTTTACAAGTCTTTAAACTTTTAGCACATAAACTTTCTTGTAAACTGGAGTTCCTCATAATCAAAGGTAGAGTTTGGAAATAAGTTGAAATTCGAGTGTCACTGCCTTTGATCTAGACTCGAGTTTATAAACACAGACTCGAGTTTACAACTCTTGTAAACTTTGATAGCTCTCTGTAACTCTGCAAACTCGAGTTTGCCTATACAAACTGGAGTTTGGCCAACATTGTGAAATCTGAGCTTCTGTCTGTCAAGTCCAAACTCGAGTTTAGCAACCCAAACTCGAGTTTGCCTTAAATAGAAAGTTTTACAACTTTCCAAGGACAAACTTCAAATTGAGTTTACAATTGTCGGTTATCATCAAAACACACAAAGAACTAACACGCACATGATGTTTGGAATGACCTCAAGGAACGTTTTGATAAGAAGAATGGAGCTAGGGTTTTCTCCCTACATCATGGGATCACTTCACATGGCTAGGGGTCTGCCTCTGTCTCTGTATACTTCACTAAGCTTAAGGAATTATGGGAAGAGAGCAGTCTGCGTTGGTCACACTTCCGTCATGTACGTGCAATACGTCAAGGGCATATTCATATCTTATGCAAGAACAAAAGCTCATTCAATTCCTAATTGGATTAAATGAGTCTTACCACCAAGCCAGAGGCCAAATCTTTCTGATGAACCCATTACCTCAATAAATAATGCCTACTCTATGATCATACAAGATGAAATGTAGCAATCAATTTCTGATCACAGCCTACCAGCATAAGGCATAGCAATGGCTACAAGGGCTCGTGGGCGTGGCAAAGGAAGAGGTCGTGGTGATTCCTCCATTGAATGTACACACTATTTGAAGAAGAGACATCTTAGAGAGAATTGCTTTCAACTGATTGGTTTTCCATCTTGGTTTAAGGGAACTACCAAATCGAGACAAGAGAAGGAATATGGGCAATTGAGGTTGGAGAAAAGCGATGAGCCAGACCAGCACATGATGAACACCATAAGCATGGTAGCACCTTCGTTTACTCAAGAATAGTTTGATCACATCCTTCAAATTCTGTAGAAGGAATCAAACGCCACAATCCATGCCTTAACTAATATAGGTTTGGGTATTACTCCTTCTACACGTTTAATTCATACTTGCTGGATTTTAGATTCAGGAGCTACCACTCATATGATAGGAGATCTTGAATTGTTAGAAAACTATGCTGCATATAATAGACCTATTAAATATATTGAAATTCTAGATGGGCAAAGAGTGCCTATTACTCACAGAGGATCAATCAACATAGCTTCTAATATCAAGTTAAATAATGTGCTTTATTCTCCCAACTTAAAGTTCAACCTCATAGCAATCTCTAAACTTACGAGAGACTTAGAATGATGGCTTGTTTCTTTCCTGATTTCTGTGTTGTACAGGACCTTCAGGGTGGAAGGATGAGGCTAACTGGTAGAATGGTAGATGGATTATACATCCTTAAAATTCCTAATAACTCACATGTATTGAGTATTACACGAAAACATAGAGATAGTAGCACAATGAAATCACAAGATGTATTCTTGTGGCATAGGAGATTAGCCCACCCCCCATTTTTTGTAATGAAGCATTTGGACATTGTATTTGTTGATTCTACATTAATGAATGACAAATGTGATATATGTGTTCAATCTAAACAAACTAAGTTTCCATTTTCATCTTCTTGTATCAAGACTAATTGATGTTTTGACCTTATTCACTTGGACATATGGGGACCTTATAAAACACCCACTCATCAGGGTTTTCAATATTTCTTAACTGTAGTAGATGACTATTCAAGGGCTACTTGGATTTTTTTGATGAGATATAAGTCTGATTCATATGTTTATATTTGTAACTTCATTATATATGTCATGACACAATTTAATACTAAAGTCAAAAGGATAAGAAGTGATATTGGAAGTGAGTTTAAGAGTCATTCTTTTAAAACACTTGTTCAAGAAAAAGGTATCATACATGCAACTTCTTGTCCCTACACTCCTCAACAAAATGGAGTTGTAGAACGTAAGCATAGGACAATTATACAAGTAACAAGAAGCTTAATGCTGCGATCTAATGTTCCAGTTTAGTATTGGGGTGAGTGTGTAAAATCTGCAACGTATTTGGCCAATAGATTACCTTCCAAGATCCTTGATTATCAAACATCATATAAGAGGGTCTATGGGCAGCCATATGACCTTAAGCACATGAGAGTATTTAGGTCACTTGTGTATGCAACAGATCTTAAGATACATGATAAGTTGCAGTCCCGTGCTATTCCTTGTGTATTCTTAGGCTATCCTGAAAACCAAAAGGGTTATTTGCTGTTAAACTTGCAAACTAACGCAATATTTGTAAGTCAACATGTTAGTTTTGTAGAGCATATTTCCTAGAAAAAGGTGTTTTGGTTTGAGTACCACGAGTCATGCTGTTTTGGTTTGAGACAGAACCCAGCTAGACACAAATTGATTCATCAAAGGTTAAGTATGGTAATATACTAGAAAAAGATGACCAACAGCCTTATGAACCTGAATTTGATAAAGCTGATGATCACCCTACTAATTCAGGCCATGTTCGACCTTTAAGAGATAGGAGACCACCTATCTAGTTCAATGATTATGTATGCTCATTTCTGGTTGCTGAAACAAAACTAAAACATAAAAATAAATGTGCATACCCTATTGATCAGTTTGTTTCATATGCATCTGTTTCTGCTGACCATTTAGCGTTTTTGTCTTCAATTGATATAGTGCATGAGACTAGTACCTACAAGGAAGCAGTCACTAATCCTGAATGGGTCAAGGCAATGCAAGCAGAGATGCAAACGCTGAAAGACAATCAGACTTGGAAAATTGTTAAGTTACCCAAGAATAAGCGACCTATTGGCTGTAAGTAGGTATATAAGGTGAAGTATAACTCTGATGGTAATATAGACAAATATAAGGCTCGGTTAGTAGCAAAAGGATATAGCCAAGTAGAAGGAATAGATTATCATGAGACATTTTCTCCTGTTGTTAAACTTTTTACAGTTAGATTAGTACTTAAGTTGGCTGTTATGAATGCATAGAATCTTTATCAAATGGATGTATATAATGCTTTTCTGCAGGGAGACCTCCAAGAGGAGGTATACATAAGGTTACCTCAAGGTTTTGAAGGTGAGGGGGAGCATATGGTATGTAAGCTAAAGAAGTCCCTTTATGAACTTAAACAGGCTTCCTGCCAATGGAACCAAAAACTATCACAAGCCCTTATTAAGGGTGGTTTTATTCAAAGTAAAAGTGATTACTCATTGTTTACAATGGATTGGCATGGTGGTGTAGTATTTGTACTAGTGTATGCTGATAATTTATTAATCACCAGTAGTTCTGAAGAAGGAATTGCATATACTAAGACATTGCTGCATGATAATTTTAGAATTAAAGATTTAAGGCAAATGAAGTATTTTCTTGGTATAGAAATTGCCAAATCTGAATATGGTGTGATTTTATCTCAACATAAATTTGTGCTGGATTTATTGGCTAACACAAGGATGAGTGGATGTAAGCCACTAAGTGTTCCAATGGCACAACATCTGAAACTGATGCCTTTTCAAAAGGGCAAGGATAAGGTTCAGGATTTATGTAAAAATCTGGAACAATATTGTCGTTTGGTTGGAAAGTTGATTTATTTAACCATGACTAGGCCTGATATCTGTTTTTATGTGCAGAAATTAAGCCAATTCATGCAAAAACCAACTAAGGAGCATATGGCAGCAGCTAGAAACATCATTCGGTATCTGAAAGGGACAGTTGGTCTCAACATAAAGTTGAGTTCTACAAGAAAACCTCGATTGGAGTGCTTTTGTGACTCTGATTGGGCAGCTTGTGGAATTACGAGACGATCTGTGTCTGGATACTTGCTAAAATTCGGTGGATCTCTTATAATGTGGAAGATAAAGAAGCAAACCACCGTCTCCAAGTCATTAGTGGAGGCCGAGTACAGATCACTCAGTATTGCAACGTCAGAAATAGTATGGGCTCTCAGTCTTCTTCATGATTTGAGAATTTCACATTAGCAGCCAGTACCTGTGAACTATGACAGCGTGGCAGCGATACATATAGCAGCAAATCCAGTTGTTCATGAAAGGACCAAACACATTGAGGTCAACTGTCATTTTGTTCGTGACAAATGGAAAGAAAAAGTGATTGATCTTCAACATGTCAGAAGTCATGAGTAGCAAGCTGATCTACTGACAAAGGCAGTTTCAAGAGATGTCCAATATACATTGTTGAGCAAGTTAGGGACTATCAACATGTTTGCGCCCCAAACTTGAGAGGGAGTGTTAGAAATAGGTTGGAAATAAATAAATGGACAAGTTAGTTAGTTAATTGACTTTAAGTTAGTAGCTCTGAGTTAGTTGGTTAGTTTTATTCTCTTTCGATTGTGCATCTGATTGTATATGTGTGTGTGTGTGTGTGTGTGTGTGTGTGTGTGTGTAAATAGACCTTGTACTGTAGAGGTGAAGAATTCTCTATTGTAAATACATTGTGTTTCATATATGCAATTATTCTTTTCCTTCCCAAAAGTGATTACTGGGTGCTCAGGATATCAGGTTAAAGGTGGTTAAACACACAAATGGTTTGAATGGTGTTAAGGTCAAAAAGATACACGAAGGAAGTCGTGAATCTAAATGAAAATCGTGGATCTTCAACTTCATTAATAGAATTTGTGGCTTTGTGGACATTGATGGCGAAGGAAAATTAACCAAAAAATCTCCTACTTCCATACTAGAATATCAGTTATGGCTTTGTGGACATTTGCTGCAACAAGAATTCTCCAAAATCTCACTGAGAATGAACACTTTATATGCTGGGAGAAGACACGGCTTTGAATGATCCCTCTTCTTCACAAAGAAAGGGTGTAGTGTCACAACCATAGTGTTATGGCAAATCCCACATCAGCAGGGATGGTTGAGACATATTTAATATGAGATGGCCTCTGCTATCAGCTTGAAGTTTTGACATGATGGTTAGTACCTTACAAGATTAAGTATGCTCAAACAGGTAAGTCTTAGGATGATGACCTCTTAGGAAGTTTTTGTGTTGATAAGATGTGTTGATCAGAGCCAACTTCTCAAAGATGGGGTGGACCCTACTCAATGGAATAGAGTGGACCCCTAGTCGGCCCACTTGATGATGACCCCAAATTGGTGGAATAGGGGCATCATCTGGATAGATGGAGAGTTTGGGCTACTTGGTAGGTGAAATGGGGTGGACCCCCAATTGAGCACACTCAGTGATAACTTAGTGGACACCCTATGGATAGAATGTGGTAGACCCCTAGGTGAACCCCTGGAATGGGGTGGACTCAAGTCGGCCCCACTCAGTTGACTCGGTGTTAAACCTCCTATGGATAGAATGGGGTAGACCCCTAATTGGTGGAATAAGGGTATCACCGCCTCATAAAGTTAAGTGTGCTCAAATGAGGAAGTCTCATATAGTTGACATCTTAAGAAGTTTCTCACAAGCTCCTCGTCCCAAGGTACTTCAGGCCTTACATAAGGCTTATAATGAAAAGAAGCATGTGGCTCAAGCACAAGAACAAGTATTTCCAAATCTCACACAAATAAATGTGATAACATCGTTCTATTAGGGAAGATGAAAGTCAAGCTTCAACCATTGTCATGGACTTGGGTTTTATAGGGCTTCACAACCTGTACTCTGGACTCTGGTACCATGAAAACTAGTTGGCGAGGAGCCCAAAATAATTTGTCTACGTCAGTCTTCTTGACTGGTGGATCTCTCACTTATAAAATAGAACAAGTGCACAAGAACAAAACAAAAAATATACAAAACTGGGCCAAAGCCCACTTGACCACCGTTAAACACAATGGGCTGAGCCTAAAACCTTACATACAGATACACTCAACTACAACTATTATTTACCCAAAAAAAAACTACAACTATTATCAACACATAGAGACCAACATTTTGGATGGAATAAAGAAGATGAATAGAAGATAACAAGAATATATATATATATATATATATATATATATATATATATATATAAAATATTTATTATTTAATTTTTAAAAAAATAAATTTTTATTTATTAATACTATTATATTTATCATTTTGTCTTAAGAATAATATGTATAATATTTAATTATTATTTATTAAGTAATTTTAATTAAAAATATAATTCAGTTTTAAAAAAATTGGCTCAAAATATACTTATTAGAAGGTTTATTAAAGATTTAAAATTTGTTGAATTTGAAATTAATTAATCATAAATATATAAATATTTTTGAAATATTTATTTAATTTATTATTTTTTTAATAATATTACATATATAATAATATTATATATAACATTATGTATTCTTTTTTTTTAGTAAAGGGAATTCCATTAATACTGGTAAAAAAGGAGTACAAGAATGGGCATTCAATTACAATATGAGTTTAAATTTAGAAAAACTAAACTGAGAATGAACAACTATAGACCTAACATGAGCCAAAATTCCTTCCATAGACAAGGAAGCATCAGTGAAGATTCTCTTGTTCCGAACCTCCCATAATTTCCAACAGGTGATATACACACCTATTTTCCAAGAGTTGTCCAAAGAAGGGGATTGAACAATTAAAGTCAACCAATTTTGAATATCAAGTCTGTAGAAATCAGCCCACATATCAGCCGACAAAATCTTCTTACAAACTTTAGCGGCTAAAGAACAACCTTGAAAAATGTGATCCAAATCTTCCTTGCTTTGCTGACAAAGAGAGCATAGATAATCTGCAGTTATACCCCTTTTGACCCGTTGTTCATTTGTAAGCAGTTTTGCTTTTAGCAAAAGCCAGGTAAAGGTTCTTATCCTTTGTGTTATGGGGAGCTTCCATATCTTTAGCCAAATAGTCTTCCAATCATTCCGGTTTAGGTACTCCAAGGATCTGTATGTCGATTGAGTAGAAAATTCTCCATTGTTAGTTAAAGACCAGGAGCAGGGAGGAATTTGAGGGCTGCTATGGATTGTGGTCTCTGATATGGCTTTCAAAACATCAAAGGGGAGGAGGTTTTGAAAGAGAGACCATCGCTTTGTGCCATCCTCATTAACAAAATCAGAGATTGGTTTAAAGACATCATGAATTCGGATGGGAGAGAAAGACAAATTTTTAAGAGGATCGTGCTCTCCCACCTAAAAATCTTCCCAGAAATGAATTTGGCTAGTTTCACTAACCTTCCATTTAATGTGAAAGGAAGCATTTTCCCAGGATTTTAACAAGTTCCGCTAGAAAAAGGACATACAAGCTCGGAGGGGAATATCCTTAGAATTACTTACAGCATATTTTTGCCGCAGAACACGAACCCAGAGGGAATCAGGTTGAGAATAAATCTTATAAAATAACTTCATCATAAAAGCTCTATTCTGGGATTCAACATTCAGCAAACTGAGACCTCCGTGGCTAGATGGTTGACAAATCTCCTTCCATTTAACCAAGCTAACCTTGCGGTGCTCATTTGAGTAACCCCAAATGAATTTTCTAATAATCTTTTCAATCTTGGAGCAACAGTAGGACAGGAGAGTAGTGCTCTACATGATGTAGAGGGGTATGGAGGATAGAGTGACTTTGGATAAGGTGACCCGACCAACCAGAGACAATTTTTTACTTTTCCAACCAGATAGTTTCGACTGAAGTCTATCCAGAATGTACTTAAAGTGTGCTGCTGTGACTCTCCCATTAAGAAGCGGAACACCAAGGTACTTTCCAAAGGAGGCAATGTGTTGGAAGCCCAAATCATCACAGAGACTTCTAATCAAAGAGGAATCAAAATTCTTAGAGAATTAGACTTTGGTCTTTGCTCGGTTAACCACATGGCTAGATGACAGACAAAATTCCTAAAGGATCTCTTTAATTAAAGAGACCTGATGGGTGGTAGCCTTCCCAAATAAAATGAGATCATCCGCAAAAAATAGGTGGGAAAGAGATACTCCTCATAGATCCAACTTGATCAGTTGCCAGGAACCAGAGTTTACCTTAGCTTCTATTATTTGAGACAAACATTCCATGCAAAGAATGAAAATGTAGGGAGAAAGGGGGTCACCTTGTCTAACACCTCTCTCAGGAGAAAATGAGTCAGAGGGCTGCCCATTCCATAATACTTGCATAGAGGAGGAGGATATGTAATCCATAATTAGACACGTCAGGTTGTTTGGAATACCAGCATCTTCTAGAGTTTCTACAATGAATTCCCACCTCAGTTTATCAAAGGCCTTCTCCAGATTGATCTTAATGATCATCCAGCCAACCTTCCCTTTTTCCCCCTAATAGAGTGCATGACTTCTTGGGCTATAACAATATTGTCAATGATGCTTCTACCTTGAATGAAGCTCGTTTGAAAGTGCCCAATCAAATCAGGCAAGACAGTTTGCAATCGATTTGCGATGGTCTTAGTAATAATTTTATACTGAACAAAGCATAAAATAATAGGCCTGAAATCATTGATTAGACAAGGTTGGCTAACTTTTGGAATTAAAGCTAGTAAAGTTTGATTTAATGATGAGTCCAAAGAAGTACTAGACTAATGTCGCTGTACAAACTCAAAGATGCTTTGACCAATAGTATCCCATTGTGATTGGTAGAACAGGGCATGAATGCCATCTTTGCCAGGTGATTTAAGAGGTTTCATGCTAAACAAACATTCCTTCACTTCCCCAATAGTCACTGGGTTGTCAAGCTCCTGTGTTACCAGACCAGATAGAGGGGGAAAGGCTCCACTAATCAATAACGGGGTGAAAGAGTAATCATTTAGAGAATAAAGGTCTACAAAATATTGCCTTGCAAGATTGGAGAGATCGGCCTCATCAGATATCCAGTTGCCGTTAGGACCCTTTAACTGTGTGATGAAATTCTTCTTCTTCCTCATCAGAGTTTTTAGATGATAAAAGTTGGTATTCTGATCCCCTAAGCAGATCCACTCTGAGGATGACTTCTGGAGCTAAAGTAATTCTTCTTGGAAGCATACATCTTCCAATTCCTCTCGTAATGAGACTTCGAGATCAAGTAGAGAATCAGGCGAGGGAATTGGAGAGGCCTCTAATTTTGCTTGAAGACCGTTGAGCCGCCGGAAGAACCTCTTCTTGCGATTACCAATATACCCGAAAGTCTCCTTGTTCCATATTGTCATCTCCTCCTGGAATTTCTCGATGCAGGCAAACAGATCAGCCTCAGAGCTCCAAATATGCTAAACAATAGTTGGGAATTCCGAGTTAGCTAGCCACGGAGCAAGAAAATTGAATGGAGGACCAGAAGAATGGGACGGAGCACTCGAGCCCAATCTCATAAGGATGGGTCTATGATCAGAGAGGATTTTTAGGAGATGGAGGACAGAACTTCTAGGGAGAGATTAAATCCAGGCTGAGTGACAGATAGCACGGTCTAGTCTCATTAAGAGGGAGCCACGTCGCCAAGTGAACTTTGGGCCATTAGAGCCCATGTCAATAAGCCCATTTGAATGCAGCAAATTCTTAAACAAATTGCAACCTCTGGCCCTGCGAACTGATCCCCCTTGCGTCTCATTTTGATTAATAATAGCATTAAAATCCCCAGCAAGGAGCCATAGGGTAGAGAGGTTCGAGGCAATTTGATCAAAGATCATGCCAAAGAAATTTTCTATAATTAGGCTGGGGGCTTTCGTATATTGCTATTTAGAAGAAACTTGAATTATTTCTAATCTCAGTGACTTCCATATGGATAAAATGGACCTAATTAACTAAAAAGGTAAGAGACACCCTTGAGCCCCAGAGAACCCAGATTCCTCCAGAGAACCCAGAAGCTTCAACTCTGTGAGAATGAGAGAAGCCAAAATTCTACCTTAGCTCCCGAAATTCTGGGTTCGACTAAAACAAAAATATCAGGCTTATACATAGCCACAATGGATCTGAAAATTGAGGGGAACTTCTTATGAGAAGCTCCTTGATAATCCCAAGAAATTATTGACATACAAAATATATTAAGAAGATAAGTTGGGATTAAGATTAACTCCCTCTTCCTGCATGTCATCAGTGCCATCGGTTAAAGGGCTGGAGGCCTTTTGCTACTTCTTTAATTAGAGTTACCGATGGCCCAACATTTTCATGGATAAGCTTGCCACCTAATTTATGGATTGTCACCCCAGAGGATAGTTTGAGACCTCTACTATTTCAAAGTGGGTCGTTTCCATTGTTGGGCTTGGCTTTAACATAGGGCTAACCATTAGGCCTAGAGTGGGATTGTTGAACTTCTTTACTCCTACGAGGTAATCTAGCGTCATCTATGAGAACAACACTGTTGAGATCAGGGTCAAGATTTGAGGTGACGGCATAGTTCCTAGACTGAAAAAGGCTATCCAAGTTGGTAGTCTGGGGAGCAAGTGATTTTTGTTTGGTTCCTGCATTGGTCTTCTTTATGCCCTTTATCTCAATCACTTTTTTCCTACGCTTATAAGTTTCACCTTTTTGCCCAGAATCATCACTAGCAGGAGCAAAGGTTTGCAAAGTCTCTTCTTCCACTACCTCACTTAACACCTCGTATCTTGATGTGTTGACCACTTTCTTGCTACCTAATGCTTCATTCGGTCTGTCCCTCCTGACATAAGGACGATGTTGCCGCTACACTTGCATCCAGGCACCAAATTGAGAGGTTTCATGCGCAAGGATTTCTTTAGTCGGTGCGTTAGGTTCAGGTGCTAATGGGGGTTCCTTGTGATCACCAGATGAGGAGGCTCTCAACGCCGGGCAAGCTTCTTGGAGATGACCATACCTCCCACAGCGAAAACAAATAGTTGGTAGACCTTCATACTCCACGTAAATTATCTCACTGTCAACCATGATCTTAGAGATTAGTGGTGTTGTAAGGTCCAGACTAACAGCAATCCTAGCAAATTTCCCCCTGTCACCAGAATTTGTATTATAATCAACACGAATGACCTCCCTAAAAACACCACCAATGGAGCGAAGTATACTTTTATGGTGATAACGTGTCGGTAGCTTAGGAAGATGAATCCAGCCCATCACCTGGTTGATAACGTGATTATGAGGCTAGAAAGAAGGGGTCCAGGGATGAACGGTGAGATAGTGCCCAAAAATCATCCAAGGTCCATATAGGAGGGCGTTCTGGTAATCCAGATCCCTTTGAAATCTAACTACAAAACAATTTTCATCAAGGTCAGTGAGTTTTATTTGACTAGTCTATTTCCATAGACTTTGCAGTTGAGTACGCAATTGTCTGTATCCTATTTTTCGATCGAGTAGTTTAACCACTACCGCTAGACCCATCTTCTTATTGAGGGTCTCAATGATGTGTTCCGAGAAGTTCACCGTTGGAATATTTCCATTTAGGTCGATGGAAACATCACCTTTTTGGAGTATAAGATCATCATCTTCCTCACCTGGGTCTTGTAAAACAGAGTGCAGAAGCTTATCTTTGAATGATGGTGCTTTAACATTACCAGCCATATCATACATTTGAACATCCTGTGCTAGAGAAGGTTCTGAGGGAAAAGGAGTCTCGGGGACAATATTAGGTACCTGAGTTTCAGGGACAATAGCATCAGTTGGGGCGATCTTTGGAGGCTATTTTGCTTCCATAATGGCATCTTGAACCGAGCTTCCATCATGTTTGACTCTCTTAGCAGATTGGTCCTCACCCGAGTGAAAAGGGGGATCGTTCTTCATATTACTTTCAAATGGAACAGGATAGATCATAGATGAGAAGAAAAAGAAAACTAGAGAGAAGGAGGAGACTCTCTCACTAACCCATTGATGTTGTTAAAAACTATTGAAAGGTATATTATGCATGCCAATATGGACCCACATTACATTATGTAGTTCATTTTAATGCAACCAACAGAGGCTTCGCGTGAGGGCATTAGGAGCATGAGATTCAGGGTTCGAACGAGAGGAAAGGCATTTTTAGGAATTAAGAGATGTAGACACTTGGCGTATTGCCAGAAAGGACATGTTGCGCACTATGGAGCTAACATGTGGTGGCCACTGGAATTGACACATGACTATCGTCAACTATAAGGTGGCCTCCTACGAACATGACATGTGGCTTCTCATAAGGATGTCCACGTGACATTCGAAAATTAAAAATAAAAAAAAATAAATAAATTTGCGTCACAAATTTCGGACGGAATGACGTTTTCAAGAATTAAGAGACGCGGACACGTGGCAGTGCGATGAAGAGACACTTGGTGTACTACGAGAAGGAATGTGGCACATTGTGGAGCTGACATGTGGCGTTCATTGGATCTAACATGTGGCTACCACTAGCGATAAAGTTGCCTCATACGTACATGACACATGGCTTCTCATGAGGATGCCCACATGGCATTTGGAAATAAAAAATATAAAAAAGCCGTCAGTGATGAAGTGACCTCTTATGGACATGACACATGGCCTCTCATGAGGATGTCCATGTGACAATTGAAATTTTTTTAAAAAAAGTTGCATCACAAATCCGTTTCCATCAAAATCCCTCAAAAAAGTTGAATAATATGGCAAATTCCATCGGAAATTCAATGTGTTTTTGTAGTGACAACAACAACAACAATATCTTATTAATACAACATGAAATTATAACACATTATTTATTTGTTGGTTCTCGAAGTTTTGATTATAACAAGACTTAATGGATTAAAATTTAATGAAATAGAAAATGTGTTTGTGAAAATTAAAATTACTCGAGTAAGCTATCTTGTTACTCGAGTAATCCTTTAAGAGTTTGGTTTTAAATACTCCTAGAAAGCAAAACTGTCATTTTGGCTAACTAAGGTATATTACTCGCGTAATCTTTTGGAATTACTCAAGTAATGTAGTGCACTACAAAAAAATTGGTAATCAAAATTTCCATCGCAAAATAGTGTTGCAATGGAATTCGTCTATCACAAAAAAAGGTTGTAATTGCAACGGAAAATTGAAATTCCGTCACAAATTGCGACGGAATTGATATTCCGTCGCAACTCCTTTAGGTCTTCTGATGAAAATTCATTTTGTCACAAAACCTAGGGGATTTATGACGGAAAGATTTGTTGTAGCAAATCCTCCATGATTTGCGACAGAATGGATTTCCGTCGCAATTGCGACGGAAATCCATTTCGTTGTAATGTTTGAATTTTTGCGACGGAATTTAATTTCATTGCAAAAATTAAAAAAATTAAAATTTTAAAAAATCATTTTAATTAAAAAAATTTAAAAATAAATTTAAATTTAAAAAAATCAGAAAAAATATTTATAAATATAAAAAAATTATTAAAAATATATATATAATTGCATAAAAAATATAAAAATCATTAAAAAAGTAAATAAATTTCAAGATAAATTTGCATATGATAAAAATATAAAACAACAATCATAAAGAGTTTTTTACATTAAGAAAGTCAAATATATATGTAATAAAGTTGCAAACAATGTATACTAAAAAATAATCTAAAAACAACAGCATGATCATCATCATCATCACCAAGACGGTCGTCACCACTTAGAGGGTCATCACCAACAAGAGCCAGCCAAGTACCGTTGCCCTAAGTTAAGGACTGGAGTATAAGCTGCATCTGCCTCATCATTTCCTGTGTCCACTGCTGCTCTTGTTCTTGTTGCCGTATCCTCTCATCTTGCACCTGCAAACGAGCACCTTGATCTTGCACCAACGCCTTCATCCTCCTAAGCACATCTAAGAAAACAACATTGCAAAGTGGGTTACTTTTTTCTACTTCATTTAAAAAGATGAGGGAATGAAAACGTAACAATGTAGAACAGTTTTATTACGTTTACCTACATCAACGCCTTCACTACGCAGTGAGGAGTGCTTCGTAGGCCTCAGTTGGCTCATAGAGGCACCCATCCAGAAAAGTTTGCCTTTCTTGTCAAATCCTCCTGCAGCCTCAATGAATATACTATCGTTATCAGCTTGAGAGGATATGGCCTCACTCTGGGAGTCTCTCTCCTGCGTCAGCTTCTAATAAGTTTCCTGCAAGCAAAAAATACATCACAGATAACACATATGAATTGAAATAAATATGTCGATGCCTGAAACAAATAACAAAAGTAATAAATCTCTCACCGCGAATTGTTGTGACCTGGCATTAATCCAGCAGCGACCAGTACCATCGGCAGACTCCTGGGAATGAGTCAGCTCAAAGGTAGCCCACTCAACTGATTCTTCAGGAACTTCCCCAGACACTGCCTGCAAACACAAATGATGACCGCTGGTTAATCAATTCAAAGTACAAAATATCAAATACTGAACTAGAAAATGACTGTACTCACAATTTTTCGTCGATGCTCACTGTATGGGATGGAGCCCCCAGTATATAATGGTCCATCCATATGAGCCCTATTTGATTTATTTTTCTCACTCTTCTCTTGAAATTTGGGATCGGTGTTCCATCTTTGAAGTAATTGTTGTAAGTCTCAGGTTGAATCCAATCAGTCTTGCCTAGACCATGTTGTAATTTATAAAACCTATCAGATAACCACCTGCTTCCCTTGTGATTGTAAGCTTTTTTCAACGTTTCTCAATGCTTAGGCAACCACCTAAAGTGACGTTGAAAATCAATTATGGACAATTAGTGCTCCAAAGTATAAAAGTACCTGATCAATTTGCATTTGCATAACAAATTAATAACCATAATTTACAAAACTTACCAAAAACTCCTCAAACCAAGCTTTTAGATAATTCTCAAGAATCTCTTTCCAATTAGCCCTTGGATGATTGAAATTACAGAATATTTGACCCGACACGAAATCCATGACCTGATTATAAGGCTCAAATCTTGATACAGAGGAAATGACGTAAATGTTAGCATACAAACTAAAAGTAAAAACCTCGTAACATTATCAGTAACTTTACATGAATTACTCTAGATCGCCACGAGGACAAATCCATAGTAGTCTTGTCTCAGGATCAACATTTCCCCACACCAGTGTGGCTGAGGAACTATCTTCCTCGACCTGACTTCTAGGAGACGTGGTGTGTTGAAGGACGAAATGTGACGTATTGCAACATTTTAGTACACAGTTGGTTAAATAAAACTAAAGATGTAAATCAATCAGAAATCGTAAACTATACCTGCTCTGCCCCTTACTGTGGATCAGGGTGATTGAAAGGCATACCTTTACCTCTCATAATAGAGTCGATAGTGGTCAATGAAGATGACATATGAAATGGTGGTAGCTCTGGAGAAGATCTGCGCCCTCTGCCTAAAGACGAGTCAGATGTCATCGTCTTACCACCTCTGATAGGATGGGCCTAGCCTCTACCACCACTCCAACCACTGCCCAAACGCCCTCCTGAACGATCCATCTATGAACACCGGCAAATGTTATGTCAAAATATAAAAAAGATATACTTGATGTCACTATCAAAGTAACGGATTATCTAGTAGAACAGACGGTTATAAATAAAGAACTAACACAAGTCAACCGAAAGATTTCGTTTTCTCCACCTCTCCTTGCTCCCCTTCCTCTGGAGTCTCATAGTCATCAAATTCAGACTCATTATCACAATAATTATCTTCCTCCTCATCGTCAATATGGATAGGAATCAATTCTAACTCCTCATTCGCCTCGTCAAAAAGATTGCTTGGTACATCGTCGTCAACAACAATTACAGGTTGTATGTGTTCCACATCAACTTGAAACGGTTCATTCATATAGTCATTTGATTCTGACTATTTTGAGTTGGGTATAATATTGCGTGCTTTGGTTCTAATAACTCCCATCCACCCTTGGCAGGAAGTTGGGTATGATGTATAATAAACTTGTTCCGCCTATCAAGCAAGTATGAATGGGTCATAACCAACCGTGTACCTCCTTGATTACTGGACCTCAACATTTCCATATTTGTCAACTTTTGTCCCACGAGGAGAGTTATCAAACCACTCACATTTAAACAGAGTCACGGACTTGTCCCACTAATAATCCAGCTGAATTATGTCAGTTAACTTCCACTAGTAGTCGCCCTCAATTCCATCAACCAGGCCACCTCGGCATCATACGCCGTAATTGCAACTTAGTGTATTTTTGTCCGCTTCTACAGTTGCAAAATGATACCCATTGATTACATATTTTTGACACTAGGTAACAACTATTGCATCTCCACAAGATAAACTCATCGCAACATCATGGGGAGCTGATGGATTTTGCACGAAGAAGTATTCGAACCATTGAGGAAACTCAACAATCTTGAATTGTTCAAGTTCAGAATCTGATATCAATGGATTTCTGGATTGAACCCAATCGAAGAAAAAGCTGTAACAAAAAAATGTCATTAATACGTTAATACTAACCGTAACAGTAAAAATACAGAAAGTCTTACGTTAAGTATGGGGTGGCCTCTTCACAGTTGTTTAGAATGTACCATTCCGCCACTCGCTTGGCTCTTCCTTCCAGAGTTGACCTCTCACGTTTTCTAACGACCCGACTTGGAAAATTAAATATAGATATCTGATCGCTCGTATTACCGCCATCATCGTTGCGAGCTACCCCTCTCCATCTTGATATATTTTCAGAGGGATAATAATATGACGAAAATTTTGTGCCTCTTCAACTAGATACGCTTCAGCGATAGATCCTTCAATGTACCTTTGATTTTTGATCTTATACTTGAGAGTGCGTAAAAACCTATAATGGACAATCACAGGGTATTTGTAACTTTAGCACTATGTGGGTCAAATAATAACAGTGAGAAAGATATATATATATATATATATATATATATATATATATATATATATATATATTACCTCTCAAATGGATACATCCACCTATATTGTTGCGGACCTCCGACCCTTGCCTCATAGGCCAAGTAAAGAGGCAAATGCTCCATTGAGTCGAATAAGGTAGGAGGAAACACCATCTCTAACTTGCATGGTGTTAATGGCATGCTCTCCTCCAACTTTCATAACTTGTCAACGTTAAGCTCAGAAGTACAAATTTCTCTAAAGAATATGGAAAATTCTGTCAGAAAGCTCCATATATGCTTCAGTAGTGCTTTGAAGGCCCACGGCAACAATCTCTGAAAAAAAACGTGACAATCATGACTCTTCATATCGGATAACTTCACCTTATCTATTTTAACACATCTTGCCATATTTGATGCATAACCATCTGGGAGTTTCAGATCTAAAACTCATTGCAACAATTCCAAATTTTGCTCTTTATTGAATGTGTATGGCGCTCGAGGTTTAGAAGTTCATCCCCTAACATCCACCACCAAATGTAAATCAGGCCTTCTACAAATCGCTTCTATGTTCTGTCTTGCGTAGACTGTGTCTTTCATCTTGCCTTTGGTGTCCATTACGATGTACAAAATATTGCAGAACACATTTCTATCAATATGCATGACATCAATGTTGTGTCTCAACAGGTGATCTTTCCAAGACGGACATTACGGGATCCAATGCAAACAAAGGATTCACCTCGTCAAATTTAAGCCAAGCTTCAGCATTGGATGAATGCATCACAAATTTTTCTTCCCTGCGATGCTCCCGATGCCATCTCATGTGAGCAGTTGTTTGCTCTGACGAATACAATCTCTGAAGCTAGGGCACAAGAGGAAAGTACCACATCTTGTTGAATGGTTGACGGTCTGTTTTCCTCTCTTTAGTCACAGGTTTGTATCTGTTATGTTCATAGAATTTGCAATTGGTCAGCTCAGCATCATCTTTGTAGTACAACATACATCCTCTGTGGCAACAATGGATTTTTCACAACTAAGTCCAAGCTCTTTAACCTTTCTTTTTGCTTGGTAGAAATCCTTCAGCAAATTATTCTCTTTCGGAGCAATCTTACTCATGATCTGCATCATTTCGTTATAAATTCCTCTCACTCATATGGTGATCAGTCTTCAAGCTTAGTGTTGCTAAGGTAGCCGAAAGCAATGAGTGCTCACTACTTTCAATGTGTTTGCAACCTCCCCATAACGGTCGTTACTCATCTTGAAGCATTTTGTAGAACCTATTGGCTTCTAGATTAGAATCCTCTCCCATATAACATGGTTGATTATGTGTATCGGTCTCCTCTTACATGTATGATGGTTCAGCATAAGTAAAGGGATCAAAGTATTGCGCAATCAACGGTCCCACGGCATCCATCACTAACTATTCATATTGATTAAGGTCGCCTCAATGACTACTGCTCCTGTAATATCCACTCGGTGTATGTCAGACTTCGCCATGTATACCCAGCATTCATAATTGTTCATGAATCCCTTTTTACACAGATGGATTTTGACCATGTTCTGCTCTTGAAATTTTAAACACTCGCATATGGCACAGGGACAACTGATGTATCTACTTGAATTAGGTGAGTGCGCCAAAGCAAATTGAATGAACTCTTCCAGACCGTCTAGGAATGCTTGAGTTATTTCTCTTTTCTCAGTTAGACAATTGTACATCCAACTCCTATCACGATCCCCATCCATACTTCTACAATATAAACCCTACACAAATATATAGAGTAGGGAGATACCTCAGTCCACAAAACAACATGAATCAAATATATATAAGTGGCTAATACAACTGGCCACTCATGTCAACCAATTGCCACTTAATTAAAGCATTTGGTTATAAATAATTTACTAGGGAAATAATGGTATTTAGGATCAATTGAAGCTAATTATAAAAAGTTTAACTAAATTAATGTGAATTGATTTAAATTGAATAAAGTTTAATCTAAAAAATAAAAATTAATTTGAGGTTTTAAAAAATAACAATTAGTCTTAAAAAATTCACAACAAGTAAAGAGTATGAAATGTTTTTTTTTAAGACAAATAAATAGAAAAAGACAAATACAAATTTTCTTTTAACAAGAGTTCAATCATATACAGTTACAAATTGCAATTAACAATGTATTTTGCATTCAATCCATGTTAACTTGTTTAATAAATAAAGAAATAAATTAATTATAACAAATAAATATTGTTTGTTACAAAAGTTATAGAACGCATTTTTTGTAATAGTGGATCTTGTGTAGCATACAAATTTTCCTTCTAGTTTTCTACAGTAAATATCAACATATCTATGGTCATCAACATAAAACAAAAAACAAAAATATGCTAATTCACCAAAAGAAATATTAAAGGAATAACGTATTTTTCAGGGTATTCAAAATAATACAAAATAAAGAACCTAAAAGGATGAGGCAAAGGGAACGGTGCTGACACTACCACGGTGACAACCAGAAAATGGGGTGGCGACAACCGGAATGAGACTGAGTGAGAGAGACGAATGACTAAAGTGCAGGAAAAATTTTAGGGGTGTGGAGGAGTTTTCCAGTGCAGGGGTGTCTCATCGAGGGGGTCATGTGGGAGTGGGGGTCGTGTGGGGGGGTCGCCGAGGAGGGGGGGCCTCATGTGGGGGTAGGGGTTGCGAAAGGTGAGGTGGCTCGTCGGAGGAGGGGGGTTGAGGGTGAAAAATGGGAGAGGGAGGAGGCAAGTTGCAACTTGCAACGGAAGATGGTTCTGTCGCTGGCCTCCGTGGGGGCCAACAATGGAATGTGATTTCGTCGCTAAAATTGGTGGAAAAATGATTTTTTTTTTTTTGCTTTTTTAATTTTTTCTATGACGGAAATTTATAAATTTCCGTCACAAATATACGGAATTTTGCGACGAAAATATAGTTCCATTGCAAATTTTTGGATTTTTACGACAGAATTATAGTTCCATCACAATAATCTGAAAACTTGCAACTGAAAAAATTCCATCGCAAAATCTGAATTTTCTAGTAGTGGTGGTCCAAGCAAATTCAGGAGATATGGTTCATATTACTCGAGTAAGTAAAATTAATTACTCAAGTAATGTTGTGACTGGACTAAAATAATTTCAATATAGACGAGCTTATTCAAGTAACAAAATATTATTCAAGTAATATTTATATATTACTCAAGTAATAAGATTTGTTACTCGGGTAACCTTTTGTCCCAAACGCCATTTTTTTCAAATGACTACTCGACATTACTCGAGTAATAGATTTGTTACTCAAGTAATATTTAGACATTACTCGAGTAACAAATATACTACTCAAGTAACCATGTTCCAATATCCATTCTTGCGTTAGCTTTGATTATTACTCAAGTAACATAATGCTACTCGAGTAATATCTCTCTAAGAGTCATTACTTTCCAAGATTACTCAAGTAATGTGCTATGCCCACACAAGTATTGTCGACAAGCATTCAAAAACACTTTTGGTCTCACGTCCTTACTCGAGTAAGTTCTTATTGTTACTTGAGTAATACTTGGCTCAAATCAGAACGCTAGTCTGGCTTCCTTAATCTTTTGATTAATTATTATGGGTCACCTTATATTTATTTTTAATCACTCTCAAAATCATTATTGTTATATCGAATCATCCTTTTAAGTGATTTATAGATGCTTAACCTTGTTTAAATTAAGATTAGAGCCATTTATTGTGTTAGACGCATTTAATGAAGACAGATACAAATGGAATAAACATTCTGAGCAGACAAAAACATTCCTTCAAGGCGCACTTATTCCAGCTATTACTCAGAGTCAATATATACCCTAACTACTTCGACGGTGAGCGCATTTAATAAAGCAACCAATGATTATACACAATGGAATACATATGTGCCTAACGAAAACACGAAGAGATTCAATGGCAATATTAAATGTCTCTCAACGACATTAATGGCAAAATAGTATAAAAGCTCGATCATTTAATTTCGTCATCTACCAAAACTCTGCGCATTCATTTCTGTATTATTACAATCAATTGTTTCATTACTTACATTCAATATCTTCGGATATAATTCGTACTTCAGTTATTATCTTATTTACTCAGTGAGGAATTAAATTTTATTCGATTTACCTGTAAAATCTTAAGGTTGTGGAACCTTTAGAGTGAGTATACAATTATAGGTTGTAAGAGGGAGTGAGTTCTTTTGATAGGATCATCTCATGTACAAAGTGTGTAAATTATACAAGAGTTTGAAATAGTAAAATACCCAAAGTGATTAGGGACTGGACGTAGGTCGAAGAGTTAGACCAAACCAGTATAAACTCTCCGTGTTCATTTTCCTTTTCAGTTTCTGTTTTATTGCTCTTAAGTTATTTCTAAAAGAACTTTTGAATCACCTATTCACTCTTGTTCTTCATTATTAACACATGTTAGAACATATAATATTAATTATAAATCATTATGTAACTAGGTTTATATTATTTATGAGGATAAAATCATCTTTAAAAAAATTTAGGATAAATTTGAAGTGAAAATACTCATAAGGAACTTAATTCACGTAAGCTTCTTTACCCATTTATTTTTCCTAACTACTGTTCATCATATAAAAAATTGTACTGACCCTAATAGTATTAAGGGGTCATTGACTTTTTGACTTAGAGTCGCTACTTAAAAAAAGTAGGAAATACTTCAGAACCCATTTTTTATGGTACTCCCTCCCGTCCTAATTATAAGAAATATTTAACCAATTTTAGGGAGATTAAGGAGGGGAGTTAAATTAGTTAATTTTACTCATTTTCCTAAAATGTCTTTATATAAATTTTCAATGACATTAACATACCTCCCCGACTTAGAATCTTCCTTTTCATGCTTTCTAATTGAAATAATGGTCTTGCTATATATACATATATATGTGTGTGTACACACATATGTATATATGTGTATGCGCACACACACACACATATCTACACTCCTCCTCCCCCCCCCTCAAAAAAAAAAAAAAAAAAAAAAACACACACACACACACCCCACAGATACAACACATATTCACACACAAATACAAACACTCACATCTACCCCCCAACACACACACACACATGTATACACATCCACACACACATACATAAATACACACACGCGTGCTCGCGCACACACATATATAAGTATGTGAGTATGTACGCACACATATATAGACACACACGTACACACACATGCATATAATGTGTGTATACATATATAAATATATGTGTGTGTGTTTATATATATATATATATATATATATATATATATATATAGAGAGAGAGAGAGAGAGAGGGAGGTAAATTAACGTCAACTCATTGATAAACAAATTAAAATTCAACAATTTAAGAGTTTTATTGATTGTAAAATTTTATATACCTAAATATATATACTTACTAAAAACTAAACACATTTGAGAGAATAAAATAGGGGTGTTTTAGGAAGAAATTGACAAAAATTTAAATTTTGTCCTATAATTAGGACCAAAACCAACTCTCAAATGTTGTCTTATAATTAGGACGGGAGGGGGTATTTGAGACAACGCGCAAAAATCTCATGTATTCTTTTTTTTTTTTTAAAAAAAAAAAAGAGACCAATGGTCCGGGTAGGGTTCAAACCTTGATACAAAGACTAGATAACCCAGCGTCATACCACTGCGCTACACTAACGCTTGGTAAAATATCATGTATTCTTGTAGTGACTCTGACTCATCATATACGAGATATGTTTAAGTGGACCCCACACACACACTTCCATCACATTTTTATATGAACTTGACAAAAAGCTACATTCCATGAATCTACACACTGAAGATAAAATTCCACCTTCTCATTAAATTGCTAGCAGCTTTAGGATCAGTTTGGTAGGAGGGAAATGAAGACAATAAATTTTAATGAGTTTGATTTAAATAATTTGGTTAAAATCAAACTCATTAAAAATTTTCTTCTTCCCCTCCCCTCCATTTCCCTTCTATACCAATCAGACTATTGGGGGTGTGGGACAACAGCAATCATTTTCACTATATATATGGATCTTGTCATTTCAGATTCTTTTTCTTCATATTGCAATCCCATTGTATCTTTTGCAAAAAGAATACATCTTTTGACAACAAGCGTGAACTAAAAGGAGTGTCTTAAAGCAACGAAAAACGTAAATTAAGCTTAGCTTTCTCTCCCAATGACTAATGCTTTTGCTTTTGGTAGAAAAGAAATTCATTCATCCAGCAAAAGGGATTATGCACACCACATATTCCACAACGACCAATACTTATCAGTCATCAAGCTTTTAATTCCTTAAAAATCGATAAAAAGGTAGAGCAATAAAGATTAGCTTTAGTCACAACAATTTACTTAAAAAAACAACAAAACTCATGCTTATAGGTCTTTTTACCGCGGTTAAAATATAATTTCAACGTGGATTTTGTAACCAGTGAAAATACAACTCGAATTGAGAGTCTCCAATTCAAGGCCCAAGGAAGAAACATGAAGTCTATACCAGCGGTATTTTACTAGGGTAAATAAAAAAGAAAGAAAACTTTCTGTTAAATACCATTTGAATTTTAAAAACTCCAAAAATTTGTTAAAATATATAAATTAAAGGACACATATGGGACACAAGGGAAGAATTTGGGATTTTGAAATGTTATGATTTTACTAAAATGCCCTTCACTTTATAATAATTTGCCTTGAAATTCTGTAAAGAATTTGTCAAATGTACATATTTGTGGGGGAAAAAACTCCTCTTCCCTTTCATAATATTTCTATCCACTCTAACAGTGTATGCCTTTTATGAAGGTTATTATCGAACATATATAACGGTTCCGAACCGTTACATATGTAGACACTATATAAGCTCCACGTAGATAAATAACGGTTCCAAACTATAACCTTTATTATTGATTTTAATTTATTTTTACTATTAATATTTATTATATTTGACATAGTATAATCATTGATAATAACAATATAACAATATTAAATAATATAAAATTATATTTATAGGATTCAAAATTCAATAAATTATATATAAGCATCATACAATTTAAAAGAAATTAATAACTAAACATTCTCACAATAAAACATTATCTTGTAATGTTTTTAATTCTAAAAGAAAATCAAACAATAAAAAATTTCACAGCATTCTTAAATGTCTTTGTTGTAGATTATTCATAGATCATAGATTAGTGTGCTCCAAGAGTTTCTGTCACATATGCTTAAACAACAAAAGGATAATATAAATATAAATATAAATATAAATATAAATATAAATACAAGAATATATATAATAAAAATAAGAAAATATAAAAACTTAAACAAATCTTGGAATATAGTTTTGAAAAACATAATATAGTAAAACTAGTCAAATATAAAAACTTGAGCAAATCGCAGAACCTGATTTCAACCTACAGTTTGGATAGCTAAAGTTTAGGAACATGAGATGCTTAATAATAAAAAATTTAGCATTTTACCTAATACTTTTTTCTATGTTCTCTTCTATCCGTTGCCTTTCTCTCTCTTTTTTAATCCTCATACGAATGTTCATCAGATTAGATATCGTAATCCCAACCTTTGATCTTCAGCATCAATTGGCGGGATCTTGTTATATAAATAAAAAATTAAAAAAAATTAACAATGTTAATTGAAAAAAAAATGAAAGCTTACATGAATAAGAATCACAAGAGGAAGGAGCAGCAGAGTGAAGACTCAGGGTAGTGGTGGAGGATAAGACCTGCAACGGCAAAACAAAACTATGGAAAAAAGAGTATGACACCCACTTTGGAAGCTCAAACAACGTTTGAGAAGGATTTCAAAGAGTTACGTCAAATGAAATTTTTAGAATCCTGCCTCCTTATATTTGATTTTTTTTTAATCTCACCTTATTATATATATATGTGTGTATTTTTTTATTTTTTTTTGAATCTCACCTTATTTTGTGTGTGTGTGTGTTCCAGAATCTTGCATTTTTATTAAAGAACACTTAACAATTCCTAGTGAATAATTGTAATATATTGTTAGATAATTTTATTTAGAATCTCGTTTTTATATTTGATATCTTTTAGAATCATGCATTTGCTTGAATAAAAGTATACTTAATGGTTTTTAAAGAAGAATCATAATGTATTGTTAAAATAATTAATTGTTCTTAGTAAAGAACCATAATGTATTGTTAAATATTTTTTTGAAAAAAATATCACATTCTTATATTTGACATCTTTCAGAGTCCCACCTTTATTTATATTAAAAAATATGGGTTCTTTGCGAGGAACTATAATGTATTATCATTTTTTTTAAGGATCGTATCTCCTTATATATGATATCTTTTACAATCCCACTTTTATTTGTAGTAAAGAATACTTGACAGTTCTTTGTGAAAAACCGCAATGTAGAGTCAGATTATATTTTTCAGGGCCTTACTTCCTTATATATTATGATATATTTTATAACCCTTCCTTTATTTATGTTTTATTAAATAATACTTCACAAGTATTTGTGAAGAATCGTAATGTATTGTTAAATAATTTTTTTATTATTAAGTATTCATGAAAAATATATAACAGTTCATTGTAAAAAATGATCAAATATTATAAAATTAATTTTTTTAAAAAAAAATCATGCCTTCTTATATATGACAGTTATTATTTTTAACCATTAAGTATTCTTTTGAAAAACATAAGTATTTAGGAATCTCATCTTATGGTTAATTATTATAGTTTTTGCTGATATAAAGTTGTGCAAATAAATCGTTTGAAATTTTTATATGATGATTATTTTGTAAGAACCATAATTTTTGTGAGTAAGTATACGATGGTTAATAATTACAACCATTATATTTTTCTTTTCACAAATTCTGTCTTTCAATACATAATGGTGCACATATTTAACTGTTAGGTTTTAGTGTTATACATTCTTCTACGACCTCTACCTCAACATATATAGCAATTATTTACAATGATTGTTAATTATTAAGCATAATATATATACTTGAATCTGTAGTAGTAATCTATCAATGTCACAACCTGTGTAAAAAGTACATTAATTGGTGTATAATATATATAATTTGATCATCATGCATGTAATACTGAATTTAGAATCTTATTCGTAATATAAAATTATATATATTTCTTAATTTTAATATATTTCAAAGAAAAAGGTCACAAAGACACACACATATATATAGTAAGCCATGTAAAACTTTTTCATGATTACTTTTTTACTTTCAAACACAAACATAATGTCGTGTAATTCATTTTGCTTTTAGGTTACATTTATGAATTTCAGATGTTTATAATCATTTAAAATCATCCTAAGAAAAAGGCACGCATATATAAACAAATGTACTTAAAGGATCTTTAGAAAACGTGGCTGAGATATTGACAAAAGAACAAAAGGGTTTCTTTAGCGAATGTGGGAAAATCAAACGTAAATATATTATATATGTAAGGGGGTCGATTGTCTTTTGCTTCTTTCTTTCTCTTTTAGATAATGTATTTTTTGTTCTTTGCCTTAATTCTAAATAGAGAGAATTACATTTGGCTCCCAAGGATCAGAATTAATTACAAAAAAGTCTCAAAGGATTTTTTTTTTATAATAATTACAGAAATTTTAACAACAGAAAATGTCATATTTACAACTAAAAATAACATATTTACAATTGAGACTTTTTTTTATATTGGAATTCTAAGACATTTTGTAATTCTTTTTTCCTTGGGACCCAAATGTAATTCTCCCTTCTAAATATGCATACATACATATAAAAGCCAACTTCTATTTCTTTTATAAATATGTCTAAAGGTAGTATTTTTCCCCCTTATTCCACTTCTTGCCACACACAACTTCTTAATTATACTATTTAAATCAACCTATCCTAATATTTTGACACTCATGTTCCCACATATAAACCTATAAAATTTTGTTAAGAAATTTTTGTAATACCCGATAATTATTTATCTGGAATATTATATTAACAAATAAAACCTATTGGTAATAAGTGAATGTGTAGTCTCAAAGTGTAAGATAAGTAGTTTAAGCTTAAAAGAAAATATTAAGGGAATAAAGGTGCCGGAAAGGCTTAAAAAAATACATTTTAGGGACATAAAACATCTTAAAAGGAATTATGAAAAATCCTAAAGGGCATAAGGATAATTATTAAAAATTAGAAAGAATATTGTCCTTAATTTAGACAATTTATTAAATTATTTTCTATGAAAATTAAAAAGTATTCTAAGACTAAAACTGGCCTTAAGATTTTTGATAATTTGGATAAAGCTTAAATTAGAGATGTAAATAGAATTGTTGTGAGAAAGTAATTAGTTTTAATTGATAAAATTATTAAGAATTAGTCAGGGATTAATTAAGTAATTTTTAGGAATTTTGTAAGATTATGGGATTTAGGAAATATGAAAGTTAAATAAATATAAATAATTACTATTAATGAATAATTATTAGTAAGGGCCTAATTAAATAATTAGTAAGGATTAAGAGGTAATAATGCTAGTAATAAATAAAGATCAATGACTTAGGATTATTTAAGGAATTATAAAAGCTTAAATCAATTATGGACCAATAAGGAAATTCTTGGGAAATAAATATGAGATGAATAAAATATTTGTGGTTGAGAAAAATGAAAAATATATATATATATATAATTAAGGGGGGGTGACCGAAATTTTTGGAGAGATAAGGATGAGTGGATATTTTAATAAGATAATATAAAAGTTCAAACATGTGTTAATTAGGTAATAATATAATAATCAGAGGAAAAATGAACAGGATGAACGAGAATGGATAGAAATAAAATCCTATATAGAAAACCGTGAACTAGGTAATTAGGACCAGAGTATATTATCAACGAGTGAATTTTTACCTCGAGATGGCCGGTCTCCGAAGTCGTTTCCGTAACCGACGGAGTGATTTGGAGATCCGGATAGGAAGATATTTTGTAGGAATTAAGCAGATAACCAAAATGAGAACCGATAGAAAATAATTCCGTTGTGAGAATTTAGGGATAAGAAGGGAAAACCAGAACATATTATTGATCAGCGAATTTTTATCTAGAAGATGACACCGACAAAAGTCATTTCTGTACCCGGTAGTGATTACCAAGGATTTTCGGCTAATAACGGAATGTCCTTAACGAGAATATAAGGTCAGGAAAACCCAGTATTCTCGAAGAGAAAGAAAAGATCTTCAGCGTGTCATTCCTGGAATTTTAAGATTCTACGGAATTTCACGATCAGGACACTGAGCCAAGGAGTTCATCTGATAAAGCAAGATGACACAGGCAGGATGAGGTCATCATTCTTTATCTCTTTATGGATGATGAGGTCAGCCTAGTAGGTGGATGGTCAAGATCAAGCCACCTCAACAAAAGTGCGATCCAACGGTCAGAATTCGATCAGACAAAAATTACGAAAATGCCCTTCCCTTCACCTATAAATACCCCTTCACCATTTCACATTTCTTCACACTATTCTCTCTTGAGAATTTCGAAATTTGGGAGAGCAAGGAGGAAGGAGAAGTCCGGAGCAAAATCCTAGCGAAGCTCTGAGTAAGTTTTCGGTCCTTAGTCTTTAGTTCGGTAATTCTTTCGGTAGTTATAGTAGGATTGCTAGGGTAGTCTCTAAATTTTCAAAGTTAATTAAATATCATGTTTTAGGAATAAATATGATATTTATCTTAGAAATATGATAGAGGAAAGGTTATAGCAAAAATTTTGAGAAATTAAAGTCAAAATAGCGGAGCTCTGGCGAAATTCCGCCGAAAAGTCAAATTAGGGGCAAAATGGTAATTTATACCTAAAATGCCCGTTTTGGTTCTGAATACTCATATAAGTAATATTATCCGTATAGGATATTCGAAACCACGAACCACTGTTTCCGCTGTCACCGCTGTTGTACCGTTGTCGAACGTGCCGTAATTTGACGAAAGTACCAGAAATCGTCAATGGAGGTACGGACGCGTACTGTAACCTTAACACTTATGCTGCTTATATTCATATATGTGATTGATATGTCATTTATTGAGACTCTGCCGAGAGAGGGCAGTTGTACATACAGCTTTGTACGGGTTATAGTCTTGATAACGCCGTAAGGTTTTCCTAGCGCTGAGGACACGATGGGCCGTCGTGGCACTGGATATGTGCAGACTTGTTGTGGTACTGGTTGTGGTACTTGTTGTGTGATTTAGTATTGATATGCTGTTATGTTATTATGAATATCTGTTGACATATATTGTTTATTTGAGTATAAGGTTAACCGTTACCTGAGAACCAATTGGAAATTGGATCTCAGCTGTAGCTTCAGGTTCGGGAAAATCAAGGGTTGAGGTTTGGGGCAGGTAGCGGGCATTGGATGGCAGAAGGAGTTTACTTCTGTGGCTCTATTAAATCTGGTTAGACGCTACCCTTTCTGAGTAATGGATGTCTGTATGAGTACAATTACACCATGGACATATATCTTTAAATTTAGTTACTCACTTGCTACAATGCTTGACTCTGATTACTATTCTTAAAAAAAAAAAAAAATTCCGCCATTTAAAATCCGGGATGTTACAATTTTCTTGGAGAACATTCAAAATCAATATAATCCTTAAAAAATTTGTAAAAAAAAATATCATTCTTAAAACAACATAAAATATAACTATTAAAGTCTTAAGGCCCAATTGGATGAGAGTGACATTGTGAGAAAAACAGCATCGCATGAGAATATTAAATATAAGAAATTGTAGGGAAACATTTCTCAAAATAGACCCATAATAAAAATAATGCATATATAAATAAAAAAGAGTGGCATACATATTTCCGCCGACTCAAGAAAAGTATAGTCTACGCCTTATTTTAAGTCTTTAGGATAGTGGTGCCTACAAGAACCCCACCTATTTCTTTGGTCATCGTACTTTCGGCAAATTTATTTAAAGTTAATCTAATTCTTTTTATTTTTATGATGATGAAGTTTCGGAGTTCATTAAAAGGTTTGCTTTTATGAGATCCTAATTCAATTGGTGTTTCAAATTTAGATAATTTTTGGATTATGATTAATCACGCATATTAGAAAAAGTTGTCGGACTTGTTTGAGAGCAATATTGTTGATTTGGATTTTGCTAAATGATTCACAAACCTTTGTGAGAAAAAAAACTTAAAAGAAAATAATGTGAGATCAATTACTATAAGGTGTTAAAGAAATGATTTAATCATCCATAAGTTTGATAACAATTAAGGAGCATATAAGAAAAAGTAGGAAATTAAATAACAAGTATTTTATGTTGATCGATCACTTGTCATTATGACTTTTAAATAATTCAACCCATTAATTTCTATGGACCGTATAGCAATTTTCTCAAGAATAATTCTCCCAAATGCTTTGAGAAATTACTCTGAAACTTAATTGTCTCATGAGTAAGAAAAAATGAAAAAAACAAAAAACAAAAGAGAATAAGTGCATATTTGACAAACCATAAAATCATGATTTATAAACCTTTTTTCATAAGATGTGATACAACTTCAATAATTTCCAAGCTTACAAGCCAAGTTAGCGGCTCAAGAGAAGTTTGAAGTCATTATCTTTGGTTTAAAATAAGCAATCGTCCTTGACTAGAACGATGACCAATTAATTCTTTGTGTTCATACTTTCAGTAGTACATTTGCTTAAATTAAATTTATTTCATTTTGTCGTCAGGAAACTTCATGGCAATTCACAAGGGAAAAGTTACATAAAAATGATTTCGCCACTATAAAACTTCAAAGCAATGCACACAAGGAATAAATTATATGGAAATCAAGTTCTCTAAAAATGTTTCGATTAAAACTATTTTGCAAATATTATTTCAATATTTAAATAGTTGTAAATGTTAACCTCAGTTACAAATTAAGAATTTCATTTAAAAGTTAAACACCCAATTTACACTTAGCAACTCCTAACTTATAGCTATTAAATCAATGTTTACAGTTCATTTTCTTTTTTAAAAAAATTAAGAATTTAACTGCCATGAAATTGATCCTTTGTGTCATTATTCTTAAAATTTTATGTTATTTTGATATGGTATTTAATAAGCTCAATCTTAAACTTAATACCTTCCGGTTAAGTGGCCTAAAACTCTTTTACCGATGAGAAAACGCCTATTGGTCTTGAAAATTTATTTTATATAAAGCTTATAAATTTAAGTTTTTTTTATATAATTTAAATGACATTAAACATGTGAAAATAGCATAAACATGGCGCGCCACACATACTTACTCTAATTTTAAATAGAAGGTGTAGTTAACCTTGTATAGATGTTATGGAATCTAAAAATATTACTTAACTATAGTATATATTTTGTATCACACACCTTTCCTCTAGTCTTAAATATAAAGTCCAATTGACTTTTTTGGAGATGTCACACGTACACACTCTTCCCTCTAATCTTAAATATAAAATCCAGTTGATTTTTTTTAGAAATGTTAAATAAGCGAAATATATTACTTAATTATAGTAAATATTTTGTATCACACACATTCCCTCTAGCCCTAAATATAAGAGCCACTTCATTTTTTTTTTTGGAAATATTAAGGAAACTAAATATATTACTTAATCATAGTATATATTTTGTATCACACACATTCCCTCAAATCCAAAATTTAAGATTGAGTTGATTTTTTTAAAAAAAATGTTGAGGAAGTTAAATATATTAATTAATCATAATTTATATATATATATATATTATTTGAACAATAAAAAAGAAAAAATCAATAGATATAAATAATTTAAATTAATATATATATATATATATATATATATATATATATATATATATTCTTCAAAAGATTTATGTAGTCGACATAACTAAAAACAACCAAAGCCCGCGTGGAAGGATAAAAGATTCTCCGGACGTTTTTTTGATAAAAAGCTTTCTCTGCCAATAACACATTTCGGAATTTGTGTGAAACCTTTCTCTTGAAACTTTTTTTTTTCCTTTTAATAAAAAACATTCATAAAAACGACAATAGTTGATTTTAATAAACTGGTCGGCGAGTCAGCCACTGGCAGTGCCGACATGGGACCAATGACTTTTCCCAAGACGTTCTTAGGACAAAATGTGAACATCCGTATCCATCAAATTGATTTGTTTGGATTATTTTATTATAAATGATTTTATCTTTTTTTATACACAAAAATAAATATTATATGAAATAAATATGTTATATAAGTTTTATGGCGTTAAATGTTATGGTAAAAAATAACATCTTATAAAATGTAAAACTAGTGTATGTTTGAATTAGTGGTAAAATCTGTTTTTTCAACATGATTAATAATTTATAAAGTAATTCTTTGAGAGGAATTTTATCTCAATCTACATAAACATACTATACTTTTCACTTTCAATCCAAACATGCCCCAAAGTCATTTATGTTTTTTTCAAAAAAATATTTTGTTGTTTATGAAATTGCATAAACTTTTTAATATATTTATCTCATACAACATAAAATCAATTCTCCACAACTAATTCAATTGGGAAATAGATCTACTAAAAGCCAAATTTAACGAAGTATTATTTTCTTCTTAACTCAAAACAATGTTGTTTTAGGTTTAACAAGGGGATTGGTTCGCCAATTTAATATTCTAACGGACAAACTCTGAGTTTGGTTTCAATATTTATAATAATATAAAAAATTATAGTGGCCAGTCTCGATAAGTCTCCGCCAATAATATAGAGGGGAACGAACATTTCGAGCTCCTTTAAAATAAAATTTACTTTCATAAAAATTTTTCCCATTTCCCATTTTGTGGCTTTTATTGGTGGTTTCTTTGTGGAGCCGAAAGTTTGGATTGGTTTCTAGAGAACAATTTTTATAATTTATAAGATAAGTAAATGAAGTAAGTATTTCGTTTAGTTCTTATTATCAAACACCAACAAACAATTTTTACAAATCAATAAAAATAATTAATGTTATCTTAAAATTTTAAATAATTTTTTAATATTATCCCCACTAATTATACTAAATTCTAATATTAATTATTATAATTCTTACCCACTACCATTATTAATTATGAGTATAAAAAAAATCATTAATGCTCATTAAAAATAATTAAGTGTCTTATAAAATAAAAAAGATAAAATAAAATATTAGTTAATGTCTTATAATAAAAATCAAAAAATATAAAAAGAATTTTATAAACACTTACTAGCATTTATAAATGAATTGGTTAAAATAAAGACTGTACGATAATAAATACCAGTACATATATATAGAAGGTTTGTGTGAACGAGTTGAAGTTGGCTCTAATTCATTTGTACAGTTTCGTGGAAGACAAAAGCAAGCCGTCGACCAATGGGGAAGGAGAAAGGACAAAAGATTCTTCCTACTTCCTACCTAACACATTTATTTTAAAAACAGAAAAGAAATTGGCACGAAACTTCACACGCATGCGCTTCGGTTCATATTTTAATTATTTTATTGGGTTTTCGTATAAAAATATACATGATTTTTTTTTTAAAGAACACCCAGTGTCACATATATATATTTTTTTGAAGCAAAAATATACATGTGGTTATTATTTTAGAGCAAAAGTCAAATTTTATCATTAAGTCATTATTTACTGTGATGAGAAAAAAAGATATTAAGTGAACATTAACTTAACAGCGGTAAACAATAACTTAACGATGAGATGTGACTTTCGCTTAAAAAAAAACACATGGTGTTGGGTGCTTATGAAGAAAAAGCTCATGTGCATTTTTGCACCTTAACCCTATTTTATTTGTTTATTTATTATAATAATAAGTTTTTTTTTTTTAAAAAAAACATCTATAACATTTTTTATACAAAAAAAATTGGATAACTTTAAACTAATCCATACATAATAAATATTATTAATATTCACCTTTGAATATATACTACCAGGTCTACTTATATTTTTAAACACTCACTTCAGATTTCTTATAAAAATAAATTAATAAGTTTTTTAGCCTAAATATATATAAGAAATAATTTCTCAATATCTTGTGCATTTATTGGATTTTTTTATTCAATTAATTGCATAGTCATTATGTCAAACAATTAATATGGATATTTATTAAAAAAAACTGGAATTAAATATTTGAATTATACTACCGGCCAGGCCTGCTGTAAATTTTTAGATGCTCACTTCACACATTTTATGCGAAATAAATTAAACAATTTATCAATATCTTGTGGAAAGTCTCGACTTGGATAATTCATTATATACCACTCCGTTAAAGAATTGGTTGAGGAATTTGGTAAAAGTGATACTTTAGAAAAATTCATTACAACAAACTATTATATTGTCTCTTATCCATTTTGCAACATTTTTTTTCTAATTTTTTTTATATATTTTAGTTAATATTTCTTTCTCTACCACTGTTTTATAAAATAGGGGTTTATTATGGTGTATTTTTTTAATTTTTGCTTATATATTGCTTTTATTAAAAAAGCTCCCATATAAAATTTAGTAGGAAAAAATTAATGATCAATCACTATATTTTATTGTATTTTCCTATAAACCCTTATACTTTCAAAATTTATACATCATCTCTTATAAGTTCATCTCCAGTGAAATTAACACGCGAGTTCAACTGGCAAACCTAAATGGCATGAACACCCGATGATGTGGCAAAAAATAATAAAAATAAATATTAATAATAACAAGTCAGCGCGTGACAGAGACGCTAAAGTGGCACGTCCCTTCAGTCCCTAGTCACAATCTATTCTCGCCTTTCTTTCCAAAAATAATCTAGTAGAAGTGTGGCGGGGGACCGGAGGTGGTGGGGTTGGAGGTGGTTAAAGCAGTTTCCGGAAGGAGAGAGGATCGAATTCAGTAATGGAGAGGCGAGAAGGAATGGTGAGGAAATTTGGACGGAGATTATGGAAAGAGCAAGTAACAGTTCTTGGAGGTAACCGCATAAATGGAGGAGTACTGAGATTCCGACGATCGCGACGGCGAATACTATGCAAGAAAAGTAGTAAACATTCTGTGAAGTTTTGTGATCTCTCGCTTAAGTTTCTGCATCTCTAAAACAAGTCTAATCAAATGAATTCAAAAACAAAGAGAGAACTTTACATTTAGGGATTTTTGAGTCTGTTCAATTGGCAGAGATTTTTCGTAGAGTAATATGTATTTGAACTGTACCTTTCACGTTTTGCCTTAGCTCACTTGCCCTGGAGACTGAATTCTCTTGCATTTAACAATAATTTTAATCTTATTCAAAACAGAGGTCAAATGTGCATTTTAACCATCAAAATCGCCATTACATTTTCAATGCAAAATATGTGCCATATCATTGTTCAAGTTTTAGTTTCTCGCCAACTCATCAGTTACTTAACACTGTTAACGCCAGGTATGCATTGATGGAATTGTTCTCTAGATTGATTGAATCATAAGGACTAACTTTTAAATTGTAGCCAACATAAGGGACTGAATTTTAAAAGAATGGATGAATTCCTGTTAATGTGGGGACCAAGGCATTATTTTTCTCACCGTAGTACACACGTCTCTCTCTCAGTAAACAACTTGGGAATTAAGTTTCTGCCTTTCAGGAAGTCACACACGCCAGTCAAGGCATGCTTATGCTATATAGAGTGAGGGGTGTGGAGGGTCACACACATGGTGAGTACGAGAACTGTGAAAAAGCTATTGGCTTTGGCCTATTTTACCAGGATCAGAGCTAAAAGGAGTGTTTTTTCTGCTTGATCAAAAGGGGTTAAGATCAAACTGTTTCAAAGAGATGGAGCACAAGCAGGTTTTTCTGTCAGCATTGAGTGTTGGGGTTGGGATCGGAGCAGGCCTTGGGTTGAGCTCAGGGCTTGGAGTGATTCGTGAGTCTGGTGATAAGCTTTATGATGAACAGATTGAGCAGGAGCTTTTGAGGCTGCTGATTGATGGAAAGGAATGCGAGGAAACTTTTCAAGAGTTTCCTTTTTACTTAAGGTGATTTAGCATTTTGGGTATTTCTTTCAATCAAGAGTATTTACCTTATTTGAATATATATGGTTTTCCCCATCTAGGAATGTTCTGTTCAGCTGCACTGTTTTAGTTTTTCATTTTGTTTTTACGGTTCATATTAATGCCTGATGTAATAATATACTGGTGAACATGGTCTATTTCGGAGGAATTTGATGTGCTTGACTTGTGGACTTCATTCTTAAGTAGAGTGACTTTGTAAACACCAGGTTCCTTCTGGTTCAGGTTTCAATACTTATATAAATATGAGTTATCGTTACCCTTATATATATAACACAAATCTTATTCCACGGCATTAACAGTGAAAAAACGCGAGAGTTATTGAAAAGCTCTGCATCTGTCCATTTAAGACAACATTTCTTTTCCAAACACACCCGGAACCTTTCTCCAGCAAGCAGAGCAATCCTGCTTTCTGGACCTGCAGGTATGTATGTTTTGCAGATGTCTTATGCACGTTCCTACACAAGATTTTGTTGGGTTTTCATGTCTGTTTGACTCATGCTTGCTTCATTTTCATTTTTCAATTTTTTTGGGCAGAGTTTTACCTACAAGCCCTTGTCAAGGCTTTAGCTCATCACTTTGAATCAAAGTTGCTGCTGCTAGATGTAGTTGACTTCTCTTCCAAGGTGATTATTTTCATATTGCAATATCTTTTGTTTGTTGAATAAGCTAATATTCATATGTGACCTATTTCTCTTTTACAGATACAGAGCAAATATGGATATTCAAGAAAGGAACCAGTAAGCCTTTCTGCTCTAATCTCTCTCTTGTCATGCTCTGCATTAAAAACTGAAGATACTTCCGTTTTTACATAAAATATGCTTTTTTTTTTCTTTTTTCTTTTTTCCATTTTCCCTTTCTGATCATATTTTAAAAATAAATCACAAAGTCACAACATTTGATTTGGTTTGTCAGGTGATTTCCTAATTCGTTTGCTTTGTTTGTAGTCTTCTATAATGTCCTTATCTGATGTGGCTTCCGAGAGAGTGTCTGGTTTGCTTGGATCATTTTCAGCCCGCTCTTCTAATGGAAAAACTAAAGGTGGGGAGGGAAGAAACAGGTCTTTGCCCCCAAAATTATCATATTTCTTGGCATTAGATTACATTTTATAGGGAGCTTAAGACTGATTTAACCATGATTGATTCTGCAATTGGTGGTGTTTTATTCTTGTTCAATGTTGAATATCTCTTACTGTAATTGTAGTCATGAACTCATGATCTTGCAAAAGGTGATGGTAATATTCACTCTCAACTTGCAGATGTTGTGGTAGTGAATATCCTTCAGTTCTGACCTCTTTATGCTTTACTATGTTGCATTGTATCACGTCTGTGTATCCTGATTGACTACTTTTATGCAGGCACTTTCCAAAATCACAGTAATGCTACTGGAAGTCCCAATGTTACTTCAAAGCCTCATGGGAATGCTGCTTCCCAATCTGCTCCAGCAAATTCTGGTTATACTCGAATACATTTTTATTTCTCTCTGTTTTCCTGTTTTAGTTCATTTGAATATTATTTATGTTCTTGTTAGATTTCTCTTCACTGTAAGATAACCATGTTAAATTTACACCAAGGTCTGCAACTTTTGGGCTTACTCATCCTTCTCCAATTTAAAGTCAATAGCCATTCATTTAATTCAGATATACACACTGCTTTACTCTTTCCTGCTAATTGCTTTAATTAGCAAATCCATCTGCAAATTTAATTCTTGTTCAGTTAGTAACAACAATTAATTCCATATTTAATTATTGCATTCTTGCCATTCTTTACCCACCTAAAATAGTTGCTAACTTGTTTTAGGATTGATGTGCACATAAATTAAATGTTCTCTTTGCTTATTGCTTTTAATCTTCATTCTCAGCTTCCTTGAAGCAGAAAAGCTGCTTGTGTGTCGATGAAAAACTCTTTATGCAGTCGCTTTATAAGGTATTTTCATAATCTAACTCAAACCAGTTCTTTATTTAAATAGAATATTGGCACTAAAATACATTCATGGATTAAGAGAATTTCTCAATAATCAGTTCTAGCTAACTAGAAGGAAGAATATTATTCTTCCAGGTCTTGGTTTCTGTGTCAGAAAAGAGTTCCATCATTTTGTACATCAGGGATGTTGACAAGATTTTCCTCCAATCAGAGCAACTGTATGATTTGTTTCATGAAATGCTAGGGCAACTTCCAGGGCCAGTGCTGATTCTTGGTTCCAAAATTGCAGACAAAATCAAAAAACCTCGTAAGGAAGACAATTTGTATCTGGATGTTATTTAAGAGTAGATTCATAAGGAAAATGGCACTACAACCAAAATTATTTGCTAAAAAAGTTTTATACACACGCGTTCGCACGCACATATTCTATATCATTATAAAGTTTCAGTTTTTATTTTTGGTAACAGAAGCTTTGGTTTTTTATTGAATTGAGAATATGATTAAAGAACTGAAGCACAAAATTAGTTTGGTAAAAGAGTATATGATTGTTTGAAAGAGTATAAAAGTATAGGCCAATGTCTTATTTGAGACATTTAAACATAGTTTAACATTTTTTTTAAAAAAAATCTTAATGTAGGATTCAAAGGCATTTGTTCTAAAACTGTGTTCTGAAATTTAAAAAGAAAAATTAAAGGGAAATTGGGACATACTATTTGTTTAGCTCTGTTCTCTCTTAAAGTTATAATATTATTTGCAAATATAACGGTTGTGTTTTATGTTATTGTAGGAGGTCTCCCACCATGGATTATTTCCTCTCGCAAAGAGGAAAAATGTTCAAAAGTTGATGGAAGGCTCGCTGCATTATTCCCTTACAGCATTAAGATCAAAGCACCAGAAGATGAAACTGATCTTGAAAAATGGAAAGCCCAACTGAAAGAGAACAAGAAAACAATTAAGTGTCAAGATAACAGAAACCACATTGCTGAAGTACTAGCAGAAAATGATGTTGAATGTAACGACTTGAATTCAATCAGCCATGACGACACAAAGATACTAAGTAATCATATTGAAGAAATTGTGGTATCTGCTATATCTTATTACTTGACGAATACCAAGGATCCAGAATATCGGAACAGAAAGCTTGTAATATCATCTGAGAGGTAAGAATTTGGACTAGTTACTAATTTGGTAAGGAAAACATGTTCTGTTGACTGATCCTGGGAATTCACAGTTTGCGCCATGGTTTGGATCTATTTCGCAAAACGAAAGATGGTGGTGATGATGATGGAAAGAAGAAAGAGACCAAGGGAAAGAAGGTATGTTTACATTCACTCTCATGAGTGAGAGCAAAATGGATAAGCACAAATGCTTCCAAAGAAGAAAAAATATTACATGGATTCTACATTTATAAAATAGCCCCTGGGCGGTTGAGTTGCAAAAAAGGAGCACTTAACCAATGTTTTACATGGTTACATCATTCTGTTATTTGATTTTTTGGTGTTTTATTGTGATGGCAGGAAGTTAGTCCAGACAATTCCCATGAGAGGCACATAAGATCAGAACTTATACCAGCAAATGAGATAGGAGTGACATTTGCAGATATTGGTGCATTAGACGAAGTTAAGGAATCACTCCAAGAGCTAGTCATGCTTCCTCTTCGAAGACCAGAACTCTTCAAAACTGGACTTCTTAAGCCTTGTCGAGGTATATTGCTTTTTGGACCTCCAGGTACTGGAAAAACAATGCTTGCAAAGGCAATCGCAAATGAAGCAGGAGCTAGTTTCATCAATGTCTCCATGTCTACCATCACATCAATGTGGTTTGGAGAAGCTGAAAAGCATGTCCGAGCTCTGTTCACGCTGGCTGCAAAGGTTTCTCCAACTATTATTTTTATTGATGAGGTTGATAGCTTGCTCGGGCGACGAGCAAAATGTGGAGAGCATGAGGCTACAAGAAGGATTAAGAACGAATTCATGACCCATTGGGATGGTCTATTGACAAAACAGCGTGAGCGGATTCTTGTTCTTGCTGCAACCAATAGGCCATTTGACCTTGATGATGCAATCATAAGACGGTTTGAGCGAAGGTATATTTGTCTTCATTCTTTTCTGATTCAGTTTTATCAATTTAGTATTAAAAAAACATGCATACATGACCTTTATTAGTAACTAGGTGCTCATAAGAACAGAGAGATTAGCTTTCATGAAGTGAAATTTTTAGCCTTCAAATAATCATAGTATTACACATAGCATACCATTGACACCCTCTGAGGACACGCACTTTCATTACTTTCTATATTTTCCCCACTCTTCAGGTGAAACTTCTAATCTCTAACAATCCTTATGTTTATGAATCTTTTATTTGTGTTTGTCCAATTTGTTTCTTGCATGGATAAGTAAGTCTCAGATTCAATTTTGCATTAGTAAGTAGTAACAATTCAAATCCTCTCTAGAGCATCTGTTGGAAAAATTATTTCGGCTTGATCTCGTAGTATCATTATGGAATATTTCAATTTTTAATTACACATTATGATTTTTTGATTGGTACTTTCGTAACTTGCAATGTTGAGCAGATTCTTGGTTGGTCTTCCATCTGTGGTGACTAGGGAGATCATATTGAAAACTATACTTGCTAAGGAAAATACTGAAAACTTAGACTTCAAAGAGCTTGCAGTCATGACAGAGGGATATACTGGGAGCGACCTCAAGGTCCCCCCCCCCCCCTTTTCCATTTTATGATGTGCTTCTATTTTTCTACTTACTCATGTGGTTACCATCTCTTGATGCTAATTTTTTTTTTTTTTTGAAATAGAATTTGTGCACTGCTGCTGCTTATCGACCTGTCAGGGACCTACTAAAGCAGGAGAAATTGAAGGATAAGGTAAAGTTATTAACTAAACTTGACAATGTTGGCTTGTCACATTATGTTAATGTGCCCTCTAATTCTAATCATTATCTTTTAGCTGACTAGCATAAACTTTTTTCTTATTTAAGGAAAAGGATAAAAAAGAGGCTGAAGACCAAAGCTCAGAGGCTGCTTCAAGTTCTAAAAAGGATTCAGAAGAGCTAGTAATTTCCTTGACTTGTAACATAATCTCACTGTGCTTTCTGAACTTAATTATTATCTTTTAGCTGACTAGCCTAAATTTTATCTTAATTTAGGACAAGAATGAGAAAGATGATGAAGGCCAAAGCTCGAAAGCTGCTTCAAGTCCCAAAGAGGATCCAAAAGAGAAAGTAATTTCCTTGACTTGTAACATAATCTCACTGTGCTTTCTGAACTTAATTATTATGTTTTAGCTGACGCGCCTAAATTTTATCTTAATTTAGGACAAGAATGAGAAAGATGAAGGCCAAAGCTCAAAAGCTGCTTCAAGTCCCAAAGAGGATCCAAAAGAGAAAGTAATTTCCTTGACTTAGTAACATCATCTCACTGTGCATTTCTCCACTTAATCATGATCTTTTTAAGCTGACAAGGATAAATTTTATCTTAATTTAGGACAAGAATAAGAAAGATGTCAAAATTTCCTTTACTTAGTAACATCATCTTGCCGTACCTTTCTCAACCTAAACATTATCTTTTAGCTGACTAGCATAAATTTTATCTTAATTTAGGGCAAGAATAAGAAAGATGCCAAGGGCCAAAGCTCAGAAGTTGATCCAAGTGCTAAGGAGGACAAAGAAGAGCCAGCAATTACCTTGAGGCCTATAAATATGGAAGACATGATTCAGGCTAAGAAACAGGTAGGGGTAACTTAAAACCCCTCAATATTTACTTTAATGACGATGATTTTTGCTTGATTGATACTGGTGAAAATACTTGCTATAGACGGATACAGGTGAACAATATGGAGGTTGGTTATGGGTTTAGTGTTGATTAATAAATACCATTTGATCTTAGCAATCGAAGATTCAACTAACACATTTCCTTAGTCGGTTGATTTTGGAACTTTTGTTTGCTTTCTCTTGTACCATTGTGAGAAAATACTTGCAACAAATTAAGATTTAAGCACATAGCCTAACCTACCTAAATTTTAAGGTAAATCTGGGATTGCTGCAAGAGATGATAAATTTGTTGAATGGCCCTTCTTCATTGCCTTTGAGAAATTGTTTACCCATTTTTCAATCTAATCAAATCCTAATTCTAATGGAATAATGTAATTAAATCTTAATGTTTTACCACAGGTTCCTGCAAGTTTTGATGCTCACGGACCAATTATGCGTGATTTGAAGCAATGGGATGAGCTGTATGGAGAACGAATTTCCCTGTAGAAATGACACCTTGCAAGCTAAAAGTATTTCAGTTGGAGCAACTTTTATTAGGAGAACGGTTTGCGGCAGAAATAAAACCTAGTTATAGATGGATTTCAGTTAATTTCCTTGTTTCGTTTCATGGAAGTTACTTTAACTAAGCAGAACATTGTCATTTTTAGCCTATGCTTGGAGGACTGTACCAAGACACTGTCACTATTAGGACTCATGACAATAAATGAGCAGTTTGTTTATTCATGTGAGCATTTAGACACATTTAATAGCTTGTCCTTGTTGGGATTCTATGATTCCTATGAAATGAGGAATCTAGATTCCGAATCCTCTACTAGGCAATATCCATTTTTGCCTCACGTAAAATAAGAATTCATATGTTAATTTGAAGCACCAAAACAGTAGTAAAAAACAAGAAACAAAACAATAAAACGTCCCATTCTATTTCATTCCCAGACTTGCAAACCAAACGAGCCATTTGTTGGGACCTAATTTAATGGGAAAGCTTAACAATAAATATTGCATAAACTGGTGAGAGCTAGAAAGAATAAATTTGTTACAGTACTAAGAAGAAATTATGAAAAAGCTTTTTAAATTAAAGTATACTCCTATTTATGAACATTGGTCCACTTTGCTTATTCATAGTACCAGAGAAACACCAGAAGTTCTTTGCTCCACGTCCTCTATCCCTTTTTCTTTGCTCCACATCCTCTATCCCTTTCCTTTCTCTTCCCGTCTTTTCTTTTCATCACCTTTTTATCCTCCTTTACTATTATATTATGAATCCATCTGTCTTGTCTTTTCATAACCTTTTTCTCCTCCTTTACTATTATATTTTCATTCCATGCTTTCCCTCACCTCACGCTTTCTCTCTCATTCTTTTCATTCGCCACCCCTCCAAGTAGAGCCATCAAAATGGCCCAGTCCTATCGGACCAGCCCGTTTAAGCCCTGACTCTTTAAGGGTCAGATTTAAAAAATGAACGAGATATTTGAAATTAGCTCTGTCGGCCCTACCTCACTGTAGTTTTTTTTTTCCTTTTTAAATTTATATATATATATATATATATATATATATATATATATATATATATATTGTATTTGTTAGAGTTATTTATCCATTTAACTACAAATACATAATAACTATACTCTAATTTTATGATTTGATTTATTATTTATTGTAAATAAAGATTATGGATGTATTCATGATGCGAGAGAAGAATTTCATGATATTCTTACTCATGAGCTAGAGGCTACTACTTAAAGTAAAGAACAATCAAATGTCGTTAAAATCAATGATAGTGACGAAGATAACGACAATAATAGTCATCATACTAATGTAGCTTAATGATATGTTTTTTTATGTTTTATGTGAGTTATTTGTAAACATAGTTTGATTTTAATTATGAATTAGTGACTCTGCTCATTTATTGGATGATTTGTGTTGTAATTTACTAATTATATTTTTTTAAAAAAAAAGTGGAGGAAAAATAGTTAAAATTTGAAATAATTATTTCGGGGCCCTGCGGGCCGACCCTGGCCTTGGTGCTCTTGGGTTGAGCTTTAAAAAACAGATATTTTTTTTTTAAATTTCTTACTCCGGGGCTAACCCTGTTAGGCTTTGACCCTTCACAGGCTGGCCCTGATTGACAGCTCTACGTTCAAGACAAGAAATATCTACATTTGGGATTTAAATATGCTATTATAATACAGTTTATTAAAAAGGGAAGATTTTTTAATAAAAAAGGCTATGAACCGTGGGAAAAATTTACCAAAATGTTATAGTCAAAATCATTCTTCAGGTGATTACGTTTAGAAATCGTTCACGTGAAAAACGATTTCTTTTTCTTCATTAATAGACTGAATACCGTACAATTCAATCAAATGAAAATCGGTCTTTTAGGTGAGCGATTTCTCTACTTAATCACATAAAGAATGCTTTCTTTACATTTCTCTCTCATAACACCCTCTCTTCTAATAAATGTGATAATATCATTTACACAATGATTTTTTTTTTTTTTGCCAAAAACCCAATGATTGATGAATGATTATTATTTCCTAAAAATCATGACTACATAATAATAATAATAATTACATAATAATACAAATAATGATTACAAAAGTAAGATAAGGAGTACATAGGAGTACATTGACCAAATAAAGCATTAAAAAAATTAATACTAAATAATAATTAAGTTTATATGAATGAAAAATGAAAATCAATAAATAATGTAAAAAGTGACTTATTGTACCACATCTAGTTCAACCTCCAATACGTTGAGGCTATTGTCATTGTTGTACGTCAACTCTTGATATTCAAGCATTTCATTTTATTTGTGTAGTTGACATATTTAAATCAAATGACGGTGATTCATTTAAAGAAATGGACTGTCTAGGAGTGGCAAATACTTCATTTGATGGCCCACCATGCTCAAAAGTAGAAGTATTGCATTCAGCCAAAAATAATGTATGATTATCTAATAAATATGTGAACTATTGAAATTGAGCAGGATTGGATGAGTTGGAAAGGGGAGATAATAATGATGACATGCAATAAGGTTCATGTTGTGTAGGCATACCCTACAAATAATAACTATCTTGTTAGGATTGATTATAAAATCATATGGTTATAATTTCTTGAAAAGCACGAGACATCTCATCGATATTTATGAACTTCTCTTTCAACCAATTTGTCCCATGTGCTTTATGAAGATTTGAAGCCACATGTCGTAAATAAAAAATATGACATCTTTGTGGTGGTTGCCATCCAACTTGGGGCTGAGCAACAATAGCTAAAATTGAATTATGTCTATATGAAATTAAGCAGATTTGCATTCTGTTTTGTATGGCATAGTAGCATAGAGGTATAAGAACTATGCCTTGACAGATCTTGTCTACCCTTCAACTACAGCAAATGCAAGTGGTACAACATTTCGGTCGCCATCTTGTGATAAGTTCATAAGCAACATGCCTTTATATTTTTCATATAAGAATGTTCCATCAACTTGGACAATTGGCTTTAGGTATGGAAATGCATCTATGCATGGTTTGAATGCCCAAAACACACGATGGAACATTTCAATTGGTTGACCATTTGAATTGACTTGAGAGAATTTCTTATTTGAAAATTGTACGCATGACCCAGGCATGAAGTGTTAAATTGCAGCTAACCATCTTTCCATGCTTTGCTGTATGACATGGTATAACCAAATATTGACTGCATTCTCTCAATAATTTGTGAGATTTTCACATCCGGCTTGTTAGTTACCATTGCCACAATACAAGATGATATAACATCAGCATCCAACTTTGGATGGTCTTGAGCCAATGATGTGCTCAAGCATGTATGGGGCCCTCCATATTTTGTTATCACGAGTACAAAAAAAGCTTTTAAGACCGGACAAAAGAGGCATCGGCAGACCGGACTCGCGACCGGTCTTGTTCTAGCCAGTATTAAAAGTATATCTTTAAGACCGGACATTTAAGAACATCAGGTCTTAAAAGTGATACTAAATCCAACCGAAATATTTTTTTTTTGTCTGTCCTAAAACTCAATTTTTAAAACCGGAAAAAAATTTAACCGCTTTTAAAAGGTCTAATTTTTAAGACCGGACAAAAATAAATGCGCTCTAAAAAGTAGCGACTTGTTAGACTGACGAATAATTATACGCGGTCTTAAAAGACTCACTTTCAAGACTGGATGATTAATACGTCCGGTCTTAAAGATTAACTTTTTAGATTGGGCATATTAAACCATCGGTCTTGTAAGACCAACTTTTAATACCACCTAATATCAAATATATCGCCTAACCTTTAAGGCCGTGCATTTAAGTAAATCCTAGTACATCCGGTCTTAAAAGTTGAACTTTTAAGACCTGCGTTTTTGTTTTATTGGTCTAAACTTTTCTGAATTTTTTCCCTATTCTATTCTTACTGATCATATATATACACAAATCCATATCAGCCAATCCAACACATAAAAGGGTATACTTTAAGCTACAAGCTTTAAACGATTATGGATAAATTGAATGATTTATACACAAATCCATACAAGCCAATCCAGCACAGAAAAGGCTACACTTTAAGCTACAAGCTATGAACAATTATGAATAAATTGAATTAGGAAAAAGTAGATCATAGAATACAAATATTATTGACCAAGAGTTACAAATACAAATACAATAAGCTGTTACAATAAGATATACCACACTTAAATCAACATACATGCCCAACATTCACCATGTCTTCATCTGATTCCTATCCAACAACGTAACACATCCTTTTTTATAACATGCATGCCCCTTTGGATTGGATCCTGGCACCAAAATAAAACAAGAACAAACATCATAGAGTTAGTGATATTGTTTAAAAACATGGATGAAATATAATAGTGTTAAAACCTTAAAGCTTTCAAAGATTTGTGCAGTTACCTTACGAATTAACTCTTTTATAAAGGTATATCCTCCCGTATCCCTTCTTGATGATCATTCCTTATGTCGGGTTCATTATATGCTTCATCTTCTTTGTTCATGTCCAGTAGACCCCTTGAAAAGGGAGTATTGTTAGGAAGACCATAATTTGCATGACTTTCCTCATCAATATCGATGACCCTCTTTCCTTGGAGAGCTACAGATCACATTTTATTTGTTTGATTGATGATATAAAAAACTTGTTTCGCCTGGTCTGCCATAATAAAAGGTTCATCTTCAAAACTTGTATTATTGAGATCAACTATCGTAAATCCTAGTTAATCGATCTGAACATCATTGTTGACATTAACCCACTTGCATTTGAAAATGGGAAATCTAATGAAGATATAGTCCACCTCCCAAATCTTTTCAATAACCCCATAATATGGCATGACTGCCAATTTAGGCTTCTTGTCTTTCAAACTAGAGAAGTGCATAGATTCAGCCTCTAACATTATACCATTGTTCTGGACGGTACTCCTATCATCTAGGGATTTCATGTAAAATGTGTAACCATTGATCACATATGAATTCCAACTTATGACATCAACCTCAGGACTACGTGGTAACCATTTCATTGTCTCAAAAACAGATTCCTCTCCCTCGACCTTTTGTTTGAACCAGTTTGCAAATGTTCTGTTATGCTCCCTAATCAACCTTTATTCAGTCATTTGGCGATTTTCTTTTCTCACAGCTTCTTTATGTGCAGCTATGCTGGCTTGAACTTCATCAACATTATTTAAGATGTATAAGTGGACTTTTGACAATTCATCAGGATCCACTCTCTTTACTGAGGCCCCTCGTCTACCCCATTCAGCATGCTGACATTTTGGAAGCCCGATATGTCTTACGTTGGCCAAATAATTTTGACAAAATCCCATGGCCTCTGTTGGATATAATTAGTTTTGATGATGACTTATATATGCCATTAGTAAGAGCAAAAAGATTGAGTAATATGTATATCTTCTTCATTGATTAATTCTTGAATTTAATGTAGAGTCAAAGATGTAAAGTGAAGAATGATCAAAAGAAGAATCGACAAAGAAGAAAAAAAGAAAAAGATCAAGGAGGACGAGGAAGTAGATGAGGATAAGGAAAAGGAAGAAAAGAAAAAGAAGAAGAGGAGAAATTGAAGAAAAAAGAACTTATTGAATCAAACATCCTCATTCCAAGTTCAGTTTAGATATATTTATGAGGGATAATGAAGAAGAAAATGAACAAAATGATGAAGAAGAAATATTGTTCAAGATGAATGATGGAAGATGGAAGGACTTGATGAAAATATGATTATACAAGTCCCAAGATTGATTATAGAAGTGTCCATGATCAAATGGAAGTTGAAAGGGGTCGATTCAGAGTTAAAGTCAGCAAAAATCTGATTCTAGATGAGAAAACTTGAGTATAATGGTCAAAACTCGAGTTTCCTACTTTACTAGAAGTGATTTATCTTTGAAGTTCAAGAAAACTGGAGTATGGAGGTCAATACTCGAGTATGTGAGTCAATACTCGAGTATGGAACTTAATGACTTGAGTTTTGGGTGTTTTCAGCTTCTCTGGCACTTCTGGACCCGACAATGCTCTAGTATCCAATTCAATACTTGAGTATCAGTATTAGTCAGCAACTTTGCTCACCTCTATTTCACGTTCAGCTTTGGGCAAGGTTTGGTAATTCGATGATATCTCATAAACCAGACATTGGATTGAGGTGAAACCAAATTTGGATGAAACTAGACATCTAATGCGTCATCTTGACAAAGTTTCAAGTCCAAAGAAGATCAGATGAGAGAGATTTGAATTTCTAAAGTTGGATCAAATATTCACGCCACACAACAGACCAAGCTTCAATGATTTGAGTATAACTCACAATCTACAAATCGGAATGTGCTAAAATCAGTGGCATATGAAAGAAGACTCATAAGGCTTTCCATCAATACTTGATTCAACTAAAATGAAGATTAGACTAGAGAGATATGGTCTTTGAAAGTTGACTGATAATTCAGAACGTTGTAAAAACAATGGTTAAAGAACAATCTTCTTTCATCGGGTCATAACGGGCAAATTCCAACAAATTAAGATATGAACTTGTTGCATTGGAGAGAAGACTTAAGGAGTTGTATGAGGATAATTAGTTTGCCAAAATTGAAGCTATATCAAGTCAGAGAGCAACTAAAGTCAAGTGTAAGGTCAATACTCGAGTTTGCAAGAGAATACTTGAGTATAGCTCAGACAGAGAGTTATGAACGTTAGAGCATCTTCAATACTCGAGTATCGGACAGATAGAGACGAATCTAAAGTAGCTCGATAAGCTCAATACCATAGTATGCAAGACAATACTATAGTATTCATGTTCAGCCTAGAAAAATTACCGTTGCAAAAATCTTGAATCTGATCTAGATCATTCAGATCCTTATCCAAATGATTTGTAACACTTCTTAACATCATTTACATCATTTGTGGACACATTTCAGATGATCAAACAAAAGATTACATGAAGATCAATATGCTGAACTGTCAAGTCCAAAAAGCATTCTAATGGCTAGTTTTTCCTAACTGTCATATTCTCAACGTCCCCATTTACAACGGCTCTATTCTCATCATTTAGAACATCCTCATCTATAAATGAAGCCTCATTCAAAAATGCAGAAGATGATAGAGTGAGCTTACACAATCATAATGCTGAAATTCTGAATCCTCTCCTCACTATGTTTTTCATGCTTTCATAGTATATCATTTTAAGAGTGAAATGTCTTGTAATGCACTTCAATGATCATCTATCTACTTCTTAGAGAGAAGATATGTTGTAAACCATTCTATTTTCTGAGAGATACTCAAGATTGGGTAATCTTGAGTGAGAATTGGATGTATCCCTTGGGCTGTGAGGGAGTGTCTCTGTGAGAGATTGTAAAGGCTGCATAAGTGCCTGGACAAACTTGTGGGGTGTAAAGGCTTGTCTCTTATGCCTGATTAAATAAGGAGATAGTGGAAATCTCAAGTGGAGCTTGAGGACTAGACGTAGGTCAATGATTGAACTGAACCAGTATAAATTTGAGTTTGTAATTCTCTTCCTTAATCTCTTTTACTTCCAGCATGTATGTTTGAATGATTATCTATAACTTTACAACTCTTTACCTTTATTTAAATTGATTATTACCGAATTGCGAAAAGATTTTAAAAGGTCGTAAATTAATATCTTCATCCAATTCACCCCCCTCTTGGGTTCAGCTAGGACTTTTCTTCAGATACATACTTCTGAACAATTGATGCTTCTGGCCGGTATGCGTTCTTCATGTACTCTTTTAGGAATTTCATAGACCTTTCAATTGGGTACATCCACCGTAAATGGACAGGGCTAGAAAACTTGATCTCCTTCACTAGATGAACAACTTAATGAACCATGATGTCAAAAAATGAAGGAACAAAAAGCTTCTCAAGGTGACACAAGATAAGATATCCTTCATTTTCTAATTCATCCAAGTGTTCAATCTCGAATACTTTACTGCAAACAACATTGAAGAACAAACAAAGCCTAGTTAAAATGTGTCGAAGATCATACTTGGCTATGTCTCGAATAGCTACTGGGAGTAGCTGTTGCATCAAGACATGGCAATCATGAGACTTTTGGCCTACCAATTTCAAGTCCTTCATCGATACAAGCCTCTTAAAATTTGAAGAATACCCTGACGGAACTTTTGTGCCATGCAAATACTCACAAAAACTATGTTTCTCATCTTTAGACAAAGTATGAGAAGTCGGGGGACAATAAGTTCTGTTACCGTATGGCCTTGGATTTAAGTCTTCACGTATTCCCATTTCTTGCAAATCCAATCTTGCCTTCACACCATCCTTTGTGCTACCTTGTATGTTGAGAAGCGTGCCAACAATACTATCACATAAGTTCTTCTCCACATGCATGACATCAATATAGTGTCTCACATCAAGGTTGCGCCAATATGGAAGATCGAAGAAAACTGATCTTTTTTTTCCATATATTTGTTTCTTTTGTACCCTTTGCAGTCTTACCGAACACGACACTTATATTTTTCACCTTTGCATACACTTGCTCCCCAGTCAATGCCACCGAAGCATCTTCATACTCTTGTCCACAAAAAAAGACTTTCTTTAATCGACGATATGGGTGACCCCGTCTAAGAAATCTTCTATGTCCAAGATAAACCGTTTTTCTTCCATGTTGAAGTTGATGGTAGCGTGTGCCTTCTTCACAAACCAGACATGTCTTATGGTCTTTTATACTATACCCTGACAAGTTCGCATATGCTGGGAAGTCGTTTATAGTACAAAATATCATGGCTCTCATTTTGAAGACCTCCTTCTTGAAAGAGTAAAAAACATCAAGTCCATGATCAAGATGAGCAATTGCCAATGGGTGCTGAAATTTCACAGCAGTAGAGTACTTAGTGATATATTATGCAAAATTAAGTGAATTGCAACAAGAGATCAATTGTGATATGTACCTATAGTGATATGGAAACAAGTACACTTTCCTTCTCATTTCACACAACCTCTTTGATATGTCCTGTTGTCTTTCTTCCTTAGGGGTTGTGCTTGCATATACTAGGCACAAGAATCTAAAATCATTGATTCTACTATGTTACTCCAAATCTTGATGCTTGAACCTACAATAATGACATCGATCAGGGAATTAGTATATATGTATATGTGTCTAAACGGTGCATTTAAATTATGTACTCATAAAAGAAGATACTTACTTCAAAAACATTTGAACACATGCTGATGTAAGCTCCTGTCCAGGAAGCAGTAGAGACTTCATATCAACGGTGTCAAAGAAAACCAGTTGAGGGTCATGAGGAACCCCTACCACTTCATTGATATCCCACGATTGGTTTTGAAATTCTCCTTTGGATACCATTTGGGATATTTTATCCTTGGCCCCCAACTCAGCAGTAGGGGATGCGGCTTTAGGAGGAGGGGATGCAGCTTTATTAGGAGGGGATGAAGACTGAGGAGGGGATGTAGCTTTATTATTAGGGGATAGAGATTGAGGAGGGGATGAAGTATCAGGAGGAGTATAGACATTTACAAGCTTCACTGCCCAAGAGATGAAAGTTCCCTTGACATCACTCATACGCTTCAGCTGATCGGTTGGGAGAGGGAGAGATGCATCAATGATCACCTCTTCAACTGACACTCTGACTTCATCATCAGCCATTTGTTTGTAGTGTACAGTTGATCCCAAGTTGTGGACAGTCCTTTTAGCAACTAATTGTCTAGCTAGTTCTGCCACATACAGGTCACAAAGTTGCTATGACTGTCCAACAATGCAGCTCCCTCTGGTGCTCTGTTACACAAGTGTAGGTGTATGTGTGAAGGGAACACTGGTCTCTGGCCAAGAGCTAATAAGCTTCTTCATTTACATCATTTCCTCCTTCATTTGCCTCATCTGGGCTTCAAACATTTCTTTCAATGCACGTTCTTTGGCCGCTGACTCCTCATTTAATTGTCTAACTGTTTGGTCTATCTCCTCCCGGGTAACCATACTTTGCCTAAGTCGTTTGCTTTTATCAAAGTATTCTTTTAGGCCTACCCGTCCTCCAATCCCCCTTACCCGTCCCCGAGTGATCTGATTTTCCGGTTGCAATGGTCAAAACATCATTCCTCCTGCCCGACACAAAAGATCCCTCTGCTTCTTTCTTTTTAAGATCTTCCTGCAAGATACAAATAACGAGAAGCTTAGTAATGAAACATGTTTAGTAACTAAAAAATAACAATAAACGATACTTATAATTCTCTCAACAACTATACGAGTTTGTTCACTCATGTAGGCGCCTTTTTTTTGTCGCCGAATATACAACCACAAATCCTCATGACGTATTGGGGATGCCTGCTGATCAATTATAGCAGAAGGATTGGATTCAGCTTCTTCTTCCAATCTCTTCCGCTTGGCCTCCATCATTTCTTCTTCGGCCTTTACATATCCCCCGCAAGAAGCCCTATGCAGGCAATCATTCTTTCTCCCTATCTCCTGTGCTTGTTCCCTTTTTCTTTGTGAATCAGAATTGAAAACAATTATTAATTATGAATTCAAGCCATCTCACTAAAAGAAATTATAGAACTTCTGCTTCATATGAACCTCAAACACTAGTCAAATTCACTTCATCATGTTTCAACATTTTATTTAAGGAAGATGTAGAATTGTATAGAACTAACATACTAACTTACTAATAGCAATGTCTAACCACTACCTACTATAACAGAACTAGCTAAGAATACAATAATGGTTAACATATAAGACATGCATACTCACACATTAAACCATCATACTCAAATTCACTTCTGACTTACTTGATTGTTCCTCTAATGCAGGATAAAGGATGGAAATATATACTTCTACTCACACATTAAACCATCTAACTAACAGGATTAGACAAACACAATAACATTCACATATTCGCATAGGTTAATAAGCAAACAGAAAGGGCAAACAAAACTAAATATGAACTTACCACAGCATCATGAATGTGTACTTGTCCCACGGATTATGATCAGGTTGAACCTTGGCAAAAATATAGGTGCTGGCTAGAAAGGTCTTAAATTTCCTCTACCGATCAGCACAATAAGATAATGTCTCGGCTTTCAACTTCTCAAAGTCAGGGACAGTGTATGAAAGCCGGATAGTGTCCCAAATAGGATCCTTCATTGTGCCTTGGTCAACATTTTTCCACTCATCTATCAAGATGTTGACCTTGCTGCGTACCATATAGCCAACATAACTATTATATTCATGTTTATTCAGACCGAAAGGTTCCAACCTGTCTTTAAACTGAATCTCGATCTTTGACCCAGCGTTCCGTTTTACGGATACGTTGCTCATTCGTGTGACACTTCTACTACGGTGTGCAGGGCGATCACGAGGCTCATTTTGAGAAGAAGAGGGTTGGTTCTGGCTCACACCAGTAACATCGTAATTGGCGTTGACTGAACAACAAGAGAATGGTTTTCTCTGTTCATTTTCGAGAAAGTAGGAGAGTGGTGGTGCGAAGGAGTAACGCCTGAGAAAGTGAAAGAGTAATAGAGTATGGTGGTGGTTGGCGAGGAATAGACATAATGCAACAAAAAAATGGGGTTTCGCAAAGAGAACAAGGGTTTCAGAGTTCAGATAGTAAGATGTAAGTCGTAAGTAAGGTTTCGTGCGAAGAAGTATATGTTTCCATTTTTAAGGGCGGAGTAACTAAAACAACGGTCTTAAATGTTAACATTTAAGATCGTCCGTTATTAATGTCTGCTCTTAAAAGTAATAAACTATTATTTTAAAATTTTTCATTATTTAGTACTGGGTACAAGTTATGTCCGCTCTTAAAAGTATTACCTTTAAGGCCGTCATTTATATATGTCCGGTCTTAAAAGTTAATACGATTATATTTAAATATTTCCTTATTGTTCTTGACCGTAGAAAATATAAGTTGGTGATGTACGAGTTTTCTCTATAATGTAATCCATATCTTATTTATTTTTTTAAACATTTTTAAGAGCGGTTGGTTATTTTAAGCGACCTGAATATTATATTTAAAAATTTATAAGTTAAAAGAACTTCTTTATATTTACAAAATCGTCACCGGTCATATCTTTAAGAATGGTGCCTTGAAACTCTGCTGTAAATGAGGCGATCTAAAAAATTGATGCAGGTGAAGAAATTCTTTATATTTACAAAATTGTCATCGGTCATTTCTTTAAGACCGGGGCGTTGATAATCCGCTGTAAATGAGGCGGTTTTAAAACACTTTCTTGCGCTAGTGTATCTCCTCCCCTATCGGATAGATATTGATAGGCTGATTTAGTAGAGAAGCCTCCATCCTTTGCAGCTCTCCAAGTGAAACCGTCAGGGGAATTGTTACCAGGAGGGTGCATCTTAGAAACAATACTACTGATTTGAAATGGAAGAATTCCTTGCCACCTGTATGTGTCCCATGGCCTACTCATCAACTAATAGTAGTATTATTAACACAGGAGGGAATGATTATTTTTATTTTAAAAGAAAAATTTAAAGTGATTTTTTTCATTTAATCAAGGGTCCCCTTCAAGGTTTAGAAGGTAAAATGTTTTCACATATTCCAATAATTACGCTTTCCAAAATGTAAACTTATGTTTTCCTTCATTGCCCCCTTATCACCTCAACAAAGAACTTTTTGGTAACTGAAAAGTATTTTAGATAAAAAGTAACTGAAATAGCAATGTTAATGATGTTAACAAGTAAAATAAAATATATTAAATCATGTTTATGCAATTTTCTAAAAATAAGGCTATCTATTAAAACATAATAAAAATATATTGCTATGAGGGTGTCTGAGTGTCTCTACTAATCATTTTCTCTATTTTTTCTCCACTTAATGTCATAACTATTGGATCATATTTTAATTGGTGATATTTAATTGCAAATTTTTAATATATGTAATATAATAATATATTTTTTACATAGCATTAGATCATAACCATTAAAATATGATCCAGCAGTTATAATATTAAGTAGAAAGGGGGAGGGGGTGAATATGAAGAGAAGTTAATGAAGAGATCATTTTTCTATTGACTACACATCTCACGGGGGAAGTAAAGTAGTAAACCTTACCACAAGGAATTTATTTTCCATTCAATGTTTTTTTTAACAAACATATTTTCATATCCTTGTATAGATATGAGTGCTTGTTTGAATTAGTTTTTTGAAAATAATTTTTACAGTTTATATAAAGTAAATGCATGAGAGAAGTTTTACATTAATACAACTTTGGCCGTTGGCTCGGATGCAATGAATATAAAAGAAGGGGTGTATTCCTGTAAATGAATGTAAAATGGGGAGGCATTAATTATCTCATCGTAGTACACATATTTCCCTGTCAAAACTTGGGAATTAAGTTTCCGCTTTTCAGGAACTTACACCCCAGTCGTGCTTCTGCTATATGAGTGCTTGTTTGAATTAGTTTTTTGAAAATAATTTTTACAGTTTATATAAAGTAAATGCATGAGAGAAGTTTTAAATTAATACAACTTTGGCCGTTGGCACGGATGCAATGAATATAAAAGAAGGGGTGTATTCCTGTAAATGAATGTAAAATGGGGAGGCATTAATTATCTCATCGTAGTACACATATTTCCCTGTCAAAACTTGGGAATTAAGTTTCCGCTTTTCAGGAACTTACACCCCAGTCGTGCTTCTGCTATATAGTGAGAGGTGGAGAAGGTCATACGCATGGTGAGTGCTTGAACTCGGAAAAAGCTTTTGGCTTTGGCCTATTCTTCCAAGATCAGAGCTAAAAGGAGCCTGATTTCTGCTTGCTCAAAAGGGGTTAAGTTCAAAGCATTACAAAGAGATGGAGCACAATCAGGTTTTTCTGTCAGCATTGAGTCTTGGGGTTGGGATTGGAGCAGGCCTTGGGTTGAGCTCAGGGCTTGGAGGGAATCGTGAGTCTGGTGATAAGCTTCATGATGAACGAATTGAGCAGGAGCTTTTGGGGCTGGTGATTAATGGAAAGGAATGCGAGGAAACTTTTCAAGAGTTTCCTTATTACTTAAGGTGATTTAACGTTTTGAGCATTTCTTGCGAACAAGAGTATTTACTCATATATATAATTGATTTGTCATTACACTTAATATGACACAAATCTTATTCCACTGCATTGCAGTGAAAAAACCCGTGAGTTATTGAAAAGCTCTGCATCTGTTCATTTAAGACAACATTTCTTTTCCAAACACACTCGGAACCTTTCACCAGCAAGCAGAGCAATTTTGCTTTCTGGACCCGCAGGTATGTTAAGCAGATGTCTTATGCACGTTCCTGTACAAGATTTTGTTGGGTTTTAATGTCTGTTTGATTCATGCTTGCTCCATTTTTCATTTTTCCATTTTTTTGGGCAGAGTTTTACCTACAAAGCCTCGTCAAGGCTTTAGCGCATCACTTTGAATCAAAGTTGCTGCTGCTGGATGTAGTTGAATTCTCTTTCAAGGTGATTATTTTCGTATTGCAGTATCTTGTATTTGTTGAATAAGCTAATATTCGTGTGACCTATATCTCTTTTACAGATACAGAGAAAATACGGATATGTAATAAAGGAACCAGTATGTCTTTCTGCTCTAATTTCTTTTTTTTCCCCCTCCTTGTCATGCTCTGCATTAAAAACTGAAGATACTTCGCCTTTTACATAAAAAAAAAAAAAAGTTTTCTCCATTTTCCCTTTTTGGTCATATTTTAAAAATATATCACAATGTCACAACATTAAGCTAATTTTGTCAGGTGATTTCCTAACTCGTTTGCTTTGTTTGCAGTCTTCTATAATGTCCTTATCTGAGGTGGCTTCTGAGAGAGTGTCTGGTTTGTCTGGATCGTTTTCAGTCCTCTCTTCAAATGGCAAAACTAAAGGTAAGGAGGGAAGAAACAGGCCCTTGCCCCCAAAATTATCATATTTCTTAGCATTAAATTACATTTCATAGGGACCTTAAGACTGATTTAACCATGATTGATTTGGCAATTAGTGGTGTTTTATTCTTGTTCAATGTTGAATATCTCTTGCTGTAATCATAATCATGAACTTATGATCTTGCAAAAGGTGATGGTAATTTTCACTCTCATCTTGCAGATGGTGTGGTAGTGAATACCATTCAGTTCTGACCTCTTTATGCTTTACTATGTTGCATTATATCACGTTGGTGTATCCTAATTGACTACTTTTATGCAGGCACTTTCCAGCAAATTCCGGTTATACTTCCACACATTTTTATTTCTCTGTTCTCCTGTTTTAGTTCTTATTAATATTATACATGTTCTTGCTAGATATCTCTTCATTGTAAGATAACCATATTAAAATTACACCAAGGTCTGCAAGTTTTGGGCTTACTCACCCTTCTCCAATTTAAATCCAATATGTAGTTTAATGCTTTTTTAGTTAGTAACAAAAATTAATTCCAGATTTATTTATTGCATTCTTGCCATAAATTAAATAGTTGATAACCTGTTTTAGGATTGATGTGTACATAAATTAAATGTTCTCTTTTGCTTATTGCTTTGAATCTTCATCCTCAGCTCCCTTGAAGCAGAAAAGCAGCTTGTGTGTTGATGAAAAACTCTTTATGCAGTCGCTTTATAAGGTATTTTCGTCATCTAACTCAAACCAGTTCTTTATTTAAATAGAATCTTGGCACTAAAACACATTCATGGAATAAGAGAATTTCTGAATAATCAATTCTAGCTAACTAGAAGGATGAATGTAATTCTTCCAGGTCTTGGTTTCTGTGTCAGGAAAGAGTTCCATCATTTTGTACATCAGGGATGTTGACAAGATTTTCCTCCAATCGGAGCAACTGTATGATTTGTTTCATCAAATGCTAGGGCAACTTCCAGGGCCAGTGCTGATACTTGGTTCCAAGATTGCAGACGAAATCAAAAAGCCTGGTAAGGGAAGCGAAATTTGTATCCGGATGTTATTTAAGACTAGATTCATAAGGAAAATTGCACTACAACCAAAATTATTTGCTAAAAAAGTTATACACACACACACACACACACACACATTCTATTTCATTATAAAGCTTCAGTTTTTTAATGAATTGAGAATATAATTAAAGAACTAAAGTACAAAATTAGTTGGTGAAAGAGTACATACTTGCTTGAAAGAGTATGTTTAACATTTTACGGTTTTTAAATTATTAATGTGGGGTCAGAGGCATTTGTTTTAAAACTGAGTTCTGAAATTTAAGAAGGAAAGTTTTAGGGAAATTGGGATGTACGATCTCCGGTCCTAATTATAAGATCCATTTTACTTTATAAGAGACATTAAGAAAGCAAATTAAATTAAAGTATTTTTATTTATGGTTTTTTCTCCCAACTATTTTCTATGAATTATAAACTGATATATAATCTAATAATGCATAACATATAACATGATTAAGTAGTTTATTTAACTTCCTTAATCTCTTGAATAAAAGTCAGCTAGATCTTGCATTTAGGACTGAAGGGATTAATATTTATTAAGCTCTGTTCTCTCTTAAAGTTATAATATTATTTGCAAATATAACAGTTGTGTTTTATGTAATTGTAGGAGGTCTCCCACCATGGATTGGTTCCTCACGCAAAGAGGAAAAAAGTTCGGAAGTTGATGGAAGGCTCGCAGCATTATTCCCTTACAGCATTAAGATCAAACCACCAGAAGATGAAACTGATCTTGAAGATTGGAAAGCCCAACTGAAAGAGAACAAGAAAACAGTTGAGTGTCAAGATAACAGAAACTACATTTCTGAAGTATTGGCAGCAAATGATGTTGAATGTAAAGACTTGAATTCAATCAGCCATGAGGACACAAAGATACTACGTAATCATGTTGAAGAAATTGTGGTACCTGCAATATCTTATTACTTGACGAATACCAAGGATCCACAATATCAGAACAGAAAGCTTGTAATATCATCTGAGAGGTAAGAATTTGGACTAGTTACTCATTTGTTAAGGAAAACATGTTCTTTTGACTGATCCTGGGAATTCACAGTTTGTGCCATGGTTTGGATCTATTTCGTAAAAAGAAAGGTGGTGATGATCGAAAGAAGAAAGAGACTAATGGAAAGAAGCTATCTTTAGAGAAGAAAGAGATTAATGGAAAGAAGGTATGTTTATATTCACTCTCATGAGAGCAAAATGGATAAGCGCAAATGCTTCCAAAGAAGAAAATATATTACATGGATGATGAAAGTCTAATACTGTAAATTAATAAAATAGCACTCAGCTGGTTGAGACGCAAAGGAGTGCTTGACCAATGTTTTACATGTTTACTTCATTCTGTTATTTGATTTTTTGGTTCTTCATTGTGATGGCAGGAAGTTAGTCCAGACAATCCCCATGAGAGGCACATAAGATCAGAACTTATACCACCAAATGAGATAGGAGTGACATTCTCAGATATTGGTGCATTAGATGAAGTTAAGGAATCACTCCAAGAGTTAGTCATGCTTCCCCTTCGAAGACCGGAGCTCTTCGAAACTGGACTTCTTAAGCCTTGTCGAGGTATATTGCTTTTTGGACCTCCAGGTACTGGAAAGACAATGCTTGCAAAGGCAATTGCAAATGAAGCAGGAGCTAGTTTCATCAATGTCTCCATGTCTACCATGACATCAAACTTGTTTGGGGAAGGTGAGAAGCATGTCCGAGCCCTGTTCACATTGGCTGCAAAGGTTTCTCCAACTATTATTTTTATTGATGAGGTTGATAGCTTGCTCGGGCGACGAGCAAAACATGGGGAGCATGAGGCTACAAGGAGGATTAAGAATGAATTCATGACTCATTGGGATGGTCTGTTGACCAAACATCGTGAGCAGATTCTTGTTCTTGCTGCAACCAATAGGCCATTTGACCTTGATGATGCAATCATAAGACGGTTTGAGCGGAGGTATATTAAAAACACATGTATACATGACCTTTATTAGTAATTAGGTGCTCATAAGAAAAACAGAGATTTATGTCTGTCCAATTTTTTTCTTGCATGGATAATTCTCAGTTTCAATTTTGCATTAGTAAGTAGTAACAATTCAAATAATCTTTAGAGCATCTGTTGGAAAATTTATTTCAGCTTGATCTTGTAGTATCACTATGGAATAATTCAATTTTTAGATACACATTGTTATGATTTTATGATTGATACCTTCGTAACTTGCAATGTTGAGCAGATTCTTGGTTGGTCTTCCATCTCTGGAGACTAGGGAGATTATTTTGAAAACTATACTTGCTAAGGAAAATACTGAAAACTTCGACGTCAAAGAGCTTGCAGTCATGACAGAGGGATATACTGGGAGCGACCTCAAGGTGTTTTTTTTCTTTCTTTCTTTCTTTTCTTTTTTTTTTTTTTTCCTTTTTCATTTTTTATGTTGTGATTCTATTTTTCAACTTATATCATGTGATTACCATCTCTTGATGCTAAATTTCTTTTTAAATAGAATTTGTGCACTGCCGCTGCTTATCAACCTGTCAGGGACCTAATAAAGCAGGAGAAATTGAAGGATATGGTAATGTTACTAACCAAACTTGACAATGTTGAATTGGTACATGTTAATGCGCCCTCTAATTGTAATCATTGTCTTTTAGCTGACTAGCATAAATTTTGTTCTTATTTAAGGAAAACAATAAAAAAGAGGTTGAAAGCCAAAGCTCAGAGGCTGCTTCAAGTCCCAAAAAGGATTCAGAAGAGCAAGTAATTTTCTTGACTTGTAACATAATCTTACTGTGCTTTCTGAACTGAAGTATTATCTTTTAGCTGCCAAGCATTAATTCTATCTTAATCTAGGACATGAATAAGAAAGATGCCAAAGGCCAAAGCTCACAAGCTGCTTCAAGTCCCAAAGAGGATCCAAAAGAGAAAGTAATCTCCTTGACTTAGTAACATCATCCCGCTGCGCATTTCTCAACTTAAACATGATCTTTTAGCTGACTAGCGTAAATTTTATCTTAATTTAGGGCAAGAATAAGAAAGATTCCAAAGGCCAAAGCTCAGAAGTTGATTCAAGTGCTAAGGAGGACAAAGAAGAGCCAGTAATTAACTTGAGGCCTATAAATATGGAAGACATGATTCAGGCCAAGAAACAGGTAGGGTTAACTTTAAAACCTCTCACGGTTTACATTAATGACTATGACTTTCAGCCTATACCTTTGTTTTCTTTCTCTTCTACCATTATGGGAAAATACTTGCCATGAATGGATATTTGTGTAAATAATAAGGGGGCTGGTTATGGTTTTAGTGTTGATCAGCAATACCATTTGATCTTAGCAATTGAACATTCAACTAACACATTTGCTTAGTCAGTTGATCTTGGAACTTTTTTCTTTCCTTTCTCTTGCACCATTGTGTGAAAAGACTTACAATATATTAAGATTTAAGCACATAGCCTAATCTACCAAAATTGTAAGGTAAATCTGGGACTGCTGCAAGAGATCATAAATTTGTTGAATGACCTTTTTTCATTGCTTTTGAGAAAGCTTATCCATTTTTCAATGGGACATATATGGAAGAATCTGATTAAATCTTAATATTTTACCACAGGTTCCTGCAAGTTTTGATGCTCACGGACCAATTATGTATGAGTTGAAGCGATGGAATGAGCTGTATGGAGAACGAATTTCGCTGTAGAAATGACACCTAGTTAGATGGATTTCAATTAATATCCTAGTTTCGTTTCATGTTCATGGGAGTTACTTTTATTAAGCACAACATTGTCATTTTTAGCCTATGCATGGAGGGCTGTTCCAAGACACTGACCCTATTTAAGAATCATAACAGTAAATGAGAAGTTTGTTTGATTTATCTTCCAAATAGACTTTTTTATTGGGAGGGTGAGTGTAGATCTAGATGAGAGAGGCATAATTTAATAAGGGGTAAGAAAAAAAAAAGTGAATCAAATTTTCATTGGAGTAGAAAGTATAAGTTAAAAAAAGACTCGTTCTCCTCAAAATTATTTCTTATATTTAGTACAAGAGGAACACTATAAGTTTTTGGAAAAATCGAGTCCACATTACATGTACATCTTTTATGCGTTTGTTATGTGTTCATCCTTTTATTAAAGGGATGAGCATTTGTTTTTAAAATTTTTTTATATATTGTATTTATTTATATTTAAATTATTTGCTGCTTTCTGAAATGTTTTTTTTCATCCAGTATCTCAAATTAATTAGTTTCCATGATATTGATGTTACAGATAAATATTACTGAATGCGCATGATTGGAAACTAATTAATTTAAAATATTGGGTGAAAAAAAACCATTTCAGAAAGCAGCATATAATTTAAATATAAATAAATAAAGTATATAAATTTTTTTTTTTAAAAAAATATGCTCATCCCTCTAATAAAGAGTAGAGAGATAAACACATAACAAATATATAAAAGATGTGCATGTAATGTAGACCCGGAAAAATCGGGAAAAATCACTTTTAGGTCTTAAATACATAAATAATTACAAAAAAAATCCTAGAAATATCGTAATTGCTGCCAAATCCCTTGGGACTTTTGAATCATATAATGCAACTACGAAATGAACTAATCACCCGAGTGAATGTGAGGAAAATGGACACCTATTCAAATCGAGTTCATGTCTTCTCGAACGCCCGCTTGTGTTTTCTATGTTTGACACCAAAATACCTTAAACCCACCGAAGCCCAAACCGTCGCCGTCGCCGTGTGTGTTCGATTCCCATCGTACTTCACCGTGACCTGAATGCCCCTGTGGTGCTTCATTGTGTTTGGTAGAAAGAAAGCCCTAGCGTTGGAGTCGCATTTTGCCATAGTGTAAACACCAAAATTTCATTGACCCACCCAAGCCGAAATGGTCGCCGTAGCTATTGGTGTTCGATTCCCATCGTGCGTCACCGTATCCCAATTGATCTTCCGGTGGTTCATTGTGTTCAGTTGAAAGGAAGACCGAGCATTGGAGTCGCCTGTGGCCATCGTCATTTTGTTCGAGTCACCCATTGCCATCAGTTCCAACCATGGTACGACACGTTTTGAGCGATTATTTAGATGTATGGTCTTCTTACTAGGGCACAATTTTTGATTTATTGTGCGTTAATTGAACTCTAAATTGAGGGTGCGGAAGTATGTTGTTGGAATTTTGTTATGCTACTACTCTCTTGGATGTGTGGGATAAAATAACCTCTTAAGTGTTCATATTTTGAGGTTTGTGTTTGCGTTTATATCATTTATAGGATACGTGGTTGCCAGGAAATTAATGGAAAGAAAGTGGGAGATTGAAACTTCTAACCTTATCATTCATAGGGTTACCGATAGCATAGGAGTCCTCCCATTCAATGATTGATTTAATGGTGACAACTTCATTTACACAGAGCTTAGATAAATGGACTCTAAAAGCATTTTGTTTATGATTAAGTGATTTTTGAAGGTTCTGCCACCAATGCTTGGTTTAACTGGATAAATATGTTTGTCATACCACAGATATATCTTGGTTGACTCAAAAATAAGAATAATTTTGACAAATTTAACAGTTGAATTGACTGCTGTTTCAGCAGTGATACACAACTAGCCTATTTTTGTTGTTTCTGTTTTTGTTTATGGTTTAAAATTTGAGTATTTGAATGAAATGGAGAAATTGTAAGAATGAAAAATATTTGTGCTGATATTTTGGGTTCTTATGAAATTCATCATAGTTCCTTTGTTTTTCTCACTTTCTTCCAGTAAGCAAGTGTTAGCATTGAACTTTATGTTTTGTACAGATAAAAGTTGGCATATGCCAAGATTCAAAATTTTAGGAGGCAGACGTGGTCTGCCAGCACTTGATAGGATATAATATATGATGAAATTTTTCCATGCCCGTCACTATTTCTGGATGTAGGTGGAGGTTTTATCTGATTCCTTAATTGTTAATGCTAGAATGTCTATTAGGGCTCATAACTTATGCTGTTGAATGATAGTTTGTTATTTTACTCTTCAAAACGTGTGTATACTTATATTCTTGTCTCGTTGAGTTCCGAAATTGCTTCGTGGCACCTTTTCATTGATAGAAATATATTTTCATTCTTTGTCAAGTACAAAGGAGTTCTGCATATCTGAAATTCTTAGCCCTCCTGCTTATATAATGATTGTGTTTAAGCCTGGAGTCTTATATTTATAGTAATGCTAAAGCCTCAATTATTTCTTCTTCAATTTAGTTGTTTTCCAGGAATACAAGAGAGAGAAGGAAAAGGTTGTCCAAGAGAAGAAAGAAAAATAACAACTGGACCAAGGGCCCTAAGGTTCTTTGGATACAATTTGTTCACAGAAAATTTTTCAGCCAGCAGGAGGAGAAAGAGAAGCAGAAGGAGAAGAGGAAGAGGAAAAGGAAAATTTGGTCGCTGGATATATTTCTTAATGCAATAAAAATTAAATAATATTATTCGATTTTGATTGAAAAATGATTTAAATAATTATTAGTTCAATTTGTTAGATCAAAAAGTAAAATTATTTTCAATTAAATATAATATTTATGATATCAAATTTCAAATGCATAAATATTAATTATTAATTAGAAAAATTAATAAGGATTTAAAAAAATAAAATAAATTATGGAAATAAAAAATTTGGCCTTCAAGAAATTATACCTAAAAAAAATAATTTTTCTTTAATTAAAATGAAATTATTAAATTAAAAGAAATAAAACTTGGTGTTTGATGCTCTTTTTGTCAAATTATATGTGTATTTTTACACATTTGAAATTTTAAAAAAACAAATCAAACTTAACAGTCAAATGATATTTTTACACTTAATTTGTAATTACATGTGCACTTTTGCACTTAAAAAAACATTTGGTGTTGAGCGCTCCTCAAAGTAAAACACATATACATTTTTGCATATTGATCCTTTTATAATTCACCCAATTCACCTCCTCTTTGGTGATACACTGCAACTAATATTTGGTATCACAACAAGATCTTCTCTTTATTGGCTTAACATCTTGAGAAGGACCCATGGAAGGAATTCTACCCGACGTGCATCTATTGATAGACCACCATACTTTAATGGAGAACATTACTCTTTTTGGAAAGCTAAATTCAGAGTCTTTGTTTTGGTCACTAAATATGGTCTATGGCAAGTGATCGAGCAAAGAGACTATTTTCCAATGAAAGTAGAAGGAGTTCGTGTAGAGCAAATATTGAATCAGAATTTAATGAAAACAATAGGTAGAAAATAATACTAAATAGTAAAGTCATCCTAATGATTCAAAATGCACTGAGGTAGAAGGAATACTTCCGTATATGCAACTTATCAACTGCTAAAGAAATATGGAAAGCTTCGGAGATAGATCATGAAGGAAACCTAAAGAACACTTCAATGACTAAATACGATTTACTTCATATAAAGTTAGGAGAATTCATAGTTGAGTTCAAACTCAGATCATCTGATAAATTAATTATCAACTTTAGGTAAAATCTACGATCAAAACTTTTAAGTGAGGAAAATGCTAAATATCCTTACAAAAGACTAGGTGACAAAAGTCACAGCAATTGAAGAAGCCAGAGGATAATCGATAAGATCAATAATTGTTTTTCTTGGAAGCTTATTTGAATATGAAGGAAAAATGGAGTTCAAGAAGGGACTAGACAAGATAGGCAACAAAGCCAAAGGTGTGACACTCAATGCCATAAGAGACAAAGAAAAGAAGGAAGAAGATGAACCAAAGGAAGATGATGAACTTAGAATGACTATCTGAAGATTCAAGAAATTTTCTAAAAAGGATCAAGGCTTCTGAATATTTCAAAAAAGAGGACCAAATGGCTGACAAGAATCTAAGGACAAAATTATCTGCTATGAATGTGAAAAGCTCAGACATATCAAATCATAATGTCTACATTTAAAAAATAAGGAGAAGAAGAAATACAATAGCTTCAAGAAGAAAGCCTAAGTATTAGCTCTCTAGGGAGACAAATCATTGGACAATGAAAACGAGGAAGAAGAAAAGCCAATATCTATCTCGTGGCACATGAAGAATCTAATAACGAAGAGGTACTTGATTTTGAACCCATTTATGATGAATTTCTATCTGAATATAATGCCTTACATACAAAATTCAAGAAAATTGCTAAAGAGCTTATCGTTCAAAGAAAAGAGTTAATATTCTTGAGCAACAAACTCAAGACACTTCTCATACTTATGAAAAATGTCTTCATTTGGAGAAAGGAAATTATTATTTGAATAAAACCCTTGAGAAATTCACTAGAGACGGTGAAATGTTCAATGTGATTTTGAAAGCTCAAAGGTTTATGAATGACAGATCCAGGTATAGCCTTGAATCAAATAAAATAAAAGGCAAAAGGAAAATAGGAGAAATATCATATTTGAATTACTTTCGAAAATCTATTCATTCCTTTAATCTTTTTGCCCACTGTAAGTATTGCAATTGAAAGGGGCATAGTACATTCTTCTGCTTTCATAAAAAGGAAAGGATTGATAAACTAGTAGGCACTTATAAATGGGTACCTAAGGGATCATATGTGTTTCCTACTATTTGAGCTAACGAAAAAGGACCCAAGAAAATATAGGTACTTAAAACTTAAATGACATTGTTTGCAGGTATGTTTACGAGCATCAAAGAATAGTAAGTGGTACATTGATAATGAATGCACTAAACACATGAATGGTGATCAATCCAAATTGTTTATGATGAGACCAAAATCTAGTGGTGATGTAACTTTTGGAGGGAATCAGTTAGGCAGAATACTAGAATTGGTGAGAAAGATGAAGCACAAATCGAAGACGTCTACTATGTAGAAGGTCTATGCCACAATCTTCTCAGTGTTAGCCAAAGTGTTGACAAAAACGATTGGATCATCTTTGATTCAGAAGAATGTTTGATTGTGAGCAAGACGATCTCTAGAACAATAAGTGTTAAAATTCAGTCTCGAGAAGTATTTCACTTTTTCATTCATTCTTACTTAATTCCTCTTGAATGAGGTTTATTTATACAAATGGAAACTCACAACTGAAAGCAAGAAAGTAGAAAACAAACTAAGCAGGAAATTAGGAAACAAACCTAAAAACTTGCTATTTGTTTAAAACTCCTAAAAAGACTAGATCTAACCATAATTTAAAATTCAAAATTTAAATTAGAAATAATTAAAAACATTTATTTTCAATACTCCCCCTCAAGTTGGGGCATAAATGTCGTTCATTCCCAACTTGCCAATCATTGCTTCAAACACTTGTTCCTGGAAGACGTTGGAACATGAGGCATAGAGAAGAAAGTTTCAAGCTTTCGTTGAGGACGGAATTCTACATCGTGGATTTCGTGGGCAGATTCAAGGCCCAGATTTTGTTCGTGGGTGGATTCAAGGAGAAGATTTCGTGGGTAGATTTCAAGGAGAATATTTCGTTCATAGGTGGATTCAAGGAGAAGATTTCGTGGGGCATATTTCAAGGAGAAGATTTCGTGGGTAGATTTCAAGGCGAAGAATTTGTGGGTAGATTTCAAGGAGAATATTTCGTTCGTGGGTGGATTCAAGAAGATTTCGTGGGGTAGATTTCAAGGAGAAGATTTCGTGGGTAGATTCAAGGAGAAGAATTCGTGGGTGGATTTCAAGGAGAAGAATTCGTTCATGGGTAGATTCAAGGCCCATTCATGGTGAGTCGTTGTTGACACTCACGTCGTACGTACGCATAGGTGCATTCGAGATCAAGTTTAGGGTCCTTCTGTAGTATTTCCCCACGAACTTGCTCAAAATTAGAGTCTAAGCCACTGAGAAAGATGTAGACGCGAAGACGAGCCATAGAGGACTGCATCTGGATGACACCATGGACAGTGGTTGCAGGGGACAGCTGACGATGATCAATATCCTGAAAAATAGAAACAAGTTCATTGTAATAGGTCGAGAGAGGACGACCATGCTGCTTGGTAGTGAAGGATCGTTGGTGGAGTTCAAAGAGACAGGTCTCATCAGATGCATCATAGAAGGGTTGGCTCATTGAGTCAACTAGCGGTATCCCAAATTTCATGGGCCGATTCAAGGCGAATGAATCGCTGCATCAAGGGTTGGCTCATTGAGTCGATAAGCCAGCTTTTCACCCTTTTGTTTTCATTGACCCAGGTATCATAGGTCGGATCTGCAAGAGAGGGTTTTGGTGTCGAGCCAGTAAGATATCCAGATTTGTTACGAGCATCGATATGCATGTCCATTAATTGAGACCAAAGAGGATAGTTTGAGTCATCTAGAACTACGGTGATGGGAAAAGATGAGTTATCTTGCTGGATAATGATATTGGAAGGCGCCATTGGAAATTTGGGAAGAGAAGGATTTGGTCGGGTAATAAGAAAAAGAAGGTAGGACTTTAGGTTTCCTGGACCAAACCATGCTTTGATACTATGTTAAAATTCAGTCTTGAGAAGTATTTCACTTTTTCATTCATTCTTACTTAATTCCTCTTGAATGAGGTTTATTTATACAAATGAAAACTCACAACTGAAAGCAAGAAAGTAGAAAACAAATTAAGCAGGAAATTAGGAAACAAACCTAAAAACTTGCTATTTGTTTAAAACTCTTAAAAAGACTAGATCTAACCATAATTTAAAATTCAAACTTTAAATTAAAAATAATTAAAAACATTTATTTTCAACAATAAGAATCATCTAAAGGTTGTTTTCAATCATCAAAAGAAGGTAACAGTTATTCTTTCAATATGCCTAATAGTAACACTAACTTTAAAAAAGTTTTTTTAGCAAGATGGATAAAAGTTGGTTGTGGTATAAATGGCTATCTCATGTCAATATACTCCAACTTGACAAGTTGCTAAAAAAGGAATTTGTTATTGGATCACCCAAGGTTTAAATTAAAAATGATTTGATTTGTGATGGGAGAATTGAATTTCTTTCTCGGACTTCAAATTAAACAAAGAAAGAATGGGATATTATATCTCATACTAAATATCTACGAGATCTCCTCAAGAAATATGGAATGGATCATTGCAATGCAGCTGAAACTCTAATGAGCTCTACAACGTTGCTAGATGCTTATGCTGAAGGACCTAATTTTAATATTACTAAATATAAAGGGATGATTGGTTCATTGCTCTATTTAACGACTAGCAAACCAGATATTCAATTTAGTGTGAGAATGTGTGCAATATATGAATATGCTCTAAAGAAATCTCATGCCAAGATAGTAGAATTTTTTTAAGATATCTTACTAACATGGTAGAGCTTGGAATGTGGTATCCTAAAGGAGGCAATGGATATATCTTAGCATATTGAGACTCTAATCATGGTGGATATAAAACTAATAGGAGGAGCACCAGTAGACAATTTCAGCTCCTCAGTGCCTCTGTTGTATCTTGGTTTAGTAAAAAGCAAACACCATATCATTGTCTTTTACTAAGGCTAAGTATGTAGCTGCTTCAAATTGTTATACTCACGTGTTATGTCTTAAGCAACAGCTTCAAGATTTGGGTATAAATTTGAAAGAAATGTCAGTTCTCTGTCATAACATGAGTATAATAAGCTTGGCGAAAAATCTAGTTCAATATTCAAGAACCAAGCTTATGGACGTGAGACATCAACTTATTAAAGATCATGTACAAAAGAGAGATGTAAAAGTGATATTCATTCGTACACATCTCCAACTTGCTGATATATTTACTAAGTCGTTAGCCAAAGATCAATTTTTATATATCAGAAGAGAATTTGTAATGGTAAATCCTAATAAATTGTATGTAATCTCTATCATACTATTTATTTTAAAGTTTAATTTGAAAAATTAAGACTGAGTTGGGCATTAGAGTATCAAGTAATTTGTTTTGCAAGATCCCCTGTGATTAAGATATAAAACATAGTGAAATAGAGAAGGCAACACTCAAGTATATACTTGAGTAATATCAAGAAACCTGTGTACAAAGTGTCTTTGGGAGAAGTTCTTGAGTACTAAGAGCATAAAAACTAACCAAAATTTCATGTAGACATTGTTTTATTGGTATTGGAAAGGCAGTACTCGAGCATAATTTATTTTGTAATGGTAAGTCGTTAGCCAAAGATCAATTTTTATATATCAGAAGAGAATTTGTAATGGTAAATCCTAATAAATTGTATGTAATCTCTATCATACTATTTATTTTAAAGTTTAATTTGAAAAATTAAGACTGAGTTGGGCATTAGAGTATCAAGTAATTTGTTTTGCAAGATCCCCTGTGATTAAGATATAAAACATAGTGAAATAGAGAAGGCAACACTCAAGTATATACTTGAGTAATATCAAGAAACCTGTGTACAAAGTGTCTTTGGGAGAAGTTCTTGAGTACTAAGAGCATAAAAACTAACCAAAATTTCATGTAGACATTGTTTTATTGGTATTGGAAAGGCAGTACTCGAGCATAATTTATTTTGTAATGGTAAGTCGTTAGCCAAAGATCAATTTTTATATATCAGAAGAGAATTTGTAATGGTAAATCCTAATAAATTGTATGTAATCTCTATCATACTATTTATTTTAAAGTTTAATTTGAAAAATTAAGACTGAGTTGGGCATTAGAGTATCAAGTAATTTGTTTTGCAAGATCCCCTGTGATTAAGATATAAAACATAGTGAAATAGAGAAGGCAACACTCAAGTATATACTTGAGTAATATCAAGAAACCTGTGTACAAAGTGTCTTTGGGAGAAGTTCTTGAGTACTAAGAGCATAAAAACTAACCAAAATTTCATGTAGACATTGTTTTATTGGTATTGGAAAGGCAGTACTCGAGCATAATTTATTTTGTAATGGTAAGTCGTTAGCCAAAGATCAATTTTTATATATCAGAAGAGAATTTGTAATGGTAAATCCTAATAAATTGTATGTAATCTCTATCATACTATTTATTTTAAAGTTTAATTTGAAAAATTAAGACTGAGTTGGGCATTAGAGTATCAAGTAATTTGTTTTGCAAGATCCCCTGTGATTAAGATATAAAACATAGTGAAATAGAGAAGGCAACACTCAAGTATATACTTGAGTAATATCAAGAAACCTGTGTACAAAGTGTCTTTGGGAGAAGTTCTTGAGTACTAAGAGCATAAAAACTAACCAAAATTTCATGTAGACATTGTTTTATTGGTATTGGAAAGGCAGTACTCGAGCATAATTTAGGTGTACTCGAGCATGGCACTTGATACTCGAGTATGGAGTTGAATGAACAATGGAAACATTGAACAGAAGAATAGGACAAGAGGCTACTCTGTTGGATCTAGCTATCACCCAAGAGGGGGGGTGAATTGAGTGTTTGATAAAACTTTAAGAGCTTTAAAAACTTTTCGCAACTTGTAAATCAACAGTTAGATATTCAAATATAAGCATGTACTGGAAATGTAAAAGATAAGGGAAGAGAGTATGCAAATTGTGATTTATCCTGGTTTGGTCCAATCCTTGACCTATGTCCAGTCCTCAAGCTTCACTTGAGATTTTCAATCCACTATCTGCTTTGACCTTGATTACGCGTTTTGTACTCGAAGTAATCCTCTCACTAGGATTCACTTCCCCTTATAAACTGTAATCAATACACTTTCTTGATTACACACTCTGTACTCGAAGTAATCCTTTCCCTAGGATTCACTCCCCTTACAAGTTGTAATCACAACAAAGTGTTTCCCACTCAAGATCACCCAATCTTGAGTAACTCTCAAATAAATTGATTTATAATGAATCTTCTCTCTTAGAAGTGAATGAGTAAACACTGAAGCACAATACAAATCATTTCACTCTCAATGATAATCTATGTAGCCATTGAGAATAGAGAGTAAATGATATGAAAATCAGAGTATTAGCATGTTGAAGGTGTAAGTTTATGTCTCTGCATTTTTCTGCCCTCTCTTCACTTGGAGTCTTCAAGTCTTCAGGTATTTATGCTAATTGAAGCTTGTGACCGTTGCAGAGCCATTCAGACTTGGATCATTCAAAAATATAGCTGTTATGAGTGTTTCTCTAGCTGTTGTGACGACTTCTGTTTGAATATGACTGTTGGGAATAATTCAGATATGAATATCTGAATGTTGAGTCATCAAGAATGTCTCCCATGTGGTCATGTTTGATGTTGTTCAACATCTTTAGTTGGTAGGAGCCTTATTGTCTGCATTGAAGAATGGTTGGGCTTCTTTCCAGGCTGTCATCCATTTGCTTTGTTGAAAAGATATATTAAAATAATACAACTAGTTCATGGAGTTGCTTTATTTAAATTTAAAGCAAATATCTTTTGAAATCTGAATCTTAAGCATATCAAGATTGTAGAACGTTTGAATCCATTACAGTTGAGCATTCAGCTTCGTTTCTCCAAGTTTCTCGTTTGGTTCTGCCTTCGTTGCCATTTCTGAAAATCTGCAGCAACCTTCATCTTCATGCTTATGATAGATTTTGATTTCTGTCAAGTTTGATGTTATCTCAAACTTTTAATCATTTGAAACTTGCTAAAAAACCGATTAATCATGATTAGAAACAATAGCAATAGATGATATGAAGTATTAAAATCAACCATGAAGTTTTCACAAATTAGCGCAATCTAGTTTTTAAAACTTCAGAGACTGAAACTAGAGTTTGCAAAACGAAACTGGAGTTTGTAGTGGGCTAAACTGGAGTTTAGAAATCTAAACTCGAGTTTAGGTCTTCTAGAGAGGAATGTCACGATTTGAGTTTTGAAACATACTTGAACATAAGACTAAACTCGAGTCATTAAGTGACTAACTCGAGCTTTGGACTTTTGAAGTGAAAATAAGCTTAAGTCCACAAAACTCAAAACTGGAGTTTTGAAATGCAAACTGGAGTTTTCAAAGTTTGAAATATTGAGAAGCTCTCTGTCTGCCACAAACTGGAGTTTACTAATTCAAACTCGAGTTTCCTTAAGAGATGAAAACATCTTGCTCTCTGTCAAGTCCAAAACTGGAGTTTGCTAACACAAACTCGAGTTTTCTTCTCCATAGTCTAGTCAAATATCCTTCTCACAAGTTCTTTGCTTTCTGACTTGATAAATATCAATTCCTAGAATCCAATACCTTTCTCCATAAGACTTTTTAAGTCTTCTTTCTAATGCAAGAAAAATCAGCTCCAAACTCATTGTAATCTGACAGTTATGATCTGATGAACAAAAGTTGTTCTTTGACTAGCGTTTTTCCAACATCCTGAATTAACTATCAACTTCAAAAATTCATACCTCACTCATTTGGTCTTTGTTTTCCATGATCTTTATGTTTTTGGAAAGGTATGTGAGTCTATTTTCATATGCCACCGATTTCAGCTCATTCCGATGTGTAGTTTGTGAGATACACTCAAATCATTGAAGCTTGGTCTGTTGTGTAGCGTGAATTCCTATTCCAACTTCTGAAATTCATAACTCTCTCATCTGAGCTTTTTTAGGCATGAAAATTTGTCAAGAAGACGCATTGGATGTCTAGTTTCATACAAAATTGATTTCACCTTAATCCGATCTCTGGTTTGGGAGATTTCATCGAATTACCAGAGGTCGCCAGTGCTGAACGTGAAACAGAGTTGGACAGAGTTGCTGAAAGCTTGCTAAACTCGAGTTATTAAGTGACTAACTCGAGTTTTGAGTTCCAAACTCGAGTTTACATTGGCTAACTCGAGTTTTGGTGATCCAGAGACGCCAGAGTTGCTGAAGACACTACAAACTCGAGTCATTAAGTGACCAACTCAAGTTTTGAGTTCCAAACTCGAGTTTACATTGTCTAACTCGAGTTTTGATGATTCAGAGACGCCAGAGTTGCTGAAGACACTACAAACTCGAGTCATTAAGTGACCAACTCGAGTTTTGAGTTCCAAACTCAAGTTTTGTGTCTTAAACTCGAGTTTTCTCATAATCCAGAGGCAAATCACTTCCAGTAATATAGTAAACTTGACTTTTAAGTATCTGGCTCGATTTTGCTCATCCAGAACCTGATATATGCTTGTTTAAACTCTGAATTGAGTCATCCCAACTTCCATTTGATCCTGGAGACTTCAAGAATCAAACTAAGAACTTGTATAATGATTTTCTCAGTTTATTCAGCAAGTTCTTCTTTCTTTCTTCTCTCTTCTTGATTATTCTCCATGAATCAACTCTTTCTTTCTTCTCTTCTCTTGTTCTTTCTCCACATGAACAATCTACATTAAATGTAGCAATTAGTCAATGTATATGATATAAACTTTTTGCTCTTGCTAATGGCATTTATATAAGACATCATCAAAACTAATCATAACCAACAAACTCGAGTATAGGTAAGGTGAGCTCGAGTAGGGTACTTGAGTATGAGCTCTAAATACTTGAGCATTAATACAAAAGAGTTTATGAATGCTCCTAAAGAAGACGAAACAACTAATGTAGATCTACGGTTGAGTGAGGTAATTGATACTTGAGTAATAATCAAAGTCTTTCTCAATTGGTTCAAGTGTTCACAGAAAACACTTGAAGAAAGGTACTTCATTGTTTTTCTATTTTCTACGAACTTGAGTGCGCTAGCAATTACTCGAGTTTGATAACAATACTCAAGTGCGCTATAAGTACTTGAGTATAACGACAATACTTGAGCATCATTGAGTGTACTTAAGTATTAGGAATTAAAATCAGTCTGTATATTTGTTCAGTCACGCCTTCTCATTTTCACCCTCTTCCCTCTCAACTTCTAAAAACCCATTCAAATTCCCCTCTCAATTCTATCATCGTTTAGCTGTTATTGTTCAATTCTCTCCAACAAACTCTTCATCTTCAACCTTTGACAGTTACTTATCATTTTCACCTCTATAAAATCTACTCTCTCACCTAGATCCATCACTTCACCCTCTCTCTCTTTTGAGCCCTAAAACCCAAATTTTCCAAATCTTCATTTTCAGTTCCCGTGTACACTCGACAAACTTCAATGGCAATAACTAAGATGTCGAGAGTCATATTAGGCGCTCAAACTCCATTGGAATCACCTCATAGTTCAACACTACTAGATTCCTCTCCTCAAACCTTGACTATTTCTCCTTCAAAACCTTCAGTAAAGAAAGCTAGAACCATTATCCCTCAGAAGGATCCATCATATTGAATAAAGGTACAATCTTCCAAGCCTCAACCACGAGCAAAAGAAATTGCCATTCACGAGCCCACCAAGCCTATGACTCAACAACAAACCTCTTATTTGTCTTATGAGAAAGGAAAAGGAAAGGAATCGGTGGTGGATTCTCAAGTTCATAAAAGGGAAGGTCGATCGAAAGCAAATGCATTTTGTTGTATAGCTTCCGCAATGCTACAACAAAAGTCCTTTCACAACGTTATTCAATTAACCTACCACTAACTTATATAGAAGCGTCAGCATCCTATAAGTATACTTCTCCTTCTACTTCTCCCATATTCTTATGGCGATTTTCATGTTTAGAGTGTAAGTTTAACCTAGGTATTTTAGCTATGTAAGATAGATAGCCTATAATGTTTATTTATGATTGACGAGGGAAACACAATACAAAGTAAAGCCACCCATTGAAAGATTAAAGAAGTAAACAAGAAAAATAGAGAAGCTCGTTGGAGTGATTGACGACATAAGGAGTGTCTTGTCACACGACGTCTCTACGTCTTCTATGGCCCATCTAACTTGAGAAGGATTGGGTATCTTATGCATTTCTCCCTCTTAATGACTCTATCTTTCTTGGTGTGAGTCAAGTTGGATTGTAATTGTACTGACTCTCTGACTCTTGTGACTTCAATAAATTGACCACACTTTTAGGTTTAGCTGCGCTTTCCTCTAATAGCTATGTCCTTTATGTCATACATCTAGCAAGTTGAGCTTTCCAAATATGTTACGCCCAACTTATAAGATTCGGTTGATTGACCATCTGTTAATTTTGCATGATTCTCCAAATCTTCCCTTTGATCTTTCACATCTTCTATTCTTGTCTTCGTTAATTCAACCACCATTTAAACTTCCAACATGATGACCCGTATTTAATTCATGAAAAACCCTCAAGGAAAGATCAATATGAAGTAGTGCATAACTCCACATCACTTACAATACTACAGCATCAAGAGGTTTCATTGTCTTACAAGCACGAAATAACGATAACATAAGCTATAGCAATGTATCAGCTTTGTTATACACTTTCACAGTGAATCAAAATGTAGCTCTTTTCTTCTGCACATGTATAGGATAATATGGGGAGTACAACAATTTATTGAATCTATCCTTTATTTCCCTATGTGAATGAATTCTAGAATATTTTATCAAATAAAACACAATTAGGCTTATAATCACTATTCAAAACAGTCATAACACACAGAGAATACATAGTATAAATATGACTCATCAACAATGCATGAAAAGAACCTTGTAAAAAGTGACATGTTTATTCAAAATAGGTAAAATGCCATTTGAATACCATATGAAATTCCAAAACCTCAAAACATTTGTTAATATTTGTAAAAGACATAAAGGTGACAAGGATTAAATTGATATTTTAAAATGTTGATGAATTTACCATTGTGCCCCCTCTTTCTCTGTCTCTCTCCTCTCCCTCTTTGCCTCCTCCTCTTCGCATTACCATGTCCAAGCTCTCTTTCTCTTTCTTTCTCCTCTCCCTCTCTTCCCACCTCCATGTCCAAGCCCCCCCGGGGCGCGAGCGGGGGGTGGTGTTTGTTAGTAGCTTTTTTTCCCCCTCTTTTTCCTGCTAGGGACAAGTGCCACTTGATCATAAATGACCAACAATAACAACACCACCGTTAAGAGAGTGAGAGAGAGAGGAAGAGGGGTCGTACATGGCGCGTGAAGAAGAGGAAGCAGAGAGGGAGAGGAGAGAAAAAGAGAAAGAGAGGACATAATTGTAAATTCATCAACATTTTAAAATCTTAATTTCATCTTTGTCACCTTTATGTCATTCACAAATTTTAATAAACGTTTTGGGATTTTGAAATTTCACATGGAATTTAAATAGCATTTTCCCTATTCAAAACTGTAAATAGGAATTGGGAAGAATCTTAGTACAGGAATAGCTAGTTTTATGACACGTTGCGCATATATATATACTGCTAGCGACTCAAATTTTGATGATGATGGTGATGTTATTTTTCACTTTCTTATATTCTGGGGCAATATATGAATGCTCATAGTTATTCTCCATTTTCAAGTGATAAAGTAGCAACTTTTTTTTAATGAGAGGTGAATAAGAAAAGAAGGAAGATTATTTGACACTTTAATAAGCACCTGATTATCTTTTTACTCTCATTAGTGCGCCTGCCTAGCTTCATGGAAATTTATACTTTAGATCTTTCTTTTTTTCTTTTCTTGACGATGCTTGAATGATATTCTTCTTGCTCACAATTTCACGTGGTTTTGTCCTGCTAATCCCTCATCTGTGTTGAAAGTGACACTATGTAAGCCCGTATTCGATATTAAGATTTTGTATATATTTACCCGGTTCTAAAAGTACCGATTTTTTATATCCACCTCGTATAGGATTGCGTGCCTTGACTTGAATAGGAAGCTATATATGCTTTGAGAAAAAAGTTGGAAACTAATTGAAGGGTTTGTCATCTTAAAAAGATTTTCTATCAATGAGGAAGATTAAAAGGGTATTTTAACAAATTAAAACACATTTTTAATAAAAAAAACCGATATATATATATATATATATATATATATATATATATATATATATATATATATATACACATTAGCTATTTAGCTCATACATTTAGGATTGGAAGGAGAAATGCATTTTAAAAAATATCATAATAATATTCAAAATCAAGTTAAAATTTTATAAATATTAGATATTAATAATTTTTTAAACTATTGGTTCTATGGTTAAAATAAAAATATATAAAAAAATTATTTTCAATTGAAATACATAAATATTTGAAACAATAAAGGTATCATAATTTCAATATAAATATAGAAAGCTAAATACTTAAATGAATATTACTAGGAAAATAATAATACAATGTATTAAATATTAGGAATAAATATTTAATTTTCTTTAATGTTAATAATCTATATTAGGATATAATTAATAAAAGAGAAAATATTATATAAACACAGTTGAATTACTCAAATTCTATTTTGTGTCATTGAATGTAACAAATTATATATTAGATTATACGTCGTAATTAGTGATTTAAAATTTAGATCAAATTACCTCTATATATGTGTGTGTTATAAAAACCAGAAAAATTGAAAACATGACCCTATTAGCTCTATCAATTAATTTCTTTGGAAGTATTATAAAAGTATTTTTTTTTTCAAATTTTATAATATCTTTGTGAACCTATATATTTCATATAATCATTCCCCTTCATATACCATATCATATTATTTTTAGAAATTACTAAAACCAATTTTAAAAAATAATGAAAAATATTATTATGCATAATTATATATAATTTAATCTAAATTCATTATGTAAATTATTTGTAATATTAATAACTTAGTCTTAACCATAAGTTTCACATGTCATCATTTACCTATGAGCTCAACATTTTTATTTATCAATTGATCATATCCACTTCTATTCTTGTTGATCACCAAAGATGACAATGTTACCTCACTACCTATATATCCCTTGATTTGTATCATTTGATGCAACATAATAATTGTAGTAAGTTTATTTTAGTGATGTACAAATGAATATGATTACAATAGGAAGAGTTCGCCTCATTTTCTGCAAAAAAACAAAAAAATAATAACAATAAAAATAATAAATAAATAAATAAATAAAAACAGAAAAACAAAAACAAAAAAAGGAGGTGAAATCTAGTTTTGCATGTCATTTATCATACTTGGTTGATTTTAAAAAATATATTCCCTTGGTCAATATATGATTGATTTTTCTTATACAATTTTTATTTGCTCAAACAATTATTGCCACTAGGTGTTATTTTCTTTCTCTTTCTAACTCTTTTATTTCAACTGAGAATAAATTCCTAAACTTTTAAGACATAACGTTGACTTTTAAATAAGCTTGATGAATTATATATAGTGTATGTTTGATATAGCTTTTAGGGGAAACAATCGGGCTTATGGGGGTTTTTTTTTTTTCATTTGGATGAAAAATTTTCCAAATCGAGCTTATGAAATAAAAGCTCCTTATTTGATAAGCTAGCTTTCATAGCTTATGGAATAAAAGCTACTTATGCAACTACCAATCTAAACATAAATCATATTACGAAATCTAACTTTTCCATAAGTTATTTTTCCTACCAATATTCCAAACAAGCCCATAATATTAGATACATAGGCTTTAAACATATTTAAATACCTAAATTTTAAGTAGACATTTAAATAGGCTTCAGGCTTTGTCAAACATTTTGAAGGCTCAAACTCAAGCTTAAAAAGAAGCCTACATAGAGTCTCAAGCTTTGGATCTTTATTGTAGGCCTAAGCCTATTTAGCTAAAGCCTAACCTAGTTTAGCCTATTTCCACCTCTAGGTAAAATAGGGATAATAGTTACAAGTTCACAAATACATGAAAAATATTGAAAAGGTTGATTTTTTTTTTTAAAAAAAACAATAATGGAGATCTTGATTGTGAGCTGTCCATAGCTATCTAAAATTAAAATTTTTAATCTAACATTTTGGCTCACATGCATGATGGATACATACAATAGGGTAGACATTTTATAGAATATAAGAGACTATATATATCTACGCATAATCAACTATTGAACATCTACCCCTTTAAAATTACTCTCAAGTGTTTAATCAAGCATTTGACATATTTTTCAAACACTGGTTTCTGATATATAGTATATATTTATTGTTCAAACACCGGTTAATACTTAACAACATTTGTTATGCACTATAGAAAAAAAAAGGTCAATTTGTAGTGGTTAAAATGATGTATTTGTAGCGGTTAAAGCCGTTACAAACACCATTAGTAGCGGTTTAGTAAACCACTACAAAAACACGCTATGACAAACCAATTTGTAACAGTTAAAAAAATTGATACTAAACCGCTACAGAATTTGTAGCAGTTAACCATAACTGCCACTATCTAAGTCTGAACTAACGTCAATGTCATAGATTAGTAGTGGTTAGATAAACCGCTAGAGGGTGTACTATTGTAGCGGTATAACACTGCTACTAATTTTTTACACATTTGTTATGTCGTAGCGGTTACTTAACCGCACAAATGGTTCCCGCCATTATTTGAGGAAAAAATGTTTTTGCCGCCAGTTTGAATGCTTTTCAAAGTTGTAGCAGTTTTAGAATTGCTACAATATATTTACGCCATTTCATCTAGAAAAATATTTTCCTGCTATTTTTAATTTTGTTATTTGTAGTGGTTTGAAATCGCTACAAAATATTTAGTCATTTTTTCTGAGATTTTTTTAGTTTATATTTGTAGTGGTTAGTAAACCACTACAAGTTCATAAAAGAAAAAAAAAAATTCTCATTCGTCATTAAAATTAAATATTTAAATAATTTATATTTTATCAATAATTTATCAATAATATTTATAATTTATCATTATCACTATTTCAATCATTACTAAATATTTAATTAATTAAATATTTTATTATCAATAATATATATTTTTAGTAAAATAAATGATATTAAAATGTGATATTTGATTATATATATTTATTGTACAGGTACAGTTTATTGTAGGTTAGTTTAAATAATATTTAATATTAAAAATAACGTGGGTAAAAGTAAATTAAATATTGTGTGTGAAGATAGATTACATGCAATAAAACTTTTTATTTGTTCAACAACACTCTACCAGTACGCATTCATTCATTAAATATATATGTCTATATATATTAATCTAGTTAAACCTTCCACCATATCTTGCGACCAAACAGGCAAGCAATCCAATGAATTATATTTTTGTTTCTCAAAAAGTTTTGTAAACATTGCTTTCAATATGAGGGAATGAAACTAGACAAGTTTTAGTTTTTATATTTTAGTGTTGAGAAATATATGAAGCATGAACCATCATCTACACGTTTTGTAGCTCATAAACCTTCTTCTACAATCACTCACACACACACACACACACACACACACAGAGGTGCACAGACACACACACACAGCACCCTAAACATGACACCAAGAAAATAGGTGCATCAACGCATATATATGTCTATAGCATTGAAAACAAATATATGACAAAGACAAAAAAAAAAAAATAATAAATAAATAAAACGATGCAAGATGCACCTGACAGCTATGCTTTATGTGAGACACACACACACACTATACTTACATATACATAGACACAGATAGAAACTTAAATATACCCATGCTTCCTCTTTGACTTAAATATACTCATGCATATATCAGAGACAAAAAGAAACAGACGCAATCTATGTGTATATATATATAGCTTAGAGATGCATAAACTTAGAGACACAAAAGTGATGCTAACCATCCTTGTTTTCCCTTTCAGTTTCAGAACTTTATGGTTTTAAATTCCTTCAGCTTAAATTTGTAGAGATCTTTGATGGTAAACAATGGAAGCTTAGAGGAAAGGAAGATTCATAACTTACTTCCAAGGATCAAACTAAACTATGAGGATGGAGTGACTAGTTTTCCCTTGTTTCAGCCACGACAAGCAGAGGAAAATTTTTGGTTTTTCTGTTCTCTCTCTTCCTCATTCTTTGTCTACTTCGTTTCTCTCTTAGTTTTCAATTTGCAAAAGAAATGAGAACGTAAAAGTATCGGTATATAAGGACCTAAGGTCCCTGACTAGAACAAGAGGACGGACAAGGGACAGGGAGTGTTCAGTGTTGCTTGAGCTAGAAGAGTAGTGTGCATCTTGAGAGGCATGACATTGAGATCTTGCATGCTTCAGCTATATGAATCTGTAAAGTGTTTATAATTTTTTTGCGTGTGTGGGCATTGTGTATTTGATGTGAACGGTGCTGTTTAAAATTTGCCAAAGTGAGACAAACATTTCTAGGGTCCATCCCAAAATCTGAAAAGTGTGAGTCAAACGCTTTCCATGCTTGAGTATCACGTGGATGTCTATGTTTACCATCTTTATTCTTATCTGCTTCATGCCACCTTATATGCTTAGTTGTCCTGGACGGCATAAACAATCTTTGTAAATGAGGTTTTAAAGGAAAGTACCTGAGAATCTATGTGGGTTTCTTCTTCTGCTTTTTCCCCTTTTGTATAGTCCTGAACCTCGAAGTGTGACATTTCTTACAAGTCTCCCTGCGAGCGTCCTCTCCCTAATAAAGCATATAGTCGTTAGGGCAAGCATCGATTTTTTCGTAGTTGAAGTCTAATATGTTAATTATCTTCTTGGACTCATGGAAGTTTGTGGGAATGTCCACGTCGGGAAAAGCATCTCGTAGCAATTCCAACAACATCGACATTGCCTTATTAGTGATCCCACATATGCACTTGATATGATACAACTTGATCAGCAAAGATAATTTGGAGTATTTCCGACAGCCTTGATAAAACAGACGATCATTCTCATCCATGAGGCTGAAAAATTCCCGAGCTACTTCATTCTTGAAGAAAACAGGTTCTGCACCCTAAACTTTTGCCATGAAATTGTCATTGTGAACACCAAAAGCATCACGAACAACTTCATTAACCAGATCATCTTGAGCTACTTGATTTCCTACTTGTGAGCTTTGAGAAAGATGATCCCCATATCGCATACCATGTTTCTCACTATGAACTCCCTAAAATGTATATTCAACTGGGAAAGGCTCGACAAGAAGATGTTCCATAGCACCGTCTCGTGTTTACTACTTCTTAAACTTGCATCGACAACACGGACACATGATCTTCCCATTAACGCTAGCGTGAAAGAAGGCAAAATTTAAGAAATATTTCAATCTTGCTAAATATACGGGATAATTGTGTGGCAACTTGATCCATGACTTATTCATATTTAGTAAACAAAGCTAGGATAAAATACAAATGAAGAGAGAATGTTTAATTCTCTTCAAATAACTTGGATCCATTAAGTGCAACGTTAGATCAATTGTAGTGGTTACCAACCGCTACAAACAACAAATTTCATTTGTAGCAGTTTAAGAATTGCTACAAAACCATTGCAATTCAAACTGAATAAATCCAGCCAGAGATTAGTAGCGGTTACGAAATCACCATACTAACCGCTACAAAATGTAAGCCGTTAGACAATTCTTCAGTTTGAAATTTAAACTGAATAGATCCCACTAGAGTTTTGTAGCAGTTTGATAACCACTACCAAATAGAAGCCGTTGGATAGTACTTCAATTTGAAATTTAAACTAGACAGATCCCACCAAAGTTTTGTAGCAATTTGATAACTGTTACCAAATGTAAGCCGTTGGACAGTTCTTCAATTTGAAATTTAAACTGAATTGATCCCGCTAAAGTTTTGTAGTCATTCTGTAATTGCTATAGTAACCGCTACAAAATGTAAGCCCTTGGACATTTATAGCGGTTATGGTCATATAACAACTACAAAATGTCTCTATTTTTTTTTTGTTAAACAATATTTAATTTTAAAAAAAATTACAAAATTGAAATCTGTAGTGAACAATCACAAATTATTTTAAAAAAAAATATTATTTGTTACATATTATTTTTATTATTTGTTTTTCAATACCTATTTTATGTAACTATAATTATATATTATGAGTAACATTAATAAACTAATGTAAATGGATATAAGTATTTATAAACTAATGTAAATGAAATCTAAGTATTTAAATTGTAATCCAACAAACCAAATAACAAAAAAAAGAGAACAAACATTTAAATTAAAGTATGTCTGTGAAAATAAAAACTAACAATCAGAAGCCTAATGATCAGGTCTTGTCTTAGTAAGGGCGTGTGCAGGAGCAGAGGTAATAATGCTCTCATCATCATTATCAGTAGCAGTAGGTGCCGGGGGGGGGGGGATCCCTGTGGATGAACGAAGGGGGAGGCTGGGGGAATCCTTGTCAATTGTAGCAGTTATAATGAAAATAAATTCCGTCGCAAAATTTTACCATTTTATGATGGAAAATAAATTCTGCTGCAAAATGTTGCGACGGGAAAAAAAAAATCCATCGCAAAATTTCACCTTTTTGCAATGGAATTTCCGTCGCAAAATTTTGCAACGAAATTACTTTTCATCGCAAACTCTTCTTAAAGCCCCCCTCCCTTTTGATTATCTCTATCACACGTCCATTCTTCCTTGCTCACCTATCCGTGCTCTCCCTCACCGTTCGTCGCCGTCCATGCTCTGACTTGAGTTCCCAGGCGTAATTTCGACGGGATTTTTCCATCACAAATTTCAAAATTTGCAATGGAAATTCAATTCTGTCGCAAATTGCGACGGAATTTCAATTTTCCATTGCAATTATGATGCTTTTTTTTTGCGAAGGACGAATTCCGTCGCAAAACAGTTTTGCGACGGAAAATTGCGTTTTTGCGATGGAATTTTTCCATCACAAAAAACCAATTTTTTTGTAGTGCTATATGACCATGATTAAGTTTATTTTGAGGAAAAAATACCTTCCATAGTCAATCACATGTCCACTATTATACAATAATCATTCAACACACAGTGGTCCAAAAAATGTTCCAAATAATAGGGCTAACTTCAAAAATTCATAACTCATGGTACACAGATCCCATTGACCTATATGACATTTCAAATTAAATTTTATCATGTATACTTTGATTCTGGAAAGTTTCATAACCATTGAATTTCATTTGATTAGTTAAAGGCATGTCATAAAATGGCTGGCTTTTAGGAACCCTTACTTTGCTAGCATCTACCAACATTAAGGGAAGTTTCATTTATAATATTTGTTACACTTCCTGAACTGGACTTAGTCATTTGCCTAATACAGGCTTATTGTCAAATCTATAGCCCCAATATTCAGCATATTACATGCTTTGTCATCTCCTCAAACTCCCACGGTTATATAAATATTGTAAAAGTTGTTAGAAAATAAGCATCTCCCACATTCATTGGTTTCTTTCTCTTCTTCCTAGTAGCTAATACAAAATAGAATAAGAAATTAGATGATCCACAAGTTAAGATCATTCAAAACGTTGTTAAAGTAGTGCGGAATTGAAATATAAAAGTCATGTACATAAATATCAAGATAGCGAAGTGGAAATTTCGTTGAAGCGTTAGCAAAATAAATCTGGTACTAAACATGGTGAATAATTGCACCTTGCCTTCATAACTCACATTCTCATGTTTGAACCGAAAAGAAGGAAGAGAACCTGGTAAAAGAAAAATCAGTTGGGTAGATTGACAAATTTTTTGTCATTAAAGATAACTTGGGTTGAGCTGTAAGATACCTGGAAAGTTATGTCTTTTTTCTTTGGTTACATCTCCAAGCCTTCTTCATCGAAGTTGTAAGTTCTTCAAATGCATTCTTCTATCTCGCTCACATACACTTCCGCTTCCTTCCACTTCATTCTTGATGTGCACATCCACTTCCTCCATTTTTCGTTCTTGACGTGAGGCATACACTACCACAAAAATGGGATACTACTACCTTAAAAGACGTCCTTATTAAAAAATAGGAAGTAAAAAATGAAGGTGGTGGCATTTTCGTAATTATATTTAAGGAAGCTGGCCTTGAGCGTCCTGAATATAGTTCAGGACTGGTAAAATTGATTTTTGTCGTCCTAACTTTGTTTCAGGACGCCTAACATTGTTTGCGCCATGGGAAATATGAGAATTTTTTGTTTGGCGCCATGAGATTTAATTCTTTTTAGAATAAAATTCATTTTGGGCGTACTAAAAATATTTCAAGACGACTAAAAACTGGGAAATTAATTTTCGCACCATGGGAAATATGGGAATATATTGTTTGGCGACGTGGTTATTCTTTTTTTTTTTTTTTTAACATTGGCAACCTGAAAGTAAATTCAGGTTGCCAAAATTCTAATTTTGGTTGATTCCATTCTTATAATTCTATTTTTTTCCTTTTCCACATTTCTGGTGATAATATATTATATTTTGCTACTATTAAATTTGCTCCAATATCTATTAAAGCATGATATTTTCTAGCTCTATATTTTTAGTAATTAAATTTTATCAAAACATAATATAATGGTATGGTCATACTCTTGATAATATTTCTAGTTTCTTTTAAGCTCATTTTTACAGTTTTCTCTATCATATATCCCTATTCTAATAGGATCTAATACTGGATGATGCATTCATGGATATTTATTATATATATATATATATATATATATATATAGACACACACACATTCTATTTATTATTTTTCTTTCATCTTTGTTAGATTAATTTATTCTTTTAATTGTAGTTCTCATTAAACTGTTATCTATTTCTAGTACTTTAACTAAAGCTTCTCTATCTCCATAATATATTTCCCATATTATTTCCTAATTTCTAGGTCTTCCAACCAATCTATGTTGCTGTCCTATTCTCCTGTTTCTTGCCATGTCTTGTGTAACATAAAAGTTGTATTATATTCTAGATAACACTTCTAACTTATGTTTATATATTTTTTCTGCAACTGTTCTTTGTCCTAATAAATTATAAGCTTCTTGCATAAATTGATATGCCTCTTTTGTTACTAAGCATTTTGCACTTCCATATATCTTTTATATGCTTCTAACTACTCTTTTATATTCAGCATTATTAATTTTTCTTATTACTTTTAACATAATTCTAAGTAAAGGTTTACAAGTTTGTGGTACTTTTGTTATGTATTCCCCTCTAACATAATGTGTATGAGTTAATTCATTCATATTCATATCCTACTTAATCATTCTAACTCTTCTTTTAGTATTCTTTTGATTATTTGATATAAATTTCTCCATCTTACATTTTGGTCATAATTATGTGGATTATTCATAAAATTTTTTGGTGTTAATCTTGCATTATGAAGCTTTATCTTTCTTTTTAATTTATTTATAATTTGTTTGATTAAACCTATATTAGCATCCGAAACTCTAGTTGTCTCGTCTAATACCATAGTTTCTGTGACTCTTCTATACTTATATATGTATAACATTTTGTTTCTATCTGGATCCCATTGTATACTTATGTCTTCATAGATCATGATATTTTTGGTATTATAATTGTTTGATGATTTAAATTTATCATTATTCTTTCATTTTGAATTTTATAGGGTTTAACTAATTCTAAGAAATCTTTCTTAATATTATCTTATAATCATTGTTGTCAAACTCGCGAGTTGACTCTCCGATTTTACCGTTTTTACGTTTCTAGCTTACGAAAACGAGTCGAATCACTAGTAAACTCGATTAAACTCACAAGTTTATGCACCGAGTTTATCCGTTTTTACGTTTCTAGTTTACAAAATTGTGTTAACTTACTCTTAAACTTGTATTAATATTTTTATTTGATCATACTTGACAGTTTTATATAGAAATTTCTTTATTAAATATAATAAATGATGAATGTCGATGGATTTAATTTAATTTAAAATATATTTAAATCAAATTGTTGTCATTTTTATATTTTAATTATTTAATTATACACTAATAATACATATTTAATAATAAAAGTAAACTCTTACGAGTTTACGATTCGAGTTTACGATACGAGTTTACATCATTGTCACGAGTTTGTTTAAACTCGTGAGTTTGACAACCTTGCTTATAATCATTTTCTGTATTATTGTTCACTGTTAATGTTAAATTATTTATATTTCTATTATTAAATCTTAATACATCATTAGTAGTTGTACTACTAACATTAAATTATCTTCTGTAAATCTTATTTCTACACACACATACATACATGTATGTATATGTACATATGTGTGTGTGTTATAAGCATAGGCATATGTATGTAATATATGCGCGCATATATATATATACATATATATATATATATATATACATATATATATATATATATATATATATATATATAAGTATGCTCTCAATAGAGATAATATTTTTTGGGATACGGTTAGGAACTAACTATAGACATCTCGCTCACGTTTAGTGCCATATACTAAGGTGTTATTGAATTTTAAAGGATTTATTACTAAATATAAATAAGGTTATCGCTAAATACTAGAAAACCCAGCTCTAATTCCTGTGTAGTCGTACATGATTCTTTTATCTTTTATGTCAACGTTCAACGTTAAATAAAAAATAAATAAATAAATCAACGATCGTATTTGAGTATATGATGGGAAAAACGGAACTGATTCTCCATTTATCTTACACATTAAGGAGTCATAGTGAAACTTGTACAAGAAGAAAACAAATTAGATAAAAGGCTTCTTTCTTTCTGAAATTCATTTCACACCGTCAACTCAAAAGGCGCGTGTGTCTCTGTGCCTATATTTATATATGGAGGTGAGAGGTGAAAAGGGCCACATATATGGCAGCAACAAGGCACCTGAGATCACTCTATCCAAGTTAGTCTCCAGTTCTGGTCCGTGTGAACGTGAAAGAAACCTTCAAGAGAGCTACCTCATTTATACCTGACAATACTTAATTAAATCTGACCAGATGGCATATTTTAAATCAAAAACTGAAGCTACGTGTGTCTTCTTGAATCGAAATTTCTGAGATCAGCAAGAAAAGAAGCAGGGAAGAGATGGATCAGAAGCAGGTTTGGCTATCAGCATTGGGTATTGGGGTTGGTGTAGGAGCAGGGCTTGGATTGAGTTCAATGCATGGAGGGAATAATGGCAAGTCAAGTGAAGAAGAGCTTTGGAATAAGCAAGTTGAGCAAGACCTTTTGAGGCAGGTGATTGAAGGCAAGGAATGCAATGAAACCTTTCAAGACTTCCCTTATTACTTAAGGTAATTGTAATTTACTTTGTCACTTTCTTTTTAAAATAGTCTTATGAAAAACATAAAATAATAATTATTGAAATCAATGGTATGTATTTACTTTCTTGCAATATATAATAAAGTTTTCGCCATACATAGAATTACTATGTTCAGTTACCAGTTTTATTGTTGTTGTTGTTGTTTATTCTATTTATACTAATACTAATATATATGATGTGTTTTCCTTTCAAATAATACAGAAATATCACTCTTATCTTTGTTGTAAGTCTATATATTAGTAGCGTAGAAGAAATTTTTCCGTCCTAAATATAAATTCATTTAGAGGATTTTATTAACAATTTTTCAATTTTGCCATTATTTAATTGTCGTTGGACAAAGAAAAAGAAGAGAATAGTTTGTAAATGTAGAGAGAAAAAGAGTAAATTTAGAAACTTTTATCATTTCAAGACATGCTTCAGAACCCAACTGACATTTATCCACAAAAGAACATGAGGGAGGGGGGCAAAAACAGAGCAACTTGATAACATAATTCTGATTCCATTGTATTAACAGTGAAAGAACTCGGGAGTTATTGATGAATGCGGCATTTGTTCATCTAAAAGGACTTCACTTCTCTAGACACATCCGGAACCTTCCACCAGCTAGCAGGACAATTCTACTTTCTGGACCTGCAGGTATGTTATGCATACACGCTCTGAATAATCCTTGTTATTACCCCCAGTCACTTATATACCACCCACGACCCGATTGACTTTCTCTTGGAGAGATTAAGAAAGTTAAATGGATTATTTTAAAATATTTATAGATATATCTTTTTCATATCACACTTACTTATTTGATTTATAAATTGATATATAATGAAATAATATACGATATATATTATAATTAACAAACTTATTTAGTAATCTTAATAACTCTAAAAAAATTCAACTAGATCTTATATTAAAAATTAATCAGAATAATCCAATGATAGGTTGAGTTCAATTATTTCTAAATTGCTCGTGTTTTAAGTTTGTGAAACATTTCTCTTTGGCTAAGTGTTCCCTCTGTTGTTTTTCCTTCATAGTCAGTTTTCCATGCAATTTTTTTTTTCTCTACTTCACTAATTTATGATATAACAATGCATGATTTTAAATGTGGTAAATACTTTCATTTTCAAATCAAGTTAAAGATTTAACTAGCTTTATTCAGTCCTGTTGGTAAAAAAAACAAAAAGCTTTATTTAGTTTTGGTGAAATGACTAGAGTGGAGGTAACTTATAATAAGTACTAGAAGAATGATACTCCCTCTGATTCTTTTTATAAGCTTCAATTTTTTTAAATGAGTTTGGTCTTTTTTTATAAACAACGCTTTAAAGATGTATGATTTTCCTAATTTTAACCATAATTAGTTATATGCCTCTCGTCTCTTTTTTATCTCTTTCTCTCCCACTCATCCTCTTCATAAAGAAGGATGTTTTTGGAAAAAGCTACATTTGTTTACATATCAATTATCTTCAATCAATTTTAACCAACGTTTTGGATTGCGTAATTTAGTTATTTGAAGCTTATAAAAAGGATCTGAGGATTATGAGTCCAACACACCATTGTTTGAGTTTTCATGTTTGTTTGACTCATTAACTTTCTTTAAAAAATTTGAAGAACTTTACCTGCAAACAATTGCCAAGGCGTTAGCTCATCACTTCGGATCAAAGTTGCTGCTCTTAGATATTGTTGACTTCTCTTTCAAGGTGATTACTTTCACATTTTAATTTCATTTTTTCAAGTTAAAGTAGCAAATATTTGTATTTCACCTTTTTCACTATTTTTTAGATGAAGAGAAAATATGGATGTGCAAGAACAGAATCTGTAAGTTTTTCTGCTCAGATTTTGCTATGTGTTTGTTATTTCTTGTCATTATATGATAAGAATTTAACTCCACTATATTCTTTTAAATAACAAAATAATGAACATTTGAGTTGGCTTGTCTAGTGATTTTCTTTAACTTGTACGCTTTTTCTACAGTCTTCTAAAACGTCCTCATCTGAGGTGGCTTCCAAGAGATTGGCCAGTTTGTTTGGCTCCTTTTGGACTAGCAAAACTGAAGGTAACTACTAAACAGTTATGCAATATGAATATGAATGATTACACACAAAATTCAAATGTTTGATTTGCTTATTAATTTGACTCTCCAGTCCCAGATCCCAAGAAGAACAAAAGTAACATGTGCATTGATGAAGAATTCTTTATGCAGTTGCTTTATAAGGTGATGTCATCATAGCATCTTTCTCCAATTCTAATTTGTTCCTTTATTTGAAAACTACCATAGTATCAAGGCTTTCCATAAAATGTATATAACAAAAAGATAAATATTAATTCTTTCAGGTCTTGGTTTCCGTCTCAGAAAAAAGTTCCATCATATTATACATCAGGGATGTTGATAAGATTTTTCTGGAATCAGAACAATTATATAACTTGTTCCATGAAATTGAAGAGAAACTCTCAGGGCCGATTTTGATACTTGGTTCCCAAATAATTGATGTTCAAGATGAATGTTCAGAAGAAGATTTGCTATTAAATGGTTGGTTACCATGTTATGCTCCAGAACCTGGTGCAGAAGTTGGTGAAAGGCTCGCCGCATCGTTCCCATACAATATAAAGACCAAACCTCTAAACGCATTGTTTTCATACAATATAAAGACCAAACCTCCAAAAGATGAGAATAATCTTCAAAACTGGAAAACCCAACTAAAGGAGAACAATAAAACAACTCAGTCTCAAGATAACCAAAACCACATTTATAAAGCACTAGCAGAAATTGATGTTGAATGTAAAGACCTGAATTTAATCAGCCATGAGGATACAGAGATACTAAGCAAAAATATTGAAGAAATTGTCGTATCTGCAGTATCCTACTACTTGATGAATACCAGGGATCCAGAATATCATAATGGAAAGCTTGTAATATCATCTGAAAGGTATGAATTTGGTCCAATTATTTTTAACTACTTGTTTACACGAAGATTAATTTCATTATCTGATCTTGGGAATTCACAGTATGTGCCACGGTTTGGATCTATTCCGCAAAACTGACAGTGCCAAGGATACTCAGAAGCCAGGGACTGAAAGAAATAACGTATGTTTACATTCATTCACAAATACTTCAAAAGAAGGAAAATGAAGGAGTTCCTATCAATACAATAGGACTTAGCTAGTTGAGAGTGCAACAAAGCAAAAAACTAAGTGTTTTAAGTAAAATTCTATCATTATATAGTGTTACCTCAACTTCATGTCCGTGGTTGCAGGAAGTTAGTCCAGACAATGAGTACGAAGAGAACATGAGATCAGAGCTTATCCCTGCAAATGAGATAGGAGTCACATTCTCAGATATAGGTGCATTAGAGGAGGTTAAGGAGTCACTCCAAGAGCTAATCATGCTTCCACTTCTAAGACCAGAACTCTTCAAAAGTAAACTTCTTAAGCCTTGCCGAGGTATATTGCTTTTTGGGCCTCCAGGCACTGGAAAAACAATGCTCGCAAAAGCAATTGCACGCGAAGCAGGAGCAAGTTTCATCAATGTTCCAATGTCTTCCATCACATCAATGTGGTTTGGAGAAGCTGAGAAGAACGTTCGAGCTCTGTTCACACTAGCAGCAAAAGTTTCTCCAACCGTTATTTTTATTGATGAGGTTGATAGCTTGCTCGGCCAACGGTCGAGATGTGGAGAGAATGAGGCTACAAGGAGGATTAAGAATGAGTTCATGACCCATTGGGATGGTTTATTGACAAAACAAGATGAGAGAATTCTAGTTCTTGCTGCAACCAACAGGCCATTTGACCTTGACGATGCAATCATAAGACGGTTTCAGCGAAGGTATATATGTATTCATGCCTGGCTTCATCATTTGTTTCTTGTATCAATAATTTAAGTCCTTTTTTTTCTTTTTTTTTTTTGGTTACATGAACTATTCAATTTCTAAATACACATTGCAAAGGTTTTTTTTTTTTTAGTTTGATACCTTTATAACTTTCAATGTTGAGCAGAATCATGGTTGGTCTTCCAACAGCTGAGACAAGGGAGATTATCTTGAAAACTATACTAGATGAGGAAAAAACTGAAAATTTAGACTTCGAAGAGCTTGCAATCATGACAGAGGGATACACCGGAAGCGACCTCAAGGTTCCCCCCCCCCCCCCCCCCCCTCCGAATTGTGATTCTAATTTTCTACTTATAGCCTCTGGTCGCCGTTTCTTGACAAAATTTCTCATAAGCAGAATTTGTGCACTGCTGCTGCCTATCGACCTGTTAGGGAGCTGATAAAGCAGGAAAGATTGAGCCAGCGCCTTAGTAGTGTTGTGGCACGGGAGCTTGACTCCCCTCCCCCATGTCTAGGGTTCGAACCCTGCCCCCCTCCCCCATGTCCAGGGTTCGAACCTTGCCCCCCTCCCCTACTACCTGTATCAAAAGAAAAAAAAAAGCAGGACAGATTGAAAGATATGGTAATGTTTCTAACCAAACATGATAATGTTGACTTGTTATTGCATCATGTCAATGTAACCCCTCAATTTAATGTTTCTAATGATTTTTAAAGGAAAAGAGCAAAAAAGAGGCTGAAGGCCAAAGCTCAGAAGCTGCTATGAAAACCAAAGAGGATACAAAAGAGAGAGTAATTTCCTTGACTTGTAACATATTCTCAATATGTTTTCTCAATTTAATCATTATCTTTCAGCTTAACAGCAAAAATTTTATATTAATTTAGGAAAAGAATAAGAATGATGCTGAAGACCAAAGCTCAGAAGCTGCTTCAAGTGCTGAGGACAAAGAAGATTCAGTTATTACCTTGAGGCCTATAAACATAGAAGACATGATTGAGGCTAAGAAACAGGTAAGTTAAAGAACGCCTCACAATTTACATAAATGACTATGGTTTTGCTTAGGATAGGCCTATAATTTGCTCTCTCTCTCTTTTAGCCTTATGGGAAACTACCTACTGTAAGCGGATATTTGTGTAAATAATATAGGGGCGGATTAGGATTTGTTTAAGTGTTCATTGATAATTCGATCAGATGTTAGAAATAAAATATTCAAGTAACACGTGTCCTTAATCGATTGATTTTGCAACCTTTTTAGTTGCTTTCTTGTGCACCATTGTTGGAAAATACTTACAACAGGTTAAGATTTCAGCCTAGTCTACCAAATTGGTTAGGTAAAAATGAGATTTCTACAAGAGATCATAAATTTTTTGAATGGCCTTCCTTCATAGCCCTCATAAAGGATTAATCATTTAACGGTATTTATTTCTACTTGGTCAATTCATTATCTCCCTGGAAGCTTAATGACCTATTTTGGGGCAGGTTCCTGCAAGTTTTGATGCCGATGGATTAACAATGCTTGAACTGAAGGAGTGGAATGAGCTGTATGGAGAACGAGGTTTACGATAGAAACTAACACCTACTTAAATGTTGTTCAGTCAATATCTTTGTTTGGCATCATTGGAGTGTCTTCTATCAAGCAAAACATTGTCATTTTGAGCCTATGCTTGGAGGGCTGTTCCAAGACACTGTCTCTATTCAAGACTCATAACAGGAATTGAAAAGTTTGAGTTATCAACGAGTGTAGCTATTTATAATTCTTCTAGAGTTCACTAGTTTTGGTATAACTTTCTAACCGTAAGTAGTTACTAGTCTTGTTACTAATCAGTGGATTATTCTTCTATTGTCACGTGACACAATGGTTGTTGTGGAGCCCTTAGATATATATATAGTAGATTGGGGGTATAATGATGGACGAGGGCCCTTGGTTGACTATAGTTGGTGGGTGATAATTGAATATTTTTTATATTTGTCTATATTTATTGGTTGATAATTTAGGATTGTTTGGTTAATAAATAATGGGCTTTTATGCTTAAATGGGCTATAGACTTTTTTATTAGATTTAGAGCTTGTTTGGATCCTTTTATTTTTAAGCTACAAGCTACTTTTAAGCTAAAGCTAAAAAAAAGAGCTTTTTAAAAAAAGCTAAAAGCTGTTTGATGATAATATAAATATTTTAGCTTAAAAGTTACTTATAATCTAAAATTTAAAATAAGTTGTTCGGTAAAATTTTTGTCATAAGCAATTTTTTTAAGTTTTTTTTAAAAAAATTCACCGACGGTGCGGCGATGGCGGCCGGTCGCCGACAGTGGGGCGAGCGGCGGCAGGTCACCTGTGTGTAGTGGCCGGCCTCCCCTTAGTGTTTTTTTTTTAAAAAAAAATTAGTATTTTTTTAAAAAAACAAAAGTCGCTGGAGGTGGTCGCCGGCGATGGGGCGGCGGTGGCTGCCTGTCACCGGCATGGGGTGGCCAGCCTCCCCTTAGTGTTTTTTTTTTTAAAAAAAAGTCGTCGGGGGTGGTTGCTAGCATGGGGCGATGGCAGCTGCCGGCCGCCGGTCTCCAACGGCAGCTGGAGTGGCCAACCGGGAAAAAGGCGAACAGAACAGAGGAGTCGCAACGTAGAGACTATAGTTCTCTTAAAAAATAAGAGCTTAAAAAATAAGCTCCTCTAGGAGAGCTTTTTATTTTTAGTTTTTTCCTTCATGTAAAAAAAAAAAAAAACTCTTTTTATTATAAGAGCTTTTGTAAAATATTGTTTGGCCTAACTTTTACTTATAAGGAGAAGATAAGCCCAAAATAAGAGGATCCAAACAGGCACTTAATTCATTTTGATGAGAAAATTCTAGATTTATAATGCTTCACTATTGTTACCATAACTACTGAACTAGACATCCAATTAGCCTCATTCTTATATCATTTTTAAGATGATTCAAAGACTAGCTACAGTTGATATGAAGACTTGAAAGGCAAATTCGGACAAGGTGATGGTCAAAATCGGAGTCAAAGTCACACATTTTTCTGGATTTTTATTAGGCCCAAATTTTGTAATTAAAGACCATTTGTTTTTATTTTCGTTTTGGGCCAGACTTATGGAGCCCTAGTCCGTTTTCCATTTTCATTTTAGGTTAAGTTAGATGGTGGCTGGAAACACATTGCGTTTTTGTAAAATTTTGAATTGAGAGATGGAAGTTTCAAAATCTTTGAAATGTTCTTCGTGTTTTTTATTTGTTTTTCATTTTTCCCAGTCATGTTTGCCCAAGCTTATATGATTGACCCATGGATTGAAGATTTCACATTTTAATCCAGAGGACACATTTTAATTGGTAATAAACTCATTTCTATTTACTTTTATCGAATTTGATTTCTAGACATAGTTCGAATATTAGATTTAATATTCGGATTGATATATCTCAAGACATAGGTTGAATTGGGTTGAAGTGATTACTGTGAGATTGCATAGTGACATGCCACGCATTCAATCAAATTCTTGGCAATTGTCTAGTCAAGGGATTTTCTAGACGAATACAGAGATTTCGATTTGTCCGGAACCAATCATGAGCTTACTCACAATATTTTGTCTCATGATGGAAAGGAACCTCTAATATTCCAATTCTCGGTTGATCAATTTTAATTCTGATTAGTTTTGTTTTTCACATTTTGTATTAGTGTTCATTTTAAGTCTGATTGTACTAAAAATCCCCATGTTTACTGTTTTATTGTTTATTGTTTGATTAAACCCATTGTGAATTTCTCTTAGAAACAATCCAGGTTCTTTATACTGCAAATCTTTACTGAACTTAGTTATTTTGCGAGAGCTTGGTAACTCTCTATCAATGGGCTTCCATTTGAACATGTACAGCACTTAAAGGGAAGCTTGGATAAAAAATTTAAGATTAAGATCACCTCTGTACCAGCATGGAAAAATCCACGAAATGGAAAAGACCACCTTTGGTTTGGTGTATAATTTTATTGTGATTTTTGGGTAGTACTAAACTGACAGAAGCAAGCACTTTTAGCAGTTGCAAGGACCAGGAAATTTGAACATGCAAATGGGCTCCAAAAATCACAAAATTTTTTTACATCAAACAAAACAAATAGAGGAACATCAATAGAAAATTTTATGTTAAGATTACCTCTCTACAAGTACTGAAAATGTGCAATGTTGGCTGTGCAGTCAGGAAATAAGCAGAAAAGGCATCAGAACAATATAGTCTACATTTGGTGAGCAACTAATGAATATCCAAAGCAAAACCTAAGCTCCTCTATATAGTTTGCAAATTTGAGGCCCAACTAAGTTTGATTGAAACAAAAATAGAAAAGAAAAAAGGAACACACTTGAAAATAGTTCTTTTAATTTTTAACCCTGCATCTCAAGCATTTTGTCAAACATCTTTTGGGCAAAACACAAAACTGCATCTTTTCTCATTCAAGTTAGAAAAGAAAAGTTTGACTTAAGCAAAATAATCATATTATACCATAGGCGTCTCATTACAGCAGCCACAACTCACAGGCCAAAGTTTTTTTCCCCCACGTAAAATATATTATGTTCAGCGCATCTTGAAAACATTCCATAATTCAGTCTACAGCAAACATGAAAGTAAGGAACGATGAAGGAATTATCTGAGTTTATTTTCTCTGGCTCAGGTTTCCATCTCAATTTTTGCTACTCCTTCCTCTCCTTGCGAATCTCGGGTGCCTCTTTAATTTCCAGCCGAATCTTCTCTCTCTCCTCTCCCTCAACTTTCAATGTCTTCTGTTGTTTCATACCCCCTCGGGTAATGAATATAAATAGATAAGACATATTTAACTCGATTTTAGAAAAATTAAGAAGAATAGTTAAATTACTTCATTTTTATTCATTTTTCTAAAATATCTTTATATACATTTAAAATGACATAATTAAAAGTTAATCAACAACTCTACCACGTATCTTTTCAAAAAAAATTTCTTTCTATATGTTTTCTAATTGAAATAATAGTCTTGTTAGATATATATATGTGTATATATATGTATATATATAGATATATCATGCACACATACACACAACTATGTATTTACGTATAGAGGCATATATTGACACACACAAACACAGATATACATATGTGTGTGTGTACACACTTACATATATGCATACATATATATAGACACACACACACACATAGATATATATATTTACATACATATATATATCTTTATAGACATACACATGTGTATGTATTGCAACCCATATACATATATACTTGCCAAAAACCAAACACACTTGAGATAATAAAATAAGGGTATTTTAGAAAAAAAAAATTGACAAAAACTAAAAAGTTGTCCCATAATTAGAACCAAAGCTAACCCCCAAATGTTATCTTATAATTAGGAATGGAGGGAGTATAAGATTTGAGAAATTGATCCTCACGAATGAATATATATATATATATATATATATATATATATATATAACATAATTTTTATGTTTGTCTATATTTTATTTATTTTCTCTCAATAATAATAAAAAATGAGAGGGTACAAAAAATTAAAGAAGATAACTAACATGTTTTTAAAAAATATTCCGTATTAACTAGTTTAACTAATTTCCTTAATTTAATTAAATAAGTAAATATGTCTTATATTAATAATAAGAGTAGTATTAAAAAAAAAAAATTGATGAGCATTTTTGTTTTAGAAGTGTTGAAAAGGAAAGAAATTCACCCTAACTATTAAAATACTAAAGTTAGATCATTAAAAATTTAAAAGACCATTAATATTTTTAACACCATGGGGCAAAATTGCTTATTTTTTATTTTCGAGGCAAATTTATTTCTTAAAAATTTCTTATTACCTAATACTCCTCATTGGTTATTTATGGGGCAAAATAACACCTTAACATTTTTATCAATATAGCATTGAAAGTGTTTAAAAATGAGCATATTTTCCTTAATCATTAAAAAACCAACATTTTTGACCCAGGATACTAACACAGTATAATGTCAAAGTAAAAACTTATCGGCAAAAATGAAATCTTAAGCCATACATATTTACACATAGTTATTATCCTTTTTTCTAATAAAAGAAAAAATGATATTAATATTAAGAAGAGTATAAATACAAGGGACCAAAAGGATATGAAGAAAGAGTATTCCTTAAGAAATTACTTCCTCCCTTCTTTTTTATAAGCATCTATTAATCAAATCATACTGTTTAAAAAGTTTATTAAAATTAGTTCAAGAAAATAAAAATGTAAGAAAATATATTTTTTTGCCAAAAAGATCCTTGTTTATGTGGAAAAAGGAATGTGCAAGAATTAAATATAATGATATGAGTAGTATAAGTAATTAAATGAGGGTAAAATGAGAAATTTAAAAAAAAAAAATTGAGATAGCCTCTAAGTGTCTCTCAGAAAAAGGAACATGTCATACTCTAAAATTGTCTCTTATGAAAAAGAATAGAGGGAGTCAAAACTCGTGATTGAGGAGTGAAGAAACTTCATTTAAAAAAAAAAAAAAAAGGTAAGCATGACATTATAATATCATGATAAACAACATTCAATTAATTGCAAGCTATCCCCTGTATTTTATATAGAACCTGATTGAAAAGTTAATTTTGGTGTTGTAACATCCTAAATTTTATCACTAGGATTTAATTGTAATTATGAAATAATTATATTTAATCATTATAATTGTAAAAAAAAAGTAAAAGTAAGTAAATAAAAATAAAATTAGGTTTTTTGTGGCAATTTTTCCCATTTCAGGGGGGAAAAAAAGAAGGTGGCGTGCAAAAGAAGGGAAGGGGAAAAATGATTAAAAAAAAAAGAAGAAGAAGAACAGAGAAAAGCTTGCGAAGGAAGAAAGAGTTTTTTTTTTTAAAATATATATATATATTAGAGCCACCAGCTTTGAAAATGTGGGGGGTGTATTAATTGCACCCCCTTATCTATTTATATATATGGGTGCCGTGGGAATTGAGAGGAAAGAAAAGAAAAAGAAAGATCAAAACGAAGTGAGCAGAGAGGAGAGAAAAGAAGAAGGAAAGATGGAGTATATTTGGATTTTTAATGTATGTTATTTATTTTATAAGATTATTTAGGTAGTTAAATTAATTTCTTTTTAATATAATTCCTTCATGAAAGTTATTCTATATATTTTTCTCTTTTCAATGAATATAATATTATATTGATTAGTGAAAATTTTGAGGTTTCAATTTTGAAGAAGTTTTGATTTTTGAAAATAGATGGCTGTATATATGAATAGAATGATTAATAACTAATTTTAATCGGTTTAGTTTTCAAGTTTGAAGAACTGAAATATTATTTTCAGTTTTTATGATAATAAATTAATATTGGAATGTTTATAATATAAGTTATATTAAATTATTATTCTGATGATGTAGAATTTTCTTATGATTGGTGATCATTCATGTCTTATTTCTCAAGATTTAGCTTGGAGTTGAGGTAACCGGGTTAATTTATTTTATATGCTTGTTTTGGACTGTAAGGTGTTTTCTAAACCTTACTATTATCTGTTTTCCTGGTATGTGTTTTGGAAAATTTTGCCTGTATCTAAACAAGAAATAGTTTTTGTAAAACAGGAGTGGTTGTTGTGATAATTATGATGTTTTTTATAAGATGTTGTAAATAGAACAATGTATTGTACCATGATCTTGGAAAATTATAAGGATATGTTGTTTATTTGTTATTGGATATGTTGGGTTGTGTGGAAGAGATTTTATATACTTGTTTTGGACTGTAAGGTGTTTTCTAAACCTTACTATTATCTGTTTTCCTGGTATGTGTTTTGGAAAATTTTGCCTGTATCTAAACAAGAAATAGTTTTTGTAAAACAGGAGTGGTTGTTGTGATAATTATGATGTTTTTTATAAGATGTTGTAAATAGAACAATGTATTGTACCATGATCTTGGAAAATTATAAGGATATGTTGTTTATTTGTTATTGGATATGTTGGGTTGTGTGAAAGAGATTTAGGGTGAAATTGTGCCCATTGGCTCTCTCATTCCTAGCCTGTAAATTGAGTAGAGTGTTTTAGGCGGACACCTCCCTGTTACGGTATATCGGTGGTAGCATGGGAAGGGACAGTATTCTTGAAGTGTCTAGATAACCTTGGCCAGGTATACTAGCACTGATAGATTGTACCATGTCCAGAAGATATAAGGAGGAGCAGGATAAATGAGCGGGGATGGTTTCAGTTATTGTTAATTATCATGTTTCATTTAATTAATGTTAGTGTTATCATTATGTTATTAAATTTGTTTCTTTGATTTGCAATCCTTCTTGCACATTTGATAAATTAATTTTGGTTACTGGGACTTTATGTCTCACCCCGTCATTATAAATATTTTTCAGGTGAAACCTCTAACTTTACTAAAAGGCAAGGGAAGCAAACAGAGGCATAAAAGTTTAGAAATTTTGTAAGCCTCTTTTTGGTATTAGTGTTGTATGAATTCCTATATTGCCATCTTAGGACACTTATATTTTTGTAATGTTATGACTATTTATCTGCTATTAAACTTAAATCATGTGTTGTGGAATCAATATTGTATGACCTGTGGACTATGTGTTTTTTCTTCTTATCGATAATTGTGCCCCAAATTGTGAGTCTTTTCAGGTGTACGTTAAATGTAAAACTTATTTCTTATATTTGTCAATCTTTTTTAAAATTTACCCATATTGATATTCTTTAAAAAATAATCAAGTATGATAGAAATTTAGAGAATTAAGGAAGATTATTCAGGTGTTTTAGAAAAAATTGTCATATTAACTATCTTAACTAACCTATTTAATCTAATTAAAATAAAAAGTTCCAAACTTTTATAATTTCCTCCAGCAGAAATGACATAAAAGTGTTACCAAACCTGTGAATAATAACATGACATATAGAGATTCGTTTTTCCTTCCAACTAAGTCAATTTTGAAGTAATAAAGTAGCAACTTTTCTAATGAGGGGTGAATAAACAAAGGAGCTAAAAGATTACTTGAGCACCTGATCATGTTCTAGCTTTAATCTTAGTGCGCCTGCCTGGCTTCATTAAAATTTACTTTGGTTCACAAGTGGCTTTGTCTTGCTTATCCCTTTGGGTTGAAACTGACACGCCCTGATTCCAAATTAAAATTTGGTATTACCCTTCTATCCTTAATCTAAGAATTGTATAACTAATTTAAGGTACTAACTAAAACCTTTTCTTTGTTTAAAAAAAAATAAAGACTTTATCTGACTCTTATATTATGGACTGAAGGTAGTAATATTTTTTTTTTTAAAAAAATATGTTTATAATATTCAAAATCAAGTTAAAATTTTTATAAATTTAAGAAATTTTTAATTTTTTTAAAATTTTTATTTTAGAATTAAAATACAAACAAAAAATTTATTTGCAAATGAAATACATAAAGATTTATGAAACAATAGAGGGTGTCATAATTTCAATATAAATATACAAGGTTAAATAATTAGATGAACATGATTAGCATAATTAATAATATAATGTATTAGGAATATACATTAAATTTTCTAACATCTATGTAAGGAGCTGATTAAGATAAAGTTTGGTTGCTGTCATTTGCACAGAAGAAAAAATGGTTCTTTCTTGACTAAAAACAGTGGGAGTGTAAATAAAGTTAATGCTGAGTACAAAAAAACAACAGCTTTAATTCCATTATGGTATAAAGAATAAATAAATCAACGATCATATTTGAGCATGATGGTGAAGAGGGAACGATTCTCCATTTCTCCAACACTAAGGAATCATAGTGAAACTTGTACAAGAAGAAAACAAAAGAGACAAAGCTTCTTTTTGATTTTTCAAATTCATTTCACACGACCCTGTGTGTGTATAAATAGGTGAAAGGTGAAAATGCTCACACTAGTTCTTTATTTTTTCTCACTCTGTCCAAAGCAATCCTGGGTTGTTGTGTGAATGAGAGACACCTTCAAGTCCAACAATAATTAAGTCTAACCTGATAGTACTGGATATAAGATACCATATCAAACTGAAGCAGAGAAGCCTTTAGACTAAGACATGACTTCTTCAATCACGAATTCTAGCGACCGACTTATCCGAAATTGGTTTTGAAAGAAGCAGGGAAAACATGGACGAGAAGCAGCAGGTTATAATGTCAGCATTTGGTGTTGGGGTTGGTGTGGGAGCAGGGCTTGGATTGAGTTCAACGCTTGGAGGGAATAATGTCAACTCTAATGAAGAGCTATGGAATGAACAAGTTAAACAAGAGCTCTTGAGACAGGTGATTGATGGCAAGGAATGCAAGGAAAATTTTCAAGACTTTCCTTATTACTTAAGGTGATATTTGTATATATATATTAATAAACTTTGTCACTTTCTTGATATGAAAAAGGCACAACGAAACTGATGCATAAGTTTTACTTCATATCTAGAATTATTATGTTCAGTTACAGATTTTGTTGTTTTGTTTATTCTATTTATACTGATACTAAAAAATTTGATGTCTTTTTCTTTCAAGTCATATAGAAATAAGAGTTACATGAGCCAAAACAGAGCAACCTTATAACATAATTCTTATTCCACTGCATTAACAGTGAAAGAACTAGGGAATTATTGATGAGTGCTGCATTTGTTCATCTAAAACAACTTCACTTCTCTTGACACATCCGAGACCTTCCACCAACAAGCAAGGCAATTTTACTCTCTGGACCTACTGGTATGTTATGCATTCCCTCTGGTACAACTTGTCTCTCTGGCTTGTCAAATGAAGTATTTTTCTATTACTTTTCCTTCATACTCAGGATCCCATGCAAGTATTCCTCCACCTGAATGATTTATGATAACAAAGGATACATGGTTTTAAATACAAGGAAACTAGGAAATACTATCATTTTCAAATCAAGTTAATGATTTAACTACATCTATTTGGTTTTTGTGAGGTAACTAGAGTAGATGTGGCTTACAATAAGGACCGGAGGGAAAATATCTTACAAGTCCGCACATGTTTGTTTGGGTTTTCATGAATGTTTGACTCATTAGCTTTCTGTAAAAATTTTGAAGAACTTTACCTGCAAACAATTGCCAAGGCTTTAGCACATCACTTCGAATCAAAGCTGCTGCTGCTAGATATTGTTGACTTCTCTTTCAAGGTGATGATCACTTTCTCATTTGCTTGAGTTCAAGAAATTGCAAATATTTGTACCTGACCTGTTTCACTATTTATAGATAAGGAGAAAATATGGATGTGCAGGAAAAGAATCAGTAAGTTTTCTACTCTGCATTCGCTGTGTTTCTTTGTTGTTATTTCTTGCTAATGTACAGATCAACAAAAAAGCATTCAAGTTGGTTTGTCTTGTGTTTTTCCTTAATCTCTTTGCTTTGTTTATAGTCTTCCAAAAGGTCCTTATCCGAGGTGGCTACCGAGTACCGACATGTGCATCGATAAACAACTCTTCATGCAGTTGCTTCATAAGGTATTCTCAACATCATGCCTTCTCTCTCTAACTCTAATTTCTTCTTTATTTGATAACTACTATAAATACTAGGCTTTCCATAAAACGTATATAACAAGAAAGATAAAAATTAATTCTTGCAGGTCTTGGTTTCTGTCTCAGAAAAAAGTTCCGTCATATTATACATCAGGGATGTTGAGAAGACTTTCCTGAAATCAGAACAATTATATAACTTGTTTCACGAAATATTGGAAGAACTTTCAGGGCCAATTTTAATACTTGGTTCCCAAATAACTGAGGTCGAAAATGAATTGCTACCAAATGGGTGGTTACCGTGTTATATTCAAGAGGTTGATGAAGAATCTGATGAAAGGATCACCGCATTATTCCCTTACAAGATTGACATCATAGCTCCTAAAGATGAAAATAATCTTCGAAACTGGAAAAAACTACTGAAGGAGAACAAGAAAATAACTCAGTCTCAAGATAACCAAAACCACTTTGCTAAAGTACTTGCAGCAATTAATGTTGAATGTGCAGACTTGAATTCAATCAGCCACGAGGATACAAAGATACTAAGCAAATATGTTGAAGAAATTGTGGCATCTTCAGTATCTTACTACTTGATGAATACCAAGGATCCGAAATATCATAATGGAAAGCTTGTAATATCATCTGAAAGGTATGAACTTTCTCCAACTATTTTGATGTACTACCTCTTGTCATTAATATATGAGCTACTTAACTAATTTGGCTAAATTAAAGAAATTAGTTAAGCTAGTTATTTATAAAAAATATAAGTTGACTTCCTTAAAATATCCTTTTTATTTATGACTATCCTAATATGGAAATCCCCTTAATATGCATGATCAACAGGGATACTTTGAAGAAATAATTATAAATTTAGGATACAAATTAAAACGGATTGAGGTCTTCTGTTTATGACTAAATCTAGTCCTTTAACTTTAACTAGCTCTTATATTAAAGACAGGGAGTATTTATTTAGAGAAAATTTATATAAGGGACTGATCCTGGGACTACACAGTTTGTGCCATGGTTTGGATCTATTCCGCGAAAGCAATAGTGTCAAGGATGCTCAGAAGCAAGAGACTGTTGGAAACAAAGTATGTTTACATCCACTGATGCTTCTAAAGAAGGAAACAAAGAAAAAAAAGCAAGGGTTTGACTAATATTAGTATTTCGTCTTTTAGTTTTACCTCATACTTCTTTTTTGTGTTGGCAGGAAGTTAGTCCAGACAATAAGTACGAAGAGAACATGAGATCAGAGCTTATCCCTGCAAAGGAGATAGGAGTAACAGTTGCAGATATAGGTGCATTAGAGGAAATTAAGGAGTCACTCCAAGAGCTAATCATGCTTCCCCTTCGAAGACCAGAACTCTTCAAAAGCGGACTTCTTAAGCCTTGTCGAGGTATATTGCTTTTTGGCCCTCCAGGCACTGGAAAAACAATGCTTGCAAAAGCAATTGCACGTGAAGCAGGAGCAAGTTTCATCAATGTTCCAATGTCTGCCATCACATCAATGTGGTTTGGAGAAGCTGAGAAGAATGTTCGAGCTCTGTTCACACTAGCAGCAAAAGTTTCTCCAACCGTTATTTTTATTGATGAGGTTGATAGCTTGCTCGGCCAACGGTCGAGATGTGGAGAGAATGAGGCTACAAGGAGGATTAAGAATGAGTTCATGACCCATTGGGATGGTTTATTGACAAAACAAGATGAGAGAATTCTAGTTCTTGCTGCAACCAACAGGCCATTTGACCTTGACGATGCAATCATAAGACGGTTTCAGCGAAGGTATATATGTCTTCATCATTTGTTTCTTGTATCAATAATTAGTCTTGCTTTCATTTTTTTTGTTTTATAAACTATTCAATTTCTAAATGAACATTGCAACGATATCTTAGTTTGATACCTTAATAACTTTCAATTTTGGAGCAGAATCATGGTTGGTCTTCCATCAGTTGAGACTAGGGAGATTATCTTTAAAACTATACTAGCTAAGGAAAATACTGAAAACTTAGACTTCAAAGAGCTTGCAGTCATAACAGAGGGATATACTGGGAGCGACCTCAAGGTTTTTCTTTTCCTTTTTTCTTTTTTCCTTTTTATATTGTGATTGATCTATTTTTCTACCCATAACCTGTGGTCACCATCTCTTAACACACAATTTCTTTTAAACAGAATTTGTGCACTGCTGCTGCTTATCGACCTCTTAGGGAGCTAATAAAGCAGGAGACATTGAAGGATTTGGTAATGTTTCTAACCAAACATGACATTGTTGACTTGTTATTGCATCATGTCAATGTACCCTTTCAGTTTAATGTTTCTAATAAACTTTATCTTCTTTAAGGAAAAGAATAAGAAAGAGGCTGAAGGCCAAAGCTCGGAAGCTGCTTCAAGCGCCAAAGAGGATGAAAAAGAGAGGGTAATTTCCTTGACTTGCAACATATTCTCAATATGTTTTCTTAATTTTATCATTATCTTTCAGCCGAACAGCATAAATTTTATATTAATTTAGGAAAAGAAGAAGAATGAAGCTGAAGGTCAAAGCCCAGAAGCTGCTTCAAGTGATAAGGAGGACAAGGAAGATCCAGTAATTACCTTGAGGCCTATAAACATGGAAGACATGATTCAGGCTAAGAAACAGGTAAGGTTAAAGAACCCCTCACAATTTACATTAATGACTAAGGTTTTACTTAATTTAGGCCTATAATTTTTGTTCACTCTCTCTTTTAGCCTTGTGGGAAAATACCTACTGTGAATGGATATTTGTATAAATAACCATCATATGTTTAGAATTTTGTACTGTTCCTTAAAAACTCCATATGTTAGCAATCAAAGATTCACCTAACAAATGTCCTTAATCAATTTATTTTGCAACCTTTTTGGTTGCTTTCTCTACCACTATTGTGGGAAAAATATTCACTACAGGTCAAGATTTCAGCACATAGCCTAATCTACCAAAATTGTTTGGTAATTGTGAGACTGTTAAAAGAGATCATAAATTTTTTTATTGGCCTTCCTTCATTGCCCTCATGAAAGCTTAATCATTTAACAATGGGACACATTTAGAAGAATAATCTAAATCTTGTATTTTTAACCCAGTATTTTTTTTCCTATATAGTCATTCATCATCTTCATGGAAGATTGATGACCTATTTAACTATATATTTTGATGCAGGTTCCTGCAAGTTTTGATGCTGATGGATTAATAATGCATGAACTGAAGGAGTGGAATGAGCTGTATGGAGAACGAGGTTTACGGTAGAAATTAACACTTAATTGTTTTTCAGTCAATATCCTTGTTTGGTATCATCGGAGTGTCTTCTATCAAGCAAAAAATTGCCATTTTGAGCCTATGCTTGGAGGGCTGTTCCAAGACACTGTCTCTATGTAAGACTCATAATAGGATTTGAGAAGTTTGACTTATTATTGGTTTGTATGTTAATGTGAGTGTTTGGACATTTAATAGCTTCATCTTGTTGGTATTTAGAGAGAACGCAAAGCAATAAAATGATATAAAATTTTGTTTTCATCCCAAATCCTAGGGGGAATTTCTAGAATAGATAAGAGAATAGAGATTATACTTCTATTGAATGGAGGCATCATTGATTGTCGAATCACTTAGGAAAAGAATATAATTGCTTTTACGTATCCTCATAAGGAGTTGGGAGTTTTTTCAAAGAAGAAAATTTGGTGGCCCCACAAGAGACTCTCTCTTGATGATCCAAGAGCAGAAGGGGACACCCATGATCTAACTTAGATTGAATAGCATTGCCCTTGATGCTAAATATCTATACATTTTAGAGATAATCTTGTTGCTCAATTGATATAGAGAAGCAAATTAGGTTGTACTTAATGACACAATCTTGCCATACTTTGGCTAATAGTTAAACATATAACTCCTTCATGCATTAGTTAATTATTAACTTGCTTTTATCATGATTTTTTTCTAACCTTGAGTCGTATAGTACCTCTGTTTCAAAATATATGGCAATATTTCTTTAAATTAATTAGTATAACACAAATCATGAATCAATAAATCAGCTTTTTGCTAATTGGATTGGTTAAGAGGCTGACAGTGGTTGGTTTGGAGCCGTCGTTAGATATATTATATAATGTGGGTTATAATGAGGGACGTGGGCCCTTGGTTGAGTATAGTTAGTTGGTGATCTTCCAATTGAACATGTACAACACTAAAGGGAAGCTTGGATACAAAGTTTCTGATCAAGATCACCTCTAAAATGAGCAGTAATAAATTGTCAGAGGCAAGTATGTTCTACCAGTTTCAAAGACCAGGAAATTTGACCATGCTTATGGTCTCCAAAACTCCCAAATTTTATACATCAAACCAAACACATAGTGTAACATCCCAATTGTATGTAAACTAATGTACAAATATGTGCTGATAAACATTAGCTAAATATATGAACTGTTATGAAGTTTTTGATAAAGGTTGATTGTTTTCTTTAATAGAACTTTCTAACTTGACTAACTAGCTAAGGTAACATAACACATATGTGATTCCAATATGTTAGAATAAAATAAAAGACAAGGATAGTGACATATTTTTCGCCAAAAGGTGCAAGAGGAGGATGAGGAATTGATTTTCCATAAACTTACCCAATAAATGGTAACATATGTTGCCAAAATAAACAAGTGATAAAGAATATTGAAAGACAAGTTTTTATGACCCCTTGGTAAAGGCCAAATTTCGGCCAAATAAGAGACAAAAGGGAACAAGAATAAAATCTTAAGGTTTGACATGTGAAGTCAACCCTTAGTGCCACATGTTTGCATAAGAAGTAAGAAGACAAATTCCTTACCCTTTATGTATAAGTTTTGGCCAAATAGGAATATAAGGGAAAAGAGAAATTTTCAAACATGTAAAACAGGCATTTGTTGTGCCAAGTGTTAAACTTGGGTTGCAAGCTAATCCAACATAATTGGAGACCAATTTGGAAGTCAAAGAAGGGGCTATATTTTCGGCCAAAGTAAGATAAAGAGGAAACAAGAAGATTTTTTTTTTTTTTAAAAAAAGACAAACACATGATCTTTTGAGATCTACCATATTATTGGAAAGATCAATTCTTAAGACAAAACCTTGATGTCATGCATATTGAGAGTAATGTGTTGTTCAATATTTTTTGTACTGTGATGGACACCAAGGGCAAGATGAAGGATACAACAATGTAAGAAAAGACATAGAAGTGATTTGAAGAAGGCTTGACTTGAATTTACTTAAGTATGTCACTGGTCGAACTTCCAAACCTAGAACACTGTACACATTGAACAAAAAGCAAAATTTAGAATTGTTGTGATATGTTAAAGATCTTAAACTCCCGGATGGTTATGCATTGAACTTGTCAAGATGTATTGACATGAATGTGGTGAAGTTGTTCAGGATGAAGAGTCATGATTGTCATGTTTTCTTTTTGATATTTTTGTCATGGGCCTTCAGAGCATTACCGAAACCTATATGGAGTATCTTGACAGAATTTTCAATGTTCTTTAGAGAAATCTGTGCTTCTAAACTTAATGTTAAAAAGTTACAACATCTTGAGGCGAGAGTGCCAATAATTCTATGAAATTAGAGATGACGTTTCCCCCTAACTTATTTGATTCAATGGAACATTTGCCTATTCACTTAGCCTATGAGGCAAGGGTGGAAAGTCCATTATAATAATGGTGGATGTATCAATTTTAAAGGTAATATGTTTTTTTTTTCATATAGTTATTTAATTGACCCACATAGTGTTATAGTTTATAAGATCAAAAATCAAAGGTACGTTGAAGGATCTATCGCTGAAGTATATATGGTCGAAGAGGCAACTAAATTTGCATCATACTATTATCCTTTTAACGTTATATAAATATGGAGAGGGGTACCTCGCAATGATGATGGTGTTGATACGAGTAGTCAAATATCAATATTTAATTTTTCAGGTCGAGTCGTGGGAAGGCAATTTAGGTCAACTTTGGAAGGAAGTGATAAGCATGTATAAGAGTGGTACATTATAAACAATTGTGAAGAGGCTGCCCCGTACATAGAGTAAGATTTCCTCTATTTTTATAGATGGTCTTACCATTATGATAAGTGTAACACGCGCCCAGGGTGCTGGTATTCTTGCCCATAATGTTACGTGATAGTGTGGCAAAATAAAAAATATTCGATATACTGATATAGCAGAACTTAAACTTGATTACATAAGGGGAGTATTCCCAAGGTTTATACCCCTTTATGGACGTTTACATTCATTTACGGACAGTGGACATCTAAACAAATTAAACACCATCGTCCCTCGGTTCTTCAACTATCGTCCTCCTGGGTCGTCTTCAAGCAATGCTCCCTTCTTAAGCACTGCGCAACACTTATTTCCTGCGCTCGCCTGTCTATTGGTTGGTAGTAGAGGGGTGAGATTCTGAGGAATCTCAGTAGCAAACAATACCAAATAGTGCATGCAAGATAAATGCTAATGTATGATATACTTGCCTTACCTAAGCTCATGTTAACATAATGACATTTATGCATGCTCAATGCTTCATACATCATACTCATGGCCATAGCATAATCATAAACAGAGCTTCAATCATTCAAGTATATTACACATAACAAGAAATCATAGCAATCATACATACACAATAAGCAATAATATCAACTACATGCAAGTAAGGTAAGCCCACTACCATTTAATTAAGGACTACTATCTTTACTCGGGTTCCTTTTTCGCCAACCATCGAAGTTGCTTGAAGTTTATTCATTCTCCTTATGGCCCTAAGGACATAACCATACCTTTAGAACAAAGGAAAATGAATGTTTATTTTCCTTTTTGACCCTTATTTCATTAGGGTTTAATTAAGTAACTTAAACTTGTTACTTTTAACCTTTATCAGTCACTATCCTTAACAGTCCAGCAACTTCAATTATTTTTAATTAATTGCACAAAAATCATTTTAATGTGCCGTCAACTCTCACGTATTCCTAGATAAGTCCCCTTTCATAGAAAAATCATTCCAAAGTTCAGAACTTGTCAAATTATTCCCAGCTTCTACGTTTCCACTGATTATTCTGTTAAACTTCCAGAATTCATGGCTTATCTTTAAAAATTCATATCTCACTACACACAGCTTTAAAAATTACAAAGCATATATCAAATTAAAGCTGTGTGAGTCCTCGTTCATTCTGGGAAGTTTCAGAATTTTATGGGTTCGTTTACCCAATAAAATTCCACATACAAGCTCACTGCCCAGTTTTTGCTTCCAAAACGTAGGGTCATTTTGTACAATTTATTTCTCTTTGACCAGAGCCTAGAAAAATACAAAATACCCACTGTTTTAAAGCTATGCATGTCCTCTATCTCCTGGAATATTTTCATAATTTTATTAGTCCATTTGATCAATCAAAACATGCATGCAAGCTGATTGATTCCAAGCTTCCAAAACTGGCAGTTTCAACGTTTTTATGAAGCTTGTGATTTTATGTTCCAAAATACCTTTAAAAATTCATTCACCTCTTTATTCCCACACAATTTTTCACAAGGAAAATAATGGTGGCCTCAGAATTTCGAAATTCCCCTTATTTTCCCAAGTTTGTTTCAGACCATATCTTTGAGTTTAAATCCAAGAAACTCAAAATGACAAGAGGAAAGTTAAGATCCTTATCACCAGCTCTTGTGGTTACTTCCTCTTCTCTTTTCTTTCTACTATTGGGACACACTAAAATGAAGAATAGGAGGGAGGGTGTTGGCTGAATATGAGAATGGTTTGTGTGTGTGTAGAGGACGGATGGATTAGGGAATGAAATGAAATGGTTATTTATGTTTAGGTGTGTATGTTCGGATGGAAGAGTGAAATGTTGTTTAAGTGTGTGTGTGTGTCCGAATTAGACAAAGGAAAGATGATTATATGTGATGTTTGTTTGGTTGCCTCATGTTAGCTTGCATGTGTGTGTGTCATTGTATGTGTGTGCCAAGTGGCATGTATGTGTGTGTGTGTATGAGGGGGAGGGCATGGTTTTTGAGGGAATTGTGTGTGTGTTGTCTCGGTTTGTGTGTTTGCCTCGATTTACGTGGCGTACCCTGAATTCTTGCTCGGGTTATACTCAGGACTACGACACGAATACCGAGACCCGATAAATGATGCCACATACTGGTGTTTTTCTCGAAAACGCAAGGTATGGCCGACTACTCTAAAAATACTGTATACTTACTTATACCGACATATTTTCATTCAACTAATTATCCTATACTTTAGGATATAGTTGGGTGGCATCTTTTCCAACCGGATTAACACCGTATAATTGTTTAATGCCCTTTTGAACTGTCACTTTAATTCCACTGCTTATAAATACTAGGTCCACTGACCCTTATAGCCGAGTTACTTAGTCCTTAAGAGGCTTTATATCTTATCTCATTTTTGGGACTCTTCTTAAATTGAGGCTTAGTCGTTTGCCTAATTTAGGCTTATTTTTAATTCTTAGGGCCCAAAATTTAAGATGTTACAATAAGTATTAATTTCATTTTTTTTGGTTACAATTACTTCTCCAAATGGTTCCAATCAAGAAATCCTTTTAGGTCAGATTTTGAAGTTGATCAATTCATGATCTCTAAGTTTCCTCAATGGTTTTAGGAGTACTTCGTGCAAAACCAATTAGATAGCGAGCTTAGGGGAAATCGAAAAGATTTTTTAATCACCCAATTCACCCCCTCTTGGTGATATGTTGTCTTTTACAATAACAACTTTCCTCACATACCCATTTTGATGAAAGACTAAAGCAAATTTTTCCTTAGTCAAAACCTCATACCAAAAGCATATGGTAAAACTACTGTCAAGAACAGCGATATGAAAACGACTTTTCATCAAACCTTCCATTGAATCCGGCTTGTGTCTCATGTAAACATGTTGAGTCTAACTGAAAGCGCGAAGCATCACAACAGTTAGTTTGAAGCTTCACCAACAATCATTTATATCACTCAACTATAGAAATGAAGACTATTCAATTTGGAGCTAACAACCAACGATGATATTATTAATTGCTCATTCATTGATCATTAATACTCTTTGAGATATCTTTGACATATTCATATAGTTCAGTGTTTATTCATCTACCCTGTAAAAGAGTTATATTCTTCAATTCAGTATTTTAGAATCTCAAGGTAGTGGAACCTTAAGTGGGTTGTTCGATTACAAGTTGTAAGGGGGAGTAAATCTGGTGAGATTACTTAATGTTTGTTTGTAATCATTTGCAAAAGATAGTGAAACACTCAGATGAGCTCTAGGGATTGGACGTAGACCACGTTATCAAAGTTGAACCAATATAAATCTTTGTGCACACATCAATGATATTTTTCTAACTCTTCATTCCTAATTTAATCAGTCACTTATTTCATTTAAATTTTTATAACTCACCCAATGAACCACTCTCTTGGGTGATTGTCTGTGACTAACTTTTTTTTGATCAAAAGTCTATGACTAACAAATGACATGTAAAGGTGACACGTGTCTCTTTATGGTTACCTAGTATGGAAGTAATTTTATGTTGGTAGCACCAGGACACGCCATGTAGTGTTTGAGTCTGGGGAATTCCCTAATCTCTAGTTCGGTTGGGTACTTGATCTTTTTCTAAGCACTGGACCCAAGAGCTAAGGGGATTCCCTTAATGCTGGTAGACTTGATTTTTAGAAGATAGTCAATTTGTGATGCGTCTTTGTCTAGTAAAATGATATACAATGGCTATGAAATTTTACAAACCTAAAGTAGACATAACAATATTTAATTTGATAGGTCATATTCCTTATTTGGAGGACTACACGTGGAGTTATGAATTTTTGAAAATCGCCTTTGGTTTTAGAATGTTTTTCTGGACCAGTGTACAATGATTTATGAATATGGGATAGATCATTTGTGTTTGACCATGAGAGGTATTTTTCTCTAAAACTATATTTATCAATGGTCACACAGCCTTTAGAATCACTATAATTGGACATTTTTACAATGAGATATGAATTTTTAAAGTTGATTGAAAATTTTGCTAGTCTTGACTCTCAACAAAAATGAGTTTGGTAGAGGGGCAAAATGGTCAAATGAAATTAGTAAGGTGTGGACCCCACATAGGACGCCACCTCACCTCCTCTTGCCTTGTCTTCTAAGATGCCATCTCACCTCTTTGGCTAACTTGTTGGCCAAGTTCTCCTTGCTTAGTGGCCAAGTCGATTAAAGCTTATTCAAGTAGCCAATTTTCTTTGGCTTATTCAAGAAGTCTTTGACTTTCCCGATCTTCTCTTTCCCTATCCATATATTTCGGCCAAGACACCAAGAATAGAGAAAAAGAAGAATGAAGACCAGAATAGGGAGAGAGGAAGAGGTGGTGGAGATAGCAAGAAGAAAGAGAAACACTCTGGAGCTAATTTCGCCTCCGATTCGGCTTTCCTAGCTCCCGAAACCTTCTTTAACATTCTTCCTTTTGGTGAAAGCAATATTTCAATGGTTTTGGATTCTCAATAAGAGGTGTTTGGTACTATCTATATGGTGGAGGTGCTGCCAAAATCAAGAATCGACTACAGAATCAAGTAGAAGTACTTATAAGCTCCGATTTGAGCTGAATATCTTGAGGTTTTCTTTGAGTTGTTAGGTTTGCCTTGTTTTCATCCAAACCATGTTTAAGCATGAAAGGGATGTGATTTTGATAATGTTGAGGCTAAAAATGGATTCCTTAGGAAAAATTGTGTGGGAAGAAGTCTTGATCATAATGGTAAAAGGGTTGGATTGTAAACCCAAAGATTAGGGCTAAGGTTGGTGTTGCCAGATTTCATTTTCTGGAAAAACTTGATTGTGTCATGGTTTTGACTAACCAAATGATGTCCAATGGCCCTAAAAATTTTTAAGATTGTAATAGATATCCTAAGTTTTGATTTGATAAATAATATATATATATATATATATATATATATATATATATATATATATATATATATATGTTGTTTGGGTTAGTATACTGTAAGATATTAATTAAAGTTTGGACACTGAAACAGGAATGAATTTTGGACAATTTGGTTGTTTGAGGATTTCTAGAATGTTAGAAGTCCAATTCACTAAGTATGATAATTTTCTCCGAACCTAGGCTTAGTAAGGGTCAAGTAGCCATAAGAAACACCTCAATTGGAGTTATGTAGATTTAGATACGAATTTTCAAAGATGACCTATAATTATGGAATGAAATCTAGACAGAGGTTGTTGTTTTATTTAACTGAGAATGATATTGCCACGAATTGGTTAGGTGACTATTTTCCCCTTAGAATAGACTTATAGAGCTTCAAATAGAAATTTGAATCACCGCAATTATAGGCTATGGAATTAGTTATGATTTTCTAAAGTTTGGTTAAAATGCTAGTAGCTTTTAGCTACCATGCAAATTTAAGAAAGTAAGGGGCCAAATATAATAGTTGTAACTCCAAGGGTGTAAGTAAGCTTATGAGGCTAAAGTAGCCCCATTAGGCATTCATTTTCCATGGCTCTCATACTATGTCTCTGTGTTTAGGCTCATGACAAGTTCAAAAGGAAAAAGAAGGAAAGATACTTCAAGTAACCCCAATGGTTGGTAGAAAAGTAAATCGAGGAAGGACATTAATCTATAAGTTAATGAACTTACCTTACTTGCATGTAATTGATATGATTTCTTGTGTATTGTTATGTATGATTACTATGCTTGATTAATTATGTGTAACATATTTGAATAATTGAAGTTTTATTTCTAGTTGTACTATGACTATGGCTATGTTGTATAAAGAATTGAGTATGCATGAATGTCATTATGTTCATATGAGCCTGTGCAAGGCAAGCATATCATGCACTATCATTTATCTTACATGTATTATTCAATATTGTTTACTACTGAGATTCTCCCCAATCTTACCCTCCCCAATCGACCATTAAACAGATGAGCACAGGGAAGAAGTACTGCATGAAAATGTGATAGAGGAGAATGCTTGAAGAAAAACCAAATGGAAGAAGAGCAAAGAATTGAAAAATAATGACATTATAATAATTTTCCTGTTTATAATATGTATAGACCCTTTGGGAATTTCCTATATGTAATCAAGAACTTCATATCAGTATATTGTACTATTTTTCTTTTGCCACACAACTATGTAAGGATATTCTGATGGGATCCATACATACATAACTGTGTAAGGATATTCTAATGGGATCCATACATGCAGTGGAAGGATTTCATCCATTAAAATTTTATGAATCCCATGAAGAAGATCTATCAACAGCATTTAAATCGGTTTTGTAAGAACCATACCTTTCATATATTTGTCTGCGTCTATTCAATCAGTTAAAAGTCGTCTCTAAAAACCCACTCCTTCTACCGATATCCACACCAAATAGCACTCCAACACGGATGACAGCATGTTAGCGCCTTCAAGCTTTGCGTCTCATGTCTCTCTTCTAGGGGTTTTTTTTTTCTTGCGGCTCTTGACTTATTTTTAATATAATTAGATCGTTATCTTATAGGTTTTCTAAAACTTTAAAGATTCATATTAAAAATATTCAAAATTAAACTTAATTAATCTTGAAATTCGAATTTAGATTTAAAATAATATTAATTAAATATGTCCAACAAATTTAATCTTATTTATTTATTTAATTCGAATTAAAAGCCAATGAATTTAATTTATCTTTATAAGTTAAATCTAAGATACAATATCTCAATGTAAATTAAATCTAAGATATAATATCTCTGTTTGAAAATTAAATATGAGATACAACATCTCTATTTGTTTTAGTTATTTAATTTATCTAATCTAATTTATTTATTTAATTCAAATTAAAAGCCAATGGATTTAATTTATCTTTATAAGTTAAATCTGAGATACAATATCTCAATTTAAATTAAATCTAAGATATGATATCTCTGTTCGAAAATTAAATATAAGATACAACATCTCTATTTGTTTTAGTTATTTAATTATCAAATAAATTAAATACAAAACGAATATTATTCCATCTGATCCTTATTATAAAGCATCAACTACCAACAATTTTTGTCCTTATTATAAGGCACTAACTACCTTTAACTAACTTATTTATTATTATTATCCTATTATGCCCTTACTGTAACAAACACATTTAAATCTATATCATTAAAGTAGAGGTAAAGTTGGAAAACTTTACCAATTTTGGACCAATTTAATGACCTAACTTCTATTTCTTGGTTTGTGAGAAATTATAGTTAGTACCTTATAATAAGGACAAAATGGAGTATATAATAATATTATAATCTATATTAAATAATATTATTATATTATTATATTATTTTCAAATATATATATATATCCTAGATTAAACGTTACATTTATTAAATCTTAAATAAGTCTAAGATTCAATGAATCTGGACATTATTACTTGTGTTGGGTTATTCTTGTGTGCGACCTCCTACAGACCCAAATGAGATTGGCAGTGGGCCAATACTGTATCAGCCTACAAGTCGCAAGTGGCCTCTAGTAAGACATTACAACTACCCAACTCATATAAGGATCCATGATACGATACAACCTATCATACAAGCATTCCACGTCCCTTTTGCCACACGATATTTGGTCAAGGATGAAGCATGAATAATGTCATCCTCCTGTTCTTGACCATTACTTTCTCAATTCTTAAGTAGTCTAACAATTGAAATGGAAACTCTTTTCCATCGTAGTATGGCTATACATTTCTCAAACTTACTCATCAAGGGGCCCAGTATTATCTCTCTGCAAATGTGAGAGACAAATTCCATATTGACCATTGACATTCCTCCACATGAAAACCACTAATCCATGCAACATTCTCATAGTGGGTCGGTCCAGTACCTTGTACTCTTACAAGTGCCTATGACTTCGATTTGTATCTCTATACCTCATTAAAGTCATATTGGTCTTATTTCATCTTCGCTCCCGCATAAATGACCGACCAGGGACATTTATGATAATCTTCATGATATCACTATTACAAAAAACCTAAAAAAAGGTCCTAAAAAAGACCCATTTAACGCTCTTTTACACATGGACGTCTGTAGGGGGTGTTAAAAAAAATTTTACTTTTGGCGTCCTACAAAAAATTCAAGACGCCTTACATAAGGCGCCCTGAATTTTGTTCAAGACGCTAATTCAGGGCGCCTTATGTAATAAGGCGTCCTAAGCAAAATTCAGGATGCCTTATTACAGTTTTTTTAAAAAAAAAAAAAACTGTAGGAAACAGATCTAATATTCAATCACTAGGCCAAGCAAACAGATCAAGAAGCAGTGTTTCAATTGGAGAGATCAAACAGAACCAAAAGGAAACAGATCTGATCAGATGAAGCGAGGGAAAGAGAGAGAATCTTAGGGAAGGAGGAGCTCCGAGCCCAGACGCTACCATCGAGGCTGAGTTCCATTGACAGCCCATAATAGTCCACCAGACTCTTTCTTGCTTTCCAACAATCTCAAACACTACTCATTCAGAACCCTAGACTAATAACATCCAATCCATCAAAACAAATGTTGTGCCCAAGAAATTAATCAACTTCTGATTATATATCAGCATGCTCTTAAAAATCAAAACTCAATCAGTAAGGATATCTCGGAGAATCTGATCCCAGATTATGCATTAATACTTCTTTTATAGCTTTGAAAGAACAAGGAGAAACCTATATGTTAAAGAATGCAAACATTAGCACAAGAATAAACCTGGAGTTCAGAGACTGAGATTGAGGAACTCACTCGGTGAACGCTTAGCCGAAGAAACTCACCCTCTAACGGTGCGCCAGAAGATCTCGCTCACGCTTACCTCTCTCTCTCTCGTAGGAGGATCCCTTCACCGCTTTCTGAAACAATTTTAGACTATAAGGAAGAGAGGGATAAAGAAAGAAGGAAAGAGAAAGGAGAAGGACGGGTTTTTAAAAGGGCAAAGCAGCTATAGGCATCCTGAACAATACTGAAGGCGCCAAAAAGAATATTTTTGGTGTCCTTAACCTTATTCAAGGCGGCCAAAAATATTTTTGGCGCCCTAAATAAGGTTAAGGGCGTTTAAAATATACTTTAGGTGTCCTAAACTTTAGGACGCCTAAAGTATATTTTAGGTCCCTTAAAATTTTTTAGGGTGCCTGAAATATATTTTTTGGTGTTTAGATAATTTTTTGAAAAATATTTGGCACCTAAATCTTAAAATTAATTATTTTAGGCACTTTAAATAAAATTTAGAGTGCCTAAAGTATATTTTAGGCGTTTAAATTTTTGCCTATACTTTTTACTCCATTTTTTAAAATAAGAACGCTTTTTGAGGAAGTAATATCCACTTTTTGTAGTAGTGTATATCCAAAGATACAGTCATCATAATAAACATACAAATGATATGATAACTAAACGGAGAAATATTTTAAATAACGTTAATGTTTAACGTATAATGACTATTGCCTAGGGCATAATTTCCAACATATTCAGTTAAATGTCAATATATTGATGGGGTGTTACATTGGCAACGAACACCAACAACTAGTAACAATGGATGGTGACTCATTCTCTTCACAAATTCTGCGATGGCAAGGGTATGACACCAACGATGACAAAATTTGAGGACTATCACCTTCTTTTATCAGCTTCCTCCCCATTGCAACCTCTGACCTCCCTTACAATCGCCAACGTTTGACTTCTATACGTCATCATCCTAATCTAACTAATGCATTCCATGATTACTTGCTTCTTTCAGTCTTCATTATCCTCTACTATCAACATTAATTTGCAGTCACACAATGTTGTTCGTAGGTTGAGTTTCAATGTCGACTTTCAAACCCCATCTTCATCTTCAATGGTGAGGACTCGAATGGGTGCTTGATTCTGACCAAATTTGTAGAGATTCAATAGTAGAACCTTTTCACCAACTTAGTTGAGCTTCAATAGTGGCGTAGACTATGAAGCATCAATACTTTAGAATTTTTTCCCCAATGTATTAGACACTTGTATTGAGAACATATCAGACATATTGTGTATTGGAAAATGTAAGGGTTAACCCTTAGTATTTTTAAAGTAATGTATCAAACACGCGTATGAGGAATGTATCGGAAACGTTGTGTTGGAATTGGTGCTTTATAGGATGTAGATGGGTGACTCAAATGAAAAAAAGAAAAAAAAATGTGAAAGGGCATTGTGGTCTTTCTCATAAAACAGACATTTTAATTGAAAAAAAATACTTACCAAACACACTTTTTAACATCACTCTTACATTCATCTCCATCTTCAACAAAATGAACTTTGGCATACCCAACAAGAAATTAGATTCTCTGCCTATCCTTGGGATAGGCAGGGGGAGCTTGTCCGTAGGAATGAGCTCCTGGCCGTCCAGGTAGATCTGAACGGTTGAGATATTTTTTTTATATATGAATTAGTTCAAAGATTAATTTTATTTTAGGTTATTTACCCATTAAATTTTTTAAAAAAAAAAAAAATTGGGCTGTCCAGATTTGATCTGGATCCACGAGCTCGTCCATACCGACGAGTCCCCCCACCTATCCTAAGTAAAGACAGGGAAATGGAGTCCTACCCAACAACATGTGCCCTCGATCCCTCCCCTAAAAAAACAGGGTACAAGAGAACATAAAAATTCATCCCCTTCCTCCTCGGTTGAACTAAACAGACTCGTAATAGAATACAACTCTCAGCGGTGCCTTCCTTTCCATTCTATTCCCAGAAAGGCCTTAACTGGAGTCACGAGCTTTTCTTCAAGAGGAGAGATCATAATGTATAGTCTATTTTACATTCCCATTTGCTCAATTAAACCTTCTGCATATGGCTTGTCCTCTGTATCGTTGCTTCGATTGTGCATCCAGCAGGGCTTCTATTTTTCAGCCGGCTTTCACAACGGAAGAGAAGGGAACAAATAGATTAGCCGATAGCTTCCTCAATTTTTCTTTGTAACTCTGCTTCTTGACGCCGAAGGGAAAACTTAGGTAAGGGATTTTATGATAAAGGTAAGAATCGAATTCCGTTCACCATTTTCCATTTGGAAAATTGATGGCTAATTTTGGAATATCTAACAACCTCTCGTAATCAAGATTAGCCACATCTCATGTGTGTCCTTAGGAGGAGGCAAAGAAGAGATTTGAGATTTGGGAGCAATTAAGCGACGAAGAAGAGATTTAAAGTTATCTGCATTTCTTAGCATAGTTCGCGTAGCATAGCAGCTTCTTCATTCGCGATTCATATTCCTTTGTAAGTGTCTCTCTATTGGCTCACGTTTGTGATGAATTGAACTCTTTGGATTCATTTTTCCTTTACTTCCCGAAGTGAATTCTTGTTTCTACCTAAAAGGTTGTTTCCCGAACCTGCTGAAAATTTGGTGCTAACCAAATCTTGAAAATGGGGTTCGGATGGTTAATAATCGTTCTCTACAGGTTTCTTAGTCCTAATTCATATTTCTTGATGGTAAATTTAATGGCTTAGTTATTCTTACAAGGATATTAAGCTAAGAATAAACGGTATTATTGGCTGGCCATATTTTATTTTGGGCGATTGGCTCTTTGCTGAAGGATTTTGATCTGTGAATAATATTCTAGCCTCAAATTATATTTATTCCCCTTTTCCCCAATTTTGACGATCCCCGTGACTATATATTGAACTTGTGGGATCTCTTGTAAATGTTAATTGAATCCTATTCACGCCACTTATTTACAAATTTCCCTGAGATTCTGAGAAAGAATAAAAAATTACTGAATGAAAATTGTTCTATACATGTGACGGGGTCTTTTTATTATTAGCTTTGGGGTTTATAATAAAAAATTTATCAAAAATTGCGCATAGACAAATTTAAGATCGTTTTCTCTTCTCAAGGAATATTTTATTGAATCCTAAATAATCTTAACACCATGCAGATTTAATGAAAATAAGGGAAAATTGGGTTCTGGATTTTTAAATCAATAAACTAAAACATAAATGCAATTTAATTGAATATTAACTATTGTTTTTGATATTCTTATAAAATGAAATGGAGTATGGAAATGATTATGAAATGTATAATGAATGATGAATACTTTTGGAAATGGAGCAATAGCTATCATAATTCAATTAGATATAAGAGTAAATTTTCACTAAGTCTTAATGAAAAACCCCAAGCAAATATTTGAGTCTAGTGTTCTTAATTAGTGGTTACTCCGACTAACATAGCTAGTAATCACCTCTTAAGAGACTATTGGAGTACACTTAGTGTGTGATTAGGATTAGACTAATGCAACATGCTTCCTCTTAAAATGAATGCGATAATGCACTACTCAATTAATCCAATTCAAGTATACTGTCTAACAATAACACGTAGAAAGCACAATTTTATTGAATTAATAAGGCAAATAAATACATACATACATAGATATACATATACATATACATATATTGTGTGTGTGTGTGTATACATATATATGTATAAACAAACAAGCTACAAAAATCCAATTCAATCACAAAAGTTCAATCTACAAAATTATCAAGTCTCAACAATATAAAACAATATCCCTAAAACTATGCAATCCACGTATAATCAGGGAAAATAAATTGAACAAAATAAACTCCCCTATTATTTTAAGCTCTAAAATTCCAACTACTTAATGGCAAATAAATCAGCTACACATGTTCATTGGAATAAACCACAATTGCATAACTGGAAAAATGGAGAATGGAGGTGAAAATGGTGTTTGCCAAGGTTGAAGTTGTAACATCCCAAATTTGGGATATAGGAATTTGGAATAATATGTAGAATTAAATTGTGGAAATTGGCCAAATGATTTCAATAAATTATTTGAAGAATTAGGAATTTATTTTCCTTATAATATTTGGAAATAAAACCTTGGGAGATAATTGCAAGGGGAAAAAAATTGGAATTTAAATTTGTAGTTAAATGAATAAAAGCCCATACGTGTAGGATCATTAGCCCATATATCCCAATATAAAATTAGTGTCATAACTCCTATACTCCTCAGCCCAACAAGAAACCTGAGATAGAAAAATAAGACACCACAGCAAACATAGATCAATGTATAATACTCCCTCCAAGTTACAATCGATCAGGTCCTGCACGTTAAGCCCGCTCCATCTGGTCAAATACCAAACTCCATTGTCATTTACGTAAAACAAAAGCAAATCAGCGACATTAATGGGGAAGCAGGAGATACCTCACGTAAAGCAGCAGAAGCAGATCACGCTGTTAGCAAAGGGTAATCACAACGCCGTTTAAGCAAGAAAAAGTATGCAGCACCATACCTCTCTTTGTGTCCTCGAGCTCACCGTCGTATATCCGTTGGTTTCCATTTCCTTCGGACTTGATCCTCCACCTTTATATAATCATCATCCATCTGTTGCACTCAATCCTATTGCTTTCTCCAGCTCCATTCCCGTTCATTTAGTCTCACTGACTAAGTCTGAAAGTGAGAGGCTAAGAGGGAAAAAAGAAGAAGAAGCAAACTGAAATTTTCCCCTGTTCCAACGTTGCTGAAACAGAGGAGAAAACCAGCGCAAATCCTTCTTGCTTCAACTGATCCATTGAGGTAATCCATCGGGTCTTTATGCTCTCAAGCTTTCAGTCATTTTCCATCGAAAACGTAAGCCTATTAAACTCCAAGTGATAAAACTATTGCATTGCCAAAAATCTGAAAATGAAAACAGGGGTCTGTGTATGTGTTTATGGAGGTTTGCATATGTTTTTATTCATATACCTTAGATGCATACCGAGGCTATTAGATAAGTAGAAGAAGAGGTAGCTGCCAATGATTTTGCTGCTATCGTGTTTATGCTGGTATATATGGGATCTGATGATATATATATATATATATATATATATAGACACACAGTGACGGATGGCTAAATATTTGGGGCCAAATATATATTTATTAACTATTTAAAAAGAAAAAATATTCCCACGGGCCAAATGTATGATAAAATTATTTTAATTATAAGATAACATATTTTTTTACACTATATTAATTTTTTTCTCAACAAATTTTTTTCAATGTTTTCTTTTTCGAGGGGCCATTGATGAAGGAAGTTCCGCCTGTGTGTGTATAGGATAATGAATGCATGCTTTAGGGGGCGTTGAATAAATATACCTTTTTATATATATCGCATAAGTACTACTCGAGGGGGTGGGGGTGTTTAATTATTGTGTATATATATAGTATGTATAATGAAGCCATGCCTTATTTATAAATATAAATATATAAAAGATGCAAGCCACGTACGTGTATGCTAATAGTTATATAAATTTATATACGTTGCTTTCTTTGGTTTTTGCTGAATGAGTGTAATCATATATTTTGCTACATCACTACTACAAAAAATGTCAAAAGCGTCCTGAATTAGAGACAATAAACATCCTTTTTGAGAAAGAAGTCTAAATAAGGGGAGTTATAGAAATAGTATATAAAGCGTCCTATGTTAAATTTAGGACGCCTTGTATAAGGCGTCCTTATATTTTATGAGGACGCCTTGTAAGGCGTCCTCAATATATATGAGGAGGCCTTAGGCATCCTTATATATATATAATTGACATTTCAATGAAGAATTTTGCTGGGCATAAAAGGATTAATAGTGCAAATAGGATTAATAACCAAAATTTTAATTTAGCAGGCCATAAGGGGACAAGGAGGACAGGACATGAGAATGAAAACAAGCAGAAAATTAGTCATTATACATATTCACATTCAGAGAAAGGAGTATGCATGAACAAATCAAATTTTTCAACGAAGAGAATAATCATTAGCTACCTGAAACTGGCATTGGAAGATGGTGGTGTAAGTGCACTCGTACTTGCAGTGCACAAAAAATACCAGTCTCGCACAGCCGAAGCAATTGCCTGCATATTCTCAAACCATAAACATGGACTTTATGAAGATCTTAAAATTAAAGACTTTAGACTAATATCAAAAGGATAAACATCATGCAAGACTTCATCTTATTGCATGGACATATCCATTCAATGACCAAACATAATTTCTCCTTCAAAGTAGAATAAGTCATATCAGCAACAGCAAGCAATCACCATTGAAGAGCAAAGAGCATGTCTCCATAAGCAAGCCAACAAGTTTTCCTAGAATTTTTCTCAAAGTGGATCTTTTATAGTGAATATCATAAACATAAGAATCATCTAATCTAACATTTAGCCTCATTTTTAAACATTGCAGTAACTATAATCTTCTATATACGTGTATCAGCAACTGGTTCAGGATTATATCAGAAACAAATATATGCCAATTCAAATGGCTTCAAAATTGCGGTACAACCAGCAGCCAAGGCAGGAGCAACTTTCCACAGCCATTAATAGAAAAAAACTCCTAAAACATAATAGTCCCTAATCAATTAGCCATTAATATATATATATATATATATATATATATATATATATATATATATTAAAATAGGAAAAGAAAACCCATTGCATTGTTTTCCCCTTCTAGCTGTCATGACATCGGGTTTGCTTACTGGTTATATATAGGGCTTTGGTTTTCTCATGTTACATGAGAAAAAAAAAGATTCCTACACACACATAAAATGGTGGGACCCATATATATATATGAATTCATATATGTATATGTGGGTCCTACCATTTCATGTGTCTGTGACATGAAAAAATGTTTTCCTTTATATATATATATATATATATATATATATATATATATATATATATATATATATATTTATTTATGGGAAAACATTTTCTCATGTTACACACACATGAAATGGTGGGACCCACATATACATATATTAATTCATATATGTATATGTGGGTCCCACCATTTTATGTGTGTGTAGGAAACTTTTTTTTCTCATGTAACATGAGAAAACCAAAGCCCTATATATATATACAGAGTTCCTATATATATATATATATATAGGAACTCTGGAACTCTGATGCATTAATATACCTATAATAATGCTTTAGGACTGAGCTTTTGAGTCTCTGTGGTGTGGGTGTGTGTGTGTGTGTTTGCCTTAAACTTCATCACATGCATTTATTAACTTGTCAGGAGCATTTGACTTTCTTTCCATCTTATATATATATATATATATATATATATATATATATATATCTATATCTGTGTGTGCTGCCATGCGTAATAATTAGGGAAATTTGCAGAAATAAACCAAAAAAAAATTGTCAAAATAGACCAGTAGGGAAACAATTTTCAGATCTAACCTAGTTGGTGGCGCCACGTCAGCCGGCGCCACACGGGGCGCCACTTGTGGCGTTCCCACGTGGCACGCCACATAAGAGGCGCCAGCACTGTTAGCGCCTCTTTAGAAAAAAGAAATGCAGGGCGCTTCTCGGGGGCAGCTTTTACAACAGCTGCCCCTGAGGCAGCAATATTTAGGTGGGGGGTGTGAATAATTCATGCCCCCCACAGTAATATTTTTTTAAAAAAAATTAAAATTTTAAATTTTGCTGCAATTTGCAGCATGTGACACATGCTGCAAATTGCAGCATGAGGCGGGGCGCAGAGCACGCCCCTGCCTTTCTCTAAAAGAAGTAAAAAAAATAAATTTTTTTCTCCTATTTAACACCTAACACACACACACTTCACACTTCAAAGACATACACACATTTCTTCTTTCATCCGGGAGAGGTTGGGAGTAGCAGGTGAAAAGGAACGAAAGGAGAAGAAATATCTTGGTAGCTACTTTAAGGTATGCTATGTATTTTATAAGATTATTTAGGTAGCTAAACTATAATATCTTTAACAAGTGTTCTGCATTACATGATTTGTGTATATTTTTGTCTCTGCAATGATGGTAGTATTTCGTCGGTTAGAAAAAATGTTAGAGTTAGAATTTTTTAGAAGTTATAAGTTCTGACAATAGAAGACTGTATTTATGTAGTAAATAATTAATAATAAATTTAAGGCGATTTATATGTATTTTTTGTTTTTTTACAAATTTAAAACTAATTTTTAAATTTAAGAAATTCAAGATTGTTGTATTATAGGATATTTTGTCCGATTAAATGTTGTACAAATAGTATATTTGGGTTTATAGAGATATTATGGAAATTTTAATCGGTTTAGTTTTCAAACATTAGAGGAAAAAACCAAAGTAGGATATATATATATATATATATATATATATATATATATATATATATATATATATATTATGAATTCTAATTTTTCTTTTAATTATCTTTCTTATTGGTTAATTTTGTTTTATTCTACTTAACTGAATTTGTATTTGTTGAACAATTGTCACTATTATAATAGAATTTTTATTATTTTCGTTATCCTTTTATGTTATAAATTTTAATATATTAATTAATTATTGTTGTTAGTATTATATTATTTTCGTGATTAATAAATAATTTAAAAAAATTTTACTAATTATGAAATTTGATTTTTTTTATTCATTTTTATGATTATTAAATAAATTTCTTTTTTTATTATTATTATTATATAAACTTTGTTATTTTTATTACTAAAATATGCAATGCATTGTAATGTTTAGATTAATTTTTGTTAGATTATATTATATATGTTATTTTGATTAAAATTATTATATATTATGAGTTTTTAAATGTTTTCTTTAATTTTTGTTCATATTAAATAATTTTCATTTAAAATTTTTCTTTACATATTATGAATTTTGAGTTTTTATTTTATTTTATTTATTATTATATACATTTCGTTAAATTTATTAGTATAATATATTATATATTTTAATTTTTAGATTAATTTTTGTAATATTATATACATTACATTATATATAATATATTTTGCTTATTATTTTTTTCATATTATGAGTTTTCATTTTTTTATTAATTTTCTTTATTATTATAAAATTATGAATAATTGAACTTATGAATATTTTTGAATATTTTTAATTTATTTTCATTTTTATTATATAAATTTTGTTAAGATAATTATTATTACTAAAGATTACGAATTTTGATTTTGTTATTAATTTTTTTCACATTATATGATATATGTTATTTTTATTATTAGTATTTATTATGAAATTTAATTTTTTGATTAATTTCTGTATTTATTATTATCATTATTATATATTATGAATTTGCACTTTCCATTAATTTCCGTTATTATTACACAATTTTGATTTGTTCTTATTCATGTATTTTGTAGAGAATACATAATTATTCATCAGTTGAAGCAGACGGAGAAATGAGAGGAAATCAATTTCCATAATTTTCATTTCCATCCACTTCTTGCACTTTCATTTGGTCTTTTTAATCACATTTCGTTTCTTCATTTCTTTGTCTCATTGCTTATATACATTGAGTTTCTTCTTCTTCTGATTAGTTGCAATTCGTGTTGTGGTTTGATTTATCAGTAATTTTTCTTCTTTTTCATTCTAGAATATAAGAAAAAAAATGAATAAGATTCATGCAATTGTATATTATAATGGTTCAAAAAATATTGGCGCAAACGGGTTGACCTTTGAAAGTGAAAAAACGAGCAATATATATTGTTCGAAGTATGTCATTTGCAGATTTTTATTGAAAAGATCCGTCAGAAGCTAAAGCTGCAACAAGAGCAGGTAATATCCTGTGTGACGTTTAGAGTTCTCATTGGGGACGGCAAATATACCGGGGCTGAGATGGCCGATGATGAGGACTTGGACATGTTTTGTGAAACATTTAGGGAAAGTCCTACAAATAAATTTGTTGAGTTCTATGTGGATATCAAAACGTTAGAGGAGGGTGTACCAATACCATTTGATAGACTCCACCTTGGTAATGAGTCATATGACATGACTCATTCCAGTACACGTCATCCAACACATTCTACCAACGCGTACAAAGAAGATAACGAGTATCTGGTAGATGAATCTGACAACGAGGATGAGGAAGAAGAAGAAGATGAAGACACATTATTGGCAAATGACGCAGATGGAAATGATAGTGATACAGATGATGAAGACCATGGTAATGTCATGCCACAACATACTAGCATGTTACCATCATCAGGTTAGTTGTGAAGCTGTATTGATTTATATTATAATTTTTTCTTAGTTAACATGTTTTCACATAAACAGTATTATTTGTGAATTTGCAGAAATTACACCATTTTGGAGCCAGATTCCGCATTATGACGCTATTCAGGATGATTACCCGCATGAGTATATACTTGATGTAGAAGACTTGGGGCGGGGACCGTGGGCGAGAGGGGACTCATTATATGTGAAACAAGAATTTGAGTCCAAAAGTGATGTTCAGGCTGCAATAAAACATTATTGCATGAAGGTTCATCATGAAGGAACCATGGATAAGAGTACTACAACGCTATTCTCAATGAAATGTCGGAATCACGAACAAGGTTGCCCTTGGAGAGTTAGAGCAGTGAAGCCGAAGAATGGCAATGCTTGGATGGTGACTAAATGGGGTGGGAACCACACTTGTGTGAGCACAACTCTCTCCTAGGATCACGCACAACTCTCTCCTAGGATCACACACAACTTGATTCTACAGTAATATCTGAGGCTATAACCGGTACGGTGCACAAATCCATTTATCCTCAGGTGAATTTATTATTGTTTTTTAGTGAGCATAAATAACATTCATGCTTTGCAATTCTTGTGATTGGTTTTGCAGACGTGGTTAGGGAATCACCTTCTGTATTTGTGTCACTGATACAAGAAAGGGTAACCGGAATGTTTGGTTATCATGTTTCTTACATAAAGGCATGGAGGGCAAAACAAAAGGCAGTGGCTAAGATTTACGGTGATTGGGAAGAGTCATATGCATTCCTGCCAAGTTGGTTCGTGTACATGTGCTTATTTTCCCCGGGAGCCTCTTACCATATTCAACATGGACTGTATAATGTTGACTGGCGGGTTATTAATGGGGTTGTTGTTTTTCAACGAACCTTTTGGACCTTCAGTCAATGTTGTGCGGCGTTCGACTGGTGCAAACCGGTCATACATGTGGACGGTACACATCTATACGGTAAGTATAAGGGGACATTATTGATAGCCACCGTCCAAGATGGAAATAACGAGATCCTGCCAGTTGCTTTTGCTATTGTTGAAGGTGAAACAAAAGAAGCATGGGAGTATTTTTTGTATAATATATGACAAAATGTTACCAACAAGGCCGGTTTGTGCCTTATTTCTGATCGACACAAAAGCATAATATCAGCGGTCAGGAATCCAACACTTGGATGACATCCTCCTTATGCGTACCATGTGTTTTGCATACATCATGTTGCGAGCAATTTTGCTACTCGCTTCAAGGACAAGTAGTTGTAGAAAACCTTAAAGCATCTAGGTAATATACTCATAGTGATGTTGATTGACCTTTTTTTCCCCTTTACTGCATGTCACGAATAATGTTATGTTTTCTGTTTTCTTTACAGCATATATTCCAAGCAAAATACACTTTGATGAGTCGTATGTGCAGTTCTGCGGTCATAGCACTGAAGTGACTGAATGGATCGAGAGAATCCCAAAAGAGCAATGGTGTCTGAGTTATGATGAGGAAGGACGGAGATATAGTCACATGACAGCCAACCTGTCCGAATCAATCAATAAGGTTTTCCGGGGAGCTAGGAACATGCCTATAACATCGTTGGTTAAATGCACCTGTAGGCGACTTGCTACTTACTGGTTTAAAAGAGGGATGAAAGCACAACAAGACACCATCAGCGGAAAGTATTTTTCGAATGTTATTACAGAATCATTGACTAAGAATGGAGAGAAAGCAACATCGATGCGTGTACAGGCGTACGATCCGTCGCGGACCACGTTTGAAGTTGACGATCAAGGCGATTCATACTCCGTGAACTTGACCGAGGGGAAATGCCAGTGTGGGAGGTTTCAAGCATTCAAATTCCCTTGTAGTCATGTACTTGCTGCATGTTCGTCTGTAGCCCATGATGCGCACCAGTACGTGGATCCGGTATTCTCGATCTACCACATTATGTAGGTTTACTATTCACCATTTCAGCCGATCGGAAGTGAAGACGGAATACCGGCCGCTGACGGACCCAAGATTATCCCCAATGAATCAAGATTGCGTGGTAAGGGGCACCCTAAATCTACCCACATTCGGAATGAGATGGATGAGGTGGAGGTCCAACCTAACTCCAGTTGAGCTAGATGTACTATATGTAGACAGGCTAGACATAATAGGCGTGCATGTTCTACAAGCCACGTAGTTGATGAAAGACAATAATATTTATATTAGATTGTCTGTAGTATTTTTTGAATGTAAGAATAGCTATTTATTCTTAATCCCATTTTTTAATATTTTTTCTTAAGCCTTTTTTATTACTTGATTTATTATGTTACATTATTTTCTCATTTGATTACAAAATAACCTAATTTTTGTGAAAAATAAAATTGTTTGATTTGTTTTGGCTTGACCATTCATTGAATTCTTTAACGTACTATATTATTTAAATAAAGTCTGGAAAATAAAACTTACAGACTGAATAAATACAGAAACAAGTACAATAAAGTGATTTAACTATTTGCTCAAATATAACATAATGTAACGAAAGGTCATCATGGATGAGTATAAGCAGGCCACTGTCTTGATCGCGCATCACAATCGAGGTTCCTTCAAGGGGCGTTAGCATTGTGGCGATGGTGGAAATCCTCTACAGCCACCCGCATGAAGTCATCTGAGGGGTCCATGGAGTCATTGCCTGTGCGGTGACCTGCCTGGTATGGACTTCGGCTCGGGCCTGGTGCAGTAACCAACGTGTTCATGCGCAGGCCGGACTGATATGGACTATGACTCAACCCCGCGCTAGCCACGTCACTGTTGCTCTGTCCATGCTCGTATGGCTGGAACCCACGGGCGCCTGTGAAAGGATGGTCATTCGGCCGCAGGTATGCGCTGAAACCAGAGAATTCGGTTGGTGGGTTGTTCGATGGCCACGGATAAGTGTGATGAACTTGTGTCTAGCCCCCAAACATCGACTCTGGCAGTGTGCCGTAACCCGACATGGGGGCATACATCACTGGTGCCACCGGTGGGTAATGTGGAGGGGGTGGCTGCATTGCCGGTGGCACATGTGGGTACGAAGGCATACGTGGAGACACATGGCATGGCATCTCTGTAAGGGAGTGTGCGGCAGTCTCTGGATGCTCATATGGTGACGTCCCCGCTGAAAAGTGCTTTGGGTCCCACGTAACTGTCGTATATGCCATATTGAAACCTAATAGTGGCCTGTATACACCTCCACCATACGGACCTGGCTGTGGTATCTCATATGGATGTGAAGGGTGTTGTACTCAACGTTTTGCAATGCCATGTCCCTCCCTCGCACGGGTCGGGACCTTTATAAACGCATCGGGTACACCAGCTAACAACCCCATCGGTGCACTGGGACCAGGCTCGGCTACCCGTCCAAACATCCCTCTTGTTGAATTCAGCCTCAAATTGCGGGGAGCACATCCACCAAATCCACTAGACATTTTCGACCAACAGTTGTACAATAACGTAAATGACATTAATATCATATGAAATATGACATTAATATCTTCGGGTATGGGTGAAGTACCATGTCATGTACTCTGCGTTCGGGGACATCGACCCCTCCTGTAGATCTGTAGTACAGATGTGTTCATGCCTTGTGTTCCGATACTGAATGTAGCAGTCCAGCTTCACCTCCCAATCTTCAGTCGTCTTACCGCGTAAGGTCAGATTGTGAGCACCTTTAAGCTATGCAGCCGTGTCGGGGATGGGTTGCTGCATGACAAATTGCCGCATGCACCGATCGGGCTGGTGCATCTCGACCATGTGGAAAGCAATTATGGGTGTCACTGCCCTCCACGTGTTTTATGTGTCAACATCTGCACCCATAAACTCATACCCGACATCTAAATATGGCTCCCATGTAACCTGCACATGCAAACAAGTGGTAACATATATAACATGAATTAGTTTAATCTTTATGCTTTTTCGTAAGGTCAAATTTATTATACATACATTGTCGCGCCCCATCTGGTCAAGCTCTATGTGGTATGTCTTTAGCTCACAGCGCACCGACCGCACATGTACACCATTGAACCTGCGTCCATAATGACCACCATCAAGACTAGGCTCTGGAATGGGAAATGATATGGGAGGAAATTTGGACCAAGCCCATATCTGCAACAACAACAAACAACCCCCAATATCACAGGCTGAAGCTGCCATGGCCTGGCATAGTTCGCGAAATAGTGTAGCGAGTACCGCAGACCCCCAGCTGTATTATGCAGTATACGAGAGGTCACCGCCCAGTAATTATATATATCGCTAAGGTACCTCGTGGCTAGACTTGTCACACAACAAAAATCCATCGAATAGTCGCATGAGGTAGGCACGTGTGTACAAGAGCTGACCCTGTATAGTATCAGAGTGATCATCCCATTGGCCCCAATGGGCAGCAAACCACCTCATCTTGATGTTTCCGCCAATCAAGTACTCTTCGCTGGGAGTAAGACCCATGTATTCATGCATGACTGCTCCCCAGTTAGCATGCGTCCTACCAGAAACTACTCGACCCTCAGTGGACAGGCCTAAAATGGCCTCTACATCTTGTAGAGTAATGGTCATGTCACCAATTGGCATATGGAAGGTGTGAGTCTCCGGCCTCCACCTCTCAACCAAAGCAGTAATAAGGTCTTTGTCAATCTGCACCAACATAAAAGTAGAGATCAAATATGTAATCGTATTCATTATCCGTCACATGTACAGACAACTAGAGGAATATAATTAATTACATTAAGAATAAAGCATACATTGAGTCTCTTCATGCGAGACATGTGCCAAAACCCTGCCCGGCGAAGGTGCTGCTGCAACTCATGTGGGATGTCATCTGGGTCATGGACATCTCCTGGCCCTTGTGCGGCTCACCTCACCCTCAAGGCATCATAGTCTCCTTCGTTCCACACAACTTGTGATCGGTATGACCGCTGCACCTCCTCATCAAGAACTCCCCACTCTTTGGGGCTGGGATGAATTGTGGGGTCGGGTTGATAAGCCATTTGACTAATACAAATTTACCCTCACATAACACATTATTATTAAGTTACTAATTATTTATTATGTAAAATTAATAAAATAAAATAAACAAAATATATTATATATAATGTAATGCAACAAAAATTAATCTAAAAATTAAAATATATAATATATTATACTAATAAATTTAACGAAACGTATATAATCATAAATAAAATAAAATAAAAACTCAAAATTCATAATATGTAAAGAAAAAAATTAAATATAAATTATTTAATATGAATGAAAATTAAAGAAAACATTGGAAAACTCATAATAATAATTAAACTTCATAAAAAAAATAAAAATTCATAATACGTAATATTATTAAAAATTATTTAATATCAACGAAAAATAATAAAAAATTGAAAAATCATAATATATAACAATTTTAATGAAAATAACATATATAATATAATCTAACAAAAATAAATCTAAACATTACAATTCATAGTATATTTTATTAAAAATAACACATTTTATATAATAATAATAATTAAACTTCATAAAAAAATCAAAAATCATAATATGTAAGATTATTAAAAATTATTTAATATTAACAAAAATTAATAAACAAATGAAACTAATAATATGTAATAATAATAATCAAAATAAAATATTTAATATGATCTAAAGAAAATTAATCAAAGAATTAAAATTCATTATATATAATAATAAAAATAAAAATAACGAAATTTATATACTAAACATAAAAATTAATAAAAAAAAATCAACTTTCATAATTGGTAAATATTTTCAAAGTTATTTATTAATACCGAAAAAAAATATAATGATAAGAACAAAAAATTAATTTAAATATTAAAATTCGTAACATCTAATAATAACAAAAATAATAAATATTATATTATAATAATGAAAATTATTCAACAAATACAAATCTATTTAAGCAAAATAAATCAAAATCAATAAATAAGCACAAAAATTAAAAGAAAAAAATAAAATTCTTAATATATTGAATAATTATTTTTAATTTGGGTTTCTCATCCCACTTATTTATTTTCTCTAATGTACTACTAAATAATTTCAAAACTAACCCGATTAAAATTTCCATAATATCTCTATTAACCTAAATATATTATTTGCATAACATTTAATCGGTAAAAATATCCTATAATACAATGATGTTAAACTTTTTAAATGTAAAAATTAGTTTTACATTTCTCAAACAACAAAAAATACATTTAAACCGCTTTAAATTTATTATTAATCAATCACTACACAAATATAGTCTTCTATTGTCAAAACTTACAACTTCTAAAAAATTTTAACTTTAGCATTTTTTCTAACCGACACAATACTACCATTATTGCAGAGACAAATAGAGATACAAAACATTTTATGAAGAACATTTATTAAGAGATTCTAATTTAGCTACCTAAATAATCTTATACAATAAATAACACACCTTAAAAAAACTTTCAACCGATGTATTCTCCTCTTCTTTTTTCTTCACACTATGCTCCCAACGTCTCTCCCTCTCCCACGGATCAGATGAAATGTGTGAGTGTGTGAATTTGCAGATTTGGGACGGTTTAAATAGAAGAGGGAGAAGATTTTTAATTTTTTTTAAAAAAAATATTACTGTGGTTCACGCCCCCCACCTAAATATTGCTGCCTCAGGGGCAGCTTTTACAAAAGCTGCCCCCGAGGCAGCTTTTGTAGGGCGCGTCAGTGCCCTGCATTTTTGTTTTTTATTTTTTTTAAAGAGGCGCCAGCACTGTGAGGCGTGCCCACGCAAGTGGCGCCCCACGTGGCGGCGCCACTTTGTGGCGTGCCACACACAAAGTGGCGCCACGCATGTGGCGTCACCAACTAGGTTAGATCTGAAAATTTTTTCCCTATTGGTCTATTTTGACAAATTTTTTTTTTGTTTATTTCCGCAAATTTCCCGTAATAATTAAGCCATCTGTTTTGTTAAAATTTTAAAACACGGTAAAATTACTAGTATGCATATTAAAAGTAAAAGCATGCACCTACTAGGAGATTATATATATAAAGTGCAACGATTGAAATAAAACAAAATAAAAATGATGCATCTGCTCTCACTGTCATATGAAATTATATGTATATTTATATTATTAATTCCTTTTCTAATGTATATTTATATATTCATGATAATATATATAAGAGTCAAAACACACACACACACATCATATTTCAAATACATGCTAGGGTGTTATTAGATTTGATGTGCATACTTTCATTTTTGGATAATAAATGGTATAATAAACCCCTAATTTGTATAATGCTTCAAAGCATAATTTGTTTGATCATTAGTATTTATTAAAGCCTTGATTTAAAGTGTTAATGTTGTGTTTGTTATTAGGAAAAGAAATAAATAAGGTTATTATGAGAAAAAGGAATACATAATACTATTATTAAAAAAAAAAGGAATAAATAATATTATTGTTAGAAAAGAAAATAAGTGATAAATTAAAAAGGAATTAATAATAAATAATAAAGGGAATTATTTATTAATAAAAAAATGTTACCATTAATTAAGAATAATTTAAAAAGGGTATAAATGAAATAACAAATTCACCAGGGTTAGAAAGGTCAATAGTGGCGACGATATCTCTTAGAATGTTATTTATAAGGAAATAATGCGGTGATGCTATTATAGGATATCCGAGAAACTCAAGAATCAATACCGAAAGGTGAAAGTACCGCTAGTGACGGAGACTAAGGTACGGACGCGTACTATAACTCTAACTGTCATGTTGTCTTGTATGCTTATATGTGATTAGATGATTCATAAAGTCATGGACAAGACTAGGTCTTGGGTCATGTACTGTAGCTAAGACTCGGTCTTAGATCACTTGTCCAGATACATTTAGCTTTGTGCAAGTTATAGTCATGATAATGCTGTATGTATGTTTTCCTAACGTTGAGAACACGCAGAGGCGTGACATTGGTGAGTGCAAACGTTGTGAACATTACATTTGTCGTGTGCTATATATTGTTGAGTTGTGAACTTTACATTGGCTGTATGCTATGTATGGTTAATGTTGAAATGTAATGAATATCTATCATACATATATTATTTATACTTGAGCATAAGGTTAACTGTTACCTGAGATTCAATGGGTATTGAATCTCAGAATTTACTCTAGCTTCAGAATCTGGAGGATCAGGAGCCGGAGAAAAGGGTAAGTAGCATACGTAAGGACTCAGCTAGATTTTTATTTTGGGATAGTGTTATGTAAAACTTTTGAATATTCGGATAATTGTACCACTAACGTGCCAACCGAATACACTGCAAAGAATTTTAAGTTGTATCACGCTTCTATTCTTTCGGGAATTTTTAATTAACTAGCATATGTCTGGGCATATGTTATTAGTTACTCATTTGTCCAAAACGTTAGACACGCTCTCTGTTGTGACTCACTCTGATATGTTAACACCATCATTTAAATAAATACACATAAAATAGTTTAATAAGAGACCTAGGGTCATAATTAGACACCATAAGTGACTTAGGAAATGGAGGCGTTATAGAAGTCGCCGATGGTGACGAAGGTATGATGCCAGCAATATAGAGGGAAAACGATGGTGGTTGATGTTGGATGGAGAGGAAGGCTAATGGTGGAGGAAGTGATTGCAGGTGATGACGGCGAAGTGAGTTGCTGGTAAGTCTGGAAGAGGAGCAGATTGATGGTTTGAAAGTGACAAGGTGACTCCGACTCAGTGAAAAAAAGAGTAAGGATGGAGGGAATGGGGAAAGAAGATGGTGATGGCGATTGTGAAGGTGGTTTCCAGTAATGGTGAGTTTGGAACAGGGAAGGCTGACAGAGAATGTGAAAACTAGTGAAGCAATCTCGACGGTGAGAGCAGGAGACTTCGATTGTGATAGTGGTGGTGAGTGATGGAGTCAGTGGTGGTGGTCTCCTCCTCTCTCATCGTCGTCTTCCCCAAAGCTAAGCTTAAGGTTGGATGCTCTCTCATGGCCCTATTGTCCTGTTGGGTCTATCTCATATGTATATTTTCCTTAGCCCGTTCTGTTCTGACCTAACGCTGGTCAAAAGCTGGACTAAAGTGAGAAGATTGAAAAGTTATGAGGAGGGATGAAAGTGAAAATTTGCAAACTATTTTTAGGGCAAAACTGAAATTTCTAAGATATCTGGGTACTTTTCTATAATTTTATCTGGTCCTTCCAATTCTTAGAAATTATAGGGCCCTGGTTTGCAATTTTTCCCAATCCTCAAAATATTAATTTTGACCCTCCTAAATCTCCATTTTCTTCTTAAGCACTTACAATGCAAGATTAAATATAATGTAGTATGAAAAGTTCAATAAATCATTTGCATGAATAATAACAAATTATAACCATTTTACCCCTAATTTCACTTAATTTTATACAATGTCTCTAGCTCAAATTAATGTTTAATCATGCAATAATGTTTTAGAAAATGTATTAAGGATCCCAATTTAAGTAACAAATATGTATGAAGGACAAAATAACAAATATATTAAGTAAATGATAGAAGAATGATAATCCGAGTTATTACTTCCTATTGTTCTTAATATAAGATATATTTAGGAGTTTATCTTCATCTTAAATACAAATAATAGCTTTCATCTTTATCAGTCATTTCCTGATTTACTTCTATTAATGCTCCCTCAACAATGATTAAATTTATGAAGATAAGGAGGAAATAAATGAATTAAGGAACATAATTATAATATTATAAAAAGTACTTGTCATATAAATATAGTTTTCATATTTATCAATGTTTCTAATTTTTTTTTATTAATTCTTTCTCAATAATAATGAATGGGGAGAGGGAATGAGAAAATTAAGAAAAATAATTAAGGTGTGTTCAAAAATACATGTTATATTAATTAATTTAATTAATTTTTTTTATTTGATAAAATTAGATAAATATATTTTATATTAAGAAGGAGTGAACTCCCATATTTTTAACCCATGGTATGAAAGAGTAAAAGAAAAGAAAGAGTTCGGCCGACATTGAGAAGCCTAAGGACCTTACCGAAGGGTTTTCTTAATTTTGTTTTCACGCCTGACGACGGACACGGGACAAATTACTTTGTTAGTATTTAGCCTTTTAAACTTGAATTATGTGAGCAAGATGCATTGAGTACGGTGAAAGGACACACACCATATTATCCATAATTATAATATGATATAATTTAATTATTTGTTATATATTATAAAATATGATAAAATAAATATATGGGTTATATTCCGCTTTCTATTTAAAAAATAGTATTGGTTGTATTCTGGTTGCTTGTTTTATTTTATTTTTCCAAATAATTTTTTTTTTCACTTAGATTTTTTATCTATATTTTTTAATGAGAAAATTGATTTTAAAAGAGAACTAAGTGATGGTTATTAAATTATCTAAAAGGAAGTTTTAGTATTAGCTTTTAAATTTAAATTTATTTAAAATTTGCGAGCACAATATCTTTGTCATGTAAGTATTTAAAGGTTTTAATAGCATCCATTATGCAAGCAGGTGTGACATGTGTCCGCTTTGAGATCACTTGTTCAACATCACAATACTTGGGATGTGGAACAACTTTTGAAAGAATGAAATTCAAAGGTTATGTTGAGAAAGTTGAAGATTATAAACCATTCACGAAAGATCCCAATTTCAATGTCTTCCGGCAGCTGGGATCTCATGCTTCAAAAGTCAATACAATTGACTTGAACTTTTCAAGTTCCAGCAAGAAAAATCTCGATGCCTTGCAGCCTTTGATATTTAATATGAGTGATTGACAACTGAATGGGGCCATTTAAGAACACCGTTCAAGTTCAAATTGGTTAAAAGTAATCCGTTCAAGTTCAAATTGCAGCCTTTAATATTCGATTTGTTTTAATGATTAAGAAATCATTTTTTTTTAAGATTAAGAAAGTTAAATAAATTATTTAATCATAGCATAAATTTGGCTTTCTTAATGTTTCTAAAAATAGTCAACTGATTTTATATCAAGGATATGATAAAGTAAAAAATGTGTAAGATATTAATTTTTTTTTTCAAGTATACCTCAATTTATAGGGGCAAATAAAAGAGAGAAAAATATTAGTAGTAAGATAAAGTATGAATAAGAATGTATTATAAGAAAAAGAAGAGGAGAAACAATAGAATCAATCAGCGATAAAACCGTAAAATAGTAAAAAAAACATTTTTGTCTTTAGAGAACCCTCAATAAGATCTTATGAAATGGAGGTAATTAAAATTTTCCGCTCTTATTAAGAGGAAATACTGTCTTATTCACTTGTCATCATTTAACTTGTTTTTTGATGAAATATATATGCGGATTGTTAGTTTACGCACTTGAAATTTCCTTTCTTGCTTTCTCATCCCATATGCTTCACTTTCTTTTAACCATCGCTGGTCGCCACAACAAAATCTACATGAGTTCTCGGTGAAGTTGGGGGTAGACCAAGTGACAAGATTATCATGATCGCAAATGAGTTGGTTATTTTGTTTGTTATAATCCATCACTGCTTCATGTTTTGTTCAGCCTCTGATACCATAACCTTGGACAATCCCATAAACGATGGCGAGCTTCTGGTTTCTAAAGGAAGAAAATTTGCTCTTGGGTTCTTCACTCCAGGCAAATCAAACTATCGCCATGTTGGAATTTGGTACTACAATTTGGAAGAGAAAACTGTTGTTTGGGTGGCTAATAGAGAGAATCCCATGAATGACATCTCTGGAGTTCTTTCTATCAGCTCAGATGGAAATTTAGTTCTTCATGGTAACCATTCCAACTTGCCCATCTGGTCTACAAATGTTTCTGTCACTGTTCCAAATACAAGAGTTATGGCTCAACTCACAGATTCAGGTAATCTTGTTTTGATTCAAAATGACTCCAAAACTGTTATCTGGCAAAGCTTCGATTATCCTACCGATACCTTGCTTCCGTATGCCAGAATTGGAGCCAACAAAAGAACTGGTCAGAGTCGGTTTTTGCAGTCATGGAAGACTGAGGATGATCCTGGTTCAGGAAGCTTCTCTGTTAGGTTCAATACTAGTGGAAAATCTCAGTTGTTTCTGGACAAAAACAATGCACCGTGGTGGCGAATCGGATCCTTCAACGGCGAAATGTATGTTGGCAATCCTTTTATGAAACAAGCAATGACAACTGATTTCAACATGACTATCTTGGATGATGATAATGTGGTTGCGTTTGGATATAACGCCTATGACAAGTCAATAGTTGTGCGAGCTGTTGCTGTTCAATCTGGATCATTTCAGGTGATGGTATGGGATTCGAATAAGAAACAATGGAATCGATACTGGTATGGTCCAAAAGTGGATTGTGACATGTATGGTTCTTGTGGGGCTAATGGCAACTGTGACTCTTACAATTATGCCTACTTCAAGTGTTTTTGCCTACCTGGGTTTGAACCCAAAAATCCAACGGATTGGTACCAACGTTTCCACAGAACAGAGGGTTGTGTGAGGAAGAAAGGACCATCCATGTGTGGGAATGGAGAAGGCTTTGTTAGAGTAGGAAGTGTTAAAATTCCTGATACATCTCTAGCGAATATTAATATGAATATGAGTATGGAAGAATGTGAACGAGAGTGCTTGAGAAACTGCTCTTGTAACGCCTATGCAGCTGCTGATGTGAGAAATGGTGGAAGTGGGTGCTTAGCTTGGCATGGGACTTTGACGGACACAATGGTATTAAGTGAGGAAGGCCATGATTTATATGTTCGGGTTGATGCTATTGAACTTGGTAATTACAATCTTTCTTTTATATTTATTTGTTTTTTTTTTTATGGAATTACATAGAGTTTTAAAGAAGGGATAAAATCACAAACAGGTCCCTTAAAATTATCAAATTTCATTGAAGTTCTATAGGATATGAGGTAGATTAATTCGAATTAATAAAATATTTCTTTGCCCTCATTAGTTTGAGCAACCAATGATAAGTCAATGAGAGCTCATGACTAGTCAACTTGAGGACTTTTCATTAACTTGCCATTGGTTGATCAAATTAATGATGGAAAAGTTATCTTTTCTTAATTCGAATGAATCTAACTTAGGTTCCATAGGATTCTCGTAATTTAATAATTTCAATAAATCTGTTTGTGATTTTTTCCCTTCATTGGGACCTTTATGGAATTTCAATTCCCGTTTGTTTTTTACCTCCTCTGTTTCATTATTCTCTCTATGACTTCTTTCTTCCAACTTTTTCGTAGCAAAAAATGCTACAAAACCAAAAGGAGGACTTGGTAACTTTGGGAAAGTGGGAATTGCCATGGCTTGTGTCGCTTTGGTTATTCTTCTTACTCTCTATGAAATATTGTATATTTCATTTCATGTCTTACTTCTTTGTGGTTTGTACTTATCTTCTTTCACTTAATTTATTGAGATCTTTTACTATAACCAAAAGTCATTGTATAGCTATTTATTTTTGCCTATATATGCATATTTATTTGTTTATCCATCATTTTTGGTTGACTAACCAGACTATAAAGTAGGTAAACTGAGTTTGAATCCACCGTTTAAAAAAACCCTTGAGAGAGATATCTTAGTTGCAAAGCCTCGATTTAGATTTGTTAGTTGTTCATATACCTAGCAAAAGGATTTTCAAAAATAGCTAATTACTAGATGGCCTAAATAGTTATTTTAAAAAAAGAAACAGTAATCCCTTCTTTGGGTTGTCTTCTTCATTGTGTTTAAGTCTTCTTTGTTAAAGAGCGGCAATCACAATTTCTATTTCAAAGTTAAGGATATGTTGCAAGAGAATTGATGGAAGCCATCTTGTTTTATGCGTCACAGCTGTATGGATATCGTTGTTTTGCCGCCTAACACATAAAGGTAAATAAGAAAACAAGAACAGCACGGCAATCTCACGAAGGCCCCACCTCACAAATTATTAAAGCTTTCGGTGCCTAACATTCCCAGCTTGCCAATTATCCTTCTCCAGGCCCAATTTTTTCGCCAAACATCACAATTGCAATGTGCGCAAAAGTCTTTGCTAATAATTTTTTCCCCCCTGTGAATTAGAGTGGTAGTCACTACTGTCTTAGGTTACATGTAGGATGGAACCTTAGCCTCTTGCTTGTAGTAGAGTTTTCATACCACTAGACTACAAGATCATTGGCATATAATTTATTTGTTAAAATACTTTATTCGATCCTTAATATAGGATGTAACTGTAGAATTAATCTTAGTTTTAGATGTAAGACCTATTTTCCATATATTTATCAATCTTTTCTTAATTTATGTTTATTAATACTCCATTAGTCATAATTCTATAAACGACAGATTGAGAGAGTTGAGAAAGATTATTAGATTGTTTTAGGGAAAAAAATGTTATATTGACTACTTTAAATAACTTCTTTATTATAATCAAATTAGGTAAATAAGTCTTACATCAAGGATTGAAGGGAATAATGAAAATGCAAGAGGAGCATTGTGAAAGTAGCACATCCAAACTCTGATTGAATGAACTCATGTAGAAAGTTTTTTTGATGATAAAGGATCTTAAAGTATCTTTTGCTTTTTTGCCTGAATATTACTTTTTCAAATGTTCGTAACTTCTTATAGACGCTTCACCTCTCGTTTTTGTTGATCTCAGATGAAATTCCCGAAGTGGAATTTAATTTAGATTCCCCAACAAATGAAGAACAACATGGAGAAAATGGGGCACAACCAAGCTTACCATTTTTCAGAGTCAAAATCATAATGACTGCAACAAACAACTTCTCAAATGAGAATCAATTAGGGCAAGGTGGATTTGGTCCTGTATACAAGGTAAATGAACATTCCAAAATCCTAATTCTATGCAATTGGTAATGTCTTGCAGATCAATAATTAGCAAGGTAATAGGCCCCGTTATTGTATATTTATATATCATATTGGTTATAGCATAGTATAAATTCTATGATATCTTATAGGGCTTATTAGATAATGGACAAGATATAGCAGTGAAAAGATTGTCCAAAGATTCTGGACAAGGGATTCAAGAGTTCAAGAATGAAATTAAAGTAATTGCGAAGCTGCAACATAGGAATCTTGTTAAGTTGCTTGGGTATTGCATTCATAAGGAGGAAAGGATGTTGATATATGAATACCTACCCAACAAAAGCTTGGATTTCTTTCTCTTTGGTGCGTCTTCTCCTTCTCTTTCTTTAAACTGATATGGCTTTCAGATATCACACTTGGAATAAACATACCTCAATAATTAGAGAAGTGGGAATAAATTTATATACATAAATTTTTAAACCATCAAATTTGGAATACTCACGAATTCTAATGTATTATCAGATTATTATGCAATTGTTTAGAGACATTACTTTAAAAAGGCTCAAAGTATTCGTCTTCAATATGTATCAAAGACAGCGATATGAATGTGTTAATAACAAGACTTGAATGCCCGTTGTATCATACTTAATTTGTATTTGCATTAGATAAAACTAGATTCACTTTCCATCATTTTCAATGTCAACATTGTTTTATGGTTCATTTCAGATACGAATCATAGAACGCCATTAGATTGGGATACACGTTTTCATATTATATGTGGAATTGCTCGAGGTCTTCTCTATCTTCATCAAGATTCAAGGCTGAAAATAATCCATAGAGATCTTAAAGCTAGCAATATTCTCTTGGATGCTACAATGAATCCCAAAATTTCAGATTTTGGCATGGCTAGAATATTTGGTGAGGATCAAATCCAAGCAAGAACAAGTCGAATCGTTGGGACATAGTAAGGACAAATCTCTTCCACATATTCTAATATAAGGCAATTGGGTTTCACAACAATGTTGTAACTATTTTTCTTATTCCATTCCAGTGGTTATATGTCTCCAGAATATGCAATGGTAGGACAATATTCAACAAAGTCTGATGTTTTTAGCTTTGGTATCCTTTTGTTAGAGATCATTAGTGGCAAGAGAAATACAAATTGGCACAATGGAAGACCATCCCTAAATTTGATTGGACAGGTAAGGCTAAGGAAAGCCATAACGCTAAACTTCAAACATAATCATTGATCTCTTCCATTTCCTCTCATATTTAACCTTGGAACATATTTTGTTGAACCTTGGTGCTACTTTTCTTAGTAATATATAATACATGGCATTCCCTCAATTTCCAGGCATGGGACTTGTGGAGAGATGGAAAGGCCTTGGACATAATGGACTCAACACTTGGTGAATCATATCCTCTTGATGCAGCCCTAAAGTGTATACAAATTGGGCTCTTATGTGTACAAGAAAGTGCCTTCTATAGGCCATCCATGTTAGAAGTTGTTTTCATGCTTGGCAATGAAGTAAGCATACCATCACCTCGCAAGCCTGCTTTCCTATTCAATTCTGAAATAGAGCATTTACAGTTTTCAACATCTGGAGATCCTTCAGTAAACGAGATGAGTACTTCAATCAGTGCTCGGTAAACATGACTTCGTAAATATGAGAGAAATGTACTTTATGATCTATCTCTTGTTAATTATTACTCCTCTAGTCCTATTTATTTACAGGGTAAGAAGAACTTTTTTAATCCTATTTATAGGCTAGAGGGAGAAATTTTTCATAATTATTATATTGACTTTATTCTCATAGGGTCTAAGTTATATTAAACAGAGGTAAAATTGGAAAAGGGTTAGATTTTATAGAGGAGTTAATAAACTTTAAGGTTTTTTCTGGTCAATGTTAAACATATTGGAAGTGCCTTATAAATAAGATTAAATGAGTGTATAATTAGATTTTGATTATCCTAGCTACCTGATTTTGTATCAACATATATGTATTTACCCATGTCACTTGTATATATAGACAGCTAAAAATACGTTCCTTTTCTTTTAAAAGGGATTGTATATACCATACTCAAAAATTTACTAGCTTTATTGGGAAAGTTAATTCTTTTGGACTTGTATAGTTTTGGTCAATTGTTGTCTCGATCTCTGTAGTTTATTTCTTTTTAACGTTATTACTATATCCAAATGTTTCCATGTTAATCCCATTCGTTTTGAAGCAATAAATTATCTATCATTGCACACCATATTTCCTATATTATAAACATCATAACAAGTAGTACTACAAAAAAATTGACTTTCGGCTTTGACAAAAGTCGCCGTTGAAAGTATGAAAGTCGCTGCTAAAAGCTTTTCGGCGGCGACAATTTGTCACCGCTAATACTGCTGTTGGCGATACTTTTGACGACAACATTATTATGTCGCCACTGATATTAGATCAGTGGCGACTTTTTGTCGCCGCTGAAAGTACATCAGAAGCCACCACAGGGAATGTCGTGGCTGAAACCAGAGTTTTAGTGGCGACAACTATCGCCCAAGATACTATTTCAGCTATCGCCGCTGAAAAATGTATCAACGGCGACTATTTGTTGCCGCCGATACTGTCTTCAGTGGCAACATTGCGTCGCCACTGAAAGTCTTATTATTGGCGACAACAATTTTGTCACCGCATAAGAGTGTATCAGTGGCGACAAATGTCGCCGCTGATACACTTTTCAGTGGCGACATTGTGTCGCCTGGCAACGACATTTTTGTCGCCATGGAAGAGTGTATCAGTGGCGACAAATGTCACCGCTGATACACTTTTTAGCAGCAACTTTGCGTCGCCACTGAAAGACTTATTATTGGCGGCAACAATTTTGTCGCCGCAGAAGAGTGTATCAGTGGCGACAAATGTCGCTGCCAAAAGTGTTACTTTTTTTTTGCTTGAATTTTTTTTTTAAAATATAAATTGATAAAATTGCCAACTATACTACTATTAAAACCTATACCATATTGATTAAGACCATAAGAAATTTGAAATTAACAATGATACTAATATAAATGTTCAAATTTAACATCAAATATTTAAATTGTGTTTATCCATTGGAAGAAACATCAAACATAAAACTATGAAAATTTATCAGTTTGTGGGACAGGAAGGCTAGGAGTAGATGAAGTAGGAGCTGCTACTTGCCCCTATTGCATTAGGATAGATAGAATCATCTCTTCCATTTGTTTCATCTTTAGATCAAATTGTGCACGTTCTTCTGCGCACTCTGCTTCCACTCTAGCACGTTCATCTGCGTGCTCTGCTTCTATCTTTGCATGCTCCTCCTGAAATTTTTTATCAAATTCCTCAAGCAATTGGGTACGCACATTTTCAACGGAGTGAGAGCGATCTCTCTTCCTTAATGGCTCTGCTCCATACCCTTTTCCTCTTACATACCCAGACTTTCACCAAGAACAGCTGTCAATATTTCATCAGAGGTCATTCGAGCATCAACCTCTACTTCTTGTTGTTGGCGAAGTTCTTGCAACTTAGCCTACAATCAAAGCATGAAACAAATGACATAAAGAATTATTGAAGTTAGTATAACATTAAAACACAATGCATACGTGTATTTGCTCAGATTGTGGATCTGCCCACTCTAATTGTCCATCTGCCTTCTTCCTAGTGTGTGTGATATGGTACAATTGGTCAGGGGGTGCAGGCTATCTAGTAGTGTGGTCCCTCTATAAAGCATAATATACAAAGAGTACACATGGTACAATTTAGAATAAAAAATGATTCAAAACATAAACTAAAGTGAAGAGAGATTGAACTTACTGTAGCGAAGTTAATCTCCTCAAATGATAGACAGCCACAGGTATGCTTTATTATTTGTTTTTCTCGGTTGCTTTGTTTCTTTGACTTTTTTTCTACAAAAAAAAAATAGTAAAAAAGAATTAATGACTAAAATAAATATATGATTCATTTAAAAGGATAGAAAGGTATCGTGAACACGTCAGTCTAAAAATATGCTAGTAACAACTCCCAATCTTTAGAACTAATATTTTGGGGAGGATTAGCCCGCCTCTCCTCATCAGAAGTATATTTGTTATACTGTTTATGCAAGTTGATCTTCCAATTTCTAAAGGCATTTTTCAAGTTCATTGTTATAGGTTTTGTGAACTTTTCTTCCTTGGTTGCATCATAAGGTTTGAATTTTTCCTAAAATACATATAAACAAAAAAACAAAATTGTTATGAAAACATAAATAAACAAAGATATATATAAATATTGGGGAAGAGTGTACCTTCACTTTCAAAATCATCTCATCTATATATTGATCATAAATATTCTTCCATTTAGCACCATGATGAAAAGAGATTGTGGTCCTCACAACATAACCACAATAATTAACAAGGTTTCTCGCTTCTGCACCCACTGCTCTTGTCAAGTAGTCTGAAAGTTTCACAGGATATATTTGTTTACCGAATCATGGAAACTGGCAAGCTTAACTAATACGAATTATTAAATAGTGCATAATAATTAACAAAATAATAAACATCAGAAAACCAAACTTTGGCATTTCGTAAAAATATCATGATGTGTTGCAGGCTTTAAATGCTTAAGATATGTGTTGGCAACCGAAGATATAATAACAGTGAATTGTGTGAAAATAAATCAGCTCGCAAAAGAATGATCCTTTAGAGAGAAAACTGTGTCACAAATAATATGTTTATCTATAATTGAGATCAAAGACATTGTCCATTTTCTTATCTGCTAGTTGGTCTTCCGTGGATGAAAGGGAGTGAAAATCTTAGAGGTTTTGTTGCAACCTGGATAAAGATCTTTTTCTGCATCCTTTAACAAGTCAAAGAACCTTTTTGCATGGGCATTAGGATCTTCACTCTCATCTAATCCAATGTTCATATCATCCAAACAAGGAACCCCATATGCATCACACACCATCCTTACAAGATTCTCATCCTCATAAGTATCATTTTCTACCACTCTTGTTGAACTCTCACAGCCACTTTGATATCTCCTAATTTCTCCATGCAAGTCCCACACCTTGTAACTATCCCAAAAACCCTTAATCAATAAATCTGCCCTAACATCTATTTTCACCTTGAATGAAACATTCCTACATTTTTTTACAAGGACAACGTATTTTGTTTGTCACACCATGTTGAGTAAATGCCCATTCTAGAAAACTGTCTACTCCCCTAATGTATGCTAGGTTGCCTCTGTCTTTAATGTTTAACCAACTTTTATCCATCCCTAATTCAATAAAAATTTAATTACAAACAATCCTCATCAAACTTTGAAGTCCATATGTCAAGCAACAATCCAAATGTCAAGCACAGATTTACATCAGCAAGATCCCAGCACAACAAACAATCCACAACAAACACTGATTTTCAAATAAAATTCCCTATTATAATCAGAATCCAAATGTTTGTATTTTGACTTCATCATAATGAATTTCTATTTGTGGTCAAGAAAATCATAATTTCCATTGAAGCAAAAGGAGTGATTATTTATGTTGAGATTGAGAACCCAGGAAGAGAAAAACAAATAAAAAGTCATAGAAAGAAACAACTAGCCCAATCCCCAAACACTTCTTGTTTTCATATTGGCCGACAAAAGAATCATAAATTTCAGTTCGAAGTCATGATGATGTGTAATTGAAATTTTGGAGCCCAGCTACTTTAAGTCAAGCTTCGTGATCTAACAGCTTCGTGATCGAACTCAGGTGCGTTGTATAATAAGGAATATAGTTAGAGACTGGACAAAAGAGGTACTACTTATTCATTTATTGAATGAGTTGTATTAATGAATTAAAATCTAGTTCCATTTTATCTTCTGCATTTGGTATTATGTCAGGGTCAAAAGGAACGTGGCCAGTGCTAAAAGCCTATACTTGAAGAACTCAATGCCTTGTTTCCTAATCGCAGTAAAGAGAGGTACACAACAATATTTAAAGAAAAAAAATGCATAAACATAAAAATGTGGATTAGTTATTAAAGTCTTGTAGATACATACCGATGACACAATTAGAGAGGACTTCTAAATTTCATTTAACTAATAGTCCCAGTGGATTGAGAATTCACAAATTTGACCTATAAATTACACAATTAGAGAGGACTTCTAAATTTCATTCTAGAGTTCCACTCGAGCAAAGTTAGGAAAGAAACCCTTACAGAAAGCCAAAATTCCCTGCAAGGTGAACCAAGTCTCCCTAGTTTAACATCAGGGTTGCGTATTTAGAAAAACATCAGGATGAATTTCCAATTGTAGTTTAACTACAGCAAGCTCCTCAATTCTTTCCAAAACCAGAATTATAGAGACAAAAAACTAACTAACTAGAGTATCATCATATCAAACGGTCTCCCGAAAGATTGAGAAAACGGAGCTCTAAAATGTTCCAGAATGACAAACATAAAAATCTTATCCTCTGTTTGTCAGTATGCTCCACTAATATTCAATGATAAATCAAACAGATACAAAACTTCAATGGTCAAAACAAATAAAACGAAATGCAAAGGACGAAGCATGTGTGTCGGTTCAATTAAATATTTAGCAATTATCATGACTACTAAAATTCATTCGTTTAGTTAGATCATCGATGTTTGGCAAACTTAAAAAACAAAATCAGATCAATAAAGTTTAAAACTCAACTTAATAATTAATTAAATCGCCATGTCCCCTGTGCATGGAATGACAATTAAATCAACTAAAGATAGAAAACAAGATGAACAAAGAAACAGATAGAGAATTTAGACCGATAACATAAACATACCCGAATTCGTGAGTTGCAAGGACGTATGTGCTTCGTCAGAGATCGAAGAATGAGGGGGAGGCGCCCGAAACAGAGCACGCAAGCCGAAGGACGATGTGAAGAGGGAAGGCCGATTAGGGAAGACGGAGGAGACTATCAAAGTGTTGTTTCCAAAATTATGATAAAAATGAGGGAAACCGAAGCAATATGCAAATAATATAATCAAGAATTGACTTCGCACCTAAAAAGGATCTCCATAAGTGATTATTCTTTCTCATAGAACAGTATAATCTAAGAAACATACATCAAACCCACCCGTGGTAAAATCTTACCCGTATCAGAAGACTGGATAAACAAACGAAAATCCCCAAATCAACATAATATCGGCCAAACGAAGAACCGATAGAAATGGAGAGAGAAAAGGCAAGATCCAAAAAGCAAAATGATAGAAAATGGAAAGGAAAAACAAGACAGAAAAGCTTAGATCTAGAAACAGAGAAGAATGCAGAAAAGACTTACAGTGGAATGGAGCACCGAGGAAGAGGTGGGGTGGTGGGAGAGGTGGCGGCCGTGGACGTGGGAAAGGAGGGAAGTTTAGGCGCTGAGTAGAATAGATGATGTTAGTCGGAATTGGTTTACAAGAGTTGAGATGTTCTCTGTATTTTCATCTTGTTTCATTTTTCCTTCGTCTCACTTTAACTTATATCAGAAAAAAAAAGGGTGCCCAATTTTCCTAAATGGCGCCCAATTTTTTTCCTAAATGGCGCGTTTCTGACTCGCGTGTTTCATAATAAATCTTGACACTATGAATTTCAATTTTAAAAATGCGTTGCTATATTTTTTTAAGAAAAAAAGTTAATAACTCTTGTTGAAATTGATTTACGGTTGAAAGTTTTGAAATATTAAAAAAATCAATAATTCCCAACTCAAACTCCTCATATTCATATCCATATTTCTCCCTTTCGGACAAAATATTTCCAAAATTAAACCCATTGAATCTAGTAACCAAGATATTTAACGAAAACCGCGTGTTTGGTATTAATGGAATTGTCGGGCAAAAAATATTGATGGAATTGAAATTAAGAAAAAATTGTTGAAAAAAATATTTCATGCAAAATTATTGCCCAAAATACTTGAAATTAATTTAAGGACTCACATTCATAGTTTTATCTTTGAGTGCTCTATATATGGTTGAAGCTGAAAATATGTTGCACACAATGCAGAGTTGAAGAAGAATTATATTTGCTGAAAATGAGTTGCAACTATTTGAAGAAGACCTAGATTATTAAGTACTCATAAGCAATATATGTTTTTATATATATTACAACGATGGATTTTCAACAATTTTCTTAATGATCAAGAAAGTTGGGTATCCAATTTTTTTAAGAAAGTTTTAAATGTGGCTGGGAAACTCTAGAACTGGAATACCAAGATAAGCAGACAACATTAAATATCACGCACAATTAATAGATGCATAATCAATGAAAAAAAAGCTAGTGTTTTAGCATAACATACATTCTAAATTTTACTCGTTTCAATTAGATTGAAATAGTCTAAATTTGATTAAAAATTAACAAATGCTCTTCGCTGAACCTACTTTGGTATGAGGTTATTCTTTTGCGTTGAAATTATGAACCCATGTGATCTCCTCATTATTGATTATTGTATATTAAACAACTATTAGCTCTTTATATGTGTTTCCTCTTTTCCTGTGCCTTAGAAAAGATTGAACATGACGGTAAAATTATCATCACTAACATTGTATAATATATTATCAAAGTTTTGAATGTGCCTTATTTTATTTTCCATCATTTTTAATTTACTTCCTCAAATGCGATTTCTTCACTAAATAAAAAATAACTATAAAAAGTTGTTAGTTGATAAAATAATTTTTTAACTCATGCAGTATATTCAACTCACATAAAGTTTATGGTAAATCAAGTAGAGTTGTTATGTAATTAGAAGGCTCATTTTTTCTGCCATCAATTAGAAGGCTCATCTAATCCATACTTTGAACATTATATGATAATTTATACACACTCTACTTAGAAGATTTATAGCCTTATTGAGAGTGTTTGAATATATATGAATTTTTCACTTATGATCTTACTTTCAGTGTGTGTTTTTAGTGATATGTTGGGGCTATTGAGCTTAATTAAATTATATTTTATTTATTCGGGAAAAAGACAAAAGAGATTTGAAATTGAAAAATATCAAATCAGATATGTTAAAATTGTAAGATATCAAATTTCGATATGGAAAGAGTGATAAATGCAAATGATTCTTTAACTTTCATGATTAAATAGAGCCTAAGATTATTTCTCTCATTTGAATTTCATAAAACTAGATCAATTTCCTCTCTACTAGTATTTCAATGAATATTTGTGTTAGAAGTAGCCTTAAAAGCACTTGACAAAACTTTCTTCAATCAAAATCATGTTTATCTTTTCATCAAAATGTACAATCTCTTGTTATTATTAATGAAAATCAACTTTAAGCAACAACATTAATGTGACAATGCAATGTTAGTAATACCACTCTCTTCCTCTCACTCTCGAATGCACAACAATATCTCTCAAACTCTCTTTATCTCATGATGATACAAAAAATTAATTTATTTTTTCATAATAAATAATATCAATAAACATATTTATTGTATCAATATTATAAAAAAACCTTTCAGTGGCGAGATTAAGTCGCCGCTGAAACATACTTTTGGCAGTGACATATGAGAGTCGCTGCTGAAAGTATTGACTTTCGACGGCGACAATTTCTCCACGAAAGTCAATACTTTCAAAACTCACACTTTTAGCCACCAGAAGTCACCACCGAAAAAATTATGTTATTCTTCACTCTCTCTAATACAAAAAATCATTTTAATATATTATGAAATCATGAAGTAGACTACTAAAAAATAAGAAAACTTACATAAATTTAATTGTAGTATAATTATATTATCTTAAACGTTTAATTCTATTTTGTACTCCCTCTCACACACTTTATCTCTCACTCTCTCTCTCTCTTCCTATCTTACAAACTATCCTCACTCTATTGCTTGCACTCCCACCCTCATACAACATTGTATCTTTAATTCTCCATCTCACATTTATACTAGTAAAAACATAATTATAATCTCTCTCTCATACACACCATATTATCAATTAACTTATTTGTTGAATAAATATTACAAGTTTTTTTTAAAAAAAATAAAAAATAAAATTGGACTTTCGGTGGCGACATAAAGTTGCCACCGAAACTACCTATGGTGGCAACACAAAAATGTCACCGCTGAAAGTATAACTTTCAGCGGCGACTTAACGTGTCATCACTGAAGTTTAAAAAAAAAATTTAAAATTGGACTTTTCAATTGTTACATAAAGTCACCGCTGAAAGTTATACTTTCAGCGAAACTACCTTTGGTGGCGACATAACAATGTTACCACTTAAAGTATAACTTTCAGCGGCGACAAATAGTTGTCACCGCTGAAGGTTATGTCACCACCGAAGGTTCCACTTTCAGCGGTGACTAAAAAAGTCGTCGCCGAATGTATTACTTTCAGTGGCAACTCATTTTGTGGCCATCGAAAACTATACTTTCAGCGGCGACATCAAATGTCACCACCAAAAGTCTTTTTTTTTTTTTTTTGTAGTGTAGGTGGAGATATATCATCAAAACGAAAAAGGTGGAAATATGAAAAAGAAGTCCACATGGCTTTTTACTTTGGACTATTGGGATGCAAAAAGATTTACACCTTGCATTTTTCAAGTAGAAAAGACTTATACTACTGTTCTTTTTGATAATTTTTGAGAGTCTTTGGAATTACCAAGGGTGGGGGTTTTAGTCCCTCAAGGTGAGTTGCATCAATTATTGATTCGGTCTTTGAAGTTTTAGCCGTTTTTCAATACCCAACTAATCCTTATGATATTTATTTTTCCTTTTTTTTTGCCGTTGACCTTATGATTCAATTTTTCTTTCAAACTATAAGTAATAATTGTGTTTTTACCAACTTCCTCTTTGTTGAAGCATAGATGTCCCTCTAATGTAGAGGTATGTGCTTTTTGTGGTTTATGTTGAAAATAAATGTTTTTAATGACGAATCCTCTTTCTTTTCTTTTGAGATTTTCGAGCCAATGAAAATCTTTTTTCTAAATTGGATGTGGAAAAATCAAAATACAGAATTGACAATTTCGGATTATACAGAGGAAAAGAAAAATCAAAAAGAGACTAAGAAAAAAGAGGAAGCAGAGCGTATGGAAATAGCGGAAGCCTGGGAAAACACTCAAAATGCTCAACCAGTAAGAAGTCTTTTATTAGTAGCCCACTGGATTATTAGAAAATATATTCTATTACTCTCATTGATTATTTCTAATTTAAAGTTTGAATTTTAAATTATGGTTAGATCTGGTCTTTTTAGGAGTTTTAAACAAATAGCAAGTTTTTAGGTTTGTTTCCTAATTTCCTGCTTAGTTTGTTTTCTACTTTCTTGCTTTCAGTTGTGAGTTTCCATTTGTATAAATAAACCTCATTCAAGAGGAATTAAGTACGAATGAATGAAAAAGTGAAATACTTCTCGAGACTGAATTTTAACATGGTATCAGAGCATGGTTTGGTCCAGGAAACCTAAAGTCCTACCTTCTTTTTCTTGTTACCCGACCAAATCCTTCTCTTCCCAAATTTCCAATGGCGCCTTCTAATATCATTATCCAGCAAGATAACTCATCTTTTCCCATCACTGTAGTTCTAGATGACTCAAACTATCCTCTTTGGTCTCAATTAATGGACATTTGTATCAGTGCTCGTAACAAATCTGGATATTTTACTGGCTCGACACCAAAACCCTCTCTTGCAGATCCGACCTATGATACATGGGTCACTAAAAACAAAAGGGTGAAAAGTTGGCTTATCGACTCAATGAGCCAACCCTTGATGTAGCGGTTCATTCGCCTCGAATCGGCCCATGAAATTTGGGATGCCGCTCGTCGTACCTTCTATGATGCATCTGATGAGACATGTCTCTTTGAACTCCACCAACGATCCTTCACCACCAAGCAACATGGTTGTCCTCTCTCGACCTATTACAATGAACTTGTTTCTATTTTTCAGGATATTGATCATCATCAGCTGTCCCCTGCAACCACTGTCCATGGTGTCACCTAGATGCACTCCTCTATGGCCTGTCTTCGCATCTACATCTTTCTCAGTGGCTTAAACTCTGATTTTGAACAAGTTCGTGGGGAAATACTACGGAAGGACCCCAAACTTGATCTCGAATGCACCTATTCGTACGTACGACGTGAGTGTCAACAACGACTCACCATGAATGGGCCTTGAATCTACCCATGAATGAATTCTTCTCCTTGAAATCTACCCACGAAAATCTTCTCCTTGAATCTACCCACGAAATCTTCTCCTTGAAATCTGCCCCACGAAATCTTCTCCTTGAATCCACCCACGAATGAAATATTCTCCTTGAAATCTACCCACGAAATCTTCTCCTTGAATCCACCCACGAACAAAATTTGGGCCTTGAATCTGCCCACGAAATCCAGGATGCAGAACTCTGTCCTCAACGGAAGCTTGAAACTTTCTTCTCTATGCCTCATGTTCCAACGTCTTCCTAGAAAAAAGTGTTTGAAGCAATGATTGACAAGTTGGGAATGAACGACATTCATGCCCCAACTTGAGGGGGAGTGTTGAAAATAAATGTTTTTAATTATTTCTAATTTAAAGTTTGAATTTTAAATTATGGTTAGATCTAGTCTTTTTTAGGAGTTTTAAACAAATAGTAAGTTTTTAGGTTTGTTTCCTAATTTCCTGTTTAGTTTGTTTTCTACTTTCTTACTTTCAGTTGTGAGTTTTCATTTGTATAAATAAACCTCATTCAAGAGGAATTAAGTACGAATGAATGAAAAAGTGAAATACTTTTCGAGACTTAACAGTTTAGATGATAAATTTTTATATCATCTGTTCCTTTCTTGTCCGTTCGCTAGAGCCTGTCGGTTTGGTATTACTTTAGGAGCTAGGATCGATTCTTCACAGGCTATATCATTATTGCAGATAACCGTGTGGTGCAAAGCTCCAACTGATCCTGGTAATTTTATTTCTCTGTCAGCCTTCTATATCATGAATTCTTTGTGGTTTGCACGCAATAGTATTTGTCATGCACGGCGAAAATTCTCTCCAAGTAATATAGATGGCATAAGCCAGGGCAATTATATTTGCACATATATTGCTTCACTTCGGCAGCAAAGTGATTCAATAATAGCTCGGCAAGACGAAGTACAACGATTTATATCCCCAATCACTATGACGATGGCATGGACCTAGATGGAACGTGGTATTCAAAATAAGAACAATTTACCCAAGAAAGCATTCCATTCATATTAGTGTATGCTTCAATCAGGCATATTGGAATTTATGGACCTTATGCCCTTCAATTAAAGTGGCTCCTCTTCAACTACAGCTGATGGCACCTGCAATCAAGTACATTTTGAGTCAAACTCATGTTTGACAAAACCTCATACGTTTTCCGATGTTTTGTTCTCTTGTAAAGAAGTCACATATAGGATTATTACAAAAACAAGGATAGTTCCGTGGAGCTAACTTATCTACTACAAGATGCATGTACTATGTTGCAGAACTTTGAATTTTTTTATTTTACTTCAAAAATTCATAATTACCTGTTTATCCAAAAAAAGAAGTAATAATTGTGTATAATTATAAAACTTTAAGGACATGGTCGATAAAAATTAAAATTTAAAGACCAAATTGGTACTTGAGACAAACTTAAAAGATGAAAAACTTCATTATCTTCTTGGTTTCATCTCCAAAAATATTTGAAGGTTAATTTTTCAAAACATTTGAAGTTGTCATAAAATATTGTATGTAGAGGTAGAAATTATTTTTGGTGTATGGTTACCAATAATACTAATGTAGAAAGTAATAATTGGCCCTTTCTTTAAGGTTGTAACATCTCAAATTTTAGACCATACAACTTCAATTCAAAATATTTATTAAGTTCAGTTGAGTCAAATGTCTGAAGTATGCCATAAGAAACATATTTAATAAACTTGTTAAAATTATTTATAGGCCCAGAAAAATTGAGGAAAGATCATGAATTATTAATTTGGGGGATTACAAAATTATGAAGAGCTTTGATGATTCCCAAAAGTGGCCTAAACAATTTTAGAGCTATTTTTGAAATTAACGGCCTTTTTCCGAACATAATACAAGAAAAATAGTTAGAGGCCTATTGCTTGGCCTGAAAAATTTGGAGAAACTATTTTATAAGATAAAAAAATAATAATTAAGGTAGAAAATCCTTATAAAATATTAAGGATTAATTTGTATAATTTATTTAATAATTTCAATTATGATAGAAAGGAGTATAATAGTCCAATCACTATCTCAAAAAAAAAGGGGTCAATCTTGGGCTCAAATTTTTAGAAGCCTAAGACATGCTCCCCAAGCCCACAAAGAATAGTGTCAGATTTGTTGGTTTGGAACTCCTTTGGTAGGCGATCTCGTAAGTCCCCAGTAAGTGCTCATAGAGCCTGGGGCCATGCCCTGACCTTGGTGGGAGACTGGTGTCGAACCCCTCCAAAACTTTTTTATATATAAAAAAAAAAATTAATGAATAAGAGGCTAATGCTTTATCAAAAAATAAGAGGCTAATGTGATAAGTGTTGCTTGTGTATTAACCCAAAGCAATAAACAATTAAACACTACATAGTTGTAATAATGATTATAGGGAGGAACTGTCAGCTACTCAAAGTGTAAAGTATTGATTTCGATGGGCGGAATCTGCGAAAACAAATGCATAACCTTTATAATAATTAAACGTAAAATATAATTCTTAAATATTTGATGATAAATTAGCATAACCGTAGACTATTTTACAAATACTGAATCGTTAAAAAAATAACCGGCAAATAGGTTTTCATTTCATTTTATTTTAAATTGAGAAAATACTTTACAATTCTTCGAAAAAGAAGAATACTTAACATTTAAAAATGATAATCATCAAATATAACAAGGTGGGATTTTAAAAAATGTCAAATATAAGGTAGGATAACAAAAATTTGCTATTTTTTGGCAATATGAAAAATAATTTATTTGACAGTTATTATAATAACTTTCAAGTATATTTTACAAATAGTTATGTGAAAAGATTAATCGTCAAATAATAAGGTTGTCATTTTTTATTGTTTTTAATTGAAAAAAATATTTGATTAGTCTACGTAAAGAACCGTTAATTATTGTTACTTAACAGTTAAAACTTCTAAAAAAAAATGACAAATAAAAGGTGGCGGGACGATTATGAAAAAAAAAATATATATATTTGATGTAACTCTTCCCACTTATGTGCTGCCATTGCAGGTCTTGCCCTCCAACTGCCATGAGACTTTTTCACTTTATAGTTCCTTCCTCTCATGATTCTTCTCATGTAAGGATTTTTTTTTAAAAAAAAAAATTTGTGTTTTTAGTTTCATTTTATTTTTTATATAACAAGACTTTGCTAGTTGTCTCAAGGTTGTCAGCCGGAATTATCTAAGAAGAAAAATTGTACACAAAAAACAATATCTAATTTCTTATGATGGTGATCATTTCTTTGAAGATAAAAAATAGAGGGAAAATGCAGGAGAAAAGTAGAGAGCATGGAAAAAATGATGATGCTGGATTTTTTTGTTGTTGTTTTATTGCAATGAAAAATATCATGATTATACTAGATTATATAGACTAAAAATAACTAACATTTAACTTAAATAAATAAACTAAAATAATAATAAATCAATAGAATTTTTTCCACCTAATTTTTAGCAACTAGTTAAATCATGATCTTCTTGAACGCAAAAAGAACCTCTCCATTACATTTCCCCTCCATTGCTTTTAAAACGACATTGTTTTGATTCAATGCAATCTCAATCATTGATATCCAATATGATTTTTTATAAATGAAATCTCGGTAAAGTATAGCTGACTTTGAACTTAGATATGCACATTTGATCAATCAACGGCTTCCTTGTGAAGAACATATGACCAAAGTTTCCAAGTGAGAAAAATTATAAACATTCTCATAAAGGAATGGCCTAAGGTCACAATAACAACCAAAGAGGCTAGGACCAAGGCTTCAAAAAGTTTCATAAAGCCGGCACTAATAGAAGGAAGGAAGGGAGAGATCAAATCATACGCTATGAGTGTGACATATCAGGACATATTAAGTTTGAATGTCCTTAACAGAGAGAAAAATTAGACTAATCAATTAAAGAAGAAAGCTTACGTCTCTTCGATATAAGGAGATAGTTTGTCAGAAGAAGAAAGCGACAAAGAAGAAATGGCCAACATATGTTTGGTGGTCCATGAGGAGTCAAATAACAAAGAGGTAAATGAATTTGAACCCTCTTATGATGAACTATTAGATGAATATAATGTTTACATTCTGAATTTAGCAAAATAGTTAAAGAGTTAGTGAGCTTGAAGAAATGGGTCAAGTTTCTTAAGCAAAAACTCAAAGAAACTCTGCCAAGTATTTATGAAACTTTCCCAATTTTAGAAAAGAAAAACTCAGACCTTAACAAGAATCTTGAAAAATTCACAAGAGGCAGTGAAAAACCCAAGGTGATCTTAAAAGCTTAGAGATTCACGAATGATAGATTTGGAATAAGCAATAACCCAAATCTAGATAAAAAGAAAAGGAAAAGTTAAAGGGGAGGTAAAGTGTATTGAAATTATTTTCAACATTTTGTTCATTCATATAATCCATTTAGTCATTGTAACTATTACAACAAAAAGGGGTACAATACATCTTCATATTTTCACAGAAATGAAAAGCCAATAGGTACTTACAAATTGGTACTAAAAGGATCATATGTTCCCTAAATGATTTATATGAACCATAAAGGACCCAAGAAAATATGGATAGTTAAGACCTGATTGTCATTGTTTGTAGCTATGTCAGAAATGAAAAACGTGGCTAAACCCAAGAGGGGGTGAATTGGTTGAAGATAAAAACTTGCTTCCTTTTAAAATCTTTTCGCAATTCGGTTAAATAAGTTTGAATGATAATAAATAGTTATAAATCTGTAAACAATTATTCAAACATGTATGCTGGAAATAAAGAGTTAAGGGAACAGAATCTGCAAACTCAGGCTTATACTGGTTCGGTCCAATCCGCGACCTACGTCCAGTCCTCAAGCTCCACTTGAGATTTCCACTATTTTCCTTGTTTAACCAGGCACAAGAGACAAGCCTTTACAACCTACAAGTTTGTCCATGCACTTGTATAGCCTTTACAATCTCTCACAGAGACTCCCCCTTACTTCCCGTAAGGTTACAACCAATTTCCCAACTCAAGGTCTCCCAACCTTGAGTAACTCTCAAATAGAGAATGTTTTACAATATATTTTCTCTCAGAAGTGATTATGATAAACACTGAATTGCATTACAAGTGATTTCACTCTCTATATGGTAAACTAAGAAAGCAGTGAAGAACAAAGAGTAGGAGATTTAGCATTTTGACATTATGACAGTGTAAGCTTACTCCATCATTTTCTTGCGTTTTGAATCTGGTTCTATTTATAGATGAAGATCTTTTGAACGTTGAGAATACGACCGTTGTGAATGGAGATGTTGAGAATATGACAAATGCAAAAACTAGCCGTTAGAATGCTTTTTCAACTTAACAGCTCAGCATTTTGGATCTTCATGTAATCCCTCGTTTGATAATCTGAAATATGTCCACAAATGATATAAATGATAATAATAAGTGTTAGAGATCATTTGGCTAATAATCTAGATGATCTATATTAATTCAGGATTTTCGCAACGGTGATTTTTCTAATCTAAAGGAGAATACTGCAGTATTGTTTTGCATACTCAAGTATTGAACTTATTTCATTACTTCAGATTCGCCTCTATCTGTCTGATATTAGAGTATTGACTTACATACTCGAGTATTGAAGCTCTACTAACGTTCATTTCTCTCTGTCTGAGCTATACTCAAGTATTCATGTGTATACTCGAGTATTCAACTTGTTCTAGCCTTTGGTTGCTTTCTGACTTGATATGGCTTCTATTTTAGCAAACCAATTATCCTCATATAGCTCTTTGTGTCTTCATTCTAAAGCAACAAGAATCGGATCCAAACTCGTTGTGATCTCTGTCCATTAAGATCCGATGAATGAAGATTTTTCTTTACAGTGTTTTTGGAACGTCTTGCTTAATCAGTCAACTTTCGAGGAGCATATCTCTCTGTCTGAACTTCATTTTTGTTGAATCAAGTATTGATGGAAATCCTTATGTGTCTTCTTTACAATGCCACCAATTTCAGCTCATTCTGATTTGTAGATTGTGAGTTACACTCAAAAACATTGAAGCTTAGTCTTATGTGTGGCGTGAATATTTGATCCAACTTTAGAAATTCAAAGATCTTTCTTTTGATCTATTTTGGACTTGAAACTTTGTCAAGATGACGCATTAGATGTACAGTTTCATCCAAATTTGGTTTCACCTCAATCCAATGTCTGGTTAAACAGAGGTTTAGGAGATATCATCGAATTACCAGACCTCGCCCAAAGCTGAACGTTAAACAGAGGTGAACAGAGTTGTTGTTAAGTTCTGATACTCGAGTATTCAAGTGCATACTCGAGTATTGTTGAGACCAGACACGCCAGAGAAGCTGAAAATACCCAATACTCGAGTATATAAGTTCCATACTTGAGTATTAACTCCTATACTCAAGTTTTGACTCTTTGAAGCCCAAACCGTAGTTTCCAAAACTCTAGTTTTCCAAACTACAGTTTTCTCGTCTAGAAGCAAATTTTTGCCGTAAGCTTGTATACTCGAGTTTTGACCTGGGAACTCAAGTATTCTCTTCCAGAATCTGATTTTTGTTTTCTTTAACTCTGGATTGAGCCTCTCCAACATCCATTTGATCATGAAGATCTCTAGGATCAATCTTAGAGCTTGAATAAAGATGTCTTCAGCAAGTTCTTCCTTCTTTCATCTTCTATCCTGATCAATTTTCATCATTCAACTTTAACTCATCATTTAACATTGACCCATTATTTTCTACAAGTTCTATATTACTTCTTCAACATTTCCTCTTTTTCTTGAACTTAGCATTCTCTTCAATTTCTTCTTTCTTGAATATCCTTCATGAATGAACTTGAACTGACCTTGATTGAAGATGTTCCATTCAATAAATTCTTTCTTCTTCGATTTCTCCTCCTCTTCTTTTTATCCTCTTCCTTTTTCTTATTCTCATCTATATCCTCGACCTCCTTGATCTTCTTCTTTTTCTTCTTCTCTTGATCATTCTTCATGATTCAACTCTCTCTCAATCTGAAACTTCTTATCTCCTTCTTGATTAACTTTAACTTGAATTAATCTACATTAAATGCAACAGTTAGTCAATGTAGGAGATAACTATATTACTCAATCTTTTTGCTATTAAGAATGACATCTATATAAGACATCATCAAAACTAATCATATCTAACAAGAAAGCATCAAAGACCAAAAAATGATATATCAATAGTGGAGGAACATAACTGGGGAAAAGACCTATAAGGTGAAATGAGCTTTGGAGGAAACCAATAACGTGAAATTGCTAGAATATGAGATTGGCAAAACGGATATGTGAGATTGGCAAAAAGGATGGAGTACACGTAAAATATGTCTACTACATAGAATGACTATACCACAACCTCTTTAGTGTTAGCTAGAGTCCTGATAAAGACAACTATGTCATCTTTGATTCAAAAGAATGTCTCATTGTGAACAAGAAGGATCTCCAGATCAACAAAGATTAGCTTGATGTCAAAATAAGAGCTTCAAGAGACAGTAATTGCTATACCATTGATTTGAGTAATCCAAACAATGGTTATAAATTGTTTTTTCTCAGCAATACTAATGAAAGTTGGTTATGACATAAGATATTAACTCATGTTAGCATACACCAACTAGGCAAGTTGCTAAGAAATGATTTAGTACTTTGTTTACCCAAACTTCATTTCAAAAATGATTTAATCTATGATGCTTGTTAAAAGGGTAAACAAACAAAATCACCTTTTAAATCAAAGGAGGTCATGACAAAAAGACCACTCCAACTTCTTCCCATGGACTTAGTTGGACTAATAAGAGTTAAAAGTCTTGGTGGCAACTTATATACACTAGTTATTATCGATGATTTCTCCAGATTTATTTGGACAATTTTTTTCCTCTAAATATGTAACTTTTAGTGGATTTGTTGTTTCTGCGACTCAAATGGGATAGGTCATGATCCGACTCTAATGGGATAGGTCATGATCTTGAGTCTCATTTCGAGCTATCAACTCTCATATAACATTTGCTTGTTTGTTTAGTTTCTAAGCTTCATCAATTTCATCTCACATATCATACTTTCCTTGACTAATAAGAAGACTTGCGAGATACGCTTCATGAGCCTCTTTCGGTCTCAATAATTTGATTTGACATATTTAGATCTCTGAAATCTTCTAGCAATTTCTACTTATGGATCATCGTGAATGTTGTTTGCACTACTTTCCTACTCAAAGCATCTATGACAACATTGTTTTTCCCAGGGTGGTATTTAATCTCCAGGTCATAATCCTTCAGCAACTCCAACCATCTACGTTGTCTTGTGTTTAGCTCTTTTTTGTCAAAGAGGTATTTAAGACTCTAATGGTCATAATATAGTTCCACAGTAGTACCATACAAATAATGCCACCAAATTTTCAATGCAAAAACAATAGCCACGAGCTCTAAATCATAAGTTGGATAGTTTAACTCATGAGGTTTCAGCTGTCGAGAGGCATAAGCAATCACTTTGCCCTGCTGCATTAGGACACATCTCAATCCATGCTTACTAGTATCACTATTGACAACACAGGTCTCACCAAGATCTGGGATAATCAACATTAGCGCTGTAGTCAACCTCTCTCTCACTTGCCATAGAGTTGCTTCCCCTTTAGTACATTAAGTACTTGCCACAGATGGTGCTCATATTCCTCCTTACTCTTGGAATAAACCAAAATGTCATCAATAAAGACTCTACAAATCAATCTAGATATTCATGAAAGATTTGATTCATATAATCCCATGAACACTGTAGGTCATTAGTTAAACCCCTAGAGACTATCCACAGTTCATAGTGCCCATATTTGGTCCTGAAGGTTATCTTCAGAATATCCACAGCTCTTACATGCAACTGGTGGTATCCCAACCACAGATCAATCTTCAAGAAAACACAGGAACCAGCTAATTGGTCTAACAGATCATTAATTCTAGGGAGTAGGTATTTATTTCTTATTGTTACTTTGTTCAACTCTCGGTAATCAATACAAAGTTGAAGACTCCCATCCTTCTTCTTCACAAATAGTACTAGAGCTCTCCAAGGTGATACAGTAGGTGGAATGAATTCTTTCTCTAGTAACTCTTTGATTTGCTTCTTCAATTTTGCCATTTCACTAGGTGCCATTCTGTAGGGTGCTTTAGATGGGGTCTCATACCAAGCATCAGCTCAATAGTAAACTCCACCTCTTTCACTGGTGGCAATCCACTAATATCTTTTGGGAATAGTTTCGAAAATTCATTCACTACTAGAATATACACTGCCAATGATGGTTTAGTCTTTGCTTGTACGGAGAAAAACACCACATACCCTAGGCAAACTTGATTTAGAAATTTCTTTGCTTTTTGGGCAGTGAGAAGATTTAAATTGCCATAGTATCCGCTGTTGATTTTGAGTACAGGATTCACTTGTTACCGCAGTCGATCATCGCATTGTTGGCCGCCAACTAGTTCAATCCTAGTATGACATCAATATCAACCAACGGTAGACAAATTAAATCTAAGGTGGACTCATGTCCATTTACAATGAATACACAGTTCAAGCATGCATTATACACTATGGACTTAACACCAAGTGTTGTATTTACAATCAAATCATATAGTAATTTATGGGTGTTCATCCCTAGCCGTTTAGTACAATCACAAGCAATGAAAGAATGGCTAGCACTCGAATCAACTAATGCTTGCAAAGAATTACCATTTAGTGAGATTGTACCTTGGATCATGTCGAAAGATTTCCTGACCTCTTCTCGGTTCAATACAAAGACCCTTCCTTGATTCTGTGGCATCTTTTCCTCGGTATTCTGCGAGTAGTTAAAGTTGAAATGTCCTGGTTGGTTACACTTGAAGCAAATTAGCCTCCCATCACATCTTGACCCCGAGTGGCTCTTCCCACATTTTTCACAAGGTCAGGGCACAGTGATCTTGAGTTGTTTGGCCTATAGTGATTGAGCTTTTTGTTACTGCCCTTGTAATCATACCAGTGTCCTTTCCTTATGTGATTATTTGTGGGATCCCCATGGCTATTCCCACTACGAGTCATCTCCATCTAGCTTGCGTGCAACTCCTTCAGGTTCTGTTTGATTATCCTACATTCTTCTTCAACTTAGTGGAATGTAAGAAAACGTTGGGAGATCAGTCTATCCCTCATTTCAAATTTCAATCCCTGAATGAGAATGTCCACTTCCTATATCTCATCTTAATTCTTCTTTAGGTAGGAGGAGTAATAGGATAGATTGATGAACCTTGATAGATACCAATAAAAAGATTTACTCACTTTCTACTTGATGGATAGGAATTTAGCCTCCATTTCTACTTGAACTGAGTGCGGGAAGTACTTCTCATTGAACTTCTATCGGATCAACTCCAAGGTAATTAGGATGTATTGAGCACACAAAGCTTTGGCCACACTCTTCCACCAGTGGTCTGCATCACCTTCTAGCTTGTAGATGGCTAGTTGTGCCTTTCGTTCTTCTAGACAATCCATCACTTCAAAGATCTTCTCTAGTCGGAAGAGCCAATTCTTAGCAGCTTGCACATCTATCTCATTGATGTATGATGGAGGGTTGTACTTACAGAATTGAATTGTCCAGAATTAGGACTCCTTAACTGATTTTTGTCGTTATGATTGAGCAGGAGGTGGAGCTTCTATTTGTAAAGGGTTATCTTCCTAGTTTTCCTCTTTTGCCTCAACACCTGAGCTAGTTGTGCTTCTGCAACTTCAACATGCTACATTTCTTTGTCTCATTCTGCTCTCAACAGGAATACTTCTTTGAGCTCCCTTCACGAGTCTCGAAGCTTGTCTAAAATCCCTAGTACTTGTTGCATGGGGTCTTGGGCTTGAGTTTCTTGTTGATTAGGTCTTCCCTTGCCTTGGCCTCGACCTCTACCCCTTTCATGTGTTGGTAGGTTTTCTTCTTGTTGGGGTGCCTACTTAGCAATTCACTTTAGACTGGCGTAATACTTTAATACTATACGTTAAGAAAATTGGTTGTTACTAACAAAATTATAACCATAATTTTTTATATTGATATGCATTTATAACATACATCATACTTGTTACTAACATTCCATAATCTTGGGAAAACGTAAAGTACTTGATATTACAAACTCCATTATTTAATATAACTTCCCTAGGTCTTTAGGGATAGTTGATACATGTTTACTATACTTAGTCTAATACTAGGTTGGGTTTTCTTCTTCTCCTAATCCACATCTAACATATGATTACCAACTAGGGTCTTCATGAAATGTATAAAGATCTTAAAGTCATTGAAGGTATACTCCTTGAAGACATCCTCTATCCTATCATGCCAAGCCTCGGTGTGGGGAAATTAAACAGGGTTATCCATATCCAAGTGTCTAAGTCATGGTCATCATAACCATACCTTTTCTTGTTGACATATAGGTCGTTGACCTTCTCTAGGTAGGCTCTATACAGATCAGCTTGGATGGTGATATTGCAATAAGCCTACATAAATAGCTCACTGATGTGATGCCACAAATATGTGTCTAGAGCTAAAACATGGTAGGCTTGGGAGGTTTGACTTCGGGATTCTCTATGGGTTCAACTTATGGGTTCTCTGTTAGTGGTTGATCCGCGAGTTTGTCTGCCTTACGCTTCTAATGTAGTTTTATGGGTGTGGGTACAAGTGGTACTTTCTTCCTAGCGGTGTGTGCCATTAATTGTCCACTAGGTGTGTGATAGAATCTATACATCAGGAGGTAATTCACCCTTTTAAATCCTCATCTTGCTTTCAAAATACTAAATTTTGTTAAATTCATTTTCAAAAACTTTGTCCAAATCGATGCTCTGATACCATACTGTAACGCTCACCCTTGAGGTGCCTTTATTTATCAGAGTTATTGTGCACAGACATTGAATTGATTTGGACGACTTAATTGGGGAATAAAACTTTGATAAAATAACTTAGTTTGAAAACGTGAGGATAAATTTTTCGTGATTCAAATCTATCTTATAGTCGGATAATAATACAGTAATCCCAAAAAAAAAAAGACAAATGATAAACAATATACTAAAGTACAACTACATATTTTTTCAAGAAGTTCCTCTTCTTACAACTGCGTCTTCCCTCTTGATCTCCACTACCTGTCTCTTTCATGCGGTTTGGAGTTCAAATAAATGAACTCTAGGGTAACAGTTAATCTTATATGCAAGTATGAAATATAAATGATGGTATAACACATGTCAAACATAGAAAAATTTGAACTCCTAATCAATAATTTGAACTCCATAACCATAGTTATTAGCCAAGGATTGCAGCCTTATAGGACACGCAGCCCTATGGGACACACAGCCCTAATCAATAGCTAGGATACACATATGCAAACTATCTAGCAAACATGGTTAGTCATACATGAATATATATGCATACAAGCTAATAAGATAACAGTTATCCACTTCAAGCTTGAGTCTTAATTTCCATCATTGGATGTTGGGATTAGTGGAAGTGTCAACATAAGCCTATAAATATTTATTATTGTCGTTAGTCACTCCTGGCATCATGAAGTACCAAACTTTTTAGGGGATTATAAGTGAATTAATGTCTAAAAATTCCCTTAATAATAATACTCCTTTTTAAATAATAATAATATCTATTATTATTTATTCATTTATTTTATTACTTATCCCCTCTCCTAATAATAATATTTATTATTGTTGTTGTTGTTGTTGTTGTTTTACTATTTATTATTATTTCTCCACAATTATTTTAAACCCCTAGAGACTATCTTAACACCTTCAGTTAGAAAGTTTATAAATAGTAATCATACAAATTTTAATGTTTCTCATAGTTTTCCAAAATATATTATACACACACGCGCACACACAAACACACACACACACTCTGTGTGTGTGTGTGTGAGAGAGAGAAATAGTAAACTTTTGGTTCATTACCTACTATTCAATGCATTATATGTAAACAACCACTTTTGTGTTCATGATATATATATATATATATATATATATATATATGAGACTAGCAAAGCTTTAGGCTCATGATTATCATTATTTCCATGTACAATATGCTTTGTTCATATATATATATATATATATATATATATATATATATATATAGTCAAACATCCACCCCCAGGGGCAAACATTCACTGCACATTATATATGTGTGTGTGTGTCACACACACACACATTCAGACACGCACAACATGCATTTGTTTATATGTATGTATTCAGTTAACACCCCCCTCCAACAACGGGAGCTTTTTTTTTTTCATCCTTTCTAATATATATCCCACACACATACATTAGCAAATATATAGATATACATACAGAGACTCAAAACTTTGGCTTTGATAAATATACCCAGTTAGCTTATATATATACACATGCACACACACGGCTATATATATATATATATATATATATCTTCTTTTTCTAGTATTGATAGGCATACATCAGTAGTTACACACACACACACCTACATTTATATATACATATGAAGCAGAGACACAAAAGCAAGGACTTATATATATAATATCATATACACAACATTTCCATATATATAAGATGGGCTTGTATATATACAGCACCCACAACATTACTGCATCCATATATATATAAGATGGGCTCATATATAAGATGAAGCAGAGATGCACATGCAATGGTTTCATGACAACACACATATATATACAGGAACCCACAAAAACCATATGCATATATCTACAGTGACCTCATCCTTCTGCAACGTTATTGTGCATATTTATATATATTCACTCACAGGAAGCAACGGACACACACACACACACACGGTATTAAAACATGATAGCAAGAAGGGGAAAAAAACAGATGTAGCAACCATAAATACATACACACACAAACCCTTGTTTTACGTTTTCAAGTTTAGCAAGCATAATGTTTCATTTTCTTCAGCGTAATATTCTTGATTTGCATTGGAAACTAGAGGGAGGAGAGGCTTGATGAATTACCTTTGAAAAATCAAGCTGAAACGATGAGCTAGCTTGCTGGTGTTTTTTCCCTTCCTCTGTTTCCAACGCCAAAGAATAAAGGGAAATGATTTTGGTTTGACTTTCTCTCTCTCCTCTCGGACTCTCTCTCAATCTCTCTGTCTCGACTCTTTCTCAGTTCAAACTTGCTGCTGAAGCGTGATTTGAGAAAAAGCAAAGAGAGTATATATGTATATACCATCCTAGAGGTTGAGTCAGAGAAGGCACCCAACGGTCCGATAGGTTGGAACAGGGCTCAAGGGACAGGACACTGAGATCTTTTTTTGCTTAGTCAGCGCTGCTCCTGTGATTTCATGTATAACACCATGATCACTCTGTGCTTGCATGCTACGTTGTGGGAGTATGATCTATTGTTCTCTTTTCTTGCCAGCTTGTTCAGGTTGCTTTCTTGCTAAGTTAAGGGAGTTAAACCAAATGGATATATATAAGTTAATGGATTGGGTGCATTTTCGACTGGTTGAGGAGATGAAATGGGTTAAATGGTTCTTCATAGGCCGAGAAGACTCATTATAAATGAGGTCACTTATGATATATATATATATATATAGAGAGAGAGAGAGAGAGAGAGAGAGACGCATATTATGTGGGCTTCATTTCATTTTTTTTCTAGTAATTAATTTAATAATTATTTTAGATAAATTTTACAACTTGATTTTCCATATATCTTTCTATTATTCTGAATATTGTCTAACAAGTGACTGAAGTTTGAGTTTTTATTATAGCCACCTTTCTTTTTGTAAAATATCTCTGATCAAAATGAGCCAGAGTCTTTACAAGGAGATCGATGGCTATATTAAATCCCAATCTTCCCTGGCATGTAAGACTATTTTCAGTACACTTATCAAAACGATTTTTTTAACCAAACTAATTGGTTTATTAGTCAAACTAATAGACTAATAAACTAATTAGTTTGGTTTTTTTTGCCAAAAAAATAATATTAGTAGCAGTTTTAGAGTAAACTGCTACAAAGGTTGTTCATTTGTAGCAGTTTATTGCATGAAATCGTCACAAACGGTTTACTTGTTGCGATTAGATGTGAATAATCGCCACAAAAAAGTGAAAGGACTCAACTTTGTCACGGTTTGTATATAGCGACACGTCAACCGCGATAAATACTAGTATTTTGTAGCGGTGGCTATATTAAAGCCCAATCTTTTTCGGGCATGTTGGACTACTTTCAGTACACTTATCAAAAATATTTTTTTTTAAAAAAAACCAAACTAATTAGTTTATTAGTTTTGCTAATAAACTAATTAGTAAGCTAATAAACTAATTAGTTTGGAATTTTTTTGCCAAAAAAATTACATTAGTAGCGATTTTATGAGGTAACTGCTACAAAATGATACAATTAGTAGTGGTTTATTTGTGTAACCGCAATTGAATACGTAAGTCAACCGTTTTGTAGCAGTTTCATCAAATAACCGCTACAGAAACTGAAATGTCTCTTAATTTGTAGATGTTTTGGTAACTGCTGCAAGTTTTACGAAGACCGAGGTACATTAGTAGCGGTTTGTGCAGCAGTTTTTGTTAACCGCAACAGTTTTGTTATTTTGTAGCAATTTTTCAATAGAATCGCTACAAAAAGACACGCTATTAACAACATTTCCCCTTATGCTACTATTCATTTCTCACCATTTTGACTTTTGGTTTTCTTTCTATAAGTAAAAAATAACATTATGGTTAACAGAGACAGAGGGAAAGGGTTTCTCGGGGTAAGGCCATCTTGAGAGGAGGTACCAATAGACGGGGTTGTGCGAGAGGGCGTGGGCCTGTAAATCTCCCTTCGCCTCCCACCTCCTCAGACGGGGAGTGAGTTTGAGGACCTCTTCGCTGATGAGCCAATCCCAGGGGAGGAGACCCTAGAGACTGTAGGTGGAGAATGAGGCGCCACTCTGTCGATCAGGGACCTCGATGAAAATGAAGAGATTGAGACAAACTTTCTCGACCGGGAAAACAAATGGGACCAAAGGGACCCCTGACCGTCATCTTCATGTTCTATTGGATTTGCTATGGATGTTGAAGGTAAATGTAATTAATTTTTTGAGAAAATTTAAATTTCTTTTGCTTACATTTAATTAAATTATATTTAAAAGCAATAAAAACATGGTTTTTTTATTTGTGTAGATACACATGGGAACATCAACAAGAGGATCTTGGATGTTGCCGGGATCACTTTGTTGCAGGGGCCTCGTGTAGTAGTCCCTTGGAACATGGACATGGACCAGCCAATCACCAACGGTGATAACCTGTTCAACTGATTCAATGGTTTCAAGTTTTGCATCGCTTCACGAGATCAGGGATTGCTAACCTAAAACTCGGGTGTATATGGCATGTTTGGGATGAGGAGTTACACGAGCAATAGTGACAAGAACATGCACTTCGGTGACGTCCCGTATTATGGAAAAGCTGCTTGATGTGGTTAAGATAAATTACCAAGGCCTTTTCACAGTGACGCTGTTCAAATGTTTTTGGGCGAATACGACAACGTCTCGGGGACTCACCACTGACGACTTAGGCATCACATAAGTGAATTTCTCTTGGCCTATTCACACTGGTCAGTCTGAAGATGATGAGCCATATATTCTTGCCTCAGAGGCACATCAGGTTTATTATGTCACTGATGAGAGGCACATGGATTGGCATATGGTGGTTCACTAAAAGCCCTAAGAGTTTTACGGCATGGGCGATGCTGATAACGTCACCTACGAGAGTGAGCTGTTGCAGCCCGCCATCTTTGAGAACTTCTTCCCCGTCGGCGATGACAATTTAACTATAGTTCGGTACGTTTTTTAATATACGCTTTATGAAATAATAACATTTAAATAGAGTTATATTTGTGTTCAAACATATTCAACTCACAAGTGACATTTTATCCAATTTCTTTTTTTGTAGGGATGGTGATGAAGATTGAGAGGAAAAATTAAAGTTATGCTTATGATTTAATATGTAATCTTATATTGTTTTTTTTAAAGAAAACTTATTTGTAGCTTTTTTTTTGCCAAAAGAAACAAATGTTTTAAACTTATTTGTAGCAATTTAAAACACTACAAATAAACCAAAAACCGCTACAACTATATAATCGCTACAAAAACCATGACTTTAACCACTATTGATATTAAATGATACCAAAGTGCAACATCAACCGCTACAAAACAGGTACACAGATACCAAAATATAAACACCCCCACCAAACCACATTTAATATGCTCCACTTTCATTTTCTAACACATTTTCTCTTCCTTCTCTCTCAAATTTCCATATTTTCTCAAAGAGATTAAGTCTTTCAAGAAGGTAAGTGTTGTTCAACCGGATCAAATATGATGATTATCACAATATTTATTTTTTTTTCCTTCTACATTTGTGATTTTGATTCTTCTTAATTAACAATTGTATGATTTTTTAAAAAAATTTTCTTTCCACTTTCACTCACATTTTTTCATCTACTTTCACACAATATTTAATTTACTTGTACACACATTATTTTTAATATTTAATATTATTTAAATTAACCTATAATAAATTATACATATACAATATATATATATAATCAATTATCACATTCTAATATCATTTATTTTAATAAAAATATATATTATTGATAATAAAATATGTAATTAATTAAATTTTTAATAATTATTGAAATATCAATAATGATTAATTATAATTATTATTAATAAATTTTGATAAAATATAAATTAGTTAAATATTTAATTTTAATGATGACTGACGAAACTTTTTTTTTTCTTTTATGAAATTGTAGCGGTTACTGAACCGTTATAAATATGAAGTAAAAAAATTTGATTGAATATTTTGTGGCAGTTCAAAACCGCTACAAATAACAAAATTGAAAATAGCGGGAAAATAATTTGCAGATAAAATGGCGGGAAATTTTGTAGTAGTTTTGAACTGCTACGAATAACAAAATTAAAAGTGGAGGAAAAATATTTTTTGGATAAAATGGCGGGAATATTTTGTAGCGGTTATAAAACCGTTACAAGTGTGAAATGAATTCAAACTGGCAGCAAAATCATCTTTCCCTCAAATAATGGCGGGAACAATTTATCGCGGTTAAGTAACCTCCACGACATGTCGAATTTGTACAAAATTAGTAGTGGTTTTACAACCGCTACAATTGTTCACCTCGTAGCGATTGTTTAACTGTTACTAA